>OW584241.1:8557500-18076439 GCA_939192795.1 Bombylius discolor | reverse complement strand
CTTTCGGAAATGTCGGTGAAATTGTAAGGTATGTATTGTAATATTTTTTTTATAGCAATAATATTATATGCAGATCTTAAGAATGAGTTTCGAGAATTCTATTTTAAGAATTACTGCTGTAAGAAAGTATCTTCAAAAATACTTATATTTTATAATGTCACTTTTGCACTGTTTTTTCTTCTATGTAAATTTCATTTTAGGGAAATGCATTCTGCAAAAAAACGTTCGTCTTTTCCAGCATGCCATTTAAAAATTATGAGGTTTCTGACATATTCTGTGACATATCGTTTTTTCAAAATATTTACTCAGTAATTAACTAAATTTTTTTATTGTGAGATTTTACTAAAGTTTCTTGTCCTCTATCCTCTATTCAGTATTTTCATGTTTCCTGAGAAGCAGAAGAAGTAAATGTTTATTTTTCAAAATGAGAATTTGTTCACGACGTACATAAGTATGTATTCCAGCAGTAATGAAAGGGTAAGTTACTTAATTATTAGTTTTAATATTAAATAAAACGGTTTTTACAGTTTTTAAAAATAAGTATGTACCTACAATAAAATTTAATAATCTCTTATGTCCAGTTCCACAGTGGAAGCTTAAGCAGAGTTTAACTCTTAAACTAAGTTTAAGCACATTTTTCAGTTTCACAGTGCAGACTTAACTGTTAAACTGAGTTTAACTGGAGTTTAACTTAAGCCGTCAGAATTGAGAGCTTAAGCTCTATTTAGGGTTTAAGTATAAGCAATATAAATTTCTTTTTTGCTCTGCAAATTTTTCGTTTTGACTTTTTTTAATATTATAATACCTTTTTGTAATATTATTTATTTTTTGAATAAAATTATTTTTCAATTTCTTCCTGTTTGTCTGTTTTTTTTTTTTTTTTTTTTTTTTTTTTTTTTTTTTTTTTTTTTTTTTTTTGATTCAATTATATCGTCCCTCATCTCACGAACTGACGTAACTGATTTTACCATTTTTTTCAGGAGAGCAGATTTAAGTTTTTCGTTCAACTTCAAACTCTTGTAATTTTGTTATTATCAGAAATTTTGTTATTAATTTTAGATAATTAAATAAAAAAAGGATTTTTTTTCAATTTAAGTTCATTTTAACAACAAATTAGATAACTGTTTTTTTATAAAACGAATCTGAAACAGATGCGTCACTTCGTGTGATCTATTTTAATTCAAACAGCAATTCAAATATGCACTTACGACGTAAAAAATATTTTAAAAAAAATCATTTTTTATTAATTTTTTTAAATTTATTTATTATAATATATGTATACTTAGTAATAAATCATAAATTTGAATTTTTATTAAAAACTTTTGTTATAATTATTTTTAATTATGCTGATTTTAAAGACGTAAAAATATTGGTGTTCGCTATTCCTTATAATTGGAGTATCACCAGTACATAAAGAGAACAAGTTTTCATAATTTGCCTTTGAAATTTGAAGCTCAAATTCGTTTATAGTGACAAAGAAACTTAACCAATTGCCCGTTTGAGTGTTATAGACCGATAATTTTCTTCTAAATGATTGTTTTTGAAGAATATTTGGCGAGGTTTGTTTTAATACAATTTCAATTCAACCATTGGCTTGAACCAATCATTGCATTAAATATTCTTTAATGAATTTAAACTCGGCGCCAAAGTATGAGATTAATCGCTTTAGAAACAAACAGAATCATAAAAAATAATATTCGAACGAATTTTAAGTAAAATTTTATGTAACAATGAAAATATGTAATATGTACATGAAAAATGAAAAAAAAGGTTTAAAATAAAATAGAATAGTATGTATAAGATATAAAGAATTTATATTTGGATCAAAGAAAAAAAAATATTATAATTAATACAGGAAATTTTTCACATTTTAACAGTTTTTAGTTAAAGTTTTGAAAATCAGAATAACAAGTAGCTGACATACAAATACTACTACTAGAAGCAGAAAAAATTATATTTAAATAAACGTTATAATTGTCATGTTACATGATAAAAATTGTTCGAAAGTAAACTGACTGTAGATATTAATGTTTTCAAATGTTTAATTGAACTTTTCTCATACTCTAATCCAGTTGGCGTAAATGATATCACCTATACTTAAAAGAAAAACGAACAGAAGTATTTCACTTACGCCTGTTCGTGAGAAACTTTTCAGTGCGATATGCAGTTATGCCACAGTAGTGGCGCCATAAATTGTCCTGTTGCGCTAAAAATACACGTGTTTCGACATTGTCATAACCTTCATTCCGTTATTCTAAACCAAAATCGGCATTTAACTCATTTTCGACAAAATGCGGGTTACGTCACTTCGTGAGATGAGGGACGATATGTATGTTTATATTTTATATGTACCTACAATGTTTTCATTTCACTTTCTACATACTTGAATACTTATTGCATATCTACAGGCGCTATATAGTCTTACGTGATTTTATTAATGAACTGTATTATCGATAAAATAAATGAAATTTTTATAAGGGTGATGTAAACATTTAACAAATAGTAATAAATAATTAATTGTTCTCATCTAATCGGTAGGTAAAAAACGGAATTTTGAATTGAAGGTATTCACAAACTATAAAACTGAATGATGTTCATTTACGTTTCACGTAGTTTACATATATAACTTTAAATATAGTCTGTAAGGTAGAAGAAAAAATTAAAAATGTCGCCAGAGTTCTCACGAAAAGGATAAAAATTTTACATCATTTTGGCTTTCTGAGCAACATAATTATCTTTGGAGTATCTTTTGACAAGATATTATGTCAGAGAATTTTCTTAGTAGAGTGCCAAGTGTGAAGACACACAAGAGAGACGATAACTTTAGAGGAATTTAGCTCACTTCGTAAACTTTGAAAATATGGGTGTGAATTATTAACAACAGGTTAAATTCAGATTACAAAAATAGCAGATAACCAATGTGATTTTGTAGCAAATAAATCAACAATAGTGAATAGATGAAATACAAACTATGAGAATTTAATAGAGAAATATTGAAAAAGTAAGTAAAGTAAAAACTAAAAAAAACCAGACAATAACCTCGTATACCTTGCAGAGTTTTCCGTCTGCTTAAAACTCTAATCGCTACAGTCAAATTCGTAAATTTGGATTCTCTAGATCTAGGATTATCTTTATTTAAACGGATATTATTTTCAATTATCAGACTTTCTAAAGTATCTAAGTATGTTTTTTTTAACTAAACAAAATAAATGAAAATCCAGTGAGTGTACAATTTTGGTTTAATATAAGAATTGATATTTAAAAAAACAAGACTTTTATATTTATACTAGCTGACTACCCGGCTTTGTTCGGGTATGTATTCATCCTAATCTTCTAATAGACAGGAAAAGGAAAGAATCTTTCTATGTGTAGTGTGAAATCGCACGTTCACACAATAATTTTGTGGGTTTCTCCTTAATTATACTTAAGATATTTTCTGCAGTTAGCTCTTATGGGGATGTAACTACTGTACCCAAGTCTGAAGGCGACCTTGCTTTCCTGACCAACTTTCAAATCGATGGTACCATTTTGTAATTTTTCTTCATACAGATTTTGAACCTCTTTCAACCCCCTCAAGGTTTGATTTCCAATAATAAAGAAAATACATGTTAAGTTGACAATTTGACAATTTCATAATTGTTCCCCATACAAATTTTGAACTCCCTTTTAACCCGTTGTTAGTGAGCGTTATACCATCATAAAATAAATTTAATGATAAAATTTTATGTTTATTGCTCCAGGCGTTTTAGAGTTATGCTGGAACATACTATATGTACATCCACTTTTATATAATACATAAAAAGAAGATAAAGAACTCTTCATAAAAAAAAAACTCGTAACAGTTCCATAGATTCCATTAAACACACTTTTTAATATCGAATACACAGTTTGTTCTTACTTCTTAGTATATAATTACAAGAAGAGAAGAAAAGGAAAAAGAATAGTAAACTTAACAATCGCTAAAAATAGTCAAAAAAAAAAAAAAAAAAAAAACAACAAATATTTCTTATTTTATTGAACATTCATTTTATTTTTATATAATAATGTGTTTCTTCATTTTATTCAACAATCAGATATTAAATTTGATAAATATGAAGAAGAAATACATATTAAGAGTTGAGAGTTTATAAAGAATTTTTATTTTATTTTATAATAGTTTTATTTCCTTTTTTTTCTTTTTCGGAATAGTTCAAAAAATGTTTAAAAAATACACAGTTTATTCTTCCAATTTATTTTATAGGGCTGATTATGCATTTTAGTTATAAGAAAGAATTACATTGAAAATGAATTTTGAAAAAAAAAAAAAAAAACTGAAAAAATACATAAGTTGAAAATAACATATTATATAATAAAGACATACATAAGTATATAACTTGTAATTAGTTTTTTTTTATTAAACATTTACGCTATTTAATTTTTTTTTTTTTCAATTTAAGTGAAATGATCTATAAAGTTTCGAGCCTTTTGATAGTAATTTTTTTTTTAATTTAAATTGACAGTTATTTTTGGCTTTTTCCCTATATTGATATGAAAAATTGACACTGTTTCTACTTACTTACATATATGTATGTATGTATAGTATAATTATTTTATAGTAGATATTTTTTTTGTTTTGTTTTCTAGGAGCATAAAATTCAACATAATTATTTTAAAATTTTTCTTCAATATGCAAGATAATAAATAATTGATATTTTTTTGTTTTTAATTGTCTTTTTTTGGTTTTCAATTAAATACGTAAATTGTTTTTGTCATATAACCTATGTATTTAAAACAGGAGATATATTGGTAACAGTCACTTTCATAATTGTTATTCCTTTTTTTTGTATCTATAAATTATTTCCTTTGAGTTTTTTTTTAAAACTTTTAACATTTAATAAGTTGTACATTTAAAAATTTTCATATTTTATATTTTCTACTTTACACATACATTTATATTCTTTTATATTTTTTAATTATACTTTTTCTTTACTAAATTTTTTTATTTTTATTTATTTTTCATAATACTTTTCATTAATATAGATATCATATAGAAATTTGAAATTTCATTTTAAGGATTTTTTATCGTGAATTTTTATTTAATTTTTTTTTTTTTTTTTTTTTTGCTTTTCATGATTTTTATTTCCAAAATTTTCTTATAGATATACAAATTTTACAGAAAATTTCTGTATGACAAATATTTTTTTTGTATCAGAATCAAATTCGTTCAATGCAAAAAAATTTTATAAAAATTGTGATTTTTATCTTCAAAATGAAGTTTTACCAAAGATAAAATTTCCAGGTGCATTTGGATCTTCAGCAGAAAAATATTCCGTCCATAATTTTGCAAATTGTTCACGTGTTACTTCTTCTTCACCCTGAAAGTTTTTGAAAAATAATAAGTTTTTATTAGGATTTTTTCAAATAAATTTCTAAGAATAAAAAAAAAAACATTGTAATAAAACTCAAACTCGTATTTGGCTCCTAAACATCTGAAATTCTATTTTAATAATATCACATTCTACATATGTATGGAGTTGCTTTACTCTCAAAACTATCAGAAATAAAATAATCAAACGAATTTACAAATCGTCACCCGAATTTTTACATTTGCAATAGGCCACTGTTTGTACTATAGTCTGAATTTTAAAAGTTGAGGTTTTTTCGCGCATGTTTTACATGCCTTTGTGATCTTTTTTGTGTAGATATACGAAAGAAGAAACGTGTTACAACAACAAAAACGCATGTGTGTAAGTATCTTTTTTTTCTGTGCATGTTTTTCTAGTATAATACGAAACCTCAACTCTTAAAATTCAGACTATATATGAGTTATTGATCAGCTTATATACAGCCTTATATGGTTGTCACTTAAAGTGAGAAATTGCGTTATGACAGTTAAATGGTATATGATTGTCGATTAAAGTGAGTTTAGTCGAAAACCGTTTTGAGGTGGTTTCCTTCGAAGGATGCTGCCTTCTACAAGAAAAGTCTTTTGAAGTGGCAGCACTGTTTTCAAAAAAGTCTTCATATAAAAGAGTCTTATGTTGAAAAATAAATTTTAGAAAGCCTTTATTGTGTTTTATTTTATTAGTCCGGTTACTTTTTTATATGTCCTCGTATATACATATATACGAGTATGTTCATTAATGAAAAAAGTTCGTGAATTTAAAATTCGTTCTATAAGTTCAAGAGAGCATTTTTGAAATTATCAAGAAAAAACTGCAGTCAAATTCCTCTAAGTCGAATCGTCAGCTGCCATCAAAATAATTTCGAGTTAAAGGGATTATAGAAGAAATTCGAGTAATACAGCCTGCACACACCAAGCTTGATCAGTCCAGTCCGAAACAGGTTTTTTAGATGAGCGGGATGAAGAGGTAGTCAGTTTACCTCGTCATGCTCGGCAATCTCGTTAAACCAAAAAGTACCTGGACTAACGAGATTGAAAATTTCTTTCACACCAATGCAAATGCATTTATTTCTCCTTAGGTAGGAAAATTTTTTGTTGCAGTGCACACATACAATGAAATTTTAGTGTATTACATAAAAATCAGTCTGGCTCATTAGTGCTGAGTGTGGATTCGAAGTAACTAGAATGAAACAGGTTTCAAGCTGGCCTAATCAATCTATACTCTGTTCACAAAGTTTTTTCAGTACAGGTCTTATGGACATATTTTGTCTTGTTTCTTCTTTGAGTAATTACATAAATGTGTTTCTTAGTTTCGTCACCGGAAGTGTTACCCTTTAGTTTATATTTTTTATCCAAAATCAGATGAACTTTTTGATAAGTGTTGCCGATTATACATTTGTTTTCAAATTTTATAACATTTTATACTTTGTAAAAATTGTTTCCCAATAAAGAAAAATTATAATACATATTTATTTTTTTTTTTTAAATTTAATTATTAATTAAAATTGATTAAATAGAAAATGTTATGAATGTGTAATATTAGATTTAAATTATTCCTATAAAATAAGAAAATGTAAAAACCCAAAAACATTGTACGCACATATGTATATCCTACAAATAGGTAACTGAAAGTAAAAGGGATTACGGGTTTTACTTTTTTTGTTTTATAGCTGATCGTATGAATGAAAAGATAATTTACATTATCCTTATCAGTACCATAATACTAACATATATATATCTTTTTTTTTTTTAAATTCAATTTGTTGATCATAAGAATTTTAAAATTACCTAAAACTTTGCAGAATTTTTAAGAAAAATTTTTGTGCTGTTTTATTAGGGTATCGTGCGATTCTTTTTACACATATTTTAAGAAAAGAATTACTCATTATGTACAAAATATCAAAGTATCAATTATATACATTTTGAAATACTTTAAAATTTTTATCAAAAACCATCAGAAAAATTCCTCTTTATATTGCAAAGGAATATGTGTACTTATACAATTGTATAAATTTATAATAATGTGTAAAAAAATATGTAAAAAACATTTTTTCAAATAAAACATAATTTATTGTTTTTATATGTTACATCATATCATATGCATACTTGTAAATGTATAAATAAATGCAGTAAATTATAATAATAAAATTTAATTTTTTATTATTAAGAATGGTACTATTATTAAGTAATATAATTTTTACACAGCAACACTAATTTGCGATTATTTACTATTCATTGTACTTTTTATACACACATCTCGATTATCAATCAACCAACTTTTAGCTCATCAGCGTGTGTGCGCATGAATTTTTTCATCATTTTTATCTTTCTTCATAATTCATTTTGTTAATTTTTGTTCATCCAGAGAATTGAAATACAAGAAAAATAATCAGTCGCAGTACAACTGTGTTACTGGCGACAACAAAGGGATGGTTGTTATTGTTTTTTTCTGTTTTTCAGCGTCTCGTTGCACATATAATAGATTGGGGTATGAGTAGCTTAGTATACTCCTATTAAATGTAACGACACTGGATAAAAATGAACTCTTCCATAAGACCTGTAGTGACAAAACTTTGTGAACAGAGTATAGAACGTTGAAAAAAATGTCGACTTAGAGGAATTTTCGTCTTAAAGGAATTTCGACTTAGAGGATATTTTTTCTATAGAAATTTGAAGGGAGCGCAAAAAAAGGCCTATAAAAATCGAGTTGAAGGAAAGTCCGAGTTATAGAGATTTCGAGTTAGAGGACTTTGACTGTATATAGGTAGAGTAAACAAATTCTAGAAATTTTAAAAAATATAAATTAATTTTTTTCATACATACCCTAGACATCTTTTTGAATGCTTCTTCACATTCTTTTTTATCTAAACCATAGCTAGAACAAACTATGGCAAATTCATGAGCATCAATTGTACCATCATTAGAAGCATCTTCTAAATCAAACATAAAATTCATATAACTGGAAATAAATAAAGAAAAATTATTTACCGTAAATTAAGGAATACAATTATTATTTTATAATTTTGAGCTTTTTGTCTTATCATACAAAATCATAATTCAAATTTTTCGTCATCCCTTGTAAATTAAGAATAAAGTACTTTTAGGTTTTCCTTAGAAGCTATACAAAATTTTATAATACATCTTTTGTCTTTTTGTTTTGCTACATCAATTATAATTTTTTTGATTAAATTTAAAATTATTTATATATGTACATATATATGTATATATACTATATATATATTTGTTTTTTGTGAAATTTTATGTTAATTTGAAAATAAATAAATATTTTTTGTTTAATCAGCTTATTTGTAATCCGATTGATTTATTTTAATTCATTGTGACTAATAAAAATATATGTATACTTACAATATTATATAGGTATTTATGTATATAGTGTAGGTATATAGTGTAGGTATATGTATATATTTTTTTTCAAATATCATAAAGAAAAAATTATTAAGGAAAAAGTAAATTTATATGCCTAGAGGTTTTAACGTCAAAATCACAAATTTTATAAGGTATGTTGTATATATGTACATATGTATACTCGTATGTAATTTGATATTACAATTTACATGCCATTAAAAAAAATAATGAAAAAAAAACAAGGAGAAATCTGAGCGACAAAGCAAATATGTATGTATTTAAATTTTGAAATTAAGGTATGTAGCTATATTTAAATAAAAACATAGGTACATGAAGAAGAAATCCATTATAAATAACATAAATGTAAACCATATCCAATTACAAAAAAATAAAACGGATAAAAAAAATCAATCCTTGAGGAAAATTTATTGTTTGATTTTAATATGTACGTAACATGTATAAAAATAAAATGTAAATAAATTTATCATTAAGAATCTTTGAATTCGTGTATGTATTTTCTTTCATTTTTAAATTTATTTCTCAAATATCCATATTTCTGCAGGACATTCAAATACGAGTACAATGATATTCTTGTGACTATGTATTATATATCAAGTTACTACATTATCACATTTTACATTTTGTAATTTCTAACAATTTCATATCATGATACGTATCAGGACAATTTTCATATTGAAATAATTTGTATACGAACACATTTGCACACATTTCATATGCACACATACAATATTCATATATTGAAGATAATAATTTCAAAAGCATTTTCAATTTATATGTATGTGCACTCTATTACAAAAATTAAGTTTATTCTTTTTACTTGTAGTAAAATAGTAATAAAATTTGAAATATTTGTTTTGAAAATAATAAAACCATGTATGTACATATGTATGATATTTTTTTTTGTTTTTAAGCTAAAAGCAAATTAAATTAACAAAATTTTTAAAAATAAAAAATTTTGAAAAAAATAAATCTGTAGTTATCTTTTATTTATCATGGGTGGGGTGGATATTTTTCAAATTTTATTTAAAAAAAATCCAATTAACATAGCAGTAAACCAAATACTTTATATACGATAAACATTCCTTTTTTAAAGCTCATAATATTTATTTTTCTCACCTTTAAATTTATATGACGAACATCATGAGTATAATATACATACTTAAAATAAGAGTGACATTTATTAGCTTTAAATGAAAAAGACATCGTAAAATTTTTTAATGTTCTTTAAGAACCTTTCACAAAGAAAAATGAAAACGTGTCGTATTTTATATTTATTGAATGTGTCTTTTCATGAAAATTTTCTTGAAATAAAAAACAAAAACAAGAGAGAGAGAAAATAAAAAAGACAAATTTTAATTTGCCAAAGGTAAAAATTTATACTAAATTCTTATTCTTTTTTTGTGGAATTTGTGAATTGTTATATTTATGATAAAAGAAAAAACAGAAAAAAAATTTTTTTTTCAATGAAAAATTTATGTGTCAAGCATGTGTTATTTTTATGTCTTTATTATATTTTCGATTAAAATAATACACATTGCATGTTCAATTAATTTCTTCAAAACATTATATAACATATTTTTTTCCTTTTTATATCAAATTTGGAATTTTTTTTTTCAAATAATAATTTAAAAAATTAATTAACTTTTTTTATGTGATTTGCTTTTTTATTGCACACCATTTTATAGATAATAATTTAAATAACGCCAGTCAATGAATGATACGGATTTCTTTTTTTATGATTAAATTTTTTTCTGACTTTTTTGAACACTTTATGATATCGATGTTCATTGCTTAATTCAAAAATAAGGTGTTTTTATTCTTTTCTGTTTCTTTTTTATCATATCAGTCAGATTGTCGTAAGGACATTACCCAGATAGCACAGGACTGATGAAGAACTGATGTTGGACTGATACTCAAGTATCAAAGTATCGATACCTTTTAGTTACCAAAATTGATGTTTTTATATGGACCATGTCCGCATTTTAAGCATTCTGATTGGTTGAATTTGAAAAAGGGGAAATTAACTAGTGATTTCTTGCATCAAAGATGTATCGATGAAAGATCGAATTGTAACCAAATTTTAAAAGGGCATTGCATCAATAAAGAATCGATTCCACATCGATACTGTATTGATACTCTGTACTGATGCCGTACTGAAGAGTGGAATCAAAAAAGGAATAGTTCTTGCATTTTTGTTAATAAAATAATTGCAGGCTTTAAATTCTACACTTTTCATATATAATTCAAAAAATTAAAAAAAATACAAGTGTACAATTTAAAGATTGCAATTATTTTATTAACAAAAATGCAAGAAATATTCCTTTTTTGAACAATGAGGAATATTTTTATTAAATTAAACTATTGTTTTCTATGTATTTTCTTATTTATTATACTTATATACATACTTAAAAATATGTTATTCCTAATCTATATTCTTATTTTTTAGTTTTGTTGCTGCCGAGATTTCGAAGCAGCTTTGTTTATTTTTACTTTGGCTGCCCGAAGTGCTTCATCTAACACTTTATTATGCTCTACTATCCCATTATTAGGACGTGAGAAGCAATCTGAAATAAAAATTTGAAATTAATAATGATTAATTTTGAAAGAAACCAAACGAACCAAAAAGACAGGCACAAATGTTGTCTCTTTCTCTGTCAGATTATTCTCTGAATGTACGGCAGATCGCATTTGTCCCAATTCTGCTACGACTAATCTTCGGAAATGTCTTGGCGAAACATCAGCAATTCTATTTTCCCTTCTTGGCATTTTTTTGAAAGTACTATATGCTTATCTAAAAATTTATATAATGTAAACTTAAAGAAAAATTACCTGATTAAATTTATTATTTGTATTATTTATTATTATTATTTAATTAAACACTGCACTTTAAAAAATTGTCTTTACTGGCGCACTAAACTCGAAAGAATAAAGCATTCACGTGTTACACGTCACAGTATAGCGAATAAGGGATCAAAGAAACATCAGTACGACATCAGTCATGTATTCTATAATTTTCCCCTTAATAATGTGATGGTAAGAATCAAAAAAGAATCAATTCTACATCAGTAGCACTCATCATTTCGTTTTCTTAAAATAAATATTTTTACTCCTACCACCACACTCACCTTTATTGATGGTAGGAATCAAAATATCTTCATTAAATCATCATTAGAAAAGGGGAAGAAATATTGAAGACTAATTGATACCCAAGTATCGATACCAAAATGTTATCTGGGTAACATCTCTGATACCTCTAAATAAAATAAAAAAGAAAGAAAGAGAAAGGAGAGTGTTTTAATGTATATTCTGTTAAAGCTCATTCAAAATTTATTATCAGAAAAAAGTAGCGTTGTGACGTATTTTTATTTTATTTTCATAAAGTCAAACTTTTAAGGATCCTTCACACTACATAAGATCATTTGCACTATGTTATAGAGCATGTCGTGAGAATGCAATAAAACTTCTTCATTAAGGCTTTATTAATACGCAAATAAAATCAAATAAAAGATCGAAAAATTCTCTATTCAAAAATATATCTAACTAAAAACATCAAAAATGATGTTACGTCGTTTGTTCTTTCCACGACAGAAATGTAGTAAACTCTATTCCAAACTGTTGAGGAATTTCAAAATAATTTTTTTTAGTAAGACATGAATTTGTTAAGAATGCAACTCTCCCATCTACCACATTACTTCGAAAATGACACGTTTGACGTTTTATTATATTATATTATATACAAATGTTATGTTTCTAATAACTTAAAATATACATGTTTTTGATAAATTATAAACTGAAATTGAGATCTGATCACCCTACACAAGAGACAGATTTATACAAACCCAATGTAAAAGAATATAGAAAAGTATGCCTATGTTGCCTGTACTGACTTCGATTTATAACCGAGTTAATAGTAGTTACTACTTAATCATTGATGAAGAATACTCAAATCTCTTACACATCATACCTAATTTAAAAAGAATTTTTAATCAAAATCTAAACATAAATTTAAATCTTTAAAAATCATATGTATGTAGTTATGTACATATGTTGTATTAATTCTCCATAGTAATTGTGTTTTGTATTTTTTATAATTTTTTGCAAAAAAAATTTTTTTATTTTAAATAAAAAAAATTAAAATTTAATTACAAAACATAATTGAAAATGTGCTTAGTTAATTAAATATTAAATTTCATTAAATGGTAAATATTCTTCTTTAATAAATTTTTATAGTAAAATTGGAAAAAAAAATGAAAAAAAAAAAAAAAAAAGAAACAAACAAAACAAACATGTGAGCAAACAAAATTTACCGTTGTTGCCAATCTAAAACAGTACTAGGATCTTTTGCATATGCATCCCACATGTTACACCATTCTTCAACTGATACCTGAAACAAAAACAGAAAAAAAATCAATGAAAAATTAAACAATGGTATATGAAAGAAAAAAAAAGTTATAAAATACATAAATGAAATTAATAGGTAACGTACAATATCGATTGATACGGTATGTGAACAATATTGAATTCTACATAACTGTATGTACATATACCTATTTTATATTATATATATATGAACATACTTGTACAAAAACTTTATCTACAGGACAAAAATAAATTGATAATAATAAATACATAATAGTAAAAATGAATGAAAAATAACAAGAAAAATGGAAAGAGGGAATAAAAATATCTGTTATAGAGTGAAATTGTTGTCATTTGCAAAGAAGAAAGAAAAAAAAACAACAATAAATTCTGCAGATAAGAACGAGATAAAGGCAAAATTGACAATTCCAATTTATCTCTTTATTTCATATCATATCAATATTTTATTTTCTTTTATGCTTGGTAAATCATATTTGATAATAAATATTGATACAAGTTAAAGAAATAAATACCTTCACTTAATATTTTACTAACATTTTATTTTTCTAGTCTTATCAACCAAAAATCTATTCTGTGAAATTGAACAGATAAATTTAAAAAAAATGAATTGAAATTATGAATTAAAGACCTTGAAACCAAATTTTTCCTTGTGCCCTTTTGATTACGCATATCTTTGACCCTTGACGCCTCAAAATTCAAACTAGCATTAATTGTCGTACACCACATGCCACGTTGCACGTTTTAAGTGCACGTGGAAATTAAAACGTTTAATTTAAAATAAAACAAGTTGTAAAAATAGCTTATTTTATAAAAAAAAATTTTATTTCGCTTGAGGTAAAATTTTAAAAAAAAGGGCATCGACAATCAAACTTATCATAGAAAAAGAAAAAAAATTATACAGAAGACATACATATCTACGCGTATCAATTCGCACATGTTAAATTCTGCATGAAATTTGAACCTTGAATTCTCCTGAGAATAAACATACTTACAGTAAATTCAATACATGTAGAAGTTACAAAAATTTATAGATAACTTATCTATTATTCTTGTGGTTTACTTATATGCGTTATAGATTAATTAACTTTTTTGCTAAACATACCTTTTTCTCCATATTATCATTATTATTATTTATAAAAAAAACTTTTATCTTAGATAAAAAGTTACATGTGGTTACTGGCAAACAAAATTTCAAAATTTGTATGTAAGTATACACACATATGTATGTTTAAATGTTACCAACTGTGTTTACATAGAGTTGGTAACAACTAACAGTTAAAAAAAAAAAAATAAATAGACAAGAAAACCAAAATGACAGTAAAATTGGTAAAATTATGATAAATAACAAAAACCTGAAAGTAATGGTAAACACATTTATTATACACACACCCATAGATATTATGCATTCAAAAATAATATGATAATTATTTTCAAGAAAAGGGTTTTCGTTCGTATATGATGAGAGAAATATTTTTTGTTAAAGAAAAACAAAATGAAAAGAATAAAAGTTTTTAGAGATTATGTACATTTTAAATTTAAAAGAAAATGAAAAACCAAAAAAACGAAAAAAAAAAACAACAAAAAAAAGTTCATTGTTTTCTTTACCTTCATTTTTAATAATGTTTCGGTTGGGTAATTATGATTGTAAATGTACTATTTAAATAAAAAGCTTTTTATATAAATAAATAATTTTTCAAACGAAAAAAAAAAAGGATTTAATCTGACAAAATGTTAATGTTTTATTTAATCCCTAAAAAATCTGTCTGTTCACATTAATTACATTTTATATATCTTTTAAAGTAAACTTTGATGTTATGATTTTTGTTTATTAGTGATGAGTATCTTAAATAATTTAAATCTTTAATACTTTATTTTTATGAATTAATTTTTGATAGAATTTTCTTTATGAATGATTTTTCAATTAATTTTTCCATTTGACATAATAATTCATAAAAATTATTTTCACTTCATTTTTTATTTAAATTTTCTTTTCAAAGTCACAGTAAATTTGCTTTACGCATTTTAATTTAAAGCAAAAGATATTTTGACAAATTACTTTTTGTTGTTTTATTATACTATACATACATATACATATTATCTATGTTTTTTTTTTTTGGTATTCATAATTAAAAATTTTAAATTGTTTCAATTAGAAGTGATTGATTTCTTATTGTTAGAAAATTTTATGTGTGTAATGGATATAAAAACCTACATATTATGTATGTATATACATATGTATGTACATATGTATATTATTTAAGTTCATAACATGTGTTGATAGGTACTACCCTTACATATATCATTAACATAAATGTATCGGGGTTCAAAAGTCACTAAACCATTTAAAAACTAAATATTGTGTTGTACTTTTTTCATTTGTTATAAGACACAAAAAGAAACGAGGAAATAAGAGCAAAATTGTCAGCTTCTAGATGTTGTAAGATGGATTAGCCTAAAATGAAGGGCCTAGAGAGACCATGTGGAAAGATGAGCGACTTTCAAAAATCCAAGAGCTTTAGATTACTCGGACGAATTTCAGAACGATGCGATGATACGTTGAATATCAATTATACTACGTTTATACTTACTTTTTAAAGCGGTATAAGTTAAAGCGAAATAGAAAACCAGTTTATCTTATACCGATTACGTTGGTGTTTATACTTATAATCAAAATTCCATACAGAAAAATAATTATTTTGAAGACTTAAGTCAAATATTCACATTCACTATATTTTTTAATTTTTAAAATAATATCTGTTTTGAAGTATTAAACTAACTAAATTTATATTTAATAAATTTTAAAATCACACGAACCGTCATAAAATGTTTATACTTATTTTCATATCGATATAAGGTTGTTTAAACCGGTTTAATAATCGTTTTATGTTAAAGCGATTTAAAAACTTATACCGGTTTAAGGAAACGTTTATACCGCAAATATAAACCGTCATAACTTATATCGATATGAGTTATATCGGTTTAAGAGAAAGTATAAACGTAGTAAATGCCTCAATATTAAACACGCACTGTTAAGAAAAACAGTATTTTAGTTTTCACATATCGACGGAATTTCCACTGAAAAATTCTGAAGGATAATGTGAATAAGTTAAATATTTTCAATAGTTAAAAAAGCACGCGAAGAATTTTCATTTGGAATTTACTCAAATTTAAGTCACTTCCAAAGTAAATGGCTTTTTTTATTTTATTTTTGTATGTACTTTCAATCATATGTATTGATTGGACTTTTTCATAAATATTGTTCCTCAATGCGACTCAGCTATAAAATCAGAGAAAAGTACTAGGTATTAATTAAATGTTTTATGTGTGTATATGAAAATGTCTTAAGATCACTTTGCATAGGTTTCAGAGAAGTTTGATTAATTCCAAGCTCTCGACAACAACTTCATGTATGTAGATATTTCTTTTTCTTGATCAACGATGCTGCACACATTTCTAGGTACTATTTAACAGACGTCTTCCAATTAGTGGAAGACTTCCAATAAAACCTTTTTCTTGGGAACGGAAAATAAAATATTTGAACTAAAATGACAAATAAATTTAATGCTCTTTGATAAAAAATAAATTTAATGATAGAACACTAACATTCAAAGCAGAATTTAAAATAAGTTTTAAACGTTATATTTTACATACATACACACGAGTATATGATATTTCCCAAGCTTCTGCATTCAATATGTGGAGGACAAATATGTTATAGCGATAAAATTACTTAATTTACTTATAAATGGTAACGCGACATTTGGTCTACCCTGTGTTATCCTAAATATATGGAACAATAGCAATAATTTTCTCTAGAAATTATGATTTACACACTCGTACTGTATACGCACATTGTTAGTAGATAATAAATTTATGAAGAATTTCATATATGTACATACATATAGTAATTAGTATATAGTAAATATTTTCAATATGTAGGTATTTTATAAATGATTTCATAAAACCACATATTAAATCAAAACTCATATTTTCTAGAATCAAAGAATTTATTAATCTTGAAATAATTTAATAGAAAATTTTGTGTACCATACTTTGTATAATTTTTTGAGCAATTTTTTTGCGGTAAAATATTTTTGTTTATATTTGCAAATAGAAACATACGAGTTCTTATGTAGATATAGATTATAGACCATATGTATAGTATGTACATTGTACATACTTATGTACTTATATATGTACATATGTATGTATGTATTTACCGTATTTGTGAAAATTCAAATGAAGACAAACTTGAGTCCATTAAAATTTTTGTTTATATGGTTATGCAGTCAACTATAGAAATTATTTTACCCAAGTGGTTTACTATATCGTGTAGAATTGAAATAGAGATAAATGCATTTTCAGCATTAAAGATACAGCAATAACCAATATAGAATGTGACTAAAACAGAATTAATAGTTATAAAACAAAATATGTATATATTGATTTTATATTATAATAGGTATATGTAGTGGGCATACATATGAATGTATCTGCAATGAAAAGATACAATTAAATATAAAACGATTCTTATATGATAAACTAAGAATAGCAGAATAAATAGCAGTAATGTTGGTGTGTAAACTTGTCGATTAGTTGAGAATTGTTCATTTATTATGTGTTTTCAATTTTATAAAGGTAAAATTCAGTTTATTTAATGATTTGATAATAAAATTCAGAACATTTACTAACAATTCACAGATTTACATTATTATATTGTATGAATATCTATAAACCTGTTTAAAAAGAAATAAAACAAGATGATGATGAGGATAATGATGTTGGTGACATTTATTATTATGTAAATTATTAAAAATTATTGATTTTCATTTCAAAAGTAATTGTGACCATTATTAATTATGTACTCGTACATTGCAAAAATTTATGTTCAAATTTACATAAATAATAAATTAAAACAAAATCCTTTAAGTATTTTTCTGTTGTTATAAAAGTTATGAATAACTTTATTATTCTACTTTTAAAACCTTTTTTTCTCATATTATAAGGTAAAATAGCCAAAGATAAAATAATGGTAAAAAATGTCATTTTACGAGAACAAATAAAGAAAAAAAGTTGAAAGCAATAAAATTTCTCAATATACACAGAAATTTAACTATACTACTATATTTTCCATTAATGTAGCTCATCATTCAAACTGATAAATTTTATAAGTTAATATTGTCGCCGTATTGAAAAAGTAAAAAAAAATTATTTATATAAAAAACTCCAAAATTACTATTTTCTCTCTTAAGTTTAAATTGTTTTCAGACGAACAAAAGAAGCATTTTAATTAAGTTTACTTTCAAGTTTTAGCTCAATTGAAAACGATAACAAAACAAAATGTTAAAAAAAGTTAAATAAAGCTTATTGTTGATAATCGGGTATTTTACCCTATATTGATTGAAAAGGTTCAACACTTTAATTGTTTTTGAGAGCTATATCAACATCATAACATGACAGTTAGTGATCAAAAGTTAATGTATGTATGTAATTATCATAAATTATTAATTAAAAGCCCAATTATAAAACAATATTCCTTATCATTTTTATATGTATTTACGATTTTTCAAAGGTTCAAAAACCCGTTAACAATTTAGTTACTAGGTTATTAAAAAAAAGTACAATATATGTTACATGTGTCATACTTATCTATGTATCTAAATATTCTATAAGATCAAATTATTCTCATATACTATACATATGTACGTTACATAAAAGAAACTTCCATTTTCCAAATAAATTTTTTTCCTATACGGAATTTACAGATAAATTCTCACTTTGTACATACATATACTAGTACATATACATATGTAGTATTTTTTTTTTACATAAAATGTTGAAATACTTATTTTCCAGTATTTATCAAAAGAATTTATCTACTCTTATCTGTGGGTAATCTTATGTTGAATATACGGCAGTTAGTATGTAATGTACAAAATTGTGCATAAAGCTTTTCACTTCAATATACTCGAATGTACATATACATATGTATGTATATCCTTAAGATTTAAATAATAAGAATTGTAGACCACACAAAGTACATATTTTTTCAAGAGGCTCTTTTTATGGATCTCTTCATATTTAGTAAATTTATAGAATTTTTATTTTTATATGAGAACTTGACAACAAAACTTTTTCAATGTAGGATGTTTCGTAGAAAAAAAGGCAGAATACAATACAAGGATTGAAAGAAAGATATATGAATTCGAAAAAGGGAAACTGTTGGTTTTTATGCTGCTATTCGAAAATCGATTTTATAAATAGCCCCTTAATTTTTTCTAAGAATCTTTATGTCTGTAGTCATATTATAGGGCCTGTACACATTAGGTTGTTGTAACAACGACGCAAACCGGTTATAAAACCTGTTTTTACAACTGCTCAAACTACATCTGAAGGTGGCACGACCAGTTGTTGTCTCGTCTATCAGTTGTTGTCTCATTATGAGTGTATTACAACCGTGAAGCTAAAATTATTTTGGATGATTCTTATTATACCAAGTTGGAAAAAATTATACCATTACTGTTACAACCAGCGCAAAATAACCGGTTTAACCATCTAATGTTCAAACAGTGATAGAAAGGAATTCAATCGTTTTAACGCTTATGCGTCAATGTGAGTACGTTTTATAGACTATTTTAATTTTTGATTCAAATATCTTTGAAACATGTAGTTCAATTTTAGTAATTCTTTTTTTCTAATTTTCTAAGTCTCTAAAAAATCTGAAAAAAAAAGAACTATAGCAACTCTTTATACCCATACATACATATATGTACATATTTCGACATCCGTGAATAAAGAAGAGAAAGAAAAATAAAAAAAGACTTAAAGCTGACTTTAATGTCCTTGTTGTTATGTAATTTAAATATTTTCCAACAATGAAAAAAAAAATGTTTAGTTTGTATGGAGAAAACATTTTAAACAATATTCTGTTAAAATTTCAACTTTTTACTCCCACACTTCTTATAGCTTTTTCTATCGCAAAAAATTTTATTTGTAGGCATTAACAGATATCTTTTTTTCTTTTGAAGGATTGATTAACGGTAACTGTTGATAGAATACAAGTAGATAATGACAAGAAACTTATCGTTGAAATTAGTATTAACATATTCTGCTAAATTGAAGTTTTCACTTTAAAAACTCGCTTTTCGAATGAAAAATCCATATTTCAACAATTCACTGAAATGCATACTGTTTGTATTTTAAACACCCTATGAAAATATATGGGCTTAAGGATATTTTTTATATACATACATACATAAATAATAAAATCTAAGCACATATAATATATATTTCTTTCCCAAAGGAACAACATTTTATAATTGTACATATGAAGTTAATATTAAGCTCATGTACAATGTACACACAAATTTAAGAAAGATTCTTTTTCATTTCATTTTATTTTCTTAACTTCATTCTTTTTTACTTCCGTTCTCTTTTATAGATTGATAGAATAAATTTTATATGAAATTTCATGAGACATTATTTCCTTTTTTTCTGTATATGTATATATTTTTTCATCCGGACAAAACTTTTTTCTATATGAGTATGTAAACAATTTTTTTCAGTCCCAAAAACAAATTCCTTTTTTTTTCTTCCAAAGAGTATAATATTTTTTTTACTGAGAACGTTATTTTTTAGATTGTGGTGTAAAAAATGAAAAAAAAAAAAAATAAGTAAATAAATAAATTTATAAATGACACACATATGTAAGTACATATGTACAAACATTTTTATGTATTTTGATATAAAGTGCTGAGATTTCTATTGAAAAAAAAAAAAAAAACTACGAAAATCTTTTTCTTTTACAATTTCGATTATATTTTCTTTTATAATCGTAAAAAAATTTTGTGCGGATATAAGAACATTATCAATCAAATAAAAATTTGAATATACAATACTTTTTGTGTTTGTATTTTTTTTTTTTTGTAAAAATAAAATATAAAATTAAAACCTAAACACTTTTTTTTAACGAAAAAAAAAAAAACAAAATTCAAGTAATTTTTTATTTTTCACTATTCATTAAGAATTGTTATACTTTTCACTAAATTTTTCTCTAAAAATTAAATTTTAGTTTTTGAATCTAAAATAAAAATTAAAATTTATAAAATTGTTTGAAATCTTTTATCATAACTTTTTGTTATTAAATTGGTTGAGTATAAAATATAAAGTATATTATGATTATAAAATTTTCATTTTTATTTTAGAAAAACTATTGTTCTATCGTGGTAATATAGTTTAAAGTCTTTAAGTCCAATTAGAGTCAGGTTAATTTTATAAATTCTGGAACATAAATTTTTATGCCAGTCATGCGAATCGGTTATTAAAATTAAATATTTTCAAATTTCTTTTGAGTTCATTTAATTTTTAGGAAATTATTAAAATTGATAATCATCATTCATTATAATTGTATTTTAATTATTTTCAAGAGAGACATAAGAATTACATGATATTTCGTAAATCGACAGCCATCAATGTGTTAAAATATTATTAAATAATCCATTTCAGTACATATTACTTACATAAGTATGTACTATATGTAGATAGAAATTTAATATGTTAAAGAAGTGATTTGGTAACTACACCCAAACTGTACTACTTTTTTAAAAAATTAATGCGTAAAGTAAAGAGCTTACCTTTTAATTATGAGTGAGCTATGTACATATGTGTGTAATTCTCACCAATTTGTAAGAAATTTCCAGCTAGATTTAGTTCCTAATCACTATTTAAGAAACTATGATACTTAGTTCTTTGTAATTAAAAAGGTAACTCATGAATTTCTACGATACCAAATGTGTTAATTGTAAAGAAAGGGAAATACATTAGAACGTAATCGATTGCCATTACTATGAATGTGAACTATTTACAAAATTGTTTCTACAAGTACTTCTTGTCTCTACAGGGTAATTTTTTGACGAAAGTCACTCAGTCCTTTTGAAAACAACCCTAATTATTTAATCAATTTAAAAATTCGCTAGCTCTTTAATTAAGTATAGTATTTAAACGCAAACATCTTGTAACTTCAATTTTGGACTTAATGAGTTTTTTCTTACTGAACATTCATGGTGTTCTGTATCTAAAAGTTTTCTAGTTTATAAATTTTCTATTTCTGTTAGAAACTATAATAGAGTTTTTCAATATAAAGTCAAGGATAATAAAAATTTCACTTATTTTGTTTTCCTTTTTTTTTTCTCTTATTTTGTTTTTTATTTTTTATTTTAGCACATTTCATAGAAATAGCAAATTCATAAAAAAAAATTTGCAATAACAGAAACATGATACGTATGCTAGCAATTTTCATTTCGCGTTAATATTTTTATTTTTATTTTATTTAGATTTTTTTCTTTAAAGTAAGGAAAAACGAAAGTGAGGAAAAGAGAAAAATATAGAAAAAACATGTTATTTTATTTAAATTCGTCTAAAATTGTTGAATGATGAAGTGTCATAACAATGATAAGTTTTCCAGTTTTTATGATAGTTTTCTGTCATCATCTATGTACATTCATATATGAAAGTCTATTTTAATAATAAACAATAATAATAATAATATTTATTCAAGGATACGATAAAATAGATCCTTATAACTATTAAAATACATTAAAGAAAATATAAAACTTCAATGATTTATTTTCAATTTAATATAAAAGTGATAAAATAAAAATAAATGTTTATGTTTTTTATTGTAGTTTTTCAAGTAATTTAAGGGAAAAAAAATGACATTTTTTATGTTGATGTGAACTTAGAAGCTAACTTTTTTTTTATTACATATGCATTTTTATTATGTTATAATAAAAATGAAAAAAATATTAAAGGTAAATTTGAATTACATATATTTCTTGAAGATTTATTTATTTTTTTTTAAAATTTATTAAGCTGTTAAAAGGACTTCATATTTAGTTAATTTACTTTTTTAAAATATCATCAAAAATGTCATATTTTCGAAACACGTGCTTTTCTTTTTTACGGAGGAATTTTTTATTATAATGATAAAAAATTGAACAAAATAAATCAAAGGTAGATATGTACGTTGGAATTACACATTCAAAATATACAATAAAAAAAGTGGGAATAGAGGGATGAAAAAGACTGATTTATAACGTGAATGATATACATATATTTCCGTTGGGAATTTCTTCTTAATTATAGAAATGTTTATTATTATGTTTTTCATCAAAGTACATACTTAAAATTTTGTTGTTGATAATGCTTAAATCAAATATTACGCAAAATATTTTCATGTAAATACGTATTTTTTTGGTATACTACTATGCATATACATATTTCAATTTTTTTTTTGTTTTCGCTCTTTCAAAAGATCCTTACTATAGCAAAAAAAAAAACTTTTTTATGTGATAGATGTATTTTTTTTTTGTGTATGGTAGATATATTAGATTTTATGAATCTGGTCATTGGAAAATCCATTTTATTTTGTGTATATGATCAACACATGCCAACCCTTACTTTTATAATTTTGATGTAATAAAATCATTTTCTTTTTTGCCTCAATTGTGTGTGTGTGTTTTGTTTTTCGCTCATGTAAACTATAATGTTTTGTGATGATATCAAAAGCTGATGGGTATATGCGTTTTACAGGATAAGACGTGTTATCATCATCTATAGATAAAAATGTGAATAACATTCACAAAAACCATAAAATGTGATATTTTATATTATATAAATTTATATGTACATGTGTATATATAATCTATAAAATCTATATACATATACATATTTAAGATATTAGATATCTCTTCATGATGAAAGGTTTTATTGGAAAAAAAAGAAAAGAAAAAAAGTAGTATTTTTATGTCTTTATGGTCCAGACGACATCAAAGTGTATGTATTACGTACTTTCAATGAAATCTTCATTTTTATATTGTTCATAATAAGAAGAATGGTATGTCTATCTTGAAGAAAAAAAAAACTAAAAAAAATTACAAAAAAAAAAGGATATCATGTAGTGTGATCATAATGAATAAAGATTAAAATGAACAACGAAGTAAAATAGTTTTTTTCCCTTTTTGTCATAACGTTTACACTTAGTGGTTAAATCGAAGAAAATTTTTCTTAATAATTTCTTTTGTGACAGACCAAAGAGAAAAGCTGTAATAATAAAAAAAAGGTACCTTTAATATACATAACAGAAAGTTTCATTGAAATAAGAAATTCTATTAGTGTTATTATACATGCAATGTGTTCTTGTGAATGTAACTAAAGAGTTTACGGGATGAAATGTATTGAAAGAGAAATAAAGCATGTGGTAGTTTCAATAAAAAATTGATTGTAATTATTTCAGAAGTGAGTGGTTTTTCTTTCCATTTTCGCTTTTTAAAGCATGATATGTTTCATATTCAAAAGTAAAATGAAGTACCTATAATGATGATAGTTTATTTTTAATGTTCCCATCTGAATTATTTATTACAGTTAATAATTTTTTTTCTTTCAAAAATGTGTAGAATATAAAATTTAAAATTGAGTGCAGTCATTTCAGATGAAATATGTATGAGAAAATTAGTAAAAAAATAAAGTTTACATATTAAAAAACCGGTCTTTTATGTGTTAAAACGACATTTTAGAAGAAAAAAAAGCATCGTTGTCCATGCGTTAAAAATATATACATAACACAAATTTTATAAACGGATTAATAATATTATATTAATAAGATCATGCAGCATCGGAGAAATGGTTCTTATCCAGCTGGAGCATTCAATATCCATTAACACTTTGTTTCTCTACCGCCGTAAATTTTTCCACCTTTTTTCCATTTGTGTATTCCAGAGGGTCTAATGGGAATGAGAAAACCTTCCCATTTCATTTTTCATTCTATGATAATTTCTCATTTTATTTTTAATTTTTCTCATTTTACTAGTTTATACGGTAAAAAATAATTCGAATTAAATACGGAATTTTGGATTAAATTGTGAGTACGGTATAAACGGGTAAAATTGGGAATTGGGATTAAAGTAATACATGTAAACGTTGATACACGTATAGTATACATGTTTTTCTTCTATCTTCTTTACTCTACAATTCGCACCATAAAAATTAGAATCCAGCATATTGCATTTTATGCTACACATAAAATAAGTTGGGTTTAAATCAAAATCCGCATTAGCGGGTTTATACTACATGAAATTGGGAGTAAACCAAAATCCGTATTAAAAGTGGATTACGTATAAACTGTTAAATTGAAGCGATTCTATTTTGCATAATGAAACATTGTTTGCTGTATGGAATTAGATTGGAACTCTCAATTCTCATTTGCTTTTGGAAATTTGACAGCATGTTATATTATTTACATGATTTTGTTATAGAAGGTACATATTTAATAATTTATAAAAAATAAATTGTATATTTATTGTAAATTATATATTAAACGAATAAAAATGAATTTAACTTTGTTTTTGGTAAGAAGAATGGAATACCATCTCAAATAAGGAGAGTGGCTGTTTTAGAGAGCAGTTGTGCAGAACATTTTATCTTTCCTGTCTCAAACTGTTGTTAGTCGATGTATCACCGAAGTTTCAAAAAACAAATATGTTATGTTTCCCGAAAAATATTTCGTTGGTTATCTAAGGAAAATATTATAAAAATATTTGAATACAAAAAAAATATACATATATATTATACTTTAAGAAAATTTAGTTAACAAATTACGACGATATGAAATAAATACATTACTTACATATCAAAATTAATTTAATAAAAATAACCATTCTTGCACACTTCTCACAATTCTCATACGCTGAAATGATTATGAGGCTTTTGTTCTCATATGAAAATAATTTGACAGTTTTTGTCATTTTCTCATTGAATTAGAATCGAAACATTTGGAAACTTCTCATTCTCATCAAACATAATAGACCGTCAGGTGAAATAATGTTAGTACAAAATAAAAAAAGAAGTTTTATTTTATTTACATACATACTCGTACTGATTTATGGTTTTTTTTTTTTTTTTTTTTTTTTTTTGTAGAAATATCATGTATGTTTTACGATAAATTTGTTTTCACTTGATAGTTACGTAACTACCACCTAAAATAT
Organism: Bombylius discolor; assembly: GCA_939192795.1. Lineage (NCBI taxonomy): Eukaryota > Metazoa > Arthropoda > Insecta > Diptera > Bombyliidae > Bombylius > Bombylius discolor. The sequence goes on along the minus strand of OW584241.1, from coordinate 18,050,249 downwards.
CATAACTTTTTTTTAGTATTGTCTAAATTATTAAGAAACAAACAAGTATGACGTCAGAAAAAATTGATGAAACTTTAACAATGTTTTTATTTTTATTTTTAAAGTACAAAATGAAAGTCACTTTGAATCTGTATAAATGATTTATAAGATAAAGAAAATTAAAATACATAAATTCTTGAAAAATATGAAAATAAACGAAAAGTTTTTTAAGTCTTTAATCATATTAAACTTACAAAATTGAGTCTAATGAATTTTATAACTTAATTGAAGCATAAAATTCAAGAAATTAGATATTCGAATGTCAGGGTGAATAATGATTTTTTTTTCTTTTTTTCAAGGGGAATGTTACGTTTTATTTTTGAAATTAAGAAAAAGGAAATTATGGAGATGATCCTATATTAAATTAAATAAAAATTATTCTTAATTTTAATATAGTATATTCTTTGAAAAATAAGCACTATTTTTTGTTTTTTGTAAAGATATGTAAATATTTGTTTTCTTGAATTTTTCAAAATTTATTCATGTTTTTTCTCGAATTTTATTTTAAATATTTTTACTGAACTAACTTTGTACGTATACATACTATACATATAAACATACATAGTTTTTGGGTAATTCTTATGTTGTTCTGAACTCTTCAATGAATAGGACTATACTTTTTTTAATTTATGTGTAAATTAAATTTTGTTTAAAAAGTGTTCTATTTTCACTATTAAATTGTAAATTGGGGTTCAATGGCTGAAGTGAAGTGATACAGTGCTAGATTCTGAAGTTGAAGGTATTGCGTTAAAATTCACCCATTTTAACTCAGTCTTGAATTAGTACCAATTCAGTTGAATTAAGTATGAATGCTCTGTAATAACATAGTTGGTGGCTTTGTTTACTGACCACAAGCTAGCACACATAAAAAAATTACACAAGTATCAGTGCCAGTCCTGTAACACGAAAGAATTATTTTTCTACTAACGAATTTAGTGGTTCCTATTGCACTTAAAAGTGTAGGTGCATGTATGTAGAGTATAATACAATTAGTAAATACAATCAATTAAGGTCTTGAAATATTGTAAACAAAAAATATTATATCAATAAAGGAATAAATAATGAAATTTCTTAAATTTCAGAGTGTAATGTTTAAAATTTATATTTCGTATTATATCAATTATTTCAAATGACGCAGAAGAGAACAAGTTATAATTCATGAATACGGATACATACATTGTTCTGGATAATTTAAAAAAAATTTTTGTCTGATGTATTAAATTCTGGAATATTGTATGTACAACATTTTGTTCATGATGATGATGGTAGTTGTAAAAGATAAAGCTTTCATTACAAGAATTACATTTTAACAATAATTTAAATAGAATAAATCTGCACATATTACATATATGTACATATGAACGTACGTTTACATCTATTATGAAAATAAAAAAAAACGTATATGTATTTAGTTAACCTGTGCCATAATAAACATTTTATGTTTAAATTTTAGTAAAATAAAACATGTATAAAAATGTATAGTGTGTTTGACCAAAAATTCGAGAACAAAATATGAGAATGCAAAAAATAAAATGAAAAACTAGGATTTTCGTCAAATGCAACATATACTATACAAATACATGTATGTATATTGCACAATTGTGCTAAAAATTTTTTTTTTAATGCACATGTACATACTATGTACGAACATGTACATCATATAAAAGACTTGGATTGTTGCCAGGTGTTATTTCCTACTGGGCATATTTGGGTGTACAGTGTACACACAATAGAAACATTTAAAATGGTTTTTTGTATTCTTTCATATTCTTTCATATTCTTTTTTTTCATATTGTTTTCAATTGCACTTGCATCAATTCTTTGTTCATTTTTATTATTTTTTCAAAATATTTCTCATGCAAAATTTTATACTCATTTTAAAGTGTAAGTCATGCATTTATTACTATTGCCATATGATCTCCACAAAAAAAAAAAAAACAAAACAAAACAATTATTTACTGTCGTTGTATAGTTTAAAAAAATCAAATATGTAAAAATATTTTTTTAATGAAAATATAAAAAAAAAATATTAGAAATTTAAATATTAAAATTATTACGAAAGGATATTATGTAAATTTTTTTTCAAATATTTTCACAATTGCATCAAAGAAGCATGAATGGTCCTTTTGAAAAATAATAATGTGGAAAAAAAAACTTTTGACAGTAGAAACTTATTTTGACATACATATGTACATATAATATGTAATATCAAAAAATATATAGACAGAAAGAATTCTTATGTAGTATAAAAATGTCTCATACAAAAATTTTTGTTCTGGGGTTCCAACATTGGAACCCCATTAGTGAAATAGCTTTGAATGTATATCAGCATATTTCAGTTTTGTTAAAAAAGCTTTTACTTCTGCATAGAAATGCATATGTACATGCGAATACGACAATTACCTTGTTTATGCACAAAAATTAAAACGTATTAACGATAAAACGTTTTGAACATAGTTTTGAGATAATACATTTTAATTGGTGTTTATGCGTAGTACAACATTTCATTCTCAGTTAAAACGTTTTGAGTAATAAACTAATACTACTCTAAAAGTTCATATTGATATTTAGTATGTTACCAACACCATTTTGAAAGGTCAAATATGACAATTCATTTAAAACGAAGAAAGTGTACATGCACATTTTAAAAACGCATTGAAATTTTAAATTCGGATTTTATAGTGTATTCACTCAAAACGAAATAAAGTTTCAATGCGTTTTAAAATTTGGTTTATGCATCCGTATTTAGTCAAAACGGCATAAGTTAATGCGAATTAAAGCTTCGCATAAACAAGGTAATTGATGGTGTCGGTGTGACTCATTTTATTCACATATGTTTCACCATTTGAAATTTTTTTTATATTCTATTTAACACACAAGAGTAAAATTTTTTATTTTTCATTCATCTTGATCATGTTAAAAACCAAACTTAAATTTTAAAGCGCTTTAAAGCATAGTTAAAAAAGCTTTCACTTCCTTCCTTCTCTTACCGTACTGTTCTATAGTCTAATTTAATAATTACAATTTTTAGTCGATACTACATAAGAATTCTTTCTGTCTATATATTTTTTGGTAATATGTATGAGCTGGAGCAATTCTAGCGTTACAGAATAAGGACTGACATTTAAAATTGAAAGAATTAATTTTTAGAAAACCTGTTTAACACATTTATGATATTTTTAATTCAAGAATATGTAAGTCAATGGACAGTAGGGAAGTTTTAAAAGTTTAAAATAAAGGTACCTACAGTGTATCAAGTAAATTTGAAAAAAAATCAGTGTGATGAAAATATACTAGAAACTATAAGAATTACTTTCATAATCTGAGCAACCCAGTAAAAAATCGGAAAATGGGGTCGTTGTTGAAGAGTCAGGAAGAAACGAAATCAGCCTCAAAATAAAGTCAGCTTCAAACAAGTTTGCCAATTTGTTAGTGAGAGATTTCGCGAAGCTTAGAATAATTTTGGCCAGAATTCTAGTGAGAATAATAATAAAAACAAGATTTTGTTTATAAAATTAAAAAAAAAAAAAATCTAAAATGTTATTCCTCGATTTAAAAAAAGACAAATTAAATAACATTTTCTCTTACGCACTAATTTGCGTATCGCATCATTCATAATTTTATGAATGGAATTAGTTATTCCGTTTTTCTGTAGGAACAAGTCTTTTAAATATGTACATGTACCTTGAAACCTCGAATGGAACTTTGAAATTGGGTATGCTATTTACTCTTTTTCATCATTTTCAAATAAATGTTTCAACAATGATTTTGCTGCATTATTCTTATTTTTTTGGCACGCAACGAGCTAATTAGTTTAAAATTATTATTCATGAATACCCTTCAAAAAGCTTAAAATACATTTTAAATTTAAGTAAGGATAATTAATAGTACAAAAGTGGCATGCATTATGGACAAAAACACTCAACAAAAATATATAAAAAGAAATGTAATTACATGTTTAATTAGTGTTATTTTAAAAAAAAAGAACAAAAAAGTACTCGGTGCTATTATTTAATTTGCCAAAAAAATTTAATAAGTAGGATATGTTTTTTTTTTTTTTAATTAATCTGAAAAGTTTTTTGTGTGTTTTTTTTTGTCAATAATACAAGGTACAAACACTACAAGCAAATTAAATATCTTTCATAAAAACTTCTTTATTAATTTTTTTTTTGCTGTTTAAGAAGTTAAGATATTTATTAAATGAATAAAGTTAAGAGTATTTGTTATTTTTATACAGTTAATTTTACATATAAGTTTATTTATTAAGTTCAAATTAAATAAAAGTTTAAGAAAACTTTGATTAAAAGTTTCTTTTCACTTTTTTCCTTGGAAGTTTTTGTTTTTGCTTTTTATTTGATTTTTCTTTTTTTCAAATTAAAGTAAATGATAAATTACATTTTTAAAAAAAATTTTAATTGAAAATTTTAATTTGTTGGAAAAATTCAAATATGTAAAACATTTTTCTGAGAAAAAAAAATATTTAATTTTTTTTTATTTTATTTTCCACTGAAACTCACAAAAAATGTAATTTTTCATTTAAATTTTTCAATTATTGAATAAAATAGATTTTTTGTTTTAAAATAATAATTAAATTAATTGGCTTTTATTGGGAACATTCAATTCATTTTCCCAGAAATAATTATATTTTAAAATTAATTAAAGTGTTAATTGAATATTTTCAATTTCCACATCACTGATAAAAAATTTCCAATATTGAGTAAATATTGGTTTAAAAAAACAAAAAGTAAAATTCATTCAAAATAATTACATAAATTTGTTTTTTTTTTTTTTTTTTGTTACAGAAAACACAACGAATAATTCAAAATCTATATAATTAAAAAATTCTCTAGTGTACGCCAAATGTTCATGAATCTATAATTGTTATTTGTTCTAAAATATTGACTTTAAAATTTTCATTGAATTAATTTGTATGAATTAATAAATCAGTTTTAAAATAACATTATTTTGACTTGAATTTTGAAAAAATTTAAAATTTTGTGTTTGTTGATACAAGTATGTTTATAAACAATATTAGTTTTTGTTTATAAACATTGAGGGGAATTTATGTTCATAAAATATTTTATACTTAAAGTTAAATTTCGAATCTTTGATATTTTTTTATTCTTTAGAATAAAAAACCACGAATAGCAACCATTTATTGTATGTGGCTTTTAAGTCTGTGAAATTTTCCATTTTTTTTTTTATCAGTGTGAGTAAAGGATAACATTTCCATCAGATAACTAACAAAGGAAAGTGATTATTATGACTAAATAAGAGAAAGTAAAATATTAAAAATAATTTTATAAACTTTCATTGTGTCGGCGGTTTTAAAAATTCATTAAAATCATATTATAAATAATAATCTTTTGTAATTGAAAAAAAGGACTTTAATGAGCTTGCAAATTCACAAGATTCATTAAGATTTAGGATCTTTAGTAGATGGTTTTATTTTTATTTTTGGTTTTTATTATGTCTTTGATTTTAAATTAGTGAACGGTTTGATTTGGCATCCGGTCTACAAAATAGGTTCAACTTTACTTTTAAGAATGGATGGTTGTTATTCAATATATACATATCTCTGTTATCATAAAACTGTTATTTTTTTTTTCCGTCCTTATTTAAAAAACTACATATCAAAATATAAAATAACTTACTTGTCCGTCATTATCCTTGTCTGCTTTTTGTCGTAATCCTTCCCAAATCATAAGCATAATTTCATGTGTTTCTTTATTTTTTGGATGATCATCTGGCCAACCTCTTAATGTGCATATTTTCTAGAAAATTGAATAATTATAGAAGAAACATTAAGAAAAATAATAAAATGAATTTTTTATTACATTAGCAATTAATAAAAATTTATTACAATATTTGCTTACACTTACCTCAATAGCTAATTCAAAATCTTTCAAATCTATTTCACCACTTTGATTAACATCTGTAAAATAAAATAATGAAAATTATTATAAATTTCCATAAAATTGTTTTTCTTTCTTTCTTGTTTTGTTGTTTTTGTTTGTTTTTATTTTTACATGATGTACATACAAGTATTTTCTATTTATTTATAAAAGAATACCAAACAAATAAATAAATAGGGAAACTAGAAATATATTGTAACTTTTTAATGTTTACATAAAACTTGAAAAAAAGAATCCTTTTTTTTAAATTTTATTTTACTTTTTCAAAACAATTTCACTTTACTTATAAAATTTGTGTAGTTTTATTTATATAGGGCAAGTGTTCCAGTTGCAAGATGCTTTATGTGGAGATTTGAATTCTGTCGTTGAAATTATGAATAGAAATGCGACGGTTTTGAGTTTTTTCCAGTTCATTATCTTCAATACATTACATTTTCAACATTTTAATATGAGGAAATGATCATATTTAACTCGAAATTCTAATAAGAAAAATTATCCAATTTTCGAGACACCCTGAATTTATTTTAGACTAATTTAAAATGGAAGTTTGTATGTATAGGTATGTTAATTTTTGTCCAACAGTTTCTTTCAAACGAACGATGCGATTCAATATAGGCGGACATGGATGTATTTAGATGTTTGTAATGTATTATGTGTTTATGTTTAGATCACACTCATATAGCCTGTTTTTTTTTATTATTTCAAAAGGCACAAAAAAATTTTATTCATTATGCTATAAGTCTAAAAAAGTGTTATCACGTAGAATCGTTAAAATAATGTTTTTTTTAAAATTCAGAGTATTTTTGAGAACTATTTATTTTATGCATCGAAAAATTATCACAAATTCTTTGAAGCAAGTCAAAAACATTTTCCAATTTCTGTTATTATTTATATAAAATTAACTCTGAAAGATTTTGACAAGAAGAACTGATAGTTTTAACTGCATACATATATGTACTATACATGTTTAATAATATGATAAATTATAAATAGATAATTGGAAGTTGAACAAAAAGTTCTGAGAACGTTCTTGTACATGGGCCTGAAAATTGTTATACTTACCCTATGTTTATATATTTGTATTGTATACCACCCACACATTTGTAATAAATTTTTAAGAAATTTGTATTTTTAAAATATTTTATGTAGTCATACATGAATGAATGTTGCATTTATACTTACATATGTAGGTACATATGTAGCTATGTAACATAGAAAAATGACAACAAACATCAAAAAAAGAAAACTCACAAAAGCAACGAATTTTGTTTTTTTATTATTTTTTCAAACAGTAAACAAAGCCTTGGAAAAGTGTTAAAAATTACAAGTCATTCAATTTCAAAGAGTTAACACAAGTTAAGCAACTTCATTTAAATATTTTTTTTATATCGTTTCTAATTTTTATTTATATTTTTGCATTTTGTTATTTTAGTAAAAACATGTTTGTTCTTTGCTTTTTTTTATTAGCTGTCATTTTTATACTTTTAGTTTTCATACAAGTAAATACATACATACATATGTATGTACATATATAGTAAAAGTGCATACACAGTCAACAAGTGAAAGAAAAAAATAGATATATGCATTTATGTGTGACAGTACTTTTTTGTGTGTTTACATGTAAAAATGATGATAAAAAATAAATTTTTATACTTGAAGGTTTTTCATTTTGTGTATAATGTATGCACCTACGCTAGAATGAAAAATGTATGACAATTAAAATTTACTTTGATGCTCCTTAATGTATAAAAGATGTTTGTTTTTCTTCCTTTAATTTAAAATGAAAATGTACTCTTAAAGATAATGAAATACTCACCAAAGAATACGTTGAATACGTATAAAAGCTTTTTCTTACGGAAATCTGAAATTGACATTTTTGCTGAATTATTTATTTATTGCCTGGAAGTAGAAAAAATGAAAAAAATTATTTAAATTAAAATTAACTTTTTGATATTTTTATTTTTAAATAAAATATTAAAGTATTGTCGATTTAAATTATTGGATTATTTTTCTCGTTTTAAAATTTTTTCTTTATTTTATTTTATTTTTTGAGAACTCAAGATGTTTCGATTAAATAATTCAATATTGAATTGTATTTTAGAATTGTTCAAGCGAAATAAACCGTCAGAAATTACACTTTAATACGAGAATATCTATTTTATTTTAAATAGAAATATAATGAAGCCCGCAAGCAATTAATTAAACATCACATCTGTCCTGAATTGTCTTTTTTTATTCTTTTCTTTTTTCTGAAATTTTTTTTTTTAAATTTTATTGATGCATAGATATAAGATTATTCTGTGATTATACACAAGACAAAAAAAAAAACGATAACAAATTACAGATCTCAATGTTATTTTCTCACCTACATAAAGTCTGAATTGCTCTTAATAAAGTATTCTTTTAATATTCCTAATTATACAGAAGAATCCTACTTTCATTCATACAGCATAAGATTTGTTTTTGTGATTTAAATCTGATTTTTATTGCAAAGATAAGATAAAAATGGAAAGAAAAATGAAGATAAAAAAAATAATTTAAAATTTTATCTTTTATATTTTTCCGGTATCTTGTCCGGTTTTTTTTCTCGACTTTCTAAAATTTTATTTAATTGTAGTTTTTTTGTTTTTTTCATTCCACCTTTTTTTCAAATAAAGACAGACATATAATAAACAGCTTTTAGTCGGCATTCGGTTTTTTGTGTTTTTCCTTGAAATTTTCTTTTAGAATTTTAATGAAGCAACGTTTTTCATTTAGAAAAGTGAACAAGGACATAATGTTATATTATACAAGTGGAAAGGGTATAGAAGTAAAAAAAAAATACACTGTGATGCTCATCGTTAACTTAATTTAATTAAAACATTATTTTGTGCTTGTTAGTTTGTACGTTTGTGTGTTTTTGTTTTTTTATTTATTTTTTTTTTTCTTTTCTAAGTGTGGATCATTATTATTGTAATGAAGAAGTTGTGAAAAATATTTTTTGATGATATTACCTTTTGATTAAAAAAGATAAATTTGATGATTTGAATATTATGGTACAGATTAAAAGAATTATTTTTATTTAAAGAGACAGAGAAAAAGAAAGAAAAATTTTGTACCCAAGTTCACATTAAAAGAATCTTAATTATAATTTTTTTTTTTTAAATTAAGGAAATAGATTCATGAAGTTTATATTCTTTTTATCATCATAAACTTTGCAAAAAGTGGACTTTGGAAAAATTGTTATGGAAAGGAGAAAAATTTAATTTATGAATTTAAACGAAATCTCTGAGACGTACGAAGTATTGAAATGGGTCATATTGAAATGTTTGGTTTTTCAGAAAATTTCACATGAATAAAATTGGAAGGGTACTTAAATAAAAGGTAAAATTTCATTATTGTAAAGCTTTTAATGATAATTTTCTAGAAATAATAGGTTTTCAGGAAACCTTTTTCATGATGAAAAATATGTTTTTCATTGAATTGCCATGATAAAGAGAAACCGCTTATAGGTAAATTTTAATTAAAAGAAGAAACATTACAATGAACGTTACAATATTCTATTAAGAAAATTTATATTGTTGAAATCTGCGTCTATCTGCTTTTAAATATATTTTTTTAAAACTATTTTTGCTTGTTGTGAAGGGTAAAGTAAAAATGTATAAAAGAGAAAATGCATTATAAAATTTCTACAAGATACAACAGAAAATTAAAAAAAAAAAAAGAAAAAAAGGTATTGCTTTAATGTTTTTCAATCAATTTAATTTTTTTCTTTAGGTTGTTATTTTTATTTTGCGCTATAAAAAACAAAAAATGAAAAAAAAATTTTTTTCTTGCGATAACAAATTACTGTTATTATAATAATATACACAAAAAGAATGTACGAATTATATAGTTTTTTTTTTACGAAATAAAACTTGCTGATACACAATGTATCCTTTTAAATTATCTCACATTATTAAGCAATAACTGGCTTCTAAGTTTTTGCTTTACGTAAGGAAGGAAAATAAAGTTATAAATTTTATTGTGGAATCGAATCTGTAAAAAAAACGGAGATTTTTAAAATCTAAAAAAAAAATTGAACTGAACATAAAAAAGGGGAAGAAAACAAAAAGAAATGAGATGATATTTTTCAAGCACTTGTTTATCGGACCTTAAAAATCGAATTGTAGATAAATATTTAATGAACATTATTCGTATTCCTTTTTTTTTTTTTTTTAAAGATACACGTGTTGTGTGTTTTGTTAAACAGTAACACAAACAGCTAAGCTGAGATAAATTATTGTTGTTAATATTTTATAAATTTTTTTCTCACAAAATGCCTAATATGTATATTACATTCGTAAAAATAATATTAATACAGCTTATACACTTTAAATTACCAATTTGCATCTCATTTAAGATCTTAAATTATTTTTTTATCTTTTTTTTCTTGTTTCATAAATTCTAAACTCATTGTTTTGTTTTATTTTTTACTTTTCAAGGTTTAATACATTTGTTTGCTTGATAGAAAGCAATACAATAGAAGACAACTTGAAAAAGGTAAATTGTAAAATTTTTACATCAAATAAATTGAGTGAATTTTGACCTAAGTACAATTTTTTTTTTTTTCCACTTTTACATTTTTTTGAATACCAAACACGTGATTTTCACCTTTATTTTCATACATAAAAACACATACTCTTATAAAAGTCTATAATAAAATATGTGCATGTTATTTGAATATAATAAATTGTTTTTTTTTTATCAATTGTTTTGTTTTCTGTCATTGAAAGTAAGAAACATGTAAAATATTCACAGACATTTTGATTGTATAAGCAACCATAAGATAAAAAAAAAAGAAAGAAAAAAAAATAACGATAGTATGTAAGCGTTTGAATTGTTTTCAAATGTAAAAATTCTTGAAGGAAAGAACATTAATTCGAAAAAAAAATGAATATTTGCATGAAACAACATGAAAAAGGATAGATGATTATTATAATATTAACTTCATGTCTTTTCTCAATTTATTATTCATTATTTATGTTTTTCTACTCGATGAATATTGCATTTTTGAATAAATAAGACGAAAAAAAAAACAATATATAAATTTATTTCGAAATCATATTAAAATGAGCTATATTTTTTATTCATCAAAAAGTCGGAACAAGCGCCATATTTAATAATAATTTTTCAAATTAAAATAAAATTTCAAGAAAAAGAACAATTTATTATACAAAAAAACAAGCAATTAAACTTAATTTTTTTTTTGTTTAAGTTTTATTTTTATGATGATAATGCTTACTTCTTGCACAAAATTTTTAATGTTCTTTAACTTCATTAAAACAAAATAAAATAAAAAATAAGATAAAAAAAAAAGTATAATTTGTTTTGTATTTTAGAGGAACAAAGTGATGAATATTTTAATTCAAAGAAAAAAGAAAATTAAAAATGAAAGAAAAAAATGTCATTTGCATTAATTTTTTTTATTTTCATTTGTGATATAAAAAACAAAGTTTTTCTTAACTTTTGCTGGCAGAAAAAAAATGTATAGGACCTAATAATTTTTTTTAAAGTGGGCAATTTACGGAAGTTTTGTTGTATTTTAACTTTCTAAGTAAAAATGACTTTTAATGGCTTTTTAACATTTTATTAAAAAAATTGAACCAAAAAGCCCAATTTGAACATAATGGAAAATAAATGAATTGCCCTAATGTTTCTTTAAAAAGTTTATCTTTCATAAATGAAATAATGTGTGTAACAGTGGTTATAATTCGGGAAATTATTACTGCAAGCTACATATTCGTATGTTGTTTTTTTCTCAATTGTAAAGCCTTTCAACTGTAAAATTTATCATTTGGAAATGAAGAAAAAAGATATGTTCTTTATTTTAAATTTTTTTAATTGACTCCAAGCTAAATGAGTTTTTTTTTTTTTAAATAAAATTTCGAATATAAGATATAAGGATGGTTTCCGGAACATAAAACAAAATTATTGTAGAGCAATTCAATAACTGAAATTGTACAAAAGTCAAGTTGATGTTTCGAAACAGTTCAGCGTTCCGTGGACCATCAGAAGCCGAAATTTTTTTCTACTAAAATATTTATTGAAGGATTGTCTTCAAAATTGTGCTATACAATATTCTTTTATTTTTTCTGGTTTTAGAGATAAAATGCAAAACAAGGGTGGTTGAGTAGAATCCTTCATCCTTCAATGGAGGAATTGATGAAAATTAAAAAACTCAAGTTCAAGAGAATCACGTTTCAAATAAGGTTCAAAATGGAAGTATATGTTGTATACGATCAATCCATGTTCATTCTACGGTTGAAAATGTTTTACTAATTTAAAAGTTTCTGTATGATTCTTGTTTTTATCTTTTCTGTTATCGTCCTTCAGTTTTACAACATATGTATATATGTATGTGTATTTAGTCAGGTTATGCTACACATGGATTTGGTTTGTTGCAATACCTTTTAAACTAGAAGCTTTATCAGTGAAAGAATTCTGTTACAGTAATTAAAACAATATTACGTCAAAAGGATTTTCAAAATTAAAGGATAAAGTATTTATGTTTTCAGAATAAACACTCTATTTACAATGTTACGTACAAGGAAGAAAAAAAAAAACATTTCAAAATACAAATGAGTTTTATGTACCTATAATAAATTTGACACAGGTAATACATAAGAAATTACAATTACAAAGAACGTACTGTAATCTAAACTAATCCTGTGTTGTACATCATAGTATATAATTTATTTTTTACTATGTATAATAATTCAATTCTACAAATTGATTTTTTTTCGTTTTGGTAATTCAAAGTAATTTAATGACAATGTACAAGTTTCTTACCTTGACCGGAAAATAAACATTTTTTTTCTTCTAAAAAATAGCATAATCCACAAATTTACTTAAAAATAGATATTTGTGTAAATTTTAAAAGAATTGTTCACTTTTTAATACACTTTATTGGTCCCTCATCTCAATGTTTATCTCATCTGGGATGTACTCGTATTATACTTTTTTTTGTCGGAATAATATTTCAATTGTTTTGAGTGATTTTTAAAATTGAATTCTATTTTTTTTTTTTTTCAAATCGGAAACTTTTGTGTTATAAATTTCATAAACAGCAACTAGGAAATTTTAATTTGGTACTTTCATTTCTCTTGGATATTTAGAAATGTGTATTGTGGTTTTTTGTTTTTGAATATCAAATTTATATCTGTCTTGAATACATATAATCTGTCTATTTAATGTCAACCATTTTCTGTGGTAATTTTTCATTTTTCTTAATATTCCCATTGAAATTGTTGTTTTATTTATGAAAATGAAATACAGCAAAACCCAAAACAATAGAGTTATGATGAAAACTAACTAAGAAAAGGTATCCATATAGTTTATATACCACAAAAATGAATTACACACATAAATACAAACACTTTCATAATACATCTATACAGAAATATAAATATATAAACTTTGTGAATTTTATATGTAAATAATTCATTCTTAGAAATCTCTTTTCATTATTATTACCATTCTTATACAATTAAGTGATATCACGTAGTTTGTTATTTCTCTGGATGGATGCCGAGTTTAGATGTAGGTACATACATATAAACAATATAACCTTTTGTTTTTCAGTTTTCATATTATCTTAGAATAAAAGGTAATATTTTAGATGATATCCATTAGTCACATTTTACTTTTAATGTAAGGATATGTACAAATACCCAAAATTAAACTAGATGGTTCAGTTCAGGGACTAGTTTGTATAACGCGAAAGTTTTAGATATTTCTTTATATAGGTACCATCTAGATTCTTTAAAAATATAAGCATTATTATGCAAACTACATGTACGTACATATACATATGTATGTATATATATAGGTATTGTAAGTATGTGTAGGTGTAAAGTGAAATGCTTTTTAGAATGCAATATCCTTGATTCTTACATTGAATACTGTTATTTTCAGTGTTGGGATGTTGCAAAAAATTTCCCATATTCATAAATTTCTACCAATTTTGAGTAAAATGAAAAGCACTTTCTTTTTCGTACTAAGTAATCTATAGGATGTGATCCTAATTGTGTTGATAGTGTGCATGGAATTAACTTTGATTAATAAAAAAACTATTTAGGGAAAATTAGCGGTAACGATAAAATGTGACACATATGTATGTATGTATGTATATTTCACGATGAGTTTTCAATTTTTCCAAGCAAAATTGCGGCGTTATTTGTTATACATATGTATATGTAGATGTATCGTAAGAATTAGAATAACTGGATGTAAAAAAAAAGTTGAAGTTAATAAAAAAGTAAAAATTTCATCGAAATCGGCGGACGTGGTAGTAGCGTGATTTACAAAATTTTACAAAATAACAGGAACACGCTTTCCATTCTATTAACCACTTAGTAAAAAAGAAATAAAATAATTAGTTTTGTGAAAAAAAAAAAAACTTTTCTACTTATGTTCAAAATATACCCTAACACTGTTTTCACTTTGTTACTGTTTCTAAAATTGTTTGTTTTTTAATTTTGCAGAAATTTTTACTTCTTTTGTTTTGCTATGCAATGTCAGTTTCAATTTGTTACTTTTCTTGTGTGTACAATGTATATTATATGTATATGTACATCCATATGTATGTATATAATACATATAAGTATGTATGTGAAATTGTATGTTTCGATACCTCAAGGTAAATTTGTTGATTAGAGTATATTCATAAAACTTGCAAAATCTGAAGACAGTAAGTTTTACTAATGAAATGTAGCGAAATGTTTGTATTGTATTAAATAAATTTTAACGTACGTACATACATTTTATATGTATGCATGTAGGTACGTGTTTTTGGAAAGTTTTTAAATTACATATATAATAAATGTGAAATATATTTTGTTGAAATGTGTTCTTACCTTCTCTCTTTTGTTTTTAGAAAATTTTAATTCTTTTTAAAATTTAACTGTTTCAAGTAAATCAAAATATTAAAAAAATTATTTTTTTTGAAAAAAATTTATATCTCACGAATTGTTTTAATAAAAACCATAAAACCATTATAATGTTATGGTTTAATACAAAAACAATGCGTTTTGTACATTTATATCCTTGGCACCATAACATTTGGTGCTTACACAATCTCATCTTGCATAAACAATTTTCATATTAACAAGGGGGTTTATTGGTTTACAAAATATAATAAAATAATGTAAATACATACATATGTATGTATGTCTACATAATCTTTGAATACCTTAAAGATAATGCAATGTTTATGTAATTTGTTGATTATGTGGTGTACCACGAATCTATTATACTTGTCTTTTTGACATTTTTTTATATTGCACAGTCTCACAAGGACATTCCTTCATAGAATCAGGTAAAGAACACTGTAGGGGAAAAAACAAAAGTCAATTCAGCTTAACCTGTATTTGAAGATTTTACAGCATTTTTTAGATTTTTAGAAATTGTTCTTATCAAATATTTATTTTTGCACCATGCAAACGGTGTATATACCAGTAACTCGAACCTAAGAAAATTGACTTTAGAAAAACTTATATTTTTTTTTTTTTACTGTGTTATGATAGAGCCCTAGATAATATTAAAAAGAACCCTAATTTATTGAAAAGTTTATTAATACTAGTATTCATTTTAAAAATTATTGTCTACATTTGTAGATAGCTTGATTCGAAGGTTCTTTTATCTATAGCTTTTTATTTGACAAGAGGCATATCCTCGATCGTCTAACGAGCAAGTAAGCAAGACTTACTAGGTAAAATAAATGAAATCGTATCCTCAAACTTCGATTGTTTTTGCTTTGGTTACTTACTTGCTAAATGTTCAAGGATGTGCCCCTTAAATAGATACAAACACAGCTCGAGATATAAGCCTGAATATATTTATTTAATTTCGACGTCCTTAAGTAGATTTGATTTTATGCTTGCATTATGAAATAATTATTTTCTTGTTTTGTAAAGATTTACAACCCTAAGGGAGATCCACAAAATATTCTGAATAAAACATTTACAAAATAGATAATTAGAATTGTATTCATACATATATAATCACATGCAATTTTTTTCATTGTGATTAATTATGTAAAAGTAAAACAATACCTTTACATGTAAATAATAATTAATAATTGATGAGATGTGAATATAAATTGATAATGGTTTGATAATAACTTAAATTAAATTAAATAATTAAAATCATTAGAAAGTAAAACAAACAAATATATTAAACGAAAATAAAAATGAAAATTTCTTTTTAAATTAGAGTTATAATTAGAAATAATGAGAAATATCTACTTAAATTGAAAATAAAAGAAGAAGAAACATTTAAATGCTTTTAATATAGATATAGAGAGAATTAATTCATGTAGATTAAAGGAAATTAAATATTTTGTCTTTTTTTTCGTCCTTATAATTTTCAATCCGATATAATTAAAAAAATTTTACTAAAGAATTGGAGGTCAAGATTTATTTCTTAAAAAATGAACCAAATTAGTTTTTTTGTTTGTTTCTGGCATAAGAATTATGATTTGTAATATTTTAACTTTTTATTATTATTTTGTTGTTGCTTTAAATTAAAATCTCCCACAAAATGTACAATATAAAATATTAAAACAAGAAATTTCAATTATCATTGTTTTTATCATACTGATAATATTTTCAATCTATTTTGTCATATAATAATAATAACCATTATTGTGTTGAAACATCTTTATATATATATACATGTATATATAAGTATATGTATATACTCAAAGATTAGGTATATATATGTATTAAAATCGTTAAATATTAATATAAACACATAGTAGGTATTTTCCTCTGAGCTAAAGAGACAAGAATAATATTGTATCTAGATGAATTTAAAATGGATTTGATGCTGTTTATTTAATAAAATCAACATTGATAACATTATCCATTAAAAATTATTTAATAAATGATAAATACATTATAAGATAGATATGTACATATGTATATGTTTATATATTTTGCTTAAAAGTCATAATTTTTGGTATTATATATATGAATATAAGTGTTCAAACACATTAAACTGAATAAAATTCAAATACTTTAATGATATTACCATAATATGTATTTAATAACAGGACATATTTTTTTTATTTTATGCATTATTAAATCACTTTTTTTTCTCTCCTCGAAAATATTGAAATTGAATTGATATAATTTATCAGGTATTTTTGATTTATTCATTTTCTTTTATCTTTTTTTTTTGAATAACTTTAATCGAATGCAGATATTCATGATAATCATTTGTTTAATTTTTAATATGTATGTGCATATATTAACAATGATCCATATACAATAAAAACAAAATCTTATATAAATAATTAATAATGGAGATTGCTTTTAGGAAATTAAAATTTGCAACATTTATTCCACCTCAACTGTCCATATAATTGGAGTATAAATCGTATTTAAAATAAAAAAAGTAATTAGAAATAATCTCATTATTTTAATTAAGTAGAAATGTAGAGTAATTTATCAATGTTGTAGAAAAAAATAATTGTTAAATGAACATAAATAACAAATATGTATGTACATCAATTTGAAAGTGAAAATGGGTAAATTCAAAAACTTCAGTTTGAAAAAAAAAAACAATTGAAAATGCATTTGAATAGGGTATCATATGTTAATTTGATGCTTCACAATTAAGAAAACTATAAATTATTTTCTTATTTTGAAGACTATACCTAACCAAAAAAACTAAAATTAAAACAAAAAAAAAAACAAAAATTAATTAATTAAAGAATTAATAACTGTAATGTATTGACATTACAATAAAGTTATCATTAATACTGCATTGCTACACATTTGGAATTTACCCAATTTATTGAGAATTGAAAAGTTTTTTTTTCGATTTTTTTTTCAATAGAAATTTCTTCTGAATCTTTGAGCAGAATAAATTAACACTTTTAAAAAATTAAGTTTAAGATAAAATATTTATTATGAAAAAAAAAAACATACATGAAAAACTACTTATGTATATAGGATGAATTTTTGGAAAATGCAATTAAATCTTTGCTTAAATCTACCTTATAATTTTCACCCAACTTTTATTTTTTAACTTTTTGTTTTTGTGAATAATTAAATAAGTTTTTCTCAGGTCTGTATAGTTTTATGAATCAAATTCAGATAAATATTGCTGCAGTTAAAAATTTGAAAGTCGAACAAGAATATAAAGAAGAGCATATTACATCCTTATACTGAAACATTTATGTATTCAAGAAGAAATTCTCTACTGACTAGAAAAAAATATTAAAATTAATGCCAAAAAGGTTTTAGACATAAAAAAAAATCCTTATGATGACACAGTTATTGCTTGAAAAAAAAAATTTAGAGACAAAATTATAATTTGTAACAAAAACTAGATTTCTATATCAGGATTTTTTTTTACTATTTGTTGATGTCGATAAAATATGTAGTTTGGCATATATTGTTTTTTTTTTCTTCTTCTTTTGTTTCATTTGGCTTCTTCTGAATATCGTATATCACTCAGGTAAATTAGAATAAATTTACATATTTGAATACAACATGCTTATACAGTTTTGACAATTTTTTTGCCATAGTAATTTTTATTTTGCATTTTCAATTTTTTTTTAGATAGTGTAAAAAGATGTTGTTGAATTTTCGAAAGTTAAAATTTAAAAATGAACTGCATAGAAAAAAATTTACATGATTGTTAAGAGTGAAGATACATGTATGTATTTGTACATGTCACGTTTTCCCTTATCTCAATGTAGTATTGATTTTTTCTTTTATTTTTTTTTTAGTAGAAAAAAATTTAAATTTTTAAAATGAAAATTGTCCAATATATTGTTTTAGAAGAATTTACATTGAAACTTAACGATTATTTGGAAACTTCATCATACGAAATACTTTTACTTGTGGTTCATATAAAAACATTGATTTTTAATTTTACAAAAAGTAAATTGCATTTAAATATGATATTTTGAAAAAAAGCTCTAGTGCTAAAATTGAACAAAAAAAATGGTCAAGAAAGAATTTTTTTTGGATCAATAATTTTATGTTATTGGATGAAAATAATTTTCAATGATTTGCGATGAAAAAGCTATACAAATTGTTTTTTTTTTCTTTTTGAAAAGAAGTGTAATGTTTGCTTTCTCATATTTTTATATGAGATCTATTATAATATCTGATTGTGTGAAGTGAAAATAAAAAAAAAGATTCGTTTTATTGAAATATTTTTTTCGTAAAATGAATGTGTGTAGGAAGAACTTATAAAGTACCTTTTTTTCATTGTTATCCGTAGAATAGAAAAACAGAATTTGTATTTCTCATTGATTTTGATTTGACAGGATATTTATTGTTATTTGTCAATAAAAATATTTGAAAAAAAAAATTCAGATGAAAAAGTAAAAAAAAAAAAATTATAAAACATATTAAAGTTTAGTATCTATTGAACAAGTGATAAAAAAACATTGTAAAGTTATCGATAAAAGAAAGTTCTTTTGAAAGAAAAGATAAATGATGTGGCACGTTTCTCACTTTGTTTAACGAACGTGATGAAATTTTGTCGTGTTATAGGTACTCGTAATTCCTAAATATTGGGAAGTCAGTGTGGTTAAATTGATAGAGTACTGACAATTCTGTTCACATCCGCTTAAGATAATGGCCTACTTAATTTACTTTTGTATTTGTTTTATGTATCAACCTGTCTTGAATTTTTATTTTTATCAGGTACTTTTTTATGTTGAATTCAGGTCACTAGTTTCTAAGTCAATATGGAGTTTAAGTTTAAACAATGCGCTGTAATAGGGTAACGCTACAAAAGAAAACAAAATGAATGAGTGCATAATGTTAGAACCGTCATTTGGCGAAGCCTTAATGCTTCATATAAAAATAAGGGTCCTAAAGTACAACTTCAGCCAATAGTTCACTCAGTTTTAGACATAAGAGATCAATTCTACATTCTTGTTTGAAGCAAAAAGAGGTACAAGAGCAATTATACATAAAATTCAAGTCTGAGTTTTTTCTAAAGAGTCATGGAACTATAAATGCACCTATAATAATGACATTTTAGGAAAGATGAGACTTGAAATTTTTCATGAAATTCACACACACAAACGCCATATTCCCAGGACATTTTACTTTCAGATTTTAATAAACTATTTTTTAAATTTATTTAATATTTTTTGCATTTTATTTTGATTAGAATTTGAAAAAAGCCATTTATAGTTTTTCAATTAAAAAATATTGTAACTCACGAAACAATAATTAAAAGAGGCCATTAAATGCTTTCTCTGTACAAATAAAAATAATTGTTTTCGACCACATTCAATTGAATTCACTTAAATTTAACACAAAACAATGAATACCACTAAATTTATTTAGAAATAATTATTTGAAATTTATAAATTAACGAAAATATGTATTTACTATTTTGTGGCAAATAAAACATCTAAATACAGGTCAATTGGGTAACCAAAAATCATGAAAGCTTTTTTTCTTTTCTGTTTTTTTGTTGTTGTTGTTGAAAATAATGTATTTTGGTTGTAAGCATGGAAAAGAAAATAAATTAAATTTACAGTATTGTGGTTGAGTCAAAATGAAAAAAACAAAAATTAAGAAAAAAAAAACACAATTTTGTTAAGGAACAAAAAATGTAGGCGAAAAGGGAAAAAAATAAGCAAAGAAAGTTGAAAATAATAGTTTTCCTGTAATTACTGTTCATCCTTGAAATAATTTTCTTATGTCTTGTTTTTTTTCTGTATTTTGTTTTTCAGCAGGACTCATTGACCTTAATAATAGTAAGTTTATAATATATTGTGTATTGTTGTCATGTTTTCATAATATTTCCATTGTTAAAAAAAAAAATATAATAAGTGAATAAAGTTTAATTTTTCGTTTTTTTTTTTCAAAAAATTTTATTCTTGAACTAGGATATAGCTTGTTAAAAATTTCACCTTTTACTCTTCTTTTGTTCTTTTTTTTTTCTTATTTATTTCTTTAGATATATTTTCACCATAATTTGTTAAATTTTCATTTTATTTTAATTTAATTTGCTTTCTATTATGAATTCTATATATGTATATTTTTGTTTAGTAGATATATATGTATATGTATGTACTTTAAAAGAAAAAACAATGTTTCCTGTTCATCAGAATAACTCTTTTTTGGGATTTAATACTATTATCTTGCAATATAATGAACAGTTAGAACAAAAAAAAAAACACGAATAATAAAGAAACAATAAGTAAAAGAAAAAGTTGGTAATTTAAAAGATAGAAAAAATTCATATTTTTTTGGTTTATGATTATTATATTGTCTTCTATGATGAAAAAGAAGACAATAAAAACTTTTCAGAGTATGCATCAAGTGTATCATGGTAGTGTAAGGTGTAAAATGGAATATATACTACACAAATGAAATAATATTAAAGTTTAATTTCGTTTTTAAGTTTTTTGTTCTTTTTATGAATTTTTTTTTAACACTGTTATTGTTCACTGTTTTTAAAAATTTATGAAAGGACGTCATAACTCATTTAAAACACAAAAAATTTAAGGTTACTCTTTTTGCTTTCTACAACATGTGGATTGCTAATTTTGTTGTGTTTGTAGGTGGTGCAATCGTGGTAAAGATAAAAATCTGGTTGAAAAAATGTAATTTAAAAAAAATTGTAATAAAAAAACCGTGTATATACTGTGTGGGTATAGTATATATTTTTTTAAATAATATACAAAATGTTATAAACATAGGGTAAATAATATTAAAATCACATGATGATATTGTTGTGTTGAAATTTTACTCAAAGGATTTGATATTGTTAAATAAAATTCTCAAGAGTCATGTAAAAAGGTGATATGTATAAAATTGTTATTCAGGTGAATGGATTGAAAAAAAAATTATAAATAAATAAATATGAGTAACTATGGGATTTTTCATATGAGATTGTACAATTTTTGGATTTTTTGCAGGTATCACATACGTGGGAACGAGAATAAATGAAAAATTTGATAAAAATGAGTCTGTTCTTTTTTGTCATAAAACTCTGATGTATAAATATGTAAACGATACATACTATAGACTCGTAAATAATTCTTTAGATACCTATTGTATGCAGAGTTTTATTTTTATCTGCGAACGTATGAATTTGATAAATGTTCTCGAATGTAATAACATTACATCATATATGGAAACAAATTTGTTGAGAGTGTAAGTAATTTGATTAATTTATGTTGTACGGTTAACAATAGAATTTGAATTGGTGAATTGAATGTTTTATTTTGTTACGGTTCAATTGAAAGTATTCCATTTATTTTTTTCTCAAAAGAAAATGAAAAGACTGCTTCACAGAAAAAAAATCAAGGTGCAATTAAAAAACCTATACTGAACAGATTACATGAGGTTTTGGAATGCTTCTTGACATCAAATTCAACACTCAATTGTCTTAATTCGAATTTAAAAGTTACTTTTTAATTTCTAAAATTTAAATTCTTTGAATTTACTCTAGGAAGAATGAATTTTAATCCACAACAATTTTAAACCAAAAGATATTTGATTCTAACCCTTTAACTAACCTTGAGACTGACTATATTTTGTACTTTTGAGGTTATTTGGAAATATTTGTAATGGCTGTATGACACGGTATTAATTTCGTGATTAATTTCGTTATTAAATTTTTTTAAAAAGATATAACAAGATTGCTTTATAAAAAACAAACTTGAAAGAAAAAGAGATATGAATTAACAATTAATACTTAAAACTAAGTGCGAAAAAAAAAATGTATTTTGAATATTTTTCTTGTGTTTTTCATGAACTTTTCTTGCAATATTATTTTTGTGTTACACATTTTTGACAGTTTGATATCATTCTACACAAATTTTCCATTTTTTATTTTTTATTTATTCTTTTCTATTTTTTCTTTCTTTAAATCCAACTAGTGTCCTTTTAAATATTGCTTTCAAAATATCATAACCATATCATCTGGTTTTGGTAGTGTTTCTTTGTTTTTCAATTGTCTCTTTCTTAAGGGTGTTTCGTTTGGTTTCGTTTGAAATGATTTTGTTTGGTTTCATTTGGTTTTTTCAAGTGCAAATATCTCGAAAACTATGCATTTTTCGAAAAAAATGATAAAAACAAATCGATTCAAAATCAATTGAACTTTCATTTTCTGCAATAAAAAGTGTGGGTTATTTCAAGCTTTTTTTGAGCAAAACAGGGTTAAACACAAAAATTTGAGAAAAATTCTCAAAATTTTGAATTTGAACGCGTCTAATTTTTGTATGGTTCAGGGTAGAGGGACAAATAGGGTTTTGTTTGAAAGGTACTACATATTTTTCCGAATACAAAGTGACCCTGGAGTGCCTTTGTAGAAAGTTATGGAGTGTTTTGTGAAAAAAGTGCAAAAAAACTTCAACGCCCTCTAGCGGCCACACCGTTGAGATTTCACCGCCCCCCCTCCTTCTCCCGACCAATACGATTTTTTGTTTGTCTCGATGAGACCTATCAATGGTATCATTTCAAACGAAAGCAAATGAAACACCCTGTATGAATAAGCGATCAATTTGCGTAAAGATCAAAAATTTTATTGAGTTATTTGCAAATTTTTACCTTTTTTCCTTAATTGCAAATGGGAACAAGTAATTCTGATTTCAAAATAAAAAATATATACAAAAATTTATTAAGATTTATTTTTCTTTTTTACGTGAGTTTCATTAATTATTTATTATAAAATTTCCGTTTAAAGGTTGCTAATGTTTTTTACTTGTTTTGTATACGATATTTTTTTTTCAAAAACTTTTCAAGGAAACTATTTAAAATGTTTGAAGATATTATTTAAGGAAGGTATTATGAGACTATGAAAAGAATAGCTTATATTTACATTTGAATTACTTTTTAATGCTGCTAATAGTACTTTTGAATTTTTAGTGATGAATTTTCAAAAGTTTTTATAAATTTTTTAATTATTTAAAGGAAATTATATATAATGTTTTTTTAAATATTTATTTCTAAGAAAATATATTGAGTAATTTAAAAAAGAATTTTAATACAAAAAATATAAATTAAAAAAGTTAAAATGTATTTTTGCATTTGCATTTTAAAGAATAAAAATGTTTATCCACTAAAGTGTTTCAAAAAATTAAAATATTCTTTTTTATCTTTTCTTTTGTTTTCAATTTCACAGAAAGCAGTTTTATGTATTTTCTCAATTTTAATTATGTCCTAATTTTCTTTTTATAAAACTTTTTCAAGATTCTTTTAATAAATAGTTTTTAAAAAATGACACAGATATTTTCTGGTCAATTGATTAAACAAAATTTTATAAAAGTAAGGTAAATGAATAGGGGAAAATTTTTATGTTTTGTAAAAAAATTGTATTGAAATTGAAAAACAGGAAATAAATAAGGGAGAAATCTTTTCAAACTGTTTCACTAAATTATAATTTTTTAATCAAAACACACTTCTAAAATACTTTATCAAAATGAATTTTTACAAACGGTGAATTTGACTCAATAGATTGACAAGTAGAATGTGTATATTTTTCATTTGTGTAAAACTTTAAATAAAATATTGTGTAGCTTTTAGTAAATTATGATGGGAAGTTGATTTATTAGAATTGAAATTATTTATATTGAGAAATATAAAATTCGACTTGTTTTTAATTAAAATTTTCTTGAATTTTTTATTACAAATGCTGTTTCGAAACAGTATATATGAGTTTTAACAAAAAATAAAGTATTTATAGTTAAGCTTTAAATATAAATTCTCTTGAAATGTTTTATAAACAGCATTACCATATTTTTTCTTGGAGATATTACATATGTATGTATGACCGAAGTAAGTCATCATCAAATTCAACTGGTCTCCCAGAACGTGGCTCATATATGAGGCTTAATTTCGCTAACTGAAATTTTTGGAACCATCTTTGCACTTGACTTTCACTTATGGTGCATTACAAATGTTTTTAGCCGCTCTTGTTGCGTTGTTGCCTTTTTTAAATTCGTAGAGCATAATATGCCGAATATGCTCTTTGGTCACTTCCATTTTAGCACTGTAAAATTTATTCCTCTAACTCACACTAGACACTTGAAAAATTAGAATAAGAATGAGGATGTACTATAGATAATCTTTCGCTATTTATAAATATTGGCTGAAAAACCCCGTCAAATAGTTATTTGTACCTGAACATGAGTTTATGAAAAAACCCGCATTACTTATGGGATAACCCAATATGATATGAAGAATATCATTCCATTCATGAATAAAAAAAACTCCGTTCTGGAATATAACCTGAGGGAATGACAAATTCATTCGCTCAGGAATAAAATAAATTATTCGATTCTTCTTACTTTATTAAATAGTTCAATATAACTGATAAAATTCACTGTCCGCTCCAACTTTGATTATTGATGAAGTTCAATTCCTCTGATGTATGCAGGTATGCTTGAAAAGTTTTATTTAAATAGACGAAGGTATGTAATTGAAATTGAATGAATAAATGGAACGAAAGTTCAAGTTTGAATTTCATCAACTTTTTATGCCAAATTTCCAATGAATGAGGCTTATGAAAATTATGTTTTTTTCCCAAATCATACAAGAATGTCTGACTGAAATATTGATTACAAAAAGTAAAAACAAAAAAAACAAAAAAAAAACAAAATAACAAAAATTGCTTTCTGTTGATCAGATCATAATTATGTATTTAATATGATTGGAAACCAAGTTAAATAAATCCAACTGAATAATTTTTTAACAGTTTTTTAGTGGCTTTTAAAAACATGTAATTCAACATTATTTAAATTTAAAAAAAACAGTTTGACGATAATTTAATACACTTTTTATTTTCATAAGCTTCACTTATTTTTTAACTTTCGTTTTTTTTTGAATTTTTAATTTTTATATAATTGATATAATAAAATATCAATTACAATATATTCTGATATATTTAATAATAAAAATGAAAAATTGAAAAACAAAAAAAGAACTATCACGTGTTTAACATAACATTATATTATTAAGAGTAAAAAAAAAAAAAATTTTTTTTGTAATTTAAATTTTCACATTTATGTAAATGAAAATAATATCCTCTTATGCATAATAAATTTAATTTCAATAATTTAACTTTTCGTGTTGTACGTGATAAAAAGTGGTACAACATATTGAATATACTTACATTATCATGTGATATGTATTCATATTATTTTTTGAATTCAATTGAAAATTATCATATACCATGGATTTGTTATATTCACGTCATTTTCACAAATCTGTATTACATTTTTTTTAAGCATTTTGTTTAATTTTTATTTTCCTTTTACATTTTATACATATATGAAATTAAACATATGCAAAAGAGTTTTTTTTTCACGATGGTATGTAATTATTATATTGTAAATATTTCAAAATTAAGTATGAAAACAATATGGGACACAGATGTATTTTTGCATTTAAACAAAATAAATATATTTCCACAATAAAAAAAAAAAAATAATTAGAGACAAAAAATATTTTCAATTATTGGAAAATAAAAATTGATTTTTAAATCCTTCCAATAAAATAATTTTGTTTCAAAGCAGTTTTCCTTTTCTAAATTATTTATTGTGTATGATATAACCCTTCATAATAGATTCTAAGAAATCCTGTCAAACTTAATTAATTAAGTAATTTATTTTTCTTAAATGTTTTTAAGAAAAAATAAATTTATTTGCAAAACAAAAAAAAAAAAAAAAAAGGAAAGACATCCATATTTTTTATTATAAAAAATAATCATTTATTTTTATAGATTTAATTTCGATTTGTTAGTTTCATGATCCTTTGTTAGATATCCTTAATAAAATTTATGTAACAGATGTTCGAAAAGAAAATATATTTTTGGTTTTTCAAATAAGTTTTTTATTTTTATTTAATTTAATTATTATTTTTAAGGATAGTGATCCTTCAAAATAAACATGTACAATAATTCAAATTATATTAAGGTTAAAAGTTTAATTCAAAAAAATTGTGTTTCAAATTTAAGGTTAATTTATTAATATGACGAGGGATTTAAAAAGTGTAGAGAAAGAGCACAGATTTAACTCGTTTTGTTTTTCTTAAATTTAAACCAAAAAACAATCGACTTTAATTTGTGATTTTATCTAATAGATATAATTTTCTTAAAAATGTTGTGTGTAATCGAAAAGAAAATTCAATTTTCACAGTACATAAAATTTCTTTTTTCCCCAAATTTCTTTCTTGAGCAAAAAAATCAAACAATAGTTGCAATTTCATTTCTTTATGTACTCGTTATTTTAAAAATTGTTTTGTTAATTTTTTTTTTCTAACTATTTTTTGTTGTTCATCTTTGTGATATTTTTCGCTCAATAAAGAAAATACCGCAGTACTCAATTGACCAATAATACTTGACATTTTTTTTATAGAATATGTGCAAAAATTGTTAACACTTTTCTTTTTTAAACAATTGATTTTAAAAAAGCTTATAAAAAGAGAAAAAAAAAAAAACAGAAAAAAAATATACAATCGGAATATATGTATGTAGATGGTATTTTCAAGAATCTATTTATTGGAATAATGCAACTATTTTATAAAATAAGTTGATAAGATACATCGCTATTAATGTATGAGAAAAGGTACAGACAACAATTTCATGCAACATATAAAGACAAAAAAAGTATATAATTTTTTTTACTTGAACAAAAAAACTTTATAAAATTTTTATCTTGAACAGGAGATTGAACGAAAAAGATAAAAGGAAAAAAATAAAAAAGAACTAAGCAAAGAGTTTATTTAATATCTTTTCTTTTTTTTTTTTTAAATTAAAAAAAAAAAATGTATTTTAAGACAAAATTTATATGGAATACAAAAATCAACATGGTGTGAGATAAGAAGTACTCTTGATGATCTTAAAAGATTATGAAAAATAAAATGAAAAATCTTGAGATTCGACAAAAAAGAATTAAAAAAATCTTTTAAAGTAGACTTTATTAATAAAGCAAAAAAAAATAAAAAAAATTATTTAGGTATGTATCTATACGTAATTATTTGAACATTTATAAGAATAAAGTCAGTTTTTTTTTTCCTCTTTGCTCTAAATTTATTTGTGATTTAAGACATGATTTATTGTTTAAATGATATAAATCATTTTTATATATTATATGTATATTTTTTTTAATATCGTTAAGTGCACATACCCGTAATGTGAAACACATATAATAATGATACATAATGTGCGTATATGATTAAATGCTGTATAATAATATAATTTAGGTTATATTGAGATATAAAACATAAATTTTCTTAAAAAAAAAAAATTATGAAGAAAAACATGAACCTTTCATAATGGCCCCCTTTTGGATCAATAATATTGTTCTGGTTGATGTTTTTTTTTTCTTATTTAAAGTTTTTGATGAATGTTCGTTCCTATACGCTTTGGGACATTTTAATGTGCGGTTAAAGAGATTATTCCAAATTTGTAATGGTTATTCAAAGTTTTTCGGTTTATTCACTTGGATTGTTAGTTACTACATACATAAAAGTAATATCTTAGTAAGTGAAATTTAAGAAATAACATATGTACTATATGTATGTATGTTGTGAAAATGAAGACAGGTGATATTTAAAAACTGTGTTTGTGATGAAATTTACAAAACAAAATAATGTTCGGAGAGCAAATTGTCCTGAAGGGATAATAATTTTATTTTGTTTGGAAAATATGCGAAATGTTGAAATAAATTTACTATTTGTTATTTGATGTGTAAAAAAATTCTTATAAAAATAATGGCATATTTTATTTAAATTTTTGTTTGCAAATAATCATAAAAATTTCCAAGCCATTGAAAAATAATCCCAATAAAACATTCGTTTTAACAGGACTTTAATTTTTTTTTTACATTTATTCTTATTTAAAATTTTATTTTTTACATTCAATCTTTTTATTTTACTTTTTTAAAACCAGTATGATAAACTATCCGTTGAAAATAATCATAAAAAAAAAGAGAAATCCTTTACATGCAAACACAAAAATTGTAACGGAAATTGAATCTTTTTTATTCGCAATTTGGTTTTAATATTAATTCATAGATTCACACGCATTATTTTTTTCCCAAAAAAAATCTTTTTCTTTCATAAAACGTAAATATGTATATGATACTAATAATGTGAATATTTAGTAAGATACAACGCAAAATATAATATTCTGTTCGATGCGTAAATATTATCTTTTACTATTTCATTCAACTTGAATGTTAAAAATGACACGTTTCTGTACACAAAATGATTGTGAAACATATTATGTGGGTGGTTATTATTAATGATAAAAAATTGCATGACGATGTATGAAAAATCGTATTAAAAGAAAAATATATTGATTTTTATGTTTTCTTTTTTTTTCTCGATCAAATAAAATATTATTAAAAAATGTATAATTTTTGCATTATCATGTTTAATTAAAAAGATGTACTCCTATTAAGAAATTTGTTTTGTTGCATTAATGAAATATTTTGAAAGTAGTTTTAATAAAATTAAATTTTTCAAAATCGAAGTTCCATTATAACGTTATATTTTGATAAATTGAGAAACAAAAGTTACAGACATTTTTTTTTTTCAAAATGAAACATATTTTAAAAGACCTACGGCTACAGGTTGTGTTCTTGTTCATTTATGAGGAATTTAACGAAAAGTTCATGAATAAATTCATTTTATTTAAATTGTTTGTTTTTTCTTTGTTTGGAATTCTAAAGTTCAATTTTTTTTCTAATGAAAAACAAAAAAAAAAAAATAAAAAAAAACAAAATAAAAAACAAGTCATGTGACGACGATTGTTGTTTTTGTTTTAATATCCGAATATCAAGAATAGAAAACAATATTTTGCAATTTGAAAATAATTTAAAGAAAAATTAAGGAAATTTTAAAAACTTGAAAAATTCAAGAAATGAAATGAAAATCAAGATAATTTCAAAATTAAATTTATATTCCTTCTTGAAATCTTCTCCCTAGAAATTGTAAAAATTATTTGTTGTTCATATTTAACGTATTTTTTGATGTGGAAATATTGATAACAATGGGGACGAATCAAGAATTTTAAAATAACACAAATCAATTGGAAATAATTTTTATTAATAAATGTGATTTGTTTTTTGTTTTTTTTTTATTATTTTTTATCGTTATTTTTGTTTCTATTTTTATTCGAATTTTAATTGAAAATGGACTTTCTTCAAATAGAAACAGTAGATTTGTGTTTTATAAAAAAAACAAAACTCATGGTCAGGAATAATTTATAGTTTGGGTTTAAAATTTGACTTTGAGAAATTGTAATTTTAACCCTTTTCTTATGAGAAAATGTAGTTTAAAAAAAATAAAATAACTTTTTCTTTGTTATAATCCTTAAATTATCTTCGACTTTAGCTCACGGTCACATATTTGAAATTAATACAATTCTTTTAAATATTGAAAACAATTTTTCTTCTGAGGATTCTATGATTCTATAAATTTATTAAAAATTTAATACCTTGTGGTCATGTTGATGTAAACTATGACTTTGTTTCACGTTTTTTCAATATTGAGATATAAAATGATATCTGAAGACAAAAATAGGACATTTTGAAGAGCAAATCAAAATGTTTTGATTTTTTTCACTTTGAATATAAATATTCACCGTGTCAGTTTACCATTAAAATACTACCCTTTATCTGACATCTTTGCTGTTATTGTTTTTTTTTTGTCTAAATATTTTTTTTTTCTCGAATATTACGAACTTTAACCTATGCTAAAAAATCATATAACTAAGGAATATGAAATTTTCAATTTTTTGCACCTTGAAAATTATGAGAAACCCTTGTTTACTGTATGGAAAACGTGTGCAAAATTATATCTTATACTGATGTTAGTTTTGCATAATTTGCAACTTGGACTTTGGAGTACTATCTCGAGTAGCTATAGTTTTGGTGATGATTGTAGAAAGTATAAATATAAAAAATTTAATAAAAAATCATAAATACTGAAAAAATTTTAAAACAAAAAAAGATATACTATTAATAAAATATGAATTTTTCAAAGTCGATAAATAAGTAATAATCTCTATACACACATAAAACATTTTGATTTTACCTATTTAACTCTATAAATTATATGTACATATAAAATATAACATAAGAAAATTTGTATTCTAAAGCATCGTAATAATACCATTACGATGATAAAAAAGGATCCAAAGGATAAGTATAAAAGAGTTTGTTATTCCAACAACGAGAAAACAAAAACAAAAAGTTATTGAATTTTTCTTTTTTCTGAATACATTATTATAAGGAATAGGAGAGGATAAAAGTGTTCATGAGGATAGGAATTATAAAAATATATGAAGGAGATAAGAAAAATTACAGAGAATTTAATTTGTAATCTCATAATAATAACGTGTATTATTATAATGTACATTGTGTACGTATTTTTCAAATATATAATAATACATTTTATGATATAGATTTTTTTTATATTAAATATTTTTACTTTATGTTTTTGTATGTGAGGTTTATTTTTTTTCTATTCTTATTATTTCTATTACATCTCTTCTGGTGTGAATGTTTATATTACACAAGTAAATAGAATATAACTCAAAACTTTTCCCTTAATAATACGTTCATACGAATATTCATTGATATATGACTGTCTAGCATGATACTCACACTAAGTGGGTATAAATCTTTTGATGATTGTGATTTATCATTAAATCACTTATGTGTACATATATGTACATATATCAAAAATATATATGTATGTAATACATACATACTATATATATATAGAAGTATACATTGAATTTGAAGAAAAAAAATTACTTCACATACATGTGTAAGTAGTTAAGGAAAAAAAAACAGGAGGAAAAGTAGGTTTAAAAAAAAAGGGAAATCATCATAAAAAAAGGTGATAAGCATTTTCTTTGAACGTAATTTTGAAGAAATATTTTATGAAAAGAAATACTTACATAGAATATTTTTTGTAAGTACGAGTAATTTAAAGTACAATATACATAAATTGAATATTGTATTATTTGAATTGTGTTTGAAAGTGAGAAAGGAAATTTAATGTTTTTTTTTTCGTGTAATTAACGCTGTCGTCTAATGCTATTTTTGATAAAATTATTAAATTTTTTCTCCATAATCTGTTGAATTATATTTATTATTATGATGATAATATTTTGTCTCGTCACCATATCCTTGCCACTGATTGTCATTTGCCAGTAGATAGCAAGCATCGGAGGATTGCAAAAAATATGAAAAGAAAACGACGTTTAGTAAGATGGTCAGTAATTTGTTTTATTTTATTAGATCTCATTGATTAATGACTTCGGTCTTGAATCATTTGTACGACAGTTTTTTATAGATTTATTTTTAACTTTTGATTTCATGGTGATGAGTTTTAAGGATCAAATAAAATTATCTTTAATGATGTCTATTATGTGAAAAGTTACGAAACCGACGTTTTTCATAAACAAATTTTTAATTTTTCCCAAAAGTTAATTCTATTCTGTTAATTGTTTCCTGATTCGCATTCTTAGTACCATATAAATAGTATGTGTAAATAAAATTACTTTTCTCTTACTTTACAGATACTTTAAAAGTTTTTATATTCCTTTATTAATTTTTTTAAATTCTCATATTAATATATTACCTAATTAAGTTTTTTGACATTATTCGTATTAAAAAGTTAAAGAAAATTTATTATTCAAATTTTATACAATAAATATTTTAAATAACAATACAAACAAATATATGAAAAGGATTTATTTGTTGTTAGTTCTTTCTTTGCCTTCAAAACAACAATAAAATCACTTGAGTAAAAATCACATAAGGAAAAATCTAACAAATTATGATTTGTGTTTCTTGTGTGAGAAGAAAATTTATGTTTTTTTTTTTAAATAAATTTATTTTTAATTAGTTTGTAAAACAAATTTGTATTTTTGTAGTTTTTGAAACTTAATACGTGACTACTACTTGAATTTTCTTTTTCAAAAAGACTACTAAGTAACTCATATAGTTTTCAACGACTTTTTCTTTTTTTATAACAGACTTTTGCACTCGTTTTAGTTTTCCTTACTGATTAGAAATTGAAAAAAAAAAACTTCATACCGAGAAAATTAAAATCAAATACTTTTTTAAAATATGAAATATAATAAATCATTAATTTTGTAACACGTACCTTGCAAAAACTAAAATTTTAATTAAATTTGTTAACTTTTTAACACGAAAATAACTAATTGATAATAATAGTAATACATTTTCCATAGTGGTTTAGTGGTTAGTGTACTCTGTACAATAAATTATACAGGAAATTAGATTTGTATGTAAGTAGATATGTATGTATACATGTGAAAAAATATTTGAATAAATTATGCATATTTAGGTTTTCCCAAAATGCATTACAATTCATAATTTTCAACAATACACAATAATATTTTGAATTCACATTTATTATTCGAATGTGTGAAAGCCTTTGTAAATTTTTCATAAATTTTATAACAAATAAAATCAGAAAAAAATATTCGTAAAATTGATTTGTGAATAAAAATAAAAAATTTATGAAATTTTCAATGGAATTCAAATAATTTATTATAAATTCATAATTTTTGAATCTAAATAATGTCGAATATTTACATAGCATTTTATGAATATGATTAGGGCTTAATAATATTAAAATTTTTGTAAAATGAACTATAAAAAAAAGAAGATAAAAGATAAGTAGACACAGAGACAAGGCAAATACCTAATTTTTTGTATTTTAAAGCATAATCTATGACATAGATAACATAATATAATTCATATATCCTTGAAACATTTTCCTTTGAAGATTTAAAGTACGAAAATATTCTATGTAGTATATACATAATCTATGTAGATAAAATTATTGTAACATATAATTTGTAATCATTTATATTTTATCTAATTTTTTTTTTTTTAATTTTATTTAAACAAAAATTATTCAGAATTGTTTTAATCCTTATTTAATTAAAATTAGATTAAAATTTTAATAAAAATTTAAAAATAAAAATGTAAAATTTTTTCCAAAAAAATATTTTTATAACTCACCAAATAAAAATCTGTTTATATTCCTTTATTAAATTTTAAACGCTTAATATAACTTTGATTTTAATGAAAAATGTATATTTTCTTTATAAAAGCTAAATTGTAGAAAATATGTAAAAATAACAAAATTAAAATGAAATTGTAGCAATCAGTTTTTATTTTTTGCACTATAAAATTGAATTTTACTTTTTCAAAGTGCTTACGAAAAATAAATTTAAATAAAAAACAATTTAAATCAAAAAAATAATTTTGTTGCTCTATACAAACAGAAAAATAAAAAAATTCACAATTTATGTGAAAATACTGATATAATTTAACCACAAATTTAAAAACAAACTGACGTTTTCTGTTTTTCTTTTTTGTTAATTAATTTTTTTCCACGAAAAACTTTTGTAATAAAACACAAAATTTATTTAATATAAAATTCAGGATAACTTTATTACACAGGAGTAAAATTGCCCGTTATGAGTGAGACGTTTTTGAAAAATGCACAAAACTTATCTGCGGTAACCGCTTTATATTGCGAAAAATGAAAATTCTTCTTCTTCATGTTTTGTTGTTGCTTTCTTGTTTATTATATTTTCAAATGTTGAAACAACATCATTTGTATGTACAGACTTTTTTTTCTGTATGATGATGAAAATGAGAAATAAAATAAGCTTAAGCTTTTGAATCTTATCCTCAAAATACATACAAAAAATGAATATAAAATGTTTATTCAGGATATGATAAAAAAGTTTTAGATACATTTTTTAATGTGTACAAGCAACATTAAAGCTAAAAATGGTAATCAAAAATAAAAAAAGGTAGGTATAGAGATGTTTGTGTTGTCGCATAGAGTATCTTTATATTTATAATGATATAAAAGGATATGTTGATATATTTGGAAAAAAAAATTGAAAGAGGGTTGAAGGTACTAAGCGAAATAAAAGCTTTTATTGTATGCGTATTTTCAAGTATATTTCTAATAAATTCGAGCTTTTTAATTTTTTTGAGTGTAAAATGTACAACCAAAAATTAAATGATGCAGACAAGTAGTTTTTTTTTTTTTTTTTTTTTTTTTTTTTTTTTTTTTTAGAATCAAGAAAAAGAGAAAATGCTGTACAAACAGTGAAAAGAAGCTACTTATTATGTATCTGTATGAAAATATATACATACATATATGGGTTTTAAGACACTTATGTATGTTATATGGTATGTTATATGTATCTTTTTATCTATGATATATGTAGTAAAGGACAATGTTTATATAGGTAATATAAATTTATTTCAATTTCAGTGTCGAATACCGAAAGTTGTTGAAAGTTGCTTCCTTTTTGCTATCACATTATGTTTAACTGTATCTTGATTAAAAATATGCATATATGTACATACATAAGTATATCCTGAATGTTGATTTAACTATTTTGAATTGTATTATATTATAAATTTTTTTTACCTAGTATTTATTATTAAAATTGAACAGAAGAATACTATGGAAATTTAATATTAAAAGAAATGCGGTTTGACATGATAAACATACATAGATGATATATAAAATATTTTATTACTATTTATGTGTAGTTTATAGAAAAGATAATACTTTTGTTAAATAAAATATTACAGCAGGTGTAAAAAGTTATAAAATATTTAAATACGTAAAATTAGGCTTTAAATTATGTATTTGTGTACATATAAATATTTTCTTTTAACTAGAATGTAATTTAAGTATTTTATTTTAATTTGATAACAATAGAAAACAACTTCAAATTTTATTTCACTTTAAAAATTTATTAAATTCATTAAAGTTTCGTTTTATATATTTTTCTTCTTTTATTAGCCTATAATACACATGTAATAAAACGTTGCAAATATGGTTACTATTCATGGTTACCTTATTATCAATATGATTTCTTTAACTTCAAATCTTAAGCTATTTTTTTTTCTTTAAAGAAAATCCATAAACTTCTTCATAATATTTTAGCTGGACAAAAACAGGCGTTACAAAAGTACTGTCTAATCCAAAATGTGTCTCCCTAATGACCTTTTAAGGAATTTGGAGGTATCAATATGTGATAGATGTTCTTGAATGATAACACACGAAAATTATTCTTTAAGGAAAAATAAAGAATTGTAATTATAAAAAAATGTTTGATTTGATGGAAACAAAAAAAAAAAAAATCCCTAAGCTAAGCATTATATTTTTCATACTTAA
Source organism: Bombylius discolor (assembly GCA_939192795.1). Lineage (NCBI taxonomy): Eukaryota > Metazoa > Arthropoda > Insecta > Diptera > Bombyliidae > Bombylius > Bombylius discolor. The sequence continues at coordinate 18,014,080 of OW584241.1, read as the reverse complement.
TGCCATTTTTTTTGTAAATTTCCCATTATTTTACTAATGAAACTAGAAAAAAATATAAGAACATTTGTCAAATTGAAATAGAAAAAAAGTGTTTTTGTTTTTTTTTCCATACTTTATTTTTTGGCACGTGTACTGGGTATATTTTGGGTTTCTTTTTACCAAATTATTTTTATGTCATGCAGTTTGTGTTTTATTATATTTTCTCACACTGCTGTGTAGTTATTTTCATGAATTATCTAATTTAATTTAAAATAAGATAAAAAAAAAAACAGAAAAATTAGGTTTTTCTTAAAAAGTTTAATCGGTGAAAATTCTTAAAATATTTTTAAGCACAATCATCATTAAGAATTATTGCTTAGATTATTTGTAATGTTTTGTTTTGTCTCTAAGAAAATTAGAAAAAACTAAAAAAAATATGATAAAAGAAATAAAAGCGAAAAAAAAAAAGACAAATATTCATCCATTAAGAAATTATATTTATGAAAATGTATTAATAATTGTGTTGTTTTTTGTATGTATGTATGTTTGTTTTAATCAATATCATTTTTCATTTGATATGATTTTCTTTTTTCAAATGAGATATGACAAAGAATTATCATGATTGTATATTATAATAAATTTTTATTTTTTTTCTTCTTGAGTATCCTTTTCATTAGATTTTCATTTGCTAATTGAAAAAAAAAAATAATTTGCTGCATAATAATACCTTTTTAAATAAAAGAAATGTTTCTTTGTACCTATATAGTTTTATTATAAAATAGGCAAAAACTCGTGGACAAATTTTTTGTTGTTGTATATATTTTGTTCAGATACAAATTTTATTCGTATTTTATAGATAAAAAAATTTACCATAGAATAAAATAGACATCATTTTCTAGTTTTCTTTAAGATTAGTTACTTGCGCTAGCAAATATAACATACTATATATACGTATATGTATGTACATATATATTGGAACTTGAGAACTACTTTGAAAACAAATCATTCTTCAACGAATATTCAAAACTAAGTATTTCACGCATTTTCTTAATTTGATTTGATCACTGGATGGAATGTTAAAAAAGATAAAAATTCGTCCATTTTTGTTTTGGAGAAATAAAGTGGCATAAAGATCTTTTGTGCCGCTTTGTTTTAGATGGTTCAAGGTTTCTGATATATTCTATGACACTATAACTTCCATATTTTTTTAAAGGTCAGTACTTGGCTTCTCAGCACAATCTGAATTTGTTATCTTCCCTTCAATTCATTTCCCATTCAATGATGCTATTTTTTTGTGGCTTCTGTACAATGAATGACATACATATGTATGTATCTACATAATATATAAACGTATATACATAAATAACTAATTTTCTCAAATATTTATTTTGAAAAAGTCAATTTTTTTTATAAATTAAAAAAATTACAATGCCGCGAACGTGTAGTTTTTATTTAATATAAAATGAAGAAAGAAAAAAAACAATTTATCAATTACGAGTATATTGACTACATTTTTTAATATCAAATTTTAGCGTACTAATGTCTTTCCATTAAACACAAATAAAAGAAAAAAGGGTTTCTTCCCCTACCTGTATATACAGTGAAGAGATAATCCTACGCCTGGTTACATTAAATATATTTAACAAAAAACAATTATTTTGAACCTGTCGTGCTTTTTCAAACTATCAATTTTAAGTAGAAAAATGACATCTAACAATAATTTTCTAACATTCAGTTTAAAAATAATAATTTTTTTTTTGGATATGTTATACATACTTATGTATTGTAACCGAACCGCAAAACTTTGGTTAAAATTGAAACTTTTGTCTACACTTTTTCCATATCTTTGAATGTTGATGAAAATTTAGTTGCTTTCTCATAACGTTGACAAAATATTTACATATACTATAGTACAAAGCATTTTTAACCTAAAGGGGTCATTCTGTTTTTTTTTTACTAAAGCTAATAGTATACAGAATAACGTATTGTAGCAGACAAATTTAAATTACCAACGTAGGTACATTGAAATGGTAACAGAGAGTTAGCCTCCAACCTAAAGGCTGTTTTAAGTTCTTTCTTATTCTCAAGATTTTTTTTAATGCCTCACTTTTTTGAAATATATTCTCATTACTATTTATCTTTCATAGATTAAATGGAAACTTTTAAGAAAAAATTTGGAAAATTTTGATATTTTTACAAACAGAAACAATATGTGGAATCATGTGGAATCATGATTCCATATAAAAATTTAACCAATTTTTATGAGAAATTGAAGAGAATATCTCTGCTGTATAATGGGCAAAAGATGTAAGTGCGAAATATTACCACTTTATAAGTATGAGCAATAATTAATGAGAGATGAGATGTAGGCTTCGCTTACAAAATGTTTTGACTCAAGATCTATGAGGAATTTTGACAACATATTTCTGCAGATTTATACTTTCAAATGAAATAAAAAACATTTTTTTTTTAAATTCCAAACCAGAATGACTTCATAAGGCCAGTGTTATTTGACTAAAAAAAGTTCTGATGAAATTTTGGTAAAGTTTGTTGAATATTTTTGCATTGTGAAGAAATATTTAAGTTTTGCTGTGCTAATTGGTTAAAATTTTGACAAGTTTTTAAATGATTAATTTCTATGAAATTTTGAAAAATATATTTATAAATATGGAATAAATATGACGACGAAAACATAAAATAGTTTTTCAAATATCTATGTTTCTATTGTATTTATTTATTTATTTTATTTATATAATAATATACATACATATACATATATAATAAATAAAACTAATTAAAACAAATTATATTAAGCTTAAAGACTAGTTTTTTAAGTAATTTAACAATAAAATTAAAAATGTTTCATTAAAATGTCAGAATTTGAATCTGAAATGTCAAAATTTGAATTTTTCAACTAAATAGCACGGGCCCTTAAAGAAGCCTTTTATTTTCAAATTTATAACATATTAAATCTATTTTTCTTTTGTTTACATAAATAACAGACACACACTAGTTATACATAATGACATTTTTAATTGTTATTCTAAAAATAACTCCATTTACTTCTAAATTGTATATATAGGTATAAGTGTGTATCTACACATTAAAATTAAACGCACAACACAACCAGATATATTTAGATGAAGAAAACTTTCTATTGTAATATAGTATATATGGTACATATGTACACTGTACATGCATACATACCTACATATTTTTTAAATTAAAATATACATACATACATATATAGATGACATTTATGCAGAAAACTGTAATAAAATATGAAATTGATATTGAATGGTAATGAAGATGAATAAAATTGAAATGAGAAAATATCAAGTTATCATATATTAGATACTTGAGTATAGTAATTATATTGAACAAAAGGGATACATACATATTTCAATGAAAATTATTATTCCAATGAAAATCATAATAAAATTTTAAGAATCTCAATAAATTTATATTTTAATGATTTTCATGTTGAATTAGGTATATACATATATGTATGTATATATTAAATAAAAATACCTAATATATACGTATATATATGTATGTATGTTTTATACTGACATGAATAAGTTTATAATTTTATCTTATAATCTTTTATTAATTAATTTCAATTTAACAGTTTTTATATACAAAATATATTTCAAAATTAAATTGTTTTTTGTTTACTTTCTCTTTTTTTATTTTTTTAAATAATTACTTTTCTCATAATGAAATTCATAAATAAATAGTTCATATTTAACAATTTAAATAATTTAAAAATTTCATAGTTCAAGTATATCATTAGAACAACAACTGTCGACTAATAATAATTTTTCCATAAACCAGACACCGAAATTTATCTAATAATTCATACTTGTAATTTTTTTTATTCTATTTTGTTTTTCTGTGAATCATGATGTATGCTTGAATTTTAAATATATTTTGAAATTCTGATCTGAATATAAAATAGTAGAAAGTAGAAGAAAACAGCTAATATTATAAAATATGAGCGTATATTTGTGGTATATCTGTTATGGAACATAAGAGTATATACATAACCTACATATACCTTTTGTGTATGTATACATATGTATGTATATTATATACGAACTCAGTTGATTTGAACAATTTTTTTTTTAATGCGAAATCATGTTCATGAGAATCCAAGGAAACGTACGTTTTTCCATGATACCTAAGTATTATATGTAAAATATGTATAATTATTTTTTTCTTAAACGAATTTTTAAAAAGTTGAATTCTGTGAAAAATTTTAATGCACAAAAAATGGGAAATAATTAAATTCATTGAAATGTTTTAAAATATTTAATTTTTTTTATATTATTTTTAATTTAATTTAATATTTTACTTCAACTATAAAAATTTAAAAATTTTTGCTGTTGATTTTAAAATAAAAGAACAAAATATCTAAATATATACAATAAATATATAAAATATACTATAATATAAGATAAAAGGAATTAAAAGCACTAAATTTAAATGCTTTTCGTTTAAGAAATAAATAAAAAAAGACAAGAACGTATTTTAATTGTATTCGATTACCAACGATGCATTAAGTATTTTCCAAGACAATTGAATTGTCTTGTCTTTTGAATTTAACAAAAAGTGAAACTTCATAACAAAAACAAAAAAAAAAAATGAATACAAGTTATCAGGAATAATTCTTCAAAAACATTTGAAAGTTAAAGAAAAGATGAATATTCTCTTTATCCTCTGTACCATAACAATGAGATTGTCTGTATTATAACGCAAAAGTCGATATACGTATATACGTATATGTATGTACCTACATATTTTGTAACAATTTTTAAATTCGTTTTATTTTTTTATTTATTTGGTTTTGATTTTTTGCAGAACAGTAAGAACTTTGTAATAGTTGAGCAGGGAAAGATATTAAATAAAAAAATTGTACAATTTAACTCTGGAAATAAGTAAAACATTTTATTTATTTTTTTGTCAAGTTTATATTGTACAATATAATAAAACTAAAGATTTTTGGTGTTTTTTTAGACACAGATTCTATTTCGATTTTGAATTATGTAGGATTAGGAAAAATAACATTGTGGCCATGAAAAAAGAGAATGCTTTTTCATACATTTATTCAAAAAAGATCATATAAATATTGAGGATTGAAGTCAAAATTCATAGGTGAGTTCATTTTGGGGTTAATAGTGAGAAATTATTTGAAAATTTTTAAATAGGCTACAAGTTTTTTCTTAGATCGCCTAACAACCAAAAATAAATAATGATAAAATAACAATTTTTCAGTGTAAATCGTGCAACTTCAAGTTTAGTGCAAATAAAAAAAAATTCTCATGATAAATAAAAAGCTGTATAAAACTCAGACTTGAAATTGTTGATTGACCAACTACTTCGATCTTTTACTTTATGAAATAAATATTTTTCAGCAACTTTGTATGAGAATTTTCAAAAAAAAAAAGAGATGAGAGAAATTTTCTCACATGAAATATATTATTGACATTTCGTGTCATTTTTTTGTGAAGTTTCAATCAAAAAGGCTACTTTGACCACAGAGCTAGTGACATTCAACCAAAAACAATTTCAAGTCGGGCTTTTTTGTATAATAAGGATTTTTCCATTTTTTCATATTCATTAAGCCTCCTGTAATGAAAATAAAACATTAACAAATAAAGTTCATATAATGTAGTCTCTAATTAACCTTTGGAGTTAAGTAGGCTGCAGTTTTTAAAGAAAATTGTTGAAAATAATATCCCACCTTTGTCTAATTTTTTATTTTATTCAGTGAGGCCTCTACATAATTTGAAGATCTACCTCTTTTCTTTATTTTATCACCTAGGTCCCTTATATTAAACCTTTCATTGCATTTGAAAATGATCAGTTCTTCTAATTCTTCTGTAATTTTTCTTTTTACTTTGATGAGAGTGTGGGTAGCAAGCTAATATTATGTCACACAAAGTCACTCATAAATTAGTTGTACAACGAACTATCCATTTTTTACACAAAGTTTTTCTGTTTTTAGATGTGTGCTTTTTCTGTTAATAGATAAAATGTCTCTCATCTACAGCAGAATATTTTCATTTTTATATGGAATTTAACTTCGAAAAATTTTTAAAGGTCCTTAAGATCACCAACTGAATTAATTTATATTATCTTGGAAAATTTAAAGGAGTAAAGACTTGAATAAGAAATAAAATAAATATGAAACTGCAGTTGCAGCAAATAAGTAAATCGATTAAAAGAGGTTTTCGAATATTCTTAGTTTATGATATGACAAAATAAAAATCAATTTTTGTCTCGTCATCTTTTATGATTATGCATAACAATGTTTGATTACTTTTCAAACTCAATATACAACTACAACATATGTGTATGATGTACTTGTATCTATATCCTTGATTTATATTTCATTTTTTTTTCTTTATTCAAGTGTACTAGGGATATAAGAAGGTAACAACTAGAATACTAACTACTCAGGTAAGCTTAAGGTTACAATATTTCAAGGATAATATAAAAGTATTGTATAGGTTATTTTTAAAGTTGTAATAGTAAACTTATTCATCTTAAACTCAATGTGTTTGTGTATGCAGTTTTAAAATTTTTGTTTGATATTTTTTTCTATCAATAAATTTACATAAGAGATAAACTTGTTATGTAATATGTATGACATACAAATAAGTAGTGTGAATATAATATCATATTTTAATAAAAAATTTTGACAACATCAAAAATTTTTATATAAAATCGATATTTGAATTTAAATTGTAAATTTAAATATATATATTTTTTTTAAATAAAAGATACATAGATGATATTATGTATTATCATTGTCAAATACATATAATGTATGTAAGTATGCTTGAATTTCACATATGATCTACTTACTTAATTTTCAATCATTCATTCATTGAATAACACTTATTTTCTAAAATAAAACAAAAAAACATAGAAGATTTAAAAAAAAAAATATTATACTTTAATTATTAACAGAAAATTGATTTTCTATTTTCGAAATACGTATTCAAAGGAATTCTATTGTTACTAAACATTTTTTGTTCTGTAAATGAACACATATGTATGTATGTATGTACATATTAGAAAGCATGATAATAATTGTCATTCAAAGAAAATGCACCTGCCTATCAATATTTTTGATAATATGACAGAATTTTCTTTGTTCATATTCATATGTCTAGATAAAGATTTTATTTTTGAAATGATTTTGATTTAAAAAAACATAAAAAATGGCATACCATTGTACTTGTACTCACTATGATATATATATATGTATGTATGTTTTCAAAAATGTGTGAAATATTTTCATTGAATGCATTGTCTAAAGAAAAAAAAGAAATTCATTGTTCACATATGAACACGCCAGGTATACTAATGTAACTTATGTACATACATACATATGTATGTATGTATACAATAAAATTACCTTCCATAATAGAGCTTTTGTTTTGTATATCTATGCTATTCTATAATAGTTTTCACATAATACGATGATGCTAAGATCTTGTTGTTATGAAGAATTTCTTATTGCATTTGCTGCAGCATTGTTCAAAATCGAAAATATTAGTTTAGTATTTTTTTGTATTTTTTTGCTCTACAATAATTATTTCTAATTTAAATTTATGTAGTTAGAATGTTCATTATTTTAAATTAACATCAAAGTTATTATCAAAAAATAATAATAGTATGTACAAAAGTTTAAAGCGGATGTACTAAAAAAAAGTTTTTGTAGCCTTTTAGAAAGAAGAAGAAATGAAAAGCACTATATACATATGTATGTATGTATGCTTAATGAAGAGTTTATTGGAAATAAAAGGACTTTGGGTAATTAAGAAAAACATATTTCTGGAATTATTCTAAAATAATAATTTTCGATTATTATTAAAAATTGCTTAAGTTTTTGATGCTTAAGGCTAATTTGTCCTGCAATCGGTTAGGGACTAGAATAGTTCGATAATGCGCTTTAAAAAATGAAAAGAAGAAAACTGCATTATGCCTTAAATGTTATTTTTAATTAATCGAGATCACTAATAATCTTTAAGTTCGACTGTGGGTTGGGAATAAGAAGAGCAGGCTTAGGCTCCATTACATTAGATTTCATTCAACCTTAAAGGATGGGTTGCTGAATTCCCTCGTTATAAGTTGGATCTTTTATAATATTTTAATGCTGATGGATTTGGCCTAAAAGTCAGACGCTCTAAAAAAATCCAAAACCTTTCTTCGTCCAGTTTTAGGTACATCTGAACCATGAGTTTGAGCCTAAGACGTTTTATACCTTTAAACTCGCACAAAATGTATTCTAAAGTTGCCGAACGCTCTTTGCAGAATATGCATATATGACTTTCCTTATCCTCCTTTTTTATCAAATGGTATTTGAGAGGACAGTGTCAAATGAAAAGGCTCAATAAACTTTTTCGCTTGTCTAGCGTCTTGTACTGTTTTCCAGTATGAGGACTTTTATTGTTCCTCCCATTTGTTAATGATATTTTTTTTAGAAAGACCGCAGAAATATTCTGGTCTAGTGGAGTCAATTTCCATGATGTAGTTGGTAATTTATAAAGAATAAAGAATAACCATAACTGAACCGACAAATACAAAATCGTCAACACTGCAATACTCAAAACATAAACTATGAAAATTGACAGACCACACTCAATTATAGCGAAAAAAAATAGAAACTATCTTTAGTTTGACCACTAGTTACAATTGTAAGCAATTTTATGAGCAACCTAGTGCTACGTACTAACCTAGTACAGTAAAAGCATATCTTTATGTTGTGGCACATTACAAAAAAAAAGGGTTTTCTTGCCTCAATTCTTTTTAAGCTCTGAATTCTGATGAAAATTTATAAAAATTGAAAAATTATTATATAGTGTGATGAGGTATATACATAAGTAAAACTAAATCAATTTAATCAGAACAATATAAATTGATTGGTACTGCGGCATACATATACTCATTATTTAATATAGGAAGATACATTATGTATTTTTATATGAATAATCAGAATTTTCTATACATTTTTTCATGTGATTATTTTTTTAATTTATTCCATGTAAAATTTATTATCATTCAAAATTTAAATTGCACTTATAAGTTTCTTTTAATAACACACACATACCTACATACATACGTAGATTCAATCAAACTAAGATCTTATCTTAATAAGGAAATTTTGGAAGGAAGGAACATCATAATGATTATGATTTTGATATTTAGAGATTTTTTTTTGGTGCAACCAATTTAAATTGTTATTTTATTTTTTTTTTTTAATTCCAGATACAATAAGATTAGAAAAAATACTACGATATCAAAATTTTTTGCTTTGATCCTTTTTTCAAGTTTAACCTATCGCATCTAACAATAAGATACGTTATATAAGATTGTTTAAGTGTCAATTCAAATTGCTGACACAAGGTAAATTGAAAAAGCAATCCTATAAAGAAAAAAAATTTGAATTTAAATGATTTTCACACACACAATTTATAATAATCTAAAAAAAAAAATTGAAGAAGAAAAGAAAAATGATGTACATACATACATAATATGTATGTACATATTATAAAATCAATTTTTTTTTCACTTTCTCAAACAATTTAACTGTGCACATTGAACTTATTTTTTTTTTTTTTTCATCTTTTTTATGTTCATTTTTATTACAAATTTCTATTTTTTTAAGTTTTATTCTTGTTCAATATTACATTAACGTATCGATTTCAACATTGACATTTTTGCAAGTTTTCTAAAATGTGTACTATATAATATTGTAAAAGTGGGTTTTTTTAACCAGTTTAAACTACGTTATTCGATTTTTTTTTTTATTATACAGGTACTTTTTAAAAAAAAAATAAAGATATGTAAAGAAGGTTCTTTTAATTAGTACAAAACCTAAAGTGACAGTTGGCAAATGATATGATTTATATATATAAAAAAACTATAATATAAAAATCAACAACCATTGGGGATAAATACATGTACATATGTAAGAAAGAATAATGCTACTTTTGTACATTTATGTACATATTATCTATTTAAATGAAAAAATAATAGAAAAAAAGGGAGTTAAAATAATCAAATAATGTAAAAAGTGTGTGACAAGGTATTAAAGTGGTTGTAACGACGTACCTGTGGTTATTGTATTTTAGTAACTATATAAAACTGTATATAATGCAAAAAAAATATATTAAAATAAAAAATAAGAAAAAAATGTTAATAAAAATAATATAAATATATCTATTTAAAATTCTGTAACATTCTTGTATACATTGTGTGTTTGTTTGGATTTTTATTTTTACATGTTTTTCTATTATTATATTTTTGTTTTTATTTTTGCATTGCAATTCAACTCGTATATAATTCTATTTGGTTGTCATTGATATTCACAACAGTAGAGAAATAAAATGCAATTTTTATTTTTAAATCGTTTTCATGTGTATATTTATAAAATACTTATATAAAAAAGCCACAATTGTGAAAGGATTTTTTTAATGTAAAGAAGAACATAAAAAACAAAAAAATGAGAATGCAAAAAAAAACCCTAAAGCTTTTGAGCAATCCTATATAGAAGAAAAACATTTAAATAGTGTATCTATACGATGTATCTGATCAAAATTTCTAGCTAGTAATTTATTTTTGTTCCTTTTTTATTTAAATTGTTATTTCTTATTGAAAATTTTTATTTAGATTTGTTTTTACTTTTGGAAAAAATTCAATAGATAAAAAATTGTTCTTTAAATTAAATAGAGTCGTTTTAAACAATTTCGACAAAGAAATTTTGAATAAACACCATTCGATGATATTTTTAATTTATTGAATTGAAAACTTAAAAACTCTATAAAAAAGTGGTAGAAGCCACTTTAAAAAAACCTATGAATTTTAGAATTTCAAATATTTTGGCGAAAAAAATTAATGTTCCCAAAAAGAGTCTAAAAATTTTATAATTTAGTACTTTATGTATGTATATACTGATTCATCATAAATCAGCTTTCACTCTAATCAGAATTCAAAATAATTAAAAAGTTTGGGCGTTTTCAAAAACTTAAACTTGTTTGCGCCACCTCGCTTTACTTTCATTTATAAAGTTTTTTCGGTATTTTCAAATTTTGACAGGAAATCAGTGCTGTCGCTATAAACATTGCTCACATTTCATTAATTTGATAATTAAATTAAAATTCAAGGTTGTAATGGTTCAGAAAAGTAAAATTTATCATATGCTTGCAAAATGTTAAAAATTGTTAAATCACAACACATGGTAACACATTTTTTCTTCAAAACTTACAATTGAAAAAGTTCAAAATGCTTGCTGAGTTGGCCCGAAGCTTTGTTGCAGTTTGATTTCATGAAGTCTTTAACAAGCCAATCTTACGAAAAGTTTGAACTTTTGAAAACGGCCTTTTATTTTTCTTTGAATTTTATTGGAAGTACACTGTTACAAATTTTCATGATTAGATGACATATGTATATATACATATGTACAGATATACGAACTTTCAAATGAAACTTACAAGTAGATAACATTTTGTATGAGAAACAAAATTAAATCTCTAAATTCTGTAGTTGAAAATTTGTGAAATTTTAGTTAGATACTCGTTAAAGTGTGTGTGTTTTTTTTTTTTTTAACACAAAATATCCTTGAAGCTTTGTCGAAATAATTTGGAATTGTTCAAAAATAATATAAATATAAGTTTTCTTATAATTATATAAATTGAAATGTAATTTTAGTTTCACAAATAATGATTTAAAAATGATAAATAAAAAATCAGAACAGAATTTGTAAAGAAAACAAAAAATAACAACAAATTCATATATTAAACTAACAATGACCAGTTAATGATCCTTTTTGTGGAAACAAAAGCAAAAAAAGGAACATGATTTTTATAAGGTTATTATCCTTTAGAGGTTTACATTAAAATACCAAAAGCTCAAGTTAAGATTTGAGGTCGTGTATTTTATTAAAATTCATTCAATGATTGTTTTTATTTTACTTTTTTTTGCTTGTTTTGAATATAACCGATTATTCAAATTTTCAAGATATAACTGCATTATGTACAATACAAATAGTATGTATAGATATGATAATATATATAGTACATACATATATACATATGTACATATACACAAAAGTGAATATTTATTTGAATGTATTTAAATGATGATAAATGAATAAATGGTGCATGTACAGAGATGATATAGATCAATATACGATTTTGTTAGTTTAAAATGCAAATTAGGAAAAATAAAGAAAAAAAAAAAGAAGAAGAAAAAGATGCCAACAAGAAGGTGTTTTACAGTACATCCCTATACAAATAAACGGATAATACATATGTACATATGTATAACAAAAATACCAAAATAAAAATTTATTTGTATCAATTTCAATGAAAAAATCAATTAAATAAATCTGAAATTTTTTGGATTTATTTTCTTAATTTGAAATTCTAATGTTTCTATGTGAAATGAAAAAGGAAAATGTGAATCTGTTGCTATACATTATTTTAATAACTAAGGATCCTAAAAGGATTATTTTGATTGATAAATTATCGTAATTTGTACAATTATAAATATGGAAATTTGTATGTATTATTGCATAAATAAAAGTACATATTGTAATAGTTCTGATATCTATTAAAATCGTTGTTAGGGATTTTTATTCACTAATCCGGTATTAAAAAAATGTCTATCAAGTAGACTTTTCTCGTTAAATGCAGGAAATTTTTTTTTCAAAGTCATTGTGTAACCCTTTTCTGGTAGACCTTACTATTCTTAAAAATTGTAAAAAAATAGCTTTCTTTCTGAAGCCGTTGTAAAGATATCCCACTCCAAAGCTATAATCTGAAAATAAAGTAATAAAAAAATACCTTGGTATATAAATAAGTATGCATGAGTACTTACAAAAAAAAAAAATAAAAAAAATAAAAAAACTTTAAAAGTGTCTTCAATTGCCTTTTCCTCAGCAGGAAAATCAGTCTCACTGACACTATTTGTTATGGATATTTCAAGACTGCCACTGGATATATATGTATTTAACTTGATATATGTAGGTACATATGTAGTTCATTTTTACTTTGATTTCATAATAAAAAAAATTAAAATAATAGTTTGACTTCGATAAAAAGATCCAGAAAGATTAAAATTTGTTACACTTATATTCAGATACCTACATTAGGCATACTTTTTGCTTGCCATATCTGGATACTAATTAGTACCCTGTTTTATTTCTTGTCAACTGATCTATAACAGACTTTTAGCACACAGCAGGTCTAGATACTGAGTTTAAAAAAAAGATTAATTGAATGTTATGAATAAGGGTTTCAGTATTCTACATTGTTATACAGCTTTACATCTGAATCACCTTTTTTTTCTTAACTTTCAGACGATTACGAAAAAAGACACACGTATGGAAAAGACAATTTTTTGTTTCAACGTTTTTATAAAAATTGATTTATTAATTTACTTTATTTTCCTATAAATTTTAGAATGACATACATGAATTACACCTTCTTTTTTTAGTGGAGGTTTTGGATATAAACTATATGGGTGCTGTTTCAACTTCTTTTTGAAATACATGTATCATTTGCTTTTTGTATGCCGCTTCTAGTCTCTTATTTAGGTTATTCTTATAATCAATCTCCTCTAACAACTGGCTTCGAAAAATTTTTCATACATATTTTTGTACCTGATGATTCAGTTTCTTTCAAAATATATAAGCAGCAATCCTAGCAGTGTAATAAGGGGTTAGAGAAAAAATTTTCATGTGGAACAGAATAAAGTTTTGTATTATTATTAAGCCCTGAAAATTAAAAATAGTAGGACAAACCAATATAAGATACATAAATTTTGGTTACATTGGAATTATTGAATAATTTAAGAAATTATTTTAAAAAGTTATCAATTATTTTTAATCAAAAATTACACTATTGTGCATTGGATGTTTTAAATATCGATTTCATTACCAAATTTTTTTTTGTATCTTTTTGTTATAATACTTAACTTGTACTAGAAATGCCAGGCAATAGTCCTTGACAATTTCATTTACAAATAGGAGACAATTATTATAAAGGTTGCAAAAAAAAAAAAAATCGTAAAAACTTTCAGATCATCAAAATGAATACAGTTTTTTCCCTTCAAACACCATGTTAATTTTTTGTAATTATATAAGTGGAAGCATATACTTACATATAGGCATTCTATTCATATACATTTTATATGTATGTACTACATATGTACAATATTGTAGATTAAAATATATTATTGTTTTATTCACATGCACTTGTAGTAATTGAAAATTATATTTACAAAAGAGAAAATGACATATACTTGAACTGAAAATTTCTTGTATTATATAGGTATATTAAGAAAATTTCAAGGCAAAAAAGAGGAAATTTTTTGGTCTATTTGGAGTATAGCCAAATAGTATAATATGGATTTTGTTGTATTGTATTAATTTTTTTTTTTTTTTTTGGAAGGAATATATATTGGGTGAACATTTATCATTTTCATTGTTTCATATACATACATATGTATATTCGAATAATCGCATATTTGAATAAATTTCTCATATATTTATATTTTTATGTTTTTATCTATTTTGTAACATAATTAAATATCATTAGAAAAAAAATTAAAAATAATAAAAACCAAAATTTAATATATTTACAAGATTTTCATGATTATTATTATTATATTGGCAAAATATTTGAAAATGTGTTCTTCTGTCCACAAAATACATACATATTATATACATATATATTTTGTTACTATAGTTTATCATTATATTTTGGAATCTTTCATATAAAATAAAATGAAATTGACCTAATTTCAACTACCATTAGTAATTTGAAAATGTCCCTAGTGCTAGTTAATTTCCAAGTTTTTTGAAAGAGCAAAAAAAAAAACAGAATGAACATTTTTTTCTTCGTCTACAAAACTTACAAAATTTGAAAAATTACCACTTGACATAATGTTACAAACTATCTAAATTTTTCATTTAGACTTCAAAACTAAAAAAGATCCTTTATGTGTTTTTATGTTGACTGAGTATAAAAAAAAAAGAAAGTAAGAAGAAAGTTAGCATATTTTTTTATGTCTAACTTTTTTAAATTTATTTTTGTGTATTTTAATTCTTAGTGATTTATATGTAATACAACATTGAAAATATTATATTTTGTTTAAATAGAGTAAGTTAACACCAACATTTTTGTTGTTGTTGTGTACAAATAAATAAGAGTTTTTATAAAGTTCTTATATAAAATAATAACAAAAAGTTTTAAGGATAATAATCAATGTAAATAAATTACATTGTGAGTATAAATTTAAACGTATCAAAATCAAACTATAACAAAGTTCTTAGACAATCATTAATGAATATTAAGCGAGTCATTCTGAATCAATAAAGTCACCTTTAGGATAAGAGAGGGTTTTTTTTCTTCATTTGTCTTAAGAATTGTTTTTCTGACTTTTGCAAAAATGTCCAAACTGCAAGTGAAAGAAAATTTTATGTTTTTGTTTTTTTGTAAAGTTCTACTTTCTTTCAGAGTGTTTTTATCTTTCATTCTTCTCTGGCTAAGGTTTTTTTTTTAGTTTCATCCTCCGCTTTTCAGATTCTTTTTACCATAGATTTTTCACTTTCCTTTTTTTTTCCATGCTATATATCTAATTGGTCTAATTCATAATATCTTGTATTTGCAAACTTTGAAGTATATTAATAAACTTTCTCTTCTAATAAGACAAACCAAAAATTATTTACTTCTAAAATATTCGATGAGCATAATTGTACGAGTACATACATATTTTAAAATCTAAAATAGTAAGTCGAAATAAAGACAATTTTGGAATATAGTAAATCAAACTATTAATTATCATATATACATATGACATACATATATTTTCAAAAATTGACTGCAGTACAAGAAACATATAACGTACGTTTTTTGAAAATTTTCCGAATGTGTATAAATTTACCCTTTGCACAGTATTGAAAAAATCTTTGATGAATTTTATTTATTGAAGTACAGAGAAAAAAATAACATCAAAATAGTTTTCAGGATAGTTTAATTCATTTCAATCCAGAGGAAAATATTTGTGACATAATAACTGAATTTATTTAAAAGTTTATGCTTGCATGCAATGGTTACATATTCGTCGTAAGTTAAATTTTGCAACCATCTTTCGAATAAACTTTCTAATGAGCTTTAATATTTCGTTAAATGTGGAATATATCAGGTACACAAAACATAGTAGGTACATATTATTGAAAATGTTAAATAGTAGATGTCTCAAGAATAATTTAGGTATTAATTCTATTGTTCCATTTATGACATTGAAGTTTGAATCAAATTAGGATCTGTTTATGGATTCTAATGGCTAACAGCAAAAATCTTGAGATTAATATATGTATACTATACTGATTTGAATCAATTTGCTAATGACTTGTAAGAATAATGATCAGATATTGAACACTTTTGGATCAATTCAATTGAAGTAACACTCATTGAAGACGGTAAATGTGTTCGTATATCATCAATGTTCGAGTACTACTGTTTAAAGAAACCATTAAAGCTGTAATAATATTTTCTATGCAGTTTCTAGAAGGAAATATTTGACCCAAAAGATATTTTATTCTAGTGCTGAAAATAGTATTTCCAAATAAACACAAAAAACAAAAAATGTTGGAATTTTTAATTTTCTAAGGTCATATTTTTAACGGTTGTTTAAAAAATCCACATGAATATAAATTCTATATGATTTTATAGGAAGTTGGTTTAATAAAAAAAGTTCAAAATTTTCTGTAACTTTGTAAAGAAAAATATTTAAGAATCAAAATTTTAAAGTTTTTCAGTATATTGACAACCTTTTAAAGTTGATTGAATTCGTAGTGGAAATTGAATTTGGAACGATGAATGTTAAAAATAATTCGATTATTGTTTTCGTTGTTATCTCTAGAGCCCTATTTTATAGATACAAAACTACCATGGTAGATATTCTAACGAGATCCGAAACATTATATCTTTAAATTATGTATTCCCGAGGAAAACAATATACCCCCGAAAACTCAAATTGTGAAACTCCCTTCTATCTTGCATCACATTTGTTTTCCTTCTCTAATAATCTTCGGAAGTCCAAATGTGACATTCATCAACACTTTCTTTCTTCCCCCTCATATGTACATATATACATATGTATGTATTTTTGCATTTTCATGAGTCAGGCACTATGCATAGTAAAAGTACAATAGAGAGATCTTGGAACATTGCAAAAAATAAATATCAAAAATCTTTGCATAAATTTTTTCCTTAAATACAAAAAAAAAGGATTAATTCCAATTTTTTAGCCAATTTGTTTTCATTTTCACATAAAGTTTCATCCATCCACAAGCTCCGCATTTTATTAAATTTTGTTTTCTTTTTTTTTTTTTTAATCAGCATTTTACCATTTTAATATTAAGAAACAAAATAAATAAAAATTCACATAGAAAAGTGCAATAAGAAAAATATGTTAATATGTACATTAGAAAAATTTTTTTTTCTCCACATTTTTTTCCGATTCATCTTCATTATTATTTTTACGTTGGCTTTATATAAATGTTTCTTGTATTTAGAAAATATAAATATTATACTAAATATTAATTGAAGAAATTCCCTTTTGGTACCTTTAAGATTACGAAGTCGTATGTTTTATGTCACTGAGATATTACGTTCTTTTTTTAAAAATTTATTTACATGTCTAATATTGAAAATGAAAAAAAAGGTGAAATTATTTTATATTATGATTTTATATAAAATAGAAATCTAAAAATATATGTACATATTCATGTTAGCATAATAATGAAATGGATTTCTCTTCATTCATTTTCATTATTTCTATTTACTGGTGGAATTATTGTGCATAATACGCCAAAGGAACAAAGAAGAAAACAAGCAAAGGAAAGAAAAAAAAAATTTTTTTTTCTCAACAAAAATTTAGTGGGATATGGTAATTTCAAACAAAAAAACTTTTAAAAAAAAGTAAAAAAGGACTACGCAGATAATCACTAATGGAATAAAAAGTGCACGTTATAGAAAAAAGGACAAAGGAAAAAACAAAGATTTTTTCACATCACAAGTCCTCAAAATTTTAACAAGTTTACAAAAAATGTATTTTTTTTTGCTGTTTGTTTGCATATAAAAATGAATTTGCAACAAAAGGTAAAAACCAAAATTTTATACATTATTTACGTCATTAAAGAATCAAAAAAACACCTATTTTTCTAAAAAAATAAAAAATAAAAAATTTAAAAGCTCATATTCTTCATTCAAAATATTATCATCATTTGGCAAAAAAGCTTTTTGCGGATCATGCTTATCATACATGTACATATTTTATATTTTGATGTCATATACAAATTTTTCCAAAGAATATAAAATTTCTACCACGAAGAATCAACAGGTAAATAACATATAATAAAAAATAAAAACAAAATACCAAATAACAAAATGATATAGTGTACCACCTACATGAATAGGTTGTAGGTAGGCTGGTGAGTATTTGACTTCTTTAAAGCTTATTTTTCTTTTACAGTTTTTTTTTTACATATACGTACTGGTGCTATACATACAATCAAACATTAGGGCATTTATGTGTCTATGTATGTTCATATGTAAAAAAAAAAGAAAGGACTTTTTGTATATAAAGTCTTAAACAATTTCAAAAATGATAGCCAGTTATCATTTTGCCATGTTAGAAACAAGAAAATAAGATTTTTTGTTGAGAAAAAAAAAAGAAGTTTAAATTATTTTGTAACAGTTTTTTTTTCAAAAATATTAAAGTTCTTATACAATATCGTCGTAAAAGTGGTAAAATCGTGTTGATTATTTTCGTTTGCTTAAAATTTACAAATTTTATAATTGAACATAAAGGATTCATAATTTTAAAATCAACAGAAAAATAAATAAAATGCATACAAAAAATGTAGTTAAATTATTTTTCGTTTTGTCCTGTCTTCTTGGATTAATCAAAGGTAAAAAAAAAAGTAGTGAATTATTTTTTTGTAATTATAAAATTTTTAATTAAAATTTCTGAACGGATTTAATTCTAGTTTTCAACTTTATTTCATAGAATTTTACATATACATATTTCAAGCATGAAATAATTAAAAAGGGTAAAAGAAAAAAATTCTTGTATTCAGGATTTTACATTTCAGTTAATCTTTCGAAATAGTTTATTACGTTTCAAATACTCTTTATCTAATCTTTTAAATAATCATAGTTTTTTTTATTTATTATTTAGCAATAATTTAATGTATATATCCCTAAACAGTGTCTGCAATTTATGTTTTTTTTTCTCTTTTCCAAATGCAATTTTACAGTGTTTAATCCTCTGGAAAAAATTGCAAGTGTTCTACAAACAGTATTAATTTGTTTCACTTTATTTATGATATTTACACATGTATTAAATGTTTTTTTTTTTCTTCTTTTATTTTTTATACTGTTACATAATTAAAATAACAATCTACATAATGTTGAAGTGTAGTTGTTATCATAACCATAAAAATTAAAAAAATATATTTGAAAGAATATATTAAAATGGTTTATTTAATTACATGTCGCCAAACTAATAACTTTTATAATATCTGTTTACTTAATAAACATTTACATGATGATTTACAGTAATAAAAAAAAAAATTTTTTTTCTTTCGTCATATTGTTAAAAAAAAAAAAAAATATATATATATATATATGTATATATATATTAGTAGATACTTTAAAAGTTTGATTAATTTTCAGTTTTTTTTTTGGTAGTTTTGAAAAGATTTTAAACTTCATAAATAAAATAAGTTTTTTTTTTTTGATAAAGAATTTTGATAAAATATTTAACCATATTGGATTAAGATACCTTTATTTTTTAATTATCAATTAATTTTCTCATAGCAAAATTTTCGTGATAACAGTTTCGAATTATCTAACCTTTTTGATTCACTTTTCACCCGAAAAATTTTAAAAACAATTCATGTAAGAACATTTAATTTTCTCGTGGAAATTTCTTTTTTTTAAATTTTTTTTAGAATTTTTTTCAGAAAGGCAGTTTTGATCACAGAATATTTACAAAAACAATTTCAGAGTTTCATTCATTATGAGAATTTTTTAATTTTGTCAACGAAACGAAAAAATAAATAATTATTTTCAAACAAAATGTAGAAATCTTAATCCTTTTTAAGAAATAAAAAACAGCTCTTAAATTAGATATTTTGGCCAATTTTTTAAAAAAATATTTTTTCTTAAAATATTGTCAAATAATTTGATTTTTAAAAATTAATTTTTCAATATTTTTGAAAGCATTATTCAAAAATGATGTATTTGAAATTGTTCAAAAAAACCATTATTCTTTTTTTCTGTAGAGCAAAAAAATGTTACAAGAGTACTTATAATTAATCTGACAAAATTTTCTAGTTTAGAGAATAGACAATTAAAATTTCTTTTTCATTTTCTTTCATGCAATTTGAAGGTGAAAAAAAATTTTAAAAATTTTATTCTAAAACACTTACAGTTGTGTTGAGAGTTTATGATTGAAAAAAAAATCATTCTTGATAATATCGAGTATTTTTTTAGAAAATTTGAAAAATAAATATCAGAAATTATTTCAATTTTGTGAGTAAAATTGCAAAAAAAAAAAAAAAAAACTTGGAAATCATTATTACAATTAATTTTCCTGAATTTTATAGATCCACTCATTTTCAATTAAAAATCAATTTCAAAAGAAAAAATTTCGCATTATAAGATTCAATAAAATTTTAAAAAAAAATGATGATAATAAAAAATTCTCAGGAAAAATTGTAAAAAAAAAAATTTAAATAAAAATTAAAAAGGATGTTCAATATTCTTCTACTTTTTTTTTCAGAATCATTCAACTGAAAATGAATAATTGCTAATTAAATAAACTTTGTGTATGATATACTAAAATTGATATCATACACGTGTAATTTAAAATAATATTTTTCAGTTGGATTATTAATATTTTTTGTAATTTAAAATACATAATTTAATTTGTATTTGTTATTTCTTTAAACTTTCACATTAGTAGCATTAAGTAGTTGAACTTTTAAATATTTATATATGTACATATGTATTATATATGGCGGTATTCATCAATAAGGTTTTAAATGAGACTAAAGGTAGCACATTTTCTGCAGATCATAGTTTGAGATTTATTAATACGACTGAGTCGTGTCAAGACGTACTGGAAATACTCACCATGGTGAATTAAATTAATATTTTTTTCTTTTTGGTATTACCTGAAAAATACTTGAAAAACCAAATACTCATAATTTTTTTGTACAGCAGTTATCAATTGCAACTTTCAATTTGAAATTTAAATATTTCTTTCAATCTTAATTATAAAATTAACTTTTTATCAATCAATTTTTTTGTGAAAATTTGTGTAATAGAAGTGCAAAAGCGGATTTAAATTAGAACAGTTGATAGCTAGGCGTAATTTAGAACTCGATTTAAAAATCTAATCTAAGCTTAATTAGCAAATAATTTTACGACCAATTTAAGAAAAACCGTTGGTGAATATTACTTTTAGAATTTCTATGTTTTTAATTTTAAAAATAGTATCTGATGTGCTACCCAACAAACAAGTAAACCCTACAATGTAATATTTTTATTATGATTATATGTATTATGCTTCATAAAAAAAATGCATTTTAAATACTTTTTACCACTTTTTACTCATCAAGAAAACAGTTTGCACTTTCAATGACATTGTATTGCATCAAAATAACAAAATTAGGGCACACGCACAAAATGTTTGCTGAGAATAAATAGTTTACAAACTAATTTCAAAAAATCTATTAGAAATTGAGAAAACTAAATTAGAAATAAATTAAGTACAATGTATCTGAATATCTCTAAAAGTTTTGAAAGAATTTTAAGATTAAATTTGATTTTTATTTTAAACAGCAACATTTAGTTTACCGTTGTTTTATATCTTGTGTGAAATTATTACATAAAAAACGATTCAAAATTTTTATAAAACACGTAAGAAAATAAATTGATATTTTAAGAACGAAGTTTCAAAAATAAAATCAAAATTTTTTATATTGAATTAGAAAACTTTTCGTATTTTATTAGAAATCTTTATTAAAGTCAAATTTAAGTTAGAAAATGAGAATTTTTTAATATTAAAATGGTATAAATTTGTCAGAAATATTTATATTTCTGTCAGAAGTTTTAATTCCTTTTTAAATTGTAATCTTTTTTATTGAATTAAGAAAATTTAAGAATTTATTAGAAATATAAAACTACGAAGAGATATTTTTTATTTATTTTTATTTTGTTTTATTGTTTTAAACTACAAGTTATTAATTACCTTTTTTTCTTGTTTAATTTGTTTTCAAAAATTAATTTTTTAAAAGAAAATAATTTTCAAATTGTAATAAAAGCTAGTAAAAGTCATAATCAGTAATAACTTTAGTACATTGTTTGCCAAACATCATATTTTTCCCAAAGCTAGTTCAAGACAAATTTTTTTACAAATTTTGGACTTATCAATTTAATTGAGTAGCCGAAGTTTTGAAAATTTGAAAAATTCAAGCTAAACTCAATTAGTCAATAAATTTAAATAATTGTTGTTGGTGGACACCTCCATTTAAATCTAAATTTATTACAAGAATAATTCAAAATCTGTACTTCTCGAAATCTTCAAAGTATTTCAAGAAAAACCGGGAGAAAGGATTCAAATTTCTTTTTACTACTGTCTTTAAACCACACAAATCACATTTAAATGACATAATTTCTGTCAAAAATGCACATCAAAGAAATATCTAAGTATAAATTGTCTTTATTTTATTACAAATAACGAAACGTTTTAAAATCCCAAGTACATATGTATACAATTTAAATAATAACTTTTTAAAGTCTGTATTTTTTAATTTTATTACACTTGTTTTTCATATGTTCGCACGCAGAATAAAAAAAAAATTTGTTCAGAATTATATAAGTATAACAAAAATATCACATCTGTGCGATAACAAAAAGATGATATAAAATGAAATATATTACACCTACAAAAGCCTAAAGTCATTGAAAATTTGTTTAAATATGTTTTTGTTTCATGAATGCTTTTGTATATTATGTTTTTTTTTAATCCTTCAAATTTATATTCTGTAAATTTTTTTCTTATTGTAATTTAAAATTTTTAATAATTTTCTGAAGAAAAATTTTGATCATATCTGTTTAACTTTTTAGGATTATAAAGGTGAACTGTCTTTTAAAATTAAATATTAAAAAATGTATGTAAAATATTTTCTTATCTTAAAAGAAATGTGTCATTCACATGTTAAATTATTTCGGAGAACTATTAAATACACATTTATCAGAAGTCAATATTCAATGATATGTTTACGAGTATCCTTTTTTTTTTCTTTTCATAAAAAAAAAATTTCATTATTTTTTAGTAAACAAAAAACGTTTCGTATTATTGTTAATCATTTTTTTCTTGTTATGCGTATATGGCACAATTTTTAATGGAACAAAAGCATAAAAAATAATAACTTTATTGTAATCAGTATTATAAATCATTTGTATCGATAAATTTCGGGAAATTACTTTTTTTTTTTTCTATAAAATTCAATTTTGTTTTTCTTCACTAAATCATTCAATACGAAAAAGGAAAAACCAAATTAAGAATAGCTGATGTAAGTAAATATAAGTACATAAACATACTAATGTGTTTATTGGAATTGTAAAAAAAAAATTGGAATTAATTTCAATGATAAATTATTATCTAAATCGTATAAATTACGATTAATTTTAGTTTAGCTCTTTTTGTTTTTATTTCTCGTAGTTTTTAATTTGTATTTTTGTAATTTTTCGAAAATAAATGAAAATATAAACAAATTGTAGTACCTAAGAATTTTATATGACCATAAATTTCTTTTTGAAATATTTATTATTAATGATAAAAATATTTTAGCATATTTTTCGTGTTACTAACAAAATTTTGGTTGTAATTTTCTATTTTTTTTATATGAAAATATTTTATGGTAAAAATATAAATTATAAAAAGGTTTGTACATTGTATTCTTTGGGGAGGTGGAGTTTAATAATTGTTAGGTTGTTAATTCAAGGTATATTTGTAAAATCTTAAATTTTAAAATTATTTTAATAATTATTTAGTTTTGAATTTTTCTAAAAATTCCAGCTCATTTCAAATTATCACGTTATTTTTTCTTAAACTTTATTATTAATAGACGAATTTAATTTTGGATTTTATTTAATTATAACTTGAAAATCACAGAACACTCTGAATATTCATATAAAAAAATATAAAAATATTCTATGGCTTGAATTTTATATGAATTTTAACTGAATAAAAGTTAAAATTAGATTCATCTATTAGTAAGGCTTTTATATTTGAATTTGTATATTTTGAGTTTAACGTATTATCTTCATAAATTGAAAAAAGAACTGAAATTGAGTCAAAATTGGATCAAATTGGTACCGAACTTAAAAAATATCTTGTACATTTTTTGTATTTATTAAAAAACAATCTACAGAAAAGTACAAAAATTTGTAATTTTATTAATTTTTACTTTTAAATTTCATTTTTTTCGTTACACTTAACAAAAAAAAATTTGACGACGTACAGCTTAAATAACTAAATAACTCTTAAATTAAGTTAAAAGCTTTTGACAAAATTTCGAAGTAAACTTCACTAAGAACAACATGAAAAAATTACAGAATAGAAAAATAATGTTTTAATTTAAGAAAGAAAAAATCAAATATAAAAAATAAACAATAAAAACTCGTTAACGACCTACGCGAAAAAATTTTAATATCTTGTCAATTTTAGACAAAATTTGAATTTATTCGAAGTTTTCAATTTAGATTTGATATGCACTTTGTTAGTAGACTTAATAAGGAGTAAATTTTTTTTTTTTTTTTAATTTTGAAAAAACCAAAATTTAGTAATTTTAAATTTATTTCTGAAACTATCGATAGCACGCACTGTAATTTTGGCGCGTACATCCTTTATGATCATATGGAAAAAACGTGTTATTTTTAATAACAGTTATAAAAATAAAAAAGATTAAAATGTAAATTCAAAACTTTAAATTCTTTTTTTTTAACACAACAATTACTTTTTAATTTAAAATAAGTTTTCAAACATAAAGTAAATAAAAAGGCTTAGAAAAAACTAACATTTTTTCGATATTTCATTAAAATGTAAATGTTTTTGGTTGCATGGAAATTAAATGTAATTATTTTTTGCTTAGTATCATGGAGCAGATAGCAAATTGAACTTTTCAGCGTGCATTTTATAAATAGTATAAAGTATAAGTATAACAGTATAAATAGCCATTTACGTATAATATTAACACTTGAATCTATGTACATATGTACTATATATGTTAGCATATGTTTCGGTTAAAAATCTGTTTTTGAATTTGTATATGTATATAAATCCAGACTTCGATATAAAAATTCTACACAGTTTTCTTCTCGTCATTCTCTACGAAATTTCATTTGGCAGAAGCCAAGTTAAGTTACGAATGAAGTAGGAGTAACATAAAACAAAAAAAGAGTGTATGTCAAATAGGATCGAAACCTAGAAAGAAAAGCGTTTTAAATTAATCCACGGTATTCCTTGGAGGGTTTTACAAATACTTATGTGCAAAGGGCAGAATACGCAGACATGTCGTTTTCTGAAAAGCAGACTTTTTGTCTTATTTGACTCAAATCGGT
The DNA here is from genome assembly GCA_939192795.1 of Bombylius discolor. NCBI lineage: Eukaryota > Metazoa > Arthropoda > Insecta > Diptera > Bombyliidae > Bombylius > Bombylius discolor. The sequence continues at coordinate 17,988,377 of OW584241.1, read as the reverse complement.
ACAACACAACCAGAAATATAAAAGCTCAAACTTGGTAAGTCACAATCCTTCCAAATAAAACTTTAAAAAAGGTTATATGGAAAATTGAAAATAATTTTGTTATACATTTTATTCATTAAATACAAAATTTATATATTACTTTTTTTGAAAATTTTATATGGAAATATTATCTTAACGTTTTGCGCATATGTATATAAAATTTCTTAGTTGTACTTGAATATCCTTTACATAAACTAAAAGTCTAAAAATGAAAAACAAAAAAAAAAACAAAAATCTCTTTTAAAAGCGGATCAACATCCTTTTATAAAAAATAAAAGTGATATTTTTAAATAAACCACCAAGAATGTCATAAATTTTAAAACAATTATAGTAAAAAAGTGAAGAGAATTTTAAGCTTCCAATACATTCTCCACATACCAGCCATTCTGTAATTTTCTTATATGATTTCATGGTTCATTCTATTATGTAGGTATTTATTACAACAACAACAAAAAAAAAACAGTCCATATTTTATTCTACATATTTTTGGAAAAGCTACAGCAACAAAATTGTCCAGTTTTAAAAATTGTGTCAACAGAGGCTTTTAGTCGACATCACAGAAACTAACGTTAAGTCCGATAGTCCTGCATAAGAATTTTTTCAGTAGAGAAATGTCTAAAATTGTTTTCTTCTTTTAAAATGACAAGAAAAAAAAAAGTTGAAAAATGTATTATTCCAGTTAACACAAAATCATTTCAAAAGTACACATTTGAAGTGCATTTCAAATTTGAAACTGTTTTTCTGATAAAACATGTTGTACACATAAAACACCTTAATAATATCTTCACTTTTGTCAATACAATTTCATGAAAATGTGAGAATTTTTTCATTTCAAAAGAATATTGGTTTATCTTGTTCTCAAAAGAAAAAAGGAAAACATCCTATTGAAGTTTTTTTTTTTTTTAAATTTTAAAACCAATATTATTTAAAGCTATTGTGTGTCTATTCACGCAAAATGGTTTCTTTTCTCATTTTTTTAATACCATTGATTGAAAAGAAAACGAAAAAAAAAATGAATTGATATTTACATGAAATAAGAAATAAGCTAAAAAACAAAAAAAAAAAACCATTAAAATCAAGAAATCGAAAGAAAAAAAATAATGAAAAGAAAAAAAATTGATTTTTGCAAGAATGTCCACCAGATAATGAAATTTCTTATTTTTGGTTTATAAAAAAGTTTGAAAAAAAAAATATTTGGTTTTGAAATTTTTAATGTTTTTTTTATACATTTAAATTTCTGTGGGAAATTTTAGTAGGTTATAACAAATTTAAAATTTTGTGGTTACTGGATGCTTAAAAGTGATTGAAAGTGATAATGTCACTTGTTGTGATTGATAATATATATGTATATATAGGTATATATATATTTTTTAAAAATAAATATCGAGTTTTTCCTTTAAAGGTGATTAAATGTAAATACTAGAAAAAATATGTATAAAATAAAATTGTAAATTAATTTTTTTTTTTTCGACGTTTCTTAAGCTAAAAAAATTTATTGTGGGTTGAATTTCTTTATTGTTTTTTTTTTTTTTCAATCAAATGTTATTTTTCTTTATTTTTCTTGTTTAAATACATTTAAACGTATATATCCTTTTTACACAACAATGATTGACATTCAAAAGAGTTATTGTGTATATTGTTAGAGGAATAATAGGATTAAAATTCAGTATACAGGTGGCTTATTATCTACTAATTCATGTCCAATAGAATGTGTATTTGAAGCCCTATTACATATGTATGTATACAGCAAAGTAAAAAATCAAACATTTTTTCCTTATGTAAATTTAAAAGGTTATGTATATAGGTATGTACATGTAAATTTGTCCTTTTTTTTCTTTAGCTTTAATTCCCTTTTTCCCACTTTTTTTTTTTTTTTTAAAAAGAGGTGGGTTGATACACAAATCCAATTTTTTTCATACAATAACTCATAATGGCTATTTATTACTTGTGTTATAGGGATGACAGAGTTCATAATGTTAATACTCTCATGCATCATAATTTCTTAACATATAAGTTATAATATTCGCACTATTATAGTGTTTTTCGTTGTTGTTGTTTTTTTTTTCTTTTGTTTGAAAAAAAAAATTATTGGAGCATGGTATGTATTATAAATTTTTTCTTAAAAATACACAAATTTTGTTTTTCAATTTTTCAAAACGATTACACGTTTCCTTTTTTATGTAACTGGTGATGCCACTATGAAAAAAATGTAGTAGGTAATTTGAATAATGGCGCTATTTCGCATATTAAAAATAATTTTTATTATAAAAAATCTTATTAGAAAGAAAGAAATTTTTAAAAATCTACATGATGTCTTTTAATTAAAATTTATATGTAAAAATTATCTACCGGTTGTAGATTCTTAAATCATACAAGTCGCTTACATATTATTCACAACGAATGTTAAAAAACATCCTGTGGGAGCTTTTATAGTAATTATTTTTATGACCTTTGAATAACGTTTATTTTATTACATTATTTATATGAAAATAAAATAATATTCTTAAAGACTTCTTCTCATTTTCTAAAATATGTATTTAAATAAAGTATGATTAGATTTAATTGACTAAATAAAAATCTTTAAATATGTCCTAACGGTAACATTTGTTTTTATTCTTTTAGAATAAACCATGGAAAAAAATGTTGAACATTCCGACTACATATTTCATCCTTCAAACATAAATTGCGTATGTTTCAAAATAGTATTTTTTGAGCTTACCTTCAAAAGAGATCTTACATTTTAATTAACAAAAAACTTTTTAAAACTTTTCTACCCAAGGTAACGCGCTGCAATACTCCAAACCCAAAACACATGGAAATTCACAGGCAATCCTCGAACACAGCAGCCAGAATATTAGAAATTACTTTTATTTCGACTAATACCGGAGGAATAATTGTCGCTAGTTTTTTATTAAGTTTGGACAAGAATGCTTGAGAATGTTTTATATGCTTTCTTTCTTTCTGAATTCCTACTTTACAGTATTTTTGAAAACCTACTTTTAAGGCAAATTAATTCTTCTTGGCAAATTTTTAAAATTTTCGATATACACTAAAGATTAGAAAATCGCAATAAAAATTTAGTATCTAGATGCTTCTAAATTATCTTCCTTTTCAAATCCTTTGCTTATATACCCGAACAAACTAGACTACTTAACACATGAACACTTTGAAAAATATATATGTAAGCGAATCCATGAAAATGTCAACCTGTGCACTTGTTTTTAACTTCTTCATTTTAATATTTTATTATTTTGTCTTTCTTTTCTTTTTTTCAAATTTTAATTGTGGATTTATTAATTGAGACAATTTGTAAAAGATTTTAATTGCATCGATTTTATTATGAATCATTTTTTTATCTAAAACACGTTATATGGGTGTCAGATGAAAAAAATATCAGTCAGTGATGACTAAAGAGAAGTTTCTGTTACAAGTTAAGCAAAAACTTTTTTAAGACTGTTGAAAACTTATTGCTTTCATATTTTTTAACTGATTTTCAGAAAATTTTTGTAATTTACCAAGGTAAACGCAACACGAGGTTGAATTTTTGTCAGTCAGTGACAAAAATAGTGTGTCAAAATAAATTTTAGAATAAACGTATGTATATACTTAAAAGTTACAAAAAATAATAAATTTTGCTAAAAGAGTAAAATCATACAAAAAATTCTTCAGAAATATGAGTCGCATGAAATTGCTTATATGTTCTTTTTACATTTAAAACAAAAAAACAAATTCGATAACGTTTCATAAAATAAGAACTCGTCATTTTGTTGTGAAAACATTCAGAATTCATTTTTTTCAACTGTTTGACAATAATGGCTTCTTTAAAAATATATTTAATATTTACTTGTGGTCTTCAAATTTCAATCTAGTGGGTAGACAATTTAAAAAAAAAATTGTTTAGCATAATTTTATTTTTGTTTTTTAAATCGTATTTAATTTAGTTGTGGTATTCGACATTTTAAATAAAAAATTACCTTAATGTTTTAATTATTTTTGTTTTAGCAAATTGTCTTAACTATGGACATTCATGTTGGGGTGCACATGGTAAAAGATCTGCATTACCTGTAGGAACAGTAAATCGACATCAGAAACCTTTATCTGGAAAATTTGGATTTCTTCAAGTTTTTCTAGGCAATGTGAGAATATTACGATGAAGTTTATTATTTTTTTTTTTTAAACAAATATAAAGCTAATATTTTTTTATGTATTTTTTCTTAGGAGGGCGAGAAATTTAATAAATATAACGTTCCTGGAGTTGTACTAGAGTAAGAAATGTTATTAATTTTTTCAAATCAAATTTTATTTAATTAAATTAATATTTTAATTATGTATATATACGCTATATATAGACCAGTTATACAGTCATCCGATGAGGATTTCAGTAATGATAATGAAAAACCAACAAGGAAATTCTTTTTAAATAAAAAACCATTATCACTGGATACATTAAAAAAATTACATGATACATCAGTTAATGATAATAATGAATCAAATGAGGATAATTTGGATGTCAATAATTATAATCTTTTGAAAATGTTCAACGAAGATATTCAAGGTTAAAATAAAATTATAGCGAGGTTTTTTTTGTTTTTTTTTGTTTTTTTTTTTAAACTCATAAAATTAGAACACTGACTGAACTTATTTAAGAATGTACAATTATGCACAATCGATAATGTTGAAAATCAAAATTGAATGCTATTTAAAAAATTCAGAAAAACTTTAAAAACACATATTTAGTTTATTTAAACATTGAAAAAAAAATCAATCTATTTTTTTTGTTAATGCTTGTTTTAAAATACATACATGTCAATGTTCATTGTAATCTATGAATTATATAGAAGAAAATGAAAATAATGATCAGTGATAAAATAACCATAACTATGTAAAAAAAAATGTATTTTAATAAATAAATATTGATATATTGGCTGGATATATCAATATTTATTTTGAAATTACAAAAATGAAAATTGTATATATAAATAAATAAAAAAAAATGCAATTTAAATAAATTTAAATTTAAGGTACACCTTAAAATTGTGTTTTGTTTTTTACTTAGAATAGTATTTCCGGATCCTTGTTTCATTTTGTTTTTGCTTCTGGAGATTTATGAGCTTTTTTAGAACAAAAACTTAAAAAAAATTGAAATTGTTCAGACTATGTATTTTTTTAAAATTTATATTTTATAATAATGACTTTACAAAGGGACCAAGAACAAAATATTCAATCGCTGTTATTCCAATTGTAACAAGTTGCGTTCCATGTATTACTATAGTGAACATTGAATACTCCAAAAGTAACTCCTTACATTCACAGGCCAACAGTGTATTAAGTTTATGAAGCAAGCAAACATGAAATTAGTTTTAGACAGCGATTGAATAGAAGCATCAAAACAATTTTCATGGCATGGTACGTAACGTGTTAAATCGTCTGGGGAAAATTTGTAAAATTATTTGAAGAATATTTATTTGATTTTGATGTTAATATTTTGCAATTTCTCTTTTACTATTTTTGAGCAAATAAGCTTACAATGTGGAGCTGTTAATAAATTTTACCAATACTAGTGCATAGGTATGTATCATACATACATACATACATTTTTATATCATTTGTAACTTGCAGGAATTTTAAAACTTTTCTTTTTTAATTATTAGCCACAAACGCATAGGAATGGTTTATTGGTACAGTGCTGTTGCGGAAGGTTGTAAAAGCTAGAGGGAGTAATGAATATAGGTGTTTGTGGATGCTCCACTTGAACTTCTGTAGATATAAGATGAAAAAGTGTTTCACATTTATGCTCATCGAACTTTGACCTTCTTATAACACTTTCCATACAAAGCAAATTTTAAAACAAACGAACAGAGTAGTTTTTAAAGTTGAAGTAATTTTCAATCTTTTGTTTTGTAAAATCTGATAAATGCAGATAGTAGGTTAGTTTATGATTTATTCTCTGATAATATATTCGTCTGTTGAAAGATAGTGATGATTTACATGATAGGCCATATATTCTTTAAACAAGCACATTAAAGGGTATTCAAAAAGGGCCTTTTGGGCCTCCGAATGAATTTGCTTTCAATTAAACAATTCGATCTATCCAATCTAACTTAACCTATGTAATATTCGTCTAATTTGTATTCTTCATCGTTTTTCCTTGTTTCAAAAGAAATATTTTTTCTCCATTTATTATTTTCTCGAAAACTGTAAAAATTTAGATTGATAACGAAATGAGCTATAAATAAATAAATGAATGAATGGAGATTCATAAAAAGTATGTACATATGTATTTATTCTTGGTTTTCTTTCATTTGGATTAAAAGGATTCCATTTATAGTAGTAAGATATTGAAGAATATCTTTTCAAATTCAAGTTTCAAAATTTTGATTTAAATTCTAGTGACATATTTTCAAAAACTTCATGTGAAATACATACACATGTAAATTTGTATGAGGTTTGCAATGTCAAAGTCCTTTTCTTTTAAAGAATTATAAAAGTCTTTCTAATTGAAAGAATTTTTTATTTGAAACTGTCATATTCATGTTGTGCACATACGTACATACATACATATATGAGAATTTATTTCATTTTTCGTTTTTCCAAAAAACAATGAATATTTCTAATTGTATCAAAAAATTTTTATTTAAAAAAAAACAATTACCTTTACACTATCACAAAATAAAACAGTATTCTATAATATGTATTTTAAAATTTCTGTACAATTGAAAATAACACATACTCCTAATTTTTTACATCAAAATACTATACGTACTATTTTTCTTCTTCATTTTCATTTTTAAATTTTACAAATTATTTTATTTTAGCTGGTACTTCAAAACAAACTAAATCATCTTTACCATCATTTAATGCCCAATGTACAACTAAATTAACAGTTGGATAAAATTCTTGTATTCTGAATTTATTTTTATACAAATATGTTTGACCAGCTTTTAGTGGGCAACTAAGTTTTGTTTTACCATCTTCTGAATATATATTATCACATGCACTTGTACCATCAACACCAACAAATGGTAATGGTACATCTAAAATTATTGCATTCACATCAGTTCTTAAACGTTTTATATCTTTTTCTGGTTTCAATTTTATTTCTAATAGAGCATCAGTACGACGTTGTAATATACATCTTCCTTTATTACAATTACTTAAATTCACTTCATCACTTTCTAATTTTCGTGATTTACCTAAAATATTAAAATTAAAAAAAAAAAACAATTATTTTTTAAATAATAAATTCATTAAAAAATAAAAATAAAAGTAGATACTTACTTCCTCTACATGGTCGAACTTCAGATGCTACTGACAAATATGTGAATGCGAATAAAACAAGAACAAAAGTTATCCAGTTTTTCATTTTGTTTGTATTTTTTGCTAAAAATAAAAAAAAATCAAATTGATAAAATAAAGTTAAACACGATACTTTTCAATAAATTACAGAAATAGTAGCAATGCAAAGTGCAATTGAATTTTTAATTTTTTTTTTCAAGAGAATGACTTTCAAAAATTTTTAAAAGACTGGTTTGAGCCTTTTTTTTTAAATTTTATTATACAAGTTAATTTTTATTTATTGTATCTGATGATCAGTTATGTAATTTGACTAATTAGTTTCAAACAAATTATAAACGTGTTATAAATTGAATGTTTAATTCAAATAAACTTGTTTTCATTTCAATTCTTATGACAAAGATAATTAGTAATTAATTACATAATGCAACTACAAAAAAAAAAGAAGATATAATTGCTTTTGTGTTCACACCTGAAAATTATCACCAATTAATTTTTAAAGTTGATTTTTTTTTTAGATTTGAATCAATGACTATGTGTTAATTCAGTCAATTTTTGATTGTTTCACGAGTTTTTAGGAGAAGATTTAGAAAATGTCATTTTTTTTAAAATTCTAAAAATGTTTTTACAAAAGTCTTACTTTTTTTTTAGAAATTAGTACATATCGTTTGATTTAAAGGCCCAAACGGATAAATATACCGTTTTTGAGCCGTTTTGTCGTTTTTGTTTGTATCTTTTTAAATGATTTAGATAGTTCTGATTATTTGAAAGTCCTATTAAAAATATAAAAAATATAATATAAAAACTTTTTTATATCATATTTCTTCTGGAATATTTAACTCAGAAAAGGAAAGTATTAAAGTTGTAACTGATCTTCGTGAGACAAAACAGTGAATTAAAATTATTATTAATTCGTTCAACGTAGAAGTAGAACATACTCAAACATCATATTTCTTAAAGGAATTAGCATATATGTATGTAAACTTCATTTGTTATACATATTTAATTTTTGCACACCAACTGGAAAATTTTCTGTTGGAATTTGAAATTTTTTCGTATAAATCAAAAATTGTATGAATACGAAGCATGATTTGCATGTATTCGAAAATCTTTGGTAAATTTCAAGAAAAAAATCAATAAGTCAAATGATAGTTTATTCTTCTACACAAAAAAAAAAATTAAATGTGATTAAAAATTTTCTTAAGTAAATTTTATTTTAAAACTAATTTATTATTCTCAAGATGACATTATGTACGGCTATTATTTATTTTTTATGATTAGTTAAACAAGTTTGGCATTTTAAATGATGCTAAAGTACAAAAAAGATTATTATGAAATTTTAAGAACAAAAACTACTAACACGTCCGATATTTTCAATTCTTTTTTTTTCTTTTTTACTTTCCATAATTCTTTTCTTTTATTTGTAGTAGTATTTTTAACTGTGATGTTATTTAATATCAAGTGATTCTGTTTAACTATCTGAATTATCTAGAAATATTAAATCAATTAACATATAAAAATAAAAATTATTCTTAATAAAATAAATAATAAATAAATAATATTAATAAATTTATCCTGTATGTAAGTATGAGTAGATAATATTTCCTTTGTTTTTTTTTCTTTTTCTATTTTTTGTTTCAGAATTTGCTATTAATCGAATGTAAATTAGTTTTGAATTTCAACGTAGTTATTTCTTGTTTTTAAAAATTTTTCTACGCATATTGTTATTAATAATAAAATTGAAATTGATTAAATAAATACATAATCTAAGACCTTCGAGTTTGTTATTAAATCTCTATGCTATTTCCTTTGAGAAGGTATGATCAATCACCTCCTGTCTCCTGCTGGTCACAAAGGTTGGTTTATTGCCAACATTGTTAACCATTAGGTTCAAGGATAAGAGAAATTCCAACAACTTTTCCCCTCTGGTGTTGCATTTACTGCTTCCACAAAGGGTGTTCTGATCCAATTATCAGCCCCATGTTGTTGAATTCTGCATACCTTACGATTTCCACCAACTCGCTTGGAGGAAGTGGGCTAATGGAATCGTATGGCAGGTAAGCAGATACAGCAATAATATTGTATTTCTGTTAATTTAAAAAATTTTTTAATATACCACGTTTTTAAGTTATTATTATTGACATTATTATTTACAACTACTAAACCGAACTGCACTATCGATATTCCAATAAATAGTTTCCCTACGAAAATATAAAGAACGGACAGACAAGAAAGTGAGTTGATATTGCATTGTCATCCAGTTCTGAGCTATGTCTAAAGTTTCAAGTCTTTTTCTCATCAAAAAGTTGGTTAAAAATCAATTTTTAAATTCCAACCGAACAGACAAACAAGAAAGCGAGCTAATAAAAACGTTTTAATAAACAAATTTTTATTATTTATTTGCGTAGGAAAAACGAGGTTAAGAGTTCAAATTTGCTTCGAAAATAATACACGCAAAATAACTCTTTTAACACGATCTTTCGGCATGTTTAATGTTTTTGTATGTTCTATATGTATAATATGCTCAGTTTTAACTGCTACCTGATTTACGACTCGTACATATATCAATTTTGATAATTGTACGAGATAATGACAATTAACATACACAGAAAAACACAGCTATAAAAAACTTGGTAAAGATAATATAAAATTCGATTTAAAAGCCGGTATTAAAATCGATTAAATGGATTGGTTTAGAATTAATTTTGGATAAATCTCGTTGGTGCCCGCCCTAAGAGATTGTTGGATTTATTTAAGCTTATGAAAGGTGTTTCAAAAAATAGACTCTACTGCAAGTGAATAATGAATAACAAAAAACAAAAAAAACTTTTTCGATTAAGATACCATTCGAAACTTTTCCTGAAAAAGTTTATGCTTTCTGCGTCATACCTCTATTTTACGTAAAAATTAAAAAATAATTCGCTATATGTATTTATTTGTAGAATGTTATAAAGTATCAAAATTTCATGAATACGGACTAAAAATATGTCTATTTTTGTTGATTGATAATATTGACTTATTTTGTTTTGTATTACTTTTAAGATTTAAAAAAAATACTACGATACGCAATAGACATTCTATTATTTTTGTTCTAATTTTTCTCTTTTTGAATCAATAAAAAAATTATAATATTACCACAAAAACAAAAAACATAAAAATGGGATTTAAATTTATTATTTAATTAATTCCATCCATAAATAGCTATACATTCAAATGAATTTTTAATATCTTTCATTAAAAAAAAATTCCAAAAATTTACAATTTAGCAATAAAACTGGTTATCTTTTACGAAATGGAATAGATATACATATGTAAATAATTATTATTTGTTTTAAAAATTTTTTCTCTTTTTGAATTTCAATTTTCAAGCAAAAAAAAAAAATTGTAGAAAAAAAATTAAAAACTCCACTTTATTGAAACAAAAATGTGTTTAGAAAAATATTGTTAAGTTTTTTATAATTTTACAATACATAAAAACCTCGTAATCACCATAAAAAATTTATATTCGGAATTTTGAAATATTATAATAATTATATTATGATTATAATTGCAATTATGCTAATTTGTAAAGAAACAATAATCGTACTGTAAATTAAACAATACGTGAAAATATTTTTCGTAAATTGCAATTTACTTGCAGTTTTAACAATTTCAGTTTGTTTGCAATTTTAACAATTTCAAATACTTTTCCACTGAGACATTATAACAATTTCCACATACAAAAAAAAAAACAAAAAAAAAACTATATACATATGTATATAGTAAATATTTATACATTATCACTTACGTGTTAAGATTTCACTTTTTAAAAATTTAACCGGTATAATTGTAAAATACTAACAAGAAAAATAATAAACACAAAAAACTTGTACAAATTAGGCCACCTTATGGTCTACACTTTACGATTGAACTGAGTAGACTGAAACTCTAAGATAAACTATGGTTGATTACTATTATTAAATTTATTAAATAGAAATACAACTAACATATCTAACTACGTCATCAATTAAATCAGGTGTGGGGTATACCTTGGTACAGCTAAATTGTTTTATATAGGTACTATAAAAAATAAGTGTGTGCTGGTAAATATGTATGAAGACGACAATTTTTTGTATTTTAGCATTCTAACATTCTAGCTACAGAGAACATTTAAAAACAATATTGAAAGATTGCGAAGGAAAAAAAAAAATACTTTTTCTCTTTTACAAGTAAAAATGAGTAGTGCAAAAGGGTAAACAATGTCTAATAATCACTGACGTTAAGTTATAGTACTTTTTTAAAGGTCAATTTAATCAAAGAAATTAAGAAGTTGGATAAGAAAGATATGCATACGAATAAAAGTATGTAGTACATATGTAGGTAATTGTTAATAAAACAATTGCAATTGAAATGTGAGTGGATTTGTATTAAAAATTTATGTGAAATGAATTTTGAATTATGTTTTTAGGAAGTTAGAATTTTTTTTTTCTATTTAATTATTAGAAGTATTATTTTTTTTTTGTGTGAAGAGTATGGTATTTTGAAAGTTAAAAAATGTATATACTATATGTATGTATGATGAATTGCCAATATAGAAATTGTTTTAATGCTCTTTAAATTGTGTTTAATTTCTTCCATTTTTTGGAATTTAATTTTGCCATGAAAAACTATATTAACCTGTTAACAACGTGATAGAGTTCAATTTAAAAAAAAAAATTGATTGGGTCAAAATATTTACATACTTATAAGAAAAAAACAATGAAAAATGTATTTATTGAGATTTGAACTCACATAAATTTTTACAATTAAGGTTTATTAAACGGTGCCATACTTTGACGGCGAAGTGCTTTGAAAGGCAGTTCCGCACCTGATTCCTATCTGAGTTGCTTTACTAACAGTGCTAACCTTTACTAAAGATTGGGTAAAAAACTGCAGTGGAAGATAAGAGGACAATAGAAAAGAGGAACTGATCCTTCAAGTTTGGCGTTGGGCGTGATGGTGATAAGTGATAACATGATTCCGTAAAAATTTATTGTTCCGAAACCCAAAATGATGTCTGAGATCTGGTTTTTACAACAAAAATGACGACATCTGGCTACGATTTAAGATTGGCAATATGGAATGTGCAAGTTTGCACAGACATGTGACAAATTGGTAGAATTTGCCAAGGAATAAAATTCGGTGTTTCAGTTATGTATGCAAATATACTCAAGAGAATCTTTTATAAATAATTTTTTTTTTTTTTCAAATCAAAGGCAACGTGCAAATTGCAAAGTGATACAAAAAACTAAAAGAGAAAGCATTACGTTGGTATGGACATATAGTTGGAAGAAATGATTGTGATACAGTTGAAGCAAAGTTCGGAAAGCCGAAACTTGGCCAAACGTAAATAAAATCAGTCTGTAGAAAAAAATTAAATTTTTTTGTTTTTACATAATAATCGATAAACCATTGTGTAGACGGTGCTAAATTTGCAACTACATACATATGTATGTGGTTTTGAAATTATGAGGTAAATTCCCTAATGAATTGTCAGCACACTATGATTTACTATTGCATATTTACCCCTCTGCAGTTGCCTTGTCTTCTTTAAGACAAGGATGCATACGTAGAATTTTGATGCAATGAGAATAGAAGACATTTGTTCTCAACCCCTAGATAAGGTCCTGTCGTTTATTAAAAGATTTTTTTAGAGACGGGTTATTGAGTACAATAGACTCTTCTGTCTTAGTAGAACAAACCAACCAAACTAACATGCTTAACAATGATTGAACTGAGAAAAGTTAATTTTTAAAAAGTGATGAAAATTCAATTGATTTCTAATATTTTTTGAATAACAGGACAAAAAATATTTCAAAAGAATTTCAAATTTTTTTCCCTAGAAAATATGTTAATAATAAATAATTTCTTAGAATAAGATTTTTTAACTGTAAGAAATAAATCTTCAATAACAATTTTTATTTGTGTAGAAACAAATATTTACATAACTTGGATTTGTGTGTGTTATTTTCCTTTTATATTCATTATTTTGATTTTATGTAAAAGTGTGAATAGGCAGACTATACAAGGGTCATAAAAAAATTCAAAATCTGTAACTTACGTAATAAAATAATATTTGTCATCTTTTAATTTTATTAGACAGAACTTTTATTTATGTAATTGGTTTTTTTAATAATCATTGAAATCACTTTATGACACAAAGAGTATCTTAAAATGTTAAAGATAAAAGCTGTACACACTTATTATAATGTGTTAATTTATGTAAATATTTTCCATAGACACCATTAATCGTAAATTGATGTTTACTTTGACATGAAGCTTTATGGGCCTTTGTTCATGTAGGTGTAGAGAGTTTATAATATATACTAACTTAATACATTCAGCAATTGTTGATATTTAAGGCAAATTTATTCGTACACAGTTTTGTATGGATTTAAAACTATAAGTTAAAAAAAATTTGTAAAATTTATTTCCTCGTTCCCAAAATTATCATTTAAAGGAAACTTTACCTTATTTTTCGTTTTTTAATTTGTGGTTTCATTAACCTTGAATTACAAATATTGCATTTATTTCATGCGAAAAAATTACAGTTTATAATAACTGATAAATATGTGCAATGAATTATTTATTAATTTTTATAATTTAAAATTAAAGTTTGTTACTTGTTTTTTATTTTTTGTTTTGAATGCGGAAATATTATTAAATATGTATGATCTATCATTTATTAGTTGGTAGAAATATTATTAAATAAAACTACATATTAACATATGAATACTGAATAAATATAAAGACAACAAAAAAACTAGTCAAGAGCACGAGATACTGAATTGCTATTATACAATATAGCAGAATTTTGTTGTTTGAATAAATACTTTAACTTAAACAAAATTTTGGTTTTTATTTTCAAATTAAATTGACGTTATAGGAAATGTGATATGTGTTTTCCTGTGTGAATGGTCGAATTTTCATCCAAATAAGTGTTGAATTGATTAGAAAAGTTATAACTTCTTTTACTTACATTGTTGTCAAACTTTCGAAAAGGCGAATTTTTAAAACGAAAGTTCTATCGGTGCTGTTATATGGATGCAAAACTTTAAAAATAAATACAAGTACATATGTATAACTAATAAAGTACAAGTCCTTGTTAATAAGTTTTTACGACGGATCCTTATTCCTTAATATATTTTAGCCATATAAAACCAGCAATGAAAATCTGTATGAGATAATTAAAACCGAAAAAATGTCAATTTGCAGAAGAAGAAGAAAGTGAAACTGGGCAGAAGTAAAAACAATAACATCGAGTACGATGGAGTAGACAGCCTATACGTTCCCGAAGGAATAAAACATGCCTGAAGTGTTGCATCATATTCAACACATGATTATTCAATAATAATTCTTTTCATGACGATCATGCTTTTTTTTATTTAAAGATGAATTTTCTATGAACAAAATATAAAAACTGCTTAAAAGAATTGATGTATTAGTACACTAGACGTCGTCGAATATATTAATAAATAATTAATGGAAAAAAACCACAAATTAAAGGTTTCATTGATTTTCGTTGATTAGCCAGGTTAAATTGTAATGATCGTGAATGTTATTTTTCTCATTATTAATTACCTTCAAAATTTTATTCATATGTTAATGGACATAAAAATGTTTAAAAGATTGGAAATAGCTGTTTAAGAATTTTGAAGTCGGATAAAACAATATACATTTAGTACATACTCGTAAGATAATTTTACTATTATATACTCGTACATAGTATTTATAGACTTCAGTTATTCATAATCACAATGTACTTTAATTATCATTAAAAAATTAGGTCATTCTGAATTGAGGTTGAGGTTCCATTATAGGTTGTTTTGTAAATGACAACTATAAAATATTGAGAGGAAATTATTTCACTGTTTTTAGTATTTTTACAATTTTCGAGATATTTTTCCAAAAGAAAAAAAAACACTTTTTTTTTAACAATTTTTTTTTATCTCAGTCATTTTTATGATTTTTTAAATTCTTTTTGGATTACTTATGCCCCATCTTAATTGATTTGATAGTTTGACATCCATAACTTTTTTCTACATTATTAAAACTTTTGCTGCAGTATGCAAACAATATTTTTAAAAATCTACTTTTATTACGGCTTCAACTTTCATAATTCCATTTTTATTATTAAAAATTATTTTTATTTGTTTTTGTTTTAAGTAATAATTTAATATTTCAATTATTTCACCTTCTATTTATATCAGTAAATGGTTACACTAGTTAATCAAATTTCCAATATTAAACAGGCGATAACAAAAAGATAAGTTTCGTACTTTTTCTAAAAATATATATGTATATATTTTTTCAAGTAAGAATTTTAAATAAAAACTATTTTTGCGACTACATCGACAGAAAGTACTATTTAAACTGAAATTGATATTTTATTCAATCATTTTTTTGTTTTTTAAACAAACTCTAAAAAATACATATTTCCATTGTGTTAAAAACATAAAAACAACTTACAACATTCATGATCAACATTCCGGTCCATGGTGAAACTAGAAATCTATATAGCCATTTTATTATGCACTTTTTAATTTTCTCTCTTCATTGTGTACCTCCATACATATGTATGTATTTTTTTCTATGAGAAAAATTCATTTGTGTTTGTTAATTTATAATTGTAACTATAATTCGACAGATTTAAGTATGTGTGTTGTTTTTTAAATATATGTACGTTACATTTTACGTGTTGAGATTTTAAATTTTGACATTGATGTTATTTGTTAATGAGGAAATATCATAAATCTGTGAAATTGATTTCAAGTATGATTAAAAATTAATAATTAATTTATTATGGGTGTTTTCAATAATGTATACATATTTTTTTGCTTTTATATGCATCATACGATCGCATTGATTTACTCTGTTTTTATTGTACCTACTAGCAGCTTTCAAACATGCGTATAAAAGATGATTTGTGTTGATGAATGTCAATGTTAAATGTTCTTCTATTGTTTATTTAGACAAAATAATGCAAATTTAATAAACATTAAAGGTATCCACGATGTGGTGTAGTCTTGTAAAAGTTGTACGTTTTCAACAATGTTGTACTAAAAATCATGAGCACCTTTTTGACAATATTGTAAATCTCATATCATCATTTATGTCAACATTTTTATTAGATTTTTTATTTATTTAATAATTCTACAAATAATTCACTTTGAAAATTTTACAACCGAAACACAAATCTTCAAATATCAAATCATACAACATTATTACACTATTTAACAGTATGTGAAACCTATTGTACATCTACAATAGGATTGTAATTGGTCTGTCCGTACAAAAAATTTAACATATAAATTTAAAAATTTATAATTTAACAACAGTACAATAATACACCACATCGTGAATACCACTATTGATTCTACGTTCCTTTGGGATATGCCTCTAAATGACAGATATCATTTGCATATTTTCATATTTTATGTTTTTTGATGAAACCTAAGTTTTTCTTAATTAGAAATTAATAATGCTATACAGAAAAAATCTATTTTGAATGTAGCTTGTAAAAATGTTTTAAAGTTATTCTGTAATTGTCATTTAAATGTGTAGAAGTCAAAATTGTGATAATTGAATTATTTTGTGTTGTCGAAAATAACAGAGAATTTAATATATTTTTAAAATGTATTAAAAAGTTATCTTAAATTTGTCGGTTCAGAATTATGGATTTTCCAACGCTTTTTTATACAAATTATTCTTCTTTATTTACACTTTTGTTACGGTAATTAGACCTTTTTTTTTGTTTTTTTTTTTTTTGTTTTGTTCAGTATTTGTTTAAAAAGCTTTCTTTATAATAAAGTTTTTTATGAAAACTTAACAACTTTATTTAATTTTATGGGAATTGAATGCATCAAGTTTTGGAATAAAAGCTTATTTTTTAAATTTGTATTTATACAATAAAGTTTTTCGAAAATTGAATTACTGGTATTTCTATTCCATTTTTTAGAGTTTTAAATTAATTTAAATGTGAAAAAGTGATTTTTCAATTGATTGATGTTTTCAATAAAAGGGTAGAATTTTGAATAATAACATGTAAGAAGGGTTACAAGAAAGAATATTTTTTCTTATTTTCTTATCAGAGTAGTCGTAGTTTGAAAAAAAAATTGATGTTCTGGTCTCAGAAATAAACGAAAAAATTCGGAAATATTTTTTAATAGTGGAATTTTCGAATTCGTTGTTGTTTATGTTTTCCGCTAACTATGATTAAATTTTATTTTTGTATGTAATAATTACATAGTTGCATACTGCTTTAAATTTATATTCCAAGGAACAATAGTACCAGAAATCTATCGCAAATAAACATTTATTTTGATTATCAGCAGAAAAATCCACAAAAATTGCTCCAAATATTTCATTTCAAAAAATTCAAATATTGAGAAATAACGATGATCTAAAATTTTTGAAAATCAAATAAACTTGATGGTTGAATCAAGATAAGGTCTTTGCCATTTTAAGATTAGGATATTTTCATTGATTACATTTGAAAAATCATTGGTGTTTTAATTAGTGTACGTATACATATACATTTTACATTATAT
This sequence comes from Bombylius discolor, assembly GCA_939192795.1. NCBI lineage: Eukaryota > Metazoa > Arthropoda > Insecta > Diptera > Bombyliidae > Bombylius > Bombylius discolor. The sequence goes on along the minus strand of OW584241.1, from coordinate 17,970,477 downwards.
TGTTTACGTTTTTTCTTCTTTTTTTTAAGTATGTTGAGAGTAAAATATGTGCTTAATGGAATCTTTGGGACTGTTTCAAGTCTTCTTTATTTATACTTTTTAATTTTTATATAAATTCTTATATTAAACAAAAATTTAAATATACTTTGTTTTTGCTAAAAAATTTATATTTATTTCTTTATTCAGTTATATTAAGTAGCAAAAATAATAAAAATTATTTTTCGTTTATCTAAAAGCACTTTTCCACCCACATAACTAATGGATGAGAATCTCTAAAGTTAGTAGATTTTCAACGTTAGAAATTACTTGAAATTGAACCTCTATAATAAAATCACAATAACTGCTTACTAAAAGTCTTCACTACGTCAACCGATTATAAGTTGATAGCTAAAATTTTTTAACTTCTAAAATAGAAAACCTAATCTGCTAATTTTTTTTAATAAAGAATAAGAGGTTAATTAAAAGACATTTTCCTCAGAGTAAGTAGAATAAGCACGTTATGAAGACTTTTTTAACGGCATTCAACATAGCTAATTTTTTTCCAAATTTTCCGCCAATTTTTTTTTTTTTTTTTTCAAAATAGACATACATACATATAAACACAATCATTCCATCATTTTAATAATTTTAGGTGACATTCAAATATTGGTTAGAAAGTAAAATTACAATTTAAAAAATATTTTAATTTATAAAATAACAATTACTCATTTGTACATGAAAGATTACATGCATTAAATTGATGTTCATAATACTTACGAATATTTTTTGTTGTTCCTATACCATAGAAAAAAAAATGTACTTGTAAACATTGTTTTAATTTGATAATTCTTTTTTTCAAATTATTTTGTTCTGTCTGTTGAATCATTTAATTGTGTTGGCCTTTACTTTATAATTGTACTTCAAAAGAGAGGAAAAAAGTAGAAGTGCAATTTTTTATACAAAATTTATACACAATTTAGAAAATTTACTTAGTTTTTAAAAACACGTATCCAAAAAAAAATGTGTTTAGAGCATGGCCGTTAAGCTTCAGTGAATTGATTAAAACGATTGTAATTTACCAAACTTATGAAGTTATAAATTATTATTATTTTAATTATTGTGATAATTTAATTTTTTTTTTCCTTAATTTGTGTTGGTGTATTAATCCATATGACAATAATATCAATTATAACACACGCGGCCAATTGCATTTCCTGTACATTTTGAATAACTTCAAAGTAAAAGAAAGAGAAAATATACGTTATTACATTATATTGTCATTTTTTGTTGTTGTGATAATAATTCTCATCAGTTTTTAATTTAGTTTTGTTTGGTAAAACTATTTTCAATAAAAATATTCAAACAAAAAAGAAAACAAAATTAAGAAAATAAAATTAAAATTAAAATTAAAAAAAAAAAACCTGTGTTACTGCTTCACTCCATCATAAATGGGTATCTGACTGAAGTAACAATATCTGTTGTTTTTATTTTTTTTGTACTTCATGTTATTTATTATGTCGGATTAAAATAATATAATTTAAAAGCATAATGTAAAAAAATAAATTGGTGAAAGACTTTCATTTTCAAAATAACTTTTCTGATTTTGTTTTTACTTTTTTTTTCTTTTATTTATAACTGAGTTTACTTTTCCTGAACGTTAAAGTGTAGTAAGTCTTCTTTCTTTCTTTTAAATTTTCTTTTTTTTTTTAAATGAATGTATGTGATGTATGAGTATGTGCATAGTGAAATATATCTACAATGTCTACTAAAATGAATTTTGAATGGAATTATATAACTTTGAAAGATTTGAATAATAAAATATCAGGTTACAAAGATTATTGGAGTATCTTTAATCGGTGAGTAATTTAAAGAAAAAATTGTATTTCTTATTCTAGAAAAAAAACTCAATTTTCAATGATTCAATTTTCTGTTGAAATGAAGTAACTTTTAATTTACTTTGTGAGTATTTTGTGAAAAACAATAAAAAAAATAATCTATTGACCACCATGTGTAACTGGTTATCAAATGAAATAAAAATAAAAATTAATTTTGAAAATAAAGTAAAATCTAAAAAATATTAAGGTGACTTTGAAAAAGAAGTCAAAAATTCATCACAATTTAAACTCAAATTCAAGTTCAAAAGAAGAATTTTCGAATAAGTACTTGTTTTTTATTTTTTTATTTTTTTTTTTTTTCATTTTAAAAGAATTGCACCGCTTTAAGAAAAAAACAAAAACACATTTAGGAATTTTGTTTGTTCAATATTATAAAAATAACTTTGTAAAAATAAGATTTCAAGTTCAAATACTGCCAAAGTATCTGTATACCAAATTTTGTTATGTTGATATTTGTTTTTCATCATGATTAATTTTTGAAAAACAAAAAACCAATTTTAAAAAATTTGTAATAAGTGACTAATGTAGCTTAATTTGATCTTTTTGCATCCTTCCACACCATTTCGGTTATTTTTTATTATTATTATTTTTTTTTTTTGAAATTGTACAGCTACTTGTTAGCGTTGAGTAGATGCTTTTACAATCTGGATTATCAAGTAAAGAAAAAAGAATATTTTGTTTTTGTTTATTTTTAAATTGAAACTAGTTTCAGTCTTCAACCCCCAATTGAAAAATTTAATATCATAAAATTCTTTTTTCATCTCGAAACACTTCAATATACTTATATCAGATTGATTTTTTTGTTTGTTTTTTTAATTTTTATTTATATTTTTATGCATGTTCACGAAAAAATAGATTTTTTATCATTTAACTTTAACATTTTTTTTTTCTTTATTGCCTTTGGTTTTTTAAAGCTTAAATGTTCGTTCACCAAGCAAAAATTTTGTGCATAGAAATAAGTTGAATGAGTGCTATTCTTAATCTTATTTTAATCTTTTCTTAAAATCTAATTAGCTCAAAAAATGCATACTTTTTTTCGATATTCCAATTCATTTCATTCATTTTTAATGGTCTGTGACATTCATACTAAATTTATTCAAAAATGATTTTTCCATATTTTGTTTTACATGGAAGTGGTTTCAAAATCGAGAGCATATTACCTATGTATGATTTTTGATTTTAAAAAAATAGAAACTGTAAGAGTCTTACACCAAAATCCTTTACAGATTTGAAATCAGAAGATTCCAAATTATTATTTTCCATAATCAATCTATCTTAAATTTTTTCTGTGATTTAGATAAGCATTAAAATTTACTTTATTCTTGAATATAGGTATCGTTATCGGTATCCTTTGTTTAGTATTTAAATTTGTATTTTTCTCAAAATACACTTTACATTGTTATAAAGGTAAAAGCACATATATTCGAATAAATGTGTATATTATAATATGCACGAATAGTTGACTATACCTTATAGTTGCAATCAGATTATATTAACAATGAAGTATTTTTACCGTCATGATTTACTTCAGTTGGATTCATGCCGTGATTCCATCAACTTCATTTGAATTATAAAATTATACAAAACAAAACAAAAAACACAACATGTAAATAAATTAAACAATTGTTTTGTTATTAATTTTTTTTTTTTCGTTGTAATTTTGTATGATTAACGAATATAATATTTTGTAATTTCGTCAAACTGAAAAAAATTACTTAAATACATATAATACCGGTGAAATTATAAACAGATTATTATTATTATTTTTTTTTTTAGAAAAATAATTTGTGTTTTCTTTCTTGTGTAGTGTATGAATGTCTTTTCATATTTGTAAATTAAAAAATAATAATTTTTCTTGAACATTTTCATTTTCTTTAAATATTGAGTGAAGATAAGATTTATTGTGATGGTAAAAAGAAAATATTATAGATAGAAAAAATGTGTTGAGTGTCAAAATAATTAAATATATATATATTTTGTTTTTTTCTTTAATGAGCGATTTTTAATAATAAAATCAAATTAAAAATATTTTTCAAGTAAAATATAGGGGGAAAATTTATTCAAAAAAATGTCTAAAGGAAATATTGATATGTATGAAAATCGTATAAACAAAAGTAAAAGTAAATTTTTTAGTTGGGCAATTTATGAACCCGGACCGTGAGTAAAACAATTAAATATTTTTTATTTGTATTTATTATTATTTTCTTATTTTTTTTATTTATTTTTTATTTTTTTTCAAATATGTCTTTAATGTATTTCCTATAGTATCTGCAAACGTGTTTGAAAAAAATAATATTTTTTGTTTTGCTTTTTGCTTTAAGGTTAATAATTATAAAAGAAGAAAATAATATAGTTAGTATATAGTATCGTCATATGATGATTATGCCGATGATGATGATGATGGTAATGGTATTGTTTTTTTTTATACCAGCAGTGCAATGCAGTGTACATATTTTAATTTGTTACAAACATTACATATTTCTGTAGTTAGATATTTTTTCCATTATTTTTGTCTAAACATAATGTCTAACTTTTTAGATACATAATGAAGTGGAACTAGTTTTTAGTTTAACATCAATTTTCACTTTTTATTTCGAGCGTAACTATGTATATATGTATAAACTTACGTAGATTTTGTGCAGAAAGGTCAATGCTATTGTGAGTTTTTTTTTTTTGTTTTTTTTATTCTTGTGTTTTTGTTTTACTAAAATCTTAATAATATTGTAGAAAAAGCAGTTATATGTACACATATTTTTTCTTCGATTGTAATAGTTTTGTCTTTTTTTTTTGTTTTTTGAAAAATATAAATTTTTGCAAATTTCTGGTGAAATTTCTAAAATTATTTGTATCTGAGGGCCTCTATCTTTTTGAACTTGAAAAAATGAAACTTTTACTTGAATTTACGTAGAAAAAATTTTAAACTTTTTCTTTTAAATTGAACAAAATTAATAAAATAAATTTAATGAAAATATTCATAAACTCTGTGACTAATCATTATTTTAAGGTTTTAAAAGTTTGTTGTTTTTTTTTTCTTCAACATGAAACAATTTTTATTATACAAATTTTTCTATTATGAAAAAACGACGTTTCAATATTTAAAATATTTTATAATGAAATAAAAAATAAAAAAAACGCGAACAATAGTTTATTTAATGATTTGATTCAAAAAAGTGGTAGACAATAAAAAAAAAAAAGAAGATGTAATTTTAAACATGCTAATCACGTATGTATAAATGTCACTCCATAATAACATTAATGAATTGATTTAATAGTGCTTTTGTTTTAGTTTTATTTTTGTTTTTGTTATTTTTTTTTTTCAAATTTAGTCTTGTTGTTATTTTTATTTTTGCAAATATTGTCTAATAACCTAAATTTTATGTGACAAAGAATGTAATTTCAGCTGTTTTAGATAGAAATCTAAAATGTTACAGAAAATGAAAAAAAAAATTATTTTCTTAATCCACAGGTACCTATTTTTGTTTATTCAATAACAACAGAAAGTTTTTAAATAAAGTTAAAGATTTTTTTTTTTCTTGTTTATAAAAGCTTAGTAAAAATTTTTACTTCGTCAGATTACCTTTAGATGGCATTCGGAATTTTTGTTTTAATAAAACTTGGCTTGACGAATGTTGTGTTGTATTTAAAAAAATAAAGGGTGATTTTTAATAAAGACTTATTGCACAAAATATCTGAAAAAATTGTTATTTACTAATTTGAATTTTGTTATTCTAGAATCTAGATAGATAATACTTAGAAAATGTGACAATTAAATAATATCTTGATATTTATTTGAAAAAGTTCAGAAGTCGAATAACTTAAGTCTATTTATGTGAATTTTTCAATTTTATCATTTAAAAATAAAGCAATTTTGCTCTACAAAATTTAGTCTAATGTTTGAACTTCAATAAAATTTAAATTAAATTAAAAAAAAAAATTTTGAGCAATGAATTGATTTGTTTTTAGATATTCTTGTGGAATTTTAAATATTTTGGACTTATTTGGTTTTATAACTTTTATATTTTGATATTTATATCTTCTTTGTATTTTTAGTCGAACTGTAAAACTGCTATTCAGCATATTTTTTTAATTTGGATAGTAATTGCATATATTTAATTTATCTATTTTTTTTTTAAAAACATTAGCTATTTGCAATAATAAGATTTTCTGGCGCATGTATGATAATTCAAAAAACAACAAAAAACTTATGTTTTAAAATGTTTTATGACACTGTACTGTAGAGATATTTTCAAATATCATGTAAATAATTGTAAATATAGTTATATTTAAATTATAGCCCTTCAAAGTATAAGGCATGAGAAAAGACATTAGTAAAAAAATTTGTTATTTTAATAACGATGTGTAATAAAAATATAAAAATTTTATGTAGAAATCCTGTGTTACATTCGTATCTTAGTGGATACTAAAGTAGATATTTAAGTAATTTTGTGTTCAACTACATTAACTTAAATCAAGTTCTAATCAAATAAATAATATCTTCAAGTGAAGTATTTTTTATATGAAAAGTATGATGTTCATGGTAATATCTTTTTTAAAGTGAACTTGAACAAATTTCTTCAGAACTTATATTTCTTAAAATATGTTGGTTAGTTGAAGTTTAATTCTTTTTTAAAGGAGCATTGATTCTTAACAAAGAACCTCAAATAGTTGTAACTAAAATATTTTTTAGTATTATTATATATGTACAATTTGTATGAAAAACATAGGATGACTAGATGAGCTTCATTTCTAGAAGAACTTGAAATTGTTATTTATTTTATTCATTCCGGTTTTTCAAGTTTATTATAAAAATAATTTACATATATTTTTATTAATAAACCCTTATGAATCTCCTTGAAGCATGTTAAATGATAACACTTACACTTTAATGGTATAGATTTAGATTCAACAAAAACAAAATAATATTTTTCACAGTGAAGAATTAAAAATTGTGCTTGGAATTCAATAGGGGAAAGTAAACAGTGTCGAACCTCCTTTTAGACTCTTATCACTATTTTTCTATTTTGATAAAATATTGTGCATTGGTTTGAATTCAAACCATTTTTATATTTAATGACGCTTATGCGTGAAAATAGTTGAAAAATTATATAAATTCTTAAAAGGTTTAAATTAACAGTAGATATTTTCTTTATATTGAAAACAGAAACTAAGATAAATTTTGAGAAAGATTTTTAAAAAAAAATTGTAACAAATATTGTGGTGGATGATAATAACAACCACAACAACAACTTTTTTTTTTAGAAATTTTCCATAACAACTCACACCTAATAATTGAATAAATTTTATTTATTTATTTATTCATTCATTCATATGTATATAATTCATGTTAAAATTATTATTCGTCTGACTTAGTCACGATTCCCTCACCATATGCAATATCTTACCGGCTTGCAACTTGTAACTTTCAACTACATTTATTCAGTATATTTTTCCTTCTGTGGATATAAGGTTCCAAAGGTCACTTCACATTTATGAGATTTATAAGAATATGCTGAATACGAATCCCATTAATGCATTTAGTGTCGAATTTCTGTTATTTGAATACTAAAATAAAATAAATTATTTTTCTAAATAAAATAAAAGATTTTTTCTATGTATGATCAATTTTTTATCAACAGAACTCTTAAATTGTGAAAAACTCATACGTTTCCCTCTTTTATAACCTACAAGATTCGAATTGGGTTTTCTTGCCCCCATAGCCTCCTAAATCTTTCTTTCTTCTACGCTCTGATAATTAAGTAGGTACTGTAAAAGGATATCCCTACGTTGTGGCTTATTAATGAAAAGTATTAAAAAAAAGATTAAAATTCTAAGCAAAATATGTCTCTTAGAGTATTTATGAATTATTGAGCGCTAGCAGGTAAAGAAAAATAATAATGATTTATTATTTAAACTATCGGATCAAAACTGTTTTATCACATGCAAATGTATGAGTTTACCAGGTAGAAAAATTATCCAATTAGTAATTATTACATGTTAATTATAGTTTTATAAATAATTTGTACGTTTACAAAATTCATTACGAACAATGTGAACCAGTTTTTAATAAAATGTTTTAATAATGTTAATGTTTCTGTCTATCCTTTACTATTTTTTTTTTTAAATAATTTGTAAATATAAATTTCTCATATAGAAATATTTGCATTATAATTAAAAATCAATTATATTCAAATGAAAATATCATATTTACAAAGGTATTCAAAGTTAGTTTTTTTTAAAATTACAACAAATGAAAAGAATAAAAACAACAAGACCTTGTTATTTTTAAAGTACCTACATTTTTTAAATATTTTTTCTATAACTTTCACATAACACAAAACAAGGAAAAACCAATATAATTAACTCATCAATTATTATCATAACATTAAATTAAATAAATAATTTCATATTTAAATCACAAAATCGTATTCAATTTTTTTTACTTAGTTAATAGTAAAAAGTTGAAATCACATACATACATACATATATATGTATGACTATATACTAAATACTTAGTAATTAAATGATCCAGAACTTGAACAGATACAAAGTATTTTTAGGTAATTGACTTATCTTCGATTCAATGACAATATAAAAAAGAACATATGTAAATATAAAAGTTTTCATATGTGTATTGACTATTTAGAAACCTTGACCTTTTTCAATTATTAGGTTATTAAATTGTTTATTTCTATTTTCAACATTACACTTTATGATAATTGAAAATAAAAGAAAACAAAAAACAAAGTAAGTTTACTGAACAGGTTAATAATTGATTATTATTTGAAAAAAATATTTTGTTAGACTTCTTTTTTTTTTCTTGTATGTATAAAACTGGATTGATTTCAGTTCTCTCAGTGATTCCATTATTTTTTCTTTTTTTCTTTTCAATATCTTGTTAATTTTACTTTTGCTTCACTTGAAATTCTTTTGCCAGGGGTATTTTACACATACAGAAGTTTTAAGTTATTCTTCATAAAAATTCATTGGAATATGAAAATCAAATCACGTATCTTAAATTTCTTTCTAGAAATATTTTATTCTAGATTATAACTATGATCAATTTTGTTGGCGATTTTATTGGAAATATTTTAAAGAAGAAAACTATATTTTTTTAAAAATGATATAAATTAATAAAGTAAAAAAATTCAGAATAAAACATGTCTGCTGTATAAATTATAGATCTTGAAAAGTCGACCTTGTTGTTCAATAATTAATGTCGATGACCGAGATATGTAAGTATTAAGAAAAATGTCTAGATTCTTTAAAAAAAAAAAAAAAAAACCTCAAATATTCAGATTTTGTAAAGTGTCATTTCTCAGAAATAGAACCAAATAAAAAAATATAGTAATTTTCTGAAGGAAATCTTTATAGTGTTATCCAAATAACTGGCTACGAAATATGCCATTTCATTTGTTGGAAAAAAGAAATTTTAAATTTGACGGAATTGTACCTACTTGAATTTCATCAAAATTTCGAAGTTTCAAGAAAATAAAAGATTAGATTTAAGAATAAAAAGAGGCGGCTTTAGTTTGAGATGTGGTAAAATGGAATGAAACATTATGGTATTCTGATAATAGTTCAGAGTTAAAATAGTATACATAAATATTTAATTTTTCACTTTAGTTATTTAAAAATATACTATTGTTTATAAAGATTCTTTAATAAAGTGAAAATATTTATTTTGTTTCAAAGAACTTGATTTTGAAGCCAGGACTCGACATAACGAGTTTTAACGCCATTGAAGAAAATTTGATTTCAATATAGGTATTCTAACTTCAGGTTGTCGGTTCAAATGATGTTCTATGCCAGTGGTTCATATTGAATTTCTAACGATCAAAAATATCAAGTTTAAAATAATATGTAGGTATATTTTTATACCCAGTTTAAATTCCATGAATCAAAAAAACACTAAATCAGAAAACTCTTCAAGAATTTCAGGATGTGTAAATACAGGGGGTTTACGGGAATACTATAACTTCAACTTGTGCTCCATTGCAAAGATCTCTTTCATGTCAAAAAGAGTTATATAAGTATATAGGAATGACGAGAAAAATGTCTTGTAGGAGTTTCAAATCAATCGGATAACATAGTAAAACAATTTCATGTCGTATTAACCCGATAATTCGGATTTTTTCCAAATTTTTGTATATGTATGTGTAGCGTAAAATGCAATATGGCGGATTTTAATTTTTATGTTGCGAATTGTAAAGTGAAGAAGAAAGAAGAAAATCATGTATACTATACGTGTATCAACGTTTGCATGTATTATTTTAATCCCAATTCCAAATTTTACCCGGTTATACTTTACTCCCAATTTAATCTAAAATTCAGATTTAATTCGAATTATTTTTTACGCTATAAGGCTGTAAATATTTAAGAGATATTCAAATTTGATAATTTAATTTTTGACGAAAGCGTCTTAATACTTAATCGAGTGTTCAAAAAAAATTATTAATACATGTATTTATTATGTAATATGTATTTATTTATTTATTATTTTTTTATTTTTGTTAGTTATAATTTCACATATTTAGGTATATTATATCTGATATTGCTATTTTTTAAAATCCTTTTTGTGGTACACCTAAGATCCTCATCCTGTTACAGTACACCGGAGAGTAACAATCAACAACATGAAATTGGCACTTGATGCTCATTTTTAATTCTAGTTCCTGAATTAATTTTTATTTTTAACAAGTATGGGAAATATTTTTAGATTTCTTAAAACATTATTTGTTTTATTACTTCCATTCTTTTGTTTTTATTCATTTTAAGTAGAAAATTTATTGAAAATGTTTAGTATATCAATAACATTTTTTTATCTTTTTTAACACCAGCCACACCAAAACCAATACAAAAATTCACTAAAAAAATATCAATAACATTTAAGTAAGTATTATAAATTCAGACATGCCATACAAATGATGTTTCATATTATTTAAACACAGACTAAATTTAACACTATTTGTTTAATCATATATGTATGTACATAAGTATGTAGCCGTAATCGATTGCATCAGAGGTGAAAGTCGTTTTGATGTCCAATGCCATACGCAAGAATACAATTTCAAATCATATTTAGTACACGTATGAATAATGTTTGTTTTTTTAGCGTATAATGTGTGAAATTGTTCATTTTAATGTACATCCTAGATACTTTCAATGTTATTAAATTATTCTTCCTTGTACTTTTCATTCTGAAGGATACTAATTATTAAAAAATACTGTGCGTCTACACATTCTCATTATAATCATTTCAAAAAGTGTCAGTGAGAGTATAACGACCTATTCAGGAATATTAAAAAAAGAAAAGAAAAAAAAACTGAACATGTTTAACTCCTTTTTCAAAAATTTTAAATGTGACTTTATACGTTTCCTGACAAATACAAAACAAAATTTTTTTTAAATTTACATACATTTTTACAGCATTTTGTATATTTTTGTTTTGATAAACTGGCCAGTTTTTGAATTGCATAATTTGAAAATCATACATGCACTGTAAAGACCTCTCAGACTTTATTTATACCCGTTTTAAAAATATCTTCTGCATATATGTATGTATGTATGTACATTATATCTACAAATATATTTGCTTCAGTTTGTACTTGCAAAAGATTGAATAATCAAAAGTTTACGATGGTATTGCGGCTGGCAATCATGTTATTTAATGTTATTTGAATTATAGTAAACACTAAATAAACGTGTATCTAATGGTAAAATTGTTAAAGCTTATAGCATGTGCTAATTTATTTACATATTTATGTTTTTCTACTAATTTGTCCCACTTATTAGGTTTTAAAAGATTTGATTTAATTCATTGATTGATTTTTTCGCAGTAAAATTAAATAAATAGGTAATTTTTACTTCAGGTTTAGCATTAAAAAATTAAAATAAAATAAGTGAAATAAAATAGTCTGTTGAATTTAACACAATTCCTTTGGGTGTCTGTTTTTTTTAAAAAAAAATCTGACAAACTTTTTATTATGTGTGTGTTTACCAGTAAAAAGATTTTATAAGAAAAAATTTTAGTATCATTTTTATTTCTTAATGATGTTATGATTGTGCATTTTATTATGTGCAATAGACCATATAAGCAATGTGATTTCTCGTAATATCTTCACTATCACTTTCACATCTTACTTCAGAGTATAAACGAGTATGAAATATGAATGGATACATGTATTTTTTTTTATCTTTTACTTTTCTTTAAATTGAAATTTTGAATTAACACGAAATATGCACATATAGTGAGAGTCATATATACAATAATGTGGGCATGTGTACGAAAATGCTGTGAATTAACTGATTCATTTCATATATTTTTATTATGAAATTTATTTAGAAAAACTTTAATTTAAAAAAAAAATGAAAAGAGAAATATCATAATTTCTTATAAAAGAAAACTTGTACAAATTTTTTTGTGGTTATTATACACCTACCGTGAACCTCTGTATTACGATGTTTTAAGACGATGAATGCTCTCAATTGCGAAAAATCATTCGACTAAAGCCTAAAACTAGTTTTATTATGTAATATATGAAATACTCTTTTTCGAACAAAAAAAAAAAGTATCTGATATTTTACATTTTTGTATTAGATATACATATTATGTGGTATCTATGTTAAATGTATTTTGTTGTATAAAAAATACAAATTTGTAGGTTTCCATTTTATGTTTGCGAAGTGTTTTTTTTTTTTAGAAAATTTATGATGACGTTCATATTATGATGACGACGACAGTGTTGTTTTATATATTATGGAATAATGAAATTAAGTGGGAGAAAATACTAGAACATTTTTTTTTTTAAAGTTATCAAATTTTTTTAAAACGTTAATTTTTTATTTTGCTACTACTTTATAAATAAGGAAAAAAAATATGTTATAATAAATAACAGGTCTTCAAAGATCATTTCAGGTCATTAATAGTTGTCTATTGCAACAGATTAAATTATCCATCTTCAGCATAACAGCTACAGAAAAAAACGTAGATACATGATAAGTGAATACGAAAAAAAAAAATATATATATAATAAAAAATTTTAAAAACGTATATGTATAATGTACAAAGAAACATCACTTTTTTTCTGTTTGGATTAATTGAGGAACCAAATTACACAGTATACATTTTTTGTATACTTCTGGTGCAATTGGTTTTATTCAAAAAAAAAAATAATAATAATAATAAATTAAAAAAAGCCCAAAATATTTTCAACATATCCGGGTATTGCAGAAGTAAATTTTAAAATTAGGAGAAAAAAATCAGTATAAAAATTAAATGGAGAAAACTTCAAGAATGCCAAATGATTTGAAATATGTAGTTTAAAAGTATCATCTCTACATTTTTTTTGATAAAAAATAAAAATGTGATAAACTTACTTAATTTTAATGTGAATATTTCATAAATTTAATTTAAAATAAAATTTGTTTACAAGGATTTTGTCTTTGAAATGAAAAGTTTTTTTTTTTTTAATGATTGTGAGGCTCTGAGTTTTTAAAAAAAAATAATAAAAAATCCAACACGTCACATTTAAAAAATATTTTTTATTTTTGGTTATAAAGAAAAATAGGTACAAAAATAAGTATAACAATAAAAAATGGATTATTCTATAGCTTTTTTCTTATAACTTTTTGTATGTGTGTTTCTTATAATAGACCAACAGTAGTTATCTAACATGTTTTGATCCCAATAACCCTGATAATTTTGTTTAAAACTTTTTAAGTTCTGGTAAAAACGCTTGCCATACTCGTCGCGTGTAGAAGAAAATCTTTTATGTTTAATATGCATTGACCCTACAGGAAAACATACATAGAATTCAAGAATAAATTAAAAATATTTGAGAAACCGAGTTCCATTTTCCGTACACAGCTAATTTTTTCATTTTGGCAGTTTAAATTTCTCCTTTTTTTTTAATTCATAAAATTTTGAAAATTACGTTTAATTTTTTAAAGTATTTAATAAAATGACATTTAATTGATAAAATTATTAGACTAATTAAATTATTTAATTTTGAATATTTATTTTCTTCCTTTTAATTTTTTATGTTGATAATTTTTAATATGTGCTTAAATATGTATTTAAATTTATTTTCATTGAAGAATAGTTTTGAAAATATTTTCATAATTCTTTTTTTTGTCAAATTTCATAAAAAGTGAAGAAAAATTACATACAAGGTACTTGTACACATGTTACAACTTACAAGAGAGACTACAGTGTATTGAAACGCTTCTTATGGTTTTCTAATATGCAATTTAGACGGTTATATTTTTTATAAAAAAATTGAAGTAAATTTTTAAGAAAATATTTTTTAAACGGTTCGGTGTCTTTGCTTTTTGAAAAATTATTGAACTCGAGATAAAATTTTGTGTAAATGAAAAATTTTCTCTAAAACTATTTTGCATCTTGTAAAAATTATCGTTTTGGCTTTTTGTAATAAGTAAATAGTTCTTAACTGATTTCAAATGAACCATTTAAAAAATTTATATGTATATGTACTTTTATAGATGTTAAGATTATTAAGATACATTTTTTTTTTGGTTTTCAAAGCTTATTGCGATAAGAAAAACAAAAAACAAAAAAAAAAACATGTTTTTTAACTTCCTTTCAATTTTATTACACAATTCTGCAATCAAAATTTTTTTTTGTTGAAATTAAAAAAAAGAAAAACAAAATGTGAAAATAACAACAGTTTCAGAAATAAAAAACTGACGTATGGGTATATGACGTTTTTCGTATGTGACGATTTGTGTTAATGTTAGTGTCACGTGTCACTTTTATTGAATCGTACTTTGAACAAAATGTTTTTTCTTCTAATATTTGTTTTATAAATCTTTTGATTTTTTTTTTTCGCATCTTATTTTTGCATATACCTATGTATGTGAATTAAAATTAAATTTCAAAATACATATGTACTTAAACATGGTTGGAGTTTTTGCTCTGTAAATGTATACACATGTACTATCATAAAGGGTCAGGGTAATATTATTATAAAAAAGTTTAGAAGAAAAAAAAAAACATGCCATAAGGAAACAAGATTTATTGAAAATGTTCATAAGTTGTGTTTACTTTTTTCAATTTTTTAAAAATTTTATGAAGGTGTTGTAGAAAAGTGTTAATTAATATATTTTACCAATGTTTGTCTTATCATTATATTTTTGACGTAATATACGAATATATGAACATTATTCAAAGCTTGTCTGCGGTAGGTTCAAAATAGTTTATGTTTTTATTTTATTTTATTGTATAGTATATAGTACATAAATGGAACATACGAAATTACAAGTGAGAAGCGTAGATGTAAAAAATTGGAATTTTATTGAAAATTGGTTATTTTTGATTTTGTCACTTGCGAAACTCTTTTATGATTGGTTGGTTGGTTGGTTGAAGTAGCGGTTCTCAGAAGCTTCCGAAAACCCAATTAGCACGGAGAGTGCCGTTTTGATACCACACACCTCGTAGTTTGTTGTCGAGTCAGAGGGTTGTAGAGCCCCCTTCTATCATATATGCACCTACAGTTTAAAATGGAATGCGAACCACTAAATTCGTTGGTAGAGAATGAATTTTTTTCGTATGACAGGGCTGGTACTAATATTATCTTGTAGTTCGACCACGCGGACTGTAACATCAAACCTAAACAATTTTTTTCGATAAATTTAGAATAAATAGGGTAAATGGTTATCCAGGTAGTTTACTTCACTACTATAATATTCTTTTATTACCAAAGCTTGTTTTTTTTAAAAAAAATCAGGTACATAAACATAACACACACATCACACCTACCCTTAATATGTTTAGATGTAGTGTTTTTGAGTTGAAATAAATAGTTATCAAATGCATTTTATGACAAAGTAGTTTTATCTTTATAACGTGTATTATCAAAAAGAAATACTAATAAACTATTTAAAAAAAAAATAATATCAGTTTTTAATTTTATAATTTTCTTCTTATTTTATAAAATCAATTTGGTATTTTTCAATTGTCCCGTCCGTCATGCGCACCTGGCAAACATAATTTGTTATATCTTAGGTTGCGCGAGTTAGAAAAATAAGAAATTTCTGTCGTAGTTTGCTAAGACTACCACCTAAAAATTTACTATGGAACAGGAGGTGTGAAGTAATATACTTTGGAGAAAATTAATGTTGAATTTATGACTGTTAAATACGAGTGTCATTTCATGTCTCGTCCGTCATAGTTACTTATCGCCTTATAAAATTAAAACAAGAGTTCTTGGAAAGCATCTTCTTTTTCGGTTTGGTAGGTTTTTGGGCGGATCATTAGTTTTCTACATTTAACCAGGATATATTTGAACTGTATAAACGTAAAAGCAAAATAATTAAAAAAAATTTGCTTCAATGTCCCGTCCGTCATGCATGGAATGGTCGAGTTGGTTTGTGGACTAGCTTATGGTCTTTAAACAGAGCCACCAAACTACTTTAGTACCGAGCACTTATACCCAACTCAAGTGAATTGGTACTCATTCAAAGCTGAGTGTTCTTAGGGGGACTCGAACTAAACTCTTTTATATTTTGTTTTATTTTTGAAACTCGCTATATTTAAATCGTCTTATTATTTATTAAGGATACAACGTCTCACTAAATGGCAGGTCCAAGTAATTATTCAAAGCTTTTTATTTCATTATATTTGAAAATAGTTGTGGAAGGTTTTTTTCATTTTTTTAAAATTCATTCAGAATTAGAGAGTTTTGCATCTGTACTCCTCAAATACATTTGTGTGGGGACATTAAAATTTTAAGTTGATAATTTTGTATATTTAGACATAAATTTATACATTCTTGATTGAAATGTCCTAGAACGTATTATGAATTTATGAGTTTATGACTATGTCATTGTTGACACAATAATTATTATCGTTTATTATAGTTAGGACTTTGATGGTTATTCTAAAATACATATATGTACATATATTGAACGGGTTTTTTTTTTCTTAAATGAAAAAAGTAATGAAAAGATGATTAGCTTTAATACTAGCGTTCATTTTCAAAAACAAAAGAAACTTCATAGGCATATTTGTAGATGAAATTATCTTCTCTTTAAAAAAAAATGTGTTTCCAATTTCCATAGGATAGAAAAGTTACAATGAACAGAATATTACTTGGGAAACTAACTACAAAACAAACAATAAATAATAAAGATATGCTCTCCAAGACTCAAGTTATAAGGCAAAATAGAAAATACTACCGACGTTTTAAAAGTCCTCAAAAAAAGTTGACAATTCCTTTATTCCTAATCACTTTCCTATTGGACACGAACTGCAAAAAAGTCTATCCACAATTTGGAATAAATCTTTCTTTGTTTATGTATAACTTTATATTTGACATAAGAATAGTAGAGAATTATGTATATCCCACACAATTTTCAAGTCAATTTTGTACATTCTAATTTAATTCGTTTAGTTTAATTTATTTTTGAAGTTCCTTGGTTTAATTGAAAAACTTCAGAATTCTATATTTTTAACTGCATCAGTAAATTAAAAAAAGGGATAAAATATAAGTTTTCTGAGTACCATGCTATTATGTAACTCATGAACTTTCTTTTAAGAAATAAATTTAATAAAAAAAAAGTATAGTCGAAAGATTGTAATACCTAAAATTGTAAAATTAGGCTTTAAATTGCAAATTAGATTTTATTTTTCAATCTATTAGGCAATTAATATAGAATTGTAGATTTCCAGTACAAAAAATTCACGAAAAATTTTTAACAACGATATTTTTATTTGAAATTAAAAAATTGCAAATCATTTTCTTTAAAAAATGATTACGTGAAATATGTACGTCTTTCAATTGATTATCGTTCAAAGTCTACTTATCAGTCAGGTGTGGCCGTATCCTTTCATAATTTTTGTTGCTGTTATTGTTATTTTTTGTTTTTAATAAAAAGGCAACAATTACAAAAATAACAATAGAATTTTTATGTAACATAAAGCTACGGGTGAACTTATGTATTTCTACAAAATTATGATTTATTCATTGAAAAGAAATGTAAGTTTGGAAGAAAATATAGATTCTCTTCAAATTGAGAACAAAAAACTATACCTACTCAATTTAATTAACTTATTAAAAATCAATTAATATACCGGAATTTGTATAAAATTTAAAATTCTATAGACTGACCTTCAGTCTACTTTTTACATTCTATTTTTATTATTGTGTACGTAGGTATAACTTACATATGTTCTTGCTTATTATTATTACATTATATTCAATGTAATTATAGTATTTCAACATATGTATGTAAGTTTTATGATTGTCAGTTTTTAATCACTTGAAATATCAAACTAACAGTTGTAGGAACATTTTTCGTTATAAGTATGTATGTGACATGAGAATGAGTACAACGTTTTTCTTACACTATATAAAAGTCAATGTAAAAACAAAATTAATTTCAAAAAAAGTTCAATTTATTATTTTTTTTTTTAAATAGTTGGTAAATTATAAGTTTATATTAAGTAAAAAACATTTTTTTGTTCTAGAATTTAATTATTTATTTAATCAATTTTATTGATTAATTTTTTTTTCATATGATAAACTTGTCCTATAAATTTTTAAAAGGGTTCAATATTTCTATGGAAATATAGCAATGACATGTGTACATTTGATATTGTTTTAAATTTCTTTGACCTTAAATATCTCGGAAACCATTCAGAATACACCCTTTCCCTTGCCATGTAGTGGGCCCATATACCGAACACTTAAGAGATTTTGCCAAATGAATTCCTTATTACACAAAGAAATATTACTGTATTTGAAAAATTCCTTTTGCAAATCAATAGAAAAGCCTTTGAATTTTCAATTTCAATTAATATTTTCTCAAATGACATTCCATATTTTTTTAATAACAATACTTAAAGACAAAAATAAACATTTCACCTATTATCGGACAGTTATTGCCTGATGCCGGACGAAATTGTTCCTAATACCGGACAGTACTAAAATGAAGTGTTTAAACTTTTTCTTTCCATTTTTAAAATACATACATTCAGGATATAATTTTCTGAAAAATAGGCAAAAATTGAACATAGAAATAGGGATAAAAGTATGTGTCCAGTAAATGAATTGCTGGAGCTTAATACCGGATACCAGTGTCCGATAATAAGAAATTGTACAAAAGAATGCTCCTTTTACCGGACACCATAATATTATTGTAAAAATTAAAATTTTTGAATTATTTTTTTAATTTTCTGCTTACATTATTGGACTAAATTACTGTTTTAATAAAAATATCTTCAACACTTTATTTTAAAACACTACAAAGCTTATTTTCTAAAGCACTGTTTCTTAAGAAAAAAATAAGAATTTAGACTACGACAAGGAACGTCTTCAATCATCAACATGCAGAACATAAATAACAAATTCTACATAAATGGTGAATACATCAAAATGAAGTATAAATTTTTGGCCACATTATAGACTTTTTTTTTCTAACAGTTAATACAGAAGTAAACAAATTTTTCGTTTTTATTTCATAGCTTCCGGTAATATGAGCTGTCCGGTATATGGGTCCACTACCCTAAATGTTTATCAATTTCTCGTAGAGATTTACCACCATCCTCAGTTTATCACACGCTCCTTGACACCCAATAAAATTTTTTTTGTATTTATGTATTGTACAAATTTGTACAACGTTAGCATTTTTGTAACACTTTCGGAAAAAAGATTTTATATTTAATTTTTTTCCCATTATGATCCAAAACGTAGAGAAATCCTTCTATTGCAATTCTGATCAGAATAGTGCTAAGGCATTAAGATGGAAAAATGGGTAGGCGAGGTATGATGCGTGCATGTTAACAAAAAACTTTCTGGAGAAAGACTTTGTGGAGTTTTGAATCCTTATTTAAGGAAATTATTATTCTTAGACGAAATATTGATAATTATACAATATATACGATTAGTGTCTTTTCTAGAAAAAAAGCCCAAAATATTACTAGTTTAAGAAATCAGAAAGACCCTTTAAACCGAACTTTTATAAAAAGTGAAGGAATAACAATAAGACTGCATTATTTTCATTGGAGAAAAAAATAAAATAAAAAGGATCAAAAGATTTTAAAAGATCACTCACTTTAGTGCAACTGCTGTCGGTCAAGGGTAATACTATTTTATGATAAACGATTTCAAAACATTAGAAGTTTATTGTGTAAGATTTCTAAAATTCACATTTCATATTCTTATGCAAATAAGTTAGACAATGAATAAATTATTTAAAAAACTTTCATTTACAAATTCATTTACCTACTATAATAGTGTATTACTTTATATAGCTTTGCTTTCAGACACATAAAAAAAAACCGAATCATTGAACGATGAACTGTTCATAATATATGTAGTATGTGGTTTATGTTTGTGTTTTTTCTTTTAATTTTTCAAGACGAAAAAAAATCATAAATATCAAGGTACATGAATATTGTAATTTGAACCGATCAAAGGTACAACTTAAATTATCAAGTTAATAATTTTTTTCTTCTTTAAAAATAAGTATGATTATTGTATCTTATTCATATGTATATGACTTGTTTTATATATTTAAATATTTGTGACTGAAACTTAACTCGGTTGAAAAAAAAAAAAGAAAAACTATTTTAA
This sequence comes from Bombylius discolor, assembly GCA_939192795.1. Lineage (NCBI taxonomy): Eukaryota > Metazoa > Arthropoda > Insecta > Diptera > Bombyliidae > Bombylius > Bombylius discolor. Next base: position 17,950,010 of record OW584241.1, on the reverse strand, counting down.
AATTATTGAAAATTTTTTTTTAATTGAAAGAAAAACAAGTCAATTATAAAACGACCATACATAATGACGGACCAGACAAAACGCAATATTTTTATAAGTCTACAAGGCAAGTTTTTTCTTATTAAACACTTTGAATGGCGAATGCACATACATATTCTCGTACATATGTACATACAGTGCGTTTTACATACCTACATTTTTTGATTGGAAGGGAGACTCTATAAGCAATAAAGTTCACAACTTTATTTATTTCATAGAATGTTGACAAATAGTTTTAAAATTTTATTGCAATTAAAGTACGTACATGTATCTGTTAAATAGAATTATATTTGTATACTTATAATTTTAAAAAAATACACTAAAAGAGAATGGCCAGTTGTGGAAGTTATAAAGTTCACCACAAATAAAATTAAATTTAAAAAATGAGAGTAAAAGTATTACTTCGATTTCTGGAAAAATAAAAAAAACATATTTCTAGTTCTTTTCATTTTATAACATCCCTGAAAACTTTAAATAAATCCATGGTTTTTATCTGAAGCCAGCCGGTATCATCCGAGCTTACATTGAAATATGTATGATCAATCTTTTATCAATAGAACTCTCAAATTGCTGAACGCTCTTCCATCTCATTATTTGTTCCCTCTCTCTAATCTTCATAAATTTAAATTAAATGTGGCAATTGGCATTTATAGTATATTTATCAACACTTTCTTTCTTTTCCTTCTTAACTTCTCACTCTTTTGTAGAATCAGTTATGTACAGAAGAATCAAGAAATACTTCACAGTTTTTCTTACGAATATCCCTAGTATGTCCTCAAAAAATTTATTTATTTATTTAAAATTAGGCTAATTATACAAATTTAACCTAACTTATGCTTAGCCGAGATGCACAGAAATTTTGCAGAACGTGTCTCAGCAATATCATAGAGTTTTGTTGGATACAAATAAGTATAATACATAATCTGGACGGAGGACAACTGTATAGATTTTCATTTGCTTTTTCAAAAAATTGGTTTCTAAAAGTAGATGCAATACAGTTTTCGTAGAAAGACAGCAAAACAGACAAATTAGAATGTTCACTCACTGTTACACTTAAAATTTACGAAATTATAGTAAACAAAATTTATCGTTGCACACATTTAAATTTACATCTGGATTTAAAAAGGACTTATAGAAACAACTAACCAATTTAGTGGTTTGAATTCCACTTGAAACTGAAGTTGTATGTATGGCAGAATAATAGTCTAGAAAAACTCAAGTAGATTTGGGTAATCGAGCTGGTTGTACTGAGGGGAGAAAAAAGAGAATTGGAGATACAAGATATTCAAATGTATACATACATATATGAACCTACATATGTATATACAATCCTGTCTACAAGTGTAAAAATAAACTTGAATATTTATTGGATTTATTCAAAAGAATGTTAAAAAAATTAATTTTGAAAAACAAAAAGTCCTTTTTTATATTTTAAACAATATACATAAATCAAATGATTTTCCATTAAAAAAATTAATAAGATTTATCAATAATTGAACTTTACTTATCGAAGAAAAAAAGTTAAAGTTTTTAAAGGCGTTTTTTTTTCGTTTGTTCGAGCTTTTCACGACATTGAGTTTTATAAGTGTATTTAAAATTTCTATCCATACATACAAAACAACAATCTTCTGCTTGTGGGGTAAGTCATATAGTTTTTTTTAAGCTAACCTATAAAGTAGATACATATGTAAGTATATCTATATGTTTTAAGTATATATACATACATACATACATATGTATGTGTATATATTAAAAGTTTTTAAATAAGAGATTTTCTTGTTGTGTTGTTGCCGATTTGTAAATGTAAAAAAAATTGTTTCTATATATATTTACGTAAAACATTTTTATTTGTTGTTTTATATATTTATAAACTTTAACCACTTTTTTATAATAATATTTATAAATATATACTCTAACTATACATACGTATATATACACCTGCCTCTTTACTATACTTACCTTTTACATTATTAAACACATCAACAATTCAGTTGTATTTTATTACAACATGATAGAAAAAAAAAACACCTTTTGAAGATAGTTGTCAATTTAGCGAAGTTAGTTTATCTTGGACACCAGTACGTATAGCATGTCCAAGAAATATTTATAATATAAATTGTTTTTTTTTTTTTGTTTCGTTTAATTTTGTTTTGTCGATCGATAGATATGATAATTATGGTGATATAAAAGCCGTTCAAAAATCTATCTAATATTCGCATTTAAATCTTTTGTTTATTAATTTCAATTTTTTTTTTGTTGGTAAAAATTAAGTGTAATTTAATCGAATTGTTCATTTGATAAAAAAAAGTTAATCGTAAATTTATAATAAGAAAAGAGGAATATCCTGTTAAAATTTTTAAAAATAAAAATAAAAACATAAGTAATTAAAATTCGATACTTTTCGAATGTAAGTTACGTTTTTTTTTTTGTTTTTTAAAAGATAAAAAAATCTTTTTTAATATGAAATGTTTCTGTTTTTTTTGTAATTGAAAAATCTTTAACAGTTCAAAGACGGTCAATTAAAGTCCAGGGTCAAAAACTATTATAAAATTTTATATATAAAATAAATTTTACTTATAATTTACATTACATTAAATATTAACTAAAATTAATTAAATTTTGTGTTTTGAAATTTAACTCATATTGAAAAAGGAATTGTTGTTTTTTTTCACTTATTAGTTGTTTTTTTTTATCGATTTACTCATAATTATTCTTCTGTGATATTTAAAAATTAAATTTAAAATTAAATAATTAATTGAAGTAATTATTATTTATTTGAAAAACAAAAAATTAATTATTAAAGTTGTGGTTTATTTGTTCGATTTTCAGTTAAAAATTATAATTTATTTTAAACATTTTAAAATTTCAAATTTAATATTATATTTATTCGGTTTCTGATCGTTATTGAAAAAATTATTTGGTAAATTAAAAAAACATAATTTATGTGTTGAAAAAAAAAAAAAACAATAAATAAAATTAATTCAGAATTTTTTGTTTATTTTTTTAGTGTAAGGGTGTACTAGATAAAACATTTCAAAAAAATTAGCTATATTTATGAAATAAAATTTAATTAAAAAAAAAAATTTATTACATGAGCAACATTTTTTTTATCTGTTCGTTAAATGCATTCTGTGTGTTCTATGGTATTTAATTTGAGTGTTTTTTTTTGTCTTTTAAATATAAAAAAAAGTTTCAACAAAAATTATTTATGGAATTCAACATTTCTAATTTGTGGAATTTAATTAGTTTATCATCAATTTAATTGCGACATCAACAGAATATTAAATAAATTACCAACGAATGGATTATATTTTTTTTTATTATATGTACATTATTTTTATTACTACGATTTAGAAGACCTTTAAATCGTTCCAATTAAAGCTTTTTTTTTTTAATTTAGAAAAAAAAAATTTTATTTCTAATTATGTATACTTAAGTTTTTTCTTTATTTTCCAGTTAAATTGTTTATCTTATTATATATATAATATGCTATTTACAGCTTAATTACTTACAACATGAATTTTTTGCACTTATTTGCGTTTTAATGTCATTTAATTTAAATAAATAAAATTTGAAAGACCTTACAGTAATATTAAAAGTATTAGAAGGTTTTCATTCAATTGAATTAAATTAAATACGTGTAATGATATTGATACTTAACAAACGCAAAAAAAAAAAAAAATTAAGAAAATTTAAAAAAAAAAAGCAACAACAGGTGAACAGATGCATGCATATTTTGGTTTTTTGTTTACATTACATATATCCAATATAAATGATAAAAAAACACATTTTGTTTTCTAAAAAATCAAAACGAAGTATGGTAATTTAAAATTCGATAATTAATTTAATATTGATAAGAATTGTATTTTTTTTTTCTAAATATCATGAGCACCTGCTAATAAATTGATAATATTTTCATTTATATATACATACTACATACATATCTATGTATGCGTTCGTTCACTTTTTTTTTTATCTGTAAAAAAACAGAAGTTATGAAAGAAAATATGCATTGAAAAATTGAAAATAAATTTTTTTTTTGCTTCTAAATTATTAATTTTCAATAATAATTTTTATTGTAAATTTATACCATATGAATAATAATAATATTACAATGATGATAATAAATCGTTTCGACCTTGCTGGTATAAGCAAAACATTTTATTATGCTGTATTCATGTTACAAATATAACAAATCGATGAATATAAATACATATGTATGTATATCTATATTTTGTGTAATATAAATAAAAATTGGGATCCAACCCACAATATGTATATTAAAAAAAAAAATGTTGAAATTTAAAAAAACAATTTTTTTTTTCAATTTTAAGCTATGTCAGGGTCATTAGATTAGCGATTTTAAAAGTGAAATTGTTTTTTTTGTTTTTTTTTTTTTGTTTTTTGTTTTTTGTAATTAAAACTCAACCGACGACTAAAGATTATATTAATGATTTTAATTATTTGAAAAAGCAAATTTCTACCTAATTTCTTTTATATAATTCCTTAAAAGTGGTTGATTTATTAAGTCATCGACATAATTGTATGCAATACGATATAATGGATTATAATATGTTGGCAAATGTTTTTTTTTACCTTTTTTTCATATACCATTTTTTTTATAGATTTTCGAAATTTTACATACCTACATCCACACAAAAATATAACTGTATTCAAATACATACAAACTATGTATATGTATATTTAAATTTTGTATGACAAAATATCTTTTAATTAATTAATATTTATGAGCAGGTGGTTTTTTTAATGAATGATTAGTAATTTTTGTTTTTATAGCGGGAAACTTTATGATTTTAACAATTAAACGTGAGAAAATCATTAAATACCATTGAAAAGAGACAAAAATATAAATGTCAGTAAGAATTAACGGTGTTAGGTTGTAAATTTGTTAATACATATATATATTTTTTTCGATTGATACATCCGTAATATGGAATTATATGTATATTCTATTTTGAACGTTTTCCTCTTTTTTTGTTTATTAAGTACATATTTATCAATTTTTATGACTCATAATTTTGAAGAAGTATCTTTAGAAAAATATGAGATTGCCTGTTTCCATGACGTCAAACATGTGATCATGTTAACATCTTCTGGTTCGTTCAAGTAGCTGACTCAATTGTCGTAATTCTGTAGGTATAACCAAAATTCACAATTATGTATTTCCACAAATCAACTTTTATTTTTGAATAAAAAAGTTAATAAAATAAATAAAGGATGATTATAAATAATTTTCAAGTTTAAGCCAAAAACAGATTCTTATTTATAAGACATAATTCAAAATATATTTTAAAAATTTGTTTTTTTCTTCCAAAGTAATTTATTTTGAGGTTTATTTTTTTAATTTTGTATGACACATCAAATATACAGAAAATTTAAAATTTAATGAAACTTCTAGATTTTAAATTGAATGAATTTAGATTGTTCGAAGAATTAAACAAGAAAATCAAACCCCACTTCTGAAACTTATATTTTTGATATTGTAAAATCTCTTTCAATTTCATTTTTCTTCATATTCGTGCCTGAAATAAAAAAAAACGTTTTTTCATACAAAAACTATTAAATAAATGTATTCTTAAAGTATGTATGTATAATTTGTACAATATTTCATATTATCGTATTTTTTTGTTACATTGCATATTGTATTGTCCAATTTCTGGCATTTATTAAAGCTTCAGCTTCATTTGTTTTCCATAATTGGGCTACTTCATTTTCTAATGGATCATCTGGATTTGGTGAACATAATAATGATTGTATTGATAGCAATACAGTACGAATTTGTAATGCTGGACTCCATTTATCTTTTAATATATCTAAACAAATACGTCCTAGACGATCAATATTCGGATGATAAATTTTTGTTAAAAACCGTACTCTTGGTGCAATCATTGGATAATCTTCTGGTAAAAATAATTCTAATTTAAATAAACCACCATCAAATGGTGAACCTTCTGGACCAGCAACAATTACATGAAAATAACGTGCATTTAATTCATCGGGTGCAGCACTAATACCTGGTACTGGATCACGTAATAAACCAAGAGTTTCTTTTAAAATACGTTTCGGTAATCTACATTCTAATTTTTTATTCATTGTAATTTTTTTTTTTAAATTTAGTTTTTAAATTTTTATTTTTTTCTAGTTGAAGTTATAACTTTTATAATTTCAAACAATAAATTTATTCGAATTGTTTTTTTTTTACTGAAAAGTCTTTAAAAATTGACAAAATGTCAAGTATTATGTCAAAAATTAATGGAAAAGTTTTGTTCACAGTAGAATGAATGCATTGTTTACATGTATACACTTTTGAATGGAAGTGTTTAGTGTAGAATCAAAGTATACGAGTTTATACGTAATTCACTTTTAATACGGATTTTGGTTTAAACCCAATTTATATTATTGGTTTAATCTAAATTTTTGTATATGTATGTGTAGCGTAAAATGCAATATGGCGGATTCTAATTTTTATGTTGCGAATTGTAAAGTGAAGAAGAAAGAAGAAAATCATGTATACTATACGTGTATCAACGTCTGCATGTATTATTTTAATCCCAATTCCCAATTTTACCCGTTTATACCGTACTCCAAATTTAATCCAAAATTCGTATTTAATTCTAATTATTTTTTACCGTATAAACTGCTAAAGTGTAGCATTCCATTAAATGTAACTCTACATTTTGCTGTTTTCATTTGTAAACTTATCTACACTTAATGGAATGTTACATTTACATTTAAAAAGTGTATAAGTGGAAACGTACCTTAAAAGTCGCATTAATGACAAATTTCAGGAATTAATATTGGGGTTTTTCCCCTGTTGTGGATTTTTTTTACGATATGAATTCTTGAAAGTTGTTTATCTTATAATTGTGAGTTCAAATTCCATCTTTCACCATATACCACTGGCAAGAATTATAACAATTAAATGTCTGAAGACAGACAGACTCTTGATCCATAAGCCGGTTTAGTGAATTTAATGTGTCCTTGATAATAAAAAGGTTCAAAGGGCAAGTCAATGAATTTTTTATGATTCGTTCATTCGACTTTTGTATCTTATTTTATGGGTATGTGCGAATAGTACCTGAATCTGAATTATACATAAATTTCTAAAATACTAAATTTCTTCCAGAAAATTTCCAATTTCAAATTATATGTATGTAGTTTCATTCTAAAGACAGTAAAAACTGAAAAGAAACCAAAAAAAAATAATAATAATAATAAAAACAATTCAATCGTCAAATAAACCTCAACAAAATGCTTTTGAGAATTATTAAAAGTCCAATCACCTCAGTTTTTATTTGCAGTTTTACGTCACAGAAACTTTCATTCTCAGAATTCATAATGCCATCATGAGCAAAAGTGGTTGCATATTCTCATCCAACTACGTGTAGATTTTAGTGAGTTATCTTTGCTATGTGTATCATTATATATTTTGATTTTTTTTTCTCAAACAGTAATTTAAAGAGGTTCATGTTGGGTTAATAAACTGAAATTTTTTTCTTTTCAAAAATGTCATTGCCCCTAGCAAAATGTCTTTTTTTTTCTCTTATTTATTACTATACATACTCGTATGTATGTATTACTATTTTTGCTCTGTTGAAAATCTCCAAAAGAATACAAAATAATCATGTCTAACTGAAAATAATAATGGTACATATATACCTACAAACAAACATACAACATATTACTTTACTAAGTTTACTTTACGATTTTTAAAACTTGATTGGAATAACCGAGTAGACAGACAATTTGATTATCTTAAGAGCCCAATTTAGTAAAATGGCTTGCAAAAGGACCGCCTACAGCCTACATTTTTCAACCGATTTTCATGAAATTTCGAATATAGATAGGTGTAAGGGAATTGTGGTCCTTAAGTGGAATACATTTTTGAAAAAGTCCTTTATTTCAAAAATACAAGGGTTCAAAGTGTGGCTGTTTAGCGATTTTGGGCCTGCAAAGTGACCACCTACAGCTTACAATTTTTAACCGATTTTCATGAAATTTTAAATATAGATAGGTGGAAGGGAATTGTGGTCCTTAAGTGGAACACATTTTTAAATTTTGGTCCTTAAATTTTTTTATATTCGATTTTCGAAGGTACAGAAAAAAAAAAAATTCACTAAACTTTTCACACTTTTTTCATGTATTAAAACGTTTAGATACTGTGATTTCTTCTTATAGGATTGAAATATAACCTTTTCCAAAAAGTTTAAAAAAAAATTCAGGAAAATTGGTTACGTAGTTTAATTATTATAAATAAAACAAATTGTTAATTTTTCATAAAATTTTATTACTAATTTTTCATTTCACATAAATTTTTTTGCATATTTATGGGTTTAAATAAGAATCACACAGGTAGTATAAACTCTATAAACTCGATGCAAATAAAATTGCAATTTCTGTAGTATGTGTGATGATTAATGTAACGTAAACAGCATATAAAAGTTATGTATAGTTAAGCTGCACATAGCTAGGTATATAGATATATTAGCAACACATTTTGTATGGGAATGGTGATCGGTGATGATGAATATGAAATAATAGAATTAGCATGATATGTACATTCATATGTACATATATACTACGCATAAAAGCATATTTTACTAATTGTTGTTGGATTCGAGCAAGTGAATTTTGGGTTTTAGTGCTAATTTTTTATATTCTGAATATTAGAAAAATTATAGTGTTACATAGAATTTAGATTTCAGTGATTATTTGGTGATAAATATAATATTTTACTAAAATTTCAGTATTTTTGAATACTACTTTTTTTTAACCCTAGGATTGCCTGATCGTATATAAATGTATACATTCGGACTTTGAGTCTTAATTTAAATATGATCCCTTCGAGCTAGGACCTTGAAACTTCACCAATTCCTCCATTGGAGGATCCTCACTATACAGCCCAATTTTCAAAGTCCTAGCTCAAAATCGATAAAACAAAATATTCTTTTTTATGCAAAAACACAAAATTTGACGGTGCGTATACAAATGTATACCATACATTTTATATGGAAATTTTGAAAAATTTTTTTCAAAAAACGATATCTCAGCATCCCATAGACCAAAAACTAAAATGTTTATACTAAAAGATTTATCAAAGTGTTCTCTTTAGTTTTATTTTTACAGTTTTGTTGTACTTTTTTTTGTTTTCAAGATAAAATACAAAACAACATCAAAAACATGAATGTTTCATACATTTTTCTACATTCATAAAGGCAAACATCTACTTTTGACTTTGAAGATCCATATCTCAGCATCCTCTGAACCAAAAACTAATATTTTTGGATTACAATATTTGTTGAAGTGTTTCTATTGAGCTATCTTATAAAGTAATTCTGTAAGTACTATTATTTTCAACCAAAAGGACAAAATACGCGAAAAATCATGAAAATTTTTAACATTTTTAACCTTATTTTCTATTTTATTTCGAAAATAGAAAAAATATAGGACATTAATAGAAAAAACACTAAGAAGAACACTTCAATAAAGATTTTAATATAAAAATGTTAGTTTTTGGTTCACCGGATGCTGAGATATCGTTTTTTGAAAATAAAATTTCACAATTTCCATATAAAATGTATGGTATACATTTGTATACGCACGGCTAAAACTTTGAAAATCTTGATCAGGCAATCCTAGGTTAAACTCGTCAATCATTCTACCTCCAAGGTGACGCCGAAAGAATGAATTGAATTGAAAAATAAAATGTACAATATTTAAAATTTCTACAAATTCTTCATATTTTGAAAACCTTATACCTATATTATACCGTATTATTTATTATTTTAACACTCCATTCAATTTTTGACCGTTTTCGTTTTTACAGTTGAATATCTCGGGACTCTAAAAACCGATTAAATTGAAATTTCTGCACAATATTAGTCTTGTCATTCTCTATAAAACTCTCTTTAGCACCAAAACGATCCCTGAACTGAGACGCGAGTTACAGGGCGCTAAACATAAAACTCACACGAATCAATTTTAAGTATCAAAATTTTACATTTTTTGACTCCTTATAAAAGTATGTTGCCGTGAGACTAAGGAACTGAAATTTGGTCTGGATATTTTTTGAAGGGTCTAATATTATATGAAATTTTAACGGTGAATATCCGTTAACTAGGGCAAAAGGTATAGGGTAAAATACAAAAAAAGTCATTTTTCCAACATACAACTTTTTTTTTTCTTTCTATAAGGCTCTCTTTAGTTCATACCGTGATCCTTGAAAAAAGTATGCATTTCAATTTAGAACTATTTTCTGACCTAGTGCATTTTATTTGACTCAAATCGGTGCAACAAAGGCCGAGATATAAGAGTTCAAAGTTGAAAAGCCACATATCCTTCCATATGAAAATTTAAAAAATAAAATAATTCAATATTTTTGAATTTTTACATAAAAAATTTGTTGTATGAAAAATTTGTGACCTTCAACTGAAATAATTTCAGATATAACAGCTGCATGCTAGCTGTAGCCTGTACCTACATACACATTTTACAAACGTACATCATCCATGCAGTATGATCGCTATATAAAGCTATAGCTATAGCTATAGCCATTACTATGAAAATTTTTCAAATCATATACACCAACACTTAGACGAAATTTATTTGCTTGTGTTGGTGCAGACACAAATACATTTCAGACGATGTTATTGTTGTTTTCGAAAAAATTTTTTACTAAATTTGGCTCTTAAGTGAAACCACCTCAATAAATTATGTCTTCACAATGAAAATAACATATTCGCATAAACATATTGCATTTATGGTATACAAAAGCAAAAAAAAAAAACACAAAATTTAATCAATTTTATCTTATATCATTATTTATATGTTAACTAATATGATTTGAAAAAAAAAAAGTTGTTTTTTTTTCAAATTTTGCAAATAAAATAAAAATTTCCTACTTGTTAAAAAATTAAAAGATTGAAAAATATAAAATAAGAAGATTTTACGTAAAAGTTTGCAACCTTATGAAACACTTTTGAAAATGTCTCTAATACTTTAATAGGAAACTCGCAAGTCGCAAACATTTAAATTTGGCTTGTACGGATTTCAAATGTCAAAAAACTTTCCAAAATATGGGATAATTTGGAAATTTTTTTTTCAAAGATACTACTTTGCTTTCACGTACAAATTAATACAGCCATTCAATAGATATAAGTATTACCCATTAATGTTTTTTTATAGAGTATTCATAGGAAACGAAATTTACAAAACATCCACCTCGATTATAGATTCCGATCAAACAGGAAAGTGTTCTAACGAATACGTTACTACATTATCAATTATATTTATGATGTGGTAAATTTTGTTTTATTATGTAAAAATATTTTGTTTTAAAAGTTTTTTTAATTAGCTTTAAATATTGACAAATTAAAATCAAACTTATAATAGTTAACACTGACTATAGTCAAAATTTTAAAAGTTGAGGTTTTTTCGCGCATGTTTCACATGCCGTAGTGATCTTTATTGTGTAGATATACGAAAGAAGAAACGTGTTACAACAACAAAAATGCATGTGTGTAAGTATCTTTTTTTCTGCGCATATTTTTTTTTCTAGTATAATACGAAACCTCAACTTTTAAAATTTTGACTATATATGTATGTGTCAATTGTTTTTCGAATTTTATCCGATCGAACACATTTTTCCGAACGCATTCTTTAATACCCTTTCCTTTCCATTTGAATGAAACCAACTTACGAACAGAGTCACAGAGTCTGCAAGTAGAATAGGGGTGATTGTCTTGAGAAGAAAAGGATTTTTTTTTAAATTTTTTGACAATGTTTTTGTGCTATCACTGAGTGCTCAACTTCAATATTTATCAATTTCTTGTTATTGAATACAGAAGTGTAATTTAAAACTCTTTCAAAATATTTCTAGAATAGCGAATTCTTTTAGTGCTTAAAAATGCAATGGTTTTTTTTAAATTGTAACAATTTTTTAAATCTTCTTCCTTTCAATTTACTTTTTAATTTGACTCCTACAGTTTGCTTTTAATAATAAAATACTTGAATATAATTACTCTCACAATAAAAAGTTTCTCACCTAATAAATTTTTTTCCACACACAATAAATTCAATGTGAACATCAAATAATCCACTATAAAGGGCAACATATTTCCGTCTTCATCTTAAATTTACGGAAAAATTTTCTTATATAATTTGATTTTTATTGTTATTTTAATTATTTTTTATTTTTTAAAATTTTTAACAATAAATACATACTAATTTTTTTCTCATAACAATCTTCAATTTTTTTAATAACCTTATTACAATTAAATATAGTAGTACAATTGTTTGCAGATTTATTTTTTTTTTGTCACTGTTAATCGAGTTTACTTTCAAATTTATTTTAAATTTATCATAATTACTTTGTGTGAAATTATTAAAATTCAATTATTTTATAAAATGTATAATAGATAATTAATTTGATAGATATATTTTGTAAAATTTATAAAAGCATTAGTAATGTATGTATTTAATTTAATGCATGATCCATTTTAAGATTTCAAAAACGTGTTTAAAAGTATCTATAAAAAGTAGATTTAGAAAAAAGTAGAATAATAAAATTGCACACAAGTTTTAAAATTGGCTTTTTTCTTGTAAAATCTGAAATTTTTGAATTAATTGTAATAATGATAATTTTATTGCAATTTTGTTTAGAAAATTAAATTACTTAAAAGTATGGCATGATTTACATACAGATTAAGATTTTCATTATATATTCGTTTTTGTTTTTTATTAGTACGATGTAGTAATATTAAATGTGATATATTTTTAAAATATCTGATGCCATTTGGAAAAAAAAGATTATAAAATTAAAGAAAACATAAAAAGACTTCAGCTACTACTTCAGCAAAACAAATTATTATTAAATTCTCTTCCCCAAACGTCAACAAACCTGAAACGACCTTGTCCCATCTATCCCCACCTTATTAAATATTTTAATCACTTTTATTTTTATTTCATTTCGTTTTTTTTTTCTTTTTAGGTTATTATGATATTATCTGTACAAAATATATACATAATAATTTTTTTTTTACCCAACATTGTTTTATGCAGTATGCACTCATTTCCATGTTTCTATTTACATACATATGTATGTGAGTATGTGGTCAATTTCCATCTACTTGTTTGTTTTTTTTTTTTTTTTCTTAACTTTATCTTTGTAATTTGGTATGTTTGTTTTATTTTTATCTTCTCTTTACATGATGTTTTTTTTTTCCTTCTCTTGTTGAAATGAAAGTTGTTTCCAGTCTCCATCAGCAAGTTTTACCACACTGCCATGTTTGTGAATATTGTATGAATAAGAAAAAAGTATCTACATATCCATAAGTATCTATATTTATAGTTAGATACATACAAGTAAATTTTCTGCACAAAATCAAAAACACTCATGGTGAAGTTGATGATTTTTTTTTTGCTATTGAAGTATCTATATATCAAAAAATTAATAGATATCTAGGTATATACATATGTATAACAACTCTTACAGGTTACTATGTGACTTTTAAGAAAATGTATGTAAGTAGACTAGCCAGTCAGCCTCATAAGCACAATAATTTTTATATACACACATACAAAAGATGTATGCAATCATATAAATACATAATTTGTGAATGGTTGCATTATAATACAAAAATAACATGTAACATAAAATTTCAACATAAGGAAAAATTATAAAATATACATGAATATACACAAAAAGAGAAAATTAAGTTTTAATTGATTAGGTAATACCTTGTTGATAAACTATATGTATGTATGTACAATATATGTATTCAGATAATAATAATAATGATAGTTGTATCTTCTAGGGTGTTTATAGGGTATTTATCTATTAAAAAAATTTTTTTTTTTTTTTGAAAATTTAACTACTTTTGAATATAATTAATTTAAAATAAAATCTTTTATATACATATTTTAATGTATCTAGCAATTTTCATTTTTCTTATTTCCTTTTTATGTATTTAATTTCTCCTTCATTCTCATTAAATCCGTTTAACTGAAGGAATAAGCAGGAAAAGATGACTACTTAGTCTTTTTAAATCACTTAAAGTTGTAGATTAGAATTTCTCCATTTCCATGAAAACTTTATGAAATATTTTTAGATACAGTGAAACAAAAAATCATATTTAGTCCTGTTAACAAACACTAGACACAATCAGATTACATTTATAATTTTATTCCCTAGCAATAAATACTATAAAGAGCTATTTTTCACTGTTATTGACGTCAATTATTCATAGCATCATTGCTTTTTATTCGCTTGTATTTCTCATTCTGTTTTTTTTTATTGTAATCAGTTAAGAATTTGCAAAAATCTTGTGAAAATAATTTTATTAATATAAATAAACTATACCTTGTGCGTCACACATAAATAACGATAGACGTCATTTTGTAATTTTTTTATGTGATAAAACAGATAGGATTATAATATACATACATACATACATATGTATATTATTTTTTATTTTTATATTTTATTTGTTGATGGTTATGAATGCTTGAAAAAATGTATTTTGAAATTGTTGACAGTCTACAGAGTATACATAGTTAACGATTATTCACTTTTATGATTATTTCTCCTTAAAAAATTGTTTAGTAAATTTTGTTTTTCACTTTGTAAGAGAATTAGGCCTCATAAATAGATTTCAACAACTTTTTTAATAAAATTCTGTTTTGAAAACGCTCTTTAAAACCCAAAAAATTGAGATTCATAATGACATTCCACTAAATTACTTCATTTTGGAAGTTTTTATCTCAAACACCCTGTATGTATTCAATATTCATTATAATACGTTAGTCATTATAAAAAGAATTAGTCCACAATAACAATTAATAAATAATTACTTGAACAAAAACATAATTTACAAAACATTATACCTGCAAGAGTAGATTTCTTTTTTTCATACATGATCCATGCAAAATTTCTCTTCAATCACACTGTTTTTAATAATTGTATAATGATATAATACGAGACAAGCTGAAGATTTTAAATATAATCAGCATAAAATGTTTTCTTTTTTTATTCTGAATATGAATCAAAACAATAAAATTTTTGAAGGTAAAATTTTGGCTGATTTTGCATAATAATTCTTTTTTAAAAAAAAGCGTTTTTTGTGATTACGTTAATAATTCAATGTAAATACTGAAATTATTATGTTATACCAGGAAAATAAAAAATTTTATAATAACAAAAGAAGTTTGAACGAAAAAAAAAAACTGTCCACCTGTTACAATGTGAATGTCTTTATACATGTCATGTCATTTATGTACATACATATTATTAATATAATTTAATTTTATTTATTATTTTTTCGAATTCTTTAATTTTTCTTCTCATATATTATGCTTAACCGAAATGGTCATGGTATAGTAATTATACGAGTATATTATTGAATTTCCAATGAAAAGCAAAACAAAGATTTAAAATGGTGGTGATGGTGCAAAAAACATACTGTATATAAAATTGCATCACACTTAATCTTAATTAACCTTATTATTTATTTTTTATTTCATTTTCAAAGTATATGAAATAAAAAAAAAGAAACAAAAACAAAGAGAGAGGTGAAAATTGAAATTGTTTAAAATATATCTTCGATATACATACATACATACATTATATGTATGTGAAATGTATGAGTAGAAAACTTCAAATATTACATTTTTATTATGATATCGCGTGCATATTTATTGAATAAATCACAGATAAATATTTTATTACGCATTTTAATTCAATTCGAGTCGTACACCAAAAAACAAAAAAAAAAACAAAAATTAAAAAATAAATTCACTGAAAAAACATACATACATTATATAAAAATAAAAAAATTGCATAGTTAAATAGAAATATGTAATATGTATTTTCAATGCAAACAGCATTTCAATACAAACAAATATAAATCATATAGAAATTCTAATAAATGTGTGTAATGTGTAAATTAATTCTGATGAATAAAATGATTCAAAGTGTTTGTATTACAATATGTAACACCATTGTAAACATTCATTAGTAAAATTTTCATTAAAATAAAAAACAAAAATAACATACAAACTGTTAAAAGTAATAATATCTATCTAAAGTGTAAAGTCAAGTTTTCAGTAGAAAAATATGAAGATACTTTGAATTATTTATTTGACGTAAGTTTAATGAGAATTCAAAAATTTAGTAAAATTCAAAATTGCAATGTAATACAATGTTGTATGGAGTGGAAGATACACACAGGATGTATCAGTTTTTAGTAATTTTCCGTCACTTATTTTTCTATTAAAATTTTATTTCAGTTCAATTTTATTATTTTTATGAATATTTTTAACATGATACTACTATACTCGTATCTCTTCTTGAAGATTGTTTATAAATTTTTACTTCCAATTGTTTTTTTAAATGTTTTTTAAGACAAAATTACAAGAAATACTTAATGTATATACATACATACATATGTAAATTTAATTTTCATCATATTACGTAAATATTCATGTTAAAATTATTTTCAAAAAATAAAATTGTTTCGTAGAACGTATATAATTTTTTAAGAAAATTTTTAAAATAGTATTATACACTAGAAAACATTTTGTTTCTTAATTGAGTAATATGTGTAATATAAAAACAACTTTTATATAAGATATTTTTTTTATAAATTGTATCAACATTAATTCATTGTTTTTTTCAAAACCAGTTTTTTAATTTTTTTTTGTAATTTTGTTCAATGTTTGCTTTTTGTTTTCTTAAATTCATGAAATTTTATTTGAAGAATGTTTTTTTTTTCTAATTTTGTTTTTTTGTTTTTTTGAAATACTTTATTTATTGCAAAAAAATACAAGTTATGATTATAAACTTGTTTTGATTGCAATCATATAAATATGAAAAAAACTATTACGTCTAATTGTGTAAACAAAAATAAAATATATGAATTATCTATTTTTCAATTTGCGTTTTTATTAGATTTTGAAACAGAAAAACACAAAATTAATATGTAATTCAAGCAATTAAAAGTGAAAAAAAAAATTGTCACATAAATCGAAAACGCCTACGTGAGGATGATTTCGGTCTCATTTAGCTACTATTCTTTCGCTTAATTTTAATTCAACTCTCGAACTGTCAGATCATTTTTGTTAAAAACTTTAAAAATTTTCATAAGTTTTTACGTATTTCGTCTTTTTGATTCATTGAATTCTAGAATACAAATCTTCAAAATCTTAATTTAATGTTTTTACTTGGATATGTATAAAACTTTACATTTTTAATGATTTTTGCATTTTAACTCGAAAACAAAAAAAAAAATACGAAAAAAAACCGTATTAAACAATTTTGAAAAAACCACTTCAACGAATGGGTCGAAAAATTACGGTTTTTGGTTCACGAGATGCTGAGATAGCTCTTCAAAACAAGACTTTCAAAATTCCCATAAAATGTTTACCAATTTTGTGTTTTTACAATTTTTTAAATTAAATGTGCTGCGTATCAAACATAAAACTAAAAATTTTATTGAAAAACTTCTTCCTTTATTTCTTAAATTAATCAAAGAATATAAAATTTGTGTATATATACAAAACAAATTGTATTTTATTTCGAAAACTATAGAAAATACTTGACTTTACTAAAATAAGAAACATAGAATATATAAGATATTTCAAAATATTTTTGGTGAATTCTAAAACCTAATATACCATATAACATTTTTGTAAATGTCTGCCAGACAATCAGAAAATTTTATTTAGTAAAAAAAAGAGAATTTTTAAATTCTTTTAAAAGTTTTATGAAAAAATTTCCAAGGATTTTTCATTAGATATAAAAAAACATTTTAAAAATAGAACTAATAAAATTAACGTAAATAATAGATATGTATTTTACAATTTTTTATTCTAAAAATTTGTCAATAATATAACAGATAAAATTCAATTTTAAAAAGTGTAGAATACATGTTAATCTCTGATAAATTTACATTTTATTTGAAAAAAGTGAACAGTAAAAAAAAATGTTGCTCATGTATTGAAAAAAAAATTTTTGTGCTTGAAAACAAAAAGGTATTATAAAAACAAATATTGGATACTTTATTTCTCTTAGTTTTTCAACAACACTTTACAATTTGGATTATCACTAGCAAAAAGGAATATCATATTGAAAAATTAAAAAAAAAGCATTTCCCTATTTTGTGGGAAATATCATAAATTAGGATAACATGTTGATAACGTAAGTGTTTAATTTTAAAAATACATATATACATATATATACATATTTATGTACATACACACATATGAACATATATATGTATATATATAGGTATATACAGTAAAAATCTGATAGAGTGAACAGAAAAAAAATTAAGAAAATACAGTTATTTTCATTTGCATCTTCTTCATATTAATAATTTTGTTAATTAATAAATTCATTTTGATAATTAGTAAAATAAGTTTAAGACCAACTGCTTATTCGGTTCAGTGAACAGTTAAAAAGAAAACAATATTGTTCATTCTATAAGGACATTCACTTTATAAAACATTCACTCTATCAATATTTTACTGTATATTTTATTAAGAAGTAAGTCATGAATAAAATTCATTTTTTAAAATAATAAATCAGACACAAAGGTGAATAAAATCTCAATTTCCATTAAGACCAGTGTTGCTATATACAAGTAAAAAGCAAATACTTTTGTAATTTGCTAACAAATTGTGGTTGAATAAAAAAATCGACTTTTCAGAAAGAACGAGAACTCATAAAAAAATTTTATCGGCTGAGCCCGTAGGCCGTACCTTCTCATTTCGAACGTACTTTGTAAGTACGCGGCTATGTTGAGTATGAGCTATTTTGATAAAAGAGAAAAAAAGATTAATATTTTTCATTGTTTCCTTTCACTTAAAAAAAATCATTTAGTAAGGTAGATGTACTTAATGAAACAGGATGGTTATAAAGATCTCCTACCGATCAAACTTCATTTCCTCGAGCCTCGAGGTTATGACAGGACAGGTTTGGTATCAAAACGGCACTCTCAGTGCTCATTTGGTTGTTCGGAAGCTTTCCGAAAACCGCCACGTCAACCAACGAACCAACCAAGGTAGATATGTATATTGTTTTACAAAATTGATTATCTCAAGGTTAAAGAGTATTAAAATTCACTCTCTTTAGTTTATAAATCGATCAATTAATTATAGTATCTAATTGGTAATAACAATCACATATACGACGTGTGTGCAATAACCTAAATGTGAAAAATTATTATGTAGTGCATTTGCAAAATTTTGTATTGCATTTTTTATATTTTTATACATATGTTGTTTTTTTTTTTGTTTTCAAGTGTTATACATTATTTCAAAACTATGTACTGCTTTAATGAACATGAAATTCATCATATAATATTTATTAAGAAATAATAGATAAAAATCAAGTAGATACTAAAAATATACTGAAATATTTTCAATAATGTGAATTGTTTAAATTGCAATTCATTCAATCTATATGTATACAAGTATAAGCTAGCTTTAATGTTTTTAAATTAAATTTATTATCAATGAAAATCTTTTGTTTTACTTCAATGAATATTATCAATATAAAAATCATTATTTATAGAGCTTTAATAACGGAGAAAAAAATTACAACAATATCTTACTTAATGTAATGGTTCGTTTACGTTACATTTCTTCATGGATTAATGTGTTGTACAAGTATTTTATAATTGTTAAATAATACTTGAAATGAAAGAAACATCAAATGAAATAAGACAAAAACAAATTTTCAATTGCACAATATTTAAAAAAAATAAAAAAAACTTCAAAATTATAAAATAAAAATTTACTCTACATTTAAAAAAGCTAAAGAAAAAACCAAATATTTTCTTAGTCGTTTCCCCAACGTTGTTTATCTCTGAAATTTAAACAGCGATTTTAAAAATTTTATTTTTTTTTCTCAGTTTGAATTATTTTAAATTTGGCTACAACGTGTTTTTTTTCATTTTTAAATTTTCAATAACCGAAAAAATGCTTCAATCAATTTATTGTATACCTTTGAAAAAAAATATATATGTATGTATGTATAGGTAAATAAAATAAAATCAAAGAACAAAAGATTTAAATGCTTATAATGCCAAAATTTATGGTTATTGTATGAACTTTCACTTTTCACATGAATTTCATAATAATTTTGCAAAATGAAATGAAAACTTAAATAAATAAAAATATATATGTATGTATATATAAATATGTAATAAAGTTTGGTATACGAAAGAGATAGTAAAATCATAATAAATATATATTTTATTATTATTGAGAAGAAAAGGAAAATAAAAAGATGATAGATTCATATAAAGGAGATAATGCATGCATACGACATACATATACGATGTAAATACATATGTACATTTGAACTACATATGAATATTTATAATTTTAAATTACCTTGGAAATATAATGAGGAAAAATAATATAAATGTTAAACATTATAATTATACTTATTAATCTAGGGTAAATTTAGGAAAAAAAAAATATTTGAAATTTTTTATTCATTCAAGAAATAGAAAAAAAGGAAAGTACCTTCAAAGAGTGAAAGAGAGGAAATAAAAGATCATTGCATGTCTGCACAACATTGTTTTGATACTTGTTGATGGGTTTAAAATTGTACGTTAATTTATTTTTGTATTTTTAATAAAATAACAATAATTGAGGTTATTATTTTACAAGGTAATAAATTGCATTCTGTTGTCTTGTTTTTTTTTTTTTCATTTGAATATAATTCAAATAATTTAATTTTTTCTCTGTAATGACCTTTAAATGGAATAAAAATGATATTTTCTATATATTAATAATTCAAAAAAAAAAATAAAATTAAAAAGAAAAAATCAGAAAAATTTGAATGCATATTTTTAACCTTTCAATTACCAAACTTGTTTAAATATAAATATCTATTATAATAATTGAAAACAATTAAGATTTATTTTAATAATAATTATGCTAATCTGTCATATGAAATAGATAAACAATAAACAATCGTTTGTCACTTAAAATAATATTTCAATTGTGAAAATTATATTGAAGGTAAAAGGAATTTGAATTTTAATTGATTTTCAATTATTCACTAGCACTTGTAGAATATCTAACACGTTTTATAGATGAATTTAATTTTAAAGTTGAATATCTTTTCAAATATTTTCAAACTATCAGATTTGACATTTACTTTGAAGGCCTGAACATGATCTCCCGACACTGCCAAAAGTGCGACCGGTTCATCTGTTTATAAACAATTTACAAATTTTGTATGATTATATTTTTGCATATTCAAATTGAAATAATTCAAATATGTAATATGAAATAACTAAAATTGAGGCTATGTTATATATCCTTCACTGTCAAAAGTTGAAAGTTGATTGATCTAATCACTTTTACTGTCAAAATAACGGTGACGGTGACAGATAACCATAACAACTAATTAATCTTCCAAAAATGATGTTGCCGGCCCATATTTAGGCCCTTACATTTTAACCAAAGCAAATGCCTGAACTTAAAATTACTTGAAAAAATGTTTAAATTTGTAATTCGCAATCAATTGTTTCCTATCCTTTATTTTTGGGAGTGATATGATGAAAATACCCTTATTGAGATTTGGAATATTTCAATTTGCCTTCACATTTATTATTATTAACAAGATATTTTTCTAATCGCTTTCAAAAATACTTCTATTGACATGAATACTATATATATAGTATATTCAGAAAGACCATAATACTTGTTTTACTGCATTATAGTTTTACCACTAAGTGCTGCAATTTAATTTTATTACTATTTTCTTTAAATAAATAAAAAAATGTGTATTTAATCATAATCTTCGGGAACAAATTTTAGATAAATAAAAGAAAAAACTATTCTTTAGTTTCTATTCATAAAATAAAGGAAAATTATATACTAACGGGGTTGTCTTTTTTTCTAAATATTTATATCATAAAAAAAAAATATTATTTTCCATTTTCGCCATTTAAAAACAAATCTATATATGTATGTATTATTGTTCTTCCATTATTTTGAAAAATTACAAACAAATACTCCTATTTGTTTATTATTTTCCTCTTTGTTTTCAATAAAAGTAAACTCATGGTACAAATAACACAGACAAGCTATATATGTATGTATGTTAATTGAGTATTTTTAAAAGGTATTTTTAGGGTGCGGAAATTATAAATTTTGTTTTTAAAAATACAATTTAAAAAAAGCTACATATCTTAAACCATTCTGGGTTGGTCAAAATTTCTTCAAATTTGGAACAAAATATCTTTGTCAATATATCGTCATCATGTACACTTTTATTTTTCTTGTTGTTTTTTATTTTTTGAATCAGAATTTAGTTTAAGTCATATGAATGGATATGGATCATAAATAATTTTGTCTTGTGGTTACTTAGTAAACATTTCAAAAGTATGATGAATATTTGAAAATTTTCGTCCATGAAAAACTCAGTCAGATGTTTTGCAAAGAGATATTATGATACAAATGGAAACATGGAATGAAATACACAACTTATATTCCATTTCTATATCGAGTATATAATGACCCTAAAAATTAACTCTTTGAGGTTTCACTCTAGAATGAAAACAATTTTTGCACAAAACAATCATTGTTATTGTTTTAGTTTTACAATTACTATTTTAAAATTTTCTCATGGCATTAAAATTCAAAGATTGTCACTTTACCTTCATTAAAATTTTTCAAAAAGTAAAAATATGAACTTCTGATTTTTTTTCTGCTCAATTTATTAAATTGTATTAAAAATAAAAATGATTATAATTAAAATAAAAATAAAAATTTTGCACAGTAAGTAGTATAGTTTTTTTTTTCAAAACTTTTAATTCCGGTGAAAGTATTTCCGTATATAAGAAAAAAGGAAACAAAACTAAATGAAAAAAAAAAAAATAATAATAATAATCTTTTTATTTTCGAATATGTACATAACATATGTACATACATATACGATGTGATGAAGATCTAAATTTTTAATTGAGATGTAATTTCAGGAAGTTAAAACATTTACAATATAAACATTAAACTTCATATTCAATTTCATGTAATCTCTATTAAATCTACAAACTAAGTATGTAAATTGTAATAAATATACAAACAATATTATGTTGTTTATTGTGATAAAATAGATACAGCTAATAAGCTTTGTATCTATTTTCATATTCAAGTCACTTTTTTTTTGACAAGAGGATAAGATAAAAATACAATAAAATCAATTATCATATACAATTTTTATTTTTTTTTCATAAAAAAAACAAAATTTTAACCCCCATCGCGATCGTGGGAAAAAAATTATATAAAAAAAATATTTAATTTTTTACGCTCTAGTCACAATAAACCCATTATCTGAAAGATTGATGAAAGTATATAAAATATAAAAAAAAACGACAATCTGTATTATCTTTAAATCTGATTTTCAATTCTTTTTTTTTTTTTTAATTTTGTGGGTAGTTTAAATTGGAAAAATTTCAAAATAAAAACGTTAATTGAGATTAGTCATGCTGTTATAACTTTTTTTTCTCCTATATTTTTGTAGTTAACAAAAAAAATATGTATATGTAAGTATATACAAAAGTATGGACAAAAAATTTTTTTTTAAGAAATAAATAATTTTTTTCTCATCTAATTTGTTTTTTTCTGTATTTTATTGTAAAAGAAGTTTGAAATTTTTCGCCGATAAGATGATCATTAAATTGGAAAACTATAGTTAATTTTACAGTTAAAAAACAAATTTTGTTCAGATACAGAATAATCATTAACTGATTGATATTGCTGGTACATCATAAAAAAATGCTTTCACTAAAATCTTATGAAATTTTCAATAATCATCAAAATGAGAATAAGATTATAGGCAATTTATGTTTTTTTTCTCATTTCCTATATTTCTTATTAAAAGATATTTTCAATACACAAAAAGTATTTTTTTTTTTCATGTATGTGTACGTACAAAAAGTTTCTATTTATAAAAGGTGGCCTAAAATTAGATTATTTTTATTTAATTTTTAGGAAAATTGTGAAATTTTTGTTATAATTAAGTAAATTGTAAGTAGAAGTAAAGTTGGAGAAAAATTAATTAAAATACAATTTGTGTTGTAAACATGATTGCTCAGCGTATTTTAGAAATATTTAACGAAGTATTTAGCTTAAATTGAAGTGAAATTTTTTAAGAATAATAACTGAATAGTTTTTTAATAAATAATAGTGTCATTTAAAACCCCATAGGGAAGACGCGAGGTGTGAAATTCCGAGAACAACATGACTCTCTTCTGATAATAGCAAATAATGTCAACAAAAAAGACATTACAAGGATTATGTCACATATCATAGGGATGAAACGGCTTTTTAGGTCAAGTAACCGCATTTGCAAAGAGGTCAATGAAAAAGAAACTCTCATTTCACCCATTATCTATACAGGTGGAGGTGTCCAGCACTTGCCAGAGCACTTGAGAAGCTTAATAACAATACATAAAATTCAGGGTTGAGGATGTAGTATATTAGTATAACTCTTTTAACGAAATGAAACGGTTGAATCTATTATTATTTCCTACTTGTAAATCACAATAATTTCCACAATAAGGTGTGGTAATAAAATGGCTATAGGTCAACCAACCCACAAACTATAGTGTCATAATTTTGTAAATCTCTTTGATGTCACATCACAAGTCTAAAGTATCGTCTAGATACAAAAAATAACAACAAAAAATTAAAAAAAGGTGGTAACCAAAATCTTTGGAAAGCAATATGTTATTTTTGTCCTGACAAATTTAAAAGCACAGAAGTTATTTTCTTTTCTTACACAAAATTTATTAAATAATAAAATCAAATAATCAAAATATTATGTAACATTAAGGGTTATCACGTATAAAAGAAAAACAATCATAATGAAAATGAATGCTCCAAAGATACTATTACACATTCTTTTATCTATTTTATACAATTTCTTCTTTATGTTGAATTATAAATTCAATTTATTACAAAAAGTATCTGATTTCGTCATATTACCTATATATTATGTATTAAGTATATATTTGTATGTGTATCTTACGTGAGACTGAGAGTGTTAAATACATAATAAACATAAATATATGCATTCTCTAGAGGTACTTATTTGTTAAGTATGTATTATAATATGATAATTATTATGTCATTTAACATTTCTTTCATTTAAAATTAAGTATAAAGAAATTGAAAATGAAATTAAATACTGGTAACTAAGTATTATTATTTCAGTATATACAAATTACACAGGGTGTTTTGAACAATATCATTTTTGGAATGCTTATAAAGGTTTTTTATTGAAAATATTATTTTTATTTATTAACTTTGTACAATACATACATATACATACATATGTATATATTTTTTTTTTTTTAACTATAAAATCAAATCAGTATAAGATACAGATACTTTCGAGTAAGTTTTATACTTATTTTGTGTTCTGTAATTCATTAGTTTTCTAACATTATAAATGTATTAGACGCCCTGTATAATTTTTATCTGCTTAAATACCCACTTACATGTATCTAGTACAAACAATATCTAAAAGATACTTTTTGTTTTATTTTTAAATAAAATATGTATCTTTGAACAAATTCACTTAAATCTGTAAATAAATAAAATGTGCATTTATAAAAAAAATATATCCCATGTATTTAGTAATAAAATTATGTAACAACCAATTTAGTGTCATTTTGGAATCAAATTATTTGAAAAAAGATTGAATAACTATGAAAATGATGAAATTAAAAGCGACAAAGAGGTCATAAAACGCGTCAAAAATTTAGGTATTAAATACATAATATGTATGTATTGTATCTATTTATCAAAAGATTATGAATACATTAAAAATGTTATTTAATATATGAAAAAATGTATTTTGAAAAAAAAGGTAGTCTAACAATGATCATAATAATTTTTTTAAAGATAATCATGTAATTTATGCAAACTTGTCTCTCTTTTAAGATGTATTTCATATACAGATATTTCATTATCATTCATCAATTATGTATATCCATCTGTCTGTATGAAAAATAAAAAATCACGTAAAATTTGTAACAGGTATCTTCTACGTGTTTTATTACTGGTGGTCTGTCCTATATTAAATGTTTTTATTTTGAAAACTTAAAAATGTTCAAGAGTCTGAGATTAAAAACAAACTATTAGTAAGTGCCACATTTTTTTTTCCTTTTTTCTTAAATTGAAATGTTAACAATTTAAGCAAGGACATTTGAAATATTAATTACCTATACAATAACCAAACATTTATTTGATTAATAATTACATTTTCAGGGCTAAATTATATTATAACTTTTGAATGAAATTTTGAAAATTACAAATATTATGAGACCCTGTAATTCAAGTGTATAAGTGGTCATTACTGAAAAAATTTTACAAAAATAAAATACTTAAATTAAATGTTGAAAAAAATTTACATTGTCAATAACATCTTTCTTTAATTGCTTTTTACTAATTTCAGGAGTAGTGATCCAGGGGTAGCAACTGTTGATGATGGTGGGACAGATCGACGGCAACATGCAGTTTCTGTTCGTAATACATACAAGGCATACGGAAGTAAGAAGAATGCCAACCAAGTTTTAAGTAATTTGAACATGACAGTAGCCAAAGGAACAATGTAAGTAAATTTGTTTTTTATTTGAAGTTTCTGTGATTTAAGGTAAAAAAAATGTAAAATATGTACTCGAAAAAAATATGTATGTATGTATGTAGATGTATCGTACATATTGAAAAAAAAAACTTGGATTTGGTTCCCACTTGACGTATATTGCCGTTATAATCACGATGTAGCTTTTTATTTTACCAGAAGCATAAGTTGGTAGAATATTGACTTCTGAAATTGAAACCTTGACTTCAAATCCATTCCAAGTTCACTCCGCTTTGAATAAGTACCAATTCATTGGAATTGAGTGAAAGTGATCTGCGGTACTATAGTTGTAGAAAGATTCTTCGTACTGATCATAAGCAAACACCCGATCCGGGACCGATCCAAGCTTAATGTTTAGTTGTATATGAATCTAAAAAATCTTTTTTTAGATGATAAAATACTTGTTTATTGTGAAATATTTTAAAATAAAGTCATTTTAGAACAAGTTTTATTTTTGTGGACTTTGTTTTCGAAAAATAAAATTCCTAGTCTATATGCATAAATAATTTAAAATTTTTGCAAAATCATTCTTATATAAACTTGATTTTTCTGTTTTTATAAAAGATTTCATTAACATAAATTTATCAAAACATATGTAGATAAAATGAATGAAATTTAAAAAAACAGAAATTATTTGCAAAATTTTATTCAACTTAATAAAATAAGTTTTCAAAATTAGTTTTATTGTTGTTTTGATTTAAAAAATATTTTATTAATGCAATCAACATTCTGTCTTTATTTGATTCCTTATAAGAAGTTTTAAATTTTTGAATTTTTAATTAAGAATTTGAAATGTTTCATTTTATTGAGTTTTTTATGTTTTCGTTTAAATTTTTTTATGGGTTTTTTGTATACTTTTAATACATAGTTATGATTTTAGAAGTTCGAATATAAGAAAAACATTAGAATTATTTGAAGAAAAAATGTTTCGAATTAAATTAACATAATAAATAATGGGTAAGCACTAAGCAGATAAAAGATCTAAAATGGATTCTAAATAGATTTTGAATTTTTTTGAATTTTTTCGGCTAGAAACAAAAAGTTTTTTTCCTAATAATACATATATCTACTTACTTTTGTAGAGTACAAAAATACTGTAGATGATTTTTAATAATCATCCATATAATTACAAGCTACATATTGGTACAATTTTATAGATTCTCCTGTTCAGCAGCTGTTTTTGGACCCATTCATTTTTATATAATTCTAAAGATAATATTGGTTTGTTAGAGTATCCTTCAAAAGATAGAAACCATTAATTTGAAAGTAGCATAAATCATTTTCAAAAAAAAAAAATGTGTTAAAATAAATAGTAGGTGAATACTGGAATGTACATTTATTTATAGTGCTAAAACAAAAATACCTTACTCTGTGAACACAATAGACACGATATACACATTAAAGACAATTGTGAGTGTCAAAATTTTTCGCTTTCTTCAAAATATGATAATTTGATAGATCTTTTTCCTTTTTCATTATTATGTAAGTGTTGTTAGTTGAATAAATAACTCAGAACGCATAAAAGTAACTCATGTTATTTTCAAAATAAACCGTTCACAGTGTTGATAAGCCGAACACAACAATAATTATCGAAAATTGGAAATTGTTATAATGAATAGAATGCATTATTACTGTCTTTTGCAGATATACATATGTAACTTTTATTGATGAATTAATTGATGATTTTCTAATATCAATATACATACCTACTTGATTGTCAGCATGTTTGCTACAAACTAAACAACTGAAAACCTTAATGTAAACATCACTTTTTTTCAAAGTGATTGATTACATTTGTTTTTTATATTGAAAATGAGTTCAACATGAAATTTCAATCTTTAACATGCCTACAAACCGTCAACATTGCCCTCAACGGTATATGGGCTGCATTAGTCTCCAGAAATTTCACAAAATGCTGGAAATATTTCAAAATTGTCAAAATACAGATTTTAAACACAATTACATAATTGATAATACTATTAAGAGTGTGTGCGAATACTACCTAAATTATACCTAAATTAATTATTGAAATATAGATTATTCCTAAATAATTTAGGAACCTCGAAAAAAAAAATCGGACTGCACTATCGATATTCCAATAAATTTAGTTTTGGTACAATTTACCTATGTAGCATTCGCACACGCCCTTAGTATTCTGGTAATTTAGGTATAATTTAGGTAGTATTCACACACACCCTAAGTATCGAAAGAAGATATCAAGTAAATATGTAGTCAATTTTTTTTTAAAATTTTGTATTAATAATTAAGTTTCCAACAAATGAAAAAAAAAAAGATTGACAAAGTTCATATTAAGTAATATTTTTTACATACAATTACATATTTGAATATAATGTTTATAACAACACCATAAACCCTCGGGTAATTAATTTAATTAACATCCCCACAATAATTAATGTTATAAGATTTTTTTAATGATTTATTCAGATCAGCACCTTTCTAATTTACAAACTCATTTCTCATTTATATACATACATACATATATAGTATATACATATTTTATTTTCCTTTCAATTTAATATACTCGTAATTACTATTATTATAATGTGAACTTTAGCACCATGTAACATTATAATGCTTACTCATATTACAAAAAATATTTGTTTATTACTTTTTTTTTTTTAAGTTTAATGTGAAATATGTATAATTTTATTAACATTCATTATTAAAAATATTTCTGTGGCTAGAATATATAAACAAAAAAAAAATTTTTTTTTTTTTTGTTCATTCTTATAAATTACACGTCTGCTGTTATAAACATTTGCTGAACAGTGAAGGTCTTTCATCGTACGTAAGTACGTTTGTAATATATCATGCATGTACATATGTTGACTTTTTTTTTACATGCTAAAAGAACAAATTCTTTATTTCAAAAATGTACATACATAAATACTCATTGTGTGAAGTTTAATTGTAAATTTTAAAATATTGCAAAAAAATTTGTTGATGTCATTATGTAGTAAATTTTTTCCTGATGTATGAAATTTAAAAAAAAAAAAATTAAATCTTAATTTAACCTTAAGCTAGAGTGTGTGAATAAGCTTACATATTTAAAGATGTTAAATAAGTTTTCGTATTTTCTATAAAACTGGCTTTATAGTTTGAAGAAAAAACATTTTTTTTTATTTGAATTTATTATTACACCTAATTAGTAATTTTTATATATATAAAAAAAAAAAAGAATATTTACATTTCAAATTTTGTACCTGTATTTCCTAAAACATAAGCACTATTATTGTTTGTTTTTAAATAGGTACGAATTCGGTGTCATCATCATTTCTGTTTTTCATATTATTTTTTGTGTTTTTTTTATTTTGTTTAAAAATTTATGATTTTAAAGTCTAAAAAGTTTTATTTGTTAACAATTGTTTTTCCTTCTTTGCAAAAAAAAATGTTTTTTATTTCCATGAGAATGAAATCTTGAATTGTGTTTTTGATAAAGTGTTTTTTTTTTTTTTTTTTTTTTGGTATCTTTTTTAAATAAGGTCTGTCATAACAGTTTTTACCATTTTTAAACTTTTCTCTAGCATAAACTTTTTTTTCTATGGAATATTCTATTCAATTTAAATAAAGTGCTTCAATTTCTTGACAAATTCTAAAGATTTTAGGGCTGATTGTCATCAAGTTTTCGAAGTTTCCTAAAAAATTAACAAAGTTAAATTTTAAGTATCAGTTTTTTCCAGAGACAGGATTTAAAATAAAATTACTATAATCTGACAAAAAATATATAAAATCAGCTATCAATTAATTTATGTGTGTAATTTCGAGTGTTTTCCATTAAAAGCTTTTTTTAAGTTTTAATAAAAATTAATTATTAATTGTAGAGGACCTCGAAATTGGCATATACATACATATGTACATATATACTCGTATGTACAAAAGTTACCTTATTCAGAAATTCAGTGCAATACATGAAAAATAAAAAATAAATGCAAGTTGTAAATTTAACGTGATAATTCTTTTTACCTTGCCTTTGGTAGAGATTATTAAGAGTTCACAGCCATAAATGATGTCTCTGATAAATATTCAAGGTCTGTTGTCTATCATTAACAAAAAAAAAAAAAAATTGCTCTTCAAAAACAAGTTTGAAAAAATAGTAGTTTTTAAGCTAATTGCTTGAACTTGAAGAAATTCACTTAAATTTTTTTTTTATCAGTTTTTACTTTCAAAAAAGAAAACTCAAAATAAAATGTTGCATAATTTCTCGGAAATTTATAATTGGCCATAATTTTTTCTTGTTTTTCTCAGTTATATTTTTTATCATCAAAGAACATGAAATTAATTTGAGAAAAAAAATTTTTTTTTTAATTCCAAAAATCACGTACATACATAGCTATAAATATTCCGAAATTTATTATCTTCAGTTTAAAAAGTTCATCTCATCATATTGTGATGATAATAGCCACGTGCGGTGAGAATCTTATTTTTTTCGAAAATTATGAAAAAGAATAAATGAAAAAGATACCTTTTGTAAACAAAATTCATAAGGCGTACATAAAAAATATTTAGCAACATATTTTTTGCTAAATTACTTTTATTGTGAATGTATAAATTAATGTTTTTTATTGTTTGTTTACAGTGTGACATTTTATTATATTTTATTTT
Source organism: Bombylius discolor (assembly GCA_939192795.1). NCBI lineage: Eukaryota > Metazoa > Arthropoda > Insecta > Diptera > Bombyliidae > Bombylius > Bombylius discolor. The sequence goes on along the minus strand of OW584241.1, from coordinate 17,918,662 downwards.
ATGTTTTTAGTTAAAAAATTAAAATTTACGAAAATACTAATATCTAATGAGTTGAAAAAAAAAACCAAATAAAACTTGTTAACATTCAAACCATATAATGTGTGACATTTTTTATTTTTAAATTTTATGTCGTTTTACCTTTATAAATGTGTGCGACATAAGATACTAAACTGAAATAAATTCATTATACAACTTCTTTTTAACTAATTTAAGTCCGGGTTCATTTTCAATTTCTAAGGTTGTATTTTGCCTTTTCTCTTTAAATTTTAAACTCTATTGACATTCTATTTTTAATAATGTGTGATCGTTTTTATGTTGTGAATGTTTATGTTTATGATGTTTATTTTTTGAATAATTTTAAAATTATCAAAATAATTAAAACGCATGTATTTTTTATAATTCAAAATACAGTCATAGATAAAAAAAAAATTTAATTCGATAACGGTATAGTTTGCTACAAGTAGCAAAGATTGTTAGGTGTTAAATTTAATAGTTCAAGGTTAGTTTTATATATTCGTACATGAGGTAAATACAATATAACGGAGTATGTATGTATGTAATGCTAAAGAAATTTAATTTAAGTGTAGGTGTAGAGCAACTTAAAAGGTTTTCACAAGAATCATAAGCAATACTGTGATGCAAGAATACAATAAATGCAGAGAAAAATATAGTTCAATGTTGTAGAAGAGGACATTAGAATAATGCAAGTATGAAATTATAAAAGATTGACTGATTGCTATGGCTCATCTTGAGCTAGCTGTAAGGAATAGGTTAGAAGAAGGAATGACAGAAAAATGATCTCGAAAACTGAAGGAAAATTGAGTAGATCCTTTCTTAGTATTCATTTTCAGGAGAACCTTTTTTTCGTCTTTTTGTTTCATGTCTTTTTAAAAAGTTTTTATAAAGCCCCATGCACATACATACATACATATATATACATAATTTCAAAATTTCATTAATTCTGAAGAACAAAAACAAAGCGTACGTAAAAAATATTCAACTTTTTAGCTTTTTCGGAAATTTAGATTGTAGTGATTTACTGTAATTTATGTAATTAATAAAAGCTTTTGTAATGTGGGAGTTATTACATTGGAATTTCTTAGAAATACAATTTCCATTTTTGTTTTTTGTGTAAATAGGTAATTGCTTCTATTATTATGCAAAATAAAATGAAAATTTTCAAATTTAATTTTAGTTTTTATTTAGAATCACATAAAAACAGTATGGTAGATAGATAAATTAATGTAAGATAGATATACATACCTTGACATTTATATTTGTTTTGCATATCAAATCACTTAAGGAAATGATGTAATTTTTTCTCTACTGTTTCTTTTATTTATTTAAGAAATCATGGAAAAATACAGAATTCTTTATTTCTCTTCTTAAAGAAATCATCAATAATTTGGTTCATTAGCCCGTATAAAAACTAAAGTATCCTTGAAATGATTGTTGATTTAATTTAACGGACATTCGACTTTTGCAAGATCACCTTCAATATTTTCTAACAACATATATATGATCTTCATTTAAAATTCTTAACAAAAAAACCTTGAAAATAAATTTCTTGTTTAGTATAAAATATCACATAAAAAAATAAGAAGAAAAAAAAATAGTTGAAACTGAAGACGTGTATTATTAACATACATATATATGAACATATATAATACATATAGGTATATGGAGTATTCTTTATAAACTTGTCCTTCAAAGAGGTTAACTTTATACCAGATTGAAGGAAAATCTAGAATTGTTTGTACCTTATATCAATATTTTATTTCATTTTTTTTTCTCCTTGGTATTTTATGCACACAGAAACTAGTTTTAGTGGGATGTTTAATGATCAGGTTTATAAATCTTTGGATTTTTATAGAAAGGATTCCTGTTGAATTCTATTGAATATTCAGAGATATTTTTTTCAAAAAGATATGGGTAAAAATGCTTTTTTAGATAACCTTTCCGATAAATATATACCATTTATTCATTAAAATCATATTTAAATAAAGTTTTTATGGTTTTTTTTAAACATTTATGTATGTAGTATATTTTGTGTAATTTTAGTCTGAGTTTCAAATATATGTATGTACGTATAAATGAGCGCATACAAAACAGATAGATGTTAACCTTAAATAAACTGAAAGGTAAATCAGTTTTTGTTTATAAACTTTCGAGGTTATTTTAATTAATAATATTAAATTTAATTGAATATAATTTGATCTTCATGCAAGAATTACATTATATTTTATTCATTTATTCAATCATTAAGTATTATTTTCTATTGTTCAAATTTTGACTTTTTATTATCCAGAATTTTTTTTTATTTCATATTAATTTCTTTTTTCTGTTTCTTTATATGTTTTTTTTTCATTTTTGTTTTTTTCTTTTAATTTGTCATCAAAAATGATTATATAACAACTTTTTGTAATTGTATTTTTTTTTTTTTTTTTGCTTACATTAATCATTTCGAAAATAAAATTGTTGGAAAAAACTTAAAAAAAAAAAGAAAAAAAAACAATAAAAACTTGCTTAAAAAAAGAAACCTCTTCAAAAATTTAAAAACCATATGAAATAACTTTACAAAAATAAAAAATACTAGTAAATAAAAAAAAAAAAACAAGAAGCATATATATTCACATAACTCAATGCTTACCTCAAAGATCTGGGTCAATGTTGATGGAGAAAAATTAAATAAGTAAATTTAAAAAAAAAAAAAGTTTATAATACTCTAAAAATGAAACCGTTTTCACTATCTTATTATTTTTTTTTTTTTTTCAATGAAATGAAATGAAAATGTAGACAAAATTTCTTACCACATACCGAGTAAATACACTATTAATATACATATGTACATATGTTATATCATAAATATTACCTATGTATTACGTATGTCAAGATTTAATATTTGATTAATGATGAAGATTTTGGTCAAAAGACAAGAAAAAATAAAAAGAAAGCCAAATTTTACTATCATTTTTCTTTTCAATATAGTCTTTAATTGAATATGATATCACATTGGTACAATATTGTAATAGAATGTGCATTATGTATGAAACTTATGTATATATTTATGTATTAAAATTTGTTATTTTTGAATACACATATCGACTTCCTTCATTATTGTTACATTTTATACCCGTTTTTTTTTAACAAAATTACATTGTAAAGAGTATTCATATTCCTAATTTTCATTGAGCTTTGTCATATATGTATACATATAACAGAGAAATATGGACATGGACAAATTTATTCACTTTTTTTTGGGACTTTTTCCATGAAGGGTGAACATCCTGTACATTAGTTAATGAAACTTCCTTCACAATGGAAGTATAGATCTAGAAAGTATGTAACTCGGAGATCATGCGATTGACGTGCCTTTTAATACTTACCTACATGACTTAATTTTTCTTGAATTATTATTCTTTTAACATATTTCCAATTTTTACTTTTTATAAATAACTAACTGGTAACCCGGCTTTGCTAGGGTATTTATACCAATCTTCTATTAGACATGAAAGGGAATGAATTCTATCTGTAGTGTAAAATTGCAGGTTCACACAACCATTGTACTCTTATCCTATAAGTGATGTAACTAGTGTATCTTTCCATGTAGGGTAACTTCTGTCCCCTATCATGGCCTTTGAATTTGATCCTCTTTCAATTCAATGGGATCCTTTAATACTTTGTCTTTATACAAATTTTAAAACCTTTTTTAACCCACCTATAGGAATACAAAATATGTGTTTGGTTATTTATAGTTTAGAATATTTCTACCAACTTTCAAGTCAATGGTATCATTTCGTAATTTTTCACCATACAAATTTCGAACACCCTTTTAACCTCCTTAGGGGTGAATTTTGAAAAAAGTTCGAAACAAGCTATGTTCGTCGCCATCATAAAATAAGTGTAATAACGAAATTTCATGTTAAATTGCTCTATACATTCACTTTTATATACATATGTAAATACATACATATATGTATGTATACATATCAAGACACTTTGAGCTTTGAAATCTTCAGTAGTCTTCTTTTATATTAATCGTATCAATTTTAATGAACCAAACTTCGTATACTTCATTGAATTTGTTTGAAAGTGTAATAATTGTAATTTCTTTATTTTCCTTTTTACTAATATAATTTTGGTGAGCTATCGTGATTTTCTAAAACTGAATACAAAAAATTTACTTTTTTTATTTGTGGTACTAATTTCTATTTATCTATTTCACAAGACTTTTATCGAATTTAAATATTGATTTTCATTTAAATTATTTTTAAACATTTTATAGATATGGTCTTCTTGGTGCATCTGGCTGTGGTAAAACAACACTTCTATCATGTATTGTTGGTAGAAGAAGGATTGATGATGGTGAAATATGGGTACTTGGTGGTAAACCAGGTACTAGAGGTTCTGGTGTACCTGGTAAACGTGTTGGATATATGCCACAAGAAATAGCATTATATGGTGAATTCACAATTAAAGAAACAATGTTATATTTTGGTTGGATATTTGGTATGCAATCAAAAGAGATATTAGAACGTCTTGAATTTTTATTAAATTTTTTGGATTTACCATCAAGAGATAGACTTGTAAAAAATTTAAGGTAATTTTTTATATTTTATTTATATTTTTTTTTCAGGTATTACTAACTTTTTTTTTTTTTTAATTAAAGTGGTGGTCAACAACGTCGTGTCTCTTTTGCTGTTGCCCTTATGCATGATCCAGAATTATTAATTCTTGATGAACCAACTGTAGGTGTTGATCCATTATTACGACAAAGTATTTGGAATCATTTGGTGCATATTACAAAAGCTGGACAAAAAACAGTTATTATTACAACTCATTATATTGAAGAAGCTAGACAAGCTCATACGGTATGTATTATATTCAATTATCCATTATAATCCACAATTGTATAATATTACATGTCTACGCACATACATATGTACTTATATGCCATGCACTAAAAATTTTATATTAATATTGAAAATATATACATACATATATACATATATCTATATATATGTAATAATAAATTTTTAATACTTTGTTGCAATATTGTTGTAATTATTTTATTGATTTATTTGTTGCCAAATGAAGTACAGACACTAGTATTTTTTTAAAGGTTGAATTTATTTCATTTATAAAAGAAAACAACAAAAAAAAAGACCTTATTTCAAATTATAGTGTCATTAATTAAATGATGATATGTGAATATTACATGTGATATTAGATTGCACACAAAAATTACAATATAAATTTTATTATTTTTGTAAACACGATGCATAACGACATGTCATTGATCAAAATATATAAAAAATCAAAATATGTACATACATAGTATAATCGAATCCACCCGCGCATATCTTTAACACATAACATGTATTAAATGAAATGCGCGATTTCATCAGTTGCGTTACGCGATGATACATGATGTATATATAGAGATACGAGTATTATATTCGTGCAATGTTTTGTAATAATGATTGAAAGAAAATTGAATAATTGAAGAATTTAAAACAAAATTGAAGTTTTCATTTCAACAACATTATATACTTATAAAGTATAGTTGTGTAATTTAGCATGATTTTAAAAATATATTACATATTCAGAATATAAGTGTATATATTTATTGATTAGTCGAATTACTTTCTTATACAATGCGAAAAATTGATATGTTATTTTGAAGAGTTTTTGCAAGTCATTATTATTATTACCAATCAATTTTTTCTTTTTTGTTTTGAACACGAATATCAAGAAATACACAACATCTTAAAGAGCAAAATAAATTCTTTTTTGATGAATGCAATTATTGATAAAATAAACAGTAGTTTAGTTGTTATTATTGCATGTGATATTTTGATTGAAATATGAGGTAAATAAACAAATTTATAATATTGCTAATTCATTCAAGTAAAGAAATAAATAAAAAACAAGAAATTTTGATTTAAGTACAGAATTAAATTGGAATCTGAAACTTAGATTCTTAATAAAAAATCCCCGAGAATTACGAAACAAGCGACACATCCCAAAATAAGGGGAAGAAAATGTTTAATTTTTAAATATTAAAATTTGTCAATAATAAAATTTTATGTTCTCGATAAAATGAAATTTTGTGATTCTATTCATTTTAAATAATCTTATTTAAAGTAATTTTTAAAAGATGGGATTCGAATTTGTTTTTTTTTACAAGAAAGTTAAGATACTAAAAAAGGAACTTGACTCGTTTAAAAAAAAAAGGCTCATGTAATAAAGTACTTTTTATTGTTTTTTTTTTTTTTAATAATAAATCGTAAAATAATAGTTTAATATTTTATAACAAATTCGATGAATTTTTAGAATATGACATTTAATAGAAAATACAAGTAATTTTTTCTGAATTTTAATTATTGCAAAATTTAGAAAAAAATTAAAACGAGAAAACTAATTGAAAATAAAACTAACAATGGCAGTTTTCTTTACAGGATTGGCATTCCAAATTAAACCTTTTGCAAATCAAATTCACCTGGATTTATCAAGTAGTAATTGTGAAGGTAGTCCAAAACTAATCACTCTAAATTACACACTGTGTAATTACTTAATGCCATATTCCTTGGACGTTCATTGCAATTAAGGAAACATACCATTCTCTAACCATTGGAACAGTCACATGAGCCCGTGTGTTAACTTTCATCAATGAATATTATTTTTCGTCGATCTTCCATGGCATTGTAATGTGATCCGTAGGACCCACTTTAATCCATTCCTAATGCCTTATTTTAAAGTAAATTTTTAAGATTTTAAAATTCAGGTGAATTTGATTTGTAAAAGATTGAATTTGGAGTGCCAGTCAGTAAAATTTTTTTCTGTTATTTTTATTTTATTTATTTATTTTTTTTTGTATACCAATTTTAATTTCAATTGAATTTTTTTTTTTTTTTTGTTTTCTTTTAAAAGATTGGTTTAATGAGATCAGGACGACTTCTTGCAGAAGAATCACCTTCAGTTCTATTATCAATGTATAGATGTACTAGTTTAGAAGAGGTATTTTTGAAATTGTCAAGAAAACAGGCAACATCAAAAGAAGCAAACGAATTAAATTTTAAGTATGAACAAATTATTTATTTTTCGATTTAATTTTTAATTATTAACTTTTTTTTTTTTTTAGAAATAATATATCACTTAATACATTAGGATTTGGTAATAATAAAAATCCAACAGTATATACAACTCAAGAAAGTGGTGTAGTTGGTTTAAATTTTTATCAAAGTAAAGAAACATTAGTTAATGATACGACAAATGGTTCAGCATTAACGGTAAATTCTAAATTATTAAAAAAATATTTTTTTTTTGTTTTTAATTAAAATAATTTTTTTTACTCCAAATACTTTATATGAAAAAAAAAATAAATAAATAAATAAATTTATGAATTTTCTTAGATCGATTCAATACATACCAAACAACCACCCGCTTCACATGAATGTGGTGGAGATTTTGTAAATTTTTCAGATTGGTGTAGTGTAAGTTAAAATTCTATTTAAAATTAATATTTTGTTATACGCAAGTACAATATTTTTTTAATAAGATAAAACTTTTTCGTCTTGTAGATAACATCAAGAGGTAAACTAAAAGCACTTCTAACAAAAAATTTCTTACGTATGTGGAGAAATGTTGGTGTTATGTTATTCATTTTTGCTCTACCTGTAATGCAAGTAATACTATTTTGTTTAGCAATTGGTCGTGATCCAACAGGCCTTAAAATAGCGATTGTTAATCAAGAAAAAAATGATTCGGTAAATTAAAAAAAAAATAATCATTAAAAAATAATTAAATTCAGTGGAAGGAAGGCAGAAAAATTAAAATACAAAATAAAATTTTTTATGCTTTCATTATTTTAGATCTGTAGTTATCGACCTGGTTGCCATTTTGATCGTTTATCTTGTCGATATTTAACATATTTAAATAAAAGCGTGGAGAAAACATATTATGATGAGCTGGATGACGCATTAATTGCAGTAAGGAAAGGTTATTCATGGGGTGCCATATTCGTATCAAATAACTTTTCCGATGCATTTATTGCTCGGATAGCACTGGGTAAGAATTAATTTAAGGAACAAAAAAATAAAATCTATAATAATTAATGTTAATTTGCTTTGAAAAACAAAATTACTTACAGGGAGAGATGCGGATAATGAAACATTGGATCAATCTGAAATAAAAGTATGGCTTGATATGTCGAATCAGCAAATCGGAATAATGTTAAATCGAGATATGCAATTAGCGTATAGAGATTTTGCACAGGATCTGTTGCTTGAGTGTGGGTATAATCCGAAATTAGGTGATGTACCTATACAATTTAAACAGCCGATCTATGGTACACAGGATCCATCATTTACAGATTTCGTGGCACCGGGTGTTATTCTAACGTAAGAAAATAATAATATACATACATATATATAGTACATATACATATGTACATACATACATATATTGTATATTAAAGTAGAACTCATGTAAATAAAATTTTCATTTGTTTTCTGTTCTACAGGATTGTGTTCTTCTTGGCTGTAGCTCTAACTTCTTCGGCATTAATTATAGAAAGAACGGAGGTAAGCAAAGCTTTTCATGGAAACGGAATAAACAATTTGTAACATATTCTGTATGGTATTTTTTTTATATATTTATAGGGTCTATTGGATCGATCATGGGTTGCTGGTGTTGCTCCTGGTGAAATTCTATTTTCACATGTTATAACACAATTTGTTGTAATGTGCGGGCAAACGGCATTAGTATTAATTTTCATGTTAGTCGTATTTGGTGTAACAAATAATGGAGATCTATTTTGGGTTATACTTTTAACATTATTACAAGGAATGTGCGGTATGTGTTTCGGTTTTGTAATATCAGCAGTTTGTGAACTGGAGCGTAATGCAATTCAACTTGCATTGGGCTCATTTTATCCAACACTTTTATTATCAGGAGTTATATGGCCTGTAGAAGGAATGCCATTTGCTTTAAGGTAGATAATTTATAATTTTTCATTAATTTTAATTTAGAAATTTTATAAATTTTGTTTGTTTGTACAATTTTAGATATATTGCTTTAGTACTGCCGTTAACACTAGCTACAACATCATTAAGAGCGATGTTAACAAGAGGATGGTCAATAATTGAAAATGAAGTGTATATGGGATTTGTGGCAACACTTACATGGATTATATTATTCTTGTTAATATCTTTATTAGTTCTAAAATCAAAACGTGGTTAGGAATATAATAGTTTATTTTTTTATTTTTCTATAGATAGATTAATTGAAAAACAAAATGGCTTTTTTATGCCTTATGACACAAAAAAAAGTGCTAGGATATTAAAATAAACAAACAAAAAAAAATATTCATGCTAGAAAAATTTTTATACAGTGAATTTATTATGAAAAATGTAATTTAGAAAATCAATGTATGAATTTATCGTTAAACGAATTATTTTTTCATTTATATGTGAAAAAGTTATCTTTACCATATAATATTTTATATTTTAATTATTTTTTTTATACATTATTATTTCGTTCTTTTCATTTAAATTTAAAATGAAAATAAGGAACAAAAATGATACATGTAATGTCATTTAATTTGATTAATTAAATTTCAAATTGTAAGAAAATTATAATGGGAAATGGAGAAAAAAAATTTTCTGTAAATATAAAATCAAATTAATTTTTGTTTTCTTTTTATTTTGCTGTATTTGGCTTTTATAATAATTATTGTTCAAAAATGTTTTTCTTTTTTTAATTTGTTTTTTTTTTTTTCTAAATTCAAAAAATATAAAAACTATAAAATAAAATATTTAAAAAACACACAATTCAAACAGCAACATGAAAATCATATTTATTTATAAAATACAATATATAGTCGTATAATAGAATTTATAATAATTGTATGTTATTCAAGGGATTTTATTGTCATTATATATTGTTTATTATTATTTCTTTATAATTGTAAATAGTTTTAATGCTTATAAGATGTTTTTATATATTTTGTATTGAAATGTGTCTTAAATCAAATTAATTGAAAAAAAAAAACTTTCATCTTTTCGAATAAAACAAAAACAAACAAAAAATTTTTTTTCACTTATTTTATTTGCACGTTCATGTAATTTTTATTTTTCAATTGTATTCTCTTCGAATTCAGATAGTTTTTTTTAATTTAATTTATCTTATGTAATTTTATCATGCATTTTATGATTCTGGAAGTTTGAAAATGCATGTTAAAGTTTCTGAGATAATACTTCTTTTTTTTTTTTTTTTTTTGTTCTTTCTTACTTTTGTATGAACTGTGATTTTTTTAATTAGCTGATTCAGAACAAATTTTTAAAGCCAAACGTTATAAAACAAATTTATTTTTTCTAATCGGTTTTTATAAATATGTAAAATAAAATTTTCAAATAATAAATTTTGATAATTTGAAAAAAAAAAATAATAAAAATTAAAAAACAAAAAAAAAAGTGTCTAGATTCTTATTTGAATTTAATTTTCATTTTTATTTGTAACCTTTTAAATAATGTTTAGGGAATCCATAAATGTTCATAATGTCTTATTTTTAAGTATTTTTTTTCAGTGGGTAATTTTTTTAAATTTTGTTTTAACTTTATTTTTAAATATGTAGTTAAAGGAAAAATAAAAAAAATATACATACAATATTAGTTAGCCAAGTAATTGTTAGTATATTATTAATGAAATAAAAATAAAAAAAAACAAATAATAGTAGAAAAAAATGTATATTGTGTATTTGTAGTTAACTATAAAATATAAAAAAAAAATACTTAAAAAAATATGTAATAAAAAAAAAATAATAGAAATATAATGTGAATGATTTTAGGTTTTTGTATGTAAATAATTTTATGAAATAAAATAAAAAGATATACTTGAAATAAACAAGTTAATAGAAATTGTTTTTATTTAAAAAATAATAATAGTAATAGTTAGGTACTGCAAGTGTATAATTTTTATTTAATATAAGGATACAAGAAAAAATTAGAATTTTTTAAAAATATTTGTCTAAAAAATTATTCATTGAAAAAACACGTAGTAATTCCATTGAATAAACTTTTGATTCGTTGTAATCGAATTAATATTTTACTAAACAGTAAGCTAATATTTACTCCCTACAAAAAGAATTTTTTTCTAACTAAAAAAACGAGTAGGAAATCTCTATTTAGACTGTTCTGAAAATTAAATCCGAGTATGATTAAGATAATTTTTAGGGCATCATAAGTCATATCCATTTTATTTGCAAGGATCTTATTTGTTAAATTCCCACAAAGGCAAACAATCACGCGCGTTAGGAATGAAACTTTTTGCATCTACATAAAATATGAAATAACAGATACATACATACATACATATGTATGTACATTATATATTGTACATAACTCTAAATAAATTCAACACCATTTTTTAATACATATATTTCAATATTCAGACTCATTCATTTTTTCATATTCTAACTAGAAGACTATTGATTTATGATGACTAGAATAAGATATATTAACTCTTGATTCTAGGTCGTATTATTATATTATGTAGGTATTATATTATTATTTTTCTCCATACAAATTTTGAATCTCTTTTAACTCCTCCAAGAGTAGATTTCTAAAACAATACAAAATACGTGTTCAGTTATTTCTAGTTTAGAGTATTTCTACTAACTTTCAAGTCAATGGCACCATTTCGTAATTTTTCTCCATATTAATTTTGAACATCTTTTTATCCCTCTTAGAGGGTGATTTTTCTGAGAATCACCTTCTATTGAGCCTTAAAACAATAAAATAAAACAATAAAAAGCACTACTAATTTGCAAACAATAAATATTACAACAGAATCAAACGATAAGGCGCAACAAAAGTTAAAATTTTTAAAACAATCGCGTTAGATTTCCTTGGTTCAATTTTTATTCACTTAAAATGTCCTTTTCCTTGCACAAACAATTTCTCAATTTTCCTGAATTCAAGATCTGATTTTCATTATATTTATAAAATTTACGTAACATGTGTTTAAATTAAATTAACAATAATTAATTGACTCAAAATACTTTAACTGAAAACATTCCTCCCACACCTCCCACACTTTCATTAATCAAATTATCCTTTGTTTTCTACTGCCACTGGAAAATGTGAAATTAAAATTTGAAATACGGTTTTTATGGTAAAAAACCGTTTTTTAAAAAATTATTCGAACTTTGAATTACCTTTTGGTTTTGAGATTAGCTAAGATACCAATAACCAAAACAGCTTATTTTGACATTTTACGGTTTATTAACTATTTGTTTTCTTTTTTTATGAAATTGTTGACAAGCAAGCAACAATCAAAATAGGAACTAGGAAGTGGAGCAGAGAAATCAAACAGGTGAAGTGGAGTTTTTTTTTGTTAATTTAAAAGAAAATCCTTGTCAAAGGATTATCTTATATTTAATATTTAAAAAAGTGATTTAATTGTATTATTTTACAATGGAGAAATTAACGATTGTTAGTAATTTCACTAAATCAATGGACATTCTGCGAAACACAGATTGTGGGTGAGTAAAAAATAATGTTTTCATTTTATTTCTATGTTTTTTATTACAATTATTATATTATTTTTATATAAAAAGATAGATAATAAAATATAATACTTTTTTATTTTGTCATTTGACAGGAAAAAAGAGAAATTAACTCATTTCAATCAAATATCAGAATGTATTTTGTCACCTTTCATGGTTGGAAATTCAAATTATATAAAACATTGCAGTAGTGCAATTAATGTTTTACTGTTTTTCTGTGAAGATTTAGATTCAGTTGTACGAATGAGTGCTGAAGAAAATTTAAATAAAATAATTCGTTCATTAGAAACAAATCGTATAAGTAGGATATTTCTTGATTTGTATTATGAAATTAAGAAAAATGGAAATGAAAAGTAAGATTTTTATTTTTATTTTTAAATGTTTTATTGATGCTGATTTATTAATACTTTATTATTTTCAGATCATTAAGAATTTGTTTGAATTTATTTTCATATTATTGTCCACGTATTAAAGAGAAAAATGTTAAATGGTATGCATTGAAATTATTACCGTGTCTTCAAGCAATCTCAATGAGGAAAGAAACTCTGTTAAATGAAACATTATGTGAATTTATGAAGAACTTTGGAAAATATTTACAAATATGTTTAAATGATAACGAAACATTCAAATTGATGGAGGTAAGATATTTAATTTTTATTGATAATTTTTGTGTGTCACTTAATTCATTTAGAAAAAGAGGAACCTTTTAAAAACGTTTCATTGGTGAAAAGCGTATTAAAGATTGATTTACACATCCGATCCGACTGATGCGTCCGATCAGATTCAGACATTTTGACAAATTTGTATGTGATTACTGATTTGTGACCAGAACCGCTCTAGATTTGTATGAATAGATATGTATATCAAATTACATACAAACCATGTAAAACTGTCTGAACTGTATGTGTGAATCGACCTTTACACATAAGTTTGGTAGATAAAGTGTTAAACAAAATTTCAATTACTTTTGTTCTACTATGAAATTCTAATCTGTAGGAAAATTTAAAAAAAAAGAAAAATTTTAGTTTCTCATTCACAGTAAATAATTATTTTATGAAACATTTTGATAAATGTTTATCTTATCATTAAAAAATTTACAAATATAGAAAATATTGCTTTATGTTAAGAAATTACAAAAATCTTATAACTTCACTCAGTGATTTCTGAAGAATTTCACTTGAAAAAGGTTTTCTTTTTTCTAAATGCAAAAACATTAAAATATTTTTGAATATCAAAACAACATTTCTAGGTATTTCTTTCGAATATTACCTCTGATTGTGCTGTTAAAAGAAGATGTTCAGCATTAAATTGCATGCATCTAATTGAAAATTCAAGAAATAAAAAATCAATGTCAAAATATGGATTGAATAAATCAATTGGTAAGTATATTTTTGAATTTAAAATTTTTCGAAATTCATATACATAATTTATTTTTTCATACATCATTGAACAGAAAATAAATAAGATATAATTTCATAACTACTAATCTTTAATTTTTTTTTTTTTTACTTTCCTAAAAAGAATTCCTAATGAATAATCAGGAAGTAAATACAATTCTTGGAGTTTTAGGATTTCTTCGATTATTGTTACCATTTACAATTTTAGAAAATATATGTGATTGTAAACAAATAATTGAAATTTATGATGTTTGTTTGCATTTATTAAATAATACAAATCATTCAATTATAAATGCATCATTGGAAGTTATAAATTCAATTCTTATTCGATCAAATAGAGCACTTGAAGATATTTTTACAAATCATCAACTACAACACAATGAGATTCTAAAAAAAAGGAAATCATTAAAAAATCAAATATTTCATAAAAGTAAAAGTACTTTCGATGGAATTGCAATGACTTGTAATGCACCAGAGAAAGAAGATTATGGAAATGTAAAAATTATAATGGAAAAAGAAAAAAATGTTGATGACGTAATTGAGTTAAATAAAAATCAAACTTTAAAAAGTATTCAATCAATTCAGGAAACAGATAAAGATGAGTTCAAATCAGGTTACAATAATGATGTTGAAAATGAAGTCGATAAAATGCTAAAGGAAAGTAAGAAGATGGGAGTGAGGATAACAAGTACGACGACAGATGAAATTTGTGACGAGATACAGGTCTTGCCAATAAATGAACTGGAAAAATTTGATAAATCAATCGAAAATCAAAATAAAAAAAATAAAGATGATAGTCGTTCTGATTTTACGGGAGAAGAGAATGAACCACATAAAAAATGCAAAAATGATGGTAATGGCGATAGAGAAGAACAATTTAATGACATTATCAACATAAAAACAAATGATGAATTACAAGAAAATATTAATTTACTAAATGAAAGAATTGAAGATAAATCACAAGTTTTAAGCGATATCGATAATGAGTCATTTAACAGTATTGATTTCGAAACAGAAATTACAATTGGTGAACGTGATAAAGAAAATGAACTGACAGTGAAAGATGACAATAGGTGCTCAGATACGAAGTCGCAAAAATCAACAGATTCAATTGGATCATTCTTTAATAGCTTTCTTTCTGTGCCAACGTCGGGTAAGTAATAAAAGTAATTCTGTTAAATAAAATTATTATAATAATAAAATAAGTAGTCGTTCAGTTCATATTTCTTGAATATATACTTTGTACTGCATCATCAGAACAAAAATCAAATTTCTTGTTGCATTCCAAAAATCGTACTCATCAAAATTTAAAAAATTAATTTGTAAGTACATATTATTACTCTGGTTTCCCTATATTTCCTTATAGCTATAAATGTTCGATTTAATTTTATATTATTGTAAAATAACTACGAAAAATAATTGCATATTATATTCATATTGAAAATATGTGTTTTTCAAATGTCTTAAAAGCTATTTTGAAATTTTACTAAGTTGATTAATTTTTTTTTTAACTAAAAGAATTAATATTTTAAATATTTTTCTACCCATAAAGTTTCCATTAAAGTTATCATCATCATTAGTGTTCAAGGTATTCACAAAAAACCCACATAGTTTAAAGCAAATTTAAGAAAAAGTTGAAAACGCCATAACAATAATCATAACTTCAATATAAATGTTAATGTGAAGAATGTAAAAGCTAAAGTGTTCTATTATGACTGTTGAACAAAACACAACCGTATATGCATTGAAAGTGGGCGAAGCGGTGAATGAATACCAATTCATTTGAGTTGAATATACTATAAGTGCATTCCACTTCAAATTGTAGGTGCATGTATGATAAAAAATTGCCAAAGAAACCTCAGGTAATACTTGAGACGCTTTGTTCCCTTGAGGAATAGTAGGCACGAAAAAAAATATGCATTGAAAGTCGGTCCTCGTACCACTGATATAGTCTGAATTTTAAAAGTTGAGGTTTTTTTGCGCATGTTTTACATGGCGTAGTGGTCTTTTTTGTGTAGAGATACGAAAGAAGAAACTTGTTACAACAACAAAAACGCATGTGTGTAAGTATCTTTTTTTCTGCGCATGTTTTTCTAGTATAATACGAAACCTCAACTTTTAAAATTCTGACTATACCTATGTTTATAAACATTTTTTAAACATGCGCAGAAAAAAAGATACTTACACACATGCGTTTTTGTTGTTGTAACACGTTTCTTCTTTCGTATTTCTACACAAAAAAGACCACTACGCCATGTAAAACATGCGCAAAAAAACCTAAACTTTTAAAATTTTGACTATACCAGGATTACGCACTTAATATGATTTGTATATGTTGGGCTTATTAAATAAGATTTGTAATTTATTGCTTATAATTACTCATATTAAGTTTTAATGAAAGTTAATTGAAAACTTTGTTCTAATGAAATATAAAGCACAGTTTAGACTTTATTTTCACTGAATGTACCAAACTTCAAAAACAAATGTAAAACAAGAAAAAAACGGTGATATCTACATATTTGAAAATCAATTTTTCCCCAATATCTTTAAACTAATAACAATTATTCTACAAACATCTTTAACAAATACACATTTTTCCCAAAAATAAATATGATTAGAATAATTAATGAAAAATAATGCTTTTTAAAAAAAAACGTTAGTAAAATTACAGGCTCTACTTAACTATGATTAAAGAAACACTTAAGGCTATGTATAGGAACGTCAAAATTAAAAAAAGTATCGATACTGGGCATTGGTATCGGATCTATGGTATCGGGACAAAAGCATCGATATACGATAGTATCGGCCGGTACTATAAAAATTAAAATCCCATACTAAAAATTAAAAAAATAAAAAATAAAGGTATTTGAAAAAAGAGATAAAATTATATTCTTTCTCACTCTTCCCAGGGCTAATATAACCATTTAACCTGTTGGTATCGGGTATCGGTATCGATACCGGTAAAAGTATCAGAGAGAGAGTATCGAGTACTTGGTATCGGATCACAAGTATCGATACATCGATAGTATCGTTGGTATCGTGACTTCCCTGGTTATGTGGTTGGTGACTTAAGCTTCCCTCAAATTTAAAGCTTATTAAAAAGCTATTAAACTTAAAATTAAAACTTGAAATTTAAAAGTATAAAAATACATATTTTGAAAAATTTTCTAGCATCGAAAAAATGTTAATACTTAAGGAAAGCTTAAAAGTAAAAGTAAAAAAAGCCTTACTTAAGTGTGAAATCTCACTTTACTTATTCTATACTTAATTGTTGACTGTAAAACTGGACCTTATGCCCGATTTCTTCGGAAGTCTCTGCTAACTGGCTATCACCTAAGTGTAGGTGACAGCTAGCTAAATGTTTGGTTTTCTTCATTATTACTTTATGCTAACTAGCTGGCAGCAACATTTCTAATTCCCAGCCCTGAAAACCATAAAGTTCTAATCGAGACTCTAAAATTTAGTAATGTAAAATTTTAATATTTTTCAAGCTGTAACCGTTTAACGTTTATTTTGTATTAAAAAAAGTGTGTAAATGATTAAAAAAGATATTTTTTAAGTAAACGTTATGTTAGGGATTCAAATTAATTCAATTTTTGTATTTTTCTTTTTTATATATATTTATTCATTAATCAGAAATTTGATGTTTGATATTTTCAAGCTCCTTTTCTGTTATAATAAATATTTTGATATAAATAATCACGTTTTCTTGACACAAAATGCGCAGCTATCAAATTAGGTAACACCTGAATAAATAATCATTACCTCATCTGCCAGCTAAACTTAGGTGGCAGCTAAGTGCTAATCAGAGGTGAAGAAATGCAAATCTCTTTATTATCTTTATCTTATCTCTTTATTATCTAAAGCAATAACAAAAAGTTTTGGATGGAAATGTTTATTGAAGTTGTTTAAAAATTATCTTGTACAGTAACTCTGTAAGTAGGTACCATAATTTTCAACCATAAGGACGAAATATGCAAAAATCATGAAGACTGAAGACGTTCAACATTTTTAACTTTGTTTTTCATTTGATCTCGAAAACCAGACAAAATCCAATTAGTGTTTGTTTATCTCGAGAAGTAAAAAAGCACAAGAAAATTGTACAGGACAATTTTGAAAAGAAACACTTTAACAAATATTTAGGTAAAAAAATTACACTTTTTAGTTCACGGGATGCTGAGATATAGCGTTTGAAAAAAACAAATTTCAAAATTTTCATACTAAATTAATCGTATATTTCTGTATTGTCAAGGCATAAACGCTTAAGTCAAGTCAAGTCGAAAATGAGTGTTTGAGCTTTTGATATTCACCACAGCGTAAGTCACATTAAATTTGGCTTAATTCAATAAAAATATACCTTGTCTAGTTGTTGATAAAAATTGTTGACAATAATAATAATTCTTTTTTAACAAATGGAATTTAACTTTCAAAACTCTTTACCGTAAGATACATTTTTAGACATAAGCGGTTATGCCTTAACAAATAGATATGTATGTACATTTGTATACGCACCGCCAGTTTTTTAAACAAAAACGATTGGTCAATCCTAGGGTTAAACAAATTGAAGTAATCTTTTTTATTTATTTTTAATTTTTAAATCACACAATTGTAAATACAATATGTACTTTATAAAATGAAATCATTGAAGATTCATTCTTTTTCACTGTTTTTCACAGTTCATTAACAGCACTAATGTTAATTTAATTAGCGTCCTTTTTCAAACATTTATTTTATATAAGAAAATGGAAACCATAGTTTCGTAGAGAGAGTTTAAATATTCTATTACATATTCACAATTCAAAGTTGTCATTGTCTCATTCATTAAGTTTCATTCTATTATGATAGTAAATATGCTTTCATTGCAATATACTGACATACATTAACATTAAATTGCAATATTCTATTTCATTTTATACAACAGAAACCATGACAAAACTCTTTCGAACATCAGCAAAAACAACTGCAGTAGATTCCTCATCATCTTCAGCAATGACAACACCAAAAGTAAAACGACATTTTTCTTATAATGAAAAAGAGTCATCAAAACATCCAACATTATTATCGTCATCAATCACACAAACACACACACAAACACCATCACTGAAACCAAAAACATTATCGAAATCTAAAATAGAAACGGATGATGTAATGTACCATTCACTACCCACAATAAGTAACGTTGCGGTAACAGATACATTAACTCTTCAGGACGATACAATTTCCCTTGAGTCTCTAAATAGCCATACATCTTTGGGTAGTCACGTATCTTTGCAAAGTAGTACATTAGACTTTTTAAAAAATGAACAGGACTTAGTTTTGGTCCAATTCAATGATTGCAAAAATGAGAAAATTACTGAAAGCTATTTGGAATCCTCACAAGAGCAGGGAAAAAATGAAGTTGATAATGGTGAACATGTTTACAATGATGTTGCTGTTACAAAACAAGATACACAAGAAGAAACTATTGCAAGCAAAAATAATGAAGTAAAAAAGACATTATTTCTTGAAGACTCATTCCATGCAAAAAAGCATAAAATGTCTGATGATGAAAAAGACAATAAAAATGTTAATGGAGTCATAAAACTTGATGCCACAGATATTGGAACAATTCATGAGCAAAGTATCATTGAATACACAGTTCGTTTTATATCGAGTAAATTTTTATTGGGTGGTAAACCAAACGAATTAATACCAGAGACAAAAGTACGAGTCTCAATTAAGAGCTTATCTTTGAGTGTGATAGGTAATTGTGTAAGATTAGAACCAACGGTACTGGGAATTATGATGGAAATTGATAGAACGGAAATAAAAATACATTCGGGAGATGATGACTTTAATTCATCGCCAGAGGGTAGTAACGATAATAGTAGCATTGAAATTGAAAACAGTTCTCAGATTGATGAGAAAAATCAGAAGGGAAATCATGAAATAATAAAGACGAATAACAATCAACCAGAAAATGATGGACTCCTGGAAATAAAAGACGACCATTTCGGTGAATGTACCACAACAATGTCATTACTTTTGAATTCACCGCTAAGTAAGAGTGCTGATGATACTTTAATAGCTCAATTAAAAAATTCAACATTTTCTAAAACTATTCATAACTCGAAAGAAAGAAACACCAATAATTCTAAATTGAGTAATCAACTTGAACAAATTTTGTCAAAATCAGAAATAATTGAGTCCAAAACAAGTTCAAACAATCAAAAAAAATTTGAACTCATACCTTCAATGGCGAAATCATCAAATTTGATTCGAACAAATCGAATTGGAGGTATTGGAGATGTGCAACAAAATACAAAGCAAAATGAAAAAAAGGAAGAATTAAATTCATGTACGGGAATTGAAAAACAATTCATTCATGATATTTTATTATTTTACAATCACTGTGATCCAATTTTACGAGGGAATGTGCAAATAATTATTGGAAATTTCATTTACGGATCGTTGCTTTTCAACCACAACAAATGTTTATTAAATGAACCATGGAATCTGAATAAGCTGTTCGCAATTTTGATTAAGGTAATTTGATATATAAAAATAAAAATAAAAATCATGAACAATAAAACACAACAAAAACAAATTTGTATCCTTACTTTTGTCTCGCTGTACACATTCAAAAAAAACTATTCTTTTCATGTTTTTATTTTGTTCTGTAACATTAACAGTACCGATAGTAAAAAACAATTGTAATTAAAACTTAAAACACACACAATATTATGTACTTCAAATCTACGGTACGACAATATTTATAAAAAAATTTGATATAATTTGGAAGTTGTGATTTACTGATAAGATAACACATATCCCATATGGTTTTTTCACGTATTCAGGTGTTAACATAAATAGAAGGATGTCCTTCAAATTTTTTAAACAAATAAACAACCAAGAAAAAAAGTATCTTTATCTGTTAAATCCTTTCACATGAAACCGTTAACCTACAATCTAAAATCCAATTCGTAAAAGTGCTTCAAGCGAGCAATCATTTTACGTTTTATCGTGTTTCCTTGTTATGTGTATTTTTTCTGCTGCAACTTTTTTACATCTTTGAGTTGAAAAACGCTGAAATTTTCTTATTTTTATCTTTACTTTTTTCTTATTTTTTATTATCATAGGGCTTGAGGGATGAGATTCATACGGTAGTAGTTCAAGCATTCACCTCTTTTGAAAAGTTTTTTCCACTTTTGATGTTCAACTATCGTAAGCTGCTGAATAAACAAATGGTTTGGAATGCAACAGACGTTGACACTGGTGATGATGATTATTGTGCGAATGGTGATGATGATGAAACTTTTATCGAAAAACTATTAAGTACAAAAATAAAGAATTTCAATAATCAAAATGAGGATGAAAATGTGAAATTTCTAAATGAAAGTGCTAAAATGACTTTCTATAAAAAATTAATAACACCGAAATTACTTTTGGATCAACTTATTTTGTGTCATGACAACAAGTATTGGGTTGTTCAAAATAAATATTCTGAAATTATTTCCAATTTAGAATACGACATAATTCGAGAATATTACGGAGATGATATTGGATCGTTTTATGAGGTAAATTTTACTGAAATTTTTAAAGTATAATACATATGTATGTACATATATTGATTTCAAGAGAGTCAAATTGCAAAATGAAATTTCATTCTAATAATTTTTTTAGAATTTTTTATTAAATTTTCATTCAATTCTTTTTCAATTGAACTTTCTTCAAAATCTTTTTTATATTATTTGAATAGGAAACTTTTTCAAAACAACTCATTGAATTCTTGGGAGATGACGACGTTCGTGTTCGGGAACATGCAGCAGAATGTCTTTGCAATTTCATCGAATTGAATTGCAATAAAAATACTATCAACAATTTTGAACAGAAAATTCATAATCCTAATTTGAATTTACTTCGAGAATTTCTTGATTATAAAATATTCCTTGGAATGTCGAAAACGTTACGGGATTTACTGAATGATGAAAAAGTTTTTACTTTGGCAAAAGAGAAATATATTTCACGAATTTGCTATATTTTAACAAATAAACTCATGGAGTTGAATAATAAAAATCAACAGGTATTTATTTGATTGCAATTTTGTTTTTTTTTTTTTTATTAATTTTTTGGCTGTTGTGTTTTTGAAATAAATTCATTTTATTTATTTCGAACTGATAAATGATAAAAAAAATATCTCTCAATAAAATTTTATTAAATAAATCGATTTTATATGTCAGTTATTGTTTTTTTTTTTTTTTTTTTTTTTTTTTGAATAAAACTTGATATGATTTTGAAATATGAAAATTGAAATATTCAAAGATAATTTTTGTTTTTTTCTTTTTTTCAAGTTCGGTATTATTTTTGCTGTGAAAAGACTAATAAATCACTTTAATCCCGTTGATTATTTGGAAGCATGGAATGAATTTAATTTTGATGATATTTGTTTAACATTCGCTACTGAAAATTATACAATAGGAATGGATCTTCAATGTCAGAATGATTTAATTGAAATAACAACAAAACTGTTGGCAGGTTAGTTTTAAATTATTGAAAGTTAACGTTTTCGATTACACATACATACGTATGTATGTATGTATGTACGGTATATACATTTAATAAGAAAGAAACATTGATTTCATTTGTACATGAAAAAAGTTTAAACAAATTGATATTGCTGTAGAGATTTTTAAAAATTTGTAATTATCATGTTACACAATTTTTATACAATTCATTATTTTTGCTTTATTAATTACCTTTAATTGTGAAATTTATTTATTTATTTTTTCTTCTTGTTTCTCTTTTGTTTCAGCGAACACTTTGACCGGGCAAGCTAACAATAAATTAATTGACCTACAACTTTCTCATACATTAAAATTGTTGAATATTTATCATCATTTATTTTCAAATCAGAAACCTTTTTCATTCATGAAACAACACAAAGGTGATTTGTTTGGTAATACAAGGGAATCGATCCAATCAAACTCTGTAGGATATTTTGGATACGATTACTTTTATATTAAATTTTATCAAGTAATGAAGAGTGCGTACGATGTTTACAAGGTAAGTGTCAAAGAATTATTATTGCTGTTTTATAAGAATGTGAAAAATTTTTAAAGTTTCAAATTTAAAAAATTTAAAGAGTTTGAAGAGTTTACACAAAATACGAAACTGTAATGTATGAATGTTGATTGATTTATTGTCTTATAGATAACCATAAATCATGAATCAGGATTGAAGATAATGACCTTGCTTACAACAAGTCTTCGGGCACTTTCAACTTGTCTAGACATTAAGGAGCGAACTAACTCCTTACCTTGTTTAAAATTAATCGAAGAAATTTTACAATATTTAAATACTCTAATTAACTATGAACCAATTGGGACAATTTATTGCATTCGACAACTTTTAAAATATTTATTCGGTCGAAATTATATTAACAGAAAAAATGATTATAAACCTTTCATTAAATCTTATTTTTATGTAAAAAATGCAAATAATGACGAAGATATTCAAAGTAAATTTCGTGAATTATTTATGGATGCAATGAAATTCCCATTGGGTAAAATGAAAAGTGAAGAGGATGCAGCAAAACACATTAAATTATTTGAGCCTTCAGTTGTTTATTGTTTAACGGTAATGAAATTTTAAAAACAAAAATATGAAAATAAATGCTTTTTATTACATTCTATTCTTTTTTCTTCAAAAAATAGCTATTTATGAAATCAAATGCAACTGTCCAAACACCAATTCTAGAACTTTTGTCACAACTTTTAGAATTCAATGTAACTTACAGTATTCTAGATTCAAAAAATATAATATTCGAACAAGTAATGAAAAATTTAGAATTAATTGAAACCGGAGTGGCAAGGTTAGTAGGGAGATTTTGCTGAAAATAGTTTATTTTATTCTTTTTTTTATTTCTTATTTTTTGTAATAGAAATGCAACAACTGTAATATGGGCTGTTATTAGATTTCTAGTAGCTTTAACAAAACAAAATGACAAGAAATTAATAACTATTCCAAAAATTATAAGTGTGATTAACAATTTATTAGCTAATAATGGCATTAAACCGTGTAGTGTACTAGCTCTTAAAGCTTTAGCATTTGAAATATTTTTCACTCAAAATGCCAATGAAAGTCCCAATCATCCGATTGATGACAGTAACACCTCTTTAAATGCCAAAGAATTAAACACACAAAAAGAGGTGATACGTGGTATGTTGGAAAAATTTGTTGGTAATATTGAATGTCAGAAAACATTGACTGTCCTACTATTATGGAGATGTTTGTGTTTGGAGGAGCAATCAATTCCGGATACAGGAGTATTATCTATAGTGACCAAAGGAATGGAATGTGGGCAGATTAAAGTTGAGAACTTTGAAAGCTATTCTGTGCTGAATACTCTATTCAAAAACAGTGATAAAAACATTTTTCAGGAAAGTAACGAATTCATGTCAATACTTTCATTGTTTGTAACAAAGGTGAGGTGTTTTTTTATGTTGTCGTTTGAGTTTTCTTTTCCATTGTTTTTTATCTAAGTATGTAATCATGTACATACATATGTATGTGTATGTACATTTTCACTAAACATGTTTTGTCCTCAAAATTCAATTGAAGCTACATAGATTTTTTCAGTGAAAGACTTTTTTAAATGTTCTATCTTTTACTTTTGAAATATCAAAAGTTTTGCGCGCTTCAGCCTTCAAAGATTATTTTTTTTTAACATTGTTTTTGGTGATATTGTGTTACAACATGTGTGTTTGTCATTAAACAATTGAAAAGAGTTTACAAAATCCCAAGGAATCATTCCACTTCTTTAGCTTTTCTTTTTCAACGTTAAGTCTTTAATTCAATTGTGAACAACTAATCAGAAAAGTGTTTAAATGCATAATTAACTTTAATTTATTATCTCATGCATCTTTTCTTTCTAAATTGAATAATCTGTTCAACTTTTTTCATTTTCATTATTTTATGTATCATTTTAAAATTATTTACGCAATTTTAAATTTTCAATTCATTTCCTTTTAAAACACCTTTTAACTACAAATTATTTTCAATTTTTCTGTTTAGAACATCGATAATTTCAATGATTTGTCACAAGTTACCATTATCTTGGATAATGTGCTTTTGAAAACCGAAAGTATTCATTTAGCTAATCATATTAAGCAGTTTCTGGAAGGCAGCCAAGTCAGTTCGCATTGTAATGAATTGGAATTTTTCGCAAAGATTCTATTTGAAAAAATGGAAACATGTTTTTCAACTTTGCTTAAGCATCCAGATGATGACGATTATTGTCGTCTCATTGTAAAGTACATAAAATCCATGTCGCATATTTGCACAATGGATGCACTCAATACTCATTTGAAAAACATTGTTGAGGAGAATTGGTTTTATGAGAAATATCAACTGACGAACCCAGTTATGGAGTGTCTTCATATGGAACTTTTAAATTTCGAATGTGAACTGAATTTGGATAAGACGTTGATGCTTTTGCAATTCAAACAAATTGAGAACAAGAAAAAACGAAAAACTTTTATAAGAAAAGTTTGTAATAAATTTGTAAGTAAAATATGATATCAGATGAGTCAATTTAACTATTACAATTTTGTAAACAAACAAATTGAATGTTCTTAAAAATCTATTATTTTATGGTTTTTGATTATTCAGAATGACCCTCAAATGTGGACAACAGAAGAAGTAGAAAACTTGTTTTCAATAGAGAATGTCATAAGTTTAGTTGATGGAAGCCATCGATTAGTTTCATCGTTTCTTCAAATTAAAGAACTTTCAGATGTGATTATCAGGAAACTTCTAGATGGGATCAATGTTTTCGAAAAAGTAAATATTCTTAAAAATTAAAACTCAACAAGCACCTGCTTTTCATTTATTTTTTACTTACATAAAATTTAAATTACATATTGATTAAGAAGGAAATAAAACCTTTTTTTATGCTTCGCAGACATCAATACCCAATCTAGTCAAACTGATTCGACAAATGAAAAATACTTCTACTTCAATTAAGGTTGAATTTTTATCGTATTTAAATGATAAAGTAAAAAATAATAGAGCTCTACAAAGATTAATTGAACATTCAATTCAAGAGGAAATTGTATTGTCAGAGAAAATTGGTTCCAATCCAGTAGAAATAAGTGAATCGATTTATGTTAATGATGATGATTTAAAGAATGGTCATCAAGGAAATTCCTTGTACGTTCAAAGAAGTTGAATTTAATTTTTTTTCAACTTCCTTTTTTTTTATTTTCTTTTGTTACGAAGAAGTAATTCAAGTGCTGTTGTCCTAATTATTTTATTGTTTCCTTTTTTACAGCTTAGTGGTTTCTGAAAGATTAGATGTAACTGAAATACTTGCGGACGATCAGAAATTATTTGAAAAGCAAAATATTGATGAAAAATGGCTGATAGAACAGGTGAGTAAATTATTTGAATATCGTAATTGAAATATACGAGTAAGTACCATTAACTTTTCCAATATTTTCATTGACTTTTCGGGTTACCATCCCTTTTCTCTCAAAATAATTATGAACAAGATGTATCGTAAAATTTACCTTCACAATTCTTTTGCAGTTAACGAAATTTTCAAAAGTATCTCAACAGAAAGAATACGTTAAAATTTTATTGGAAATCAAATCTGAATTCAAGTTAAAAGCAATATTTTCCTTTATCAATTGCAACATAAAAAGTATTTTAGAAACTTCTATTAGAGTATCCTTCGATTCAATGATATCATCATTTCAAAATGACTGTGTGGTCTATAATCCGCATATTAATTACATGAACATGAATGCGTTGTTGAAAGTCTCATTAAATGCGTTCACTAGTGAATTACGTGATATTACATTAGAGTCGCAGACTAATTACCCACCAGGAGATGATATTTCAGATAAAGACATCGCTTTAATGGCTTCGACGATTACAACATTACTACGTAAAGTTGAAGAACTTGAAGTGATAAGTTTAATGTATGTGGAATATAAGTTCATCCAAAAGTTCATTAGAGAACAAATTTTCAAGCAGGAACAACTTATCACACTTCTAATCAACTTTTGTTGTGTGTGCTGTAAACGAGCACGGATTTTATTAAATTCAAATAAACTTGAAGACAGATATCTTGAAATTTACACCTTATACGAGTGCATAGACACCATCCTAAAGCAGAAAATTATTTGGTTAGAACTAAATCAATTTGAAAAATACGTGACATGTTTGAATACAATTCTGGATATGTTATACGATGGAATGACGAAATCAGTGAAGAACACAATTTTCTACAAGAGATACAAGATGCAAGCTAAAGGAATCTGTACTGATTCAGAAGACAATTCACATGTAAAAGATGGTGGGAGTGGCGGTGAAGAAGAAAGTACAGATAGAAATGTAGATTACATAAGAAAAGTGATTTTTATAGGAAAATTGATTGAAACGAGGACGAATGTTGATACGATTTCAAAAATCAATAAAGATAATTTTCAAGAGATGCAATGTGGAAAGATGTCAATGGTAAATTGAACATAAACATAAAAGTTGTTGAAATTTTCAAGATGCAAACTAAAATGAAATTCTTAAACGATTATTTTTCTTTGTTTTTTTTTTTTGGTTTTGGTAGAAAGTTCTTATTTCAATTGGTATTTCTTTGCTAAGAATAAATTTCTATTATGCTTATGCTGTTACACCCCTTGAAGTGTTCTGTAGTTATGGCAATGAAAGCAAATTTCCCAACTCTTCAAAATTACTTTCTATTCCAGTTGAATATCTGAGTGATGTTGATATCTTACAAAAGTTTGTAAAACGGTCAGTATCAATATTTATGATGATAAGAGTTTTGATTAATGTGTTACATTTAAATTTTGCAGATTATTCATTTTGGGTTTCTCCACTCGCCAACAATTCGAAGAATGTTATATGACGTTCCTTTTGTTAATCAATAAAGTGTATGACGAGAATATGGTAGATGAAGAAGAACAATTTCAAATAAAAAATACTTGTCTTGCGGCAATTTTAGAACTTTTAATTACCTGTAAAAGTTTTCCTGTTGTTGGAAATAGACTATCACGATTTCATCATAGTACAAGATGTTCAAAAATAAAATGTGAAAGTATCAGGTAACAAAATACAACAGAATGTATTTGTAATTATTTAGATTTTCTTTTTATTCTGCTATTTTGAAACACATATACATATATTTATTCTGGATTATCTTATTTTATTTTATTCTACTTGCAATTGTTTTCTAAAATCTTTTGTGTCTTTAATTCTCGACTGTTAATAAATTTATCTAAAACCTTATCTTATATATGTATATTACGACTGTCGTTCTAGTTCAAAGAAACTTCACAAAGTTCAATTAATTATTCCTGGATCGAATGTATTTTACCAACCCAATTTAGAACGTAAGCTATCACAATATTGTGGAATAAATGAGAAATATATCGAAAGCTACAATCATTATTCAGAGGATAATATAATCGGGACCAATATGTTTCAGCCCAATCAATATGGGCTTAATCATGTGTGGCAATTAATGGAAGGACTATCAAATGAAACTGATATTAAAGAGGATTCAATAATAAAAAATTTTCGTTGTTTCATTGAAAATTCTGGAATTGATTTAAAAAGTAGTTTGCAATTAATTTTCGATGTTTTAATGCAGCTGATAGAGGTACACTTTAAGAATTTAAGCACAATGGCAACGTTTTTTTTTTAAATTATTTTATTTATTTTTTGTTTAGGATAACCATGTTTTAGCTCTTCCAAATCTAGTGAAATTTTGTGAAATCTGTGAAAATCGTGATCAAATAAAATGTATTAAAGATAAAATATTTAAACTACAAGAAAGTATAGCAATCGATGATACAATATCACATCAAGTAAGTTGGTTAATGTCCAAAAGAAAAGAAAATATCCTTTTCGAATAAAACCTATTAAAAAGAACTCTAATATTCTAAATTTGTAGTACATCATTTATTTATTGTGTAAAACTCAATCGGTACTAATTCCTTCCTCTGGAGAATTAGCACATTTATGTTCAATGATATCAACATATCTGAAGAGTACTCATGTATTCATTAGGAATGCTACACTATATGGTCTTTTATGTTTACTCGAAAGTTGTTCTAAGACAAGCACTTCAATTGGTAAATTAAGTGAGGAACTGTGCATGTTAAGGGATCTTATCATTGGATACATCAGTCGGCATGGAATAATTGAGGAGAGGTATGATTTGCATTAATGTTACACATTTAGGATATTACCATTTTCAGAGAATTGATGCATACATATGAAAGAGAATAACAAAATATTTATTCGAATATGTAGTAGATATGAATTTTGAAAACGTATTTAAAATTTTATGAAAATAATTGTGGAATGAATATTGTATGAGTTTTATTGTACAAAAATGATAACATCAAAGTGACATAATGATTGTAATTAGTTTTTGTGTTATTTCAGAAAATATCCTATGTGGTATTATGTGTAATTTAGTTTTAGTTATTTTAATGTATTCATTATAAATACAAACAATTCGAATATTTTTGAAATAACCGCATATACAAATTTTGTAGTTCAATACAATTCAGTGATACGCATACAAAATTGGTTTGGACGCTTAGTTTTAGTCTAATTGAGATGACATCGAAATTTGTTCCTGAATGTAATTTATTGTCAAATTCTATTATTTCGGCGAATAATCTACTAAAAAGGACAACAAATGAGGACATTTATTTATGTATAGTACATGTAAGTATTTTATGAGATATTTAAATTGGATTTTGGATTGGTGAATGGTTGGGTACAATTTGTACATATTCTATGTGTAACATGGTGGTTAAGTGTGTACTTTATTAAATTGTATGATAAATTGATTAGCTTTTTGATGGACAATTATTGAAATACGTTTTATGTCATGATGATATTGTGATTCTCTTTTATGTGGTCTCTATTCAATTTTCATTTGTATAGGGACTTGAACGTATTACAGTGATTAGCGGTATGACCGGAACCAGACAACCATTCGGTGATAAAATTGAAAAACTTGCTGTGGAACTCTGTAAAATAGAGAATGAGAGATTTTCAATACCAGCTTTAAAATTACTTATATCATGTATATACATTGGTATGTATGTTATGTGGTTATACAAGAAATAAATAAATTTGTTTTATTTTGAATTCGTAAGAATTTCAATTAGTTTTAATTATTAAAGGGAAAGTATTCAAATACAAACTTTAAATTCATTATTTGGCTTGAACATGCTTGTTATATGTACTTTCTACAAAATCAAAAAAATGTTATGTCTGATCAAAGATATTTTATCTAAATTGTTTTAGGCAGTATCTCTAGTATGATTTGAAAACAAAAAAAAATCTTTTCAAATTACACCAAAATGCTTTGATTATTTCCTAAAATCCTTTTTTCATCACATTCTTCACAATTTTTTTTTTTTTTTTTTTTTTGTGAAAAGTTTTTTGGCAAAGATAGTTTCTGTAAAAAATGATACCAAATAATAAAATTTTTTTGTGATTTGGTCTGCTTTTTACGGCATATATCTTTAGAAATTTCAATATATTGACATGAAAGTCTTTAAATTTTCTTAGTTCTAGTCTACTAAAAATTCTCAAACCATTTTTACAAACTTTTGATTTATTACTGAGCTACTTACTTATTATTGTTTTCAAAAGTAAGCAGTCAGAAAAAGTTAAAAAAAATTACTATTCAGAATTAAAATGAAAATATAAATATAAATTTATTCAAAATATCACACTCTAATTTGTATAGGATCATCAGTACAACTTGAAAACACTGAAGATTCAAATGGTATCGTCCAGGATGACCCAGAGATAATAATTCAACATACAGAAAAGGTCGATGTATTACTTCATCGTATTAAATCATCAACAACAAATGCTGCTAAAATTTATGGAAAAGTTCTATGCCAAATTATCCGTGACTTAGTGCCTCCGAATGAAATTCTTACGAAAGTTATAAAAGAATTTTTAATAATAAATCAACCATATTCTGAAGTTATTGCTCAAATCGTACACCAGGTAAGTTTAATAGCCATAAAAGATTTAGACAAGTTGATGGCTAGAGATTTTTTTTTTTTTTGATTATTCAGTTTTTATTTCCTTACTTTTTTTATTATTATTATTTTTTTTTTATTTTTATATTTTAACGATAGTTTTCATGAATTTTTCAAATAAATTATGAACCATATTTTCTAGTTCTCCATTTTTTTTTATTATTATTCCTTGTTCGGTCTTCTAGGTATTTAGGTCAGCTATAGATTCATCGTTTTTGCAGATGTTGCAAGATTGGTTGATATGTTCGTTGCCAACTTTTATAACACTTCCAATTGAGAAAGGTGTCTGGTGTTTAACTGTTATATTTTTATCGGCATCAATAAATTTGCATTTGATTAAATTATTTCCAATTGTGTTGAATGAATTTAAAAGATTCAATGAAAATGAAATTGAATTATTTGTTGTATCTTCACAAGATTTTTACGAAAAATTGAATATGGAACAAAAAGAACGTTTTAAAGAGGCTTTCAATGAGAGTCAGTATAAGATTTATAAAGTTATGTTGAAAAATTTGTAAAATTTTCTTTTGTTATGAATAAATATGAAAATATATTTGGCTTTTTTCCTATTTTTTAAAAGTACGTAATTAAGTAAGCAAAGTATATAATGTATGAAATAGATTTATGATTATTATTGTTTAATTGTTATCTTAGATGAAAGAAATAAAATATTTTCATTTATTTTAAAATGGCTATTCATATTTATTGATTTGGTGTCGATTGCAATTATTCATTTTTGAAAGTTCAGTGGACTTTCAAAGTGAGTCGAAGTGTTTGCGAAAAAATTAATGGGAATGTATTATTTTTGAACAGATTCAGCTGGATATTTTTTTTTTCTTGAAGGAAATCAAGAATACATTTTAGTTTTATATTTTTCAAGATTAAATAGAGTGTGACAAATGTACGAAAATGGTTTAACTAATGTTTTTTTTTTTTTAATTGCTTAGAAAATTTGATGATATTCCTACTTCAACACGGTTTTTGGTGCTTTTAACATTTAACGAATAAATTTGAAGGATTTCGGTTATTTTATTCATTTAATTTATTAATTTTATTTTATTATTATTTTTTAAATTAACAAGGAATTCTAACAATTTTTGCAACAGAAAAATCATTCATTAAATTTGTTGAGTATCTTCAAAATATTTTCAGGAGATTTCTGTTTAGCATATTTTGATTATAGTCTGAATTTTAAAAGTTGAGATTTCGTATTATACTAGAAAACTTTTAAAATTCAGACTATAATTATAATTTATTTATGAAAAATTTTGTATGTAACATGAATGAAAAAAATAATCTACAATTTTTATTATTTATTAATATTTTATTATTTACAAAACTGAGTCAAATAAAATGATTTAAAATTTAAAAAAGCAAAATTAAAAAAGGAAAACATTAATAGAAACTAGGATAAAGTGTATAATTTGAAATTTCTTTTACAGAAATTTCATTCGAATAATTTAAAAAGGCTCATGAATAAAATAAAAATTTGTGACCCAAAAAAAAAAAGGTTGATATAAAATTGGACTGCTTTTCAAAATAATTTTCCTATTTCATTTTTAATTTTTTTGTATTACATGTGTGTACATTATATGAGAATAAACATACAGTAGCATGAATGTTAGTCGAAAAGGTTTTTTGTTAATGAAAAAGAATTTTTTTTAAACGTAAGATGGAAATTTTATAAAAAAAAGATTCTGATGTGTAGAGCTTTTTTATATATATATATGTATATTTTTTAAGAGCAAAGAATAATAAATTGGAAAATTTCATTTAAAAAAAGAAAAGAAAAAGTTGAATACGAATAATGATTATGAGTTAAGAATAAGAATAAGAATAATATATGAAAAGGATCAAGTTCTATGAAAGTTTTCATTATTATTGTACTAAAAAATAATAATAATAATAATAATAATATCAAAGGGTTAAAAAGGATTCTCTGAAAAAAATAAGAAAAATCTAAAAAAGAAAAACATAAATTAAACTCTTTCAAAATTTCTTCAATAATGCAGCTCTAAAGAGTTAATATTTTGCACTACCTTATTTTTCCTCAAATATAAAAATATTCTAGAAAAATGGAAAAAAAGGAAGTCAACTTCCTTTATCTTACTAAATTAATGTTTCTATGGAATAAAATTATTTAATAAATAAATGCGAATTTGAAAAAAATTTGAATTGAAAACGTTATGAATATATAAAATCTTGATGTTATCCAAGGATGTGTTGACTCGACACCCGTCTGTGCGTTAGCATTGGTTTTTTTCAGTTTTTTGGTTAATGCTCTATACCAATGCTATTCTGAGTTCTGACCTTTGCTCGTGGAATACTTTCGAGCGTATTTAATAGTATAACTTTTTTGTTTGTATGTAGTTTATTTTTTTTTTTGTTTCAACCTACGTCAATGAATCTGAAAGTGGAGAATTTAATTATGTACTTCGCTATACTCATTTTGAAGAACTCTTTTTCACATAATTCAGCAAACATTTTCAAAATTTTCTCCAGTAAAAAAATATTGCTCATGCGTACTTATTTGAAATTTCCCCTTTATCGGTACAAAAATGTCTGAATAATAGAAATATTTTTATGTATCTTTTTTACTAAAATTTACTATAAATTTAGGTTTACTCAGAAGAAAGATTTATAACTACATAGATCATATACGTTTGATGTCATGTAACATGTAAGTATGTAACACATAAGTTTGAAATTGAAGAGGTGAAATTTATTGTTTTTATGAAAAGAAATGAAAAACGAAATTTTTTAATAGGGTCAATGTTTATTACATTTTTTTTAAATTACGAATATAACAAAGTATGTATGATACATAC
This sequence comes from Bombylius discolor, assembly GCA_939192795.1. NCBI lineage: Eukaryota > Metazoa > Arthropoda > Insecta > Diptera > Bombyliidae > Bombylius > Bombylius discolor. The sequence continues at coordinate 17,884,791 of OW584241.1, read as the reverse complement.
ATATGCATGTATGTAGTAGGGGAAAATACCCAGTCCCGAGCACTCTTAAGGAAAATGTTTGACTTTTTCCTTATACCACGGTTAAAGTATTTGATAAATAATTCCAACCAAGAGTAAAATCAATTTTCTGAAGGGTCTAGATTTGCAATTTAACGCAAAAAATATGTTTTTATTTCAGTAAAATTATTAAAATTATGAACAAAACTCAAAATTCGTGAAGACCAGTAACGAGCACCCTTTTCGCCAGTAACGAGCACATGAAAAGAGCCAGTAACGAGCACTGCCAAAAATAAAATATTTTAATAATAAAAGTGTTAAAAAGTGCTAGAAATTAAGTTTTAACTAATTTAAAATGTATTTTCAAAAAAATTAGCTATTTATCGCTTTTTTTTAGTAAAATATAAAGGAAATAAATATTCATCTCCTTAACGAAAACGTAATATTCATCTCCTTAACGAAAACGTTGAGAAAAATGCCATTTTGAGTAGCACTTTATATTTATTAGAATTATATTTAAAATAAGAGTTTGTAATGATAAACCATCCACGCATTGCAAGGATAACATATTTTTCTAAGTATATAGCAAATATTCACCTGTATTTTTATAAAATTATCTTAGTTATAGAATAAAATAAAGCCAAGTGCTCGTTACTGGCGGAATGCTCGGGACTGGGTATTCTACCCTACATATTTACAATATCTGATTTCGTGTGATGTGATTTTTTTTTATTTTAAACGTAAAAATTATGAATTAAATTGAATTTAATTTTTTCTGTATATTTTATGTTTGATAAAGTTATTTATTTTAATTTTTAGTTACAAAAAAAAAACAAGAATTTATTTAACGAGGAACAAAGCAGTATCTTTTAATATGCTTTATAAAAATTATAGCTGTCCTTGTATGACATGGTCATTTTTTTTTTATATATAGAGCGTTCTACACTATTATTTCGCTTTATTTGAATTAAGAAAATCGGTTGAAAAGTATCCAGGGTGAACTTCACGAATGAAGTCAGAGAAATTTTAAGTGATAATGACATCCGACAGTCAACTCATGAAAAATAAAGCACTTACAAAATGTCCTCATTGTTACAACATGGTCCATCTGTAATCGTAAAAAAAGCTATAAAAATAAATTGAAAATTGACTTTAAATTGGCGAGTTTCATAAGAACTATATTAACGAGAATATTTTATTGCGATTAAAAATTCATGAAATGTTGAAAATCTCATGTCATTAATTCGAATGTTCTACGGTTAGCCTTTCTTTTTCCTAAAAAAAAAAAAGACAAATAAAATTAAATAAATGACATTTAGTACACCAGTTGTTTTTTGTTTCGCTGTACATTTGTTATGAGCCATATTTCATTTTAAAAGAATTATGAAAAAAAGTTAGTGAAACATAAGAAATTTCTCTTGAAAGAATGTAAGAAGCTATAATGAATAATGCCATATGCTCTAGGGAATTCTATGTTATGCAAATAAATCGTGGTATACAGGAAGGAAATGTTAAGTATTTTTTTATTTGTTTTCATTCGTTTTTTTGTAAAGGATACAGAAGAAATTCTATTGCAGACTGAATGACTAAGTTTTTTTTTTCATAACTCAAAAAATAAAAGACTAAAATCTCATTTATAAAAAAAAATTCGAATTTATATGAAATTTATTAACTTTTTTTAAAGGTAAATATTCCATAGAAAGAAATTATGACAAATAAAAAGCAATTTTGGGGTGAAATGAAATTACACTAGGAAGAACACATTTTGAACTTTTTTCAACAAATTTTTTCCGTGATAGTAGGTATTTGATATTTTTATTGAATAATATAACTATTAAGAAAAGGATTATCTGAACTAAAAGGTATACCAGAAATTTGAAGAAATTTTATGGTAATGCATGGGACGCCGACATGGATATGAAATTTTAATGTCCTTGAAAACAGTGAACTGTTTAACAATTTGTTTTATTTTTGTAGGTGTCAAGTATAGTTGGATGATTAAGTAACACTTAGGAATTTTTTGTTCAACCGACGATCTGATAAAAAAAAGTTATACTTATAGTATTTACATATTAGCGGTAGCTTTCCAGTACATATACATACGTATAAAAATAAAAATCAGACCTGTTTCGAAACTTTTATGTTCAATTTTGAGAATAATGACCAAGAAACATTTAAAATACATATGTTGTCTGACCTGTATTATCCTTGGTGTTATTAAAACATTTTTAATTTCCCAAATTCATTTTGATAAAATTTTAAGTTTTGAATTCGACTATGAATTGTTTCGGAATTTTATCTTTTATTAAAATATTGAATAAAGAAATTTAAAATTTTCTTTTTTTGTTCTTTAAATTTTTTAAAATACTTTAATAAATGTACAAAAGAATGAACAAGAAAGAATAAACTGAATTTGACTAGAAAACATTAGCATATAAATATGTACAATATAAAAAACACTTAATTGTGCAGAATACACAAAAAAATTCTGATTAATTATTCTTTAAAATGATAAAAACCAATGAAATACTCACAAAATAAATAAATAATTTAAATTATTTTTCTTCCTTCTTTAAATTGAGCTTGTAAGTATGAATAAAAAATGAATTTTCTTCAATTTGTTCCATTAATGTTTCTTTATGTATAAAAATTATATGAAGAAAGATACAATAAGTGGTTTGTTATATTTCGAAAATCAATGGAATATTATGGAATTTGTTTGGCAAACATTTTTTTATGAGAATGCTATTGAATTTAGCTACACAAAAATACTTAAATATTTCTATTAAGACATTTTTATGTGAAAGAAAAAATGTTAATAATTTGATAATGGTCATTTGAAATATTCAGAAAATGTTTGAGTTAAAAAAATATTCAAAACCATAATAATAAAATTTAGATTATCATTTGGGGAGTTGTTTCACGTTGTTTTGATCTAGTTATCCATGAATAAAAATTATATATGTATGTATAATCGTATTTTTAGCTGTGCCACTTCAGATATTTGAATATGGCATAAGTTGGCTGTAAATTTGTTTTTAATTAATTTGTTAGTTTCATTGAACAGAAAAATGTCATTTAGAACAGTATTGAAAAAAACAAATAAACTATTAAAATTCACATTTGAACAAAAAAGATTTTTAAATGTGCAAGAATATGTTTCATATACTTTACTTAATGAAGCTGGAATAAAAACACCAAAATTTGGTGTTGCTAAAACTCCAGAAGAAGCTGAAAAAATTGCTGATAATTTGAAAACCAATAATATTGTATTGAAAGCACAAGTTTTAGCGGGTGGTCGTGGAGTGGGACATTTTAAAAATGGTTTTAAAGGTGGAGTTCGTACATTAAATTCATCGCATGAGGCAAAAAATATTGCTAAAAAAATGATTAATAATTATTTGGTAACAAAACAAACTGGCGAAGAAGGTCGAATATGTAAATCTGTAATGGTTGCTGAGAGAAAATTTCCTCGGCGTGAATTTTACTTTGCAATAATGATGGAAAGATCTTTTGGAGGTCCTGTTTTAATAGCTTCAGCTCATGGTGGGGTGAATATCGAAGACATTGCTGCAGAAAACCCAGATGCAATTTTTTATGAACCAATCGATATAAACTGCGGCTTGATTGCAGAAAGAGCATGTGATATGGTGGCAAAAGTTGGTCTTGAAGAGCATGCAGATGAAATTGCTAAAATGTTGTTGAATATGTATGATCTGTTCGTTGAAAAAGATGCTTTGCTCATTGAAATTAATCCATTTGCAGAAGATGCTAATGGAGGATTTTTTGCATTGGATGCAAAATTTCGTTTTGATGACAATGCTGAATTTCGACAAAAGAAGCTATTTGAAATGCGTGACTGGAGTCAAGAAGATCCTAGAGAAGTGCAAGCGGCAAAATTTGATTTAAATTACATAGCACTTGATGGGACAATTGGCTGTATGGTAAATGGAGCTGGCTTGGCTATGGCAACTATGGACATCATTAAATTACATGGTGGTGAGCCTGCAAATTTTCTAGATGTTGGGGGTAGTGCAACAGCTGAAAATGTGAAAGAAGCATTTAAAATAATTACAACTGATTCCAAAGTATATGTGATATTTGTGAATATTTTTGGTGGAATAATGAGATGTGATGTTATCGCCGAAGGAATTGTAGCAGCAGCAAAAGATTTAAATTTAACAACACCAATTGTGTGCAGATTACAAGGTACAAAAGTCAAAGAAGGTTCTGAACTTTTAAAAAATTCCGGAATAAAAATATTAACACGTGATGATTTCGACGATGCTGCAGAATTAGTTGTTTGTATATCGAAAATTGTAAAGTTGTCTCGTGAAGCAGATATTACGGTTAATTTCGATTTTATGTTTTAAAAATTTGTAATTTGAATTTTTTTTTTTAAATTAACAAAATATTGTTGTATATGTGTGCGTATTAAAAAAAAATTTTTTTTCATATGCCACTTTTCCAAATAAATGAAAGTCAAATATTTATATGAAAGAATATCAAATTTTAATTGAGGGACGATTTTTACTTTTTTTTAAATGTTTTATGTTTCTTCGATTAAAATGTGGATATTTGTGGTGTTGCATGATATGGTGGTGAAAGCCATAATCCGGAAAAACAAAATCCAGACAACACAAAATCTAGAAAGGACAAAATCCAGACGGGACGAAATCCAGACGAGACAGAATCCAGAAAAACAATCCAGACTAAAAATCCAGATGAAATAAGTTTGCGGCAAACATTTCATCTGGATTTTTAGTCTGGATTTCCATACAGAATATAGGGTCTTACTAATAGATCTGTATTAAGTCGTTAATAACAACTTATACTCTGTTCACAAAGTTTTTTCAGTACAGGTCTTATGGACATATTTTGTCTTGTTTCTTCTTTGAGTAATTACATAAATGTGTTTCTTATTTTCGTCACCGGAAATGTTACCCTTTAGTTTATATTTTTTATCCAAAATCAGATGAACTTTTTGATAAGTGTTCCCGATTATACATTTGTTTTCAAATTTTATAACATTTTATACTTTGTAAAAATTGTTTCCCAATAAAGAAAAATTATAATACATATTTATTTTTTTTTAAATTTAATTATTATTAAAAATTTATTAAATAGAAAATGTTATGAATGTGTAATATTAGATTTAAATTATTCCTATAAAATAAGAAAATGTAAAAACCCAAAAACCCGAAAACATTGTATGCACATACATATATCCTACAAACAGATAACTGAAAGTGAAAGGGATTACGGGTTTTACTTTTTTGTTTTATAGCTGATCGTATGAATGAAAAGATAATTTACATTATCCTTATCAGTACCAATACTAATGTATATATTCTATTGTTTTTTTAATTCAATTTGTTGATCATAAAAATTTTAAAATTACCTAAAACTTTGCAGAATTTTTAAGAAAAATTTTTGTGCTGTTTTATTAGGGTATCGTGCGATTCTTTTTACACATATTTTAAGAAAAGAATTACCCATTATGTACAAAATATCAAAGTATCAATTATATACATTTTTTCTACAGAGTGAGTATTTATTACAAAATGCTTTCTATTGCAAAGGAATATGTGTATACAATTAATTGTATAAATTTATAATAATATGTAAAAAAAATATGTAAAAAACATTTTTTCAAATAAAACATAATTTATTGTTTGTATATGTTACATCATATCATATGCATACTTGTAAATGTATAAATAAATGCAGTAAATTATAATAATAAAATTTAATTTTTTATTTTTAAGAACGGTACACTATTAACAATGACAATGTATTCTATATGTATCTGCTCTGTGCTATTAAGTAATATAATTTTTACACAGCAACACTAATTTGCGATTATTTATTATTCATTCTACTTTTTATACACACATCTCGAATATCAATCAACCAACTTTTAGCTCATCAGCGTGTGTGCGCATGAATTTTTTCATCATTTTTATCTTTCTTCATAATTCATTTTGTTAATTTTTGTTCATCCAGAGAATTGAAATACATATAAGCAAAATAATCAGTCGCAGCGCAGTACAACTGTGTTACTAGCGACAATAAAGGGATGGCTATTATTGTTTTTTTCTGTTTTCCAGCGTCTCGTTGCACATATAATAGATTGGGGTATGAATAGCTTAGTATACTCCTATTAAATGTAACGACACTGGATAAAAATGAACTCTTCCATAAGACCTTGAATAAGATTTTTAGGTGGATTTACGCTAAATCCATTTTAAAAAGCTTTGACGTTTGCTGCTCAAAATAAAATACTTGCGAGAGAGAAAGATAAACTTTTCTCACTATTCATACTGAATGCAGTGTTGTTAGATCGTTGGATTTTTCCCTGTTTTTGGGAATTTCGGCTACCGACAATTTAAAAAGGGGAAAAGGAAAACATTGAACAAAAATCGTGAGAAAAAGCACGAGGGAAAAAAATTTTTAAAATTATATAAAATACCTTCTTGTACATATTTTATACCACGTACGAAATACGAACTGTGAAAACCCCTACAATCTAACAACACTGGTATATCTCTTTAAGAATAATTACAAAGAGAGAAAAGCTTTGTTAAAAAGAAGCTTAATTTTTTTGTATACATTCTTCCCATTTGAGTGCAATCTTCCTATAGTTATTACGATCTTTGTATAAACTCTTATTAAAGCAAACCTAACCTATTTTTTTATGACAATTTTATATTTTGATTTTAGACATTTAAAGTAATACAAAATTTTTAAAAATGGATAGTTGATGATTTTATATTTCGAGATTTAAAGGTAGTGAATGAGCGTGCTCATTGTCGAAAAATTAAAGAATATAAAGACAGACAAAATCCTTTTACATTTACTCAAAAAAAAGTTAAATTAAAATTCATATTTTTTATTTTATATCCCATACTTATAGGCTTTTTAAATAATTCTTTTTTATCTTCCATTTTAAACATATATAAAATTATAATTATAAATCTAGCATACTATTTTTGTATATGAATTCATATACAAAGATATTACAAATCAATAAAGACATTTTGACAAAGACTTCTTGAAAATTGTAAAAGTGTAAAAAATTGTTAAAAAAAAATTAATAGATATACATTATACCAAAAAATATATAGACAGAAAGAATTCTTATGTAGTATAAAAATGTCTCATACAAAAATTTTTGGTCTGGGGTTACAACATTGGAACTCCATTAGTGAAATAGCTTTGAATGTACATCAGCATATTTCAGTTTTGTTAAAAAAGCTTTTACTTCTGCATAGAAATACATATGTACATGCGAATACGACAATTACCTTGTTTATGCACAAAAATTAAAACGTATTAACGATAAAACGTTTTGAACATCGTTTTGATATAATACATTTTAATTGGTGTTTATGCCTAGTACAACATTTCATTCTCACTTAAAACGTTTTGAGTAATAAACTAATACTACTCTAAAAGTTCATATTGATGTTTAGTATGTTACCAACACCATTTTGAAAGGTAAAATATGACAATTCACTTAAAACGAAGAAAGTGTACATGCACATTTTAAAAACGCATTGAAATTTTAAATTCGGATTTTATAGTGTATTCACTCGAAACGAAATAAAGTTTCAATGCGTTTTAAAATTTGGTTTATGCATCTGTATTTAGTCAAAACGGCATGAGTTAATGCGAATTAAAGCTTCGCATAAACAAGGTAATTGACGGTTATGTTTCACCATTTGAAATTTTTTTTATATTCTATTTAACACACAAGAGTACAATTTTTTTTTTTCATTCATCTTGATCATGTTAAAAACAAAACTTAAATTTCAAAGCGCTTTAAAGCATAGTTAAAAAAGCTTTCACTTCCTTCCTTCTCTTACCGTACTATTCTATAGTCTAATTTAATAATTACAATTTTTAGTCGATACTACATAAGACTTCTTTCTGTCTATATATTTTTTGATTATACATATACAATACATAGTACAAGTATAAAAATATTCGTTAACGCATTAAGACCATTTATCTTTTACAAGCTATCAAAAGGTATCAAAAGGTATCAAAAAGACCTTAAAATTTTTATTTCCGTTTTTTTCAGATACTTTTAAACTATAGTAAGTATTTTCGAGGATTTTAAAATACTCAATTGTTTCTATGTGTGTTTGAATACAGCTTTTGGAATTATTTTTGAATTACACTTTTTCCTGATAATTAAAATGTTAAAAAAAAGTAATTAAAAGCCTTGTGGTGCCCATTATGTTAAAAGCATTTACAGATCTCTTGAATTCTCAAATTCATGAAAATAAAATGAATCTATTTAAAAAATAAATGCATATATGTATGTACATACATATGTATAGTATATGTAATGTATGTACGTTTTTTTTTTAAATCGAGATAAAAAGAGTTGGTTAGCTGGTTAGAGGGTAGTTTATACATTTGAAAACTTCGAATTTTTTTTCAAACATCCTATTAAAAACTTTGTAAATATACATATTTTAAAGTACTTATTCCTAAAATAAAATTATTATGAAGTAAAAACTGTTATTTCTTTTAGAAACTTTTTCGAAACATTTTTCATGAAATGAATTTTAAAAGTGCATGATAAAAGCTAAATTTTTTAAAAATTGAATTTATAATAGAATGAACAAAAATACTTTTAAATTACACATACATAGATATATTTTTTGCATGAATTAAATTTTCACAAAAATATATTCTTTCAAATTTTTGTATATATTCTATTAAAGTTCTTTTTCCTTCCATCGTGCGTCAAATTATTGTACGTAATTTCTTTTCTTAAGTTTAAATACATAGAATATGAAAAATTTAATCGAGTATGTATACATAGATACTTTCTTTTTTTTGTTCAGTTGTAAAAATGTGATGAATGGAAATTTGTGAAGGAAACTTTCAAAAGAACAAGAAGAAAACGTTTTTATTTTTCTTATTTTCTTTTAATTATGATTAAAATAATGTTCTCACGGTAACTACAAAATAAATTCAGTTCTAAAGTTGGATTGAAATAACAATACATTACCAATTACATGCACATTCAATTTATATGATAGAAAAAAAAAAAATGTAGAAAAGTTCAATTAAATGACAAAAGGGATGGGATTTTACATACAAGAATGGAAAAGAATATTTATTACAGTTTATATACATATTATGTATGTGCTTCAAGAGAATTGGAAAAAATTAAAATCGGATAAAAAGAATGTCGTCATTGAAAAATTATTTTATTGAGGATTATTGGAAAAAAGTTGTACCTATATACATAAATACAAAGTATATTCACTGTAAGATGTTTTTTTTTCATGTCTGTTAATTTGATGACGCAAAAACAATCGATTTCCATATTTGTAAAATAAGAAAAATATTAAAATTGCATAATTACATTGCAAAATTCAAATGAATGCTGCTGTCAAGAACTAAGTGAGAAAACGTTTTTAAGTTTTCTTTTTATTCAATTCAAAACTCCTCTTGATTTAGTGCATTTTTCACAACGCTTTAATAATAAAACTAATAAGATAATAATAAAAAACATAGTCAGAAATGTTGCAGCAGGTTTATATATTTTTGCGATTCTCTTGGTGACTCATAAAACATCCTTTTTTCTCATAAATTTTCAGTACCTCCAGTAGATACCTGTGTATAAAAATATTAAACTTAATCTTGTTTATCTTAAACCTTTAAAAGACATGAAAATTGTTCTAGCACTTTTCCTAATTCATACAATTGTAATTACAGCTAAATGTTAATAAAACACAATTAAGTTAATTTTCATTTATTTCTCTTAATGAAATTTATCATTTTCTTTTTATTACATCGTCCTGTACGTATGTATGTATGAATGTATGTATAAAATTAATTTCTTTTGTTTTTGTTCAAACACAGTACCAGTCAGCTGTCAAAAGGACATTTTATACAACTAAATGTTATGTACATATACGCAGGTAAACTTTAATTTCAACAACGACTACGAAGCTGAAAACCAATTTTCCATCTCATTTGAAAAACTAAATTTCCTGGATTTTAGTTGAGTTTTATCTGGCATGATGCAATTTGTTTGCAAGGTCCCTATTTATCTTAAATTTCATGTTATTTTTAAATAAATGACATTTATTTTCTTACTTTATGTTTATTTGAAGTAAAACTATCAAAATAATAAGTAACTTCAAAGATCTACATAATTTGAAAATATACATAGGTACCAACTTGAATTTTTTTTCCCAGAAGGTACTATGTAGACCTGTACTCAATTAAAATGTGAAAAAAGGTAAAAACGAAAAGTTTAATTTTCACTGGAATATCTATAATATAATACATTAACTTACTATAGGATTTTCAAATAAATGAAATGAAAAAACAAAACAAAAAGTGTAAATGTAAAGAAAGTACAGCAAAGTTTTTTACGTCATTATATTTTTTTTAATTATTATTATTATTATTATTATTTTTTCAAGATCCATAGCGTACTGCACTTTTTGTTACCACAGAATTGGCGCATGAAATTGGAAAACAAAAAGGAAGTAAGAGAGTATTGATGGACACTCCATTTATATTTCTGTAGATGAAAAGAAGGGGGAACACACAAGATGAAATAAAGGAGCGTTTCACTATTTGAGAGTTCTAAAAGGAATACTTAGAAAGAAGTGGCTGTTATTACACGTTCCTATCTGATCTCAAACACAAACTTCAATTATTCAATTAAGGACATTTTATAATATGTACATATATACAAATAAAAATGTAAGGTTTTTGCTTGTAAAATTAACAAAATTAAATTTCTTTTCAATATTAAATTAACATAACAGTTCACACTATTCTACATATAATTTGTATAAAATTTTATAAGGAAATGCATAAAATTCTTCCTATTCAAATTTCTGAAATTAACTATATTCAAACTTCTATTTTTTATTCGTTCTTTAATGTGTGTTTGATATATGAAACATATGTAAATAAGGTAACAATACCAGTTTCAATCCGAAATACTAGCCAATTTAAGATGCAAATGTGAAATTTCTTTACTACTAGAATATTCATGAATATCCTGGATGATTTAGCTAGAAAACTGAAAGTTAATTTGAAACAAGTTTTAAATGATGTGAAAAACTAATTGGGCGCGCCTTACTTATAGATATTTTTTAGTTTTAAAACTAGAATAGTTTCGACTTGAAAATCAGAGTGTGCTTTGAAACTCTTTACAAAATATGTTAAGTTATAATATTATTTCTTCATTTTGTAAAGAGTTTCAAAACGCACTCTGATTTTTAAGTCGAAACTATTTTAGTTTTAAAACTATAAAGTGTTTATAAGTAAGGCCCATTATATTTTATATAATAAAATGAAGATGCGGATGAACACGCGGATAAATTGTTTTTGTCTCCTTTGTTTTTGTTATTTCTACAAAAGGACATGGTATATAATTCCACACGTGATTCAAATTTGTTCATAAATAACAGAGATATGCGAAAATTCAAGACTGGGATTTCGAGCCAAACTTTTTCTATGAGCTATTCTAGTTTTGTACAAACCTATGATGCAAACTTTATTCAATATCACTTTGTATCATTTTTATAAAGTTATAAATTTTATTGTAAATTGTTCAAGTTTGTATTTTTTTAAATAATATTTATTTTTTACGTTTGCTTAAAAGGGTGAAAATTCTGCACCGCAATCGGAGTAAGTAACCCTTTTAGAATTGTGATTAATGGGTCCTTGTAAGTTATAAAACGTTGACGCACCTTCGTTAGGCATTGATGAGCAGGCATTATTCATTGAGACACTGACATAACACGTTGAAATGCTAATACTGTTGACAGACATTAACAAGCTCGAATCAATTGGTTCTGATTTCCTTGGTTTATGCGTTAACTAAGTAAGTACTTTCCAATGAACAAACGTCAAACTTTCCAGTTACTTGTCATTTTTTTAAAATTTAAATAAATTAAATAAATTAAAAAAGTGCAAAAAATGTCTTCCACAAAAAATCTAAACAAACAAATGTCATAATAAACCAGCTGACATTATGTCTGTTACTTATTTTGGTTCCAAACTTTGTCAAATGGAAAAGTTGGTTAACCAACCTATGTCTGTCAATAGTCAAAGATCTTCTAATTTTTTTTTTTTTTTTTTTTTTTTTTTTTTTTTTTTTTAATAATTAAAACACTTTCGGATTTTCAGATCCTTAGTAATTTTCTTCTATAATAATCATATCAATTTGGAGAGGTAACCAAATCAAAAAAAAAAAAATCTCAAGCGGGCTTCACACTAGTATAGTTACCCAATTTTTAAAATTTTCAATATGTTAAGTTGAAAAGAAATAAATAAAATGAAAATGAAGGAATTTTCATGAATCTTAAGTGAATATAAACAGTAAATAATATGTACAATGTACATACATATATGTAGATCACATCATATTGTACTTTACGTGTATACGTAGTTGTACTTCTTATTTTATATAATTCATATATGTACATACATACATAAAGTTAATATTGAAAAATTATCATTTCTACGGAAATTTCCAATTCCTTTTTTTTCAAACTTAAAATAAAAAATATAGTATTGGGAAAGAAATGTTTAAAAACTTTCAAAGTAAATAATATTTTATTTAAAAAATATATTATTTTTTATGCTTAAAAAATTAAACTTTATTCATTGTTTTTTAATTTTAAAGGCATTAAAATTCATTTTTTATATTTTATCTCCCATCCACATACGTACATATATACATAAGCAAGTAATATTTTTTGTCATTCAATATTTACTTAATATTTAGATTTAGGAAAACTATAGTTAATTCAATATTTAGATTGCTGTTGAACACGTTCCAGGACATGATGCTCTTCTTTGCATTTCAATGTTGCTAGGACAATTATTGTAAGAATGATATTTGGACGGACAATGAGTTACCTAAAATTCGAAAAAATAATGTGAATAGAATAAAAAAAAAATTAAAGTAAAAATTGAAAAAATATTAAAAAATGGCGAACACATATTTATATTTATAGTATATTTAATAAAATATCATACATAATATATACAATAACCCACAAAAGTACATAATTGAATCGGTTAATAATAATTTTATAGAGAAATATGATTATTTTTCAGGTTTGGCCAACTGTAATGTAATTAAATATTGATTAGCGATTATAGTAGACTATTACTTATGTAAAAAATAATAATCTGAAGGAACTCAAGTTAACTCAGTTCTGACTTACACAGAGCTGTTGCACCGCTAATGATTATGATGAGTATAGAATTTTTAGAGTTTACTTACGTGTAGTTATAAGTAAGTTCAACGTTTTAAATTTTCTTATACAAAAATTAACAAAATTAATTTGTATTATCTTCTTCTCAAATGGCATAACAACTGAAATTTAAATTGGAGCTTACTTTAAGTTAACTTTAGATTTCTTTGACGTTTTTTTTTTTTTATTTTTTTGTTTTTTACCATTGTTGCACATGGATCCACAGTTTAAAGTGGAGTGCGGTGCAAATAACTAGATTCGTTGGAAAAGAACAAATTTTGTTCCTACCTACACAGATTTATATACAGACATACATACATTATATACATATATGTGTACTTGCTTATGGTCAGTGAGCTAGTTATTCGAGTAAATCAATCAGATTGTAAATACTTCAACACTTTGACCATCTAATCGTCTCCATTGTCATTCATAATATATTTTTTTCAAGTAAATTCTTTTACCATTTGCATATTTTGCATAAACTTTTTCGAAATATCATGAATTTTAAAATTTCTGTTTTCGAAATTTTTTGGACTACTAATGATGATTTCTTATTTGAAGGTTTTAATTTGTGTAAAATGCAAGTCGCTGGATTAAAAAATACCAGATTCATTACATTTTTCTGTACTGCCGATTTTAAAATTCATGAATCGATATCTATAATCTACATCAGCAAATAAAATAATTAAATATCACTCTTTAAAATTATAGTACTCCACTGCTTAATTTTTTTGGTGGATCTACTTCTATATGACATCCGACGATTACTGCGAAACATTGCACAAAACCAAGCATTTTAATACTGCAGACGTTCTCAACCACTTTCTCTTGTGATGAAACATAGATGTTAAAAAATTGTTTAATCCTAGGATTGACTAATTGTCTTTGTTCAAAATTTGACCGTGCTTATAAAAATGTATACCATACATTTTATATGAAAATTTAAAAATTTTTTTTTCAAAAAGCGATATCTGATCTCGTGAACAAAAAACTAATTTTTTTACCTAACCATTTGTTGGTGTTTCTTTAAAATGTTTGTGTAAAATTTCCATATAAAATTTATGGTAACGTATATCTACATTTGTATACGCACGGACAATTTTGTGTTTTTGGAAAAAAATGGATATTTGAGCTAGGAAAATTGGGGTGTGTACGTAAGGAGGAATTGGTGAAGTTTCAAGGTCTTAGCTCAAAGTAATCATATTTAAATTAAGGCTCAAAGTCCGACTGTATACATTAAATATACGATCAGGCTATCTTAGGGTTAAACATTTTCAAAATTTCTTTAGAAATATCTAGAACAATTTCACTAATTGTCGGTGTCGACCTTCCTACACCAAATAAACTCGCCACTTTATTCTATACATAGATGACAGCTAATCGTTTTTTCTTGTCTTTTTACATGTTTTAATTTATTTTTTATATAATCAGAAGTATCTCGATTCACTCTAAAATTATTCTTAAATTTTTCATCGAAAAACATCACGATCTATCTTTCCCAAATCTGAATGTTCAACCCTTAACTGTTTACTGTACTCACTTTTGCTCAAAATATCTATTCGTTTTAAAGGACTTTTCTATATAAAATATACCACTTTTTAGATTTGAGATTTTGAACACGCAAACTATATGATTAATTGCATATTATTTACATGAACGGATAATAAAATGTCCAATTTTGAATTCACTTGATTAATAAAAAAAGAATTAATAATTTCAAAAAAAAAATATATATATATATTTACATATATACAAAACACAAAAGCCGTTTTAACACAAGTGTCATCTATACTACGACTAATGTCTTTCAGGAATGTCGGAATTTTCGTGGTATTGTTGAAAATACTGTACTTATACTATGGTATTGATACTAGATGTCTGTCTCTCATTTAATGAAATATAATCGAAGATAACACGTGCCAATACTTTTGTGAGTCACTGTATATTAAAATTATAATTTTTCAACATGAATTTTTTTTTTAACAAACAGATTTATGAAATGTTTAAGTAGATTTTTTTCCCAATTATTTTCGACTCTACAACTTTTATACATACTACAACTACATATATATATATATATATATATATGTATATATATATATATATATTATGAGCATAATTTATGTAAAAATAAATTGAAAATATTTTGCTCTCAAATGAAATCTTGAGAATTTTCACATTCATACAATTTTCAGAATAAAGAATACTTTATAGCCATTTAAAATTTAATTACAAAATAAATTTATTTTTTTTTTTTTTCGTTTTGTGTTTTTCTGTTTTTTTTTTTCAAATTACATATTTCTATTTTCGAATAATTTACGACAGAATTTTCATATAAATTTTGTGTCTATACATGAAATTATAAAACTAAAGCATATAAGCATAACAACAAAATATTATAGAGGATAGACATACACAATATATTACGAAAAATAGATTTTTTGTTGTTTCTATTTTTATAAAATAATGTGGTAATTTTCAATATTATTTAAAATTTTAAATATTTGTAGATGTAAACAAAATAACAAAATTATACATCATATTTGTTTGTTTATTTTAAACAAGAGAGAAAAAAAACAAACGTTTTTATAATTAAATGATTATTTTATCAAATTGTTGATATTTAAACACGACGATGGTGTAATTAAAAAAAGAAAACGAGATAACAAGCATCGTAAAAATGTTTTAATATTTTTCAATTATTTTTTAAAGTAAGAAAATATATGGGAAAATTTAAACACCTAGTAAAATTGAATATTTTATTATAAATTTTTCTCATAAAAATGTGTATTGTGATATTTAATTAAAATTATTTTCCGATTAAAAGTTTTTATATTTCTTAAATAAATAATAGATAATAATAAAAATATTTAAGTATATGTACAAATATAGATTTTACCTTGTGGAATGCTTTACGAAAATTATCCGATAGGAATGCGTACAATAATGGATTAATACATGAACTTGTATAGGCCAGAATTTGTGCAATTATTTGTATTGTTAATTTAAATATTGAATCCACTTCATACAAGTCAAGACTTTTTAATACGAGAATAACCTAAAAATAAATAAATTTTAATTCAAATGTAATTAGTTTATACTGGTAGTAGATATATCTGAATAATTGTTACGTATTTCAGTATCAAAGAAAAACAAAAACAAAAAAAAGCATTCCATGTGATAAAAAAAGCACAGAAAATTAATTAAAATCTTATCAAATACTTATGTGTAA
Source organism: Bombylius discolor (assembly GCA_939192795.1). Classification (NCBI taxonomy): domain Eukaryota; kingdom Metazoa; phylum Arthropoda; class Insecta; order Diptera; family Bombyliidae; genus Bombylius; species Bombylius discolor. The sequence continues at coordinate 17,868,303 of OW584241.1, read as the reverse complement.
AGCTGCATACAAACTAAAGGTAAATAACAGAAGCATTAAATGGTATTAAATTTTAATCATTATTTTTTATAGTATACATACTTGTACTGGAAACCATAATGAAGCGAATGCAACAACAACAACAATAACTAATCTTGTTACCCTTCTTCTACCACGTTGTGATTCACTAGATACTCTTGTTTCTGAAAATCTACGCCATAATCGTATTATCATTTTAATATAAAGTCCACTAATTAATAATAATGGTAAAAAGTATGAAGTTGTCATGAATGTTATATGAAATGTTGCCCATGATAAGAATTTATTATCTAAAAATCTACAAGCTAGAAAATTTTGACCGAATGCATTGAACTCCTGAAATCGATTTATAATATAAAATTAATATAAAAATACTCGTGTGTATAGCTATGTGTGTATGTTTGAATTTTACAAAATATAATTTATATTTGTTTTTTTAAATATTTATTTATAAAATATAAAATTTACCACAAGTCCATGCACAAAAGCCACAGGTACTGATATAAATAGAATTCCAGACCATAAACATAATATTGCTAATTTTGTTATCCTTTCAGTTCTAATTGTTTTACTTGATATTGGATAAACAACAGCTAAAAAACGATCTAATGACATTAATACTAATGTATATATGCTAGCATTAGCTGTAACAACAATTAAATATTGAACAATTTTACACCATATATTTCCGAATGGCCATTTTATTGTAATATAATCAGTTGCTGTGAATGGAATACAAAATATCACAAATAATAAATCTGCAATTGCTAAATTAACAATAAGTAAATTTGTTGTTGAACGCATTTGAGGATTAATTATAACAACAACTATCACTAAACAATTTCCAATAAAACCGGTAATTGCAATTAAACCAAAAAATATTGGAACAATAATTGCAACAGTTCGTTGAATTTGTAAAATTTCATCATCATTTTGATCTAAACTAATATTCATTTTTTTTAATTATTTAATTTTTTATTCAAGTTTCAATTTAAATTACAATATATTAAAATTATTTTCTTTTTATTATAACCGATAATCGTTCAGATTTTCCTGATTGTATAAGAATTTTCATCTCGTTTTCGTTATGTTACAATATCAACTGCCGTCTTCATACACTTAATTAGAAAGTTTTGAGTCCAAAATCGAAATAAATTTGTAACGTAGTATTGATTTTGTTTTAGCTTTTTCACAATTAGAAGATTTTTTGTTGTTTATTTATTCACATGATGTTTATTTGTGACGCTCACATACCACACATACCAATATTTAGCGCCTCTTTATTATTTTATTCTATTTTCTTTTTTTCTTTTTTAATTTTTTTTTTCACTGATTATTTTTAATGATCTGCTAACAAATCTATAAAAGTAAACTTTCAGGTGTATTCCTATTAAATATTTATTTTATAAAACAATAGAATTAAATTTGTTGAAATAAATGTATTGAGAGAGAATAAAAACAACTGTGTTATTACAAATTAGAGTTATATTATGTAGATATAAATCAAATACCAATGGTTCCATTATCTAGAAAAACAAAAATATAATTAAAACAAGAACAACAAGAAAAAAGTATAAATCTAATGCACACAACAACAACAAAGAAAATTAATTAGTTTTTCAACAGAATATGAATTCACAATGCAAGAAGGTGTACAAATTTTGTGTGGGTGTAAATAATTCGAATAAATTTTTTTATAAGAGAAACAGATAAAGCTAGGAAATTGAAACCATCAATTTAACAGTGGGACACAAAAAAAAAAATCTTTATTTGTTTTGAAGGAAGTGGAATAATCTTTGATATGATGAATTTTGTAGTGTTAGTTTGAATGGGCTTACGTATAATCAGAGTCAGTGCTTCACTTCAGAACATATGTACATATAATCTCGAAATCGTATATGTACATTAGGGTGTCCCTTATCTTTTAACTTTCAGATTCTCACCCCTTCATTTTTTTCTTTTTGCAAAAAAATAAAAATCAAAAAAAAAAAAAACAGGTTAAAAAAATTATGATTACCCGTGCCGCAATCACTTTGAATTTTAAGGTAAAATTAGTTTCCTATTTTTTCAAATATTAATATTCTAACAACTTTAGACGTAGCGTACTCTCGAATTCAAAGAGGTACCATGGAGCACTAGTAAGAGATGATGAACAAAAAGAATTAGTTTCAAAGTGTGTACAAGAGCACAGAAGACTATTTCCAGACACTAGAAAAGAAATATTAAAAATAGATTTTTGAAAATTTTGTATAAATTAGTTAAGAAATCAGAAAAATAAAATGTAAATTGAAAAAAACTAAAAAATAAAACCCAATACATCTAATATCTATTAATCGCGAACTTTTATTTAGTACATTTCCTTAGGTAAAAAGAACCATCTTGTGGCACGGGTAAATGATTTTCTAGAGCTTTTAAATTTTGAGATTTTTTTCACATTATCAAGTACAAAAAATTTAGGGGATGAAAGGTTGCTTTAGAAAAGTTTTTTTTTTTTGTCGTACAAAATAAGGGACACCTTAATGTATGTACATACTTCGAAATCGAAAATGAATTCAACAATGTATAGCTTGAATTTTTTTGCAAAATTTTAAACGTTGTTAATTACTGTGAAGGACGTAGCTAAAAGGAATTATACTTAAAATAAGGCTAAAAGTCGTCACCATAGAATGTAGATAATATGTACAATGTGTTCATTCGAGGAATTTTTTTTTTTTTTTGGAAAGAAAGAATGGTGACGGTTGTATTCCTTCACACTGAAAAACTAATAAGTTAATTGTATCATTTATATTTACATGATCTAGTTGAAGACTTTGAATTCGTGAGTAAATCCACTAGGTTTTTACTTGAGAGTTTCATAGGTTTATGATTGTCTATGGTTTTGAGTTTCCTTCTATCGAGTGCCGTGTATTCATTTATTAAGTAGAATATTGTTTAATTTTTGTCATGACATTGTCTACATACTGGTTCATTTTCTGTATATAAGCCTTAAGTTTTGGATGTCTTGTGAGGATGACAATAACTTCCTTAATGGTTTTCATATTTAGCTGTAATACTTCAGTAGTTCTTGGTTTAGAAAGTTTTTTTTTATCATTTAAATGTGTTTTTTAGGCCTTCTAATAAAAGCCGGTGTATTTTATGATGAATCATTGGAAGGTTAAATAGTTATTACAAAATGTTAATTTTGAAATAAAAAACATTAATTTTTTATATACATATAGAAAAAAGTACAGGTTCATCGACAAAATATAAATTATACGAAAGTACTGTTTAATTTTACTTAAACAAATAGTTGAACACACTAAGATTAATTAAAAAAAATTATATAAACCACATTTCTATTGAAATATGTGAAATAAATTTACCAAATGAATTTCATAAATCCACTTTTATGGTTTCCGTATTATGAACAAATAACTTAAAGAGAGCACTTGAAGAAGTACTATATATTTTTCTATAAGTCTTAACATATTAAAAGTTTTTTTTTGCGGAAGCACTTTTTTATATTAAAAAAAGAAAAAGAAATTTAACACCAGCTACGTCACTGAATTGTACAAATTTCCATATGGCTTGCGATAAATAATAATTATTTACTTATAGATTTTTTCATCCTACAATTTACCTATATTTTGTACATATGTATGTACATTCGAACATAAATATTTAAATTTGGAATTTGAAAAATATTCAATGAGAAGACGTACACATTTTTATTATCAGTTCTGTTTTTTTTTTAAATCAAACATTGGCTTCCTTGAATTGATGTCACAGTCATGGTAAGAAAAAACATTTAAACATAAATACATTGCATATAAAAAATTTGTCTATATTTAAATTCATTTTTATGAATAATTTTATTGAATAAGTACCTAGTTTTTGATTTGAATTATAAGTTAAAAAAAGGAAACTGAATACATCAAAAATTTTAAAATTTGTTTACAAATAAAATTAGGTATATAGACGGTGCTATGTCATAAGGACAAACATAATAAAAATTTTCATCTGAAATGTAAGTAGGTAACTATAGGAAAAAAATTTACATGAAAAAATCTAAATCTCAAACACCGATAACAATTAATATAATTATGAAGTCTTTTGTAACACTTCGATCTAAATTTTACATACGCGCATCAACGTTGAGGAAATTTTTGTGGACCTTTGTTCCTTTAAAAAGTATGTTTCCGGAGGAGTAGAAATTTGAATTTGGCCAGAATGTTCATTAAAGGGTTCTTTCTCTATCCAAAATACTTGAAGAAATTGTTGAAATCCACCGACTAGAGCAAAAGTTATACGGTAGAATGCAAAATGTCGCATCATAGGGTCGAGGCATATTCAAATTTGGAAACTGCTTTTTGGCGAAAATGTGATAAAATTTGTATATGCGGTTATTTCAAAAATATTCGAATTGTTTGTATTTATAATGAATACATTAAAATAACTAAAACTAAATTACACATAATACCACATAGGATATTTTCTGAAATAACACAAAAACTAATTACAATCATTATGTCACTTTGATGTTATCATTTTTGTACAATAAAACTCATACAATATTCATTCCACAATTATTTTCATAAAATTTTAAATACGTTTTCAAAATTCATATCTACTACATATTCGAATAAATATTTTGTTATTCTCTTTCATATGTATGCATCAATTCTCTGAAAATGGTAATATCCTAAATGTGTAACATTAATGCAAATCATACCTCTCCTCAATTATTCCATGCCGACTGATGTATCCAATGATAAGATCCCTTAACATGCACAGTTCCCCACTTAATTTACCAATTGAAGTGCTTGTCTTAGAACAACTTTCAAGTAAACATAAAAGACCTTATAGTGTAGCATTCCTAATGAATACATGAGTACTCTTCAGATATGTTGATATCATTGAACATAAATGTGCTAATTCTCCAGAGGAAGGAATTAGTACCGATTGAGTTTTACACAATAAATAAATGATGTACTACAAATTTAGAATATTAAAGAGTTCTTTTTAATAGGTTTTATTCGAAAAGGATATTTTCTTTTCTTTTGGACATTAACCAACTTACTTGATGTGATATTGTATCATCGATTGCTATACTTTCTTGTAGTTTAAATATTTTATCTTTAATACATTTTATTTGATCACGATTTTCACAGATTTCACAAAATTTCACTAGATTTGGAAGTGCTAAAACATGGTTATCCTAAACAAAAAATAAATAAAATAATTTAAAAAAAAAACGTTGCCATTGTGCTTAAATTCTTAAAGTGTACCTCTATCAGCTGCATTAAAACATCGAAAATTAATTGCAAACTACTTTTTAAATCAATTCCAGAATTTTCAATGAAACAACGAAAAGTTTTTATTATTGAATCCTCTTTAATATCAGTTTCATTTGATAGTCCTTCCATTAATTGCCACACATGATTAAGCCCATATTGATTGGGCTGAAACATATTGGTCCCGATTATATTATCCTCTGAATAATGATTGTAGCTTTCGATATATTTCTCATTTATTCCACAATATTGTGATAGCTTACGTTCTAAATTGGGTTGGTAAAATACATTCGATCCAGGAATAATTAATTGAACTTTGTGAAGTTTCTTTGAACTAGAACGACAGTCGTAATATACATATATAAGATAAGGTTTTAGATAAATTTATTAACAGTCGAGAATTAAAGACACAAAAGATTTTAGAAAACAATTGCAAGTAGAATAAAATAAAATAAGATAATCCAGAATAAATATATGTATATGTGTTTCAAAATAGCAGAATAAAAAGAAAATCTAAATAATTACAAATACATTCTGTTGTATTTTGTTACCTGATACTTTCACATTTTATTTTTGAACATCTTGTACTATGATGAAATCGTGATAGTCTATTTCCAACAACAGGAAAACTTTTACAGGTAATTAAAAGTTCTAAAATTGCCGCAAGACAAGTATTTTTTATTTGAAATTGTTCTTCTTCATCTACCATATTCTCGTCATACACTTTATTGATTAACAAAAGGAACGTCATATAACATTCTTCGAATTGTTGGCGAGTGGAGAAACCCAAAATGAATAATCTGCAAAATTTAAATGTAACACATTAATCAAAACTCTTATCATCATAAATATTGATACTGACCGTTTTACAAACTTTTGTAAGATATCAACATCACTCAGATATTCAACTGGAATAGAAAGTAATTTTGAAGAGTTGGGAAATTTGCTTTCATTGCCATAACTACAGAACACTTCAAGGGGTGTAACAGCATAAGCATAATAGAAATTTATTCTTAGCAAAGAAATACCAATTGAAATAAGAACTTTCTACCAAAACCAAAAAAAAAAAAAAAAAACAAAGAAAAATAATCGTTTAAGAATTTCATTTTAGTTTGCATCTTGAAAATTTCAACAACTTTTATGTTTATGTTCAATTTACCATTGACATCTTTCCACATTGCATCTCTTGAAAATTATCTTTATTGATTTTTGAAATCGTATCAACATTCGTCCTCGTTTCAATCAATTTTCCTATAAAAATCACTTTTCTTATGTAATCTACATTTCTATCTGTACTTTCTTCTTCACCGCCACTCCCACCATCTTTTACACGTGAATTGTCTTCTGAATCAGTACAGATTCCTTTAGCTTGCATCTTGTATCTCTTGTAGAAAATTGTGTTCTTCACTGATTTCGTCATTCCATCGTATAACATATCCAGAATTGTATTCAAACATGTCACGTATTTTTCAAATTGATTTAGTTCTAACCAAATAATTTTCTGCTTTAGGATGGTGTCTATGCACTCGTATAAGGTGTAAATTTCAAGATATCTGTCTTCAAGTTTATTTGAATTTAATAAAATCCGTGCTCGTTTACAGCACACACAACAAAAGTTGATTAGAAGTGTGATAAGTTGTTCCTGCTTGAAAATTTGTTCTCTAATGAACTTTTGGATGAACTTATATTCCACATACATTAAACTTATCACTTCAAGTTCTTCAACTTTACGTAGTAATGTTGTAATCGTCGAAGCCATTAAAGCGATGTCTTTATCTGAAATATCATCTCCTGGTGGGTAATTAGTCTGCGACTCTAATGTAATATCACGTAATTCACTAGTGAACGCATTTAATGAGACTTTCAACAACGCATTCATGTTCATGTAATTAATATGCGGATTATAGACCACACAGTCATTTTGAAATGATGATATCATTGAATTGAAGGATACTCTAATAGAAGTTTCTAAAATACTTTTTATGTTGCAATTGATAAAGGAAAATATTGCTTTTAACTTGAATTCAGATTTGATTTCCAATAAAATTTTAACGTATTCTTTCTGTTGAGATACTTTTGAAAATTTCGTTAACTGCAAAAGAATTGTGAAGGTAAATTTTACGATACATCTTGTTCATAATTATTTTGAGAGAAAAGGGATGGTAACCCGAAAAGTCAATGAAAATATTGGAAAAGTTAATGGTACTTACTCGTATATTTCAATTACGATATTCAAATAATTTACTCACCTGTTCTATCAGCCATTTTTCATCAATATTTTGTTTTTCAAATAATTTCTGATCGTCCGCAAGTATTTCAGTTACATCTAATCTTTCAGAAACCACTAAGCTGTAAAAAAGGAAACAATAAAATAATTAGGACAACAGCACTTGAATTACTTCTTCGTAACAAAAGAAAATAAAAAAAAGGAAGTTGAAAAAAAATTAAATTCAACTTCTTTGAACGTACAAGGAATTTCCTTGATGACCATTCTTTAAATCATCATCATTAACATAAATCGATTCACTTATTTCTACTGGATTGGAACCAATTTTCTCTGACAATACAATTTCCTCTTGAATTGAATGTTCAATTAATCTTTGTAGAGCTCTATTATTTTTTACTTTATCATTTAAATACGATAAAAATTCAACCTTAATTGAAGTAGAAGTATTTTTCATTTGTCGAATCAGTTTGACTAGATTGGGTATTGATGTCTGCGAAGCATAAAAAAGGTTTTATTTCCTTCTTAATCAAAATGTAATTTAAATTTTATGTAAGTAAAAAATAAATGAAAAGCAGGTGCTTGTTGAGTTTTAATTTTCAAGAATATTTACATTTTCGAAAACATTAATCCCATCTAGAAGTTTCCTGATAATCACATCTAAAAGTTCTTTAATTTGAAGAAACGATGAAACTAATCGATGGCTTCCATCAACTAAACTTATGACATTCTCTATTGAAAACAAGTTTTCTACTTCTTCTGTTGTCCACATTTGAGGGTCATTCTGAATAATCAAAAACCATAAAATAATAGATTTTGAAATAACATTAATTTGTTTGTTTACAAAATTGCAATAGTTGAATTGACTCATCTGATATCATATTTTACTTACAAATTTATTACAAACTTTTCTTATAAAAGTTTTTCGTTTTTTCTTGTTCTCAATTTGTTTGAATTGCAAAAGCATCAACGTCTTATCCAAATTCAGTTCACATTCGAAATTTAAAAGTTCCATATGAAGACACTCCATAACTGGGTTCGTCAGTTGATATTTCTCATAAAACCAATTCTCCTCAACAATGTTTTTCAAATGAGTATTGAGTGCATCCATTGTGCAAATATGCGACGTGGATTTTATGTACTTTACAATGAGACGACAATAATCGTCATCATGTGGATGCTTAAGCAAAGTTGAAAAACATGTTTCCATTTTTTCAAATAGAATCTTTGCGAAAAATTCCAATTCATTACAATGCGAACTGACTTGGCTACCTTCCAGAAACTGCTTAATATGATTAGCTAAATGAATACTTTCGGTTTTCAAAAGCACATTATCCAAGATAATGGTAACTTGTGACAAATCATTGAAATTATCGATGTTCTAAATAGAAAAATTGAAAATAATTTGTAGTTTAAAGGTGTTTTAAAAGGAAATGAATTGAAAATTTAAAATTGCGTAAATAATTTTAAAATGATACATAAAATAATGAAAATGAAAAAAGTTGAACAGATTATTCAATTTAGAAAGAAAAGATGCATGAGATAATAAATTGAAGTTAATTATGCATTTAAACACTTTTCTGATTAGTTGTTCACAATTGAATTAAAGACTTAACGTTGAAAAAGAAAAGCTAAAGAAGTGAAATGATTCCTTGGGATTTTGTAAACTCTTTTCAATTGTTTAATGACAAACACACATGTTGTAACACAATATCACCAAAAACAATGTTAGAAAAAAATAATTTCGATGATTGCAGTATACAAAACTTCTGATATTTCAAAAGTCTTAAAAGAAAATAATGAAGATTGTCAAGCTATTTCAGAAAACATTCTTTTCCGATATGGTGATTGAGTATGTGCACAAGAATATCGATTTGGCATCATAACCATTTTAATCTATTTAGGATCAAATTTCTTATTATGCTATTATTAGCTAATAAATTGTTAATAACACTTATAGTTTTTGGAATAGTTATTTATTTCTTGTCATTTTGTATTTTCAGTAATGACACTCCGGTTTCAATCAATTCTAAATTTTTCATTACCTGTTCGAATATTACATTTTTTGAATCTAGAATACTGTAAATTACATTTAATTTCAAAAGTTGTGGTAAAAGTTCCAGAATTGGTGTTTGAATGGATTTCTTTCAAACCCATTATTCAAAGAAGAAAAAACAAAAAAGAAATAGAAATTAATAAAAAGAATTTATTTCCAAATTTTTAAGTCATTTCAAGTTTTAACTTAAAACAAAAGCTTTAAACATTTAAATTTTATTGAAACATTGAAGTAAAAAATATATGTATTTGTTATCATTTATCTGTCGGAAAAAAAAGAAATGAATTTATTTGAAAAACACAATAGCAAAAATCCAAAAAAACAATATTGCAATAAAATAAGTAGTAATTTTGAGTGTTGAGCTCAGTTTTCCGATGTAAAAACTTTTTCATCATTCAGTAAATCCCGTAACGTTTTCGACATTCCAAGGAATATTTTATAATCAAGAAATTCTCGAAGTAAATTCAAATTAGGATTATGAATTTTCTGTTCAAAATTGTTGATAGTATTTTTATTGCAATTCAATTCGATGAAATTGCAAAGACATTCTGCTGCATGTTCCCGAACACGAACGTCGTCATCTCCCAAGAATTCAATGAGTTGTTTTGAAAAAGTTTCCTATTCAAATAATATAAAAAAGATTTTGAATAAAGTTCAATTGAAAAAGAATTGAATGAAAATTTAATAAAAAATTTAAAAAAAATTATTAGAATGAAATTTCATTTTTCAATTTGACTCTCTTGAAATCAATATATGTACATACATATGTATTATACTTTAAAAATTTCAGTAAAATTTACCTCATAAAACGATCCAATATCATCTCTGTAATATTCTCGAATTATGTCGTATTCTAAATTGGAAATAATTTCAGAATATTTGTTTTGAACAACCCAATACTTGTTGTCATGACACAAAATAAGTTGATCCAAAAGTAATTTCGGTGTTATTAATTTTTTATAGAAAGTCATTTTAGCACTTTCATTTAGAAATTTCACATTTTCATCCTCATTTTGATTATTGGAATTCTTTATTTTTGTACTTAATAGTTTTTCGATAAAAGTTTCATCATCATCACCATTCGCACAATAATCATCATCACCAGTGTCAACGTCTGTTCCATTCCAAACCATTTGCTTATTCAACAGCTTACGATAGTTGAACATCAAAAGTGGAAAAAACTTTTCAAAAGAGGTGAATGCTTGAACTACTACCGTATGAATCTCATCCCTCAAGCCCTATGATAATAAAATAAGAAAAAAGTAAAGATAAAAATAAGAAATTTCAGCGTTTTTCAAATCAAAGATGTAAAAGAGTTGCAGCAGAAAAAATAGATGTAACAAGGAAACACGATAAAACGATATGTGTTCTCTTATCAGTAAATCACAACTCCCAATTTACATATATCAAATTTTTTTTAAAATTTTGTCGTACCGTAGATTTGAAGTAATATTGTGTGTGTTTTAAGTTTTAATTACAATTGTTTTTTACTATCTTTACTGTTAGTGTAAGAGAACAAAATAAAAACATGAAAAAATTGTCTTTTATTGTTCTTTTTTTTTTTTTTCTGTATATGTATATCAAATTACCTTAATCAAAATTGTGAACAGCTTATTCAGATTCCATGGTACATGGTTCACAAGTAAATGTCTGAAACAACGATGACAAAAAAATAATTTATCAGCGGTAGTTATAGTAACCAGACTAATAACAAAAATCGAACAAATGTTATGATTGTTGGAAAACCAGCTGATACAACTACTAATATGAATGAATTTGAACGTATAGCATTCCTTCATGTCAACGACGTATATTCAGATATTACCTACTCAGCTACTTGAAGGCATTACTGGATTCCGGTAGTCCCATCAGTTTCATCGAAGAAATGTTTTTCCCGGAGATTTAAGACTTTAAAGATAATGTTCATAAATTCAGGTCCCATGGTATAAATAATAATAGTTTTTTGAGTGTCGTAGGTCAGGTAAATTTTACAATTTAATTAAATGATAATAATGTAAAATTATCATTTTTGGCGCCCTGTTCAAATAATATAGATTACGTCCTAACACTGTCGTATTTCATTTTTTTCGTATATTAGAACAAAAAACTGAAGGTTACACTTCGTGTATTCATTTTCAGTTAATTCTATACCATACCAAGAGGTTGACTTCGGAGCATATAACATAACTAAAAACAAACTGGAATTAACGTCACAATGTTCGTTATAATCCCATTTTATTGAAAAATATGTCCAATAAGGCGCGTTTTTTTAATGAGGTTTCCTCAGTAGGCCTCAATTTAGTTTTTCCCTGTTCCCTTAAATAAAATTTACCTTCCTAGCCTTTGTTTTTGCTAAGTCATGGATTAAATCTTCATAATCCAAACTCTCTACTATTTCTTTCTCTATCGACAATGTTGCTAAACCTACTAACCTATTTTGTGTCATTGTCGACCTGAAGTAATTCTTAATTATCTTTAATTTAGAAAAATTCGCTCTCCTGAAGCTACAGTCATGGGCAGTGTATTTAAAATTTTTAGTGCAACTACTACTTACTACATTTGGATAAACTGTATCGAGATATTTCTCAAAAATGAAATTAAGGAATTCCTGATAAAGCTCCTCTGCATTTAAATCTTTGGTGATATTACAAGACAAAGATATTTCTTAACTTTTGCAAAGTTCTGCGAGATTAGGTAAGGGAAGGTGCTGTGTGCATATTATACAAAAACGAAAATAATTCATTATGCCCCTGTAGTTGCACGAATCAGTCGTTAATTGAAAATATTACCTGATCTAAAATTTTGAAATAAAAATTAACTTTAAAGGCCTGCTTGGGATCAATAACAGGTTCATCTGAACAATTTTCGCCTGCCATCATTTTTCGCTATCTCGATCGCAATGTTGAAACTGAATAACAACATGGTATATCTATTTCCCTGGCTCTAAAGTTTCAGCTTTTGTCATATATTCATCAAATTTTTCATCAGATCTCAGAAGGACGAGAACATTTTTCGCGTTTCTTAAAATTTTTATTGCTGTGAGCATGTGAATATTTTTGTTTTGCAAGTACTTACTAGCAATATTTATACTCTCTAAAATGTCATACCAAAAGTAAGCAACAAAAAAATTAAATTCTATAATTTTATTTCCCAAAGATTCACCTGTATTTCTTACTACATTATCTTTCAAAAACAATTTCAATTAATGCCTCATTGATGTCTTCTAAACTATTCTTTAAAGGTTTGAGGGAGTCTATCCTAATTTCAACATAGGCTTATATAATTTTATATGTATGTACCTACATATACATATATGCATATTACATTTACATACATATTTTTCAAAAATAAAAATAATTCAATATGAATTTATATCTTGTAATTGTATTAAAATTTCACATTTTTATAATTTATGTAAAAATAATATGATTGTATTGTTGGTTAAATATTCAGATACGAATATAATGTCAGAATGACCGACTGTAGTACAAATAAAGTTTAATATAATTTTGAACAAACTACTGTTAATTTTGATGTTTCAAAAATAAATTTTCTGATCTTTAAAAATTCTAATTTGTTTTAAAATATTATGCATTGTATTGGTAGAAATATATTCACAATAAATTTGTAATAAAATTTTGTTCTTCTTTAACATTTGTAAATTTATTATGTATTATGTTTTAAATATTTTATATGAAGAAAATTCTAACTTTTTAAGTTTAAAAAGGAGTTGTTGATAATAAAGTGTTGAAATAAAATTATCAAATTTTCTAATGCTTTTCATGTTTATAATGAAACAAATTCTGTGGTGTCGTGCAAAAAGAAGCATAATTGTGGGTTTTGAAAAATAAGTTAATAAAATTTGAAATAAAAAACAAAATCTACATAACATGTTTGATATGCAAAAAATATTGTGTTCGATTGTAAAAATGTGAACATTTTCGATTATTTTTTATAAAATCAAATAAATCTCAAATGTATTCTCATCTTGGCTTTCATAATGTGATTTCCAAACTTTTTTTAGGTTTCCTAAATTTTTTAAGGTTAATAATAGTATTATCATTTGAATTTTAGAAAGTTCTTTTAAAAAATATAATCATAGTTTATAGTTCTACTGAACTGTTGAATAAAATAAAAGATTCACGAAGATAGAAATTTAGATGCAAAAAACTAAGAGATCTATTCCGTTTTAATTAGAAGAAAACATATTGAAAAATAAAGTAAATTTTGAAATAATAGAGTAAGTTTACAAATTTCCCTCTGGTCCAGTATTACATACGTACAATATTTATAAGAAAAACCACATTTCTTAGGAATTATGGAGTTATGAAATTTCAGGTATATATGCATATCTTTAAAAAATCGTAGAAATCGTAGCGCGATAATATATAGCTCATTTCAAAGGGGAGAATTTATTCTATCATATAAAAATACTTCCAAAAAAATTTTTTTTAAAAAGGACTAAAAGGACGATAAAAGAATCCTTTATCCTTGAATATTCTGAAATGCTAACAATATTTCTCTTTTTTTTATGTTTTGAATAATATTATTAGAGATGAAGCTGGGTTCAGGTGGGAGAATTTTTCAAAGATATCATGTCTATTTGCCTACAACACGTGTCGGTTTTTTCTGCGTATTGAAACCAAAACAAAAAAACAATGGATTACCTTAACTGTAGTTATACAGTTATCAAAAAAGTTTCCATTTACAATACATAATACTGACATTAGTTGTGAAGAGTACAAGTGTTTAGGTGTTTCTAGTGATTTAAAATTGAAAGTTAGAATTAATAATGTCTTCAAAAAAAGTGAAATTTCTCACATTAAAAGAAAAATCTGATATATTAGAACAACTCAGTAGAGGAGCAAAAATTACACACCTTGCTTATAAATTTGGAGTAGCAAAATCCACAATATGCACACGGTTGAAAATTAAAGGGTAAATTTTATATAATATTTATACACAGTACTTTATAACATACTTTTTATTAAAAAATTTTATCAAATTTATAAAATTAAAAAGTATAGAACCTTTTGACACAGAAAAAGTGTGATTTTTATTCATTTTAAATATCAAAACAAAGTTAATAATATTATTATATAGAATTTATAAGTTTATTTATCGTTTTCATAAATCTGTCAAAATTTTTATAAACTTCAACTTATCAAATGTTTTATAAGCAACTGAAAATGTGTTTTATAAATTCTTTTTATAATTTTAATACTTTTTTGAGTATACAAAGTAGAAACTCAAACAAATTAAATTTTAACTGTTGAAAGTAAAATTTCAATAGAACAAAGAAAAATTTGTGCGTTTTAGAAAAACATGTAGTAGTGAAAGTGAAATTAAATTCTTCGGACGTGGAAATAAAGCCATACGTTTTTTAAATTATTGATTCCAATTTCATTATATTTTATTATAATAACACATTATTATGCACAAAGGCAGCAGAGAAAATGGTTTGTAAATTTTTAGTTTTAATTTGTGTGATATTTGCTTAATAAATACTACATATACATACTTATAATTTAGATTAGGACAATGAAACTTTATCTGTGTTAAAACTGTTACGACTATTGATCGGCTCTTAATTTTCAAAAGGGTATGTTGTCATTTTACTGTTATTTATTTTATTCATAATTTTGCATTTTAACAAATTATTTTAATTATAGAAGAATTTGACAAATCGATTATCTACAAGATTCGGGTGGACAGGAGACAGGCGACAACAATTTTTTTAATTTAAGCTTGCAATAATTGATGTAAGAGTGATAAATTAGGTAATATTATATGTATGTATAATAATAAAATATATGAAAAATAAATGATTTTTGATTAAAAAAAAGAGTGTTTTTTATAATCATTTTTTATATATTTCACTTATAAATTAAATTTATTTTTTTCATATAGATAATAGTGTAAAAATCGTTTATAAATGAGGTTATAATTTTTACACTAATTGTTTATAAAAAAAATTTATAAAAGTAGAGTGTAAATTTTATTTTCCTAGAATATAAATTTTTATAAAGTTGAAGTTTATGAAATTTATAAATTTTTTAGATGGACCTATATGTATATATTTTTTTATAAAAATTACACCTAAATTTTCAACCGTGAGCATAAAAAATAAGAAAAATAAAATACTAGGTGCTGTGAACAACACATTTTTAGGTCCAGGAAAAAGAAAAACACTTAAAAAATCTGAATTACCGGAAATGAAAAAGTCATTATATAAATGGTTTTTATTATTGCGTTCAAGAAATATTCCAGTTAGTGGTAAAATGATGAAGGAAAAAGCTAAACAGCTCCATGCTAATATAAAAGAAAACCAAAGTGGCTTTAATGCTAGCGATGGCTGGCTACATCGTTTTAAACGTCGGTATGGAATAAGATTTTTGAAAATAACGGATGAAAAACTGTCTTCTCAGCCTGAGCTAGTTGAGCCGTTTCTGAGAAAATTAGAACTAAAAATAGAGGAAATAAATCTTTCTGCTGAACAGATTTACAATTGCGATGAAACTGGCTTATTTTGGAAATTGCTTCCAGAAAAGACTTTTGTTGGGTCCTCTGAAAAGACAGCACCTGGTAGGAAAAGTGCCAAACAAAGACTTACACTAATTCTTTGTGTTAATGGTTCTGGTCAACACAAACTGAAACCGCTTCTTATTGGTCAATCAAAAAATACTCGATAGTTGAAGCACTTTATTTGTCCAGTAGAATATACATTCTCCAAAAAAGCGTGGATGACAAGTGCTATTTTTTAAAATTGGTTCCAAACATCATTTGTTCCTCAGGTAGGTTAAGTGGTTCAAATTTTTAGTTTAGCCAAAATTTTTACTAATGTACATATGCATTACAGGCTAGAAAACATTTGAAAGCACGTGGCCTTTCCCAAAAAGCAATTCTTTTACTGGACAACGCACCATCTCATCCACCGGAATCTCTTCTTAAATCTGAAGATAGTTCAATTATAGCTATGTTTATGCCATCAAATGTAACACCTTTAATTCAGCCATTAGATTAAAATGTAATTAGAATCAAATAAACTGTAAATAACATCATATTCTATAAGGCATCATTTACTCCGGAGGACGTTTCATCTTGGAACGATATTGATAACGGACTTCAGGAAGAGACGATTCAAGACGAGGGAGATGAGGAAGAAGATGAAGTGACGTTTGTTGAAGAAGCACCACCAAATATTTCACCACGAGAAGCCATTGATCTCTTAAACCGAGCCATACAATGGGCTGAAAGTGATTTTACAAATTACAATGATATTTGTGCTTTAAGGCGTTTAAGAGAAAGGGCTGTTAGGAGGCAGCTTGAAATTAAGCATAAGCAAATTAAAATTACAAATTATTTTCAACCAATATAAAATATACATATGTATGTATAATTTTTTGAAAAAATAAACATATTTACAAGCCACGATTGAATTATTTTAATATTTAAATAACCTTTCATAAAGATGAACAACCCCGTAAAAGTGAACAGCGCTGGTCTGATACGAGTTCACGTTACCGCGATTGTACTGTAGTTGAATAATTTCAGTGATAAATTAAAATTATAAATGATATCAAAACAAAAATGGTGTGGTGTAGTGTAAGTGGATGTAAAAACAATTCCAAAAAAAAAAAGACACAAAGTGAACATACAAAATTTCATAAATTCCCTAAAGATAAAAATTTAAGTAAACAATGGATTTTTGCATGCAATAAAGAAAATATTAATGTGGAAAATGCGAAAGTATACTCAGTTCATTTTAATGAGTAGGATTATGTGCTGAAAGACAGACTTTTAAATATTCCAATTAAAAAAATACATTTAAGTCCGGCTGCAGTGCCCAGCAAATTTCTTTCAAAGGAATATGAAGGACCATGCCACAGCGAGAAATCTGCTCGTTATACTCTTTCTTAAAGCAGTCATATGTGTATATACTATGGGTATACATGCGCTTGCGCTCTGCGTTTACATATACACACAGACTCTTTTACATGGCGTAGTGATTTTCTTTGTGTACATACATATATACAAAAGAAGAAACCTTACAAAAACAAAAACGCATGTGTATAAGTATCTTTTTTTTTCTATTATAATACGATGCCTCAACTTTTATTATTTTATCTATGCAAGTGCTCATTTAGAAAAAGCAAGGCTGAATTTGGTGACCAAAATGATGCATCTTGGACTTGGATTAATCAATTATTTGAAGGTGGACTTATCAAACCATCCGAGTAATTTATGACAATGATTAAGAATCTAGAAGTTATATTTGTTGACAATAAAAAACAAATTGTTCGATACCCAAAAATTCTTCAGCATCTAATGAAATCATCAGAACAAATTCCTCTTAATAGTGCTACAAAACATCTATTTTTAGAAGTAGAATTTTTTTTTTCCTAAAACTAAAACAAAAAAAGAGATTTGTAAAACAAAACAAAGAAGTAATGTAAAAAACAAAAACATAAACAAAATCATCACATAGAAACCACAAATATTTCATTATATGTACAGTTTCTTCTATACTCAGCCTACTGATTGGTACAACTTCTGACGTCACTAAAGATAGAAAAGCTTTTGTGAGGCTTACCTTCTTATAGTCTTTATATCATTGCGTAAATCCACCTAAAAATCTTACTGAAGACAGTGAAATACACTGGAGTGCAATTATTTTTCTATAGTTATTACGATCTTTGGTTTTACCAAAAAATATATAGACAGAAAGAATTCAAGATGATCAAGATGAATGAAAAATAAAAAAAAAATTGTACTCTTGTGTGTTAAATAGAATATAAAACAAATTTCAAATGGTGAAATATATGTGAATAAAATGAGTCACACCGACACCATCAATTACCTTGTTTATGCGAAGCTTTAATTCGCATTAACTCATGCCGTTTTGATTAAATACGGATGCATAAACCAAATTTTAAAACGCATTGAAACTTTATTTCGTTTTGAGTGAATACACTATAAAATCCGAATTTAAAATTTCAATGCGTTTTTAAAATGTGCATGTACACTTTCTTCGTTTTAAGTGAATTGTCATATTTTACCTTTTAAAATGGTGTTGGTAACATACTAAACATCAATATGAACTTTTAGAGTAGTATTAGTTTATTACTCAAAACGTTTTAAGTGAGAATGAAATGTTGTACTACGCATAAACACCAATTAAAATGTATTATCTCAAAACGATGTTCAAAACGTTTTATCGTTAATACGTTTTAATTTTTGTGCATAAACAAGGTAATTGTCGTATTCGCATGTACATATGTATTTCTATGCAGAAGTAAAAGCTTTTTTAACAAAACTGAAATATGCTGATGTACATTCAAAGCTATTTTACTAATGGGGTTCCAACGTTGGAACCCCAGAACAAAAATTTTTGTATCAGACATTTTTATACTACATAAGAATTCTTTCTGTCTATATATTTTTTGGTTGTACGTATGTGGTACTGGATCAGTGGGATACCTTCTCATAAAATTTCAAAAAAATCGAAAGACATCAAAATTTTGTGGAACTGCCCATATATATAAATTTTTTTTTACATTAACGTTAAAACTCGACTACATTACTTCTTAACAAAATAAAAACTATAATTTTTCGGCGAATTACGAAAAAATATTACAGATACGTATTTTAAAAGCATAATATTCTGAAAAACATATAAAGCTAAATTTTTTCTTTGAAGATTACTATATTTTAATTTCTTTATAAATTTTCTTATTTCTGTTAATATCCTTAAACAAAAAATATCAGTTCAAACAGGATTTAATAACGTTTTTTTTCTTCCTTTTAATGCAGATTTAATGATAATATTCAATTGAAAAACATTTCAAATGATATAGGTAATTATTAATTCTATAAAAAATTTTTACTTTTAAGGCATGGATAAACTCCAGAATTTTCGTTTTAAAAGACTATTTTATTATTATTTTCTTGTTTAAAAAATTCATTCTATTCATATCATTCAAACCATCAATAATATGGGAAATGAAGTTTTTATTTAATGTTGTCAGACCATGATTGCGATAAGATACACTAAATTCTGTATTATACATTTAGGAACTAAATGTGTTACTAATCTAGTAAATGTAGTTTTTATTTTGCCCTTTTTCCAATTCCTTTTTTCTCTGTTAACATGTATACTACATATATACTTATGTATATTTGTGGATAATGGATAAAAAATAAGGAGAAAATAAAAAAACCAAATTTAATTTCCAAACATAACACGTCCTTCAGATAGATAATACAAAATTGATAAAATTTAGCTTATATTGAAATTCATGAAATAAACATATGTACATAGGTACTTAGTTCTCGTATTCAATGTTAAATTTTTTTATCAGTTTTAAAAAGAAAACAAAAAATGTTTATTAATATTCATATTGAATTTTACATCCTTAAATATAGTTTCAATTATTTAAGGGGTAAATATAATTTTCATTTAAAATAAATATTTATTTCGGACTACTGGTTCAAAGAATTATTTATTAATGAAAGCCGGTATATTATTAAATTTTTTTAGATTGAAATTTTATTCAAAATCAATATTTTTCAATTATTCCTTATTAAAAATTAATTTATTTATACTGGGTGTTTCACAGTTCGTGGCCCGAACTGAACAGGATGGTAGATCTCTCTAGATCTCGAAATATAAAAAAACGTGTGGGAGGGGCGTTTTGATTATGAAAAATAATTTGCAAAAATAATAAATACTTTCACATAAGTAATGATTTCAAGTGAAAAGCAAATTTTAAATGTAGCAAGAATAAAAAAAAAATAATGCATTTTACTTTAGAAGTAGGTATGTTTATTTTGGCTAACGGGATATTCTTTCGATTAGGACGAGTGAAATATTCGAAAGAATGCTTTTGATATAGAAGCTTTTGAATACCCTCTTTAAAGTGACATATGTCCTGATTGGCGCAAATTCCATTTTATAGCCATAAAGTACCGTTAAAAATTTTGTGGTAAAATTGACATGTTTTATAAAAACCGTTATGTCTTCGTTTCAGGGTATTGCAGGATAACAGTTAGTATATTTTAAAGTGAACTTCTTCTTTCTAACATACTTCGTTCCGATCGAATTGATGGTTCTTAATATGTATGTAGGGACTTAAATTCAAAATTTGGTGTTTTTTAAAAATCGATTTTTCAAATTCTTTTGATGTCGATATACATACATATGAACATATGTATCTCTGAAACTTGAAAAAGGACATGTATGTTTTTTGCTATCACATGAAAGGTTATTTTGTCCTCTTTACAATAATTCCTGAAAAGTTCATATAAACCCTATAGACAGAAAAATAAATGAAAAAAAGTTTGAAAAACAAAAATATAAAAATCTATATTATTTATGTTGTTTATTGTATCATGTTTTTTAATAATACTTTTTTTGCATTTAAACTAGTTTGTTCTAATAATTGCTTTACTGGTAGGCAGGCATTGTAACTATTTAAATCGTGTTAGATTGATGTAATGTGATAAATTTATTTTCAATTGAAAGTTGTTGGGAATTAATATTTTATTAATGTTTACTTGTAAATTTTATTGAACAATAATATTTTTTGTCTTTTACAAAATTATCTTTTTAAAAATTTTTGTAAATGCAAATTTTTTTCGCCTTTTACAAAAAATTTTTATAAATATTTCCGTAAATTCGCCTTAAAAAATATTCAAAAAACTAATAATATTACATAAAAATTTGCGTATAATATTATACTATTGTTAACATACACTTTTTCGTAATTTCTTATGTCACCGTTACAAGATTACCAAATTACGAAGATTCATAGTTCATAACATTTATTTTTTATTTTTAAATATGTATTTAATTATTACGAAAAATTATATGTATACTTATAAATCGAAGTCAGTATTGTGCTTATGGAGGCAGTACTCAATTTTTTTTTTTTTGATAACTTCATATATGTATACATACATACATACATACATGTTTTTGATAAATTATAAATTCAAACTGAGATCTAATCACCCTACACAAGAGACAGAATAAATTCAAACTGAGATCTAATCACCCTACACAAGAGACAGATTTATACAAACGCAATGTAAAAGAATATAGAAAAGTATGCCTATGTTGCCTGTACTGACTTCGATTTATAAACCGAGTATAGATTTTTATATTTTGCTTATAAATGTATGAAAAATTTGAATTTTGTCTAACTTTTTCTAATTTATTTTTCTATGTACATATAGAGTTTGTATAAACATATAAGGTATCATTTACCTTGTTTATGCGAAGCTTTACTTCGCATAACTCACGCCGTTTTGACTTAATACGGATGCATAAACCAAATTTTAAAACGCATTGAAACTTTATTTCGTTTTGAGTTAATACACTATTAAATCCGCATTTAAAATTTTAATGCGTTTTTAAAATGTGCATATACACTTTCTTCGTTTTAAGTGAATTGTGAATTTAAGTGAATATTTGACGTTTTAAAATAGTGTTGGTAAACATCAATATGAACTTTTATAGTAGTGTTAGTTTATTACTCAAAACGTTTTAAGTGAAAACGAAATGTTGTACTACGCATAAACACCAATCAAAATGTATTATCTCAAAACGATGTTTAAAACGTTTTATCGTTAATACGTTTTAATCTTTGTGCATATACAAGGTAATTGTAAAGGGAAGAAAATAACCTTTCATGCAGGGCCGGCTCTTCCATATGAGCACAACGAACATATGAACAGGGCGCCAAAATTTCAACAGAAAAATATTTTTAAAAATTATCAAATTTTCGTTAAAAATACTTGAAAAACTTGTCAACATTGGTCAAACATATTGCATTGTTGGAAATAAAATCACTTATATTCTGAAGCAAAAATGTTTCTAAAAAATTACATACATATTATGTATATAAAAAATTCTAGCAACCTCTTCAAGCTCAATGGCCCATATTCTGATTGCTATATAAAATATATACATATGTACATACATATATATTCATACTTCATAGTCATGAATTTTACTCTTGCAACTTGTAGTAATACTTGTTATTTTATTTCAGGATATTTCTTTTCTCTATGAAATTAAATGCTGTGATACACATTATTATTGTATTAAAATATAATTGCAATTTCTGTTTGTTTTGTTGCATTAAGAAATGATGATGTTAAAAGAACTTTCTTTCTTTATATTTATTTAATTACATTTTATAATACATTTATGATGTGGAAAATTTTAAAAATATTTAGTTCAAGCTCGCTCATTTATGCTAATTAGGAAAATTGTAATTATTAATTACAATCTTTTTTTACTAAGGAATGTGTTCATTTTAGCGTGTACTGTATTGCAAATCGTGTATAAACATTACAGTAACGACGGTTAATTTACTGTTTTGTGCGCATATGTATATAATATTATCAGTATTTATAAATTATATAATTGTAACTTGTATTGTAATTAAATTTGAATATTGTGTATATTGTGCATTTGAAATAATTGAATTGTGAATTAATTTTATAATTTTTTTATAGATTTTAATTAAAGTAATATTGTGATTTTGATGAATAAAAACCGTGAAAATTGTGTCATATTCTTTGTGAATTTCAGTGGTGATATTATTTTCACATTTAAAGTAGAAGTTGATTTTAGTGATAATATAGAAAGGGACGAAAATTTTAGAAGAAAGATGATATTGCTCAAGTGGGTAAATTGAGTAATTTTTTGATTAAACCACATTTTTAAAATACGGAAGTAACCGTGGTTCCCAACCTATCTTCAGGTTCATTTGATTTACCTAGACAGACAGAAGAAAAACTTGTTACAGTTCAGGAAAGCGAAACTCCTGAAATCTTTGATCTCAGTGATCCTAGTAATTAACCAAATTTAAATAATTTTAATATTAAAAGAATAGTCGATCAAGGCCTTATCCAGACAAGAAATAATAGAAAATTCAACGTCGGTTCTTACCACAGAGCACTTTCGAAAGAAAACAAAATTCCTGGGGCGCGATTATGAACTCACGTTATTTTTATTTCGCTATCGTTATTGTTAAGAAAAATAAAGTTGGTATTATGAACTTACTTTATGTTACTTTATCGCAATATGATGAGAAAAGCTCTCTCTTTTCTTTGGTGAATTTAAAATTGTGATAAAGTGGTATTATGAGTTAACCTTATTTTTATTTTGCATCGTTATTTTAACGTCATTATAAAGTCAACAAGTTTTGTGTCGTTATTAATAAAGTGGTAGTGGTTTCATAGTAATAA
Source organism: Bombylius discolor (assembly GCA_939192795.1). Taxonomy (NCBI): domain Eukaryota; kingdom Metazoa; phylum Arthropoda; class Insecta; order Diptera; family Bombyliidae; genus Bombylius; species Bombylius discolor. Next base: position 17,844,473 of record OW584241.1, on the reverse strand, counting down.
AAGGTAAGTGTTTGTTTTTTGATTTAAGAATTTTGATTTATAAATAAAAAATATATATAATAAAAATTGTTTTTTACACATATTGCTGTTATAAACTATTAATCTTCATATTTTTGGAGGTCTTAAAAATGACTGATGTTTTATTTCAATGATTTTTAATGGTTGTAATTATGACATAAGAAAGTACGGTAAAAGTGTATATCAACAATAGTATATTATACGCAAATTGTATTTTATATTATTGGAGTTTTCTGAATATTTTTTTGAAGCGAACTTACAGGAATTTTCATAAAAACTCTGTAGAAGGCGAAATAAATTTGTATTTACAGAAATTTTTATAAAAACTCTGTAGAAGGCGATCAAAATTCTCATTTACTGAAATTTTTTTAATAATGCATTGTAAAAGGCGGATGAATTAAATGTTCAATAAAATTTACAAGTAAACATCAAAAAAATTTTAATAAAATTATTATATTTAGATACTTCGAATTCATAATTACACTCAGTTTTTGGAGCCAAAAAGAGCTAAAAAGGCAACAGAGGGAGTTTCTTATCGAGGCGCTTTTTCAAGATAAGAGTTTAGCTAAGGAAAAGTAAGTTATATTTTGTTATTAAAATTAGGCATGAATTTGTTTCTTAATAAAGGAAATTATATTTAGATTTGAAACAATTCAGGGAAAGCGGCTTCAGCAGGAGAAGTGGGAAGAATTGACTCAGCAATTGAATGCTTTGGATGGAGCTACCAAAAAGCGAGAGGAGTGGAAGAGGTATTGCAGGGATCTTCTGTAAGTACTGATTGGTAAAATAACTTTAACCTTTTAATTATGTAAATGTTTATACATAAGTGCATACATATTATGATTCTGTGTGCATTTAACATGTTAATCCATTTTTCTCTTATCTGTTTCCTACTGTACAAATAATATCCTAACTATAATTATGCACGCAGACATATATGTATTTGTGAAACACAATTGCATTGTAAATATTGTATTGAAGTTTATAATAATAATAATAATAATCATAATTACACTAAATTTAACTTTTAGCTTCCGCACAAAAACTCGTGCCAGGAGTTTGAGAAGTGCAGTGTCGGGTATAAATGGCTCTGCAGAAAAACCATTAACACCAGAGGAAGAGAAAGTAGTGAATATTATCTCAGCTGAACAAATTTATGGGAATCAAGAAGTGAGCGAAATTGGTGTTGGCTCAAATACGCTGATAAATTATTTACTAACACAATAATGGAAACTTAAAACTAAAATTTTTAATTATTTAAAGAGTACTATGGAAAGGGAAAATCCATCTGCAGGTGTTACGGTCATCGATACTGAAAATCCTGCGGAAGAACCAGTAACAGAGGTAAGTGATGTAAATGTACATAAAAATCCTTAGTTCCAAGTGATAGTCAAATTTGGGGAGATAAAAGATATGTGTATGTATGTAATTATTTGTGAATGTTTCGTTTGTAGATTAATCAATGTTTACTGTTTTCAATTTTGTATTTGTCCGTTTATCCACTTTATACACGATTACAAGGCGATATAAGTTGATTTTATGAACTTATTGCTTTTTCTTTACTCTTTATTAATTTTATTTCCTTTCTTTTAAGGTTCCAACTCCAGTTTCTATTGCTTCAACTTCTCGTACTCAGCGAAGATTACGTACTGGTCAACGTAGTAGTACAAGATTAAATTTATTAGATTTAAGTAAGAAAAATATGGAAGCAACTGAGAAATCAACTGCTGAGATCATAAAGCTCAAGCAGGAAAAAAATTAGTTGCTTAAAGAACAAGTAAGTGCTACCAAAGAACTAGTAGCCGAAATTTCTAGGCTAAATAGTATAGCTGAGCGCTTACTACAAGCATATTTAGATAGCAATAGAAATTAAGTTATACATATTAAGACTATAGAAAGTAAGTTAATATGTCGATAAAATAAAAAAAACCTTCATTTATAAATCAAACAAAGAATTTTTATTTGTATTAAAAATAAAAAATTAGTTATAATTATTATTAAATTATGTACATACATATTTTTTTAAGCTAGGAGATACAGACGAAAATATGAAAAACAATTTAACACCAAATCATCTCTAACTGAGAAACCTTCATTGGTGTTATGATTATTTTCTACAATTTCTTCTACATCCTCTGTTTCATCACTTGAGCTGTCGATAGAATCATCTCTCGTGTGGAGAAGATTGTATAAAATAGCACAAGTTTTTATTATATTTCCAGCTGTCACTGGCGAATACATGAGTACACGTTGACGAGAAAGGCAACGGAATGTTGATTTTAGCACTCCGATGCATTTCTCGATGCAAGCACGTGTTACAACAAGTGCATCATTGTATCGCTGTTGACAGCTGAGAAGGTTGTTTCCACGGTTGTTGAGGATATCCGCTGTCGGCTGTAAATTAGAAATAATTATTTTTCATCTTGTACAAAATTTTTGAACCTCACCAATTAAACATGTATCTCTTATACCATTCTCGTATTGGGACTTCATATGCGCATACAATTGTGACGATTGCCACACATGTGAGTCAACCAAACTGTGCGTTAATGCCAAGAATTTTTAAATTGGCATCACAAACCTAGCGAAAAAGTTTGTAATATAGAAATAGTATACGTAATTTAATTTTTAGTTTTATAATAAAAATATTTATTTATATTTTCACCTTACTTACAATTTGCACATTCAATGAATGTCCTCCCTTTCGACATACATAAGCATGCTCATTTTCTGATGGAGCTAAAATTTGAACCTGCGTACCATCAACTGCACCCACGATTTCAGGAAAATTTGCTTTCCGGTAGAAGCTGTTGGAAATGCATACAATTCAAACACATTATTTGAAAAATATTAATTTCATTGAATACATACCCTAATTTTGTATCTGAAAAGTTTGTCGGAAACTGCACTATTTTCTTTTGCGCATCGTATTTAACTACAGCAGCACATACTTCTTTAATGCACATTGAGAGTGCAGGCTGCGAAAGACCAATACAAAAATCTTGGTCTATATTACGCTGATAAGCTCCTATAGTAATAATATAACATAATATATATATTAATATATGTATGTATATGTATAATATTAAATTTAATACATAAAATTACCGGTGGCGAAAAATCTAATCGCAGCAAGTACACGTACATATTTCCTTAGGAACACCTCTAACCGTCTTTCTGCCATCTAAAAATCCTTTTAGGTCATCAAAAATCTCTCTGAATCGTCCTTTAGAGAATCTAAAAAGATTTTTAAATTCTACTTCTGGTAGAGAAAGTGGGTTAGAGTTATCCCTAATTATTCTCCTTTCTATAGGTGTACTTATCTCATTGTTCTCATTTTCCAAAAACAAAGCCGCAGCAATTGTAAAATCAAAATGGGGATTTAAATTCATATTCCTAAATTAAAGAAAAAAATAAATAAATACTTAATATTATGAAAAGAAAAATTTAAACTATAAAGAAACATTCAAAACAAGACAAAACTTTTCATTTTTATGTTACATAATAATTTATTTTTAATTAAACTTTTTCAAATACTTGATATTTAAGAATTTTATAATGAATTTAAAAAACGTAATATAAAAATAATAAAAGATGAGGGTGTTTAACATTGGATTATAAGACTGGCACTTTTTAATGATCGGCATCAGTGCCGATTACTGATCTAAATATTCATTGGTTTTTCAATCAGTGATCAGCACTCTGCCTATCTCTAGTTTTCATGTGGTGCTGATTATTAAAATTTTTGTATTTTTATCTGAATATTTATAGATTTATAATGCCAAATGCAAAAAAAGGATTGTATGTGAAGAAATACACAGAACAAGAAGTCCAACAGGCTATAGATGCTGTAAAAAATGGAATGCCAAAAAAACAAGCTGCCAAAGTATTTAATGTTCCTCGATCAACAATTCAGTCAAGAATGAGTGGTAAGGCGAAAAAGTCAACGTTTGGCCCACCGACTGTTTTAAAAACGAAAAAAGAGGAAATGATTTTGCAATGGGTATTAAGCAATTATGCCAGAGGATTTCCTCGACGTAAAGATGACATTATAGGAGCTGTTACCGACTTCCTCAATACGTCTGGCAGAAAAACATCTTTCAAAGAAAACAAACCAGGTGAAACTTGGTATAAAGCATTTCTACGAAGACATCCAAATGTTGTTTCCAGAACATCCGAAACTGTTACAGATGCAAGTGCTAAAGTATCTGAAAAAAATTTACGTAGCTGGTTTACAAAGATACAAGAATACATTGAAGAAAACCATTTAGAAGATCTTTTTAGTGATGCTTCTAGAATTTTTAATAGTGACGAAACCAGTTTTCTTTTATGCCCAAAAGCAGGAAAAGTTTTGGCTCCCAAAAGAGCAAAAAATGTTTATGAAATAGACAGAGGTCATGCGAAAGAAAATTTGACCGTTTTGTTCACATTTTCTGCGGCTGGGGATATTGTACCTCCTTTAATTGTTTATCCATATAAAAGATTACCATCTTGTGTTGGGCAATCAGTACCAAATGAGTGGAGTATAGGATTGAGTGAAAATGGTTGGATGAAAGGAGATTTGTTCCACAATTATATTAAAAATACATTTTATCCATATCTTGTAAAAACAAGATACAATTTCCAATTTTGCTCTTTGTTGATGGTCATAGAAGTCGTCTTACATTGAAGGTATCTGAACTTTGCTCAGAGCTCAAAATAATATTAATATGTCTATATCCAAATGCTACTAGAATCATTCAACCTGCTGATGTTTCAGCTTTCAAACCAATTAAATGTGGTTGGAAAAAAGCAGTTTTAGAGTGGCGAAGAAAAAATCCTAACTGTTTAATGACGAAAGCGCATGTAGCACCAATATTAAAAATTGTAGTTGATTCAATAGAAAGAAAGACAATAGTTAATGGATTTCGTGCAACTGGATTGTTTCCTTTTAATGTGAATACGATTGACTTTTCCAAATGTCTTGGGAAAAATAATGATATTTTAGACGACTCTGTGAAATCTAAAAAAACAGCAAGCATTGATTATGCAAAGTTTAAGAGTATAATTGGAAAAGAAAAGTTGAGTCAGCTAAAAAATTTTGATAAATCCAATCAAACTGTTTCTGAAGATTTTTCTATACTTCAGCAAATTTACAAATATAGAAATACAGAAATTTCCGAATGTCCCAACAGTCCAAATAACCAGGATGTTGCAGAATGTTATTTGGACAGTATAGATGACTTCAATATTTTAGAAATGCCAGTATTTCTACAAGCTTTGGTTTGTCCAATTCCTGAAACTAAAACAGTTGAAAATAAAGATGTTGTTGAGGAAATTTTTTCTGAAGAAGGTGCAAACATAAAAAAGTTTCTTAAAAGTCCAAAAACTCCCGAAAAAAAACATGATAGAAAAACAAAATCATTTCAATAATTTGTTATAACTTCCGATTCTTGGAAAAAAGTAGAAACAGAAAAACTAAAACAATAAGAAGAGAAAGAACATTTAAAACAAATAAGAAAAAAACAACGAGAGGAAAAGAAGCAAATTAAGGAGGAGAAAGAAAATTTAAAGCGCAAAGCTAAAAATATTAAAAAAGTTAATAAAAAAGTTAGAAAGGAAAATAGAGGAGAAGATTTTAAACTTAATAACCTCGAAGTTGAAAATATTTCAAAACCTTTAGAAATGAATGTGTGTAATGTGATATCTGCTGAAAACGATATGAAAATTCTAAATGAAATTCAAAATGAAAATAACTTTTCAGAAGAATTAATTTCAACTTCAATGACATTAATAGACTTTCCACTTCCGAAGAATTTTAGTGAAATACATGATGAAATTTTGAACAAGCTTCAAGATTATTTGAACGACGAAAATTAAGATACATATGTATTAGAGTGTCCCAAAAAAATTAAAGTTATTTTTTTTTAACGCATACCCTCCTAATTTGTTTGAACGATGTTGAAACAATTGTAAACCAAATTTGGTGTAGGTAGAATCACGATATCCCGTGCCGACTTGCATCGGAACTTGTCAATACTTGCTAACTATGGCAACTAACTGACTAACTAACTAACTAACTAACTGTTATATTGTATTTCAATTTAAGTACATTAAATATTGTAAAGTTTTTTAAAATTTGTGTTTTATTAAACAAAAATCATCAAAACATCAACAGTAAACACATTGTTTTTGTTCGGTCAACATGTCAGTGATATTACGTAGTTCAAAAAAGGATATATTTTTAATAGGTGACGCAAAACATCAAATAAGGGATCAAAACTTCCTTCTAATAGACAAGTTTTAGCAGTGTTATTTTACAACATCCGTCAAGTAAATTTAACTGTAAATGAAAGTGCAAATCTCTGTCTTCGCGAGTGTATTATATATTGGGAAAAGGCACGTATACCTATGAAATCTTTTCCTAATTGTGTAAAGAAACTTGTGAATTTATATCAAGTTTGGAGGGATTTGCAAAAAAATGCACAAAAAACCCAAGACGTGTTTAAACAGCGTCGACAAGAGTTTGTCAGAAACTTAGACAATTTGTTTGATATTGCACACGCCGATGCGCTTCATTTAATGAAAACAAATGAAGATAAGTCTTTTTTACAACGACAACGGGAGCCAGGTCGACCAGGTCATTTAGGTGGAGTAGATAAAAAAGGAACCGAAAAAGAGGAAAGGGCGCGCCTGAGAATTATTGAGGAAGAGAAACGGCGATCTAAATATTTCGCAGAGTCAACTCCATCAACATCATCATATGATCCTATACAAAAAGACTCATCTGATTCGGACGAAGACATAATATCTTTGCAAGAAGATTTACCAACTCAGATCGAGAGCGCGCAACCCGAAAAAACGAAAATATCTATGCGGAAGGACTTCATCACTCCAAAATTAGTAGCGGCGCTAGACAGGTGCCAGTTAAGTATGAGAGATTCTGTGTATATTCTTGAAGCCACTATTGAAGCACTTGGATACAATACTGATGAATTTCCGATAAGTAAGTCCTCAATTCAAAGAATTCGCACTGAAAAACGCAAAGAGCGTGCGAAATCCATAAAAATTGATTTTCAAAACGAGATGCCAGAGGTTGTGACCGTTCACTTTGATGGAAAATTATTGCCTGCTTTAGATGCTCGGAAATCAAAAGAAGAACGTCTTCCGGTAGTTATTTCATATGGAAATAAAGAACAATTGATTGCTGTGCCAAGATTAGAAAACTCATCAGGAAAAGAACAGGCAGACGCGGTTTGGAAAGCGCTTGCAGACTGGAATCTAGAAGATAAAGTACAAGTTCTTTGTTGTGATACTACAGCGTCAAACACAGGTCGCATTAATGGCACTTGTGTACTTCTTGAACAGAAACTTGATAGAGAATTGCTAATTTTTGCCTGCCGCCATCACATGTATGAGTTAATATTAAAAAGCGTATTCGAAGCAAAAATTAGTCAAGTGACAACAAGCCCGGATATTGCACTTTTCAAAAAGTTCCGAGATAACTGGAAGAGTGTCGACCCGAATGAAAGTGCTATAAAGATAAACTAGATTTGCATCTGACTGTTTCCGAAATAGAAAACATGATCAAATTTTACGAATCTGAATTGACCAAAGATATAGTCCGAGATGACTATCGAGAACTAATTGAGCTTTCAGTGATATTTTTAGGCGGGGATAAAGATCGAAAATTTAAAATTCGACCTCCAGGTGCCATGCACCAAGCCAGGTGGATGGCGAGGGCGATTTATGCACTAAAAATAGCACTTCTTAGCGCTCAACTGAAAATGACGAACAAGGATAAGGCGGCACTGTTTGATGTTTGCTTGTTCATCGTGACATCCTACGTTAAGCCGTGGCTCCAATGTATTTTGGCTGTAAAAGCACCTTATCAGGATTTGTGCTTTTTGAAGTCGATGAAGGCTTACGAAAAAATCGACACAAACGTCTCGAAAGCAGCTTTACAGAAATTAAGTCAGCATCTATGGTATTTAACCGATGAAATAGCTGCCTTATCATTATTTGACGACGATGTGGACGAAGAAATTAAAATAAAAATGGTTGAAAATTTAACCAAAGAAAATCCATCAACCCATGGTAAACGCTACATCCCATCCAAAGAAGAACTCTGTGGTTCATTGTATGGTAAGTTTCATTAGTAAATATTGTTTCTTTTATATTCCATTTTTTTGAAAAATAACTAATTTTTTTAATTTTTTATTTTAGACAAAAACATCTACGACTTCGTATCAGTCAAAAGTAAAGCATTGTTCACTCGGCTTCAAATTGATGACAGTTTTCTGAACGAAGAACCTTCTTTATGGCCAAATAACGCTTCATTTCAAGATGCCAAGAAGAAGGTTTCAGTGCTGAGGGCAGTAAACGATACAGCTGAGAGAGCGGTCAAGATAATGCAAGAATTTCATGGTTTAATTACAGTTGAAGATGAACAAAAGCAATTTTTATTACGCTGCGTACAAGAACACCGGAAGATTTATCCGGACTGTAAAAAACAAACTTTAAAAAGAAAATTTGTATAATAATGTTTTTTATGTGAAATATTAAATAGTAATATGTTTTGTGTATATTAATGTTTTATTTACCAAACAAACTCGAACTTCTAGAAATCTTCTATACTAACCCGGAACAAAAAATTATATTTGATGTTAGGTATCAAGTCGGCACGGGTTGTCATGATCCAATCGCAATAATATTTATTATTTAAGCTAATAAGGCCATTTAGAAAAAAAATAGAGGGTATGCGATTTTATATTCGAGAAAAAAAAATTCTACCTTATCTCTTGGGACACTCTAATATGTATACAATTTAAAGAAATTAAAAAGCCTACTTTAGCCATGAAGGCAGTTTATTTATTTGTTATAGTTGAACTTTTTGTTATTATTTTTTTAATTTTCTAGTATCCAAAATTGTGAAGAATATTTTTTTTATTATGTTGTGTTACCTTTTTATTATTGTAATAAAAATGAATTTTTTTTCAGTTAAAAATTTGTTATTTGCTTTAATTCCACTGTATTTATTTGTGCCGATAACTAAAATTTTGGTGCCGATCATTGAAAAAAGGTAGTACATCCAAATTTTTTCATATATTATTTAATTATAATACAATTAAACAAACCGGTGAGTAAATTGTGAAAGAGAACTTTCCACTTAATCACTTTAAGTTATTTTTGAACATTCTGGAATATCATATTCTCTAGCAAAAGAATTTGAAATGGAAAATTTTCTTAAGAGTGCCGATCACTAGGTAATCTACCCTAATTTATTTATTTTATTCTATTTAATTTATTCTATTTAATTTTTTTGTTTTATTATATTTATTTTATTCTATTTAATTTATTCTATTTAACTTATTTATTTTATTATATTTATTTTATTCTATTTAATTTTTTTGTTTTATTTTATTTATTAATATTTTTATTATAACTTTTCACTTGTCACTTTACTTTATTAATATAGAAAATCTTTCATTGAAAAATATGATTTTATTAAAGTGGTACGAGTAAAAAATAAAGTCTGGTAGACTTTCACGAAAGCTGTTTAACGTAGAGAGTTCGTAATACCACTTTATTCTTTACACTTTATCTTTATTTTGCTTTTTTTTCGAAAGAAAACAAAATTCCTGGGGCGCGATTATGAACTCACGTTATTTTTATTTCGCTATCGTTATTGTTAAGAAAAATAAAGTTGGTATTATGAACTTACTTTATGTTACTTTATCGTAATATGATGAGAAAAGCTCTCTTTTTTCTTTGGTGAGTTTAAAATTGTGATAAAGTGGTATTATGAGTTAACCTTATTTTTATTTTGCATCGTTATTTTAACTTTATTATAAAGTCAACAAGATTCATGTCGTTATTCATGAAGTAACAGTCGTTTCAAAATAATAAAAGGTGAGTGTTTGTATTTTGATCTAAGAATTTTTATTTATGAACAAGAAATATAAAATAAAATATTGTTTGTTCAATGAATTTTATATATTATGATTATAATGAATTAAAACTTTTAATACTAATACACTCAAATCAATAGTTAATACCAAAAAACAAAAATTTTAATATTTTACTCTAATTTTAAAAAGTTTATAATGTACATATTAAAGGTTTTAAAGGTTCTCCTTCAGGCAGAGAAAGAGGATTAGATTATCCATAATTAATCTTCTTTCTACAGGTTTACTTATCTCCAAAAACAATGCCTCAGCAATTGTAAAATCAAAATGGGGATTTAAATTCATATTCCTAAATTAAAGAAAAAAATAAATAAATTCTTAATATTATGGAAAGAAAAATTTAAACTATATAAAGAAACATTCAAAACAAGACAAAACTTTTCATTTTTATGTTACATAATAATTTATTTTTAATTAAACTTTTTCAAATACTTACGTTAATTGTTTTATTTTATTTATCTTATTCTATTGATTGTATTCTATTTAATTTATTTATTTTATTTTATTTTATTTATTTTATTTTATTTATGTTATTCTATCTAATTTATTTATTTTATTTTATTTATGTTATTCTATTTAATTTTTCTGTTTTATTTTATTTATTAATATTTGTATTTTAACTTTTCACTTGTCACTTTACTTTATCAATAAAGAAAAGCTGTCATTGAAAATTATCACTTTATTATCTAAAGTGGTGAGTAAAAAAAAAAGTATGGTAGTCTCTCACGAAAGCTATTTAACGTAGAGAGTTCGTAATACCACTTTATTCTTTACACTTTATCTTTATTTTACTTTATCGTTATTTATAACGAAAGTTCATAATCGCGCCCCTGGGTTCATATCACTCAAACACTTAAAGTGCATGAAACCCATATGAAGAATTTCAGATCTTGAAAGACATTGGAAGAGGGTCTTTATAAAAATAAAATGATAGATTCCAACCTGAAAAGAGAAAATATTCAGAATGCACTAATATCTCTAATTTCTAATGCTGTTAATAATAAGATAGTACACATGATTAAAACATCAATATTAATTAATTACCGTTGACTCAACACCAGATATTAGTCACGTAGAACAGGTATCCTTCGTGATGCGTTTTTTGCATAAACAAGGCTGTTATGAATTCATTCGTTATTTAAATTCAAATTATACATCTAATTATATTCTCTGAATAATAAATGTCACTGTAATCATGTAATGTAACTTTATACTTTAATTGAAATATAATAATGCATATTAAGCTCTAGTACAATTTAAGTTGCTTTGTAAATCTAGTACTTTGTTAATTTGCTGTTTAGCTGACAATCTGTCATTATGTTTTTGTATTCAGGCTAAAGTAGATGGATTAACTATTTGCACATATTATAATAAAGAAATTTAATTTTGAATCAGCAATTATTTTAATAATCTTATAACATCCATTACAAAGGCAGTGTATTTGAAGTGAGAGAACACTTTTTAGGTTTTTTGAAATGTGACGATAAAACTGCTTCGGGTTTAACAAAATTGATTGTGGAAAAGATAAGTAATTTAGGTTTCTTAATTACAGACTGTAGACGTCAGGGATATGATAATGCATCCACAATGAAAGGAAAAAACTCAGGGGTACAAAAAAAGATTGGGGAATTAGAGCCAAGAGCATACTACGTACCGTGTTTATCACATTCACTTGGGTGACAATTATGATTTTCTATTCTATCAAAAATAGAATCGACTTTTCAAAGTCTATTGAAGAAAGTCTCGGTATTACGAAAGTCGATAAATTCAATTGAAAAGTAATGCCACATAAATCGAAAAAAATTCTTATAATGACAATTGAAAGTGGGGTTAGAATTGTCTGCTGTAATTTGAATTTTTAAATATTTCGAAGTGTTTAGTAATTCAAAAACTAAAAATAACATTTAATGAAATAATGAGTGTAATTTTGGTGTATTTAATGGACGAAATTGATGAAGACTATCGAGATGAAGTTTTATTAACTTTGCACAGAAGAAGAATATTAAGAGCCCAATTTAGTAAAATGGCTTGCAAAAGGACCGCCTACAGCCTACATTTTTCAACCGATTTTCATGAAATTTCGAATATAGATAGGTGTAAGGGAATTGTGGTCCTTAAGTGGAACACATTTTTGAAAAAGTCCTTTGTTTCAAAAATACAAGGATTCAAAGTGTGGCTGTTTAGCGATTTTGGGCCTGCAAAGTGACCACCTACAGCTTACAATTTTTAACCGATTTTCATGAAATTTTAAATATAGATAGGTGGAAGGGAATTGTGGTCCTTAAGTGGAACACATTTTTAAATTTGGTCCTTAAATTTTTTTATATTCGATTTTCGAAGGTACAGAAAAAAAAAAATTCACTAAACTTTTCACACTTTTTTCATGTATTAAAACGTTTAGATACTGTGATTTCTTCTTATAGGATTGAAATATAACCTTTTCCAAAAAGTTTAAAAAAAAATTCAGAAAAATTGGTTACGTAGTTTAATTATTATAAATAAAACAAATTGTTAATTTTTCATAAAATTTTATTACTAATTTTTCATTTCACATACATTTTTTTGCATATTTATGGGTTTAAATAAGAATCACACAGATAGTATAAACTCTATAAACTCGATGCAAATAAAATTGCAATTTTTGTAGTATGTGTGATGATTAAGTAACGTAAACAGCATATAAAAGTTATGTATAGTTAAGCTGCACATAGCTAGGTATATAGATATATTAGCAACACATTTTGTATGGGAATGGTGATCGGTGATGATGAATATGAAATAATAGAATTAGCATGATATGTACATTCATATGTACATATATACTACGCATAAAAGCATATTTTACTAACTGTTGTTGGATTGAAGCAAGTGTATTTTGGGTTTTAGTGCTAATTTTTTATATTCTGAATATTAGAAAAATTATAGTGTTACATAGAATTTAGATTTCAGTGATTATTTGGTGATAAATCTAATATTTTACTAAAATTTCAGTATTTTTGAATACTACTTTTTTTTAACCCTAGGATTGCCTGATCGTATATAAATGTATACATTTGGACTTTGAGTCTTAATTTAAATATGATCCCTTCGAGCTAGGACCTTGAAACTTCACCAATTCCTCCATTGGAGGATCCTCACTATACACCCCAATTTTCAAAGTCCTATAGCTATAGCTATGAAAATTTTTCAAATCATATACACCAACACTTAGAAGAAATTTATTTGCTTGTGTTGGTGCAGACACAAATACATTTCAGACGATGTTATTGTTGTTTTCGAAAAATTTTTTTACTAAATTTGGCTCTTAAGAGACAAATCAAATCCACTTGAAATGGATGAAGTGCAGTATGTTTATTTGTTTTTGTTATTTAAAGAAAATGGTAATTTATTACATTTTTTCTAGGTTCTTGAAAACTTTTAGGCTTTCTAGAGAAGTTTTAAAATTGTGCTTGATGATTTAGAAACAAAACTATCTTGTTCTTATAAAACCAATTCAGTACCAAATATATTAAAGTTTGCGTGTTTAATAAGATTTTTGTCACAGGGTCGTTATCAGCTTAGTGTGGGAAATGATTACAATCTCAGTTTTAGTCAACCAACTGTATGTGTCATACTAAAAGAACTGCTTAATATTTTTGACAAATATATGTGTCCGAAATGGATAAAACTTGGTACTAGTAGAGAAGAAGAAGCTCAATGTAAACTCGCATTTTACGAAAAAAGTCGTTTCCAGGGCTTATACATATGTAGGTTGTTCTGATCGAACTCATATTAAACTAAGAGCGCCTGAAGGACAATCTGAACATCTATATTACAATAGAAAGTATTTTTTTTTAAGTTTAAATGCTATGATAGTAAGAATGATGTACATCGAACAATTAAATCTATAGAAAATAACTATATTTAATTACAGGTTTGCAACTACAAGATGGTAATTACATACATCAATGCAAGGTTTCCTGAATCTGCACACGATTCCTTTACTTGAAATTTACCGCCACTGAAAAGAAAGTAACAGGAGAATTTTAGAAATGGAGAAACACAGAAATGGCTATTGGGTATGTTTAACACAAAATACTAAAATAAACGATTCTTTTTAAAATATCTAATATCTAATTATGGCTCCTGAATTTTAGGTGACGCCGCTTATCCATTGGCACCATTTTTAATTACCCCTTTTCGTCTCACAGTTGAAAATTCTGCTGAGGCCCGCTTCAACGAGATACACTCGAAAACAAGAAATGTGATAGAAAGAACAATTGGTGTTTTAAAAAACAGTTTCAGATGTCTTCTTGGAACAAGGGAATTGCATTATAAGCCAGAAAAAGTCACTCAAATTGTTAATACATGCGCAGCACTGCATAAATTTGCATAAGTCATGGGATTCCGTTTATAGATGACATAAGTGTTAATGGTACAAATGAAGATGATAACGCTGTTACACGAGAAGAAAGACCAAATGTATCAAATAGAGAAGAAGAAATAGTTCGGGATAGACTATTTTCCTTTTTAGTTTCATGACAAACTTAATAAAAATGCCTTTAATTTTAAATACATCTATTTCAATAAAAAATACTTAACAAAACAATTTAAGTTTTACTTTTTCATAAGTATAAAAAAAAGGTACAATTCATTACGTATAATAGAAAAAAAGGAGTTAAATAATTTATATCAAATTGTTGTGGTTTTCTGCAATTCTAAAATAAAAGTTTTTATTTTAATTTCGCAATTCGATCCCTTTTTTTGTCTTCTAAATTCGACTTATATCTTTTAATTTTTCTTTTTTCAAATAGTATAAATCTTTTTCTACATAATACTTTTCTTTGTGTAATCATGAATTTCTTTTTAATATTCTTTAATGTCATCAACATCATTTTTCATTTCGTAATGATTATTATCTAGTTCATAAATGTGTTTTTTGAAAAGAGGGATTCTATCTAGATTTAAGTATCTCCCGCGTTTCAGTGGTATTTTTTCGCTTTCAGCAACAATTTCATTTTCATCCTGAAATTGGTTTTCGTCATTTTGTACATCCTCGACAGACAAAAAAGAGAAAAACATGTTTTCTTCGTTTTGTTCTTAGTTTTGTACACATGTTACTTCAAGACCGTGTTCGCGGTCGAGTGAGAGAGTACACGTCTCCAAGTTTAAGATACCTATTATGGTCTCTTCTAGAGATGAAAAGTTGTGTTGAATATTCGGACCACCTCCTGTTGCAGCAATTTCTTTCCTATTTTCAACTAACTTCTTTTTTGTCTTTGATTTCAAATCAGTCTACACCTATGAAATAAGCAAGTATAAGTACTACAGTTAATATATCATGGAAGAATATATACTTTTAAACACTTTTCTGCTGTTTAAACAGGAGATCCCAAACTGTTAAATTCGTTGCTAAATTTGGTCTAATAAGATTCAGTTTTCTTTGTTATGTTCCTCGCAATATTTGGATGGCTTTCCATCAAGGAAACCATATTTTCAATTTGTTTTTTATTGTTGAAACTTTTTGCACTGTAAAAAATAAGTATGTCATTTTAAATCAATTACTTTTACAAATTTATATAAAAATATACTTCTTACATTATATACATATTATTTATCAAAATTTTAATTAATAAACTTACCTGCTTTCCATTTTTTAACTATTTATTTTTCTTAGCTGTGACTATATCAATTGTCAAATGCACAATAACATTAAAATTTTGAAAATCGAACAGAAAGAAATGATAGACTTACCATGTCGAAAAAATCGAAAAATTTCTTGCAATAGATATTCATAATATCAAAAGTCGATTTTTAAGTCGTCTATCAACTATAGAAAATCATAATTGATACCTTAATTTGACTACAAACGATTATGTACAGTGTAGCTTGGATGCATTAAACTTTTTCGGGTAGTAAAAAATTTGTACGCCTTTTTTTCTGCATCTACAAATAGGTGCAATATATGTAAACGAGTATAAGCAAAATGTTTGTTGCTGCAGCAAATATTGAGAAACATTTATATTTCATATGGGTACCTTTTTTTTTTTTTTTTAAACACCCTATCCAGTGGTATCGTATTTTTTTTTTTTGAAAAATATTTTCTGGATTTTTCTCGATTTTTTTTATTACCCATGTACTGATGTACTGTTGGATTAAAAAGAAATGCCATTGTACACGCGAATCACAAAATTTAATTTGGAATTTCCCAACATTATTTAATATAGCAAAATGTCATTCAATTATTTTTATAATAATGAGTGAGACAATCACAAAATAGATTTTGGTACTAAAACCAATTTTTGTAATACATAAAAACAACGTTTACTTGATTATTCTAAACTAACGGCGTAATTAGTTCTGAAACGTGTAGCCCATCGAAAAATATTCGAAGTTCAATCATTTAAGAATAAATAAATATTGATAATGAGAAATTATGCAGTATGTTAAATAATGTTCAAAAATTTGAAACATATTTTCCAACATTTACTTGTAAATAAATAGTTTTTAGATTCATCCTCATCGAGTTCCACTTCAGTTGGCAAAAATCCTTCGTTATGCAAAAAATTATATAATATATACAGCAACAGTTAATAATTCTGTTTGCTTTTGTTGGGTGATAATGAAGAGTGTGATACTTGAGCAAGCAACGAAACGTGGATTTCAGTACACTAAGCGCTCGTTCAATGCAATTTCTCGTTCTTATATGCAAGGTATTGAACTTTTTTTCATATTCCTTCGAAGGATTGAGATATGGAGTCATTAGCCATGGTTCAGGTGAATACCCAGAATCCTATAGAATCCAGCATCCGCTTTGACTTTGTATTCGTTGGATGTGAGGCCTTATAGGTAACGTCGTCCATATAGCACTATTATGACATGAACAATAAATTTGAGTCACAAATCTGGAGTTATTTTATTATTACAATAATATTTTGGTATAAGTTTTGAAAACTCATACCGCCTCAACATTAATACTGTAAGACCTTTTCCGGTTGCGATAGACACGTGGTTGATGAACATTATCTGATTTAGGAGGAGACACGATGGCAATGTGTGTGCAATCTATGCAACCAATTGTATGTTCAATGCCATATTTGTTTCAAAAATTATTCTTGACTGCTTGTTTCTCTGTTGCATTTGTCGGAAATTTTACAAAAACGTACAAAAATTGATTTACTTAAAATATATTCTATATTTCGCGAGATCGAGGGCTGACTCATATCAATGTTGTTATGGTGAACTGAATTTTGATATGAGCCAATTGCAAAAAAGTTTAATGCAGCCAGGTCCTTAAAGTGAAATGGGATGGCAGAGTATCTACTACAAATTATCATATACTTTTAGCATATCAATCAACTTTAATACTATACTTTGAACGATGCGAAAATTTCGGACAAATGCAGCATGAGAGACAATAAATGGATTGCTATCATTTCGGAGATTCCTCAATGAGATTCACTGTGAATGTCTATATTGAAAAATATGTATTTAGTTTTTGTTTTGTAAATTAGAAAAATAGTTTTATTTACCTTTTTTCTAGCCTGTTTGCTAGTTCATTTAAAAATACTACATCAACTCTTCCATAATATTTTTCTTTTTTATATTAAAAAACTCCACTTTTACACAATAACAATTAATATAAAGGGACCTCACCAATGACCTGGGTCCGTTTCACGTACAATGAGAAATGGAAAATGAGTTCATTCTCAGTGAATTTTTTGAAAATGTGTTTCACGTTCAATGAGAAAATGAAATTTAACTGTCAGAAATTTCTCAGTGAGCAAAACTTTATTCACTGAGTTTTTTCAGTGAGTTTAGTGGATTTTTCAAAATTAAAAAATTTTTATAGTGATAAAATAAAAAAATAAAAAACAATAGTTAATATTAATAATTAAAAAAACATAATATTAACAAATATAGAGCATTTAATTAATTATAAGTATTATTTTAAAATTAAAAGTATTGAAAAATTATGAAAAATGTGTTCTTATTATAAATTGTTGTATTGTCCTTCCTTCCTCATTTAAATTCACTTCGTCATTACTTTCTCTGGCAACCTCATCTATATCTTGACCTCAATCGTCATCAAATTCCAAATTCCTTTTTTGAATGTTTAAAATAATATGTAAAAGTAACGAGCTCATTTTCTTATTTTTATACAAACAATTTAAAAACCTTAAGTGTTTATTATTATAATGAAATTTATAAGATCCATCATAAGATCCATACTCACAAATGCTTCAGCCATATGGTGGCCAAAGAGAAAACAAAAAACGGTTTAAAATAGACTCAACAAAGTACAGAGACTAGCGTGTCTCAGTATTACAGGAACTCTAAGAACTACTTCAACGGCAGCAATAGAAGCCATGCTCAATCTGCCTCCTCTTAATATACAAATTAAGAAAGAGGCACTTAACTGGGCATTAAAATTTCAGAGGAAGAGAGAACTCAAACCGGGTAATCTCACACATAATCTTAAAATTCTTGAAGAATTTAAGAACTACCAAATCAGTTTACCAAAGTACTATTTCCAGATCGTAAATCATGGCGCGGGAACAAAATAACCCTTGAAAGGTGCCTCAATATGGTACACAAATGGCTCAAAAATCGAGCAAGGTGTGGGAGCAGGGGTAACAGGCTCAAAAATAAGCCTTTTTAAATCCCTAGGTAAACATGCATCGGTTTTCCAAGCTGAAATACATGCGATAGACATGTGCGCCACTGAGTGCCTAAATAAACGATTCAACAAGGCCACAGTCTATATAATCTTGGACAGTCAGGCAGCACTCAAAGCTCTCAATTCACATAAAGTTGTATCGAGGCTAGTGTGGGACTGCTTAACGACTGTCAAAAGACTTGCCAAAACAAACAAAGTCTACCTTATGTGGGTCCCAGAACATGAAGGTATTAGAGGTAACGAGCTGGTAGACTCCTTGGCTAAGAAAGGTGCCAACTCAAATTTCCTCGGACCAGAACCCTTCTGTGGACTATCAAGAAGCCACACAAAACACAATATTAAGGAATGGTAAATAAAGAAATTTATCTCCCATTGGGAAAAAACTCCCGGAAATCAACAAGCGAAGGAGTTTATCAAACCTTCAGCACAAATTTCTAAAAAACTACTCAACCTCAGTAGGAATGAGCTAAGAACCATCACATGTCTTCTCACCGGGCACTGTCTACTTATTTACCACTTAAGTAAAATTGGGCTACAAGAGGATGACAATTGCATATTCTGCAAGGAGGCCAAGGAGACCTCAAAACACATTCTATGTGAATGCGAGGTGTTGGCTTCTAAAAGAGTGCGACACATGGAAAAATTTTTCCTCAAACCGGAAGAAATTTGGTGTGCACCTTCTCATAGAGTTTTAGGATTTATCAAGCCTAAATCTTTGAGAAGCAAGGGCGGCACAAAAGATCTTGTTAGGTCGAGGTGCACCAAATAGCCCAGATAACTATCTTATCTTATCTTATACATCATGTGTATATTAACACTTTGACAACTGTTAACAGTAGTTTTTCCCATGAAAAATGAAATTATTCTATTTTCCGTTTCACGCATTGGAAATTTCTCATTTAATGTACAAGAAACACGTTTTTAGATAGAGTGAGAAAATATTGATGAATTTTTAGGAATCACATTAGAAATGAGATAAAACTCATTCTCACATTTTCCTCATTGTACGTGAAACGGCCCCCTGCTAAGTTAATAGACTTTCGAGATTAGAAACGTCTCTTAAACTCTTGTAACTTACTTTATAGCAAACTTTTGAACTTTTTCTAGAAACTTGAAGTACTTTGTTTAAAAAAATAAAAGATATAATTTGGAATTTTTGTTCGAGAAACAATATTAGTTTCTAAACTGTTTGGTAGGATATTCTATTTTGAAAAACATTCAACTGGCTAGAATATACAATTAACTTGTTAAATTCTACTGTTGGAAACAATTCTCGAGCCAATGAAGTAGACAAATATATGTAACAGAATATGTAGAAAATGAAATAATACAAAGTGGTAGTGGTTCAAACGCTACTTATGAATTATTGTCGAAGCAGGTAAAATTTTACAAAAAATTCAATCCTAAAGGAGTAAAAATGATGTTTGAATTGAAAGCTTTCGGAAATATGAAAAATAATCCTTTAGAAACTTTAGAAAAAATGTTCGATAACGTAATAAAAGATATAATATCAAACTCTGTATAAAGAAGTCAAATTAGATTTTCAGTTGTAATTCCAAGTTCGCCTCAAGTAAAACCTATTTTGTCTAGTTTAAGAACTATCACTCAGATGAATGGTCATTATCAAATGTTAATCAATCGAATGCTAACTTTCTTGCAGATGATGTTTTACATATGAATGCATAAAATGTACTTTTGCAGGAGAAGACGAAAATCTAAGTTTACAGAAAAAAACGAAGCTTTATCTCGAAAGACTAGTGTTATAGATGTAGGAAAAGATAACATGTCTTCTACGAAGTATATTATGTTATAATATCGATATCGTTTCAAAATATTTTAAAAATTGTAATCACATTTTAGTTATTCAAAAACTAGACAGATTAGCAAGACAGTTGTGTTTAAACGCAAAAGTTATTGTTAGTACAATTGGTTGTTGTATAGAAGATCTATATAAATTTAAAAAATTTTTAAAAAGCTATCAAATAATTGTTTTCGACGATATTAAAAATTCAAATTCTATACTTTTATTCTAACACGATTTTTCAATAAAAGATATGTTTGTAATTTATGTGATAGATTAACACATGTGTTTGTATTGCGATTCTTCTCCACCCTGTAAGTTTGAAAAAAAAAAAAAAAACTCAAGTTTGTGAACAATGTAATCGCACTTTTAGAGGGTAGAGCTGTTTTAATAATAATCTTCAAAATAATATTAAAAGTGGGAGAGGCATGAAATCCCCAAACACGAAATCCCCAGACACAAAATCCCCGAGCACAAAATCCCCAAACACAAAATCCCCAAACTCAAAAAAATCCATGAAAATCCAGAATACTTTTTTTTCTATATAACAATTTCTTGAAAGAAATAGGAAAAACCATAATATATGTAATTATCATATCCAGTATTATTTCGTGTATAATGACTTTATTTGATACTTTTCTCATAATTTTCTGGTAAAACATAACTCATTTGTTTTAATACATTGTCCTTATGTTTATAATAGAAATTTTAAAAATATGTTGTGCCTAAAAATAGTTCTTTTTTTACCTACAGCCTTTTTATCAAAATCGAAATTATGAATAAGAGTGTAACTATGCAGTATTTTTATTCATTATATGCATGTATATTATATGAACATAAATATTACAATAGTTTATGGTCATAATTGTTGAAAACAACCTTTTTTCAAATTATGAAAATTATGAATGAAGGAGGAATAAGGTAGTACATTTGCAGGTCATTTATGACCTCATGGCATACATATAAATTTTATTCTTTTTACACGTAATTACTATGGGTAATTTCCAGCAAAAAGGATAATTATTAGCACATCTGTAAAATTTAAATACTCATCAATTTATTTATATAGTAAAAATTATTATTCAGTATTCATCTTCTGATGCAAGAGCATTAATTATTAGAAGTAGAGTGAAATTGAGTTTTTATATTAATAATGGAATGTGTGATTTGTAGATCGAATAAGGGAAATGAAAAATTATTCATAGACGGATTTGAATATCACTTCCGCAGTAAAAATGATAAAAATGAATACCGCTGGTCTTGTAGCCAAAGAAAAGTGCTAAAGTGTAAGAGTGTAGTTTGTAAAAAAAAGATTGATGAAAAACATAATAAAATAAAAAACGTTTTCGAGCATAATCATGACAGTGTGGCTCATAAATAGTCTGTTTGTGAAGTTAATAATAAATTAAAGGAAATCGCCGGAACTTCAACTTTAGTTCGACCATCACCATCAATTTCGAGCCTCTATGCATACCATATCTGCCATCAAAAAGAGCTCAAAAAGAAAAAATTGAAAGGATTCGTCGGCAGAAGGGATTTTCTGAACCACAAAAATTAGAGTCTATTAATATTCTTTTAAATTTAAAGTACTTAAAAGGTGATTTATTTATTTTAAGTGAAAAACGTTTTAGTGGTGAAATTAACATTATATTAGGAACAAATAAATTATTAAAAGCCTTAAGTGAGTCAAACTACTGGTTAATGGATATAACTTTTTATGTTGTTCCATCTATCATGAGTAGAAATGGAAAAAAGCATGAAAAAAACATTTTCGTTGGATTTTTTCCAATTTTTCCGGATTCTTTCATAAAAATCCTGCTTTTTTCATGTTTTTTTCATAAATGATTTAAACATTCACCCGCTGCTTTTTATCGGCTTTTTTCTAAAAAAACGGAAAAAAACAGGAAAAAAACATTTGTTACAAAAAAAAAATGCAAACACAAATTTCTGCAATTCTCTAGGAACATTTTTTTTCCTAAAATTTTCAAAGTAAACATTTTTGATAGATTAGAATGCAATATTACAATATTTTCAACTTTTTTCACGTACATAATTGCATTTTTAAATTAATTCGGTCGAAGTAACGAGTAATTTTTTCTTCGTGTTTTTCTTTAAACTTCTAAAATAAAAAGTGTCGAAACGATATCAATATCGTTTTAAATTGAATAAATACATACATTGTTTCTTTCTTTGTAATGTTATAGTTATTGGTAATAATTAATTAAACTTAAAATTTGAAAAATTTAGTATACATATGGAAGTATCTGATTATAAAACTATTATAAACAATGCCGCGTAACTTAAGTGAAGTTTGGAAATATTTTCAAAGTGGTAGCGATAGTGAAAAAAAACGAGTTATTTGTAGTTTTTGTAATAAAAGTTACTTTTTTGCAAATGCAACACGCTTAAAACAACATTTAATAAACTGTGAACGTTGCCCTTCAGACATTAAAAACATTTTTAAAAAGTCGGCGACAACTCAAAAAATATCTAATATTTCGAATATTAAAAAAATGTCTTCAAAATTCTTAGTTGAAGAAAATTCCACAAATTTACAGAAGAAAAATACAACTGAAAGTGATACCAGTGCTACAATTAGTGATGTAAATATTGTACTTGAAGCAACAGAATACGTTAATTCACCTACTAATGCGAATGTAACGATAACGAAGGAAGAAATTGACGTGGCTCTTGCAAGAGCAGTTTATGGAACTGGAGTGCCTTTATCGTTATTTGAATCTCCTTACTGGAAAAGAGCATTTAATTTACTTCTTCCTAGATATGAACATCTGAACCGATACTACCTAACAAAGCCTCTGTTGGAAGCTGAATACATAAGAATTAAAATAGTAAGTAGTTGAAGAAAAAATAGGAACAGCATCAACTTTGGGCATAGTCACTGATAGCTGGACAAATGTTTGTGGTAAAGGTGTGCTAAATTTTCTAATAACAACCCCAGAGCCGTGTTTTATAAAAGTGTTTATCCTGGTGCACAAAAAGAAACAGCTCAGTTTATCAGTGAGGAAATTATTAAATTAATCAACGAAATAGGAGAAGACAAATTTCCCGTTGTAATCACAGATAACGCAAGTAATATGAAAGCAGATTGGAAAAAGCAGTATTGGATATGCCGCTCATTGTTTGAATTTTTTGTATGGAGATATAATGAAAATAAGTAACTTTTCAAGTATGTTTCATGATTCCAAACAAATAGTTAAATATATTAAAAGAAAACACATTGTACTGGCAATATTTGAAGAAAAACAGAGGGCAAAATATGGCTCTACATTTAAGAAACTTAAACTTCCCAGTAATACAAGATGGGGCTAATCGGTTCTTACTTTTGATTCATTAATTGCAAATAGAGAGGCGCTAGAAAACACTGTGATCTCAACAGAACTGAAAGTTGCATTACAAATAAAAATGAAAATTCTTGACGAAAATTACTGGTTGAATTTAGAAAAAGTGAGAAGTATTTTATCATCAATATTTTCTGCCATTACAAAAATAGAAGCTGATGCACTTTTATCTGAAGTACCAACATTATTTAAAGACTTAGGAAAAGATATTAAAATAAATCTAAATAGTGCTGAGTTCCTTACAGCAGAAAATCGAGCAGCGATTAAAGCATTAATTATTGAAAGACGAAATTTTTGCCTTCAACCCATTCATTTTGCATCAAATCTTCTAGATCCTCGTTTTAAAGGAAATAAATTGAAGGAAGAAGAATTCCTAGCTGCTATAGATCATATTTCAACAACAGCTACGAAACTTAAATTCGAATTAAACACTATTCTGGCAGGACTAACCGAATTTCGGACGAAATCTGGTTTCTGGAGTAATAGTGTCATATGGAGCCCAGTCAATCTTCTGCAATCAAAAGTATGGTGAGAGGGATTGTGTTCTTATAAGTCAATTTCTGTACTTGCTTCAAGACTTTTAAGTGTACCTCCATCTTCAGCTGCAAGTGAAAGACTGCAAATAAAAAAAAAGTACAACGTATGAGGAGAATTAGAAAAATAATTAATAGAAGGTCTGAAATCGATAAATTGAGTTACCTAAAATCGATAGCACGTAACATAACATTGTATTAAAATATTCAACAATTAAAACGTAGACGAAATGGCAAATGTCATTGATGAAATAAATAGGAAATAAAATAAATTAAGGAATTTATAAAAAGAAAAAAACAAAAAAAGTATAAAAAATAAAAAGAGAAAAAAAATCAAATCTATATTTAAAATTGGCTCTTATCAGAGCTACCAAAATATTAAACAAGGAGTAAACAAAAACATACAATTTTTAAAAAATAAATATCGTACTATAAAAAATATTTAAAAAAAAACAAATCTATACTAAAAATATATTGAAAATTAACACTTATCATAGTTACCAAAATATAAAACAAAGTAAAAACAAAAACTTACCACTTTTAATAAATTTGAAATCCCCAATTGAAAAAAAATTCAAAGTATACTTCGGGCGCCCGATTTTGTGTTGGGGATTTCGTGTTTGGGGATTTCGTGTTTGGGGATTTTGATTTGGGGATTTCGTGGCCAACGTGGGTTGTAGCTGGCACTTATAGTGCACCATTATCGCATGGTAATTGTTTCGTCACCATTCATCAAAATCGAGTTGAAACTCTATCACTTAATAATTGTATAACAAAATTATGGGAAGTAGAAAATGTTGAATGTAAATCTCATTTACTATCGGCAGAAGAAGCTCAATGGTTGATCCTGTAATACAAAATGAATTTGTTTGAATGTTTGATCTGCTGATTGGGTTTCGTTCTCATATATTCGTAATTACAGCTGATATTAGCAAAATGTATTAGCAAAATCGGCAAATATTAGTTAGAAATGCAGACTGTAATTATCAATATATAATTTGGAGAGATAATCCACAAAATCCACTTGAAATTTATAAGTTATTAACAGTAACTTATGGTAAATCACCAGCATCATTCATCGCAACACGATGCTTGAAACAACTAGCTGATGATGGATCAGCTGAATTTCCTGTTGCATCAGAAGTAATTAGATCTGATTTCTACATGGATGATATGTTAACAGAAGCTGAAACTCTAGACAAGGCTATAAAAATCAAGAATCAAATTCAGGGTCTTCTAGAGTCAGGTGGTTTCAAATTATTCAAGTGGTGTTCTAATGATGAAAGAATTTTGTCTGGTATCGAAGAATGTCGTCGAGAAAAGTTTCTTGAAATTTGTTGCGACAGCTACATAATTTTTTTATGGGTCTATTTTTTTTGTACGCCACTGTACAAATTCAGTTGGCTGTACATTAAAAAAAAACATAATTCAATTCATATTTTAAAATTACAGTCTGAAGTTCATTGGAATTGCAACTTAAAATTCCAAGAAATGAACTGTAAACCAAAATCCGTTGCACACAAGCAACAAAATTCCTAATCCATTTCATTGTACTTGAGGTGGCGTGATTTTTTATTATATTTAAAGAAATCACGCTATTTCTAGAAAATGCATGTGAATTACTCTTTTTATCAACCTTCTCTTAATCTCCAACTCATTTTTTTTAATTAAAATTCAATTTTTTTTAAAAATCTCTTAAAAAACCTAAAATGCATGTAATAGTAATTACCGACGGTAAAACGTCATATTTCATATAATATTTCAATCGCATGTAGGGTGCCCCAAATAAAATTTAATACATCGTAATCGACCCACATAAAATCATTATGGCCTATTTTTAATATAAATAGCATAATGATATTCCAATTTCAATTCACATACACACTGTGTCAAATACCCCATTACGCTGATATTACCTACTCGCTATATATTACTCATCAAGTAATATATGGAATATACCAGAATGTTCTGTGATTGTTCATATACCTTCATGCATATTGCTGAATATTAATCTCTTAAATGTCTTCTTAAATTACCTCATTATAGGTAATTAAGAGACCTGCAATGAGATAATACGAAGTATGATGGTATATAGAGGAGGTACATTTTGACTACCTTCGGCTGGTTTGTTGAAGTCTTCTTCCGGTCAGCTCTATCGTAAGACGTGATTTTAAAAATGTAAAAAATAAAAAAAAAAAAAAAATGAAGAAAAAAAAAAAGTGGATTTTCTATAGTAATTACCGGTCATATATTTAAAAATATTTGTGCCTTAAATGAAGTGCCTACATACGAATAAATACGAAAAAAAGTTCTTATATTAATTATAATTATCAAAAAATATATGTATGTAAGTGTAAACAACTCCAACAATAAAGAAAAATTGATTAATCGATAATAATAAAAAAACAAAAAAAAAAATTTTTTTTTGCTAATAAAATAATTAAGAAATAAAAAAAAAAAAAGAAAAAAAAAAAAAAACATAATAAATAAAACACAAAAAAAAAAGAATTCTATATTACCAGAAAAATATTAAACTATAGTGTATTATTAATTAATAATTGCAGTTAGAAAAAAAAAATATTAATAAATAACGATTAAAAAAAATGAAATCTGATAAATTTGCTAATTTGAAAAAAGAAAGAAAGAAAAAAAAAAACATCATAATTTTATTAAATTTGTACAATGCTTAGAAAAACAAAAATTAATTTTTGAAATATTACAGAAAATAATTAATAAAAATAAAATATTTTAGTAATGTTACATGAAACATATTTGTGAAAGTGCAATTTGGAATTGAAAAAAATTGAATAGAATTTAATCTGTCTAAAAAAAAAAAAAAAAAAAAAAAAAAAAAAAAAAAAAAAAAATGTTCACCACGTTGTAGAGATTCCAAAAAAAAAAAAAAAAAAAAAAAAAAAAAAAAAAAAAAAAAAATCAAGATAAAAAAAAAATTTAAATAAAATAGTTAAAAGTGCAGAGAAAATTTCAAATAGGCAAAAGAAGGAATTTAATAATAATCTTAAACGAAACATTCAGAAAAAAAAAAAGAAAAAAGAAAGAAAAAAAAAAAAAAGAATCGAACGAAACAGGAGAAGGAGGAAGGTGAAGGCGTCATCGTTCATCCTGTCTGGCCAGACCAGCGTATTTACTTAATCCTGTGTCGGAGCCCCAGCTTCAGCAAACGAGATAAGTAGATTAAGTTTTTTTTTATAAAATCAAACTTAGGTAAAAAAAAAATTAATGATTAATGGTCATACAAAAAAAATATCTTAATGCCATATTTTGCAAATAATTTTTGGATTTTTTTTTAATAGTATTAATTTAAAGGGAAGTCATTAATTAATTTTAATAGATTCTATAGATAACAATTCAAAATAAAATAAAAAAAAAAAAAAAAAAAAAAAAAAAAAAAAAAAAAAGGAAAAGAAAAGAAAAAAAAAAAAAGAAAAAAAAAAGAAAGAGGGTAGAAAAAAATAAAAGGAAATTGTGAAAAGAAAAAAAAGAAAATTCTTATTATAGTAAATTGCATAAGATGAATACATTTCCAAGATAAGATTATTTTTTTTTTTGATAAAATGAAAATAGCGTGAAATCTTATAATTGCATGGAAGAAAAATATACATACATATATATTTTTTTTTTTTTTTTTTTCTTTTTTTTTTCAAGAAATATTGCACCGTATCGTATAAATGAGATTTTTTTCTTAAATTGTAAATAATTCGAAAGTTGTATACAATATGAACTATGTTGTTTATTTATAGTTTTTTTTTTAAATGTAATTAATTATAATAGCGATGTAATGATTGATTTGGAACTTGTAATTATTGGCTTTGAAAAGTAGGAATTAAATTAAATACTTCATGGAATATAAAAAAAAAAAGGGAGAAAAATTAGTGGATACATATAAATTCATAATTTATGAAATAATAAAAAAATTTTATTCTTTCTCTAAATTTTCTTTGTTTTGTTATAAATTACAGAAAAAATTTCAAGTCAAAGAAAATATTTTAATGTCAAATTTTAATAACCTGGAGCAAAATAAGGTGTAATAGATAAATAATTTATACAGCAATTACTTTAATAAACAGTGATCCGTTTTAAAAGAAAAAAAAAAAAAAAAAAAAACAAGAAAAAAAAAAATATATATTTTGTTTAAAGAAAAAAAAAAACAAAAGAGGATGATTTAGGTGAAATGATTTAATCCACGGTGAGTGGGGGATGTCGGCGATGGGTGATGAAGGTCGCTGCTTTTACGGTCGTTCTTTTTTTTATTCTTCCTTCACTGCGAATTCAAGCTTGAGGTGATACATTTCTCTATTTTGTTTATATTCTGGTTTTAGTATTTTCTGCTATCGATTCGACGGTTGTTATTTAGCCGGTCTAAATTATGTAACAGACGGATAGCTTTCGAGAAGGTAACCCCAAAGAACCCATCCAGGACTGAAGCAGCTGGATTTGACCGGCTGGGGTTCACCTAGGAGGCAGGTTGATCTAAACACGCATAGTTTTCTTCTTATAAATATTCCGTTATGTTACAAATTGATGATGATCCTGCCATTAAAACTTTATGTATGATTCGGCAACGAGCCGATGATTATTTTAAATTCGTACTGCCACTAATACTGCAAGAAACCATATATCTAAACGAATAATATTGTCACATATCGCTAAAATTTTCGATCTTTTGGGACTTCTTCGTTCAATAATCACTAAAGCAAAATTAATTATGCAAAACTTGTGGATATTACATATCGATTGGGATGACCTAATTCCTGAGTTACTATTGAAAGAATGGCATTTAAATTGCAAGCAAATTTTGTTGATACAGAACATACGTATTCCTAGGCATGTTTTCGATAGATCAGCGATTTTAACTGAATAAAGCCTATGGTGCATGTGGTGTATGGGCCACATTTCATGCAATATTTTAACAGCAGTCACGAGTTGCTCCGATTAAGCCAGTAACTACGTATTCCACGTTTGGAGCTTTGTGCAGCAGTCATTCTAGCAGAGTTAATGGAGTTCGTAAAACATTTAGCTATTTGATTTCAAAATGTTTTTATTGGACTGACTCTAATATAGTTTTGAATTAGATATCGTCGGCAAAAGAATGGTGAAAGGAGTTATCTTTTCTTGCATTAAGTGTTATCGTTCTCGTCCAAAAACAATTCATCAATTGATGGGTAACTTGTCAGCTAGCAGAGTTAGATTTGTGTGGACCACTTTTCATTAGGAATCCAATTCGAGGAAAACCACCCAATAAGGTTTACATTTGTCTTTTTATTTGTTTTGCTGTGAAGACTGTTTATTCAAAAGTGGTACATAATTTATTGCTGCTTTGCATCGATTTATTAGCAGAAGAAGTCATATCTCAGTAATCTACTCAGACAATGCTACTAATTTCATTAGAGCAAATCATCAGTTGCGAGAATGGAGAAAGTTGTTTAGTTCTCAACTGCATATTGCTAAACTCCAATTAGAATGTCAAGCTTAAAACATTGATTGGCGATTCATACCTCCTCGTTCGCCTCATTTTGGTGGTATCTGGAAGGCCTCTATAAAGATAGCAAAGAATCACATAAAGCGAGTATCTTTAATAAGCAATTTCACATTTATCAGATGATATTGAACATCTTCAAGCCTTAAGGTCATTTTTTAGTTGGTGGTCGACTTGTCGCAATAACTGAGCCAATAACCAATGAAGAGAGGTTGTCAAGATTATCAAAATGGCAAAGACTTCAACAAAATGCTCAACAGTTTTGGAATAGATGGAAGAAAGAATACCTTAATACACTTCAAACTCGTAATAAATGGAAGGATTCATATATGAATGCGAAAGTTGGTGCAATGGTATTAATAGCAGATGATAATTAACCCACATTGAAATGGCCATTGGGTCAAATAGTTTGAGTTTATAAAGGAGCAGGCGATTTCGTAAGAGATGTAAAAACATTTAATGGTATCTTTAAAATCATTATGCATATGCACTTGGCAATATCTTTTGAATCATAAATTGTAATAGATTAATCAAAATTTTTTAGTAGCATTTAAAGTAAGATGAAGTATGTAATTATAGAGTTATTGTTAGTTTAATTTTCGTTGCGTGCACATGGTTAATGGTCATCTCGTACCTGTGCATTTATTTTGTCGTAGTTTTAACTCGTAAAACTTTAATACATATTTCGTAAATTTCGTTTCGTATTATTACACAATTTATTATAATAAATAAAGTATTAATTAAAATAATTTTTATTTCTAAACCCGAACCGATCCGTAAAATATCGACACGTTTTAAAGATAAGTATATTCTATACGTATAAATATGTACATATTGTATTGCAACTGTTCTTTGTCGTGCACAGGGCAGTATATTTATCGCACGTAAATATCAATCACTATAGTTACTTCATTGCTATGTGCGTGCTGAAAAAACACTACATGCATAACTATATAGCTGTATTTGTCTTCTTCAACATATGTTAAACATAGAATATAGATTTAGGTACATGCACGTATTTGTTTTGCTGACTTTGCAATAAATCTAGTTTGTAACATGATACTGAGTGTGAAGTGTGTTTTTCTGTGTTTCTTTTTCGAAGTTTTTCAAGGGTTTGGTTTGTTTAATTTCAATTATCAAGTTAAGGTTTGTTTTTAATATCATGATTTTGTTTGATTAAACATTATTTCGGGCATACTTTTTATACTTCTGCTCATTATTTTGTCTTTTTTTCTGAAATACATAATATAGATGTCTGACCATCCTGTGCGAAAGTATTTTAATTATAACTATTGGTTCGCTTACAATGAAAGGAAAACATGCTGCAAATTTATCTAGGCACATTGAAAGAAAATACGCTGGTCTTCAAAGAAATTTTAACAGAAAAATGACGAGGCCAAAAAAAAATCACTTCTAGTAAAAAAGTCTAAATAATTCCTTCGTCAAACACATCTACTTTATATCAGCATTTAAATATTACTAAAATAAATTTGACAATACATACTAAATGACAGCGGTGTTAGAGATACATATATTAGATCCTATATCTAGTACTTGAAGTGTGAAAATATGAAAGCACAAAAGCCGTCGAAATAAAGGAGCAGATACCATATGAATTAAGTGAAAAACATTTTTCACTTAAAGTAGATTCAATATCACGTCTTAATAGATCTATTATTGGAATAAATGCGCAATTTATTTCAAATAAAAACTACAGTTAAGAACATTGGCAATGTACATATGAAGTTAAGGATAGACAAACCGAAAGTAAGTGCAGTTCGAAGCCCTGACAATTATATTTTCATTTTGCCAGAAATAAATAAGTTAAAAAATTAAATTATGACAAATTCTCGAAAAATGAGTTTATGGAAATGAGGAAATGTATCAAAGTCGGTGGGACCGCCATATGATGGTGGACTACTGCTGGACCTTACAAAGATATTGCCCCGACCAGAAACACGCCAGACGATCACAAAGAAGACGTTTTTGTTGATTTTAATTTTTTTTTTTTCGCTTTTATTTGATTAATTTAGTTTCTTTATATCAAAAACTGTAGTCAATTCGTTAGATCTGATATTTTTTTCGTGTTCAGGAGAAAATCACTGTTCCCCAGTAAATCGGTGCAATCGAAGCCGTATTTGCTTTCCATACCATAGTCCTTAATCACAGCTTTCGTTCAATGGACTATACTTCGAAGCTTCTAAAAAAATTATTTGATGCTAAATTTAGTTGCGAACCTACGAAATCTGAAGCAATCATCAAAAACGTACTTGCTCCGTATGATATTGCTATTACAGAAAGATTTATCACAATTAAGTTTATTAACACTATTTTCCGATGAGCCAAATCATAAAGAAGGAGTGAAAATTAAAATGCTGGATTTTATTGCCAGAGGAGTCTGCTCTTATGATATGAAATTCAATTATAGAAATTTTACGAAAATTTGACATAGATATGAAATTGGATGCTTACTGCGCGAACAATGCAAATATTAACTTCGGAGAACTAAAAAGAAAAGACGGAAATAATATCTCAACAATATTGAACAAAAGTTGTTATTTTTGCATAATCAAACAACACTTTTTGAAAATGTAATTAAATTAATGGAAGAAAATTGCAAGACAGTAGATAAAATTTTAAATAATATTGAAAATCTAAAATTTCAGTTAAAAGAAGATCTGCAGAACAATTCTTACCATTAGCAGTTAAAACCTGTTTGAATAAATTGATTGATGATGGTTAAATAAACGAAACTCGATTTTTATGTCACGTTCAAAATTTTTATCAAAATTGTTTTGAGTACATGGAAAAATGGTCCCAACAAATTTCAGATATCAAAATTTTTTTAAACAAATCGATACAAAATCAATTGAACTTTCATTTTCTGCAATAAAAAGTGGGGGTTAATTTAAGCTTTTGATTTTTCCATACACGTAAAACAATAACAGATGTATCATCTCTGATTCGTCGTTATCGATTTTACGTGGTAAAATTCAGCATCGACAACAATGTTGTTAGATCATGGGATTTTTCCCTTTTTGTGGGAATTTCAGCCTACGAAAATTTAAAAAAGGAGAATGAGAAAAATAGTGCCTCCTTGAAGAAAATCGTGAGAAAATTCACGAGGGGTAAAAATTCTCAAAATTATATAAAATATATTATTGTATTTTATACCACAAACTGTGAAAAATTATCATACCTTTGAAATATTAGTTTTATTCATATTTATTAAATGTTATGTTTAAAATTTTCAAAATTGTTTCTCCATTTTTTTCATCTGGTGTTTTTTTATCACTCGTAACTGCTAACGAATCTTTACCAATTTGTTTCGCAAGCCTAAGAAATACGCTACACCTCTCAATGTATCATAGTTTTCTTTTTGACGTTTGTTTTTAACTTACTTACATGTAGCTGACTGTGTGTTTGTTTGTTTTGTTTGTTATGGTTGGGGGGGGGGGGGGGGGGGTATGCAGGCATCTCAGAACCCCGTCTCTAGTAAAATCCTTTCGTTTTCTTAATAAACAAGAGGATTTTGTCTAGATGTTGAGAACAGATGTCTTCCATTCTCATTGCATAAGAGTTCCGTGTACGAAGCTTAATCGTAAAGACCGACAGGTGGTGGTTACATGTGTTATGTCCTATGATAAGCCTAACGAGACAGTTCCTCCTACTAAGATTTAGAAGAAATGTAGCAGTCCTTTTCACGAAGCGTTTCGTATCATTATAACCAGATAGGGCAGGCCACCTTTCCGCATGGAGTTTTTCCATATGTTCGGTGATTAATCCACTGATCGAGGTAAAATTGATACATATCGTCGGTTCCGGTCCCCATACAGAGTTGAATGAACCTTCCTTCGCAAGGGCATCAGAATATGGAACCCACAAAATCTTAAGTCCATTGTGTTTACTAATGGCTTTAAGTGTCTTTTTACATTCCTGGACAATTTTGGATGTCGTGATTGGACTCTCCAGATCTTGCAGCGTATCTCGGCTATCACTACAAATGTAGAAAGTTCTTCCACGCCACCTGTTGCCAATTATCGTAAATTTTAGTATTTCCTAAATTTCCGCTTAGAAGATAGAAGTTATACCACTTAGCGTATAGGAGTATTCGATACCGCAGTTCAAATACCACCCCGAACCAACAGCATTCGTGTAGAAAACATCTGAGGTCCCACTTATAACAGCACCAGCTGATTGTGAGTACTTTTTGTGTTTCTTCATTCTTCCGGCTCATTTTAAATTGTTCTTTTTATTGTTTTGAGATTTTGATATTTTTTTTCCAAGTAAGTATACAATTAATACACATAATGTTTTATATAGTATATAATTACTTGTAATTTTCCCATGTCAAATGGCAAATGTGAATGATTCGGATGAACCAATAGCCAAGAAAAAAATGTTGAAGTTCAGTAAAATATTTTCAAATGAGCTGGTTAAAAAAGCCAGAATACACATTCCGAGAAGGCTCGTTTGATACGTTGTCTCCCGGAGCAGAAGACACCTGTTGTAAAGAAAACCACACAACAACAATAGATAAAGATATTACAAGCATTAGATTTTTCAATCAAGCACCGCAAAGGTTCTCGAAATGTGCGTTTTGCGAAGAAATGGCCCTAAATTTCACCGAAGTTGATTTAAATTCAGAAAGTTTTCGCGATGATGAGTATGTTCAACTTTTAAATTTTGTAACGAACAATCAAAGTAAATTACTGGATCTGAATAAAATCAGACTTCGCGAGCTTGTATTTATTTTTGATCAAGGAACTAATAATAGAGCAGCTGTAAGTAATTTAAAAACTAATAATTTTAGTCATTTTTTTTTTATAATAACGTAAATGAAACACGATGTTGTTCTAATGATGATAAAAGTATCATCTGCAGCTGGAAAGTTTTTGAAGAGTTATATATTTGATTGAAAATTACGCAAGTAACGTAACGCGGTGCAACACTAAACTAACACAATTTCGCAGAAAAAATGAGTTATTTTGGCTGTTCAAATTTACAGTTGGACGTTTGCGACCGCAATTAAAACGTATGTAAAACAGAATAAATTTACTCCGGAAGTTATGAAATACTAATTAAGGACGGCTAATTTTATAGAAAATATTAACAGACTTTTTGAAGCGCTGAATAGTAAATCTTTTGAAAATACAAACGTATACAACTCTGCTTTGTGTTCATTCAGAGTAAATGAAAAATTATTTTCAAAAATTTGATATTGACTCACGTAATACCTTTCACTGGAAATACGGTATAATTCAAACAATAAATAGTATTACGTCATTATACGATAATTTAATTCAAGAATCAAATAGCGTAAAATTTTTACGAATATCACGTGTTAATCAGGACATAATAGAAAACTTATTTGCATTTGTTCGGTCTCACGGCGGGTATAATACACAACCTTCGGTGTTTGAATTTAATTTTGTAATGTCGAAAATTATGTCTATGCGTTTATTGTGAATCGGATAACGATTACTTTTTATTTAATAATACACACGATAACGTGGGAGAAAAATGTAAAAGTACGTGAAAGTAATAATTCTCAATCAAATATATCTGCGAGTTGTTCAAAGTCAGATAATGAAGACTGGATTGAATTTATTGAAATTTCTTCTGTCCTTGATCTTGAAATATGTACTCCAAATGATATTGCTTCTCGTGGATATTTCGCAGGTTTTGTTTTTTTATGATGTCTTCAAAATCGAAGTGTTCCGCGATCGATTTATAAATGGAACACAGTTTATGTCGGATGAGTCGGACGGAAATTTTTATTCATTATAAAAATATTCAGAGAGTTCAGATTTCGCTTCACTTTTAAATCCATCGCCCATTTTCATTACTATATTTGATTTCATTTTGAAAATTTTCACGGAAGTCTTTTCAAATACTCCTCATACAAAAAATATAAAGCATTGCATTCTGGAAAAAAATTCTGCTTTCTTTTCCTATAAAAAATTTTTTAAGTCCATATGGTGAATGCTTTCCGCATATAAGAAAAATTATTGAACATACCATACATAGTTGTATTATTAAGAAAACATTGCGCGTTCAGAATCGATCGGGAAATTATGGAAAACGAAACGTTGAAACAAAATAAATTGAAAAAATTATAATTCAAGGATCTTTTCAGCCAGCTTCATCTTAAAATGAAATAAAATATATTATAACGAACATTTGATTTTACTAACGTTTTCAAAAAAAAAGTCTATATAAAATGTTAAGTGAATACATTTTTCATGATAATTTTTATATTTATAATTACTGGCTAAGAGAGATAATAATATATGCTTGAATGTAATTATATGAATAAAAAATTTATATTTCTTTGATTTATATTGCAAAGTTTTGAAAGTTCAAAAGTATTGAAAGTTTACTGATTTAGTGTGTGTAAAGCTCGGGTGTTATGATTCAAGCTCGGGTGTTTTTGCCCAGTAAACCATAAAGTGAATATTCACTTGAGTGAGTTCTTTCTGAATACACGTTAGCGAATGTGTGATCAGTATGATACTTATTACAAAGTGATTATTTTAAGAAAGTTCAAAATTCATTTTTTAATCACTAAGTGAATGAAAAATGAATTTCTAGAATGTTTTCAACCACCTGCATATAGACAAACGGGTTTTGAAATGTACAGTTATTATTTGGATTTGTTTTCATAATGTATGAAATAATAGAAACAGTTGAAAACAAAGAAAAATATTTTACTGCAGTTCCTGCGAGCTAAGAGAATAATAGTATCTTACATTGGCCAAATAATTTAAATAACAACAATTTAATAAAATTAGTAAGAAATGCTAATAGTAATCCTTCTTCTAATTGGGTAATGATGCCGTGTGTTGTGAAAGCTACTGCGAACTCATATTTAGAAGGCAGACAGCTTGAAAAGATACCGATGCTGAAGAATCGTAAGTCATATTTTTTTAGCTTTATAATTTTGGACTTAGATTTTCAAATTTTTAATATTTATATAATTAAAATTATATTATACATATGTTCAAAAATGATACAAACAAGATTCTAAAGCATCTATGAAAAAAATAAAAAGGCATCAAAATATTTCTGAAGTTGACTTAAATGAAAAAACTGAAGAGGTTTTAGAAAAATCTCATACAACCTCAAATAAAACTAATATAATATATTAATATAAATATTGAAGAAGTTGTATCGGTACCATAGTTTTTTCTAAATTTTGAAGACCTTCTTGAAGACAGGGGGTGAAAATACAATTCAAAATAACGAAAATAATCAAAATTTACAAAATCAATTTGTATTTTTTCAACCAAATTAGAATCAAGTAAATGCAAAACTCACTCAATTAGATATAAGAACAGAAAATATTGAAAAGGAAATAAACGATATTAAGAAGTCTATTAATGGAATTCATGTCAAACTAGATCAAATTTTGAAACTTTTGGGAGGAAACAATTATGCACAAACACATCAAAACGACGTTATATTCACCAAAGATTTAATGTTTTTATTGAAAGAAGTAGCAGATATTGAAAATTTAAATATTATGTTGAATTCCGAAGAAATGAAAAATGAACTGGTAAAGTTATAGCATTTTAAATTATAAACATTTGTTGCGACAGCAATTTAATTTTATTTACACTGACCATTTTTTTGTGCACCACTGTATAAAGACAGATGGTTGCACATGAGATTTGTTTAATTCAAAATTACAGTCTATTTTTTTAAAATAATTTTTAAAATTGTTCATCTCCCTCATCTGTATCCGACTGAATTATTCCCCAAAAGTTCCCGTTGTCCACGCACACTAGAAGTTTATTTTTGTTCATTCCATAACACTTAATCTCCTTTTCTAAGTTAATCCCCAGCTTAACATATATTTTTCTTTAATGAAATATATGGAAGCCTCTCGAACAATTTTGTTCAATGTAACATAATTATACATATTTATACCGGCTTTTAATGGTCACACCATATCCCATTATATTATACCTCTCATTATGATACAATTATTGCATCAGAAAATTTTTTTTGTTACTATGTAACTGATCGCCTAAAAATTTTAATCGTCAAGTATACATTTTTTTTTTTCGCTTAGAAACAAAAATTAAAATGCCAATGCATAATCCCTATGTATGGCACATTATAGCAATAGTATGGTATTGGCGGTTATTGTTTCTCATAAGATTTTTTCAAGTTCAAGTACACACACACTTTGACAAACTTCTAGAAATTTCTATGACACCATACACCATACATTTTGTGCAATAGAAAATTTGAATATAACACGCAAAATGAGATTGTTAGTATATTGTGTGTAACTGTTTTACGAATTTTTTTTTGTACACCAAAGTGATGATAAAGACAATACATAAATTTTAGGCAGTTGATTTCAAGAGTTCTGTCAATTAAATCGATTTCGAAAGAAAGTAAAATGCAGTCAGAAAAATTTTATCGGAGTTGGATTTTGGTTTTTTCAGGATGGAGTTACTTTTGAATCTTCATGGGTTTTCAAGCCCCAGAGAAATAAGTTGTATATTGTCTCTTATTCAAAACAATTCTATGATTCAAAAAAATTGAAAAAAAAAATGAGTTGCATATATTTTTTTTGTACTCAAATTATAAACTAAAAATTTTTTTTCTAAAGTAGTGGTTGGTGAAAAAATACAATCTTTTTTTTCGAATAATCACAGTTTTAATTAAAAAGTGAAGTTTTTTTTCAAAAAAGTATTTTGTGAACTTGTGATTTATTGCAAAATTTAATTTAATGTTTTCAAAAATCAAAATGTTTTGCAAATACTATAGTTAGATTATCATTATTATACCTTTAACATTTTTTTTTCTCAAAAATTGTTCGCTGGAATTCTAATAAAGAAAAAAAAAGAAAAAAAAATTATCTAATGTATTGAGTACTTTTAAAATAAATAACTTTTATAAATAAAATGAACGAAAAAGTAAAAAAATAATTTTTCTTTTTCAGTGATATACACAAAAAAAGTTTCATTGCAAAATAAAAAATGCTACAACTCAGATTAAATCTTGAAATTAAATGTATTAACAATATTTTAAAATTATATTATCTCGTTTAACTTTAAATGTTTGAACTCTTATCAATGAATTGTGTAAATTTAAAGCTTTTCAAGTGCTTCCATGAAAGTTGGGGCATCCATAACTATAAACACAATTGTCTAACTGCATGCCCAAACTTTTATTAATGCACTTGAAAAGCTGTAAATTTACACAATTCATTGATAAGAGTTCATACATTTGAAGTCAAACGAGATAACATAATTTAAAAATAACATAATTTAAGAATTTTGCGACCTACCATCTACATACATCCCAATAGATTCCACATACAATAATTATATGTAATTTTGTAATGTAATACTTTTTATGATTGTATAAATAAGAAGCAAACTATAATTTTATGATAATAATAAGTGAATTTTAATTAAAAAAAAATTATAAAAATAGCAAAACATTATTTCTTTCCTACAAATTACAGGCTAAACCAGGATGTTTTTGGATGAAGTTTAAGAAATACAACTTGGAACAAAAAGAAGCACATTTACAAAAAATTAAAGGATAATGAAATTACTCAATAGAGACTTTAAGGAATTTTTTTTTTCGAAATCAACGTGAGTAATCGTCGACCATGATAATCGTCGTGCTGATGAAGGAGGAAATAATTTGAGGATAAGTAGAAGAAAGTAAATTAAAGTAAAAAAAAATAAAAATAAAATAAGTCAGCAATTTTGGCTTTAATAATGTTCTAATTTTTTTATGAAGAATTTAAAATATATGGTATAAAAATAGTAAGAAGAAAGAAATATTTGAAATAAGTTAAATTTTGTATGCAAATAAAAGATTTAATTTCGATACTTGTATATACAGTACAAACTCGGTAATTTCAACCTCTTTAATTTCAACTCTCGATCTTTTCAACGCTCAAATTTTCAAAATTAACTATTCTATAATTTCAACCGGGCATATCATAAGTGTTCTGTAATTTCAACTTCCGTGATTTTTGTATGAAAAAAAATCTGAACTTGTCGAATCTTGTCCATAAAAAGCATATGTAATGTATACATACTCCAAAGGGATGTACAGTTACATAAATAATAAATTAGTTTCAGTTTAATGTTTGAAGTGCATGCAAGTTAAAGTGTGTATCAGTGTAGAATGTTATTTACTGGATTTTTTTCAAAATGGAGAAAACCCATAAGAAAAAACACAGGTTCCTGACTCTAAATGATAAAAATGAAATTTTAAAACAATTACAAAATAAAACAAAAACATGTAAGCAATTAGCTGAAATATAAGGCGTACATAAAAGCACTATTACTCATAGAGAGGAGTGATGCTTCTGGACGAAAAACCTTAAAACACAAGAATTTCCAAAAATGGAAAAGGCTTTGTATCAGTGACTTATAAAACAACGAAAGAATTACTGTCTTGTTTCTTCCCAAATCCTAGGTGAAAAAGCTAAGCTGTTTCATCAAAAATATCACCCTAATACCAACTTTTAATGCCAGCGAAGGATGGATTTCAAAATTTAAAAAAAGGTATAGAATTCGATTTCTCAAAATTACTGGCGAAAAGTTGTCGAGTAAACCACAATTAGTAGATCCTTTCCTGGAAAAGTTACACCAAATTATGCATGATTTGAATTTGAAACCTTAACAAATATATAATGCTGATGAAACAGGTTTGTTTTGGAAAATGCTCCCAGAAAAAACTTTAACACACTCATAAAAAAAATACAGCTACAGGTAGAAAATCCTCTAAGGAAAGAGTAACAATTTTACCATGTTCAAATGCTGATACATAAATAAAATTATTTCCGAATTTTTGTTTAAAATAGTGTTAAATAAATTATAAGTTTGAAATGATTACTTATTTGAATAAATTATGCACTTGAAAGAATTATTTAAAAAAATTTCATAACAACATAAATACATAGATAATTTTTTTTATTATTTAAACTAATAGTCGTTTAATGTGTGATACTTTTCGAAGCACTCAGGAACATGTAATGCAACAAGACATTGTTTGCACTCCCATGTTGTTTCACTTCTTTTGTTAAATTTACACGAATAGGACTCGTGATTGTTTCACAAAGTAAGAATAAGTTTATACGAGTCAGACTCGTGATTACTGCACAAGGAGTTAATAATGTATATATAGTAATCACTGTCCAGTAATTTCAACTGTTCTAAAATTTCGGC
Organism: Bombylius discolor; assembly: GCA_939192795.1. Taxonomy (NCBI): domain Eukaryota; kingdom Metazoa; phylum Arthropoda; class Insecta; order Diptera; family Bombyliidae; genus Bombylius; species Bombylius discolor. Next base: position 17,803,449 of record OW584241.1, on the reverse strand, counting down.
AATTTCAAGGCTGGTTTTAATTAGTTGAAATTACCGAGCTTGTACTGTATATATGTTGCTTATATATATATTAAGTGTATACAATTTCGATTTAATTTCGATACTTGTATATGTGTATATATATTGTTACAAAATTGGCCTTTCTAACAAGTGAGCGGAGGGAAACAAATGAATTTCCTGAGAGAAAGCAAAAAAAAGGGAACTTCTCAAAAGAAGAAGCAGAAAAAAAATATAAAAAGAAAGAAAAAATAAGGCGTCCGAGAGGGATTTTTCAAAAAAACAAAGAAAAGAAGAAGAGAACGTAGGTGAAGGGGCAAAGCTGAAATAAAATGAAATAAAACACAATTTTTATAGTTTAAACAAAATTCTCTAATATTTATTAAAAAGAAAGAATTTACAATTTTACAATTTCTATAGCAAACTAAAAAAAATAATTGAATAAACTAAAAAAAAAAAAAAAAAAAGAAACTAATACGTAGATACTAGTTCAAGTGTGAAGACATAGTTTTTATAGTGGAAATTCTTAAATATGTGTTTTTGATACAATTTTTCAGTAAGTAGTCTAAGAGTTGTATTGCGTTATTTTTCATTCAAATTTAATGCCGATGTGAGAGTGTATGAATTAAAAGCCGAGAATCTATGTAAGTGTTTTTGGTGTGAACAATTTTATTTATTTTGCAAAATACTTAATAAGAATAAAAATTACCAGTGGTCCATATTAGAAATCCCAATTTTATTTCAAGTTTTTCTGTTCTTTTGAAGATAATGGAGCCTTTAAGGCAAACATGGAGCAAAGAGTTAATGAAGGAGGCTAGGAGGAAAGAATTCAATGAGCCAAAAACAACATTGATACGTCTGGCAAAAAAAGACGTTTCAACTGATTTGGCAACGTCTGCGAAGCTAGGTCGAAAAGCTGTATTTCCTCCAGAACTAGTCAATTACGTTCTGGAAATGGAAGAATCAGGGTTTGGAATGACTAGGCGAGATATGAGATTCATGGCCTATTAACTGGCAAAAAAGAACAATATTAAAACAGCTTTTTCAGACACGAGGCAAACTGCAGGGAAATCTTGATTAAAGCTATTTCTAGCTCGTCATCCAAATTTATCATTTCGTCGTCCAACAGGCACAGCGAGAGGATTCAACAGAGAGAGTGTCAACGAGTTTTTCAATCTTTTGGAAAATGTATTTGAAGTAAACAAATTTATTCCAAATAATATATATAACGTAGACGAGACAGGTATTTCTATAGTGCTTTCAAAAATGCCAGAAGTATTAGGTCTTAAAAGTAAAAAACAGGTATCAGCTCTTACATCAGCAGAACGGGGATCCACAATTACATGCGTTATATGTATGAGTGCAGCAGGGTCCTTCGTGCCACCAATGTTAATATTTCCCCGTAAACGCACTCATCCATTCTTAATGAACGGATCTCCACCAGGGTCTATATACGCTTAACGATTAAAAAAAATGAAATCTGATAAATTTGCTAATTTGAAAAAAGAAAGAAAGAAAAAAAAAAACATCATAATTTTATTAAATTTGTACAATGCTTAGAAAAACAAAAATTAATTTTTGAAATATTACAGAAAATAATTAATAAAAATAAAATATTTTAGTAATGTTACATGAAACATATTTGTGAAAGTGCAATTTGGAATTGAAAAAAATTGAATAGAATTTAATCTGTCTAAAAAAAAAAAAAAAAAAAAAAAAAAAAAAAAAAAAATGTTCACCACGTTGTAGAGATTCCAAAAAAAAAAAAAAAAAAAAAAAAAAAAAAAAAAAAAAAAAAAAAAATCAAGATAAAAAAAAAATTTAAATAAAATAGTTAAAAGTGCAGAGAAAATTTCAAATAGGCAAAAGAAGGAATTTAATAATAATCTTAAACGAAACATTCAGAAAAAAAAAAAGAAAAAAGAAAGAAAAAAAAAAAAAAGAATCGAACGAAACAGGAGAAGGAGGAAGGTGAAGGCGTCATCGTTCATCCTGTCTGGCCAGACCAGCGTATTTACTTAATCCTGTGTCGGAGCCCCAGCTTCAGCAAACGAGATAAGTAGATTAAGTTTTTTTTTATAAAATCAAACTTAGGTAAAAAAAAAATTAATGATTAATGGTCATACAAAAAAAATATCTTAATGCCATATTTTGCAAATAATTTTTGGATTTTTTTTTAATAGTATTAATTTAAAGGGAAGTCATTAATTAATTTTAATAGATTCTATAGATAACAATTCAAAATAAAATAAAAAAAAAAAAAAAAAAAAAAAAAAAAAAAAAAAAAGGAAAAGAAAAGAAAAAAAAAAAAAGAAAAAAAAAAGAAAGAGGGTAGAAAAAAATAAAAGGAAATTGTGAAAAGAAAAAAAAGAAAATTCTTATTATAGTAAATTGCATAAGATGAATACATTTCCAAGATAAGATTATTTTTTTTTTTGATAAAATGAAAATAGCGTGAAATCTTATAATTGCATGGAAGAAAAATATACATACATATATATTTTTTTTTTTTTTTTTTTATTTTTTTTTTCAAGAAATATTGCACCGTATCGTATAAATGAGATTTTTTTCTTAAATTGTAAATAATTCGAAAGTTGTATACAATATGAACTATGTTGTTTATTTATAGTTTTTTTTTTAAATGTAATTAATTATAATAGCGATGTAATGATTGATTTGGAACTTGTAATTATTGGCTTTGAAAAGTAGGAATTAAATTAAATACTTCATGGAATATAAAAAAAAAAAGGGAGAAAAATTAGTGGATACATATAAATTCATAATTTATGAAATAATAAAAAAATTTTATTCTTTCTCTAAATTTTCTTTGTTTTGTTATAAATTACAGAAAAAATTTCAAGTCAAAGAAAATATTTTAATGTCAAATTTTAATAACCTGGAGCAAAATAAGGTGTAATAGATAAATAATTTATACAGCAATTACTTTAATAAACAGTGATCCGTTTTAAAGGAAAAAAAAAAAAAAAAAAAAACAAGAAAAAAAAAAATATATATTTTGTTTAAAGAAAAAAAAAAACAAAAGAGGATGATTTAGGTGAAATGATTTAATCCACGGTGAGTGGGGGATGTCGGCGATGGGTGATGAAGGTCGCTGCTTTTACGGTCGTTCTTTTTTTTATTCTTCCTTCACTGCGAATTCAAGCTTGAGGTGATACATTTCTCTATTTTGTTTATATTCTGGTTTTAGTATTTTCTGCTATCGATTCGACGGTTGTTATTTAGCCGGTCTAAATTATGTAACAGACGGATAGCTTTCGAGAAGGTAACCCCAAAGAACCCATCCAGGACTGAAGCAGCTGGATTTGACCGGCTGGGGTTCACCTAGGAGGCAGGTTGATCTAAACACGCATAGTTTTCTTCTTATAAATATTCCGTTATGTTACAAATTGATGATGATCCTGCCATTAAAACTTTATGTATGATTCGGCAACGAGCCGATGATTATTTTAAATTCGTACTGCCACTAATACTGCAAGAAACCATATATCTAAACGAATAATATTGTCACATATCGCTAAAATTTTCGATCTTTTGGGACTTCTTCGTTCAATAATCACTAAAGCAAAATTAATTATGCAAAACTTGTGGATATTACATATCGATTGGGATGACCTAATTCCTGAGTTACTATTGAAAGAATGGCATTTAAATTGCAAGCAAATTTTGTTGATACAGAACATACGTATTCCTAGGCATGTTTTCGATAGATCAGCGATTTTAACTGAATAAAGCCTATGGTGCATGTGGTGTATGGGCCACATTTCATGCAATATTTTAACAGCAGTCACGAGTTGCTCCGATTAAGCCAGTAACTACGTATTCCACGTTTGGAGCTTTGTGCAGCAGTCATTCTAGCAGAGTTAATGGAGTTCGTAAAACATTTAGCTATTTGATTTCAAAATGTTTTTATTGGACTGACTCTAATATAGTTTTGAATTAGATATCGTCGGCAAAAGAATGGTGAAAGGAGTTATCTTTTCTTGCATTAAGTGTTATCGTTCTCGTCCAAAAACAATTCATCAATTGATGGGTAACTTGTCAGCTAGCAGAGTTAGATTTGTGTGGACCACTTTTCATTAGGAATCCAATTCGAGGAAAACCACCCAATAAGGTTTACATTTGTCTTTTTATTTGTTTTGCTGTGAAGACTGTTTATTCAAAAGTGGTACATAATTTATTGCTGCTTTGCATCGATTTATTAGCAGAAGAAGTCATATCTCAGTAATCTACTCAGACAATGCTACTAATTTCATTAGAGCAAATCATCAGTTGCGAGAATGGAGAAAGTTGTTTAGTTCTCAACTGCATATTGCTAAACTCCAATTAGAATGTCAAGCTTAAAACATTGATTGGCGATTCATACCTCCTCGTTCGCCTCATTTTGGTGGTATCTGGAAGGCCTCTATAAAGATAGCAAAGAATCACATAAAGCGAGTATCTTTAATAAGCAATTTCACATTTATCAGATGATATTGAACATCTTCAAGCCTTAAGGTCATTTTTTAGTTGGTGGTCGACTTGTCGCAATAACTGAGCCAATAACCAATGAAGAGAGGTTGTCAAGATTATCAAAATGGCAAAGACTTCAACAAAATGCTCAACAGTTTTGGAATAGATGGAAGAAAGAATACCTTAATACACTTCAAACTCGTAATAAATGGAAGGATTCATATATGAATGCGAAAGTTGGTGCAATGGTATTAATAGCAGATGATAATTAACCCACATTGAAATGGCCATTGGGTCAAATAGTTTGAGTTTATAAAGGAGCAGGCGATTTCGTAAGAGATGTAAAAACATTTAATGGTATCTTTAAAATCATTATGCATATGCACTTGGCAATATCTTTTGAATCATAAATTGTAATAGATTAATCAAAATTTTTTAGTAGCATTTAAAGTAAGATGAAGTATGTAATTATAGAGTTATTGTTAGTTTAATTTTCGTTGCGTGCACATGGTTAATGGTCATCTCGTACCTGTGCATTTATTTTGTCGTAGTTTTAACTCGTAAAACTTTAATACATATTTCGTAAATTTCGTTTCGTATTATTACACAATTTATTATAATAAATAAAGTATTAATTAAAATAATTTTTATTTCTAAACCCGAACCGATCCGTAAAATATCGACACGTTTTAAAGATAAGTATATTCTATACGTATAAATATGTACATATTGTATTGCAACTGTTCTTTGTCGTGCACAGGGCAGTATATTTATCGCACGTAAATATCAATCACTATAGTTACTTCATTGCTATGTGCGTGCTGAAAAAACACTACATGCATAACTATATAGCTGTATTTGTCTTCTTCAACATATGTTAAACATAGAATATAGATTTAGGTACATGCACGTATTTGTTTTGCTGACTTTGCAATAAATCTAGTTTGTAACATGATACTGAGTGTGAAGTGTGTTTTTCTGTGTTTCTTTTTCGAAGTTTTTCAAGGGTTTGGTTTGTTTAATTTCAATTATCAAGTTAAGGTTTGTTTTTAATATCATGATTTTGTTTGATTAAACATTATTTCGGGCATACTTTTTATACTTCTGCTCATTATTTTGTCTTTTTTTCTGAAATACATAATATAGATGTCTGACCATCCTGTGCGAAAGTATTTTAATTATAACTATTGGTTCGCTTACAATGAAAGGAAAACATGCTGCAAATTTATCTAGGCACATTGAAAGAAAATACGCTGGTCTTCAAAGAAATTTTAACAGAAAAATGACGAGGCCAAAAAAAAATCACTTCTAGTAAAAAAGTCTAAATAATTCCTTCGTCAAACATATCTACTTTATATCAGCATTTAAATATTACTAAAATAAATTTGACAATACATACTAAATGACAGCGGTGTTAGAGATACATATATTAGATCCTATATCTAGTACTTGAAGTGTGAAAATATGAAAGCACAAAAGCCGTCGAAATAAAGGAGCAGATACCATATGAATTAAGTGAAAAACATTTTTCACTTAAAGTAGATTCAATATCACGTCTTAATAGATCTATTATTGGAATAAATGCGCAATTTATTTCAAATAAAAACTACAGTTAAGAACATTGGCAATGTACATATGAAGTTAAGGATAGACAAACCGAAAGTAAGTGCAGTTCGAAGCCCTGACAATTATATTTTCATTTTGCCAGAAATAAATAAGTTAAAAAATTAAATTATGACAAATTCTCGAAAAATGAGTTTATGGAAATGAGGAAATGTATCAAAGTCGGTGGGACCGCCATATGATGGTGGACTACTGCTGGACCTTACAAAGATATTGCCCCGACCAGAAACACGCCAGACGATCACAAAGAAGACGTTTTTGTTGATTTTAATTTTTTTTTTTTCGCTTTTATTTGATTAATTTAGTTTCTTTATATCAAAAACTGTAGTCAATTCGTTAGATCTGATATTTTTTTCGTGTTCAGGAGAAAATCACTGTTCCCCAGTAAATCGGTGCAATCGAAGCCGTATTTGCTTTCCATACCATAGTCCTTAATCACAGCTTTCGTTCAATGGACTATACTTCGAAGCTTCTAAAAAAATTATTTGATGCTAAATTTAGTTGCGAACCTACGAAATCTGAAGCAATCATCAAAAACGTACTTGCTCCGTATGATATTGCTATTACAGAAAGATTTATCACAATTAAGTTTATTAACACTATTTTCCGATGAGCCAAATCATAAAGAAGGAGTGAAAATTAAAATGCTGGATTTTATTGCCAGAGGAGTCTGCTCTTATGATATGAAATTCAATTATAGAAATTTTACGAAAATTTGACATAGATATGAAATTGGATGCTTACTGCGCGAACAATGCAAATATTAACTTCGGAGAACTAAAAAGAAAAGACGGAAATAATATCTCAACAATATTGAACAAAAGTTGTTATTTTTGCATAATCAAACAACACTTTTTGAAAATGTAATTAAATTAATGGAAGAAAATTGCAAGACAGTAGATAAAATTTTAAATAATATTGAAAATCTAAAATTTCAGTTAAAAGAAGATCTGCAGAACAATTCTTACCATTAGCAGTTAAAACCTGTTTGAATAAATTGATTGATGATGGTTAAATAAACGAAACTCGATTTTTATGTCACGTTCAAAATTTTTATCAAAATTGTTTTGAGTACATGGAAAAATGGTCCCAACAAATTTCAGATATCAAAATTTTTTTAAACAAATCGATACAAAATCAATTGAACTTTCATTTTCTGCAATAAAAAGTGGGGGTTAATTTAAGCTTTTGATTTTTCCATACACGTAAAACAATAACAGATGTATCATCTCTGATTCGTCGTTATCGATTTTACGTGGTAAAATTCAGCATCGACAACAATGTTGTTAGATCATGGGATTTTTCCCTTTTTGTGGGAATTTCAGCCTACGAAAATTTAAAAAAGGAGAATGAGAAAAATAGTGCCTCCTTGAAGAAAATCGTGAGAAAATTCACGAGGGGTAAAAATTCTCAAAATTATATAAAATATATTATTGTATTTTATACCACAAACTGTGAAAAATTATCATACCTTTGAAATATTAGTTTTATTCATATTTATTAAATGTTATGTTTAAAATTTTCAAAATTGTTTCTCCATTTTTTTCATCTGGTGTTTTTTTATCACTCGTAACTGCTAACGAATCTTTACCAATTTGTTTCGCAAGCCTAAGAAATACGCTACACCTCTCAATGTATCATAGTTTTCTTTTTGACGTTTGTTTTTAACTTACTTACATGTAGCTGACTGTGTGTTTGTTTGTTTTGTTTGTTATGGTTGGGGGGGGGGGGGGGGGGTATGCAGGCATCTCAGAACCCCGTCTCTAGTAAAATCCTTTCGTTTTCTTAATAAACAAGAGGATTTTGTCTAGATGTTGAGAACAGATGTCTTCCATTCTCATTGCATAAGAGTTCCGTGTACGAAGCTTAATCGTAAAGACCGACAGGTGGTGGTTACATGTGTTATGTCCTATGATAAGCCTAACGAGACAGTTCCTCCTACTAAGATTTAGAAGAAATGTAGCAGTCCTTTTCACGAAGCGTTTCGTATCATTATAACCAGATAGGGCAGGCCACCTTTCCGCATGGAGTTTTTCCATATGTTCGGTGATTAATCCACTGATCGAGGTAAAATTGATACATATCGTCGGTTCCGGTCCCCATACAGAGTTGAATGAACCTTCCTTCGCAAGGGCATCAGAATATGGAACCCACAAAATCTTAAGTCCATTGTGTTTACTAATGGCTTTAAGTGTCTTTTTACATTCCTGGACAATTTTGGATGTCGTGATTGGACTCTCCAGATCTTGCAGCGTATCTCGGCTATCACTACAAATGTAGAAAGTTCTTCCACGCCACCTGTTGCCAATTATCGTAAATTTTAGTATTTCCTAAATTTCCGCTTAGAAGATAGAAGTTATACCACTTAGCGTATAGGAGTATTCGATACCGCAGTTCAAATACCACCCCGAACCAACAGCATTCGTGTAGAAAACATCTGAGGTCCCACTTATAACAGCACCAGCTGATTGTGAGTACTTTTTGTGTTTCTTCATTCTTCCGGCTCATTTTAAATTGTTCTTTTTATTGTTTTGAGATTTTGATATTTTTTTTCCAAGTAAGTATACAATTAATACACATAATGTTTTATATAGTATATAATTACTTGTAATTTTCCCATGTCAAATGGCAAATGTGAATGATTCGGATGAACCAATAGCCAAGAAAAAAATGTTGAAGTTCAGTAAAATATTTTCAAATGAGCTGGTTAAAAAAGCCAGAATACACATTCCGAGAAGGCTCGTTTGATACGTTGTCTCCCGGAGCAGAAGACACCTGTTGTAAAGAAAACCACACAACAACAATAGATAAAGATATTACAAGCATTAGATTTTTCAATCAAGCACCGCAAAGGTTCTCGAAATGTGCGTTTTGCGAAGAAATGGCCCTAAATTTCACCGAAGTTGATTTAAATTCAGAAAGTTTTCGCGATGATGAGTATGTTCAACTTTTAAATTTTGTAACGAACAATCAAAGTAAATTACTGGATCTGAATAAAATCAGACTTCGCGAGCTTGTATTTATTTTTGATCAAGGAACTAATAATAGAGCAGCTGTAAGTAATTTAAAAACTAATAATTTTAGTCATTTTTTTTTTATAATAACGTAAATGAAACACGATGTTGTTCTAATGATGATAAAAGTATCATCTGCAGCTGGAAAGTTTTTGAAGAGTTATATATTTGATTGAAAATTACGCAAGTAACGTAACGCGGTGCAACACTAAACTAACACAATTTCGCAGAAAAAATGAGTTATTTTGGCTGTTCAAATTTACAGTTGGACGTTTGCGACCGCAATTAAAACGTATGTAAAACAGAATAAATTTACTCCGGAAGTTATGAAATACTAATTAAGGACGGCTAATTTTATAGAAAATATTAACAGACTTTTTGAAGCGCTGAATAGTAAATCTTTTGAAAATACAAACGTATACAACTCTGCTTTGTGTTCATTCAGAGTAAATGAAAAATTATTTTCAAAAATTTGATATTGACTCACGTAATACCTTTCACTGGAAATACGGTATAATTCAAACAATAAATAGTATTACGTCATTATACGATAATTTAATTCAAGAATCAAATAGCGTAAAATTTTTACGAATATCACGTGTTAATCAGGACATAATAGAAAACTTATTTGCATTTGTTCGGTCTCACGGCGGGTATAATACACATCCTTCGGTGTTTGAATTTAATTTTGTAATGTCGAAAATTATGTCTATGCGTTTATTGTGAATCGGATAACGATTACTTTTTATTTAATAATACACACGATAACGTGGGAGAAAAATGTAAAAGTACGTGAAAGTAATAATTCTCAATCAAATATATCTGCGAGTTGTTCAAAGTCAGATAATGAAGACTGGATTGAATTTATTGAAATTTCTTCTGTCCTTGATCTTGAAATATGTACTCCAAATGATATTGCTTCTCGTGGATATTTCGCAGGTTTTGTTTTTTTATGATGTCTTCAAAATCGAAGTGTTCCGCGATCGATTTATAAATGGAACACAGTTTATGTCGGATGAGTCGGACGGAAATTTTTATTCATTATAAAAATATTCAGAGAGTTCAGATTTCGCTTCACTTTTAAATCCATCGCCCATTTTCATTACTATATTTGATTTCATTTTGAAAATTTTCACGGAAGTCTTTTCAAATACTCCTCATACAAAAAATATAAAGCATTGCATTCTGGAAAAAAATTCTGCTTTCTTTTCCTATAAAAAATTTTTTAAGTCCATATGGTGAATGCTTTCCGCATATAAGAAAAATTATTGAACATACCATACATAGTTGTATTATTAAGAAAACATTGCGCGTTCAGAATCGATCGGGAAATTATGGAAAACGAAACGTTGAAACAAAATAAATTGAAAAAATTATAATTCAAGGATCTTTTCAGCCAGCTTCATCTTAAAATGAAATAAAATATATTATAACGAACATTTGATTTTACTAACGTTTTCAAAAAAAAAGTCTATATAAAATGTTAAGTGAATACATTTTTCATGATAATTTTTATATTTATAATTACTGGCTAAGAGAGATAATAATATATGCTTGAATGTAATTATATGAATAAAAAATTTATATTTCTTTGATTTATATTGCAAAGTTTTGAAAGTTCAAAAGTATTGAAAGTTTACTGATTTAGTGTGTGTAAAGCTCGGGTGTTATGATTCAAGCTCGGGTGTTTTTGCCCAGTAAACCATAAAGTGAATATTCACTTGAGTGAGTTCTTTCTGAATACACGTTAGCGAATGTGTGATCAGTATGATACTTATTACAAAGTGATTATTTTAAGAAAGTTCAAAATTCATTTTTTAATCACTAAGTGAATGAAAAATGAATTTCTAGAATGTTTTCAACCACCTGCATATAGACAAACGGGTTTTGAAATGTACAGTTATTATTTGGATTTGTTTTCATAATGTATGAAATAATAGAAACAGTTGAAAACAAAGAAAAATATTTTACTGCAGTTCCTGCGAGCTAAGAGAATAATAGTATCTTACATTGGCCAAATAATTTAAATAACAACAATTTAATAAAATTAGTAAGAAATGCTAATAGTAATCCTTCTTCTAATTGGGTAATGATGCCGTGTGTTGTGAAAGCTACTGCGAACTCATATTTAGAAGGCAGACAGCTTGAAAAGATACCGATGCTGAAGAATCGTAAGTCATATTTTTTTAGCTTTATAATTTTGGACTTAGATTTTCAAATTTTTAATATTTATATAATTAAAATTATATTATACATATGTTCAAAAATGATACAAACAAGATTCTAAAGCATCTATGAAAAAAATAAAAAGGCATCAAAATATTTCTGAAGTTGACTTAAATGAAAAAACTGAAGAGGTTTTAGAAAAATCTCATACAACCTCAAATAAAACTAATATAATATATTAATATAAATATTGAAGAAGTTGTATCGGTACCATAGTTTTTTCTAAATTTTGAAGACCTTCTTGAAGACAGGGGGTGAAAATACAATTCAAAATAACGAAAATAATCAAAATTTACAAAATCAATTTGTATTTTTTCAACCAAATTAGAATCAAGTAAATGCAAAACTCACTCAATTAGATATAAGAACAGAAAATATTGAAAAGGAAATAAACGATATTAAGAAGTCTATTAATGGAATTCATGTCAAACTAGATCAAATTTTGAAACTTTTGGGAGGAAACAATTATGCACAAACACATCAAAACGACGTTATATTCACCAAAGATTTAATGTTTTTATTGAAAGAAGTAGCAGATATTGAAAATTTAAATATTATGTTGAATTCCGAAGAAATGAAAAATGAACTGGTAAAGTTATAGCATTTTAAATTATAAACATTTGTTGCGACAGCAATTTAATTTTATTTACACTGACCATTTTTTTGTGCACCACTGTATAAAGACAGATGGTTGCACATGAGATTTGTTTAATTCAAAATTACAGTCTATTTTTTTAAAATAATTTTTAAAATTGTTCATCTCCCTCATCTGTATCCGACTGAATTATTCCCCAAAAGTTCCCGTTGTCCACGCACACTAGAAGTTTATTTTTGTTCATTCCATAACACTTAATCTCCTTTTCTAAGTTAATCCCCAGCTTAACATATATTTTTCTTTAATGAAATATATGGAAGCCTCTCGAACAATTTTGTTCAATGTAACATAATTATACATATTTATACCGGCTTTTAATGGTCACACCATATCCCATTATATTATACCTCTCATTATGATACAATTATTGCATCAGAAAATTTTTTTTGTTACTATGTAACTGATCGCCTAAAAATTTTAATCGTCAAGTATACATTTTTTTTTTTCGCTTAGAAACAAAAATTAAAATGCCAATGCATAATCCCTATGTATGGCACATTATAGCAATAGTATGGTATTGGCGGTTATTGTTTCTCATAAGATTTTTTCAAGTTCAAGTACACACACACTTTGACAAACTTCTAGAAATTTCTATGACACCATACACCATACATTTTGTGCAATAGAAAATTTGAATATAACACGCAAAATGAGATTGTTAGTATATTGTGTGTAACTGTTTTACGAATTTTTTTTTGTACACCAAAGTGATGATAAAGACAATACATAAATTTTAGGCAGTTGATTTCAAGAGTTCTGTCAATTAAATCGATTTCGAAAGAAAGTAAAATGCAGTCAGAAAAATTTTATCGGAGTTGGATTTTGGTTTTTTCAGGATGGAGTTACTTTTGAATCTTCATGGGTTTTCAAGCCCCAGAGAAATAAGTTGTATATTGTCTCTTATTCAAAACAATTCTATGATTCAAAAAAATTGAAAAAAAAAATGAGTTGCATATATTTTTTTTGTACTCAAATTATAAACTAAAAATTTTTTTTCTAAAGTAGTGGTTGGTGAAAAAATACAATCTTTTTTTTCGAATAATCACAGTTTTAATTAAAAAGTGAAGTTTTTTTTCAAAAAAGTATTTTGTGAACTTGTGATTTATTGCAAAATTTAATTTAATGTTTTCAAAAATCAAAATGTTTTGCAAATACTATAGTTAGATTATCATTATTATACCTTTAACATTTTTTTTTCTCAAAAATTGTTCGCTGGAATTCTAATAAAGAAAAAAAAAGAAAAAAAAATTATCTAATGTATTGAGTACTTTTAAAATAAATAACTTTTATAAATAAAATGAACGAAAAAGTAAAAAAATAATTTTTCTTTTTCAGTGATATACACAAAAAAAGTTTCATTGCAAAATAAAAAATGCTACAACTCAGATTAAATCTTGAAATTAAATGTATTAACAATATTTTAAAATTATATTATCTCGTTTAACTTTAAATGTTTGAACTCTTATCAATGAATTGTGTAAATTTAAAGCTTTTCAAGTGCTTCCATGAAAGTTGGGGCATCCATAACTATAAACACAATTGTCTAACTGCATGCCCAAACTTTTATTAATGCACTTGAAAAGCTGTAAATTTACACAATTCATTGATAAGAGTTCATACATTTGAAGTCAAACGAGATAACATAATTTAAAAATAACATAATTTAAGAATTTTGCGACCTACCATCTACATACATCCCAATAGATTCCACATACAATAATTATATGTAATTTTGTAATGTAATACTTTTTATGATTGTATAAATAAGAAGCAAACTATAATTTTATGATAATAATAAGTGAATTTTAATTAAAAAAAAATTATAAAAATAGCAAAACATTATTTCTTTCCTACAAATTACAGGCTAAACCAGGATGTTTTTGGATGAAGTTTAAGAAATACAACTTGGAACAAAAAGAAGCACATTTACAAAAAATTAAAGGATAATGAAATTACTCAATAGAGACTTTAAGGAATTTTTTTTTTCGAAATCAACGTGAGTAATCGTCGACCATGATAATCGTCGTGCTGATGAAGGAGGAAATAATTTGAGGATAAGTAGAAGAAAGTAAATTAAAGTAAAAAAAAATAAAAATAAAATAAGTCAGCAATTTTGGCTTTAATAATGTTCTAATTTTTTTATGAAGAATTTAAAATATATGGTATAAAAATAGTAAGAAGAAAGAAATATTTGAAATAAGTTAAATTTTGTATGCAAATAAAAGATTTAATTTCGATACTTGTATATACAGTACAAACTCGGTAATTTCAACCTCTTTAATTTCAACTCTCGATCTTTTCAACGCTCAAATTTTCAAAATTAACTATTCTATAATTTCAACCGGGCATATCATAAGTGTTCTGTAATTTCAACTTCCGTGATTTTTGTATGAAAAAAAATCTGAACTTGTCGAATCTTGTCCATAAAAAGCATATGTAATGTATACATACTCCAAAGGGATGTACAGTTACATAAATAATAAATTAGTTTCAGTTTAATGTTTGAAGTGCATGCAAGTTAAAGTGTGTATCAGTGTAGAATGTTATTTACTGGATTTTTTTCAAAATGGAGAAAACCCATAAGAAAAAACACAGGTTCCTGACTCTAAATGATAAAAATGAAATTTTAAAACAATTACAAAATAAAACAAAAACATGTAAGCAATTAGCTGAAATATAAGGCGTACATAAAAGCACTATTACTCATAGAGAGGAGTGATGCTTCTGGACGAAAAACCTTAAAACACAAGAATTTCCAAAAATGGAAAAGGCTTTGTATCAGTGACTTATAAAACAACGAAAGAATTACTGTCTTGTTTCTTCCCAAATCCTAGGTGAAAAAGCTAAGCTGTTTCATCAAAAATATCACCCTAATACCAACTTTTAATGCCAGCGAAGGATGGATTTCAAAATTTAAAAAAAGGTATAGAATTCGATTTCTCAAAATTACTGGCGAAAAGTTGTCGAGTAAACCACAATTAGTAGATCCTTTCCTGGAAAAGTTACACCAAATTATGCATGATTTGAATTTGAAACCTTAACAAATATATAATGCTGATGAAACAGGTTTGTTTTGGAAAATGCTCCCAGAAAAAACTTTAACACACTCATAAAAAAAATACAGCTACAGGTAGAAAATCCTCTAAGGAAAGAGTAACAATTTTACCATGTTCAAATGCTGATACATAAATAAAATTATTTCCGAATTTTTGTTTAAAATAGTGTTAAATAAATTATAAGTTTGAAATGATTACTTATTTGAATAAATTATGCACTTGAAAGAATTATTTAAAAAAATTTCATAACAACATAAATACATAGATAATTTTTTTTATTATTTAAACTAATAGTCGTTTAATGTGTGATACTTTTCGAAGCACTCAGGAACATGTAATGCAACAAGACATTGTTTGCACTCCCATGTTGTTTCACTTCTTTTGTTAAATTTACACGAATAGGACTCGTGATTGTTTCACAAAGTAAGAATAAGTTTATACGAGTCAGACTCGTGATTACTGCACAAGGAGTTAATAATGTATATATAGTAATCACTGTCCAGTAATTTCAACTGTTCTAAAATTTCGGCAATTTCAAGGCTGGTTTTAATTAGTTGAAATTACCGAGCTTGTACTGTATATATGTTGCTTATATATATATTAAGTGTATACAATTTCGATTTAATTTCGATACTTGTATATGTGTATATATATTGTTACAAAATTGGCCTTTCTAACAAGTGAGCGGAGGGAAACAAATGAATTTCCTGAGAGAAAGCAAAAAAAAGGGAACTTCTCAAAAGAAGAAGCAGAAAAAAAATATAAAAAGAAAGAAAAAATAAGGCGTCCGAGAGGGATTTTTCAAAAAAACAAAGAAAAGAAGAAGAGAACGTAGGTGAAGGGGCAAAGCTGAAATAAAATGAAATAAAACACAATTTTTATAGTTTAAACAAAATTCTCTAATATTTATTAAAAAGAAAGAATTTACAATTTTACAATTTCTATAGCAAACTAAAAAAAATAATTGAATAAACTAAAAAAAAAAAAAAAAAAAGAAACTAATACGTAGATACTAGTTCAAGTGTGAAGACATAGTTTTTATAGTGGAAATTCTTAAATATGTGTTTTTGATACAATTTTTCAGTAAGTAGTCTAAGAGTTGTATTGCGTTATTTTTCATTCAAATTTAATGCCGATGTGAGAGTGTATGAATTAAAAGCCGAGAATCTATGTAAGTGTTTTTGGTGTGAACAATTTTATTTATTTTGCAAAATACTTAATAAGAATAAAAATTACCAGTGGTCCATATTAGAAATCCCAATTTTATTTCAAGTTTTTCTGTTCTTTTGAAGATAATGGAGCCTTTAAGGCAAACATGGAGCAAAGAGTTAATGAAGGAGGCTAGGAGGAAAGAATTCAATGAGCCAAAAACAACATTGATACGTCTGGCAAAAAAAGACGTTTCAACTGATTTGGCAACGTCTGCGAAGCTAGGTCGAAAAGCTGTATTTCCTCCAGAACTAGTCAATTACGTTCTGGAAATGGAAGAATCAGGGTTTGGAATGACTAGGCGAGATATGAGATTCATGGCCTATTAACTGGCAAAAAAGAACAATATTAAAACAGCTTTTTCAGACACGAGGCAAACTGCAGGGAAATCTTGATTAAAGCTATTTCTAGCTCGTCATCCAAATTTATCATTTCGTCGTCCAACAGGCACAGCGAGAGGATTCAACAGAGAGAGTGTCAACGAGTTTTTCAATCTTTTGGAAAATGTATTTGAAGTAAACAAATTTATTCCAAATAATATATATAACGTAGACGAGACAGGTATTTCTATAGTGCTTTCAAAAATGCCAGAAGTATTAGGTCTTAAAAGTAAAAAACAGGTATCAGCTCTTACATCAGCAGAACGGGGATCCACAATTACATGCGTTATATGTATGAGTGCAGCAGGGTCCTTCGTGCCACCAATGTTAATATTTCCCCGTAAACGCACTCATCCATTCTTAATGAACGGATCTCCACCAGGGTCTATATACGCTTGCCAACCGTCATGTTGGATACAAATGGATTTATTCACTCAGTGGTTCAAGCATTTTATAGAATTTGTCAAACCGTCACCCACATCCCTCGTTCTGTTAATTTTGGATGGATACACAAGTCATACTCGAAGTATTGACATAATTAATCTCGCAAGAGAAAATCATGTCCATTTGCTTTCAATACCACCACATTCAAGCCACAAAATTCAGTCTTTAGACAGAACTTTTATGGGTCCATTTAAAAAGTATATGACATAAGAAACTGGGTTCGAATGAAAAATAGGGCTTTGACACAGTACGATATAGCAGAGATATTTGGACACTCCTATATACGGGCTCAGAGTGCAGAAGTAGCAATCAATGGATTTCGGGTGACAGGAATCTACCCACATTTTTCAAGACTCAGATTTTATTACAATGGAAGATCATAATTTTATCGAAAGAGAACAACCACAAACATCAAATTCGTTCTCACAAGACTATCTTGAAGATAGCTTCAACCTGAACATACGAGAAAGTACACCTCCATTGCAAACCTCACTACCTAAAAACTTTGCAGAGCCTTCAACTTTTCCATCTTCAGAGCAAATATAACCAAACATTGCAGGTCCCTCTTCTTCCAAAACTTTTTTAACTCCAAAACAAATATCACAAGTTCCTCACATAACAAAAAAAGCCACTAATAGCAGAGAACGAAAAGGAAAGGCCATTTTAATAAGTTCATTTCCATATAAAAAGCAAATAGAAGAATCTATCCAAAACACAGTTAATTTGAAAAGGAAACAAAAAGAGACAAACAAATCTAAAAAAAGAACCCAGAAAAAAGAAAAACCTAAACAAGAAAATTTCAGAAAAAGTAAAAAATGCAGACCGAAGAAAAAGATTTCGTCGACTTCAAGTTCAGATAAAGAAAATGAGGAGTTATTCTCTATTCATGACAGCACAGACGAAAGTCCTGATCGTAATATGCAGGAAAATGCTAAATGCCTTTATTGTGAAGGACTATTTTTAGACGATGTTCATGGTGAAACCTGGGTTCAGTGTTTATCATGCAAAATTTGAGCGCATGAAAGTTGTTCTGGAGCTGAAAAAGATATATATGTTTGTGAATTTTGTACTTCAGATTAGCCTTTAATTTGCCAATTCTGACTTATTTATAAATTGAGAAATATTTTTAGCACATAATATGGACCACCCTGGTCCATATTAAAATACCCGTGGTCCATATTATGAATCTAATTTGTAAGTTAGAAACTATGACTGTTAATGAAATTGTTTTTTTTTTGTTTTATTTTATGAAGTAATTTATTATGTTATATTAGGAATAAAATATTATATTAAATAAAGATATAAAATGTATAAAAAGGCATTCCAATTTTTTTTTAATTTCAAAAAATCCTTATGGTGGTCTATATTTGGAGAAACTACTCTATTGAGCAACTGTGGTAAATAGAAATAGGAATGCTATGAATTTGAGCGAATTGCGCACTATAATATGGTTTGTGTATCAAAATAAATGGTTGGTCCATATTACCCGACTAGGCCATATTTGGAGATTTTACTCTAACTATTACAAAAAATGGCGGAGAAAAGAAAAAAAAATTTAATATAAAAAAAATAAAATAAAATAAACGAAGAAGAAAATGGAACTGAGTACAAAAACTAATAATTATGAAAGGAAAAAAAAAAAGAAAAAAAAATCCAATGTGGTACAAAATTCATACACCAGTGAGAGATCGGAAGGTTTTATGTCTCTATGGATGATTTTTATAAAATCTACGAGAAGGCAACTCTGGTAAATTGTATATCAGATTAACTACCAAATCTAGTCACCGTGGCAACACTGTTGTTTGACAGCTAATTAATTTTATTTTAATATGTGGCTGCAAAATGTAAACAACACCTCGCTAGTGGAATTTTTAATTTAATTTTTTAACAAAATCGCGTCGCGATTGAAAATAAATAATTAAGGAGAAAAATAATTATGTAGTAACAATAGTTAAAATAATAGTGAAAAAATAAATGAAATAGAGGAGAAAAAAAAATTGTGAGTGGAGTGATAGGACAAAAATGTTTTAGAATAAAATTGTGGATGAAAATGTGCAAAAATAAAAAAGGAAAGTAAAAAAACGGAAAAAAGTTTATATTAAAAAAAAATTAAAGTGAAAGTGAGAATGTACGGTAAAATGAACAAAGAAAGTGGAAGGAAAAAGAAAGTAGGTATAAAATAATGTTAAAAACGTGTATAAAAGTAAAGTGAAGTGAACAAAAGGCAAAAATGTGCAAAATAAAAGAAATAGGGTTAAGAAAAGGAAAAAAAATAGAGTAAATAATGAAGAAAAAAAAGGTGTAGAAAAATATGTGGTAAGTGAGATAAAAAAAATGTATTGTGTTGAAAATGATGTATGTATAAAAAAAAGTTAAGTTCATAGGAAAAAAAAATTAACTATGGAAAAAACTATTAGAAAAAAATTAACTACAAAAAAGTGAAATTACAAAACACTATTGTGTGTGTATGGCTTTAAAAAAACATTACTTAAAAAAACACTTGGGAACTACCGCACTGGTCACTTGCAAAAAATAAAACTGTCGTGAATGTTTTTACTGATTTCCTTTTATAGTGTTTTATAGAATTCGCGAATTTTCTGTGGAAATTCTTTGTTAGATATTCAGTGAGGTAAGAGAACTCTTTTACTCTCACTGGAAAATCTTTAATTTCTTTGCAGAAATTTCGCGAATTTATTGATTTTCTTATGTTTTTGTTGTGTTCGTCTAGTGTTGTTTTTGTGTAGTGGTTTTTCTGTTGTAAAAAAATTCAAGTGTGTGCTTTATTGTTTTTGTTTTGTGTTTGTTTCCCTTTATATTCCCTTTTCCTGTTTTTTGTTTCCTTTTATTAATTCATTTATTTTATTTATTTATTTATTTTTTTAGGATTGGGCTGTATTTAATAGAGGCTTCTGGTTTGGGCACCGATTTGATATAATTCGGTGTTCAATTGAAAGTTCCTTTTATTTATAGCCTGTTATCATCAAATTTAAATTTAGTTATTTGATTTTCTGTGTATCGATTATCTTTTCTTTCCAGGAAAATAAGACGACAGGATGCTGTGTTGGTCCTGATTAAAAGGTAATTTCTTTTCTTCTTTTCAAGAATGCTCAAAGTGCAGACTGAGCATTAGTCTCATGCTCGCCGAAATGTAGCAACAAACAAAAATATTCCTAGTTGATGTCCGTATTGTGTTCATTTCCTAGTTTTCTTCAATCCGAAGACTAGTACTCTAGACACGATGCCATTGGTGCTAATATTGCGTTTGTGAGTCTTTGCCTTGCATATTTACTCAGTTTCACTTGCATTCGGTTTTTTCAAAGTTCTAGAGACATGAATCGCAAAGATTTTGAAACATAATAAAAGTTTTTGCACTTGACAGACGTGTTTTTTTTTGAACACTTTATAGGATCACCAACTTTGTTTGGCATTTGTAGCGAGGACAGGGTTACCGTGTCTTTTCACTATTTCCTAAAAAGAAGGCATTTGATGATAGACTTAATGGATGGGTACTATAAATAAAAGAAACTTTGGTCCAGTCTATGGAGAGTTGTTGAGCAGAGATAAGAAAGGGAAGAGGAAAGAACAAAAAAAAAAGAACAATAGAAACAGTAACATGGCGAACTAAACATCTTCTTCACAACAACGTTTTTAGCAGCATATTGACGTCGACCATTTTGATCTTTTCAACGTCACACTACATCCACTGACACCAGGCTGGTTGATGTACTGCATCTATAGGATTTCTGTAAAGAATCTTCAAAATTATTGTTAAAGTATCTGTTTTTAAATGGTAGTGTTAAATACGAGGGGATGTTGGATTATTTTCTAACGGGCGCTAAACAATCTCGGTTTACCACGGATTTACGACTAGTGACGTTATTTCGAATACGATAAACGACATCAGTAATTTTCTCTAGAATTTCGTATGGACCGTCCCAGTTTTTTTGAAGTTTCGGACATCGATCTATTCTCCGTTTTGGGTTATATAGCCAAACTAGATCTCCAATTTCGAACGGTTGAGCTTTAGCAGATAAATCGTACCGATCTTTCATCCTCCGACTAGCGTTCGTTAGCTGGACTCGATTGAATTCGTGTACCTTGCGTAAGCGTTCTTGCAGTTGAAATACATATTCGGGAATCGAATTTGTTATGGTGTTCGGAGGGTCGCCAGTGACTAACTGTATCGGTAGACGGAGCTTTCTACCAAAGTCCCGTTTATGACTTTCGACAAACTTAGAGAGATAATCTAATATTGAGCGGTTGAACCTTTCGATCAAACCATCACTTTGTGGATGTAGGGGAGTCGTTCCAGTCTTGTCGACACGGAACCTTTTCAGCATTTCAGCAAAGACCTCAGACTTGAAATTTCGACCTTGGTCAGAATGGAGTTGGAGACACAATCCAAAACGTGAAAAAACGTGAACGATCAGGGCTTCAGCTACTGTCTCAGCGGTCTGGTCTTTTATAGGTATAGCTTCAGGCCACTTGGTAAAGTAATTTAGGGGGCTATTCTACGGTTGTTACACAGTATAATATAGAATTTGTCGAATACGTTGTTCTGAATGACAGAAGACTGGAGGATAAAAAAATTGCGGCGCAAGCAGGAGTATCAAAAACTTCAGTTCTTAGAATCCTCCATGACCACCTTCATATGAAAAAAGTTAAGGGACGATGGGTGCATAAAATCCTGAGTGTACATCAGAAACAGGAAAAACTGTGATGATGTAAACAGTTTTTGAAGCTATTTGGAGAACGATCAAATGGATTTCTAGAATCCATTGTTACTGGGGATGAAACAATGGTCCTCTATCATGAGCCGTTTCACGTACAATGAGAAATGGAAAATGAGTTCATTCTCAGTGACTTTTTGGAAAAAGTGTTTCACGTTCAATGAGAAAATAAAATTTAACTGTCAGAAATTTCTCAGTGCACAAAACTTCCTTCACTGAGTTTTTTCCGGTGAGATAAGTGCTTTTTTTAAAAATAAAAAATTTTTATAAGTAGTGATTAGTGATAAAATAAAAAAAATTAAAAAAATAGTTAAAATAAATAATTAAAAGGACATAATAGTGATAAATTATATTATTAAGAAATTTTAAAAAAGACAATAATTAATAAAAATAATTAAAAATATATAATAATAGTAAAATGTGAGTTTAAAATTTAATTTGTTTATTTAATTTAATTTTTTAAATAATAAAATATGATTTTAATTCATTTTTGAAACCTTTTTAGTAAAATGAGTACTCCAAGAAAAATTTCTTCGAAACCGACGAAGGAACAAAAAGAATTTTTAATAAATTATTTGGAAAGCAACACCGATAATGATAGGTAATTTATATTTACAAATATATTATTTTTATATTCATATAAAATATGTATGTAAATATAATAAAATATTTTCTTTCAGATTACAGTGCATTGATGCTGGAAGAAGAAAAGACGAAATGTGGAGGGAATTATCCAGCGATTTGAATTCATTGGGGGTTGTGCAAAAAGATGGCACACGATGGAGGAAATTTTGGTTAGATTTTAGGTATACATATTTGTTCTTTTTTAATTAAATATATAATAATAAGAAAAATTTTTACAGAAGCTACACTAAAAATAAATATTCATTAATAAAAAGAGCTCAACAGCAAAGCGGTGTTAACGGGCCAAAGCGATTAAAAGTTCTACGTGCGACTGAAGAACGAATCATACATCTCATCAATCCAGTTAGCATATCTGGCACAGGACTAGATGAACTTGGACCTTTGGTAAGTTATTATACATTACATTTTCAAATATAAAATACCTGTGTCACTTAATGTTTTTTAATTATATCAAAACGAACTCAGACAGATCCATGGAGAAGAACATCAACAAGAACAACAACAAGAACATCAACAAGGACAACATCAACAAGAAGAACAAGAAGAACATCAACAAGGACAACATCGACAAGAACAATCACAAACATCAAGAAGAAATCGTCCAGTAAGAAGGTGAAAAACTTCAAACGAACAAGATGAACAAACGAACAAATTATTAAAAGAAATTTTAGAAACTAAAAAACAAAAAGTAGAGATTCTTAAAGGAAAAAACAATTTATTAAAAGAAAACAACAATTTATTAAAAGAAAATAATGTAATATTAAAAAATATTGAAGAACATTTTAAAGACATAAAAGAAAAATATAATTTATTTATTTTACAATTAAAAGTACTTAAAAATTATGAAAAATGTGTTCTTGCTACAAATTGTTGTATTCTTCTTCCTTCCCCATTTAAATTCACTTCGTCATTATTTTCTCTGGCAACTTCATCTATATCTTGACCTAAATCGTCATCAATTTTCAAATTTTCTGGTGATGAAATATTTGATTTCACTAAAATGTTGTGAAGCACCGCACATGCATTTATTATTTTACCAGATTTCACAGGGTCATAATATAAAACTCTTTCATTTGACAAGCATCTGAATCTACTTTTCAAAATACCAATACATTTTTCTATTATACTTCTTGTAATTTTATGAGCAGTGTTAAAACGTTCTTCTGCTGTTGCAGATGTTGTTGAAATAGGTGTCATAAGCCATGGCTGCAAAGCATATCCACTATCTCCTAGTAACCAGCTATTTCGATCTCCATTTCTGTATCTGTATTCAAGAATTTTATGAAAATTTGATTGACGCCAAACATATGCATCATGAGCTGTTCCACCAAAACAAGCACTCAAATTCATAATCATATAATTTGAATCGCAAGCAATTTGGACATTTAACGAATGACCTCCTTTGCGACAGTAAAATACATGTTCGTTTTCATTTGGTGTAACAATTTTTATATGAGTACCATCAATTACCCCAATTATTCCTGGGAAAGAAGCTATATTAAAAAAATCTCTTTTAATATTTTGTTGCGACAGCTACATTAATTTTTTTTGATGGTCATTTTTTTGTACGCCACTGTAAAAATTCAGTTGGCTGTACATTAAAATATTTGAATTCAGTTCATATTGGAAAAATAAAGTCTGCAATTCATTGGAATTGCAACTTAAAATTCCAAAATATGAACTGTAATTTAAAATCCGTTGCACACAAGCAACATTTGTAATCCATCACATTGTTCTATAAGTGGCGTGATTTTTCTTTTATATTTTAAAAATCACGCGATTTATAGAAAACATAAGAGAATTATTTTATGTAATTTTTTTCTTCTCATTCTTCATCAAAATTCTCTTATCTTCAATTACCTACCTTTTTATTAAAATTCAAATTTCCAAAAAAAAAAAAATAATCTCTTACAACCTATAATGCATATAATGGTATTTGCCGACGGCAAATACATAAAATCTCCATAGCTTTTACTACACATATAAAGTAGTTTATATAAAAGTTCTTATATATTAATTAACCTATATATTTCATTACGACCTATTTACTCATGTAAATGGCGTAATGAAATATAAAATTTTAACTCACACACACACACACACACACACACTGGTCAAGTACCCAAAATGTGGATACTGCCTATTCACTATATATTACTCATTAAGTAATATATGGAATAGTCTCGAAAAACGATAATTCATATACCTGACATACGCATTAATAGTTAATATGCATTGACCTCTTAATTTTTGTTTCTCTTAATTTACAATTTACATAGTAAATGAGTACTGTGATTAACTCAAACCTGGCTATATAAGCGAGGTAGAATTTATCACAGGGGCTTTTTCTTTTGAGTTGAGTTCCGGATTTTTTTTCAAGATGTAGTCGATATAGTTTTTTTTTTCTTCTGTGCCGTAGAGGCTTTGGATTCTGTTTTCTGCTTCGTTGAGTGTTGGTCGGTATGTGGACATATCGCGTACAATTTTTTTTTCAAGAGAAAATGTTAAATAGTATTAACTAAAAGTAATAATAATTTTCAAAAATAAAGTAAAAAGCGAAATTTAGTTCTTTTTGTGTACAAAATAATAAAAACGTAAAATTAAAAGAATTAAAAATTTAAATATAAAATAAATTAATAGATATGTAACTGCAATGATAATTTGAAAAAAATTTATAAAATTAAAAGAATTAAAAATTTAAATATAAAATAAATAAATAAACATATAAATAAAATGATAGTTTAAATTAAAAATAATAAAAAAAGAAAAAATTTATAAAATTAAAAGAATTAAAAATTTAAATATAAAATAAATAAATAAATATATAAATAAAATGATAGTTTAAATTAAAAATAATGAAAAAAGAAGAAATTTATAAAATTAAAAGAATTAAAAATTTAAATATAAAATAAATAATTAAACATATAAATAAAATGATAGTTTAAATTAAAAATAATGAAAAAAGAAAAAATTTATAAAATTAAAAGAATTAAAAATTTAAATATAAAATAAATAAATATATAAATAAAATGATAGTTTAAATTAAAAATAATGAAAAAGAGAAGGAGGAAGGAGAAAAAAAGGAAAAAAGGAGGTGAATAACTTAAAAATGTAGAAAAAAAAAAAAGAAAAAAAAAAAAAAATTACATAATTGTATACATAGTTATTGTAAAATAAAATACAAGTGTAAATTAGTATATACAAAAAAAAAAAGAAAAAAAAAAAATCAATATAAATTTACAACAAAGAAAAGTGAGCTGTTAAGCGACCATTGGAGATCCACATGAAGACCCGGTTCCAGCCCAGTCACGGTACCGCCACGTGGGAATCTCCGCCGATCATCAGTGGACCAATCTTTTATCTACACATCTTGTATAAAGATAAGTAATAATTTTTTTTTTGTTACAGATAAAATAATAGCTTACAAAAAAAAAAAAAAAAAAAAAAAAGATACTTTGAAGAAGTAATAGAATTGTATGTAATGTATATGAAAAGAGAAGAAAAAAATAAGATAAAAGGGAAAAAGAAAAAAAAAATATATGAATTTTAAATGAAACAAAAATAGATATTATATTTGAGATTCAATATTGAATAATTTATACCTATATATATATATTAAAGAAAAAAAAATTCATGAAAGAAATTTATATTAAGTTTCAAATAGACTCAAGTAGAATAGAAAAAAAAATCATATGAAAATTTTAATTTAATTATTAATAATAATTGTAATACAAATCAAACAACCAGCTTCAGTACATATCAATCAAAGCATTACAAAAACATTTATCACATTTAATTAATAATCATACAAGAAAAAAAAAATGTTATAAATAATTTTTGGATTTTTTTTTTATAATAATAATTTAAATGAATATCTGGCATTGATTTTAGTAGATTCTAAAGATAATAATTATAATATATTTATACAATTATATAAGATTGATAAATTTAAAAATAGTAATTTTTTTTGTTTTGAAAATCAAAAAAAAAAAAAAAAAATAATTCCATTTAGCTATTTTAAGGATGAACATAATAAAATTTATTTTTATAACTTTAATATAAATAATTTATAACTAAATCATCATATTCATTATTATCAAATACAAATTTAAATGAAGACAATCAAATAAATATTTATAGAAATAAACAGAAAGAAAAAAGCAAAATACAATTATTTTTTTTTAATTTTAAATAAAAAGAAAAAAAAAAAAAAACAAAACACACAAATGAGCCTATATTAAGCGCTTGTGTGTGGTGGATATCGGCGAGGAGCGGATGGAGGTCGAGAATCCTTCCTATATTCTGCTTTCACTGCAAATCTCTTGGCCCCGGATTCGATCTCAACACCCATTGATCCTTTCACTCTAATAGAATATGATATTTTTTTCTTTGTGTGATTGAAATTTTGCTAATCAGCCGGTCGAATTTATGTAACGATGAGGAAACCTCCGACAGGGTGACCCCAAAGAACCCACCCAGGACTGAAGCGGCTGGATCTGACCGGCAGGGGTTCACCTAGGAGGTAGTTGAACATCCTAACTTAATTATGCATCCTTTTATTTCGTTACATTTTGCGCGATTTTATTTATGGCTTCAGTAACTTCTGTTATATATCTGCTCACTGAAGATTTTGACATTGAAGAAAATGCATTTTGTCCAACTGAACGTTGAAAACTTCCACTTGCATAAAATCTTAAAGCATATAAAATTTTTAAATTGTTCGGTATAGCATAACTTCTGGTTGATCTTTTGATGAAAGGTTGTAACTCCTTAATTAAATCTGAACAAAGATGCTTGGGAAATCGGTACAATTCTTTAAACATAGCATCTGTTGTGACTTCAAAAGGATTTTGAGTATCACGCAAATTTTTTAAAATGATTCTAACTTTATTCCTAGAAAAATATTGTTCTTATTTTTTGACCCAATCTTTTTAAAAATACAAAAATATACCTTTGTCTTCTCCTTCTTTGAATGTCTAAAATAATATGTAAAAGGAACGAGCTCATTTTTATATTTTTATACAAACAATTTATAAACCTTAAGTGTTTATTATAATTTATAATGAAATTTATAAACTATACAAATGAAATTTATATGCTATACAATCTGACATTTTGACTTCTTAGAAGTAGTTTTTCCAATAAAAAATGAAATTGTTTCATTTTCCGTTTCACACATTGGAAATTTCTCATTTAATGTACAAGAAACACGTTTTTAGATAGAGTGAGAAAATATTGATGAATTTTTAGGAATCACATTAGAAATGAGATAAAACTCATTCTCACATTTTTCTCATTGTACGTGAAACGGCCCCCAACCCAGATCTGGTTCCGAATAAGTATTTTTTATTCTCCAGACTTAAGGCAGCCTTAGGGGAAAAAAGTTTAACAGCGACGAAGAAGTGAAGCGTGCAGTTTTAAGCCATTTTGAAGAGAAAACTGCAGAATATTATTTTAGTGGTATAGAAGCTTTAATAAAAAGATATAAAAAGTGCATTGAAATAAAGGGTGAATATACTGAAAAATAACAAATAACATCTGTGATGAATAAAATGTGCAACAATGTATCAATAAATGATATAGGGTTTTCAGCAATGATAGATACAGGTAGTATAGTTAATATTATACGTCAACATGCAGTAGAAAAAGCCAAGTTAGGTAATTTTTAAGAATCTGAATTAAGTATGTATGGTTTTGGAGGAAAAAAAAATAGATGCAATGGGCAGTGTTTAGGAAAATATTATTTTAGACAATGCTGAATATAATGTTGTAAGCCCTAGATTACATATACATACAAATTCATAATTTATAACTTTGTTCATTTTACTTTAATTATTTATCGTCTTTATAGTTTCGTTTCCTGTCTTCTGCTGATCAAAGATTTTACAACCAAAGTGGACGGTTCTCTTTCTTTCTTAAAATTTGTAGAAATTAAAAAAATAAATAAAATATTTTAAACTTGTAAGACTTTGTTATTTATTAAAAGGAATTTGCAATTGCTTCACACAAATTACAACAATAATATGGTTTTTCAAACCGTACCAGATGATGCCATGCCAAATGAAATAATATTTGATAGTTCAATCTTAGATCAAGCTGAAAAAAGATGATGTAATGATAAAAAAATTAAATAGAAATTTATCAATTATGAATATCGAGATAAATGAGAATCTGAACGAAGTTGATGTAATGCATATCTCCAATAAAGTAATAAGAGATGAAACTAATGACATCATATGTAATTATAAACCTAATAAGACAAAATTAATAAACATGGAAATGAAAGCAGCCCTAAAGGATGAAACACCAATTTATAGTTGTTCTCGTAGATGACCATATAGCGAGAGAGATATTCTAGATGATCAAATAAATGAATGAGTAGCCGATGATATTATAGAGCCGTGTTCGTCAGAATTCGGTAGCCAAGTGGTATTGGTAAAACAAATATGGTTCATCTCGTGTATGTGTGGATTACAGAAGATTGAATAAGGTGACAATAAAAGACAAATATCCAATGGCAGTTCTAGAAGACAAGCTTGATTGTTTACGAAATTTTTTTATTTTCAGTATTATCGATTTAAAAAATGGGTTTTTCCATGTAAATGTAGAAAAAAATAGTAGATACACAGCGTTCGTGACATAAGGGGTCATTATCAGTTTAAAAAAGTTCCTTTCGGCTTTTGTAATTCACCTGCAAGTTTTAAAGGTAAAACAGAATAACACATACGATGTTAAAAAATTAGGGGTACATGAGAAACCTCAGCAAACATCTACTTGTGCAGAATATATGAAGCCGTGGACAAATCCATTGGGTGTCCAATGAAAGTCGGATGGCAGAATTTTAGGGAGCGTTTAGGATTTTGTGACCTACCATCTACATTCCTACAGATCCCACATATAATAGAAGCTACAAAACAGAAAGGAAGCAAACTTCAAGCAAGTGAATAGTGCGGTGAGTTAGCAGAAGCAAAAAAAGAGGAAACATCACGTGATTTTGGTGTTTTGTAATTTAATACTTTTTAAGATTGTGTAAATAAGAAGCAAATTATAATTTTCTAATAATAATATATTAAATATACCATGCACTAGCACTCAGAAAGAGCTTTAATTTGATACCACACACGGCCCAAATCGAAGAACCCCAAGGGGATAGTTACCACCCTACCCACACAAAAAAACGTTAAATTTTTTTTACACCATCCCATTCACTCATTCTAAATCAAAAAACCTAATCATATTTCATTTAAAATATATAGTAGTTTATGCTTTTAATTGTTTTAATAAAATATCTAGTAGTCTATGCTTCACACCAGAGTACGTAAAAAATTCATTCGCGAATGAAAAAATACATTTCTTATAATTTATTTTCATTCGCGAATGAATACTTGAATTTAAAAATTCGTGAGAGAATGTATCCTGCCGAGAATGTATGAATTAATTTTATTCGCGAGAAAATGAATTAGAAAAACTAGTTTTTTCAATGCAGCAAAGGAATGAGAATTATCGTAAAAAAATATTCGGAATGAAAAAGAATATTCTTTTTTTTATTCTTCTGCTGGTTGTGTATAGAGATAGAAAAAAGCGCTTTAAAGTCTTACTGTGATTTTAAATAGTACGTTGTGGTGTGTGATTATTAATTTTTTTAAAGTAAAAATAAATGATGGGTCTCAAATCGAATATTGATAAATCAAAATTAGTGTAGTATGATAAAAAATTGACACTTCAAAATGTTTACCTTGTGATAAAGTTTTAAAAGGAAATTTATTAGGAAATATCAAAAGACATTATGTAACTATGCACAAACATAACTTCAAAGATGAAACAGAAATTCATTCTTCAAGTGTTAGGAATGTAAATATAAGTAGTCGTCGAAGTGCAACAAAATTTAATTTAAAATTAGATAAAAAGAATTTTTTAAAGTGCTGTGTGGGATTGGTATGTGAAAAAAAATACCTTTCAGAAGTTTTGATGACAATATGTATTTTAAACAAATAATTGAGCCATATGAAACATTGTTTGACTTGAATTTAAATTCGAGAAATATGGTCAATAAATTGAAAGTTTGTTCTCAAAAACTGAAAGTAGTTTTGTCGAAAATATTAGAGAAGAAACTGATTTGTTTAAAAGTCGATGTGGCCACAAGAATGAAAAAAAGTATCTTAGGAGTAAACATTCATATATCAAGGATTTTAAGATATTCGTCATACTGAAAAAGAGGTATACTGCTACGTTTTTGAAAGAGGAGATCCTAAAACGCTTAGGTGAATTCAATATCAACATTTCGCAATTATATTCGTCTACAACAGACAACGGTGCAAATGTTTTAAAAGTTTCCAAGCTTCTACAACAAGAAATACAGAAATTGCAAAACAATGAAGAGAATGACAGGGTTTCAAATTCAACTGCTTCTGAAAGCGAAAATGATGAATATGAACAAATTCATATCCGTTTAAAATCAGTTGTGGCTGTAGTAAGATGTGCTACTCATACTTTGCAATTAGCTGCAAATGATACTTTAAAGGATATGCAGACTACAATAGAAGATTGTAGAAAAGCAGTAAAACATTTGAGGACAAGTATCAGAAGCAATCACATAACAGAAAATATACGAGTGCCAACACTTGACAATGTAACACGATGGAACTCAACGTTTGAAATCTTGAGATCTTCATACAGTTTGAAGAATTACATCGAAAGTAATGACATTGAATTTTCTGTTGATATTGATTCATCGAAAAGTTTTTGGAAGCATTTCAACTACTGGACAAATGTACCAAAAGACTTCAATATGAACAGTACATTGGAGAAAGTGAATGGAAATGTGTATGCCGGCAAATTATTTCAATCAATGCTGAAAAAAAAAGATAAGCTTCTCGACAATGAAGCATTTCTTGTAGCTATATATTTCGACCCTCGATTGAATTATTTAGATTCGCCTTTCTTTAATGAGGATCAGAAAAAAATTGCACTAGTAAGTATCTATTCGAAGTCCTCATGTTTTTGTTCGTACTTATTTATAAACTAATTTTTCCAGACGCACATAATGAAGACTAACGCAGTTCTCAATTTACTAGACGGAGAAAGAATTGAAGGTAGCCAGGAAAACGCATCACTACAAAGCAACAATCAATAAAATTTAAACATAATGACTGCCAGCACTTCGATATCCAGGAATTAAGGAAATTTTAATTTGAGGCAAAAATTGGACAATTTTTCCTATGAGCAAAGGATGCCTTTTAGCACTAACGTGCTAGAACATTGGAAAAATATTTCCCTGAAAGAAAGGAATTTGGCAAAACTGGCAGAAGTTATTTTAGCAGTTCCCTCAAGTTAAGTATCTGTGGAACGTTCATTTAGTGCATTATCAACTATATTAACAAAACAAAGATCTAGATTAAGTAGTGAAAGTATTAATAATCTACTTTTAATAAAACTAAATCATAATTTGTTAGATTTAATAAATTTAGAAGAATCATAGTTTTTGTGTTTAAAAAAAACAGTTAAAATTTTATCAGTAATAAAATAAATAATAAATCAAATAACATATAATAAAAAATTTAAAACATAACGAGTTATTAATATTGCTCACGATAATAAACATACATATGTATATCTACTAATTGTCCTTTTTTAAAAAACGTCTACCTGCGAAACCTGCTTGTACTGCTTTAATTTTTTCTCTTTAATTTTTACTTTAAATTTTATGATGGAAATTTCATATTTGTGATATTATTACATTATATGATTACAAACATTTTACAATCTTAAGAATCCAGGTCAAAAAATTATAAATACATATGTTGAAAATGCTGAAAATAGGATCAAAAATAATTACGAAATAAAACTTGTAAAAGAATGCAAAAAGAATATTCTTTTTCATTCTTTATCATTCGTGAATTTAAAAGTTTTGAGAATGTATTGTTTCATTCTTTCGTGAGAGATTAAAACCTAAAATTCTTTCAAGAATATTCTTTTAAAGAATGAATGTACTTCGAATATTCTTCTTACCCTGCTTCACACTTACGACACGAACGTCGCCTTTAGCCACAAAGTTATTTAGTTAAGTTATTTTTCACGAGATATAATACATTTTCATTGCACAAATAATTTTGAATACAACTGTATGTATTATGATTACATTTTTATTTAAAATTTTGTATGTAATTACAATATTGTATTTTTCAATTACAAAAAATTATACTGCCATGGTACTTCTTCTTCTGGAGACATAAAATATTCTTCAAATAATTTTCTAACTTCCTTGGCATTAGCAGAGTAGTTGTTATTTCCTTGTTGCGAAAGCGGTAGAAGATTCTGTTTGGACATTCCCCCAGTTTGTCGCCAAGTACCAGGTTGTAATATACCAAAATTTGTGTCTCCTTCATCAAATATTCCTTTTGGAATTTTTCCTATTTCCTGTCGGTCTTTTCTTGATTTCATAAAATTATTAAGATAATATATTGATAAAATCATATTTTCAATATTTTCTACCTTCAAATTTATTGGTCTTCTTATATTCTAAATGTTGTAAAAAATAGTCCAAAAACATTTTCTACCATTCGTCTTGCCCTTGACAGTCTGTAATTAAAAATTCTCTTCGGTATTTCTAAACTGCTGTTTGAATCTGGCTTCATCAGTAAGTAGATAGTGGAAATGCATCATCGGCAATCACTACATACGGTATTGGTTTATTTCTAATTGATAGTGGATTGCTTTGCAATCAAGGTAATTCGTTTTCAAATATGATGACATACCGCTAGCGGCAAAGACTCCTTTTTTTAAACTATTGACTAATAGCAATCCAATCACTCTCTAGGTAACTACAAGATAAAATGTGTTTTTATACAAAAACAATATTAATGTTGATGCATGCAGTATTTGTATATATGTAATATTTTAAAGGATTTCTAGCATCTGTTTGTTTACTTTCAGCCTTCAGAACATTCACCAGTTGTGAGTAACATAATACCAAATATCGTAATAACTATAGGAAGATATTGCACTCAATGGAAAGAATGTTATTACGATCTTTGATAATACCATCACAAGAATGCACTCCAGATATAGATGTTACATCAAATGAAACGCCAAAATCAAAAGCGAAATGTGTTAAAAAGAAACCAAATGAAATAAATATTTTAGAGAACACAAGGCTTCGCAAGAATTTTTATGTTAATGGTGGCGTCATTATCGATTTTTTTTCCTATTCACTTTGAAATTTTTTTTGTACAAAGAAATAATTTTAGCTTTTTTATTCAACATGAAAATCAAATATATTTTGTCGTACATCGATGTATGTATTCACTTGCGAAACACCATTATGAAAATTATATTTTGTGCGAAAAATTATGACTCAAATTTTCACACTTTGAGAAAACTTCAAAAAAAAAAATTAAATAAAAATAAATAAAAACTCACCATAAACTTATTATAAACTTTAAAATGATGCGTCGTCGACTATGATGAAAAAATTCAATGTGGCTTTTCCTTGAAAATATCTAACTTTGCCCAGAAGAATTTAAAGGAACAACGAACAACTAACAAGTAACAACTGCAACAAGCACCACACCACACTTAACAAACACCGAAGAGAGAATGAGAAATAAAACAAGCAAAAAATTTTCCTATCAGATTTAACGAAATCGTTGAGAATAGCTACATTATACCATTCCAAAATAAAAAAATAACATATTCTTCTTGTACATGATATTTTTAATGTTATCCATTTGACTAATTTTAGCGCTTGCGAGTACTTGAGAGTATTTCGTCAATGGAACGATTTTTTTATTTAAAATAGTAAAATTTAGCTTAGAAATTTTATTGAGAATTCAATTGAAGTGACAAGATATTATAAATTTTAACAAAAAATTATAAATTTTAATAAAAACTTATAAATAACGTCTGTTCAAGAAAAATTTGTATACTAAGTTCTAACCTTCAATCACTCAAATCCACCTGTTAAGCAATAGTATAACTAAAAGCCCTCTTACGGAAATTTTCAGCGTAACTACTCAAATAAAGTACACACGAATTCTCGCATGGGTAGATGAGATCACTCCCAACTCCCAAGTAGACATGGAAAGACTGACTCTTTTAGGTGAGTCAGTTCATTATAATAATACAGTAAAAATTTTAAAAATACTTAGTACAGTCCACATACATATAACACACTAGCTCAGTAAATATGAAAAAAAAGAGCTATACAGGAATTAGTTCATTTAGTTTATATATATTTCAGTAAATATATTTTTTCTTTCATATATTTTCATATAAAGTTACTGAGTCATGACTGTTTAAAGAGCTAGTCCAAAAAATTTTGGTGAGCCAACTCATTTGACACACTAAACAGAGCTTCACATATCTACTCCCAAGTACTTACAAGAAGTTGAATTAGCCAAATGGAACACAGCAATTATTTTAAAGTCTTTAAATTTCTGTAATGACATGGGTACAGGGAAAGGCCTGGAGGTGTTCTGTATTTGACGAATTTGTAAAATATACGACCAATAATGAATTTTAATACAAAATATTTCAAACTTCAATTTTTCTTGTATAAAAGCGAAAAAAGTTGTAAAATAAGAAGAAAGGATTTCGAACGTGTAACAAAACCAACGAATTATTGTTTTAACTTGGAAGTTAATAGGTTTACGTATTAGTTATCCCTTCGTATTAGTTATTAGTAAATGGCAACACTAAGATATTACAGTTTCTTTCTCTATCACACAATAACGAATATTCCATTTACCATTTCCTTGTGAAATAAAATGAAATTAGAATTAGAAAATCATTTACACCGGAAATGGTTTGGTACAGTTTTGCAAACTGAACCCAAGCCAAGCTCTTTCTGGTACATTGTTCGAATTTCCAATCATTCTATAGAATACTTTTAAAGCGGCTAGACGTGAATTCTACATATATTCGTAGAGAAATTTAGTGTGTTAGTAAAAATTTTTTCCAAGTACATACTAAGTAGTTTAAGTGCACAATTTTTCTAATTGAAAAATAAAGTATGTGCTACTAATTTAAAGATAATCTACAAAAAAGTAATTGTGGTAACTTTTTTTTAAATCTATATTTTTATTTTTTTTTTTAAATATTTATAAAATAAAAATCTTATGTGTATTTTCATTCAATGAATTTTTAATTTTTTTATTTATTTTTCATATTATTGCAATTTTAGATTTTAAGAGTATCATGAACAATAGCCACGACCGTCGTCGGATAAGACGATTTGATGAAAGGATCTTCAGTTTGCTTCAAAATATTGAAAGAAATGCTTTTGTACAACAACCACAACAAAATACAGGTGTGCAACAACCACAAACACAAGAATTCTATTCACAGATGAGACTCCTGAATAGAATTATGGAAAATAATAACAAGCTATCAAAAGATTTAAAAGAATTACAAAGGCAACTACAACGCAAGTAATGCCAAAAAAGTAATAATTTTAAATGAATTTGTTTTTTTTTAAATTTATTTATATACATTATGTTGAATTGTTTTTTTTATTTATTTTTATTTTTTTTTTTACTTTTCAGATGAGAATGAGATGAAGATAATGTCAGAACGAACAGCAATAATTTTAAATGAATTTGTTTTTTGTTTTTTTTTTTTTCAATTTATTTATATATGTTGAATTGTTTTTTTTTGTAACATATGAATTGTTTTTTTATTTATTTATTTTTTTTTTTTTACTTAAATATATGAATTACTTTTATAAATGGTTTTTGTTTTTAATTTAAAATTTTTTCAAAATTTATAAAATTGTATTCATGTCTACTCCAAAGTTAGATGCAACAAATTAGATTTCAATATGGATTTGGTGTGTTAGCAAAAATTTAGTAAACAATGGTGATGATCATCCATTAAGTATTGGTGAAAAATGTAACTTTTCTGAATAAAATCATATCTGGTAATTGATAGTGTTATAGAACTTTACACATCTTGGAAAATTTCTACCTATGCTTCTAAGGCTTACAGATTAAGTAAGACATCGGAAAACTGATTTTACGTATAATTAAGCTATAATTCAAATCTTTTTCCTTTTTAAAATTTTAGTTTGGAGTTGCTGTTGTTATTACAAATCAGGCTGCAGCGTCAGTCAATAATATGCCAGGACCAAATGCTGTAGTTGATGCAATTATTTCAGTTGGTGGTTATGTATTTGCACTTGCATCAAAGACACGTTTGTATTTAAGAAAAGGTTGTGGTAATATAAGAATTTGTAAAATTTATAAATCACCATTTTTACCACAGTCTGAAGCGATGTTCGGTATAAATCATGACAACATAGGTGATGCTAAAGAGTAAATTTTATAATTCATGTAATTTTAGAATTAAACATTTTTTCAATACAAAGTAAATTATAAATCCCGCTTGGCGATTTTAAGGACAAGTCCTTCTCACGATCGCAGGATATGATACTTAATTGTTATTGAGTGATAGGATGAATGAATGAATAAGGTACAAAGTTACATTATGGTTAATTAGGGAAAATTAGTTTCAAATTTTGTTTTAGATCTTGATGTGAAAACATATAAAGATTTGAGAATTAGAAATATTTGTGTGATTTGAACATTAAGTATCGAAAATATTCAGAACGGTCACGATAGTGAGTTGGTCGAAAGATAAATTAAAATATTTAAAATTTAAAAATTGACTCTCCCTTTAATTTTACTACAATATCAGGTGTTGTGTCAGAATTTCGGGTGTCTCACGCTGTTCGGTACGTATTACAACAAAATAGAAAAAAAACAAAAACTAAGATTAAATTGTGAGAAACTACTACATATTTGTGTTAGTTTACGACTCAGTTTTATTAAAAAATATATATTTACCTATATGTGTTAAATTTTACTTTTTGAAAATTTTGAGAGAAAGAAAACTAATATAAAATTGTTTGAAACTACAATTTGTGTTATTTTATGATACAGTTTTTAATTGAAAAAATATAAATGTGTTACATTATACCTTTTTTTAAAATTTCGAGAAAAAGAAAAATTAATTAAATTGTGAAAATACTAAAATAAAAAAAAATTAAAAAAATGGAAGCAGAAAATAACAAAAATGTGAAGCCAAGAAAAAGACAGGTAAAACAGAAAACGGAAGATCTGATAGGAAACTAAATTCAGATCGATCTGAGTACTATGCTATAAATATAAATACAGAAACCACAACCCCATCAAACTCAACAACAGAAAATAACAGTATATAGTTTACTCTGCAAGATATAAAAACAATTATACCCGAGTTTGATCCAGAAAAACTTGCAAGCCCTAGCGCATCTTCCTGGATCGCAACCTTAGAATCATTGAAAAATATTTATCTGTGGAATGATAAATTGTTATTTTGTTATTTTACGTTATATTTAGCGATACTGGCTGGAGCGGCTACAAATTGGTATTCAGAGAGACAGTTGGAATTTAATGAATGCGAAAAATTTAATGTAGAACTCTTGAAAAGCTTTCCTTCATGTAAAGATACGTCAACAGTCTTATATCAAATAAAGACACGTAAAATACAACCGGACGGATGTATTGAAAATTATTTCTATATATTGTGTCGTTAGGACGAAAAATTAATTTACCAGAAACTTCCATAATAAAACACATAATATCAAACACTAGTAATCCCAAACTTTTTACAGTTTTGTTATCAATTAACAAAGCAAAATTAAAATTAAATGAACTTCTATTACATATAAAGCAATATGAGGAAATAACGGAAACAGAAAAACAAAGTAATGTATTAATAAACTACAATGCTCGCAGTAGTGTGCCCTCTACGTCAAAAAGTAACAACCTTAATTTTCATAAACCCAAAAGATACCAACCATATAAAAATTTAATGAAAAATAATTCAAATGTGTTACCCGTGAATTCAAACAATGAAAAGCAATGTTACAAATGCAACAAAATTGGCCATTTGGCAAATTTTTGTCAAAACAAAAGTGAAAAAAAGTGTTATAAATGTAATAAAGTAGAACACCTTGTTCAAGATTGTAATTATAATATAAAGAAAATCGAATTAAATGAATTACCTTCAAAAAATTAATGCTATAAAATCATATTCTTGGAAGGAAATCCTCTTATGGCATTCCTAGATCTTGGGAGTGAATGCACTACTCTCAAACACCCTTTGCACACTTGGTGGTTGAACCGGTTATTGTTGCGCTGGGAGTAACATAATGGTATAATTTTTTCCAACTTGGTATAGTAAGAAATCATCCAAAATAATTTCAGCTTCACGGTTGTAATACACATACTCTCGTTACAACTGGTCGTGCCACCTTTAGATGTGGCTTGAGCAGTTGTAAAAACAGGTTTTATAACCGGTTTGCGACGTTGTAACAACAACTAAATGTGTTCATGCTCAAAGGGGGTGTAGCATTTGAGATGAAATTAAATATTCAAGAAAGTAACGATATTTTACACGGTTTTAAAGGTACACGTAACAAAGCAAAAGGGAAGATAAGAAATTTTTTAAAAGTTGACAATTATGAATTCGAAGTTGATATAATGATTGTTGAAAACCATACACATATTGGAAAGAATTTTTTAGACAGACGAGGCCTTAAAATTATTAAACTTTTTTAGACATTTAAAAATTGAAGATGTACAAAATAAATCAATTCTTAAAATAGATATTTTAATAAAAATCAAAGAAAATGAAATTAATATTGAAATGAATGTACCGAAATAAATGAGAGATAAATTACTAAAATTGATTAATGACTAAAGAAATTGTTTTGAACTGAATATAAAAGAATAAGGAAAGACGTTCATAGAAGAAATGAAAATAATTTTAAAAGAAAATATTGTGGTGTAATATCGGCCTTACAAAGTTTCATATGCTCGACAAAACGATTAAGGAACTTCTAGACTTAAAAATTATACAACTTATACTTTCATCATGAAAAAGGACAATAAAAGGAAACAAACACAAAACAAAAACAACAAAACACACACTTAAATTCTTTTTCACAACAACAAAAACAAGCGCAACGGAAAACAATCACTACATGAACATAACAAAAACAGTAAAAAGTGAATAATTTCGATAATTTTCTACGAAGAAATTGAAGATATTCCAGTGAGAGTAAAAGAGCTCTCTAAAAAGAACCACGAAAAACACCCACGAGATAGTTTAATTTTTTCAAATGTGTTTAGTGCGGCAGTTTTTTCGAGTGCTTTTTGATTTTCATAAGTTTGCTTTTAATTTTCTCACATAAATTTTTTTTATACAGTTTTTTTTTTGTCCCCACAACTTTTTCATAACATTTTTTTTTATTAATTTGGTTTTTTTTTAAAAGCCACTAGTTCTACTTTTTTTTTTACAACACAGGTACATACTTTAATTTTTTTACTTTTTTTTTTGTTTTTCTTTCTGTTAAAAAACAAAATTTATCCTTTTTTCTTCTTCTTTTTCTTACTTACATGCATTTTTTTATACTCACTTTTTTGTTGTTTATTTTCTTTTTACATTTCTTTACACTTCACTTTACTTTTAATTTTTTTAACTTAACACACATTCTTTATTTTTCTTACACATTTTTTTCACACACTTTTTTTTTCTTCTATTTGTTTTATTTTATTTTTATTGTATTTTTCACAAATCTTTTTGCGTGACGCGATTTTGCTTAAAAATTAAATTAAATCTAATTCGCGACCGATTCTTTTTCCTAAAACGAAAAAAGGAAGAAAACTTTGTTTACATTTTTCCAGCTGTTGAAGGTCATCTGAAAATAAAAATATAGGTTATCGTTTGTATAAAGACATTCCTTTACTTACCGATGACTTCAACATGCCATACCTTGTTTTTTGTGGTGAATCTGAATGTGAAAAAATTAAATTATTAAAAATTAACAAAAGTTAAAGAAAATCAATTTATTCACTCACCTTTTGAAAATTTCAATATAAATTTTAATTACACTTTCAAAATTTCTTAAATAAAACTTTAGCCAAAAACTATTAAAAACTACAAATACAAAAGGTAAACAAAATTTATACGTCAAAATAACAAAGAAAATTGAAGATGGCTGACTGGTACAAGAAAAATGGTACACAAAAATACGGTATCAAATTGGCAAACAATAGACCTCGAAGAGTATATAAACTCGGTACTGGTCAACCATCTTCACTTCTGCTTAGGGTATTGACCTATTTAGAAGTCAACATTTCGAAGTCTTCTGGATACAGACCAAAAGCATCAAACTTAGGTAACTTATGTGAGTAGTGATCGCATAAGTATTTTTTTTTTTTTTTTGAGTTTCTCCATATTTCTATCTCTTGGGTATTGACCGAGAGATAGAAATTTTTTTACAACACTTAGTGCATTTTCTATCTTTAGGGTATTTACCTAAAGATAGAAAATTAACAAACTTGACTTGGTAATTTTAGCCTTCTGGGTACTGACCAGAAGTCCAAAAATTTAGGGATTTTTACTTGCATGTAAGTTAAAAATTGTCAAGTTCAACGTGATTTTAGTTCTTTGGGTATTGATTAAGAGCTAGAAATTTTGCTTGAATTTGTTCAATTTTAACAAAAAATTTTTGTTTTCTCACTAATTGACGTAGCATATTTTCTCACTCCGAACTTAACTTAGAAGAAAAATCAATAGCATTTTTCTAATAAGTTAAGGAAAGAAGATATTTTCTTTACTACGAATTTGACTTTGAGGAAAATTAACTTTCCAATACAAGTCAGAGAAAAAAATTAATTAGTTTTTCACGATTTCAACCTTGAAGAAAAATTAACAAAATTTTTCTAATATAAGTTGAAGAACGAAATTACGAATTTACAAGTTAATTGTGAGAAATCTTTATATATACAAAACAATCAATTTTTTATTTAAATTTAATAAAAATTTCTGAATTATTTAATCTTACACAGTGAACTACTTCTTGTCAAGTTTAATTTGGTCATATTTTATAAACCAACAAGTTGCAGCTTAGCCAACTTGAAAAAAAACAAGTTTTTATCAGTCATCACTTGCATTAACAGCAGCTCATTTATTAAATTTATAATTTAAATGAAAAATCTCACTTTTTCACATTTTAGCTGATTGCGACTCACTTGTAAAAAGAAAAAAAAGGAATAATTCTTGACTGTCAGTCTCAGCTCACCAAAACATCTCAGTTATCACTTATTCTACTGCGATTGGCTCACTTGCCAAAGTGATAATTTACTGCAAGTTTTGGTTCAGTAAAACAATTCAGTTATCACTTACATTGAGGTTGGCTCACTTGTCAAACTCAAAGTAATCAGATCAATAACGAATAACAAATATAAACCATTCTGGGAATCGTTTTTTTTGTCAGTTAAATTACATGGAACTGTTTGTTAAGTGTATCGTATGCAACGAGCTTCTAATTTTAATTTTCAGTTCCTCAATATTTTTTTTGAATTTTCTTTACAGGAATGAACAAACAAACACCTCTCCCCTAAAAAGGAAAAACAGCTTAAAGTTTTATAACGTGTTTTTGTTCTGAATGCTTATTATCATTCCTTATTTGATGCTTTATAAGTGTGTGTAATTAATATTTCATTTGAACCTGCCATTACTGAGAAAAAAATTGGTAAAATGCGTTAACTTGAACTTTGTTTTCATTTAAACTATGGCAAAACACCTGATAGTTCTAAAAATTGTATGTCAGTAGGCACTTTGCTTCTCAAAAATGGGAAAAAGAAACAGTAATGTTATAGCTTCCTCTTCCGTCAGCAAATGTAAGCATAAGCTCTCTCTAAGTCCGAGAATATAATAATTAATAAATTATCGTTTTATAATTGGTCTCTCCACTGTGTCTATACAAGTTTTAAATATAAGTGTTCTAAGGCAAAACAACCTATATATTTATAACGTATGTTTCGTCTGTTTAGCCTGCTTAAAAATATTATGTTATACAACATGTAACTTCTTATAATTTATTTTGCCTCAGTGGATTACGTGAATTGAATTAAGTGATTTTTTTTAAAATTAAAATGAATTCCAATAGTCGCGATTACAAATTAATTGAAATTTGCAAAAAACAAATTGAATGTGCAAAAAATAAAAATAATGAAAATAGTTACAATGAAATGTCTTCTAACAAAGAAAACAACCCAGAAGAGGATTATGTTGAATATAGTCCAAATGAGGGAAATATGTTATGTGGAAATAATTCGCCAATGAAAGTAAAGGTATAATTCCATTTTTTAAATTTATATAAGTATTATTTATGAAATAATAAAAAAAACATTTTGCGTGAAACTTACAATTGTTCTATTTTAATAGGTTATTGAATCAAATATATCGTCTGATAAAACAAACAATGTAGAATATAATAATGACGAAAATATATTGAAAACTAATGAAAATTTTCTAAAACTTGTAACAAATGAAAATGATCCTACAAGTACAACCACAAATAAACAACAACTTCAACAAGGATGTGAAAAATATTTCAATGATGGCAAAGAAATAGTTCCTTATGATGACTTTATAATGATCACGTCTGATGATGTTCATTTAAACGAAGAAGAAACCATTATTGAATATGAAATTGATGAAAATGAACAAGTTATTACATCAGAAATTTTTCCGAAAGGTGATTTTATTGTTACTAGCAATGAAAATGACTTATCAATTAATCAGGTTGATAACTTCAAAGATCCGAACT
The DNA here is from genome assembly GCA_939192795.1 of Bombylius discolor. NCBI lineage: Eukaryota > Metazoa > Arthropoda > Insecta > Diptera > Bombyliidae > Bombylius > Bombylius discolor. The sequence continues at coordinate 17,760,341 of OW584241.1, read as the reverse complement.
ATAAGAATGTTCACAACGATTTTACAGATATTTCTGATTATGAGCTCCAAGAAAAGGAATCAAAAAAATCTCCAAAAAGCAAAAAACGAGCCCGTAATACACAAGAGCAAAATGAACGACAAAAGGCAAAACACTATTTATTATCTCCTTCGAAATTGAAGCATAACAGAGGTTGTCGATTTAAATGTGAATTTATCATTGATATAGAACAAGGACGAAAAATTCACGATAGTTATTGGTCACTGGAAAAGAGTAAAAGAAGAATTTGGCTTAATGGATATGTCCACTCTTATGATGTGAAAAGACAACTCAAAGATCCTAGAAGAATTAGAAACAATTTTATTAAATATGAATTACCATCTTCTATTTCAGACGGAAAGAAACAAGTTTGCCAAAGTTTTTTCCTTAGTACTTTAGGCTATACAAATAACACAGTGGTTACAAATTTCTTGAAAGCAACACGTAGTCCAAATTCTGGTCAGAAGTTAGTAGCACCAAGAGAAGATATGCGTGGAAAATCAGTTCCATCTAATAAAAAAGATGACAATATTATACAAGAGCATATAAAAAAATTTGGCCCAAAGCCATCACATTATAAATCTGCCCATGCTCCTAATAGATTATATTTACCATCAGATTTAACCATCAAGTTTATGCACAATGATTTTTAAAAAAACCTATCCTGATTTTAAAATATCTTACGAGACTTATAGAAGTCAAATTAAAAAACTAAATATCAGTTTCTATGAATCGAATGTCGAAGCTTGTGGCCAGTGTGCAATTCTAGATGCAGATCCTACTCCTGGAAATATGGAAATAAAAGCACAACATGTGGCAAAGGTACCTTTACACACATTTTTAAGTATTACTAATGATTTTTCAATTTTCTATTTACAGAGTAAAGCTGCTCGAAACGAGTATGAAGATGACATAAAAAAGTACACTGGAAATTCAAAAGTAATCTTATGCAGTGCCGATATGGAAAAAGTTGTGCTCCTTCCACGTATGCCAGCATTTAAGGAGACGTTTTTCACATCTAGGTTGTTAGTTTTTAATGAAACATTCGCTTCTATGAAGAAGGACAGAAAAAGTTAGCACATCTTTGTAGTATGGCATGAAGCTATCACTGCAAGAAGAAAAGAAGATGTTGCAAATGCTTTTCATCTTTTTTTAATTGAAAATAGAGAATAGAGATACGAAGGAGATAATTATTTGGATGGATAATTGCTCTGCTCAAAACAAAAATTTCTCACTGTACTCATTACTTATTTTATATTTGCATTCAGCAAATAATACAACAGAATCGATCACTCTTAAATATTTAACAGTTGGACATACATTCATGGCCGCTGATGGTTTGCATGGACAAATAGAACAACGTATGAGACGACAGCATAATGTTTATGACCTACAGGACTATATAAAATGTTGTTGCGACAGCTACATATATTAATTTTTTTTATGTACATATTTTTTTGTACGCCACTGACTGTACAAATTCAGTTGGCTCTACATTAAAAATATTTCAATTCAGTTCATATTGGAAAAATAAAGTCTGCAATTTATTGGAATTGCAACTTAAAATTCCAATAAATGAACTGTAATTCAATATCCGTTGCACACGCGCAACAAAATTTATAATCCATCACATTGTTCTGTGAATGGCGTAATTTTCTTTATATTTTGAAATCAAGCGATTTATGGAAAACGTAAGAGAATTATTCGACTTAAATTTTTTCTTCTTCTTCATCAAAATTCTCTTATTTTCAACTTGCTTTTTTATTAAAATTCAAATTTTTCAAATCTCTTATAACCTAAAATGCATGTAATGGTGTTTGCCGACGGCAAATACATCAAATTTCACGTAGCATTTAAATACCCATATAAATTAGCCTATGTAATGTTTCTTATATATAAATTGATCCATATATTTCATTATGACCTATTTACTTACGTAAATACCATAATGAAATTTCAATTTCAAGTTCACGCACACATTATCAAATTCCCAATATGCTCACGTTACCCTACTCACTGTATATTACTCATTAAGTAGTATATAGAATAGTCTCGAAAATGATAATTCATATACCTGCCTTATGCATTAATATGTAATGACCTCTTAAATTTTTTTTCTCTTAATTGTCTCAGTGCATTAAGCATTTACGTGATAGATGAGTAATGTGATTAATTCACAACCTGGCTATATGAGCGAGGTAGAATTTATCACAGGGGCTTTTTCTTTTTTTTCGTTTTGGAGTTGAATTTAGTTTTTTTTTCAAGATGTAGTTACTAGTAAAGTATAGTTTTCTTTGCCGTAGAGGGCGGTTGTTTTTTTTGTTATCAATTTTTTTTAAGTTAAGGTGATGTCTCACGTATCGCGTATACGCGACTTAATTTTGATTTTATAACGTCTTAATTATTTTACAAGTAAAAAATTTCATGAGATTAAATTTAAAAGAAAAAAAAAAAAATTTAAATAAAAGGAAGATAAATAAGTATATAAATAAAGTGATGGTTTAATTAAGAAAAAAGGTGGAGGAAAAGAATGAAAATTTTTATGAAATTAAAAATTGAAAATTTAAATAAAAAGAAAGTAAATATATATATATATATATAAAATGATAATTTAAATTAAAAATTTCAAATAAGAATAAAATAAATAAATATATAAGTAAAAGGATAACTTTAAATTAAAAATATTGACGAAAAAAAATTTATAAAATTAAAAAGTAAATACAAAGAAAATAAATAAATATATAAATAAAAGGATAATTTAAATTAAAAATAATGAAAAAAAAAATAATAATTATGTAAAATAGTTAAGTATAAAATTAAACAATATAATAAAATATACAGAGTTTAACATGTGACGTTGCTCTATGAAAATTTGATTATGTTATTTGTATCCACAATAATTAGTGAAATAATTATGTATTTTATGAAAAATGTTAACGATAATTCGAAAGATATAATAAAGATAAATAAACAAAAAAAAAGAAAAAAATTTTAATAAGCAAATTGAGGTAATAAATAAGAATTTAAATTTTTCAAAAAAAAAAAAAAAAAAAAAAAGGAAATTAGAAAAATAAAGTTTACAACAGAAGAAAAGATAAAACGATAAGGAAACCATTTAAATTATTTATTAAAAAAAAAAAAAATAAAAATAAAAAATAAAAAAGACTGAACAAAAATTATGCATCGCTGGATTTGAACCTGTCTACATCTGGCCAGATCAACACTCCAAGACCTACATCGTCACCTCTACAGGAACCGTAGGATTTAGATAAGTACACTACTTTTTGTATTATCACATGTATTATTGTATTATATTTTATTATATGAGCATAGACAAATGTTTCCAATTTGAAAATATCAGAAATAAAATAATTCTCATATTTACTTAAAAATAAAAGTAATTAATAATTGATTTTTTTTTGTTATTATGATACATTGCACTTGAAATTTCATGTACTCAAAAAAGAATCAAAATTTTTCTAGTTTATTTTCATATTTAATTTTAGTTGAAAAGAGAAAAAAAAACAAAAAAGTATATATTCATTAAATAATCTTTTTTTAAAAAAAAAGAAAGAAAAAACAAAAATCCGATAAAATGTTTTTTGTATGAATTAAATTGAAAGAAAAAAAAAATTAAACAAAAAAAAAAAAGAAAAAAAAATATATATATATAATTTTCATGCTATTTTTTTTTATTTGTAAAAAAAGAAAATAAAGAAATAATAACCTGTAATATTTTGTACATGAAGAATTTAAAGTTTTAAGATAGTAACGTTTAAAAAAAAAAAAAAAAAAAATATATAAAAAAAAAATTTGTACAAATATCTGTATTAGAGTTTAAATTAAATTGATAAATTAAAAACAATTTTTTTCTGGAAATAAAAAAACAAATAATTGAGATTTATTGAAGAGAGAATAAAATTTTTACGTTATTAAAAATAAAACCATACAGTAATAAAGTATATAATAATAATTTAAAATCAAAGTAATTTAATATAAATGGAAGGCATTGTCTAAATATTTGAAAAAAAAAAAAAATAAATTTAAATTAAAATGAAAACAAAAATTTTGAGTGCGTTGTTATTTGGCTTTTTTTTAATCAACATTGAATAAGAAATTGAAAAAGAAAGATTCAAAATGGAGCAAATGGAAAGTAAAACCATGTGTTTGACAAGATAAAATTGAGGCATTGTGGGTGGTGGATATCATCGTGGGAGGATGGGGGTCGCGGCTCCTTACTGGTATTCTTCTTCTTCCACTGCATTGGCAACGGTCCTAATATGACCTATATTACGATTATTTTTTTTTTACCTTCCTTCACTCAATAAAATCTCGTTGATCCTTGCTTTCTTTTGTTTGTGTCTAAAAGCCGGTCAATTTTATGTAACAACGCGGAATCCTCCGAAAAGGTGACCCCAAGAACCCACCCAGGACTGAAGCAGCTGGATCCGACAGGCAGGGGTTCACCTAGGAGGAAGGTTGAACAACCACCTTCATAAGTTTTCAAAATTAATTTTCCGTATTTCGTTACAATGTTGTGAAGAAAGTTCAAGTAGGGCAAGAACAATTCTGATGCAACCAAACGATATGATCCAAGTGGATAACCTCACACGACCAAGGACAAAGTCAAAAGCGGAAACTATACCACTCTTAAAAGATATTGTCGAGGCAAAATTTGAAAAAGGTTCAACAGAAATGACGTGGAAAAGCAGTTTCGGAGAACTTGTCTACAAAAAAAACTGTTAATTTATTAAAGGCGAAAAAGTTTGCTGATCTTGTGAAAACAAATGGAAATTTCAGAGGCATAAGTTTTACCAAGAAAAATAAGATTATAAATACTCTAATAGCAAAAGCTCCTGAAAACCGTCATAAGTTCTGGAAGAGCCTACCATGCAATGAAAATGCGAAAAATCTGTCTGAAGATGGCCTTTAAAAAGTTATTAATTTATAAGACTGAGAAAATGAAGAAATATAATTTGTTTTATTGTTTTATTATCATTAAATTTTTAAAATTATTATTATGTTTTTAAAAGAAGTGCATTATTGTTTTTAGTTAATTTTTTTTTTAAATAAAATAGTTTTTAAAACGTCTTATTCCTTGGTTTTACTTTCATTAACTCTAAATTGGGCAAAGTGTTACAGTTAACGTAATGGTTCTAATGTTTCATAAAAATAGGTTTGTAAACTTGGGAAGAATATTTTAAATTTTGGAAACATCTTTTACCTCTGTATTTAAAAGATGAAAATAGTGACGATATGGTGGTTTAACAAATTCTTAATTAAGAAACAATGATTTTCTTTGTTTTTCATAAAATATCTTAATATTCTGACATATCATACGTATATCATATTATAAAATAAGGAAAAATAAAAATATTATAGTATAATCATCCTAAACTAATAAGTTTGATTTCAGTAGCCGTTTTCTCAAAACAGTATATTTTTGTTTAAAGTGTTTTTCCTTTGCACGGGAGATCTTACAAGTTTTTGAACGACATTTTACTTATTTGGTTTAACATTTTTGTTTCAACATTTATGCTTGAACTTTAAATTTATTTTTGAATTTAATTAATAATTTGTAAATTTGATCTCGCTTTTAAATTTATTTTGATTTTCTTGGAATAATAATTTTTCATTTTTTATAAGTTATAATTTGTTCATTTTTTTTTTACTTCTAATTGGATTTCAAATTTATTTGTTTGCATTTGCATTTTTTATTCTTCTTTATAATTTGTTAGTTTGTAAGTTGTCAAAAAAAACAAAACAAAGTGGAATAAAATATTTTATTCTTGAATTCTAAACTTTGCGTTTTTCTTTTAAAAACCCTGATCCTTTTATTCGCACAGCTACGCATCGCTTTATTAATTTATTGTGAGTTATTTAAAGGACTCTTTGAGCATTAAATAACTCATAGTATTTTCACCAGCCATATATCAAAGTAAAAGCAATATCTGTCAAAAATCTCAGTGTGGTTGTAACTTGTAGTGCCTAAATTCGTAATTAACCCAATTTAAAATTTATCAGGATTGCCTTCCCGGAAAATTTCCCCATCTTTAACCATAAAGACATAACACCAATAGATCTCTTACTGCTGTATGAATTTTTGTACCACATTGGATTTTTCTTCTTCTTTGTTCTACTTTTATAATTATTAGTTTTTTTGTACTCAGTTTAATTTTCTTTTTCTTTTTATTTTACTACATTTAATCTTTGCTTTTCTTCCGTTATTTTCTTCTACAATAACTTTTTCTACTCTCTTTTTTTTCTATTCATTAATTAAAAATCTCTTTTTTCTTTACTTTTTCCTTTGGAAAGTTTTGTTTTTCTCCGCTTTCTCTTAGGAAATTTTTTTTTGCTCAAAAGTCCAATTTTGTAACATTTCAAGTCCGGTTATTTTAGTTAAGAAGAAAGAAGGAGATTATCGTATGTGTGTAGATTTGAAAACTAAACTCAATTACTAAAAGAGAAAATTTGCCCGTACCAAATATTGAAGAGACCCTTTATTTATATACATATAACTTCAAACGGTGCGGACGTGTTTTGCATTTTCTCTTCTCATATTTTGTTATATTTGCAATTTAATCATTTTAATTTTAATTCTATTGAATTCGTTCCATTCATTACTTTAAAGAGTAAATCATTGTACCTGCCTATTTTGTTTACTAAGTTGCTGAAATAATCAATCTTTCTTTTGTATACTTTTTTTTTTGTGCCAAATCATTAAGAGCCCAATTTAGTAAAATGGCCTGCAAAGTGACCACCTACAGCCTACATTTTTCAACCGATTTTCATGAAATTTCGAATATAGATAGGTGGAAGGGAATTGTGGTCCTTAAGTGGAACACATTTTTAAATTTTGGTCCTTAAATTTTTTTATATTCGATTTTCGAAGGTACAGAAAAAAAAAAAATTCACTAAACTTTTCACACTTTTTTCATGTATTAAAACGTTTAGATACTATGATTTCTTCTTATAAGATTTAAATATAATGTTTTCCAAAAAGTTAAAAAAAAATTCAGGGAAATTGGTTACGTAGTTTAATTATTATCAATAAAACAAATTGTTAATTTTTCATAAAATTTCATCACTAATTTTTCATTTCACATACATTTTTTTGCATATTTATGGGTTTAAATAAGAATCACACAGATAGTATAAACTCTATAAACTCGATGCAAATAAAATTGCAATTTTTGTAGTATGTGTGATGATTAAGTAACGTAAACAGCATATAAAAGTTATGTATAGTTAAGCTGCACATAGCTAGGTATATAGATATATTAGCAACACATTTTGTATGGGAATGGTGATCGGTGATGATGAATATGAAATAATAGAATTAGCATGATATGTACATACATAGGACAAAAGGTATAGGGTAAAATACAAAAAAAGTCATTTTTTCAAAAAACAACTTTTTTTCCTTTCTATAAGGCCCTCCTTAGTTCATACCGTGATCCTTGAAAAAAGTATGCATTTCAATTTTAGAACTAATTTCTGACCTAGTGCATTTTATTTGACTTAAATCGGTGCAATAAAGCCCGAGATATAAGAGTTCAAAGTTGAAAATCCACATATCCTTCCATATGAAAATTTAAAAAATAAAATAATTCAGTATTTTTTAATTTTTACATAAAAAATTTGTTGTATGAAAAATTTGTGACCTTCAACTGAAATAATTTCAGATATAACAGCTGCATGCTAGCTGTAGCCTGTACCTACATACACATTTTACAAACGTACATTATCCATGCAATATGATCGCTATATATAGCTATAGCTATAGCCATAACTATGAAAATTTTTCAAATCATATACACCAACACTTAGACGAAATTTATTTGCTTGTGTTGGTGCAGACACAAATACATTTCAGACGATGTTATTGTTGTTTTCGAAAATTTTTTTTACTAAATTTGGCTCTTAAAGTGCAATAATTATCAAAGTAATACAAAAATCACTAAAGATTAAAATTAATTATTTGCAATTTAATCATTTAATTTTATTTATGTACTAAACATTACTTTAAGTGTAGTTCATTATACCGGCCTATTTTCTAATTAGGTGACATAATCAATTTTCTTTTTTGTTTAATTCTTTTGTGCTAAATCATAAAAGTGCAATATTCTTCAAGCGTATATAGTTCAATATTAATGTAAATAAAAGTGATCGGGACACGAAGGAATCAAGGGTAACGAGCTGGCGGATTCCCTTGCAAAAAAAGGCGCCAACTCCAAATTTATTGGACCTGAACCCTTCTGTGGCTTGCCTAAAAGTTACACAAAAAACTACATAAAAGAATGGGAGAAAAAGAAATGTATCTCCTACTGGGAAAAAACCCCAGGAAACATACAAGCGAAGGAATTCATTAGGCCTTCAACTGGTATCTCTAGGAAACTAGTCAACCTCAGCAGGAATGAATTAAGGACAATTACGGGACTTATCATTGGGCACTGTCCGCTCAACTACCACTTGAATAAGATGGGGCTCAAAGAGGATGACAAATGCATATTTTGCAAAGAAGCCAAGGAAACCTCGAAGCACATCCTATGTGAATGGGAGGCATTGGCTTCTAAAAGAGTGCAACATATGCATCAACTTTTTCTAAAACCAGAAGAAGTTTGGTGTGCACTTTCTCATAGAACTTTAGGATTCATTAAAAGCCTTAACCTATGAGAAGCACAAGCTGTACAAAAGATCTATAAAGGTCGAAGTGCAACTATAGCCCCTAAATATCTAATCCAATCTAATCTAAGTTCAAAAGTAGATTCCGTTTACGAATAATTACATAATTATAAATCAATAATTAAATAATTAATTAGTAACTTAATATAAAAATCATTCGCGATTTTATTGCTTTTTTCCATTTCGTTTGATTTGCTGTTTTTGCTGTTTCTGTGTAGTGATTGATTTCTGTTGTGATTGGTTTGTTGTTATAAAAAACAATTTTAGTGTTTTCTTTGTTGTTTTTGTTTAAAGTATTTGTTTCCTGTTGCGACAGCAAAAATTTCCATTTTTTTATAGTCATTTTTTTTTTGGTACACCACTGTATAATTACAGATGGTTGTACATCAAAATTCCAATTTTTGTTCATTTTGGAGATTTAAGATGCAATTCCAGAAAATTTCAACTTAAAATTCCAATAAACTCACTGTACATCAAAAAAAAAAAAAAAACAGTAATACACGCGTAACACAGACCCCCTTTGTTCGTAGTCATGTGCCCCAAGTGGCGTGATCCATCTTTATTCAATTTTGATCTAATGTAGTAGAATTAAAACGACATTTAATTTCCAATTAATTGTTCTTTTGTATATGTAACAAATCCCCCGCTTAACATATATTTTACTTATAAAATATATGGAAGCTTCTCGAACAATTTTTATTCAATACATTTTATTTGTATTAATACCCGTTGTTCATGATCACTCCATATACCATATTTTACCATTATACATTGCTGCATTACAATTATTAGATAGAAAAATTCTGTTACTAGGCCAATGCAATGTATAGAAATCCCTTTGTTTATTACTTAGAAACTAAAATATGAATTTTGGCGGTTACAACATATTCATTATCTCTGTATTTTAAAATTTCATCACACACACATGTTCATTCTCTTTGTTAAGTACCATGTCTTTATAGCCATTATGCACATTACTACCTAGCACGTAGCCCAACTATATAGTTTAGTAGGTAAAACAATGTATGCAGTATGTTTAATTCCCTTATTAATTGATTGGTGACAATGTATTAGTAGCGTCACCAAAGTGATGAATAATTATTAGGTAAATGGGTCAGGCAGTCAAGTTTCAAGTATCATCAAGAACAGACCTGCTCATCTTGACTCCCCGGGTCGCAAACGTATTTTTTTTTTTTTGTTAATTAAAAAAAAAAAAAAAAAAAAAAAAACGATCTAACATGTGACGATTGACTGGGAAGAATTTAGTTTTTTTTCGTGAAATAAAATCAAAAGAAAAAAAAAAAACCGGGTACACTTTTAAACTTTAGTTTCCTCCATAAAATTAGACTTGAATAGTGATAATTTAAAATAAAATATTGTACATGGTGGACATAAAGCAGTTATTACTTGCAAAGAAACAAAAGCTCCGAAAATTTAGATAATTACAGACCTATATCACTTACCAGCTGCCTATGCAAAGTATTAGAAAGAATAATTAATAAAAGACTAACATGGTTCCTAGAAAATAATAATAAAATAGACAAATATCAATTTGGATTTCGAAAAAATCGAGGTACACAAGACGCGTTAGCATATGTGCAAAGTGAAATAATCGAAGCATTCAACAAAAATGAATATGTTTTAACAGTATTCTTCGACATAGAAAAAGCTTTTGATAGAATATGGAGAAGAATCATACTTGAAGAACTAAAAGAAATCGGTATTGGAGGTAACATGTTCAACTTCTTAAAAAACTTTTTAGAAAATAGAACCTGTAAAGTACAAATAGGCGACATTTGCTCTAGAATATACAATATACAAAATGGCATTCCACAAGGATCAGTACTAAGTACAACACTTTTTCTACTAGCAGTTAACAACATAAAAAACGAAATACACCTACCAACTAAACACGTAATATATGCAGACGACTTAATCATATTTACAAAAAACAAGAATCTTAATAATGCACAAAAAACATTACAGAACACAATAAATCAAATAACAATATGGGCACAAAATAAAGGTATTAACTTTTCACATACAAAAACTAAAGCAATAATATTCACCCGAAAAAGAAAACAATATCCAAATCCCACACTAAATATATATAACACACCAATTACATATGTAAACGAACACAAGTACCTCGGACTAATATTTGATAAAAAACTAAACTGGGAAAGCCATATAAAATACACAAAAACAAAAGCAATGAGAAACATGAATGTAATTAAGATCCTAAGTAACACTAACTTTGGATCAGATAGAAAAACGCTATTAACAATACATAATGCAATCATACAATCAATAATAAACTACGGTAGTCACATATATACAACAACAAATAAAACAAAACTAAAACAACTAGAACCAGTACAAACCATGAGTATAAGATTGTGCACAGGAGCATACAGAACAAGTCCTAAAAACAGCATATTAATTGATGCAGGACAAATTCCAAATAATCTAATAAAACAAAAATTACTAATGAAATTCATTATAAAGTTACTAAGCAACAAATACCACCCACTATACAATAAGCTGAAACAAACCATAAATGAAAATCATACACCAAAATCCAAATACACACCATTTTACCAACAAGCAATAGAATCACTAAAAAACCACAACATAATAACAAATACAAAAAACATTAACAAAAAAAATCACTCATCCTACACACCATGGTTAATAGAAAACTTAAAATTTGACACTGAACTAGCAAAATACAAGAAAGATGAAACTACAACTAATTTTTACCACCAAATAGTACAAGAAAAATTAAACACAAACTACAAAAATTACATTCAAATATACACAGATGGATCTAAGCAAAACAATAACACAGGATGCGCTTACTACAATACACAGTTCCACAACAAATATAAAATATCTAATAATTCAAGCATACATTCTGCAGAGCTATACGCAATTAAAAAAGCAATAGAAGAAACACAAATTACTGACCAACAAAATATACTAATATGCACCGATTCAAGAAGCTCAATATACACACTAAAACAAATATACACCGATAACCCAATAGCACACGAAATTAAAGAACAAATTTACAAAAATCAAAATAAAAAGTATTGCATCCTGTGGATACCCAGTCATATCGGTATAAAAGGAAATGAAATGGCAGATCACCTGGCAAAAACAACAAAAGAAGAAGAAGAAGAAAATAATTACAAAATAATACCCAAGGATCTAAACAAAGAAATCGAAAAACAAATACAGGATGAGTGGATGAAAATATGGGCAAATGAAACCCACAATAAATTAAAAGAAATAAAGAAAGATACAAAACAGTGGAAATTCATGGAAAATCTAACAAGAAAAGAAAGCATCATTTTAACACGGTTGAGAATTGGACACACGAAGCTTACACATGAACATCACCTACGAAAGAACAACCCTCCGACTTGTAGATGCAAAGAAGTCCTCACAATTAAACACATCTTTAACAGCTGCCCATACTATAGACTACAAAAGAAAAGAAACAAAATCAACAACCTCTGCTCCCTAGCTGATGAAGAACAAAACAATATAACAAATATTCTCAATTTTTTAAATGACATTAAAATTTATAATAAAATATGATTAATAAAATTTAAAATAGTCAAAGTATGTATGTAAACACAATATAATTTTAAACCTTTAAAAAAAAAAAAAAAAAAAAAAAAAATAATTTAAATAAAATTAAAGAAATATGTATGTAATTATGTAATTATGAAGATAGAATAAACGGCCTGATATAACAAAGTATTGTTGGTAGGCCAAAAAAAAAAAAAAAAAAAAAAAAAAAAAAAAAAAAAAAAAAAAAAAAAAAAAAAAAAAAAAAAAAAAAAAAAGAAACAAAAAAAGAAGAAAAAAAAACAAAAAGGAAAAAAGTTTAAATTGAAAATGTTTAATACTGAAAATAACATATAGTGTAATTTGCGAATCTAATGTAGAGTTTATTTTTGTTTTGCTTAAGATAAAAGTTAAGAAAATAGTTTTCTTGATAATTGAAAATAATATATCGCGTAATTTGCGAATTTACCGTAGAATCAATTTTTTTACCTTTCTTTCATAAAATAGAATTAAACAAAGTTTTGAAAATCGAAATGATATATATATTGTGTAAATTGTGAGTTTAACGTAGAATATTTCTTTTTTCTGCCTAAGAATAAAAATTAAACATAAAAAAGGTTTTTTTTTTATGAGTGAAATAACATATTGTGTAATTTTGATAACATACCGTAGAATCTAAAGTTTTTTTTATTTTGCATAAAACAAAATTAAACAGGAAAAAAAAGTTTTTTTTTTGATAATTGAAATAATATGCTGGGTAATTTACGAACTTAACGTAGAATTCTTTTCATTGTTTACATGAAATAGAATTAAACAATTTTTTTCTTGTTGACAAGTGGTGTAAAATATTGTGTATTTTGCGAATTTAACGTAGAATATGATGTTATATCTGCATAAAATAAAATTAAACAAAAGTGTTTTTTTACAGTTGATATAAAATGCAGTGTATTGTGCGATCCTAACGTAGAATCAATTTTTTTTGCATAAAAGAAAAAAAAAAGAAAGAAGAGAGAAGGAAAGAGTTAGAATAGAATAATAGTGTTAAATTGAATCGAAAAATTTGTTTAATTCTTTAAGTATAATTAAATTTAATTTTCACAAAAAAAAACAATATATACATCTTAAAATTTCCGAGAAAATATAAATTTCTCCGAAGAAATATAAAGAAAAAAAAAATGAGCTTGAAGCTTTCAAATGATAGAGGTTTTTTTTTTGTTATGGTTTCATTTTGCAACCTTTTTTTTTTTTTCAAATGAAAAAAGGTTTATTATTAATCTAAATTTAATATTGAATATTTTTGGAGTGATATTCTTAGTTAATTAAATTATCAGTAACGAATGTTTAAACGAAGTAGTGAAGAAAAAAAAAAATTGAAGAAAGAAAAAGTAAAGAAAAAAAAAAATTTTTTTTTAAACAATATAATGCTACATAATTTTCTTTTGAATAAAAAGAAAAAAAAAAGGATTAGTAATTACAGAAATTTTGAAATGTGGAAAAATACATACGAGTATATATTGATTTTTAAATGGTTTTATTTGAACTCTATTGAACGAACTTTGAAGAAACTGCTTTTACATTATGGTTTATAACTTTTGAACGAATAAAGATAATACAACAAAACAAAAACCATATCAAAGTAGACAACATAAGCTTTTATTTAAGCCAAAAAAATAAAAAAAATAATAAGGTAAATTTTCGAGAAATTCGACCTTGAACAAAAAAATGATGAATTTTTTCCAAAATCTTTTGACTTTGAGTTACAATAACTTCTGAACCATTTGACATACAACTTCATAAAAGACATTTTTTGGAAGGTCTGAAGGTTCTCTTTACAAATAACTTTTATTTAGATCTCTACATTGCGTGAGCGCTGAAATATGTTGCGAAAAGTAAATCCAGTCACTTTTTGAAAAAAAATTTCTTTGACCTTGAATATCTCGGTAACCATTGAGAATAGACCAACCCCCCACCTCCCATACGATTTTTTTCATTTCTCATCGAGATCTATCACTATGTTCACTTTGGCACACGATCTCAGAACTACCCTGTATACATATTCAAGTGCATTATAAATCACATATTACATATAACAAAACAAAACAAAAGTGAATATGTCAAATATAAATTTAGACATAAAATATCTATTATATTATATTAGACTAAAATGACAAAAAAAAAAAAATTAATAATAAATATATATATAAATACAAAAACGAATAAAAATCTTACATAATATTCTGTAAAATGGTATAAGAATAATTATAATATTTAAGGCATTTAAAAACAAAAACAAAAAAAAAAAGGAAAACGGAAGGGGACAGAAGCTGGAAAAGAAAAAAAAACAACGGGTTACATTCTCGTTAAGCTCCGGGTCCAGCAACGGTACCGCCACGTGGGAGCCCCTGTGGAACATCGGCTGACCGATCATCCACCTCCATAGTTTATTAAAAATATAAGTAAATTTTCGTTTGTTATTTTTTAGAAAGCACATTTTTTTTGTTGAAGAAAAATAAAGATACATATATTAAATTTAGCAACTTAGTAATTATCCATAGGAATGCAAATAGGGAGGAAATAGAAAAAAAAATGTAAAGCTTAACAAGTTTTAAGTTCATGAACATAGATCCTCTTTTATATCCTTGTCTACAAAAAAAAAAAAAAAAGAAGAAGAAACATTTTTAAATGAGTAAATATCTATATGTAAAAGTAAATTTGTTCTAGGAGTTTTTTTTGTCGTCGACATACTCTTTCCTGCCTGTTTCATCTACCAACGTAGTTTTATTATTATGAATCTTATACATATGTATATAAAAAAAAAAATGTACGTAGTTTTAAGGTACTAGCCCCGTAGCTTTTTTTTGTAATAGAAAAAAATAAATAAATAAAAAAAGGAAGAATAAAATTTTAAAAAATAAAGTAAAAGAAAAAAGAAAATTATGAAGTGTTAGCCAATTAGTGTAAGAGAGCCGTGAGGACAGTGATGGGGCTGGTGGGGGTCCGTGGGGGGACGCCTCTGATCCACCGAAGGCAGGAAGATGTCCTGTTGCTTCCTTTTCTTTTTATTTTGACATCCATTTCTATTGTATCTTAACCCTTCGAATCTCTGTTTCATTATAATTTGAAACAGGCCGGTCTACATTTATATTACAGATATGAACGCCACCTCGACCGGATGAGTCCAAGAACCCTGCCCGGACTGAAGCAGCCCGAACCCCCCTTTTGTAGACCGGATAGGACTCATCGGAAGGTTTTGAACTTTAAAAAACAAATTAATTTTCATATCGTAACATTCCTTTTGTTTTTCTTTTTCCCTCCCTCCTCCTTTTTTACAAACGTTTTCATGATTCTTCTATATTTTAACTTGAACTTCTGATTTGAGCACTGATTTTTCAGTATTCAATATTGGAAGTTCCTTTTATTCATAGTACTTTAACAGCAGATTTCAATTGATTTATTTATTATTTGTCTTTTCTTATCAGAAAAATATGAGACTACAGAATGGTGTGCTGAAGCTGATGTTGCAGGTGATATCTTTTCAGCATAATTTGAATAAAGTTTATTAGTGACATTTTTATTTTGTATTGTTTAAGTTTTGCAATACTGCCTGTTGCGACAGCAATTTCATTTTTTTATGGGCCATTTTTTTTTGTGCACCACTGTGTAGCAATAAATGGTTGCACATGAAATTCTTTATATTCTTAATTATAATTGATTTTTTTTGTTAATTTCCGTCTAGAAAAATTATTATTCTCCCTCATCAATATCCAAGTGGATTATCATCATAAAAATCCGTTGCCCACGCGCACTTGAAGTTTTATTTATTCATTACCCAAATGGCGTAATTTGGTAATGTTTAATTTTATTATACTTCTTATGATGATACAATTATTGCATCAGAAATTTATATTTTTTTTCTCATTTTGTTACTATGTAAATGCCTTATACTCCTATGTATGATATGGGTTTTCAAGTTCAAGTGCACACACACATGAATAGACTTCTACAATTTTCTATTTTCTACCTCATCAGCATACCATATCTCATGCATTTTGTATTGCTTCATGTAATCGAAAATTTGAAAATAATACGCATAATGAGATTACTAAATCATTGTGTGTGGGATGGTTTAACGAACATTTTTTTGTATACCATGTGAGCGGGGATAAAAATTTTGATGACTAGTAAAGAACTTGAAAACTATATAAACAAGTTCAGTTTTTTTTAACCGCTCTTCTCTTCGGATAGTTCCTTCTTCATAACATGAAGAAACCACTTTGTATATATAGTTTTGACAAAGTTGCAAAAGAAAAAAATTTGGAAATTTCGATACCAAAAAAAGATATGTGCGACACATGCATTAGTTATGATACAAAAAATTTGAGTGAAGACGAATATAAAATTCATATTTTAGGGAAAAATGAAGCTCGTGCTGAAAAAGAAAATGATAAAATTAGAGGCGAGAGAGGTGAGTCCATGTGTTAACTCAGGATGTACAAGCTGTTAAAGTTTGTCCTATGCTTAATGCATCCGCACTGTACTATAAAACCAAACTTTGTTCCCATAATTTTACAATTTATGATTTAAATTCACATGATGCCAAGTGCTACTGGTTCAAATACCTTTGCATCATGTGTAATAGATTATTTATTAGAAAAATGTTGTGAAGATAAGGAAATAGTTATCTGGAGCGATAACTGCATTTACCAAAACAAAAACTCGATATTATCGAATGCTTTGCTAACTTATTCTATCGAGAAAAATGCTACTATATTTCAAAAATTTTTAGAGAAAGATCATACACAAATGGAAGTTGACTCAGTCCACGCTTACATTGAAAGTAAATTGAAAAATAAATCTATTTACGTTCCGGATGATTTTTGTAAAAACACTTTAACGGCAAAAAAGAAAAAAGAGTATGAAGTCAAACTATTGTCTTTCGATTTTGTTAGAAATTATGATGACAAAAATAAGATATATTCGTCAATTAGGCCAGGTAAAAGTTCTTCGGATCCTACAGTTAATAACATTAAAGTAATTAAATATACTCCGAATGGTATCGAAGTAAAAATATCATTTAATGGTGAGTGGATCAAGTTGCCGTTAAAACGAGAAAGCTCAAATCGTATGGATTCAGCTAAATTATCAAACTTCACTCAACTACGTACAGAACCGATAAAACTTAAACAACAAAAATGGGTTCATTTACAACAACTGAAGTCCGTAACTCCAAAAGACTATCATATGTTTTATGATTGTCTTCCACATGAAAAATGATTTTTAATTTGTTCTTTTATTTTTTAATTAGTTTTAAGATAAAACGAAATGAATTTAAAGCCAAAAGTGTTCTTTTTTTAAATTTAAGTTAAACGCAATGAACTAATTTTTATTTTTTAACTAGTTTTAAGATAACCACAATGAATTAAAAGTCTAAAATGTTAATTTTCATAGTTTCAAAATTGTGTTTTTTACTAATTATTTTGTAATAACAATGTTCTGAAAATAAAATTTTAAAATACTAATTAATCTTTAATTAACTCAAGAACTAATTTCTGGTTTGTCCAGTGAAACTTCGTAACAAAATACTAAATTTTAACAAATATAGTTGTGACAACATACGTATATTCATTCTCTCTAAAACTATACGACAAAATTTAAAAAAAATACTTAATCTTATTTATTTCTAGTAATTGAAAACAGTTTTCTAAATTTTTTGGAAAATTCGTTAAAATTGTAGCAATAATTAAGTTTTTTCCTTCTCCTGAAAAAAATTATTTTTGTTAGTTACGAGGTGTTACTACTTAGCCGACGATATAGTTATTCTTCTGTTGGTAAATACCTACATATTGTAATAATTTTAAGTACTTGTGGTTTATAATTCAGTTTGATTTTGCCGACCTCGGAGTAAAATTGTATCACAAAAAAAAAAATGTGAGTAACTCAATTAATTTTTTTTCATCTAAATTGTAAAAGGAAAAAAAATATCGCGTTTGAAGTGTAAAACAAAAATTTAATTTTTATTTTGTGACTTAATTAAATATTAAACAAACTGAAACTGATTGAAAATTCTTTATGAAAAATAAAAAGAAAAAAAAATGAAATTAAAGGAATTTTTTTTTGAAATGCCTGTGTGCAAATTCACCTTAATAAACCGCCAAGTCATGTAAAAAAAAAAAAGAAGAAAAAGTAAAGAAAAGGAAATATAAAGTTCATTTGAATATCTTGATTACCGAGATATTTACTCATTAAACTAGTTCGCAATACACATAAATATATCCTTCTATTTTAAAAAACAAAGAAAAAAAAAAGAAACAATGGAAAAATATATAGGGAAAACCTATAATCTCGGCGATGGTTGATGAGTGTCCTTTTGTTGTTATGTGTCTCTGGTAATGCTATTCTTTTTTGAATCTAGAGACTTGATTTCTGACTTTATCACTGATCCAGGTCTAAGTACTATTTTATGCGGTTGTCTTTTGGACACAGTATGATTTTTTTGTTTATTCAAATTTTTTTGTATAACATGGAAAAATCTCATCCAACAGGGGGTCCCCGAAGAATCACTCAGGCCGGAACAGCTGGGGCCACGACCGACAAGGGTTCACCCGGAAGGTATTGTATACAATGGGATTTACCAGGTAACCATTATACAGGATGATTTAGTTTATGTGCCCGACCCGGAAACTACGGATAGGTCTCGGCGAGACGAATAAAAAATCGTAAGGGGGGAGGGGTGGTGTATCAATCTCAACCGTTACGGAGTTAGAGGTATGGAAAGATTTTTGGCACCTTTTCCTTGTTTTACCCTATAACTTTTTACAAGGGCACTTAACCCTATTTTTCTCGAAAAGTGCTGGAAATTAACCCACATTTTCCATTGCAGAAAATGAAAGTTCACTTGATTTTGCATCGATTTGTTTAGATCATTTTTATTCTAAAAATGCATAATTTTCGAGATATTTGCACTTGAAAAAACTAAAAAAGACAAATATTTAAAATTCATTGTTTCAATGTGCTTTTATTACAGTGTAAATTGAAAATAGGTGCTAGAAATTCTAATTTTCAGTTTTTTCAAGTACATATATCTCGAAAACAAATTTTCGAAAAAAATGATGTAAACAAAGTGATGCAAAATCAATTGAACTTTCATTTTCTCCAATAAAAAGTGAGGTTTAATTTAAGCTTTTTTTTAGAAACACAGGGTTAAACACAATAATTTGGGAAATATTTGAGCGCGTCTAACTTTTTTAAGGTTCAGGGTAGAGGGACAAGTGGGGTTTTGTTTGAAAAGGCAAAGGGTACTCCATATTTTTTCTGAATACAAAGTGACCCTGGAGTGCCCCTGTAGAAAGTTATGGGGTGTTTTGTGAAAAAAGTGAATTTAAGATTCACCTTATATAAAATGATGTTATATGGTGCGAAGAATTTTATTGATTCTATAGGACTGATCGAATTAATAGCAGTGTCCGAGTTCAAAAGCAAAAGCAAGTTTTAAATACAAATAACAACAGCAATGAGAATAAGAATAAATTTACATACAAATCAAAATCACAAAAATAAAACATTACGATATTATAACTGTGGACAAACGGGACACAAATCTTGTTCAGCGATTAGTACTACCAACCCTGTTCGACAATTGATACTACCAACCCTGACATCACTTAATAACTTCTAAAATTTGATATATACTAACCCTGATTGTCAATTTATAATAGATTAATAAGTATAATAGATTATGTAATAGATTTGTCTACTAACATTTTTTATAACGAAATATTCAGAACATTAAAAGCATTCATACGAGTCACACGTGCTCTCATTAGACAGTCCACTACGAAGTTAAAAACATTTGTTCATTCGACGCGGATTATAAATCACATTAACTGTTGAATTTGTTAAATAAAATACAAATATTCGTAAATTTGTTTATTTAAAAATTACAAATTATATTCGTGAAAAAAAAAACATAAGTGTAAAATTTATCGGCCTTTCATTCTGCATATGAAATATTAAAATATAAATATGGCTAGTATATATATACGAGTGCATAATAAATACCGGGTTTTCTAATTATAAAGAAATAATATTGTACAATAGTGTTTTTTCATTTAAAATCAATAAAAATTAAAACTAAATTAAATTAAATTTAAAAAAAAAAAAGGAAGAAAATAATACGCATTTTCAATTTAATACATAAGTACATACATAATATGTATATGCAATAATACATAAGCGGACATGTATGTATACACTACATAATCATACCCTTATGTTAATAGCAAAGTGTGTGTATTTGAATAATACAGTCGGTAAAACAGTGCATTATATATTTAAAATAATCTATATACACTATCTAACTGTTTTGTAAATTTCAGTTATAAAACAACATACACAAGTAACAATAGGTTTGACATATTAATTATATTTGTGAGTGCCAGGCGTTGCGAACATTTTTCATTGCATCATATATTTTTTTGGTAAACAACAAAGCAAATATATCTTTTAATTTTGGTAAGTCATTGTATTCTTTATTATCAATTTCTTAATACAATTTAATAAAATGGAAGGACGAAAGAAAAAAAGATCATCCATTAAACACAGTCTAACATGTATTGGCAACTATATACAAGAACAAATGAAAGCAGGGGTGCCCAACCTAATTCAGATAAAATTACGACTGGAAAGAATTGATACATTGTTTAAAGAATTTGAAAATATTCAAGATAAAATTGAAGAAGATGATGAAAATGATACAGAAAATGAATATAGACAAGAAATAGAAGATAAATATTTTGAAATAAAATCACAAGGCTTGAGTTTATTAAAATCAGAAGAAAACTCTAGCAATGAACAATCAGGAACTTTATCAAATATATTACAGGTACTAACACAACAACAAACTCAAACAAATAGCATACTGAATAAATTATTAAGTACTGAAACAATTTCTAAAAAAGTTTTGTCTGAAATAGAATTACAAATTTCTAAACAAAATGAAACAATACATGCATCATCAGTAGAACAGGCACTTAATGATAGTAATGTTATTAACACGACATCTAGTTTACAAAAAGAAATTCAAACATCAAATACACCAGCCAACTCATCAATTGTTATTTCAAATGAATCAAAAGATGTGATGTCAACTCATACATCAGTTGATATTAAATTACCAACAATCAATATACCAACATTTACTGGACAATATGAAGATTGGCCATCATTCCATGATTTATTCTCATCACTAGTTCATACCAATTCTCGTCTTACATCGGTTCAAAAATTTCAATTTCTCAAAACATCTTTAAAAGGAGAAGCAGCATCTATTCTCAAACACTTAACTATCAGTGATAGCAACTATTTAGAGGCTTGGGAAGAATTAAATTCTCGTTATAATAAAGAGAAATGTATCATTGACGCTCATTTAAAAAACATCTGTGAATATCCTTCCCTCCCAAATGTGGTTTCTGCCATAGCTCTACGTAAATTATGCAACACAATAAAATAATCTGTGCGAGCACTGAAAGCTCTTAGATTACCTACAAATTCATGGGATTGTTGGCTTGTGTTCACTTTAGTAAACAAACTAGATTCTGAAACACGACAGCTATGGGCCAGAAAGTCAGCTAGTGAAAATAGACCTACATTTAAACAATTAATAGAATTTTTAGACGAACGAGAATTTGAACTTCAAACTATGCAATCGAACAAAAAACATAAAATAAAACAATTAGATCATAAACAAGTATATACTACAACAACATTTGAGTGCATATTGTGTAAAGCAAATCACTCTATTTATAAATGTAAAAAATTTTTAGATTTAAATGCATCTCAAAAATTACAAATAATAAAAAAAGAAGGTATATGCCAAAATTGTTTAAAATCAGGTCATTAATTAATACATTGCAAATCATCAGCATGTCGTATTTGTCATAAGCGACATCATACTTCAATTCACGAAATAATAACATTCAATACAAAATTAACAGATTCAACAAACAATACGTCAACAAAGTCTTTTCATATTCATCCTTTGACATCATTTGTAACTATTCTACCTACAGCGATTGTCTACGTACTCGATAGTGACAAACAACTACAACCATGTAGAGCACTACTCGATACTGGATCACAAATATCGCTTGTCACGGAGAATTGTGCACAAAGATTACGATTGAAAAGAACTCGTTCAAGAATTCCAATAAGTGGTCTAGGATCAATTGTATGCCAGCACTCTAAAGGTTATATTAAGCTGCAGATAAATTCATATCGCGATTTAACTGCACAATCATTTGAAACCAATGCATTCATTGTTTCACAACTGTCACAGTCTCTTCCATCACAACACGTAAGCATTGATGACTGGAAAGACTTACAGAATCTCAATTTAGCAGACAAGGCATTTAACCATCCTGGACACATAGATATACTTATTGGTGCTGATTTATTTTTCAATATACTGCTGGAAGATAGAATTACGTTAAAATCAGGATTGACTGCACAAAACACCATTTTTGGTTATATAGTAGGAGGAAGAGCATCGACAATCTCTTTAACAAATTCTCACTCTTTCCACGTACACGTTGATACAAACGAAGATATTGACAATCTTCTGCAACAATTTTGGAAGCTTGATGACATTTCAAAAATCAATAATCTTCTAACAACAGATGAACTATTATGTGATACACATTATACCAAAACAGTTCAAAGACAAGCAAATGGAAGATACATTGTTAGACTTCCTTTTAAATCTAACACAGATGCACTCGGTGAATCAAAATCTGCAGCAATCAGAAGTCTTAAAATGATGGAAAACAAATTTGATCACGATGAGGAATATCGCAAACATTATATTGCATTCATGGATGAATATTTAAGTTTAAACCACATGCGTTTATCAACTGAAAACCATCCTGAATCGGAATCTTTCTTTATTCCACATCATGCAGTTATCAAAGAAGCAAGCACAACAACTAAACTACGAGTTGTTTTCAACGCGTCAAAGCCATCATCATCAGGAATCTCTCTCAATAATAAATTGCTCGTGGGACCTGTTGTTCAAGACGACTTAATATCAATAGTATTGCGTTTTCGTACTAATCAGATAGCATTTTGTGCAGATATTACCAAAATGTATCGCCAAATAACAGTAGATGATAATGATACAAAGTTCCAAAAAATTTTGTGGCGAGCTAATTCAAAAGATCAAATACAAACATATGAACTTAAAACAGTTACCTACGGGACGGCTTCAGCACCATTCCTTGCTACCAGGACATTAAATCAGTTAGCAGAAGATGAAGGATATAAATATCCATTGGGTGCAAAAATTCTAAAAAACGATTTTTATGTGGACGATGCGATATCAGGTGCAGCTAATGTTAAACAGGCAATACAGTGTGTGAATCAATTAACAAATTTACTAGCTACTGGATGTTTTGACATTCGAAAATGGGCCACAAACTCCAAACAGTTGTTAAATTATATTCCAGAACATAAACGTGAACTGCAAACAATTTTTTTGATTGATGAGACCACACCTGTAAAAACATTGGGTTTAAATTGGAATACAGAAGGAGATTTCTTTTTCTTTAAAGTCATATTATCTCAAAATGCAGTTGCAACTAAAAGACAAATTTTGTCTGAGATGGCAAGAATTTTTGATCCTTTTGATTGGTTGGCGCCATGTGTAACAAAAATTAAGATCATTTTTCAAAGATTATGGATCTCTGGTGTATCATGGGACTCAGAATTACCTAAAGAAATTAATAAAGAATGGATATCTCTTCGTAAAGAACTTTACCTACTTGAAAAGAATAAAATTCCACGATAGATTCCATTTGATGATGCAAATTTAGAATTTCATGTTTTTGCTGATTCATCTGAAAGAGCTTATGCTGCAGTAGTGTATATGAGAATAATCAGTTCAAATGGTGTAGTTACTATGCATCTTCTTGCATCTAAAACTAGAGTAACACCTATCAAACAAGTGTCATTACCAAAGCTTGAACTTTGTGCAGCTCATCTTGCGGTGAAATTATTATTAAAAACAAAAATCAGTCTCAAACTTCAAAATGCAATTAGTTATGGTTGGACAGATTCAACAATTGTCTTATCCTGGCTTGCTGATATACCTAAACGATGGGAAACTTTTATCGCAAACCGTACATCATACATTCTAGAAGAGCTTCCACGTAGCAATTGGAGACATATTTCAACATCAAAAAATCCTGCTGATTGTGCATCGAGAGGAATTTATCCTACTGATATAATTCATCACACATTATGGTGGAATGGTCCAGATTTTCTACAATCAACATCAATCATTCCAGAATTTAAAGCCACACCAACTACTACAGTAGGACAACGTGAAACAACATTTCACATTACAGCTGAAATACAACATTTAGATGATTTATTATTAAAATACTCATCACTTACTAAATTGAAAAGAATAACAGCACTTTGTCTTAGATTTTTTCATAATTGTAAATCAAAATCTTCAAGGACAACAAGTTACATATCTACAAATGAATTACAAAACGTTTTGTTCATCTGGATACGTCGAGCTCAACACGATGCCTTCTCGAGTGAAATTCAAAGTCTTCGCAAAAATCAAAATGTACCAAACAAAAGCAAACTTTCATCATTGGCATCATTCATAGATTCAGATTCAATTCTTCACGTTAGTGGTCGTTTGGAAGAAGCCAAAATTGGATTTAATCGTAAACATCCAATTATCTTGCCAAAAAACCATAAGCTAACTGAATTAATCGTTCGTGAATTGCATCTCAAACATCTACACGGTGGTCAACGGCTACTAGCCAGCCTCATTATGCTTGATTATTGGATCACTGGTTGTCGCCAAATTCTCAGACGCATAATCTATGCTTGCACTATTTGCACACGATTTTGATCACAAACACAATGTCAACAAATGGGCAATTTATCTGCTGTGCGTTTGGAACCTGCTAGACCATTCACAAATACAGGACTCGATTACGCTGGACCATTTATGATTCGAAGTTGGAAAGGACGAGGAAGTAAAGCATATAAAACTTATATTGCAGTGTTCGTATGCCTTGCAGTAAAAGCTTATCATCTAGAATTGGTTAGCCGTCTATCAACGGAAGATTTCCTGGCAGCCTTCAAAAGGTTCATTTCCAGAAGAGGATTATGTTCCAATGTTTATTCTGATAATGGAACAGCTTTTATTGGCGCGAACCGTCACTTAAAGGAAATGGGAGATTTTTTGAAAAACAAAGCTAATCAAGAGGAAATAATCAATTTCACCAGCAATCAAAATATTAAGTGGCATTTCATCCCACCACGTGCACCACACTTCGGTGGAATATGGGAATCTGGGGTAAGAGCAGTAAAATACCATCTAAAGCGTGTAATTGGAAATGCTTTATTAACATTTGAAGAAATGCAAACTCTTCTATGTCAAATCGAAGCTGTGTTGAACTCACGTCCAATTTCACCAAAATCAATGGAACCTACAGAATTTGAAGCACTTACACCAGCACATTTTTTGATTGGTTCTCCATTGTTGGCAGCACCAGATACAAACTATGCTGACATTCCACTTAACAAATTATCAAGATGGCAGTATGTACAACGATTGAATCATGCATTTTGGCATCGTTGGCATCGCGAATACATCACACAATTGCAAGGACGTCCAAAATGGAAATCAAATATTAAAAACCTGCAATTCAACGACATTGTCATTGTCAACGAAGATAATATGCCACCAGCATCTTGGTGTCTTGGAAGAATAATGCAAGTGCATCCTGGTACAGACAGCAAGATTAGGGTAGTTACTGTATTAACTAAACATGGAACGTTCAAGCGACCAATCACTAAATTGTGTCCTTTGGCAGAAGAAGTCTCAGTTGAAGCAGACACTTCAAGGCGGGCGGAATGTTCGACAATTGATACTACCAACCCTGACATCACTTAATAACTTCTAAAATTTGATATATACTAACCCTGATTGTCAATTTATAATAGATTAATAAGTATAATAGATTATGTAATAGATTTGTCTACTAACATTTTTTATAACGAAATATTCAGAACATTAAAAGCATTCATACGAGTTACACGTGTTCTCATTATACAGTCCACTACGAAATTAAAAACAAACCCTGAAGTCAATTAACAATTTCTATAAATTTGTATTTACTAACCCTGAATGTCAGTTTTATACGTATAATGGATTATGTATAATAGATTTTTGTATACTATTATTTTTATGACGAAATAAAGTCAGAACATTTAAGGCATTCAAAACTGTAGCACGTTTTCTCAATTTTTTATCAAGAAATTACAGTCCACTACGAAGTACGAACATTTTGGTCATTCAACGGAAAAAAAAAACAAAAGCATAATTTAAAAAATTTATCGGCCTTTCATGCTCTATGTGAAAAATTTAAAAAAATATATTGGAGTTGGAAATCTTTCATTTGTTGAATCTATAATACAATGAAGAAGGAAGATTATCTAACCATTTTACAAAGTAATTTACGAGAAAGCGTAAGATATTTAAATTTAAATGACGATTGGATCTTTCAACGTGACAATGATCCAAAGCACACCTCTTATTTAGTAAGAGAATAGTTGCTGTATAACACTTCAAAAATATTGGATCATCCACCACAATCTCCAAACCTCAACCCTATTGAACATTTGTGGGAAAACTTGGACAGAAATATAAGGAATCATCAAATCACATCCAAAGAATCTTTGAAAAATATCCTGCTAGACTTGTGAAGTCAATGCCAGGGCGATTAGAACAGGTTATTAACCCATTAGCTGCCACTGTGTGGAGAAGAGTGTCAGATAAATGCTGTAGCAATACCACCTCTTTGTGGTTCACATACTGATGAAGAGGATATAGAAGACAATGAATTGAACACCACATATCTTCCAAAAAATATTGAGCTTTCTCGTTATTACAATGAAGAAGAAGAGAATGAAATGCCATCAGCTAAACAGAAAAAACGTTCTAATAAAACTGACAAAAATAATTCCTTAAAATGGTCAAGTAGGATTCAAGAAACATCAATGATGGTGTTTGAGTTCATAAAATACATAGATTTATAATTTGAAATTATATGCTAGATTCAAAACTGTACATAGCTCATAGAATAGATTTTAGGTACACATTGTATTTTTAACTTACACAATATGCTGACTACGCACATTCCCTTGTTTTAGATTTTAAATTGTATTTAGTTCATAAAATAGAGTTCTAATTCTACATTGTAATTTTACTTATACAATATGCTGAGTATGCACATTCTTCTGCTCAAATCAGATTATTGTCAGACGTAACATAATATTTTGTTTTCTACATTAAAGAATTATATAGGAATAAAATTTGGATGATAAGAATTGATGTTAGTATTAAGAAATATGAAATGTTAAATTAGCAATGTAAGCAGTTATGTATTCATACTTATTAAAATATTCACATTCTCCCCTACTTCAAAATTTGAATGTAAACACTAGAATTAGGATATATAAAAGAAAAAGATTTGAAATAAATTATTATTATCAAACAGTGAGTCAAGACTTTCTTTTCTTCGTTCTCTAAGTGAGTCTGCTTAGAGCACTGTTTGTATTTTTCACTTTTAATTATAGCGGTAACAAGTGCCGTTTATAATATCCAGCGCATGAGTTAAGGTTTTATGTGCCTTAAACTCCATTTGAATTTTCAAATTTACATATATTATATATGTATATCAGAATAAAAGAATTCTGATCATATTTTTGGTGACCCCGACGTGATTAAAAAAAAAAAAATTGTATACTAAAATCAAAAAGAGATCATCAGAATCAGACAATTTAAATGTAAATGTTACTCCTATTGTATTATTTAAATTGAAAAAATATCATAAATTACATGTTAAATGAAAACATTTTAACAAAAATAATGTATAAACATTGAAGATTATATTTAACAAGTTTTAAATGATGAACTAATTTTCATCGGAATATTTAACAATTTATCTTGATAACTGAAAACTTTGTGTATCTACAGTCCAACATATTTTAGCTAATTTTTCAAAAAAATATTTTCATGGAAACGAAACAATTTAAGCAGTGAAATTGGTGATAAATTATATAAATAAGTTTGTTTTTGCTGCTAATGAAGAGTAGTTCGCATTACACATAAAAATTTAGATTTACAAAAGACAATTTTAAATTTAAAAAAAAAAAAAAAAAAAAAAAAAAAAAAAAAAAATCAAATACATATTAATTTTCTGAGATCTTAGTTCACATTAAAATTTTTTTCATCCTAATTTCAACGTGATTTTATTAAAAAATTTTTTATTATAATTTTGACGGAAAATTTTATTATCATTTTGACGTGAGCAAAAAAAAAATTTTTTTTATAATTTTACTTCATCATAAGTCCAACGAGATTTTGGTAACAGGATGACACTCAATCAATTAGCTGCGCAACAGGAGGAAACGGGCAGCGGAATTCAGCGACTATACACAAATTACAAAAAGGATTCTGCTTCTAGGAAAACATTGGACTACTTACAGAAAAAACTATCAACCATTGACGATATGTGGGACAATTTTGAAGGCATTGACATGAAAATTCGTACTAAATTTGAAAGCCAAATAGATCATCCTTATTTCACTAAGAATTATTACGAGCTCATTCGTGAAAAATACGAGGAAATGCGAATTGATATAGAGACTAAAATTGAGGATCTACAAAAACAACGGCATGAAGACGACAGTTTATTAAATTACAAATCACCGATGCCTCTGTCTTCTACAGGAGCATCAGTCTTTCAAAATTTTCCTTTAACTTTGCAGATTCCAACTAACAATGACACCAACTCAACAGGAGCTCTTCCAAAACAGCAGAAAACAGCACCAAATCAGTTTATCACTCTCAAAGGACATGACCAACTATCACGAATGATACAAAAACAAAATACCATCATCAACAACATATTAGTTACATTAGAAACTTTATTAAGTGACAATGTACCTCATTCTGAACAATTTTATTCAATCAAAATTAAATCAATTGAACAACATTGGGATATAGTACAGAAATCTCATCAAAAAATATGGGACATCCTCGAAGAATTAGATCCTACAGTCTATGACATAGAAGAGTTCTATCACAATGAAGAAAAAATACAAAATGGTCTTATCAAGCTATATGAAAAATCTTCATCTTCCGTGTCTCGTCCATTAACAACACCAAGTACAACGAAACAAATGATGAAGTTACCCAAAATAGATGTACCGAAATTCGACGGTGACTATCTAAAATGGAGACAATTTCGTGACTTGTTTTCAGAACTGGTACATAATCAACAAATTCCACAGTGTCAAAAAATGTGGTATTTGAAATCAAGTATTACTGGTGAAGCAGAGAAATTAATTCGGCACTTCACAATCTCAGATGCAAATTACATTGCAGCCTGGTCTGTTATTAATGAACGTTATGAAAATAGTCGTTTATTGACCACCGCTTTATTAAACAAACTAATGTCTCAACCAGTAGTACATAATGAAAGTGCAATGATGATTAAAGGCCTGCACGATACAACACAGGAGTGTCTTCTGAGCTTGCAGAATTTAGGCATTAACACCGAAACATGGGATCCTTTAATATTACACATGTTAATTAAAAGACTAGATCGTTCAACTCACGTGCTTTGGGAACAATCGCTTAAAAACCCGAGAGCCATACCTACATTAAAAGATTTCATGGCCTTTTTACGAACAAGGTTTCAATCCCTAGAAGTTTTAGGAAGCAAGTTTATTAAATTCAATTCAGAAGACCCTCACAACAGAGGCAAAAATATTTCGAAGGCGTTAGCTTCAACCACAGCTCCAGCATTAAAATGCATATCCTGTAATGGAAGTCATCCATTGTTCTTGTGCCAAAATTTCCTAAAAATGCATCCAAAATCTCGCCTAAACTTAGTACAAAAATTCAAACATTGTGTGAACTGCCTTAAGCCTGGCCATCGCACAGCCAATTGCCCGTCTAGAAGCTGCACAAAATGCAAGGGTAAACACAATACGTTACTCCATTTAGAAGCCACGGTTAAAAATGAACCTTCAAAGTCACCACAATCACCAGCTACAACGTCAAACAATCAACCTAAAATTAATGATGCTAACAATCAAGGCATATCATTAACTTCACATTCTCATCACTCTCAAAACAAATATACTGTTTTACTTGGAACTGTTGTAGTGGATGTAATAGACAAATGGGGTGCAAAGATAGCATGTAGGGCCGTACTGGACTCTGGCTCGCAATTAAATTTCATAACCACAAAAATGCTCAGAAGGTTAGGTTTAAGGGGAAACTCTGAGACTTTACAAATTGAAGGCATAGGACAACATAGGCAAAAGGCACAATTGAAAGTCAACATAGAAATTTCATCTCGAACAAGTGGTTTTTCCACCAGAATAGAGGCACATGTTCTACCAAAAATTGTTTCACCACAACCGCAACACCGTTTAGACACGACAACATGGCCAATTCCGGGAAACATCGCTCTTGCAGACGTGAACTTTCATCAACCAGGGTCAATAGATCTACTCATAGGAGCAGAAGTATTTTTCGCAATTTTATCAGTGGGGCAAATTAAGATGGCTGAGGACTTACCGATTCTTCAAAACACCTTACTTGGTTGGACAGTATCTGGTAAGATATCACAATCCAAAGATACGCTATCGTCGGCAATTTGCGGAATAAGCAGTGTGGACGAAACACTCAATGATCATATCGAAAAATTCTGGCAGCTAGAAGAAACAAATAATCAATCTTCCAACTACACTGCAGCAGAGATGCGTTGTGAAAATCATTTTGAAAAAACTACTTGCAAAACATCAGACGGCCGATTTGTCGTACGACTACCTTTCTATGACAACCCTAACTGTCTAGGCGATTCAAAGGACATGGCTCTACAACGATTTAAATCAATGGAACGGAAACTAGCCAAAAGTGAAGAACTCAAGACACAATATGTCAATTTTATGCAAGAATATTTAACGCTTGGACACATGGTGGAAATCCGTAGTGACAACATTCAAAAGCCATACTATTTCCTTCCACATCACTGCGTAACAAAGCCGGATAGCTCAACGACTAAACTCCGCGTTGTATTTGACGCTTCCGCAAAAACGTCAACCAATGTTTCTCTAAACGATATTCTTTCAAAGGGGCCAACGATACAAGATGACGTGTTCACCATATTATTACGTTTTCGACTTCCACTATACGTATTTACTGCCGATATAGAGAAGATGTATAGGCAAGTCCAGATACATCCCGAAGATCGCAAATTCCAATTAATTTGGTGGAGAAATGACTCCAGTGAGCCTCTTAAGTGTTACCAACTGTCCACGGTTACATACGGAACAACCAGCGCACCGTACTTGGCCATTAAGTGTTTGAAGCGTTTAGCTGATGAACAGATGAGTAACTTCCCTCTAGGCGCCGAAATTCTCAAACGAAACTTCTACGTCGATGATGTACTGACTGGAGCCGACAGTCTAAAAACCGCCTTAGAAATGCAGTCTCAACTAAAAACCATCCTACAGTTCGCTGGCTTCAAACTTCGTAAATGGTGTGCCAACCATTCTCAACTTTTAGAGTCTATTCCATCAGCCGATCAGGAAGTTCAATTAGACTTCAACAGTCAAGACGAAGAAAAAATCAAGACGATGGGCCTTACGTGGCTACCAAAAACAGATTCCTTTGCCATCAAATGTCCAACGAAGAGGGACAACAAAATTACTAAAAGAACAGCAGCATCAGATATCGCACAGATATTCGATCCATTAGGGCTTGTAGCACCTGTAGTGGTACTCGCCAAACTATTTCTACAAACATTATGGAAATTGAAGTTGGACTGGGACGCTGCACTTCCCCAGAATCTCCATGTAACATGGATGAACTTTCAAGAAGGTTTAACAATACTTCACAATATCAAAATTCCTAGACACGTCCACGCTAATCAAATTCCAAAGACAAAACAAATTCACATTTTTTCTGATGCTTCGGAACGAGCCTATGGTGCTGCTGCATATATCAGAACCATTAAGCCAGATAACATTGTAGCGGTTCGTTTGTTATGTGCCAAATCAAGAGTCGCCCCTACTAAACAAATTACTCTTCCAAGGCTTGAGTTGTGCGCAGCAAAATTAGCAGCTGAATTGTGCCAACGCCTCAAGGAAGATTTACCATTAAATTGCGAGACCTTTTTATGGACAGATTCCACAGTCGTACTAGGATGGATCAACTCAAATTCATCAAGTTTTCACACTTTTGTAGCCAACCGCATATCTACAATTCAGCAGCTTACGTCACCTCAACAATGGAGACACGTCAGATCCGATGAGAACCCAGCTGACATCCTCTCTAGAGGCGTAACCCCGGAAAATTTAGCCAATAATAATTTTTGGTTTTATGGACCCAAATTTCTTCACGGTGATGAGACAATATGGCCAACAACACCCGAAAGGTTGGATACTTCTTTGGAACAAAGGAAAATGCAGTCCACTATGTTAAGTTCAACACAAACGAATACTGAAAGTTTATTGGACAATATTAATTTTAATAATTCATTTCGTCGCCTGCAACGTATTCTGGCACATGTTTTCCATTTTGTACACAACCTACGGAAACGAACACCTGGCAGCTCTAAATCCTACCCTAATGTTTTAGAATCAGAGAAGGCGTTATGTTACATCATCAAGGTAATGCAACAGCTAGAATTTAAGGACGATTTTGCGCATCTACAGAAATTTGGGGAAGTCTCGAAGAATAGTTCCATAAGCACCTTAACTCCTTTTATTGATGAAAATGGCATTATTCGAGTCGGAGGTCGTTTGGAGGCTTCAAGCTTAAGTTACGATGCAAAACATCCGATTTTATTGCCTTATGCACATCCATATACCAAGGCACTTATCAAGGATCTCCACCATGAAAATCTTCACCCCGGCCCTCAAACTTTGTTAGCCATCACTCGTCAAAAATTTTGGCCTTTAAAGGGAAAGATCCTCGTACGCTCTGTGGTAAATCATTGCATTAAATGTTCCCGAACTAAACCTAAATTACTGTCACAGTTAATGGGAAATTTGCCTGCTGATCGAGTACAGCCAGCTCGACCTTTTGTCAATTCGGGAGTGGATTTTTGTGGTCCAGTGTGGATTCATTTTAAGGTCAGAGGAAAACGTCCTCAAAAGGCTTACATAGCAGTATTTTGTTGCTTTGCGAGTAAGGCAGTCCACTTGGAGCTGGTCAGTGATTTATCCTCTAACGCATTCTTGGGCGCATTAAAACGTTTTGTCGCAAGACGCGGCCACTGCAAAACTATTTACTGTGACAATGCGACAAACTTCGTGGGCGCTAAGAACCAACTCCAAGAAGTACAACAAATGATACAAGACAAGGCAACACGTGACAAGATCGTAGCTGAATATTCCCTAAAGGGTACGGAATTTAAATTCATCCCGCCTCGAGCACCGCATTTCGGAGGGTTATGGGAAGCTGCTGTCAAATCAGCAAAACATTTCCTGCAGCGTACTGTAGCTTCAGCTTCCCTCACTTATGAAGAATTAGAAACAGTGGTTGTGGAAATAGAATCCATTATGAACTCCAGGCCGATTACTTCGATGTCCTCAAATCCTAACGAGCTAACAGCACTCACACCAGCACATTTGCTCATCGGAGAGCCTCTTACAGCAAATATAGATCCACATGCTCAGCCATTAAATGTTCCACTTCCAACACGCTGGAAATTAGTCAACCATTTGAAGAATGAATTTTGGCGTAGGTGGTCACACGAGTACTTGAATCAATTACAGCAACGGTATAAATGGAAGGAAAGGTGCCAAAATGTCAAACCTGGAACTATCGTGATCATCAAAGACGATAACTTGCCACCGATGAAATGGCCATTAGGGCGAATCCTCAAAATCATCAAAGGACAAGATGGCCTTGCTAGAGTAGCTGAAATACAAACAGCCACAAACATAACGCGTCGTCCAATACACAGATTAGCCCCATTACCTACAGAAGATGAACATAGTACACCATTATCGAGCAATCCTATTTCAGACAATTCTACAGCAACACAACAATCACCCGAGGACAACAATGATGATGATGACAACTCTGAACAAAGCTCAAGTCAAAAAGGCCCTAGCACATCTGACAATGTAATGTCAACCCCAAGAAAAAGATCGCGCTTATCCATGGGGTCGGCCGTGGTCACTTTGCTGTTCACATGCTTATTACTACCCATCACACATGCAAATCAGGTAGTCATATCACCCTTTAAGTCAAATCCTGGCATATATTTTGAAAACTTAGGAAGCACAAATATTATCACTAGCGAATGGAACCTGATTGTATATCAGGATTTAAATTTATACTGGAACGACCTGGAGAAACTTCAAAACTGCAGCCGTATACTTCAACAAACTTGTTTACTTATGCATAATTCTGGACATTGTACTAGAATATACGACCAAATTAAACGCATGATAGAACAGCTTCATCAAAATAATGAATTATTGAGGTCAAACCACGCACACAGAACCAGGCGAGGAGCATTAAACATTGTGGGCAACATAGCTAATGCGCTGTTTGGCGTACTAGACTCTGAATACGCGAAGGAAATGTCCTCAACCATCACGAAAATTCAGCGAAATGAAGAGCACATCTCGACCTTGGTACATAATCAAACTTCTTTTCTGGATGCAACCATAAATCTCATTCAAAAAGAACATCAATCTGTGCGAAATGAATTTCATCATATAGAAGAGTTCTTTAATAAAACATCGCTTCAACTCAGAACTATTGAAGCTGAATTATATGAAGACCGAGCAGCACAGGCGTTCACCTTTATCACAATTCAAACAATGCTTGCCGTGTCAAATTATCAACGGATACAAGACAACATTTTAGATATTCTAGTTGATTCTCACCAAGGCAGAATTAATGCGATGCTAATTTCACCTAAACAACTTGAAAGGGAACTATTGATTATTAAGGGGAACTTACCTACTTCTTTGAAATTACCGATGCAAATCAGTGACGTCCTGAAGTTTTACAATATAATATCTATTGAAGGCAGAGTCACCACAAATCATATCATCTTTAAATTGAAACTCCCGCTGTTATCTACAGAAGACTTTGAATTATTCAGACTTATTCCTGTTCCAATAAAAATAAACCAAACATTTGTTGCCATTAAACCATCATTTCCATACCTCATTGTTAATTTACATCGTGATCAGTATCAACCTATGACTGAACACGATTTGCAGCAGTGTATAAGCACTAATATTGACAAATATATATGTCCACAACGACGCCCTCTATACAGAAGAGGATCAGCAGTTAGTGCGTGCGAAATCAATCTACTAAACAATGTAACAACAAGATCAGACTGTTCCGTAGTTACAATGGATAACGAACCATATTGGACACAACTACATAATTCAAATCAATGGCTTTTTTCAGTCGGCGAACCTGTCACAATAAATATCGTATGCGGAGATAATATTTCTCAAATCAACCTTCATGACAAAGGCATTTTAAAAACAAACGGTGATTGCACCATAAAACAATCAGCAGTAACTATACAAGGGCATTATATATACTCAACAATTAATAGAAAGCCATACATTCCATCTATAAATATTTCAAGTATCATTGTGAACCAAAAAATAAGGTCACCATTAAAATACACAAACTCTTATTTTCCTCATCTGCATGAACTACAAGAAATTCGGAATGAACTATCATCTATACAAACACAAATTCCCAACAACATGCCTTCACATCAAATTCATCATTATACATTAGGATACGTGATTCTTCTGATAGTAATTGGTATTTTAATATACCTCATTTGGCTAGCCAACAGGAGCACCTCTAATAGAAAATCAGTCTCTGATCACTCTACAAGCTCCGAAGAAATAAGCGACAAAACTCAGGATTCTGAAACACCAGAAATCATCAAGGT
Organism: Bombylius discolor; assembly: GCA_939192795.1. NCBI lineage: Eukaryota > Metazoa > Arthropoda > Insecta > Diptera > Bombyliidae > Bombylius > Bombylius discolor. Next base: position 17,724,012 of record OW584241.1, on the reverse strand, counting down.
ATTCAAATGATTCCAGTTGAATACAAGATATTCAACGCCCGGGAGGATGTTTGAGTTCATAAAATACATAGATTTATAATTTGAAATTATATGCTAGATTCAAAACTGTACATAGCTCATAGAATAGATTTTAGGTACACATTGTATTTTTAACTTACACAATATGCTGACTACGCACATTCCTTTGTTTTAGATTTTAAATTGTATTTAGTTCATAAAATAGAGTTCTAATTCTACATTGTAATTTTACTTATACAATATGCTGAGTATGCACATTCTTCTGCTCAAATCAGATTATTGTCAGACGTAACATAATATTTTGTTTTCTACATTAAAGAATTATATAGGAATAAAATTTGGATGATAAGAATTGATGTTAGTATTAAGAAATATGAAATGTTAAATTAGCAATGTAAGCAGTTATGTATTCATACTTATTAAAATATTCACATTCTCCCCTACTTCAAAATTTGAATGTAAACACTAGAATTAGGATATATAAAAGAAAAAGATTTGAAATAAATTATTATTATCAAACAGTGAGTCAAGACTTTCTTTTCTTCGTTCTCTAAGTGAGTCTGCTTAGAGCACTGTTTGTATTTTTCACTTTTAATTATAGCGGTAACAAGTGCCGTTTATAATATCCAGCGCATGAGTTAAGGTTTTATGTGCCTTAAACTCCATTTGAATTTTCAAATTTACATATATTATATATGTATATCAGAATAAAAGAATTCTGATCAGATGGCGACGACCCATTTCAAAGAAAATTTTGAGAAAATGGTAGCAGACATAGAAGGAAAAAATGAAGTTGAAGTATTTGAAACATTTTTTGATGAAGAAGTAATAGAATTAATTTTAAATCAATCAAAAGTATATGCTGGTCAGAAGAATTACCACAAATTCAATTTCAATGAACAAGACCTAAAAGTATTTATTGCCATTTTGCTTTTAACGGGCTATCATTCAATGCCAAGGGAATCAATGTATTGGATGAGAGATGAAGATGTACACACAAATGTTGTGTCAAATAATATGTCTAAAAATAGATTTTTGGAAATTAAAAGATTCATCCATTTTGCTGATAACGAACATTTAGATAAAGATGATAAAATGGCAAAACTTCGGCCTCTAATGATGTGTTTGTCTAAAAAATTTCAAAAGTGGGGATATATATATGAAAGTTTATCGATTGATGAAGCCATGGTAAAATATTTTGGCAGTCATTCATCCAAGCAATTCATTATGGGAAAACCTGTTCGTTTTGGTTTTAAAAATTGGATGCTATCAAGCAGTTGTGGATATTTATTTAACTTTGACACCTATTGTGGGGCAAAAAATGTTGATTTATCAAAAAAGCAACTTCCTTTGGGATCACAAGTTGTGATTGATCTCCTTGAACACGTGGAAAATCCAACAGACCATATTGTATATTTTGATAATTATTTTGCTTCATATGATCTTATGATTCTCCTCAAAAAAAGGGTTTTAGAGCCACAGGTACTGCCAGAGAAAATCGCTTGAAAAAATGTCCTTTAACATCTACTAAAGAATTCAAGAAAAAAGAACGTGGGTACTTTGAACATAAATGTGAAAAAAATAATGGCATTATTGTGGTACGATGGAAGGATAACAACGTGGTTAATATGATTACAAATGAATGTCACCGTAGGATAAGATGGATATGCGAGATTTGTAATATTGCACTGTCTGTGGAAAGAGTTTGTTTTAAGAACGCACATACAAAAAATTAAATTTAAAGAAAAATACAAAATAAATTTAGTACATTTTCAACCGTTGTACCTGCTTAGTAATTTACATAGTAATTAATATCCTAATTTGATAAAACACATGTATTTTTTTAATTTGTTACCTAATAAAAATAAAATATACAAAATTCTAAAAGTTTTGTTATTTCTAGTGACCTTGGTATCTAATGGGTTAAGAACAAAGGAGGACCTACAAAGTACTAAATAAGAAAAAACAACGGAATTATTAGAGTAATTTAAAAATGTGCTCTTACTTTTGCAACGGGATTTTAATTGAATTGGTTATTTTTAAATGAATTTTTAATTTTTTTCAACAAATGTTATAAAAATGAATAAAATGTATACCATACAAGTACTTATATTTGGTATACTATTGCTTTTTATTTAAATAGAAATTGACCTTATATTCATGAAAAAAAAATTTCAAGAGAGGTGTGCTCTCACTTTTGCGAACGACTGTATATATAGTAAGTATACATATACAGGATGATTCAGTTTAGGTGTCCGCCCGGAAACTACGAATAGGTCTCGGCGAGACAAACAAAAAATTGTACGGGAGGGGATGGGGGGTCAATCTCAACCGTTACGGAGTTAGAGGAATGCACAGTGGTCCCAAACTCCAAAAAAGTGGCCAAAATTATAAAAATGAAAAACAATTGACAGTTATTTTGAAAAATGATAAATATAAATAAAAAACCAAAATTCGTCTTAAAAAAAGTCATATAAACTTTAAAAAAAAAATACAGGGTGTGTTTCACCAAATTTTAACATCCGTCTTTTTGCACTTTTTTCAGAAAATGCCCTATAACTTTCAAAGGGTACACTATGTGCCCTTGACTTTTTAAAATAAAGTGGAGAAAACCTTTTGCCATTTCATAATTATCCTGTATTGACTCCGTATCTTTTACGGTTCAGGGGTTATAAGTGTGTAAATGAAAAAATAGTCCTGCATACTTGAAACGAAATGCTTCTGAAAAAAAAAAAGAATTTTTTTTAAAACGGGCAGCTAAATAAAAACGGGCTACTACTAGAAGACCTCAAGCACAACCAAATATAAAAAATTCGAACGTGACTAATGAGGGTTTTTTTTAAAGTCTAGTCAAACTTCATCATATGGAAAATTACTGCTACAAAAGACCCTTTTACAAAGACTGTAACAACAAGATATTTTCTAGTGCATTTATAACTCTAGAAATATTTATTTTTAAAATAAATACCTAATAATAAATAAAAAAAATTTGTTAAAATCACGAGTACTCTTAACACAACACAAACCAAATAATGAATAATTACAAAACTACAAGTTTAAGTACTTGTATATTTAAAACAGGATATTGCAGATACAAATTATGATGGGTCTTTCCAATTTTAGGATGTTTACCTTTAAATAGATAACATGAATCATTATTCTGAACAAATTGGAAAATTCAATTTTGGCCACTTTTTTTAATTTGGGACCACTGTGGAATGGAAAGGTTTTTGGTACTTTTTCCTTGTTTTACCCTATAACATATTAAAGAAGCACGATAGGGTTTCAATGTGCTTTTATTACAGTGTAAATTGAAAATAGGTGCTAGAAAAGCTAATTTTCAGTTTTTTCAAGTGCAAATATATATATATCTCGAAAATTATGCATTTTTCAAATATGGTGTGTATTTGACTTATGTAGTCGGTAAAACAGCCCCTGGTAAATTACGCTAAGCAGTTTTATGAATTTTCGTACAGAGCGGGCAGGGGACTTAGTTCTAAACCAACACACCTTTATGTTGTGGATTTAAATAGTATTTGTAAGTTTGAAAACTTTAAAAAATTAAAATATACGATGAGTAGTAACTCATCTAGCTCTAGTAAGATGAGCCCTTAGTTAAAAGTTGTCTAAAAATATTAAAAACTAATCAATTATTTATTTTTATTGGTTTGAAAAATGTTTTTTTTTAAACCTATCAACTATGTATTTCACTTTTATTTATACAGGGTGTTTCAGATCTGATAGCTTAAATGAGCAGGGTGGTGGGTCTTGTGGAGACAAAGAAAAAATCGTATGGGAGGGGAGAGGGTCAATTTTTGTCATTGAAAACCACGTGTTCGCTTGACCTTAATGCATTTTGCACTAAAAACTGACTACATTCTACGGAACCAAGGCAGATAGAGTCATACCGTAGGGAGCTAATTTGTAGAGAAAGAATTATGCTTTTCATTTACTGTAAAAAAAGAGTATGTTGATAATGGGTTTTTTCGAGAAATCACTGGGTGTTTTCAAAAATTTAGGTAAAAAATTCTAAATTTTTGATTTTGATCGCTAATAACTTCTGCGATAAGGAAGACGAAGAGATTGTGCTTACGTCAATTGGAAAGGCAAAGGGTTTCATTTTGTTACATATGCGTATCATTGATATACAATAAGCCAAAATGAAAATACAGAGTGTTTCACAAAAACAGTCGCAAAAATCTTTAACTCTCCGTATCCCGGAAATCGATAAGATTGACAATTTTTTGTTTGTCTCGACAAGACCTACCACCCTGCTCATTTAAGGCCATCAGATCTAATGCAACAGTTCGTTAAATTCAGTTTCTTTAAAATTGTTTGCTACATGTCGAAAAAAAACTATATCTAATCGTTTAAGAGAAGAATTGGAAAAGTTTTAGAGAAGATTTGGAAAGACATAAGCAAATAAATTCTTTTGCAACAAATGTTCAAGAAACAAACAATGTTTCTGCTTTTTTTTGTCAGAAGCTACAAACACGGAAAATATTACAGAAACCAATGAATGAAATTTCGAGTACAGAATCAGATAATAATACGGGGAGTTTTTCAGAATTATCATCCATAGAAGAAGATGACGAAGATATGTCTTCTGAATTCACTATCAATCTTGCAAAATGGGCATTCATAATCAAAACTTTACATTCACATATTACAGACCTTTTAAAAACCCTAAAAGATTCAGGTGTAAATGACTTACCCAGATCTGAAAAATAACTGCTTCGTACTAGCGATAAACGTTTAGAAACGGTTAAAGTAAATCCAGGGGAATATTATCATTTTGGTATACAGATATACAGGCGGTTTCTATATCTTAAAAACTTTAATAATAAATTATTCAATATTCGATTATAGCAGGAGCGTGGATTTTATAACTGGCTGTTTATATCACGTTGGTAAAAACAGCTGCCCCAAATGTTCACAGATTGGAAAATATTTCCAACATAGAACAGTTTTCCAAACAGATGTTGGAGAACCAAAAACTGATGAATCATTTTCTCAAAGAAAGGACATAATATATCACCATGCTTATTTTAGAGAAAATTTAAATATATTAGAATCTGTTAGTATTGATTTTGTGTCTCAGTTTCTTGTTGAACCCATGCATTTGGTTGATTTGAGTGTAATAAGGAGGTAAATAGATGAGTTTTTTCCCACCGCTAGAATAAAAGTAATGATGAATTTAATCTGAACGCTAATAAGTATTTAATCGATTAGCTAATGATAACTTGTCTACCAGGTCTACTCTAGATCTTTAACGAAAAATCTATACATATAATGGAAACTTGAAAAAACTGAAAATTAGAATTTCTAGCACCTATTTTTAATTTACACTGTAATAAAAGCACATTGAAACAATGAATTTCAAATATTTATCTTTTTTAGTTTTTTCAAGTGCAAATATCTCGAAAATTATGCATTTTTAGAATAAAAATGATCTAAACAAATCGATGCAAAATCAAGTGAACTTTCATTTTCTGCAATGGAAAATGACGGTTAATTTCGAGCACTTTTCGAGAAAAATAGGGTTAATGTCAAAAAATGGGTAAAAAAATGACAATATTTTGGATTTGAGGTCTTATAACTTTTGAGCGGTAAGAAGTTCAGAAGCATGTAAGGTGTTGTTGAAAAGAAACAGGGTTCCTCTACAATTTTGCAAAAAAAGGGGGCCCTAGCGTGCCCCTGTAAATAGTTATAGGGTAAAACAAACAAAAAGTACCAAAAATCTTTCCATACCTCTAACTCCGTAACGGTTGAGATTGACCCCCCATCCCCCTCCCGTATAATTCTATCCTGTATAGGCATTGTTTTTAATTTGTTCCCACAAATGTGCCCATGAAGGAATTGTTTCTACTTTGTGACTATAATATATTATATCATATTACCTATTACCTATTGTTTTCTTTTTTTTATTTCTAGATTCGCTAAGGAAGAAAAAAAGTTCTGTACAGAGTTGAAAACGATGATTACAACAGTTTATTAGAAAAAATAACTGATAATACTAGCATAACGGAAAATGTGGACGACGAACAAGAATACAAACTGCATCACAAGAAATAGGAGGTGGCATTGTGAAGTTTCAGACATTGATGATTTTGTTCAACAAAGTTGTGGCATAATTTTATCTGAACAAGTAGGCAATACTGTAACTGTACCACGTACAATAATAGGTTGCAATGTTATTGGATCGCCAAATAAGGAAAACTATATACTACAAAATGATGTTATTTTCTCAGAAACTAGCATATTGCCGTTGCTTTTTGATATAAAAAAAGAGATTGTTGAAATTAAAAAGAAGCAAATTTTGTTTGAAACTTCAATATCACACTTAAATGTGAAAGTGAATAAGTTGTTGAATAATAAAGGTGTTTCTACCAATTGGTGATTCAATATTACCGGTACGAGGAAAATGTGCAGATGATGAAGAATTTAAAATGAATTGTTAAAGTGGAAAAAAGATGACAGTAGAGCCCAACGTATAATTGATACATCAATTAGTCATCAACCACTTTTACACATCATGAATTGCGCGTCGGCAAGAGAAATGTGGCAGAAATTAGAAAATATATACAAGCAGAAAGCTAATACATATGTAATAAGTACATGCTTCAACGTTTGTATAGCTTTTAAAGAGATGAGAGTGATGATATAGCAACTCATATCTCTAAACTTGAATCAATTGTTCAGCAGTTAAGAGACATGGGAGAGACTGTGTCGGAATCAATGATAATTACAAAAGTATTGATGACATTACCATCGATCTCGCACATTTTTTTTCTGCATGGGAGTCTACTGCAGAAGAACAACAAACATTAATTAAGAAACTAATTGATTAATCATTAAGAAAGAAAGAATAAAAAATTTTAATCAAGTTGAACAGCCATATCTTCCCTGGACATTTTAAACGTAACTGCCCGAAGAATAAAACAAAACAAAATAAGAAATATTTAGATGAATCAGATATAAATGCTTTTGTTTGTGGTAGCGATTTATTTTCTGCTATTAAATTGAGTTTAAATGATGATTGGTTTCTTGATTCTGGTGCCAACGATCATGTTCAAAGGTTCTTTTACCTTGAATTTAAGAAAATGATGTGAGGCACATAAACCTTTATCCTTTGTAGTTTGTGAAAACTGCTCTCGCTACCGCTATACAGTAAGAAAAAAAGAATTTCAATAACTTCCTTAAAAAATATCACTTGAGAAAAAACCAAATAAAACACTTGGTTGATGGTTAAAGAAATTCTGAATTTTATTAAAAATTGAATCCTCTTATATACTAAATTTTTATATGTGATTAAATATAAAGTGCATAATTAACAATTTTTCGGCTTTTATTCATTTATAAAATTAAAAAATTAAAATTCTAATTTTCCTATAAATTTATATACAATATTAGAATAATAAAAAAAAACAAATTTTTCACATTGCTTTCTAGAAAGCATGCGAAAGAATTTTACAAGTAAACTAGCTATCTATCAGATTACGTCTGCGTAATAAGCTAGCAGAAGCACTTTTTCTTTCTAATGTTATGTAGAAAGCTAATTTTGTAAAAAAATGAATATATTTAATGAATTTAAAAAATATGTAAATTTAATTATTGAACTTTCGAGAGTTGTATATAAAAACAAAAAGTGCTAGAATAAGTAGGTATGTATGTAGCTGTGATTGTAATGTCCAAAATTTTTATTGCATGCTGTCATACGTATATATGTATGTATGTACATGTCATAGGACATGTTTTAATTGTTTTTTTTTTTAAAAATCGTGTTCCTTTGTGTGGTTTTGTCCATTTTGTTCGTGTATCAAATATGATACACTGGGACTAAAAGAGTATATATTTTAGGTTTGTCGGAGAAGGAAATACTCGAAGTTTAGATAGTATTGATGGCAATGTTTCTGACATCGATGTTAAAATTGATGACGATGAGGTGCTTTTCCGTTCTATTTTTGCACTTGTAAATAACAGTGATGATGATTTTACTGATGATGATGATTTTACTGATGATGATGACAATATTCCATTGGCTCAGTTGCAAACATGTAGAAATCAACCATTACGATGGAAACATACATCTAATTTTGGAAGCGAAGCAAATTAAGACAGAGAAGAAAATAATTACAACGGCGAATTACTTCCTGCATTTTCGTAGTTTTCTAAATACATTGACGATGAATTGTTTGAAAATATGGCAACATTCACAAATATGAGAGCTGTAGAGAAAACTGCCAAATCTTTAGCAACAACTTGTGAAGAAATAAGAAAATTCCGAAGAGTAAGCATTATAGTGGCTTTATTGGGATTTCCACGATTAAGAATGTATTGAGCATCGAAAACATGCTATCCATTAAAAGTCGATAATATTTCGCGAGATAGGTTCTATCTTTAAGAAATAATTTAAAACTCGTTGATGACAACGATACCACAGTGAACAAAAGCGACAAGTTTTGGAAAGTTCGCCTTACTGAGAAAAATTAGATCAGCTTGCGTGTTAAATACTCGTACAAGATATGATAAACCAGGGGTGGCCAGCTACACTGACTTTAGGAGCCACATTTTAGAAAAATATATTGGAATTTTTGAATTTAGTATTCATGTTTTTGAATTCTCCTTGCCGGTCACGTATGACCGAATATTGTTGGAGCAACGTCCGAGATTTTATTGCGACGTGACTGGCTGATTTTCTTTGTTATACAGCTTACTAATAGTTTTATAAGCTATTAACCATTTTTCTTAGATTCCGTTTCTTTTCGGTTTGAATTTTTTTTTTTTTTTGAAAAATTAATCGTTTAATCTTTTTGTTGTTAACTCAAAATTCAACCTTATCGCTCATTCATATATTTTTGTAGTACACATTGTAATCTTTAATTTTTTTATGCTCGCGACATATACGATGTCAGGCCAGTCTTTACGTTTAGGACCGTAATCTTTGCGCGTCTATGTTCGTGTGACATTCTGTTTGTTATATTCAAACCGTGTGGTTAATATAATATATATGTAAGATACACTCAACGTATGACACATAGCTTCGGTCACGTACACCAGGACTAATGTTTGCAACGGGGAATGGATCTATTATAATATATACCCTTTTATTGAACTTTTTTTTTGGAGAATTTATTAAACTATTATGGCGACCGATTTCGTGCTATTTGTCACCTAGTAATCACTCATGGTTTTGTCTTATTATCATATACTTGAAGGATTGTCTTGGTGATGATTCTTGAAATTTGATTTAATTTACATTAATAACCATCCGTTTGTCATTTAAAATTTCTTTTTATTATGTCCGCTTGGCATGATTGACTTGAGTCAATGGAGGTCAGGCTGGTCCCATTAGCCAGCCCTGGTCCTTCCTTCGCGTAACTCGTTTCATGTTAAGTCATTCAATCTGTTAAAACTGGGAACAACAGGATATCAATTTTTTTTGTAGACATTATTGAATTTAAAGGTGGTCTGGAAGGGATTCTTTCTTGATTCCCCGGCTTCTCACAGCCTCACGGGCCTCTAAAATTATCAGCACAATTTGTTTTGAAAATTAACACAACTTATCTTTGGTTTCATTTTTTTTTTTTAAAAAACAGGTATAAAATGATAAAATATATTGAAATAAAATTAATTTTTTTCGCTTAATCTTTTCTTTTGTAAGTCCCTCTCATCCATAAGGAGAGATTTTATATTTATTTTTCTTTTGAAAATTTTTCTAGATTCAACTCCGAAGTTGAATCCTTTTTAACACCAAATTGGTCTTGTCGCGTGATCCACGCTGACGAAGGTGCACCGTTGGATCCGTGACCTCATGTAGTTTCTTTCTTTTCAATTTTTTTTTGCTTCGCTAGAAAAAAAGAACAAAACAAAATTTTAAATCTGTATTACAAGAGAATCAGAAAAAAAATAACAAGAACAACTTCCAGAACAACAATCATTGACAATGCTACAGCCTGTTATTAGAATCGATAACCCACGGATGAAAGCTAGGCCTGTTCACCTTTACCGGAAGAAGAAGAAGTTCACTCGAACAATGGTGGGTTTACTGGTAATTCTTTTAAAATACATATGTACAAAATCAACTGAATTTACAGAATTTACTGCTGCACCAGAATGAAGTCGTGTTCACAAGGGAAATAAGATTGCCTGAAAGATTCAACGAACTGAAAACGCCATTCGAATGTTTTACATATTTTTTCACGAATGAACTGTTCCAGCAAATAGCTGACTTCACGAATCTGGGTGCTCGCTAAGAAATACAAACCCAAAAATCAATTGCACTAGTATACAAATAAGGCAGTACATTGGTATTTTGATCTATATGTCAGTGGGCCCTATTGTGTAATTTGGACTTCGGTCGATTTGAAAGAAATATTCGCAATATTCTGTGTCTTTATCAAATAAAAGGTATTAAACATTAATTCAAAATATTTAGTAATCTATGATTTTAAATATTTGTTTAACAATTTCATTCGATCAGAAAAAATTCATCGAAATAATTTTCAATTGCAATCGAATAAGACATTAAAAAGCATAGATTACTAGATATTTTAAATGAAATTCATATAGCTAATAATAGCATTTGTTTGAGAATAAAACAAAATATTGTGAATATTTCATTCGAATCGATCGAATTACACAATAGGGCCCAGTATATAGGTATCCAAGTGTAGAAGAGTGCTGGGGACAGAACGCATTCGAAGCAATCCGTACAATCATGACATCAAAACAATTCTTCGAAAAACCGAAATACATCCGCTCCAACGACTTAACACTGATGAAAGATAGAAAGGATCCTAAATACGATGCGGTCTTCAAAATAAGACCAGTATACACTCATCTGAACGAAAGGTTTAATTCTGTCACTAAACAATCAAGATTGTGTGTCGATGAGCAGATATGCTCCGCAAAAACGGGATAATCTTTTCGGCAATACATGCCAAACAAGCCCTATAAATGGGGTATGAAATTATTTGTTTTGTGTGATTCTTCAGGTTTCTCATATAGATTTGAAGTTTATCATGGAAAAGGAGATAACATATTGCTTCCTGATACTCCGGATTTAGGAGCAACTGCGAATGTTGTTGTACGTTTGTCTAACACTATTCCAGATTACAAGAACCACTTTTGGTTTATCTACGAAGTCGCGGAATATATTTGTTGGGTACAGTTTGTTCTAATCAGGCACATAATTGCAAGTTGCCAACGGACAAGGACATTCAGAAGGAAAAGAGAGGCTATTCAGTGGAATATTTAGGATCCGCATATGGTGTCACGATAACTACTGTCTTATGGAAAGACACAAAATGCGTACTGCTACGATATCACCAATGAATCATATCATAACAATATAAACATTCTGTAATCTATAATTTTCTTAAAACAATATAAATATTTTTAAGAAAGCATAAATCATTAAAAATCAATAACTTGTTTAGTCTCATAAAAATATATGTAAATATTTTTAAGAAACTAAAAGATTACTAAAAACAAATAAACAATTTGTTTTTCTCAAGAAGATAATTATAAAGTCCAAAATAATAAGGTAAGAATTAATATGTAAAATCAAAATAACAAGAAGAATATAAAAACAATGAATCCTACTTTGAATTGCTCTTAATCATTTGAACGTTTTATAGAAGGTTTCAGAAAAGAATTGTTATTTTGATTTAATAGTGAAATCATAATTTAAGTTATACGTTTATATTTTATGAAATAAAATAATAAAAAAAGATGTTTAAGCTAAATTAAAAATGTGTCTTTTATTTTTCATTTTCATAATAGAAAAAAATAAGGCGCAGTTGGTAGGATACCGAAAGTGTTAAAAAAGTTATACATATATATATGTATAGTACATATAAATTGTGAAAGTGATATAAATGCTTAAAAGATACAACCCATATCAAAAAAACAAGAAAAAAAGAAATTTATCAGAAGAAAGAAATTCATCAGAAGCAGGAAATTCATCAGAAGAAGGAAAAATCAACACAGAGCCATCAGACCAACATCCAAAAGTTTCAACCTAAGAAGCAGAAAAATTCAAGGTAAAAATGACAACTATTAATATAGATCCAATTAAATTAGTACATAATTTACCAACATTCAGCGGAGAAGAAGATCCTGGGCTTTTAGTAATATTTATAAATAAGATAGATTATATTGAAAATTTAGTTCAAAATTATACAATAGAATCACGAGCATTTTTATTAAGTGAAATAAAAAATAAAATAGTAGGTGAAGCTCAAAAAATTTTAATAAGAGAAGAAAAAGTTACAAACTGGAAAGAAATAGAAAATATTTTTTTCGGGATTAGAGAAACATATAGAGATTAATTTCTTGAAGCCAATAAAATAGACAAAAACATAAGTATTTCAAAAAAATATTATATTTTAAGTAAAATTCTAAATAAATTGAATATAAAACATGAATTAAGTACTGAGAAATCTAATTATTAGAATCCAAAATCAAATGAAAAATTTATTTTGAATATTTTTTGTGAATCAATCCCTCCAAACGCTAGTTCAATCATTGTAAACAAAAGTATTAAAAGTCTGAGAAAAGCATTTATAACACTCGAGGAAAATTATCAAATTAAAACAGAAGAAAAACAAAATAATAAACAGTTTCCAAGAACATCATTTCAATTTAATAATAATAGAAATCATTTCAAACAAAATAGTTATAATAATTTTTCAAATAATAGAAATATTCCAAGATATGTAGGTCCTTAAATTATAATAATATAAACTTTTGTAGACAAGAAAAATTTCATTCTTATAATAATTCAGGTCAAAGTAGGTTTAACCATAATTATAATAATAATAATAATAATTCAACACAAAGAAGAATAAATCCTAATTATAATAATAATAATTCAACACAAAGTAGAATAAACCCTTATTATAACAATACAAATTCTCAACCAATGGAAATAGCAAATTTTCAAATACCAGCCTCGGAAGACCACTGCCAATTATAAAAACTTCAATTATCAATAAAGATTTAAAATTTTTAATCGATACTGGTGCAACTACTTCTGTAATAAATGAAGGAATTTTTTCTAGTAGAAATGAAATTCCTTTAGAAACCCCAATCATTGTTTCTACCTTATGTGGAAATTCTAAAATCACAAAAAAATTAAGAATCCCTTTACCACATCAATTCAACGACAGAAAACCAATGGATATAGCTGTAATTCAATTAAATAATAAAACATATGACGGAATATTAGGAAATAATATTTTGATCCCATTAAAAGCAAAAACAAATTACGAGAATAAAACTATAACTATTAATAATCAAGTAATTCCTCTAAAAAAGAACAATGAAATAAATTATCTAGATCAATATATAAAAGAAATAAGTGAAATTGATTTTAAACCAAGTAATAAACAGAATAGCTTGATAGAAAAATTACAAATTGATAAATTAAATAAAGAAGAAAAACAAGAACTTTTTAAAATAGTAAAAAACACATGTCACTGATATAACTCATAAAATCGAGACTAAAGACAACACTCCAATATATTCAAAACTTTATAGATACCCCCAAATACATAACAAGGAAGTAAACGACCAAATTAATGAAATGTTGGAACAAGAAATTATCAAAGAAAGTAAAAGTCCTTATAACTTTGGGTGGGTATCCAAAAAATTAGATAATTCCGGGAAACAAAAATGGCGAATAGTAATCGAGTAAATTTCCAATTCCTAATGTAGACGATATATTCGACAAACTAGGTAGAGCACAATGCTTTACGACTCTTGACCTTGCAAAAGGGTTTCACAAAATTTTAGTAGATCCAAGAGATAGAAATAAAACAGCATTTAGTACCCCACAAGGACATTACGAATTTGTAAGAATGTCATTTGGATTAAAACAGTTTCCAAGAACATCATTTCAATTTAATAATAATAGAAATCATTTCAAACAAAATAGTTATAATAATTTTTCAAATAATAGAAATATTCCAAGATATGTAGGTCCTTAAATTATAATAATATAAACTTTTGTAGACAAGAAAAATTTCATTCTTATAATAATTCAGGTCAAAGTAGGTTTAACCATAATTATAATAATAATAATAATAATTCAACACAAAGAAGAATAAATCCTAATTATAATAATAATAATTCAACACAAAGTAGAATAAACCCTTATTATAACAATACAAATTCTCAACCAATGGAAATAGCAAATTTTCAAATACCAGCCTCGGAAGACCACTGCCAATTATAAAAACTTCAATTATCAATAAAGATTTAAAATTTTTAATCGATACTGGTGCAACTACTTCTGTAATAAATGAAGGAATTTTTTCTAGTAGAAATGAAATTCCTTTAGAAACCCCAATCATTGTTTCTACCTTATGTGGAAATTCTAAAATCACAAAAAAATTAAGAATCCCTTTACCACATCAATTCAACGACAGAAAACCAATGGATATAGCTGTAATTCAATTAAATAATAAAACATATGACGGAATATTAGGAAATAATATTTTGATCCCATTAAAAGCAAAAACAAATTACGAGAATAAAACTATAACTATTAATAATCAAGTAATTCCTCTAAAAAAGAACAATGAAATAAATTATCTAGATCAATATATAAAAGAAATAAGTGAAATTGATTTTAAACCAAGTAATAAACAGAATAGCTTGATAGAAAAATTACAAATTGATAAATTAAATAAAGAAGAAAAACAAGAACTTTTTAAAATAGTAAAAAACACATGTCACTGATATAACTCATAAAATCGAGACTAAAGACAACACTCCAATATATTCAAAACTTTATAGATACCCCCAAATACATAACAAGGAAGTAAACGACCAAATTAATGAAATGTTGGAACAAGAAATTATCAAAGAAAGTAAAAGTCCTTATAACTTTGGGTGGGTATCCAAAAAATTAGATAATTCCGGGAAACAAAAATGGCGAATAGTAATCGAGTAAATTTCCAATTCCTAATGTAGACGATATATTCGACAAACTAGGTAGAGCACAATGCTTTACGACTCTTGACCTTGCAAAAGGGTTTCACAAAATTTTAGTAGATCCAAGAGATAGAAATAAAACAGCATTTAGTACCCCACAAGGACATTACGAATTTGTAAGAATGTCATTTGGATTAAAAAACGCCCCTGCTACATTCCAACGAATGATGAATTATGTTTTGAGAAAATACATTAATAAAATATGCGTTTTGATAAAACATTTACTCTCGTAACTGATGCAAGTAATGTAGCATTAGGAGCAGTATTAATACAAGAAGGAAAACCAATCTGTTATGCAAATAGAACCCTTAACCAACACGAAATTAATTATAGCACAATCGAAAAAGAATGTCTAGCCATAGTTTGGGCAACAAAATACTTTAGACCCTATTTGTACGGAAGAAAATTTCTAATCAAAACAGACCACCGACCATTAGTTTGGCTTAATTCATTAAAAGAACCTAATTCAAAACTGGCAAGGTGGAAAATAAAACTAAATGAATAAAATTATACTATAGAATATCTCAAAGGTAAAGAAAATCAAGTAGCAGACTACTTGAGTAAGCTCGAAATAAACGCAAATGAAAATATAGAACAAACTAGAACTGATAATGTAACAATACATAGCGGCATTGAAGAAAATAGGGATCATATTTCAATTTCTGAAAAACCCCTTAATTGCTTCAAAACACAAATTCTAGTCGAGATAGAGAATAACAAGAAAAATGAAATAATAACAATTTATAATAATGTGAGGAGAATAATAATAAGAGAATCTAATGAAATAATTTCAGCAATTAAACAATTCATACCAGAAAAAGGTATAATAGGAATTTTTTGTGAAAATGATGCTTTATATTTAGACACACAAGATCAATATGTTCAACATTTTGGTGGTCAAAGTAACATTAAAATTTTAAGATGTATGAAAAATTTAATAACTTTAAAAAATTATGGCGAAACAATTAAAATAATTGAAGAAAAACACGAAGAAAGAAACCATAGAGGTATAAATGAAACGTATTTAGAAATAAAAAACCATTGGTACTTTCCAAAATTACGCGAAATAATAAGACGATATATTAATAATTGTCAAGTTTGCTAAGAAGCAAAACATGACAGAAACCCCGGAAAAATAAAATTTGAGATATCTGAAACAGCAAGAAAACCTAATGAAATTTTGCATGTTGACATATACATATGTACCTACACAAAATGAATATTTTCTTACTTTTATAGATAAATTTACGAAACATCTATTTATTTCTCCTCTAATAGATAGAAATAGTGTTTCAATATTAGAACAAGTAAAACTTAGAATTGCAATTTTAAGTAAACCAAAAAAATTAATATGTGACGGAGAATTTAATACACTTAATTTTAAAGAATTTTGCAAAAAAAAAATAATATTATATCACATTTTACTACACCTTATGTCAAAACGGGTAATTCAGATGTTGAACGTATACATGGTACTTTGAACGAACACTTAAGACTTTTTAATGCAAAAAAGATACACTTGTACGTACTTCGAGAAAAAGTAATAAAAGCAGTAGAAATATATAATGATACCATACATCATTCAACAGGAAAAAGACCGAATGATTTCATCAGTAATAAATTAGAATTAAACGAATTAGATAAAATTGGTGATAAAATCCTTGAAAACAAAACAAAAATAAGATTTTTCAAAACCTAATGTTAATGATGAAGTTTATTTTGAGGTAGGTATTCCTAGAATACAAAAAAAAATTGACCCCTAAATACAAAAAAGTTAAAATCAATAAAAATAATGAAAATCAATATTTTTCAATCAAACGAAAAATTCAGAAAAAACAATTCAAAAGAAAGTTTAAATATCAAGGAGAAAATATCTTTTTACAGGTCCAAAATGCAGAGAATAATTATACTCCTCCTAACAGCCCTAGCAGTAACCAACGCAAGCTTTAAATTGGAAGAAATAAATAATGATGCAGGATTTATAATTATTAAGCAAAATCCCGTTGAAATTATAATATGTTAAAACAAAATAATACATATTGTTAATCTAGAGAGTTATATGTACTAATATTCTAAATAATATTGAAAATTCGATTAAAGAAAATTATAAGATCTTATTCATGTTTTTGAATTCTCCTTGCCGGTCACGTATGACCGAATATTGTTGGAGCAACGTCCGAGATTTTATTGCGACGTGACTGGCTGATTTTCTTTGTTATACAGCTTACTAATAGTTTTATAAGCTATTAACCATTTTTCTTAGATTCCGTTTCTTTTCGGTTTGAATTTTTTTTTTTTTTTGAAAAATTAATCGTTTAATCTTTTTGTTGTTAACTCAAAATTCAACCTTATCGCTCATTCATATATTTTTGTAGTACACATTGTAATCTTTAATTTTTTTATGCTCGCGACATATACGATGTCAGGCCAGTCTTTACGTTTAGGACCGTAATCTTTGCGCGTCTATGTTCGTGTGACATTCTGTTTGTTATATTCAAACCGTGTGGTTAATATAATATATATGTAAGATACACTCAACGTATGACACATAGCTTCGGTCACGTACACCAGGACTAATGTTTGCAACGGGGAATGGATCTATTATAATATATACCCTTTTATTGAACTTTTTTTTTGGAGAATTTATTAAACTATTATGGCGACCGATTTCGTGCTATTTGTCACCTAGTAATCACTCATGGTTTTGTCTTATTATCATATACTTGAAGGATTGTCTTGGTGATGATTCTTGAAATTTGATTTAATTTACATTAATAACCATCCGTTTGTCATTTAAAATTTCTTTTTATTATGTCCGCTTGGCATGATTGACTTGAGTCAATGGAGGTCAGGCTGGTCCCATTAGCCAGCCCTGGTCCTTCCTTCGCGTAACTCGTTTCATGTTAAGTCATTCAATCTGTTAAAACTGGGAACAACAGGATATCAATTTTTTTTGTAGACATTATTGAATTTAAAGGTGGTCTGGAAGGGATTCTTTCTTGATTCCCCGGCTTCTCACAGCCTCACGGGCCTCTAAAATTATCAGCACAATTTGTTTTGAAAATTAACACAACTTATCTTTGGTTTCATTTTTTTTTTTTAAAAAACAGGTATAAAATGATAAAATATATTGAAATAAAATTAATTTTTTTCGCTTAATCTTTTCTTTTGTAAGTCCCTCTCATCCATAAGGAGAGATTTTATATTTATTTTTCTTTTGAAAATTTTTCTAGATTCAACTCCGAAGTTGAATCCTTTTTAACACCAAATTGGTCTTGTCGCGTGATCCACGCTGACGAAGGTGCACCGTTGGATCCGTGACCTCATGTAGTTTCTTTCTTTTCAATTTTTTTTTGCTTCGCTAGAAAAAAAGAACAAAACAAAATTTTAAATCTGTATTACAAGAGAATCAGAAAAAAAATAACAAGAACAACTTCCAGAACAACAATCATTGACAATGCTACAGCCTGTTATTAGAATCGATAACCCACGGATGAAAGCTAGGCCTGTTCACCTTTACCGGAAGAAGAAGAAGTTCACTCGAACAATGGTGGGTTTACTGGTAATTCTTTTAAAATACATATGTACAAAATCAACTGAATTTACAGAATTTACTGCTGCACCAGAATGAAGTCGTGTTCACAAGGGAAATAAGATTGCCTGAAAGATTCAACGAACTGAAAACGCCATTCGAATGTTTTACATATTTTTTCACGAATGAACTGTTCCAGCAAATAGCTGACTTCACGAATCTGGGTGCTCGCTAAGAAATACAAACCCAAAAATCAATTGCACTAGTATACAAATAAGGCAGTACATTGGTATTTTGATCTATATGTCAGTGGGCCCTATTGTGTAATTTGGACTTCGGTCGATTTGAAAGAAATATTCGCAATATTCTGTGTCTTTATCAAATAAAAGGTATTAAACATTAATTCAAAATATTTAGTAATCTATGATTTTAAATATTTGTTTAACAATTTCATTCGATCAGAAAAAATTCATCGAAATAATTTTCAATTGCAATCGAATAAGACATTAAAAAGCATAGATTACTAGATATTTTAAATGAAATTCATATAGCTAATAATAGCATTTGTTTGAGAATAAAACAAAATATTGTGAATATTTCATTCGAATCGATCGAATTACACAATAGGGCCCAGTATATAGGTATCCAAGTGTAGAAGAGTGCTGGGGACAGAACGCATTCGAAGCAATCCGTACAATCATGACATCAAAACAATTCTTCGAAAAACCGAAATACATCCGCTCCAACGACTTAACACTGATGAAAGATAGAAAGGATCCTAAATACGATGCGGTCTTCAAAATAAGACCAGTATACACTCATCTGAACGAAAGGTTTAATTCTGTCACTAAACAATCAAGATTGTGTGTCGATGAGCAGATATGCTCCGCAAAAACGGGATAATCTTTTCGGCAATACATGCCAAACAAGCCCTATAAATGGGGTATGAAATTATTTGTTTTGTGTGATTCTTCAGGTTTCTCATATAGATTTGAAGTTTATCATGGAAAAGGAGATAACATATTGCTTCCTGATACTCCGGATTTAGGAGCAACTGCGAATGTTGTTGTACGTTTGTCTAACACTATTCCAGATTACAAGAACCACTTTTGGTTTATCTACGAAGTCGCGGAATATATTTGTTGGGTACAGTTTGTTCTAATCAGGCACATAATTGCAAGTTGCCAACGGACAAGGACATTCAGAAGGAAAAGAGAGGCTATTCAGTGGAATATTTAGGATCCGCATATGGTGTCACGATAACTACTGTCTTATGGAAAGACACAAAATGCGTACTGCTACGATATCACCAATGAATCATATCATAACAATATAAACATTCTGTAATCTATAATTTTCTTAAAACAATATAAATATTTTTAAGAAAGCATAAATCATTAAAAATCAATAACTTGTTTAGTCTCATAAAAATATATGTAAATATTTTTAAGAAACTAAAAGATTACTAAAAACAAATAAACAATTTGTTTTTCTCAAGAAGATAATTATAAAGTCCAAAATAATAAGGTAAGAATTAATATGTAAAATCAAAATAACAAGAAGAATATAAAAACAATGAATCCTACTTTGAATTGCTCTTAATCATTTGAACGTTTTATAGAAGGTTTCAGAAAAGAATTGTTATTTTGATTTAATAGTGAAATCATAATTTAAGTTATACGTTTATATTTTATGAAATAAAATAATAAAAAAAGATGTTTAAGCTAAATTAAAAATGTGTCTTTTATTTTTCATTTTCATAATAGAAAAAAATAAGGCGCAGTTGGTAGGATACCGAAAGTGTTAAAAAAGTTATACATATATATATGTATAGTACATATAAATTGTGAAAGTGATATAAATGCTTAAAAGATACAACCCATATCAAAAAAACAAGAAAAAAAGAAATTTATCAGAAGAAAGAAATTCATCAGAAGCAGGAAATTCATCAGAAGAAGGAAAAATCAACACAGAGCCATCAGACCAACATCCAAAAGTTTCAACCTAAGAAGCAGAAAAATTCAAGGTAAAAATGACAACTATTAATATAGATCCAATTAAATTAGTACATAATTTACCAACATTCAGCGGAGAAGAAGATCCTGGGCTTTTAGTAATATTTATAAATAAGATAGATTATATTGAAAATTTAGTTCAAAATTATACAATAGAATCACGAGCATTTTTATTAAGTGAAATAAAAAATAAAATAGTAGGTGAAGCTCAAAAAATTTTAATAAGAGAAGAAAAAGTTACAAACTGGAAAGAAATAGAAAATATTTTTTTCGGGATTAGAGAAACATATAGAGATTAATTTCTTGAAGCCAATAAAATAGACAAAAACATAAGTATTTCAAAAAAATATTATATTTTAAGTAAAATTCTAAATAAATTGAATATAAAACATGAATTAAGTACTGAGAAATCTAATTATTAGAATCCAAAATCAAATGAAAAATTTATTTTGAATATTTTTTGTGAATCAATCCCTCCAAACGCTAGTTCAATCATTGTAAACAAAAGTATTAAAAGTCTGAGAAAAGCATTTATAACACTCGAGGAAAATTATCAAATTAAAACAGAAGAAAAACAAAATAATAAACAGTTTCCAAGAACATCATTTCAATTTAATAATAATAGAAATCATTTCAAACAAAATAGTTATAATAATTTTTCAAATAATAGAAATATTCCAAGATATGTAGGTCCTTAAATTATAATAATATAAACTTTTGTAGACAAGAAAAATTTCATTCTTATAATAATTCAGGTCAAAGTAGGTTTAACCATAATTATAATAATAATAATAATAATTCAACACAAAGAAGAATAAATCCTAATTATAATAATAATAATTCAACACAAAGTAGAATAAACCCTTATTATAACAATACAAATTCTCAACCAATGGAAATAGCAAATTTTCAAATACCAGCCTCGGAAGACCACTGCCAATTATAAAAACTTCAATTATCAATAAAGATTTAAAATTTTTAATCGATACTGGTGCAACTACTTCTGTAATAAATGAAGGAATTTTTTCTAGTAGAAATGAAATTCCTTTAGAAACCCCAATCATTGTTTCTACCTTATGTGGAAATTCTAAAATCACAAAAAAATTAAGAATCCCTTTACCACATCAATTCAACGACAGAAAACCAATGGATATAGCTGTAATTCAATTAAATAATAAAACATATGACGGAATATTAGGAAATAATATTTTGATCCCATTAAAAGCAAAAACAAATTACGAGAATAAAACTATAACTATTAATAATCAAGTAATTCCTCTAAAAAAGAACAATGAAATAAATTATCTAGATCAATATATAAAAGAAATAAGTGAAATTGATTTTAAACCAAGTAATAAACAGAATAGCTTGATAGAAAAATTACAAATTGATAAATTAAATAAAGAAGAAAAACAAGAACTTTTTAAAATAGTAAAAAACACATGTCACTGATATAACTCATAAAATCGAGACTAAAGACAACACTCCAATATATTCAAAACTTTATAGATACCCCCAAATACATAACAAGGAAGTAAACGACCAAATTAATGAAATGTTGGAACAAGAAATTATCAAAGAAAGTAAAAGTCCTTATAACTTTGGGTGGGTATCCAAAAAATTAGATAATTCCGGGAAACAAAAATGGCGAATAGTAATCGAGTAAATTTCCAATTCCTAATGTAGACGATATATTCGACAAACTAGGTAGAGCACAATGCTTTACGACTCTTGACCTTGCAAAAGGGTTTCACAAAATTTTAGTAGATCCAAGAGATAGAAATAAAACAGCATTTAGTACCCCACAAGGACATTACGAATTTGTAAGAATGTCATTTGGATTAAAACAGTTTCCAAGAACATCATTTCAATTTAATAATAATAGAAATCATTTCAAACAAAATAGTTATAATAATTTTTCAAATAATAGAAATATTCCAAGATATGTAGGTCCTTAAATTATAATAATATAAACTTTTGTAGACAAGAAAAATTTCATTCTTATAATAATTCAGGTCAAAGTAGGTTTAACCATAATTATAATAATAATAATAATAATTCAACACAAAGAAGAATAAATCCTAATTATAATAATAATAATTCAACACAAAGTAGAATAAACCCTTATTATAACAATACAAATTCTCAACCAATGGAAATAGCAAATTTTCAAATACCAGCCTCGGAAGACCACTGCCAATTATAAAAACTTCAATTATCAATAAAGATTTAAAATTTTTAATCGATACTGGTGCAACTACTTCTGTAATAAATGAAGGAATTTTTTCTAGTAGAAATGAAATTCCTTTAGAAACCCCAATCATTGTTTCTACCTTATGTGGAAATTCTAAAATCACAAAAAAATTAAGAATCCCTTTACCACATCAATTCAACGACAGAAAACCAATGGATATAGCTGTAATTCAATTAAATAATAAAACATATGACGGAATATTAGGAAATAATATTTTGATCCCATTAAAAGCAAAAACAAATTACGAGAATAAAACTATAACTATTAATAATCAAGTAATTCCTCTAAAAAAGAACAATGAAATAAATTATCTAGATCAATATATAAAAGAAATAAGTGAAATTGATTTTAAACCAAGTAATAAACAGAATAGCTTGATAGAAAAATTACAAATTGATAAATTAAATAAAGAAGAAAAACAAGAACTTTTTAAAATAGTAAAAAACACATGTCACTGATATAACTCATAAAATCGAGACTAAAGACAACACTCCAATATATTCAAAACTTTATAGATACCCCCAAATACATAACAAGGAAGTAAACGACCAAATTAATGAAATGTTGGAACAAGAAATTATCAAAGAAAGTAAAAGTCCTTATAACTTTGGGTGGGTATCCAAAAAATTAGATAATTCCGGGAAACAAAAATGGCGAATAGTAATCGAGTAAATTTCCAATTCCTAATGTAGACGATATATTCGACAAACTAGGTAGAGCACAATGCTTTACGACTCTTGACCTTGCAAAAGGGTTTCACAAAATTTTAGTAGATCCAAGAGATAGAAATAAAACAGCATTTAGTACCCCACAAGGACATTACGAATTTGTAAGAATGTCATTTGGATTAAAAAACGCCCCTGCTACATTCCAACGAATGATGAATTATGTTTTGAGAAAATACATTAATAAAATATGCGTTTTGATAAAACATTTACTCTCGTAACTGATGCAAGTAATGTAGCATTAGGAGCAGTATTAATACAAGAAGGAAAACCAATCTGTTATGCAAATAGAACCCTTAACCAACACGAAATTAATTATAGCACAATCGAAAAAGAATGTCTAGCCATAGTTTGGGCAACAAAATACTTTAGACCCTATTTGTACGGAAGAAAATTTCTAATCAAAACAGACCACCGACCATTAGTTTGGCTTAATTCATTAAAAGAACCTAATTCAAAACTGGCAAGGTGGAAAATAAAACTAAATGAATAAAATTATACTATAGAATATCTCAAAGGTAAAGAAAATCAAGTAGCAGACTACTTGAGTAAGCTCGAAATAAACGCAAATGAAAATATAGAACAAACTAGAACTGATAATGTAACAATACATAGCGGCATTGAAGAAAATAGGGATCATATTTCAATTTCTGAAAAACCCCTTAATTGCTTCAAAACACAAATTCTAGTCGAGATAGAGAATAACAAGAAAAATGAAATAATAACAATTTATAATAATGTGAGGAGAATAATAATAAGAGAATCTAATGAAATAATTTCAGCAATTAAACAATTCATACCAGAAAAAGGTATAATAGGAATTTTTTGTGAAAATGATGCTTTATATTTAGACACACAAGATCAATATGTTCAACATTTTGGTGGTCAAAGTAACATTAAAATTTTAAGATGTATGAAAAATTTAATAACTTTAAAAAATTATGGCGAAACAATTAAAATAATTGAAGAAAAACACGAAGAAAGAAACCATAGAGGTATAAATGAAACGTATTTAGAAATAAAAAACCATTGGTACTTTCCAAAATTACGCGAAATAATAAGACGATATATTAATAATTGTCAAGTTTGCTAAGAAGCAAAACATGACAGAAACCCCGGAAAAATAAAATTTGAGATATCTGAAACAGCAAGAAAACCTAATGAAATTTTGCATGTTGACATATACATATGTACCTACACAAAATGAATATTTTCTTACTTTTATAGATAAATTTACGAAACATCTATTTATTTCTCCTCTAATAGATAGAAATAGTGTTTCAATATTAGAACAAGTAAAACTTAGAATTGCAATTTTAAGTAAACCAAAAAAATTAATATGTGACGGAGAATTTAATACACTTAATTTTAAAGAATTTTGCAAAAAAAAAATAATATTATATCACATTTTACTACACCTTATGTCAAAACGGGTAATTCAGATGTTGAACGTATACATGGTACTTTGAACGAACACTTAAGACTTTTTAATGCAAAAAAGATACACTTGTACGTACTTCGAGAAAAAGTAATAAAAGCAGTAGAAATATATAATGATACCATACATCATTCAACAGGAAAAAGACCGAATGATTTCATCAGTAATAAATTAGAATTAAACGAATTAGATAAAATTGGTGATAAAATCCTTGAAAACAAAACAAAAATAAGATTTTTCAAAACCTAATGTTAATGATGAAGTTTATTTTGAGGTAGGTATTCCTAGAATACAAAAAAAAATTGACCCCTAAATACAAAAAAGTTAAAATCAATAAAAATAATGAAAATCAATATTTTTCAATCAAACGAAAAATTCAGAAAAAACAATTCAAAAGAAAGTTTAAATATCAAGGAGAAAATATCTTTTTACAGGTCCAAAATGCAGAGAATAATTATACTCCTCCTAACAGCCCTAGCAGTAACCAACGCAAGCTTTAAATTGGAAGAAATAAATAATGATGCAGGATTTATAATTATTAAGCAAAATCCCGTTGAAATTATAATATGTTAAAACAAAATAATACATATTGTTAATCTAGAGAGTTATATGTACTAATATTCTAAATAATATTGAAAATTCGATTAAAGAAAATTATAAGATCTTTAATGATAATCATCTGTACAGTATGTCAATGAATTCAATAAACAATAGTAAATTTAAACTTGATACTATATTTCCACATAGTAGACAAAAACGTGGACAAAACATTGGTGGTAATGCATTAAACTGGTTATTTGTATCCATGGACAATAATGACAGGTTAGAAATAGAAAAACACTTAAAAATTATAGACGAAAATAATCACAACCTCATAAATGAAAACAATAAACAAATAACTATCAACAGACAATTGCAAGAACAATTAGAAAAAATAAATAAACATCAATCTCTAATTAAAGAATACACATATGTATAATATAAGCAATGAACAAAAAATACTAGCAAAAAATTTACATACAATTCAAATTAATACAGATATAATGTTATTAAATGAAGAAATTGAAAAACTACAAGATAATGTAGTATTTTCAAAATTAGGAATATTAGGGAGAAATATTTTAAATTCAGAAGAAATTAGAAAATTTAATATAAGCATCAGAAAATTAGAAAATATCTAAAGTAATTTAATTAAGATAAACAACAAACCAGCCTTTATCATTATGGTACCAATATTTTCAGAAAATGAATATTTAAAACTCCAAATACTTCCCACTCCAAATTCAAAAAAATATGAAATAGATATTAAAAAAACTCAATATATTACATCACAAAAAGAAATCATATAAGTTAACACAACATATAATAACACGCGTATCCGGTCAATCGACTGAATACTAATAACCAAATATTGGTAAAATGCATTCTTGCATTTTTTTTAACACACGCATCCGCTCCGGTTTAACAATACATACTTTTTCATTATTCAGCTAATTATAAGTAATATTTAATTGAATTAACACTAAATAATATTTTATTGAATGCCAGTACATATTTTTTCATTATTCAGCAAATTATAAGTAATATTTAACATAATTAACGTTGAATAATATTTTATTGAATGCTTACGTTTCACTAATTTTCTTAAAACCTAATTGTAATTATTAATTAAGTTAAAAATTAAGTTTAGTCTTATTTTTGGGTTGAATAAAGCAAGATTAAAAATTAAAAAGGTGTTTAAATTTAAATTCCTTTAACTGGCGCCCGAGCAGAAGTAAACGGTCGAAAAAATTGTGTTGAGTGTTTCAAAATTTTTTTTTTCTCTAAGTTTAAATTTTTATATAAATTTCATTAAATTTATACAAAAATAAAAGTGAAATTTCATAAAACTAAAACTACAACCGTTCACATAAGAACACAGGAGTAGTTCAAAAGTGAAATAATTTCAATCACTGTCTATAAAAAGTTATAGTTTGTGAAAAATTTGGACAACTACAACTGTTTACATAAGAACACAGGAGTAATACAAAAAAAGGAGAAGTGAAGTGAAAAAAAATTGGAACACTATTAAAGCATCATCACAGTACCCATAAGAACACCGTGACAAATCATCGCTTTCAACACAATTGAAACACAGGTAGTGGACTAGGAACGTGCCACAAGTAGGTTGTCTACAAGTACAACGTTGATAACTAAACGGGATAACTACGGACCGCTCTCCTAAGTGTTTCCCATCGACCAGGACTAATATGATGAAAACTTTGGTTATTTTACTGTAAGTAAAACCAATATCTAAAAGGAAAATTTCAAAAAAATAATAATAATAATAATAATTATAAAAAAAAAAAAAAGTATAAAAGTATAAAATAAAATATATGAATTATTTCAAATTGTTTTAAGTAAAAACACGTAAATAAAAAACTTTGATTATTTTAATAATATTTTTAGAACAAAAAAAAAAAAAAAAAATAAAAAAAAAAAAAAAAAAAAAAAAAATATACATATATATATATATAAATTTGAAATTGTCTAAAATAAAAACACATAAATAGAGAGCTTTTATTATTTTAAATCTCAGAAGAAAATTTCAAAAAATAAATAATTTCAAACAGTTTAAAATAAAAATATATACATGAAAATGTTTTTTTTTTTTAGCCCATTTGACAAAAATTAAAAATATATTATATATGCATATACGTATACTATATACATTTCTTTTTTTCTAATAAATTATAATCAAAAATATCATTGTTATAAATCATTCGAAAAAACTTTTGACCATTGCAATTATATAGTTTACTTAACTATTATATTTGTAATATAAAAAATATACTGAGGAAATTTTGATTATTACATTTAACCAATTATATTGTTCACTTGTGATTTTGTCGACTTTGTGAATTAACCTTTTGGTAATTTGTATTGTTTTACTTGTAATTCTCTCAATTTTGTAAAAGAAAATTAGTGAAAAACCTATAATTATTGGAATATGTCACACATAGAAAATTTACAAGAAGCCATTAAGCAATTGACTGGTGCAGTAAATGCACAAATAGAACAAATTAGGGGTCTAGAAAACAGACTTCAACAACTGGAAACATTACAAAGAACTAGAAAATTTGAACAAACGACTTTGACGATACCAAAAACTGAAGAAGATTTAAAAACCATATCTAAACTCCCAGACTGTGTTAAAGAATTACAACCATTTGACGGTAACCCAGTACAGTATGTCTCCTGGATCCATAGTGTAGAAAATATACTCAAAGATTATGAAATTGTCCGCTCTAAACCAATCTATAGGGCCATATTGCAATGTATAAGACAAAAAATAAGGGGTAAAGCGGATTCAGCTTTCAGAACATCCCTGTGCAACAGAAAAATTTGGCCTATAACATACAACATAACATGAGCAACAAGCCACCACAACGCCCTACCCATCCTAAACCACCGATACCAATGGAAATTGACCAATCTGTACAAACACGACAGGTTAACTACATGAACAGACCAACCCACCCTGATCCAATCGCAATGAAACGAGAAAACAATTCTGATGGGCATATGAGGAAACAGCAAAGAATGTACCATATTGAAACGCAGGAAGATGAATCCGAATATGATGAATACATACAACAATACAGTGATTACGAGGGGGAAAACGAAAGTGAGGAGCAACACGAAATAAATTTTATGACGGATGCCTGTCTAGCGTACCATACCTAGAATACAAAACCAGAAATAATAAGATTCTAAAGTTCCTGATGGATACAGGAGCTAATAAAAACTTTATAAAACCAGAACTGGCCTTAAACGCAAAAACCACCACCACACCCTTCAAAATAAGATCAGCGGGAGGAGATATTTTAATAACACGAAAAGTTAAAGGAAAATTTTTCGAAAGTGTAGGGAACGACACAATAATAGAATTTTTTGTACTACCCGGACTTCAAACATTCGATGGAATCATAGGCGATGATACCCTTAAAGAACTTGGAGCCGTCATAGACAGAAGAAACAACATCTTGAAACTCTTGCCTAACGTTGAAATTCCGCTTAAAGAAAAACCATCAATTCAAGTAAACTCCATTGAAGTCCGAGACAACCATTTAGATTCAAAAACAAAGGAAAAAGTCACAGCTCTAGTGAAGACACTTGCATCATTATTTGGACCATTGAACGATCAAGAACTCATCGACACCAATGTTAGAGCAGAAATAAAGACAACAACAGATGAACCTATATATGCGAAACTGTATCCCTATCCCGTCAACATGCGAGAAGAAGTGGAGAAACAAATAAAAAAACTTTTGGAAGACGGTATTATAAGACCATCTAAAAGACTGAATGCAGTAACAACAGCAGATACATATCCGATACCTGACATAACCAACACACTTGCTAATCTTGGAAATTGTAAATACTTTACCACCATCGACCTAACATCAGGATTTCACCAAATAAAAATGATGAAAAAAGACATACCTAAGACTGCCTTTTCCACTATGAATGGTAAGTACGAATTTCTAAGACTACCTTTTGGACTAAAAAACGCGCCGGCTATATTCCAACGCATGATAGATGACGTTCTAAAAGAATATATTGGAAAAATTTGTTATGTCTATATAGATGACATAATAATATTTGGTGGAATGACTGAAGAAGAACACCTCGAGAACGTCTATAAAATATTTACAAAACTAAGAAAGGCCAATTTGAAGGTAAACCTCGATAAGACAGAGTTTCTCAAAACGGAAACAGAATTCTTAGGACACGTCATTACTAATGCAGGCATTAAATCAGATCCAAAGAAAACTTCAGCAATTCAACGTATAAAACCTCCTGAAAATTTAAGAGACCTTAAAGGATTTCTTGGACTGACCTCATATTATAGACGATTCATAAAGGACTATGCTAAAATTGCCAAACCTCTGACAAACCTAACAAGAGGTGAGAACGCTCAAATAGGGGCAAACCAATCTAAGAAAGTTAAAATTATACTGAAAGAAAAAGAACTTCGAGCATTTAATCAACTCAAAGAATCGCTAATATCTTCCGAAATCCTCATTTTTCCAGATCTAGAGAAGCCCTTTATATTAACAACGGACGCTTCAAATCAAGCAATTGGAGCCGTTCTTTCTCAAGGAGAAATCGAAAAGGACAAGCCAATTGCATACATCTCAAGATCATTGAATAAAACAGAGGAAAATTATGCTACAAACGAGAAAGAAATGTTGGCCATCGTTTGGGCTTTAGACAAATTCAGGAACTATCTGTATGGAGCCAAAAAAGTCAAAATCCTCACAGATCACCAACCACTTACATTTACTCTTAGTAATAGAAATTATAATGCAAAATTAAAAAGGTGGAAAGCGAGAATCGAAGAATACAACTGCGAATTGGTCTACAAAGTACAAACCCGGATGTACGAACAAGGTAGCTGACGCACTGTCACGATTGAAAACAGAGGTAAATGCTCTAACAACATGCTCAACATCATCAAGAGGTACGGTACACAGCGCGGAAGAAGATAACTCTGATCTAATCCCACACTGTGAAGCACCGTTAAACGTATTCAAGAACCAACTTATAATTAACGAAAAAGAAGGATCATATACCTCCACAATCAAGGAACAACCACATCCATCATATTCTCGATACTACGTAAATATGCCGGTGATAACTAAAGAAAGTTTGCTCCGAATACTACAAAAAAGGCTCGAACCAAACGCAGTAAACGGAATAAAAATCCCCGAACATCGCATACAACTTTTACAAGAAATCTACACAGAACATCTCAAACATTTCAAAATGCGAATAACTCAAAAGATGGTACAGGACATCAACAGCGATGAAGAAAAAATGAACATAATTTGACATGAGCATAGGAGAGCACATCGAAATTGGAGAGAAAATAAAGAGCAGATTTTGGAAGCGTATTATTTTCCACAGATGGCCAAACTGATTAAACAATATACTCGCAACTGTGACATTTGTAATACAAACAAATATGACAGACACCAAAACAGACCACAACTACAAGAAACACCTATACCTACATACCCTACAGAAATTATCCATATAGATATAATTGAAATAAAAAATGAAAAATTCATTTCTTGTATCGATAAGTTCTCTAAATTTACCAAATTATTCCATGTAAAAAATAAATCTGTTTTACATCTGCGTGATAAGTTAATAAAAATATTGCACTATTTTACACTACCCCGAATGATAGTGATGGACAACGAAAAGAGTTTCGTTAGCCCAATAATAACAGACTATATAAAAACACTAGGAATAGACATATACCTTGCACCATCTCAAAGGAGCGAAGTTAATGGCACAGTAGAGAGAGTTCATTCTACAATTATCGAAATCTTAAGGTGCATGCAGAATGAGTATAAAGATCTAACACTGAAAGAGCTTGTCAATATAGCTGTAGATAAATACAATAATACCATTCACTCTGTTACAAAACTAAAACCCTGCGATGTTTTCCTCGGTAGGGCTCAGAAAATAAACTATCAAAGCTTAATAGAATTTAGAAACAAAACAAACGAAAATCTCCTGGACAGAATAAAAAGAAACCAGAAATCGAGAGCGAAACGAGAAACTGAGAAGGGAAACACGACCAAAACATATGCACCTGGCGAAACGATTTATACATCTATCAAACAAATTAAAGGGAAAGACAGACCGAGATACAAAAAAGAAACGGTGGCCAGGGATAACAAAGCCACTGTTACAACGACTTCGGGGAGAAGAATTCATAAGTCTCATATAAAAAATATATAAAGTAAGAATATACCAAACTGGACCTAAAACTCTTACATAGCCTCCATCTAAACAATGTAGAAAAGCTAGATAAGTTATTTTCCCAACACAAGTTAGAGTTCGGAGTGGACATCGGACTAATAATAATTATAATTATTGTCTCTTTTCTTCTATTAAAACTATTTAGAAACAAAAACAAATCGATGACAATACTTCCCCAGACAACGACATACTTGAAAACAGACACACAGTCAGGACTACAACCCATAACCTTAAACTTCTGACCCGCGGGACGATGGTCTTTAAGAAGGGAGGAGTTAACACAACATATAATAACACGCGTATCCGGTCAATCGACTGAATACTAATAACCAAATATTGGTAAAATGCATTCTTGCATTTTTTTTAACACACGCATCCGCTCCGATTTAACAATACATACTTTTTCATTATTCAGCAAATTATAAGTAATATTTAACATAATTAACGTTGAATAATATTTTATTGAATACTTACGTTTCACTAATTTTCTTAAAACCTAATTGTAATTATTAATTAAGTTAAAAATTAAGTTTAGTCTTATTTTTGGGTTGAATAAAGCAAGATTAAAAATTAAAAAGGTGTTTAAATTTAAATTCCTTTAACTTATATGATGACAACAACAATATAAATTCTAAAGAAATATTTAAAAGCAGTAGATGTATTCAAAATCTATATAAACAATCTTACGAAAAATGTTTATTCAAAATAAATAAAAACCCATCAATTACAGAACTAAAGGAAGGATTGATATTAATAAAAAATTTATTCATGACAAATCTAACAAATACATGTAATAATTTAAATTATAAAATACAAAATAATAATTTAATAACTTTCACAAATTGCGAAATAAAAATAAATAGTACAATTTACAAGAATTAAAAATATTATTTTCAACAGAATCTTTTATTACCATTATATGTATATTAAACCAGAAAATATTAATTTGACCATAAATTTAGAAGACTTACATTTAAGACAAATTAAAAATAAGAAAGAAATCGAAGAAATAAAATCTACAAACAATATAAAACACAATACATATATCTTATATAAGTATTATCATTATAGTAATAATTTTTATTATAAATATTATATGGTTATTTTTAAGAAAAACTGAAAAAATTCAAATCAAGAATATAATCGATACTCAGGAGAATATACCTACAAAATACTTATCTCATTTGGATTTTATTAATCTTGTGACATTATTTAATGTTAATGATTTAAATGTATGTAAATGTAACTTATAATGACATATTAAAACCGCTTGTCGAGGACCTAAAAATTTTGGAAACATAAGGTATTCTATTCAACAATTGGAAATTTCTTGTTACTTTAATATCTGTTTCTGCAGATAACTTAGGCGCAAATTTAATTCATGGTTTTTCTGCAGGATTTTCAGCTAATTTTTTCTGTAGATTTTGTAATATGAACAAAACTGAAACTCGAAGTTCGTTCAAAGAAGATCAAACAAAATTACGGTCTATTAAAACAATATCTGAATATAAAAACTGTAATTCAAATGAACTCTTTTCTCAAACAGGCATTCGTTTTTATAGTATTTTAAATAACCTTCATTATTTTAATGTCATCGATAATGGAGTTGTACACCCTACGCATGATTTACTTGAGGGAATAGTTCCGTTTACAATATTAGCTTTCTGTAATTTTATAGTTTCACAAAAAATCATAACTTTTAATGACATTAATAAACGAATACACGCATTTAATTATGGATACCTTTATAGAAACTGTCTTTTTACATCTATTATAAGTAAAGAAAGCATATCCTATTCGGTCTCACAAATGTGGTGTTTAATTATTCATTTTCCATTGATTTTTGGAGATTTAATCTCAGATAAAATCATCAATAAATGGGAGGTAATAACAACATTACTTGCTATTTTAGAAATTGCATTTTCAACTTTTGAATTTTCAAAATGACGCAAAATTGTATGAAGTATCTTGGCTTAAGTACTTTGGTCATTATCAATTTGGTTTATATTTATTTTTTTCCGATAAAAATGTACATTTCACAGAAAAAATTATTAGTTTTAAAAATTCCTTTTTTATAATTACTTCATTAGTTAAAGTATCGTTTGATTCATTTCATAATTTATATCAAGTGAATACCAGAACAAAAAGAATAACAATATTGACTTTAGAAAATTTCAAAAACGCTGAAATATGTGATTCCGGTATATATAGGAAAAATGGAAAAATTTACATAGTAAAAAAAACTTAATAATCGTAAAGAAAAAAATGAAGCTATGTATGTGTATATTTAGTTTTTAAATAATTTGTTTCGAAAATAAAAGGTGTATATGTATTTAAAAAAAGGTGTGTATTATTTTAAACCTTTCAAATTCATATATTTACAGAGTTTTGCAGAGAGATATCATCCAACATATAACAATCGATTCTATGGGTTGTCCCGAAAAACGTTTGTTTAGACAGGTGACAGACCATTTTCAAAGAAAAGGTGTCCTAACAAACGTTAATTGAGACAATCGATAAAATCGATTGGTATGTGTTGCAGGGACATATTGTTTTAAATGATTTCCTAGTATGAATTTTTATGCTCTATATGGTATGGTTAGCATCTATCCAGTTATCGTATACATTTTATGTTGATAACAGAATAAAATACAAAAACTTTTTGATGATGATCTAAAATTTAAATATGAACGTATAACTAGCTTACAATATAAAATAAAATTAATCAAAGAAGAATTAATTGGTATTAAATACGCCATAAGTTTCGCCAAATCAAGTATTCTAAACTCAGTAATGCTTTCAAAAAAAGAAATAGATCTTGCTACTAAAATTTTGGATAATGAGAGACTTCCTTACGCGACACCGGAAGAAGCACTAGAACTAGCTAGTGTCTAAATTATAACTAATAACCTATTAATTTTGTATATTATTAATATTCCAATCACAACAAATGAAACTTTCGAAAAAATAATTATAAAATCAGTAAAGAAAAATAATGTAATGATCGAAATAGAAAATAATATTATACTAAGAAGTAAGGATAAATTTTATTCAGTAGTTAAAGATTGTATAAATGTTAATTCATTATCAATATGCAAACAAACTAATGTAATAGATATAAGTAATTCATCCCTGCATAACAATTTGACGATACTCAGTGGCTAATATTGATTATCGACACTGTATAGACACTCGAAACCGCCATATTGCTTTTGAATATCGATAGAATACATAATAAATAACGCCA
The DNA here is from genome assembly GCA_939192795.1 of Bombylius discolor. Taxonomy (NCBI): domain Eukaryota; kingdom Metazoa; phylum Arthropoda; class Insecta; order Diptera; family Bombyliidae; genus Bombylius; species Bombylius discolor. The sequence goes on along the minus strand of OW584241.1, from coordinate 17,688,961 downwards.
GTCGCATATTGCGTTTTTGAGGCGAAGTTTGTTTTTCAGTATTAACAGGATATCGAATAGATAACAATAAACGATATTAAACGTTGCTGACTGATTTGAAAAGAGTATCGATTGTTGATATCCTATCAACATTGCATCAATACTGTAATGACACGGATAATAAATATCGAAAGCCAATGTCGATGCAGTATCGGTTGAGTATCCAATCACCGGAACTGTCAATTCGTTGTTCATTTGTGCAAGTTTCTTTTAAGTGATTGTTAATGAAATTTACAATTAAAATGTTTAAAATTTATCAATTTACATCAGATAAAGCTATAATGGCTTTTCCTGTTTCATGGGTTAAAGATGATATGGTAAGATATACATTTATGAAATTATTAAAAAGAAAATTCCATTATACATAAAATACTTTCTTCTTACTATAAGGTTCCATATAGTGTGGACGCCGGAGCACACATCAAAAGTAATAAGAAACTCTCAAAAAGATGGCTCTTGTTTAAAGTGAGAGAAGTGGACGGCAAAATTTACGGTAAAATATTGTGTTTTAATTTAAAAATATAGATAGATTTATAATCATATGCTGCTAACATAGATTCATATGCTGCGGCCTTGAAAGCAGAATGTGTTCTTACACAAAAAACTGATGTCAACACATCCGATTATGAAATGTGTAATTTTTCAAAGAAAAATATGAAAAAGAGAACAAAGCGGAACTTACCGACTACTTCTCATTATTGTTCTTCGACAGAACAGGATGATGACGAAGATGATATACCATGTGCACCACTAAAAAGATTTATGTCATGTCATGACAAAACAGAAATGGACAAAGCATTTCAGGAAATGTCTGCTGTTGCCAATGTCGACCAGCAAATGAGTTTGCAGAATGAAATATTGGTTGGTATAATATTTATATAAAAATATTTTTACAATATCTGAAAATCATTTTTAATTTTATTTTCAGATACAAAATAACCAAATACTTACAAGTTCAGCTTCTGATTCAAATGCGATAACAGTAAATATAACTATACTTAGGATACTTAAACAACAAATAAGAATATAAAAAATGTACTGAATACAAATATTTTTAGGAAGAAGCTCAAGCTGATGCTGTAGTTGCGCAGGATGTTCCGCTTCAAATAAATGAAACAATAAATTATCTATTTTAAATTTAATTTTTGAAAGTATAATTACATATATTAATTGTAATGTAATTTTAGGCCCAAAATATTATTGTGGATCCATCATGCTTTTCCTTGCCTCAATGATAGATACATCTATTATCGAGGAAATCGTCCGTCAAGTAGTTCGTGAAGAAATACAGGCATTCAAAAATAGATTCAAAAATGTCTTAGAAAATACAACATTGACGTCTAACATTCTGTGCCAACAAATTAAAATAGCTTATATCGACTTAAGTAAATTTTTACTTTTTGTCTTTATCGTGTGTACCGCACTTTTCTCAAGCTCTCTGTCTAATCTTCATTCCAATATTCCAAATAGAAGTCGTAAATTTACGAAATACCTAATAGCTTAAATCATTTTTTTTTTTCACATTTGCATTTTTAGTAATATCTTATGTCACTGCTTGTACTTATGTTCTTAGATGAATAAAGTTTCATTTTAACATAACATCTTAAGTTAAACGAACTAACGGTTTATTAACTGATTTTTCAGCTGTAACACAAGTTAATATAACATCTTATGTATACTTAACGTGTTTTTTCGCGTGTGTAAGCAATTATTTCTTAAACTTATGTCAACTTAAGCTGTTTAATTGAAACTAGATTTCTAAAAATTAAATTCTTATGACAATATAAGCGAATTTTTACTGTGTGTTTCCAGTTGTGAAGTGATACTTAAGGTGAATACATCATTTATTGTTCCTTCAAAGTAAACAAGTGTTATTTGTTATTTTTGTTCGTCTATAATTTTTCCAACTATTTTATTATTGTATGTATACATAATTATTCTTGTGAATCAGTCTTACTTACAATACTAATAATTTGGAAAACTTTTGAAATGGATAGAGCTCGTAAAATGGTATCTATGGTTTTAGAATCAAACAAAAATAAGGAAAATGTTTGCAGACCAGACAAAAATATTTCACCTCGTAAATTATTTTTAAGTAAAATGCCTTTTTCCTAATTATTATTGACTTTAATAATTTTATTAATAGATCGAGAAATTACATCGAATCCAGAAAAGACAAACTTCAAGGTTCAAAATGAAACTGCTTCATCTTTTGTTAATGGATTCACATTTGATCTGAACATATTACGAGACAAATTTTTATACTTCAGTTGCGAAAATGCTGATGATGATTTGAACGATCCAGATTATATTCCAGACGATGAAGATTGTTTGAGCAATGTAAGCGAAGAAACGAGACTTGCAGCATTAGAAATAGAAAAAGAATTGTTAATGAGTTCGGTTGATGATTCAGGAAAAAACAATAGCGAAACTATTCTACGTAATAATAATGCAAAGTCACGGAAAATAAAAAGGAATACAGGTAAAGATTATGTGGCGAAGAGCGGCAAAATAATACGTAAAAGACAAATGCGAAAATTAGAAAGCTCTCGTAGTATGTGTAAGGACAAAATTTCTTTTGCAGAACAAAATATAATTTTTGATCAGTACTGGTCACTAGGTTCCTATGAATTGAGACACATGTGTGCTTCTGGATTAATAGAAGTGCGTGACAAGAAATTTGAAAGAAAAATTAAAAGTGCTTGCAGACCAAGGACTAGGGTCACCACTAATTATTACTTTCTAGAGATTAACGGCAAAAGAATACCTGTGTGTCAGAAATGTTTCAGATTTACGCTGGATGAAGTAGCTTCATGCATTTTTCAACATCTGAAGACTTTGTCTAATAATATCACTAATGCTATATTTTACAGTGATTGTTGTCCGGGCCAAAATAAGAACTCTTATATGGCTATAATGTTCCACATCTTTATCACGCAAGCAGAAAATAATATTGAAGTTATTGACCACAAATCTTTGGTACCAGGTCATACTCACATGGAATGTGATGTTGACCATTCCGTGATTGAGAGGAAAAAAAGAAAACATCAATTCAAATCCATCATCCGCGTGACTGGTACCAATTTGTTCGCTCTGTTGGAATTAAAAATAAATTTATTGTGAATGAAATGTCACAGAACGAATTTTTAGACTTTTCTTCAATTTTGAAGGAAAAATTTACGTGGCGAAAAACTGCTAATGATGGAAGTATGTTTTCTTGGCAGAATGTGAAGTGGATGCGATACACGAAAGATTTCGGTTCTATATTACATAAAAATTCTTTAGACGAAAATGAAAAATTTAAAACATTGAATTTGCGACATCTTGGAATACATTCAGTTTCAACAACTGACATTAAAAAGGCTTACACACAGGATATTACGATTAGTTCAAAAAAGAAAAAAAGACTTAGAAGATATGCTTCAACTCATCGACAAATGTTATCACAGTTTTTATCAAAACCTACGAACAGAAAACATGCTTGATTTCCATCCAGATTTAACAGAAGAAGACGAAATATCAATTTAACTTTCCGATTTTTTATAAAAAATGTTTCATCACAACATCTTTTTTTTTTTTATTATTAATGTTATATTGTGTTTGACTTTTTATAAATTAAAATGAAATTAAAATCATTGTCAATATTTTTATTTTCAATTGTATTAAGTTGTCTTGTAACTTGGTACAGTTATAATAAAAAATCTTAAGTTTACTTAAGACTCTTTAAAGGAATATTTTCAATATGACAAAACAGCTTAAATTAAAAACTAGCTATTTTTCCCCTCCAGAAGAAATTTTTTGATAGCTATACTTTATTCATATTAATTTAATGTTTGTGGTTCACATAAATAATTATAATAATAAAAGAAAACTCAGTCCAAATTTTTCAAAAGAGAAGTATAAACTTTAAATCGTCGTACTGAAAAGTTTGAAATTTCAACATAAGCTGTTTTGATTTGTTGGCACAGCATTAAAATAAAATATGTGGAATTTGAGTCAGATAATGGCTTTCCACTAAAAACTATTCAGGAAATTAGCAAATTTTGAAAGCAAGGTCAAGTGCGATGACTCTTTAAGAAAAAATTTTGTAAGGAATAGAATTTATTATTATTTATTTATTTGTATATAAACAAATGTCTTTTTTTATTTAGAGGTCGTATATCTTACAAATAGGAGGAATGGCAGCTAAGGAGTGCATCAAAATAATAAGTAGAATTTATAGCTTGGATTTGCAACAAGTAATTTCATATACTGGCCGAGAAAGACAAAAGTTCGCAATAATGAACTGTGAGCATATCATAATTTTAATTGGTAAAATAAAATGTATAGATATGTATAAGTACAAAATTTTCTTCAATCAGTTCATTTTATTTTTAGAAACTATCACAGAAAAAATAAAATAACGCAAAAAGAAGTTATTTCATTGATGCAATATTACCTACAAAAAACTTATGACCGCGTTAGGAGAGTGAAAAACAAAAACAAAGAAAATATTGCAGGTTGAAAAAATTAAACTGAAAATTTTATAAAAATGAAAAAAAAAAAACACTTGTTAATTTTTTTGAAGTATTACTTTTGTTTTTGTTTTTGTTTTTTTGTTTTTAAATATAAATATATAAGTAATTTACAATTACTTAAGTAAGAAAATGAAATTTCTTTTTTGTTACGTTTTTGAAATGTGTTTATTTTTATTTTGTTTTGTATTAATTATTATTTTCTTAAAAATAAAATGAATAATATAACAAAAAACTTAATCATTTTGTTTTTTTTATTACATTTTTATTTTTTACATTGCATTGTTGTGATATGATGAGAAATTTTTCAGAACCAACTAGTACGTGAATCGAAGGTATGTATGTAATTAAAATCTTCTTAAAGTGTGGTTCAATGGAGAAACAAAATATATATCTTTTTTATAATGTAAACAGCAAATTTTACAAATTACTACCTTTTCTAAATTACTCACTTTATGTTTGAAAATATTATCGGTAAATTTTCCAAGAAGCAAATTAAACTCTTTAAGATCTAAGGGTTCGTTATTAATAGGTTGTTGATCATAAAAGTTTTGCCCGTGAATAAATATTCCATTATTCGTCTTTTCAAAATATTTCACACGAGCAATTTGATTTTCTTGCAACATTAGGCATTTATCACCACAAGAATCACATTTTATAACAAAATTTGAAAAAATGCACTTTCTATAAAAATTTGTGCCAAGGATATTTTTATCGAAAGAAATTGATGTTTTTGACATAATGAAAGAATTATTTGTAATTTCTCTCATTTCTATTATTCTATTATAGCATTGTTCAAGTGGTCTATTGGAAGAATGCAAAAATGATTTAATTGCTTTTATATATGCTTCAAATTTATAACAAGAATTTTCATCGGCAGGTCCTAAATTACGTACGTTATTTGCAAGATGACTTAAAAAATGCACGTTATATGTCATGTTTTTCAACCCATAAAGTTTGGAGAAATGTTTGATAAAATACGTTAATAAATCATCCGCATAAGAATTATAAATGCTGTAATAAACTGGAGAAGTTAAAATTCTTACAGCTAAACTGAGACATAGAAAATGTTTGTAGACTGAAGGTTTCAAAATTTGTTTTAGTACTGCAGGACCTACATATAAGAGAAATACCCTAAATTTTTCTTTTTCGTTTGAGTCTTGTTCCAGTCAGCAACTTGATAAGGTGTTATTAAAGTTTTTTCTGTTTCCGGCAAAACAAAAAAATAATGAAATTATTATTTATTATGTGAAGTTGAAAAAAAAAAAAAGAAATTTGTCGATATACGCAGTGCCTGATAATGTGAATATTGTGCAAGGTGATTCTTTTCATTTACATATAATAAAAAAAAAAGAAGAAAAAGTGATGGAATTTGATTTTTTTTTTGTAATTACGAGAAAAAGAAAAGAAAAAAAAAAAGATTCATTTAAAAATTGAAAATTACTAAGTTTAACAAAGTAGATGTAGTGCAGTGTCATTAAAGTGTTGTTAATGCTATTAAAAATGTGTGGAACAAGAAGGAAAGGAAAGGAAGGGAGAAAAAAAGGAAAAAGAATTGTATTTTTTTTTTAAATAAAATAAAATCATATAAAATTCATATAGGAGTTATATAGTAATAATTAATAAACAAATTCCCGTGATAAAGTATAAGTACTTTCAATTTTACAAAAAGAAAAGAAAATATAAAAAAAAAAGAAAAAGAAAAGAAAGAATATGAAAATAAAAGAAAGAAAACTTTTTAAATAATAAAGAGACATCTTAAAATAAAAAGAAGAAGAAAATTTAAAAAGAAACAAAAAGGAAAAAAAATTATATAATTATATTATTATTAGTATGTACTACCCCTAATAATTAAGAAAAAAAAAAAAGGTGAATTTAGTTTGAGTGAGACATTAAATTTAGTTTCAATTTGTTTGGAAAATTTTGAGGCAATCTTTTTAATTTTGTTATTTTTTTTAGTTTTTAGATTTTTTTTAAAAAAATCAAACATTTTTATACAGGGTGTTTCTGAGATCGTGTGCCAAAGTGAACATAGTGATAGATCTCGATGAGAAATGAAAAAAATCGTATGGGAGGGGGGGGGGGGGGTCTATTCTCAATGGTTACCAAGATATTCAAGGTCAAAGAAATTTTTTTTCAAAAAGTGACTGGGTTCACTTTTCGCAACATATTTCAGCGCTCACGCAGTGTAGAGCGCTAAATAAGAGATATTTGTAAAGAGAACCTTCAGACTTTTCAAAAAATGTCTTTTATGAAGTTGTATGTCAAATGGTTCAGAAGTTATTGGAACTCAAAGTCAAAAGATTTTGGAAAAAATTCGTCATTTTTTTGTTCAAGGTCGAATTTCTCGAAAATTTACCTTATTATTTTTTTTATTTTTTTGGCTTAAATAAAAGCTTATGTTGTCTACTTTGATATGGTTTTTGTTTTGTTGTATTATCTTTATTCGTTCAAAAGTTATAAACCAAAATGTAAAAGCAGTTTCTTCAAAATTCGTTAATTTTGTACTTGTTTTTCATGTTTTATTCATTCACGTCAAAGAGCATGAAGAAAATTAACGAATTTTGAAGAAACTGCTTTTACATTTTATATCTATATTCAATTCATTTTTTTTTTCAATTTTTTTGGTTATTTTGATTTTTATTCGTAATTTAATTTGTTTGATAAATTTAACGCTTACTTTAAACAAAGAGGAAAATTTTTTTTAAATTTAAAGTTGAAAAAAAAAGAAAAGAAAAAAAAAAAACTAAGTAAGAAAAAAAAAATTTAGAATAAAACGCAAACTTAAAGGAAAGTTTACATTTATTCTCAAAAAAAAAAGAAAAAAAAAGGAAAAAAAAAAAAAATTTAACTAAATTTTTTTAAAAAAAAAAGGAAGGAGGAAAAAAGAATCAACAACAACCGAAACAGCGTAAGGCACAGGAGTCATGGCATATCATCATCTGGCCAGAACATCACTTCAGATTCTTCATCTCGCCTACCAGTTTTAGATATTTTAGATAAGTATAAATATAATTTTTTTTTTGTATTGTTAAAATTATTAGTTTTCTTATTGTTGAAGAATACAGGCATTATAAGAATTAGTGAAGCCCTACCAAATAAAAAAAAAAAAATAAAAAAAAAATAAATATATATAAAGAAAAGCAAATATGTATATATTATGTATTATTTTTTTTAGGAAAATCAGAGTAGAAAGTTTAGGGATAGAAATAAAAAAAAAAAAACAATGTTTTTTTTGCAAAATCATTTATTTAAGAAAAAAAAAGAATTAATAATGTAAAACAAATCGAAAAAAAAAACGAATTATTATATATGAGACATATGAATATATTTTCTTATAATTTTAAGCTATATTATATGATGTCGAAATAACCATACAGTCTTGCTCATTATTATCTCTCTGAATTATGTTAAAAGAAAAAAAAATTATTGCAATATACGAATTAATATTTTATGCGATATTTTTCTATTTTTTTCTTTTATTTTCACCATTTCTTGTATGATTTGCTATGTACCTACAAACATATTTTCATTTTTCGATTTTTTTTTTCTTGCTAAATTTATAAAAGGAAATTTAAAAAAAAGGAAAAACAAAACAGAGAACAAAATTTAGGTAATTATATCAACAAAAAAAAAGGAAGAAAAAAAAGGCGACCAAAATGATTCAGGAAACTCAGGCCTTGCTGTGGTACAGCATGAAGCCTCACGATCGCGGTTGAATCATTGAATTGTGGTTGGTGGATGTCAACGCTGGTGGATGAATGTCGCGGTTTCTCCTTGGGCTAATTTTTTTTTCTTCTTTCGCTGCTCTTCTTACTTTCATTCTACAGTCTCGTCATGGTCCTTTTTTTGAAATTGTCAGTTTACTTTTTTTGAATCGTGTTTGAAATTATGTAACCTCTCGGAAAACTTCCGAAAAGGGTGTTCCCCAAAGAACCCACCCAAGGCTGAAGCAGCTGGATTCGACCGGCTGGGGTTCACCCGGGAGTTATGTTGATCCATAAAATGCAAAATACATATATACATTATACATATAAACAATTTTTTTTTTTTCCGTTATGTTACATATGGCTTTCTGATGCTTTCATATAAGCTATAAAATGTAATGTCCTTATTTTTCGTTGAAACTCAGAGCAAGAGTATTTGTATAAAAGTTTTAGATGCTGGTTTATTTTTTGAATTTTTTTAAATTGTAATTTTTGAGTATTTGGTTTTCCCACCCAAATTTGAATCAGTTTTTTACAAACACCTTCATCTACTAAATGCATTTTATCTAACGGAAAATGCTTTACCATATCGATAGGCAGTTCTATAAGAATTGATGTGTTTTGCTTATGGTGATCATTGTCGATATGACCATTATAATCAACTTTGTTTCGAAAATAAACTTTAAATAACTTTCCGTTTACCATTTCCAATCATCAAACTTTCCCCTTTAATAAAGCATTTCTGGCAAGAATAGTATCCTCCATGACTTTTTACTTGTTTTATGAAAGCCATTGCTGGTGCGTCGCATACGAAAGAATGGATAAGAAATTTGTAACATTTTGACTCAAATGTTATTCCATTTGTTAATAAATTGGACAATTCTTCAACAAATTTTTTTAAAAAATCATTACAATTTTCTGGTTTACCTATATGTACTCTTATAAATCCCAATAGGAAAAACTTTATGTTCTAGATTGTTGATACATCCAAGAATGATCCAAAAGCTATATCCTCCGCTTATAGATATCGGTGTTCCATCCACGTTAAAAGATAATTCTAAGCAGACCGGAACTTGAGTTATTCGTTTTTCATTGAGTAAAATTGTTTTATTGATTCGTCCATTTTAAAATGTAGATATCGCCCGTTGCCCATACTTTCAATACAGTTTTCCTTGAAGGTACGTGGAGTACAAAGTAATGTCCTTGCATCTATACAACTAACAATCTTATTTTCTTCCTTCATTATTTTCAATAATTTTGACAATTGAGAATGTCTTATATAATTAAACACAGCCCAGGCCCGAAGCTTTTGCAAAAAATCATCTTCAGTCTTTTCACTATTATTTATTTCGGCTTGGTTAACATTGTAATCGTCCGAAAGTATAACTGAGTTGTCATCTAGTGGAACAATCTCTTCAATTATTCGATTTATTTCATAATTGTCTATGTTGATTTCTAAAATAACAAAAATCACACAAAATGTTATGCTAAACTATAAAATTTCACTTACCAGCTATTGAGTGTTCTTGAGGAATCAAAACCTTAGCTCCACTTATTCCATTATTATCTTTGTTTGTATTAAAAAAAAAATCACAATGAAAAATGATAAATGCTAAATAACACAGTATGTAAAGCCTGCTTACCAATTAAATTGTTTTCATTTTGATTAGATATTAATTCGTTTGTATTTCTCAAATGATATTGATGATCTTCATGTTCTACTGCACGCTTTGATTTAGTAAAAGATGAGATATTGGTAAAATACGTTAGTGGACGCGGCATTTTGTTTGAAATTTTAAGAACTGACAGCTTCGATTGAATTTCGGCTTACTATATTGATGCACTCACTATATAAACGTTATTTTGCGTAAGAATATCAACTACAGCAGATGGCTGATGCGGTTAACAAGAAGTGACTAGAAACCTTAGGACTCGAGTTCAAATCACGGTGAAGGCGATTTTGTTAGTAAAGGAAAAAAGACTGGTATAGTAACTTTTCAAAATGATACGAATATTTCAAACACTTCAATGTTTTCAATTATATAGATGTTATTACAAATTTTTGTTGAAATAACTGTAATTACCGAACCGAGTTACTTCGTTCTATTAAATTTTGTACCATAATTGAAAAAAAAATCATTTGAAGTGAAAAGTGATTGTACGAAGTACATATAATAAAAGTGTGAACAGTTTTTAAAAGTTAAATAAATTTAAAGAATACAATACATATGTATATGATAAAATAAAAGAAATTATTATTATTAAATAAATTTTTTAACACTAAATTCACCCTTTAGCATATTAAATTCATCGTTTTTCAAATTTATTGTTTAATTTAGAAAAAAGAACAACATAGAAGATAATATACGAGTATATACTCTAAATAAATTTTTATTTGGGTCTGTTACTGCATTTCTTCAAAAATTATGAGACTACAAACTTAAAATTTTGTGTTTTTTGCCTATTTTTTTTTAAAAATAAAATTTATATGTAGTTGTACTTGACTTGCAAAAAGATGAATCTGATTAGCAAAACGATGAATTTGATATGCCAAAAGGTGAATTTGACTATATTATTATTACAAAGTATTGTAAGACTTTTTGTCGTACATTAATTGCTCTTATGCTCTTATGCCTTTCAAACTAACTTACATATAATAATTTATAAAAATTGATGCAGATAGTAAAAATGTCTTCGAAAAAAACTTTTTCTAATAATATGAGTGAAGAGCTTTTTGAATATAAAGAAAATATTAAAAGATATAAAAGATTAAATTCCTTAACGAAAACAACTGCTGCATCTGTAGAATCGAATGAAGATTATGATTATGCAAATATAGATACTGGAAGAAATGAAATTGATTCCAGTTCAGTGTTCAATTCTATCCTAGAAATAGATGAACCAATGGATGTGGATACTGATGAGTACTCGAATTACTCTGAAGAATTATTAAAAAACGAAAGTAATATTCTGGTTATTTTTCCATCCACGTAATCATTCGATCAAAAAATGGATCAGTTCCAAGTCACTACTACAGCTCACTACAGAATTATTTAGATGGAAAAATAATGCATGAATTGGAGGATGTTGAACAGGAAGTGTCTAGGTTCTTTGAATCCAGAAGCCCTAAATTTTTCGAAAATGATATTCAAAAACTTGCAGATCGATGAATTAGAATTATTGAAAATAGTGGACAATATTTCATTGAATAAAAATTTTTTTATTTAAAAAAAATTTCATTTTTGTTTCATTTCAAAAAACGGCGAGAACTTATGCACTTACCTAATATTTTAAAATTGCATATGAAAATAAACTTTTTTTAATCCCAATCCTCCACAACTGTTTTTCAAGCTTTTCTTCATAAAACAATGTTTGAACAACAACATCATCAACAACAGCAACATCATCAACAACTCCCATTATCTGCAATTATAGATAATTATGAAAATTTAATGAATAGCCTATACTGCTAAACATATTGTAAACAGTAAGTTCATTGCTAATAGGCAAAAATTAAACAATTTCAAAAATGGTTTTTCATCGATGTCTTCTAATTTTTATCATATTCAAATCGACAAACATAACAAACACGTAAAATGTGATCAAAATCTGAAGACACCAATTGAGAAATTCTTCTAAAATTTGTCGAAATTGTATAATTTTAACTCCATTAATATTACAACAAAATTTCAACTAAACATTTTAATAACATTCACTTTTTAAGATTGTACACCTCACTATCAAAACCAGGACACTTTGCAAGAAATATTACGAAGTATAAATGAAATAAAAAAAAGAAATCAAGGACATAAAAGAGACGCAAAACATTATTTTAGAAAAGGTATACATTAATGAAACTGTGTAACTGAATTTTTGAATTTTTATTTAAACTTTTTTGCATGATTTTATTTTCCAGATTAATGAAATAGAAAGAAAAGCTGTACAAGTTGCAGATAATAAAATAATGAGAACTTGTACAGTCCTCATGAAAAAAATTAATATGAATGTCAACAAATTGGCAGGTTTAACCGATAATGAATTTGAAAACTCATTAACTGCCAATCTTCCTGCAACTTCAATTGTACAACTTCATGATATTGAAAAATATTTCGAAAATCCTGAATTACTACTGAATGCGGTATTTTAATCACAACTTCATAGTATTAAAATTTTATTAAACTTTCTTTTTGCAGTGGAGACACGTTATTTGTATACATGATATAATAGATAAATATTTTGACGACGACGAAGAATAATTTGAATGAAATTCAGTGATCTATCAGATTACATTATTACAATATGTTGTCTACCACACAGTTCAGCAGCAGCAGAAAGAAAATTGTCTCTATACTCTGTTCACAAAGTTTTGTCACTACAGGTCTTATGGACATATTTTGTCTTGTTTCTTCTTTGAGTAATTACATAAATGTGTTTCTTATTTTCGTCACCGGAAGTGTTACCCTTCAGTTTATATTTTTTATCCAAAATCAGATGAACTTTTTGATAAGTGTTGCCGATTATACATTTGTTTTCAAATTTTATAAAATTTTATACTTTGTAAAAATTGTTTCCCAATAAAGAAAAATTATAATACATACATATATTTATTTTTTTTTAAATTTAATTATTATTACACTTATTATATTTTTTAACTCCTTATATCGAATTATTTTATTTTTTTAATTTTAGGAAGGAATGAAATATTACAAAATTATCACTTTTTTTGTTGAAATAAAAATTTTTGTTGAAAATAAAAATTTTTTTATTTATTAAATAGAAAATGTTATGAATGTGTAATATTACATTTAAATTATTTCTATGAAATAAGAAATTGTAAAAACCCAAAAACATTGTATGCACATTTGTATGTATATCCTACAAATAGGTAACTGAAAGTAAAAGGGATTACGGGTTTTACTTTTTTGTTTTATAGCTGATCGTATGAATAAAAAGATAATTTACATTATCCTTATCAGTACCAATATTAATGTACATATATATTCCATTGTTTTTTTAATTCAATTTGTTGATCATAAGAATTTTAAAATTACCCAACGCTTTGCAGAATTTTTAAAAAACATTTTTGTGCTGTAATATTAGGGTATCGTGCGATTCTCTTTACACATATTTTAAGAAAAGAATTACCCATTATGTACAAAATATAAAAGTATCAATTATATACATTTTGAAATACTTTAAAATTTTTATCAAAAACCATCAGAAAAATTCCTCTTTATATTGCAAAGGAATATGTGTACTTATACAATTGTATAAATTTATAATAATATGTAAAAAAAATATGTAAAAAACATTTTTTCAAATAAAACATAATTTATTGTTTGTATATGTTACATCATATCATATGCATACTTGTAAATGTATAAATAAATGCAGTAAATTATAATAATACAATTTAATTTTTTATTATTAAGAACGGTACTACTATTAAGTAATATAATTTTTACACAGCAACACTAATTTGCGATTATTTACTATTCATTCTACTTTTTATACACACATCTAGATTATCAATCAACCAACTTTTAGCTCATCAGCGTGTGTGCGCATGAATTTTTTCATCATTTTTATCTTTCTTCATAATTCATTTTGTTAATTTTTGTTCATCCAGAGAATTGAAATACAAGAAAAATAATCAGTCGCAGACCGCAGTACAACTGTGTTACTGGCGACAACAAAGGGATGGCTGTTATTCTTTTTTTCTGTTTTCCAGAGTCTCGTTGCACATATAATAGATTGGGGTATGAGTAGCTTAGTATACTTCTATTAAATGTAACGACACTGGATAAAAATGAACTCTTCCATAAGACCTGTACTGAAAAAACTTTGTGAACAGAGTTACATGGATGCAATATGTGATACATTTGTACCAAAATTGGTACATTTGCATCCTGTTTGATACGATGGTACTACGACGAAATTTTTGGTACATTTCGGTTCTGTTCAAATTTTTAACTTTAAAATTTAATTCTGTGGTCACATCCACAAACCGCTTAAGTCGACTTAAGCGAAATTCGAGCTGATAGCACTTAAATATTCTTAGCACTTTGTTTGTTATTCTGTCAAAATTTGGTTATTGTGTTATTTTTTTTACGAAAGTTATGGACGAAAAACATAACAGCTTAAGTCATGTTAGTTCTCCTTTGCTGATGGAATAACCACCTAATTCTTTGTTTTATAATTATTATATTATAAACACGTGAAGATCACATAAATAAACAAATTAACGCATAAATATCGATTTTTACTTATGAGGTAAAAATAAACTGAAAAACAATCCAAAAACTTTGAAAAATGAAATCGAACATTCAAATCAATTTTTCTCAAAAGTACATTACCTGGCTTAAGCGGTTTGTAGATGTGACCACAAAATTAGGAATTAATCGACAGCACTGTTTTTTGCCTGTCAAAAGTGTCAAATCGTTTTGTTAGCGGTTTCGGTTGCCACAGCGGAATTTGTAGTTTCAAAATGAGTTTATATAGGTGATTTGATTAAATATGCTATTTTTTTATTAATTAATTGATGTACTATAAAAATTGATACAGATGGGTAAAACAAAAACCTATAACTAGTGCAGAAAATGACAGTGACTCTGGCACTAGCGACCAGCAAAATGATAATGAACATAAGTCAGAAGAAGGAAACAGACAGAGAAATTGAATTTGAAAACAGTAAAAACCAGTATTACGGACTCAAACATTGTTAAAAATTTACAAATGCACAGGATGAAGGCACACAGATATGTCAAATATGCAATTGCACCTGAGAATATCCAATCTATAGTAAATTTAACTACAAGTCAATACTATTCCTTGATAATTGATGAAAGTACCAATATAAGTTCATATAAAAACATAGCGATTATAATACGAATTTTTGATAAAAGGTGTCTTGATATATTTTTGGATTTAGTTCCAGTTAAAGATTCATCATCACAAGGAATAATTAATGTGATTTTAGAAACATTGAACAAATATAAAATACCTTTACATAACATGATAGCATTTAGTGCTGATAATTGTTCTGTAATGATGGGCCGTGTGAACGGAGTTCAAGCGAAATTAAAAAATTTAATTCCAAATCTGTTTGTTCAAGGTTGTGTTTGTCACAATTTAAATATTGCAGCCAAAACGGCATTTCTGCAATTACCTCATGCATAAATTTATGATTGAAGTCAATCGCCACTTTTGTCATAGTTCCAATAGAAAGTTACAGTTTTTAGAATTTCAAGAATATTTTGGCACAAAATTGCATTGTATTTTTTCCTATTCCGCAACTAAGTGGTTGTCAAGACAGTCTGTAGTTGATAGATTTTTGGAGCAGTGGATAGCTTTAGAAAACTATTTTCGAGTTACAGACTTCGAATCTAATTATTTATCTGGAAATATAGCATTTATCTCAAATTGTTTTCACGAACCAACAATAAAATTATACTTGTTTTAAAAGCAATTAATGCAGTGAATGTAGAAAGGCAGGCAGAGTCAAGAATGAAATATTTATTTGATAAAATAGCCAGATGCTTCATTAAGAAAAATTACTTAGACTCAACTTCCATACATGAAATTGATTTAAGTAAAAACAATCTGAATTATGAAAATATGTATTTTGGAACACAAGTTGAATTATTTTTATTAGATAATAATAGTATTCCAGAAGAAAAATTAGTAGAATTCAAAATGTATTGTGTACGATTTTACAAATCATTCTGCAATACTTTGCGTGAAAAAATTGATTTTAGAAGTGATGTTTTGAATTTTGTTCCAAAGTTTTCTCCAAAAGTGGTTTTAAGTGCGAAGTAAACAGTGTTATTCAAATAATATCAAGCATTTTTCCTAAAAGTGAAATTAGTAATATAGAAAAAATAAATGAAGAATACACACAAATTTCTGAGCATAAAAAATTGAAAATATATAAAGATTATTCTATTGTTGAATTTTGGAATGAAATGGAATTGATTAAGAATGAATTAGGAGAAAATAGTTTCAGTAATATCTGTAGGATAGTCAAAGGATTGCTATCAATTCTTCATTCTTCCGCAAATATCGAGAGAATTTTTTCTTTACAAAATTTGATAAAAACCAAGTGCAGAAACAAGTTACATACAGAAACTCTGTCTTCACTGATACAAGCAAAAGATTTAATAAGAAGTACGGACAAGAATTGCATCAACTTTAAAATAACAAACAACATGATACATAAAAATTATTATTATTATTATTTACTTTGTTATGTTCGTGATTAATTGTTAATTATTTTTTGTTTTTTGGGTTTTGACCATGGAGCGAATCGAATACCGCAATAAAACCCTTTGTTTTTGTTATTCTTTATTATTCTGGATATGTTTTTTTTTTCAATTTTTTTTAAATAAAAGTATACATATATACCTAATAACGTATTTAGTTATATTTTATAATAAAATTCAAATTGTGTTTAAAAATAATACACTTGTTTTATTAGTAAAGTAAAAAAAAAACCCTTGAAAAATCTTCACTAAATGATTAGTTTTATTCTAAATTTTATCAATTTTGTTAAGAGTTTAAATAAATTTTTTTAAGTTGAAACTAAATAGAAAATTTTTACTTGCAAATCGAAGGAGTAATCCTAACGTTCTCCAATATTTTTAAATGCATGGTACATTCTTGTCATTTTTGATACATTTTAGTCTGTTTCGGCGGTATATTTCAATTTTTCTTCGTTGCATCCCTGAGTATACATATTACTAACGCGTGGCAATAATAATATAAAAGTACCTACATGGTTTATCATTTCAGCACTCCTTATTCCAAAATAACTATTTTTTCTTCAATCACTTTATTTTTACATACATTCCTAAATTTTCTATAATTTTAGAAACATAATACACTTCATGCTTGAAATGACAAACATATGTACATATATAAAAATGTGGATGCTAGAACTTAGTAAATATTTGATTAATTTGATTAAATTGAAATTTGCATTTATTATCCTATCACTAAGCAATGTCCGTAACTTTTAAACTATGATAAAACTTTTTTTTATTTTAATGTGTATGTTTTTTCTTTATATTATTTATCCGGCTTTTTAAGACGTCATTTTTCATATGTATGTTTATGAATTATGAATGTTATGACAATTCACTGTTTGCACATTAGGTGGTTAAGCCAGTTATTTTGCGCTGGTTGTAACAATAATGGTATAATTTTTTCCAACTTGGTATAATAAGAATCATCCAAAATAATTTTAGCTTCACGATTGTTATAAACTCACATTCTCGTTACAACTGGTTGTGCCACCTTCAGATGTAGTTTGAGCAGTTGTAAAGCCAGGTTTTATAACCGATTTGCGTCGTTGTTACAACAACCTAATGTGTTCATGTTCATTGACAGCCATTAGCAGTCTACCAGAGTAGAGAAAAGCGATGCCACTTTGATTAAATTATTCAAATTTGATACTTTTCCTCTGTTGTTACCATAGACACGCAATCTTCCAGATAAATGACATTTTATAATTTTTGAACCTTGTATAAAATATGTTAGTTGCGAGCAAGTATAATTCTTATAATTCTTAGTTTATGTTTTTTGCTTTATGTAAATTAAAATGTATTGAAGTAGTTTTTCTTCTCAATTTACTTTTCATTACAAATTAAAAAATTTACTTACTAAAAAAAAAACAAAATATGAGCTTCAAAAATTATAAAATTTTATTTATCTGTAAAATTTTATAGCTGAGATCACATTAATTGTGTTTTATTGGAAATGAGGAAGTGAGATGTGATCACATCAGTTTTGCTCAGCTCACTTGTCTTCTTCAAAAAAATAAAAAAAATAATAAGGCAAATTTTCGAGATATTCGACCGTGAACATAAAAATGACGAATTTTTTTTTCAAAATTTTTTGACTTTGAGTTACAATAACTTCTGAATCATTTGAAATACAACTTTATAAAAGACATTTTTGCAAAAGTCTGAAGGTTCTCTTTAGAAATAACTTTTATTCAGCTCTGTACATTACGCTAGCACCGAAATATGTTGCAAAAAGTGGAACTGGTTACTTTTCGAAAAAAATTCTCTTTGACCTTGAATACCTCGGTAACCATTGAGAATAGGCTACCTCCCCCCCCCCTACTTCCATATGATTTTTTTCATTTCTCATCGAGATCTATCACCATGTTCAGTTTGGCACACGACCCGTGAAACACCCTGTATATATATATTTACACCCATTCACAATGATCCTGATTAATTATGATTATATTAGATTTCATTAAATGGTCATAACAGAATTTAGATATAAGTATATATGTATATATTTTTTCTTTTGTTCTCCATACAATTACCAATTTAAAAAAAAAAACCTGTATTACATTTACTTTAATTCACCAACCATATGGAGACCTTTTTAATTTGTTTCACTAATAAAATTGCGATTTAAGATATATACTTATTCACAAAAATTTAATTATCACTCACTCCTTGGGATATTCTTTTTTTTTCTTTTCATTTTTAGTCAAAAAAAAAATAAAGACGTTCAAAAATTTAATTAAGACTATTCAAAAAAAAAAGATATGTTGTATTTAGGACTGCAATAAAAATAAATACCAAAAAACTCGATTGTTACTACATTCTTTTTACTGACCGAACTAAAAAAGAATTTTTTTTTTAACTTGACTGACTTTACATTCTAAATTATGACCGTACAACTTGTGAGACCTGACTTCATGATACAACAAAATATATATAAGGCGTAAAAATGACAGCTGAAATGTGTGACGTCAGTGTTTGCATGAACATAAATCGAACATTACAAGTATTTAATAAAAGAAAATAGTTTTTTACTTTGTAATTTTTTTTATTTTCATTATTCGTCTTTTCATTTTATAATTAAAATTTGAATTGTGAATAATTCTATTTTTTTGTCTAATAAAAAAATATATTCTACAATACATCGAAAATATTTTTTTTTTATTTCTTCATCTAATGATATATTCATGCTTTTTTTTAAACACCAATCTATAATATTTTTACTAACAAATTTTTCTTTTGCTTTATTAAAATTTTTTTCTAATTGAAGAAGGTGGATTTTAAACTCTTCATTTGGTTTATATAATCTACCCTCAGATAATTCATTAATCCAAGTCCACGTATTGTCATTTGTATTTATTACGGTGTTTAAATTTAGTTTATTTTTACATTTCTTTGTGATATAGCTTCCTAATTGTTCAATTGCATCTGCAATATATTGATCATATTCAATGTCGGGAATATTTTCTATGTCGGATTCATCGTCACTGTCCGCGTATTGTACTTCACCTACATTGAGTTTTCTGAAAGCTTCAGACGTTATCATGTAGTCCTCGTCCTCGTCATCTTCCCTTTCTTCTTTTATATTTGACGAATTCAAAATGTTCTTATTCCGCCCTAAAGGAATCAAATAATTATAAACACTCAAAATAAAAAATTATATGAAATTTATTTTTTACAAATACCTATATAAAAAGAGAATATATTCACAAAATGTGAACAAGATTTATATTGAAATAATGTCATTAGCCAAGTTTTTTCATAATTATCTATTAACAATTCCACAATCTTTTAAATTTCTTTAATACAAAAATACATATTGAAAAACGACTGCTTATATTATTTCAATATTAATATTCATATAAATTTTGGAAATATCTTATAAATAAATTCTCACTTCATACTTAAGTAAATAATGTTAGTATCTAACAAGTATCATGTTATGGACGGCACAAACATTGAGTGTATTTAGCTGTAGTTAAAACAAATTACCTAATAAGTAAGATCTTAATCTATATTTAAATTGTAATGAAATAGGTTGATCATTTAGAAAGAAATTTTCAAGTACGTCTTGACATAGGGGATTAGTTAAGATAAATTCAATATTATAATTGCTTTTTAAATAATTAAAAAGTGCTCTCAAAGAAGAATTACTAATCAATATTCCTTTTTGAAAGGGAGAGTTCACTTGCCAGGTACTCTTAAATTGAAAATCATCTGGTTAACTTTATTCAATACCTCGTTCTGGTCATCTAAAGCCAGTCCATACGTCTTTTTCCGGTAACGACAATCAGCACTTTTAAATTTTGAATTGAAGATGTCGAACCACTCATTAATCAGTTTTATAAAATCAGCATAAAGAAGAATGTCGTTGCTTCCTAATTGTCCTAGCTGGTAAAAACGTCTTAGAGCTAAAGATACACTATGGGATAACAGTTGCGCTGCTAGTTTTACTTTTTGTCGCTCTGGTCCTTTAACATCAAAGTGATGATTTGTAATCTTATGCATAATTCTTAAATCACTTTCTCCTAAACTTTTAAATGCTTGTTTTATTGGTTCTACTGTTATACTTTTTTCATCAATTACAAATCCTGTATCTAGAAAGTGATTCCGGATTAGTTTTAATAAATGAGGGGCATCCGCGAAAATATATATCTTTTTATTTTCATCCGATGGATGAGTGAACCACGTTTTCATGATTCTAATAGACAATTACTTCCACAGTGCTAAATTACTGCCTCCCATGTCATAGACGATAGCCATCACTGTTAATCCGACTTTATCCTACTCAATGATTATTTTATCTAATAGTGATTTTTTCATCTTGCAATCGAAATCATAAAATATGGGCTGTTTCCATTTTACAAACACACACATGACTACTTGAACACTTTTTGTAGGAACTAAAATAATATCATTTGTTTTGTCATAATCGAAGCTCGATTCAACGCTCATTTCGTCGAAAGACAAAATACATATTTTTTGTTGTGTTGAAACTACTTGCTCTCATTATTTGTAATACAGATTTCAATATTCCTGTATTTACTTCGATTGCCCATTTTTTTAGTACTGTCAACGAAGATAAAGGATGCCCCATTTTACGCATATATGTATCTGTATGATCGAGGACCAGCAGAATAGAGGCAAATAGCTAATGATATGTCTTTAAGACTCCATCTAAAGCGTTTAGTTGGTTCCTTTAATCTTTTAATTTGTCCGTCTGTAAAGACTTTTTGTAGGCTCTTTTTCATATTCAGTATCATATTCTATCCGCTGTCGTCTTAATTGATATATTTCGATCAAATTGGAACAAGTTAGATCTCCACTACAAAATAAGAATTTAAAGGTATAAAACATTTGTTGAGAAAATATTATGAATTTAAAAATTTTATGTTTGTTTTTATTGTGTATTCTAGTTTTAAAGGATGCCCCATTTTACGCATATATGTATCTGTATGATCGAGGACCAGCAGAATAGAGGCAAATAGCTAATGATATGTCTTTAAGACTCCATCTAAAGCGTTTAGTTGGTTCCTTTAATCTTTTAATTTGTCCGTCTGTAAAGACTTTTTGTAGGCTCTTTTTCATATTCAGTATCATATTCTATCCGCTGTCGTCTTAATTGATATATTTCGATCAAATTGGAACAAGTTAGATCTCCACTACAAAATAAGAATTTAAAGGTATAAAACATTTGTTGAGAAAATATTATGAATTTAAAAATTTTATGTTTGTTTTTATTGTGTATTCTAGTTTTAAATTAAGAAAGAAAATAGAAAATTCTTATTCTGTTTGTACACCTGTTTCTTGAAAATTTTCTGAAGCACTCTCACTGTTTTGAATTACTCTGCCAATAATAATTTAAACTAAGCATGGGTTCGAGCGAAGTGCAAAATGATGAATCTTACTCTTTTTGTGGAATAGTTTCTTCGAAATTTTCTATTTCATCACACCTTTAAATTTCTACAGATATAACTTCCTCTTTGAATCTTCACATAAAAGTTTATGAACTTTAAAAAAAATATCTTTTTTATAATATTATTGGTACTCACTGTTCTTCATTCAGTAATTCCTGGAGAAGTTTTTTATGCGCTCTTCTATTGAGTCTATTTTTTCGCATCAGAAATTTAATTTAATTCAAAAATTTCTATAAAACTGTTAGGACCAGGTAAATACAATGTTTTGAAGAAAAAATAAGAGCAATAAAAAGAAAACCTGCCTCTTCTGACGAATCTATGACGTTATCCACTACCTCTGCAAACAAAAATTCAATGCAAGGTTATTTCATAATTATAACGCCCTCGTCACCAGTCAAATATAAAAAATCTTGAAGCTGTTTAAATACCTGCTGCAGACAATAGCAAAAAAATTAGTATAAAATTTGCATTTGTACGAAAATCAATTGATTTTTTATGAGAAAAATAGACATGATATTCTTTGAAAAATTCTCCCATCTGAACCCAGCTTCATCCCAATTTGAGATTTTAACACGATGTTGCTAATAATATTATACAAAACATTAAAAAAAATGAGCAAAATTGAGAGTTAGCATTTTTAGATATTCAAGGGTAAAGGATCCTTTTATCGTCCTTGTAGTCCTTTTTGAAAAAAGTTTTTTGGAATTATTTTTATATGATAGAATAACCTCTCCCCTTTAAAATGAGCTATATATTATCGCTCTACGATAATATTTAAGATTTCTACGATTTTTTAAAAATATGCATTTTGCAAAAAAACCAAAATTTCATAACCCCATAATTCCCAAGAAATGTAACTTTTCTTAATATTTTACGTATGTGATACTGGACCAGAGGCACACCTTCTCATAAAATTTCAAAAAAATCGGAAGACATCGATTCTCAAATTCGATATTTTTTGGTCGAAATTTTATGGAACTGCTCTAGCAATGAAATTTGTAACACTCCAAAGAAAAAACAAAAAGCTAAACGACCGGGCGTAGTGGTTAAACCTCCAGTTTTTAAATGGAAGTCCGTCGACCCGCGAGGCTTACACCTTTTATCCTCGCTGTCCCATCTTGCAGCTCCCCGCAAACAAGGAACTAGTTCAAAAACATATTGATTAAAGTTACATTTGTCGGTTTATTCAATTTTCCAATAAAAAGTTTTTCTTTTCTTAATAAAATTCCTATTCAATTAAATTTGAAAATATTTTGTTTTTTTTTCTTTAATGTTTTTGTCTTGTATTTCAATTTAAATTACTATAATTTTTCATAATTAATATTATTACTATTATTTATTTATATAATTTTTTTTCTTTTTTTTTTTCTTCCAAATTCTTGTATTTCAATATTAAAATATGATTACAGTCATCAATTAAATGTTCACAATAAATTGTTCCATTTATTTTTTTTAATTTTTTGTCTTCTAACGAAACAAAATAATAAGAAAAGAAAATTGCAAACCAATACTGAACCCAAATTTTTTTTTTTTTTTTTTTGAAAAACAAAACTATTTTTAGTTGAAAACCAATCCTATTAGTATTATCATAAATTTGTTTTGCTGCCCTTTTCCTTTCCTTATTGATTGTTTTCTTTTCCGCAATAATTATTCATTTTTAATTTAAATTCATTTACTTTCTTTTTTTCTTTTTCCAGGTAATTTAGTTAATTAGTTTAATTGTATTTGTGAAGAAAAAAAAAATTTTTTAATAAAGCAAAAGAAAAATTTGTTAGTAAAAATATTATAGATTGGTGTTTAAAAAAAAGCATGAATATATCATTAGATGAAGAAATAAAAAAAAAATATTTTCGATGTATTGTAGAATATATTTTTTTATTAGACAAAAAAATAGAATTATTCACAATTCAAATTTTAATTATAAAATGAAAAGACGAATAATGAAAATAAAAAAAATTACAAAGTAAAAAACTATTTTCTTTTATTAAATACTTGTAATGTTCGATTTATGTTCATGCAAACACTGACGTCACACATTTCAGCTGTCATTTTTACGCCTTATATATATTTTGTTGTATCATGAAGTCAGGTCTCACAAGTTGTACGGTCATAATTTAGAATGTAAAGTCAGTCAAGTTAAAAAAAAAATTCTTTTTTAGTTCGGTCAGTAAAAAGAATGTAGTAACAATCGAGTTTTTTGGTATTTATTTTTATTGCAGTCCTAAATACAACATATCTTTTTTTTTTGAATAGTCTTAATTAAATTTTTGAACGTCTTTATTTTTTTTTTGACTAAAAATGAAAAGAAAAAAAAAGAATATCCCAAGGAGTGAGTGATAATTAAATTTTTGTGAATAAGTATATATCTTAAATCGCAATTTTATTAGTGAAACAAATTAAAAAGGTCTCCATATGGTTGGTGAATTAAAGTAAATGTAATACAGGTTTTTTTTTTTAAATTGGTAATTGTATGGAGAACAAAAGAAAAAATATATACATATATACTTATATCTAAATTCTGTTATGACCATTTAATGAAATCTAATATAATCATAATTAATCAGGATCATTGTGAATGGGTGTAAATATATATATACAGGGTGTTTCACGGGTCGTGTGCCAAACTGAACATGGTGATAGATCTCGATGAGAAATGAAAAAAATCATATGGAAGTAGGGGGGGGGGAGGTAGCCTATTCTCAATGGTTACCGAAGTATTCAAGGTCAAAGAGAATTTTTTTCGAAAAGTAACCAGTTCCACTTTTTGCAACATATTTCGGTGCTAGCGTAATGTACAGAGCTGAATAAAAGTTATTTCTAAAGAGAACCTTCAGGCTTTTGCAAAAATGTCTTTTATAAAGTTGTATTTCAAATGATTCAGAAGTTATTGTAACTCAAAGTCAAAAAATTTTGAAAAAAAAATTCGTCATTATTATGTTCAAGGTCGAATATCTCGAAAATTTGCCTTATTATTTTTTATATTTTTTATACTTAACTTAAATAAAAGCTTATGTTGTCTACTCTGATATGGTTTTTGTTTTATTGTATTATCTTTATTCGTTCAAGAGATATGATCCATAATTTAACAGAAGTTTCTTCAAAATTCGTTAATTTTGTACTTGTTTTTCATGTTTTATTTATTTTCAATTTACACTGTAATAAAAGAACATTTAAACCATGGATTTCAAATATTTGTCTTTTTTAGTTTTTTCAAGTGCAAATATCTCGAAAATTATCCATTTTTAGAAAAAAAAATGATATAAACAAATCGATGCAAAATCAATTGAACTTTCTATATAAACAATAAAGCCTTTAATAATGCATGAGTTAATAAATGAGAAATAACTAACTTATTATATCCTATAAATAAAATTCTCATTATTAGACCTAATTGTCTTAAAGTAGAAAGAGCAATGATCTTTTTAAAATTAAATTCATAATTTGCTCCCAACCCAGCCATAAATATAGTTAAACAATAACAAGAATGAATTTATATATGAATTAGAAATTAAAAAATTAAACCGAATTAATAAATAAACTCCATCTGCAATAAAAAATGAAGGTTAATATCGAGCACTTTTCGAGAAAAATAGGGTTAAAATCAAAAAATGGGTATAAAAATGACATATTTTTGGGTTTGAGGCCTTATAACTTTTGAACGGTATAAGCGTTCAAAAGCATGTAAGATGTTGTTGGAAACAAACAGAGGTCCTCTATAATTTTGCAAAAACAAAAATGAACCTAGCGTGCCCTTGTAAAAAGTTATAGGGTAAAACACAATAAAAGTCATGTTTTCGACAAATACCCTGTTTTTCGCTCTATTTTTTTCTTCTAATTGATATCTTGATCCTTAAAAAAAGTATACATTTCAATTCTTGAACTATTTTCTGACCTATTGCATTTTATTTGTCTCAAATCGGTGCAATACAGCACGAGTGATTAAAGTTTAAAGTTGGGAAAAAAAATAATTCAATTTTTTAATTCAATATTTCACTTAGCTTGGCTTTGTCTATCGGTGTGACTTTGATTTTGAAGTTTGTTCGAACTTTTTACAGAACCAACTTTATAATAAAAAAGCGAACATTTTTTGAAGTTGCAAGGTTGTTAAAAATAACATTGAGTCTAATTGTAACTTATGTTCTGCTTCAGAATTGAACACCTTGATTATATAACAACTGTATTGTTACAGTACGAGAACAAAGCCTCAAATTTCAATGCATAGGATTGAAAATTATTAAAGTTCTTCGTGAGTAGAACTTCAATACATTTTGATAGAAATAATACTAAATGAGGTTGGGTTCTACATCAGAGCTTCACACCCTGGTTGTATGTATATTATTTATGTATATTGTTACAGTTACAGTACGAAACGAAGACGGCTTCAAATACACATCACTGAATGTGAGGCTGGGTTCTACAATAGATTAGAACACTCTAGGTTTATATGGAAATTACTATTGAAGTTATGAAAATTATTTTGGCGTTCTCAATTTTTTTTAAATTTGCTTTACATTATATAGGTGTTCTGTGAACACCTTGAACACCTGGACGAGACGCCACTGATATATACAGTCAGCGAAATTGCTATAGAACAAGGTATAATTTTAAGGTATATCACATCCTTTTTATATACATATTTTTGGATTTTTACTTCAATAAAACATTTTGTAAAATTATCCTACCTACCTCTAGTAATTGATATATTGAAAACTAGGAAATAATTAGAATGGAAATTCCCAATATAATTAACGTTTAACATATGTTACCAAATTTTTTCCTATATAAGTGAGAAATTGTTATAGAGCCATATAGTTTTAAACTAAATTTTTAAGAGTGTTTATCTGTGCTGTAGAAGTTTTTAGTTAATTTAGTAAATTTCAAACCATAATCGTTTATTTTTAGTAGAATTAATATTTAAAAAAAAAAGTTATATATTTTTTCGAAAAAATGCCACGCGGTAAACTATTAAATACTGAAGAAAAGGCAAAAGTAAGAGCATACAAAGATACGGGACTTTCCAATAGAGAAATAGCCAAAAAGTTAAGCAGATCACACAAATTAATTAATAGCTTTATAAACCTTGATGATTCCTATGGAAAAAAAATATATAAAGGGGGAAATCCCAAAATATCAAAAAGAGAAAAGTCTCTTATAATTCGACTGGCCAGAATAAAACATTTAACAATAGGCCAAATTAAAGCTGAACTGCAGCTAAATATTGGGAAACATCGCATTCAGCAAATTTTATCGGGCAGTGGAACCGTTAAGTGGACAAAACGATGCAAAAAGCCACCACTAACAGAAAATCATAAAAAACAAAGACATTTGCAGAAAAGCATATGTCGTGGCAAAATGAATGGAAAGACGTAATTTTCTCAGACGAGAAAAAATTTAACTTAGATGGTCCAGATGGCTTTCAGTCCTACTGGCATGATTTGAGGAAGGAAAGAGAAATTTTTAAGTTTGAAATAACCAACTCCCCCCATCCTTCCATACAGATTTTTGGAATTTATTAATATACCAAATTTAATCTCATACATTTTAACTTTAATTAAGTGAGAAACTGTGATTAAAAAAAATATTTTAATAAGAAGAGAAACAGACTACAAATACGGTGCGGGCAAGGCATGCTCTGTCTTCAAAAAAGAGAAAAAAATAAAACAAATGAGGTGTCCATCATTTTTACTTGAGAAACCTGTAATTAAGGATGCAAAACTTAAAGATGTTGACACTTTATTAAGGAAGCATTGTGCAGAAAATTGGCAGTTATTGCCAAATTTATCATTTTATAAAGATATGAATCTTTCAAAGTTTGTTGGTGATTAATTATATGAGGAAAATGAGATCAATTACGAATGTTGTGAAGTTAACAGGATGATATCCGAGTAACCAGTCGTTAAACAACTTGCTTCTTCTTTAAAAATAAGTCTTGTCAGATTACGCTTCATAAAGACAAATAAAGACGCTATAAGTTGTATATAGATCAAATTATTATCTTTCAACGATTCTTGAAGCAGTACTTATATGTATCGATCGTTATCTACAAATACCGAAGTTCCATGTCTTATAAAGTTATACTGTATATCGACCAGCAACGAACTATAAAGCTATGATTTACTTCGGCAAAGTGTATAACGATCGTTATCGTTGTATAAAGTTAAATATCGAATAGCGCTATATACTTCACGATGTATGAAGATGTTCAGTAAAACCCACTTACCTGAACACCGCATAATTGCAAAAACCGCTTACGTGCATGCATTTCTGATGTCCCATGTTCATTTGCTATTAATCTATGAAAATTTGAATCGCTTACCCGCACACCCGGTTATCTGAACAAACAGGTTATGAGTACTTTGAAATTGTACGCGATTTAATGATTTTAGAACATTTTTACCCGCTTATTTGCACATACTCAAAAATTGGGAGCAGAAAAATTTAAAAAGTATATTATGAATGAAGTTGATTGAAATTTTAATTTTCTAAGTGAATTGGTTGGCAATGCTGACGACTAAAAATGAAAAATTTTATCTAGTTACAGCAAAAATGGCATCGAAAAAAAAATTTGCCGCCTTATCAGTAGAAGAAAAACTTTTGATAATTGATGAAATAAAAAATGGCAAAAGTAAAAAAGAATTGGCTAAATTTTATGAGTGTAACGTATCTACCATCGCAAGAATACTAAAAAAAGAAAAAGACTATCAAAAAGTGGCAATTGAAAATGGCAACATAAATCGCAAACGATTCAGGAAAGGTTATTATGACAAAATCGATAGTGCTGTAAATATTTGGTTCAAATAAATGCCAGCAAAAGAAGCAATAATCAACGGCCCCATGGTGATGGAACAAGCTAAAAAGTTTTCTCAAATACTGAATGTGGAAGACTTTGAACCAAGCAACGGGTGGTTATACCGATGGAAACAAAAGGCAAATATCAGTTTTCAAAGGATATATGGTGAAAAATCATCAGTTGATGATATTTCAGCAAATGAATGGAAAAAACACAAATTCCAAACATAATGAAGAACTATGAATTAAAAAATGTATTTAACGCAGATGAAAGCGGTCTTTTTTATAAAGCATTGCCAAATGGTGCTTTAGCTCATAAAAATGAGAAAATTTCTGGAACAAAAGCTCAAAAAGATCGGCTTACTATTGTAGTAGCGATTTTATTAAACACTTTGTTTTTTTTTAATTAATAATTTGCTGGAGCTTTAAAATTTTTGTATATTTTACGAATTTAAGAAATTTCTGATTGATAAGTATTGGAAGATTTCTGGTGCCATTTAAGCGGCGCGTTTAATAAAATTGGAAAACTTTATGAATAATAAAATCTCAAGCCTTTTTTAATATTCTAAAATTTAGGTTTATGTCTGAATTGTTAAAGAATTTAAGAAAGGAAATATTGAGTAAACAGAAGAGTAGAAAGACTGTTGTATTATATGGACAAAGGAATAAGTAATTGTAGCACAAGATTTCACTGGCAGATGTTTTATAATATTCTTATAATACATGCGGTGTTTATTGCTAAATTACTAAAAATTCCAGATTGTCGGAAATATAATAGTTAAAAAAAAAAGAAAGACAAATAAAATATTTATGACGATGTTTCTTATGTATTATGTTGTAAGGTACCTGAATTAGTTGAGAAAAGGATTGTTGCGTATAAATTCTTAAGTGAATTTATTGAATGTATTGTGGGTTCAAAGAGACCGATTATGTAAAAGAAAATTGTGAATTTTGAGTTTAACCAGGAAAATCCCGCTTAGTTGAGTTATGCTATTGGTGCTGTTCACGGGACATAAAACAATGACATGAAGGTAAGATTTGTTCAAGATGGAATTTTTATATTTCAGAGTAGGAGTAGGATGTGGCTTAGATGTAGTTCTTGTATTCACGAATAGGAATTTTTGGTAAATGAAGTTAGCAGTAGAAATAAATAAAGGATATAATGAGAAGTAGAAAGGGTACCCGCCGAAGTTAGATTTTAAATTAAGAATTTAAAAATAATCAATCAGTTTTGAACTGTGGTCAGAGATAGTAGAAATTACCTTGTTTATGTCATAGTGAAATTGTCCAACACGGGCGTGACAGAAGTTGGATAAGTATCAACAAGAAAAAAAAAATTAAAAATAAAAAAAATTCAATATTTTTGAATTTTTACATGAAAAATTTTTTGATGAAGAGTGAAGAGTGAAGATCGAAGATCGTTGACACTGACAGCACAAACAAATAATAAAAAAAACGACGCAAGCGCATGTATGCCTATAGTATACACACAAAATATGAGTGCTTTTAGAAAAAGCTTTAAAAGTTCAAAAGTTCTGAAAGCTTACTGATTTATAGTAGTGTGTGTAAAGCTCGGGTGTTATGATTCAAACTTGGGTGTTATGATTACCCTACAATGCATTGTGTATCATTAATGATACACTTTCTTATTTCTAATTTCTTACCGTTAAAATTTGAATTTGAATTTTATTTTCAAGTGTATATGGTAACATATAAAGTGGAACTTATTATACAGGGTGCTTCGTTTGGTTTGTTTCGAAATGATACCATAGATAGGTCTCATCGAGACGAACAAAAAATCGTATTGGTGGGGGGGGGGGGGAAATCCCAGCCGTTTGGCCGCTAGAGGGCGTTGAAGTTTTTTTGCACTTCTTTCACAAAACACCCCATAACTTTTTACAGGGGCACTCCAGGGTCACTTTGTATTCAGAACAAATATGAAGTACCCTTTGCCCTTTCAAACAAAACCCTACTTGGTCCTCTACCCCGGATCCTACAAAAGTTAGACGCGTTCAAATTCAAAATTTTGAGAATTTTTCCCAAATTTTTTTGTTTCACCCTTGAACTTTCATTTTCTGCAATAAAAAGTGGGGGTTAATTTAAGCTTTTTTAGAGAAAAACAGGGTGAAACAAAAAAATTTGGGAAAAATTCTCAAAATTTTGAATTTGAACGCGTCTAACTTTTGTAGGATCCGGGGTAGAGGACCAAGTAGGGTTTTGTCTGAAAGGGCAAAGGGTACTTCATATTTGTTCTGAATACAAAGTGACCCTGGAGTGCCCCTGTAAAAAGTTATGGGGTGTTTTGTGAAAGAAGTGCAAAAAAACTTAAACGCCCTCTAGCGGCCAAACGGCTGGGATTTCCCCCCCCCCCCCCACCAATACGATTTTTTGTTCGTCTCGTTGAGACCTATTTATGGTATCATTTCGAAACAAACCAAACGAAACACCCTGTATATTCGCATTTTTAACCTGGCAATACATTAAACTGTCAAAATTCAAATGGGTACTCTAATCATTTCCATGTACAGTGAATAGTGAAGTGAGTAGTAGTGGTTTTTCTAATTTTTTAATTATAAGTGTTAAATAAAAAAGCTGGTAAGTATCTATTTTACTTAATTAAAGATCGCTTTTTTATTTAAACTTAGAATTAAAGTAAGATAACCAATTATCTTGTCTGTTTAATGAGTTTTAAATAAACGTATCACATATGCTACATCATGCGTATATTCCGATTTTTATTATATGTATCATTTGTGATACAGTATCATGTAAGATACATTGTGTATTCACTACGCCTACTTTTTCAGAAAAATAAAGATGACCAGAAAAGCTTTAACCGAAGAAGAAATTTCGAAAATTATTGAATCGTGGGAGCAGAGTGAAGACGAATTTGAAGAGCTAGAAAATATAGATGAAATAGAAGAAAATATTATAGTAACTCAGGAAAATCATTACATAGATGAAAATGATCTTGAAAACGAAGCTCCAAATGTAAATGTTGATGTGTCCAATAAAGTTCATGAATCTAGCTCAGGATATGAAAATTCAAACTATCCAAAAGAAATAAAAAATAGATATTCACGATTCATCTGGAAAAAAGCAACATTTAGTACAAATAACAACCATGATTTCAAAGGAGACACTACCCTAACCGATGATATTATGGAGTTGTCTACTCCTTTTGCTTTTTTTTCATATTTTTTTGATGATGCAGTTATAAAAAATATAATTGAACAAACAAATTTGTATTCCCGACAAGTCAAAATTAATAATAGCTTCTCAGTGAACTTGAATGATATACGAAAGTACATAGGAATTTGTCTTATAACATCAGAAATAATATTACCAAATATAAGGAAATATTGCACAGTAAAATTGGTAACAATATCATACAAAGTTCACTGTCAATCAATAGATTTGAGCAAATTTGTTCTTATATTCATTTTAATGATGATGATTTGATCGTACCAAAAGACCATGCAAATCATGATAGATTGCATAAAATCCGACCTCTAATGAACGATCTAAATAAGAATTTCAAAAAGATACCTTTTGAGGAGTTCTTATGTGTCGACGAACAAATTTGTTCCACGAAAGCGAGGAATTATTTAAAACAATATTTACCGGCAAAGCCTCATAAATGGGGTTATAAAATGTACCTTTTATGTGGAAAGTCGGGCTTTGCATACAATATTGAAATGTACACAGGTCAAGAGAATGATGATCGCTTTCGATTGCCTGCTGAAAAAAATCTTGGTGCTAGTTCTAATGTAGTAATTCGTTTAATGAGAGAAGTTCCAAGAAATAAAAATTACAAAGTCTTTTTTGACAATTATTATACATCGATTCCATTGCTTCATGAATTATACAGCAGCGGTATTCAAAGCTTAGGAACCGTAAGGAAAAATCGACTTCAAAATTGTAAACTACCTGACGAGAAGTTTTGGAAAACTAAAGAACGTGGTTTTTCATACGAGATGACAACCAACATTGATGGTATGGATGTGTCTGTTGTTCAATGGAAAGATACGAAGGTTGTTACGTTAGCATCAAATTTTGTGGGTGAACAACCAATGCAAACTTCAGAAAGACACGCCAAAGGAAAACAAATCGTTCAACTAGATTGTCCACGAATTGTTAAGGAATATAACAAGTTCATGGGTGGTGTAGATCTATTAGATTCTTTGATAGGAAAATCTAAAATCAAAATAAGATCCAGAAAATGGTATATCAGGGTTTTCTATCATCTATTAGATATTACCGTTGTGAATTCGTGGCTGTTATATAGGTATAACTGCGTCATATACATATATGTAACTGTACATACATATAAAGTTATATAGTATTGTTTATAAACTTTTTAATTTTTGCCTTTTTTATTTCTAACAGACGTGTTGAAAACCAACGTGATAATAACAACGAGGTGCTTTGCTTGAGTGATTTTAAAATAGAAATAGCTGAAACGCTGTGTAAAGTGGGAGAAGTTCACCGAGTGGGACGCCCTTCTTTTCGTGTTAATGAAATGATAGAAAATAAAAACAGGAAAGCCACTTCATCTCCATTACCACCAAAAGACGTAAGAGTGGACAATCAAGGACATTGGCCAATATGGACCAATAATAGACTGCGATGCAAATTTCCTCAGTGCAATAAATTTACTTATATCAAATGTGAAAAATGTGATACATATTTATGCTTCAAAAAGGAAATCAATTGCTTTAGAAAGTTTCATACATAGCTTGATTTTCTTTTGTTTTAACAGATTTGATCTTAATTGATTTTGGATTTAATGTTCCTTTTTTTTGAATAAGTTATAAACTTACGTACATTAATTTTTTGTATTAGTATAAGTATAAGTATAAATAAAATCGTACACTGAAATTCGTTTTGACTACTATAATTTTTTTTTAAATTAATGCATACTGTATCGTATATGATACAAGTCGAAAAATACTATTATTAACAAAAGTATGACGTTTATTAAGTTTTAAATCCCATTTTTAACTTTCACTAATATAGCTGAGTATCTGGAAATGTTTTTTCAACTGAGAAAAAAGTCATGCATTGTAGGGTTGAATTCGTAAATACATGAAAAATTTTGTTAGAAGTGACAAATCTAGGTATTGTCTATGCTAGTAAATTCGAATTTTTTTTTAGTGTTATCAGTGCTACAAAAAAAAAAATTAGTGAAGAAATTTGTGTGTTAAATATAATAGAATAAATGAAAAATTAAAAAAGAAATGAAGAAAAATTTTAAAAAAAAGTGTTATTAAAAAAATTTTTTCTTACTGAAGAAAAGTTCTGAAAAAAATAAAAATAAAAACTTAGTTATTTAAATTACAATAAAATTTATACCTATACTAGAAATTTTTGGTTGAATTAGTAGTTAATCATAGTGTAAGAGTGAAAAAAAATAGTAAGTAATGGAGAATAGTGATGAAATTACAAAAAAAAAAAAATGCCTGGTAAACGTAGCAAGCAAGTAAAAGATACAACAACAGTGGTAAGTGAGACAAATATTACTATAAGAAAAATGGTCGAAGAAATTGAAATGTTAAAAAAGAAAAATGAAGAATTAGAGCGAGCACTGAGCAGTTCTTCAGCTAATACTGAAATAGTGTCAACAAATGAAGATACTGACCTTTGCTTATGTCTGGGGTTGAGTGAAATTAAAGCGTTGATTCAAGAATTTAATCCAAGTGAATCGAATTTAAATGCTTCAATATGGGTAGATAATGTCGAATCATTACAGAAAATATACAAATTGGATGATAAAATGACATTGTTTTATGCATCGTCCCGACTTGCTGGAGCTGAATCAACTTGGTATGTTAGTAACCAAAAAGAAAATAATAATTGGCAAAAGTTTAAATTAGAAATTATTAGATAGAAATAGTTTGAATTTGATGAGTTACTTCTTCATATTAAAAGATGTGAAAAAATAGAGAAAGCGAAAAAAGATGCAATGTGCTTCTAAAACAAACAATGAATGTAAATAGTTATTCTAAACAACCATATAAAAACCATCGTTTTGCCCCTTATAGTAAAGGTTCTAGAAATAATATGAAAACTTTGACAACAGATAGTTATCATAAAAATAATGATAAAAGATGTTTTAAATGTAATTGTTGAAATTATCAAAAAGTAAACATGTCACTTTTTGACAACTTCAACATGTCACTAATTTAGTTCCACTTTCCACCA
Source organism: Bombylius discolor (assembly GCA_939192795.1). NCBI lineage: Eukaryota > Metazoa > Arthropoda > Insecta > Diptera > Bombyliidae > Bombylius > Bombylius discolor. Next base: position 17,653,991 of record OW584241.1, on the reverse strand, counting down.
TAGATCCCACTTCCATTACTCACAATTTAACTCCATAATGTACCATTAACCCAATCTTCACAAAATTAAAGATAATAAAAAAAGGAAAATATCAACAATAAAACTATTAATACTAGCATATATCTAAATTTCTAATACAAATTTTAAAATAAAAAACTCATCACAAAGTAGTATGAAATCAAAAAAAAACTTTAAAAAAATAAGCAAAATGTACCAAGTACCAACAAATCAACAAAATTCAAGATGGCTGATCAAACTTAAAACAATAGACCCCTAATAGTATAAAAACGAGATACTGCACAACCATCGTCACTTCTGCTTTGGGAATTGACCAGGCAAGAAGTCCTCTCCTAAGCTTAAAGAGTATTGACCTTAAGTGCAGGAACTTTTAGTTACTTACAAGAGTATTGATCTGTAAGTATTTTTTTTTTCTTTACTTGTTATTTCCATCTTACTGGGTATTGACCATAAGATAGGAGATTTTAGTGAATTTGCTTGGTAATTTCTGTTTTAATGGGCATTGACCATAAAACAGAAATCTAACTTATTCTGACAATTTCCATAGTTTCAGTTTTAACAATTTGAGTAGCTTAAAATTTAAAGTCAATTTAATTTAAACTTAAAGACATTTAAGTTTAACTTTAATTTATTAGGTCAATTCCCATAGAGTTTCTTTTGTTGAACTTCAAATTTAAAGTCAATTTAGTTTAAACTTAAAAACATTTAAGTTTAACTTTAATTTATTAAGTCAATTCCCATTTACTATTCAACGTGACTACAGCATTGTTCAACACATATTATTTTTACTAGTGGTTACAACGGCAGCATCTTGTTGAAATTAACAAACTAATTTGATTTTACTTCACTTATATCGATTAACCTCAGTTGTTTTACTTCACTCCAGTTGCTTAATTTTAGTTGAATCACTTCACTTTAATTGAATAAACTCACTTGTTTCACTTCACTTCAACTGATTACGCTCACTTGTTTAGCGTCACTTCAATTGAATAAACTCACTTGTTGCACTTCACTTTAAGTGATGATGCTCACTTGTTTAGCTTCACTGTACTTGATCAAGATCACTTGAATTCTTCACTTCAATTGATTGAATTTACTCGTTTCGTTTTATGAATTCAAACATCTTTTGATAAAGGTCAGCCATTACTAAGGTACAATTTGCTACAAAGTTTACCTAACCTCTGAAATTTTAACTACTAATTACATGTAAACTTGGGATGATATAGTATCAGCAATGCTATTGCATAATAAATAATATTCTAATCTTTACAGGAATATTCATCATCATAAATTAGTGTCTTCATCAAACCTGATCATCCTTTTTTTTTGAAATTTATCAATTCTTATCTTTGAAAATTATCATTTAATTTTGATTTATTGTTTGATTATTATTTAAAAATTGTAACATTTCTTAATTTACTTTATTGTTTGATTTGCTTTAGCTTCTCAATTAGTTTGCTTTATTATTTAATTTGATTTATTTTTTAAATAATCATTTAATTTTAAATTTTATTTGAATTATTATTTTATAATTAGTTGCTTTATTTTTTGATTTATCAGTTTAAAAAATTTATTTGAATTATTTTGATTCTTAATTAATTAGTTGCTTTATCAGTTTAAAAATTTATTTGAATTATTTGATTCTTAATTAATTAATTGCATTATTTTTTGATTTAATCAGTTTAAACATTTATTTGAATTGTGAGATCATTTGGAATTAACAAATATGTAAATATTTCTAGTAATAAACTTTGCGTTTTCTTTCAAAAACCCAATTGTTTTATTCCTTTGGCATTTAGTAAAATATTGTTGATTAACTAAGAGATTCTTTTGAACATTATTTGATTAACAATATTTTCATTGGTCCTTCGAGCCGGATATAAAACGATGGGTAAAATTGAATGCGCAAAGCTTATCAAGAGCCAAACGGCTCTACAACAACAATTAACTAAATGTATGAGTAGCTACGGAAAGTTAAAGGATACCGATGTTACTAAACATCATATCCAAGGCTACATAGATATTGCAAATAAAACATGGTCTAAATTTCAAGACAACCATCTTTGTATATATGCAAACGAAGATAAGAATGCTGAAGACTGTATCAAAGGTTCATTATATGACATCACCCAAGAATTATATTTAGAATTCATTTCTGTTTTAAAGGATCACTTAGAACAAAAATTTCCATCAACTTCTACTTTATCATCACTACACAGACCTTCAGAAGGAAACTTAACTTTACCTTCTTTTTCAAAGACTGATACTAGACTACCAAAAATTACAATCCCAAGGTTTATTGGTAATTATCAGAACTGGAGATCTTTTCACGATCTCTTTACTTCTTTAATACATAAGGACCCTGCATTATCGCGAGTCCAAAAATTACATTATCTCAAAACTTGTGTAACTGGCGATGCAGAACGTCTTTTGCGACAGATTGACGTGACGGATGATAATTACGAAAAGGCTTGGGGTTTGTTACAAGAAAGATATAACAATAAAAAAGTTCTAGTACAAATGTATCTTAAAAAACTATTGAATCAACCTGATATAAAGGTTGAAACAGCCAACTCAATCAGAAACTTTATTGATACAACTGAGGAAGTTTTACATGAATTCAAAACATTAAATGTAGATGTTAGCAACTGGGATCCAATTCTCTTATACTCGTTAACACAAAAGCTTCCACATGAAACTTTGTACTTGTGGGAACGTGAACAAAGCGGCTCCACAAATCTTCCAACATATAAACAATTTATAGAATTTTTTACAAAGCGATTCAGAACATTAGAGTCAATACATTCCAATTTAGGAATAAAAACTATTCCAAGTGGCAATTCACAAAAATCATTTCTAAATCAATCTCAAAAATGCCTAAAATGCAACTCAAATCATCAGTTGAATAAATGCAATCAATTTAAACAACTGAGTTATCAACTAAATGAGTTTGTTCAACAAAGACAATTATGCAAAAATTGTCTTTCACCTACTCATACTTTATGCAATTGCAAAAGCAAATTTTCTTGTTTAAAATGCAAGAAACGACATCATACATTACTACATGTTGATACTAATAAACAAACTTCAAATACACAACCAATAAAAAATGTACAAAGTACAACTCAAGCCAATCAAGTTCAAATCTCACAAGAACAAATTCAAAAACCAACATCTAGCACAACTTTATTCAATGCGAATAATATACAATGTTTATTAGCAACAGCATTAGTAACTGCCAAGGGTCTACACGGACATACATGCATTTTTAGAGCATTAATCGATTCTGGTTCCCAATTATCTTTCATCACGCAATCTGTCGCAAGAAAACTAAAACTAAAACGTAACAAAACTGATATTCAAGTCACTGGACTTGAAAAAACACCAACTGCACAAGTGCATCAATACACCACATTTGAAATTCAATCTCTTGTAACTTCATTTAAAACAAACTTAAACGCCTTAATCATAGATGAAATAACTGATAATTCTCCAATACAACCTGTTGATAAAAATCAATTTAAACAATTTAACAAAATAGAACTAGCCGATCCTCAATTTTCAGAACCAGGTCCTATAGATATACTTCTGAGTGTTGACATATACAGTGCTATCCTGGAAACAGGATTAATTAAAGGCAAGGACGACACGCCAACAGCACAAAATACACAGCTAGGATGGATCATTATGAGACCAGTTTCTAAACCTATTTTGCAACCCAAAACCTTATCATTTTTCAACGTTATTACACTTGAAAACTTAAACAATACTTTGAAAAAATTTTGGGAAATCGAAGAAATTGAACAAAAATCTCCTCTGACTTCTGAACAACAGCTTTGTGAAGACTTATACAAAGCTACTACCAAACGATTATCCAATGGTAGTTATGAAGTAGTGCTACCATTTAAAAATAATCAAAACCCTGATTTAGGACAGTCCAGGTACAAAGCAGTCTAACAATTTTATCAACTAGAGAGAAAGTTTCAGCAAAATTCAGAGTTTTATAATTTATACAAAAATTGCATTGAAGAATATCTTGAGCTAGATCATATGAAAGAAGTTTTTTACACTGATAATGCTGATCAAACGAATTACTATTTACCTCACCATGCGGTGTTCAAAGAAAGTACAACAACAAAGCTTAGAGTGGTATTTAATGCCTCCAGCAAGAGTTCAAATGGCAAATCGTTAAATGAACAAATGCTCACTGGTCCAACCATTCAATCGACCTTGTGGAGCATATTGCTGAAATGGAGGCAATTTAAATACGCATTTACTGCTGATGTTGAGAAAATGTACAGAATGATAAAAGTAAGGAAAGATCAGCAAAATTATCAGCGTATCGTCTGGAGGTCGAATCCAAATGACAAACTGAAAGATTATGTTCTTACAACAGTAACGTTTGGAACCACTCCAGCTCCATTTCTAGCCATAAGAACGCTGTTTCAACTAGCTGAAGATGAAGGGCGAAACTTTCCTCTAGCAGCTAATTGTATAACCAAGTATTCATATGTAGATGATATATTATGTGGGGGTAACAATATCCAAGAAACTTTGAAACTTCAAACGGAACTATTAGACATGTTAGAAAAGGGGGATTTCAATCTTCGTAAATGGACTGCTAATCATTCAGAACTACTTCAAAACATCCCATTAGAAAACAGAGAACTCAAAGATGAACTGAATATTTCAGAGTCAGATTCTATTAAGACCTTAGGAATAAAATGGTTTCCAAAATCAGATGAATTCGGATTCACAGTAAACCTTCCACCAATAAAACAATCTTACACCAAACGATTAATTCTTTCAGAAGTAGCATCATTATTTGATCCTTTAGGATGGTTAGCACCAATAATTATTCTAGCGAAAGTTTTTATACAACGTTTGTGGAAAATGGGATGCAATTGGGATGAAAAACTTCCAGAATCCATTCAAGCGTAATGGATCAACTTTAGATCACAGTTAAACTTGGTTAAAAAAATTAAAATTCCAAGATGGATTCACATGTCAAATACTGGGCATTTAGAATTGCATGGTTTTTCAGATGCATCTCAAAGTGCTTACGCGGCTGTTGTATATTTAAAGTTAAAAATAAATGAAATGACTTTTATCTCATTAATTACTTCAAAAACAAGAGTAGCTCCTACCAAATCCATCACATTACCTCGATTAGAACTAGCCGGTGGACTACTATTATCACGATTAATCAAACAGGTTTCTCTAGATCTCAATCTAAGGGGTATTAAAAGTCACACATGGACTGATTCACTCATAACTTTGAATTGGATAAAGGGACAACCTTCAAGATGGAAACCATACGTAGCTAACAGAGTTTCTGAAATCCAAAATAATCTTGCTCCATCTAGTTGGTTCTATGTTCCTGGAGATCAAAATCCTGCCGATTGCGCATCTCGAGGAACACTTCCCGAACATCTGATCAATCATACGTTGTGGTGGCATGGTCCATCATGGTTAACTCAAAATCAGTGGCCAAGTCAACCTAATTACACCACCACAGATCTAGAAAGCAAAAAGGTAAAAACTTTTGCAACCTTTCAAGATCCTGAATTGTTTACAAGGTTCTCGTCATTTCAAAAGCTTCGCAGAATTGTAGCATACTGTATCAGATTCATTTATAATTCAAAAACCAGAAATAACAAACTCGTGAGTAAATACTTAACCTATCCAGAATTAAACACAGCTGAATTAAAAATTATTTATCTTATTCAACAAAGCAATTTCCACGACGAGATAAAAAATCTAAAGGAACAAAAACCAATTTCAACCAAAAGTACAATTTACAACTTAACACGCTCAAGTACCATACGATTCTAAACATCCGATTATACTACCAAAAAACCATCATATTTCCAAAATAATTATTGATGATATACACAAAAACACTCTTCATGGAGGTTGTCAGCTAGTTCTAAATACTCTAAACACCAAATACTGGTTACCTAATGCTAAAAAAACGATTAAGGCTAGAATTCACAGTTGCATTCCATGTTTCAAAACTAATCCTAAACCATCCCATCAACTCATGGGCACATTACCATCCTATCGAACGACGATATCATACCCATTCTCAAACAGTGGTGTAGACTTTGCTGGACCATTTCTGTACAAATCTTCCAAATTACGGTCAGCAAAAATGTTAAAATGTTACATTTGTTTGTTTATTTGCATGACGACAAAGGCTATAAACTTAGAATTAGTCACTGATTTATCAGCTTCTGGTTTTATAGCCGCTTTCAAAAGATTTATAAGTCGCAGAGGTATCTGCACAAACCTTTACTCCGATTGTGGATCCAATTTCATTGGAGCAAAACATATTCTAAAGAAAGAATTAAGAACAGCGCTTCAAGAAAATATATCAAGAATTCTTCCTACATTAGCTGAACAAAACGTTCAATAGCATTTCAATCCTCCATCAGCACCCCATTTCGGCGGCATATGGGAGGCCGGAGTGAAGGCAGTAAAGAATCATTTGAAACGAGTGGTACAAAATACTAAATTAACTTTAGAAGAATTTCAAACACTTCTGTGCCAAATAGAAGCTTGTGTAAATTCTAGACCATTAACTCCAATCTCTAACGACACTAATGATTGTGTAAGTCTAACACCTGGACATTTCTTAACAGTTAGGCATTTACTAGCAGTGCCAGAACCTGAAGTTAAGGAAAAAACACCATTACTGAATCGATGGTTAACTGTTCAAAATTTAACCCAACACTTTTGGAAAAGGAGGTCTAGAGAATATTTGCATACATTACAACAACGATAAAAATGGCAAGAAAACAAACAAAACGTGCAAATAAACGATCTCATTATATAAATCAATAATGATTCAAAATTGTTTGAGCAGGTTTATTACAAGAGGCAGTAGGAGTAGTAGGACCAAAAATATAAAAGCAAATGGAAATGAAGCAAAAAAAAATCGCTTCACCTTTTGCTTGTAGTTCTATGCGTTCTTCTAATTCCAATACTAGAATAATCGATGTAGATACAAATTTTGAAAAATCTGAAAGAAAATTTCGAGAGGAGTGGAAGAAGTCATTTTCGTGGCTAATCGAGAAAAATGGTCATGCAATTTGTGAATACTGCGATAAATCTCTTCAAAATCATTTAGGGCATCTGAGCCGACATGATGAAAAGCCACTTCATAGAAAAAATAGAATCTTGTATTAACGGTGAAAAAAATGCTTTTAAAAATCAAGTCAAGACCGCGGAAAATGAACTTGTATTATTTTGCATTAATCATAATCTCCCAATATCAGTAATGGACCATCTTCCTGACGTTTTAAAGAGATGTTTTCCCGATTCAGCAACAGAGTTAGTACATCAACTAGGACAAAAAGGTAAAGAAAATGTTTCATCTGATTTATGTAAGAATAAATTTTCCCTCATAGTCGATGAAACAACAGACGTTAGTAGTTGCAAGGCATTGGTTTTAATGGCGAGATATTTTGACAGAAAAATATTGAAAGTTCGAGATAGGTTCCTTGGTCTCGTTGAATTAGAGAAATCAAATGCCTCTTCTATTTTCGAGGCCATAAAAATTTTTTTAGATGAATCAAAAATCCCAATAACAAACGTAATTGGGCTAGCTACAGATAACGCTAGCGTTATGTCTGGAAAAATAAATGGGTTAAAAACGAAATTTGAACAATCAAATCCTAACTTATTTTGGATGGGTTGCATATGCCATTCTTTACATCTTTGTGCTTCACACGCAAGTAAAAAACTTCCTTTTTCTATTGAAAGATTATGTAAAGATATACATAATTTCTTTGCACATAGCGCTAAAAGAGTTTCAGAATTTAAAGAATTTCAAGAGTCACTGTCACTCAAGCCGCATAAAATTTTAGCGTTTTCTCAAACCCGATGGCTTTGTTTAGAAAGCAATATTAACAGAATTCTTGAGCAATGGGATGCTTTAAAATTATTTTTCATTTCAAATACATTGGAATTTGACGCTGTACATTCTAAAGATCTTGCTGAAACAATGGATAAGCCAGAAATTAAAATTTATTTTTACTTTTTATCTTATATTTTGAAAATTTTCAACACAATGAATACTGAATTTCAATCAGAAAAATTACGACTACATGTTGTATATGATATTTTGGAAACAAACTTAAAAACTATTCTATGTAACTTTCTAAAAATAGATTATGTCAGTTATCTAGAAAGTCCTGCAAAAGTTGATGTCAATCATACTGATCATTTTACTGAAACAGAAAAATTATACATTGGCCACAACGCTGAATCTTTTGCTATAAAAATACAAATCGATAAAAGACAAATTATTGAAATAAAAGAAAATATTAAAGCATTTTATATTGAGCTTACTAAACAAATTTTAAATAGATTTGATTTTAATGATCCAAAACTAAAATGTTTATCATATATACATCCACGAAAAGTTGTCGATCTAAATGCACCATTCTTACCTCTCTTAGAAAATTTTAACCATCTTTTTAGTTGTGATATTGAAATGCTTGTTACACAAATGAAGATTTTAAAATGTCACAAACTGGAACCTTTGGATGATGTGGAAGAATTTTGGGACAAAATCAAAAGTATTAAAAATGGTTTTAATGAACCAATGTTTAAAGAATTAACGGAATTCATCTTTAATTTGATGAGCTTGCCTCATAGCTCAGCGGCCGCAGAGAGGAAATTTTCAGAATATAGTTTAATAAAAAATAAATTTCGGAATAGGCTGCAAATGAAAACAATAAACGCTATAATGTTTGCCAAAGAATTATAAATGAAATTATGTAGATATTTTCGCTGTTTTTTTTTTTTCTTATGTATTAATACTATTTTTTTTTGTTACGTTTTTGTATTTTTTTGTTATGTTATTGTATTATTTTCTCTTGTTTAGTTTTTTATTTAGTTTCATTTTTGTGAATTTTAAGACTGGAAATTATCTTGTATAGTTTGAAAAAGAAAAAATAAATAAATAAAAATAGTTGAATTGTTTCATTTTATACTTTTATTTGACTTAATAAAGTAGTTTGGTGTTTAATATATGTACAATGTACATATTTCATGTATTTCAAAAAAGGGACCATTTGGTCCCTTTTTTTTCAAATTTGGTCCCAAAATATTTTTTTGTCCGACAACCCTGATTACCGCATTATAGGGAATTAAGAGACGAGTAATATGCTCAGTACGAGGTATATATGGGAGGTATAATTTTAATGATTTTTTTTCAGTAGTGAGTTTTGTTCAAGCAGTCACTCTATCAACATGCTGTTGATTTGGGTCGAACTTTTTTTTTATATATTTAAATTATTCTAGACAAAAAAAAAAAGAAGTATATTTTCCTTGAATAAATCGTGTCAAGTGTCGTTAATTTAAAAGGATAAAAAAAATAAAAAAAAAAAAAGAAAGAAAAAATTATTAAAACAAAGAAAAGAAAAAAAAAAACCTACGAATCCTAAAAGAAATAAATATTGTTACATTTAGAATTGGGAATTTAAAATTTCTTTTTCGTAAAATAAAATCTACAGATAATTACTTGAATATCATTATTATTTAAATAAAGTGTTTCTACCTTATTTAAGTGAAAAAAAAAAATAAAAAAATAAAATGTGATAAAATGTATTCAATTGGAATATATTATATTATGCATTCATTTATGGTGCATCAGTAAAAATCTAACCAGTGTTGAAAATGTGAAAAAAAAAAGAAGTTCTCTCTATATAATGATAGAATAAATACATATGTAGTAGGATAAAACAAATTTAAATAGGCATACAATTGGTTTTAAGTGATCTTTAGAATAAATGAATTAAAAGGTAAATAATATGTGGTTTAATAGAAAAGGAAGAACCTGAAATTAAATAACAACAAAAAAAAAAAAAACAAAAGGTTTCTTTGGTGTGCTATAAATATATTTATGTTGAGTGAAAGAAAAAAGAAAAAAAAACCTCAAAGTTATTTAATAAGATTAAAATTTTAAAAATTATTTTTTTTTTGGTTTGCGTGAGAAAATTGAACAAAAGAAAAGAAAAAAAAATATAAGGAAGAAAATTTATATTGAAAATTGGTACAGATAGAGAGGGAAAACAGAAAAAAAAATATTAACTTAGATAATAAGAATAATAAGTAAAGTTTTAGTTGATTCTTTTTTCTTTGTTATATGGTTCACCCTGTGTATCTATGTCAGTGTTGAAAAGAAAAAAAAAACAAAAAGAACAAAATTTGATTTGTGTACAACGATATACTAGTTTTTTTTGACAACGTTTTTTTGTTTATTCAAAAAGAAAAGAGAAAGAAAAAAAAAAGGAAAAGGAAAAACAAAAAAAAGAAAGAATTTAAATAAAATCGTAAATTAAAATTATATTGAAAAAAAAAAAAATTTTTTTTTGAAAATATAGAAATAAAGTAAATTGTAAAATTTTTTTTGAATTTCCATTTTTTTATTGAATAAAAGAAAAAGAGAAAAAAAAGCAGAGTATAATAGTAATAAGAATTATACATAAAAATAAAGATTAAATTGAGAACACATGATATGGCATCACATGTCATTTCCTTATCTTGAAATTATACGTACTATTAGTGCAATTTTTTTTTTTTTTGCAATTGTACTTTGTGTGGTAAAATACATTATTCATGATTTAAATAAAGACACAATACATCACAAAAAAAAAAAAAGAAAGAAAAAAAAAAGTTATAAGTAAAGAAAAAAAAAGGGGTAATGCACATTGAAGGTGATTTTCAACGAGGGGAAAGCATCTTGCTACATCAACACCGCTGGAGGTTGCAGACTTTAGCTGTAAGATTTTAGTAACAAATATAGGTGCGTTAAGAATTTTTATATTGTATATAGGCATAAGACCCCGTGTTATAAAGGAAAGAAAAGGAAAACAAGGGAAAGAAGAAAAAAAAATTTGTTTATTCGTACTTGGCTAACCAAGTTTCAATTTTCTATAACCTGCATAAGCATTTTTATCTCTTTACCTCTTTCTTTTTATTTCCTTAAAATTTGATAATAATGTATATGATACATATAGGAATAAATTTTATTTTTGATTAATAACCTAATTTCCGTATATTTGGTATATGCATATACACACATAAGTAACAAAACAAACAAAGAATTGTTGCGACAGCTATATTAATTTTTTTTTTGATGGGCATATTTTTTTTTGTACGCCACTGACTGTACAAATTCAGTTGGCTCTACATTAAAAATATTTAAATTCGGTTCATAATGGAAAAATAAAGTCTACAATTCATTGGAATTGCAACTTAAAATTCCAATAAATGAACTGTAATTTAATATCCGTTGCACACGCGCAACAAAATTTATAATCCATCACATTGTTCTGTAAATGGCGTGATTTTCTTTTTTATTATAAAAATCACGCGATTTATAGAAAACATGAGAGAATTATTCAACTTAAATTTCTTCTTCTTTCTCATCAAAATTCTCTTATTTTCAACTTACCTTTTTTTTATTAAAATTCAATTTTTAAAATCTATTTTAACCTAAAATACATTCAATGGTATTTGCAAACGGCAAACACATCAAATCTCATATAGCACTTAATACCATATTAATTAACCCATGAAAAATTTCTTATATATATATATTGACCCATATATTTTAGTACGACCTATTTACTCATGTAAATGGCGTAATAATTTATAAAAGTTAACTCACACACACTGTATCAAGTACCCAACATGCTGATATTACCTACTCGCTATATATTGCTCATCAAGTAATATATAGAATATACCAGAATATTCATATACCTTCATGCATATTGCTGAATATTAACCTCTTAAATGTCGCCTTAATTACCTCATTATAGGTAATTAAGAGACAAGTAATGAGATTATGCGAAGTATGATGCGTATATAAGGGAGGTATAATATTGATGATTTTTTTTTCTGGTTTTTAGTCTTGATCAAGCCAATTGCTGACGAAGGTGGTTTCTTTCGAACAAACATTATTTGTAAGAAATTAAAAATTTTTTTTTGTGCTGAAAATTTAAACGTGAATTTTGAAAAAAAAGAAAAAAAAAAAGAATCAAATAAGTTTTTTTTTCTCTTCTCGAAGCTCTGGTTTTTATCGGCTTCCCTTTTATACTGGAAAAAAAAAAGAAAGAAAAAAAAAAGGAAAATTAAAATGATTAGCTAATTATAAACCTGGTTGGATATGAAAGGTCCTGTGAGGCGGCAAGGGAGCTGGTGAGGGTCCGAGGGGGGATGCCTCCGGTCCGCAGAGGAAGATAGGATATCCTGTTGTTTCTCTTTTCTTTTCTCCTGGTTGGCTTCTGTTTTTTTTGATATCCAAATTTTCGAATTTTCATTTTCATTGCAACTTGAACCACGCCCCGGGCTAAATCAGCCGAAATCCCCTTGGTAGACCGGATGGGACTCATCGGGAGGTCTTGAGCTTTGGCAAAAATTATCCAATTTTTAATAACGTAACAAATGAGAAGTAGAAAGGGTACCCGCCGAGGTTAGATTTTAAATTAAGAATTTAAAAATAATCAATCAGTTTTGAACTGTGGTCAGAGATAGTAGAAATTACCTTGTTTATGTCATAGTGAAATTGTCCAACACGGGCGTGCCGGAAGTTGGATAAGTATCAACAAGAAAAAAAAAAATATATATTTTCTTAAAGTACTTTTTTTTATAAATTAAAATTATTATTTTAGTTTATTATACTATTTTAATTTTAACTAATGTGGTCGGATCTGAAAAGTACATTTTTGTAATCGGTAAATCAAAATATCCCCGTTGGATGACTAACAGAATTTGGACGAGTATTCTGAAAGAGTTTAGTGATAAAATGGCAAAGCAAAACCATCACATTCATTTCTTAGCCGACAATGCCGCATGCCGTAAACTCGATAAAAATGTAATGCTGTCTAATATAAAAATCCATTTTCTACATCCTAATACAACGGCAATAGTTCAGCCCCTTAGATCAAGAAATTATCCGTTGTTTTAAAGCACATTATCGCCAAAATATCATCAGGCGCCAATTATTAGCCTTAGAAAAAGGTGATACAATTCAACAATTTGCAAAATCTATTACAATTTTGGAACCTTAAAAATTGATTAAAAGGTCCTGGTGACTTGTGACACCAAATACAATAGAGAATTGTTTAAAAAAAGCTGGATTTTTCGATGCTTCAGCAATTGGTTGTTTATGTACACATACCTGCACACTTATTTTGTGCACTTATCTAGGCTCCTGTTAACTGCACAAACCGGATATTTGCACAAAGTTTCATGGCATTTTCAATGTGTAGACCTTAGACCTTAGATTATAAGGGGCTATTATTGCACTTCGACCAATAGAGATCTTTTGTACCGCCCGTGCTTCTTATAGATCTAGGCTTTTGATAAATCCTAGGATTCTATTAGAAGGTGCGCACCAGATTTCCTCAGGTTTGAGAAAAGGCTGATGCATGTAGCACATTCTTTTGGAGGCCAATGCTTCGCATTCACACAGAATGTGTTTTGAGGTTTCCTTGTCCTCCTTGCAGAATCTGCATTTGTCATCCTCTTGTAGACCTATCCTGTTTAGATGGTAATTTAGTGGACAGTGTCCGGTAAGGAGACCTGTGATGGTCCTTAGCTCCTTTCTATTGAGGTTGAGTAGTTTCCTGGAAATATTAGCTGAAGGCGAAATGAGTTCCTTTGCTTGTATATTTCCAGGAGTTTCTTTCCATCGGGAGATGCATTTTGCCATTTCCCATTTTTTTATATTGTTTTTTTGTGTGGCTCCTAGGCAGACCGCAGAAGGGTTCTGGTCCAAGGAAATTAGAGTCGGCACCTTTTTTCGCTAGGGAGTCCGCCAACTCATTTCCTTTGAAGCCTGTGTAATGTGTAATTAAACGGGTTCTACTTTATACCGAAATACATAAGTACGAAACGACAGTGTTATTTAAACATCAGTCGTCTAATAACATTTGCAGTGTGCCGTAACATGGTTTAAAAAATATTTGAATTTGTTTAATCAGAAACTTGTGCCATTACACCGAAAAACTGGGTTAATAATAATGAGATAAGAAAATTTAAAAACAAAACAGTGACACATTTTATAAATATGAAATTGCAGGTGAAATGGAGCAAATATTTATCCGAACAATATACCTATTAATAAAAATTATTTCTCGAAGAACAAATGCAAGACATATAAAATAAAGCCAATTTTTTCAAAAGAAAATAATTTAATTATGTACAAATACTTGATAGTATTTACATACATTCTTTAATTGTTTATTTGTTTATTTTTTAGACGATTATGAACTAGCGAAAAATGATATGGAAAAAATAATAAATATGAACAAATCAGGCTAAGAAACTAATGATTTAGAAACTGACAATAACATTGTGAACGAAATAAACGAAAGTTTTATCAGCTCAAGTACTGATAATAGTGAAATTCAAGTTGAACGAGCTACACTTTCAAATCCATTTTTTCGAATTAAACTCAATGAGGATCCGATAACCAACAGAAATTATCAGATGTCATTGCCATTGAAAATCAAAACCAAAATGCAATTGTGGTCAATTACATACTTCTACCAGAGAATGTTTATCAAGAACTATTAAATAAAATAATAGCAATTAAAAACAATAATCTACCATCAACATCATCGTCGTCTCTATCGAACATGCTCAGATGCTCTGAATTTCTTCCTTTCGATACTATTGAAGACTTAAGAGACTTTGAATATAAATTATCCAGCAATGATAGAAACTGTATTTTTGGTTCTAAATTCGTAAGTGTTTGTGTTTTCAGTTATAATTAAAAAAGGTTGAGTATTTCAACGTACATGGTGTACAGCTGAGTTTTGTATTACAACAGTATTTTTAAACCTCAACCAAATATATTTGTTTATTAATATGTACGTCATATAAGCATTGATATTTTTGTAGAAGAAATATATGTTTTGAGTAAATTGACATCCAAAGATATTCGATCGGCTACAAAGCTTTTGATATCTAAAGTGTATACCTTAAACCTACATACAAGGAAAAATAAACTAAAAAGGAGTCGAAGTAAAATTGCGAATAAAGACGCTTGTGTCAACAAATAATTCAAGTATGCATTTTGAACATTAAAAAAACAAGTTGTTATTTTAATTCTACTATTTCAAGAAATTCTACAGATCTCCTGTTCATTTGAATATAATTTAATATAGATTTAAATTTTAATTTTGCATAACAAATAATTACATTTAAATATTAGAGATTTTAAGTATTCATAATTTGTAACACATTAATAAAATTCTTAATTTGTCAGCACATTTGTAACTTCACATTCCAGACGTAATCTGATACTTTTGTCTTTCTAAACAATTATTCTCTATCTGCAAACACAAAAACTTGTTGAGACATGCAAAATTTTTTTAACGTTAAGAATTTATAATAATAATTTTAACGTACATAATTTCTATAATTTCATTACTATGTATTAGTTTTAGAATTAGTATGTAAGGAAACTTTTTGATTAATAAATTTTAGAATTCAATTGACAGTAAACAAAGACTTTTATTGGATCTTCAGGTAAGTCTGCCTGAAGCACTGTTAGAATTCATTCCAAACATTGTGTAGTGGTATCAAGAGCCATTTACATCTTCATCATTGATCTAGGTTTATGTGCCGTAGGTCTTTCCTTTGAGGGCAGCATAAGCAAATAAAAATATTCTGGAAAATCGAAAATTCTGGCGTTTTAGTGAAGATTTTTTTTTAAAATTTAAAAATATCATCATCTCGATTAGAAATTCGAAAAAAAATGTGTAAAAATAAACCAAGCTTGTCTTTTAGAGATTTAGCTAAAAAGCATGATGTTAGCACTTCAACAGTACAAAAGGTTAAAAAAAAAATATATAGACTTTCAGGAAAGAGAAAAAGCTATAAAGGACCGCAGAACAAGAAAAAAAAACTATAAGAAGAGCCAGATTGCTGTACGATTGGTGGAATGAACGACCAAGTCAGTGTTTGATTATGGATGATAAGTCAATTTCAAATATGACTTCACAACTTTACCTGGTGCTAAGAAAGAACAATTTCTGTGGAAAAATTCGACCCTAATCAAGCCATTTGCCAATGCGGTCATCGTCCATGCACAGCAAAACGTACGTCGAATAATGTTTGCAGAAAAAGCTTCGTAAGCAAGTATTTGCATACATCCTGTTATCTTTTGGCCTGATTTGGCTACCTTCCACTACCCAAAGACGCTGAAAACTGGTATGATAAGTATGGAATAGATACAGTGCCTAAAGGCTTTAGCCACCTAATGTACCAGACCTTTGTTCTATCGAGCAATATTGGGCACAGGTGAAAATTATCTTGCTTAATTGTGGAAAGTAGGAAGTCAGAAATTAACAAAAGAAATTTTTTAAACGTTTTATAATTTCTCACGAAAATTTACTCTGTGTAGTGAATCTATTGGTATCGATGGATCATAGATATTAAGTGGAAATTAAAAGGATTTTGTGAGGATATATTGGAAATAGAAACACTAATGCAGATCATCTATAATTTCATCACTATTTTGAGATACATGGCAATAGCGATGTTAGGACAACGAATAGATATACAGGACCTGTCGAATAGCCCAGGTATTCTTCCAATAAAACTAAATCAAGGACGTGTTATAGACTCCTACATTCATGTAATCCATATCATCAACCTAACACAGTATGTAGAAAATGTAGAAAATCTTCGAAATTCAGTACGGAATATAAATCAAAACACGAATTTAACCAATACCAAATTTAAAGAATTAGAACACAAATTACAAACATTGTTACCTAAACATAAACGAACAAGAGGCCTTATTAATGGTCTTGGTACAAAAGGTATTACAGGAAATTTAGACGAAAACGACTCTGTACAATTAAACAAAGCAATTGATGACTTAAAATTAAATCAAAAATTATTACATGACGGACTAATGGAACAAATACTAATCAATGATAAAATGACGTAGAAATATGAAAATATTACAGACCACATAAATTCACAACAACAATTAATTGAGAAATATCTAAATAAATATCTACCAAGCAACTATGTCACAAAGAATTCGTTCCGAATAAGAAGACTTTCAATACATTCAATACATACACCAAACAAACTTTAATATAGAAATTCTAATAAATCACCTACAAGAAGTTTTCGAAACAATAACACTAGCAAAATTAAATATAATCCCAAACAAAATTCATAAAAAAAACATATTGACGAAGAAAAGATCAAAGTAGTTTCCGACGAACAAATTTATGAGATGCTAACATTACAAGCTTATTTCAATGAATTTTATATTATTATATTCAATATAAGATTACCCATCCTTTTACCAGAACAATTCTCGTTCTATCACCTAATAAAACTCCCAATAAATAAAACATTTCCTATCAAATTGACAAAACTATACATACAGCTAGCGACATAGAAAAGTGCGCTATGATAATTTTTATACATTTTCAAAAACAAATGTCCTTTGTGTTTATTTTATGACTCCTAATGTTGGGTTTTTTATTTCTATGATAAGACTGATCTAGTAAGAGGTAAAACCTATAATAAAGAGAAGGCTAGTCTAGCTGCAAATATTTTTTTTTTTTACTTTCTAAACCCTTTCCCTATAAATGTGTAAAAATGTGTAATAATTTGTAAGAACATAAAGAAGAATAAATTGTTTTTTAAATTTTTAAATGAAATTTATTGCCTGGATTTGTTTTTTCGAATATCGTCATAAACCGTATAACTATTTTGCTTAACCTAAATTTTCTATTTATAATTATTTACATTTTTTTTGAAGTTTTTAATTAAAGTTAACATTTTATAGCTCCTCCTATTGCCTTAATGACCACATCGACTCTCTGCGGAATTGATTTTTATAATAATGATATAATTTAATAAGGACAAGCAGTATATCAAATATTTAATATAGAATTTTTCAATTCTTCCACTGTTTTCGGTTTATTTTCATTGAGTCTCATGTCAGTGGAACCCTAAAAATTCTGCATTATGTTCATGTCAGGAATTTTTTCTGGCCAGGACAATGAATATAACCAGAAATTTTCTTTTTAATTTGTTATATGCAGTAGAAATAACAATTTTAAAAATAATTCAGAATTCTAGTTCAAAGGAATAGCAACGAGCTTTGTTCTGTAACATGGAACCGAATCATCCTGAAATATCGAATCCTCTATATATTGAGCCATGTCCTCAAATGTTGGAAAAACATAATTTGAGATGATTTTCTCATATTTTTCTTAATTCATTATTCCATCTATTATTTTTAATGGGCAAACTCCATAGTCTGTGATGCACCCACAAATCATAACACACGGTGAATGTTGTACAGTTGTCAATATGCAATGAGGCCCAATTTTTCTTTTTGTTTTCGACGAGCGCTCTGCTTTCCTTCATGTCCAAATAAATTGAAGTTGTGTTTGTCGGAGAGAGTCACTCACGGCCAATCATCAAATGTCCATTCCTAATGGTTTTCAGCCTATTGAAGCCGATTAGCCTTCATTTTCTCACTTCAGAGTGGTTTTTCTGTGGACCTCTTACACCTGAAACCATGTTTGTTTTATTTTTTTTCAACTGTACGAACACTTAAGTTAGTATAGTTTGTAGTTTTTTACTCCCTCTTCAATTTTGTAGCAAAAAAAATGGGGTTTTTAATACTTTAAATTTTAATTCCCGGTCCTCTTTTTCTGTAGTTTTTCTTTTAGCACCAGTACCTTTTTTCCTCTCCAAATTCCCTAAATTTTAAAAATTTTTCAAAAATTTCATTACGGAAGATTCTGCGTACTCTACCTATCCTGATATTTCTTTTATAGAAATATTTTCCTTATACAAAGTATGAACCGCACTTTTTTCCTCAACTGACATTTGTTTTTTTCCACTCATTTTACTTCACTTTTTTTTATATTAAAAATTACTCTTCAAATTTCACCAGCTAAATAATGAAGAATAAATCTTTCGGGACTTTATATAGGGTGCAGAGGGACAGATCCTATTATAGATGCAAAAAAACCCAACATTATGAATCATAAAATAAACGCAAAGGACATTTGTTTTTGAAAATGTATAAAAATTATCAGACCGCACTTTTCTATGTCGCTAGCTGTATGTATATCCTAATGAACGAGTACAACATTCTATTTATGAACGAACCATGAATGATGATAGAAGACAACTTTTACTGCTACAAAGGAGATATTCAAAAAGTATCATCACATAATTACATACCGAACATTATCAACAACAATATTTCAAAATGTGATCTCGTAGAATACACAGACCAACTAAACATCATTCAACTAGAAGAAAACGATCTTTTACTCATAAAATCTTCACCAACGAAATTAGAAACAACATGTGGTATAAAAAACAGAATTGTAGAAAAAACCTTGTTAATACACTATGTAAACTGCGAGATAACTATTAATGAAGTTACCTACACGAGGAGAACTAATATTTTTTGGGATAAAATTGAAATAATACCTCCAACCTTTGCTATAATTAACTCATAAAAACCAGTCGAAAAAATTACCTTTGAAGAATTAAAACAATATCAGTCAAACAACGCTTAGGCAATAAGATTATTATACAGCCTATTGACAATTATTTTCATCATTTAACGTACATACGCCTACATTAATTATGAAATCCCAAATATACCAACAACAGAAATGCAAGTAGTCGATACCACCAACGTAACACCTAATTTCAACGCTCCAGAATCAGACACTCAACAAGTTAGGCCGTCGATTCATTCCTAGAGGGGAGCAGTTATGGACATAATATAATTGGCACATAAAATCAAATAACATAATCCATTCCATTTTTCATATTCACCCCTGTTCTGTAAAAAATGGGTTTCTGAATTTCGTTTTCTTCCGCAATGTTGGCGAAATGATATCGCATAGGCTGGTGTTTGCGATTTCATTTTATTTGTTAACATTTGTTCATTTTAGTGCATTGTGTTTTTTTAATTTTGATAAAAAATGTATGTATGTGAAAAATTAGAAATTTTTAAACGAAAAAAGAAAAGAAAAAGAAATAAATTGCCTTCATACTTTTCACCAAACCATTAATTTACTTATTTTAGGGGAAAACATAAACACAGCAAACAAGATCAGATTTTCATAGAACTTATGGAAAAACACGAAAATTTTGGCAAGTCTGATTCAAGGTGTTTTTAAAGCAGACGCAGATTTTTGTGGTATCAATTAAGTAAAGAATTAAATAAAAAAGTGAAAAAGTAAGAAAATGCAAATTTTTAAATTTTATTTAATATATTTACAGGTATGGTCAGATTGGAAGATTAACATTAGGAAAAAAAAGCCGCTGGTGGAGGTCCTTGTAATTTAATTCCACTTTCGCTTGTAAAAATTCCAGGTTTGTATGATGCTCTAAGTGTAATAGGAGCAACCACATAATTTGGACCAAAGAAGTCAATTCCACATAATAATGGGAAAGAAAATTCAAATGTTATTGAAAGCCCCACTTGTGTTGATATAGTTCTTTAGATTCACATAACACGCCATCACCACTGTAAATCAATAATAGTGTGCCTATAATAAATCGTAAACGCAGAAATGAAAACCTTGAAAATTTACAAAGCTACGTAAAAGAACAACGGGAAACAATAAAATCAATCGGTCAAGATATACATAAATTATTGGACGTAGCAAATGAAAACAACAGAGGAATCAAAAGGACTTACAGAGCTATAGAAGATTCAGTTGAAATCGAAAAGGAAAAGCTAAAAGAAATTAAGCGAAATTAAGAAAACTAAATCAAAAATTACATTCCAGATTGCCAATGAACAAAGTGCATTTTTCTAGTTTTATATGATAATAAGAAAATAATTTAAATTTGTGTTCCTTTTTTTATAGTTTTAATAAATGTGGTCAAGTTAACAATAATCAATATATAGAACTTAAACCAAATCAGGAAGACTTAATGGATTAGATTTGTCGCGTAAAATTTTCCTATAAATTCTTTCTTTTTGAAAAGATTCCCTTTCTTCTCTAGCAATCTCCTCCGATAAAATTAATGAAAAAATACTGAACGTTTTGATTTATTTTTTATTATTAAATTTATAGAAAACTCATAATTTCTATAGAATATGATTTCGACCATTATCAGCTGTTTTAGAAAATGGATATTGAACAGTATAAAACATTAACACCAATACAAGTAAATCGTGCGAAATATAGATCACTAATTCTGAAATCGAACGACATTGAATTTCAGTTTCGTTTCCATTTCATGCGAAACACAGAACAGGGGCAAATATCATTATTTTCAGAAATTATAAGATTCATAAAATATTAAAATCAGTTATTGTAACAAATTGCATATTTTCTTCAGTCAGCATTTTTATACTTTAAATTTTCTCGCAGACACTGTCACTTATACCACGTATACATGACGGATTGAATCTTAATTTAATCCTGTCTGAATCCCCTAAAAAGACATGTAGATGAAGATTGAGTCCATATGAGATTTAACCGATCCGATCTAGCCTTTTCTCATGACTGAACGATTGAAAGATCGAAATTGTTTAAAATGGTACACAAAAATAAGGTATTAAATTGTTAAAACAATAGACCTCAAAGAGTATATAAACTCGGTACTGGTCAACCATCTTCACTTCTGCTTAGGGTATTGACCTATTTAGAAGTCAGCACTTCGATTGCTTTTGGGTATTGACCAAAACAAGCGAACTTAGGAAACTTGTGTGAGTATTGATCACATAAGTATTTTTTTTTTAGTTTCTCCGCATTTCTATCTCTTGGGTATTGACCGAGAGATAGAAATTTTTTGTAACACTTAGTGCATTTTATATCTTTGGGGTATTGACCGAAAGATAGAAAATTAAACTTGACTTGGTAATTTTCAGTCTTATGGGTACTGACCAGAAGTCCAAAAATTTAGGGATTTTTACTTACATGTGAGTTAAAAATTGTCAAGTTCAACGTGATTTTAGTTCTTTGGGTATTGATTAAGAGCTAGAAATTTTGCCTGAACTTGTTCGATTTTAACTTAAAAAACTTTTTCTCACAAATTATCTTAAACATATCTTCTTGCTACGAACTTGATTTAGAAGAAAATCCACAGCATTTTCTGATAAGTTAAAAAAAAGAAGATAGTCTTTTTTCTACGATGTTGACTTTGAGGAAAATCAATTTCCAACAAAAGTCAAAGAAGAAATTTAATTTCCGTTTTTGCGGTTTAAACTTTGAAGAAAAATTAACGAAATTTTTCTAATATAAGTTGAAGAACGAAATTATAAGAAAATCTAAGTTAATTGTGAGAAAATTTTACTTATATAAAAATTTTTCTGTTAGTTTAACCTTACACATTAAACTAACACCTTGTCAAGTTTAAATTGGTCCTATTTTATAAACGAAAACGTTTTCATAAATTTATCTTCTACACTAAGACCGGATCATTGGTTAAGATTTTAAATTGGTTCTATCTCATGAACCAACAGGTTGCAACTTAGCCAAGCTTGGAAAACAAAAGTTTTCATCATTTATCACTTGCACTAAGATCAGCTCACTTATTGAAATTATAATTTTTAGATTCAAATACAAAATTTCACTTTTTCACATTTTAACTGAGCACGGCTCACTTGTCAAAATAATAATTTTTTGACTGTCAGTTTCGACTCACCAAAAAATCTCAGTTATCACTTACATTGAGATTGGCTCACTTGTCAAGCTCAAAGTAGTCATATTGAAATTACCAACAAGTAATAATGTCATATAGATCATTCTGAAGAATCGTTTTTAACAAGTGTCTGTGAATCAAACTAATATAGAAGTTAATTTTCATTAAATGTATCGTGAGCAACGAACCTTTAATTGAACTTGTATTTTAAGGTTTTTTTTTTGAACTTTTTTTCAGGAATAAATAAACAGAACTCTGCAAGCATCATCAAATTGAATTACTTTTTTTCTAAATTTATTTTTTGAATTTAATCATTTTTTAATTTTAACGTTCTTTAATTTGAGTTAATTTATTTTCATCATTTTTTTTAGTCATTTATAAGTTTACTTTAAATTTATTTTTTTGAGTTTAATTAATAATTTTTAATTTTGTTTTGAATTCATTTCCTTTTGCTTTAATATTTTTCTTTAAATTTTATCGAATTGTAAGTTGTTAAAGAAAACAGAAAATAAACTGAAATAAACGTTATATTGAATCTTAAGCTTTGTGTTTTCTTTTCAAAACCCTGATCCGTTTATTCGCAATTTTTGTTTTCTAATAATAATTTATTGTGAGTTATTTAAAGAACTCTTTTGAGCATTAAATAACTCACAGTATTTTTATAAGGGTTATGTTATTTATCAAAGTTCGTAATAACTTTTTTTTATGTGCGTTATTATTCAGATCTAACAAATTAAATTCATTCAAAATTGAAAACATAAATAAAATGGCAAAAATAAATATTTGGGGACATGTAGAAACTCTAACCTAGCTAAATAAGTATGATACAATGCAAGAACGAATTTCCCAAGCACTTTTTGATGAAAAATTATATAAAAAAAGTGAAGTATATAAAAAAATAGAAAAAGAAATGATAAGAAAAGGATTTACAACAAAAAATGAAAAACAAATTGAAATAAGGTGGAAAAATCTTTAAAATAAGTACATTGATGCAACGAAAAACAACAGCAGAACTGGAAATTAAAGAGAACTATGTCCTTATTTTGAAGAAATGGACAGGCTGCTTAACCACAGACCCTGCATTAATGCAGTAAATGATGGTATTGATACATCTAGAAGAGAGTATACATTTTACATTACCCTACGGATTACAATTATTATTATTATTTTAGTGTTTGTGAATAAATTATATATAAGTATGTATGTACATACATGAAATTGATGACTGCGTGGAAAACATGTTTGATGATTCAAGAAGTCAAACAGATGATATTTACCAAATAAGTTTTCAAGCACACCAGCATCAGAAAGAGAAGGTACATTTGTTCACCTAGATTAAAAGAGAAAAAAATTTTATTATAAATCTTTGAACTTTTTTTGGAGAGAGAATGGAGGTAGAAGAGAAAAGTAATAAAGAAAAGAACTGTTGCAGCATCACATATTTAAAATTATACAATTTGAATTAGTATTAGTTTGACTTATTTCAGTAACATATTGTTTAACACACTCATTGTATTTTTATGTTAATGTAAACTCATTGTGAATCTATTTAATAAAGTTCAGTTCGATACAGTCCACTAAAGAAGACAGACGTGTTTATTTATTCCATATTTAGTAACGGTTATTTTCTTCAGTCGTTGTCACTGATTTTAGTATCAGTCGTTTCTTCAGTCTTCGTCGCTGATTGTATTCATATGGAATCTACATCGTTTAATTTCCGTTTTAAATCACTATTAAAATAGATAAAATTTACATTTCCATCCATCACACAACATTTTGGTCCTGATCGAGACGGATAAGGATTGTTGAATAGCATTGAAATTGCATAGTTCATTTTAATTTAACGCCATTTTGGTAGTGAGTGCTAGCGTGTTTTGATATATATATCAGAATATATATATAAAAAAAAAGCCACAACGCAAATTTACTAACATTAATTATAATAGCGTCACTCACATACATATACACTGCTATATGTGTGGTCGAATGCACAGCTATTATTCCAGTAAACATACACTTCAAATTAAAATTGTGAATTTAATATTCATATCAGTTACGATATTGACATATTATTCAGTGCTTTAAACTTAAACATATACAGTGTTTTGAACTTAAATCCATTCAGTGATTCAAACTTAGATTCTTGTCAGTGCTTTGGAACTTAAATATATACAGTGCTTTTGAACTTAAATATATACAGTGCTTTGAATTTAAATACAACAGTGCTTCTAAACGTAATTGTTTATTGCTGTGCTGTTCAAGCTTAGATTGGAAAGAAAACTACATTACCGACTACAAGGTAAATTACAACAAATTTCATTTAAATTCTTTATAAACAGGTATTAAAAAAATGAGTACGAAAAAAACATTATCAGAATTAAAACAAAAAAGAAAAATTCAACAAGCAGCTCTTATTCGATTGTATAAATATTTCAATGAACAACAACAAGTCGAAGATAAAAACTTCTTTGATATTGAAGCAAGAGTTCAAATCTTTGAAAATAAATTTAAGGAATTTGACGAAACACAAGGAAAAATTGAATTATTGATAAAGGATGATGATTTTGAAAAAGAACAACAAATTCAAATTGAAAGTGAAAATGAATTGTTTAAAACTAAATCTATCATATTAAAATTATTATCTGAGAAGACTAAATCTCAAATAGTTAGTAACGACATAAATTCTGATTCAAATGTGAATTCAACGATACAGTCCTTAGTTGATAAGCAGTTATCTATGAATTCAGTATTGGAGAAAATGTCTACTAATTACAAATCTGATTCACATACAGAATTAAAATTACCAACAATTGATATTCCAAAGTTTTCTGGAAAATTTGAAGAATGGATAACGTTTCATGATTTATTCAATAATCTTGTACATCAAAATAAACACCTTTCAAGTGCACAAAAACTACAATTTCTTAAGTCGTCATTATTTGGTGATGCGTCATCATTACTTAAGCATTTGACGATAAGTGATGCTAATTACTTTGAAGCTTGGAATGAGCTCAAAACAAGATTTAATAAACCAAAAGTTATAGTAAATGCTCACTTGAAAAATATCATTGATTATCCAAATATTCAATGTAATATTAAATCTTTAAGTGATTTTATTAACACTATTACAGAATCTGTACGTGCTTTGAAAGCATTAGAATTGCCAATTGAACATTGGGATTGTTGGTTAGTTTACATAGTTTCAAATAAACTAGATCATAAATCAAAGCAATTATGGATCAGAGAATCTGCTGAAAACGATTATCCAAAATATGATGATTTGATAAAATTTCTCAATAAACGTCAATGTGAATTACAAGCTTTGCAGATTAACAAAAAGCCAGAAAAACAAAAGCAAGCGAACAGTAAACAAATTTTCAACATTTCAATTTAAACATGTCAAAAATGTAAAGAAAATCATCCTATATACAAATGCAAAGAATTCAAATTACTTTCTATAAACCAGCGAAAAACATTTGCTAGTTTAAATAAACTGTGTTTCAACTGTTTAGCGATAGGTCATTCATATCAAAAATGTCAATCATCCAATTGTCGAATCTGTAATAAAAGGCATCACACATTACTTCACGTTTTTGAAGGCACTGCACTTCAATCGCCATCTACAGGTGCTGAGGCACAATCAATGCATACAATATCACGTTTAGGTACCACAGTTTTACCTACTGCTGTTGTTTTAGTAAAAGATGCAAATGGAATCTTTCAGCACTGTCGAATATTGCTTGATTCTGGAGCTGATGTTTCACTCATTACAGAATCTTGTGTTCAGCGGCTTTGCATAAACAGAAAACATTCAAAATGCTCAATCACTGGTGTTGGTGGAGAAAATTCACAGTATACAAATGGAATGGTGAATTTAGAAATCAAATCCAGATTTTCTAAACGAACAATTAATACAAATGCTTTTATCTTATCAAAGATTTCCAAAAGTCTATTTCCAAATATTAAAGTAAATCAAGATTGTAATTGGTTGCAAAATGTACAATTAGCTGATGAAAAATTCTTACAACCTGGTCCAATTGATATTCTTCTTGGTGCTGAATTCTTTTTCAATATTCTTCTTGAAGGCCAAATTGAACACTCAAGCGGAATTATAGCTCGAAATACAATTTTTGGTTATATAGTTTGTGGCAAATTATATGAACAAAATAAACATTCACCACAAATCTTTCATACGACTTGTGACGTTGATGAGTTGTTGCAAAGATTTTGGACAGTAGAAGAACCAAATCAGAAAGCACCAATCTGGACTGAAGAAGAACAACAATGTGAAGACCATTTTAGTAAAACACATTACAGATTACCATCAGGTAGATATGTAGTGTCGTTACCATTTAAAAACAGTGAAATTAAATTTGGAAATTCGAAAGAGGCAGCAATATCATCATTTAAATTTATGGAAAAAAGATTTGTTCATAATCAAGAATTTCACCAACAGTATTCTGATTTTATGAAGGAGTATGAAAACCTTGAACACATGAAAAAATTGGAAAATGCTAATCCATACAATATAGATGATGACAATTCATACTTTATTCCACATCATGCTGTAATAAAGGAATCCAGTCAAACCACAAAACTTCGTGTTGTTTTCAATGCTTCGAAGAAATCGTCATCAGGACTTTCTTTGAACGATCAGTTGCTGGTAGGACCAGTAGTACAGAATGATCTTATAACGATTCTATTACGATTTAGAACGAACAAAATAGCTTTCACCGCAGACGTGATTAAAATGTACCGACAGATTCTTCTTGATCATCATCATACCAAATATCAGAAAATACTTTGGAGATCATCTCAAATTGAACCGATTAGTGTATACGAACTGTTAACTGTTACATACGGAACAGCATCTGCACCGTTCTTGGCAACACGTACACTCAATCAATTAGCAGATGATGAACGAAAAAACTATCCGTTGGCAGCTGATATTATTTGTGATAGTTTCTACGTGGATGACTTGATGAGTGGAGCGGAATCTGAATCTGAGGCTTTGGAGATAATTAATGAAATTACTTGTGCTCTCAAAACTGGAGGATTTGCACTTAGCAAATGGTATTCAAATTCTAATGCAATAATTCAACAATTTCCAGAAGAACTTCAAGCAGTAAAATCATTCAAATCCATTTATGAATCTGATCAAACTATTAAAATACTTGGTTTAAATTGGGATGCTGAAAACGATCAATTTATTTTCCAAGCATTTCAGCAAACATATAACAAACGTACAACAAAACGAATTATATTATCTACAATAGCTAAAATCTATGATCCAATAGGTTGGCTAGCTCCTATTGTTATTAGATTAAAGATTCTGATGCAACAATTATGGATATTAGGATTATCTTGGGATGACGAACTTCCAGAAAATATTTGTAATCAATGGAAATTATTTGAAAATGAATTACAGACAATGCATCAAATTCAAATTCCACGTTGGATACCATTCAAATTTCGAGAGATACAATTACATGTTTTTACAGACGCTTCAGAAAAGGCATACGCAGCTGTTGCATACTTGAGAGTTCATGAAAATAATCGAGTTGTTACTCGACTGATTTTATCAAAAACACGTGTAGCTCCGATAAAACAAATTCGATTACCACGGTTAGAATTGTGTGCAGCATACTTGGGTACAAAACTTATTGTGAAAATTAGATCAATATTTAGTTTGAAAAATAATAATATATTTTGTTGGACTGATGCAAAAATCGTTCTTGCATGGCTTTCTGATCATCCTCGACGATGGACAACCTTTGTGGCTAATAGGACAGCTGAAATTCTAGAAATCGTCCCTAGAACTAATTGGTATCACATTCCTTCAAAATTGAACCCTGCTGATATCGCATCGAGAGGAGTAATGCCTAGTGAACTTGCATCAATGAAATTTTGGTGGGAAGGTCCACAGTTTTTACAAAATGTGACATTTGATGAATACTTGCACACATCTACAGAAAAAACACACGAAGAGGAAAGAACAAACTGCTTAATAATAACACAATATAAATATAAAATTGGTCAGAATAACTGCAATTTGTTTCAGATTTTATTTCAACACCCGATGTACAAAAACGGAACGTAAAACCTCAAATATAACAGTTCAAGAAATTCGGCATGCCCAAAACGTTTGGTTCAAATGCATTCAATCAGAATTCTTTTCTGATGACATTAAGGCTTTGGTTGCTAACAAATCTATTTCATCAAAAAGTGTTTTGATATCATACAGCCCATTCATAGATAGTCAGGGACTTCTTCGTGCAGGAGGTCGACTTTCTGCAGCTGAAATTTCCTACGCTCAAAAACACCCAATTATTCTGACAGCAAAGCATCCACTGACACTCATTATGTTACGTGAGCTTCATCAACTTCATTTACATGCTAATCAAAGAGTTCTTTTAAGCATGTTGTCTACACGTTTCATCATAATTGGTATAAGACAATTGGTTAAACAAGTAGTTCAAAAGTGTGTAACCTGCACTCGACATAAAGCACAACTTCAAAAACAACAAATGGGTCAACTTCCGAAAGTACGTGTAACACCATCCAGACCATTCCTAAATACCGGTTTAGATTATGCTGGTCCAATTTCAGTTCGTAGTTGGAAAGGTCGTGGAACTAAAACATACAAGGCATACATTGCATTATTCATTTGTATGTCTACAAAAGCCTTTCACCTCGAACTTGTCAGCGGATTATCAACTGAAGATTTTATTGCTGCATTGAAACGCTTTGTGGCTCGTAGAGGTTATTGTGCTACAATATATTCGGACAACGGGACTGCATTTGTGGGTGCAAATCGTCATTTCATTGAGCTTGGTAATCTTTTGAAATCTAAGCAACATCAAGATCAGGTAACAACATTTACTGCTGATCGACTTATATCTTGGCACTTTATCCCTCCGTCTGCTCCACATTTTGGCGGTATATGGGAAAGTGGAGTGAAACTCGTAAAGCATCATCTCAGACGTCAGTTGAATACAACATCGTGTACTTTTGAAGAACTAACAACTCTTCTGTGTCAAATCGAAGCAGTAATCAATTCAAGGCCTCTCGTCCTTAATGAAGTTAATGATGGCTTCGAGGCAATTACTCCAGCACATTTTTTAGTTGGCTCTTCTCTACTTTCAGTACCGGAAGTGAGTCAAGAGGACAAACAATTAAATACATTCAAACGATGGGAGTATGTACAACGAATTCATCAAATGTTTTGGCGCCGATGGAAAAATGATTACTTGGCACAGTTGCAGCGAAAAACTAAATGGAAAACTTCTTCTGTCAATTTACGCGTTGATGACGTTGTCATTATCAAAGATGATAACTTGCCTCCAGGAGCATGGAACCTTGGACGAATTGTTTCAATCCATCCTGGTACAGATGAATTGGTCAGAGTGGTCAGTGTAAAGACAAAAACAGGAATTTTTAAGAGGCCTGTAACAAAATTAGTAAAACTTCTACAAGATGAAAAATGTTGAAACGGGTCGTTTCAAGGGGGCCGGCATGTTGCAGCATCACATATTTAAAATTATATAATTTGAATTAGTATTAGTTTGACTTATTTCAGTAACATATTGTTTAACACACTCATTGTATTTTTATGTTAATGTAAACTCATTGTGAATCTATTTAATAAAGTTCAGTTCGATACAGTCCACTAAAGAAGACAGACGTGTTTATTTATTCCATATTTAGTGTCGGTTATTTTCTTCAGTCGTTGTCACTGATTTTAGTATCGGTCGTTTCTTCAGTCTTCGTCGCTGATTGTATTCATATGGAATCTACATCGTTTAATTTCCGTTTCAAATCACTATTAAAATAGATAAAATTTACATTTCCATCCATCACACAACAAGAACTAAATGACAGGGAGTGCAACAGGGATAATTCGTGGGGGGAATGTCTCCGGACCGCGTTTCATACCGAATATCTTGTTGTAAAATTCTCTTTTTATGGTTTTTACAGTATCATTGGGGTATTTGTTTTTCGGTTTTTGGGCAACTCTTGTTGTTAAGTATGATAAAGTCGGTCTACATTTATGTTGCGATAATATTAGACCTCCCCAAGTTGAATCCAAGAACTTACGCCTGACTGAAGCGGCTGGAATAAATAGACCGGCTGGATTCAACTGAAGGACATTTGCTCGGTGTCCGTTTTTGTTTGCCTGCACCACTCAGGAGAGAAAAAAAGGAAAGAAAAAATAGTGAGTAGTGTGTTGAAGAAAATGTGTATTCAAAATGAAATTGTAAGAAAGTGAGTAGAGTAAAAAAATAAAAAATAAAGAAAAGTGTGTTAAATTTAAAAAAAATTAAAGTGGAAGTGAGGGTGTGAAGAAATGTGAAAATAAAATGAAAAAAAATAAAGTGAAAAAAGGTTGTTTGTAGTGTAGTGTAGTGAGCTCAGTAAAATAGGAAAAATAGATAATAAACAACGTGTGTAGAAGAAAAAAGTGGGTTAAATAAAATAAAAAAAATGTGAAGAAAATAAAGGAAGAAAAATGTGTAAAATAAAACAGAAATGTGACGAAAAATGTGGGTAAAAGGAAAACAAAAATAATAAAGTGAAGTGAAGGTTTGTGAGGAGAGGAAAAAGAGGTAAGTAAAGGTGTAGTAAAATAATAAAAAAAAACAAAATGTACGTACCTGAGAAAAAGTATTGAGAAAATTGAAGAAAAAAAAATGATGAAAAGGAAAAAAAAGTAACACTATTAATTTAATAAAAAAAAGAAAAATAATGTAAAGAGAAAAAAAGAACCAAATTAATTTAAAAAGAAAACGAAACAAATTAATTAAAAAAGAAAGAAACAGAAACCAAATTAATTAAAAAAAGATTTTATAAAACTGAAGAAAAATTATATGAAACTCAAAACCTATAAAAAAATCACTAACAGAACAATTGAAAAACTTCCGCACTGGGCACTGCAAAAATTAAGACTGACGTGGTTTTTTTTTTTGTCCTTTCCTTCGCATAATGTTTTTAAAAAGAAAAATAATGTGAAGAAGGGAAAAGAAATTGTGAAAAGGAATAGGTAGGTATTAGGTGTAAAAAAAAAATTATAGGTGAAAGTGAAAAAAAAATGTGGAAAATAAGTTAATAAAAAGAAAAATGTAAAAAACATGTGGAAAGGGGTAAGTAGAGGTGAAAGAAAAGTGTGAAATTTAAAAGAAAACAAAGAAAGAAAAGGAAAAAAAATAAAAAAAAAATCTTTACGTACCTGTGAGGTAAAATTAAGTGGTAAAAAAAAAGAATTGAAAAAAAAATTGTGAAGAAAAAACTAACCCTCAAAAAGAAAAAATGTTATATAAAAAAAAACTAAAACTAAAAAAAAACTATGAAATTAAAAAAAAAAAACAAATTATGTGGAAAAATTATGTGAAAATAAAAAAACTTTATTATAAAAAAAAAAAAAAAAAAAAAAAAAAAAAAACTGTGGCACTTGTAAAAGAAAAATCGCTTATATCACCGCACTGAACACTGGTAAAAAATTAACTACTCGTGGGTGTTTTAGTGACCCTTCTTTTATAGTGTTTTTCAAAATTCGCGAATTTTCTTTGGAAATTCTTTGTTAGATTTCAAGTGAGGCGAGAAAATTCTTTTACTCTCACTGGAAAATCTTCAAATTTCTTTACAGAAAATTCGCGAATTTATTGATTTTTCTTCTGTTGGTTTTTTCTTGTTGTGTTCATGTAGTGTTGTTTTTGTGTAGTGATTTTTCTGTTGTGCTTGTTTTGTTGTTGCGAAGAAGAATTTAAGTGTGTGCTTTGTTGTTTTTGTTTTGTTTATTGTCCCTTTTCCTTTCTTTTTGTTTCCTTCTATTAATTTAATTATTTTATTTATTTTTTTTTCCAGGATTGGGCTGTATTTAATAGGGGTTTCTGGTTTGGGTACTGATTTATTAAAATTCGGTATTCAATTGCAAGTCCCTTTTATTAATAGCATTTTATCGTCTTCTTCTTTATCTTATATATAATCCACAAATTAAACAAATTAAGCCAATCAGTGTACAGTGATTAAAAAAAATTAATGGACAGTTCATTGTTGTTTTTCTAATACTAATAACTTTGAAATTATAAAGAAATTGTAATAAAATCTTGAAAATTAATTGTTTGTTAGATTTTGAGCATTGCAGCCATCGATTTTGTGATGTATTTTCGCATTTTCCAAACTTTTTTTTATATTTTGTATTCTGAAGTCTTATCTAAATTAAGGGTATCTTTTTTTTTTAATCTTAAATTCAATTTTTAAAAATTAATTTCTGTACGTAAAAAATAAATTATCTACAATTATTTTAGGCGTAGTTTGTTCTTAGCTTAAAAATACTTTTTTCTTGTACGTTTTTTCGATTTAGAAAAATAAAATTAAAAAAAACTACCCTTGAAATGTTTTTTTTAATACATCGTCTCGGAAACAAGTTTCCTTTTTCATTTTGTCTTTTTAATTTGAATTTTCGGCTTTGTTTTTTGATCGAAAACTATGAAACACTTTTTTTTTTTTAATTTTATTCAAAGTTCAATTTTCAACTTTTAACTAATATTTTAGAATTTTTTAATTTCCTATACGTTTTGTTTTTTATTATTATATAAAAAAAAAATAGTATTTACCAAAATTTGGACAAAATGATACAACTGTATCAATACTGTTTTTCTTTCCACTTCTTTTAACTGCCGACTAAAGACTGAAATAATGATAACTTCTGTATCACTAATATTTTTTCTTCCCACAAAATTTATTTAATTTGTATTTTGTGTATGCGTGCGGTGTTTCAACTTTCAAAGAATATTCGAGCCGCTTTATTTAAAAACTACATTACAATTGCATTTCTTTGTTCTCAAGTACTGCGTGTGTGTGGTGTTTCAAAGAATATTGTAGGTGGTTTAAATTAAAACTATACATGTGCAATACAAAGAGTTTAAATTTCTTTGTTCTCAAGTACTACTGCGTGATGGATCAGAACCAGGCACAGCTTCCTATTAATCTTAATCAACAATACGTGCCACAATACCTGGCACCACAATACCTGCCTGGTGATACTACAACAGCTGGTGAGGAGGCTTTAGGTGATGGTGAGTTGGTAGATTTCGGGCTGGAAGACAGCGAGACCTACACCGTTCGAGGGCTTTTCTTCATTGCCATTGCATCAAATGCTACCATATCTCCTTCTTTCGGGCACCAGCTACATGACTCATCTGCCACGAGGTCCCCTTTATAAAAGAACACTTCACCCTGGCCGTCGTCTCGAATGATGAATCCGAACAGTTTTGTTTTGATAAAATTTTACGCGACCGGTGACCTGGGCCGCGAACGTTGTTGCGGGAGTCTTAGGAACGGGGCCACGACCTCCAAGCGCTTCAGGTATCCCTGCCAGGGCTCCTTACCGTCATACTCCTTCAGGTTGATCTTGACCCTGGCAAGAACTCTGTCGTGAACACATAGATTAGGCACGAGTTCGTCAATGTAGCCCGTTGACCTCCAAAGTGTTGAGAATATTGTGGGAGATTGTCTCCGGTCATCCTTGAGGTGCCTTCACCGAAGTTTCGAATGTAGGGCTCCACTGGCACCTTAAAGTCGAAGGCAGGAGGGGCAGTGGCCCTGTTGGGTCGCGATTGAAGGTTGAGCCCGACCGCATGCGAAAATCCAACTCCGGAATCTTGGGGTTCTGGGTTCGCAAAGGCAAGTGGAGCTATATTTGCAGCAGTGACTGTGGGCTGAGCACGGGCGTGAATGGTATTGGGTAAGTCGTCGAAATGGATCTGATTTATTGCCCGTGGGCCACTACTCGTATTGGAACGAGCGATTGGAGGTGGTGTAGATAAGTTCGCCACCTCCGAAGGGTTGTGGAAGGTTGACATCGCTGAGCTATGAGATGTAGGGTTAGCTGGATCTAGAGTACTTGTCGAAGAGCGGTTAGCATCTTCCAATACAAAGATCCGGGGTAACAGCGTATTATTCACCAGCTGTTGCGTTTGTAGGAATTTTATCGACAGTATTCTTATTTGTTCCGTAGGGTTAGCTAGTTCATCCGTTTTTTTCTTTTTTCAAGATACAAGTAGGCATAACTGATATCTTTAAACATATATATCGTACCATGTAGTCTTTTCTTTTTATTTGTTCATCTTTTCTTTTTGAATTTCGTTTAACCCTTATGTTACTAACCAAATTTAACAGCGGATATTACTAACCAACATACCCGGGTATGCACATGTATTTTCTATAGAATATGCATTTAAAAATGTATTTAGTTCGGTTTTTAACTTGTGTATTCGTTTATTCTTTACCTCTTACATGTTTTATTACGATATATGTGTACATGTTCTAAAGAATATGTATGCTTATGTATGAAACACTTAAATTTTAATACAAACTTTTGGAAAAACACAAATTTCTGAAGGGTCACAAACAATAAAAAAGGATACAAAATAAGGATCGACACTAACAGATTAGCTGATAAATACAAATAAACAAAGACAGTAATTAGAAAAGACAGTAAGTAATTAGAAAAGACAGTAATAAAAAATACAGTAATAAAAAAAGACAGTAATAAAAAAAGGCAGTAATAAAAAAAGGCAGTAATAAAGAAAAGTAAAAATACACAATAATCTTTCTATCGATAATGATAAAAAATAACACAAGTGTCATGTATCCATATGAACAGAAACTCACAAAGGGCATATAAGTAACAACAGTAATAAAAAATACAGACCATAATTCCACAGAAATAAAACAAATAAACAACATCTGGAATAAAAACGCTTCGTAAATTAGAGAAATAATTTACCAACGAAGTACCTGTTCAGGAATATAAATACATGCTTTGAAAAAAATGTTTTAATTCTAAAACTAGTGCGCTTCAGTTAAAAACCTATTTAAGAAGTGAAATAAAGTGTTTTTAATAATTTAAAATGGATGGAGAATATTTGAGACCGCAACAAGTTGCGAGTTTATCCTTTGAAGAAAAAGAAGAATACATACAAGCTAGACTGCAAGAAATGTTAGAAGATGATTTTGAAGTATGTATATTCAATAAGAGGAGTGAAAATGGTTGTACAGTTGTTTTTTTCAGGATGAGGCATCTTATACAGAGGGAAGAGAAGATCAAGAACTAGAGCCAGGTGAGGATTCAGATGCTGAACAACCACAGCTGCCGGAATATAATTCAGAATCTTCTGAAAATGACGACACTGATGACGAGCTGACAGGTGAATCAGCAAGCACATCTGCAGAAAAACCTAATGAATATAAGGCTAAAGATGGAACGCTTTGGACAGAAGAATTTCCTAGACTTAGAAGAAATTTGTCACACAATATTTTTAAATCAACAAGACCTGGTCCAACTGGTAAAACAACAGGCCTAAGCATGGTGAATACTTTTAAATTAATTTTAAGTGAGGAAATGTGTGACATTATACTACGCGAGACAAACCGCAAAGGATTTCAAGCATACCAAGCCTGGAATAGAGGAAATCCTACAAAAGAACGTGTATGGCAGCCAGTAACAACTTCTGAGTTCAATGCTTACCTGGGAATATTGCTTTTTGCTGGTGTAAGTCGGTCACATTATGAACATACAAATGATTTATGGAAATCATGTGCGCATCCACTATACCGTGCATCAATGGGTAGAGATCGCTTTTACACGATAAGTCGCTTTGTTCGATTTGATAACGGAGGCAGCCGTCAGCAACGTTTGATAACTGATAAAGCTGCAGCAATAACAGACATTTGGCATATGCTCAACAGAAATCTTCAAGAATGCTATGTAGCAGGAGCTAATATAACAGTCGACGAACAGTTATATCCCTATCGTGGAGGTACTCGTTTTACTCAATACATTCCATCTAAGCCTGCTAGATACGGTATCAAAGTTTGGTGGGTTTGTGACAGCAATTCGTCATATCCCCTAAAAGGCCAAATATATACAGGATTAGATGCTTCTGGAGAACGAGAAAAAAATCAAGGTGAAAGAGTCGTGAAAGATCTGTGCTGCAATCTATTTAAAGGAAGTGGTCGTAATATTACATGCGACAACTTTTTTACGAGCTACAATTTAGCGACTACAATGATGCTCGACTACGGTCTTTCATTATTGGGCACAGTCAATAAAAGACGACGGTTTATTCCTTCAGAATTTGTATTAGCAAAAGGTCGCCAAATTCATTCAACTATTTTTGGATATAGTAATAGTATTACAATGTGCTCATATGTTCCGAAAAAGAATAAAGTCGTTCTTGTGCTGTCTACAAAGCACTATGCTAAAGAAACTGAAGGCTCTGAAGAAAAACCTAAGATGATAATTGACTATAATAAGACCAAAGGTGGAGTGGACAACATGGACAAACTGTTGGCGGAATACTCATGCAAGAGGCGAACAAACCGATGGCCTTTAGCATTTTTTTATAACATTTTAGACGTGGCTGCATTAGCAGCATTCATCATTTATAGCGAAAATAATCAGCATCTAAAAAAAACAACTAATCGCAGACGTAAATTTTTACAACAATTGTGTGAGCAACTTGTCATGCCCGAAGTTCAGGCACGTTCAGAAAATCCTCAAATAACTCGCCACTTCGGTACCAGAAATGGAATTGAAAGTATGCTAGGACACAGCTTGAAACATGAGATTGGAGAAGGACCTTCAAATAGGGAAGAACGCGATGCCAGTGGAAGAATTAAGCACAAGGGAAATTGCTTCCTTTGTTCAAAGCGAAGGCCAACTCGCAAAGCATCTGAAAACTGTATGAAGCCAGTTTGTGCTCAGCATGCAAAAGATAAAACATATTGTATGGAATGTAATAAATAAAAAATTTTTCGAATTTTTCAATTATATTTTTTTTTGTAATAAAAATTATTCTAGTTATTAAAATGACTTTGTTTTATTTATTTTTCTTGAAATTTTCTCAACATTTTCGCTTACATACCCGGGTATGCTGGTTAGTATTTTGAAGGGTTCAGATTAAATGTCAAAGAAACTATTTTTCACCGACTTTTTTTCCTGTTTTTTTTCAAAAATTAATAAAAAACAATTATTTAGGAGACTACTGAAAATTTCAGTTCGATCCGTCGAAAAAAAAAATTTCTATTCACGTTTGAAAATGAAAAACATACCCGGGTATGTGGTTAGTAACATAAGGGTTAAGAAAGAAAAAGTAGTAAAAATGTGTTTTTGATAAGCTGATTTTTTTTTTATTAAAGTAATTATTTAAAAATATAGTGAATTCTCGTTGTAAGTCTAAGCATAGTCCAGTTATCGAAGAAATTCCCAGTGCTAAATACCCAACGGTGTATTGATGAATTTTATGAGATTGTAATCGGTTAAAATGCTCTTCGTTTTTTAATTTCTTGAGTGTGGTTGATTACTGGTATTGTCAGCTGAGTATTATCCCTTAAGAATAGTTCATATGGAATTATTTTGAATTTAATTAATTTGTTTTATTTTTTAAATTTTAAATTTTTTATGAATTATGCAAATTTATTTTTACATAAAATAAAAAGATTTTTGTCAAAGTGTTAGTTTTTTACATTTTAAATTGAAAATTAGCAAAGTAAAAAAGAATAAGTACATTAAATAGTTTAGGCCTTCAACATATTGGGCCTTATTAATAGCCTTTAACTAAGTCGTTAATAACAACTTAGTTCTTTACTAAACAAAATTAGGTATTAATAAAAAATTTAATGTCGAATTTTGCATAATCACGATATTAAAATTAAATCGTAGAGAAGTCAAGACTAAGTTGTTGATTAAGAAGTAAAATACATCTAAATAAGGGAGCATAATCTAATTTTTGAAAAGTTTTTTAAAAATGGATAGTTTTAACGATTTTATATTTCAAGATCTAAATATTATAAATGAGCGACGTGAATGTCGAATAATAAAAATTTATAAAGAAAGAAAAAATTCTTAGCAGTTTCATCACATAAAAATGCAAAGTTGAAATGTCAAACTATGCAATCATATAAGAATCAGGGATGGAATTCTAAGTACTATTTTATTATACTTAATTTTGTTCGTTAATTTACGTTGTTATTTCTGTCATGTCTTTTATGTTTTTTGTAGAGTAGATTCAACTAAATTTTTAATTTGTTTAATTTTTTTTGACATATTTTTTGTAAAATATTTTTTTTATTTAGTCAACAAGACGGTATACAAGTATATATATAGAAAATAAAACTGTCAAGTGCTTTTAAGGTTCGACTAAATTTCATCCCTGATAAGAATTCAATTGATTCTGATGTTAGAAAACCTAAATAGCTTTTAAAATAAAGCTTTTTTAAAATATAGCTTAGCAGAAGGCTATTAATACCAAAATAAAAGTCGGCTTTAAATTGAAGCCGCCGTAACTAACTTAAACTTGAGTTTATGAAAATGCTATTAATAAGGCCCATTGTTTTTGTATAATTACGCTGTCTTTTCCGTAAATAACTATCAAGTCTATTTTAACGTATTTTATTTAATTTATGATAATAAATCCGGCTTAAATTTTGTGGATATGAAAATGTAATTGATTTACTAAGAAAATTTTTTTAAAGAAAAACGGGATTAACGCTAGTGAATAGATTGAAATTGAACTGAATATGTGAGAAAAGGAATCAAAACTCGTTTATTTCTTTTTTTTTTCAGTTAACATAATCAAGTTTAAAGTCGCCTGTCCCTAAACTGTTTTTACGTCAACGGAACAGATGAATTTGGTCTACATGAACAGCCAGTAATACAAAAACAACAATTAAAATTTGAGTCTTGCTTGTGGAATGCATTATAATTTCTCGGTGGAGAAATTTATTAATTTTTTTTTGGTCATTTTTTTTTTGTACACCACTGTATAATTACAGATGGTTGTACATTAATATTGCATAATTTTGTTCATATTGGAAATTTTATATGCAATTCCAAAAATTGCAACTTAAAATTCCAATAAATGAACTGTACATCAAAAACAGTAATACACGCGTAGCAAAGTCCCCCCTTTGTTCATAGTCATGTGCCCAAGTGGCGTGATCCATCTTTGTTGAATTTTAATACAATGCATTAGAATTAGAACGACATTTAATCTTCAATTCAATGTTCCTTTGTATATGAAACCCATCCCCAGCGTAACATATATTTTACTTATGAAATATATGGAAGCTTCTCGAACAATTTTGTTCAATACATTTTATCTGTATTAATACCCATTGTTCATGATCACGCCATATACCACATTTTACCATTATACTTTGCCGTATTATAATTATTAGCTAGAAAAATCCTCTTCTCTTATTATGTTAATGCAATATATAAATCCCTTTGTGTGGAATATCAGTTAAAAATATGAATTTTGGCGGTTACAAAATATTCATTATCTCTTTATTTTAAAATTTTAACACACACACACTGGCTCATTCTCTTTGTTAATTACCATTGTTATATAATCATTATGGAAATTATTACCTAGCACATAGCTATAGCACATAACTATAGAAATTGGTGCATATAATAATGCATTCAGTACGTTTAATTCCCTCATTATTTGATTTCTGAGATTAATTAGTAGCGTCACCCAAAGTGATGAACAGTCAGTAGGCAATTAGGTCATCAGTCGGTTTTTACCACTTATTTCAATAAGTATTTTTTTTTCTCTGCTGAAACATCATTTTTTTTTTTTTTTTTTTTTTTTTTTGACTCAGCCTCTTCCAGGCAATTCAAAAATTTTAATTTGAATAAAAAGAAGAAAAAGAGGTAAAACGAATCTAAATTTCTCTGACAAAAAGTAAATTTATAAATTCTAGGAAATTCCGGTTTTTTTTTTGCGCACATGGGAAGTTTTAATTTCAGATATTTTTTTTTATTAATTCGGTTTGATGATAAAATTACATAATTTTTCGGTATTTGGTGAATAAAAAAAAAAGAACAAAATTCTACAAAAAAAAAAAAAAAAATTGAGTTTGGTTACAAGTTTAAAATGTGTATTTTTTTAATGAGTTTTCAAGTTAATTTTCAAAGAAAAATTTCTGAAATAATCTTCAACTTAGTCTGTTCTAACTAACATAAGTTTACAAATGAAATTAAAATCCAGTAACGAAATACAAAAAAAAAAGTGAAATAATTGCTTTTGGAGTGACAAAAAAAAGAAGAAAAAAAAAAAAGAAGAAAAGAAAAGAGAAGAAGAGGTGCTGTTCTTATACATAGTAAACCCTGGTAAATTAGACATAACTTTCATTAATAAGAAAAACAAAATTATTACTCATTCAATTAAATTTTGTTTACAATTTTAATTAATTTGTTATTTTCTTGGTTAAAATAAAAATGAAAGTTTTCGTGTAATTTGTTGCGACAGCTATATTATTTTTTTTTTATGGGTCTATTTTTTTTGTACGCCACTGTACATTTAAAAAATATTATAATTCAGTTCATATTGAAAAATATAGTCTGGAATTCATTGGAATTGCAACTTAAAATTCCAATAAATGAACTGTAAAT
The DNA here is from genome assembly GCA_939192795.1 of Bombylius discolor. Classification (NCBI taxonomy): domain Eukaryota; kingdom Metazoa; phylum Arthropoda; class Insecta; order Diptera; family Bombyliidae; genus Bombylius; species Bombylius discolor. The sequence goes on along the minus strand of OW584241.1, from coordinate 17,612,818 downwards.
CAAGATCCGTTGCACTTAAGCAACAAGATTCATAATCCATTTCATTGTTTTAAAAGTGGCGTGATTTTCTATTATATTTCAGAAATCACGCGATTTCTAGAAAATGTATGAGAATTACATATTCTATTTCATATCAAATTCTCTTAATTTCAACTCACCTTTTTTCATTAAAATTCAATTTTTTTTTTAAAAATCACTTAAAAACCTAAAATGCATGTAATGGTATTTGCCGACGGCAAATACATCATACTGCATACACCATCTAATACTTATATTAATTATCTCATACACATTTGTTATATATTTTACTTGACCCACATAAATTCATTATGACCTATTTACTTATGTAAATAGTATAATAATATATTAATCCCAGCTTACACACACACTGTATCAAGTACCCAATATGTTAGTATAGCCTACTCACTAAATATTACTCTTCAAGTAATATATGGAATATACTAGAAAATTCGGTGATAATTCATGTACCTGGGTGTTCATTAATGAGTAATAATCTCTTAAATGACGCTTTTAATTATCTCAGTACATCTAATTAAGAGATGTAATGAAATTAACCGAAATATGGGTATATAAGGGAGGTATATTTTTATCACAGCCTCTTGGGTTTTTTTTAGTCTGGGATCGGTCAGCTGCCGAATAAGGTGGTCGTATTTAGTTTTTTTAAATAAAAAAATGTATTTTTTGAGGAAACACAAAAAAAAAAAATTAATAGTATATATAAAATATTTAATAAGAAAATAAAAAGAAATTTAGAAATCGGATATAACAGAAAAAAAATTTAATTTTTTTTTTTTTGTCTGGTATTAATCTAAAATTAAAATATTAATGATTGAAGTGAGAATTTGTATTTTTTTTTTATCAGTGATTTCAAAATCAAAATTTACTAAAGGTGAAAATAAGAGAGAGAAAAAAAATGTGTATCTATAGTGTGGTGGTTCTTTCTTTTAACAGTGGTTAGAACATTATATATAGGGGTTGTAAAACCAAGAATTTATTAAATGAAGTTCAGTTCAATATTCTTTAATATTCTTTAATAAAAAAAAATAGTTTGAAGAAAAAAAAAGAAAAAAAAAAAAAAAACACAGTCAACCAGATTTGTGATACGGTTCTTTAGTGCTCATTACCATTTTTTTTGTGGATGTGTGACATATTAATTCCTTTTGATATATATTTTGTTGAATTCAGTTAATGTGTATCTTAAAATTAAAGAGAAGGAAAATGAAAGCAAAAAGAGGGAAAGAAAGAGAAATCTAAAGCATAAAAAAAAAGAAAAAAAAATGTGAAACTTAAGGTATAATGTGTAACAAATAAAGAGTTTTTTTTCGAATGAACTTAACATATCATAATTTAATGAGATAGTAATAAAGCAAAAACATAAGCCAAAATATATATACATATATAAATATATATATATATTTATATAACTATATAACATTTTCATATATGAATTGTACTTAAACAATGTGTTCTTTTCAACTGAAAATTAAATTTCAATAAAATTTCGTTATTTTTTTTTTGTCTTAAAATCACATCAAATTTAAATATATGTTGTTTTTAATCATCCTAAACAAATACAACAATATCAAACTTTCAGTAAAATTGAAATAAATTTATATATACATACGTATATATCTTTAATTTAATTGTGATATTCATAACATATATAACTAAATAACTAAACATTTTGTTTATGATAAACTTAAGTCAATCAATTTAAATGAAGTTTAAAAATTAAATAAAAAATAATAATTTCAAAAAAAAAAAAAAAAAAAAAAAAAAAAAAAAAAAAAAAACAACAAATTAACAAACATTTATTAATTAAAAATAAAATAAAATATATTCAAAAAAAAAAAAAAAAACAACATCGTCAGATAAACAACCGCAAGCCGTAAGACTGATGGTGTGGCAACCTAAACGGTACCGCTCCGAGGGATACCCTGAGGAAAACCACCTGACTTCTCATCCGCCAACGCAGGAATAGATAAAGTTAAGTGAAAATTTCATTTGTTTTTGTAATTTGTTTGAAAAAAAAAAAAAGAAAAAAAAAATGTAAATTCAATCTAGGTTGATCAAATCATTACTAGGTATAGGGTTATATTCGAATTGTAATATTGCATAATTAGTACCATTAGTATTAAGTTAGTTCGAAACTGAAATACATCCCATTGGGATTTATGATTCATACAACGAAATATGATGTAATTTCCTTTGGCTAGAATTTTTTTTTTCTTTTTGAATGGTATAACATACTCAGATATACAGATTAATAGATCTTTGGATTTTACGATAATTTTTTTGGTCAATGTTAAGAATGTAAAAAGAGAGAAATTACATAATATTTCTATTGTTTTTTTTTTAATATAACTAAACTATATAAAATTAAGTATGCAAAGAAAAAAAAATAATTATAGAAAAAGGAAAAGAAATACTGTATTAAGAAATGTCATTTTCATAAGTATAACCTGTGTATTAGGCACAAGAAAAAAAAATAATAATAATAAATAGCAAATATAATAATTTAGGCATGTCTTTTGCTTCATTTTTTTTTATTATTCATTCTATTATTAAATAACTTTGATTTTTTTTTATTCATCAAAGTATTCCGAGTTTGAAGTTCCGGTTATCTATATAAAAAAAAAAAAAAACAAACAAAATACAATGAGATGACCCAGAGGACGGCGTGATTGGAGCCGGTGAGGGGGTCCGTGGGGGGACATCTCCAGCCAACTAATTGGAAATCCAGTCCTTTTGTTCCCAACTTTCTCAATTTTCCACTGATTTTATATACATTTATTTAACTAGTCGTTGTACATTGCCGGTCTACGACTATGTTACGATCCTGTTCGCCCCCTTTTCTTTCACGGTGAGTCCAAAGATCCCACGCCAGGCTGAAGCAGCTGGAATCCTAAAGTAGACCGGTGTGGACTCATCGGGTGGCAAGGAACTTCGAGTTATGATTTTTTTTTTGGTTCAACAGTAAGTGTGAAACCAGCTACTCGTGGACGTTTGACCATCATTGGAATTAATAAATTCATATTTTCATATACATAAATATTATTTTGTTTTATCAGTATCGTAACAAATTATTGAAGCAAAAAAAAATTTTTTAAAAAAGAAAAGAAAAAAAAAATACATAGCCAATATATGTATTATCAAAGGGTTGAGATTTTCGAGAAATGATTTTTTTTATAGGGTTTTGTAACGTGAAGGTGTTTCGTTTTTCAAAATAAAAAAAAAAAGAAAAGAAAAAAAAAAAAGTTGTACAACACAATAAGTGATAGAGCTCAGGATGCTTCGTCAGCTCAACTTTCAGAACTTTAGTTAAGTACCAGACATTACTTTTTTTTATTATTATCGGTGTTAGTAATTTATTATATTCGAATATAGCCTTATGCTTATTGCGGTAGTAGTATAATGAGATTATAGAATTTAACAAAAACATCACTTAATAAAAATAAAAAAAAGGAGAAAAAATAAAAGAGAAAATTTATAATAAAGCAAAGTATCAATATTTGGTTTTTTTATATTTTTTTTTGTTATAAAACAGGTATTAGTTGTAATTTTTTTTTGCAGTACATATATATGTATATTTATAAATACAGTACTAACTCGATATTTGCAATTTTCGTTATTTGCAATATTCGTTATTTGCAATATTCGTTATTTGCAATTATCCAATAATTGCAACTTGAAAAAAATTACATTATGTATTCTATATTTGCAACATAAGGCAAGATATCATAACCTCTTTATATGCTACAACTTTTGCTTTTTCTGAATAGCGAAAATAGAATAATATGAGTACGTAGGTATATATGTACCTACATACACATATGTATTTGATTTACAGTTCTTACTGTATTTCCCTGGCTACTTAGGATTGGATAGGATTGTATATTGTATGTACGTTATTTTTGTGAAGTTATTGTCTGTTCGTAGTTGATTTTGTAATAGCTCTTAAAGACAAAATGGCTCCAAATAAAAAATCTGTTGCCAAAACGCACAATTTTCTTACAATAAAAGAAAAATTAGAAATTTTAAATAGTCTTTCACACGGCATATCAGTTAAATTATTTAGTGAAAATTACGGAGTTAATAGATCGACAATATGCAGAGTTAAAAAAAGTGAAAACAAAATAAAAAACTTCACCTTAAATACTGAATATGGTCCTGGAAAAAGACAAACTCTCCAACCTTCTTAACTTCCTAAAATGGAAAAAGCACTGTTTGAATGGTTTATTGAAAAACGTGCCAATAATGTCACAATTTCTACAGAAATTTCATGTGAAAAAGATAAATTTTTTCATGAACAAATTAAAGAGCGTCCTGGAGGATTTAATGCAACTCGTGGCTGGGCACAAAAATTAAAAAAACGTCATGGTATGTTAAAAGTTGTTGGTGAGAAGATTTCTAATAAACCAGAACTTGTCAATCCCTTTTTAAAGAAATTTAGAAACGAAGTCGAAAAACAAAATTTCTTAGCAGAACAAATATAAATACAATGCCGATGAGCCCGGCTTATTTTGGAAACTTCTGCCTCAGAAAACATTAGTACACTTCAATGAATCAAATGCTCCAGGACGCAAGACAAGCAAAGAACGCATAACATTTTTAACTTGCACCAATGCTTTAGGAACACATAAGCTCACACCTTTTAGATATTATAGGCAAAGCCAAAAATCTTAGAGCCTTTAGAAAGTTCGATCTTACTTCTCATGTCATGTATCGAGCTAATAAGAATGCGTGGATGACTTTGGATTTGTTTAATGAATGGTTAGAAAAAAGCTTTGCTCTTGAGGTAAAGAAATAACAAAGAAGATCAATTTATCTTAAACTAAAAACCTTTTACATTTTTAGGTATCTTTGTTTTTGCGATCAAAAGCACTTCCTGAAAAAACACTTCTGCTTTTAGATAACGCACCATGCCATCCTTCTGACTGTGTAAAGAGAATTAACAACTTAGAAATAACAATCATGTGCTTTCCTTCGAACTGTACTGCCAAATGTATGTAATAATAAATGAATATTGTGAAAACCAAGGTACTGGCCGGTACAGGCAAATTAATTATGCATAAATAATTTTAGTAAAATTAACTTGGAAATTGAATCATAGAATGTAATCTTTTTGTAATAATGGACAACATATCACGCTCTTTGGTTTTAACACATTAAATGTTTTTGAAATCCGGTACAAATCTAAATTAATTATGCTTAATTAATTTTTGTAAAACTAGATTGATATTGAAATATGTAAGAAGATGATCAATCTTTAATGTTGCTGGCCAATGATGGATTTAAGTATGATTAAGTAGAAAAAACAAAGAATACAATAATAAATGATGATGAAATAATATTAAGTAAAACAAGATTCAATTTTTTTTTATTCTCTATTTTAAATTTTTTTTTATCTTCGGTTACATTAAAGTGAATTTTTTTGCTTTAAAAAGAAAAAAAAAACCAAAAAAAATTGAAGGTACAGGGAGTTCAGTCTATGTTACGGTCCCGGGTCAAAAGATGAGGTAGTGTAGCGTGGATGGTGGATGGCAGATGAAGGTCGCTGATTCTTTGGTTATGTGATTCTTATTTCACTGCAGTTCTATTTGTCTAGGATGCGGTGTGATTTTTTTTCTCTAGAAATTGATGGTTTTTTTTGAATCGTATTTGTATGTGTAGCCGGTCAAATTATGTAACCATACGGAAACTTCCGAGAGGGTAACCCCAAGAACCCACCCACAGGCTAAAGCAACTGGATTCGACCGGCTGGGGTTCACCCGGAAGTCATGATGGCTTTCTAAGCACCTTTTTGTTGGTATTCCAAAATTACCTATAAATTTTCCGTTAATGTTACAACTTGTTTCATATGCTAAGAACAAGTAACTTCAACTCTTAAAATAATGGTAAGATATTTTTAAGTTATAAGTAACATTTCATTCTTCATACTTCTTCTTTTCAGAGTACTTTCGAGCTGTTGACTATCATAGCAGAGAACGACTGCGGCACCCTTGTTCCACTCACCGCTTCAAACTCGTCAAAATAAAATACGGCACTCGCATGACTGTGCACTTCCAAGATAAAACATACACCTACCTACCGCCTCGTTTTTCTGATAAAATCAAAACCCAACGTCAGCTAGACGAACTTAATGATAATACAGACAAATGTCTAATTTTTCAAGGAGAGAATGACATAATATGTATGTATTATATATTATGTGTATACAATTTGTTGAACTTTTGTTTTTTTTCTCAAAAATAAAAAATGATCTTTAATAATTTAAAAAAAATCAATTCGTTACATAAACAAAAAAGTAAATATAATGTTACGCGCATTACAGGGAAAATCAAAATATCTTCGAAAAACCAAATCTTTTTATGTATTTTTATTTATTATTTAGAACAAAGAATAGGTTCTGAATTCTATGGCGTTTGATATTGGCCACTGGTGCCAATTTTTAATATGTTAAAAAACAAAGAATATGTTTAAATATAATTTTAATAGTTGAGAAATTTCAAGTGTCATAGTTTCATAATATTGCTAAATCCTGCAACGATTGATATAAACCGCTCAGAAGATCTATTCTGTTTCGTCGAAAAAATGAGAATGAGAAATTTCCAAAGTTTTTCCCAGTGTTGCGATTCTAATTCAATGAGAAAATGAAACAAACTGTCAAATTATTTTCATATGAGAAAAAAAGTTTCATCATTATTTCAGCGTATGAGACTTGTGATAAGTGTGTTTCAAATGAAGTTTTAAATACTTAATTGAGAAATAAATAAAATAGAATAAAAATTTGTATTTTTATTAAATTAATTTTGAATGTAAGTAATGTGATATATTTCATATTATTGTAATTTATAAACTACATTATTTAAATATAAATATATTATATTATGAAGAAATTTTTTTGTAGTCAAATATTTTATTTCAAGTACGAAAATGTAGTTAATGTATTACGATGACATTTTTACAAACCGACCAAGTAAATAATATACATATCTAAAAATTTTATCTACAGAATAATAGAGACAAGACGACAAGTTGGAAAAAGACCAACAGAGAACCAAAAATCTCTGTTAATAGATTTTTTGGAAAAAATGTCAACTTTGCGAATGATAGGTAATAATATAATAACTTAAAAATTTAAAACATTAAAGTGTAATAATTTGATTTATTTTCCATAATAGATTTGAATCTGTTGATGGTTCACAGCAAAGGGACGTCAAATGGAACACGTTGAGCGAAGAGTTAAATTCTCTTAGTGGTGCTATTAAAAGTGGAGCAAAATGGCGAAATTTTTGGTTGGATTAACGGTAAGTAACTCTTAAAATTAAAATTATGTGTTTAAAATATAAAAAATTTGTATTTCCAGAAGTTACACAAAAGAAAGGATAGCGTCGATTTGGTTTAACATGATGATCTACGACATCTTCAGGATGATGATCAACCTGTTCATGGAAAGACGGATCAATCAAATATAAATAAACAAATACAACAACGTCGAAATAGGCGGCAGCGACTTACTCCAAGACAAAATCAGGAGAACGAATTGAAGACTATTATATAGTAAATTTAAAAAAAAATAGACATAGAAGAAAAAAGATTAGAAGTATAAAAAGAAAGGTTAGAAGCAAAAAAAAAAGGTTAGAAGTAGAAGAAAAAAGGTTAGAGATAGAAAGACAAAGATTGGAAATAGAAAAAGAAAGATTAGAGGAAGAAAAAAAAAATAAAAAAGTTTAAAATTTAAAAATTTAGTAAATAAGTAGTATAAGTAGTATATAAGTAAATAAAGAAAAATTTGAAATGTAAAATGAATTTTTATTTACTAAATATATTTAAAAGTCACATTCTATCATTCAAAATAAGTATTAATTATGCCATTTAAAGTCCTCCTGCCTTCTTGTGATGTTTCTTCTGGATCGAATTCCCCAACGTCAGATTCACTAGATGCTTCTCCACCGTTATTCATATGGAATTTTAGCAAGCATCAACATGTTATGTAGGACAGCACACGCATTTATTATGAATCCAGCTTTTTCAGATGAGTGATATAATGTACATACGTTCCTTAGATAAGCAACGGAATCTGGATTTCAAAATCCGAACACAGCGTTCTACGATGCTCTTTGTCACCTTGTGTGCTTTGTTGTATTTTTCCTGGGTTGGTGTCATAAGCCATGGTTGAAGAGGATATCCACTATCACCTAACAACCAAAAATTACGATCACCTTGTGTATACCTATTTAATAAAAATAGTATTAATTATAACATTCAATGCTTAAATATCTTTCAAACAATACCAATATTGAAGTAAAGTCTTCAAAGCTGACCGTTTCCAAATGTACGAATCATGTGCTGTTCTACCAAAACGTGCATTAACGTTTAAAATTATAAAATCTGCATCACAAATTATTTGTACATTTTTTGAATGGTCACCTTTTCTGCAGTAGTAAACATGTTCAATATCTCTTGGTGGCGACATAATTTTTATGTGTGTGCCATCTATTGCACCAATAATGCCAGGGAAAGAAGCAATATCAAAAAGTTTCCTTTTAATTTTTGCATATTCGTGCTTTTCGGGATACATAACATATTTGTGAGCAATTTTATTTATAGCTTTTGAAACTTCTGTAACACACCGACTAACTACAGTTTGAGACACGGATGATGAAATGTCCTGTCCAACTGCTCGCTGAAAACAGCCCGTCGCAAAAAATCTCAAAGTACAAAGTATTCTTATTTGAGATGGTACTCCATACCTTTTTTCCCTTTTTCCATAAATGGCGTCTATTCATCAATTAAAGCCAAACAAAGATCTTTTGAAAAACGGTATAAGACGAAAATTTGACCTTCAGAAGTGCCTTCAAAGGGATTTTCATCATCTCGTAACCTTCTCCTTAGAATCCTCATTATATTTCTAAATACATAAACGAAACTTTATGTACATATGTCTTTAATGCTTCTTCTTTCTTGTCGTCTATCAAATTGATAGTTGTTCTCGTATTCTCTTCTCCTGTGGTAACAGATGATGCCAATTTCTCTATTTTGCAATTTTTGAAAAATTTGCTCCAGTATAACAGAATTTGTCATTTTTGATCCCAATTCAAAAACGTCATGTATGAGTGTAGGTCTGCTTCGCAACAAGCACCTATCAAACTTTGACCCGTTAATTTCTTCTTTAACGACCAACTTTGTATTATATGAGATATTAAACGATCGCAATATTCGCTCCAATTGCTCAATTCCTGTTGCATGCAAATTAATATTGCATGATGATGATCGGTCATTTCCTCTTTCATTAGAAACAATATTGTCATTTGAGTCATTTTCAATATAATTTTAATGGAGTTTACTGATTAGATTTTTATTTTGTCTATTGTCTATATTGTCCATATGCAACAATATATACATATACTATACGTATATGTATACATACGTATATGTGAATGTACATATTTCAAGTGATTGTGCACTTAATACGAGTATAAGAATTTCATATGATGTTTATTTTTTTATTTTTTTCTCACTTTTTTTCTATCTCTCTCCTTTTGTCTTCAAACAATATTAAAATTTTAAGAGCTTTCGGTGATATTTTCGGTAACGTCAAACATTTGGTATACGAGTAGTAATTTTTATTCGGATTAAAAAGCAGTGCGCAGTGTGTTAATCTCACTACAAAATGATACATTTTTGGACCTCAAATTAAGCGATTGTGTGGATGCATGAAGATTAAAGTAGTCTGTCTCCCCAACGTTCTATTTTTTTCTATCCCAAGTTTACCCGTGCCTTACGTGTTCCGGTATAAGATTGTTTTCCCATTATCAAAATTTTCTTTGTGTACTATTTAAAAACAGTGACATCCGCATTTTTTTTGTACCAAGATATTTTCTGGAATATTCTAATCAAATCCTTCATAATCCATATCCAGGCGGATTTTGAGAAATATTCAAAAAGTAATCCAATATTTTGATGCAATTTAATACAATCATTAAAGCATCAAATGGAATAAAAATTATTCATAACAACATTTTTACGTTGGCACGAGTACACAAAAGTTTTCTAATTATGAAATGAATGAAAAATGTATTATAATTTTAAATGTTACGAATTGTCTTGCCATATATAGCTAAAGAAACGATATAAGTGAACAAAAGTGTTTTTGTTTAAATAAAGATTGAGAATTAATAAAAGTGTTGTATAAGAATTTGTATAATTTTAATTATGGACGAGTTGATGTATACCGAGGCAGTAGAGGAATGTTCTGCGAACTTGGCCGAGGATTGCGTAGGGGTTGTTCGGAAGGATGTATCAATGAATGTGGAAAAGAATTTTTTAGAGGAATATCATCCTGGGGGTCGATTCCCGTTCTTTGATATGATAAAATTATAAACTTTTTCCAGTTTATCACGAAAAAGCGATTTTTTTTCTGTGATAAAGTGTTAAAATATGTCAATACTTTATCATATGGTAAAGAAAGTTATCACAGCTTTTGTTCTGAGCGATAAAGTGGAAAGTGAACTATATTGTTATTATTATTGAAGTATTATTGAAGTGTTTTTTTATTATTAAAGTGATTATTATTAAAGAGGTTTGTAGTACCTTCACTTTTATAATTATTTTAAATATATGATTTTTTTTCAGTTGTCGATGGAGACAATGGGCCTTACTCATAAAAATGTTTTAAAGTCAATTTTATTTTAATAACGACATGTCAAATTTAGAAGGGACTTTAAATTTAGTACTCATAACCCTTTACTATGTTCTAATTAAAAAAAGCTTTTTTTGTAAAGCTCTGTTTGTTTACGTATGGAATTTGACACTTCGAATTTACAAATCTGTGGTTATGTCAGTGTTTGTTGTAAAGTGTAAACTGTGAAATTGTACATATTTCTAAAATTATTTGAGTTACATAGAATGGAAAACGAAATTATTATCAAAAAAAGTAAGTAAATATATAGTACATCTAAAAATAATAATTTACAGCACACTATTTAATTTAAATTTCACAAAATAATAATGTACCTAAAATGTATGTGAAGGTAGCTAATAAAGTAAAATTATTTAAGAGCATTCTTAAGTACTTAAGTTAATCACTGATAATTATGGTGATTTCAAAATTAATTACATATTGTTGCAATATTTGTCCGGCTGTAGTATACCTAAAATAGACCAAATAAAAATCCCATTAATAAGCTTCATTAAAATTGTATTGAAAAAAAAATTACCTTTTGATCGACTTCAACGCAGCATCCCATCGTCCTATCTGCCTGAAAAGAAAGGATAATTAACACACAAATAATAAAAAATTGAATAGTAAATCTAAATTTGATGAGGGCAGGCTGTAGATAAAGGGAACTTCCGATTGAACACCGAATTTTAGTAGGATCGGTGCCCAAACCAGAAACCCCTATTAAACGCGGCCAGGTCCTGAGGGAAAAAAAAGAAAAAAATAATTAAATTAAATAAAAAGAGAAAAAGGAAAAGGACAATAAAAAGAGGCAAACACAAAACAAAAGCAACAAAGCACACACTTAAAATTCTTTCTTACAACAACAAAACACCAAGCACAACGGATAATCACTACACAAAAAACAACACTACACGAACACAACAAAAACGATGAAAAATCAATAAATTCGCGAATTTTCTGTAAAGAAATTTGAAGATTTTCCAGTGAGAGTAAAAGAATTTTCTCACCTCACTGGAAATCTAACAAAGAATTTCCAAAGAAAATTCGCGAATTTTGAAAAACACTATAAAAGAAGGGTCACTAAAACACCCACGAGTAGTTAATTTTTTACCAGTGTTCAGTGCGGTGATATAAGCGATTTTTCTTTTACAAGTGCCACAGTTTTTTTTTTTTTTTTTTTTTTTTAATTTCATAGTTTTTTTTTAGTTTTAGTTTTTTTTTATATAACATTTTTTCTTTTTGAGGATTAGTTTTTTCTTCACAATTTTTTTTTCAATTCTTTTTTTTTACCACTTAATTTTACCTCACAGGTACGTAAAGATTTTTTTTTTATTTTTTTTCCTTTTCTTTCTTTGTTTTCTTTTAAATTTCACACTTTTCTTTCACCTCTACTTACCCCTTTCCACATGTTTTTTACATTTTTCTTTTTATTAACTTATTTTCCACATTTTTTTTTCACTTTCACCTATAATTTTTTTTTTTTACACCTAATACCTACCTATTCCTTTCCACAATTTCTTTTCCCTTCTTCACATTATTTTTCTTTACACTTTTTCCTTTCCACTATTTAATTATTATTAAATCTTTTCATTTGTTATTTTATTATTATTATTTTTAATTTTATCTCACTCGCGACGAAATTGGAGACTTCGCGAAGTAAACTTTTGTTTACATTTTGTCGGCCATATATTAAAATTAAATTATCTGTCAAAAATATCAGAGTTGCCACAGTGTCTAAATTTGTGATTAACTTGATTTAAAGATTTATCAGGGTTGCCTTCTCATAAATTCTATATTCTTCACTTCTTCACTTCTACACACGTTTTTTTCGTCGTCTATTTTTCCTACTGGGCTCACTTCATTCACTTTCTCACCATTTCATTTTATAATTGGAATTTTTTTTTATAATCAGTTCTATTTTCTTTTTTTTTCTTTTTTTTACTCTTATAATTTTTAAATTTTTTTTTTTACTCAATTCCGCCTTCTTCTTCTTTTATTTTATTTTATTTTATTTTTTTATTTTTTTTTAACATTAAGTTTTTTCTCTTTTTCCGCCATTTTTTTTATAGTTACACAATTTTATTTTGTTTTGTTATTCGATTACTTTTTTTTTTCCTTTCACTAAAATTTAAACTCTATAAATAAAATTGTAAATTCCTACTTTCTTTTGTTTTTTTTATCTCTTTCTTTTAATAAATAATAAAAAATTTTTTTTTGTTTAAACTATAAAAATTGTGTTTTATTTCATTTCATTACAGCTTTGCCCCTTTACCTACATTCTCCTTTGCATTTTTTCTTTTCAAAAATCCCTCTCGGACGCCTTATTTTACTTTCCTTTTGATTTTCTGAGTAAAAGTTTTGTTTTCTCTCTCTTGAGGAAGATCTTTTCCTTTTTTTAATATTTTTTTTTTCTTCTGCTCAAAAGGCCAATTTTGTAACATTGGTGTCAAGTGTGTGGGGTGCGATCGGTTTTCGAAAAAAAAACTTCTCCACAAACACTCTAACTTCGTTGTCGTAATAAAACCTAACTTTTTGCTGCTCTCTGGTTAATTTCGAAACGAAAATGTCTAGTAATAGCTCAGACGCGGGAGATCGTTCATTCGCGGCCTTCACAAATGCGTTGTCCGATCTCACGGAACAAATAAGGCAGATGTCATCCCAGTTCTTACAAACGCAACAGCTGGTGAACAACACAGTTTTACCACGTCTAGAGGCTTTGGAAAACGCTAACAACGCACGTAGTGGCTAAGCGACCACAAGGCCCCACAACCTTTCAGAGCTGGCGAATTTACCTACGCCACCTCCAATCTCCCGCGGCAGTGCGGAGGGCGCTGCCGCAAACGCCTTTTTCCTCCCATTCGAGAACTACGAACCCGGGGATTCGAGAGTTGGGTTCCCCCAAATGGTCGGGCTCGACCTCCCATCGCGTCCTAACAGGACCCCTGCCCCTCCGATCTTCGACTTTGAAGAAGGTACCTCCGGGATGAACGAAAGCCACCACGTAGGACTGCCTCCCAGGGTACCCGAACTCACCCGCATAACCAGTCTTTAAAGATGTTAATGAAAGCAATTAATCTTTATTGTTTCTATATATAAATATCTTAATTAAACAGAACTGGAATGGAACTATTCTCTACCTTTACTTGAAACTTTAGTTTAGTTTCTACATTTTTTTCTTTAATATATATATTGTTAATCTATACTCCACAACTATACCGATTCTTATATACAGTTTCGATATAGGAATTCAGTTACAGATTATTTATCTAAAAATATGCAATGTTCATTTATTTAATCATATAGGCAAAAAGCCTTTACATTATCTTTACTCCATCTGAATTATAAAAGAATAAATATTACATAAAGTTCAAATTTACTTAATCTTCATTGTATAATTATTGTAGCTATACTGTTGTGTCAAATGACAAGTTCAAACATGCACTCTCATGCACATGTTCTAGTTTTGATTCGGATTAGTACTTTCGTAGGTTGGAGACGTAACTTGTTTTTTGTAAATTTAAAAGTACATTTTAAGTAATTTTGTGATACATTGTATAAAATTTTTTTAAAACTATGAATATATACAAGGTTTATGAATTCAGTGAAAATAAAGAAATTATTACGTTGCCGGAATCATGGGTAAAAAACGGAAAGGTAACCAAATTGCAATCTTGTGTTTATATAGTGTTTTTCTTATCAATTTGCCATAATTTCTCAGGTACGTTTCAACAAAAAATAAAGTGAAAGACTATATCTTGAAAAATCGTATGCCGTACAAAAGATGGCCAGAATATACCGTAAAGGCAGTAAATAATGTGTCATTTGGTAAGAAAAGATTTTATTTGTATGCATTGTACATATATTCATGATCCACATTATTTGTGCGAAAAACATTGTAATTAATGTATTTTCAATGGTCTATTTCAAGAGAATATATCACCAAATTCAGCTAGTAAAAAGAGAAAATTTATTAATTACAAAGAAGAAAATGAGTCATCATCAGATGATGACTACCTGCCAGATCCACCAAAACGTGATAAAATAACCTGTGAAACTGAAATTTGCAATGAATTTATTATTCCTATGCAGAAAGATGCTTCTGTAGCTGAAAATGTTGAAAGCATTAGCACGGGACTAAATGCTCAATGTTCTTCAGAAAATCAAGACGAAAACAGAAATACAACATTGTTTGAAGAAAATAATGATACAATAAAAGTATTGAACAATATAGATGTAGGTTCAATGATTCTAACAACAAGCTACGAACTTCAAACAATGAAAAATGAAGTTTTAAAGGAAATAAAGGAACATATTGATAATCGTTTCAATGAATTGTTATCTTCTTTAAAAAAAGAAAGAAGAGTTAATGTGTCCCTAATGGATTTCGAAAGAAATGAAGGTCTACCGCTTAATACTACAGATCAGATAAAAGAATTTGATGAAAAATTGAAAGCAGATGAGCAGGCTTCACAGAATTTTGTAATATTAACTATTATATCAAATAAATTTTCGTTTGTAATAATTCTTCCATTTTAACAGAAATTATACTTAAAACAAAATTTAAAAGAGACAGTAAAAGTTTTAGGACGCATATACTCATTAACACTGCAAACTGCAGTAAATTTTACTGGGAGAGAACACAAATTTCCTTTGCATTATTTGTATCAAATGAGAATTATGACAGGTACATAATTTCTAAATAATAAACATACATAAAGCTATAATTTCCTTGTAATATAGAATCGTATCACTTTTCAGATGTTTTTGCTGAAGAATGCAAAGTTTCCATTCCATTTGTGAAAGATGAAATCAGATATTATTTACAACATGTATCTGACAGGATCCGAAGTTTTCAAAATATGGAAAAAAAACCTTGGAAAAAAATTTTAATTGACTGAAGTATTAATTACTTTCTTACTTTTATTTTTATTTACATACATAAGTAGTATTAGAATGTATTTGTTTTTTACACATAAATAGTGTAGAAATAATTGAAATAATTTTTATTTTGTTTATTTTTTACAATTTTTTGTTGTTTTTTTATTTTGTTACTCGTTTTTGTTTTTGTTAAAAATGGAATTTAATATAATATATGCAATATGAAATGTGAAATATATATTTTATTAATTTTATCATTTACATTGATGGTTTGATATTTCAATTTAATATATATGTATGAATAAGAGGAGAAAAAAAGTACTTCCCATTTTCGTAAGGAAAATAGCTCATTTTACATATAACGGACTGTTGATTTTTGATCAAGTATTTAGTTTTGTTTTCGCTGAGCTTTCCAATCATGACAAAAAAATCATCTAGAAAATTTTGGCTTATGTCTTCTGTTTTTATTATTTTGTGTCCAACTACATAACGATGCTTACTGTGTACCTCGAAATATTTAACTACTAGAACAATATTATCTTCTTTTAGCATTATGCAGTCGTTACCCTTCATGTTTGTTTTTATAGTAAAATTTTTAAATGCTGCTGAACAAAACTTTTTACTTCCTTCAACTCTATTATTAAACTGAATATTATTTGAATTACGTTTTTTTATTCTTTCTATTGCCATCTCTTGTAATTTCATACTTTCTATTGCTCTATTGAAGCACTGTTCTAAAGGTCGATTAGAAGAATGTACAGCCTTCTTAATATTTTTGATAAAAGCTTCGAATTTATAACAGCTGTTGTCATCTAAAGGTCCGAGATTATAGGCATCTTCTGATATATGCAGCAGTCCATGAACATTATAAGTAACATGTTCTAGTCCATACAACTGAATAAAATATTTAAAAAAATATTCAAGCAATTGTTGAGCGTATTTATTATATTTCCAAAAATGTAATTCGGAACATAATATTCTCATTGCAAAACTTGAACATAAAAAATGCTTGTATAATGATTTTGAAAGTACGTTTTTAAGAACTACGGGACCTGTATATAGCAGAAAGACTCTGTATTCCGATGCTTTAAAAAAGGAAGAAAATTTTAATGAACGAATTTTTCGTTGAAATTCAATACATGTATATGAAGAACAATTTTCAAGTTGCTTATTTATTTCATGAACTTGATTTGAAGATAACTTATTTTTATTTGGTTTACATAGCCAAATTTGAATTAATTTTTTAACTACTCCTTCATCTACAAGATGCATTTTATCTAACGGAAATGTTTTGACCATATCTATTGGAAGATGTTCTAACAAACTTTTATCTTTGTGGTGTCCTTCATCATCTTTTCCATCAACATTTTTTCTTTTTCTAAAATTATCATCATTTCTCAAAGGTGCATTGATTTCGGGGTATACTGTTTTACGTTTACCATTTCCCTCATAATTTATACCTTTAGCAGAACATTTTGTGCATGAGTAATACCCTCCGTGGTACTTAACCCCTTTAATTGCTGCCAAAGCAGGTGCGTCACAAATAAATGCTTTAATTTTTATTTTATAAATCATTCTATCATATACAAGTCCATGTTCTATTGAACTTTCCATTTCATTAACGAATTGTGACAAAAATTCACAGTATGATGTAGGTTTTCCAATGCCATGGTATATTCCTACAACAAAAATTTTGGATATTTTCTTAATATCACCAATACTTTCAATGCAGCATAAAATCGGCCATAAATTTTTTCCTCCACTAGAACTTACAGATGTGCCATCAACATTAAATGAAAGGTAAATTTCATCGCCATTTTTTAAATGGTTTTTATCAGAAATATAAAGTTTCAGATTTTTTTTCAATTCCGAGGTGTACGTACTGATCTTTATCATTAGAAAGTAAGGTGGTTATAGGATTATTTCGTGGTGTTTGTAAAATTGTTCTTGCATCTATTGGGAATTCCATATTTTTTACATATTTTGCCAAAATCTTCAATAATTTTGAAAATGTTGTAAGATGAACATTACATGTTACAGCCCATTGTTGAAGTTCATAAATGAAACTGTGATTATCATTATTTTTAATACTTTTTTCCTGACTTGACTGCGATGTTATTAATAATGACGAGTTTTCTTTAGATTCTGAATTATTAGTTGTGTCAATAAAAGATGAAATTTCTTCTACAATATAAAAATTGTAGTTAAAGAAGTACATGTGAAAAACTACATACTGAAATTACATACCTGAAACATTATTTTCACATCTATTTGCATTCAATTTATTTATTTGTTCAATACTCTGTACAATTAAATCATTTCTTTTGTTGACATTTTCTTCTCTGTGTAATCTGGATTCATACCTTTTTTGACACACTTGATTATAATAGCTATATCTATGACGAGTTTTTGATACTGATTTTTGCTTCGGCATATTTATCACTCAAAATATTTATAAATTGACCACAAAATAATAAAAAGAATATAGTTCGAAATAGAAAATAAACGTTTGATGTTTAATAAACGTACTTAAACATCTAAGAACACAAGAGCTCGGTAGCTTAGTGACTAAAGTGTTTGGCTAGGAAGCCGAAGGTCCCGGGTTCGATTCCAAGACGTGGCGGACAATCACACCTTGCAGTAATTCAGGTAAATTTGGACTTTTAAATGAATTTAAAATTATTATGTGGTAAATTCAAGATATTAGTTCGCAGGAAGAGGAGAAATGTTATAAAAATTGTGTAAATGAAATTAACATTACTTGTGTGTGTGTATGTGTATACATAATTTTTTATTTTTTAAAAATATAAAAAAATATAATATGTTGAGTAACTAATCAATAAAGAAAAATCTTTATTTTACAGTAAATTATTCTTTAATTCATATTTAGGACGAAAAGGGTTAATGAGGAGGACCTAAAAAAATTAATAGAGTTGGAGGAAAAGAAAATTAAAGTGCACGAGGAAAATGTTAGGTTAAGAAAAGATGAATTAGATGTAAGAAGACAAGAATTAGAATTAAGAAAGCAAGAATTAGAACTAAGAAAAGAAGAAGTAGAATTAAGAAAAAAAGACTTAGAATTAAGAAAATAGATTTATATTAGATGTAGGAAAATTAGAATTAAATTTAGAATAAGACTAATTTAAGGTGTATATATAAAAATAATTATAAATAAAAAAATATTGAAAAAATTATACTTTATTTTTATTATATACCAAACCAATATAATCATTAAATATTTATTTATTATTTTATATTTATGATAAATATCAAACATTAATGAATAAATGTAGAGCATAAAGTGCATTCCTTATTACAATTTAATATATGTTTTTTAAAACTTAATTACGAAATACAATAATATTGAAACATTGTAATATTAGTTGAAGTAGGTATTTATAATTGAAGACTAAACCCTCCTTCCTTCAGACAATATTTGAGTAGATGTTACCATTGGAATATTATCATTACCGTTAATGTTATTTTCATTATCTTCCATTTCGATGTCGTGTATAGGAATTTTTGCTTTCATTAAAATATTATGCAGCACAACACAAGCATTTATAAGTTTTCCTGCCTTTGGAGGACTATAGCACAATGTTCTTTCTTTAGAAAGACAACGAAATCTACTTTTTAATACTCCAATGCACTTTTCAACAAGACATATTGTTTTTTTATGAGCACAATTATATTTTTGTGCAGCATTACTAGTTGCTGTTGAAATTGGTGTCATTAACCAGGGTTGCAGTGGGTATCCACTATCTCCTAATAACCAAAAATTTCTTTCACCACCACAATATTTCTATTCGAGCATTTCTTTTAACTGCGAACGACGCCATATATAAGCATCGTGGGCTGTTCCACCGAAACGAGCGTTTACATTTCGAATGATATAGTCAGCATCACACAGTATTTGCACGTTTTTAGAATGTCCACCTTTACGGCAATAGTATACATGCTCGAGACTAATAACTCCTGGAAAAGATGCTATTTCAAAAAATTTCCTTTTTATCTCTATAAGTTCTTCATTACTAGGAAATTTAATATGCCGATGTCCTATTTTGTTAAGAGCTTCAGCGACTTCAGTAACACATCGACTTACAGATGTTTGAGACATTAAAGATAAAGAATCTTGAGCAATAGCACGTTGATAACTACCCGTTGCGAAAAATCGTAAAGCACTTAAAACTTTTACGTACAATGGAATAGCATGAATTTTACTTGTTTGTAACAAAAACGGAATTATTTCGTCAAATAAATTTTTGCACAAGTTCTTTGGAAAACGATATAAATTTAAAAATTCTTCGTCCGATATTACTTCAAATGGATTTTCAGAATCCCGCAAATTTCTTCTCATTATTCTCATATGTTCCCTGTAACAAAAATATATTTCAATCATATACTTGATTATTTTTCACTGAATTAAAAACTATACCTCTGAAGATATCCACGTTCGTCTCTTACAATTACTTCTATTAAAAGTGAACTCATATTTAAAATAAATACCATAAATTTTATTAAATTTATTAGCAAAATTTTCTATGTTATATGTAATTCAACAACTTTATTTACGTCTATTTGAGATTTCGATTGGAAAACTTCCAATCATATGATAAAATGTCCATTCAGCATTTTATTCAGCATACATTTATCACAAATGAAACGCGAATCGCTTTGCTGACAAAAGTGATATGATAAAATGATAACTTGATTTGAAAGCTAAAATGATAAAATATTTACCACTTTATCATATCACAGAACGGGAATCGACCCCCTGGATTGAATACAGATATGATGAAAGAAGAAAAAGAAAAGTTGAAGGAAGTGCAGAGTACAATGAAAAAGAAGGCGGAGAAAAGGAAGAGTGTGCGAAAAAAACGAAGAAAACCATTCTGAATTTGGATATGGAGGAGGAGGAGGATGCGGTTTTATTAGCTTGATGCATGATGGAATTAAAGTTATTTGAGAAGATATTTTTGGAAGAATCAAATGACTCAAATGAAAATATTGTTTCTAATGAAAGAGGAAATGACCGATCATCATCATGCAATATTAATTTGCATGCAACAGGAATTGAGCAATTGGAGCGAATATTGCGATCGTTTAATATCTCATATAATACAAAGTTGGTCGTTAAAGAAGAAATTAACGGGTCAAAGTTTGATAGGTGCTTGTTGCGAAGCAGACCTACACTCATACATGACGTTTTTGAATTGGGATCAAAAATGACAAATTCTGTTATACTGGAGCAAATTTTTCAAAAATTGCAAAATAGAGAAATTGGCATCATCAGGAGAAGAGAATACGAGAACAACTATCAATTTGATAGACGACAAGAAAGAAGAAGCATTACAAAATTCCGTGGAAAATTGTAATAAAATTTCGTCAGAAAGTTCAGCAATAGTGGTGAATTTCTTTGGAAAAACGTATTCGAATGAAAGAAATGATGATCTTACATTTGAAGAATTTGCAAAAATGGATCCTTATGAATATATTATGAAGTAAAATTTATTAGCCACGCGCATACATAAATTTTGTCAAGTGCGCATATTTCTTGTTTTGTTTATGCAAGGACTTAACTTTTCTTTGCCCATTTCATTCATCGCGTACTTTAAAAATTCATAAATTATATTCTTTATTAATTTTCTATAATCGTTACACTTGAAAATGCAAGCATAAACAAATTTCATATTTTGTTATCCGGTATCATATTAAACGGTCTACGTGACTTGTGGTCACTACAACAATCTTTTCGAGTTGTAATGTACTAAGCAACAAACTATACAGTTCAGTTGAGTTTTAGTCGTGCTGTGTTGAAGTCCTAATTCTTTTCTTGAAGTCATATCTTAATTCTTAAATACTAAATTCTTAAATCTTAATTCTAAAAGTACTAAGTGCAGTGTTAATTCCTAAATAAAAATAAATTGTGTTAATTTATTAAACTGTGTTTTATTTTGCAATATCACAACAGTTAAATTGATGGCAGCGGTGGGATCGAATAAATCGGTCACAAAATTTATTTCAAATTATATAAAATATTACATAATTTTATATCCTTTTTGCAAAAAAAAGAGATTATTTTTTTTCTTAATAATTTTTTTTTTTTAGAAATTTTATCATCTTCAAAATAAAAATAGTACAACATCATCATCTTGAAATTAAAAAAAAAAAAATCAACATTAGGACAACATCATTAACATAGGTCCAGATTATCAATATCAACTCAACTCACTCCCATGATGAAAAATTTGTAAGTTGACCATTATATTTTTTCTTTTTTCTCTACTTCTTTCAAAAACAAATTATAAAGTAAATCAATTTTAAGAAAAAAAAAAAAGAAAACAAAAAAAAACAAAAAAAAAAAACAACTTATTGTATCTTTATTTATACTAAATCAAAGTGTGATTTTTGAGTATTTTTCTTTTCTTACTTTTTTAATATATTGAATCAAATTTTTATTTTGAATATTATTTAAAAAAAAAAAAATGTTGTGAGATTACGTGTGCGTTATTCGTTTATCATCTTTCAAATCTTTATAAATTTGTTCAATTTTCTAATTTTGCTCATGTGTGCCAATTTGTGATATTTTTTTAATTTTGTTCATTTTCGAGTCAAGAAAAAAAAATTCTTCTATGACAACAGTTTCTCTGAATATTTCATTAAGAAACGGAAAGAAAATTAAACGATTTGATAGTACCAATTCCAACGAAAGTGATAGTGATAGCTAAGAAAATTTCTCCAATCCTACCGAAGAAATGACCTCCTTTAACGTCTCTAATGCCATAAAATTAATTCCTGAATTTGATAGCGATTCAAAAACTATTTCGCGATTTCTCCAAATTTGTAATATTCAAAAAACTAAAGCTACTTCAGCTGCCGATAAAATATAATTTTTAGATATAGTTAAATCAAAATTAACAGGCAGAACTTATAATACACTCTTAAGTCACAATGAATATTCTTAATGGGAAGAATTAGAAAAAGACCTTAAGAAAAATTTCTTAAAACATCGATCGGCTCAAGCTATACAATCTGAATTCTTTTCAATTAAACAAGATCCTCGTGAAAATGTTTTTACTTATTCCAATAGACTTGAACTCTTATTAGAAGAACTAAATATCGCTTGAACTATGAATGAAAGTGCTGAATTTATTAGGGCTATTAAGAAATTAAACGAAACAATGGCCATAAATAATTTTAAAAGAGGACTCAAATAGACTACGCTCGTGAAGAGGAACAAATTTTAGAAACTGATAAAATCAGCATCTCAAAAATAAAATGCAATTATTGCAAACATCCAGGACACACCATCAGTGAATGTCGTAAAAGACAAAGTTTACACGGATCACATAACAATACACAAACTTTTCCTAAATTTTCAAATAAAGTAAATACAGTATAGAATAAAGTCTCTTGTCGTTACTGTAAAAATCTCCGTCACACAATTGAACAATGTCGAAAACGGCAGTATAACAATTCTAAACGGGAATATCAACCCTCCTCGTCAACAAAATACTCTAATTTCAATTCTAAATATAAACAAAACCCAAAATCGGGAAACTCCCATAAAAAAGTGCCATAACATTCGAAATACACAAACTAAAAGCTCACTTTCTTATCATCATTCTAATTCTAAACCTATTCTTAATCTTAATTCAATATGGAACTTTCAAAGTGAAATCGTTCTTCAAATTCGTCAAGCTCTTACTAATAAAACCACTTTTCTCCTCGATACTGGTGCTTCTCTTAGTTTAATAAAAAAAGTCGATTCTAGGAGAAACTCAAGTCTATATAAATAATGCAATCGAAGTAAGTGGCATTTCCACCGAATCCTTTACAACGTATGGAACTTGTAACCTAATGATTGTACTTCCAAAAAACATAAATTTGATACACACCTTTCACTTAGTTCCAGATACATTTCCAATACCTTCTGATGGTATCATAGCTTGATTTACCTATCGCTTTTGTAAGTCGAGTGCTAAATAAGGCTGAAAACAATTATTCGTTTGGGCTACTTAACAATTTCGTCCTTATATATACGGTCGACGGTTTACTGTAGTAGGATTTTTCTTTTTCTTTTTCTTTTTTCTTGAGTTTTGATCCGGTCAACTGCAGATGAGGTTGTTTTCTTTTGAACAAAAAATTTTTATTGTAAGAAATTAAATTTTTTATTAATAACTAAAAATTTAATATGTGAAGTTTGACTAAAAATAATATTAATGTTGAGTCGGTTTTAGTGCTACATTTTGTTAGAAAAAAAAAAAAAAAAAGAAGAAAAGAAAAAAAAACAAACAAAGGAAATTTATTATAAAAATAAATTAAATTGTTTCTCTAAAGTCACATGGACCACTTAACTAAGCCATAAAATAATATCTTTTTTTTAAATCTTATTCTTTTTTTTTTATCTAAAATAAAAAGTGCTGTAGATTGAATTTGGTGGTAAAATAGAAAATATAGCTATATTAGATAATTGTGTAAAAAGAAAAAAAAAAAAAAAGAAAAAGGTTTTTCTCCCCTGGTTTTTTTTTCTATTCATTGGAATTTTGTTTTAAACAGTGTAGTGAAATTGAACTAAAGACTAGAAATTTTTTTTCTTGAAAAAAAAAGAAACAAAAAAAAGGTGAATTAGATAAATAGTGAATGCAATGTAAATAATTAAATTGTTCAAAATTTCTTTCTTGAATTAAAAATGTAAAATAGTGGTTTTGTGTAAAACTTGAATAGTATGAAAAAAAAAGAAAAGAAAAAAAAAACAAAAAAATGTAATATTTGTGCTTAAAAATTAATATTTCCGTTAGGCATTTTTTAAAAAAAAAAACCAAGAAAGGGAGAAGGGAAAAGGAAAGAAGAAGAAGAACGAAAATGTGAATCCTGTGCATAATATTAATTTTTTTTAAATAGTTTCGCTATCGTATAACGTATAAATGTGTAAATTACATACAAATTTAGTTGGAAAATTTATAAATTTTAAGATATCTTTCATTCAGTTTTTTTATTAAGATCAATCACAATTTTTTTATTGTTGTTATTTTTTTTTGTTGAGAAAAAAAAAGATTATTACCAATTAACGAAATCATGTAATGTAAGTGACAGAACAAAAAATTTTTTTATAAAGGAATAGTATAGCATAAAAACATTTAAATAGCTAAATCAATTTAACTCTTTTTCATAGTTGCACCTTAAGTTGCACATGGTTGTTTAAATAAGTATAAATGTAATTAATTTTTATTTCTCATTTTATCAATTTTTAATGGAATTTAAACCTAAGCTGATTTTAAAAGAAAAAAAAATACATATATATATATATATATATATAAATATATGCCCAATATTAAAGTAGCAGTGTAATTAGTCAATTTAAAGTTGTAAAACTATTAAGCACTCTTAATTTAATGTAATTATATATGAAAAATATGTTAAATTTTTCTTTGTTATTCGCAGAAAATTACGAAATAAACTTCGGATATAACGTAATACACGGAATAAAAAAAAAAAAAAAAAAAAAAAAAAAAAAAAAATTTTAATAATACTTTTTTTTCCTTGCAATGAGTGAAAATTAAAAGAAAAAAAAAAAAAAAAAAAAAAAAAAAAAAAAAAAAAAAAAAAAAAAAAAAAAAAAAAAAAGGAAGGAAATTATAAATGATGAAATAAAAAGGAGTTGAAGAACCAGGAAAAAAAAAAAGGGGAAGCAGATCATCATATATGGCCAGACCAACGTGCCTGATCCTGCCTAGGAGCAACAGCCGTCCTCTCTACACCATAGATAAGTAGTATAATTTTCTTTTATGCATACACATATTGTATTAGTTTAGTATAAGCAGGGATTAGACATAAATAACGAGTAGCACACTTAATTGTCACCCCAAAACAAAAAAAAAAAAAAGTATACAGAAAGAAAAAAAGAAAATAATATATATATATATATCTATAGCACATATGAATAAAAGAACAATATAGGACAAAAAAAGAAAATATATATAATACGTCTTTATTTTCCTGGAAATTCGTATTGCACCTAATGCAAAAAGATAAACAGGAACAAAAAAAAAAGGAAAATGAAACAAAAATTGTATAACTTATATACCCGTATCTTTTATTATGGAGTAAAATTTTTAGAAGATTTGAAATAAGAAATAAAGCACTACTTTGTTGATGTAAATTTTTTTTGTTAGTTTTTTTTTAAAAATATAATCATGTCCTTACAAGAATCTAATTTTTTCTTGACTTAAGAAAAGAAAAGGTGAAAATGGATTTGTGTTGATTGTGGGTGGTGGAGGTCTACGAGGGGAGGTGAAGATCGCGGATTTTAGGTCGTGAAAATTTTCCTTTGCTGCTGATGGTACCTTAAGGTGATATACCTCTCTTTTTCTTATGCTAGATCTGGTATTTTCTTCTATTTGCTTGACGTTTGTTATTTAGCCGGTCTAATTTATGTAACGCTGTGGAAACCTCCGAAAAGGTGACCCCAAGAACCCACCCAAGACTGAAGCGGCTGGATCTGACCGGCAGGGGCTCACCTAGGAGTAAGGTTGATCTAGTTCATTCACAATTATTTTCCATTATGTTACAGACCTTAAACAAATTAGTAAGTTACCAGATTGCGTTAAAGAATTACAAACCTTTGATGAGAACCCAACACATTACATCTCGTGGGTGCATAACTTGGAAAGTATTTTAAGAGACTATGATATTGTAAAAGAGAAACCAATATATCGTGCAACACTACAAAGTATTCAACAGAAAATTAGTGGGAAAGCAGATTCTGCCTTTATTTCATATAATATTTTCGACCATGACTGGGGAGCCATCAAGAAATGTCTCTCATTACACTATGCTGACAAAAGGGATTCGGCTGTCGCAAAAATTGGTACGGGACATTAACAATGAAGATGACAAATTTAGAATCATACAACAAGAACATAAAAGAGCTCACAGTAGTGCGCAAGAAAACAAGCAACAAATACTCGAAAAATATTATTTCCTTCATATGACTAAGCTGATTAAAAACTACACACGGAACTGCGATATATGTAATACAAACAAATACGATCGGCACCCTAACCTTCAAAGAACCCCTATTCCATCTTACCCAACAGAAATATTACATGTCGACATTCTTGAGATAAAAAGTGAAAAATTTATCAGATGCGTACATAAATTTTCCAAATTCGCCAAATTTTTTCGTATCAAAGATAAATCGGTTCTGAGCATTAGAGATAAAATGATTAAAGTTCTCCACTATTTCACGGTACCTAAAATATTAGTGATGGACAACGAAAAGAGTTTTATAAGCCCGATAGTTGTGGATTACCTAAAAGCTTTGGGAATTGAAATCTACCTCATGCCCTCACAAAAAAGCGAAGTCAATGGAATGGGGCCATTGAAAGGGTCCATTCAACAATAGTTGAAATTCTCAGAAGCTTGCAGGAAGAGTTAAAAGAATTAACTCTGAAAGAATTAGTAAACATCTCCATAGACCGGTATAACAATACGATACATTCTGTCACTGGAAAGAAGCCCAGCGATATCTTTTTCGGCAGGGTTCAAAGAGTCAATTATAGAAATTTGCTACATCTCAGAGAAAGGGTAAACGAAGACTTGGTAGAGCGAATTAAAATGAATCAGGAATCATAACTTAGGAATGAAAATAGAAAAAGAAATAAACCCAAAACATATTCTCCAGGGGAGATAATATATTTATGTGGCAATAAAACAGATACAGGGAAAAACATTTAAGTAAAATAAAATTAAAAGAATTAGATCATCGATGTATTGTTTTCTTGTTACTAAGAAATTTCGATAAACAATAAATAACATTTCGCAATAATTAATAATCAAATACTCTAGAATAATCATACAATTGTTTATATAAAAATTATTAATATTAAAATTTTAACGTTTAATATTTGTATAAAGATTCCATCAAGTTGTGAAATTCTAGTCGTGTATGCAAACTTTACTGTTTTTTTTTTTTTTGAAACAGTAAGAAAAGGGCAGAGGTAAGACTTTTCACTATAAATGGAGACGAATATCTTCAAACGATATAGTTCGTCGTGAAATTTTTAAGTGATTTAATTAGTCTTTTTTTTTAAATTTCAAAGTTGTGTTTTTAAAAATCTTATTCTAAATGAATATTAAAATTAATTGAAAGTTTTGAACTCTTTGTTAAATAATTTATAGAGACTACAAAATGAAAAGTTTTATTTGTGAAATTTGTGAAAATTTCAGAATTCAGAACTCAGAATTCGTTAAAAAGGCATGTTCAAGCAACACATGAAGATGTTCTACGATAGAAGTGTACATCAGTCTTTTCATTGTACATAGATGAAAATAAATACATATAATCATACCTAATTTGATGTTAAAAATATTGCTAGATATTCGTTTCTTAAATTATCTATCTTAATTTTAAATAAAGCTTGAAACACATTTTTTTTTTTACAAATTTTAAAATTTTAAAAACATTATTCAATAGAAATTTCGAAAAAAAAATTATTAGAATTTGGAAAAATATCCTTTAAAATAAAATAATGAACAAAATTCAAAAGAGCAAATAGTGGAGAAAAATTGAAAAAAAAAAAGCATACATGAAAAAATATAAAAATTTACGAGAGTTGATAACAAATGTGAAGAATTAAATAAAATCGAATATTTAAAATCAGTTTCAAATAATATAACTTTATGTTAAATACAATATAACCCCTTTATATTTTCTAATATATTACACATAATACAGTGGTGGGAATAGTTATAAACTCACTATAAAAATTTGTAAAATTTTAGAACAAACGGAAAAAATGGAATTGTTGCTTGTATTTTTAGCATGACCGAAACTACAATAACTATCACATTGATTTATCTAATAACGGTATTTAGCAGATAAGCAATTGTTAAAAAAATATGCATTTTAGGTTGGGAATAGCTCAGTTAATAATTTTTACAGTTATACTAAATTTATTGAAAAAATAATGATATAAAAAGGTTAATATTTTGTTTTCTAACCATTTTTTACAATAAGTTCATTTAGCAATCCATTTTTCATCCTTTTAACAAAGTTTTTTAAAATTATTTTTGGGATATTATTCCAAGCTGCCAAAATCCTTGCTAAAAATTCGTTTATTTTATTTTTTTCTATTGTACACTTCTCTAGCAATAATCCCCCATAAGTATTCTATTGGATTTAGATCAGGGCTTAAAGATGGCCACTGCAATGGACGTATTCCATGGTCCTTCATCAATTGCATTACTAGTCTTGCTTTGTGTATGAAGGCATTATCTTGTTGAAAGATAAATTTTTCGTCCTTTGTAAGAATTATCTGGATGGCCAGGATGTGTTTTAATGTGTAAATACTACTGGTATGATTTTTGCGCAATGATCTTAAGATATTATCGAGTAGAACATGTGGCGGTGGATCTGTGATGGTATGGGCTGCGTCTAAAAACACCATGCAGTCCGAAATAGCCTTAATAAATGGTAGGATAAACGGAGTCAGCTATAAAGATCTACTTATATATAAATAATTAGTAATAATAAAAGTGCATATACAGGGTGTTTCGTTTGGTTTGCTTTGGATTGATACCAGTGATAGGTCTCATCGAGACAAAACAAAAACAGTAGTGATAACGGGGGCGGGGAACACATCAGTTTGGCCGCTAGAGCACGTTGAACCTTTTTTGCTTTTTTCTCACGATATACCCTATAAATTTTTACAGGGGCACTCTAGTGTCACTTATTTTTACCAAATATGTAGAGAACCCATTGCCCTTTCAAACAGCACACAACTTTTCCCTCTATCCTAAACCCTATAAAAGCTAGACTCGTTCAAAGTCAAAATTTTCATTCAAATTTTTGTTTTGCTCGAAAAAGGCTTAAATTAACCCACACTTTTTATTACTTTATCAGAATTTGCCTAATCGATTTCGTACAAAATTGCTAAAGAAAGTAAGGCCCTAAACAACAATTTTTTTGGCTCTAGTGGCCAAACCATTGTTAATCTCACAGAAATAAAGTTTCATATAAGATATAGATTTAAATTATCTAAAATTTCCACCAAGTAAATAAAAGAAAATCCTTTTGAGAAAAAAAAGAAAAAAAAGAGGAGGAAACAAAATCTTTTATTTTTACAAGGAATCAAAAATTATTTTTTTTTCCTTTGAAATACATATTTTGGATTATTTTACAACAAATAAAAAAAAAAAAAATCTTTTCCTCTTTCGAGCAGTTCCACAAAATTTCGACCAAAAAATAGCGAATTTGTGAATCGATGTCTTCCGATTTTTTTGAAATTTTATGAGAAGGTGTGCCTCTGGTCCAGTATCACATACGTAAAATATTTTGAAGAAAAATCACATTTCTTGGGAATTATGGGGTTATGAAATTTTGGTTTTTTTGCAAAATGCATATTTTTAAAAAATCGTAGAAATCTTAAATATTATCGTAGAGCGATAATATATAGCTTATTTTAAAGGGAAGAGTTTATTCTATCATATAAAAATATTTCCAAAAACAAATTTTAAACCATTAAAATAATCAATTAACATGCAAACTGTTTAAACTATGTATATGAATTTAGAAAATAAAAAATTGTACTTTCACCAAAATAGTCAAGTTTCTGGTTTATTAAAATAAATAATCAATATTAATTGAAGAATCGATTCATAGGTCAACAAAGTTGTAACCCTAGCATAGAACATTCAGTTTTTACAGTTTTATCATTATTATTAATGTCATTAATACATACTTATGTCATAAAGTCAAGTTTCAAGTCTGTAAATTATATAGGTATTACATGGATTTAAAAATTAAATTATTATGGATAGGTAAGCAATATTTTCATTTACATTATTTTGTTAATTTTTCATCTAAACTTTAATTGAGTGTAACAATAATTTACGTAGATATGTTGTAAAACATGTTCGAAACGAGAACAACGGAAAGGGATTTTCCAGCAATAAAGATATTTTGCCAAACAAGAACTGAAAATAAAAATAATAGTAACACTGAAGAAAATTTAGATTTGTGGAAAAAAAAGTTTATATGGCTAGAAGAAAAAGACGAAAAGCCATTTTGTAAGGTGTGTTCAAAACTTTTATCGAACAACATTTCCCATTCAGAAATACACTTTAGCTCAACTTACCACAAAAATAATTTGAAAACTTTAAGAGATCAACCAGAAATACCAAAGATTTTTAAGTCTGATGAAAATATTTAAAAAAAGGTGAAAATTAAAACAGCAGAGTTAAAAGTTATTATGTTCACAGTGCAGCACAACTTACCATTTTCATTTTTATTTTGTTAATTTCTATTCTTATTTTGATTTTTAAATAAACAAGGATTTAAAAGAATTTTTCTGTCTGCTCCTTTTTTTATTGAAATGCTCCTTTTTTACTTCCCTTTTGCTACTATTCCATAATCCCAAACGACAGCCCTGATTGTGAGGCTCCGTTTGGGGTTGGAATTGAGAGAGTCCGTAGAAGGGTGTCTCCGGGAGACTATCGCTCATAAGACATTCTGTTGGTCCTTTTTTTGCTGCTGTCGCATTAACGGAGTTTGTCCTTTGTTCCGCCCTTGGTGATAATACTCATTACATAGCCGGTCTACAACTACTCGTATGTTACAAATATGAACTTGACCTCGAAACGGTGAGTCCAAAGGACCCACGACAGGCTGAAGCAGCTGGTTCAAGAAGACCGGCGTGTACACAACCGGAGATAACGGGTTAAATATAGTAAAAATTTCTTTTTCATATTGTAAAATGAAATAAATAAAGAAAAAAGGAAAGTAAAAAAAAATTATTGTAAAAGGCAAACAAATAGTAATGGTAAGAAAAATGTCTAATGTAGTCGCCGGGTAAGGAAAGTAAGAAAATTATACAATGGTGGCAACTAGGTGAGTCTGACAAGTGTCAAATTCTAAAAATGAGGTAAGAGAACTTGCACTTCAATCTCTGGCAACAACTAGTAATTTAATAAATGTCCGAATTTGTCGTTTTTTTTTGTGTTTTTGGTTTTAACTATTTATTTTTTTTTTTACAAAATGTAATTACGGGAAATCAAAATTTCGTTTTTAAAAAAGTACTAACTCGGTCGCGAAATAAAGTTTTATAGACACTACCTAGATTTGTCACTTCTAACAAAATTTTTCATGTATGAACGAATTTTAAATTATAACACCCAAGTTTGAATCATAACACCCGAGCTTTACACACACTGCTATAAATCTGTAAGTACTATTAAAGCAGCCATATGTTGTGTGTATACTATGGGCATACATGCGCTTGCGTCGCTTTTTTTATTATTTGTTTGTGCTGTCAATGTCATCGATCTTCGATCTTCAATTTTCAGTCTTCACTCTTCACTCTTTATCAAAGCGATAATAATTTTGATAAAATTTACTAATGGAATAATTATTTTGTATTTTCTAGGTTTACAACACTGCCCTCGCGGAAAATGCTCAAAGTTTCGACTGAGCTCATGCTAGCCGAAACTTGTTTGTAGCAAAAATATTCCTGGTTGATGTCTGTATTGTGTTCACTTTCTATTTTTTTTTTTTTTTACTAAAGTGTTTGTACTTTGTACTCTGGACACGGTGTCATTGGTGCTAATCTTTTATTTGTGAGTCTTTGTCTTGCAAATTTACTCAGTTTCAATCACATGCTTTCAATCTCTTCAAAGTTTAAAGAACTTGTAACATAATAATGATTAGTGCACTTGGCAGACGTGTCTTTTTCTGAACACTGTTTACAGTATCATCAACTTTGTTTGGTATTTGTAGCGAGGACAGGGTTGTCGTACCTCATCAACATTTTCTGAAAACAAGGTATCTGTTGTTGGCATTAGTGAATGGACGCTATAAGTAAAAGAAACTTTGATTCAGTTTATTGAGGGTAGTTGTTGAAGCGGAAGTGAAAACGGAAAGAGAAAGGGTAAAGAGCGAGACCAATAATGGAAACAGAAAACCTGTTGAACTGAGCATCTTCTTTTTTAAAACAACGTTTCGAGCAGCATATCGACGTCGAAATACCAAGCAAGATTGCAACCACTTCATCGTTCTCAACGTTCCACTACGTCCACTGAAACCATGCTAGTTGATGTGCTGTACCTATAGTGTTCTGTAAAAAATCTTCAAAATTGTTATTAAGATATCTGTTTTGATATCCTAATATCTATATTTCGGTTAATCACGATGAATTTTATATGCGAAGCTTATTTTTTCGACTGAATTAGAAAAATACTATTTTTTGAAATATTGTTAATTATACTATTTAAAATAATATGCTGTAGATAAGTTAGAGAAAAAATGTTTATGCAAAGTATTCCATGCCAGTAATTTTTAAAAATAAAAATCTGTTTGAAAAAGTGTTATCAGATGTTTAAATTTGTTTAGAAGTTTCTTTTTTTGTTTTTGGAAAATATAACTTTTCCAATCAAGAAGAACTTAGCATTTCAATATAAAAGTTAAAAATTAATTTAAACTATATATGTAGTGATTTTTGTATATTAAATGCCAGAAATGCACTATTTAAATAGTTTTCTGAAAATTTCCTTCTTGGTGTATATTGTTGATTATTTGTGAGTCGTAATATAATTATAGTTACATTAAAAATTTATAAAATCAGAGTAGTATATTTAATAATATTTTGCAGGAAAAAAAAAAAGAAAAAAAGAAAGAATGTTTTAAACTGATGTTCAATAATTAAGCTCTTCAACTTTAAAAAAAATTAAATTGCATTTAAAATTCTTAAAATAATTGAATAATTGATAACTTGTGCTTGTCGTTGTTCTATCATTTATTGATTTTTATTGATTTAACTGCCTTTTTGTAGAAAATGGGTCGCGGTAAGTCTTTGGATTCCAGAGAAATAACATTAGTTAATGCGTACAAAGAATGTAACTTGTCAAATCGTCAAATTGCAAAGAAAATTGGAAGGTCACCCAAAGTAATTAATAATTACCTAAAAAATAAGGAGAATTACGGTAAAAATTGTGTAACAGGAGGAAATAGAAAAGTGGACGAAAGGACTAAACGCCGTTTTTTTAAACAGTGCTATCAATAATCGTATGACAGCGTCACAAATTAAAGCAAGCTTACAACTGCCAATAACTATTAGACGAGTGCGGCAAATTTTGCAACAGAATCCACAAACAATATGGAGAAAAAAAAAGCCAAAGCCGAAGCTTACAGAACGTCACATTGAGGCCCGTTTAGAATTTGCAAAGAAACATATGTCGTGGACGCAGGAATGGCAAAAAGTAGTCTTTAGTCATGAAAAAAAGTTTAATTTAGACGGACCGGACGGTTTTCAACACTATCGGCACGATTTGAGAAGGGAACCAGAAACCTGTTACAGTCGGAACTACAGAGGTGGCACAGTAATGATTTGAGGTGCTTTCTCTTATTGTTGAAGGTCATCTGAAAATAAAAAATAATAAAATTATAGGTTATGTTTTGTATAAAGACATATCTGACTTATCGATGACTTCAACATACCATACCTTGGTTTTTGTGGTGAATCTAAATGTGAAAAAATTAAATTATTAAAAATTAACAAAGGTTAATAAAAATCCATTTATCCATTTACCTTTTAAAAATTTTAATATAAATTTTCACATCATTTTCCAAATTTATTAAATAAAACTTTATTTAAAAACTATCAAAAACCGAAAACAACAAAAGATTAACAGAAGTTATATGTCAAAATAACAAAGAAAATTGAAGATAGCTGACTGGTACAAGAAAATGGTACACTAAAATACGGTATCAAATTGGCAAAACAATAGACCCCAAAGTGTATATAAACTCGGTACTGGCCAGCAATCTTTACTTCTGGCTAGGGTATTGACCTAATTGGAAGTCGGTATTTCAAAAACTCTTGGATTTTTGACCAGAGGATTTGAACTTAGGGATCTTATGTGAGTATTGATCACATAAGTATTTTTTTTTTGAGTTTCGTTGCATTTCTATCTCTTGGGTATTGACCGAGAGATAGAAATTTCATCAGAATACTTAGTGCATTTTCTATCTTTTTGATAACTTGACTTGGTAATTTTTAGCCTTCTGGGTACTGACCAGAAGACTAGAAATTGTTAGGGATTTTACTTGTAAACCATTTGAGATTGGCAAGTCAACGTGATTTAGTTCTTTGGGTTTTGACCAAGAACTGGAGAATTGTTTGAACTTGTTCAATTTTAACTCAACTATTTGTTTCTCACGAGTAACTTTAATACGTCTTTTTACTACGAATTTAACTTAGCAGAAAATTCAACATTTTGACTTTGAGAAAAATTAATTTTCTAATACAAGTCAAAGAAGAAATTTAAGTCCGTTTTCTACGATTTCAACTTTAAAAAGTTGAAGAACGAAATTAAAATTTATAAGTTAATTGTGAGAAACTTTTACTTTTTCCTATAAAATAAAAACAAAATTTTTTTTTATTATCTAAAAATCTCTAAGTCATTTCCTAAACTACATTTCGACAAGTTTATTTTGGTCTTATATAAACTACTAAGTTGCAGCTCAATTAACTTTAAAACAAACAGCTCACTTCTTAAACTTATAATTCAAACGAAAAAATCGTACTTCTTCACATCTTAACTGATTGCGACTCATTTGTCAAAATTAATTGTTTAATGGCAATTGCGGCTCACTAAAAAATCTCAGTTATCACTTAAATTGAGGTTGGCTCACTTGTCAAACTCAGAGTAATCAAATTGAAACCGAATAACAATAATATAAATCATACTGGGAATCGTTTTTTTTGTTATTGTCAGTAAAATTAACATCGAAACTGTTTGTTAATTGTATCGTATGCAACGATTTAATTTTTTTGCAATATTTTTTTTGAATTTTCTTTACAGGAATAAACAAACAAACGCCTACAAGTGGTTGAATCACAGTTCTTAATGATTAATTTGAATTTAATATTTTTTTAATAAAGTTAAAATTTTATTGTTAAAGTTAACTAGTGATTTTGATCTCTCTTTTGAATTTAATTTTTGATTTTTTCTTAGAATAACGATTTTTTATTTTCATTTTTTATAGGTTATAATTTGTTTTTTTTTTTTTTTATATAATTTGTTTAAATTTGATTTTTTATTATTTTTTTAATTTATTACTTTGTAAGCTGTTAAATTGAAATAAAAATATTTTTACTTTGAATTCTAAGCTGTAGTAACTGAAAAACATGAAAAAACGACATTCGACTCGGCCGGGAATCGAACCACGGAACCTTTTCTTTGCCGGAGAAATGCTCTAACCATTGAGCTACCGAATGCCATGCCGTTTGCTGTTCTCAGTTACCACCTAAATCATTGATGAAGAATACTCAAACCTCCTACAAAGCTTTGCGTTTTTCTTTCAAAAGCCCTAATCCTTTTATTCACATCCATACACTTCGCTACAACATTTAAATTATTGTGAGTTATTTAAAAGATTTTTTTGAACATTAAATAACTCTCAGTAATTTCAATAACATTTATTCATTTCTTCACATTCATGGTCGGTAATCTAGTACCAGATAACGACGAAGTGTAGCAGTTTTTAGTGAACTTAGTAGAAATGATAGATATAATTCTTCTTTTTGAAATCGACCACCAAACTGTAAACTATTTGAAATACAAAATTGAAAAACACAATAGAGATTACATTCGTCTTTTTAATGATACACTTAAACCAAAATTTAATAATCTAGTTCATTATCCTAAAGCTTTTTTAAAATTAGGTCCACTGAGAGCTGTATGGTGCTTCAAATATGAAGCAAAACATAAACAATTCAAAGTTTATTCCCATGCTATTTCTTCAAGAAAAAATATTTGTCTTACACTTGCTAAAAAGCACCAATTGAAATATGCTAATTATATTTTGCAAGATCGAAACTCTGATCTAATCATAACACATAAAAACCACGAAGTAAATAGCAGTTTAAAACACCTTATTTCTAGAAAGTTAGACATTATAGAAATGGCTTTTAAACTTTATTCGAAAATTGTTTACAACGACATGGTTTTTAAAAAAGATTTGTATTTAGTCAAATATGATGATGACATTTATATCTTTAAGATTGTATATATAGCGGTAGTAGAAGATAATCGAGTTTTTTTCTTTTGCCAAAAAATAAAAAAAGTGCACTATGATCCCCATATCTTAGCTTATGAAATTGATGAACAGTCAATAGGTGAATTTGCGATACTTTGTTTTAATGACATGTTGGGTCCTCCTTTGAGCGTATAGTAAACACGGCTTATGACAAGTCCAAAGAGTTCTATTATTATCACGGTTCTGATTAATAACATAATTTTATAACTTTATTTAAAAAAATACAATATTGAAGCTAATATAATAAAAATCTTTATTTTATAATTATTTTTTACATGAGCATTGAAATGGATGATTCAATAAATATAATATCACCAGAAAATTTTACGGAAAATATCATCAATTATATATTTGAACCAAAAACCCAAAAAAGAAACTAACGTTGATGATAGAATAAATACCTTTACAACAGTGTCAAACGAGCTTTTCAACTTATTGAAAGATTGGAAATTGGAACAATCACTTTTTAGGTAAAAAAAAAAGCATAAATATTTTTCATGTTTTGAAAACATTTTTTTTTTGGTCAAAAAATAGTCTTGGAAATTCTAAAGGTAATAAAAATCCACCATATTGAAAGACTTTTACAAAACTTTGACATGGGCACTCAAATACGTTTTGAAGCTAATTTAGAAAAATGGAGGGAAATGATTGGATGTCCTTTTGAATGCTGTTCAGCAAAAAATTGTGAAAGAAAGCCACCACCACGGTTACAATCAATATCTTCTTTTTCTCCAAGTCAAATTTCATCACCTTATTTTTCTCCTGCTTCGCCAACGTGCTTGAAAGAAACTTTTGTGAGCCTTGGCAAAATTTTAAATGAGTGTAAATTAGGTTTATTAACCAAATATTATGAAGAAAACAAAAACTTCGGAGAAGAACAAAGATCAATGTTGATTAATTCAATATCACAATTTTTTTTTAATAATGACATACATTTATCTCTTGGAAGCAGTTACAAACTAAAAAATAAAATAGTTGGAAGATTCCCGACAGAAAAATAGGTATTTTTACTATCTAACGTCTTCTTTAGTATATTGTTTTTTTTTTCTTTCTAGGAATTTTATAGAACAGGTAAAAGAGGACGAATATACTCGAAATTTTGTAATTTGAAAAGTGCAGTCAAAAATATTATCGGCCAAAAAAATAATTTAGAAGAAGAGATTGAAATCTATGGTAATTATTTAGAGAATATTAATGTGATATTCAATTTAGCCGAATGTTATTGACTAAATTATTACTTCGTATAAAATTATTATTTTTCAGAACCCGAAATCGATGCTGATCTTGCATTAAAGTCTTTGAGAAATGATAAGCTGACAACTGAAGAATTTGACTGGAAAACTTGTACAAAATACAGATTAAAATTCATTCAAGAAGCTACATCAACTGCATTAATATTTGAAGCATGGCCGGAATATAAAAAGCCCTCTGGATATCGCTTGGTAAAGTGAAATAAAAATTGAGATTTAGTTTGTAGATTAAAATTTATTTAATGTTTTTTTTTCACAGATTGACATGGACTTCAAAAGTCTTTTTCCTGCTGCCACATCAATTTTGGACACATGGGAGAAAAATTCTTCGCCGTTATTAGAAATAATAATATTAGTAATAAATTAATTAAACAAAGTTTTGTCTCAAATAATAAAACTTCAGTTGAAAATAGTAAGTACTTAGTATATCATTTTTTTTAATAAGAAGAAAAAATTTACTTATTTCGTAAAATTTATAAATATGTTCATATACCTATATTTATATTTATATATATATTTTTTCTAAATGTAAGCACTTTGTCATACGAACATTCGAGGGTAAGGTAAAAAGTTCTCGGCCTAGCTGTGAAAGACTGTTTTTTTTTTAAATTCAAAAATGCGTCTATTTTTTTACGTGGTCCCCCTGTAGTTCAATGCACTTTTTCCAACATTTCTCCAACGCATGTCTCTGAAATGAGTTTCTAGAAGGTCCCCAAAATGACCATTTACGACTGCTATTACCTCTTCATTCGACTCAAAATGTTTTCCAGCCAAAAATTTTTTTAGATTTGGGAATAGATGGAAATCAGAGGGAGCCAAATCTGGTGAATAGGGTAGATTTTCCAACAATTCGTACTTCAAATCCCTCAGTTTTCTTATTGTAAAAACACCTTTATGAGCAGACGCATTATCCCGATGAAAAATGATTTTTTTTTGCCAATCCAAGCCTCTTTTCACGAATTTTTTCATTTAGTTGGTCCTAAAGACTTGCATGATATTCACGATTTATTGTTTTACCCTCTTGAAGATAATCAATAAAAATAATGCCTTTTGCATCCCAAAAAACACTGGCCATGACCTTTACGGCCGA
The DNA here is from genome assembly GCA_939192795.1 of Bombylius discolor. Lineage (NCBI taxonomy): Eukaryota > Metazoa > Arthropoda > Insecta > Diptera > Bombyliidae > Bombylius > Bombylius discolor. The sequence continues at coordinate 17,573,795 of OW584241.1, read as the reverse complement.
TAATGTCGATTTTGGCTTCCACCCACTGCTTTCATTCCTGTTTTGTTTTTGGCGTGTAGTGATAAACCCACTTCTCATCCATAGAACCAAAACGCAGCACAAAATCAGTAGGGTTCTTTTTCAAATGGTCCAAATATTGTTGAGAAATTCGTTTTCGCATTTGTCTGATTCAACAAATGCGGCACGCAACTTGCACAAAGCTTTCTTATATTTAATTCTTGATTTAAAATATACCGTACTCGTTTCTCTGATATGCCTATGGCCTCAGCTATCTCAGGCACTTTTAATCGCCTAACGTCCAATATCATATTGTGCACTTCTGGATGTTTTCATCTGCAGTTGCGGTTTTTGGTTGTCTTTTACGTACATATATAAATTTGCTCTTGTTACAGATAGCAAAGAAGCCATATTACTATACGCATTGCATGGATATTTCGTACCATGGCAGCGTACTATAACAAAAGGCAAGGATGGCAGAAAAAACACTACAAGGTAGATATACAATTTCTGATTCACAAGCTGCATTTCTTTTGTTGGCAAAATCCGCTGCATCATTTGAAGATGAACTTAGATTCAAAAAATCTAAATGTGAAAATATACAACCATTTATTATGGCAATAGGAAATAATATATCATCTATAACTGAAGTATTTGTATATTTGGATGATATTAAATTTCCTTTTACAAATTTTTTACGGGCTGTTGATGTATGTTTCAAAATATTTCATCTTTTCAACTTGGAATATCCAACTGCTGCTGAAACTTTTTGGCATTTTATTCAAAACTTTTTTTACACGATAAGATCGAAAAAAAGCTTTCCAAGAGTTAATATATTAATAAATGAATTAAATAATAAATTAATTTCATAAATTAAATTCATAATTTTTTTCAAGTTCGTAAAAAATAATAATATTTGTACAAATAAAAGACTTTCAACAAATCTACCTCTAATTTACAGGATGTTTTGTTTCTACGTATTAAAAGTAGTACCACGATATTTTCTGGACTATTTCATGAAAAAAATGGTACCACTGAAACTTTCTATCGTGTCTAGTTTCGCCGCTAGAGGGGGTTCAAAATTATGAGTTTTATGCAATACCTTTCAAGACAAAATCGCCTGTAACTTTTTTTGCACCCCATGTATCGAAATTTTTTTTTTTTTACGTATTATGAATTGCTATTAAAATAACCTTTTATTTGGTGGATTACTTATTGTATAGTCTGAATTTTAAAAGTTGCGGTTTTTTCGCGCATGTTTTACAATGATAAGTTTTTACTAAATTAAAATATTTGTATTTTATTATATGATGATTTTCATCATAAAAACATATTTTAAATGGGTTCTGATCTTTGTTTTTGGGAAAAGTATTGTGAAAACTTTTACTCTTTAGTTTCATGTGTATTACTTTTGTAGGCGTAATGCAATAATGTATAAGAATTAAATAAGTAATGTATTCTATACTAAACGTAATAAATGTATTTATGTATTAGTTATGTATTACAAATATTATATGATACAATAATCAAATTATGAGAAAAAGAGAAAAATAGTTAATCAATGCAATATTAATTACTGTATAAGTTATGACTAAATATGTTGCATTTAGTCTCTATTAGCCCGTGTAATTAACAACTAAATTTAATAAATTGTGAAGTGACATTAAAAAGAAAACCACGTGTTTTATTTAAATTGCTCGAGTTAAGCTATATTTTAACCTTACAAATTTTCAGGTGTGTGGTGAGCCGTGGATTTAAAAGAAAATTCAATATCTAAATATCTTCAAAATTTCGAACAAAATTCTTGTGTGTAAAATGGCAACCGAATGGAATAATTTCCTTGAAAAAGCAAAGTCTGTGGCATTAAAAAGTGTTCTAGAACAATTACATCTGCCAACGAGTGGAAATAAGAACACCCTTAAAATACGTATTGAAGAGGCGGTTCAAGGATTTTCTGATGGGCAGTTAAAAGAATTGATTCAGATAACACAGAATGTTGAGCAGAATCGGCAGCAGGTTGCACGTGGTTCACAAGATGACGAACAGGAAGATGATGGCGAATCTGACGATGAATCAAATGAGTCTGCATTAGACAGTGAAAGTGAAAATGTAGATGCAGAATTAGAAAAATTAAGGAAATTGGTGTTAAAGAAAAAAGAAATTTCTAAACTTAGAAAAGAATTGCTAGAGCTTAAATTAGAAGAATCACAGGTCACTTCAAGGTCACCGGGCTACAGTTATAAAGACATTGAGGATGCTGTCCCCAGATACAGCGGCGATGACAATCTGTCCATCCATCGTTGGATAGAGATTTTCGAAGAATCTGCTGATGTTATGGAGTTCGATATGAGACAAAAATTTGTGTTCGCGAAAAGGTTGCTATCCGGTTCAGCAAAGTTATTCATAAGAAGCATATCAGTGAAGACCTGGAGTGAATTAAAAAATGGTTTAAAATATGAATTTGAAAAGCACGTGACGAAAGCGGATGTCCATGATGAGCTTCGAAATCGCCGGAAAAGGAAGGAAGAATCGATGCAGTAATACATTCTAGCGATGCAAGAAATTGCTTCTACAGGCTGTATAGACCAGGTTGATTTGATGCAATACATCATAAAGGGCATTCAAGATTCAGATGCCAACAAAATGTTGCTATATAGTGCGAATAACTTCAGTGAGTTGAAAGCGGCATTACGTAAGTATGAGAAATTAAAATTATTTTCTAATGCAAACTCCATAAATAAAAAGATAGATACTTCTGAAAATAAATTTTATAAATCTAAAGATAGAATAAAATGTTTTAATTGTAAAGAACATGGTCATTATAGTAAATACTGTCCTAAATTAAAAAAAAAACATTTGAAATCTAAAAATTCACCATCGTCATCTGGAAATGCAACATCATTACAGCAATCTTCTAATCTATGTAATTTATTATCAAATGACAATATCAATGAAACAGCTGATCGAAATATAAACTGTGTAACCAATAAATTTGAACATGTGCTTTCTTACACATTTTACAACAAAAATGCAGAATGTTTGTCATCTCTCTTATCATTACTGGATTCAGGTAGCCCAATTAGTTTTGTACAACAAAAATTTATACCTGATGATTATATAATGAGCAACAATATAGCTACAGTACCATCATTCCAAGGGATAAACGGAAGTATATTAACGATAATGGGAACAGCTGATTGTAAAATTAATTTTGAAAATTCATTGATAAATTTAAATATTTTTGTAGTAAAAAATAACAGTATGTTTCATTGTGTAATTTTAGGTCGTGATTTTATGGAAAAATGTAATTTACAACTGCAAAAGAAAAAAAGTAGAGTAGACACGGGCACAAATGTACATAGTGTAAATCCTCTGATTCATGCAAGGCATTCAACAAGCACAACAGTTTATGAAGATGATGAAAACAATGATGATGATAATCATCAAGGATTAAAAGATGATAAGGACGATGAGAATTTTGTTCATCAAATATTAAATATAAACGTAAGTAACGATGTTTTTGAAATAAATTTTAACATAAATGAAAACTTACCTTTTTGTACTAAAAAAACAAATTAAGAATATTGTTCAACAAGCTTGTTTACCGACTTCTGTAGTACCTTGTCAATTTGAAATGAAGATTCGCGTGTCGAAAGAAGATCCTTTTTTTGTGCACCCCGTAGGTTGCCATATGTCCATAAAATAGAGCTTCAAAAGATTTTAGACAATTTGATTAAAAACGGCACAATTCGTGAAAGTACCTCTCCTTTCGCGTCTCCCATTGTCCTCGTTAAGAAGAAAAATGGTGAGTTTCGACTTTGCGTTGATTATCGCGAATTAAACAAAGTAACTATTAGAGATAATTATCCTTTACCTCTTATTGAGGATCATTTAGATCGTTTGCGTGAAAAAAAATACTTTACCACGTTAGATTTAAAAAATGGGTTTCATCATGTTAAAATTTCAAACGATTCAATAAAATACACATCTTTCATTACACCGCTAGGACAATTTGAATATATGCGAATGCCATTTGGCTTAAAAAATGCACCGTCGGTATTTGAAAGATTTATGAAACACATTTTTGGTAAACTTTTACAGGATGGCAAAGTTCTTTCATTTATTGATGATATTTTAGTCGCAACGGAATCTATTGATGAACATATCGATATTTTAAAACAAGTTATGGATATAGTAAAGAAAAATGGTTTACAGCTTAGACTGGATAAATGTTCTTTTCTACAAAATGAGATCATTTATCTTGGATACAAAATAAATTTTGATGGAGTCCGTCCAAGTGAGAACCATTTACGAGCTGTAAAAGATTTTCCGATTCCATCTTGTACGAAGGATATGCATAGTTTTCTTGGACTTTGTTCCTATTTTAGGAAATTCATAAAGAACTTTGCCATAATCGCAAAACCGTTGTACGATCTGATCCGAAAAGATGTTCCTTTCGTATTTGGTAAAAAAGAATTTCAAGTTTTTGAAACGTTAAAGTCGAAACTCATAGATTCTCCAGTCTTATGCATATACAATCCAAAAAGCGAAACCGAATTACACTGTGATGCCAGCTCTATAGGATTTGGGGCTGTCTTGTTGCAAAGACAGACCGATGGAAAATTTCATCCCATATTTTATTTTTCAAAAAGAGCTACTGATGTAGAAAGTCGGTATCACAGTTTTGAATTGGAAGGCACTGGCGATTGTATATGCTTTAAGAAGATTTAGAATCTATCTTTTAGGCATTACCTTCAAAATAGCAACCGACTGCCAATCACTGTCCTTGACATTGAATAAAAAGACATTGAATCCAAGGATCTCACGTTGGGCATTGGAGATGCAGGAATTCAATTATGTTTTAGAACATCGAAAAGGAGAAAAAATGATTCACGCGGACGCACTTAGTAGGGCGATAAATCTACTCAATGTAGTAGATGAATCTTTTGAATATGTTCTTGCTGCTTCTCAACGGCAGGATAAAAAAATTGAAATTATAGCTTTTGAACTAGAGAAGAACGAAAGCTCGGACTACGAGATGATAGATGGTTTGATATACCGTAAATGGAAGGGAAAAATCCTTTTTTATGTTCCATCTCATATGGAAGTACAGGTGATACGAACTCATCATGACGCAATGGGACATTTGGGTGTGGAGAAATGCTACGATTTTCTTATTCGTACATATTGGTTTCCAAAAATGAAAGAAAAGATAAAAGAATATGTAAAAAATTGTCTAAAGTGTATCTTTTTTTCATGCGGTTCAGGGAAAGCAGAGGGATCACTCCACAATATACCCAAAGGGATTTTACCATTTGATACCGTCCATATTGATCATTATGGTCCTCTGGCTTGTTCAAAAACAAAGAAAAAACATATTTTTTTAGTCATTGATGCTTTCACCAAATTTGTTAAACTTTATCCTGTTAAAAGCACACAAAGTAGAGAAGCTATAGATTGTTTAGAGTCCTATTTTCAAAATTATTCTAGACCACGCCGTATAGTATCAGACAGAGGTACATGTTTTACATCTGCAGAATTTTCTGAGTTTTTATCATCAAACAATGTACAACATGTTAAGATCGCATCACAATGTCCTCAATCAAATGGTCAGGTAGAACGTGTTAATCGGGTCCTAACACCAATGCTTTCGAAGCTTTGTGATCCAGATACCACTTCAGATTGGTATAAGTATCTAGCGAAGATTGAGTATGCGTTGAACAATACAATCAACAGAAGCACAGGATTTTCACCATCAATGCTTCTGTTTGGCATTAATCAAAAAGGAGAGCTTTGTGATAGAGTCTTAGAGTATCTTGAACAATATGCTACGGTAACACGTGAAGATCTAGATGATATTAGAAGTCAGGCCTGTAAGAATATAGAAAAATGTGCCAAATACAATAAATCACATTATGACAAAAAACATAAAAGTCCAACAATTTACAACGAAGGAGATTATGTGATGCTCAAAAACGTGGCTAATGTACCTGGCGTGAATAAAAAACTTTTTGCCAAATATAGAGGTCCATATCAAGTTGACAAGGTATTACCGAACGATAGGTATCTAGTAAAGGATATTGACGGTCTACAGCTTTCGCGTAAACCATTTAGAACTGTTTGTGCGCCGTGTAATATGAAACCATTTATGGTAAAGTTGGATGAAAGCATGCATGAATCAAAGGAAAACGAAGATAAAATTTAAACTTTGAATAAATATGTGTCTGAAAAAAAAAAAAAAATATATAAAAAATTGTTTTAATGATGAATTTAAAATTTTGTTTATATGTATATCGCATGATGAAAAATTGGTTGTACGAAAGATAAACAATTCATAAGCATGTGATTTGAACAAGAATTTTTGTTTTACGGTATTTTTTAAAAAATACGATTAAAAAAAAAAAAAAAAAAAAAAAAAAAACATAATATTATGATATTTCTAATTTATATTATGTTCGAAAAATTCTTATTCAAAAAAAAAAAAAAAAAAAAAACGATAATAATAAAAATAAATAAATAAAAATAAAAAAAAAACGTAAAAGTTATGTAAATGGTTTTCAAGACCGTTCGTTTTAAAGTTTTTAAGCTGTATTTCTATAAATGTAATAAAAATCGTTTTATAACATTTTGATAAATGTGGAAAAAAAACGCTTTCTTATAAATGTGAAAAACATTGTCGCTGTAATTCTTTCTTATTAGAATATTCTATTAGTTCATTAGAGATATTCATTTTATTAATTATTTCTATGTATTTATTTTATTTCATTTTTATAAATGTGAAAAACATTGTCGCTGTAATTCTTTCTTATTAGAATATTCTATTAGTTCATTAGAGATATTCATTTTATTAATTATTTCTATGTATTTATTTTATTTCATGAGAGAAATTTGAAAATTTATCTTTGAATACTGTAATCGGGTCGATTACTAGTCAGTTTGGCCGATTTGTAGGCGTAATGCAATAATGTATAAGAATTAAATAAGTATAATGTATTCTATACTAAACGTAATAAATGTATTTATGTATTAGTTATGTATTACAAATATTATATGATACAATAATCAAATTATGAGAAAAAGAGAAAAATAGTTAATCAATGCAATATTAATTACTGTATAAGTTATGACTAAATATGTTGCATTTAGTCTCTATTAGCCCGTGTAATTAACAACTAAATTTAATAAATTGTGAAGTGACATTAAAAAGAAAACCACGTGTTTTATTTAAATTGCTCGAGTTAAGCTATATTTTAACCTTACACTTTTGTCATTTTATAATTTTTAAATAAATTATTTCAATAATACCTATGTACATGTTTGTTCATAATATTCATAATAATGAAGTGTTCTGTTTGTAATCGCTCTTTTCAAAACGCAAAAAGTTTAATCGAACATTTGAAAATATTCTACGGATACGGTGAAGGTAGTTCTTATACATGTTCTCATGAATTTTGCCATCAAACTTTTCAAAATAGTTCAGCTTTTAAAAAACATTTGACCAAATGCAACATTTCAGCGATTTTGGAAAATAAAAATGTTTCTTTCAAATTTTTCAATTCTCATTCAGAAAACAAAAAACATTTGCATGAAGTGAACGTAGAAGGGTTAGAAAATGAATGCAATAAAAAAAGCACCTTTTTATTCATTCAATTTTGAATCGCTAAAAATTATTTCAACACAATTTTGTAATACTGATCGACAGTTAATAGGTAAAGTTTTAGAAAATTGTGAAGAATTTCTTTTACTACTTAATTCAGAATAGACTGATAAAATTGTTGGCAGAAAATGATAAGAATAAAAAACCTCAGAAATTCTACCTTAACAGGGAAATTACCAACATACACAAAGCGGGTGTACATGATGAAAAAGTAGACAAAGGCATTTTGATGCCTTTTGATATTTGAAAATGAAAGTGTTCTTGAAAATTGTCCGAACAAGATAGAAGCGTACAGAAATGATAACGTAGGTATAAATTATTTTGTACAGGGAAAATTGTGGAGAGGAAAGCAATGTTTTATAGTGACAAAATTATTATTCCATATTATTTGTATATACAGTCGCTCAACAAAATATTCGGGCAATACAAATATTTTTAATTTATCCTAAATAAAAAAAATTTTTTACAATAAAAGTATGAAACAAAATACTAAAAATAATTCTTTATTCTTATAACAACATATGTATTTACAAAACAAAAAGTCAACATTAATTTTAAAAAAATTACAAAATAAACAGTTAATAATTTCAGCTTCAATTTTTATTCCAATAAAATATTCGGGCAGTATAAACATTTTATGAAATAAAATATTGAATTAAAAAATTGTTCGTAGACAAGTATGTTTTCGTAGGACCAGGAAGCTGGAATTTGGCCAGGATATTCCTTGAAGCTTGTGGAGGGCATATAAGAGAGCCGAAGACCGTGGAAGTGGTCCAAGTACCTCCAAATTCCTTTATTACGATTTAATGGATAATTGTTTCAGTAAACGACCATCGGTATCATCTTCCAGTTCAATAAGTGTCGGGATTCCATATGAACCTGTTACTCCTTTATTTTATGAAATGGTTGAAATATTCGTAGAAATTGATGAGAATCAACTAAATCAACCTGAAAAAAAAATTGAGCATTTATTGGTAACGACTTCGTCAAGAGGAAAAAAAAGAAAATTAAACAGTGATAAAACTGGTACCGATGGTTGTACCTTAATCTCTATTTATTGGAAATTACTTGCAATTCCAAAGTTTGCAGCTTAAAATTCCAATAAACAAACTGTATAACAATGCATCCGGGAATTAACTATTGTTAATTTCAATAATTGTACAATAATATTTGATAATTATTCAATAGAAAATAATAAAAAAGATTTTAAACAAAGTTTTATCCTTCTAAATTATTTAGAAAATATTAAAGATGTAAAAAAAAACTTATTATTTGACGATTTTGTATTAGAAACAATTGAAAATATTCAAGAGATTAAAGAAATAAAATATCAAAAGAAAAATTATTATATTTACAGAAGCATTATCAATATGCTTACTATCATTATAATAGGAATTATTGTAACGTTAATCTATAAATACAAAGGACAAAAAATCAGGAGAGTTATAAGTCTAAGGGGGGAGGAGTTACGTCAGTAACGTCTACAAACCCTGAAAATATGAAACTTGAAACTAAACATCCGGCAAACAAAAATTTTCACATTTATAATATTTAAATTTTCTTTATTTGACACTTTTGAGAAATTTACGTAACTAACAAAAGTTTCTCATACTTTCTTGCTGACTTAACATAAGAACAGCAAAAAATAATTTTCTCATACATTCTTGCTGACACACTTTACTTCGGTTTTCAAAAACGTGACTTTTGTGGTTATAGGTAAACGAAATCGTATATATAAGAACCTAATCTAGAGTTATGTCTAGTTTTAAAACTCATCTAAAATTGTAAAATGTGAATCAGTGAATAAAGTTTGTAATATTAAAGTATTAAAACTTGTGTTATTCAACATAATTTTTTTTTAAAAGTCCTTTTTCGGTCTTGTAATTCACGCAACGATATTCCTAAACACCTTCATTGTTCTGGAAATGGCATGATTTTCTTTTATATTAAAAATCACGCGGCTTCTAGAAAAATACATGAGAATTACTCAATTTTTTTTATATATCAAAATTCTCCGATTTTTAATTCGCACTTTTTTATTAAAATCAAATTTCTAAAATGTTGTATAAGTTAAAATGTATGTATAGTATTTGCCGACGGCAAAAAATTAAATAAACAGAAGAAAGCAATCATATCTGTAATTAAACAAATTAAAAATTTAAAAAAAAATTATTAATAAAACATGAAGTAAAATTATTTTAAACTAAAGTAATAATTACATTGAGAAAAAAAAAACAAGATAATCCTCTTTTTTAAATTTTGTAAACTCGTTTCTTTTCTTGTAATTATTTTTTTCTTATAAAATTATTTTTTATTTTTTTTTAATATATCTATTTCTTTAAAATAAGCTTATTTTCTTTATTTTCTTTATTATTGAAAAAAAAAAAAGAAAAAAAAACCCATAATAAATAACTTTCCAAGAATATGAATTAAGAGCCGAGGGTATGAATGGGCTTGATTTAGTATATGGTGAATGGTGGATGTCAGCAAGATGAAGGTCGCCGATCCTTTCGTTGTGCAATTCTTCTTTCGCTGCAAATTCCTATCATCCCTGATGCGATCATAGTGTAAATATTTTTCTTTTTTTTGAAGTTGATGATTTTTTTTTATCGTATTTGCATGTTTTGCCGGTCAAAGTTATGTAACCGGACGGAAACCTCCGCGAGGGTAACCCCAAGAACCCACCCTCAGGCTGAAGCAGCTGGATTCGACCTAATTTTATTGCGCGCATATGTTCCAACACCTTTTGGTGTTGTTATATATGGAGCCCAACGTAAGGCAACCTACATCTTTGCCTTCTTAAATATTTTCTGCAGTTTTTAGCTTCCCCGGTAACATGGAGATTTTGTGTTGAGTGGCAGCACTGAACATGAAATCTACGATTCCACGCGTCCTCTCAGCTCTCACCAATAACCCAGTCTTTCAAAATTTAATTAATAGAGTTTCGCGCGCGAGCCCCATTTTCTTTTTGAAATTTAACCTCAGTGATTTTGTTGCGATGTGACTGGCAGATTTTTTTTGGTACATGTTGCGACAGCTATATTAATTTTTTTTTTTGATGGGCATATTTTTTTTTGTACGCCAATGTACAAATTCAGTTGGCTGTACATTAAAAATATTTTAATTCAGTTCATATTGGAAAAATAAAGTCTGCAATTCATTGGAATTGCAACTTAAAATTCCAAAAAATGAACTGTAATCTAAATTCCGTTGCACACGCGCAACAAAAAAATGTATAATCCATCACATTGTTCTGTAAGTGGCGTGATATATACATAAATATAACAAAGCCTATGGCATTTTCCATAGAAATTCGAGTTATCCTTAGAATTTTGTGTAAATATTTAAATGGGGTTAATGGGAGACGATCTAGGCACATAAAGTAGTGTGTAGTGTACCTTGAAATCTGTTAAAAAAAAAAAAATGGAGAAAACAAAAAATCTATGGAAAAGATTTTAATTCATTAAAATAAATGTGAAAGTGATGGATGTGTTAAAAAAAAAAAGGTTAATGGTGTGAAAAGGTGTAAAAAGTGATGAGACATAATTCATTCAAAAAAAAAAACAACAAGCAAAAAAAAAAAAAAATAATAAAGCATTAGTTGCTGTGCTTTATACTGTTGAATTGTTGCTGTGCTTTATACTGTTAATTAGTTGCTGTGCTTTATACTATATAAAGAGGCAAAGAAATATACAATTTACAACCAAGAGGTGTAGTTTACGGTTTTTTTTTCTTTTTTTTTGCGAAAATTCAAAAATGATAATTTTCATATAAGCTTAAACAAAAATCAAAATTTGAAAAAAAAAAAAAATAAATAAATAAATAAATAGGTTTCGTGAAATGGAACTGGAAGGGGAAGAATAAAAATAGAGAAAAAAATTAGTTAGGCAAATCGTATATATATAAATATGTGCAGAAGAAGAAAAAAAAAAAAAAGGAAATATTAAATCATAAAGTTAACTTAATTAAAATTTTAGGAAAATTAATTATTAACTAAACAATATAATGACCATTCATGTTACTCTAGTGATATTAAAAATGTAATTAAAATATAAATAAAATAAAAAAAAAAAAAAAAAAAAAAAAAAAAATAAAAAAAAAGAAAAAAAAAAAGATTAAACAACTAAAATTTGGCGATTTGGTACAGCGCGGGACTTTAACCTGTCTGCATCTGGCCAGACCAGCACACCAGGATCTACATCGTCGCCTCTACAAGAATTCCAGAATTTTAGATAAGTACAAATTTTTTTTTGGTATTGTTAAATAGATTATATTAGGTCTTTTTTTTATGAGCAAGAAAGAAAAAAAAATATAAATAATTCAGATTAAAATTGTTTTTTTTATAAAGCTAAATTTTGGGAAAAAAATAAGAAAAAAAAAAAAAAATTATAAATATATATACATATATTCATATATAATTTCCATGCTTTTTTTTGAAATTAAGAAATAATGAAAGAAACAAAAACAAATGCGCAACTATTTATACTAGGGAGTTTAAATTAAAGTAATAAAATTAATAACATTTTTTTTTTTTTTGAGATTTATTTGAGAGAGATAAAAATTTGTCTTTGATAAAAAAAAAGAAAAGAAAAAAAAAAAATGAAATTATATAATACTAAAATAATCTTAACCATTGTAGAATCAAAGTAGTTACTGTAAATGGTAGGCATTTCATAGATATTTAAAAAAAAAAAAAAAGAAAAAAAAAAAGGAATTTATAATAAATTTAATTTGAAATGAACATGAAAATGTTTGATTACTTTGTTATTTGTCCTTTTAATTAAAACTGAAAAGAAAAAAAAAATTTATAAAAGAAACTTTTAAAATGGAACATACGGAAAATAATAGGATGCTTTTGACAAGATAGGATTGTGGTACTGAGGTTGGTGGATATCATCGTGGGAGGATGAAGGTCGCGGCTCCTTATTAATTGTATCTTCTTCCACTGCATGAACAACTGTCATAATGCAATCTACATTACGATTCATTTTTTTTATTTTCGATTTATTATCCCTACTTCTATAACACCTCGTTGATCTCTGCTTTCTTTTTGCTTGTGCAAAAAGCCGGTCAATTTTATGTAACGATACGGAATCTTCCGAGAGGGTAACCCCAAGGACCCACCCCCGACTGAAGCAGCTGGATTTGACCGGCTGGGGTTTACCCGGAAGTCAGCTCGATTTTCTGTCGGCCTTTTGTCGAATAACAAATTTTTTTTAAACTAAATTTTTCCGTTATTTTGTTACATACAGGTTACGAATAGTTTTATGAAATATTAAATAATTATTTTAGAAAAATTCCGTGTAGTAATCTTTTTTGTTCGGTTTGCATTTTTTTCGGTAAATTCAACTTTAAATTTTATCGCCAAAATATATTGTAAACTTCAAATGTTTTATGCTCACGACGATGTCAGGCCGGTCTTGTACGTTTAGGATCGTAATCTTTGCGCGTATATGCTTGTGTGACATTTTTATTTGTTATATTCAAACCGTGTAGTTTATATATGTATATGTATGATACATTCAACGTATGACACATAGTTTCGGTTACGTACACCAAGACTAATGTTTGCGACGAGAAATGAATCAGACATATACCGTTTTTCAATTGAGTTTTTTTTGAGAATTTAAGTTATTTAAATTGGCGAATGATTTCGCGCAATTGTCCATCTAGTTTGTTACACGTGCTTTAAGCTTTTTATTTACTACACACTCGTGACTTAACTAGTGCATAATTTATTCGAAATTTAATTTGATTTTCTTTTGAAGACCTCCGTTTAGATCAGTTCAGTTTAAAATTTTTTTATCTAATTATATTTGCATTTCGCATTTAGTCCCACAGCAGTGAAAGAAGAAAACTTAAGCTTCAGACAAATTAATAAGACAGAAAGTTGTCCTTGTGACACCTCTCTGCTCTCCTTGATGTCCACCACCACACAAACGCATAAGTTGAAAAAAAAAACACATTTAGCCAAAATTTAACCATAGTTCATTCCATTGCAATACAAGAACTTCCAAAAAAGAAGTTTAAAAAATGAAGAATATGATTTGTTAGATCAGAAGCCATATTTTTATGTAGTATGTCTAAAGTAATTAAAATAAGAGAAAAAATTCCACATATTTTTATCGTAAATCAATACCATTAATCAAATTAGAACAATATATCAAAATAATGTGCCAAAACTTCTTTTTAAAGCCCCTACTTGTTATCCAGTAATATCCTAGAGCAGATTAGGAAGAATTTTTATAAAAAAATTTTAAAGGTCCTTTTTTCCTAAAAGGAGTGCAATTTTAGGAGTCTGTATATTTAATAAATACCTATGAAAAAAATTTCATTACTGTGCGAGGACGGCCGTTATTCTATGTATCGCCCTATCTTTTGTACAAATCTTTATAAACAGTTTTTTTTCCTTTTTGTATAATAATTGCTTAATTAACAACAAAAATTTGAACATTAAAGCTGATTGTGATTTTATGAAATATGATTTGCTTTATTTGCAAAAAATCTTTTACTGGCATAGAGTCTTTAGTAAGTCATCTAAAGATTATTATCCATGGATGTCACAAAAATAGTCTTTATAAATGTCCCAATAAAATTTGTGGTCAAATTTTTCAAAATATATCAGGTTATAAAAAGCATATGAAAAAAGATTGTTGTCTTATCAATGAGAATGAAAGTTTAGAACATGAAGTTGAATTTGAAGAAAATAAAAATGTATGTACCTCTTCAAGTTATAAACACGAAAATCGCAAGAAAAAAACATTAGAATGCAAAAATATTACTTCAACAGAAGCTGAAGCAGAACCTAATAAAGGCTGCCAATTTGTGCCGGAGAAAATAAATGTTGAAACTTTGACATATAATCTTATTGAAAACATTAGCAAACTTGCTCTTTCTTTGCATAATAATAATTTTTCGAGAAAAAACGTTATTAATATACAAAATAATATTTTGGAATTTATTGTTAATCCTTTAATCAACAGTTTTGAAAAATTTTCAACTGAATTTTGTCAATCTTGTTCACAAAAATTCGAAATTTTTCTGCAAAACACTTCTCATATTTTTGAAGAAATGAAAACTTAATACAGACTCTTCAAATATTTAGAAAAAAATGACAATTTGTTGAACTTCGAGAGTTCGACATTTATAGGCAAATTACAAATGTGAATAAAAAAGGTATTTGTCATCTTACAAAAAAAGTTGATAAGAGAATATTACTAAACTTGTGTTTTCAGTTTAGAAAAATTTTTGAAAAAAAAAACAATAATTTAAAAAACTGTCTTATGAAAATGGAAGAATATTATTCAAAAACTGATAATTTAAGGCAAATTATCCAAGGAAAATTATGGGAAAAAAGAGACAGTTGTATAAAGACAAACTTACTATGCCATATTTTTTATACACAGATGATTTTGAGATTAACAATCCACTTGGATCACACACAGGTACTCAATCAATTACTGCCTTTTATTATTGATTTCCTATATTTCAAAATTGTTCGAAATTAAATGAAATATATTTAGCTGCTTTAATTAAGTCTCAAGACGTGAAACATTATGGAAATGATTTAACTATAAATGCTTGAATTGGAAGTATTATATCGCTAGAAGTTGAAGGAATATCTTTGAAGTAGTAACGGTCCATTTTATACTGGGACTTATCCTTGGTGACAATTTGGGACTGAATATGCTCTTAGATTTCAGTAAATCTTTCTCGGCAAACTATTTTTGTCGTTTTTGTACTGATAGCAAAAGCACATCTGCTTTGTGCAGAGAAAATTTGCAAACTGTTAGAAATGAAAAGAATTATGGATGGTGTACATATTTCAGATGTTTCTTTAACGGGTATTAGTAAAAGTTCTATTTTGAATAAAGTTCCTTCTTTTCATGTTACTACTAATTTTGCTGTTGATATGATGCATGATGTATTTGAAGGAGTTGCTCATTATAATTTAACAATTTAATTTGAGTATTATAGTGGAAAAAATATATTTTCACTAGATGAATTTAATAAAATGAAACGTGAATTTTCATACGATGATACAGAAATAAAAAATGTGTGTAAGGATATTTCAACTATGCATATCAAAAGAAGGAAATTTAATACATCCGCTAGAGAAATGTGGACTTTAGTTCATCATTTTCCTTTAATTGTAGGACACTTAATTCCAGTAAATGATAAAGTATGGTCTTTTGTGACAACATTTATTAAATTGTTAGATAATCTACTTTTATCTGCTTACAATGACACACTGATAAATAATCTTCAAATGTTAATAGAAGCGCATAGCAAAACTAAAAATATTAAATGAAATAGAAAAAGGTGAACAAGAAAAGATGTGTCCAAAAAATATAAAATTTCAAACAGTACGCTGACAAGAATTTTAAAAAATGAAAAAAAATTTAAAAAATGTTGCATTGGAAAATAAAAATTTTCAAAAGAAAAGATTCAGAAAAGGCCACCACGAAAAAGTTGATAATGCTTTATTATTGTGGTTCAAACACCTTTGGGTGGCTTTCTTGATGGAAGACAAAGAACAACATCCAGTTCTCTAAAATTCAAGGTGAACAGTCCCGCATAACATTTACCGGAACTCAGTCAACCAGTTCCTGTAAAACTGCACTGTACAGGAACTCAGTAGCCCATTGATTATTTTCTTGTTTTTTTTTACCTGAATCACAAGGCAGTACATTTAGATAATATCGTATCAGTACTGACTGCCGTGACTCATACAGAACTCACAAAGCAGTTTTGTATTAGTACCGATAGAGTACAGAATTTCGAAACTGCGTAGATTACCGTTGTTCACTGTATTGTAATATCGTATCAGTACTGACTGCCGTGACTCATACAGAACTCACAAAGCAGTTTTGTATTAGTATCGATAGAGTACAGAATTTCGAAACTGCGTAAGTTGCCGTTATTCGCTGTATTTTTGTCTGAGTCAGAAGTCTTTATAATCATTTATAGTGAAGTTTTTAATTCGATAAAGATGTTCAGAGTTTACCAATTTGAAGTGGACAAGTCAATAATGACGCTACCAACGTCGTGGGTGATAAATAATTGGGTAAATTTCATCAATTATTTTTCAACTTTTGGATTATAATATAAAATTTATTTTACAGGCTCCCTATTCTTTAAAGGCAAAAACATTTATTAAAAACAATAAAATGCCAATGGAAAGCTGGATGAAATTTAAAGTTTTTCCGATAGATGATAAAATTTATGGTGAGTATTTCTATGAATGCAATATTCAAGGAACTATTTAGTTGTTTTGTACTTTTATTGTATAGACACATATGATGCTGCGTTGAGAGCTGAAGAAATTTTACTTGAAAAAACAGAAGTAGATACGTCCGATTTTGAAAGATGTAAGATGCCGGCAAAAAAAAAAAGGCAAAAAGTAAGAAAATACAAAAAGTTAAGTCTGCAAATAATCGTAGCGATACTGATGATGAGGAAGATGAACTGCCAATAGCTCCACTAAAAGCAACAATAAACAAAATTGATGTTATCTCAGGTAAATATTTTCTCATGTTATTTTAGGTGAATTTTGATATTTCATGCCAAAAAAGCAATTTTCAAACCATTGATATTGTTTTGTAGATATCACTTTACATAAGGTCACTGAATATAAAAACTTGGAGAGTGTAAATATGCAGCAGTCTGAAATAGTTTCAAATAACAATTTGACACAGATACAATCAGAAGTTCCAGAAGTATCAAAGGAAGAAGAAACTGTGTCGTTTGATAATAATGTCTACCCAATGGCACAGATTAGTTCACAAGTAGCACAAATTGATGATATTGCACCGAGTGCGCAATATTCAGCCTTTCTGACTAGTTCTACGTTTCAAGATAATACCAATAATTTAAGTTTAGAGGAAGATGTTAATAATACACATTTTATACAGTATGACACTGATACAATAAGAAACATTGTTAAAGAGGAATTACAAATATTTAAACAACAAATTGATGAAAAATTCAATGAATTGAAAAATTTGCTCCAGGCAAAGGAAAATATTCCACCTGTAAAAAGAGCAAAGTATATAGAATTTGAGCAAAATCATAAATTTCCTCTAAAAACTATAGAAGAGTTAGAAGCTTTCGATGAATATATAAAAAATAATGTATCTTTACAACAAGCATTTGTAAGTGAAATAATATTTAAAAATTTTGTCCTAAGCTCATAACTTTTATTTATATTTATAGATAGGATACATAGCTAATATTGGTGGGAGGGACGCAAAAGATTGTGTCAGGATAATAGGCCGTTTATATGGCATAAATCTACAAAAACTCGTCTCATATACTGGTAGACAGAATCAAAAATTTTCTGTGAAAAATTTAAAACACATAAAAATTTTAATTGGTAACTAATTATATTTTTAATTTTATTTAAGAGTTTGTTGAACATTAATTTTTTTTTTAGAAAGTATAACTGATATATATAAAGTGCCTGAAAAGGATGTTGTTCAGTTAGTGCAGAGATACTTACATCAAACCTGCGATCGTGTTAAATCTAATAAAAGAAGTTTAAAAATTATCAATGATGAAAACAACGCCTCAATCGATAACATAAGTACTGCAAACGAAGTTATAGAAGAAAACTAAAGAAAAAATCATTTTTATTTCATAAAAATTTTATTATGATCAATGTAAAACAAAAAAGAAAAACTTCATTATTTTTTGGTTAAATTTTATTTTATGTTAATTTTTTATAATTGAAGAGACTTGAATTTATAACTAAAAATACAATTTTTTAATAAAAGCTATAATGTGATTTAAATTTACTTGTTTATAAATTATTAATCTGTACCAAAATTTTCCTGTAGCACGTTAAATATTATTGTGGTATCATTATGACGTAGTTAAAGTGTGAATTACAGGTGATATGAAAAATGTACCGTATCTTGATGGAAGGCAGCACATTTTGCATTTTATTTCTTTTTCCAAATCTTTTATTTCATGTTTAGAGATTTTATTATTAAATTTTCCTGTAACTAGAAAATATTCTTTTAAGCAATTCGGTTCATAATGTAAGGATTGAACATCTAATAAACAGTACCCATGAAGATACACACTTGTCAAAGATTTTTCAAAAAATTTAACCCGAATAATATCATGAGTACAACGTAACATTATACAATTGTCATTTAAACTATTACAATTTATCAAAAAGTTCGAAAATTTACACATTCTATAAAACTTTGTCCCTTGAATATTCTTACTTAGTAGTGGTTTCGGTACAGAAAAAATTTCACGTTTGATTTTTACTTTATTTATTTCTGATAATCTATTGAAACATTGTTCAAGAGGTCTGTTTGAAGAATGCAGAAATGATTTAATAGTTTTTATATAAGACTCAAATTTATAACAGGAATTTTCATCCAATGGACCTAAATTGTAAGCATCTTCAGCACAGTGTATCAGACAATGAACATTGTATGTCAAATTATGTACACCATACAATTTTGGAAAATGTTGAACAAAATATCTTAGTAAATCATTTGCATATTCATTATGTGTATAATAATATAATGGTGATGTCAGTATTCTTATGGCTAAACTAAGGCATAAGAAATGCTTATATGCCGAGGGACTCAATATCCCTTTAAGTACTACTGGTCCAGAATAGAGGAGAAAAACTCGAAATTCAGATGCTTTCATATAAGCGGCAAAATGTAGAGTCCTTATTTTCCGTTGAAATTTCGAACATGAGTATTTATAACACAATTTTAAATGTTGATTTAATTTTTTAACTTTTTCAAACTTTAATTTTTGTTTAGATGGCTTTCCTAACCAGATTTGGATTAGTTTTTTACACACACCTTCATCAACCAAATGCATTTTATCTAGAGGAAAGTTTTTAATCATGTCTATAGGTAGTAACTCAAGAACTGAGCGATCATTTTTGTGATGTTTATCAATATCACTTTCACCGAATGAATCAATTCTTTGTCGAAAGTTGAAATTTGTACGCAAAGCAGAATTAATTTCTGGGTAAACAATTTTACTCTTTCCATTTTTGTTTACTCTAATTCCTCTAGTAAAACATTTCTGGCAACAAAAGTATCCTCCGTGGTATTTTACTTGCTTAATTGCAGCCATTGCTGGTGCATCACATACAAATGAATGAATCTTATTCTTAAATTTTCTTAGGTTGATAACTAAATCATTATTAAGTAATTCCAGCATTTCATTAACAAGGTCTTTTAAAAGTTCATTAAAACTATGTGGATTTCCAGTACCATAAAAAATAGCAACAGGAAAAATATGTTGTTTTAAGTTGTTTACACATCCTAGAACAACCCAAAAACTGCGTCCCCCACTTTTTGTTACAGGTGTTCCATCGACATTAAATGATAATTCGAGAGAATTAAATTTACTTTGGATTCAGTACTGAAGTTCAATGTTATAAAGGTTCTGAAATATTCTGAAAACCCTACACTGATATGAGACTGAAAATTCAGTACTGTTTAAGTTCAATTTTGTCTAGAGTAAAACGATATTAACTGAGTTCCGAAAATGTTCCGCTGGAGTTCTGCATGCTTTCAGCACTGGAGAAAAAATAAGTATCGATAGAGTTCATATACAGTCCTGAAATGTTATGCGGGGTTAGGAGCAGATACAGTGGAGGAAATTCTTATAAAGGCAGTCATTTTTTTAAAGTTTTTTCCATTTTTTTTCTTTTTAAATTTTCCAGTTATTTATTCAACTTGGAAATTGATTTACTTATACTGTCTCCCATTTAAATTTAGAAAGTTTCTGGCCACTCATTACAACGTATTAATTTTACCCACAAATATTAAGTTTTTCACCTTTTTTAGGGTGGAAATTCATATAAAGGCAGTGACATAATTTTCGTAAAATAATTTATTTTATAAAAGAAACAAGTGTAAAATTAAATAAAAATGAAAGACCTTATTCTAAAAAAACATTTTTCAATACTTAGTTATACCTCCATTTTTTCTAATCACTTCAAATATTCGTTGTGGCATTGATTGAATCAAGGTTTGTAGCTGATCACAGTTAATGTTATTCCATTCTGTCCGGATGGCAGTTTTAAGTTCTGCTACTGAGTTATACTGCTTACCATTAGCATACACTCTCCTTGAAAGTATTCCCCACAAGTTCTCAATGGGGTTAAGATCTGGACTTCTTGCTGGCCATGCCATAATCCTTATGTCTTTTTCCTGAAACCAGTCTTTTACTACTCGAGCAGTGTGAACGGCGGCGTTATCCTGTTGGAATATGAAGTCTACTCCACAAATTTCTTCTGCCCAATCTATTAAGCAGTCGTCTAGAAGCTCGATGTACTTTTCAGCATTCATTCTCGTAGGAACCCAAGCAATATTACTTTTTCCAGTTGAACAAAAAGCTGCCCAAATCATAACGCTCCCGCCACCATAATTCCGACTCATAAAAACTTGTTCTTCTTTCCTTAGGTCATGCCAATAGAACTGAAAACCGTCTGGCCCGTCCAGATTAAACTTCTTTCGTCACTAAATATTACATTTTTCCACTCATCTTTCCAGGTCATATGGTCTCTCGCAAATGTCAGTCTTTTCTCTCTATGGATCTGGGTAATAGCTGGTTTTTTCACTCTTTTTTTAAATTTTAAATTTTCGTCAGCGTTCAGAATTTGTCTCACGCGCCTCGATGTGACTGGCAAATCTAGTTTTGCCTTAATTTGTGAAGCAAACAAATTCTCTCTGCTTGCTAAAGCTACAATTTGCCTTTTTTGCCTTGTACTTAATTTTTTGTTGGTGTCGTATTTTTGATTTTTACCATAATTTTCACCTAATTTTAAAAAATTATGAATTAAAGTTGACGATCGTCCCAATCTACGAGCGATTTCTCTATTTGATAAGTCGGCCTCCTTATAAGTTTGAATTTTGATTTTTTCTTCATTTGAAAGAATCTTCCCACGTGGCATTTTTATTTAAAATCTGAAAATTGATTATAACGGTACTGTTAATTAATATTTTATTATAAATTTTTATGAGTTTACTTACCAAAACACACAATGACAAAAATTTAATTAATTTCAATTTTTTAATAACAACTTTTATATGAATAAATATGGCTGCCTTTATATGAATTTCCTCCTACAACGTAACACAAATTAAACGTAATCACGGTAAATGACAATTACAAAATGACAAGTACCAAGACAACTGGTTTAAAGTGCATAAAAATGAAGAACAATAACGCATTAATTAGTAAATCATAAGTATCAGTGCTGCCACACATCACAATAATTTTCATAGATATATTGGAAAAAAAGTACTTAACTTTGTATTCACATTTTAGGTTTACTACCGACATCAAATAGTTCGGAAATAGTTGTTGCAGAAACAAGTGAAAATTGTAAAGATTTCCTACGAGAATTTTTAATATTAGATGGATTAAGAATGGTAAAACGGGCTTGGTGGTTGGTTACACCATCCACTATTAAGAATTGCTTTCGAAAAGCTGGGTTTATAAAATCTCTTTCTGGACCAGTTGAACTACCTGAAAGCGATGAAGATATTATAACAGTTGATCTGCCAATTGAAATGACGAAAGAAAACCAGGAGATAATTGAAGCTGAAAATAGTGGGGACTGTTTTGGAGAACTTACTGAGACTGAAATTATAGATGAAATTCTTAATGGAGAAGAGGAAAATGAAATTATAAATGGAGAAAACCAGCAAAAAAGAAAAGAAATTACACGACGAGAAGTGTTACATTCTTTAGACATTGTTAGAACTTATATGGAACAAAAACACTTACCACTGTTTGTTGTTGATGAAACTGAGGAAGAATTGTACAAAAATTACAAACCAAATTTAATACAAATGTCTATGAAAAAATATGTTATGTAATTTAAAGATTTGAAATTAAGAAGCTATGAAAAAACCTAAGAAGGGTCAGTATTTATTTGTTAATTTCATGTGTATGTTTATTTTATTTTATTTTATTTTGTTTGAATTACAAGTACAATGTACAATACATACATATACATATGTATGTACATATGTGTTTTTTATAATAACGCAATATATTTTGTTTGTTTTTTTTTCAAAAACATATTTCTTAAAATAAAATTTGAATTAAATTTCTGTTGTCTTTTAGTTGAATTTCTGTTGTCTGTTTCCTTTCAAACAAATTACGTATGTAAAAGGATAAGTGAAAAAACGCATAAGTGCAACCAAAATCAATATCCCGAGGCGTTGCACTTATCCGTTCCCGACTGTATATCGATTTCGGTAAGTGAGAAAACATTTTTTGTTGTCTAAAATAACCTCTCACATTTATTTAATCTATATACATACATACATATAGATTCATCATGGATTTACCATTACTAAAAAAAAGTTATATTCAAAAATATAAAACGCAATGGGAAACATATCCAGAATTTAAGCAGTCTTAGACCGGTAGTTGGAAACGCAGGTCGAGCATACTGTGCATATTGTAAAGTTGAATTATATGCCAAATTAAGGAACATCAAAACATAAAAGAGAATCAGATATAAGCAACTCCAATCAAAAAATTGAGATTATAATTAACAAGGAGCTGGAATCTAATAATATAAAAGCGGCTGAAGGTTTATTTTCACTTTTCATAGCAGAACATTGTCCAATGATGACAATAAATCATTTGATTAAAATGTGTAAGAATGGACTCTATGATTCACGAATTGACTCAAAAATTACTCTAGGACGTACTAAGTGTACAGGATTTTTAACAAATTTACTAGCACTACATTTTAAAAATTTGGTCAAATTAGATATTGGTTTAAAGAAGTTTAGCTTAATAATAGATGAGTCAACAAGTATTAGTGTAAATAAAAAACTGGGTGTTGTAATTCGCTATTACAGTCAAAAAATGAGAACCGTCGTGTCCACCTTTTTGTGTCTATCAACCTTGAATTCACACAGTAAAAATTTTATTGGTTTTTACAAATTTAAATATTGTAAAATTTTACAGATTTATTTTGTAAAAGTAAATATTACCACGAAATTTAATTAATTGATATGGAAAATGATCAGATTCCATGTTTTTTAAGGAAAATTACCAAGTATGTATAACTTCAAATGCAATTGTGTTAATTGTAAACTAAAGTTATGAAATTTAACGACATATTTTGTGAAAACTTCTTGATTCTAGTAAAAGTACATTTCAAACTTAAAGCTATTTCCCTTTAAATGTGAATTTACAGACGAAGCATTTAAATGTACTATGTAAGTTTTAAAATTACACATTTCAATTTAAAATAATATTTTAAGTTTAAATCAATTGCTTCAAATATGTTATTTTACACACAAGAAATTTAAAAATAAAATATTTGTATACATACATATGTACGTATGTATATTAGAAAATACACATTGTAATGTAAAAACCCAGCTTTTATTTAAATCAGTTCTTTTCATTGGATGGAAATTTAGCAACAAATATACTTGAACAAAGAAAAAACGAAGACAAATTTTACAACACATCTATTGTAAAACTGGTTTTTCAAATGATTCATTTATTTTACATCCCTTTGTTTATTTCATTTCTCCTGGAGACAGCGTATGGTGTACTGGACTGCATAGTGTATGGAAATTAAATTTGATTTAATAGAAATTAATTTGATGTTATACAATAGTTTTCTTAATTGTTGGTTGAACAAAAATAATATAGCTGATTTATAAATAATAATAAATAAAAATAAAAATAATAAATAAATAAGGAGATTTACTATATACATATAATTAAAAAAAGTATGTGAAATGAAGTAAAAGAAAAGAAATTTAAGAACACAATTAGATATTAATTGTTACATTTTAAATCAACAAAGTGATTTTTTACTAGTATAGATAGAGCTGTAATATATGTAATTATCAATAAGAGATTCATTATAATAGTAAAAACAAATTTTCGAAATTTCATTTGTAGGAATTAGTTTTTATAAATGTGAAGAATGTAAAATAGAATTTACTAATATAAATTGTTATAACAGGCACCTACATACATATGTATATATACATCGACTTAGAAAAAACTTTTGTTTTCAATGCAAAGAAGATAATTGTGGAAAGATTTTTTCTAATTATTGCAGCTTCAAGTCGCATTGTTTTAGACAACATCTATTTGAAAAGGTGAGTGCAGGTACCGCGAGAGATATTGTAGATGCTCTAATTGATGTAATTAAAACTTACGATTTAATTATAAAAAATTTAATTGGAATCAGTACTGACAATGCAACTGTCATGACAGGAGTCAATCATAGCGTGTATACTATTTTAAAAAATGAATATGAATTACCAATTTTTTTTTTGTTATATTTTATTTTATTTTGGTAAATTTTTACTTTATTAAACAATTTATCAAACAAAAGAAACCATTGTTTTAATAAATATCGATCAATTCCACAACTGTTTTTTGGTAAATTAAAGTATGTAATTAAATTTTTATTTATTTCCAGGAGTGAGATTTTTAGCGACATTTGCGTATACCTAACTGCTGTAATTTAGAGTCAGTCGAAGAAAAGTCATTGCTGTGTGCGGACGACATTTTTGTTGGGCTGAGTGATTTAAATATTTCAAATAAAACTTTGTAATTAGTTTAGAACTGTGTTTCTATTAATTATATAAAAATATACTACGAAATATCAGGTGTGGTGTTGAATTTATGTGCAAAATTATGAAGCCTATAAATGAATATACGATGGAAGGATTAAAAGCAGAATTAAAGTTATATTACGTTTTCACTACATTAAAATCTAGTGATTTTGCAAATCTACCATAAATCGCGTTTGAAATCTTGTGATTTCCCATACAACAACGACATTTGCAAATCTTGTGATTTAAACTAGATTTTGATTAAATCTGCATCGAAATCCCGTACAATTATAAGAACACACCCTTTTTCTGAATTCAGCTTTCAAACTGTCATTTTATGACAATTGAATTTTTTTTTTTTGTTAATATTTCTTTAATTTATTTGTGAAGAAGAGTGTTTTTTAAGAAAAGTAAAAATTAAAAAAGTTAAAAATGTCGCGAAAAATACAGAAAAAAAAGAAGAAATGGAGTAGTGCAGAAGAGGAATTCCTTGTGGATTAATGGGGTGACCAAATAGAGGATTTACGGGGTCAGCGGAAAAATAGTCACATTATTATGGAAATGAAATGTGCCATGGAAAAAAGAAATATGGATTTTTCTTGCGAGGAAATCAAAATAAAAATTCACAACCTCACAAACCGCTACAGGTAATATCAGTTTAAAAAATCAATTTAAAATAATTTTTAATTAATAATTTAAAATAATTTTTTTGTAGACAAGAAAAGCAAAAAATTGGTTGTACAGGTGGATCACCATCAGAGTGGCAGTTGTACCAGAAAGTGCACAATATTTTAGGTGTACATAAAATTAATAATACGGAGGTAATTATAGAAGAGAGCATTATATAAGGTATGTAAAATCAAACACAAAACTAATATAATTTATCTATTTTTAAATGTACATATTTAATTACCATATTAAAATTTATTTATAGATACTATGATATGTTCCAATCAGCCGTCTCCATCAATATTTGTGTCACCACCAATAATCTCGCCGGGAGCATCTAGCGAAAAAGAAAGTACAGAGACCCCATCTGATGAAAGTACTTCAAAAAGAAGAAAACTAAATAATATGCAGCAAGAACTTTTAAAAGAAATAAAAAATAATAATGAAAAAATACAGCAGGAATTAAAACAACCAAGAGAAATTGATGAGAAGTTAATAGTAATCGAAGAAGATAGGAATAAAATATTAGAAAAATTTGTGAATGACGCAAACATTTTTCAAAAAGAATTAATAGAATGTTTAAAAAAATAGATGAAAAAATAAATAATAATAATGATAATAAATTAAAAACTAAATTGTTTCCACTAACTAAATATTCACTAATTGCATTTCGTATTCGTTCTGCATTGACATTGTTGTCGCAAAGTGTATCACAGTGCTTTGGTTGTTTTTTGTTTTGTACGACTTCATTTTGCTGTACAGATTTTAACCACTGCTGATTAATTTTGTCGTTGTGCTCGTTTAAAAAATTATGCAAAACACAACAAACTTTTATAATTAGATTTGAATTCTCAATTGAATTGTCCAAGCCTTTTCCAATTCTTCTAAAACGCGCTTTTAAATGCTCAAACGCATTCTCCACAACTCTACGACATTTTGATAAAGCGTAGTTGAAAGTTTTTTTTTTCTGTTGCTGTTACACTGAATGGAAAGGCCTCATAAGGTTTTCCGAAAAACGGGAAGCAGAGTCACCAATCAACAAAACTGGAACCTTTACACCGCATATTTCCTTTGCCATTTCTTTCTGCAGTGGATTTTGTTGGTTATGCTGCTTCAACTTAGATTTTTCATATACATATATATATATGAATCGTTACAACATCCACGGCATCCAACATTTATGTATAAGAATCTACATCTATTGATACAAAATACAATGAAACTTCTCTAATTGGGACATTAACGTGAAAAATATTTTTGTTTATTATAAAACTTTACCTATAATCAACTAGTGCAAGAAGAACTGTTGAATACCACCCTTTGTAGTTATAATAATCCAATGCATCTTCTACATGAGGATGTACCTCAGTATGACAACCATCTGGATAAAGTGAAAATGCCTAGATTATTAAATTTTGCGAATAATTGAAATTTACCTATTGCACCAATACATTGAGGAAACCCTAATTCCTCGAAACCAGCAATACACTCTTTAATTTTCTCCTCCTTGAGTGGATATATGTACATTCAAATATTGAGAACGTAATACATTCCAAATTTCTTGGGAAACTTCCTTTATAATGTGGCAAACAGTTGATTTACCTACTCCAAAGGTATTCGCAATTGTTCGATATTCCGCTGATGACCCAAGTACATACACAGCAATTGCTACTCTTTTTTCTAAAGGAATTGATTTTCAAAGTTTTGTATCACTTTTTTCAATTCTTTTTAGTTTTTCACACAAAATATGGAATACTCTTGGGTACATTCTTAAATTTTCTTTAAAAAACTCGTCACCATTTTGTACCATATCCTCTTCCCAAAACGACGATGTGCGGTGCTAAAAATTTTTTTAATTTGAAAATTATTATTTCAATTACTGTTTAATTAACAAAAATATTACCTTAGACCACACTTCTTTAGTGTTTTTCATTCTTACTAATTCATTTAAGAGTAAAAAATTTTGTTGCAACAACAACAAAACATTTTTTAAATGTTGACGACGTTTTCTTCTATAGTAATTAGTCTTCCTAGCTAATATACATATTATTTATTACACTAATTTTATTTGTAACATTCACTTCATACATTATAATATTTCGATCGCACATTTTTGTAAAACTTTTCGAATAACAAATCAACGTAGGAAAAACACAAACTATGTATGTATGTATGCCATACATGTTGAAATGAGCTTTGAAGAACTATTAGAAAATTTAAAGGTGAATTTTAGTACATCTATAAACAAAGCTCAAATGAAAAAGTCATTTGAAAACCGTACGTGGAAATTAAATGAAAGGTTCACAGAATATTACCATGATAAATTATGTCTATCTAACATGCTTAAATTATGCGAAGAAGAGTTTATAGAAGCTGTTATTGATGGTTTAGGTGATCGAACGCTCATTAACCAAGCTAAAATTAGTCAGTTTAAAAACAAAGAAGATTTATTGAAAGCATTATCATCTGTTTCAAGAGATAATAAAAGTAGTGATCGAGACTTGTCAACAAGAACATCTACGAAGCTCAAAAAGATGTTATAATTGTAACAAACCTGGACATGTTTCAAATCAGTGTAGACAACTTAAAGTGATATATGGTTCATGCTATTCATGTGGTTCAACCGAACACTTAAAAAAAGATTGTCTTTTGATACGTAGGGATCTTCAACGTGTAGAAAGAAATCGTCGAAATACTTCTTCAAGAGATAGTATAGGAGCAATAGAAGGAGGAACCAACGAATTCCTGCAAAAGTTAACATTATTTGTTTGTGATGGAAAAGAAGGTAAGATGAAAGAAAAAGAACTATTCGTTTTATTGGATACAGGTAGTGCAGTGTCTGTAGTTAAAGAAAAATTTTTGTCAAATTATAATAAAGATAATAATACTTTAAATAATTACTTTGGAATAAATAATTCAATTTTGAAAATCTTAGGTAAATTTAATGAAGATATAGAAATATTTGATGAAATTAAAAATATTTGTTTACAAGTAGTTGATAATAATACTATGACTCCAGATATGATTATAGGTAGAGATTTTCTGAAGGTGTTAGGTGCAAAGTTAAAATTTGAAAATACAGAAGATGCTGAAAAAGAAATATTAAATATTTGTGTTAATGATAATAAAGATACAAATTTTGATTTGAAATTTAATAATGATGTTGGTTTTGAATATCAATGTAAGTAAAGTAAATAAATTATATGAAAATTATCATTATCGGTTCAATGTTTAAAAGGAACCTAAAATTAAATATTAATTTGAAATAAATTTAGAGAAAAATGAATACATAAACGCGAAACCGTGTAGATTACTATAATATATGTTGAACGTGAAGCATTACAAAATATTTAAAATGATCTGTTAAAGCGAGGTACGATAAGAGAGAGTAATTCACCCTATTGTTCCCCTATAGTATTAGTACACAAGAAACAAAAAAATTAATACAGGCTTTGTGTCGACTATAGAAATTTAAATATAATTACATTACGGGATAACTACCCTCTTCCGGTCATCAACGATTTGATTGATAAATTATGTTATAAAGGTGTTTTTTCATGATTGATTTAAAAAGTGGATTTCATCATGTTTCTGTGCATGAAAATTCGATAAAGTACACTAGCTTCATTACTCCGTTCGGACAGTATGAATATTTGAAAATGCTTTTCGGGTTGAAAAATGCACCCGCTGTTTTCCAACGGTATACCTATTGAAAAAATATTTAAGCCACTAATCGATTTGGGTCTGATTGTCATTTACATAGACGATTTACTAATAGCATCCATTGATATTGATGAACATATTAAAACGTTAAAGACAGTTTTTAATATTTTAGCTGAAAATCTTTTAGAGATAAATGTTTCGAAATGTAAATTTTTGTGTAATAACATTGACTATTTAGGATATACAATAAGTGTAGAAGGTGTAAGGCCTAATTATGAGAATACTAAGGCAATTCAGAATTATCGAATAATCGTGGTGGTCAGTTGTGTTTTAGTGTTTGATGGTGTTCTTCGCAAATATTTGAGAAGTAAGTAAATTTTGATTATTATTTATATTTAATGAAATTTTCTTTGTGCTGTTTGAATTTATTCAACATTTAAGTGTTATGAGTTAAATAAGTAATATTTAATAACATTTACATCAACGGTTTATTTTTTTCAGTTTTTTGGCCATAGTGGCCAAAGTGCCCCATATTTTCATAACTCAAATTTCTGTTTTATTTCAGATTAAAATGGTTAGAACTTATAAGCGGAAAACGAATAGATGTTCTATCGACGAAAATGCTTTGAAACAAGCAATTAAGGATGTAATAACATCAAAATTGGAATCGATAAGATCTGCTTCCAATCTATATAATATACCACGAACGACATCGAGGAATCGCTTGACTAAGTGTTTGAGAAATGCTACATCGGTTGATGATTCTGGACAAAGTTCAAATGGTGATGATGACGGTGTGAAGTTTTCGTCAAAGTATACCACAAGACAAGTTTTTACAAATCAGCAGGAGAAAGAAATATTTGAATATTTCAAAATTTGTTCAAACCTCTAGTATGGATTGTCTTATTTGATGGCTCGTACATTTGTATTTGAATACGTTACGATGAACAAAATACCAATTCCCGAACTGTGGAAGGAAAATAAAAAAAGCGGGAATTGTTGGATGTACGGTTTTATGAGGAGAAACGGGCAACTAAGCTTAAGAAAACCTGAAAATACCAGTCTGGCACGATCAACCGCATTCAACAAACCAGCTGTAATGAAATTTTATGAAAATCTTAAAGATTTGATGGAAAAGCATTCTTTTCTCCCAAATAACATTTATAATCTTGACGAAGCTGGTATTAGCACAGTCCTTCCATCACCCAAGGTGAGTTAGCGTAATCCTACGTGATTTTAATAACAATATGTATTATTGTTTAAATGTTATAGGTGATTTCTACAAAAGGTAAACGGACAATATCTCAAGTGGCTTCCGCTGAACGAGGATCTTTAGTGACTATGGTTGGAATTGTAAATACAGCTTGAAACTCAATACCTCCACTTTATATTTTTCCACGATTGCGATACAAGGATCATTTTGTAAACGGTGGTCCAAGTGGCTGTCTTGTAATAGCTAATAAAAGTGGTTGGATGTCGTCAGATAAGATCCAGTAGCAGAATCCAGCAATGTTGAGATGAATCCACAATTGAGTAATAACGATGACCTACCAGCTACATCTGCAAGAACTTCAGAACAAATTCGGCCACTTTCTCGGCTCAGAAGAATTATAAAACGGCGCAAAGTTATGGCAGGTAAATCAAAAATTCTCACATGTACTCCCGAGAAAGATGAAAAGATTGCTGCTGTTGCTAAAAAAATAAAGCCAAAACTTTTTTTGGAAGCTACAAAAAAAGGCACTAATACTTTAAAAAAAAAAAAAAGATGTTCATCAATTACATCTTCTGATAGTTCAAATGCTGCTTTTAGTCTAGCAGAAACTGAAAATTCTATTGGGGAGCTTTCAGAAGTTGATAGTTTATTGCAAGATCTGCCTAACATGGATTTTAAAATATGTCGCACTGACATATTATCAGCAAATGATTATAGTCTTGTAAAATACGGTGAAACGTCTTATATAGGACGTATTATATCTGTAGATGAAGAAAATTTATATCAAGTCGATTTTTTGAGGAAGGAAACATTTTTCTGCATTTTTTACCATCCGGTGATTCAGGATGTGGCACAAGTTCGGAGAGATGACATTAAGCTGAAACTTCCTAAACCCATTCAGCCAGCTCAAAATTCTCGGGCAGCTGAAAGCTATATTTTTAATTTAGATTTGAGTATTTATAATGTTAAATAATTTAAGACTGAAATGTATTTCACGTTCCTTTTTTTGTGATTTTTTTGTTATTTTTAATAATTTGAATTTTTTCTAGTTTTAGATAATGAATTTTGTTTTGTTTTTAAAAATGTATTTTATGTTTTTCCTACAGCAATGCTTGCCCGCTCCATTTTTAAGGACTAGAGTTTCTTTTTATAAAAGAAAACTCTGGACATACAATCTTATGATACATGATTGCGTAAAAGGAACTCTTTACTGCTGTACAGTGAACGAAATTTCCATAGTGAATCCTGTGTTTTTTTCTAGGAATCTGATATTACTCTAAATTTTTAAAAACGATCAGGTAAAACTAAAAATATATACTCTGCAATAATCTGGAATTTCCCGTATGTAAAAAAATATATGTTATGATCATCCTGCCTACATATATAAAGGCGAAATTTCAATAGTACCACCACTTATTCTTCCTTAGAGAGTGGTACAGTTTACGTGTAAGAATAATTTTATTTGTTGTTTCGAAAGAAAGATTATTTTTGAAAACAAAAAAAAAAACCTTATATTTAATTCTTGTAAATTTACATTTAGCTAATTTTTTTCAAAATCCCGCGACGAAAATTGCTGACAGGTGATGAGAAAATTAAAATTAACTTATAAAGATGCTGGCCTATCTAATCCCAAATTGCTAAGAAAATAGGCCGATCTCACCACTTGATCCATAATTTTGTTAGTTTAGGCGATTCGTATGGCAAAAATCATCCTAATAGCGGGTATAAGGTGGATATGAATATCCGGGTATTCACTATACCCACACAAAAAGCATCAATTTATACAGTAGCCGTTAAATTGAAATTTTTGAATTTTTATGTCTGTATGTTTGCAAAAATAATATTATAAGGGGAATATTTTGCTTCGAATAAGCTCATGATATGATTGGCTGTATAATGTAATGTACACACAGACTTAATGTAACTTTCCTTAAAAAAATTATTTAGTTCATACAAATCAATGGCCCTAATGTTTGTTAGAATTATCTAAGTCTTTTGCAATATGATTTATAAAAATAAATCACCTAATCAATTGTATAATTTGTCGAAATTGAGAAGTACATTTAAGAGTGGAGAACAAAAGCAATTATACTCATATATATATATAATTTACCGAATTTTATATACAAATTTACCAAAATTTAAGGTAAATTACAAAAGATAAAACAAAAATGCAAAACCCGCCATTTTCGCCTAAGC
The DNA here is from genome assembly GCA_939192795.1 of Bombylius discolor. Classification (NCBI taxonomy): domain Eukaryota; kingdom Metazoa; phylum Arthropoda; class Insecta; order Diptera; family Bombyliidae; genus Bombylius; species Bombylius discolor. The sequence continues at coordinate 17,540,797 of OW584241.1, read as the reverse complement.
GTTTGTTAGAATTATCAGTCTTGTGTATAAAACCATTGACAGACCAAGCATTTTAATCTAGATCAACTCGTCAGTGTGTCAGCACAATTCTGTATGATCTAGTTGTAAAACTAGATTATCTAGATCCAGTTCTGAAAACTGGTTTATCTACTTTAATGCAACAGAAAAAGAAGACAAAAAAAATTGACAGTTTGAGTGTTATTTTGTTTATATTTCTTATTGTGTTGTATATACATATGTATATATTTTTTAAATATATTTTTTTTATATTTTTTATTTATAAAATGAGTGAAATTGATGAAATAGTGAAAAAAAATTAGTTTGTTCATGCTATTTGCATGATCAGCTGATCGCGTTAAAGAGTAATCTAGATTTGCAGTCTGTCTGATTAAGGGTAATCTAGATTAACTTAATCTAGATTAATTTTAGGTCTGTCCCTAGTATAACTTATATTTAATAAAATATTGCATTTATGAGAGATGGATAGTCTTGCCTCGATTTGTTTTCATAATTTCCTATATATAATTTTTTGAGGATATATATGTACGTATTTCTGTTAACTCTGTACCGAAAATATTTATAACTTCTTCTAAGCTTAAATAATTTTTTTTTTTTAAAAATTAAAAATATAGTTTCTTTATAAAAAAAATTGGATTGATAAATGTTTTTTTTTTTATAAAATTAATTCAAAAAAAAATTTCACGCTGGCATCCCTAATCAAAAACTACACAGGCGACAAATTATACAAAATTTGTGTGAAAGAATACATAAAATCCATTCAAAAATAAAAATAGTGTAAATTACCTAAGTGATTATATAATTTGCCGAAATTGGTAAGTAGATAAAACAATGTAATTCTAAAGCTTGTGTTATTTTACCTAAGTGATTGTATAATCTAACAAAGTTCTATGTATAAATTTTAACGGTATTTCAGTTTTGCACATAACGCGTAATGTTATATGAATTTTTAGTCTCATTACAAGTGAAAGTGGTGTAGTGTGAAGTTGTGCTCTTGTTATAAAAACAATTAAGTAAAATGTTTTAGAATTTCAAAAGAATCAAATTTTTTTGGCAAAATTTAAAAGAAACTAATTTTTAAGGTAAGTTTATTAAATTATGTATATATAAAACAAGAATCAATCATATATACTTTGCAGAACTTTTTTTTATAAAATGCTTTGTTTTATATGTCAAAAACCATTCGGATGTGCGAATAGCCTAATTAGCCATCTTAAAATTATTCATGGTTGTGGGAAGAATAGTGTGTACAAATGTTACAATAATAATCAATGCAATCAAATATTTCAAAACATATCATCCTACAAACGACATTTAAATAGAGCTCATGTCTCAGAAAAAAATAAAATTCAAGCACGAAGTACTTTTGGAATTGAGAATGAACATACAACAAAAACTCAAAATACCTTAAACATTTCCAATCAAGAAAGTAATAATAATGAAAGCCTTAAGAATAATAACAATTTACAAACGCTGTTTGAAAGTTATTTTCAATTTTTGTTGATGTTACATAATAATAATAATAACTTTACCAGAAAAGATGTAACTGAAATACAAACAAATGTTAATAAATATATTTTGTATCCACTATTAAAAAGTATACAAAGTATGTTATCACCACTATGTAATAAAAGTGCAACTATTTCTTCTTTTCTTGATCAATATAAAAAAAATTATGAAGAGATTGAATCTGAGTATAAATTATTAAAATATTTAGAAAATCACAAATTATACAAAAAAGTACAAGAATTTGACATGTGCAGAGAAATAATTGGTGTACAAGAAAAAGGTGTTTATACGTTGTCTGAGAAGGTTAACAAAGGAGTATTATTGGATTTAAATTTCTATTTCAGAAAAATTTTTGAAAAAAACAATACTCTAGCCGAATCTATTTCGAAAATAGAAAAATATAATGAAGATGATAATTTATTAAGCAATTTTGTGGAAGGAAAGTTATGGAAACACAAAAAAGAACTTTACACAAATATGATTCTTATACCATACTTTATTTATGTTGACGAATTTGAAATTAACAATCCCTTGGGCTCTCACACTGGAAGTACTTGGAATCTACTACTCTTTTCCCACTATTAACAATTTTTCTAAATTAAATCAAATATACGTAGCAGCACTTATTAAAGCAAAAGATGTTAAAAATTACGGAACTGATTTAACAATGAGCAAACTAGTGGAAAGTATATCTTATTTAGAAAAAAGTGGCTTGGACTTTAATATTCAGAATAAAACAATAACTGTCCACTTTGTATTTGGTCTTATTCTTGGAGACAATCTAGGATTAAATCAAATTCTGGATTTTAGTAAATCATTCTCAGCAAATCATTACTGTACTCTGGTCCACCAAGATATCATTGGTGTTTTAGATTTGAGAGCAAGCATAAAGATTAGATTAGATTAGATTATAAGGGGCTATTATTGCACTTCGACCAATAGAGATCTTTTGTACCGCCCGTGCTTCTTATAGATCTAGGCTTTTGATAAATCCTAGGATTCTATTAGAAGGTGCGCACCAGATTTCCTCAGGTTTGAGAAAAGGCTGATGCATGTAGCACATTCTTTTGGAGGCCAATGCTTCGCATTCACACAGAATGTGTTTTGAGGTTTCCTTGTCCTCCTTGCAGAATCTGCATTTGTCATCCTCTTGTAGACCTATCCTGCTTAGATGGTAATTTAGTGGACAGTGTCCAGTAAGGAGACCTGTGATGGTCCTTAGCTCCTTTCTATTGAGGTTGAGTAGTTTCCTGGAAATATTAGCTGAAGGCGAAATGAATTCCTTTGCTTGTATATTTCCAGGAGTTTCTTTCCATCGGGAGATGCATTTTGCCATTTCCCATTTTTTTATATTGTTTTTTGTGTGACTCCTAGGCAGACCGCAGAAGGGTTCTGGTCCAAGGAAATTAGAGTCGGCACCTTTTTTCGCTAGGGAGTCCGCCAACTCATTCCCTTTGAAGCCTTCGTGTCCTGGGATCCACATTAGATATACTTTATTTGTCCTAGCTAGTGTTTTAACAGTTTTTAGGCATTCTAAAACCAGTCCAGACACAATTTTGTGTGAGTTTATGGCTTTAAGTGCTGCCTGGCTGTCTGAAATTATGTAGACTGTGGCTTTATTGAAGCCTTTCTTTAGGCACTCAGTAGCACACATGTCAATAGCAAAAATTTCAGCTTGAAAAACTGATGGATATTTTCCTAGGGATTTGTATAGGCTTCTTTTTGGACCTACTACCCCTGCTCCAACCCCCAGTTCAGTTTTTGAACCATCTGTGTACCACACAGAGGCACCTCTATCGAAGGTTATTTTGTTATTGCGCCAAGATTGTCGATCTGGAAACAGCACTTTGAACGGCTTTTCAAAGTTATAAACTGTTTCTATTTCGTCAGTCACTTGACTGATTTGATGATCCTTAAATTCTTCAAGAATTTTAAGATTATGGGTGAGATTACCCGCTTTCAGTCCTCTATTTCTTTGAAATTTTAAAGCCCAATTTAGTGCCTCCTTCTCAATTTGTATATTAAGAGGTGGCAAGTTGAGCATGGCTTCCAATGCTGCCGTTGAGGTGGTTTTAAGAGCTCCTGTAATACTAAGACAGGCTAGTCTTTGTATTTTGTTGAGTCTATTCTGTACTGTTTTTTGCTTTGTCTTTGGCCACCATATGCCTGATGCATATGTTACCATGGGTCTTATGATGGCTGTATAAGACCAATATACCATTTTTGGTCTTAGTCCCCAGGTTTTGCCAAAGAGTCTGTTACAATTCCATAAAGCTAAGGTGGCTTTTTGTATGGAACTATTAATATGTTTGTTCCAAGTAAGTTTGCTATCCAGGATTACTCCTAGATATTTGGTTTCACTTGAAAAATGAATTTGTGTTCCTTTAAGAGAAGGTTTCTTCAAGTTGAGTTTCCTTCTTCTTGTGAAAGGAACTATAACTGTTTTTTGAGGATTAATGGATAATCCTTCCTTACAGCACCAGTTGTTAATATGAATTAATGCTTGTTGTAGTTGCATGGAGATTGTTTCATCGTCCATGCCTCTAGCCATTACCACCAGGTCATCTGCATATCCCTGTGCTTCAAATCCTAGAGAGTTGAGCTCGTATAGTAGATCGTCAATGACTATAGACCATAGCAAAGGTGATAGTACCCCTCCTTGAGGGCATCCTTTGATGGCTTTAACAGTCACTGATATATCTCCCAACGTAGCCTCAATTTCTCTTTGATTTAGTGTAGCTTTTATCCATTTTGTTGTTAAAGGTTCGCAACCTTTATTTTTTGTTGCTCTTTCAATTGATGTGAACGAGGTATTATCAAATGCTCCCTCGATATCTATGAATGCGCTTAGCGCAATCTGTTTTGTATCCATAGTCTTGTTCAGCTTATGAATTAAACTATGGAGAGCAGTAAGTGTTGATTTTCCTGCTTGATAAGCATGTTGATTGGCATTCAGAGGCTTTTTAATTAATACGCTATCTCTAATATGCTGATCAACTATTTTCTCCATTGTTTTGAGGAGAAAAGAGCTTAGACTAATTGGTCTGTAAGACTTTGGTTGGGCATCTGGTCTTCTGCCCGCCTTAGGTATAAAAATGACTTTCGTCTTCCTCCATGGTTTGGGAATGTGCCCCAATCTGAAGCTTGCTTTGAATAGTTTTTCCAGGTTTGAGATGATCTGCTTAGCCCCTTTTTGCAGGAGCACTGGGTATATACCATCACCTCCTGGTGCTTTGTATGGTTTAAAATAATTTAGAGCCCATAATATTTTTTCCTTCGTAAATATTTTGCTAGCAAGACTATATTCTCTGCCCGAGACTATGGTGTGAGTCTCTTGCAAAGTAAGATCGCTTTCTAGTTTTGTTGAACCAGGAAAGTGTGTTCTTAGTAATAGTTCTAAGGTTTCCTCCTGATTCAGAGTGTATTCCCCATTAGGTTTTTCTAATAAGCCTATTCCATTGGAGTGTACTTTTGAAAGAATCCTGTGAAGTCTTGCTGTTTGAGGTAGTTCTGTTACACTCTCACAGAAGCTTCTCCAGGTGAAGCATAAAGAACTCAAAACCTATGCTAAAGTGATAACCAGTCGAAAAAATGTAATTTTACCAATTATAACGAAATTTCAATTAAAATTTGCAAACGACTTAATACAAAGTGAAAATGATATTTTATACCTACAAAAAACACATATTAAGAGCAGCAAAAATTTTGAATTAGTTTGCAAAGATTAAATTTGCTAATCAATGATATAGAATTTTATCGTCAAATATCTTTCAAAGGAAAAATTTATAAAAATGGAAACTTTTTACATTTAGCAATAAATAATGAAATTAAAATACATTAAATTATAGAAATAGTAGTTGTAAGACACAAAACTGTGTATATTTTGTGTCATAAAATAAATACTGAGTTTAATGGGCACTTCATTTCTTACGAAATAGTGTCAGAATGTACTGATACACTGGATCTGATACAAATAACAAATTTTAACGGTCCTCCAGTCCATCATCATAGACTTCCAAGTGGAAAATATAAATTGAACATTAACTTATTTAGTTGTCGTATATAAAATTGTGTACATACGATTTTTAAACTTTCATGAACTGCTTGATTTCTTCAAAATACATTTTTTTAAATATTGTTAAAAAAATGCCACATGTATTAATTTAATCAACAAAATTTATTCAAAATCAATTTTTCGAGAAAATGACCTAAAATACTATAAACCAACTTATTTATATGTCTCAAAGCATCAAATAGTGATTCTGACGTCCAAAAAAATTATGAACCATTGATTTAAGTATACAAAAAGTGTACTTCATTGTATAGTATTTTTTTAAATATTTTATTAGATACTATAAAAAAAAATGTTTGCCAATATTTTGGAAAAGAGTTCTCAGGATTCACAGACAACAGATTCATTAATTTCATTTAACACAGAAGTCGTGTACATTCAGAATATTCCAGAACAACAAAGAATAGGATGCACTGTAAATGAATTACAAAGTGAGGATTCTGTAGCTTCATTATTAAAACAATTTAATTTATATAACAAGTATACTTCGAGTAGAGCAGACGTGTTTTTTTGTTTTACATAGTCTAAATTTTTTTTTTTCTCTTTAAAAAATTTAAATTATATTACTAAAAGTTAAAAAATGTCCTTGTGTGGATTTTGTCGTTCAAAAGTGGACAGAAACTGTTTAAAAATTAATTGTTCAGAGTGTACATCAATTTTTCATGCTGATTGTGTTAAATTAAAAAGTTCTGAAATTAAATATTTGAAATCGAAAAATCAAGCTTGGCGTTGCAATAAGTGTGCTGCTTCAAAAAGATCAGAAATTAGATCAGGTAGCTTAAATCTTAGTGCGTCTTCAGGTGGATCTAATGAAATCACCCTGGATATTATCTATAATGAGCTTATATCTATCAAAAAAGCAACAGCAGATACAGGTAATTCGATTGAGGAAATGAATATCAGAATCTCATCATTGGAGGTATTGCTACAACAAGTTAAGTCAGAGAATATTAGTCTAAAAAAGCAGATTTCTGATTTAGAAAATAAAATTGATAAATATGAACATGTTATCCATAAAAATCATTTGGATTTTGTAAATGTACCAACAAGGGAGGATAGCAGTGATGAAGACATTATTTCAAAGTTAGTTTCTGAAAACTTGGGTCTGAACATTTCATCTTGTGTTGACATTGATTTTTGCTTTTGCAAAAAAATCAAAAAAAAAATAAACAGTTGTATATTATTTCTGTTAAATTTGCCCGCTGCAATATAGTCAATGCAATTATGAGTAAATATAGGGAGATAAGAAAAAAAAAGCAAAACATCAAATGTATCAGTGCTAGTGGGAGCAATGATCCAATTTATATAAATGAATGGTTGTCACCATATAAACGTAAATTACTTTCTATGGCAAAAAAAGTACGTAAGTCGAAAGAATTTAAATTTTTATGGGTGAGAAATGGCACAATAATGATGAAGAAATCAACCGGTGGCGAGACAATTTACATCAACAACTTTATTGATCTGGATAATTTATAATTAGTTTAGCTTTATTATTATTGCATTTATTTGTTTTTTCATAATCTATGAATTCACTTAACTCTGATGTATTAGTCTCAAATTCTACTGGGTATAATGCTAGTAATTGCTCTCTTTCTCATTCTCACCAATTAATTATAGGGGAAGATGGGCGAATAACGCGCAGTGGGTAATACCACGCAATCAGTTTTCAGAATGTAGAGAACATAGTTTAACATGTTTGATCCAGTGTTGGGGGATTGAAAGAAAATTCCCGTTTTTGGGGAATTTTCATCTCAAATTTTGAAAAAAGGGAAAGAGGGAAAAAATACTAATAATATTTATTTTTAAGGGAAAAATAAGTAGGAACGGAAATTCCATGTTTTGATTGTTTCCAAGATTTAGTATTTGGAAAAAGATAATAGCATACATATTTATGTTATATAAAAAAGCATGAGTTAATGTTTAGTAACCACTAAACTACAACTATTGTACATTTTTAAAAAATTAAAAAAATGTAGTAAATCTATTCCATATGTTGTAGCAGAAAGCACAATAAAAGAGAAATCAAGAAAAAACTTAAGAATAAAAGTAGCAAAAATCTACTATTATCTAATTATTATTATTTGTCTTTTTTGTTTATATTATGGAATATTTTTTGTTATTTGAAAAATGAGTTGTGTTAGCTCAAATTCAGGGGATTTTTGTTCAAGAGCATCCCCCAACACTGGTTTGATCATGGTAAAAGTTAGATTACTCTATGGAGAATTATGTCATTCAAAAAGCTTTTCACTTGTTTCAGTCTAGTGAGAGCTGTCGTACAATTAACACTTGCGTGAATTTTGAAGTAATTTTTGTCCAGTACAATAGTTGGGTTTTGTGTGAAAGGTAAGTACATAGAGTTTGGCTTTGTGGTGTAATATACGAAGTAGTCTGTGTAATGCAGTTCCTAAGTTTGTGTTTTTAACTGTACGCATTTTAAAAAAATTTAATACTTGTTTATGGAATGTGTTGCTAAGGGGGTGGTTTCGCGCAGTGGTAATGGGGTAATTCTGCGCTTTGCGCGGTATTGCCCTATTTCAAAGTATTGATTATATAAGGATTTCGTTTGCTTTTTGAACATTTTTCAGATGCCACGCAACTATAAAAGAACCAGCTCTAAATGTTCTTGGAGCATTGAAAATTTAAAAACAGCTATGACGTTAATTAAGGAAGGTCTTTCAATTAGAGCCGCTGGAAGAAGATGTGGCATTTCCGAATTTACTTTGAGGGGCAAATTAAAAACAGGCCATATTTCAGCTCGAAAAATAGGATCTAAACCCATCTTTTCTGCAGAAGTTGAGGAAGAATTAGCTGAGCATTTAATTAATCTCTCAAAATGTTTTTATGGTTTAACACCTCAAGAAGTTCGACGATTGGCATTTGATTACGCTGAAGTTAATAATATAAAAAACAACTTCAATAAAGACACAAAATTAGCGGGCCCCGACTATCTCAGACTGTTCTTAAGAAGAAATAGCCATATTAGTTTGCGCCGACCAGAAAGCACAAGCCTAAACAGAATAACTGCTTTCAATTCAGCAGAAATAAAAACATTTTATGATAACATTGCTGAAGTTCAAAACAAATATTCGTTGCAACATAGTAGAGTATTTAACATGGACGAAACAGGCATAACAAATGTCCAGAAACCTCCACGAGTTTTGGCTGCAAAAGGTGTTAAACAACTTGGTGCCGCAACTTCAGGTGAGCGTAGTCAAACTGTTACAGTAGTCTGCTGTTTCAGTGCTAGTGGAATATATGTGCCGCCGTTTTTTATATATCCACGATTAAGAATGACGCCTCAACTAGAAAAAGGAGGAATACCAGACGGAAAATATACTTGCTCGAGGAACAGGTGGATCAACAAAGATTTATTTTTTGATTGGCTCCAACATTTTAAGTTAAATGTGAATGCCTCAGCAGATAATCAAGTTCTCTTAATATTGGACAACCACACGCGCCACATATCATTAAAAGCTTATAATTTTTGCAAATGTAATGGTATAATTATGGTCACTATTCCACCGCATACATCTCACAGGCTGCAGCCACTCGATGTTACGTTTTACGGTCCTCTTAAAAAAGCGTACAATAAAGAATGCACACTGTTCCTACGAAATAAACCTTATGAAAAAATTACAATGTATGATATGGCGGAAATATTTAAAAATGCATACTTGAAAGTTGCTACGTTAGAAAAGGCTATTTCTGGTTTTGCCGCAGCAGGAAAATATCCCTTAAATCCGAACAAATTTGATGAATACAATTTTAATTCAAACTTTGAAAATAATGTCCAACAGACTATGGCAGGTGTAGAAACAGCAAATGTTGCGTGTGAGCAAAATGAACCACAACTAGGATCTTCCCGTGACGAGCAACCAGGACCATCAAATGCAATATTTCCAGATCAACCAGAAAGTAGGCAAATTCTTATCAAATTTAAATTCACAATAAGTCTGTTCTCTTTTTCTTTCAAATTTATCTAGTTACTGACATGGGAATAGAGCAATCAAAACCGTCAATTTCTAAGACACTTAAATTCACCAATCTTTCACCACTTCGAAAGCCTAAAATGCAAACCAGTGGAATACGTAAGAAACAGCACTCTACAATTCTAACAGCAAGTCCATTAAAACAAGCTTTGGAAGAAATTGAACTAAAAAGAAAAGTAAGATTTGAAATGCAAGAACAAAAATTGAAATCAACAAAGAAACCGAAATTAAAAGCAAATGAAAAACCCAAAATAAAACGAAATGAAGGACGAAAACTAAAGTCTCATAAAAGATCAAATAATCGTAAAAGAAAAATTAAACACGAAGAAACTGAAACCGAAGAATCAGATTTTGAAGAGAATTTGGTGAATGATGATGAACTTGATGATATTTCTGAATCCGCTTCAGAGGAACTCAATATTCCAGCCCAAAACGAGAATATGGAGGAACAGAAATGTTGTTCACTTTGCAAAGAGGAGGGAAAACCAAAAGAAGCTAGATTTTTATGCGTTTGTTGCAGAAGTTGGGTTCATGCAGCATGCAGTGGGGCAGAAACACGCAAAAATTATATTTGCGATTTGTGTCTCATAGGCTAAGTATTATTGGTTATTTCTTTTACTTGATTTCTAGGATGGCAGATGAACTGCTTTTTTTTGTTTTGTTTTTTTTGTTGTTATTTTTGATTTTTGATTTTTGTAACATAAACTATAGCTAGTAGATAAGTACGAAATGAAATCAGAATTTTTTTTTTCTTGTTAAATATGAACTGTTAAGTAACGTTAGGCTACCAAATTTTTTATTTTTTTTTATTGCAAAATGAATTCCAATGCATGTTTGTATTATTTTTGTTTATTACCTACAATAAATATTTTGTTAATAAACTGAAACTCATGTTTTTAATGAAAATTCCCATTAACGCGATTACCCCACGTGAAGCGCGGCATTACCCTGCGACTGGGGTAATACCGCTAAATCAGTACCTTCACTTTTCACCCCCCAGTTAATTTTACGTGATATTTAGGGAACCTAATACAGTGCGAAATTCTTGAGAAAAGATTAATGAATAATGTTCTATATTTTGTTTTTCTAAATCTTCTTCCAATTTCCAAAAATAAAGTTATTTGCTTAAGTGCGCGGTATTCGCTCATCTTCCCCTACTACATCAAAATATTAGAAGTATGCGTGCAAATTTTGATAATCTATGCAGAGCTGCCAATTTAGCCGTTTTCCGGCTAAATTTAGCCGAAAACAAAATGATTTAGACGGATTTCTTTTTTCTCTCCGGCTAGGCATTTTTAGCCGCGGCTAGAATGGCATTTAGCCGCGGCTAAAATTTATGTACATATATAAAATTTTTAATTATCAAGAATATTTTGAAAATATAACTTGACACTTCGAGTGTGTGATAATTAAGGTATTGAATCGATATTAATCACATCACAGGTAATATTTTATTGTTTTTAAAAGAAATTATTTTATGTATATTGATATAATAAAGTTATTTTTAGATATTTTAAAGCTATTTCAAAGAATAAAGATCAAAGTGTTACATCAACTTCAATCCCGACTAGTACAAGTACTACACGTACTGCGCATAACAAGGATGAAAAAAGTGTTCAAATTGCATCTACAATTTCTAGTTCTGCTAATAAAGAATCGGAAAATAAAGATGAGAATGCATCAAAAACAAAAAAGAAATACTATCAAAAATTAAGAAATGTATGGCTCAACCAAGAAGGTTTTAAAGAATGGTTAATTGCTATTGATGGTGATGATTATTGTGTTAAATGCAAATATTGTGGCACTAGTATAAAAGCTAAACTAAGTAATATCAAAGATCACAGTGAAACAAGGCGACATAAACAGGCTGCTGCTCCATTTTCATCAGGAAGGCAAAAAAAAATTGAACTGAAAAAAATAAAATTAAAAGATGAAGTACATGCATGTGAAGCCAGAACTGCATTGTATATAGCAAAACATTGTAGTGTAAACTCAATTGACCATTTAATTCAAATGAATAAAATTAATTTTCCTGATAGTAAGATATGTCAAGAAATGAAGTTGTCGAGAACAAAGTGCAGTAATATTATTTTAAATGTTTGGAAACCTTTTTTTACAAATCAACTGATTTGTGATATTGGTGAAAGTCCATACAGCCTTATAATTGATGAATCAACCGATTTAACTGTTGAGAAAAATTTAGGAATAATGATTCGTTATTACAGTAAAAATGATTCAGTTATAAAAACTAAATTTTTGAAACTACAAATATTAGAAGCATGTGATGCCAAAAGCATCGTAGATTCCATATTATTGGTTTTAAAAGAATTCAATCTTTCCATAGAAAGAATGTGTGGTGTGGCAACCGATAACGCCAGTGTTATGGTTGGTATAAACAACGGTGTTATAAAAACTTTGAGGGAATTAAACCCAAAGATTATTCTAGTACCTTGTGTGTGTCATTCGCTTCAGTTAGCCGTTTCAGCCTCTGTAAATAAATTTTTGCCAAGTGAAATTGACTTTTTAATTCGTGAAACCTACAACTGGTTCAGTTATTCTGCTCTCCGTCAGTTGAATTACAGAAAAATTTATAAATTAATAAATGATGGACATGAACCATTGAAAATTGTGAAAGCATGCAAAACACGTTGGCTTTCAATAGAAACTGCTGTTCTAAGAATTTTAAATCAATATGTGGAGTTAGAAACACATTTTGGTATAGCTCATCAAGAAGAAAAATGTTTCGCTGCAAAAAACTTATATGAAGTATACAAAAATGAACTGAATATGGTATATTTATATTTTTTAAAGTCAATTCTATCGGAAATTCAGAGAGTTAATAAAATTTTTGAAAGTGGACAAGCTGATTTTATTAAAGTATTCAATGATTTATCATATTTGATGTGTTTTTTAATAAAAAGAGTTATTTTTACAGAACATGAATCACAAATAGAACCACAATTCAATGTAGAATGTAATTTAATTCCTTATTCAGCTTTCTATTTGGGTTCTGAATGTGAAGCTAAACTGGCAGAATTAAAAAAAAACTCAATAATAAATGAGGCTGATGAAAAGGAGATTAAAAAAAACTGTCAGATGTTTTTGGTTGAATTAATAAAACAATTACAAAAAAGAATGCCACAAAATTTAAATATATTGAAGAATAGAAACTATATTTCCGCTGACAAATCACTCAGAGTAAATAAATCACGAATTAAAGAGTTATTAGAATATTATAAAATTCCTACGGAGCTTTCTTATAAAATTGAAGAACAATGGGAAAAACTACTGCTTGTTAAATGGGAGAATACAAAGGAGACTGTTAAATTTTGGATTGAAGTTGATAATTATGAGGATGCTTGTAAAGTTAACCCATATAAGGAGTTATCGAATTTTGCATTGACACTATTAACACTACCAATTTCGAATGCTGCCGTCGAACGTATATTCAGTCAAATGAACTTAGTAAAAAATAAACAAAGAAGTAGTCTGAAAATAAGGATGGTAAACAGTATTTTATACATCAGAAACAATTTAGAAAAACACTTATGTTGTTTTAATCACTCAATACCAAAGAGGTTATAAAAAAGACTGGCACTCTTGCATCATACACTAATGAAGAGGAGATTTATCAGCATAATTTTTTATACAATTTTATGAGGCTTAGATATTAGTACCGAACGATTATTTTTTGTTTTTTGATTCATCTTTTGTTAAGTTTTATTTTGCTTATTGCATTCATTTTTTGTGAATTTTCTTATATTGTTTTGTTTTTTTGTTTGTTATAATAAAATGAATTAATGAATTTATTTTTATTCGAATTTGTTTCTTTTTATAGGAAAACCTTTTACTTTCTTTACACCTTTTATCTTTATATAATCAACATTATATACAAGACAAACACCGAAAGTTGAAAAATTCAACACTACAGCAACATTACATAGTTCGTTTTAACATAATATACGTTTAGCCTGTTTTTTAGCCGGAAATGGACAAAAAAATTGTTAGCTGTTTTTTTAGCCTTTTTGAAGTATTTTTTCTCCGGCTAAACCGGCCAGATTTGGCCGGTTTCTGAAATTTTTGTTGGCAGCTCTGAATCTATGTGCTAATATTGATGTTACAATCATTCCTCACATTCTTGTTTTATCGGAAATTTGGATTAAAGATGATGAACTCGACTATTATAGCATTAATCATTATTCTTTATATGCTAAATGCAATAACAAATATAGAGCGGGTGGTATAGCTGCTTTCGTTAATGATGATTTGCATTGTGTAAGTAAGATTATTGATTTACGAACGGCTGACTGTCTTCTATTAAAAGTAATTATTGATTCTGTTGACATTTTTATTCTTTGTATTTATAAGTTTGTTTTTAGTGACAATAATGAATTTATAGCTGAATTACATAACTTTATAAAATTAATGCGACTTGTAAATATAATCATTATAGGGGACATAAATATAAATATTTTGAATCTGCCACCTAGTAGTGATTTGTATATGACCATGCTAGCAAATACTGGTTTCGAATCTCTAATCAATGAGCCTACAAGAGTGACAGAGCATTCTGTCTCATGTACAGATCACATTTTTTATAAATTCTCTAATAATACTAAGTTTTGCATACAAGCATTTTTATCCGCATTTGATGTCACTGATCATTATGCGACTGGAGTAAAAATTTCTTACACTTCCAGTAACAAAGTGGGGGATAATAATGGTAATAATATGTTTTCTAGAATTGATTATGAGATGCTAAGTACAGCGTTACAAAATGTAAATTGGCAAGATGTTCTCAATACGAAAGATCCTTCTTTAGTCTTTGAAATATTCATTAATATTCTTAAAAATCACATAGAAAGTAATACATCCTGTTTTCCCTGTAAGAAGTATAGTCATAAGCATCTCAAGCCATGGATTACTGACTATATTTGTAACAAAATCAATATAAAAAATAAACTACATAAAAAAGTTCTGAAGCAACCAGATAATATTTTGCTAAAAAATAAATTTTTAAATTTTCGTAAAGAAGTGGAACTATTAATTAAAACACGTAAATCTGCATATTATCACTCTAAATTTAACCGCTGTAAAGGTAGCTCCAAACTGCAATGGCGTATTATCGATTAGATTATAGGTTATCCTAAACGAAATAATACAATTTCAGTAATTAAATCAACAAACGGAGTTACCTTGAATAATAATTACGACATTGCTAATGAATTTAATAATTTTTTTATTAATGTTCCTAAAATGGTAGAAAATTGTAATGATCAGTCTGTTACACATGTTAGTAAGCCCTTAATAAATCCTTTCAATGTTAATTCATGTTGTTCAAGCTTCTTTTTTACGGCTGTTACGCCTTATAAGGTTTTTTGTATCATTTCATCGCTTAAAAATACATACTCTGCAGGTATGGATGGCTTCAATTCTTTTATTTTAAAGCAAATAGCACCTGAAATATGCGACATTTTAGCTTATTTGATAAATTTAAGTTTCGAAGGTGGAATTTTTCCAAAAAATCTGAAGACAGCAATTGTTATTCCTATATATAAAAAAGGTGACTCCGCTGATCCAAATAATTACCGCCCAGTTTCACTTTTATCTGTGTTCTCAAAAATATATGAAAAAATTATGGCTGAACGTATGATTTCTTTTTTGAATAAAATCAATTTTTTTAGCTCTTGTCAATTTGGTTTCAGGAAAGGTAGAAGCACAGAGGATGCATTATTGGATTTTCTTACCGAAGTCCACAGTAACTTGGATAAAAGATACAAAGTTGCGAGTTTATTTATTGATCTTACCAAAGCCTTCGATCTTGTGAATCATGATTTATTATTGGAAGAATTACAAAATTCAGGGTTTAGAGGGTCCTCGATGCTATGGTTGGCCTCTTTCTTAAGTGATAGAAATCAATTAGTGCGTTATCATAATACTGTGAGTGATATTTTATCACTAGAGAATAAGGGTGTTCCCCAAGGATCAGTGTTAGGTCCACTTTTATTCTTAATTTATTTCAACTCGTTGTGCTCATTTAATCTTGCAAGTCGTAAGTTTGCTTTTGCGGACGACATGTCTATTGTTTACAGCGCTACAACTATTGAAAATATTCAAGATCAAATCAATCAAGATTTATGCATAATTAATAGTTGGCTAGCTTCGCATAATATGATTCTGAGTAGCAAAACGAAGCTGATGTTTTTCAACTTAACAAGCTCTCCTGTAAATCTAAATATTATGTATCACAGATGCACTGGAAATCGTTGCTGTACTTCTTGTTGTTTTCCTATTGAATATGTTAAAGAATTTAAATATCTTGGGCTTACTATAGACAGTAAACTTAAATGGAGTTCGCACATTAGGAACGTCAAGAAATTATTGTATACGTCTTTAAGAAAATTTTACCTGATTCGCTCTTCGTGTCCAAAAAATATCTTACGCATGTTGTATTTTTCACTTGTACAATCTCACTTAGAATATGGTATCTCATGCTATGGGAATGCGTATATATCTCATCTAAAACCATTGTTGGTGGCACAAAAAGCTATAGTTAGAGGAATATTAGGCAAAAATAAACGGGTACCATCGCTGCCATTATTCAGATCGATTAACATCCTTCCATTGCGCTATTTATACGTCTTTAAAGTTTTAAAAATATTTTTCATCAGGAATAGTTCGTTATCATTTAAAGATGTCATTGGCTACTTTATTAGAAGACAGTATACTGCCATGGTTCCTTCAGCACGGATCGAAATTCTAAAAGCGCTTCTATCCGATTATTGCTCCATTCATTTTTAACAAATTGCCAGATGAAATAAGAGGTGTAAAAAAGTTTAGCGTATTTATTAGACAACTGAAGCTATGGCTTTTCGGTTTAGATAACATAGAATATTTATTTTCTGTTATTAGTTAATTAATTTGGACGCATACTTCTATAAATTACTTCTTTTAATTTCTTCAATTTTAGTCCTTTTGAACCGCTCATGTTATAATTCTGCTCACTCGACTCCATAGTATTGTTTATTTCTTCTTATGATTGTGCAATTAACACTGACAACTATATGTTGTCATCAATTGCACACAATCTTTATTACGATTGCATTCTTAATAAATTTTTAGTATTACTGAATATTCTATTTTTCTATTATTTTTAAATATTATATTAATTTGAAATGTAATTAAATTAGAATTTAGTTTGAGGAAAAAAAAAAAAAAAAAAGGAGAAGGAAGGGAAGAAGAAAAGGAAGAAGAAAAGGAAGAAGAAAAAAAGAGAAAAAAGGAAAAAAGGAATAAAAAAAGAAAAGAAACGATATTGGATTTGTATTATGCAAGTGTAACTTTTTTTTTTTTTTTTTTTTTTTTTTTCTCAAAATTGGCAATAATAAGTTTATAATATTATTCAATATATATCTATTAAAAGTTTCAAGATTACTTATGTGAATGTAAATATAATATAAATGTAAAAATAAGAATAGGAATAGTATATTGAAATTTATTTGTAAATATAATGTAATGCAGTTGTAAATAAATAAAATAAATAAAATAAAATAAATATATAAAGATACAAAAAAAAAAAAAAAAAAAAAAAAAAAAAAAAAAAAAAAAAAAAAAAAAAAATTTTTTTGATGAATTTTATGATTTTCTGCATTTTCACAAAATATCAAATTATTATATATTTAACTTGAATTCTATTTTAATTGATAGGTAAAGGTATTACAATTAATGGATTATTGTATATGAAAGAACGTCATTTAGATGAACTATTTGCTGGACAAAACCTCAACATCAAAATAATTTTTGAACATAAACTTGGCCAATGGCAATACGAAAATGTAAGTATTTTTTATTTTTATTTTGCAAGTATCTTCTAAAAATCCATAAATTTTAATAGGGAATATACAGCTTAAACCAATCTAAAATCATAGATGATATTTCTTCTCCTATAAATACTTGGCTAAGCAATGTACCTATTGGCACCCCATCGACAAGCAGTGCGGCTTTTGACATAGACGTAAGTAATTTTTTCTGCTCGACTTACTTAATATTCTACTTTTTAAAATATTTGCAAAAATTTAAGGTTTCAGTTAAGGAAATCCTAGAAAAAACTGAATCAGGAAAGTCTCTTCTAAGATGTTATAGTGAAACAAAAACTTTAACACCATCTGACAGAACAAATCTAGTTCATAAAGTTATTCAATATTTCATTGAGAACGAAAAACACCTTTCCGTGAAAAATTGCAGTAGTTTAGCAGAACAAATCATCGAACTTTTTCCTACTGAAACTATTGTATGATAAAAATAAATTATGCTTTTTAGATAAACTATTGTTAAAAAATTTTTGTTCTATTTTATTTTAGTCCACATATTTTATTGTTGGCGAAAAACGATGTCTACGAAAAGGAAAGTTATGGGACCGTTACCAGAGTAGAAAAAGATCTTTAAAAAAACTTTCTGGGTATCCTAAACCAAAAAAAATAAATCATCTCAAAGAAAAAAGTCCAGATTTGGAAGATTTTAATGAAGATGAATGTGAAAAAATAAAAAACGAACTAAAATACTTACGTGAATGGGATGACGTTATTTTGAAATGGAATAAGACCGTTAAATTTCGAAGAGATTTTTAAAAAAAAAACATGGACAAAAACTTAGAACATATATATTAAAAACTTGGCCTTTGTACAAACATCCCAAAGCACAACAATTGGTAAGTATTTCATCGTACTTGGTTGAAAAAAACTTTTGAATTTAGTTTTTCTTTAAAAAACTCAATTAAAACTTCAATGATTTTTAGCAATTTCATACTATGTATATATAAAACTTTATACATACATACATATACGTATGTATATATCTTTTGATGTACAGGCTGTTTTTTGGACTATTGTTTTTTGTTTGGTATTCTTTGGACTATTTTATGAAAAAAAAACACCCTGTATAAATTAAGAACATTTCAATTTAGTAAAATAAATATTTGCACCCTATCTTTACAATTATTTGTGTTGATGATGAAATAAAGTTTTTCCATACTCTTTTTTAAAAATCTTTCTTTTATGTATATAAATCTAATAATACAATAATTCGAGTATGTATTATTTTAAATTTTTTACATTGCAGATAGTGTTGCGACAGCTACATTAAATTCTTTTTATTGGTCCATTTTTTTGTACGCCACTGTACAAATTCAGTTGGCTGTACATTAAAAAAAAAAAAAAAAAGCATAATTCAATTCATATTTTAAAATTACAGTCTGCAGTTCATTGGAATTGCAACTTAAAATTCCAAGAAATGAACTGTAAACCAAAATCCGTTGCACACAAGCAACAAAATTCCTAATCCATTTCATTGTACTTGAGGTGGCGTGATTTTTTATTATATTTAAAGAAATCACGCTATTTCTAGAAAATGCATGTGAATTACTCTTTTTATTTCATATCAACCTTCTCTTAATCTCCAACTCACTTTTTTTTATTAAAATTCATTTTTTTTAAAAATCTCTTAAAAAAACCTAAAATGCATGTAATAGTAATTACCGACGGTAAAACGTCATATTTCATATAAAATTTCAATCGCATGTAGGGTGCCCCAAATAAAATTTAATACATCGAAATTGACCCACATAAAATCATTATGGCCTATTTTTAATATAAATAGCATAATTATATTCCAACTTCAATTCACACACACACTGTGTCAAGTACCCCATTACGCTGATATTACCCAGTGTTGGGGGATGGAGGGAAAATTCCCGTTTTTGGGGAATTTTCATCTCAAATTTTGAAAAAAGGGAAAGAGGGAAAAAATACTAATAATATCTATTTTTAAGGGAAAAATAAGTAGGAACGGAAATTCCATGTTTTGATTGTTTCCAAGATTTAGTATTTGGAAAAAGATAATAGCATACATATTTATGTTATATAAAAAAGCATGAGTTAATGTTTAGTAACCACTAAACTACAACTGTAGTACATTTTAAAAAAATTAAAAAAATGTAGTAAATCTATTCCATATGTTGTAGCAGAAAGCACAATAAAAGAGAAATCAAGAAAAAAGTTAAGAATAAAAGTAGCAATAATCTACTATTATCTAATTATTATTATTTGTTTTTTTTGTTTATATTATGGAATATTTTTTGTTATTTGTTTATAATTGTTTTTTTTTGTCTTATAGAATAGTTTTTCAAATAAAAATATTTAAAATGTACTTATTTTTTTATTAAAATAGCGATAGGGAATTTTCTGGGAAATTTGAAAAATATTGAGGGAAAAATGAGTTGTGTTAGTTCAAATTCAGGGGATTTTTGTTCAAGAGCATCCCCCAACACTGATATTACCTACTCGCTATATATTACTCATCAAGTAATATATGGAATATACCAGAATGTTCTGTGATGGTTCATATACCTTCATGCATATTGCTGAATATTAATCTCTTAAATGTCTTCTTAAATTACCTCATTATAGGTAATTAAGAGACCTGCAATGAGATAATACGAAGTATGATGGTATATAGAGGAGGTACATTTTGACTACCTTCTGATTTTTAGTCTGAATCCGGTCATCTGCAGCACAAGATGTTTTTGTTTAAGAAAAGAAAAAAAAAAAAAAAAAAAAACTAAAATAGTTAAAATTTGAAATATAATAGAAAAATTAAAACTAATATTGGGTCATATTTTTATATTTTTGAGGATAAAATTTTGAAAAGAAGAAAGAAAAAAAAGTTTTACTAGAAAGAAAGAAAAAAAAGAAAAAAAAGAAAAATTAATAGAAAAAAAAAAATAAAGAAACAACAGGGTGTTTAAAATTATAGCGGTTAAAGTTTTAAAGTTTTAAAGTTTAATTATCATTTTGGTGATACGTTGATTGTCTTTTAAGTAGTAGTGTACGAATGGTCAGGAAATGAAATATTTATAATTTAAAATCTTGTGCCTTGAAGTGATAATTTAATAATGATGATAGTGTTTTAATTTTTTTTTATAAAGAAAAAAAAAAACGAGCAAAATATGTGTCACCCTAAGTGAGAAAGAAAAGGTGAAAATTTCTTATAGAATATTCGTTTTCTTTCTTGTGCCGCATGTGGATTCTTTTTTTTTGAAAATTTATATCGGAGATATGAAAAAAAAAAAAAAAAAAAAAAAAAAATTATTCAAATGTAAAACACATAATGAAAAAAAAAAAAAAATATATAAAGTGTTAGTGTAAAAATTCATGCAATATTCATTCGTACGCAATTTTTTTTTGTTATAAATAAAATGATAAAACAAATAAATGAGTAAAGTTAATTGCAAATGCCATAATCAAAAGAAAATATATAAAATAGAAACTTTTAATATGAGAAATTAATTAAAGTATTACTGAATAAATAAGTATATATAGATATAAAAATGGTACAACGAATGTAAATCAACGGCAAGGATGGATCTGAATCGGCTCACATCTGGCCAGATCAGCGCTCCAGGCCCCTACCCCGTCGCCGCTACAGGAGTATAAGACATTTAGTTAAGTACATTTTTTTTTGCATTGTTAAAGATATTAATCTAGATTTTATTATATGAATATAAATGAACAACTATCTCTAGCTTAAATATACCAAAAGTAAAGCAATTATCATATGTACAAAAAAAAAAAAAATAAAAGTAATTAATAATCTTTTCTTTTTTTGTTCTTATGGTGCATGGCACTTGGAATATTATGTACTCAGATAAGAGATACAATTTTTTTTGTTATCTCCTATTTATTTTTAGTTGAAGAAAAAAAAAATTATTTAAATAATCAAACAAAAAAAAAAAAAGAAGAGAAAAAAAAAAAAAAAAAAGAAAATATATAAATATATTCATTAGGCAGTTTTTTTTTTTGAAAATTAGAACCAGAAGAAAGAAAAAAAAAAACCGATTACTCCTTTTTTGATAGGAGTTTAATTGAAAAAAAAAAAGAAAAGGAAAAATGATAATAATAATATAAAAATTTATGCAGATAGTTGTAATAAAGTTTAGATTACATTAATAATTTAAAAACCTTTTTTTTTTTTTGAAAATAATTAAAACAACAAATATCGGAAATTTATTGAAGAAAGAATAAGATTGTTACAAAAAAAAAAAGAAAATTTATGAAATAACATAATAACAAATTGTATAATAATAATTTAAGTTGGTAATAATTTAATATAAATGGACTTTTCAGTATTTAATAAAAAAAAAAAAAAAAAGAAAATTAAATAATAAATCTCGAATTAAAATGAATATAAAATTTATTGAGTGATTTTAGTTATTTGGCTTTCACTAAGAAAAAAAAAAAAAAAAAAAAAAAAATTGAAAAGGAATCAAAAACAAAAAACAAAAAAAAAAAAAAAAAAAAAAAAAGGAAAAAAGGGAAAGAAAAAGAAAAAAGAAAAAAAAAAGAAGAAAAAAAGATATAATTAAATTAGAGCAATCGGACAAAAGAAAAAGAATGTATTTGGCAAGATAAAGGTGAAAGTTTGTGAGTGGTGGATATCATCGTAGGGAGATGAAGGTCGCGGCTCCCCTTGGTTGGAATTTTCTTTCACTGTAGTTCACCCTGTCAAGGCGTAATCTCGTCATGGTATGTCTTTCTTCTAGAACTTGATCCTTTTTGAATTATATTGATGGTTTCGACTTTTCATATTGAGTAATTTGCCGGTCAAAATTATGTAACTGTGCGGTAAAAACTCCGAAAAGGTGATCCCAAGAACCCACCCAGGACTGAAGCGGCTGGAACCGACCGGCAGGGGTTCACCTAGGAAGCAGGTTGATCTATATTTTTACATATTTTAAATTTTCCGCTATTATGTTACAATAGATATAGACTATGAATATTTTCAAAGAGGAAAAAAACTAGATTATGCGAAATGGGCGCATTTTTGTAATGTAGTGAAAATGATATTTGAAGGGAGATTAAAGGATGCTGTTACTAAAAACTATTTTTATGAGTTTTTAGAATGCTTCGACACTCTTGATATAGGTATAGTAATATGTAAATGTTATACGCATATTACATATGTATGCATATAATTTTAATGAAATTATTAATTATTTTTTGTTAAATTATTTCAGATAATATAAACATTGGATACGCATACTTATTACATGGCGTCCTGTATCCGACAAATAAATACATAATGGGGAAACGAATTAAATACACAATAAAAGACTCACAAAATGCATTTACTGCCACTGTTGTAGAATGCAGTGAAATCGACTCATTAATAAATTAAAAAAAAGAAGAATGTTCAAAAACAAAAGTAACACTTCAACCTTTTATTATCATAGTTGGTAATAAATTTAACTATAAAAAATTTTATGTTGTGATAGATGACATAAAATATTTATTTAATTCTTATTTAGAATGCATAGACTTTTGTTTCAAAGTTATGTATGTACTGGATCTGAAATATCCAGTTGAATGTTTATCAGTTTGGACATTCATTCAAAATTTTTTGTACAACATCCATGATTCTTCATCACAATGTCCTGTAACTCAAACTTTTATTAAAGATTTAAATTATAAAAATTAAGATGTTTAAAACTATTAAATTTATAAAAATTAAAGGAAAAATTTAAGGAAAAAAATTGTTAATTTAAGTGTAATTAAATATTTAGTATTATTAAGCATTTAGAAAAAAAAACTATCTATAAATCAAGAATAAAAAAAGTTTATAAGAAAGAAACAATTTTTTCAATTATTATTTAACACAGCTGTTAATGTTTCATTAGAAATTTTTTTTCTGAAATTTTTTTAATCTTATACAAGCGGTTGGATTATCTCCAATTCAGCATTTCCATTTGAAAATTCACGTTTCAGCAAACAAAATTTTGAATTTGAGACTACAATTGGTTTTAATATTTTACTAGGGAAATGATTTGTTTAAAGTTAATGCAGTTTATCTAATTTTTTGGTTGATTTTCTTTGGAAAGTATTGTGTAAACTAGATTTCCTCTAAGGTAATTTATATAATCAGAAAAATTCAGTTCAGTCAAGATTTCAGGCAAATCATGCATTCTTCTTGGCAAATGATTTGTATAAGATTAATGTAATTTACCTAAAATTTAGGTTGATTTGTAATGCAAAATATTTTACAAACTGGATTCACTTTTTGGTAATTTATACAGTCATAGAAGTTCAGTTTAGTCAAGATTTAAAGCAAATCACACATTCTGTTTTGCAAATTATTTGCTCAAGGTTAGCACAATTTGCCTAATTTCTTGGCTGATTTAAACTGGAAAATATTGTGTGAATTAGATTTGTTCATAGGTAATTTACACAATCAAATTAGTACAATTTTGCCAAGATTTAAAGATTAAGAAGAATACCTTATTTTGTTTGGGAGATTCGTACTATTTTTTATATAAAATAATTTAAACAATTATTTTAAGATAACTTATACTAAAGATTGGTTGGCTGAAAATTGCCGTATATATTATGCAAATTATATGTTATTTTTAGGTGAATTCACCTAATCATTTCTTTCTGTGTAAAATACACACTTTACGATTTTCTGTACGACTCGACCAAGTCGTACGACAAATCGTAAAGTGTGTATTGCAGTCGGCAGACAAATTTCAAAGTCTGTCAGACGGTCAGATGAAAATTAAAAGGTTTTAATTTTTTGTGGGCGTAACCAAGATCTTATGGACAGGTCGTAACGTGTGTACTAAAGTCTGACAGATTTCGTTTGTTTTTTGTAATTTATTTAATTGCTTGCTTTCTAGAAGATAAATTGTTTTGTTAGTAAAAGAACGAACTCATTCTTAGAAATTAAAGTTTAAATTACTTTGTCAAAATGGCGTGTTCAGATAACGAGGGTTGGCGAGATTTTATAGAATGTTCAATTTTTGTTCATTTATATGATGTCGAAAGACAATGAACATTTTTTGAGTGCTAGTCTCGTTCAAATTGTTCAAGAAGTTTTAAATTCTGAATCTAGTGATAACAACCGCGGTGGGAGTGAAGAAGTTTCGCTGATACAAAATTTAGACATAATCAATAGTTCAGAAATTGAAATACTACAAAAAGAATCAACTATTGTGTCTACAGGAGCAACAGAAAACGACCTAAACAATCTTTTGACTTAAACAATCATGGAGCTTATGTTACTTATATGAGAGATTCCAAGGTATGTATTATTTTTATTTTAGGTTTTTATTATTTTTTAAATTTCTAAATCTATTTATCAAACCAACAAATTTTATAATATTAAAATACAACATTGCTTTATTTAAAGTCTTATATTTATGTACTCTACACTTTGTTTTAAATTATTTAGAACTCGGTTTGGACTTTGAATGTCTAAAATTTCTTGATTTAGCGGGCATTACAAAAATTGTAGGAAATGAAGATAAATCTTATGGAACTTTGGTAAAACTTAAAGGAAATTTGATAGAGTGGAGAAAATTACACGTAAGAATGAGAATCTCATGTTCAAACATTATTAAATATTAAATAAACTTTACACACAGGAATATTCTGAACCCATCATCCAAGAATCATTATTTGATGCCGATACATTGCCAGTACCATTGAGTATATCTTCATGGTTGAGTGGCATTCAAGAGCACAATAGCTGTTGTTCTTCGGGAACAAATTCACCGGTTCCTGTCAAAATTGTAATTTAAAAAGAAACAACTTTAGTGAACAATTGTTATTTACAACTAACATTTTAGAATTTACTTGATATACTTATATTTCGATTATATACTTGATTATTCGATTTTGGACCACATTTTTAGTTTAAACATCACATTAAAAACATCAGAGATTGACCAAATATCGAACCAAATCATTACTCAGTTTCCGGATGAAATTAAAGCATGTACATTTTGAAAATATGTGGCTTTAATTTTTTTAACCAACATTTTTAATTTTAGAAATTGTACTACATAAAAAGAAATGATAAAATTCCAGCCGGAGGAAAACTATATTATAGATACAACAATCGTCTAAAAACTTTAAGAAAGAGAGGAATTTCATGTGAATCTACGTACACTAGCAACAAGAAATTAAAAACCGAAAACTCACAAACTATTGGAAAGAAAAATGAAGATGATCAACTTGACTTTGATAGTAAGTTTTATTAAAATATATGTATGTAGAAATTTCATTCTAACGGTATTCAAAGTAAAATTAAAGTTAATTTTTGCAAGTTTGTATATACATATAATATTATAAATAATACTTTTTATTCTTTTTAAAATTGACCCACGCATTTAATCTTTATGCATGTTCTTTTCTCAATTTTTTTAGTGAATAAAATTGAATCAGACAAAATAATTTTGAAATATAACCAATATAACTGGCAATTATGTACAAAAACATGGATTGATTTGTTTCCTTACAGAAAACAATATTATTCTGAAAAGCTTGATTCTTCATTTAAATCGATTATTTCAGACTGGCCGATACTAAATAATAATTTAGGATATACACTAGTGAGTTTTATTTCATCACACAAAAATCAAAACCAACACTATTTTTTTTAATTTTAAGATTTGGAAAGACTTCTCTCTTCTTTTTGGTGAAGAAAAATCTATGGCACTTTTTAATAAATGGCCAACGTTTGTTATGAAATTTCCACAAATAGCATCAAAAATTAAAGACAAAAGCGGACAACAACTTTTCGGTTTACTTGATGAAAATACGAATGAAGGTACATAAGTATATAACATGTAATTTTTACGTAACTTATTCTGAATCGTTTATTTTAATTATTTTTTCTAGATTCTCGTGACATCATCATAGCTGTACTGCTTCATTGTATTTTGCAGCCAACAGTAAGAATTAAAATAAAAAATTCAACCAGTAAAGCTGAATATTGGCGACCAAGCATCTCGGCATCTCAAGACAGTTTTATAAAACTAGTAGCTAGTGAAAATGACATACTTCCAACTGCCATTGCAAGATCAGAAATGTATAAAAAAATGGGTCTTGGTTGCCAACCCTACATAATTGTAGTACGTAATTCATTTTTAGAAATTAAATCCTTTTGTATCATTATTGAAGATATAATTTACAAAACAACTAGTTTTGTCAAAGCTCTAGACATTTGTTATAAAATCTTCAACGTATTCAATTTAAAGTACACATTAGAATGTGAATCCGTATGGATTTTTTTTGAAAAATTTTTTTTAACATGATCTCAACTAAATCGAAAATTTCACCTGCTGTATCAAACTTAATATCAGATTTATCCTAAGCCTTATTAGATTTAAAAAATAAAAATAAAAATGGCTTCATACATTTGTTTTGCGTGCAAAACACCAGTAGAAAGTGTCGATAAATTAATTAATCACTTAAAATACGTTCATAGTTTATCAACATATTCTAAATAGATATGTGCTCAAGAATATTGTTCTCAATCTTTTACTAACATTAGCTCATTTAAAAGACATTTAAAAGGTCACAAACAAAACCAGCAAATAACTGTCCAAACTTCGAATCAAAGCCCTCTTGAAATTCAGAATGAAAATAATACAAATGTGTTAGACCGTGAAATAAATAATAACTTGAAACCAAGAGCTGAAGAAAAAATATTTGATTTATTTAAATTTGAAACCACTTTTAAAACATCTTCACTTTTATTTCTATATAAGTTGTATAATAAAATAGCTTTACCTCGAAAATGTGTAATAGTACTGACAGATATCGGGTATAAAGTGGGTATCAATATCCGGATATTCACTATACCCGCATTAAACCCGATATGTGTCAGGGGGTATTCATTGAATACCCGAGTATACATCGAAAGCAATCGAGTATGAAGCGGGTATCTATACCCACATAAAACAGCCGAGTATTGACAGTGTTGTGAACTTGAAATGGGAAATTTTACGATGAAAAGGCAAATTAGTGCTAACTTCATATGAAAAAGAACGTCAAGAACGTCAAATGTGAATGAAAAAGAAGAAGATTTAATATTAAAAAAATCACAATTTCAATAATCAAAATATTCATTTTTCAAAATATATTTCAAAAATCATAATAAATTTAAAAAACTAATTGAAAATACATTAAGGTAAGTTTGTGTAAAAAAACAATATTTAAAAATATATAAAAACATTATTTTTGTTTCAGATGGAAGCAATTAATAAAAAAAGAAAAATCCTGTCGAAAGATGAGACTTCAAAGGTCATTGAAGTATGGAGGAACCATATTAATGAACTAAGAAGAAATATGAAAAATAATCATATTTATAAGAAGATGTGTGCTGAGCTGAATAATCAATATAATTTAATTTTGTCTGAGGAGGAATTAAGAAATAGGATAAAAAATTTGGGAAAAAAATTCAGGTAAGAAATAAATAAAATTTTCCAATACATAATTAGGTTAATACTTTTTTTTTAAATTTTCACAGAAACGAGAAAAAATCAATGGGAACTACAGGCGGTTCTCCATCGGATTGGGAATATTTTGACATTATACAGCAGTTTATCGGGGGATTTAAAAGTAATCGAGTGTGTGAACTGATGGAAGAATCATTTCACTCAGGTAATATGTTTAATTAAATTTTATTAAAATATATTATTATATACATATATGTATATATATTTTGCAGATCAAAGTAATTCGACGTCACCAACATCAATACCGTCACCATCATCAGCTTCAATACCGTCACCATCATCAGCATCAATACCGTCACCATCATCAGCATCAATACCGTCATCATCATCGATATCATCACTATCACCGTTGGAGCCAATATTAGCAACGTTTTTCCCTGAGTCAATGCCGATGTCTCCACCAATGTTGGGTACAACGGCAAGATCTACGAGAAAAAGTGCAAGTTACGAAAGAGAAATTTGTACTACGATGACGGCGGAAAAGGAAATCTTTGAAAAATTTGTAAATGAGAGCCTCAAACACGATGCAGAAGTCGTGGAGACTCTCAAAGAAAATAATAGCCTTCTTCGCCGTATCGTAGAAAATATTGAAAAAAAAATTAATTAGTAAATAAGGTATTTTTATTATTATTTAAAATTATTACTAATATATATACTTAGTTTTAAGTTAGATTTAAGCAGTTTATGAAAGTTAGATTTAAGCAGTTAATGAAAATGAATTAAAGTAAAATTATTGAAAAAAAGTGTTTTAATAATATTTACCAAATGATTGAGCAATGGCATTTCTTATCGCGCTTCCTAAAGTACGTTCATGTGAAATATTTTCTCTTATTCCTCTATGTGGTTGTCTACGGCTATTATTTGCTTGAATTTCTTTCATCCATTTATTATTAATATTATCATTTCGTATGTTGCAAATGTTGTGTAATACACAACATGCTTGGATGATAATATTAACATTTTTTATGTTCACTTCAAGTCCTTTCCCAATTCTTCTAAACCTTGCCTTTAAGTGCCCAAAAGCATTCTCCACGACTCGTCTGCTTGCAGAAAGACGTTTATTGAATTGTTTTTCAAATTCGAGCAAGTCTATTGAAAAAGGAAATGGTTTCATTACAATATGCGATAATTTAAAAGCGGAGTCACCAATCAGAAGTACAGGCACTCGTTTTCCATTAATAAGTTTTGAATTATTCATGAAAATGGTATTATTTTCATGCTCTCTTTTTAAATGTGAACATTCAAAAATGGTCGAGTCATTACTTCTTCCTGGAACACCCACATTAATGTATGTGAAACGATAGCGGTGATCAACAGCAGCAAAAAGGATGGTTGAATACCATCCTTTAAAGTTATAATAATCAACTGCTTCTTCTTGAGGGGGTCTCACTTCTATATGACATCCATCGATAGCACCATAACATTGTGGGAAGCCCAGTCTTTCAAAACCACCAACAATTTCATCCAATTTAGACTGTGTTGGTGGATAAGCATTAAAGGCATCGTTTTTTAAATGTTCCCATATAGCGTGGCAGGTTTCAATAACCATCTCACCTAGAGTTGTTCGTCCAATTCCAAATAAACCCGCTACGGTTCTATATTCTGCGGAAGAACCAAGTGCATATAATACGCAAGCAATACGTTTTTGCAATGGAATAGCAAATCGGTATGAAGTATTTTCTCGTTTCAGATGTTTCAGTTTAGATACGATTACTTGAAATGTATCTCTGCTGACTCGAAAAGTATTTTTAAATTTTTGTTCACTATATCGGAGAACATCATTCTCCCAATATCGAGAATTTTCAACCTTCAATAAAAATCAAATATAATTATATGTGCAGTAAAACTGAATAATTTACTTACTGTAGTCCATTTTCTTTTTGCATTTTTCACAATCTTTATATACCGATACATTTTAATTTTTTTCCACATTAATATTGTTCGGGTACGTAAACGTTTTCTTTTTCTTAAATAATTTGAAATTGTAATGTTATTGTTATTAATCAATGTGATCATATTAATTTCTGAAACATCCATTTTAAATTTAAATTTCAAACAAATTCCAACCTTAAATAATATGACGTACGAGCCGATACCCGGGTTATGTGTGTCACCTATGCGAGTATTGCTAATACCCGGGTAATCATATCGATACCCGCCTTATACCCGATATCTGTCAGTACTATAACTGAAATTTCTAGTGATATTTGTGAGTACTTGTTAATTATAATTTCGAAAGCTTTAAAAGATATTGCAGATGATAG
The DNA here is from genome assembly GCA_939192795.1 of Bombylius discolor. NCBI lineage: Eukaryota > Metazoa > Arthropoda > Insecta > Diptera > Bombyliidae > Bombylius > Bombylius discolor. The sequence goes on along the minus strand of OW584241.1, from coordinate 17,510,590 downwards.
TCAGTCTAAAAATATTTCGGACATACTGCGAGAAATTTCTTATACTGTTTCAGAACCGTTTAAAGATTTCCAAACCGAACATAAATTTTTAAAAGTCTTAGAAGAAAAACGACTTTTAAAATTACCTGATCAATTCCTTATTAATGATGAAGTAGATATCACAATTTTAAAGAGTGAGCCTACATTAGACAAGAAGGCATCAAAAGGAGTTTTAATGCCTTTAAAATTTCAACTTAAACAATTTTTTGAACTCCCAAATGTTTTTGAAAAAACTATTTCAAATTTACAAAGAAAAGAAAAGAAAAAAAAAAAAAAAAAAACGTTGGAAAAATATTCGTGAAAAATATGGCTCTAAAAATGTTATTTCTTATTTTCTCTATACAGATGAGTTAGAAGTTAATAACCCTTTGGGTTCTCACAGAAGTACTCACAAAATTACAGCCGTTTATTATTCTATTCCGGTAATACCTTCAGAATATCTTTCAACTTTAGAAAATATATTTATAGCAATGCTGTTTAAATCCATATACAATAAAAAATTTTGAAATTATCATTGCATTTACCCATTAATAAAAGAAATTGAGGAATTAGCTAATAATGGAATAACTATCCGTTTTCAAGGAGTGGATCTTCAAATTTACTTTGTACTTGGACTTATTGTAGGCGATAATTTAGGACTGAACAACATTTTAGGCTTTACAACCTCTTTTAATTCAAATTATTATTGTAGATTTTGTAGAAGACAAAAAACAAACCTTAGAAAGGATGTAATTGAATTTGAAAAAAATTTACGTGATGAACAAAATTTTCTAACGGATTTAGAAAAAAATGATAGTAAAAATACTGGAATAGTAGAAAATTCTCTACTTAATCAAATTAACAACTTTCATGTTACATCAAACTATGCAGTCGATACTATGCACGACTTTTTCGGGGGTGTTTGCCATTACAACATGTCTAAAATTATTTTGTATTGCATACATCAAAAATTATTTACCTTAGAAACTTTGAGAAACAGAAGTTGGCAATAAACCTCCTTTAATAAATATCGAACATTTGAAAAAAAAAAACCATTTAAATATGTCTGCAAGAGAGATGTGGTGTTTCGTTCATCATTTTTCGGTAATTGTCGGTGATCTCATTCCTAAAGATAATGAAGTGTGGTTTTTTTTATAAAAATGTTGAAGATTTTGGACTTAATACTCATGTCACTTTTTGATCAGAAATCCATTTCTCTTTTAAAATGTCTTATTAATGAGATGAATTCATTATATTTACGATTGTTTATTGATAATTTGAAACCAAAACACCATTTCTTATTACACTATTGTACCATAATTGAACACAGTGGGCCTTTAAGATATCAAAGTTGTTTCCGCTTCGAAGCGAAACATAAATTATTAAAAACTTATGCAACTAACATAACTAGTCGCGTCAATATATGTTGGTCTCTAGCAATCAAATTTCAGTTTTCTAATGCCTATCACGCATTAATTAAAAAAGGATTTGAAAACATGATTGATTTATCGAAATTAAAACAAATAATTATTCGTGATGAAATTAAATTTGACCAAACATATAGAAATGATCAGGAAATGGGCTTTATATCTAATGAATTTATTTTAAAAGGAACATTATACAAAAAGTCTTATTATATATTTTTAAACGAACATCATGAAATTGAATTTTTTGAAATAAAATGTTTTCTTATTTTAAGTAATAATGAAGTTTTTTTCATTTGCTATGAATATGAAAATGAATTGTTAAGAAAAAATCAAATCTTGTAAATATTATAAATTCGAAACGAATTCAATGTCTACCTTTACATGTACTCAAAACTTATGATGGTAAAAATGTAATTAGACTTAAATATATGTAGAACATTAAAAAATGATATGTAAATTTTGAACAAATATATATGTATTTCTTTAATAAAATAAAATGTATTTCATTTAAATCTCTTATACATGTAAAACCGACATATCAGGTAGGGATATGTTTTAAACATAAATTTTGTTCTGGGCAAACTTTTGTGGTATTTTACTGAAAAAAATCGTACGCACCCTGTAAACAGATAATATTTTATTGTAAAACACCCTGTACAATAGTGGAACTACTGTATAGTACTTAAAATTTAACTATAAAATAGTTAAAAGAGTTAACAAATTTATTGTTATTTTTCAATTATTCTGTTTGTCAATTTAACTAATTTGTTGTCATATTTGTAACTATAGAAGTAGTCGATATTTACAACATTTTAAGTCACTTAAAAATCGATTATTTTCAATAGTTAATTTTAAATATTTTTTAGTTAGCTGAATTTAAACTAGAAAAATTGTTGATTTTTAGTTATGTATTTTTAACTACTTTTCTTTCTCGGTGCAGCACATGATTGATTCCCTGTTAAAAAATGGTGTTTTAGTACAACCAAAAAATATATAGACAGAAAGAAGTCTTATGTAGTATCGACTAAAAATTGTAATTATTAAATTAGACTATAGAACAGTACGGTAAGAGAAGGAAGGAAGTGAAAGCTTTTTTAACTATGCTTTAAAGCGCTTTGAAATTTAAGTTTTGTTTTTAACATGATCAAGATGAATGAAAAATATAAAAAAATTTTACTCTTGTGTGTTAAATAGAATATAAAAAAAATTTCAAATGGTGAAACATATGTGAATAAAATGAGTCACACTGACACCATCAATTACCTTGTTTATGCGAAGCTTTAATTCGCATTAACTCATGCTGTTTTGACTAAATACGGATGCATAAACCAAATTTTAAAACGCATTGAAACTTTATTTCGTTTTGAGTGAATACACTATAAAATCCGAATTTAAAACTTCAATGCGTTTTTCAAATGTTTCTTCGTTTTAAGTGAATTGTCATATTTGACCTTTCAAAATGGTGTTGATAACATACTAAACATCAATATGAACTTTTAGAGTAGTATTAGTTTATTACTCAAAACGTTTTAAGTGAGAACGAAATGTTGTACTACGCATAAACACCAATTAAAATGTATTATCTCAAAACGATGTTCAAAACGTTTTATCGTTAATACGTTTTAATTTTTGTGCATAAACAAGGTAATTGTCGTATTCGCATGTACATATGTATTTCTATGCAGAAGTAAAAGCTTTTTTTAACAAAACTGAAATATGCTGATGTACATTCAAAGCTATTTCACTAATGGGGTTCCAATGTTGGAACCCCAGAACAAAAATTTTTGTATGAGACATTTTTATACTACATAAGAATTCTTTCTGTCTATATATTTTTTGGTACAACGTAACATCACTGAAGTCATTAATTCAGTTTGCTGCACTAAATCCGTTAAATGCCTTTTAAAAATTTGCGTCGTTTGTCAAAAGAAAGTAGTCAATACAATTGAATGCTTAGAGAATGATATTTGGTATTCAAAATGAGTGAACTAGAAAGTAAAAATTTTTTGCAAAAAAACAAAGCAAGAAAAATCTGTAAATAATATAGTCAAAAAAAATATCCAAATTAAAACAAGTGATCTGTTTTTCACATTTTAGGTATGCATTTATTTAGTACACAATTTTGTTTGCAAGGGGATTCTCAAACATAGTTTAGTTGTACCGTTATGCAGGTTAGTAATTGTGGAAATTGTTTCATTAGTGTTTTCATTGCTCAGCACAATGGGTCGTGGTAAATGTTTATCAGATTTTGAAAAAGGTCAAATTTTAGCACTTTCATCCAGCGGAAAAAATGTTTCGTATATTGCAAAAAAAAATAAATAGATCTCGAAAAGTTGTAATAAACTTTTTAAAAGATAAAGAAAATTATGGCACAAGAAAAAGTTCTGGTCGGCCAGTAAAATTATCAGAAAGAGATAAAAGACGGATATTGAATACTGCATCAAACAGTGCTGTGAGTTGCAATAATATCAGAAAAATATGTAATTTAAATGTATCTAAATCTACGATTTGGAGGATTTTGAACATGAATGAAAATATTAGAAGATCTAAAATGAACAAGTGCCCGAACTTGCAAGAGAGACACAAAACTGGCAGATTAAACTTTGGAAAAATCCACATGGGCTGGACCGTTGAAAATTGGAAAAAGGTATATCGAAGTTTTAGCATTTTCTCAATGATATCTCTAAATGTGTAGATTTTCCAGGTCATATTTAGTGACGAGAAAAAATTTAATCTCGATGGACCGGACGGATTAAATTCATATTGGCGAGATTTAAGGAAGCAACCCAGATATTTCAGTAGAAGAAATTTTGGTGGCGGATCGGTTATGGTGTGGGATGCGTTCAGCGGCTATGGAATTGTAAATTTAGAATTTGTTTCGACCAAAATGAGAAGTGAGGATTATCAACGTGTATTGAATAACAATTTAACACCATATTCAAGGGAACATGCAGACACAACATTTACTTCTCAGCAAGATAACGCCCCCATTCATAATAGTCAAAGTACTCGCAATTGGCTAAGAGACAATAATATTGCCGTTTTAGATTGGCCAGCTCGCTCCCCGGACTTAAACCCAATAGAAAATATCTGGGGCATACTTGTCCGCAAAATTTATGACGGTTGCCGGCAGTACAGTACAGTGAGCGAGCTCGAAGAAGTGATTCAAACGAGCTGGGATAGCCTTAGTACTGAAATAATAAATAATTTAGTGAAAAGTATGCCAAATAGGATTTTTGAAATCATAAATCGTAATAGAGGATACACGAGCTATTAAATTTTATAATTTTGTTAATAATTTTTAATCTTATGTTGATAATTTTACCTTTATTCTAATATTAATTCTACATGTGCTATCATTTTGAAACGGGCTAAAAATGTATTTTATTTTTTTTGATATTTGTAACTGTAATAAAGTTGAACTTTTTGTGTACATAAAGAACGTATTTGTCATTGTGTATCTATAAAAAATAATTCTTGATTATACGTTGAACTGTATGAAAAATATTTAGAATTTTCAAAGTGTGCTATCATTTTGAAACGTACTGTATATTAAAATGAAAGGTTTAAATGTCTGTTGATAAAAAGGATAATTTTTTTCTTGTTTATTGGTTGAAGTGCTAAGAACGTGGAGCTGGTGTTTTTATAAGTAACAAATAGTGAATTTTAGAATTATGAAAAATGTCGAAACAGACACAAATGAGTGTCATACAAAAATCTAAAAAGAGAAATTGAAGAAGCAACTTCGTCAACAATTTCTGTAACAACTGTCCAGAGACGATTAAATGAAAGCGCTCTTTTCGCATTTCGAACTGTGAAAAAGCCACTTTTGACAACTAATATGAGAAAAAATCGACTTGAATGGGCAAAATTAAGAAAAAATTAGATATCTGAGGAATGGAATAGAGTAATATTTTCTGATGCATCGAAATTTAATTTATCAGGAACAGATGGAAAGGCAACAGTTCGGAAAAGGGTGAAAGCACGTTTAAACGACGAGTGTGTGTCATCTAGATTAAAGAGAACCGAAAGTGTTATGGTTTGGGGCTGCATCACTTCGCATGGAGTTGAACAGATAATTATTGTGAATAGATTTTATTGCAAGGATTATTACCATCAATCGATGAACTGAGTGAATACGAGCCCAATATCATTTTTCAGGATGATTCTTCAGCTTGCCATCGATCTCGGTCTGTAAGTATAGAAATTCTACTGTTTTATTTTCAGGTTTTTTATTATCAGTATAGCATTAGCTCTTCAAATAATATTCATTTTCCTACAGGTCCACAATTATAAAGAAAGCCTGGGCATTGAATCTCTTCCATGGCCCGAAAATAGCCCTGATTTGAATCCAATCGAGCACGTTTGGCACATGATGTGAAAAGTTTTAGCCACTAAAAAGCCCCGGAATATAAGAGAATTAAAGGATTTTCTAAGAAAAATATGGTATGAGGACATTGACGACAATTTTATTCAAAATTTGTACAAATCTATGCCTAATCGTCTAGACTGTGTCATAAAGGCAAAAAGCGGTCACACCAAATATTAAACGATAAGAAATTTTATTTTTATATAATATAATGTACCTCTAATTAATATATGATGGTAACAATAGCTTTAGGATAAGTTAAGATTAAACAAGCATGTGAATAAAAATATTATTTGAAAAAAATAATAATGTTAATTTTTACTTATATGGTCACTAAAACCTTATTCAATGAAAATACCTGGCCCCTTGAATTTTATTATTATTATTATGAATTTGTGAAAATATCATATAAAGAATACATAGGTACGTCTACATTAATATTAAGAGAAACTGTGAAAATAAGTTAGTAATGCAAATACATTTCAGATAACAATCTACTTTTAAAAAAGAGAAGAATAATAACGGATACCCAAAATTGTATGCCTTCGTGCTCAAACGATATGGATTTTGATAATGGTAGGTTACTATTGTTTGATTTCTTGTTTTTGCTAGGCTCATGTAAATATAAACTATGCATTAATTTAGATGGTCATTGTCAAAGTGGCAGTCATCCTATTTTTGATGATTGAAATGAAAATGTGTTTCTTTTAATGCGGATATATTCAAAATAATTTAAAATGTATGTATGTATGTATAACAAAATCGAATTTTATGCAGTATCGAGATCAAACAGAAAATTTTGTGGAAGAAAATCAAAATAATCTCGAGTTTATCCTAAACAACAAAGAAAATTAGGATGATGAGAACGTTGACCCAACATATATGTACCTTGTGTCTAAAAAGTATCTGGACTGGTTTATTTAAAACTATTTGCGCCAAAAAAAATTGTACTAAATTTTGTTTTTTAAGTTGGCAGTACTGTTATCTGACATTTGTTGAAAACCGTATGTCATTTGATTGTGTCATTATGAAATAAACGCTTGCTTTGTTATTGTGTTAAATTCCTTTTGGCGATTTTTATAATGTCTAATTCGGTTGAACAAAGAATTTGCATTAAATTTTGTTGAAAAAATAAAATTCTCCTACAAAAACGTTTGAAATGATGCTGAAGTGTTATGGTGACAATTGTTTATCAAGAACAAGAGTTTTTGAGTGGTATAAAATGTTCAAAGATGGCAGAGAAAGTGTTGAAGACGAAGAGCCATCCACGTCAACAACTGATGAAAACATCGATAAAATCAAGGAGTGCTTGCAAATCGTCGATTATCAATTAGAGACATTGCAGAGGTCATTGGTATTTCAAAAGATTCAGTTAACAGCATTTTAAAAGATCATTTGGGTTTGAAACGTGTTGCAGCTCGTCTTGTTCCAAAAACACTGGATTTTTTGCAAAAACATTGTCGTGTTCAAGTTGCTTAAGAGATGCTATATATTTGTTCTACCAATTTTGAGCTAGGACTTTGATAATTGGGGTGTATAGTGGGGACCTTCCAATGGAGGAATTGGTGAAGTTTCAAGTTTTTCTAGCTCGAAGGGATCATATTTAAATTCAGACTCAAAGTCCGAATGTATACATTTGTATACGATCAACCAATCCCAGGGTTACATGACAAATTTTCCATACAAATTATTTTACGTACATGAAATTTGTAAAATATTTAAAAAAAATTTAATGTGAAATAAAAAAGATATTATTGTTACCAAATAACATTTTTATGCCATGTATTTTGAAGCACAACCAGAATAACATTTCATAAAACTTGCAACAATGATTTTCAATATTCATTCAATGAAAAAGCAGTAGAAATTATACATAACAGTGTAAACTCGATAATTTGAACTAATTTAAACTGACCTTGTTAAAATTCTAGAACAGTTGAAAAAAATTGCACAGAAACCAACTTACACTGTCAACACTATTTTAAACAAAAATACCAAATAGTGTTGTAATAAATTTATTTGTATTTTTTAAAAAATAATTAAAAAACTTATTATAACGATTATAAAATGAATTTTAAATTAAGTAATATGTACATTGTACATATTTAACTTGTTTTTATTTCATCCTATTTCGAAAAGTAAAAATCAGAAAAAACCCCTTTACAAAATTACAGAACATTATTAGCTAGTTTTAGAAATTTAGGCGTTGAAAATGAAGAGGTTCAAATTACTGAGATTATACTGTATCTATATTTAAGTAAAATTAAAGTAAAAACAAAAAATTTAAAAAAAGAAAAAACATTATTTCAAAAAACATTCACACAATTATAATTCGCATTGATCTTCTGCCTTTGTCTATCTTCAAATGATCGATATGCGTTTATAATTTGTATTATTCTTTTTGCGTATTTTCTTAATTCTTCCTATTTTTGTTATCTATGTACTTCGAAAATAAACAGAAGTCAGCTGATGTGCATTAGCGTATTCAAAAAAAAAAAAAACAATAGAAATGAAATTTTTTAAGAAAAATCCGTAATAAGTAAACAAAAACTATGGGAAAAATTATTTGCTGTATGAAAAGAACGCTTATAATATTAAATATTTTAGTTTTCTAAAAAAAATTTTCTAGGCGATCCTCAAATAATTTTTATTTTTCATATAATTAGCTTAAATAAGTTGATAAAATATTTGAAAAAAAAAGTAAACGAAAATAATTCATCATTACTGTTCAAAACTCCTTTGTTCTGAATAGGGTAAAATTTGTGAAATAAATTGTTTATTGATCTAAGGCTCATAAACCTTGACCAGTTGCTGCCTGTATATACGGCTCTTGATACCGCTATACAAAATTCTTGTAGGAATTGAGTTATGTCACGAACAGTGCTTCAAGCAGACTCACTTGAAGATCCTAATAAAAGTCTTGGTTCACTGTCAGAAAATAACTCATAATTTATTGTTAATTTACATGGCCTTTTATACAAAAATTTTCATTACATTGCAAAATTACATACTAGAATAACAATAAAAAATTTACCTACTATTAATAATAAAAAATATTAAAAATATATTAAATGAACATTTATGCACGTAAAAATGTAAAAGCTCAGCAATTTTACTTTTCACATTTATAAATTCTCATAAAAATGTACTGTGGGTCAATTCTGTTTCGGTGAAGTGAAGACGTGTAAACAGTTTACACGTTTACACTGCTAACTCCGATTCTAATACAGTGTAAACGTGCAAAAATATGTCAAAAAGTTTTCATATGAAAATATTTTTTGCACTGTGAAAAGTATCAGTGAAATTTATCAAGTGTAAAAAAAATTTATAATTAAAATTTTTATTTATTAGTAATAAAAAGAAAAAAAAATAAAAGAAATGGAAAAGACTTGTCGAGGCAAAAGGGCAAGCGAGGAGCAAAAACAATTCCTCATCAATTATTTAGAGGAAAATTTAGAATTAGCACACGACAGGTAAGTGTATTATTATTAAATTCATGTTTACAATTATTAAAAATCTCTTCAATATCTTTCTAAAGATTTCAGACCGTGGATGGTGCGAAGCACAAGGAAGCCGAGTGGAAGAAATTGGCAAATAACCTGAATGCCATTGGAGGAGCATTTAAAAATCATTTACAATGGCGTAAATTTTGGACGGATTGGAGGTGATATATAACATTTTATTTCTTGATACATAATAATTTTTTTTTTTTTATTTTAGACTACATACAAAATCAAATGCTCAAAAAATCAAAGAGATCGAAAGTAGAAGTGGAGTCAATGGCAGAGGAGCTAAGCCTTTATCAGATTTAGAAGAAAGGCTAATCAAAATTATCAACTATAGAAATATTGATGGAGATATCGTTACAAGAGATTTAGGATTTAACCCGATCGTAAGTGAATAAAATACCTACTTGAATTTAAAATTTGTAAATTACATTATATTTTCTTTAGGGAGAAATTATGTTAACTGTCGAAGACGAACCAGAGTCATTGACCTACAGAGGAGGAGCTTCATCATCAACAGCCCTTCCAGAAGCTTCAACAGCAGCTGCTTCAGAAACTTCAGCACCAACAGCTGCTTCAGAAACTTCAGCACCAACAGCTGCTTCAGAAACTTCAGCACCAACAGCTCCTCCAGAAGCTTCATCATCTAGAAGACCTGGGCTACAACGACCAACTCGTCATCGTAGGACAGCAAATAATGAAGCCAATTATAATGACTTCTTAAAATTAGAAGAAAAAAAAGTTCTTTTAAAAGAAGAAAAAATTAAATTGAAAAAAGAAGAAATAGAAATTAGAAAATTAGATTTAGAAGAAAAAAAAGAAATAAAAAGAACTTTAAAAGAAATTTTAAATGAGCTTAAGAATAGTAGAAATTAAGTTTACATTAAAAAAAGAGTTAGAATTAATAAAATTAGATTTAATAGTTTTTTTTATTCAATATTTTTAAGATTACAATTTAGTTTAAATAAGTTTAAATGACGAAAATATATGTATTTGAAAGAAAGTACATAAAATAATCTTTTATTTATATGTTGATTACTGAAAGCAGCGATTTAAGCAAAATTTGTGGTAACAATAGAAGATCGTATCCTTCGACCTTCACCTAATAAGTTATCAGTATTTAATTCTTGTTCCGATTCATTTTCATTTTCATTCAACTCCTCTTCTACAATTTGTTCATCAGGAATTGGTACTCTTGCTCTGATTAGGATATTATGAAGTACAATACATGCATTTATAATTAGGCCTGCTTTTTCTGGACTGTAGCACAATGTTCTTTCCTTAGATAAACAGCGAAACCTACTTTTAAGTAAACCAATGCATCTTTCGACGTGACTTCTTGTTTTTTTATGGGCAATGTTATATTTTTCTTCAGCTTCTGAAGTTGGATCTTCGATAGGCGTCATCAACCATGGTTGTAATGGATACCCACTGTCTCCGAGTAGCCAGAAGTTTCTCTCACCACTAGAGTACCTGTCCTGAAGAGCTATTTTTGCTGAAGAACACCGCCAAACGTACGCATCGTGAGCTGTTCCTCCAAAACGTGCAGAAGCACTTAATATAATATAATCAGCGTCACAAACTATCTGAACATTTTTAGAATGACCACCTTTTCTACAATAATACACATGCTCTATTTCCTTTTTTGGTGCCATTATTTTAATATGTGTTCCGTCCACTAAGCCAATTATACTTGGAAAAGATGCGAACTCAAAAAACTTTCTCTTTATATCAGAATACTGTTCTGCGTTAGGAAATTTTACATGATGATGAGCTATTCTGTTAAGAGCTATTGCAACTTCGCTGATACAACGACTGACAGATGTTTGTGACAAAGAAGACAAATTATCTTGCCCTACTGCACGTTGATAGCTTCCCGTTGCAAAAAATCGCAAAGCACTTAATACTTTGATACTCAAATCAATTCCATGTATTTTGCGAGATATTGTGATGTACGGACGAAGTTCCTCTAACAGTTCCAAACATAAATGCTTGGGAAAACGATACAAATTGATAAAACACTCATCCGGAAGCATCTCAAAAGGATTTTGAGTATCACGCAAGTTTCGTCGTAAAATTCTCATATTTCGTCTAAAAACAAATTTTTAAGTTAATATCACATTATATTATTATGTTGTAATGTTGAATAAATTTACCTTCTGTTGTTTCTTTGTTCATTTCTTACAATAATTTGTATAATAAAAGAAGGCATTTTACAATTTTAGTTAAAATTAAAAGTTTTTACAATAAACAATACAAAAACACAACTTTTTTTTACTTGATTTGACAGTTCTCATATCACGTCGGTGAAAAAATTCAATTCAGCACTTCATTCAGCACTATGTTTGCACGAACGCAACAAGAATCGCTTATTTGGGTACAGTGCAGTGAAAAAGTGAAAACAGTGTGTAAAACGTCAAGTGTAAACTTTTTTTTTCATGTTTTCACTGCACCGAAACAGAATTGACCCACTGGACTTAGTAAACAAAAGTATCAAATTTCGTCTGGCAATTTGTTCGTTAAAGTTACTTTTTGTTGATATAAACAAATTTAATTAGAATAAAAATTACAATATTTTATGAAAATAAAATTATGAACTAATTATGAATTTTTGATAAGTAAAAATATGAAATATGTATAATTAATATGAAAATTATGATATTATTAAGTATGAAATCTCAACAATTACAAAAAAAAAACATTCATAAAATTATAATTCATATTGATCTTCTGTCTTTGTCTATCTTCAAATAATCGAAATGCATTTAAATAATTTGTATTATTCTTTTTGAACATTTTTTTTATTCTTACAGTCTACTTCGAAAATACACAAAACAGCTGATTTGTAGTAGAAAATTCAAATAAAAACGGAAAATATTTAAATATAGTTCGAATGTTTCAAAGCTATATTTATAAATTTTTCGAAGCAAAATATTTATGTATGTTTGCATGTTCTTGATTTTTGAAAAAGCTTGAAATTAAACCTCTATTGTACTTGATGCTTTTTGAATAATTGCACTGTCATGGCAGTGCATTTTCTGGTCTTATAAAGTAGTTTCCCAATCTATTTCTTATTATTTCAGTTCTTGTTCATCCTCTTTCTCCACTTTTGAAAGCAGCAATTACCGAGTCAATATATATGAAGGACATGTAGGTTCTTTTAGAACATGTCACTGATGCTCTTGAAAAGGAAATTACAATTTTTGATTGTGCTAAAGTCATGCTTCGTTGTAATGTTGACGTTTCAAAAGGTTTAGTGAATGGAGCTATCGGCAGTATAACGGAAATTAATTGGCCATATTTTAGAAGAGCAAGAGAAATTCCTTCAGTTTTAGAGTTGAGTTTGAAGGAGTCGAAAATCATTTAATTCAACCGATCACAAAAGAAATTCCTGCATTAGGAAGTTTTGGCACAGCAGAACGTCGCATGTTGCCAATTGTGGTATGCTATGCACATTAGATTTAGGTGGCACATTAGATTTAGGAGTGGCTGATCTTTCCGGTCTCTTTGCTAAAGGTCAAGCATATATAATGCTGAGTAGATTTAGATCTTTAGACGGATTAAAAATTGAAAATATAAATCCGGTACAATTAACAGGCAAAAAATCATGCAATACTAATGCTCTTGAAGAAATGGAGCGTACCTATGAAAAAATTACCTCGTGCATTTTAAAATTGATCAATTTAAAAATTTCTAAATTATTTATAAGGCCTGTTTTAGAAAGTTTTACGACATTTTTAAATTAATTTTTCTTGGAAGATACTTTATCAATTCTTATCAAATTTGACCTGCAGACTTTTGCTACCCTTAGAAGTATAAAAGACCAAAAATTTTGTAAATTTCGTATCATTAGTAAAAATGTCATCGAACAGATTAGAAGTTAGAAAAAAAATTGTTGAAAAATATTTAGGAAATCCCGATATGTCATATGGCACTAGTGTAGATACGGTGCGATACACAATAAAAAAAGTAAATGAACATCAGGCAATCACTGACAAGCCAAGATCAGGTCGGCCAAAGGGTTCTGCAGATAAAGAGGTTGAGGCTAAAATATTGAGTTCCATTGAGAACAGCCCCAGTGCATCGGTACGTGATCTGGCGAAGAAATTTGGAGTAAGTCCATCAACAGTACATCGGATGAAGCACAGAACGGGTTTGAGAACTTTCAAGAAGCAGAAAAAACCAAAAAGAACGCAAGAACAGCAACAGAGAGCAATAAGAAAATCCAGAAAGCTGTATGAATGGTGGAATGAACGAACTTCGAAATGTTTGGTAATGGATGATGACTCGTACTGCAAGTATGACTTTTCTACCTTACCCGGAACACAGTTTTATTCTGATAGAGAAAGATTGCAGGTTCCTGAGAAAGAGAGGACCATTTCTATTGAAAAATTCGGGCCCAAAGTTTTGGTTTGGCAGGCAATTTGCCAATGTGGTCTTCGAACAAGACCATTTTTTGCAGAGGGCACAATTTCTGGAAAAATTTATGTTGAAGAATGTTTTTAAAAAAGGCTCCTGCCTTTTCTAAGAAACCACGAGGATGGAACAATCTTTTGGCCTGACTTAGCCACAAGTCATTATTGTAGAGAAGCGAGGGATTGGTATACAGAGAACCAGGTAGACATCGTACCAAAAGACATCAACCCACCAAATGTTCCAGAACTTCGACCAATTGAGAGGTACTGGGCCCAAATCAAAAATATCTTAAGGAAAGAAGGCCAGGCAGCAACAACAATGGAAGAATTCATTAAATTATGAACCGCAGGTAGTCGCAAGGTTAAAAGCGAAACTGTTCAAAAATTAATGGCTAGTGTTAAGCATAAGTTAAGATTATTTAAAAATAAAAAAATTTATGACGTGTAATTATTCATTTTATAAGAATTTACAAAATAAAGGTTCAAAAAATAAAAATTCTTGTTTTTATTATTTATAATATGGATTTCCCAACAGATCAAAAATGTCGTAAAACTTTCTGAAACAGGCCTTAGTTATGATTAAAAAGTATAAAATAAAATATATAAAAAAACTTTTAAAATAAATAACTTTTATAAATAAAATGCACTAAAACTTAAAAAATAATTTTTCTTTCTCAGTGATATACACAAGAAAAGTTTCATTGCAAAATAAAAAATGATAGAACTCAGATTAAATCTTGAAAGTAAATGTATAATATTAACAATATTTTAAAATTATATTATCGCTTATATAAAATATTTATATAAAATACTCGAATTTTTCAATATTTTATTAATTTTCTTGTATTATTTAAGTTTTTAGGAAGCTGTTAATCGAATTATAGAGCAGTGGACTCCACTTACACATTATTTCACATTGATTGCCTTTGAAATAAAATCTTCAATACCAACAAGATCTGAATTTATTACTTCGTGCTTTAATAAACCAAGTATAAAATTATATTTTTATTTTCTTTCCTACATTTTAAAAACAATAAATTCTGTATCAATTAAATCAAATTTTTTGATTCGATTTACAATAAGAAATTTTGTATTATAAACAACGCAGAAAACTTGATAAATATAGATATTTCTGTAGATGAAAATTTGTTACCATTGAATGAGATTTACTGTTGAGTATATGTTAAAAAGTATCTTTCAGAACAGTGTTTTGAAAATGAAATATGTAGGTTTTACATTTAAAAAGCATTGTATCAATTTTTATAAAAAATTTTGCAAAGAAATGGTGCAGAGAACCAATTTCAAGGATAATTTTCTAAGCTCATTACAATATATTACAAGCTTTTTCTAGAGAAGTGCAATCTATTCTTCCATACTTTTAAAAATCTTTAATAATGTTAATGAAGAAATAATCAATAATGAATGGAGACAACTTTTTGATTATGAAGAAATAAAAAGATTTTAAAATTTACCACTTGAAGAGTTTTGGAGCAAAGTTGAAAGTTGTACAAACAGCCTTGGAGATAAAGTGTTCTAAAACTTGTGTAAAATTATAAATGGTCTGTTAACATTGCCACATTCTACAGCAGCTGTTGAAAGAATATTTTTGCAACACAAACTTATTAAAACATCATCAAAAAATCGTTTCAATCTTGAAACAACGTCAGTATTGTTAAGTGTAAAAGATTTTTTAAATTCAAGTAAATCTTCTTGTCATAATTGGACACCAGATAAAAACCTTTAAAAAAGAAATTTCAAAAACAACGAGAACAAAAAATATGTATACTCTGTAATAATCGTAAAGGTATCAATTATTCATCTTCATTGGGCTTGACTAATAGACAAATTTTAATTTCGACATTTATATTGTTACAACTTGAAAACGCTCTGAATTTGCATATAAAATTCAAACCAGAAAATATTTTCAAGTTTGTTTATATGCAAATTCATAGCGTTCTATAATTTTCAAGTTGTAACCAAATAAATGTCGAATTTAATATTTGTCTATTATTATTATTTTTTATTTAAAGCTGGTGTCCATTTTGCACGTACATACAATGTTTGGCAAATCAAATAGTGTGAAAGCATACAAACAGATGAATTTGACATTTTTCATAGCAAATCAAAAGATACATCATATTAGATAAATCGTAGTCTAAAGTAATCTTTACGGAACTCATTTTCGTCATTCTTTTATCATTTTAAATGTTTTTTGAAAAAACCAAAAGCTGTCTTTCCCTGTCATTATAAGTATTTAGAAATCACTTTTCAAGCTTTTGTTTTCATCATAAAACACCAGATCAATCAAAATTATATAACTTAAAATGGCACCATATGCTAGAATTAACAATTCAGTAGTGTTTGATTTCGTTAGCATAAATACATATGTATGTATGTAAATGTTTTAAATGATTTAATTTGATTACCATAAAAATACTTTCACTATAGTATGAAGCTGCAGCTGTTATTTGGATATGGAAGACTCATGAGTCTTGAAGCCGACTTTAAAAGCTTTTGCGTCTTGAGTCATGAGTCTTTAAAGATGAAAACCCATAGGACGATGCAAGCTCCAACGCTTCAAGCCTCAAAAGCTAAATGTGAGACCCTTCAAAAGGAAGCTCTTTGTTAGCCCCAAACATATAGACAAAATTAAACTAGAAAAATGGTTATAAAACTATTAGCGATTTACAAAGGATTTTGTATTTTTATTATTACTGGAAATTTTATTATTCACGAAATAAAATATGTATTTAAATAGCATTTCATATATGTGTATCCTTAATATGTACTGTCTACTAGCAAAATTTGTAAGTTATATAGTTTTAGTAATAAATCTAAGCAAGAAATTTTTTAGCAAGTACCTATACAGGGTGTTCCGGAAATGGTGGTAAATATTCTAAAGGGTGAAAGTAGAGGTGATTTCCAATCAAAAATGTCATATAACAGTTTTTCCAATTCGTCTTGGATTTTAAGATATTCGAGTTTTCAAGTTTTTCCATGGAACCCACGTTTAAGAATTTTAAGTCTTCATATCACCTCACCTTATCCACTTAGGGGGCTGCTAAAATATTTTTTTTAACGGGGTAGCATTCGCCCTTCGTCTCAAATAAGATTTTTACCTGCTAATAGAATCTACCTTTTGTTTCTGCCTTCAAAGCGTACCTTGAATGCCTGTTTTGAACCTGTGACTCAACATATTCCTTCAAAAAAAACCCTTAGCGCCCAAAACAAGCTATATTCCAATGTCAATAAAAAACATTCCCAATTTCTAATCTTTCAAAAAATCCCTCACTTATGGCTCTATGCCACCTACTTTGTAAATTATTGGCAAGGAAAGTGCTGGAAAGCTTACAAGCATAGAGCACGAAGATACCAACTAACACGAATATGAAAATGAAATAACATAAAATAATTTAATTTCTGAAATTCATTATTTTAATTTTTATTACAAAATATGTTCAAAGTGATCTCCTCCTACTTCACAACATATTCGAGCTCGTCTTAATAAAGATCGTTTTATGCGACCCGCTCTCACACATGTTCTCAACTCTTCTGCTGCCGCTGATATCTTCGACCTTAAATCTTCTACAGTTTGTATTGGTCCACGATACACTTTTGATTTCATGTATCCCCAGACAAAAAAATCAATTGGATTAAAGTCTGGAGACCGCGCCGGCCAATGTATTGGACCACGTCTACCAATCCATCTGTTAGGGAACAATTCATCTAAGTGGGCACAAACTGTGTTCGTGCTGTGAGCTGGTGCACCATCTAGCTGAAACCACATTCTACGCCTTACACTTAGGGGTAAATTTTCTAACATATCAGCAAACTCATCGTTTAGAAAATCAAGGAATAATTGTGAGTTCAATCTTGATGGCAGTTCTATAGGTCCTAAAAGCCGATTTCCAATCAAACCAGTCCACAAATTTATGCTAAATTGGTGTTGGAAAGATGAAGATGATCTAAGGTGAGGGTTTTCTGAGGACCACTGATGCTCGTTGTGTATGTTGATTATTCCTGATCTTGAAAATGTAGCTTCATCTGTCCATAAAATATTTGTGAGATAATCTCTATGGTTTCGAATCCATCTAGCAAATGTCACTCGTAGCGGAAAGTCAGTTTCTTCAAGATGTTGTACACGTTGATAATGATATGGATGGAGACTTTCTCGGTTCAATACACGCCAAACCTATGAAATAATTAAGTTATTAATTATACGTTTTGAAAATTTTTTCTATTTATCACACCTGTGTTGTTGGTACTCCAGTTCTTTGAAAGAGTTCCCTGACGCTGATGTTTGGTTCATCTGCAACTATTTGTAGAATCCTTTCGGCATCGAGACTGGAATACCTGCCTCTTGTTTCAAAGCTATCTTCTATCATCCTCCGGGCTCGTGAAAATGTTCTTCCGTCGGGTATTCTCCTGTGTGCATACCTTCGCCTATATTCTTCAACAGCAGCGGTTGCATTCCCATTACAAAAACCGTAAACGAAATACATATCTAAATATTCACTAGTAGAATACCGGGAACGAGACATTTTGGAAAATGAGTTTCAGTAGATAAGCTCAACTAAACTGATTGAATTTCAAAACACTAATCTCTTTTTAAAACAGTTGAGAAAAGTTGAGAACATGTGTGAGAGCGAGTCGCATAAAACGATCTTTATTAAGACGAGCTCGAATATGTTGTGAAGTAGGAGGAGATCACTTTGAACATATTTTGTAATAAAAATTAAAATAATGAATTTCAGAAATTAAATTATTTTATGTTATTTCATTTTCATATTCGTGTTAGTTGGTATCTTCGTGCTCTATGCTTGTAAGCTTTCCAGCACTTTCCTTGCCAATAATTTACAAAGTAGGTGGCATAGAGCCATAAGTGAGGGATTTTTTGAAAGATTAGAAATTGGGAATGTTTTTTATTGACATTGGAATATAGCTTGTTTTGGGCGCTAAGGGTTTTTTTTGAAGGAATATGTTGAGTCACAGGTTCAAAACAGGCATTCAAGGTACGCTTTGAAGGCAGAAACAAAAGGTAGATTCTATTAGCAGGTAAAAATCTTATTTGAGACGAAGGGCGAATGCTACCCCGTTAAAAAAAATATTTTAGCAGCCCCCTAAGTGGATAAGGTGAGGTGATATGAAGACTTAAAATTCTTAAACGTGGGTTCCATGGAAAAACTTGAAAACTCGAATATCTTAAAATCCAAGACGAATTGGAAAAACTGTTATATGACATTTTTGATTGGAAATCACCTCTACTTTCACCCTTTAGAATATTTACCACCATTTCCGGAACACCCTGTATAACAAAAATTTCTATTTATCCTCTTCAGTCCAAATGTATCAAATATGATACATTCGCTCTTGCGTGGTTTATTTAAAATTTTGAAAACCAATGTGAGAACTGCCTGTTGTATTACATTTAATACATTGTATTTTATACAAAAATGCAAAAAAAAATTGAATTTCTTCAATGTTTTATTGACTGTGGTGATGAAAAATTGGTTAAAATGTGTGATACTGCAGAAAAAAATAAAAATGGTCGAAAAGGTAACTAAATTGTGTTTTGTGCTGTCCGTGTCTGTTTAGTTTTGTAAAATTTCTGTTTGTTTACTGTTATTAATACTTAAGTGTTTGATTTGTGCTGTTAGTTCTGTGTTGTAACCACATTTTGTGTCCGTATCAAATATAATACTTTGGGACTCAATGGGTGTAATTTACTTTTTACCACAATGAATTTTCAGGCCTCTCTGAACATCAAATTCGAGAGTTGTTGGACAATATTGATTCAAATATTTCAGATATTGATGTGGACAGTGAGGATGATGATGAAAACTTGAATTCTGGTTTTTCAAGTGGAATTCCTAATGAAGATCACAGTGTTTTGGACTGCTGAGATCACAAAATTCTGAACTACTACAATTTTAAATTAACTATTGCTGAAAATTTATTGTATCCCGATAACGAAAATTCTACATCTGAAACAGAGTCTATAATTGAAAATAATCAACAAAATAAAAGAAAAGCACAACCACTTCCTGGTGTACCTAAAAGGAAATACATGGCAAAACATATGCCTGAGTCCTCAAATTAACCCACAAAATCAAGATGTCGTCTTCCAGAATGCAGTAATTTTACTTATATTAAGTGCAAAAATTGTAATATTTATTTATTTAAATGGAAAAAGAAATTGCTATTCAAAATTTCATTCAAAATAAAAAATACATTTAATGGAAAACTCTGAAATTTGTAGTTGTTGAATCCCAATGTATCATATATGATACCCCCCTAACTTTTCTTTGGAACAATCAAAAAGATTATATATACGAAGAGATAGCATATAGTATAAAAATGTGTATCCGAAAATTTTTGTACTGGGGTACTAATATCAGTATCCCAAGTTATAAATGAAGTCAAATCCAGAACCCCAAAGTCGCCATAAAGCAATTATTAGTACCCCGTCTTCATGATTGAGGTTCAACTTCAAAACCATTAGCGGTGTGCAATGTATAGTGTATACTGTATAGGTGTATAGTATACATACAAACTTCATATTGAAACTGAATTTCATGCTTTATTTCATTTTTTTTGTCTATTGCTTGATTGCCGCTTATTGCGTGAAGGTGGAATTTATACTTATACGCATTTTTACAAGTCGAGTAAAACGTTGATTTTTCAATAAACTCAGTACTTTTCAGTGCTAATTTTAAATATTGTTGATTAAATTTAAAATATTTAAATTTTTGGTATTTTGTGGTTTTTTTTTGTTATTATTCTGGTTTTTTCCACTTTCTCAGTATCAGTACTTTTCGGTACAATTTTTTTTTTAAGCTTTTGCATTTGCATACCCTTGTACATATAATATACGATAGCTATATACATATACATAATATATCTTATGTAATATGGATAAGAGGTTATCTGGAATACAATGTGTTGTACCACATTGTCGAAAAAGCACAAGACAAGGTGTTAAATTATTTCGCTTCCCTGCTTTGGACTTGTGAACAACATTTTCCATCTGAGCTTATTGGTACGAGGAAATTAAAGCATGATGCAATACCTTCTTTAAATCTAACACCTCTTAGTCATGAATTTTCCTTTCACAAAGATGATTTAAATATTAATATGGAGGAATTTTCTACAGAGAAGCAATTCGGAGGAAATTGCTTGAACTGCACAGCTGAAATTGAGAAAAAAAAT
The DNA here is from genome assembly GCA_939192795.1 of Bombylius discolor. Lineage (NCBI taxonomy): Eukaryota > Metazoa > Arthropoda > Insecta > Diptera > Bombyliidae > Bombylius > Bombylius discolor. Next base: position 17,489,646 of record OW584241.1, on the reverse strand, counting down.
TATTTTGAAAAAAAATACAACTCTCAAATAAAAAAATATAACAATCTTTTAAAAAAATACAAATTTTTACAGAAAAAGTGTAAATCACAACAATGCCAACGAAATAGAATTAAGAAGGTTTTAGTTCAGAAAAAAATTGTTGGAGAAATAAGTCTCGCTGAAAAAATAAATTCATGTAAAAATGTTAGTGATGAAAGCAAAACTTTTTGTAAAATGATTTTAAAAGGTACAATCCTACAAGTTCATGAGAATGAGTTTGAATATTCATCTTCCACATGAAACAAGTTTGTTCAGATGGACTCCTGTAAAACAGTTGCAGCCTGGTTTTGAAAATAATGCGTCTAATTCTTTGAGAGAAAAGTGTGCAGATTTGTGTGAAATCGACAAGAATGTCGTACTTTTAATAGACGAAATATATATAAAAAAAGAATGGAGATACAATTCGAGTTTCGATGTTATTGATGGCGTGGAAGATTTAGGATTTAAAAGAAATAACAGTTTTGGTAATCAAGTCTGTGTTTTCATGCTAAAAGACTTGACAAAGAATTGGAAATCTGTTTTCAATTATTTTGTTAAACAAAATGGAATAAGTGGAAATGATTTGCGTTTAATTTTAGAAACAAATTTTAAAATAATATCAGACTGGGGACTTAATGTAAGACCAATAGTTTGTGACCAAGGATCTAACAACAGAAAATGTTTTAATGATGCTTCAAAGGATAAGCCCTATATAGAAATTGGAAATACAAAAATTATTTGTATATTTGACTTTCCGCATTTACTTAAGTCTTTAAGAAATTCAATAATGAATAATGATATGGTCACGCCTGATGGAACTGTCTCCTATGATGTAATAAAAGAGTTATTCGAATTAGATAAAAAAGGCTCAACACGAATGTGTCCTAAATTAACAACGCAACATGTTTATGTTGGTAAATTTGAAAAAATGAGAGTTAATTTAGCAGCACAAGTATTTAGTGGGACAGTAGCTGCAGCAATTAAATCTTTGGCAAAAAATAACAAATTTGAAAAAGTTACAAAAACAACAGCTCTATCTACGGCAAAGTTTATTGAAAAAGTGAACAAATTAATTGACACACGCTCTGCCACAAAACTCCTTCAAGACGAGGAATTACATTAAATAATGAAAATTTCCAATTTATTGTGTACTTCAAAGAATACATTTCAAATGTAAAATTTTTAAGTAGAAATAGAACGGTATACTTTTTAGATGGCATACAACAAACCCTAACTGGAATCATCACTTTAGCAAATGACTTGTTAGTTCCTGAAACTGGAATATCTTATTTGTTGACAACTAGATTTCACCAAGACTCATTAGAAAATTTATTTTCTATGATTTGTCAAAAATTGGGAAATAATTCTAATCCGTCAGTTGGGGAAATAAATACTATTTTAGCAAAAATTATGTCATTTAATTTAGTAAAGTTTAGCACTAAAAGTAATTGTAAAAATGATGATGATGTAGTTTTACAAACAGAACAAGTCGACGATATTGAAATCAATGAAAATTTCGATATTTCAATTATTGAAGAAGATTTTTTATCTGAAAATGAAAATAATCACGATTATGGAGATGATTTGATTGTGCATGAATCGTTGATAAATGTAAATGAAATTGAATTGTTTTCAATGAGATACTTTGTAGGCTATATTGCGTATAAAATGTTATTAAAAGTAAGTTGTGAAAATTGCAGTAAAGTTTTACTTGAGCCTGACGAGATCCTTTCATGTCCATCAGAGATGTTTATATTTTTCAAAAATTATAGTTCGGGTTCAGATTTTGGGAAACTTACAGCGCCTTCTAATGAGTTTTTTGATATCTGTAAAATTCATATAAAAATTTTCCAAAATATATTTGAAAAACAGCCGGAAATGAAAAATATTAAGCGTTTTATTTTAGAAAAATGTAAACTATCCACTCCAAATTGGTTTAACGTGGTTGATCCTTGCCAAAATCATAGAGAGCAAAATCTTGACTTTGTGATATTAGTTCTGCTCAGGAAACATTGTGCATGGGCAATTCAAAAAAAATAATAAAGTAGCCAGTAAAAAATTAAAAATTTTCAAAGGTTAATTTTTTTAACCATATTTGGAAAGCAATATCTCAGCATCTCGTGCAGGCCGGTCAAAACTTTTACTGGAAAACAAATCGTATTTTACAATAAATAATAAAAATTGACTCGAAAACATATATTAAAATTAATACTTCAATATTTTTTACTTGTCTCACCGACACTTATCCATACGTGAAAGATTTCAACAATAAAAGCAAACACCCTGACGCTGTTTTTGAAGTAAACATTTTAACAAATATTTTGATCCATATTTTAAGAATTTTGGTCCACAAAATTTTAAGATACGGCTTTTCAAAACCGAAATTTTGAAATTCTATATAAAATATAATACATGAATTTGTATGTATCATTTACATGAAATTAGCGACTTCATAAAGGAAAACTATTATTAATTACAAACGCATCATTTCATTAAAAAGTAAACTAGAAAAATCTTTTCAATAAAACACTGTTGCTGTAAAAACAATTGTTTATATTCGTATTTCGTAGTTCGTACACATAATATGTATGCTCACAACTTCAACATAAAAGTCAAAGCCCTTGGCGTCGTAGCATTAACAGCATGCATTATACATTGTTCTATCCGCACGTTTTCCCTCCCCATCTAAGTAGATTCGAATTTGTGATATACACATTTTTATACTACATGCTATCTCTTCCTATATATAATCTTTTTGGAACAATCTAATGTATTTCAATAAATATTTTATGCAAATTTAGGCCCTAACTAACTGGAAAAAATAATTTAATCAAATTTTTTTCACTAACTATGTCGTCGGGACTGAAGAGGTTATAGTTGCAATAGACAATGGTTCGTAGGTTTCGTTACTAAGAGATATATTTTGTTGAAAGTGAAAGTGGAAAGCGAAAAGGTACTAAAACAATGAAAGGACAAAGGAAAAGAAATAAAGGATCAGTTTGGTTTTGTACGCGGTGACATTATTAGTGAATATATTTTGTATTATAAAAGTTGAGAAAATTTTTTGTTGAATGTGTTTTTTTTTTTAAATTAAAAATTATAGTTATAGTTTGTTAAATTTTTGTAATTTAGCAATAAATTATGAAATTATTGAATTTATTAAGAAAAATTCATTTTTGTACGACGTAAGCCATTTGGATTACAAAAAATAAGAAAAAAAGAAAAAGCGTGGCAAACATTGTCAGTGGAATTGAAAACGGATGGTAAGTATGAAGAAAATATACATGTACTTCAGGTTAGGAAGTAAATCACAAAAAAAAGTTATTGAACTATTCGTGCTGTTATGCATAACATGTAATTTTAACTTCTTTTTACAATTTTACATATGATCACTATACATACTGTTTACTTTCTACTTTCAATTAAAGGTCTCCAGCGAAAATGGAAAACGCTTAGGGACAGTTTTTTCAAAGAGGAGGCAAAACGAAGTTTGCCATCTGGAAGTGCACAGAGCTATAAAGGAACTTTGAAATATTATTAAAGTTCAAAAAAAAGTAAGTATGTACTATATAAATTTATATACAGCGTTGTCGTTTTTACTCCGATAGGAGTATTTTACTCCTTTCCAAATGTTTCTACTCCTCTACTCCTCCCTGCGTAAAAATACTCCTATTGCAATTGCTAATTCTTTTTCTTAATTCTATATTTAAACAAAGTGGTACATTTGTATTGTAGTAAATTCACAGCTACATTTACCGACTTTTTCTAGTGATTCTACTATTTTCAATTGAATTGACATAGCTATATTTTGTTTTATTTTCATTGTCAGTTGTCAAATTCAAATGTCATTGACCATTGTCATTTAATTTTCAATTTTCAATTTTAAAATTCAAACTGAAATAAGTAGCGTGGGCAAGGAGCAGTGATGCCATTGTCCGGGATTTATCCCGATTTCCGGGATTTTCTACTTTCATCGGGACATCGGGACTTTTCAAGCTGAATCCGGGATTTTTTGCTTAGTTCGATTTGCGTACAAATTAATTTAAAATTATGTTCATATTTGACTGCATGACGCATGTGCGGTTGAAATTCAACTTACTTTCTTCAACATTTATAAATCCAACATGTAAATTGTAATGTAAACCTAAACGCAGCAGCAAACTACTTTGCTGCTATTCTAAATCAACTAGTAAACGCAACTTACTTCGTTTCGTTTTTCTGCACTTTGAAGTTTGATTCGTTAAGTTCATTTAGTTAGCTCTTTTCAAATTTGACATAACAAAAAGACGCAGTTGAGATGTGATGTGATTGTGGTTTTGATCAAATTTTTTTTTTAAAACATGGGTAAGTTGTAACAAATATAATTTATATTATGCATTATTTTTTAAGAATTAATTAATTAAGAATTAAAAAATGTTTTTTGTATATAGATTTAGAATTAGATTCAATAACAAGCGACTACGACGAAGACAGCGATAAGGAAGATGTTGTTAAAAAAAAAAGACGTAATTATAAAAATGAATGTAAATACAATAGCAAGTGGGAGTTCTTAGAAGAGTTTAGTGGTTGGTTATCAGAGCGGGAGCAAAAGGCTTATTGCAAAGTTTGTAGACAATCACTAACTCCTGGAAAATCAGAATTACTAAGACATTCTAAAAGACAAAAACACATTATCGCCATGAAATCTATTGCAAGTCAACCAAAGATCACATTCAATACAAATAATGATACAACCGAAATAAAGGCAAAAACAGCTGAAATTAAATTAGCAGCTTTTGCAGCTGAACATAACATATCATTTGCAACATTTGATCATTTATCCGAATTATTAAAAGACATCTTTAGTGATTCCAAAATTGTAAAGAAACTTGCATTAAACAGAACAAAAATAACTGCTATGGTCCAAAATGTTACAGGCAAATTTGGTTTTGAAAATTTGATTAAACTTCTACAAAACAAAAAATTCTCAATTATAGCGGATGAATCAACGGACATAAGTTGCACAAAAAGCATGGTTGTAATTGCAAGGTATGTTGTAAATTTCAATGTAAGAGATGATTTCCTGACATTGTTAGAAGTTCCGAATGCAGATGCTAGTAGTATGCATAAATCCCTGACGCATTTTTTCAATGAATTCAAAATACCATACAAAAAAAATCTCATTGGATTCGCCGCTGACGGAGCAAATGTTATGACGGGCAAAAATCATTCTGTAGCGATTTTATTAAAAAAAGAAATTCCAGATTTATTTGTAATGAAATGTGTTTGTCATTCATTTCATTTAATAGCCAGCAAAGCTGTAGAAAAACTGCCAAGCTGTCTCGAAATCTTGTGTCGTGATATTAATACATACTTCCATTGTAGTTTTAAAAGACAAACTATTTTCAAGGAATTTCAAAGCTATTTAGAATTACAGCCACACAAATTACTGCATCCTAGTCAAACTCGATGGTTATCATTAGTCGCAGTTGTGAAAAGGATTTTAGAGCAATATAAAGCACTACTTTTATATTTTACTGGATCATTTCTAGAACAAGATATGAATAAAAAAGTGTGTGAAAATATTTTCAACATACTTTCGAAACCAACTACAATTTTGTACTTCGAATTTTTAGATTATTTTTTACCTTTTATTACAAAACTAAACACTGAAATGCAATCTGAATCTATAAAAATTCATGTTTTATATGAGCGTATTGAAAATACATATAAAACTATTTTAGACTGTTTTGTAAAAAGAGATGTAATTGGGAAACATACAGTTGTATTTGATGTAGACTATAAAGATAAAAATAATTATGTAAATTTAGATAACATATATTTTGGAGCTAAAGTTATAGATAGATTACTAGAAAATAACATTGATCCAGAAGAATTGTTATCTTTTAAATTAAATTGTCGAGAATTTTTAGTTATGCTTTGTGACGGAATAAAACTTAGAATTTCATTTGAAAATGAAGGTAGCATTCTTAAAGCAATGAATTTAATTCAACCACATGCTATAAAAAACTCGCTGTATCCTTCTATTATTCCTTTATATCGCTACTTTAAAAATTATTTCGATAATGATGAAGTAACAGAACTAGACCGGGAATATCGTGAACTGAGGAATTTAGATTTTTCAGATATTTCTGGAGAGGAATTTGAAAATTTTTGGAAAGTGATTGGCAATAAGAAATTACAAAACAATGTATTTGCTTTTCCAAAACTAAAAAAACTTCTTCAGATTATATTCTGTTTACCTCATTCTAGTGCAGCTGCTGAAAGGGCTTTCTCATCAATTAACCTGAATAAAACAAAATTAAGAAATCGCTTAGGTAATGATACTTTAAAAGGAATAATGCATACGAAGAATTTATTAAAACATCAAAAATGCTTTGAATTTAATTCGAAAGAATGCCTTAATTTACATAACAGTAGTATGTATAATAAAGACATATGTGAATAAATTCAAAAAAAAGGGAAATGACTGTATATTTCTTAATTACATTTACTTATACATATATTTTAAAATTGAAAACTATTTAGTTTTCTTTAAATTTGTCTTTTTTTGCTTTTTTTTTGTTTTTGTTATTTTTATATATTATTATATTTCATATGTATATTTTTTTAATACTGAAGACTGTTTTTTTTTTTTCTGTACATTTTGTTAATTGATTCAGTAAGTTTTTTTTTGTTTATTTTTTTTTTAATAAATTTTAATATATAGTTTTTTTTCTTTTGTGAACTACATTAGAGTTTTTACAATAAAGACGAATATCTTATCAATCTTATCAAATAAAAATGTTGTTTTAATTCATTTCAAAATCGGGATTTTTTGGGCAAAATCGGGTTTTTTTGGTCTCTAATTCGGGATTTTTGCTATCTTCAGTCTGGCAACGCTGGCAAGGAGAATTGAAATAATATAGAGATGCAAAAAGGAAAATGAAACGAAATTGAAACAGACCCTGTGCGGGCAGAGAAGGAGGTATCATATTTTTCTTTTTTATAAAAAATAAAAAGCTTTTAATCTTTGATTTTTTCTTCTATAACATAAATTTTGTTTTAAATTATAGTATATTATGTTCTGAAGCTTGAATGCACACATGCAAGGGAAAACAGGTTTTACATTGTATTTATTTCTAATCATGCACATACACAAAAAGTATTAAAATATTTCTTTTTTCCCTTTTGAAAATTATCTATATTGCATTAATTTGACCTTATGTACATATAAATATATGTAATAATATTCAGTTTTTAAATAAATATGATAAAACATTATTCAAGATTCCTATTATATAGGTATTATAAATTTAAAAATATTATTTTTAAGTAAATTTTCATAAAAGTTGAAAATTCTCTATTAATTAAAATGTTTTTATATTTCTTTTTTGTTTTTATTCTAATGACAACCTTAACATCCTTGACCTATGTCAATGCGATTTGTTGTAGGTACGTAATTAAGACGAGAAATTATATCATTGTAGATATATTTATATATATACATATTATTTTCATTTTGTCTTTGATGATTGGTTCTATGTGCTTCATAAAAAGGCGCCAAAATTTTTCCTAATAGTTTTTACTTTAAACGGTGAAAATCCGTTCACTAGGCAAAGGTTATAGGATAAATTGCATAAAAAGTCATTTTTTGGCTAACAACTTTCTACTCCTTTTCACACCTTTAGAAATTATAATAAGTATATGTATACATACATATATATTATCTTCTTGTCTTGAGGTTAAATTATCAAATTTTACAGGCGTATTTTACGTAAAATATTAGAATTAAATTCATGAATAGTTCCATAAAATTTAATATCTATGTAAATGGACAACATGAATTAATACTGTTAAAAACAAAGATTTGTAGAGTCAGGGTCGAAAAAAGCAAACAAAAATAAAAAATGCTTGAGAAAAGAAAAATAATATAAAAGAAAAAAAAATCAAGCAAAAAAAAACACCAAGAACAATAAATACTATGAAATTTCAGTTCTAAAAAATGACACAAAACTAAAAAAAAAAGAAAAAGAAAAAAGCAACTAAAATCATTTATTCCAGTTCTAAGCATTATAAGTACACAACATAATATGTATATCCATATTGATTCATATAAGCAATTTTCAAAAAAAAAAACATCATTTATTCCATTTCAGCATTATAAGTACATAACATACACTGACATACAAAAAAACTGCCGCACTTTGAAAATTTCATATTTTCTCAATAAAAAGTCCGTTTTTGTCGGATTTAGTAATTTAAATTGTGTTAATTGAATATTGATTCATACAGCAATTTACAAATACAATCATATTATTGCCATCGTTATATATTCACTTATTCATCATCAACATATGTTTTTCATATCCCAATTCATTCTTTGTATTCGAAGGAGCTTCAGAATAGAGCTTTCTCGTGTGTTTTTGAGCTTTCTCAAGTGTTTTTTTGAGCCTTCTCAGATAAATTTTTATAAACAAGTAAAAAATGTGAATTTTTCCGTTCCTCATGAAGGAATCTCTTAATACTTAATACTTTTTGCGTGGGTATTGTGTTTTATAACTGTAAAGTGTACAGTTTTTCCCAATTTGATCCAAGATAACGTCGAAAAAATTGATGAAGAATGGAGACTTTTAGTAAATCATTCAATAGTTCAGTCTGACAATGTTAAACATATGAATATTGAAGAATTGTTTGCGTATATGTTTAATTTAAAAAACGTTATGAATGAGAAAATGTTTCCAAATTTGATAAATTTCATTAGCCTTTGGTTAAGTCTTTCTATTTATTTTATTTTTTTGAAATAATGGATATTTTGTTACTTTTTGTAATGAATTTATATTACATAATTATTTTCTTTTTTTTTTCTAAATAATTTTCCTGTTCTTGTTGAATTGGATTAAGAATTTTTGTATTTTTTTTTAAATTAATATAATAAAAAGCAATATGCAATATGTATCTTAATTTCAATATGCTTTGAAATCGTTTTTTTTTAAATTATTTTCATTACTAATGGTACCTTAAAAAATTTGGATACAAATTTTATACGCTACTCCTCTCTGAACAGAAATACTCCCCTGAAATGTCCTTAATGGAACATGTTCGAACGTAGATGATACACTTGAGATCGAAATTTACGAAGAGTTTGTTGACGTTGACCCCTCCAAGAGGATTTCTTAATTCACCAACTCCTTCGCCTACAACAAGCGAGACTGAGGAGTTAACTACACACACACGGCGCAAATCCTCGAACTTGCAGAGAACGCTTTTTCTTGAAAAGTGTTCACAAGCAATTTTAAAGCGTTGTGGAATCTAATGAAAAGAGAATTGCACGGCCCATCGGAAAAGTACATCTAGTTTTCCAAAGTGTCGCCGACATGGTGGAAGAAATAATTTTGACAACGGCAGAACTCTTCGACTTGGAGGGAAAAGTTCTAGAAATTGTGCAAAATGCCATTCAGAAGCATAATAACGAAGGTTGATAAAAAAAATCAACCACATTTATACATTTATAATTTTAATCTAGATTTAAATATACTAAATATACTAATTCAGCTGGAAGTTATAAGCTAACACTAATATTTAATATGTTACCTAATTATATGTACTAATACTAATATATAAGACTGTATCCTAGATTTACTTTTATAATAATAAAATGATGTAAATTAAAAGATGTTTTATATTTTATTTTATTTTTATCTGCAAGGTTATCATTTTGTCGTTGACGTTGTTGTTGCCTAATAGCTTTCACTATAGATATTGCATTATTTTGAATGTAATTCCTCTCAAATTACTTCACACGTTTCGTAAACTATACGGTGTACTGATGTCACTCCCATTCTAAAACTCCATACCAATACCTGCTTACAACATCCTTGTGAAAGATACCTGAAACAATAACGTTCTGATATTATTATACTCTTGTACAGAAAATATTACATACATACATTAACGTGACAGCCAGTATACATTCTGATTCAATAGATGGCCTGTTGGAATATTTTACTAATCTACCTTTTAATAGATTCAATAATAAATCAAATTCGGCTACTTCCATTCTTGTTATTTAACGAAATTCACCTTCATACTTTTCTTTAATAATTTTAAATGTTTTTTTTTAAAAACCTTTCAATCATCAAATAATATTTCAAGAATGTTTATATATGAACATTGCACACAGTACCAATAATAACAAGTTTAATTCGTCTTCTACGGTATCATACATTTTCACTTTATTTCACAATAATTTTGAACTATATTTTTATTAAAAATAGTCAATTACAATAAATAATAAACCAATATAATTCAGTGCACAATTCCATGTACATAGATGAAATTGCTGTTCAAAACGACAGTAAAAAAACACAATATATTCATATGACAGCTCAACATTGATGACATTTAAGCGTGAAGCTTGCATCGTCCTATGGGTTTTCACTTTAATTTGGAATTGGCCTTTTGAAGTTTTATAATTTAGGAACCTCGAAAAAATACTAATCCGAACTGCATTATCAATATTCCAATAATTTAGTTTAGGTATAATTTAGGTAGTATTCGCACACTCTTATAATTTTTATACAATAAAAAAATGAATAAAAGAAAAAAAAAACAAAAGAAATAAACATTTCACCCTACTACCGTACACCGACCTACTACCGTCTACATTTGAATTCTTCTACATTTTATTTTAAATTGAAGTTCATAAGTGTTAAATAGTGCGATTTTGTATGTGTGATGTACTATGTATTTTATATATCAATACAATTACAATACTAAAAAACTAACTAAAAAGTAGATTTTTATCATTTAAGTGACAGCAACAGTGAATTACACATGTATTCTCAGTTTTCTTATCAAAATTGGAAAGCACGTTGCTATAATTTCACGATTATTATATGTACATATGTATTTTTTAAGTGAAATTATAAAACTATTATTAATTGCTGTTTAAAAACATTATTTAATTGTTTTGTTTTAAAAAATGTACTATTATGTTTTTTAATTAGAAAAATGTGTCTGGACGGTAGTAGGTACGCAAAAAATTCAATGTTACCCTGCTACCGTCCGACTGTACGGTAAATTGTTTATTGTGGTTCTTACTACCTTCCAGCTATACAGTATTCCAAATTTTTGAAGTTCTCAGATTAATTATATTATTGAAAGGTATTTTATTAGAACTTTTTTGTTTTGAGCTTTTACTTTTATATATACAACATATGTATATATTTTCTTTTTAGATATCATTTAATAATTCAAAATAAAATGCAATCATTGCCCAAAGGAAATGGAGCAGGACACACTGGAAGTGACTGGATGTCATTTTTTGAACATATATAGCCAACGTATTTTATCCATGGCTCATGAAAACTAAAATACAAAACTGCCTGTCGTTCTTTTTGTCGACGGGCATATTTCTTATGTTTCTTTGACTGTGGGTGAGTTTTGTAAAGAAAAAATTATTATTTTAATAACATTGCTACCAAATGCCACTCATATAATGCAGCCAATGAATGTGTAACTTTTTGGTCCATTAAAGAAAAACTGGACCAAGACAGTTCATGATTTTAAAATTTAAAAAAATTTCAGTAAAATTGGAAAAAAATTTTGCCGAACTTCTCCATAAATGTTCATAGAGGCAGTTGAAGGAAAAGAAACTATTTTAAACGGGTTCAAAACTACAGGATTATTTTCTTTCAATGCAGATGCAATTGATTATGGCCAATTACTCTAACCAGTAACTAATAAAACATCGAAAAACCAGAGAAAAGTGATAAATAATTTTTAACTGAATTTGAAGTTAAACTTCCAACACAAAAATTAAAAGACTTTTATAGTTCTGAAGAAGTTTGGAAAGGGCCAAAAGAAGATGAAAGCTTGTTCTGCTACTGGAAAAAATTATGTAAACAACTAATTGAAGAAAACCAAGATGACATTTGAATCTTTTGTATCGGAAATTCCGGTCAATAATACTATATATCTTTTGATGAAAACTGGTTTTCACAAGGCAAGTTATTCTGAATTTTAAAATTAACTATCATTTTTATTTTTTATCTTTTCAAATTTTAGGGAATATAGTAGATATAGAAATCCTTTCTGATAATTCTTTAGTACCAATCAGTCAAACACAAAAAAAAACATCTAATGAAAAAACGTCAAAGATGTTGCAACAGCAATTTCAAATTTTTTTATATGGGTCACTTTTTTTGTACGCCACTGTACAATTACAGATGGCTATACATTAAGAAAATTTCTCATTTCCGTTCATATTGAAAAATTTTGTATCCACTTCCAAAAACATGCAACCTAAAATTCCAATAAATGAACTGTAATCAAAAATCCGTTGCCCACGCGCAACCAAATTTCTAATCCCTTTCATTGTTCTAGAAATGGCATGATTTTCTTTTATTATATATAGTAAATTAGAAATCACGCGATTTCTAGAAAACACATGAGATTACTTAATTTTTTTTGTTATAGCTATTATAAAACTCCCAACTTCTCAATTTACAATTTTTTTTATTTAAATCAATATTCTAAATTTTTGTATAGGTTAAAATATATGAATTTCATTCTCATAAACTAATTATTGGTACCCATATAAATTGTCCAGTAAAAAAAATATATACCACTTGTTCAATGTAGTTTCATTATGACCTATTTACTCGTGCAAACTGTAAATAGCATAATGAGATTTCAATTTCAAGTTCACGCACACTGTATTAAGTTCCCAATATGTTGGTATTACTTACTCACTATATCCCAGTAGCGAAACTGAAAGTTATTACCAGTGTAACTAGTTCTGTAATGCATGCATACTTCACCACATCACCTTACTTTGTGGCAGATATACCAAATTCAAATTAAGTATGTAGTTCCGTAACTCATTACTTTTCGGAAAAAGTAATGCAAAAATGTAATGTGTTTGTACCGGCGGCTATGGAAAGTAAACAATGAAGGGGTATTAAATAGAAATGCGTATTAAAAATTTTTGTTTTTCTCATTCAAGTAACAAGTGCGTTGCAGTAAAGACTTAAAATATTTATTTTGTGAGTGAAGAGTTATTTAATTGAAAAATATAAATAGTGAAAGTGAAGATTTTTAAAATAGGAAAAAATATTAAAGAGGTAAGCATTATATTATGTATTATCTATAAGTTTTTACATAGAAATTTTAAGAAAATTTATTTAAAAAAAGTAAATAATGAAAAAACTAGCATTCTGATTTGAAAATTTCAAATTACAATTTTTATTTATGTGGGATTAATCAAAAAACTGATAAATAACAATAATGTGTGATTGAATATATAAGAATTTGTTCAATGTTTTTCATTTTTGAAGTTTAAGAGTAAATTAAACAATTAAAAAAATATAATTCAGTGTAAGATAAACTCATTTATTTAATAAAATATTTTATTCTCTAAAATTAAAACAATGCATAATTGCTTTCCTTGTTACTTTTGCTTTACCTAATTCTTGTTTTTAAATTACTCAACCAACACATGTGGTTTTTTCCAATTTCTTTTAAATGTAACGATCAAGCAATGCAAGTACCATCCAGGTATTAAACTTGTCCTACCTATTCTTATACTATACATTATAATATATAATACCTAGTACCTTTCTCATATTTTGTTTAAATAATGTTCCTATTTTGGATTTTCCTAATTACCTAATATTTTAGCCGACAAAGAGATGTGAACTACCAAATCTATATTTTAATTACCCAGATGTTACATTCGTTTTCATTTCTTTTATTTTATTTTATTTTTTACAAAATATTTTCAGACATATTATACTAAATATTTTCTTATAACTAAAATTCATGTTTATATTAATAAAAAAAGTTTTTAATTTTCTTAAATAACATTCCTGAAAATTAGAAAAGACAACTACATTCATGTTTATTCGAAATGCATAAACGAATTAAAAGTAAACGACATTTATCTCGACTAGTAAAAGCCGAAAAAGAAAAAATTTTGCAAAAATTACAAATCTGTGAAGATGAAAACGCTCAAGAATCAGATTATGAGTTACAGATGCAATTCAATCATGAAGAAGAAATTATAGATACTTCTGAGAATAGGTCAAATGAAAATTATGAGGAAGAAAATATTGATACTCTTGAGAATAGAACAAATGTAACATCCTTAAAAGACAAGTTAAAAGATTGGGCATTGGAATATAAACCCACAAGACAAAGTTTTAGAGCTCTACTACACATTCTTAAATCAGAAAATCTGAACGTACCCTTAGATCCAGATAGTATTGTATACAAGCGAGAAAAAATTACAATAAGAACTGCGTCACCTGGTCAATACTGGCATTGTGGAGTTGAAAACCAACTGCAAAAAGTTGCTGAAATGTTAAGAAATTGTGAAAGAATTATTCTCGATATTGGCATTGATGGCTTGCCTTTGTTTAAAAGTTCAAGTGTAAGTCTTTGGCCTATTCTCGGTAGGGTAGTTAATATTAAAAATATAAGAGTGTTTTTGATCGGGGCGTATTTAGGACAAAAAAAGCCTTACTATGTTAATAACTATTTGCATGATTTTGTAGAAGAAATGAAGATTATTCTTGAACATGGAATTAAAATTGGAAATACAGTATTTAAAATAGAAATCAGATCATTTATATGTGACGCACCTGCTACTGCTTTTGTTCGCGGAACTGTTGGGCACAATTCTTTAAACGGGTGTATTAAATGTAACCAAATTGGAAAAAAATTAGAAAACGTAGTTACATTTAATACTGTCAGTGGAACACTAATATCAGATCAAGACTTTTCTGGAAGAAAATACTCTATTCTTCATCAAAATTTCTTCAAAACAAATAAAACTGCACTAGAATCTTTAGGTATTGGAATGATTTCTCAATTTCCTCTAGATACTATGCACTTGATAGACTTGGGAGTAATGAAGAAAATGCTTCTAAGCTTACTTAACAATAAAACTACATCGAAATTAACTAACACTGACAGGATTGAAATATCTAACCGTTTAATTTCTATAAGTGGGTTTATTCCGAAAGAATTCTCAAGAAAACCAAGAATTTTAGAGGAAATTTCGAGATGGAAGGCCACAGAATTTCACCAATTTTTACTTTACACAGGAATATTTGTTTTGAAAGACATTGTTGATCAAGAATTTTATTATCATTTTCT
The DNA here is from genome assembly GCA_939192795.1 of Bombylius discolor. NCBI lineage: Eukaryota > Metazoa > Arthropoda > Insecta > Diptera > Bombyliidae > Bombylius > Bombylius discolor. The sequence goes on along the minus strand of OW584241.1, from coordinate 17,474,487 downwards.
ACTTCTTCACAGTGCATACCGACTTTTACTTTGTTCTCGAAATTTCAAATCGAATTTAGACACAGCAAATAACTTGATTAAATATTTTGTTGAGAATTTTCCACTTGTCCACTCATTTAATAGTGTAACATATAATGTACATAATCTTCTGCATCTTTCTGTAGATGTGAAAAACACCGGATTTTTAATTGACTTCTCAGCCTATGATTTCGAAAATTATATGCAGAGCTTGAAAAAAAATATTAAAAAGCCGTCGAAAATTTTAGAACAATTAAATAACAAATTAAAACATGAAAATTTGATACTCAAGGAGAAAAAAAAGGGTTGGAAAAAACGTCATGATGGAAATATTTTAAGTTATACATCAGATAAATTCTTTTTGAGTATTAAGGAACCGAATAATTATTGCTGCGTACAGTTTGAAAATCCAATTAACTCGTCAATTCCCAGTGTCACCTCTGGGTGACAGAGTTTTGTGATTTTTTTTTTACAGGGAACACAACATATATTAAAATCAAATATATTACTACTAAAACGTTAATACTCTGTAGTATTTATGATTTTATTTCGGCTACACTGACATTATCTTATCTGTCAAATTTATTCGATTGTTTTAGGCGGGCTTTTGTGTTTTTACGCACGAGTGTGTTTTGTGATAATTATATTGTTGTAAAAATGGCAAGAGGGTAAGTACTGTTATTATTTTTATTGCAAACTATTGTTCGATAATTAAACTTACAATGAGACTTTATTTTTGCAAAAAAGAATTTATTTTGTACCTAAAATAACCGCCGAGTTATCAGGTGTCACCCGTGGGTGACACTGGGTATTATTGTAACTAAACTGCTGTTTTAGTTGAGTGTGTAATATCCACTTTATCTTGCTTTAGATTGACGGTTAATGATATACTCGAATTATTAGAAGCTGAAGAGGACCCTGGTGACATTGTCTTGTTCCCTCCTGACGATGGTGACGTCACTGATGAAGAAAGTGGGGACGAAAATGAGGCCAATATTGTTCACCTTCCTAGTCGAATGTTACGTTCAGAAGTGGAAGTGCAAGCCAAAACTAATAATGGGAATGATGAAGAAGATGATAGAGAAAAGGAAACAGAGGAAGAACAGGAAGAAACTCAAGAACCGGCTCGAAAGAAAAAAAAGAAAAAAGGATTTACAGTAAAGAAATGGTCGAACACTACATCTATTTTTTCTTCTTGTGGAAAAGGTGATTGTGAGGAAGATATTCTGGGCAACTTTGAAGAAGAACTAAGTGTCACTGAGTGTTTTGAGTTATTATACAGTGAAGACATAGTGAAATTTATAGCAGACATGAGCAACTTATATGCCTTACAGAGGAACCATACCTTGAATGTTACAGTTGAAGAAATTAGGGTGTATATTGCAATATTATTACTTACCGGATATTTGACACCCAAATATATGAGAATGTTATGGGAAAAAAAGGCGGACACTCACAATGAATTGGTATCTTCCAGTATAAGACGAAACCGTTTCTTTGAAATACAGCAGTATCTACATTTATGTGATAGTACTGCATTACCGCAAAACGATAAATTTGCCAAGGTTCGCAAATATTTTGATCTGCTTATTCATAATTTTACCGCCAATTTCGAAAAAGTGCTATCTTCTCATATTTCGATCGATAAAACTATTGTACCATACCAGCCCATCAGATTTGGTTACAAACTTTGGTCCGCAGCTACACGACATAGGTATCTTGTAAACTGTGAGTTGTATCAAGGTGCAACTGATCCGACTCTGAAGCTACAATCAGATTATGGTTTAGGCGCTGCTGTAATTTTGGAACTACATTCAAGACTATCTCAGGAACTTACTTCCTACAATCTGTATTTTGACAATTTTTTCACTGGTCTGCCTTTGTTAAAATATTTATATGAAAACAATATTGGAGGAACTGGAACTATTAGGGAAAACCGCCTAGAAAACTGCAGTCTTCTGAACACTAAAGATATAAAAAAGAAGCCCAGGGGTGAGCTGGTTTACAAAGTTTCAAAAGAAATAATTGTAGCTAAATGGCATGACAATAGTGTCGTGAATGTTGCTTCCAACTGTCACGGATTAACGCCAATTACAAAAGTGGATCGGATTGGTGTAATAAACAAGAAACGGACAAAAGTACAAGTCGACTGTCCAGCACTTATCAAAATGTATAATAAGTATATGGGTGGTGTAGACCGTTTTGATGAGAATGTTGATTCCATGAGGGTAGGTTTACAAGGAAAAAAATGGTGGTTTCCACTTTTTGCCTTCGGACTAGATGCTGCTTGCCAAAATGCTTGGCTGATCAAAAGAAAGAGTGGCAGCAACTGGACATACTGCGATTTTCGCAGAGCTGTCGTGGTATCCTATTTACAGAAATATGGGAAACCCCCAACTAAAGATAGCAATTGCGCAGTGCCTATTGAATCAAGAGTTTCAAATGAAATTAGATTGGGAGGCACTTCAGCTGATCACATAGAGCAGGACTGCTTGCAGCGCCGCTGCGGGCTGTGTCATCAACGCACAAGAAAAATCTGTACAAAGTGCAACATAGGCTTACATATCAAGTGTTGGTACAAATTTCACAATAAGTAAAAACAAAATTATTGTCTTTAGCTAACTTAGCCAACACCATGTCTTTTAACAATTATAATAAAGTTATGAAAATACAATAATGTGTGTATTCTTTTTACTATCATACGAAGTTCGTGGTTAAAATTACACCCAGTGTCACCTGTAGGTGACACATAATTTTAAAAAAAACTAGGGGATGAATTTTTTTTTTTCAATTTTTTTTTCATGTTTTGAATGCATAAATACAATACCTAGCACAAAATCAGAAAGTTTTTTTCATAGATCGTAGCTTGGGAATTGAAGAGTTAAAATAACAGGATTTTCAGAGCGAAGGGGGGAATTTGTCGTTGATAGAAGGCTCCAAAATTCAAAAAGCTATTTTACCCATCCTCTTGATTCGAAATCAGCTTTGGTAATATGTATTGTCGACAAAATGGAAAAAGATGATGAAATATTTTCCTTAAATGAAATAATTCATAAATATATTAGTTTACCATACGACACTTATTTTTTGCTTATTCCTATTCTTCACGGATGTACATAAATAGAGCTCAAATTGAAATAAATAAAAGGCTAGATAATTTAATTAAAATTGCTTAATTATTTGTACAGACATGGAATCAGAATCCATATTTATAAAACCGAAAAGGGCTGTTTTAAAACACAAATTTGACAAAGAAAATGAAGGCGAAATTCCTGGTAAGCTCAGAAGATGCAATGCTACTCTCGGACAAGAAAATTCATATTCTGGTAATTTAACCTACTTTATTATTTATTATAGACTATAAGTTAACAAAGTTTTTCACTTGCACAGGAAGTAACAATATCGATGTACTTAAAAAATTCATCTCAGAGGAAATAGATAAGAAGTTTGAAGATATTAAAAGTAAGTAATTTTAGTTAATCAACTTTTATAATATTTTTATCATTCAAACATGTATATATTGTATTATTTTTCTTGTAGAAGTAATTAAAGAACAAAACAAAGTATTAGCTGGAGCATTGGCTGAAAATAAAATTCTCTTAAAAGAGTTACTATCATGAGAGAACCAAATGATAGACAAGAAAGAAGAATTTCCCATTAATGATATTGAAACTTTGAAAAAACTAGAATCAAATATAATTGATGAGAACAAACATGAATATGTAACTTTTTAATTTCAATTGAATTGAATTTTTAATTATAATATATCTTCATAGGCAGCAGCAGTTCGACAGTTAATCCAACCGAATGGTTTACCAAAAAACTTCAATAAATTGTTTGGAGAAAATATATTTTTAAATTTCAACTTCGATGGAAAATCTTCTTTTAAAGATTTCAAAAAAATAAATGATTTATTACATGGTAAGAATTTCGTATTTTACTAACGTAATATATTTTCAAACATATTTTCAAATTTCCAGAAGCGCTTGATAAAAGCAAATATCCTGAAGAACAATACAAGAAGGAAATAAGGAAGGCATTTAAAATGTTTAAAAATAGACATTTTAAGAACGTGTGCGTTCAAAAGAAAAAAAATCAATATTTTATAGTGTTCTATTTTATTGACTCATGTATATTCTTAATTTATTAACTATCTATGTAATACTGAAATAAATACTCAAATATTACTTTTATTTATAGAAAAAATAGTCGTGTTTTTATTTGATTCCAGAAGTAGTTCCGTGGCAGCTAGCTCCATAATAACTTATATGTAAGTAATTACGTAAGCTATTACCAGTAATCAGCTCCATAATAACTTATTTTGAACTAATTACCGAACTAATTCAGAGTAATGCAGAGTGGAGGAGATTGCTTACCTCCTATGACATCGCCATGTTAATGTAATGAGTTTCCATACATAGGAAGTAATCCTGTTCAGAAGTAGTTGTCATTACTGAGAAGTAGTTACCCAACTAGTTCGGTAATTACTTACTTCCGCTACTGGGATATTACTCATTGAGTAAATATGTGTTGAAGCCATCAAGAGGAAAACATGTCACTTTTTGACAACTTCAACATGTCACTAATTTAGTTCCACTTTCCACCATAGATCCCACTTCCATTACTCACAATTTAACTCCATAATGTACCATTAACCCAATCTTCACAAAATTAAAGATAATAAAAAAAGGAAAATATCAACAACAAAATCATTAATACTACCATACACCTAAATTCCCAATACAAATTTTAAAATAAAAGATTCTATTACAAAATGGTATAAAAACAAAAAAAAACTTTAAAAAAGAAGCAAAATGTACCAATTACCAACGAATTAACAAAAATTCATAATGGCCGACCAATCTTAAAACAATGGACTCCTAATAGTATAAAAACGAGATGCTACACAACCATTGTCACTTCTGCTTTGGGAATTGACCTGGCAAGAAGTCTCCTCCTAAACTTAAAGGGTATTGACCTTAAGTGTAAGAACCTTCATCTACTTACAAGAGTATTGATCTGTAAGAATTTTTTTTACTTTACTTGATATTTTCTTCTTAATGGGTATTGACCATATATAGAAAATTGTTAGGGAATTGTCTTGCTAATTTTCATCTTACTAAGTATTGTCTATAAGATAAGAAATTTTAGTGAATTATCTTGGCAATTTCTGTTTTAATGGGCATTGACCATAAAACAGAACTCTAACATATTATCTTGTCAATTTCCATGTTTTCTGGCATTGACCGTAAAACTTGGAAATTTTATTAATTTCAAATTTTAAATTCATTTTTCCTTCTTTAAACACAACGTTTATTCTACTTTAAAGAGTTCTTCTCGTTTCCAAATAAAATTATTTCAAATTTAAAGTCAATCTTACTTCAAATTTAATTCATTTAATTGTAATCTCAATTTAATAAGTCAATTCCTACTCAAATACTTAACGTAATTGCAGCATCGTTCAACATAAATAATCTTGTGAATCGACTGGTAATTACAATGGCGGGATTTTATTGAAATCAATTACTTGCTTCACTTCACTTCACTTGATTAAGCTCACTTACTTCACTTCACTTCAATTGATTAAGCTCACTTACTTCACTTCATTTCAATTGATTAAGCTCACTTGCTTCACTTCAATTCATTAAGCTCACTTGTTTCACTTTACTTCAATTAATTAAAATAGCTCATCAAAAATTTTTCGATAAAATTCAGCCATTGTAAAGGTACAATCTGCCACAAATTACAACATATTATAAAGCTAAAATTTACCTAACCTTTGTTAAATAATACTTGAAATTTTGAATACTAATTATATGTAAACTTGGGATGATGTAATTTCAGCATTACTATCTTATAACTAATAATATTTCAATTTTTACAGGAGTATTCATTATCATAAAATTAATATCTTCATCAAATTAAATTTGATCATCTTCTTTAATTTAATTATCATTTGAAAATTTACTATTATCTTTGAACATTATCATCTTGATTTATTGTTTAATTTTTATTATAAAAAATTTTAACAATTACTTTATTTTTTCAATTAATTTGCTTTATTACTTAATTTAATTATTTTGATTTGCTGTATTTTTTTAATTAGCTTGCTTTATTTTTTGATTTATCATTTAATCATTATTAGTTTAAAAATTTATTTGAATTGTTTTGGTTTTTAATTAATTAGTTTTATTTATTTCAATTCTGATCATTTTTGAATTAATAAATAAAAGTTTGAGTGATAAAACTTTGCGTTTTCTTTTAAAAACCTAATCGTTCTAATCCATTTACATTTAGTAAAATATTGTTGATTGCTTAAGGGATTTTCAATATGTATTGTATTGTATTATATTGTATTGTATTCAATATGATTGTTCAGAAATGTGTAATAATCTCTTAATTTTTTTTCTCTTGATTGTCTCATTACATTTATATAATAAATAAAATAAAAAATAAATAAATAAATAAAAAAGAAAAAAAAATTTGGTTATATAAAGGAGATAAAATTTATCACGGATGACGGAGCTCTATTATTTTTCTTTTCGTTTTTGGTCATGAATCAGGTCAGTCATAGTTCCTCTTCAATTTTTAGTCAGATTCAGTTCTTGAGTCTTCAGGTCTTCAGTTCTTCAGTTCTTCATTAGTTCTTCAGTTTCGTTAGAGTTTGAGTTCTGGAGTTTCCTGAGTGCTCCTCGGTTTAGTTTTGGTTTTCTTCATATTTTTTTTTGCTTTTTTTGAGTGGTCGAGATGTAGTGAATACATAAATAAAGTTGATAAAATATATGATGTTTAATAATCGTATTTACAAAAGAAAAAAAATGAAAAGAAAAAAAGAACGGGGAATAGATTTCGAATCATGTGCGTGTTTGTCTATAAATTTAGAAAAAAAAAGGAAGAAAAATTACATGTAAATAATTCAATAAAACTTCTATAGAAAAAAAAAATGAAGGAAACAAAGGTGCAAATTTATAATACAAAAAAATAATAGGAGAAATTCAATAAAAAAAATTTTTTATATGAAGAAAAAAAAATATTTAAAGATAAATAAAGTTAATAAAAATTTTAAAGTGAGTGAGTTCAAAGAGAAAAAATAATATACCAAAATCATGTAAACCAAACACGGAAAAAAAATAAAGAATAATTTTAAATATTTAGCACTTCGTAAAAATACAAAATTAAATAATTTCACTTTACAAATTTTAATAATTAGGAACTTTCCAAAAATTGTACTTCTTAAATATAAATAAATTTAAATTTGAGCTTGATCTTTATAATTTTGCAATTAATAATGATGTTAAATGTGATAAGAATTTAAATTTAAAATTATTAAATACTAGTACTTGGAAAAATTGTCAACCACTATTAATTAAAAGAAAAAAGGAAAAAAAAGAAATTGTGAACAATTACTAAAGTGAAACCAGTCAGACCCGGAACCTCTGAGAAACAGAAAACTGCCAATGACGGAAAATTTTTGATTTTTCCAGCCCTTCGTACACATTTCTTTTTAAAATTAACGCGAAAACCGGAAATATTGTAAAACGCGAAAGCCATATAAAACATACGTAAAATTATTACGGTCTTTATATATTTTAAACCTCACAATGCCGGAATTTCCAGTACCTTGCGTACTATATGTACATGAACAATGTAGTAATTTTTTGGCTGAATTAACACAACAAAAAAAAGATAATTAAAAGTGAAACGTCAGTTGTCAGTTCATTTGTAAAAAAGCAATTTGAAAGTTTATGTACATACATATTGTAACCGAAATTATTGGTTAGTATATTTTCTGCTTTTTATTGAAAATTCAATTAAAATTAATTTATATATTAATTTAGGATATGGGGAAAATTAAAAATTTAACTGTGAAGGAAAAACACGAAGCAGTAAAACTGATTACTTTAGATTAAAAAAAGGTAAGCGAAGTCGCCAAGATTTTTAAATGTGGAAAAACACAAATTTATGAAGCACTTAAAAATAAAAAAATTATAGAGGATAAAATACAACAAAATACAAATGTAATAAAAAAGAAGGAAAGGAGAGATCATTACGAAAAATTGAATGAAGCTGTTTACGAATGGTTTTGTGTCGTAAGATCCAAAAATTTTCCAGTTAGTGGCCCAATGTTAAAGGAAAAAGCAATAGAAGTTGCAGCATGCATGAAAATTGAAGGTTTTAAAGCTTCCAGTGGTTGGTTTGAAAGTTTTAAGTCAAACAGGAAAATCTCATTTCATGTAATTTCAGGGGAGTCAAAGGATGTTGACCAACAAACAACGGATGAATGAAAAGCATTGTTAAATAAAAAAGTACTAGGGTATGAAATGTGTAACATTGCAAACGCAGAAGAAACGGCTTTATTCTATAGAATGCTACCCAATAAGACGATGCAATTGAAAGGGGCAAAATGTTTTGGTGGCAAAATGTTGAAAGAACGCTTGTCAATTTTAGTCACTGTTTTCGCTGACGGAAAATTTGCTAAGACACTCGTTAAAGGTGACAGTAAAAATCCGAGATGTTTTAAAAATTTAGATAAAAACCAGTTTCGTGTCATGTACAAGGCCAATTTTTTCGGGCTGGACACTAGTATGTACCCGAGTGGACGGTAGAAGGTTCACTAAAAATTTTTAATGGACGGTAGTAGAGGTATAGATCATTTTTAGTAAATTGATGGATATTTTGTTGTTTTAATTGGATCGCTCAGAAGCCAATGCGGTTAAGTCCATTTTTTGATATTTTCTGATTTTTATAAATTTTGATGAAATAAATTTTATTTCGTTTTTCGTTATTTATGTATTCCATATTTCATCCATTTTATGACCTAACAATGTTTGGGGAAAATGTTTATATAAGCATCTAAAAAAATCATCGATTTGGTACGCAATGCCTATAGTAGTGTTAGTGAGCAATTAATTATGTAGGAATCAATTGCCAGGGGTATTCAAGTTGAAAAAACAGTAACCACTATTATTACAGTCAACTACAAAAAGTTGAGCAAACTAGATTAATTTGATGCCAGTGGTTTTAAGTGAAGTGCTTAAGTTCTTATTGAATGTACATACAATGTATATAATGAATACACGTACACATAAATATTTAATAATTGTCCAAAAAAATCACCACCAGTGACCACATGTCACTTAATGTTTTAAAATGCACTAGGTAGCAGCATTTCAATGAAAAAAAAGTGATTTTTATTGTCATACCTCTGTAGTAATTTATTCCAAACTGAATTTTGGTTTATAAAATAATTCGATTTTTTTGAATTTTTACAAATAAAAAATTTATGACTTGCCAACTTTGAACTATTATACCGCGGGTTGTGTTGCACCAATTTAAAACAAAAAGCACTAGTTCAGAAAATGCTTCAAGAATTGTAATGATTATTTTTTTAGGATAAATTTATGAATAAAGAGAGTTTGCAGTAGAGGGAGGAAAAGATGTTTGCCAAAAAACGACTTTTTGTGCATTTCATCTACATACAGGGTGTTTCGTTTGGTTTCGTTTGAAATGATAACACTAATAGGTCTCATAGACACGACCAAAAAATCGTATTGGTGGAGGGGAAGGGGGGGGAATCCCAACGGTTTGACCGGTAGAGGGCGTTGAAGTTTTTGTGCACTTTTTTCACAAAACACCACATAACTTTCTACAGGGGCACTCCAGGGTCACTTTGTATTTAGAAAAAATATGGAGTACCCTTTGCCCTTTTAAACAAAACCCTACTTGTCCCTTTACCGTGAACCCTACAAAAGTTAGACGCGTTCAAATTTAAAATTTTGCAAATTTTTCACAAATTTTTGTTTTTAACCCTGTTTTGCTCAAAAAAAGCTTACATTAACCCCGACTTTTTATTGCAGAAAATGAAAGTTCAATTGATTTTGCATCGATTTGCTCTAATCAGTTTTTTTGAAAAATGCATCGTTACATATACTACGCTGTGTGTCAATTGATACTACGTTTTATACTAGATTTTGTCGTGGAATATACGTAGCAAAAGTAGTATCAATAATATGAATATGTACGTGGTATCGTAAACTCAACATAGTATCATCTACTATAAAACAAAAAAATGTAGTAGAACAAGCCTATAAAAAGCTGTTTAACAAAATAATTTTATTAAGAAGAAGAAATTTCAAAATTGACATAAATCAGTGTAGAAGTTAAGCGAAAAGATAGTTTTTTTTTCTAACAAAATTAAATAAATAGTTTATAAATAAATTTAATAAACAGTTAAAATAAAATCTAAAAAAAAAATATGGACAAAAAAAGAAATATATTATCTAGTGCCGAAACTATAAAATTTATGAATGTTTGGCGTCATTTCGTCGGTGATTTAAGAAGTAATAAAAGGAACTTTGGTGATTTGTTGTTAATACAACAAAAGTTAAAAGAAGAACAAAATATTGATCTGGACAAAAAAGAGGTCAGAACAAGAATAAATAATTTAACCAAAAGATACAGGTGAGAAAAATTATAGTCAACAAAGCTACATAGTATTATTGTATGAATGTTGTAGTTAACAAATTATCATTTTTGCAGGCAAGAACGGAAGAAAGTTCGATCTTCTGGAGGAACACCATCAACTTGGGATCATTACCAACTCCTAAATGGAATTATAGGCCAGTTCAAAAGTAATTTTCCTACGGAGTTAACTGATGAAACATTCGAAGGTAAAAAATACATTGTTATTAGTTTATACATAAGTAAAATATGATATTTAATTACAGATTATATTGTAATAAAAAATTGAATCTACATATTTAAAAATAAGTTTTCTTTTTACACAGACGTATCAGTTGAATTCTCACGTCACTTTTCAATTGATCAATTAAATTCACCGTCAACCTCGTTAGCATTATCAGTACGATCATCATCACCACCATTACAACCATCATCACCATCGTTAAGATTATAATCACCACCTTTACTATCGCCACCAACATTACTATCGCCAGATTCAGAGAAGCCTAACAAAGGAACAAAAACAACTTCATTAAGTATGCAACTTGAAGCTCTGGAAAATAATAATAAAAAAATAAAACTCATGGAAAAAAATAATGTTCTGTTAAAATCAATAGTAGATTTAATGCAAAACAATAAAAACTGAATTTTTAACTTACTTAAATATTCTTTCATTGCATTTCTTATTTCGTTTCCACTCTTAAGGGCTTCGTTTTTTATTGTTGTTTCTCGTGTAACTCTTGTAGTATTTTGTCGTGTTTTCCCAAGCCAATTTTCAATAATATTATCGTTATTTTCATTTAATATATTGTGCATAATTCAAAAGCTTTGATATATGTGATGGTATTCTGAATTTTATTTTCCAAGCCTTTACCGAGTCTTCTAAATCTTGCTTTTAAATGTCCAAATGCGTTTTCTACAACTCGTCGGCATTTTGATAGGCTTTCATTAAATATTTTCTTTCACTTTCAGACTGATCATTTGGAAAAGAATATGGCTTCATAACAGTTGGCGAGAGTTTAAAAGCTGAATCACCGATAAATAAGACTGGAACATTAACTCCACCAAAATTTTTCGAATTCATTTCAAGTGCTTTTTTAAATTTGTTCTTCCGACACAAAATAAACTGGCTACTGTCCTATACTCTGCTGATAAGCCTAGTGCGTATAAAGACATTGCGACTCGTTTTTCTAAAGGAATACACTGGCGCCAGTTGGTATCATATTTTCTAAGTGAACACAAAGCAGTAACAGCAACGGTATTTCTTTTAATTCTAAAATAAATTTTAAACTTGTTATCGGAAAATTTTGGAACATACTCTTCCCAAAATGTAGATTTTTCAACCTAAAGATAAATACTTCAACATATTTGATTTCTTTTTTTTTTTTTGTACTTTTTTAAACTGACACATGACCACTTTTTTCTATTTATGTATGTTTTTTTAAATAAAAAAATATTATGGTATACGTTTAATATCTTTCTGTGAGATCTTATTGCCATCATTCGACAAATTTTTCAGTCCATCTCTGAAGCATCAATTTTATTTTTATTTGTAAATATAACATAATCAGTTTTTTAAAGTCATCATCTATTTTAAAATATTTTTAATAATTCACTTCACTATTTTTAATAATTCACTTCACTAAATTTATTTCGTCACTCATAAATTTCATGAATTAAAATGAACAAATTACATACTATTAAAAATGAGAAATATTTAAAGTTCAATATACATACATAAAAATTAAAAAATCAATCAGCTGTTTAGTTTTGACAGCTGAGCATTTTTTTCTCTAATATATATAATATTGTGTGTGTCAATAGTAAATCTATACTATGATATACGCGATACCATAATATGAATACCATAGTATCGATATTATAATATGACTCGGTGTGCCTTTAGTATAACCCCCCTTCAAAGATTATCTTGGCCAATTTTTTTTCTATTTTTCACGAAAACAGCAGTATCAATAAACAACGAAGAAAATTTTCTTCAGTTAAATTAATTAAGGCTGACATTAGAAATTAAGATTTAACATCTTGCACTATTTTGCAAAAGAATTGGAAAGTTCTATTGAGGACAAAGTACTTATGAATTTCCTACGAATGACTCAATAAATTTGTAAAGTACAGTAAAAATTATAAATTATTACCTAAATAAAATAAGAAATAAATCATTTTATTGTTCTTCTTTAATTATATAGTATGTACTTAGTTATAAAAAATAAAAAATTATTATAATATACCTATGTATCTATGTATGTACATATATTTCAATGAAAAATAAAAATATTTTGCATTTTTTGAATTTGAAATTTAAATAAATATTTTTAAAAATAACTTTGTACTTTGTAACCTGCGTATAAATATTGTTTAAATACGATTTATCAACTATTGTTTAAATTACTATAAAAGCAAAAAATTGTAAATAAAACTAAAACTTAATCTTATTTTAACTATTGTGCAGAATAAAAGATATACATACATATTTATAGTTTTAATGTCAGATTAAGTTAAATAATCGTAATAAAACAACCAATTACCTACAATGTGTTTTTATATACTTCTGCTATTACTTAGATAAAAAACATTGTAGAGCAAAGAATTAAATTTGATAATATGTATGTATTTATGTATATGGACAACGACTACTTAAGTCCAAAGCCATAATAATGCTCATTTTGTGTATGTGATGGGCATACCAAATTAATGTGACAACTTATTGTTTTTAATCACTTATAACTGATTTGTGATTAAAGTTACATGAAAATTATGTTCTAATGAAATGTAGAGAAGAATCTAAACTTTATTTTCACCGAATATATTAAATATATAAGAGCAACGTAAATCAAAGAAAAAACGTGATAAATATTAGGTAACATAGAAAATTTTTTAAAACTTCATGAAAAAAATGAAAATACTTAGAATTTTTTATTGAGTATTGTAGGAATTAGAATTTGATATCTACATATAATAAAGTTTTTATTTCTTTTTAAAGGTAGTATATTTTTTGTATATAAAAAGAAGTGACATTTTTTGTTAAAAAGAATTGTCTGTATACATATAGTAATTAGGTATTATTATTATTTCAAATATTTTATAACATTATGTTCCTAGGATTTTTTTATTTTCACTTCATAAAAAAAGTTTTGAAAAATTTATTCATAGGTTTTGATTTTTTTGAATATATGTATATATTAATAATAAGTAACACTACAAACAATTATCAGTTTTTTGCAATATTTTATAATGTACCACAAAGTTGTACTACATTTATAGAGTTGACTGTGAAAAATTACATAAACTGAAACATGAGAGAGATAATTGTGATATTAATTAAAAATTGTCATTTTTCCTTAATAACCAAATTTCTATTAATTTTATGACATAATAATGTTTGGGAAAAATGTTGGTTTGATAAAAATCTACAAATTTGTAGAACAATATAATTTGATATTTTTAGTACTTTGGGAGATATCAGGGAAAATTGATTCTCAGTTTCATGTTACTTAATGCTTATCACGTTTTTTCTTTGATTTACGTTGCTCATAGATATTTAATATATTCGGTGAAAATAAAGTTTAGGGTCTTCTCTACATTTCATTAGAACATAATTTTCATGTAACTTTAATCACAAATTAGTTATGTGATTAAAAACAAAAAGTTGTCATATTAATTTGTACGCTCAACACATATAAACAATAAAATAAAATTGAGCATTATGTTTTTAGACTTAAGTAGCCGTTGATATGAATTGAATGTATATATTAAGTATGCATAGATTGAAATATCTATTGTTCTGTAAAGGTTTTTAAAAAATTCTATAACTTAAATACTATTAACATACCTTTATTTTCATCTTTTGCAATTGTGTCCCTTTTTTAAACATATTTCTTTGAAATTATTGTCCAAGCATCTTTTTTGTTTAAATCTCGTCGAAACCATATAAATTAAAAATAAACTTTGAACGTTGAAAAAATAAGGTAAAACATATGTGTTCCGCTCAAATTTTCTATCACGATTTTAAACATGGTTTATCATTTCAGCACTCCTTATTCCATAATAACTATTTTTTTTTAAATCACTTTATTTTTACATACACTCCTAAATTTTCTATAATTTTAGAAACATAATACACTTCATGCTTGAAATGACAAACATCATACATATATAAAAATGTGGATGCTAGAACTTAGTAATTATTTGATTAATTTGTTTAATGAAAATTTGCGTTTATTATCGTATCACTAAACAATGTCCGTAACTTTTAAACTACGATAAAACTTTTTTTATTTTCATGTGTATGTTTTTTAATTTTTATTTATATTAATTTAGCCGGCTTTTTAAGACGTAATTTTTCAAATGTATGTATGTTTATAAATGTTATGCTTATGAGAATTGACAAATGACAGCAATCGGCAGAGTACAAAACAGCGTTGCCACTTTGATTAAATTTATTCAAATTTGATACTTTTCTGGTGTTGTTACCATAGATACACAATCTTCCAGATGAATGAACTTATATAATTTTTGAAGCTTGAATAAAATATGCTAGTTGCGAACAAGTATAATTCTTAGAATTCTTAATTTATGTTTTGTGCTTTATAAAATGTAAATAAAAATGTATTAAAGTAGTTTTTCTTCTTAATTTACTTTTCATTGCAAATTAAAAAATTTACTCACTGAATAAAAACAAAATATTATGTGAGCTTCTAAAATTATAAAATTTCAGTTATCTGTAAAATTTTATAGCTGTGATCACATTAATTGTGTTTTATTGGAAATGAGGAAGTGAGATGTGATCACATCAGATTTGCTCAACTCTCGTGTCTTCTTCTTGAGAACAGGCTCACTTTATATGTCCAAAAAAAACGTTTAAAAATTAAATTACATACTTGAAAAAATTTTACTGAAAAAATCCAACATTACAAAACAATTCAAGAATAAATATAAAATACAAACTACAAAATCACGTCATATCACCAAATTTCAATTCATACGATACTTTCCTACCAAAAACTGGTAAACTGATACTGAGCAAATGAGCTTATAAAATTTTGGCTCGTTTGCTTACTGAACAAGTGAGATTTTCCACCGACCTCTATTGTCGACTCAAGAAAAAAAGTGCGATGAAGGCGCTTATCAAGTGAGGAAGTGAGAAATCTCAAAATTCTCACCTTCTCTGTTCCAAAATAACACAGCTATTGTACCTATATCATATACTATATATACACACTATAAGTTTGATTCGTAGATATGAAGCATAGAAAACACTATATTTTAAACGCAGCTGTACCTTAAAGGCTAATGGGGCAGGGCCCCACACAGGATTTCATCTTAAATTGCATAAAATTGCCAAATTTTATCAAAATAAATTTAAAATTTCTTCTAGAAAAAGTATTGAAAAATCAAAAATATTTTGCTGCAAATTGTTTTTCAAAGTACATGTGTACCGATGCAAGTATGTATGTATGTATGTATATGCAAAAAGAATTGAAATTATAATATACAGGAATTCCGGTTTAATTGTAGAGCAATAATACGCATGCTCAACGAAAGGGATCCCTTTGATTTGCCCTAGTAGTTTAAGTAAGCATTATCTCTTCAGTTTCCTTACTAAAGAAGTGAATAGCTATTAAGATCAAAAATTTGTAATTTTTCTATCTAAATTTTTAGGAAATCCGGTAATTTTTCAAAAAAAAAAAAATTTTTATTGCCATACTTTTTTACAATAAGTATAAAGCGCAATTCTTCCTCTATAAATTAGCTCTATACTGTATGACTTTATCTGCCTTGGTTCGGGAGCTAAAGCCTGTGGGATGAAGTCATTACACTAAGGTTGCAATACAACAAAAGTAGAATATTTCTGATTATGTCATTTTGTTCAATGTTTAAATTTTGTTACTTGTTTTGTTTGTATACATTTTATTCATTGCACACTAAATTTACTCATTGTTTTTTTTTTTAAATTTAAGATTTTATATCTTAGGCTATGTTGTACCAATTAGAGTCGAATAAGAAGCATTATTTAAGGAAACAATTCATCTGAGCATATAAATCAGTGATGAGATTTTCAATACAATTGTACTGAACTCGGTACATTTAAGCCTTGTAAAATACATCAGTACATTAGCTTTAATTCCAGTACAATTTGATAAATTTGAACCTTTGTTGTTTTCTTTTTTTATTAACTATTTTAAAGTACCAAATTTGATATATTAAATAAACGTGGTATGGTAATGCTGCTAAATTCTGAATCGATCATCGATTTTTATTTAAATTTTGCATATTGGCATCATTGCCTACAATTTTTTTTTATGGCGGTAAATGTTGGCGGATCAAGTTGCCAAAATTCAAGTGCAATAATTAACATTGATTGCTTGATTGCTTTATAGTGAGAGACATCACGTTTTTTTGTTCTGATTCGTTTGCTGTTTTTTTCAAAGGCATTAAGTTTAAATTATATTCAGAAAACATCTTAAACAGCATTATTTAGTATATTGTGAAAAAATAATTTTTTATTTTTCGAAAATTTTTAGTGGCTAATTATTTAATTAGTGGAATTTTTGAAATTTTATTAGAACTTTCATAGTGAATAAAGATGGTTGTGAACTGTAAAATATGCGATCAGGTTATTTCAAAATCAAATAAAGGCATTAAATGTTTTAAATGTGGTGCAGATTTTCATAATAAATGTGTTAAAATTAATTCCAGTATTTTATCTGATATTGAAAATGGTTCAATTTTATGGAAGTGTAACATATGTAATATGAAACCAATAAATAGCTCTATAAGCTATGACAATGTCCATGAAGGTCATTCCAATGATAATTTGATCTTAAATAATTTAACAGAGGCCATTGATCGAATGAATATGCTTAAAAATAAACAACTAGAAATTACAAATTCAATTAATTCTTTAACGGATGGTTTTAGTGATATAAAAAAAATTACTATCTATGGTGGAAGAAAATTCTAGTAGAATTAAAAAATTAACATAGGAAAATAAAAAACTACATATGTTCCAAGATTTCAATATTGGAAGGTCGACTTGATAACATCGAAAATAATTCGCTAAATACATTTGTTCAAATAAATAATTTACCATCTATTAAAGAAAATGAATTAATAGACATAATGCATAAAATACACAAAGTATTGAAGATCAATATTGAAGATCATGAAATATTAAAGGTATATCACCGGAGATCAAAGAGAAAATCAGCTGTTACAAATACTGCTATTCCAATTATTGTTAAATACAATAACGAAATGCAACGGAACAAAGTAAAAGAAGCATGTAAATTAAGTAAGGGTATTGATCTGAATAAACTAGGTATAAATTCTAATAGTAAACTATAAATTAATGAACTTGTAACTACTAAAAATAGAAAATTATTGTATGAGGCAACAAATTTTAGAGTAAGTCATAATTTTGATTATTTATGAATTATGGGTGCAAAATGGCAAAATTTTTAATAAAAAAAATGAGAACTCTAAAGCATTTCTCATACATAATTCTCAGAGTTTTGATAGTATTAAAATTCAAAATACGTAATGTTTTTGAATGTCTATCTAAATATATTACTAAAATGTTAGGGGATTGAGGTCAAAGTTGGAGGATGTCAAGCTTGAAATCTTAACAAATTAATATGATGTGATCTGTTTTACTGAAACTAATTTACAAAATTATATTTCAGCTAATGAATTTTCGGATTCTATAGGAAAGAAGGAGGTGTATAGGAAAGACCGTGATTTAAGTTTAGTTAATTTATCAAGTGGAGGAGGTTGTATGATAGCAGTTAAAAAAAAATGTACTCTAACAGATTTTTAGAAATAGAATCTTCAAATGAAGACCTTTGGGTTGTGATAAAATGTAAAAATTTTCATATGTACATATGCTGTTTGTATGTATATTCGTCCCCAAAGCCCTTTTGAAATGTATGATGAGATTTTTTCTAATATATCTAAAAATTTTGATAAATACCAAATAGAAAAATAGTAATTGTGGGTGATTTCAATCTTCCCAACATGAAATGGTACCCGTTCTTCTGTTGGAAATTATATGACTGTTAAATGTGATTTAAATAAGACTTCATCTTCTCTATTAAATAATATGTATTTTTGTGGGTTGAATCAGCATAATTGCATTTATAATTTTAATGACACTATTCTTGATTTAGTGTGGTCTAACTTAACTGATGATAAAATTGAAGTTAAAGCATCTACAACACCATTATCGCGTATAGATGACCATCACCCACCAATTGACATAACAGTTTGAATAAAACAAAATAGATATATTCAGGAACAACAAAAAACTAGGAGAAACTTTACTCGGGCAAACTTTGATAATTTAAATAAATATTTCACAAATTCTTTCTACATTAAATTCACTAGATACTAACTCTGCTTTTAATTATTTTTATGAAATATTGTATACAGATATTGAAAAACATGTTCCATCTAAGGTAATTAAAGATTTGAAATACCCTATATGGTTTTCAAAGGAATTTAAGCTGACATTAAAGATAAAAAATAAATACAGATTGAAATATAAGCGATCAAATCTACTTTCTGATCACTCTATGTTTTCGTATTATAGAAAAAAAGTTAAATATTTAATTAAAGAATGCTATACGAATTATACAAATTATTTCTGGTCTTATTCAAAAAGTTAAAACAATCAAATTCTTTTCCATCAGAAATGAAATGCAATAATGCCCTGACATCAGATCCATTTTTTCGCTAATCATTTTTCATCTGTCTACTCACCATCGGATAATGTCAGTATAAAGGATCAAAGTCAATCAGCACAAAATATAAATATTTATGAGTTAGCCTGCACTGATGTAATAAAAACAATTTCAAATTTAGACGACAGTAAAAATCCTGGTCCTGATGGTATTCCAAATTTGCTTTTTAAAAATTGTGTTGAATCACTTGCTTTACCTATTACTAATTTGTTCAATAAATCTATAAAGTCTAGAATTTACCCCAAGTTATTAAAATACTCATTGATTACGCCGGTATTTAAATCGGGTAATTCAAAGGATGTATGCAACTGACGCCCAGTTTCTATATCTAATAGCTTAGCGTTAATTTTTGAACGTTTAATACATTCATACTTATTTCCTCAAGTAAAGTACCTAATATATAAATTTCAACATGGTTTTTTTCCAGGAAGATCAACTGTTACCAACTTATTAATTTTTACCGATAAAATAGCAGAAACATTCGACTT
Organism: Bombylius discolor; assembly: GCA_939192795.1. Lineage (NCBI taxonomy): Eukaryota > Metazoa > Arthropoda > Insecta > Diptera > Bombyliidae > Bombylius > Bombylius discolor. The sequence goes on along the minus strand of OW584241.1, from coordinate 17,454,761 downwards.
AGGTGAACAACTTGACGTAATTTAAACAGATTCTTCAAAAGCATTTGATAAGCTTGATCATAATATTATTCTTCTAAAAATGAACATTCTTGGTTTCAATGTTAGTTTGATTGAATGGTTTAAATCATATTTAATAGAACGACGTCAGTATGTAAGTATCAATTTAATTTCGTTGACATCTACCACCTCAAACCTGAATCGTTTAAGTCTTCTATAATTGGTACTATCAGAAATAGATGGTTTACCCATTAGTTCTAGTTCCAAGGGACAATTTTGGCCTATTTTTTGCACTATACAATTCATTAAACACGTTCCATGTTTTGTTGTGAGTATTTATTATTGAGATTCCAAGCCTAAAAGTTCAGCCGAGTTTTTGAAATCACTTTTACATGAAATTAAAACCTTGTTTACTGGAGCTGTAATTAACACTAGAAAATTCAAAGTTGTTCTACGAAATTTTGTGTGTGATGTTCCAGCAAGATCTTTTGTGAAAGGCATAAAGGGCCATAACGGCTGGTGGAAAATGCACCACAGAAGACAAACGAAAGCTTCCGATTCAGAGAACAAGAAGAACATCATATAACAAATTATCCATTGGAGGAATTACCTATAAATATGATTGACACTTTCCTCTTGACTATATGCATTTGATATGTATTGGGGTTATGAAGAAACTGTTGATTTATTGGATTAAAGATTGCTCCAAACATGTGGTGAGACTAATATTAAATAAGCTACTACTAGCTGGAAAATCATTACCAAAGGAATTTAACAGAGCTATTCGATCTTTGGACGTTATCAATTTCTGGAAAGCAACAGAACTTCGTACATTTCTTTTGTATGTAGGACCAGTTGTATTGAGAAATGTCCTACAAAAGGAAGCTTATTTGCACTTTATTCTTGCAAGCGATGACTGTTTAAATTATATTCATTTTGCGAAAAAACTGTTGGAAACATTCGTCAAAAAGTTCGGAGAAGTATATGGAAGAGATACTATTAGCTACAATGTTCATAATCTGATTCATATTTCAAATGACGTTCAAAGACTAGGCAAAATTGATAATTTTAGTGCTTTTAAATACGAGAATAAACTTGGCCAAATAAAAAGACTTCTTCGAAGTGGTAAAAATCCTTTACAACAAGTTGCAAATAGAATTGTAGAAATATTTGATACTGAAACTATACAGTGCGAAAAACATAATCAATATCCCAAAGTTTATAATCAAATATCAAAAAGTCATATTTTAGCGGAATGCTGCAAAACATTTTCTACAGTTGAATTCCCTACATTTATTTTGAATTCTTCTTTGAAGAAAAAATGGTTTTTAACGAAAAGAAACGAAACTGTCAAAATGAAAAATTCCACTAAAATAAATAATCAAATATTTATATACGGTTTATGTCAAAAAGATGTAGTGAATTTTTATGATAAGCCGTTAAATTCTTCTCATTTGAATACTTTTCTACAATGCTTAAAAAAAGAAAACCCATCAACATTATGGCTTCTAAATGAAATTGAAAAGAAAAAGGTGCAATTTGCACCTATGATTTGCACTATATTCGTGTCACTTCTCCATTGTCCGTAATTTTGGAATAAGTTTAATCATGTTCGTCGTCGTGGGAACAGTAAAAAACTGTGCAATGCAGTTCCGGCTTCTTGGGTAAAGGACAACGTTCTTTTTTGGCCTAATAGCAGAACTAATTAAATTAAAGGCAGACGTTTATGTATTCAACCTCAACAAAATTGGAAGAACCTTTCTTGTAAGGTACTAACACAAAATATAGGTAATAAAAAATATTTCCGAATATGTCTTCTGTAATGTAACTTTTTGTTTAATTCCTAAAGATCATTTTGACAAAGCCTTACGAGAAGACAAATCGGCTCAGTTTTTATCATCATCATCTGATGCAGAAGGAAATACGAATACTGCTTCAAATAACACTTCCATCAATCTGGAAGACTTTAGTCTCCATGACTTGGTGCTTTTCGGAAACAGTAAGTATTTATTTGTAATTAAAAGCTATGAGCACTCATATTTTATACTGATTTTTTAATTTTATTCCAGATTCTCCAAATTTGGAGGGAAACACAATAACAGTGTTGCAAAATCCACCACATGGAGTTATTAATGAAAGGATAGACAGAGCGGAAGATGATGTGACCTCTACTTGCACCAGCTGCTCAAGTCGATGTGAGTATATGATAAAAACAAAATTAAAAATATTAAAAATAACAGTAGTAGAAAAAGTTGAATACTTCAGCTCACAAATTGCTAGTCTCCAAAAAAACATAAAAACAGGCAATACCTGGTATGCTCATTTTTGTTATTTTATTTAATGTTTTAGCTTTTCGGTTTTTTGAGTAGCACTAAGTAAATAAATGTATGTTTATATTTATTTCAGATAAAAAGGCTTTCAAAATTTGGCGGATCATTATTGATATAAGACAGCAAGAACAATTTCTTTTCAAGGATGAGTTACTTGTTAATTACTCTTGGACAGGTACAGCAAGTAAAGCAAATTTCAATGCCAATAAAGATATTTGGAATGTTGTTGCCGAAAGTGTTCGGAAAACACACTTTTTATTTACCAATCTCCAGTGTGCATTATTTTTCAAAGAACATTTAAAGCACGCAGGCACAAGGCTAAAACGAAAACGGTGAGCACTTTTAAATCTTTTTCTCACTTAATTAAAAATAAAACTAATTAGAAAATTAATTATTTTCTTTCAGCGCTCCATTTGACCCTGTCGATGAAAATGTTCCAGCGAAAAGGCAAAAAGATGATTAGATTTTTAGTTTTAATTATTCAGTTTTTTATATATTTTTTTTTTTTTATTTCAATATTGAAGACTGTTTTTTTTTTGGATTATTATTATAAAATAAAATTAACTATTTTCAAACGAATACCTTTAGTTATGTTAATGAATTGTTATAAATAATAAAATGAATTATTTTCAAAGAAATAATATTTATTCATTATCACTTATAGAGTTGGAAAATACTACTATTGAAACTACTGTTGTAAATTTTTCAGATAAAAAAGAAAGTGTTAAAAAAAATTTGTATTTTGAAGAAATATTCATGTTATTGCAAAAATTTGTAATACATACATATTCGTAGTATAATATATGTATATAATATGTTATTTATATGTGTATATGTATATATTAAAATATATAATACGAACATTAATTACATAATTCTTACCATAACATATGAAGGTTACTAATCCACATTTTCTATGAGTTTTCCTTCAACCTAGCCGAAACAGTTTCTACATATATGTGGTTTTAATACCTACTTTTTCTAAGTTGCAGAAAAGTTTTGTGTCCACTAGTTTACTTGGTTTAAAAGCAATCAATATTTTAAGTTGAAAAAAGCCCTCTTTTATCAGTTGCTATTTGGTTGTATTCTAATTGCTTGGTTTGAAAGCAACCATTATTTTAGGTTGGAACAACTTTCATTATGCTAGTTGTCATTAGGTTATACTTTAACATAAGTTGCAACATACCTGTCCAAATACAGTTCGAGACACATTTTCGCAACATTGCAAATAAGTTGTGTAAACCAAAGCGGAACTTCTTCGTTTCGACAACCGTGGTTACAAAACGGTTCCACAATCGTTTTGCAATTCAATTTGGTTACATGGGTGAAGTAATTATAAATGCAGTCTTAAGTTCTCTTGCTCTTAAAAAAACGCAGGAAGAACTAAAAGAACATAGTATAAGTTTCGTTGGTGTAAGTACTAATGCAACTTATCATGGAGCGGCAAAAGTATTGCCTACAGTGTTACAGTATTTTATTCAAAACCGTGGAATAGTATAAAAACTACTTGATTTACAATCGGTTACTAATGGAAAGTCTAAAACTATGTGATTTAATTTTAGAAACTTTAAACAAATTTGATCTTATGGAAAAATGTATTGCATTTGGAGCAGTTAACTGGAATACAAATTTTGGAAGTATTCAAAATAGGAATGCAAATGTAAATGATAAAAACAGTAAGAATGTTTTTACTATATTAAAAAAAAAAATCTTAAATCGGTATCGTCATAAAACGGTACAGGTTGTCTAGCCCACATTTAGAAATTAGAATTTTGATTTTTTAATTTCATAAATGAATAAAAGCCGAAAAATTTTTAATTATGCACTTTACATTTAATCACATGTAAAAATTTAATATATAAGAAAATTCAATTTTCAATAAAATTCAGAATTTCTTTAACCATCAACCAAGTTATTGAAATTTTTTTTTTCTTACTGTGTAGCGGTAACAAAAGCCGTTTTCACAAATTACAAAGGATCAAGGTTTATGCGCCTTACATCATTCTCCTAAATTCAAGGTAAAAGAACTTTTGAACATTTTTTGGTGACCCCGACGTGATGGACACGTCCTTTGAAGACTTAGTTCAACGTCAACAGACAACTGGAAATTAAATACGTTCCATTGTAGCTACATACAAAAATGATGCAAACAGCCGAAAATCTTTAGATTGTCTTAATAAACGATTGTCAAAACTTCATCAACTTTGGGATGATTTCGATTAGGTGGACAGCGACATCCGCATCAATTATGAAGCTAAATGTGATCATGCTTATTTTCAACGCTAGAGGGACTGAAATCTTCGAAGCGGTCAAGGCATCAGAAACAATTCAAGTACGAATTCAGGGTCGACCAGCTCATTATCAAAATATGAGTACGAAACACACAAAATTAATGCAAGCACTACGGAATATGATGACAAACTTATCATTCACAAATCCAACATCTCAGTGGCTACACAACAGCATTGAGGGGATATCCAGCGTATTCAAAATAGACGTCTGGAAGACTCTAATTATGTTTTGAATGACGATCTTCAGTTAGAGGAAGACATTCATCAAAACTTAACACAGATGTTTCTCGAAGTACGCAGTCTGAAGGCAAGGTTAACTCTTCTATGAAACTCCCTAAAATCGAGGTTTATTCACAGAACTTGTACACAAATAATCAATAGCCGCATGCCAAAAAATTTGGTACCTAAAGGACAGCTTATCAGGAGAATCTGCCAACATGATTCGTCATTTGGTTGTATCTGAAGATAATTATCTCACAGCATGGAGACTTATAAGCGATAGATATGAAAATATACGCTTATTGGTGACAGCAACTTTGAATAAGCTTGGACTGAAAAATCTTGACATAAAAAAAAACTTACACATTTCGGGAACAGTCACTCAGTTAGCTGAAAACTCTTCAATCTATGTCAGATTTCTTAACATTTCTAGAAAAACGTTTTCAATCGTTGGAGGCTTTAGGACCAAACAAATCGGTTGATAAAAAACCCATTACACACAAGGCATTGACTGCAGTAACCAAAACCATTTGTGAGTTATGCAAGGAAAATTACACATCATACTCGTGCACTAAATTACTAAAACTTTCACCACAAGAAAGAGTTTTATTATTAAATTAAATCTTTGCATCAATTGTTTGAAGCCAGGACACAGTTCTGGTAATTGCAACTCCAGGTGTTGCATTGAGTGCAACAATTCCGTTTCAACCAACAGTTTGGAAACATTGCGAAACTCACTTTATACAAAACACCTATCGAAACGAAGATGGCCGCTTTGTGGTAGAACTTCCATTTCGTGATGACTCGATAAAATTAGGAGAATTGAAGAACATAGCCTTAGAAGGATGAGCAGCGGGAAACTGCATATATCAAATTTATGAACGAATATTTAAAATTAAATCGTATGAAGGAAGTTAATTTCAATCAAATTGAAAAGCCATATTACTTTCTCCCTCATCATTGTGTCTTGAAATGGGATAGCTCCACGACCAAGTTGCGTGTCGTTTTCGATGCTTCCGCCGAAACTTCAAAGAACCAATCGCTCAACAACGTATTATATACATGTCAAACTATAAAAGATGACGTATTGTCTATCCTATTGCGTTTAAGATTTCTACGATATGTCTTCACGGAAGACATTTAGAAGATGTATCGACAGAATTTGGTGACGCGATAATTCGAATGAAAGGCTTAGATGTTATACCTGGCCACTAAGTGCTTGGAAACCCTAGCTAATGAATCTATCGCAAAGTATCCACTAGGTTCAAGTGCCCTTAAAATAGATTTCTACGTTGATGACGTTTTAACAGGAGCAGACACCTTATGGGAAGCTCAAGAAACGCAGCGACAACTTCGACTGATGCTACAATCGGCTGGTTTCAATCTAAGAAAATGGTGCGCTAACCATGCACAATTACTAACCTCAGTTGCTCCAGAAGATTAAGAAATTCAACTGGACTTGAAAATAAGACAGAAGATCAGGTTAAGGCTGAAGGTCTATCTTGGCTACCAAAAACTGATGATTTAAAAATCGAAAGTTCGTGGCCTATTCATGTACGTACGTGTTACATTTTCGATCCTTTAGGATTAATGGCACCAGTTAGAGTTTCGGCAAAAATATTCATTCAGAAGCTCTGGTCATTGAAATCTGATTGGGATGCTCCATTACCACAAGACATTCATACATATTGGATAAACTTTCGTGAAGAATTAAAGTATCTTAATGACTTGAAAATACCTAGACATATCACTGGCCAAAATATAGCCAAATCAATGACAATCCACACTTCACAATCCACTTAAAATTAACAAATACTAGCTTATACTCATTGGATTAACTCGTCATCAGTACATTATCAAACTTTCGTTGCCAATTGTATAGGAACCATACAACGGTTAACAGTCCCTCAACAATGGCAACATGTAGGGTCCAAGGACAATCCGGCAGACATTGTTTCAAGAAGTATCTCACCAGAGAAACTCAAGCAAAATAACATGTGGTATCACGTTTCTCGATTTTAACATGGATTGGAGGAATTTTGGCCTCCAGAATTCAAGAAAAACACCACAATAAACGACTTAGAACGTAAATAAAGGCCAGCGTCACTTCATCTTACGGACAATGCAAAAACGTTAGTTGACTGTATAAACCAACAAATTCCTTTAGGAAAGTACAACGCATAATAGCTTATGTGATTCGCTTTATGAATCGAACAAGATCGGTTCGAGAAGTCGAAGCCCCTTTGAACAACAAAATTCCGTCAGTAGAAGATCTCGACAAAGCCTTTACGTTCATCGTTCGACTTATGCAAAGACGAGAACTTCAAGAAGACCATTCTTCGCTAGAACGTCACGATGAGGTTTCAAAAAATATCTGTACAAGCAATCTAACCCCATTCAACGATAAGGAAGTAGTTATGCGAGTATTAGGTCGTTTAGAGAATTTGGAGCTGTAGTTCACATCAAACATCCAATAATTCTGTCATACACACATCACTTAACCGAATGTTTGCTAAACAATATACAGCTAGCGACATAGAAAAGTGCGCACTGCTAATTTTCATACATTTTCAAAAACAAATATTTTTTGTGTTTATTTTATGACTCTTAATGGGACTTTTATTTCTATTTTTATAAGACTGATCCAGTAAGAGGTACAATTTATAATAAAAAGAAGGCAAGTCTACCTGAAAACATGTTTTTTTCCTGCTTTCAGAACCATATCCCTATAATAGTGTAATAATTGTAATAACATAATATTTTTCAAATAAAATTTACTGTTTGGAATTGTTTTTTTAAACATCGTTATAAATCGTATAACTACTTTAGTTAACTTTAACTTTATATTTATAATTATTTACATTTATTCTGAAGTTTTTAATTAAATTTAATATTTTATAGCTCTTCCTATTGCTTTAATCACCGCATCGACTTTTTGCAGCATTAATTTTCAAAATGATGATATAATTTAATAAGGATATGCAACATATCAAATATTTAATATAGAATTTACCAATTCTTCCACTGTTTTCTGTTTATTTTCATTGAGTCTCATGTCAATGGAACCCTAAGAATTCCCCATTATATTCATGTCAGGACTATTTTCTGGTTGGGACAATGAATATAATCTCGAATTTTCCTTTAAATTTGCTATCTGCAGTAGAAATAATAATTTTAAAAATAATTCAGAATTCTAGTTCAAAGCAATACCTACGAACGTTGTTCTGTAACATGGAACCGAATCATCCTGAAATATCGGATCCTTTGTATATTGAGCCATGTCCTTAAATGTTGGAAAAACATAATTTGAGATGATTTTCTTATATTTTTCTTCCTTCATTATTCCATCTATTATTTTTAATAGCCCAACTCCATAGGCTGTGATGCACCCCCAAACCATAACATACGATGAATGTTTTACAGTTGTCAATATACAATGAGGCCCAATTTTTATTTTTGTCTTCGACGAGCATTCTGCTTTCCTTCTTGTCCAAATAAATTGAAGTTGTGTTTGTAGGAGAAAATCACTCGCGGCCAATCATCAAATGTCCATTCCTAATGGTTTTCAGTCCATTGAAGCCGATTAGCCTTAATTTTCTCACTTAAGAATGGTTTTTCTAAAGGGCCTCTTAAACATGAAACCATGTTTATTTTTTTTTTTTTTCAACTGTACGAACACTTACGTTAGTATAGTTTATAGTTTTTTTACTCCCTCTTCAATTTTGGAGCATTAAAAAAAAGGGGTTCATAATGTCTTAAATTTTAATTCCCGGTTCTTTTTTTCTGTGGTTTTTCTTTTAGCACCAGTACCTTTTTTCCTTTACAAGTTCCCTGAATTTTAAACATTTTTCAAAAATTTCATTACTTTCTTCATACAAAGTAAGAACCAGACATTTTTCCTCAACTGACATTTGTTTTTTTCCACTCATTTTACTTTACTTTTTTTATATTAAAAATACTCTTCAAATTTCACCATCTAAATAATAATAAATAAATCTTTCGAGGGTTTATATAGGGTACAGAGGGATAAATCCTATTATACAGAAAAACCCAACGTAATGAGTCATAAAATAAACACAAAAAATATTTGTTTTTGAAAATGTATGAAAATTAGCAGTGCGCACTTCTCTATGTCGCTAGCTGTACCTAATTATCAATAAGAGATTTATCATAATTGTATTAAAAAGGTTTCGGAAATGTCATTTGTAGGAGTTAGTTTTTATAAATGTGAAGAATGTAAAGTAGAATTTAATGAAATAATTTTAAAATGTGGACAGTGTTTTTCTAACTATTGCAGCCTCAAGTCGTATCATTTTAGACAACATCTATTTGAAAAGTTGAGTGAACGCAAAACAAAAAAAAATGTACCTATACTTGCAAGCAAAAAATGTGTAAAGTTCAATTCAATTCTTTAAACAAATTTTAACTTATCATTTTTATGCTCACGAAATTATAATTTGTTCCATAGTAAATTGTGATGAAAAGTTCAAGATTAAATCTAGTTTTCATAGCCATATGCATAGAAAACATAGAGCTATCTGTCGATGGGTAAAGTAAATTAAAGGAAATGAATAGTTCTACTTCTTGTATAGGTACTTTAAAAGTTAGATGAAAATAATGTTGAGAAAAATATTATTTGTTCTACTGCGTTGGAAAATTTATCATTAATTTTTTTGAAGCTTAAGGTAATTTTTAATCTTCCAGGAAATGTCACTCAATATACGATACATATAATTGATGAGTTCAAAACAATAAATGAATTAAAATTATAGGTGAATATTTCAGAAACAAAAGAGAAAAGAATAAAGTGAATGAGAAGGAAAAGAAATTGAATAGATGGAGAGAGAGAGTCAGTCAATGATAGGTCTTGACGGTGAATAGTTGTAAAAGTTTTCTAAGGTTTATAATCTTATTTTGCAATATTAAATAAAATTATTCGGCATTCAAACTTTGTGTTTTTTTATAATAAAAAAATCTACAAAATATTTTTCAATTAAAATAATCTACACTACAATAAAATCAGGTGTAGAGTTTAACTCACTAAAATTTTTTATGAAAAAAAAAACAAAGAATTTGAGACGCCATTAGCTTCAATCAACATTCAACGTGCGTTAAAGGAGAAACTGGCTATATTACCATATACTTACATATGTATGTGTATCGTTGTAATCTCCTGCAATATACATATTTATGTGTGACAATTGTTTTTTTTTTAAAAAATTGATATAGTAGTAAACAAAAATGGAAAGCATAAATTTAGAAAAGTTGAAAGTGAAAGAAATTAAAGAAAGATTAAAAAGATTTAATTTATCTAAGTACATTGAGAACAAAAGTATTCTTATATCTAGATTGAAAGAAGTACACCTAAAGAGGCAATCTATTTTGCGTTAGTGGTAGTAATAATGATTCACACACTGCTGGATTTGATGGTGAATTGAGTCAGCAACATCGTGGTGTAAATTTTAATGATGATATTGGTGTTGGTGATATGTAAGACAAGAGCACTATAATTCGTTTGAAAGTGGTGAATTGAATCAGTCGCATTTGCATTGTGTGAATTTGGGTGATAAGAATATAAATAGAAAGAGTATGGCAGAAGAATATGAAAAGAAACTTATGGAACGTGAAATGGAAATTTTAAAGAGAGACAATAAGCTTTTAAGGCAGTTTGTTGATTTAAAGGTTAGAAATCAAAATTAAATGAAAGAGGAGAAAAAGAAACAATGTCAAACTTTTCAAGAAAAGCTTTCAAATTCAGCTGAAATCGAAGAATTGTTGCCATTTTTTGATCCTAAAAGTGAATTATGTGAATCTGCTCTGCAATAGTTTGAAGAGTTAGGAAAATTTCAATCTTTATATAAATGGACAGATAAAACTCTATTACATCATGTTTCTCTTCGCCTTAAAGGTTGTGCTAAAATGTGAAGATTAAGCGTTTAAGGTAAAATCAATACAAGGAAGAAATTTAAAACAGAATTTTTAATTGCATTTCCTTCTATTCATGATACAGCTGATGTACATTCAAAACTTAATAGAAAAATGAAAACTGATGAGAATTATGAAGAATATATTTACACAATGAAACATATTGCTGGTAAAAGAAATCTAGACGAGCAAGATATAATTAAAAATATTATTCAAGCGTAGATACTGCCGTCCGACAAATATTGTTACAAAAATTTGAAAATACTTATGATTTACTGCAACAACTGAATCATTATGAAAACATCAAACCGCTGTCTCATCAAAAGGTTTACCATCATGAATCATCATACACTTCCACTTTACAACAACCAGGTAAAAATAAACCACAATTTGTTCCTGGTAAACAACTTTTTAGACCTTCTAGAACTTTCGAAGGACTGTACCAAACCTAATAGACAAAGAGAAAATTGCTACAAGTTTGGTAAGTCTGGAAATATGAGCAACAATTGTCCTATACAGAATATTAATAATGAAACTTAGTTTATGGATCAGGTAAATTTAGAAAACCAACCATTCAGAGATGATTTTAAAATAAATTTTACTATAAAAATAAAAAATGATATTTTTAGTATTGATATTAATTTGTATGTAAATGCGTCGTTAATTGATACGGGTAGTCCTGTAGGCTTAATTAAAAAACTATTATTACCTGACTTTATAGTGGAGGAAAATTTTGAATATAATCTTTTTACAGGTGTAAATAATATTAAGATTATTATTCTTGAATTATTAACTGATATTTTTTTTTGGTGAATTGATGTATCATATTAAATTTTATGTTAATAGTTGATAATGAAAGTTGATATGAAAGTCAATCAAAGTGATATGTTGGAAAATCTTTAAATTCTTACGAATATGCAGATTTTTCAAAGGAAGTGATGATTCTCTTAAACTTCTTGTTGATCCAAAGGCGTGTCATAGCAATAAGAAACGGTTAATCACTTCTTTTGAAAACGATTACTTACAATTTTCGGAGGTAGAGTCAGACCGGAAGTAGATTTTAAAATGTCAATTAAATTGTCGAGTGATAAACCAATAAATCACACACCGCGAAGACTTTCATTTTACGAAAAAGAACAGGTCCAGAAAATAATTGATGATCTTCTGAAGCAAGGAGTCATCAGACATAGTAACTTTCCATATTCAAGTCCAATAGAATAAGTGAAAAAAACATAGTGATAGAATACTTAATAGACGAATAAGGAGACAAAATCTACTTTACTAATTTTTTAGACCTCAAGAGTGGTTTCCACCACGTAAAGACGGACGAAAATTTCATAAACTACTTAGAAATACTCCTTCTGTGTTTCAGCGCTATGTGAATAGAGTAATAGAAAAAGGTCTTTACATATTTAGATTATATATTAATTGCTAAAAAAGATCTAGAAGAACGATTTGAAATTGAAAGTTTTTTGAAGTATTACAGGATAACAAACTGGTGTTGAGATTAGACAAGTGTAAATTCCTGTTCAATGGAATTATCTTGGTTATAGAGTATCACAAGAAGGTACTAAACCTAATTCAAGAAAGCTTGAAGCGATTCAAGATTTCAATGTCCCAAAAAGTTTTAAAGAACTAAGAAGTTTCTTAGGTCTGATATCTTATTTTAGGAAATTCATTCCCAATACTTAAAACAAGAAACAGAATTTGTCTCTGATGAAAAGTAAGTTGTGTTTTTATTTATTGAAATCGAAATTAATTAAAGCACCAGTACCTAACCCTCTAGAAGGACAGAAAAAAGTTTGAGAAGATCATCGTCTACTGATTTTCTTAATAAAGCTATTAGTGTCAGCTTGAAACTCAGCAATATCTCATCATCAGCTGAATCTAAATCGTATTCTCCTTCGATTAAACAACAACAACAACAAGGGATGCTTTTTCCAGAAGCGGGCCCATCGTCTCATGCAGGCCCATTGTCGCAAGTAGAAGTATTGATTGAAGCAGAAGTATCTGTTCGAGCACATAAATCGCTTCCAACAGATGCATCACTAATGCCAGCGCCCACATCGGTTGATCATGTATGGTTGAAAGGTGAACGTCCAAAATAACCTCGTTGCTCACCTCCAAAACAAGGAGGACCGGATATTCAGCCGATTAACGGGTAATTTCAAACCCAAATCCGAAGAGTTTCACAAAATAACTTGGCGAAATAAACATTTATAATTGCATCGAAACGATGTTTTCAATAATTTTTTACTAATGAGCTGAAAGAGAAAATCTGCCATTACACAAATCTGAACACCAGACAGCAGGATGTCAGCATTAAGTTCCGAGTAAGTAAAGCGGAAATAAGACAGTACATTGGAGTTTTGATTTACATGTCCGTATATCGTTATTCAACCTTGGAAGAATATTGGGGCCAACATTCATTTGAAGCAATTCGAACCACCTTTACATCAATGTTGTTTTGTGATATCCGGAAATACATCCGATTCAATGATTTCACATTAATAACAGACCGTACTCACCCTGAATACGATCCGCTGTTCAAAGTCAGATCAGTATATGATCATTTGAATGAAAAATTTGATTCGGTTCCTAAGGTTTTGCGTTTTTGAGCAGATGTGCTCTACAAAAATGATAAGTTCTTTCAGGCAGTATATGCCCAACAAGTCTCATAAGTGTGGTGATTAAAGTTCTAATATATAGTACATATAAATTCAATAATAAAGTTTACATATTTTTTAAATTCACTTAAATATATTCATTTTTTATAAATTTTGCATTTTACATAACATTAGAAAGAAAAAGTGCTTATGCTTATGCTTTCTAGAGAGCAATGTGAAAAATTTGTTATTATTTTTTTTTATTATCGTATATTGTATACAATTTTATGGGAAAATTAGAATTTTGATTTTTTAATTTTATAAATGAATAAAAGCCCAAAAATTGTTAATTATGCACTTTACATTTAATCACATATAAAAATTTAGTATATAAGAAAATTCAATTTTCAATAAAATTCAGAATTTCTTTAACCATCAACCAAGTGTTTTGTTTGGTTTTTTCCTCATGTGACATTTCTTAAGGAAGTTATTGAAATTCTTTTTTCCTTACTGTGTAGCGGTAACAAAAGCCGTTCCACAAACTACAAAGGATAAAAGTTTGTGTGCCTTAGATCATTCTCCTAAATTGAAATTAAAAGAACTTATGAACATGGGGTATGAAGTTATTCGTATTATGTGACTCCACTGGCTATTCATATAGATTCGAAGTTTATTGTAGCAAAAAGGATAATATAGTGCTTCCGAATACTCTTGACTTGGGGACTACAGGCAATATTGTTATGCGTCTAACGCAGTACCAGATTTTAAAAATCATATTTTGTATATTGATAATTTCTACACATCGTTGCCACTTATGGTTTACTTAAGAGCTCGAAGTATTTATGACACAAAAAATATTCGACTGGTATCTACATATGTTGGTGTCAAACCATTTCTTACAGCAAGTTCACAAACCCAGTCTGAGGAAATATCTCGATATGATCGACATAATAAATATTTATTGAAACTGAATGTCCACGAATTATCAGAGAGTACAACTACCATATGGGAGGCGTGGATCCTCTAGACGGTTTCTTGGAACGATATTCGCTTCAAAGTGAAAAGTGCTTCTTGAAAATTATTTTAAATTTTCTTGATATGATATTAGTTAATGCGTATCTTCTCCACAAACGTATTCATGTAGGTGGAGGTACAGCCGAGCTACCGAAATTCCGTGTTCAAGTTGCACAAGGGTTGTGGCAATATCAACACAAGTTGGAAAGGAAATCATTCGGCAGACCTTCAAAAGCACCATCATCAAAAGTTGGATCACCTAGAATTTAAAAAAATCATACGGATTGGGACCAGTGTTGTCACTATGGCACTTTAGTGCCAAATTTGGCACTCTGCGGTAGGCTTTGGCACTGTGGCACTCTCGCTTAAGATTTGGCACTATTTTCTCGAAGTACAATTATTACTTCCTTTTCTTTTTGAATCATTTTTTATGTTTGATCTACTAAAATTTTTGTTGAAATTTACTACTTTCGTTTTCAGCATTCAGCAAAGTCAGGTACAGGCTAACACGTTAGCACAGATCACAGTATTGAATTTATAGTGTAGACTGTAGTGTTAGTATATTGTGTTTTGACAATTCAGTGAAGTATCTGACTTTTTACCGAAGCATGTGATGTGAATTGTATTGTTGTACGTAGTTAAAATGATTAAAAATTATTTTACGCCGATACCAAAGTAAGTTTTTCATGTTTAATAATTATAGCAACATTATTTTATTAATTTATTTTTAAACAGAAATAATATAAACGAAGAAAATCAGACTAAAAAGAAGACTGAAATAAATACAAAAAACAAGTCTTCAACTTCAAGTGGACTAAAAGCATCCTCTAAAAGAAAGTTCAATAATACAATTTTGTAAGTAAATTTACTGAGTATTTATACTCAGTAGGTGATAATTGTGACATTAATTATTCTTTTTCTTCTAATTAAATTTTAATTTTAATAGAAAGTCTGATTCGAAAAAATACGAAAGTAAAAATATTCCTGGTACTGATCTTCCTGTTGAATCTGATTCAAAAATTTCAGTAATTGAAGATAATTCTATTTTAAGGTAAATTTGTTCAACATTTACATACATATGTATTTACATTATAGTTAGTTTTATTACTTGTGTGTTTTAGATCAAATGATCCAAAACAAAAACGGGTTGTTGAGCCAATCCGAACATATAAATTAGAATGGGAAAAACAGTTTGACTGGTTAAAACAACTGGATACAAAAGCATTTTGTAAAGTATGTTGCAAAACACTTTTAACAAGAAAATATATTATTGATCGACATGGGAAAAGTGATGAACATGTTCGTAACATCAGAGAAACAAAAACGCAAAAAAAATTAAATGAAGTTATTGATAACAGCGACATAATTTCTTCAAAACGCCTAAAAATAAAAAATGAGGTAACTCTAGTTTTATACTGTGTACAACACAATTTGCCTTTTAGCACCATGAATACATTGCCTGCTTTGTTTAAAAAAGATTCAATTATTTGTGGTAAAACAAAAGCAACTGCAATGATAAATAATGTAGTTACTCCATTCACAATGAAAATATTGTGATGAAAAAGTAGTTGTTCCTCCGTTAGAATTATTGAGATATTTCGAAAACTTCAAATTTCAAAATGGAAAATATGTAAAAAAATGATTAATATAAAAATGTATCAAAAATTTAAAAATATGTAAAATGTGATTAACTATAGCTAGTAAAGACAAAAGCATAAGAGAAGAAGTCTGAATTTAACATATGCAATAAATATGAATAAGAATTATATTAAAAATAAAATGTAAATAACCAAGTGAAATAATAGCATAAGAGAAGAAATCTAAATCATTTTTTGTTACTTTTAAGTTTTTATTATATTTTGTTAATTTGAAATGAATAAGTTTATTAAAATGGAAATGTTTTTTTTTGTTATTTCTTTTATTATTTTTTTCTTTAAATTGTAACAATACAATAACTTAATAAAAATAAATTATTATTCTAAAATAATTGTCATTCTATTAATTCAGAAACAAAAGTAGTATTATGGTAATCAAATCAGGAATGTTTTCTTGCTATTTGACTTTGGCACTCTGTAATCAAAATTGGCACTCTAGACAAAGCCAATTTGGCACTCTGGTAAAACTCTAAGGTGACAACACTGATTGGGACGTATGCCAGACCAACTACATCGTTCTAATAAACGGACCTGTGAATTGTGTGGTTGTAAATCAGAAACACAATTGTTTTGTCTAAAATGTAAGGTAAATTCGTGCCTATCATCAATTTTCAAATTTATTATACAAAACCATTTTGTTTCACTTTTCTTTTATTTTTACTTCTTAGGGTGGTGGCAAAAGTGAAAAGTGAAAAAAAAAATAAAAAATAATAATATCTAATAATAATAATAAAAACAAAATCAAGGTAATCACCTAGAAATAAAGATTTTTTAATCTAAATGAAGTCATCTTCTAAAAGTGAGCAAATATTTTTCTCAGAAAAAAATATATCGTGCTGTTTGCAAACTTGATCTAGTTGATTGATTTCTTGATCTCCTCTAGCAAGACGTTGTTGTAGTTTTGTACGAGGTCCACAGTATTGATATTCAGGGAGATGAAGCTCTATTGGTAACTTGTTGATTAATGTATTCACTAATCCTTTACCGTTGCGAGTTTGTGTTTGACTAAATGTTTTTCAAATATGTTTCCGCACACAAACAGATGAACAGAATGGTGTTGAAAACCTTTTACTAAACTACTTATAGTTGCTTTTTTTCTTTAGTTCTTATTAGTGTGCGTTTCATAAAACAACGTGATACATTAAATGTAAAAAAATGCAGATTTTTTAACAAATGCTTCAAATAAAATAAAACATAGTAAGCTATTACATGTGCTATTATTGTATGTACGTCCATCGAATTGCGGAAAAACAAATGTAATGAAGAGTTTACTTAAACACGTGAACGGTCCTATGTATATTCGAAAATCTTTATATCAATCAAAATAGAAAATAACGGTACTCCAAAATTCAAAGTTTTTTGTAAATTTTATTGATGATATTTTCAAAACAATTGTTTTAGTTCAAATTTGAATTTCATTAACACTCCCTTCAATTTTAAATTGTACCTACGCCAATCAATTTTAAGTATTAAAATGTTACATATTTTGACTCCTTAAAAAGTATGTTCCCGTGGGACTAGGGAGCTGAAATTTGGTCAGGATATTTCTTGAAGGGTCTAATATTATATGAACTTTAAATGGTGAAAATCCGTTTACTAGGGTAAAAGTTATAGGGTAAAACACAATAAAAGTCATGTTTTCGACAAGTACCCTTTTTTTACCTTATATGGAGCCCTTCTTAATTCGTACCCTGACCCTTTAAAAAAAGTGCATTTCAATTTTTAAAGTATTTTCTGATCTATTGCATTTTATTTGACTCAAATGTCCCACGGGAACATACTTTTTAAGGAGTCAAAATATGTAACATTTTAATACTTAAAATTGATTGGCGTAGGTACAATTTAAAATTGAAGGGAGTGTTAATGAAATGTCAGAAGTTAGCAGAAGAGAGATGGGTAGACATTTTCAAACATTTTGAAAAAAACAACATAGCTTTTACGAATATTTTAAAAATTGTTGAATTCAATTTATGTTTACCAGGATCAAATGCTCCAACTGAAAGGATTTTTTCTATTCTTAATAATATATGAACAAATGAAAAAACACAAATGAAGGTTGAGACACTTAAATCAATTTTAATAACGAAATGTAATTATGATCTCAGTTGTTTGGAATTTAAAGAATATTTGATGGCAAACGACAACTTAGTTAAACAAATTTATTCCTCTGCGAAATACCAAAAGCAATGAAGATTAGAGCTGATATTTTGTAAAAATTATATTTTTTGTTTTTTTATTTTGTTATTTTATTTTTAAGCTTTTTGTTATTTTAATTGTCACGAAGTTTATTTTTATTAAGTACAATTTTTGAAGATATTTAACTGACTATTTTAAAGCTCTATGAAGACTTTTTTGTTTGTTTTTGAACAAATATTTATTTATTGTTTTGTAAGAATTATAAATTAATAAAAAGTACATATTGAAAACTGGGCTCAATTGATTTTTATTTTTTCTCAGTTCTGTATTTTGATTTCAAAAATATGGTCACCGTAGTTATTATGGACCGAGGTGAAATCAGTAGTAGACCAAGGTACAAGGCGTCATTGCATCTTATTCCGTTTCGACTTGATATGTAAATATTTGAATAACTTGAATAACCGGAAGATAAGACCTTCTCCTACGTATGTATGTATATTCACAATTCAAACTAATATACTTGTTCACTATCTACGATATTTTTACTTAACATGAAGTTATTATTATTATTTTTTTCAGGACAAGTTCAAGCGCAAGCATACAATGCCAACAACATTAATAGATTTTCCATCTTCAGTAGAGCAGCTAATGACTGTGGAATTACCACTACCATCACCATCTTCTAGCGAAGTTTCATTAGTAAGCAGCACACTGGTGAAAAAAAAAGCAATAGCGGTAACTGCTACAGCTGAATTTTCTAGTTTTCTAGATAAAATGGGAAAAGTTCAACGAGAAAAAAAAGACAATCCTCATGAAGGATTTTTTCTAATACTACGATCAAGATTAGACAAAATAAATAGCACTCAATCAGCAATTTAACCCTAGAATTTCCTGATCGTATACAAATGTATACATTCGGACTTTGAGCCTTAACTTAAATATGATCCCTTCGAGCTAGGACCTTGAAACTTCACCAATTCCTCCATTGGGTCCTTACTATACACCCCAATTTTTAAAGTCCTAGCTCAAAATCGGTAGAACAAAATATTCTTTTTTATGCCAAAACACAAATTTGGCGGTGCGTATACAAATGTATACCATACATTTTATATGGAAATTTCGAAATATTAATATTAATAAACACAATTCAGATATTCAACCTAATGCCAAAAGTTCTGAAATTATTACAAATATTGGAGTTAAAAATACTGTTATTGAGAAATTGGCTGAACAAGGTTTTAGTTCTTGTGGAAACGAATTGGTGAATACAGACGAAAGTGATGCCATCGAAGATAAGAAAAATTTGTACGAAAAAAATATACAATTTGTAGTAAATTTGAGAGTTTAGGCTATAAAGTTCCCCATTCTTTAATAAACTCATTATTGGAAGTTTTGAGATGTAATGAGCCTCAAGTATCAAAAGATAGCAGAACATTATTAAGAACACCTAACTTAATCAACATAGAACCCATGGGAACTGGAAACTATTGGTATTTTGGAATCGAAAATAATTTAACATTATTGATGAATGAACTAAATTCCATAGAATCAGTGACTTATGTGTTTAACGTTGACGGTATATACGGTTGAGTTTTGGCCAATTTTGTTTAAAATTTTTGATATAAAAGATATAAAACCTATGGTCATTGCTTTATATTGTGGTAAAGGTCAGCCTCCACTTTAGCAATATTTTTCATGTTTGGTTAATGAACTTTCTACACTTTTGGTTTCTGGACTATTTATTAACGGCAAACATATTCAAATAAGAATAAAATTTTTCGTATACGATACTCCCGCCAGAGAGTACGACAAAAATGGAAGGCACATGAGTTTTCCAGAAAATAACAGAACAGAAAGAACTGATTTTTCCTTTCGCAATCAAATACATCCTGAACATCACAAATAAAAGACGCCTTTACTCGACATTCCAATTGACATAGTCGAAGAGTAATCGTAGCAGATTCTCTTCACCTCATAGATCTCGGTATGTTATTTGAGATAGGACTTTAAATTGAGGTCAATTATTATTTTTCGTGCAGGTTCTTTCAATTTCCGTAATAATTTATCTGCAAAACAAATACATGATATTTCTTAAAAACTGGATGAATGCAACAACTCCAGACTAACAGAAATTCATCTAGCTGTACGGAAACTAAATTTTTTTAAATTATGGAAAGGGACAGAGTATCGAACTTTTCTTTTACACGTAGGCCCAGTAATTTTGAAAGATTTTCTTACGCCTGATAATTATAATCACTTTATCACTCTGTCTTGTATCGCAAGAATTTTATCATGCTCGACTTATCTAAAATATATCCACTTAGCAGAAGTGTTAATAGAAGATTATGTACATTTTTAGTAACACAATTTATGTCATACATGTATGTAATAGAAGATATTAAAAAATTTGGACTTTTGCCAAACATCAGTTCATATCCCTTTAAAAATATGCTTCAGTACCTGAAATCGCTACTACGATTGGGAAACAATCCATCACAACAAAAAGCAAAAAGAGTAATTGAATTATCAAAATTAAATAATAAAATTGAACCTACGTGAGTTACATATATTGATGTTCAAAATGATGAAAATGCTAAAATAACGGAAATAGCAAAATGTCCAGAAAACCAAAATATAAAACTCAAACCAATATCATGGTAAATTTTCTCACGACAAGAATGAACATGACGTAAATCTTATGCTTATCATATATATATTATATTACTTATTTACTTCAATTTTTCTATTCTCATGAAATATGCTGATGAAGTATATTTGTCTATGGAAATTTCCACTTTTATGTAAAAATGTAATTACAATTTAAAAAATTAAGAATTAAAAATGAAAAAGAGTCGGAGTTGATTTTGAATCGTCGAAAAAGTCGGTTGTTTCTATTTTTCAAATAAAACGTTCTTTTGTATTTTTATAATTGTATGGTAATAAAAAGTGTAACTTTATATAAAATACAAACTTGTTTTATTTAATATATTTTTTGTGAGTACATAAAAAAAACATAAGTCGTGTGATAAAATTGAATTAAAACCAGATGATAAAGTGAAAACTTTCCAACATACATACATATTCCGACAGTCGTAAAGTTTTCAATAAAGTTAATTTTGAGAAAAAAATGTTTATTTCGAATAATCAAAGAAATAAATGGTTTATGACCAAAGGAAACGACATAATTGAAATGTTAGACGCAACTTATTTCAAGGAAAAGTTACATATTTATGGTTCACCTGTCAAAGAAAAAACCAACTTTTTTACATTGCCAATCAAGTTTTCTCATGATTTTCTCTTTAGATGTGTCAATCAAAAAACGAAAAAAATTTGCTTAAGTTAATATCAGTTAACGAAATAAAATGTAAACTCTTTTCTTTAAAGTATCATAATGAATTAATTTTTTTCCATTAGTACACTCATATTAGTCATAAAATGAACACAAAAAATATTTGTTTTTGAAAATGTATGAAAATTAACAGTGCGCACTTTTCTATGTCGCTAGCTGTATGTGTGAGATAAGAGAAAAAATGTTTAA
This sequence comes from Bombylius discolor, assembly GCA_939192795.1. NCBI lineage: Eukaryota > Metazoa > Arthropoda > Insecta > Diptera > Bombyliidae > Bombylius > Bombylius discolor. Next base: position 17,433,050 of record OW584241.1, on the reverse strand, counting down.
AAGTTGTTTTGGGGGAAAAAAATCTTGTTTAAAAGTTGTTTTTGGGGAAAAAAGTTGATTTTAGAAAACATAAAACTTGTCAGGAAGAGTTGAACAGTATGTTGCAGATGTGTACGAAGGGAAAAACGATTATGATTAGTATTGTTTGGAAGTAAAAATGTGTGGCTTGTGGAAAAAAAAATCTATAAGAAGTAAAAAATCTTAACACGATCGAAAAAAAAGCAATATAAGTACAGTTTAAACAGGAATTCAGATAAAGAAATAGAAATTCGTGAGTAGAAACAGGTATTTTCAGAAAAGAAACCACACCCACCGCCACCGTCAGCATCATCATCATACACATGTTTGTTATGAGTAAAGAAAAAGTCACGTCTTCTTCATGTAAATTGTAAACAAAGATCATCTTTTATTTTTTGAGAAAGAAAAAAAGTTCAACAAACTGTTTGTAGATAAAATGTATGTTAAGTATTGACCTTAAAATGTGAAAATTTTATATACCTATATAGAAGAGTGTGATTGAAACTTTAGATGCATTTTATTTTTTAAAGGTTTATTATCTGTATGTGAAAAATGTATGTATGTATACTATATATAATTAGATGAACCCACCTATGGATACACTTATTTATTTTTTGATAAAATCTAATTTGATGAAGCCAGCTCGGGAATTAGACATTTGTCTGTATTATCATGAGGCTCGTCTAGTTGACATTGGGTTTTGATTTTATCAGAAAAACGAGGCGGTAGGTAGGTATATGTTTTATCTTGGAAGTGTACATTGATGCGAGTGCCGTATTTTGTTTTGACGAGTTTGAAGCACTTGATGTTATATTCCTTGTTGATTTGTAAAGTGGTGAGTGGAACAAGGGTGTCGCGGTCACCCTCTGCTATGTTAATCAAAAGCTCGAAAGTACTCTGAAAATATTCAAAATGAAAAAAATGTTATAATATCTTACCATTTTCAGATTCTGTATTTTTTCTTTACTTCTTTCAAGAATTTCTGAATTATATTTGACTTTAGTTTAAAAATGCACAGTTTATATACTCTGTTCACAATTGAAAATATGAACTTGAAAATATGAAATGTAGGATAAAATAATTTGTCATCACTATACAAGATGGAGGCCTTGTTTGAAAACGTCAATTGACTATCAAAAATAAGGATAATTGTCAAAATATTGATTGTCATTTGAAAAAAAATTGAAAACTCCAAAAGTATCCAAGTATGTGGATGTAATAGATAGTTTTTCTGGAGAACTTTTCTATTCCCACTTTAGAATGTCTTGTGGAGCGTTTACGGTGAGTATGTGTGTTTATTAAAAAATTATAACAAATTTTATACTTCATAATTTGTTCATAGGAATTTCTGGATTTGTTGTAATCTTCATAAAAAAATCTTTCCACCTTTAATTAATAATTTATATTCATCAATGACAGAAAGAGTTAAAAAAAAGTCATACGAGCCAAAGGAGGTACCACAAATTACTAAAAATATCTTATTTGTAACATATCATTTGTAAATGAAAGTAAAATAAGTTTTTATTTCAGTTATAATACTTTTTTTTGTAAAATTAACAGAAGGAATCTTATTATCTAAACAATACCATTTGTATTACTTAATTACCTCTTTCCGAAAATTTTTTAGGCACATGCCAATTTTTCGACTTATTTACCTCTTTTCAACAGCGTTATTAAAGACTCAACTGTTCGTGTAGGAAAACAGTAGAAAATAGTTAAAAACATCTAGTGCGAGGGTTTTTCTGTCGCCGGGTGTACATATGTAGCAGTTGTAGGTTTATTTCACGTTAGGTTTTTACAGGCTGTGTGTAACGCAAAAGGTGCATTCATAAATGTATTCTTTGGTTGGCCAGGTAAGTCTCATGATGCATGGGTATTCAAAAGAAGTGCGCTTGGGAAAAACTTGGAAAATGGAAGCATTAAAATTCCTCCAGACGTACACATTCTCGGCGACTCTGCATATCCGCTAAAGACATATCTCATGGTTCCATATAGTGATAATAGTAACTTGAGTGAAAGTCAAAAGGCCTTTAATTACCGTCTCAGCTCTACACGGGTATTAATTGAACAGAGTTTTGGAATTTTAAAATCTAAATTTCGAATATTGAGCCGCGTTCAATTTAAGAAAACGTCGGAAATTAAATATATTGTGATAGCTTGTGTAATTTTGCACAATTTCATAATTTTGTAGGGCGATGAACCAATCAATTTACAAAGTTTGACAACAGAAAATCAGTCTGACCCATGTCAACCTAATGAAGATATTCCAGTATTAACTACTGAAGCTTATGTGAAAAGAGACGGCATTTGTAATCTACTATTCGCTTGATTAAAAAGCTTGTTTAGCACAAAAATGATATTTTATAAAAATAAAGTAAAACATAACAAAAACAGTCTTTTTCATTCATTCTGATTTATAAAAAGGAACTTTTCATATTTTTATTTCTCAAGCGTTACGTAATTCACGTACTACGCTAATATATTCTTGAATTACTTCAAGTTTCTGCTTTTCAAATTCTAATTTTTGTTTTTCCAGATCCAAATTGTCATCCCGTCTGTTTTTTTGCTTCGGTGGAAGTGGATTTAATTCATCCACAGAATGTTCACCATCATTCATTGAATCGTATATCATCTCTGATGGAGCTTCAACGAAATGTTTGGTCCTGAATACTTGATCAAAATCTTCAAAATATTCCCAAGTATTTCTATTTGAACCAGAACTTGAATGACGCTTTTTTATTCTTTTGTACATTGTGAAGAGGTTAGTGTATTTCTTTATTATTTCTTCGACTGTAAATGAAATAGTATCATCTTTTTTCTTAATTTCTTTTAAGATTTCGCCCCATATAGTTTTCTTAGATTTCCTTCCACTTTGATATACATTTTCCAAGTTTCACCTCTTCACAACTAACAGTTTTATTTCTTTTCTGGTCCATTTTTTTCATTTTCCCTGTAAATGGTAATTTTAAAAAAACTATTTGATAAATAAAAAAAATAATTTATTTATATTACTTACTCAAACTCCATTTTTCCCACAAATAATTGTTTTAGCGAAACACACACCATCCACCTGCAAGTATAAATTTTATACTGCTAATCTGCCGATCATGTGACTGTCAATCATACTGAATTGACATTGTAATACATTTGACAGTTACAGTATGCAATAAAAAATGTGCTGCCAAAGTAGAATGATAGTCATTTGACGTTTTCAAACAGGGCCGGAATTAAAATATAAAGATATTTTTACATTGGTATATCATATGTTATATCTACATATTTTTTAAATTTATTGATAATTTTTATACAAGGTATTAATTAATACATTGTTGTGCGTAATAGATTTTTTTACGTTATGATAAAATCAAAAACAATTTTAAATAACATAGTAATGACATAAAATATGTAAAATAATATTCATTATCATACAACATTGTTGCAAATTGTATTCATGTCTCGAATTAAAAATATCTTCATGTAAGTTAAAATTTTGAATATATTTGTAAAAGTATCATTTTTACCACTTCCATAAACTTTTAAAAATTCAAGCTATTTCCCTGAAAATTTTGATATAAATATTAGAAATACTATTTGATGACGGTTTCATTGAGAAAATAAAAAAGAATATTAAGTTGATTGACCCTATTTGTGTCCTCATAAATAAAACATAAAGATCAAATTGCTCCGTTGCCGATGCTGTGAATATATGGCTATCTATTGATGGTTTTCGCGAATGGGATTTGTTCATTAGTGGACATTTCAAGTTATTGTTCTCTAAAAATCTTAAAAATGGCGCATTTTTGTTCTGGAGGAAAATATCCAACTATTTCAAAACTTGCTATTAATTTAATTTCAATTCCAGCTTCATCAGCTCAGATTGAAAGGTTGTTTTCCAACTGGGCCTTTGTGTACTCGGATATTCGCAATAGGCTAACATTTGAGAGGTCTAAAAAGCTTGTGCATGTGTACCACAACTTCAAAATAAATGATATTGATATTGAGTGAATTTTTAAAATTTGTATTTTGTTTAAAAATAAAGTTAAATTTAATCTTAATTAAAAATGTTCCATGTTTTATATTTTATTTTTAATTTCATTTTTTATTTTTTTTTTAATCTCATTTGTAGTTTTTTAAACTGTTTACAAAACATTGTTACTTACACTTATAGTTTACACTTTACAGTGTTTACGTTGATCAAAGAGATTGTAAGCAGAGGTATTGTTTAAGCGTAAACATCACTTGTAAACAATGTTTACTGTTTACGCGCCCATCACTGATATAAAGTACGTACCAATTTTTATTAAATTTTTATTTTTATTTTTATACAAACAATTTCAAAGTGTTAATTTATAATTTTAATCTTTTCACTGTTTTGTCCATTACAACTGAAAATTCGATTTAAAATTTGTTTTTGTTTTATATTGAACCAACAATTTCAATAGTAAATGGGTTAAGTAATACTCTTACATCTGGCAATGATGTTTAATGTTTATTAATTTAAAATTTTGTGATGTATTACATCCCACAATCCACAATTGTTTCTCAATCTCTAACTGTATTACCGACCGATGCGATGTTATTGTTAGAGAAGAACAAATATATTAAAACGGAAATAAGTTTCTTTAATAAAATGTGTATTAACAATGGCGTGTAGCGTTACTTTACATGCACTTTATTTCACAAACAATGCGCAATTCACTTTATTTTTATGTTACGAATCAATTTAATTATTTATTTAATTTCAAATATGTATTTGGAATCGCTCTATTTATTAATTTATATTACGATTTCAAATGTACAAATTACCTCGTGTAGGTATTATGGCACTAGTATATCCGGTTCGAAGGACCAAAAAATGGAGGAATGTTTTTATAGAAATCATATAATGAACTAATTGTTTCACTGTTTACTTTATTTATTGGTATTCACAAACTAAAATCTAATGACTAATTTAATCTAATGATTATTAAAATTTGTATTCAAAGGAAAAATAATAGGATTATTAATAATGCAACCGTGCTGTATGACGTATCGAACCAAACTGTTTTGGCCAGTTGGCCTCATCAGAACAACTACAAGTATTAATGTTTATATACATACATTACATACAAACAACATGTGTACTTAAATATAAGTTTTTGCTTACAATAAATAAACCTCAACCAAAACAATGCGCCCAGCGTCACACAATAAAACTAGGAAAAAGTGAACCAAAGTGAAGTTCACATTATTGAATTATTGTAAGTGTAGCAATATACATATACTTATCATACACACCAATAACATTATATAAAAGCCTGGTTGATTCTTCTATACCAAAAAACCAAAAAATAAAGAACAACTTTATTTTTATTGTTTTGTTGAGTTTTTTTTATTATCATGCAAAACCAAAATTTAAAATTCAGGGATGTAATTTTCGATACTATAGTGCTAAATTCATTACTTGGAAGGAATTAAAAGTACCCAAGTACTATTTATTAATTTTCAGTACCTGCAATATCAAAACTATTTTGTAAATTTTACAAAATTTAGTAATTAAAACATTTTCAACTTACTTCTTGTAAATATTTTGTTGCGATTGCAATCTCAACTTGAAAATACTTGAGATTACTCAATTTTTTTTGTTATAGATATCAAAAACAAATTTTTTATTTAAATCAAAATTCCAAATTTTTGTATATGTTAAAATATATATCCATAACTATAATCACAATTGTCCAACTGCACCTCATGCCCAAACTTTTATTCATGCACTTGAAAAGCTGTAAATTTACACAATTCATTGATAGGAGTTCAAACATTTAAAGTCGAACGAGATAATATAATTTTAAAATATTGTTAATACATTTAATTTTAAGATTTAATCTGAGTCCTAGCATTTCTTTTTTTGCAATGAAACTTTTCTTGTGTATATTACTGAGAAAGAAAAATTATTTTTTAATTTTTAGTGCATTTTATTTATAAAAGTTATTTATTTTAAAAGGTTTTTTAATATATTTTGTTTTCTACTTTTTAGTCATAACTATAAATAATTTACAAATTTTTAAATTGATGAATTTTAAAATCCACGAGATATTAAATATGCCATTTAATAGCACTCAGCAAGAGCTTTAATTTGATATCACACACGGCCCAAATTTGACAACACCAAGAAGAGTATAGTTTCCACCCAACCCCCACCCAAAAAAAACGTGAAATTTTTTTTACTTTATCGGAAAAGCTCATTCATTTCATTCACTCATTTTAAATCAAAAAACCTAATAGCCTAACCAAAATGCGACTGAACGAAACATTTCGAAACGAAACGGTAGTAGCGGAAGTACATTAATAAATGATTCAAACCTAAATAGACGGTAACTCACATTCGTTAATTTTCGTTAATATTGAAATGTCATTTTTCCGTACATAAGCTGCCATAAGAATCGCATTATTTTACGGAAGACGGCGTGGGTTTATGTTTTATTTTGGTCGAGTGATTTAATTTGTACAGTTTTGAATACATATTTACGGTTATAATTTAAAATTGTTGTTTAATATAATAATTTTTATTATTTTAAACTATTTTAAAAAAAGGTAAGCAGATTTTTTTATTTTTTAAAAAATTTGATAGAATTTTAATTAAAAATTATTTTTATAAATATATTTTTATAGATGGAATTTGATGAGGAATTTTTTTCTAATTTAATTGAAGCAGTTAGAGAAGAAAAAATTCTGTATGTGAAAGGTCATCCTGGGTATTACAATAAAGGTACTAAAAATAATGCATGGTCCAGAGTAGCAGAAAAAATTGGACAGTCACGTAAGTAAAATAGAATATTAATAATATATAGTATATATATATTACTTAAATAACTGCTAAATGACAAAGAAATAAGAAGAAAATATTTGATTTTTTTTTGTTTTATAGGAGAAATTTGTGAAAAACGATGGAACCTTTTGAGAGAAAAATTCAGTCGTGAGGTGAAAAAACTGGAGTCCCCTTCTGGAAGTGCTGCTGCACAAGAAAAAATGTGGCCATATTTTTCTTCAATGACCTTAAAAGAGCATATAAAACCAAGGAGGTAATTGTAATCTATGATATTAATAACTGAAATATGTTAAGATTTTACCTTTTAAAGTTATTGTTATAAATACTTTATTTTTATTTTTTCCAGGACCATAAACAATGAAATTGTTTCTGATGAAGCTGCTTCTCCTGCATCAGAGCAAGAGGATAATGTGAGTGTCTGTTCACCACTAACACCAAAAAAACGAAAAGGCGAACACAATGAAGAAATCGCAAACGAACTAAAATCAATTTTAAATCTCTATAAAGAGAAACTAAATACAGATGACGAAGAATCAGACGATATCATATTTATGAAGTCGATGGCCAACCTAATGAAAGATTTGCCACCAACTTCTAAAGTAAGAATAAAAAAAGTGTTATTTAACACAATAATGGAAGAAGTTGAAAAAAATTTATAATTTTATTTAATAATAATTTTATTTAACTTTTATTTTTAATAATTTTTAATAAAAGTCAAAATTAAATACATACATATTATATCTTCTTGTTTCTTATTAATTGAATACTTTTTTATGAATTATTCCCAATATAATTTAAATTTTGCCTTCATTATTCACAAAAGAATGAAGCTGTTCTCTTATGTCTTTTGATTCATTTCGTCTGTATGTGTGTCGACTTCTAGATGGTAAAATAGAAGGTAAGTTCCTATCAACTTCATTTCTCCACAAACCATCAATTTCATTACTCTGATCATCAATCCAATCAACGAATCGAGAAGGCATATATAAATTTTTACATTCTTTATTCTCACGAAGAAAATTGTGAAGAGCAACACAAGCTAAAACAATTTTTTCTGCATTTTCTGGCGTCATATGTAAAGTTTTAAGTAGAACTCTCCATCGTGCAGTTAAAATACCAAAAGAATTTTCTATGACTCTTCGTGCTCTAGATATTCTCTTGTTGTAATATTCTATACTTTTAGACAAATAACTTCCTGGATAAGGCTTCATTATATTTGGATGTAAAGGAAATGCAGCATCAGCGACAAAAAAATAAGGCAATATTTTTGTTGAATTAGGTAATTTCTCTGGTGGAGGAAGATCAAGTTTTTTTTCTAAAATTCTTTTACCAAAAGAACTAGCATGAAAGATACCTATTTCAAAACAGCTCAGTGATTAACGTATAAAAATAATATGTAAAATATGTAACTTACCTCCGTCACTTTGAGAGCCGTATGCTCCAATATCAATATAAGTAAATTTATAATTTGCATCACATACAGCCAATAGTACGATGCTATAGAACTTTTTGTAATTATGGTACTCTGACATTGAGTTTGATGGACGTATTATTGCAATATGCTTGCCGTCTATTGCTCCAATACAGTTGGGTAAGTTCCACATATTCCAAAAATCTTCTGAAGTTTTTTTTAACTCTTGTACTGTTGGTTCTGGTACAAATAGCTCTTTTAGCGTATTCCATATTACTTCACAGGTTTCATATATTATGCATCTAACAGTTTCTTTACCCATTTTCCAACTCCACGCTAGAGATTGAAAACTATTTTCTTGAGACAAAAATCTATGAAGAAAATAAGGTTGATGTTTTATTATAAAAATATTCACATTTAATATACTTACAAAATGGTTAGTGCCAAACGACATTCTGGTGCTATAGGCTCTCTAATAGATTTTTTTTTTAATTTTTCTTCAATCAATGAGAGCAATAAATGAAAAACATTACAATTCATTCTCGTATATATAAAAAATTGTCCAGCATCCAATTCTTTTATTTTTATAAAACATGTTTTATAAAATCCTTCCGTATTTCTTGTTTTATTAATTTCCTTATTTTTCTTCTTCTTAATTGATTTTTGATTGAATTTTGTATATTTTTGCCACAGTATATATAAATCTATTATATTTTCCAAATTTTCTACAACTTTTTTCTTATTCATTTTAAAAAAAAAAAATCACATATAAATCAAAATATTGAACAAAATTGAAATTATTTCACACAGTATAAATTTAAAATGTATATAGCCAACGTTTTGTTATGTTTTCATTATGGGCAAAATGTCAAAATGACAACACATTTGCTTACGTTCGTCCAGTTTATAACGTCTCTTTATGTTTCATTTTGGTTAGGCTATAAATCATATTTCATTTAAATTATCTAGTAGTCTATGCTTTTTAATGTTTTAATAAAATATATAGTAGTCTATGCATCGCCCTTAGCCACAAAGTTATTTAGTCAAGGATTAGTAAGTTGATAAAAGTTATTTAAAAACAAACTGATGTGCATACGAATTGCAGCAATACTGAGCCCTCCTTCCCGAACCGGTACCGCCACAAGGGACTAACTGCCTAAGTATCACCAGCGGACGGACTCTCCGACACTTTTGATATACAGAAGATAAGTAAAAATTTTGTAAATGATTAGACTGAATTAAAAAAAATATATATATATACATATATATACAGGTTGTAATGTAAGAAAAATTTACTAACAATAGATTCATTTATATTGTATATTGTAGAATTGACATAAGAAAAAACAAAATAAAAATATATTAGGCATATACCAGTATCTCATATAATAATTAAGAAAAAGAAGAAAAAAAGAAAAAATATATTTGAGAAAAAAAAACAAAATAATATCTAAGAAAAATTAATTTGTGTTAAAGAAAAAGGAATAAAGAAAAGACAAAGGATATCATGAACATGTAGTATTAATTGGTTTGAGAGATCCCGAGAGGCGATGTAATGGAGCTGGTGGAGGTCAGTGTGGGGATGCCTCCGGTCGCCACACAAGCGCCCAAGTCCTGTTGATTCCCATACATTTGTTATTCATCCCCTTACCCCTTGGGTTTTTTTTTCAATCGTTCACTTTTAGCTTTTTTGTTGTTATAAATTAACATAGCCGGTCTACGACTGTGTAACGGTTTTGATCGTCACCTAGACACGGCGAGTCCGAAGATCCCACCCCAAGCTAAAGCAGCCGGAGTTCTTTAGTAGACCGGTTCGGACTCATACGGAGGTCAGGAGCTATGATTTTTTGTTTTCTTTTAGTGAAAAGCAAAGCAGCTCCCAAGTTTTAATTTGAAACAAAATTTAAATTTTCAATATCGTAACATTTTCTTCTAATTTTTTTATCAAATAAGTAAGACGATACACAGGTAGCTGCTGCGTTTTTTGACACAATCCAAACCCTGTTTATTTTCTTTTCAGCTCCACTATCGCGATGGTCTGTTCTTAAAAATGTTAATGGTTTAACGTTAAAAGAAATTTGTTTTACCAGGTGGGAAAGTAGAATAGAAGCATTAAAGCCATTTACGAAAAATTTTGGTGATATTTATAAAGCTCTAGTTGAATTTTCGGAAAAAAGTGACCCAGTAAGTGGGAACACAGCTCAATATTTAGGGAATAAGATAGCTCAATTTAAATTTACTTGTTGTACCCTGATATGGACAGATATCCTAGAAAAAATTAACATTGCTAGTAAATATTTTCAAAGTCCAAATACTAGCTTGCCAATGGCCAAAAATAGTTTAAATTCGACCAAAGAGTTTATGGTAGGTATCCGTAGTGGTACAAATTTCTTTGAGTTTTTGCAAAAAGCTAAGGGTAATTTTTCTCATCACTTTTCTTTAAGATCTAGGCGTAAAAAACATTTTTCGAATATGAGCATCATGATGAAGTAATATTAGACCCTGAAACGAAACTTAAAGTAGAGTTTCATTTCAAAATTCTGCACCAAACAATTAATTCTATAATTGAGCGTTTTTAACAGTTAGAGGAACATTTGAATTATTTCAGTTTTTTGTATGACCCGAAACCCGTGGGTTCCGATTTCACCGAATTGTTAGAAAAATGTTAAAGTTTAGAGAAAGCTTTATCTAATGAGGGTGTATCCGATATAAATGGTACAGAACTATGCACAGAGTTCTGCTTAGTTCACTTGTTACACTTTTTTTTAGAAAAAATAATTTAAAAAATTTATTTCCAAACGCAGTAATTGCGTTTAAAATTTTACTTACTTTGCCTGTTACTTGTGCATCAGTAGAAAGGAGCTTTTCGAAATTAAAAATAATAAAAAACTACCTTAGGTCCACATTGAGCCAGGAAAGGTTAGTAGGATTAGCAACAGCATCCATAGAAAGAGAAATACTGGAGGAACTAGATTATTATGACATCATAAATGATTTTGCCAAAATTAAAGCTGGGAAAATTTATTTTTTTAAATAGTTTAAGAATTCTAATTGACGTTTTTAATTTTTTTTATGTATTTTGTTACATTTTATTTTGTTTTCAGGAATTTTTTTGTTATGTTTATATTATTTTTCATGTAAATATGTAAATAAAGTAAAAAGAGGATCAGGCCTACTGGGGATATCTCTTTAAAAAAAACGCGTTAGTGCATCGTACCGCAAGGTGAATAGGAAATAATGGAAATAGAAACAAGAAATGTTTGTCAAGTGGACGACAGCTTTATTATTAATTTTGAAAAATGCACCGGGCGTAACAGTATCTAGCTCCGTCACTAAGTACAAATGACCGTATTATACAAGATCTGTATAAATTTCAAAAATTTTTAAAAAACTATCAATTAATTGTTTTCGACGATATAAGAAAATTCAAAATCGATTCTTTTTAAAATGTCATTTGAAAACATTTCGATAAAAAAAATCCTTCTCTATTAATGTAAAATGTGTAGTAAATTTCTGGTTCTCACTAAAAGACGAAAAAATAAATATGCGTAATATAAAAAACCATATATACATAAACCATACAAAGATAAACAATTGTCATATATCCTTATGTCGGCATTTTAATTTTACTACACACCTTATATCAGGTGGCAACATGTTAATCAATTTTCAATATTTAGTTTACTATGATCAAAAGTAGTCAAAACGTCATCGATTTGTTGAGAGTATTTTATGACGTCGTACATTATGATTACTTTGATCATACTTTGCCAGATTTCTGTTATCAATTTTCATTTATACATATAATGAATTAATATGATTGCATTGAATTATTATTCTTGGCAGTTGAATCGAGTATAGGAAAATTTTCCAACTTTTTGTTCTTTAATAATTATTTGTTTCTCATAGTTTTGTGACATTTCACCAACATTTCATTTCAATTTAGTATATTTTCGAGGTTCCTAAATTATTTAGGAGTAATCTAGCCTACTAGATTCAAAAATTTAAAAAATTCTTTTCTTTCTTTTTATTGTGTAAGTATTATATATTAAAATAATTCTTGAAAATAATATAGCTGCAATTTTGTTGTTACTAATATCCATAATAATTATTTGTAATAATAATTAATAATAATTAACTTTAATTTTTTTCAAAAGAGGTTCAATTCTAGATATTACACCAACATAATGAGTAGGTGTGTGGTGTTTTGGTATGAGTTTAATTTTGAACTCTGTAGCAATAATGTTTAGGTGTTTTTTAATTAGTTTTATTAATAAAGATATATTTTAAAACTTGAAATCCTTTGCAAAAACTAAACGTACAATACCTATTACAGTTGTTACAGCTTCCTAATTTTTCAACAATTCGTTTTATGTTATTAAATAACCAAAAATAAATGGAAAATAAATAATTAAAGTCCAAGTTTGGGAAGCTGAAAAGTTATAAACGTCTTTATAAATAGGTGCAATATCCAAATCGAAAGCATTAATTCTATAATTGATTTGTTGATATCATATATTTTTGAGTTTGGTCAAACTTGAAATGTTTCAAACTTCATAGGAAACTTGAGAAACTTTATAACTGTGCGAATCATGTAATAATTTTTCATTTTCTGTGGAAGAATTTTGTATTTCATGTTTATGCATACATACCAAAAAAACGGAGTAATGAAATTTGTTCGGTTTACTAAATTAAACTTCTATTAAATTTAGTTTCTGACTCATCAATGGTTTTAACAATGTTTTCACTTTCCATTGAACGATTGAATCATTTTTTGTGCAAAAGTTATAATTTAAATTTTTAAAAATGTTGAAAATACAATAAAAATATTTTTTAATTATGGTTTATTTCAGATCAATAGTTGCTATTTGTGTAGTGATGAGCTGGGATTGAGTCCATCACTTTTACTCAAAGTTTCGAATGCTCTTAAAATGTTGAGCGAAATTGTAGGCCCTAATTACTAGCTTAAAATTAGTTATCAAGATCGCGTATCCATGTAGATGAGCTTAAGAAGAAAGGTCAAAGTGGAGTCTGCGAAAATCTTGACTAAAGTTGAAAAAAAATATAATTTAAAAAATCCTGCAATAGAAGAGGTATGTGAAAATTATTTTTTAAAGGCTTGGTCCTATAATTTACTTTTTTATTTTTAATCTTTTGAAGATAGAGAAGTTACTGGAAATTGTGGGTGATGATGAGACCACACAACCTGGTGGTGTAAATACAACTACACTGGTATGTGAAATTGTTCATTTTAAGGTCTATTGATCTTATAATTATTTTTTTTTATATTTAAATCTTTTGAAGGTATCAATAATATCAACAAAGTATTTGCACTATATTTGTAAGAACCAAGATCACCTGCTGATCTTGAAGAAGGATATTGATCATTTACAAAAGTGTCAATGACGCTGCTGTAACAAACACGAATTCAACGTAAGGAAAGGCACATTTTTCCAAGCTAGGCACTTTGCAATAGAAGATGTAATTTTTTGATAAACATTTTAATACATATCTTAACACTAGCATATGTATTTTCAGATTCTCAACTTTGTCCACTTCTGGTGCATCAATTTATCACTTCGGGTAATTCAGATGGAAGTGGGAATAAAATCTAGCAAAACTACGGCAGATTGGAATAGTTTCTGTTCCGAAGTAGTGGCTAGATTTTGTTAAGAACTTTCCAGCCAGACTGGTAAGTACTTTTTTCAAGTACCACGTTATATTATTAACCAAATGATATTAAGGAGGTCCAGGACAAGCTGTAGAAATTTATTCGAGGGTGTTTGTAGAGGAACACTGGAAGTGTTTGTGGAACCTGTAGAACAAAGAGATGCTGCTTTTCTGATTCTACTTATAGAAAAATTTATAGCTCCAGGATCGATCATATATTCAGATTATTGGAAATCCTACGACCAAATCGATTCGAAGAAATATGACCACGAAAAGGTCAACTATTCCAAACACTTCAAAGATCCTTTAACTGGAGTTCACACGATGATGATTTTGCAAGTGTTGAAAACAACAACACTAGTAGAATGATGTATACGAACACGAAGCAGAGAAACACAAGAGATGGTGAAAACGACGACATAAGTGTTGCCAGATTTACGCATCAATCAAGTAATATTGACAATCGTAAAGATGAATAACCCAATGAAAAACGACATTGTGTTTTGTATGACGATGATGATGAACTTGTGAATGATTACAGACGAATGAAATTTGCAGATTGTAGTATCAGCTTCAGAGATATGGAGGATTCGATTCGTAATTTTGAGGGAAAAGACGACTTCCCAATAGAAACTTGGATTGAGGAATTTGAAGATACAGCCGATTTGATGAACTGGAATGAATTGCAGCGCTTTATTTTTGCTAAGAAATCTCTTGTAGGTATAGCCAAACGTTTTGTAATGTCTGAAAAAGGAGTTAATACATGGATGAAACTTAAAAATGTGTTAGTGAGTGAATTTGCAAAGAAAGTGAATCTTGCTGAGTTACATAGAGCATTATGTGCTAGAAAAATGAAAAATGGTGAATCAATTCAAGAATATTTCATAACAATGAAAAAATTAGCCAGTCGTGGTTCAATTTATGAAGAAGAATTGATACAATATGTAACTGATGGTATTTTAGATCAACCTCCAAATAAAATATTACTATATGGTGTGCATAATTTAAAAGAATTCAAAATGAAACTTAAAGATTATGAACTTTTTAAACAATCATTACGTTCGGTTCGTATTGATAAAACAGATAATGTAAAATTTAATAAAATGAAAAATAATATTAATAAACAAATTAATAAACGGTGTTTCAGCTGTAATGAAATTGGACATAAATCAAGTGAATGTGAACATAAATCTCTTGGATTCAAATGTTTTAGATGTAATTCTTTTGGACACAAAGCAGTTTAGTGTAGAAGAGCAAATAAAAAAAAATGGAAGTGCATCAATACATCAAATAGTGTTGCCAGGTCTATCAAAAATGTGCAAAACACATAAAAAATTATGAATACAGAGAGGAGGTTAAAAGAATGCTAACGAATTATAAATCAAGGAAAGTGAAATCGAAATGAAAATTATTTTGGATGATAGTAAATCGATTTTCCATTCGTCAAGACGTTTACCCCTTTACTGAACGAGATATAGTTAATAAACAAGTACAAAAGTCCAGTTCCTCTGAATACGCTAATCAAGTTGTAGTTGTTAAAAAAAAAAGATGGAACTGCACGAGTTTGTGTTGATTTTCAAAAAACAAATCAGATTGCTGTAAAAGATCGATATCCACTCCCTGCAATTGAAGATCTATTGGATAGTCTACAAAGTGCTCATATTTTTAGTACGTTAGATTTAAAGAACAGGTTCTTTCATGTAAGGATTGAAGAAAATAGCAAAAAATATACGTTTTTTGTAACTCATCGAGGTCAGTTTCAATTTTTCCGTGTACCATTTGATTTCTGCAATTCGTCAGCGATATTTCAACGATTTCTTAACACAATTTATCGAGATTTACATATAAAAGGAATTGTTTTACAATATATTGATGATATGGTAATCCCATCTCAAACTGAGAAAGAGGGCATTGCAAGATTAAAAAAGGTTTTTGGTGTTGTTAGCAAGTACGGTTTACAAATTAATTTTAAAAAATTCCAGTTTCTACAGACTCAGATTCAATACCTTAGTCACTTGGTCAAAGAGGGTCAATTATTTCCATCTCCTGAAAAGGCATTAGCAGTAATTAAATATCCGGAACCAAAATCTGCTAAAGATATTCAAAGCTTTTTAGGTCTTAGTGGATATTTTCGCAAATTTATTGAAAACTACGCATTACTAGCAAGTCCTCTCAGTGATTTGATAAAGAAAGATCGTAATTTTCAGTTCCTTGATCAAGAAAAAGCAGCTTTCAATACATTAGAAAAGGCATTGGCTAATGAACCAGTTTTCCAAATTTTTAGACGAAATGCTTATACTGAGCTGCATACTGATGCTTGTAAGATGGGTCATGGAGCATTATAGAAGATGAAATAACACAAAATTTTGTTGAAAATCGACAGCAATTACAAGATGCAGCAAAGCTCAACATTCTGAAAATGCAAGAAGAAAATCGTCATAAGTATAATCTCCGACGAAAAGCAGCCAAAAATACAAAAACAAATATTTGGGTCCATATAAAATCAGTAAAACAAAGGACAACGACAATTACGATGTAGTGAAAGTTGGTGAACATGAGGGGCCGAAAGCAACATCTACCTGTGCTGAATACATCAAGCCGTGTGTCAATGAGGTGTCGATGGGGTCCAAGGACAAGCAGGATGGTCGACATGTGGGTTTAGCTAGTATAGCGGCGGCTAATAGTAGCTGGAGTGGTGAGAAGGAAGAGTTAAGTATCAGTTCATCAGTAGACGCCAAGTAGTTTGGATGACGTTCTATGCATTGGTTTGTGTATACATCGGCATACGTTCATATTAATTTGCATTATTTATAATATATTTTTGTTGTTAATAATTGAAATAATAAATCAATAGATAAGTGTAATTGGTTAAATAATTATAAATAAATAAATAAATAAATATCAAAACCTATACGAGTGTTTTCCATTATTAAAACTACGTCCAAAACATCATTACATTTGTCACTATCCAGACCTGCTTGAAAAATTGCTTGAATTGATAATGTAATGGAATTTTCTAAAGAAATGTTTGATATAAATCTTCCAAATAATTTTATTTTTATTTGTAAACAAGTTTCTTACAATTCGATGATTTCGTCGACGAAGATTTATCGTGGTATTGTTTAAAGGTCGGTCCAGATTTAGCGAACGAATGCAAACAAACGTTCGTTCGCTTGTGCTTACTATTTGGACGGCATTGCAAATCCTAACAAAAGAAAGTGAACGAATGGCAGCAAACGAACGATGTTTTTATAGTGTGTACGGCATAGCAAACGGCTTCGTTTGCCCGTTTGGTACCATTTGCTACCGTTCGCAGCTAGCTGCAAATCATAGCAAATGTGGTCATGTTTGTTTGCATTCGTTTGCTGATGTTTTTGATAATCTGTACGTGGTTTTAAACAGTAACAAACGAATATTTCTTCGTCTGCTAGCGTTCGGTAGGTATAGCGAAGTCTAACACATGTACTTGTTCCACACTAGTGGTGGAAGAGTTAAAAAAAGTTTTCATGTTATAGGAATTTTGATATTTAAATAATATTATGGTTGTTAATGCGAAAGTTGTTTTATTAAGTTCACTTAAGTTTATTTTGATTTTAAATTAAAATTCACTTGAATTTTTAGAAAAATACATATATGTATAGTATATGTATGTATAGCCGCGTTCCATTTTGGTGATTTTATCTACTCCGGAGTAGTTGGGAGCACTTCAACACCAGGAATAAAAGGAACGCCCAATTCTATTCAAGAGTAGTTTCGAGTAGTTTTTAACCTCAAAATGTAGCTGTCAGTTCCTGTTTTTTTATTTATTTGTTCTTGTTGTGATAAAAAACTTGTAAATAAAAATAAAAATAAAAATATAAAATAAATAAAAAATGGTAAATAAAATATTTTATTATTGGTATTGTCAATATACTGACATTGAGGTAAATTTATTCGTTTTAGAAAAAACAAGTAAGGAACTGGAATTACCAGGAGGGAAAGGCATTAATTGATTGTTACAAAAACCGAAAAGAAGAATATAATAGATGCAAAAACAAGAATACCTTTTAGCAAAATATACTAACCGATTTAGAAAGTATGGATGTCCTGGTAAGTTAATACTGTAGATATTTTCATTAAAATTATATTTATACATACTATTTTTTTCATCCAAAAGACTAGCCTAACAACCAGTGAACATGTAAAATCAATATGGAAATCTCTATATCGATTCTATAAAACAAGTAAAGACAGGGGCACTGGATCAAATCCATCAAAATTTTTATATATGAATGAGATGGATAAGATTTTCCATGATAATCCTACTATAACGGAATGCACACATACCGTGTCCGTGGGTGTTAATCTGAAACCTGCACCTGCTGCAATGCTTTGCGAAAGTGAAAATATCATCACAGAAGATACACCACAGGACTTTTCATTTGATAATAATGGTGACGCTTGTACTCCTCAAAATACATTAAAAAAATTGAAGAAAACGAAAATTAAAAAAGCAACAGAAGGTTTAATTGCAATAAACAGAAGGTATTATGAAGAAATCATTTCTGAAAAAAAGAAAAAAAGAATTATGATTGGAAAATACTTAGAAGAAAAAGAAGTAAGTAAGAAGAAGAGGCATGGAGAAATCATGGAAGTTTTAAAAAGGAATAAAAAGGAAAATTAAAATTTGATTCATATAGGATGTTTCTAGAATTTAAGAATTTTAAGTGCCAATGAATATAAAGGCTGTGTTTTTTTTTTTTTTGCTCATTGTTAAAAAGGAACTCATGTTTAAGTTTAGTGAAAATGAATAAAAGTTATTGTTTCAAAATTTTCCAGTGTTTTATTTTACTTCAATAATATTATAAATGATGTTAATTATATTTTATATTGTATTCTATAGATTTAGTTAGTTTAATAAATTCATACTATCAAGTGTGTTAAATATTTCTTCTCTCGCCTGTATATTTTCTGGTGGATCATCATTTTCACGAATCGTGTATTCATCTGTATAAGAATTTGAATTAATATTTGAATCACAATCGTCATCTAACCATTCTTCAAAATCATTCGTTATGATACAAATGTTATGAAGAACACACGCAGCTAAAACAGTGTTGGCCACAAATCCTAGATCTGGGCTTTCAAAGAATTTTAATCTCCTAAATCTTCGCTTCAGCAATCCAAACGCGTTTTCAACTACAATTCGTGTTGAAGAATGAATAGTATTAAACTTTCTTTGTTTTGCCGTTAAATATCCAAAATCCTTATATGGAGTTACTAAATAATTCAACTGTGGATAAGCTGAATCACCTAATAATATTTTGCCACTTGGTATTAAATTAGGGTTTTGCGAAATTCAAAAGTAGAGTGTTTATGACACAAATAGCAATCGACAGGTAATTTTTGTCAAACAAAACTAAAGCTCACTAATAAAAATTATCTGCGCCAAGTTTTCGATACATTATCATATTTATGTTCAAAAACATGCAATAAATCTGTAATTTTTTCCCCTATTTTCAATTCACATTCTTTTTTAGACGATTTGATGGGTGTGAATAAAACCTTTCGAATAAAAAAACTAGTGAAAGAATTAGTTTTAATAATTTTCTAATCATACAGTAATGCTATGGCAAAAAAAATGTATTTAATTACCTTTTTTTTACATTAATTTCAAATATAATTTAGTTTTTTATTAAAAATATTCACATTAAAAAAATTATTTCATGTAAACTCAGCGTTAATACTATTCATAATTTCCCTTAATTATCAGCCATATTTGGAAATTCTATTTGTAATTAATGTCGCTTTAGTACTACTTCGCGGGATTTAATGCTACCTATTTTTATGTTGAGAATGTGTTAATATTATAAAAATATGTATGTACACTGCTTCTATTGCCAATAAACGTTTTGGATGGGTAGATGGTTGATTTAATTTCGTTTTGACAAAAAATTCCTGAATTGGAAAAAATATACACTCTTTTACATACAAAGTTCAAAATGAACATGAAGTGCGATCATTCAGCCTGTACACATTAGGTGGTTAAACCGGTACCGTTGTTATAACCACCTAATGTGTTCATGCCAATATTGATGATCCGCTGTAGATATTCCTGTTTTTAAAAATATTTGTCATCCACCAACGTCTTTTTCTCCTTTTATTTTTCAATAGTTCACCTAAAATAATAAAACTTGCACTAGCAATTATTATATCTTCATCCGCCATATTGTAAAAAATGACAACTGATATTTACTTTTTTCTTGAGTACTTCGTTTGCGTTTGCAATGCCGTACACACTTTGCAAACATCGTCCGTTTGCTAGCATTTGTGTGCTTTTGTTTGAAAATATGATTGCAAACAGCAGAGAACGAAAGCAAATGACTGTAGCCACGCCCACCACATGTGCTAGGATTTGTAGCTAGCTGCAAACGGTACCAAACAGCAACGAATGCCTTCTTTTGCGTTTGTTTTGCCGTACACACTTTGCAAACATCGTTCGCTAGCATTTGTTCGCTAAATCTGGACCGACCTTAACACAATCGACTACATCTATTCGCATTGCCATACTTGTATTTCAGTTATGGATTATTATGCAGTTTGACATTTAATTACTTTGTGTTTTTTTAGTGTTTTGAGATAAATTAATACAATAAAGTTGTATTAATAATCATCAAAAACAAAAATGAGTTCAAGTGAGTTTTTTTTAAATAACAGTGATGACGATGACGTTATTGAAAGAAACTACGAGATCGTAGAAAAAGCTACTCGAAGGAGAAGAATAAGAGATGCATCTACTCGTATGTATGTTGTTTTTAAAATATTACTGGTAATTTTATGTTTAAAATTTTCCTTATATGTAGGTTCATCAACAATTTCTGTCTGTCTAAAGAGGCATTTATATATTTATTAAATGAAATTGAAGGAAAACTAAGACCACAGGTAAGATGCTCTGCTATACCAAACATCATAAAGCTAGCTACTTTGCTTAGATTTTGCGTACAAAGTACCTACGAAATTGGTGTAGGAAGTGATTTCAATATTGGGCTTGCGCAACCAACAGTTTCATTTGTACTGAAAGAAATGATCGATGTAATAGAAAATTTTATTTGTCCAAAATAGATCAAATTTAATTATACAGATGAAGACAAATCTCAGAGAAAAAGGGCTTTTTATGAAAAAACCGGCATTCCGGGAATAATTGGATGTGTAGATGGAACGCATATAAGAATTAAAGCACCAGCAAATAATGTGCAACATTTATGTTATAATAGAAAAGGATTTCACAGCTTAAATGCAATGGTGGTTTGTATTCTTGATATTTATTAACACACAATTATGTCACCAATTGTAAACATTTTACTAAAGTTTAAGGTTTGTGATCACAATATGGTTATCCGCTACATTAATGCAAAGTTCCCAGGAGCAACTCATGATGCTGCAGTATGGAATGGTTCAGCACTGAAGTTAAAGCTTCAAAGAGATTATGAAAGTGGTGAAAGGAACACGTGGCTCCTTGGTATATTTGAAGATGAATTTGAAATAAACCGTGTGAAAATCATGGTATACTGAGTATCGCACCAAGTATGCATTGATTCATTTCGAAAAACGAGAATGATTTCAAATATAGATTCATTTCTAGCTCAATACGTTGTTAAGATAAATCCAATTTTTCTCCTTTATCATTTCATAGGTGACGCAGAATATCTTTTAACGCATATTTATTAACATCTTTCCGAAATATAGCAGAGGGATCTGTACAAGCACGCTTTAATACTAAACATTCTAAGGCAAGAGTTTTGGTAGAACGGACTATTGGTCTTTTTAAATCTAGACTTCGTTTTAATTTTGGAGGAAGACAAATAAGTTATGTACCTGAAAAGGTCACAAAACCATAAATGTATGTGCGGCGTTACATAATATATGAATTTTAAATTTTATATAAATTCATTAAATTCATATATTGTATAGTAAAAACATAAAATTTCATTAATAAAAAATAAACGTTAGAAAAAAAAAAAAAAAATAAATAAAAATGAGTACGTAATAATACTTATTGCATTTGGTTTCTTTGTAATTGCAACTCAAGTACACTGTAAAAAGTGATATTAAAATTGCTGCAAGCAAAATGGTATATGTAAGGTGCGTTTCATATTTATAACGTCACCTGAAATTTTCAAATTTCTTGAAAACTATTGGTTTCAGGTAAAAATGATGTTTGAGAGAAAAGATAAGCAAGGTAAAAGGAAAAAAACCAAATATGTTTGTTTAGCCTATGACGTCATTATTTACATGTTGAAACGAAAATGCACTTTTAAGGTGTTTCATAATTATAACGTCACTTGTATTTTTTAAATAAAATAATATTTTATTTTAAGAAATCCTTATGACTAACACATTTTACTTAAATCTAATTTTCTATAGATGCTCCTTGTTTTTTAATTACTTCAAATATACGGTTTTTCATGCTACCAATAAGACTTTTTATTAATGTGGAGTCAATGGTGCTCCACTCATCTAAAATTGCCGTTTTTAACCCTGAAATTTGGCCAAGATATTCCTTGAAGGGTCTAATTTTATGTGAACTTTTAACGGTGAAGATCCGTTCTCTAGGGCAAAAATTATAGGGTAAAATACAAAACAAGTCATTTTTCGAAAAAAAAACTTTTTTTTACCTTATATGGGGCCCTTCTTAATTCGCACCCTGACTCTTAAAAATAAGGTGCATTTCAATTTCTGAAGTATTTTCTGACCTATTGCATTTTATTTGACACAAATCGGTGTAATACAGTGATATGTCGATTTCGTTGTTATCGCTTTGTATTATCAGCTGATATTATAAAAATCAGATGTACCGACAAATTCGCGTGTATAATGACAAACTTTCAATTAATTTTATGGAAAAATAATTTAACTGCTGATTTAAGAGCTTTTCGTTTGAACACGGTGACGTATGGAACAGCATGCGCTCCATACATTGTCATACTTTGTATAAAACAACTTTCAGTAGAATATAAAAGAGAATTTCCACTTGGCTTATCTGCTCTTGAAAAGAATTTGTACGTCGATGATATATTAACTGGTGCTGATAATATAAGTAAATGAATTAAAAGAGATATTATCACAGTTAGTAGCACTTTAAAAAAAAGGGTGTTTTCAGTTACACAAATAATGTAGTAATTCTCTTGACGTACTACAATCTGTAAATCCAGATGATTGCTAAAAAAGTGTGATAATAGGTAATCAAGAAACTGTAAAAACATTGTGTTGCGACAGCTACATAATTTTTTTTATGGGTCGAATTTTTTTGTACGCCACTGTACAAATTCAGTTGGCTGTACATTAAAAAAATATAATTCAGTTCATATTTTAAAACATAGTCTGAAGTTCATTGGAAATTGCAACTTAAAATTCCAAAAAATGAACTGTAAACTAAAATCCGTTGCACACAAGCAACAAAATTCGTAATTCATTTCATTGTTTTGGAGATGGTGTGATTTTTTTATTATACTTAAGAAATCACGCGATTTCTAGAAAATGTATGAGAATTACATATATTTAATCCATATTAAAACTCTCTTAATTTTACTCACCTTTTCTTTTAAATTCAATTTCTTAAAATCTCTTAAAAACCTAAAACACATGAATGGTATTTGCCGACGGCAAATACATCATATTGTATTCACCATTTGATACCCATATTAATTACCCAATATAAGTTTAGTGCGTATACCTTATATTATTTGACCCACATGACGTCATTATGGCTAATTTACTCAGTAAATAGCATAATGATATAATAATTTCAAGTTCACACACACACCATCAAGTCCCCAATCTACTCACTATATATTACTCTTCAAGTAATATATGGAATTTACCAGAACATTCGGTAATAGTTCATATACCTTCATGTTCATTACGGGTTAATAATCTCTTGAATGACGTTTTAATTATCTTAGTATACATAATTAAGAGATTGGTGATGAAATAAATTGGAATAGAATGGGTATGTAAAGGAGGTATACCTTTACCACGGTCTTGCTTTTTTTTGGTGGTTCTTCCCTTTTCTTTTCTGGTCAGCTATGGAGTCGGACGTGTTTTTAAAACTTTACAAATATACTACAAATTTTTTTTTTATGTGAAATTTTCATACGATACGGAACGTTTTTATGTTCTTTCCAGAATTATTCATTTTAAAACGGTTGAAAGTGTTTGATATTATGTGAAAGATATTTGAAAAATAAATTTTTTTTTTATCTGAAAAGAAATATTAAAAGAAAATTAAGTTCAGTGAGAAAATTTTAAAAAATTCATATTGCAAAAACCGAAGTCATATTGTGTTATTACAAATATGTTGTAAAACAAAAAAATAATTTCAAACAATATAAAATTTTATACATATGTGTATTTAAAAAAAAAAAAAAAAAAAAAAAAAAAAAAAAAAATTAAATTTAAAATTAGCTATCATCTAATAGATTAACATACCATATAATATAAGCCATATGTAGACTTTTCAAGTAAAATTGAAAATAATTTTTTTTTTCTAGAAAAGGATTTCTTCGTTTGTAAATTTTAGTTTGACATAATTTAAATTTTGTAGTAGTCGAAGTGGTGATTTAGTGTTGAAAAAAAAAAAAAAGGAAAGGAAAAGGAAAATACAAGAAAAAAAAAAAAAAAGAAAAAAAAAGGTAAAAGAATAAATAAGTTTTTTTTTGGGAAGCATGCATTTCTTTTCTTTGGTTTTTTTGTTCAAATTGAGTAAAGTACAGCGTGTGTTTACATAAATGCGCTAATTTCTGAAAATTTTTTTTTTTTTTTTTGATAATAATTTATTCTGTTTAAATAATAATCGGAACAAAGATAAGAAATTGAAGTGATTAAATTAAAAAAAAAGAAAAAAAAAAAAAAAAGAAAAGAATTATGAAGTCACGTGGTGCTTTTCTTCAAAAGTTACTAAAAGAAAAAAAAAAGAATAAAACAAAACAAAAGAACCGAATCCCTACGAACCAGTAAGATGCAAAATTTACTGAGTAAATGAAAAGGAAATGTGTCTACAATAAAACAAATAATATTATACTTATTTCTTTTGTGCTTCATGTGAGTAAAATATAATTCTTTTTTTTTTTTTTTTGCGTAAAAGCAATGTGATTATTCTAAAATTAAATTTTTATAACAAACAAATTGTATAGTAAAGGATTATTTGATAAATTTGATTTTGAAAATATTTGTATATATTAAATTACTTAATCAATAACAACTTTTTTCTTTCATGTTAGTTCGATAAAATATAAATAAACAAAATCGAAAGAAAAAAAAAAAAAAAAAAAAAAAAAAAAAAAAAAAAAAAAAAAAAAAAAAGAAGAATAATAATAAAAAGGAAACTTGAAGCAACTTTTTATTTTTTTTTTGATAAAAATATTTACGTTTTTTTTTAATTACTAAATTTAATTATAAAGGTCACGTAGTTTTTTTAAATTGAGTATATATAAAGAAAAAAAAAAAAAAAAAAAAAAAAAAAAAAAAGAAAAAAAAAAAAAAAAAAAACAACAAAACACAATCATATCTGTAATGATCAAAATCGAATGATTATTTGAGGTATACAAAAAAAAAGAAACAAAAAAAAAAAACGTTGAAAAGTGAAGTGATACAAATCGAATGTTCATCATCAACATCAACACTTCTGGCCAGACCAGCGACCCAGCCCATCCATCATCACATTCACAGGACTTGCGGTCTTGGTTAAGTACCAGAAATCTATTTTTGTATTTTTTTTCTTTTTGTTAGAATAAGCAGATTTTTTTTTGTTTTGTATAAGAAATAGGCCAAAATATTTAAGACTTAATAAAAAAAAAAAAAAAAAAAAAAAAAAAAAAAAAAAAAAAAAAAAGAAACATAACATAAATGGTAAGAAAATAAAGAACAAAATTTGTATCTCTTAATATGTAGAAGACTTAGGGTAAAAATTTTTTTTTTGTATTTTTTTTTGTTATTACTTAAACGACCCATTGGTTTTTTTGTTGTTATTAGATGCTATTAATGAAATAAATACAAAAAAAAAAAAAAAAGAATTATACAGACCGAAACATTTCTTTTCATTTATATTTTTTTTTTTGAAAAAAAAAGTTTTATTTTAAACAAACATAATAATGGACTTAGTTGGTTAGAAAAACAAAGGAGGAAGAGGAGTGAGGGGTGGCGGGTATCGGCGATGTCAGATGGAGGTCGCTGATTTTTTGGGTGGTGTAAGCTTTCTTTCATTGCTAAGCCTATCATACAGGATGCAGCCTCATCAAGCCATATTTTCGGTTCATTTTGCCTTTTTCCGCCTGAATTTTCCTTTTACTTCGCTGATGTTCGTTATTTAGCCGGTCTGAGTTATGTAACAGTACGGAAACTTCCTTAAGGGTGACCCCAAGAACCCACCCTAGGCTGAAGCAGCTGGAATTGACCGGCTGGGGTTCACCCGGGAGTTAGGTTGGTCTCAAATAATCAAAATTTATCATATATAAATTATTCCGTTATTTCGTTACATATGGCGCCCAACGGACCGCCCATCTGGTACACAATTTTGTTTGCGTCCATATGTTCCTCCACCTTTTGGTGTCGTTACATATGGCGCCCAACGTTAAGGCACCTCCCATCTTTTGCCTTAATTTAAAACTCAATCCGTGCCCTTTTGGTCCATGGATTGATTCGTTTTTTTATATCAGTTTTAGCTTCCTCGGTAACATGGAGATTTTGTGTTTGGTGGCAACACTAAACATGAAATCTGCCATTCCACGCGTCCTCTCCGCTCTCACCAATAACCCGGTTTTTCAAATTTAAATTAAACGTGAATTTTCGCGCGCGATCTCTTTATTCAAAATGCAGTTTTTGAAATTTTAGTAGTAAATTCTCGTTGCCAGTCCCGTATGACCAAAATTCTTGGAGGAACCTCCGAAATTTTGTTGCGACGTGACTGGCTGATTTTTTTTGTGCAGTTTACGAATGGTTTTATAAACCATTAAAATACGTTTTGTAGATTCAGGTGTTAAACTTTTAATTCGGTTTGAATTTTTTTTTTGGATACATTAAATTCAAGTGTTTTCGGTAAACTCAAATTTTTAATTCTTGCGCCTTTACGGGTTGTAAATTGTAATTATTCATGCTCATGTCTTATATGGTGTCAGGCCGGTCTGGTACGTTTAAGACCGTAACCTTTGCGCGTATATGCTCATGTGACATTTTTATAATTGATACAGTCAAACCGTGTAGTTAAACATATAAATAATCCATTCGGCGTATGACACATAGTCTTGGTTGCGTACACCAGGACTATCGTTTGCGACGTTGAATGAATTATATATATACCCTTTTAAAAAAAAAAAAAAAAAATTGAATTTATTTTTTTTGAGAATTTAAATTGTTTTAATTGGCGAACGATTTCGCGCAATTGTCCATGTAGTTTGTTACATGTGCATTGGTTTTTTTATTCACTACACACTTGTAACTTATTTCGTGAATAATTTAGTCGAAATTCAAGATGATTTTCCTTTTAAAAACCTCTGTTTAGACTAGTTATCTTCAAAATATTTTTTTGGAATCATATTTACATTCTGTATTTAATATTGTTTTGCAGTGAAAGAAGAATATCTATATTTCAAGTTTATTAATACGGCAGGAAGTTGTCCTAGCGACACCCTTTTGCCCTCGTTGATGTTCGCTACCTCACAACCTCTCACAACCTCATATGTAAAAACAAACAAAAACACATTTTGAACCAATTTAGTAAATTAACATTTTTATTGATACGAAATCACAATTTTGAACAAAATTCATTAATTTTACATTTTTTTTTTGTTTTGCATGATTACATAACATTGCATGTTCATTTTAATTATAAATATATATATATTCTCTTTACTTTGCCTTCTGCAGGGTAGACATAATATAAGTTTTTTTCAGATCACGGTTCCAAGTAGTACAACTTCTTCTTTCTTCTTGTACTTTTCTTTCCTTTCTTCTTCACGTCGACATTTTTTTTTATAAAAGGTGATTAATCGAAATTTTAATAAAATTAAACTTAATTCAATTATTCGGATTTTTAATAAAAATAAACTTCACTACGTCATTCGGTTTGTTCGCGAGTGATATAAAATATAATATTTTCATTTCAAAATTTTTTTTATGCATAACCTCATAATTCGGTAATTTTTCATTTTTTTTTCGGGGTTCAACCACGAGTGTTGAATCCTTTTTAGTACCAAATTGGTTTCGTCACGGGATCTACGCGGACGAAGGGGCCCCGATTAGATCCGTGACCTCAAATAATAATTTTTTTTTGTGCAATAGTTTCAACAAGATTTTCATTGAAGTGTTAATACAAAATGGATCCTAGTTATTTGGACACTCCGGAATTTATTTATGAATGCCAGATTCGGGACATTGATCCTAAACATCCAGATTCTCTCAAGGCCTTGTGTGACCTACTGGCAGCGGAAGCCGATGGAACGGTTCAACGAACGGACAGGATCATCAATTCAATAAACAAGGAAATTGGCGATTTGCGTAGCCAAGCAGAAGGAAATCTACAGAGCTTGACATCTCAAAATATTACGACTGACACTGAGAAGTCCCTGCGCGTCCAGGCTAAACTCTGGCATCTGCAGCATCGTGTTGATCGAGTAAAAAGCATAAAGCCTAATTTCGGATCCGTAAAGTCTATTGATGATACTATCCAGCAAGGTTTCCAGATGTTAAAACGTGCCTTAAGAAATCCTGATGCAGATTTAGGAGCAGTAGGGGGCGAGCTGAATTTCGATACAACCCAGTCCATTGTGAGAAGCACTCCAGCAACTTCTATAGAGAATTTGAGTATCATGGGTGGTAGAGAGGCTCCAGCTGTTCCTAGTCCATTAGCTTCTGTAAAATCTAACACTGTATCTGTTCAAAATAAAAGTAAAAATAAACAAAGAAAATCATTGGCTTTTGATATTCCCTTACCTAGTAGACCTCCTGTAGAATTTCATCAACGTAACACGAGTATCACTACGCGAACACAAAAATCAATTCCTGGAAATATCAACACAACTCGACGCGACATTAATAAGTCCAATTTCAGATTAGATACTTTATTACCAGTCACAACGCACGATTTTTCTCCAGTTGTTTCTGACAAACAGTATTCTCACACTTCTCGAAATATTCCAATTTCTTTTAACAACGATTTTAATATTCCTAAACAATCAGCTAACCCAAGAATTTCAAGTTTGGATCATCCACAATCTCATCCTGAAGTTTTTCTGAACCATACTCATCCCAAACTTCACAATATGCCTTTTTCGGCAAATAATTCTCGTTTTGGCTCCGTGCCACCATTTTCTCAACAGCCTCGACGAATTTATAGGTCCACAAGTCCCCTTAAAAGGTGGAACTTGTCATTTTCAGGTAGTCGTATGGGATTGCCTATTGAAGAATTTCTGTTTCGTCTGGAATCGTTGGCAGTTGCTGACAAGGTCTCAGAAGATACGCTAGCAGCTCATGTGCACAGATTTTTATCTGACAAAGCCCTCACGTGGTACTGGCTATTTCGGCGAGCTAACCCCCTTGCAAATTGGCGTGATGTACGACGAGCGTTGCTTGACGAATTTCGAAGCCAGACGACGGACTTTGAGATTCGCCAAGCAATGTTCGCTCGTCATCAAAAGCCCGGTGAATCTTTTAGCGACTTTCGACTAGAAATGCAAGGTTTGGCCTCACGCCTTAGGTACCCCATGAGCCAGCAAGAGCTAATTGACATCGTCCGGCGAAATATGAATTCAAGATTGCGTAATGCCCTCCTTCTTCACACCGTCAATTCTCTCGACGAATTACGAGACTTAGCTCGAAAATTCGAAAAGTTGTGGTCTGAAACAGACCTTCGTGCTAGAGCTCGCCCTGTAGCAGAACTTTACAGTCCCTACGATTCATGTGTCTTTGATAATACCCCGTACGTCGAGGATAATTCTTGTGACCTAAGTCACCAATTTTCTCACTTGTCTGTTACTTCTCCAAATAACTCTCAAGAAGTCACTGATTCCTCTAGAACGGACTTACCCATGTCAAGCGCCGATGTTTGTGCTTTAAATAATTTATCAACCGAAAATTTTATCTGTTGGAACTGTGACGCCAAAGGACATTCTTTTAGAGAATGTATGGTACCTCAGCGAAATCTATTTTGTTTTAAATGTGGCCGTAAAGGTGTCACAACGCCAGTTTGTAAAATCTGTACTTCGGAAAACGGAGTGTCAAACGGGATGCACTCCGGGGCACCTCGTTTGATACGTCGCTTCCCGGATCCCAAAACCCCAGCTGCAACGAAAAAGACAAGCTAGGCTTGTCGGGTGCTAACGATGGATTTCCTGTGCTGGACCGTGGACCTGAGTTGCGCCAAGTTATACAGGATGACAGGATCCGTGCCCCTGAGCATGATACCCTGTCGCAATATCCGATTGGTAAGGGTCAGGGCTTCGGCCCATCACATGAGGACTCCATCCGCAGCGCTCGTCAGCCTACACATTTGTCTGAAAACTCATCTGACTTTTCTATCGATTTACCTGATATGTCCATAAATTTACCAGAATTATCTGAAAATTTACCTGATTTACCTAAAATTACAAGCAATGCTACCATGAATCTTGAGGATCGTTATCTTGAAAAGTTGCGAAAATATAACGAGTGTCGAGATAAAATATTCGGTACGATATCGGAAGTTGTATCTAAACGAATTCTCGAGTGTCGAAAACGTTTTAAAACGCGCAAGCAGGTTCGGAAATCGTTAGAAGTTCTGAATAGTTTTTGTCCTTTTAAAGATCCGCGACCATACGCGAAAATTTCAATTAATAATGTCGAATTTTATGGTTTAATGGATACCGGGGCTTCTATCAGCTGTATAGGTAAAAACGCTGATGAAATATTAAAGCGAATAGGTGCCAAGAAGGTAACTTCGGCCACACCTATACATACGGCTGATGGAAGCGCGCAAAGGGTTGATGGCGTAGTGGATGTCGAGGTCGTGTACAACGGAGTTTGTAGGCCACTTCGACTCTACATCGTTCCAACCTTAGCGCAAACCTTGTATCTCGGGATCGATTTTTGGCAAAAATTTGATTTATTACCGAAGTGTGTTTCAGAACTTCACAGCGAAAGCGTTCAAGATCCGAAAATGCACGTTTTGACCGCGGAACAACAACGAAAATTGAATATGATAAAATCTAAATTTCCGTCGTTTGCCGTTTTCGGTCTAGGAAAAACGCCGTTAGAAGAACACGTGATTGACACCGGAGATACACCCCCGATTAAACAACGACATTATCCTGTTTCGCCCGCAATTCAAAAATTAATGTATGACGAGTTAGATCGCATGCTCGCTATGGGAGTCATCGAAGAATCAAATAGCGCATGGAACTCTCCCGTTGTGTTGGTACGGAAGCCTGGCAAAAACCGCTTGTGTCTGGACTCGCGAAAAGTCAATGCTGTGACAAAGAAGGATGCATATCCTTTGCCACACATTGACGGCTTGCTCAGTCGCTTGTCCGACACCAAATATATAACAGGGATCGATCTGAAGGATGCCTTTTGGCAGATTCCCCTAGAAAAGGAATCTCGCGAAAGGACAGCCTTCACAGTACCTGGCCGGCCTCTTTACCAGTTCACCGTGATGCCGTTCGGATTGTGCAACGCTCCCCAGCGAATGTGTCGATTGATGGACAAAGTCATACCATCGGAATTACGCGATAATGTCTTTGTTTATTTAGATGATTTACTTATTATATCGAAAGATTTTGACACTCATATAAAAATGCTTGAAAGAGTCGCGACTTGTTTGAGAATGTCGGGATTAACTATCAACGTCGAAAAGAGTAAATTTTGCCAAAAAGAAATTAAATATCTTGGCTATATCGTCGGTGATGGTTGTATTAAAACAGACCCTGAAAAAATCTCTGCGATTGTCGATTTTCCAAGTCCGAAAAATCCTAAACAAGTTCGACGTTTCTTAGGAATGACCGGTTGGTATCGTCGTTTTATTCGAGAATATGCTTCTTTAGCAGCACCGATTTCGGATTGTTTAAAAAAGTCTAAAAATTTCGTTTGGTCAGATGAAGCCCAAAACTCTTTTGACAGACTTAAAAAGTGTATGACGTCAGCGCCAGTGTTGAACAACCCCGACTTCACGAAGGAGTTCTTCATTCAATGCGATGCGTCGAAAGTGGGCGTAGGAGGAGTCCTATTCCAACTTTCGGAGGCGGGTGACGAAAGTCCCATCGCATATGTGTCACAGAAACTTAACAAGGCACAGAAGAACTACTCCGTGACAGAGCTGGAGTGTTTGGCTGCTGTACTATGTGTCAAAAAGTTTCGAGCTTACATCGAAGGCTTTCGATTTACTATTATAACGGATCACGCGAGTCTGAAATGGTTAATGTCGCAGTCGGATTTAAGTGGTCGTCTTGCTCGCTGGAGCCTGAAATTGCAAGCTTTTGATTTTGCAATCCAGCACCGCAAAGGTTCACAAAATGTGGTTGCTGATTCGCTCTCGCGTGCATTTTGTGACGAAATTAATTCAAATTTAAATTTGACGGAGGTTGACCTAAATTCAGATAGTTTTCGCGATGACGATTATGTTCAATTGATTTCGTTCGTTTTAAACAATCAGAATAAGTTGCCAGATGTAAAGATTTACGACGGTAAATTGTTTAAACGTGTTCGGTTTCGTACTGCGGAGAATATTGACAATCCTTGGAGACTATGGGTCCCTAAATCCCTTCGAAATTCTTTGATCCTAAATGTTCATGAATCTGAAGTAACGTGTCATGGTGGCATTACTGTAACCTACCGGTCGTTGTCTGAAAAGTATTATTGGCCAAAAATGATTCTAGATGTTCAGAACCTAGTTAATAATTGTGAAGTTTGCAAGGAAAACAAATCTCCTAATTTTCGAACTAGGCCTCCTATGGGATCTAGGTTCATCTCTGAAAGACCTTTTCAACGTCTTTATATTGATTTACTTGGTCCATATCCTAGGACTAAAGCAGGAAATTCGCAAATTTTGATCATTCTTGATCACTTTTCTAAATTCGTGTTCCTTAAACCTCTTCGTAAAGCCAATGCCCCTGCAATTATTCAGTTCATAGAACACGAAGTTTTCTCAATTTTTGGCGTATGCGAATTTCTTCACAGTGATAATGGCAAACAATTTGTTTCAAAAGAATTTCAATCATTTTTGTCTTCTTATGGTGTCAAACATATTCGCACTGCTTTATACTCGCCACAATCAAATGCGTCTGAACGCGTTAATCGGGTCATTTTGGAGGCTGTAAGGTCTTATGTTCATGAAGACCAGGCAAACTGGGACAAGGCCATTCATCGCGTGGCTAGTTCTCTTAGAACTCGATTTCATAGTGCCATTGAGCGCACACCTTACCAGACGGTATTTGGTTTCCCGATGGTAAGGCATGGCTCAGCATATCGTGTTCTGAGAGAGTTGGACTGCGTGATGGATGGAGAGGTCGTCGATCTGCCCGAGGCTGTCAAACTCCAGCAGATTCGTGACCGGGTCTCGGCAAACCTGGAGAAAGCTCACCAACGAGCTGAAAGATCTTATAACCTCCGTACCACCGAAGTGAAATTTCGTCTAGGTCAAGAAGTTTATAGACGAAATTTCACCCAAAGCGATTTCGCAAAAGGTTATAATTCGAAGCTAGCAAAAAGGTTCTTAAAATGCCGAATTAAAAGATGCATTGGAGGAAGCATGTATGAAGTGGAGGACCTACAAGGCAAATATGTAGGTACCTTTCATGCGAAAGATTTAAAATCTTAAAACACCATTTAGTACATCTCTTCATTGTTTGTCTATAAAACTGTTAAAAATTTATTTTCACTAATTATTGCAGCCTTGCTCACTTCAGCTTTGTGCAATCATCGGTCAGCTTTTTTTTTGTTCTATGCAATGGTATTTCTTTTTGCTTATTAAACCGCTTAATCTCAGTGGTACGCTTTACCCTTCCAGACGAAGGGGCTGTGAAGTGGTTTGCGAATCCATATAGATCCTGACGCTCAGTTTTTTTTAAAGTATTCTAGTTTTCTTTTTTTCGAATATTCGTGGTCATACCTGACTTGTACATGCTGGTATGTGAAATTATTTGCGTAGGATTTTGTTGGGATTTGATTACAGTGTGTGTTTAATACCCTCATCCCTTTTAGTAATTCTAGTTTTTGCCCGGCTTGCCTACTTGTTCTGGCATGAGACTCTCTCAGGGCGTGGACGAGCCCCACGTTGTTTCCGGTTTACATTTTCCTGCTGCCGTTTTCCAATCTTTTCCACCTCGACAGGTCAGTGGAAAAGTTTGTGTTGTTGCGACAGCTACATAATTTTTTTTATGGGTCGAATTTTTTTGTACGCCACTGTACAAATTCAGTTGGCTGTACATTAAAAAAATATAATTCAGTTCATATTTTAAAACATAGTCTGAAGTTCATTGGAAATTGCAACTTAAAATTCCAAAAAATGAACTGTAAACTAAAATCCGTTGCACACAAGCAACAAAATTCGTAATTCATTTCATTGTTTTGGAGATGGTGTGATTTTTTTATTATACTTAAGAAATCACGCGATTTCTAGAAAATGTATGAGAATTACATATATTTAATCCATATTAAAACTCTCTTAATTTTACTCACCTTTTCTTTTAAATTCAATTTCTTAAAATCTCTTAAAAACCTAAAACACATGAATGGTATTTGCCGACGGCAAATACATCATATTGTATTCACCATTTGATACCCATATTAATTACCCAATATAAGTTTAGTGCGTATACCTTATATTATTTGACCCACATGACGTCATTATGGCTAATTTACTCAGTAAATAGCATAATGATATAATAATTTCAAGTTCACACACACACCATCAAGTCCCCAATCTACTCACTATATATTACTCTTCAAGTAATATATGGAATTTACCAGAACATTCGGTAATAGTTCATATACCTTCATGTTCATTACGGGTTAATAATCTCTTGAATGACGTTTTAATTATCTTAGTATACATAATTAAGAGATTGGTGATGAAATAAATTGGAATAGAATGGGTATGTAAAGGAGGTATACCTTTACCACGGTCTTGCTTTTTTTTGGTGGTTCTTCCCTTTTCTTTTCTGGTCAGCTATGGAGTCGGACGTGTTTTTAAAACTTTACAAATATACTACAAATTTTTTTTTTATGTGAAATTTTCATACGATACGGAACGTTTTTATGTTCTTTCCAGAATTATTCATTTTAAAACGGTTGAAAGTGTTTGATATTATGTGAAAGATATTTGAAAAATAAATTTTTTTTTTATCTGAAAAGAAATATTAAAAGAAAATTAAGTTCAGTGAGAAAATTTTAAAAATTCATATTGCAAAAACCGAAGTCATATTGTGTTATTACAAATATGTTGTAAAACAAAAAAATAATTTCAAACAATATAAAATTTTATACATATGTGTATTTAAAAAAAAAAAAAAAAAAAAAAAAAAAAAAAAAAAAAAAAAAAAAAAATTAAATTTAAAATTAGCTATCATCTAATAGATTAACATACCATATAATATAAGCCATATGTAGACTTTTCAAGTAAAATTGAAAATAATTTTTTTTTTCTAGAAAAGGATTTCTTCGTTTGTAA
Source organism: Bombylius discolor (assembly GCA_939192795.1). Taxonomy (NCBI): domain Eukaryota; kingdom Metazoa; phylum Arthropoda; class Insecta; order Diptera; family Bombyliidae; genus Bombylius; species Bombylius discolor. The sequence goes on along the minus strand of OW584241.1, from coordinate 17,397,473 downwards.
ATTTTAGTTTGACATAATTTAAATTTTGTAGTAGTCGAAGTGGTGATTTAGTGTTGAAAAAAAAAAAAAGGAAAGGAAAAGGAAAATACAAGAAAAAAAAAAAAAAAGAAAAAAAAAGGTAAAAGAATAAATAAGTTTTTTTTTGGGAAGCATGCATTTCTTTTCTTTGGTTTTTTTGTTCAAATTGAGTAAAGTACAGCGTGTGTTTACATAAATGCGCTAATTTCTGAAAATTTTTTTTTTTTTTTTTGATAATAATTTATTCTGTTTAAATAATAATCGGAACAAAGATAAGAAATTGAAGTGATTAAATTAAAAAAAAAGAAAAGAATTATGAAGTCACGTGGTGCTTTTCTTCAAAAGTTACTAAAAGAAAAAAAAAAGAATAAAACAAAACAAAAGAACCGAATCCCTACGAACCAGTAAGATGCAAAATTTACTGAGTAAATGAAAAGGAAATGTGTCTACAATAAAACAAATAATATTATACTTATTTCTTTTGTGCTTCATGTGAGTAAAATATAATTCTTTTTTTTTTTTTTTTGCGTAAAAGCAATGTGATTATTCTAAAATTAAATTTTTATAACAAACAAATTGTATAGTAAAGGATTATTTGATAAATTTGATTTTGAAAATATTTGTATATATTAAATTACTTAATCAATAACAACTTTTTTCTTTCATGTTAGTTCGATAAAATATAAATAAACAAAATCGAAAGAAAAAAAAAAAAAAAAAAAAAAAAAAAAAAAAAAAAAAAAAAAAAAAAAAAAAAAAAAAAAAGAAGAATAATAATAAAAAGGAAACTTGAAGCAACTTTTTATTTTTTTTTTGATAAAAATATTTACGTTTTTTTTTAATTACTAAATTTAATTATAAAGGTCACGTAGTTTTTTTAAATTGAGTATATATAAAGAAAAAAAAAAAAAAAAAAAAAAAAAAAAAAAAAAAAAAAAAAAAAAAAAAAAAAAACAACAAAACACAATCATATCTGTAATGATCAAAATCGAATGATTATTTGAGGTATACAAAAAAAAAGAAACAAAAACAAAAAACGTTGAAAAGTGAAGTGATACAAATCGAATGTTCATCATCAACATCAACACTTCTGGCCAGACCAGCGACCCAGCCCATCCATCATCACATTCACAGGACTTGCGGTCTTGGTTAAGTACCAGAAATCTATTTTTGTATTTTTTTTCTTTTTGTTAGAATAAGCAGATTTTTTTTTGTTTTGTATAAGAAATAGGCCAAAATATTTAAGACTTAATAAAAAAAAAAAAAAAAAAAAAAAAAAAAAAAAAAAAAAAAAAAAAAAGAAACATAACATAAATGGTAAGAAAATAAAGAACAAAATTTGTATCTCTTAATATGTAGAAGACTTAGGGTAAAAATTTTTTTTTTGTATTTTTTTTTGTTATTACTTAAACGACCCATTGGTTTTTTTTGTTATTAGATGCTATTAATGAAATAAATACAAAAAAAAAAAAAAAAGAATTATACAGACCGAAACATTTCTTTTCATTTATATTTTTTTTTTTGAAAAAAAAAGTTTTATTTTAAACAAACATAATAATGGACTTAGTTGGTTAGAAAAACAAAGGAGGAAGAGGAGTGAGGGGTGGCGGGTATCGGCGATGTCAGATGGAGGTCGCTGATTTTTTGGGTGGTGTAAGCTTTCTTTCATTGCTAAGCCTATCATACAGGATGCAGCCTCATCAAGCCATATTTTCGGTTCATTTTGCCTTTTTCCGCCTGAATTTTCCTTTTACTTCGCTGATGTTCGTTATTTAGCCGGTCTGAGTTATGTAACAGTACGGAAACTTCCTTAAGGGTGACCCCAAGAACCCACCCTAGGCTGAAGCAGCTGGAATTGACCGGCTGGGGTTCACCCGGGAGTTAGGTTGGTCTCAAATAATCAAAATTTATCATATATAAATTATTCCGTTATTTCGTTACATATGGCGCCCAACGGACCGCCCATCGTAACCTTTGCGCGTATATGCTCGTGTGAGGGTTCCTTACCCGAAGACTTAGTGACAATGTTGGCCAATGTTGAAAATTTTTGAAACTACTTCAGAAGAAATGAAACATGAAAAATCTACGAATTTGACTGATATCGTTTCAACGTGCAAATACGTGGATTTATTCTCTAAAATCATAAGAATATTTTCCTTCACAAACCGATTCATCCAAAATTGTAAAATTAAAAGTCCAAAATTAAATTTACCCACCAATAGCGTTACATTTAGACTCTCAAGATTTGATAAATAGTGAAAAATTGATAATTAAACTCATTTAAAATTTTTATTTTAACAATGAAATAACGCTTCTTAAATCAGGATGTACATTGAACAAAGATAGTCACCTTCTTTTACTTTCTTTATTTCTAGACAACGAAGGCATAATTCGAGTTGGTGGTCGTCTTCAAAATTCTTTGTTAGATTTTGAAAGTAAACATCAATTACTCTTGCCCAGAAATCATTTCTTTACCAGGACATTGATATATCATACACATGTAAAGAATATGCACGCAGGGATGTTGACCTTAAACTCGATTTTACGTCAAAGGTTTTGGATACCAAGAAGCAGAAACATTATTCGATCGCTTGTACACAAGTGCATTCCTTGTTTTCGACAACGTCCGAAGCCATCACAACAGATAATGGGAAATCTTTCTGCAAATAGAGTCACTCCATCTTATCCATTTTTACACAGTGAAGTTGATTATTGCGGTCTTTTTTTAATTAAACAAATTCGTAGAGGAAAAACTCCAATTAAAGCTTATATTTCATTATTCATATGTTTGGCAACCAGAGCGATTCATTTGGAAACTGTAAACAACCTATCCACAGAAGGATTTATAGCTACTTTGAAGAGGTTCATCGGCAGACGTGGAAAGTGCACCTCTATATCTGACAATGCAACAAATTTTTTTGGTAGAAAGCGAAACTTAAAGGAACTAAGAGACCTTCTTCTGTCACAGAACCATCGTGAAAACATATTATGCAGAAGAAGGAATTCAGTAGAAGTTTATACCTCCACGATCACCATATTTCGGCGGTATATGGGAAGCTGCTTTAAAAAAGGCAAAATATCATCTAACAAAAATTTTACAAAATAATTAACTCCAGTTCGAAGAATTCAACACTGGAATAGTTCAAATAGAAGCCATATTGAACTCAAGACCTCTTACCTTGTACTTATTGAACAATGATGCATGTAAATGTATTTTAGCACCTTGTGTATATAAATCTTGATGAAAAAGGAGTATATTATACTCATTGTGAGATCATGTGGATGAATGTATTAGTACCTTGTGCGTAGGTACATTCATAGAAAAAGTAGTACCTTGTACTGAATTGATAAATGATTGGTTGTCGATTATCCGTTTGTTCAAATTATTTCAACAATTCTTTACCACTACTTTTCACGATTGGCTATATTTTTATTTTTCGATTATCCTTGCTACATATTGCAAATTTTGAGAAAGGGAAGTTTGACACACATCAGTTTCTTCAAATTGTCGTTTACAATATTAGAAAAATACCTTAGTTGACTTCTTTAACAATCTTCTAAAATACAAGTACTATATATTTGATTTTGTTTAAGATAAAAACTAAAGTACAAGCATAGACAATACCTAGATTTGTCACTTCTAACAAAATTTTTCATGTATAAACGAATTTAAAATCATAACACCCAAGTTTGAATCATAACACCCGAGCTTTACACACACTACTATAAATCAGTAAGCTTTCAGAACTTTTGAACTTTTAAAGCTTTTTCTTAAAGCAGTCATATGTTGTGTGTATACTATGGGCATACATGCGCTTGCGTCGCTTTTTTTATTATTTGTTTGTGCTGTCAGTGTCATCGATCTTCGATCTTCACTCTTCATCAAAATATTTTTCATGTAAAAAATCAAAAATATTGAATTTTTATTTTTTTAAATTTTTATTTGAAAATTGTTGTGTATACTATGGGCATACATGCGCTTGCGTCGTTTTTTTTATTATTTGTTTGTGCTGTCAGTGTCAACGATCTTCGATCTTCACTCTTCATCAAAAAATTTTTTATGTAAAAATTCAAAAATATTGAATTTTTTTTATTTTTAATTTTTATGTGGAAAGATATGTGACTTTCTAACTTTGAACTCTTATACCTCAGGCTGTAATAGACCGATTTGAGTCAAATAAAATTCAATAGGTCAGAAAATAATCGAAGAATTGAAATGCATCATTTTTTTGAGGATCAGGGTACGAATTAAGGAGGGCCCCATATAAAGTAAAAAAAGTTTTTGTCGAAAAATGACTTGTTTTGTATTTTACCCTATAACTTTTGCCATAGTGAACGGATCTTCACCGCTCAAAATTCACATTATATAATACCCTTCAAAAAATAACCTGACAAAATTCCAGCTACCTTTTCTCACGGGAACATACTTTTATAGGAAGTCAAAATATGTAACATTTTTTTTTTTCAGTTTTAAAAAATTTATTCATAGGTTTTGATTATTTTTAATACATATATGTATTAATAATAAATAACAATGCTTTTTGCAATATTTTATAATGTACCAACAAAAGGTACTACATTTTTAGAGGTGACTGTAAAAAATTACACAAACTGAGACATGGGAGAGATAATTGTGGTATTAATTAAAAATTATCATTTTTCATTAATAACCAAATTTCTATTAATTTTATGGTATAATAATGTTTGGGAAAAATGTTTATTTGATAAAAATCTAAAAATTTGTAGAAAATTATAATTTGATATTTTTAGTACTTTGGGAGATATCAGAGAAAATTGATTCTCAGTTTTATGTTTCTTAATATTTATCACGTTTTTTCTTTCATTTATGTTGCTCATAGATATTTAATATATTCGGTGAAAATAAGGTGTAGAATCTTCTCTTAACTTCATTCGAACATAATTTTCATGTAACTTTAATCACAAATTAGTTATAAGTGATTAAAAACAATAAGTTTTCATATTATTTGGTACATCCAAATAATAAAATAAAATTGAGCATTATGTTTTTGTACTTATAAGTAAAATAATAAAAGTTAAATAAAAAAAGATACTTATACGCATGTGTTTTTGTTTTTGTAAGGTTTCTTCTTTCGTATATATGTACACAAAGATCACTACGCCATGTAAACGACTCTGTGTGTATATGTAAATGTTCTTTTACTGTCTTTGTTTATCATTATCGCTTTGATGAAGAGTGAAGAGTGAAGACTGAAAATTGAAGATCGAAGATCGATGACACTGACAGCACAAACAAATAATAAAAAAAAGCGACGCAAGCACATGTATGCCCATAGTATACACACAACATATGACTGCTTTAAGAAAAAGCTTTAAAAGTTCAAAAGTTCTGAAAGCTTACTGATTTATAGTAGTGTGTGTAAAGCTCGGGTGTTATTGTCGGGTGTTATTATTTACAATTCTACTGAAATTTTCATAGGAGCCTGATTCATCTAGGTATTGTCTATGGTACAAGTATATGTATATTATTTTGTTAAGATAAAAACTAAAGTGCATTAAATTTTATAAAGTTTAAAAATTTGTGTTTTATTTAAAAATCATCGAAAACCATTGATGATTCAACAGAAGGATTATTATTTTTTGTTTAGAACAAAATATTTAACTTAGATATATTTTCTTTTTTGTTAGTAAAAGTGTACATGACGTCAGTTACATGTAAATATTATCGTCAACGAAGTCAGAAGGGAAGTTCCTAGGAACATTTTGTTGATGTGAAGTCAGTTTGATAAAAATGTTATACATTGTTAAGGACGTTATGGTTTGGAGGCTTTAAGCGAAGGGTGGACGAGGTCCTCTTTTTTCTTTTTTGATTGTAATTAAAGGTTCCCTGTATTGCAAACCCCTCTTTAATACAGTTTTTTTTTTTTTGATAACGAAATTTTCTTTATCATTTATTTGTTTTTTATTCCTTTTGGATTGCCGGCCCTTATTCTTTTATGTAAGTATACGAAGCAACTTTCGACAAGGTGATCCCAGAACAACCCTTCCCCCCCAGGCTGAAGCAGCTGGAACCTCGACCGGAAGTCCATCAAGAAGAAGAAGAATTAATTATAAAATTTCCGTTACATTACATCATCTGTACTTTTACAGATGACTGTACTTCAATCTCTATTTATTGGAAATTTATCACTATTCCTATTTTTCCAAATTAAAATTCCAATAAATGAACTGTAAACCAAATTTCGATGTGCACGCGCACAAGAAATTTCCTTTGTCGATGCCCACATACCCAAAATGGCGTGATTTGGTATTGTTCAATTTTAGTTCTATCAAAAAATATATAGACAGAAAGAATTCTTATGTAGTATCGACTAAAAATTGTAATTATTAAATTAGACTATAGAACAGTACGGTAAGAGAAGGAAGGAAGTGAAAGCTTTTTTAACTATGCTTTAAAGCGCTTTGAAATTTAAGTTTTGTTTTTAACATGATCAAGATGAATGAAAAATAAAAAAAAAATTGTACTCTTGTGTGTTAAATAGAATATAAAAAAAATTTCAAATGGTGAAACATATGTGAATAAAATGAGTCACACCGACACCATCAATTACCTTGTTTATACGAAGCTTTAATTCGCATTAACTCATACCGTTTTGACTAAATACGGATGCATAAACCAAATTTTAAAACGCATTGAAACTTTATTTCGTTTTGAGTGAATACACTATAAAATCCGAATTTAAAATTTCAATGCGTTTTTAAAATGTGCATGTACACTTTCTTCGTTTTAAGTGAATTGTCATATTTGACCTTTCAAAATGGTGTTGGTAACATACTAAACATCAATATGAACTTTTAGAGTAGTATTAGTTTATTACTCAAAACATTTTAAGTGAGAACGAAATGTTGTACTACGCATAAACACCAATTAAAATGTATTATCTCAAAACGATGTTCAAAACGTTTTATCGTTAATACGTTTTAATTTATGTGCATAAACAAGGTAATTGTCGTATTCGTATGTACATATGTATTTCTATACGGAAGTAAAAGCTTTTTTAACAAAACTGAAATATGCTGATGTACATTCAAAGCTATTTCACTAATGGGGTTCCAATGTTGGAACCCCAGAACAAAAATTTTTGTATGAGACATTTTTATACTACATAAGAATTCTTTCTGTCTATATATTTTTTGGTTCTATGTACAAGTACAAGAATTAATATAACATCTAATCCACACACATACTCTTTTAAGTTAATCTCCAGCTTAAAATGTATTTTTTTTTGTAAAATGCATGGAGGCTTCCAGATTAAATTTCATTCAATACAACATGACTATTTATGTGCCGGCTTCTCATGGTCACACCATATCACATTTTATTAACTTCATCTTATTATTATACATATTATACTCATTATACTATTCAAGTTCAAATACCCATACATTCACATTCTTTATCTAATTTAACTTCTAATGCAGCCATTAGCAAATTGTGCTATTACACGTAATCCATTTACATGGATTAATGTGTAAAACAATTTAGCCAATATGCTTAACTCCATTGTTTACAGATGTTTTGCGTGGTATGGGTAGCGTCACCGAGGTGATAAAGGCATTTTTTATAAAATAGGTCAGTCAGTTGTTGCACAGTTGTCTAGCTTCCTAGTACTCTAGTTTTTGAAATATCATTCACTTCGTATTATAAATATATAGTGTTTTAATCAAGTTTCATAGAAAAAAAAGTAGTAGAGAAAATATTTTTTTTCCCGCTATAAAATAGAAAAAGATTGTTTTTTACAATGGACTATTAAAACAAAGTTTAAATTTAGTGACGATTTGAATAAAAATTTAAATCAAATATTCTAGGCTTCACCCCAGTATATGGATAAATGCCTAAAGGAAGAAAAAAAAATTGTAAAGTAAAAAGTAGATCCTTTCAGTTGCTTAATTTTTTTGTTCACATGGTACGTTTTTTTTTTTTTTTTTGTTTTTTTTTCAATATTGAGCAAAAGGTTTTTTTTTTTGAGAACGAAGGAAAAGTAAGCATATGAAACGAATCTCAATGAATGTTTCAATTTTATTGCAATACATTTATAAAAACATTATTTTGATATACCTAAGTTAGTATAGGTCAAATAGACCTTATTTTTGAAATTAACCCTTATGTGCACACCCAAAAAAATCTTCGTTATCGCACACCCGTGGTACATTTGTACTTCACATAATTTGTACGGAAAACACCAGTTTGAACGGAATTTTTCTTAATTGGGTGATTAAATATTTTATAAATGAAAAGAAAACTAATTTTAATATTCATAGAATATTGAAAGATTAAGGTCGGAAGTGCAAAACAAAAATAAAATAAGTGTTTTTTTTTTTTTTGAATTTGTCTGTTTCGTGAAAATTTTTAAAAATGAGTGAAAGTGAAAAAGAACAATTTATTAGTATGTCCTGGAAAAGTCAGTTGGGATATATGGCTAAAGTTTTTAAGGAAATTTTGGATGAGAATGCGGAGGAGTGCAGTTTTAATTCTATTAGTGTAGAAAATAGTTATGTACCTCATTTTGTAAACGAAGACCAGTCTGATGTAGAAGTTTGTTATAAAAATATTGATGATAATGAAATTAAAATAACATGGACTCATAGTGATGATGAATGTATTGTTGATGAACAAGATACAAGTGAATCTACATCAGGAAAAAATAGAAATGAATTCAAGGCTAAAAATGAAACCATCTGGACTCTTACTCCGCCAACAAGTAGGGTCCTAAGACATAATATATTAAGAAAATAAATTACACTAAGTGTGTCTGCTGTTGATACTTTTCGTTGTTTTCTTAGTGAAGAAATATGCAGCCTGATAATTGAGGAAACAAATAGAAAAGCGAGAAAAATAATTTCGAAACAAAATGAAGATCATTCTGAAAATCCCAAAGTGTGGCAAGAATTGACAAGAGAAGAGTTTGATGCCTTCCTTGGTATTTTAATTACAGCTGGTGTTGAACACTCTAATCAAAAAACATGTTTCTAAATTGTACAAAACTGAAAGTTACTCACTTTATAGAGCAGCAATGGGTGTGAACCGATTCAAAATAATTCTGCAAACGATTAAAAATTGATAAGAGTGCTCCTAATGCCGATATATGAGTCGTTCAGTGCACAAATCGATTAACTCTACTTTTTAAAAAATCTTAAATTTACTTAAGTGTCCAAGTACTTGGTATAGTCATAACTTTTTATATATAATATAATAACTTTCCTGAATAATAAAGATTAACACCATTAAACGACAAATTTTGTTTGGCCATTGAATAATAAGTAATTTATTTCAGAGGCCATTTTGATTTACTCCATGCTCTAATGTAAATCGTTTCAATAACGTAATTCAAATGCACTAGCAAACGCTGAATGATAACGGTAAATTTTTTAGTGCTGTCTTACCAGAATTAAAGTAAAATAAATTAGTCAGTCACAGTCTATTTGCCGCAGGATCAAGTACTTGTGAAGTCAAATTAAGTATTATTAAGAATAAAGTTTAATTGGGTTTATTTTAACTTCTACTGTATACTTTAGCAATTAATATTGCTCTCGTGTAATCACGGACTACATATTTTTTTGGCCTCCCAGATCGTATTTTGGTTTGAATTATTATAAAAAATTATTTCAATTTGTCAGTGGTTTTAAAAAAAATAAATATTATACCGTTATAATCAAGATAAGTGAGACTAATAACAATGTGGATGTGGAAAACAGTGAATCATGTGATAGTTCTTCGATACGATTTATCAACAGAAAGTCTGGCTCAAGAAGACTTTATAGTTTTCCTCGAATTCATCTGATTGCAACAGTACAAATATTGCAACAAACACATTGATTGGGAGGAAGAGAAGTCGTAATCGTAATTGGGCACGAAATTTACAAAAGCATAAAAGAACAAATGGTTTGGCATACAGGAATAGAGGAGGAAATTTAATACCTGCAAAAACATTTGTCGATATAAAATGCAGATGTCGTCAGATGTGCAACTAAAAAATTCTTTCGGATGAGAGAGAGGCTGCCATAAAGGCATTGTATAGTTTACGTAGTCAACTTGACCAAAATATTAGGTTGGGGAAAAAGAAATCCATTATTTTTTCGGTAAATGGCTGTAGCGATCGATATCTCGTAAAGTATCGAACGAACAATTTCAGATTTATGCTCGTTGGAAAGGTGACATTTCGTACTACAAAAACTCTTTTGCTGTTTTTTGTTTGGTCCATTCAGTTGTGAGTTACAGGGTGTTAAAAATGAAAGTTAACAAAGAGAAAATTCGGTACATTTTACAGTTTTTCTTTGATAAAGGTGAAAATGCAAGCCAGGCGGCTGAAATTGTGAATGGTGTTTATGGTCCCGATACTGTAACAGCCAATTACGCGCAATTTTGGTTTCGTCGATTCCGTTCAGGTATTTTTGATGTTAAAGATGCACCTCGCACAGATAGGCTTGTCGTAGAAAATGTCGACAAAATCACAGAAATAATCGAAGTTGACCGGCATGTTAGCATCGCCCAAGAGCTAAAGATCGACCATAAAACAGTTTTAAATCATTTGCACAAAGCTGGATTCAAAAAGAAGCTCGATGTATGGGTGCCACACCAATTAATACAAAAAAATCAATTCCAAGAAACAGTGGCTTCAAGCTGACATTCGATAATTATTTTACAACTCTTCCTTTGCTTGTAGAGCTTAAACAACTTGGTATTTATGGAACCGGTACAATTAAAACCAACAGAACCAGTAAATTTTCTCTGAAATCTGAAAAAGAATTGGAAAAGTCAGGAAGAGGTTCATTTGATTTGCAAGTTGAAACTAACAACATTTCCCTTGTGAGGTGGTTTGATAGCGGACTTGTTCAGATTGCTTCAACGCTATATGGAGTCGATCCACTTGAAAACGTTAAGCGATAAAGTACCGAAAAACGCCAGTATATTGAAATAGACAGACCTCATATAATAAAGAAATATAATGAATTTATGGGAGGTGTAGACCTGATGGATTTCCTCATTTCTTTGTACAGAATATCTATTCGCTCAAGAAAATGGACCTTAACTATTTGACCATATAATAGATATAGCCATCTGTAATGCTTGGTTATAATACAGAAGAAATAATGAATTGTTGAAAATACCAAAGAAAGGCGTTTTGGATTTATTAGCTTTCCGAAATGATATATCTACTGCATTACTTCTTAGCTATGCTGGACAAACAGAATCTAGGAGACGAGGCAGACCATGTAATGATTCTTCAAACGACAGTGAAAATCAAACAACACAAAAATCTACAACAGAAGTAAAACCATCTACTACTATACGATACGACAACTTCGCACACTGGATAATATGATACATACTCCGAAAAAAGGAAGATGTAAAAACGAGAAATGCACAGGACAATCTAGGTGCATGTGCAATAAGTATAATGTTCATTAATGTGCACCTGTGGAACAGAGAAACTGCTTTCTAAGTTTCCATTCTAAGTAGTTTTACTGTGATTTTATATTATTTTTTCTTCTTTTTTTTATTGACTCATATTCACAAACAGATATTAAATTTGAAATCCAATCTACATAACTAACATTGAAAATCGGAAAGAATAGATTGAATTTTAAATGTTTATACCAGTCGGAGTTTCTTTGTGAATAAGAGCTCTTATGTTTATATACCAATTTTCATATAATTTGTTTTATTATGTTTTGTTTTTGTTTTCCTTTTATACTAAAAGAATTAAAGTTATATGAATTGAAAATCAAAGCTGTAAAAGACTGAATTTATCAAATAAAAAGCCTACTACGAAGTAATTTTTTTGTCTAAATAATTTTATCCCTTTATTCTCAGCGATGCCATTTGGATACATCCTTTAAATCCTTGAAAAATCACAAATACTAAAATGTATTACAATTTTCATGTTTATTTTATTGCTTGAAAAAAAAACGCAAAATAATTTTTTTCTCCTCTTAGCATAATTCGAGACCGAAAGGGTTAAATGAAATCTATTTTTTATGATACAAGTTGATATGGATGGTACCTATATTTGTTGAAACTTTTCTTGTGTATATTTATTTTAAAACTTTTTTTGATAGATTTTATTATTTATTTAATTTTTTGCACTTTTTTAATTTATTTAATTTATTTAAATAAACAAAAAGGACAAGTTCGACGTTTGCTCATTTATATTTATTTATACAATTTTTAAAATTCAGTACTTACTTAATGTTATTGCTGTTCATTATTAATTATTTTTAATTAATTTAAATCTTATTAAATTTAAAATCGAACTAATTTAGATTTCATAATAAAATATTGACATCACTATTCGTTATTTTTATTGCAAATAAACATTGCAGCTGCCTGAAAACGATTGAGCAATTTCAGCCGACTGCGATACAAGCTTGAATTAATGAACCTAATATCATTCCACGATTGCACTGGAAAGTTAATTATGAACATGATTTTTTCGCCGTCAGAGTCGACGACGTATTTATGAAAGCACTCTTTGTTTTTGTATTAACCTTTAATCGAAAACACATTTTTATATTTAGATAATACCAATTAAAATTAGAACAAAAACAAAAATTTTCTTTGTACTTATTTGGTTGCTATTGTTTTGCACAATACTGTATCAGCCTGCACACACCAAGCTTGATCAGTCCAGTCCGAAACAGGTTTTTTAGATGAGCGGGATGAAGAGGTAGTCAGTTTACTTCGTCATGCTCGTCAATCTCGTTAAACCAAAAAGTACCTGGACTAACGAGATTGAAAATTTCTTTCACACCAATACAAATGCATTTATTTCTCTTTAGGTACAAACATTTTTTGTTAAATTTTGCTCGTCAATCGTAACCCTGCATACCATTTTACGAACGTTCGTAAAATGTAAGTGAAATACGAATGTAGAATTAAAAGAAAGAAATAAAAAAAACATACTCGCAAAAATAACTCGTAAGTAATTCGTAAAAAAATATTCCAGCACACATTTTACGAACGTTCGTAAAATGTAAGTGAAATACGAATACAAAGTTACTCGTAACCATAGGCTTACAAATGATTCGTAAAAACGTTCGTAAATTAATTACTTTTAATTTATTTTAATCGAAACATTCGTATTTTACGAATCATTAATGATTCTATTGCGAATTAAAAAAGTAATTCGTAAAAAAAGTGCAAAATGGTATGCTCCATAAATTACTTACGAGTCTTTTGCAACTATCGTTAGCGAACAATATGCTCGCTAAAATGATTCTTTTACGAATTACTTATGAATCATTTTGTTTACTGGGAATATTACTTTCATGCTGTAAGCAAGAAATAAAATTAACATTGTGTGCTATTTACATACCTATATATTTTTTGTGATATTTAAAAAAATATATATTTAGATTTATAAAAATTTGAAAATGAGTGATAAAAACAAAATAAATGAACAAATAACTTGGCAAAGGTACGAAACAGAAATATTGATTTCAATATTTAAAGAGTACCCTTTGCTTTATAAAATTCGTAATCCTGACTATTTAAAAAAAGAAAAAAAGGACCAAGCGTGGTTTGAAATATTTAATAAAATGAAAGAAATTAAATCAGAAATAACATTAAAATCAGTGAAATCTAAAATCAAAACACTCCAAAATCAATTGTGTCTGGAAAAAAAAACATGCGAGAATACACTAGAAGTGGTATGAGTGCTGATGACATACATATACATATAAGCCAAAGTTATGGTGTTATAAAAATTTAGAATTTCTAATCAACTGTAATGATGAATTCCAAGGAGACTCCAATTTAAATCTATTGGTAAGAACATTAAAAAAATTTTTTTTAAATTCTGTAAATTAAAAATAATTTATATATACATAATTTTTTTTTTTTATCAGAATAAAGCATCAAAAGCAAATAGCATTGAAATTGCAGAAGAAGCGCAAGATGAAAATATGGACACGACCAACAATAAAGTTAGTATTACTATTTATTATATTCATATTTAATTTGTTTGTATGTATAATATGTGTACTTCAAATTTACCATATTTTTTTTATAGGTATGTCAGAACAAAAGATCAAGATCAACTTTTGAGGGCACTTTTGAAAAGCTTCAGCAATCTGCAATTAAATCCCTCAACGTTGTTTCTAGTTTACTGAACAACAACCCAAAAGAGTCAGCAAAAGAAGAGACGAGTAAAGAAGATGCATTTTGTAAATAGAGTGAAACCTCCTAAATGGGACACTCTGTAATCGGGACAACCTCTAAAATTGGGACAGTATCACAAAACTACTTTGGTCTGCCTATAAATCAACCTCTGTAATCTCTGTAATTGGGACACCTCTGAATTGGGACTGGGACAGTAATGCTCCGTACTTATATTTAAAAAAATTACCTCGTAATCGGGACGAAAACTTTTTCTTGGAACGTTTTCGTATTTTTATTGTTGTATATTATATTGTGTTCTAACACTTGCGTAACTGTTGTTTCATATGCAGGTATTCACTTTGTTTTAAGTATGTATGTACATATGTATTTGTATGTTGTTACATATTCGCGAATCATAATGTTTACTATTGAATTGATTTGATGGATTTAGACGAACAAGTTACAATAACTGCTGAGTTTTGGTAAGCTATTTTTTGAGTAAAGCCGAAAAATAAATTTATAAATTTTATGTAAAACTAACGTTTTTGCTTTTTTAACTCTTATGTGATAGAAACAGAATAACTGCGGAGGAAATTTAGTTACATACTACATACGTATTGTTTTCATTTAAAATGAGTCAAGTTAAGAAAAACTGGATTGGAAACTGCCATTTGTTGAAAAATTAAATGAATTAAATACATACGTACATATGTAATCTACGAAATAAAATATAAATGATGTATGAATTAATAATTAATATTTAATCTTTTTTTTTTCATCATGAAGGGTTATATCTCTACAAAATGCAACTAATAGATATTTTAAAAAAAAAAACTCTAAAATCGGGACACCTCCTAATTGGGACATAATTTTGCTGGTCCCATGACTGTTCCAATTTAGGAGGTTTCACTGTACTTAGCAATGGAACTAAAAGAACTCAAATTAGAAGAATCATTTGAAAATATTAAATTTAAGTTTTTAGATATAATAAGAAAGACTAAAAGAGAGGAGAGAACCATTTTAGAAAATAGAAATAAGGCTGAAGAATTGAATCACTGGAGAAATAAACCATCAACATCCTCAACTCCAGTTGAATCGTATTTTTCATCCTATAATAGAAGAAATTCTGGTTTGAGTGATCAGTCAATTTATTCAAATTATTCGGAAGGCCAAGAGAATACACAAATTATAAAGCCATCATCAAGAATTGAGATACAAGAAGATATCACAATTTCTTCGAACATCCATTTTAATGACACATTAAGATTGGCAGCGCAAGACATTATTGATGATGAAGAAGAAAAATATTAATTTTTAAACTGTTTTTTTTTATTAATTTATAAAAAAATACATATGTATGTATATATAATTAAGAAAAATATTTAGTTTATTAAATACATTTTGCAAAAAAAAGTTATATATTATTATATGTTATTATTTTTCCTTCATTATTAAAATATTGTGAAAATTCTTCTCTTATGCTATCGTGTGCACGAGCACGTTGGTTTCTTCTGCTTCCATTACTCTCTTGTAAATTATTATTTGGAATTACATTTTCATTCTCGTTATTTGAAGACTGCGATGAATACCCGGAATCACCATCTACGTACCAAGCGCTTCGGTGTATTAAAAAATTGTGTAATACACAGCAGCACTGGACGACTTTTTTTTTTGTTTTTTCTTGATTTAACTTAATGGTTTTTTGAAGAATTTGGGACCTATTTGACAGAATTCCAAGTGCTCGTTCTATATTTTGTCTAGCACGACTTAATCTTTTATTAAATATAACATTTTTTGAAGAGATCATGCTCGAGTATGGTGTTAAAATATTTTTTTCGAAAAGCATTGTCAGCAACTATTACGAAAGGAAGTCTCCGATTATTTCCTATTATTTTAGGGGGTGGAAAGTGTCTATCTCTTTGGCTCATAATAGTCATTAAATCAGAACGACTCAACAGTCAACACTCCACCATCGCTTATTCGCCCATCACAGCCGACATCTATGAATAAAAATTTTGCATTTCCGTCTGCTAATCCCAGAAAGACAATGCTACAGAAACCTTTGTAGTTGTAAAACAAGGGAGCATTTTCTTTCTTTGGAGTAAAAGCTATATGTTTACCATCAAATGCTCCGAGACAATTAGGAAATTGCCAACGCTTCTCAAATTCACCAGCTATTTTGAGCCACTCGTCTTGATTGTCAGGAAACTAAAATAATTAAAAGAAAATAATATATATGTAATTCAATTTTTAACTGAATTTGTTTCGCTACCTTAAGAAATTGGTTTGTCATTTTTGCGTAAATTGCTTCACAAGTCTCTATTATTGTAAGACCTAAAAGTTGTGGAGATAACTTTGTGTTTTCGCCCAACTCTTTAAAATTTTCTCCTGTGGCCAAAAACCTTAAAGTAGCCGATAATCTTTCTTTTGCTGAAATACACTCTCTCATACGAGTGTTCTTGCGTTCGATATCTTCTTCAATATAAGATAATAATTCTAAAAAGCATTTCTCATCCATTAATAAATAACATTTATATCCTTTTAAGTCTCCTGCTAATTTATATTCCTGGAGCAAAGATTGGATATTTCCACACTCGTGTCTGTTTTTTCTCCAAGGTTTCACCCAACATGATCTTTTTCTCTTCATTTTATTTTCTTCATTGTTTTTCAACAATTCAGCTGCTGCTAAAAAAAAACATCCAGCAGCTCCTGCAGCTAGCGATGCAGCTAATAAAGAGGAATCATGACCAGACGCCATTACTTTGATAAATAACTATGTAGCTACTGCAAAAAAAAATTTTTTCAAACTAAAATAGAACAGCTTTAATAGTTAAAAATATATTTTTTATACTCACTTTTTCACATCAAATTGCACTAATTTAAGTTGTATAAATTTTTTTTCATTTTTATCAAATAAATTTTTAAAAAAATATATTTTTCAATAACATTTTAATTTTTTTCCTTTTTTTCTGACATTTAAACACAAAATGATTTGCAGTGCACACAAACAATGAAATTTTAGTGTATTACATAAAAATCAGTCTGGCTCATTAGTGCTGAGTGTGGATTCGAAGTAACTAGAATGAAACAGGTTTCAAACTGGCCTAATCAATCTAGGTGTGTACAGGCTCTATGTATGTGAAAAATGTAAAAATATATGTATATCTTGTATGTTATGCAGAGTGTTTTCATTGACAGGGTTTATACGCTAACTTTTTTACCCTATGTAGAACGTAAAAACCGGTTTTATATGGAAAAGAAGTAGGAAGTATGCGGTGGGAAGTCACTCACAGGTTAATCAATCTTTTTCTTCGATCACGGCTGTTCTTTTTTGTGCTATATTCGTTACTTTGATATTTTTTCTCATATTATCGCAATTTCTTCAGTTAACCATATGAGTATATGACTTTATTACCATACAAATTACCAAGCAAGAAATAAGTATAAAAGAGAATGAAGAGAATTTTAGATAGGGTAAAAAAGTGACCATGTAAACGTACGTACGTCATTTTCGTAATTTATCAAAGCGTAATGGATGATAAGGTCGTGCAAAAAACCGTACGTATAAACCCGGTCATTGGTTTGCAGTTCTTCGACATAAGTTTCGATGAGATAAACAAAAAATGCTATAAAAAGGCTGGGGAAATCTTAGTCATTTAGCTGGTAGAAGACGTCAAAGTTTCTTTTGTAAGTTTTTTACAAAATACCGTAAGTCGTTACAGAGTATTTCGTAAAAGGGATGATTTCGAAAAAAATTCCACTTTGTTGAATGAGTTTTTTCCAAATCAACTAAGACAAACATACTATTATATTCCTTCAAAAGGTAAAACAAAAGCAAGAGGGAAATTAAAGATGCTTATTATAACTACATATAAGCATTCCTTAAGTAAAGTCGGAATAATAAAATCAAAGTCGTCTACACGAAAACGCTCCAAATCTTGCTCAACTGTAACGTGTGGAGAATTTCCTACGGAAAATTGATCTTGGTATGTACATTTCGTAAAAATCATTATATTATACAAAATGCATAAAATATAATTAAATTATATTTTTTTTGTATCTTAGATTCAAATATAATTGAAAAATTCACTTTTAGTAAATTTAAAACAACCATAGCCATTGCAGTCTTGCAGCTGCAGACAACGAACTCAGTGGAAAATACTGCAGAATATATTTATTCTTTTCCAGCACTAAAGGAACTAGGAAGGAAATGGTTATAAGCTGGTAATACAGATAAAACATAAAAAAATTTCAGTGTAACTTAACAATTTTTAATTCTCAGTTTTTTTATTGATGTAAGTATGTACAATAACAATTTGGTAGAAAGCTAAACTTCGAGATAACTTCTGCAATTTATAAGAAACTTATTGAAAAAGGAATAAGAAGCTTTAAACATAGTAAATATGATTGAATTAGAAACAAATTCTACTAATAAACAAACCCTACCGTTATTACTGTTACCATTTATGGTACATAATTTAAATTTAAGAAACCAAAAAATTAAGAAGACAGCTTCTAAAATTGAAGTACATGACTAATTTGTAATTCATTGCCAGGTAAAAAAAAATTAAACTGAAATTCAGATTATAATTTATTCTGATAATATGTACATATGTATTTTTTTCTTATAGACAGTTGCGGAAGCAGACAAAAGAGGAATGGAGTATAACCTCCTGGGTATATATGTATGTACATACGTATGTAGGTTTACATAATATGTAAATCAGTGGAATAACAATTTTAACTTAAAAATTAAATGTTCAAATCGTGTACAATAGACCCATGATATCCTTCTTCGCAACAAATTAAAATTTGCAGCAAATGAAGTTAGCTTTGGAATTTCTATTGTTAGGAAAGTATACTTAGCCAGAACAGAAAAAAATAATTGTCAGAAAGAATGGTTGGTTGGTTGGTAGGTTGGTTGGTTGAAGTGGCGGTTCTCAGAAGCTTCTAAAAATCCAATTAGCACGGAGAGCGCCGTTTGATACCACACACCTCGCAGTTAGTTGTGGAGTCAGAGAGTTGTAGAGCCCCCTTCAGAAAGAATAGTATTGAATAATTTTGTCATTATTAAAATTGCTTTAGACTACTTGATTTATCAAGTACTTATGATTTGTACTTTGATATGAAAATGACGTATCTTTTAATTTGCTATGACAAATGTCAAAATAATATATTTATATGCTTTCACACTATTTGATTTGTCGAACATTGTATGTTTAAAAATGGACGCTAAAAATTCGTTACTGCTGCTTTTAAATTTAATTAAAATCATTTTAATTTTAAATTAAATAAGAAATAATACAAAAAAAAGGAAACATGGTAATTTAAATTTTACATTATTATAAAGTTTTGGATATCAAAAATTTTCATAACATTTTTTAGATTGACGTGTAGATTTTTGGCTACTGGATAGGCGTATTCGAGTTTGCCATTTTACCAATCCATATCCTAAAACAAAATATAAAAAAAATGTAAAATATGAAGAGAAACATCATGAAAATATTTAATACTTTTAATTTCTTGCTACCAGATGTAACCAAATCCATATCTTTTTTTTTTTAAATTTTAATTATATAATTTTTATTTATATTATATCTGTAATAAAGAATAAGAATTTTTAATTATAAATATTTAAATAAATAGAAACAGAAACGATTCTTACCTCTTTTTCTTTGTTAAAAATTTAACTGAAAATGAAAAAATTATGAAATTCTTTCAAAACAGTCAAAGGTAAATCAAACCAAATTAGAAACGGTTCTAATTAAAAGATATTAAACTCGACACGAATAGATATATCAAACTTGACATATCTGAATGTCTTTACACCATCAGACAGCAATTTCAACAAAAATCAAATTAAGTCGTATTTGATAAATCAAGTATTCTAAAGCAATCTTTAACAGGTGATGCTAGAGTGCCAAAACAAATAAATGATATAGAAATATGTACTATATATCTTCCACAGTATTATCGTGTATTCATAGCTTTACAAAACAAAAAAGGTAGGCCTAATGCTCAATCAAATATTGCATTAGTATCAAGGTGAGCAACAACTGATAGTTAATTACCACATTAGAAAAAAAAATTTTATTTAATTTAAATAAATAATGTATAATTCTGTAAAAGTTTAACAAAAATATTCTACTACCGCTTTTATATTAGTGTAACCTTTTAGGATAGAATAAGATGTGTTGCAAATTGTTTTACTTCTCTATAATACGATGAGAATCCCATACAGTAGGGTACGCCTTGTTAGTTAAGAGTGTGCATGCGCTTTTTTCTTGTCCTAAAAATAGAATAAAGGAGGAAACGAATAAGAAAACGGAAAAGGACAGAATAAAATGATGGTAGAAACGATAGAGGGCAGGTTTATGTTAGAAAAAGAAATTTAAAAATTGAGTAAATGCAATCAAGTTTTTTGAAAGTTATAATTGACAACTAGTAATTTAATGATTAATTACATAAATTTTAGATTAATCATATAATTTTTACGTAATTAGAATAATCAAATATATTCAATTTGTTCGATAGAATTAATGTCTACAATGAGTTCTGTTCAATTTTATTAAGGTCTATCTTTCCATTTGATATTAAACAATTCATGATTTGCGTTTTTTTGATTTCATATCATTGTCGATAACGATCATTATAGATTATTCACCTTAGGTACAAATTTCATTTTATAATATAATTCCTTTTTTATTTTGAAAGGAGATGCAGGAACAAGTGACCAAGATCAATGTTGAAGCGAGAGAACAAACGATTGCCATGAATA
The DNA here is from genome assembly GCA_939192795.1 of Bombylius discolor. Taxonomy (NCBI): domain Eukaryota; kingdom Metazoa; phylum Arthropoda; class Insecta; order Diptera; family Bombyliidae; genus Bombylius; species Bombylius discolor. The sequence continues at coordinate 17,376,537 of OW584241.1, read as the reverse complement.
CTTCGATAGAAGACATGGAAATGTTGTAGACAGAAGAAAGCATGAACAGTCAGGTTGCGTTCCCTGGTCGCGAACAAAAATTATACACCCTATTAATGGAGAGCGCTAATTATGCCAATAAAAGCGAAGCCAGCAAAATGAACGATAAAAAATTATTAAATGAAATCAATGATCACTGGGCGAATAACTCAAACATCTGTTATCTATCATAAATGCTGCAAAATAAACATAACAAAACCAGGAGTGTGGAACTTGTTTCGACTAAGATAAACTCGTTTTAAATTTCATTTCATAGCATGTAACATGAAACGAGTTTTATATAATCTTGCCATATAAAAAAAAAATTTTCAGGCTGCCATTAATGTCAAAATGGTTATAACTAGTTTTTAAAATTTGTAAATAATTCAAAAATTGTGTATTAATAATGATATTTTTCGAGGATTCAAGCGATTCAGAGGAGGAAAACAACAAATTAAATAAATTATCACGTAGGCAATTACGGGATAATAATAATATTTTAGATTTACCAAGCCAAGAGTAAATTTTTTTTTAACAATACATATTATGGTTTATTGAAATAATTTTTATAAATTGTTACTTCAGATTCAAATAAAAATTTAGAATCAGTAAGGAATGCTTTAAGATTATATTGAGCACAATAAATATTAAAATTACACGTGAAAGTGCGATTTCTCCAATTTTACAATTTTTCAATGGGACAAAGAACTGTTTCTAAGATTTTTAGAAATACTCTCCAATTACTGGAAGATAAATTTTGTTCATCGTGGATCACATTCAGTGAATCCAATTTTGAGGAATGCAGGCAATATTTTCATGTAGGAGTTATAGATGGAACTCATATCCAACCCAATATTAGGGCCGAAGGAAAATGAACATATTTTTTTTAAATGAAAGAGATTTATTTCATAGTTTAAATGTCATGCTAGTAAGTTGAATTAATTTTATTCTAATTTCACCAAAACTAATTTTTTGTTTAAACAGATTTGTGACCATAAAAACAAAATCATAGCAGTTAATGGTGGTGCTGCTCACGACTCTAGTGTCTGGAGCAAAAGCAATAAACATCAATATTTTCTTAGAAAGTATGAGAAAGGAAATACAAGCTTACGAATTTTGGGTAGATTTTATTTATTTGAAATTTATATATTTTGAATTTAATTAGTATTTTTTTATTTATTTTCTTTTTCTTACCTTACCTATTAACTCCCTATAAAGATATCCTGAAGTGCACTTCAATAATATACACGCCAGAGTCAGAAGTGTGATTGAACGCACGATAGGGATATTGAAAGGATGTTGGCGTTGCCTTTGTAGTGACAGAAGGCTTAGATTTTCCACTGAACAAGTAAGAAGAATAGTAAATGTCTGCGCTGCTTTACACAATGCGTGTATTCATTACAAGGATGAAATGGACGAAAATTAATACCAATTGGTCAACGACGCACATTGATCCCAAATTCAAAAGAAGTGGCCAAAATTGAATTTTCCAATTTGTTCAGAATGATGATTCATGTTATCTTTTTAGAAGTAAACATCTTAAAATTGGAAAAACCCATCATAATTTGTATCTTCAATATTCTTTTTTCAACATAAAAGTACTTAAACTTACAGTTTTGTAATTATTCATTATTTGGTTTGTGTTGTGTTAAAAGTATTCGTGATTTTAACAAATTTTTTTTATTAAAAAAAGTTTTATAAAGTGAAGTGATTAAATATGGAAATTGATAATTCAGGTATGTATTTTAAAAATAAATATTTTTAGAGTTTTATATGCATTAGAAAATATTTTGCTGTTACAATCTCTATAAAAGGGCCGCAGTATACTTTATAAAAGTAGCAGTAATTTTCCATATGAGTTTGGCCAAAATTTAAAAAAAAAAACTTATTTGTCCCCTACGAATTTTTTATATTTGATTGGGCTTGAGGTTTTCTAGAAGCCCGTTTTTATTTAGCTGCCTGTTTTGCTCGTTTACAATATATTCCTTTGTTTTTTCAGAAACATATCGTTACAAGTATGCGGTACTATATGAAATTTGGGGGAGAGGCACGAAATCCCCAAACACAAAATTCCCGGGCTATATAATCCCCAAAACACAAAATCCTCAGACACAAAATCCCCGAACATAAAATCCCCAAGCTAAAAAAAATCCATGAAAATCCAGACTACCTTTTTTGGGTTGGGTGCAAAATCCCCAAAAGAATCCCCAAACACAAAATCCCCAAACACAAAATCCCCATACACAAAATCCCCAAACACAAAATCCCCAAACTCAAAATCCCAAAAAATAATTTTTACTATATAAATAAATTGATGAGTATTTAAATTTTACAGATGTGCCAATAACTATCCTTTTTGCTGGAAATTACCCAAAGTAATTACGTGTAAAAAGAATAAAATTTATATGTATGCCATGAGGTCATAAATGACCTGCAAATGTACTACCTTATTCCTCCTTCATTCATAATTTTCATAATTTGAAAAAAGGTTGTTTTCAACAATTATGACCATAAACTATTGTAATATTTATGTTCATATAATATACATATATACGTATATGAATGAATAAAAATACTGCATAGTTACACTCTTATTCATAATTTCGATTTTGATAAAAAGGCTGTAGGTAAAAAAAGAACTATTTTTAGGCACAAAATATTTTTAAAATTTCTATTATGAACATAAGGACAATGTATTAAAACAAATGAGTTGGGTTGGGTGCAAAATCCCCAAAATAATCTCCAAACACAAAATCCCTAAACACAAAATCCCCAAACACAAAATCCCTAAACACAAAATCCCCGAGCACAAAATCCCCATACACAAAATCCCCAAACACAAAATCCCCAAACTCAAAATCCCCAAAAATCCCCAAGCTTGGGGATTTTTTATGATACATTTATTTATACCAAAAGGTATATGTATATGTAAATTTATAAATTATTTTCATGTTTCACTCTTAGCGTAACCCGGAACAACGACTAGGACGTGGTGAAACAGCTGTTCCATATATTTTACACACATATTATTTATATTATTATCCTACATTCTAAAATAGCCTATTTTCAGTGGTTTCTTTTAAATATTTTTTCTTCTTTTTTGTCACACTATAAAATTAAACTTTTCTTAAATATTAAGTGTATCTTAACTTTTTTTTAAATTTTTTTTCGTTTTTCCTTTTTTGTTTTTTTTTTAAGTATTTTTTTAATATTTTTTAAATATTTTTTTCTTCTTGTTTGTCACACTATAAAATTAAACTTTACTTAAATATTAAATGTATCTTAACTTTATTTTATCATATATATTTTTTTTTCTCCTTTTTTGTTTTTTTTAAATATTTTTTTCAATATTTTTTCTTCTTTTTTGTCACACTATAAAATTAAACTTTATTTAAATATTCACGATTTTTCTCAACACAAAGATAAATTTTGCGCAACACTTTTTAAAAATTCAATTTTGTCTTTTTCCGCGTGCGTTCTCATCATTTGTTTTATGTTTTTGTACTGTTCAATTTTCTTCTTTTTTTTTCTGTATAACTTCTCCACGAGCGATTTTTAACAGATTCGTTTTTACTATTATCATTTCTTTAGATAACTCTTTCACTAATTTGTAGACACCACAATGCTTTTGATTAATTATTACTTTTATACGGCGGTGCCAAGCTTCAACGCTATTATTCGTGCGTGGGAAATTTTTCTCAAGATCATCTACTACGGACCAAAATTTTGGATTATATTTTGGTCCAGAACTTCTCGAACCCGAAACGTAAAACTTTTTGAACCACGCACAAATTTTCTTAAAACCTTTGTCATTAGAATATTTTTCTAGTTCTTTAAAATATTCCGGAATATCACTTTCAGGAACAAAAGACAAACTTTTAAGCATCTTTACTGATAGGCTAAATTCGAAATCAATGCCGTATTTATTTTGTAAATGTTCTTTCTGAACTCTCCTCCATATAATTTGGCCGAAAAGAAACAAGCACCCCTTAAACAAAGCTTCCGGAAAAAATTGTTTCATTGTTGAGGAAATAGTAGTTTCAAAATCAGAAACTACTTTTTCTGGCTTCAAATTAAAACCATATTCGACAGCAATTTTGCATAACTCATAAAAAAATTCAGTGTATGCTGTTTTGCTTTTCTTGCTCATGAGGCAGAATATTAATGGCATAACGTGCCCATCAATGTAGCCATGAATGGTGAAAAGTTGCCTCATTATTGTTGGTACAACATAAAATGTACCATCAACAAACCAGCATTTTGAGTCGCTAAGTGCCTTCAACGACGTTTTTGTTCCTAATATTATATTTATATTATTATCAAATTTTTTGTCAGATAAGACGAATTTCTCGCCTTCTAAAAATTGTAAATTGATAGGAAAGTCAATACTTTCCACATCTTGTGGTTCATTATAATTGTCTTTCCTACGTACTCTACGTACTTTCTCTTTTAAGGCCCTTTTCGATGGGAGATGAACTCTACTACTCTCATCAGTTCTAATGATGACGTCTCTTATAATCTGTGAAGGTTGCTGTGATGTACCACTAGCCAAATCTTTCAGATTATTGTTCGATTTTGTTATATTTTTCGAAAACACTACACTGTCATGATTGTGCTGTGTTGAATTTTTGCAAATAACATGATCACCGTTTTCTTTTTTCGTGAAAAGTACACTTTTGCACATATAATCTTTTCTTTTATCACAGCACCATCTATAAATATTATTTTTATTTTTGCACCTGAAATGATAAGAGTATCCTTCGAAAAACAGTTTTTCACCTCCTTTATTCGATTTTAAAATTTTAACATCCATTTTTAATTTATATTATGCAAATATATTTAAAAAAAAAATATATTTTAATTTTAAATCACAGAAAAAACTTAAATCTGCATAAATTCTTACTAAGAAAAAAAAACTTTTTGTAAAATAAAACCGCTACAATTAAAAATATTAGCACATCAGAATATTTATGAACCTTCAGTTATCACAAATAAAATAAAATGAATAACTCATTGAGAAAATTGGTTAAAAAAATCCAGATTTCTTCGTTCTGGGTTTTTACGAAAATTGCAACTATATGTTCAGATTAGATGTAGTGTTTCCATCACAACAAAACAAGGAACAGAAAAGTAATTATTTTATATAGTAATTAAGAGAAAAGGTATTTTTTTAACTACAAAATTTGCAAAACTCTAGTTTGTATAAAATGGCAACTCTTAAGGAAAAACGAGAAAGGATATACATAGTATACATATTTTTTTATAGTGTATAAACTATTGTAGAATAATTATAAAATATTTTGAAATTTCTAAAGACAATGTCTACGTCGGGTCTTATTATGGTTCTTTTACCTGAATATATGCAGTTTCTGTGTTACTACATAATGTAGAATAATTAAATAATGAGTCTATGAGACTATTTACTGCTCATGTACATACGTATTATAAAACAATAGATATATTGAAGTATTTGTCACTTAAGTACAAAAAAATAACGCATCGAAAATATTATTTCGTTAATTTTTTTTAAGGTTTCATATATTCTACACACATATTATTTAAATTATTATTCAACATTCTAAAATAGTTTATTTTCAGTGGTATTTTATTTTCACTCTTTTTTTTTTTTTTAAATTATTTTCTTTAAAATCTTGTGTTTGGGGATTTTGTGTTTGGGGATTTTGTGTTTAGGGATTTTGTGTTTGGGGATTTTGTGTTTAGGGATTTTGTGTTTATGGATTTCGTGTTTGGGGATCCCCAAAAAAAAATCCCCGAGCACAAAATCCCCCAAAAAATTAATTAAAATTAAATTAAATTAAAGTTTGTCTTTTGTTCCTGAAAGTGATATTCCGGAATATTTTAAAGAACTAGAAAAATATTCTAATGACAAAGGTTTTAAGAAAATTTGTGCGTGGTTCAAAAAGTTTTACGTTTCAGGTTCGGGAAGTTCTGGACCAAAATATAATCCAAAATTTTGGTCCGTAGTAGATGATCTTGAGAAAAATTTCCCACGCACGAATAATAGCGTTGAAGCTTGGCACCGCCGTATAAAAGTAATAATTAATCAAAAGCATTGTGGTGTCTACAAATTAGTGAAAGAGTTATCTAAAGAAATGATAATAGTAAAAACGAATCTGTTAAAAATCGCTCGTGGAGAAGTTATACAGAAAAAAAAGAAGAAAATTGAACAGTACAAAAACATAAAACAAATGATGAGAACGCACGCGGAAAAAGACAAAATTGAATTTTTAAAAAGTGTTGCGCAAAATTTATCTTTGTGTTGAGAAAAATCGTGAATATTTAAATAAAGTTTAATTTTATAGTGTGACAAAAAAGAAGAAAAAATATTAAAAAAATATTTAAAAAAAACAAAAAAGGAGAAAAAAAAATATATATGATAAAATAAAGTTAAGATACATTTAATATTTAAGTAAAGTTTAATTTTATAGTGTGACAAACAAGAAGAAAAAAATATTAAAAAAATATTAAAAAAATACTTAAAAAAAAAACAAAAAAGGAAAAACGAAAAAAAATTAAAAAAAAAGTTAAGATACACTTAATATTTAAGAAAAGTTTAATTTTATAGTGTGACAAAAAAGAAGAAAAAATATTTAAAAGAAACCACTGAAAATAGGCTATTTTAGAATGTAGGATAATAATATAAATAATATGTGTGTAAAATATATGGAACAGCTGTTTCACCACGTCCTAGTCGTTGTTCCGGGTTACGCTAAGAGTGAAACATGAAAATAATTTATAAATTTACATATACATATACCTTTTGGTATAAATAAATGTATCATAAAAAATCCCCAAGCTTGGGGATTTTTGGGGATTTTGAGTTTGGGGATTTTGTGTTTGGGGATTTTGTGTATGGGGATTTTGTGCTCGGGGATTTTGTGTTTAGGGATTTTGTGTTTGGGGATTTTGTGTTTAGGGATTTTGTGTTTGGAGATTATTTTGGGGATTTTGCACCCAACCCAACTCATTTGTTTTAATACATTGTCCTTATGTTCATAATAGAAATTTTAAAAATATTTTGTGCCTAAAAATAGTTCTTTTTTTACCTACAGCCTTTTTATCAAAATCGAAATTATGAATAAGAGTGTAACTATGCAGTATTTTTATTCATTCATATACGTATATATGTATATTATATGAACATAAATATTACAATAGTTTATGGTCATAATTGTTGAAAACAACCTTTTTTCAAATTATGAAAATTATGAATGAAGGAGGAATAAGGTAGTACATTTGCAGGTCATTTATGACCTCATGGCATACATATAAATTTTATTCTTTTTACACGTAATTACTTTGGGTAATTTCCAGCAAAAAGGATAGTTATTGGCACATCTGTAAAATTTAAATACTCATCAATTTATTTATATAGTAAAAATTATTATTCAGTATTCATCTTCTGATGCAAGAGCATTAATTATTAAAAGTAGATTGAAATTGAGTTTTTATATTAATAATGGATGTGTCAGTTTGTAGATCGAATAAGGGAAATGAAAAATTATTCATAGACGGATTTGAATATCACTTCCGCAGTAAAAATGATAAAAATGAATACCGCTGGTCTTGTAGCCAAAGAAAAGTTCTAAAGGGTAAGAGTGTAGTTTGTACAAAAAAGATTGATGAAAAACATAATAAAATAAAAATCGTTTTCGAGCAAAATCATGACAGTGTGGCTCATAAATAGTATGTTTGTGAAGTTAATAATAAATTAAAGGAAATCGCCGGAACTTCAACTAAAGCTCGATCATCACGGATCATAAGAGACGTTACAGTCAATTTCGAGCCTCTATGCAGACCATATCTGCCATCAAAAAGAGCTCAAAAAGAAAAAATTGGAAGGATTCGTCAGCAGAAGCGATTTTCTGAACCACAAAACTTGGAGTCTATTAATATTCCTTTAAATTTAAAGTACTTAGAAGGTGATTTATTTGTTTTAAGTGAAAAACGTTTTAGTGGTGAAATGAACAGTATATTAGGAACAAATAAATCATTAAAAGCCTTAAGTGAGTCAAACTGCTGGATAATGGATGGAACTTTTTATGTTGTTCCATCTATCATGAGACAACTGTTTTCAGTCCATGCAAAAGTGCAAGATCAAATTGTTCCGTTTTTTTGCCTAATGAGCAGTAAAAGTTTGCAGTCGTATAATGAATTCTTTTACGAATTATGTGCTTTAGCTTTAGAAAAAAATCTAAATTTAAAGTCAGAAAGAATAATAACGGACTATGAGAAAAGTATTTCTTCAGCAGCAAGGACATTTTTTCCTTCCACACGGTATAAAGGATGTCTTTTCCATTTCGGGAAATTTATATGGAGAAAGGTCCAACAAAAGGGCTCACAAAACAATACGGATTAAATGAAGAATTAAGCATTCATATTCGTATGCTAAAGTCATTAGCGTTTGTGCCACCTTCAGAAATATTGAACTATTTTAATACTATAACAAATAGCTATGAAAATACTAATTTTCAAAGCTTTTGTAAGTGGTTTATAAAAAATTACATTGGAAATAAAAGCAAATCAGTGCAATATGCTTCTGAATTTTGGACAGTAGAAGACACAATTTCAGAAATTTACCGAGAACACAGAATAATGTGGAAGCGTGACACAGAAGGATTAAAGTAGTTGTTGGGAAGAAAAACGTGGGCGTATATCAAATTATAAAAGAGTTGGCAGACGAAATGATATTAGTACATAATACACTCAAAAAAATTGATTTAGGCGAAGAAATTCTTCAAAATAAAAATAAAAAGTACAACGTATGAGGGGAATTAGAAAAATAATTAATAGAAGGTCTGAACTCGATAAATTGAGTTACTTAAAATCATTGATAGAATAAATGTTATTGATAGAATAAATAGGAAATAAAATAAATTAAGGAATTTAAAAAAAGAAAAAAACAAAAAAAGTATAAAAAATAAAAAGAGAAAAAAAAAATCAAATCTATATTAAAAACTATATTAAAAATGGCTCTTATCAGAGTTACCAACAAAGTAAAAACAAAAACTTACCACTTTTAATAAATTTAAAATCCCCAATTGAAAAAAAATTCGTGTTTGGGACTTTTGTGTTGGGGATTTCGTGTTCGGGGATTTTGTGTTTGGGGATTTTGTGCTAGGGATTTTGATTTGAGGATTTCGATTTGGGGATTTCGATTTGGGGATTTCGTGGCCAACCCGAAATTTGGCATTCCGAGAGACAAGCAAAGGAAAAGTTTTCATCGGTTTTGACATGTGTTTTGGGAAATATAGAAAATCAGGAACTGCCAAAAGCGTTAATTGAGAATATTGAAAAAAACGAACGATTTTTTTGTGTTTATTCAGAGTCCAAATGAAAGAGTGCAAACAGAACCTTTGAAAAGTTAAAAAAAAAATCTGGTCAATTACTCTCTTTATCAGCTAGACCCTTCAACTTGCTTTAGGAGAAAATTCATCAAGGTCACAAAGAAGAGATGCAGCAGATTTTTCGAAAGTAAGAAGAGATGGAACATCACTTCTAATTAAAGCAGCTTGCTCTTCAGCGCGAAAAAAACATAAGACAGATCTTGTGAATGTGTTGAAGGAAGTGACGAAAAGTCCTTCTTGACCTTTTAAAATAAAAAACGCCTTTGAATCTTCGTCGAAATTTCCTATACCTTACACTCCAGAGGAAGCGCTTGCTTTCATTTTAGATAATAACTTGAGTAAACGGCAATATAAGTATAAATATTCGTCTGGAAGCAAAAATGAGAAACTGTGACGTATATCCTTCATTCAGCTCAATCATGAAAGCAAAATCCAATTGCAGAGTTGAAGAATTATTTGCATCTGATACAAAAGTTTGAGATCCATTAAACAAACTTTTAGAACACACTTGTAGGAGAATTGTTAGCATTTAAGAAGAAGTAATAAGAAATAAACTGAATTCTATTAATAGCGACGTTTTATATGCAGAATTTATATTTAGCTACAATTTTGATGGAAGTTCTGGGCATTCAGTATACATATAACCAATAATAACTGAATCCTGAGACATCCCGAGATTCCGATCTACACTTATTTGCCACCAATGTAGTTCCTCTGCGATTTTTATCACAATCAATGGATGTATTTTGTGGAATATTCAGACCTCACAATCTTGTCTCTTCTGCAGACTTTTAAAATTAGAGTTTGTAAAAGAATCTAACGTTATATTGAAAGAGAAAGATGGTTTAGAAGAAGAAATAGAAGCACTACAAGATTTAATAATTGATATTCCAGAAAACAAAACCTTGAAAATTTAGTATAAATTATATCTTACAATTATACACTAACGCTAAAAAATGCCGCACTTTGTGCATACCTGTAAACAACAACATCAGTGCCATTTTTCAATTTTTTTGGAATTTCCGCTTCAAAAATATTAGGTAAATATGTTTTTTGGTCCTTTTCGAGTCTGATGAAAAGAGAATTGTTTGAAAGAACTATCACTTGAACCCATGTTATTCAAGTGTAAAGTGAATTAAAGTAAGAAGGTGAATATTGTGTTATGGCGAGAAGTCAAATAAATAAATGTGTTTCAAAAAAGAGAAATTCTAATTCTACTCAGTGAAGTCTTATCGTGAGATTTCGCGTTTAATAGGATTTAATGAATCATCCATAAGAAGATTTGCTAAAAACTACCGAAAAACTGGTCAAATGGTTTGATGGCTTACAGAACAGCGTAAAAGCCTCTTCTAACATTAAAAATGAAGAAAAACCAAATTGAATGGGCTAATGCACGGAGAAATTGGACTTTTAGTGAATGGAAAAAAGTAATTTTTCCAGATGAGTCAAACTTTAATCTCGGAGGATCAGACGGGAAGACCACAGTACGGCACAAAATAGGAGAACGTTTAGATGAAAGCTGCGTTTCAGCGAGACCTAAAAGGACGGAGGGAGACATGGTTTGGGAGTGCATCACATATAGAGGGGTAGGTGAAATTATAATACTTGAAGGTGCTGTCAACGCCCAAAAATACAGGAACATTATTTTAAATGGAGTGATTCCTACTATCGAAGCAATGAGTGAATTTGAATCAAATTTAATATTTCGACGACTCGGCTCCTTGCCATCGAGCGAAATCTGTAAGTATTAAAAAAGACTTGCAACTTAATGTTTAATTTTCTAAAATCTTTATTTTATCCTCTTCCTTAACTAATAATTTTTTTTTCAGGTCCAATTATAAAGAAGAACTAGGGATTATTTCACTTCCGTGGCCTGGAAATAGTCCAGACCTCAATCCAATAGAACTCGTCTGGAGCTTTATAATACTATTCTGAAATTGAACAAATTATAAAAAATCTTTCTTAGAAAATAATTGAAAACTTAAAACACATGTTTTTTTTTTAAATTCTCTATGCGGTAAATTCATATTTGCAATATTTGAAAGGATTTGAAATAAGAGCATGTATATAAATAGCAAAACTTCACTTTTACTTTTTATTTGAAAAAAGTGTTTGTTAAACGATAGTGCAATTTAATTTAAATAGTGATAAATTTTTATAAAAATATCCTATTTTTGAAAAAAGTTGTTTTTTAACGAATTATAAAATTATACTTTGGTGGCTCTATATACATACAGTAAATAGTCTTCTTTAACATTAACATTAATCAGTTATAAAATGGAGAAAGTCAGCAACGCAGAAAAAATGAGGAAGTATAGACAAAAACAGGGCGAAAGCTATAGACAAAACAACAGGGAAAGAATGGCTAAAAAAAACAACAAGAAAGGCTTGCCAGAGAACCAGATCCACTACAACACAATTTTAAGTATATCACCAATCACTTCAACACAAAAAAAATTCAACACAAGTCATTATTTAAATGATAAAAATAGTGATTCAAAAAGAATTCTACATATTGACTTTTCCATGAATTATTCTTGCGAATATCAAAATCAAATTTAAAGCGCACTCTGGTCAAGAAATTCAGTGACTCTTTTGACTGCAATTTTCACATAGAAACGACAACACCAGTTGTTCTTGATTTGCACGAATACAATTCATAAAGAGAAAAATACAGTTTCATAAACAAATTATATGAAGCAATTATCCCGAGTGTTGCAGATCTAGAAAGCGTTGAGGAAATAATTTGGTCAGATGATACTTCTTCAGAGTTTAAAAATAGATACATATCACATTTTCAAAAAAAACTTGAGTACAAAATTCAAAAAACCCTTTACTTGGAAATATTTCGCAACTTCTCATAGCAAGGATGCAGTTGATGGCATTGGTGGTCGAGCAAAATCTTTGGTGAGTAATCAAGTAATGAGTAAATCTTCCACGACTCCTATAGTAAAATGTGCAGCAGATTTTGCAAATGCCACCAAGAGAGTCCTCCCAAATATTGGTATTATTTACATACCAGAAGATGAAATTCCAAGATCTGGCGAGGTTTGCAGTGCTGCAGCACAGATACGTGGTATTAAATCTATCCATATAATTAAGGCAGTTCCTGGCGAAGACTTGAAGTTTAACAATAATGGTGATGAAGAAGGAAGTGGTAACGCACACTACCATGTTTAATTGTGAAAAATAAAAATATTAATTAGGTAGATGTAAATGATATTTTAGAATTTTGTTCCTTTAATAGAATTCAAATAAAATTTATAATAGTATTGAAATTCGTCTTTTAGTTTTAAAGCTATCAAAGTTTTTCCATTTTTGTGGTAATGCACACTACATATTGAACTGCATAGTAATATATTCAAATACACGTATTGAAATAAAGAATAAATAATATGTATTTGAATAGATTTATGAAAGGGGTGCCTAGATGTTTTACTTCAACACATATTTGATGCATTGGATAATAACGTGTTTTTTTCTATATAATTGAAATTCTTTTTAAAAATATTTATAAGGAAAAATTGTTGTTTTAAACTCTAAGTTTTAAAAACCTTACAATTAATAAATAAATGTGACTGACCTTTCTTATTTCTCTTCTAAAATAAAATTTGATGAGTGAAGAAAAAAATTACGTATCATACTGTTCTTCTAAATAAACTTTAGTTTTTTCGACTTGGTTTTATTTTTCAGAGAATCGACCAGTGGCTCCTGAACCCTTGCCATCAAAGTCATCTGCAGCAAGACAAATAACTTTTGAAGATATGGGAAAAGAAAATAGCTACAACGAAAATTTAAGTGAATTACATATGGATTTCCTAGATAATTTAGAGTTAGATAATGAATATTAATAAGTATTTTGTATTGTTTTTAAATAAAATAATATTTATGTAGGAAAGACGACTGAAGAAGAAGAAAAAATAGGTAAAAAGAAGAATTAGAAAGAAGATACGAGTGGGACGACGACGCTTGTAGTGAGAGGACGCTGACAAAGAGAATTATACGACGGCACGACCAGAGTAAAAAAGACACGAATGAAAAAGATTATAAAATAAACATTAATATTAAAATTTAACAAATAAATAAATATAAATAAATATAATTGCGAGATTTTATTACTTTGTTATATTAAAATCCCACAAAAATTGGGGACTCAATCAAAATAGTATAAATTCATATAAAGTGCTAACAAGTGGTGAAAAAATATATAAATATATGTATATAATAAAAACGATTAATAAGCATATTAATCACATACATACATATGTATATAAACTGGACGCCATTAAATCATTGAAAAATAAAAGTTAAAAAAAATAAAAAAAGAAGAAGAAAAAGCTGAAAAGACGATAACGAAAAGAAAAGAAGAGGGAACAAAAGTGTTGATTAATTACATCTCTTTCTTCAGAAGAATGACATTCAAAAGAAAGAAAAATAATACGAACCAGCATTGCCATCCTCAAGATGTACAAAAGGGCGAATGCGGCGAATAAGTATTTAAATCATTAAATTATTTTTTTTTTAATTTATTTTCAGACGTTAGATAAATATTTAGGGGCTATTGTTGCACTTCGACCTTTATAGATCTTTTGTACAGCCCGTGCTTCACGTAGGTTAAGGCTTTTAATGAATCCTAAAATTCTATGAGAAGGTGCACACCAAACTTCTTCTGGTTTTAGAAAAAGTTGATGCATATGTTGCAGTCTTTTAGAGGCCAACGCCTCACATTTGCATAAAATGTGTTTTGAGGTCTCCTTGGGACCCTTGCAAAATCTGCTCTTGTCATCCTCTTGTAGCCCAATCCTACTTAAATGACAATTTTCAGACGTTAAAAAATTATTTAATAAAATAAAATAAATAAAATTTTAGAAAAAAAAAAAATTCAAGATATGTATTATATATACATATATTTGATATTGGTGACTCATAATATGTATATAATTATGTAAAAGTATGTATATACTTAAAATGTATGTAATCAAAATGAAATAAAATTTATTTTAAAAAGAGTCATTTATTGTAAAAAAAAATTGTAAGCTAGTTTTTAAGAAATAATTTGAAAAAAAAAATTAATAAGTGCAAATAACTCGAAAACTATTCATTTTTAGAAAAAATATGATTTAAACAAATCGATACAAAATCAATTGAACTTTCATTTTCTGCAATAAAAAGTGGGGGTTAATTTAAGCTTTTTTGGAGAAAAACAGGATGAAAGAAAAAAATTTGGGAAAAATTCTCAAAATTTTGAATTTGAACGCGTCTAACTTTTGTAGGGTCCGGGGTAGAGCGCCAAGTAGGGTTTTGTTTGAAAGGGCAAAGGGTACTCCATATTTGTTCTGAATACAAAGTGACCCTGGAGTGCCCCTGTAGAAAGTTATAGGGTGTTTTGTGAAAGAAGTGCAAAAACACTTCAACGCCCTCTAGCGGCCAAACGGCTGGGATTTACCCCCCCCCCCCCCCCCCCCCCCACCAATACGATTTTTTGTTCGTCTCGATGAGACCTAACTATGGTATCATTTCAAAACAAACCAAACGAAACAATTAGAATAAGTTGAATATTTGGATAAATTTTTATATATATTTCTTTTTAATTTTTACGTTACTTTTGAATTAATTGTGTGTAAAATACCGTAAATAAGTATAAAACATAAGACAAAAGTATTAATAATTTTAACCAAAACATAAAAAAAAACAAGAAATTAAGCAAAATGTCATATTATATGTTTTATTTGAAAAAAGCAGTTTTCTTTGCTATCAAAATGTATTCAGCATCTTAAATTAAACTATCTTTACTTGATTCTAAATTTTTAGTTTTAAAATGTATTGTTAGCGAAGAATGTTTACTAACATTTAATACTTATAGTGGTCTAAAGAAACATTGTTTAAAGTATCATAATGCAAATAATTATATAATATATACCAAAAATCTGATTCAAATTCGTATATTAAAAATCTTTGTAATAACAAATTAGGATACAATACGACTATGAATGAAAATGAAAAGGAAAATTTAATTAGAATTTCGTCGGTTTTATCCAATTTTATTAAAAATATAAATTCAATAGGAATTCCAAATTCCACAACCGATCTCATTTTGTCTTACACAAGTGATGTAATTTCAAATATCTCAAACCATTTCATAGAATGTACTAAAACTGATACAAATACACTAACGTGCAAAAAAAAAGCCGAAGGTAGAAAATTCTTAAAAATCTGGAATTTCCCTCAATTATTTGCTAATTATCAATAAATAAAATCAAATACAACTTTATTATGATGATTTTGAATGTACCTATCCTTTAGGAAGTCGAAAGACTATACATAAAATCGGTGCAATCTATTTTGTTGTAAAAAACATTTCCGCTAAATACTTGTCGCAATTGAATATAATCAATCTCGTTGCTTCATTTAATGTAAATGACATTAAGAATGGAAATACAAGTTATAATCAAATAATGAAACCTATTATTTTAGACCTTCAGATACTAGAAAATGAGGGCATCATTGTAAATGGAGTTAATTTAAAAGGCACCATTACAAGCATTTGTCACGATAATTTGGGCGTGAATTTACTCGTTCGTTTTTCAGCAAGCTTTAACGCAAACTATTTTTGCCGTTTTTGTTGTATGCATAAAAATGAAATACAAAACTCTTTCACAGAAAATGAAGAATTATTATTAGATTATTACGTTATAAAGTTTCTCAAGATTCCTATAGAGTTCGAAACATTTCAAGTTTGACCGAACTCAAATATATGATATCAACAAATCAATTATAGAATTAATGCTTTCGATTTGGATATTGCACCTATTTATAAAGACGTTTATAACTTTTCAGCTTCCCAAACTTGGACTTTAATTATTTATTTTCCATTTATTTTTGGTTATTTAATAACATAAAACGAATTGTTGAAAAATTAGGAAGCTGTAACAACTGTAATAGGTATTGTACGTTTAGATTTTGCAAAGGATTTCAAGTTTTAAAATATATCTTTATTAGTAAAACTAATTAAAAAACATCTAAACATTATTGTGTAGTAGCGATTTTAGTAAACACTTTGTTTTTTTAAAAATAAATTGCTGAAGACTTTTCTTAATATTCTAAAATTTTGGTTTACGCTTAAATTGTTAAAGAATTTAAGAAAGGAAAATATTGAGTAAACAAAAGAGTAGAAAGAATGTTGTATCATATGGACAAAGGAATAAGTAATTGTAGCACAAGATTTCACTGGCAGATGTTTTATAATATTTTTATAATGCATGCGGTGTTAATTGCTAAATTACTAAAAATTTTGTAAAAGAAAATTATGAATTTTGAGTTTAACCAGGAAAATCCCGCTTGGTTGAGTTATGCTATTGGTTAAGAATATATAATATAATATTATATCCCTTTTCCGTTCACGGGACATAAAGCTATGACATGAAGGTAAGATTTGTTTCAAGATGGAATTTTTATATTTGAGAATAGAAGTAGGATGTGGCTTAAATGTAGTTCTTGTATTCACGAATAGGAAATTTTGGTAAATGAAATTATCATTAGAAATAAATAAAGGATAGATTGAGAAGTAGAAAGGGTACCCGCCGAGGTTAGATTTTAGATTAAGAATTTAAAAATAATCAATCAGTTTTGAACTGTGGTCAGAGTTAGTAGAAATTATCTCGTTTATGTCATAGTGAAATTGTCCAACACGGGCGTGACGGAAGTTGGATAAGTAACAACGAAAAAAAAAATTCTATATTTTTAAAGTACTTTTTTTTAATAAATTAAAATTATTTATTTTAGTTTATTATAACGCAGGTGTGGGATTATCGTAGCCAAACGTGTCCTTTTTCGCGAGTTGTAGTTAAATTCTCTTTAGAAAAACAAAAATTACAATTAACGTGAAAATTGATCACAGTGAAAATATATATATGTAGGAAGTATTTAGTTGGCAGCACTGAATACTAAATGACAGCGACGAAAAATGGAGAATGACATGAAGCGAAAATGACGTGTAAAAAAGAAGAAGAAGAAGAAAAAAAGAAGTTTAACAAGGAGGACGTACGACGACGACAAAGAAAGAAGTGAATACTGGAAAAATACTATTATTTAATTTTAATTCTACATTCATACATACAAAAAGCAAAAGGAAATTGCCATCCTACAAATTTGGGGGCTCAACAAAGATAAAATATTGAAGTACAAATTGCACTGACGCAGAAACACACTGACAACGTTGGATACATTTTTTATTTCATTCATCTTAAGAGTGGTCGAGAAAAGATAAGTGTCAAGGAGTTGATGATTTAAGTTAATTTAAATTAATCAAGTAAGTAGATACAGTTTTTTTTTTGATAATTTTAAACACACGCAATGGCTTCGCTCAGTGAATTTAGTAGTATAAACAAGTGTTTATCAACGGCAAGAGTGCCTATAATAAGAGCAATGCACAAATTTATATTTGAACAAGATGGCGACAGGTTTAATAGAAAAAGACTAAGAAATTTTGAAGGTTTTGATTTCAACGAAAATGATACAAAATATGAAGATAAGTACAACTATGTTAAAGAAAATTTAACAAACAACGATTTAATTTCAATTTGTAATATTTTAGGATTGGATAATGATAATGAAGATTTAGTTTTGCATATATTTAAAAATCTAAAAAAAGGTAATTTGTTAGCGGATATGAAAGAAAATGAAGAAGAAAGTGACGATGAAAATGGAGACGATATGACACAACAAAATAATGACATTTGCAGTTCTATAAGTACAGTATCGGCTAAAAATGATGACCAGTATGATTTTGTTCCCAAATTTGCACTAAATTTTCGTGATGTCGAAGACACAGTAAGACAATTTGATGGAAGCGAAAAATTTCCTGTAGAACACTGGATAGAAGAATTTGAAGAAACAGCAGCCATTATGCAATGGAACAATTTCCAAAAATATATTTTTGCAAAAAAATCTGTTACAGGATTAGCTAAATTGTTTATCAGAAGCGAAAGAAATATTACAACATGGATTCATCTTAAGACTGCACTTTTAACAGAATTCAAAACTACCACAAATAGTGCACAACTGCATAAACAAATGTCAGAACGAAAAATTAAAAAAGAAGAGTCAGTTTTAGAATACTTTTTTAATATGAAAGAGCTAGCTGCGAGAGGTAATATAGAAGATAGTGCTCTTTTCCAGTATGTGATAGATGGTATAAGAGATCTAAATGCAAATAAAATAATTCTTTACGGGGCTAGTAATGCAAGAGATTTCAAAGAAAAGTTAAAAGCATATGAAGTTATTAAAGAAAAAAACAAAATATACGAACTCAAGAAAGATGATTCAAGAAAATTTGAAAAGAAAGATAAAATAGAAATGAGAGCTGATTGTTTTTGTTTTAACTGTGGTGAAAAAGGTCATCAGTCCAAATCTTGTCCTCATAAAGAAAAAGGAATGAAATGTTTTAAATGCAATAATTTCGGGCACTCATCTAAAGAATGTAAAAACAATATCGGAAAAAAAGTTAACATGCGTTGTTTGGTACCTGTAAGTGATGATGAAATGAATAAAGAAATTGTCATCCAGAACAAGAAATTTATTGCACTTTTCGACACAGGAAGTAAATTCAACGTAATGAAGTACGAAAGTTTTAAGAATTTAAAAGACATTCAATTGTTGGATTCTCAGTTCTATTTAGTTGGTTTTGGTAGCAAAAAACATGAAAATAGAATAAAGCCAATAGGATGTTTCGAAGTACCAGTCAAGATAGAAAACGAAACGTACGATTTATGTTTTCATATTGTGCCAAATGATTGTATGGACATTGGTGTGGCAAAGATTTATGCAAGTATGCTGAAATAACTATTAACTCTGGTGGTATAACAATAAAGAAAAATGATGTAAAGAATACAAAACTTGATGATGTTTACAACATGATGAATATTGAAGCTGTAAATGAAGAAGAAATTGATATAGATCGGAATGTGAGTGAAAAAATCAAAGAAAAGGTCCACAATTTAGTTAAAAACTACAAACCCGAAAAATGTAAGTCTACAAATATAGAAATGAATATCATTCTAAAAGATGAAAGTCCTATTTATTCCCATCCAAGAAGATTACCATTTATCGAGCGAGAAATAGTTGATAAACAAGTTGACGAATGGATCAAAGATGGAATAGTAGAACCATGTTATTCGGAGTACTGTAGTCAAGTGGTAGTCGTGAAGAAACGTGATGGAACACCAAGAATATGTATTGATTTTAGGAAGGTAAACAAAGTAAGTGTGAAGAACAGATTTCCTCTTCCTCTAATAGAAGATCAACTTGACAGACTTCAAAGTGCTCTAATATTCAGTACCATCGATCTTAAAAATGGATTTTTTCATGTTGACGTAAACGAAGCCAGCAGAAAATACACATCGTTTGTCACACATAGAGGCCAGTATCAATTTCGAAAAGTACCCTTTGGTTTATCAAATTCCCCAGGAGTATTTCAAAGTCATATAAACCATATATTTCGCGCTCTTACCACAAAAGGAATAGCTTTACCATATATTGATGATGTAATAATTCCTGCAGAAAATGAAGAACAAGCATTAGAAAGATTGCAAGAAGTTTTTCAAATATGTAAAGATTACGGTTTGGAAATAAACAAAAAAAAGTGTCAATTTATGAAAAAAAAAGTGCAGTTCTTGGGACATGTCATAGAAAATGGGCAGATATCGCCATCAGAAGAAAAAATTAAAGCGGTACTTCATTTTCCAAAGCCAGAAAATGTGAAGAAATTAGAAAGTTTTTTAGGTTTGGCTAGTCATTTTCGAAAATTTATCCCACAATTCGCCCTAATAGCAAAACCGCTTAGCGATTTAAGAAAACAAGACAGAAAATTTATAATGGGAGAAAAAGAGACAGAAGCATTTATTAAACTAAAGACATTATTAATCCAAAATCCTATTTTGCATATTTATAATCAAGCATATGAAACCGAAGTACATACAGACGCATGTATCGACGGATTCGGTTCAGTTTTATTACAAAGATCACCAGACGATATGCAAATGCACCCAGTTTATTACATGAGTAAAAAAACTACTGAAGCAGAAAGAAAGTTTTCCGGTTACGAACTAGAAGTGCTCGCTGTAATAGAAAGTTTAAAAAAATTTAGAGTCTACTTGCTTGGAATAAAATTTAAGCTAGTAACCGACTGCAACGCTTTTACAAAAACATTAGAAAAAAAAGATTTGGGCACAAGGGTTGCCAGATGGGTTTTGTTTTTAGAAGAATATGATTATGTCGTAGAACATAGATCAGGTTCAAGAATGCGTCATGTCGATGCCTTAAGTCGAAACGCTTTGATGATTATGGCCATTGAAGAAGGAAATACGCTTACTAGAGTACAACAAGCCCAGATGCTAGACGACGATATAAAAACTATTAAAGAAATTTTGAAAGAAAAAGAGTACGAGAATTTTATTTTGAAAAAAGATATACTGTATAAGTATAAAGAAGGTCGTGAACTTTTAGTCATCCCGAAAGGCATGCAGGCAGAAATTATTCGTAAAGCTCACGAAAGAGGACATTTTGCAGTCAAAAAAACAAGAGAGTTGATTGACATCGATTATTACATTCCAAAGCTAGAAGAAAAAATCAAAAGATGTATTGCACATTGCATAAGCTGTATAATTGCAAATAAAAAAAGAGGCAAGCAAGAAGGTGAACTAGTTCCTATTATTAAAGAAGAAACTCCGCTGCATACTTATCACGTTGACTTTCTCGGTCCACTCGACTCAACGAATAAAAATTACAAACATATATTTGTTGTAATTGACAGTTTTACCAAATTTTGTTGGCTCTATCCAACAAAAATGACATCAGCTGCAGATGCAATCTCCAGACTGGAATTGCAGAAAACCACATTTGGTAGTCCAAAGCAAATAATCTCGGACAGAGGCTCAGCCTTCTTTTCAGAAGATTTTCGAAAGTATTGTGAAGACGAAGATATTAAGCACATAATGATAACAACAGGTTTACCACGTTCTAACGGGCAAGTTGAAAGATTGAATAGCGTAATAATTTCAGTACTTGCTAAATTAACAGAAGACGATCCTGCTAAATGGTTTAAATTTGTCAACAAAGTTCAAGTCGTAATAAATTCTACATATCAAAGAAGTATACAAACGACTCCTTTCGAGCTGCTGATCGGAGTAAAGATGAGAACAAAAGAAGACATTGCTATTAAAGACATAATAGAAAAAGAAATTGCAAACATATTTGTAGAATCAAGAGAGGAATTAAGAAAACATGCGAAGGAACAGATTCTCAAAGTTCAAAATGAGAATAGAAGAACTTACAATCTAAGGAGAAAACCTGCCACTAAATATAAAATTAGTGATTTAGTCGCTATTAAACGCACACAGTTGGGTGGTGGACTCAAATTGAAGCCAAAGTTTCTGGGTCCTTACAGAATTACCAAAGTTAAAAGTAATAATTCATACGATGTGACGAAAGCCAGTCAAAGCGAAGGCCCGAAGTGCACTACAACCTGCGCTGAATACATGAAGCCATGGCCTATTTCAGATGACGACAATGATTCATTCGAGGCGAATGAATAGCAGGATGGCCGAGTTGTAGGAAGTATTTAGTTGGCAGCACTGAATACTAAATGACAGCGACGAAAAATGGAGAATGACATGAAGCGAAAATGACGTGTAAAAAAGAAGAAGAAGAAGAAAAAAAGAAGTTTAACAAGGAGGACGTACGACGACGACAAAGAAAGAAGTGAATACTGGAAAAATACTATTATTTAATTTTAATTCTACATTCATACATACAAAAAGCAAAAGGAAATTGCCATCCTACATATATATATATAAGAAGTGTGAGTGAAAGTTAAGAAAATTGATAGTATATGTATATTAATACATACATACATATATTATTACCGCGAAAAGAATTAAAAAAAAAAAAAAAAATAGCAATCAATTGACAAGTGTTTTATGTATTATAGGCGATAAAAAAAAAACGTTTTTAATTTAGAACGTACGTTTATTCAAATACTGTTTAATCGAAGACGGCCAGTTTTAAAAAAACGAGCGCGAGTACAATACTTAATTGCTTATTAACTATTATAGCTATTCGAATTTTTTTTGATGTTATCAGTGCTACAAAAATAAAAATTAGTGAAGAAATTTGTGTGTTAAATATAATAGAATAAATGAAAAATTAAAAAAAAAATAAAAATAGTGTTATTAACAAAATTTTATTCTTACTGGAAGAAAAATTCTGAAAAAAAAAAATAAAAAAAAAATTTAGTTATATAAATTACAATAAAATTTATACCTATACTAGAAATTTTTGGTTGAATTATAGTTAATTACCTATAGTGTAAGAGTGAAAAAAAAAAAAAAAAATATTAAGTAATGGAGCATAGTGATGAAATTACAAAGAAAAAAACACCTGGTAAACGTAGCAGGCAAGTAAAAGATACAACAACAGTGGTAAGTGAGACAAATATTACTATAAGAAAAATGGTCGAAGAAATTGAAATGTTAAAAAAGAAAAATGAAGAATTAGAGCGAGCACTGAGCAGTTCTTCAGCTAATACTGAAATAGTGTCAACAAATGAAGATACTGATCTTTGCTTACGTCTGGGGTTGAGTGAAATTAAAGTGAATCGAATTTAAATGCTTCAATATGGGTACATAATGTCGAATCATTACAGAAAATATACAAATGGGATGATAAAATAACATTGTTTTATGCATCTTCCCGACTTGCTGGAGCTGAATCAACTTGTTGTTAGTAACCAAAAAGAAATTAATAATTGGCAAAAGTTTAAATTAGAAATTATTCGATGTTCCCCTTGTTGTATTGATGCTTCGACCATTTTATTTCAAATAATGACACGAAAAAGAAAGCATGAAGAATGTATAGAAAATTATTTTTATGATATAGTCTCCTTAGGAAAAAAAATTAATTTATCCGATTCTGATATTATAAAGCATGTAATATCAAATATTAATGATCAAAATTTATCGACGGTCTTAATGTCTTTCGATAGAAATAGTTTGAATTTGAATGAGTTACTTCTTCATATTAAAAGATGTGAAGCAATACGAGAAAGCGAAAAAAGATGCAATGTGCTTCTAAAACAAACAATGAATGTAAATAATTATTCTAAACAACCATATAAAAACCATCGTTTTGCCCCTTATAGTAAAGGTTCTAGAAATAATATGAAAACTATGACAACAGATAGTTATCATAAAAATAATGATAAAAGATGTTTTAAATGTAATAGCCCAAATCATTTTCAAATAATTGTCCATCAAAAGTTGAAAAAAATGTTTTAGTTGTAATCAATCTGGTCATATTTCAAAAGATTGCAAAATGCGAGTAATGCGGAAAATAAACACAGAAAATGAATACTATAAAACAGTTTTTCTAGCAGGAGAACCAATTTTGGCATTTCTGGATTTAGGCAGTGAATGCACAACACTACAATATTCTGAAGCGAAGCGACGTGGTTTCAAACTTGAAAATCATAGCTTGATATTATATGGATTTGGAGGATCAAAAATTAACCCTCCTGCGTCGTTCGGGTCTTTTTCGACCCAAAGCAATATTTAATTTGTTATCATTTCTACACGTCTGAAAGTACAGCAATGAAATTCCATGACTTTTACTTTTTTTTATTATTAATCATTTTGATGAAAATAAAATTTCAATAAAACCTATCAAAAAGCATCAGTATAAAATGTTACACTTAAGACGTTCTGGGTCAAAAACGACCCAGAACAAACGCATACATATCCTGTAAATGTTATTATTTTTGTGATCTACTTCAATTACTACAATTTGAATCCTTTTGTTTTTCCAGTCTATGTAAAATCCTAATTTGTATTACCTGAACTACATTCCTTTTATTATTTTGAACAAAGCAAAACAAACCAAATGTTCCTGAATGGAAGAATATTTTGTGCGCCTATACAATAAGATCAAAATAATTATAAAGAACATTTCAAGAAATTTCAGTAATAAAAAATAAATGTATATGTACATACGAGTATATATAATTATAAAATAATGACCTACGATAACTGCAGCCTTTTTTGGATCTCACGGGTTTTTCCAGATTATAACTAGTATCGTTATACTTTTTGCAACGTTTTTTGAGTTCATTTTTATTTTTTGTGTCGATAAGTGATTACTTGTTTTACGTGAATCTAGAAGTTTGTATCAAAAGTGTTGAAAAAGTAAAAGTGTATAAATATATTTCAAAATGGATTTTTGTGAAAATGATAATGACCACAGCTATTCAGATGATGAAGAATCTGTATCTGAATGTGACAATGTTTCTGAAAACATATCTTCAGATGACGATGATGATTTAGATCCTCAACAAAGTTCGCATGTAGAAAATTTGCTATCAAAAGATAGACAGATCCAATGGTATTCTGAGCCAGTAAAATCACAGGTAAATATAAATATTTGAATATAAATACAATTATCTAAGTGGTAAATAATCGAATATTAATTATTCTTTGATTTATTTTGTGTTTTTATATGTTAATAATTTGTATCAAATAAATATGAATATGCTAAAATTCTGACCAAATTTTGAAAATATTTCAGCGAGGTCGAGTGTCATCTGCAAATATCTTATCAACGAATCCTGGAACTACAAAGTATGCTGTATCTCGCATTACCGACGAACGCTCATCTTTTGAATTATTTTTTACATCAATAATAGTAAATATAATTTTAGCAAATACGAACATTGAAGCAAATCGTGTTTTTGGAGAAAACTGGAAAAACCTCGATGACGTCGAGTTATTTGCATATCTTGGGCTTTTGCTCTTAGCTGGAGTATTTCGGTCTAATAATGAAAATATAGAAAGTTTGTGGCACCATGAAACAGGACGACATATATTTAGAGCTACAATGTCACTGGAGCGATTCAAGCAAATTTCAAAAGTTCTGCGATTTGACGATCGAGAAACAAGGAAACAGAGACGTCGTCGTGATAAATTTGCACCTATTCGTAATCTGTGGGATACGTGGGTAAGAACATTGCCATTGTATTATAATCCTGATAAATTTGTAATTTATAATTCGTGGTAATTGTCCTTTTCGTCAATATATGCCCAAAAAACCTGCAAAATACGGTATAAAATTTTGGGTACTCTGCGATAATACAACGAGTTATGTATGGAACATCCAAGTTTATCTAGGAAAACTTCCAAATCAAGCACCAGAAAAAAATCAATGGGCTCGTGTTGTTTTAGAATTAACTGATGGCCTCAAGAGAGCGAAACAAGTGGAAGTCTGACGGCGCAAGGTCAGGCGAGTACGGTGGGTGTGGTAACACATCCCATCCAAGCTCCAATATTTTTTGACGGGTGACCAAACTTGTGTGTGGTCTCGCGTTGTCGTGATGGAACACAACTCCTTTACGATTAACAAGCTCTGGACGTTTCTGGATGATGGATTCGTTCAAACTGTCCAATTGCCGACAGTACACGTCTGAATTGATTGTTTGATTTTGCGGTAGGAGCTCAAAAAACACGACACCTTTAAAATCCCACCACACTGAAAGCATAATTTTCTTCTGATGGATATCTGCTTTTGATGTCGTTGGAGGCGGATCACCACGTCGGGACCAAGATCTTTTGCGCACCACATTGTTGTAAACGATCCACTTCTCATCACCAGTTATTAATCGCCTCAGAAAAGGATCATTTTCCTCACGTTTAAGAAGCATGTCGCAAATGTTAATGCGTGTCGTCAAATGAACTTCCTTGAGTTCATGAGGAACCCAAATATCAAGCTTGCTTATGTATCCCAGCTTCTTCAAATGGTCGTGAACGGTTGAATGGTGGATGTTTAACGTGTCTGCAATCTCTCGTGTCGTGTAACGCTGGTTTGACTCAATTAATGCCTTTATTTTGTCGTCATCAGCTTCGGTTGGCCTTCCTGATCGAAGAGCGTCATTGAGATCAAAGTCACCAGAACGGAATTTCGTGAACCATCTTTGGCATTGACGTTCTTGTAGAGCATTGTCCCCGTAAACTTTACGTAACTTTTCACAAGCTTGACGTGCGTTCTTCCCTTTACGGAAGTAAAACAATAAAATATGACGAAAATGCAAACTTTGCTCTTCCATTTTCAAATTGTTATAAAATTTATAAAAAATAAAAAAAACCCGGACTAATTTTTCTGAATACGAACCCTAAACTGTCAGATGTTAAATGACATAAAAATATCATGGATGCGAATAACTATAGTACTCCTAAAAACAAACAACTGTCATCTATTACGAAAATGCGTCATGACTTTTCCGACAACCCAATATAATACTCGACTATAATATGACAAAGGGTGCTGTTGACACACTTGATAGGACAATTTCAAATTATACGTCGAAAAGACAAACTAAGCGTTGGCCTATAGTTGTTTTCGCTAATATTTTAGACATTTCGGCTTTTAATTCTTATGTATTATTTAGAAAAATAGACCCAAATCGGTATAGAGATAATTTTAGAAAAAGAAGAATGTTTATTGAAAAATTAGGAAAGCAGTTGATTGAACCGTACATAAAAACACGTACACATTTGCCAAGAACGGAATCGTCAAGAAAAATTGTTCTAG
The DNA here is from genome assembly GCA_939192795.1 of Bombylius discolor. Classification (NCBI taxonomy): domain Eukaryota; kingdom Metazoa; phylum Arthropoda; class Insecta; order Diptera; family Bombyliidae; genus Bombylius; species Bombylius discolor. Next base: position 17,349,523 of record OW584241.1, on the reverse strand, counting down.
GATTAAAATGTGAACCTTCTACTTCTCAAGGCGCACAAATAATTAAGGCAGGTAAAAAACGAGGACGTTGTCATCTATGCGTACACTCAGACAATAAACATACAAATGTTTGTTCAGATTGCCACAAATTCACGTGTAAAAGCCATATAGTTATAAAATGTACAAATTGTTTAAAAAAATAAAAAAAACATGTAAAAAAGTGTGAAATAAATGTTAGAAACAATAAATTTATTTTTTATTTCAAAGTTATTATTTTTCGTAGCTCTAACTGTTATGGGTCTTTTTAGACCCGGAACGACTTAAGTGTAAAGTAAAAGTGAGTAGCGTAGGAGGGTTAAAGTAAAAGGAAAAATAAAAGAAGTATTAAGAATAGACAATTTTGAATACAAAATTGAAATAATGATTGTTGAAGATTTTACTCAAACACCAATGATTGTAGGAAAAAATTTCATGGATAGACCGGGACTTAAGGTTGTTAAACGTTGGGGAACATTTGAGTTTGAACAAGATAGTTTACTTTGCTCTTCACCAATAAAAAAATCTGTTCTCACTATAAGTCCTTTAGAAATAATAAAAAGTGATCACCTAAATATAAAAAGTGATATCTCGCAAGATACGAGGAGAAATTTAGTAGATTTAGTTAATGAGTATAGATGTTGTTTCGCAGTAAATTTAAAAGAATTGGGTAAAACTTTAGTAGTAGAGATCAAAATCACTTTAAAACAAGACCAAATTATAAAATATCGTCCATACAAAGTTCCTTACGCTTTGAAACCAGTTCTTAATCAAGTTATAAATGAATTGTTAGAATTAGGAGTAATTCAGCCTTCATGTTCAGAATTTTCAAGTCCAGTCATTTTAGTAAAGAAAAAACTATAGAAAATTAAATACAATCACTAAAAGAGAAACATTGAATTCTTTGGCGAATAAAACAGTTTTTACTTCACTAGATTTATTAAGTGGGTACTATCAGATAAAGGTTTCAGAAGAATGTCGACATTTGACATCTTTTATCACACCAAATGGTCAATATGAATTTTGTCGAATGCCATTTGGTTTGACCAATTCGCCAGCTGTATTTATGCGTATGATGGCGAAAATTATAGAACCGATAAAATGTGAAAATATTATAGTATACATGGATGATATCTTGATTGCTACTAAAACAGTAGAAGAAAATTTAATAATTCTTAATAAATTTTTAGAAGTGTTAAAAATTGCTGGTCTCACACTAAAATTAGAGAAATGTATTTTCTTTCAAACATCTATTCAGTTTCTAGGGCATGAAATATCTTCAGAAGGAATGAAGCCAGGACAACTAAAAACGATAGCTATTGAAAATTATAAAAGACCTACAAATGTAACAGAAATTCGACAATTTCTTGGCCTAACTGGGTATTTTAGGCGCTTTGTTAAAGATTTCGTTCAAATTTCTGCTCCTTTAAGAAAAATACTGCGTAAGGGTAAAAACTTTAGTTGAACAAACGAAACAGAGAAATCTTTCAGTATTTTAAAACAAAAATTGTCTGAAAAACCTTTGTTGGTGATATATGATATAGAAAAAGAACATGAATTCCATACCGATGCAAATAGTATGGGTTTAGCAGGTATTCTTATGCAACGTCAATCAGATGGATGTTTAAAACCCATAAGTTATTTCAGTAGAGCTACAAATAGCTGTGAACAAAAATATCACAGCTACGAATTAGAGGCGTTGGCGGTAGTGGAAAGTCTTGAAAGGTTTAAATTTTATCTTTTAAATAAACATTTTAAAGTGGTTACCGACTGTTTATCACTTAAATTGACGCATGAAAAAAAAGGACATTATTCCTCGCATAGCAAGATAGTGGATAAAAATAATAGAATATCCCTTATGTTACTAACCAAATTTAACAGCGGATATTACTAACCAACATACCCGGGTATGCACATGTATTTTCTATAGAATATGCATTTAAAAATGTATTTAGTTCGGTTTTTAACTTGTGTATTCGTTTATTCTTTACCTCTTACATGTTTTATTACGATATATGTGTACATGTTCTAAAGAATATGTATGCTTATGTATGAAACACTTAAATTTTAATACAAACTTTTGGAAAAACACAAATTTCTGAAGGGTCACAAACAATATCAGTAATAAAAAAGGATACAAAATAAGGATCGACACTAACAGATTAGCTGATAAATACAAATAAACAAAGACAGTAATTAGAAAAGACAGTAAGTAATTAGAAAAGACAGTAATAAAAAATACAGTAATAAAAAAAGACAGTAATAAAAAAAGGCAGTAATAAAAAAAGGCAGTAATAAAGAAAAGTAAAAATACACAATAATCTTTCTATCGATAATGATAAAAAATAACACAAGTGTCATGTATCCATATGAACAGAAACTCACAAAGGGCATATAAGTAACAACAGTAATAAAAAATACAGACCATAATTCCACAGAAATAAAACAAATAAACAACATCTGGAATAAAAACGCTTCGTAAATTAGAGAAATAATTTACCAACGAAGTACCTGTTCAGGAATATAAATACATGCTTTGAAAAAAATGTTTTAATTCTAAAACTAGTGCGCTTCAGTTAAAAACCTATTTAAGAAGTGAAATAAAAAGTGTTTTTAATAATTTAAAATGGATGGAGAATATTTGAGACCGCAACAAGTTGCGAGTTTATCCTTTGAAGAAAAAGAAGAATACATACAAGCTAGACTGCAAGAAATGTTAGAAGATGATTTTGAAGTATGTATATTCAATAAGAGGAGTGAAAATGGTTGTACAGTTGTTTTTTTCAGGATGAGGCATCTTATACAGAGGGAAGAGAAGATCAAGAACTAGAGCCAGGTGAGGATTCAGATGCTGAACAACCACAGCTGCCGGAATATAATTCAGAATCTTCTGAAAATGACGACACTGATGACGAGCTGACAGGTGAATCAGCAAGCACATCTGCAGAAAAACCTAATGAATATAAGGCTAAAGATGGAACGCTTTGGACAGAAGAATTTCCTCGACTTAGAAGAAATTTGTCACACAATATTTTTAAATCAACAAGACCTGGTCCAACTGGTAAAACAACAGGCCTAAGCATGGTGAATACTTTTAAATTAATTTTAAGTGAGGAAATGTGTGACATTATACTACGCGAGACAAACCGCAAAGGATTTCAAGCATACCAAGCCTGGAATAGAGGAAATCCTACAAAAGAACGTGTATGGCAGCCAGTAACAACTTCTGAGTTCAATGCTTACCTGGGAATATTGCTTTTTGCTGGTGTAAGTCGGTCACATTATGAACATACAAATGATTTATGGAAATCATGTGCGCATCCACTATACCGTGCATCAATGGGTAGAGATCGCTTTTACACGATAAGTCGCTTTGTTCGATTTGATAACGGAGGCAGCCGTCAGCAACGTTTGATAACTGATAAAGCTGCAGCAATAACAGACATTTGGCATATGCTCAACAGAAATCTTCAAGAATGCTATGTAGCAGGAGCTAATATAACAGTCGACGAACAGTTATATCCCTATCGTGGAGGTACTCGTTTTACTCAATACATTCCATCTAAGCCTGCTAGATACGGTATCAAAGTTTGGTGGGTTTGTGACAGCAATTCGTCATATCCCCTAAAAGGCCAAATATATACAGGATTAGATGCTTCTGGAGAACGAGAAAAAAATCAAGGTGAAAGAGTCGTGAAAGATCTGTGCTGCAATCTATTTAAAGGAAGTGGTCGTAATATTACATGCGACAACTTTTTTACGAGCTACAATTTAGCGACTACAATGATGCTCGACTACGGTCTTTCATTATTGGGCACAGTCAATAAAAGACGACGGTTTATTCCTTCAGAATTTGTATTAGCAAAAGGTCGCCAAATTCATTCAACTATTTTTGGATATAGTAATAGTATTACAATGTGCTCATATGTTCCGAAAAAGAATAAAGTCGTTCTTGTGCTGTCTACAAAGCACTATGCTAAAGAAACTGAAGGCTCTGAAGAAAAACCTAAGATGATAATTGACTATAATAAGACCAAAGGTGGAGTGGACAACATGGACAAACTGTTGGCGGAATACTCATGCAAGAGGCGAACAAACCGATGGCCTTTAGCATTTTTTTATAACATTTTAGACGTGGCTGCATTAGCAGCATTCATCATTTATAGCGAAAATAATCAGCATCTAAAAAAAACAACTAATCGCAGACGTAAATTTTTACAACAATTGTGTGAGCAACTTGTCATGCCCGAAGTTCAGGCACGTTCAGAAAATCCTCAAATAACTCGCCACTTCGGTACCAGAAATGGAATTGAAAGTATGCTAGGACACAGCTTGAAACATGAGATTGGAGAAGGACCTTCAAATAGGGAAGAACGCGATGCCAGTGGAAGAATTAAGCACAAGGGAAATTGCTTCCTTTGTTCAAAGCGAAGGCCAACTCGCAAAGCATGTGAAAACTGTATGAAGCCAGTTTGTGCTCAGCATGCAAAAGATAAAACATATTGTATGGAATGTAATAAATAAAAAATTTTTCGAATTTTTCAATTATATTTTTTTTTGTAATAAAAATTATTCTAGTTATTAAAATGACTTTGTTTTATTTATTTTTCTTGAAATTTTCTCAACATTTTCGCTTACATACCCGGGTATGCTGGTTAGTATTTTGAAGGGTTCAGATTAAAAATTGTCAAAAAAACTATTTTTCACCGAATTTTTTTCCTGTTTTTTTTCAAAAATTAATAAAAAACAATTATTTAGGAGACTACTGAAAATTTCAGTTCGATCCGTCGAAAAAAAAAATTTCTATTCACGTTTGAAAATGAAAAACATACCCGGGTATGTGGTTAGTAACATAAGGGATATGATTTTGAACTTGAATTTCGGCCGGGAACAAAATTACGTCATGTTGACGCTTTAAGTCGTGCTCCAAATGAGATGGTTGTAGAATCTGACGTAGAGAATGTTGCAGCTAAAATGTTTGTAGTAAGAGCCGAATTGGAAGATTGGCTTTCTACTTTCCAAAACTCGAAGAAATTAAGAAAGTTTTGAACGGATTTCTTAATGAACATAGTGAGATATATACAATAAAGAAAAATTTTGTCTTATGTGAAAATCGGATATATAAAAAAACTGATTCTGGTGAGAAATTTGTAGTTCCAGATGGTTTACGCTGGAAAGTTATTAAATCGCTCATGACGATATGGGTCACTGTGGACTTTCACGAACTTTAAGTAATATTCGTAAATTATTTTGGTTTACAAAAATGTCGATATGTGTTAAGAAATATATAAAGTCTTGCATTGATTGTGTATACAATAAAAGAGGAGAGAATGGAAATAAATACACTATTTACGAACCAGAAAGACAACCTATCCCTTTCTATACAATTCATTTAGATCATCTGGGGCCGTATCCTCGTAGTAAACAAAGAAATGAATATGTCTTAGGTCTTATTTATTCTTTTACAAAATTTGTGGTACTTAAAGCAGTACGCAATACATCAACTAAAATTGTTGTAAAATTATTAGATGAGGTTACACAATATTTTGGAATGCCCTCTCGAATAATTACCGATCGTGGCTCTGCATTTACAGCTAAAGAGTTCGAGAAATTCTGTGAAGATAATATGATTAAACATGTCAAGACTGCAGTTAAAACCCCGCGTGCTAATGGACAAATCGAGAGATATTTTAGAACAATTAAATATGCAATAAGTTCTACAACTGAGATGGAAAGTGGCAAAGACTGGGATAAAAGATTACCAGCAATTCAATTGGCTCTTAATAGTATGCAACACACAACCACTAAGCAAACTCCTCAAGAACTTCTAATGAATTATCAACCAAAGAGTATTTTGCGCAATAAATTGATACTTGCACTACATGACGAGAGTAGAAAAGATGCAGATGAAGATATTCCTTTATTGGAAATTCGAGAAAAAACTTTAGAACGAATGAAAGAAAGCCAAAAATATCAATCGTCGAAACATAACGATTGTCAAAAATTGCCAAAACAGTTTGAAGTTGGGGATCTTGTGATGATTCGTAGAGAACCTGTATGTACAGGACAGTCTAAAAAGGTACAACCAAGGTATAAAGGACCTTACGGAATAAGTTAGGAAATGATAGGTATTTGGTAACGGAAGCTGATACCTTGCAGTTAACACAAAAACTATATGAATCTGTTCATTCGGCCGATCATCTAAAATCATGGTTTACCTTAAAGGACGCTAACTTTGATTTAGATTTCTCAGAAAGTGATGTTGAAGAAACGCTTGTTGAATGAAATGATAATTTCATAATAAATAAATGATTATTAAAAATAAAAATAAAAAATTATAAAAAAAAAATTTTTAAAAAAATTTAAAAAAAAATTAAAAAAAATTATAACCATATGTAAAAAGAGAATAAACAAAAAAAAAAAATACAAACACTTATTGTTTTAATTGCATATACATATATATACATATATATGTATACATATATGTATATATTTTTTTTAACACTGAGGACAGTGTTAAGGTCGGTTGGCCGAGTTGTAGTAGCGATTTTAGTAAACACTTTGTTTTTTTTTAAATAAATTGCTGAAGACTTTTCTTAATATTCTAAAATTTTGGTTTACGCTTAAATTGTTAAAGAATTTAAGAAAGGAAATATTGAGTAAACAAAAGAGTAGAAAGGAGTTGTTGTATTATATGGACAGAGGAATAAGTAATTGTAGCACAAATTCCACTGGCAGATGTTTTATAATGTTCTTATAATAAGGACTGTCCCATAAAAAATTGACGTTTTGGTTTTTAACAATAAGGGCAATAAAAAACATGATTATTACATAATTTTTGAAACAGAATTGCTCTATTCAAGTCAAATTTTAAAATAATACCAATCATTAGTTTACTAGAAGCCAAACTTTCAACATGTCACTTAGTGAAGAAGAAATACGTCAGAGCATTCTGACCAAATTCGTGGAAAATCCGGATAAAAAATATTCAATGATAGCAAAGGATTTAGGAACCTCAATTTCAACTGTACAGCGGACCATATCAAGGTATAGAGGAGGATTACCGATTTCTAGGAAATCTGGATCAGGTCGAAAAGCAGGTCCTTCAAACCCAGAGGTAGTGAAGAACATTAGGCGGATTTATTTCCGGAAACCAAACACCTCTGTGAGAGATATGGCACAGGTAGCTGGAACATCGAAGTCAACGGTACAAAGAGTAAAAAAATTTCATAATCTAAAAACATACAAAATTCAAAAAGTACCTGGTAGAACGGAAGATAAAGAAAAAGTGGCAAAAACCAGAGCACGAAAACTTTTTGAAAACATATTAACAAAATACGACTGCATTGTATTAGACGATGAAACGTATTGTAAAGCAGATTTTTCTCAACTACCTGGACACGGTTTTTATACAGCAAAGAAAAAGGGCGTTGTGCATAGAAAATTTACAACACAAGGGATCTCCAAATTTCCAAAGCAGTATATGGTCTGGCAAGCCATATGCTCTTGTGGTCCCCGAAGCGAGGAATTTATCACAACTGGAACAATAAATTCCAAAATTTATATAGAAGAATGCCTCCAAAAACGCCTTCTTCCATTTATTCGTAGCCATAATGGTTCGGTTGCATTTTGGCCAGATTTAGCGACATCTCACTATGCAACAACAACAAGAGCGTGGTATGAACAATATGGGATCCACATTGTACCGAAAGAGATGAATCCAGCAAACTGTCCAGAAATTCGACCTATCGAGAAGTATTGGGCTCTTGTGAAAAGGGAATTAGGAGAAACTAAGAAAAAAGCTAAAAATGAAGTTGATTTTAAAAATAAGTGGAAAAAAAACCTATAATGTGGTGTCCGAAACCACTGTACGGAACCTAATGCGCGGCCTTAACAAAAAAGCCAAAAATTTTTTTAGATCTAAGTAATATAAATTTTTTTTTAATGGTATTTAATAAGATGTTAGTTAAGAAATGAAAACTACTTTAAATAATTAAAATCGAACAATTACTTTTTATTTTATATCGGAAAATCAAACGGTCAATTTTTTCTGGGACAGTCCTTATATGCGGTGTTTATTGCTAAATTACTAAAAATTCAAGATTGTCGGAAATATAATAGTTAAAAGAAAAAGAAAGACAAATAAAATACTTACGACAATGTGTCTTATGTATTATGTTGTAAGGTACCTGAATTAGTTGAGAAAAGGATTGTTGCGTTAAATTCTTAAGTGAATGTATTGAATGTATTGTGGGTTGAAAGAGACCGATTATGTAAAAGAAAATTATGAATTTTGAGTTTAACCAGGAAAATCCCGCTTGGTTGAGTTATGCTATTGGTTAAGAATATATAATATAATATTATATCCCTTTTCCGTTCACGGGACATAAAACTATGACATGAAGGTAAGATTTGCTTCAAGATGGAATTTTTATATTTGAGAATAGGAGTAGGATGTGGCTTAGATGTAGTTCTTGTATTCACGAATAGGAATTTTTGGTAAATGAAATTATCATTTGAAATAAATAAAGGATAGATTGAGAAGTAGAAAGGGTACCCGCCGAGGTTAGATTTTAGATTAAGAATTTAAAAATAATCAATCAGTTTTGAACTGTGGTCAGAGTTAGTAGAAATTATCTCGTTTATGTCATAGTGAAATTGTCCAACACGGGCATGACAGAAGTTGGATAAATAACAACGAAAAAAAAAATTCTATATTTTTAAAGTACTTTTTTTTAATAAATTAAAATTATTTATTTTAGTTTATTATAATTGCTACAGAGTTCAAAATTAATCTCATGGTGTAATATCTGGAATTGGACCTCTTTCCCATTTCTCTTTAATGAGATATAAATCAAAACACCAGTTTTTTAGAAGTTTTAATAATTATTCTAAGAATTATATAAATTTCCCAAAATCTCTTGCTCAAAGACATTAAGAAAATTTTGTATTCACATGGGAAAACATCAAAACTTTCAACAAAATTTCTAATGGAAAACTTATTAAAATAAAAAGTAGTGACAAAAAAACCACGAAAATATTTAAAAAAATGTTGTAATTAGGAATAGCAAAGAAGACTGTTTTTTAGTTTCATTTTTAGAAAGGTTCTGTCACTTCAGAAAAGGATTGTTTATGGTCATCAAAAAAGATGAAACTGATGATATAATGAACATTTTCGAAATTTTAAACATATATTTTTATAAAGCAATCTATTTCATAGCTAAAGAATTTGAATTTTTGCATTTGATGAGTTTCATCAACAATTTCAAATTAAACCAAAAGAACCTGAAATATTGGATATTTTTAAGTTTACTGATCTGAATCTTGTTCAGACTTATGAATCAATGTATTTGTAGTGTATTTTATTTGTAGATATATTACATACATCTATATATTTATTTATGTTCATATATTTTTTTAGAAAAATTGAAGAAAATGTGCCCTTATTATGACCAACTTAATGAAATTTTCGGAGAAAAGGCGAATACGTCATTATGTGCAGTATATGAAACAGGATCTCCCAACCAAATTCTTTCACCGGAAAATTATTTTTGCACACCATCCCCAGGTTTTTTTATGGATGATGATGAGCCCGAAATAAGTGTCATTATGACTTCACATACAACATCAACTAAAACCAACGTTTTACCTAGCACATCAACTGAAACCAACGTTTTATCTGGCACATCAACACAAGCCGATGTTTTATCAACACCATGTATCAGAAAAAAAATACCGTGTTTCATGAAAAATCCAGAAAACTATGGAAAAAAATTCAAACGAGCCTTAAGTGAACGTGAATGTCATTCTATTCTAAGAAAAGCATCAAATTCAATGGAATCTGCTGCGAGAAAACTGAATATTTCTGCAAGCGTAAGAACCATACAAAGTGTAATTAAACAAGCAGAACATATTAAACGGTTAAAAGTTGTATGTAAGCAGTGTTGTGCAATTACGCGTAAACTATTAAAGTCTACGTTTTGATGTAAAGTACAGCGTATACAAATAAAGTGGCGTAGATAATGTAGATAAAGGGTAAACAAAGTAGATAATGTAGACAAAAAGCTGTCATAATCATGACAGTTACTACGTTTATACTACCTCTTAAACCGGTATAACTCATACCGATATAAGTTATGACGGTTTAAATTTGTGGTATAAACGTTTCCTTAAACCGATATAAGTCCTTAAATCGCTTTAACATAAAACGATTATTAAACCGGTTTAAGCAACCTTATATCGATATAAAAAGAGGTATAAACACTTTATGACGGTTCGTGTGATTTTAAAATCTATTAAATAGAAATTTAGTTAGTTTAATACTTTATAACAGATGTTATTTTAAAAATTAAAGAATATTGAGTGTAAATATTTGACTTAAGTGTTCAAAATAATTATTTTTCTTTTGTTTGTAGTACTGTACCTTAAATCGCTTTATATAGAATTTTGTTTATATCGCTTTATCTTGTAAGTATAAACACCAACGTAATCGGTATAAGATAAACCGGTTTTCTATATCGCTTTAACTTATACCGCTTTAAAAAGTAAGTATAAACGTAGTAAGTGTCATTAGACTCATTTCATTAGTCATAGTTATTTTATTCATTGGCATTCGGTTCACGGTTGGATTTTTTTTATTTCAGTAACATAAAATTTATCTTTAATAATTTAAAATGTCCAAGAAAGGACGCCCAAAAAATAATTGCTTTGATGAATTAGGTTTCGATTTGGCGAGGGTGCACAATAAATATACGGCAGTATGCAGATTGTGCAAAAAAGTTTTGCAAAATACCGCAGCTTCTCGCCTCAAAGGACGCAGGTATACATATTCTAAAGTTATTTGATCGAAATAAAATCTTGTAACCAATAATTTTTGAAAAATTTTCTATAGAAATATCTGTAAGAGGAACTCTGAAGAAGCTGTAAGTACTAGAAATCAGACTATTTTTATTTTAGCAGATGATGACAATCATCCAAAGAACAACAATGAAATTTCTGTAGGTATCCTCTGTATCTGTTGGGTATGAAATTTTTAAATATGTATTTAAATCTCTTTTTTTAGAGCTCGAAATCTTCAGAACAAAATATGCCACCACCTCCTCGTGCTTATCCAGAAACTAATTTTGAAAACTTAAATATTAATAGTTTACGTGACGATGACAATGTAATGTTTTTTTTATTTAATTTACTTTAGACCTAAATCTAAGATGGAATATATCTGTACTTCTTTACATTATAGAATATGGACATATCTTTATCAACAGAAGAGGGTGAACCAATAATATTGGAATTTAGTCCCCAAGAGTTTCAGCATTCACCTCAACTAATATCACCAACTGCAGGTACATCATCATCGGCTTCTATGTTTTCATCAGGACCATCAACATCAATGTCATCATTATCTCTGCAATCAAAGGCTCCATTAACACCAACAAACTCATCTTCATCATCATATTCATGTGCCAAAAAAACACTGTCATGTAAAAAATCTTCCGGTATGTCAAAATTTTTAGACAATATAAGTTTAAGCGAGATATACGAAATAAATGTTTTGTTAGGAAGGTTTATTTACGGGTGCAACTTACCGTTGCGAATTGTAGAATCTGTACATTTCAAAAATTTTATTCAGAAATTACGGCCTGCATATTATAAATATATTCCAGATAGGAGAGAAATTTCAACAACAGTATTAGACAAAGCTTACGACGAATTTCTTTCTAAAACAAAAAGTAATTTAAAAGAAGAATCAGTTTTATTAATTGACGGGTGGAAAAATTCTTCCACTAATTCAAAAACTGTGGTAACAATGATACATAATTCTAGTGGTTGCCAATCATTTTTAGATGCATGGGATTTAAGTGGTGAGTCAGAGAGTGCCGAAAAACTAATGGAGATTGTGATCGATTCGGTTGATAAGGCAAAAGAATTGTACGACACCAACATCTATGCAGTAGTAAGTGATAATACTAGTTCAATGTTGAAAATGGGCAAGATATCAAGTCATTTCATATGGCATGTAATAGCCATACAGCTAATTTATTGGCCAAGGATGTAGTAAACAAAACAATCAACGATAAAGTGACGGCTGTACTTAAAGAGTATAAACACGCCGATCTTGAAAAAGTTTTGATTGATAAAGGTGGTCGGAGGATCAAACTTCCATGTGAGACACGATGGTGTTCTTATCGTGATAGTTATTTATCCTTTATTCATAACTTGGAGAAAATGAAGCAAATCGCGGTTGAAAAAACACACAAAAAAATCAAACAGAACGTAATACAGTTATTGTTCAATGACGAATTCATTGATGAAATCAAAGAACACATTGAAGTTTTTGAACCAATTTGTAAAATAATAAATGTGTGCCAAAGGGCTACTACATCAGTTGCTGATGCTGTTAATCTTTGGCTCAACCTTCAATTTCCCGTAAAATTTCAAAAGTTTCAATCCAAAATTGAAATGCGGAAAAGTATGGTGTGTAATGATTTCTCATTAACAGGGTTTTACTTACACCCGTTCTATGACAAAAGTTGTCTTACAGAAGACCAAAAACATCAGATTTATGCGTTACTATTTAAAGTACTTGATGGAAAAGGTATCGAAGAATGGGATACGTACAAGAACAAACAGGGCATTTTTAAGGTTTTATACGATAAAAAAGTGGAAGACCCCTTGGTATTTTGGAGTATGGCAGGACTAAAATGTAAAACTCTACCAAAACTCGCAATGAAATTGTTAAATATTCCAGCATCAACGGCTCAATTAGAACGTTTATTTTCTAGCTGGGGCTACGTTCACAGTTCTATTCGTAACAGATTAAATTTTGAGCGCTCAAAAAAATTATTACACATCTATTATTCTTTGCGTATACAGGATAAATCTAATAATGATGATGTTGATGATGATGATGATGAATATTGAATAATAATGAGATTATAGATTTTAATAAATATGAAAATTGTTGTATGCTATAAAATTAATAAAGCACATACTTATTTAAATTAATTGAGTTGAATTTAATTGTTTTTATGTTATTGGTGTTCCATTTCTTCAGTTTTTACACTGCTTATTTTGTCTACATTATTTACGTCAAAAAATCTGCAGTTGTCTACTTACATACTCTACGCGTATACAACTGCGTAGATTACATCGACGTAGTCTACTTGCACAACGCTGTACATATGTAAGCATATTAAACGGTTAAAAGTTGTATGTAAGCCTGCCTTAACAAGTTCCCACAAAACAGCACGTTTAAATTTTGCTCGAGAACACATGACATGGTCTACAAAATGGAAAAAAGTAATATTTACTGATGAAAAGAAATTCAATTTAGATGGGCCTGACGGGTATAAGTTCTATTTTCATGACTTACGAAAAGAAGCCATACTTTTATCCAGGCGACATAAAAGTTTGGGATCTGTCATGGTCTGGGGAGCTATTTCTAGCAAAGGTTGTGTTGATTTGGTTATATTAGAAGGTCGCCAAAATGCTAAAAAAATACCTCGACCTTTTAAAAAATCCAAAATCCAAAATTGATGAAATTATGGGATCCAAAAAGTGGATTTTTCAACATGATAATGCTCCTATACACCGTGCTGATGATATAATTGAAATACTTTTTTTTTAAATTCCTAACGCGAAGAAAAAAAAACACAATAATTACATAATATTTTTTATTTAAAAGTGCCAAATTTTATTATTTTCTGTCTACTTATAAAATTCTTTTTTTTGAAGAAAAAAAAAATATATACGAGGGGCGGTCCAAAAGTTTTGAGCCTTTTCTGGAAAACAATAACTGCGAGGCAAAACAGGTGCACCAATTTGGTTATTCATTATTTAGAAATCTGTATGCGAAATTTCACTTATCTGTCATTTGTTGTTCAGTTTTTATGAAGAGTGAAACAAAGTGCGAGGTAGTAAAATATGAATTTAGAGAAAATTGAATATCGTGCTGTAATTAAGTTTTTAACAAAAAAAGACAAAAATTCAACGGAAATTTTTTCTGAGATGCAGTCTGTTTACAGTGATTCTGCACCTTCATTAGCAACAGTAAAAAGATGGCACAGCTATTTTAAACTCGGCAGAGAATCATTAGAAGATGACCCTCGCACCGGCCGACCTGTAGAAGCAACCACATCAGATGTTGTTGAAAAAGTTGAAAATTTAGTTCTGGAAAATAGCAGATTGAAGAAAAAGGAAATTGCACGACATGTCGGTGTATCAGAAACTACAGTACTTCGGATTCTACACAATGAACTTAACATGTCAAAAATTAGTGCAAGGTGGGTGCCGAAAATTCTTTCTACTGTGCAAAAACGTGTTCGTGTCGAGTGTTGTAAAAAATTTTTAAGTTTGTGCGGAGAAAAGCCAGGAGACATAATTTCAAGAATAGTCACTGGAGATGAAACTTGGATCCATTACTTTGATCCTGAAACAAAAGAAGAATCCAAACAGTGGCTTCCAAAAGGATCTGCGCCCCCTAAAAAGGCAAGGGTAGAACCGTCAGCAGGAAAAGTAATGGCAACAATATTTTGGGATTCTCAAGGAATACTTCTTATAGATTACAAAGATAAAGACGTTAAAATTACTGGCAGCTATTATGCTTCAGTGATACATAAACTAAAGGAATCTATAAAAGAAAAACGTAGAGGAATGTTAACTAAAGGTGTTCTCCTTCTGCATGATAATGCACCGTCCCATCGAAGTCAAAATGCGATGCAAGCTATAACGTCTAGTGGACTCCAAGAAATTAGTCACCCGCCTTACAGCCCAGATCTAGCCCCCAGTGATTATTATTTGTTCCCACATTTGAAAAAACATCTACGTGGAATCAGGTATCCTGACGATGAGTCACTGAAAGTGGCCGTAGAAGACTATTTTAACAGCAAAGATAAATCTTATTTTTCAAAAGGACTAGAATTATTATTGGAAAGATGTAATAAATGCATTTCAATAAAAGGTGAATATATTGAAAAATAAAATATATTTCATTGTTTTATTTGAAAGATTTTACACAAAGGCTCAAAACTTTTGGACCGCCCCTCGTATATATGGTTACATCCCCAAAGGAACGAATGCCGTTCTCATAAGAAAGAATCTCAAGCATAGTAGCTGAAACCTAAAGTAAAAACCCAAGCTCAACAAAATTCACCTTCTTTTGATTCCAATTAATCAAAGAACTTATTAATTATTAAATTCACTTTCTCATACCCACGAAATTGCAAAACGTGCAAAAAAGAATTAATAATCATTTTCTCACAATACAGAATGCTTAATTTGTAAAATAGACAAAAAATCACTTTCCCATCATTCAAGATGCAATGTTTAATTTAAGTAACGAAATTGTAAAGAAAGCTAAGAAATCAATTTAGTTAGTTCTTAGTGGTGTCTCGTCGTGAAAAGTACAAAAAAGAAAATTTAGTTAGTGGAAAACTAAAAGGTAGAAATTAAAAAATAAGTGTTATAGTTTTGTTCAATAAAGTTAATAAAAAACTAAAACTTGTGTTTATGAACATTTTATTTTTTTTTGAACATTTTATTATTATTATTTTTTTTTTTTGAAACATTTTTGTCCGACAAGTTAAATGGCGCAGTCGATAGGATTCCAATAGAAAGGAATCCAGGATAAAGGACAAAAGAAAAAAAAATTTAATAAATAAAAAGAAGTATATAATATAAATTAAATGAATATAGATTTTTCAAAAGGAAAAAGATTCAAAACAAAGGCAGTGAAAATAGTAAATAAAAATTAAACAAAAAAAGGAAAAAAAAATATAGTCACAAATTAAATTTAAATAGAGAACAAAAATACAAATTTCAAAACATTTATGTATTTAAAATTTATGTATTAAAAAAAAAACAAATCTTCAGTTATTAAACAATTATACAAAAAAAAAAAATTTATAAAATAAAACATAACGCTGAGAAACAGATAATGTGCTGCATCATTAGGCCCCGGTTCCAGCAACGGTACCGCCGCGAGGGATTCCCTGAGAAACACCAGCTGATTGTTCATTCGCCGATGCAGTTCTATAGAAAGCTAAGTGAATATTTGTTATTTTTTTGAAAGAAAAAAAAAAGGAATCAAAAATATGAAAAAAAAAATAATATTTTAACGTAAGCAAATTTATAAATATTTAGTAAGATAGAAACAAGGAGGAAATAAGACGTACAAGATCTTAAAATTCTATATAAAATAAGTAAAGTATAATTTTTTTGGACGGTCGAACTCTTTTCCTGCTTGTTTCATCTCCGAATATCGTTCTTTTTTGAATTTAAGAACAAAAAAAGTCAAGAAAATTTTATTTTTTTTAAACACTATGCATGTCCATAAAAGAAAGTCATAGTTAACCAAATTAATTAAGTACAAATTATTAATTTTTGTATCTTGAATGGAATTGTATGTATTTTTAAGAAAATAATAATACTAACCCAACAATTTTTTTTGTTAAAGAAAAGAAAAGGAATAAAGAAAAAAGAAGAAATTAGAAAAGAAAAAGGAAAAGAAATAAAATTATGAACGTGTTGATTTAATTTACTGGAGAGGTCCCGAAGGGTGGCGTGATGGGACTGGTGAGGGTCCATGAGGGGACAACACAGATTGCCACACACCTGGCCGATATCCTGTTGAATTCCATTATTTAGTACATCACATTATTTTTTGGTTTTTGTTTTTCTTCATCCGTTCGCTTCTTGATTTTCGGTTAGAAATTCACATATCCGGTCTACGACTATGTTACGGTTCTGTTCGCCCTCAATACGGTGAGTCCAAAGATCCCACGCCAGGCTGAAGCAGCTGGAATCCTATAGTAGACCGGTTTGGACTCATCGGGAGGTCAGGAGCTTTGGGCTTTGGTTTTTTTTTCAAATGTAAGTATGAAAACGGCTTCTCATTTTTTTTTTATCACCATCGAAATATCGTAACAGATATGAGAATGACGTATCTTTTGATTTGCTATCACAAATGTCGAATTCATCTGTTTGTATGCTTTCACACTATGGATTTGATTTGTCAAACATTGTATGTACGTGCAAAATTTAAAAAAAATTTCTGCAATACAGTGCACTAACTTGAATCCCCGATAACTTGAACTATCCAGTAACTTGACCTTTTAAAAATTTAGCATTACCTGCTCTATAACTTGAAATAATGATTGCTCAGTAACTTGAACTCTAAACTTTTTCATACGCTAAACATGAAAAAACTGTAAAAATCATGTTTATGCATGTTTCATATTGTTTTTTTTTTTCACTGGTATACACTTGTACATGCATATACAGTATGATAGTCTTTTTTGATGTTACTTTAATTGGGTGGTTGATTGCAGCGTAATTTCTAGCAGTCGTTTTCAAATAATTAGAGATTTTTGGTAATTTTCTTTTGTAATTTATTAAATTTATAAAAGTGAAATGGGTTTAATTAAAGTTCAAAAATTGAATTCTCTTACGCTCAAGCAAAAAGGTGAAATTATAGAAAAGTTGAATTGTGGTTTCAGTTTATCTAGTTTAGCTAAAATGTATAATGTAGCTAAATCAACTGTGTTCAATATTAAAAAACAATCGAATATTTCCTCGTCGGTTGTTAATACCTTCAGTGGACCTGGAAATAAGAAAAGAATTTCTCGTCCTGAGTTTCCATTAACTGAACGTGCTCTCTATGAATGGTTTTTAAGACAAAGAGAAAGGAATGCGCCAGTAAATGGACCCACTTTGAAAAGAATGGCACAAGAATTTTTTTGTAAAAATAAAGGCAAGAACCAACAAAGAACATTTAATGCCAGCGATGGTTGGCTTCAAAACTTTCGACGTCGATTTGGGATTAGACACCTGACAGTTTCTGGCGAAAAAGCTTCAGCCAAAGTGGAACTAGTTGATCTTTTCAAGAAAAAATTAAGCAATATTATTAAAGAACTCGGACTAAAAAGAGAACAATTATATAATGCGGATGAAACTGGCCTATTTTGGAGAATGCTTCCGAACAAAACATACGTTGCAGAGAATAAAAAACTGCACCAGGTACTAAAATTGAAAAGCAACGATTCACAGCAATGTTCTGTGCAAATGTAACAGGAGATCACAAACTAAAATGTTTGGTCATAGGCAAAGCTAAAAAGCCTCGAAGTTTTAAACAATTTGAAATACCAGTGGTCTACAAATCATCAAAAGCAGCATGGATGACTAGTTTTATTTTTAAGGAGTGGTTCCATAATACCTTTGTTCCAGAGGTATGTACTACATATTCTCGACGATATTTTCTAGACTTCATTTTGTTTGACCCACTTTTTAATTGAAGCGATACCTGGAAACGAAAGGACTACCGCATAAAGCTCTACTTTTAATAGGTAATGCAGCCAGTCATGCTTCAGAGGAAAAGCTGAAAAGTGAGGATGGTAATTTTTGGGCGATGTTTTTACCACCGAACGTTACGTCATTAATTCAGCCCATGGATCAGAACATAATAAGACTGGTGAAGCTGCATTACAGAACCAGACTTCTTACACACATTGTTGCACACAAAGATGAACCCATGAATGCAACATTGAAAAAGTTTACAATACGCGATGCAATTTGGTGTTTGAAACTGTCATGGGATCAAATTAAAAATAAAACGATTGTGAAAAGTTGGAAGAATATTTTAGAAGACAAAGAATGTTCAACTGAGGATGACGAGGATGATATTCCCTTGGCAAATTTGAGAAGATTTTGAGAAGAAGATGTAAGAGCTAACCAGGAAGAGTTGGCCGCGCTTTTAAATGAAGTTGATGATCAAGTAAGATGCCAAACAGCATTAAATAGTTTTTTTACATATTCTTTTGTCTTTTTTTTTAAGAACACTTATGATCAGGAGAATATAATTGAGTGGGAAAAGAGTGAGGTACAATTTATTTAGGATAAATTAAAAATATTTGTACTGCCCGAATACTTTGTTGAGCTACTGTATATAACTACATATGTATTTAATTTCTTAAATTTTCTCAATTACCCTGCAGCACACTCAGATGAATAAATCACGAGACGCCACTGATTGCCATTTCATCATATTTCTACAGTCATGAAAAAATTTTTAGAGGTATTTACACTTTACGTCTGGCAATAATATAACAATCTCAACACAATCAACAATTTTCAAATTTTGTTTGTGGTGAAGTTTGCTATATATCAGGGGTGGCCAGCTACACTGACTTTGGGAGCCACGTTTTAAAAAGAAATATTTGAAAGAGCTGTTTATTTATTTTAACAAAAACTGTATGTAAGATAATTTTTTTCTAAAATCCGTTATGTTGACTATTTACAAGATTTTTCATGAGCAATTCACTTAAAATTCGTTAGAAGCTACCAATGTTATAAAAATTGATTAAATATGAATAAAACTAATATTTTGAAGTAAAGTAATATTTAGTCACAATTTGAAATACTAGAAGGTATTTCATATAATTTTGGGAATTTTTTTCGACGATTTTTTTAAAAGAGGTACAATTTCTTATTTTTATTTTCCAAGTTTTCGAAATTCCCATGGTAAGGCGAATTTCTGTTATTTCGATGACGTCATAAGTAACTTGCAAAAGGATTTGACGAACTGTGCAGCACTGTCTGGCCTTAGACGAATCTACGGATATTGAACATAAACCACAATTAGCTGTATTTGTTCGTTATCTAACAAACAATATAGAGGTGAAAGAAGAACTATTAGACCTTATTGCACTAAAGGACACGACTCGAGGAACTTTCAGCAGCTAACTACTAAGACTGACAACACTCGTAAAGCATCCACAAGCAAATTTAACTTTTAAAAATTAAATTTATATAATTTCTGATTGCTTTCAAATTTGTTTTTTATAATCAGTGCAATACTTTTATTTTCTTAAATCATGAACTTTATAAAAAAAATGAAATAAATTTTTTATTTTTTACTTTTAAACATTGAGTAGTTTTACTATATTTTATTCTATACATTTTTTGCATAAGAGCCGCACCATTCGCCTACGAGGGCCGCATGCGGCTCGCGAGCCGCGCTATGGGCACCCCTGCTATATACCATATACTGTACTGATAGTGATAAATATGTTGTATTTTGTATTGTCCGCTGTGTGGTGAAATTGAATTGCCATCGCCATCTTCATTTCTACAATCTTCAATCTTCCTTCCTTCATTTGGTGCATATCTCAATCGTGAGTATTTTATTAATAATTTATATTACATTATTACGAAAAAAATTGAACTGATCTATAATTTAATTTCAAGCACCCAATTCAAATATTTTAAAACCAAAGAACAACAAAAATGGACAAGTGGATATATTTCTTTTAATTCCAAAGTTGTTAATGTTTAATTTTATATTTTACTAGAGTGGCTACTAAACACAAAAAATGTAAATCAGAAAGATCCCATGAGGAACAAATTTCCTGTTGCTACAACTTTCTCAAATAAAAACGAAATAAATTGTCTCGCTAGTTCTACTAGCGTTACTCCTGTTCTTGTAGAGGAAATTAAAAATACAAATGAAGACGACTTGCCATCAATTAAAAATTAGAAAACACATTTCGATCAACAATTTCGTAATAAATGGCTTGAGGAACATAAATGGATAGCTGAAAAAGACGGTAAGGCTTACTGTGCATTCTTCCAATTGCCTATTAGTAACAATAAACCACATCTGATAAGACATGAAAAATCCGAGCGACATGAAAAAACTGTAAATGTCTTGAAAAATCAACCAAAAATCGAGAAACAAAATGATGAATTCAAAACCAAATTAAATAAATTGAAAATCGCTAAATTGAGACTATAATGTTTATACTACAATATAACTTACCATTCACTTTAATTAGTCCACTGATTGCATTGATTCAAAGTATAGCACAAGATTCTGCTTTAGTGAAAGAGTTAAAAATGGGAAAGACAAAGTCAACAGAAATTGTTAAAAATCAACTATTACAAGAAACCAATTCGAGTATTTCGAGTGTTTTAAAGAAGCAAAAATTTTCAATAATAATTGACGAAACAACAGATGTAAGTACAGAAAAGTGTTTGGCTGTGGTTGTGTGATATTTTAATTTTACTTTGTCTAAAGTTCGGGACCGATTTTTAAGCTTAGTAGAGCTCAAAAATTCAGATGCAAATTCCATATACAATTCAATAATGGACGGAAAAATAGGAGGACTGAAATCACTGCTCATGAAAGATATTCCACATCTATTCTCAATAGGTTGTATTTGTCACTCTTTGCATCTTTGGTCTTCATCAGCTGCAAAAGCGATACCAAACTGTATTGAAATTTTAGCAAGAAATATTTATTTCTATTTTTCGCACAGTCTTAAGAGACAAAATGACCTTAAAGAATTCCAAGAAAACTTTGATGTTGCTACTCACAAAGTTTTGAAAGTATCCTCTACTAGGTGGTTATCTTTGGAATTTGTAGTAAACAGAATCTTAGAACAATGGAAAGTTTTACAGATTTACTTTTTAAGTGGAAAATTTGAACTTAACTCTGACAACAATGCAGATTTGACAAGCAAAGTAAATTCCGAGCTTAATGACTGTAACAAATTTTATCTTGTTTTTGGCATATATACTAAATTTAACAAATATCTTCACAGTGTCACACGCTATTGAACATGATGAAATCATACTATAAGAAAATTTTAGTAATTTTGTGAAAGTTAGTAATTTGTGTAAAAAAAAATTCAAACATATCGATTTTGACAGTATTAAATACTTCAAGGAAATAAAAGACATTTATGTGGGTGATAAGGCAGAATTATTTATTAGAACTGCAAAGTTTTCAGAAAAAGAAATTATTGAAATGAAAAAAACATGCAGAAGTAATTATACAATTCTATGCAAAGATATTTTAAAGAGGATTGATTTTGACGATAAAGCATTAAATTTTTTACATGGAGATTCATCCTTCATTTCTAGCAGAAAGTGCATCATCTTTTATTGCTGCAATTCCAGGTTTTATTGAGGAAGATGAAATTTAAGAATTAGACAACGAATGTAGAATGTTAAGAAATCAGACTATAGTTTCAAAAGACCTTGATCTAGAAAGTTTTTGGGCTTCTGTGTTCAGAATCAAAAACTTATTAAATTAATGTATGTTCCCCCAAGTAACTAAATTGGTAAGCTGTTTGCTATGTTATCCACATAGAAAGAGTTTTTTCCCAACTAACACTAATAAAAGATAAAAAGAAAAACTGCTTACACATAAGCACAATTAATGCAATGATGGCAGGAGTTATTGCGTAATAATAATGCCATGAACTGGATGCTGGATGAACTGGATCTCATAGGTAACTAAAAATTTTAAATGAAATTCGCATAACATTTATTAAGATTTGTTTGATAAAGACATAAAATATTGTGAATATTCATTCGATTCGATCAACGTCCGAAAACCACAATAGGGCTTTATATCTTAATATTTTCTGAGATTTGATGATAAAATTTATATTGAGACTGAAATTTTTCTGATTAACTTTCAACAATTAAAGTTACTTTGATTAATATATTTTTATTAAGTTTTGGAAAAATCATTTTTGTTTATTTTGTGATAAAACTTTATTTTCTTAATTAGTGATAAAAATGCTGGATATTTTTATTTAATTTTCTTCTTTTTTTATAGCTAGTTTTTAATATTATTTTGATGTTAATAAAAAAAAACCAAGTTATTAATAAATAATAATAACACTAAATTAACAAATAACAAATAAAAACATTTAAAGCTCTCATTATCATTAATTGCAATTAAAAATTGTATTTAGTCTGGTAATCGTACTCTACTACTTATTTCCTTTGAACACTGCTTTCCACTTATAGATTAAATTTCTACTACTCTACGAATAGTAGAGCTTTGAACAGCTCTGCTAATGACTTAATAAATTTGTAAAGAAGTACAGTAAAAATTATAAATTATAAAAAATAAAAAAAAGTAAATCATTTAATTGAACGGCTTCTTTTTCTAACTGAAACATTTTTTCAACAAGAATTGTCTTATATAATGTACCTACATATTATGTACAAATAATTTAATTGATTAGCAATAGTTTTTATTATTAGAGTGCATTTTTCCCAATATTATGCTTACAAGGATTTCATATTTTTCGATTTATGACAACGTTCTAGAAACTTTAGATAGCCACATGCTCATCATACAATTTTTGAATTTAAATGCAAATGTACATAGGTAGCATAAATACATAGGTACATACCTTTACGCACAAACTTCGATAATATTTTAAAGTATGATTCATCTTATTAACAAAGAAAATTTTATTTCTATTGACCCCAAGAAAATGTCATAATTAAACGACATCGGTCGGTTTATATAAAATAAATATAAAAATTACTGTAGAAATTTCAAAAAATAATTTATTTTCTTTAATCATATATGTAATATACTTGTTATAAAAAATAAAAAATTATTATATGTAGGTATTTCAATGAAAAATACAAATATTTTGCATTTTTTGAATTTGAAATTCAAAGAAATGTTTTTAGGAATAACTTTGCACTTTTAAACCTGCATATACATAAATATTTTTCAAATATTTTACGATCTATCAACTATTGTTTAAATTACTATAAACATAAAATTGTAAATAAAACTAAAATTCAATCTTATTTTAAATATTGTGCAGAATAAAAGATCTATGTGTAGTTTTAATGCGAGATTCAATAAAATAATCGTAATAAAACAACCAACTACAATGTGTTTTTATATACTCCTGTGATTGCTGAGATAAAAAACATTGTAGAGGAAAGAAATTTTATAATATGTACAGTGACAGTCAAAAGTATGTTAATTTCGTAGAAAATTCTAAATTAATGGAATACTACAACTTAAAATGAATGTTCCAATGATAAAAATAGTACCTACAATTCAACAACAATCAATTCCAACATGATATGTGTATGCCCGCTTATACATTACCGTTATGTCTACTGCTACTTTTTTTCTGTTCTTTTCCGGAAGAACAGTCAAAAGTAAGTTTACAAATAGTTTAAGTGTGATTTCTTTCATGTAAAGTAGTATTTTTACAACTAAAATCTATTTTAAAGAAATAATTTAATAATTTTCAATAAAAATTAATAGTGCTGTGTTTTTTTTTATGAAGTAAAATGTAAGTATCAATTGTGAAATTACTAATATCAAACAAATCATCACTATAAATTTTAACATTATATTTTTGCAGCATTGTTCGAACATTTTACAACAGAAGAGAGAAAAATTATAATTAAATTAAATTTAGAAGGTAAATCATACAGAAAAATTGAAAAACTTTTCAATAAAAGTCACACAGCCATTGCTAAAATTATTAAAACTTTTAATGATGAACAGCGTGTCGATGAAAAAAACGTTCAGGACGTCCGCGAATAACGGATAAAAGAACAGACAGACGAATTATTTGTTTTTCATCGTCAGATCCATTTATGTCTGCTGTTAAAATCCAAGGACTCCTTTTTGAAGAAGGTAAATGTGCACCATCAGTTGAAACAATTCGAAGACGATTTGGTTTTATTTTGTGGACAGATGAAAGTATGATAAGAATGAAGCATAGTCATTGTAGGATGTAGGTTTGGAGATGTAAGGACCAAGAAATCTCTTACGAGTGCACTCAGCACACACTGAAGTCACAGGACAAGGGTGTCATGATATGGGAATGTTTTTCAGCATATGGCTTTGTTTTGAGGCAAAAGTTGACGCCAAAATATACCTTAATCTATTAAAACAGAAGGACTTTAACCTACAACAGGACAATGCACAATTGTCCAGGAATATCTAAAAAAACAAAAAATCAAAATTTTGGAATGGCCCCCTCAAAGTCCAGACCTATCACCCATAGAAAATGTATGTCATGGCTAAAAATGGAGATTTCTAAAAAGCGTCTAGAAGAATTAAAAGGATATATTGAATCAACATGGATTACTTTCTCTCCTGAGAGCTGCCGAAAATATGCCCTTTCACTTCCTCATCGACTTGCAAAGTTGTCTCGAAATAATGGAAGTCACAGTGGCCACTGAAACATTTGTAAACAGTTTTGATCGAAAAATTTATGTATAACTTTAAAAAAGATATTCTAAACCTAATATAAATAATTTATACATATCGGGAATTCCACGGTAATCGACCACATATGGCCAAGAAAAAAATGTTGCCTGTATGTAAAATTAACACTTTCATAAAATTAAAAACCTTCTAATGTCCTTATTACAAGAAATGTTTTTTACTTTACCTGCTTTGTTTTTACTTTTGCCGACATTCTTAATGACAATTATCTCTCAAAGTACAACAGTATAAAAATATGCATTTTTGAGTCGAACATTCTTTTAGGTAGTTTTTGTGTAATTTGGTAGCAAAATATATATTTTTTATATTTAATGGTTCTTTATTTTATCTCCATATTTATTTTTTGTAAGAAGTTTACTATTTTTTATTTTTGAGTTATGTAGTAAGTATCACTTTCGTGTCACACCCGTTACGGAAAAGACGTTTAAATTTTAATTGTGAAAAAACCAGTAACTTTGTATTAATAAAAATTTGTGATAGTTTCACTAACTTATAGTAAATTAATTTGCATGACATATTGGTGAATTATTTTTGATTAGATAATATAAAACATAAAAGGTTAGTATGTCACGCCCGTTACAAATAATATTACTGTAAAATAATTTTAGTCATTTTAGTGTATAAATCGAATTAATTTAAAAGTTAATAGTTTTTTTACAGATGGAGTATGAAAATAGGATGCAAACATATCGTGCTAAATTAAAAAGTGATCCAGAAAAATGGCAAAAACATCTTGAGGAAGAAAGAAAACGCGATAAAAAACGTAGAGAAGCCAAAAAACATTCTTTTGGTCAAAAAGCATTAGCTGTGAAACGCCAAAAAGACAGGGAAAGACAAAGAAAGTGCAGAGAAAAGAAAAAAATTAAAAGAGTTCCACAGATCGATCAAACTCCCTCTACTTCAACTTCAGCACTAGGGTCGTTTAAATCGAGACGCTCTTTGACTAGAGCTGTTACAAAAACAAAAAAATCTTTGCCTATGAGTCCGTCAAAAAAGGATTATTTCAAACGTGTTGCTATGAATGTTCTATACAAATTGCAAATAAATGTTTGAACATGTTCATAGAAAAACTTTAGGATATTAAATAAAAATGATGGAAAAGTACAAAAGTTATAAAATGTAACTGTCACACCCGTTACGCAACTTTTTCTCTTATTTTGACGATATGAATTATCAATCCTTAATTTTTATAATATTTCCTGTTTCTTTAAATTGAGTTACATATTTTAAGTTTTCAAAGTTTGAACTGAAGAAAATTTTAGTTTGAATTATTTAATATTTTATGAGCCACAATGTCACACCCGTTACAATGGAATTCCCCATATTATTTTTAATTATCGAAAAGAAGAAAATATTGTTAAGTTACTAATTAGAAGAAATAAATATTCATTTTTGTTTGTATTATAATACTACTTGCTTTGCACTTTATTTGAAAAATTCCGCTGTGTAAACTTATTTTTGATTGCCACCGTAATGTACATATATGGATGAATGTATATATTAGAATTAGATATATGTATGTCCATAGATTGAAATATCTATCTATCGTTCTGGAAAGTTTTTATAATATAGTTATATCAGCATTTCTGTAAAATCTATTACAATATAAAAAGTACATTCATGTTGTGTAACCCTTTTTCCAAGAAATGTGATCAAACATCTTTTGTTGCATAAAATATATGTATTAGCTAAGGTAATCATAAATCATGCCAATAGCATGACATATCCTTCTTAACGGTTCTTATCCTTTAACCCTTTCTTCAAGAAATAAGGAAACTATAAATTAAATCATAAAGCATAAATTGCAGTTTATGTTACGGAGTAGTAATATTTTTACATACTGTTAGCCCTTAACCTTTTTGTCCGTTTTCTAAGAAAAAAAGAAATTACTTGTTAGATTTTAGTAAAACTAACATTACCCACAGAATGCAACAAAAGCCATGAAATACAAATTTAATGTTTGATCCCATTTCACACACATATAAAATTTACTAAAAGAAAAAGTATAAATAAGGACTTATTAGAAAATAAGATTTGAGACACATTTTAGACTTAAATAAGTTAAGATCTTTTATATTATGTATCACTGAATAAATTAGTTTTTTTTTTATATTTGAAATTCGAGTTTCATTATTATATTTTATAACAAATACTATTAACATACCTTTATTTTCATCTTTTGCAATTGTGTCCCTTTTTTAAACATATTTCTTTGAAATCTTTTTTGTTTAAATCTCGTCGAAACCATATAAATTAAAAATAAACTTTGAACGTTGAAAAAATAAGGTAAAACATATGTGTTCCGCTCAAATTTTCTAACACGATTTTAAACATGGTTTATCATTTCAGCACTCCTTATTCCAAAATAACTATTTTTTCTTAAATCACTTTATTTTTACATACACTCCTAAATTTTCTATAATTTTAGAAACATAATACACTTCATGCTTGAAATGACAAACATCATATATAAAAATGTGGAGGCTAGAACTTAGTAATTATTTGATTAATTTGTTTAATGAAAATTTGCATTTATTATCATATCACTAAACAATGTCCGTAACTTTTAAACTACGATAAAACTTTTTTTATTTTCATGTGTATGTTTTTTAATTTTTATTTATATTAATTTAGCCGGCTTTTTAAGACGTAATTTTTCAAATGTATGTATGTTTATTTATGAATGTTATGCTTATGAGAATTGACAGCAATCGGCAGAGTACAGAACAGCGTTGCCACTTTGATTAAATTTATTCAAATATGATACTTTTCTGGTGTTGTTACCATAGATACACAATCTTCCAGATGAATGAACTTATATAATTTTTGAAATTTGAATAAAATATGCTAGTTTCGAACAAGTATAATTCTTAGAATTCTTAATTTATGTTTTGTGCTTTATAAAATGTAAATAAAAATGTATTGAAGTAGTTTTTCTTCTTAATTTACTTTTCATTGCAAATTAAAAAATTTATTCACTAAAGAAAAACAAAATATAAGCTTCAAAAATTATAAAAATTCATTTATCTGGAAAATTTTATAGCTGTGATCACATTAATTGTATTTTATTAGAAATGAGGAAGTGAGATGTGATCACATCAGATTTGCTCAACTCTCTTGTCTTCTTCTTGAGAACAGGCTCACTTTATATGTCCAAAAAAACACGTTTAAAAATTAAATTACATACTTGAAAAAATTTTACTGAAAAAATTCAACATTACAAAACAATTCAAGGAGAAATATAAAATAAAAAATCACATCATAACCCCAAACTTCAATTCATACTATACTTTTCCATCAAAACAGCTGGTAAACTGATAATAAGCAAATGAGCTAATAAATTTTTGGCTTATTTGCTCACTGAGCAAGTGAGATTTTTCGTACCGACCTCTATTGTCGACTCAAACAAATCAGTGCGACAAGAACGCGCTTATCAAGTGAGGAAATGAGAAATCTCAGAATTCTCACTTCCTGAGTTCAAATAAAACACAGCTATTGTATATCATATACATACATACACACGCAACTTTACATTCGTGGATATGAAGCTTAAAACATTTTTATAAATCAAAGTCAGTATTGTGCTTATGGAGATGTGTTTCTGATAAGTTGACATATAATTGTTTGCAAAGCGTACTACTCAGATGAAAATAAGATATTTTGCCTATACAAAACCTATGTAAAAAAAACCAAAATAAATGGAACCGAAAAAATTTCCTGTTTCGATTTCGTAAGTGGTACTCAGCTGAAAATAAAAAAGAGTTGAAAAACTCTTTCACATATGGTGTTAGCTGTCTGTGTTGGAGACCATTTATTTCCATATCCAACCGAAATAAATGAAGTTCCATTTATTTCGCACGGAAAATGAAAATAAATTGATTGTTTGACATTTGTAAAGTTAGGTTGTTTTGATATAGTTATAGTAAAATTAAGATAAAAATATATATATTAAAGTTTTTTTTCATCTATGTAGATTTCTTCTCCATTTTGTAGATTTTTTATTTCGTTCCGAAATAAATATACTTTTTCCAACATAAAATTTATTTTCATCTGAGTACTACGCTTAAAGGTGGAATATAGTCAAAATTTTAAAAGTTGAGGTTTCGTATTATACTAGAAAAACATGCGCAGAAAAAAAGATACTTACACACATGCGTTTTTGTTGTTGTAACACGTTTCTTCTTTCGTATATCTACACAAAAAAGATCACAAAGCCATGTAAAACATGCGCGAAAAAACCTCAACTCTTAAAATTCAGACTATAATAATGGACATGTGTCGGCATAGAAAAAATAACGAGTGTTGTTATGGGAAAACCTCAAAATCGCTTTATATGTTAAAAAAAAGTTTTATATGTCAGAACGTCAGGTTCGATTTGAATCGCACTCAAAGAGAATTGAAATAAAATAGAGATGCGAAAAAGAAAATGAAACAAAATTGTCACAGACCCTCGTTGATTTTTTGTTCTATAACTTAAATTTTGTTTTAACATTATGTTCTGAAGCGTGAATGCACACATGCAAGAGAAAACAGGTTTTACATTGTGTTTATAGAAATAAACATATATGTATGTGCACAAAAAGTATTAAAATATTTCTTTCTTCCCTTTTGAAGATTTTTAATGTATAATTGCATTAATTTGACCTACCTAATATGTATACAATATGTATATATACGTATGTAACTACCCAGTTGTCCCAAGAATTAATTCAGAACTCATTCAGAATGAATTCTTTGGACTTCGAATTGATTCTACTTTGGATTACCAAACGGCAAAAGAATTGGTTACTTTTACATTGGCATGTCATAGGCGGTAATGAATTGATGCCCATCTGCATTACCTGGAATGCATTCTGAATCGATTACTTAGAATGCATTCAGAATCGAATACAAGAAATTAATTCTGAATTGATTAAGAATTAAACACTACCTACTTCTTGTTGTCAATGTCTTGTTCCTCTTACGATGAAACATTGTTCTTTTAAATGTAGTAAAACAGTCCTATTTCTTCAAATGAAAAAATATAGTTATGTAAATGCATTTTTAATATAAAGAACAATATATGTAAGTTGTAAGTACAATGTTTCATCGTCAGAGCACAAGACATTGAAAACAAGAAATGATTGAGATTAGACAAATAATCCTGATGAATCTGAAATTTAAAGAGAAAAAGTAAGAATAAAATCCAATTTTTTTGGCAAACTATCATACTTTCTGCTCCTTTTCACACATTTACAAATTCAAACAATAAATTACCTACCTATGTATATCTAAATTTGACTTTGAAGGTCTATATCTCAGCATCGCGTGAACAAAAACTAATATTTTTACATTGGAGAATTTTGAGAAGGAAACAATTTTATAAATATTTAAGCATAAAAATATCAATTTTTGGTTTACATAATGCTGAGATACAGATTTTAAACTAATGTTTGCTCTTATAAGTGTGTGAAAATACTACATTTTTTTGCCTTGTTTTAAAATTTATCTTGAAAACAAACAAAAAATACAAGAAAAGCCTAAAAAATATTTTTAAGGGATCTCGTTAACAAAAAGGGGTCTCAACAAGATACTAAATTAAAACTCTTCATAACAAAAATTTTAAAATTTGCATACAAAATGATCTTGTCCTAAGGTTAAATTATCAAATTTTATCGGCCTACGTAAAATATTAGAATTAAATTCATAAATAATTCTATAAAATTTAATATCTATGTACCTATATGGACAACATAAATTAATACTGTTAAAAACAAAGATTTGTAGAGGTAGGTCTCGGTCGATAAAAGCAAACAAAAATAAAAAAATGCTTGAGAAAAGGAAAATAACATAAAAGCAAAGAAAGAATCAAGCCAAAAAAAAATAACAAATGTCATTAAATTTCAGCTGTAAAAAAAATGGCACAAAACTAAAGAAAGAAGAAACAAGAAAAAAACAACTATAAAATATAAATCATTTATTCATGTTCTAAGCATATTATAGCTGAAATTATTTAAGTTGAAGGTTCATTGCGCATATCTTGTATGTATTAAACAATAAACATATTCTTGAGTATATGCACGTTGATATCTTTCGTTTCGTTCTTTTAATTTTTATCTCATCGAAACAAACTCCCGCCGTTAATTTTAAATAAAAAATTCTCGCTATGTGTAATTTTTTATTATGATAACGACACTGTAAAAATTGCCTGGAGTAAATGTAAGAAATATTTGAATTTCAATGTTTAAAATAATAAATAATACGGTATAATATATAAGGTTTTTAAAATATGAAGAATTTGTAGAAATTTTAAATTTTGTACATTTTATTTTTCAATTCAATTCATTCTTTCCGCGTCACCGTGGAGCTAGAATAATTGACGCATTTTTTTTAGATAATGAATTGATTAATATGAATTTCCAAATTTGTCCCAATTTGTTCCCTCAAACCACGTGAAGTAACATTTAATTTTTCACTTTTATGGAAATCATAGATTATTT
Source organism: Bombylius discolor (assembly GCA_939192795.1). Classification (NCBI taxonomy): domain Eukaryota; kingdom Metazoa; phylum Arthropoda; class Insecta; order Diptera; family Bombyliidae; genus Bombylius; species Bombylius discolor. Next base: position 17,317,963 of record OW584241.1, on the reverse strand, counting down.
ACCTAATCAATAATTTTTCTGGTTCAGACCCATTTTCTATGTTCCACTTTTCTGTCTGAACTCTTAAAAGGCCTACCTTCTCTTACCCTTCTGAGTATTCTTTGAAAAGTAGCATTTAAACCCCCGTTAATTCTAAACCTCTTTAGCGTCATGCAATAAACAGAATAATAATTTCGCGCTCTCTTTTCCCTAAATCTTTTCCTTTCTTATCAGCCATTTTGTTACAGTTTATATTAATAAGTTTGAAATTGTCAACAATTTCCACTTTTTACTCAAAAATAATTTTCACTTCACTTAAAATTTGCACCAACTACTATAAACCACTTGCACCAACAGTGTTGTGTACATTTTGTGAATTGTAAAATGAAATTTGAACAAATGTCATATACAACTATACATATGTAAATATAAATAAAATTAAAAACTTAAAAAAAAAAAAGTATAACGTAAGAGTACTTTTCCGAGAAAGTTTGATATATTTATTTATTTTTTTTAATTTTCATATTTTGTATTTTGACAGTGTACTAAAAATTGAAAAAGTTTAGACTGAAGAGGGTTGAATTGACAATTTCAATACAGAATAAATAATTCGTTGAGTTACAAATTAAGGTACCTTAGTCTACCCTATGAAAACGTGCATGCATTTGTACATATCTTATCTTCTGCGCATGCCAACGTAATACAATACTGAATACAATACGAAACCAAAGTGTATCAAACAATAAGTGTCTCGTCTTAGAACAAAAAACTGATAAGATCTTAAAATTTTTACATCCTCATACATGATTTTTTACACTAACACACTAGTAGTTACGCTGAAAATAGTCGGAAATATAAATGATGATGAAGAAAAAAGAAAAGAAATCGCCTAAGTTTGTATTGGTGACAACTTTTAAATAATAACTATTTAGGGTGCAGTAACCTATTAAATAAAAAGTTTGAATATTTTATACAAAGTAATTTATATTTCATATTTTTTATTATTTAACTGTATAATTACATTCTTAATACTAAAATCTATTGCTACATGTGCGTTACAGATAATAATTTATTTTTATTGTTAGTTTTTTTCATATTTCTATTATAAAATTTTATTATAAGTATAATAAATCCTAACTCTTATAAATAATCTTTTTAAATACTCAACATTTTCATCTGCACAACACCTATAAAAGAAGCAGTTATGAATTTTTCAAAAAATTATTTTTCCACATCTCAGTAGTCCTCTTTACCTTTTAAATTAATAATAACACAAAAACGCACGTTTTTTCCATGTGCTTTTCAAAGTGAAGAGCTATTATCTTGTGTGTAAGAACGAAAACATATGAACATTAACGCATCAGTTAAAGCGAGAGACAATAAAAAAGTAATAAGTAAAATATAAAGACAATACAAATGGAGAATTCCACGCAAATCGACCACTTTTTTCCTTAAAATTAATATTAATAAAGCTGGTAGAGATAGGTATATATCAATTTTTGGTGTATCTAGTATTAAATTATTTACGATATCACGATGAAGAACAGTATTAAAAACAAAATGTTTGCTACTTATCAGTAGAAATTCGTTTCGCTGTCACACCCGTTACAAAATATGTCACACCCGTTACATTTCTTTTTTTTAATTATGAAAAAAGTATTGCATTGTTCCTCGTCAAATTTTTCCAAAAGATTCTTTCAAGTTTCTACAGTATAATTAAAAATAATTTTTAGAATTGTTTATATGAAAATTTTATGATATTCAGTGAAATAGACGAAAATCCGTGAAATTCAAAATCTTCAGCGTCACACCCGTTACGCTACTAAAATGACGATTCTGATTAAGAATATTTGAATTTTTCTGTTTTATCGCAGCCGTCGTTTGCTTTCACTAGAGGGCATATTAGGAAAATTCAAGTTTAATCAGAGTGCAATTGCTCTACGAGTTTTCAATATTTAAGAGTCAGCATGTCACACCCGTTACAAAATGGAATTCCCCAAATGCATTTCAAAAGTGAAGAGCTATCTTAACCTATGCAAAAAAAAAAACCAATACAACGAAAGCCACGCTTATCGGTGATATATAGAATACAAAACTGGTTTGTGTTGGGATTTCTTGTCTGCATTACTCTTTCGTGAAATTTTCATTAGAAGTAATTGATAAAAGAATATCTCTCTTCAACATATTAGAATTTTTTTTTTATTTTTTATTTATTATTTTTTATATATATTTGGACTTTTCTTTTTGGTGAGTCCTTTTTCATTTACTGTTATGCAGAAGACGACCCACTGGATATATATACACTGTGACGAAACCACAGTGTAGACATAATACATATCCAGTTCCAGTTAATCGTCTACTGTATAACTGTGAATGAAAAAGGACTCTCCAAAAAGAAGACTCCAAATATATATAAAAAGTAATAAATAAAAAATAATAAAAAAAATTCTAATACTATATGTTAAAGAGAGACATTCTTTTATCAATTACTTCTAATGAAAACTTCACAAAAGAGTAATGCAGATAAGAAATCCCAACCCAAACCAGTTATGTATTTTATATATCACCGATAAGCTTGGCTTTCGTTGATTGGTTTTTTTTAGCATCCCAGTTGTACCAAAAAGAACTGATTCCTTCGGAATGAACTCAGAATTCATTACAAAGTAATTGATTCCATTTCTGATTTCTGGTAATACAGTAGAGAATCAATTGATTCCGCTTCTGATTACTCGTAATGCAGTAGAGAATCACTTTGTTTTGAGTACAATTTATTAGAATAAAAGAAATATAAAAAACAAGATTAAGCATGTTAAAATTTTCATGCATCAATTTTTTATTTTTTACGCAATGTTATTTGTTTTGCGTAGTTCAGTTCATTTGAAAATGTATGAATGGAAACAGGTGAGTTTTTAAAGAAAGTGTTTTTAAAATTCAAATGTAATTTTATTTAAAATAATTTTATTTTGAATGTTTTTTGAAAAAATTTGGATTTTATTCTTACTTTTTCTCTTAAAATTTCAGATTCATCAGGATTATTTGTCTAATCTCAATCATTTCTTGTTTTCAATGTCTTGTGTTCTGACGAGTGACGATGAAACATAAAATCTCAAATGTCAAAATTATTCTAGCATATGGGAATACATTGAAGTAAACCAAATGCATACCTCATACCTCAAGACGCAGCAAATGAGTCTGAGTCCAAAGCTCTAAATGTTTTGATTTTTGAGTCTGAGGTATCAGTAATGCCAAAACTTTATAGTTGATAATATGTTGTTTGACATTTGTCATATTTTCCGGTTTTTGTATTTTTTCAAATTTTAAAAACGAAAATAAATTTATAACGTTTGTATTTGTTTTTTATTATTATAGAATTTTGTGAAAAATAAATAATAAGTAGAAAAATAATAAAGAAGAAAAAAAAAAGAAAGTGGAAGAAAAATTAATAACTAACATATTAGATATTAGTTAATTTATTTTAACTACTTAAGTACATACATTATGTGTGTAAATATATTATTTAATTGTATCATCAAAAAATGTTTCCACTTTTCAAATTTAAAGAAGAGATGATTTCAGTTAAATTTAAAAAATTTAAATTCAAAGTGTCATTTGTTTTTATATGCTGGTAGCATTGTGAAGTTGAAGCTGTTATTTGGATGTGAAAGATTTTGAGTCTTGAAGTCGACTTCAAGAGCTTTTACGTCTTGAAGCATGAGTCCCCAATTTGGAATTGGCCTTTAAGTATTAAGAGATTCCTTCATGAAGAACGGAAAAATTCGCATTTTTTACTTGTTTATAAAAATTTACTTGAGAAAGATCAAAACATTCACTTTAGAAAGCTCTATTCTGATATTCTGAAGCTCTTCCGAATTCAATAGAATGAATTCGTATATGAAAAACATGATGATGATGAAATAAGTGAATATATACATATTTATATACATATATGTATATGGTGTATATATAACGATGGCAATGATATTATTCAAAAAGCATCAATCAATAGAGGTTTAATCTCAAGCTCTTTCAAAAATCCTGAACATGCAATACATAAATATTTTGCTTCGAAAAATTTATAAATATAGCTTTTGAAACATTCGAACCAAATTTAAATTTTTTCCGTTTTCATTTGAATTTTCTACTATAAATCAGCTGTTTTGTTTATTTTCGAAGTAGAATGTAACAAAAAAGGAAATATTCAAAAAGAATAATACAAATTATAAATGCATATCGATTACAGAAGACAGAAGATCAATATGAATTATAATTATATGAATGTTTTTTGAAACAATTTTTTTTCTTTTTTTTCAATTTTTTTTTGTTACTTTAATTTTACTTAAATATTTTATCAATTTTATATAAGTATCTGCATTTATGTATGTATATGTAAAATAATTTATAATATATGAAAAATTCGTTTTTAAAGGGCTGTTTGAGAATAGAATTTTTCATAAAAATTAAATTACATTAAAATATACATACATATAATAAAATATTTTTTAATCATTTTTTTAATACTTAATTTTTTATTTATAATGTAATTTTGATCAAAAATATTTTTATAGGTACTATACATATTTTTTGACAGTTGACTTTACGTTTACATAGTTGAATATTGAAGAATCAGAAGTAATACCTATATTGTATTTGAGGAACAGTATAAGCTCAGTAATTTGAACCTTTTTATTTTCAACGCCTAAATTTCTAAAATTAGCTAATAATGTTCTGTAATTTTGTAAAGGAGTTTTTTCTGATTTTTACTTTTCGAAATAGGATGAAATAAAAACAAGTTAAATATGTACATATTACCTAATTTAAAATTCATTTTATAATCGACATAATAAATTTTTTAATTATTTTTTTAAAAATACAAATGAATTTATTATAACACTATTTGGTATTTTTGTTTAAAATAGTGTTGAAAGTGTAAATTGGTTTCTGTGCAATTTTTTTAACTGTTCTAAAATTTTAACAAGGCCATTTTAAATTAGTTCAAATTATCGAGCTTACACTGTTAGGCCATGTACCATCACCAGTACTATTATAATGAATTCTTGTTAAATAATTAAAATTTTCTGGTCTAGCCTATAAAAATTTTTATTAAAAAAAATAAATAAACTTAATATTTTTCATATATTTTTCTTTTGTTAAAAATTTTAAGTGATTTTTTGGTATATCCAGTTCATAATTAAGTAGTTTTTGTGCACCTTTTCGTATTCCAATTGTATTTATAGTAATTCATCGCTTTCCGCTTCAATATCATATAATGGATGACTGCAACATGCATTTGTATACATATGTATCGGAGAAAGTAATCTATAAACAATATAAAAATATGCATACATATATTTAAAATTCACTATACATATTTATATTTTTGTTAGTGTTTCAAGGTGAAATTTAATTAATGAAATTTTTCAATTGTTTTGTCTTACCTTATGATTGGATCGTCTTTGTATTAACATATCCCCATTTGAATTGAATAAAAATACACTAAAAGCTCGATGTAATTTTATGTGTTCATTACTATCAACCAGAGCCGGCTCTTCCATATGAGCACAACTAGCATATAAACAGGGCGCTGAAATGCGAGGGCGCCAAAATTTCAACAGAAAAATATTTTTGAAAATTATAAACTTTTTTTTTTTTTAAATACTTGAAAAAATTGTCAACATATTGCATTGTTGAAAATAAAATCACTTATACTCTGAAACAAAATGTTTCTAAAAAATTATACATGTAAAAAATTCTAGCAACCTGTTCAAGTTAAAATATCGCTCAATCGCCCATATTCTGATTGTTATACACTTAGCAGCATGCATCAGAGTTCACCACACATAAAATTATATTAACCTATGTTGAAAATAATATCGCGCTCAATTCTGTTGATAATTTTCAAGTTGCTGAAGATTTGTGGAAAAAAGTACATAATATGTATATGATGTATATGAATTATATATGTACATATACATATATATATAGAATTTTCTTTCTTTACATGTACTTAATTACATTTTTTAATATATTTATGATGTGGAAAACTTTAAAAATATATAATTCAAGCTCGCTTATTCATACTAATTAGGAAAATTAGACATATTTTTCGCCAAAACTGCTAGGGCCGGTCCTGCTATCAACTCGATGGCAATCTTTTTTCGATGTTGATCCAATTGCTTGATCGTTTTTTATCAACAAGTATGCAATTTTCTTTTAAGGCCAATTCTTGTAATTGGTCATGTTTTGGAGCTGACGCTAAAAATGATGATTTCCTACTTGGTTTTAACTTACAATTATTCACAAATTTGACTAGTAAATTATTAATCATTGTTCATGTAATTTATTAAAAGCAATCTCTTTTGTTGTTCTGACATAATTTTGTCCAGATGGCATTGATACATGTTCATTATTGTTGTTGTTGCTTTATATCGTATTTTTGATACATCTTTTGGATTGCAAGATACATATTTGATTAAGGGCTAAATTGAATAATACAATTAAATTACAGGGAACCAAATGTTAAAAGGACATTATATAAAAGATGTGGCATTACATTGAAACCAAATAAAACTGCTGATATTAATTTTAATGGTAAAATAAAAAATGAACAACGTATAGAAATTATTTGTAAAAAATGTGGATTCATTTTGGCTAGAAAATGATAATTCAATTGTAGAAAAATATAAATTTGATGAAAATTCAAATGATAAGGCAGACAAAAAAGATAATTTGAAAATAAATTAAAAAAGCTAATTAAGAAAATAATATTTTTATTCTCGTTTTTAATAATTTGTTGTTGTTCTGACATAATTTTGTCCAGATGGCATTGATACACGTTCAATACCTTTAGGGAATAATTTATTAGCTTCATCCTCGGAGACAGTAGGTAAAATCATGACTTTTGTTCCCGGCTAAAAAAAATTAAAAACAAATATTTCACATTTTTCTTTAAAAATATTTATGTAATATATTTTTATTTCTACCGTCCAATTAGCTGGTGTTGCAACAACTTTAAGTCTGTCTGTTAATTGTAAAGAATCAATACAACGAAGAATTTCACTGTAAAAATAATTCACGAATAATTAACAAAAAGAAAATTCTATGAATAAGAAAAAAGAAATGTTTAAAAATTAATTTCATTTTATAACTTACTCAACATTTCTACCTGTTGACATTGGATAAAACATTGTTAAACGGACTTTTTTATCTGGATCAATAATATATAATGCTCTTATTGTTTTTGCAATTTCTGGATCATTTTTTTGATCTTCATCAAGCATACCAAATTTTACAGCTAAATCACGAGTTTGATCAGCAATTATTGGATATGGAAATTCTCCAGGAATATCCAAACAATATGATTTAATATCATTAACCCAATCAACATGACTTTTAAGATCATCAACAGAATGTGCTAAAATTTTTGTATTACGTTTTGCAAATTCTGGTTGATGTACAGCAATTCTACCCAATTCTGTTGTACAAACAGGTGTAAAATCAGCAGGATGTGAGAAAATAACACACCATCTAAAAAAAAATTATTTAATAATATTTTTTTAAATAAGTCTATACCTATATGTAATTTGAAATAAAGTCGCAATCTTTATAATATTGTTTGTACTTAATTATAAAAGTGCGGTCAAGTTAAACATGTTTTAAACTAAATTAATCAAGAAGGTGTATCAGGTGAATTATGTACGTACATAGTATATATGTACAATCAAATTAAAAAGATATATGAAACCCGTTTCTGACTGCTTTCTCTTCTTGATAAAATAATCCTAAAATAAAACGTTTACCAACAATTTTGTAAATAAAAATGAAATAAAGTTTTCTGATTATAAAAAAATTATTATTATTTTTTTTCCAGAGCAAAGTATAAAAGATAAGGTGAGAAGACTTGACTGCAAGAAGGCAAAAACAATTTTTTTTATTTAAATGATAACTGTTTTTAATCAGTTGCTTGACCTTCTTTGATACAGAAAAAAAAATATTTTTTGTGTGTGTAAAAGATACAAAAATAAAATTATATTTCTTAAACTAAAATTTAAAAATTAGGTATTTCTTACAAAAAAAAAAATTGATAAGTAAAAAACAAAAAATTAAAATCATATTAAAAAACAAAACACTTTTTTTTTCACAATTTTTTTCTTTAAATTTAATCATCAATTTTTCTCATTTATGTTTTTAAGAATAAAATTAAAATAATTAAAAACCACTTCACATAATTCACACGTTTCAATGACAATTATTTAAATTACAAAATTTGCGTCTAATTTTACATTCTAAAAATTAATTAAAATTATTTAAAAAAGCAATTTCAAACAATTTATATTTGCTTTGCATACAAAGTATTTAATTATATACACTTAGAATTTTATAATACACAAATTACTATGTAATTTAATATTTAATAAATGAATTAGAAAATGCAATAACTATATTATACTTACGAATTTCCAAGCCAATCATAAAATTTGATTGGTCCTTTAGTTGTTTGAGCTTCAAAATTTGGAACTTTTGAACCAATACGCATTTTGAAAAATAAGAAGCAAATTATTATTTATTATAAAAAATATAAAAAAAATTATATTTTAATTATTTATGAAATAAAACAATAATATAATGCACTTTTTATAACAGAATTTACTGTTGAATGTGTTTATTAACCGTAGTTAACGTTGACTAATTGAAATAACTTTTTCATTCGGAATTTATATACAGAATATTTAAAGTCGAACAAACCTGGTATATGATAAGATTAAAATGGAATACATACAAGTGGTAGTAAATATTGATATTGATGCGATTATCGATATCTTAAAAGAAAAAAAAAAAAGAAAATAACTAATAAACACTTAATGTGTTCATACATATGTACATACATATATGTATGTACATTATGTACGTTAATTAAAAGATTTACAAAGATAAAATGATTGAGAGAGAATTGAAAAATATTTATTAAAATTAAATAATCAATTTTGTTTATTTATTTAGTTTGTTTTTTTACTAAAAATTCGTAAAAAACAACTTCCAGTTGTTATAAATTTGAGCAGTTTTTTTTTCTCCTAAAATATTTTTCAAAATTTTTATGATTCATTCTTAAAAAGTACGTATACATATGTATATATATTTCATAATATTTTTGTATTATTTCAATATTAATTATAAATTCACATGCTGTACGATCAACATGATGAGGTTTATCAACTTTTATGAATTAAATTTAAAAAATTAAGAACAAGAAAATCAAAAGAATATTTCGTTAAGAACAAGTTCAAGGTAACACAAAAAAAAAAAAAAATTACGTATTATTAATTTCCTCAAAATTAAATACTCTTATATATTTTTGGAAAAATTCTTTACATATATAATTTATTTTAAAAAAATTCAAAATCTAAAATTTTTTAAAACAATGATTTCAAAACAAAATTTCAAATTACTTTCTCAACATACTATATTTTATAAGATTTTAAAAATTAAACTTAAAATAAAATACAGAGGATTGTAAACCAATAAATCAAAATATTACATACTAAATATATAAAGTTTAAAATTAATCTTCGTCTGAAAAAGTATGTTTCGTTTGTCCTTACTAACATATGCTTATACCCTATAGGTATATAGATACATATGTAGGTATGTCGAGAATGGCTATGGATATCCAACTGGCAACTACCAATTGTACGTTAAGCATGTTAACCACACCAGTAGCACTTCGTTTCAAAAATCTGATGGATCTAAAATGGATATTTTTAATAATTATCCTTTTTTGTTGTAGGTAAAAATATTTCGATGAACCAATTTTTGTCTCTAAAAATTGTATCATACTTATTTAAAAGACACTTATGTATCTACAATGTTAAAAAGAGCTGAAAAAAAAAATTATTTTAAATATAGACCACTTTTGATGGTTTGAGATCAAATGGAAAATTGTCCATTAAAATAACGAGTATGTATTGTTAAACAAATTTACACAGAAAAAAAACTGATACGAAAAAAAACTGATTTATGTGCTAAAGAAACAAATTCAATAATAATAGTAAGTAAGTATACAAATACATACACACATTGGTATGTATAATATACTATCAAAAAAGTTTAGTTTATTTTCAAAGAAAAAAAAAACTTTGTATATGCTAAACTGTGAAAATAATCTATTCAAAATGACAAATAATCTAAATTCTCTCTTTTTTAAAAAAAAAAAATTAGAAATATGATGCAGATAATACAAAATAAAATCAATAATAAAAAACGTTTAGCTATGTATATATGTAGTATATTAAAATGTGCAGTGAATATAATATCCCAGTAAACAAAATGATTCATAAGTAATTCGTAAAAGAATCATTTTAGCGAGCATATTGTTCGCTAACGATAGTTGCAAAAGACTCGTAAGTAATTTATGGAGCATACCATTTTGCACTTTTTTTACGAATTACTTTTTTAATTCGCAATAGAATCATTAATGATTCGTAAAATACGAATGTTTCGATTAAAATAAATTAAAAGTAATTAATTTACGAACGTTTTTACGAATCATTTGTAAGCCTATGGTTACGAGTAACTTTGTATTCGTATTTCACTTACATTTTACGAACGTTCGTAAAATGTGTGCTGGAATATTTTTTTACGAATTACTTACGAGTTATTTTTGCGAGTGTGTTTTTTTTATTTCTTTCTTTTAATTCTACATTCGTATTTCACTTACATTTTACGAACGTTCGTAAAATGGTATGCAGGGATATGACAAAAAAATATACAATATACATATGTATGTACTGAAATGTAAAAACATAATTAAAACCTTTCATATACAGAAACGAATAAAACGAAATCAAACAATTAGGATACACACTCGTAATTTGACACACCATCAAAAGGACAAGGAAAAAATGATATGCACACATACACACATATACATATTCCTAGATTTATTATATTTCAACAGATTTTTTTCACGATGTTGAAATTCACGACTTGTTAAACTTTTAAAATTTCACAAGGATCAACGATTTTTAATTAAACTTGCCATGGACCAAATTCAAAAAACAACCATTAACCATCTTGTTGATTTTTTAAAATATTCAATTCCAATTTCATAGGATTTTTTTTTATATAGAATTTTTAATATGAGAGTTTAGCCTATAAAGCCGTTATTAAAAATTAATAAAAAATGTATTTGTACGTATTTTCTTCAAACAGTAGTGAACTTAACGTATGCACATTAAATTATAATTTACATTAAATTTTCATTGACAAAATTGTAAATAATTTATTAAATGAAATCAGTGAGACTGTTTTTGATAGAAAGTACTTACGATATTTCAATTATTCAATAATGTCTTTTTTAAATGAAAATATAATTTAAAATTTACATGAAAAAATGCTATCTTAAATTTTGCAGAAAATTTAACACGATGTCACTTTCAATTAACTGCATTTCAGTACATGGTACTTTGATTGTGGAAGTGTCATTATGTAGATGAATTGTCACACAGTACAGTAAAACGTATCGAAGGAAATAATTACTGTGGTTAATTGTAATGTGTCAAGTCATGAAAATTACGTAGGTACATAATATCACAGAGCAGATACATATAGAATTTATATTGTCATTGATAATATGTTGAACATATGATTCAATTTAAAAAATTGTCCACTGCTCTTTTTAAAAAATTTTTTATATAATAAATTGAATTTTGATTTAAATTATTCTATTTTGTATTACATACACCACAAATAAAAACACTTGTATAAATCGTCCTCACTGACAATGATAGCATCAGCAAAAACAAAAAACCTTACTTCTTACAATAAAAAAATCTTAAAATTATAAATTATTTCTTTAAGATCCAATTAAAAGAGTAAGAAAATTTGATATATTCATACTAAACAGAAAATAGACGAAAATACAAACTAAATTTCTCATGCATGATTCAAAGATCTCAACAATGAAATAAAAATAGGAAAAACACATTTATCTGTTCAACTTTTTTACATGAAACTGTGAACGTGTTATCTAGAATCCGATTTCTGAAAATGCTTGAAGCGAGAAAACTTTTTACGTCTTCGATTTGAAAAAACTTAAGCTTTTTTTCTACTATTCGTAATTCTACTTTTCATCATAGAGTCTGAATTAAATTAAATTCACACGGTAATAGATACATATTGCATATATGATTTACAAGCTAGTGAAATATAAAATATCAATGATAATTATGAATTTCCAATATTGATAATGATTAAAAGTTTGTGAAAAAAGTATGTGTGTATTTTTCAAATATCTTAATTTAAAAAAAAGAAATGCATTTACAACTTTTCTGAATTGAACATTAAAAAAAAAGAACAATAGAGACAACTTGAACAACTTGAAATCCTGATATATAGGAATAATTCAATGTAATTCTACGAAGAAATAACCATAATTTTTTTATCTGAACTTTTATTAAATCTATATTATAAAACACTATATAGTATATTCAAGGCAATTGAACACTCAATTTCAAAGAAAATTGTCAGTGAAAATTTAATCCATCTTATATAATTGTTATTGAATGGTCATTAAAACGATTTATTGCATGTTTAATAATCGTTAATTCAATTTATCAAAAAGGAACCAATCGAAGTTTCGGATTTATTTCTACAGGTTAATAGTTTAAAAAAAAAAAATGTAATTAACATAATTGTAGATGTTTTGGAAGTGTTTGGAAAAGTAAAGTATATTTTGAAATTGAAAATAATGATGTGAAATTATGTTCCAGACATGTGAAATGCAATATTTTATTCATAAAATAAATAAAAAAACTTCCAAGCAGGAACAGCCCATCGTACTTGTAATAAATATTTCCACAGATTGTTGCGAACGGGCATACATTTTATTAAATTGAAATAACTTGGAAATAAAATATCTTTTCTGCATCTTAAGTAAGTATGTAAGTAAAAAGAAGCTTTATTTGTTTGAAACTAAATTAATTTAAAAAGTACACGTTACACAATTCTATATGCTATGTGCATTATATTTTTACACCAAAGTACATATGATTAAATCAATAATAAAACACAATTTTCTTGAAAATGTTCACATGAAAATGCAAGCAAAAGAAGTTTGTAGTTATTCAGATAGAAATTCATACATTTAAACGAAAATAGATCACGATTTCAAAAATCAGTAAAAATGTCAAAAGATATCAATTGAGTTGCAACATAGGAGCTATTAAAATTTATAAGAATGACAAAATAAAAAAATATTGAAAGTAAAATGAAGTCTTTAACTTCAACATTTAAAGTTGTAAAATCTATTTCAATAAGTTACAGTTTTCTAATTCTTTATAATAACTGCTTGATTAACTTTATTGATTAACTGTATTCTTAATCAATCAAGCACAATTTTTATTTGTTTAAGTGTTTAAAAAAAAAATGTTTGTAGGAGTAAGGAGTAGGTAACAAAAAATGATACATACATATGTAGGTACATATAAATTGTTAATACGAGTATTTTTATTTATCCCACACACTTCAGAAATCTTAAAAAAACAGTTCTTTAAAACTAGAAAATTAAAAAAAAAATAGATAAAATAATATGTTTTAGTTCTCTATGAAAAAAAAAATTTACTCAAATAATTTGAAAAGAATTTCATGAACTAAACAAAATTTCTTATCTCAAATGAAATGGTTAAAACTGAGTTAGATGATTTCAAGTCCGTACTGTCCCAATTTTATAGTTTTTGCTACATGTGCCAAAATGTTTTTTGTTTTTTTTTTTTTTTTAATAAAAAAAAGAGTTCAATTTTAACATAAAATGAAGGTTTTGATGAAATAAATTGATATCTTTAGTATAAAAATTGTTAATTTTAACCTTTTAAAATGAGAATACTAGGTTTAAAAGAAAAAGGTGTTTTTAATTATTAAATATTAGAAAAAGCTTTTTCAGAATTAGGTTTCTGACGAATTCGATGTGACATTATTTCAAAATTTAAATGCTTAAAAACGGGTTGAGGTTAATATGTGATTTCTCTTTTTAAAATTTTTTCTCAAGTTCATATTATGGGGTATAAACTATAATTCCTTTTTATTTCAATGTATTTTCAAAGATTTTTAAATTCTGATTTCAATTAAATTTTAAAGTTGAGTTTTCTTTATAAGCAATTTAGCTTTCTACAAAGTTGAATATTTAAAACATTCGATTCGATTCGAAAATTTATGATTAATTTAATGCGAAAGTTTTAATATGAAAATTATTTTATTTTTTAAAGCATGTAAATATGTAATTGCTTTTATTTTAATCAATTCTTGGTAGCGATTGTATATGTTCGGTATTTAAAAGGTTAAAAAAGTTTTAACTGGATATAATTGTAATCAACAAGATTTTGTTATGCAGTTTCATTACAGCTTGGTCATAATGATAAATTTAATTAAAAATGTATTAACGTATAAAATTGTTAAATTAACTGAGTAAAAATATTTTAACATAAAAAATAAAATATTTGTAATATAGTATTTACCATCGATAATATTTAATTCCATGTAGTACGTAGTCTATGTTTAATGTTTAGTTTGCATTTTTATTCTTTTTTATTCTTTTTTTATGTATGTATTTTCGTGATCGAATCGTTTGAGTTAACTGAGATAACCACTGACAGTAAATGGAGTGGTTTCTTATATCCTTTATCATTATAAATTTTATATAATTGACATGTATGTATGTGAAATCACAATCAAAATTTTAAAATCCCAAAGCTGAACGAAAGTTGAATGAAATAGAAAAATCAGCAGTTTTTTCATCCAAGGTCCAGATAATACCAGAGAAAATCCTTAGCACAACATAATTTTCTACATGTTACCTCTTTAATACAAAATATAAATATAATTTCTAAAAATCATTTATAAAGCCATATTATTGTCACTTAAGAGCCTAATTTATTGAAATGGCCTGCAAAGTGACCGCCTACAGCTTACAATTTTTAACCGATTTTCATGAAATTTTGAATATAGATAGGTGGAAGGGAGTTGTGGTCCTTAAGTGGAACACATTTTTTAATTTCGATCCTTAAATTTTTTTATATTCGATTTTCGAAGGTACAGAAAAAAAAATAAATTGCATATTTTTAATTTAGTAAAAAAATCCAATTTTGTAAAAATGTTTTTATTAAAATATTAAATTTAAAAAAACATAAATATTTAATTTTATTTCTAATAATAATAATAATAATAATAATAATAAGCATGAAAAACCTTTTACTAATTCTATATGAAACACCTGACAGAATACGTGATTAAAAGTAGGTGTACCTACAAATAGCATGAAATAAATAACACACAACTCTTGAAAATTCTTCACTTTTGGTGTGGAAAATTTATGATTCATGACATGCCTACACATTTATTCTTTTTTTTTCGTAACTTTGAAAATTTGTTTAAAAGTTTTTTTATTAAATTTATATTTGATAAACAAAAATTTAACAATAAATATAAAATGTGGAAGAAATTTAATTATTTTTTTGTATTTTTCTTTCTTTTTGTTGTTGTTAAGTTTGTCCGAAAATTCATAAAATGATATTTTTTCTCAACACAGCTTAAAAAAAACAAGAAAAGTAGAAATACCGATAATACTTAATATTTCTTAATCTTTCAAATTTAATGTGAATAAATTATCGTTAACATAAGATAAATTTTATAACTAAATAATTAATTAATACACATTCTGTATCTGTTGGCTAATATTATTCTATCTTGTAATTTTTTCTTTGTTATTATAGCTTGTCAGATATTGCACATCCTGAAAACTTTATTCTACAATAAATTTTTCAAGATATTTTTTTTTAGACTGTGGTAAGTATAAGTAATAAGTGCATTAACTATCACATACTACAAGAATTTCTGTGTATAAAAAGTGGATCACATCATGAAAAGCAAATATTTAAATAAAATCTGGGATTCAGTTTCACTATAGAAAAAAGAGGATATTTATTATTTTTATTTATTTGTAACTGAAAAATTTAGTACACAAGAATAAATTCTTTTATTGTACATAATATGTTGGAAAAAATAAAAAATAAAATAAAATTAACAAAACTACTAATCAAAGTACAAAATGGATAAAAAAAAAAAATAATAATAGTAATAATAATAATAAAAAAAAAAAAAAAACAAAATACAAAAAAAAAAGCAATAGTAATTATAAAGAGATAATATACTAATAGAAAGAAAAAAAAAAAAAGAAAAAAAAGAAAAAGTAACAATAATAATAAAAATAATAATAAACAATAAGAAAATAGTTAGAATTATAAATGAAAAGAAATAGGAATATGTGCATACATTAAAATACCGATGTTATAGTATGTATTGAATCTATCAGATGCTTCAATGGTCAACCGACTTTAGGTAGTCCCACAGTAACTTTTTGAAAGATGTGAAGGAGCATGTTCTTTGCAAGGATGACGGCAAACAATTCCATTCGCGACATGAGCTTACAAAGTAAGAGCGCTCACCAATTAAACGTGAGAATTTAGGTATTAAGAGCTTCAAATATCTGGCAGAGCTTAATGATTTAATGCATGATGCCAAGTAAGCTGGATGACCGGTAAAAACGAGCTTGTGGAGGAATAGGAGCGATCTATACTTCAAGTAAGTGGCAATTGAAACTCCAAGGATTACTGCTTTATAATCAGATACATGAGCTGTTCTCGGCAAGTTATACACGTAGCGAATACAATCATTAAAAGCAACTTCAATCTTCCTGCTACAGACACTATCCAAACAAGGAAAAACTACACTTCCATACATAAAGTGGGGGACAATTAATAATTATATTTACTTTATAATATGTGCAGGGTTTTCAATAAGAGGTTTTGTTTTGAATTAGTGTTCAAACTTCACCATTAAATGTGAAAAACAATATCATTCTGTCAATAAAATGTTTCGTTACGTTTTTACACAATTATGGCTGTATTTCATTAATAACAGTCCTAATGTTGTGTTTAAAATATGCAATTCTTTGTTGATCATTGACATAGGATATTTCCTTCATATCGGTACAAAGAAAACTTCTTCTGGTTTTAGAAAAAGTTGATGCATATGTTGCACTCTTTTAGAAGCCAATGCCTCACATTCAAATAGGATGTGCTTCGAGGTTTCCTTGGCTTCTTTGCAAAATCTGCATTTGTCATCCTCTTTGAGCCCCATCTTACTCAAGTGGTAGTTGAGCGGACAGTGCCCAGTGATAAGTCCCGTAATTGTCCTTAATTCATTCCTGCTGAGGTTGACTAGTTTCCTAGAGATACCAGTTGAAGGCCTAATGAATTCCTTCGCTTGTATGTTTCCTGGGGTTTTTTCCCAGTAGGAGATACATTTCTTTTCCTCCCATTATTTTATGTAGTTTTTTGTGTAGCTTTTAGGCAAGCCACAGAAGGGTTCAGGTCCAATAAATTTGGAGTTGGCGCCTTTTTTTGCAAGGGAATCCGCCAGCTCGTTACCCTTGATTCCTTCGTGTCCCGGAACCCACATAAGGTAAACTTTGTTGGTTCTGGCGAGTGTTATCACAGTCTTAAGGCATTCTAATACTAGCCTCGACACAATTTTGTGCGCTTTAAGGTCTTTAATTGCTGCCTGACTGTCTGAGATTATGTAGACTGTGGCTCTATTGAAGCCTTTTTTAAGGCATTCGGTAGCACACATGTCTATGGCATAGATTTCAGCTTGAAAGACCGATGAGAGTTTATCCAGGGATTTGAAGAGGCTTCTTTTTGGGTCTGCTACCCCTGCACCCACTCCCGACTCGGTTTTCGAGCCATCCATGTCGTACATTTGCTACGTCTAATAATCTAATTTAGGCCAAAACCATTTAGCTATAGCATCATGCGATAACGATGCACATTGACTGTAACCGTTTCGCTTTCATTGTTCTCGAAAAAATATAGCTCGTTGATACTACCAAATTGTGACTCGTTTTGAATAAAGATATTTTTCGGCAATGGTTGTTGGATTTTCGGAGCCCCATATGTGTCAATTCTGTTTATAGTATTAACATACCCATGGAAAAGAAATTGAATTTAAGAATCTTAAAGCAAAAAGATTATTCACGAATATAAAATGAAACATCTTATTGGAAAACCCTGTAACATAAAATATTATAAATCTGCTCATTTTTATGAATAATTTTTTTTCATTATTGTTAAAAACTTTTTTCAATGTAATATTTAGCTTATATACATATATACACAAACAAATAATCTTATTTTTTTTGAAAACATAATAATCATGAAATCTGCCTCTTTTGGATAATATCTTCTTTTCTTCTTATAAAAATCCGTCTGGAAAGTTTATCATAAGAGTATAAAAGTAAGGAGACAAAAGAAGTAGAAAGTATAAAAAATATTTATGAGGAAAGTTTTTTTTTTTAAATATGTAGGTAGGTATATTGTTTTGTCCTTATATAGAATATTTTTTTTTATTTTAGGTAAAATAATCTCTGTATTTCCATAAGTTTAGCATCAGGGTAACGATTTGCAAAAAATATATTTAGATAAAAATAACGCCGATGCAAAGTGTAAATGATTTCTATAGTTCTCTTAATAGAGGAAGATTGTTATGCTCTCAATTTTTCCGTCGAAGAGTTGAAAGTGTCATTTTTTTCTATAAGATGGCTCAAACACAGTAAAAAGATTATATTGACTTCAATATAATTTTTCGGAAATTGTAATATTAAAATAAAAGTTTATTTTTTAGCTCATATCTTACTAACTATGAGGTTTAACACATTAGGTTGTTGTTACAACGACGCAAACCGGTTATAAAACCTGTTTCTACAACTGCTCAAACTACATCTGAAGGTGGCACGACCAGTTGTAACGAGAGTATGAGTGTATTATAACCGTGAAGCTGAAATTATTTTGGATGATTTCTTACTATACCAAGTTGGAAAAAATTATACCCTTTTGTTACTCCCAGCGCAACAATAATCGGTTTAACCACCAAGTGTGCAAAGGGTGTATAATAGTAAATAATAATAACTTATAATAGAAATATCGGTGGAAATGTCTTACGCCACTTTGCTACAAATTTCCTAATAAGGAGCTACCACATTCTTTCTTTGTTGCAAGGATGAACTGTTGGTTGATCCGTGTTCATTGTATTTTGTCCACATAATTTGTGTGATGTCATAATGTTTTTGTTTAGTCTGCCTCCACGCGGTGTCCCTCGGTTAACGCTAAATAGACTACAATTTTGGCCAGGTTTTTCTTTCTAAAATAAAATCTAAAATAAGAATATAATTTTTAAATTTATTTTTCTAAGATATTCTTGAAATTTCGATAAAGAGTATGTTTTATTTTTCTGGAACATCAATGACTCATGCAAAAAAAAAATTCTTGGGGAAATTTATGCCGTAAAAAAAGTGTACTTGAATTCCTGTAAATTATAAAAGGAGTAATAGGGGTGGTGTGGTGGCAAATATTGATGTTGTTTTTACTTTTTATTATAATTTATGTTATCAGAATTTTCACTTTGAATAAAATATTTTTTTTGTTGTAGTATTTAAAACATTTAAAAACTTCTTCGTTTTTATACAAACAATTTTTTTTATTTACTGTAGGCGAGTAAGTAGAGTAAAAAGAAAAAAAAGAACAGTAATTTACGAGACGCTGAAATAAGTACAGAAGTGTTTTAATGTAAAACTTTACAGAATTGAAGTACACCCAATAAAGAAAAAAAAATGGGTTGTGTAAATTTAAAAAGGTGAGAAAAAAACTTATAAATTTGTGAATTATGTTCAACATTATTATAAAATAAAAAATAACATTTTCGGGATAATTTATAAAAAGTTAGAATTCTCTCAGAATAAAAAAAAAAAAATTAAAAATCTACAATGTACGAGTATGTACATATGTATGTATGTATATGTATCATATTTCTATTCACATTTACAGGAAGAACATCTTTTTTTTTTACGTTTAATGATAATACATATAGTCAACATGTTATAGTCCTTAATAGTCCACATCCACAATGAAATATAACAAAACATAATAGAACATATAATAGAACACAACCTTAATTAAGTAGAACTAAAATTTGTTTCTTCTACCACTAGCACACTATATAGTGGAAATGGTTAGAAATAATTTTCCGTGAAAAGAAAAAAACAATAGTGGAGAAGAAAAATGAAATAGACTAATAAAACGAAAATTATATTCAATGCACTTGTAGTTTTTTGAAAAATGTTTTTAATAATGTAAACATTTCCGTTAATATAAAATGTATTACGTCAAAAACCTTTAGGAAATCGTTTTGAAAAAACGGAAGGCTACAATTTGAAGTGAAATATAACTTTGAACTAACGAACTTTTTAGATGCCTTTAGTGTTTTCAAAATATTTAAGATTTTCTTACAACTTATTTTTTCTGTAGTTTTTTTTTTTATCTTTAAATTCGGTTTAAAGATAAGTGCAGATTTGTATACATATGTATGTACCTATGTATAATATTTACAAAAAGAGTATGAAATTAAAATTTCATAGAAAGAATTACGGAATTTTCTCTTACGGATATTAAATATGCAAGTAATATACGTATATTATGTGAAAGATCCCTTGAAAAGCTAAAAAAAATGATATATGTATCAATGAAGGAAGTTTGAAATACTGTGATAATATGGTTGACGTGATTTTTACATTCTTACATTTTTCTACAATTTCCAAAAAAATAAATTTATTTCAATTTATTAAAAATAAAATCTACTTTGTTCTTCAAATGAGCTACTGTGAAATAACCTACTTTCAATCACTATGTATTTTTTCTGCTTAATTGGTACTCCAAATCTTATTAGGCACGTGAATAGAAAACCGTGGGTGTTATGAAATTCGATTAAAATTTCAATTGAATTAATTTATAATATACAGACAATATAAGTATTATAAAATGCTTTACAAATATTTGGAAAGTGGATATATTCTTATTTGTGCTCGATTTACCACTTTTTAGATTTTCATTCTCATTGTTATAATTTTAGAAAATCTATTGTCAAACATTATAAAGCTATTGTATATTTTCTATTTTATTTATTTACCCATTTGAATAATATTAACAATAGCGAATTTAAATTGACAATTATGTCAAGAGTAATTTTTCGTTAGCATTATTTTCATAAGAATTTTCTATTTTCTATATTTCTATTTTCTATTTCGTATAAAATTAAATTTTCCAAGAAGAAATAAATTTGAAATAAATAATAAAATTTCAAAGAATGTGGTTTTATTTAATTGATCATAAAATAAAGTTAATTTTTGAAGATATTTCGATCTTTTTCAATTTTGATTGGGTTCAATTTCTATGTTATATGAAAAAAATAAAAAAAAAATAAAATCGAATAATATTGTCAACTTTTGATTATTTCGATCTAAAAAAACAGTTTATAAAAATTTAATTACTGATTCGCACAAACAGAAAAAATACAAATATACAAAATACAAACTTTTAAGAATAACTTGTACATACATACATATGTGTGTACATATTACTAAAATATTTATCTACTTGAATACGACCACATTAGTTTAAAATTTGAAGCCAAATTTTTTATTAAAGTATTTTTCATAGGTCACAAACTCTATATACGACTTCTTCAATCGTTGAAAAATCCGTTGTTTCTTGTGGATAGAAGCGTTTCCTCAATAGCTTATTTGAAGCATTTGTTTTCATATGAGCATGATATACAATTTAAAGTAAATATGAGCTTTAATATTAATATAATGAACTAAACAATTATTAAAGAGATGTAAAAATTCTTTTTGGAATTACAAAATTAATGCTGCTTTAAATAAAGTGCATATAAATAAATAATTTAATAATATTTAGGTCATGTTTACAAAATGGGTGGTTTACAGTGTTAAGAATAATTTTTATTTTCAAAATTATCTATGGCTAAATTATTTTACATTTTGGATGCATTTCATATACATAAGTATTACATATGTTCACACATACTTTACTGTATACTTACAAATTTATGCAGAAATTTCCAATGTAAACATTAATTTTATATAAAAGAGAATATTATTTATTAAATGTAATTAAATCACATAACGAGGACTACCTGCAATACTGAAGTAATTATAAAGCAAAATTTAGAATATATTATTATTTAAAATTTTATCTATCAATTTACAATAAAAAATTTACACGCATACATACATATGTATGACACGGGACAGAGGTGTTCATAGGAATAACATGTACTCACAAACAAGCTTTAACTCGAGTAAATAGTTTTTAGTTTAGCTGTATAGGTACTGATCATTTTTTAACAAATTTTAAAATAAGAATGTTAAATTTAAGATGTCAGTTATAGAAAAATCTTATATTATTTTTAGATTTAGTAATAGGTTATGAGAATCGTTATTGAATTGTGTTTAAGAACCTCTCAAATTTGAAAATAAAATTACAAGTATACTGTAACAAAAAGTCCTTTTAAATATTATCTAGTTAAAATGGGGGTTGAAAAAAGTCGTAACTGCAGATTCTGCTAAGAGGAAACGGAAACTTCAGAACACATTTTGTGTCTATGTAAAGGTAGAATACGTTCTAGGCTCAAACATATGAATCAGATGTATACCTAACATCGGGCAAAGTGTAACACATACCGCCTGAAAAATTTTTGAGATTTGTTAAGGCCCTTGACTTTTGGGCCAAATTCAGCATTAAAATATTACAAAAGATCCGACAAACATTCATAGGTCGCACTAATGAGAGAATTATATATCACATCTGCAAGAACTGAATGAAATCTATAATCTAATCTATGTAATTTAAGTACACTGTAATATTTTACATATTTTTGAAGGAAAATCCGTTTTTTTTTAATAAGGTGCATTTGTGTTTTCATCAGGTGGTTGGGATGAATTTTATCAATTTTCATGATAGTTTTTGCTATTGTCAGTTTTCTCTCCAATATGCAATGGAAAAATTGCTAAAATTTTAAATATTAACGATACTAATTTATCAGCTATTGACGGAAAGAAAATAATTTGTTTTAGATATGTTATAGAAATTATAACACTTTTTATCTTCACTTGATGATGACTTTATATACATACATATATACGAAATATGTCGATTTTATATAAAAAAGTAAGATATTAGGCCTTTCACTTGTACTTTATTATTTCACTTACTTTTCTATAAGTTAAAATTATCTGCAGTCCATTGTTTCCATTTTTCTAGAAAATTTAAACATTACTGTTATGAATTTTGCAAATAGATTTGTATATTTGTGAATATGGTGTTTAATACATAACTCAATTTAATTTACGTCTTTATATTTAAATTAGGAAGAAAAATAGTTAATATGTACATAAGTATGTATAATTAGTAAAAATTCAGAAAATCTTAAAGAGTGTTTAATTATTCTAATTATAATAATAAAATTTAAGTATAGTAATCATTCAGACAGGAAAATTATAGTTTTCTTTTTTACTAATTTGCTATGGGCTTTGTTAAATCAATTTCCCAAATCAGAAGCCGCTTCTGAAATAAATTGTGATTGATTATATGCATATTTAAAAAAACGAAGGAAAAAAAAACAAATATTTATAAACACTTACTTAAACACCTATTGCAAATTCAATCAGCCTCATTTTTTTCAATCTTTTCTTTAATCCTTGTGGTCAAAGCAGCACCTAAAAATATACTCGTATGTATTCAAATCAAACGTGAAATTGAAAAATTTGGCACAGTCGATAAGATTGTAACACGTACAGCTCAAAAATGCTGAACATGGTTAAAATTTCAACAAATGTGCAAACATACATACATATGTATATAGTATATTGTAGTACACATAGCATATCAAACTATGGTAACATAAAAAAAACGATAGAAAAAAAAGCAATGTTTCCTAAAAATCCAATCTTTATTGTTTTGAGAAAATCTGAATTTTCTCCATCGAAATCATTCCGAAATGTTTTCGTCGTACTTTCAATTTTTTTATTGTTTACTTAAATGTGTTAACCCATATTTGATACAATCTACATATGTATGTAGTATGTACCTACATATTTGAACGATACAATCCCTAATTAAAAAAAACACTTTTTGTTTTTAATTTTTATTTTCTCGGCATTACAATAATTGAATGTCCTTTTTGACATGTCACATGTCTGTATTAGCGCAAATTCCATTTTATAGTCAAAAAATGATCTAAATGATTTTGTAATCCTTTGTTTCTAATATCTTTAACAAAATCTTTTTTTATATTTTTTTTCAATAAAATTGAAATAAATCATATTTTAAAATACTGTTACATGGTATTACTGTTTTTTATTTGAATGTTAAAATATATTTAAGCTCAAAGGAGATCGTAGTCTATAAATTTTTTTGATTCTTTTTCATAGTTCCTAGAATACTTTTTTTTCAGTCCTTCTTTATAAAATAGCAGCATGTTAATGTGAAAATAAATTTATTTTTAATTTTAACATTATGAAAGAAAATATTTACTTGGATTAATTGTTGTGAATATATAAAATCGTGTAGATATTTGCATAAAACGATATTGTTGTTTTAATTATTCCACTTTTATTTCATTTAAAATACGATGTCATAAAATTCTCATACGATTATGTTCAATATTCATGCGAATTTTATTAAACTTCGATAATTGATTAGTAAAAAATTGTTTAATTTTATGGTGTTAGAGAATCCGGAAACTTTGGTTTAATTTTATATTAAACATTACAAATCTTTCATATTATCAAGCAAAAATATTTTCTAAGAATGTTCATTAAACACGAAATATTGCAGAAAGGGTTGCTTTATACATTATAAGATGGAAGTCCTATTGATTAATATCTTGTAGAATGTTTCATATTGCGTGTCTATAATTTTATTGTTGACATCATTTCGAATGTTTTAAATAACCTGAAATTATTCATTTATTATTGAATTAAGACTGTTAAATGTTAAATCAATATCACAAAGAAAAAATATAACTTTAAAGTTTTACCTTTACGAGCCGTTTCTTTAGAAAAGTTGCTCAAGTGCACTTATTCTATGTAGTTTTAAGATTTTCAATATTTTCTAATTTGTTTTATGCAACTTCAATATTGATGGCGGTATTATTATATTTTGTTCTGTTTCTTACCTGAGCTTATTCTTTTAAAATATTTGATTTATGCTACTTTAAACATAAACGGCTCATATATTTTCGGTTATACTTCCTTCTGATATTAAAGCTTTGAAATGTCGTCTTTAACGTGCAATATGTCTTTATTGGCACAAATTTCACTTTACAGCCGAAAAGTACCTACCGTTGAAAATTTTGTAACAAAATTGACATGTTTTGCAAAAATCATTATTTCTCATTTCATAGTTGGTTGGTTGAAGTTGCGGTTCTCAGAAGCTTTCGAAAATCCAATTAGCACGGAAAGTGCCGTTTTGATACCACACACATCGCAGTTTGTTATCGAGTCAGAGGGTTGTAGAGCCCCCTTCTGTCATACATACATGGAAGTGGAACGTGAACCACTAAATTTGTTGGTTTTGTGGACTTACTTATGGTCAGTAAACAGAGTTACCAAACTACTTTAGTACCGAGCACTTACTACCCAAATTAAATGAATTGGTACTCATTCAAAGCTGAGTGAACTTAGTCGGATTCGATCTCGAAACTTTCAGCATCGGAAGCCAGCACTCTACCGCTTGGTCTACTACCCGCGCTATTGATTTATTAGTTGTATCCTTTTATTTCTCTACATTATTTTTTACTTTTTGTTAGTGAAGTTTATTTCTGAAACACAATAAATTTGTTTTGTGTCCAAAGGATTGCGAACAAGATGGCGAACAGGATGGTTTATTTTTTAAATAAGCATAACTTTTTCAGTAACTTACAATTTGGTTTTAGAAAAGTAAAAAAATACCGAAGATGCTATTCTAAATTTCTTAAATG
This sequence comes from Bombylius discolor, assembly GCA_939192795.1. Lineage (NCBI taxonomy): Eukaryota > Metazoa > Arthropoda > Insecta > Diptera > Bombyliidae > Bombylius > Bombylius discolor. Next base: position 17,292,049 of record OW584241.1, on the reverse strand, counting down.
AAGACAAAAAGCATCAAGTACAATAGAGGTTTAATTTCAAGCTCTTTCAAAAATCAAGAACATGCAAACATACATAAATATTTTGCTTCAAAAAATTAATAAATATAGCTTTTGAAACATTCGAACTCAATTTAAGTATTTTCCGTTTTTATTTGAATTTTCTACTACAAATCAGCTGTTTTGTGTATTTCCGAAGTAGAGTGTAATAATAAAAAAAATGTTCAAAAAGAATAATACAAATTATTTAAATGCATATCGATTATTTGAAGATAGACAAAGACAGAAGATCAATATGAATTATAATTGTATGAACGTTTTTTGAAATAATGTTTTTTCTTTTTTTTAAAATTTTTTTTTTACTTTAATTTTACTTAAATATAGATACAGTATAAGCTCAGTAATTTGAACCTCTTCATTTTCAACGCCTAAATTTTTAAAATTAGCTTATAATGTTATGTAATTTTGTAAAGGGATTTTTCTGATTTTTACTTTTCGAAATAGGATGAAATAAAAACAAGTTAAATATGTACATATTACCTAATTTGAAATTCAATTTATATTCGTCATAACCAATTTTGTAATTATTTTTTAAAAAATACAAATTAATTTATTACAACACTATTTGGTATTTTTGTTTAAAATAGTGTTGAAAGTGTAAATTGGTTTCTGTGCAATTTTTTTAACTGTTCTAAAATTTTAACAAGGCCATTTTAAATTAGTTCAAATTATCGAGTTTACACTGTTAGGTATAATTTCTACTTATTTTCTATTGAATGAATATTGAAAATCATTGTTGCAAGTTTTATGAAATGTTATTCTGGTTGTACTTCAAAATGCATGGCATAAAAATGTTATTTGATAACAATAAAATCTTTCTTATTTCACTTTAAATTTTTTTTTAATATTTTATAAATTTTATGTACGTAAAATAATTTGTATGGAAAATTTGTCATGTAACCCTGGGATTGCCTGATCGTATACAAATGTATACATTCGGACTTTGAGTCTTAATTTAAATATGATCCCTTCAAAATAGAAAAACTTGAAACTTCACCAATTCACCAAAATTGGTATAACAAATATTTCTTTTTATGCAAAAACACGAATTTGGTGGTGCGTATACAAATGTATACCATACATTTTATATGGAAATTTTGAAATTTTTTTTTCAAAAAACGATACCTCAGCATCCCGTGGACCAAAAACCGTAATTTTTTTACCCTCATATTTGTTGAAGAGTCCTCTTTGATCAACCCATGTGATTTTGTACTATTTTTACTTTTTGAAATTTTCATACAGAGTAACAAAGAGTGAAGTTAAGTGAATTTAGTGTTAATAATATATTTAAGTTAATTAATTTTTTTCCATTTATTATTTATTTTAATTTTTTTATAAGATTTCCAAAAATTTCCCAAAAATACCTACCTGTTTTTTTTTTTGAAAAATTAAAAAAGGAAAAATGTTTAACATGCCTTTCAAATTAATTGAAATTGAGATCTGATCACCCCACACACGAGACAGATTTATTCAAAAAATTTGTGAAAGAATATAGAAAAGTATGCATATACTGCCTGTACTGATTTCGAGTAGTGAATGAATATAGTATAGTATAGTATAGTACGTGCACGCCATAGCTTGTTCTTTCGTGCATTCGAGGTTTCAGTGAGTTAAGGTAGACATCAAAATGATTTCAATTTACAGAAAAATGGAAGTAGTGGCAAAGTAATTCAAAATATTGAAATCTTTTGTTAAAAATTTGGTTGACAGATACAAAGAGTGTATAGACATGTGGATTCTGGAGAACACGATCATCTACTAAAAGCGAAAAATGTGCTATAGTGAAGGTATTTCAGTGGTGAAAGTGGTATAAAAAGTAGAAGCACCATCACGAAACCATTTCACACCATAAAACAGTGCGATAGGCTTTTCAAATAGGCTCACGAAAATGTTGGTTGTATATGGGAGAACGTCATTTTTATCGATGAATCAATATTTTGGTTAAATAATCGCACTAGAAAACTTAAAAGCACAAGAAATGATCGAGTTGTACAAAATCAATGGCATTTTTTAAGAAGATAATAATCCAAAACATGGTAACTGTGTCAGAAAAGGAAGGAAAGAAATGGAATCCAAAGAATGGACTGGCCTTCATAGTCACCTGATCCAATAGAAAATGTGTAGGCGCTGATGAAGCCAAAATTAGGGAAAAACATATGAAACATATTATATTTTATTATTACAATTCAAAATTATCGAAACATTTCTTAACTTAATTATATCACACTATCGACTAACTAAACTAAAAACTACTATGATAAGTAGGTAGAACACAAAACCTGTTCTTTTCTCTTGTTCATATTGATAAGAGAAAAAGAGCAATTATTTATTAATTACGAGTAGGTATATGAAATTGTATTGAATTATATACGGAAAGAATGTACATATGTACATATAATTGTTTATTGTAATTGCATATCATGAGAAAAGGGCTGTAATGATGTTACAAGTGATTCCCGCCTTACTTAATGTCTAAACCTGCCATGAGTTATGGCAAGACATAATTTATGTCTGATAAATGTTCATTGTTGTTGTTGCATTTTCATGGCAAGGCATAAATGTGGCAATAAATTGTCAAAATTTGACAATTCACTTTTGATTCATTTGAACTCGATTTCGAAAAACTGAATTAAGTTTATATATACGTACATAAATATATTGTTTTCATAATTGAATACTATTTTATTGGCGTCTTTCGGATTTTTTTAAAGTAAAATAATTTAATAGCATTTTTCTTTTGGGAAGACATTTTACACTATAACTACATATATTAAAAACCACAACAAATAAAACGAATTGAAGCTGAATTGAAGTCGGATTGCAGTTAATTACTCGGTACATATATATTTGAAACGACGACGATGAATGTTGCTCTACGAATGAAATGTCTTGCCATGATAAGCTCAGGTTTGAAAATTCATGGCAGGTTTAGAAACGGAGTTATACAAAAAAAAAATATATACTTTAACTTTATACAAATATAGATTTTTTTTTGATTTTTTTATTGGTTAAGTTATGTAAAATTATGAATATTTTTTAATTTCGATTGAATCTACATATGTAAGTATGTATGCATTTACAAATTTCTAATGAAATATTTTTAAAATAACAAAAAAAATACAAAATTTAATAATTATTAATTTCGGAAAAATGGTTTCCTAATAAAAAAAAAATCAAATAAAATAAAAATTTATAATCAAATATTTTTTAAAAAGGAAGAAAAAATATTTACTTATTAAGTTAATTTCGTTTATGAATATACAATAATACGTATTCGATTTATGTTTTTTTTTTGTAAATTAATTATATACATACATACATATTTACATGTTTTTGACTATGTTTTGTTATCATTTTTACAATTTAATTGCAACTTTGTTTTTCATGATTTTTCTCTGTAGCAACAAATTTTAAATGGGTGACATCTAGGTACATGTATTCATGCATATTGCACACACTACATGGTGTATATACAGTAGCACAAATAAATAAATATAAAGTACATCAGAGCGCAGAAAAAGATCAACACTCCATGAGTCATGATTTGATATAAAATAGAAGAAATTTTTTAGCGCCATCAAATGTATAGAAAATGTATTGTAGAATAAAACTTGACGGTTATTGTTTTTCTTCATACATTAGCTAGGCGCAGTAATATTTCTGCACTTGAAACTTGCAAGCAACAAAACATTGTAAAATGTTGTGGAACATTTCTTATTACTTAGTTGTTTTTTTTATCATTATTGTTCTTTTGTGTGTTAATTGATTTTTTGAAGAGACAATTATGCTTATTCAAAACATAAAAAGTATAACAGCTCTTTGAAAAATTTGAAAAATGAAAGAAGGTAGCTCAAAATGATCACATATCTGCGCGCGCACCTAGGTATCAGGTTCACTGCACGTCACTGTTCCACAAGTATAATTTCACAGATATTTATTCGAAAAAACACATTCGAAATAGGATAAAATTGACTAACATGTGTATGTACATTTATATACAATGTTATTGGATTAATCTATTATTTGAAACAGTCACAGTTTAGAAACAAACTGTTAAAAAATACAGTGTTGAGTTTTTCATTTTGATTAAAAGTGAATAATAATAATTATCAATAGTATTATATTTTAAATGTGAATGTTTAGAACGTATTGTAACCTTCCTAATTCAAAAGATATGCAAATGTTCTATTTGGTCGATAGCTTTTTTCATTTTATATAAAAGGTAATGACAATTTCTAAGAAAGCATCAGTGTTTCACCACATTTCTTCATAAAACATAAAAAGTTCTTTTATTTAGTATTTTGAAGATTCACTCTGAATAGCAAAATGACTTCTTTATTAACTGTAACATTATTAACAACATTAATAGCTGGTGCTTTATGCATTCCAGTTACATTAGTTGACAGCAAAGGAAGGGCTATTGAAACTGGTCGCACTTTAGGTGGACCTCTAAACTTAGCAATTCGTTCATCTGGAGGTAATATCTTGCAGGCTCTTTCACCAAGTCTTGAAATCGGAGGATTAAGTATTGGATTGAGTAGTAACAGGCGCCGATATCATGATGATGACGATGAATACGACGACGGATATTATAGTGGACTTTATGCTGTTCGAAACGGAAGTCGTGGTGAAAACCTGAAATTAAAAAAAATGTTATATTATTAGTAATATTATTTCTATAATAGACATTTTAAAATAATTTTCTCATTTGAAATGCCAAACTTTGAAAGGACTCAAGAATATATTGTAGTGTGTAGCATGGGAGTACTTCTATTTGTTTCTAATAAAATAAGTCAAAAACTTCGTATTTGTTCTCTCGTGTTATTGTCATAGATAGTAGAAAATTCTAGAACCAAGGCAGAAAGAGTCATACCGTAGGGAGTTAATTTTTAAAGAAAATTTGTTCTTTTTATTTACTGTAAAAAAGTGTATGTTAGTGATGGGTTATTTCGAGAAATCACTAGGTTTTTCCCAAAATTTAGGTAAAAAATTGCAAATTTTTAACTATAATCACTAATAACTTCTGTGGTAAGGAAGCGATGCGATGGTGCGTATTAAAATAAAAAGGCAAAGGATTTCCTCTTGTTACATTTACGTATTATTGCGTTACAGTAAGGGAGAACGAAAATACAGGATGTTTCACAAAAAAAAGTCGCAAAAATCTTCAATACCCCGTACCCTGGAAATCGTTGAGATTACTAGCCCTCTCTTATACGATTTTTTGCTTGTCTCGGCGAGACATATGTCACTTTAAAGAAAACATTCAAAAGCTTCTAGACCAAAAGGTTGCATACCGATATCTCACGCTTGCTAATCGAGAGAATAGATCAAATTTGCTCATATTATTTTGTCGATTTGCTTTGTTTTAGGACAAAACTAAATTTTCTGCTATTGATACTTTAACGCATCGACAATTTTTTCAATGCCGCATTGAATTTTCGCTCATCATGTCAAAAACAAAAAAAAACAAAAATTACGATTTTGGTAGCAAAATGTTTTATATTTTACCTTTGTGACTCAGTATGAAGTGTTTAAATTTACACAATATTATATTAGGCACGAAAAAAACAGTTTTTCTCAGTAGTTGTATGTTCAAAAAGTTCATGACAAAAATTTTGTTTTGAAGTAATAAAAACAGCTATTTATTTTATAAGTGCTTTGTTTTTAAAACTATCAGATTTTTGAATGGTTAAAACATACCTATGTATATACATATGTACATAATATGTATGTTTTATTTTACATATTGTTATTTATGTATTTTCAAATTATTTTGAACTTTATTTATGTTTTAAATTTGTCCTATTTAAAAATATGTACATACGAGTACATATGTACATGAAAATAGAAAATTTGGAATTAAATAGTCATAATGCTATAAAATATAGAAACCACGTTCTCTTTCAGATTTAAGTTAAAAATGTTCATAGCTCTAAAATATATTTACTTAAAAACCTAGCTTTTTACTTTTCTTTTACTTTCTCAAAAATACCCAATTTGTTACACTAATGTTTTTCTAAAATATTTTCAAAATTTATAGGATACTTTTCGAAGTACATATTTGTTTTATTTTTTCTCTTTTTAAAATGTTGGGTATTTAACTTGTGTTACGCGACATAGAAATTTTTTCAAAAATATAAGTATGAAGATCATTGAATATATACTTTCGTGAAATTAGACAATTACAGAAATGGAAAATTTTTGATAAGACATAACAATATATTGCTAATATTCAGTCTCAGAATGTTTTTGCTAATTACTTACTTTGCTTTGTTCATATACATACATACTCGTATATCAAATATGTAATATAATATAAATCTAAGAAATTTAAAAATAAAAAGTGTCTATGTGTAACTGTTTAGTATGCATAATTTTTTAACTCTTAAATATTCGTATATACATATACAATATGTATACAATACAAGTATGAATTAAAAATCCTAATTGAAATGAAAAAACAAATTTTTTCAAAAACAGTTTTACAAAGCCAAAATAATCAGATCAAAACAAAAATAAAACACTGGTTTAAAAATTATTAGAATTTAAAAAAAAATTAAATGTATCTAATTTCTAGTTCAAAGTAAAATATCAATTTGAATATTACAAACTACTACAAAAAATAAAAGAAAGAAAAATGGTCAATTAATATTCATAACTATTTCTTTATCACTTTTTATTTTGAAGTGAAAGTCTAGAATATAATAATATATCTGTTCTAAATGCAAAACTTATGCAAATGACCGGTTTGGTCAATGACTTTTTATATTTGTATAAAAGGCAATGAAAATTTCTAAGAAAGCATCAGTGTTTCACCACATTTCTTCATAAAACATAAAAAGTTCTTTTATTTAGTATTTTGAAGATTCACTCTGAATAGCAAAATGACTTCTTTATTAACTGTAACATTATTAACAACATTAATAGCTGGTGCTTTATGCATTCCAGTTACATTAGTTGACAGCAAAGGAAGGGCTATTGAAACTGGTCGCACTTTAGGTGGACCTCTAAACTTAGCAATTCGTTCATCTGGAGGTAATATCTTGCAGGCTCTTTCACCAAGTCTTGAAATCGGAGGATTAAGTATTGGATTGAGTAGTAACAGGCGCCGATATCATGATGATGACGATGAATACGACGACGGATATTATAGTGGACGTTATGGTGTTGGATATGGAAGTGGAGTTGGTGTTGGTCTAGGCAGTGGAGTCGGTGTTGGATATGGCAGTGGACTCGGTGTTGGTCTAGGCAGTGGACTTGGCGGTGGTCTAGGCAGTGGACTCGGAGGTGGTCTAGGCAGTGGACTCGGAGGTGGTCTAGGCAGTGGACTCGGAGGTGGTCTAGGCAATGGACTCGGTGGTGGTCTAGGTGGAGGATTCGGTGGTGGTCTTGGCGGTGGATTCGGTGGTGGTCTAAGCGGTGGACTCGGTGGTGGACTTGGTGGTGGTCTCGGTGGACTTGGTGGAGGTCTTGGTGGACTTGGCGGTGGTCTTGGTGGTGGTATTGGTGGTGGTCTAGGCAATGGACTTGATGTTGGACTTGTTAGTCGTCCCAGCAAGCAATCTCTTATTAATTATATTCATAAAGGTTAATAAATAATAACAGATAATATGGCATAAATAGAAAATAAATTAAGAAAATAAAAATTAAAATTAATAATATTTTGTTTGATTTGTATTTTCTTTCTAAAAAGTCTTTGAAGTGGTTATAACTCTTTTAGTACTTTTTATACAATCTTTTCCGGAGTCCTGTTATTTGTTAATGAGAAGGTTACGTTTTATTTACTAGTGTAATGTTTTCCATAGAAAAAAACATACATACATTCAAGTTACATCTGAAATTGAATAAGCTGGGCTGGGCTCTTATATACATATATCTATAAATACGGAACAATGAGCTATTACATAGTAATTCAAAAAAATTTTATATCAATAAGGTAGAATGAATAATATTAGTTGTTTGTTTTAATATAATTTTGCTTTTAATAATTATGTTTATATTAGGAAATAATCTGACATATGTATGTGTGTATCAGAGTAACATTTTTTTGTTACTGAGTTTAATAAAAAAAAAAATGAAAAAGAAAAACTTTGAGACATGGAATTTCATATGATTTTGAATTACATATACCTATATGTATATAAATTTTTATTTGAATAAGAATTCATATTTGTTTTTAATTTTTATAAAACTAGACAACTTAACCTTAGATTTTTATTCCAACATTATTGGTGAAGAATAATACATGGGCCTCCTTTATCTTAAGTATGCATTTTTTTCATTTATTTTGAAGTTGTGTGGTTTATATTTCATTCGAATTTGAATACTGATATGTGTGATTTGAAAGAAGATTTACATACTATATTCGTGATTTTGATTTCTTTTCTGATTTAAAAAGTACAAGTACAAGTTGACTTCCTCTACCATGTTTCACTGTAGCACATAAATTATTGATATCCAGCTCCTTATTATTTTTTAGCCACTCTCGTCAGTAAATATCACGGTTTCGGAAGACTATATAGGCTTATTTATATACATACTTAGCGGTAAAAATTAAACTTTTCCTTCTATTTTTTTGCTCATGTATGACTTCTTTCTAGCTACCCGACCGTTATATTCAATTTTACATGTTTGTATGGGGCTGTATGTCTTCTTTGGGGGTAGAAAATTTATATTTTATTGATGGAAAAGTAGATAAATATACATATCTTAACATTCTGAAGCAAAATTTAAAAACAAGAGCAGAAAAATTTGGAATACTAAATACATTTGCTTACGAAGAAAAATGATCCCAAGCAAAGTGCCGATATCTGTAGATGACGGCGTTTGTATAATTATCTAAAAATTATTGATACACCAGGTCAGAGTCCTGATCTTAACCCCAAAGAACATCTTTGGGATCATTTAGAACGAAGTGCTTAGCAGTGCCGAATTTCAAATAAAAAAGACCTTCGACAACAACTGAGTGGCAACAAATTGATACACAGTTTTGTAAAAAAATTAGTTAGTTCAATTCAGAATAGACTTCGGGAAATATTAAGAAGTCTAGGGGGACCAACAAGATACTAACGTAAACTAAATTTAAACAATTTATTTGGTTTTTAAATAATAATTATATAGTAATACGTTGTTGCCTGAATACTTTTTTGAGCTTCAGTTCTTGAATTTTTTTAAAAATTGTTATTAGAAGTAAATAAAATGTTAAAATAAAAAAATGTCATTCACTTCAAGAAAAAATAAATTTTATACTTAAACAAACATAAATAGGCATGGTGCCAAAATATTTTTTTTAGAGTCAGTGTAGGTACTAGGTATGTCTAATTTTTCAATATAAGTAGGTATAGTTTTTTTTTTTAGGTTTCTAATGCATAAAAAAAGACCCGACCCGACTGTACTTCAATAAAACTAAAAATTTGCATTGGAATTAAAAGAAAAAAGTAAACGTTTAGCTATATTATGTATGTGTTATATACACAATTCGTATCATTATCATCACCGACACAAAAGCTAGGTGTTAGCCAGAGCCTACTCAATGTAACTTAAGTTTCCTATAGAGTCTAAACTATTTTTATTCTGTCACAAATGCACAATTTGTATAAAATCTTACTTCAAAAGGAAAAATAAATACGAGCAATTTAAAAAAAAAAAACTAAAGTGTGCATTTGTTGCATTTACAGTGTCTTTTTTGAGGTGTTGGTTCACACCAACGCGGTATGCTGGACGGTAGCGCAACGATACATAGGCGGTAAAAATTATCGCAAAAGACTTTCACACCAACGCGCTATTGTGAAATTGTCTTTTGTCATTGTGTGCTGAGAGGAAAAATTTAATAACTAAATAATACATATAAATAAATTTAAAATCTTATCTTTTTGTTTATTATTTTTATAATCTTTATTTCTTAAATCGTACAATATAGGATAATTTTTTAACATTTCAATTAATTTTTCTGTAAACACTTCCATCTTAGCTTACGCACATTCAAAAAACAACTAAACAGTACGTACAAAGTTTTATCGCGGTGCGAGGTAAAATAGTGCATACAGCGATACAAAATAATATAGCAACATGTACCGCATACCGCATGTCTACCGCATTCGCTATACCGCAGTGGTATGACATGAATAATGAAAACGTACGTGTTATATTCTACCGCTACCGTTACCTTATCGCTACCGTCCCGCATACCGCGTTGGTGTAAATCAACCTTTAAGGGTTAATAGAGCATAAATAATTATTCGAATGTTTTGAAAAATTTATTTCATATTTTGGAGAGAATATTTTTTTAAATATTAAACCTTAATAAATACAATAAACATTCTATTCCTCACAGTTTTTTTTACTTTCTTTCAAATTCTTTTTACACATAAAAGAAATCTTTCTATTGAAAGAGAAAGAAGGAAAAAAAGTGCCAGATTGCAATAAGACTTCTTTAATATAAAGAAATACATTATTCATGCTTTGAAAAAAGAGAATAATAGAAAATTATGTTATACATATAAGAAAAACAAAATATGTATGTACATACAGGGTACCTCCTTGTAATAACAATATTTTTGCAACATACATATATGTACATATATTATTTTCCTGACGTAGGAATAGATGAAAAATTATCTTATATGATATTTGTGTAGAAGAAAGTATAGTACCTATGTTGTTATGTCAATTTAGATTTGTATTATAAATCTTTTTAGAATTTTTACACGGTATTTCACAGATCGTGTGCCAGTTTGGATATGGTGGTAGATCTCGATTAGAAATGAAAAAAAAAATCTAATTTGTATGTTCAAAGGAATCTCGAAATATTTTCCCTAATATTTACTGCATTATTTCTATCCGTTAAAAATTTATTCAAAATTTTTTGACTTTGAGTTACAATAACTTCTAAATTTCTAAACTATTTAACACTCAACTTTATAACAGACATTTTTTTAAAGGCCTGAAAGTTTTCTTCAGAAATAATTTTTATTTATACTCGATTTATAAATCAAAGTCAGTATTGTGATTATGGAGGCAGTACCTGATTAGTTTCTGATAACTTAAAATATAAATGTTTTTGAGAAATTATAAATTGAAATTGAGATCTAATCACCCCATACAAGGGACAGATTTATACAAACGCAATGTAAAAGAATGTAGAAAAGTATGCCTATGTTGCTTGTACTGACTTCGATTTATAAACCGAGTATAGCTCTCTTTATTGTGCGAACGCTGAAATATGTTGCAAAAAGTGAAACTGGTTACTTTTCAAAAAAGAAAAAAAAATAAGAAAAAAAAAAAACAATTTTAGACCTTGAATATTTCGGTAATCATTGATAATAAAACCCCCGTCTCCTCCACATTTCTTACAATTGTTTTCATTTCACATTGAGATCTACCGCCCTTTTCAGTTTAGCACACGAACTTGAAACACACTGTATAATATTGTAGAATATTGTATTAGGAATTAGTATAGATACATCATGTGATAGTTTCGTGTTAGGTATGTTATTCTTTTGGAATATACAGTTTTTAGTACATTTATGTATCAAGAAAGATATTAATACCTACATTTTTTATATGAATTTTGAAAGTTTTATATTTGTTGACATCCAATTAATTTTTTCAAACAATAACGGTTTTTTAAAAAATTATTCAGTTCATTGATCCTATTTTAAGTGCATTAGAAGAAGAACAAAAAAGGGGTTATTGGACCGGTTCTAATACGATTTTTTTTTTTGAAAAATCAGAGTTTAAATATAGGTATATACCTACATACATATAAATAGCGTCAATCTTTAAAATATCATCAGTAAGCATAACAAAATTAAAGATAAACAATTTTTTTTTGAAAATAAAAAAAGTTAATATTTAATATCACAATTTTATTAATTTTCAATAATTATAATGCGTAATAATTTAATTTTAAATTTATTTATGATATTTATGACGATCAATATCATTATGATTCAAGGATATTCAGAACGAAAAGCCAGAACAATATCACCGCTTCAATTACTTGCAGGTCTTGCAGGATTTGCTGATGGTGGATTTAATGATGGGGCTGGATATGACGTTGGCAGCAGTTTAGGAGTCGCTATTGCAGATAGCGTTCTTGGTGGTAGTGGTATAAGTGATGGACATGGTGTATATGGTGGTAACGGTTATAGTAGCTATAATGATTATTATGGCGATTCAGTTTTACATCATAATAATAGAAATCATGGTTTGCTTCAAAGAATAATTCACTTTAAGTTAGGTTTAATTGGATAATTTATTTATAAAATCTAATATATACATACTTGTATATTGACGATTAATAAACAGAAAATAAAAAAAAATTTAATTACATATACATATGTATGTAGATACATAGTCTTTGTCACATAAAAAAAATAATTCTGTATTCAATGTTTAATTTTCTAGCCCTTTTCAAGAAGATGTGTTTTATAATATGTACATATGTACTTGAATAAATTTAAAGTTAAAATAATATGTAGGTATCTACTTTGATAAATTTTAAAAAATTATATAGAATAATATGCTTTTGAAAGTAGATAAAAAGAAAAATATTTCAACGTAATGAATCTGATTTTAGTAATTTAAAAGATTATAATTATTATTATAATAATATTTAATATTTTATGTAAATAAATTTATAATGAATAAATTGTGTTAAAGATTATTGCATCATTCTTATAAAAATTAAATAAAATTTCTCATAATTTACAGAAAAGAATAAAAAAAAACAATTTTTTTTATATTTTTTTAGGAAATGTCACATTCTTGTTAATCGAAATCATTTCTGTTCAAAAGTTCACTATACCATCTTAATTATACTTTACTCAAATAATACACAAACTAAATTATCACTTAACTACCATTTATTGCTTTAATGAGATTTATTTATAGGAAAAATATTAAATTGTTATTTATAAAGATATACATACTTATATACAACGTAGCACTGTCCACATATCCGAAATAATTTAATAAAAAACAAATTTAAATTATTTTAATTGTTTTTATAGAATAACAAATTTTTTTAATTAAAATGTTTAGCTTAAAACACAATAATAAAAGATATGTTTTCATTTTTCAGATGGATAATCGAAACATCTTGTTTGAAGTATGTAATTAACTAAATTTTAATATACCTACTACATATATGTAGGTACATATGTACATATATAATGTTTCAACGAAAATGATATCATAATTTTAACTTTGCTTTCTATTCATAGTACATCAATAAAAATATATTTTATTTTTAATCACTTTTCTTTCTATTTATATACATATGTATGTAGGTATATATTTCGAAACTTTCTATAGAAATGTATGCATATGTGTACAAGAGAAATCAATAGAAAGTGAAATTTAAATGTAGTAAAATCTGTACATATCTATGTATGTATGTATGTACATACCTATGTTTTACGTAAAACAAAAATTTATAAAATAAATAAATAAATAGTAGTATGAATATTTTCAAATATTTATAAAACAAAATTAGGTAGGTATACTGATATGGAAGTAACAAGAAAGAAAAAAAAAACGATTTTTTATAATTGAATTTGACATAGGTATACTGATGTATTATAATAACTCTTTTGCAAAATTAGCAAAAACTTTTGAGACACAACTTAATTAAATCATCGAATATATTATATATGTACAATGTACATACACACGAAAGTATGCAAAATTTCAATAAGATTAATTTTAAAATCAAAGTTAAAGATGCAAAAACTTGATAAACAATCCAAAAGTACAAAGCAGTTATCTATAAGATATAAGTTATATGTAGTTATTTGGAGTTATTACTAAGAAATACACATTTCAAAAAGACTTTTAAAAATGAACAAGGCATCCTTAAAGTTTTATCTTTAATCTTTCAATCTATACGATCAGCATGTTAGTATCTATATTGAGGATCATATACTATTTTCACTATTCGAAGTCAGTATTGCGCTTATGGAGACAGTCAGTACCCGATGTGTTTCTAATAACTTCACACAAAAAGTATTAGGTATTTTATTTCAATTCTCTTTGTTCACATATAATTGTTTGTATAGGAAATTCTAAACAATATACATACATATATCTGTCAACCCTTAAAAGGTAACAGGATGTTTCAAATAGTGCAAAAATCATTTTAATTTCTTTTCAAAAAATAAAAAAATTTTATATTCAGAGTTTCTGTACGAATTTCACATTACTGTATATTTATATTTCGTAAAAAAGTAACTTAAATTGAAAATATCATAAAAATTAAGAGTATCAAAGAGTGAAGTTAATTGAATTTAGTGATTAATATTATACTCAAGTGAATTAATTTTTTTATATTTATTTTTTTTTTTATAAAATTTCCCAAAATTACCTACCTGCTTTTTCTGAAAAATCGAAAAAGAAAAAAATTCAAACTGGCAGCCCTTTGCAATATTTAATTGAAAAAATTACCAAATCAAATACGACTTTATACATATAAAAATATTGCTTTGCAGAAATAATTTTGAACAGCACTGTATATTTATTATTGCATTTTTTTTTCTTGTGTTTGCTTGTGTAAGTAAACATATATTCAGAATTAGCATTAGATATTTTTTAATGTAAAAGAAAATAAAATTACATGCCTGTTAATTTTGATCTCCTGATCCATTACAGATAAAATGTTCAATTTTCCTAATGAAGATGAACAAACCACGAAAAAATTTCTGGATATGGAAATTTATTTATTTTTATTTATTTATTTCACAAGAAAATTAAGTACACTAGAATTAATTCTTTTATCTTACCTACAATATGTTGGAAAAAAAATATAATAAAATAAAATACACAAAAAAAAGTAATAAATGTGCCAATACATATATAGCTCAATCAATCATCATACTTTTTACAATATACTATATATTAGAATATTTTATGGAGAAATATTTTCTAAATTATATTTTACTATGATTATTATTTTTTTGAGTTAGAAAATATAAAAGTCTTGAAAAAAAATAATTATGTAAATAATTTTCAGTTGTAATTTTAATAAAATTTCCTTTGCTTAATTTTTCAATAATTTCATTCACCATACATTTTTTTAATCTGAATAATTTTACATATTCTCTTCGGAAATCTCAAAAATCAAAATATGTAATTATTAAATAACATATTTCTCTCATTATTCATTAATTCTCATCTCACTAATCTCAATCATCATCTAAAAAATCAGTTTTGAACTTTAAAACTTTCACCACACTCGTAATTCTATTCGAATGATGAAAAAATATTCGAATGATTTCAATAATACTAATACTTTGACACCAAAACAGCTGGTAAACTGATACTGAGGAAGTGAACAAATAAAATTTTTGATGACTTCTTTAGTGAATTCAGTATTGTCGAATATAGAAAATCAGTGCCAAAAAAACGGGCTTATCTTCTACTACTTCGTCTTCAAGACCAGTTATTAGAGGGCATTATTATCCCGTTCCACAACTGATATTACTGGAAAAAGATCGAGCATCAACTTTAGCAGCCCAGGATTCCACTGAACAGCATAAAGATTTGATAAGAGATCTTAAGCTAACAAAGGATCAGTCTGAGCTTTTGGCATCAAGATCACAGGAATGAAATTAACTTGTGTCTAATACATGTAAATGGTTTTAAGAAAGAATTGAATTCGAGTTACAAGCACGAAGATTGACATATATTCATCGATTCTTCTAAAGCCAGTTTAAAAGCCATGCTACTACATAACACAAATAACGAGCCATCAGTGGCAGAGATTCTTAGATCTTCAGAATACGAGAAATATGTCTGGAACGTTTGTGATGATTGTGAGTAGGGACATAGAAAATCATTATGTTATAAAGACGTCACAAGAACAGCTCATTCCAGGTGAAAATAATGTAAAAAATAACCCCTTAGTATATCCTCAAAACTTACTTTTACCTCCTTTATATATAAAATTGGAATTAGTGAAGAATTTTGTAGAAACTCTAGATAAAAATGGATTAGCCTATTTAAAAAAACAATTTCCTAAATTAAGTGACGCCAAATTGGAGGAAGGAATCTTTGCTGGTTCTCTAATTCGGAAAATAATGAATGACGATAACTTCAGTTTCGTATTGAATAAAACAGAGCTAATTGCTTGGAGTTCTTTCAAAAATGTTGTTAACAGATTTCTGGAAAATAACAAGAATGAAAACTATAAGCAAAGCAAATCATCATAAACATTAAAATTATATACGTAATTTTTATATAAATTTGCAATTACTTATTTAAATAAGCATAAAAAGACATTTTAACTTTGGAAAAAATAAAAGAATTTAATAAAAATAATAATCTTTTATCTTCTTTCTTACAAAAAAGCACTTTCCTTTCATATAAATTTCGATATGGCAATGAAACAAAAAATAGAACCAACTTTAGAAAACTAATAACAGACTCGTATTTAGCGTAACAATTTACTCTAAAAAACAATTTACAGAAAAAAAAGTCTAAATTTGTTGGACTGTGTAATTATTATTAAACATAAAATTTATATAATCTTTTTTTCAAAAACATACATAAATACATACATATACATATATATATTTTATTTTATTTACTTAATTTTTTAAAAATACAAATCTAGAATGAAAATTTAAGTTATTAAACATTTTTTAGCCTGCAAATGCTGATGCGGTTGCTGTTGCTGACGCTGAAGCAATACCACCATAAGGAGGATAGCCTATACCACCAACTGGGCTTCCATAGAATCCTCCAACTAAAGGAGGATAATAGCCGCCACCATAGCTAGGATATATTATTGAAGGTCCAAATCCATGATGATGTCCTGGACGTGCTAAACTAAATGCAACAATTATTGTGAAGATGAAAGCGATTAACAATGTGGTACGCATTTTTATTGTAAAAAAAAAATTTTCTTGTATTGAAGATGTGTAGTTTGATAGTTGACAAATATTATGATTATCATTAAGAACTGTAGGTGGTATTTATATTAGAATTTTTTAAAATTTCGATAGTGTCATCCAGCATCTTAGAGGGCATTGACATTTTATGTTTAAGATTTATTAACTGATTGTAAAGTTTTTACCTAAAACGAACCGGAATTTTACATAGATCAATAATATTATAAGTTTTTGTTTTGTTGTTTTTTTTTAATTTTTTTTTTAAACAAAAATAAAAGTATAAAGATAACTTGATAAAGTTATTGAACTTTTAGATGTTATATATTTCAATGATTCACTTTGAATAAATTTAAAAATATCATTAAAGATATTATGTAGTAAAAAAAAATTTCAAAGAAAAAAAGCAAACTATCACCACAGAGCAGATACATAGAATTTATATTGTCATTGCTATCACTATTCGAGAGCTATCAAGTAAGTTTCATATTTTGATTTTATGGTATGATAATATGTATGGAAATATGAAAATACATATTCTAAAGAAATATGAAATAGAGTAATACAAATTTAAGTTTAATTTTCCAAAATTTTCAAACTGGATGATTTTATTAAATACACATTGCAATTTTAAATACTTTTATCTTTTATTGTAATAGGTTTTTGTTTTTTGTACATGTTACTTGATAATTCAGCCATAATAGCCACCACCACCACCAAAACTGGATGAACTGGCATATGATGATGCTTGACTTTGTGATCCACTGTAACCACCACCGCCACCACCAGGATAATATCCACCACCACCACCACCTGGATAATATCCACCACCGCCACCACCTGGATAATATCCGCCACCTCCTCCACAAATTGAACAACCACCACCGCCACCATGATATTTATGATGAGCTTTACGTGCTACCCTTGGTGATTCATTTTGATGATGTTTTGGTTCATTTTCAACAAGAGCAGCAAGAAGCTCTTTTCCATATTGATATGGTGTATCATTTATAGTAGATTCAACATTAACACTTGTTTCACTTTCACCAATTGGATTACAATTATTGCCAATAATAGCAAGAATTATTAAAATTAAGGCAGATACTATATATTTACTCATTTTCACTAATTAACTGATTTATGACTTCCGACTGTCTAGAATTTACAAAATATCTGTCCTTTTATAGGTAAATTTTGCGTACTGAAATAATTTCGTGAAATAACCGGACTTAATGGGATTTTTACTTTTCAAAAATAATTACGTTTATATTAATTATTTTCGGCATTTAAAAACATCCAAATGAAAACAAACTTCTATTTTTTATTTCTTCTTGATAAGTCATATTTACATCATCATTATTATGTTGTTTTTTGTTTTTTGTAATAAGAATAATTTACATAATATGAAATTTATTTCCGAATTCAAAAAAATTCATTGACGATGTACGTTTTTTTACGTTATTAGTAGAGAGTTAGGGTAAACATGGCACAATTCGTCAATTTTAAAACCTGTTTATGTTGTTTTCAATTGTAAAATTCCACTTTATAAATTACACAGAGGGAATGTTTTTAACATTCACACGTATAATCATGTATATTTTTTTAATTTTTAGGTTAATCATAGTTTCTTAATGCCACTTTTACCCTTGTATCAGTTATATCTTAATTATTACACCTTAGAATTCTTTTCTCTACTTATTTATTTTGTTTTCTAGCCTAAGGCCTACAACATGTGCTACATAAAACAATCACATATTTGAAAAAAAAAATTTGTTTACCTTTTTTTAGTTTTTTTTTTTTCATAAGTATTTTTATAATTATTTATAAATCTGTTTAGATACGTCAGCAAAAAAAAAAGAAAAAAAATTTTCAAATAATTTTTCAATTGAATTCGTGTATCAATTTGTGTACATACCTATTACATTTACCAAAATAAAAATTACAATTCCTGTGTACACTTTCATTTTGTCAATTACATAATTAATTTGAATTAATGTTATAAAAAAAAATTTTATGTTATACAAAAAAAACAGATTCCTTCAATTCTTAAAATTATTTCGTGTCTTTATTCAGTTTTTGTAAGTTATTTCAGTAAGAATGTACTCATAAGAACTTGATATTGAAATTTTGAAGAAAAAAAGTTATGTGTTGGACCCATTTTTAATTTAGTTAGTATTTATTTTTTTAACAAAAATAAAAATAACACTGGGGAACAGTCGATCTTAGGTAAATGTAGTCTCCTGAACACGAAAATAATATCAGATTTGCCAAATTGACTCTAGTTTTTGAGATAAAGACAATCCACTTATAATGAGAATACAATAAAATGAACTAAATAAAATCAAAAGAAAATTTAATATAATTTTTCAAACTTTTATTTTTTAACAGCAATTGCTTAATTTAAATTAAATTAATCAAATAAAAGCAACAAAAAAATTAAAATCAAGAAAAACGTTTTCTATGTGATCGTCTGGCGTGTTTCTGGTCAGGATAATCTCTTTGTAAGGTCCAGCAGTAGTCCGCCATCATATGGTAGTCCCACCGGCATTAATACCTTTCCTCCATTATCTTGATATCCTGGTGGAACCGCTGCCCTTGTTCCTAGCTATAGTCTCCCAGGAATCTATCCAAATGACTATGCAAAAAATGAATTTTAATACTCATATTAGCCCCCAGTTTTTCAAAAGTCCCAAGCATTTTGGTGACTATTTCAGAATAATTTCTGCTGCTTTGTGGTTCCCCAAAAAGTTTTTCACAACTGACACAAAGCTTTTCCATGCTTTCAATTCGACCGGAGTCATGTGGTTTGTCAAAATCATTGTCGTTTATAAGAGTTCGAATTTGTGGTTCATCAAAGACGCCTGCTTTTAACTTTTCTATACTGGAACAAGGAAATATTTGGCAAATATATTTAAAACAATCACCACTCTTATCCAAGGCTTTTACAAACTGTTTTATAAGTCCAAGCTTAATATGGAGTGGCAGAAGAATAATTTTTTTCCGACCTATAAGAGGTTCATGAATAATATTAGCTCGACGGCCAGTTTTTTCTCATTTTCATTGTTTTATACATACCTGACACATAAATTAGGTATTAAACATTCAATTGTAATTATTGTCCTCACATTTTATCGCTATTGTCTTACGTGTTATTGCATTTTTTTTCAATGCAGGTAATTTTTTTTGTACATAATATTAAACATAGGAATTGTACTTTATTTGGGTATCTTATTGATGTCAAAGGGTTATATTTTGTATATTTATTTCCAGAAAAATATAAGAAATAACAGACTACCAAATAGATTCATAAACAAAGATATAACAATAAATATTTGTTACATTATACCAAGAAAAAAAACAGTTAAAGAAGATAGATTAGTGGAAATTTTACTTTTTTCTTAAATCTGGAAAATACAGTTTGTCTTGAGAACTAGAGTCAATTCAAACAAAGTAACTATAGGCAAATTAATTACTATGCTAGTATACAATAAATTTAATATCAAAACTTAAGCCGCATAAAAAAAAATTTTTTTTGTTCCCCAGTGTAATTATTCTAGAAATATGTATTAAATATAAAATCTGGTCATATTTTTTAGAAATCGTTGAACCTGTCAAATTTTCTAAAGAAATTATTATTTTTAATTTTTTAGTAAATTAATATGTAATGATTGCTGTTAAAATTTACTTTAAAAGATTTTTGCGATTTTTTTTTTGTGAAACACCCTGTATTTTCGTTCTCGTTTATTGTAAAGCTATGATACGCAAATCTAACCATGTTTTCGTTTGAACCTCAATGCATTTTGCACCAAATGTAGTTTATTTTGTAACAACTTAAACCGGACACCCTGTATAATCATATGAGCTCTTTTTCAATCAAAATGATTTTAATTTTTTTTTATATTTCGTAAAACACATCATATAAATTACACCAAAACAATCATCTCATAAACGAGCATCATTTAATCAAAACAAGATTTAAATATTCTTTTTTTCATAAAACTGGATTGTCCACTTATAAATTATAAAAATTACGTACATACATTATGTATGTGCATAGCTATATATGTATGTAAAAAAAGCAAAATAAAAAAAAAACAATATAAAAAAATTATAGGAAACAAAAAAATCCCCGACGTCTATTTTTTCTGTAAAATTAGGTGATGACGACGTTGACCAAATAAACAAAATAAAATTCATTTGAAACATTTAACTTTTTATTTGTATCAAGTCTAAATTTACAAATATTTTTATAATGCATAATTAAAATTTTTTTTCGAATAGCATATTCAACAATTTCGTATTTTTGATTGAATAAATTTTAACGAATATGTTTTTACAATGTAATGTTAATAAAAAATTTTAGTTCTGATTATAGGAATATAGTATCTTCTATTTTATACTTAGACTTATTTGAACGATGCCCAATTTTGTGAGTGATGAATCTTGGTAATTTAAAAAACCTCTCTAGAAATTCATAAGTTGGTATCAGAATTATATACGTATGTACATACATGTTGAGTTAATAAATATAAAAACAGTTGAAAAATTTATTAAAAACAGTTCAAATGTCAAATTAACATATGGAATGAAAAAAATTATTACGCCGTCATTAACTCGGAAATCACATAATGGCCGTTATTAAAAATTCAAACTTGCATGCATGCTTATAAAACTAGAAAGCATGCAAGCCAAATTTGCAAGCGAGATTCGTAAATACAGTCTTTTCGATATTTTTCATATTTTGACAGGCAATCAGTGCTTTTATTATGTAAAATTCCATACATTGGTCACTCTGCACCTATACTAGAAAATTCAATACACATTCGAAAATCTTTGAAGAAATTTTAAGTTACAAGAAATATTTGCTTTTTTCAAAATAATTTCTCGATTAATTTTGTTAAACACTTTGATTACCTTGAATAATTTTTCAAAATCAACCAATTAATTTCGGCTGGAATTGCTGATTGCGTAATTTTAATTATTTAAAGTCGATTTCGATGACCAAATATATAATTGCATAACAGGGTTTTTCTCTTGGGGAAAGTGTAATGTAGAATCACGAAATTATCAAGTAAGTAGGGAGTAGGCGGAAGAAAATCAAGTACTTTAAAAGTAAAGCTATAATAAAACAGTAATTAGTATTAAGGTAATTAGTGGAAATTATCAATATTATTGAAGAATAAATATTTAAAAAAAGAAACAAAGTAAAAGTGAAAATCATTAGTGTTTTATTTTCAAAAAAAAAACACAAGGATCACATAACGTTGTATTAAAAAAGGAAAATAATACAACACTTTCGCTATACCCATTCTTTATATTTCATTAATTTGATGACTTGTAAATTGTACATACTAAGTGCTTATAACTAAGATCTGATTTAAAAGTAAAATTAATACTTTCTAAATGTCAAAAATTGTTAAGTCATAACATTCACTTGGTAACACACTTTTTCTTATTTTTCAAAAATTTAAGGTGTAAGTAGTTCAAAGGGCTTGTACAATTACAAGTGAAATCCATTCTAACAAATTAAAATCCTTCTAACAAAATTAACAAGATATTTCACTATTCACTTTGAAGTTACATATTTATTTTGAAACTTGGTTTTGACTCTTCGTATACGATATCAAAAAACATATATGTACAGCTAGCGACATAGAAAAGTGCACTGCTAATTTTCATATATGTATGTATTTTCAAAAAGCAAATTCCTTTGTATTCATTTTATGACTCATAATGTTGGGTTTTTCTGCACATATAATAGGATTTGTCCATCTGTACCCTATATAAACCCTCGAAAGATTTATTCTTTATTATTTAGATAGTGAAATTTGAAGAGTTATTTTTAACATAAAAAAAAGTAAAATAAAATGAGTGAAAAAAAAAAAACAAATTTCAGTGTCGGTAAAAAGATCCGGTTCTTACTTTGTATGAAGAAAATATTTGTAAAAGAGAAATATCAAGACAGTACGCAGAATCTTCTGTAAGGAAATTTTTGAAAAATTTTAAAAATTCAGGGAGCTTGGAGAGGAAAAAAGGTACTGATGCTAAAAAAAACCACAGAAAGAGAGAACGGGGAATTAAAATTGGAGGTTTTAAAACCCGTTTTTTTTAGTGCTCCAAAATTCGGGAGGGATTTAAAAAATACAAACTATGCTAACGTAAGTGTTTGTACAGTTGAAAAAAAAATTAATGAATATTTTATTAATATAAGTTTCATGTCTAGGAGGCCCGAAAAAAAAGCATTTAACTTAGGCTAATCGGCTCCATGTTACAGAACAAAGTCGGTAGGTATTCCTTTAAACTGTAAATATAAATTATTTCTAAAATTGTTATTTCTATTGCAGATAATAAATTTAAAGGAAAATTTTAGATTATGTTCTGTGTCCTGGCTAGAAAATAGTCCTGATATGAACATAACGGAGAATTTTTAGGATTCCATTGACATGAGACTCAATGAAAATAAACCGAAAACAGTGGAAGAATTGAAAAATTCTATATTAAATATTTAATATACTACATATCCTCATTAAAATATATCATCATTATAAAACTCAATGCCGCGGAGAGTCGATGAGGTGACTAAGGCAATAGGAGGAGCTATAAAATATTAACTTTAATTAAAAACTTTAAAAAAAAAAAAATAAATTCAAATAATTATAAATATAAAGTTAAAGTTAACTAAAATAGTTATACGATTTATAACGATAATTGAAAAAACAATTCCAAACAATAAATTTCATTTGAAAATCAAAAAAAAAAAATTTTTAATTTTTTTATTTTATTACCATTACATTTATTATAGGGACAGGATTCTGAAAGCAAAAAAAAACATGTTTGCAGGTAGACGAGCCTTCTCTTTATTATAAGTTTTACCTGTTACTGGATCAGTCTTATAATAGAAATAAAAATCCCAGCTTTAAACACTAAAATAATGAACACAAAAAATATTTGTTTTTGAAAATGTATGCAAATTAGCAGTGCGCACTTTTCTATATCACTAGCTGTACATACATACATATGTATGTATACAGTATATGTATATGTACAATATGTATATCCTCTTTAAAATTTTCACAGACATACCGTGTTATCAAAAGAAGTTGAAAGATTTAATTTTTAAGAAACACAAAATTTTGATTTTAAGTTACAAGAACTGTTATTTATACAATATCTTGGAACGGTAAGTAACGGTTTTTGTAATACATGTCAATTTTGTTAAAATATTTTCAATAGAATAGTTAAGGCTATAAAATAAAATTTGAGCCAATAAGCACAAATAACACGTCAAAGAGAACATTCCAAAGTTTTTTTATTCAAAGGTTTCATTTCAAAACTTCAAACCCTTATTCAGAAGTTCAGCCGGAGCACAGATTTCATTAAATAAAAGTTTTGAATATGTATATATTTTTTATGCTTTTAACACGATAAAATATAATTTTCACAGAATGTGTTAGGCTGCACGCAGACAGAAATCGTTGAAAAAATCAATTTTGGCCAAAAGTGTGATTTTTATACCATAATTGGGTGGTGTGGTAAAGCTATGTTTTTCTAAATTCAATTGCGCATACCTGGGTACTAATTGCACAAGTCAATTGAATCGAATGAGATATTCACAATATTTTGTGTGATTCTCAAACAAATGATAATATACGCTATATGAATTTCATTTAAAAATCTATATTTTTATTTTCAGGTGATTTATTTGTATTGACAAAATTCCGAATTTTTGAACGCAATTTTCTTAGAATACTCGTATTTTACATCCTAGATTAATTTTCAAATACATTTTAAAATTTTATTGAGCTAAGACTAAAGTTATATATAAGATATGCTATGAAGTTGTGTGATAGAGAACGGATATATATACATATGTATGTATGTGTGTATATTGCAGTTTTTTTTAGTATTTTACTTTCATTTTTTAATTAATTTGTTGTTAACGTAGCATTTTTTTATTGTTGAATAATTTTTTTCTTCAAAAATTACTCGGAGTGAAATAATATTTCCACATGTAGCTATTGAGACAATAATGAAATCGTACATGGTTAAATATCGAAAAGAACAATAACTTAAGAATTGACGATTTTGTTGAAAATAATTCTATTCATTATTTAAAAAAACAACAATATTGATTAGTTTATATATTATACAAAAATTTAAGGATCATAATTTACTCGTACATAATTACATATGTATAAAATAGTGCTTTTTTTATTAGAACAAAAATAAATTTATTCTCTAAAATATTCATACACCCATATATGTATAAAAATGGGAAAAAATATACATATGTATATGTATTATTCAAAATATTCCGCAACTGATTTACAAAATACAAATTGTTGTGGAAAAAATAATAAAATAATAATTAAAAAAATTGTATCTGTGAAGTCCTGTATATATTTTTTATATTTAAATTTTTGTTGAACGAAGAATACTAATGCGAAAATCAATACCAACAATATAAAAAAAAAAATTGTATTTTGAATGCATTCTAAATGTGCACAAAACATAATAATTAATTAACATAATTCTACATCCAGGTTTTATCTAATTATTATTATTTATTTTTATGTTTTTTACTTACCTGAAATACAAAAATGTTTACAATAAAATTTAAAAAAAAGTTTCAAATATATGTAATAATACAAAAATAAGATATTCTCACATATTCTAAATTTAACTGTTCCAATTGTATAGCAATAAAGTTTAAAGAAAAAAGGTAAATTAACATTCATATATTAACATCATAAGTATGTATATGTAGATATGTATGTATGTATATACAATATTAAAATAAATAAATAATTAAAAAATGGATTTCATACATATACCTCATTATATAGTATGTACATACATATATAGTTTAATGCATGAAATGAAACTTAACCATCCAGTTTGATTGTTTTACTTCAATATAATTTTTGTGTTAATCCTAACGGAACTAAAAATAAATAAAACAACAAATTTTATTATTTAATAACAAAAATAATAAAGTGAATTTTAAATTTATTTAAAATAAAACATATCTTAGAAAATATTCTTTTCCAAATGGTATATAAAGTGAATCGATTCAATAAAGTTCAAATAGTTGCATTCATTTCTTTGAAAAAAAAAAGATATAAAAAAACTGTCTCTTTGAAATAATAAAAATCAAAACGACAAAAATGAATATAAAAATTTATTTCATGGTGGTTGTTTTGTGCATTTCATATGCACACACATATCCAGCAGATATTAAACAAAGTGGTGTTCTAGAAGATGTTGGTAATAAGCCATTATCATCAATTAATGGACCTCAATTTGGTGGCTTAGAAGTTGATAAGCAAGGACATGAGAATACATCATCAAGGAAAACTCGTCAATTCTTTCCGGGTGGTGGTAATTTCCTAGGTGGTGGTTTTCCTGGTAGTGGCTATTTTCCAGGTGGAGGTTTTTCTCGTGGCGGTGGCGGGTTGTTTCCAGGTGGTGGCTTTTTCCCAGGAGGTGGCTTTTTCCCAGGTGGTGGCTTTGGAAGACGTGGTTATTACAGTTAAGAAAAACAAATGTCCAAGTATAAAATAAAAATGAAAATTTATTTGAAATTTAAAAATTTAAGAAGGTCTTTTTTATTTCTTAATTGTTTATATCAATCAATGTCACATTGAGAAAAATTTAACCTGTATTCACTTATTTTGTGATTACTACCATAAAAACAGTGAAAACCATTTGAACAATATGAATGTTGCAGTTATATAAAAAACCGTTTCATAATTTTCAATTTGTGATATTTTTTATTTCTTTAAATTAGCTTTGTTTTATAGCTTTTTTCATAATTTTCTTTTATTTAATTAAATAATTTTTGTTTAATTTTTTAATTTCTTTCAATATACCTATTTTCTCTATTATTTTTTTTCTACTAACAAACAAACTTGTTTTTTTTTTATTATCTTATCTTCTAAGATGAAATTAATAACTTTTATAATGTGAATACATACTTTTTTTTATTGATTAATTAAATATCGAATATTTAAAGATAGTAATTCAATTGATAGATTTATTTAACACAGTTTATTATTATAACATAAACAAACTTAAACATATGTACATACCAGGTCCAGGACTGGGTTCTTGTATGGTGATTAGTGACTATCACTATTAATATTTGATCCTGTATAGTGACAATCACCTTCAAAAATCACCATCTCTTTAGAGGTGACAGCAAAACAGCTCTCACTTTTCATGTATTTTTTATGTGAATATTTTATTTCATTTTAGAAAAATTTAAAAGTTAAAAGAACGTAAGTAAATTAATATAATAATTATAAAAAATTATATATACCTAATTATAATATTAATGTATTGAACTATAATAATGTTATATATTATAATAAAATTATTTTAGAAAACAGCAGCAAGAAAAAACAATAAAATGCCTTACAAATTCGCTATGAAGTTTGCTACGCTTCAAAATATTATCACTTTTTTGGTGATCACCATACACGAACAATCACTTTTTGGTGATCATTTTTTAACTATCACCATGGTGACAGTCACCAATCACATTACAAGAACCCAGCCCAGTATCATGTACCTAATTATAGTAACAATGTGCGCATAATAGTTGTGTTTTATGGGAACTGATGAATTAATTTGTCATCACTTCAGTTTTGCTCAACTTACTTATCTTCTTCTTGAAAAAAGCTTCACTTTAATTGTCCAAAAAAAGCATGTTAAAAAACTAAATTACATACCATATTTGTATAAATTTCACTGGAAAAATCCAACACTACAAAACAGTTCAAGAACAAATATAAAATAAAAAATAAAAAATCACGTAATAAGTACATACCGCAAACTTCAATTAATATAATACTTTGACACCAAAACAGCTGGTAAACTGATACTGAGGAAGTGAACAAATAAAATTCTCAGTTCGATGAAAGTTCAGGACTTACATGGAACTAGTTCTGAAAAATCATATGATTATGTAGATTTTGAACTTATTTTTAGTTCTCATAAAACAAACTAGTGTATTTCCTAAAGTTAAATTGACATTGTTTACATTTATTACATATATATAGGTACATATGTACACTTAATTTGTTCGTATCAAATAAGTAAGATAGATAGATATTTAGGGGCTATTGTTGCACTTCGACCATTATAGATCTTTTGTACAGCCCGTGCTTCTCATAGGTTAAGGCTTTTAATGAATCCTAAAATTCTATGAGAAGGTGCACACCAAACTTCTTCTGGTTTTAGAAAAAGTTGATGCATATGTTGCACTATTTTAGAGGCCAACGCCTCACATTCGCATAAAATCAAATAAGTAAATTTTTCAGAAAATGAATTTGGAAAACTGATTGATTATAAGTTATTTTTTCCATGCCTCTTTCTTCACAAAAAATTCACACATTGTATTTAAAAAATTTCACTTGTTTTTTTTTTTTAAATTATTTATTGTGTTTATCGTAAATAATAAAAATAAAGTTTCAATTAACTTGGAAAAATAATTCAGCTTGAATAGTTGACTTTCATAACACAAAAGTGTAAAAATTTAAAATTCCTTCATCGAATAGACCTTTTTTATGTACATAGGTACAATTAGTGTGATCCATTGGACTAATTTTAGCGCTTGCGAGTAGATACTTGCGAGTATTTCGTAAATGGAACGCACTTTTTATGAACAATAGCAAAATGTAACCTAAAAATTTGATTGACAAGTTAATTGAATTGATGAAAAATTATAAATCACAGCTGTTTAAAGAAAACTTGTTTACTAAGTTCTAACCTTCAATCAATTAAATCCACCTGTTAAGCAATAGTAGAACTAAAGCGCTCTTACGGAAACTTCCAGCGTAAGTACTACGGTTTTTAAAAGTAAAGTATATACGAATGAGAGCATGGGTAGATGAGATCAGTCCCAAGTACCTAGAAGCAGTTGAATTGAATTGAATTGAAAGATTTGAAAGAAGCACACTAAATATAAAAAAAAAATTTTTTATACAGTGTTTCACGAATCACGGCTCGTGAAAGTCGTAACATAGTAGGTGTACTGGAAAGTGTGTCTAGAATAACAAATTAAAGCTTATTAGTAAAGCATTTCGTTTACACCGAAAAGATTGTTCTGCGAATCAATATAAATTGATTAAGATTTATTTATTAATATTATTTATTGTTTATTTTATTAAAAATAATTTTGGTTTTTTTTTTTATTTTAAGTAATTGATATTGAACAAATTTTTTTAATAATAGTTTATTAATACGTGATTTTTGTCCATAAAATTCAAAAGTGTTTTTTTCTGGCTATTATTTTCATGTTTGTCGCCCCTTTGAAAATATTATTTGTTATTGATATATCAAAAAAAAAATTAAAAACAATTGATTTATAACAATGTACTTATATACATATTTTTTTGTTTAAATATTTTTCTTTTTAATTAAAATATCGCTCATATACCTATTATGATAAAACACAATAAGAAAACAAAAAAAACAAAAACTCAAATGTATGATCGCAGTACACAAATTTTTCAAATCCATCATATTTCTATTCACGAATGCAAATTGCAAATATTTAGTAAAAAGCGAATTGTGGAACACTCATAATTCGTTTTCGAAAATGCAATACGCGAAGTACAATACAAATATAAATAATACAAAAAGTAAAAATAGTAAAAAAATCATAGTATCCAGAAAAAGTATAAGTAATTTAGAAGATTGTAACAATATTCATGAAAATGTAAGAACAGAGGATGTAAATATAGGAACCAGCATTGCTCCGACACTAAAAGTAATACGTAAACCAAAATCACTGTTTGTGTCGAGGTTACACGCATCAACATCACCTGATGATATTCTCAAGTACATATCGAATTTTCTTAACTGTACTAAAGAATCGCTAAATGAAATTGTAATTTAAAATTAATAACCCTAAGAGTGCAGTTTCATCATTTAAAATATCCTCATCTGATGATATCTTTAATAAATTAAATTGCTCTAGTGTATGGCCAGAAGATTTAGTCATACATGAGTTCTTATCTCGACCAAAGAAAGTTCTTAGTTCAAAACCAAAATACTGGCAAAACCAGTCATCGGAATCCTGTACCAAAATCTAAGAGGATTAAGAACAAAGACTAAACAACTTTTCGACCTGCTATGACGCGGATTTTGACATCTTTTGTTTGGCGAAGACCTGATTATGTAGCTCCATATAGGACGAATAACTTTTTGGTTCAAATTTTTAAATTTTTCGACGTGAACGTCATAGTGATTCTGATTGTATTATAGTAGGAGGTGGTGTTCTTTGTGCTGTAAGATCTATCTTCAGCTGTAATAAAATTGAATTGAAGTCTTTTACAAACTTAGAAATAATTTGCTGTTTTGTGCAGTTCAGCGAAATAAAATTTATTTTGTTACAATTGATGAAGTAGTATCTCTTCTTCAGATTCAAGACGAACTTATTTGTGTTGGCGATTTCAAACTCCCAAATTAAATTGAATATTCGACGATTTGGAAAGCTTTGCGATTCCTGTTGAAGTTACCTCATCTAATTATGCGATAATTACTAATGGTTGTGCTGGTGCTAACTTATATCAAATGAGTTGTGTTAGGAATTCATTCGGTAAAATGATCGATTTGGTTTACACCTCTAACTTTTCTAAATGTGGTTTAATCAGATCTGATCCTGTGGTAATGCCTGAGGACCTATATCATCCTGCACTTTGTATATTATTTGACTATGAAATTAAATTTGTAAATGTTATTACTGATTCTTATTATTTTAATATTTTTAAAATTGAATTTCAGAATTTAAATGAATAGTTTTGTAACTTTATTTGGAACGATGTACTTAATTGCAGGGATGTAGATGCTGCTGTTAATCTGTTCTATTTTAAAGTTTGTGAAGGTTTTGAAACATATGTACCCAAGTTACGCTCAAAAAATATGAGCGTTGGTACGATGATAACATTAAAAAAATTAAGAACAAAAGAAATAAAGCTTAAAGGCAATATGTTCGTACTAAAGACAAAGGGGACTATCTAGCTTACTCTGAATTTTGTAATACATATATTCTTTGTTCTTAACAAAGTAGCCTATAATAATTACATTAATAAAATCCAACAACAGATTAAATCAAACCCTAAACCATTTTGGAACTTTCTGAACCTAAGCAGGAAGTGCTGTAGCTATTCTTCAGATATGTCCTCTAATGAAAAAAATAGTGATGATCCTGAAGTACCACTTTTTATTAATTGTTCCAATTCAACTCTTTTCTTAGTAAATTTTTTCTAATTTGTTAGTTTCTGTGGATGAAGTATTGTTAAATCTTTGTCAACTTGGTAATAGTTGTTCATATGGTCCCGTTGGAGTGCTAGCTGTCATTCTGAAACATTGTGAATCGAGTCTGGCTAATGTTCTCACATATTGTTTAATTTATCTCTAAAGAATTATGTCTTTCCTTCTGTTTGCAAAAAAAGTTAATAAATAATTACAGAAATATTTCTAAATTATCGGCAATTCCAAAGATATTGGAAAAATTTGTATTAAATAAAATTTCATCTTAAATGTAAATCATTCATTAGCCCTTTTTTAAAATGGTTTCACGTCATGTAGATCTACTACCACTAATTTAGTATCTTTTACTTCGAAATGTCTGAATGCGATTGAAAATAAAAAGCAGGAAGATTGTATCTACACTGATTTTATTAAAGCGTTTGACAGAGTCAATCATAATTTGCTTCCTTTTAAATTAGATTGTCTTGGTTTTCTCATGTACTTTCTATTATGGCTCAAGTCTTATCTCACAATCGTGTTCAAAAAGTGAAGCTCTTAGTGGCGGCTCGTGGGGAAATCAAATGGTGGGGCTGCTTAAGGTTTCAAGTATGTTAGCACTCCAATCAATGATAACACGTTTTTCTGAAAAATCCGTTTTTCAATTTGAAATAACCGGACTGTCCTATCCGATTGTTTTGAAATTTTTGCAAGGTATTTTTCTTATTACTCTCTACGAAACTACCTCTGACATGCAAAAGATTCTTTCAATAAGGCGCGAGTTATAGAGCACCGAAAAAACTACACGCATCAATGCTTAGGCTCCGAAAGTTGTAGAAAAAAATGCTTAAAACATCGTTTTTTGTAAAGACAGTTTATTTGGATTTCTGTTCGGTTTTCAACACTTTTAAATAGTCCGGTATGTCCTTTTATTTAGAATTCTTATATTTTTAGAAAAATATAAAAATTAAACAGTTTCTTAGACAAAAATCGCTTTTTTAAATTTTGTTTTTCAACTTTACGGTTGAAAATTTTTGTTATGTATTTTTGAAATAAATATTTTTGACTAAAAATATATTCTTTTTTGCCTAATTTAAACAAACAAATCTAAATACTAGATAATATCATTACAAGACACATAAAATTATGTTTTTCAAAAATATATACATATGTATGTACATACCTATGTATGTACATATGTACAGAGCTTAAAAAATTTGAATCCTTTTATACAATTTTGTTGGTAAATTTTATTCTACTAAATTAAAAAATTTATCCCCATTCCTCCTACTGACAACCCATTTATTTACATAGGTGAAATGTTTCCTTAAATAAATAGTGCTTCTTATTTAATTCAAATTAATACAACATAGCCCAAGATATAACATCTTAAAGTTGGCAAGTCATAATCCTTCCATATAAAAATTTAAAACAAAAAGAATGAGTGAACTTTGTGTGCAATGAATAAAATTTATACAAAAAAAAAAAAAACAACAAAATTTAAACATTATGTTGGGTTGGATTAGAAAAAAATGAGATAATGAGAACGAACATTATTTTGTATGAATAGAAAAGAAGAAATGTACTTTATTTGTATGTTTACAACATTGGGCAATCAACTATCAGCCCCGTGGTATAAACGAATCATACAGTTTGTATAGATGGAACGGAAGAAAAACGAACATGTATCATTAACACATTTATGGACATAGTAAAAAATTTTATATAAATATTAATTCGTCAGAAAATTGTAACAAAATTTATTGAAAATTGACTCAAAAAGTTTATAAAATTTAACTAATTGTTCCAAATTAATAGAAATTATAAAATGTATTTCATAAATGGTGAAAAACTGGTAATTTTATAATGAAGAAAAAGTATTAATTATAAAAAATAATATAATTATAATAAAATAAATATCATGAATGAATAAAAATAATATAATTATAATAAAATAAATATCATGAATGAATAAAAATAATATGAATATCTATTGTTTTTAAAATTCATAACAATTTTTACAAATATAATTTTAAGATGAAAAATTTATAATGAGATTGAAATTTTTTACTATGTAAATCCTATGAGAAAGAAAATTATGAGACAAATTTGTGTTATATTGTTACTTGGTAAGACGCAACATTTTCTTAATTTAAGGGCAGAACTGAAATTGCCCCATCAACACAAATTTCTTCTGAACAAAAATGAATAAAGAGAGAGAATGATTCATACACAGAATATATGAAATAATACTCATTTTTAGGGCTATTGTTAAACTGCCCCATAGAGTATGATCACTATATATGATCTTATTGATCATACAAAAAGAATAAAATTATTCAAAGAGAATTGAAATATGTTGAGCCATGTATTTTGTATTGTAATTTGTATGTATACATATATATTGTATTTCAATTCTCTTTGCAAATACTTGCATCAGTACACATGTACTTTGAAAAACAATTTACACCAAATTATTTTTGATTTTTCTTTATTTATTTTTTTTTTTAAATTTCAAATTTATTTTGATGAAATTCTGCAATTTTATGCAATTTAAGGTGAAATTCTTTGTGGGGCACTGCCCTATTTGCCCTTAAGGTAGAGCCGCGTCTGGTCAAGCTCCTTAATCATATA
The DNA here is from genome assembly GCA_939192795.1 of Bombylius discolor. Classification (NCBI taxonomy): domain Eukaryota; kingdom Metazoa; phylum Arthropoda; class Insecta; order Diptera; family Bombyliidae; genus Bombylius; species Bombylius discolor. Next base: position 17,258,216 of record OW584241.1, on the reverse strand, counting down.
TCCTTTAACATTGAAATGATCTGGGTCCTTTTCTGTTTTGGCTATTTATTAATGATGTCGTGAACATATTAAAATAATCAGAAATTCTAAGACCTCGATAAATTATATTTAAGTAATTATATTTGCAGCAATATTATCCATATTAGGTATATGATAAAACTCTATCAGAAGGAATTTTCACAAGATCTAGAGCTGAAATAATTGCCCAATTAAAACAATACTCATCCGTATTTTTAACAATAATAAAAGCATGTTTACGTGCTATTGATGTTGGTAATGGTAAATACTGAGATCCTCTTATTGGTCTGTACTGATTAATATTGATTTCAAGATGGATTATTCTTATAAGAGTCTAGCCAGTGTCTCGTTTTTGACACTCTTGTATTTTTGTGTGAATCTTATCAACCATATCTTCCTATGTAAAAATTTTATTTATAGTCAAAGATCTTACCTCCAACTTTTTCTTATTGTTTTAAAATTACAATAAAGTTTGCATACATTACTAGAATTTCACAATTTGATGAAATCTTTATTCAAATATTAAACGTTAAACTTGAACAAACCTGTTTCAAGATGAATAATACTGATAAAGCATACGTAGCAATTTGAATATATTCTAAAGTATTTGGTTATTAATTATTGAGAAATTTTACTTATTGTTTATCGGGATTTGTTAGTACTAATTGATGATCTAATTCTTTTAGTATTATCTTACTTTAATTGCTACCACGAACAAGTTTTAATCAATACGAAACCTTCTTTAACTATTTTCGACACACGCGAACTACATTTTTAAAAATAGGTAGTTGTGATGATTTTATATTTCGAAATTTAAATGTAGTAAATGAGCGTGCTGAGTGTCAAAAAATTAAAGGCTATAAGAACAGATAAAATCCTTTCTACATTTACTCAGAGAAGGATTTCATTGAAGTACATAGGTGAGTAAAAAAGTTAAAATTAAAGAGCATCGCAATTATATTGAACTTTTATATTTTGTTATTTTTTATAGATTTAACAAAAATACAGCGAAATTCATCGTAATTCTTATAAAAGATAATAATACAGCTTTACACCTTAGGAACTCCAATTTCAACAGACATGATGGTCATGGCATGTACTCGTTACATCGTAAAAGGATCTTATCAAAAAGATATAGGTGAATATATGTATGTAGTTTTATACAATAGATAAAAAAATTGCATTGATTTTGTTTTAAGGGAGATACATATGGAATATCACAACAATCTATGTCCTTGATAATAAAAACAAGTAGTAAATGAATTAGCTAGCAAAATGAATAATTTCATAAATTTTTCATTTGAATCATTGAATCTTTAGCAAATAAAGGATGGGTTTTATAATATTGCATGTTTTCCACAATGTAATACTTAGGTGTTATCGATTGCACACACATTAAAATAAAAAATCCTGGTGGTGAATTGGGTGGTCGTTATCGGTGTAGAAAAGGCTTCTACTCGATAAATGTACAAGTAAGATTCAAAATATAATATAATATTTTCGAATAAAAAATCGTCTAAGAAATTCCAATCTCAGAGGAGGAGTAATTATTGGGGATAATGGATACCCTTGTTTAAGAATTTTATTAACTCCATATAGAAATTCAGAGAGCCTTACAATAGAGCAAAGGAAATATAATAAAGCTCATATTTTAACAAAAAATTTTGTAGAAAAGTTATTTGGTCAAATAGTAAATAAATTTCTTTATTGTTTTAATGGCATTGTGGAAGATTTAAATACAACAAAAAATATGATTGTAGCAATAGCTAAAATTAATGGTGTCCTGTTTGCTGATGAAATTTATAGCAGTAGAAATGAATTTAAGGAAGGATTTATTAGAAGATATTTTACATGAATCTTCATCTTTGTATTAGTTTTTTTTTTTCAAATCGATTTTAATTATATAATACAGCAATTGAATTTAACATTAAATTAACAAAAACAAAAGTTTATTTTAATAGTTAATTGTTTTCTTTTTTTTTCTATTTTTAAATTAATTACATAGCTCCAACTCGTGACTTTTTATTTTCATTTCAATTTCGTGGAGTTCGTTATTGTTTTTAAATTTTAGTTTTTGGGTGTTTTTTCACTTTTTATTTGACCAATTCTTTTTTCTATCATTTTGTCACCTACAACCGTGCTAGATATTTTTAGTTTTAATTTAGTTTTTTTTTTTTTGTTTTTGATTTTACTGTGAAGAATTATTGATTCTGTACTTCCTGTAAAACGATAATAAACTATAATAAAGACAAAATTTTTTCAAAACACATATGATTTCTTTTACCAGAATTAGTTGATGCTATAAGTGATGAACTACTTCCTGAAGGAACAGTCTAAGTTTTAAAGAAAATAAATTACAAATTATTTATCAACTAAGGTTATTTTTACCTTCAATGCATCCGAATCATATTCAGCATGATCGTCTTCAAAGTCTATCGGTGCTAAGCTTGCGATCGAATAGTCAAATTCAAGTGGTTCTTGAGTATATTCACCACCACTCATAGCCTCTGTTTCTTAATCAAGGATAGAATGTGGCATTTTCATCCTATTCCACTGTTCCTTAATTTTTTTTAGCCACAATATTGTATCCTGCGGCTTGCATTTTATTTTCTATTTCTTTCCATGCACTTATTTTTTTTTATACAAATGCTGCAGAGTTGTTTTTTGCATCTAATAAATCTACTTACATATATGCCGTGCTACGAGATCACTAAGTAACTCCTTCATTTTTGGAGACCAGTTTGCAGATCACTTTCGTAGCTATAAATGTATAAAAAATACATTAAAATTCATATTATTTTTATCTCATACCTACAGGTTTTTTAAATAATTCTTCTTTGGCTTCCATTGTAAACAAATAGTATCATATAAATATTAAACAATATAAACCTAGTTGTATACCTCATAAACCACAATTTGACAACCAAGTTTTTCAATGAACTTTTTAAAAACTTCAATTAATTAGAGCTTTTATGTAGACTATTAGTACGAAAATTAAGAGCCCAATTTAGTAAAATGGCTTGCAAAAGGACCGCCTACAGCCTACATTTTTCAACCGATTTTCATGAAATTTCGAATATAGATAGGTGTAAGGGAATTGTGGTCCTTAAGTGGAACACATTTTTGAAAAAGTCCTTTATTTCAAAAATACAAGGATTCAAAGTGTGGCTGTTTAGCGATTTTGGGCCTGCAAAGTGACCACCTACAGCTTACAATTTTTAACCGATTTTCATGAAATTTTAAATATAGATAGGTGGAAGGGAATTGTGGTCCTTAAGTGGAACACATTTTTAAATTTTGGTCCTTAAATTTTTTTATATTCGATTTTCGAAGGTACAGAAAAAAAAAAAATTTACTAAACTTTTCACACTTTTTTCATGTATTAAAACGTTTAGATACTGTGATTTCTTCTTATAGGATTGAAATATAACCTTTTCCAAAAAGTTTAAAAAAAAATTCAGGAAAATTGGTTACGTAGTTTAATTATTATAAATAAAACAAATTGTTAATTTTTCATAAAATTTCATTACTAATTTTTCATTTTACATACATTTTTTTGCATATTTATGGGTTTAAATAAGAATCACACAGATAGTATAAACTCTATAAACTCGATGCAAATAAAATTGCAATTTTTGTAGTATGTGTGATGATTAAGTAACGTAAACAGCATATAAATGTTATGTATAGTTAAGCTGCACATAGCTAGGTATATAGATATATTAGCAACACATTTTGTATGGGAATGGTGATCGGTGATGATGAATATGAAATAATAGAATTAGCATGATATGTACATTCATATGTACATATATACTACGCATAAAAGCATATTTTACTAACTGTTGTTGGATTCGAGCAAGTGTATTTTGAGTTTTAGCGATAATTTTTTATATTCTGAATATTAGAAAAATTATAGTGTTACATAGAATTTAGATTTCAGTGATTATTTGGTGATAAATCTAATATTTTACTAAAATTTCAGTATTTTTGAATACTACTTTTTTTTAACGCTAGGATTGCCTGATCGTATATAAATGTATACATTTGGACTTTGAGTCTTAATTTAAATATGATCCCTTCGAGCTAGGACCTTGAAACTTCACCAATTCCTCCATTGGAGGATCCTCACTATACACCCCAATTTTCAAAGTCCTAGCTCAAAATCGGTAAAACAAAATATTCTTTTTTATGCAAAAACACAAATTTGACGGTACGTATACAAATGTATACCATACATTTTATATGGAAATTTTGAAAATTTTTTTTCAAAAAACGATATCTCAGCATCCCGTAGACCAAAAACTAATACGTTTATACTAAAAGATTTATCCAAGTGTTCTCTTTAGTTTTGTTTTTACAGTGTTGTTGTACTTTTTTTTTGTTTTCAAGATAAAATACAAAACAACATCAAAAACATGAATGTTTCATACATTTTTCTACATTCATAAAGGCAAACATCTACTTTTGACTTTGAAGATCCATATCTCAGCATCCTCTGAACCAAAAACTAATATTTTTGGATTACAATATTTGTTGAAGTGTTTCTATTGAGCTATCTTATACAGAAATTCTGTAAGTACTATTATTTTCAACCAAAAGGACAAAATACGCGAAAAATCATGAAGATTTTTAACATTTTTAACCTTATTTTCCATTTTATTTCGAAAAATGGAAAAATTATACATAGGACATTAATAGAAAGAACACAAAGAAGAACACTTCAATAAAGATTTTATAATAAAAATATTAGTTTTTGGTTCACCGGATGCTGAGATACATCTTTTTGAAAATAAAATTTCAAAATTTCCATATAAAATGTATGGTATACGTTTGCATACGCACGGCTAAAACTTTGACAATCTTGATCAGGCAATCCTAGGTTAAACTCGTCAATCATTCTACCTCCAAGGTAACGCCGAAAGAATGAATTGAATTGAAAAATAAAATGTACAATATTTAAAATTTCTACAAATTCTTCATATTTTGAAAACCTTATACCTATATTATACCGTATTATTTATTATTTTAACACTCCATTCAATTTTTGACCGTTTTCGTTTTTAAAGTTGCATATCTCAGGACTCTAAAAACCGATTGAATTGAAATTTCTGCACAATATTAATCTTGTCATTCTCTATAAAACTCTCTTTAGCACCAAAACGATCCCTGAACTGAGACGCGAGTTACAGGGCGCTAAACATAAAACTCACACGAATCAATTTTAAGTATCAAAATTTTACATTTTTTGACTCCTTATAAAAGTATGTTGCCGTGAGACTAAGGAACTGAAATTTGGTCTGGATATTTTTTGAAGGGTCTAATATTATATGAAATTTTAACGGTGAATATCCGTTAACTAGGACAAAAGGTATAGGGTAAAATATAAAAAAAGGCATTTTTTCAAAAAACAACTTTTGTTTTTCCTTTATATAAGGCCCTCCTTATTTCATACCGTGATCCTTGAAAAAAGTATGCATTTCAATTTAGAACTATTTTCTGACCTAGTGCATTTTATTTGACTCAAATCGGTGCAACAAAGCCCGAGATATAAGAGTTCAAAGTTGAAAAGCCACATATCCTCCCATATAAAAATTTAAAAAATAAAATAATTCAGTATTTTTGAATTTTTACATAAAAAATTTGTTGTATGAAAAATTTGTGACCTTCAACTGAAATAATTTCAGCTATAACAGCTGCATGCTAGCTGTAGCCTGTACCTACATACACATTTTACAAACGTACATCCATGCAGTATGATCGCCATATATAGCTATAGCTATAACTATAGCTATAACTATGAAAATTTTTCAAATCATATACACCAACACTTAGACGAAATTTATTTGCTTGTGTTGGTGCAGACACAAATACATTTCAGACGATGTTATTGTTGTTTTCGAAAAATTTTTTTACTAAATTTGGCTCTTAAAGTCAGTTTTAAATTACGCTAGTCGTTAGTAAAATGTAATCAACTTTAACGAATTTCTATTAGTAAGGCCCTATGTATAAGCACTTTATGAAGGAATACAAGACATTCGGTCATGTGGTACCAGCTACAGAACATGTAGAAATACTATTCGCCACATCATGTAGTTTTAAAACATGACAGTACTACAGCTGCGAATAGTATTTGATGCTTCTGCAAAACGAGCTTCAACGAAAAGCTTAAATGGCCTCATGATGATAGGAAAAAATCAACAACAAAATCTACTAACTATTCTATTCCGGTGGCAAAATACAAAATTGTCTTCACTCCGGATATTGAAAAAAAGTACAGGCAAATCAAGGTTAATTCAAGAGATTTATTTTTTCTTTTAAGAAATAATTACACTTGGTTTTCTTGACTCACAAATTTTAATTTATCAAATTTACAATTTATTAAATTTACGACGCGTTTCGATTTTTATATCATCTTCAGGTTAATGAATATTTCAACAAATTTTTCTTTAAAAAAAGAAGTGGTGAATGGAAGGGAAGGGTAATTTCATTTAATAAGTTATCATTGTTCTTTATGGCACGCGCGATTTCGACACATTCTAAATAATCCAATTTTTTTTCTTTGTTTATTTTTTGTAAGATTTTAAAATTATTTGTACTGAAACTATGGTATGTATTTAAAATATGTTGGGCTATTGCAGAATTTGGATTTTTCTTTTTTATTGCTTTCAAATGTTTATTGAATCTCGTTTTAAAGGATCTACCTGTTTGACCTATGTAAATTGCATTGCAATTATCACATGACGCACGATAGACACCTGAGTAAGTAACGGGATCATTTTTACTTTTATTATTAAATAATAATTTTTTTGAATTGATTCTCGTAGAATGTATAAATTTTAAATCGGTATGGTGTTTTAAATATTTGGATAACCTATTGTTTATATGATCAACATAATTTAATATTCTCCATTATATTATATTATTTTTTTGGACAGGGTATATTTCTTTAATGGTTTGTAGTCTTTGTTTTTTCATTAAGAGGTCAGAAATGATTTTAATGGGGTATCCATTATTTTCTGCTATAGTTTTTATAACAAATAATTCCTTTTCAAAATTATCTTTAGAAAGTGGAACATTTAATGCACGATTAATCATGGAGTGAAATGAAGCTAATTTAATATTAAATGGGTGGAATGAGTTGTAAGGAAATAATAAGTACATCTGAGTAGGCGTTTTTTCTATATATATTGAATTCTAACTTCCCTGATTCTAATGGTGAGATCCAAATGATTAATAACACGATCTGTTTCTTTTTCCATGGTAAATTTAATGCTATTGTTAAAGTTGTTTAAATAATTTAGAAACATATTTAATGAACGGTCTGTACTGCCCCATAAACATATTATATCATCGACGTATCGATGCCAGCAAAGTATGTTTTTGTAATGTGGGTTAATTGAACTTAAAATGATTTTTTCAAGGAAATTCATATATATATCTGCTAATAAAGGAGAAAGTGGTGATCCCATGGGTAAGCCGTTCAAAGGAAAAAAATTCGTTGTTAAACCGGAAATAATTTTGTTCTAAACAAATCTTGTAAAGAGATAGGAGTTCGTCTGCTTTTCCTTTATTTTTAATGTTGTTAATATGATGTTCTACAACCTGACTTAGTTATTTTATAGGAATTGAGGAGAATAAGTTAACTACGTCAAATGAAACTAATTTTGTGTTTTCGGCTATTTTTAAATTTTGAATTTTTTGAATTAATTCCAGAGAATCTTTTACTGCATACTCCGACGTAAAACCTGTTTCTTCTACAAAAGTTTTGGTGCATTACAATATGAAACTACAGGTCTAATGGTAATATTAGATTTGTTAATTTTCGAGGGCCATAAAGAACTGGAGCTGAAGAATTCATTGTAGTATATCTAAAACTAAAATTCGGATGTAAAATAAATTTACAGCATTTTACAAACTTCTTAATTTTAATTTGAAATTTATTAGTGGGATCATTTTTTAAACTTATAGGTTTATTTTCATCTAAAAAATCTCCAATTTTACTATCATAGTTATCCTTGTCTATTAATACTATTGAATTACTTTTATTTGCTTTACAAATAATAATGTCTTCATTCTTGATTTTCTTTTTCAACTTATTAATGGTTATAAAATTTTCTTTGTCCTTCTTCGTCTTAATACTTTTCTGGTTACTTTTTATAATATCCGCACACACTGCTTTTACTTCTAGCGGTTCTTTCACTATTGCAGCTTCTACATCTATGGCAAGAAATTCAAGATCTTTCTCCAAAAATATTGGTTCTGGGGCAAATTTGAATCCTTTTTCCAATAACGATTTTTCAACTGAATCAAGAATCTTTGATGATAAATTTACCAATTTTGGATAAAATTGTTGTTGTATTGTAGTTGTTGGTGTTTTATTTGGTTTTTTGCTATTTTTAAATAAAGTCGTTAACTTGCGATTTTTTCGCATATAGCACTCATGAGCGTTTTCCTCACTGATTCTTCTAAATTCGTTATCAATTACATCAAATTCAACTGGATGTAATATGAATGACAATTCTGCGTGGATCACTTTCAATTTCTCAACAAGATTTGCAAGGAATTTTATGGAGAAGTTCACTTTAGCAACCTATTAGAGAATATATGCTTACCACGGTTACTTATGGAACGGCAGTCGCACTTTCAAGGATACATAAGTTGACGATGTAGTTTCAGGAGCGAACAGTTTTGAAGGGAGGAGCAAAAACAAAAGTAGTACCACTACGATCAAAATTGACCTTACTCCTTTTAGAACTAAATGGGGCCGTACTTTCAACACAACTTATGAGAGAAGTAAAAAAAGGTTTGGAACACTTACAATGCTTCGCCTGAACTGACTCAACTGTTGTGTTATCCTGGTTAAAATCAAATTCTCACAAATGGAAAACTTTTATAGTAAATCGAGTTGCTGAAATTCAAGCAGCTACCATCCTAATCGCTGGTTCCATGTGAAGTCTGAAGATAATCCTGCTGATGTCGCTTCCAGAGGCGTCTTCCTAAAGAAACTATTAACTCATACTTTATGTTGGGAAGGAGTCTATTGGCTGAAGGACTTTCATTTCAAATTTCCAACAACAAAAGTAGATGAAACAAATCTTGAATTAGATACAAAGATCAAGTTACACACTGCTATAAACGAACCAGATGAGCTCATAGAAAACCTATTGCAAAAATACTTTTCTATCAAAAAATTGCAAAGAATATTTGCTTACTGTATGCGATTTAGAAACAGTTTAAAGGCGTCTAGTGAGAAAATTATGGGGTTCTTGACAGCTACTGAAATAAATGCAGCAATCATGTCTTTAACAATATTTACACAACGTAAATTATTTCAAGAAGAAATCAAAAGACTGTGTCATAAAAAGCCTCTGAATAAAAACAGTCGTCTTTTGTCATTAAAGCCGTTTATTAATGCCCAAACAATATTACGGGTTGGAGGTCGACTAGAAGAATTGTCACTTTCATTTGAGCAGAAATACCTTATTATACTGCCGTATAAGAGCGAATTAACAGCTTTATTAATTGATGAAACTCATCGCTTAGCACCACACAAAAATCTCTCGAGTATGTACGATAAGAATATTGGATATTTAACGGCTTAAAATCAGTTAAAGTCCATATACACAGATGCTTTACATATAGTTGCAGTTTTTGCGAAACCTAAAAGATATAAAATGAAAATTTCATTAATAAACTTTATTCAATGTATTTTTAAAGGAAAGTACCTTTTATAACAGCTTCAGCCACCATCCTGCGATATCTTGTTTTCTCTAAAAAAAAAAAGAAAAAAAAGACAATTAATAAATAAACAAATAAATAAATACATAAATAAGTTTGAATCTGTTGTTGTAATACTGTAAATAAAAGGAACTTCCAATTGAGCGCAGAACTAATAATATTAAAACAGTGCTCAAAAAAAGAGGGCCCTATTAAATTACAGCAAATCCTGAAAAATTAAATTAATGAAAAAAGAACAAGAAGAAGGACAGGACGATAGAAAAAACACTTTATTTTATTTTATATAGATTTTTCATAAATCGAAATAAAAATATCAATATACATAAAAAATTAATCATTTTATTTATTTCAAAATTTTAAAATTTATTAAGTGCTATATGCACAGACAAAAAATTTTTAAACATAATCTATCATACAATAACATTTAGTAAAAAATATTATTGGTTTTATTTATTTTAAACAAGTTTTTACACTTTTTAGTTCAATTTTACATCGAGATAATTTCTTAGAAGACATACATTTTCTAAAGCACAGTATCCTCTATGTATATTACAACGTAGAACATTTGGATGGTTTTGAAGCAATGTTGTGAAATTCTGACATTCTCCTTATTCTTCTAAATCGTATACTTCAATCTTATGTTCAAGTATATTACTAATCCATTTTTTTTTCATTACCTTTTACACATATACTTTAGAATTTCTCAGATTTGATCGAAGAAATTTTTTAACACTACGAAAAGATATTGACCCTTCGTTCCAAGTTAAACCATGATGATTTTTATATAACCAATTCAGTTGTTTCTTCTCTTTTGTTGTTAAACACGAAAAATCAAACTGGGGCTTTATAATCAACACTTGAAATTCACGTATATTAAAAGAAATAGCCAGTTCTTTAACAATAAACTTATTATTATAGTCTTTGAAACCTTGAACATCGATAACAATTCTATTAAAAATTTTGTGATATATGTATTTGTTTTCTAACACAAGTTATTTGAGATACTAAATAAATTTATGATATATAATCTCATTTATATCAGCTTCTAAACCTCTGCATTCAATGGATTGTACTCAATTATTCGATCATGTAGTAGTAAATAAAATCCTGCAGTATTGTGGGGAATATTAACGTTGCTAGCTAACTCAAACTCTATTCTAATATCAACAGGTCGTGTTTTTATTGTTTGATTTTGATGAGCACAATAAATAACAACAATTGGTGCTATACTATTGAAACTATCCCCTTTTAACAACGGTTGACGGTTCCTTCCATAATAGGTTTCTTGAAATTTTGTATACATATCATATAACAACGCATATCGATTACGTTCAAAAAGTATATTTAAATTATCATATGGATACGTCTCAGAGTTTAAATAAGCTTTAACGTTAGCTAGTTTACAGTGATCATCAGCTTCATTTTGGTTTTGTCGATTAGTTTGTAATGCAAATATCAAATAACGAGGTTTTTCTAGTTGTGTAGATGTTTTAACAATCCATATGATCTGATTTGTCTTTGAAATATTCGGATATTCATATAAATCCTTGCTTCGGAAGCTAATACGAATTGGCTTCGCATTTTGAGTAATTTTGAGAAGTTTTAGTCTTTTTTTATCGTCTACATTTATATGAGGTACTTTCCATAAGACTTTTGTGAGTGTAATTTTATAGTCTACATTTACTACTATTTTTTCAGCAAGTAGCATTTTTAGAGGTATTCAAAAATTGAAATATCCTGATGTAGGTGATATAGTACTATTTCCTGTCCATCCTGCATTATACAGCATTGTACTTTCATCATAAAATTTTCTAATTAAATTCGAAAACAAATTGTTTTTGGTAACAAGAAGAGTAAAAAAAACAATACAATTTAAACTCCTTTTTATTTCATTGTCTTTAAATATCATACATAATAGATACACTTAGGTTTATATTTAAAAATGGACCCACAGAAAATTGTAAGTGAATATTATTTGGTTTCTCTTTTTATCTTCATATAATCATACACGATGTTCATATTCAAAAATGAACATTTGAAAAATCGTTATACTCCATATGTTGGTTTATATTATTCTCTTTTTAAATTCGTTTTGTTATACAGCATTCAGGGTCATATTTAAAAGTGGACCATGTAGAAAATTATGAGATAATATTATTTTGTTACTGTTCGTTTCGTTTCTCTTTCTTTTCTTCATATAATCATACATGAATGCACGATGTACACATTTTAAAATGAACATTTTTGTTTTTTGTGTAAGTTTTCTTCTTTCTATTTGTTAATTTGTACATTACAGTGTTTGATTTTTTATGTGAAGATAATTAAAGTTAATAGTTCTTTAATTAATTCAATTATGTAGTTCAATTGGGAATAGATGTTTTTTAATGTTCTCACAATTTTTAAATTATCTTATTCGGGAATACGATCACTTTATATCCGTTAACGCTCTGCGATACCTCTTGGGTGGAGTGGAAGCTCCAATTATTTTGAATAGAAAAAAAATATTCATTCAATTTTTTTTCAAATTGTAGCTAAAAGAATTATTTTTGTGTTTGTTTAATGAAGCTCTATATTCATAAAAAAATCTGAACACCCGGAAAAAAACTACTGGCTTCGCCACTGGTGAATAAGTATGATATTCTTTTTTAGTAATACTTTTATCAAAGTGAGGTTCTTCTAAAATATCCAATATATCATGCATGTATGCTTTTCAAAACAAATCCCAATGACTCTAAAAATTTTTTATTTTCAACTGTTAATGATAGTTTCGTCGAAATGAAGCCAATAGGTGATAGAGTACTAATGATATTATCAGTTTTGAATGAGTACTTATTATTTTTGTTGTATATCAGTATATCTATTTCTTATCTATTTGACATTCACATAAGAATTAATAGCTTTATTAAACAGACTCCCTATTGTATACTTTACGTCTTATTTTATTATTGCGGTTTCAAGTGCAATCTAACTGTAGTTATTTCGCCTCTGAAATTAATCAAATTTCCACCTTGATCTACAATTTTTACTTCAACAGAACTAATTCGTTTCATATTTACAGGTAAATAGATAACATTCTTAGGAACTTCTGTTATTTTATATCTTGGTCCCACATCACCCGATAATTCATGAAGAGTAGTGTGGACAGGAGTATTATTAATATATGATCCTACTATTAGATTACATTCAATTCGTATAGCGTTAACTTTAGAGTAGTAGTATGTAATATGCCGACTCTGGAACCTATTTGAGGTAGTAAGCTTTTGGCTTGTGTGGTAAGGCATTTGTTGTTGTAGGTGGCTTTTGAAAGATGGGGAGCTTATAATAAGAATGGTGTGAGGACTCGGGGAGCTCGTGTAACATGTTTGAAAGTTTTATTGAGCTTAAGTTTGTTAGTATGTATATACATAGTATGGTTCATTATAGGGCAGTTCCACAAAATTTCGACCAAAAAATATCGAATTTGAGAATCGATGTTCTCCGATTTTTTTGAAATTTTATGAGAAGGTGTGCCTCTGGTCCAGTATCACATACGTAAAATATTTTAAAGAAAAATCACATTTCTTGGGAATTATGGGGTTATGAAATTTTGGTTTTTGTGCAAAATGCATATTTTTTAAAAAATCGTAGAAATCTTAACTATTATCGTAGAGCGATAATATATAGCTCATTTTAAAGGGGAGAGTTAATAAACTAAATTCAGTTCTTTTTAACCATAAGGACTGTGTGTTTCAATATACAACCATTTTTTCAGCTATCGTTTTGCTTGAATCAGAGATTCCTCATTCAAGTAAGTAAAACATTTAACAAGTTGGAACCTGAGATACCTCGTTTCAACTAACATATTTAAGAACTTGAATTAGTGTTTCCTAATTCAAGAGAATATCTCTATATAAAGATTAAGAACTTGAATTAATTTTCCTAATTCAAGAGGATATTTTTATATAAGGTTTTCAGTGTGAAATCAACGCGCTATAAACATTTTATGGTGACCCCGACGTGATGTCAACAGTGGAAATGGAAGAGATTGAAAAAATCATCAACAAATATCGCAACGGATGCACCTGAAAAGAAAACAACTATATATTTGCAAGAAAAATTGGATCAGTTGAAAAAATTATAACGACGTTTTGGGAGTTAGCACGGGTTAGCTCGCCGTTCCAGGATCAGGTTTCGTCGTTAATGAAGAAAATAAAAGTTCTGCTTTTCTAAACAACTTATCTTATAAAATTTATTTTCATTATTTCATAATAAAACCTAATCTTTACAATATATTCCCTGAAATACTTAATTCTATTATTCAAAAATACTTTTTAATCTTAAAACTTAAATTCCTTTAAACTTTGATTTTAAACAATTCCAAAATATATCTTTAAAATTCAGGAAACTTAGTTCTTTTAACTTTGATTTTAAACAATTCCAAAAATACTCTGTAACCTTAAAACTCAGGTTCCTTTAAACTTTCAATACTTTTAACCTTAGACTCAGGTTCCTTTAAACTTTCAATACTTTTAACCTTAAACTCAGGTTCCTTTAAACTTTCAATACTTTTAACCTTAAACTCAGGTTCCTTTAAACTTTCAATACTTTTAACCTTAAACTCAGGTTCCTTTAAACTTTCAATACTTTTAACCTTAAACTCAGGTTCCTTTAAACTTTACTCTGTACTTTTAACCTTAAACTCAGGTTCCTTTAATTATAGTCAATGAAGCCCAGTAGAATACTTTTGGGATTTCTCAACTTATCTAGACTACTTTCTGAGACGAAAGGATTAACCTTAACTTCAAAAAGTGATTCCAGATGGACGAGAATCTCCGTAGCTCCACTAGTCTTTGACTTTTAACTTTTAGAGTTTCAACTTATCTAGACTACTTTCTGAGACGAGAGGATTAACCTCAACTTCAAAAAGTGATTCTAGATAGACGAGAATCTCTGTAGTTCCACTAGTCTTCGACTTTTAACTTTTGGAGTTTCAACTTATCTAGACTACTTTGTGAGACGAGAGGATTAACCTCAACTTCAAAAAGTGATTCTAGATAGACGAGAATCTCTGTAGTTATATCAGCCTTTGACTTTTTGCTTTGTACAAAATAACTCATGTATTATATTGAAGATTTTTAGCAGAATGTTTGAGATTTTCAACTTATCTAAACTACTTTCTGAGACGAGAGGATTAACCTCAACTTCAAAAAGTGATTTTAGATAGACTAGAATATCTTTATTCCTTGCTAACTTTCAATTAATACTTTTGTTATTTTTACAAGCTTACCTGATTTTCACTTTAAACACTTACTCGTATTTCAAACACTTACTTTGAATTAAAATGAACAACTGATCTTTAATATGAAAATTGTATCTCTATTTATACATTTTTGGAATTGCGTATTAACAATTTTTAAGCTTTTAAGTTTTAAATTCTTCTAGAAATTTCTCTCAACGGTTTTGTTTTCAAATTCAAAATTTATGTTTCTTTTATTACCCAATAGATGGTAGTAATGTCTTTAAAAATAGTCAAACTTTACATGCGTATTATTATTATTATTTTGAAGTACTTGCTTTACTTAAATTTTATTTTCTTTCTTCCTTTTTCTAAAAAATATTTATTTTAAAAAAAATAAGTAACAGCTGATTGAGACAAGAATGTAACTTCGTTACAAAATTATGGGGTGAATTCGACAAAAATGATGATAAAATTCTTCGACTTCAACAACAAGCAATAACTCTTACAATTAATAAATACTGGAATCAAATTGAAAATAATCATCAGGTAATTTGGAAACAAATACTAAATCCTGAAAATTTCGAAAACAACGAACAAATTTTTTTTCAACTTGAAAATAGAGTACAAGCAGTAATGATAGAATTACTGAAATGTTTAGAATTAATTGAAATTAATTCGAATCAAGCAGTGTCTGTGGCTAATGAATCAACTCATATTAATACATCAACAACATAATCACTCATGAAATTGCCGAAAATCATCTTATCGAAATGTAATGGAAATTACCTTAACTAGTAACAATTTCATGATTTATATAATCAAATGGTTCATAATCAACCGTTAAGTAACTCACAAAAAAATGTGGTACTTAAAATCAAATTTAATTGGTGAAGCTGAAAAGCTAATTAAACATTTAAGCGTCTCTGAAGAAAATGGCAACACTGCTTGGGAAATTCTCAATCAAAGATACAATAATAAAATACTAATTGTGACATCATTAATTGATAAATTTTTGTCACAACCATCTATAAATATTGAATTAGCAGCAGCATTAAAAAATATTCATGATAACACTAAAGAGTGCCTGTTAAATTTAGAAAATTTAGGTCTGAAGATATTGAATCACTGGAATCCTTTGATCATTCACATAATGACTAAAAAACTTGACAGAAATACTCACGCCTTATATGAACAAACATTGAGGATTTTTGGAAATTTTTAGAAACACGATTCCAGTCTTTAGAAGCACTGGGAAATAAAACCAACAATAAAACTGTAGAGAAAACTAAATTTTCAACCTTCATAACAAATTCATCAATGAAAACTGGTAATTGCTTAGCATGCAAAGAAAAACATGCAATTTATCAATGCAATGAATTTTTGAAATTAACACCAACGGAACGACAAAGAAAAGCGTTACAACTAGACATTTGTCTAAACTGTTTAAAAAAAGGACATACAGCATCAAAATGCATTTCAAGGTCGTGCTTAAAATGTAATAAAAGACATAACACTTTATTACATTTCAATTCAACAGCAAAACAGGAAATCCAACACAAATTAATACTGCAAATGTAAAAATGTAAAATCATCATCATCAACAAAAGTACAAACACCATTAGCAGCAAATAGCGAAGACAATACGAAAAGTTATGTTTTTTTGGGCACAGCAGTAGCCACTGTTAAAAACAGAGATAGAGATGACATAAAATGTCGCATTTTGTTAGATTCAGGATCTCAGCTTAACTTTATTACTGAGACATTCTGCTGGGTGCTGAAATATATGAAGAATTAATGAGATCAGGTCAGATTAAACTTGATAAACGTCTGCCTATTTTACAAAACACAGTACTAGGATGTATAGTACTAGGAACGGCCTCAATAGAAGAAAATGACAATATGTTTTGTGGAATAACTAATTTAGAATTGGAAAGAACTCTTCAAAAATTTTGGGACTTGGAAGAGTATAATGAAAAGCCAAAATTATCTGTAGTAGATCAGAAATGTGAAGAATACTTCGATGCTACAACCGCACGTGATGACAGACGTCGATTTATTGTTATCTTACCAATTCTAGGTAGCACTGAATTATTGAGAAATTCAGGAGCTATAGTAGTTAAAAGATTATTAAGCATAGAGTAAAAATTATCGAAAGATACATCGTTGAAACAACAATATATTGACTTTTTGGATGAATATCTTAAATTGGGTCATATGGAAGAGATTAAAAGGGAGAAAATTGGACCTACACATTATTGTCTACCACATCATTACGTACTAAAACCAAGTAGTAGTACTACTAAACTGTGTGATTTTCGACGCTTCTGCCAAAACAAATTCATTGTCATTAAATGATTTAATGTTAGCAGGTCCCAAAATTCAAGATGACTTAATTTCAATTATATTGAGATTTAGAATGAAAAAATATGTTTTCACTGCTGATGTAAAACAAATGTACAGACAAATTCAAGTAACTGAAGAAGATAGAAACCTTCAATTATTTATGTGGCGAACTAATCCATCTGAGGCAGTGAAATATAATCGACTTTGTACTGTAAAATATGGTACTAAATCAGTACCGTATCTGTGAAATGTTTGCAACGATTAGCAGAGGAAGAGGAATCAAGAAATCCATTAGGAAGCAAGGCAGTAAAGAATTTTTACGTTGACGATGTAATGACAGGCAGTAATGACATAACAGAAGCTGTTAAAATACAAGCAGAAATTCAAGCATTACTAAAATCAGGTTGTTTGGAATTACATAAATGGTGTGCGAATCATCCAGAGTTAATAAAAAGCATACCTAAAGACAAATTAGAACTGCAACTGCAATTTCATGAGAAAGATGACAGTCATATTAAAACATTAGGACTTTTATGGCATCCTATCACTGATTATTTTGGAATTACAACTGAACCAAAATTACATCAACGTATTACAAAACGAAATATTTTATCTGATACAGCACAAATATACGACCCACTGGAATTAATTAATCCAGTCGTAGTCACAAGTAAAATTTTCCTACAATTACGAGCAAAATGGTCTAAATTCATACAAGAAGTACTTAAACTAACATCAGTGCAAGTACCAAAATACATGTTTGGGAATAAAAGGACAGTGTCAACACAATCACCCATGTCACAGATTTTGATTTTTGCGAATTGAACTTTCGAAAACGGAATTTGGGGTTCCAGATTTCGATAGAATCGAATTACCATCCGAAATGAATTCGATGTTGTCATTTAATGTGAATTCATTTCGATTTGACGTTTTGTACAAGTGTGGCATAGGTGTTTTAATACAGTGATTTATTATATTTATTTATTTATATATATTTATTCATGATTAATTATAATACAAGCAATGTAAGTATTTTAAAATTTATTTTACTGATTGTTTTAATTTTCTTTAAATTTTAATATTACTTGTTAATTTGTCATACAAATTATAAAATAAACAGTAGGTATTATAATTAAATCAAATTATGTATGAATGTAAATGAGAATTAATTATTTACATTTATAGGGGAAAACATAAGAATCCAAGACAGGACAAAATACTTCTTTCCTTCATGGAAAAACATAAAGATATAGCAACAGGGTTCAGCAAATCTGACAAAACAAAGACGGATGCGTTATGGGCAGATCTAACAAAAGAGTTAAATAAGGACGGTTCACCTCAAAAAGATATGAATGGATGGAAAAAAGTAATTTCTTATATTTTGATTTGAATATATTGTTAAATAAAATTAGTTTTTCTTTCAGGTGTGGTCAGATTGGAAATGTAATATTAAAAAAAAATTGGCTCATAATAAAAAGGAAACACGAGCCACTGGAGGAGGGCCATTTAATACCGTCATCATTTCACCGATTAAAGATGATATAGCCAGAATTATGGGTATACATCGCATTGTGGAAGGGAAAAATTAGAAATTGAAGAGTTAAGACTGAAAATCCAAGAAAGATCACAAATGTCAGAATAAGTTTTTTTTATTAATTTTTTTGTGTTTGTTTTAGTTTTAAGGTCTTTGCAATATTGAAATGAATTTTTTTCACTTTTTGATTTAGTTTTAAGGTGTTTGCAATATTGAAATGAATTTTTTTTATTTTTCGATTTAGTTTTAAGGACCTCGAAATATTAAAATAAACTTACATAAATAAAATGGTAAACTGTGAATTTTAATAATAAAATTGTTTTATTTTTAATTAGAAAAAAAATCTCATTGAAAAATATTATTAATGTTTTCGCATATAGAATGTCCAATATTTCTACCTTCATTAGAACTTTCACTTTCTTCTAAACTATTTGTATCATCTGAAACAGAATCCAGTTCTTCTTGTTCCCAATTTAAATTATAAAATTTACAAATGTTGTGCAGTGCGCAACATATATTTATAATTTTGACTAACTTCTGAGTCGCGTAATATGACGTACCTAAAAGAATCCTGAAACGGCTATTCAAATTTCCAATGGTTCTTTAAACTATATTCCGTGCTTGACTATGTTTTTGGTTGAATCTACTATATGCAGTTCTAGGAGCAGGATTTCTATACGGAGTAATCAAAATAGGCTCTAGCGCATATCCAGCATCTCCAAGCAACCATGAGCCGCGCTCACCATTCTGGTATTATTGAAGTAAATATTTTTTTGGTTTGCCCATGTTCCAGATAAAAGCATTTAGGCTTGAACCAGGATTGCAAGCATCAACAGCTCGAATTATCATTTTATTGTCACAGACCTGGAAAAATAAAATTCGTAATTTGAATTCGTTTTTGAAATAAAACATATACTATATATATATATTATGTAAATCTTACAATCATGGTGTTGATGCTATAATTGCCTTTTCTATTAAAATATAATGTTGAATCCGATGACGGTCGAATAAGTTTTACATGTGTGTCATCTACGTAACCAATAACACCCGGTATTCCATATTTATCGTTGAAATATCTTTTACATGCTTCTTTTTCTCGGCTTGTCATTTCCAAACATATCCAGCCAGGACATAATCTTGACTCTAGTACTGGCAAAATTTTTTCAACGATTTTACAAACTGTTGTCCTTGCCAGTCCAATATCAAAATCCTTACCCACTGATCTTTGATACAAGCCTTCGGCAAACAAACAAAGAACAGCACAAAGTAATAAAATTGATGATGTTGATAAAATTTCATCTAAATTTGGCTTAATTACATCATGAACCATTACAAAGGCTTCTTTACTAATTCGAAAACTGTTTGTAAACCTGAAACAAATAATTAAGTTTTGTAATTGAAAAGTTATAAGAAAAAAAAACTTACAATAAATCCGGAAGACTTAAAAGATCCGATTTATCTCGAAGCATTCTGCTTTTTATTTTTTCTTCATTATGTTTTTGCCTTTTTTCTATCAGTAAACTTAAAAAAACACTAAGTATAACAAACAGAATAACAAAAACAATTGAGGAAAAATTGGATGAAATAATTTTTTGGACTGACTCACAAATTGTTCTTTCATGGATCAGAGGAGATCCAGCACGACTTAAAACCTTTGTCGCAAATCGAATCTCAAACATTCTTGAATCATCATCACCTAAACAATGGAGATATGTGCCAAGTAACAACAATCTTGCAGATTTAATATGTCGAGGTACGTTACCTGATTAATTGTTAAAATCAAAATTATGGTTTTCAGGACCAGAATTTTTACAAAAATCAAAAACAATGTGGCCAAATAATATTTGTGAAAATGTGACTTTGAAGGAAGAAGAAAAATTGATGAAATTTGCACTTAACGCTTCAATTTCTGAAGCACAAAAACATCCATTATATCAAATAAATCATGGAAATTCATTTACAAAACTAGTTCGAGTAATGGCATACATTCGCCGAGCAGTAAAATATATGAAACATAAAACACATAACATTGACAAATTTTCAACAACAAGGGAATTAGAGGAAGCCACAAGAGACATTAGAAATTCAGCAAGAAAGCTTTGAAGATGATATCAAAATGTTGAAAAAACAGAATCAAGTAAAATCAAGTAGCAAATTACTAAGCTTATCACCGTTCTTAGATGAGCATGGGCTACTTCGTGTGGGCGGAAGGATAGAAGAAGCCAATATATCATATGATGCGGAACACCCTTTACTACTACCAAGAGATCATTTCGTTTCAAAACTGATCTATAATCAACTACACATTGTTAATTTACATGCAGCACCACAAGCACTAAATTCGATAATACGTCAAAAATACTGGATCCTACAAGGTAGAAATTTATCAAAATCAACAGTAGCAAACTGCATACGTTGTACAAGATTAAGACCACGTTTGATGAATCAAGTAATGGGAAATTTGCCACCTAACAGAGTTCAACAAGCACGACCATTCTACCATTGAGGTGTTGATTTTTGTGGACCAGTCTACACTCATTTTGAAATTAGAGGAAAAAAGCCGTTAAAATCTTATATTGCAGTATTTTGTTGTTTCGCTATAAAAGCAACTCACCTAGAAGTTGTATCTAACTTAACAATAACGATTTATTACACGACGAGGAAAATTTCGTGGGTGCGAAAAATCAACTAGGAGAATTGCAGCATATATTGAACAATCACAAATCGGTTGAAAAAATTAAAAACACTGTTAGTACACATAATATAGAGTTCAAATTTATCCCTCCTCGTGCACCACATTTTGGTGGCTTATGGGAGGCAGCAGTTAAATCAACAAAGATGTTGTTATATCGAAGCGTAGCATCAGCATCACTCACCTATGAGGAATTAAGTATTTTTCCATATGAATATATAGACAATTATAATCGTTTTGAAGAAAAAAATCTATCACTTAAAAAAGCTTTTAATAGTTCTTTGAAATCAGAAAATATTAGCGACTCTCACTATTTGAGGGCACAAAAAATTTGGAATGAATTTGAAATAAAAAATTTAGGTGACTACAGCAATTTATATTTAAAAATAGATGCTTTACTGCTTTTAGATGTATTTAAAAATTTTCGTACTGTATCATTAAAAACGTATGGTCTTGATCCAGTACTATACTATACAGATTTGGTTGGGATACAATGCTGAAAATTACTAAAGTAAAGCTTGAACTCTTAACTGACATCGACATGATATATTTTATTAAAAAATCAATTAGAGGTGGGCTATGTCAATGTGTTACTAAATTTTCGAAAGCTAACAACAAGTATATGCGAGTAGTGATTATATAGGCTGTTTCTGGAACCGCTGAAAGTTCCGCCGGGGAACTGGAACCGCTGAAAGTTTTTTTGAAAGGTCTTTTGAAAGCTCTAAGAAAAAAAAAATTTGTGTGGTCTCGATGGGACTCGAACTCAAGACATAGCATGGATAGTTCTTAGCATATGTCATCGAGCCACAAAGAATGTTAATGGTTGGTGATTATGTTGTGTATATATGAAGAATATACATAATTTTAAGATATGAAATAGCTAGTATGTGATTATGTTTGTGTGGTAAGAAAAAAAAGAATTGTGAAATACTTGTGATGTTGGTGGGATACGAACCCGTAAAAATGTGTAGTTATAATTATAATAAGAAAGTTCTGAATCTTCTTATTCTTTGAAATTTTTCTTTGATGTAGGTATATCTACATAATATATTCATAGATGTGTTATTTAATGTAAAGGTATATAAAGGTCTAATAATTTAAAAATTGCTAGTGCACATTTAAAAATTAATACACAATGTTTTGGTGTGAAACAATTAGACATGGTAGCAAATTTTGTTCATGTGAAGGTGTGTGGACAAATTTTAGAATAATTAATGCTAGTGTAAACTGTACTGGTTTGCTTGAAGTCTACTTTACACCTGATGAAAAGAATAGGTGTGCGATTTTGAAAATGAGAAGTTGTCAACCAATTTCATCTTCAGCAACTATAGAATTTAAATTTAAACCACATCAGCATGTTAAAGTAGAAGTCTATGGTGGTGAAATTACAATAGTTGGCAATGCATATGATGGATCAGCTCCTAAAGAAATTACAATCGTTTTTTCACAGATTGTCCATTTGGAGATGTAGAAACTTTGCAAGAAAATGAGAGAAGAGAAAAAATCGTTGAAAATCAGAAACCTCCGCTTTCTAATGAGGAATTATATAAAAAGCTAAAAAACACGAACCAAAATAATTCTAATTAATTATTGAGCTATATACATATGTACTATGAAAACATTGAAAAATATATAACAGTTTAAATACATTAATTTCTATTAGAATTTATTATTTATGAATTAATCGTTATAGTGTATATAGTTCTTAAATTAACTTAAGATAATAAAGAATATTGTTTTAAATTTTATTAAAAATGAATAAAATACTATTACATTTCATATTTCTGAGCTCATTTTTTGCAATTATGTTTGCTACATTGATACCAATAAAATTAGATGATGTTAAAGAAAATAAAAAAGATTTACAATTGTCATTGCAACTACCTAATAATGATCTGATACAAATAGAGATTTCTTTTCAATTACAAACAGCTAGTACAGTTATGAATAATTCAATGGATAACGAAACGAGTCATTCAAATACCGAGACAGCAATAATAAAACGAAAGCTATGCGATCCTGATGAAGAACAAGGAAGATTGAAAAATTGGATAGAAAAAGTTCGAAAAAGCCATTTAAAATAAAATAAAATGTGGTGCACTTGTTTAAAAATTAATCATTTTTCAAAATACCGTCTTCGAGTTAACATCATAGAAAAATGGAAAAAATAGTTTCATATTTTTTTCTTTTGAGTTTAGTTTTTATAACTATATTGTCTGGACCTATTCCAATAAAATTGGATGCAGCTAAAGGAAATACTGGAAATTTAGAATTTGCATTATAATTACCTAATAACGACACAGTACAAATTGATTTATCTTTTCAATTACTTACAATTAGTAAGGCTTTAGATGATTCATTATCTACGAAAATTGAACAGTTAAACAATGAAACAGCAACAACAACAACAACATCTACTACTACAGTTGAATACGTTACTATCACAACTGTAAAACCTGAGCCAAAATATGTAACAGTTCAAGAGGCAATTGAAAGTTTTAGGCAAGAATTAATAAAAAAAAGAGAAAGACATTGCTGGAATTATTGAAAGCAATCATCCATTTTACAGTCATTTTAAATTAGAGTTTGAGGAGAATATGATGTTCACAATTCGTTGTCCTAAAGTTATGACGCAAATTATGGAAGACGTGCTTTAAATATAAGTTGTTATGAATATCATGAGTATGAAACAGAGAGAATTTTGAGTAATGGAGAAGTAGAAATGATTCGAATGCAGGATATGGAATTTAAAACAGACGTTGAGTATATTGATGCAAGAAATGTTAAACAAGTTTACACAATGGATATTTTATAAATCAAATTATTATTATTAAATAATTAATAATTAGAAACATAAATTTAGTTTATAGACAACAGCCTAAGTATACGTTTAAGATTAAAAGTAATGGATTTTTCAAAATAAAAAGATTTTGCCACAGAGATGAAATTTTACATAGTTTGGCATTTATTAAGTCATACCATAATATGGAGCAAGCAAAGTCGATTTTTGGGATACATTATCTGAGCTGTCCGACGTCAAAATATACAACAGGTCCTGATACGTGTGAATGTAATGACGTGTTAAGAAATATAAGAAGATTAGAACAACTTAGACATTTTCATTATAGGCTAAGAAATAAAACTTGTAATCATTGTATTGTAAGTAATTGTTTTATTTAATTTAAAAAATAAAATACATATTTTATATCAAATCTTGTTTTTTAATCCATGAATTATGTTCATTTGAAAAACCTTACCATTTCACATTAATCTTATCTCCTTTCCTTTTTATAACTTTTTCAACTAAATAGATGTGAGGATGTTTTGATTTTAGTAGTTCCTTTTCATAAAAGCTTCCTAGAATCGGATTTCCTTTGTAGTCTTCTAACAAATATGTTATAGGATTAGTATTTCTTATAGATTTTATTTTGAATACCTCAGTTGTCCAATTTGGTGTTTATCCCTTTTCAAATACATGTTTATATTTGCTTATACGTACGGAATCATCAACTTTATATTTTGGTTTAATTAACACTTTTATATTACTATATACTGTTTTTAATAAAATTTTTTTATTAGATTTATTAACTTTGCTTGGTGGCATTTTTATTGTACGATGTACTGTATTATTATATTTATTAATCAAACTTTGAACATTATGTATCCATTTATATGAACCTGCAATGCTAAATTCTTTCCACATCATTGCCTTTAGAGTTCTATTGAAAAGTTAAACAATTGATGCTTTAAGTGTGCTATATGTGGAATAGTGATTTATTTGATGCTTTTTCATTAAGCTTTGAAACTGATTATTATAAAACTCCTTACCAAAGTCGCTTTGAATATTCTTTGGTGTTCTATTTGATGAAGTCAATACATTTTCCATAGCTTTTGATACTTCAACTCCTGTTTTTGTTTTTAATGGAACTACCCAAGCAAATTTAGAAAATGTATCAATTAGTAATGATATCCTTTATTATTTGTAGAATATGAACCCATTTCAACCAAATCTATTTGCCACAAATCATCAATACCTTTCATTATAACTCTACGTCTTTTAAAATTCTTTCGAGCTGATTTATGCAACTCTTCAACAAGTTCTCGTTTACTCATACTTAAAAATTCATAAAAACTTAATTATTATGCGACTTTTGCAAATTACTAATATCCTCTACTGATACGATATTAAAATTTCCATGTAAAACTTTTAATATAGCAGAAATTTCATTTATTTTAAGATCTAAAATAGAGTTCTTTTCTTCAATTTTTTTATAAAATTCATTAATAACCGTTTCTAATGAGGTCACATCTGTTACATTTGTATCATATATTTTCTTCTATATATTCTTCTAAAAAATTGTTATTAACTGCATCAGAATCTTTATTTGGAGTACCAACATTTTGTAAACGTTTATATTCTAAATCATGATGTCCGTCAGATGTTAATTTGAAGCCAATTCCAGACGGACCCCGTTCTCCTCCAATTTTATAACTTTTATGATTTGAAAAACGACCAAATTTGTCAAGACTCATAATTGAACTAATGATTTTTTACTGATTGTATATAAATTTAATATATTATTTCAGCTTCACGTAATTCATCAATAATTGATACTATCTCATTATCATGATTAGTATGACCTGCTTGAGGTGAGGCAATAAGTAGCTGCAGTCTTTCAACTAATTCATTTGGATCATCCCAGTAAATAAAGTTAGGTTTTTGTTCAGTCGTTACCATAAGTCCTCTTCCACTTTTTTCTTTTAAAAATGGCTTAATAATATTTTTATATTTTTCACTACTATTACCTTTAACTCTGCTATTATCATCTTTAGCTTTTTTTCTATAGACATTTGATTTGATTATAATATCTTTATAATTTTCTAGATCTAATGCAAAATAACCCATAGGATTTTTCATGAAAATTAACTCATATAATACTTGAGTAGCAGAATATTCAACACCTTCAACATCTATTGAATCCTTTTCGAAAGCTATTTTAAGACGGCCTATTTTATATTCACCCAGTTCTACGTCATATTTCGGGCCAAAAATTTTATCTAAGTTTCGACCGTTAAATTCATATTCTTTTAAATAAAATTTAGAAAAATCATTACTTTTATTCGAAGATTCTTTTGAAGCAAATATATTTTGATGTATGTACACTGTTATCAATATTATCATTTTCTCTAGATTCAATGAAATTTGTCATTGGTATGCTTTGAAAAGATTGTTGTGGTGAAACAGATTTATTTGATGTTTTCAAATAGAAATTTTTCAATGATGATGATGATGATGGTTTGAAAAGTTGTGTATTTGATGATTGAGGAAAGTCATTATTTTCAAAACTTAAGGATTGTTTTATTGATGGCAATTCTTTTTTTTATTTCAGCTTTAACTTTCCTTTCAAATTTTTCATTATTTATCACTTTTAACTGATGTAAAGGTTTACTAATAGGTTTAAATTTTTCTTCAAGTAATATTTCTTTATCAATTCTCCCAGTCTTGATTGCTTTGTATTTCCTTCGAATATCATTTGTTGATTTTATTATATTTCTTATCAACTTTGTCTCCATTGCACAAAAAATAGGTGTCTGTAATCAATACACAATCAACTTGTTTTCAATATGCAGATAACTTGTAATTAGAATGTAAACAACAAAAACAATTGTTAAACAATGTGTAAAGAGTATGTAATCAACTTAAACTAATTTAAAGGAGATTGTATAATAAACAAATAAAAGTGGAGCATTATTTGCGCTATTTTTATAATTTAATGAATACATCAAATCCTTTTCTATATCGGCCATCATTTATTGAAGAATCTTTGTTTATTACTAGAAATCCATAATTTGCTTTCCAACATTCTGCACATATTTTTTTTAATTCTTCAAATGTCATGTCTGTATTTACATGATCGCCATATATATGTTTCAAATTCATATAATCTTGTTTAAATAATATAATAAAATTCGCGTTATCGCTTATTAAATGTTTAGGTATGTGTGTGTATGTTTGACATAAATAAAAACTATCAATATCTTTATGTCGGCCCATACAAAAATATGATCTCATGTTGTTTTGTTTCTCACATGCTACATCATCAAAAGTAAAAACTGAATTGTTTTTAGCCTCTTCAGGAGCTATAACTTCAGTATTCTCAGAAAAGGTATGAAATCCATACCTTTGATAGGTGAAATGATTTTTTTTAAATATTCATATTTTGGTTGAATTGGTAACAAAACACTATGTTTTATAGATTTTGTTGAATTACTTTCAAAATCCATATTTTTTACTTGTAATGTATTAAGCTGTTTTACTAGCTCCATTTTTGAAAATTAATCTAATACAGCATAAATATACTATTTCATTTATTTTGTTTAGAACTTGAAATTGAAAAGGATATAAAATGATTGATCATAAGAGAAAATTTATTAGTCAAAATCGTAAGCGTAAGGGGGGAGGATTGATAAATTCTCTTATCAATAAATTACCTTTTGAAGCACACTTACCGGGATATAATTTTTGTTGTCCTGGAACAAAACTTCAAAAGCGTTTAGATAGAGGTGACAAAGGTATTAATTCTCTTGATGAGGCATGTAAAGATCATGATATAGCTTATTCTAAGTATCGAGATACACATCAAAGACATATAGCAGATCAAATATTAGCAGAAAAGGCTTGGCAGAGAGTGTAATCTAGTGATGCAAGTTTAGCCGAAATGCATGGTTTGTTACTAATGCAATGAAATCTAAAGTGAAACTTGGAATGGGTTTGAGAAAAAGGAAAATTTGTAAAACAAAACGTAACAGACAATGTGGTAAAAAATTATTGAAAAATGCTTTGAAAAATGTTAAATCTATTCTGAATAAGAATAAACCTGAAGATTTACCACATACTATTAATTTAGCATTGAAAACAGCAAAAAATGTTGTAAGGAAGAAAAAATCTTTAGTTGAAATACCTAGAATAATACCAATACCTAAAGTTGGTGGTATCCTACCTCTTATACCTATATTTGCTGGTTTATCAGCACTTGGTGCTTTAGCTGGGGGAGCAACTCAAATAGCTAAAGCTGTAAATAGTGCAAAAGATGCAAAACAGCAATTGACTGAAAACATAAGACATAATAAACAAATGGAAGCTATAGCAATTGGAAAAGGTCTCCATTTAAAACCATATAAGAAAGGATTAGGACTTTACTTGACACCACATCCAAAAAACTTCTAGCAGAGTTACCCAATAAAGCTCTAAATGAAAATGATATTATCAAATTTGCAAAATACATTCCCCACTTTAGGGGTGTCTTTATGCGTAAAGAACTACCAAAACATCCATGGCAAAAAGAATGTGGAGTTGTAAACTTAGATATTTCATCAGGATTAGGTACTCATTGGGTAGCATATTACAAATACTTCAAAAATATTGAATACTTTGATAGTTTTGGTAATCTACAACCACCAAAAGAAATTATTCATTATCTTGGATCTGATATAAGGTATAATTACTATCAATATCAGGAATATAATTCATCTATATGTGGTCATTTGTGTTTGAAATTTTTATATGATTGTATAAAATTTTATGAAGGTGAAATTAAATCTTAAATTTAAAAAAAGAAAAGGTGTGTTTGTTTTCAACATATAAAAGAGGTTTAAATAAGATAATTTAAATTCTTTTACTTTTATTTATTATTTTGAAGTCAGCATGTCAATAACACTAACTCTAAGTGGTAATACTTCCATACTAAAAGCTAATTACTTTCCTCCTATAGAATTAAATAGTGATTACTTATGCGGTTTAATTGATTTTCAGACATATAATTCTATCCCAAATATTGATATTAGTAATAATTTATTTCATATTGAGAATGAAACAATTGAAATACCTGTGGGATCTTATGAGGTTGATGATATTGCACTTTACTTGCAAAAAAAGTTGGAGAAAAAAGAAGGAAAATACAACCTCAAAATTAGAGCAAATAACAACACACTCAAAATGGAAAATAAAAATAATGCGAAAATCTACTTTAACAGAAAGCAATCTATCGGTAAACTCTTAGGTTTTGAAAATGTTGTATTAGAAGCAAATAAAACTTATCCATTACCGGTGAACATAAATAAAGTGAATGTTATTCGTATAGAATGCAACCTTATTACAGGTTCATATATTAATAATAAGACTGTACATACTCTACATGAATTTTTTCCAGACGTAGGTCCTGGGTATAAAATAATAGAAGTGCCAAAAAATGTTATTTACTTACCATTAAACACTAAACAAGTAAAGTATATAGAAATCAAGTTTCTTGATCAAGACGGCGATATAATAAATTTTAGAGGTGAAACAATTACTGCACGGCTTCATTTAAAACCAGTATAAATATGATACTTTATAACCAAAACAATATTCAAAACCTGAATAGTACACCATTAACAATTAACTCATCAACACCTCCTAAATTAATAAAAAAACCTTTAACTGAATACAATAAAATATATCTGAAGTCATTAGGATACAAGTTTAATGAAAAATGAGTAACGTATTGAATATTGTAAATCAGCCCGCATTTGATGTAAAAAAAGAGTATCGTAATTATTTACCATTTTCATATTCATTTCAAAATAGTGACGAAATTAGAATATCAATACAACATCAAGATTTATATGTATTACCTAGGGATAGTTATATTTACATTGAAGCTGCATTAACTCAAAGTGATGGACAAAAATTAAACGCAGTTGACTCAATACTCAACAATAATTGTATGAGTTTTCTTTTTGACGAAATACGTTATGAGTTGAATGGTGTTGAAATTGATAGAACACGTAACTTAGGAATTACAAGCATATTGAAAAATTATATATCTCTCACTGAAGATCAAAGTAATACCTTATATAATGCATGATGGTGTCCGCGAACACATATTGATGTGCCAGATAGTTTTTTTCAATTTTTGTGTTCCATTGAAAATGCTTTTAGGGTTTGCTGAAGATTATAAACAAATGATTGCTAATTCACGTCATGAGTTAATTTTGATTCGGTCCAGATCAGACAATAATGTAGTTAATACTTCAAAAGATTATAAAATTGGCATTCACAAATTATTTTGGCGTATACATTTAAACGTATCTAATACTGAACGTTTAAAACTGCTCAAGATAATCAATGACGGACGTATAATAAAAGTACCCTTCAGAAGTTGGGATATGTATGAATATCCTGTATTACCATCAGCATCAAGTCATCATATGTGGACAGTGAAAACTTCATCACAGCTTGAAAAACCTCGATTTATTATTTTTGCCTTGCAAACAGGTAAAAATAATGAAAAAGGTAAGGACAATACTTTATTCAATCACTGCAACTTAACTGATGTTAAAGTACATTTGAATTCAGAAACATATCCTTATGATTATCTTAATATTAAATTCGAACGCAATCGTTACGCTCTGTTGTATAAAATGTATGTTAAATTCCAACAATCATATTATGGACATAATTCTCATCCTATACTAAAGTTGAAGGATTTTAAAAGTCATGCCCCAATAATAGTTATCGATTGCTCACATCAGAATGAATCTATTAAATCATGACCTGTTGATGTTAAAGTAGAATTCAAAGCATCAAGTAATTTTCCAGATAAAACAACAGCATTTTGTTTATTATTACATGATCGAATTTTAGAATACAATCCTTTTACAAATGAAGTTAGAAAATTGATATAAAAATATGTTGAGCTATTACTTCAGTTTACTTTTATTAATACCACTTACTTATCAACATCTACAATGATTATTTAATTAATAAAAAAAGAATGCAGTCTGAAAAACTAAATGTAATTATAGATATACAAGGTTTCAAATAATTTCATCGTTAAAGAATTAGAAGTTTCATATAATTTATATGAATTTCAATATTTTTTAATCAGCCCGCCATACAGTTTTGAAAATTTAGCAATAAAATTGCAAAAGCAGGCTAAATGGCTTTACTATAATTATCATGGATTGAAATGGGATGAAGGTTGTATAAATTTTGAAAGTGTAAAACAATTCTTAATATCAAATATAAAAGATGCTAACATATATGTGAAAGGAAGTGAAAAAATGAAATGGATAAGTAATAATTTTATGAAAATAGTGTTAATATGTATGATTTAGATGATCTAAACTGTCCTAGTTTAGTATCTCTATGTAATAAATATAAAGAAACACTACGATGTCCAACACATAATGGATATTGTGCGCTTGAAAATGTATTAGTTTTAAGAAATTTTATTTTATCTTAGTTCCTTTTATCTATATATTTTACTAGATTTTAGTCATAGGTACATAAGTCACAAATTATATTATAATAAATTGTAAACATTAACAAAGAATAAACCACAGATCACATTATGATAAAAAAAAAGCAAATGTTATTTTATTTAACAAATGATTATGGACAAAAAAATTTTTTTTCCGTTATTAGAAACTTGATAACAAAATTTTAATTTGTCTGATACAGATTCTGCTCGTATATATTCAATTTTCATTGTTCAAACAGTTTTTGTAGTGTATAGTCTATTTTAAATTTAAACAATAAAAATATGGAAACTAAAAACATGGAAACTGTTCAAAAGAAAAAAACACCACCAAAATTGCAACACCTTACATTAGCTGTGTGGAAAAATAGTGACACGTTCAACAGAGATGATTTTTACCAACTATGGGAAGTGTGCCCTTGGAGAGAATTCACTTTTAAAGTTGTGAAAAGATCATGTACTGTTTACTGTGAGTATAAAGATCTATCAAAGATTTATTACAAATTAAATCTTAAGCAAATATTGGACAGAGAAATAGAAGATGCAAATAAAAATATTTGGTATTACAAAGAAAAAAAGTTTCCAGTAAGACTAACAGTAAGAGTGCAGCAAGAGGATGATGAATAAAAACAATAAGTTTTTAAAATAAGTAAATACTTTTATTAAATTTATTATTAAAAACTTAAATTTTTACTTGAAATATTTTTATAACTATTATATTTTATCTTTCAATGTATAAATTTTATATATTTTTATTTAATTTTAATAAAATGAAACATTATTACGTAAAATAATATTTATTAATATTATAATGTCCCAAGCATAGGTATCAAAAATTTCATTACGAATAACAAATCTTTTATTGACATTATTTGTTAAAGCTAATTTATTTATTAATTCAGTATACACCGTATATTTTCGACTTCTAATCACAAACATTTTTTTCCATAACTGTAACGAATTATCTCTAACACAATTTTCAAAATCATTTATACTAACATCGTGCTCAACAATATTCTTTTTTATTCCTTTTATTGTTTTTTATAATATCATTTATTGTAACTATAGAATATGCCTTTGCTTTTAAGCCAACAAATTTTAAAATTAGATCTCCTGCAAATTCATCTTTAAACTTTCCTAAAACTTTTTTATTTACAGAAGGCATATTAAAAATATTATTTTCTCTATAGTCACTTGTATCATATTTTTCTAAATTTTCTTTTATATCTTCATAAAAGTCATTTGTCTTTATTTCATAAATAAAAGAATCCGTATCCGTAGATTATGAAATTTCTACTTTTTCTTATTTTATGTATTTAAAATTCTTAGGACTAGTTACGAGTAATTATACTAAATTATTATTTATTTAAAAGTTAGAAGCTGACGGGGCTATACATAAATTAATTATATATGATATAATACATAATTAAAATATATTTTTTTTTAAATTAAAATGAATGTTAATAAAAGTGGAAAATCCGTGAAAAAAAATCAGAAAAATAAAAATAAATTCTTAAGTGTTTTAAATGAAAATATATTTAAACCAAACCTCTCTGTTTCAAAGATGGAGGTTTTAAAAAAATATAAAATTCTAAATGTTAAAAACGTGACGACTAAATATGGTGAAAGAGTGGTAATGGATTTAGAAAGACATTCTTTATTCTTACCACCTGCATATGTTAAAGTTTTTAGTAATAATATTATGGAAGATATGCAGAAGAAAAGAAATTATTTCGTTTTTAAAAAAAATAAATTGGAATATACAGTGAAGTTTGAACAAGGCGATGAAAATGACAGCAATGATCAAGATGGTAATTCAAATGCTGATGATGTTGACGACGACTCAACTGTTATTATAGCATAAGAAATTAAGTATAAGAAGAAAAAAAAATAGAAAAAATTATGCACATACATAAATGTAAACTTTATTATAATATAAAAAATAGTATAAGAAAAATTTGTATCTTTTTGTTTTTTCTTTTGTTAAATAAAATTTAAAGGAATAAATAATTTTTATATGATTTAAAAAAGGTGGTTTTTTATTTATTTTCAATTAATAAAGAAATATTGTATATTGGATTATCTTTTTTAACCCTTAGATGCATTCTGTACCATATATGACCCATTCCTAATTTCTTCATATATTCAATACTTATTCTGTAATTTTGGTTACAAATGCATAATGTACCATATCTGGCACTGTATTGGAGTGTAATAACAAAGCATTTCCTATACATTTATACAGTAATGTATAAAAATAACGGTTTTCGAGTAAACGTGCCGGTCAGTCGTGATTATGATTTTGAAAGTGAAGGTTATTAGTGTGTGTTCGTTGTATCAAATATAAATTGTGATAACTTCTATTTTTTTAAACTTGATTTATTTCTTTGGCATAACAATAAAAAGTAAAAACAACGAGGTAAGTGTTCTACACATTTATAATGCAATAATTATGAATGTACCATAATGTGGCACGCTATGCATTATGATGAATGTAATTTTATCTCCAGATGTCCTTTATTTTTGAAGATAACGGAAGAAAAAAAGTGGTAACGGATGATGAAATGATGGCTATTTTTGCTGATATACCTACCGATAGTGAAGATGATATGGAAAGTGATGAAGATATCATTGATAATTGTGAAAAAGAAGGTTGTAGAATAGCCTCGAATAAAGTTCTGCAAAATTAACTTGGTGACGACAATATTTTAGAGCTGGAATATGATGAAAAAAGAGAAAATATTGATCCAGCTAATAATAATTCATCTCAAAATATTCCAGGCAATATAGAAAGCTTAAAAAAAAATCTGCTATGGAAAAAAACAAATTTGATGATTACTGAAGATGAAATAGAATTTCGTAGTTCAACTGACATGCCAGAAAACGAATTGGAGACACCATATCAATTTTTTAGATTTTTCTTCGATGAGGAAAATTTGGAAAACATAGTGAAAGAAACAAATTTGTATGCAAAATCGAAAAATATAGAAGATTCTTTCAGTGAAATATGATATTCTCAGATATTTGGGTATTTTGATAATCTCGTCGGTTGCAAAATATCCAAATATTCGTTTGTATTGGGATAAAGATATTGGTTTGGATGTGGTAAGAAACACGATGCAGCTCAACACTTTTGAAAAAATTCGGTCGATACTGCATTTCAACGACAATTCGAAAATGGTACTAGATAAAACATCATCTCAGTTCGATAAACTATTCAAGATTCGACCGTTCACTGAGGCTTTTCGAAAGAAATGTTTGTCAATTCCTATGGAAGAACATCTTTCGGTTGACGAGCAAATTTGTGCGACCAAAGCTAGGCACCATTTAAAACAATACCTGCTTCTTAAGCCTCGTAAATGGGGCTATAAAATATTCATTCTTTGTGGTGTATCTGGTTTTGCATAAAATTTCGAAATTTACTCTGGCAATGAAAATAATGCTGCAGAGCGTTCGGTTCGTAATGAGCCAGACTTAGGAGCCAGGAGCAATATTGTAGTTCGTCTCTGTCGAGAAGTTCCACGAAACTGCAATTTCAAGGTTTATTCCGACAATTTTTATACCTTAATTCAGCTCCAACATTATTTGGCACAAAAAGGGATACATTCGCTAGGAACTGTAAGACGTAATCGCATTCCAAACTGCAAGCTTCCTAAAGATGAGGAGATGAAAAAACAGCCAAGAGGAACATCTGTCGAATATGTTACGAATTTAGAAGGAGTCGAAATTTCAAATTTAGTTTGGAAAGACAACAAATGCGTAAGCATGCTGTCAACTTTTGCTGGAATGTTGCCAGAAAGCACAGTTGCAAGATTCGATAGAAAAACAAAGACGAACATTTCAATAAACTGTCCTTCAGTTATAAAAGAATACAATCGTCATATGGGAGGCGTAGACCTTCTGGATAGCTTTATTGGGAGATCTAGAATCTCAATGAAGTCTCGAAAATGGTACTTGCGATTGTTTTACCATTTCATCGACCTCATAACAATTAATTGTTGGCTTCTCTTCAAGAAACAAAATGAAAATGCTACACCAATAAACATAACGCGTTTTCGCATTGAGCTTGGAAAAACTTTATGCAACATTGATACAAGTTCATCTTCCAAATGTGGCAGACCTTCGACTGAACCATCAGTGCTTTCGGAGCACTTGGCTAAAAAAAAAAGGACCAGCGGCATCTATACCAACAAAAGATGTTAGGCATGATGGGATCAATCATATGCCAATATGGAATGAGAACCGCACACGATGCAAATATCCGTCGTGACTCAGAAACATACGTGAAATGCCGAAAGTGTGCTGTTGCTCTTTGTTTGAACAAACAGAATAACTGTTTTTTAAAATTTCACGAAAATTAAATTATTTATTAGTTAATTTTTAACAAATGAAATTGAATTTTTTTTTTTTTTGTCATTTTAATGTTTTTTGTTTGCTAGATTTATAAGACTGAATTTATAGTATTTTTTTATTTTTAATAAATGCATACTGAACCATATTTGTCACATACTGTTTTTTACTCAGTATTACTTAATTTACAAAAACATTTTAAAAACATGAATATTTATCATTCTCTAACAATTTATCTTACCGAAAAACTATTTTTTCTTTTCAAATAAAAAAATCATGCATCTAAGGGTAGTTATTCGATTTGGTTTGATTTGTTTTCAAAAAGATTTTTTGGATTATTATTTTGATTTGATTCTCAAGGGTTGATATGATTCTAATAATTTTTGACTGTTTTATGTTTTCTTGTTTATTATTGGAAGTTCTCATTTTATAATTGGGCTAACGTATTTTTACGAAAATTTTGTTGAAATAAATATGTACTAATAATTGTATAAAATTTTATTTATGTGTCTGTGGTTGCCGTTTTATAATTGGGGAGTAAATATATAAGATTGTTTAAATTTAAAATATTTCACTAAATTAAGTAAATGTGAGGAAAAATATTCATTAACAAACAAAAATTTTCTACAGTTGGACATAGTTCATTTTTCTTTTAAATTTTAATAATATTCCGTTTGTGTGAAAAAACTATTTCGGTGTGATCAATGTGAAGTAAATTTTTCAAGGAAAGATTCTTTAGCAAATTTAGCAGATATTTTAAAAATAATCATAATAATGCGACAGTAGTTCCACCAAATAAGAAAATAAAACTTACAAATGATGTGGAAAATAAATATTGTGAAGTGTGTGAAGAAGAAATAGACATAAAGAAATATGTTGGACATCTTAGATCTAACCAACATAAAGATAAACTTATTTGTGATATTAGAAACAATATTCAAAAAAATTGCTTCTGCTTTTAAGTCGAGATTAGTGGGTTATCGTTTTAAATGTAGTTTTGAAGAACCGAATATTGAATAATTTTTTAATCAAAAGAAAAATGATATAATAACCTTAATTAATGACTATGTAAAAAGTCATATAACTATTAAAACTAATCTAGAACTTTTCGGTTTATATAAAAAAAGGACACTAAATAATGATGATAATAATTTTCAAGTAGAAATTAAATCATTTAATACAAAATATAAAGTAATCACACAAGGAAGTAATCTGGATGATATTTTCAATATATGTATTTGAGAAGGAAATTATTAAAAAAACTGAAGAATTCCAGGAATGAGATTTAGGATGGGCGCTTGAAAAACCACTTCATCTAGAAGTGAACATCAATAAATACATACCATTTAAAGGATCATTTTATATAGACTTACCTAAAAAAATTAAAGCAACAAAGGGAGTTATCAATATTCAAAACAATGATGAAATGTGTTTTGCTTGGTCAATTACTGCTGCATTGTATCCTGCTAAAAATAATCCTCATAGAACAACTTGATGTATTAAATTTAGGTAATATACTTTCCTATTAGTTTAAAAAACATAAGAACATTTGAAAATTTAAATAATTTAAGTATCAATGTGTACGGTTTAGAAGGTGATATTGTAATGGGTCCATTATATTATACAGAAAATAAAAAAGAAAAACACATTAATTTTTTATACATAGAAAATTCTTCAAAAAGTCATTATTGTCTTATTAAGAATTTAAGTAGACTAATAAGTTCAACCCTTAACAAAACTCATTCATCAAAATGGATTTGTGATGGTTGTTTAATATACTTTAGAGATAAAAATAAGCTTAAAGAACACGAATTAAACGGATGTAATAAAATATGTACTATTATGCCCGAATTTCCAAGAAATACATTAACATTTTCAAATGTTAAAAATCAATTAAAAGTACTATTCATCATTTATGCTGATTTTGAAAGCATGCTTAAACCATTCAGTACATGTGAAAATAATAATAAAAGTTCATTTACTCATCAAATTCATTTACATGAACCTTTTAGTTTTGCATACTATGTAAAGTGCTCATTGTGTTAAAGTTTTTATGGAAAAAATTAAAAGTGAAGCAAAAAGTATTTCACTCATTTTAAACAAATCAATTCCAATGAAACTTTTAACACAGTTAGAGAAAATTAGGTGGCTGCTGACCTTTCAATAGGGGGATCAACATGCGAAATCGTACAAGACCGATGGAGCATGCCGTAACTATTGAATTGTCGGAAGTCCGGCTACGACCTCCTCGTGGTGCCACTGGTAACAGATCTTCAGTACGGTCATGTCTCTGCTG
Organism: Bombylius discolor; assembly: GCA_939192795.1. Taxonomy (NCBI): domain Eukaryota; kingdom Metazoa; phylum Arthropoda; class Insecta; order Diptera; family Bombyliidae; genus Bombylius; species Bombylius discolor. The sequence goes on along the minus strand of OW584241.1, from coordinate 17,219,720 downwards.
AAGATCTGGCCAACAGTAGCCTGAGCATCCAATCCAAGGATGGAACAGCATATGCCCAGGGATGCGTGGCTAGGGGAGAGCCTAGTCGCTAATATGCGAACTCTGGATACCAGGCGACCTCCAGTTTTAACAAAAGCCTTCTCAAGGTACAAGGGCTCTGCCTAAGGTGACTGTTTATTTCCCTAATACTCGTGGGACCATTTATGGACACAAAAAACAAAAATAAAAAAAAGAGGAAGATGCGCCTCCAAAAGCATCAACCACAACACCTTCAACAGAGGGAAATGTTCCTCTTGTTGACAATGTCATGAGAGAAAACGAAAGCTATGAGAGCTTAAGTGACTCTCATGACAGTAGTGATGACACAATCACAAATGCGTCATTATTACTAGACAGCGAAGCTGAGTCGAGCCTAAGTTTGGAGGCTGAAGTTAAAACTTCTTTAGAGAAGCTAAAACTCAAAGACTCCGACAAGAGGATCAAACTCAGTGGAGCTGGAAGGAAAAGGTTGAAGAAACTCCTGCAACAGGGATTAGGTATTGATGAAGCACGGTTGCAGGCTTTTCAACCTTTAACACAAAAAAGAGGATAAAATCTTAAGAGAGGACGTTCAAACGACTCACCTTCTAAGGATTCCAGCGCTAAAAAAGCCAAGCAACCTCAGAAGGAGAAGACAATCTCCTCTCCTTCAACAACACAAACTATGCCTTCAACGACAAGTTTCAAACAAGTCGTTGAAAGCATACAAGTGGGCATTCTGGCTAAGTCCTTTCCAGACTCACTCTTGACTACGGAGCAAATGAGCTCCATTCAAGAGCAGATTCTGAAAAGGATAATAGTGCACAAGGACAGTGCTACGAAGCCTAAGTTCCTTGGAGCAACTTTTAAGCCAGGATGGCTAGTAATCAGATGTGCCAACGACAGCACAAAGAAATGGCTTCAAGAATCAATAAATGACTTGAAGCCATGGGAAGGAGCAGAGCTGGTTGTGGTGGAGGAAAAGGACATTCCTCGATCACAAATACTAGTTGGACACTTCCCCAACAGTGCTAAGGATAAGAATGAGGACATCATGGGACTCATCAAAGGGCAGAATGAGTATAACGTGGATGATTGGAGAATCATTAGAAGATCCAATGATAAAACGTCCGCATTACTCACTCTGTCCATAGATCACAGATCCTTAGCTTCCTTGAAAGAAAATCAATTCAAGGTAAGCTTCAAATTTGGTGAGGTGAAGCTTAGACGAAGGGGCGAAAGCGGAAAGAAGAAATCGGTAGAAGGAGAGGACAATAAGGTACTTTCTGAACCGATTGCTTCAACGTCGAGCGCTCCAATAACAAAAAAGAAAAAAGCTAAGCCTCACTCAAAACATCTAGGTAAACCCAAGGTAGGGACAAAGGGCGAAGGTCCTAGCACCAACCAAAAGTCTACCTAGATGTTTAAAAAAATCAAATTTATACAAATAAACCTTCATCACTGCAAAGCAGCCACAGATGTGCTTTGCCGAAGGTTTATTAAAGACAACATGGACGTGGGGCTAATACAAGAACCATGGACATTAAAAGGACAGATAAAAGGACTTTATAAACAGAATTGTAAGCTTATCTATGATAACAAATGTAACAGGCCTAGAACAGCCTTGTTAGTGAAAAACACACTTAACTTTTCTCCAATTCCAGAATTTATAACACAAGATCTGGTAGCAGTACTGGCGGAGGTGCCAACGCAGTCGGGGAAGCAAAAGGTTGTAATAGCTTCAGCTTACTTCGACATCACAATAGCTGAACCTCCACCTTGCTCAACACAAAAACTGGTACAGTACTGCAAGGAGACAAACAAACAACTGGTTCTGGGCTGCGATGCTATGGGGAAGCTCGGACATTAACAAAAGAGGTGAGTGCCTTTTAGAGTTTATTAATAGTAATAGTATTATAGTAAATAATATAGGCAATAAACCCACATTCAGAAACATTAATAGGCAGGATGTAATTGACCTTACCCTGTCTACACCAATTGTTAGTGAAAAAATTATTGATTGGCATGTATCGAGCGAAACTTCTATGTCAGATCATATGCATATAAGATTTGACATAAAAGCCGATATCTCGCGCATCCAATACAATCAAAACCCCAGATGTGCCAATTGGGCACTCTATGTAGAACTCTTGAGCTCTCGTATAGATCAAGAGAACTCAATAGACACCAGAGATGAACTGGATATAGCAGCAGCTAAATTACAACAGTCTCTGGTAAGCTCATTTAACGAAAGCTGCCCGATGAAACCAAAACGGATCAATAGAGACGTTCCTTGGTGGAATCAGGAGCTAAGTAAATTAAGATCTTTGACAAGAAGGTTATTTAATAAGGCAAAACGTACTGGTGATTGGGCTGAGTACAAAAAGGCCTTAACAGAATATAATAAAACACTGAGGAAATCAAAAAGAAACACCTGGAGAAGCTTCTGTGAGAGTGTAACAGAACTACCTCAAACAGCAAGACTTCACAGGATTCTTTCAAAAGTACACTCCAATGGAATAGGGTTATTAGAAAAACCTAATGGGGAATACACTCTGGATCAGGAGGAAACCTTAGAACTATTACTAAGAACACACTTTCCTGGTTCAACAAAACTAGAAAGCGATCTTACTTTGCAAGAGACTCACACCATAGTCTCGGGCAGAGAATATAGTCTTGCTAGCAAAATATTTACGAAGGAAAAAATATTATGGGCTCTAAATTACTTTAAACCATACAAAGCACCAGGAGGTGATGGTATATATCCAGTGCTCCTGCAAAAAGGGGCTAAGCAGATCATCTCAAACCTGGAAAAACTATTCAAAGCAAACTTCAGATTGGGACACATTCCCAAACCATGGAGGAAGACAAAGGTCATTTTTATACCTAAGGCGGGCAGAAGACCAGATGCCCAACCAAAGTCTTACAGACCAATTAGTCTAAGCTCTTTTCTCCTCAAAACAATGGAGAAAATAGTTGATCAGCATATTAGAGATAGCGTACTAATTAAAAAGCCTCTGAATGCCAATCAACATGCTTACCAAGCAGAAAAATCAACACTTACTGCTCTCCATAGTTTAATTCACAAGCTGAACAAGACTATGGATACAAAACAGATTGCGCTAAGCGCATTCATAGATATCGAGGGAGCATTTGATAATACCTCGTTCACATCAATTGAAAGAGCAACAAAAAATAAAGGTTGCGAACCTTTAACAACAAAATGGATAAAAGCAACACTAAATCAAAGAGAAATTGAAGCTACGTTGGGAGATATATCAGTGACTGTTAAAGCCATCAAAGGATGCCCTCAAGGTGGGGTACTATCACCTTTGCTATGGTCTATAGTCATTGACGATCTACTATACGAGCTCAACTCTCTAGGATTTGAAGCACAGGGATATGCAGATGACCTGGTGGTGATGGCTAGAGGCATGGACGATGAAACAATCTCCATGCAACTACAACAAGCATTAATTCATATTAACAACTGGTGCTGTAAGGAAGGATTAACCATCAATCCTCAAAAAACAGTTATAGTTCCTTTCACAAGAAGAAGGAAACTCAACCTGAAGAAACCTTCTCTTAAAGGAACACAAATTCATTTTTCGAGTGAAACCAAATATCTAGGAGTAATCCTGGATAGCAAACTTACTTGGAACAAACATATTAATAGTTCCATACAAAAAGCCACCTTAGCTTTATGGAATTGTAACAGACTCTTTGGCAAAAAATGGTATATTGGTCTTATACAGCCATCATAAGACCCATGGTAACATATGCATCAGGCATATGGTGGCCAAAGACAAAGCAAAAAACAGTACAGAATAGACTCAACAAAATACAAAGACTAGCCTGTCTTAGTATTACAGGAGCTCTTAAAATCACCTCAACGGCAGCATTGGAAGCCATGCTCAACTTGCCACCTCTTAATATACAAATTGAGAAGGAGGCACTAAATTGGGCTTTAAAATTTCAAAGAAATAGAGGACTGAAAGCGGGTAATCTCACCTATAATCTTAAAATTCTTGAAGAATTTAAGAATCATCAAATCAGTCAAGTAACTGACGAAATAGAAGCAGTTTATAACTTTGAAAAGCCGTTCAAAGTGCTGTTTCCAGATCGACAATCTTGGCGCAATAACAAAATAACCTTCGATAGAGGTGCCTCTGTGTGGTACACAGATGGTTCAAAAAGTGAACTAGGGGTTGGAGCAGGGGTAGTAGGTCCAAAAAGGAGCCTATACAAATCCCTCGGAAAATATCCATCAGTTTTTCAAGCTGAAATTTTTGCTATTGACATGTGTGCTACTGAGTGCCTAAAGAAAGGCTTCAATAAAGCCACAGTCTACATAATTTCAGACAGCCAGGCAGCACTTAAAGCCATAAACTCACACAAAATTGTGTCTGGACTGGTTTTAAAATGCCTAAAAACTGTTAAAACACTAGCTAGGACAAACAAAGTATACCTAATGTGGATCTCAGGACACGAAGGCTTCAAAGGAAATGAGTTGGCGGACTCCCTAGCGAAAAAAGGTGCCGACTCTAATTTCCTTGGACCAAAACCCTTCTGCGGTCTGCCTAGGAGCCACACAAAAAACAATATAAAAAAATGGGAAATGGCAAAATGCATCTCCCGATGGAAAGAAACTCCTGGAAATATACAAGCAAAGGAATTCATTTCGCCTTCAGCTAATATTTCCAGGAAACTACTCAACCTCAATAGAAAGGAGCTAAGGACCATCACAGGTCTCCTTACCGGACACTGTCCACTAAATTACCATCTAAACAGGATAGGTCTACAAGAGGATGACAAATGCAGATTCTGCAAGGAGGACAAGGAAACCTCAAAACACATTCTGTGTGAATGCGAAGCATTGGCCTCCAAAAGAATGTGCTACATGCATCAGCCTTTTCTCAAACCTGAGGAAATCTGGTGCGCACCTTCTAATAGAATCCTAGGATTTATCAAAAGCCTAGATCTATAAGAAGCACGGGCGGTACAAAAGATCTCTATTGGTCGAAGTGCAATAATAGCCCCTTATAATCTAATCTAATCTAATCTAGAGAAAATTAATTTTAATTTAGCAAAAGTATGTCATGTTTGTAAGCAGGAAATTGTAAATGATAAAGTACAAGATCATGACCATTTTACAGGTATATTTCGTGGAGCAGCACATTCTGAATGTAATTTGAAATATTAAAGAGCTAAATTTATTCCTGTTGTTATACATAATTTGTCAGCCTATGATTCTCATTTCATTATAAAAGAATTATCAAATGAAAAAGTTGAGGTCATTGCAAATAATGCTGAAAAGTATATATCTTTTACAAGATATATAGAAACTGAAAATACATAATTACAGCATTAAAGTAAGATTTATTGACTCAGTCCGTTTTTTACAAGCAAGTTTAGAACATCTTGCAAAAAATTTAAAAGATCATCAACTAACATATGTTCGAGAATTTTTCACTTCTGAAGACAAATTTCAGTGAATACGTCAGAAAGGAATATTTCCTTACGAATATGTTAGCGATATAACAAAATTAAATAATAGGTATTTACCATCAAAAACAAATTTTTCAAGTTATTTGAACTCTATTACTATTACTAATGATGAATATGAGAGAGCTCAAAAAATCTGGAGTAAATTTGAAATACAAAATTTAGGAGAATACAGTCATTTGTATTTAAAAATAGATGTTCTGCTTTTAACAGATATATTTGAGAATTTTCGAGACATTTGCATGAAAACATATGGTCTTGATCCTGGCCATTATTTTACATTACCAGAATTTAGTTGGGATGCAATGTTGAAAATAACGAATATAGAACTTGAACTTCTTCCGGATATAGATATGTTCAATTTTGTTAAAAATTCGATGAGAGGTGGTCTATGCCATTGTAATTGTAAATTTTCTGTAGCAAATAATAAAAACATGAAAAATTATAATTCTACAAAGGAATCTAAATATATATCTTATTTAGATGCTAATAATTTGTATGGGTGGGCAATGTCAGAATTTTTACAAATAAGAAATTTTATATGGTTAGAGAAAGATAAAATAGCAAAATTTGAAGTAGAAAATGTTGATGAAAATAATGGAAGAGGTTACATATTAGAATTGACTTAGACGCGATGTAAAACTTTTATACATGGATACGGATTCTTTTATTTATGAAATAAAGACAAATGACTTTTATGAAGATATAAAAGAAAATTTAGAAAAATATGATACAAGTGACTATAGAGAAAATAATATTTTTAATATGCCTTCTGTAAATAAAAAAGTTTTAGGAAAGTTTAAAGATGAATTTGCAGGAGATCTAATTTTAAAATTTGTTGGCTTAAAAGCAAAGGCATATTCTATAGTTACAATAAATGATATTATAAAAAACAATAAAAGGAATAAAAAAGAATATTGTTGAGCATGATGTTAGTATAAATGATTTTGAAAATTGTGTTAGAGATAATTCGTTACAGTTATGGAAAAAAATGTTTGTGATTAGAAGTCGAAAATATACGGTGTATACTGAATTAATAAATAAATTAGCTTTAACAAATAATGTCAATAAAAGATTTGTTATTCGTAATGAAATTTTTGATACCTATGCTTGGGACATTATAATATTAATAAATATTATTTTACGTAATAATGTTTCATTTTATTAAAATTAAATAAAAATATATAAAATTTATACATTGAAAGATAAAATATAATAGTTATAAAAATATTTCAAGTAAAAATTTAAGTTTTTAATAATAAATTTAATAAAAGTATTTACTTATTTTAAAAACTTATTGTTTTTATTCATCATCCTCTTGCTGCACTCTTACTGTTAGTCTTACTGGAAACTTTTTTTCTTTGTAATACCAAATATTTTTATTTGCATCTTCTATTTCTCTGTCCAATATTTGCTTAAGATTTAATTTGTAATAAATCTTTGATAGATCTTTATACTCACAGTAAACAGTACATGATCTTTTCACAACTTTAAAAGTGAATTCTCTCCAAGGGCACACTTCCCATAGTTGGTAAAAATCATCTCTGTTGAACGTGTCACTATTTTTCCACACAGCTAATGTAAGGTGTTGCAATTTTGGTGGTGTTTTTTTCTTTTGAACAGTTTCCATGTTTTTAGTTTCCATATTTTTATTGTTTAAATTTAAAATAGACTATACACTACAAAAACTGTTTGAACAATGAAAATTGAATATATACGAGCAGAATCTGTATCAGACAAATTAAAATTTTGTTATCAAGTTTCTAATAACGGAAAAAAAATTTTTTTGTCCATAATCATTTGTTAAATAAAATAACATTTGCTTTTTTTTTATCATAATGTGATCTGTGGTTTATTCTTTGTTAATGTTTACAATTTATTATAATATAATTTGTGACTTATGTACCTATGACTAAAATCTAGTAAAATATATAGATAAAAGGAACTAAGATAAAATAAAATTTCTTAAAACTAATACATTTTCAAGCGCACAATATCCATTATGTGTTGGACATCGTAGTGTTTCTTTATATTTATTACATAGAGATACTAAACTAGGACAGTTTAGATCATCTAAATCATACATATTAACACTATTTTCATAAAATTATTACTTATCCATTTCATTTTTTCACTTCCTTTCACATATATGTTAGCATCTTTTATATTTGATATTAAGAATTGTTTTACACTTTCAAAATTTATACAACCTTCATCCCATTTCAATCCATGATAATTATAGTAAAGCCATTTAGCCTGCTTTTGCAATTTTATTGCTAAATTTTCAAAACTGTATGGCGGGCTGATTAAAAAATATTGAAATTCATATAAATTATATGAAACTTCTAATTCTTTAACGATGAAATTATTTGAAACCTTGTATATCTATAATTACATTTAGTTTTTCAGACTGCATTCTTTTTTTATTAATTAAATAATCATTGTAGATGTTGATAAGTAAGTGGTATTAATAAAAGTAAACTGAAGTAATAGCTCAACATATTTTTATATCAATTTTCTAACTTCATTTGTAAAAGGATTGTATTCTAAAATTCGATCATGTAATAATAAACAAAATGCTGTTGTTTTATCTGGAAAATTACTTGATGCTTTGAATTCTACTTTAACATCAACAGGTCCTGATTTAATAGATTCATTCTGATGTGAGCAATCGATAACTATTATTGGGGCATGACTTTTAAAATCCTTCAACTTTAGTATAGGATGAGAATTATGTCCATAATATGATTGTTGGAATTTAACATACATTTCATACAACAGAGCGTAACGATTGCGTTCGAATTTAATATTAAGATCATCATAAGGATATGTTTCTGAATTCAAATGTACTTTAACATCAGTTAAGTTGCAGTGATTGAATAAAGTATTGTCCTCACCTTTTTCATTATTTTGTGATGAAGTTTTCACCGTCCACATATGATGACTTGATGCTGATGGTAATACAGGATATTCATATATATCCCAACTTCTGAAGGGTACTTTTATTATACGACCCTCATTGATTATCTTGAGCAGTTTTAAACGTTCAGTATTAGATACGTTTAAATGTATACGCCAAAATAATTTGTGAATGCCAATTTTATAATCTTTTGAAGTATTAACTACATTATTGTCTGATCTGGACCGAATCAAAATTAACTCATGACGTGAATTAGCAATCATTTGTTTATAATCTTCAGCAAACTCTAAAAGCATTTTCAATGGAACACAAAAATTGAAAAAACTATCTGGCACATCAATATGTGTTCGCGGACACCATCATGCATTATATAAGGTATTGCTTTGATCTTCAGTGAGAGATATATAATTTTTTAATATGCTTGTAATTCCTAAGTTACGTGTTCTATCAATTTCAACACCATTCAACTCATAACGTATTTCGTCAAAAAGAAAACTCATACAATTATTGTTGAGTATTGAGTCAACTGCGTTTAATTTTTGTCCATCACTTTGAGTTAATGCAGCTTCAATGTAAATATAACTATCTCTAGGTAATACCAAAAAATATATAGACAGAAAGAATTCTTATGTAGTATCGACTAAAAATTGTAATTATTAAATTCGAATATAGAACAGTACGGTAAGAGAAGGAAGGAAGTGAAAGCTTTTTTAAGTATGCTTTAAAGCGCTTTGAAATTTAAGTTTTGTTTTTAACATGATTAAGATGAATGAAAAATAAAAAAAAATTTTACTCTTGTGTGTTAAATAGAATATAAAAAAAATTTCAAATGGTGAAACATATGTGAATAAAATGAGTCACACCGACACCATCAATTACCTTGTTTATGGTAAGCTTTAATTCGGATTAACTCATGCCGTTTTGACTTAATACGGATGCATAAACCAAATTTTAAAACGCATTGAAACTTTATTTCGTTTTGAGTGAATACACTATAAAATCTGAATTTAAAATTTCAATGCGTTTTTAAAATGTGCATATACACTTTCTTCGTTTTAAGAGAATTGTCATATTTGACCTTTCAAAATGGTGTTGGTAACATACTAAACATCAATATGATTTTTTAGAGTAGTATTAGTTTATTACTCAAAACGTTTTAAGTGAGAATGAAATGTTGATAATGAATAATTTCTTTCGGTGGTTGTAGATTACCAAAACTATCAAAGTATTCAATATTTTTGAAGTATTTGTAATATGCTACCCAATGAGTACCTAATCCTGATGAAATATCTAAGTTTACAACTCCACATTCTTTATGCCATGGATGTTTTGGTAGTTCATTACGCATAAAGACACCCCTAAAGTGGGGAATGTATTTTGCAAATTTGATAATATCATTTTTATTTAAAGCTCTATTGGGTAACTCTGCTAGAAGTTTTTTGGATGTGGTGTCAAGTAAAGTCCTAATCCTTTCTTATATGGTTTTAAATGGAGACGTTTTCCAATTGCTATAGCTTCCATTTGTTTATTTTGTCTTATGTTTTCAGTCAATTGCTGTTTTGCATCTTTTGCACTATTTACAGCTTTAGCTATTTGAGTTGCTCCCCCAGCTAAAGCACCAAGTGCTGATAAACCAGCAAATATAGGTATAAGAGGTAGGATACCACCAACTTTAGGTATTGGTATTATTCTAGGTATTTCAACTAAAGATTTTTTCCTCTTTACCGCATTTTTTGCTGTTTTCAATGCTAAATTAATAGTATGTGGTAAATCTTCAGGTTTATTCTTATTCAGAATAGATTTAACATTTTTCAAAGCATTTTTCAATAATTTTTTACCACATTGTCTGTTACGTTTTGTTTTACAAATTTTCCTTTTTCTCAAACCCATTCCAAGTTTCACTTTAGATTTCATTGCATTAGTAACAAACCACGCATTAGCTCTTTCACCTAAACTTGCATCACTAGATTTCACTCTCTGCCAAGCCTTTTCTGCTAATATTTGATCTGCTATATGTCTTTGAAGTGTATCTCGATACTTAGAATAAGCTATATCATGATCTTTACATGCCTCATCAAGAGAATTAATACCTTTGTCACCTCTATCTAAACGCTTTTGAAGTTTTGTTCCAGGTCAACAAAAATTATATCCCGGTAAGTGTGCTTCAAAAGGTAATTTATTGATAAGAGAATTTATCAATCCTCCCCCCTTACGCTTACGATTTTGACTAATAAATTTTCTCTTATGATCAATCATTTTATATCCTTTTCAATTTCAAGTTCTAAACAAAATAAATGAAATAGTATATTTATGCTGTATTAGATTAATTTTCAAAAATGGAGCTAGTAAAACAGCTTAATACATTACAAGTAAAAAATATGGATTTTGAAAGTAATTCAACAAAATCTATAAAACATAGTGTTTTGTTACCAATTCAACCAAAATATGAATATTTAAAAAAAATCATTTCACCTATCAAAGGTATGGATTTCATACCTTTTCTGAGAATACTGAAGTTATAGCTCCTGAAGAGGCTAAAAACAATTCAGTTTTTACTTTTGATGATGTAGCATGTGAGAAACAAAACAACATGAGATCATATTTTTGTATGGGCCGACATAAAGATATTGATAGTTTTTATTTATGTCAAACATACACACACATACCTAAACATTTAATAAGAGATAACGCGAATTTTATTATATTATTTAAACAAGATTATATGAATTTGAAACATATATATGGCGATCATATAAATACAGACATGTCATTTGAAGAATTTAAAAAAATATGTGCAGAATGTTGGAAAGCAAATTATGGATTTCTATACAATCTCCTTTAAATTAGTTTAAGTTGATTACATACTCTTTACACATTGTTTAACAATTATTTTTGTTGTTTACATTCTAATTACAAGTTATCTGCATATTGATTACAAGTTGATTGTGTATTGATTACAGACATCTATTTTTTGTGCAATGGAGACAAAGTTGATAAGAAATATAATAAAATCAACAAATGATATTCGAAGGAAATACAAAGCAATCAAAACTGGTAGAATTGATAAAAAAATATTACTTGAAGAAAAATTTAAACCTATTAGTAAACCTTTGAATATTGTTTCTAATATCACAAATAAGTTTATCTTTATGTTGGTTAGATCTAAGATGTCCAACATATTTCTTTATGTCTATTTCTTCTTCACACACTTCACAATATTTATTTTCCACATCATTTGTAAGTTTTATTTTCTTATTTGGTGGAACTACTGTCGCATTATTATGATTATTTTTAAAATATCTGCTAAATTTGCTAAAGAATCTTTCCTTGAAAAATTTACTTCACATTGATCACACCGAAATAGTTTTTTCACACAAACGGAATATTATTAAAATTTAAAAGAAAAATGAACTATGTCCAACTGTAGAAAATTTTTGTTTGTTAATGAATATTTTTCCTCACATTTACTTAATTTAGTGAAATATTTTAAATTTAAACAATCTTATATATTTACTCCCCAATTATAAAACGGCAACCACAGACACATAAATAAAATTTTATACAATTATTAGTACATATTTATTTCAACAAAATTTTCGTAAAAATACGTTAGCCCAATTATAAAATGAGAACTTCCAATAATAAACAAGAAAACATAAAACAGTCAAAAATTATTAGAATCATATCAACCCTTGAGAATCAAATCAAAATAATAATCCAAAAAATCTTTTTGAAAACAAATCAAACCAAATCGAATAACTACCCTTAGATGCATGATTTTTTTATTTGAAAAGAAAAAATAGTTTTTCGGTAAGATAAATTGTTAGAGAATGATAAATATTCATGTTTTTAAAATGTTTTTGTAAATTAAGTAATACTGAGTAAAAAACAGTATGTGACAAATATGGTTCAGTATGCATTTATTAAAAATAAAAAAATACTATAAATTCAGTCTTATAAATCTAGCAAACAAAAAACATTAAAATGACAAAAAAAAAAAAAATTCAATTTCATTTGTTAAAAATTAACTAATAAATAATTTAATTTTCGTGAAATTTTAAAAAACAGTTATTCTGTTTGTTCAAACAAAGAGCAACAGCACACTTTCGGCATTTCACGTATGTTTCTGAGTCACGACGGATATTTGCATCGTGTGCCCAAGAATTAATTGTTATGAGGTCGATGAAATGGTAAAACAATCGCATGTACCATTTCCGAGACTTCATTGAGATTCTAGATCTCCCAATAAAGCTATCCAGAAGGTCTACGCCTCCCATATGACGATTGTATTCTTTTATAACTGAAGGACAGTTTATTGAAATGTTCGTCTTTGTTTTTCTATCGAATCTTGCAACTGTGCTTTCTGGCAACATTCCAGCAAAAGTTGACAGCATGCTTACGCATTTGTTGTCTTTCCAAACTAAATTTGAAATTTCGACTCCTTCTAAATTCGTAACATATTCGACAGATGTTCCTCTTGGCTGTTTTTTCATCTCCTCATCTTTAGGAAGCTTGCAGTTTGGAATGCGATTACGTCTTACAGTTCCTAGCGAATGTATCCCTTTTTGTGCCAAATAATGTTGGAGCTGAATTAAGGTATAAAAATTGTCGGAATAAACCTTGAAATTGCAGTTTCGTGGAACTTCTCGACAGAGACGAACTACAATATTGCTCCTGGCTCCTAAGTCTGGCTCATTACGAACCGAACGCTCTGCAGCATTATTTTCATTGCCAGAGTAAATTTCGAAATTTTATGCAAAACCAGATACACCACAAAGAATGAATATTTTATAGCCCCATTTACGAGGCTTAAGAAGCAGGTATTGTTTTAAATGGTGCCTAGCTTTGGTCGCACAAATTTGCTCGTCAACCGAAAGATGTTCTTCCATAGGAATTGACAAACATTTCTTTTGAAAAGCCTCAGTGAACGGTCGAATCTTGAATAGTTTATCGAACTGAGATGATGTTTTATCTAGTACCATTTTCGAATTTTCGTTGAAATGCAGTATCGACCGAATTTTTTCAAAAGTGTTGAGCTGCATCGTGTTTCTTACCACATCCAAACCAATATCTTTATCCCAATACAAACGAATATTTGGATATTTTGCAACCGACGAGATTATCAAAATACCCAAATATCTGAGAATATCATATTTCACTGAAAGAATCTTCTATATTTTTCGATTTTGCATACAAATTTGTTTCTTTCACTATGTTTTCCAAATTTTCCTCATCGAAGAAAAATCTAAAAAAATTGATATGGTGTCTCCAATTCGTTTTCTGGCATGTCAGTTGAACTACGAAATTCTATTTCATCTTCAGTAATCATCAAATTTGTTTTTTTCCATAGCAGATTTTTTTTTAAGCTTTCTATATTGCCTGGAATATTTTGAGATGAATTATTATTAGCTGGATCAATATTTTCTCTTTTTTCATCATATTCCAGCTCTAAAATATTGTCGTCACCAAATTAATTTTGCAGAACTTCATTCGAGGCTATTCTACAACCTTCTTTTTCACAATTATCAATGATATCTTCATCACTTTCCATATCATCTTCACTATCGGTAGGTATATCAGCAAAAATAGCCATCATTTCATCATCCGTTACCACTTTTTTTCTTCCGTTATCTTCAAAAATAAAGGACGAAAGTAGATTACAAAAACCAGATTAAAAATAAATAAAAGGGTATTTATCAGAAAAAATTCTATAAACAAATTCTTGGACAAATGATAATATTTGAAATAGAAGAAATAATTCGTGTCTTTTTTTCCAACAAGTGGACCAATTCTTTTTGCAAGATATTCAAAATCATTGGATGATATCCTTGCAAAGTTTCTAAATCCACTCAATTTATCTATTTTGAGAATGTCTAGCAGATGCATCCCTCCAGAATTTTCTCTAGATTTAAGATTTGGTCGTACCCAGCAACAAGGAGATTTACGTTTCTTCGTTAAATTATATACAACAATAAACGTAGCATCAAGCAGCGCAAACAGCAACATCATCCCAGATCCCAATAGTAGGACATTTTATTCACAACCGCACTTAACAAAGTACATTTGAATTTGAAAACTGAACTAATCTCATCAGAATACCATAGGTCCTACATACATAACATTCGACAAGCAAACGAACAGTTCACGTGCAGATTGTGGGCAGCACGTAGTACTGTACACACCAACACAAATGTTTGCAACCTATGATTGTTTTTATTCCTTTAAAGCACGTTCGGTGGATACAGTAAACGTACTTTGTATGCATGCAGCGTGCGATCATTTCACACACAGTTGACGTTCCTTCATTCATTCGTATCCACCAAGTTCGAAAACAGTGTGTGAGCAGCTTACGAGCTTCGGTGGATATATACCTTTATGAATAAACAAAACTTAGTAAGAAAAAATATCAATTATTAAATCTAAGAATAATATCAGTTTTGTAGGATGGCTAATATTAAAATTCTAAAAATTAGTTATTACATCTTTTATTGCCAATAGCCGACTAACTCTACTTAATTATTTTTACAAAAATTCTTAGTCAATATTTGCATACATAATTCATATACTGCTAATTAAACAATACAACATTTACTTGAAATTTACTTTGTTTTATTAAACAAAAGGTAATACCGATAATTATTACACGCGCCAAATCATTACTGTTTTATCACAATACATCTGGTGATTTTACGGTCAATAATGATAATTAATGCAATTATTATATATATATATTGTACTGTTTTTACAATTTTAGTCAATATTCTAGAATGCCTACAGTTTATATTAATAATTTTTGTATTTTATATTATAAATCTATTATTTTATTATTTTCAATAATGTTTATGAAAACTTATTAAAAATTGTGGGTAATATGTACTTTATCACTGCTAATCACGAAAGGAGAAAAGTATTTTGCTACTTATTAAAGTTGTGTGATTCGCGTATACTTTATCAGTGCTAATCATGTTGAGACATGTTTGTTCTAGTTCAAAATTTTAATTGTACATATGTTATCCGTGTAAAGCTTATTTAGGTTCAGAATAGTAAAAAACGTTTATTTAACCTTTTGTTATAATCATATTGAAGCAAATTTTGTTTATTTCAAACGGATTATGCTACATCATTGTTTTTAATTAACTAAAAACTACTTTAAATTTTAAGAGATAAACAAGGTCTTAGCAAAGTGTTTTGCTTCTGAATTAGAGACTTGATAAAGTGTTAGCGTTATTGATTATTAAGTTTTTATGATACATTCGAAAGTATATAAAGCATATGCGAAATACTATTATAATTCATTAATTTCAAGACTATAACTTTGTGTTGATTAAGAAAGTGTTTTTGTCGGTTTTTTTAAAATGAAACTCAATTTGCTAAAAAAGAAATTGTAGAGTTTCTGAAGGAGCTATTTGAAACCCACAACATGGAGTTTCTAGACGACGAAGAAGAAGAAGAAATTCACATCAACAACAATTTAGATATGGAGTTTCAAGTAGAAGAAGATCATAATAGCAACAATTCAGATATGGAGATCCTACAAGAAGAAGAAGAAGAATAAGTTCACATCAACAACATCAACATTTCTTACATGAGGTTTCATTATTTTGTTAAGTATTTTGAAAATAATAAAAATATTAAATTTTGTAATAATAGTAAAAAGCATGAATATTTCCCCATAAATTTAGAAACTGTTTCATTACCTTTTACACATATACTTTAGAATTTCTCAGATTTGATCGAAGAAATTTTTTAACACTACGAAAAGATATTGACCCTTCGTTCCAAGTTAAACCATGATGATTTTTATATAACCAATTCAGTTGTTTCTTTTCTTTTGTTGTTAAACACGAAAAATCAAACTGGGGCTTTATAATCAACACTTGAAATTCACGTATATTAAAAGAAATAGCCAGTTCTTTAACAATAAACTTATTGTTATAGTCTTTGAAACCTTGAACATCGATAACAATTCTATTAAAAATTTTGTGATATATGTATTTGTTTTCTAACACAAGTTATTTGAGATACTAGATAAATTTATGATTTATAATCCCATTTATATCAGCTTCCAAACCTCTGCATTCAATGGATTGTACTCAATTATTCGATCATGTAGTAGTAAATAAAATCCTGCAGTATTGTGGGGAATATTAACGTTGCTAGCTAACTCAAACTCTATTCTAATATCAACAGGTCGTGTTTTTATTGTTTCATTTTGATGAGCGCAATCAATAACAACAATTGGTGCTATACTCTTGAAATTATCCCATTTTAACAAAGGTTGACAATTCCTTCCATAATAGGTTTCTTGAAATTTTGTATACATATCATATAACAACGTATATCGATTACGTTCAAAAAGTATATTTAAATTATCATACGGATACGTTTTAGAGTTTAAATAAGCTTTAACGTTAGCTAGTTTACAATAATCAAATTTACTAGCATCGGCTTCTTTTTGGTTTTGTCGATTGGTTTGTAATGCAAATATCAAAAAACGAGGTTTTTCTAGTTGTGTAGATGTTTTAACAGTCCATATGGTATGATTTGTCTTTAGAATATTCGGATATTCATATAAATCCCAGCTACGGAAGCTAGTACGAATTGGTTTCGCATTTTGAGTAATTTTGAGAAGTTTAAGTCTTTCTTTATCGTCTACTTCTTGCTCTTATTAACTATCTCCTGTCCATCCTGCATTATACAACATTGTACTTTCGCTTTCACTTAATGAAATGTAATTTTTCAAAACACTGTTGATTCCCACATTCCGACAACGATCAATTTCGACACCATTCAATTCATATCGTATTTCATCAAATAAGAAGGTTTCAAAATTATTATTCAGTTTATAATCAGATATTACAGTTCCATCGCCTTTAGTTAGAGTTCCTTCAATATATATAAAATTTTCGTTTGGTGGTAAATATAAATCTTGGTTTTGAATATAGATATTCGTATTTCATCGCTATTGTTGTATGATTCTACAAATGGTGAATAACTATGATATTCTTTTTTTGGAATACTTTCATCAAAGTGTGGTTCTTCTAAAATCTCCAATATATCATGCATGTTGTTTGCTTTTGAAAACAAATCCCAATGACTCTAAGAATTTTCTATTTTCAATTGTTAATGATGATGGTTTCTTAGAAATGAAGTCTCTTTGTGTTGTTGTTTGTTCAATGTACTAATGATATTATCACTCTTGAATGAGTTTTTATTACTATGTTTGTTGTATATCAGCATGTTATCTAGTTCTTATCCACCTAACATTTATATAAGAAATATTAGATTTAGCAATCAGACTGCTTATTTTATAATTTAAGTATAATCTATAATTGTGGTTTCAAATGTAATCTAACTGTAATTATTTCGCCTCTGAAATTAATCAATTGATCTACAATTTTTACTTCAACAGAACTAATTCGTTTGACATATACAGGTAAATATATAACATTCTTAGGAACTTCTGTTATTTAATACCCTGGTCCTACATCAGCCGAGAATTCATGAAGAGTGTGAACAGGAATATTATTAATATATGATCCTACTATTAGATTACATTCAATTCGTATAGCGTTAACTTTAGCTATATTCACAGGTAAATCAGTCACATGTGTTGTATTTGACTCCAATTCTTTTTTACTGAAACCTAACAGTTGACCAATAGATCTTTCTCTGTTAAAGTAGACGTTGTGTGTACTTTTAATTTCTGTTTTGAGTGTATTGTTGTTTGCTTGTATTTTGATAGTAGGCTTAGTTTTCGTTTTTTCGAGCTCTTTTTGAATGAAATTCGCGATGTCATCAACTTCATAAGATCCCACAGGTATTTTAATAGTTTCATAACCTGTATGAAATAAGTTATTGCTACTATCCACATTAGGTATTGAATTATAGGTATGAAAATCAACAAGACCACAAAGATAGTCAGATGATAGATCTATAGGGGGAAAGTATTCAGTTGCTAATATAGATGTATTCCCACTTAAAATTAATGTTACTGACATTTTGAAGGTTTTAAGTGAAATGAATGATAGTTTTATGTTTACACATTTATTTATACTAATTTACATCAATAAAATTATACAGAAACTTTAAACATAAGTGTCCACATTTAAATGAATTGAAATTTTGATATCTATTATAATTGTATTCTATATTATTTCCTAAATATCTAACAATTTCTAGAGGTGGTTGCAGATTACCATAACTGTCAAAGTATTCAACACGATTTCCTTTTTTCTGATATGCTACCCAATGTGTACCAGGACCACTTGAATCATCTAGATTTACTATACCACACTCATTTTCATAAGGTTTTGGTGGTAGTTTATCTTTCATGAATACAGCTCTAAAGTGCGGTATACTTTTACCATATCTCATTAAATCAATTTCACTTAGAGCTTTATTGGGTAGCTTACTTAAAAGTTTTTTGGATTTGGATTTAAAAAAAGACCAAGACCTTTCCTATATGGTTTAAGTTGTAATCCTTTTCCCATTGCTACTGCTTCCATAGTTTTATTATGTCGTTGGTTTCCGGCTAGTTGTTCTCTAGCTTGTTTTGCATCTTTGATTACCTTTGCATTTTTGCTGCACCACCAGATAATGCTAATACTGCTGAGAATCCAGAAAAAAGTGGAACTAAGAATGGTAAAATACGGCCTGTTTTTGAAATAGGTATGATGCGAGGTAGTTCAATTGATGATTTTTTTCCTTTTATGGTGTTCTTCGCTGCATTTAATGCTACTCTAATAGCACTGTTCATTTCTTCTGGTTTGGACGTTTCTCTATTCGGAGACATCATCATGCTACAATTTCTTCTGAACGTGGGCCTCCTGGTCCTGTAGGTTCGCCAGGAATAGGCTTTATTTTAGCAAATGAAGGAAACTTTAATATAAATTCAAAACGAATGGAAAATCTTGAAAATCCTTTAAATGATAATGATGCAGTAACAAAAAAGTATGTTGATAATGAAATTAATGCTTTACACACCAAACTTATAAAAACACAAGAAGTGTTTATTGAAAATTATGATAAGATGTTGAATAATTTAAAAAATTTGTCACCACACGTTCAGGATTCTCTTCCAAAGAGTATTTAGAAAAAGAATTAGAAACATTTCGTCAGGACCTTGCAAAGAACCAGGACATGTTAATAAGTCACCGTAAAAAACTATATGGTTTAAATTATAATGTTGAAAATATTCAACAATTTTTATTCGATGAAATAAAGAGAAAACATAAACCTGAGCAATCGATTTTCTCATTAGAAAGTGTACCAAAATAAATCATGCAAAAACAACAACTTGTAGAAGAACTTTATAAACCTGATAGAAAAAATTTTAAACGTCATGTTATAGTAAAAGGAATTAACGATTTGTGGCAAGCTGATTTAGTTGAAATGGGAAATTATTCTTCATTTAACAAAAATTATAAGTATTTATTAACTGTAATTGATACTTTCTCAAAATACGCCTAGGTATACCCTGTTAGAACATAAAAAGGCTGTAGATGTTACTAAAGCAATGGATAAGATATTTAACACAACACAAACATCACCAACAAATTTACAAACAGATTTAGGAAAAAAATTTTATAATTCACAATTTAATCAACTTATGAAAAAATACAATGTTAATTATTATTCAACATATAGCATATTGAAAGCATCAATTGTTGAACGTTTTAATAGAACATTGAAGGAGATGATGTGGAAAGAATTTAGTATGAATGGATCATATAAATGGATTGATAATGTAAAAGCGTTAGTTGCCAAATACAATAACATTATTCATCGAACAATAAAAATGCGCCCAAAAGATGTTAATAAGAACAATGAAAAACTTTTATTAAAAACAGTTTACAATAACTTAAAAATTTTTCATAAACCAAAATACAAAGTGGGAGATAAAGTACGAATAAGCAAATATAAACATATTTTTGAGAAGGGATATACACCCAACTGGACCACCGAGATTTTCACGATTACAAAAGTTCAAAACACATACTCCATAACGTATCTTTTAGAGGATTATGAAGGACAACCAATTGAAGGAGGTTTCTACGAAAAAGAAATAATTAAAACCAAACATCCAGATCTTTATTTAGTGGAAAAAATTTTAAGAGAAAACAGAAATAAAGTTTTTGTGAAATGGATAGGATTTTCTAATCAGCATAATTCGTGGATAGACGAGAAGGAATTATTGATAAAATAAATAAGAATGTATTATTATAAATATAGAAAATCTTTATTTCAAATAAAATTCAAATATGTTTTGTTTACATAAAAAACAAGTTAAATTATTATTATTTTTTATAAAATTTAATATTACATTTAAAGCGTTAGTTTTTATTTCTCCTGAAACAGTTTCTAAATTTATGGGGAAATATTCATGCTTTTTACAATTATTACAAAATTTAATATTTTTATTATTTTCAAAATACTTAACAAAATAATGAAACCTCATGTAAGAAATGTTGATGTTGTTGATGTGAACTTATTCTTCTTCTTCTTCTTGTAGGATCTCCATATCTGAATTGTTGCTATTATGATCTTCTTCTACTTGAAACTCCATATCTAAATTGTTGTTGATGTGAATTTCTTCTTCTTCTTCGTCGTCTAGAAACTCCATGTTGTGGGTTTCAAATAGCTCCTTCAGAAACTCTACAATTTCTTTTTTAGCAAATTGAGTTTCATTTTAAAAAAACCGACAAAAACACTTTCTTAATCAACACAAAGTTATAGTCTTGAAATTAATGAATTATAATAGTATTTCGCATATGCTTTATATACTTTCGAATGTATTATAAAAACTTAATAATCAATAACGCTAACACTTTATCAAGTCTCTAATTCAGAAGCAAAACACTTTGCTAAGACATTGTTTATCTCTTAAAATTTAAAGTAGTTTTTAGTTAATTAAAAACAATGATGTAGCATAATCCGTTTGAAATAAACAAAATTTGCTTCAATATGATTATAACAAAAGGTTAAATAAACGTTTTTTACTATTCTGAACCTAAATAAGCTTTACACGGATAACATATGTACAATTAAAATTTTGAACTAGAACAAACATGTCTCAACATGATTAGCACTGATAAAGTATACGCGAATCACACAACTTTAATAAGTAGCAAAATACTTTTCTCCTTTCGTGATTAGCAGTGATAAAGTACATATTACCCACAATTTTTAATAAGTTTTCATAAACATTATTGAAAATAATAAAATAATAGATTTATAATATAAAATACAAAAATTATTAATATAAACTGTAGGCATTCTAGAATATTGACTAAAATTGTAAAAACAGTACAATATATATATATAATAATTGCATTAATTATCATTATTGACCGTAAAATCACCAGATGTATTGTGATAAAACAGTAATGATTTGGCGCGTGTAATAATTATCGGTATTACCTTTTGTTTAATAAAACAAAGTAAATTTCAAGTAAATGTTGTATTGTTTAATTAGCAGTATATGAATTATGTATGCAAATATTGACTAAGAATTTTTGTAAAAATAATTAAGTAGAGTTAGTCGGCTATTGGCAATAAAAGATGTAATAACTAATTTTTAGAATTTTAATATTAGCCATCCTACAAAACTGATATTATTCTTAGATTTAATAATTGATATTTTTTCTTACTAAGTTTTGTTTATTCATAAAGGTATATATCCACCGAAGCTCGTAAGCTGCATATATAAATGCTGGATCTATACCAATAAAACTTGATTCTAATCAGGGAAACAAAGGGAATCTGGAATTTGCGTTACAATTACCCAATAATGATACTGTACAGATTGATTTATCCTTTCACTTGTTAACTTTTAGTGAAAAATTACCAAACATTTCTACTAAAAACCTTACTCTGAATGATATAAATTTTACAACAACAATAACTACAACTGAAATGCCGACTACAGAAGATTCTATAATACAGTTGAAGAAGCAATTGAAAGTTTTAGGCAAGATTTAATTAAAAAAGAAATGGATATTGCAGAAATTATTGAAAGCCCTCATCCATTTTATATACATTTCAAACTCCAATTTACTGAAGATGTTACTTTAACTATACGTTGTACTTATGATAGCAACTATACAAAACGTACACTCAACATATCATGTTATGAATATCATGAATTTGAAACAGAGCGAATTCTAAGTGGAATGGTAAGTAGAACTAGTAAAACTTCAAGATTATAACTAGAAAAGCGATCTCGAGTATATTGATGCTCGCAATGTCAAACAAATATACAAAATGAACATTTCATAAATAATCATTAATAAAAGTCAACTCATCCTCAAAATTATTAACAGTTAAGCAGCATTATTCAGAGCATAAAGATGGATTTTGAAAGCGATTTGTATACAGATTATTTGTCGGACGAAGATAGGAGAACTCTTGTCTACTATCGAAAATATGTACAAAAATATGAAAACATGGAAATAATAACATCAATTCATGGATCACTTTACGTTGATTGTTGTTGGGCTAAGGATGATACAACTACCGGACCAGATACATGTGTTTGTAGTTATAGACAGAATAAAGTTATCAAATTTAAAAATGAATTTAAAAAATTATTGAAACTTTACAAGAAAATAATTGAGTTCTTAGAAGAAGGAAATCTGGATATAGTACATGATATTTCATTTTTTTAAATGAATTCGATAAATTTTTTTTAAACACAAAATCATATCGACAAGTTGTTTTTAACAAAAAAGAAATTGAAAATATTCGAGAATATTTAAACAACAGCAAAAGTGAAGAATATACATCAAACGGCCATTATCTTGCATGTTTTAATCCTGAAGACAATGAAAATATTTGTGAATGTGATTTAATGTGTGGACAGTGAAAACTTCATCACAGGTTGAAAAACCTCGATTTATTATTTTTGCCTTGCAAGCAGGTGAAAATAATGAAAAAGATGAGGATAATACTTCATTCAATTACTGTAACTTAACTGATGTTAAAGTACATTTAAATTCAGAAACATATCCCTATGATGATCTTAATATGAAATTTAATCGTAATCGTTACGCTCTGTTGTATGAAATGTATGTTAAATTCCAACAATCATATTATGGTTATAATTCTCATCTCATCCTATATTAAAGTTGAAGGATTTTAAAAGTCATGCCCCAATAATAGTTATCGATTGCTCACATCAGAATGAATCTATTAAATCAGGACCTGTTGATGTTAAAGTAGAATTCAAAGCATCAAGTAATTTTCCAGATAAAACAACTGCATTTTGCTTATTATTACATGACCGAATTGTTGAATACAATCCGCTCACAAACGAAGTACGAAAATTGATATAAAAAGTATGTTGAACTATTACTTCAGTTCACTTTTATTAGTTCAAATCACTTAGCAACACCAACATCGTTTATCAATTAAAATTTTAAAAAAATGCTGTCTGAAAAACTAAATGTAATTATAGTTGTGCAAGGTTTTAGAGGACCTCTAAATAATTTTATTGTCAAAGAATTAGCAGTTTCATACAATTTAATTGAATTTCAACACTTTTTAATTTAAACCACCATACAGTTTTGAGGATTTACCAATTAAGTTACAAAAACAAGCTAAATGGTTATATAATAATCATCATGGATTGTCATGGGAAGAAGGTTGTATTAACCATGAGAGTATTAAACAATTTTTAAAATCAAATTTGAAAAATACAAATATCTATGTGAAGGAAAATGAAAAAAATAAATGGATAAGTAGTATAATTAATGAAAATCTGGGATAAACATATTATCATCATCATCATCAAGTTCTTCAATAAAATCATCAATTTCATCCATATCATTCTTTTTAAATTCAGTATTATAGGTTTTCCCCAATATTTCAATAATTCTTATTATATATTTGCCATCATTTAAAGCATTCAGAGTTTCTTCAGACAAATTATAATAGCGTTTTTAAGAATTTTAAGAAAAAAAAGGAATAAAGTTTTTGTGAAATGGATAGGATTTTCTAATCAGCATAATTCATGGATAAAGGAAAGAGAATTATTGAAAAAATCTTTTTGAATCAGGTAGAACTTTTAGACTTCAAATACACAAACCTAATCTAGATGGGCGAGATGAAAATGAAGTACTTTTGTATTAATATTAAAAACAAATTATATAATTGATATTTTCATTTTTTTTATATTGTATTTTATTTCTAAACATTTTTACAATTTATAATTAAAATTAAAACTTATTTTAACCTATCTATAATTATAAATTAATTATCAATTAAACATTCTAAAATAAAACAATTTTTCAAACAAATATGACAAAAAATGTTACTCTCTATTACAAAATTTTTAAACTCATTAAAATCTACAAAATTAAAAGTTTTATATATTGAATTATTGTCAGACATCTTTGAACAGTCGTACTGACAATAAAATATTGATGAAATACCCTTTATTTTTGGCTCTACCGCCATTAAATAAAGAGTGTATTTCAAACAATATTTGGGAACATGGCTATCGATCCATATTCCAATCTCACTATGTTGATTGTAGATTTGAGGAATTTTCTTTGCTCCCCAAACTCCACTTCAAATCTGTAATAAAACAAGAAAAAAATAAAAATTATTTTAATAAATAAAATAATAAAAACGAAATACGTATACGAGTATATAAAGTAGATTTTTTTGTGTTTTTGTGCAAAATGCATATTTTTAAAAAATCGTAGAAATTTCAAATATTATCGTAGAGCGATAATATGTAGCTCATTTTAAAGGGGAGAGTTTATGCTATCATATAAAAATACTTCCAAAAAATTTTTTTCAAAAAGAACTACAAGGACGATAAAAGGATCCTTTATCCTTGAATATCTAAAAATGCTAACTCTCAATTTTGCTAATTTTTTTTTATGTTTTGCATAATATTATTAGCAACATCGTGTTAAAATCTCAAATTGGGGTGAAGCTGGGTTCAGGTGGGAGAATTTTTCAAAGAATATCATGTCTATTTTTCTCATACAAATTCGTACAAATGCAAATTTTATACTAATTTTTATTTTTTTTTTATTTTTTTTTTTATTTATTTTTTTTTTTATTTATTTTTTTTTTTTCAAAACCTAATTATCATCATTATACCCATACTTTAGCATAAAAAACCCCTACATTTGAGAATTTTTTTAAAGGTTCTCATTTCTACGAAAATTAATTGATTTTCTATGAGAAAAATAGACATGATATTCTTTGAAAAATTCTCCCACCTGAACCCAGCTTCACCCCAATTTGAGATTTTAACACGATGTTGCTAATAATATTATACAAAACATTAAAAAAAATTAGCAAAAATGAGCAAAATTGAGAGTTAGCATTTTTAGATATTCAAGGATAAAGGATCCTTTTATCGTCCTTGTAGTTCTTTTTGAAAAAAATTTTTTGGAAAATTCGATATTTTTTGGTCGAAATTTTGTGGAACTGCCCACATATTGAATTATTGTCAGACATCTTTGAACAGTCGTACTGACAATAAAATATTGATGAAATACCCTTTATTTTTGGCTCTACCGCCATTAAATAAAGAGTGTATTTCAAACAATATTTGGGAACATGGCTATCGATCCATATTCCAATCTCACTATGTTGATTGTAGATTTGAGGAATTTTCTTTGCTCCCCAAACTCCATTTCAAATCTGTAATAAAACAAGAAAAAAATAAAAATTATTTTAATAAATAAAATAATAAAAACGAAATACGTATACGAGTATATAAAGTAGATTTTTACTTACTTTTCAAAAAATTGTCTTTGTCTGATAATTCTCCCATTCTCAACCCTTATGTAATTTAATAATTCTTGTTGTTGTTCTTGTTGCTCCCGATTTAGCTGTTATTCTTGTTGTTGCTGTTGCTCTAAAGCATATTCAAATGCAAGCAACATCAAATTCTTCCAGCTCTTCTGAAATACTAGTAGTGATTATAAGCTGTTTCTGGAACCGCTGAAAGTTCCACCGGGGAACTGGAACCACTGAAAGTTTTTTTGAAAGCTCTAAGAAAAAAAAAATTTGTGTGGTCTCTATGGGATTCGAACCCGAGACATACATAGCATGGATAGTCCTTAGCATAATGTCATCGAGCCACAAAGAATGTTAATGGTTGGTGATTATGTTGTGTATATATGAAGAATATACATAATTTTAAGATATGAAATAGCTAGTATGTGATTATGTTGAATGTGGTTTGGTATGGGAAAGCTTAAAAATATGAAGGTCTAAGAAAAATCTAAAAATAGACAGTTTGTGTGGTAAGAAAAAAAAGAATTGTGAAATACTTGTGATGTTGGTGGGATGCGAACCCGCAAAAATATAGAAATATGTATGTATGTATGAATATGAAATATTATGTGTGTGAATATGTTCGAACGTTTTACTTTTTTAGTTAATGTGATTTTAAAAAAGAATTGTGAAATACTTGTTATGTTGGTGAGATGCGAACCCGTGAAAATGTGAGTAGTATGAATATGCCGTTTCTTGACCAAGGCTCAGGCTCAACGACGTTTTCACGTTCACCTGAAAGTATGCGAATTTTTGTGTGAAAATGACGTCACCGCCTGAAAATATGGAAATTTTGGTGTGACAATGACGTCACCGTCTGAAAGTATGCAAAGTGTGTTTTGAAAATAACCGAAAAGAATTCAAAAATATCGGCTGTGGCCCGGTTCAATGACATCATTATCAGACCTTGAAGTATAGAAAAAACCCGCGTGTATACTTTATCAGCGCTAATCATGTTGAAACATGTTTGTTTGAGTTTAATATTGTTTATGCTGTGTCATTGTTTTTAAATAACTTTTTTAAAAAATAATCATATTGTGTTATCATTGAAAAACAATGGAAAATTTTTGGTACAGTTCTGATTCGCGTATGCTTTATCAGCGCTAATCATGTTGAGACATGTTTAATATTGTTTATGCTATGTCATTGTTTTTAATTAACAAAAAAACTTACCATATTGTCAGATCCCGGATTTGAACCGGGGACCTTTAGAGTTTCAATGTAACGCTCCCCCAACTGAGCTATTCTGACGATTGATTTTAAGCGTATTATATGATGTTTTAATGTTTTTATTTCATGATAAAGATTTCATCAAATTGTGAAATTCTAGTTGTGTGTATGTGTGTGTGTATTTTGTCAGCACTTGTAAGCAGTAGAAAAAGAGGGGAAAGATTTAGTTAGCACTTATAAATAGTTGAAAATGGGTGGGGATAAGATTTTTTGCTTATAAATTGAGACAATTTCTTCAAACGACATCAATTCATCGTAGAATTTCAAAAGTGTTTATTAAATTTTGTCTTAAAGTTTGTAAAATGAGTGAATTACAGAAACCTGAAAAAGTAAGTTCAAAGAAAGCGCTAGAGACATTAAAAGTAGTTAAACGGAAACAAGAAGATAATCTTGTAAGAGATGAACTACCTAACAAAGTATTTGATTCTGAGCTGGAGGAGTTAAAATCATTCCGAAGCATTATATACTTAAACTTGGGAAATATGTTAAAAAACCACCCATATATCAGTGCAGAAATAGTTAACACAAAATTTGGTGATCGAATTTCGCTTGAATTTGAAGCAAATCAACGATTGAATTTGCCTGAAAAGTATAATAAATTATCAGATAATGTGATAGCATGTTTGAACAAGGGAAAATATCACTTAATCAACTATGGTCAAGTAGGAAAAGCTTACAGTATAGACTTTAGTGAATTTCAAGAACAACAACAAGTACTTCAAAAATCAGTGAATGAGCAACAACCTATACAATCAGAAGCAGATGAGGAATATTCAACAGAAACGGAAACTAATATGAATTATGATGAATATTCACAACAATTTAATATAAGTTTACCTGGTTTTTATAATGTAATATGAAATACATATAAAATCAATAAAAAACATTTTTTTAAATGAATATCAAGTGTTTTTATTTATTAACTAATAATCAGCAACATAATTATAATATATTCTTCCATGAAATTTCTCTATAAGTCTAATAGCTTCTTTAGCTCTATCAGTTTTTTCTCTTTATTTTTCTTCTATTAAATCACATTCACAAATATTTTCATTGTCTTCAGGATTAAAACATGCAAGATAATGGCCGTTTGATGTATATTCTTCACTTTTGCTGTTGTTTAAATATTCTCGAATATTTTCAATTTCTTTTTTGTTAAAAACAACTTGTCGATATGATTTTGTGTTTAAAAAAAATGTATCGAATTCATTTAAAAAAATGAAATATCATGTACTATATCCAGATTTCCTTCTTCTAAGAACTCAATTACTTTCTTGTAAAGTTTCAATAATTTTTCAAATTCATTTTTAAATTTGATAACTTTATTTTGTCTATAACTACAAACACATGTATCTGGTCCGGTAGTTGTATCATCCTTAGCCCAACAACAATCAACGTAATGTGATCCATGAATTGATGTTATTATTTCCATGTTTTCATATTTTTGTATATATTTTCGATAGTAGAGAAGAGTTCTCCTATCTTCGTCCGACAAATAATCTGTATACAAATCGCTTTCAAAATCCATCTTTATGCTCTGAATAATGCTGCTTAACTGTTAATAATTTTGAGGATGAGTTGACTTTTATTAATGATTATTTATGAAATGTTCATTTTGTATATTTGTTTGACATTGCGAGCATCAATATACTCGAGATCGCTTTTCTAGTTATATCTTGAAGTTTTACTAGTTCTACTTCACCATTCCACTTAGAATTCGCTTTGTTTCAAATTCGAAAGTAGATTACAAAAACCAGATTAAAAATAAATAAAAGGGTCTTTATCAGAAAAAATTCTATAAACAAATTCTTGGACAAATGATAATATTTGAAATAGAAGAAATAATTCGTGTCTTTTTTTCCAACAAGTGGACCAATTCTTTTTGCAAGATATTCAAAATCATTGGATGATATCCTTGCAAAGTTTCTAAATCCACTCAATTTATCTATTTTGAGAATGTCTAGCAGATGCATCCCTCCAGAATTTTCTCTAGATTTAAGATTTGGTCGTACACAGCAACGAGGAGATTTACGTTTCTTCGTTAAATGATATACAACAATAAACGTAGCATCAAGCAGCGCAAACAGCAACATCATCCCAGATCCCAATAGTAGGACATTTTATTCACAACCGCACTTAACAAAGTACATTTGAATTTGAAAACTGAACTAATCTCATCAGAATACCATAGGTCCTACATACATAACATTCGACAAGCAAACGAACAGTTCACGTGCAGATTGTGGGCAGCACGTAGTACTGTACACACCAACACAAATGTTTGCAACCTATGATTGTTTTTATTCCTCTAAAGCACGTTCGGTGAATACAGTAAACGTACTTTGTATGCATGCAGCGTGCGATTACTTCACACACAGTTGACGTTCCTTCATTCATTCGTATCCACCAAGTTCGAAAACAGTGTGTGAGCAGCTTACGAGCTTCGGTGGATACATACCTTTATGAATAAACAAAACTTAGTAAGAAAAAATATCAATTATTAAATCTAAGAATAATATCAGTTTTGTAGGATGGCTTATATTAAAATTCTAAAAATCAGTTATTACATCTTTTATTGCCAATAGCCGACTAACTCTACTTAATTATTTTTACGAAAATTCTCAGTCAATATTTGCATACATAATTCATATACTGCTAATTAAACAATACAACATTTACTTGAAATTTACTTTATTTTATTAAACAAAAGGTAATACCGATAATTATTACACGCGCCAAATCATTACTGTTTTATCACAATACATCTGGTGATTTTACGGTCAATAATGATAATTAATGCAATTATTATATATATATATTGTACTGTTTTTACAATTTTAGTCAATATTCTAGAATGCCTACAGTTTATATTAATAATTTTTGTATTTTATATTATAAATCTATTATTTTATTATTTTCAATAATGTTTATGAAAACTTATTAAAAATTGTGGGTAATATGTACTTTATCACTGCTAATCACGTAAGGAGAAAAGTATTTTGCTACTTATTAAAGTTGTGTGATTCGCGTATACTTTATCAGTGCTAATCATGTTGAGACATGTTTGTTCTAGTTCAAAATTTTAATTGTATGTTATCCGTGTAAAGCTTATTTAGGTTAAGAATAGCAAAAAAAAGTTTATTTAACCTTTTGTTGTAATCATATTGAAGCAAATTTTGTTT
Organism: Bombylius discolor; assembly: GCA_939192795.1. Lineage (NCBI taxonomy): Eukaryota > Metazoa > Arthropoda > Insecta > Diptera > Bombyliidae > Bombylius > Bombylius discolor. The sequence goes on along the minus strand of OW584241.1, from coordinate 17,189,063 downwards.
ATTTCAAACGGATTATGCTACATCATTGTTTTTAATTAACTAAAAACTACTTTAAAATTTAAGAGATAAACAATTTTTTAAGCATCGATTGTTGAATGTTTTAATAGAACATTGAAGGAGATGATGTGGAAAGAATTTAGTTTGAATGGATCATATAAATGGATTGATAATGTAAAAGCGTTAGTTGCCAAATACAATAACATTATTCATCGAACAATAAAAATGCGCCCAAAAGATGTTAATAAGAACAATGAAAAACTTTTATTAAAAACAGTTTACAATAACTTAAAAATTTTTCATAAACCAAAATACAAAGTGGGAGATAAAGTACGAATAAGTAAATATAAACATATTTTTGAGAAGGGATATACACCCAACTGGACCACCGAGATTTTCACGATTACAAAAGTTCAAAACACATACTCCATAACGTATCTTTTAGAGGATTATGAAGGACAACCAATTGAAGGAGGTTTCTACGAAAAAGAAATAATTAAAACCAAACATCCAGATCTTTATTTAGTGGAAAAAATTTTAAGAGAAAACAGAAATAAAGTTTTTGTGAAATGGATAGGATTTTCTAATCAGCATAATTCGTGGATAGACGAGAAGGAATTATTGATAAAATAAATAAGAATGTATTATTATAAATATAGAAAATCTTTATTTCAAATAAAATTCAAATATGTTTTGTTTACATAAAAAACAAGTTAAATTATTATTATTTTTTATAAAATTTAATATTACATTTAAAGCGTTAGTTTTTATTTCTCCTGAAACAGTTTCTAAATTTATGGGGAAATATTCATGCTTTTTACAATTATTACAAAATTTAATATTTTTATTATTTTCAAAATACTTAACAAAATAATGAAACCTCATGTAAGAAATGTTGATGTTGTTGATGTGAACTTATTCTTCTTCTTCTTCTTGTAGGATCTCCATATCTGAATTGTTGCTATTATGATCTTCTTCTACTTGAAACTCCATATCTAAATTGTTGTTGATGTGAATTTCTTCTTCTTCTTCGTCGTCTAGAAACTCCATGTTGTGGGTTTCAAATAGCTCCTTCAGAAACTCTACAATTTCTTTTTTAGCAAATTGAGTTTCATTTTAAAAAAACCGACAAAAACACTTTCTTAATCAACACAAAGTTATAGTCTTGAAATTAATGAATTATAATAGTATTTCGCATATGCTTTATATACTTTCGAATGTATTATAAAAACTTAATAATCAATAACGCTAACACTTTATCAAGTCTCTAATTCAGAAGCAAAACACTTTGCTAAGACATTGTTTATCTCTTAAAATTTAAAGTAGTTTTTAGTTAATTAAAAACAATGATGTAGCATAATCCGTTTGAAATAAACAAAATTTGCTTCAATATGATTATAACAAAAGGTTAAATAAACGTTTTTTACTATTCTGAACCTAAATAAGCTTTACACGGATAACATATGTACAATTAAAATTTTGAACTAGAACAAACATGTCTCAACATGATTAGCACTGATAAAGTACACGCGAATCACACAACTTTAATAAGTAGCAAAATACTTTTCTCCTTACGTGATTAGCAGTGATAAAGTACATGTTACCCACAATTTTTAATAAGTTTTCATAAACATTATTGAAAATAATAAAATAATAGATTTATAATATAAAATACAAAAATTATTATTATAAACTGATATTATTCTTAGATTTATTAATTGATATTTTTTCTTACTAAGTTTTGTTTATTCATAATATTTAATTTTTTTTTTCCTTAATTATTTTATAATCAGGATACGATACGTAAGAATATCAGTATCTAACAATGTTTTGGTGCGAAACTATTAAAAGTAGATGCAAATTCTGTTCAAGTGAAGATGTATGGACAAATTTCAAAATTGTAAATGTAATCGCTTCATGTTCAGATTTACTTGAAGTCTATGCTACACCTGAAGATGGTAGTAGATGTTTAATTCTTAGAATGAGAAGTGGCGAACCTATTCCATCTTCATCAAATATTGAATTTAATTTTAAACCACATCAACATGTAAAATTTGAAGTTTATGGAGGTGAAATTTGTATTGTTTAAAAAACAGTTTAACACGGAAGAGATTCTTCAACTTATAGAAAAGGAAGCTGAACATGCAGAAATACAAGAAAGTAGATTACAAAAACCAGATCAAAAATAAATAAAAGGGTCTTAATCAGAAAAAATTCTTTATTAATTGAGATATTACTGTTGAGTGAACATCGTATTGCAGCAACAACAAAATCTTTAAATTTGCAATAATTAATCTTATTATTTTATTAATAACATATATAAATGCTGGATCTATACCAATAAAACTTGATTCTAATCAGGGAAACAAAGGGAATCTGGAATTTGCGTTACAATTACCCAATAATGATACTGTACAGATTGATTTATCCTTTCACTTGTTAACTTTTAGTGAAAAATTACCAAACATTCCTACTAAAAACCTTACTCTGAATGATATAGATTTTACAACAACAATAACTACAACTGAAATGCCGACTACAGAAGATTCTATAATACAGTTGAAGAAGCAATTGAAAGTTTTAGGCAAAATTTAATTAAAAAAGAAATGGATATTGCAGGAATTATTGAAAGCCCTCATCCATTTTATATACATTTCAAACTCCAATTTACTGAAGATGTTACTTTAACTATACGTTGTACTTATGATAGCAACTATACAAAACGTACACTCAACATATCATGTTATGAATATCATGAATTTGAAACAGAGCGAATTCTAAGTGGAATGGTAAGTAGAACTTGTAAAACTTCAAGATTATAACTAGAAAAGCGATCTCGAGTATATTGATGCTCGCAATGTCAAACAAATATACAAAATGAACATTTCATAAATAATCATTAATAAAAGTCAACTCATCCTCAAAATTATTAACAGTTAAGCAGCATTATTCAGAGCATAAAGATGGATTTTGAAAGCGATTTGTATACAGATTATTTGTCGGACGAAGATAGGAGAACTCTTGTCTACTATCGAAAATATATAGTATATGTATAATATAATATATATATGATAGAGAAATTTCTTGGAAGAATATATTATAATTATTTTGCTGATTATTAGGTAATAAATAAAAACAATTGATATTCATTTTAAAAAAAAATTGTTTTTTATTGATTTTACATGTATTTTATATTACGTTATTATAAAAACCAGGTAAACTTATATTAAATTGTTGTAAATATCCATCATAATTCATATTAGTTTCCGTTTCTGTTGAATATTCCTCATTTGCTTCTGATTGTATAGATTGTTGCTCTTTCACTGATTTTTGAAGTACTTGTTGTTGTTCTTGAAATTCACTAAAGTCTATACTGTAAGCTTTTCCTACTTGACCATAGTTGATTAAGTGATATTTTCCCTTGTTCAAACATGCTATCACATTATCTGATAATTTATTATACTTTTCAGGCAAATTCAATCGTTGATTTGCTTCAAATTCAAGCGAAATTCGATCACCAAATTTTGTGTTAACTATTTCTGCACTGATATATGGGTGGTTTTTTACCATATTTCCCAAGTTTAAGTATATAATGCTTCGGAATGATTTTAACTCCTCCAGCTCAGAATCAAATACTTTGTTAGGTAGTTCATCTCTTACAGGTTGTCCATTTGGAGACGCAGAAACTTTGCAAGAAAATGATAGAAGAGAAAAAATCATTGAAAATCAGAAATCTGCGCTTTCTAATGAGGAGTTATATAAAAAGCTAGAAACTCAAATTAAAAATAATTCGAATTAACAAGCTAAATACTATAATTTCTATTAGAATTTATTATTTATGAATTAATCATCATAGAGTATACACCTCTCAAATTAAGTTAAATTAGTAAAAAAAAAAAATCTTGTATTACATTTTAACATAAATGGATAAAATACTTTTTCATTTCTTATTTCTGAGTTCTTTAATTGCAATTATATGTACTACAATGATACCGATAAAATTAGATGAGGACAAAGAAAATAAAAAAGATTTAGAATTATCATTGCAATTATCTAATGGTGATATAATACAAATAGATTTATCTTTTCAATTACAAACAGCTACTACAGTTATGAACGATTCAATGAGTGATGAAAGGAATCATTCAAATACCGAAGCGGTAATAATAAAACGAAAGCTGTGTGATCCTGATGAAGAACAAAGAAGATTGAAAAATTGGGTAGAAAGAGTTCGAAAAAACCATTTAAAATAAATAAAATGCAATGCTCTCATTAAAAAATTAATCATTTTTCAAAATACCATCTTCGAGTTAACATCAAAGGAAAAAATGGAAAAAATAGTTTCATATTTCTTTGTTTTAAGTCTAGTTTTCACAACTATATTATCTGAACCTATTCCAATAAGGTTGGATACAGCTAAAGGAAATACTGGAAATTTAGAATTTGCTTTACAATTACCTAATAACGACACAGTACAAATTGATTTATCTTTCCAATTACTTACAATTAGTAAGGCTTTAGATGATTCATTAACTATTGGAACTAATCAATTAAATAATGAAACAACAACAACTACTACAGCTGAGGATGTTATCACCACAACTATAAAGCCTAAACCAAAATATGTTACAGTTCAGGAGGCAATTGAGAGTTTTAGGCAAGAACTTATAAAAAATGAAAAAGACCTTGCTGGAATTATTGAAAGCGAACATCCATTTTACAGGCATTTTAAACTAGAGTTCGAGGACAATATGATGTTAACAATTCGTTGTACTTATGATTCAAATTATCGAAGACGTAGTTTAAACATAAGCTGTTATGAATATCATGAATATGAAACAGAGAGAATTTTAAGTAATGGAGAAGTAGAAATGATTCGAATGCAGGATATGGAATTTAAAACAGACGTTAAGTATATTGATGCGAGAAATGTTAAACAAGTTTATACAATGGATATTTTATAAATCATGTTATTAAATAATCAATCAGCAGAAATATAAATTTAGTTTATAAGCAACAGCCTGAGTATAAGTTTAAGCCTAAATAAAAGTAATGGATTTTTCAAGATATGAAGATTTTGCTATCGAGTTTGATGATTTCTTATTAGAAGAGCATCGAGATGAGATTTTACACTGTTTAGCGTTTTTAAAACCATACATTAATATGGAACAAGTAAAGACGATTTTTGGTATACACTATCTGAGCTGTCCTTGGTCGAAATATACAACAGGCCCAGATACATGTGAATGTATTGATGTGTTAAGAAATATTAAGAAATTAGAAAAACTTAGACATTTTTATTATAGGCTAAGAAATAAAAATTGTAATAATTGTATTGTAAAAAATTGTTTTATTTAATCTTTAAACAAAATAAAATACATATTTTATATCAAATCTTGTTTTTTAATCCATGAATTATGATCATTTGAAAAACCTAACCACTTTACATTAACCATATATCCTTTTCTTTTTAGAACTTTTTCAACTAGATAAATATGTGGATGTTTTGATTTTAATAGTTCCTTTTCATAAAAGCTTCCACGAATCGGATTTTCTTTGTAGTCTTCAAACAAATATGTTACAGGATTGGTATTTTTTATAGATTTTATTTTGAAGACCTCAGTTGTCCAATTTGGTGTATATCCCTTTTCAAATACGTGTTTATACTTGCTAATACGTATGAGGTCACCAATTTTATATTTTGGTTTAATGAACACTTTTATATTATTGTATATTGTTTTTAACAAAAGTTTTTCATTAGATTTATTAACTTCGCTTGGTAGCATTTTTATTGTACGATGTGTTGTATTGTTATATTTATTAACTAAACTTTGAACATTATGTATCCATTTATAAGAACCAGAGATGCTAAATTCTTTCCACATCAATGTCTTTAAAGTTATATTATAAAGTTCAAAAATTGATGCTTTAAGTGTACTATATGTGGAATAATGATTTATTTGATACTGTTTCATTAGGCTTTGAAACTGATGGTTATAAAACTCCTTACCAAAGTCGCTTTGAATATTCTTTGGTGTTCTATTTGATGAAGTCAAAACTTTTTTTATAGATTTTGATACTTCAACTCCTGTTTTTGTTTTTAATGGAACTACCCAAGCAAATTTAGAAAATGTATCAATTATAGTTAATAAGTAATGATATCCTTTATTATTTGTAGTATATGATCCCATTTCAACCAAATCTATTTGCCACAAATTATCAATACCTTTCATTATAACTCTACGTCTTTTGAAATTTTTTCGAGCTGATTTGTGCAGCTCTTCAACAAGTTCCCGTTCCCGCATAACCAGTCTTTAAAGATGTTAATGAAACCAATTAATCTTTATTGTTTCTATATATAAATATCTTAATTAAACAGAACTGGAATGGAACTATTCTCTACCTTTACTTGAAACTTTAGTTTAGTTTCTACATTTTTTTCTTTAATATATATATTGTTAATCTATACTCCACAACTATACCGATTCTTAAATACAGTTTCGATATAGGAATTCAGTTACAGATTATTTATCTAAAAATATGCAATGTTCATTTATTTAATCATATAGGCAAAAAACCTTTACATTATCTTTACTCCATCTGAATTATAAAAGAATAAATATTACATAAAGTTCAAATTTACTTAATCTTCATTGTATCATTATTGTAGCTATACTGTTGTGTCAAATGACAAGTTCAAACATGCACTCTCATGCACATGTTCTAGTTTTGATTCGGATTAGTACTTTCGTAGGTTGGAGACGTAAATTGTTTTTTGTAAATTTAAAAGTACATTTTAAGTAATTTTGTGATACATTGTATAACATTTTTTTAAAACTATGAATATATACAAGGTTTATGAATTCAGTGAAAATAAAGAAATTATTACGCTGCCGGAATCATGGGTAAAAAACGGAAAGGTAACCAAATTGCAATCTTGTGTTTATATAGTGTTTTTCTTATCAATTTGCCATAATTTCTCAGGTACGTTTCAACAAAAATAAAGTGAAAGACTATATCTTGAAAAATCGTATGCCGTACAAAAGATGGCCAGAATATACCGTAAAGGCAGTAAATAATGTGTCATTTGGTAAGAAAAGATTTTATTTGTATGTATTGTACATATATTCATGATCCACATTATTTGTGCGAAAAACATTGTAATTAATGTATTTTCAATGGTCTAGATTCATTCCAAAAGGCCTTGCAAGCTGAAGATATTCTATTGAATAAAACTGATCTGGAAACATCGGATTACGAAAAAATTATACATAATATAGAGAATATATCACCAAATTCAGCTAGTAAAAAGAGAAAATTTATTAATTACAAAGAAGAAAATGAGTCATCATCAGATGATGACTACCTGCCAGATCCACCAAAACGTGATAAAATAACCTGTGAAACTGAAATTTGCAATGAATTTATTATTCCTATGCAGAAAGATGCTTCTGTAGCTGAAAATGTTGAAAGCATTAGCACGGGACTAAATGCTCAATGTTCTTCAGAAAATCAAGACGAAAACAGAAATACAACATTGTTTGAAGAAAATAATGATACAATAAAAGTATTGAACAATATAGATGTAGGTTCAATGATTCTAACAACAAGCTACGAACTTCAAACAATGAAAAATGAAATTTTAAAGGAAATAAAGGAACATATTGATAATCGTTTCAATGAATTGTTATCTTCTTTAAAAAAAGAAAGAAGAGTTAATGTGTCCCTAATGGATTTCGAAAGAAATGAAGGTCTACCGCTTAATACTACAGATCAGATAAAAGAATTTGATGAAAAATTGAAAGCAGATGAGCAGGCTTCACAGAATTTTGTAATATTAACTATTATATCAAATAAATTTTCGTTTGTAATAATTCTTCCATTTTAACAGAAATTATACTTAAAACAACATGTTGGGAAAAATTTAAAAGAGACAGTAAAAGTTTTAGGACGCATATACTCATTAACACTGCAAACTGCAGTAAATTTTACTGAGAGAGAACACAAATTTCCTTTGCATTATTTGTATCAAATGAGAATTATGACAGGTACATAATTTCTAAATAATAAACATACATAAAGCTATAATTTCCTTGTAATATAGAATCGTATCACTTTTCAGATGTTTTTGCTGAAGAATGCAAAGTTTCCATTCCATTTGTGAAAGATGAAATCAGATATTATTTACAACATGTATCTGACAGGATCCGAAGTTTTCAAAATATGGAAAAAAAACCTTGGAAAAAAATTTTAATTGACTGAAGTATTAAGTACTTTCTTACTTTTATTTTTATTTACATACATAAGTAGTATTAGAATGTATTTGTTTTTTACACATACATAGTGTAGAAATAATTGAAATAATTTTTATTTTGTTTATTTTTTACAATTTTTTGTTGTTTTTTTATTTTTTTTTTATTTTGTTACTCGTTTTTGTTTTTGTTAAAAATGGAATTTAATATAATATATGCAATATGAAATGTGAAATATATATTTTATTAATTTTATCATTTACATTGATGGTTTGATATTTCAATTTAATATATATGTATGAATAAGAGGAGAAAAAAAGTACTTCCCATTTTCGTAAGGAAAATAGCTCATTTTACATATAACGGACTGTTGATTTTTGATCAAGTATTTAGTTTTGTTTTCGCTGAGCTTTCCAATCATGACAAAAAAATCATCTAGAAAATTTTGGCTTATGTCTTCTGTTTTTATTATTTTGTGTCCAACTACGTAACGATGCTTACTGTGTACCTCGAAATATTTAACTACTAGAACAATATTATCTTCTTTTAGCACTATGCAGTCGTTACCCTTCATGTTTGTTTTTATAGTAAAATTTTTAAATGCTGCTGAACAAAACTTTTTACTTCCTTCAACTCTATTATTAAACTGAATATTATTTGAATTACGTTTTTTTATTCTTTCTATTGCCATCTCTTGTAATTTCATACTTTCTATTGCTCTATTAAAGCTTCGAATTTATAACAGCTGTTGTCATCTAAAGGTCCGAGATTATAGGCATCTTCTGATATATGCAGCAGTCCATGAACATTATAAGTAACATGTTCTAGTCCATACAACTGAATAAAATATTTAAAAAAATATTCAAGCAATTGTTGAGCGTATTTATTGTATTTCCAAAAATGTAATTCGGAACATAATATTCTCATTGCAAAACTTAAACATAAAAAATGCTTGTATAATGATTTTGAAAGTACGTTTTTAAGAACTACGGGACCTGTATATAGCAGAAAGACTCTGTATTCCGATGCTTTAAAAAAGGAAGAAAATTTTAATGAACGAATTTTTCGTTGAAATTCAATACATGTATATGAAGAACAATTTTCAAGTTCCTTATTAATTTCATGAACTTGATTTGAAGATAACTTATTTTTATTTGGTTTACATAGCCAAATTTGAATTAATTTTTTAACTACTCCTTCATCTACAAGATGCATTTTATCTAACGGAAATGTTTTGACCATATCTATTGGAAGATGTTCTAACAAACTTTTATCTTTGTGGTGTCCTTCATCATCTTTTCCATCAACATTTTTTCTTTTTCTAAAATTATCATCATTTCTCAAAGGTGCATTGATTTCGGGGTATACTGTTTTACGTTTACCATTTCCCTCATAATTTATACGTTTAGCAAAACATTTTGTGCATGAGTAATACCCTCCGTGGTACTTAACCCCTTTAATTGCTGCCAAAGCAGGTGCGTCACAAATAAATGCTTTAATTTTTATTTTATAAATCATTCTATCATATACAAGTCCATGTTCTATTAAACTTTCCATTTCATTAACGAATTGTGACAAAAATTCACAGTATGATGTAGGTTTTCCAATGCCATGGTATATTCCTACAACAAAAATTTTGGATATTTTCTTAATATCACCAATACTTTCAATGCAACATAAAATCGGCCATAAATTTTTTCCTCCACTAGAACTTACAGATGTGCCATCAACATTAAATGAAAGGTAAATTTCATCGCCATTTTTTAAATGGTTTTTATCAGAAATATAAAGTTTCAGATTTTTTTCAATTCCTAGGTGTACGTACTGATCTTTATCATTAGAAAGTAAGGTGGTTATAGGATTATTTCGTGGTGTTTGTAAAATTGTTCTTGCATCTATTGGGAATTCCATATTTTTTACATATTTTGCCAAAATCTTCAATAATTTTGAAAATGTTGTAAGATGAACATTACATGTTACAGCCCACTGTTGAAGTTCATAAATGAAACTGTGATTATCATTATTTTTAATACTTTTTTCCTGACTTGACTGCGATGTTATTAATAATGACGAGTTTTCTTTAGATTCTGAATTATTAGTTGTGTCAATAAAAGATGAAATTTCTTCTAAAATATATAAATTGTAGTTAAAGAAGTACATGTGAAAAACTACATACTGAAATTACATACCTGAAACATTATTTTCACATCTATTTGCATTCAATTTATTTATTTCTTCAATACTCTGTACAATTAAATTATTTCTTTTGTTGACATTTTCTTCTCTGTGTAATCTGGATTCATACCTTTTTTGACACACTTGATTATAATAGCTATATCTATGACGAGTTTTTGATACTGATTTTTGCTTCGGCATATTTATCACTCAAAATATTTATAAATTGACCACAAAATAATAAAAAGAATATAGTTCGAAATAGAAAATAAACGTTTGATGTTTAATAAACGTACTTAAACATCTAAGAACACAAGAGCTCGGTAGCTTAGTGACTAAAGTGTTTGGCTAGGAAGCCGAAGGTCCCGGGTTCGATTCCAAGACGTGGCGGACAATCACACCTTGCAGTAATTCAGGTAAATTTGGACTTTTAAATGAATTTAAAATTATTATGTGGTAAATTCAAGATATTGGTTCGCAGGAAGAGGAGAAATGTTATAAAAATTGTGTAAATGAAATTAACATTACTTGTGTGTGTGTGTATGTGTATACATAATTTTTTATTTTTTAAAAATATAAAAAAATATAATATGTTGAGTAACTAATCAATAAAGAAAAATCTTTATTTTACAGTAAATTATTCTTTAATTCATATTTACGTATTATACTATATAAATATATAATACGTGCTGTATTAATAACTAACGAGTATAGACATTTCTAAAAACAATGTTTATTTGAGTAGAGATTTGATTTATTGCATCTATATAGTTTGGCTACCTTAAATTTACACCATCTATATTTTTTCTCTATCGATTTGTGCCGGTAGGCCATCAAAATTCGATAAAGAATATAGATTTTAATATAGATTTTGTAAAGCTCCTATATTGTGTGGTTATGCGGGTTTACTCATACTTCTATATGTAAAATTTATAAAACTTAATTATTGTGTGACTTTTGTGAATTACTAATATCTTCTACTGATATAAGATTGAAATTGTGTGACTTTTGTGAATTACTAATATCTTTTACTGATACAAGATTGAAATTTCCATGTAAAACTTTCAATATAGCATGAATTTCACTTATTTTAAAATCTAAAGTAGAACACATTTTTTCAAATTTTTTATAGAATTCATTGATAACCGTTCCTGAATGATCAATTTTAATTAACTGTTCTGAAATCATATCTGTTACATTTGCATCATATTTATCTATATATTCTTCTAAAAAATTTTTATTGACCACATCAGAATCTTTAATTGGAGTACTAACATTTTGTAGACGTTTATATTCTAAATCATAATGCCCATCAGATGTTAATTTAAAACCAATTCCAGGCGGACCTCGTTCTCCTACAATTCGATGTCCTTTATGATTTAAAGAACGACCGAATTTATCAAGACTCATTATTAAACTAATGAATGTTTGTTGAATGTATATAAATTTAATAAATTATTTCAGCTTCACGTAATTCATCAATAATCGATACTATCTCATTATCATGATTATTATGACCTGCTTGATGTGAGGCAATAAGTAGCTGCAGTCTTTCAACTAGTTCATTTGGATCATCCCAGTAAATAAAGTTAGGTTTTTGTTCAGTCGTTACCATAAGTCCTCTTCCACTTTTTTCTTTTAAAAATGGCTTAATAATATTTTTATATTTTTCATCGCTATTACCTTTAACTCTGCTATTACCATCAATAGCTTTTTGTCTATAAACATTTGGTTTGATTATAATATCTTTATAATTTTCTAGATCTAGCGAAGAATAACCCATAGGATTTTTCATGAAAATTAACTCATATAATCCTTGAGTAGCAGGATATTCAACACCTTCAACATTTATTGAATCCTTCTCGAAAGCTATTTTAAGACGACCTATTTTATATTCATCCTGTTCTGTAGCATATTTCGGACCGAAGGCTTTATCTAAGTTTCGAGCGTTAGATTCATATTCTTTTATATAAAATTTAGAAAAATCATCATTTTTTTTATTCGAAGATTCTCTTGAAGTAGATATATTCTTCTGTATATTAATGCTATCATTTTCTCTAGATTCATTGAAATTTGTTATAGGTATGCTTTGAAAAGATTGTGGAACAGATTTATTTGATGTTTTCAAATAAAAATTTTTTGGTGATGATGATGATGATGGTTTGAAAAGATGTGGAAAGTGACTATTTTCAAAACTTGAAGACTGTTTTATTAATGGTAGTTCTTTTTTTATTTCAGCTTTAACTTTTCTGTCAATCTCTTCATTATTTATCGCTTTTAACTCATGTAAAGGCTTGCTAATAGGTTTAAATGTTTCTTCAAGTAATATTTCCTTATCAATTCTACCAGTTTTGATTGCTTTGTATTTCTTTCGAATATCATTTGTTGATTTTATTATATTTTTAATCAACTTTGTCTCCATTGCACAAAAAATATATGTCTGTAATCAATACACAAACAACTTGTAATCAATATGCAGATAACTTGTAATTAGAATGTAAACAACAAAAATAATTGTTAAACAATGTGTAAAGAGTATGTAATCAACTTAAACTAATTTAAAGGAGATTGTATAATAAACAAATAAAAGTGGAGCATTATTTGCGCTATTTTTATAATTTAATGAATACATCAAATCCTTTTCTATATCGGCCATCATTTATTGAAGAATCTTTGTTTATTACTAGAAATCCATAATTTGCTTTCCAACATTCTGCACATATTATTTTAAATTCTTCAAATGGCATGTCTGTATTTACATGATCGCCATATATATGTTTCAAATTCATATCATCTTGTTTAAATAATATAATAAAATTCGCGTTATCTCTTATTAAATGTTTAGGTATGTGTGTGTATGTTTGACATAAATAAAAACTATCAATATCTTTACGTCGGCCCATACAAAAATATGATCTCATGTTATTTTGTTTCTCACATGCTACATCATCAAAAATAAAAACTGAATTTTTTTTAGCCTCTTCAGGAGCTATAACTTCAGTATTCTCAGTAAATGTATGAAATCCCATACCTTTAATAGGTGAAATAATTTTTTTTAAATATTCATATTTTGGTTGAAATAATGACTTTGAAAATAGATAAATATTTTCAAACTTTAATCCGTTAGGATGTTCTAATAAAGATAACATAACATTAGTTTTACCACAATTTGAAGGACCTGCAATAATTGCGCGTATATTATTCGGTAACAAAACACTATGTTTTATACATTTTGTTGCATTACTTTCAAAATCCATATTTCTTACTTGCAATGTATTAAGCTGTTTTACTAACTTCATTTTTTGAATATTAATCTAATAAAGCATAAATAGGCTGCTTTATATACTACTTCATTTATTTTGTTTAGAACTTGAAATTGAAAAGGATATAAAATGATTGATCATAAGAGAAAATTTATTAGTCAAAATCGTAAGCGTAAGGGGGGAGGATTGATAAATTCTCTTATCAATAAATTACCTTTTGAAGCACACTTACCGGGATATAATTTTTGTTGACCTGGAACAAAACTTCAAAAGCGTTTAGATAGAGGTGACAAAGGTATTAATTCTCTTGATGAGGCATGTAAAGATCATGATATAGCTTATTCTAAGTATCGAGATACACTTCAAAGACATATAGCAGATCAAATATTAGCAGAAAAGGCTTGGCAGAGAGTGAAATCTAGTGATGCAAGTTTAGGTGAAAGAGCTAATGCGTGGTTTGTTACTAATGCAATGAAATCTAAAGTGAAACTTGGAATGGGTTTGAGAAAAAGGAAAATTTGTAAAACAAAACGTAAAAGACAATGTGGTAAAAAATTATTGAAAAATGCTTTGAAAAATGTTAAATCTATTCTGAATAAGAATAAACCTGAAGATTTACCACATACTATTAATTTAGCATTGAAAACAGCAAAAAATGCGGTAAAGAGGAAAAAATCTTCAGTTGAAATACCTAGAATAATACCAATACCTAAAGTTGGTGGTATCCTACCTCTTATACCTATATTTGCTGGTTTATCAGCACTTGGTGCTTTAGCTGGGGGAGCAACTCAAATAGCTAAAGCTGTAAATAGTGCAAAAGATGCAAAACAGCAATTGACTGAAAACATAAGACAAAATAAACAAATGGAAGCTATAGCAATTGGAAAAGGTCTCCATTTAAAACCATATAAGAAAGGATTAGGACTTTACTTGACACCACATCCAAAAAACTTCTAGCAGAGTTACCCAATAGAGCTTTAAATGAAAATGATATTATCAAATTTGCAAAATACATTCCCCACTTTAGGGGTGTCTTTATGCGTAATGAACTACCAAAACATCCATGGCATAAAGAATGTGGAGTTGTAAACTTAGATATTTCATCAGGATTAGGTACTCATTGGGTAGCATATTACAAATACTTCAAAAATATTGAATACTTTGATAGTTTTGGTAATCTACAACCACCGAAAGAAATTATTCATTATCAACATTTCATTCTCACTTAAAACGTTTTGAGTAATAAACTAATACTACTCTAAAAAATCATATTGATGTTTAGTATGTTACCAACACCATTTTGAAAGGTCAAATATGACAATTCTCTTAAAACGAAGAAAGTGTATATGCACATTTTAAAAACGCATTGAAATTTTAAATTCGGATTTTATAGTGTATTCACTCAAAACGAAATAAAGTTTCAATGCGTTTTAAAATTTGGTTTATGCATCCGTATTTAGTCAAAACGGCATGAGTTAATGCGAATTAAAGCTTACCATAAACAAGGTAATTGATGGTGTCGGTGTGACTCATTTTATTCACATATGTTTCACCATTTGAAATTTTTTTTATATTCTATTTAACACACAAGAGTAAAATTTTTTTTTATTTTTCATTCATCTTGATCATGTTAAAAACAAAACTTAAATTTCAAAGCGCTTTAAAGCATAGTTAAAAAAGCTTTCACTTCCTTCCTTCTCTTACCGTACTGTTCTATAGTCTAATTTAATAATTACAATTTTTAGTCGATACTACATAAGAATTCTTTCTGTCTATATATTTTTTGGTATTACCTAGAGATAGTTATATTTACATTGAAGCTGCATTAACTCAAAGTGACTAAATACTCAACAATAATTGTATGAGTTTTCTTTTTGATGAAATACGTTATGAGTTGAATGGTGTTGAAATTGATAGAACACGTAACTTAGGAATTACAAGCACATTAAAAAATTATATATCTCTCACTGAAGATCAAAGCAATACCTTATATAATGCATGATGGTGTCCGCGAACACATATTGATGTGCCAGATAGTTTTTTCAATTTTTGTGTTCCATTGAAAATGCTTTTAGAGTTTGCTGAAGATTATAAACAAATGATTGCTAATTCACGTCATGAGTTAATTTTGATTCGGTCCAGATCAGACAATAATGTAGTTAATACTTCAAAAGATTATAAAATTGGCATTCACAAATTATTTTGGCGTATACATTTAAACGTATCTAATACTGAACGTTTAAAACTGCTCAAGATAATCAATGAGGGTCGTATAATAAAAGTACCCTTCAGAAGTTGGGATATATATGAATATCCTGTATTACCATCAGCATCAAGTCATCATATGTGGACGGTGAAAACTTCATCACAAAATAATGAAAAAGGTGAGGACAATACTTTATTCAATCACTGCAACTTAACTGATGTTAAAGTACATTTGAATTCAGAAACATATCCTTATGATGATCTTAATATTAAATTCGAACGCAATCGTTACGCTCTGTTGTATGAAATGTATGTTAAATTCCAACAATCATATTATGGACATAATTCTCATCCTATACTAAAGTTGAAGGATTTTAAAAGTCATGCCCCAATAATAGTTATCGATTGCTCACATCAGAATGAATCTATTAAATCAGGACCTGTTGATGTTAAAGTAGAATTCAAAGCATCAAGTAATTTTCCAGATAAAACAACAGCATTTTGTTTATTATTACATGATCGAATTTTAGAATACAATCCTTTTACAAATGAAGTTAGAAAATTGATATAAAAATATGTTGAGCTATTACTTCAGTTTACTTTTATTAATACCACTTACTTATCAACATCTACAATGATTATTTAATTAATAAAAAAAGAATGAAGTCTGACAAACTAAATGTAATTATAGATATACAAGGTTTCAAATAATTTCATCGCTAAAAAATTAGCAGTTTCATATAATTTATATGAATTTCAACATTTTGTAATCAGGCCGCCATACAGTTTTGAAAATTTACCAATAAAATGCAAAAGCAGGCTAAATGACTTTACTATAATTATCATGGATTGAAATGGGGAGAAGGTTGTATAAATTTTGAAAGTGTAAAACAATTTATAATATCAAATATAAAAGATGCTAATATATATGTAAAAGGAAATGAAAAACTGAAATGGATAAGTGATAAAATATTTGATAAAAGAAGTATTAAGATTTATGATTTAGATGATCTAAATTGTCCTAATTTGCAATTGCTACATAAGAAATATGCAACAACATTGCGATGTCCAACACATAATGGATATTGCGCTCTTGAAAATGTGTTAGTTTTAAGAAATTTTGTTGACTTTCATTTAAAAAGTGATAATTTTTGTATTAATGAATTCTAGTTATAGTTAAAATTAATATCGATAACGAGTATTAAAATATTAATACATAAATGTTGGTGTATATCTTATTTTCATTATAAAAAAAAAAAAAAAAAAAAAAAATTTTTTTTTTAAATTCTAGTAAAAGAAAATACTAAAAACTATAATTCGATAAAGTTATCATAGTAATGAAAATAATCATAGTAATGAAAATTATCGCTATATGTTTTTATCTACTAAAAAAAAGAAAAAAAGTTTTGATAAAGTTATTATGGTAATGAAAATAATCTCCATATGTTTTCTAAAAATGAAAACTTTTCTAAAACGTTCATAAAGTAATTAACGGTTGAAATGGCACCACAAGAATATATTCCTGCTGAACCAATAATTTCAAGAAATTATATGGAGCCTGATAGAAATATTGAAGAAATAGTCCTAATTGTAAATGCTGAAAGGATTAGGAGATTCATAGAAATGGTAGGAGGAGGAGAATATGATGATAATATATTTTTCGAAGATGATGATTTCGATGATACTGATGATCAGCAAGAAGAAGAAGAAGAAAATTTGCCGCCTAATGAGATGAATGCATTATTTTTAGAATTTATTGAAGAAGATCGTCGTCGTTTTAATCTTTAAGTATTAA
Source organism: Bombylius discolor (assembly GCA_939192795.1). Taxonomy (NCBI): domain Eukaryota; kingdom Metazoa; phylum Arthropoda; class Insecta; order Diptera; family Bombyliidae; genus Bombylius; species Bombylius discolor. Next base: position 17,171,376 of record OW584241.1, on the reverse strand, counting down.
AATATAGTGTTCTTTTTTATATTTCATTTTAATATTATTATTACTATTAATATTATTATTATTATTATTAATCATTTTTTTATAAACTTTAGATTTTTAAGTATGTATTAAAATATAGTAGAAATAAAAAAACATTTATGTTTATCTAAAATAATAATAATCTTTTAGTTCTCTATAACCATATGCCATTTGTTTTGAAATTTTTGTTTTTGGGATTATAAATATTTTTTTCTATTTTATTACACAGCAATGAAATAAGTTCTTAAATATTTGAAAAGAATTAAAATTCATAGTATGTCAACAAAAAATTAAAACCACAATTTTGATAAAAGTTTGATGATTACTATATACATAAGTAAAATCATAAAAAAATTATTTGAGACCATTAGAAATTTTTATTATTTAAGTTTTACATTCATTTGTAATATTTCTAAAATATAATACAATAGTGTAAAGTGTGAAGTTAGAAATGGCGCCTCGTGATAATACTGATGTGATTGACAATAATGTGGATATGAGAACCATTATTGATCAATCATTATTGATTCATCAGTTTAATACTGATGTGATTGATAATAATAATAATGATAATGATGGTTTGAGAACCATTATTGATCAATCATTATTGATTCAACGGTTATATAACATGCCAATACCACAGAATGATTTATATTGTGAAGAAGACATGTTGAATATCACAGAATCGGAGGATGAATCTGATGAATCTACTACTACTACTACTACTACTACTAATTCAGATAGCGAGCAATCAACAGACTCCAATAATGAACAACACATTCAAATACAAATTGGATATTCGTATTGGTTATTCAATGAGCAGATTTATTGCTATGATTGCGCGATTGCAGAAGGAATTAATTTACAACCTTTAGCGAATTATACAGCTGTAAATAGAAGGTTAAATTGTTTGATCGATTTGGATCGTTATGTCAATGAAGATATGCCAGAATGCTGTATCTGTTTAAGTGACGGAATACCATATTATCTATAAAAATAAAAAACTCATTTTCTTAAATTTTTTTTTATTTAATTGATTTTTCTTTAAAATATATTAAATTTGAAAAACATTGTAAATTATTATAAAAAATGATTATAATGAAAAAAAAAAATAAAAAAAAATTTAATTATGTAAAATAATAATCTTTTATTTCATCATGACCCCATGCTAATGTTTTAAAATTGTTGTTGTTTGGGATGATAAATCTTTTATCATTATTATTTTCTAATGCGACCTTATTTATTAATTCAGTATATAACATATGATTTTTACTTCTTATAAAAAACATTTTTTTTTTAATTTGTATAGAATTTACATTTAAACATTTTTCAAAATCATTAATAGTTATTTCATTTTTAACTACATTTCTTTTAATGCCTTTGATTTTCTTTATTATTTCATTTTTCGTTATAAACGTATATGTTTTAGATTTTAAACCATAAAATTTTAAAATTATATCTCCAACACATTCATCTTTAAATTTACCTAATATTTTTTTATTTATTTGAGGTATATTGTATACATTATCTTCACTGTAATCGCTTGTATCATATCGATTTAAATTCTTTTTCATGTCTTGATAAAAATCATTTGTTTGTATTTCATATATAAATGAATCTGTATCCATATACAATAATTGTGCATTATCTTTATAATATTTTTTTATGTAATCATAATGGAAATCATACATAAGCAACTTTGATACTTCTAATATGCTAAATCCAACATATATTGGTTTATTGTAAAAAATTTTTGTTCTATTCATTTTAATAATTGTTAAATTTTCATTTATAATTTTTCTATTGCCAAAATTAGGCATTTTTATTAAACGTTCTGCCGTTAACTTTTTATTACTCTTCGACCATTCTGTAATAATTTTAATATCTATATGTTTTTCAACATCTTCCATCGCTTTACCAAAACAACTATTATTTTTAAGTTTATGATTGTCTTTTTCAAATTTAGTTTTTGCTTTTACCCTTAAATTATTATTTAAATCTATATATGTTTTCAACCATGGTTTTTGATCAAATTCTAGAACGCGATGGATTTTTTCAAGTTGAACACCAAAATTCATACATTGTTTTAAATTTTTATAGTGAATAACATATTTTTTTTTATCAGATACATTTGCTATAAGTTTTTTATTAACTGAATCAATATGTGGAGGTTTTATATTTTCAACACAAAAAGGTAGTTCATTATGTTGATTATGTATATGATTAGGATATTTTAAATCAACTTCTAGTATATATCCTTTCTCATTAAAATCATCAATTGTTTCTATATTCAATTTATTTATTTCATCTTTTTTAAGCCATTTAAAATTTCTATAAGGTAAACATTGTGACATTGCCCACCCATACAGATTGTTTGCATCTACATAAATAATGAATTTTGATTGTTTTGATTTATCAAAATTATACATATATTTATTATTTGCTTCAGAAAACTTTTTCACACATTGACATATTCCACCTCTTATTGAGTTTTTAATAAAATGAAGCATCTCAACATCTGTTAAAAGCTCTAATTCAATACCTGTAATTTTTAACATATAATCCCAACTCAAACCTGGTAAAGTATAATAATGAGAAGGATCGAGACTATATGTTTCTATACTCATATTACGAAAATTTTCAAAAACATCAGCTAATAAAATAACATCAGTTTTCAGATACAAGTCACTGTACTCACCCAAATTTTTAATATCAAACTCTTTCCAAACATTTTGCGCACGTTCATAATCTAATTCATTAATATGCATAGAATTGAGTATATTATAAAAGCTTGATTTTGATGGTAAATTTTCTTCATTAAAACAATCAAAATTCTTTATATAATCATATGGAAATATTCCTTTTTGACGTAATAACTGAAAATTTTTCTCATCATTGAAAAAATGTTTCATGAATGTTAATTGATAATCTTTTAAATTATTAACTAAGTTTTCAAGACTTGATGGTAAAAATTTCATAGAATCAATAAATCTTAATTTTATAGTATTATTATTAATATTATTATTATTATTATTACTATCATCTGTTTCAACATATATAGTGAATGATATATACTTTTCCATACTGTTGGCCAATACATCAACTTTTTCATTTTTCAACTCTCTAATGATAAAATGTGAATCATATCCTGATAAATTATGGAAAACTATAGGTATAAAATCAGGTCTTTGATACTGAAGATTGCAAATTTTATGTGCAGCTCCATGAAACAGACCTGTGAAGTGATCATGATCACATACTTTATCTTCTCCTAATTCTATTCCACAGATATGACAAATTGTAGCAAAATAATAACTCTGTTTTTCTAGTTCTGTCATATTCAACATTGGTGTTTTTTTATTCAAAATTTTGTTTATTTCTTTTGCATTATTTTTTATTTTATCTTAAAAAAGTTTTAACACAATTCTCGCCTCTATATATTTCAAAACGATTCAGTGATGTATCAAAGTCACATGTTATATAATATGCAAAACTATATGTCTTATGGATATGTACTTCATTTGTATATGAAATATCATTATTATTCAAACATGTACTTATTGGTTTTAATATACTTTCAAAATCGGCATATGTAGTAAAAGGGACTTTTAATTGTTTTTCAAAATTTTTAAATTTTAAAATATTTGTTGTTTCATCAGGTAAAAATGTTCGAATTTTATTATCATACAATCATATAGCATGTGTTCTTTTAACTTATTTTCATTTCTGAAGTATAGTAAACAACCATCACAAAGCCATTTACTATACCATTGTGTTTGCTTAAATTCTAACTTAACAATCTACTTAAATTTTTAATTAAACAATAGTGACTATTTTCACCATTTTCTAAATATAGTAAATTTATATGTTTTGTTTTTTTTTCTAAAGTAAAATATAATGGACCTATGATTAAATTATTTTCTATTCCATATACATTTACACTTAAATTATTTAATTTTTCAAAAACTTTTATATCATTTAATTTAATAGGGAAGTTTATTCCTTCTATATTCAAAACCGAAGAATAATGAGGATATGAATTAGTTCTATTTTCATTGTTTTTTGTGGGGAATAAATAAGCTACCACAGACCATGCAAAACACATATCATCATTATTTTGTATATTCACTACCGCTTTTTTCTGTCTGATATATGCCGGTAGTTCAATATAAGAAGCTGCTTTTAATGGGTTGTACTCCAAGTGACCAACCTGAATCTCTTTCTTGAAATTCTTCTGATTTTTTTATTAAACACATACACAATTTTTCATAAATATCCTCTAAATCACTACCTTTAGTTACTATTCGGTTTCTTGTATTAACTGATTTCATTTCCATAATCTCATCATCGCTACTTTTTTTAATATAATTTGCAAATAATTCAACATTTAAATTATATGATGTTAAAATATCTAATTGATTTTTTAACAGTTGAATTATATCATTTTTTCTATCAATTAAAAATCCTTCAATATTAGGATCGTCATTTAAAGCCTTTACGCGAAAACTAAAAATTATATTTAACCACAATATCCTGAGATTAATATAAACATTTTAATTAGAAATTTATTATTTTCAGATAAAGTACATATCACATTGACTATGTATTAGAAAACCACAATTTCCTATTTTTGTATAGTAATTGATGTGAAACATTTTTTTTTTATCAGTATCAATCTAAATCATAATTTATAAAAATTTACTATAAACAACTTTGAATACCATCTTCAAAATCAATTGTATTTTTTAAAAAACATAAAAAAAAAACCTATTCATAACCCAAAACTTAATTTTCTATTTATAAAAAAAAAACAGAAAAAAAAAGCTTCTTCCACAAATCTATTTTCAACTTTTCTTATCAAAAGCTTCAAATATACACGCATATATACCCAAAATCAAACATCATCAACCAACATCAACTATGCCCCAATGCCTATACCCATCAACCATCACCCAAAAAAACCCAAGTTCAAACCTCACCAACAACCAAAAAATTATATTGACTCTTTTTTAAAAACATTTTTGAAATTTTTGATGTCATGAGAAGGAGGAGGATCCAGAACTCTTCTATTATAACTACTGTTTTTTACCATGTTTCCCAAGTTTAAGTATATAATGCTTCGGAATGATTTTAACTCCTCCAGCTCAGAATCAAATACTTTGTTAGGTAGTTCATGTCTTACAAGATTATCTTCTTGTTTCCGTTTAACTACTTTTAATGTCTTTAGCGCTTTCTTTGAACTTACTTTTTCAGGTTTCTGTAGTTCACTCATTTTACAAACTTTAAGACAAAATTTAATAAACACTTTTGAAATTCTACGATGAATTGATGTCGTTTGAAGAAATTGTCTCAATTTATAAGCAAAAAATCTTATCCCCACCCATTTTCAACTATTTATAAGTGCTAACTAAATCTTATCCCTCTTTTTCTACTGCTTACAAGTGCTGACAAAATACACACACACATACACACAACTAGAATTTCACAATTTGATGAAATCTTTATCATGAAATAAAAACATTAAAACATCATATAATACGCTTAAAAACAATCGTCAGAATAGCTCAGTTGGGGGAGCGTTACATTGAAACTCTAAAGGTCCCCGGTTCAAATCCGGGATCTGACAATATGGTAAGTTTTTTTGTTAATTAAAAACAATGACATAGCATAAACAATATTAAACATGTCTCAACATGATTAGCGCTGATAAAGTATACACGCGGGTTTTTTCTATACTTCAAGGTCTGATAATGATGTCATTGAACCGGGCCACAGCCGATATTTTTGAATTCTTTTCGGTTATTTTCAAAACACACTTTGCATACTTTCAGAAGGTGACGTCATTGTCACACCAAAATTTGCATATTTTCAGGCGGTGACGTCATTTTCACACAAAAATTCGCATACTTTCAGGTGAACGTGAAAACGTCATTGAGCCTGAGCAAGCATCAAGTATATAGAGGTTTATTGTAGCCGTTAAATTCAAATTTTTGAATTTTCATGTCTGTATGTTTGCAAAAATAATATAAAAAGGGGAATAATTTTGCTTCGAATAAGCTCATGATATGATTGGCTGTATAAGATTTCAAGAGGAGAAATGTGAAAAGAAGAAGCATGTAAAGTGAATTTAAGAAATAAAAAATAATGAAAAACACGCCCATAATTATAATCTTCAATATAAATGCTATATTTGTTTTTGTATACCATATGATATTTTTAAATTTTGTTTTGATTCTTATTGTATACATTTTTGGATATTTATATTTTGTTTCGAAAAACAAAAATATAATAATACAATTGTGTAAAATTATTGTTGATGATATTAATTATCACGTTTTTTTGTGATATGTGAGAAATGAAAAAATATTTTTAATTTTCATAAAATATACTGCTTCTTGTTCATTTTCATATTGCATTTTATAGTTCTTATTAAATAATGATAATTCATTCATTCGCATGATGATTTTTTTTTTCTTTTTTGTCAAATTTCAAGATTTTTAGTTATTTGGTAACAATAAAATCTTTTTTATTTCACTTAAAATTTTTTTTTTAAATATTTTACAAATTTTATTTACGTAAAATAATTTGTATGGAAAATTTGTCATGTAACCCTGGGATTGGCTGATCGTATACAAATGTATACATTCGGACTTTGAGTCTTAAATGCAGAAACACGAATTTGGTCGTGCGTATACAAATGTATACCATACATTTTATATGGAGATTTTGAAAATTTTTTTTTCAAAAAACGATATCTCAGCATCCCGTGGACCAAAAACCGTAATTTTTTTACCCTAATATTTGTTGAAGAGTCCTCTTTAATCAACCCATGCGATTTTGTACTATTTTAACTTTCCGAAATTTTCATACATTTACATAAACATAATTAAGACTTCAATTTGACTTTGAAGGTCTGTATCTCAGCATCCTCTGAATCAAAAACTATTATTTTTGGATTAAAATATTCAATATGAAAATATTAGTTTTTTGTCCACGGGATGCTGAGATATCGTTTTTTGAAAAAAAAATTTTCAAAATCTCCATATAAAATGTATGGTATACATTTGTATACGCACGACCAAATTCGTGTTTCTGCATTTAAGACTCAAAGTCCGAATGTATACATTTGTATACGATCAGCCAATCCCAGGGTTACATGGCAAATTTTCCATACAAATTATTTTACGTACATACATAAAATTTGTAAAATATTTTAAAAAAATTTAAAGTGAAACAAAAAAGATTTTATTGTTACCAAATAACATTTTTATGTCACGTATTTTGAAGCACAACCACAATAACATTTCATAAAACTTGCAACAATGATTTTCAATATTCATTCAATAGAAAATAAGTAGAAATTATACCTAACAGTGTAAACTCGATAATTTGAACTAATTTAAAATGGCCTTGTTAAAATTTTAGAACAGTTAAAAAATTGCACAGAAACCAATTTACACTTTCAACACTATTTTAAACAAAAATACCAAATAGTGTTGTAATAAATTCATTTGTATTTTTAAAAAAAAAATTACAAAATTGAATATGACGATTATAAAGTGAATTTTAAATCAGGTAATATGTACATATTTAACTTGTTTTTATTTCATCCTATTTCGAAAAGTAAAAATCAGAAAAATCCCTTTACAAAATTACATAACATTATAAGCTAATTTTAAAAATTTAGGCGTTGAAAATGAAGAGGTTCAAATTACTGAGCTTATACTGTATCTATATTTAAGTAAAATTAAAGTAAAAAAAAAAAAATTAAAAAAAAAGAAAAAACATTATTTCAAAAAACATTTATACAATTATAATTCATATTGATCTTCTGTCTTTGTCTATCTTCAAATGATCGATATGCGTTTATAATTTGTATTATTCTTTTTGCGTATTTTCTTAATCCTTCCTACTTTTGTTATCTACTTCGAAAATAAACAAAAGTCAGCTGATGTGCATTAGCGTAATAAAAAAAAAAACAATACAATTTAAAAAGAAAAATCCGTACGTAATAAGTAAACAAAAACTATGGGAAAAATTAATTGTTGTATGAAAAAAACCCTTGTAAAATATTTCATTAACAACTTTTATTTTCATATAATTATTTAAAATAAATTGATGAAATATTTGAAAAAAAAAGTAAACAAAAATAATTCATCATTACAAAAAAAAAAAAAAACATTCATACAATTATAATTCATATTGATCTTCTGTCTTTGTCTATCTTCATATAATCGATATGCATTTATAATTTGTATTATTCTTTTTGAACATTTCCTTTATTCTTACATTATACTTCGAAAATAAACAAAACAGCTGATTTATAGTAAAAAATTCAAATAAAACGGAAAAAATTTAAATTGAGTTCGAATGTTTCAAAAGCTATGTTTAAAAATTTTTCGAAGCAAAATATTTATGTATGTTTGCATGTTCTTGATTTTTGAAAGAGCTTGAGATTAATCCTCTATTGTATAAATTGATGCTTTTTGGCCTGAGCCTTGGTCAAGAAACGGCATATTCATACTACTCACATTTTCACGGGTTCGCATCTCACCAACATAACAAGTATTTCACAATTCTTTTTTAAAATCACATTAACTAAAAAAGTAAAACGTTCGAACATATTCACACACATAATATTACATACATACATATTTCTATATTTTTGCGGGTTCGCATCCCACCAACATCACAAGTATTTCACAATTCTTTTTTTTCTTACCACACAAACTGTCTATTTTTAGATTTTTCTTAGACCTTCATATTTTTAAGCTTTCCCATACCAAACCACATTCAACATAATCACATACTAGCTATTTCATATCTTAAAATTATGTATATTCTTCATATATACACAACATAATCACCAACCATTAACATTCTTTGTGGCTCGATGACATTATGCTAAGGACTATCCATGCTATGTATGTCTCGGGTTCGAATCCCATAGAGACCACACAAATTTTTTTTTTCTTAGAGCTTTCAAAAAAACTTTCAGTGGTTCCAGTTCCCCGGTGGAACTTTCAGCGGTTCCAGAAACAGCTTATAATCACTACTAGTATTTCAGAAGAGCTGGAAGAATTTGATGTTGCTTGCATTTGAATATGCTTTAGAGCAACAGCAACAACAAGAATAACAGCTAAATCGGGAGCAACAAGAACAACAACAAGAATTATTAAATTACATAAGGGTTGAGAATGGGAGAATTATCAGACAAAGACAATTTTTTGAAAAGTAAGTAAAAATCTACTTTATATACTCGTATACGTATTTCGTTTTTATTATTTTATTTATTAAAATAATTTTTATTTTTTTCTTGTTTTATTACAGATTTGAAGTGGAGTTTGGGGAGCAAAGAAAATTCCTCAAATCTACAATCAACATAGTGAGATTGGAATATGGATCGATAGCCATGTTCCCAAATATTGTTTGAAATACACTCTTTATTTAATGGCGGAATTTGAAAATAAAGGGTATTTCATCAATATTTTATTGTCAGTACGACTGTTCAAAGATGTCTGACAATAATTCAATATATAAAACTTTTAATTTTGTAGATTTTAATGAGTTTAAAAATTTTGTAATAGAGAGTAACATTTTTTGTCATATTTGTTTGAAAAATTGTTTTATTTTAGAATGTTTAATTGATAATTAATTTATAATTATAGATAGGTTAAAATAAGTTTTAATTTTAATTATAAATTGTAAAAATGTTTAGAAATAAAATACAATATAAAAAAAATGAAAATATCAATTATATAATTTGTTTTTAATATTAATACAAAAGTACTTCATTTTCATCTCGCCCATCTAGATTAGGTTTGTGTATTTGAAGTCTAAAAGTTCTACCTGATTCAAAAAGATTTTTTCAATAATTCTCTTTCCTTTATCCATGAATTATGCTGATTAGAAATTCCTATCCATTTCACAAAAACTTTATTCCTTTTTTTTCTTAAAATTTTTTCTACTGAATAAAGATCTGGATGTTTGGTTTTAATTATTTCAGTAGTTATAATAGGAGAGTTCTGGATCCTTCTCCTCCTCATGACGTCAAAAATTTCAAAAATGTTTTAAAAAAGATTCAATATAATTTTTTGGTTGTTGGTGAGGTTTGAACTTGAGACTTTTTGGGTGATGGTTGGTGGGTATGAAAATTGGGGCATAGTTGATGTTGGGTGATGATGTTTGATTTGGGTATATATGTGCGTATATTGGAAGCTTCGGATAAGAAAAGTTGAAAATAGATTTATGTGAAGAAGCTTTTTGTTTTTTTTCTGTTTTTTTGTTTTTTATAAAGAGAAAATTAAGTTTAGGGTTATGAATAGATTTTTGATAAGGTTTTTTTTTCATGTTTTTTTAAAAATACAATTAATTTTGAAGATGGCATTCAAAGTTGTTTATAGTAAATTTTTATATATTATGATTTAGATTGATACTGATAAAAAAATGTTTCACACCAATTACTATACAATAATAGGAAATTGTGATTTTCTAATACATAGTTAATGTGATATATATGTACTTTATCTGCAAATAATAAATTTCTAATTCAAATGTTTATATTAATCTCGGGATATTGTGGTTAAATATAATTTTTTAAAAATTGTGTTATTAAAATTCTAGTTGGTTAAAAAATATTTTTCATTAGTTGATAGAAGAAAGTTAAGTTAAAAGGTTTAAGTGGTTCAAAAGGAAAAAAAAAGTTTAGTAAATATAAAAATATTTAAAATAAATTGAAATTTTAATTTTTGAAAAAGAAAGTTGATTCAAAAATATCAATATATCAAATGTCTTTGAAACATCATAAATCAATGATGAGAAATTTAAAAAGAAAATTAGAAAATGGTGAAGAAAGAGATTTACAATTAAAGAAAAATACAACAAACACAAACGATTTAGCATTAAATGAGTTGAATTCAATTCAACCGAAAAAATTAATTAGTTTGAAAGATATGGACTTGAATAAAGATTTTAAAATTCTGAGTGCAAAAAAAGGTAAAACTAAATATGGTGATCAGATAATGGTAGAATTAAGTGAAAAAGTTATTTTTTTACCAAAACACTATTATAATTTGTCTGAAGAAACTCTGAATGCTTTAAATGATGGCAAATATATAATGAGAATTATTGAAATATTGGGGAAAACCTATAATACTGAATTTAAAAAGAATGATATGGATGAAATTGATGATTTTATTGAAGAACTTGATGATGATGATGATAATATGTTTATCCCAGATTTTCATTAATTATACTACTTATCCATTTATTTTTTTCATTTTCCTTCACATATGTAGATATTTGTATTTTTCAAATTTGATTTTAAAAATTGTTTAATACTCTCATGGTTAATACAACCTTCTTCCCATGACAATCCATGATGATTATTATATAACCATTTAGCTTGTTTTTGTAACTTAATTGGTAAATCCTCAAAACTGTATGGTGGTTTAAATTAAAAAGTGTTGAAATTCAATTAAATTGTATGAAACTGCTAATTCTTTGACAATAAAATTATTTAGAGGTCCTCTAAAACCTTGCACAACTATAATTACATTTAGTTTTTCAGACAGCATTTTTTTAAAATTTTAATTGATAAACGATGTTGGTGTTGCTAAGTGATTTGAACTAATAAAAGTGAACTGAAGTAATAGTTCAACATACTTTTTATATCAATTTTCGTACTTCGTTTGTCAGCGGATTGTATTCAACAATTCGATCATGTAATAATAAGCAAACTGCAGTTGTTTTATCTGGAAAATTATTTGATGCTTTAAATTCTACTTCGATATCAACAGGTCCTGATTTAACAGATTCATTATGATGTGAACAATCGATAACTATTATTGGTGCATGATTTTTAAAATCTTTCCACTTTAATATAGGATGAGAATTATGTCCATAATATGATTGTTGGAATTTAACATACATTTCATACAACAGAGCGTAACGATTGCGATCAAATTTAATATTAAGATCATCATAAGGATATGTTTCTGAATTTAAATGTACTTTAACATCAGTTAAATTACAGTGATTGAATGAAGTATTATCTTCATTTTTTTCATTATTTTCACTTGTTTGCAAGGCAAAAATAATAAATCGAGGTTTTTCAACCTGTGATGAAGTTTTCACTGTCCACACATGGTGACTTGATGCTGAAGGGTATTTTTATTATACGACCCTTATTGATTATCTTGAGCAATTTTAAACGTTCAGTATCAGATACGTTTAACTGTGGTATACGCCAAAATAATTTGTAAATGCCAATTTTATAATCTTTTGAAGTATTAACTACATTATTGTCTGATTCAGAGCGTAACAAAACTAACTCATGACGTGAATTTGCAATCATTTGTTTATAATCTTCAGCAAACCCTAAAAGCATTTTCAATGATTTTTGTAATCTACTTTTTTGTATTTCTGCATGTTCAGCTTCCTTTTCTATAAGTTGAAGAATCTCTTCCATGTTAAACTGTTTTTTAAACAATACAAATTTCACCTCCATAAACTTCAAATTTTACATGTTGATGTGGTTTAAAATTAAATTCAATATTTGATGAAGATGGAATAGGTTCGCCACTTCTCATTCTAAGAATTAAACATCTACTACCATCTTCAGGTGTAGCATAGACTTCAAGTAAATCTGAACATGAAGCGATTACATTTACAATTTTGAAATTTGTCCACACATCTTCACTTGAACAGAATTTGCATCTACTTTTAATAGTGTCGCACCAAAACATTGTTAGATACTGATATTCTTACGTATCGTATCCTGATTATATAATAATTAAGGAAAAAGAAATTAAATATTATGAATAAACAAAACTTAATAAGAAAAAATATCAATTATTAAATTTAAGAATAATATCAGTTTATAATAATAATTTTTGTATTTTATATTATAAATCTATTATTTTATTATTTTCAATAATGTTTATGAAAACTTATTAAAAATTGTGGGTAACATGTACTTTATCACTGCTAATCACGTAAGGAGAAAAGTATTTTGCTACTTATTAAAGTTGTGTGATTCGCGTGTACTTTATCAGTGCTAATCATGTTGAGACATGTTTGTTCTAGTTCAAAATTTTAATTGTATGTTATCCGTGTAAAGCTTATTTAGGTTAAGAATAGCAAAAAAAAGTTTATTTAACCTTTTGTTGTAATCATATTGAAGCAAATTTTGTTTATTTCAAACGGATTATACTACATCATTGTTTTTAATTAACTAAAAACTACTTTAAATTTTAAGAGATAAACAATTTTTTAGCAAAGTGTTTTGCTTCCGAATTAGATGACTTGATAAAGTGTTAGCGTTATTGATTATTAAGTTTTTAAAATACATTCGAAAGTATATAAAGCATATGCGAAATACTATTATAATTCATTAATTTCAAGACTATAACTTTGTGTTGATTAAGAAAGTGTTTTTGTCGGTTTTTTTAAAATGAAAACTCAATTTGCTAAAAACGAAATTGTAGAGTTTCTGAAGGAGCTATTTGAAACCCACAACATGGAGTTTCTAGACGACAAAGAAGAAGAAGTTCACATCAACAACAATTTAGATATGGAGTTTCAAGTACAAGAAGAACATAATAGCAACAATTCAGATATGGAGATCCTACAAGAAGAAGAAGAAAAAGGGTCTTTATCAGAAAAAATTCTTTATTAATTGAGATATTACTGTTGAGTGAACATCGTATTGCAGCAACAACAAAATCTTTAAATTCACAATAATAATACTGTACAATAATGATACTGTACAGATTGATCTATCCTTTCACTTGTTAACTTTTAGTGAAAAATTACCAAACACTCCTACTAAAAACCTTACTCTGAATGATATAGATTTTACAACAACAATAACTACAACTGAAATGCCGACTACAGAAGATTCTATAATACAGTTGAAGAAGCAATTGAAAGTTTTAGGCAAGATTTAATTAAAAAAGAAATGGATATTGCAGGAATTATTGAAAGCCCTCATCCATTTTATAGACATTTGAAACTCCAATTTACTGAAGATGTTACTTTAACTATACGTTGTTCTTATGATAGCAACTATACAAAACGTACACTCAACATATCATGTTATGAATATCATGAATTTGAAACAGAGCGAATTCTAAGTGGAATGGTGAAGTAGAACTAGTAAAACTTCAAGATTATAACTAGAAAAGCGATCTCGAGTATATTGATGCTCGCAATGTCAAACAAATATACAAAATGAACATTTCATAAATAATCATTAATAAAAGTCAACTCATCCTCAAAATTATTAACAGTTAAGCAGCATTATTCAGAGCATAAAGATGGATTTTGAATGCGATTTGTATACAGATTATTTGTCGGACGAAGATAGGAGAACTCTTCTCTACTATCGAAAATATATACAAAAATATGAAAACATGGAAATAATAACATCAATTCATGGATCACATTACGTTGATTGTTGTTGGGCTAAGGATGATACAACTACCGGACCAGATACATGTGTTTGTAGTTATAGACAAAATAAAGTTATCAAATTTAAAAATGAATTTGAAAAATTATTGAAACTTTACAAGAAAGTAATTGAGTTCTTAGAAGAAGGAAATCTGGATATAGTACATGATATTTCATTTTTTTAAATGAATTCGATACATTTTTTTTAAACACAAAATCATATCGACAAGTTGTTTTTAACAAAAAAGAAATTGAAAATATTCGAGAATATTTAAACAACAGCAAAAGTGAAGAATATACATCAAACGGCCATTATCTTGCATGTTTTAATCCTGAAGACAATGAAAATATTTGTGAATGTGATTTAATAGAAGAAAAACAAAGAGAAAAAACTGATAGAGCTAAAGAAGCTATTAGACTTATAGAGAAATTTCTTGGAAGAATATATTATAATTATGTTGCTGATTATTAGTTAATAAATAAAAACACTTGATATTCATTTAAAAAATTGTTTTTTATTGATTTTATATGTATTTCATATTACATTATAAAAACCAGGTAAACTTATATTAAATTGTTGTGAATATTCATCATAATTCATATTAGTTTCCGTTTCTGTTGAATATTCCTCATCTGCTTCTGATTGTATAGGTTGTGCTCATTCACTGTTATTTGCTGTAGTTGTTGTTGTGGTGTTTTAAAAAAAAAATCACCAGAACAGTATTTGTTTCAGTTAGGTCTGTTAACCTATCTTCTATGGTGAGCCACTCGACACCTGGTGGCGCTCTTCTGTCTGATCTTAAAATCAGTTCTGATGATACGTAATCTTGAGCTGTATGACCCCGCACTTATAACACGTAATCTTGACCCACGTGACCTCACACTGGTAACAGCTTATGATGACGTCATTGAGCCAGAGCCATGATTCAAAACATACACATTTATAATACTAAAAAAATTTTATCTTATACGAGTATATTACATTAAAAGTTAACTGAAAGTTTTAAAAAGCAGTTTTTTTGTTAAATCTTCAGGTATTACATATGTATACTTCTAAAAATCGTAAAGATGAAACTGTAGCACTAAATATTTTGAAGGATACCCATGCCCCTTCACATGTGCAAAATTTATTTTTATTTCGATTTATTTTACTGCAAAACATTTTAAACAAAAAAATAACAGAAAAAAAAGATAAAAATAGGTGTATTGTATAACTTATTCCGCTATTTATAGCAAATATGAGAAGTTAAAACAAGTAAATTAGAATAACAATCAAATCAATGAACCAGTTGTTAACCTTATTACTAAAGCTACCATGAGGTTTGAACTCACAAGTATCAATCTTATAATCATACATTATTTTGTACTTTACTAATGTACATTCGCATTTATTTTTATCATCAAAATAAACAATTTTTTTTTGTCTATATAGAGTAAATTTTTTTCCTGTGTATTGTTGTGTATTGTAGCAAGAAAAAATAAAATAGAATAATTAATAGACTACAGGACGCTAATACTTCAGAAGAAGAAACCAGTAGCAGTTTATGAATTTCAGAGGAGTTAGACGAATTAAGCAATATTTTTCAAGAATATGAGCTAGAACAACAAAATCAAGAACATGAGGAACAAAAACCTTAACAAGAACAAAAGCAGCAGCATAAATCTATTTTCTATAGATTCAAAAATGTAACAAGGCAAATTTTAAAGTATTACAAAGATAGATCTTATAATTTAGTTGAGTAAGTTTTTCTTTTTTTTCTATTTTTTTTTTCCTTTTTTACAGCATTTCAGTTTTTCATTTTGGAAAAAATGCCATCCCGAAGAAATATCATCCCGCTGAGTATATGTCTAATACAAGTAACAGCCACTCTGCCTGTCTTCACATTGAACAATCAAAAAGAAGAGGATCATGATTGCTTTATAACAAAAAAACCGGATCGTATACATCTTGAAAAATATAACCACTCCTGGGTGATTTGGTGCTAAGACCTCCAAATCGTCTTCAATTGACGACCACTCAACTCCAATTGGAGGATTACGAGGGGCTCTTAAAATTTTCTCTATTTCCTTCAATAAGTATTGCGTAACCTCCATTTTTATATATAGGTATGTTGATCTTTTCACTTTTATTTTTATACTACATTACTTAGCGTTCAGTATCACGAGTATTTATGCAAAAAAAAAATTATTGGATATAATAATAAGAAATCAAAATTTTTTTAAAAACTTGCAAAAATTTATGATAATAACATTCTTCACATTAAACCAAAAAAAAAAACAAAAACCATCTGAGTCAGTTTTTTATATTACACCGTCAACAAACATCCGGTCCAAATTTTCATTCTAACGCACGTTGTTTTTGTTTTTGATAAGTAAACAAAATTTATTTATAAACTTGCAAAAATTCTTGATAATAAAATTCTATTTTATACTCACACTATCTACAAACATCCGATCGCAATTTTTATACTTTCTCCACACATACACAACCGAAAACTTTCCATATCACACCAAAGCTTCATCCACACCCAAAACACACACCACGATGTACAGAATACAAGGTGAGCTAGAGCGAGAAAAAGCTATTTGTAAAACTTTGAGGTATGACGTCATTTCTATCGAGTTTGTAGCACAATGTAAACATGCATTACCAGTTTATTTTATAGTGAGTTAAATTCTTCAGATTTGTTGACAGATTTATGTGTATTTTTGTGATTTTTATGTGATCATATTATTTTGTGTCCAAATTTGTTTTGTTTTTATTATATTATTATATTTTTTCAATTATTATAACATCATTATTACGTGAAAATGGTCAAATGTTCGATATTAAATTGTAAAAACTATGAAGGAAAGAAAGGAAGTGAACTTATAAAGTTCTTTTACTTCCCTAAAAATGATATAAACATTCAGGAAAAGTGGATTAGTGCTTGTGGAAAAAAAATAAGAAACTTAAAAATAGCTAAAGTATCTTTGATATAATATGGGACTATAATAAAAAATATATTAACATAAATACATATATCATTTTGTGTATACATCATATTTTGTGGAGAAAATCTAATGTTTTATTGACTTTTGTAGGAAGATCCGATACATCACAGCAGGTTAGCCTACAAAACAATACTGGAACAAGCTGTGAAAAATTCGATAATTTCCAGGTTACTCAAAAATTGGTAAACAATTTATCAATAGACATTTCACATTTAAATAAGGAATTATATAATGATGAATTTGACGTAGAAGAAGAAACAAAAAATATTAGTTTTAGTGATATTGAGGAAGATGCTACTGAGTTTTTGTCTGGGTTCTTAATTAAGAAATGTAATCTTACAGAGTTTAAGGAAAATAGTAATTTAACTTATACATGGATTGAGGAAGTTTCAGAAGGGGGATTAATTAAGCCGACTAAATGTTTTGTTGAAAATGTAAAACTATTAGAAAAAATATTTCAAGCATATAATAAAACTACAATTGATTTAGGCAAACATATTTTCACTACCTTACTTTATATCGCACAATTTGTACCATTGCAAGATAATATTAAAAAACTATTCTTTAGAAGTAGGATTTATTTTCGCATCAAATATTTGAATAATTTGATAACTTGTAGTACACTAAAATCAGATAGTGTACAAAAAAAGTACAAAAAATTACGAACATAAAATAATACAAATGTATTATAATATTAAAATTATTAGATATTCGTATGTTATAAGTATTATTAAAAGTATGTACATACTTTGGTTTTTGTATCTTATATAATAAGCAAATAAAAAGAATTTTATAACGTTTTAAAAATTAGTTTCAATAAAAACCTTCTATTATTTAATTAAATTCATTATTTTCGATATAAATGACGTCACAAGCTTTCACAAAGAGCTTTTCTCTCGCTCTAGCTCACCTTGTATTCTGTACATCGTGACACACACCCTACAAATCACACAACAGCTTAACACCATCAAAGCTATACCACATACCACAAAGCTACACCATATACCACAACTCAAACACACAAAAAGCTTCAAAGCTTATGACATCAAACATAATGATGGGGTTGTCGTATCACGATATAAGCTTTAGGCTCTAACCTCCTCTTTTAACTTAGAACTCATCTTATCAATATACATCAATTTTAATATCTCTTGAGAAGAGCAAATATTTTGCATTAGTTTCTATCTTGAGAGAAAACATGTAATTTTCTTATTTCAATAGAAACGCAAAATTATTGCAAACAATCTTCTCATGGCAAATACAAACAATTGAACAATCAATAAAAAATTTAATATGGAAAGGAATTTATAGTTAAGCATAGTCAGTCTAAGTTTTTGATTTTAAGTTCCATATCTTTTTGTAAATTCTTTGAAATCAGAAAAATAATAAATATTTAATAAATTAAAATAAAAAGTTTGTCTTTATTACAATAAACTTAGCTTAAGCTTCCACCGTGGAACTGGACATACGTCGTCTTAACTTTTCGTCATTTAGAGCCACATTAAACAGTCTAATCTGACAGTCTTTTGACGAGTTTTAAGTGGTACATTGTCGTCTTTTTGGAATCTTAGTGTACGTTAAATTGACTACTTTTGGGCACTGACCAAATTTTGAATTTGTTCTAAAGATTGTCGATAGGTTACATTTTAAATATAAGTTTTATAAAAGTCTGTCATTAAGAAAATCTTGTAAAGAAAATAATATTCTATTAACTATATTAAATAAAATAATTTCAAAAAATTATAATTTTGTTTTTTTTTAAAGTAAACCAAGAATAGAAATTTAATTGGCGCAGTCGGTAGGATACCGATAGTGTTTCGTTATTGCTAATAGTTTTTTTTTTTAAATAAATAACAATACAATTTTTGAGTAAAAATCAATTATTTTCCTTTATTCCTTTATTAATTAAGTGACAACAAAAAGTTAAAAAGTGTAATGAACAATAGGTATCTGCCTATATACTCCTAACAAGGAAAATTTTTATAGAATCACAGAGTCAATGAAGAAATAATAATATAACTTTACATATTTTGTAAAGAGTTTCAAAGCACACTCTGATTTTTAAGACGAAACTTTTCTAGTTTTAAGACTAAAAAATGTTTATAAGAAAATATAAAATGCCAAATGATATTCTTAATAAATTAAATATTAAAAATCACTTGAGTGAAGATAAACCCAGTCATTATACTCCATCATTAATGAACAATTTGTTTTCAAAATTTTCTGCGAACTATTACCTCCAAGTAGTAGCTCAAATATCGTTAATAAAAACATATCCGCACTCGGACGCATACGTAGCTTTACAAGAAAATTACCAAATTAAAGACGAAAATAGAAATAAAAGAAATTTTAAATATGAAAACAAAAATTTTAATAAGAAACAATTTTAGACAAAATAATACAAATATACCTCATTCGAATCAAAGTATAGTTAATAATAGAAACCCTTATCAAAATAATGGCAATTTCTCACGAAATATCAATTATAATAAATTACAAAAGACCTTTCAAAATATGTTATTCTAATCAAAATAGAAATATTAATAATAATTCACAACCTATGGACATAGATAACAACGAACTGAATTTTCTTATACGAGTATAGCCTCAGAAAATGTTTACGCATTATAAAAACAAAAATATGAGGTAAAGAATTATTATTTTTATTAGACACTGGTGCCGTTACTTCTGTAATAAAAAAAATATATTTTCTAAAAAGTATGAAAAACCAAACTCTGGCATCTCTTCAAATATCAACCAACCATGAAAAACCAATCACAAAACAAATGCCAATATCAACTCTTTGTTGTGTTTTCGTAATCAACCTCTTCAACATATATTTTTCCATCATTTTCAAAACTCGGGATATTAGGAAGAAATATAATAATACCGCAAAAAATTAAAAAATTTAATATAACAATTAAAAATTAAAAAAATATTAAAAGTAGCCTATTAATAAAAAACAATCATTTAGCATTCGTAATTTCAATTCCAAAATAGTCAAATAAAGAATATTTTCAAATAAAAGTCATTCCAATACCAAATTCTTACAAATATGAAATTGAATTACATAATTATATACTATGAAAGGACGTAATATATGAATATATTGACCAATATTATGAAAAAAACTCTTATAAATAGTAATGAATGTATTCAAAATTTATACAAACATTCTTATAACAATTGTAAATTCAAAATAAACAAAAAGGAAGAAATTTTAGAAATAGAAAAAGATTTCATAATAACAAAACATATATTTGAGACAAATGTTACGACTGTAATATTTTAAGATATAAAATGAAAGATAACTGTACACCTAATTCTCTATTTACACAAATTTTTTTTACACGAATTGGATTTAACACGAGTTAAAAAGAAAAAAAAATTCTCTTTTTACACGAATTGTTTTGTTTTAACACGATTTTCAATATTCTATAAATTTTTCTTGAATCTCATAGAGCAAATAGAGCGAGATTTTTCGACGCGTGTACGAAGCGTTTAAATTATTCTCAGGAAAAGTCTCTGAGACTCGGTAGATTTTGCTTTCGCCGTGTACGAGGTTAGGTCTTTTGTTTGGGATCTTATAAGATAGCATGGGATTCCCCGAATTATGCATAGAGTAAAACCGTAATGCATTTTTTACGCACTTTAGTTTGGTTTTGAGAGTTGAAAAGAAAAGACGTTTAGTTGTAGTGAATATTTAAAAAGTTATAAGTAAAATAAAGTTAGTGCTCGTATAGATTCATTAACTCAATAATAAGGTAAGTTTTAAATAATTTTCAAATCTTGGTATTATTAATATGAAAGATATTTTGGTAGCCCTAACACAATGTCACATATTTCACCTGTAATAAAATCGAAGAGGAAGGCAATCAGTTTAGATACTAAAATTAAAATTTTAGATCAACTTGCAACAGGACAAGGTGCAACGGCTGTAGGAAAGCATTTTGGTATTCATGAAGCTTCCATAAGAACGATTAAGAAAAATGAAACTGCGATCAGAAAATCGGTATGTTCTGGAACGAAAAAAAGTGCTAAATCATCGTCATACATAAGAGATGTTGTCAAAGAAAAAATGGAAAAAGCTTTGGTAATACAACCGCTAGACTAAGGGTTCATTGCTACTTTTAAAACGTACTACATAAAACGTTCATTCCAATACGTGCTAGGCAAACTAGACCATAATGAGGATTTAACAGTCATTGATGTGTGGAAAAATTTTTCTATTATGGACTGTATTAATCAAGTTGAGTTGGCGTTAGCTGACTTAAAGCCATAAACATTGAACTCATGTTGGAAAAATATTTGGCCAGAATGTGTCAAAAGCAAAGATCCTGATCCTGTCATCCATAATAACGCTGTTTTTACTGGCATCACAAAGCTGGCACATACGATTGGTGGGAATGGATTCGATTATCTATCATTTGTCGATATAGAGGAATTATTAGTTGATAAAAGCTTGAGCGAAAATGAAATTATAGACCTCACCCTTGAGACTCATCATGACAGAGAACATAGCGATAATGACGAAGAAGATCCTCCCATTTTAAATGCAACTATAATTAAAGAAGGTCTTGATCTTGCCAGAAAATTAGGTAATCATTTTGAACAACTAGATCCTGATGAGGAACGAGCTGCAAAATTTCAACGTGAACTGAAATCAATAATGGCATCTTACAGGGAACTTTATAACGGTTTATCACGAAATCAAACACAATCTTTAATGACTGATTTCTACTGAATTATTAACACAGGAGACTAGAGATGATAATCCAGAAATAATTTCACAAGATGATGAACAAAATAATTCTAGTGATGGCACTGATAATGCATAAAATTTTATCATGTTTATATTATTTTAACTTTTTTTATATTAATGAATTTCAGATATTATTTTCTTTTTCTCAATGTATAATTTATTTTTTATAATATATTTAATGAATTGAAATGTGAAAGCACGAGATAAATTAAGTGAACTCTAACAATAATTTTTTAATATTGTTTGCACCTTATCCTATTTTTACACGAATTTTTTTTTTACACGAATCTATCGTGTAAAAAGAGAATTAAGTGTATTATTCAATTTAAAGATTGTAAAACATATTAATGTACGATAATAATAATTATTTCAATATTCAAAAAAATTTGATGTTACCACTGTATAACAGCGTAAGCATTGTTAATGAGCAGTTCCACAAAATTTCGACCAAAAAATATCGAATTTGAGAATCGATGTCTTCCGATTTTTTTGAAATTTGATGTTTTAAAGGGGAGAATTTATTCTATCATATAAAAATACTTCCAAAAAAAATTTTCCCAAAAAGGACTAAAAGAGCTTTATCCTTGAATATCTAAAAATGCTAACTCTCAATTTTGCTCATTTTTTTTTATGTTTTGTATAATATTATTAGCAACATCGTGTTAACATCTCAAATTGGGGTGAAGCTGAGTTCAGGTGGGAGAATTTTTCAAAGAATATCATGTCTATTTTTCTCATAGAAAATCAATTGATTTTCATACAAATGCAAATTTTATACTAATTTTTTTTGCTATTGTCCACAGCAGGTATTTAAACAGATTCAAGATTTTTTATATTTGACTGGTGGCGAAGGCGTTATAATTATGCAATAACCTTGCATAGATTCTACGGAAAGGGGTGGTTTTCTTATTATTGCTTTTATCTTTTCTTCAAAATATTGTATTTACCTGTGCCTAACAGTTTTATAGAAATTTTCAAAATACAGGTGGCATTATAAATTTGAAACGTACCTTATTATCATCATTATGTGTATTTTTGTAAATGCATTTATAATAAATCTCAAATGTAACGGTTTTTTTATGCGTATGGCCGTATGGGTATAAATTCGAAAATATCCAATTATTTCATCTTACAATTTTAAAAGTGCGACTAGAGTTAAGTTGTGTTTTTGAATAAAAAATTAGAGTGTTTGTTGTCTGTGTACTATAAAAATATTAAAAAAGCTAAAATCATGGAAAAACGAGTTAATACAATATGTTGTTGCAATCCTTTGAAAAAAAAAACCACACAATCCTAAAAGAAGTGACTTAGGAACTGTTAAACCGTGGATGATTAATAAAGTGCCTGAATTAAAAGTGGAAAATAAAATCTGTAGCATGTGTAGAACAGCTCTTCGAGAACTGCCAGGACCATCTATGAAGTTTGTGGACAACTCAAGCGTTGAATTGGTGCAGAGAATTGAGATTTGTGATGATTTAGAAGTCGAAAGAGAAGTAGAAGCGTCTGAAATAATGGACGATAACTTAAGAATGTTGGCTCTACATTCCCTAAACGAGTGTCTTAATACTATTGGCGAAGAACTTTTTGACAAGAAAAGAATGGACAATCATTCCTATTTGCGTAATAAGTGGAATCAAAGTGCAATTAAAATTGCTGAGAAAGTTTCAAATTTGAAAGATGAGCGTGAACCATTATCATTAAATTGGGTTGATAATGAATATGTGAAAAAATTGAAAACGGCATACGACAATACAAGCGATGACAAATTTAGAGAACTTATTTTGACGTTAGTTTCGGAAAAATGGGGTATGAAAAGAACAGCAGAAATATTTGAAAATGCAACACTATATCAAATTAAAAGGAGTAGAAAATCAGATCTAGAAGCAGCAGAACTATCCAGTCCACGGGAACATGACAAGAGCCTTAAACCTGATGTAATTTCTACAGTGAAGGATTTCTACTGTAGTGATGACATTAGCAGAATAATGACTTAGTGGTACACTCATACGTTCAGCGATAAGAGCGAGCCTGCAGAGACCATATTTGAAACAAATAACGACACCTTTTCAACTTTTTGAATGGGAAAGGAAAAACATAAGTAACATGAATTTTATATACATACATGTATTCTACCGAATATAAAGACGAGAAGAGATTATCGAAATTTTAAATCGATCTAAAAACTGCGCCCTCAACACAGAAAATTCATCACGTCTTTCCACTTTCTTACGGGAGCATAAGTGTAAAGTATTTTTCATCCGCTGTAGAAGAAATCAGCCGCAATTTAAAAAAGGTACCTAAATAAAGAGCAAAGAATAAAGCTACATATGTATCTATGTATATGTATCTCATTCAATGTTAAAAATTATTATGTTATATGTTAAGTATTATAAATTTTTTTTTTCTTCAATAATTATAGGTATTATGAGATTGCTAACATAAAATAATTTAACGCTCATGTAACTATGTATGTATATATAAAGGTAAATAACTCTTATATTTTTAATAAAATTTTTACAAACTTATTTAAAATTTTGAAAAATTTTTAAAAAAAATAGACATGATATTCTTTGGAAAATTCTCCCACCTGAACCCAGCTTCATCCCAATTTGAGATTTCAACATGATGTTGCTAATAATATTATACAAAACATAAAAAAATGAGCAAAATTGAGAGTTAGCATTTTTGGATATTCAAGGATAAAGTATCCTTGTATCGCCCTTTTAGTCCTTTTTGGGAAATTTGTTTTTCGGTAGTATTTTTATATGATAGAATAAATTCTCCCCTTTAAAATGAGCTATATATGAGTCCAACCATAGAACTTAATCAATTAGAAAATATTTAAAAAATTAAAAAAATTAAACATAATATTTTATATAGTAGTATATTTTTTATCGTTATAACTTTAATCTTGTATTTTATAAAAAATTTAAAAAATGAAACAAAAAAAATTGATATTCAGAATAACATCCATCTTAAGGAGGGAGAGTCCTCTATAAAACCTAATAATATTATAATATAGATAATAAATAAATCTTTTCCTAAATACATAAGTTAATCTCTTTAAGATGTAACTTTCTCTAGATTTATATCTATTCTTTTTTTTTCAAATAAATAAATAAGTCACTTTGTTTTTCAAAACTAAATATCTTCTTCAAACAATTAAATACTTTTGATAATAATAAATAAGTAAATCACTTTATTTTTTCAAAACCATATCAATTAAAATATCTTTTGCGGATAATTAATTATTTTCGACAATATTATAAATAAATAATTCAATTTGTCTTTTATATTAAATAAAATAATTTCAAAAAGTTATAATTTTGTGTTTTTTCTTAAAGTAAACCAAAAATACAAATTTAATTGCTCGTCGTTGATTGGTTGTTATTGATTTTTACGCGGTAAAATTTAAGATCAATTAATAGGGTAGGTATGCTTATTAACGGACAAACATTTTTTTTTACTTTTCTTTGAAAACTTCCTTGAGAAAAGAAAAAACAAAATTTAGATAACCCCCAATATCATTGTCGTTTTCTTCGTTTTTATTGAAGTTAATTAATAAAATGTACCTACTTAAGTGAAATCTTAACTAGTTCTTTAATTATCAGAAAGTATAGAAAAATTAATTATTGTTTCAAATAGAAATTCCGTGAAAAACTTAGACATTTGAACAAATTTTAGAAGAATTTTTATACATAAAATAATAAACTTACTTGAATCGAGTATATTTGTTTTGATAAACGAAATATCTTACTTAATAAAGAACATAAAATTCTACAATATAATTGAATTTTTTTTTAGAAGTAACATATTGACCGGTAATTAAAGCTGTATAGATATAATATATTTTTAGTGACATGCAGTGAATTGATCGTCCCTGTGATGATACAAAATCGATTCAACTTGGTAAACTTTCATATAGATACATATACATATATACATATGTATGTATATGTAACGGCTGTGCTAAACCATATTCTTTGATAAAGAAAAGTAGAACAAAAACCAGGAAAAAAGGGAAAAAACAAAAAGAAGAACGAAAGTCTCATTGTGTATGGTAGTTTATTTTAAATTGCCTATAATTTTTTCTTTAATTATTTTGAAAAAAATTAAATAAAAGTGTACATCTAAAAAATTAAAATAATTTCACATTCTAAATCTCACTCAAATAGTAAAAGAGAAAAGAAAGATTTTTGTTTTAGTAAGAAATATGTGTTTTATATGATCTTTAAATAGTAATCCTATTGTAAGAAAACAAATTCTAGTGAAATTAGTGAAAAATCTTCTCAGCAAATGTGCCGACATTGGATTGTTTATTCTAGATATAATTTAAGAACGAGTTGCCCATGGGCCACAATCAATACGTCTCAACATATCGATAATTAGTATTTTCTTGAATTTAATAATTAATTTTGTAATAGAAAACAAAAGATAATGATAAAAAGTATAATAAAAAGAAAAGAATAAAAAGAAAAAAAAAGTAAAAAAGTGAACGTAGCTAATGTAATATTAGTGTTATCATTTAAATTTTCAGGATACTTAAAAGCTAATATGTAATTGAATTATAGTTATCTCCTTGTAAGACGCATTAAATAAAAAAAATGATATACAATTATTACATCTTCATCATCTCCATATTTTTCGATGTCATTCTCATTAAAATACCAGCTTATGTATCAGAAAGAAATTTACATGCTTCTTTTTAATTCACTTGTGTCAGAAAAGTAGAAGAAAGTAGAGAAAATTTTTTTATTTAGGAATTTAAAAACAAAATTAAATGTTGATTAATATGTTATTTTTGCTTCTCAAATTTCAAAACCTGTATAATACTCATAGTATTTACTAAAAATTCAACTTTTTTTATTCCATTAAGAAAATTCTCATATTCATATGTACATATGTATATGTATATAGTTTAAAAGCGCACTATGAACATAATCTAAATGGTTACTACGACTTAGCATCACCGATTAGTTCGAAGCTCATTCATAATTTCTTTTATTGCTTTTTTTTATATTTTTAAATACTAAATTCTTTAATTCTAGATCAATGACACATATATTTTGTTCAGAGCTGAATTTAATTTTTTATTTCAGCAAGAAAATTCTTATATTCATATAATATACAATTTAAACATCTATCAACATCATCTATAGCCTAAAGGGTTACGATGGCTGATCACCAACATCGGAGTCTATCGAAACTCATCAAGAATTCTCATCTGCCCCAACCATAACTTACCTTTCGGCACAAAATGTTTAAACGGTATTCAAAATTTTCCCAGGAACAACCGCCGCATTACACCTACTATAGAAGTTTTGCCCGTGGATAATTATTCCATTACCTGTTTTTTTTTCAAATATTTTGTGCATATTATTTGTTTATTTTTCCGAATAAGGTAATTATCTCCAAGGAAGTTCCACTTTCTAACAAAGTTTGAAGAAAGCATTTTGTGTAGAAATTTGATCCTATAATTTTTCTCTATACATTTTTTTTCTTTGAATTTTTGGTAGAGTTATTCTAGTAGTTCTCTCTTTTATTCTATTTTATTATATTATATATATTTTATTTATAAGTATTAATTTTTTAATTTAGTTATTTATATATACATACTATATATGTATATTTTTTAGAGTGTTCATAATTCTTGTGCACGAACAAAAATAAATTAACTTATTTATGATATACATATGTAGTTAAACTGTCTACTTGAAAGAAAAATATATTCTATGTGAAATTGATGCTGACGGAACTTGAAAAACTCTAATAGGTTTAAAAGAGGAAACAGGTAACGCGGGATGAATAGTGCATAAAAGGAGATTGATTTTGGTATTATTTTTTGCAAAAACTATTAACAGTTTTTCTTGTAGCTCGATAAAACTCATTCTGCAGATCAATGAAGGCACTGGAGGGATAAGCACAGCAAACTAGTATTTCAGTAAATCTTTTACAAAACTGACCGCAGGCTCATTGCCCTTTAGACCATCATGACCTATAGTCCAACAGATATGGTTATTAGTTTTTATCCACTTAAGTGAACTTAATACGTTGGATTATAATAATTATCACAAATTATTGGGAAAGGTTTAGATTATGTAAAAAGTGTGTACTGTTATCAGGAATTCTATTAATAATTTTTCTTGTAGTATGAAAAACTCATACTTTAGATCAATGAAGGTAGTAAAGGGATAAATGATTCTGAAAAAGTGACTTTGTATTATTGTCAGCAAGCCTATTGCCCTTTAAACCAACATGATCTCGAATTCCACAAATACTGTACCTTATTATTATAATTATTATTCCTGATGTTTAAAAGTAAGAGTTGTTGCATTGGTTACATAAGGATGTATAACGGGAAGGAAATCAGGAAGTTTAACGGTTGGCTTTTACAAGAAAAGATATGTGTTAGTAAATAAAAAAAATAATTTAGAATTTTTAAGAAACGCATGTTGTGAAATTAATGTTCATATAATACATTTTTAATATATCTTCATTTCTATTGACATATTGTATTATTTGAAGTAAACTACAACATTGTCATATAATATCGAATATTAAGTTAATTATTTTGTCTAAAAACTGTTTACACTGACACTTTCGTCAAAAACTTTCAGTTATTTTATGATAATTGTAGACAAGTTTATCATCTTAGAGATAAACAAACTAATTTTTTTTTCAATTGAACAACTTTAAATGGTGGAAATACGCCGAAATCATAAAATAATATTAAAATAAAATTCTATTTTTACCGTAATATAAATTTGAAGGTTTAGTAGCGGTTATTTTATGGTTATATGGTGGGTGTTTAAAATTTGTGATTTGAATTTGGAAGCTTAAAAAAAGGTAAAGTAGTTTGGCTGTTGGCTAAATTGAACCCGAGAACCTTTGGGTGATGGTCGGTGGTAATGGACAGTGGGCTATAGCCGATGTTGGTTTGTGTTGTTTAATTTGGGTATATATGCGTATTAAAAATATGTTTTTGGTAAAAAAATATGTGGTTAATTTATAAATAGATTTCGATGAAGAAGCTTTTTTTCATTTTCTTAAAATAGAAATGTTTTTGAAATTTTTTCTTTAAATATATGTACATATATATATTCATATATATTTGTGTGTGTCATTTTATATAAAGGGATAAAGGTCTAATAAATTTTAAAAGTTAGTTTGCATTTAAAAAATCAATGCAGAATGTTCTGGTGTGAAATAATTAGACATGGTAGGAAATTTTGTTCATATGAAGGTGTGTGGACAAATTTTAGAATAATTAATGCTAGTGTAAACTGTACTGGTTTGCTAGAAGTCTACTTTAAACCCGATGAAGAGAACAGGTGTGCGATTTTGAAAATGAGAAGTAGTCAACCAATTCCATCTTCAGCAACTACAGAATTTAAATTTAAACCACATCAGCATGTTAAAGTAGGTCTATGGCGGCGAAATTACAATAGTTGGCAATGCATATGATGGATCAGCTCCTAAAAGAAATTACAATCGTTTTTTCAAAGGTTGTCCATTTGGAGACGTAGAAACTTTGCAATAAAATGAAAGAAGAGAAAAAATCATTGAAAATCAGAAACCTCTGCTTTCTAATGAGAAATTATATAAAAATCTGGAAACTCAAATTAAAAATAATTCGAATTAACAAGCTTCATTTTAAACATTAATCTAATAAAGCATAAATAGACTGCTTTATATATATACTTGTAATACTATTTATTTTATTTTGTTTAGAATTTGAAATTGAAAAAGATATAAAATGATTGATCATAAGAGAAAATTTATTAGTCAAAATCATGATTGTAAAGGGAAAGAATTAATAAATCCTCTTATCATTGAATTACCATTTGAAGCACACTTACCAGGATATAATTTTTGTGGTCTTGGAACAAAACTTCAGAAGCGTTTAGAGAGAGGTATCAATCCTCTTGATGAAGCATGGTAAAGAGCATGATATAGCTTATTCCAAGTATTGAGATAAGCATCAAAGACATATAGCAGTTCAAATATTAGCAGGAAAGCCTTGGCAGAGAGTGAAATCTAGTGATGCAAGTTTAGGTGAAAGAGCCAATGCATAGTTTGTAACTAAAGTGAAACATTGAATGGGTTTGAGTAAAAGGAAAACTTGTAAAACAAAACGCAAGAGACAATGTGGTAAAAAATTATTCAAAAATGCTTTGAAAAATGTTAAATCTATTCTAAATAAGAAACTTTAGGGGTGTCTTTATGCGTAATTAACTACCAAAACATCCATGACGTAAAGAATGCGAAATTGTAAACTTGGATATTTCATCAATATTAGGTACTCATTGGGTAGCATATTACAAAAACTTCAAAAATATTGAATACTTCGATATTTTTGGTAATCTACAACCACCGAAAAAAATTATTCATTATCTTGGATCTGATGTAATATCAGGTATAATTACTATCAATATCAGGAATATAATTCATTTATATGCGGTCACTTGTGTTTGAAATTTTTATATGATTGTATAAAATTTTATAAAGACGAAATTAAATCATAATTTTTTAACGAACAAAAAAGTGTGTTTCTTCTCATGTAAAGGGTTTAAATAAGACAATTTAAATTCACTCGTTATTATTTATTATTTTCAAGTCATCATATCAATAACACTAACTCTAAGCGGTAATACTTCCATACTAAAAGCTGATTACTTTCCTCCTATAGAATTAAATAGTGATTATTTACTCACTAACTCAAAGTGATGGAAAAAAATTAAACGTAGTTGACTCAATACTCAACAATAATTGTATGAGTTTTCTTTTTGACGAAATACGTTATGAGTTGAATGGTGTTGAAATTGATAGAACACGTAACTTAGGAATTACAAGCATATCAAAAAGTTATACATACATATATCTCTCACTGAAGATCAAACCAATACCTTATATAATGCATGATGGTATATTTGTCACTATTTAATCTAATTTCCATTTCAAATTCACAATCTAAATGTAAATGTATGTTTAATTCCAACAATCATATTATGGGTATAATTCTCATTCTATATTAAAGTGGAAGGATTTTAAAAATCATGCACCAATAATAGTTATCGATTGCTCACATCAGAATGAATCTGTTAAATCAGGACCTGTTGATGTTAAAGTAGAATTTCAAGCATCAAATAATTTTCCAGATAAAACAACTGCATTTTGCTTATTATTACATGATAGAATTGTAGAGTACAATCCACTCACAAACGAAGTTCGAAAATTGATATAAAAAGTATGTTGAACTATTACTTCAGTTCACTTTTATCAGTTCAAATCATGTTAAGGAATGTAATTAATTTAATTTAATTTTTTGTATTCCCTTGTAAATTTTTGTAACTTATTGTGAAATTGTCATTTAAAAAAAGAAATGTATATTTATTCAGGAATTTTTATGTTAGATATTTTTCAAGCTTCCTTTTCTTTTAAAATAAATATTCTACGATGTACCTTCTCGTATACTTTTTATTAAAATTCAATAACTGGCGACAAATAGGCACGAATTTTGTTTGTTGGATAATAGAATTTGAAAGTGGGTACCACAATATCTGGTATTTAAAAAATGTTGGAAATTTTGTTTTTGAATTTGAATCTCATAATATGTTCACAATTATGAATGTTATCGAACAATTGAAGTAATGATCAAAGAATTATTCCGATCGACATTCGTTCACTGTGTACGTATGCTTATATGAGAAAAAGGTACCTTGTACTTATTGAACAATTATACATGTAAATGTATTGGCACCTTGTGCATATAAATCTTGATTTAAAAGGAGTATCTTACTATATACTCATTGTGAGATCAGATGGATGAATGTATTAGTACCTTGTGCGTAGGTACATTCATTAAAAAAGCAGTACCTTGTACTCAATTGTTAAATGATTGGTTGCCGATTATCCGTTTATTCAAATTATTTCAACAATTCTTTACCACCACTTTTCATGATTGGCTATATTTTTTATTTTCGATTATCCTTATTGCATATTACAAATTTTGAGAAAGGGAAATTTAATACATATCAGTTTCTTCTAATTTTCATTTAAATATTAGAAAAATATCTAAGTAGTTCACTCTTTAACGAATCTTCAAAAGTACAAGTCCTATTTTGTTAATATAAAAACTAAAGTGCAATAAATTTTATAAAGTTTAAAAAAACTTGTGTTTTATTTTTAAAAAAATCATCAAAAACCATTGATGATTCAACATTTAGTCCTTCGAGTCGGATTGTGAATTAAAATACTGTTTAATTTTTAATAATTTTTTTAAAAATAATTTAGTGAATTTAACAAAGTCTGTTAAAATTTCACAAATTATAATTGAAATTGTGTAGTGCACATTGTAAAACAAAATTCAAGAGTGTGTGAAGAAAAATTAAGAATATAAATTTTTGTGAAAATAAAAATACATAATAGGAATCAATAAATTTAATACAGAAAAATAAGTGAATATAAAATTTTTAATATACTATAATCTATGTATATTGTATACATGTGTTTAGATGTGAAATTTTTTGGATGTTGGAAAATAAAAACACACAAAATTCGTTATTTATTTCAAATTTAAAATAAAATTAAAGTTACAAAAAAAGCATTTTCTTGTAAAGAAAACAAATTTAACAAATTCAAAAGAGTTTTATCCGTTATATTCGAATATATACAGTGCTGGAAATAATTATAAACTCACATGTGCTTATTGCCAGTTTCTTGTGAAAACGATATTGTATTATCAAACTAGTATTGGTAGATGATTGCATTTAAGTGAGTCATCAATTCAAATGCAGACGAGAAATCTTAGAATTAGGAAAAATTTTAAAAAGTGGAAATTCCCAAAATTCCAGCTGTAAGTTGTAAATTACGGTTGGAAATAATTATAAACTCACTTCACTTTTGTGTAGTTTGTTGAAGTGTTCAGTACATTTATTTATCGCAAGTTATTTAAAATTAAAAAAAGTTATTGGCGGAATATTGAAAATTTATAATTTTTGCAAATTATTTAACATTTTTAAACAATTATAGTAATTACTCAATTATAATTCAAATATTAATTTCTTCAAATAAAAATGCCGCGTGGTAAAGAACTTAGTGAAGTGGAAAAACAGAGAATTATAGACTTTAAAGAGTATGGATTAAGCCAAAGAGACATTGCGAAGAAAATTAATCGTTCACAAGGTGTTGTAAAAAATTTTTTACGTCTTGGAAAAGAAAATTATGGTACAAAAAAGAGATCAGGTCGTCCATCTAAGTTCTCTGCAAGAACAAAAAGAAAGGTTTTGAGGGAAATAGCTGCAACTGGAGCATCCTCATCTAAAATAGTACAACGCCTTAACTTAGGTTGCTCTTCACGACTTGTGCGCTTATGGGCAAATGACTCCGAAAATTTAAAGTACATGAAAATTTTGGGAAAACCTAAACTACAGGAGCACCACATTCAAAAGAGGTTGAAATTCGCTGAAAAGTATGTCCGGAATGAATCAATCTGGCAAAATGTCATATTCAGCGATGAAAAAAAATTCAACCTGGATGGACCTGACGGTCTGCGATACTACTGGCATGATCTACGAAAAGAGCCCAAAATCGCTTCAAAACGAATAAGTGGTGGTGGATCCGTTATCGTATGGGCAGCCTTTAAAAGCGGTCAAAAATCAGATATTGTGTTTATAAAAGGTAGATTGAAGGCTGAGGGCTACATTGCCATATTAGAAAACTTTTTACTGCCACTAATTGAGTCCTGCGGCAACGAAGATGTTATATTTCAACAGGACAACGCACCAATTCACGTTGCTAAATCGACTAAAAAGTGGTTAAAAAGTGCCAGCATTAATACTCTCGAATGGCCAGCCTGTAGTCCTGATTTAAACCCCATTGAAAACTTATGGGGTTTAATTTGCAGAGAAGTGTACGATCCAGAAAGGGGAGAAATTGGTAGTGTAGCGGAATTGAAACAAAGAATTCGTATTGCCTGGAACAATATACCAAACTTATTTTTAAATAATTTAATTAGTAGTATGACTAATAGGTTAATTGAAGTTATAAAATGTAAAGGAAAATCGATCTCATATTAATAAAAAATCCTGAATTTGAAAATATGAGTTTATAATTATTTCCAACCGTAATTTACAACTTACAGCTGGAATTTTGGGAATTTCCACTTTTTAAAATTTTTCCTAATTCTAAGATTTCTCGTCTGCATTTGAATTGATGACTCACTTAAATGCAATCATCTACCAATACTAGTTTGATAATACAATATCGTTTTCACAAGAAACTGGCAATAAGCACATGTGAGTTTATAATTATTTCCAGCACTGTATTTTTGAGTTCTATAATTATTTCAAATTACAAAGATATTAAAAAAAGCAATAAAAGTTGTTTACAGTTAATAAATTAATAGATACAAACTTTTTATTAAGTAAAATATTTGAAAAAAAAAAAATAATATATCATAACATCCAATTTTACAATAAATTGAAAAAAAAAAAAAAAATCAAATTAAAAGTTAGTAATTTAGATATTAGTGTTTTACATTAAATTATTGTGTTAAAAAAAAAATTTTTGTGTGTTTAATAAAAATAATAATAGAACAAGTGACAAAGGTTTATTCATAAAACACAATAAAACAATGGCATCCAAAAGGAAGTTAGCATCGAACGTGGAATCAGCACAGAAAATCAGAAAAGTGTGCTTCACACAAGCGACACGGTTAGCAGAAAATATAGAGAGCAATGGGGAACAAAATACAGATAAGTATTCAATTAGATTATTTAGAAAAATATTATATTAAATTTGATGAAAATCAATCTATGATTGAAGAGTATCTTGAAACCGACTCAAATATGAATTTCAACATTTTGTAATCAGGCCGCCATACAGTTTTGAAAATTTACCAATAAAATTGCAAAAGCAGGCTAAATGACTTTACTATAATTATCATGGATTGAAATGGGATGAAGGTTGTATAAATTTTGAAAGTGTAAAACAATTCTTAATATCAAATATAAAAGATGTTAATATATATGTAAAAGAAAGTGAACAACTGAAATGGATAAGTGATAAAAGAAGTATTAAGATTTACAATTTAAATGATCTAAATTGTCCTAATTTGCAATTGCTACATAAGAAATATGCAACAACATTACGATGTCCAACACATAACGGATATTACGCACTTGAAAATGCATTAGTTTTAAGAAATTTTATAAATTTTGACATGAAAAGCGAAAATTTTGTTTTATATGAAAACATTTATTGATTTGAAAAATAACAATTTTGTAATTCATTGATTTCATAAAAGCATTCAGTACAGAAATCTATTGCTAAATAAATAAATAAATTGTATAATGTGTATATGTATTCGTGTATTAAGTAAACTTATACTTTTTTTTTATTTATGTTAAGTAAAAACATTACTAAAAATGTATAGAAGAATAAATCTTAATTCATGTTATGATAACAAAAAACAATATGTTCATAGCAGATAAAAATGTTTTGCTTTCAAGAAATTTTGTAGACTTTCATTTGAAGAACGATAATTTTGTGTTATTTAAATCTAATCACAATTAACATTACTACACAAAATGTTAATGAATATCTTATTTTGTTGTTCAAAATATTTCTAATGAAAAAAAAAAAACAAAAAAAATTCTAGAAATCGAAAACAATAAAACTACAATTTTATAAAGCTGTAATAGTATAATGATTTGTTATAATAGAAACAAAAAAAAAACAAAAATCTCCAAAAAGTTTAAACAAAATCTGTAGATTTAATTTTAGGATTAGTTGGATAGTTTTTTTTTTTTGAAAAAAGTTGTTTGACAAGCTAAATACATAATAATACGTTAATAATTAATAATTAATAATTTTTTAAAAAAAAGTGTTTTAGTGAATTAAGTATGTAATAATACGTTAATAATGGCGCCGCGCGAATATATTTCCCAATTATTTCAGAAGCGGATATTGTTAATAATATTAATATTGATGTTAATATTGAGCAAAATATAATTGCAGAGGCAAATATGATTATTCGGCTATTTAATATTAATTTATTTTCTGAAGAGGAAAACATCCCGGCTGTTGATGTTATTGATAATAGCGATGAGGAGGATTTTGCAATACGTGTTGCATGTACGTTACGTATAGTTACTGGTTTTTTGACAATAACAATTACTGTTGCGAATGTGCCGATGTTCTAGTGTTCAATATTGAACCTATTAAAACATATGTTGAGGTAAATAGAATATTCCTTAATGAAGAAGCCATGAATCATTATTTTGACGAGGAAATTATAAATTGCGATCAATGTGCGACTATAGGGGTAACATATGAATATGAGTGGTGGGTGATTGTGCGTGTGCGGCAGGGATTAATTCGCAACCTGGGGTGAATTATATAAATTTTCTTGAATTTTCTTTTTATTTTACTTAATCATTTTTTTCTTAAATACATATGTATATATGTCTCCATAATTACATAATATGTACTAAATAAAAAATGTAAAAAATGTGTATAACAAACAGCATCAAAAATCAATATTTTATTTTATTTTTTTCTAAAGTACTTATATCTTTATTAAAATGTTAATGTTTTATTTTTATTATAATAAATACAATATAAATGTGTAAAAAATCAAGTTTTTTAGTTTTTTAAATGAAGTAAAATTCGTTAATACATAGATTTATGTCCCCATGGCAGTGTTTCATAAGAATTCGGTATAATAAATCTTTTGTATTGTTATTTGATAGAGGTATTTTATTTCTAAACTGTGTATATATAACATGCTTAAAACTTTTAAATATTCTAATTACTCTATAAAGTGGTGTAGCGCCGCTCAAACATTCTTTAAAGTGTTCTGTTGTGATTTGTTTTCACACTACCGATTTTTGGACGCCTTATCGAAAAGATAAATTCTATCTCACACTTATAGATAAATTTTCTAAATATGCACAGGTAATTTCCATTAGATCAAGAAACTGGATAGATCTTAAAAATGGATTAATTCAGTATATAGGAATAGCTGGTAAGCCCCAAAAGATAGTGACAGATAACGAAAAAGGTTTTGTAAGCTTAAATCTACGAAATTTTTTCAAAAATGAAAATATACAGATTCATTTTACCACACCTGGCCTGCATACAGGAAGTTCTGACATTGAAAGATTCCACAATACCTTGAATGAACACATAAGGCACTTTAAGGTTCAAGAAACAATTAATAAATGCCCGAATAAGAAAGACTTAGTTAGCTTAGCATTAAAATATTATAACCATACCTATCATTCTAGTACTAGACAAAAACCTATAGATTTTCATACTGGCAGAATCTCTCATGAAGACTATGCAAAAATCTACGAAAAACAAAAGTTAGTCAAAGAAAACAGAATTAAATATCACAATAAAAATAGGAAAGAAGAGAATTTAAATCCCAAATATATTAAAAATCCACAAAGAAACAATAAGCTAGATCCGATAAATATGTATATCAAAAGTACTTACTCCCCATAATGATACTCACTATAAAGATCCCAGACATAAATTAATTTATAAACACAATTGAGTAGGAAAAAGAAATATCAATAATAACAAAATTTTCTTTCTTCCCTAGGTTTTTTCCTCTTAATACTGATTCTACCAACCCTCCAACAATTTATCGAAATAACAGAAATTAATAATGGAAATGGGTTTACCCTAATCCGACTTGACGAAGTCAAAATTATCCAGAATTATACTAAGGTAATTAATCAAGTTAATTTAACCGAACTTCAAATTACTATCAAATCAATCGAAAACACCACTACCATTACGTCATTGCTCATCCCACATTCTCTCAAATATAAATTAGAAAATCTAAAAAATGAATTTTCAAAATTATTACCTTACAAAATAAAAAAAAGAGGTCTGATAAACATTTTGGGTAGTACGTTACATTTTATTTCCGAAACTATGGATGCTAATGATGCTCAAGAAATAGCAACTCATTCTAAAGCAATTGACGAAAGTAACCACGAAATTATAAAAACCTTAAACAGTCAAATAAAAATCAACGACCAATTGTCCAAAGAAATGAACAAAATAACAGAACACATAAATACCCAACACACCCTAATTCAAAATAAAATAAATATTATGGAAAAAAGTTTGTATGGATTAGATATTAAGTTTGAAGAAAATATTGTATTTAGTCAACTAAGTGAAAATATTGATGTACTAATGAATTATGTTCAAAATATTAAAGAAATAATATTGTTAAGTAGGCTGGAAATATTAAGTAGAGATATTTTAACGTACGAAGAAGTAGAAAACTATAATATTAATATTAAAAAAATGAAATTGAATTTAGAGTAGCGCAAATGAATAACCTAATACTTTTTATAATTCAGATACCAAACTTTGCAATCCAAAAATTCTTTAAAATGTTAATAGAACCAATACCAAATAGAGACAAAAATTATCAAATTGTAACACCATATGAAAAGGTTCTAATAGAAAATAAGAATGTATAAGTAATGTATTCAAAAATGATCTCATTAATTGTAAGTTTGAGCTAAACAATAAAATAAAAAATAAAAAAATTACAGAAAGTATAATTGTAACAAAAAATATTAATATAACAACATTATTTCACACATGTAATGATCAATATGAAATATCAATATGAAATAAATATTACTAATAACAATATTATTAGATTTGAAAATTGTGCAATAAATATTCAAAATGTAAAATTTGAAAATAAAATCTCAACATACATGGAGAACATTATATTACCGAATACAATAAAAAACATTCAATATAAAGTGTTGAATAATTATACAATAGAAAAAATCCATGTACAAAATATTGAAAACATCAAAGAAATGAAAGAAACAAAAAGTCAAAATATAAAATCACATTATACAAGTATAACCACTGATACATTATCAATTGTTAGTATTATTTTAATTACACTTTATTTGTATTTAAAAATAAAAGAACCAAAATTTTGTCCGTTTTCTAAGAAAAAAAGAAATTACTTGTTAGATTTTAGTAAAACTAACATTACCGATAGAATGCAACAAAAGTCATGAAATACAAATTTAATGTTTATCTCATTTCACACACATATAAAATTTACTAAAAGAAAAAGTACTATATACATATATAAGGACTTATTAGAAAATAAGATTTGAGACACATTTTAGACTTAAATAAGTTAAGAGCTTTTATATTAATTATAAACATATATCACTGAATAAATTATTTTTTTTTTATATTTGAAATTCAAGTTTCATTATTCTACGTTCCAAAAAAGAGAAAAAATGTTGTTTTATTGAGCACTTTACACCATGACAAAGAAATTTATGATAGAAGGGATAAGAAACCAAAAATGATCTTGGATTTTAATGCTACAAAAGGCGCAGTATATATTTTGGATCAACTTGTTAGTTCCTACACTTGTAAAAGAAAACTAACCGTTAGCCTGTGATAGTGTTTTATAATATGCTAGACATATCTGCTTACAACGCAACGCGTATGTAATATGGACATCAATAAATCCACAATGGATAAAGAATAAATTATATAAAAGGCGATTATTTTTGGAAGAAATCTCTTATCAATCCATATATTATCTCTCGAACTCATAAGCCCAGAACAGAAGTCTTGTAACATAATCAACAAGCTGAAAGCGTTACAATCAAATGTACCTCGAGGACTTTCAGAAAATATAGAACTTGTGAAGAGAGCTCGTTGTAAATTTTGTCCTTCGAAAAATGAGAATAAGAGTAGTACTTTGTGTTCAATATGTAAAAAATATAATATGTAAATCACATACTTCTTATTGTTGTCCATCATGTTTGCAAGAATAAAATTAATGTAGATTTGAGTATTTCATATATGATAAATAAAGCAAAGTGTATTTTAAATAAACTTAGTTTCTTTTATGCTTTTTTCCAAATTACATTTTATAATGGGTCATATATACCCGAACAGTACAACAGTAAAGTAGATTTGAACAGAACAGCAGGGTTAAATAGTTTAAGAATTTTAATTGATGTTTTTAATTTATTTATATGTATTTTGTTATATTTTATTTTGTTTTCATGAATTTTTTTGTTATGTTTATATTATTTTTATTTTTCATGTAAAAATGTAAATAAAGTAAAAAGAGGACTAGGCCTACTGGCTATACCTCTTTAAAAAACACGCGTCAGTGCATCCTACCGCAAGGTGACGAGGAAATGGATTAAAATAGAAACAGGAAATTTTCTACAAATGCACCGTACGTCACAGTAGGTAGCTCCGCCAATGTTTATAAATTAGAGGCACTAGTTGTTGTAGAAAGTTTGGAAAGATTTAAATATTATCTAATAAACAAACATTTTAAAATTGTTACTGACTGACTGACTGAAAGACATTATTCCAAGAATTGCTCGATGACGGTTGCGAATATTAGAATTTGATTTCGAAATGACATACCGCTCAGCCAGTAAATTAAATCACGCAGATGATTTAAGCCGCGTGCCAAATAGGGAAAGAGCCAGAGACAGTTGCAGCTAAGATGTTTATGGTAGGCACCGAGATGGAAGACTGGATTTCGACCTTGCAGGACCAAGATTCAAAATTAATTGAAATAAAAGAAGTTTTAGGCGGCATACAAACCAATCATACACTGAAAGAAAAATTTTAGTTATATTGACAAACATTTTTCCGTTAAATTTTAAATAATATATTTTGTTGTTTTGACTCAATTTCTGTCAAATTTACACTGAATTTTATCAATTTAACTGTATTCTTAATTAAATTTACAACAAACTTGCCTTATCAGTACGCAAATCAAGAAGGTTTTGTTAATTTAACCATTATTCTGTTAAACTGACTTAGTTTTTATAAATTTGATAATTCAAATTGTAATTTCAAAAAAGAATTGATCAATATGACTGACGAACAAAATACAAAAACAAAAACAAATATTTACAATGATATTAACAAAAAATCTTTAACATGTTTAACAAATATTTTGTTAAATCTACAAAAACCTTTTATCAAAATAATAAAGTTCTGTGAATTTTACTAAAAGCGTTTGTAAATTTGATAAAGTAGTTTGTAATTTTGTTAAAAGAACAATACTTTTTGTTGATTTTGTTCAAACCTTGTTGTATATTATTCTTAATGAAAGCGTTCATCAGTTCGGTTGTAAATTTTGATCCGTGCTTTTCAAAAAAATTGTGAAATGGAAATTGTGTTAAAATATTTGAAAATAGAAAAAAACATTATCGAGAAATATAACTTAATAAAACATTTAGAAGGTAGGTAATTAATAAATAAATATTTATATAAATTATTATATAAATATACATACATAATATCTAATTTATTTTTTTTAACAAATGCAGATTGTGATATCGATCAAGAAGTGTTGAAATTCATCACATTTAAGCATCTAGCAAAGTTTTTTCAGAAATATTGTATACCAGTTGGATTTCAGTGCTACTTTCAAAAACAACTTCTTATTTGGCAAAAAATATAAGTATGCAAGTCAATAAAAAAAATTAATATACAGTGGTCTATAAAATTGTTCAGTTTTGGTTTTAAAAATTCGTTGTTTTAGCTTGATTTATCAAATTTTTTGTTTTAAAAACATAAAAGAAAAGTTGAATTAAATAAATTTGTTTTCACTTTATTATTTTTGAAATTGAAAATTAAAATGAATTAAATAAAAACTTGTAAAAATGTTTTTTATTATTAATAATAAATATGAGTAAAATTTATGAAGTTTCCACGAAAGAATGTCTTTTTCTTATTATTTTTTTTCCAAAGAATTCCATTGAATTTAGTTTAAAAATTTCCCAATTCTTTGATATGCATATTATATAATATACTGTGGCTCACGAAAGTATTGGGACATATTTTCAGATTTCTGATGCTTTCAGTTTTTTAACAAAACAAATATTTTTTAAATGAAAAACAAATTTTTATTTCTTATTCCCTTAATTATGAAAAAACATGAAAAATTTAACAAAAACATTATTCCATGAATTAAAATTTATATACAAATTCAGTACTGGTATAAAATTAACTTCACGAAAGTACCAAAAAATATATAGACAGAAAGAATTCTTATGTAGTATAAAAATGTCTCATACAAAAATTTTTGTTCTGGGGTTCCAACATTGGAACCCCATTAGTGAAATAGCTTTGAATGTATGTACATCGGCATGTTTCAGTTTTGTTCAAAAAGCTTTTACTTCTGCATAGAAATACATATGTACATGCGAATACGACAATTACCTTGTTTATGCACAAAAATTAAAATGTATTAACGATAAAACGTTTTGAACATCGTTTTGAGATAATACATTTTAATTGGTGTTTATGCGTAGTACAACATTTCATTCTCACTTAAAACGTTTTGAGTAATAAACTAACACTACTCTAAAAGTTCATATTGATGTTTAGTATGTTACCAACACCATTTTGAAAGGTCAAATATGACAATTCATTTAAAACGAAGAAAGTGTACATGCACATTTTAAAAACGCATTGAAATTTTAAATTCGGATTTTATAGTGTATTCACTCAAAACGAAATAAAGTTTCAATGCGTTTTAAAATTTGGTTTATATCCGTATTTAGTCAAAACGGCATGAGTTAATGCGAATTAAAGCTTCGCATAAACAAGGTAATTTATGGTGTCGGTGTGACTCATTTTATTCACATATGTTTCACCATTTGAAATTTATTTTAAATTCGATTTAACACACAAGAGTAAAATTTTTTTTTTATTTTTCATTCATCTTGATCATGTTAAAAACAAAACTTAAATTCCAAAGCGCTTTAAAGCATAGTTAAAAAAGCTTTC
Source organism: Bombylius discolor (assembly GCA_939192795.1). Taxonomy (NCBI): domain Eukaryota; kingdom Metazoa; phylum Arthropoda; class Insecta; order Diptera; family Bombyliidae; genus Bombylius; species Bombylius discolor. The sequence continues at coordinate 17,128,307 of OW584241.1, read as the reverse complement.
ACTTCCTTCCTTCTCTTACCGTACTGTTCTATAGTCGAATTTAATAATTACAATTTTTAGTCGATACTACATAAGAATTCTTTCTGTCTATATATTTTTTGGTAGAACATAAAAACCGCTTATACATAGAAAAGAATTACGAAGAATATGATGGGATTGTCAATCACAGGATTCGTAAATTTATAATTTTTTTTATATCACTGCAATTCCTTTTCTTTTTATTTTTGTAGTTTGGCAGGTAGCATTAGGAATTATGTTATGCGTATACTATACCTTACTTTTGTAAATTTTGAACAAATTTCACAACATAAAATATAAAACATTCCTCTTGTTTCCGTAATATAAAATAATTCATCGAACATTATCTCGAAAATTTCTAGTACATGGAGTAATAGACGTAATCAAAGGGAAGAGATTGATTAACTTATGACTTTAACTTAAACACAGATTAAAAGACATTTCGTGTAAACCCTGTCTATATGACGATATAACTACATACAATACACTTTATTTTTCTTACGGCTTGCACTAACGCTTTCGTAAGGCTTCGTTGACATCTGGTTGCTTGTGCTGCTACTATTAGATGGTTTACTAGCAGATGTCGACAACAAATTCAAAATGGCGTCAAATGATAACAAGAATGAAGTTGAAGAAAACGTGAGTCTGTGTTGACGATTGAGTGATTTGACATAATTTTAGTTAATATATTTTAAAATTTATTATATTCAAACGAAAAGCAAATATTTTTTTTATTAAATAATAAAAATTAGGAAGCTAGGAAATATGAATCAGTTGATAGTAAAAAGCAATGTCAACGCATCAGCCGATAATGTATGTACTAGTGCGATAGTACTAGCAAAAATTTCAACGAGGCCTAAATCACGAAAATGACGCATGTATTAGAAACATAATTTTTACTTTCATTTTTTTATAAAATATAAATAAATGTAAACATCAAAGTTAGAACTTTCAAAACCCATAAACAACAACATATTCAGTCTATTTTTTCTACACGAAATGTGTAAAACTTATTTAATTTGTTTTTTTTTAAACTAAAATTGAAGATGGTCTCTTCAACAAGTTTTTATTCTTAAAAAAAGTAAGAAAATTATTTAATAAACAAAATAAAATTTTAATTAAAAAAACTTTAATATTTAAACGTTGTGCCGCATAATTTAATAAATATTATTGCATGTTTTCCCAAATTTTTTAAATTGTTTTTATTAACCAGTTAATTCAATATGATCGAAATTTCTTTATTATTAGGTATACTATTTGATGCGAGTTTTTACTATAATTAATTGAATTTTGAAAAAAAAAAAATAAAACTTCTGAAGAAAAAATATTAAAATACTTACATACAAACATAGCTCGACATTAGAAAATAAACGAAAATCAAGCATCATCATTAATTCATTTTTCCCTGCGAATAAATCCATCGAAGTCTGAAGAATCAATCGAAAATTGATCTTCAACTTTCATTCACTTCACTGTCACATGTATGTATGTATGTATATTATTTTTCTGTTTGGAAATTTAAACGATATTAAACATTAAAATTACGATAATTTGAATAATTTAATTATTATATTAATTGAGTATACACATTTTTGAAAAACATCTAAAAATTAATAAAAATTTCTCTCGAATTTTAATAACTTTCCTAAGACAGTGATTATATTAATTTTATATCTTTAAGTTGTAAAAATTCCTTTAGAGCCGAAAAACCTAAAACACATGTTCAATAATTCAAATCAATGGCGAGACGAGATTACTAAACTAATTACTAAACTAACTAAACTAACTAAACTAACTAATTAATTACTAAACTAAGTCAGTGCTGCCGTTTGGTAAATTGTAAGAGAAGTAGAATTGACGTTTCAATAGGAGTAGATTTTCAGAAATAGTAGTAAAGTAGCACAAAACCAGATAAATTTTAGAAAGTAGAATTATAGCATGCATGACACATACATATTTGTAATTATAAGAAAACTGTTTCTATAAAAAATGAAAAACTTTATTTTTATTTTCAATTCATTCACAAACTTTATTATTTTTTTTAATTGAGAAAAGAATAATAACAAAAATAAAAAATCACAAAATTCAATTAGTTATAAATAAAAAAAACAAAATTAAAAAAGAAACTTAATAACGAATTCTTTTTTTACAAATTACAATATGTAGAAGTTCAATGTTCTCATTTTTTAATATAATTTTAAATTAAATTTTAAAGTTTAAAAGATCAATGTCTTGCAGATCAAATAGGAGTAGATTTATCAAAGGAGGAATAGAGTAGTAAACGTATTGGAAGAGGAGTAAAAATACTACTATAGTAGTAAAAACGGCAGCACTGATAAGTATTAACTTATGGACGATTATGATGTAAATAGAATAGGGAGGTATGCTGAATAACTATGCATAACCAAAAAGCATCAATTAGACAATAGAGGTTTAATTTAGTCGTTAAATTCAAATTTTTGAATTTTTATGTCTGTATGTTTGCAAAAATAATATTATAAGGGGAAGAATTTTGCTCCGAATAAGCTCATGATATGATTGGCTGTATAAGATTTTAAGAGGAGAAATGTGAAAAGAAGAAGCATGTAAAGTAAATTGAAAAAATAAAGGATAATGAAAAACACGTCCATAATTGTAATATTCATTATAAATGCTTTTTTTGCTTTTGTATACCATATGATATTTTTTAATTTTGTTTTGACTCTTATTGCATACATTTTTGGATATTTAAATTTTGTTTCGAAAAACAAAAATACATAATACGAGTACAATGAGTATATTGTATAATAATTGTTGATGATATTAATGATCATGACGATCACGTTGTCTTGTGATATGTAAGGAATGAAAAAATATTTTTAATTTTCATATTTTTTAAACCGATGATTGTTAAAGAGAATTGTATGATTTTCTACAAGAAAACATAACAAAAACCGATTTGTAGTGTCTGTATGAATGAAAAAACATGAAGAAATCGGGAAAAAAATTTCCGCCGTATAGCTATTCAGCATACCTTATTATTCTAGTCACCATGATGTCTAAAAGTTAAACAATATAAAGGTCCAGACTCCAGAGGTTTTAAACTAAAAAATTTAATGTTGACGTCACACTGAGGATTGTTATAATTCTCAATAAGCATAGTGCATAATAGATAACAGTTGAACATTAATCGCTTAAAAGTTAATAACTAAGCAAAGGTGGATCATTTTTTAAATTTAATAATTTCATCTGGTTATTTTTAAATACGTTTAAAATTTTACTGGAAAAAGAGTAAAAAAAAAAACATGCCCCAATGATACGTCACCAAATTGAATAAAAATAAACACACATACACATATGTATGTAACTATGTACACATACACGGCTACAGCTAACCCATATATTTTATTAACCTTTCTCATGTTTCAGCAGTTCTGTGTAATTTTAATTACATTATTGAAATTTCGGGATTATCAGTCAACAAACAACAGCGATAATTGTTATCAATCAGTCTTTGTCTTACTACATATAATATTTAATGTAGGAGTAATAAAGAGTTTGTATTTTGTATAAGAATATTTAAAGTTGGACTTTTGACAAGGTTCTTTTGAAATAAATTTTTTTCTGTAGTACATTCTTAACATTAAAAATAATAAGTGGCCAAAAATAGTTATTCATACATATAGTAAACGCCTCACATTATAACACATTCAAGATACAATGGGTTTTTTTAAATATTTTTCTAATCTTTTTAATTTAGAAATTTTTTATGGCGCTTACAAAATTATCATTTTTTTTAGATAAGTCTGTGAATGATTGTAACAATTCATGATGTAGAATTTTTTTGAAGATTGATAAGAACAAAATATTTATTAAAATTTAAATTTTATGTCAGAATTATTCATTATTGGATTAAAAATAATTTATAGGTACTTCCACATTATGTTTATGAATATTTACTGTAGCTAAAGTATGTTTCAATTTAATTTTTTTATGAAGTTCTATGTAGGTATGTGTTTTTTTCCCGTTCAGTTTACCCGACTTTACTGTAATATCCGTTTTTATTATTATTATTATTATTTATACTCGTAGTTAAATAATTTTTCTAGTTATTTATAGAAAAATATCAAATCATAGTTCAAATTTAAATTTTGGTATATTTTGATATCTTTAAAAAATAAAATTTGAAGTATCAAGTAACGAAATATGTACCTACATATAAAATGAAATGCATTCTTGGTTAAATTTATATGAAATTTTTCTTTTTACGTATAATTTTTATTTGTATTCGAGACAGAGGTTAAAATTAGATGAAAATTCACTGGTAAGTGATCTCGTAGATAAATATATGTATATCTGTGTTTTCTAATTACATACCTACATCAATGTATAACATGTACATAGGTATATGTTTTATCTTGAGTGTAAAATACTTATTTTCTTCATTTGATTAATTTTTTTTTGTATTTGTTTCAACTTGTTTACAATTTACATTTCATTAAAATATTGTAATCCAGAGATTAGTCACTTCCTTATGAGTATTGAATAATGAATTTTTTTCGTTTAATATTTCTATTTCAATAATTCTGTTTTATAATTAAAAGACAAAGATGCTGTTATTCAGGTGTAAGTATTAATTAGGACATTTTACTAAATTTGTTAATAATTTAGTATATTAAAAATGAATAAAACCTATGTATGTAGGTGTTATATTCTGGAATAAAAATAAAAATAAAACATCAAAATAGAAAAATACGTTTACTTTAAAAAAGCTTGTGCTTAAAATAATAAGAAATTGCTTTATTTATTTACGTATACTAGTTAAAAACTTAAAAAGAACGTTCTTTTTTATTTACAAAACCTTGTGTTTTTTTTCTCTATTCGAATTCAAATTAATGACCAGGAATAATCCATGAAGATAATCCATTTTTCAACAATAAAATAGAATATATAATACATATATGTAATGTATGATACTTAATAGTATAGTTTTACATACATACATACATACAGATTTATTGGAAGATAATGTATCATAGGAATTACTGTTATCTGAAGGAGAGATTGTAGTAGCTGAAAAACATGAAAAACGACATTCGACTCGGCCGAGAATCGAACCACGGATCTTTACCTTTCCGGGGTAATGCTCAAACCATTGAGCTACCGAACGCCATGTCGCTTGCTGTTCTCAGTCACTACCTAATCATTGATGAAGAATACTCAAACCTCCTACAAGATATAGAGAAAAATTTAAGTAACAGAAGTTACAGAAGTAAACATTTTATCTTTTTTATTTATTTAATGTGCACTTGAAAATGTAGATATACATAATGGCAGATGTAGGTAGGTGTAGGTGGAAAAAAGGTCAATGAAAGTTATAGGTGGATGATTCACTTATAATTTGCAAGTTCAAATGGGGCATTCATTGACACTTTGTGCTTTTATTTCCATATCTTCTCTCCATCTCTCTTCGTTTTAATCGAATACAGGAAAAGTTTTTCCACTTTGCAGCTTATTGATAAAAAAAGAAATAAATAGAAAACCAAGAATACACAAAGTACAGTATAAACATATTTTAAAATAAGGATTCAAACTATATAAGCTAAAATCGATAAAATGTTACAATCCATAATTAACATAACAGTAAGAATATTGAAATGTATGTATGTATGGTAGGGCTCATTTTAATGATTATGACATGATATTGTTTAGACGTTTTGTAAATCCATAAACAAAATAAAAAGAATGTTATTCAAAATCATATTTTTAATATTCATTTCTATAGAACACAACGAAAAAATATTTCCTTAAGAAAAACTATTCAAAAGATAGTTTTTACAAAATTTAAAATTACAGAAAAATTTAATTCTTTTAAATTTTAAACTTCTAAAAAGTTTATCTGTAAGAACCTATACTTACAAAAACTCAAAAACAAAAGCATAGACCACAGATAATAAACAGAATTGCAAATTTCCAAAACTGTTTAATTTTATTATAAACAAAATTAGAGTAGAGTAGGTACGCCATTGTTTTAAACTGTTTTTTGTATTTTTATCTACACTTTCTTTTGTGAAAAAGAAAACAAAAACAAAACCGTTCTTAGTTTTATTGATATTTGTTAAAAATTTATTGTATATACTTATATTTTTTCAACAGAAATTCAAAAAAGTTTTGTGAGTTCAATTAAATTTAGTTTGAATTAAAATTTGAATATAAATGCCAATAAAAAAACAGGAAAAGTAGCAGTTTTTATATTTCGTTTTAAGGATTTCCTGCTTTGTAAATAAAAATTTGTTAAAATTTACCAACTTATAGCTTATAGGACACTCAAATGTACATTAATACAACATATTTATGTATGTATATTATGTACATATATGTATATTTTTATTGACATATGATAAAGTAAAAAACTTTCCAAAATTTATAATTGTAACAAATTGTTTACTGAATTAAATTTTAAATCTTTTGAATAATTTAATTTATAATTTGAAACATTTAAATGAAGCTCTATCTAATTTTATTTTATTTTATATTTACTCAACTTAGCTTTTAATCCGAAATATAAAAAAAAAGAATTTTTTTTTAGATGTGCCATGTCGCATGAGTTCAAAAATTATTCATGACGCTGCAAAGTTGCGGAAATGCTATTACAGTTACAAAAACAAAGTATACTAGTCATATGAAAAAGTCATACGATAAATCATATGGTGTAAATGCCACTTTAGTGTTTATTTAATGTTGTAAAAATATTGAAAAAAATTTAGTAATTATTACTATTTGAACTCTTGACTGTGGAATATTCATGAAGTGTTAAGCTTTTGAACCCAGCCTATATTTTCTTTTCTTATCTTAAACAGTAAACTTAGCTACCTATAAATAAAAAATTTTAAGATACTCTGATACTACTCTCGGTAGTGAATATACATACAGTATATAATGCACTTAATCCCTCTTTCGTATACACTCTCAAGCTTAAGTCCATTTTCAACTAATAATTCTGTAATGTATTACTAAAAAGTAATGAAGTAACTACTTTTTTTCCCATATTATATAAGAACTTCTTTTTCACTCATTCCCGCACTTATTCTAAAACACTTATTACAGAACTGGTTCCTCGTACTTGAAAAGGTTACTCGTTGGTCCTTACCTCCTATGACACTATGTGTTAAATGTAATGCGAAAACTACATTGTTTGGTAATGAGTTGGTAACTACTTGCTACTACCGAGAAGTACTCCCAGAATCGATTCTGTCACTAATTACTGTTCCTACAGGGATATTTTTTTCCATGACACCTAAATAATAAACGCGTCTAACTTTTGTAGTTCAAGGTAGAGGAACAAGTAGGGTTTTTTTAAAAAGGGCAAAGGGTATTCTTTATTTTTTCTGAATATAAAGTGGCCCTGGAGTGCCCCTGTAAAAATTTATGGGGTGTTTTGTGAAAAAAGTGCAAAAAAACTTCAACGACCTCTAGCGGCCAAACTGTTGGGAGTAATGAATTCTGAATTCATTCCGAAGGAATCAGTTCTTTTTGGCACATCTAGGAAGCCGTGAAGTACATATATAAGAAAACCTAACTCACACATCTAAAGCCAAAGTAGTCCAGCTACTTTTATGTGATTATATACGAAAAATGAGAATTTCACTTCAAAAAATAATTTTGGAGAAAAATATTATGAAAATGGTAATAGATATAAATTTATTAAATAGTCCTTTAGAGACTTTCACTTACCGATATTTGTTCAATTAATTACAAAATTAAATAACTTCAAAAATTTAATTATTCAATCACACCATTCGCCATTTGTTTACATTATAAAAATCAACAAATGTTGGACTACACATCTACATTTGCAATCAAAACTTCACGGATTTGAATAGTGTTCTCTCTCTCTCTCGGAGATTTTGATCTGATTTATTTACTGTTCATATAGTATATGCGTATGTGGGTGCAGTGTATCAGTATATGTGCTATGTGTATTGTGTACTGCATTGAAAATTTGAAGAAATTCTAAATTTTATTTTATTTCCGTTCTTTTTAACTTTTCACAATTTTACATACTGAAGAATTTTGATAATATTTAGGTTTCAAATGAATGAAAGTTTGAATAGTTTCAGAAATTTGAATATGAAGCATTTATACATTTCTTTGTGAAATTTTATGTAAATCATATGTAGAATATTATTTTGTATTTTTTTTAAAGTTAATCGTAAATCATTTATGAATGAAACTATCAAAGTAAAAATATTTGAATAAACTGTAATTTTCAATTCAATATTAAAATGTGAAATTTAAGTTTTATTCAATTTAGCTAATATTATAAACATAAACTTTATTCATTTGTATTTAAATATTTATTTTATTTTATGTCTTGAATGTCATCATTTATATGAATAAACATTGTGTTAGGTTCGGGATAAGTCAACAAGAATGCATAAAAAAAGTATACAATTTTGTTGTATTTCTTATACATAGGTACATGTTTTATTTATATTTTTTTTTGTCTTTGCAAATCTCTATCTCTAACCTTCATCTGTCATACACTTTACATAAGTTCAAACAGAATATTATAATTCATTTCATTTTTCCTCCCCTATAACAATTTTCTCGCTTCATTTTTTTGTTTTTGTGTGTCAGCTAGAGATTAGTACAAATTGTGCTAAGATGCTACAGTACGCTTTCTTTAGCATGACAGTATCAATGTATAGTATGTACTAATTTTTATTTTTATTTTAATGAAAAACTAATTTGAAATTTTGTTTTTTTCTAACTTAACTCCATAAAAAAATAGGCAGCAAGAGAGTCATTAATTTAGTTCAGGTTGTCTTTCAATTTCTGATTCACAATCGTATAAAGGGTTCGCTCCCACTTTATTCTACATTAGTAGTAGATTTTTCAATTAAATTTTTCTGCCTACTATACTACTACGAATTTTAACAATTCTACTATATTTACTCGATTTTTCAAAGTCCACAATTTTATAATGAAATGACATATTTTAACTCGTTTTTACTTAATTGAATAGTTCTGCTCTGCACTGCATTACTTAAACTTTACTTAATTTCATCACTTGAAGAAATGTTTTTCGCATCGGGAATAAACTCCCGGAAACCAATAAGCGAAGGAGCTCATTAAATCTTCAGCTAATACATATCTCTAAGAAACTACTCAACCTCAGTAGGAATGAATTAAGAATCACGCGTTTTCTTACCGGACAATGTTCAGGGTCACTTAACGATTATTTAAGCAAAATATTTTAACTACATTATTTATAATTATTGTTTATATAAAATAAAAATCATCTTGCATCTACTCTTGCATTTTTGTCATTCTCTGTAATGTCTAGTGTATTACGAATATTCCCATGAGGATAGAACTTTTTGTTTTACACTTTCTTAGATTTTAATTTATCTTTTCACAGCTTATAGCTTAATTTTAGTACTTTTCGAAAAAAATATTTTAAAATTAGATCCTTGAAATTATTTATTATTTACTAGTTTTACTTTAAAATAAACATAAAGTAAGACAGTAAATGTAATTTATTTAAAATAACATGGAATTTAAAAAGATAAATGAAGATTATAGAAATAAATTACATCATGACTTCCACATTATTTTTCTCCTACTTTTTTTCAACAATCATTATCATAGCTTTTTCTATCAACATTTTTGATCTATGTAGACATACTTATGATGTAATAAAACTGTAAAAGCGGCACTTTAAAATTACCTAACATTTTGCAGAATTTTTAAGAAAAATTTTTGTGTTGTAATATTAGGGTATCGTGTGATTCTTCCTTGTTACCACCTCCTTTTTACACATATTTTAAAAACCAACTGAAATAATTAGAAACATATGTTATAGTTTTTAAGAATTACCCATTATGTACAAAATATCAAAGTATCAATTATGTAAATTTTGAAATACTTTAATTATCAAAAACCATCAGAAAAATTCCTTTTCGTTACCAGAGAATCATCCTTTACTTATATGTTATATCTACGTGTACATAACATTCAGCTGTATAAAATGTCCTCTTGAAAGTTGACTGATACTGTATTAGAACAAAACCATAGGAAATTCATTTTGTACATACACACAACCAAACGTACATGACGATTTAATATTATTTAAAAAAATTCTGACATTTAGACATTATAAATTTATGAGAAATAAATGAGAATAAATTTATTTGTGTTTTATTTGCCATTGCACTTTTTGTATACATACATACATGTTTTTGTTGTAATTGTATGGAATTAGGGAAAATACCATAACACTCTATTCCAGTATGTACTTAGTTGAAAAAATTAGTTTTTTTTCAATACACTATGTACTCGTATATACATACATACATATGTACCTACATGTGTATGCCATATGTGTTAATAGTATTCTTTTTTATTCTAAAGCAGGTACGAGTAGGTACTTAATTTTTCTTTGCCTTTTATTTTTATCTTTACAATGCTATGAGTCTGGATACGTTAAGTACTTTGTGATTATAATAACCAAAAACCCTTTTAATGACATTATTAAAACGAAGAAAATTACAGAATTAGTAATTTCCAAAATATCCATGTCAAAATCTTATAATAATGTATTCAAGAATTCTTATATTTTGAATTTTTTAGAGTGCATAATAAACAGATGAAAGAAATAAATAAATAAACAGATAAAAGAAATTTTGCTACATACACATCAACTGATTTATTAAATGATCATCAATTTATTTATTAGTGTTTTAAAACTTATCAGTTGTTAATTTCAAAGAATGCAATATGGTTTTACTATAAATTTTATATTTGTATGTATTATACTTATATTTTGGTAGCTACCATGGTCAATTTTCGAATTTCTCTTAATATGCAACTAATATACAACAATATCAGAGTGAATATTCACCATAAGTACACCAGCTGCGGAATTCTGTTTCTGTGCAATGTTTTTTTCCACGTTTACATTACATCTTTTTCTGGCGTTGATAATTAATTTAGTAAAAGAAAAATTCAGGTATAAAATATCCTTAATTTTTTATTAAGTGTAATATTTTGAATCAAAAAAAACTACATGGCGCAAGTGTTGAGAAATAAAAATAATTATTATTATGTATTTTTTTACATGATTAGAATTTAGGTATGTGTACCTTTTTTGCTTTATCGTTTTATCGTACATACAAGTTCTAGGTTCACTATAGTTTGTTGTTAAATTATTACAAATTTAAGTGAACCAAAATAATGAAAGGTATTACATATACGAGTAATTGACAGTATTTTTTATCGGTTCATGATAATAAAGTATGTACATAGTTTATTTTAGATTTAGTTAAATAATTGATAAATGTTTATTTATAATAGGTCAAAGGTTGAAGGCTATGGTATATATTTACTTAGGTAAAATTAGAAAATTATCGGGCTAGTATATACATACGAATTTTTGAAAAAAATATGCTTAACTGATGTCTAGCGATACTGAATTAAAAAAAAATTAAATAATACACATTAACTTTTATTAGTAAAGAGTTTATGAGTTTTAACTCCCGATAATCCAGGATAATAAAAAAATATAAAAATATTTTATTTATAAAGAAAACACAAGTTATTATTTATGATATATTTTTCTTTTCTTTATTTTTCACTTTTAAGTTCACAAATTTATTTTTAGTTTCTAATTCTTTTTTAGATTACCATTAAAACCCTTACTTTACTTTTTAGACTTAACTTTATTTCACAATTCAACTATTCACAATTTTACTTCGTTGGAACCTTCAAACTTTTTCAGCCTTTAAAATCGAACTCTACGATTTGCTTTTTTCACCTTTTAATGTTACCTTTGTTTTTCCAATTTTTACTTTTAATTTTGCTGACCTAACATCTGCAAAACGGGAAACGCATGAATTTATTTTTTGTGACATAGTTGCGATGTACGTGATCGGAAATTTGCTAATTTCTTGGAATTATTGAAATTTGTAAACTTTGAAAAATATGAATTAATAATTGAATTAATTTTTGAATTTAAAATTACATGTTCATTATGCTTTCAAGTTTTTATTATTACAATTTTTATGATTCTATATTATGTTTTTAGGTATATGGGTTTTATTTATAACACCCCCGTCGTTAGTCTGAGACTCCGACGAAGCATTTATTACAATATTTCCTCTTTTTTTAAGTATACAGTTTTTGATAATAAAAATTAGAATTACAATAATTAATAAAATAGACATGTTTATTGATGTATTAATAAAATGATTTTCATATTTTCTATCTATAATTTCATTAATTAACTTCCTATTATTACTTATGTTTTTTATATGAAATTCTTCTAGTGTCACTACGTTCATTGTTTTATTTTCTATAACTTTTGTTACATAGTGTGGTAATATGATATCATCTTGTATTTTTGTATAAAGGTTTTCATACATTATCTCATTAATTTTAATTTTACAATTTTTATACTTAATTAAGTTATTTCCTAGAATGCTAATATTGAAGTTATTACAATTTTGAAATATTCTTGTTTTTACGACATTTTTGGTAACAATTATACCAGGAATAATTTCTTTTACTTCATCTTTCCAAAGTTCTTTCATATGACAATGAGCTTCTTTGAAATTTGTAATATTATAAATGCATTTATCTTTAATTTTGATCAAGTTTCGTTTTAAATTATCTTTTACGTTTGTACTGTAAATGTTGTTGTTGTAGTCGATTAATATGTTGTATTCATCAAGTGATATGGATTTATTGTTTTTATCTGGTAATGGTTCTATCAAAACTTTTGAAAATGGCTTTTCAACATACTGTGGAATTTGTATGATAATTATAACTTGATCTAAATGGAACGCAACTGCAATTTTTATATCTTTGAAGTATTCTGGTTGGGGTATCAATTTCAGTTCTTTTTCTGTAAGAATATTCCGAGAAAGTAGGCCTAATTTACTAGTAAGTATGATTTGTTCAATGTCGTCTATATGATTTTCTAACAATTTGATATCGTAATTAATTTGGTAAACGTATTGCATAAATTCTATTTCGTCTTCGATTTGTAGTATTCTATTTCCTTTTTCTTCCATGAAATTATTTAAATATTTTGATATTAAATTTTGTTGGGTGTTTAACTGAATTTGATTCGATATCTCGTTGTTAATCAAAACTTGTTTATTATTTTCCTTTATTAGTTCCCTATTATTTTGCGATAACGTTTCTAATTTACTTCTAATTTCCTCTTCGTCATTATAGTCCATTGTTCCTACTATGTATTTTAGTCCAGTACCTACTATGTTTGCTAGTCCTCTTTTCTGTCTTTTGTGTGGTTGTAAGTGATATATTTTCCTTTCTAATGTGTCAAAATTATGTTTAATAGTGTCGTACATTGGTTTTATAAGGTGCGATCTATTTTCTATTAATTTAATATTTTCTTGAATTCTATTTTTCGTGTATTCGTATTCTGTCACATTGATGATATGTATAACCTTTTGAAATGTTTCAATAATTTTTTCATCTCCTAGCTTTACAGTAATATAGCCGTTGTTGTGATTTAAATTTTGAATTTCGATTGACTGTGAAATCACTGCGGGGAGAACTACTAAAACTGTGATGATTGCTGCGTTCATTTTAGCCTGCAATAGAATTGGTTCTTTTGATTTTGCGTTTTGGTTTAATTTTTACTTTAATTGTAGGGTGATTTCTATTTTGAAATTTTTTACTTCTTTTAACGTGAGATTTATAATATTTCAGTCCTGTATCTTTATCTACTACGTGGTTTTTGTCTAATTTTTCTATTTCTAGTTTTCTAAATTTTGCGTGGTTTATTCCTCCTCTTGTATCTGTAATAAAATTGGGACCTAATTCTACTTCGGCTTCTTCCCTATCGCGATTTAGTCTAGTTATCGTTTTTTCTTTGATTTTTTGGACTCTTTCTCTAATATCATTATATTCTTAGGGTTTTATATTACCATTATTGAAGTCAATCGGTTTTTTATTTGTGGTGGAATGTATGGTGTTATTATAGAAATATATAATTTTCAATATTTTTTCCTCTACACTGTCGATATGTTTATTTTCGTCATGTCTTAAAAGTCTTAGGTGTTCATTTATCGTATTATGGAGTCTTTCGATATCTGAGTTAGATGTGTGGTTATTGTTTGATGTAAAATGTACTTCTACATCTTCATTTTTCAAAAATTCTCTTAAAGGGAGTGATTTAAAACCAAGTTCGTTATCGACGACAATTTTTTTCATTTTTCCTATTACTTACATGCATTGTAAAATTGCTCTTTTAAATTCCACCCAGGTTCTAGAATTTATTTTGATGGCTTGTGCAAATTTGCTAAATTTGTCTATAAAAGTCAAAAATAATTTCTTTTCTAGGGTGTAAAATACATCTATATGAATAATTTGGTTTGGGGTAGTTGGAGTTTCAGTCAATTGGAACTTTTGTTTTATGGGTTTTCTTTCATATTTTACTATATTGCATATTTCGCAGTTATTAATAAATTGTGTGACTCTTGCGGTTAATTTTGGGTGAAAATATTTCAATTGCAATTCTTTACAAACTGCTGTAATTCCACGGTGATTATTTTTTAGGTGTTCCTCTTCAATTAATTCAGCAAGATTCTCTTCATTTGTTATATCTTCTAGCAACCTATTGCATTTTATAAGTTTTAGTTGTCCATTACTAGAAAAGTGGGTTTTAAACGCTTTTTCTAAAATTTCGTAAAATTCTGGATTTTCTACAAAAATAGCATTAAGGGATTTTGAATTGGTATGAGATTTAAGGATGGTGATAGCTGTTTCATTATCTAGAGATTTTAAATAAATTATTTTTCTGTGCCTATTAAAAATTTTCGTATCTTTAATTCTGAGTGAACCAGAGTTACTTTTAAATATTGCGATTTGATTTTTAAATACATTTAGAGAAGTTTTACTCGTTGGGATTCCAGTTTCATTTGAATTTTGGATTAAGTTTATTTCGATGCGTAATAGTGCATCTGCGTTGCTATTTTTTGTACCTTTCTCATACTTGATTTCGTAGTCAAACTCAGACAGTTTAAGCCGCCATCGAACTAATTTGGAATTAGGTTCTTTTATAGAAAACAGCCATTCAAGAGGTTTGTGGTCAGTTTCTATTATAAATTTTCGTCCAAAAATATATGGACGAAAATATTTTGTTGCCCATACAACTGCTAATAATTCCTTTTCTATTGTACTGTAATGTTGTTCGTGCTCATTTAGGGTACGACTGGCATAGCTTATGGAGTGGTTTTCTTGCGATAGCACTGCACCTATTGCGTACTGGCTCGCATCTGTCGTCACTGTAAATGGTTTCTCAAAATCAGGATATTTAAGTATTGGTTCGCTGATTAAAAGCCTTTTCAATGTTTTGAAACTATTTATATATTCTGTCATTAATGTTTAATTTTTGATCCTTTTTTAAGTATTTTGTTATAGGTTTAGCGATTTTTGAGTAATCCAGAATGAATTTTCTGTAGTATCCCGTGAGGCCAAGAAACCGTTTAATTTGTCTGGGGGTTTTAGGGATAGGGAAGTTTTTAACGCAATCTACTTTTTTAGGGTTAGGCTTTATACCTTCTAATGTGATAATGTGACCCAAAAATTCTGTTTCCTTTTTTAAAAATTCAGACTTGTCTAATTGTACCATTAATTTTACGTCTTCGAGTCTTTTGAATATTTTCTTTAAAGAATCTAAGTGCTCTTCTAGGGATGCTGAAAAAACAATTATGTCGTCTATGTAAACAAGGCAAATCCTATTAATATATTCTCTCAGAACATTATTCATTAGGCGCTGAAAAGTTGCAGGTGCTGTTTTCAATCCGAAGGGCATCCTAAGGAATTCGTAGTGTCCATTTTCGACGGTAAATGCTGTTTTGTGGGTGTCTCTTTCGTCAATCTCTATCTGATGGAACCCTTTAGCGAGGTCGAGGGTGGTAAAATACTGGCATCTTCCCAGTTTACCCAATATGTCGTCTATATTCGGAATCGGGTATTTGTCGTCTATAGTTACCTCGTTTAACTTACGGTAGTCGATGACAATTCGCCATTTGGCTTTCCCGCTGGCGTCCGTCTTCTTCGGGACGATCCATACAGGTGCGAAGTAAGGCGAGTTGCTAGGACGAATAATGTTCTTTTCCAACATTTCATTTATTTGTTTTTCCACCTCTTGTTTGTGGATATGTGGGTATCTATAGGATTTAACTTGTATATGTACATCATCTGTGGTACGTATTCTATGCTTAATTGCATTCGTAAATGATAAATTTGAATCTTCGTTGTAAAATATATTTGAAAATCGCTTAATAATTTGTAATAGGTTTGTTTTTTCTTCAATGTTTAAATGATTTGTGCAAATTCGTTCTAGGAGGGGCCTATCTTCTCTTTCTTTTATTATATTAAAATTTTGACTATCTACTACTTGAGTTTGAAGTGGTTCGAAGCGAATAATTTGATTTTCATCGTTCTCTACATGCATTTTTGTGTTAATTTTATAATTTTCTACTGCGTATATTCCTTCCTGAAGGATAACTTGGCCATTTAAAGACTTCTGCTCCTCTAAATATGCCAAACCTTCTCTTTGTAGAACGGGAATAGTTGCATTGTAAGTACCTTTTGTTTCGATTTTAAAGTTAAAATTTTCTTCTTTTTTTTTGAAAATGTAACTTAATTTCATTGTATTTTGTTTTTAAAATCTGCTTTTCAAAGTCAATTTTTGATTTTAATGGAATTAATATATCATTGCCGATTAGGCCGTCGTAATATTCATGGAAAGGGAAAATATACATTTCAATTTTTATTTTAGGGTCTCCTAATTCTTTAAATAAAGAAAATCTTGCTTTTTGAGTTATTTCAACTCCTTTGTTTAACGTTTTAAAGAATATTCCTTCTTTAAGAGGTTCTGATAATTTAGGGTTGCATATATTTGGGTTAATAATTGAATGAGTGGCTCCTGTATCTACAATAAACTTTAATGGCCTTGTATTACTGTTAACTAAGATATAGGGTAGTTGGTGGTTGAGGCTGGTAAGAGAAAATTTTGCGGTGATTGTGTCCTTTCAGTAATGTTTATATCCATGGGCTCAGGTGATGGAAGTCGACTCCCATTTTGTTGTTGATTACTGAATGATCGATTTTGTTGTGGGTTGTTAAATTGATTTTGGCGATAGATGCTGCTGAAAGGATTTGCTGGTAGACTTGGAGGGTTAGGTTGAGAAAGAGTGCTGTTGGATGTTTGATTGTTATAAAATGGAGGTTGATTTTGTGGCCTTTGATTAAAATTTGAGCGCTGCCAGCGTTGGTTTTGATTGTCATCTCTGTGAGCACGAGGAGGTGTTGTGTTTCGAAAATTGTTACTGAAATTTGGATTGTTATTGTAGCTATTTGTCCTATTATCAGGAGTACGATTTCTGAAATTATTGTTGTTACTTTGACGTGGGGTGTTTCTGTTGTTTGGCTTATAATCTTTGTTAGTTGATCGATATGGCCCAATGTTGTAATAGGCGTAACCACTTTCGTGTAGTATATTCATTGCTGTTTCTAAACTATCAGGATTTCTACAATAAATTATTGAGCGCATTGGCTCTGGGATTTTATTTTTAAATATTGTCAAAGCAGATGTTTTATTATTAGAAATCGCGTGTTCTGCTAACTCTGAATCTCCATTCGAAGATAATTTTGTCTTTATATTAAGTCGTCTTAGTGCAACCTTTATGTCGTTATAAAAGTCTACGCAATTGGTTTTGAAGGTAGCACCTCTTAATTGGTCAAATAATTGAACTATGCTAGCACGTTCGCCGAAATTATTTATTAGGATCCCTTTTATTTCTTCCCAGGATGTCACATGATTATTTATTTCAACTACCTCGCGTGCCTTACCTTTTAGTTTTGACTTAATTATGTCGGAAAAAATACTTTGAGATATGTTGTCATAACGAACTAAGACTGGGTATACTTTATCAATAAGATCTAAAAAATTTTGGAGGTCTCTATTGTAATGATTCGATGATGGTGTGTAGCAAGGATATTCTTGTATCTGAAAATGTATGTTAGATTTGTACTGAGAGGCAAAGCAAATTGCCGAAGTAACCTCAGTGTTCGTTTGGCTAAAAAGCCATACTTGAATTTAAGGCAAAATATTGCCAACTAGTTTGCGGAGTGCAAAGGATTTGGTATAATTAAGGCAGTTCTGCCAACAAAGCCACGAAGTGTAGCAAATAAGAGACCTTCTGTAAGTTTTACTTCAAGTCTGTTTATTTCAAAAAATTTGTGAATATTTATACTAAATTTTTACATTATGTCTTATCTCCCTACCTACTTAGTTTATAATTTCTAATATAAAAATCTATGTTCTAGTTTTTTAATTGGTTTATTAACAAATTTCTATTAGCTAATTCATATATCATAAAATTATTTCATAATCATTTTCAAAATAGATAATTTATACATACTTCATACATAATTCAAGTTCTCTTTTACTTTCATTGATATTCACATATTGTATACTTTTATTGTATTCAATTGCATAGCATACCTTAGTCATCAAATTATCATATGAAAACAATGTCACTCATGGTTAAAGAATTATTTTGCTTTGCTACATTATTTTAAGTTTCTTTCATAGCTTTTGTTTACTTGTAATATGATCCTTTTTAGAATTATCGCATGTAATTCTTAACCATAGGTGAATGCACTTAGAAATTACTTAATAATTTTGCTTATGTTTTTATTGTGTCATATTTATTTATATGAATTTATTTGGGTTAATTTATTTTTATGAATCATGAATTTTGTGTGATTTGTAATTTTTATATGCATATGTTACACTATAATCACCGGTAAATTCAGGCAATTTACTGAGGTATTTTAGAGGATCTATAGTTAATGATAAAGCCATGCCTATGTTGTGAGTGGTAACAATAAAACACAATTTTATTTTCACTTTACATTTATTTATTCAATTCACTAAATTTAACAAACAAAATTTGTAAGAGAAAAGAAAACCAAAAATTAGACTTCGCGACTGCAAGATCAAAATTAGAATGAATGTACTTAGCTTTTTCAAAATTTAGAATAGTTAAAAATGCAACGAAATTTGATATTCACGTTGTCTTGCAACGTGACGTAAATATGCAAAAATTGCAACAGTTAAAATCGTGAGAAATCTAAAAGTAAGAAATTTAAAATAATAAAAATGCATTATCAGCAAATAAGAGGAAATGGAATTTTATGAAATTATGGAATAACTTAATGAAACCAAATTTAAAGTTTTCAAGAATTTTAAGTAATAAAAATGCGTTTTCAGCAAATAAGACGAAATGGAATTTATTATTAAATAGAAATGAAGTAAATTTTTATATTAGATGTATAACCTTACAACACCTCCCCCCTTAGTCATGAAAATTATACCTAGGGTTGGTGTGATTTTCATTTTCAGGTGTTTCAACGTCGTTAGTTTTGGGAGTTTCTGACAATTCGATTCCGCCTTCATCCTTGGTTTTGTTTTCTCCTTTACAATAATTCATTACAGGATACAACTTAAAACTTATTAGTAAAAGTAATACAATCATAATTACATACAAAAAATACAAATGGTAAGTATGCTTATTTATGGATTTTAATGGATATGTTTTGTCTCTTAGTGACCCTATACTATGACTTATTTTATGTAAATTTTCAATTTGGCTTTGAATATTAAATAAATTTATTTTATGATCTTCAATTGTTTCTTTATAGTTATTAACATTTTTAAAATCAAAGTCTATGTCGGTAAAAATTATTGCACTGGAAAGATATTCTTTAGTTACATCGCTGTTAAAGTTTGTTTTGGAATTTATCATTAGTTCCTTTGTGTGTGCCATGCATCCCTCTTTAATCTGTAAAGTACCGACTCCTTCTAATTGAGTTTGTAAGGTTTTATTTCGGCATCCTATAAGTATTTGTTCAGTCGTTGTTGAAACGAATATCCAGGAATTTGTTCTAGCCAGTTGAAAAAAATAAGTTTTATGAGTACCCGGGTATAGGACTCTTAAGTTGCAGGACTTGGGGATGGTGTCTATTGGTTCAAGTAATTGTCGCTCACATGCGCTATGTAAGTAAGATATTGAAATGGGCATGTTTTGTTCGCATATGTATAGTTGTTTGTTAAGCCGTTTGCAGACGTTTAGATCATCTAGGTTAAGGAGAAAATAGTGTTGCTTGATGTTGTCGATAGCTATGAATAGCTTTTCAGGTATGATTAATGCACATGTTCCTTGATGGAGTAGTTTTGGGATACTGGTTATTTTGAAAACGTTGTACTCAATAGAATTTATTAATGGAATTATTAACAAAAATTTTAAATTATTATTACTATAATAAACATATATTTCTAAAATTTTATACAATTGCTCTATATTTTGAAAAATTGGTTGAACAGGTAAATAAACACCATTTGGAAGCATACTTTGTATTTTAACTATTTCTTTTAACAATTCTTGACCACTTATTACGTAAGGGTGTAAGATTCCCTGGGAAGCGGAAGAAAGGATATCTATAATATGGGATTGAGCTTGAATATATTGGTTAGATGCCGCGATAAATAAAACAAACATTTCATTAATTGTGGAAATTTGATTTTGAATATACATGCTGGTATTTGTTATATTTTCTACACGATTTAGTTTAAAAATGGTTTTCGATATTTTGTTTTCGAGTTCATTTATATAAAAGATAGTTTTGTTTATGTGATCTACTGTCGACTCGTGAATACTAGTTTGTTCTTTTAACAGACTGTTTAAATGATTTTCATTTTGATTCAATAATTCGATCTGTTCGTCGTAATATTTCGCATCGGTATCATCCAGCGTTCCGAAAAGTTGTTTTGCTATATTACCGACAACATTTAATAATCCTCGTTTTTGGATTAAATTAGATTGAGAGCCTAAAATGTCGCTTATTAGCCTGTTTTGAGCTGATATTCCTGCCATTGTTTGTTTCAGCTGTGGCGAATATAGTTTACATTCCTGTATTGATATGTTTTTTACAGAAAGGATTTCACATGTAATTGTTATTTTAGTCGCCAAGGAGTCTAATTGCTTGTATTGAACCTTAAATTCGTGTAGGTCAGTATGAATCAAAAATTTCCATTTATCGTTAAATAGTTTTATTGTACCAATTTTTTCGTAGAAAAATCCAGTGTTGTTGTTCAGAGCTGTTATTTTATATATTTCTTCATGACTTTCTATTGAAGTGCATAAGATTAAACATGATAGGATAAACAGTAAACATTTAGTAATCATGTTGGTCACCTGAAAAAAGGAATATTTATGTTAACTGTTAGAGCAAATTTTTATTGAGAGTTAAAGGGAATAAGGCGATTGTTGTGAACTGATATTATTTTATTTTTTACACGGATTTTTGAATTTACACCTTCGGAAGAAAGAACCTTGTAAGGGCCCTGCCAAACGGGAGATAACTTTTTGCATGTGCCTTTTCGAGTACCGTCGTTTTTTAGTAGAACTAAATCATTTTCCTTGAAGTGTGCTGGATTTAAATATTTGTCATACTGTGATTTTGAGGATTGTTTTTGTTTTATAATGTTTTCCCTAGCTATTTGATTGACATGCTGAAGCCTAGATTTCAACTCGTTAATATAAATATCGTAGTTATAGAGGATTTCGGGTGGACGAGACAAAGAGGACGGTAATTCGGCTTTTCTTCCAAACAAAAGTTCGAAAGGAGAGTAACCGGTCGAAACGTTAGGAGTGGTGTTATTAACGAACACGGCGTATTTGATCCACGTATCCCAATCCGTCTGAGACCTATCTATGAAACATCTTAAATATTCTACAAAAGTCCTATGACTGCGTTCGCAAGACCCATTAGATTGTGGACGGTAGGCTGTGGTCTGCAACTTCTTTATTCTTAATAATTTACATATTTCTTTGAATACATCTCCTACGAAGTTCTGTCCCTGATCGGTTAAGACTTCTTTAGGAGTGCCAAAAAGGAAAATAATTTCGGTAACAAATTTTTCTGCTATTGTGTTGGCTTCTTGATTAGGTATTGCGATAGCACCAGTGTATTTAGTTAAATCGTCGATAAAGGTTAACAAATATTTATTACCTTCTGCGGTATTAGGGAAAGGGCCTACTATATCAAGAGAAATTTTTTGGAAAGGTTCCTTCGCTGTTGAGGTAATGATCATAGGTTCTTTAGTATAACGGGTAATTTTATTTTTCTTACATATTTCACATTTTTTTATAAAGTCTTTTATATTTTTGTACATGTCTTTCCATTTGTAATACTTTCTTATACGTTTATACGTGCGATTAACGCCATTATGACCTCCAGTAGGAGTATGATGGTGCTCATATAAAATGTTGTCTATTTCATCTTTCGTTAATTTAGAATAACTGTTGCCGTGGTAGATTGTTATTTTAATATTAGTATTTTGAAAAATGTACTTCAACATTGCTTTAATGTAGTCAAACCTAAGATGCTTGTAAGAAGGATATTTTGAGGTGTTTGGTAGGATAATCTCGGTAATATGGTGAGCAAGTAAATATGATTTTAGAGACACAAAGGTATGAAAAAAGTCTTTATATTCTGCCTGTTTTTCTTTATTATTGATAACCAGGTAAAAACTAAAGTTGTTTTTATTATTTAAAGAAATTATGTCATATGGTTTAGGCTCTTGACGTTTTAGTACTTCGTAGTGATTAGCTTCTTTTATCAACGATATAGTGCTGTCGTCCAAAATAATTTCTTTATTTATGTAGATTCCAATATTATTTTTCCCATCATTAAGAAGTTCGTTTTCGCTGTCGCTAACTTTGTTATTAATGATAGGGTTATTATTGAGTAGACTGACAAAATTTTCATAAGAGATTTCTTCGGAAGTTGTAATTGTAGTTTCTGGCCTATTGCAGTTCGGTTGGGCAGTTTGCTCTTGTAGTTTTGTATCGGATCTTAGGGTCATCCTACGAATTCGACTAAGACAGTCAGCATTTGTGTTCTGGGACCCTTTTTTATAGATGATTTCGAAGTCGAACTCCTCCAGTTTAAGTTTCCATCTCATCATACGGGAATTAGGGTCCTTACAATTGTGTAGGTATACTAACGGTTTGTGATCACATATGATTTTGAATTTTTTTCCGAATAAATAGGGGCGGAAATGTTTAACGCTCCAAAATATAGCTAGAAGTTCCTTGTCGGTGGTCGAATAATTGAGTTCGCTTTTGTTAAGCGTTCTTGATGCGTAAGCGATTGGCAAATCGGACCCAACTTCGCCTTGTGATAAAACGGAACCTATGGCGATTCCGCTGGCATCAGTTGTTAATATGAACTCTTTACTGAAGTCAGGATATTGTAAAAGTGGAGGAGAAATTAGAGCTTCTTTCAGTCTATTAAAGGCATCAGTACATTGCGGTGTCCAATCAAATTTTACGTTTTTCTTTAATAAATTGGTAAGTGGTTTAGAGATTTTGGCAAAGTCTCTTATGAACCGTCGGTAATAGCCAGCCAAGCCTAAAAACCTTTTTATTTCTTTGGCATTTTGTGGGATACTAAAATTTTTTACACTCTCTACCTTTTGAGGGTCTGGACTAACTCCCTTTTCGCTTATTATGTGCCCTAAATAAAGAAGCTCTTTCCTTAAAAACTCACATTTTTCTGGTTGTAGTTTGAGGTTATTAGCGCGTAATCTCTCAAAAACTTCTCTTAATTTTTTGTTGTGTTCTTCTAAAGTTTTACCGTAGATTACAATATCATCCATATAAACGAATATTTTCACACCCTGCAGCCCCGCCAAGACGTTGTTCATTAACCTTTGGAATGATGCAGGGGCACCCTTTAGTCTGTTGCGACAGCTACATCAATTTTTTTTGATGGTCATTTTTTTGTACGCCACTGTACAAATTCAGTTGGCTGTACATTAAAATATTTAAATTCAGTTCATAATGGAAAAATAAAGTCTGCAATTCATTGGAATTGCAACTTAAAATTCCAATAAATGAACTGTAATTTAATATCCGTTGCACACGCGCAACAAAAATTATAATCCATCACATTATTCTGTAAATGGCGTGATTTTCTTTATATTATAAAAATCACGCGATTTATAGAAAACATAAGAGAATTATTCGACTTAACTTCTTCTTCCTTTTCATCAAAATTCTCTTATTTTCTACTTACCTTTTTTATTAATATTCATTTTCTTTTAAAAATCTCTTAAAGACCTGAAACACATGTAATGGTATTTGCCGACGGCAAATACGTCATATTGTATTCACCATTTAATACCCATATTAATTACCCAATATAAGTTTAGTGCATATACCTTATATTATTTGACCCACATGACGTCATTATGGCCTATTTACTCATGTAAATAACATAATGATATAGAATTTTCTAGTCCACACACACCATCAAGTTCCCAATATACTCACTATACATTACTCAATAAGTAATGCATGGAATATACCAGAACAATCTACGTTAGTTCATATACCTGCATGCATACCGCTGGGTATTAATCTCTTGAATGTCGGCTTAATTACCTCATCATAGATAATTAAGAGACAAGTAAAGAGATGATACGAGGTATGACTTGTATATAAGGGAGGTATGCGTTGATGATTTTTTGGTTCGATTTTGGGAGTCTTGATCCGGTCAGCTACAGAGGAAGATGTGAAAAATTTTTACCGTCAATAATATTACACAGAAAAAAAAAAAAAGATATTTAAATTTAAAAATTATCGGTATATACTTAGTTTTTTTTTTTAAACAATTTCAATATGATTTTCATATAAAAATTTTATGTAAATTAAAATAATTGACTTTCGAATAAAACAAATACGTGAATAATTTTATTTCGTTTGTTGGTAAAGGTATTCAATTTATTAAAAACTATTCAAGAAAAAAAAAAGTTTAAATTTGTGTTAAAAGTGTATTAATATATA
The DNA here is from genome assembly GCA_939192795.1 of Bombylius discolor. NCBI lineage: Eukaryota > Metazoa > Arthropoda > Insecta > Diptera > Bombyliidae > Bombylius > Bombylius discolor. The sequence continues at coordinate 17,103,351 of OW584241.1, read as the reverse complement.
TACCTAATAATGTGCATTTGATTACAAAAATTGGTGAAAGTGATGAATGTGAATGTGATTATAAAAACCATACATTTTTTTTATATACTCCTTCTTCTCATTCATATTATATTCAAAATATATTACATTTGAATCTTTTCTAATCAGAAATAGAGAAAAAAAAAAAGAAAACAGAAATAGATTAAAATACATACATAGTAAGATATTTTTTTTCATATTGTACGTATGTATAAATAATATTTTTTTTCTTATCTTTCATAATGTGAAGTCAATTGTGAGTTATTAATGTTGACAAAACCAACGAACGTGTTTAGATTAAAATTAATTCAAAATAATTTTTGTCTTAAAATTTTTGTTCGCTTAACTATTTCATTTTGGATTTTTTTTTTTGACTACAAGAAAAAAAAAAAAAGAAACAAACATAGTGTGCCTATTTTTGCGATTAATTTTTGGGTATAGTGATTTATTTTATATACATATATGTATACGTACGTAAAACTAACAAAAAAAGTAAATATCTTCATACTATAACGAATTTTTTTTTTTGAAAACAAAATAGAAGAAAAGAAAGGAAGAAAAAAAAAAAAAAGAAAAAAAAAAAAAAAAAAAAAAAAAAAAAAAAAAAAAAATCAAAAGAAAAAAGTGATAGAAGCAAATAACAATTATAATTCGAACGGCAATTTAATATGTTGATCTAAAGTAAATTTAAAAAAAAAAAAAAAAAAAAAAAAAAAAAACAAAGAAAAAAAAAAATCAATGTCAATAATTTTGTGCAGTAAATAGAAAAAAAAAAAAGAAAAGAAATGTTATTTAATCAAGTTTTAATTTTTAGTGTAAAATTAGAGTAAAATCAAGTAAATTATAAATATGTATTCGAGATGATGATTTAAAATGCCGAAGAAAAAAAAAAAAATTTTTGAAAAGTAATTTAATTACAAGATATTGTGTTTTAATTAAACAAAGTCAAAATAATTAATTTAAGTTAGTGATGATTCTAATTAAAGATAAACAAATTAAACAAATAAAGAGGAAAAAAGAAAGTTATTAAAATAAAATATAATAAAACACATATATTATGAATATATTAATTAATAAGAATTTCATGATTCCAAAAAAAAAAAAAAAAAAAAAAAAAAATAGTAATAATTTGCGAGGAACCTTAATGAGATCCAGTGCGAGGATGGAAGGTAAAGGCGTCATCTGTCGTCCCGTCTGGCCAGACCAGCGTACATAATCCTACGTCGGAGCAACGGTATTGACCAACCAGATAAGTAGAATAGTTTTTTTTTGGAATTTTGGTATAAATGTATTTTAAATAAGAATTAAGGAATAAAGAAAAAAAAAAAAAAAAAGAAAAAAAAGAAAAAAAAAAAAAGAATAATAAATTTAAAATAAGAATAATGTAAGAAATAGGATCGGTAGGACTTGTACTCTAAATTAGGGACAAACAAAGAAAAAGAAAAGAAAAAAGAAAAGGAATAAAATATTCAACTTAGAGAGTAATAACAAATAATTTGAAAAAAAAAAAAAAAGAAAAAAAAAAAAAAAGAAAGAAAAAAGACTACAATGTGTTTTTTTTTTTTAGGTTCTTTTTTTTTTGAAATTAAGAGAAGAATAATTTGAATAAAACCATAAGTTATAATTTGTTTCTTTCATTTTTTTTTTTTTTTGCAAAACTTGTAGAAAAATTCCTGTCATTCAGATGTAGGTTACACAACAAATAATTAATATTAAGAACAAAAGAAAACAGGAAAATTTAAAAGAAAAAAAAAAAAAAGGAAAAAAGAAAAAAAAAAAAAGAAATTTAAAGAAAATATATAAATCTAGGAAAAAAAAGCAACATAAGAATTTTATTATTATTATTATTATTATTATTCTTTATATTTATTATTAAAATATAATTTTATATATATCGAAATACTTGGAATTTATAGATTATTGAATATTATTATCAAAACAAGAAAAAATAAAATGAAAATTGACAAGAGAATAGAAACAAGCATAAACCTAATTAATAAGAAATATAATGATTAATGTATTATTTTTGAAAACGAAATTATAATTGTTATTAATAATATTATTAATGCATATTAATTAATGAGAAAAATAAACTAAAATAAATCATTGAAAGGTATTGTGTAATTAAGGGTTAAATAGAAAAAAAAAAAATAAAATCAATGCATTCAAAAGGAAAAGGGAGTCAAACAGAAGAAAATGATTCAGTGGGATTGATTTAGTCCCCGGTGAGTGGGGGGGGGGCTACCGGCGATGGCGGATGAAGGTCGCTGAGCTTCCGGTCGTAAAATAAAAGTCTTCTTTCACTGCGGATGTAACCTTAAAACGATATAGTTTCTTTTTTCTTATGGATCTTGTTCATTTTTCTTGGTACCTTTCTGATGTTTGTTATTTAGCCGGTCTAAATTATGTAACAACGCGGAAACCTCCGAGTAGGTGACCCCAAGAACCCACCCAGGACTGCAGCGGCTGGAATCGACCGGCAGGGGTTCACCTAGGAGGCTGACCTACCTTTTTTTTTCATAAAGAATTTTCCGTTATAATGTTACAAGTCCAAAAGGCATTCGAATATATTCGAAATGGCCTAAAGGGGTGGAAAAGGCTGTTTTTTCTCTATCTGATGGATTGACCTCGATTTGGTGGAACCCGTTTGCTAAATCAAGGGTGGAGAAAAATTTGGAGCTGTTTAGTTGGTCAAGGATTTCGGTGATGTTTGGAAGTGGATAGGCATCTCCTGTAGTGACGTCGTTAAGTTTTCTAAAATCGACGACTATGCGCCACCTCTTATTGCCATTACTATCGGGCTTTTTTGGCACGACAATTAAAGGGAAGTTCCACGGACTCTTTGATTCTTGTATGATGTTATCTTCGAGCATTTGTTTCACTTGTGAGCTTACTTCGTTCTTTTGAGATTCGGGTAGGCGATATGGTCTATTATAAATAGGTTGAGCACCGGGAGTTGAAATATTGTGTTTTATAGCTTGAGTACAAGTGAGTTTGTCTCCCTTCAAGTAAAAAAGATCACTGTAGTCTATACATAATTTTAGAATCTCCTCGCGTTGTTGTTCTGTCATATGTTCAGTTTTTATTTGTTCCTTGACCCTTTTTATACGCTCATAATTTAAAGCACTATTATCGTCAGAAAATATATGACAAATTTGGTACTCTGACAAATCTTGGAATTCAATTTTGTCGATGTCAAGTTCTGAGTCGTGCTCATTAGGATTTATGATTGAAATGAAGCAAGAGTTATTTTGAGGTGATGAAATACTGTTAGAAATTAGGAGGCCATTTTCTAGTTCTTTCGATAAACAAATAGTATCGTTTTGAAAGTCTGTTTTTATAGAAGTAATTACTTCGCTTCTTGCAGGGATAGTTATTTTACTAATTGAAGGAACTAGTTTTAATTCACATTCGTCATTGTTTAAGTATATGCGTGGTATTTTCGATCCATAATCCAGTTTAGCCTTAAACTTTTGTAAGAAATCAGTACCTATAATACCGTCATTTGAAATTGGAAAATCTTTTGCAACAACATGAAATTTATATGTAGATATTTTATGGCCAAGTTCAAATTTTATAAAGGTAGTACCCAAGGTTTCGATAATTTCCTCACCTATACCTTTTAAGGTTGCTTTTGAACCGGTAAAAACAATTTGGTCGTCATCGAGCACGTTTATTTTAATTACACATACTTCGCTACCACTGTCTACTAATAAGTTCGTTTGCTTTTCAGTTACTGAGGGTGAAGATAATATAATTGAATCATGTTTATGCTGGTTTTCTAATAAAATTTTGTATATTTTTTTGGATTCTGCCCGAATTGAAGTAAAGTCAATAAAATTATCTAGAACTGAATGAGAATATGTGGAATTTTGCAATGGATTATCCTCGAAGTAATGGCTTGAGCAAGAATTTGTAGAATGTGGTAAGGAATTAGAATTTGTTATAAGGCTCATTTCTTCGGGAATGTTTTGAAAGTATTCAGAATTAGAATTTAGTATTTCAGGGTCAGAAAATTGTATTGTATCGTATAGTTTTGATAATTTAGAATTTGGTATAATAGGATTTGAATCAAAACTTGAAGATTTTGTGAAAGAGCTTTCTAGATTATGATTTCTGCTTGATTTAGAACTTGAGGTGGGGGAAAATCGTATATGATTTATTTTAAATTTTGAGCTCTGGTTGCGCCCCCCGTCGCATCCGAGCTGTTCACGTTTCCCGAATTTTGTGCGCTTAGAAGTTCCTTTTTCTTGTTTTCATTATATGACCTTTTTCGGCATTCTTTAATATGATGTCCTTTGTTTTTGCAATAACTACAAATAACTACATTTACATTGTATGATGGTGAGGAGGGCTCCTTTTTTATGTCAGCGTTGGCATATTTAGGAAGGGGAGAATTTGTTTTTAAGAAACAATTTGCAACAGAGTGACCGGATTTGTGACAAAATGAGCACTTTGAAGACGATTGAAGTTTTGTGGAATTTTTGGGCCTATGCACAGACTTTTTTTCTTCTACCGCAGCCTCAACAGCTTCAGATAATTTGCTAAAACGGCTAGCTTTGATAACTAGTCTTATAGGGTTTTGTAGCCCATCTACGAATGCTTTCAAAGCTGTTTTACTATTAAGGCTTTGCACAATAGAAGCAGCCGCTTCACCTTCAGATATAACACAAGCATCATTTAAATCAGCCAATAATCTTTCGATTCTGTTTGCGAAGGTCCTGACGTCTTCATTGAAACCTTGTTTACAATTAACGAGATCTGTCTGTATTTGAGTTAGAGTTCTTCTTTCAAGGAATTGTTCCTGTAAAATTTTCTTTAGCTCAGGCCAAGTATCAATGGTTTTGTATTTTACGATATTGTAAGCGACACCTGATAGTTTGCATTTGATTATATTGATTATCATTGAGGAGTCGGCAGAGCTAATATCGCTAACAATAGTATCACAACATTTAATAAAATGATGCAAATCACTCCGATTTCCATTAAATTCGGGAATAAATTTTAAGGCAAATTCTTTATCAAACTTTGGAGGCATATTTTCTGTTGTAATTATTGAATTATTTAACGTAATATCACTAGCTTCACTGTCGCTACTAGACATAAAATGTAAAATTTCGATTATGAAGAAGAAAGAATAAAAATTTGTTTTAAAAATTTAATTTTATTTAGTTCACAATTCAGGAAAGAAAAACACGTTTAAGCATATATTATCAAGGGAAACTTCCACAATAATACCGAATAAATTTAGTAAACCTTCTTACAACCCGCACAAATAACTGGTCAAGTTACAATTTGTATTTTAAGTAGGTGTAGTATTTCATTAAAAATATTATTATTTGATCAATTTTTTTTTTTATCACAATAATGGTAAAGTTGAAATTAAAATTTAAAATAATAAATTCGAATTTACAGAAATTTAAAGCTGTGAAAAATTCAATTTATAAACATTATGTACCTATATATATGTAGTAAAAATTTAAAGAATATACAATAAAAAAAAAATTTTTTTTTTCTTTTTTTTTTCTTTATTATTATTTTTTTTTTAAAAAAAAGGTTTTGCTAGGAATTTTGAAAGAATTAGTAAAGTTTATATATATATATATGTTGTGTAATTATATAAGTATATATGTTTTGATTTATTTACGGTTTGTTGTCCCACGTTGAAACTATAAAATCAAATGTAGAGATGAAAGCTCTGCAGTAGTAGAAAAATTATACTTGTTGCAGCCTGATTGTTGGTTGAATTTTCTCCAAATTTCTCAGCGATTGTTTTCTTAGTGATCACCAAATATTTACCGATGAAAAATAAAATAAAACAAATAGTTTGTTTTCGATTTTATTAAAACAACCACTCACTAGACCCGCACACCTGACACCATTAATTTTGTTGTGAGTGGTAACAATAAAACACAATTTTATTTTCACTTTACATTTATTTATTCAATTCACTAAATTTAACAAACAAAATTTGTAAGAGAAAAGAAAACCAAAAATTAGACTTCGCGACTGCAAGATCAAAATTAGAATGAATGTACTTAGCTTTTTCAAAATTTAGAATAGTTAAAAATGCAACGAAATTTGATATTCACGTTGTCTTGCAACGTGACGTAAATATGCAAAAATTGCAACAGTTAAAATCGTGAGAAATCTAAAAGTAAGAAATTTAAAATAATAAAAATGCATTATCAGCAAATAAGAGGAAATGGAATTTTATGAAATTATGGAATAACTTAATGAAACCAAATTTAAAGTTTTCAAGAATTTTAAGTAATAAAAATGCGTTTTCAGCAAATAAGACGAAATGGAATTTATTATTAAATAGAAATGAAGTAAATTTTTATATTAGATGTATAACCTTACAACACCTACTTCAAAGATATTAGAATTTGATTCCTTTAAAATTTGTGTAGAATTTTGGAAATCTGAAGTTTTTTGTACACAACTATTTATCGCACTTAAATTTTCTTGTTCACTTGCTAAGTTTAAATTTTTGGTTAAATTTGAATTTTCTGTTGAATTTTCTCTAATTATTTCACAATTACTTTCTCGTCTACTTATATCTAAATCTTCTAAACTAATATTTTCTACTAAGTCTACTAATTCCTCTAAACTTTCTTTTCTTGAAACACTACTACTCATACCTTAGATCCTGTGAAAGGTGACAACGTCTTTTGCTTCCCTGATGTCTGATCCTATTTCAAAATTTCCACTGAGTTGGTTATTTTTCAGCTTCTTGTCGTTCTTCCTGTCCTTTTCCTTCTTTCTCGAGTTTATGAATGTATAAATAGATTCACAAAAGTATCGCACAAATTTAAATCGCACAATTTTATTATATCGTTGCGATTGTTTTCTGAATAGAAACATTTTACACATTTTATAATAATATTTAGATTTGAGTTGATTCTTCAAATCATTCAAATTGTTCTCCATTTTTCGAAATTAAAATTTATCTACACAAAAAAAAAATTTGTTTTTTGATAGAATAACAAATAAAATACCAGTAAATATGGAAACATTTTTTGAATTTTAAAGGAAACTAAACCAGTTTTAGTCTGTCACAACAAATTCTTAGCCAAAAGCTCTTTTTGAACTTGTTCAGCTAAACCCAAGAAGAGTTTTGTGTCTGTCCTTACTATTAGATATATTTTACAATTGTAAACATAATACCACAATACATACTCATTACATTTTTAATTATTAACTGTCAAGGATTAACATTTTGTTTATTTGTCAATATTAACTTACTAATTTTTATTTTTCCACTTTCATTCTAAAGGGGACATCCTCTATCTTCTAGCAACTAAGAAAATTGCTACTATTACTAATTACATATAGCGGATTTGCGATTGCTGATTGGAATTACGAAAAACTATGTACATCCACGATTGTAATAACAAGTTAGTCACTTTTACTTTGTAAGTATGTACTTTTGCTGAATAAAGTTTTTATACACGTAACGTATAATTATTCTTATTCTTAGCAAAGATGTACAACTTTATTGTTTTTTTCTATCAAACTTTGCATACATCTGAAAAAGATTTTTTCTAAGTGAAAGATTGAAAAAAAATTGAAACAGTAAAAGTTAGTAACGGTAAAGAATTGTTATTTCACTTTAGAAATATGAACTATATACGACCAATAAAAGTTAAGAAAACGAAAACAACTTTCAAAAAGGAAAAGGAAAATTTAAAAAAAAATAATAATAAAAGAATAAACAAAACTCCTATTGTTCAAAAAATCTAAAAACTTTAAAATACAATAAAATTTATTGCTTTTAAATGTGTCATAGCATTGTAAAGATAAAAATAAAAGGCAAGGAAAAATTAAGTACCTACTCGTACCTGCTTTAGAATAAAAAAGAATACTATACTATTGACACATATGGCATACACATGTACATATTATATACATACATAGTGTATTGAAAAAAAAACCTATTTTTTTCAACTAAGTACATACTGGAATAGAGTGTAATAAAAGAAAAGCATTTGAATTTTTAAAAAATATTACTTTAGTTTTTTTGAAATATTACTGTTAGTTTTAGGATACATTTATGTTATTTCTTTTCCATTTGTTTTAGAAAAAAAGTAAAATGCAACACCTTTGGAAAATCTTGATTTGAATACTATTAAATTAGTGTTCTAAACCAGCTTTGTGAACAACGATAATAATTTAATGGTTGTAGAACCAGCTTCTGAAAATAAAAGCAACACTCATAGTGCATTGAACAACAAAGATTTTTCACTAGATGATGCATACGAAGACCCAGATTATCAAGCAGAAAATACATCTTCATCTTCTTGATCTAATGATTTTGTAATTAAGGAAAAGCCAAAAAACTGTTTTAGCGAAAACTCTTGGTCCTACTTGTAATGAAAAATGCAGATTAAATTGCAAATCAAAAGTAAACGAAAATGAACGCAAAAAAATTTTCAATGATTATTGGGAATTGGGAAATTTGTAAAGACAACGCGAATTTCTTTTATTCAATATAGAAACCTTAAACGGGTACGCAAATTGCATATTGTAACAATAAATACGACAATTCCAAGATTCCTGAATTCTTGGAACTCAAAAAATCAATTAACACATAGTAGAACTCAGATAATAAAATTACAATACTTGTATGATCAAAAAAATCACAAAATAAAGGATACATATAAATATGTCAATGAATATCCTTTATTTCTTAAAACAATCGTGGGAAATAGAAAATAAACGGATACATAAATATATCCTTTATTATAGTCTCAATGATCGTGAAAAACAACTAAATATGTCAAAAGATATCTTTTTTACTACCCTAGTGATCATAGAAAGTATTATACATTGTGTAAGAAATCAAATAGCAAATAGGTAACATAAAATAGATATTTAAAGATAAGAAATTTTATCACGATATTTTTAAGAAAATATGCAGGTACGAAACCGAGATTTTATTAAAGATTAAGTTTTAAAATAAGTTGAGTTATAATTTGTACACTAAAGTGAACGGTTTCCTCTGTTGTGAATCTGAGGAATCGCATTTTTTAAATAAAATAAAGTCTTTTATTATAAAATAGTTTTTCGAGTTTTATTTAAAATAACTTTTAATTATTTTTGTTTTTATTAAGTGAAACAATAATAATATATTCAGTACAGTCGGTAGGATACTTGCTCCAAAGAGTTAATATCCGGCGAAACGAAAACTTACAGTTTGTGTTTTTAAAAAAACTCGAGTGGTTAACGCAGAGGGACTAAAAATCAGTTTTCCACGTAGATACAAAGCTAGGGTTTCTTTCAATTACGATAAAAACATTTTATAATTAATTCATAAAAAAAAATTAAAAAAATAAATAAAATGAGTTTGTAATTATAATATATACAGTAGTGTGCAAAACAGTAGCAACCAAGAATTTTTTTGAAAAAAAAGGAAAAATAAATAAATAAAAAAATATAAAATGAAAATAATAATAATAATAAAAAAATAATGATAATAATAATAATAAAGTTATACACATATATATGCATATACATATATATAAAATACATCTGCAAATACGTGGAATAAGGATAACAATTTTTACAATGAACATTTGCTTGTATGAAAAGCGAAAGAAATAAAATCTTCGACATATATGAATAGAGAAAGAACATAGGAAGATAAAATGACAACTGTACAGGAAACGACGGAATCAACGAAAGCAATCCAGAATATACAAGAAGTTCATCAGTTGCAGAACAACAAATTACTGAACAGAACAAAGTAATTCAGCTACATTCATCAAGGTGCGACACCTTTGTTCACCCTGACACCGGAGCAAGTTTTAAACCGTTTTAGACATCTCAAAGTTTTTAATGGCCGAGATGATTATACACTTAGCGAATTTACAAAATCAGTGGACAATGCAACTCTGCTGTGCAACAACAACCAGGGACATTTTCTTTACGCCATACAGATAGTCTTCAACGATAGAATTCAAAGAGAAGCAAAAAAGTGCATACAACGTTGAGCTAAAAATTGAGCTAAAACTCCACTTCAGACCACAAGAGGACTACGCAGAACTAATCAATCGTTGCAGAATCACAAGGGTAAATAATTTAAGGGAAACTTTTTAGTATCGTAAGCGATGTTAACTACCATTTAAATGAATTGTATGATTTTGATGACAATAAGTCCACAATTTACTCTCCTGAAAATAACGATAAATATCTTGTTGGTATCTTGATTGAAAAAATAGACAATTTAGTTCGTGGATGTATCCCTGCCGGTGCAACCCTTATCGAAATTAATAATAAATTTTCTAATTTAAAGTTACTAGGCGATGAAAGAGTGGTAGCTCAAAGTCATAAAAAATCATATTTTCATAGAAAAACAGACAATAATATTAAAAAGCCGAATCAAATGCCGCATGATGAATTACTCAAAAATAACCATAACGAAATAAAAAGATATGACAGTCCTTTAAGACATTACAGTAGTCTTAAATATTTCACAAAACAATATGAAAACTTTAAACATAATACAGGACAATATATACAAAATTCAGGACAATTTAGAAATAATTTCAATAACACAAATAATAATTTCCCACAAAGACAGTCTTATCAGTTTAAAAGAAGTACCGTCGAACAAATGGAAGTCGAAAATATTCAGGAAAGTGACGTAAATTTTACAGAAGAGCCTCGGGAAAAAAGCTTAAAATCATCGAAATTACAATAAATAATCAAAAATTGAAATATTTAATAGATATCTACTGATTCAGAAACTAGTATTATGAACTCAGACACAACTGAAGGTATTTCTGAAGAAATACTTGAAAATCCACTACTTTTTACAATGATTAACGGAATAAATACGATAACGAAAAAATTAGTTACCCCTTTTTCGCAAGAATTTGGCTCTCAAGGATCGTTTCTTGGAAAGTTGTTAGTTTACCGGGTTGAAAATACGACGAGATTATCGGACAAAATGTTTTTGTACCATTTAAGTCCAAAATTTATCTAAAGAATAAGCATATAATATTGAATAAAAATTATAGAATTTGATTGTAATAAATGAAATTTGTAATACAAAACCTTTTTCAAAAGAAGTTCTAAGTAAATAAATAATAATAAAGCACAGAAAGTGTTATTAAAAAATTTAATTAATAAATTCGAAAATGTATTCTATATGGAAGGTGAAAATTTGACCTTCACTCATGAAATAGAACACGAAATTTATACAATAATGAAAACCCTATCTATTGTAAAGCATATAAGTAGGTATCCCCAAGTACTTGAGAAGGTAGATTGAGAATCAGATTCAAGATACATATGTTAAAGCAGGGTATAATATGGGAAGGCATATCTCCTTATAACTCCCCTCGTTGGATACTGCCTAAAAAGGTTGAGAATTCGGGAAAAGCAAAATGGCGAATCGTCATTGATTATAGAAAATTAAACGATATTACAATAAATGATAAATTTCCCATTTCAAATATAGAAAACTTATTAGACAAATTAGGTAAATCTCAATATTTTATCACTTGAGATTTGGCGAAAGGTTTCCATCAAATCTTAGTAGTAGATAAATATAGAAAGAAAACAGCATTTTCCAACCCCTTTGGCATTCGTATGCCATTTGGATTAAAAAATGCACCAGCCACATTTCAAAGGCTGACAAATTATATTTCAAAAGAATATATAAATAAAATTTGTGTATAGTATATCTAGATGATATACATACTAATTTTCAGTACAAATCTAAAAAAATTATTAATAAAATTAAAAGAATCATGATCACCAGAAAAACTATAGAGAGGGAATTATTAGCAATCATGTGGGCTGTTAAATATTTTAGGCCTTATTTATATGGGGAAGAGTTTGATCTGCAAACAGATTATCAACCAATTAAATGGCTCCATATAAAGCATTAGGTAAAGATATCAATCCAAGGCTCCAAAGGTGGTTAATATAATATAAATATTGATTACATGAAAGAAAAGACAATAAAGTAGCAGACTTTTTAAACAAACGAAATAAATCGTATTGTCTTTCGAAACCTCTTCAAACAAACTTTTTAACGAAAAGTCATTCGAAATCAATGCAAAAGAATCAATTGATATGCAAACCGTTCATTCTCAAAAGGAAAATTTAAATGATATACGCATCCTTTTTGATACTGTAGTGAACCGTTTTAAATCACAAACTATCCTTTGCGAACTGTGGAATTTGAAAGCGTATTTAAACATAATAGAATATACATTTCCAGACAAGACCTAAACAATGGAATTGTTACTAATATCTTAAAAAAGTACATAAACCAAAAAACTGCTATTTTCTCCTACATAGATGATCAGACCTATATGTACATAATTTTACAAAATAAAATAGTAGAACTCTTTGATACCAATCAAATAAAACTCGTGAAATGCACATATTTTGCCCAAAATATCGAAGATGAAGAAAATTTAAAAAAAACAAATTGTCTTATTCCATAAGAATGAATCCGGTCATTTAGGAATAATTGCTACATATGAACATATTAAAATAGAATGTATCACTCCAAACTTAGAAACAAAATACATGAAATTATCAATAATTGTGATATCTGTAATAGAGCTAAATATGACATAAAACCTATTAAAAGTAAATTTAATGAAACTTGAACTTCCGAAAGAAAGCACAAAATAATTAAATTCCCATTACAAACCTTACAAAAAACATTAAAGGTTCAAAGAGAAAATGGTTAAAAAAAACATAATCTAAAGATAGAAGAATATACTGAAAATCGGGAAGTAGGTTACATTAAAAACTACAAGTCTGTAAGACATAAAGAATAACCAAAATTTTCTAAATTACCGCTTAAAAATATTCATTTTTGTAATATTAAACGACCTTTAAAATTTTCAGAAGATTGACAGTCAGTCTGGCTTCACCATAATCAAAACTGACGAAGTAAAATTACCCAAAGATTTTAATATTCTTTTACATATTATTGATCTAAATGAAGTACATAAATCTTAAACAAGAAATTAACTCCAATCTTTTTAACTTACCAATAAATTGACACAATAATTACATTTTTAACGAAATCGAAATTGTTATAAATAAAATACACACAAAAGAGGACTTATTAACGGCATTAGAACAGTAAGGAATTTTTAATACGGAACCATGGACGACAATGACAGAAAACAAATCGCAAATCATCTTTCAATCATTGATTCAAATAATCACAAAATTATTAACAATATGAACCAACAAATTAAAATAAACAACGAATTTCAAAAGTCAATTGACCGGATAAAAACCAGTATAGAATTCGAAAGAAATAAAACTCTAACGAGACTTGTCTTTCTAACTATTTACAATACGAATATTACAAATTCCTGATAATTATCGAAAATATGATTAAATTAAATTTTATCAAGAATAAGGTGGAACATATTCAAGAAAATATAGCTTCTGCCAGACTTATTTTATTAAACCGTAATATTTTAACGAGCGAAGAAATTCAAAAATATAACATAGACTTTAAAAAATTAAATCATTTACAGTTAGGTGTCGCAAAATACAATGATAGAAAAATTCTTTTTGCGATCGAAATACCAATAAATTACATGAAATTAAACAAAAAACTGAAATTACCTATAATAAATTTAAATATGAAGAAAATCAACGATGTACAAAAATATTCTTTGGAAATATATGGTACATATTATGAATTTCATAACGAAAAATCTTTTAAAGAACTGTCTTTAATGCACCATTGTATATTTTGAAACAACTGTAAGCTCATTTTTAAGAAAATATGTACGAAACCTAGTGTTAAGAAGTAAAATATTATTAAGTTCATAACTAAAATATTTAAGTATATTACTCTGTAGAAAATTGTAATCAGCATTTTTTGTATAAAAAATTGTTCAGTACATTAAAGTTCAATGCAAAAAGGTTCAACATATCATATGCACATATCAGCAGTTCTTTATTAAAGTACATACATATGTACATACCATTTATTGAACATAACATTGCATATATTCTAATTGTTACTGCTGACACAATGATAACTTAATGTACATATCATACTTAACAATATACATATATTATTGGTAAGAATTTAATTATAATACCATTTTCTTTGTACATTGTAAAAAAAACATATAAATCAATCAATAATGTCAATAAAAGTCATTTATTAACTTCACCCTATCTTGGCGACTTTCATTTACTGTTTACTTTTCAGCTTTTCTTTTTCTAAAGGTATGTTTCCACCAAAATTTTAGCTCACGAGCTGCACACGAGCTGCGTTCGTTCTTGTGTCTACACCAAAACAGCACGTCACGATCATCTCACGTAGTACTGTACACACCAACATACATGTTTGCAACCTATGATTGTTTTTATTCCTTTAAAGCACGTTCGGTGGATACAGTAAACGTACTTTGTATGCATGCAGCGTGCGATCAGTTCACACACAGTTGACGTTCCTTCATTCATTCGTATCCACCAAGTTCGAAAACAGTGTTTGAGCAGCTTACGAGCTTTGGTGGAAACATACCTTAATTAATACATATGTACCTACTTTTAGGTGTTCTCTTGGGATCAGTGATTTTTTTCTTCTAAGACAGAATTAATGTTTTTCTAATTCTACAACTAGCCCACTTGCGTTTTTTATTTAATTTCTTTTTCTTATTTTCACCCGCGACGCGATCCACAATTTTATTTAATACAGAAATAAAATCTAATTTGCAACCGAACCGATTATTTTTTCTAAAACGTAATTAAGCTTTGTTTACATTTTTCCACATATTAAAATTAACATATTCTGTCAAAAATTCCAGGGTTGTCGCAGTTTCTAAAGTTGTGATTAACCTTATTTAAAATTTATCAGGGTTGCCTTCTCATAAGTTTTTCGTAATTTACCCATAGGCTAAATAACGAGATCTCTTACCTCATATTTTTAGACGGCATTTGCCCGATTCAAATAGCCGTCATTGCCTTAAAAAATTTTTTTGTGCGTTAAATATTTTCTTTCCAATTTTTGCCTTACTTTTCTTGTTTTTTTTAAATTTTTTATCATTTTTTTTTGAGCTTTTCTTTTTTAAATTTTATAAATTGATTTTTTTTACTGTTGGAATTGGAAATTGTATATTGTATAAATAAAATTGTAAATTCTTATGTTTTTATCAATAAATATTAGAAATTTTTATTTAGATTACAAAATCGAGTTTAATTTCACTTTTATTTCAGTTTTGCCTACACCTTCACCTACATCTTTTTCTCTTCTGTTCTTAAAAATCCCTATATAGGTAGTTTCAAATTAAAATAAAACATTCCTTTTTTCTACTTTTTTATAATATTTTTGAGAAGTCCATTATTTAAAATTTTTTCTACATAACCCTGTTATTTATAAGTAAAACTTTCATTTGAAATTTTGAGTAGGCAATTAACATAATAATTATCTATTCATAATATACGAGTATATCTTTTTCATAAACTTTGAAAAGAAGAAAAAATGTTATAAAACTTACAAAAATTGAAATTATATTTTAAAACATAATTTGTAGAGCGGTTATGATCCATTTAAAAATTAATGTAGATGGTACAAGGCTAAAGTGAATAAAAACGTTAATATAGAAAAAATATATTTTTAATTAGTAAATGATCTTTTTTAATTGGTAAAAAGTATTTATTTTAACTCATACTGCTATAATAAAGTTTCAATTTAATTTTAAACAAAAACCCTTTTTAATTATTTTTTTAAAAAAAGAAGTTTCCATTGAAATTATTACATAAATATGAATAAAAAAAAATTTAGACTTTAGTTTGAGCAAAAAAGTTAATAAGGAAAAGAAAAAAAAAAATAAAAACTATTCATAAAGTTATTTTTAAAATTTTTTAAAATTTGTTAATAAACAAACTTTTGTAAAAAAAAAGAGAAGTTTTGTTACTAACATTTTAAATGTAAATTTAACAAATATTTTCAAAAAATTTTCTTATTCATGTTACTGTTAATTTTCAGTGTCTTTTATTTAAATTATTTTAATAAATTAAGTTTTTTTCTACTATATGTATATATTATACTTTATTTGATTATCTAAAGGACTATGTTTTTTTTTTTTTTTAATTTAAAATGAAAGGCTTCTTTCATTATTTTTTCTTTTCTTCCTCAAATATTTATTTGGGCTTTTTTGTTTTTTTTTTAATTAGAAATATTCCAATTTTATATAAGTAGGATTAAAAGAAGATACAATTTATATATTATATTCTTTTTAATATGTTTTACGCATCCATCGTAGGGTATGTCATAAGCGGATATCATTTTTATAATAGTAAAATTTTGAAGTTAAGACAAAATTCAAGAAAAATAGTTTACATTTTTTAATGAATGTATGTAATAAAATAAGAAAATACACTTGATTAATTTTGAAATGAGTTTGTTTGAATGTGAAGCAGATACTTTTAAAGATATTTTCATTTAATTAAGCAGCCGCAAGTAATGATATCATTTGAAAATGTACTCCTCACATTACTCGTACGTTCATGTTCTATCAACCGATGTATTTTCTAAGCTATTTCAATAATGGGATTCCAATGTTGGAATTCCAGAACAAAAATTTTTGTATGAGACATTTTTATACTACATACATACATAAGAATTCTTTCTGTTTATAATTTCCTTGGCTCTATATACAATATTTTTAGTATTCATTAAATCAAAAATGAATTTCAAATTAATTGGTTGATGTTGCTTTAGGTTTAGGTATAAGTCATCTGTTAACGCATTCTGCAAAAAACAGAAACAAACATGAATAAATATTATTACGAATTCACACAATTATTTGAGTTTTACAAAATTTCAATTTATTTTGAATAAATATGAAAAATAACATATACATAAATACAAATGTAAGCATATTTTCAAAGGTACAACAAAGCTAACAGAGAAGAATGATTGTATTAAAATTTTAATCAAATTTTCTATTAATTTTTGAATTCATCGCACATTGATAAATTTTAAAAAGCAAACTTGTTATTACTGTGTGAATTTTAATTTAAATTTATAACGAATTTCGTTAACGTGAATATTGGCATAATAAATAATATTGGGCTAATAAACAAATAAATTGCAAAAGGAAATCAAAAAGCACTATTTTCAGACATTTCTGGACATTATAATTATTTATTATCAAAAACTAACAAAACAAAATTGTAATTTATTTTTGATTAGTATTTTTGAAATAGTTAAAAATATAATCAAATATCGCCGACCAAATTTTTATTTTAATTTTATATTTGTAATTTTCGAATATAACAGCGAGTAGATTTATGTAGGATTTAAAAGAAATTTTTATGTGATGTCTCATTTAGTTAGTATAACTAAAATTTGAAAAATAAGTAAAATATTTTATACTTTGAGTAATAATTTTTTTTAAAGCCATGTCTAGACATTTCGACTCACTATTCCGTTCAATGTTTAAGTAAACACATAATGTTTTTATGTCATAATTTGAATTTAAATTAAATTCAAAAAACTGTTGTATAAAATGTATGTGGTTTGCTAATTTAGTCCAGAAATTTGTTCATGACATATGTCACAAACTAGTAACTACACAATGTGCAATTCTTGGTTAAGATATTTAAAATATAGTATGTGTTGTTATTCAATTGTTTTTTTTTTATAGAATAAAGAATTAAAATAATGTAAAAATTTATGTGTGAAAATATGATATATAAAAAAAGTTGTGTACATGAATAATGTTTCAAAACATGCTATGTCTCCTAAAATCATAACCGTTTTGAAATGAGAATACAAAATATAAAAATAGCTTTTTTGTTTTTTAAAATAATTTTTTTTAAAAATGCCTTCTTTATCAATAAATTTTTAATTACTTTTTGTAATTACTTTTAACATTATTTTCGGTCATGAAACCATCTTGTTGTACAGTTGACATTAATTATCATTTAAGTTAATGTATAATTTACAATTATGTGACTAACACTATTGGAAAATTTAACAATTATTATTAGCATTCTATCAAAACTTCATAACTGTTGAATGTCCATTCACTTTGAAAGAATATTTATTGTTGGAATTATTATTTAATTTTCTTCTTGTAATTTTTTTGTGTTTTTACTTGGAGAAATAAAGAATTTTTATTATTACTTAGTTAATTTTGAAAAAAAAAATAAATAATAATAATATTAATAATTATTGAGTTGATTACCATTTATTAGGAATGTAATTTTAATTGGAAGGTGTTGTTGATGAAATGAATTATTCAATAATTTATTAAGTACGTGTAAATTTATACAATATATGTACATACTTAATTATTAAATAATCAACGTTTTTACTCAAAATTTTTTTATATTTTCAGGGTAATCAATTAGGCCTTAACACATTGGAAAAAAATTAAAATTAATCTTACTTCAAAATACCTGTAAAAAAATACAATACCTAAAACATAAGCAAAAATAGTCAAAGTATTGAGCATATGCTCAATAGTATTATCCGTAAAATACTAAGGTGACATTTTAAAGCAATTTCACCAACGTGAAATGTACGTATGTACATCCCACGTTAGTATTTTAGGGTTAAAACAACCTATTTTTAAAAATCATAAGGTATTTTCTTTAAAACATTTATACATATAAATCATATACATACATATGTATACATATAATCTAAAGAGAAAACTTTGAAAATCTACACAACAAGAAGATAGTGTCTTTAAAAACACCTTTATTTAGCCTTTAAACTATAAAACAAGCTGTACTGTACTATATTGTATGTACATATTTATGAAGCTATAAAAATAATAAGAAATGGGGACCAAGTTGAATTAAAAATAATTATTTGTATGTAATGAGTATTAAGGATAGAATATGTATCTATGTATGTGCACTTCATGTGCGACCATTAAAAGTGGTTCAAATAAAAATAAATAAAAATCAGTAGTATCTAATACATATGTAAGTATGTAAGTGTTGGTCCTAATGCATCCTCTCCATCGCTTTTTTTTTCACCTAAAATCACAAAAATTATCTATTTCAGTAATTTGTTACTAAAAAATTGTATACTCCTACTTATTTTTTCATTGTTTTTTTCCCTATCCAACTATTTATTCATGAAAAATATTTATCAATGTATGTAGTATTATTTTTATTCATTAATGAAATTAGAATCGGAGTTTATCATTTGTGAATTTTTTCTCATAAGATTTTTTTCTACACTTTGATACTGTTTTCTACTTAAAATAGAATTTGCAATGAAACTTTATTTTATGAATAAACCTAGATGATAGAAAACAAAACAGAAAGGAATTATTAGGTATACATACATTAAGTACATCAAATCATACATTTAAAATGTTAAGTTATTGTATCACATATACGATATTTTTTTATATAACAAAAAATGTCTTCAAAAAACTCATTTAAGATTTGAGAAAAAATGTACATACATATGTATGTATATGTATTTTTAGCATTTATTCCACTATAGGCTGAATCCATGAAAGCTTAAGCAAGACCAACAAAGAAATATTTCTATTAATAAAATTCATGACGAAGAAATTTTCTTGCAGCAATTAAATATTTATAACGTTTATCCTTTTGCAAAAAAAAAAAAATCAATTAGCAATTTCATTGAAGTTTAATTGAAAAATTCCACTGACATAATTTTAACTCATATTGAATTTCTCTATATCTAGATTTCTATTCTTCATAAATTCATCATTCTGAATTTAAAAAAAAATTATTTATTCAAAATGGCCATCATATTTTTTCATATAAAAATTTTAAATAAAATAATCTAAGACTTTTATTTTAAATTTTGGCAAAAATGCCTTTCTTTTTTAAATTCCTTATTTTCTAGAATATTACGGGAAAAAACTCATTTTATTTTCTTCAATAAAAAAATAAAATAAATGAATAAAATTTTTTTTATTTATAGAAATAGGATAAATTCAAAAGAATAAAAAGAAAGAATGCTACAAAATGGAAGAATGTAGAGTTTATTTCGTTACAATTAGTAAAAAACATAAAGTTTTGTTCATTAATTCTGTCTTTAGAGAAAAAAAATTTAACTTTTCAGTGAAGTATCTACAACTGATTCAAAAAAAGATTTTTAATTCATGGTGCCAACAAAAATTGAATAATTTGATGTGAATGATTATGCTACGCCATTTTACAAAAATTGAAAGAAATAAACATATTCGTCTCTTCTACCATGACTTATTTACATAACAAAGAAGTCTTTGAAGGATATAACATTAGAAAGTTTTTACTTTATTCTAAAAGAAAGCTTTTATGTTCTTGTTTTTTTTTCTTTCCTTTTTATGCATTTGAATAAATATCTATTTAAAATATTATTTGAGAGTAGACTTCAAACTCTTTTAAATTTCATACTAGTGACGAAATATCGAAATCAATTATAAAATATACCTATATTTTTATAAATTTTTGCACAAAGTGAATTTCTTCAATAAGAATATAAAACGGCTCATCCCACTGACAACTGTTTTTCCACCTATGCATGGTGTGAAGCATTATTATTATGATATTATCTTTAAATACCAGTCGTAAAATTTATTGGGAATATATAAAAATATAAGGCTTATAAATACAACCGATTTAAATATATTATACATGTCCCCTTGAAAAAATTATAAGCTCTTTCTTACCTTACAAAAAAAAAAAAAAGTTGCAAGAGTTAAAAATTTTTGTTTTTTAGTTATCAATTCTTCGACTTTCTTTTCTTTACATCTGAGTTATTTGATAATATTTGTCTTTTGCATAATTTTACTTTTATAGTATTTTTTCTAATTATTTTTATTATTAAACACATATTTCAAATTCAAATCGAATTAGTCATATTACAATGAATGTACTTAATAAGACAAATTAAAACTAAATTACATGTAATACCACAAAGGATATTTCCAATAATAACACAGAAACTAATTACAATCATTATGTCACTTTGATTTTATCATTTTTGTGGACTCACATACAATATTTATTCCACAATGATTTTCATAAAATTTTAAATACGTATTTCAAAATTCATATCTATGGACATATTTTGTACATACATATGTATGTACATATACCTATATAATTTACTTCTCATATTCGAATAAAATTTTGTTTCTCTTTCATATGAATCAATTCTCTGAAAAAGGTAATATCCTAATAAATGTCTTACATTAATGCATATCATACCTTCCTTCAATTATTCCATATCGACTGATATATATACAAATATTATATGTATTATCCAATGACACTTTAGCATGCATATGTAGTTCCTCACTTAATTTAATAATTGAAGTGATTCTCTTAGACCAATGCCTTTAAATAAATGTTTAAATAAATCATACAGTCATACATACATACATATACATACAGTCATACATACATAACTGTTGTAATTATTTTGTAGAATAAAATATTGTGCAAGTGCTGTTAATTTTATTGTACGGTTTTATTCAAGTGAGTACAGTCGGTTTAAACTTTTAAAAAAGAAGAACCATTAAAATTGAAATTTAGTGCGAAATTAATATTAAGGCAGTTGTTAGTTATTGTGATTTTAATTTAAAAAAATAAAATTAATTATCTTTATTGTTCATATTACAATGGTTTGGGGAGATTTTGGATACCACGACAAGATTCCAATATTGTGGGTGGCACAAAGAATGAATGTGAGGAAACACACACTGAACTTTTAAAATTAGCTTTAGATGAGTATGGTGATGCTGCAGGAGGACCAAATTTTATTTTCAAACACGAAAATGCTACAATTCCTTCAGCTTATTTCACTCAACAGTGGCTCGCATCAATAAATGTTGAAGTTTTACCTTGGCCTGCTCGCAGTCCTGACCTGAATTCCATAGAAAATCTGTGGGGAATATTAGCTAGGAAAGTCTACGAAAATTGTAGACAATTTGAAACTGTAAATGAGTTAAAAGAAGCTATAAAAACACAATTGATTTAGAAATTCTCTGAAAACTGATAGATTTCATGCCGAACCGAATATATCAAGTCATCCAAAACTGTGGAAATAATACTAAATATTAAGAAACAAATTTATTTTTAGTGTTATTTGAAAATTTAAAAATATAGAATATAAGAAAAATATAAAAATCACAAAGAGACTTTTATTGTTCTTGCAGAACCCTCTACTGAACAAAAAAAATGACAGTTAACTGATATAGGGTATCAAAATTTTCAGAAATCGGCAGAAAAATGTTCAACATGCAAGTGTCTTTATATTAATTTCGCTGACTGTATATTGTAATAAAGCATATTCTAGTCTTTATATTTTGAAGAATGAGTATGTACCTATACTTTTAGATAAATATACATACCTACATATGTCTGAATGTATGCTTGAGAGAATAAATGTACTAATTTCCAGAGGAAGAAATTGTTACCGATTAAGTTTTGCATAATAATTTAAAAGACAAAAGGATAAATTCAAAATTTCAAACAGATTCTTTTATAATCTTTTTCGAGATAAAATATTTTCTCTTCTTTCTTAAAAAATTATCGAATAATTTTTCAATTAAGAAAATAAATTCTACAACCCATATACAAATTTAGTAAAACTCCACAATTCATGAGTAGACAACTTTAGAAGTTTTGATTGAATATTGCTCGTACTAAAGATAAGGAAAATCATTTTTTAACATTTCAACAAACAAGTTTTCATAAACTTAAAGTGAGATGTGTAATGTTTTGGACAAATAAAAAAATCATGAACATATGGATATGGAAAAAAAATATATGGACATATAAAACACACAGTTGAAAATTTTGGTATAAATTTAATACTGAGAGGGTATGTACATACATATGTATCATACATATGTATGTATGTAAATGCAGTTTAAATTTGTTATGATTAAAATAGTAAACTGCGAGTATATAAATAGTTTTATTTTAAATATGTCGATATAAAAGATACTCGTATAAAATTATTTGTATAAACATACTTAATAAGATAAGTGTGTATAAAATATTCATACTAAGCAATGTACATATGAAAAATATATGCCTTTCGTATAGAAAAATTGAATAAGAATATCCTATAAACTATATCCCCATCAAGTATAGAAAAATTACATATTTTTACTTATCAAATATATAATATTAGTTAAAAATATGCATTAATTTTTATATAAATTATATACTTGCTGCTAGTAAGCAAAAATTTAGCTGATACCAGTTACCACCTGGATCTTCGTAGTACTTTGTTTGTTATTCTGTCAAAATTTGGTTATTGTGTCTTTTTTTTTTTTTTTTTTTTTTTTTTTTTAAATTTATAATTATTTTAAAGTTCACAATTAATAAATATGATGTCAATAAAAAATGATAAATATGATGTCAAAATACGGATTCAATAGTTTGAAGAAACTGCTGAACTGCTTGGGTGGAATGATAAAACACGTTTCATTTATGGACGAAGACTATACTGCCAAATTATTTTAACGAACAGTATCGGTGAAATCTTGGTCAGAACTCAAAGATGTTTTAGTGAGTGAGTTCAGCAAGAAAATTGCAATTGTAGAAGTTCACAATGAACTCCGAAGTAGGAAAAAAAGTCAGATGAAACATTGCAGCAGTATTTGTTCGCAATGCAAGAAATTGCATCTGATGTTGAAATGGATGACAGTGACATTATTTAATATGTTATAAATGGAATAAATGATGCATGTACAAACAAGATGATCCTTTATAGTTCAAATACGATTCAAGAATTAAAGAAATCATTTGAAAAGTATAAGAAATTTAAAGCAAATATTCCACACCATGCATTTGATCGACAAAAACATAATGTTCATCTGGTAACAAGAAAAGTAACAGCAGTAGTACTAGTAATAGTAACTACAAAGAAAGTAAAAATGTTTTTAGATATTTCAACTATAATATAACTGGTCATAATTACCAAAAATGTCCTCATCTCATACGAGAAAAAGGGTCTTGTTATCGCTGTGGCAAAGGTGGTCATAAATGTCAATATTGTACCGAAAAAAGTTTACATGCAGTAGAAAAAGGATGCAATAATACTGCAACAAATAAGTTCGAGCCAATGACGAAAATTATACATATTTGGAGAACATCGAGCAACCTTTGAATGTGAATTACTCAGGAAGCCCAAAGTTCAGGAACAATACTTACCATCTTGCGCTGTGACAACACTGTAGATCTAGATAAATATCAGTTTTGTGGTATCAATGGTAGCATACTTTATGTGTCAGGTTTGATAGATGTAAAAGTTCATTTATGTAATTAATTCTGTTTTTAAATTACAATTGCATGTTGTTAAGAATCACATAATTATTTTAGGAAGAAATTTGATGCAAATGAGTAATCTGGAGTTGAGACCAATATATGATATCAAAAATGGAAAAAGATGCATGAATGAAAATTACGAAAATATAAATGAAGATGAGACATCCTGTGTTGATACTGAAAACTCAGGTACGTTATATAAATTATTTGAACTTTTGAAGAAGAAAAATTCTCAAAACAAAATTGATATATCGAATTATGAAAGTTTGTGTAATACAATGAATTTCAATGTAAATGAAAATTTTTTGTATGATATTCAATGTCGCGTTAAAGAAATTTTGCAAACAGAAAATAAAAGAAAATAAAAACGAAAATTTAGAAAATCACTTTTTAATATCAGACTGATCTCCCCATAGCATAGGTAATAGCAAATAAATTATAGGCAGAAAGAATTCTAATGTAGTATAAAAATGTCTCATACAAAAATTTTTGAAAATTACACTTTGTTATTCTGCAAAAAGTATCATATTTGTATTTAGCAGTTTTTTTATTGATTTTGAGAATTATAGAATGGAAAAAGTTGCATGTTTTAAACATTTAATAATCAAAATTTGGTGAAAATAATTATATATGTTTTTAGTTGCAATTACGTTTTGTAAATTGTAAATATTTTCTATTTTTAAATTGTAATTATGTATATAGTCATATGACAAATACCTATGTAATCAAAAGATTTATTGTCTAACCAAAAAGGCAAACCAAGACATTGTAATTATTCAATTTTTATTGTTTTATTGTTCATGTGGCAACCCTATCCTTCTCTTTGTCTTAAGAACAAAAATAAGTAAAACACATTTACAGAGTTTTTGTTTTGTATTTATCGGAAAGATCATGTAGGTACTGTGTTAAATTCCAATCGTATTAAAAGATACTCCTATAAAATCAAATATATTGTCTAATAAGGTTGAAAAATTAATGAAGCACAATGAAATTGTACAATAAACGATAAAACTTACTTCATGGTTCTCTTGCAGAACATAGATTCATTTAAAACAGATGCAAACTACTATAAATATTTACAAACTACTATAGTCCTCTGTTAAATATATATTTAAGATTATTTCAGTTGAAGAAAGTCGATGCTTTGGAAATTTTTAAGAGCATTGAAGTTTAGGTAATTGAAATTTTCACAGTTACTAACAATTCAATTCAATGTAGTTTGTGATTTTGTAAAGGAATTCAAAAATCATAAAAAAATAATAATATCTATTGAAACAGGAATAAAGAGACACAATCTACCGTACAATGGACAAAAGCACTAACTGACATATAATATACATGGAAAAAAGGACTAACAGCCATATATAATGTTAGTCCTTTTTTCTATGTACATTATATGTATGTATGTCAGTTAGTGCTTTTGTCCATTGTACGGTAGTAATAACTTCATATGATTCGAAGTTAAATTCCAATAGTTCGTGTAAAATATCTCAAGGTTATGAGAAAAAATCAATGGTAGGTACATTTTATTTTTTATTTATGAAAGATATAAAAATTCACAGTTATTTGATATTTCCAGTCACATCGATACAGAAAGGTATTTTTTGTCTAAAATGATAAGTATGTGAAAAATTGAATTTGCCTTTGTAGCCAATGTAAAATATGTTTAATCTAATCTTTTACGTTCATCTACACTAAAGCAATTTGTACTAATTCAATAGTCAAACAGTAAATAGTAGTAAAATGATATTCGTTTTAGTAGATTTAGTATACAATTAATGTTTTATATATACTATTATTGAAGGAAACCCATATCTGAAACACATTTTAATCCTAGAAAATGGGTATAATTAAAAAGTAAATGGGGAGATGAAACGAAAAACTCTATACTCTTTTAGAGAGAAAAACTATCTTTTTTTTTAAATTTTCAATAGAAAGTTTTCAAAAAGAATAAAGACAAGAAGTATCTAAAGAAGCGGTTATACTCTTTTTTTAGCAATTTCGCGTAATACAAAAGTATAAAAATAATGAAAAGTTTTTTGTAATTTGTGCATTATTTTTCACTTTGTATTTTTTTCTTTTTTCTGTGCTACAAAATATTTTATTCATAGAAGGAAGAAATGTTTCATGTTCCTTTTATTTTAATTTTAATTCATTACAATGTTTTCTAGTAATTATGTACCTATGTACCTAATTTAAAATACAGAAAACGATAATTATAATGCGATTATGAAGAATTCATAAATGTTTTGAAATAAGACACAAGTTTACAGAAATAATGTACGATTTTTCAAACTTAAGAAAAAAAGAAGAATTTAGAATCCTGTAATTCAACATAATTTTTCAACAATGAAAATAATTTTACCTTTTTAATAACAAATTTTTATTTTAAGTTGATTTTATACTTTGTTTTTGCTTCTAATTATTACACAACTATTCTAAATGAGATGTTTTTTAATCTGCCAATTTATCTTGTCACTAACTATTTGAAATAAAAAGATTTCGAAATTACATATTTTAACTTTTTTGCGCAAAGTAACTATGAAAAATTATACATTTTCACACTTTGTAATATAGTTTTGACTAAATATAATAATTATCTCATGATGATGTTTTTGCTTGAAATTTCAAAAATTTGAATAAATATTTATGACGACACCACTTTGTCAAAGATAAATGAAAAAAAATTTTGAAAAGGATTTATTTAGTTTAGCTAGGATTACTTATCTAAATCCAAATCTATTTATAAATTTAGAAATTTTGAGACTTTACACTCCTATAAATGCTGAGTCTTTCACTAAGATACAGAAATCTTTGAAATATTTAGAAATAATAACAAAAAACAAAAAATGTAAAAAGTGTTTTTTGTTTCATTTTGACGAAACAAAATGTTGTTACCAGAAAACTAATGATGTTCAAATATTTCTTAAAACATACATTGCGTATTTGAACAAGGAAAAAAAATGTGTTAATTCAGTTGCAATATCTTTAAAATTTTAGAACTTGATCAAAAAAACTATTTAGAATTCACTTTTTTTATTTCTACATTTGCCTTTGCCTTTAAAACAAAAAATTCGTCTTTAAAATTATATTTTTTATTCATTTATTTTTATTTTCGAATTTAATAACTTCAATTACTGTTTTATTTGAACTGATATTATGTTGAAAAGTTGATTGTTTAGATAATTATTTGGCTTCGAATTTCTTGCCCTAAGCGACTTCAAACTTGATTTACTTTATAATAAAATTTTGCCAGTTCACATTTCAACTGCAAAATGTAAAAATAGATCAATTTATTTGTCAAAAACATCTAATTTATGTTATTTCAAAGTATTTTTTTAATTATTTTTGTTTGTGAATACTTTACATATGCATGTACATATGTATGTATGATACATTGATACATATCCATTCATACATATTTATCGTAATTAACATTAATTAATTAATTAAGCCTAAAATGTAGTACCCAAATAAAAATAAAAATTTTAATAAAAAATGTAATTAAAACTGTCAATTTATAAACAATTTTGTTAATTAAAATGTTTGTATGGGTTGTAAAATTAGCTGTATTAATAAAATTTCACGTTTGTTTTTCAATGATTCGTTTTATTTTGTAAAATTAATCCACCTTAAGCAATAATAGAAAATTTTTTAAATGTTACAAAAAGATAATTTTATCAACTATTTACGGGAATAAACTCTAAGCTATGTACATACATACTATATGTATGTAACTAAGTATTTCAACAGTTTTCATATAATATTGAGCTTTTTTTCACCAAATGCATAAAAAGATAGCTGTGAAAAGAAAAACTTCATAAAAGTTAAAATTTAAACTGTAATAAAAATTAAAATTTTTCAGAAATGAAAAAACAAAGTAAGAGATTAGGCTTTATGTGTTTATGTTATAGAAAAAAAAAATTAACTAGACTAGAGAAATACAAACTGAAATCTGGAACATTAGGGTTTTTCCGTGATTTCTGTATAGGATTTGACTAGAATTAAAGCATAAAAATATTTTATCTAATTGTATAATTTTCAACTTAAAAAAATGAATAACAGTATGAATATAAGAATATTCAAAATTTAATGGATGGAAAGAGAGTAAAATGAATAAAATATAAATGTATGCACATAGATACTTGTATTTTATTTTTCATAGTTATGAAACTTAACAATCTAAAAAATAACTCGAAATTCTACAAAAAATTATTATTAATTTTAATGATATATTCCTTTATTTTGAAATAAATATTTTTTTTTTGTAATTAATTTATTTCGAGTCCTTTTTATTTTTTTTTTGTATTTCAGTATTAAAAATGAAAAAAAAAAACATATTTGAACAAAAAGAAAAGAAAAAAAAAAGACAGTGAATAGAGAAACTAAATGGTCCATTAAAATGTACATATGTTAAGTTCCGCAGAAAGTATTTCATCAAAGTTTTGGAAAATGTGGAAAAGACAATGTTATTAATTTTAAAATTTACATACTTTTATTGTTCAAAAAATAACCGTTATTCAAATAATTTAATTAGAAAAAATAATTAAAACAGTTTAAAATATCAAAATTCCAACTTCAAACAAACCTTTAAAAATACCAAAAAAAAACAAAAGCAATAAATATCATCAGAAAAAATTCACATTAAATTATTATTATACTATAATACAACTAAATTTCATTAATTCATGTGAAAAAAGCATTAAGCATAAATGTAAACATTTTTTCTCGTTTTTTCTTTGTCAACTAAATATTTGTCGTTTGACTGACCATGTTCTTATTAACTTTTATCTTTGAGCTTAATTATTTCCCTTTTCTAAATGAAAAGAAAAAGATATGTACATACATACATGAAAATTCTTTGTGTTTACTTATCATTATCATTGATTGAATAACTTTTCATAATACATTCTTATCTCAGCGTTGTGGAAACATAAAGCTTTTATTTTCTAATCAGTAAACTATTTGCAAAGATAATAGGTATATTACTTATATGTTACGTATATACATACATATGTATGATATTATTCTAAGGAATAGACAGTCCTTGCTACTTGTAAGTGGGCTTTCGTTTTATTTTTTCTATGGAAATTTGTGGTATAATGTTTTGTTTTATTTATTTATGTAAATGAAAATCAAAAAAATGAAAAAAGTATGTAACTATACTTATAAATATTACGTATGTATTAAAATAAGAGTCAATAATCAATATTATGATATCTGGATAAAAAGACGACTTAATATGTATTTTATGTATTGACAAAATGAAAAAAGATTATTATTAACACAATGTAGAGTAAATAAATATATTTGTTTTTCACTTAAAAAAATGATTCACTTAAACAGTTAATTCAATTTACTTCGAAAAAAGAACGGCTGACAATTACTTTTTCTTTTGAAATTAAATTAAGCACAAAATTTTAAAAAATTGGTAAATTGTTTAGTAACGAAAATTCGAAATTAATTGATATAAAATAAAAAATAAATAAAAGATAAATTTAATTGTTCATTAACTTTACTACACTTCATTACTTTTTTTTTAACATCAAAGAATAAGAAACAGAAAATTGTTATTTTGTTCAATTTTCTGTAAAATCTTTCGAAAAATTGATTTTTATTTTTAGCATTTTTCTTTGAAAGTGGTGCAATTTAAGTGGTGGATTGACATTCTCAAAGTTCATCATTAAGTAATTTTATTTTTGCAATGTTGAAGCATTTTTCTATAAAAGATATAAAAAAGCTATATTCTTTTTTGTACATATGTACATACATACTATACTTCAAAACAACTATACATATGTATGTATATTTAACTTTTATTTAATTTTACTTGAGAAAAAAAAATCACATTTTCAGTTATAACAAAAAAAAAGATAAATATTGGTATAAATTTTACAAAAATGGATATACGACGAGTAAATTACTAATCTTGAAAAAACTATACAAAAATTTGATTACACACTTTTTTAAATATCAAATATGTATTTATTTTACTTAGATACAGCAATGACAATATAAATTCTACAATTCTATGTATCTGCTCTGTGGATACAGTATGCATTATTAGATAAAAATGTAAGAATGCAAACAGTCGTTATTGCTCTACAACCCTGAAGCCTCATAATAATAGAGCGATCAATAACTTAGTCATATTTTATCATTTTATACAAAAAAAAAAAAAAAAGATTATGTATTTAAAAATCTGATTTTTATGCCTTTTAATATACATACATATAAAGGTATGTACATACATATGATGTGTACATATAAACAAGACGTCCTGAACCTGGAGGTACATATGTACATATAAAATTATTAGCTATTATTCACTCGTTAAATAAAATTACTTTGAATTGTACATTAAAAGTAGGTATAGGTACCTATAATAAATTTATTCAAAAAAATGAGAAAAACATAGCTATTTCTGTGGATTTTAACAAAAACAAAAATTTTCAAAAGTTTTTTGAAAAGACTATATTTTGGCAAAAAGTATACGAAGTATTTATGTACCTACTTTGAAATGATGGCGAACATAGTATTGTTACAATAATTTATTTATATACATACACTTGAAATGCATATGTACATATGTATTTAAAATTTTAAAAAATTCCTTATAAAATAACTAAAATAGTAAATTTAAAAGTTAGCTATCCTCTTAATTATATAAAATAAAAATAATTTGTAAAAAAGTTACATATATGTATTTATTATTTCACAAGAATTTTAAAAATATAAATTTTTCAATTATATTGAGAAAATTAGAGAAGAAAAGTATTTTAACTTGAATGGATAAAATATTTAACATACATGTTTTATGACAGGGATATGATACCTAGATATAAACTTCTTTTTTTATAGACGTTCTTATCTACATCATAAAATATACACATACCTACCTACCTTCCTACATGCATATATAAATATATAGTGTGTAGAATATGTAATATGTATGTGTGTTAACTTTGTAGAAGAAACTTGTAGAAACTTTTCTAAAAGATACTTCCTTGAAACTTTTTCAGATAATGTTAAACAAAATATTTTCTTTTACTTACATGTGTATATTACACATATCATTTAAAATACATGAAAAAGGTTCGTTGCAATTTTATCCTAAAGGTAAAATTTAAAAAATTTAAAAAAAAACAACATTATTATAGGACATAAAAACTTTGAATGTGCTTTAGAAAATAAAATATGTATACGAGTATTGTCAACATTTCATCCTCATCATTGGCTATCACAATCCAGGTCGGATTCGAATTCTAGCCTCCTCTAGCTTGAACCTTGCCAAAATTTACGGACAATAAAATCTATTTTAAGAAAAATAAAAATTTCCTGTAAAAAAAATATGATAAGTTATTTGCTTATTCAGGAAGTTTGACAAAAAAAAAAAAGATGAAGTTTTATAACAGAAGAAAAAAGGAGAAAAGGTAATAAAAAATATTTTACAGTAAAAAAAAACGAAAAATTTACATGAATTTGCTTTATATTTAATATGATAGACGATAGTAATTACTATGAGTGCTACTAAGTAAATAAAAACAATCATTCATCAAAACGGTTATTCATATTGATTTCTCAGTTTAACACCAATATTATAACAAAAAGCATTTTACGAAAAAAACAATGTTTCCATAAGACTAAAGTAAATGAACTTTGGTCCGAATATTTCCTAAAGGGCCTACTAGTCAACAAATTTCGGACGATAAAAATTCATTCACTAGGAAAAAAGCTATAGGGTAAAAATTCGATTCCATAAAAAAAGACTTTTTTGTTATTTCCTCTGTTATTCCTTTCATTCATTCACATATGGCGAAAAACACTTTGCATTCTAACTCTTAGAATGTTTTCTGATACAAGCCTTCTGTTTGATTCAAATTTTTTGTGATTTTATTTTTTTATTAAATAACCTTTATTAACTCACTAACCCTTGACTAAATGACGTAAGTGTGAAGCATAGACTACTATTGGGCTTATGGAGGCAGTACCCGATTAGTTTCTGCTAACTTTACATATAAATGTTTTTGATAAATTATAAATTGAAATTGAGATCCAATCACCCCACACAAGAGACAGATTTATACAAACGCAATGTAAAAGAATATAGAAAAGTATGCCAATGTTGCCTGTACTGATTTCGATTTATAAACCGAGTATAGATATTTTATTGAAACATTAAAAATCATAGACACTAGAAATGAAATATGATTTTCATTGGGTTTTTTGATTTAGAATGAGTGAATGGGGAGCTTTCCAATAAAGTAAAAAAATTTCACGTTTTTTGGGGTAAGGGTGAGGTGGTAACTACCCCCCTTGGGTTATCCAATTTGGGCCGTTTGTGATATCAAACTAAAGCTCTTGCTGAGTGCTATTAAATGGCATATTTTCTTATCAATGAATTGTGTAAATTTACAGCTTTCAAGTGCATTAATAAAAGTTTGAGCATGAGTTGCAATTAGACAATTGTGATTATAGTTATGGATGCCCAAACTTTTAATAATGCACTTGAAAAGCTGTAATTTTACACAATTCATTAATAAGGATTCAGAATTCAAACATTGAAAGTCTAACGAGATAATATAATTTTAAAATACTGTTAATAGATTTAATTTTAAGATTTAATTTGAGTTCTACCATTTTTTATTCTGCAATCAAACTTTTCTTCTATATATCACTGAGAAAGACAAATTATTTTTTTAATTTTTAGTGCATTTTATTTATAAAAGTTATTTATTTTAAAAGTTTTTTCAATATATTTTATTTTTTCTTAACTTTTGTTTTTTTTATTTAATTATTTATTAATGGTCTCGATTTACAGACACCAGATGAATCAAAAAATTATTAAACTAATAAAAGAATTTTTTTAAATACTAGAAATAGTCAATTTGCACATTAAATTCAATTAAGGGCTATCAAAATAACAAACCCAATAATATAAAAAGCACATGTATATACTTATATGTACATATACGTATACATATATTGTGTATGTATGATACATTCAGAAATAATTTTGTGAATACATTCATATAAATTTATTTATCATTAAAAGCAAATTTATTGTTCTACACTGGGTTGGTTAAATGCAAAAACATACAAGTGAATTGAATTACAATAAAATGTATTGCAAGAACTCTTCTCAACCGAAACAAAATGGACATGTGGCTGGTCTTTTAAATTTATTGTATTATCATCGCAATTTCTCTACATATTAATTACCAATTACTAATTGGTTACATGATACACTCACATAACAAAACATAAATAATATATAAAGTTTGGTATTCAATTAAGAATTTTCACTGAATAACTTTAAAGATATTTCATTAATTTGAGAACTGGCAAATTTATAAAGATTTAATTAAAGAACAGGTAATATTTTTCAAATTGAAGAGGAATTTATGAAATCCTTACCATTCAAAGAAATGAAACAACTTCTTTTTTTTTTTTTTTTTTTTTTAAATTATAGACCATGATGTAGAGATATTCTTTTACTGCACTTTTAATACAAAACAGTGCTGACTACATTAAAACATGTATCAAAACGGCACTTTCAGTGCTAATTGGGTCTTCGAAAGATTTCGAAATCCATCACATCAACCAAAATTAAAGTATCTGAGGATTATACCGATAACCGAAAAATAGGAAATTTTCAATGAATTCTTTCAACATGGAATTTATTAAGAAATATTCTACATATTTTATTAAAATTACATACATATGTAAAAATATTTAACTCATGAATCGTGATGTTTTTAGTTTCTTTTATTTCTTTGAATTGAATTTATGTTAATTTTATTATTATTATTTCAATTTTTGATTTTAAATGAAATAAAAATATATGAAAATGTTCATGATAGCTTAGTTTTGTTTGTTTTTTTAATAAAGAATGAATTTTATGAACATAATTTTCGTGATTTTACTAAGATTTGAAAATTATTATTTTCTATTTCCTGTAAAAATAAAGACCAATTCCATCATATTTTCTTTAAAAATTAATTAACTTTTTAAAATAAAATTCGCATTTTTCGTATATAAACACATGAAAGTATTATGACCAAAATTATCTATGTATATACTCAACTCAATTTTCATGTAAATTTAATCATAAATTAGTTATAAGTGATTAAAAACAATAAGTTGTCATATTAATTTGAATGTGCATTTATTATTAAAAATATTATTATTATCACAGATTGTGTGTGGTAAAAATAAAATTGCAAAGTATGTACATACATACTAAGCTGTGATGATGCACAAAGAGTGGACTGAACTGTGAACAGTGTCCATCCAGTGCTTTTCTGTGTCCAGTAGTATAGGATTTATATCCTGATAATTGTTTTTTTTTTTTTTTTTGTTGATAATATTCACTGAAATTAAATTCTATACTTGTATTTTACTTATTGTCTACTTTTAGGTCGTAAATGAGTCAATGGAGCAAAATGCGTGGGGATGAGAAGCGTCATGTCATCAAAATGCATTTTTAATTAATAATAAATATTTATATTAATATAAATTAGAGATATGTTTTTAGTTTAACTGTTTCTATATTAATAATCGTTTCTAACTCGAACATTCGAATTGAAAAATAACTTCCATCGTACGTGTTTCTCCGTAGTCCAAATAGAACATCCATCAATATGTATTTCTTATCTTCTACACGTACCCACTTTGTAGCTCATAATTAAAAAACAGTATATTTTTCGAAATTAATTAACATTATAATATTCTGTGTAATATTTGTAATTAAATTCTCACATTATTTTAAAATGTTTTAAAATAAATTACGTAATACACTCGTAAAATAATGAAGAGAAAGCAATTACAAATAAAGTGCATGGTACATAAGTAAAATGAAAACAATTTTAAAATTCTTTCTTGTTTTTGATAATTTAAAATTACATAAAGTATTTACGTAATTTTATTTTTTTTTCGTACCAATTCAAAATGAGCTTATTTTAGAAAGTCTTTTTTTTTTCTTTTTTCAAACTCAATAAATTTTTTTACCAGATATATGTAAATATATTTTTCAACTACTACGATTGTGTTAGAATCGAACTGGAAATTTTCTATGTATGTATATGTAAATCTCAATCTATAAATCTTATATTTTAAAATTTTTTTATCTGATCAGCAAAAAATGAAACTTCAACGTAAATAAGCCATAGGAATAAATAAAAAAATTCGGTTTTATTCTTAATACAATGAACATACATAAAACAATAATTTTGTGGGAAGATAAGTAAAAGTATATGTATGTATATGTATGTACATTTGTATCTGGTATAATGTTTACAAAAACTGTTTGTGAATTTTAGTACAGAGTTTTCAAAGAACAAACTATAACCGATATATGAAAAATTTTATTTACTTAAAACAACATTTTGCACTTAAAACAAACTGAATTTATTGCAAAAGAACGTTCCTTGTTTGAACTGAATTTAATAAAATGTAGAATATCGTTCAATTGAATTTCAAATCACGATTAGGTAATGTTTTCGTTTTTGATTTTTAAACAAGCTTTGTCTATTCGTGGAAGAAAAGTAAATTTCAAAACAAAATTTACTTTGAAAAGTTTTTCAAGTCAATTGACTTCAAGTAAACATTTAGAATATTTGCTTTTTGCATTGTAAGAGAATTAAATATTTGATCAATTGTAACAGAAATCAATAGAAATCTTTGAATCACATCATGTTATCACATTTGAGTTTTTTAAGCTACTTGTAAAAGATTTCCAAAAATTAAGGAAATTATTGTATTTCAAATTATATTTTCACTCAAAAACAAAAATTATAAAATCAATATCACTACAACACATTAAATTTTCTATAATTTTCAAAATTGTATAAATTTAAATTTTTAAGATTTATTATAACCATTATCCTTCCAAAATCGTAAAAGGAAAGTTGAATGTACGATTACTAAACAACATGTAGGCTATATATAATAAATACATGTGTTCACAAGAATGTAACACATGTAAGCCTTTATTTTTCGGCAGAATGATAAATTACGAAAACGAAAAGCAAAATTTCATATAGGTGTATGTACATTAAATATTGCTATATGTCTCGTATTTTATTATACATATTTATGTTATACGAGTTACCATAAATTACCATCAACAGGGAACTATTTTAGTAATGAAAAAAAAACTTCCATTAAAACTTTTTTACTTATACTTTTTATCACTATGAGCTCCTATACACTAAAAACCATGTCTTTCAATATAATATTCGTATGTGGTTCCTAAATTAGTATTGAAAGAATTACTTATTCGAGAATAAAAAAGAAAATTGTGGAAATTGGTCTTTTTTATTCAATCTGTCCTACTTTTTTAAATTTGATATTATACAAACTCAATGTCTTTGTACATACATACATACATACATATGTATGTCATATCATATGTGAAGTACTCAAGTGAAGTTTCCTTTCTGTTCTTCGAAAAATTGTTTTTACTCAAATTTAAATACACATGAAAACTTTCTGTTACGGTATAATTTAAAAAAAAAATCCAAAAAATCGTTTTTGTCTACTGAAAAGAAAATAGAACCCTAAAAACTAATTAGGTAATCATCATAAGGAACGTTATGTGTGAATTTTCATGTGATTGGGGCAAAAGAAGTAGACAATATTTAAGATATCAAAGAATAAAAAAATATTTTTGTGTTTTACTATTAATTGCTTTATAATTACAAACTCTAAAATGTATCTTAGAGGTTCGATAAAAATTTTATTTACACAATAGCATTGTTATTTTCTAAAACGTTTTCTGCTACTAAGATATTTTTTTACAATTAAAAACAGTGACCCTTTATCTTAGATTTTAATCTTAACCGTTATTTTTATTCTTTTCTGAAACGTAGTAAAAAAAATTATTCAGTAAGTTCTAAACTGATATAATTATGAAATACCATTTTCAAAAATTACAAAAGATATTTTTGTTCTCATTTTTATACTTTTAAACGCTTTTAGTATGTGGCCTAATTCAAAATTAAGTTATAACATCAAACGTTATTCCAGAGCAAAAAAATATTAAATGCAGTTTTGTACGTCAGGTAAACTACTTTCAAAAATTCAGGTTGAATTTTGAATAAGAATGTAGGAGTTACAAAAAACTTTTATTCTTCAGCTTTACAATTAAAATTTTTTTTAAATTATAATCATGAAGATTTTTATAAAATTTAAATGAACTATTAAAAAAAAAGTAGATAAAAGAGTTCGGAATAATGTCATAATTCAATTGTTATTTTTAATTTACATATTTTAAATTTCAATATGAATAAAATTACGTATGTAGATATTTTCATTATAATATTCTATTATACTGATAAATATTGTGTTTTTGTTATAGGAAGAGATTTGATTTTCTTTGATTTTTTTTTCCGATAAAATATGATACATATAAACAAATTTTTTTTCATAAAAAATGTGATGATGTTATTTTTAAGACTCTTTCTAACAAATAATAGCAAATACATTCAACAATTTTTCAAACTTTTTATTCAAATTTCCACAAAGAAAAACATCAATTTGATTAATAGTACTTATAAATGACAATTATTTAGCAATAATTATTCTTATTAAGTAGCTATTTACTGATTAATAAGAAAACAAATTGCTACTATCAATTCAAACGAATTCATTACAGTAAATTGAATTGATGAGGAAAACTTTTATAAGCTTTTTTTATATTATTAAATTAGAATAAATTTTTCTACAATAAAATCACTCTGTAGGGTAAAAAACATTTATTGATTGATAAACAAAAATTTATCATTTCAAATTTGGTACGATTTTGTATGAGAGGAATTTTAATACATTTGAATCGATAAATTGATAAATGTTCAGGAGGTTAAAAAAACTTTTTTTTTTCAAAAACAACGGATGTTTTTTTTTTTTTCATTTCTGCAGTAACTTTGTAATTCATTTATAAGTTAAAATTATTGAAACATGCCTCCTTTTTGCAGTAAAATATGCTTTCACCCATCTATAGTAAAAATACGAAAAAATGTCATTTTGTTAGAAAAGTGGACATATCCCCCGCAGTAGGCGTATGTAGTCATAGAAATATTGTAATTAATACATTTATGCAACTTTTAGTACCTATTTACTAGGGTTGATAGATGTCCTACTTCAACAAGGATTGTTTCTTTTGCTTGAAGGCTCAAAAATTTTAAAAAATTAAGTTGAAAAAAGTAACTTATAAAACAATAATATTCCTTCTTCATTAAAGTGCATTCTGAATATATACATACATACATATATACATACATACTCGTATATGTAAGGTTAAAATATGCCTTAACACGACTAATTTAATAAAACACGTGGTTTTTTTTTTAAAGTCACTTTACAATTTTATTTAATTAACTTGTTAATTACACGGGCTAATATAGACTGACTTAAATTTTATCATAACTTATACAGTAACTAATATTGCATTGATGAAATACTTTTCTCTTTTTCTCATGATTCGATTATTGTAACATATAATATTGTAATACAAAACAAATACAAAATAAATACATTTATTACGTTTGGAATAAAATACATTACTTATATAATTCTTATATGGTATAATACATTATTGCATTATTGCATTACGCCTACATAATATATTTCTTAATTATGTATTATATTTACAGTATTATTGAATTTACACAGAATGTCTGTCAATGGGTTAAAATTGTATTTGTTTTTATTATTCATTAATTCATAAACTCAATATAATAATCAAACAAATATATTTCTCTTACTTAAGAATTTATTATTCCTAACAAATTAAAGTGAATAAAAATTTCGAGCATTATAGAAATTAAATCCTCTAAGAAAATTTATAAAATTACATATCTTAAATTTGATAACACATAATTTATTGCCACTTTTTTTTTAAATTTTTTACAGAACACTAAAAGTCATAATTTTTATTTTGTTGGCAGTTTTTAAAGATGTTTTACATAATGTTGAGAGTTACAAGTTTTGTTATTAAATTTTAAATGTTTGATAAATTGTTAAAGTTACACTACTTAATAGCTTTTTTATTATTATTTTTCTTCTCCATAAGCAGAAAAAAAAGAACTAAGCCAGAATTTAAAATTAATAAGGCATTATCCCGTAAAGTTTTCAATTGCATATTTCTCAAGTTTAAGTTGATATTTTTTTTACTTATTTTTTTATTTATTTATTTTATTTAATAAACATACGATATAACTACATATTTAAACTTAATGTTGCTTATTTAGTATATACAGGAAATTTACAAAAATAAATGATTATATATATATATGTAAGTACAAAGAAAAATGTAAACCTATAACTAAAGTTAGTTTTTTCTTCAGTTTCACATGCAATGGTAAGTTTACAGGACAACAGACTTTGATTACCAGATACCAAAAAGTATCAAAAATTTCTATCGTTTAATTTTTAAAACTTATAAACGATCTATGGAATATCTGAAAAAACTTTCTTTAAAATTTGATTATCAATTATTTTTAATTAAACATCAAACCTTTAATTAAATAACATAGTATTATAAGTATTGCTTGGTTGGTAAATGTAAAAAGATTATGAATTATTTAATAAATAAAGTTTTTATCGCTTTTGTTTTTCACATGTAAAATTTGATATATTTTTTCCAAACTTTAAAAAAAGATAATTCATCCGAGAGTCAATATTTCATAAAATCATATAATTGAGTTTTTAAAGGATTCAATAATTTTCTTACAACTGTTTACCCCATTTATGTATATTCTATTGAAATTTATCTTACTTTTCAACAAATACTTTTTTATGGTCCAAAAATCAAAACAAAAAAATTCTTTATACATACATATCACTATATTAAATTATTGAAAATTCATAATAATTTTTTTTTTAAATTATAGATTTCTTACAAAATTAATTTATAACAAATGTCTAACTTAATCTGCAAACTAAACTGTTAAAAGAGCAAAATACAAAAAAATGAAGAATACTGAAGGCTTATTTAAAATTTAACTTAATTTTTTTATGAAGAAAAAAAATTTTATATGAGTTTGTGTACACGTGTCTAAATGTTCTTTCTTCTTCAAAAAGTAATTCATCATATGTATGTGGAAATAATTTATTTTTATTTTTTTGAAAATATAATCCTTTATCATTCTTTTTACCAATATTTTAATTTATATTGTAAGACTGGTAACTCTATTCATAATCTCGGCGCAACAGCCCTTTCTAAGCCTTGACCTCCAGTTTTGTTTTTGTTTTCCGATTTATTTTTTAGTCTACTATCTCAATATTTCTATTGCGTCCTCAATTTCATGAAGGTGCCTTTTCTTTGGTCTGCCTTTTTTTCTTAATTCGTCAACTTTATCAAATACGAGTTTCAATTTTATAATTAATTTCATTTAGTTTCTTTTTTTAAAACTTAGACTAGAATAAAAATTTGAAAAAAAAAGTAATGTTAAGTTAAGAGTATTATTAGTTTCGATTTACTCATATATGAGGAAAATTTTTCTTAAGAATTTAATGAAGCTAATATTTTTTTTATATTACAACTAATAAAATTGAGTATCCCAAACTGAAAAAAAAACTTCGAATCTAAATTGATTTTACAAAAATTAGTTTTAATTTATTAGATAGAAAAATTTTATAATCTGTAATAAAATCAAAAATTCAATATGATAATTTGAATAATAAAACAATATTTCATGTAGTACATACATACACATATACATATGTAGTATATACATTTAAATTTCCAATGAAAACTTTTAGGCAGTCGATTTAGTTCTATTTTAATGAGTTACATTAGTTAATGTCTTAAAATTTAAGTATATACTTTTGAAGTTTCAAAAACTTTTACACTAATTTTTCATTAGGTGAGTTTGCAAATGTAATGAATAATTTGTACTTGAAGACGTGAGATTTTTTTGCAAAAAAAAAGTAAAATTATTTCATTTGAAATTCAAAAACGTGCTACAAATCTTTTTTTTTTTTTTAATTTCTATGCAGAAAAAATGTTCTTAGATAATCAAAATCAGATTTAAGAAAAGGGCGAAAAGTAAAAGTAAATTTCCTTGTACACAAGATATTTTTGAAATTATCAAAATGATAAAATCTGTTTTCAAAATTCAAGTTATTTTATGCAAACAGTCTACATTTTGTTTACATGACCTGATTATATATGAATAAGATGTAAATTTAATTGTACGTATGTATATAATCTTCTACATAAATAAATATTTACGTATATATACGAGTATACATATATTCTAATTGGATATTATATTACATGCTTTATCTTAAAATTAAAAGTACAATTTATCCTTATCGTTTGATTTATTTATATGTACATATTTATTCTGACTTGTTTACAAAAACAAACTAAGTACCATTAAAATAATATTATATAATACTTGAAATGACTATACTAGCTTTTTTTTATGAATATTAAATATTGACTGCTTTTTTTATTTTCTATTTTCGTTTGGTATTCATTCTTAAATTTAATAATAAATTCTCTTTATTTTTTTTAAATACAAAAATGTTAAGCTCATGTAATTCATATGTGAATACACATAATATGATGGAATATGAGGATGTTTTCCTACTGAATATATTAATAATTTACCGTACTTCATAAAATACCTACTGGATTGAAAATTAAAAAAGACTTAAAAGAATTCAGAGAAACATTTCAACATATTATCTTTTATTGATGTTTGTTTTTATTTTATACTAGCTGAACCCGGTCCGCGTTGCTAGACCTTATTTTTTGTTTTTTTTTTTTTATTTATTGAAAATAAATTAAATTTTTAATATATTCATACAATTATTATATTTTCCACAAAAATATTTATTTTTGAATTAAAATATTCAATTGTCAAATGTCAATTCAATTAGATGTCAGATGTAATTTTTTTTCGTTCCTACTGTTCCTCAAGGGAATATAGTAATACATTAATATAGTACTATGTATTAGTTTTAAATTACTCTTTAAAAATTAAAAAAGTTTTAAATACCA
The DNA here is from genome assembly GCA_939192795.1 of Bombylius discolor. Lineage (NCBI taxonomy): Eukaryota > Metazoa > Arthropoda > Insecta > Diptera > Bombyliidae > Bombylius > Bombylius discolor. The sequence continues at coordinate 17,061,050 of OW584241.1, read as the reverse complement.
TTCTCATACGTCATACAATTTTCATTTAAATTTTATTTAAAATCGGATAAGTCGTTTTCAAGTTATACTGCTGCAAACGAACACTCCATTTTTATATATGTACATATATAGAGATTTTACAAAAGGAAAATATAGGTACATATGTATATAACATGTTCATTAAATTCCACTATACAAAAGGAAATAATGTGGATTTGTTAATAACAAAGTACCTACATAGCTACCTAAAACTAAACCTAAAATCTAAAAATCATTCGACTTTTTCAAATTTCTTAAAAGTTGACATAATTTTACATCCTCATATTTTATGAAATAAAACCAATAGACGGATAGAAGACTAGCCAGACTACTTAGGTACTACTTCTACTTAAAATAGTAACTAATAGATATTTAAAAAAAAAATGTTGTCTTATAAAATTTGGATTTATTTACGAGTACGCATTCAATAGCACATAATTAAAAGAAAAGCAAAATATATACCAACTGAAGAGTATGTAAATATAATTATAATAAACAACATACGATACGACCTCTACCATTCTAAAGAATAACTATATTTAGCTCTACATTTTTTAAATTTATAATTTTAAATTATTATTATTTTTTTAAATAGGACTAAGATCTATTTGAGTGTCTTCTTCGTCCTTCTCAAGCTCACTTGAAACTTTTTTGGCAGTTTTTTCAGGTTGCCTTCAAACTTCAAAAGCCAGCTATTTCATTTGCTACTGATGGCCATTTAAATAAATTTCCTTATCATCAGGCTTGTTTTATTCCTCTTGGGAACGTAGACACTTCCATCGAACTCGATTTGAACACATCCTTGAAGCAATTCTTCCACAGGGTCTAGAGCCTTACGAATTCCAATCTATCACCTTCTTTCTAAGGCAGAAGGTGTCAAAAATCACACATGTAATTGTTTAATATTTTGTAAAGTGATGAAAACGTTACCTGGGGCGAAATTATGTACTTTGATGAAAATTCATTCGAATCGAATGAAATATTCACAATATTATGTGTCATTACAAACAAATGCTAATATACCAGCGATATATGACTTTCATTTAAAATATCTAGTAATCTATACTTTTTAATGTTTTATTCGTTTTGCTACCGAAAATTATTTCGATATCTTTTTTCTGATCGAATGAAATTGTTAAATAAAAATTAAAATCATAGATCACTAGATATTTAAAATGAAAGTCATATAGCGCTGGTATATTAGCATTTGTTTGTAATGGCACAAAATATTGTGAACATTCATTCCATTCGATTGAATTTCCATCGAAGTACATCCCGCCATTGATTTTTTAAATTTTATTATGAGCCACCTGTAAACATATCTGTAGAATAGAAAAGAATAAATGTATAAGTTCACCTATAGAAGAAACAAGAAGTGACGAATTTTTCAATTGTGTTGCATTTATACATATACATACCTTCATACCATATACACACATAATAACTATACCTATCTATGTAGTATCTACATTCTACATATATGTATATGAAAAAAATAGAAATTTCGAAGTTTATATTGTGGAAATCCTGTTTTAAAAATATCTGGAAAAAACAAGGAATAAAGTTTTAATAAGAAGATAAAGTTTTAATAAAATTTAAATTACACAAATTGGCTTTTTCACTGAAGTCGCAAAAACTTGCAAACTACAACAAACCAAATGTAGATACTCAAACTATTTAATTTTAAACAATAATAGAATACTCTATTGTTTTCTTTTGGTTATTATTTATGCATTTCGAGTGTTGTTTTGTACATATTTGTTTAAATTTCTTAAAATTTTCAAAAGGCATTCACAGAAATTTTTTAAATTTAGTTTATAATTCAAAATAAATTCCCAATGAAAACTGTTACACAGTAGATTTTCTCTTAAAATGAAGTTACATTCGTTAATGTCTTAAAATTTAAGTAATTTTAAAATTTCAAGAGCTTTCTCACTAACTTTCCACTAGGTGAGTTAGGAAATATGGACAAGTCGTGAGATTTAGAAATAAATCTAACCCAAAACATAAATGTGAAAATGGGGATAATTTCTTATACCTTAACTGTTGGGCTAGCAAAAGTAATAAAATCTGCATTAACGCCAAGTTCAAAGAATTGATATTCATATTACTTTTATTAAAAACTCCCACAAATAAAATCAAAGCAAACAGCCCGTCATACCATACCATACCAAGTTGTAAAATATCTTCGGAAAAAATTGAGTCTTGTTTAATATTATACATAATTAGGGAATGAAAGTATTTAAATTTTATTTTTTAAATTATATTACATAGTTTATTTGTTTTAATAAAAAAAGTATGCAAAAGAGAGCATATACTGCATATACATATACATAATATGGGTATTTTCAGTAATATATGTTAACTTTTCACCCACGTCGAGGTGTATTACTTATACGGAATCTTTTTTAGCGTAGAAAAATACAGATAAACACTTTACGAGATATCCGTCAACACTGAAGCACTGAAAAAATGAGGATTAAATGTGACTCACTTTAGTGACGCTTCGTCCTAAAAAACGAACTCAAATGGAAGTTACTTTAGTGATGTACATAAGTATGTATGAATTACATAAAAATGAATTATTCTAATTATTATTTTTCACTTTTAATTACTTTTACAGATTTTGGTGTTGCACAACAACAAATTCACTTTATATTAGTTTAGCAATAGCAAATTTTGTTTTTTGTAAAATTTCATATTTATTTACATCAACACTAATTAAATTACAATAAAATAGCCGTTCGGGAATATTTGGTGTAAAATTGTTCAATATTTATTTATTGTCACTGTTAGCATTAGCACACAATATAATAATATAATAATATAGTTCTAACATCATTGTATTGATTTTCAGCTATTGTTCATCCAATTTCAATTTATATAGCTGATTAGAACTCTTTAATTAGGAATTCTTTACATATTCAGTACCTGTGGCATGATCTTTAGGTGAATTTTATGTTTTATGTATAAATATTCAAAAAACATAAATTATATTTTGTAAAAGCTAAGCGTACATGTAATATGTACATAGCTTTGCGTGTACTATATACATACATAAGTACCATTAAATGTTTTTTATTATCTTAGTTTGCATGGAGCTTTACACATAAACAGATAGGTATATATTTACTAAGATTTCAATTAATTCGCAAGTACCACATATATTATTTTGTGTTAGATTTTCTTATCAAATGGGATTTTTTGTTTTCCAATAAAACAATGTCTTTTAATTAAGGCATTCTAAAAGGTAAATTAATTTTATTGAAATTATTTATTTATTTTATAATGTCTTTTTACTTAAAAATATTGGTTTCCAGATTCTTTTTCTTGTATTTTACAGCAACACATTATTTTGTAGTATGTAATTCACTGTTTAAATTTAAAAAAAATATACATACATATTTATTACTGCACTTTTTTTTTTTTCAAAAGTTCAAATGCAGAATACATGAACATTTTCTTAAATCTTTCTTTCAACTCTCTCCATCCAGTGATCAGCACTTTGCTTATATGTACTAAAAACTACAGTGAAAGACCGGGTTTATACGGTCACTTTTTTACCCTTTGTAGAACGTAAAAAACCGGTTTTACAAGGAAAAGAAGTAGGAAGTATGTGGTGAGAAGTTTACTTTTTTCCATGTAAAACCGGTTTTTTACGTTCTACATATTCGCTATTTTTTGGTCGAAATTTTATGGAACTGCTCTAACACTATTCTATTTTAGACCGTTTTCGTCAAAAATCTGTTTTCAAAGTTAAATATCTCAGCACCCTGTGAACCAATTGACTTAAAGTTTCTGCACAGTATTCTCCCTTTGACATCAAAAAGATCCCTGCAACAGGGCGCCAAACATAAAACTCACACGAATTAATTTTAAGTATCAAAATGTTACATTTTTTGTCTCTTTAGAAAAGTATGTTCCCGTAGTACTAGGAAGCTGAAATTTGGCCAGAATATTTCTTGAAGAGTCTAATATTTTCTAATATTTTATGAAGTTTAAATGGTTAAAATCCGTTTACTAGGGCAAAAGTTATACAAAAAAGGTCATTTTTCGACAAACAACATGTTTTTCCTCTACATGGCGATCTTTGAAAAAGTGTGCATTTTAATTTCTGAACCAGTGTTTTTACAGAAACTTCAACTAATTTTTAAAACGTAAAAATATTCTATTACTTAGAAAGTTCTTAAGTCTTATTTATAAGAATAAAAAAGATAAATTATATCAAATGATATTTTATACTTTCTAAAAGTTATAAATTGAAAACACTTCATCTACTCATAATTCATACATAATATACATATGTATGTATACTTATATATATTATTTTTTTTTTGAAAAATAATAAATTGCAATTATTTCCTAAAATTCCATTATATTTTGAATTATGTATATTTTTAACACTGATAATAACAATTCTTTTCATGACACTAAAATAAGAAAAGAAATAAAAGACATACATTATGATAATTTTTCAATATTTACTTTATGTGAATGAATTGCACAAAATAAAAAATTCACACTTACATACATTTGTGTACTGCAATGTAATGTACATGAATTATTTACTGTTTATATGCACTTAAGATTCAAGAAGATTGTGCATTTTCTTTCCATTTTTCATATTCTGTAGTTATTTCTTGACTATTTCACATAAAATTCATACAGAACATTTTTCGAAAACATAAATAATTTATGTTTCATATATCACATATAAATGTACACACATCAAAAAATAAACATATAATAAAAAGAATAAAAGTTAGAAACATTAATTTTAAAAATTTTAAAAAAAAAAGAAAAAGAAAAAATAAATACATTTGCAATGGAATTTAATGCAAATCATATGTAAAATATTATTTCGGATTTATTTTAAAGTTAATTTTTAAATATTTATAAGTCAAATTTTAAAGTAAAAATACTTAAATAAGTTTTAGCAGTTAAATTTATCATAGTTTGGAAAAAAAAAAAAACTAAAATAGAAAAAAAAAGTTCTGTATCACCACTTACAGACATAAAAAAAAATTATAGCATTTTTCCAATGAACCTCAATGAAAATAATTTTTTCAATAACGTCATCCTTGCTATTTTATTTTTCTTTCTCCCGACTTCATTCATTAATAGACTATAATAAATTTTCCACTTTTGTTTATGTACTATATGTAAAATAATATTTTCTTTTGATTCTCCTTTGTCTTTTAATTTAACTTTTCTACTATCATTTTTCTTTCTTATCATATAAATTTAATCTAAAAGTAATTAGTTTCGTTTAATTAGTTATCCCAAACAGAATACTCCATTTTTATTCTTACGTTTGAAATGAATTTTTAATTTTCCAGTTGAATAATTCGATTCGAACCAACGCTATCCTAACTACATTTTTTAACCATAATTGAAAGAAAACTATACTTTGTACATGTATAATACATACTTACATACATACGTATATGTATATATGTGTAATTAATTGTTTTCTAGTTTCCATTTTTTAAAGTTTTCTTCAAAAATTTCCATTTATCACATAAATGATAAATGATAAATTTCAAAGTAGATATTTTTATTAATCCCTTTAATTAAATCATTAATAAATTTACTTTACTTTACTAGCACTAAGTTTAATGAGTAGAACATCTTTTCCAATAAAAACTAACTATTGTTCCCCCACAAGTCGAAACTATCAAAACAGGATTATCAAAAAAGCAATTAAAAGTTTTTTTTATTGAATGTGAATTTAAAAAATAAATCATTCTTTAACCACAAAATATCGTACAATGAAAAATCGTTGGAATTACGTTAGAAAAGTTTATTGCCATTTTCCACCTGTTATCAAAATGTCAATTGAAATGAATTAATAATTCTTTTAAACTATTTGAAAAAAAAAAAATCCTTTGTTGACATTTATTTTACTCCATTTTTCTACTTAAAACTTTCTTTACAATCTATTCTATGACATATATAGTCTATAGTGCAATTATTCATATTATTCTCAATTCAAAATTTTTTTTAATAATTCAAAATTATAATCACTGTATTATCATTCTTTTCCTTTTTATATAAAAATCAAAGAAGAAAAAAAATGATAATAATAAAAATATTCAAGCATTATTGTAGAAATTCGAGAACAGTCTACAAAAAAAAAAAAATGTTTTTGCTGAGCAAACAAATTCTATATAATATAATTCTTTTGCTTATTGAAACAGAACGAAACAGAATTTTTTTTTTATAATTTTCAAAGAAGAGTTTATGGAATGAGATAATCGAAGAAAATTCATTTTTTATTCATATTAACAGGTTCAATTTATAAAAGAATAAAAATGATGAAATGAGAAAAAAAAATTTAAATCATTTATTTTTATAAACTGACATTGTTGAAATTTTCTCTAATTTTTCATTTTTAAACGAATAATTAGTATAATCCTTTCATGGATTCTATAGAATTCATTAAATTTAATGTTTATGAATCAAATTATTTTTTTTTCATTCTTTAGTCAATTTTATGTGGGATTTTATATACATATGTACATATATTATAAATTTCATTAAAGTTCAATCTATTTGAAAATAAAATTTATTTTTCAAAAAATGATATAAATTTCTCTTTTACCCGTCATAAATAATAATTTTTGTTTTTCAAAGATTTCTAACTGTCATTTCTGTCATTAAGTAAATTTCTTTTTTACCCTTTCAAAAATGAATGTAAAGAACCAAAGATTTTCTTGCTGTCTGTCATGATTTATTCACATGACAAAAAGAAGCCATTAGAGCATATGGCATTATAATTTCTTACATTATTTCAACAGGATTTTTTTATATTCTCATTATTTTCTTTACAAGTTTTTTTTTTATATTCTAAATAAAATACCAGTTATAATAAGAACATACGAAGAAGAAAATGTCATTTATTGTATTTTTCTTTTTTATTTATTTTTTAAATTTTTATAATGGAAAAAAGGATGGAATAGAACAATTGAATGCAAGATATAAAGTTCCATAATATTTCATGAATATCTTATCGCTTTAAAAATGTAATCTCGTTAATAATTCTTGTGCGACTTAACAATTATTTTCTAAGCGAATTTTTAATGACTTAAATTTATTTACAAATACTTTTTCCTTCGTTAATTAAGTAAAATAGACTTGTCCATTTACATTCCAATTTTAGAATAGTAGACGTCGACTGGAAAAATATCATAATTTTATCTTATTTAAATTCAATATATATTTTTTTAAAAAAGTATCATTTACTAAAAAATTGCACTTTACTTGTATTAAGTAATTCACTCATTTACACAGTTTTCTTTCTTTTTTATTTTTTGCTTTATTAAGTAGACAAAATAAGCTTCTATTTAAGTCAACAAAATAAAAAAAAATAGAGCAAATTTTCGAAATATTCAACCTTGAACATAAATTTTTTCAAAATTTTTTGACTTTGAGTTACAAATACCCTTCTAAAGCATTCAGCATACAACTTTATAAAAGACATTTTTTGGAAGGTCTGAAGGTTATCTTCAGAAATAATTTTCATTTAGCCAAAAGTGGAAACAATTTTCTTTGACCTTGCATATCTCGGTAACTAGCTACTGAGAATAGACCCCCCTCTCCCATACGATTTTTCTCATTTTTCATCAAAATCTACCACCCTGTTCAATTTGGCACACGAACTATGAAACACCCTGCACAAAAATTATAAAAACAGTTTGATTTTGTACTAATCCTTCTATTTTGATCATCAAAATATGTTTTATTTATGAATGAACACTTTTAAGTTTTTCTATAAATTTTAAAATTACATGATTATACTTACTCATAGAAACAGTGGAGGAAATAGAATCTCTTCACTTTTTGTCATTGAAAACCACGTTTTCGCTTGACCCTTTATGCACTTTGCACCAAAAAGTGAAGAGATAACTACATTCTACGGGCTGTAGCTTCTGAACCAAGGCAGAAGGAGTCATACTGTAGCAAGCTAATTTGTAGAGAAAGAATTGTGCTTTTTATTTATTTTAAAAAGTGTATGTTAATAATGGGTTTTTTTCGAGAAATCAATGGATTGTTCTAAAAATTTAGGTAAATAACTACTGTAGTAAGGCGGATGGAGAAATAGTGCCTATGTTAATTGAAAGAGCAAAAAGTTCCTTTTTGTTAGAAAGGCGTATTATTTCTATACAATAAGCGAAAACGAAAACAAAGCGTTTTTTCCGAAAAAAGTCGCAAAAACCTTCAACACCCCGTACCCGGAAACCGTTAAGATTGTAAACACGCCTCCACCATTTCGTTTTTTGTTTGTCTCCTACCTACCTACCAGCCTGTTTATTATCGATCATCTGTAGGAGGTTTGGGTATTCTTCATCAATGATTAAGTGGTAACTGAGAACAGAAAGCGACATTCGGTAGCTCAGTGGTTAGAGCATTACTCCGGCAAAGTAAAGGTTCCGTGGTACGATTCCCGATTCTAATGTCGTTTTTTCATGTTTTTCAGTTACTACACATCAAATCTGAAACACTCTGTATGTATTTTACTAACTTACTTTTATTAAATACAAATTGGCTTCTCTATAATATAGATTATGATTATTATGACTTCTTTATGTTCAGTTTTCAATTTTCTATAAAAATATTTTAAAAAAGTAAAAATTATAATAATTCTTTCTACACCACCTTCATACTTAATACGATTGAAAATACGTAGTTTTGTCGATTGCAAATTTATTGACACCAATAAAAATGCAATTGTAAAACACCAAACTCCTCTTTTAATTCAAAATTTTATAAAAATTGGTAACGAACCTATAAGCCAACCTTGCAACATTTGCAAAGAAATAAAAGAATAGCTGACCTAAATATTTATACGACCAAATGAGGAATAATAGAAAATATGGTTCATAATTTATTTGAAAAACTCATAAAAACTATCATAAAAATAATAAAAAACTGGAGAAACTAAAAACTGAATATTCAAAAAATAAGGAAGAAAATCCGTAGCTATCAACTTGTCTAAATATTTTATGGCTATTAAACTTATCTGGTATATAGTTTGAGCAAAAACTTCAGAATATAATATTTGATTTATTTTTAAAAATTATTTTATGACTCCCGTAAGAATTTTATTTGAGGAAAAAAATACTTTGACATAGAATTTTTTCATAAATCTCAGCAGTAAATTTGTTGTCGATGATTCAATAAAAGGAAGTAATACATCTGTATATGTATTATAGTTATACATATACATTAACATATGTTCAGTATGTTAAACCTATTATATTCAGATAATCCTGAACGATGTATAATTTAAATGTTAAATATTCTTAAATTGTATTTTTGATCCTGTATGACTTTAAGTAAAAGTGAGTAAAAAATCACAAGCTAATAGAAGAATTTTTAGAAATTTATAGAATTTCGAAACAATTAAACATCTTTGAAAACTATGTCAAAAAAGTAGACCAAATTACAACAAAAGTTTTTTACTTGGCATTATTTCTTACAAAACATTTATTTGCTAACTTTATGGGAAGAAAAAATAGAAAAAAAATTTGATAAAAATTCTAAAATTATTTTGGTATGTCTTTTTCTCTAATAAGAAAATTAAATTCTTGTCAAGCAAAAAAAAAAAAAAAAATTGGGCTAAATAATCGTAAGTACGGTTAATATTTCTGATTCTATTATTAGGAAGTGAAAATTATACTAAAGCTAAGAAATAAGTCCATATGATAGTACGTACATATACATTCGTTTGTTGTCTTTTTAAGGTTTTTTTTTGTTCGTTTGATGTGCAAACCATTTTTGTATCAGTGAATTATATTCAGCTATAAAATTTGTGTATGCGGTTATTGCAATTCAATATCAGAATTGATTAAATAACGAATAATTTAATAATTACAAATAATAAAATAACAAAAAAAACTAATTACAATCATTATGTCACTTTGATGTTATCTTTTGTGTACAATACTCGTAGAACTCATACAATATTTATTCCACAATGATTTTCATATAATTTTAAATACATTTTCAAAATTTATATCTATGTATGTACATATTTTGTACATACATACATACAGTGATGACAAAAATTATTTGTGCAATGTAAATTTCATACTCAACTATTCAAAAAAGATCTAGTAACTTTTTTCGTAGTTAACTAATTATTTAATAATTTTTGTTTTATGTTGTTTATACACTAATACATACATTTCACTCAAAATTAGAAAAAAAAATTCATAGAATATTCATAAAAAAAGTCAAAGAACTATGCAAGAAATTATTTGTGCATGTATGTTTGTGTCAAAAATTATTTGTGCACGTGTTCAAAAGTTTCTTAGAAATAACAGAACTCCAAAATTCAAAGTTTTTTGTAAATTTTATTGTTGATATTTTCAAAACAATTGTTTTAGTTCAAATTTGAATTTCATTAACACTCCCTTCAATTTTAAATTGTACCTACGCCAATCAATTTCAAGTATTAAAATGTTACATATTTTGACTCCTTATAAAAGTATGTTCCCGTGTGACTAGGGAGTTGAAATTTGGTCAGGATATTTCTTGAAGGGTCTAATATTATATGAACTTTAAATAGTGAAAATCCGTTTACTAGGGTAAAAGTTATAGTGTAAAACACAATAAAAGCCATGTTTTCGACAAGTACCCTTTATTTTACCTTATATGGAGCCCTTCTTAATTCGTACCCTGACCCTTTAAAAAAAAGTGCATTTCAATTTTTAAAGTATTTTCTGACCTATTGCATTTTATTTGACTCAAATCGGTGTAATACAGTCCGAGTCCGAGTTAAAGTTTGAAGTTGGCAAAAAAAATTATATATTGAATTAAAAAATTGTTTGTATGAAAAGTCACATATTTTTCAAATATTGAATTATTTTATTTTTTTTTTTTCATTGCACAAATAATTTTTGTCATCACTGTATGTATACCTACATAATGTACTTTTCATATTCGAATAAAATTTTGTTATTTTATTTAATATGCATCAACTCGCTGAAAAAATTAATATCCTAAATGTCTAACATTAGTACACACATATTATGTACATATGTACTATACATATCATAACTCTTCTCAATTATTCCATGCCGACTGATGTATCCAATGATAAGATTCCTTATCAAGCATAGTTCCTTACTTAATTTACCAAATGAAGTTCTTATCTTAGAACAATTTTCAAGTAAACATAATGGACCATACAGTGTAGCATCCCTAATAAATATATGTTTGAGTACTCTCAACGCCTATACTTAAGTACAAAGACATAATAATTGCTCATTTAGTGTATGTGTTGGGCGTACCAAATTAATATGGCAACTTATTGTTTTTAATCACTTATAACTAATTTGTGATTAAAGTTACATGAAAATTATGTTCTAATAAAATGTAGAGAAGATTCTAAACTTTATTTTTTATATTAAATATCTATGAGCAACGTAAATCAAAGAAAAAACGTGATAAATATTAGGTAACATAAAACTGAGAATCAATTTTTCCTGATATATCTCTCAAAGTACTAAAAATATCAAATTATAATGTTCTACAAATTTGTAGATTTTTATCAAATAAACATTTTTCCCAAACAATATCATATCATAAAATTAATAGAAATTTAGTTATTAAGGAAAAATGATAATTTTTAATTAATATCACAATTACCTCTCTCATGTCTCAGTTTATGTAATTTTTTACAGTCACATCTAAAAATGTAGTACCTACCACTTTTTGGTACATTATAAAATATTTCAAAAAGATGATAATATAAACAATAAAATAAAATTGAGCATTATGTCTTTGTACTTAAGTTGTCGTTGGTACTCTTCAAATACTCGTATATTGATACTGTTGAGGAAGAAATTAGTACCAATCATGGTAGAACGAATATACGTACTCGTACATACATAAATAAGGTATTCTCGCTAAAGAAAGCTGTGTCGCCATTCATTGCCATTCATTGCGCCATGTGGTGCTTTCAGTTTTAGTAACTTAGTACATATTTTGGTTTAATTTTTTACATACATAAGTGATCGTTACTTAGTTTTATTTTGCATCATCGATTGCTATACTCTCTTATATTTTAAGTATTTTAAGTATTTTACACAAATTTTCAAGCATTAAAACATCGAAAACTAATTGCAAACTAGTTTTCAAATCAATTCCAGAATTTTCAATGAAAAAACGAATTTTTTTAATATTACATTTTCTTAAATATCAGTTTCATTTAATAGTTCTTCCATTAATTGCTACACATGTTTAATTAGTCCATATTGATTAGGCTGAAACATATACATATGTATGTATGTACATACATATATTGGTCCCGATTATATTATTCGCTGAATAATGATTACAGCTTTCGATGTACCTGTTTCTCATTTTCTCCACAATATTGTGATAGTTTACGACTAAAATACATTCGATCCAGGAATAATTAATTAAACTTTGTGAAGTTTCTTCGATATAGAATGGCAGTCATAATGTACATATACATAGGATAAGTAAGGGTTTAGATAAATTTATAAACAGTAAGTAAAATGTGTCTCGAAAATAGCAAAACAAGAAACAAAATATATAAAAAATAATAAGAAAATCTAAATAATTATAAATGCATTCTATTATATTGTTACCTGATACTTTCACATTTTTTTTGAACATCTTATTTCCAACAACAGGAAAACTTTTACCGGTAATTAAAAGTTTTAAAATTGCTGCTAGAAAAGTATTTTTTATATAAAATTGTTCTATTTTGTCTACTATATTCTCATCATACACTTTGTTGATTAACAAAAGAAAAGTCATATAACATCCTTCGAATTGTTGACGAGTGGAATCCAAAAAATAATAATCTGCAAAATTTCAATTCAACAATTATCAAAATTATTTATTATCATAAATATTAAAATTGACCGTTTTAAAAACTTTTGTAAGATATCAACATGACTAAGGTATTCAGCTGGAATGATAAATAAAATTTACTTTCATTACCCTAACTACAGAACACTTCAAAAGGGTGTAACATCATAAGCATCGTTCCAACCAATTTTCCTATGAAAACAACTTTTCTCATATCATCTACATTTACGAATATATCTATACACTTTCGTCTCCATCTCTACTTTTATCGCCTTCATTGCCTTTATCATATGAATTATCTTCTGAATCACTACAGATTCCTTTTGCTTGCATCTGGTATCTCTTGTGTTCTTCATCAATTTTGTCCTTCCATCGTATAACATATCCAGAAATGTGCTTAAACATGTCACGTATTCTACAAATTGATTTAGTTCAAACCAAATAAGTTTCTGCTTTAGGATGGTATCTATGCACTCGTATAAGGTGTAAATTTCCAGAAATCTGTCGGGTTTATTTGAATTCAATAAAATCTGTGTTCGTTTACAGCACACATAACAGAAATTCATTAGAAGTATGATAAGTCGTTCCTGCTTGAAAATTTGTTCTTTAAAGAAATTTTTAATAAACATACTCCACATATATTAAACTTATCACTTCAAGTTTGTCAATTTTACGTAGTAATGCTTTAAACGTTAAAGCTATTGAAGCGATATCTTTATATGAAATATCATCTCCTGTTAGGTAATTAGTCTCCGACTCTAATGTAACATTACGTAATTTGGTAGTGAACGCATTTAATGAGACTTTCAATATGCGGATTATAGACAAAGACCACACAATCATTTCGAAATGATGATGTCATTTTTAAGTAAAATTTTTCTTAATTAGTTCATGTATGATGTGAAATTTAATTAAGTAGAAAATCTTCGTAACAAATTAATAGTGGATGAAAAGTCAAAAGTAATTGAAATCAGATTAGGTATTAGTATAAGAATACATGAAAAATAAATCCAATTTTATTTGAATGAATAGACTCGTATGAACATCAAATTAAGTGTTTATTTTACATCCACTCCTTAAGCGTTTATGCTGAATGTATTCGTCATGAGATTTTTTTTTATTTCTGTAGTAACTGAAAAACATGAAAAAACTACATTCGACTCGGCCGGGAATCGAACCACGGAACCTTCACCTTGCCGGGATAATGCTCTTAAACCATTGAGCTACCGAATGCCATGTCGCTTGCTGTTCTCAGTTACTACTTGATCATTGATGAAAAATACTCAAACCTCCTACACTTTGTGTATGGCTGAGTTTCGAAACGTATTAATACCGTATTAATACAATGTCACAAGTTTCAAAACGTTTAAGGTAAAACGATTACATTGTCACAAGTTTCAATATGTATTGAAAATGTATATTTGACGCATCCTTCAAGCAACAAGCTTAACTAACATAATCTGTAGCAAAAAATATATAGCCAGAAAGAAGTCTTATGTAGTATTGACTAAAAATTGTAATTATTACATTAGACTACAGAACAGTACGGTAAGAGAAGGAAAGAACTGAAATTTATGTTTTGTTTTCAACATGATCAAGATGAATGAAAAATATAAAAAAATTTTACTCTTGTGTGTTAAATAAAATATAAAAAATGAGTCACTGCACCGACACCATCAATAACACATTACACAACTCGTCATCGTCACAGTACGAGTACAGTAAAACACTATGTGCACATTAGGTGGTTAAACAGGTTATTTTGCGCTGATTGTAACAATAATGGTATAAGTTTTTTCCAACTTGGTATAATAAGAATCATCCAAAATAATTTTATCTTCATGGTTGTTATACACTCACATTCTCGTTACAACTGGTCGTGCCACCTTCAGATGTAGTTTGAGCAGTTGTAAGAACAGGTTTGCGTCCGTTGTTACAACCACCTAATGTGTACAGCCTCAAAAAGTATATGAGAAGAGCTTTCTAATTCTATGACTAATGTACTCGCATTGTCGTATTCTCATGTATGTAACATAATTCTATGCAGAAGTAAAAGCTTTTTTAACAAAACTGAAACATGCCGATGTACATACATTCAAAGCTATTTCACTAATGGGGTTCCAATGTTGGAACCCCAGAACAAAAACTTTTGTGTGAGACATTTTTATACTACATAAGAATTCTTTCTGTCTATATATTTTTTGCCTGTTGTGACCTGTCATTTCTAACATTTGAGTTGTTATACATATTGATATTGTTTTGGTAAATAAAGTTAGTTTTTTGAAAAAAATATGAAATACATATTCGTAAGTTTTGTTTATTCAAACACAGAAATTTTTAAATTTCAAATTTAAATGCAATCATGAGAGGAAAAAATTATTATTAACTGTAAGATTTAAGTATGAAAATGATTTTAATTCAAATCGTAATAAAAAATAGTATTTTGAGAGAAAATATTAAAAGAAATAAAAAAAATTAAACCTGAATTTCCATTTAACCGTAAAGAAAATTGTATAAAATTTGTAAATTTCATGGTGACATAAAGAAAAATTAAAAAACTTTATTCTTTATTCTATTATAAATATAATTATATTATAATTTTATTATAATTTTTATTATAATTATTTGTTTTATGTATTCTATTTTTTATAATTTTAATTAATGACATTTTATTAGAACATTACTTATGAAATTGTTAATTATTTTTTACTTCAATTGTATACGTTTCAAAACGTCAAAATTACAATATATTATACAATGTTCATCGTTATCGATACATTATATCACTGCTATGTATCACATTTGTATCAATACTGTATTAATACTGTATTCGATACCCATTTTTAGACATTTCCAAACTCAGCCATAGCTTTCAAAATGAATACAGATTTGATTTCCAATAAACTTTTAAGGTATTTCTTCTGATGTGAAACTTTTGAAAATTTTGTTAACTGAAAAAGAATTTTGAAGGTAAATCTTATGATACATCAATGATGGTTACCCGAAAAGTCGATGGAAATATTTGAACAATTGATGGCACTTATATTTCAATTACGATATTCAAACAATTTACTCACCATTTCTATCAGCTATTTTTCATCTATATTTTGCTTTTCAGTTGTAATACTTTTAATCTTTCAGAAACCACAAAGCTGTAAAAATGGAAATAATAAAATAATGATAGCAACAACACTTGAATCACTTTCTCGTTATCAAATAAAAAAAGAGGAAGATAACAAAATTAAATTTAATTTCATTGAACGTACAAGAAATTTTTCTAATGACCATTCTTTAAATCATCATCATTAACATAAATCGATTACTTATTTCTACTGGATTGGATCCAATTTTTTCTTACAATACAATTTCCTCTTGAATTTAATGTTCAATTGATCTCTGTAGAGATTATTATTTCTTACTTTATTTGACTAGATGTGATATTGATGTATACAAAATAGTTAAAAATGTTTTTATTTCATTCTTAATTAAAATGGAATTTAAATTCTGTTCAAATAAAAAATAAATGACAAAGCAGGTAATTATTAAGTTTAGTTTTCAAGAGTTTTTTTTTTTCGAAAATATTGATTTCATCTACAAGTTTTCTGATATAATCACATCTGAAAGTTCCTTAATTTTAAAAATCTATGAAGTTACTCGATTTCCTTCATCAGTTGAACTTTTGAGATTCTCTGTTGAAAACAAGTTTTTAATTTCTTTTGTTGTCTATATCTGAGGGCCATTTTGAGTAATCAAGATTTACAAAATAGATTTTTTAAGAACATTCAATTTGTTTGTTTGTTGTACAAAACTGAAATAAGTAAATTGACAAATTTCATCTCATATTTTACTTCAAATTTATTACAAACTTTTCTTATAAAAATTTTTCCTTTTTTTCTTATTCTCAATTTGTTTGAATTGTAAAAGCAATAAAGTCTTATCCAAATTCAGCTCACATTCAAAATTTAAAAGTTCCATATGAAGACACTCCATAATTGTGTTCGTCAGTTGATATTTCTCATAAAACCAATTCTCCTCAACAATGTTTTTCAAATGAGTATTGAGTGAATCCATTGTGCAAATATGAGACATGGATTTTATGTACTTTACAATGAGACGACAATAATCTTTATCATCTGGATGCTTAATCAAAGTTGAAAAACATGTTTCCAATTTTTTAAATAAAATCTTTGCAAAAAATTTTAATTCATCACAATGCAATGAATTGACTTGGCTGCCTTCCAGAAACTGCTCAATATGATTTGCTAAATGAATACTTTCGGTTTTCAAAAGTACATTATCCATAATAATGGTAGCTTATGACAAATCACTAAAATCATTGATGCTTCAAAAAGAAAAATTGAACAAAAATTGGAAAATTTTAAAGGTGAGTTGTAAAAGAAATGATTTGGAAATTTTAAATTGCGTCAATAATATCATAATGATACATAAAATAACGTAAATAAAAAAAGTTGAATAGATTTAAATAAAAAAGATTCAAAAGATAATAAATTGAAGTTAATTATGCATGTGAATATTTTTCTGATTAGTAGTCCACAATTGAATTAAAAACTTTACATTGAAAAAGAAAAGCTAAATAAGTAAAATGATTACTTTAGATTTTGTGACATCTTTTTAATTTTTTGTGAAAATAATAACTCAACACAAATGTGATAATAAATACTGTTATAACACAATATCACAAAAAAAAGTGTTAGAAAAAAATAATGTTTCAAGATTGAAGTACACAAAACCTTTGATATTTCAAAAGTAAAAGATAGAACATTAAAAAAAAATCTTTTAATGAAGATTCTCAAGCTATTACAAAAAAAAAAAAAAAAAAAAAAAAAAAAACTTTTCCGATGCAGTGATTGAGTATGTGCACAAGAATATCGATTTGGCATCATAATCATTTCATTATATCCTAGGATCAAATTTCTTTGATACAAAATTATTAGTACGAACTACTACAAAATCTTCGGTACATTTCTAAAGAAGAAAAAATCTATGTAGCTTCAATTGAATTGTGATGGACAAAAAATATCTAGTGAAAATGCACATATGTATGTGTGTATATGTACATGAGTACACTGAACCTCTTTGGCTGGACAAATCATAACGGAGAGGAGATCAAGACTGAAAACTGAAAATGCAAAAATGTTAATTTTTCTGAATGCAAATAAGAGTTTATGAATTAATGTATACAATACCATATTGAATTATACACACTACGTTTATACATACATATGTAATTATGTATATTTGATGAAGAAATTTTACAGTATATTTTGTTTGTTTTTTTTGGATTTATTTTTTGTTTATTTTAATTTTATTTTCATTTGTAATATGTTTATTTCTTTTAAATAATATGAAGTTTATGTTTGTGTTGCGACAGCTACATTAATTTTTTTTGATGGTCATTTTTTTTTGTACGCCACTGTACAAATTCAGTTGGCTGTACATTAAAAAAATCTAATTCAGTTCATATTTTAAAATATAGTCTGAAGTTCATTGGAATTGCAACTTAAAATTCCAAAAAATGAACTGTAAACTAAAATCCGTTGCACACAAGCAACAAAATTCGTAATCCATTTCATTGTTTTGGAGATGGTGTGATTTTTTTATTATATTTAAGAAATCACGCGATTTCTAGAAAATGTATGAGAATCACATATATTTAATCCATATTAAAATTCTCTTAATTTTTACTCACCTTTTCTTTTAAATTCAATTTCTTAAAATCTCTTAAAAACCTAACACACATGTAATGGTATTTGCCGACGGCAAATACATCATATTGTATTCACCATTTAATACCCATATTAATTACCCAATATAAGTTTAGTGCATATACCTTATATTATTTGACCCACATGACGTCATTATGGCCAATTTACTCAGTAAATAGCATAATGATATAATAATTTCAAGTTCACACACACCATCAAGTCCCCAATGTACCCATATTGCCTACTCATTATGTATTACTCATCAAGTAATACATCGAATATACTAGAAGGTTCGGTAATGTTTTATATACCTGGGTGTTATTTAATGTGCAATTATCTCTTAAATATCGCTTAATTCCTAATTAAGAGATGAGCAATGTAATTATTTTTGAAATAGGGTATGTAAAGGAAGTACGTTAGAACAAGTCAGTCTGGAATGTTGCCTGGGTGATATCGGTCATTTTTTTGAAATGGTGTGCGGTCTTGATTTTTTTTTTATTACTTGCTACAAAGAAAAAAAAAAAAAAAAAAAAATGTTGTAAATTTTAAAACGAATGAGTTTAATAATTCAAATTACAGAAAAAAAAAATCCATTTTTTGGTTTTCTTAGATCAATCCGGAAATTTTCATACTTAACTTTTTGCAAAAAAAAAAATATATATGTGTATAATTTTTTTTCTTACATTTAATAAAAAAGTCTTAATATATGCACAAAAAGACATGTGCTTTCATTGTGTAGTGGAATAATGGTGAAAGTAGGTTCGTTTTTAAATAAGTAAAATGATAATTTGAAAAAATTTATAAAATTAAAAGAATTAAAAATTTAAAAATAAAACAAATAAATAAATATATATATAAAATGATAGTTTAAATTAAAAATAATAAAAAAAGAAAAAATTTATAAAATTAAAAGAATTAAAAATTTAAAAATAAAATAAATCAATAAATATATATATAAAATGATAGTTTAAATTAAAAATAATAAAAGAAGAAAAAATTTATAAAATTAAAAGAAATTAAAAACTTAAATATAAAATAAATAAATATATAAATAAAATGATAGTTTAAATAAAAAAAAAATAATGAAAAAAGAAAAGGTTATAAAATTAAAAGAATTAAAAATTTAAATATAAAATAAATAAATATATAAATAAAATGCTAGTTTAAATAAAAAAAAATAATGAAAAAAGAAAAGGTTATAAAAATTAAAAGAATTAAAAATTTAAATATAAAATAAATAAATAAACATATAAATAAAATGCTAGTTTAAATTAAAAAAAATAATGAAAAAAGAAAAGGTTATAAAATTAAAAGAATTAAAAATTTAAAAAATAAAATAAATAAATAAATATATATATAAAATGATAGTTTAAATAAGAAAAATAATGAAAAAAGAAGAGATTTATAAAATTAAAAGAATTAAAAATTTAAATATAAAATAAATAAATAAATATATAAATAAAATGCTAGTTTAAATAAAAAAAAATAATGAAAAAAGAAAAGGTTATAAAAATTAAAAGAATTAAAAATTTAAATATAAAATAAATAAATAAACATATAAATAAAATGCTAGTTTAAATAAAAAAAAATAATGAAAAAAGAAAAGGTTATAAAATTAAAAGAATTAAAAATTTAAAAAATAAAATAAATAAATAAATATATAAATAAAATGATAGTTTAAATAAGAAAAATAATGAAAAAAGAAGAGATTTATAAAATTAAAAGAATTAAAAATTTAAATATAAAATAAATAAATAAACATATAAATAAAATGCTAGTTTAAATAAAAAAAAAAAATAATGAAAAAAAGAAGAAATTTATAAAATTAAAAGAATTAAAAAAAAAAAAAAAAAAAAAAAAAAAAATTTAAATATAAAACAAATAAATAAATATATAAATAAAATGATAGTTTAAATTTAAAATAATGAAAAAGAGAAGGAAGAAGGAGAGAAAAAGGAAAAAAGGAGGTGAATAACTTAAAAATGTAGAAAAAAAAAAAAGGAAAAAAAAAAAAAAAAACAAAAAAAAATAAAAAAAAAAAAAAAAAAAAAAAAAAACAAAAAAAAAAAAAAAAAAAAAAAAACAAAAATTACATAATTGTATACATAGTTATTGTAAAATAAATACAAGTGTAAATTAAGATATACAACAACAAAGAAAAGTGAGCTGTTAAGCAACCGTTGGAGATCCACATGAAGACCCGGTTCCAGCCCAGTCACGGTACCGCCACGTGGGAATCTCCGCCGATCATCAGTGGATCAATCTTTTATCTACACATCTTGTATAAAGATAAGTAATAATTTTTTTTGTTACAGATAAAATCATAGCTTACAAAAAAAAAAAAAAAAAAAGAAAAAAAAAAAAAAAAAAAAGATACTTTGGAAAAAATAATAGAATTGTATGTAATAAGAATGAAAAGAAAAAAAAAATAATAAAAAAAAAAAAATATGAATTTTAACTAAAACAACAATAAATATTATATTCTAGATTCAATATTGATTAACTACACCTATATATATATTAAAGAAAAAAAAAAATTTTTTAAAGAAAAAAAAAAAAACTTTGTATTAATTTTCAAATAGGCTCAAATAATTTAGATAAATCATATGAAAAATTTTACTTTAATTATTAATAACAATTGTAATGTAAATACAAATCAAACCACCAGTTTTATTGTATATTAATCAAAATCATTACAAAACATTTATCACATTTAATTAATGGTCATACAAGAAAAAAAATATTTTAATGCCATAGGTTATAAATAATTTTTGGATTTTTAATAAAAATGATAATTTAAATGAAAATCTTACCTTAATTTTAATAGATTCTAGAAATAATAATTAAAATATATTTATACAATTATATAAAAATTGATAAATTTAAAAATTAGTAACTTTTCTTGAAAATCATCAATTAATTCCATTTAATTATTTTTTAATGATAAACATTATAAAATTAATTTTTATAATTTTAATATAAATAAATTTATAATTAAATCATCATAGTCATTATTGTCAAATACAAATTTAAATGAAGACAAACAATTAATTATTTATAGGAATAAAAAGGAAAAAAAAAAGCAAAATACAATTAATTTTTTTTTATTTTGAATAAAGAGAAAAAAAACAAAAAAAAAAAAAAACACACAAATGAGCCTATATTAAGCGCTTGTGTGTGGTGGATATCGGCGAGGAGCGGATGGAGGTCGAGAATCCTTCCTATATTCTGCTTTCACTGCAAACCTCTTGGCCCCGGATTCGATCTCAACACTCATTGATCCTTTCACTCTAATAGAATATGATATTTTTTTTTGTTTGTGTGATTGAAATTTTGCTAATCAGCCGGTCGAATTTATGTAACGATGAGGAAACCTCCGACAGGGTGACCCCAAAGAACCCACCCAGGACTGAAGCGGCTGGATCTGACCGGCAGGGGTTCACCTAGGAGGTAGTTGAACATCCTAACTTAATTATACATCCTTTTATTTCGTTACATATGGCGCCCAACGTACCGCCCATCTGGTACATAGATTTATTGCGCTCATATGTTCCTCCACCTTTCGGTGTCGTTACATATGGCGCCCAACGTGGGGCAACCTCCATCTTTGCCTCCTTAAATTTTTTTTTTACAGTTTTAGCTTCCTCGGTAACATGGAGATTTTGTGTTTGGTGGCAACACTAAACATAAAATCTGCCATTCCACGCGTCCTCTCCGCTCTCACCAATAACCCGGTTTTTCAAATTTAAATTAAACGTGAATTTTCGCGCGCGATCTCTTTTATTCAAAATGCAGTTTTTGAAATTTTAGTAATAAATTCTCGTCGCCAGTCACGTATGACCAAAATTCTTGGAGGAACTTCCGAAATTTTGTTGCGACGTGACTGGCTGATTTTTTTGTGCAGTTTACGAATGGTTTTTTTAAAACCATTAAAATACGTTTGGTAGATTCAGGTATTAAACTTTTATTTCGGTTTGAATTTTTTTTTTTTGATATATTAAATTCAAGTGTTTTTTCGGTAAACTCAAAATTTTATTTCTTTCGCCTTTATGGAGTATAATTTTTAAATTTATTCATGCTCATGACATATACGATGTCAGGCCGGTTTTGTACGTTTAAGACCGTAACCTTTGCGCGTATATGTTCGTGTGTCATTCTTATATCTGAGATAGTCAAACCGTGTAGTTTATACATATAAATGATTCAGACAACGTATGACACATAGTTTTGGTTACGTACACCAGGACTATCGTTTGCGACGGTGAATGAATCATATATATACCCTTTAAAAATTGAATTTTTTTTTTTTGTGAGAATTTAAATTATTTTAAATTGGCGAATGATTTCGTGCAATCATCCACGTGGCTGCTACATGTGCTTTGGGTTTTTCATGTATTACACACATGTGACTTGCCTCATGGATGATTTAGTCGAAATTTAATTTGATTTTTTTTGAAAACCTCCGTTTAAACTGGCCAACTTCAAAACGCTTTTGCACTCTGTATTTGATTTTGTTTTGCAGTGAAGGAAGAATTTTTTTTTTACTTTACGTTCAGGTTTATTAATACGGCAGGAAGCTGTCCTGGTAACACCCTTCTGCCTTCGTTGATGTCCACCACCTCACAACCTCTTATGAAAAAAAAAAAAAAAAAAAAAAAATAAACAAAAGCACATTTTGAACAAATTTAGTAAATTGACATTTTTGTTGACGCAAAATTGTAATTTTGAACAAAATTTAATAATTTAGCATCTTATTTTGGGAAATTTAAAAATAAATTAACTTTTTATATTTTTTTTTTTTTTGCATGATTTCATAATATTGCATGTTTTTTTTATATAAATGTATATACATTTTTACTTTGCCTTTTGCGAAGTAAAGAAAATAATTTTTTTTCAGATTTCGGTAAAAGTAGAACAACTTCTTCTTTCTTTTTGCTTTTCTCTTCCTTTCTTCTTCACGTCGAAATTTTTTTTTAAAAGTGATTATTCGAAATTTTAATAAAACTAAACTTAATTCAATTATTCGAATTTTTAATAAAATTAAACTTAACTAAATGATTCGGATTGTTCGCGAGTGATGGAATATCCAATATTTTCATTTTGTGAATTATTTTTTTTTGATTAATAATAACAAAATTTGTTATTCTATTTTTTTTGCTTTTAACACCAAATTGGTTCTGTCACAGGATCTACGCGGACGAAGGTGCCCCGATTAGATCTGTGATATCATGTAATTTTTGTTCCATTTGCAGTCTCTGATTCACTATACCTTATTCCCCCGGTAACATGGAGTTTCGGTGATTGAGGGTAACACTGATCATAGAAACTTTTCATTCCATGCGTCCTATCCGTACATCAACCAATCATTTTCCGTTTGGCAACTTTCTTGTTCGAAAAAGTAGGCTTCATTCGCGTAATATGTAATTGTGATTCTCGGGTCTTTAATTTTTCTTGTTTTTACAAAAATGACGATAAATAAAACAAATTATTTAGAAAATTTCTTTTTGGATGACCAGAATTGGGTCAGTCCATAATTTGCGTATATAAAGTAAAATGATTTATAAAAAAATTGATGATATATAAATTAAAATTATTTAGAAAGTTTTTTTTTGATGATAAAATGAAGTTAAGTAGGAGTTTCGTTTAGTTAATCAGTTTTTTTTTGAAAATAAAATGACGTTAAGTAGGAGTTTCGTTGGGACGATCAGAAGAGGGTCGGTCCTTGTTTGGGTTTAGTTTAAGTTTTTTTGGATGATCAGAAGAGGGTCATTCCAAATTCATTTCAAAAAAAAAAAAAAAATATACATAAAATAAATAAATAAATTATTTAGAAGTTTTTAGGACGATCAGAAGAGGATCGGTCCTTATTTAGATTTAGGTTAAGTTTTGATGGACGACCAGAAGAGGGTCGATCCATATTCAAGTTTATATTAAAGTTTTTTTTTGACGGTCAGAAGAGGGCCAGTCTGAATTCCTTGTCCTTGGTTTAGTATGAGAAGCGATCTACACTGTTTGTCAGGACGTACTGAGCCTTTGCACGGGTACATCGTCTCCCTCATACTTAGTGTGGTTTATTGTAATAATTTTGATTCGGTTGTGGCTTTGCGCAGGTAGTCCTTGCATGTGACATCCGAATTCCTTTTTTTTGTTTGATTGAAAAATTTAAGCCCGATTTCATTAAAGCAGAGACGCGCTTGAATGCTGTTCTATACACGTGAAGCCTGAATTTTCCTCCACAGGACAGTAGCTTGTTAAATTTTTTTTTTTAGAAAGGTCCATTCTTCCCGTGGTTTTAAATTCAATGTTTTTTTTTTTTTGCTGTTCATTTTCATTTTTCTCTAGAATTTTTAATTTTGTCCGCGTAATCTCAGTGGTTCGCTTCACCATCCCAGACGAAGGGGCTGCGGAGTGGTTTGTGAACCCATATAGACCCTGACGTTCAGTTTTTTTTAGAGCCTTCTAGTTTTCTTTTAGAATCTTCATGGTCGTGCTTGACTTGTGTATGCTGGTATATCCGCGTAGGTTCGTTGTTGGGTTTTGATTAAGGTGTGTGTCGCACCCTCTCATTTATTTTTGGTATTTATATTTTTGCCCGGCTAGTTCAATTGGTATAACATGAGACTATCTCAGGGCGTGGACGAGCCCCACGTTGTTGTCATTGGCAACCCAGGCCACTTCCTCTTTCGGTCAAACTTCCCCAACAAGGGCCTCCACAGTTGTCCGGTTTTCATTTGCCTGCTGCCGTTTTCCAACCTTTTCCACCTCGACAGGTCAGTGGAAAAGTTTGTGTTGTTGCGACAGCTACATTAATTTTTTTTGATGGTCATTTTTTTTTGTACGCCACTGTACAAATTCAGTTGGCTGTACATTAAAAAAATCTAATTCAGTTCATATTTTAAAATATAGTCTGAAGTTCATTGGAATTGCAACTTAAAATTCCAAAAAATGAACTGTAAACTAAAATCCGTTGCACACAAGCAACAAAATTCGTAATCCATTTCATTGTTTTGGAGATGGTGTGATTTTTTTATTATATTTAAGAAATCACGCGATTTCTAGAAAATGTATGAGAATCACATATATTTAATCCATATTAAAATTCTCTTAATTTTTACTCACCTTTTCTTTTAAATTCAATTTCTTAAAATCTCTTAAAAACCTAACACACATGTAATGGTATTTGCCGACGGCAAATACATCATATTGTATTCACCATTTAATACCCATATTAATTACCCAATATAAGTTTAGTGCATATACCTTATATTATTTGACCCACATGACGTCATTATGGCCAATTTACTCAGTAAATAGCATAATGATATAATAATTTCAAGTTCACACACACCATCAAGTCCCCAATGTACCCATATTGCCTACTCATTATGTATTACTCATCAAGTAATACATCGAATATACTAGAAGGTTCGGTAATGTTTTATATACCTGGGTGTTATTTAATGTGCAATTATCTCTTAAATATCGCTTAATTCCTAATTAAGAGATGAGCAATGTAATTATTTTTGAAATAGGGTATGTAAAGGAAGTACGTTAGAACAAGTCAGTCTGGAATGTTGCCTGGGTGATATCGGTCATTTTTTTGAAATGGTGTGCGGTCTTGATTTTTTTTTTATTACTTGCTACAAAGAAAAAAAAAAAAAAAAAAAAAATGTTGTAAATTTTAAAACGAATGAGTTTAATAATTCAAATTACAGAAAAAAAAAATCCATTTTTTGGTTTTCTTAGATCAATCCGGAAATTTTCATACTTAACTTTTTGCAAAAAAAAAATATATATGTGTATAATTTTTTTTCTTACATTTAATAAAAAAGTCTTAATATATGCACAAAAAGACATGTGCTTTCATTGTGTAGTGGAATAATGGTGAAAGTAGGTTCGTTTTTAAATAAGTAAAATGATAATTTGAAAAAATTTATAAAATTAAAAGAATTAAAAATTTAAAAATAAAACAAATAAATAAATATATATATAAAATGATAGTTTAAATTAAAAATAATAAAAAAAGAAAAAATTTATAAAATTAAAAGAATTAAAAATTTAAAAATAAAATAAATCAATAAATATATATATAAAATGATAGTTTAAATTAAAAATAATAAAAGAAGAAAAAATTTATAAAATTAAAAGAAATTAAAAACTTAAATATAAAATAAATAAATATATAAATAAAATGATAGTTTAAATAAAAAAAAAATAATGAAAAAAGAAAAGGTTATAAAATTAAAAGAATTAAAAATTTAAATATAAAATAAATAAATATATAAATAAAATGCTAGTTTAAATAAAAAAAAATAATGAAAAAAGAAAAGGTTATAAAAATTAAAAGAATTAAAAATTTAAATATAAAATAAATAAATAAACATATAAATAAAATGCTAGTTTAAATAAAAAAAAATAATGAAAAAAGAAAAGGTTATAAAATTAAAAGAATTAAAAATTTAAAAAATAAAATAAATAAATAAATATATATATAAAATGATAGTTTAAATAAGAAAAATAATGAAAAAAGAAGAGATTTATAAAATTAAAAGAATTAAAAATTTAAATATAAAATAAATAAATAAATATATAAATAAAATGCTAGTTTAAATAAAAAAAAATAATGAAAAAAGAAAAGGTTATAAAAATTAAAAGAATTAAAAATTTAAATATAAAATAAATAAATAAACATATAAATAAAATGCTAGTTTAAATAAAAAAAAATAATGAAAAAAGAAAAGGTTATAAAATTAAAAGAATTAAAAATTTAAAAAATAAAATAAATAAATAAATATATAAATAAAATGATAGTTTAAATAAGAAAAATAATGAAAAAAGAAGAGATTTATAAAATTAAAAGAATTAAAAATTTAAATATAAAATAAATAAATAAACATATAAATAAAATGCTAGTTTAAATAAAAAAAAAAAATAATGAAAAAAAGAAGAAATTTATAAAATTAAAAGAATTAAAAAAAAAAAAAAAAAAAAAAAAAAAATTTAAATATAAAACAAATAAATAAATATATAAATAAAATGATAGTTTAAATTTAAAATAATGAAAAAGAGAAGGAAGAAGGAGAGAAAAAGGAAAAAAGGAGGTGAATAACTTAAAAATGTAGAAAAAAAAAAAAGGAAAAAAAAAAAAAAAAACAAAAAAAAATAAAAAAAAAAAAAAAAAAAAAAAAAAACAAAAAAAAAAAAAAAAAAAAAAAAACAAAAATTACATAATTGTATACATAGTTATTGTAAAATAAATACAAGTGTAAATTAAGATATACAACAACAAAGAAAAGTGAGCTGTTAAGCAACCGTTGGAGATCCACATGAAGACCCGGTTCCAGCCCAGTCACGGTACCGCGACGTGGGAATCTCCGCCGATCATCAGTGGATCAATCTTTTATCTACACATCTTGTATAAAGATAAGTAATAATTTTTTTTGTTACAGATAAAATCATAGCTTACAAAAAAAAAAAAAAAAAAAGAAAAAAAAAAAAAAAAAAAGATACTTTGGAAAAAATAATAGAATTGTATGTAATAAGAATGAAAAGAAAAAAAAAATAATAAAAAAAAAAAAATATGAATTTTAACTAAAACAACAATAAATATTATATTCTAGATTCAATATTGATTAACTACACCTATATATATATTAAAGAAAAAAAAAAATTTTTTAAAGAAAAAAAAAAAAACTTTGTATTAATTTTCAAATAGGCTCAAATAATTTAGATAAATCATATGAAAAATTTTACTTTAATTATTAATAACAATTGTAATGTAAATACAAATCAAACCACCAGTTTTATTGTATATTAATCAAAATCATTACAAAACATTTATCACATTTAATTAATGGTCATACAAGAAAAAAAATATTTTAATGCCATAGGTTATAAATAATTTTTGGATTTTTAATAAAAATGATAATTTAAATGAAAATCTTACCTTAATTTTAATAGATTCTAGAAATAATAATTAAAATATATTTATACAATTATATAAAAATTGATAAATTTAAAAATTAGTAACTTTTCTTGAAAATCATCAATTAATTCCATTTAATTATTTTTTAATGATAAACATTATAAAATTAATTTTTATAATTTTAATATAAATAAATTTATAATTAAATCATCATAGTCATTATTGTCAAATACAAATTTAAATGAAGACAAACAATTAATTATTTATAGGAATAAAAAGGAAAAAAAAAAGCAAAATACAATTAATTTTTTTTTATTTTGAATAAAGAGAAAAAAAACAAAAAAAAAAAAAAACACACAAATGAGCCTATATTAAGCGCTTGTGTGTGGTGGATATCGGCGAGGAGCGGATGGAGGTCGAGAATCCTTCCTATATTCTGCTTTCACTGCAAACCTCTTGGCCCCGGATTCGATCTCAACACTCATTGATCCTTTCACTCTAATAGAATATGATATTTTTTTTTGTTTGTGTGATTGAAATTTTGCTAATCAGCCGGTCGAATTTATGTAACGATGAGGAAACCTCCGACAGGGTGACCCCAAAGAACCCACCCAGGACTGAAGCGGCTGGATCTGACCGGCAGGGGTTCACCTAGGAGGTAGTTGAACATCCTAACTTAATTATACATCCTTTTATTTCGTTACATTTGTTTAAATAAAAACTTTTTTTTTAAATAAAAACGAATAATGACTTTTGTTCTAACTACAAAAAAAATCTTTCTTCAGAAATATGAAAATTTTTGAACCGTGGGTCAAGGATGGTAGCTGTAGCTGATTCGTTGTAGAGGATGTCTGGACTCTGGGGCTATTACAAATGTTACAAGTGTATAGTATTTAGTATAGTTTTATTAAAAAACTTCAATTTTCTTTTAATAACTTTCATTCTAATTGTAACATTGTGCTATATTGGTGTATTAATGATAACAGAAAGTAACGAGTAACGAATAAAAAGTAACGAATACTTTTTAAAAAGTAACGATTAGTAACGATTACATGAAAATAACGAAATCTTACATCACTACACTGAAGTAAAAAACAATTGGGAAGAAAAATCATACAACATGAAAAAAAAACCTTACCTTTGTTACAAACAATAAAAGTATTGACATGAATTCATTACTTTCCTGAAAAATGTTTTTATCACTGTTTTTGAATAGAGTATCCAGCACAGAATAGCTTTCAAAGTTCTCCACTTTAATCTGCCCATATTCTATTCCTTTGGTCACTCTATAGATAATACTCTTGTATCCAGAATTGATTGCTCCTCCGAACGCAAACCTCTTTATAATAGTAGGACCTGTAGGACAATATTACCAACAAATTTTTCCACCATACTACGTATCACCTCTTTTTGTGTGTTTAATTCTTTGGCATTTAAAGAGGTGTTACTGTCATCAATCGGATGATTGGGACTTGTGCTGTCATTTTAAGTGAAAATTATTTCAAATGCTAAAATTCTAAGTGCTAGTATACACTACAAAGTTTAATGCCATTATTAGCTAATATAGTATATTGTTAATCACACTTATAATTTTTGGAATATTAATTATTAATTCCTTGTCATTTTGTTTTGTTAAAGCTACTAATAAAATATGTACTATATGTATATAGTAATTTTTAGCGTTGAGCTCAATTTTCCAAAGTAAAAACGTTTTCATCATTCATTCAAATTAAGATTATGAATTTTCTGTTGAAAATTGTTGATGGTATTTTTATTGCAATTTAATTTGATGAAACTGCAAAGACATTCTGCTGCATGTTTCCGAACGTCATCATCTCCCAAGAGTTCAATAAGTTGCTTAAAACAGTTTTCTGTTCAAAAAATATAAAAAAGATTTTGAAGAAATTTAAAATAAAAATTTAATAAAATTTTTTTTTTAAAGAACAACAAATTATTAGAATGAATTTTTATTTTCAACTTGACTCTATTGAAATCAACTTTATAAATTTTAGTAAAATTCACTTTATAAAATGATCCAATATCATCTCCGTAATATTCTCGAATTATGTCATATTTTAAATTGGAAATAATTTCAGAATATTTATTTTGAACAACTCAATACTTGCTATCATGACACAAAATAAATTGATCCAAAAGTAATTTCAATGTTATTAATTTTTTATAAAAAAATTACTTTAGCACTTCAATTTGGAAATTTCACATTATCATCCTCATTTTGATTATTGAAAATGTTCATTTTTGTACTTAATAGTTTTTCGATAAAAGTTTCATCATCATTATCATTCTCGAAATAATCATCATCACCAATGTTTATTCGGCAGCTTACGATAGTTTAACATCAAAAGAGGAAAAAACTTTTCAAAAGAGGTGAATGCTTGAACTACTACCGTATAATTCTTATCCTTCAAGCCCTAAGATAATAAAATAGGAAAAAAGTAGATAGATAAAAATAAGACATTTTAGCGTTTTTGAAATCAAAGATGGAAAAAAGTTGTAACAAAAAACACATACACACACATAACAAGCAAACACGATAAAATGAAGAATGATTACTCGCTTCAAGCACTTTTACGAATTAGATTTTAGATTAGACGTTAACGGTTTTATGTGAAAGGATTTAGCAGATTAAGATTATTTTGGTTTGGATTTTTATTTGTTTGAAAAAATTTAAAGGACATCCTTCTATTTATGTTAACACCTGTAAAAAAAAAAACATATGGGATTTTTGCTCTCTTATATCCACTTTTTTTAAAAATTTTGTCATGTCGTAGATTAGAAGCAATATTGTGTGTTTTTTTAGTTATAATAAAATAAAAACACGAAAAAAATTGGAGTAGTATTTTTGGATGTGTACAGACAGCGAGAACAAAAGTATAGATACAAATTTGTTTTCGTTGTGTTTTATTTTTCATTGTTTTTTTTCATACATAAAAATTAAAATAAAAATTTCAAACAGCTTTTTTATATTTCATGGTTTATTAAAATAAACATTTGTCGTGGTTAAAAAGCAGCAATCCGTAGATGAAATTTCCAATAATTATTTGCACATACTCATATAAAATTGGATCACAGTGGTTGTAAAATAACAAAATATCATGAATGAATTGTTTTTTATTTCTCGTACACGAATTTAATTCTTCCTTATTTTCATTTTGCTTTGTTAAACACTTCCAATACCTCCAATTCGATTTGTTCGAATCAAATTTCATGATTCTGTCATTGAAGATTCAGATTTTATTTGATTGTTTGAAATGATTTGGACTTAATTCTGATTTTGACTGAATTTGTTCAACTTGAATATTTAGAATTATTAGTGTTTCTTTCTTTTGGATCATTATTATTTTCAAAGAATTTTAAATTTTTTATTTGAGGTATTAGAGCGTTGTCGGCATTTTTACTTAGCGGTGAACTAAAAAGTCCATCATTTTCTAGTTGATTGTTATTCGTTTTTAAAATTTCTTGATTTTCTTTTTTGATGTTTCTCATCAATCTGGGAACTGTTTTCAACTTCATTGCCACTATTATCGTTACGAAACATTGTAATTCTCAGTATCATTGGTTTTAATCTTACACAATTACCTACCACACTCAAAGATAAGCTCTTAATTGAGACTCGTACTTTTCTTTCTGGTTCGTGTAGTTTATCATCCAATAAAAATTTACTCGACATAAAACGAACTGTGTATTCAACGATACTTTGCTCATAAATTGCCCCAATATCTGTGGACTGTGGCATCAAATTTTATGACTCTATCAAAATTATTATTGTCTTTTTCTTTTTTCATCATCAGACATTTTATGATTTTTTGCAATGGAATGAGTCTTCAAGAAATAATATCTTTTCTACTTCGTCATTCTTGGTTGTACTTTTTTCTTGTGTATCTTATTTCGCTACAGCAACATTATTGTGAGCATGTTCACCATTATCAACTTCATTTTTTTCATATTCTTGTAAGGATTCCAAATAGTTTTCAATAATTTTCTTATTTTTTCAATCATTGAATTGGACTAAAATTAAGTCCTGTTCATTTTAAAAAAAATCTAATGTAGGTACTACTTTTCAAAGATACGTGACTACCCAAAGATGTATGGCTATTTAGAGACTCAAGGGAAATTGTATCGTCCTGAAGAGTTAATGTATCTGTCACCGCAACGTTACTTATTGTGGGTAGTGGTACATTACATCATCCGTTTCTATTTTAGATTTCGATAATGTTTTGGTTTCAGCGATGGTGTTTGTGTGATTGATGATGGTAATAATGTTGGATTTTTTGATGACTATGTTTTTCATTATGAGAAAAAATGTACATACATAAGTAGTTTTACTTTTGGTTTGGTATTGCTGAAGACGATGAGAAATCTACTGTAGTTGTTTTTGCTAATGTTTGAACGAGTTTTGTTATGGTTTCTGTGGTTTAAAATGAAAAAGAATATTGCAATTTAATATTAATGCATATACAGTATATTGTAATGAAAGCATATTTATGTATTATGTAACACAATAGAATTAAACTTAGTCAATGAGACAATGACAACTTTGAACAGTCTCTACGAAACTATAGTTTTTAATTCCTTATATAACATAAATTTTAGAAAAAGAACGCTAATTAAATTCTCATTAGTGCTCTTCAATAAAAAGAGTGAAAAAGAAAGAATTCTCAATGATTTATTTTCTTTACTTTGATTTTCGATTAATTTATCAAATTGTTCCAGTTCATTTACTGGCAAGACCCGTATCTCGTCACAAATTTCTTCTGTCGTCGTACTTGTTATTCTCATTCCCATAGTCTCACTTTCCTTCAGCATTTTATCGACTTCATTTTCAATAGCATTATTATGACCTTATTTGAATTCATTTTTATCAATTTAATACTTTGAAAGTTTGATTTTTATTTAAATCAATTACGTCATTAGGTTTTTTCTCTTTATCCATCATAATTTTTACATTTCCACAATCTTTACGTCATTGTTATTCCATCTGGATTACTTTTGATTTTATGAAATATTTGATTTTTTTATGATTTCCTATTTTTAGAATCTCATTGTGTTGTAGTTTATGTTTTATAAAAAATATCTTCAAGTGCTCTATTTGATCGAATAAGAATTGAATTTATAACTTCCAATGATGCATTTATAATTGAATGATTGGTATTATTCAATAAATGCAAACAAACATAATAAATTTCAATTATTTGTTTACAATAACATATATTTTCTAAAATTGTTCTGTAAATGGTAATAAATCGAAGAAATCCTAAAACTCCAAGAATTGTATTTACTTCCTAATTATTCATAAGCATCTCTTTAGAAAAATTAAAAAAAAAAACTTTATGAAATTTTATCTTATTTTTTGCATTTTTATTTTCTATTCAATGATTTATGAAAAAATAAATTATATGAATTTTGAAAAATTTCAAATTCAAAAATATATTCATATCTTGACATGGAAGTTTTATTCAATGAAATGCATGCAATTTAATACTGAAGTTGAACATCTTCTTTTAACAGCACAATCAGAGATAATATTTGAAAGAAAAATAAAAAATATTTGAAAAAAATATTTAAATGCTTTTGTATTTAAAAAAAATTATTTACTAGGGAAAAGCATTTACTCTGAATAAGAAACTATGTATATATTTTTAAATTTTCTTACAGATCAGAATTTCATTAGTTTTTCATTATTCATGAGGTTGCATAATATTTGTGTAGGCATTTTTTTTAAAATACCTATTTTTATTATGATGTGATTTATCACATCCATGATTCTATTTTCTAATTCAATTGTACCATATTTAAATGGTCTAATTCTATTGTTTAATAGTATGAAAAATTAACAAAGTAATTAAGCAAAAAAAGAAGAAGATTAGAGTAGTTCACTTTCGTTTGAGCCGCTTTCGAAGTAAGTTGTTTTAAATATATATTTAATAAAAGTTTGAAAAAAGTACTGGTGTTTTCTTTATAAGAATTATTAATATAACTTTGATAATTATAATAATCCTGACAAATTACTCTACAATTATCTCAGAAGTGGGATTACCCGCGAAATCGGTATCCTATGAAGAAAATTAAATAATTTTGATCGTGTTTAAATTATTATTTTCGTTAAATTTGATTTTATCATTACCACGTGTGTGAAAGTGAAAAATGGCTGAAAGGTGGAATGTCTTCGTTAATACCGCAACATTAGTTATCCTTAAGGACAAATTAAGGGAACTTAATTTGCCAACAAGTGGCAATAAGGCGGTGCTGAAACTGCGGTTGCAAGAGGCTGTACAGGGATACAGCGAAGTTCAACTTGCTAACCTCGTGCCTAATGACTTTGGTGAAGGTCATTCTGGTGGTGATGATGATGATGATAGTGAGGAAGCTGATATTGATGCTAATGACGAAGAATCAATAAATTCAGAGATTCAACGTTTGCGAAATATCATAGAAAAGAAAAAGGAAATTGCCAGACTGAAAGCCGAGCTACGAGAACTGCACGTGGACGACATAAGGAACAAAGAGGTCATTCCAAGGTCAACGGTCCATAACTGTAGAGACATCGACAGACAGCTGATTTACAAAAAAATAAATTTGTTAAATCAATTAAATGTTTTAAATGCCATGAAATAGGTCATTCAAGTAAGTCATGTAAGAAACAAAAATATGAAAAAAAAAAATGAAATAAAATGTTACAAGTGCTTAAAGCCAGGTCATTTATCATCTAACTGTCCAGACAAATTATCGGTAATGACAATGGAATCCGCTATTAGAAAAAATGTTGATAATTTACAACCACCTGATCATCATAGCAGTGAAATGTGTAATTTACATTCAATGAAAAAAAATAATTTTGAACATCAAATTAAATATGTTTTTTTTAATGACAATACAGAATTCATTACTTCATTGATGACGCTTATTGATACAGGGAGTCCCATAAGTTTTATTCAACAAAAATACTTACCATCGAGTATGATCATCAAAGAAAATTTAGATAAGTATCATTATTTTTTTGGTATAAATAAAAGTCCATTAGTTGTTCAAGGTAGTGTAAAATGTAATATAAATTTTGACAATATTTTAAACAATTTTTTATTATTAGTTGTAAAAGATAATACAATGGTCCACCCTATAATTTTAGGTAGAAATTTCATCGAATTGAATAACCTAGAGCTACAAAGAAAAAATGTAAATAATGACGTTGTTACTAAAAATATAATAAAACGAAGTGATGCATCGGAATCGATAACACATGGAAAACCAACAACAAATTACAACAATAAAATTGGAAATGATGACTTCATAAGACAAATCCTAAATTTTGATGTAGTAATAATAATTTAGAAATTCCATTAAAAATAAATGAAAACTTATCCTTGCATGTTAAGACTCAAATAGAAAAAATTGTTGCGCTGGCTTGCATTTCTGATAGCAATTATGATATTAACCCTGTAGATAGTTTTGAAATGCAACTTAAATTAACAACCGACAAACATTTTTATAGTACACCGCGTAGATTACCTTATATACACAAAATAGAACTACAAAAAATTATAAATGATTTATTAGAAAAGAAAATAATTCGAGAAAGTACCTCCCCCTACACTTCACCTATCGTTCTGGTCCAAAAGAAAAACAAAGAGTTAAGATTGTACGTAGACTATCGTGAATTAAACAAATTGACGGTTAGAGATAACTATCCATTGCCTTTGATCGAAGATCATTTGGATAGGTTAAAAGATAAAAAATATTTTACAGTCTTAGACCTAAAAAATGGATTTTAGCACGTTAATATAGCAGAGAGCTCAATAAAGTATACGTCTTTTATAACTCCTCTTGGTCAATACGAATATACAAAAATGCCTTTTGGACTCAAAAACGCTCCGTCAGTTTTTGAACGGTATATGAAGCATGTCTTCGGAAAATTAATAAAATCGGAAAAAATACTTACCTTTATAGATGACATCCTTATACCTACCGAAGCAATTGAAGAAATTTGGAAATCCTTAGTGAAGTTATCGATATTATCAAAAAGAAAGGGCATGCATCTTAGATTTGATAAATGCTTCTTTTTACAAGAAGAAATAACTTACCTGGGATATAAAATTAACGTCCAAGGAATCCGTCCTACTGATTTTCATTTAAAAGCAATTAAAGATTTTCCTATCCCTAGGTGCTTAAAGGATGTTCATAGTTTTTTGGGTCTCTGCTCCTACTTTCGCAAATTTATAGAAAATTTTGTAATCATTGCGAAGCCATTACAAGATTTATTAAAAAAGAATTCTTTTTTTATCTTTAGTCCCATTGAAAATGAAGCTTTTGAAAAGTTAAAACAAGCACTTATTGAGTCACCAGTGTTGTCAATTTATAGTCCAACCAACGAGACCGAATTGCATTGCGACGGTAGTTCTTTAGGCTTTCGGGCGGTGCTGTTGCAGAAGCAAAAAGATAATAAATTTCACCCCATATTCTATTTTTCGAAAAGGGCCACAGATGTAGAAAGTCGATATCATAGCTACGAATTGGAGACCTTAGCTATCGTGTACGCACTCAGGAGATTTAGAATATATCTTCTAGGTATAAATTTTAAAATCATAACAGACTGTCAATCACTCGCAATCGTTCGAATAAGGGTATTTTCTGGCCATAATTATTTTTATCGAGCTATTCTATGTTGAAAGTCATTTTTTCATTTTAAAATTGATATTTATTTGAAAATAAATTAAAAAAACGGATTTGACAACATTTTTTTATAACTAACTATAATGAAAACATATTATTCTACATATTATATACATGTCATATAAAAAGTGTTAATCACTTTCTGAGTCGGTACTGCATTCACTATCGGATGATATATAAAATTCTTCGAAATCAGCTTTTTCTGGTTCAGAAAATTGTAGGAGATTTAATACTTCGGCAGAAAAAAATGATTGTGACTTTATAGGAAGGGGTCGTAGTGAAGTGATATATGGATCAGATGTTAATAACAAAACATTCAATAAATCTTCATTTGTAGCCTGCCTAGAACACTTTCGCGTTCTTTTTTCTCTAAAAAATTTCACATCCTTATTCCTTGCTTCTTGTGCTTCTTCAGAAAGTTGGCCAATTGGTATAAAAAATGAAGATATTATTAGAGGTCCATGAATCAGAATTTTATGTACTGTGACAGGCATGTAGTACCAAGAATATTTCTCAACAAATATTTTTGCCGTTTCAATACAATCAAATTTCTCGTTATTAATGGAGTATCCACTAGATATTGTTTTTAAAATTACTGCGAATCTATTAATTAATTCTTCATCAATTCCTGTAATCTTCGAAACAGTTGAAGCATTATTGAAAAAACGTCTTGCGGTATTACCATCATTTGATGTCCCACTACCACCTGATCTTGGTTTGTCAATAATTAATCCCATTTTCTCTTTAAAAGCTTTTTGTATGATTGCTTTTCGTTCTTGAAGAATTTGATTTTCTTGTGGTCCTCGAGCCTGCCACTTTTTCACTTCGAGCCTATACGATATATGTATCAAACACTCAAAACAGCGGATCCAAGCGTGTAGTGTGGAAAGACCAAAATGGCAAGCTGATTCATTTACTTGTCTCAGCTTAACTTGTTCAATGTCATTCATTATTATGGGTGTCGCTCCACATAAATAACACTTTTGTGATGATTGCGTTTCTGTTATCGCATTACAAACCTTCCCATCAATCATAGTTTGTAACATTTTATACTTAATTTTTATTTTTTGTGGTAAATCAGTTTCATATAGCTTAAGACTATTGATTTCATTATTAATAAATTCGGATTCTGCTCTAGAACGCTCTGCTGTCTCTTTTTGAAATTGAAAGCGAATAGGCCTGCAATATCTTGTCGAAGAAGGCCTAGGATTTTGCCAAAAAATTTTATTACCTATACAAATTTTTATTGGTACAAATGATGTTAGAAATAAATTTGCATCCGAGCTTGTACCATCTAGCTTCTGTTTGTATTGACTATGGCCAGTACTTCCATCAAATCCCCATTTACATATCATTTCTAAATTATTCAGTTCGTATTCTGTAAATAATGGTAGAACTTCTTCTTGGACTTTGATTATTCGAGAAGCCGTATGGTTAAGTAAGGCTTGTAGTTCAACTTCAGCGAACTCGTCTTTAACAATAACCTTTTCCTTTTGAGGGTACGTCTTTTTTTTTGCTTCCAGTACTTTATAATAGCTAGGAAAAAGATTTAATCCCTTCTTATTTGAAATATTTCTTATTACGTTGTACTGGTGCCTTGTAAGCTGACTCTCAACAATTATCGCTAGAGCTTCTTCTTCAGTAAAGGTACATTTTGCTAAACTTTCGACTGATTTCCACGCTTTTAATATTTTACCAGGTCTAGAAGGAGAACTTTCTGAAATTTCTTGCAGAAGACGGGCACCATCTGTTTTTCCTTCCGACCGAAGCTTCATTTGTGTAGCGTAAGTAAGTTCATCACTGCTATGTATATATCTTATTTCTTCTGTTTTTCTTCTTTTAGACCTATCGCTACTGCTTTCGAACTCTTTTGTCCGCCTGCCAGCATTCGACGATGATGGAAATGAACAAATGGATATACTTGAAAGATCCATAGGTTGATCCAACCAATCTTCATATTTTTTTAAAAATCGATTTTTTATTCTTTTACATATCTGCCACTTTGTTAAGAACTTATGTGACAACTTTGCTGAAAAATCTTGAATTTTTTTTCTCAATTCATCCGTTTGCTCTTCATCTGCATATAAATTTTGTACATATTCTGTTACGCGTTCGAGCTTTTCGTGGCTGTCTCCATTGGAAGCATTCCAAATGTTGAAAAGATGTATAATTTTGAAGTCTTTGCCGGAAAAATACATATATAATTCAAAACAAAAAAATAAAAAAATTATTAATAATAACGCAATTAAAACGAAATAATTAAAAAAATAAAGGTAAAACATTGAATTTTAAAGTATAACAACATTGAATTGAAAGTAAATAATCCTTAGCATATGAAGTCGAAAATTTTAAATGAGGTATACGAAGCATATAAATTTAGTTATAAAAATTTGGAGCAGGTAGGAGCAGCTAAATTTTGTGGATATATTTAGTATACAGTAAGACCTCTAAAGCCTGTGAATATTAAAGTGGGAGGAAGTGGGAGTAATTTTGTAGCTCTAAAGAAAGTGAAAAAATACCCTTTTTTCGTAAAAATTTACATTAAATAATTTATTTGCTACCTGCACTCATGTCCTTTCAAAAAAAAGAGGTATATTATGAAATTTAAATTCCACTTACCTGTATCTATTGAACACATGTTAATAAATTTTTTTTTATTTCACTTTATTTATTTAAAAAAACGAATGGAAAGTCCTTTTTTTTCAAAAAATCTATTTTGTTTTTCACACTTGACACAACACCAATTAAACGTTAAATGATAGTTATTAAAAAAACGACCGACATTTATACCCTGCGGCAATTTTTACATCTATAGAGGGTTACCTTTCTGAAAAATGTCCTACTTTCTATTTTTTAATATATCAGAAATTTCAATTTTGGCCAGCCATTTGTTCTACATCGAACCACTGTGGCACGTACTCTTAGTAAAAAAGTTATAAATCCAAGGATATCAAGGTGGGCATTGGAACTTCAAAGTTTTGATTATACAGTAGAACACAGAAGTGGTCAAAAAATACCCCATGCTGATGCTTTGAGTAGGGCAGTAAATATTTTGCACGTTGATGATGAGTCCTTTGAATTTTTACTCGCTGCAACTCAAAGGCAAGATCCAAAAATAGCACAGATTGTTTCAGAATTAGAAAAATCGGAAAGTCCTAAATACGAAATGATAGATGGTCTAGTCTACCGAAAGTTTAAAGATAAAGTGTTATTCTACGTTCCGCAACATCTAGAAACCCAAATTATTCGAACACACCATGAATCTATGAGTCACTTAGGTGCAGATAAGTGTTACGAGTATCTTTTACGTAGTTACTGGTTTCCAGAAATAAAAAGCAAAATCAAAAACTATATCCAAACATGTCTTAAGTGCATATACTATTCACCTAACTCAGGAAAGGTCGAAGGTACATTATATAATATACCTAAAGGTCAGGTCCCATTTGATACTGTACACATCGACCATCTAGGTCCTTTAGCTAATTCGAAATCGAAAAAACAACATGTGCTTGTAGTAGTTGACGCATTTACCAAGTTCACAAAGTTATATCCTGTTAAAAGTACCCAAAGTAAAGAAACGATTTTATGTTTGCAGTTTTATTTTGAAAACTTTTCTAGACCTAATAGAATCATTTCTGATCGCGGAACTTGCTTCACATCTAAATTTCAGATTTCATGAACGAAAGCAACATACAGCACATGTCCTCAGTCCAATTGGCAGGTTGAAAGGCTCAATAGAATTTTAATTCCTATGTTGTCTAAAGAATGTGAGCCTGACACAACAGAAAATTGGGATAAACGTTTGGCAAAGATAGAATTTTCCCTAAATAATACCCTAAATCGTAGTACAGGTTTCACACCAAGCATGCTCTTATTTGGACGAAATCAAAAAGGATATTTTGTGATAGGATTAAAGAGTTTCTTGAACAGAATGAAAATAAAAAGAAAGTAGATTTAAATGCTATCAGAGAACAAGCTAGCCACAATATCGAGAAAGTTCAAACATACAATAAAACATATTACGATAAAAATCACAAATCACCAAGATTATATAAAAAGGGTGATTACGTAATGATTAGAAACGTAATAAATACTCCGGGTATAAATAAAAAATTACTTGCTCGATATAAAGGACCTTATGAAGTTATGGAAGCTCTCTCCAATGACCGCTATGTCATTAAGGACGTTGAAGGGATGCAAGTGACGCGTATTCCCTATAAAGGAATATGTGCTCCAAGTAACATGAGGCCTTATGTAGTTACCAATTTCGATGCAAGAAAAAAAAAAAAGGAAAAAAAAAAAAATAAAAACATATAGAAAACAAGTAATAAAAGGTTATTCAATTTGACGAAAAACAAATATAAAAGAAAGAAAAAAAAAAAAAAACTAAGCAATCGAATAATTTTTATTTTAAAATTCATTATTTTTTTAAAAATGTACTTTTATATGTGTAAATGTAATAAATAATGTGATTTAGTGGAAATTAATTGACCTAAGTATAACAAAATGAAAATGGAAAAAAGTAAACAGACAATTTATATTCCTATTTTAAACAAATTTTCTTTTAAAATGTACTTTTGTATGTATAAATAATTAAAATAAATATTTATGTAATGTATAATACTAAAAGTAAATTTAGAAAAACAAATCATTATTGAAAAAAAAAAAAAAAAAAAAGATAATATTGATATGTAAATTTATTTTATACAAAATTTTTTTGTAAACACAAAAAAAAAAAAAAAAAAGAAGAAAAAATTTGTTAAAAGAACGAAAAATCGTGAACTATTCTAATGAAAATGTATATTAAAACGTTTGTCAGATGAAAAAAAAAAAGAGAAAATTCGGTATGCATAATTTTCCAACCTTAAAAGGAGGTTTTCCTTATAAATATACTTACATGTACATACTATGGCATTGTCATTGAATACATGAGAAAGTAAGATAATGTAATACAATACATTAATATGTTAACACGTTAAAATAATTGATGTGTTATGAAAAGTGTTCATTTATTCTTGAAAAAAAAGTGAGAACTTTATTCTAATTCTATGTATATAGTAATCGAGGCCGATTACCTTGTCAGATTGGCCGATCTGTAGGCATTTTTTTAAAATACCTATTTTTATTATGATGTAATTTATCACATCCATGATTCTATTTTCTAATTCAATTGTACCATATTTAAATGGTCTAATTCTATTGTTTAATAGTATGAAAAATTAACAAAGTAATTAAGCAAAAAAAGAAGAAGATTAGAGTAGTTCACTTTCGTTTGAGCCGCTTTCGAAGTAAGTTGTTTTAAATATATATTTAATAAAAGTTTGAAAAAAGTACTGGTGTTTTCTTTATAAGAATTATTAATATAACTTTGATAATTATAATAATCCTGACAAATTACTCTACATTTGCAAATTGTAGAATTTATTAAAAATCTTCTTTTAATGAACATCATCATTCCAAATTTAAAATTCTGGGTATGTTGAAATGAACCACAAAGTATTTTTGTTAATGAGTCACAACGAAGGAACATTTCTTACTATACTTGATTAGAACAGCGTTGGCATATGTGGAAGTAAGGAAGATAAGAGAAGACATAATATAATGTATAATAATGAAGAAATTATAAGTTTGTTCTATTTTATTGTGAAGAAAATTCAATATTAATTTCTAACTTTCTGCAAATAATACTATGACAATTTATAAATATAAATATGTATATGCAACAGTATTACACAATTTAATAATCTGATTACATAAATTATATTTTTGAAGTTTATTAATTTGAAATTTTAGAGTGTAGAGAACATAAATTGAATTTGGACAAATACACAAGTTAAGAAGTAAACAAGACATATGTATAGTTAATATCTTTTTATTATCAAAATCTTGTTTTAAAATTATATTCTACTTATTATACCGGTCAATACATTTCGAATGTACATTACATTTATCATACTAACCAATACAAATTGAAATTTGATCACCACACATAATACACAAGGTTTTCGTATTTTATACAGATTTTCCACAATAATTCAATGAGACTTACATGTTCACCCTTAAAATTTATTTTATTCTTGTGTAATGTTCAAATTGATTTTCTTAAAGTTTCATTTTTATGATATTCTACTTTTTTTAAAACATTTTTATTAACTCGCTTTCTTGTCTGTCTCTGTCTGTCTGTTCGGCACAAATTTAAAAATTGATTTTAAACCAACTATTTGTTGAGAAAAAGACTTGAAACTGGATGACAATGCAATATTAACTCGATTATGAAAATTTTATATTTTTAATTTTATGATATACGGCCGCTCGAATTTGGTCTTACACGAATAAAGTACTAATGTTTGTTTTCTAATATTTAATAAGTTTTCTACCCATCCAAACATGATGAAATGGTTCTCGAAGTATCACATTCGCAGAGATACAGACAAATAGACAAAATAAAGGTAGGTAGGTGTGTATGTATAACAATTTTCTATTTCTATTTCCCCTACTGAGAATACCTCGTTAAAAAAACGCGTTATATGTTCTACCTCAAAGGTAACGTGGAAAGAACATTAAAATAAAAAATAAGGGCGGCAAGATTTATAGTGCACCGGGCGCCAAAAAATCTCATCACGGCCCTGCATGTATCTGTTATAATCTCATCAAAATGTTTAAAATCGATTGAAAAAATTTTAATATACCACCTTTTTAATACCACCTTGAATTTATACGTACATATATAAATTGTTTAATACTTTGTACTCTTGTTATATAACGAATAACAATTATGTCTTCATACTTAAGCCGATTAAATTGTACAATATTGTAATTAGAACAGTCATTAAATAGCCGCTTATAAGAGTAAACTCTCGAGTTATTTATTTCTGTATTAGCATGGTATCGATCCCCTACAGTTTTTCTTCCCTAAATTCAATAGTTTAAAGTTAAATGCTATTTGATTTTTTCTTAGCAACGTTTTCGTTCTATTTAACGTGGAGGAAATTTTACTTCAAAACCACAAGAATGTAACTAAATAAGAGCAGGAGCATTTAACTATTTTGAAAAAGCACTAAAACACACTTTTGGTAAGTATAGAAATAATATGTTTTCGTCATATCGGTTTTAGTGCCCTTTTTTAAAGTAAAAAAAAAGTTATAATTACTTTAACAATAAATTAAAATAGCTTTATTTTTAAATAACAAAACTATTACAAAAGTT
Source organism: Bombylius discolor (assembly GCA_939192795.1). Classification (NCBI taxonomy): domain Eukaryota; kingdom Metazoa; phylum Arthropoda; class Insecta; order Diptera; family Bombyliidae; genus Bombylius; species Bombylius discolor. Next base: position 17,016,638 of record OW584241.1, on the reverse strand, counting down.
CATAAAAAATTATTCTTTTTTGTAAATATATAATAATGTATGTAATTAAAAGTTTTCCTACCATTTTACTACAGTATAAGTGCTTTCAACAAGTACAAAAACAAATATACTTTCTTGTACTCTAAATCATTAAGTCCTATTGCTTTTTTTTTTATTTTTTGTTTTGTAGTTTTTTATTTTTCTAATTAGTTAACGTAAATATTGTTAAAATGTATTTTTATTTTAGAAAAAAATTTAACATTTCTTTTAGTAAATGAAAAAATTAGAATTTTTCGTGAATTCTGTATGCATGAATTTAGGTATTTATGGGATTCATTGCACTTTTCAGTTCGTCGTAATTTTTCAGTTTTAAAGTTTCGTAGTTTAATTGACAAGAACGACCGTTTCAAATTTCTTTCCAGTTGTTTGAACATTTTTTTTAGTAAATGAAAATATAAGAACTCTGCATGAATGGTTTATTTCAATTTTTTATTTATATTTCAATGACATGTGTATTTCTAATGTGTATGTCAAAAATTTTAAAAATCCAAACATTGGATGCCAGTTTATCGAGATTATTGAAATACTACATAGTATGTACATACATTGCTCCAGCAAAAATTTTATTTTCACGCAAATGTTAAAAGTAATTGGTATGATTTTTAAATTGAATGTCGACCACATACTGAATTTTTTTTTCGTCACAGTTGAATGAACAAATATGACAAATCAATAAATAACTTTCTTATTTTACTTATCAAAAAAATACATACATTATTTTGTGTGATAATACATATTAACACGTTGACGTTTACTTTTCAATTAGTGTTGGACTATAATAACACATTTTGATTTATTCCAAATTTTTCAGTTCCTAGAGATTTTAAATCAAATTATTTTATTTTCTTAACAAATTTTTCTAAGAAAATGGTGGATGTGCTGGATCAATTTTTCTAAAAAATGGTGGATGGCTGGCTCTATAACTGTCATTTTCATACATTGAACGACAATAACCGTCATTTACTTACGTTAATGTGTTGAAGTTCGTATCACAATTTCTTTTTACTTTTTTTATTTTAGCAGTGGATATTTCCTATATCATTTGATTTATTTTTTCTATTTGATAATAGTAAAATTTATTTACAGATTGATTTCTACATACTAGATATTATTGCCTCCAGTACAGTTATAAATACAGGTTATTTTTAACGTTTTCAGCATCAAATTCCCTTAAGAACAAGTACTTAAAAGTAGAGGACAGCTTGACTTATTGGCAAAAACTACAATTTTATTTTTAAATTACAGTAATTTTTGGCAGAATTAGCTTAAAGCATACCAATTTAGACCTCATAATATACTTGAAAGATTTTTAAAATTTCACGAAAAAAAACTATTTTAAGTTCATGTATTCCAATATTCAATTTGTTTTTTATTATTGAACAATGTTTTATTATATTTTTGGAAAAAAAAAATTACTTCGAAAGTTGCTTTCTATTATAGAGAAAAAACAAATTATTGCATTCTCGAAGAATCTAGCAGAATCTTTTAAGTACAATTGTTTTTATTTAATGCACTTTTGTGTAAAAAGTTCTTTTTTCATATTGTATAAATAAATAATCCAAAAACTTTTTCTTGTTTTTATATTTTGATTACAATACAATAACAAATTTGTCTGTCGTAATCTTATTACATGAACTCAATACTGAAGAAAGATAATGAAGTGGGTAGTGTTATTCGGCATTGATTCAAAAAATATTATACATATTGTTTACGAATTTATAAAACTGCAACTGCATGCAAGTAATCTTGATTTACAAGTTTTTAAGTAAGTTAAGTAATACAAAGTTTTGAAAAAGGAAATAATGTACATACGTACCTACAGTCATGGCCAAAAAAATGTTGACACATGATTTCTAGATTTCTTTCAAACTACAAGTGCGTGAAAATTGTGAAACCAATAATAGTTGCTAGCAAAGCTTATTTAAAATATGCAATAAGAATATGTCTTCTTGCAAAGACTATCATTTCTCATATGTTTTACTCTTCTATTATTAAACGATTCAGCGTGATAAAATGTTTTAATACTTATAAATTACATAAATTTCACAATAAATAGCAATAATGGATTTTTTTTTCAACAGAACGATGATACATAAGATTAAATAAACAAATGTAGGAGGTTTGAGTATTCTTCATCAATGATTAAGTGGTAACTGAGAATAGCAAGCGACATGGCATTCGGTAGCTCAATGGTTTAAGAGCATTACTCCGGCAAGGTAAAGGTTCCGTGGTTGGATTCCCAGGCGAGTCGAATGTAGTTTATCATGTTTTTCATTAACTACACAAATAAAAAAAAATCTCATGACTAGTACATTCAGCATAAACTCTTAAGGAGCGGGTGTAAAATAAACACTTAATTTGATGTTCATACGAGTCTATTCATTCAAATAAAATTTGATTTATTTTTCATGTATTCTTATACTAATACCTAATCTGATTTCAATTACTTTTGACTTTTCATCCACTATTAATTTGTTACGAAGATTTTCTACTTAATTAAATTTCACATCATACATGAACTAATTAAGAGGTGAACGGAAAAATTTTACTTAAAAAAGAAAATACATACATATAGTATGTACGTAATGTTTTATTTCGTAAATTTATTAAAAAATTACTTGAAGGAACATTCAAATGAGAGATTAAAGAGATCACTTATGTTATATTTTAGTTTTTTTTGTTAAAAGTTAAAAATTTTTCGAAAGTAGAATTATGAAAAGTAGGATTATGAATACAAAAAAAAAAATGTTTGTATGAAGTACATAAAGACTTATTTAGATAAAAACCATTTTATTTCATTAAAAATAGATATTTCCAAAATCGGCTTTTGTAGCAGAAATATAATTTTTTTTATTATTTAAAGCATCTACTCAAATTATTGTATTCAAAATAAGTACTTAATTTTTTTATCTTCTTTTTTAGTAAAAATCAAATTTAATTTTAAAATTTTTTTTTAAAATTTAACTTTCTCACTTATTTTAAATTTAAAAATTTCTTCACTTGGTTAAAAAATATTGTTCAGAGTATTTAACACAATTTACAAAAATTTTTAAAACATGGCTTTACTTTAATTTTCACTATAAATCACTTGCGGTTCAGGCTGTTGCATATTGGTGTAAACTTCGGCTTAATCGAAATGAATTTTAAAAATTCTCTAGTAGTAGTCCAAAATTAATTTAAAATTAAATTTCAAATTATGTACCTATTGTATTTTAAAGTCAAAAAGCTACAAGCTTCATAATATAATAGTTAGTCAAAAATTGGTTGCATTGTTTGAAAAAGAAAAAGAAAAACAGATTCTTATTAAAGCAAAAAAAGTTATTGAATTTGCCTGTTGTGTTGCTACAGCCTAGGCAATTAGAATGGGGATATTGAGAGTTGCTTAAGGCTTTTATAGAAGTAATCAAGTAAGAATAGTAAAGAGTATAAAACTATTTGTAAACAAGGCAAGTTTTTTTTTGCAAAACTAGAACATTTTGCTAGCTTTTAAAATGTGCACATAAAGTGATTTCTCTAAATATGTACATATAGTATTTTTTTTTTAAAGTTAAAATAAAGTAAGTAAATAAGAACCAATGCACACTTTTTAGTAGCTGAAATACTTATAAACAGGGTGGTTGCTGTGTATTTTATAAAACATGAAGATACATTTTATGAGACTTATAAACAACAGCCTCAATGATGCAAGAAATTATTACGTATTCTTCTAAGGCGGGAAATGGTCGAAGTGTTAGAGTGCTGGCTTCTGATGCTGAAGGTCTTGAGATCGAACCCGCCTAAGTTCACTCAGCTTTGAATGAGTACCAATTCATTTAAGTTGAGTATAAGTGCTCGGTACTGAAGTAGTTTGTTGGCTCTGTTTGCTGACCAAGTATAAGTACAACTACACAAATATTTTAGAGGAAGAGAACTGAAATAACTCCTTTAATTTGGTCATTAAACGTGCATGTGATATACTATCAAAAGCTTTAGAAAAATCCAACAGGCAAACTAAAGCTACTTGACCAGTATCTAGTAACTCACGTAAGTCAGATATAACTTTAATTATCAGTGTTTCACAACTATGACCCCGTCTGAAACCAGATTGCACTTGAGAAATAAATTTTCTTTGTGACAAATATCTGACCATTTGCTCATACATAATTTTTTCCATTACTTTGGACAAAAAACATAGAATACTTATTGGTCGAAAATCGGAAGGATCATGGGGAACAGTCTTTTTTGGGATAGGGATGATACTAGCTTTTTTCCATAAGAAGGGAAACTCAGAGTGTGTTAAACAGAAAATTAAAATATGAGTAAGAGCAGGAGGAAGGAAGGGTAAAATAATTCTAATAAAGCGTGGAGAGATTACGTTCACTCTCATGGCATTAGATTTTATAGAATAAACAGCAGAATAAACTTCCAGATCTGATATATAGCGAAAACTAAAGCCACTATCGGACCTATCAGACCTACTGCAGTAGTTAGTAAATTCATTACAATCGTCACTAGACTCAATATGAGGACTGTGAAAAAATATCAGTCCACCTCTGTCATACGAATATTAATTCGTTCACTATCAACGAATTCCAAAAAATTTCAAAAACTTTTATTTATGTATCTATTTAAAAAAAAAAAAATGTTATTTGAAAACATTTCATAATTCTTTTTTATTTTTTAAGAGTCTATGTAGCTAATTTTATTCATTCCGTATTATATTAATCTTTTTCGAATGATAATATGTATTTATTTTATTTAAAAAAGAAATTACTAAAGTACAGGTGTACATTTTTTTTCGTGAAACCTTATTTAAACCTCTAAAACCTTAAATTTATATAGTTTAAATTTTTGTTTTCTGTTATTTCATATCTGAAAAGTTTAGGTAAAATTATTTGCTAGTTTGCTTTTATTTATCTTTTTTAAAGATTCTTCATCAACATTACCAAAAAAAGTAAAAAAGTTTTACCTTTATTTTCTTAATGAAAAACTTTCCCTTTGGAGAAATACTTTATTTCTGATACAAAAAGCTACTTTTACTTTTTGAAATTTTAGTTAAGCTTATAATTGTAATTAACTTTAGGCATTTGAATTTCTTTTGCATTATTTTGCATTGAAACACACGTTTAAGCAAACAGAATTTGGTCTTCACTTTTATTTACCATAGATTCATTAATTTTTTTGTTTCTTTGAAAATGGACTCTAATGTTGAAAACATTGGTGATCATCTCACCACCAAAAACTTTATAAATTATTGAGATAAAAATTTTAAATTTTTATTAAAGCAGCTTTGTTCACTAGAAGAGTTTTAGAAAATAAATTAAAGTAATGATTTTATTTCTGCTTAATTAACACAGATTTGTGGTTTATCCCTATTTTCGTTATTGTTGACAGGTTAAAATCATAATGTATGTACATACGTACATATGTATTTAGATAAGAAAGCATTCCATGATAAATAGATTTGGTTGTGTAAATAAAAGTGATTGTAATAAAAAGTGACAACATAATTCTGTCACAAGATCGATTGCTATGAGTTGTTAGGGCATAAAGAATGATTTTGTCAATCTTCCTGAGACATAAAATGTTATTGCAAAGCAAAAAATATATGAAAAAAATGACTAAGAAAATCTAGATAATAAAGTTAGTCTTGACAAACGAATTTTTTTATGAGGAGAAAATGTGTTTTTAAAAGTATGTACATGAACATGTACAATGTAAACACAACGCGAATTACATATAGAAAAGTAGATAAATATGTATATTATACTGTATGAAAAAAAGTAAAAAAAGGTACACATAGGAGGAAATCCTTTCAAAGGCAAAGGTAGAACTGTTTTTCCTCACTTAATAAGAACGTTTTTTTCTCATCGATTTTCTTAAGTCGAAAATAAAGGTCGCCACCAAAAATCTTATTTCCTCAGTAAGAAAGTGAGCAAAAACTTTATTTGCTTACTTGCTCAGTATCAGTTTACCAACTATTTTGGTGGGAAAGTATCATATGGAATTGAAGTTTGGGGCTATTGCGTGATTTTGGAATTGATTTTTTATATTTAGCTCCTGAAAAAGTACGAGGAAAATAACCACCGGGAAATTTTTTAGGAAGGGAATTTTAATAAAGGGAATGACAGGGTTTATGCTCTTAGCACCCGGGAAGAAGTCGAAGTTATTTCTAAAATCGAAAGGGGACATCATCCTGTATCAGTGATAGTTTGGTGGGAGGTAATCTATTTTTGTAAAATTAGATATCTAATCAATAAAATACAATAAAAGAATTCATTCTGTTGTTTCCTTTGTTGAGGACAGAACTTATGGCGCGACTAGGTAGATTCCGTTTGAATCATAGTAACTTATCCAATATATTTATGTAGCGGTAACTTTTGTTTTATTTTTTGATAACATTTTTTGCATACATCAGCTCTATTCAATGATATAAAAACTTTCTAAATTTGAAAATGTGAGTGATTTAAAATTTTCTTAAACGCAAATTACATTTTGAAAATTTTTTTTAATTCATCAAATTTTAGAAATGAACTTTCAACATTTTTAATTAAAATTATTTCAATTCTAATTTTTAGCTTACATTTTGCTGTTTGAATACAAAAACTACTAATAAAACATTCATTTGAGATTTTAAAAAGTTTTACTTCATTTATTTTGAAATAATATGAAAATAGCATAAATCTATTTTTGAAACTCACGAAATTGATAACAGATCAATCAATCAATCAAAAGCATCATTTTTAGGCATTTCTGGAAACTTGTTAGAAATAAATTTTTTTGTTGATTTTTATTTGTAAATTTTTTATAATACCATAGGTGTTATTATTCAATTGTTTTATAGAATACGGAATTATTGTATGTAATAATTAATATTAATATTAATGTAATAATGTGTATGTAAAAATATGATATGTAAAAAAAGTTGTTTGCTTATGTGCTTGAAAACATATTAGCTTTATTTATTTTGAAATGACTTTGCTCTTTTTTAAATTATTTTTTCTTAAATTACATAACATATAGCTGGAAAACAATTATATGTAATTTTGCGTTTTTCTTCCTCTAATAGTTTTTGGTTTCATGATTTATTTTTTTTTCATTCTCAAACAACTTTATCAATATTATATACATACAGTGATGACAAAAATTATTTGTGCAATGTAAATTTCATACTCAACTATTCAAAAAAGACCTAGTAACTTTTTTCGTAGTTAACTAATTGTTTAATAATTTTTGTTTTATGTTGTTTATACACTAATACATACATTTCACTCAAAATTAGAAAAAAAATTCATAGAATATTCATAAAAAAAGTCAAAGAACTATGCAAGAAATTATTTGTGCATGTATGTTTGTGCCAAAAATTATTTGTGCACGTTTTCAAAAGTTTCTTAGAAATAACGGAACTCCAAAATTCAAAGTTTTTTGTAAATTTTATTGATGATATATTCAAAACAATTGTTTTAGTTCAAATTTGAATTTCATTAACACTCCCTTCAATTTTAAATTGTACCTACGCCAATCAATTTTAAGTATTAAAATGTTACATATTTTGACTCCTTAAAAAGTATGTTCCCGTGGGACTATGGAGCTGAAATTCGGTCAGGATATTTCTTGAAGGGTCTAATATTATATGAACTTTAAATAGTGAAAATCCGTTTACTAGGGTAAAAGTTATAGTGTAAAACACAATAAAAGTCATGTTTTCGACAAGTACCCTTTATTTTACCTTATATGGAGCCCTTCTTAATTCGTACCCTGACCCTTTAAAAAAAAGTGCATTTCAATTTTTAAAGTATTTTCTGACCTATTGCATTTTATTTGACTCAAATCGGTGTAATACAGTCCGAGTCCGAGTCCGAGTTAAAGTTTGAAATTGGCAAAAAAAAATAATATATTGAATTAAAAAATTGTTTGTATGAAAAGTCACATATTTTTCAAATATTGAATTATTTTATTCCGTTATTTCTAAGAAACTTTTGAAAACGTGCACAAATAATTTTTGGCACAAACATACATGCACAAATAATTTCTTGCATAGTTCTTTGACTTTTTTTATGAATATTCTATGAATTTTTTTTCTAATTTTGAGTGAAATGTATGTATTAGTGTATAAACAACATAAAACAAAAATTATTAAACAATTAGTTAACTACGAAAAAAGTTACAAGGTCTTTTTTGAATACTTGAGTATGAAATTTACATTGCACAAATAATTTTTGTCATCACTGTATGTATGTATGTATCACCATACTACTTAAAGCAATTTTGACTTTAAAAAAAATCTCTCTTTTAATATTTTTAAAAAAAACCTTGTGCGTGGTCGAAACTTCTTATCAACATATACGCTACAAATATAACTACAACAGCATTTATTGTGACATATTATACTATTAATTTGGTATTTTTCAATACACACGTATGTACTATATTTCATATTCTAAAAAAGAAATTATTGGTTTATGGTGACTAAAATACGATAAGCATGATAAACTATTGATTCTAGGTTGTTCAAAGATCTTGTAAATACTGAAAATTTTTTTGGTTTGAATTTTATATGTAAATTCAAATCGTTCTGTGATTTTCAGGTTTTAACTAAGTAAAAGTCGAAATTAAAATTACATAAGTAGAATTTCTATCAACTTTCAAGTCAATGAAACTATTTCGTAATGTCTAAATTTAATAATTTCGTTATTTTTATTTTACTTATTTTCAGTTGCTCTTGCCTTTTTGATTCAAGCTTGTGTACAATTTTTCTTCGTCTAACAATTTTTTGAAAACGACTGATATGGTTGAATTTTTTTGGAAGGCAATTGTTATGCGTTCTGATAGTAATTTTCGCTATTTGTAAAAATTTGTCAAACTTCTAATGATGATACCTCCAAAGTCAAAATAATGCTATAGACGTGTGAATAAGCTTAATTAGAGCTTAATTTATTCCATATACTATATATATTTGATATCGTAAGTAAAATTCGTCTTATTTTAAAAAAAAATTCTTTCTTTATAATGAATAATATAAAAAAATAACAATTATTTCATAGGAGATTTCTTAATATTTCGTAACTTTATAAAATACGAATTTAAATTTATAAACAACAAAATCAAATTTATTGTTTCACATAGGGCTGAATACTATACAAGTGGATTTAATTATATAATAAATGGTTAGTCTTTTGAATTTATTGTATTACCATTGTAATTTTCTCTCTATATCAGTTATCACTTTCTAATTACATGATGTACTCACATAACAATAAATCCTATACGAAATTTGATACAATTAAGAACTTTAATTGAATAATTTCGAAGAAATTGCAAAAGGAATTTCTTAATTCTTTAGCATTCAAAAGAATGAAACAGTGATATTGGTTTTAAAAATATGATTTGCAAATTAGTCTCTGTGAAGTATTAGTTAAAATTAATTAAAAAAATAATTTTAAATATTTATGACATATTTATTTATTGCACAAGAACTAGAAATATTCATTACAACACAGTAAAACAATGTTAATGCTGTTTTCTTAAAAATAATTTAAATATAAAAACACAATGGGATAATAATATATTTTTCAATGGAGAAAGTAATAATAATATAATTTCAAAAGAATATTTTTTTTCTATTCTATTTATCTGTTGTATAGAAATACCTAAAACTTAAACAATAAAAATAAATTTTTGAACATAATAAATATATATTCGGTTATCCCATAAGTAATGCGGGTTTTTTCATAAAGTCATGTTCAGGCACAAATAACTTTTTGACAGGGCTTTTTCCGCCAATAGGTACTTACTTTTGTCAGAAGTTGAGCAAAAAAGTTGAGGAATTAGCGGAGACGCTCGAATCTACCCATTCCACCATCCATCGTAACCTAAAAAAACGTTTGAAGGAAGCCCTGGAAGGAAAACGCCCCTGGCCTTGTTAATAGACGTGAAATCTTCTTTCATAATGATAACGCCAGACCACATAATGCGAGAGAGACCCTCCAAAAACTGAAGGACTTTGGTTGGGAAATCATGCCTCACCCTCCATATTTCCCAGATATAGCGCCATCAGATTACCACCTATTTCGAAGTCTGCAGAACCATCTAGACAGGAAGGTGCTATCTTCAACAGACGAGGTCAGAGACGAGCTTGATAGCTTTTTTCAGTCAAAGCCAAAAAGATTTTATGCAAGTGGAACACAAAAATTGGAGGAAAGGTGGAAAAATGTTGTAGAAAATGAAGGAAAGTACATTCTCGATTAAAAATTTAAAAAAAAAATATTTTTTTGACTTTCAAACTTCTTGTAAAAAAATCCGATTTACTTATGGGACGACCCAATACATTGTACACATTATACAATGTAAATTTAAATTTATTGTATTTTCTTCTTATTATTGTTTTTCTACGCTTCTACAGTTATAAGGAAGAGTTTGCTCTTATGTTGTTCTATTTATAGATTTTGATGTCCAATTGTCAATTCCAAGCTTGCTTAAGTCATCTAACAGTGACGCGTCTGTATCTTTCAGTACCGAGTACTCTGCTCTATATGTTATTGTCGGTCGTATGAGCGTTTTATAAATCATTAATTTATTAGTTCTTGTTACTATTTTGGATTTTAACATTGATATTCAATATATTCAATATTGAGGCTAAGTAAGCTTTGTTAATCTTTGATCATCTTGTTGTCTGCTGTGATGATCGAGCTATGAGAACTCGTTATTAACTTAATTCAAACTTATATGCACCTATTTCTGCCACCTACCCAATTCTTTTTTAATTCTTTTGTGTCTGGATATTATCAAGAGTTTTGTTTTTTTTTATTCACCATCAAAGCGAGTCTTTTCGCCTTTTTTTCGAAGGAATTATTACTATTTCATTAATGTTGTATTTTAGTATTTAAATAGCATTCGCTACATCATGGCTTTTTGTGCACCAACATACTATCTTGAATTTGTTACCATATCCACATAAGTAGTTTACATCCACGTTCATCTAGAATAATAATAAATGTCATATTTGAACGAGTGTTGTAAGTCAACACTTGGCATATTAGATCGTATTTAAGCTATGAACTCTATATAAAGCCACCTTCTGAGTGAAAATTGAAATATGGTCAATTTTTTATTTTAAAAACTCAAATTGTGAAACATAGTTTTCCATTTTATATGTTTTCCCTTCTCATAGACTTAAAAAAATTGAACAAACACTTTTTTTCTTTCCACCCTCCCACTTTCCATCTTCATGTAAAAGCGTTTCTCCACTGTCAATCGAAAAAAAAATTCTTAACAAAATTTTGTATAAAATAGTTGACTTTAAGCAAACATTTTAAAACTTTACTATTTGCACTGCTAGGAGAATTATACATTTTATTGAATGTATTGCATATCTTTTGGGTCACTTGACACGTAATGTAATAACATTTGAGTTTTGTTTTCTGGCTTTATGTAAATTCTAGAAGTCAAACAAAAAGGAAAAAAATGAATTTAAGCTTATAAAACCCATAAAAGTTTCAGCAGAAGTTATATTGAATAAATTATTGTTAAAATTTGTAGTTTTTACACAAAACTCGTAAATATACGACTATATTTAATTTTCCTAATACCGTACAGTTTTCTTTTCTATTTAATTAATCATGGTTCATTAAAACTTTCATCCTTTTCAACTTTTGAACATAAATCACCAACATTAAATATTAATGGAAGTTTATGATATTTTTAAAGGGAATCTTCAAGGAATCGATTTATAACAAATGTCTACCCTAATATTAAAAGTAGATGCTTTAAAAAAAAAATTAGGTTTATCGACACTTCAATCGGAAAAAATAAGAAAAATTGATGAACGATAAACGCTAAACCCTTTTCAATGTAACATAATTTTTGTATTTTTTATGTTATGAAAAATAAAAATGAGATTACGCGTAAGTAATTCATCATGTGTGGGTATATTTAATTTTTATTTTTTAATTTTTGTTTTAAAGATAATCTTCTATGTATACTTATTTTCGAATATTTCAAAACTTTCTCCAACCCAAAAAAAATATCTAAAAACTAAAAGTTATTTGTATATGACTATGGTGTCTAAAAAGCTGATTAAGTTGTCAGCAACATGTGAAAGATTAGAATATAATTTTTAGAACATGATAAATCTGAAATAAATATGAAGCTGGAGCCTTTTGGTCGTCAATAAACTTTTTGAAAAAAATCTGAGGGCTTCAATCGAAGATAATATTTCGATAATACGAGTACTTTATTTTCAAATTTCAATAAAAAAACGATTGGCTTTTTCACAAAGTCATGTTTTTCCACAAACTCACAATAGATCTTTTTATTCGCGATAGAGTAAGGTTGTGATACAATCTTTACGTCCGCAATCATATAATTAAAGACGTACACAATCTTCACTTTTATTTAATTGAATTATAGTAAATATACAAATAACGTGCTAGAAAAAATTTTTAATATTTAAAAAATTCCTTTAAATTCACTTGAACTTAAATCATAAACTTAAAATAATCCTAATCGTAAACTTCATAAATTAATTCTATTCCTTCAATTTCCATTATTGGAATTTTTGATAAAGAAAAATATTTTTTATAATAAAATTTGTCATACATAGTAATCAATTTTTGTCATGAGTAGCACCGCATCTTTATGAAAACATTTTAAAATTTATTTCTCTTTAAAATCTTAGAAAAGCTTTAATATTGTTATTATGATTGATTAGATTGTAATATTTGATTTTGTTCGATTTTCTAACTAATACTGATTGATTGAAGTTAATGTCTTTTAGATAAAAGAAAAATAAATATCTTTTTGTTCGATGTTTGTTTCAATAGTAGATAATCTGAACAAAATCCGCACAATTTGGCTTCGATTTTCCTAAAATACAAATACGATTCTCTAACAAAAAAGAAAAATATATCAGATTTCTTATCTACATGTACATACATACATATTTTGTACGAATTCAAGTGTTAACTTAGTGCAAAAATGAGTCTTTCGTCTGCAAAAACTTTCATAAATTGAACTGTCAACGTACAAATTCGTAAGAAAATTTTACTTTTCTCTCTTGTTGCTTGGTATCGTTTATTATTTTCGATTTGAAAAAGTTAATACATTTTTTCCTATTTTGTTTTCTCTTCAAATTGCACCCTCTTTAACCTGTCATGAGTTAACGAATTTTACAATTTGATTGTAATGTAAAAATGTTACAGCTACTAAAGATAAATTATTACATGACATTTATGTCGATGATTATATTTTTATTTTAAAACTATCTTGTACAAAAATAACAAACTGTAATGAGAATGAAAATGAAAACTTTCCAAATGAAAATACTTTTTTATTAATTTTTTTATATGCACAAGTAGTGTATAGTATAAAATGTACACAATTGTTTGGCATTCTACAAAACTGAGGACTCGAATCTCAACGGTTTGGCCGCTAGAGGGCGTTGAAGTTTTTTTTGCTCTTTTCTCACGGTATACCGTATAACTTTTTACAGGGGCACTCTAGAGCCTTACTTTCTTTGGCAATTTAATTGAAAATCGATTGGCATAAAGTTTTGGCTAAACTTCTTTTAAACGTTAGAAGACAAATCGATCGCTGACAGACCAAGAAGTTTATCCATTTAAACGGGTTTAGACAGTTTCTAAACTCGCGGTCTGTCATCATAAGTATTATATGTATATCTTTTCAACTTATTCTACCTCTAATGGACCTTTGTTTTTGTAAACAACATTAATTTATGTTGTCCATTTACATAAATTTTCAGAATTTTCTGCTGAAGGATGTTTTCGATTTTTTTACAGTTTTTGTTATAAATCACCTTGTAGTGTTTTTTTGGATGATGTTTTTGTTAAACATTGTTTCAAAAGGTTATTAGGAAAATTTTGCCAATTCAGTTTACAATTTATTTAAAACATGGTCGGAGTTACATATATAGCTTATAATTAAGAACGATACGTATGCATATATTTTATTTTCTGAAATAATATTTTTGTTCCAAATAAAAATCACAAAAAAAGATTTTTTAATAATTATAAGCATTCATTAATCCTACATATCATCATTTTTTATTTAAATATTTTGCTTTTGTAAATTATACGTATAACAGAATTCAAAACAAAATAAAAAATTCAATTAAAATTTCATATCTAAATTTTTAATTTCACAAATTCTTTTTTGCCCATTTTGTAATTGTTTCTCGTTTTTGATGCAAAAAGAACAATTAAATATACATATACTTAAGTAGGCTTATGAATAAATAAAAATATGTTTGCATATCTAAAGTAAATAAAAATCATTTTAATTCGAAATATAATTTTTTGCAAATATGTTTTTGTAACAGAAATAAAAAATTTTTTGATTCAAATGAAAAAAAGAATATTTTATTTGGTAAAATTTTTAGTTTTCTATATAATATTAGATAGTAAATTCCGCTTCGTGAATATGAATGTATTTTTTAAAAATTACACTAGGATGCCTTACATGTAAAATTAGTTAAATCTGGCAATGTGTTAACATTTATCGACGATATATTAATTGCAACACAACTATTGAAGAGCATTTAGAGATTCTGAAAAATATTATAAAAATAATTAAAAAAAAAATATTTAAAAATAAGATTTGATAAATCTGCTTTTTTCAAGATTACTTACTTAGGTTATAATATTGATGCTACAGGTATAAAACCGAGTGACAGTCATATACAAGGCGTGCTTCATTTTCGTGTACCTATACTTGTTTAAAAGACGTTCATAGTTTTTTGGGTTTGTGCTCCTATATAAATAGTTCTTATTTCTTATGAAATAAATTTTTTTTATACAATTGAATTAATTTCAACACACTTGTTTAACTTCACATATTTAATTTTTTCAATTAATTTATTTATGTCTTGAGGAAGGACTATTCATAAATTCTCACAAAACTGTTATTGTAACTTTTACAAGAAGAAAAACTAACCTAAGAAAACCTTCTCTAAAAGGAAAGCAAATACATTTCTCAACTGAACCTAGGAGTCATCCTCAATACTTGGAACAAAAAAGCCAAACCAAAACAATATTAAAGAACTGGAAATGAGAAAAATGAATCTGTCACTAGCAAAAAAAATTCCCGAAAATCTTCAGCTAACATTTCTAGAAAACTACTTAACCTCAATCAGCAACGACTTAAAGACATCGCATTGGGCACTGTCCATTCAACTATCACTTGAGTAGGATAGAGACAAATGCAAATTCTGCGAAAAAATTTTGAAACACATTCTGTGTAAATTCAAGGCTTTGGCCTCTAAAAGAGTGTGGTACATATGCATCAACTTTTCCTTAAACCTGAAGAAATTTGGTGTGCCCCTTTTTGTAGTATTTTAGGATTCAATATTCATCTAATTTCTTACAATAATAATCTAATAAGCCTACAGTTTTCTATCTATCTATTAAAATATTAATTAACTTTTTTAATAGACGTTCATAAAAAATTGTACGAGAATGTAAAATATGTATGGCCTTAATTTTATATTGCCGTCGTCTTCCAGTAACATTATTTCTCATACTTACTTTAAAATAAGAAATTATGATTTAATTATGTGTCAAATTTATTTCTATGAAAACAAGTTACTTAAATTCCTCTACTATAAGTTTGAAAATAAATTTAAAATAATGTTTGTTTCAAAACAAAATACATAGTTAGCTGTCAGAGAACTATGATGACTTGAGCATAAAGCTAACATTATTATTTTCTTTGACGTGAAAGAACTAAAGGAGAGCTCAGAGCTATGGTAATATCAATCGTCACAGGATCCATAAAATTTGAGAATAATAACATTTTCAGAGTTTTTAAATCTTCGGTAGAGTTTTGTCTGAATATTTTCTGATCTTTTCAATTGAATTCGTATCTACTTCAATCCCACATTACATTCAAACATTAATCATAAAGTGTGAAGAAAAAATATGCATACTCTTTGGTCTTGTCTAGAAAATGAATATACATATAATTAATTTTCATATTCCTGTATAGTTTTGTTTTTCAGTTTTGAAAATTCTTTTACAACAACAAAGACAAAAAAAAAAGTGTTTCTGCAGTAGAAAAACAGTCAAATAAAGTGTTTACTTTAAATTGTAAAAAAAATTGTTTTGTGTTCAAATTCATGTAACTGGAAGAATTGGCACTAATTAACATTCGTTTTTTATATGTGATGTGATTGCTTTTATTAGACATACTCGTAGTTAACGATATAGTGTTTTAGAAACATTATCTATAATTGAAACTTTTGTATTTAATGACTGTTTTAATTTAATAAAATTAAATTGTTTACAATCAAAGTACTAACTCTCCTTTTTTAAAAAGAATTTGTAGTAACTGAAAAACATGAAAAAAACGACATTCGACTCGGCCGGGAATCGAACCACGGAACCTTTTCTTTGCCGGAGAAATGCTCTAACCACTGAGCTACCGAATGCCATGTCGTTTGCTGTTCTCAGTTACCACCTAAATCATTGATGAAGAATACTCAAACCTCCTACAAATTTATTAATATTTTTCAGTACTACACATCCATCAACTTACCAAAAATAAAATGAATATGTACATGTAATAGGGCGATTATCTGGTAACGAAAGAGGAATTTTTCTGATTGTTTTTGATAAAAATTTTAAAGTATTTCGAAATGTACATAATTGATACTTTGATATTTTGTACATAATGGGTAATTCTTAAAAACTATAACATATGTTTCTAATTATTTCAGTTGGTTTTTAAAATACATATGTATGTGTAAAAAGACGGTGGTAACGAAGAAGAATCGCACGATACCCTAATATTACAACACAAACATTTTTCTTAAATTTCTGCAAAATGTTAGATAATTTTAAAGTGCCGCTTTTATAGTTTTATTACACCATATGTATGTCTACATCAAAAATATTGAAAGCTATGATAATGATTGTTGAAAAAAGGTAGGAGAAAAATAATGTAGAAGTCCAGGTAACGAAGAAGAGAATACAAGGTCTTCTTTTATGCGGATGCATGCGTAAGGTTGTTGATGAGCAAAGGCCGATAGATAACAAAAACCAAAATTATATTAATAAGATACACCAATATTAGTATTTATTGAATAAATGCTACTTTTAGTTCTTCGGTTTTGGTTTCACTTTTCAGAGAATCGCCCAATAGTATATACATATACATACATATATAAGTAGTATGTATGTTTTCTTATAAATTCAAAACTTTAAGAATTACTACCAACAACTTGTTTTATTTTCATCTTCATAATTAGTTTTGCTTGGTATTGTAATGAGTGGTAATTATTATTCATTAATTTTATATGAGAAAAACAAATAAGTTATTTCGTTTAATTTCACAATTCTATTTCAATTAATTTTATACTAATGAATTCAATTAAGTTAAAAAATTACATATACAATAGATTACATGTTGATAATAAATATTTGTTTATTTATACATATACAGGGTGTCCGGTTTAACGTGTTGGAAAATGAAACCACAAAAAAAAATTATGGCCACGGAGGTCTTTGAACACACGCGAAAAATGACCTCGATATAATTTTGTTCACTACACTGCACTTTTGTGAGACAGAAGTCAAAACAAAGGCCAAGAACTATCAACAGGATGTTCTGGAGAAGGTAGTAAGGCCATTGAATGACACTCTGTTCGTTTTTATCTATATTTTCAGATTTTTTTTGTATTTTTTCGAGAGCATTAGAAATTCTGCCTAAATGCTCGCCTTCTCACCTTGCCTCTCCCTCAACTCGCGATATTCCTTGAGCACATTTTCCAGCAAGCTTGTACCCGCATAACACATCGATACTGTATAGAAACTTTATAGAAACTCATTTCTCCTCCAAATATTGAAACATGCTAAACTCTATCGGAACATTTACGATACTCATTTAATTTCGTTTAAAAATATTCATTAGAAACTGTAGAGAAACTCAATTCGATATTTGTTGGATATTGCATATCAGTGCCTATATAAAAATATATAAATGCGATACCTATTCTATACTGCATTTCAGAATCTGTTTATGTTAACTATAACATTTTTTTTCCTTTCGCCTTCACCGTGATTCGAACTCGACTCTTCAGATTTCTATAGTCACTGTCACACTATGTTGTTAACCGCATCAGTCATCTGCTGTAGATACTATTCTTACGCAAAATAATGTTTATATAGTGACTTATAGTGAGTTAATCAGTATAATAAGCCGAAATTCAATCAAAGCTGTCACAGTTCTTAAAATTTCAAACAAAATGCCACGTCCAGTGAAATGTTTTAAAAAATATCTCATTTTAACTTAAACAAACAAATAATGAATTAACAATTGCGGTGATTGGGTACTCAACCGATACCGAATCGACATTGGTTTTCGATATTTATTTGCCGTGTCATTACAGTATTGCTGCAATGTTGATAGCGTATCTACAAACGATACTCTTTTCAAATCAGTCAGTAACGTTTAATATCGTTTATTGTTATCTATTCGATATCTTGTCAATACTGAACAACGAACTTCGCCTCAAAAACGCAATATGCGACTAGCGTAATTTATTCTATATTCTATCGATATTCAAAATCAATATGGCGGTTTCGATTCTCTATATGTCGAGAATCAATACTGGCCACTGAGTATCGGCAAGCTCTAAAAATTAAGGATTTACTCATTTGCATACTATTCTTAGAAGAAGATTCTACATATGCGATATTTCTTGTGGTGGCAGCAGACAGAACTGAAGAAACACCGTTACATTTGAGATTTTTTAGAAATGCATTTACAAAAATACATATATATAATGATGATAATAAGGTTCGTTTCATATTTATAATGCCACCTGTATTTTGAAAATTTGTATAAAACTGTTAGGACCAGGTAAATACAATGTTTTAAAGAAAAGATAAGAGCAATGAAAAGAAAACCTGCCCCTTCTGACGAATCTATGACGTTATCCACTACCTATGCAAACAAAAATTCAATGCAAGGTTATTTCATAATTATAACGCCTTCGCCACCAGTCAAATATAAAAAATCTTGAAGCTGTTTAAATACCTGCTGCAGACAATAGCAAAAAATTAGTATAAAATTTACATTTGTATGAAAATCAATTGATTTTCTATGAGAAAAATAGACATGACATTCTTTGAAAAATTCTCCAACCTGAACCCAGCTTCACCCCAATTTGAGACTTTAATACGATGTTGCTAATAATATTATACAAAACATAAAAAAAAAAAATGAGCAAAATTGAGAGTTAGCATTTTTAGATATTCAAGGATAAAGGATCCTTTTATCACCCTTGTAGTCCTTTTTGAAAATTTTTTTTTGGAAGTATTTTTATATGATAGAATAAACTCTCCCATTCAAAATGAGCTATATATTATTGCTCTACGATAATATTTAAGATTTCTACGATTTTTTAAAAATATTCATTTTGCACAAAATCCAAAATTTCATAACCCCATAATTCCCAAGAAATGTGATTTTTCTTTAAAATATTTTACGTATGTGATACTGGACCAGAGACACACCTCCTCATAAGATTTCAAAAAAATCGGAAGACATCGATTAACACCCTTTGGTCGAAATCTTATGGAACTGCCCGTAATAACATGTATAATTGTCGTATGAATTATAATGTTATTTCTAAAGCTTAACAAATTTTAAAATCTAAGTCATGTAAAGGTGAAAATTCAATACATGTTATATGTACCTACCTATGTATACATATACATATACGTATGTATATCGTGAAAAATAACATTTGTTTTTCTTATTGCCTAATTATATCTTATGGCCATATGAACGGTAGCTAAATAGAATAATGATGTTTTGTCATGAAAATTTAATTATCTACTTTTAGATCTGATACCTTATACTAGTTTTCGCATTAAGATATTTTAGATGTCAGATAATAATCTTATTTCTCTTTGAAAGTCTTAGTAATATATTAAACCAATATGATTTATTGAATGTGAATGAATAATTGAAGATTTTTGATACTTTGAACAACAATGAATTTTATGATTAATGTATTTTTGAAAATATTGTACATATGAGATAGATATCCAGCAAGAAATATGATTATACTATTACTGTGTATATTGAAAATAAGAGAAAATTTACAGAATGTACGTAGGTATAATTTAAGTATAATGCAAAACAATTTATTCTTTAATTCAATAATACAATCCACAAATAAATGCCAATATTCTACTTTGCACTCTAGAAGCAATGATAATATATTCTATAATGTATCTGCTCTGTGCTAGAAGTATGTAGCTTCAAATAGAATAGAATAAAGAGATTTTTGTTGAAACACGAAATATATTTTATAGAAATGGAAGAAATTATATAAAAGAAAATTAAATTTTTAAATCTGGATCTTTATTGGAATAAATTTAAACGTCATAAAAACATTTTTCTCCTAAATTTTCAAATTGTAAAAGCAGTGAATAATATTAAAAGATATTTAACATACATACGTTACTTGAAAACAAAACTTATTTTCATACATAGTACATATAGTACATATAATAAGTTATCGCAAATATAAAAGTCTACTCTCAAAGGAAAGGATATGTTTGTATGTCAGTATTCATAAGTATTAAGTAAAGACCAATCATTTTAATAAAATTTTCATACATCAAAGGCAAAGTTTCAATAAATTTCTGTTATTGATGATTTACAATTTTATTAATTCAAAAATTTAATAAATCGTATTGAATGTAAATATTATAAAATACAATTGTTTATTCTATGTTCCTTTTTATAAAACTCTTGTGATTCATATGTTAAATGAAGTACTTACTTTGTTTATGAATTTGGTTCATTACATTTTTTTATTCATATTCGATATTTGCTTTTTTATATGAAATAATATTAAACTGCTTTGAATTTTGTAGAAACTTTTGAAAAAATTCATGAATAAAAATCATTGCAAAAAATAAACAACAAATAAAATGTCATTAAATGATAAATCAAAGGAAATTTTTCTACAGTTATATGTATGTACTATATATACAAAAAATGTATAGCCCATTCTAATAAAAATTTCCGATTAATAAATTATGCAGTTCAATCATTTGATAAAATAATTTTTGAAATTTATTACATTTTACAGTTGTCATGTGTATATAGAAGAATCAGTAATCCATAAATGATTACATTGATTACAAACTAAATTTGATGACAAAAAAAGCTTTCAGCTGTAGATATTGTTATTTAATTTAAAGCAAAACAGTAATCTTAAAGTAATATTTCATACTAATAAAATAAAGAAACTTCAGTTGATGCATAGCTAACAGAGCCGTTTTCTTCATACGTATGCCAAACTCCTAAAATTAAGAAGATATATGTATCAAGAAGAGTTGAAGTTGTAAATATATACTCACCCAAAGATCTAACTAAGAATTGAGTGCTTAAAATTAGTGACAGCTAGCCGCCTATAAAAAAAATTCTTAATATTCGTATGTATGTATGTATATTCGTTTATATGAAATAAACGCGATAATTTCTATTAATCGAAGAATCAGATAGCGCAAAGCATCAAATATGTAACTGGGTCATCTAATAAGAATGCAAATAAATAATAGTTAGAGCTACCAAGAAAATATTTATTTATGCGTGAGAACTTTAAATAATAATATATGGTACACAACGTGTTAAGAATACCCACTCCATATAACGTAACTTTGAAAATATTATTAAAATCATAAAATTAAAAAAAAAATCATCTAAACTTAGATTTCAACTTGAAGCTCTTAATTCTTTTAATTTTTACCTTTAGGTCATTATTCAATAAAAAATAAAATAAAGTCTCAATGAATCTCAATGATTTTTTAAAATATGTATGTATAATAAAAATTATATGTATTTTCAACTTCAATTCAATATATGTAATGTACATATGTAGTAGATACATGCATTCAATCAATTACTTTTAAAATTTGTCTTTTTACTTATTTTACAACCAATTGATTAGAAAAATACATTTCGATTTATCTTTCGCAATGGATTTGAAAACCATTTTATGTTTGAAAACTGCATTTAAAATTTTAAAAAAACTGAAGGTTGTTAAAAGTCTGTGATTGTAAATCGTTTTATTTCCATGCCATTAAAATAAAAGTGCTATTAAAAACCGTACACGTTCAATGATACTTCATAGCAAAATAAATTGAAAAAAAAAAAATAAATAAAAAATGCTTTTCTAATGATATAAGGTTTTTTTTGTTTTGTTTGTTAAATTACAAAAGTTATAAAGAAAAATAAATTTTCCACACAAACTATAAATTTTTAATAGATTTTTTAAATCTGATAGATTTAATTGCGGTACTGTAGCTACATACATATAAACTCAGATGTATTAAAAGTTTCTCTAGGAAAATGAATCGAACGCTATCATATGTTCTAATATAGTTTATCAAAGGAATTTATCTGAATCAGGAACTTTTTATAATGAAATCTATCTACTTGATTGTGTGACCTTATCCTAGTTGATTTTTTTGTTTTTTAAATGGTTTTTTTAACGACTGTTTGAAAGTGTTGAATGCGATAAGGGTATGTTGTCTTTTATCTGTTTTTTTTTTTGATCAATTTCTGGTAAATTAATTTCATGCAAAAATAAATTATTTAGTGTAGATACTTTCTTTTAGGGATTTATGATATATTCATTTGATCCTTTCATCTTCTTCTACGGAAAAAGCTTAAAGCAAAATTTTGCACATATTCATTTTTGTTTTTAAATGTTTAAGTAAATTATCAAAAGCATTTCATATTTATTGACATGAAACATATAAAGTACATATACATAAAGTACTTTGTTTGAACATTTAATTGAATTGAATTCAATTTTCCAGATAATCAGACTGAAAATTAATTCAAGTGATTTGCAATCAATATATTATCAATAAATTTTAATTAAATATTTCTGTAAAAAACTATAAAATTTTCAAAATAAATCCAAATTTTATGTATGTTGTTTTAGTAGTGGTAAAATTTTTAAATCAAATAAACAATTCAATTCAATTTTACTAATCATTAAAAATATTATTTTCGTATTATTTCTCACATTGTCTATGTATGTATGTATATAGTGCCAATTTTTTCAACCCTTTACATAAGGATGTAAAAATTTCAATAAATTATGAATCGAAATACATATAAGGTAGTATTATTTAGAATTATCATACACTCAGATACAATTTATGTGAACTACATAGAATAAAAGTGACGAAAACATTATTTTGTAATAAAACCCGCTTGGTAAAAAAAAAACTTGTAATATTAAATATTAACTTAGGTCTCAGTAAAAATTGAATAAAATTACCTACATAAAAAGGATAATTTGAAAGAAAAAAGGGTTTGTAAAATATTTACATACTTTTTGGAAGTATAATAGAAATAAAATTTAGTTTTATTTCCCTGGTTCTTATACACATAGTATTATCACAATAAAAAATTTATTTTACATATTTAATGTACGCATCGTAAATTTTTATTTTCTGTAACACAAAAAAAAAATTGTTTCCCTTAGTTATTTTCTATTTATTGTGTTTTATGATTTATGTATTTAATTTTATTTATTTCAAATTAGGAAAATTTATTAAGTAATATATTTGAGAATTTTTCTAAATCACTGATTTTCATATATCATAGGTACATACGGGTACATACATATGTACATATACGAGTATGTATGTTTACTAATTTTGTTCAATTTAGAAAATTCGAAAAAAAGGTTTATTTCAAAGAAGTACGAATTTTTTAATTTTATTATACATAGAAGAATTTTTATATTTCCATTTATACTGATTTAAAAAGAATTAACTAGACACATACACGTTAAACACATCTTTTGAAGTTTAGTTAAAGTAGTATAGCAAACAAATTTTATATAACTTAATGCATCTGTGAGAATAGATATTTGTTTTATTTTATTGACAACATTTTTAAGCTTAAAAAGATACTAGACTTCGAAACATTATAAGGACAAAAATGAAAGCAACCTCAAGGGCAAAAGTAAGTTTTATTCCCAATATATATATATATTTTTTTTAACTTTTTTCGATATTGGCGATTTATTATGTTATGCCAGGGCATATGTATTATACAAGACAAAAACCAAATTTAGAATTATATTCTTTAGTACCTTTTTATGCAAATCAGCTATAAGTATTAGCAGGTTTTTTTTTTTTTTTTTTTTTGAGGTCTGATAGTAACAAAAGAAAATTTTTTTTCAAAGTTAAGCAGCTTATGCAAAGGCAAAGATCCTATAGCAAAGTTTATGGAAACAAAATAGAAACATTTTAAAAAACTCAAAAAAAAAACTTTTATTATTACTTTTTTTTTTCTAAATCTTATTATTGTTTATAATCCATTTTGTCCTTGAAAACTTTAATAATAAAACAAATCAATTTTTCACTGATTTGATGAAAAATTTTGACATAACTAGCTACATAGTACTTGAACTGGCCTGTAACTAATTTTACATGTTCTTCGAATTTTTGTTTCTTAATGTGATACCATTTTCTTAACAAATTTCTACAAAATAAATGTGATGATAGTATTTTTAAGATTCTTTCTAACAAATAATAGCAAATACATTCAACAATTTGTCAAACTTTTTATTCAAGTTTTCGTAAGAAAAAACACCGATTTGATTAATAGTACTTATAAATGACAATTATTTAGCAATAATTATTCTTATTAAGTAGCTATTTACTGATTAATAAGAAAACAAATTGCTACTATCAATTCAAACGAATTAATTACAGTAAATTGAAGTGATGAGGAAAAATTTTATAAGCTTTTTTTATATAATTAAATTAGAATAAATTTTGTTGCAAATTTGTGGGGTGGAATATGGTTTATTGATTGATAAACAAAAATTTATCATTTCATATTCAAATTTAGAACGATTTTGTATTAGGAGAGTTTTAAATAATACATTTACGTATTTCGCTGATGTATTAAATGTATAGAAACTTAAATTATTTGTACGTTATCATGTAGTCATAGAAATGCATTTATGAAAATAGTTCATAGATTTATTCAATTATTATGGTGTTTTCATTAGATTGAATTTCGAATGTGTAAAATTGTTGACAAGTCTTTATAATTTGTAGGGTTATTTTGAAAGTTATGAACAAATTGTTCAATTTAATATTCAAATCTGAACAATTTTTCAAATCTGAAATCAGGTAAATTAAATGGACTACTACGAACTCTGAACTTCAAAAGTGTTGCTCTATGTCTCCTTCTAGAATTATTATTTTCAAAATAAAAATTGTAAATTAGTTCAACAAATTATTTATTTATCAATTACACTTACATTCCTCTTTTTTTTTTGTGAACATTCTTTAATCTTAAAGAAAGTAAAATATCAATTCCATCTATTTCTATTAAAGAAGAATATCAGATCAACAATCTATTTTTTACAATAAATTTTTATACCTACTTTTCAAAATTAGTACCTACAACTTTTTATTGAATGTATGTCAATAGGGTAGAATTATGATATAATTGTCTTTATTTTACACTCAATTATTATACGAGTACTTCTCTTACCACCTAAAAACAAGATTTGAAATTTATTATTCCTCTCCACAGATTTAAGTGAACAAAAATTTCGAGCATTATAAAAATGAAATTGTTTAAGAAAATTTATAAAATATATCTTGAATTTTATGACGCATATGTTTTTCCACGTTTTTAAAAAAAAAAAATTTATAACACAACACTTCTACCCTCTAAAAGTCATAAATTTTATAATATAATAGTAAAAGTTACAAGTTTTGTAATTAAATTTAAAATTTTTGATAAATTGCTGAAGTTGCACTACTTAACTGCTTCTTAATTATTTTTTTTTTTCAAAAAGAAAAAAAAAGCTTAGATACAAATTAAAATTTATAAAGCATTATCTTGTGAAGACTTCAAATACATATTCCTCAAGTTGAATTTGAGTTTAATGGAAATGTGAAATTTCAGTTTTTTTTAAATAATTCATCAAAATAATTTTAAAAATATCAATAGATAGTAAAAAAGGATATTGAAGAATAAATATTAGTTTATTATTTTTCTTAACAAAAAAATTACAAAGCAATTTGCAATAGAACTAATTTAATGAGGATTTCATTCGAATTTAATTCTTTGCTATAATAAGAAGTAGACAATTAGATGCAAGGTAAATCAGATAAATAGCATGAAAATCACATGAATTATTATTATCAATGACGTTAGCTGGAAAAGTTTCTACAAATTATTCTGTAATTTATATCTTGTGGACTCTAAATATCTCTTAATTCTTTTAATGAATTTTAAAGTAACAAGACAGTTAAGAATTTATTCCTTTCATACTCATAGTTTTAGTTTGGATTACAAAACACCTTTTTACATTGTAAGGAGGACAACTATCATTAGGATATCAGTTAAGTTGTTTAAAGAATGTTAATTATCTTATATTTTCTTCTCCATATTTTTAATCAATCTAAAAAGGATTTAAGTATTCACTTGAAAAGTAAAATATTTTTTACAAGTGCTTTTAGTTGATGGAACAACTATAATTTTATGTTTTTTAAGTTTTTTTTATGTATAAATCTTGTTTTAATGACAGAAATAACGCTATTTAAAATGTTTGACTTTGATTTACGTTATGAAAAAATTTTGGAATGTATGTAATTATCTGTTTCAACAATAAACAAAATGACTAACTAAAGACCATAAATAAACGTAAAGTAAAATTCATATAATTGAATTATTTCATAGTTAGATCTGGAAAATTTGCAATAATCTAAAAGTATGTTTAGTTTAAAGCACAATTTGTGAAAAAATATTTATTTCCTTACTGTATGTACAAAAACGGCTTTTTGTGCGTCCTGTATTGTAAATTTGTTTGAGGGTAGATGAAAACAACTAAATTACTCATCATGGACCAATAAATCAATAATAATAATTGCCTTTGGTGTGTTTATCATCGACAGGAAATATATTATATTGAAATTAGAAAATTATGTTTAGATCAACTTAAAATTAGAACAGGTGTACTTTGAAATAATTCTTAAAATGGTAAAAATGACAAGTACAAGTAATTTACAAGTTAACATTTTATGAATTTTGAAAGTTGAAAGTAAATTCTTTGATATTTGATTAGCATAGAATATTTCTGTAAGCTATCCCTAGTTTGGTGAAGTGGAAAAAAAATTGGGTTTTTTTTATGTGAAAGTAAAAACAATATAAGAATTAAAGAAATAATTTAAGACTAATATTATCTAGCTTTATATTTCACCATTTTAATTGGGGGTTTTGAATTTTATAAGTCTACATATGTAATATTTTAGTTTTGAGAAATTCTACTTGAAATGAAGGCTAAACTTCCGATTAACGAGCGTGAGGCATGGACATAAAACCTTTTGATATTAAATCCTTGAAGTGTCCTTTTTAACGTGACATGTTCTTATTGGCCCAAATTGCACTTTATAGCCGAAAAGTACCTTTAAAAATTTTGTAACAAAATTGACATGTTTTACAAAAACAATTATTATTTTTTCGTTTCAGGATATTCTAGTAATAACACTAAATAATGAGTTTTAAAGAGAACTCTTTCTTCTTTCTAACACAACTTATTTTATTTCCATCGAATTAATAGTCCGAATTAAGATATACGGATTTAAAGTCAAATTTCTTTTTTTTTAAATCGATTTTTCAACTTCTTTTGATCTCTGAAACTTGAAAAAGGATATTAATGCTTTATGATATTATATAAAAGGTTATTTTGTCCTCTTTACAATGATACCTCCCATGTCCATGAAATTTTGAAAAACCCTTTAACACCGACCCAGTCTTTTTATTTCTTACAATCCGATACCACTTTTATCAAATTTAATGCATCATGGTACGAAAATATCTACTCAGGAGCATTTCTTTTTAATCCTCGCTTCAGTTTTTTAATGAAGAAGCTACAGAATGATGGCTCTATAACTCGAAGAGCCTTTTAATTCGTAATATCGGTCAAATTTCTAGCTTAAGTAGACTTGGCATTTTGACAATGAATTTCATACAGATGGACAGTTGACAGATAACAGTTGGGTAGTGTAAAAACTATAAGTTCCAAAATGAAACATCTTTTAGTTCTTTGTTTTCTTCCAAAACTTATTTTTAAATCCAAATCGACGAAAAAAAAACTCTTTTTAAATTTCATGAAATATTATTTTTATGCGAACACTTTAATTACATCGTATTTAGTCATATAAAATTTATGTTCAAATTTTAAAACATCGCTTTTTTTCTTATCAACTTCATAAGAAGCGTAAAAAATTTTTTGTTTTGTTCACATCTTGTCTAACTTTTATAAAACAAAAGGTTCAAAAGGGTTTTGTCATTTTTCTACCATTTGTGACATTTTGCATTATTTAGAAAGGTATTTTTTTGTATCTGTCTAAATATAACCAATATAAATAAATTAAATTATTTCCA
Source organism: Bombylius discolor (assembly GCA_939192795.1). NCBI lineage: Eukaryota > Metazoa > Arthropoda > Insecta > Diptera > Bombyliidae > Bombylius > Bombylius discolor. The sequence goes on along the minus strand of OW584241.1, from coordinate 16,988,150 downwards.
TTAAAAATTACCTTATAAATACATTTTATGAAAGGAAAACATTAAAAATTATAAAGATTTTTTAGAATTATTATTAATTTTTTATTTAATAAATTATTTTATCACTTTTAAAATATTATTTACAGATATAACTCACAAGGCTTTTAAAATTTCCAATTTACAATGTTTGAACCACATTAAATTCTTTAATTCAGCCACTGAAGTATGGTTTTAATTTTACAGTTTGAATAATTTACTTTATATTTGACGCACTCAAAAGCCAAAACGATCAAGTCATCAATATTAATTCCAAAATAATGCATAAACTGAAAAATAATTTTAATGATAAGTGTATAGCAAATGAGGTCGAATCACCGGATATATGTGGCAACAACTAAAAGCCGTAGGTACATATTCCAAAAATTGTTATTATTACAAAATGTTCTAGCAACAAATCAAAACATTAGTTAAAAAATTTATTTTTTTCTTCTCCAACTTTTAATAAAAAATAATTGTTTCGAAAATCAAAAAGAAAAGAACAAAAAAACTAGAATAAGGTCAAAATGTCGTGACATGTATTAAAATGTCATTTCTTGTTTTCATAATAAAACTATAAATATTTTCACATTTATTCAGCTATTACATAAGTTCAAAATGTGTTGGAAGAAAAAGAAAATGTAGGTATAAACAAAACTTGCGCATTTTTATTTTACATTTTAAAGGAGAAATGTTGATAACAATGACTTAGCAAAAAGTTTTTATCATCAGTTGTTTATTTGATAACAGTTGGAAAAGAACCAGGATAACAGCAAATGTATTTTATTTCAAGAATATTGCTACCTACATATTTATAATATTACACGTAAGAATAAGTGACACCGTAAAATTGATACAAAAAGTCATTTTTGACCACCAAAAAACACGAAAAGAGTATTTTGAAAAATTAATTTACATATATGTATGACCAAGGAAAATTACTACTTCCCTAGAATCGAATATCTTATTAATCCTTGACCTATTTTTCATTTTCATTCACAATAAATAATAATTAAATATATAAGCTATGGGATCTGCAAATGACAATATTGATATGTTTAAAGTATATACTTTTAAAAACGTTCTGTCAATTTAAATGATTGTCTTTTTAATAAAATTTTCTTTTTGTAATGAATTTCACCCTTGTTATTAGCAAATTGAAATGTTTTAAAACCTTTTACGTTTACAAACGTATTAAATAAAATTAAAATTCCTAGAAAATAAATCTTTCAAACTAAATTTAGCATTTGAAAATGAATTAAACCTTTTAAAGACGAAAAACAGTATATGTATGTATATGTATGTGAAAAAAAACTTCGTTAAATTTTTCAATTACCTATTTTAATTAAACTTCAAATCTTCAATAAAAATTAATTATACATACATATGTATGTATATGTAGGTAGATATATAGCATATGTGATATGAAATTTTAAATTTTGTTTTACATCTTTTCTAGATCGTCTGTACAAAAAACAGTTTCTTATCTATATTATATTTTGATATAAGAAACTATTGACGCCAAAAATAAATAAATTCAGGACAATGTAATATTGGAAAAGAACCCATAGTTCAGGGACATCTATAAACTACGACGTAAGTATGTTTGCATGACTATAGCCATATAACACCATTTTCTATGATATCAAAAGTTGTGAGCTATGAATTGTACAGTGCTATTCTTGAGAATGCAAATGGCGTAAATGAAAAAAGTTCACTTTCATTTCACTGGAACATGATTTCATATGAAAATGAAATCTGGAACATGGTTAATTTATCTAGTTTCAAGAATTTATTACAAAAAACAAAAAAATTCAATTATAAACATTTTGGAACATACATACATACTTATGAAATTGCTCATATTTTTGAATATGATAATTATAAATAATACAATTTTGACTGGGTTCCAAAATTTAACATTGTACAGTTAAAAACTCAAAAAAATAATCATGACTTAAATCATGTATTCGAATTTTTTAAATATATTGATAACATTAAGGCAACACTAAGTGAATCTTTGGAACGTGAAATTCGATGTTGCAATGAGTGCGAACTGCAAACATTTTGATGTAGCACTTTGGTAGCATTTTGTTTACTAAATTTCTTTCAATTTTTTCAAAGATGTCCATTCGAATATGTATATTAAATAAAAATAATAATAGTCACATTAAGATTGATAAAAAAGTATTAAATAGCACATATTCAACTAATTTTATCCAAAACTTTAGTTAAAAATATAAAATATATTAACCACAAACTTTCTCAATAAAATAAAATAAAAATTCAGCCGCTCAAGTTCATAAATATTTCGTAAATCTGCTAAATAAATTTTAGATAAATTTAATGCTATCTTTATTTTAAAATGTAATTTGTGGTTTTAAAATTCATTTTCAATGTAAAATACATAATAGTTTTCTCCTTCTGTTCGAATATGATAACGGAATTTTCAATACACATACTAGACTGAGTTTTAACATTTATTTATTGCATAACTGTTTTTTGATAAAGCAATTGTTTGTAATAGTAAAATGTGTATTTGGTTTTTTGAAAAACAAAAAATTCAAAATTAAAATTCAGTAGAATGAAAAATTTAAATCAAATACAAATTATTTATTCATGTATTTTAAATTTGGAATCGTTATAACATGTGGAACATTCTCATATGTACTTCCGATTAAACCATTATGTTTCAAAAGTTCAATTTAATTAGTTTTATCAGAAAATAAAACTTAAAGTTAAATGTTCCTATTACTTTATTTAATTTTTTTTTTTTTTCAAAAAGTTGTTCAATGACAAGTAAATTATTGTTAATCCTTTTTTACAATCAAAAATTGAATTGCATATCAAATTTTACAACAATTTAAGAACAGTATTATATTGATTCACATGCGGCCACTATATGATACGTGTCTAGAGGACGCGAGTTACGGCTATACAGTCCATCTCTACACCTAACAAAATGCATATTCAACATTCCTTAATATTACAACTGATATTTCACCTTTAAGTAAAACTGCACTTTTAAGTTTGTTAAAATTTATTTTATTTATGAACTGTATTTTTCTAAATTCTCAGACAATTGTAATTTAATAATTTAGATGATAAAAAATATGTAGAATAGATTATGAAAAATATAATTTTTGTACAGTTTAGTCAATTGGAATTAGAACAGCGGATTGTCAAGATCAAAGCTCCGAATTATCAATAAAATTTGCATTTAAAGTAAAACTTCGTTTTTTATTATTTTTTTCAATAATCCTTGTGTGAAGATCCTTTAACTGGCGCAGTCCTCGAGATTTTTTTTTAAATAAAATTTTATTATCGACGGTTTATCGGTGGAAAGAAATTTTAACTACTGACCGTTTATCAGCAAATAAAATCACGGAATTTGTGAACAACGAACACAAAAGACGTATTATTGTATTTATTACATTATTCTTTGGCGAGTATTAACTCCTTAGTTCCCGAATCTACGCACTAAAGAATTACAACAAAAAGAGTACATCGAGGGAACACCGAAATACTCAAATGAAAAAATAAGCGAATGTTCAATCACAAAGGATCATCGTAATTAACCACCAAATATGGAAAAAGCATTTCTACTTTTAATATACATACATAAGTCGAATTCAAACTTCTCTTTAAATTTCCTAATAAAATCCTTTTTGCAAAAAAACAATAAAGAATAATATTATGAACATTTGGATATAAATTTTAAGATAAGTATTGTTCACCATTTTTAATACATACATACATATTTCAATAAATAATTGATATGTGAATTTTAAAGTTTAAATCAAAAGAAATTAAGAAAAAGTTTGAATCAAATTTAAAGTTTTACTAAAAATTTATATAAAGTATAAAAAAAATAATAATAAAATTTTGAATATTATTAATACATAAAATTAATAGCAAAAGAAAAATCGTTTTTGTGTATATAAAAATATATATTTCATATATAAAAAAAAAATTTATTATACAACTGTAAAATTTTATAGAATCTAGAAATAAAATTTTCATTTAAAGTAAAACTTTGTTTTCTATTTTTTTTTTTTTTTTATAATATCCTTGTGTGAAGATCCTTTAACTCTCGCAAACCACAGAGCAGTACCTTTGTAGTTGTTTTGCTTTCTCTATAATAAGAATGCATACGTGAAATTCTGACAAAATGAGAATGGAAGAAATATGCTCTCAACTTCTATATAGAATCCTCTCGTTAATGAAAACGAGTAGATTCTACTAGAGATGGAATGTTGAGTATAATGAATTTTATTATGTGAGTGCTCAGGTATGCCTAGCTGTATCCCTCGCACTGTCAACTCTAAATCCTAATACGATAATTTGTTATATGTACATATGTACATATATAATTAACGAAGCTCCCTTCACATACATTATGTATCCATGAAATTTATATCAAATAAATTTCAGAAATACATATTCGCAAAACCTTTTTTATTTATGATATTTAAATTTTATTTTTTTTATTTATTTTATTTATTAATTTTGGTAAGTTGTAGTTTATTTATTGTGTTGAAATATTTGAAAATATCAAGGAAAAAATGTTTATTAATATTTTATAAAGCCAGAATTAATTGTTTTTAAAATATGTTTGCTTATCTCCGTTATCAATTTAATTTGAAAAGTAAATAAACCTGATTACAAATACATATGTACGTATACATGTTCTTTTATTAAAAATTACAAATTGAAATTTACATTAAAAAGTTCAATCTAATTATTTTTCATATAATAAAAAATCTGCCCCAGATGAATGACTTTGATTTGGAACATCATTTTCAAGATACCGAATCGTAGTTAATTGTTATTTTCTTCAAAATATGGTTAAAAGTTATCTTGAGGAAAAAAATATTTTTGAATCGCTAGAAAATGACGATAAATAAGTGCCCGGGGTTCACGTAAACAACGTCGAATTATAAGTATTCGGAAAAAACCTCCCTTGGAACCACGCTCAAGATGTCGCGTGTGGGTTGACACCTTCTTATAAAAGCAAAAAAGTCTCAAGACTCAATTTTTTTTTATAAAACTACATAAGTATGTTAGAAATAAAATTCTTATTGCTAGTGAAATTTTTATACTTTTATAACAGTGCTTTCGATCCAATAGTGTGAAATAAAAAAATATACAAAATCGACCCAATTTTGGACTATTTGAGAAACAAATTCAAGGTATTATACGCACCACATAAAGAAATATCAGTAGATGTGTTTCTTTTGTTATAGAAAGGGAAACTATCTTGGAAACAGTACATTCCATACAAAAAAAAACCGATTTGGTGTGAACTGGTATATGGTATGTGAAAGTAAATCCGGATACATACATAAGTGCTTTCATATATGTATTATATATACAGGTCAAAATAAGCAGTATGGTTCGAACTACTAGGAAAAAAATTTAGCAAATCGTATTGTTCTTGAACTGTGCCACGATTTGTTGGATAAGGGGTATACGGTAGTTCTCGACAATTGGTATACTATGTAGTATTGTGCAAGAATATATTGCTAGGTCTAGAGACGAAATAATAGTTATAAACTGGAAACAAAAGAGATGTAATTATAGTCGTCATCTACTAATACGGGACGTCCTTCTTTTATACCAAAACCATCTAGATCATTTGAAAGGCATTTTGCGGATTATATACCACCTTTTATAACTTATATAACTCTTCAAGAGCAAACGTAACCAGGAGATGTAAATTGTGTTACTCAAAAGGTTTCAGAAAAAAATCGAGATTCTGGTATCCCGAATGCAGTGTTGTTTTGTGTATACCGCATTGCTTTACTTAATAATATTACTTCTCACTGCGAAGAAAGAAGTTAAAATTGTGAAACGAGTTGAAGAAAATTTAATTCTTCGGTAGACAGATTAATATTATATTAAAAAATAAAGTATTCTAAAAACAAGCTTCTGCTGCTATAATTGGTAATATACAGAGTGTTTCAAAGTTCGTATCTTAAACTGAACAGGGTGGTAGATCTAAATGAGAAATGAAAAAAAAAGTATGTATGTTTTGCTTCCTAAGAAGCCTTTTACAAAGTGTTTTGGATACAAATAAGAGCTCAACATTTCTTCTACAATGCTTTGGCGCTCCGTCATGCTGATAAAAAAGATTTCTTAGATTTGCCAACGGTATATCATCCAATAAATCTTGTAAATCAGCATGTAGAAATCGGAAATAATTTCCACTGTTAGGACTATCTGGTAGAACGCATGGATCTACTAAGTGACTGCTAATAATTCCTGCCTACACATTAACGGAAAATTGATGTTGCCATGTATCCAAAAATTACTACCCAAGAACGAATGATTCTCAAAACGCTTTTTAAACAATCACTTACAAAATTCTGTACGTTTTTTGTAATCATCAGGCATTAGTTCTTGCACAGGTGTAACATGATAAGGATGGAGTCCTTCTCTGTTTAGCACCCTCCATACTGTTCTTGAAGACAAATCTAAACGACGAGCTAAGCGTCTTGTACTTAAAGTAGGATCAGCTCTGACCTTCCTAATAGTTCTTTCTCCATTTCCGTTGAAGTTTGCCTTACATTATCATGTTCACCTCTTTGTATTAAAACGTTGCTCATGTTTCCAGTTTCTCTTAGCCCTTGGAAAGCACGTGCAAAACCACTTCTTGGTGGTTGTCTTAATCCTGGAAAACTTCGATGGTATTCACATTCAGTCGCACAAGAATTTCCATTTGCAAAACCATAGCAAAAAATCATATCGTCATATTCTACACTTGTAAACACCGTCATTTTTAACATTCATTTAAAAAACAATTGCATTTTTAAGTCTGCCTTCAGCCAAAGACCTCTTCTTTCAGATCGAACATTTTTTAAATAATTACAAAGAAGGCTTTTAAGGAAACAATAAATCCTTTTCGAGACTACAATAAGTCCGTTTCAGGACTACAAAGTAATATTACAGAGCGTAAAATAAAACATGCCAAAAGACAATCGAATAATTCTTACGAGTACAAGAACAAATTTAACTGATTTCAAAGAAAATGCTTTTGTATTATGATTCATAACTTTTAAACGGATAAAGATAATCCAATAAAAAGAAAACATTTTTTGAAAGGTCTAAAGGTTCTCTTTAGAAATAATTTTATTTATATTAGCTCCCTACATTGCGCGAATGCTGAAATATGTTGCGAAATGTGGAACTGGTTACTCTTCGAAAAAAATTTTCTTTTACCTTGAATATCTCGCTTACAAAGAATAAACCCTTCCTCCTCACATAAGATTTTTTTTCATTTTCCATCGAGATCTACCACCATGTTCGGTTTGGCACCCTTTGAAGCACCCTGTATAACAAATAGGGGTGTCTTGAAATAATTCATATGAACTTTTCAGCTCTTTATTTTTTTTTTCTATCTTTACCTTAATTTTAGGAACTGGCAATGTCCTATGATTTCAACAAAATATCTGCTGCCTTCCTTTCAAATAATAGCTATCTTTTCGATGTTACTAGTTATTCTTAACTAAAAATCAAGGGCCAACTGAAACGGTCAAAAATGTACCTACATTAAAATGCAAACGATATATTATGGGCAAAACTTAAATAAACTTAACTTAAAATAAAACATAAAAGTATGTTTTGTTATTCAAACTGTCAATAAGTAAAAAACCAAAAATAAAACTTTAATGAAAGTATCAAATGGATAATAATGGTTTGAGGAAATAAGTTTTATAATTAATTATTATTTTTTTGTTTGATCTTAAAATCTTAGGCACATTTTTTTTTCTGAAATAATCTTTTATGTCTTAATTAACTTAACCTTCATTTTTTTAAATAAAAATAATCATTCTCCTTGTTGTTTTCGTAAATAAGAACAATTTTCCACACGATAAATAATCTTGATGACATAAATAAGTCATAGTGATAAGGTCGACAATTTATTCCTTACAGAAGATTAATTATTATTCAGAGTTAATATAAAAAATTTCTATTTATTATACGAAATTGTATAGTGAAAATAATACTTCTATAATATGTCATATGCCTATGAATTTTTTTAGCTGTTATATAATAAGCAAAAACTAACGTTTTATCATTACAATATTTTTAACTTATAAAAAAAAAAAGAGAATGATTTTTTGTTTTGGATTTTGGTTTAATGTTTTGATATTTTACATGGGAAACAGGTACAAATCCATAATGATAAATGTTAAAATCCGGAAATATGTAGGTATATATTGTTACAAATAAATACAATTTTGTTTTTAAATTTTGTTGGAATTATCTCAATAATAAATATTTTTAAAGGAGCGGGAAATATATAAATAATAGGCAAAAATGCCCATATTTTGATTATTTGAATTTCAGTTTAATTTTTTTTATCGTACAGCAAAACACAAACATAAATTAAGAATACATATTTTGAGTGTGATATAAACAATTAAACTTAGAAGGTAAATTGTTCCAATTTCGAAAGCAATGAAATCGCACGAAATTTTGAACACCAGTTTTGAATCCAAGCAAATTTTAATTCACTTTCAATTTGAATTCGCACGTTTTCTGGTACAGGGGCGACACTGAAAGTCTTATTATACCTACTATTTGTCACCATCACCATTCACCATCACTTTCACAGTCACTTCGTTTCACTTTTCGTAGTATGTTGATAAGTGGTGCGACGTGACATTTTATTCAAAGTGGTATTATGGTTGTCACTTACGACTTTGAATGGTATCAAATAAAGTGTCATCGGTCGAAAATAATTTTTTTGGATTTAAAAAAAAATATATATATATATGTTCGTATAATTTTTTACTTAGTAATTTAGGAGATGGAAGTTCTGAAAATGAACAAGTATAAAATAAATATTCATCGATTGGTTTTTGGTGGCGGTTTTTAATAATTGAAAAACATGTTGAAAGAGTACTTCAATACGTACTGTGAATTGATTGTATGTATATGCTTTATTTTACATTTTCGTAAATGTTAAATAAAAATTGCATTAAAAATCAAATTTTTTTGGGAATATCAGACGATCAAGTCTCTTAAATTGACTGAAAATGAATAAATATGTAATTTAAATTGAAATTTTAAAATCGATATTTCATTTTTTTTGTTTAATTCTACACTTGAATTCACTTTCTATTAGCGAAGAACAATAATCATATAAGAACACAGCTTATCGATTTTTTTTATAAAAATTTAAATAAAAATTGCATATCAATTTATTCAAGAATACAAATTTGATTTTTATAATTCATCTTTTCCAAAAGATTTAATCTTGAAGAAAGTATTTTTAAGTTTAAAGATAACTTATATTTTTCGGTTACGAATAAAAAAATAACATTGTAGATAATCAACAAAAGTTTTGCATAAAAATTTCTTGTTCCAAAAGTTCTTGGCATTAATAAGAATGTAAACTACAAATTATTGAATACTAAGTTAAAAATTGTATACTTATGCTACACTTTTTAGAAATATTCTGATTATTGTTATAATGGGTATTTTAAACATGAAATATTTTAAAAATTTTAATTCCATAAGGAAGGTGCAAAATCTAGATATATTTTCAAGAACAAAAAACAGTTTGGTGGTCAAAATTTAACTGTCATTTTAATATTTTCACAAAGAAAGTTGTTTATATTTTATTTCTCTTGATAAAGTCAAGATTGAATGTTTTGAAACGGCTGAAATATTTTTACATCCTAACCTTTGTGTACATTTTTTAAAACATGGGAAAAACAACAAAGAATATTTTTTTATATAATCACAAAACAAGGTCAAGGATTACATAAATGCTTTCAGGCTCATCCTTTTATTTTCGTAATTAATTCATTGATTTTGTTTTTTATATAGAATCATTCAACTTAAGTATTTTAGTTTCTTCTTCAACTTTGTTTCTTTGAAATTTTTAGCGTAATAAATTATTTTTATGAAATAAAGTATACATTCGAATTAAAAAACAACAATAATAAAATTTCACAGACAAAAAAATATTTTGTTTGGGATAAATTTATGTAATGAAAATATCTTGTATATTATATTACAAATTTTCGTTATTTAAAAGATTTATGGCACATAGTAGGTACATGACATAAGTGTTATATATTTTTGTGTAGCTTCTCAGAAGCATGTAATAAACCAAAAATTGAAAGTAGTACTTCAGATTTTCCAAAAAATTGATTTTGATATTAGAAAAATAACTGACAATATAACGTTATTTCCTCATAAATACCGTTAACATTTATGATACATATTATAAATAAACATTGTGTTTGACAAATGCATCCTCTTAATAAAATATAGAATTTTAAACAAATAAATTTTAATACTATTTCAAATAGAATATAATAATACTTGAGAAAATATATAGTGATTAAATATTGTTTTTTGTTATATGATCCAAAATTTATACTATCTACAATTTCAAATAACGTTTCCTATTTTTAGGAAATTAATTGAAAATTCTTCAACTTTAAAACTTTACAGATTTTAATTGGAAAAGTTATTTTGATTTTAAACTCAAATTTCATTTATATCGAAAAAGCCTTACAAACTAAAAAATTCACAAATTTATTAAAGATTGTATAGAATTCTGCAAAAATTGTTTTAACTTTATTTTAAAAAAACAAAAAACTGTACTATCTTAATATACCATACGCCTTTATAAAATTTATGCGTAACATCGACTTCACATTTAAATGTTTAAAGTTTTAAAATTAACTTGAGAAATTATTAATTTAATTTTTCAGCAATATTTTTTATATTAAAAAAGTAAAAACAAATACTTTTATTTTGCGTGTAAAAACGTTTCAGTTATGTATATATTATTGAATGTAAACCATTTCAAAAATCCAACCCATTTAATAGTAGATAATCATTTAAATTTTTGAATAAATTTTTTTCTCAAATTGAAAATCTTAATCAATGGATTTTAAAAATTTTCGTCATAAAAATATTTCAGATAATATCAGTTCGAGTACTTCAAGTTTTCTATATGAAATTAAATAAGTTTTATATTTATTCAATATATTGATATAAGAAAAATCTATAAAGTACTCAAACAAAAAGCTTTAAAAATGTGATTCATACGTAAAATTTAAAGCAAGATATTTTTAGCATCATAGAACGTTGATATTTTTGTATAAAGTGTAGTAACTGAAAAACATGAAAAAAACGACATTCGAGTCGGCCGGGAATCGAACCACGGAACCTTTTCTTTGCCGGAGAAATGCTCTAACCACTGAGCTACCGAATGCCATGTCGTTTGCTGTTCTCAGTTACCACCTAAATCATTGATGAAGAATACTCAAACCTCTTACAAAAGTGAATTCATTTCACCGTATTCCGTAACAAATGTCATATAAACACGATTTTTGTAAATTTTCAACAACAGATAAAATTCTATCTTAAAGTAATTTATGGCAAGAATTCATTGTGTTGGTTCTAAATCTTGCATTATAAAATTTTCATCACCTCAGAACTTTTCGCCATAAATTCCCCTGTCGTTTGAAACCTTTTTATACCAAAGAAACCTTCATGAATGAGTTTCTAAGTGTATTAGTTTCAAAAGTATGCTCGTATTTAAAAAAATTTTTCGTGTCTCTTATATAATATTTTTGTTGATAGTTTTTGTCTATAATCTCGTAATGCAAGAAATTTCATAGATTTTTTTTAAATTCCATTATAAGATATTTAGAATATTATCTGAAAAATTGTGTTAATTTCTTTGACTTTTGACGAGCTAGTTAAAATGAAACGTGTACTTACGTGAATTTTAAGAACAAATTATTTACTCATTTTTTGATAAAATTAATAAAAACAAGAATATGGATGCGAAACCTTAAGTTTTTATTGTGTAGGAAATTTGAGTATTCTCCATCAATGATTCATGTTTTTTGAAAATGTCAGAATAATCTCATTGAAATTAATTGCTGTTCAAGAAAAAAGAAATTAAAGTAAGATTTCCAACCCCTATCCATTTATCCATAGTAAAATTCAAGAGGTTTTTGTTGTGTGGTCTACTTTTTTATTTATGTATTTTCTTTACAAAACAATATAAAAACAAAACTCGAATAAATGAAGTTATATATCTCATTTCATGGATCTAAAAACTTTCTCGTACATTTGTATAAATAAATCACAAAAATTAATTTCAGTGGTTTTTGATCAAATATTTACTTAAAATATATTTGAAAATTGAAATTCACTCTTTCTTTCTTTATTAACTTACTCAAGCAATAAATTTAAAGATATTCGAAAATTTATCACGAACAAAAATACTTTAAAAAAAAAAACTTAAGATAAATTCTAAAGGTTTCAAATCGACATGATACTTAAATAATAAACCACATTTTTTATACATTTTCAAAACTTTGGCAACAAAACTACAGAGATATTCACCACAATATAATTTATAACTAGAAAACTCTTTTTTGGCAAAATTTCAATGACAAACAAGTTTTCTGAAAAAATCAAATACGATATAGTAGATAGATACAGATTACAAAAAAAAAAAAAAAAAGAAAGTAAAAGTTTTGTATAAGTTTTTATACCCAAAAATTTTTTACATTATTATTAATTGTCTGTATTTAGAATTTAGATTATTTTACCAAACAATTTTTGTAAGTAATGCTTTTTGACTTATATTTATTTTACATGGCCTGATTATAAATTAGATAGAAATTTATCTATAAATCATCTCTTAAGATAAATTATATGTGTATGTACATTTTCCGTATAACATAATGTGCATGATTTATCTTAAATTTAAAATACTTATTTTCATCAGTTGATTCATTTATTTTTATTTTTTTATTTTGAAACACATACCAATAGTTATAATACTCATACAATAAAACTTGAGGAGATTACTCGTCTACGAATATTAAATAATTATTTTTTTATTTTTAAATAAAACTTGTAATTTTTCTATTCTGCAAAAAAAAAAAAAAAAAAAAAATTCGGAATTTCTAAAAAAAAGACATTATTAAGTATATGAACCCATTTCCCAAAAAATCGTTTTCTTTCAAAAATGAGTTGAGTTAAGATGACGTATCATCATCAGGCCTGATTTATTCATCTTGAAAACATAATTTGTCTATTAGAACCTTCATTGCATTCGATTTGAAGCTATTTCTTTAACTTCTGCCCATTTTACTCGTGGTTTTTCAATGGGTCTAGAGCCTTACGGATTCCAGTCTTGCGTCGTTCTTACTATGTTATTGTTAGAATGTTTTCTCGAAATGTGTCCAATCCAATCAGAATGATATAAATAATTTTGTTCAAGATTTTCTTTTTTCTTAAATTAGATATTATTGAAATTATTTTTGTGGGAACCATAGAACACAACTCAGTTTTGAAGAGGTCACAGTTTAGAAATTTCAGGCCAAATACATTGATATTTTTATAAACTTTGTTTTTAATTGCTATTGCTTAAAATTATACTTCAAATGTTAACAAAAACTAAAAATTAAAACAATGATCAAAAAAATGTATACATAAATAGCAGAAAGCTATTTTGAAGACAACGCTTTTGTTAATATGTACAGGGTGTCTGTTTTATATGAGTCAAAAACATCTTGTAATGCTTGTTTGTCCTTATTGCTAATTTTAAACTGAGAATGCATAAAATCACATAAAAAGTTATTAAATCTTTAATTTTCATGTTAGTGAAATGCTGTTTTATAAAATTTGTGCACAGACCACAGCTGAATTTTTGTGGAATCAATATTTTTCCAGTTGTCTTTAAAGTTTCTAAAAAGCGGAAGATCGGGACTATTAGTAACTTACTTGAGAGATTTTTGCTTTAAACACACTTTTTAGAACCAATTCATATGTATATGATGGCGACAAGCGAAGAGTAATCTCTCTTTCTAGATTTTGTTCCAAAAGCGCACAAGTTCCGTTGACGCGACCTGTATTTGATGCAAGTCGGCACGGGTTATAGTTCTTAGAACGAGCTAAAATTTATTTCTCAAGTATTTTAGGGCAAAATGATCAAAACTAGAACCTATGCGCTAAAAAATATATATGTACTTCGAAAAATAAGAGACACCATAGTAATTATTTACGTATTGAAATTATGAGCAATATTTTGTTGTTGTTTATTTTCAAAACTTTGGAAAAAGGTTGTCGTTACTTTCCAAAACTCTAAAACTGCGGGAAGTAAATGATAACATGAATGTAAAGGTAAACTGTTATTTTAAACAAAATTGGTTTTTACACCGTTGTTTTTCATTGTTCGTTGTATTTCTGATTAAACTTACTTTTAAAAAACATATTTTCAATGAAGGCTAACATTGCAAAGAAAAGTCTCTGATGTTCAATTGAATTGCCTGAATTTAGTTTAAATTAAAATTGAGTGTTTTTAAAACCTGTAGTAATTAATAACATGAATGTCGAAAGAATGAGACGAGTTGAAGAGTTTATACGAAAGTTTTAGAAGGTAAGTTTTAAAGTGCAAGGTACAAGGAACATGAAGAAAATCACACTGACTGTTCCATTATATAAAAGGAGAAACTTTTTGGCCATTCTGCGATTTTCTTTTTAATTTTAAAATTTTGAAACAAATTTATTCATTTTCCAGGATAACTTAGAATAAAAACAAACAAGTTAAGTAACTGATATTGTGAAACATTTTTATATACATATTTTTTCAAATTTTACGTTAAAAAATACGATATTTATCTTGAAAAATTACACATTTTCGCTATTCAATAGTCGTAAATAATTTTCGTTTCATAAAAGAGTATCCACTCCATATTTTTTTTTTAATCAAAACATATCAAGTAATTTTTTACTTTATTTTTTTTTTTTTTACTTAACAAGATTTTCTTTATCAATAGCATTACTTTTTTACAATATGAACTAAAGCTTAAGAAATCTAAGTTAAATGATTCTTGAAAAAAAAAAAAAAATTTAAAAGAAGAACATTTCCTTTCTGTCTCTTATGATATACATATTTACATAACAAATAAGCAAACTGTTTTTCTAAATTAAAAAAAAAATTATAATAAAATACAAAATGAATAAAAAGAAAAAGTTCATGTTTTTGTTTCAAGAAGTTATATCCTTTCTTTATTGTTAACGGACTTTTAACAACATTCATAAAGAGAAATTACATAAAAAAAATATTAACGATTTTTTTATAGTCAAAATAACAAACTTTTTTTTTCTTGGTAAATTTTTATTATGTACTTTTGTATTTCTTGTTTTTCTTTTTAGCTATTTCGAAATTTTATCAATCATTTAGAAGAAATGTTTACATATTTTGGAATTTTATAAAATCGATTATTGTCGTTGATTTTAAACATGTAGGTATTATTCTTTTTGCTTTCTTCCATAAATGTATCTACATACATACATACATATCTACATTAGGTTTACAAAACAAGCAATGCCATGAGCGTATATAGTTTTTCTCTATTATAAGAATGGAAATAACAAGTTTTTGTACTTATATGTAGATACATAGGTCCTTAATAATAATATAATTCTTGAAAGTATTCTTTTGTATTACAGAGTTTTGTAACACAAAGGTGCAGAATATACATACATATGTATGTACATGTCATTATTTTTCAATAAAATGAAACTAAAAAATAAAAACTAATGATTCTAAATTATATTATTATTACAACATATTACTGAAAGCATAATTTCACGTGAATAAACATCAAATGATATCGATAGATTTAGTTCAATTTTAACTTCAGTCAACCGTAACACAAAGTGAATATGTACATATGTTCAAACTTCCACATGCACTTTTATTAATAATTTATTTCAGCTAACTAATTAATCTTTGTACGTTGAATGTAGTTTCTAAATATGTATGTTCAAAAGTAGTTGAACAATTTCACATAAAATATTTTATACTTTGGTTATATTTGCAATTTTTAAATAATTAAAATTTCATTGAAATGCACTTTGATTTATATTTTGAAGTGCATAATTAAAACAATTTAATACGGTATAGTAATATTGATATAATAGTTGAATTTTTTCCTTTTTAGTATCAATATGATGGAGAAAAAATCAGGTAGAAAATATTTTAAATTGTTCTCAAAATATTAACTTTTACTGACAGTTTCTGCAATTGAAATCAATACACTTGATAGCAAAAATGAAAGAAATGTGAGGCATATTTTGGACAATTTCATCAATTTTTGGGCAGTAATCGATTGTGAGTATACAATACTGACAGCATTTGTATTAATTTTCGGTAAAAACTTACATATGTATTTGCCATCCAGATTTCATTTCAAAGTAGAATCAAATATGAAAGTAAATTAAAATTTTCTATAATTTACTAACGTAAATTCAATTCTACGGAAGTAAATTCAATTTCACAAAGTTATTTCGAAAGTAAAATTCATGTTCGAGAGTGAATTGTAGGGATCCCTGAATTCACAGTTTACTAAATGCTTGCGAATTAAAATCGGAACTAGTAAGCCGTGTAAAATGACTCATTTCTTCCGTTTTTAAAGAGATATTCTCTTTTTACAATTAAATTTAATAATTTTATACATTTTTTCATTAAGGAAAATAAAATACTTTTTAAAATAACAATAATTTTAAAAATAATAGCAGTAACTTTTTTCATTATTGTAAACTTTTAAGTTTTTTTGTTCAATGTTTTCTAAATGATTCGATATTATTACAAAGTCAATTTTTTAAATTTCTGTTTGAACTAATTTTTGTTTTTTTATTTTAAAAATGCACAAAATTTGAGAACATAAATTATTAACATTTTTATATTGAGTATATGTATGTCTTTGAAAGTGAGTTCAAATTCATTCAAGCAAAAACTTGATTTTTAAATCCACGTGGATTCATTAACACTTATTTCGAATTCATTCCATCTTTAAGCATAGTACTCACCTCGAGCGGAATTCAGTTTCCTATTTTTACTATTTATCTACAAATAATAAAGCAGCTGTTATTTTTACATTTTTAAATTTGTTGTTGTGTTGTTGACGACAACTGTCAAATTTACCACGCGGAATAAATGTCTATACATTTATTTTGTTTCAGTAGTGACGGAAAATTAGTGAAAACTGATTGTCAGCGCCATTTCTTGAAAAGTTTTAGAAATGTTAGCAATGACAATTTAAATTAATTTTTCGTCTCGAACTCAGTACTACAAAACAAAAAGTGAACGGAAAAATGCCTTGACTGAATTGCGTCACCTTTTTTTTACATGTATTTTAAATAGGAAACTGAATTCCGCTAGAGCACATTAATATGCTTAATTTAAAAAAAAAATCAAATATCTTCACGGATGAAAAATAATTGTTTATAAAAACCGTATTTCTAGAGAATACAATAGTTATCATTAATTTGAATATTTTTTGTAAAATATTGAAATATTTACCTTAATTAATGTAATTACATTATAAATTAGCATAACGTCAGAACTAATATTAACATAGTATTACAAGTAATAATAATAAATAAGCTTGAATTTAATATCTAGCAATATGTTGAAATATTTATTTAATAACTCAATTTTAATTACATACATATGTTTGTTTTAATGAGTGTAACCTAATATTAGCCACATTCATGCTTTAGCTATAAATAGTCATTGTAAGAAAGGAGGTAATTTGAATGATATCACAGTGTGTAATTAAATTTAATTAAAGTGAAATGAAACAAAAATTGTATTGTTTATGTAAAAAAATATATATGAAATTTTGAATTTATAGTATGTAAGGTCAGCTGATGCATTTACATTTGAATTTGCTAGAAATTATGATTTAGTTGCATTAAAATATGTATATTTATGTTCCTGTACTAGCCAAATACCATATACAAAATAAAACAGAAGGAAAATAAATTGTATAGATTAACATGAACACATCTTAATTTTCTATTATTTTCAAACGAATTAAACTTTTTGAAAATGAATTTTTTCCAAAAAGCATAAAACTTACATTTAGTTAGTAATTTTAACACGAAATGTGTTTTATCTTAAATTAAAATTTAAACTTCAAGTTAGAAATTAAAAGCAAGTAAACGCACATTTACAAAATGTAAATTTCACAACCGAGTTCAAAAATTAAAATTATATAAAAATTATTCTTTATTTACGATAAATAAATAATATGCAAAATACAATTTGCTATGAGATTATAATAATAATTTTTTTTTTTTTTCTTTGATGAAATACGAGTATATAAATTCAATATGGTTAAATACTACGACTGTTATTTTTAAATTTGAATTCGTATGTTACAATTATATTGCAGTCGAAGTCATTTTATTAGAATAAATTAAATCACATAAGTATAATTTCAATATCACAAATACATACATATGTTTATGCTAATAAACAAAAATTTATTTTCAATATTTTTTGTATTTTATATAAATTTGTTCCAACATCACTACAATTTTAATTTGTTTTCAAATTAAATTCAAATCATTCATGCGAAGATACATGATAATATGCTACTTTCAAAGATATTTTTTTTTTAAATTCACACATGATGAAAATAACAAATTAATATGAAATTTAGGCAACTACTCGTACATATTTTGAAATATAAATATGTATAAAAAATGCGCATTTTTTCAAACTTTTTTTCATTTATTTTTATATGTATAAGATTCATATAGACATATGAGGTATCATTGTAAAGAGGATAAAATAACCTTTTATATGATGTCAAAAAACATATACGTATGTCTTTTTTTATCGTCATCAAAAGAAGTTGAAAAATCGATTTTAAAAAAACACAAAATTTTGACTTTAAAAATAAAATGTGTTAGAAAGAAGAAGAATTTCTCTTTAAAATCCATTTTTAAGTGTTATCCTACAATATCCTGAAACGGAGAAAAAACTGTTTTCGTAAAACATTTTAATTTTGTGACAAAATTTTTAACGGTACTTTTCGGCTATAAAATCGAATTTGCGTCAAAAAGGACACATGTCGCCTTAAAGAAGACACTTAAAGGTTTTAATATCAAAAGGTTTTATGTACATAGATATCTCACACTGGCTAATCGGAAGTTTAGCCAAACTATGTGTACAATTTGTAACCTCAAATGATCCACGTAGTTTTTTTTTTTTGTATTCTGTATCTCATACTTTGTTGTAAGATTTAGTTAAAGTTTTATGGGAAAATAACAAGAAGAATACTGTGCAGATTTTTAAAATAATCGAATTACAGAACACCGATTTCGGAGATTTTTATAAATTTGTGTTATTATGTATGTATATGTATATTCAACGCAGTCTAATTATTTACATGAAAATTACTAGATCTGTGTAGAACTCATTAAATTTATTGTTTATTCTATTGTCTTTCTTGTTTTATATCTCACAAAAGTCAGACTATCTTCTTACAAATCTGATTTTCATATGATGAACGTAATGTGTTTCACGTAAATATTTAATACTATAAACTTTAAATTTATATATAAATATATATATAATTTATTAATAAAAATTTACAATAAAAAATATTTATACAAGAAAAAAATAAGTAAATAAATAGAATAAAAAATAAAGTAGATTATAAATAGATAATAATAATAAAAGATGTAGATGAAAGTAAAACGTAAGTAAAAAAAATATTGCATCACTTAAGTCAACGTACTCGTATGTACTATATGACGGTAAAATAAATTTGTTTAATATTTATGGTACCTACTCAGTTTTGGTAAAGGATAAGAGAAGCTTTATGATTCTTAGAACTCTAAAGCTAATACTTGAAATTTATGTAAATAAAATTCTTGAAATATTTCAAGAGCTCTTAGCACCAAAGTATAAAAAAAACATGAAATTGAGGAAGTGAAGTCATGTTACATTATAAAGTATGTGATAATTGTCACTTGAAATTTAGAAAAAGTACTTTTTTATTGTTTTTCTAAAGTGCGTTTTTTTCCTTACTTTATACTTGAATTGCTAAACAATGACAACAACACCTTGTTACTAATTGTAAAAAGTTTTTAAAAAAATTTTATAAAATAAATTTAAGTCAAGTAAAAATATGAGTACTATTTTGTTGTGTTTTTCTTTAGAGATTTCGTTTGAATTTTAAGAAATAGATCGTCTATGTAGTTTTAATTTAAAAAAAATTACATAAAGATAATATAAAGTATAGTGTAAGCAAAGTCTTAATATACATAATTAACAGAACATTTGTCTTTACTCTATGACAGTCTATTCAAAAAGAAGGTTTTCTATTTTTACAAAATTAATCTTAGGCTAATTATTACATAACAGTATCGATTCTTCCCAATAATATTTTTAATACAAAATATTGCCAGACCTACAGTAGTAAAGTGGTAAATTTTATTTTTAAAATTTTAAAGAATTTTTTCATGCTTTTTTCTTCAAAGAATTTTTTTTTCTCAATTTCACAGAACATTAAGTTCGACTTTCTCATTTACATCACATTTTACACAAATCAATCCCTTTATCCTTATTGAAAAGGATTCTTCTGATAAACATTTTGGTAAAAATAAATGATTAATGATTACTTTTAGGAATAATTCACGTTGAGAAAATTTTTGATAAGATTTTATAGAGAATAAAGCAGTAGGATGTATAATACCTGAATAGTTTAATATGTAATTAAAAGGATATAATATACTTCATATCTTACGTTGTCTAAGACAACGAAGACAGAAATTAATATTTATCAATACCAAATCATTTTTTTAAATTAAATTTATATTAACTTGATTTCTAATCAATATTCTTTGTGAGAGACTAGACCTTAAACTCATTGGTTCGATTATATGATACTTCATAAAATATGTAAAATTAAGTTCAAATGATTCAATAATGAAAAATTAATGGAGCAATGCAATTTTTAATCTTAAAAGAAGTTTTATTTTCGAAATTAATTAAAAATGATTACCTACAATACACAAAAATATATCTTCTAACAATGTGTTATCAATTTAATAATATGTATCGAATATAATCACTGTACAAAATACAAATAAAGAAACAAATAAACCTTAAAAGGAAATTTTATACTTCTGAATCTTTGCAAATAAATAAAAACCTTTTTTATATAGAATAACAATTAGTGGGATTAAAAGAAACATACTGATGCTGTTGGTTATACAATACAAAGGTACATATACTATATAAGAATATTCAACTTTTTTTCTTTTAATTATTGGTTTAATGTATGAAAACAATAACGAATAATTTACAAAAAAAATTGTATGAATTAAAAATCAAAATTTTCTAAATATCCGACTTACAAAAATAAGAAATAATTCTGTACGTTATAGATATTTACGAGTAAAATCGTACTACATTTTATTATTTTTCACATGATTTACTGTATATCGTGTACATATTCCCATATTTACTTATGTCTTTGTGGTAATTAAATTACTTAAATAAAATACAATAATTTAATTACCCAGGTACTAAAGTTGTTAAATATAATACTCTATATCAGTATATGTAAGTATTCTATATCACACTTTCCCTTGAAAGTTATAATAAATTTTATATACGACATCCAATCCTTTGGACACATAACAAATTTATTGTATTTAAGAAATAAACTTTATAAACAAAATATAAAAATAAATCTATAAGAACTTGTGGAGAAATAAATGGATACAACTACTGAATCAATAATAAATAAGTATGGTAGAATTACTAATGAAAAAATTTATGTAGGTATCTGTATAACATGAAAATAAAAGGAAGAAAATAAATATACCTAAGTTATTTCCAACAGCTCTTTAAACTAATGAGAATTGTAGTACAAAAAAAAAAAAAAAAAAAAAAAATGAAAGACATTTTTTCTTGAATTAAAGTTAAAACCGATATGAAACTTTTTTTATTATTCGTGGTGATAAAGTCATCAGAATCTTATTTATGTAAATTTCAGTGAATAACAGAGAAAAACTGAAAAATCTTTTAACTGCAAACAATTACATTTTTTTTTTAAAAATCAACATGGAAAAATTTCAAACTATTTATTTATAAATTATCTAAAATAATATAGATACTTCGGAAATACAATACATATGTCTTTTCCAAGAATATAAGATATGTATTATAAAAAATTCATCAATTATGGATACTTTTAATCGTACGTGTTTTTCTTCTCATAAAATTTCCGAAGTTCAAGTAGACATCAACACTTTTTATCTTCTTTCGTATACATGTCCTTTTCGTATCTACTTTTCAATCTATATACACCTGCATTGTGTCTAATAAAAATACAATAAGGAATATTTCACTAATATCGCATTAAGCTGACAGTATGTAAGCCGTTCGTGTTTAAAAGTTGGAAGTGTTTTAAACCTACTTTTCATAAAACGCGAGTTTAAGTTAGTAACAGGCAAAGTTTGATATATATGTGCTTTTTTAAATATGAAAACAATGAAAACTGTATAGAAGTTGTTCAGAACCCACAGAACATAAATTAGAAAACCTCAATTATCTTTAAACCATATACACATACATACATACATATGTATTTATGTATGTATGTATGTTAGTATATAAGAGTAGACTTAATCATTTTCAAAATAAACGGCTCATGCAGGTATGTAAAACTTCCACGTATTTATTTTCTTTGTGGTATTGATTCAACGTTTAACAATTTTCATTGAATAATAAATGAATATTTCCAGATTATTTATAATATTCGAAATAGTATCACGTGATGTCAACAATAAAATTATAGTCATGCAATATGAAGATTGTACAAAAGATTAATCAATAGGACTTTCATGTTATAATGTATATAAAACAACCCTTTCTGCAAGGCTTCGTGTTTAATGTGCATTATATGAAAATATATTTTTACTTGATAAAATGAAAAATTTGAATTGTTTAACTTAAATTTAAATCTAACTTTTCGGATTCTAACACCATTAAATTATTCAATTTTTTACTATAGAATTTATCAAAATTAAATAAAATTCGCGTGTACACGATTTTATTTTATTTCTACATTAATATCCTGTTCTATGATGAAACACTGAAAAAATTCCATGAAAACTAATAAAGGAATCAATAAAAAAAATAGAGTAAGGTCGCAAACTTTAAGCCTTAATATTTTTTTCAGATAAAATGCGGGTAAAATTTAAATAAACAAATATTTTAACATTCGACTAAGAAACAGCAATACTTCTCAAAGTTAATATTTTACTTTCCACATAGAACAAATTTGTTTTCTCCAAATATTCACATTACGCAACTTTTGCATTATAACCATTTATTCATGTTTAGTCTCAGTACTTGTAAGGTATTTTAAAAATTGATTTATTTCAATTTTATTTAAAAAAGACACAAACAAAAGATTTTTATGTTTAATTTTCTTTGTATTTCATTTTCCGAGCATTAAAACATTTTAAACAAATTTAAATAAAATATTTTTTCTTATAACTCGATTACCACAACTCTGATGTTCTATTGAAATCCGTAAAATCAAATAAATTGTTTAACAAACTTGAAAAATCTAATGAGGTGAAAAAAAAAGAGTACACATATTAAGCAGTAAAATTTATGGTATGGCTCATTTACAAAATACAACATAATTTAATTGTAATAGGTGTTAAGTATTTATAAGCTGTAAATGCTTTTGTAAATGTTTTATTTACATGGTTATTTGAAAAAAATTTAAATATGTATATATGTACTTAGAATCAAATAGTAAGTAGCTTAAAACAGTTTAAAATAAGAATCGAAAATGTTCTAGTTTTCGATTGGGTTCTTATAAAGAATTCAGTATGTACAATAAAACATTTCGAAACAGGAAAATATGTAACAGGATAATTAAAAAAAATCATATGTAGGTATATGCATGTATTTTCAAATACAATTATTATACAAAGTAATTAATTTAAATGTTATTACATAATTAATTTCAAGTCTACTCGTTATTGAATATATTGAATATATGTAATTTTGCACGCCTACAATTAAATTTCTTTGAGAATTGATATAAGTTGAAGATTTGTTAGTCAAATGGAGTCCACTGTACCTCACAAAATGTAGATGAAATCGATTAAAATAAGAATATCCACTGATTTATTGTTATCCGATTTATTTGATATTTGTATCCAGTATTTTTCTTATCATTTTCTATAATTTTTTCTCGTAAATGGAAAAGATTTCTACATCAAGACATACTAAGTTACAGGACGTCTAAGTGAAAACTACACCGAACAATTTTTGTCTATACAAATTGCTGTTTGCTTCGTTGAAGGAAAAGAAAGTTGAAATTTGACCAGAATATGATGGGTTTACCAGAAAATAAATCTTGAATAATAAAAGTCGTAGGACCAAAATTATAGGACAGAACAAACAACAAAAACTAGAAAGCCTTAAACTATTCCATTAAAATTTCGAGATGCAGTTCAAATACATATTATTTTCAAAAACTTTAAAAAAGTGTTTCGAAAATAATATAAATTTTACTTACAAATTTTAATCACTTTATATATATTTAAGCTGTCAGGATACCTAAATAAAGCACTTCAGAAATTATAAGGTATACATCATTGGCCTCCTCAATTGAGGTTTCGTGACGGTATTTCTGTTATACATATCCACCTACAGTTTAAAGTGGAATGCGAACCACTAAATTCGTTGGTAGAGAACGAATTTCTTTCTAAGGCAGGACTGGTACTGATATTTTTGTAGTTGGTTTTGTGGACTTGCTTATGGTCAGTAAACAGAGTCACCAAACTACTTCAGTATCGAGCACTTATACCCAATTTAAATGAATTGGTACTCATTCAAAGCTGAGTGAACTTAGGCGAATTCGATATCGAGACCTTTAGCATCGGAAGCAAGCACTCTACCGCTTCCGCTTACCGAAAATTGTAAGTATAAAATATAATAATGAATATTCGAATATGAAATAAAAAACAAGCTTTCAATTTAACTTTATATATAAGTATCTATTTCATATTAAACCTCGTGCATAATAACAGCTTAATACAAAAGAACCAAAAAATACAAAATAGCTGAAATACATACATATGTATAATAATTCATAATAAATTGTAGTAGAATATACTTAAATACATATAGTGATAGCTAATAATTTCCAACAGTAAAGAAACTGATACCTGATACAGAGTAAAAGTAATGAAGGTGTACCATATAAAATTGTATATTCACGATTTCTTTCATACATATGTATGTACGAGTATGTATGTGAATTAATGACAAACAATAATGATAGAAAAGATAAACATTTACCGAAATTCTGAAAAATGAATTCAATATCATTAATATTAAAATACAAAGATTCTACTAATAATTAATTAGTGAAATTACAATAATTTTGCTATGTGGCATTCGTGATTACTATACATATACATAGATAATATGACTATTATAATTAATATTTCTTTCATTATTGTATTTCGAAAATGAAAAATCTTCTGGATTTTTATTAGTGACAGGATATTAATTAGGAGAAAAAAATAGAGAGAGAAAAAAGGGTATTTGTCGAAAACATGACTTTTATTGTGTTTTACCCTGTAACTTTTATCCTAGTAAACGGATTTTCACCGTTCAAAGTTTTTATAATATTAGACCCTTCAAGAAATATTCTGGCCGAATTTCAGCTTTCTAGTCCTACGAAAACATACATTCTAAGGAATTAAAAAATGTAACATTTTAATACTAAAAATTGGTGCGTGGGTGTATAATTTAAAATATAACGAAGGGTTAAAGCTTGTTGAATAGACTCAAAGAAGTTAAAAAACATAAAGGAGGTTCAACAAAGTACTGACTTTGACAAAAAGCACCTTATTTTTTAAAAATGTTCATACTACCCGAATATTTTGAATAAAAATTGAAGCTGAAATTTTTATTTGTTTGTTTTGTAATTTTTTTGATATTAATGTTGACTGTTTGTTTCGTAAATATGTTGTTATAAGAATAAAGAATTATTTTTAGTATTTTATTTCATACTTTTATTGTAAAATTTTTTTTATATTTAGGATAAATTAAAAATATTTGTACTGCCCGAATACTTTGTTGAGCTACTATATAACTACATATATGTATATTTAATATCTAAAATTTTCTCAATTACCCTGCAGCACACCCAGGTGAATAAGTCACGAGACGCCACTGGTATGTATCAGGTCATCCCATAAGTAATGCGAATTTTTTATTGGGTATGGCGATAAGGGTTGCGAGTTTCAATACCTGATACCTCCTCACAAAAAAAAAGATGTATGTAACAAAAGTAATCCCTTTCCATTTTAAATCTGTCTTTTGAAGTATTCAAAACAAATTTAAGAGCTCATTAGCAAAGAAAACGATGGAAGTGTCAAAAGAGCATATACGCCACATTATATTGTTTTTCTTTAATAAAGGTGAAAAAGCAGCTGAAACCTGTCGTCAAGTTCATGGTGTTTATGGAGAGGGTGTAATAAGTTTAAGTCAAGTGAGCAGATGGTTTGAAAAATTCCGTAGTGGAAACTTCAGCCTTTCGGATGAACCCAGGTCAGGTAGGCCTATTGCCTTTGATGAGGACGCCTTGAAGACTCTGGTGGAGTCTAATCCAGCAGTAACTGTTGAAGAATTAGCCAAACAACTCGATTCAAGTCATTCCACGGTACATCGGCACCTACAAAATCTAGGAAAAGTCAGCAAGATGGGAAAATGGGTTCCTCATGAACTTTCTGAAGAAAACCGCTTGCGAAGAGTAAATGATTGCCATATATTGCTCTGCAGGCTACGTCACGAGCCATTTTTAGAACGTATTGTGACTGGCGATGAGAAGTGGGTTCTGTATGATAACGTACAACGTAAAAGATCTTGGGTTGACCCAAGCCAACCTTCAACATCACAATCAAGATGTGGACTTCATCCTTTGAAAGTTTTGTTAAGTGTTTGGTGGGATATTCGCGGAATTATCCACTTCGAACTGTTAGATCGTAACCAAACCATTAATACGGAGATTTACTGCGAACAACTGCAGCGCCTTCAAGAAAAACTCGTAGAAAAACGACCAGGGCTCGTTAACAGAAGAGGTGTTCTTTTTCATCAAGACAACGCGAGACCTCATACAGCAAGACCAACGCTAGATAAAATTATTGAATTTGGCTGGGAAAGAATGATTCATCTACCGTATTCACCAGACATGGCACCGTCAGACTATCACCTGTTTCGAAGTCTTCAAGCTCATCTAGCGGGAAAAAAATTAAATTGTAAAGAAGATGTCGAAAGGACATTACAATCCTTTTTTGACTCAAAGCCGCAGGACTTTTACAAAAGAGGTATAGAAAAGTTAGCTGATAGGTGGAGAACAATTGTAGACAATGAAGGAAAATACATAGATGATTAAAATATACATAAAAATTGTTTTATTTAATTCTCTTTCAATTCGATAAAATTTCGCATTATTTATGGGATGACCTGATACATATATTTTACACGTTTTCATTAAAATATTCGCTTTTATGAAAAAAATATTAACGAAAAACTTTAATTAACTTTCAAAAGTCGTCTCCAATACGAGTTTTAAGTTATTGTTTTTTTTTACCAGCTTCTACAAAATTTGCATGGAACTATTCCATTGTCAATTTTATAATATAAAATTTGAGAGTTTACATTAAGAGAGTCTATATTTTTTCGCTGAATACATTTCTAGAAACAATTATCGTGAAGACATGTTTCATGGGTTTACACTATACCGAATATTTCATGAAATGTTTTCCAGCAGTGCTTACATTAGATGACACAATTTAGAAACAATTTCTTTCTCGAATATACGAGTATTTGAAGAAAAATATCATGAATAATATTCTATATTCGTTTACATTTGACAGTTAATTGAATTTTCGTATCGCTTTGTGAAGTATCAAACAAGAAAAAATATTCTTAATTTAAAATTCAGAAAAACTTTCAGTTGAAAATAATATGAAAATAAAAATATAAAACCATCAAAGGAAATAATAACTACTGCTGTAATAATTCTTCTGAAAATAAAAAACACAGCAAAGAATATATAAATTAACGATATACGACTACGTTGCCGTTTAAATAAAAACAACATAAGTACGTATACTTTTCAATTATGTAAAGAAGCTTATGAACAAAATAGAGTTTTGTAGCCCACATAAAAAAAAAGTAATGTCATTAATTTCTAAAATGGTTGTATTCAAGTATATACTATTTATGTAAATCATAAATATAAAGGGTTCAAGGTTTTTTCCCCTTGAAAGTACTAGTAAATGTAGGACACAAAATTAAGTAATTAAAACATTAATTATGGAATAGAATTCTTTTCAAAATAATTTTGAACCTATCAATTGAACTGATTTTCTTGAATTACCTTCAAAAAAGAATAATTTTCAAAAAAGTAAGTAATTTATGTTATTTTGTTTTCATTTTTTTTTTTTTGCTTCAAGTTCATAATTCTTACTTGTTAAGGCAGCATATTATTTTTCAGTCAATTAAATTTAAATTTAAATAAAAAATAAAAACATTATTTAGAACAATTATTTCTACTTTCGTTTTGTTAAGCAAGTGAAAAAATACAATTTTTTCCAGTTTGTTAACAAGTTAGTTAGTCTTCTTTGTGGATGTAATTGAAATATTAACGTGAAGATTGTTGAAAACAAAGTGTTTTGTGATTAACTGAATTAGTTTGTTATTTGAAATGAAACCTGATATTACATAGAAAATGAATTTGAATAAAAAATCTTCAAATAATTTTAAATTAATTATATTCAATGAAAAATTCTGATACAAAGATTTTATTGATTTTGCTTCTAAATGTAAAATAACGAATTTATTAACGTTTTCATTGTACTATAGTACGTCCTTAAAGTTTGTTCTATGATAAAAATAAAATTTCACATGAGTAAATTTTGATTTTAAATACGAATAATATCTGCACTAATTAGCAAGTAATATCTATTATCGATTAAAATTAAAACAAAAAGTTAAAAGTCAACTAGCAGTAAAATTGAAATATCAATTGTTGAAATTTTTGCTCAAAAAATAGTTTTGAAACAGTTTTCTGTAAAGAAATAATTTTTTCTTCTTCTTTTTGTTCACTGGTATTTTATTGTTTTTTTTTTAAATACACATATGTGTGTATAAGTATGTATGTTTGGATTTTGTGGATGTGATTAAATAAAATAAATTTTTTAGTACATTCGCTTTGAATATAAATGAGTTTACCTTACACCTTAGAAAGGACTATATAAGTTTTGTTGTAGTAATTTTTTGAAGGTCGACCTGAAGATCTGTTGATCGTAGGATGAATTATTTATACATAAAATTCAAATATGTACCATTAATACATTTTACTTTTTCAATGCTGATACATCTTGCAGAATAACTTTTTCACACTCGTTTGCATAATTGGATTAGTTTGATGAGTAATACACTTGCAAGTTTATTTTTTTTTATTTTGTAAAGGCTTTTTTTAAATTATTTATTTAGAGATTTCTTTTTTTATACTACATTAAATTTCACCTATTTTTGGTGTACTAGTAATGAATTCTGTTTAAATTGTGTTTTGTATTTCTTTCCTTGCAGTTCAGTTCTTTCAGTTTCTGGATATTATGTGGTATTTACATTCTTAATGTTATTTGAATTCACGCAAGGCTTTAATAAAAAAAAACTGAAACTTCCTTATTGTTTTTTCTTCTAATATTTTGTTACAAGAAAATCAAAAATTGAAATTATTATTATTTTTGTTATCATACAAAAATTGAACCCAATTAATTTTGAAAAAGGTCAAAACATCTTCAAAACTATATTTTATTTGAACATCAATGAAATGTTGACCTTTTTTCAAATTTTATTATTCACTTTCAATTTATTTCTTCTTTTAAAAATTGAATATTATACAAGAAAAAAAAAAGATTCAATAGAAACCTTTAATATTATTGTATTTTTTTATAATTTACAGTATATGTAAAGTGCGAAGTGGTAAAAAAATACTCATGAAAAGAATGATATTGTGTTAAGGGAAATTACTATTGAGAAAATTATGTTGATTGAATTTTTTCTTGTCAATATACTTCAAGTTGGAATAGAAATATATAAAAAAAATTATATATAATTTTTTAATACAAAAAATTTAGATGAACCTTTTACATTTTTTTGAAGCTTCATAGCATGTTCTAGATACAAATAATTGAATGTTTACGAGAATCATATTATATCAAAAAACCAATGAGGCACAAAGAAATAGTGTCATAAACAATCAAATTTACATCACAGCTCATTTAAATAATAAAATAAATTATTTTATTTACGATTATTTAATGAATTGAAGTATATTAGTTTATTTGTAAATTTCAGAAAAGCAAGAATGTACTTTCTTTCTAAGGAATGTACTGAAGGCATTTAAAAAAATATTTATTCTTCACATCCATGATTCTAATTTAAAGTGTACCATATTTAAATGGTTTAATTCTATTTTCCAATTGTTTAAAAAATTACAAAATCATTAGACAAAAAAAAATGATTAGAGTAGTTCACTTTCATTTGAGCCGCTTTTTAAGTACATAAGTTATATTATAAATTTGAAATAAAGTGATATTAGAAAAATTTATAAGTATCCTTAAAATATCCCTACAGTACATATTATACTACTATGTATGTCACGACAGCCCTCTTTGATTTTGGCGTTATTCTGTCTCCCCAAGGCAGTTTGACATTATAGTTTACAGAATTCATTCCTTGTGCATCTTGTTCTAACATATCGATCCCTTTCATTCTAAGTTTTCCTTTACTTCGTTTCCTTCAGATACACCATTGAATATTTTGACTAGTTTTTGTTTCTAACCGTACTATATACGTACCAACCAAATGTCCAGTCCATTTCAGTCTCTGTACACTTATCATTATTTCATTTTAACACGTCTATCTTCTTTTCATCACTTTTCCTCATAGGTCATATTTCTGCAGTATAACCTATTAAAAATATAATTAAAATTTTATACAGATGTAGTTTTGTTATTTTAGTCACTCAACTTCACCCGAAGAATTTGTACAGAGAAAATTAGCATCTATTTGCGCACGGAGCCGTTTATTGATTTCATCATTAATTGAGCTTAATTATCGAAATTTGGTAAAAACTTAAAACTATAGATTTGTCCGTTGACACATTTTGTCTTATTCTCCTCGCTGAATAATTTGAAGACACATTTTTTAAGGAATTTATGAAGTTTTATTTTTTAACCAAACTTTTTACACAATTTTCAACTTACCTACATATTTAATTTTCATAAAAAAATTTTCCTGTATAAAATCTGTTTATGTAGTGATTTCAATACAACTTTTTGAATATGTATTATAAATAATTTTCATTTGAATTTGTGAACCAAATTTAAAATTAAAAGTAAGGCATTTCATAAGAAAATCATGAAAAGAAATTTGTAGAAAAAAATTTTTAAAATATTAAAAGATTCGTATTGAGTTCAAAGGTTTTATTCCTCTTCAAATTATAACTTTCCGTTTTTTCAAAACAATTTCCTTAAATGTTTTTGACGTAATACTTAATTTTTTTTTTGCAAATAAATAAATAAATAATACATTTTATTTTAACGGAAATGTATACATTATTAAAAACACTTTTGAAAAAACTACAAGTGCATTGAATTTAATGTTCGTTTTATTATGCTATTTAATTTTTCTTTTCCATCCATTTTTTTTTTTTTGCTTGTTCTCATGGAAAATTATTTTTAACCATGCATTTCAACTTTATACTGTGGTAATGGTAGAAGAAACAAATTTTCGTCCTTAATGGATACTTAGTTAAGGTTGTGTTCTATATTATATATTTTATTGTAGACCATAAAATATTATAACATGTTGACTAGTATACCATTAAACTTATAATAAAGATGTTCTTACTGTAAATGTGAATAGTAATAGCAGTTTTTTTCCTTTTTTTTTTAAAGAATTATAATTTTTTCTCTTTTTTTTTGTTTTTGTAAAACAAATTCCTGCAATTTCTTTAGATCTTCTTCCATTTAATCTGTTCATTTTTTAAATAATTTAAAATATTTATTTTTTTTTGTCTTTTTTTTCCTCTTTCGCATTAAAATCTGCAAATATAATCTTTGTTCATAGAAAAGCTTGTTTTCTTATGTTTACACTTATTTATTACATAATATGTATGTATGTACTTATATGTGTATAAACATACATTTATTTTTATGCTATAAGAAAAAAGCAGATGTAAGAATTTGTTTAAAAAAAGAAAAACATAACTTTATAGATACTTACTATGTATATATAAATAAACGAAAGAATGCAATTGCAAGTTGTAGTTCTATACATATTTTTATCATCCAAAAAAAATTTTTTAACATAAATATTATAATTTTATTAAGGAAAATATTGCAAAAGTACATATATAGCACATAAAAAAATAGAAGTATGTAGATATTGAATCAAATTTTTGATAGCATTCTACATTCAACGTCTTTTATTATTTACTCAAATCATTCGAAGCCGTAAAACCTAAAATTGGTAAATATAGAGATTGAAATATAAAATAGATATATACATATGTATATTCTTCACATGGTAGATAAAAATTACAAAAAATTTTTAAATGAATATTTAAAATCTGAGATACATCGTTGTGAGAAAAATCGAAATATCTCATACAACGAAATCTTCGAAATCAGGAGGTACTGCTGAATGACTTAGAAGCTATGGTAGAATGCACAATTTATAGCGTACAAATTAAATATTGCTTAACATAAAAAGCAGAACATTTAAAACATGTGTAATTTCGGTACTAATGTATGGATCTGAAACAACTATGTATTGTAAGCAATAATACATTGAAATCCAAAAGACTTCTTTCCAGCGCTGTCATAATCCAAAATACTGTAAAAAGGATATTCTTACGTTGTGTTATTATTATAAGAAAACAAAAGACACAAATTGTACGTAAATATCTTTCTCGAAAGTTTTTAAAATAATAACTAACGAAAATGCAGTTATAAAAATATCTTACACCTTTTAATATAAAATGTGTTCATATTAGTTATTCAAATATAAAGTATGTGAAAAAATTAAAAACATTGAGTAAAAACTCGAATTAAATAAGTAGTTTTTCTCTAATCATAAATGTAAATCTTATGACATGATTAATGTATGTATGTATGTCGAAGATTATTCAACAAAGTAAAAAAGAATTACGCACAAATGGTCCTAAAATTATAAATTTTCTTTAAAAATTGACAATGATGTCGGCCTAACTTTCTTAGTTTTAATCAAAGAAAGTTTTCTTTTTATTTCCTTTTTTTTCTCTTTATAATAATTCATTTCTCCAGAAGATTGACAGGATCTTTCTTTATAACGTTACAACCTTCTTAATAATTTATCTTATGCCAGGATTACGATGTCATTTGTTATTGCGTTTGCGTAACTTATATATACATATGTATTGTACTACTTATAACTAAAACCAAGCCTATTTATCAAAGAGCTTTTTTTTAATCTTCAAAGTAGGGCGTTTCTTCTAAATATAAAAAATCTGTGTTAATAAGCACGTACAGAAATAAAATCATTACCACTTTTTTTTTTCATAGAATTATCTTTTGATTTTATTTAAGAAACATTATTTGTTTTTAATTTAATAGAAGGATTTGCTTTTAGTCGATATGAATTTATAATAAAAAGTAAATAAATGTAAAATTAAATTATATATATACTTTTATCTAAAACATTAAATACCACAAATAATTTAGAAAACGAAATATAAAAAATTAAAACTTTCTAAGTAGGAAATTTCTATTTAAAAACAAGAAAAAGTTCAACTAAATAGACTTTTCTAAACTTTCATTTTACTGTTAAAATTCAAAAAAAGCGATAAATTTATTTAAATTCATGGTTTTATGATCATTAAATAAATCCACTTTATTTATTTTCTTTTTTCTTTAATTATTTTATTTGAGAACAATTTTATTATTTTTAATTGGGCTTTATTACTTATTTCAGTAAATATTTGTAATTTTTTGTTTGCATTTCTAGTTTTGTATTAATTATTATCATTCATTTTCCGTATTCAATCTAAAAACATAGTGTTTTTTTAATTAATCATACTCTAAAAGAAAAACACTCTCAAGTTTCAGGAACTAATTTTTTCCTTAAAATAAAATTTTGTAGATTTATTTCTTCAATTTCTGACACAACTATTTGTTGTCCTTTTATTTTATCTCCCACAATTTATTTTGTTTCATCTTGATTTGCTATTTCAACTGCTCTTTTAAAATAAGAACTTTAAAAATTACAAGATATTTTTCATTTTGTAGAATTATAAACAAACTGTTAACATAAGTAAATATTTGTTTATTTCTTCTAATGAACCATGAAAAATTAGAAAATGTTCATCATATTTTTAAATCTAATAAAGTTTGTGTTTGTTTTGCATTTAGTAGTTTATACATACATACATACTTATATTTTTTTATATAAAATTTGATTAAAGGAAATTGTGATCAAACTTATATCGCATAATATGTGTAGTTTCTAAAAAATTGAATTTATTCTCATACGTTCTCATTCACTTCTTTTTTTAAGATATTTTCACATTGAATTTTTCTTTATTTTTCAGACTTAAATTTTGACGATTTCAAAAATAATATTTTTTTCTATTAAGATCAGTATTTGTTTATGGAAATAAGCAACAAAAAACTTAATTTAAGACCTTACTTCAATGCGTTTTGTCATTTTTGGTGATATTAGCTAGAAAACAACCCAGGTTTACACGTTTCCATTTTTTTACTTTTCGATTGTGATAATTTTTTTATCTTAATTTAAATCGGAATTTTTATAAACAATTTTTTCTTATTTCCCAAAAATTTCTAAAAATGGAGCTGCCTCCTTCTTGAAGCAAGGTTCCTATGTAAATCTGTTTAACACCTGTATGTACAATATATGTACATACATACATATGTTACATAAATAAAGATTCCCGTATAGATAAAGCACAGAAAATCAAAATGTTTCAAGCGGTTTGTATAACATATTGGAAGTCAAAAGTCACCTACATTCTATTGAAATTTGACCTTAATATTATTACAAGAATAATTTTTGAAGAAAACATTTGGAAAGTTTCATATTTTAGAAAAAATGAGGGTTGAAATTATTTTCATATAATTTTCATTATTTTGCTATCGAATAAATATTTTATTGTGAAATGTAAAATACGAGTATGTGATACAGAAATGACGTAATAAAATAGTTTTGGCTAAAGTCCAGAAAAAAAAATGAAATTTCATCAACAATTAGAGCTCTGTAGAGAAAAATAAAGAATTTTTCTATAAAATGTTATCTAATGAGTTTCCACAATTCTTTTCAGGGCCTCCAAGCTAGCAACAGCTTTGAATTTCATTAAAATTGGACTAAAAATAACAGAGCTTATCATTGACCAAAGTCGACAGTTTTACTCAAACTTGTGCTTAGTCAGTGAGGGTAAAAAAATAATTTCAATTGTAAAAAGTTGTAAGAATTTTAGATCAATAAGAAAATTTCGTAAGAATAAATAAAATTTACTGTTTTAGTCATTCACATTTTTTTTTTCTAACTAAACAAATTTCGAACTTTGATTAAAACAAAGATTTTTCATTACAATATATTCTATTAATTTAAATTATTGTATTACTATTTAATAAAGTCATTTCGTTTCGCTATGGACTTTCTTCTAGGTCAAAATCATCATAATTTTACAGGTGTTCAGAACAGAAGTCACGTAGATAATATCATTATT
The DNA here is from genome assembly GCA_939192795.1 of Bombylius discolor. Taxonomy (NCBI): domain Eukaryota; kingdom Metazoa; phylum Arthropoda; class Insecta; order Diptera; family Bombyliidae; genus Bombylius; species Bombylius discolor. The sequence goes on along the minus strand of OW584241.1, from coordinate 16,952,433 downwards.
GTGATAATTGCTGTAAAAAAGACAGTATTTTAAAAAAAAATTGTAACTAATAGTAAAAACGTGTAAAAACAGATCTTTATGATTAAAATTTAAAATGTGTTAGCTCTACCGTACAATGGACAAAAGGACTAACTGACATATACATATATGTATGTATGTACATTATACATATACATTATATGGCAGTTAGTCCTTTTTTCCATATACATTATATGGCAGTTAGTCCTTTTGTCTATTGTATGGTAGAGCTTGTCTGGTTGTCTTTTTAAAGTCAAAAGAATTTAAAAAAGTAGTTTAGAAAAAAACTAATAAATATTATGAACAAAAATCATATCAATATGGGTCATGAAAAATAAATTAAAGTTTTAAGTTTTTTCAATGTAGAAATCGTGTATGTGAAGAAAGTTCTCCCCTATTAAGTTAGCAAAAAACAGAGGTTGTTAAAAAAAAAAAAAACAAAACAAAACAAAAATATATATGTATAGTATATGTATATATGTACATACTTACCTATATTAAATATATGTATGTACCTATGTACATAAGTACAAAATGATCAATAAAAAATACTTTCTTCATAATATTTTCTTTATATCTTTTATACTTTTTTTTATCCCCTATTTAAATATTATAAACTTTCCAGACGGATTTTTATAAGAAAAAAAAAACTAAATAATAATAAATAAAAAGAGATCTCGTGATTATTGAAAAAATAGAAGATTCAATTTTTTATTATGTACGTAAGTTAAACATTAGAATTAAAAAAGTTTTTAATACTAATGAAAAAAAAATTATTTAGAATAAGGAACCAATTTTGAAAATTTAATGAAATTTTTGATAAATATAATAAAAGTATATTCTAGTACAATAAAAGTATTAATTAAAAAAATTTAAAAAAAACGCAAAAAATTATTTAAATTTTAAGAATAGCTATATGGAAAAAAGATAGAAGGAAAAAAATAGTAAAAAAAACAATTATCTACATAAATTCACATAATCTATTAATAACAAAATCGTTCTAAATTTAATATCTACTTTTTAATAATTAAAATTATTCATAATGAATTAAGTATGAAATTTAATAAATTTTCTTATTTTTCTACAGTGAAACCAAAGCAAAAATTTACTATGAAATGTTTTTTTACGTTGTGATCCACTTTTCATAAATTTTATAGTACGAGTATGCGGATAGTTAATGCAAACTGAAAAATCTATCCAGTTAAAAACACTGATAAGGAAAAAAATACATTTAACAAAGACTAGATATACAGACTAAAAAAAAAAAATTCTTGAAAAATTTGTTGTGCAAAAGAGATTTAAAGATGTGTAATATTTCACGTAGAAAAAATTATAAGATTAAATAAGATTAGCCAACATGATATTAGTTAAGGGATGTGTACATTAACTATTTACTTATATATATTTTATAATAATTTATATAATGTTAACCGATAATTATTAATTAAGGATTTACATTGTAGAAAAATAAAAAATATTTTCCTTTTTTTTTACTTTCATGCTTGGTGTTGTGGCTAGTTACAACACCTTCAAAAATGCTGAAAAAAAGTAGGGAATGCCAAAACAAAACAAAATTCAAATTATTTAATTTTGCAAAAAAAAAAATCACTAATTTATTGTTACAAAAAATATCGGCGCTACAACCTTTTCCGAGCAGACCTTCAATAGAATACTTTCACGCGCATTTTATTAAAGTGTTTCATAAAGGATAATGGCCACGGAAATTTCGACCAATCTCTAAAAACAAAGAAAAAAAAACATATAAATAAAAAAACTATTTTTTTTTTTTTTGAGCGCTACAAGGATAATAAAATTATGAAAACAAAAGTAATTTTAATCCCAAATTCCAATGGAAGACGCAGGACATAGGCGTAAAAATTCAAATGTCAAAATTAATTCTAGAATATGGGAATACCTTGAAATAAACCACACGCTAACTTCATGCCTCAAGTTGCAAATGTGTCGCAAATGTGTCTGCGTTCGAGGCTCTAAATATTTTGAATTTTGCGTCTGAGATATTACTAACGCCAACTTTACAGTGGAAAATATGTTGGTTGACACTTGCCATGTTCTTCGTTTTTTTTTTTTTTTTTCAAATTTAAAAAAATGGAAAATAAATTTCTGACATTTTTGTTTTATATACATACTAGAGTGTTTGGGTGCTTTATTAAAAAATATAAATAAAATAGAGAAATTCGTGGAAAATAAATAAAATATAAATAAGGTTTGAAATATTTAAAGAAAATGGGAGAAAAAATAATTGAATATGTAAGAGATTTTGTTAATATATGTATGAATAAGTTAATTTATTTTAACTATGTATGTAAATATGTAAATATTTCAAATGCTTTCACCTTTCAAATTTAAAGCAAGATGATTTTGACAGTTTCAGTTAAATTCATAAAATACATTTGTTAAATGTCAGATTGCGTCTGCATCTTTCATTTGAATTTGGGCTTTATCTTCACACGCCTTTTTTCCTTCTTTTTTAATTGTAACTCAACACGTTAATTTCATTCTTGTCGATGCTTTCCATTTATACTTTTTTTTCTCATTATGTTAAGTGAGGGTGTGATGAGAGCTAGTAGTTTTTATGAATTAAAAAAGATAGAAAAATGAAATTTCGAAATTTATTTACGTTTGTAAAGTATTTTAGATAAGAAGAAGTTTCAGGTTTGTGGGAAACTCTAGAACAAAGGTATAAGATATAAGACATAAAATATTGACATTTTAGTAATCTTTTTTTGTTGATGTTTCGCTTTTAACTTTTTTCTTTTTTTCTCTAGTAAAAACTAATTATAGTTTTTTTCACTTTAATTGAAATACATATGATTTATGTACCTACTCACTTCAATATTTTGTGTTGAAAATTTGCGATTAAAAAAAAAATAAAATAAAATGAAATAAAAAAATTAAACAATGAATAATAAAAAATAATAAAATTTAAGTAAAATTTTTTGTTTATTAAATAAAAAATCAATAAAAACAAACTTTTAAACAAATTTTCAAAATTACGAAAAAAAAAAATAAATAAATGTGTAGGCATGTTATGAATCATAAATTTTCCACACCAAACGTAAAGAATTTTCCCAAACCTGTGTGGTATTTATTTCATATTATTTGTAGCTACCCACTTTTAAACTTTTAGTATTTCGGATCACCAATTCTGTGAGGTGCTTAATACATCAAATAAAAAAAAGTTTTTGTTTTTATATTCATTAACTAAATATTAAATTTAAATTCATCCATAATTTTTTTTTTGTCTGTATCAAATGATACATTTAATCATTTTATATTTAATTTTTATTATAGAGCTAACTTATCCTTTAAGAATTCAAAAGTTAATTTGTTTATTTTGTTTTACTATCGAATTGAACTAATTTTGTAGAGAAAAACATCATTACTGATTTGGTAATACATATACATATGTATGGACATACACACAACGTACCGTTTTCAAAAGGATTTCATCTGGTATTATCTCACTAATCTTTTGAAGCTTTTAAATCATTTTAACTAATTTTAAATATTATTCTATTGTATAAATTTAATTTAAGATTCAATACAGTAGCTTTTATTTTCGCAAAAATTAAACAGCTGTCACTCATAATATTGACAATTTAATATTTAATGATGTTTCTGATGATATAATTTATAACAACATTAATTACGAAAACAAAGCATTAACGCTTATAGCAATGTTATTATTATTATCATAAAATTAGTAGAGTGACAGTATAAGTAACGAATTCACATTATAGGTGAACTTTTTTGGGCTTGTTGGATAAATTTCTTATTAAATATAAACTATTGATTAAAAAAAATAAAAATTAGGAATGTGTTTTCATTTTTCCAAAATGAAAGTTTTGTGATTCATTCTAAAGAGATCTAGTTTAGACTTCAGAGTCTTACTGATTAAGTTCTTTGCAGTAGTATTGAAACGTAGTATATTAACAAAAAATGTCTATAGCTTATCTGAAAATTTAAAAAATCTGGTTCTTTACTAGTATTGTTTCCCAATAATTAATAGACAAACTCCATAGTCAAAAGTATTATATATAATTAAAATTGAAACAATTCAAGCATATTCAAAAGAAATAACAACCAAATTGTTGTTATGAGGTGCAACATAAAATCAACAAAATTAATGAAAAATGAAAATAGAATACAATTCAAAAGTTCTTGAAAATTAATTTTAATTTTTTTAAAGAAAAAATTATATACATACTTTATATCGTCGTCTATATGAAATTTGAAAATTAAATAAATACTTGAAGTACTTCAAAAAAATATTCCACAACTTTTTGACCGAAAACCATAATGAATTCAAATTTTTAGATTGTATTATACTTGAAAATATTTCTCAAACATAATTTTAATTCAGTAGGTTGTTGGTTCTTCTATGTATATATACATACCTACGTGTATATAATCTATATATGTATGTACATAAATATATAAATATATAAGAAAAAACTTTTATTTTGAACTTTTCATTCAAAGCTTTGTTAATTAAAATTTGAGCACTTAAACACAACATACAGGTAAAAAAATTATTAAGAGAAAATTTCATAAAAGAAACACTTAATAAGAATTCTGTTTTATATTATAATTATACTCTGTTTTATATTATAATTATACTCTGTTTTACATTTTATCATTTTATTAATTTGAAAAAATAAAAAGGTTTTCATTCATGAAGCATATAATATGTACATATGTATGTATAGTACATTATGACTTCAACTTGTTTTTTTTTTTTCTAAATAATTATATTCAAATAATTAAATTTTAGTTTATAGAATCATTTTTATATGCATGTATGTAGATATTTATTATCTGTATTATATAAAAAGAAAAAAAATTAATGAAAAAATTAAAAAATTAAATAAATATTCTTACATGTAAAATGTACTACATACATACCATATGTATGTACGTATACTTTCCAATAAAAAATTTGATGTCGAAAGATAGTCATAAGACCAGATCGTGAACCAGTTTTTACTTAGTAATAATTGAAATGCCATTTTATTGAGTGTCAAAAATCAATTATATTAAAATTTGATGAGGAATGAATTACATTATAATATTTTATATAATTTCATTATTTTCATTACAGCTTGTATTCGGATTCCACGATTTCACATGTAGTATTTAGAACTATAGTAAATAAGTATAATTACCTGGAAATGAAAAACTATAGTTTTCTATAGTTACTTTAATGAAACTTAATTGTAATTACAATGAACTATCTATAGAATATAGAATATTTGCAAAAATTCAAAAGGATACTGTTAATTTATCGCATATTTTCACAGTGAAAATTCTATTAACTGAAAATTATGAGGAAATTAATTTGCAAATAAAAAAGTATTGAAAAAAAGTTGTTCATATAATATTTGAAGCAAAATTTTTTTTATAATCATTTTAGAATTATACCGTAGTATTGTATAAAATTTGTACCTATTTAAAATTATTATAAAAGAAGAATAATTTTATAATGTTCAATTTAATTTTAAAATTTTCAAATATAACATAAGTAAAATTTGCAACAGTTTAAACTTTTACTTCTGCGTATGTTTAGAATTTATATAGATATACATTTCTTTACCCTTTGGTTATTTATGTGCAAGTGGTAATTTTTTTAGTAAATTAGTAAACTGTGCAATTGATGTGGTTGTTTTTCAGGTTGATGTGTCGGCTAAAGAGTGCTTACAACGATATGATATATATATTGTAAGAATTTTTTAGCTTCAGCAACACAAATTTTTTTAAATTATGAGCCACAACATAGAAATATCTCATTAGTGCACCTTCGATTATCACATCACCATCAATCATATTTCTGTAGGAGGTTTGAGTATTCTTCATCAATGATTTAGGTGGTAACTGAGAACAGCAAACGACATGGCATTCGGTAGCTCAGTGGTTAGAGCATTACTCCGGCAAAGTATAGGTTCCGTGGTTCGATTCCCGGCCGAGTCGAATGTCGTTTTTTTCATGTTTTTCAGTTACTACACAATCCAAATCATTTTTCTAATTTTGGTTCTACTCAAATACAGTATAGCTACATACTAAGTATAAGTTATGTTAATATACGTTACATTTATTACTGATTTTTGAGATTTAACATGTTTAAAATTGTTGTCATTGATACACATACATATGTATATGTACACACAATCATATACAATAGACATATTTTTGATTCTAGAAGAACACCTTTCCAATAAAACAAAATTTCAAGCATCGTCAGGCATTCAGATTGAAAGGTTAATCATATGGAACATTGTGAGAATATAAAAGTTAATGATTTGTGAAATTAAGGTACAGAAATTTTTTTATATCATGTGTAAAAAAAGGAAAATATAAGAAATGAAACACCTTTTTTCACTAGAATGTATGAATGTAAATGTAGAATATGAATAAGTCATGTAGGTTCCGACCCTAGAGAAAAACATCGAATGCACTTTTGATTTTAGGGTGTAAAAAATCATAATTCAATTAATTTTGATATTTTATTTAATTGAAAAACTTTTCTCAAAATTTTATCAGATGTAAAGAGCACCAAGATCCATTAATAATGCAGGTAGCAATAGCATTATAGGTCTCTTTTAACTTACACGAAACCAATTAACTATGCAACTCGAGGGGGATATTTATCAGCTTCATGTATTTTAGCTATTGATTAATTTAAAATAATTACACATATGTATAATAAATCAAACCATTGAATATGATCGAGCATAAAATAAGATATGAACAGGCTAGATTTAGACCACATAGAAATTGTATAGATCATGCACACACGCTAAGATTGATAATAGAACAATCAATAGAATGGGGTGGCTGCTGACCTTTCAATAGGGGGATAAACATGCGAAATCGTACAAGACCGATGGAGCATGCCGTAACTATTGAATTGTCGGAAGTCCGGCTACGACCTCCTCGTGGTGCCACTGGTAACAGATCTTCAGTACGGTCATGTCTCTGCTGAAGATCTGGCCAACAGTAGCCTGGGCATCCAATCCAAGGGTGGAACAGCATATGCCCAGGGATGCGTGGCTAGGGGAGAGCCTAGTCGCTAATATGCGAACTCTGGATACCAGGCGACCTCCAGTTTTAACAAAAGCCTTCTCAAGGTACAAGGGCTCTGCCTTGGGTGACTGTTTATTTCCCTATTACTCGTGGGACCATTTATGGACACTAAAAACAAAAATAAAAAAAAAGAGGAAGATGCGCCTCCAAAAGCATCAACCACAACACCTTCAACAGAGGGAAATGTTCCTCTTGTTGACAATGTCATGAGAGAAAACGAAAGCTATGAAAGCTTAAGTGATTCTCATGACAGTAGTGATGACACAATCACAAATGCGTCATCATTACTAGACAGCGAAGCTGAGTCGAGCCGAAGTTTGGAGGCTGAAGTTAAAACTTCTTTAGAGAAGCTAAAACTTAAAGACTCCGACAAGAGGATCAAACTCAGTGGAGCTGGAAGGAAAAGGTTGAAGAAACTCCTGCAACAGGGACTGGGTATTGATGAAGCACGGTTGCAGGCTCTTCAACCTTTAACACAAAAAAGAGGAGAAAATCTCAAGAGAGAACGTTCAAACGACTCGCCTTCTGAGGATTCCAGCGCTAAGAAAGCCAAGCAACCTCAGAAGGAGAAGACAATCTCCTCTCCTTCAACAACACAAACTATGCCTTCAACGACAAGTTTCAAACAAGTCGTTGAAAGCATACAAGTGGGTATTCTGGCTAAGTCCTTTCCAGACTCACTCTTGACTACGGAGCAAATGAGCTCCATTCAAGAGTGAGTCTGAAAAGGATAATAGTGCACAAGGACAGTGCTACAAAGCCTAAGTTCCTTGGAGCAACTTTTAAGCCAGGATGGCTAGTAATCAGATGTGCCAACGACAGCACAAAGAAATGGCTTCAAGAATCAATAAATGACTTGAAGCCATGGGAAGGAGCAGAGCTGGTTGTGGTGGAGGAAAAGGACATTCCTCGATCACAAATACTAGTTGGACACTTCCCCAACAGTGCTAAGGATAAGAATGAGGACATCATGGGACTCATCAAAGGGCAGAATGAGTATAACGTGGATGATTGGAGAATCATTAGAAGATCCAACGATAAAACGTCCGCATTACTCACTCTGTCTATAGATCACGGATCCTTAAAAATACATTCAGAAATACTAATAGACAGGAAGTAATTGACCTTACCCTGTCTACACCAATTGTTAGTGAAAAAATTATTGATTGGCATGTATCGAGCGAAACTTCTATGTCAGATCATATGCATATAAGATTTGACATAAAAGCCGATATCTCGCGCATCCAATACAATCAAAACCCCAGATGTGCCAATTGGGCACTCTATGTAGAACTCTTGAGCTCTCGTATAGATCAAGAGAACTCAATAGACACCAGAGATGAACTGGATATAGCAGCAGCTAAATTACAACAGTCTCTGGTAAGCTCTTTTAACGAAAGCTGCCCGATGAAACCAAAACGGATCAATAGAGATGTTCCTTGGTGGAATCAGGAGCTAAGTAAATTAAGATCTTCGACAAGAAAGTTATTTAATAAGGCAAAACGTACCGGTGATTGGGCTGAGTACAAAAAGGCCTTAACAGAATACAATAAAACACTGAGGAAATCAAAAAGAAACACCTGGAGAAGCTTCTGTGAGAGTGTAACAGAACTACCTCAAACAGCAAGACTTCACAGGATTCTTTCAAAAGTACACTCCAATGGAATAGGCTTATTAGAAAAACCTAATGGGGAATACACTCTGGATCAGGAGGAAATCTTAGAACTATTACTAAGAACACACTTTCCTGGTTCAACAAAACTAGAAAGCGATCTTACTTTGCAAGAGACTCACACCATAGTCTCGGGCAGAGAATATAGTCTTGCTAGCAAAATATTTACGAAGGAAAAAATATTATGGGCTCTAAATTACTTTAAACCATACAAAGCACCAGGAGGTGATGGTATATACCCAGTGCTCCTGCAAAAAGGGGCTAAGCAGATCATCTCAAACCTGGAAAAACTATTCAAAGCAAGCTTCAGATTGGGACACATTCCCAAACCATGGAGGAAGACGAAAGTCATTTTTATACCTAAGGCGGGCAGAAGACCAGATGCCCAACCAAAGTCTTACAGACCAATTAGTCTAAGCTCTTTTCTCCTCAAAACAATGGAGATTATAGTTGATCAGCATATTAGAGATAGCGTATTAATTAAAAAGCCTCTGAATGCCAATCAACATGCTTATCAAGCAGGAAAATCAACACTTACTGCTCTCCATAGTTTAATTCATAAGCTGAACAAGACTATGGATACAAAACAGATTGCGCTAAGCGCATTCATAGATATCGAGGGAGCATTTGATAATACCTCGTTCACATCAATTGAAAGAGCAACAAAAAATAAAGGTTGCGAACCTTTAACAACAAAATGGATGAAAGCTACAATAAATCGAAGAGAAATTGAGGCTACGTTGGGAGATATATCAGTGACTGTTAAAGCCATCAAAGGATGCCCTCAAGGTGGGGTACTATCACCTTTGCTATGGTCTATAGTCATTGACGATCTACTATACGAGCTCAACTCTCTAGGATTTGAAGCACAGGGATATGCAGATGACCTGGTGGTGATGGCTAGAGGCATGGACGATGAAACAATCTCCATGCAACTACAACAAGCACTAATTCATATTAACAACTGGTGCTGTAAGGAAGGATTATCCATTAATCCTCAAAAAACAGTTATAGTTCCTTTCACAAGAAGAAGGAAACTCAACTTGAAGAAACCTTCTCTTAAAGGAACACAAATACATTTTTCGAGTGAAACCAAATATCTAGGAGTAATCCTGGATAGCAAACTTACTTGGAACAAACATATTAATAGTTCCATACAAAAAGCCACCTTAGCTTTATGGAATTGTAACAGACTCTTTGGCAAAACTTGGGGACTAAGACCAAAAATGGTATATTGGTCTTATGCAGCCATCATAAGACCCATGGTAACATATGTATCAGGCATATGGTGGCCAAAGACAAAGCAAAAAACAGTACAGAATAGACTCAACAAAATACAAAGACTAGCCTGTCTTAGTATTACAGGAGCTCTTAAAACCACCTCAACGGCATCATTGGAAGCCATGCTCAACTTTCCACCTCTTAATATACAAATTGAGAAGGAGGCACTAAATTGGGCTTTAAAATTTCAAAGAAATAGAGGACTGAAAGCGGGTAATCTCACCCATAATCTTAAAATTCTTGACGAATTTAAGAATCATCAAATCAGTCAAGTGACTGACGAAATAGAAACAGTTTATAACTTTGAAAAGCCGTTCAAAGTGCTGTTTCCAGATCGACAATCTTGGCGCAATAACAAAATAACCTTCGATAGAGGTGCCTCTGTGTGGTACACAGATGGTTCAAAAACTGAACTGGGGGTTGGAGCAGGGGTAGTAGGTCCAAAAAGGAGCCTATACAAATCCCTAGGAAAATATCCATCAGTTTTTCAAGCTGAAATTTTTGCTATTGACATGTGTGCTACTGAGTGCCTAAAGAAAGGCTTCAATAAAGCCACAGTCTACATAATTTCAGACAGCCAGGCAGCACTTAAAGCCATAAACTCACACAAAATTGTGTCTGGACTGGTTTTAGAATGCCTAAAAACTGTTAAAACACTAGCTAGGACAAATAAAGTATACCTAATGTGGATCCCAGGACACGAAGGCTTCAAAGGAAATGAGTTGGCGGACTCCCTAGCGAAAAAAGGTGCCGACTCTAATCTCCTTGGACCAGAACCTTTCTGCGGTCTGCCTAGGAGTCACACAAAAAACAATATAAAAAAATGGGAAATGGCAAAATGCATCTCCCGATGGAAAGAAACTCCTAGAAATATACAAGCAAAGGAATTCATTTCGCCTTCAGCTAATATTTCCAGGAAACTACTCAACCTCAATAGAAAGGAGCTAAGGACCATCACAGGTCTCCTTACCGGACACTGTCCACTAAATTACCATCTAAGCAGGATAGGTCTACAAGAGGATGACAAATGCAGATTCTGCAAGGAGGACAAGGAAACCTCAAAACACATTCTGTGTGAATGCGAAGCATTGGCCTCCAAAAGAATGTGCTACATGCATCAGCCTTTTCTCAAACCTGAGGAAATCTGGTGCGCACCTTCTAATAGAATCCTAGGATTTATCAAAAGCCTAGATCTATAAGAAGCACGGGCGGTACAAAAGATCTCTATTGGTCGAAGTGCAATAATAGCCCCTTATAATCTAATCTAATCTAATCAATAGAATGGAATTCAACACTATACACAACATTTGTAGACTTCGAAAAAGCATTTGATTCCATATACAGGTCAAAAATTAGGCAAGAACTAAGAAATAAAAAATTACCTGAAAAATTAATCAGATGGGTAAAATCCATATACAAAAATGCAAAAAGTGCAGTGCTACACAAGTCAACTATAAGCCCCAAATCCAAGTCACAAGAGGAGTAAGACAAGGCTGTTCTCTAGCTTCGTTGCTATTCACACTGGTATAATAAAAACAAAAATGGATAAAAAAATTTATACATTTAAAAAAAACAAATAATGCAAAAATATGATTGATTTACATGATTGGTTATACTTACATATTTATTTGATCTTGAATATCTAGAAAACCATTAAGAATGCACCTTCCTCTCCATACATTTTTGTTCATCTCTCGTCGAGATCTATTAACCTTTTTAATTATTAACTCACATTTCGTAAACTAGCCTATATAAAGAACAAAATTTTTGTATTTTAGTTAGCTGAATTTGGTCACTTGTAAGTAAGTACTCTTTGAGTATGAGCTTAATGTAAACCCCTTCACAAAGCTTTTGTAGAAAACTTCAGAGATAGTTTTTGCCAATAATTTCGATAATAATTTTTTCAAAATTTCGGAACATTTTCTCTAAAACTTTTCAAACACAAAAATATTTTGCAACAATTGTTTTTTTTTTACTTCCAAAAAAACATTCTATCGGTTTCAAAAAAATTGTTTTTCAAAAATTTCAGGCTTTCTTTTCAAAAAGTTAGAGAAATTTAGTTTTTTAAAAACTTCGAAGAAAACTTTCTTTAAATTTAAGTCTAAATCTTGATTAATTTTCTTTTATGTTTTTTTACTTTTAAACAATTATTTCATAATTTCTCACACAGGTTAAATGTTCTTCTTCAAATTTCAATGAAAATTCTAAGGAAAGTTTAGGTATTTAGAAAATAATGTCATTACATACTTGCTGTTTCAATTTTCTCCTTTACGTATGTTTTTCGAACATTTCGAAATTTTTATCGAATTTAAAAAAAATTTATCTTTTTACCCTCCCCTACCCTTATTATCCTTTACCCTTGTCATGCAAACGAAAATCAATCTCATTCACTTCTTTGTTTTTCTTTTACACTATCAATATTCCCATTTTAAGGTACATGTGGCAAAACAGAAATTCTTTGTACTGTATGAACATATCTTCTCGACGACATTTTCATTGTCTTAATTGTCTTATTATTGTATTTCCATCATACGATCATTAATAGTGTCAAAATCTTCAGACAAAATTATTGACCAATTGAAAATATAATGACAAATTCCAAGAGTAACTTTTAATTTGTGTTCAACCTCATAAATTTATCTGAGAGATTTCCTAAACAACTAATTTGTTCATTTCAGATACATAACTTTTTTTATTTGATAAGAAACCGAAATAGTACTATAAGCTTCACATGTGCAATAAAATTATTTTTTTAATTTATTTTAACAAATAAAAATTTCTGGAGTTTCCTAAAACGTTACTAAATTAGATAATAATTTTATATTACGATGTTTTTTTTGTCTCAAAAGAACAACAAATTTTGTTTTTCTTTTTATAAATTCTTTAATGAGTTTTCTTAAATAAAATTTCTAATTAGATTTCTCATTTTATCGTTTTCTCGAAGATTGAAAGTATCACGTTTTTCTCTCTAGTATATAATTTTGATTATTATTTTGAAAATAAAAATTATTTAATTTTCCAACTTTTTCTTAATAATTTTTTGAACTTAAGAATCAAATACATTTTTTCAATTAAAATTTTTTTAAATGAAATGTATGAGAAATTTCATATTTGGAAAACGTTCTACGTTAACATGACAAAAGTATATCCAATGAAGAATTTCAATATAATTAATTTTTTCTTTAGTTTTTTCTTATCACAGTTAATGAAATTCTGAGTAAAGAAAAGTCTTAAATCTTGAAAATTTTCATGCATACTAAATATTCCATTACAGCAAGCACTTATGTCATGTACATATATGTACATACATATGTATGTATGTATATGTAAAGCATATAGCATGAAATACGATGTCATTCTAGTGGAATAACTTCAAAGAGTTGCTCTTATTTAGTTTATGTATACTAACGATGCAAATACTTATTGTTAGTATTTAGGAAGAAAAAAATCAAATACTTTCATCATCTGTTGGAAATTAAATCTAATTAATTATGCGTAAAAATAATTTCAAAATGAATTTCTAAAATAAAACAAAACAGAAAATAAATTCTATGGAAGTTTTGTTTTGGCCATGGCGATAGAACTGCGTATTATTATTTTTCATCGCTGTTCATGGTATTGTGAGGTATGTATATATATACATATATGTATATACATATATGTATATGTATGTATATCTAGCAGCATCATTAATTTCTTAACGAAATTGTGCTGAGTTGAATATAGATAGGGTTTGTGAATTATGTATATTATTTTTTTTTTCAACTCACTTATTCATTATAACTCGTGCCTATGAGTACAATATTGGATTTTGTGAAATTTTGATAACATTTTTTTTAAAATAAATTTTGTATAATTGAAGAAAGTTAGTTATTAATTTTGTATTTGAATTATTTTGTTTTTATTAAGAGAAGTAATATGGTAAAAGAATTCCTTAAAGTAAGAGAGTACCTCCTTACAATATTTAACATGGAAGTTTAACGTTTTTTACCCGAGGACTTTTTTTTCCAAATAAGATACATTTTCTTTTGAAAAAAAGTTTTCTTTACACGATTTAATACTTTTATGCCCAGTTCCACAGTGGAAGCTTAAGCAGAGTTTAACTCTTAAACTAAGTTTAAGCACTTTTCTTTGTTTCACAGTGCAGGCTTAACCGTTAAACCAAGTTTAACTCGAGTTTAACTTAAGCCGTCAGAATTGGTAGCTTAAACTCTATTTAAGGTTTAAGTAGACGTCAAAAAGAAAAAAAAACAGCTGTCATGTATAGTACATCTGTCTGTCTTGTCACTGGGATTTATTATAAATTAAAATTTATATGGTGTAGAAATAAATTTTGTTCTAAAATATTTTTATTGAAATAAAAGTGAAATAAAGAAGTAGAAATGTTTTCTAGCAGTAGTAGTGATTCATATGATATGAGTGATAATGAATATTATAATATAATTGTTAATATTAGAAGAAGAAACAACATTCGTGTAAGACCTAACCATTTTGGTTTATGGGATGATATCGATTTTTATGTAAGATTCAGAATGTCTAAAGAATACTAATGCCCAGTTCCACAGTGGAAGCTTAAGCTAAGTTTAAGTTAAACCCAGAATATAGCTTAAGCTTCACTTAAATTTCTTTTCGTTTCTCAGTCAATTTATTTTTGGAGCTTAACTATCTTTAGTTAAACCTGTCATTGTGAATGCATTTAGGTTGGAATATATGGAACTTGTAAATGTCATTGTTTAGCCGCTAGATGGCAGTGACAATTGTGACATTTTAAGTTTTTTTTTTTCGAATACTATGTGAACAAACTAAAAAAAAATTTATGTATGTATATATAAATAATATTTTTCTTACATACATATAGGTTTATTTTGTTTTATTGTTTTTGTTTTAAAGTAATTTTAACATTATTTTATTCATTATTCAAAAAAAAAGTTAACTATATATATACATATATATGTACGAATATTATATAAATATAATAAAATATAATATATACATACATATATGTATGTACATACATTGTACTTGTAGGTACATATAAAATATAAACATATAATTGAATCAAAAAAAAAAAAAAAAAACAGACAAACAGGAAGAAATTGAAAAATAATTTATTCAAAAAATAAATAATATTAAAAAAAGTCAAAACGAAAAATTTGCAGAGCAAAAAAGAAATTTATATTGCTTATACTTAAACCCTAAATAGAGCTTAAGCTCTCAATTTTGACGGCTTAAGTTAAACCCCAGTTAAACTCAGTTTAACAGTTAAGCCTGCACTGTGAAACTGAAAAATGTGCTTAAACTTAGTTTAAGAGTTAAACTCTGCTTAAGCTTCCACTGTGGAACTCGGCATAATAGTATTTTAATACTAATTCCTGAAGAATGTCTATTTCACTAGCACTAAAATTTGAACTTCTTTTTTTATAATCCATTTTATTATATCTATTCTAAAAAATATTATTTATTTATTAAATTTTATAAACGATGTGATTTAAACTACAACGTATTTTTAAAAAAATTTAAAATATCACAACAATTGCCACTGACATCTGACGGCTATGTAATGACACTCACAAGTTCCACAAGTTCCATCATAAATTAATTCACAATGATAGGTTTAACTAAAGATAGTTAAGCTACAAATATAAATTGACTGAGGAACGGAAAAAAATTTAAGTGAAGCTTAAACCATATTTTAGGTTTAACTTAAACTTAGCTTAAGCTTCCACTGTGGAACTGGGCATTAGTTTTTAAATAAAGAAGATTAGAAGCTATAAGCTTCAAGTATGTAAATTTTGGTTGAAAAAGATATATAAAAAAAAATTGAAGATATTTTTATAGTTGAGAAACAACATTCGAAAAACCCTCAAATTTTTTCGTATATTTATCAAAAGGAACTAAATTAGAACTTACTTATCTTTTGTTCCTGTTTTTTACTTAAGAAAAAAGGAAATATTACCTATATTATTGTACTACAACGAATAAAACTACAAATATCTTACTACTTTTTGAATAGGATTTTTGTATGTATGCTTTAATATTATTTTTTTAAAACACTTAATTCATTTTTTTAAAATTTTGTTATAGATTTGTCTCACTCATCAATACGACAAACATAAAGCATGAATGTAATAAAAAAATATATAAATTATTATTTTAAACAACCATTTTACATGTTTTATTAGACAAATGTAACAATAAAAAAGTAGATTTGTTTGCAACATTAAAGAAAAGACTTTATATAGAAAAGAATAAAAAGAAAAGTTTTTTCAAGTTTCCTTAGTTACTCACGTACATACATATGTTATAACAAAATTTTTAAAAAAATTATTACATAGATCATATATTATGCGCATAAAATAAGACGGATGAAATTATATAGACTGTGCGTCATGTGAAAAATCTATGTACATATTATGTATGTATATTATACTTATGTATAATATGTATAATATAAAATATAAACAATGAATGTTTTTAATAATAGATTTGAAAATTAAAATTTCATTAATAAAAAACAGTATGTAATATAAAAAAATTAGATATTTATTACTTTATGCATTAGGTTATTTTACAGATAAAACAACATATATACTTTTATTCATTGACCTGCTTTCTTTCTAAATTTTTTTTTTTTTTTTATACTTTTTTATTTTTTTCTCTTTTTTATTAGGATTAAAGAGCTAAGACGAAAAAATGATTTTTGTTTGTTTTTTGCAGTTAAAAAAAAATATTTCAAAATATATGAAAAGTAGTCATTTCATTTGATGATGAGACTTTGAATGTGTTGAAACCGAATTATAGAATTTTTTTTGTGTACTTTACTCATTTCCCAGTTTTGTTGTTAGTTTTCTTCACAATTCTTTAAGGCAATTCTAAATTAAAAATAGAAAGAAACATGTAAAATTTATTTTTCATTTAATTGGTGTATTTTTCTTTGTGATACTCTCAACTATAAATACAAAGAACGTGCTCATGACATGTTTATTTTGACATGTGATTTTATACACTTTCATTTTAAATAAAATACAATGTATCATCGCAGAGCAGATACATATATAGAATTTATATTGTCATTGGTATCATATATACTGCTTAAAAAATCTGACATAAAATTTCCTTTTAATTCGTATAGCATGTTTATTTAATATCAACGTATTTTTTCTTTTAGCTTTGTGTTCTGAAAAACTCGAAACTAATCTTATTTTTTAGTGCAACAAAGATTTACTAACTCGTTCAGAAATATTTTTTAAAGAATTGTAAAATATCTGTGTTTAGTTTTATGTAAACTTTTTTAGTAATTTTTCACATTTGTAAAATATGTGCACTATTTTTTTTCAATTTTGCTAAATAAATAAGAGGGAAACTTCCGATTAGCGAGCGTAATCTATTGAAACCGGACTTTTTTCAACGTTACTTTGAAGGTTTCTCTTCAGCGTGACATAGATCCTTATTGGCACAAATTTCATTTTACAGCCGAAAAATACCTTTGAAAATTTTAATTTTCAAGATAACTTATTCTTCTTTCTAACACCCTTTATTTCATTTCGATTGAATTAATAGTACTTGAGATATAGGGACTTAAAGTCAAAATTTCGTGTTATTTTAAAATCGATTTTTCAACTTCTTTAAAAAAGAATCCTACTGATTTTGTGCGGCGTTTTGTTACTATGGATGAGAAGTGGGTCCATCACTGCACGCCAGAAACAAAACAGCAATCAAAGCAGTGGGTGGAAGCCAAAATCGACAATAAATGGCGAATATCACGCAAGTCTTTTGGTCCAACTAAATGAAGAAATTCGTGAAAAGAGACTTGGATTGGCAAAAAAAAAATCATTTTTCATCACGATAATGCGCCTGCTCATAAAGGTGTTTTTGCAATGGGAAAACTGAGAGATTTGAAGTACGAATTGTTGGAACATCACCCTATTCACCAGATTTGGCTCCCTCTGACTTCCATCTATTCCCAAATCTAAAAAAAATTTTGGCTGGAAAACATTTTGAGTCAAATGAAAAGTCGATAGCAGTCGTAAATGGTCATTTTGGGGACCTTACAGAAACTCATTTCAGAGATGAAATCCCCTTTTTCATTTTTATTCCAATCATGAATTATTCCTTTTATAATATATACTATCTTTTCAGCACGCAAGCAAATGAACCAATCAAGATTATTTTAAACAGAAAACGTTTTTCATTTAAAACAGGTCAATATATTGTGTGTTATTTTATTACCTACTTGTTTTCTCTCATAACAAAATATTTTCACGCATATTTATCAAGAACAGAGTTCATTCATTTTAGTACAATTTTTTGTTGTCAACTTTAACTTTATGACCGGGTTTATACGTACGGTTTTTTGCACGACCTTATCATCCATTACGCTTTGATAAATTACGAAAATGACGTACGTACGTTTACATGGTCACTTTTTTACCCTATCTAAAATTCTCTTCATTCTCTTTTATACTTATTTCTTGCTTGGTAATTTGTATGGTAATAAAGTCATATACTCATATGGTTAACTGAAGAAATTGCGATAATATGAGAAAAAATATCAAAGTAACGAATATAGCACAAAAAGGAACAGCCGTGATCGAAGAAAAAGATTGATTAACCTGTGAGTGACTTCCCACCGCATACTTCCTACTTCTTTTCCATATAAAACCGGTTTTTACGTTCTACATAGGGTAAAAAAGTTAGCGTATAAACCCTGTCTATCAAAATTAAAATATACATAAGTATATGTATGTATTTGTTTAGATACTTTATTTCACCCCTAATGCGTGACTTTTATTTTATTGTTAACATATGACATATATTTGTACATATGTATGTACATACATAGCTGTTTTTTGTGATAAATCTCTCATGTTATTGAATTTTACATCTTCCATGAAAATACATACATATGTATGTATGTACCTATGTATGTGTAAACTTTTTATTCAATAAAATGAGAAAAAAACAAAATTTCGTAAAGAAAACTGCAAATCTGTTTTTCATTGTCATTTTTATACAAATCCATTTTTAAAGTTATTTATAAAAAATTTTATTTAACGGTTTGTTATTACGTGTACATAGCTACATACATCCATGTACATACGCGGATTATATTAACAATTCGCAGGTGTCTTATCATTTATGTGATAAACATAATCTCGTTAATGTGATAAGTTATGAAAATAAATGAAAAAATTAATATTGTTCCGACAGAAATTGAAATTTATGACTTTTAACTGTAGAAAAATTTATATTTTTATTTTTGTTTGGTTTTTTTTTTATTTTTTTTATATAATTTACCATGAATATATGTAATGTGTATATCGGTATGTAAATTTGGCCTCAACGTTCATCACTAATTTGATCTTGATCACCACTATAAAAGACTTTAATAAATTTCAATGCTAAAAAGCATTCAAGGATATTTTGTGTATATTCAATTTAATTTATTTTGCAGTATTTTCTTTTTTTTTTTAAACTGGTATCTCTAGGAAACTAATTAACCTCAGCAGAAACGAATTAAGGACAATTACGGGACTTATCACTAGGCACTGTCCGCTCAACTACCACTTGAGTAAGATGGGGCTCAAAGAGGATTACAATTAATGCAGATGTTGCAAAGAAGCCAAGGAAACCTCGAAGCACATCCTATGTGAATGTGATGCATTGGCTTCTAAAAGAGTGCAACATACTTTGAATCAACTTTTTCTAAAACCAGAAGAAGTTTGGTGTGGATTCATTAAAAGCCTAAACCTATAAGAAGCAAAGGCTGTACAAAAGATCTATATGGTATAAAGGTCGAAGTACAACAATAGCCCCTAAAATATGTATCTTATCTTATTTATTTTTTAATGTAGCTTGTATATTGTTATACTTACTCGTACAAGAATGTATGTACATATGTATCTATCTATCTTTTAATATTAAAACTTTAATTACCTAAAAATCTTCTACATAAAATTGTTAGGAAAACTTTAAAACAAAACTAGATTTTTCTGTAAAGTTTTATTTTATAGAAGTACCAATAGCATAATTCATCATTTTTTAAAAACAATACTTACAACAAAAAAATATTTTATACTTAAATATTTTACGAATATTTATTTAAGATACAAAAAACATATAGTTTTTGTAAAATGTTGTACAAAATATATGTATGTATATGTATCATTCTTTTATTTGAAAATGTATAATTTTCTTTGTATAAAATTTATATTGCATTATTTTGTCTTTCGTGCAAGACTATCTTTAATGATGATATACTTATGAAACAAAAATTTTGTCAGAAATACGATATTATTAAACTCTTTAAAAGTACATATTCACAACAGACATAAAAAGTGATGAATACTGTAAAACTAGAAAATATTAAAAATTTTTGTTTTGAGAATATTGTTCAGAATATTAAAGTAAAAAAAAATATTTAAAAAAGTCAGTAAATTTAATATCCATCATCAAGTAAAAAACAAAATTCTTGATATTGAATGTATTATCATTGGTAATGGCAATATCGATATTGTCTGAAATTTCAAGTTTTTGTTTTGTGGAAAAATTAATGGAAGCAATTACATTTTCCATAAATAATAAGGTAGTAAACAAGCAAGTTGTAGTTATTCAAATTTTATTATTTATTATTTGGTTCCATTTTTAGAATATTTTTATTTTAGTTATTGAAGAAAATAGCAGAGCATCGTCCAATTCGAGAAACACACAGCCTTCAGTGCTGGAGCTGCCGAAAAAATTGAAGTTCATTTTTATTTAGAGTAGAAGTAATTTTACAAAGGCAAAAGATAATAAATCTTGAAATTTCATGTTTCTATCTTTTACAGTTCATTAGATATTGAAGTCAAAATTTCGTTATTTTAACAGACTGTTGGAAAATTATAAATCTGAAGTATTTCTCGCAGCCCTAGAAGAGGATATTGTAATAGCCATTGTAGCCTCAAAGTAAATTTTTTATTTCGTAAACTTTTTGACTGTACGTAATTAGGTACCAAACTAATCATACAGGTAAATAATATGAAGATTTTTTTAAAAAAACACCATTAATTAAAATTTTTTCTTAAACGGTTGGTTTATGTGACGAATTAAAACTTTGAAAAAAATGTTCCTAAATTATGTTTTTTAAATATCACATCTACTTGCTTGAATTTTAATTTACAGAACAAGTAAATTTCATAATACACCTGTCCAAAATACGTGACTAGAATTTTAGATAAGTTGTGTGAACAAAACATGATAAAGTAAATTACACTAAGAAAAAAGTAAAACAAAGTATAAGTAACATACTGATTTGCAAATATTTGCTTAAATACCAATTTTCTGTACCATGAAGGTTTACTGCTTACTAAAAGTAGTAATTTTATTCTTTCTATATTTTCATTTAAAGAATGTACCCCATATTACTTTATTTCCTCATCGTTTACAGTAAACAATGTTATCCTTGCTTTCATCTGAACAAAAAACTGTTATTAAATTTACATTATGTCGTTCACCTGATTTATTGACCAATTTTAAATGTATGAGTACCTTAATCGCAATTGCTTTTTACAGTTCATTGGAAATTCATATAAAATACTTTACTTGATATCATAATTTTTTTATAGTAAATTTTTTATTGATTTTTTTCTTTTAAATTTTAATTGGAGATAGTATATGTATTAAAGGTGCGTGTAGTTTAATGAAATCATATGGAAGAATAATTTGAAAAAAACTTCTCAGAATTTACAGAGATAATTATCATAAATCAAAGTAATTATTCAATATCAATAAATTAAATCTTTCAAAGCAATTTTCTAACTTAATTATCTACTAATTTATTTAAAAATATGATGTGTTGTTACACGGAAGTTATAAGAATAACAAACTATGTACAGATTGTAATTTATACATAAGTAAAAAGCTAACAACAAAAACCAACAATAAATCCACCTTTTGAGAATTATTGTTGTTTTTTACCATGGTATAGCGGAAAAGGTTGATAAATAATTTTGTTTTTTTTTTTCGTAAAAGTTTTTAAGAATTCACATAATATTCGAAATCACTTGAAAATTTCTTTAAAGTTGAAAAAGTATTTTTACTCCTGAATATTTTATACATTCTGCTCGTCACACCCTAGATTAACATAATATTCGCTTTTTCAAAACTCTTGACTTTTTAATCACGAGCTCCCTACTTTGTATAGCATAAAGTTATATCTAATTACATACAGGGTGTCCGGTTTAAGGGTTTACAAAATGAAACCACAGATAGGTCTCGCCGAAACAAGAAAAAAATCGTATTGGTTGGCGATGGGTTAATCTTCACAGTTTCCGGGGTACGGGGGGTTAAGTATTTTTGCGAATTTTTTTGTTGTTTTGTTTTTTGAAACACCTTTTATTTTTGTTATTGCTTATTGTATAGCAGTGATTTCATCCCACTTACCACAGAAGGAAAAATTGTATGTAATATTTTATTTTATAAATATTTTCATTATTTTAAATACAAAACTATATTTAAATTTTGGGTAAATTTTTGTTAATAATTTATTTTATTCTCTAAAAAGAATTTTTTACACATTTTATGGTTCCCAAAGTATTTTTTTTTTCAAAAGATATTTTGAAAGTTTCAAGGTTTTATATATTGGAACAAAAAAAAGAAGAACTACTTTTTAAAATTCCGCTCTTCTATAGAGGTCAGACATAATCGCTTCTATTTGTTGTTTGTTTGCAGAATCTTTGAAAGGTTGCATTGTGGATAGATTAAACTATTTGAAAATAATCTTCAATAAGGTGGTTTTTTTTAGACCTTTCGTGCAATTTTACCTTGAATGCATTAAAGAAGAATATACTTTGCGTTAAGTACTGTATGTTTCTCCTTATTTTCTTGCAAAAATTTGTTTCTCAAAAATTTTAAGATTCAAATTTCATAATCGAAAGAGAAAAATAGTTTCAACATGTTTTACAATTTTTTTTTTGGAAAAATCTTAATTTTTTTATGTGTTGAAAAAAATTCTATTTAAATTTAATTTACCACTATTTTTATAAAAATTTTCCAAGTAGCTAAACATTTATTTAGAAAATAAAGAAAGTCAGTCATACAGTAAATATTTTTTTAATCTAGCAAAAACAATTGCGTAAACATATACATATGTACATATGTATGTATGTACCTACACATTTGTGATTTTTATTGCCTTACGTATTTCTGTTTTGCATTACGAGATGGTACTGCATATGAGTAATCGTTATACACATATCCTTAATACTGTAAAAAATACTATTATTGGAACTCATTTTAATTATTCTTATATATACATACATACATCCGTACATATACATATAACTTATACTTAACTAAAATCATGTATCCTTTCATTTTTTATTTTGGAAAATGAAAAAATAAGTAAAAAAAAAACTATTTCATTATCATTTCGAAAAATATTAATCACAAATACATATGTATGAGCTACATACTCGTATATGTATGTTCATAAAATTGAAAACTAGTTTAGAGCAAAATTTATCCTTTTCTAGGAAATATTAAATTTTATATTCATTTGGCCTGAGGCCAAATTACTAAATTTAGTTTCTGGAAAACTAATTATATTATATGTATTTACTTAAAAACACTTCTAACTCTTCCTAGTATCCTACTGTAAAACACGCTATAATAATCAAACAAATAAAATGTTCTTCAATTTTCTCTTCATCATTTTTAACTTTGAACTGAACATTATAATTAAAATGACAGTTACAAGTCATGTTTTTAAAAACTTTCTTCTTTTTTCACTCAAAAACATGTTAATATTTTATTTTCATTCTATTCCTAGAAAATAATTAAAATAACTACTCATCAGGTAAATTTCAAAATTACTCTTTTGCCATCACTTTTGCTGTAAATTAATACATCTGTAAGTAAATTTCATTGAAAATTATACTCTTGGATAGATTGATATCATACAAAAAAAAAAAAGAAATTTAAATGAAATATAAAAAAAAATGAAAAAGAAAAAAAAAACAAAGAAGAATCAGTAGGACAAAAATCATTGCTGTACGTGAGGGACAGGTTTAATTACACATTCCATTGAATAAAATCATTTTTATGTACTAATAATATTAACCCAGAAACATTACAATAAAAATTTAATTTAATTTTTATATTTTAGCTAAATATGAGAATTTTTCAAATATATAAAATTTCCGGGAAGAAAAAAAGGTGAATGAACTTATACATATTTTATAAAATAATATAACAAAACATGTAAAATTTACTGTTTGGGGTGTTTGAAATTCTAAGGAGGAAATTTCTTCTTTCACTTTAAAGTAATAATAAATGGAGAATTAAGCTAATTTTTTTTTCGAACATATACGAGTAACATATGTAGTTAAAAATGGTATGAAGTAAAAATTGATTGAAATTTTACCAGTTAGAAACATAAGTAGAAATTTCTATGAACTCTAAATAACCCTTTCATATTTTTCCCATACCTAAACTAGCTTTTAATCCTAAATCTTTATATTGCTCATTTGAAAAATTTTAAAGCTTAAGCTTCACCCTTACAAGTGTCGACTTCAAAATGTCATAAAATCACACCCTAATAATAATAATTCACAGCAAGTGTCTAAGAGGACCAGTAATCATAAATTTTGTATTTCTCTTATAAAACCCATTATTATTTTATTTTTATTATTTCACTCGAGATAAGAAAAAAAATTACAATAGATGCTTACTTTATTTTTTTGAAACACTCTTGGTAATTCCAATATTCTTGATTGAAATATTTTTGTGAGGGATAAAAATATGATTACGACAGCAAAAACAAACTATTTTTCTCAATTTACGTAATGAATTGAATGCAATATACTTTGTTTCCTTTACTTTTAGATTGTAATTGTGCACAGTATTCCTTGTACAATACTTTAATAAAATTAGTTGAATATTTTTCGAGAGAATTACTTTTTCTTTAAATATTTTTACTTTTGTCCTTTTTGTAATAGAAAAGATAAAGAAAAACGTTTTGAAATCAAAAATTTTTATTATTACCAACATTACTAGTATCATTCTTTTTGTGAAATTTTTTTCTCGAAAACAAATAAATTCAAGTTGTTCTTTCAAAAAGATAAGAGCTTTTTTTTCTATATTTTGAATAGTTTTATTTTGAAATAAATAAAAACTGAAAATTATTTACATTAAAAAACATTTTAAATGCATATGTAGGTACATACATACATATGTATATAATAAAGTGTTTGATTTTGTTGTAATTTTTTTATTGTATGATATAAAACCCTTGTACTTTTATACTTGTCAGCATTTGAAAAATTCTCATCTCATACTTTTTAATACTAAAAAAATTTTAATATTTGTGTGATGAAAACGGAATCAATTTATAATATTTATAATATCTGTCAACGTAAAAAATTTCAAATAAAATCATTTAATTATGTTTATTCGAAATTTTCATAATATTTATTTACGGTTAAATTAGTTTACTAATCTTTTCATCTGGTATACTAAAAATCTTGTGGTTTATTTATCATATCAAATAAAATATTAAACTTCAAGAAAATATACCAAAAATAAACCAAAGACATTTCCTAATTTATTGAAAACAATAAGTTTTATTTTATTTATTATTTTAATTTCATATCAGTCATACCAGTAAATAAATAATTCAATTCATTCAATGCAGTTAGATTTCCACAATTTTGAATTTTTTAATTTTTAATCTTCATATATTAATATTTATTAAGTGATTTAAATCAACAAAAAAAAAAAAACAAAAAAATACAGTAACGGTAACAAAAGTAAATAAAAACAGCTAAAATATAATATGAAGCTTATTTGGTATTAGTGAAAACTGAGTGGTTTAGAAGCCAATGCAATGTGTTTCACATTGTTCCACATTTTGAGAATTTTTTTTTTATATGAAGAAGATTTTTTATGGCTTCAAAGTCGTTAATAACATTAATTTTACCAAATTTTATTGAATTAATAACATTGGCTTCTGAACCACTCAACTTACATTTTCTTGTATCCCACAATTTTTAAAAAATGTTTAAAATTTTTCTAATTGAATTTCAATAATTTTTCAACGATTTCATGAGATTATACATATGTACATACATACATATATTTTCAAACTAATTTGTGGGATATTTTTATTCATCAATTTTTAGAAAATTGAAGTTTTTTTTTTAAATTGACTGCCTACATCATATTTTAAAATTTTAAATTTTTAAATTTATATGAAACTACATATATGTACATATGAAACGAAAATCAAATCTAAGAAAAAAATTTAATTTACAAAACTTTCATATATCTTATATCTTATTCAATAATCCTTAGAAATAAAAGCACCTACCACAACTTAAAAGTTCATTTTGTGTGAACACTTTTATCTATCAATGTTTGATTCTAAAGCAGTTCGTTTACATCAATAAATGTTACACAAGAAAATGTATTCGAAGATAGTAAATTGAATAATGTTTTCATGGAAAAAAAACCGAAACCAAAAAAATAAGCTTACATTGTACTTAAATATTTTGAATTGTAACATTTATGTATCCTATGTATGCAATGATATACATATATATGTACCTAAATAAAGTAAAGACATCTACGAGTACATACACATGTACATGAAAATAAGGTAAATAAGAGCAACAAAAAAATCGGTAGTAAAACTTTAAACTAAATTTGTAATTAATTTTTTTATTAATAAAATTATCAATGACAGGGTAATAATATTTAAAATGGGTTATTTTGAGGTTATGCGAAAAACACCTTTTATAAATATCATTTCAAATAAAGACGAAAATAATGTATTCCACATTCATTTCTAAAACCTTTTTTTGCCTAAATATGTGACAATTTTTGGTATGAATATTAATTATGTATATGGTGCAAAAAAAACTTCATTTTCAATCTATCAACCTGTCACATAATTAAGATTTATGAGCATATACACGTATAAGATGTTTGAATTTAAAAATCGTATAAAAAGTTTTTCAATTAAATTAAAATATCTACGAAAATGAATGGTAAAAAAGTTGAGGTGTTACATTAACACGAATACTGTGTTGAATTAAGTTTGCGAAACCATGAAACAAATTATATTTTAACTGAGACAAGATCGTAATTCGATAGAAAATTTTAAGAAAGAGTAAGTGTGGTAAGTGCATAAATAATAAAATATGTGGTCTTTTATGTTATTGTTATACCTTTATTGTTCTTCAAGCATTAAATTAAAATTTTCATTGGAAAATTCATAAAAAATGGTACTCCTAATTTTTAATTTTAATTATCAACTTGTTTATTCTTTAAATTTATTTTTTTGGTTACTTTTTAATTTTGTTATTTTTAATTGATAAAAGTAAAACCAAATAAACTCAGGACAGAAGCCCCATAGTATCAGAAACAAAACCCTTTCATAAGCTAATTCAAAACATACAAAAGAACACAGTTATTTCAATAATAATTTCATTTTCAATTTGAAAAATGTTTTAATCAAATTAAAAAAGAAAAATAAATAAATAGACTGAATAATTCAAATCATAACTAATTAAATTTTTAAAAAGGTTATTTGTTGGTTTTTTTTTTTACCCAAAAATGTAAAAATTTGAAATTATTAATGATTGTTCTACATACTAGACTCTTTAACTAGATACTTGTATGTTCTGTTTGCTAAAATATCTTCTAGAACAAATATAAATTTTGAGTAATAAAAAAAAACACAAAAAATTAAATATCAACAAATTTTTTTTTTTAAAACCATATGGCCCACAATCACAAGTTTTTTTGTAACTAATTTAATTACTTGCGAAAGTGTTGTAATACACCCTTTTGCTTTCAATTCGTTATGGTATGCCAATATTCAACCAAAAATTTTAAGCGTAGAAAATTAACATAATAACAAAAGAATAAAAATAATACATATACGCTTGAAAATCTTTGAACTAATGTATTTGCTAAATCTTAACTAAAAGGATTTATTATCCTTCTAGACTACTATAAATTTAAAAGATTTATCATTTGTTTTAAAATAGATTTTTGTTGAAATATTACGAGAATTTGACATTCTTACTATCTTAATATTCTTCATGGTATAATTACGGCTTATTGCATTTATTTTTTAAAATGTTCAAGTTACGCACTGGGCGAATAAAGATATTTAAAATTGGCAACAATTTTATGAGAGAATTATAAAATAACTGTCAATATTTTGAACTGTTTTTTAAAATTATTATTAGAACTCTCACTATGAAAATGTACAATAACACATCGTACAATACTTCTCTTTTTTTTTGTTATTACTTTCACCTGATGATTTGGTTAAGGAAGTGTTAAATTACAATAGACTTGTATTGGTAAGAGGGGTGAAACTCTTGCGCACGATTGATTTTCAAGCATACATTTAACTTTTATTAAGATCCTCTGTACTATTTCTGAACTATTTGTGAATTGTGAGTAAAATGTAAATAATATTATTTGTATAATTTTTATACCGTTCCATGAGGAGTAAATTTAAAAGGAAGGGATGAATATTATATTTTGAAATAAAATAAAAAAAATATATTTTCAGCTTTCAGCCATTATTAGAATCTAAATTTTTTAAAGAAAACAACTACAGTTTCTTGATATTACTATTATTATTATTTCGTAACCTTATCTTCACTGCTAAAGTGGTTTTAGTGCAAGTTTAGAGCATAATAATTTGTAATAGAAAAAATAATAATTTAGAAAAATATAGAATAGAATAGAATATTAGACCTATAAAAATCTTTTGTGCCGACTTGCTTCTTATAGTTTTAGCCTTTTGATGAATGCTAAAGTGCTACTTGAAGATGCGCTCCATATTTACTTAGGTTTGAGGAAGAGTTGATGCATGTAACGCACTCTTTTAGAGCGCACCACCTCAAACAAGCAAAGGTCTTAGGTTCGAATCCTTAGGTTCTTTTCTTAGTCTACTACATATGGCTTATGGGCAGACCGCAAAAGGGTTGAGGTCCAAGTAGTTTAGAGTTGGCCCTTTCTTCGCTAGTAGTACCTATGTATGTACTTTGAAAGATATAACATAATGAAAACTATATACAAGTAAAATTAATTTTTCCGGTTTAATTTATAAATATTGATTATTATTAATAATCAGTGTGCCAATTTGTTACAGTTGAAATATGTATTCTTCACAATAAGATTTACAATAAAAACTCATTTTTCTGATTCTTTTCTTATTAGTATGACTAAACAATTATAAGAATTATAATAGAAAAAAAACATATATGTACACAATATGTATATGTACGTATTTAAATTATTATAAGAAAATTTTGAATAAACAACAATTATTATTATTAAACTATTCCATCAAAACATATACTATTATAATAATGACATAATTATCATTAAATAATTCATGGAGATTTCATTTAACTGTTACTGTTTATTGTAAGCTTTTATCACTACTTAAGGCTGATTAAGACATTATCATTACCACACAAGCCCCAATCTAAATATTTATAAAAATTAATTTAATTTTATATAAAATGTAAGAGTCTCCTAATGCCCTTATCAAATTGAAAGCAATTAAACTTAATGTGACAATTTAGAAAGGAAAATATACACAAGTTCTTGGTTTATTTTCGTCTCGATTTTAATTTTTTTTTTTTTTTTTGATTTCCTCTAAAAGTATTATACTTATAACGAAAGGGTTATAAAGGGTTTATAACAAAATAAACTTTAAGTAATAGCAATCCATAATCTTAGGCAAAAATTATAGAGAAATAAGTGGCGAAGTCGGTTCTCTAAAAGACTCAATTTAAATTTTTTGTTTTATGAGAATGTAATATGTGTCATATTTACATACATACATACATATATGAACTGTTTGTTTTTTTAAGTGGAATAAGTCCACTCTGTTCTATTTTGAGATATTTAGTATTTTTTATTTCAGTTTCTATATGTACCATTTCCATATAACAGCCTAATTTCTGGTAAAAAAGTTGGGGCATAATAATCTAAAATAACATAAGGGCATATCAATTTTCATCTGAAATTTACTTTAAAACATGTTTCTTTAAAAGTGGACTTATGTATACCACTTTCAAGAAAAACGGATAATATATTGATGTAACCTGTTGGAAGAATTTTTCCGTCTAATAAGAAGAATTGTAGAGAATAACAAAAAAAAAATACTGGAAAATTTTTGAATTTTAAAACGATTTTGCCATTAAAAGAGTACAAAAATTAGCGCTAGTGTTGGAGTGCTTGAAGTATATCATCATACATCAACACTTTATTATTTTAATGAGCAATTCTGTTTAATTTATTTCAAAAACTTCAATTCAGAATAACTTTTAAAAAAATAAAATTTTAAAGAATTCATAAAACCCTTCTGCCATTTCAGTCCTTAAAAAAAAAATTTTTTTGTTTAAAAAAAATTTGAACACATTTTATATCAGGACATTATGCTCAATTAAAGTAAACATTTTGATAGAAAACTTATTTTTCATACTTCTTTCATCATTTTCGTCTCATTTTTATTTTCTTTTGCATTTGTATAATTCTACATTTAAATTGATAATTCTAAAGCAGAATGATACTGTTCATACTTATATTAAAAATAAAACCCTCAATCCGGAAATTGATTCAATCTTTTCATCATCATATACTTTTCTCCAATTTGCAACACTGAATGAGGATATTTTCTTCTTGACATTATTCTTCAATTTTTCTTTTCTTTTCTTTAGAAATTATTCATCTACTCATACTCTATAGCGTACATGTATACATAATAGACAACAGTCATTGCCTCATACCATAGTTGAAAAAAAAATCTAAAAAATAAACGGACCATGTCTTTTTTATTGAAAAAATTCTATACCACAGACAGCACCAATTATATTTTTTGTAGAAATATATTATTATTACTATCGTTGTTGTTGTTGTTTTCAAATATAAATAAACCAAAAATGAAATCTTTTATAAAATAATTCATTTCGGTAGAGTGAATTTTTTTGAAATAGTGATTTATCTGATTTATTCTGGGCAGCTATGCTTTGGTGTATATGTAATATTCTATTGTATGTATTTAGAATTTAAAGATAAACATTTTTTGAAATTAATATTTTATATGAAAATTTCATTTATGATAATGCAAATTATATACTAATTAATGCATAATTTGTGAAATATAATATGTATGTTATGGTTTTTTTTGTGTTGAAATAAGTAAAATTTAACAATTTTATTGTGGGAAATTTGAAGTGTAGTTTTTGTTGGATATATGTATGTAATCTAATTTTTCATCCTTTTTATTCTGAAAAACTTTTTTTTAAAGTAAAAGGCATTATTCTATTTCACTTTAAAGATATTCTTAAAAAGTACACGGGCTAATACAGGCTGTCTCACATAATTTCTATAAATCTTGAAATTATGTTTTTTCTTTTAATGTCATTCCACCTCTAAGAAATCGTTTTTAAAATGTGATATAGCTTCTATGGCTATTAAAACTGCCATTTCGCTGTTTTGGAAGACACTTTTATTTATGTATATTTAGATTTTTCCATGAGTAATATTAAATATGTATCATACATATACATATGTAGTTAATGTATTTCACAGATGAAAGATTAAATTTATTTTAAAAAGTTTAATTCCATTTCTGAAAACAAAGAAGAAAGTTCTTCATATACTTAATATTATGTACATATATTATTATCCATATCGAGGTTCGACCTCTGTTTAATATAATACGACACCTCTGACAGAAAGATTCAGATAACTTTAACGTTTCAATAAGTTACATGCTAAGAGCAATGGCGAAAATCAATATGTCATTTATCATAAAATTCACTTTAATTTTATTTACTATAGGTATTTTAGTTAATAAAGTATTTATTTGCTTTATGAGTATTGTTTAAATAAAGTATTATGGATAAACCAATTCTGTGATGAATATCATACCAGTTAAATATTACATATAAAATAAAATTATTATGAAATGAAATTCCATGATTGCCAACGTAAAATTAAATGAAACTTTTTAAAAGACCTTTTTTTTTTAATTTGACAAGTTGGTTTTTCAAGTAAAAGATACATATGTACATATGTATGTATATGTAATTTAGTTAGCACATATACTGACATAAAAAAAAAATACAATATCTAAATCTGAAATATGATTGATGGTGATGTGATAATCGAAGGTGCACTAATGAGATATTTCTATGTTGTGGCTCATAATTTAAAAAAATTTGTGTTGCTGAAGCTAAAAAATTCTTACAATATATATATCATATCGTTGTAAGCACTCTTTAGCCGACACATCAACCTGAAAAACAACCACATCAATTGCACAGTTTACTAATTTACTAAAAAAATTACCACTTGCACATAAATAACCAAAGGGTAAAGAAATGTATATCTATATAAATTCTAAACATACGCAGAAGTAAAAGTTTAAACTGTTGCAAATTTTACTTATGTTATATTTGAAAATTTTAAAATTAAATTGAACATTATAAAATTATTCTTCTTTTATAATAATTTTAAATAGGTACAAATTTTAGACAATAGTATGGTGTAATTCTAAAATGATTATCAAAAAAATTTTGCTTCAAATATTATATGAACAACTTTTTTTCAATACTTTTTTATTTGCAAATTAATATCCTCATAATTTTCAGTTAATAGAATTTTCACTGTGAAAATATGCGATAAATTAACAGTATCCTTTTGCAAATATTCTATATTCTATATAGATAGTTCATTGTAATTACAATTAAGTTTCATTAAAGTAACTATAGAAAACTATAGTTTTTCATTTCCAGGTAATTATACTTAAATTGAAAAATTTGTTTCATAATTTTATACAAAATAATTTTAAATTTTTGGATAATTTTATTCTTGTTTTTCTTTATTTCTGTGACGCCCTCTTGAATTAGAAAGTATTAAATAATAGACTGTAGTAGAAGTTTTCTTTCATCATTAAAAGGAATTATTCTTAATTATTGATTTCGTTTTCTTATTTTAATTTTTTTATAAATGTAATTGCAAATTTTATTTTTAAAATATTGATTTTTTTTAATTGAAGTTAAAGAAGTATTTTAAAGTAGTTCAGTTGTTTTTTAATTTTTTTAAAGTAGAATATTAAAATTTAAGACAAAGTAATCTTAACAAAAATAAGTTGTCTTTCACATGACAAGCCATAATTACATCAATTTTGTAATTTGTACTCTTCCAATGTAAATGTATCTTATCTTATTTAGTTATGTTATAATTTAAATTATTGTTGTCATCATCATCATTAGAAACATTATAAACCACAAATTTTAATTAAGATTAATGCTAAATCATATACATAGTATAATAGGTGACAAGCCTTATAAGGTATATATATGTATAAATATATACTATTTACAGTTTATAACATAATTATACTTGCCGTTAAAAAAATATATGAGGAACCTATTTCGTACTATCAAAGAAATTATAGATCTGTCTATTTATTTCTTTGGTACTATATAGTCTCAGATTGAAAGAAAATGAAATCAATTTTCTTCACTTTAATATTAACTTTTATATAAAATTTGTGTTATATATTAAAAATATACATATACTATCCATCCAATGGCTCAACAGCCGAATTCGAGCCTTGACTTCCTTAAATTGGTACTGATATTTTTTGTAGTTGGTTTTGTGGGCTTGCTTATGGTCAGTAACCAGAGCCTCCAAACTACTTCAGTACCGAGCACTTGTAACCAACTCAAATGAATTGGTACTTATTCAAAGCTGAGTGAACTTAGACGGATTAGATCTCGAGACCTTTAGCATCAGAAACCAGCTGTTGTTGCTGTTAATATTCCAACATTAATTTCAAGTAAAATTTGTGAATAGCTGAATTTTCTCAGAACAATTTTTTAAACATCATTTGACAATATTGCCACAACGCAAAATATACATACATATGTACATAGTTACAAATATAACAATTTATTCATACCCACCACAATATATCATACATACATATGTATATAAAAAATTTCCGATATGCTTAAAGACACCCTTACATACATATGTATCAGGAGAAAAAATTAACTTTCGAAAAAACAAATTTTTTTTATGAAAAAAAAAAAAGTACGAATATCCATATAAAATTATAATTCCACACATTTCAGGTAGCTTTCGAAATTTTACATTATTATATTAAAAGAAAAGAAAAACAAAGTATCACTAAAAGCGGAAGCTAAAAGTATCTTTAAATACAGTTAATTCCTTTGTACTCTTACAAAAGTAATCATTTTTTTTAACAACTCACATAGCAAATTACGTTATCGTTCTACTCAAAGATAAAAATCTGCTTAAGAAACTTTACCGGAATATCTTAAAGGAGATTTTCCTCATAAAGTTATGCTTATAAAACTTGTGAAGTTATTATACAGAAATAATAAAAATATGTTTTTCTTTCTTTTTCAGTTTTCCAGTACATTAAAATAAAAAACATATGATGTAGGTAGTATGAAATCTGATTAAACAATTTTACAGTATTTTAAAATGTGTATTTCAACTATCAAATGGGGGAAAAGAAAAAGAAATTAGATTACCTACATAAAAAGTTGAACTACCTTCTTAAATTATAAAAAAGTTTTATAATGCTTTGTATTTCCGTCTTCCTTTGAGAGAGAAAAATAATCGTATTCTTTGTAATTTTCTTGTAAAATTTAATATAAATTTAATATACAGTAGAAACTACTGTAAAGTTACTAGAAAAGTTCGTGTAACCCTTTATAGTAGAATAACGAACATTCGACATGTTATTTTACGAATTTTAAGTCAAAACAACATTTCTCCTTTAAGTTAAAAATTCAATAGAAACAAAATTTTTAATTAATTTTTTAGTAAAAAAAGTATTTGAATTCAATGATATACTATTTTTAAAACACATTTCAAAATATTCCTTAGACCATCAATTTATATTCGCTTTCTGTGCTTTATTCATAATTTCATAATTTTTTTTAACTCTATTTATTTTCAAATTTTTTTAAAAATGTTTTTCATTATAAAATTTTTATTTTATAAAAAAAAGAACTTTTATTGCCTTTTTAATTTGATAAATATATCAGCGTTATTCTCGTTATGTTTATAAATGTTTATGTACAAATTTAAAAAAATATATATATATATGGGAGGATACTACAAGTACAAAGCATTCCAACTTTGGTTTTTCCACGGTTCGTTTGAAATATGTATGTATGTCAAAATACAAAAAGAAAGAAATCTTCAATTAAGAATGAGTTTTCAGTAGAAAAGTCCAATTATGGAAAAAAAAAATACATAGCTAATATATAATAAACTGAAAAAGTTTTAAAAAATCCTATTTAAAGTAATATTAATATGAAATCTATCTATCTCTTCAGCACTACATCCCTTTAAGCCTTGGCCACATTTTAAATGCTTTTCCACCTCTTACAATCTAACGCTTCTTGCTTGCAATTTCGATTGTTCAGTTCTTCTACATCCTGTTCAATACGGTCTACCGTATCTCTCTGATCTCTTTCCTTTAGGTTTATCTTTCTAAATTCTGGACATAATTATGCCATTAGGCCTTTTTATTAAATGTCCTGCTGACCTTAATGCATAATTGAACTGTTCGTAGCACTCATGATTCGACCTCATTCTATACTACCCATCTTCGTTCTTAAGGTCCACGTTTATGTCAATGGAAAATAAAGATACATATCATTAATTTTTATCTAAAAAAGGATCAGAATAAAAACTAAAAAATACACAAATTCATTGTAATTTTTAATGTAATTTTGATTAAGTAATTTATTTTTTGTATTTGCAAAAGTATTCGAAATCTTTTAGGTATCTAGAACTAGAAATAAAATAATAATAATAAAATGAAAGCGTAAAACTAGAAAAAATTATACTTTCTCCAAAGTCATATTAAATTTTTTTTTATAGAAAAATCACTTATAAAGATTTTTCTCCTTATTATGTAAATTTTATTCAAAATTACACAAAAAAGAAAAAAAACTAGTAAGATTTTTTTCCATAAGAATACTTATTCTTATTTTTACTTTTCGTTCTCCAAAATAACATAGAAAATAAGAATATAAAGAGAAGAAAAAAATTAATCAAAGTAACAGCTAACAGCTCTCATAAATTACCATATTTTATTCAATTCAATTTAATTCACTTGTTCAATTTCTTTTCAAAATTTTATTACGTTTATATTCTCTGAATTATTAACATTTTTGCCAAAAAACAAAAAAAAAATGTATTTCATTTCATAAATCCATCTTATTTTTTTCCTCTAATATCCTTACAAATAAAATCTGTACATATATATGTATATACTTTTTTTTTCAATTTGAAACATGATTCGCATATTTATGTATATAGTATACCTTATATAGATCTTAGTACGTACAGAAAAGACTTTTTGATTCTTAGAAATCAAGAAAGCGAAAAAAAAAAGACAATTGCAATGCAATATGTGATAGAAGTTTTCATGTCGAGCACTAGCTTTTATGTACATATAATGAAGGTGTTCTTCGACAAAGGTAAGTTTGTTCAAAGTATAAAATCAACAAAGCTTTTTTTTTTTTGATTTGTGAGTGTTTTAAATTTTGTTTTCTCAGCTTTCAAAAATACATTATATCATAATTAATTTTTATTGCTTATAAGAAAGTCCCTTGATGTCATCAAGTATATCTGAAAATACATTAATTAGTGATTAGTTTATTTAACTTTTTACTTTGTGTTTTTCTATGTTGAAAGACTAACTAAGAATACCTATAATTTTTAAAAATAATAAAAGTAATAATAATAAAAAATAATAAAAATGAAAAGAGAAATTTAAGATAAATGAACTACAAGTAAAACAGAATAGAGATGTGGGTTCCGTTATTAAATGAGCTGGAAGGATCTGATAAATCAAATGAAAGTCAAAAGAAAGAAAATAAGAAAAAAATTTATTATGAAAACAGTGTCAATGATCTGGAAATAAAACAATGTAACATAAAAAACTCATCATAAAAGTATAAAACCTAATTAGATGTTGATAAAAGAGTGGACAGCAATAACTAGCTACCTAGATCAATTAAAATATTACACATTTTTTATACACAACAGCTCGATGTGATCCTATATATGTAACATATGTTGGTATTTATAATTGTGCGAAGATATACCTAACTTTACCATATAACTGTAATTCAATATGAATATTCATTATTTTATTTATTTATTTTTTATTAATGGTTTTTGAAAAACATATAAATATGTATTTTATGATTTTTCATTATTATTAATTTTCAACAACGATTTTTTACATACATACATATGTATGTATGTATATGCATTATGCTCAAGGCAAAATTATTTCAGGCGAGGCGAGGAAAGGTGAAAAACTTGAATGAAATTTTTAATTGGCTTTTAATAAAATCAACAATATATTTAATATTTTTATTGTTACATATTTATATTTGTTATTTAGTTAATGGTAAATTTAATTGGAAATTTATTGGTTACAAATATCAAATATTGTAAAATTGGAAATTTCAACAAATCGAAATATTTTAACATAACGAGCAAATATTGGTGGTTTTAATTTTTTCAGCGTATTTTTTTTTTTAAAATTTATGTAGCTGTTATGTAATATTTGTGACGGGTAGTAGCCGAAATAGTAAAGTGCTGGC
The DNA here is from genome assembly GCA_939192795.1 of Bombylius discolor. NCBI lineage: Eukaryota > Metazoa > Arthropoda > Insecta > Diptera > Bombyliidae > Bombylius > Bombylius discolor. The sequence continues at coordinate 16,914,675 of OW584241.1, read as the reverse complement.
TTCTTAAGTTGGAGATATTGGGTTAAAATCTTCCATTGAAATGTAATTTTTATTAATTCCAAGGTTTCGTGTGAGAGGTGGTTTCTAACTTTTTTCTATTTTTTGACGATATCATTTTCAAAAATATAAGAGAGAGAAATTTGATGGTACAATACATTTTGTTTTACTAAATATACCTACTATAAAATTTACTATGGTTGTAACAAAACAAAATTTCCACTGTACTGAACAATGTACTCACAGCTCAAGAAATGACATGTATCTTATCAATGGCAATAAAAACCACTAATTCTTGCAATAAAAAATATGCAGAAAGTAGGTACTTGATGACACCATCAGCTTAGTAAAACTACATACTCCATATATAGCAAATACATGCATTTGAAAATTATGGCACTCTCAAGTACCGTTAGTTGAAACGTATAGTTTCGTTCACTTTTTTCACTAGGTTCTAAACTCTAAATTCTAACAAACAGTCTGGAAAATTTAATTTACTTAACTTCAATAGACCCTGGATCACATCGAGCTGTACGTTAAATTGTATTATACATTTATATGATAACTTATTGAATGAAAATTGAATGTGACATTTTTTTGTTTGTTTCTTCAATAAAGAACACTAATGAGAATTTATGTAAATAATGTGTTTTTTGTGTATGGGTAGACTTTACGTCATGTATGAAAAAAAAAGAGTTTCCAGTTGTGTAGAAAAGGAGCTAAAGTAGTTTTATGTACATATATTAGTTATATGAATTTTTTACGAAATACTCCTATAATTTTAGCAAATTCATTGTAACGATAATGTAAAAATTAATTTGAAATCTTTTTATTTTTGTAGTCAGGACTGGAAGAAAGTATGGCACGTATTATATAAATTTCCTGAGGCTGAATGTAGTCAGCATTAATAAGGCTTACAGTTATTTACACATCTTTCGTATGTACAAGTATAGTATCAGTATAAGAAAAATTGAGGCTATTATCAGCTTTAGAAGAAACTTTAAAATTATCAAATTTAACTCTTTAATGTTGATGAGCACTTAAATTCTAAAATAATATTTTGTCAATCCTATCAGAAAATTAATTCTCTAAAAGCTTCTTTTTTTAACACAAGGTCACAACTAAACAATTTCAAAGTGCTTTACTGGAATTTTCCGTTATGGTATTTCAATTTCAAGAAAATTCATTATTGTATTATATTTCAAACTTCCAATCAATTTAATCAGTTCTCTTTTATTCTTAAGTTATTCTTAACTATTCATAGAACTTTTCTTTGATCTATTGAAATCTCATTTGACCTGTTTAAATTCCATTGTAAATTTCATTACAATAAATTTATTAAGGAAATTGAAATTTCGTATTTATGACAAAAAATTTAGCACATTTTAGAAAATAAAACTGTTTTTTTTTCTTGTACATAACTGAAAGGATACTTCTTTTTTTGAAATATTAAGATACTTTGTAAATTCTTTTTCTATGCTTCTTTAAATTATAACAAACTTTTGAAAATCTTTTTATTTCCTTACATTTTTTGTAAACCAAAATACAAGACCGAAAACCTTTATCAAATTTGATCCTTTTATTTTCTCCTTATTTTTAACTTATTACTCCCATTTAACCTTTTCCCTTTCGTTCTAAGAAATTGTTCAATTCACAATTCTCACACTAAAAATATAAATTTACTTTGTCAAATTTCTTATTTTATGTTAAAATTTTTTCATGAAAAGAAGAAAAAACAATCTTTTCTTATTTATTCGCAATTTATAATAATATGTAAAGTACAAAATATAAAGTTGTAATGGTAAATTTAAAAACAATCTATCATTTTTTTACCATTTTATTTGGGACACAAAATTATATCTGTTTTATTCATGATTGACTTTTTAAAATGTTTAAGTAAATTCTTTCTTTTTTTTTTCAAAAAATTTAAAATTATACACTTTATTTCATTTTTGAGAATATTAACATTTTTTTAAAAATTTTTTTTTGTTTATCTTCATTTTCTTTAATAATAATTTAATATTTAATTTTTGTTACGTTTAAAATTTCGTAAATATAAATTACTAATTAAATAAATTAAAATTAAGATTAATTCAAACACTTCAAAGTTAATCAAGGATTTTCATACGAAACTATTAATTGGAGAAATGTAAAATAATGTACATACATATGTACAATACATACATATGTCATATGTAATAATATGTGAAGCAGAAACGAAAAAATAATAGATTTTAACTATACTTTCAAGTTATCTTTCATCATTTTTAGAAATTTCGATAGCTTTTATGATGTAACTCAACTGATATCTTTTGACATTACGTCATTGAAAATTATGTACCTATTTATTAATCGATCTTTGAAATCGTATTAACGTCTGTTCTCTTTTGATATAATTTCTCTAAAAAACGCCATATTTACACTTAGTACATTACAACTTCGGTACCAATATGGCTTTTTTTTGAATCACTACAGATTTCTTTTGCTTGCACCTCCATACATTTTCTACAAAATTATGTTTTTTATTTTTATCTATTTTGCAACACTTTGAAAAACAAATATGTACATAACATAAAGAATTTTGTGTCATATATGTGATTTAGCTTCAAACAAATAGATTTTTCCTTTGAAATAATGCAGTTGTAGAAAATGTAAGCTTTAAAAATTATATTTCCAAGTTATTTGACTTTAATAAAATCGGTGTTCACAGTATATACATTGAACAGAAATCTATTCAGAAATACGATAAGCTGAAAATTTCACATTATTTTTAGTCCTTCTCAATATGATATAAGTTCATTCAATGAAACTTTTAACAATGTATTTAGACTTATGACATCTGGTTTACATATTACTCAATCATTTTTTTCATCTGAAGGATAATGATGAAAATAAATTTTCAAAAATACATTTCACAATACATTAATTTATTTGTAAAAGAATTTTTTTAATATTATTTTGTTATACTATTATTTATTGATAGAATTCACAATAGGATAATTTCTATTTATTGCGAATCACGTTATTTGAATAACCTCATAGCCTGTTCTGTAAGTCATTTTCCATCAATATGTACTTGACTTATATTCGAATACTTCGAGAACATTAACAGTTATGTATGTACATATATCAGTTCAATTTATCAAGACATACAAGAAATCTTCTTAATTATCATTCATTATTATCTATTTATATGGATTAGATTCAATTTTTACTGACGATGACAGCTTCTTTGAAATTAAATGTTAAATTGAACTACATATGTATGTATGTAAATACATATAATTTCCTATATGTACATATACATACATATACATATGTATGGCTTAATTTGTTATTTAGTTTCAATAACAGGTCAGATAAGCAGTTGTTTATTTCTTTTTTAATCATTAAATTCGTTTTAGATCAGGATTTTAAGTTATTCAAAGTTTCTGTTACTGTTCTTATTGCGAAAGTGTACATGCATGTTCTTGAGCAAAAAAATTATCTTAATTTTTTTTAAATAAGATTTGTTTATAACAAGAATTTGGGTTTTTAAAACTCTTTTTCTGTTGGAAAATGTTGAATCATTATCATTATTGAAGTAATCATCATTAGTAAGATTATTTTTTATTTTAGTATATTTTTTTTATTCTTTTTTTTTATTGAAGAATGAATGCACTCAATTTTCTGTACTCTTTTTAAATGAGTCTCAAAACAATATTATATACTTTCAAGATTCTTTCATTGTAAATACAGAAATATTTTATTTATAATTGTCAGTGAAGATGACATGAAAAAATTTTACATTTGAATTTATAGTATAATTAGAAAATATAATTGTTTGTAGTTATTTTATTAAATTTAACGAAAAAAGCTTTCAAAAATTTCCTAAACAGAATCATTATGTTCAACATAATTCTCATGAATCGACACATTGGATATTCATTTTACCCTTTAATTAGCTACCATGTTTTTTCTTTGATACATACTATGTGCCAAGTACGTTACCTTCCATAATAAATTTATCTACATACATACCTAAGGACACTTTGTAGGAGGTTTGAGTATTCTTCATCAATGATTAAGTGGTAGCTGAGAACAGCAAGTGTAGTAACTGAAAAACATGAAAAAACGACATTCGACTCGGCCGGGAATCAAACCACGGAACCTTTACCTTGCCGGGGTAATGCTCTTAAACCATTGAGCTACCGAATGCCATGTCGTTTGCTGTTCTCAGTTAACACCTAAATCATTGATGAAGAATACTCAAGCCTCCTACACAAGCGACATGGCATTCGGTAGCTCCTGCTAAGTAAAGGTTCCATGGTTCGATGCCCGGCCGATTCGAGTGTCGTTTTTTCATGTTTTTCAGTTACTACAACTCAGAAGTGGGATAAAGAGTCCAGAAGTATGTTTAAATTGATGAAGCATCACTCAACTTCTACACAGTGCATGTTTACGTGAAAAGCTATTTGGAAAGCTTGTTCACGATTTGAAAGCTGTCACATACAGTGCAACTTTGTTGTGATACACATCTGAGGGCAGATGTTGTTATCAGGTTGGCCGAGTTGTAGGAGGTTTGAGTATTCTTCATCAATGATTAGTTGGTAACTGAGAACATCGAGCGACATGGCATTCGGTAGCTCAATGGTTTAAGAGCATTACCCCGGCAAGGTAAAGGTTCCGTGGTTTGATTCCCGGCCGAGTCGAATGTCGTTTTTCATGTTTTTCAGTTACTACAACTTGCACAATCAAAGTGGTACAAACTCACTTACTCTTAATACAAAACACAAAATGCAGCTAATGAAAACGGACATTGTGATTTTTTTCCTGGATTTTTTATCCATTTTATTAAATTTTCTGCAAAATTTAAGATAGTGATTTTTCATTTAAATTTTCAATTATGTATATACATTTTAATTCAAAAAAAACCTTTGACTCATTAAAATTTCATTAGTACTTTGCATCAAAAAAAAAGTGTCACTGATTTCATTTAATAAATTGTTTACAATTTTGTAAATGAAAATTTACGTGGAATATAATTTAATGTGAATACGTTGAGTTCACATTTTGAAGAATATACATGTACATGTAAATATATTTTTTAATTATTTTCAATAACGGCTCTACATATGTACATATATGCTGCACTTTGATATTTAGAATTGAATATGAAGAAAAGGCTCATGAAATATCAATTGACTTTTAGTATAATTAAAAAGATGGCTGATGATTTTATCGAGTTTGGTCAATGTGCAATTTAATTGAAAATTATAAAAGTTTGACAATTCAAGATAATGAAAAAATAATGAAAGAATATTGTATATTCTTTTTATGTTGCGTATCAAATTATGAGTGTGTATCCTTCGTTTTATTTTGTTCAACTTGTTCTGGTATTTGAATGATTATAATTAATTAAGTGAAATGAATTTTTATTTTACTCTTCAATACTTGCAATTTTCGATTTTTTGTTATGTTTTATTTAATGTACACATCTCTTAATAGGAACTTTTTAATTACCGCTACCATGCATATAATTTTGAATTTTTTTACGAATTTTATACTTGAAGTTGAAAAGGTTTTTTATCATAAACAAATACAAAACAAAATGTTTTAGAAATTATTAGAAAAAAATAATTTTAACGAAATTATCAAAAATAATGTTCTATTTACAAAATGTAGAAAATAAATTTATAGAAGAAATTCGCAATTGTATTTTGAATGTAAAAAATAAGATTTTTTTTAATGTTCAATAACTTTTTAAAAAATCCACATAGTAAAAAGTGTAAAAGTAATCTTCTATATTCTACTTAATTTAAGAGCATATAAACTTTCAAGAATATTTGGAAAAAATTATAGCATATAACGGTTATTTAAAAAAAATTATATTCTAGTCAAAATAAACTGTTTAAATAATTTTCATTTTTGTATACATACACACACATTTCTAATTTTTTTCAAAAATTAAAAACAAAATTTCTGTTTTAAAGTTTTAGTTAGGTTTATCAAAAGTTTTGTTATTTAACCAAAATCAGCTTGCCTAAAACCACGAGTTTTCGTAATAAAAAGGATATTATAATTATCTACATACATATATAATAAAAGTTCATTTTCAGGATTATTACGAGTACTTTTTTTCTCGTATGAATAGTTTTTTTGTATAAATATAAAAATTTCATTCTTTTCTTTTCGTTATTTTTTGTTTAAAAAATCTCTATTATCTACTTTTTTTTTAAATTAAACAAAATTTTAAAATTTTATAAAATACTCACATAAGAATTTTTTCTGTATTTAATGTTTTCTATTTCACAATTTTTTTCTTTTAAAATTGTTATTATTCCTTAATTTTTATAAAGAAAAGGAAGTAAAAAAAACAGTAATAAAAAATAAAATGTTTTTAAACTTCTATAGGCATTTAAAAAATACAAAGCAAATGTACTTTTTTTCTTGCTATTTTTTTTTTTTTTTTTTTTTGTGAAACATTCAATTGTTATTATTATTAAAAAACTTTAACCAATATTCATAAATTAATATGATGATACAAAATATTAACAATTTTTTAAAAATAATAATAACAAGCCTTTATTGTTGTTGTTCAATTTTTTTCAAGGATTTTTTTAAAAGTATTATTGGTCTTGAAAGTTTTCAAGTTTTATTCTAAAAGAAAACTTTAAATGATGATTTTATGTATAGTATAGTCGTATATATATTTTTTTATTTAAATATCTGTTAAATTTGAAATGATGCTATGAATAATTCTATAAAAAGGATATTTTTATATTTTCAAGTGAAAATTAGATTTTTATTCTAATTTTATTTGTTTAAAATTTAAAAAGAAAAAAACGAAAAAGACAGTAAAGAAAAACTTTAAATTGAAACAAAATAATATAAGAAAATAATCACTTTTATTTCTATAATTTTCTATATACATACATACATATGTATATATTATATTTTTATTGTATGGAAACGTTTTATCCTTGAAAATTTTATGTGAAATTATTATTATTTTAGTTTAATATAAAAATACAAAATTATTATTAAAAAAATGTTTTTAAAGTTTATTGTAAATTTAGGGTGATATTTGTCAACGAAAATTAAGATGGGATAAAAGTTAATACGAGTTTAATTGAAAGTGGTCTGATCATTTAAAGTGGTTTAAATGAAAATTAAGAAATAATTTTATTTTTCCATTTAAAAAACTATATAAATATGCACATTTAAATTTTAAATCTTATTTACTTACACAGGCTTTTTTGTTTAACCCTATAACAGCTTATAGCTAAATGCAAAATGAAATCAAAGTTAAGTTAAACTCAATCGATTAATTAGTTTACAACCAACTTTAAATAAATCTTGTCAAGAAATACCACCCTAAATATTGTAATTCTCCTAGTTTTCGATGTTTTTTCTGCTTTTTTTACAAAATATTTTAGGGATTTAATAACTAATTTGTATCTTTATGACTATACATATAAGTTTAAATTGCTTTTATTCAATTATTTTGTTATATTATAAAGTAGTTCCTGAATTATTTGTAATAAAAGAGAAACTGAATTACCTTTTTAAATTTTCTTTCTGTACTGAAATTTCAGAACGAAATGTTCCTTCCTATATTGTAAGATATTATTTTCTTTTACTTCTTTACTACTTAGATACATAGATTTTATCTTTACATTAGTTAGATATTGTGTAACTAAGCCTAAAAGGTATAAAAGCAAAACTGTAAATGCTTTTAATTCGTCCATGTTGTTGGTATAGGTACACCTTTTTCAAATTTATCTACTATGGAAAAACTCTAGTAGAAACAATCTATACTACAATTTCTTGTAATGTTACTACTGATATTTATTAAGAGATATTTCCTTTAATTATTATTAAAGATATTATTTTCTATTCCCATGAAGTATTTATATGTACATTGTTCTCTTACCGAAAGAATAATAATTTTACATGAGTAAATTTGAAAAGGATAATAGTAAGTAATCTTTCAATAATGAATCGTAACATAAAATGAATATAATAAGTCCATGTGAATTATTGTTTAAAATCTTCATATTACTTAGTTCTTTAAATAAATTCAAAAATAAGAATGAATTTCAAAGTCAAAGGTAGAAATTTTTCTTTCCATCAATATCAATAATTTATAATAATCTTCGAAGTATGTATATGAACTAGTTTCCAATGTTTTAAATTCATATTTAAGAATTAAAAGAAAAAATAGCTTATAAAAAATATGTATATTATACCCTTTACTGTTTATTTTCATCAATAAGAATACCTAAATAATAGTGAACATATTTTGTTATTTTTATATTAAACGTAATACTCAGTTTATGCGGAATTCCTCTATACATACATATCTATGTATATTGTTCCGAAAAACGATAAAGCAGCAGCCGAAATTAATGACATAAAGGCCTTCAAAAAATAAGACGTTGAATACAGATCTTTTGATTTGAATCCTTCTGAACTTCCATCATATAAATTAATTCTTAAAATCAGAGCACCTTAAATGTTACTCAGAAATCTTAATCCGCCTAAATTGTGCAATGAAACTAGACTACAAGTAAAAACTCTGCATAAAAACATTTTAAAAACTACAAAAATGGCTGGCATCGACTTGAGAGAGGACCGTTTCTCACATAGTTAGTTCTACTTATGTGGCATGTTCCAGAGTGAGCTCTACCTGGTGGGTAGCCTGGTCATTTTAGCCCCAAAACGCAATACCACAAACGTAGTTTACAAAGAGGTACTGAGGTAAAAAAAAACTAAATTTTTCAGTGAGTTTTTCAAATTAGAAATTTTAGGATTACGAAATATACGCAAGTATATACATATACATATGTATGTATATATATTATAGTATAAAAGAACAAAAAGTCATAAATTTCTTTTATTTTTATATGTATACATTATCGCATTGTGTATGCTTTAAATAACTTAAGTATTAAGTTGGTAAGAATAAAATCATATTTAAAATTGCAATTAACTCTAAACAAATTACATTCATGATTTTGGAAATTGTTACAAATGTTTCAGAATCAGGCAAAAAATAGGTTTTTAATAAATTTAAGTATATTTTAATTTTTGACATATTACTCTAGATACCTAAAATTACCTTGTTACTCATTGTAAGCAGACAAAACGTGTTCTTGTTTATTTGTTTAATTTTTGTTTTTGTAAGTTGTATTGTTCACCAACAATTTTTAAAAAACATTCCATTTTTCGTTTCTAGATACATATTTTACATATGTACATACTTACATACATACATATGTATATACTTACATTCTATTACAGTATATACTTATAGTATGTTAATGTTTTATGTTACGTAGTAAATTTATATATCTACATATTTGTTATAATTATATGAAAAACATTCGAATAAATGAATTTTCAAATTAATCTCTTGAGTGATTTAAAATTATTACGAACCACATAAAATTATGCAAATTAAAATAATAAACTTTAAAAGAGGTTTTTTTAATTTTATCTGGGATTAAGAGAAAAAAAATGTGAAAATAAAAATATTTAAATAAAACCACTTATAATCATCATGTATTAATTTAATGTTCTTACATAATTAATTATTTATCATTCATTTCTATCATAGACTATTTTTAAAATAAATATTTAACATAAACGTCTTTAAAGAAAGAGTTAAACATTTTTTTAGTTTTATATGTACTTTATTAGCTTCATTATTATTACCAAAAACAGATTTTTCAACTCTTTTATTCATAATCACCTTCATATAGTGTAGAAAATTTGTAGAAGTCAATTAGAGTACTTATATGAAATGTAGATAATGATTTTACTCTTAATACTTAGATATTACATAAAAATATTTTATTCGGTTTTTTTGCTGTAGATTCCTTAAGGTATGTTTCCAGAAAATTCTGGAGGGATGCATCTGCTAAACAATCTCAAAATAGATAAATTGAGTGGATTTAGAAACTTTGCAAGGATATCATCCAATGATTTTGAATATCTTGCAAAAAGAATTGGTCCACTTGTTGGAAAAAAAGACACGAATTATTTCTTCTATTTCAAATATTATCATTTGTCCACTCCATGTCTACTGTTTAGAAGTTGAAATCAAACTGTAGAATAGTGGTGTGCGGATAGTACTATCCGATTCGGTACTGCCTCGTTACTTGCTGGATCCGATTGAGTACCGAATCTAAAGCCTGAAAAATGTCGTTACTCGGTATATTTTTAGTTTAATAAATCGTTTTGAAATTACTATTTTATTTAAAGCGTAGTACTCAGTTGAAAATAAATTTTATGTTGGAAAAAGCGAAAAATAAAAAAGAAAAGAATTATCTATGATGTAAAGGTTTTTTCACGAAAATAACAATATTTTTCAATATATTTTTGTCCGTGTTTTTCGATCTGTTCATGATTTTGCTAGTAAACATGGTAAATGTATCTAAGTAAAATCTATATGTACAACCATGTACACAGACAAATCAACTTACTGTCATCACTTGAGTATAACACGTAACGATAACTACTGTCAACTGTCAAATTTCAAATATTAATACATGTTAATTTTTGAACTTTTTGTATATTTTTTCAAATGTAAAATGAAAATGAATTGTTTTTTAATTTTAAGTATATATTTTAAAAGAAATAAAAGACTAAATTACCTATAAAAAAACTTGTTTTTTTTTTATAAAAGTATCTAATATAAACAATTCTATTCAAAATGTACCGAGTAACGAGTACCAAATACCGAGTATTTTACTTAAAAGATCCGAACGGAACCGGTAACCTAAAATGTACCGTTTTGCACACCACTACTGTAGAACTATTATCTAGACTGCAAGCAGCTTCCTTGTTTTCAAATTTAAATGGGAAGCAGGCATGCTGCACGCATGTTGAACGTCAGCTGCGTGTTTCTGAAAAACAATGGTATCCACCAAACCTGCTCGTTAGTCAGCTGCACGCTGCTTGTCTACATGCTTTTTAGTTTGGTGGATACACTTATCGAAATTACTGTCACTCAGCTCACGATCAGATAACGAGCAGCTTGTACGTAGGTCGTGAGATGATCGTGACGTGCTGTTTTGGTGTAGACACAAGAACGAACGCAGCTCGTGTGCAGCTCGTGAGCTAAAATTTTGGTGGAAACATACCTTTATATGTTTATGAACACATTATATTCAACATATTTAATATGTATTATTTCCTATTAAAAGAAAATTCTTCAAGTACATTTAAGAGGATGCTTTTCAGGAATTTTGTGAGATTTTTTATTTTAATATATAATATCTTTTTGTAGTTTTGTACTTTTTTGTAGTTTTCGTTGGCTGGATATAATGGCTTTCGAGTAAGTACTTTCAAAGAACCAATTAGCTCCAAAAGTGACGTTTTTAAATTAGAGTGTGTATGTGAATTATATGTAAAAGATAATAATTGCAGCCATTCTGTTTCGTTCAAAAATTATTTTTTATTCGCCAACTTTGACATTCGATATATCTTCAAGCCTCAAGGAAGAGGAAACTTCCTATTTAAGGCTCTGTTGATGATGCTGGCGTTGTTTTGTTTGATATGGGAAGGCAATCTCATTCTGAAGATAAAACACTTTGCTAGTGCTCTCAAGCGTGTATTAGCTACGGCTAGAAAATATTGAAAGAAAACTCTCTTCATATAACCAATTGAAAAATTGTAGTAACTGTAAAACATGAAAAAACGACATTCGACTCGGCCGGGAATCAAACCACGGAAGCTTTACCTTGCCGGGATAATGCTCTTAAACCATTGAGCTACCGAATGCCATGTCGCTTGCTGTTCTCAGTTATCAACTAATCATTGATGAAGAATACTCAAACCTCCTACAACTCGGCCAACCTGATAACAACATCTGCCCCCAGATGTGTATCACAACAAAGTTGCACTGTATGTGACAGCTTTCAAATCGTGAACAAGCTTTCCAAATAGCTTTTCACGTAAACATGCACTGTGTAGAAGAAACATACTTCTGGACTCTTTATTCCACTTCTGAGTTGTAGTAACTGAAAAACATGAAAAAACGACATTCGACTCGGCCGGGAATCTAACCATGGATATACAAAATACATTTCCTTCATCATAGCTTCCTGCCTCATAAGAATTTTCTTGTTTTCTTCAATATTCCTAAGATCTGAAACCCAGGGAAGAGAACATGGAAATAATTTTTTTTTTGTAATAAAAACTGAATGAGTATTTTTCGATTTAAAGCAAAAAATGAAAGATGTTTACCCTCCTGTAAAGCTTGAATTGTGTTAAATATTTTATAATATAATATTTGCATTCGAAACAAAGTGTTTTATTGTAATATTTATAGATTTTTACAATCACAAAAACAAGTAATTTGACCTTTTGTTTGAAAGAAGAAAAAAAATATTCTTTGATTTTAAATAATACAGTTTAAATTCTACTTTCAGTTTTAACATCCTTTCACGAAATCATATTTTTTTATTTTTTCTCTTAATGTAACTCAATTCAATTCCTTGAAGAAGAAAAAAGTAAAGAGAAAAGACTTGCACAAAGGACTTTTAAAAAAGATGTTGATTACTATTGAAAGCACTCACAGATACAAATTTCCAATATTTTTCATTTATTTCCTAGTCACGTTTCTAGTGAAGATGTTGTAAATATCTTACGTAATAAACCTGATTTGGATGTCAATTTTAATCATTTTCCAATTTTTTAAAAATCTTAATGTGTTATATATTCGAAAAAATAAATGTTCATAATCAAAATAAGAAAAAAAATGCGAAACTTATTCGGACTATTAAAAAAAACTCTGTTTATATTCAATTCAGTTCAGTCTATTCGTTTAAGTTTTTATTTTATTTAGAAAAATAATTAAGTGACGAATTAAATTGAGCAATTTATAAGAAATTTCTGAAAGAAATCCTCTTCATAATTTATTTGTGAACCAACAATGATCCAAAATTCAATCTTTTTACATGTTTCTAATCTTACATAAACACGTACCAACAATATGATTTCACTTAGATTTTGTTTTTATTGTTCCATAATACTTTGAATTTTGTAGTATGAATTTTAATATTAAATATGCCCATTCTATTTTAAAATTTAAATTAATACTGATATTTAATTTAATATTTAATGGGTTTCTGGCATGTTCAATAAACTATTCTCAAACTTTGAGTAATCGATTTATGTTCTATGTTTGTTAAAAGCGTTCATTTATTTGTTTATCTGTAACATTTTCAACTTCATTTACAATTTAAATGTGCAGATTACGTATGTACATATGTATATATGTATATACCTTATGAGTTAAAAAGACGTCAATCGATCAGTTGATTGTTGAAATCTCTTAACTTTGTTGGAGACTTTTAGTTACAAAATTTTGCTATTAATTAGATTAGAGGTTTATGTAGAGTAATTTTTAACTCCAAAAATCTGGTAATTTTAGAGGTCATCATCTACATATTAGTTTTTAAAAGTATTCCGTCAGTGAAAAAGTGACTTTTTTGTCAATTGTCATTATTCTATTCTAAAGTTGTTTTCTAAGAAAAAAGTACATATAATGAAAACAAAATAAAAAATTTATTTTTAATTCTAGTTGATTATTACAAATTCCTAAGTTTTTCTAATAAAACTTAATTGATTGGACTTCTAACTTATACAGTCAGAACAAAAAATAAGCAAACACTGCGATTTTTTCATTTCAAAGTTTCATAAAAATCAAAATAAAGGAGTAAAATACATGGTATTGATACAAGTAAATTTTTACTTGTTCAACATAAAATATAGAAAAGTTACAACACAACTTTTCCCTATGTTAACTATTACAAGTTGATCAGCGTTAATCACCACCATAAATTCAAAATTTCTTTAAAAAATTTTAAATCCTTTCCATTAAAAAGAAAATTTTCAAAAATCATAAGCCTTATTTATACGATAAAGAGTCAGATATCTGAATTATGTTTGTAAACCGAAGTACCAAACTTAGGGTACCCTTAAACCATATATGATATATTTCAGGTGAGAAAAATAATTGGTTATAAAAGAAAATTTACAAATAAATAAAACTTATATCTTGTATCTTATAAGTCAAAAATGTACAACTCGATAACTTATCTTTTTTTTTTCTGCTTCTTTTTAATAAGGTATTGGAAAATGTATTGACGCATCCTACATCATTCATTAATTCACTGCTACTGACTGATAATAATAATCATATACTACCTTCATATTCATTTTGGTTATTATTTTTTAATTAATTTAGAAAAAAAAGATACTTATTAGTGAAATTATCTAAATACATTACAAGTTTTTCATAATATTTACATATAAACAAAATTAATAAATAGGTAAATAAAAAAAAAATATTCATGTGACAGATGTATCATCTAAATATGTAAGTGTAAATACGAGTACAACATAATCTTTTAAAATCTTTAAAAAAAAGTATCTAGAATATTTGTCTAAATCCTTGTCTAGACATTTCGATCTATTTATAAGATTTTTGCACATTTTCTTTAATGAATACATGTACAATATTTTTTAACCACAAACTGTCTTATATTTCATTAAAATTCAGAATATTGTTGTACAAACTGTGGTTCCTGAATGTGTAGTCCAGAAAAGTGTTTATGACATAACATATGAAATACAGAATGTCTGGTTTAAACATTTTAAATACATTTATGTGTGTAAGTACGTAGTATAGTAGCATCTACATACATATAATTGTTATAATATAGTTGTTTAGAAAACAAAAAAAAATTGAACAGAAGTAGTGATATTTGTATGTGAGAATTCACAAAAAAGTACTAAAAGTCGTGAGCATAAATCATATTTTAAAACGTGTTAACATTATGTCTTAAAATTACAAACTGATTGAGAATAATTTGGAGTTTTTTTTTGTGATAGCATATATTTTCATATGTTTTATTTTTTTTAAATCAAATTTCACAAGATTTTAAGAAAAAAAACATAAATTAAGTTGTTTTTTGAATCTGTAAAATATATTTAGATTTACATAAATGTTTTTCTTCTCTTTTTTTCTTTTTCAATGTTAAACAATTTTGAATTATTTTGAGGAAACTTCCTTAAAGATAGCGTGAGTTATTGAAACGAAACTTCTTTTTATAACGGTTCTTTTAAGTGTCCTCTTTAACGTGACGTATGTTTTTATTGGCGCAAATTTCATTTTATAGCCGAAAAGTACCGTTAAAAATTTTGTAACAAAATTGACATGTTATACAAAAACCGTTATTTCTCCGTTTCGGGATATTTTAGGATAACACTTGATAATGGAATTTAAAGAGAACTTTTTCTTCTTCTACTAACACACTTTATTTCATTTTGATCGGATTAATAGTACTATACTTGAGATATAGGGACTTAAACTCAAAATTTCGTGTTTTTTTAAAATCGATTTTTCAACTTCTTTTCAGGACGATATATCTCTGAAATTTTTGTCTTCTTTACAATGATACATAGAAAGAAATGCGCATTTTCATGCATTTACCACTTTCCAACAACTCTTATTTGAAAATAATTTTATTTTTAAATTACAAAAACAATTTGATCACTTTACATCGATTTAACAAAGTTATGAATAACTGCTTAGTAATAACAATTCCTACCAGCAAAACAATTACAGAACAAAATAGTTTAAATGAAAAGAAATATTATTTAAAAAAATGACTCAATAAACAACATAAATAAGTGTGTAATATAAATTTTTATATTTTTGCTTATAAATGAAGAAAAAATAGTTCAAAAAAAAAAAAAAGATAATACATATGTATGTAGATATGTAGGTATCAATAAATTTTAAATTTTTTTTATCGTAAAGCTTTTAAAAGCAAAAACAAATTTATATTTGAATAATCTTCTTTATGATAACTATTCCTTCTCTTTATTATTATTTTTCTTAATGTGAAATAATTTTGGCATGGAAATTACACTTATAATGCCTATATTGTTTCTTTTATTTTGTATTTCTCACCAAACAACAGAAATAATTTTTAAAATGAAAATTTTTTTTTTGAAATTGAAATTCTTAGAATTAAAGATAAAAAACAAATATAAAAGAGTATTTATAAAACAAAAGAGGATTTGTGATTTTTTTTTTAAATTTAATCTACAACTCTTGTTCTGCGATATCAAATTGCCAATTTAAATTTATGACTTTTCTTGTAATATCCATTGACATTAGTTATTTTTTCTTCGGTAACTTATTCTCTGAAATTTTGACTTATACTCGGTTTATAGTCAGTACAGGCAACTTAGGCATACTTTTTATATTCTTTTACATTGCGTTTATATAAATCTGTCTCTTGATCTCAATTTCAATTTATAATTTATCAAAAACATTCATATATGTAAGTTAGCAGAAACTAATCGGGTACTGCCTCCATAAGCACAATACTGACTTCGATTTATAAACCGAGCTATATGTATTATTCTATCTATATCCATGTATTTGACTTAAATATCGATAGAATAAAACCCGAGATATAAGTGATTAAAATTGAAAAATCCAAACTCTTCCTTATAAAGATTAAATTTTTAGTGATCTCTTTTTTAAAATTTATTTTAATCTGATCTCTTAAATATGGAGCACCTAATGTAGGATCACACTTCATTTGTTTTATTATCCAACGTTCTTCGCGGTTATTCAGAACTTTTGGGCGCCCGGAACGTTTACATGTATCTATTGTTTAAAACTTCTCATAATGTTTAATTATGTCTTTAATAGTAGATTTCGCTTTTTTAACAATTTTCACGATTTCATTATATGATTTTCCAGTTTTTCTGAAACAGTTTCTTTTCCTTTAGAATTCATTTTTAAAAATTTTTTACACTTATGAATTCCACACTTTAGTTAATTTACACGATTAACAATAGACTAACAGAAAACATTAAAAATTATCACAGATTTTTATAATAACGGTAAATACGAATAAAGACTCTATAATCTATATATGTAGAGGTGCGGACGCTTTTTTTGCGTGAATCTTGTACTTTTTTTTTATTTTTTAATTTGTTTTTAATTTTTAGAGTGAAAAACGTATGAACAAATTATGTTTTCGTTCCATAGAAATTAACATTTTTACATAAGACTACTCAGGGTGCGAAGGCTTTTTTTACCCCTGTACATACATATAATGGATATCTCTTTACTGTTTACTGTATGGTAATGGAGGTTATGGGGGAAGGGGAAAAGTCTCAAAGAAGACAAAAATATTGTTTTTTTTTTCGTTATTTTGTAAAAGCTGCTCCATTTATTATTCAAACTAGTATCAAAATAAAACTTTTTATAATTTATTTGCACAACTATAGTTAATGAAAAGTGAAAGAGAAAACCGTACGTTCAATCTTTATAAAAGATTTAATAGCATACTTTAATGAATGCACATAAGCATAATCACATTATGATAAGGTTTCATTTTTATTTATTGTCTGTCTATATTCCAAGAAGAAGATAAATCTTGTAGATTCAACTACAATTTATCATTATTTTCACAACAGAAAAGAAGAAAGTGAAAAATCACAACGTTCGTTGTAGATTCAAAATTTACTCATGTAAGTAATTTGAAAAATGTTTAAAAAAAGTGATTTGAAGGAAAAACTTTTTGAACATAATAATGCAATACATAATAGATTTTGTTTTTGTATTTTTGTGTGATATCAGCTTAAAAAGTGTAAGTAATGTTCTCCAAAATTTAAATAAGTAAGTTAATATAAAAAATTATCTAAAAGTAAGAAAAGATACATAAAATACAATCACATTAAGATCGTTAAGAATTTTACTACTATTTTTACACCACATATTCTATTTTAAAATGACCGAAACTTCCGATTTTCGTGCAATAAAGTACAAAAAAAAAAACTCAATTTTTTCATGCAGTTTACATATTTTCTTCATTGAATAGAAAAAAATGTTCTTTTGTAAAATAAATTTCCTAATTTTCTTTATAGAACTGCCACGTTATTTAATAAATTATTTTATATACAATATTATATAACTCATGAGGTGAATTTTTTGATAATTTTATATGGAATAATTGAAATATTTCTGATATAAATTAAACAAAGTTATCAAGTAATTGAAATCAATTATCTAACAGCAGATTATTACAGTAATAAATATTTTCAATTTTTGTTGACATTGTTAACAAACATTGTGGTTATATGCTTTGACGTTAATTAGTGCTGACACACTGTTGTGAGAAATTTATGATTTACAATTTCTGTAACAGTATTAATTGTAACAAATATATCATAAATAATTTTAATAATAATAATGACATTTAAAAGTTAAAACATATTTAATTAAATATAGTTGAATTATATCAAAAATATAACTTTCATAATATAAAATTTCTGAGAAACTTCTAAAAATTTCTAGAAAAAAATTCGTTCTCTACTAACGATTTAACGAATGTACTCGTATAGTGAATCACATTCCACTTTAAACTGTATAAGTACATTTATGATATGACAGGAAAATGGCCATGAAATCTCAAATTAACTTGAAGAGACCAAGGCTCTTGACGAGCTGTAGCGCCATGGAGTGAATGAGTGAGATAAGCAACGCAGATAATACTGGTTGCTACTAACTTCTGTAGTAAGTTAGAAGGGCAAGGAGTTCCCTTTTGTTAGATATGCGTATCATTACTATACAATAAGCAAGAACGAAAATGCAGGGTGTTTCGCAACAAAAGTCGCAAAAATTTTTAAACTCTTGTACCCCGGAAACCATTGAGAATACCACCCCTCTCCACTCATAGACTGATTTATACGGTCACTTTTTTACCCTATGTAGAACGTAAAAACCTGTTTTGTATGGAAAAGAAGTAGGAAGTATGCGGTGGGAAGTCACTCACAGGTTAATCAATCTTTTTCTTCGATTACGGCTGTTCCTTTTTGTGCTATATTCGTTACTTTGATATTTTTTTTCATATTATCGCAATTTCTTCAGTTAACCATATGAGTATATAACCTTATTACCATACCAATTACCTAGCAAAAAATAAGTATAAAAGAGAATGAAGAGAATTTTAGATAGGGTAAAAAACCATGTAAACGTACGTACATTTTCGTAATTTATCAAAGCATAATGGATGATAAGGTCGTGCAAAAAACCGTACGTATAAACCCGGTCATAAGACTTTTTGCTTGTCTCGGCGAGACCTGTTTGTGGTTTCATTTTGTAAGCCCTTAAACCGGACACCCTGTACTTAATATGAAATTGTTATAATATTGTTTTTGAATTTACATAATAGGCATGCATATAGGTAAATATGTATTTTAAAATTCATTATAAAATATAATACGTATATGAATTTTGAAGAATTTAAATTACATTTACGTGCTTGACATAATTATATTAAAGAAAATATTCAAATAACAGTAACATACATAATATGTAACAATTTAGGAGTCGACTTATAATTTAGTATTCTATTAAGGAAAATGAGCTTTTTTACAAATATTTTATTCAATATCATCATGTTTAAATAATATAGGTATAGGTATATTATATGTATTATACATATGTGCATATGTACTTGTCAAATTTGTTGTTTTCTTAGAGCACCTAAAGTAAACAACAAAATAATATGTGTAATTTAATAATCGATGGAACTATTTGTTGTAAAATATAGTTGTAATAAAAATAAGATTATGAATAAAATATATGTATGTACATTATAATATATTAATTCAAAATGTTAGAAGTCAAAACTATAAAAATTGATAACTTTCACGTGATAGGTGTTTCATTTGTAACATACTATGAATGCTATAGATACTCCGTTACATGGATTAGTTGTTGTAAGGAGTAAATAAAAACGTAACAGCTTCTTAAATTTTCTTTTTAAAAGTTTGCTGTTGTTCCGCTTTACCTCTCAATTAAGCATGGAACACGACCACAATCAGTTTTTTCCATCGAACTCTGCTTAAGCTATGTTTTTTTTCTATTGACAAGTTACAATTCGTGGCTAAACTTGCAACAAGTAAGCGTGAGATATTTAAATAAAATCTTTTGATATTAAAACCTTGAAGTGTCCTTTTTAACGTGACATACGTATATGTTCTTATTATGTAGTTGAAGTTGAAAATCGATTTTAAAAAAACACTAAATTTTTAGTTTAAGTTCCTATATCTCAAGTACTATTAATACGATCGAAATGAAATAAAGTGTGCTAGTAGAAGAAGAAGAAGTTCGCTTTAAAACCCATTATTAATTGTTATCCTAAAATATCCCGAAACGGAGAAATAAAGGTTTTTGTAAAACATGTCAATTTTGTGACAAAATGTTTAACGGTACTTTTCGGTTTATCTCGGTGTGTTTCTAGGACGGCTTCTGCTTCGCTAGATTTGAAGATTGTAATTGTAGGCCAATTTACTTTGATCTAAGTTACTTACATGTTCGAGCCATCTAAATCTCAACTTTCTGATTCTTATTTCGTGTCTTACAGTATATAAACCAGTTGAAATTTTTCTTTAAAGGTAATTTTTATTAAAATTTAAGTAGAAGAAAATTTATTGGATTAAATTCATATTCATAATATGTACAACAACAATATGTTAAGTTTTATATCTGTCTTTCAATTATTACAATTTGCAAATAAATAGTTTTCTATACCTGAAAGCATTTAATAAATCTTTCAAATTGAATACATAAATTACTATGATTCGATCGAATATTTTATCAGTAAGGTCAAAGAACAGGAAATAACAATTCCCATTTTCTATAGAAATCTTAAAGCACTACAAATTGTATAAAATAATAATCTAAACAAAACTTATAGATATATGTAGGTATACAATTTTATGTTGTGAATTGTGATGCATGCAAAACATTAACTCTATTGATTTTATATTATTCTGGAGTAAGAATTATTAAGTGCAATACTCGTTGAAAACGTTATGTAAATAAAATTACATGAAATATGTAATTTTCTTAATACCCTAACTACATGATTACAATAAAGATTTATGTTAAGGTTTCCATAAAATACACATTATATGCATAAAAACCATTTAATTCAATTTGTGCTCGACCATTATTTGAATATTGATCAAAAATTTATGAGTTTCAGTTTAAAAAGAATTGATAGCTAAAAGTAATTTATATAATTATACGATTTTTAAAAAGTTTATTCATTTATTTATTATACTATAAATAGCTACTTTTGTAAATATAAATAAAAATACAGAAAATAATGTAGATTATCCACTTACAATTTTTTTGAAATACGATATTCGACTACTTGTGTTAGATTGAATTCATAATTAATACACTATTAATACCATTAAAACTGTCGAGTTCTACAATCAATAGATTTTAATCTTTATAAATTACCATTTTTTTTAATACCTTCGGCCTTCCTGTGAAAAAAACATAGTTGGTAGAAATCTGTTCACTGCGGACAAAAGTATACACCTACATAAATGTAAACAAAGATTGTCATCCACAATTCTTGAAGAGATTCTCTTTCTAATATTTTATATTTTCCACCTAAACCTGTGCTAGAGTTTTAAATAAAAAATAATTGCTTTTAGACTTGCTGCAACATTAATGCCTATAAGTTTTTTTGTAAGGTAAAATGTACGTAAATAATATTTTTCATGTTTTCGACGAAATTTTGAAATTCGTTCATTAGTTCAGCATTGTGACCATGATATTTTCATGGTCAAAGTGCTGCAATTTAGTGCAATAGTGTACAATTTATATTAGAGTCAGCCCTGCCATAAGATTAAATTCGTTCTTTAGAAACGATTGTAGTGGTTCGCATTCCACTTTAAACTGTAGGTATGAAAAGTAAAATCTTTAAACTATATTTAAATATTCAAGCATTAAGCTGATGTTATCTGTCTTGTTTAAAAAAATTTAATATTGTACAGAATTTTAAAATCACTGTTTAATAATAATCTGCACTGAAATTCGTTGAGTTTTTTTCTTATTTTTTTTATACTTTTCAAGTATTTTTTTATAATATTTTGAAATTATTTATTTTACTTTTAACAAAGTAATTTTTAGCGTAAAATACATTTTTTTCTACAATTTTTTCAGACAATTATTCTTAAAACATTCAGCATGAAAAGTTATTTTTTAATTGTTGCATATAAAATAATATTTTTTCTTGTTTTTGTTTTTCTTCATTCTTGAACTACTTATTATGTGTGTATACATATGTATGTAAATATGTAGGTATATATTTACAAACATAATTAAAAAACTAAGTAAAGAGCACATCATTTTCCAGTCAGTGAAATGTAAAATTAATAACCTTTTTTCAAAATAAATTCTCTTTTCATTCGCCTGAACTTGTTAAGAACACCAGTAAAAATAAAAATACATTTTTTTCAAAAAATTTAATTGAAAACAGTCCTTTTCGCTTTTATATTTTGTATAGCTGTATTCATCTTTTTTTTTTTTCGTATTAAAAGTGTGAATAAAAAATTTTAGCTTTTGTGTGAAAAATGAGTGAAAAGTTAATTTTAATATTACTCCTTTATTTTTTTAATTACGAAAGGTGCATATCCTTTGTATGTTTTATGAAAAATTGTTTCTTCTTGCTTGCAAACAGTTCGGTTAGTGTTTATGCTGTGTGTTAATTGAAATAATTTTAACGAATTGTTCTACATTTATTAATTTTTCTTCTTTTTTTTATATTATGGTATATCTTATGTAAGGTTGTTCAGATAATAATTATTTATATAATACATAGAATGCGTTGAAATTACTCGTACTCCTTAAATAAGCATGATTTTTAATATATAAAAGTATATGTACCATATATGAGTATGCTTAATGTGTATGAAATCCTTACAATCTTTAGAATAAAACAAAAATTATTTTTATTTTCAATTATATATATAAGTAATATCATTTTTGTATTTTTTATTTTCATGAAGATTTTGTAAGTCGAACTGTACAAATTGAATTATTTTCTTGATTAATATTTCATTAGTAGTCAAGATTTATGTCTTCTTTTAGTTGAATATTAATTAGATAACACTAATTTCAATAATTAATTACTGAAAGTATAGCAAGACATCAATTAATTACAATACTACTTCGTTTAGTTTTTCTATTTAAAAAACAAAAAAAACAATAACAGTAATAAAAATGAATACATTTTTTGTATGCTAAATCTAAAATGATGATTTTGAAATAATAAATTTTTAGTTTTCAATTTCAAATTTTAAATCAATACTGTATTTCGATTTGAAAGTCTTTATCGTTTGTAAATATTATTTTTTATTGTCTTTAAGTTTTGGCTCTAACTATATGACTCAATCTCTATGCATATACATACATACATACACAAATACATATGTACGATGTGTATACAGTTTCCAAAAACCTTTAACCATCTCGTTGATTCTCAAAAGATTTCAAAGTCATTATAGCTCCTTAGATATTACCAAAAAATATATAGACATATATGTCTATATATTTTTTGATATTACTAATTAAAATGTTGTTTTAATACAATTTGAATATTATTTTCAGGTAACGCAGACTACAAACTCACAACCTTTACTGAATATTTTAGTTTTATATTTAAGTACAAAGATACCTGAAAATATCAAATGTGAAGTTGTTTCTATTTTTTTTTAATATTTTGTGAAGTATAATTAGTAATAAAAAGGGTATATGAAAATAACGTATTATTACAAAAAATTTTATATTCTTTAAAATTTTCTAAGAAAGTTTTATTACATCAGATATCCACTCGTAATCTTTATGCAAAAATAAATTGTAAAAAAAAAATACATAAAATCAGTAGATAGTAACTAGTAACGCAAGGTACAGGTAGAAAATTAATTTTTCAGTATATAAATACTTATTTTATAGTAAAATTTTTACTAATTTTTATTTGAACAAAGTTATAGTTCTAATAAACAGTACAGCTCGATATAAAATTGTGTATATTTTCAGAGATGTATAGAGAAAAAAATCGGCAACGGATGAAAATTAGAGAGCAAGAAATTGGACGTCTTCGCTAGGAGAATCCTGAACTTGATGAATTTCATAAAGAAAAGAATAGCATGAAAACAATGACATATCGAGCTAGGAAAAAAGCAAAAACATCATCAGTTAAAGATATTGGATCAACATTAGCAGATAGTCTTGTGGTTCCATCATTTGAGAAAGCGCAGCTAAAAATGTGGGAGATACTTGAAGTACTTTAAAATTTTAATAAAAACAGAAGCCTGATACTAAGAAAAATACATTTAAAATAAGGTTGAAATTTAGCAAAATTAAAAAACATACATTAGAGATTCAGAAAAAAAAACTTAAATGATATAAATTAGATTATGAAAGAAATTTGTAAGAAAATCCGATGAAATATAAATAATTTTAAATTTTTTTTAAAATGAAAATTAATTGTACATATACCTATGTATGTACATACGTAGTATTGTAGTGTTAATCAAAATTCATATTTAAAATACAAATATGTATTTTTTTTGTTTTTTGTAAATATGAAATGTAAATACCTCATGTTTGTGAAGTAAAATAAAAAAATTATGTGTATGCCTTTAGCTTTAAATAATTTTTGTAAAATTTATTTCTAGTGATGAATATCTCATTTGTATAGATTTCACAATCATTTGGTAACTGTTAATAATTCTGGTCACGTTTATAAAAAGGATATTCACTGTCTGAGATGATAAGTGTATGAAAAATAGGATTTATATTCGGCATTATAAATAATATAATATATGTTTAATCTACATCCTTCACTTTAAACTATAAAAAAATCATTTGTATTCAAAAAACATAGGCAGTAGTAAATTAAATCATAATTTTTGAATTTTGATGAAATGTGTACCAAATTTTTCAATGTTCTAGTTTTTAAAAAATTTTCAATTGTTTTTTAAATAAATTGGAAAAAATATTCTTAAAATTTTTGTGTTTTCTTCTGTTATTTTTTTATTAGTACATAGTATTCGATATTCGTATTTTGTAAGTATTTAAAAATAATTTCCGATGCTTACTTTCAAGTCGAATGAACTTTAATAATAATAATAAAAAAACAATTAACAAGATCGTGAATATGACTTTTTATAAAAGAAAGAGTTTCTTTTGTTTATTCTTCTTTTTCCTCATAAAATGTCAAGGAGATCGATACGAATTGTTCCCTTATTTTTATTTTCCATCTTTTGTCAGAATTAAGTCATCCTACATTCTGTATCTTTTCAACATATTTATCAACCTTAAGTATCCAGCGACAAAAAATAAAAAGGTTTTAAATTTAAACAAATTAAAAATTGCATTAAATAACTACAAAAAATTTTTCTGCATAAATTATATTTTTAGGAAAATTTTCACAGGATAGCTAAAGAAAAGCTAAAACAATGAAAATGAACATTTCTAATTTATTTTTTCCTTTTACTATAAAATGCTTAATATTATACCTTTTTTTTTCTAAAATTTTACAAGTGCAGGTTAAATAAATTTACATTATATTTTATTTAAAAAAAAAAGTTATTTCTACAAAGGTACCAACGATTTAAATTCTATATATTTTTTGGTAGTATCTACGCTAACATGCAGTAAAATAATATTACTCTTTGAACATGGAATAGAATGATATATAATTCAAAAAGAAAGAACATTGTCAAACAAAAACTTGTTTTAAAAAAAAGGAATGTAAATAATGAAAGAAAAATTCATTTGAAAACCAAAATACACATTAAAAGAAAAAATAAGTATATGCATACATACATAGATATGTATGTCTGTACATATATGTATACGAGTATATTATAGTATATTATGTGCTTTTTGAGTTAAAGAAAAAATAGCTTTAAAACACTTCTCTATTCCAAATTCATGATTTTCCTAAAAGTCATTCATATTTTATACTTTTTGAGTTTGTCGTTCTTTCTTTTTCAAGAAAAAAAAAAGTGAGACCAGATGTTTATTTTTCTTAATTTATTAAAATACTTATTGTAGGTTAAAAAGGTGTTCGTAATGTAATATAAAATAGTTCATTTTAGTTACTTATCACATCTTTCTCATGAAAACTAAAATTTTTTTTATATCTTTATTGAGCCACAACGTATTTAGCACATCTTTCGCGAAGCAAATAAAAAATATCTAAGTACATATCTATAATAATTAATAGAACTTCTATATGATAATAACATAATGGCAGTTCTAAAAAATTATCTGATTTTTAATTTATAACTTTTCAAATCAGTATTTTTTTAAATACAAGAAGTTTTCATAATATAGAAAATTTAATGAATCTATTTTTTAGTAGTTCAAAAGCTTTTGAGTTGAAAAATTTAAAATGTAAATCAATTCTATTGAAAATTTTTTTTAAATTCACAAAAGAGTACTCGTCTTTTTGATTCAACCAGTTTTAGTATATACAAACTATAAATGCCACTATTGAAACAAATCTGTTTCATTATAATTTCTTACTGATGATACAAAATAATGAAGTATTTTCAAAAGAAAACCACATGAAAATAGTTTAAACGGTCTCTATATCTCTATTGATGTATGCAATTAAATATCAAATAAAAAGTTCATTTGAATAGCAATTGCAGTTTTCATCGTACTAGAAAATAAAAGATTTTTTATTTTGTTAAAATTCCTAATTGAAATCTTTCTTCATATTTTTTTTCATATTTCAACTATTTGTTATTCAAGAAGGTTTTCTCAACAAAAGTCATAATACGCTATTGAGTACAATTGATAACTTTTCTAATGGTATGCTCATTAACAGAATCAAAAAAAATTTATGTTTTTTTTTTTTATTTCACATTAAAACAATATTCATATAAATTTATCAGTTTAAAAATATGAAATTAAAAAAAAAATCGTGAAAAAAGTATCTAGTGTATTTAAATAAAATTCATTTTTGCTTTTTAATAAAAAATAAGTATAACAAAAATTATTTCTAAAAAAAAAAAAAAATAACTAACCTTAGTGAATGGGTCAATTTGAGTAGATAATTTGTTCTTATAATTAAATATAATCTACCAGAAACTAAATGTAGGACCAATCAGAGTACTGAAAAATGTAAACTCAGAAGTTTTTAAAATATGTTTTTTTCTTCTGTTTCTGTTTAAAGATACTAAAGAACACAAAAAGTAATACGAAAAAACTCTCTTTCATCTTTTGAATAATTTTTAACATAAAAATTATTTACATTGATATTCCAACTAAAAAACCTATAGGTACTTATTTTTTTTTAAATTTTTTGTTTTAAAAAAAAGCATTAAATTAATCACATTCTACACAAGTATTAAAAAAAATTTTTGTAGAAAGGTTTCAAAAACTTCGAAAATACTATAATCTTTTATTTTTAATTAATTATTTTTACTTTAACTAAAAATTTCTGAAAAGCTTAAACTTGTCTTCAGTTTTATAACTGAAGTATTTAATTTCAAAAGTTTCATTTTAATTATACATAATGCAAAAACATAAAAGTTATCTAAGTAAATTTTTTTTTTTTTTCAAATCTTTTTTATAGTAAACCAGTCTTAAAATTTGAAATGTAATGAAAAGGTTTTAATTGAAATAAAAGTTACTTTTGATTATTATAATTCGTCTGAAGTACATTTTTTAATGAGTAAAATAATATTCTTTAAATAATAATGAGATAAAACATAAATACCTAATGATTAATTTATAAAAACCTACAATCGGAATATAAAATAGAATAGGACAAGAATGTTAATTAAAAGAAATGAAGTAAAAATACAAATATGTAGTTTGTTCTAAATTAGATTTTTTACATAAAAAACAATTACTGAAGAAATCTATTCAAATTAAAAAAGCTTTGAATTTTAAAGGGTTTCATTGAGCAAAATTGATTTCTTTTCAGTTAGTTTTTTTCTGGACCACTTAGTTTGTATGTACATAAGTACGTATATGATATACCCAAGAGAAATGTGAAATTAATCTAAAGATTCATTATTCTTTAATAAGAAATAATAATTTTAATAACAATACAAGAGATAAATAAATCATAAACACGACCATACTCAAAAATCTTTTACTAATATTTTAACAGGATAATGTTTACTGACATTACGCCTACTGATGAAAAAAAACACATTAAGAAAAATATATTGTACACTGATAGCTTATTTTACTTAATGACTTCAGCTTTACAGAAGGTCTTTTTAACGACTGCGTTTCTACTTCCATAATTTTCTGCGTATCTAAAAATTCATCCATTTTATTGCCAATCTGAAAAATACCTGGTTCTTGGAATTTTCTTATTTAAAACTAATTTTTTCTCCATCAACCAGCGTAGTATCTAAAATAAAATAAGTTACTATGTAAATTTTAAAAACTTTAGCTTTAGTTAGGTATAATATAATGTGAAAAATATGGATTTTGCATTTAAAAGAAAAATATATTAATGTTGCCGACAGTAAATTTCATTCGAAATTATTTAATATCAGAATATCTATATAAAAACCATATCATAATTTTTCTAACACACCAAAAAATCTTTTCACAATACATATTTAAAATTTTTTTATAAATATGTGTGTTATGCTGGTGCTTAAGCTGATGAAGATTTTTGCATGTACAATATTCTATAGATCTAAATTTTTACTTTTGAGGAAAGAAAAAAAAAAGATAAATAAATAACAAGATAAATTACATTAATTATTTTGCTCATTAATTTCATTTAACTTAATTTTTCTTATCACGTTTTGTATTCGCGTGTATACTCAAATAATGCTTGATTTTATTATTTCCAGAAAAAAATATGAAAATAAAAACAGTATTAAATACATTTTTAAATTCTTGAAGCGTATTATACCTATATTATTATGAATTCAATATATTAATTATAATAATTAATACGGAACGATATAGATGAAATAAATATTACGTTGATATATGAGTTAGATAATGGACTTTTCATGTATAATCATATTCTGTAAATGTTGGCTGTTGCTAACTTATTTGGAGATAGATATAACAATCAAATCGTAGATTGTATATTGAAGATACCTATTAGATGTAAAAATCTAATTTATTATTTTTTGTTTGTTTAAAGAGCATGTATTTTAAAATTGAATTATAGAAAATATTGTTATAAATATTTTTTCTGTTAATCTTTTTGCTTGTGTTCTTCAATTTTAATTATCTTTTCTAAGCATTTCTTTTACACAAAATTCGTTAATGTGGAGTAATAATGGATAGATGGAAAATATGGAAGGTCGTAGATTGCAGTACATTACCCAAGTTTGTATTTTTTTGCTTCGATATCAAAAATTGATTAGTAATACACTCGATATTTGGAAAATGATGATTATCTTGCAAGGATATAGAAAATATATTGTTTAAAGTTATTTTGTTTAAAAAATATTTGATATTTACGTATATTATATTTATATTTTATCTGTTTGAACGGACATAACTTTCAGTATCGAAAATGGGTTGCGAGATTATTTAAGTAGGTAACGTGTAAAATACATCTTTGTTTTTGCTTGTTAGAACTTAGTGCCTCTACATAACTCTTCTACCGCACCTTGTTCATTGTCAAATGCCAACTGCGGTGCATAAGTCTTGTTCGTTTCTGAAGCTTCGTTCTATACTATACCATTCGTCTCCATGTTAACTTTGATTAACTCTGTTCCTTTTTCCTTAAAGATTCCACTCTATGACTCTACTACATCATACTATCTTTTAATGAAATTTAATTGATAAATAATAATTATTATAAAATACTTAACTGTTTTTAAGTGTTTCCATGACAAAATATAATTACAAATTATTCTTCATAGTTAATAGAAATTTGTAATTTCTACTTTTATGGGTATTAAAATCTAACAACCAGCTTATATTATACTAAATGTTCACGTCTAATGTTTTCTTGTCTTTGGTTTCACTTCCCATAGAATCACCTAGCTATTTTTTTGATTTGTTGGAAATACATTTTAAAAACTTAAAAGTTAAAACGTCAAATTTTCTTCGTAGTTAAATCTTAAACTTCCTTCCTTCAGTTTAGAGTTCAGATACAAATTTGATAATGATAAACCACAACATTTACTTCAACTTGCTTATAAACTTTAATAATTGAATGAAATAATCAATAATTTAATGGACTAAATTTTTAAATTTGGCTAAAACATGAATTTATTTCCATTTTTATTTTACAGTTTGTAGTTTTAAAACTATTTTGCTTTACTATTTTGTTCTTTTTTCCACCAAAATTTAAAAAAGATAAGAACATCATTTATACAATTTACAATTAAACATTATGAAAAGAGATATTGATATAAAAAAATCGCTCAAACACAAAAAAAAATTCTTTTTTTACATACATTTGAATATTAACTTCTCTCTTTTTTTTTTTTTATTTAATGTAACTTTTTGTTTTTGAATTTTATTCCATAACTTTTATCACACAAATATTAGTTTGATTTTTTTTAAAATTTCATTTTGCCATTTTGTATACGACAGAAAATATTTATAAGACGCAATTATTATTGTTTTGATATATTTTATTGAATTTTTACTATTTCAGATTTGTTGACCTATAAAACTAAAACTGAAAAATTTTGAAATATTTTTTTATTTCAGAATTACTCTTAAAATACTTAATAAATCACATATTTATGTGAACTTAATGCATATCACATAAAAAATCTTTTAGTTTTTTATTTGGTTTTCAACCTTTTTAGTAAAAATAAAATGTTTTTTTATTAACAGATACAAATTATAAGGAAGAATTGGGCATTGTTTCTTTACCATGGCCTAGAAACAGCCCTAAATTGAAACCCATTGAACACGTTTGGTACAAAATGTGCAAGGAAATACAAAAAGAGAATCCGACTAATATCTCAGATTTAAAGAATATTGTCGAAAAAATATTTTTCCAAAAAATTAATAACAATTATATAAGAAAATTTTATGATTCCATGCTCAATCGTTTGAAATGCGTTATAGCTGCAAAATGAGGACATACGAAATATTGAAAAATTAAAAATTATTATTTTTTTGGGTAGAATTAAGTCTAATTTTATGAAGAGTTAAGTTTTTGTCCATTTTATAACGTTTTAAATAAAACAAAATCTAAAAATATATTAACAAGACATTTTGTTATATTAATAAATGGAACATTTTTTGGATAAAATTTTTCTAAGATTTTGACATTAAATGAATTTGGTATTAGCAAACTTCAACTTTTAGCGTACTGCATTCAAGAAAAAATGGTTATCGGTTGAAAATGATCCATTTTTAATAATCACGTTCAATTACCACAATTTAAATTACTAAATCCGACAAAAAAGGACTTTTTATTGAGAAAATATGAAATTTTCAAGGTGCGGCAGTTTTTTTGCATGTCAGTGTATGTTCATATACAAAAATACATTACGTATAACAAATTTATTATATTTTATCACCTTATTCAGAGTGTTTGTTAAAAGTGAAATTATATTTCTATTTTTTCATTAACGACTAATAATATTTTATCAGATTATAAATCATAATAACCACTTAAAATTTCTTAGTCTTTTTGTAAGGATGTTCATGTTAGTTATTTGAATCAAATTAAAAAGAAAATTTATCGTACACACACTTTCTATGAAATAGGTATACCAACTTAAGCACATCTTTCACAGAAAATTATAAATAAATTCGTATTTTACTTTCAATTTTATAGAACTTAATTTTATCTCATCAACTTTTACAGTGAAAATCAAAGTACATTTGGTATTAAAATTTTATGTGGTACATTAAAATAATTTTTATTACATAATTTTATTTTATTACACTTTCATGACAACCAAATCCCATTAAAATATAAATTCTAAATGAGAATAAATGTTATTTTATTATATAAAAGAAAATATCATAACAAATTGTTTTTATCTGGTATTGTAAATCTTGATGGCAATAAAAGATTCACGAAAAAAATTAGAGTTAATTATTATAATTCGTTATTAATTATCACTGGCCATCAATGAAAAGTATTTGAATCTACATAAAATTTGTATACTTAGTACTTTAAAAAAAAAAAAAAAATGGTGTGTGTTTGTTCCCTGACACTGAAACTAATAAGGCTAATAAGTAATATCATTTATTCTAACATGCATTGGTTTAGTTGAAAAGTTTGGATTTACGGACAAGTCCTACCAAATATTTTACTAGACATTTCAATTGAGAGTTCCATAGGTTTTAATTGTCCATGATTTCAAATCTACATCTTCCAAATGCAGTATATTCAATTATTAAGTGGAAGGTATCATCTTCGTCATGACGTACATAGTCTACATAGTACATACTGATTCATTTATCTAACTCTTTTTATGTACTTCAATTTCAATGTAAAGGATAAAATATAAATTTCTAAAATGTTCTCAAATATTTTGTCTTGAAAAGTATTAATCAAGAAATAAATTTTTTTTTTTTCAACTTTCAAAATTAGCAAAAAGAAGCCAAAAATTTGATAATAATTTACTTCACATAATGAAAATAATGAGATTATTCTGCATAAAAAATTTTAAAAAAATATACGAGTATATTTTATCATAAAAAGTAAAAACTTATTTTTCTTTTCTTCTGAAAACTGTATAATTAAGTTTTCAAACATCTTTCACTTTCTCATCTTCTGCACATTTTATAATATAAATTCTTATATTACGAACTTTCCAGACAAATTTTCAAGAAAAATCAAAAATTGAAATTTTATTTAACTATAAAAAAAGAAAAAAAAAAAAGAAAAAAACTTTTGTGATTATTTTATTTTCATAATAATAAGATTACTTTTTGTTTTACTTATTTTAAACGAATTAAGCATTACAATTAAAAAGTTTTGAATAAAAATGAAAAAAGATTATTTCAAACCAAACACCAAGTGAATTTTATTTTAAAGCATTTATTAAAATTATCTTGGAATAATTTGAATGCTTTTTATTTATGAAGTATTTCCTCTCTTAATTTTTATATGTATTTCTAATCTTTAATTTCTTTTAAATCATTTTTATAAATTTATTTATGGTATCTTTTACAATTATTTTTATAATTTTAACGTACTGTTTATGAAAAAAGACAAATAATTCATTATTATAATAAGTTTTATATTTGAAATATTATTCTAAAAATGCATCAGACTTTAAGTTGTAAAACAATACAAAAAGTTTTTTTCCCATTTATTCTAAAGATATTGTAAATAATTAAAAAAAAATTAAACAACTCATTTAATTCGTATATTTTCGTTGAATAAAATGATAAGCTAATAACTAACTGCATCAAGGGTTCAGGTGCAAACTAAACAAAGTGGTGTTATAAAACCATTATACTTATCTGTGTTTTCCTCAAAAATGTTAATGAAACTACAAAGGATATTTATTACTTTTCAATTTTAAAATTTACATAATATTGTACTTTAACATGCTTGTGTTATTAATTTACTAATACGTTATATTACTTCTCAATATATTCAGTGCACATGCTTTTACGTCAGACAGCACAATACTTGCACCTGCATAAAAATTGTTTCATTAATTAGTTCGAAGATAAACAAAACGTTATTCGCTGACAGGGTTGCCAGGTTTGTTAAATTTTTCTAGCCTAAAATCGCAAACATAAACAGAAGAATAGCCTAAAATATCGTAAACGAAAATTGTACGAATATACATACATACATACATATACTTATTATAGATGCGAAAAAAACTTTTATGTTATGTTAGCGAGTCGCTAAAAAACTCAAACAGAAAGTGTTCTCTGTCGAACTGAAAAATAAAATGTATTATTATTTTTCTTCTAGAGCGAACTTAAATTATTTAGACGGTACGTATGTATCAATTTACTCATATTAAAAGCATTTCTAGTAAATACCTTTTATTTGCTTTTATGAACCAAATGGTGAGAAGACATTTTCCAACTATACTATTTTTACTTTTCGAAGTCAGTACAGGCAAGATAGGCATGCTTTTCTGTAAATTCTTTTAGAAATTGTTTGTATAAATTTGTCTCGTGTGTGAGGTGATCAGATCTAAATTTTAATCGAGGGAAATTTTTTAAATGAAATATTACCAAGGGCTGACAGATTGAAAAATTTTTTCTTTTTTGATTTTACAAAAAAAACAGGTAATTTCGGGAAATTAAAATAAATGGTGCTGAAAATGATTTTACAACAACTATTGCTAGAAATATTCTACAATTTTCGAAATTTTATTTTATAAACTTGCTTTCGTTATCTATTTCACCAATTACATAAAACAGTGAAAAGAAAAAAGAAAAAAAAATACAAAACTTGAAATATCATCCTTTGATGATTGAGCAATTTGTACAGTTTGGACATTCCTGTTCTTCTCAATTTTTCGATATTGGATGCTTCTCTTGTAATAATAGCAATCACTTTTCACGTGACCTTTTCTACCACAGTGATAACATTTCCTTTTAAATAAATTCCCTTTATTTGATTTGAATAATGCAAACCTCTTTATTATCTTCCTGCTAAAGTTAGCTAGAAGGTAGTTTAGACTGAAGAAATCCAGCATAAATTATTAAAAACTCTAAAATTTTCCATCAAAGATACATCGCCTTGTAACTTGAGTCCCAAAAATTTTTTTCGTATAATTGAATGGCAAGGCTTTTTCCTTCATATTTAGTTCATCAGGAGCTTCATTATCAATAACTTTCATTACATTCAATTCAGTAAATAATGCGCTAATCTTCAATTTCCATACACTATATCTATCACCGTCAAAAGCTTTAATATTTCTTTAGATCTCCATTGTTTATAGTCGTTAGATACATAGAACAAAATAAACGAATAATTTTTACAATTATGACACTGACAGGACCGATATAAATGCATTTGTTAAACAAAACACAAGTAAAAACTTCGCTAAAACACAAAGTAACCTGGGCCCATAACCTATTGGGAAATGGGTTACTAAATAAATTAAAACATTCAATTATTCAGTTAAAAAAAACTCTTGAAAGGTGAATCTTAAACGATGTTCACGATAAGAATATCTACTAGAGACTAAAAATTAACTCAAAGTATGTACTTATCCTAACTAACCATATTACTAAATGTATAAAGTGTGGGCTACAGATGTTTAATAGGATTTTAACACACTTATTGTCTTTAAAAACACATTTTTATTGCAGTGGGATTTTGCCGGGATAGTTTTATTACCCTTTGTTTAGAAATATTTTTCTAAAGTTCTGACAACATCTTCAAGGCACTCATCACATTTCCAATAGATAAATTTTTGAAAACATAAATAAATTCAACATACATATAGTTTCAATGGAACTACAATAAACGAATTTAGATACACTGGCATAATATGTTCCCAAGCATGTTATAGATATGTATTCCTTCTTTTGAAAGCAATAAATAAAAAAAATAAAAAAGGTAAGGTATTGTGTATTGTATAAGTGACCTATAAATCATCTTTACTAGAAAATGTCACAGTATATAGTAAGGAAACTGACTTCAATATAAGTTTTATACTTTATTAGCTTGAGCTTTCAACCTTAAAACGTTTTTCTTCTATGTACATATCAATATGTGTACATTTATGTGCACATATGTATGTAGATCTTTATTAGTTATTTTAATATTTATTTCTTTATTATTTTATTACATATATAAATTGATTTTATTATAAATGAAACTTATTTTAATCGCCACTAAAAATGCTACACTGTTACAACGCTGCTAGTTCACCAATTGCTTCATTTACGACACATACGCCACTAATGCTGAATTTTATTTTCTGAGTAGCCAGCTTACTATATCATAAAATCTTCCTCTTTCTACACGGCCATCCTACATGTCATCAGTCTCTGATGACTGTACCTTCCAAGGCTTCATACAATCTGCTGAGGTACTTGTAGAATTTGGACCTTCATGACACCCAATTTTGATCACTTCATAACGATCATTTCTCTTCTTTAACACCACTTTATATGGACCAAGAAAGTGACCCCTTAACTTCATTCCTGTACCAAATTGCGTTCGTTTAATAGCGACCATGTCACCTACTTCATACTTTGTTGCTTCTCGTCTTTTTCGATCATATCCTCTCTTTTGCTCATTCTGCATTTCAGCTATTCTCTTTCTAGCATCTTCTCTTAATTGTTCTCTGTGACTATCAAAAATTTCAACTGCTTCATGACGTAATAATTCCAAAACATTATCATTCGAACTCATTCGTAATTTAACACCTATTAGAGCTTCGAATGGACTGACCCCAGTACTTCGCTGGTAAGTTGCGTTTAAACATTGTTGTAGTTTATCAACATGGCGGTACCATTTATTTGAATCATTAGATGATAACTTTGTCAGAACTGAAATAATCACTTGGTTCTGCCGCTCAACTTGTCCATTACCACGTGGGACTCCAGTTGTAATAAGAATGTGTTCAATATTTCTAGACGTACAATATTGAGACATTTCTTTTGCTGTGAAACAGGCTCCTCTGTCTGATACTATTCTCAATGGATTACCGAATGTTTTTGCTTGAATCTCCATTTTATCTAGAACTTCTCTAGTACTAGTAGATTTGGTTGGATAAATCCATGTGAACTTAGAAAACGAATCTACAATGACAAACAAATACTTATAACCTTTACCGGTTGCAGTCATTGGTCCCAAATGATCCACATGATACGTCATTAAAGGCACCTCTTCTTTAGGAATAGGGTAAAGTTTTCCTTCCTTTTTACCTCTTTTCCTTTCAGCCAATATGCACTGGATACAACACTGTATTTGATTTTCTAGTTTTAAAGTCAAATTTGGAATATAGTATTGTCTTTTTACTATTTCTTCCATCTTTTTAACACCAAAGTGACCATCTTCATGTATTTGACGTAATATTTCCTTCTGCATATTTGATGGAACTACGATGACTTCTGTTCCCGCCACATATTTTAACAAAACTCCATTCTTTATGCAATAATCTTCGTACGGCTGTGTTTCTAGAATCTTCTTAATTGACACAAGTTTTTCATCTTTATTCTGATTTTCTGCAATGCATTTAGTTAATGTATCATTTACCACCAGCACTGATGCACGGCTAAGAGCATCAACATGTTTCATTCTATTGCTTATTCTATGTTCCATAGTATAATCGTACTCTTCTAAAAGTAAGGTCCATCGAGCGACTCTGTTTGGTACCTCTTTTTTATTCACTGTTCGTTGGAATGCAGCACAGTCTGTGACTATTTTGAAGTGTATACCCAACAAATATGGTCGAAACTTTTTTAATGCAGTTACAACTGCTAACGCCTCAAGTTCATATGAATGATAACGCCTCTCTGCATCTGTTGTTGTTCGGCTCATGTATGCAACTGGATGAAAACTATCTTCATGTTTTTCTTTTTGCAGCAACACTGCACCTAAACCATTTTGACAGGCATCTGTGTGGACTTCACTAACTGCAGATGGGTTGTAGATTCTCAACACCGGCTGACTTATTAGAATCTCTTTTAACTGACAAAATGCTACTTTTTGTTCGGGCCCAAAATTAAAATTTACATTTTTCTTCAACAACCTTGTTAAAGGAACTGCTATATTAGCATATCCCGGAACAAATTTTCTGAAATACCCAGTAAGTCCAAGATAACCCTGAACGTCTTTGACTGATTTTGGTTCTGGATAATTTTTTACAGCTTTCAATTTCGACGGTGCAGGTTTTAGTTGAGAATTCTCCACAATGTGCCCTAAAAATTCAACATTTCTTTGTAGAAAAACACATTTTTTCCATTGTATGTCTAGGCCATAATCTTGTGCGACTTCAAGAACTCGTTTTAATTTTGTAATACCTTCATTTTCATCATTGGATGGAATGATCAGATCATCAACATATTGTATGACTACTCCTTCAATTATAAGTTCTTTAAAAACATCGCTGATGAATCTTCCAAAACTTGCTGGACTGTTACAAAGACCAAATGGCGTCTTAAGAAATTCATACTGATTATCAGCAGTAGAAAAGGCTGTATATTTTCTACTATCCTCAGAAACTGGAACATGGAAAAATCCATTTTTCAAATCAAGTATCGAAAATACTGTGGCTCCTTGTAGCTTTTCTAATTGTTGTTCAATCCAAGGCATAGGAAACCTATCTTTCACAATTTTTCTATTGAGTTTTCTATAATCTATACAGATTCTATAATCACCGCTCTTCTTCCTTACTATTACCACTGGACTCGAAAATTCTGACTTGCTATGTGTTATTACTCCATTTTCTAACCACTCTTTAACCTGTCTATCCAGGACATTTTTTTCTAACGGTGCTAAACGTCTAGGTTTTTGGTATATTGGGCTCTCATCGGATAGAATAATTTTTGTTTCTATATTCGAATTTTTTTTTTTATTCGGCTCATACAAGTTGATAATTTTTGTTATTTCATCTAAATGCTGATGTGGTACTTCAGGAACAATATT
Source organism: Bombylius discolor (assembly GCA_939192795.1). Classification (NCBI taxonomy): domain Eukaryota; kingdom Metazoa; phylum Arthropoda; class Insecta; order Diptera; family Bombyliidae; genus Bombylius; species Bombylius discolor. The sequence continues at coordinate 16,876,285 of OW584241.1, read as the reverse complement.
ATTCTGATCTACTATATTCACGTTCAAAATAAAGTTCGATTCATCATGACTTACAGGTTCTTGATTTTTCGTTATCTTAACTCCTGTTGCATTTAACTCTATGCTCGCTTGTTGTAAAATATCACTACCAATTATGATATCTGTGGGCATAAAGTGGTCTGGTACTATATAAAACTGAAGAGAGTAAATTTCATTATCTATTTCAATATTATCGGTAACTCTACCTCTAGCACAAATAGTAACTCCTCCAATACCTGTGAATCTTTTTATAACATTTTCATATTTAGGATTATTAATTTTTCTGAAAATATTTTCTTTAATTAAATTCGCATCGCTACCTGAATCTAAAAGAGCTGTATAATTTTTTGAATCAAGGACCACTTTTACACAAGTTGTTTTATTTAAAAAATTAATATTTTTAATATTAATATTGGAATTTGAGCAATTTGAAGATAAATGACCAAATTCGCGACATTTGTAACATTTAGGTCCTTTTTTTGCATCTGGACACTGTCTAGCTTCATGGCCAGTGTTACCACAATTATAACATCTATCTTTTTTCAATTTATTTACTTGAACCTTTTGTTTGTTCTCAACTTTCTTGTATATAACTCTGAAATTTTTCTTCACTCTTTCATATTCTTCAAACTTTATCTTCAATTCTTTTATTGTTCTTGCACCTCTAAGTATTAATTTATCACTTGTGTTATCATAAATGCCATCAACAATATACTCTATGAGACTTTGTTCATCAAGTTCTATTTGTCGTGCGATTTCCATCATGTCATACATATATTCTCTCCATGTTTGTTCAAGTTTTTTAACAGTGGTTCTTAATTTTTCATGAATATCTCTACTATTCACTTGGGTTTGGAACTCTTCGACCATTAACTCTTTAAAATCCTGCCATGTCTTAATTTTAGTCTGACATCGGACAAATTTTTTTGCCGGACCTCCTAGCAATCTTTTTGCACAGATTAATGACTCGTATGATGACCATTGTGCCAACTGGGCAACATCTTCTATGTCTTTCAGCCATCTTCTAATACACATGGTACCTTCGCCATTGAAGATTTCGATGGAATCTTCCACATCTCTAAAATGTACAAAATTACTAAATCTAGCCTTACCTTGAGTATCAACATATTCTTCCAGCTTACTACTGCATGATTGCAAGTCGTCCTTGCTTTCATTGTTTTCATTTACACCAACAGAATTTTCGTTAATTGTGCACATCAGTCTAAATTTTAATTCGGCTTTATTACCATTTACATTTTTATTTCTTTTTTCCAGTTCATTTTTCAATTCGTTAATGTTTAATTTATCAATCGCGTCTAGTGTTAATATTACGATACTATTTTCATCATCACTTCCGAGCATTTTGACTTTATTATGTTAACTAAAATACAAAATTATTTTTATTTTTAATTCGCACTTTCACGTAAGTGTATACTAGGGTTAAGTTGTTTTCAGTGTATACTAGGCTAAAATTATTTTCAGTGTATACCAGGCTTAACTCGTATACAATTATATTTTCCTTCTTCTTCTTTTTTTTTTTTTTTTAATTCTCGTGAAGAATTGTATTGTATTTAAAATACGTAATATTAGAATTTTACACTTGAAAATTTATTTATTATTTCAAAACCACAAACTATTTTTTTTTTTTTTTATATATATATCACCACCATTAATGGATCTATTAATTATACTTATATAGTTTTATAAAACACCACACTGAAACAATGCCAATGAAAGAATTTCGGCCATTTTTAAACCTTTCATTGTTTGATTCAATCTCTTTTTTTTTTTATATTAATTAATCAATCCCGGTTGAGCCCCCAAAATTATGTAGATCTTTATTAGTTATTTTAATATTTATTTCTTTATTATTTTATTACATATATAAATTGATTTTATTATAAATGAAACTTATTTTAATCGCCACTAAAAATGCTACACTGTTACAACGCTGCTAGTTCACCAATTGCTTCATTTACGACACATACGCCACTAATGCTGAATTTTATTTTCTGAGTAGCCAGCTTACTATATCATAAAATCTTCCTCTTTCTACATGTATGTATAAAAACAATTACATAAACGATGTAGCTATAGGAATAAATTACCTTGAAAAGAGATGTTTTGTACTATGCACTTTAAAAATAATGAAATTATTTTACAGTATCAAAGTTTAATTAAAATTTTTTAAATGAATTTAAATCCAAGATATTATTTATGTATGAAAATTTTGGTTTATTCCAACAGACTGTTTTACATTATTATGGTCACTGTTATAGCTTTTATTATAAAATAAAATCTATCAAACTAACTTATTTATTTTTAAAAAAAGTTTAAAAAAGTCATTGTGGCTTACAGCATGGATTCTATATATTAAACATTCAACTATGATATATCATTTCATGTATTTGTTTTTTTGTTTTGTTTTGGTTGATGGTAAAATTACATTGTTGAAATTTAGTATTAAAAATTTAAAAAAAAGTAGAAATAAAATTTATATTTTGTGTATTTTGAATATTTTCTGAACTGATTGTTTTCAAAATATTTCCAATTCGGTACCAAAAAAAAAAAAAAAACAAACAAAAAGAAACGAAAAAAAATAATTTTTAAATTACGTTGAATAAATCAATAAATTAAGTAGCATATACAATATATAATACATACTTATGTATGTATAGAATGAACGCAATCACAATATGGGAGTGCTACCATAAATGTTTAATAGAGTTTTAGTTATTAATTTTCAATATTATTAATCGGCTTTTTTCAAATACCATAATACGAGTATAGGTATGTTAATTGAGTTTTTTATAACATTTTTACTATTTTACTTTAATAGAAAATTAGTAAGGTTTTGTGTGTTCAAAATCTGAAGTTCTTTTATACGAGAAACAGACATGATATATTTATACTACGTAATTTCAATTTCATGAAAATACTATGGACATGTCACGAAATTTTCTCTACAAACCACGGAATTAATATCTCTTTTAATATTATTAACATATCTGTTAGAGGTCTGAATTTTCGTAGTATTGTTGAAAATGTATATATGTATATATAATGAGTTCTAAGTAATTTTTAAAAAAGTCCTTTAACAAAATTTTGTTTGAATCTACCACAACAAACTGCTTTCAATACAATATGGAGGGCTTTGCTTCATCACCACACATACATACATACATATCTATGTACGTCATAGTACATAATAAAAAAAAAAACAATCACCGGTTTAACACGTGTAGGAGATTTGAGTATTCTTCATCAATGATTAAGTAGAGTAACAAGAACAGCGAGTGACATTGCATCCGATAGTTTAATGGTAGAACATTGCCCGGAAAAGCAAAGGTCTTGGGTTTGATTCCCAGACTGATCGAATGTAGTTTTTTCTTTTCTTAGTCTACTACATTCGTTGACACCGATGTTCAATATATTAGTTCGTTTGTGCAAATGACGGCTATAGCCGTCCATTACCCTAGAAATTGATGAACAAATAAAATAATGTAATTTTGTAAATATGAAATCTTGATCGAAATCTTTAAAAACTGAAAAAATTTGAAACACAAGATATTGTACTTTTTCGTCCATCACTGATAAAATATTGAGCATCAACGTGCTAAATTATAAATAGAATCAACGATTTGTTATGAAAACCCATCGAATATGAATAAGGACTTCAAATACCACAAAATAATTCAAACTTATTAATTACCAAAGTGAAATTTATATGGTCTATGGTTTGTGTTGGAGAGAATAAAAACAAACAAATGAATTTAATTGCATTGGAATAATACTTCAATAACTATTTTCTTTGAATAATAAAACATAGTTTTATATGGTTAGTCCTTTGTGTGTCATGAAATTATTATTTTCATAAAGATTATTATTTAGTCATTGGTATGTTTAGTTACATTAAATATGATATTTATTATTCTTTACATCATTATATACGAGTTATTAAATATTTGTTTTATAATCGGATACATACATTAAAAATTGTGGCTTTAATATATCAACAAACTTTTAAAGTTAGATTTTTCATAAAAACCTTTAATATTGTACATTTTTAAAAATCAAACCTATATAAAACCAAATTAATTTTTATGTTAATCATAAACTATGAATTCTGTAAGAAATATTTTGATAAAGCCTCCATAAAAATATAAAACAAATCTTTTCATTTTTAATAAAACCTGTACACAACTTAGACATGGTAGAGTTACCTGTATTAACATTTCAACTCGCTGTTCTGTCGAATATTAAAATGAATAAATAAATAATCGGTGTTTTAAGTATAGTAGGTATATGGCTGTTAACTAAATGATAAATATTTCTCAACTAATATATTTTTCATCATGAAAATAATCAAAAAAACATTTTCAAATAATGTAATTTAAACATACGAGTAAAATAAAGGTAAAAAACGAAGTATTTATGCTTTTCTTATCGTATTGAAATACTGAAAGACTGTCCGTATTCGGTCAGTTGACGAAATGGTATAAGGTGCTGGATTCAAACCTTAAATAAGAACCAATTCAATTGAATAAGGAGGTATAACTGCTCGGTATTAAAGTATTTGGTGGCTCTGCTTATTGACTGCTCCGATACATATAAGCAAGTACATACTCGTATATAAAATCAACTATACAAATAAATTCGTTCTTTACTAACGAATTTAGTGTTTCTAATTTCATTTAAAGCATTAGGTACATGTACGTATGATGAAAAATGAAATCTTTTAAAATCAAAACTATTTAAGTACGAAAATCTATTAAAAACCACATTTTCTAATGAATTATTTATAATGGATTACTGAATTTTATAATTAATTTAAAAAAATTTTCTTTGAAAATTATAATTAGTATTATTATACCTACTACAATTTAATTTGATCGAATCATTTTAACAAATCACAAACAAATTCTATTCTACTCTTCAAAAGAATTTATTCTGCCTGAAATTAATTAACAGTCAATAATGTGAAAGCTAAAAGTACATACGTACATACTATACATCAAATATTGTGTGTCATTAAAATTGATTTAAAGATATTTTCGTTATTTAAAATAAACCAAATTTTGAAAAATTAACTTTTTTAAGAAGTGTCATTGAAACTATTATACTATTTTTTCAGATAAAATATTGTTTTTTTTTTTTTCATTTACAATTAAATTCTACTCCTATGTATATCATTCAATGAGCTTTATAATATCTTTAAATCAAAATTCAATTTTATTTGAAGATAAAGAGCAAATGATATGCTAATCAATCATTCAGTCATAAATAAGATAAGCAATACAAACACAAATTTAAATATTTCAAAATCTGAATCATTTTACCAAAATAAGTTTTGTGTGGAATTTTTTTTAATAATAATATTTTCTTTTGTTTTAAATTTAGATAATCAAAATATAAGGAAACATTTTATTCATTCTTCTTTTCTATGAAAATTGAAAGTTATAAAAACGTTTTTTTGAATAATAATATTTTTACTTTGTAAATGATATCGATGATACTTAAGCCATAGTCAGACGCTACTAGAACTTTGTAGAATTTTGATTTCTCAGTAATTTGCCTTTATTTTGAATGTTCTTTAAACGAGTTTTTTCAATTCAATTCAACATGTGTAAAAATAATCTTTGAATAATCGAGCATAAATGTTTCAATTTATTCAGTTATAATTTTAGTAGATCAAAGAGAGCTGAAAATTTTTAATTTTTTTTACATATCAAGATGTATGTATGCATATATATGTAATATGAATATATGTGTGTATGTACATAGAAACTATTGTAGAGAGTATGTCAGTAGAACAATATTTAAATATCTACAGGTCTACTTGCGCTCCATGTAGATTTCTATGAAAATGTTTGGATAATCGTTATAGTTTATTTTAGTTTGAGATTTGAATGTGAGCATACATATGTATGTATGTACTAATCGTACGTATATGTACATATGTAGAAATGTGTGTAGTATTTTGTTATCTAATGATAATTTTGTTTAGATTATTTCTGATTATTTGTTTCATATATGTATGTACATAAGTAAGTCAAAGTTAAAATGATTCACAATGACAATTGATTAATTTTAACAATACAAACTGATATACGATAAATGACATCATTTTTTATCAAATAAAAACAAAAATTATCATTTAAAAGATAATTTTATAGATACTACAAAAATGCATATTATATGTACATATGTATATATATTATAAAAGCGTTACAAAAAAGTACTAAGAATTTGTCAAAGACACAAAGATGATCAGTATTAGACAAAGTGAAAAAAATAAATCTAAAAATTCATAGTGATAAATTTTTAAGGTACCAATTAAAATAATTTATATTATTGCCTAATATTATTTTATTCCAACAATACAAAAATTTCGATTTAAAATTATTACAGATGAAATACTTCGGAGTTACTGGATTATTATTAATTTCCACTTTTTGTGATCTTGCCTACACTCAAAGTCATAATATCGAATGGGGCAGAAGAAAAGTAGGTGATGTTCTTCTATACAGAGAAATAGTTAAGGTTCCAAGTAAATGGTTACGAATAGTAGAAAAAGATGTTTCATATCCACCAACGGTAATTAAATTTAATTATAATTTTCACATTATTGTTGATAAAAAAAATTTGTACAGGGACAAAGCGTACGTAGATTAACATATATCAAGGCAACTGATCCACATCAAAATGATAAAGGAGCGTATGCAAGTCTTTCATCTGGTGGTGCTGGTTTTAGTAATGTTAAAGTTCATTTTAAACCACAACGTTCTCATGGAATTCATTTTATTTTGGAGATTTATGGACATTATTAATAAAAATAATTTAAAAAGAAGTTCGTTACAAAAATAATTCTAATTAAATAAATATTTTGATTTATTGTTACACTTTTTTTTTAAATTTTTGTTCGAATTTTTCAAATGTTTCAGCCTTTATTATTTTGTTAATTTTTTCATTAAAATTGTGAAGAAAAAACTAATCCTGAATAGTTTTCTATGATTCATCGTCACCATCATCATAATCATCCTCATCCTGCTCTGTTCATTGCTTCCAATCACCAATTGGACCCAAAGAATTTCTTTGCGTTATACTCATGTGTCTTTACTCGCCGGAAGTTTTATTAAAAGTAGTTCATTACAACATAATCTTAATTGGTTAGTGCTAAACTATAGTCTATGAACATTTTCCATAATAATTAATTCTTCTACTACAACTTAATATGCTACTATATGTTATACAACGCCTACACATTTCTTCTACTTCGGCATTATTTTTTCTCCTGCATATTCCGTATTCACAAATAGATATACATATGTAAATATACTTTTTTCAGGATCTTTCTTTGAAAAATATATACATCTTTTATTTGAGATGAGGTTAAGATGAGGTTTGGGTTCATGTTCCTCCTCTATAACTTCTACTATTAAAAACACCAAATTTTACCAATCCCAACGAGGACCTATGTATTGTATATGTAACATTAAAATAATAAAAGAATTCAAACCATTTTTATACATTCTATTTTTTTTTTTCGCAGCTTTTTCTTTTAAAATAAAACCTACATTCTACGTTTCTTTGAAATTTAAGTAAGTATGTGCATTAAGGAAATCTAAAAATATTTTTGATACCTTTTAATCAATGGTTTATATATTAAGTTTAAGGATTATACTTGAAAATATTTTAGAAACATAAATAAATTTCAAGTTGTACATTAAAAAACTTTTCCATTTTTTGTTTTCCAAAGATTGAGCACTTAACAACATTAAACACTTAAAAACAATTTATGTTTTTATTCTTTTTATTCATCCTTTTTGAGTTTATCCCTAAATTCTCAAGTATTTTAATTTTGTTATATACGAAAATTAAAAATAAAATATTTTTCTTAATTTAGAATAAATAATTACAAGAAAAATGAAAATTTGTACTTTATAAAACCATGAAGACCTTTATTTAATATTCCTAAAAGAGCAACTTTAATTGAAAAAAGTTTAAGTTATAAATATTTAAATATTCAATATCAAAAAACAACAACCAAATTCTTTTCCCTTAATTCATTTACTAAATAAGATATTGTATTCCAGTAGCTTTTTTCTAATTTTATTAGTAATAAAAATTCCTTATGACGTCATTGTTAAATTTGTTAGAAATAATCGTCATATCGAATAACTAATTCAATCTTCATAGTGTTTTAATAATGTCCTTTTGAACTTATAAAATGTTTTTTTAAATATTTCTAATAGTAAGAACGTAAGTACCTTTCTTCTTTGAAGTTTCTTTAAAAAAAATACAAAAAAAAAGAAAAAAACAAACTTTTCTTCATATCGAGTTTCCAAAAAAATGGAAAAGTAGAAAAACGATCTATATTATTCATTATTCAAATTTCAAAAGATAAATTGTGAAACAAATTAGGAGATCACACAAACTCTTTCAAAATTTAATTTAAAAAAAATTTATATAAAAAAATTGAATTTAGAAAACAAAATCAAATGTGTAACTGTAGCTAATAATAATTTCTATTCAATAGTTGGAGCTCCTAGGTAGAAAATTTCAGGAAATATAACATCTAAGCACCACATTTTAGAGGATTTCAAAAATAAGTATGTTATCTACTCGTATGACGTATACATACATATGTATATGAGTTAAATCACCAATAAATTAACTAAATAATTTCCAATGTTTCTGTTTCGTTAAAGATACGGTTCGAATCGTATTTTAAATTGTTCTACTTTAAGAAAAAATACAATTGAAGCAAAAGTATTGATTACACACACAGTCATGAATACTATAATCAAAATAAAAGAATAGAAAAACAAAATCTAATTTTAACAAGTGAAAAAACCTTATCAGCAAACTCTATGATATTTTTTATAAATAATTTTCTATAAAAGTTTAAGAAAAGCAAAAATATTGAGTAAACAATATCTTTTTTTTTGTTGTCTAATTTTATCCCATAGATAAATCTAAAAATTATGACCATGATAAGATATAACATTTTTTTTCTTTCTAAATTTAGTGAACCATTATGAATGAAGCCTATTTTTATACGAATCGAACTACATTTTATTGTTTTCCCTATAGTTTTGTATAGGTACATACATGTACAAATGTGTGTATGTATGTATGTACATACAATACATATGCAATTATTTATAATGTAATTTATTGGAAGAAACTTTATTCCAAGCATGAGATCTAATTTCTAATTTATCTGATAAACAAGGATATTTCTGTGTGTTTTTTTTTTCAAACATGTTATTGGATTTCTAGATTCTGCTTTCATAAATCATAACACTTTCGTTTTCAGGAAAAAAGTATTTCTATTAAAAGAAAAAGTATTTCATCGTTTTTAAGAAAAGTATCTTCAGTACATACATACATATAATACTATATATGTATAATTTGTCCAGAAATATAAATATAAATAAATATTAAATAATTTATTGAAATAAAGATAATGATGTTCTATGTAAATAATTAAAGAATTCATTTGTTTAAGAGTATTTTTTAAATAATTTAATCTACATGTAGAAATAGCTTGAAAAATTTATAAATCATCGTACGTAAAAAGAAATTACAGTAAAATCCTTCATTGTAGAAATAACAAACTTATTCTTGATAAAGATTGATTTTGTGCATCAAATCTTACTTTTTAATTACTCACATCAAATTTTATTATGATATTGTATTGTATTGTTTTTTTTTAGAAATGTGGTAAATTCTAATTTAATCACAACAAAAGAGAAAAAAAGAAAAAGAAAAGTTAGAAAATCAAATAAGAAACAGAAAACGTATGTTTTGTTTCTTGAATTATATTGATTTAATATGTTTACTTTATCCTTTATAGCATTATTTCAGGCTTTGAGAAAGTCATTGACATGTTTTGTTTACAAATCATTTAATATCGATCTCTCAAATCACCTACATACATACATAAAATTTTAATTTACCATCATTGATGTAAACTGTAAATGTCATGTGGAAAATTTTATTGACTTTTGATCCTGGAAAAAAAAAGAGTAAACAAATATTTTCAACCTTTTCATCAGGCGAATAAAATGTCAAGTAAGTATCATCAGTTACTGTTGTATCCTACACACAAACGTGATTAACTAAACTGTGTGAAAATCAGAGTTAATGTATTGTAAAATCAAGATATGAACATTTTATACGAATAAGTATCTTGTATTTGTATTTTTTTCTATGTACATATATTGTATGAAGAATGTATTAAAAATTACACATGTATTCAAAATTAAAACTGTAAATTGATTTAAAATAGAAAATTTTTATAATTAAGATGCACTTACCTATAAAAATGCGAGCATTTCTGAACTTACATTTTTTGAACTTATCTAAACTCACTTTTTAGAATTGATGTAATTAGCTTAGAAATATAAAAATAAATGCAAAAAGACCATTATTATATGTAGGTATTTCACCTATAATTTCTATTATTGTATTGACAAGGATGTTTTGAGTACAAATTTTTTTTTTCCAAAGCATGGGAAACTTTACTACGAGTACAAAATATTAAAAAATAAATCTACAGGTACTTTTACATTATTATTGTCACGCGTTATCGATTGATAAAGAGTCAGCTAATGTGTGACTCAGACAATGTAAACTTCAATGTATTTGGATAAAGAGTCAGATAACAAGTTCGCTAACAAGATTTTTCATTATCGGTCTGGTTCTATTTGCTACTAGCCACACTTTATCAATACGTGTATTTTGTTGTTGTAACGTACATTATTTTTTGACATTTGTGAAATAGTCATAATATTTTTCAAAGATGAGAAGAAATATATTTAATTGATTAAAATACTTACTTTAATGTTATTTAATTTTAATATTTTAGATTATAGCAATAATTGTTTTCATCATGACAGAGTGGACAAAGGACCAAATATGCAAACTCATTAATTTATATGAAAACAAAGCATGTTTGTGCAAAGTGAAGGATCCTTTTTACAAAAACAAACATGCTAGAGCAGCAGCATTCTCAGAAATTCGAATGGCAATCGAAGAAATTCGTCCCAATACTACTGCTGATGACATTAAAGCAAAAATAAATTCGCTAAGATCTCACTATAGCCATGAATTAAAAAAAATAAGAAATTCAGCAAAAAGTGGATCAGGTGCAGATGCTGTTTATTAACCTACGGTGTTTTTATATATACATATAGAAAGACTTTTTTATCAAATTATCTTGTAGAAGCAGAGATATTTTGTCTTAACACAGTGTACTGGTATGTAATTCGCGGTGAAACTAACTGAAGAAGTTTGTTGAAGCTGTTAACATTTAATCTTACGAAATTTTTAAATGAGTTTTTATCCTCTATTTTCAATTCTTTCAAAAGAAAATGTGACAATCCTTTATTTTCCAAATCTCTCCGCAATAACCACTTTCGACACCAAAGTCTCTTCGATTTTAATTTCTTCTTTTTTTGTTTTAAAATGTATGCAGCAAACATCATTGTTGTAGCACTTGTTAATAATTTTGAAACTGAAGTTTCCATTGCACTTTTTCACTTTTCCACACAAAAACACAACTTGATAATTATTTCTTGATAAAGAATGTAAATGTCAATTATCATTATCTAACACATTAGCGAAAGTGAAAAGCTTCTTGACTCCACACATTAGCGAAATTGTTATCTATTACTACCGCGTGACAATAATAATGTAAAAGTACCTTAAATTGTTTAATAATTCTTTAAGTTGTATTTTTTCTAAAATTATTACTGATTTGAATTAATTTCAAAATAAAATTTATTTTAGTAAATATTCAAACTATGTATAATACTTTCAGTTAAATTTTTTCTTTTCAATTTATATTAATATAAACAAAAAAAAAATTAAATCACTGTATATGAATGTTAATTTATTATAAATTACTCATATGAAAATATAAATTATTTAATTTTTTCAATTAAAATAATTGTGTATGTAACTTGAAATTATAAAAACGTATTTTTAAAAAGTATTTTTTTTGGAACATGAATATTTAACGAACATTAAAGACACAATTCATAAAAACTTTATTTTTTATTTCAATTAACGAGAATTAATATTCAAAAGATACATAATTATTTCGAATAAAAAAAAAACCAAACGAAAAAACAAAATAAATAACTTTGATATTTATTAAAATAAACTGTTTTATGAATATTAATTAAAATAATTAAATGTTAATTGAAGTTTCCATTAAAGAAACAAAAAAACAATTATACATATGTATGTATATCTATGTATAGTTTTATTTTTATCAATTTTTTATTATAAATGTAAATACATAAATTAATAAATAAAAAATAAATATGTAAACTGTTTTGTCACAAAAATTTCTTTTTTATTGTAATTCTTTTTTATGTATTATTAAAAAAATAATAATAATAATTATGTTTTTAAAAATTGTGCAAAAAAATAAATAAATAAATAAATAAAAAATAAAATTAATACATAAATGTGTGTTGATACGTCATTGAAAAATGGAATAGTTTTGTTTTTCATAGAAAATAATTTATCTGTTACTTTATCAAAGTCAACTATTAGCAAAAATTCCCAAATTAACCTTTTTATTCTTCTTTAGAGAATAATTTATTTTTACCTTTAATTCTTAAAATTAGAAGATTTGATAATATTCTGCTCTAGAAATAACAAACGTCAATCGATCGCTGACGTCTTCCAATTTTTGTAGAAACATGTAGTTAACAGATTTTACTATTCTATTGTACTTTAGAGGTTTAGAGTATTTTCTACATAATATCGAAAATCTGCCAACTTTAGAAGATCTCATCCATGAGTTTTTAAAAGTTTTTTGTGGTTGAAAAAAGAAAAAAAAATCTATATAATAATAGAAAAGATTAAAAAAAAATTTAATTCTAGTTAATTTTAGAAAATTTTCGATTAAAAAACAAGATGGATAAGAGATTACAAATGCTAATTTTCTAAAACCAGTATAAAAATTCTCTCTACATCGGTATCTTTTAATTCTCTTACCTATAGTTTTTCTCCACACCTTTTGAACTAGAATACAAAAAAAAACCTATTAAAATAATTTCAAAATTAGAAAATTTATAGATCTTCCATGTTCCTCTATAGCATAAACATATAAACTAGAAAACTCCTCAAAGGTAATAACATATCACTTTAATGTCCGTGAAAAAAATTGTAGGTTGTAAATAAACTTATTTATAAAATAATAATGTGAATTGTAATAAGACATATTCATTAAAAATTCAACAAAAAGTTTTGAGTAAGTTTCTCAATCTTATTTTGATTTGTTCACAAATTACTACTTTTCACTTTTACAAACATTATTTATAAATAACTTTCTTGAATTCTAACACAATAGATAAACTATTATTATTGAATGTTTATTTCTCACGCAACTCCCCATGTATGTATGTATATCATTATATAATCCATAAAATGATTTTAACCGTTGATGTTCGCATTTAATAAACTTAATAAGAAAAAACTTTAGAAAGCAAAAAAAAATACAAAAACATATTATTTTTGTTTGTATTGTAATATATAAAAATAGTCTAAGCAACGAACATGCTTCCTTGTTTAGAAAAATCCTTGATATATGTATATGTATGTATGTATTTCTTTAATCAATAATGTGTCAAAACCAGAATAAAAAAATATTTATCAATTATATTCGTTACTTTGATTATGATATTAATACATATAATACATAATTGTATTTCTTTGCTCAAGTAGTAAGTACATACCGTGTTGAATACATTCTTATTATTATTTTTGTTAAAAAAGTTATTTTTTTCGAAAAATATTATTTTTTTAATTGTACAAAAAATATTAATTTAAAAAATAAGTAGAGTAGAGCAAATACAAATTTTCTATTGAAATGTCATTGAATCCACTTTTTTCGAACATACACCTTTTACACCTTGCATATTCAGAACTTTTTATTAATCAAAAATAAAAAAATAACTGTGTCCAAAAACCAGCAATCAGCATCGAAAACAATTTAACCGAATATATACAATATATACATATATCATATTATTATTTTACTATACCTATATAAAAGTTAAGGGAACAGCAAGCTCATATTTTCGTTGAATATAATTGTTAAGAATTTAAAAAAATTAGGAGTACCTAGTATTTTATTTTTTCGTGGTATGAGAGTGCTTAAAAAGGTACTAAATAGATCAGTGAATTGAAAATACAACATCTCCGCCAGTAACGAGCCGTTGGCTTTATTTTATTCTATAGCTATGATATTTTTATAAAAATACAGGTGAATATTTGCTATATACTTAGAAAAATATGTTATCCTTGCAATGCGTGGATGGTTTATCATTACAAACTCTTATTTTAAATATAATTCTAATAAATGTAAAGTGCTACCCAAAATGGTATTTTTCTTAACGTTTTTGTTAAGGAGATGAATATTTATTTCCTTTATATTTTACTAAAAAAAAAAAAGCGATAAATAGCTAATTTTTTTGAAATTACATTTTAAACTAGTTGAAACTTAATTTCTAGCATTTTATAACACTTTTATTTTTAAAATATTTTATTTTTGGCACGGCTCGTTACTGGCTCAAATATTGTATTTGAAATTCAGTAACGAGCATAGGGTTACTGGGTATTTTCGCCTATATGAATATTCCATACTCGAAATTTACATTTTTAAAAGTTATATCTTTTCTGAAATGTATTGTAATTTACATTCAAATTCAATATTTCATATAATGCATGAAATTTTTTAAATATTTCAGTAATCCTAGATGTCAGGTAACAAACATCAGATACGTCTTTTCCACTTTAAATAATGAATATTATTTATATATTAAATTATTTTAAATTAATTAATATCCCTGCAAACATTTTAGCGAAATTTCGTTTTAGCGAAGAATTCAAAAAGTAATTCAAGATTCATTCGATTTAGTTTCACTTTGACGAAATTGTTCATTGTACTGAAATGAAATACATATATGAGACACATGTGAAGAATATAATTTGGAAGAAAAGAAAAAATAGGTTTGAAACTGTTTCGTTATGATTTAAATAGTAACTGTTCTACATAAACTAAAAAGTGAAACAAGAATTTAATCATTTTAAAATGATTTTTTGACCAGTGAAGATTGATTTTTAGTTGTAAAGTTGTGGAATTTGTATATTAAGTTTAATTAAATTGAATTGAATTATGTTATTTTATTCTTATTATTTATGTTTTTATTCTTTTTCTAATTTTTTAATAATTTGAAAACTAAGATGAAATGGATTAAAATTGAATTATCTAGATTTTATATTTAATCTTTAATTAAACCTTGGTCGGTATTGCAAATAAAAGCGAATACCAATACACTCACAGCTTTTGAAAATTATTCCAGAAAACGACTGCAGATTCTATTCGATATCGAATTCCTTTTTCTTCGCTTCTCAGTTCGATATCGGTTCGCTATCGAATTCGCTATCAAAAAATAAATTCGCTCGAAAAATTCGAGACCAAATCAGTCTCGAAATGATTTGTTTGCCGGGATAAAGCTTATAGAACGTCTAAAATATTCATATTACATATAGATAAATTTAGAGAAGCAATGAAACTAGAAAATAATTAATCTCATCATGGCCATTTTCTATCTAAAATGTTACACGCTAAAATAAAACATTTTGACGTATAAAAAGTACGTATTTAATTACTGATAATTTGAAATAAAGTTTGTATTTTCATGTTTGTGAGAACATCCTTTAGACAAATTTAAAATATCATCGTAAAAGAAGTAAGTAAATACATAATGGGCCTTACTTATAACATTTTTTAGTTTTAAAACTAAGTTTTTTCTTAGTAGAAAATTGTTTGTTTTTTTTCATTCTTAAAATTATTTAAATTTTTTTTATTATATTAGATTGTTCCTTTCACAATTACTTATACACAAAATTTTATTGCCAAGATATTTAAAAAAAACTTCAAGAAAGTATCTACTTTTTTAATTTTCTTTTTAAAAAATATAACAACGTTTGATTGAAGTTTTTAATGCTATAATATTGTACCAGTATTAAATATCTTTCTATTTTCCAAAGGACAAGAGTTTGCATAATTAAATTAATTATACAAATTATGTTTAAATTATTCCATTAATTTTTAATTCTGTTTATTTTGATATTACATCTGGTTTTATTATACATTAAATATATATATTTTTTAATTAAATAAATTAAAATGATATTTAAATTAACTTACAATTTCATTTTCTAGAATATATTTATTTTTTGAATAATTTAAAATCTCATAAGTTTGTATATTTATTTTTGTGCAATAAATTAACATTTTGTTATAGATATGTATACATGCAACTTTATAAGATTTCTGATTTCTAGTTAAAATGCGATGCAATACATTTATAGTATAGAATATTATAATACAAAAATTATTTTCTAAAAAATTCTGCAAAGTGTTGAGTAGTTTTGATACTCCGTTTTTATAGTATTATTACACCATATGTATGTATGTCTACATAAAAAATATTTATTGGAAAACCTTTAATAATGATTGTTGAGAAAAAGTAGAAGAAAAATAATGTGAAGTTCCAGGTAACGAAGAAGAGAAAAATGAGGCAACAAATAAGACATATGTATGTATAGTACAACACAATATATAGGTGGTTGTGTATGGCGAGGAGAGGAGCATTCTCAGTAGTCAAGGTTGAAGAATTTTATTTTCGAAAAGTGACTGGTTTCACTTTTCGCAGCATATTGCAGTACAAGCGCCACTTAGAGGGCGCAATTAAAATGAATTTAAAAGAGAACCTTCACACCTTTCCAAAAATGTATTTTATTGAATTGTGTGTCAATTAGTCTAGTCATTAATTGCAGCTCAAAGTAAAACATTTTGGAGAAAATTCCACATAATTATGATCAAGGTCGAATATCTCGAAAATTAGATTTTTTTTTTTATTTCCTAGAAATTTTTAGCACATATGTACTAAGTATATCGCACCTCTTTCTAATTTATTTGATAGAAAATTGAATAAAATATTTGAAAAAAAATTATAGTTTTGTTCTAAACATCAACCACATTCGAAATTAAAATAAACCTTTTAAAAAAAACTATTATAAATAGAATGTACTTATATTTTTTTTTTTTAAAACATATTTACCTTCTGCTATAAATAACCAAAAGTTTTCTTTGATACTGATACACGAAAACTAGCTTCTCCAACAAAAGAAATAAAATTTGTAGTAAAATAACATTAGTTATTCGGTTTAAAATCAATAAGGTACAGAAGAATGTTTGGATTGAATTTCTAATCACTATTTAATAAAAATTCTCTCTTTTTGATGCAGAATTTTGTTCAAAAATAAAAAAAAAAGTATTATTGATAGTTTTTGAAATCAATTGACTTTAGAACAAACATCTTAAATTCAATAATGTTGAAAAATCAGATATTTTACTATTTTTGAAAAAAAAAAAAATCGAACAGTAACAAAAATAAATCAAAAGAAAGATATACAAAGCTACTTTCTTTTTTCTTATAGGTAATATGTAGTAACAGACTTTCGGGACATAAGTTAGTTAAAATTATTAGCATAATGTATGTATGTACACATAAATAATATGCCGAATAACATTATTTGCTATTACAACGTCGTCAAAAGGGAGTGATTTTTTTTAGACTTTTAAAATACACGTAACCAGAGATGATTTTACCTTTGTCAATCAAATTTATTGTTGTGTGTTTTCATAACAGAAGCATTAAATTTAAATGATTTTGCACTACTTTTTTTGTACCAGTTGAAAAAAAAGTGTATAATTTTGTACCAATAAACTTTAACAACGAATGTGGGGGGGGGGGGGGGTTAATAAGTTTTACAATTAATTTATTGTAGCTAAAATCAAAGAATTCTATGACATTATTTTACTGCATATAAGATTCAAAAATTTTCCGAACTAGTTTCAATGAACACCCTGTAACTTCAAAAAAAAAACAAAAAACATTCAACTCTCCATCTTTTTTTAAATCTCTTAGGCCCAGTTTTTTAGTAAACACTTGAGTATACATAGTCCTACCTTTTAGTAGACCGGATTCTGTTTTACAGTTTCCACTTAAGTGTGGTTTAAGGGGCAGTTAAGCCTATGTGGTTGGTGACTTAAGTTTCATTTATTATAGTCATGAGAAATCAGTGATACTTTAAATGTAATAGCTACGAAAAAAACAAAACAAATTAAAAAACAACTGCCATCCTATTTTAAAAAAAATTTCGAGCATCGAAAAAATGTTAGAAATCGTAAAATGATTGCCATATGAAAATGGTAGAAATATCAAATACTCGAGGAAAGCTTAAGTATTAACTGTAAAACGTTTTCTAAGAAGAGCTATACTTGAGTGTGAAATCTCACCTAACTTATCCTATACTTAAGTGTTGACAGTAAAACTGGGCCTTGAATTTATTTATTTCCTTAATAACATTAAGTAAAAATAAAAACAAAATTATTTTTATGTTGCTTTTTTGCAGTGTCCATTGTCATTGAACTGTTCAACAGCAGAAATAAAAACACGATATTACAATGTTTATTACATTAGCTACCACACCGTTTTTATTTATTACATGCAACAAGTGTAAACATTCCATTACGACAATCCACACCGATATTATCCTGAGAGTATTATCCATGTTTTCTGTGAATACAGATTGTACATATGAAAAAACAAATATAATACACGATTTTTTTATTTACTTTAATATCATATGTAAGTATAAATAAAAAGACTTCACAATGCAATGATTGAATTGTGAATAAAGATATGTACGTGTTGAAAACAATTTTTATACAAAAGAAAAAACTGAAATTATATTTTCCACACTTTTGTATTTTATTTCGTTGCACGTACATATTAACTATAAGATTTATTTTAAAAAAGAAAAAAAATTACATTTTATTTTCATGAATTTCATATTTGTTTTTATTTCAAAATTTTAAGTAAATCTAAGTGAATCGAATCAAAAAATTTAATGAATGCTTCGAATTACACTCATTTGAAGAAGATTTGTTTTCTAACTTCAAA
The DNA here is from genome assembly GCA_939192795.1 of Bombylius discolor. Lineage (NCBI taxonomy): Eukaryota > Metazoa > Arthropoda > Insecta > Diptera > Bombyliidae > Bombylius > Bombylius discolor. The sequence goes on along the minus strand of OW584241.1, from coordinate 16,857,203 downwards.
ATGTATTGAATCAATAAGAATTAAAAACAGTTTTTTATCTATTTTCCTATAAATTGATTGAAAAACTACTTACTACATTTTGTTTGATCCCTCACTAATCAGTCTTCAAACTATATAAGTAGATATGTATGTAAATTTCTCTTTGAAAATTGCAACATACATAAATATACTTTTTGTTTTGAGACTCTATGATTTTAAATCGTTTTAATTCCATTCCATTGAAACGAAACCACTATTCAAAAGCCATACATTCAATTATACTCAATGAAAATATATTGCAACATAATATCTTTTTTTAAAAATAGAAAAAGGACTTTTTGTCTTTAATTTTAAAAGTTTGAAAAGTTTTCCATATACACAAATTATAAAACTTTAAAGTAACTTTAAATTTTTTAAAATTTAATTAAAATTGTATGAATATAGGTATTTATGTAGGTGAATAGAAAGTTTTTCATGTAGGTAATTTTAGCAAAAGTAATCAAAAGAATTTACCTGAAATAATTACATAGAAGTATCTATTCATATTACTAAAACTGACAAGAAATAATAAAATTGAAAAATCTTCAAATTTATCTGAATAAGCTATTTTGAAAAGTTTTAAAAGTCATTATAGGAATGAAATCACCTTCTAATTTCTACTACAATATATATACTACAGAAGAAAAACTTAGCTACACTTATGTATGTACATATGTTGATCATTACATGTACGTATGTATAATACATAGTTGAAACACAGAGCAGATATCAAAGTTAAGGATTTTTGATCGAATTTATGAACAAAATTATTTCCTGAAAGTATTATTTTGATATCAACATTATATTTGACATAAACGATCGAATTTGATATGTAAATTATCATTAGAATTTATAAATGTCATCATATGCAAATTAGCTACTTATATACTTCTTCTTGAAATATACCCTCAAATCCTATATCTTCAATTCCTCATACAAATTGGTTAAATTTTTATACTGAATCTTAATATATGGAGTAAAAGGAAAGCTGTTTCCATATGATTCTGTATATTGTAATGAGAACCATGAGAATGATTGTGTTATTTTTCTTGCATATAGTGATTAATGAGTTAAAAATATTAAAATTTCTCAAATTTCTGTTAAAAATTTCTATGTATTGTATAGAAAATACATAGAAAAGAGAATATATTTTATTAACTGAGAAATTAAGAAAAAATCGTGAGAATAAGAAAGAGCTTAAAACAACTTTTAGATTGGAAGCCAAACTTTGAGATTGGAGGTTAACTGGCTGTTACTATTTCAATATATGGGAATAATTAGTCTGTTATAGAATTTATATTGTCATTGGTTGAAATATGTATGTAGTTATTTGATGGTCTTAATACCCACATATTTTAACATACCCTCATGACAAATTGACACATAAAAGTAACATGTTGACACACTGACAGAACGCACAGACATAAAGCATTGACACGCTGAAACAACGCTTCGACGCACATTTATTTGTGTGTTAGTAATGTCATTGTATTGTAAACCGTTGTTCAATTTTTCTAATTTTTCAGCTATTTCTCAAGCAAAATTATTTAATGTAATTTATTACTAATATTTTAAATAAGTTACAAACCTTTGCACACTCTTTAGTTTAGTGATATGACCTACTAGCAACTTTAAGCCATTTTGAGGCACCGAAATGATGAAAATTAAAGAATTATATTCAACCAATTAAAAATTACATATGAACCGTTATAATTCAAATTTTATTTATTTTATAATACATTAACCTTAAAATATTTATCGACTTTCATAACTTTATATGAAAATTTAATTCTACGTGAAATAGCGGGTAATAGTAATTAATAAAATATCTGTCATTGCAGAGGTGCTTATGGAAGGCAAAGAGTTAAAGTATTCATTTTAATTTAAAAATTAGTAATGAAGGTCTAACAGAGCTAGTCAACTAGAACCTAAGCAAGTTCATTACTAGTACCACGTGCGGCTTGCTACTGGTCTTCCAGACTTTTCTTGAATAATATTATATCAAAAGAAGAACTTCTGAAAGAAAAGGCTTAATTTAAATAATATTCAACAAAAATCAACTAATATTTTTACACCAAATAAATAATTGATTACCTTTCTTTCAACCTCAATATTTCAAACAACATTGAAACACAACCTTTTTTTTCACATGATGAAATACTTTTCAAAAACCATTTATCAAATTCTCAAGTAATCTATTAATGTCATGCAATAGCAATTTTAAATTTTAACTTTATTTTCATGACTCAAAAACAAATCTGTGAAACAAACAAATATCCTCCATCAATTTGAAAAATAAAAACAATATATTTTATCACGTAATTCTAAAAAAATCAATAAATTCAAAAACGGAAGAATTTTATGATAAACTAATAAAAGTAATGGGAAACAAAGTCAAAATAAATATGCCGGACATGGAAATATATATTACTAGTTATCACTGAATTGTTTTTATTCCTATGGTTTTCCTTTTGTACATAAAAAAAAACTTTATGAATTTCTAGACAATTCGAACTATCAAAATGCATTAATGAAAAACAACTTTAAAATATTGTATAGGTATAAACATACATTTTAAAGTTTATTATGGAGTCGAAACACTTGTACTCATGTTAAAAAAATGTTGTTCAAATTTAATTTTGCAACATTTCCGTCAAATAAATTTGGTAAAAGTAAAAGTTTTAAAGTAAAAGAAGTGTTCATAAATGATTCTGTTTGAAAAAGACCCAGGAAGAAATACTCAGATTCTATATAAGATGATGTTAAAGTCCTGAAAATTGAATAGTGGAGAAGCAAATCAGCCGACCGAGAAACTTAGAAACAGATATTGACGGAAACCATAACACATAAAGGGTTGTCGTGTATTTATAAATGTGTCTCTTGAGTTTTAATTCCATGTTTTTATTAAGGATATGTGCTTAATACTTTTAACCTAATAATATTAAGTAATAATTAGTAATTGCGAATAATTTTATTCTTTTTATTTTCTTTAACTAATAATCCTTTAAAGAAACAAAATTGAACCCAATTGATAAAAAAACAAGCGTTTTCCTAATTTTTTCATACACAATTTGGAAAATTTTCTAAGCATTTTATGGTCTAGTATAATTAAATTATCGCATGTTGAGAAAAAATTTTTGAAATAAATGAACATATGTACATAGTTGAACATTTATTTTTAAATAGGTAATAATAATAATAATCAAACGTTAAAGATTTCTCTTTTCTCAAAACGAAATCACCCTCTAATTTTCAAATCTACAATTCTGCCTTAAACTTAAATTCTAAAGCATAGAATAAATTAAATGATTTACCCTTACAAATAAAATAAATATTCCTCAAAAGTCAAAGAATATATCCAACTATAAATTACAATAAATAAAAATATATTTGTATTGTGCTTTTCATAATCACGGTCATAACCCTGAAGCAAATGTCAAAGTCATTGCCTTTTTATCCAATTTCGTAAATGCAATTTCATTTTGTATTTCTGATTTGAGTATAAAAATTACTCATACAATATCTTATTCATAACTCTACTTTTACTAAAAATTTAAATCGTATTCATTTAAAATATTACTTGAGGGTATAAAATGTCATTACGAAAGAAAAAACAAATAACATTCCTTAATTTATGCAATGAATTGAATGTAATTTAATTTTGTATTTATGTTAAAGGAATTATCTGAAGAATTTTTTTCTATAATTTATAAAAAATTACACCCAATTTTTTTCTTAGATATTTATATATTACGTACATACATACATACATACATTCTTCAAGGTGTTTGGTTTGGTTTGCTTTGGATTGATACCAGTGATAGGTCTCATCGAGACAGTTGTTTTTAGAGATAGGACCTTACTTTCTTTGGCAATTTTATTGGAAATCGATTGAGCATTCTGAATCTATAATAAAATGTGGGGGTTAATTTAAGCCTTTTTTTAGCAAAACAGGCTTTAACACTAAAATTTGAGTAAAAATGCACAAAATTTTGATTTTGAACGCGTCTAACTTTTGTAGGGTTTAGGGTAAAAGGACAAGTTGGGTTCTGTTTGAAAGAACAAAAGGTGCTCTACGCTAGAGCGCCCCTGTAAAAAGTTATAGGGTATATTGTGAGAAAAGAGCAAAAAAACTTCAACGCCCTCTAGCTGCCAAACCGTTGAGATTTACCCCTATCACTGGTATCAATCCAGTATATATTACAAATTTTTTTTTTTACTATTATCATGAATGCGGTGAATGTTCATAATAAATCACTCTAAAGTAAATAAATAAATTCTTTTGAATTTCGCTAAGCAGCATTAAGAAGAAATGAAATGTGAAAAGGGCTGGGTATACTTGAAAGAAAATTAAAATGTAATTGGATAAAAAATATATTACAAATATTAATATTCATTATAAAATCTTTTACATTTACTACTTTGAAAAGCCATTTACATAAATTACATAGTGTATATTTTGTGTTTGAGAAAGATTACTTTCAGCACTTCAATTTCTGGTTTTTTTTCAGTACTTCAACCAAAGTTCCGAAATCTTTTCAGGCGTATTTACATGATCAAAATTAATTACTTAATCAATTAACATTAAAACTATGAAGCCCGTAGAAATGAATGAGGGTCTTATAATGGTAGGTTTACGCGGCAGGAGACTTTGGCTTTCAGATACCAAAGAATAGTATCAAACATTCAAAAGATCTAAAACTATATGCATAACCTTTGGTCTCCTATAATGTAAACAATTTGTGTGATGATCTCTACAGCTGATCTCTGTTCTTCAAAACATTTTGATATCCAATCTCTGTCTTCTAAAATCAGTTTAGACATTTGATATTTATTTGTTTTTGACATCGTACATATGTAAATATAAAATGAAAATAATTATTATAAATTTCAGAATAAGGTTAAAGATAAATTAAATAATAATTGTATAAAAAACAAAATTTCGGGAGTACCATTAGGATCGGGTGATACTGAATTATTTGATTAACATGAGTTTTTGCAATAATAAGACTAATGAATTCGAAGTACCTATGTACATGCTTGCTTTAAATTATAATATAATTTATTACGAAAAAAATAACTTGAAATTAATTACTTACAATTTTCCATTTTTTTCGTAAGTATGTTGATAGTTATATGTATATATAAAAAATTTATTTTTGATCCATTTTAGATAAAATTACAATAAAAAGACTCTAACCCATTTTATATATTAGAACATAAAAATTTAAAAGGTTACAAAAACAAAACTACTAACCAAAAAAGCTACTTGCAAAATTAAATATTAACATAGGGCTTAATATAAATTGAATGAATTATAAAAAATTTTTTATTAAAAAAAGTTTATTTAAAGGGCAACTACTTGTATTGAAAAATAAATATACACAAGAAATGGGTTCAACTATTTTTTCTTGTTAATAGTACAGAATTATTTTGAGGTTTGAAATTCAATTTCCTCCAGTATAAGTTTTTTCTCTTTGTTTATTGCATACTGCATAAGTTTATTCTTGATTTTTTGTTTGAAAAAATAATACAAAATAATTATTTAAATAAAAAAATTGTTTAATATACCACGTTTTTATTTTTTATTGACAACGAAATAATGAATTTCTGAATCTAGTACAGACAAAAAAGCGAGTTAATATTCAATTGTCATCCAGTTCTGAGCTATGTGTAAAGTTTCAAGTCTCTTTCTCATCAAAAAGTTGGTTAAATATCAATTTCTAAATTGCACCCGAAATGACAGACAAGAAAGCAACCTAATAAAAACGTTTTAATTAATTTATTACAATAAATTTTTTTTAAATTAAACAAAGAATCTTTAAAAAAAAATAACTTTAAAAATTAGCTATATTCTTTGACTGAATAAAAAGATACATCATACCTTTAAAATAAACTTATTAACATTTATTAATTAAAAATTTCATTAATTTTCTTATCTTCCTTTATTCATTTATTTGTTGCCTTATTGTTTTTTGGAAAATAATTATTATGATTCAAATAATTTTCAACATTTATTTCTGCATTAGAATTCAAAATTTTGGTATTTTCATCAAAATTAATAGTTTAATTTTAAGTTTTATTTATTGCAATAATTTCTCAGTACATACATCATTATTACAATATGACAGAAGTTCAGGAATCCATTTCAAATATTACCATGGAATGTAATAAATATCATCAATTAAAATTGAATGGTATCCATGCGTTAATAAAGACTAAAAGCATTTGGGCAATTCTCTGAATAACGTCCACAAAGTGAATTGGCTTTCTACAAAACATTACATTTGCAATTATTATGAAAAAAGTGGTCAATGGCGCTTTCAAATCCACCCAATAGCACTCATCCTTAGTAAATAAATGTGTAACAATTCATTGAAATTGGGTTGAATATAAATACTCGGTACTGAAGTAGTTGATGGCTCTGCCCATTGACCATAAGCATTTTAAGTACACAAAACCAAAGACATAGGCCACTTTCAAAATACTTAAATAGCACAAATAGCATTCTTCACCAACGAATTTAGTATTTTGCAGTCCACTTGAAACTGTAAGTGCATAGATGACAAAAAAAAATGGTTAACTTATGTAGGCCATGAACTACTGTACTATCAAGAAAGTATTATTATGAAATGACAGTTTTTAAATATTTGAATTCTTTTACACAAGTACGAGTATAACACTTCGAAATTCTAAATACATATACATATACTGTTAAATAAAAGTCTTTGAATACAAAAAAAAAAAAATTGTTTGCAAATTTAATGTTAGATTTCTTAAAGAATCACCCATGATTTTGATAGAGTAATAAAATAACGAATAATGAATATCATATTTATAATGAATGCCGAAACCAATAGATTTTATTTTTCATTTACACATTTACGAGATAAGTATAAATTATTTCACTATATTATTATATCTTTCTATTTATTTTCAAATCATTTTTAAAATCATAATAAAATAAATTATAAAATTCGTAAAATGAGAAGCGGATTTTATGCAATTGACACCATAAAACATTTTATTTTTGAATTAGAAATCTAATTTCCGGTAGTTTTTTTTATTTTTCAAAGAACATTCATTTGCTATAAATCATTTTTCAATATTTCCTTTCAGAAACGTTCAACTTGGTTGAAAAAAACAAAACGACCAGAATATGATTTTTCAATGTTTGCTATTAATCTTTTTTTTTTCTATAGAATGTATTGAGTTTAGTTTTACAGAATTTGATCTTTATTTTTAGTGCCAGAGAGTAACATTTTATTTTTTTAAGATTAAGTTTTATCTATATTTATTTTATATTTTATTATGTACCATACTATGCATAAATCCTATTATCAGGTAAAGAGGAAGCTACTTTAGGACAGAAGTAATTATAGGTCAGTCATTTGAAAATCGAAAGTAGAAGACGGAAGTATTAAAGTAAAAAAAAAAAGTGCGAAATTATTAAAAAAAAATTTAATCATTAACATTATTGAATTATTAAAATAAATTCTTTTAAAAAAAAAATTAACTATATTATTATAGTATACTCATATTGTACACAATAATTTTATAAGGTGGGTAAAACTACATAATTTGATTTAATAAGTTCTGATTCATTAATTTAAATATTTTAAATAATATAATATAAAGTAAATATCTGTGTGAATGTGTATGATATGCATAATTAAGGACTTGGTTTGTTCAGGTCTTAATTCTTGACCGTGGTTTGTCCGGGTCAAATAAATTTATGTGGACTTTGGTTTGTCCAAGTCTGCTTTATTAGTCAGTTTTATTAGGATTGAAATTTTGAATATTTATTTTGGTTATTTAGTATTATAATATTATTGATATTGTGTGTGCGAGTGATTGAGTATCCACTGAGTATTTATGTAATACTCATATTCTTGTTTTAATCATTTTATTTTCAGGTGAGACTGCGAAAACGAGTGTTTGATAATTGGGTACAGTAACATCATTATGAAATAGTTTTGTTTATATACCTATATACATATATATATTTTTAAAATTATGTACAATTTAAAGATCAGTAATTAATTTTTTTTTAATATCACTAAATATTTAATTTTTTTTTTATTTTTATTATCTTTCCTTCTTTTCTTCTAACAAATCATCAGAAGTGAAATATACTTATATACTCTGTACCAATTACCATAATAAAGAGTAATTTGTAAATGAAAATAAACTACACTCCTTTATGTTGTCTCGCAATTTTTGTTTCTTCATACATGAACATATTTTAAGAATAATATTAATGATAATAAAATTAAATAAATAGTAATTAAATTGATTTTATAAAGTAAATAAATAAGTTTAAAGAAAAATGGAGCCAAGTGGTTGGTTAATAGAAGATATAAATCATCCAATCGCAATAAGAATGAGGTCTAATGAAAGTGATGATTCCGTGACAAACAGCTCTGTAAATACTTCAGGTACAGCTAATGAAGGTGACATCAGTAGCTTTAGTCATTTTTCGAAGTTATTGATGAATATTGTTCGAAATGCATCATAGTCACAAACAAATATTAGAACTTGCAGTGAAATCATACATTTCTTCGATCCCGAACAAAAAGATCAAGATATCATTAAATGAATTGAAGAATTAAAACAAATTTATGCGTGGAATAAGCTTACAACTATATACAATGCCACATCACGATTAAAAGGGATTGCAAAAAGATGGTATCAAAGTTTACCATTAGTTAACTACAGTTGGGACGAATGAAAAGAGAAATTAAAACAAGGATTTCCATGTCATGAAAATTATACTCAACTGTTAGATAATATGCTAAGAAGAACAAAAAGACGCGATGAAACTATGACAAATTAATACTTCTAAACCTATGTGAAATTAAAGGTTCCAAAGCAGTATCCTGCATCTTTGCTGGATTAGCAGATACCAATATATAAGCTGGTGCAAAAATTGCTGATTATAGGCAGCCAGATCAACTTTTGAAATATTTAAAAACTATATTGATGAAGAAGCTATATTTCGTAAACAAATTTTACAAACACGACGTTCACAATTTACGCAGTAGAAGAACAAAAGTGCTACGGGTGTGGTGCAAGAGATTATATTTTACCATCATATCCAAAAAGAAATAAAAGATGTGAAAAGTGCCTCAATTAATACCATTCAGAAGAATTCATTACTCCAGATGGGCAATACGAGTTCAATAGATTTTTTTTTTGGGCTCATTACAGCTCCAAGTGTCTTCCAAAGAATGTTTAATAAAATTTTGGGTCCTCTTCATAATACTTAGTATCACAATTGCTTATCTCGATGATATTCTAGTACCATCGAAAGATTTTGAGGAAGGAATGTATAGATTAGAAGAAGTTTTCCAAAGTATAAAGAAAAATAATTTAACTTTCGATCCAACGAAATGCCAGTTTTTCAAGTCAAAAATCACATATTTAGGTTTCGAAATAGGTTGAAATGGTCTTAAACCAGGCGAAAAAAAATTAAATCTTTACTGCATTACCAAGCACCTAAAAGTCCGTACCAGATATGTCAGTTTTTAGGCTTTACTGGCTTTTTCAGGCACTTTGTGAAAAATTATGCACTTATAACGAAACTTTTAACTAACTTGACAAAGAAGAATATAAAATGGCAATGGACTGAAGTTGAACAAAAAGCATATAATAAATTGAAAGAAGTCCTTATACAAAGACCTGTCCTAGCTATTTTCAACCAAAATGTAGAAACACAAGTACATACTGACGCTTGCAAGCTTGGTTCAGCAAGAATGCTGTTACAGAAAAGTGGTGATGGAAAATATCATTAGTGGCATATTATAGTAGAGTAACATCAAAAGCAGAACAAAAATATCACTCATATGAGCTCGAAACACTTGCAGTAGTAAAATCACTGAGAAAATTTCGAATTTATCTACTTGAAATTACTTTCACTGTTGTAACAGATTGTAGTGCAGTAAGAGCAGCAGCTAATAAAAAAGATATTGTACCTAAAACAGCGAGATGGGGCTATCGCTTCAAGAATTCTCCTTCAAAATAGAACATCAACCTGGTACACGAATGGCTCATATCGATACGCTCAGTAGAAATGCAATAGAAAATAAAAGTATAGATGAAATTCACGAGGTTTTTGGAATTGAGATAGGTGATTGGGTTTTAGCCAGCCAACTAGATGACGACAAGATTAAATCTATCAATGAAATTTCAAACACGAAACCTAAATCAGAATATGAACACAAAATTCGCAAAATGTATGAGCTTCATGACAACAGAATTTATAAAATTATTGATAAAGGTCTGAAGTAGTTAGTACCGAAAAGCATGAGATCAGAGATCGTTCGACGATTTGGCCATTTTGAACTTGAAAAAACTTTAAAAACAATAGAGAAAAATAAGGCATCCTTCCACACATCACATATTGACCATTTATGTAGGTCCTTTTATCAAAACAACCATAGGGAAGAAATTTATTATTGTGTGTGGAAGCTTTCACTGAGTTTACGTTTTTATATGCTGTTAAAAATACTAAGACGTTGCCAGTACTAAACTCTGTTCACAAAGTTTTTTCAGTACAGGACTACATGTCTTATGGAAGAGTTCATTTTTATCCAGTGTCGTTACATTTAATAGTAGTATACTAAGCTACTCATACCCCAATCTATTATATGTGCAATGAGACGCTGAAAAATAGAAAAAGACAATAGCAGCCATCCCTTTGTTGTCGCTAGTAACACAGTTGTACGGCGACTGATTAATTATTTTTCTTGTATTTTAAGTCAAGCAATAAATAATGTTTATTTCAAATGAAAAAGAATATGAAATTAGAAAAAGATGCACTAATTTTATAATTAAACTTATAGAAGAAATTAGAAATCGACTGCCTAAAAATATAAATATTTTGAAAAAAATTAAGATGTTTTCAGTACAAAATGCACTTAAAAGAGGCATGATAAGGAATCCTTGCTACCATTTTTAGAAGATTTAAAAACAGAAAAGTCGTTAACAGGCAAAATTGAATCTCAATGGAGAGTAATTCATCTGAAAGGATGAGAAAATGTGAATTAACTCCTAATTTTTGGTATGAAGTCTATGATTATAAAGATTCAGTGGGTAAATATCCCTTTTAGGATCTTTCTAATTTAGTAGAAAGATTGTTTAGCGCAATGAATGTTATCAAACCTAAAAAGAGAAATTTAATTCAAATTGATATGTTAAAAGTATATTGAGCATTCAAGATAGTATGAGAAGACTAGAATGTTGTTGCCATAATATGGCTATACCAAAAGAAGTTGTGGACAAAATTGGAACGACAGAGTCATATATCATATATATCAATTGTATACACATATTCCTTTACAGTAGAAATACATTTTGTAATAAATACTCACTCTTATAGAAAAAGGTTTTTTTCGTTCTTACATACATACATATACCTGAATAAAATGAATAATAGGCAAATTTTTTAGATACTCGACCTTGAACCTTCAAATAATTAAAATTATTAAAAAGTTCATCTGATTTTAGATACAAAATTTAAACTGAAGGGCACTGGGCAACACTGTCGGTAACGAAAGTCAGAAACACATTTATGTAATTACTCAAAGAAGAAACAAGGTAAAATATGTCCATTTTAGACCTGTAGTGAAAAAACTTGGTGAACAGAGTATAGAATAAAATATAGGTAGTAATTTTAATGGTGTAAATCTTTTAACATCTTCAATTACCGCATTTTAAATTGTGTGGGCATTTCTTAAAATTCTTAAGAATTTAAATTCCACTTTAAAAGAAAAAAAATATTGACATTTTTTTCCACTTTCTAAATCTGATAGATATGTATGTATGTCATATACTCATATGGTATATACGAGAATGTATTTATAAATTTAATTTAACAATATATTAAAAACAATAGTTAAAATTGGGCATTTTATTCAATTATTCAGATTAGATCAATAATCTTATTAATACATTGGCTTTCATAAGTCGTATTCAATTCAATTCAATTGAATGAATTTTATAATTTGTATTGTTTTCGTTTTTTTTTTCCTAAATGTTGTATTAAGACGCCGGATCTTTATTTTTTTACAATTGTTGGTAATGACAATAACGCAGGTTTGTATTCGATAACAATTTGTTCAATAAGCAGCTCTAGTAGGAAGAGTTTTATATCACAGTTACATTATATTAAAGATAACCTTCGATAATAACGATGAATAAGTGGTTGATGGACAGATCTTGTTTCATCGTTAACTTATTCAATAATAATATTTAATAAAAATACATACATATATTATATCTCTGTTTATTAAAAAAAAAAAGATAAAAAATTGATAGGAAAAATTATAACAATAACGACTGCAAAAAGTTAACTGCCCTGCCCACTTTTTAAAGTTACCTGTTTATTCAAAAAGATTTTTTTAAATTCAAAATATGTAAATGCTGCTCGTCATCAGTCATCTTGTAGAAATAATAATATGAAATTTTTTACTTTAAATGAATTCTTTAGGGCAGGAGAAAGAGAAGGAGGATAATATGCATGTGCTTGTTTTATTATTATCACCTACTGATGAAATAAAACATTGAAAATTTTATATAAAAAGGGGTATTTTAAAAAGATATTTGCAGTTGCGTAGTTATATTTCATCAATAAACTATATATGTATAATAGGAGTAATATCAATTAATAAAAATATAAAACATATATGTACCTACATATTATATAATTTGTTGAAAATTATAATTGTTTTAAAAGTAAGTTGCTTTTTTATGATAGAATTTTCAAAATTACTTTTTACGTGTACAATGAAATTATATTTTTCCCCAAAGTTTTTGTAGGAAATTTAGTTTCAAAATTAATTTAGAACAATCGTGCTGTTTAACAATATAGTGACATAGCTACTTTTCATAGTCATGGGTTTTTTTTATTTGTTTTTTTTTTTTAATTTTTAGACATTTTCTTTCAAGTTGTATCCAAAAAAATACGAAAAAGTCAAAATCCCGAAACAAATAATTCAATAATCGATTCGATTTTGTGAAATATGTATGTTAAATATTGGAATAGAAAATAACAAGCGCGTCTTTATCAGTCTTGTATCAGTCGGTGTGCAGTGAATGTGTTGGCTCAATATTTTTATATAAAAAATTTAAAAAATTATTTAAGATATTCAAATAAGTTTTATTTCGAAGCTAGCGACTTTTTACTTTTTTATTTGTGTAAATTTCACTTTCAAGTAATTTTAATTTCTTTTATTTAATCTAAATTTAAATTAAAAAGGAAATAAAAATTTATTTTGACTGTTTTGTTCTAACATTCTAATTCGCAGATGAAACCCCATTTATGTGTTTTTGTATTTTTGACACTTGCAACAATTTCATGGGCATCTGTATCAGAATTGATTCCAAGTGTATCATTAGTTCATGCACCACAATATGATTCAGCAATTGTCCATACACAAAACATTGGGCCAAATTTTGCTTATAGCACTTTTGAAAGAATTTATCCAGCACTTGCACCAATTGTTCAAAGTGTAAGTTTGCTATTTATACCTATTTATTTGCTTATACAGTTTTATTAAATTTAATTATTTGTTTTTATTTTGTTGTAGGAATTAAATCATGTTGATGCCGTACCATTAACTCTACCAACATCTCAATACGTTTATTTACACAATCCAATTTTATCAAGTGTAGGACCAACTAAGACAGATGTAGAACAGTCAAAAGAAACAGAAGTTGAAAAGATTAATGATGATACTGTGTCCATTGAATCTGCTTAAGTTCATTATTATTTAAAATCTGCTTGAAATGTTTAAAATATAAAAATAAACTGTATCGGCAGTGGAAAAAAAAACACAGATTTTTTTTCAATGCCAATTTTATTGTAAATTTATAATTATTTAAATTTTCTTTGAATTCCACTATTTTCAAGATTCTGTCACAAATAAGTATTGTGACATGTACATAATTATTTTTCATAAATTATTTTTTTAATCCATTCTAAATGTGATCCAACATTTACATACACTCCCGGATAATCAGATAGATCAATATCATTATCATCATTAGTTATAGCAAAAGAATTTAAACCAACTAATAAATATTTTTCAGAATATTTACTCAATAATGGACCACCTATATCACCTAAACAATTATCACCATATTGATCCCATGCACAAAATTCTTTATCACTGATTTTAGCACCTTTACGATTATACATCATAATACAATCTTGTGGTGATAATGTATAAACAGGTATAAGTTCAGAATATTTTCCAGTACGTCCATTCTCTCCAATCGTTTTTTTACATACGTGTATGTACGATTCACGAAAATTGTAATTTTCACCCAATGGTAGGCAAATAGGTTGAATTTTTTCTACAACAAAAAAAAATTTATAAATATAATTATTTATGTATGTACTATATATATATTTATATATGTATGTATATTATATTTGAAATGTAAATTAATGTGAATTTAAAGTACCAGTAAAATTTACATTTGAAGCCAACTTTATTACAGCAATATCTTTGTTTTCATGCTGATAGATTCGATCAATACCAATTGTTTGAACTAAATAAGTTTTATTCAAATTATTTGAATTAAACCATGTTGAAGAATCGCCAAGTCTAATCCCGGAACTGAAAATATCATCAACAGAATTTTACTTAATTTTTTTTTTTCGTTCATATATGTATGTATGTATATGTAATGATTAATGATGTGAAAAAATAACTATACGTATATATATTTTTCGTAAAATTACGTACACAATCCAAAATGGATTACTATTATAGATGCTAGAAACTGTTGTTAGAACATGCCTATCACTAATCAATACACCTTTACTTAATGTTTTCCTTGAATTTCGATTATCTGGATCTTTATGTTCAATTACTGCAATCCATGGAATATTTTCTGTGGTTAAGTTGCCGCAATCTTTAAGAAATGTTTTCACTATTGGCTCTACTGTTGTTGTTGTTTCATTAAAGGTTAATGGCAAGGTGGTTGTTGTAGAGAAAGAATTTTCTTCAAAACTTTTTTTAATTGTAGCTGACGTTGTAGTAGTGGTACGATAACGCTTCAAATAATTCCATCGTTGTTTAATATTAGTTGAATTATTAGCAGTTTCTATATGAGCATTGAAAATATTTTAAAATATATTGCACACTTTTTTGTTAGATAAAAAAAAATAAAATTTACCTTCTCCTCTGATTATAAAAGTACTTTGTAAAATTAAAAGAACAAGAATAATGCGAAAGAACATACTTTATAATAATATGATTAACGACTTCTATAATACAGATGATATAAACTGGCATGTACAAATATAATGAATTTGATAACTTGTGTTAGATTCTTTGTGAATTAAAATATAAACATATTATGTGAAATTATTTTTGCAAAATAAATTGCGTTAAGGTCATAATAATAATGATGAGTGATAAGAGATTTTTTTCGTTTGAAAATTTTTCAAATAATAAAAATAAAGTATTAGAACTGTTAAAACTAACGAGTGAGTGTTAGGAATATCAACTTGTTTCTTTGTTTTTAAGTAACATAAGCATTAATAAGTCAAATAATAGGGACATGGCATCCCTACACACATACATACATATAGGTATACCTAATCTTAGAAAAAAAATATTGTTGCATTATATTTTTTCGTTCCCATATTTATTCCGTACATTAATTTTAAAAACTCTTTACTAAATATTTTATAAAATACTTTAACTAATGTCTTCTTCGTTACCACCTGTTAATAGGTTCAACTCCATTGTATAAAATTGCAATGGTTTTTCTGAAAAAACTGACTTGATGTGATAGTAACTGATTTTTGGAAATAACTAAAACATCTTTTTGATTGTAATTAACTGAAATATTTTTATATTATTACAAAAGTACGAACTATGCCGATTTTGAAGAAAATAGTCTTGAATTATGGCTCATAACTTTTGAACGAATGAAAATAAAAAAATAACTGGACAAATTTCCGAGATATACGACCTTTAATATAAATATGCGGAGTTTTTTCCAACAATTTTTGAATTTGAGTTTCAATAATTGACTAAATAAATTAACGCACAATTCATAACAGATATTTTCATTTGGCCCTCTAAATTGCACGAGTCGTTAAATATGTATGCTGTAAAAGTGGAACCGGTTGCTTTTCGAAAAACATTTTTTTTTTACCTCGAATATCCCGGGAACCGAAAATGCACTCGCCCTCGCTATACATTTTTTTTTTTTCATTTCTTATCAAATCCTACCACCCTGCACAGTTTGGAACACGCTCCGTGAAACACCCTATATGTTTTGTCTTACGTGAACAAATGGTGTAATGAAAATATAAAAGCGGCACTTTAAAATAACCTAACACTTCGCAGAGTTTTTAAGAAAAACTTTTGTAATTTAAATATAAAGGAATCGTGGGATTTTTTTAGTTACCACCTTTTTTTATACATATTTTAAAAACAAAATATCAAAGTACCAATTATGTACATTTTAAAATACTTAAACTTTTTATCAAAAACCTTCAGAAAAGGTCCTTTTCTCCAACAGAGAATCGACATGATAAATATTTTTTTAACTTTTTCAAATCGTAATAAGTAATTCGAATAATAACAGATTGATCACATTTCATTGTACGTTAATTTCATTTACTTAGAACAAATATAATATTACCATAGTATTTCCAGAGAAAAGAGAGCGAACATTCCTGAATATCAATCCTGAATGAGATCTAACACGAAAAGTGATACTCAATCTACACTTTATTCAAATTCAATTAAAACCGAATTTATAATATCAAAATAATTTTAAAGAGGTTTTAGGAAAAAGTCTGATGTCGAGGTGAGGACATAATTTTTTGTTTTACGAAAATCAACTTAAAATTAATTTAATCACCCTGTATTTAATAATAATTTCTGATAGCGACATAAAGTTCAATAATTTTACATTATCAATCATTACATTGAACTATCAATACTATGAGATAAAATACGTATGTAGTTGATTGCAGTCTCATTAGAAAAAATATTATAAATAAATAAAATTAGTTCAGTCAATAATCCATTTCCAATAATCTGATCAATTTCGTATTTTAAAAAAAATTATGTTTTTCAAATTAAAATTATTTCTACTATATTTTTATGTAAATGTTCAAATTATTTTCATGTTACCAGTTGAAAATTTACAAATAAATTCTTTTCAAAACAATAGAAATTACATTCTTGTAGGTTTATGTAATTCAAATGATGTAATTGTTCATTCTGAAGAAATTCGAATTGAAAATAATGGTTTAAGTACTTTGAGTGGTGTTATTGAAGTAAGTGTACATTTTTATAAATTGAAAAAAAAAGTGTAATTAATTTTTTGAAATATGTACTTTTTAGTTTAATCTTGATACACAAATTAAAATAACATGCATTAAAATATGGGATCAAGCAGATAATTATAGTAAATCTGAACCGTTCATTCAATCTGGTGGTCCTGGATTTAATTGGTTTTTTATTAGTTTTCAAGGAAAGTATGGAAAAGGTATTAACTTATATGTAAAAGCTTATGGTACATTGAAAAATATTCCTAGTAATTAAAAAAATAAACATTTTTGTTTCTAATGTTTTTATTAAAATGTTACATTTCAATATATTTCAATTTTTTGTGTATTTGTGTGTCTAATAAAGTTAAATTTTCAATTAATTATTTAAATCCATAAAACAAATAAAAATAAAATTATATGAAAATTTTGAATGAAAATCTTTTCTTATTAAAAAGAAAAAAACAAGAAGTTACACATAAGTATATGTATATACTATATATTATTATATATATACAGGGTGATTCAGTTTAGATGTCCGAACCGGAAACTACGGATAGGTCTCGGCGAGCCGAACAAAAAATTGTATGGGTTGGGGGGGGGGGGGCAATCTCAACCGTTACGGAGTTAGAGGGGGGAAAGATTTTTGGTACCTTTTCCTTGTTTTATCCTATAACTTTTTACAGGACCCCTATTTTTTCCAACGACATCTTACATGCCTCTGAACCTCTTACCGTTCAAAAGTTATAAGGCCTCAAATCCATAACATTGTCATTTTTTTACCCATTTTTTGACTTTAGCCCTATTTCTCTCGAAAAGTGCTCGATACTAACCCTCATTTTTTATTGCTGAAAATGAAAGTTCAATTGATTTTGCATCGATTTGTTTGAATCAATTTTTTTCGAAAATACGTACATATATTATGTGTATATACAACATCTTTATAGGTATGTATTTTGTTTTCTTTTTGTTTTATTTTCCCCTTATTTTACTTTACTCTTGTGTTTTTTTATTTGTTGGTAAAGGTGGTGGAGGAACATCAAGAACTTCACTATTTTTATTTTCAATTTCATTTTTAATATTATTATTTATTTCATTATTTTTTGTTGAAGAGAATTAATTATTGGATATTGGAGTAGCGATATTGTTTGGTATTTTGTTATTTTGTGGCAATTATGATGATGATGGAGATAATGAAAGTTTCACTGGCGTTTTTGATAATGGACGTATACCATATGTATTTGGTGGTGGATAATAAACATAATGAGGTAAATAAGGATTTGGAAATCTTTGAAATGATGGTTCAAAAATTAATGGATAATTATTATATGAATATGGTTGTAAAGTAATTGGGTTTTCATATTGTGATTGTATTTGGAGGGAGTCCAAATTCATTAAGTGGTAAAGGAGGTTTTTCATCATGTGGCTGAGTTTGTGGTTGCTGTTGTTTTTGATTATTTATTGGTGGTGATGATTGTTGAGATTGTGGTAATAATTTTTAAAACACATTCAAATACTTTTCAGAATAACTCAGTGTAACTTTACAAAAGTGTATTACTTCTACTTCTTTCGCAGACTAATAAAATAAATATCTTTTAAAAAGTAACCTTTTGAGTAACATTAGATATATGGCAATGCAATATACCCAATATTTTGATGGTTTTATAGCTTTATCCTTCACATGCTTACATACGAAGTTTTGAATCAATATGTAGGTCTGACTTCGTGCATTTACTGTTCTGTTTTTATGTTTGATTTTAAAAGAAAAAACAAACAAAAATCTTAAAAAAAAGCGAACATACATAATTATATTTAATAATACATATCATAGAACTTTTTAATATTTTAAAATGATTTAAAGTACTCCCCAACAACAAAAAAACAAAGAGAACAAAACAATACATAAATCAATTAACTTACTCCATTAATTGGAAACTTCCAATTTCTTCAAGTGTTAAATTAAATACATACATATGTACATATGTATAGTACATATATACTATATGTAGGTAGATGCTAGCTTGATTGAAAATTAATTTAAATAAAATGTTTCGTGTGTGTGTGTGTTTGTATTTTTAAATAATTTTTCAATAAATATCAATTTTCTATAATTATTATATATTGTGTATTTTTGTAAAATCTTGTGTTTAGAAATATTTAACTAAATTAGAGAAACATTCTCTTAAAAACTCAAACAAATGAAAGATTTTATCTACTTTATTTGTTTGTAGAAAAATTTTCAAAGTTCATACTCTTAATGCTAAATCGATTTTTTTGCCATTACGAAAATAACTTTTATATAATATAACGTTACTTAATAAAAACTTGTACACATCAAGGACAAACATAAACGACAAAATAAAAACTTAAAATTAAAAAAAAAACATGGAAAACTTTTTTAGTAATTCCAATCAAGTTTTCACTTACATATTTCTTTTTATTCTTTGATTTTTGTAAACTTTTATTTTTTGTTTGCTTTAAATTTCGTGACAAAATTTTTAAATTGAAATTTATTTAAATAATTCAAGTGTAAAATTTTTTTAAACTTATAAGAAAACGTGAAAGTTAGTTAAAAATAATTTTGAAAACCATAAGTATAATCTGAATATTATATTAAGTTTTGAAATACTTCTAATAATAGAGCAGTTCCACAAAATTTCGACCAAAAATTAGCGAATTTGTGAATCGATGTCTTCCGATTTTTTTGAAATTTTATGAGAAGGTGTGCCTCTGGTCCAGTATCACATACGTAAAATATTTTGAAGAAAAATCACATTTCTTGGTAAATACCAGGTAAATACAAAGTTTTGAAGAATAGATTAGAGCAATAAAAAGTAAACCAGCCCCTTCTGACGAATCTATGACATTACCCACTACCTATGCAAACAAATATTCAATGCAAGGTTATTTCATAATTATAACGCCTTCGCCATCAGTCAAATATAAAAAATCTTGAAGCTGTTTAAATACCTGCTGCAGACAATAGCAAAAAAATTAGTATAAAATTTACATTTGTATGAAAATCAATTGATTTTCTATGAGAAAAATAGACATGATATTCTTTGAAAAATTCTCCCACCTGAACCCAGCTTCACCCCAATTTGAGATTTTAACACGATGTTGCTAATAATATTATACAAAACATAAAAAAAAATGAGCAAAATTGAGAGTTAGCATTTTTAGATATTCAAGGATAAAGGATCCTTTTATCGCCCTTGTAGTTCTTTTTGAAAAATTTGTTTTTGGAAGTATTTTTATACGATAGAATAAACTCTCCCCTTTAAAATGAGCTATATATTATCCCTCTACGATAATATTTAAGATTTCTACGATTTTTTAAAAATATGCATTTTGCAAAAAAACCAAAATTTCATAACCCCATAATTCCCAAGAAATGTGATTTTTCTTCAAAAGGCACACCTTCTCATAAAATTTCAAAAAAATCGGAAGACATCGATTCACACCCTTTGGTCGAAATTTTATGGAACTGCCCAATAACAAAATTTCTTCAAGTGGATAAAAGCTTTATGTCTTTTACAGAGAATCATCGAAATAATGTTTTAAGAAATTTCTCAGAATCTATAATAAAAATATTTTTTTAAAGTATGAGCCACAACTGCATTTTTGAATACTTTTACAATAGTTGTTTTTTATTGCCTAAATGTTCAAGTGGTTTCTTTTATTAGCAATCTTTAAATGTCTATTATTCAATTAGTTTTATTTGTTCATGAAACACATTTTTCTAAGACAAAGATCTTATGAGAGCCTGAACAGTCACTTATAAATAATAGATTACTGGAACATACACAGTAGGTACATACTCAATTTGAAATTCTACATTTCACTATAAATTTAAATTTCAATATCATTCCTTAAACGATGCAAAAAATATTATGGCTCAGTCAATAATGCAAATTTAATTTAAAAAGCTTTTCTAACTAATTTTTTGCTTTTAACTTAGATATTTCAAATACACTGCACCTCAATATGTACTTACATCGTTTGTCGAAAAAATTTAAATTTTACAAATAGCTTTTAATTAAGGAAGGAATAAGTATATATTATGTAGCTCGAAATTAAAAGAATAATTGTTGAAAAAGTTAATTTTAAATATTTTACTCAAAAAAACACATCCAGTAAAGTAGATTTTAACATTTTAAGCATTTTCGATTTAATAAATTTATCGTTCTCCCAGGACGATACTCAAAAATATTCTGAAAAGGAGAAAGTAAAATACACAAGTAATACTTACATTTACATCGTTGACCATTATTGTATATACATTCATACGAGTACATATTTTATGTTATATACTAACTATACATTATACTTAGTTCAGAAAAATATGACATGGTTGGTTGGTTGGTTGAAGTGGCGGTTTTTAGAAGCTTCTTCTAGGTACAATAAACATTGATGCTTCTTTCATAAAACGATATCGTTTAAAGAAAATTTCATCCATACAATCAAAAGGATCTTGCCTATCACGAAATATTTTTCTTTCAATCCGAATTCTTCCTCGACGTCTTACTACCCACGTATCCATGTTAAGAAAAATGATGTGTGTAGATATAAGTGTATTTTATTTCCGTGCGTCGTTGTTACTCTAATTTCTTAGATTACTTTTTTTTTTTTTCTTATACACCTACTAAAGATCGATTCACACACCCCCAATCAGGTTTGTCTCTGTCCTATCAGATTAAAAAATTATTTTAATGTATCTATTCACATACATTTGGCCCGGATCACAGATCACAAATCACATAAAAACTGTAGGCGGAGGAGAAAACATGGAAGATAAAAATAGTTTATAATTTTTTCAAAAAAATTAATTAGACAAGAAATTTTTGGCAATAAATATTCTTAACCGGTTAAATTTACATTTAACACCTTTTTGATTTCATATCTTTTATTATATGAATTTTTTACTTCTATTAGGATTAATAAAACTTATTCTAATTGCTTATTGTGAAAAAAAAAATTTATATTTAGTATCATAATAAATTATTAACTGAATTGAATTTTTAATTTATTGTTCCGCTCATATTTATCCTAAAAAATTTTTTAACACTGTAAAAGTGAAACTCTCCAAAAAAAAAATTATTCAAAGTATTTCAAACTTCAGAACTTCATGATATATTATATAATTTCTAAAATATTTTTAAAACTTTTTAAATAAAACATGTGTAGCTTAATAAGGAAATTTTAAAAGAATTTTTTTTCCTCTGAGAAGTAATTATTCTTGGAAATTTAAGAAGATTGTTGTGAAACAGAAAGTTAAACGTTTCACAATTAGATTTTAAAATTTTTGATAAATTGTTAAACTTACACTTCCTAACAGCTTTTTTTTTTTTTTTGTATGGAGAAAATAGGAAAATTGGAACAAATTAAAAATAATAAAGAATCATTCTTCAAAGTTGTCAAATATACCAGTAATATGTTTTGAAGAAATTGTAATTGAACTTTATAACAATCAAAAACATCACTTTTTAGGTAATAATTAATAAAATAAAGTAATTTTGAGAATATACATAGATTGAGATATAGAAAAATAGAGTGAAGGAATTGATTTAATTTATAATTATTTTTTTAAATATCTGTTTTAATCCACCACTTCAAGTTTCTAAATCATTTCATGTGACACATATCCATTTTCAAATAACAAAATAATTACTAGAAATTTCTCCCGGATATAGAATATTCTTGACATTCAATTAAAAATCTTTTCAATACTTCTAAAAATAATACATAAAAATCTCCAATTTATTTCATCTTAATTCTTTATATCTTTTAATGCTTTAAAATTAATTTTAAAAAACAACAATTCTAGAAGAAGAAAAAATATATAATATACAAAAATTATGTGTATAAACATAAAGCAACTTTTCTAGAGAATAAAGCACTACAGCTCACATAGCTGACATAGGATGTTATTTATAGCCAGTTAAAAGACATGGATTTTTCTATTTTCTTTTTTCAAACTGTTTTTTTCTTTTTCGAGATAACCTACAAGAGATTTTAGAATGAATAAAAAAATAAAAAATGTTCAATATACACGACATTCTGATTAATTTTTTGTAATGGATTTTACAAGTAATATGTATACTTAATTAACACTAGATGAGTAAATACATATTTGCAGCACAAACTTTAAAACAAATTCCCATTAGATGTACATATAATGCAAAACCCATTAAGGTATTTCTTGTATATTTTTTTGTTCTCCTTCTACAAATAGAACATTAAAATGTTTACAAGATTTTAATTTAAGATAGAACAAATTTATTACTATAATTTTGTATCTTGAAGTGTTTATTATGTAATAAAAACTGTTATCAGAATGAAATGCAATTTGCATCACTTCTGAAAGAAAAATTTTTACATATGTAGGTACATATGAAAATTTTAAAATACTTAAGAATTTTGTGATTTGTGTATTTCATTGAAGAAAAGTTATTTTCATGACAATTTTAAGAACACGTCTATTTGTGTGTATGACCTATAAATGCGATTAAATTAAAGTAAATTAAAATCCATAAAAAATAACTCCATACTTTAATTTTCAATTTTTCAACAAAATTTACACAAAGTTATGCAAGACAACATTTTCAATACTTTCAATAGTCGTTTTTCAATACTTCGAAGTTAAAAACCTACTGTAATTTGTAAAATTCTTCGTTCAATAGTATTCTTGGATATTCTTCGTTCTTAAAGGAAGTGAATATTATTTCACAAATGATATTCTAAAACGATAACATAGAAAAAATTTTAAATAAATTTAAAAGAAAAAATACGCTGAAAAAATTAAAACCACCAATATTTTCTTATTATTAATTTGGTAAAATTTTACAATTTTACAGTATTTGATATTTGTAACCAATAAATTTCCAATTAAATTTACCATTGAATAAATAACAATAAAAATATGTGTATTGTTAATTTTATTAAAAGCCAATTAAAAATTTCATTCAATTTTTTTTGCCTTGTCTCGCCTCGCCTGAAACAATTTTGCCTTGAGCATAATGTATGTACAAAATCGGTGTTGAAAATTAATAATAATGCAAAATCATAAAATACCTACATATTTATACGTTTTTCAAAAAAAAAAAAATTAATGAAGAATAAATATGTAAATAAAATAATGAATATTCATTTTGAATTACAGTTATAATATACTCGAAGTTTATAAATCGAAGTCAGTATTGTGCTTATGAAGGCAGTACCTGATTAGTTTCTGCTAAGTTTACATACACATTTTTTTGATAAATGATAAATTGAAATTGAGATCTGATCACCCCACACAAGATACAGATTTATAAAAGAATATAGAAAAGTATGCCTATGTTGCCTGTACTGACTTCGATTTATAAACCGAGTATAATCATCCTCACTTGAAATATTTTGTATATTTTAACTTAAAAAACGTTTTAAAAAAAGATTAAGCCATGGACTAATAGTCTAAATACTTACATGAAATTAAACTTTGTACTAGAATAAGTTATGTATTTTATTATTAACAAAAAACAGATTACAGGTTATTCTAATTCTATGAAAATCTGTTTTCACGAATTATATGTTATCTCTGTTTGTATTGAGTTAAAAATAATAAAATTTCATAGATTTCTATTAAAATTTACTACATATCTAAGGTATATGAAAAATTACTTGAAATGACGACGTAATGAAGAAAAAACCCTAAGTATAAGGAAAAAGCTCGAATGGCTTTTGTATTAGAGGCCAAAGCTTTAAGATTGGTGGCTATTTTTAAAAAATTATTGGTGCTATTCCAGTATATGGGATTTTTTTTTTCCTTTTGGAATACTTTTTTTATGATAAGATGGAGACGTACCCTTAAAGAGTTTAAGTTTCTTACCAATTTTTAATAAATATTCTACATAACGAATAGACAACATTTTTAAATTTTTAATTATATGTGAAAATGTATTTATTTTTGCTATTTATTAATAATGTCGAACAAGGTTTTAAATTCTCTGAAATATTTTTTTTTCTCGGATGATATTAAAATCTTTAAAATTACAAGCAAAGCCACACTAAACTGCTTTAGCATTTTCCATCATTGCATTAGTGTGTCGTAAATCGTTTGGCTTTAAACATATGTACATATGTACATAATACATATATATATACATATATATATATAATGATTTTTTATATGAAGACGGACTAGGTATATCATACATCCGTATGTCTTTCAAATGCTTACACGTACATAATTTGTCCGTTTTATCTCGAAGTACATACATATATGGGACTGTGATCTGGAGTCCTCATCACGCTGATCAGAAAAATCCTTTACAATTAGTCTAAGGTTTGTTCTATAAAAATTTTCATGATCTGATTAACAAAATTGACTAGCATATGTAGACAGGCTACGGCTATTATCATTTTCTTTACTAAACAATGTTTTTGTTTATTATTTACTGTATCTAAGAGTAAATTTGAAATTTATGTTGATTTTGTAAAAAAAAAAAAATTAACAAAAAACATTGAATAATTCTCCTTATTGTTTTTTTTTTTTTTCAAAGTTAGCATTTTAAAAGCTCATTCCAATATAATTAAACACATCACGAAACAAATTTCTATAGAAAGGTTGAAAATTTAAATATTTTTTTCAAATCTTTTTTTCTTAATTATAATAGATTTGACAAAAATATTTTACAAAAATAATCTAAAAATCAACATGTGGAAAAAATGTAGTATAGAAAGCCTCTCGAATGCGGCTTTTAATAAAAAAAAATGAAATCGTACTCTATCTCTAAAATATTTGAAAAAAAATATATGGAATCTATGAAAAATGATGGAAAAAAAATATAGCACAAAGATAATCATGATGAAAATTATTCATTCTGTAAATACTTCTATGAAATTGCATATTCCCGTGATAATTTTTTGAAAAACATTTTTAACGAAAATATAATCAATCCATTTAAAAGATGAAAAAATAAGATTTTTTTGTAATCAAACTATCGAAAATTATTTTAACAAATTTCCTTTCAAACATTCATAATCTTATAATAAAAAATCATGAATTGAAATATCTATTAATAGTGAATGTATGTATTATAGATCATTTTTTTAAGATATGTAAAAGATTTCACGTATCACCTCAACAACGATAATAATAATTAAGTAATCACATTTCAACATTAAACTAAATTTTTAATTAGCAATATGAATTTACAAAAATTTACATTAAAAAACCTTAGTAAAAAATTAATTTGCCACTTTTTCAAAATACATTTTAAATTGTTTTTATGCATAATTAATTTTAAATCACAGCAAGTGGAAAACTAGTTTATAAAGTTTGTTTAACACGTGTAATCGTTGTCGTCACGTCACTGCATAAATTATTATTATTATTTCAATGTAATGAAAAATTCTTCAAAGTTATATTTTTTTTCCTCTAGAACAAAAATTCCCAGTACCGATTACATAAATGTTAGAAACGAAG
This sequence comes from Bombylius discolor, assembly GCA_939192795.1. Classification (NCBI taxonomy): domain Eukaryota; kingdom Metazoa; phylum Arthropoda; class Insecta; order Diptera; family Bombyliidae; genus Bombylius; species Bombylius discolor. The sequence goes on along the minus strand of OW584241.1, from coordinate 16,830,414 downwards.
TGTGTTGTTTTAAATTAATTCAAAAAAGTACACTTGTGAGAATATTATTGAGAATATACTTTTATTAATATGTCATGTAATAGTCATGTGGAAAATATTTAAACTTTCTTCATAAATCCATGTACGTAGTTATTCTCAAAATGTAACTAAAAGACATAAAAACTTTATAAGTGCTTTCAATAGTGCATTACCGTAAGGAAGACATTGAAAACGTTGAAATTTCAAAGCATTTAATACGTAGTCTCAAATTACTACTTATGGTTTTTATTTTTACATTAATCCTTTTTTTTTAAGTTTCAGATTCTGTGTATTCTAGAAGTTATTGTTTTTGAAATTTACTTTTTGAAAATTATTTCACAACTTGTCAACAAAAACGTCAATAAATTAATTTAAAAAATAAATTTTTAATTTTAATTAAATGACGTTTGATGTGGTAAAATTATTTTTAGTTTTTAAACTGGATTTTGCAACTGTTTTTTGCATATAAAACTAATACTTGAAGATTGAAGTTAATTTTTGTCAACAAAAAAAAAATCATATTCTAATATCAAGCAATTTCAACGCTTTTTTCAGATTCATTTCAATATGTAATCAATCCTGTATAATACTTATACCAAAACTATAAGAAATAAGGATGGCACAAAAGATCTTTGGTAGAAGTGCAACAATAACCCATAACAGTCTAATATAATCTTGTATTTAAATGAAATTTTTATGTCATCCTAAAATAATTAAATGAACAAAAAATTTCAAAATCTCTCATTAAACAAAAAATGATAATCTTCATTTTATCATTTACAAAGCAATTACTCCACAGTCATACATTTTTCTGCAACAATAAATAAATGTTTGTCCATCAACAATCGCTTTTAAATATCACACTTTTAATTTCTCTGTCAGTCCTAATTGCATGTGGATTTTCATAATACATAATTATAACTGATTGTTGATGTGAGGCACTCTGCTTTCATTGTCCTTTTAATCCTAACAATTTAAAATGTTTCATTCAGTTAGTAATTGACACCATGTTTAATTGCTATTTTCAATGTTGTATTTTACTTTTAAAAAACAACAAAAAAAAACACATCTTTTTTCATGATATTTATTTAATTGCCATTATCACATAAGCATTTTAATTCAAAACTTCTAAAATTGACTTATGTCCAATTTTACATGGTACACGTAAAGTTGAACAAATTGACTTTGTCTTTTTACATTTGATATACATATAATACTTATTGCAATAATAATTTAATTAAATTAAATGTATAACATTTAAATTATAATATACATTTACAGTATTTTCAGATATTTGATTGATTATGTGCTATTAAAATTTTATTAAATTTATAATTAAATGTTATACGAAGGATGAAATTAAAATGAAGAAAAAATGTCACCCTCTCTTAATTTGAATGTATGTACAGTGTACACTTAATAAAACTCTACGGACAGGATTAATTTATTGATTTTAAATAATTCAGAACGTAGATATGTCACTCATTATGAAATAGCAATAGTTTTTGTGAATGTTTTCGGTATTTATTGTCGTGTCTTAAACAAGTAAAGCATACAGTTTAATATTTAATGAAGATTCCAACGAGGAAGCACATCCTATGTGAATGTGAGGCATTGGCTTCTAAAAGAGTGCAACATATGCATCAACTTTTTCTAAAACCAGAAGAAGTTTGGTGTGCACCTTCTCATAGAACTTTAGGATTCATTAAAAGCCTTAACCTATGAGAAGCACGGGCTGTACAAAAGATCTATAAAGGTCGAAGTGCAACTATAGCCCCTAAGTATCTAATCTAATCTAAAAAGCAAATATGAATAAGACATCAGTTATCAGTATTAAAAAAATAATACATATACCTACAGGTCTCCCTGGAGTTGCACAATATTTAAGTTCAACGGTTTTCGAATTTGAGTTACACCCCAGTAAACAAATTAGTGAATATTCATTAAGTGAATGAAATATGAATTCACTTTCACCGTTTTGTATTCACGTTGAGCCAAAAAATATATAGACAGAAAGAATTCTTATGTAGTATAAAAATGTCTCATACAAAAATTTTTGTTCTGGGGTTCCAACATTGGAACCCCATTAGTGAAATAGCTTTGAATGTACATCAGCATATTTCAGTTTTGTTAAAAAAGCTCTTACTTCTACATAGAAATACATATGTACATGCGAATACGACAATTACCTTGTTTATGCACAAAAATTAAAACGTATTAACGATAAAACGTTTTGAACATCGTTTTGAGATAATACATTTTAATTGGTATTTATGCGTAGTACAACATTTCATTCTCACTTAAAACGAAGAAAGTGTATATGCACATTTTAAAAACGCATTAAAATTTTAAATTCGGATTTTATAGTGTATTCACTCAAAACGAAATAAAGTTTCAATGCGTTTTAAAATTTGGTTTATGAATCCGTATTTAGTCAAAACGTCATGAGTTAATGCGAATTAAAGCTTCGCATAAACAAGGTAATTTATGGTGTCAATGTGACTCATTTTATTCACATATGTTTCACCATTTGAAATTTTTTTTATATTCTATCAAAAAATATATAGACAGAAAGAATTCTTATGTAGTATCGACTAAAAATTGTAATTATTAAATTGGACTATAGAACAGTACGGTAAGAGAAGGAAGGAAGTGAAAGCTTCTTTAACTATGCTTTAAAGCGCTTTGAAATTTAAGTTTTGTTTTTAACATGATCAAAATGAATGAAAAATAAAAAAAAATTTTACTCTTGTGTGTTAAATAGAATATAAAAAAAATTTCAAATGGTGAAACATATGTGAATAAAATGAGTCACACCAACACCATCAATTACCTTGTTTATGCGAAGCTTTAATTCGCATTAACTCATGCCGTTTTGATTAAATACGGATGCATAAACCAAATTTTAAAACGCATTGAAACTTTATTTCGTTTTGAGTGAATACACTATAAAATCCGAATTTAAAATTTCAATGCGTTTTTAAAATGTGCATGTACACTTTCTTCGTTTTAAGTGAATTGTCATATTTGACCTTTCAAAATGGTGTTGGTAACATTCTAAACATCAATATGAACTTTTAGAGTAGTATTAGTTTATTACTCAAAACGTTTTAAGTGAGAATGAAATGTTGTACTACGCATAAACACCAATTAAAATGTATTATCTCAAAACGATGTTCAAAACGTTTTATCGTTAATACGTTTTAATTTTTGTGTATAAACAAGGTAATTGTCGTATTCGCATGTACATATGTATTTCTATGCAGAAGTAAAAGCTTTTTTAACAAAACTGAAAAATGCCGATGTACATTCAAAGCTATTTCACTAATGGGGTTCCAATGTTGGAACCCCAGAACAAAAATTTTTGTATGAGACATTTTTATACTACATAGGAATTCTTTCTGTCTATATATTTTTTGATTCTATTTAACACACAAGAGTAAAATTTTTTTTTATTTTTCATTCATATTGATCATGTTAAAAAGAAAACTTAAATTTCAATGCGCTTTAAAGCATAGTTAAAAAAGCTTTCACTTCCTTCCTTCTCTTACCGTACTGTTCTATAGTCTAATTTAATAATTACAATTTTTAGTTGATACTACATAAGAATTCTTTCTGTCTATATATTTTTTGGTTGAGCTCACTTGGTGATTGTTTTTTTTTCTTCAACTTTTGGATTCACTATGAGTTCACGAAGTGAATGTTTTTTTTTTTTTTTCAAATTGAATGATCCACTATGAGTTCATTTTGTGATTTTTTTTTTGCCTGAAATTTTGGATCAACTTTATGAGTTTTCCTGGTGTAACCTTGAACAATTTTTGTGATTTTATAGTAATTATAACCCGTTAGTTTTATACGGTACAATTCTATACCTAAAATTCATTTAATGTTTAAAATTGAAAGTGTTTAGAAGTTATTTGAAAACTATTGTAAAGAATTATTGTGAAAATTGTGAAAAATTGTGAAATATTGATTTGAAAAATCGGTGAGTAGAAATATATTTTTAACTTTCCATTTTATAATATTATTTCTATAATATTGTACACTACTTTTTGTTTTGTAAAATTATTATTCTTAGTAGGATTCTAACTACCTATATTTAATTTTGTCGTGTTTCTTTAGCTTTTTGTGTTCTTTGAAATCAAAATGTTATCAAGACAACTATTGAAATATTTTAATTCTCAAAAAAATAAAATTTAATATTTATATTCAATTTTATATTCAACCCAGAAGCAAATGTGTTTAAAAGAATCTGTCAAGCGGCCTTCGTCTCCATCACTTCTTCTGAGTAAAAAAACAAAAGTAACAGGTAAAAATTACAGGACTTATACTATAAAAATGCATACTATTTTTCTAATTTTAGATAAACGTAACCATTTCAACGGTCTTCGATCTTTACATCTTCTGATACAATTAATTGCCAACCATATGTACTGCAGAGAATTTTACAATAATTTCATCAAGAAAATGAAACAGGATATGACATTAATTTCATTATGAATTGAATATTTTTATTAAATGTGATTTCAGTTTTTTGATTCACAATGTGTTCCAAAAGTGATATTCATTATGAGTTAAATAATTTCGATCACTATGTCTTCACTTTTTGGATTCACAATGTGTTCTAAAAGTGATATTCATTATGAGTTAAATAATTTCGATCACTATGTCTTCACTTTTTGGATTCACAATGTGTTCTAAAAGTGATATTCATTATGAGTTAAATAATTTCGATCACTATGTCTTCACTTTTTTGATTCACAATGTGTTCCAAAAGTGATATTCATTATGAGTTAAATAATTTCGATCATTATGTCTTCACTTTTTGTATTCACAGTTAATTTAAAATATGATTATCACGGTGATGTAAAAATTTTCATACAAAGATGAATTCTTCGTGATAGTCTATTGAAACTCATATGAGGAAAAAGTGAATTCACAATCATGTAGTGATTTTATTGTGATTGCATTATGAATTATGATTGTTTGCTGGGACAGTATACAATCTTTTATTTTTTTATTAAATCTGAATTTCTTTCACATGATTTCGACTTCAACGATTTCAACTTATTATTAATACATATGCAAATTTTTATTATGATGACAATGGAAAAAGGATTTAACAGCATTATGACAGATTTTTAACACTTTTCATTTTTAAATGGTTAGTTAAAGAGGATTACAACAAGTGAATTTTTTTTTGGAAAAAAATATTTCGTGAACAGAAGGACATGACAGAGTTTTTGTAAGCTTTATCATATTTTTATGTTGGTATGCCAGTCAAATTTAATCCATGAAGAAAAACAAACAGGTACGAAGAAAAATTAATATGAAAACTTTCAAAGATATCCATTTAGTATACATGTAATAAAACAAACTATTTAATCTTAAATTTCAATTTAATTTCATTTCCAAAGAATAACAAAGCTTTTATTCCGTGTGGAACACGAGTGAATTAAAAAAATTAATACGACACAAGAAATGTATAATTTTTTTTAGCAGACCACATTAAAGTTTAATAAAAAATATGCAAGTAGAGCATAAAATTTAATTACTTAGAACCAAAACTCATATATGTACTAAATATCATTAATAAATTAAGAAAGAAAGAATCAAATAAACAAATTTTGTAAATATTTTTAAAAATATCATAATTTTTTTACTATACTGAGTTTCAATTGTTTTTCTTATTCCTTTTTATTTCCTAAAAAAAAACATTACCAAAGGATATTCACTCAAAATATTATTCTTGTTTCACATGAATATCATAATAATATTTAGATATTCCCTTTGAATTTAGATGTCAAACTTAAAATAAAAGGGAAAAATCAAACCATTGGAACCAGTTTAGAAAAAATTTAAAAAATGAACTTGAAAACTATAATTAATTAATTGACTTTTACTTGAAATTTAACAAAAATAAAATAGAAAAAAAAATTATAAGTATTTAAAAGCTTAAACGAAAAATACAAAATTAAATAATAAAATTTAACTTGCTTCAATATAAACAATATTTAAAATTTCAATTAACATGGCAGTGATAATTATTATTATAATTAAGATATTACAATACAAAATGTTTTCTAACTGTAATTTGCGGTATCATAAAAATATACCTTCATTAAATTTATTATCATATAATGTGTGTAACACGTTTATTTTAAATTAACATAATTAATTAATTATTCATGAATAACTCATTTGCATTATTTATCTTATTATAGAAAATATATTCTGTTTATATAAAGCATAGCACTGCATTATTTTTATATTTTTTTTTTTATCTGATAAGTATCTAATCCTTTAACTACGTTCTAAATACAATATTTCATTTTAAAAAGTACCAAAAATAAAATTTTATTAACATTAATTATTTTATCCATTTTACACATTTTCGTTATTTTTTAAATTATTTTATAAGTTTATGAAAAAAACCGCAACTATTTAAACCCTTGCATTATTGGAACACTTGAATAAGTATATTGCAATTTCAACGAGGTCAAGATACATTAAAATACAATTGTTTTGTATTACAGAAAAACTAATAAAATGTTACGTACTTATTCAGCTAAATTTGATTTGAAGAACATGTACCAGAATGATTTCAGAGAGAAAATAAACAAGGCTATGAACTTGCGCAATTTTACCCCTTGTTTGAAACGGGAATAGATACATAAATAAAAATATTTCTTCAGTTGTTTATTTGATAACAGTTGTAAAAGTTCTAAGATATCAATAGCAATATGTATTTTAAAAAGAATAATGTCGCCAATCTATCAGAGATAAAAGCACGTGATTTTATCATAGAAGAAGAAAAATGGAAACTAAAATAATGGAATGCATTATTTCACTTTTTACATGTGATATATGTACGTTTTATAGAAACACAAATTATTCAGTGTATTAATTATATTTAAACCATATGTGAAGTTCTCATAACCCTTTAACGTATATGGATAACAGAACCATTATACGGGATTACGGGAATACATAAAATTACAAGAGTTTATATTTTCAAAAAATATACTTCAAGTTAATTTCACACTTAAATAATTTTTATAGTTTTTCCACAAATAAAATTGACTTTTTAAAATGTCAACATTTTCATAAAAATATCGTAAAAAATTTATAAAATAATCGAATAGGTAAGCATTTATCGAACATTTCTGTTATTTATCCTGATATTTGCTGATTGGAAATTTTTAAACGAAAACAAATAAAATTGACTTTCAAATTTTCACTAATTATAAGTTCAATAATTAATGCACTTGTATCACAATTTTTTATTGCTTATTTGTTTGAACAAAAAACAAAATATTATGGTTTACTCTAACTGAAGCTCATACATAGCATTCGAAAACTTGATTCTAATTTTGTAGCTTTTATTTTCACCATATTATTTCCAACTCAGATTAAATCTGAAGTAAATCCTTATTGCCTATCAAACCATTAACTAATCTTTTAAATCTCGTCTATGAATTTAATTAAGCAAAAAACAAACGATACGAATCAAATACATCAAATTGAAAATCCCTTGTTCAAACTGTCGCCAATCTGAACCAAACTTTCGTCAGAAATTTTCCACAACTTTTTAATGGGATACACTAAACTTTGTTGAAAAACAAACAAAAAATTGAATCAGCAAAAACATAAAATTCATTATTCAAATTAACTTTTAAAATTTGTTTTAAACTTGAATACCAATCAATAGAATTTTTTATTTCGCAAGTGATTTTTAGAAAAAACCAATTCTTTTGAAAAAATTCTAACAAAACTAGCCAATGAAATTTTGAATCAAATGGAAAATAGTCATAAAAATTATAAAAGTTTCAATATGCCTATAGGAACTAATAGATTTTTCTTTTTAAATTTTTTTTCCTGTTGTTTTTTCTCGACTTTATTTTAAAAATTGAAAAAATATATTTGAATATCAGAAACGTACTTCAAAACAAACTTTTTTTCTAAACATTTTTTTTGTATATAAATAAAATATATGTATGTATAACTTTAATAATAAATCAAAACTAAAATTTATTTCAGATGTTCAACACTTTATTTTTTTCTTTTCGTTGTTTAAGCGAAAGTAGCAAATTTACAAAAGTTTTAAAAACTCTTGATCACTTAACATAATTATGAATTTTTCCATAACTTAAAATATTCGAAATTTAATAAGAAAAGAGAAAAAATACAATAAAAGAAATATTTTGTAAAAAGAAATATACTCTATCACTTTTTTAAAAATTTGTCACAAAATGAATTAAAGGAATATTAAAATCGATTATAACTTACATCCCATATTCTTAATTTTTTTCTATTTATTGCATCTTAAAAGTGTGATTTTTACATTTTGAAAACGACAACACGGATATGTGAGGAATTCCTTTTCCATCCTCACACAAAGTAAATTCTGTCATTTTCAGTAATTGGTATGACTAGAAACTTTCGTTGTCAATGAATTTCAATCAAGCTATTTAGCAAATACAAAGAATATAAATCTTCTGTAATGTTTATGATGTAATCCATTCACATGCTTTAATATGAAAGAATTAATTAAACATATTGAAAAAAGATTTCATTTTTTTGCTTACTGCCGTGTTTTTGTGTAATTAAATAGGCCAAAAAAAAATGAAATAAAACACAATTTTGTAGTCTAAATAAAATTTTTCTGATATTTATTGCTTTAAAAAATATAAGAATTTACATTTCTAATTATCTTGTTTCTACAATATAAAAACTAATTAACAAAATTTAAAAATCTCAAAAAACGAATAAATAAATAAAAAAAAGGAAAGTAACACAAAAAACATTATTTTTAAAAAAAAACTAGCAAGGGGAAAAAATATTTTAATAGGACTTCTGGTTTGGGCTCTGGTTCATTAAAATTCAGTATTCAATTGGAAGTTTCTTTTATTTATAGCGCTCCATCAACAAATTTATCTTTATTTATTTATTTCGCTAATTTTCTTTTTTTTTTTCAGGAAAATAGAAGACAACAGGGTGGTGTGCGGAAGTTAATATTATACTTAATTTCTTTTCAGAATAGTTTTAATAAAATTTATTAATGAAGTATTTCTTTTGTTGTATTTTTCAGCTTTCGCAACACTGCCCTCCGCGCAAAATGCTCAAAGTTCCGACTGAGCATTAGTCTCAAAATATTCTTAGCCGGTGTCTGTATTGTGTGCATTTTCTTTTTTTTTACTAAAGTGCTCTTACTCTGGACACGGTGTCATTGGTGCTAATCTTTCTTTTGTGAGTCTTTGCTTTGCAAATTTACTCAGTTTCACCTGCGTTCGGTCTTTTCAAGGTTCTAGAGACACGAATCACAAAGAACTTGTAACAAAGTAACGATTAGTGCACTTGACAGACCTGTCTTTTTCCTGAACACTTTTTACAGTATTACCAACTTTGATTGGTATTTATAGTAAGGGCAGGGCTGTCGTGTCCCTTCTAAAAAGCAGGGTTCTGTTGCTAGATTTAGTGAACGAATGCTATAAATAAAAAAAACTTTAATTTAGTTTATTGGAAGTAGTTGTTGAAGCGAAACTGAGAAGGGAAAGATAAAGAGGAAAGAACGAAAAAGAACAACGGAATCAAAAAACCAGGCGAACTGAACATCTTCTCCTCTACAACAACATCTCCATCAGCGTATCGATGTCGCAATATCAAGCAAGTGTTCAACCATTTCGTCATTCTCAACGTTCCACTACGTCCATTGAAACCAAGCTAATTGATGTGCTGTACCTATAGCGTTCTGTAAAGAATCTTCAAAATTGTTGTTAAAATATCTGTTGTTAAATAAAGTTAAATACCAGGGGGTGTTAAGTCAGTTCCTAACGAGCGCTAATCGATCACGGTATACCACGGACTTACAACTAGTGGCGGTACTTCGAATACGATAAACAACATCCGTAATTTTCTTTAAGATTCAACATATGGAACGGATTTACCAAGCGGTGCAGGGACAGAAATCGACAGAGGTGCTGTTTTTGATGGTGGTGAGCCTGCAGGCCTGGAACTAGAAACAGCGAAAACTTCCCCGCTCGAGAGTTTCTTTCTGTTGTCTCTAAGTCGAACGTCACCCTATCTCCTTCTTTTACTATAAGTACTCGTAATAACGTTTGACCAATTCATTACAGCCATCCTGTTTCGTTGGGAAATCGTATAATGTCTTTAACTGTTATTTTTGCTATTTCATCAAGATCTCTGAAGCAGAAGCTCCCCATTGTTTGAAACCTTGGTCTAAGTTTTCCCGAATCCTTTTTCTTGGCAGTTACTTGTATGGGTGACACCTATTCTGAGCTATTCTGAGTCGCTAGCACTAGGGCAGCTTGTAGAGTCTCCGGATCGGCCTCGCGCACTCTTAACTGAACTTCAAAGTCGGCCAATCCATCCACAAACTGTCCTATGGAGATGCGACTCCTGGTGGTTTCGGAACAGTCAGGAAAAGCGAGGTACACCAAACGCTCAACGTCTGTCGCGAACTCTGCCAGCGACTCCTTCTTCTTTTGGACCCGATACCGCAGTTGAATGTGGGCTACCGACTGCTGGTATCGTCCACAGAAACGCTCTTCAAAAGCCCTATCTAATAAGGTGAAGTTATCTTGGACGACCGGTGACAGGGTGTTGTAGAATGTCAGCGCGGTCGACGTTAAGTAAAGTGGTATGTACACCGCCAACTGCTCATCCTTCCAACCGTTTGCCCTCGCTACGACCTCGACGTGCATTCTGTATTCGTGCCAGGGCTCTTTCCCATCATACTCTCTCAGGTTGATCTTGAGCCTGACAGGAGCCTGGTGCTTACAATTCCCAGTTGGTAAGACCTCGTCGAGGTAGCCAGTGGATCTCCGAAAACGAGGCACCGCATTAGCTATTCCAGCAGTGCGGGTGTACTGTGGGAATTCCACTCCGATCGCTCGAGCCGTTTCCGTCTTGAAACCTCGCATATAGGGGTCGGTTGGTACCTCATTATCGAATGCTGGAAGTACAGGAGAAACAGTGGGCTGATTGGATCGTGGTGGAAACTCGTGTCCAACTCCGAAATCTCGGAGAGCTGTATTCGTGAGAACTGAAGGTACAGTTCTATTATAAGGTGGACAGGTATTTGAGATGTTAGTGGTCGTTGTACTGATGGCGATTGTAGGTTGAGCACGAGTGTAAATAACGTTGGTTGACTCAACGAAACGTACCTGGTCTATTGCCTGGAACAAGCTACAAGAGGATTGTGGGCCACCACTCGTACCATCACGAGAGATTGGGGGTGGTGTAAGAGATGTAGGGGCTACGGAGTCTCGGGTATTTACCGCAGCGTAGTTAACGTCTTCCAATGCACAAATCCGGGGTAATAAGGTCTGGTGGATCAAGTTCTGTGTTTGTTGAAATTGTTCAGACATTAATTTTAGCTGCTGTGTAAGGCTAGCGAGAGCGACGCGTAAAGCCGAAATTGAAATGTCTCCAGCATTAAAACCACTATCATTTGAACCGGGCATTTTTTGTGATAAAAACTTATAGGAAACCACAGGCTTGAATTAACAAAGCAGAAGAGAGAAAATATACGTGTCAATATTTTATTTCGTTGACCACGAAATACTAACAAAAATACCAAAAAAAACTAAAAATATTTGTGGAGAGGCTTATCTCTAAAACCATTCCACAACACTTGACACCAATGTTACAAAATTGGCCTTGGGAAAAAAAATTTCCTGAAAGAAAGAAATAAAAAGGGAAGGTGTCCGAATGCAATTTTTCAAAAAGAAAAAAACAAAATGTATGTGAAGGGGCAGAAAAAAAATGAAATAAAAATCAATTTTGTAGTCTAAATAAAATTTTTCTGATATTTACTGTTTGAAAAAAAAAAAAAAAGAATTTACAATTCTAATTATCTTGTTTCTACAATATAAAAATTATTTAACAAAATTCAAAAATCTCCAAAAACGAATGAATAAATAAAAAAAAGGAAAGTAACACAAAACAAATTATTTAAAAAAAAACTAGAAGGGTAAAATTTCCAAATTATACGGTAGACGGCTCAGTGAATTTGACCAGTGTGGAATGAAAAATAAGTAAGGTGAGAGGTCTTGGTATTTTAGTCTCTGGGTAAATTAAGAAATCGTTATGGGAACACTGATAAAATTCAAATCAAGTTAATTACAAATTTAGTCACTGTGGTAACACTGTTCATTTGACAGCTAATTAAATTTTTAGTTTTTACTTCGTATAGGAAATGAAAATGTAAGCTTAGCACGTGAGGTTAAATTTTCGATTCGTGGTTAAAAAAAATTAAAATTCGGCCGCGGATTTAGATCTAAAAATTAAAACAAAATCGCGTGAAAAGGCTAAAAAAATTTGTGAAAAATAGAATAAAAATAAAATAAAACAAATAGAAGAAAAAAAGGAAAGATCGTGAGTGGTGTGAAAGTGTGGAGAAAAATGTGTATAAAAAATATGTGTAAATTAAAAATATTAAAGTAAAGTGAGGGTGCAGAAATGTATAAAATAAAAAAAATGGTGCAAATAAAAAATATGTGTATATGAAAAACTGTAAAAAGAATAGAAAAAAAATAGATAGCGTAAATTTAGAAGAAAAAAATGTGGTGTACGTACCTGTGAAATGAAAGTGATCTAAAAAAAATTGAAGAAAATGGAGTGATTATGTAAAAAAAAAAATAAAACTACTATTTATATGTAAAAAATTAACTATAAAAAAAACCATGAAACTCTTACAAAAAAATGAAATGGAAAAAAACTGAAACTCAAAAAAAAAAATTTTATAAAAAAAACTGTGAAACTCAAAAAAATTAGATAAAAAAAAATATGTGAGATGAAAAAAATCACTAAAAAGAACAGTCGAAATACTTCCGCACTAGGCACTTTGAAAAATAAAACTATATCGGGGGTGTTTTTTCGTGGGTGTTTTTATAGTTTCTTGTGGAAATCGCGAACTTTCTTTTTAAAGTCATTGTTTTATTTCCATTTTCCAGTGAGGTAAAGAGAATTATTTTACTCTCACTGGAAAATCATCAATTACTTTGCAGAAAATTCCAGAATTTATTGATTTTTTAGTTTCTTTTGATTTACTGTTTTTGTTGTTTTTGTGTGATTGCTTTCTGTGCTGTATTTCTTGTTGTTGTTAAAAAGAATTTCAGTGTGTTCCTTATTATTTTTGTTTTAAGTAATTGTTACATTTTTCCTTTCTTTCCTTCTTTTTATTAAAAAATATATTTTTTGAGGATTCGGCTATATTTTAACAGGGACTTCTGGTTTGGGCACTAGTTCATTAAAATTCGGTGTTCAATTGGAAGTTTCTTTTATTCATAGCACTTCACCATCAAATATAAATTTATTTACCTTATTTATTAGCTTGCACTAATTATCTTTTCTTTTCAGGAAAATAGGAGGTAACAGGATGGTGACTGCAGCTGTTATAGGTAATTTCCTTTTGAAATAATTTTAATAAAATTTATTAATAAAGTTTTGTTTTATTGTATTTTTCAGGTCTTGCAACAATATCATTATCCAGAAATGTAAAAATTGTGTTTGAAAAGAAAGAAAAAACAAGTTACCAAAAGTACAATTTTTATAGCCACATATAAAAGTAAAAGCAAAAAACAGAGTGTATGTATGGAAAAACGAAATTGGATTGCGTGATGAATAGAACGAAAAATTATTCTTACCTTGCTAGATACCTAATCTGAAGCAATATATTGTCATCGTTTAAGAAAACATTTACCAATACATTTATAAATTTATTTTATACGAGAAATATAAAGTTTATAGAAAATTCAATCGAAATTTTTATTAATTTGAAGAATTTGTAACTGATTTTGTTGCTATGAAAATATTTTTAAAAATATCTATAATACTTAATACCTTAATTTGAGGATTTTCAATTTATAACAAGATTATTAAGAACAACTTTTATACTCAAGCTGTTTTAACACCGAACACAAAAAAGTTTATTTTTCAATTACATATAAATTTAAAAATAAATATATTATAAAATTTTTCATTTATTATTTCCGCAATTAAATATAAAACAACAAATTTTATACTTTCAACTCAAGGGATTTTCATGAAACTGCAGAACTAAAGCCAAAAGTTTTTCAAATTACTATTATACTTAAAAATAAATAATTTTTCTCTACAAATCATCTACAAACTGACATTGCGTAAAAACATTTCATTATAATTGAGAATGCTTGCTGTGAAGTTCTATATTGTTTTAATTTTTTTGAACAATACATTCAGTATACTACAAAACAAAAATTATGCAATATTTAGGAAAAAAAGTAAAGGAAAACAGATAACTTCCAGTTTTGATCCTTCCTTATTGCTATTATATTTGTCTTCTTTCATCTCTCAGATAACAATTTTTTAGCTTTTCAATAAAAAGAGTTCAGACAAACCAAACTAACTAATTATTATTTACTTTAAATATTTTTTTTTACATATATTCACTTATATTGTACATTCCGAACAAAAGTTGATTTCGTTCGAATTTCAAAGGCTATTTTTCGGAAAAATTTCCACATAACCAGTGTTGAATATTTTTTATGTCAAAAAAGAATTTAAAGAAAAATTGAGTTAAGTTAAAAATTTGGATTGTATTTGTAGAATCCCTTGCTTTCCTAATAAACAAATCAATAAATTATTATTGTCCCTTTAAAATACAATTTTTAATTTTTTATCATTTTAGAAAATTAAAATACCTAATTTTAAAATTGTAAAAGATTTTTCTTAATTTTACATTTACTTGGTGAAATGTTTTTACAAAATAAAAGAGAAATTACCGCTACAAAAATACATATATACGCATATCGGTTAGGCTTTCTATCTGTTCGAAATCTATCATGCTAGTGTCAAAGAGAAAAAATTTTTAAACGATAGTTTTTCTTATCAGAATTTTCAAGGATTTGGTTACGCATATTTTTAATGTGCTATCAAGCTGTAAATTTTTTTTACAAGATTTAAAATTAGGATCTGTAAATTCATTTGGAATTTTAAGAAAAATGTTGAAAACTTAAAATTTCTCGAATTATTGAAATTTCTCAATTATTAGCATACATATTTTTTTTATATTCCATATTTCTCAAAACTTCTCTTGATGAGAAGGTTCGAGTCATGCGTCACCACTTTTTATGTTTCTTTTTAAGTTTTTTAAGTTTTAAGTTAAAATTTTATCAAACAATTTTCTTCTATTTTAATTCCTAAATTTTCAAACACAAACAATTCATAATCGAAACTTTTTAAGCATATTTAATGGAAAAAAAATATTCCAATATCTAACTTCTTTTTTTAACTACTTTAACTATAATTTTATTTGATTTCTTAACGAATTGTTTATGTAAAAAACATTGTTACATGATAAAACTTTTTTTAAAGAAATTTATTGTATGTCTCTGGATTAATGTGTGTGTGTGTGTATGTATGTGTGTGTAAAATATCCCAGAGTTGTCCCAAGAATTAATTCAGAACTCATTCAGAATGAACTCTTTGGACTTCGAATTGATTCTACTTTGGATTACCAAACGGCAAAAGAATTGATTACTTTTACATTGGCATGTCATAGGCAGTAATGAATTGATGCCCATCTGCATTACCTGGAATGCATTCTGAATCGATTACTTGGAATGCATTCTGAATCGATTACATGGAATGCATTCAGAATCGAATACAAGAAATTAATTCTGAATTGATTAAGAATTAAACACTAACTACTTCTTGTTGTCAATGTTCTGTTCCTCTTACGATGAAACTTGATCTTTTAAATGTAGTAAAACAGTCTTTTACTTCAAATGAAAAAATATAATTATGTAAATGCATTTTTACTTTTTGAAAATTAGCACGAATATTGCAAATAAATATATAATATGTATAAAGAAAAAGATTTTGTTTTACTACATTTAAAAGCCCAATATTTCATCGTCAGAGGAACAAGACATTGAAAACAAGAAATGATTGAGAATAGACTAATAATCCTGATGAATCTGAAATTTTAAGAGAAAAAGTAAGAATAAAATCCAAATTTTTTCAAAAAACATTCAAAATAATGAATACTTTATTTGAAATAAAATTACATTTGAATTTTGAAAACAATTTCTTTAAAAACTCACCTGTTTCCACTCATACATTTTCAAATGAACTGAACTACGCAAAACAAATAAAATTACGTAAAAAATAAAAAATTGATGCATGAAAATTTTAACATGCTTAATTATGTTTTTTATATTTATTTTATTCTAATAAATTGTACGCAAAACAAAATGATTCTCTACTGCATTACGAGTAATCATACTATATATGGAATCAATTGATTCTCTTCTGTATTACTAGGAATAAGAAGTGAAATCAATTACTTACTTCGTAATGAATTCTGAATTCATTCCGAAGGAATCAGTTCTTTTTGGCACAACTGGGATCTAACGAAATAAAATGAAAGTAACGTAAGGAAATAAAAGTTTTCAGACATGCTGTAAATTAGAGATTTCTAATTAACTTTTGATAATATAATAAAAGAATATACATGCATACTATATGTACATACATATGTACTTGTATTTTAATGTCACGTTTTATTAAAAATATGAAAATGTCATTGGAAAGTCTTTCAAATAAAAATTATCTTCATACATATAATTATTATGTATTCAGATTCAATTTTTAAAGATTCAAAGGATTATTGCTTTTTAACATAAATGTTTTTACTTTTTATTTTGGTTTGCAATATATGTACTTTTCTTTTTTTGTTTGTGATGTAATAATAATAAATTCAAAAACGTTGAACCTTTATTTTTTTCTTTTTGTGGAATTATTATTTATAATTCCGTACTTTAGCACATACATATAATATACTTATGTATGAATGTATGCACATACAAGTATGTACTATTTAATGACCTTATACTAAAAAATTTTATCCTTAAATACACACATAATAATCAATAAGAAAAAATTTCTTTCCAATAAAAATAAAACTTGTACACATTTCATATGCACATAAAATTTTTTTTAGAAATTCAATAAATTTGGATATGTGTATGCAAAATAAAATGAACTTAATTTTAAATCTTAAATTTAAATATAAAAGTATACTGTTGATATTGAATGCTCAAATCAAGATATTTTTCAAATGTTTACTTTCAAGACAACTACTTTTTTTCTTTATAGAACTAACAATAGTAAAAAGTTTGTTTATATGATTTTCCATTAGAAAATAATTTTTTTTTTATCATAAAAAATCAAAGAAAAGTTGTATATTGAATAGGTACATACATACATACTTAGTAATTTAAAATTCAATTCAAAAGATTCTGAAAATTAAAATGAACCTGTATTTGATGTGAAGTTTTTTATTTACATAATGTAAATTGTAATTTTGTTATAAAATCGTTTTATTTTTTCATTTAAATTTTTATTTTTGAATATAGCAACATTTAAATGTATTTGTATGTGTACATTTTGAATGATATTAAAATTTGTTTTAGTTTTTATTTAATTTTCCTATTTGAAAGACTCGTTATTATTAAATACGTGACTTTTTTATACAAACAAAATGGTAAATACGAAAAAAAAAATCTGCATTAAGCAAGAGAATCGAACAAAATATTGCATTTTAGACAACTGATTTATTTTATAAATCAAAAAAATGTAATAAATGATGTTTTTTGAATGTTAACATTCATCAATATTAATTTTTAAAAAGATTCACATACATATGTATATTCTGATTTTTTTTTTTTTGTTTAATTTTATTTACTTTGATGTTTTTCAATATTGCAGTTTATTAATTTTGCTCAGAAATTCTCAACAAACTGTAACATAACGGAAAATTAATTTAAAATTTTTGATTGTTGGGGGAGACCAACATAACTCCTGGGTGAACCCCAGCCGGTCTAATCCAGCTGCTTCAGCCTCGGGTGGGTTCTTGGGGTCACCCTTTCGGAAGTTATCCGTTTATTACATAAATGACCGGCAAAAAAAAAGAAAATCACCATTCAAGAAAAAAACCAGATGCTAGAAAAAGGAATTCGAGCCAGATCGAGACCATATTTTATCTGTGGGACAGGCAGTGAAAGAAGTATCCATCCCGAGGGACCAGCGACCTTCATCCACCATCGCAGACGTCCACTCTCCTCCCTCCTCTTAATTTCCTATTCCATTTTTTTTTTTTTTTTTTTTTTTTTTTTTTTTTTTTTTTTTTTCTTTTTAAAGGAACCAAATAACAATAACACTCAATTTTTTCGTGGTCATTTTGATTCAAACTAATTCATTTATTTATATATATATTTTTTTTTTTAATTATTTAGAAAATGCCATATATGTAAATTAATATTCTTTGATTTTAAATTATCATCGTACAATTTATTACTGAATTTAAAGTTTTAATAATGCTTCAATAAATCTCAATTACTTCATTTGGTTTTCTTTTTCTTTTTTTCAAAAAAAAAATGTTTTTAAATTATTAATTTTAATTTAAACCCTAATACAAACATTCGCGCTCTTTTTTTTTTTTTTGTTATTTTCCTCTTTTTTTCTTTATCTATAAACATATTCTTTTTCATTTCTTTATTTTTATTGTTTGCTACTATCTTAATGTTTTAAATTCTTCATGAACAAAACTTATTCCTGGTATCATTTCTTCAAATGAAAATTAACATGAAATTTATTTACACATGATTATATTTTTTTTTCAATTTAACTCAAAAAAAAATCTTCTTAATCAGAATGTTTTTTTTTTGTTTTTTTTTTTTTTTTTTTTTTTTTTTTTTTTTTTTTTTCTTTTTTGAATAAATATAAAAATTAATTAGAAAAATCTTATTGTCTCACAAAAAAAAGTTAATTAATAATTACTTCCCTGATTAAATAACTACGAAAAATTATTTTAATTTCGAAATCTTTAAGTATTTATATTCTTTTTTTTTTTTTTCTTCTTTTTTCCTTTTTTTTTTTTACAATATAATGAAATATAATTTAATATATACAATATATATATATATATACAATACTAAAAGAGAAAAAAAAAAATGTGTACTTAACTAAGTCCTGCAACTGGTGCGCTGACCTGGCCAGGTGTAAACTGAGTCCGATGCATCCTTGCCGTTAATTGACATTCGTTGTACTCCTTTTTTTTTTTTTTTTTTTTTTTTTTTTTTTTTTTTTTTTTTTTTATTTCTATTATATATTTTCACTTTAGTGACTTATACGTAAACGTAGGCATTCAGAAATGTTTTCTTCAATTTTCTTAATTTTGACTTTATATCTTTTTTTTTTTGTTTTTGTTTTTTTTTTTTTTTTTTTTTTTTTTGTTTAAATCAATTTTTCAGAAAAAAAATTTCATATATAGTATATATTCAAATTTAATGTGAAAACAAAATAAAAAAACCAAAAAAAAATTAATTTCATATAATATCTTTTATCTTCTTTTTTTTTCAAAAATTGATCTTTATATGATTTATTTATCTATTTGTATTTTTCAAATATAATATCGTTTTTTTTTTTTTTTTTTTTTTTTTTTTTTTTTTTTTTTTTTTTTTTTATATATATATGTATGTATTTAAAAGCACTCACTCATTGTCAGTAATTTATTAATAATTAATAATAATAATATAATTACTATATATTTATTATATATATATATAGTTTTATTTATTTAAAATGTTATTTAATCTTAACTCCTGATTTTTTTGGTGTATGTTTTTTTTTTTTTTTTTTTTTTTTTTTTTTTTTTTTTTTTATTAATATTTTTTATTATAATTAAATATTACAAAAGAAAACCAAAAAAAACATTTTCATTTTTTTCTTACTATGTTTTATTCATAGTTTTCTAGTTATTCAATTTTTCACTCAATATATATATAAATTTTGTACTTTGTTAATTTAGGGTCGTAAAGCTATTTTTGTATTGTAACACGTTTAAGATAAACAATTCCAAATAATTTATTTCAAAAAATTTTTTCTTTCTTTTCTTTTCCGTTCTCCTTTCTTTTCCTTTTATGATTTTAACACAGGTTTCACTTTACATGGAATTCTAAATATTTATGCAAAATGGTAGCAGCAATTATAGATTTTTTTTTTTTTTCTTTTTTTTCTTTTGTCAAATCATTTCATGTAAAAATCATTTACACTGAACATTATAAAAAAAATAATATTTCCCAAAATTTAAATTTTATATGTTTTTTTTTTTTTTTTTTTTTTGTCTTTTTGCAAGTTAAAATATTAATTATTCCACAAATCACAAATTAAATACTTGATTTAAAAATTATTTAAAATTTTCACTTTATACACGTGGCTTTTTATTTTTTTTTCAAATATCTTATTTAATTGGCTCCAAATATTTTTTTAGAATATAAATTTATTGCAATTATTTAAATTATATTAAAATTTTTGGTTTATATTTAAAATACACAATAAAATTCAATAAATTAATGATATGAATTTACACTTAATCGCATCGAAAAATGAAAAAAATTTGCCCAATACAAAATGATTAAATTTTTCAAAAAAATTAAAAAAAAGAAACTTTTTTTTTTTTCATTACGCGCTATGCAATACACAACCTGAACCAATTCGAATCAGACTCCAGAAGAAAAGGAAGGTTTAAAATTATACTTCCATTATATATACCTCTTACTTAGCATATTACTCGTCTCTTAATTTCCTAAAATAAGGTAATTAAAACAACATTTAAGAGATCCATACCCGGTAATATGCATGAAGGTATATGAACATCATAGAATATTCCGGTATACTCCATATATTACTTGATGAGTAATATATAGCGAGTAGGTAATATCAGCGTAATGGGGTTCTTGACACAGTGTGTGTGTGAACTAGAAATTATTATATCATTATGCTATTTACTGAGTAAATTGGCCATAATGACGTCATGTGGGTCAAATAATATAAGGTATATGCACTAAACTTATATCGGGTAATTAATATGGGTATTAAATGATGAATACAATATGATGTATTTGCCGTCGGCAAATACCATTACATGTGTTTTAGGTTTTTAAGAGATTTTAAGAAATTGAATTTAAAAGAAAAGGTGAGTAAAAATTAAGAGAATTTTAATATGAATTAAATATATGTAATTCTCATACATTTTCTAGAAATCGCGTGATTTCTTAAATATAATAAAAAAAAATCACACCATCTCCAAAACAATGAAATGGATTACGAATTTTGTTGCTTGTGTGCAACGGATTTTAGTTTACAGTTCATTTCTTGGAATTTCAAGTTGCAATTCCAATGAACTTCAGACTATATTTTAAAATATGAATTGAGATATATATTTTTAATGTACAGCCAACTGAATTTGTACAGTGGCGTACAAAAAAAAAATGACCATCAAAAAAAAAATTTAATGTAGCTGTCGCAACAACACAAACTTTTCCACTGACCTGTCGAGGTGGAAAAGGTTGGAAAACGGCAGCAGGCAAATGAAAACCGGACAACTGTGGAGGCCCTTGTTGGGGAAGTTTGACCGAAAGAGGAGGTGGTCTGGGTTGCCAATGACAACAACGTGGGGCTCGTCCACGCCCTGAGATAGTCTTATGTTATACCAATTGAACTAGCCGGGCAAAAATATAAATACCAAAAATAAATGAGAGGGTGCGACACACACCTTAATCAAAACCCAACAACGAACCTACGCGGATATACCAGCATACACAAGTCAAGCACGACCATGAAGATTCTAAAAGAAAACTAGAAGACTCTAAAAAAAACTGAACGTCAGGGTCTATATGGGTTCGCAAACCACTCCACAGCACCTTCGTCTGGGAGGGTAAGGTGAACCACTGCGATTAAGCTGATAAAAGTGGAAATTCCAAAGGAAAAAAAAAATTGACAATGAATAGAAAAAATTTGAATTTAAATAGGAATCATTATTATTTAACAGCATTGAGTTACAAAAGAAAATCTTTAAAAGAATTGTATAGGCGACCGTCCTGTAGAGGAAAATTTAAGATTCATGAGTATGGAACAGCACCTAAGCGCATTTCTGTTTTAACGAAACTCGGTTTTAAATTTTTCTTCAAACAAAAAAAGATTATTACAATAAACCACACTAAGTATGAGGAAGACGATGTACCCGTGCAAAGGCTCTGTACGTCCTGACAAACAGTGTAAATCGCCTCTCATACCAAACCAAGGACAAGGAATCTGGACTGGCCCTCTTCTGACCATCCAAAATGCTTCAATATAAATCTGAATATGGATCGACCCTCTTCTGATCGTCCATCAAAACTTAACCTAAATCTACAAAAGGACCGACCCTCTTCTGATCGTCCTAAAAAAAATCTACATCATTGACTTTATTTTTATTTTATTTATTAAAAATTTTTTTTTGAATTTTGGACTGACCCTCTTCTGATCATCCAAACAAAACTTAAACTAAACCCAAACAAGGACCGACCCTCTTCTGATCGTCCCAACGAAACTCCTACTTAACGTCATTTTATTTTCAAAAAAAAACTGATTAACTAAACGAAACTCCTACTTAACGTCATTTTATCATCAAAAAAAAACTTTCTAAATAATTTTACTTTATATATCAATTTTTTTTATAAATCATTTTACTTTATATACGCAAATTATGGACTGACCAATTCTGGTCATCCAAAAAGAAATTTTCTAAATAATTTGTTTTATTTATCGTCAATTTTCATAAAAACAAAAAAAATTAAAGGACCCGAGATTCATAATTACATGTTGCGCGAATGAAGTCTACTTTTCCAAACAAGAAAGTTGCCAAACGGAATATGATTGGTTGAGATACGGATAGGACGAATGGAATGGAAAGTTTCCATGACTAGTGCTACCAAAATCATCGAAACTCCATGTTACCGGGGAAATAAGGTATAGTGAATCAGAGACTGCAAATGGAACAAAAATTACATGATATCACAGATCTAATCGGGGCACCTTCGTCCACGTAGATCCCGTGACAGAACCAATCTGGTGTTAAAAGCAAAAAAAAATCAACGAATTTTGTTGCTACAGTTGTTACAAATCAAAAAAAATTTTCACCAAATGAAGATATGGCATGTTATCTCACTCGCGAACAAACCGAATAATTTAGTTAAATTTATTTTTTATTAAAAATCCGAATAATTGAATTACGTTTAATTTTTGTTAAAATTCCGAATAATCACTTTTATATAGCAAAATGTCGACGTGAAGAAGAAAAGAAAGAAACGTACAAAAAAAGAAAGAAGTTGCAGTATTTGGAACCGTAATCTGAAAAAAAATTATATTATGTTTACCCTGCAGAAGGCAAAGTGAAGAAAATATATATGTATATATTTACAATTAAAATGAACATGCAATGTTATATAATCTTGCAAAACAAAAAAAATCAAAAAAAAATTTATTTTCTTTTAACTACCGAAAATACTGAAGTATCAATTTTGCTCAGAATGTATATATAAAAAAAAAATGCTACATAAGAGGTTGTGAGGTGGTGGACGTCAACGAGAGCAGAAGGGCGCCATCAGGACAACTTCCTGCTGTATTAACAAGTCTGAAACATAAATATTCTTCCTTCACTGCTATCATAAAATTAAATACAGAATGCAATCATGATCAAAAAAAAATTTAAATTTTGAAGTTAACTAGTTTAACAGAGGTTTTCAAAAAAAAATCAACTTAAATTTTGACTAAATCATCCATGAGGCAAGTCACCTGTGTATGATTAATAAAAAAAAAACCCAGAGCACATGTAACGAACCAAATAGATAATTGCACGAAATCATTCGCCAATTTAAAATATTTCAAATTCTCAAAAAAAAATTTACTTATAAAGGGTATATATATATATAATTCATTCAACGTCGCAAACGATAGTCCTGGTGTACATAACCAAAACTACGTGTCATACGCCGAATGGATTATTTATATGTTTAACTACACGGTTTGACTATATCAATTACAAAAATGTCACACGAACATATACGCGCAAAGGTTACGGTCCTAAACGTACAAGACCGGCCTGACATCATATATGTCGTGAGCATGAATGAATTAAATTTATACTAGATACTTTGGCGATACAAATTTAAAGTTGAGTACACCGAAGAAAAAAATGAATTTGTTATTTTTTTTAAAAAAAAAATTTCAAACCGAATAAAAAGTTACTATACTGAATCTAAACAAATTTTTAATAGTTTTTTTTTTTTTTAAAAAAAAACCATTCGTAAACTGCATAATAAAATTTCAGCCAGTCGCGTCGCAACAAAATCTCGGAGGTTCCTCCAAGAATTTTGGACATACGTGACCGGTGAAGAGAATTTATTACTCAAATTTCAAAAAAAAATTGAAATTCGATTAAAAGAGATCGCGCGCAAAAATTCACGTTTACTTTAAATTTGAAAAAACCGGGTTATTGGTGTGAGCGGAGAGGACGCGTGGAATGGCAGATTTCATGTTTAGTGTTGCCACCGAACACAAAATCTCCATGTTACCGAGGAATCTAAAATTGTTAAAAAAAAACCGGATCGATCCATGAACCAGAAGGGCATGGATTGAAATTTGAATTAAGGCAGAAGATGGAGGTACCTTATCGTTGGGCGCCATATGTAACAACACCAAAAGGTGGAGGAACATATGGACGCAAACAAAATTGTGTACCAGATGGGCGGTACGTTGGGCGCCATATGTAACATAACGGAAAATTAATTTAAAATTTTTGATTGTTGGGGGAGACCAACATAACTCCTGGGTGAACCCCAGCCGGTCTAATCCAGCTGCTTCAGCCTCGGGTGGGTTCTTGGGGTCACCCTTTCGGAAGTTATCCGTTTATTACATAAATGACCGGCAAAAAAAAAGAAAATCACCATTCAAGAAAAAAACCAGATGCTAGAAAAAGGAATTCGAGCCAGATCGAGACCATATTTTATCTGTGGGACAGGCAGTGAAAGAAGTATCCATCCCGAGGGACCAGCGACCTTCATCCACCATCGCAGACGTCCACTCTCCTCCCTCCTCTTAATTTCCTATTCCATTTTTTTTTTTTTTTTTTTTTTTTTTTTTTTTTTTTTTTTTTTCTTTTTAAAGGAACCAAATAACAATAACACTCAATTTTTTCGTGGTCATTTTGATTCAAACTAATTCATTTATTTATATATATATTTTTTTTTTTAATTATTTAGAAAATGCCATATATGTAAATTAATATTCTTTGATTTTAAATTATCATCGTACAATTTATTACTGAATTTAAAGTTTTAATAATGCTTCAATAAATCTCAATTACTTCATTTGGTTTTCTTTTTCTTTTTTTCAAAAAAAAAATGTTTTTAAATTATTAATTTTAATTTAAACCCTAATACAAACATTCGCGCTCTTTTTTTTTTTTTTGTTATTTTCCTCTTTTTTTCTTTATCTATAAACATATTCTTTTTCATTTCTTTATTTTTATTGTTTGCTACTATCTTAATGTTTTAAATTCTTCATGAACAAAACTTATTCCTGGTATCATTTCTTCAAATGAAAATTAACATGAAATTTATTTACACATGATTATATTTTTTTTTCAATTTAACTCAAAAAAAAATCTTCTTAATCAGAATGTTTTTTTTTTGTTTTTTTTTTTTTTTTTTTTTTTTTTTTTTTTTTTTTTTCTTTTTTGAATAAATATAAAAATTAATTAGAAAAATCTTATTGTCTCACAAAAAAAAGTTAATTAATAATTACTTCCCTGATTAAATAACTACGAAAAATTATTTTAATTTCGAAATCTTTAAGTATTTATATTCTTTTTTTTTTTTTCTTCTTTTTTCCTTTTTTTTTTTTACAATATAATGAAATATAATTTAATATATACAATATATATATATATATACAATACTAAAAGAGAAAAAAAAAAATGTGTACTTAACTAAGTCCTGCAACTGGTGCGCTGACCTGGCCAGGTGTAAACTGAGTCCGATGCATCCTTGCCGTTAATTGACATTCGTTGTACTCCTTTTTTTTTTTTTTTTTTTTTTTTTTTTTTTTTTTTTTTTTTTTATTTCTATTATATATTTTCACTTTAGTGACTTATACGTAAACGTAGGCATTCAGAAATGTTTTCTTCAATTTTCTTAATTTTGACTTTATATCTTTTTTTTTTTGTTTTTGTTTTTTTTTTTTTTTTTTTTTTTTTTGTTTAAATCAATTTTTCAGAAAAAAAATTTCATATATAGTATATATTCAAATTTAATGTGAAAACAAAATAAAAAAACCAAAAAAAAATTAATTTCATATAATATCTTTTATCTTCTTTTTTTTTCAAAAATTGATCTTTATATGATTTATTTATCTATTTGTATTTTTCAAATATAATATCGTTTTTTTTTTTTTTTTTTTTTTTTTTTTTTTTTTTTTTTTTTTTTTTTATATATATATGTATGTATTTAAAAGCACTCACTCATTGTCAGTAATTTATTAATAATTAATAATAATAATATAATTACTATATATTTATTATATATATATATAGTTTTATTTATTTAAAATGTTATTTAATCTTAACTCCTGATTTTTTTGGTGTATGTTTTTTTTTTTTTTTTTTTTTTTTTTTTTTTTTTTTTTTTTATTAATATTTTTTATTATAATTAAATATTACAAAAGAAAACCAAAAAAAACATTTTCATTTTTTTCTTACTATGTTTTATTCATAGTTTTCTAGTTATTCAATTTTTCACTCAATATATATATAAATTTTGTACTTTGTTAATTTAGGGTCGTAAAGCTATTTTTGTATTGTAACACGTTTAAGATAAACAATTCCAAATAATTTATTTCAAAAAATTTTTTCTTTCTTTTCTTTTCCGTTCTCCTTTCTTTTCCTTTTATGATTTTAACACAGGTTTCACTTTACATGGAATTCTAAATATTTATGCAAAATGGTAGCAGCAATTATAGATTTTTTTTTTTTTTCTTTTTTTTCTTTTGTCAAATCATTTCATGTAAAAATCATTTACACTGAACATTATAAAAAAAATAATATTTCCCAAAATTTAAATTTTATATGTTTTTTTTTTTTTTTTTTTTTTGTCTTTTTGCAAGTTAAAATATTAATTATTCCACAAATCACAAATTAAATACTTGATTTAAAAATTATTTAAAATTTTCACTTTATACACGTGGCTTTTTATTTTTTTTTCAAATATCTTATTTAATTGGCTCCAAATATTTTTTTAGAATATAAATTTATTGCAATTATTTAAATTATATTAAAATTTTTGGTTTATATTTAAAATACACAATAAAATTCAATAAATTAATGATATGAATTTACACTTAATCGCATCGAAAAATGAAAAAAATTTGCCCAATACAAAATGATTAAATTTTTCAAAAAAATTAAAAAAAAGAAACTTTTTTTTTTTTCATTACGCGCTATGCAATACACAACCTGAACCAATTCGAATCAGACTCCAGAAGAAAAGGAAGGTTTAAAATTATACTTCCATTATATATACCTCTTACTTAGCATATTACTCGTCTCTTAATTTCCTAAAATAAGGTAATTAAAACAACATTTAAGAGATCCATACCCGGTAATATGCATGAAGGTATATGAACATCATAGAATATTCCGGTATACTCCATATATTACTTGATGAGTAATATATAGCGAGTAGGTAATATCAGCGTAATGGGGTTCTTGACACAGTGTGTGTGTGAACTAGAAATTATTATATCATTATGCTATTTACTGAGTAAATTGGCCATAATGACGTCATGTGGGTCAAATAATATAAGGTATATGCACTAAACTTATATCGGGTAATTAATATGGGTATTAAATGATGAATACAATATGATGTATTTGCCGTCGGCAAATACCATTACATGTGTTTTAGGTTTTTAAGAGATTTTAAGAAATTGAATTTAAAAGAAAAGGTGAGTAAAAATTAAGAGAATTTTAATATGAATTAAATATATGTAATTCTCATACATTTTCTAGAAATCGCGTGATTTCTTAAATATAATAAAAAAAAATCACACCATCTCCAAAACAATGAAATGGATTACGAATTTTGTTGCTTGTGTGCAACGGATTTTAGTTTACAGTTCATTTCTTGGAATTTCAAGTTGCAATTCCAATGAACTTCAGACTATATTTTAAAATATGAATTGAGATATATATTTTTAATGTACAGCCAACTGAATTTGTACAGTGGCGTACAAAAAAAAAATGACCATCAAAAAAAAAATTTAATGTAGCTGTCGCAACAAAACCTAAATCAAAATTAAACTAGTTTTTTGCCAATAAAGGTCGATTAACAAATTGATATACCGTAACAGCAACGTGAACGGAAGTCGGTACGTGACTCATATTTTTTTGCTTAATTCAGTTTCGTAGTTATGATTGAACGAAATGATTTTGAAAAATAATTATTAGATGTAGGTACTTTGAAAATGTTATAATTCCTCAGATTAAGCCCTGGTTGCAGTTTTGCTGGATGAAGAAAAATTTCAAAATAAAAAAAGAGAAAGCACGAAGTTGAAGGTGGACCTCGACCACACTACAATTCTAAAGCTTAACATAATCCAAACATAATCGATAATATTCACAAAATTTTAGCACACATACAGTATAACAAATTTAAGCCACGTCCAGTTTCCAGCACCTCAATGTATGAATCGACCTTAAATTTTTTTTTTCAAATATAATACATATACATACATATTAGAATATAAAATGATATAAATTGATTCCATATAGTTTTGAGTTGAATTTTCAAATAAAAACATTTTGAAAGAAATTAACTAAATTTTAAAAATAACATACATACATGTATAATGTACATATATACATATATTTTTATTATTTTAAAAACCAAAAAAAAAACATGTAGATTTTAGACTATACTCAAATTAATTGATTCAAAAATTAAATTAACATTTTCGAATATATTTTCTACAATATTAACTCTACGACAGCTTTCTAAAACCAAAAATAGAAAATAAAATTTCTTTTTCACGATACGAACGGGTTTAACTTAAAGCGTGTTAAATAAAAATCAGCAATAAACATCATTATTTCAACTCCTTTTTTTTTTCTTTTTCTTTATATAAGTAAATAAAAACTTGTACCATTATACACCTCCACCTATTGACGAAACACATTTTCTAGTAGGTACGATAAATTATTATTAATGTCAATAATTCATTTTAAAATACTTAGTGAAACCACATGAATTTAGATGTACTCTATAATTTTAGTGAATTAACCTTATTTACTAAATAATCTGAAACTTCATTGAAGTCTCATAATAACATTATTACTTTTCAACGTTTGCCTATGGTGTCAAAAGTTCACATAATATTCTGACAGGATGGCTATTACATACATATGCAATTAAAGTATAATAAATCTATAGCTTTCCATTTTACATTGCATAACATAACATCGATTGTAGGACGTATAACAAAATTCTGGATTTCAAGTTTTTTTTTATTTTACTTTTACCATATAAAACTATATGAATACTATTACCGAACCATTCATTAACTACTCATTTTCTTTTTATCAAAACCTCAAATACCATTCTAATGTATTACATAATTCTTGTCTGAAATATTTTATGCCATAATTTTGACAACATTTTTACATAAATATTTGAATAGAAATCAATAATAATTCATAACTTTTATTTAATTATTTATTTAATGAGAAATTATCGAATCAAAAATATTTGGAAAGATTAAAATAATTTTTTTATAAAATCAATGGAAATTTTTAAAAAAACATTTTTAAAATAGAAATATGAAATTAGAAATTACACAACAATCCATGCTTAACTTTTCACAAAATGGAAAAACAATATTCTTTGTTTTATTTATTTATATACCATATGTGCTATTGCCACGTCAATAAATGTTATTTAATATTAACAAATTTTATAATAAGTTTCTCCGAATTCGAAAAAAAGAAAAAAATATGTGAAATTATAAAATAAAAAACAATATAGTGATTATTTGGAAATAATATGGAATATTTAAGAAACTTCGTCATGACAAAATTTTCAATAAAATTCATCCTTCAGTTAAAGTTGTAATATGAAAACATAATTACTAATTTTTGCTTATTTACTTAATTAAATTTGCTTTAGCTCTATTACCACTTTTTTACTCATTAAATTTAATGAAATTTTAAGGATTTTTTAAGAGAATAATTTCGAACATCCTTATGCATAGTACCTGAATGTTCAATGTATTTTGTTGTATATCTACTTGTTACATAAAATTGTATTATTATTCTTGCAAAAATAACTGGGATTATTTAAATACATAAGAAACTTGAAAAACATATAACATGTATATTACGATATATGAAAATGCCATGCTCGTGTAATAACTTCAAAGAGTTTCTCTTTTTTAATTTATGCGTTAATGATGTTGATTACACGTGTTGAACAAATTTTTCAAACATTTTTGTTACTTTCTGGGGATCAAAACTAATTATGCATAAAAATAATTTTGAAATGAGTTTTAACGAGAAAAAATAAAACAGAAAATAATTCTGTAATAGTTTTGAAAAACATTAATAAATCCGCTGTATATGCATTGAAAATTATATATCGTTAAGGAAAATTATATGTTAAAATTTTTTTTAGTTTCTTAAATTAGACATTATAACTAGGAAATAATTGTCTAAATACTTATAAAGCACAGTAGAAAACAAATTTCCTTTTCTTATGCTTAAAATAATGATATTGACTCACAAGGCAAAAAAAAAATATTCCCACGACATTTGTATGTATATGCACACCCTTATTGTTTTTATACAATTTTTTTTTCTAGACTTTATCATAAATATGTAATTATGCATGCATATAAGTTTAAGTTTTTCAATCTTTACAAAACTAAAAATATCTTTTAAATTTCCATAGAAAAAAAATGAATAATTCTATTTAGAAATTTGTATGTATTATTTTTCTTTTTATAAGTAGTTTTCTATAAGGTACTTTATAAAGTTTCTATTCTTAAATTTTTTATTTTTTTTAAATTTATTACTTAATTTTTTTACTTATATAATATTTCTTAAAATATAGGTACTCATATTACCTAACATATGAGATTTTAATAAGTTACATACATACATATGAATTAAATTACTACAAAATGAAGTTTTCAATATTATACGAATATTTTCTAGCCTTTTTAAACTAAAAACTATGTTTAATTTTTTTATTTTTCATAAGCAAGTTTTTAAAATTAAAATTAAATTCTTTTTAATTTTTATATTTTATAACATTAAACGACATATTTTGAATACAACAAATATTTACCAACATAATAAATTTCAGTACATACAAATCATATGTATTTTATATAATATAAACTTTCTTGT
Source organism: Bombylius discolor (assembly GCA_939192795.1). Taxonomy (NCBI): domain Eukaryota; kingdom Metazoa; phylum Arthropoda; class Insecta; order Diptera; family Bombyliidae; genus Bombylius; species Bombylius discolor. The sequence continues at coordinate 16,799,051 of OW584241.1, read as the reverse complement.
TCATAAAGGTATGGAATTTCGTACACAGAAAATATTAATTAAATATGTTTCTATAACATATTATTGTATCTATATTTTTTTATTCACTTGGGTGCGCTTTTAAGTAGGTATATGAAAAATAAGGAACTCATAATGCAAAAAATAGAAATATTCATAACATAAAATTCACTGTTCAAATAGACTCTAATAGATACTCGTATTATCTATCTATTATGCAATACTCAATTCATATATTATATTATGTACTCACAAAAAAAGGCTTATATGTACATACAATATACATATAACATGCGTTCAAATATGAAATAAACATGAATAAAATTTACGAATAGGTATTCTTATACATACATACATACATACATATATTTTCATATCTATTTTGACTACATACAATATTTTTATCTTTATATGCGTCAAAATATCTTAAGACAGACTTTAATTAATTTATTTAGAAGGAAAGGAAAATAAATATAAAGTTACCATCACTAAATTGTAGTAACTGAAAAACATGAAAAAACGACATTCGACTCGGCCGGGAATCGAACCACGGAACCTTTTCTTTGCCGGAGAAATGCTCTAACCATTGAGCTACCGAATGCCATGTCGTTTGCTGTTCTCAGTTACCACTTAATAATCATTGATGAAGAATACCCAAACCTCCTACAACTCGGCCAACCTGATAACAACATCTGCCCCAGATGTGTATCAGAACAACAAAGCTTCACCGTATGTGATAGCTTTCAAATCGTGAACAAGCTTTCCACATAGCTTTTCACGTAAACATGCACTGTGTAGAAGTTGAGTGATGCTTCATCAATTTAAACGTACTTCTGGATTCTTTATCCCACTTCTGAATTTGTAGTAAATTTTTCAATTTTTAGTATTATTTTAAATAAATTATTTAATAAAACACATATATTCTTTCACTTTTTTACTATTCACTTTATTTTAATTCTTACAACAAAATAGGTACCTATACCAAAAAATATAAAAGGTCGACCTATCGACACTCTGGATACCAAGTAACTAACTATAATTAAATTTACTTATAACCGTATAATGATAAGTAATAAAGAATATCGTCATATAATTAATGAGAATAACAGTGATAATTAATAAAGAATAATACATTTTTTTATCACACAGTAATTAAAACAGGGTGTTTGACATAAAATCACTACAAAACTGATATTTTAAATGAAATATGTACATATAATGAAAATGGAACATTATGAAATGTTCAAGTTAGAATACGAACATACATAGACAGTATATGATTCCTTTGTGTTAATTGATAGAGTGAGGATCAAGAAATTAAGACTTATAGTGAAGAAATAGCATACTTTGTGAAAAATTGTATTGGAATATCAAATAAATAGTATAAAATTAAATAATACTCTTTGTATTGAATTTATTCGATAAAGTAAACTGAATTTGTATAATATTCTAGGAGACGATTGTTCAAAAGCACTATAATATATAGTTTATATTGTTATTATTACTGTTTTGTAATTTATACCATTCCTTTTTTTAAAAAAAGAATAAAATTTTCCCTATTTATTGTAGTTCAGAATAATTTCTCTAAAAATATTACAAAAAAGCCTTCTTCCATTTTGAGGCTTATTTAAATTTAGAAATTTTTAATTACCACTGTCATTGTCGAGCATTATCTTTTAAACATATGAAAAATGTAGGCATGGATTTTGCTCTCCCTACCGACCTCGAATACCACCCTCAAAATAATCCTTAGCTTTATCGTAATAAGGCCAAAAAAATAATTCAATATTTTTCCTTTTCACAAACTCACAATAGACTTTTTTGTTGGCGGTAAGGTGAACATAGCACGCAACTTCTTGTTAAAAAGTATTTTTTTTTTCAACATTTTACAATTTTGTAATTTTGTAACACGTTCAACTAATATTGCAACTATGCTAAACACATATTTCTTGAATTCTTAAAGATGATTTTAATTTAAAAAAAAAAAAAAACAATATCAAACAAAAAGAAAATTAAAACAAAACACATCTTTAGATGTCATAATTTTGTATTAGCTAATTCATTCACTTATTTGAACTTTTATCTAAATAGAAAAAAGTGATAATGACTTGTTTGTTTTGTCATGTAATTTTATGCACTTTCTTTTCAAACAACATTGTATTATGCATTCTATAGAATTCCTTATATAAAAGATTTTCTAAAAATGTTTATATAACATTAACATATGCTATTTTAGATATGTAGGTACTTTAGAAAAGTAAAGCAAAGATTCTTTTTATTACTCAATACAACAATAAAAAATTTACTAACTTCCTAAGAAAATTTTATGAAAAGTCTCTTTCAAAAGACTAAAAATTTTATTTAAAAAAAGAAAAGAAATATGAAAAGTTTTCACCTAAACTTTTACGATAGCATTTCATACCATATATGATGTACAAAAAGTACATATTCCTTTTTTGTTGTTGATGTCAAGTTTTCTTTTGTTAAATAAATAAATTTCAGAACTTATTTAATATGTCATTAAAATGAAGATAAAAAAAAATATGCAGAATAGAAATGAATAAATAAAAATAGAAAAATATTCTCCTTGGAGAATATTTAAAATAATTCCTGGATAAAAAAAGTAGTAGAAGAGTTGCCTCTCGTCGACTACACCCGAAGTTCGACCACTGTAATAAAAACAGTTAAAAATAGTGTATGAAACTACCTTTTTTATTTATGACGATTTTATTAGTTCGCTATAAAAGTATTTTATACTTTTCAACAAAAATATTCATATTCCAATCTTGTTTTGAATTTCAAATTGTCATTATTCTGAAGTGAGTCGCCGGCGCATGTGAAAAAGAATGTTTTTTTAAAAAATTGATATTGGTTTTAGTGTTAGGAAATAGTGTTTTATAAGTTATAATTATTAGGTAAGTACTGTAAAATAATATATTTTTGTTTAATATACTTCAGTTTACTTTCTAGTTTTAAAATTTTTTATAAAATATACTTTTTAAAAATTTTATAGCGTGGTCGCATAAAGAAAACTAAAAAATACTTAATTCCTTAATTTGACCACATGTGGTCGACAAAAAAAACTCTTAATAAGTGGAATTTCCCATAATCGACCACATATTTTTCAAAAGAGTCTTTCATTAAAAACTACTGATTTCTTTATTATTTATGATTTATTATTATATTATATAATGAATTAAATTAATTTATGGGTGCAAAGACTGTTTTATCTGAGGACGGGAAGAATAAAATAGTGAACTGGCTGGTAAACATAGCTGAGCTACTTGTATAAGTCACATATGTCGAATACGGAATAATTTTTTATGCTCTTCCACCTAACACAACCCGCATTCTTCAACCAGCGGATATAGGTGTTTTCAAAAGTTTAAAATCTGACTACAAAAAAAAACTATAAGAGAATGGCAAAGTTTGCCTGAAAATATTGGAAAAAGTTTAACCACAAATTTTACCAAAACTTTACCACAATTTTAAAAATGATTTTAGAAAAAAAAGACAGAAGTGATATTGTCAAAAATGCTTTTAAAAAAGTGCGGATTGTACCCATTTAATCCCGATGCTGTCGATTATTCTAAGTGCGTAAACGACACCATCGAAAATTTAACCGAAGTAAAAGAAAGCAACTCTCCCCAAATTGCTTATGCTAAGGACTAAGAAATAGCAAAAAAAAGTGATATTAGGCCTTAAATCTAAACTTTTAAGTGAAAATATTAGTGAATTTGATTTAGAAGTATAAGAAACCAAGAGCTTAATGATGAATCAGATTTAAACATTAATCTGAGTCATGGTGAAATTCTTACTCAAGAATTTATTGGAAATAGTTAACACCAGTCAAGACATTAGTATTTAGTACCATGTAATAAAGGATAATGGACACTTTTTACACTTGTTTTAATTTAATTTAAAGACTGTTATGACTTTTTTACCAAAAGCAAAAAAAAATAACTTTTTTAATGTTAGGTATAAGTATTAAATAAAAATCATCTTTTTATGCATAATACTTTGTATTTAAAAAAAAAAAGAATATCTACCAATAACTCAACTAACTTAACTAACGTTTCTTATAATTTTTCAACATTCTTATTTAATTATTTTCTTCAAATTAAATCATGGTCGACTTTAGGAAACCTTGTGGTCGGAGATAGGATAAAGAAGTGGTTGAATATCGGTAAAAATACAATTTAAAGTTTTTAATAAAAATTTTATTATCTTGGCCTAATTTATTGCTTAAATAATTTTGTAATAGGTATTTTTTAAAAAAAAAGGTTTCATTTTAAATTCATTTGGAAAAAAACCAAATAACTTCTATAACGAAAATTCTATATGAAAATAAATAAATATAATCCGTTAGGTGGTCGACTATTAGCAACTCTACCTATGTAATTTTAAATTAAATTTAATATGGTAAATTAAAATTTTACAGGTTTGTATTAATAAATAATTATATAATTCAATAATCAGAAAATGTTGTTGTAGATAAATTTTATTATTATCCTCAAAATAATTAAACCATGTTTGAGGTTTTAAAATTTTAATTTGAAAATAAAATGATTTTATTTTTTCATCTGTTTAAAAATGATAACACAATTTTACATAAAATAGTTGATATCTAAATTGTATGAATTTTACTATTTTTCGATAAAGTAACAAAAAGAACTAATAAAAATTTACTTTAAAATTATGTTTTGTAAAAAGCAGAAAATTTAAAGTAACGATTTCGGACATTACAAAATTTAAAAAAAAAAAAAAACCGAAAAAATTTATTATTTTATATTTTAGGTATTTTAAAATTCTATAACATTTGGTGATGCTGAGCAGCATTGAAATGGAAGACGAAAGGATAAGGTGGCAGAAATCTAAATAAAAGAGCAATAATGGTGAGAATAATTAGGAATAGTGATGCTAAATTCATTAAGGATTAGGCTAAGAAAAGAAGAACGGTATTCAAATCACAGGCTATACTCGTTTACCTAAGAAGAAAAAACACCTGATCTTATATTCTCTTTTTGCTTCTACAAAACACCATTGAGATAGAAAAACAGGCTTTATTCAAAAAAAAGGATGGTTCGTGGCTCAAAAATAGAAAAATCATGTTCTTAGGGTACGGTGACTCTTCTATTATATACATATGTTGTATATGTAACTTAATGTATCTACTCAGGAAATATGTTTTTTTGTAGTTTCAATATTACTTGTCTAGGTATATTTTCAATACACCATACGAATAAAAGGAACACGATCTTTTATTTGGGGTAAACGAGTCGACGTCTATTCTTGAACATAGATATCTATAACTATAGAATAATTATGTAGTAACTTCTTAAAACCTGCAATTATTAACAGTTAAGTGTTAAAATTTTGTAAGAACATAACAACATATTTTTAAATATGTACCATGTACTGTATTTAGATTGATATTTACATATATGTATGTATTATATTTAGCGTTCTTATATAGGTACACGGAAAATGGTATAGAAAACTCAAGTTAATATAAGTAGAACCGGGCTCTTTTTACGCCCGTTGTGCTATCGGAATCAGGAACGTACTCATATGTACACACACTTTGATTCATAGAATCCATCATATAGTTTCAAAAAAATATATGAACAACAAAAATTTTAATAAAATTTATACAAAACTTTAAATACTTTTGTTTAGCATTTTTCGTGTTTTGATTCTTTTGTTACAATATTTTTATAAAATTCTATAGAATAATTGTCTATCTTCTACAGATTTAGTAAAAAAAATGAAATGTATCTCTTTCATCTATAAAAATCTTATACATATGTATGTACATGTGTGTATGTATTTAATAGAAAACATTTCCTACAAATAATCTATTATTTATAATATTTTCCTGATCCTGTGTGAAAAATTTTTATAATTTTGAAACACTAGAACTCATTAAAAGTTAATTTCAATTAAAAATTCAAAATAAAGTATAGCTAAATATAGAAATTTAATTTCTGGAAGAATAAATTAAAAAATATATCTTCAAGGATTAATTTTATTAAATATTTGAAATATGATATTCATTAATAATAATTAATCTGAAAGAAAAATTCTTAAATTTCCTAAATAATATATTAATTTCAAACTTGAAACATCAAATAATTTTATGAAATTACATATAACTTTTTTGTATAATATTTTTCATATCTTTATTTAATTATGCATGTTAGTATTTGATATTACATTAAGTATAAACACTTTTGTATCTATTTAAACATCATACGGAAATAACAAGAACATTGCTTATCAACATTTCCCACTTGCGATTAACATCGTTTAATCAGTGTTTCCAAATACAATAATTCTAATTTATGATTTAAAGAGTAAGTATATATGTATTATGTATGTATGTAATATTACTTATTAAATGCGTTAAAAAAAATTACCTACTTACGAGTATATTATGTTATCTAAATAAAACTTCAAAAATATTCTATATTACCGCCTTCAGTAAACACGGAATATATTTATCCTTAAATAGCATAAAAACACCCTTAAAATCATTTTCAGAGTGTTTATAGTATGTACAACACACATACTTATCAATGTTACATGCTTCGATGTAGGGATTTTTTTTCCAATCAAAATGCCATAGATGTTCAGATTTTGATTTTATTTTTTGATGAACATTTCCATTGAGGTTCTAAAAATACTTATACAATGCTATCAACATTCTTATGGAATGGAGTATATGCTAAGAAACCACTATTAGTCTACCGTATACATAAAAGAAACTAACACCAGCACAACAAAAGAAGTACAATGAGACATTTTTAACCTTTAATTTAGCTAATTGAAACTCTTTAAATTCAATCTTTCTCATCCTTGTGAACTACTGTTACTACTGTTATCTATAATTAATTTTATTCATGTAACTCAGAAATATTATATCTGAAGCAAAAAAAAAAAAAAACAAAACAAAATATACATAATCATATATTCTTTTTATCATGTTGTTTTTGTCCGTTATGTTTTATAAGAAAATATAATAAAAAATTTTTAGCATAAAAACTAAATTATCTTCATAAAGGAAATACATAATATGTTTAGAATTGAAATTTATCATCCTTATTTATTTTTTATATATGTATTTACCTGCAAGTTTATGTATGTTCATGAGAATACAAAATAACAAATCCTACATTTACTAGATTAGTAACACATTTAGTTTCTGAATGCATAGTAAAAGATTTTGAATACAAATTAGTTAATTATGCGAAAGCATATGTACTACATATCTTATTATCTTTATAATAGATAAAAACATATATAATATAAAAACTTAAACACATACATACTATAATAAATATATACATATATGTATGTACCTAAATACATATGTATATCATCGTTTGGCTGATAAAACTAATCGAGTGAAAAACTACCGAAATAATTCAATCATTTGTGAATTTATTGAATTTCATAATAATAAATTGATTATGATTTTAACCCTTCGAAAAAAATGTTTCCAGGAGTCATTGATTATATAAATTTCTTTCAAAAACAAACATGTTGTCTCCTTGTGTGAATTTTATTTTAATTATTAATTTTCTCCTTAGTTTTCGAAAACCAATACATTGTATTCGTGAATATCACACTTAATTGAATTTTGAAAAACTTGATTAATATTACAACATAATCTACAAAACCAAAAAAATAAATAATAAAAATAATAAAATAAAAGGAAATTACAATTTTACTTTCGTTATTTGATTCGCTATCAACTTTTCCATTAAAAATAACTTTTATCTTTCAAAACTTTTGCTTCTTAACTTTAATTGAACTTGTAGGTTTATTTTTTATATCATGTGTTTATACAACGTACTTTTTGTAATAAAATATTTTTTTTTTTTTGGAAATGAAAGAGTTTTTATTACACAATATTTTAATTACCAGTAATCACGAGAAATTTAATTTTTTTCAATAGAAATGCTCAAGGAAATTTTTTAATTTGTTTTTAATACGTGATATTTAGATAAAATTGTATTATCTTTTAAAACTTTTAAATGGAATATACTGCGGTTGTACAGTAGATTATATCAAATTTAACAATTAAAGTGCTCTATTTAGAAGTATCGGGAGCAGGAAGTTTGAATTTGACTATAGTGCCATTAAAATATTTAGATTTGGAAGAGTCAATATAGCGAAAAATTCTAATAAATTCGATTTTTGAATGTTTGACAGTGTTCTGTATATTTCTTTTTTTTTCCTTCAGCTTCACTGTCGATGTTGAGCCTTAACTTTCTTAAGTTGACTTGAGTTCCCGAAACAATATTTTCGTCAAACATGCATCTATAGTTTTAAATGGAATTCGACCCACTAAATTCGTTGGTAGAAAATGAATTGGTAATCTTTCAAAGCTGAGTGGGTTTGGGCGGATTTGAATGCGTAACCTCCAATTGCAAAAGTCAGTACTCTAACAATTTGTTATTGATCGCTCTTCTTGAACTTCATATATGTAGTTTAAACTAAGTAAAATACAGAGACGTGTTAATGATTGTGCCTAAATTTTGAACTCTTTTACATACAATAAAAACCGGAATAAAAGCAAGAATATCCATTTATTAATTTCGCCTTTTCATCTATTAGAACTAATCCATTTAATGTTTTAATTATTGAATATCATTTTATCTCGCAAACAATTAATATAAATTATTATGAAATCGAAGATAGCTATAGGTAATTTTCCTTATGGTCTATCAACCTAAATATTTTGTATTATGTTACTACTTATTTTCTTTTATATCAAATATTTTTATCCTCATTTATCGGTCCCAAGGTTGATTCTTTGATTTTGTCACATTTTTCTTTTCTTGTCAATTATTATTTTTCTTAAAGTGAAAGTATTTATGTACAATATGTGCACACAATCACCCTTAGCGTGTGACTTATACATATGTACATATGTCATTGTTAATATAACACGTAGCTGTTTCTGATGATAAAAAATACAATAAAAATATCAATAGTTTTACAATTTTTCGTATAGTTTAATACAATCAGCTATAAAATAAGCAAAATCGATGGATTTGATAAAAGTTTTCAAAAGATACTCAATAAATATCTGATTGTTTTTTTTTTTTCTTATAAACAATAATTGGTGAAGTTATATTTCGAAATAAAGTCTTTGTCAATACATAGAAATAGAACAATAGATCAGAATTAAGAAGAAAAATGTAGTCGAACAATTAGCACCATAGATTCCATTTCTATACCACACCTCGTGTGATCTTGAATCATAATTGACATGTGGATAGGATAGGATAACCATTCTGTTTATACTAAAAAGTGAGCTATATTCTCAACTCTGACATTTAATATATTGTTGAAATCCTTAAATGTAAAACTTACCATTGATTGTTTAGGAACTTGCTCTTCCCTCAATGTATTATATTGTGTACAAAACAGTCAAATTTTGAATGGAATTATACGGTCTTTTCTTTGTCATAATTAATTAACTTTCATAATCTTTAGAAAATAACATATTTTTTCACAGAATAAATATATGTATTTTAAAATATTGAACTACATTGATACTTGAAAATCTCTCAAAAATATAAAAATTTATTTACATCTCTTTATTGTGAACAATTTTGAAATTCTTTATTATATGCAAAACTATTTACAATATTTATATTATGTGTGTATAAAAATAAAATGTTATCATGAATGTTACATAAATATACATAAAGAAATTTAAAATAATGTTACACAAATCAATAAAATGAAAATGTAGAAATTGAAAATTGAATAGAAATTTATTTGAAAATATTTTTTTTGAAATGATATAATTGAACATTTTGTAAGCATAAAAAATTAATAAGAATAAATGCAAATAAAAATATAAGAGAAATATTGTTAGTTTAAATATGCATTAAAAGCATATTTATAATCGATAGAAAAATAAATTTACTAATAAAAAAAAGTATAACAAATAAATGGTTTTGTTCAAGTTTAAAGAAAGTGTCAAAACAAAATATGTACCTATTAACTTTTCAAAAGCTTTTTCTTCTATGTTATGTTCTTTAAATTTTAAACACTTTTTTTATACAATAATTTTTATATAAATTTAAGTTAAAAGATCATATAAATACGTCGTACATATTTAGATATCTTTTAGATATTATAACATACATAGGTAAGTACAAATACACATAAATTAAAAGTTTTAAATTTAATTTTCTACAAAACTTTACTTACTTCCCAGTAAACAAAATGATTCATAAGTAATTCGTAAAAGAATCATTTTAGCGAGCATATTGTTAGCTAACGATAGTTGCAAAAGACTCGTAAGTAATTTATGAAGCATACCATTTTGCACTTTTTTTACGAATTACTTACGAGTTATTTTTGCGAGTGTGTTTTTTTTATTTCTTTCTTTTAATTCTACATTCGTATTTCACTTACATTTTACGAACGTTCGTAAAATGGTATGCAGGGCTTACTTATATATTCATTTTGGAAACAAATATTTAGTTAATCATACACCTGTCCAAAAGACGTGACTAGAAATATTTATAAATACTTAAAGAAAAAATAATAAATAAACAAAATTGTAAAAAACAAAAAAACAAAGATAAATAAAAAACGTACTCGTATACTATGTACTAAGATGTCTATTTATTTTCTTCGTTACAAGTTTTTTTTTTTTATGAAAGTTTAAAAATACGCAGCATCATGTTTATAGGCTTTTGATTAAAGAAAAAAACAAAGAAAAATTAGATAAAAAAGAACGATAAGGATTTAAAAATCTGATTTAGTTTTTTTAAAGCAGTGCAGTGGTTTAATAAATATTTAAAAAAAACTGAAGAATAACAATGTCGAAAAAAATATTGATTTAGAACCAAAATTTCTTCTTACAGAATTTGTTTTTCACAAGTATTTATAAATATTAGTTTAGGACTAAATTTTAATTCCAAATTTTTTCTCAAAGAATGAAACTTGTTGGGAAAATTTTTCTTTTTCTTTTATTATTATTATCCATGACACTACAACTAATTCTACGTAAGTAAGTTACTTGAGCATCTACATTTTTAAGTAATTTTCGTTGATATTCATATAAGTGATTTTAGGTACATATTTGTTTAAGATCAGTAAGAAGAGCTTCAGTACTAAAAGAAATCAATTAAATTATAAAAAAAAGAATTTGTAATTTGTAAATTAAAGTTTAACATTTGAATACTTTCATATAACTAAGAAAATAATCTTATTCACATAAAAAATTCAAATTAATTGCATTTTATAATTTAGAAGGTTTTTTAATTTCAGCGTTATCTAAATAACGAAAAAAAACTAAATAAATCATACCTAAAAATACTTCACTGAAAATAAATTTTCATCACAATGTTTTCTCGTTTCTGACATTCAAATCAATCACACTAACATTTATTCAAGTTTTTGAATGTTAGATGTCGTAGTAAATTCTTCACATTTCTATTGTTTTTTTTTTACTGTTCAATAATTTTAAATTTGAATGACATGCCTGTCGATATTTCAATCGATTTTGTATTCAAATACCACAGTCCATAATTCTTTTTATGTCAATCTAGAGTTTAATAATGTTCGCTGGTTATCACATTATAAGTACTACATTAAGTCATCGTGGAAATCGGAAAAAGGTAAAAGGATTAAGGAATACTCTTAAATTTCAAATTAAAATTTAATTCAAATAAACTTAAACATTACCAAAAGTATTGACCACTTCACCACTAGCTTATGTAGTGTTTCATATGCACCTTTAATACTACTTCGATATCTTTCTGTTGCTTTAATGTTTGTTATTTCACGTTTTAAAGAATATCCATGTATTATTGTGTATTTCAAATTTGACAAATCAAAAGGTATACCAATACACTATTTTGTTTTGTACGAAATAGGGCCTCTAAAATTGATTATATTCAAACCCTACTAATAGAGGGAATGCGATAATTTTTTTTAAAACTTCAAGTCAATCACTTTAGAACAATATTTCTCTATAAAGTGGTATTTCATCTTCTTCTCTTCGACCTCATCGATTACAATGACTTAGTAAATACCTACTTAATACCAATTATAAAAAAATCGAAAAATAAAACAATTATTCTACAATTACGTTATACATACATATGTATAAGGAGACAATAATAGAATGGAATGAAAAATAACGTTTTTACAAATTTGAAATAATTTTAAAATTTCATCCCGCTAGATATTATCTATTTTTTTTTTATACTCCCAGTTAAATCTTTTCAAAAATATATCGGGTCGGTAGCTTTTTACCTTACTTATAACCTTTACCATTTGACTGTTTATAAGAAAACAAAAAACATAAACAACTGTCAATTATTCTATTAAATTCACAATAAACTATTCATTCGATTATAATAATTTTAAAAAAATTACTGCCAAAATAAATTACAAGTACTTACTTATAATATGTAAAGATAAAATAATAAAAAATCTTAATAAATAATTTTAAACCATACAGACATAGGCAATAAAATAATATACTCGAAGTTCATTTTAGTAAAATTAAGTCACGTTCATTCGAATCATGTCCATTCACTTTTCCGATCAAATACATATATTTTTTCCAATCCACTTAAACCTGTAATAATTTAACAATAACATAAACTGTAGACTGAACTCATACATATACCTGTACGAGAATATTTTTTCTATTCTTCTTGTGCAATGTAGATAACACAGAAAAAAGAAATAAATTCTAATCAAAAGTAATATGAAAAAAAAACATGTGGTAATAAAAATAATTTTTGTTTCTCTACATTTGAAGCAAATTCATATAAGGTACAGACGAAAGTAGTTAGTCCTTACATATGCATACATGATACATATATGTATATGTACATACGTTACATGTCTGACATAATACAAATTAAGAATATTTTATATAATCTTTTTTAAATTATTATAAAATAGAATTTCGAGGTGAAAATGAAAGTCCAAAACTCTATCAGTCTAGTAAAGGTATACTATATAGCAAAATGGATTTTCCTTAAAATATTTCTTATCACATCTCATTTATATACATATGTATGTGATCTATCAAAACCTTTATTACATAGTCTCATATGTGAGACTCAAATTTAATTTAATTATAAAGACTATCTTTTAAAGAAAAACATAATTGAAAAAATTTTGGCAACGAATATGTTGAACACCGAATAACAAACCGATTATCAAATTAAAATATTGTAAAACAAAACTTTTCAAAATATCTTATTATATTTTGAAGATAAAATAGAAATTATTAAACATCAAAAACGCCTGAATTTTTGTTTTCAAAACATAAATTTGAACAAGTTTAGTTTTCAGTTGAAATTTGTTTATTTTAAGGAAGCAAATACATATTGTTTTGTACAACATACATATATAGATATCATTTTGAATACCATATACATACCTACATATGTACATATGTATATTTTTTAGAAACAAAAAATACAAAAATATTTACAAGTTAAAAATTTATAAACATAAATACATTTCACATTTTCCAGAAAACTCCAAACATTTGTTTGAAAGTTTGAATTTCGTAACTTCTACTTACATTGAAATAAATAAAATTTTGTTCAAATAATTATAAAAGAAAATATGTATATACATATTATGTATTATATCTTCTCTATTAATTATTTTACAAATTTTTTATACTAAAAATTCAGTTTCAATAAAAAACACACATCAAATGCATCACAGAAACTTAAAAAATATCTTTAATTAAAAAAGAAACAGTAAATAAACTTACACAATTACTACCTACAGCTCTTCTAACTAGTTTTTTCAACTTACAATTTTTCATAGTTTTACTTATAAAAGGTCATGTGTTCATATAATTACTTTTTTGAACAATTTGTTAAATTATAGATCCATTACTGTAATCTCTATCCCTATCCTGACAAAAGTCATGCAAATATAATAATAATAATAATAATAATAATAAATAAACACTTGATGAATCACTCATCCAAGATCACCAATATGGTTTCCGTTCTAAACGATAGACTATATAGTCTGAATTTTAAAAGTTGGTTTTTTCGCGCATGTTTTACATACCTTTGTGATCTTTTTTGTGTAGATATACGAAAGAAGAAACGTGTTACAACAACAAAAACGCATGTGTGTAAGTATCTTTTTTTTCTGCGCATGTTTTTCTAGTATATAGTCTGAACTTTAAAAGTTGAGGTTTTTTTGCGCATGTTTTACATGACGTAGTGATCTTTTTTGCGTAGATATACGAAAGAAGAAACATGTTACAACAACAAAAACGCATGTGTGTAAGTATTTTTTTTCTGCGCATGTTTTTCTAGAATAATACGAAACCTCAACTTTTAAAATTCTGACTATAATACGAAACCTTAACTTTTAAAATTCTGACTATAATATGATTTACCTTGTTTATGCACAAAGATTAAAACGTTTTGAACATCGTTTTGAAATAATACATTTTAATTGGGGTTTATGCGTAGTACAACATTTCATTCTCACTTAAAACGTTTTGAGTAATAAACTAATACTATTCTAAAAGTTCATGTTGATGATTTAGTATGTTACCAACACCATTTTGAAAGGTCAAATATGACAATTCATTTAAAACGAAGAAAGTGTACATGCACATTTTAAAAACGCATTGAAATTTTAAATTCGGATTTTATAGTGTATTCACTCAAAACGAAATAAAGTTTCAATGCGTTTTAAAATTTTGTTTATGCATCCGTATTTAGTCAAAACGGCATGAGTTAATGCGAATTAAAGCTTCGCATAAACAAGGTAATTGATGATTTGTAATTTTGTATATCAATAACACCTAGTAAAACATTGCTGAAATATCAATAAAATATTGTAGGTATTGGAAATAGGTATTTCACATAGATGAAATATATTCCAGAAAAACATATACGAATTGAGAATTCTCAATTGGTCAGTTTCTCTAGCAATAAAATTAAATTTATGTATACATAAATATATTTATATATTAATGTTAATTTCAAGTTCAAGGTTGTACGGGGTATTAATTTTGAAGCGGAATCTTATTTATTTTTTATATACATACATATATGTACATACATACCTATTTAGTAAAATCCGGAAATATTGTGTACTCGGAAATTGTTCATTTAATGTTTGAATATAATTGATTTTTTGGCTTGGTCATCGATATACGATTGAATCTCATTTTGGTACCTATTTAAGTAACACGAAAATAAAAAAATAATAAAGTAATACTTTGAAACATACCTATTTTAATAAAAAAAAATTTAGAATGTGATAATAAAGTTTTTTATGTGATTAGATATTATTTCGTCTATAATTTTATAATTCTACATCAAATCCAATTTTTCTTCACTCATAATAATTCTAACGTGATTCATGTGTTTTCTTCAAAATTCAACAATTCAATTACTCATTTATGTTCATATTCTCTTTTCTCAAACTTCATATATGTAACTTCATTATGTGAAATGAAACTTTTAAATTAATCATGTTTGCTTATATGGAATTTCATAATTTCAAAACAAATTTCAAAATAAAATCAAAAAACTGTAATGTTTTCCTTTTCTTCTCTTCAGTGATGGAGGAATAGGACTAAAAAAAAGTGATATAATAGCATGTAACAACATCCGTTGTTTTACATACTTCTATAAATTTATGAATCACAAGAAGAAGTTTTTGGATTTATTGTTTGCATAAAATATTATTGAAATACAAAAAATAAAATTTCATACATGAGGCAAACAAATTAAAAACTTCCTGATTAAAAAGTATTAAAAAAAATTTATTTACTAGTTAATGCGATTTTATTCTTATATCACATATCACATGTGTTTTCTATTGACTTGGATAAAACATCGAAATATAATAAACAAATTTCATAATCATTTTTATAAAAAAATAATATTTAAGGTTTTTTATTTCACCACTAAGAGCAAAAATTCACTTCTAAAGAATTCTGTTCAACTATAAAATATTTTCTGTTAGCTTATAAAATTTAAAAATATATTAATCCTGGAATTGTGTTATTTTCTCTGCTCTTGTGTTATTATAAGTTTTAGAATAAAGGATATAATAAAAAAAAGGATAAATTACCCAAAAAAAATTAAATGCTACATAATATTTAAATAGGCTTTGCCTCATTAATGTTTTTTTCTTAAAGACCGAGTATCTGCAAATAACTTGTTGTTCAGAATATCACTGCAATGTTTTCTTTGCAAAGCAATTTTTAAATCAAGTTAAGATGAAAATCCTAATAAGAAAATAATTTTTTTTGTTTTATTTGTGCAGATACATATAAGTGATTTAAGAAAAAAAAATATAAATTTTAATTTAGTACAAAAAGAAAGTGAACCAAGAAAATTAACTAAAGAACAAAACATAGATAAGATGTAAAGAACAAGAAACCTGTTTAATTGTACCTACGAACTAAAAAAAATGTAGTTAAATCATTAAAATTTTCTTTAAGAAAAAAAAAACTATTACTTTAGTAGAAATTAATCTTATTGAATTAGCGCGAAATATTAAAAGTTTTCAGGAATATCTTCTTTACACGTATTCGTCTGCGAACGTCATTGAAGCAAACTAATAAAAAATCACATTATATCTTGTAACATATTCTTTTTAATAAAATACTACATGTTTAATAAGTCTATTATCATTTGACAATAATTTCGAAATGTAACTGTTAATCATTTCAGCAACTGAATTTAAAATAATTAAACTCATAAAATAAATTCTTGTAAATGTATGAAAAAATTCAATGATGCACTCATAATACACAAACAATTGCATAAAAGTATTAAGTTAAATTTGTTCATTATGATTGGAACATGTACCTATTTGCTTTTAGATTATTCCTCCAATGACTGAATTTTGTTTTTCACTCGAAGTAGTAGTCAAATATTTGTACAAATTAACTAAAAAATTTAGAATTTACCGTAGAATTTCAATTAATTTAATACCTCCTACCCTATAACATAAACACGAACATATTTTTACACTGCGGAATGAAAACTAAAAATGTTACAATTTACTCTCAAGATACAGAGTATCTGTTGTAAGTACCTATTGCTCCTTACTTTTTCTGAAAAACACATGATTTAAAAAAAACTATAAATTTTGTAAAAATTTAGCATATGTACATAGGTACATACATTATTATGTATAACTTTGACTCCTAAATTTTGTGCATTTTTCATAATATGTATTGCCAAATTATGTATGTACATAGGTATGTATGTATGTGATATTGAAATCTTAAATTCAAATAAAATAAATTTCTAAACAGTTCTATAATATTTTGACATTATACTTATTCATGTTAATTAAAAATATTCACATACATATGTATATTACATGGAATGATTAATTTTAATTTAACTTACATACATCTTAAACTATCTTTTAGTAAAGTTTAAGTAGGTATACAATATAACTATAAAAATTAATTATTAGATATCAAAATTTTCTATTTGCGCAACGTTTGAAATAAATCACAAAGGAAATAAATTGATATTCACAATTTAATATACACACTCCATGAAATTAGTTTAATTTTGTTCAAATCAATAGATAATATAAAACAAATGTGACAATACAATCCGTTTAATCCGCTGGGAAAATCTCTTTGAAATTAGATACATACATAATTGCTAAATTTCAGAACCAACATACATGTACGTACATATACCTACATACCTACATATGTACATACATACATATGTATATAAATAATTTCAGATATGTATTTTATTATTAATTTCAGAATCTTTTGTTGTTAATAACACGATGTTTTTTAAATGGCAGTAATTAAATAGAATAAATAAATGTGGAAATTATTAAGAACACTCATTCTTACATTTTACAAATCTAAAATATGATTTTGTTTTTTTGCTATATATGTACATACATACATGTATGTTAAATATATGTACGTAATATTTTCATAAAATTCCTAATGAGTTTTTGTTACTGTAGAGAATTCATTAGAATTTTTTTACTTTCCAACATGAAAATTAATACAACAATAATGAACGTTCAAACCAATTGAAATTTTTTTTTCAAACACCATTTCACTTGAAAATACACAGAGGAGTATCATACTGCCCAAGTTAACTTACATATTGTTTTGGATATATGCACATAAAGGAAATTTTTATAAGTATGTATTTTTAACCACTTCGATTCCCAAAAATAAAAATAACAAAAACGGAACTATCTTTTTAACACAATGACAAAGTACATATTATATTAAAAAAAACTTATTTATTGCTCATTTCTTCACCAGGTAAAATATTTTCATTGATCTCTTTTTCCATAAATAATTCATTATTTACCTTATTTAATACATTCTCTATTTTCCCATTAGGTCATATATTTGCATATTATGTATGTATATTGTTACTATATAATATAGACTTAATGGTATACTCAAAACTTAAATTAAAGATATTGTTGCGACAGCAAAAATTTCATTTTTTTTTTTGATCATATTTTTTCGTACGCCACTGTACATGTACAGATGACTGTACATTAATGTACATTTATTGGAAATTTATTACTATCCCAATTTTTGCAAGTTAAAATTCCAATAAATGAACTGTAAACCAAAATCCGTTGCACACGCGCAACTAAAATTTTAATCCCCTTTTATTTTTTTTATAGAATGGGTATGGTATTATTTTCATAATTCCATATATCCATGTAATAATCACGCGGTTTTCAGAATCAGTGATGCCAGATTGGGCTACTTATCGCAGATTGGGCTATCTTTTTTTTATTTCTGCGGGCAAAAAATATTTTTTGTAGCCCACCGCCCAAATGGGCTCCTTGAATTTAAATGTGCGATTTTTGGGCTCCTTTTGTTTAAGCCAATATAGTTAAATGAAAATAATAGTTTCAACTCAAACCAAGTTCAATTCATCTTCAAGTCAACTTATTAAGTCGATTTTAATGTAAATAAACTAAGTAAAATGTAAACGAACTTATTTTTGACATTCTTTCTCGTTTCGTTGTTTATCGTGATACATATTTGATTATATAAATTTGTCTTGTCATTTGTCAAACCACTGTTAAGTTTACCGGCTTACCGCGCAATATAATGTGATCAATACAACTGATTGATTTATAAAAATTTATAATAAAATGGGTAAATGGGGTCGTTATGACAAAAAATACAGGACGGAATGGGAACATCAAAAGGAATTTCAAGGTATATTATTGTATAATAATTTTTAAATAGCACATTATTTACTTAAATCTTTGGTCTCTTTAGGGTGGTTAGCAAAAAGTGAAAAGTTTGGAAACACACATGCGTATTGCAAATTGTGCAATGTGGATATAAGGGCGCAAAAAAATGACTTGATAAAACACAGTCAAACCTCGAAACATAAAGCTAACAAAACAAAAATATCCGTTCCCTCTGTTAAACAAAAAGGTAAAAAATATATTTACAATTCTTGAAGTGTCAATGATTGCAAAAATATTTTAAAAATATTTTTAGCTTTTATATCTGTTGTGTCTAAGATAACAAAAATTAACGAAATTAAGATAGCTTATTTCATTGCCTGTCATTCAGCTATTAAAAGCACCGACCATTTGGGTGAACTAATAAACCAAATCAACAATTTAAGAGACAACCACAACAGTAGACAAACGCCAACATCAACATCAGGAACAAATAACGTGAAAATTCATCGGACCAAATGTACTGCGTTGATTAAAAATGTGATATCAAGAAGTTATCGTAAGGAATTGTTAAATGACATTTGTGATTCCAAGTACTCTATAGTAGTTGATGAATCTACTGATATATCGACTGTTAAATATATGTGCCTCTGTGTCAGGTATTATTCAAAATCACAACTTAAAATTATCACAGATTATTTAGGTATTATTCCTGATGATCCTGTGGACTTTTGGATTGGTGTCTCTAAAGCAAAAAATGCTGCTAATGAATTTTTGTTTTTTGAGTTGAGTAGATATGCAATTTCGTTGTTATCTCTACCTGTAAGTAATGCGGTAGTGGAAAGAACATTTTCTATGATGAATACTATAAAATCTAAGATTAGGAACAGACTTAAATATGATACGTTGGATGCAATACTACGAATAAAAGTACATTCTTTAGTAAAAGGTGTTTGTTGCAATAATTTTGAGGCGTCGCAAGACATGGTTGAACAATTTACCAAAGATGTGTATGAACAGAATACAAATGAGAATGAAGACTTAAATGATGATGAAGAAATTGAAATCATAGAAATCATCAATTTATGTTAAATGAATCATATAAGTTACTAAGTAACTATATTGAAGTTTTTTTTTTTAATTCATGTTGTTGAATGAATAAATGATGTTTTTTGTTAACAAATTTGTTTTATTATACTACTTTGCAATTTATTTTTCTTTGGGCTCCAATTGGGCTACTAATTTTCAGAAATTGGGCTGCATGTGTGCAATCAGAGATGGCATCACTGTTCAGAATAATCCTATATACTTATACTAACACATAAGATTACTCAATTTTTTATCATGTCTCAAATTCTCAATTTGCATTTATTTTATGCTTTCAAATTTCTAATTCTCAAATTTCAGTATAATAACGTATGCAAGACGCAAGTGTATTTGCCGACGGCATAATACAATACACCCAATTTTTTTTATATAATAGCATGACTAATTTCCATATAAATAAATCATCGAAAAATATCATATGATCTATATACAATATACATACTTATTATATAATTTCATTATGACCTATTTACTCAAGTAAATAGCATGATGAAGTTAAAATTTGAAGTTCACAGACACAATGAATCCAAGTAATCGATTCAGAATGTATTCCATGTAATCGATTCATTAAAACCTGTTTTTACAACTGCTCAAACTACATATTCTGAAGGTGGCACGGCCAGTTGTAACGAGAGTATGAGTGTATTACAACCGTGAAGCTAACATTATTTTGGATGATTCTTATTATACCAAGTTGGAAAAAATTATACCATTATTGTTACAACCAGCTCAAAATAACCGGTTTAACCACCTAATGTGCAAACAGTGATTCAGATGCTTATTTTCAATTTGCTGTCTGATAGTCTACGGTAAATACAAAAAATTCTAAGAAAAATAAAAAAGTGAAAAATTTAAAATAAAAGAATTAAATCAAAACGGTAAAGTGATAATTAACTTTTTTTTTATTATTTTAAAATAATAAAAAAAAAGCTAGAAATAAAATAATAAATTTACATTGGCGGGTAAAAAGTTATTTTAATTGAAAAAAGAAAAAGACAAAATTTTATTAGCATAGGTACAAGAGTGTAGTGAAAAAGGATAATGATGAAACACATATTAATAATAAATTAAAATATTGTAGGTACCTATTTAAAAAAAAAAAAATAATTTTTTCCTTTCTTAATAAATTTGTAAAGCGTGGAGTTAATATTTTAATACCGATCATCATAATCACATTGCGTGTTTTTAACAGAACTTTATGTTTGTAGAAAGTTTTCATGTAGAAGGACAACAAAAGACTTGGACCATATTTTTACAATTACTCTACTAGGTACCTAGTTTATTTAAAAAAAAAAAAAGAAAAAAGTTGACTTTTGCCATGTACCTATTTTTTCAAAAGTTTTTCTTGCTAAATCAGATTAAAAAATAAATCAAAATCGTATACCCATTCTATTTTATTCAAGAAATATATTATATCCCCGACTCTGATATTGAAAATGTCATTCAGGTCCTTAAATAAAAAACTTCCCTGTTCGATGCCCTGCTCTGGCAAATGCTGGACAGCTGCAGATATAGTGAATGAAAGTTTCTTTTTCATTTACCGCTAGATAGCTGCGGCAATTGTTGAATAAAAGTTGTTTTTTTCTAAACAAGCTCTCAACATACAATATAAATATAACAGTGGTCAGTCAAGGACCAAGGTATATAGGTATAGACAACTACTAGTACTAGGTATCATCAATCAAGCGTATATGAAAATAAATTTCTCTCTCTTTTCAGCTGATTATAATGCGTTATTTGATTGGAATTTTGATATTTTAGCTTTATTTTGTGATGATTAAAGAAAATTTATATTTTATTTCAAATTAAATTAAATATGAGATTTATTTGTTAAGTGAATTTCATTTTTTTGAAGTTATGAAGAATATTATCTTTTAGATCCTGCTTATATTTTGGAATAAAACGTTAATAAATCAGTTATAAATTATAAAGTAAATAAAAAACTTTAAAAAGTTTGTACATAAATTAAACATGAATTTTATTTTTCGGAAACTAATCATATATACATATGTACATACATATATCGCTTTCTAATATTTCAACCAAGTGACGTCATATGCTGAGAGAAAAGAGCAAGGCACGCAAAAACATACCTATTAGTTGTCCATGTCCATATACCTTATTATAGGCAGTAGGTTTTGGTAAGCTGTAAGGTAAAGTAGTGTTCTGATAGGAGATACTTGTGGACCTCTTTAAAAAGCTCTTGAAAAAAATTTCAAATAAAAATTTGATCGAGAACTTCAGTGGAAGCTTTAACCAATAATTTCGAAAACTCCAAAATATTTTTTCTCGAAATTAAAAAAAAATTTTCTTCGATAATTTTGAAAAAACAATTTTTCAAAAACCTTCGAATAAAAAAATTTAACCATTATTTTTTTTTAGTGCAAAATATGTGTTTATACTACATATGTAGTTACGAAAATGTTTTTCCTTATTTTTCAAGAAATTCGAAAAATTTGTTTTTTTTTTTTTTTTGTTGTTAAAAAACTTGGAAGAAAACTTTTTTTAACATGATGTATCATAAATCGTGATAAATAAATTTTCTTTACGGGATTTTCTTTTACTTTTAAACTGTTTTAAATAGTTTTATAATTTCTTACACAGGTCAAATTTTTTTCCTGAATATTAATTTTCTTTTTATTCTGTATAATCAAGCTTTTTATTTATTTAATAACCAAGAATAATATTATGTATCATATACCTACATATGTCATATAATAAATAGTACATTCATCACGTATTCACTGTACAAATTTTTCATAATCCAAATGTATCGAATTATCGATACATTACAATATTTAATGAAGAATTTCAATTAAATCACATTTTAATTTAATCTTTCAATATAAAATATCTTTCGTAGTAAAATAATACCTATTGCATCGTTCGTTTCTCATGTGCAACAAGTATAAACAATCCTTTACGACAATGGACTGAACATATCCTGAGGGTATTTTCTATTTCCTGTAAGTAAACACTTTATAATAAATTTAAAAAGCAAACAATGTATTTCATGTTTGCTGAAATATAGTATTTAGGTGTATATGAGTACAACTTATTTATTTTAAAGAGAATTTATTTATTTTGTTTTTTTGTTATTAAATATGTGTTGAAAATAGAGAATTTTAGATAGGTACTTTATGTAACAACCAAGAATAAAGTGTCATTTTGATATAAAATTCAATACAACTAACTGTTTATATTCATTCTTTTAAAAATTGGTTTTAAAAATTTAAAATTTTTTTAAAATTTATTATTGTCGCACTTTAATAAATCGTTTGTTGTTTATTATTTTACCGATAAATTTTGGAAAGATTCTAGCCTATAAAATCTGTTGTTTGTTATTGTAATGAAAATTATTTACACTTTATATACTAATTCTGCTTATCAAAATGTCTTCATGACTTAGCATCGAATTTTAAGATGTAAAAAACTCAATTAGACCGTCGTTTTCCATATTCTAAAATATGTCTTCTGAAATTTGAGATATTAAATTCAACTTATTTCTCTCAATAAATTTATGGTTTAAACATATTTTACTAAAAATGCATGCGTCTGTAATATAAAAACTAGATGAAATTTTTATTATGTATAAGTATTTTCTTCCTACTTACCCCTTCTATTTACATTTCGATTATCTATAACTTTAAATGAAAAATGTAAAAGTATTACTAGAGTATTTTTCAATTTTTATTATATATATACATATGTTTTGCCAAACAAATCGTCCATATTATTTATTTTTCAAACCAAATAGGAGTATAAATTACAACCTTCACCATTATAATCAAGAATTTGATAAATTGAACACAATATTTTTCGTACGACCACGAAACAAGGTCAAGGATTGTACATTTGTACAATGCTATTTTAACATTTACCTTTTCTTTTTCTAAATTTTATACTCCTACCTACTTCTTTTTCTTTGTTCTAGTAAATCATTTAATTTCAAGGTAATATTTCATTTCTGAAAAAAAAAAAAACAATATCAAATCTTTGTTAGTATTTCATTGAACATAGGAAAAACAGTCACGTTCTTTTAACTGTTTCACAATGATTTGTAGCACAATAAATCATTTTTATAGAATGGAAAAAAATAATAACACCTCATAAAAACAAAATAAAATTAATATGTATTTTTATTCAGATACATTAGAAATATAATAAAAAAAGGAATACTTAGAAAGAAGTGACTCTTATTACACGTTCCTATCTGATGATCTCAAACACAAACTTTAATTATTCAATTAAGGACATTTTATAATATAGTCAGAATTTTAAAAGTTGAGGTTTCGTATTATTCTAGAAAAACATGCGCAGAAAAAAAGATACTTACACACATGCGTTTTTGTTGTTGTAACATGTTTCTTCTTTCGTATATCTACGCAAAAAAGATCACAAAGGCATGTAAAACATGCGCGAAAAAACCTCAACTTTTAAAATTCAGACTATACTACTTTTATCTCATATATGACCTAACTTATTAGCCTTCCAACTATCAAGTATCTCTTATTCTTAAATAATAATAAATAATCTCAATAAAATAAATACAATTTCCTGCTACAAGTGGAACAATTTAATTTAAAATATGTGAAATTATGTAAAAGGTTATTTTCGCTGACGTAAATTTTCAATAGTTTCTTCAAAAGATTTGCTTTCGTCTTGGTTTATTTTAAACAATTTTACTTTTCAAAGGAGTATACCATATACACTACATATTGTATTTCACAAGTAATAATAAATTTTGCATTAAAAATTTTGAGTCGTATAACAATTAAGTTCATCGTAGATTTATATCAACATTTTTTTGTGGTTATTGAGTAATAGATATTTAAGAGTTGCAAAACATGCTAAAATTTCAGGTACACTATCAAAATTCTAGGAGTATTTTATAGGAGGTTTGAGTATTCTTCATCAATGATTGGGTAGTAACTGAGAACAGCAAGCGACATGGCATTCGGTAGCTCAATGGTTTGAAAGGTAAAGGTCCGTGGTTAGATTCCCGGCCGAGTCGAATGTCGTTTTTTCTGTTTTCCAGTTACTACAATTTTATAGTATTTGTGCTAAGTATAGGTGCTAAACGGTACTTTTCCTATTCCTATTTTCTTAATTCGATAGAATTTATGAATGGGACAATTATTTCGAAATGCAAGAACTAGACATACATACATATGTATATGTAATCCTGCTCTTTAACTAACAAAGAAATTATAGTCAGAAAGAAGTCTTATTTAGTATCGATTTAAACGTTTAATTGTTACATTAGACTATGGAACAATACGGTAAGAGAAGGAAGGAAATTAGCTATTTAAATAATGGGGTTCCAAATTTTTGTATGAGACATTTTTATACTACATAAGAATTCTTTCTGTCTATAATTTCTTTGCTTGTAATCAGTTTTTCATATACACAATTATAAAATAGTCCTTTTCGAATCAATTAAATCAAAATATCACAATATCGGTATAAAATTGAAATTTACAACGCAAAATTTATCACAACAACTTGTGAAATATGTACGTGATAAAAAAAAAATTTGAGCCGTTTATTTTGAAAGTAGAGTAAGTCCACTTTTGGTAAAAAATGAGATAAAGTAATTTTCAGATGAAGACATGCCCTTTCAACTATTTATAATATTAAACTTATTATGAATTTTTTTTATCAGAAACTAATCTTTTATATGAAAGTTGTATGGGAACTAAGATAAAAAACGAATATCTTGAAACAAAACCGAATGGACTTACCCCACTTTCAAAATAAACTGCTCAATTATAATATTTTTCAAAACATCTTTAAAAATATTTAGCACATTAATTTTTTTTAATATTTCTACATAAAACATCACAATAATAAAAACATTTTTTGTATTTACAAAATTTACTAAGAAAAAGTGAATCTATTTCGATTTTATAACTTTTTATAACAAGCAGAACTGCAATCAATAGCAAAAGTAATCAAGAAAATAAATTTAAAAAAATAATTCTTAAATTAAAGAGCAAAAAAACTGAAAAACTAAATTTCGACTACAAAGAAATATTTTTTAATCTCAAAAATTGTTGTTTTGCTTTATCTAAAACAAACTAAAGATAAAATTTAATTATCTAAATTTGGGTACTTTAAAAATATTTTGTTTTTCAATAGGAAATATAAAAATTTCAATCCACATATACCATCTTTTTTAATTAAAAAAAGAAAAACCGATTTGAAATATGACATTTTGTGCTTATTTGCGTTTGAAAAAAAAAATCATTTTTATAACACTTTATTTTTTTCATTTGAACTGTACGAGTATGTACAAATAATGTATCTACATTTTTTTACATTTATAAAATTTTATAAATTTATCATTTGTCATATTTATTCATTGAAACATAACAAAAAATTCAGCATGTGATCTGAATTCAATTTAAACACCCTAATATAAGTATTGTAGTATTTTCGCAAAAAACGATATCTTTTGTACAGGGGCAATTTTATGTCATATCTTCCGCTTTGCATTTATAATTTTGTTCTGTTTTTTTTTTTTTTAAATCATAAATTGGCTTCTGAAGTTTTCATTGTTTACCACAGAATAATCTCGATAAACCAACATTTATCCAACATGTGATATACATATATGTAGGTGTGTATATTTTTTTTCTATTTTAGTTCTATCAAAGAAATGCGTCACAAGCTCACAGTATTGGAAATACACCCTCCCAGTCAACTGTAGTTATTCGTTTTCTTTTCATGTGGAGAGAAAGATATTTTCCGTAAATAAAATTAATGCGTATACTTTTTTTTAAAATGTTTCTCTTATTTTAGAGTTTCTTCATATTTATTGACATATACTTTTTCCATATACTACTTTCACAGATAAGGGTGCGTATTCGTATAAAAGGGAAATAAAGAACAATCTTTGTATGCAACGTTTTCATGATCTGTTTATTACCTTTTAGTATTAAAGGATTTTTGTAGGTTAAAAAAAAACAAACAAACTGTAGGTATGTGAATTCGATTTCTTTCATTAAAATTTTCATAAATGAAGGGAGGAAATAAGAGCATATGACTAATTTACATAATAAAATCAAAACATATTTATATTTTTCATATGGAAATTTCTTTTGTATAATACAATACTGAAGGAATCGTTAATAACTTTTACACATCTCGTCATTTCGTCGTATCGTAAGAGTAAAAAAATCTTTTTTTATTTCATTTTTTATAGATCGTACTAATTACTTGATTAATGACACTTTTTTACTGTAAGGTTTTGAAAACCATTATTTGTGATTACTAGAAGATTTTATAAAAGTAAAAATACATTACCCATACACAGGAACTAAGTAAGTACAGTATACCTACAAACTTACATATTTTATGTAATTATTTTCATACTATTGAAAAATTATAAAGATTTAAAAAATATAGAAAGACGCTCATTTTATTCAGCTCGTATGGTGGGTATGAAGTACACCTTTTAATTTGAATTGATTTTTGAAGTAATAAAACTTTAAAAGTTTAGCTAACAATATTTCTTATGTAGTTTTCACTCAACAGTTCCTTCCTTTTTTCATAGTCTTACAGCCCATCTAGAGTCTGAATCTACTCTTCTTGATTATTTTTCTGTCATAAATGCACCAAAAGTTTAAAGTTGAATGTGAATCACAAAATTCGTTTGTACAGAACGAATTTATTTGTATGATATGTAGATAGGGCTGGTAATGACATTTGTATAGTATCTATTATACTTTATTATGGCAGGGAATTATTACTCTAGTTTCTTTGCTAATTATGGTCAGCAACTATACCGAACAATTATAATCTAAGTATTCAAATAAATTCGATTAGTTAATTGAAAAAATAAAACTTTTTTTAAATTCTATTTCAAATTTTAAAAAAATATTTTGAAAGTACATAAAATACATAGATACATAAATTACATTACAAAATTCTAAGTGTTGAAATTATGAAAAAATTTTAAAATAATAAAATTTACCTACTTTTGTAGTTGTGATAATTCCTTTATGCTTGAAAATAAGTTATTTGAAATTGATGTTCAATTTGAACACAAATACTTTCTACTTCTTCAATTAGTCTACTTTCAAATTGATAACATAGAAAATATTTTTTTCATCTTTTTGAAACATGAAATCTTTTGTAAAAGAAATCTTTTATGCACACTAAATTTTCTAGTAACATTAAACTGTAAAATTGAAAAGTTTCCCTATTTTAAATGTTTACCCTAATGAAATTAAAAGAAGAAAACTTTTCGATTGCCTGATTTATCTATGACAATATAAATCATTATAGAATTTTTTCCTTTTTAAAACAGTAATAGATAAAGTTTCGCAATAATAAAGTTATATTTTTTAAAATAGATGAGAGAACGACCTAACAACAAAAAACAAAATTCATTTTTATAAATAATTCCTTAGTACAGATTAATTTTTACAGGATTATTATTTGCACTTTTTGTTTTTGTCTTCCCATTGAAATTTGTAAAACTACAACCCAATTTAAGTATATGGAATTTAAAAAAAAAAGAAAGAAAAAAACAATTAGTATATTATTTTAACTGTTACAATAACATTAAAATTTATTAATATTATAAAAAAATTATTTGATTATTTGAACTTGTTAATAAATAATGTATATATACGAAGTACATTTAACATATTAAATTATTAATTTAATTATTCTGTACAATTCAAAATAAAATTTAATAAATTTATCAAAATAATTTTTAAACATAAAATTATTTACAAAATGAAAATTTAAATAGATATTCATAAATATTATTTCATATCACTTGTTTATAAATTTAAATAAAATCAATTAAATATTGTATCGACCATATTTTTTCTTAAGCTATAACCAAAGATTGTAATAACTATAGGAAGATATTACACTCAAATGGGAAGAATGTATACAAAAAAATTAAGCTTCTTTTTAACAACGCTTTTCTCTCTTTGTAATTATTTTCAAAAAGATATACCAGTGTTATTAGATCGTGGAATTTTTCACAGTTCGTATTTCGTACGCGGTATAAAATATGTACAAGAAGGTATTTTATATAATTTTTAAAAATTTTTCCCCTCGTGCTTTTTCCCACGATTTTGTTCAAGGAGGCAAAATGTTTTTTCCCTTTTTTAAATTGTCGGTAGTTGAAATTCCAGGGAAACAGGGAAAAATCCCATCATCTAACAACACTGCATTCAGTATAAATAGTGAGAAAAGTTTATCTTTTTCTCTCGCAAGTATTTTATTTTGAGCAGCAAAGGTCAAAGCTTTTTTAAATGGATTTAGTGTAAATCCACCTAAAAATCTAACTCAAGACAATGAAATACACTGGAGTGCAATATCTTCCTATAGTTATTACGATCTTTGCTATAACCTTTTCTCTTTTAACACATACAGGGTGTTTCTGAGATCGTGTGCCAAAGTGAACATAGTGGTAGATCTCGATGAGAAATGAAAAAAATCGTATCGGAGGGGGGGTGGGGGTCTATTCTCAATGGTTACCGAGATATTCGAGGTCAAAGAAATTTTTTTTCAAAAAGTGACTGGGTTCACTTTTCACAACATATTTCAGCGTTTGCGCAATGAACAGATCTAAATAAAAGTCATTTGTATAGAGAACCTTCAGACCTTTCAAAAAATGTCTTTTATGAAGTTGTATGTCAAATGGTTCAGAAGTTATTGTAACTCAAAGTCAAAAGATTTTGGAAAAAATTCGTCATTTTTTTGTTCAAGGTCGAATTTCTCGAAAATTTGCTTTATTTTTTTTTTTTTTTGGCTTAAATAAAAGCTTATGTTGTCTACTTTGATATGGTTTTTGTTTTATTGTATTATCTTTATTCGTTCAAAAGTTATAAAAGTTCAAATTCCTCTAAATTCTGGACATGCGCTTTGACGTCAATGAATAAAACATGACAAACAAGTACAAAATTAACGAATTTTGAAAAAACTGGTTTTACATTATAGTTTATAACTATAATAAAGATAATACAATAAAACAAAAACCATATCAAAGTAGACAACATAAGCTTTTATTTAAGCCAAAAAAATTAAAAAAAATAGAGCAAATTTTTTTGAGAAATTCGACCTTGAACAAAAAAATGACGAATTTTTTCCAAAATCTTTTGACTTTGAGTTACAATAACTTCTGAACCATTTGACATACAACTTCATAAAAGACATTTTTTGAAAGGTCTGAAGGTTCTCTTTACAAATAACTTTTATTTAGCTCTCTATACTGCGCGAGCGCTGAAATATGTTGTGAAAAGTGAACCCAGTCACTTTTTGAAAAAAAATTTCTTTGACCTTGAATATCTCGGTAACCATTGAGAATAGACCCCCCCCCCCCCCCCCCCAAACGATTTTTTTCATTTCTCATCGAGATCTACCACTATGTTCACTTTGGCACACGATCTCAGAAACACCCTGTATATTATAGAGAAGATAGAAAAAAAATTTCCAGGTTTTCTAAATTACCTAAAGCAAGCTATCTATATTACTTTAACAAATGATCCCTTGTGGAAAAATTTTGTTCCACGCAATGTCAGCCTCTCAAGTGATTTATTAGAAAACTTTATTGACACAATAATTGGGTTAATTTTAGTTTAACTCTCTAAAGAATTACTTGAAAACATTTTTTTCCTCTTGTTTTTTGAATCGATTTAAGCATTTGTTAATATTTTTGTGTTTTCTTTTCGAACAGAAGATATACATAAATATTTTGAAAATAAAATATAAGTTCTATAGGTTAAAAATATCGTTTGCGTAAATTTCAGATAATTGCCCATTATAATTTAAAATGATATAGTAAGGTGAAAAAAAAAATATTGTTTTATGATATTTACTCATAATGGCATAAAAATCCTCTATCAAAGGGATTATGAACTAGAAAAAAAAAACGTATGAATGAATTATTAAGAAATTTTTGCTCTAAAGTATATAGGTACTATCATAAATTAACTGCGTACAAATAATAAGTAAATACAAATTTATGAAATAGTAATTACATACATATATGAACATTTAAAATCATCTTAACATTTTCAATTATTAAAAAAATAATCACTCACTTATACCCCACAGAAATGAAGAGCATTGTTTTGCACGGGATATTATCAATTGTTATGGACTTTAAAAAAATATCAACAATAAATTCTAAAAGAAATAAATACTCCGAGCTATAAAAAAATTTAAAAAACAGTTTCGACAAATTTAAACAATTTATCATAATTATACTTATAAATGCCTATAATATGTATGTATGTATGTATGTAGGTACTTATACTCTGTATAAAAGATACATATCACAATTATTTAAAAATAAAATAAAAACACAAACCAATAAACATTAAGTCGTTTTCGTAGAATTGTTATAATAAGACTCAATTTGTTGCTTTTGACAATGGTAGAACACCCTATATGTATGTATTAAGCATCTTCAAAAGCTTATTACTTATATATCTTTTTTTCTTATTCAGGCTTATTTCAAAGAAATTCAACTTTATTTATGCCTTGTACACATTCTTTTCTACTATTATACATTTAAGAAAATGTTCAATTTTATGAAAAATATTTATATTTTAGAAAAAAAAAAATTAACAACGGAAGAAGACAAATAAATTACCATAACGCAACATTTAACAGTAAGAAAAATAAACAAATCAAATTAAAAAATACCTCAAGTAATCCCTTTTTTTAAATATTTTCAAACGAATAATTTCAACGTAAAAAAGCCTATTAAAAATAATTTTTTTTATTTTTATATCTTATTTACAAAGTTTATAAATATTTTTTTTTAAATAATAAAAGTGAAAGAAAATAATATGAGTATAATCGATATTATATTCATTTGAATAATTTTCAAAATAAAATTTAAAATTGCAAACATATAATAATATTTCTTTTGTAAAAAAAAAAATCTTGGATTTTATAATGACGAATATATTAGATGTTAAACGCGAAAAAATACGATCATTTCATGACAAGTATAATCGGCGTAAACGCTTAAGAGGTTGAAAAAGTTCGTGAAAGACAAAATATTGGTTCAAGAAATAGAGGAAGATCTAAGAATCACTGGATGTACATACTCCAAAAAATAAACGTTCGTGCATGGAAAGACTTAGCTAAGGACGGGAAAGTCTGGAACTCATTAATAGAGCTAGAAGTCACTATTAGAACTGTGATGCTTGTTATTATGATGTTGGAAAAATAATTATTTTTACTTTAATTTTTACGAAAAAACATAACGTTACTGGCACATATTTCTGATTAATTATTTAATTTTCAAAAAACTTCAAATACAAATAGATATTTTGAAATTGTTCTAATTTAGAATAACAAATTTTTTAATTAAATCAATAATTAACATCGGTTTATACTTCGCTAAATTATTTCAACAAAAAACATTTACTTTTTCTTTTTAATTTTTTTGTCTTTTCCTAATTAATAATTTTCATTAGATAAATATATCATACTTGAAAAACACATAAAATCCCTGCAGTTATTATTTTATCATTATGTAATTAATCACGCTATTTTTTTAAATATTTTTTTTTTTACTTTATAATGAAAATTCTGATAACATATAATTCATTTAAAAATCATGTTATATATTTCACATATGTACATATCTGTAACAACATATCTAAAATATTCTAAAAATTATAACATAAATACATAGTATAAAATAAAATTTAACATACAATATAATTTCTGTTATTGTTAGGTTATAAATGTTTATTTAAATAAGCTTTTTGTACATATTTATATTCGATTTTAAAATGTACATATAAACATACACATATTTATGTACTCGTATATTGTATATATTATAATTCGTATGTCAATTACACCCTTATTCATATATTTATTTTACATTTGCAATTACTTTAGTCATGAAATGTTAATATATTTTATCATTCGTGTTAATTAAGAATATACATACATGTTTAAATTGTAGTTAAATTTTCTTTTTAAAGTATAATTTTCATTTTAAATCAAAATAAACGAAAACATGTAAGTAAAAATCTACAAACATTAGATATTCACATGTATAGGTACAGACATATAATACACATACATATAAGCAACGTGTGTATATTTGAATCTTAAAAATTTTAAATTCATTTTCACACATTACAACAAAACTTATTTAAATATTTTTATGGTGATATCGATATTTTTCTTTCCTCATTTTTTTGTTTTTAATTTTATTACTTTTTATTATACAAATAAATTTTTTTTTTTTTTTGTTTTGATTTCAAGAAAATAACATGAAACTGATATTTTCAGAAAATTTTAAATATTTTTAATTTTATTTATTTATTTTTTTTTTTAATGAAAAATGGAAAACAATTCACAAAAACGATATGTTTAACAGATGTAACAATAAAACCACATAAACTTAAAAACTTTTTTAAAATTTTCAAATAATTTCATTATAGCTTTAGGCATGAAATATTTTATCAAAAGAAATTCTTATCATAACAAAAACAACAAAAAATTAAAGCAAAAAATAAACTTTCCATATTAAATATACAATATTTGAGATTTAAGGCAATTATTATAAATTTTTTTTTTGTTATTTGAAAATTATTCGGTTTTGTAATAATTTCATATTACGTAAGTAATTATTTTATAAAAAATATTTATTATTTATTAAGTTCTCATTTTTCTATATAATATTTATCTTAAGAAAAAAGTTTTTTTTATAAAATAAATTTTCTAAAAGTTAAAACCATATCAGAATTAGAATTATTTAATAAATCTATTTGTTTGTTTTGTTTTTCAACATATCCAAAAAAACTGAAAGGTATATTATTTTTTTAATAATAAAATTGCTTTAAAATATTGTATGTATAGGGAGATCACGTTTAATTAAAAACAATCTATTTTTATGATGTCTTAAAAAGAATTAGACAAAACATAGTACTATTTTTTATTATAATAACATATACATACACTCTCATACCCATATACACACATACATATACCTTTTTATCATCCTTATTCTTTAAAAGAAAATACTTTAAAAATCTTTCAAGCATACACAGCCAAAAAATTTTCATTTTTGCTGTATCTGCATTATTGTTTTTTTTTTAATGAGCATTCAAGAAAATTAGATACTAAATAATTATAATACCCGTATATAAACACAATTTTTGTTTTGTTGTTTTCTCCTTCTTTTAAAGATTTTTTTTTCTTTATATGTATAATTAATAGAATAATCACAAAACCCGCACATTCATCTTCATCGTTTTATCCTTAATTTTAATGTTAAAAAATTAATTGTTTTTTTTTTCGAGAAGTGTACTTATTTACTAGATTTTAAGGATTTTATATTAAAATGAAGAAAACATGAAATTAAATTAAGAAATTTAAAGGAAAATATCTATAAAATTGGCCTTGATTTAAATTCTAATTAAAGAAAAAGTGTTGTTTTTTATACGAGTATGTACTGTTATAGTGACTAATCCAGAAAATTTTACAAAAAAAGGATATGTACTGCATTATTATTTATTTAATTTCATAGATATTGTTGAGGTATTATAAATAACAAAACTGTTTTACACTTTTATTCATGATTTGAAAAATATGTAGTTTTTTTCTAAAAAAGCATGAAAAAATATTTCATCAAACTATATAAAATATATGTATACTAAGGAATATTATGACTTAGTACCATGTAAAAAAAAAATATACATATGTGATTTATGAAAAAGCTTTGTAGTTTGCAAAAATAAAAATAAAATGAAAAATATACATTTTGTCTGACATTTTTTTATGCACTTTTTTATTGTCATTACATATATAAACTATTGTTTGATTTCACTACACCTACTTATATAGGCTTTTGTTATTAGAATGTATTCATACTGGGAAAAAAAGGGATAACAATCAATCCCATATACATTACATACATATGTACATATTATATTCCCCTAATGCTTTGTACATTTTTAAAAATCATCATATATGCACAAGGAAGATAATAATAAAAAAAAGTCGAAAAAGAATTTTCCACATTTTATACATAAATGTTTTATATTTTATTATATTGATTTAGAATTGTAAATGAACTAAATTTTTATTTAATAAAAAAAAATTTAGAAAAAGTTTGATTTAATAAAGTATTTTATTTATTTTTTATTTAGATTAGATTAGATTAGATTATAAGGGGCTATCATTGCACTTCGACCAATAGAGATCTTTTGTACCTCCCGTGCTTCTTATAGATCTAGGATTTTGATAAATCCTAGGATTCTATTAGAAGGTGCGCATCAGATTTCCTCAGGTTTGAGAAAAGGCTGATGCATGTAGCACATTCTTTTGGAGGCCAATGCCTCACATTCAGAATGTGTTTTGAGGTTTCCTTGTCTTCCTTGCAGAATCTTCATTTGTCATCCTCTTGTAGACCTATCCTACTTAGATGGTAATTTAGTGGACAGTGTCCGGTAAGGAGACCTGTGATGGTCCTTAGCTTATTTCTATTGAGGTTGAGTAGTTTCCTGGAAATGTTAGCTGAAGGCGAAATAAATTCCTTTGCTTGTATATTTCCAGGAGTTTCTTTCCATCAGCAGATGCATTTTGCCATTTCCCATTTATTTATATTGTTTTTTGTGTGGCTCCTAGGCAGACCGCAGAAAGGTTCTGGTCCAAGGAGATTAGAGTTGGCACCTTTTTTCCCTAGGGAGTCCGCCAACTCATTTCCTTTGAAGCCTTCGTGTCCTGGGATCCACATTAGGTATACTTTATTTGTCCTAGCTAGTGTTTTAACAGTTTTTAGGCAATTTTATGTGAGTTTATGGCTTTAAGTGCTGCCTGGCTGTCTGAAATTATGCAGACTGTGGCTTTATTGAAGCCTTTCTTTAGGCATTCAGTAGCACACATGTCGATAGCAAAAATTTCAGCTTGAAAAACTGATGGATATTTTCCTAGCGAAAATATTTGTATAGGCTCCTTTTTGGACCTACTACTCCTGCTTCAACCCCTAGTTCAGTTTTTGAACCATCTGTGTACCACACAGAGGCACCTCTATCGAAAGTTATTTTGTTGTTGCGCAAAGATTGTCGATCTGGAAACAGCCTTTAAACGGCTTTTCAAAGTTATAATATTTTTTATTTAATTAAGTCTCTTTGATATTTTGTCTTTTTGACATTCTTATATATTTTTTTCAATTATTTTAAAATAAAAATAATCTCAATAGAATAAAGCTTAAAAACATATAAATTACATGAGATTTTAAGTTTATTTTATTAAAAAAATTTTTATTCACCCATATCTCACTTCTTTCTTGTTCATGGTTATAATATCCAATTTTTCAAATATTTTACCATAAAATAAAAAAACATAACTTTTACTATTTTATAGTTTTTTTTGTATATAAAATAAATACATACATACAATACAACATATGTATATTGTATGCTCTGTATACACTCGTATATGTTTCTACTTATATCTATTACCCGTCGAAGGATATTAATCTTACATTAGTCGAAATTTTGTAAGATTTTACTCATGCGATATTAAGATTTTTTGTTTTCATGTTTATGATTGCTAAAAAAACATCATTTTCTCCCCGAAAGGTTTAATACATTAAAAATATGTATGTATGTATATATTTGAAACATTTTAAATCATTATGTCGAAGAAAAACAATATATAAAAAAAGAAAAAACAAAAAACGTATACAGATTGTATATATTTTCTTCCTTAAAGACTATAACTTTTACTAAATAGTAAATGTTTCTTAAAAGATTTATTCAATAAATTTTCCAGAATAATGAAGGATAAACAAAAATTTTTTTATGAAAATGATTCTTTTTTTTTTCATACTTAAATAAAACAAATTAACGCCGTTACATGTAATATTACTTCAAATCAATAATTCGTTTTACCATTTTTTATATTATACATATAGATGTATGTATGTACGTTTCAAAAGTAAGCGTCCTTTCAAAAAATAATTACACACATAATTACATATGTACAAGTCGTATATTAATATTAGAGGCCAATACAATTTTAAACTTGTTTTGTATAACTAAACGAAACCAATAGAAAATAGGAATTATAGAAACATTAACGTTTTTCTTGATTTCCTTTATTGTTTAAAGATTGTAAAATAAAATTTTTGAAAAAAAAACAACTTACGTGTATATTATCAGATTTTACTACATACTATTAAAAAAAATTTAACTTCTAACCTACTAAATTTATTATTTTCTTTATCTCCCTTTATCATAAAATAAAAAATAAGATACAAAAAGCCTTTCGTTATACGTAGTGTTTATTTTACATAAAAATCTTTCAAATTGACTTTTTCAGCATTTTTAGTAAATAATTTTCACAGAAAACACTGTTATATTTTTTTTTTTATAAAAAATAAAGCAAATCATACAGATTCAATACAATTTCACTTATCTAACAAAAACAATTCAGGAAATACATGTTTTTTGCTTTCGATTTTTATCGCCTTTCGCTTCCGTTTTGCATTATGAACTGACGTTGCATGTACATATGTTTGTATGTAAGTACTCGTTACATTTACATTTATGTATATATGTAAATCTTTAATATCACTTCATAGGAGGAAAAAAATTCTTTTTAAAGAAATCATTTTATGTACCTATACATATACATATATGTAGGTACATACTACACTATACTCTTATACTGTTTGCACATTAGGTGGTTAAACCAGTTATTTTGCGCTGGTTGTAACAATAATGGTATAATTTTTTCCAACTTGGTATAATAAGAATCATCCAAAATAGTTTTATCTTCACGGTTGTAATATACTCATACTCTCTTACAACTGGTCGTGCCACCTTCAGATGTAGTTGGAGCAGTTGTAAAAACAGGTTTTATAACCGGTTTGCGTCGTTGTTACAACAACCTAATGTGTACAGGCTCATAGAACATAATATTTAGATCATAATAATATCTAAACGACATCGAAGACTTTATGCATACAATTTTTTTTTTTCGCTTTTCCTTTTATACTGCTCTTTTTCTTTTCAAACTTTTTCAAATCATTTTCTAAGCCTTAAAGGTTCTTAAAGGCTTCAAGTACACAAACATGTGTACTTTTTTTCCTTTATTGTTATTTAAAAAAAAACGATAAGAAAAAGCTTTCCCTTTTTCATGTTTCTTTTGATTTTGAAAGAGCCTTTTTTTCTCTATTACGTGAAATGCTTGAGGTTATATGAAATCTACACTGAATCGTCGTTAAAAGAAACACCACAAAATCACATATATGTACACAACATAAATATTTCTTACACATGTTTTATGTCCATAAAATTGAAAATAAAAAAATAAAATATTCTACGTAATACTTCTGAAGCAATTTTTAATGTTGTTTTTACATTTTAAGAATTTCTTTTCCAATTTTTCATTTTCAATTATATAAAAAGACAAAGGGAAAAGACGTCATAAAAATTTTAACATGTGTACAAAATTTTTCACACTTTAAAAAATGAAAAAAAAAAAATTTGTGTCGTTGCAGGGATACCTAGGTATTAAGAAATAATATTTTTAAATTGAATTTTCAGTTGCTGTTTACATCATTCATTTACAAAAAAAAAAGTATAACCCTAGTAAAAAGTTATAGGATAAAACAAGGAAAAAGTACCATAAATCTTTTCCCCCTCTTACTCGGCTGAGATTGCCCCCCGCCTCGCATACAATTTTTTGTTCGTCTCGCCGAGACCTATCCGTAGTTTCCGGGTCGGACACCTAAACTGAATCACCCTGTATATATTGAAAAAAATTGGGAATGTTCTCTTATATTTTGTCTCCTGTTCTTTATTACATGCTTTATCATAATGTAAAAGAAAGATTTTAAGGACTCTATAAAATTTCTTTTAAAAAATCATGATACCAGAATAATCTAAAACTTTGATTTTGTCCTTTGGATGTATATTCAAATTTTTGATCAATGAACGAGGAAAAATCACAATAAACGATCATCAGGAAAACTCTTTTTTGAAAAATTACGTATTTTTGCATTTGCTCATTCTTGATATAATAAATTTCATAATAAAAAATAATTTCTTTATCAATATAGAATTTTACTTTAAGGGCTTTGATTTTTGTCTGACTGTTATTTTATATATGATGATCCTACTGCTCAACATCCTTTTTTTTTCATTTAAATTATTTAATTAATGCGTTTATTATATAAAGAAATCAGCTTGTAACACTGTTACTACTTACCTTACGTATTTTCCTTCAACGATAAACACAGCTTATACTACTTATCTTATGGAAATTTTAATTTACGCTTGTTTAAAAATCAAAAAATAAATTTTAACCCTTCGACATTTAGTGTACACTTTCTACAGTATTTCTCAAGTCTAAGAACAAATTTTGTTATTTAAAAATATTTTTAAGGATATTTTCATGTTTTTTTAGCTCAATCTTTTTATAAAAAAGTTTTACTGCAAGAATATGTACATTTAAAAAAAAAATAAACAAAATGTGAGAAATCTGATGTGTTTCATTTTTTTTTTCTTTTCACTATAAATAAAATAGAATGTAAACAATCGATTTCAAAAAATTACAAGCGAAAAATTATAAGAGTTTTCTGAAACAAAAAGAAAAAAATAAGTAAGAACAAGAACTACAGTATACTTTTTATACATATTGTAATGTGGGTTATATCACCGTCAAGAATCCTATATATGTAGATATTATGTATGTGAAACAAAAAGTAGTACCTAATATTTTTTTTTCTGTTGTAAGTTGCAGCCTCTGTCATTTTTGTAATGTCATGAAATAAATAAAAAATCGTTCAATAAAATAAAGGGGTTAAAATTAAATTTATAATGAAAATTTATGTAACTAGATCATTAAAATGCTGAATTGTACTCCTACAGAAATTGTCATGGTAACGAGAAAATTAGATACATTCATTGTATCAAAAACACTTTTAATGAGGAATTTTGTAAACAAACAAATAGACAAAGGTATGCGTTTATGAAATTTTTGAATAATCAAAGTAATAGTTTTGTGATTGGCAATTAAGCAATTAATTTAATTATTATTTAGTTGTTAATAAATTTACTTTTTTTTAATATGTTTGAAATTATCACAGTTCTGTAGGAGGTTTGAGTTATTCTTCATCAATGATTAGGTAGTAACTGAGAACAGCAAACGACATGGCATTCGGTAGCTCAATCGTTTGAGCATTACCCCGGAAAGGTGAAGGTCTGTGGTTCGATTCCCGGCCGAGTCGAATGTCGTTTTTTCTGTTTTTCAGTTACTATAGTTCTGCTTTCTCAAAATTTCTAAACATATTCCACACATTAAACAGTATTCTTTAATATCATATGGAATCAAATCAATTTTTCATGTGTTTTAAAAACAACAAATCATTAAAAAAAGCATTAAATTGAACTGATTATGTATTTCAAGTATATATTACATACAGCTAGCGACATAGAAAATTGCGCACTGCTAATTTTCATACATTTTCAAAAACAAATGTACTTTGCGTTCATTTTAGTATTCATAATGTTGGGTTTTTCTACATCTATAATAGGATCTGTTCCTCTGCACCCTATATAAAGTCCCGAAAGATTTATTCCTCTTTATTTATTTAGGTAGTGAAATTTGAAGAGTAATTTTTAATATAAAAAAAGTAAAGTAAAATGAGTGGAAAAAAACAAATGTCAGTTGAAACCCCTTTTTTTTGCTCCAAAATTGAAGAGGGAGTAAAAAACTACAAAGTGTTCGTACAATTGAAAAAAAAATAAAATAAACATAGTTTCATGTCTAAGAGGCCCGCAGAAAAACCACTCTTAAGTGAGAAAATGAAGGCTAATCAATTATTACACTATTATGGGGATAAGGTTCTGAAAGCAAAACAAAAAAAAACATGTTTGCAGGTAAACTAGCCTTCTCTTTATTATAATTTTTACCTCTTACTGGATCAGTCTTATCATAGAAATAAAAATCCCAACATTAGGAGTCATAAAGTGAACACAAAAAATATTTGTTTTTGAAAATGTATGAAAATTAGCAATGCGCACTTTTTTATGTCGCTAGCTGTATATACATTTTTATACTAAAACGTAAAATTTAATCCTGAAGCAAAAATACCATTTAAAATCAACAAAATTTCACAACAGGAATGAAGATATTTCAAAAGAAAATTCTTCAACAGATCAAAAAAGAAAATCAAAACAAAAGGAAAGAAAATACAATAACTAATTTATCTTAAGGCTGAAATTGTCTACTGACCCTTATAAAAAAAACAGACAATGAAGATAAACGAACAAAACAACAATATTA
Source organism: Bombylius discolor (assembly GCA_939192795.1). Lineage (NCBI taxonomy): Eukaryota > Metazoa > Arthropoda > Insecta > Diptera > Bombyliidae > Bombylius > Bombylius discolor. The sequence continues at coordinate 16,757,435 of OW584241.1, read as the reverse complement.
GCATTGAATTTCAAACTTTTAACAACCTATAAGATTATTTTCTATACGAAAATTTTAATGACGAACAATTATTCAGTTTTAACAAAAACAAAAATTTTTCGAGACTGCAATTTTTACTTTTACCCATGAATAAAATCACAACAAAAACTCAACTCACCTAACATAATGTTTTTTTTTGTATTTCGTAGTTTCGTTTCACTTTCTTTTAAAATAAAAAAAAATTATTTGTTTGGAACTTGATTGAAATCAACATGTGTATGTATGAAAAACTTTCTTGTGAAAAAGAAGCCGGAGATAATAGATAGAATAGATAGATGGGTTATATTATCTTTGAACAAGCTTAAGTTCTTAAATTTCATATTTTTATAACCTACGAAAAATAAACAAGTTTTTTTCTGCTGTTTCATTTAATATTACCTCGGGGGTGCAGTAAAAAATTATATAAACTAATTTTTATCGAATATAACGATAATAATAAAAAGTGATAAGTGAATAAAGACTTCAAAAATTAAAAGCGTAAGTATTCAACATATAAATATTATATAATCCCTGAAAAATAGGAAAAAACAAAAGAAAAAACGAAAATCCTCCCTTATTTTCCACGTCTTAACAAATTCTCTACCTCAAATCACCATAATATTCGTTTAAGAAATTATAAAAATTGAAATAAATCAAATTAGTCACCCTCACAAATATTAATTTTGAAAGCCATATCACAAAAGTATGACCTAATAATAATTTACAGTAAGTAAATATCCCTCATCAAGAAAACAAAAAAACAAAAAATTTGCTGCATACCCAAACTTATGTACATATACGTCCTTTTCAAGCATAATTTTTTAAAAATTTTATTAAGACAACCCCGAAATAAATTCAAAATTATTGCCTTTTTATTCGCAATCTTATAATGCAAATAATTTTATGGAGTTTTTTTTCATTCCTGAATTTTATTGTATGTACATGTACATATATAGTATATACACAAACATACCTATGTATATATAAAAATATCGCATAAAATAATTCTGTTAATTTTGTCAAATATTTTTAAACATGCAAGGGATAAAATAGCATTACGAAAAAAAAGAGGAAAAAAAAATACAAATTATTTTTCTCAATTCACGTAATGAAATTAAATTGTGTATTCATTTCGTATCCACATTTGAGTTTGTGATTTTTCGATAATTCCTCGAAAGTCAAAACAGCTAATTTCAGCGTTTTATAAAGATGATCCTTCGCAACCTTCACTGCTGACTCCCAAATGCCCCCAAAATGTGGAGACCGAGGAGGTATGTGATAAAACTTAATTTTATTCTCTACACACCAATGTAGCAACTTTGAATGATATTGCTAGTTCAAAATTTGTGGCATTGTCGCAATACACTTTGTTACATATTCCTCGGCGGATAATAAATCTCTTTAAAATCCAAAATCGCTGACGAAGAATGGCAACAAGTGTTTGAGTCCCTGCATGAAAATTCTGAAAATGAAAGTATTTAATATATGATGCAACAAGAGGATTACATTTTAGAAGGAGGATCGGAAACTTGGCATCATAAGGAAGTTGAGATTTAACAATTGTGAGAGATTTGAGTATTTTTCATCAATGATTAAAAGTACTAACTAAGAACAGCAAGCGACATGGCATCCGATAGCTCATTGGTAAGAGCATTGTCTCGAAAAGGCAAAGGTCCGTGGTTCGATTCCTGGTCTGATCGAATGTCGTTTTTCTGTTCTTAGCTACTACTCAATTCTACCTCCAACTCGAAACAATGTATACTTGTCACTGCTATCAATAATTGCGTTAAGTGATTTAAGAGCACTGCTTGAAATACACTTATTTTTGCTAAGTTAAGCAATCTCCTCTGCGAAGTCTGTTTTCTGAATCATTGATATGATAGTAAGGAGTGCTGAATACACCACACTTGCCAACAGTGGTCGCGTAACTCGATTTTGACAAGACTTTTCCAGCTACATTTTGTTAAAAAACCTCAGCATTAATGCGAAACGACGACAAATTTTAATGAAATTGCTTGTACGATATACTTCGTCTATCAAGCTACATTTATCAACGCATACAAGGGCCTTTCGAACTGAGAAATGTTCTGGCAACTTATCATGCTGACGGTTTCTCGTAGGACGTACAGGCCATTTTTCAGCTGGCTGATGCAAAAATTCAGGTCCAACATACCAATCCGAGTGAATGATATCTTGAACGTTTGGTCCTCGAGAAACCATATCAGCAGGGTTTAACTTTGTTAAATATTGGATACTCTGTTGACAACGAAAACTTTCCACGTTGATGAATGTGATGCCAACCAATCAAGTACGATGATTGAATCTGTCCACAGATAAATTTTATTTATATGTATATGGTGTTGGATGTTATTACGAATTTTGTTCAACGTTTTCGCAAGTAAATTAAATCCACACAATGATAAACATGGTAGCGATCTGGTAATCTTTGTAGGAGCGACTTTTGACTTTGCAATTTATAAGTTAACGTGAACAGCGAATATAAATGCAACATCCTTATGCACGCAATGATGCATCTGAAAATCCGTGAGTTTCCAAATTGTAATTATCATTTTTTGATAAAATAAATCTTGGCAATTTGATCTCCTTCAGACACTTGAGTTGTTCTTTAAATTCCAACCACTACTGTTGTATGTCAAGTGGAACTGATTCATCCCAATCTAATTTGTGTAACCACAGTTCTTGTAGTAGAATTTTTGACCGAACAACTACTGGATTTATGAGCCCTAGTGGATAAGGTCGCGATGTATCTGATAAGATTTTTCGTTTGGTAACCTTTGTTGATTTCTCATATATCGAATCGTATAGTTAAAGGTGAACTCGTCAGTGTCCGGATTCCATATTATTCCTATTTATTACATTCAATCATATCACCGGATATTTGTCCATCATACATGTCTGCAATATATTTCAGGCACCTAGTGAAATAATTGTTACCTATTTGGTATCGAGTCCCACGATGCGATTTCCACACGATCTTGTTCCAAATATTGTAATAGAAAATTTGAGTACTCTTTTTTTTTTCAATCCTTTCTCAATTTGCTGAAATCTATAGCGAGCATTATTAAAAGGTAGTTTGACCATTAATCGACCAGATGGTAGTTGTTTTGTGTGCTGTAGAAAATGGTTTTCGCATGAATCTGTTCTTCTATGTCCATATAGGAGTTTGAGGAACAACATCTTAAGTTTGCCAAAATTTTTCAACTAGATTATAAAGTGGATTGTCCTCTTTGTTTTGACTCAATTTTTCTTAAATCAATTTGTTCAACACATAACAATTCAAAAAATATGTCTGCTTCAACAAGAATATATACTCGTTGCGGCTCATTAATGTGAGGATCAGCAAGGTTGATGTTGTTTGGAACTTTCAAATGATAATTCATAATTATTGAAACGAGATCGAATTACAGTACTGATTTGATGTTTGATTTTGGTTGAAACATTGCCGATACTACTGACACTAGAACGTAATTTATTCTATCTTATTTCAATTGATGACCTAACTCTTCGCTAATAAAATTTAACTGTGATGTCGAATCAAGCAACGCACGGGCTTTGTGATATACTTATATACGCCACATCTACCTCGGATGATGACAACAGTAGCTAGAAATGTGTCATTTTCACAATTTTTGCCAATTTGTTTAGAACCGCTTTTCAATGATGTTTATATGGTAACAAAATGTACTTGAACAATTCACATTTTGCTATTAATTTTATGATTTAATAATTTTTGGGAAAAATGTTTATTTGTTAAAATTCTACAAATTTGTAGAACATTATAATTTGATATTTTTAGTACTTTGGGATATATCAGGAAAAATTGATTTTCAGTTTTATGTTATTTAATATTTATCACGTTTTTTCTTTGATTTACGTTTCTCATAGATATTTAATATATTCGGTAAAGCTTATGATCTTCTCTACATTTCATTAGAACATAATTTTCAAGTAACTTTAATCACAAATTAGTTATAAGTGATTAAAAAGAATAAGTTGTCATATTAATTTGGTACGCCCAAATAATAAAATAAAATTGAGCATTATGTCTTTGTACTTATACTTATAGGTAAAATAATAAAAGTTGCGGCATCGCATTATAATAGAAAAACATGCGCAGAAAAAAAGATACTTACACACATGCGTTTTTGTTTTTGTAAGATTTCTTTTTTCGTATATGTACACAAAAAGATCACTACGCCATGTAAACCATGCATATGTATATGTATACAGGGTGTTTCTGAGATCGTGTGCCAAAGTGGACATGGTGGTAGATCTCGATGAGAAATGAAAAAAATCGTATTGAAGGGGAGGTTCTATTCTCAATGGTTACCGAGATATTCAAGGTCAAAGAAATTTTTTTTCAAAAAGTGACTGGGTTCACTTTTCGCAACATATTTCAGTGCTCGCGCAATGTAGAGCGCTAAATAAAAGTTATTTGTAAAGAGAACCTTCAGACCTTTCAAAAAATGTCTTTTATGAAGTTGTATGTCAAATGGTTCAGAAGTTATTGTAACTCAAAGTCAAAAAATTTTGGAAAAAATTCGTCATTTTTTTGTTCAAGGTCGAATTTCTCGAAAATTTGCTTTATTTTTTTTTATTTTTTTAGCTTAAATGAAAGACTTTTTTGTCTACTCTGACATGGTTTTTGTTTTATTGTATTATATTAATTCGTTCAAAAGTTATAAACCATAATGTAAAAGCAGTTTCTTCAAAATTCGTTAATTTTGTTAATTGTGTAAAGCTCGGGTATTACGATTCAAGCTCGGGTGTTATTGTCGGGTGTTATTATGCACAATTTTACTGAAATTTCCATAGGAGCCTGATTTATCTAGGTAGTGTCTATGGTTTTAACTACAAAAAAAACATCATTACAAGAAAATCGATGTGAAAGCTTTATTTTCTGTAAAATTAACCTGAACTCTATTTCTAAATTAGAATGTAAATAAAATTTAAAAAATACATTATTTTATCTGAAGAACGAGTATAAATTACTATATTAACCTTCAATAATTTTCCAAAACAGTGTATTTTATAACCTTATATTTCTAAGGTTACGGGTTGTTGATTCACAAACATCTACCTAATTTACGCACAAATGTCACGCAAGAAAATTTATTCGAAAATATCATAAATTAAATAATGTTCTCATACAAAAAGAAAAGAAAAGAAAACTACATATGTATGTATGTATATATCTTAATTGAATAGGAGCTTAATTTTTAGTAAGAAAGTTAAACTATAATTGTGTATGTATGTATGTATAACTAAATAATTTATATCCTGTGTTATGATCTAAAAATTATATTTGAAATACACAGTACAAAAAAAAAACCAATATTTATTTGTTTCAAGCTTTCGATTGAATTTGTAATTAACTTTTTATGAATGAAATTACCACTAATAAATAAATATGTATGTTAAATATTTTGAGGTTATCTAAAAAATATACATCCATGTGTTATGTACGTGTATAATATTTATAAATTTTATTTTAGGCAATAAAATTAATGTATAGAATCTATACTATAGATATATATGTATGTACATGTATATTTTTTTGTGCTTTCTTTTTTCTAACTAGAAAATACTAAACTATTATTATCTATGTGCATAGAAAAGCTTAATTTACAATTTATCAGAATTTAATTTACAAAAAAAAAAAAAAAATACATTTCACGTAAATCCAGGATGTATATAAAAACTAGAAACATTTAAAAAAATTAAAATATACAAAAAAAAAAAAAGTTTAATTAACTTTTATCAACTTTAGAATAATTTTATAATTTCAATGCAACAAAGTTTAATTAAAAATAGCAAATAAAAGCATAATGTGATAATTTAAACTTTTAACTATTAGAATGATAATTTCTTTTACAAAATGTAGAAATAAATAGTGTCCATTAATGCTTACTTTATAATTTATTGTTTGTTTTATTACCACTGAACAATTTTGTATGTATTCTTATTTCTTAAACACAAGAACTTCTCCAGAAAATAAGTTACGCACTTGAAGAAATAATTGTTTTTTCTTTACTTTTTTCGAAATTCTGAAAATGACAAGATATTACATACTTCTCAAAATCTGTTCCACTCTTATCACATAGAAAGTTTTTTCATTAAAATTGAGTGTGAAAAAAAAATAGAAACAAATATTTTTCCAGAAAAAAAAAAAGAAAAGTTAATTTTTGTTGTTGTTTTATTTAAGATTTAACGGATGAGATACTACTGATACTGATGAATTAACTGTCTAGAACTGTTATATACCAGCAACATGCAGACTATAATATTTTTTTTAAATGAAGTAAATAAAAAATTGCAAATTTCTTCAAATTACCATTGTAATATTCGTATTTTCTTCTATTTTCATTTTTTTTTTTATTTTTTCATTGTAATTCTTTTTTCTTTTTTTAAACTTCAAACTTTCTCAAAAGTCTAATTGAAATTCGTTTAAAACAAATCATAACAGATGAACAACAAAAAAAGTGTGAAATAGAAAAACACAAAAATATAGCAGCAAACTTTATTTTTGTTACATATTTTTTCTGTTTTATTTTTTTCTCTCATTATTTTTATTTCTATACTAAAAGAAAATAATAGATACATAAAAAACCAATTGATAAAATTTGATTTAAAAATTATACAGAGAGAGAGAAAAAAAATATATCTTAAATCTTAAATGTAAATTTTTATTTGTTTTAATATTTCAATTTAAGATTTTGTTTAAGAAAGTCGTTAAATACAATATTGCTTGGCGTTTTGTTTTTTTTTTTTCTTATATACAATCTTTTATTATTACATTTTATATGAATTTTTTAGAAATGATATTTAAAGTGGTTTGATTTTCAATTTATTAAAAAAAAATAAAATAAATTTTCTTTAAATAAACTCGTATGGTGGGAAGTTATTTTCAGATTTTTATTTATGTAAAATTTTCCAAAGAACAATATACGGAGGAATTTGTAGCTGAAACATTAATAAAAAATATGTTTCAACTACATCGATTGCTCAACAGTCAATAAATAAATCAAAACCCATATTTTCATTACAAATCAAAAGGAAAGGGGTCAAAGAATCTACCAGTGTGATCTATATTCTATAAACGAAAAAAAAATTAAGTGAAGCTTAAGCTATATTCTGGGTTTAACTTAAACTTAGCTTAAGCTTCCACTGTGGAACTGGGCATAAAAGATTATCTTTTATCATTTATTCGATATTGTTAATGTTTTTTGAAGTATTTTTCCTGATGTTTTGTAATCTTCAATTAACATAGTAATAAAGCTAAAACAAACACTGAAAAACTAAAAAACAAGAAACCTTTTGAAGTCGGGTAAAAATGAAAAACAAAACAAGATTATAGAGAAGTATTATACCTTTGAATTTTGTATATAAAGCTACATTAAACTCATTTTTTCTCAAAATAAATGTATAAGTATATATGTACATTAATAATATTCATGTTTCTTTTTACTTTTTTACTATTTACACAGGTAAAAAAGTTCAAACTACAATCAATCAGTTTTAAAAATAAATATTATACAATCGTTTTTGGGTAAGAAAGAAAAAATAGAACAGTTTTATCTATCTTACAAATAAATACAAATGAATTTAATAATTTATTTATGTTTTTCTTCTCCCACTTTAATTCAAAAACTATTTAAAAAACTATTTTCTTTATTCTTTTAATCTTTGTATTCTATTTTCTTTTATTTATTTTATAACTTTTTACTTTTGTGATAAATAAAATTGAAATAATTTCAGTTTACCTTCTATGATTGTTTTTACTGGAATAAATATTAAAATAAAAAATAAAAATGCACAAAATATATCTTGCAATTTTTTTGTATGTACACAAAATTAATCTGAATTGTAGATATAACTTACAATTTAAATCCTTTTTGAATTTAAATTACATTTCCACCAACGATATACTACTACATAAAAATAAATACACATGGATGTTTTTTATTCTTTTTTATAAACGCGATGTATTTGCATAAACGTAGATAAAAATGTCTTTTTTTTATATATACATTATACATATACATTATACAGGGTGTTTCGTTTGGTTGCGTTAAAAATGATACCATAGATAGGTCTGATCGAGACGAACAAAAAATCGTATTGGTGGTGGGGGGGAAATCCCAGCCGTTTGGCCGCTAGAGGGCGTTGAAGTTTTTTTGCACTTGTTTCACAAAACACCCCATAACTTTTTACAGGGGCACTCCAGGGACACTTTGTATTTGGACAAAATATAGAGTACCCTTTGCCCTTTCAAACAATACCCTACTTGTTCCTCTACCCCGGACCCTACAAAAGTTATATGCGTTCAAATTCAAAATTTTGCGAAATTTTCTCAAATTTTCGTGTTTAACCCTGTTTTGCTCAAAAAAAGCTTAAATTAACCCCCACTTTTTATTGCAGAAAATGAAAGTTCAATTGATTTTGTATCGATTTGTTTAAATCATATTTTTTCTAAAAATGGATATTTTTTGAGATATTTGCACTTGAAAAAAGTGAAAAAGAAAAATCTTTGAAGTTCATGATTTAAATGTGCTTTTGTTACAGTGTAAATTGAAAATAGGTGCTAGAAATGCTAATTTTCACTTTTTTCAAGTGCAAATATCTCAAAAAATATCCATTTTTAGAAAAAATATGATTTAAACAAATCGATACAAAATCAATTGAACTTTCATTTTCTGCAATAAAAAGTGGGGGTTAATTTAAGCTTTTTTGGAGAAAACAGGGTGAAACAAAAAAATTTGGGAAAAATTCTCAAAATTTTGAATTTGAATGCGTCTAACTTTTGTAGGGTCCGAGGTGGAGGGCCAAGTAGGGTTTTGTTTAAAAAGGCAAAGGGTACTCCATATTTGTTCTAAATACAAAGTGACCCTGGAGTGCCCCTGTAGAAAGGTATAGGGTGTTTTGTGAAAGAAGTGCAAAAAAACTTCAACGCCCTCTAGCGGCCAAACGGCTGGGATTTCCCCCCCACCACCAATACGATTTTTTGTTCGTCTCGATGAGACCTATCTATGGTATCATTTCGAAACAAACCAAACGAAACACCCTGTATATAAATTCAACGAAAAAAAAAATTATTATCTAAAGTAAATCATGCTGCAAAAGTGTAACCATTTTTTCCCTCAAGTTGATTTTTTTTTCACTAAATTCTTAACAATTCAAATAAAAATGAAATACATATAAGCAAATTAAAATTCATAAGAGTCATATTATGGCTGAATCAAAAGTTCTTTTGAAACTATAACTAATTCAATTATATGCGAAAACATTATGTTGCAACTTCAAGTATCCCTTTTTTATTTTCCTTCTTCTGTTTTTGATTTTATTTTTGAGTTTGTTATAGTACACCAATATTTTCCCAATATTTTAAGCATAAAAAATTAACAAATCATAAAAAACGAAAATATTTAAAAAAGAAGAGAAAAAAAAACAGAATCTGAACAAGTGCATCGTTAAATCTCATGGCATTCGATTCATGGGATGGGATTCGTTATCTTCATAAATTACCATAACTTAAGAACATTTATTTTTTAAATTTTATTTTGTTTTGTTATATTGTACTATATAACACACTTGATCGTGGTTTAAATTTAATTCAAATCTCTAATTTCTTTTATCATAAATTTTTTACATATGTATGTACATATATGTATGTATGTATGTAGGTATACGTGAAGGGTGAAAGAAAAATTACTACTTTCATTATCATTATCATGCGTTTATTTTTGATGTTGTTTCTGCTGTTGTTAATGTTACGCACTTGCAAAATTAAGGGCATTATAAATTGGCAACAGTTTCTTTAAATAAAATATAAAATAACTGTCAATATCTTGGCACTTTTGTTATTGAAAATGTTCGTTATGGAAATTTTATGGTGTATATAAATAAATAATTTTCATAATGCGCACACCCTATATTTCTGTATATGTCTTACATTTTGTTATTTGAGGGGTAAAATTCTTGCGCAAGCTTCATTTTTAAGCATTATTGTTTTTTTTTTTTTTGTATAATCCTGCAACTTACCTTAGAATAAAATCTATGAGTAAAGTATAGTTGAACAATTATGCAAGTGTTATTTTTCATATGATTTTTATACCGTTCAATAAGGGGTAACTTTATATTATTGAGAGGGTACAATAAATGTTACGTTATGTTATGTTATATTGAAGAAAAAAAAAAAAAGAAATCTGTTTGTTATCTCTTCTCAGGCTTTCAGCCGTTAATATCTGAATGTTTTAGGAAAAAGTATAATTTCAGTTTCGTGTTATATGTACGAGTATGAACATTTGCGGAAGAATATTAACCTAAATAAATGTGCAACATTATTCGAAATTGTATATTTTTCTTTCATCTGGGTAACACTTGATTGAATACATACAATATACAAAACAATTAATATACTTGATATAAGTATGTATGCATATAGTGCATAGTGCATACAGCTATCAAATGATATGAGATACAATGAAGAGCGATCTAGTATAGGTCATTTACATCATTATTTTTATCATCATCATCATCATTATTATTATCAACAAAATAATATCACCATTCAAATATAGTAGATGGATCAGTATCTGCTTATCACAACTATAGTATGTATGTAAATAACTTTATGCAGAAATGTAGTGTATATGATGAAACGACGATGACAACGACTTTTTAAATAATTACTTACAAAAAAAATTAAACAGTCAAATCCTTTTATAAATTTCCCACAAAGTTTTTAGTATATTCCAATGAATAATATAGTACACTAGTAGAATTTGATAGTGCTCATTTAAAAATAATACAGACGATTATTGTCAATTTCATGATACTATTTTTTTTTAAAAATAAATTACAAAGTAAATGAAATTGTATGAAATAAAAAACGAATAATTAAAAAATATTTAGAAGAACAGATCTTTTGTGTGTTGTGTGTATGTTTGTATATTTGTGTGTTCCAAAAGTGTAAACAAAAATCTATTTAATTCTTATACATATACATAGGTCCTTCAGAATGTAAAATTTTATAAAATTTTACAAAAAAGGATATTAATTTCATGGATGAATACGTAAAAAAGTTAATCAATTTGATGGATAAATCATTTATTTTATGGATTAAAATTAAATCTTAAAGTATAAAGTTCGGATAATATTTCAATTTTATATTCAAAAATAAGGAATCATACACAATTATAATATATAGGTACCTACATATGTGAATCCTTAAAATATAGGTATTTAAAAATGTATATTCGTAATGATATGAAATCTTTGTTTATTATTCGTTCCATTATAATAAGAGTTTAAGGTGTGTCTTAGTGTTTCTTCAAGGATTAAAAAGGATATTGTTTGTTGTGTGATATTATAATGAAAGTTGACATAAATGATAATGTCGGTCAATAACCTATGTGAAGAATTTTCCTTGTCAATCCTGTATATTAAATACATACATATGTGTACATATATATGTATATATACATATATATATATATATATATATATATATATATATTTATATAAAAGAAGATGTACGTATATATGTACATATAAAATATTTTCATCAACAACAACGTTCATTTATTTTTAGTGTGCTTTCTTGAAGTTCAGGTATTATAAACATTTAAATATTTCTCGTTTTTTTATTTTCTTAAAATTTCAAAATGTTCATTCCATTCATTTTCTTTTATTATATACATACATATACATATGTACATAATTACATATCTGTTTACGTGTACACTACATGTGTCGTCTTTTTTTTATAGTTATTAATGCTTTTAAGATGATGAGAATTTATTTCGTGAACCGAATAAATTTGAAGAACATAGTTGAAAATAAATGAAAAAAATAAAAAATTATAATAACAATAAATTTAACACTTCGTTCTATTTTAAATTTCACACTCTCGAACCAATTTCAAATATCAAAATTTTTCTTATGTGAAATTCAAAAATATTGAATTATTTTATTTTTTAAACTTTTATATTGAAGGATATGTGACTTTTCAAATTTGAACTCTTATATCTTGGACTTTCTTGCAGTAGGTCAGAAAATAGTTCAAAAATTGAAACGCACACTTTTTTTCAAGCGGCAGGGTACGAACTAAGGAAAGCCCTATAGAGGGGAAAAAAAAGTTGTTTGTCGAAAAATGGCTTGTTTTGTATTTTACCCTATAACTTTTGTCTTAGTGAACAGATTTTTGCCGTTCAAAGTTCATACTTATAATATTAGACCCCTCAAGAAACATTATGTCAAAATTTCAGCTTCCTGATCCCACGAAAACATACTTTGCTAAGGATTCAAAAAATGTAACATTTTGATACTTAAAATTGATTCGAAGGAGTTTTATGTTTGGCACCCTATAACTTGCGTCCTGGAGGAATCTTTTTGGTGTCAAAAAGAGTTTTATAGAGAATGACAAGCAGAATATTGAGCATAAACTGCAAGTCAATCGGTTCAGAGGGCCCCAGATATTCATTCTAAAAAGGGATTTTTGACGAAAACTATCTAAAATAGAATGAAGTGTTAATTCATCTAATAAATTTAATTCATGTGAAAATAGAAATTCTTGCGTCATACATATTACATGTACATATATAAGTATATAATATGAAAATTTATATTGTTAAAATATATAATGTGAAAAAAGGATTAAAATATAAATTTAAATTATTATTTTTTAAATCATAAAAAAATAAAAAAGAAAATGATAAACATAGTTTGTTTATTTTATTTCTATTCTTTTAATTTTTATGTCGAACAATAAAAAAATACTCGTACATGTTTTCCTATTTTCATAAAAAAAATGAAAGAAATTTATTTTATTGTTCATTAATGTGGTGAATTGAACAAAGAAAATAAAAAGTTTATTGTCATCTTTCTATAATAATAAAAAATAATAATAATAATACATAAATCCATTCAATATTGTTTACTTATGTATATGAAAATAAATTATACACCTACAAATTAATTATGCACTGACAAGGGTATTATAGTGTATGTATAAAAAAAAAAAATAAATTTATTATTCTACGGAAGGCATGTAAATGGTGTTTAAAATCTAAGCTTTTGTGTTGTTAGTACATATATGTATGTATCTACAATTTGATTAATGTAAAAAATAAAATTTAGTAATGTTGATAAAATATGAAATAAAATCAAGGAAATTATTATATAACTGTGATATTAAAGAAAAAGGTTATTTTTAAAAAATCTATATAAAAAATTAAAAATAAATGAGGGTTTTAGTAAAATTTAATACATATGTACATACACTTCGATTAATCATATACGGAATTAACAACCAGTTGTACAATAGGAAGAATGTTTGGTAAGTTTAATTTTTTTTTTATATTTATTTTATTATATTTATTTATTTATTTACTTAATTTTTTACTCATTTTCTTTATTCAATATTGTAATTTTAAAACCAGAATAAGAAAAAATGTTGTATAAATTAAAATTGAGATAAAAATCATTCTGAATTTTAATTTTTACATCCTTTTCATTTTACTTACATATTTATAAAGTGCAACAAGTACATTGCAATATGTAAAGCCAACGTGTAGGTGCATAAATTTATTCAAAAAAATAATAAATGTATATAGGTACTACGTTTATATTTACATAAATTTTTTAAAACTTTTGTTAGCTTTATTTTTGCACATGATTTTTTATAGAGTTTTTGATAGAATTATTTTGACTTTTTAAATATCGAAAGTAGAAAGTACAATAAAAAGTTAATGTCTACTTTTTGAATTTATAACGATAGAAAAAAAGTTGTTTTTTGTAAGCAATTTCGTTACTGGTGCCACGGACCTGGCAATACGAGAATAATAGTAGTTAGGTTGTTAGGTAATCAGTCTCAGTCAGTTCCAACTCCCAACCCAACCCAACTCGCAGTCATTCCTGAGTAGACACTCTCTCTTACTACGCCTCGTGCCGCCACCGTATATTTCGCCGCCGCCTTATATAGATATATGTATAAGAATCGCCGTCTTTAACCAACAAGCATTCGCCGCAGGATTGTGTTGTATAATTATAATATAAATGCTTTTGTAAATTACGTACATATATTTCTTAAGTAAATTGTATTAATCAATAAAATAAAATTATTTCATAAATAATCAATGTATAAGTGTAATAACATTAACGAATCAGTTACTACATTTATACTTTCTCTTAAACCGGTATAACTCATACCATACCGATATAAGTTATGACGATTTATATTTGTCGTATAAACGTTTCCTTAAACCGGTATAAGTCTTTAAATCGGTTTAACATAAAACGATTATTAAACCGGTTTAAACAACCTTATATCGATATGAAAATTGGTATAAACACTTTATGACGGTTCGTGTGATTTTAAAATTTATTAAATAGAAATTTAGTTAGTTTAATACTTCAAAGCAGATATTATTTTAAAAATTAAGGAATATTGAATGTTCAAAATAATTATTTTTCTTTTGTTTGTAGTACTGTACCTTAAATCGCTTTATATGAAATTTTGTTTATATCGCTTTATCTTGTAAGTATAAACACCAATGTAATCGGTATTAGATAAACCGGTTTTCTATATCGCTTTAACTTATACCGCTTTAAAAAGTAAGTATAAACGTAATAACTGTGTTAATTAAGGACCATCCATATCTTTACGGCATGCTCTGATATCATCTTGACAATGGTTTTTATTTTTTATTTTTTTTTTCAATTTACAATTTTATAAAGATGTTCATTCACACATTTTTCCATGAACTTCATTAACAAGGTAAATTTTTTAAAATTAAATATTTTCATATAACTAAATTTCATATTTCTATACTACATTATATTCACTTATTATCAAGTAAAATAAACGTTAGGGTAAAAAAATGTGAATAAAATAGGTAAAAGGTGTAGAAAAAAAAGAATTTAAAACAACAAGAAAAAAAAAGTGATGTGTGCGTTGTGTTGTGTAAAAATGATCTGAATATAAAAAAAAAACTACTATGAAAACAAAATTATAACCTTTTTTAAAAAGAAAACTGTGAAACTTGAAAAAAACTACATATGTATGTATGTGCAAATTAAATTTAAAAAAATAAACACTCGAAATACAACCAACCGCACTGAGCACTTTTTAAAAATAAACTATATCGTGAGTGTTTTTATAGTTTTCTGTGAAATGGCTAAATTTCTTTGGAAAGTCATTGTTATATTTCCAGTGAGATAAAGAGAATTCTTTTACTCTTACTGGGAAATCCTCAATTTCTTTGCAAAAAGTTCGCGAATTTATTGTAATTCTTTTTTTCTTTTGATTTACTGTTTTTGTTGTTTTTGGGTAGTGATTGTTTTCTGTGATGTAGCCTGTAGGTACTTCTTGTTTTTTTAAAAAGAATTAATGTTTTCTTTGTTGTTTTTGTTTTAAGTATGTATTTGTTTCCTTTTGTTGTTCTTTTTCCCTCATCCCTTCTTTTTATTGATAAAATTTTCCAGGATTCGGCTATATTAAACAGGAATTTCTGATTTGGGCATTGGTTCATTAAAATTCGGTGTTCATTTGGAAGTTTCTTTTATTTATAGTAGACAACATCGGAAAATTTAAATTTATTTATTTATTTATTTCGTTTTCACTAATTTTCTTTTCTTTTCAAGAAAATAGGAGACAACAGGATGGTGTGTTGAAGCTGTTATAGGTAATTTCTTTTCAAAATAACTTAAATAAAATTCATTAATGAAGTTTTGTTTTGTTGTATTTTTCATGTTTTGCAACATTATGTACATACATACATACTTATGTGAAAGCCTCTTAATGATCTTATACATAGTATTGGGAGAAATGAAACTGAATGTGACATTTTAAAAAGAAAATATAATTCTTTTGGTATTATTTTCTTTTATATATTTTTTTTTCATGTTTTTCTTAGGATCATTTTTTTCATTTTTCAGGAAAATTCTTATTTTCTTTTAAAAGTAGTTTGACTCAAAAAAAAAAACATAATTAAAGAAATATATTGTCTGATATAATACATTGGAATCATATTTAACCTAATTTCTAAATTGAGGCAGGCCAAAAAATATTAAGACCTAAATTTATACATGCACATACATATGTATATCACATTGTATTATAATAAAATAAAATGAAAAAGTTATAATATTTTATTTTGGAATTAAAAAATAAAAGGAAAAATTTTTTCGTGTGTTAATGTAAATGTCCTTATAATATGTACATATTTAAAATACATACCACATAATAGAAGGAAAGAAATAATTAAGATATAAATCTAAGAACTATGTTATAGTAGTAGCACAGAGCAGATAGAATTTATATTGTCATTGGTAGGTAAAATATAGACATATCTGTCGTACATAATAGGTATGTATACCTATGTATATATAGTACAGATAACAATATATACGATAAATAAGAAAATAACGTCATTTTCAAAGCTACAAAATAGATTTTTACAAAGTTTTCATACAAAATATTTCTGAATACAATCAAATTAATGCAAATTAGTTTGGACTAATTAATAAGCTTAAAAAAATTAAAAACTCTAATTTCACATCTCTCACGAAATAAGAATTCGCAATTAAAAACCAATTTATGTTTAACATTTTCTATTTGGAAAAACCAAATTCTTAAAATATCTTTTCAAAATTATTCTGAATAAAATTAAACATTAAAAATGTCATTAACCGTAATTATTTTACAAATTTAAACTACGTACAGTGTGTTTAAAAAGTAAAAAAATCAGAAAAACGAAAAATTAACAAAAAATATATTGTAAACAAAGATTCTAAGTATTTCTTCTGAAATGTATACTATTTAATAATTTTGCTGAATTTTCTGAAAAAAACTTCTTTTAAACAGGAGTCTTGAACATTCGAAATTCTTGGCATTTTCATTTATGTCACTCATTTCATAAATTTCATTTATTTAGGTTTAATTTTTTCCTTCGTTTTTCTTTTATTTTGTCTTTTCTTCTGATCCAATGAATATTAATGTAGTGAAAATGCTAAATTTTATTAGAGAGATTTAAATTGAGAACAAATTAGGCCAATTTAATGTGTTAATTTTTGATTTTTTTTTTGTTTTTTTTTCGATACAATGAAATCATTGATCAATCCTTTGACTCATTTTTTCTTCAAAAGTTTGTAAGAAAAAACAAAAAAAGAATATCTATAAAAACATATACATACAGTCATACGGTTAAATTTGTTTTCTACAAACAAATTCAGTAATTTGATTCCTATAGTTAGGTACATATGTATATATGACAGAAAAATAACTCAAATTAACTGGGAGTAGGCAATAGTATTATTTTGAGATTTTGTCATTCAAATAATGTATAGTTTTACTGACTTTTCTTACAAGAATTTAAAGTTTTTATAAATAAACTTTTCGAAATTATAAGTAATAAATCAGGGTTAAAATATACGTATGTATATACATAGGTATCGTTTTACGCGATTCACTTACTTTCATGCAGGTTTTTTTAAAAAAAATTAACCTACATTTTAAATTTCAAATCAGTTTTTGTCTACTTTTTCTTAATTCACAAATTTCCTACTTCTTGATTTTTTGCGAAGGTTTTTTTTAGTTCACACGTTTTTCTTGCTCAGGTTTTGTTTTAAACTGCATCGTTTTAAGCGATCTCGTTTTAAAAAGTACACACCCACCTCGTAAAATGAGATCATAATGTATAAGTAATTGCACCATTGAAGTAATAGATGTATCCAAATAATATGTATACTCAATACAGCAATACAAATATGTATGTACTTATTATATCACATCACTACCTAATTATATTTTTAAAACACATTAATAATTAAATTTTTTAATTAATGTAATTCAATATTATTAGAGATATAAAATTATTTTGGAATTAATTTACAATTCAATACAACTTTAATGTTTTTATTAATTTTTTATAATCAAAATTTTCAAAATAATAATAAACAATTAAATCAGTAATTGCATTAAAATACAAATGTTGTCTTAATTCTATATTATTTTATTATATCCACGTTTATCAATTATTAAAACAATATTTGAATTTTTTTTTTTTGTATTTATGTCAGAAAAAATGTTTACAAAACATTTTTTTTTCAATATTTTGCGACGCAAAGATATCTTTAATATTATTGCTATCACGCCCTTCAAATCATCGAAAAAGTTATTACAACTTTAGCCAATTCAGTCCTATCAAAAAAATATTCCATTGTAAAAGAAAAAAAAAAATTAAAATAACTTTTTACACAAGGAAAGGAATATGCACTCAATCAAAATACACGATTCAATAGAAAATTTATCTTTTACATTTTCAAAAGAAAAAGAAAAAAATATATTCCATTTTTCTCTCATTTTCATTTTCATCTGTATAATTCAATTTTTAAAATTGATAATTCAGCAACAGAATATCTCTGGCACTTACTTAAAATAGATCCTTCAATCCGGAAATTGATTCAATCTTTTCATCGTACGTATATTTTCTTTCAATTTACCAAAACTGTTAAACATTTCATATGAAGGGTTTTTACTTTCTGACCATATTTTCTTTTTTTAAATTCTTTACAAACATATAGTGGTATAAAATATACAACAGTCATTGCCTCATACATACCTAATTGAGAAAATGTACAAAGTAAACGGACCATGTCCTTTTTTATTGAATAGATTTTTGTACCACAGACATATCACCAATAATTATATTCTTCTATAAGAAATTTACTATTTACCGCTGTTATGTTTTTGTTGTCAAATATATGTATAAATAGAAAACGAAAATTTATGTAATGAGGAGATTCGTTTCAGTAGAATGATTTTGACTTAAAATTGTGATTTATCTGATTATTTCGGGCATCTTCAAAAACATTTCATAACAAATATACATGTACCTATCAATAACAAAATATTATATTGGAAATTCAAGAATATACTTATTTTTGAGATTTGCATTTTTAATAAAAATTGAATTTAAGATCAAAGTGATAATACAAATTTTATTGGTAATTAACAAAATTTATATTACTCGTATATGGTTATTTATTCTTAAATATAAATATGGTTGAAAATTAACCAATTTAGGTCTGAAGTGGTTTATTAAAGTTCATTTATAAAATTAAATGCTGTTCCTGATAATTTTTAATGGAAAACATTTTATACAGATAAGAATATTAATTTTCATGATTAATTAGATATTTAGTGTTAGTATCAACATCAACTTTCCATTTTAAAAATCGGCTCTACAGTATTTCTATTTGCGCTGATCTTTCATATGTACTTTAACATAAATTGAAAGATTTGGAATAAAAAATTTATATTTGATACGCCTATGTTGTTCTAATATGTTACGTATGTTTCATCTAAAAATTATTGTTTGAACTTACAAGGTAACCATGTTATAAAAGTATTATTGAACTCCAGTCTCATTCCAATCTACAATTTTATTATTGAAGGTACATATATATTTTATCCATCTTATTTTTATTACTCGGTAACTGAGGCGAAAAGGTTTTTGTTGAATAAATAAAATATATATAAAAGTTTGTTATGAAAAAAAAAGTTAAACATTTAACTCGTAAACACAATTTCGGCTCTATTTCAAATCCGTCATTTTAAAATGTCCATATTAGAGTTCTTGTAGGGTTTTTGTTTCATGTTTCTAATTTTATCTAATCTTATAAACATTAATAATAACTTCAATTTTATTTTAGAATTGTTTAAAATTTTTACACAAAGGATGTCGAATTGTCCTGGGTGAAAAAATCATTTTTATAGACATTTTTATACTTTACAAAATGTTAAATTTACAAATATTTAATAAAGTTGAATTCCATTTAATAAAAAAAAACAGCTTTAGATATTCTTTTATACAGAGAGATTTGACCCCTATTTGACACATGACACTTATCAAAAAGATACATCGGTTAATCTTGATGTTTTAATAAATAATAAAAAATATCGATGCAGAAGAAAAAAAAAAACAATAAATATGTATATCTGATATTGATGTGGGGAATAATCATTGTGTCATTTATTTGTTACTAGAAGTTATCTTTTATTAAATCCCCCAAAATATTTTATTATTATTTTTCTTAAGATGCGTGTAAGTATTTATCAAAAAAATTCACCCTTATTTGAAGCATGTTATAGATTAACTACATACATATATATCCATTCATAATGAATGTAGACGTTTTATATGATTCTTCGAATACATTATACAATAACCAATTCCCCAATATATCATACCAGTTTTAATATTTTATTAGTACCTTTCTAAAAGATACTAGTATAATATTATCAACTCAGATATCCAATTCTATAAAGTGTAAGCTAATCGAACACAGATTCTATCTATCCATATACACATATAATGCAATTTCATGATCATAACATTTTCAGTACACCCATAAATATAATACACCATGTATATATACATACGTATACATATGTATACAAATATACGTATATGTACATAAATTATTTATTTTAGAATGCGTATTGCTGTAAGGGATAAAATATCAACCAGCAAAAATATTAGATATATTTTTTTTTGCATTTATTTTATCCCATAATATTCATTTTTGAAATATATTGCATTATTATGATTTATTGTACTTTCTATGAACATTATAATTTTTTTTTTCTAAACTCAACAAAACTTTATAAGAAATTTCTATTTTTTATTTTTATATAATATTTACCATAATTTTAATTTAAAGTGCAAAGTTGCAACTAACATAAACAAACAAAAAATAACACATTATTTTGAGGAAATTAAAATATGAACAAATCATCCACACAAACATTTGCATAAGTATGTATATATGTGTATGTATTGTATGAAAAATATAATAACTAACCATGTGCCTTAAGCTAAAAACAATTTTCATCAGTCAACTGTAGCAAAAAATTTCTTTTTCTAATTTTTCATGCATTTAAAAAATTTAGGAAAAAAAAATGATAATAAAGAAAAACATTAAAATAACACAAAAAAAGTTAAATAAGAGAAGATGAAGAAATAAAAATTCATCCTCACACACATGATTTTTCCATCAAAAATATTATATAATATAAAATTTATCACTATGTACTGTGTATACTTTTTTTTTCTCCTTTTTTTGTTTTTGGTTTTTCCAGTTATTTTTGTTTAGATACAGTTCGAGATGAATGATTACTTTTTTCTTAAACACACAATTCTTTTCTGTCGAAAATCCATGAAAATTTAACTTCTACAAGAATTTAATTATTTTTGAGCTAGAATAATTAAAAATGATGAGTAGGTATTCCATGGTAAGATAAATCATAATATTTATTCCATGATGAGAAATAATTTTGGACAATCTTTTAATTATTTCAAATTTTTGATGTGATACCGAAGAAGAATTATAAATATGTGCTTTTAATGTTTAGTAAATTTGACGCAAAATTCTGTTTCAAAATAATAAAAAAAAACATTAAAAATGACTACGTATGCATATGTAGTTTTATGATTGAATATTGTATTTAATGAATTATAAAGCTAAAGAATATTTTTATACTGCAAAAATACCCTTTTTTTTAAATTTTTTTAATAATACATGACTTGTTTACCTTAATAGTTTTACATACATACATATATAGATACTAAATATTTTTAGTTTTGTACTTGAATTTTTTTCATTTTACGTACAATTTACCCTATTCTTTTGGAAATGTTTATTTTATTATATTTTCTGATTATTTTATGTACCTATTTCAGTTTTTTTCTTCTCTTTTGCTTACAGACGTGACAAACATATCAAACAAAAATTTGTTGCTAAAACTGGAAAAAATATAAACTTATCATGTCCTGGCGTCAGTGAACATTCGTTAGTTGACAAATTAACCTGGAAAACAACTACAACAATTGCACCATTTGCAAACAGAATACCACTTGTGCATAACCCAAGGATAAGCAAATAATTTATAAATTTCAATGTTTGTTTTTAGTTTATTACAAGTAAAAGTTTTAAATTATTGTAAGTTATATTATTTAGGTTATGTTTTAAAATCTTTAAAATAATAACACCATAAAACAGATGTGTAATATTTATATCACGGTATTAGAAAACAATATGAAATACTCATTGAAATAATGTTTTACATGTTAAATTTAAATGTTTCTGTTTAATATTTATTTACATATGTATGTATATGTAGGTACATATGTTGTTTGTGTTAAATTCATCATAAACAATATTCAGTAGAAGTATAATTTGAATCTACAATATTATTCCCAATAGTAGACATTATATAACAAAATATTAAATGATTGTCAATAGCATAATACTTAGGTATGTAGGTTTTTTTAATGGTAAAAATATGTAACAAAAAAAAAATATTGAAATCCATAATTTTTTTATTAAATACTAAATTTATCACGAAAATGTTAGATATCCTTTTTTCATCTTTGAAAAAACCTACCTTTCTTCACCAAATTCGTAAACATTCATCAAAAATAACCATTTTTTATTATTAAAAAAATAAAACGTAAAATTGAACAAAACAGAACGTTATGTATGATTTTAATTAATGATAAATTTTCAAATAAAAAGAAATTGCGAAATATTTTTAAAAAAATCCTAACTTGAATAAGTTAATGATGACATAAAAAAATTTTAAATGAAAATCTACTTTTTAAAAAGAGGATCTACTATAAGTTAAAATTTAAGAAGAAAAATACACACACTTATTCAGGTAGTTATAGTTATCTTTTTCCAAATTTAAATTCATAAATACAAAAACAAAAAAAAAAAGATATTCTTTTTAATATTGAATATGAATAAGTAAAATGTAGTTGACATGTTCAGATAAAAAATTCTTAATTGAATTTGAAAAGGGTTTTCTTTTAAATATTATATGAAATATCTTTTTTGTTGTTGTTGTATAGGATGTAATAAAAGAATGAGGTCAAAATTAAATAAGATATCTACAGGTATAAATAAAAAAAAACATTTTTTGTTTACGTATGACTGAATTTGAAAGAATACAAATATGTTGAAAATATTTGATAAATTTTCAAACTCATTGAGAAAAACAAAAATTTAATTTTTAATGAATGATTTTTTTTGGAAATACATATTTTTAAAATTGAACAATATTAAAAATAAAAACAAACGTTTTTTTTTTCCTTTTTGTTTTTTATTGGATATTTGTAGAGCATTAAGTTGGCCTGAATAATATCATGATTTTTTTTACATGTCCTTTTTATTTATATATATTTTTTTAAATTTTAATAATATTTTTATTTATTTTACAAAATCTTTTGTGATTGTTATTACTTCATATCTTGCATATTTAAAAAAAAAACCAACTTATGTATAATCTGAAATGTATATACATATGTACCTATATGTATATCATAAAACAATTCTCAATATCATTCTTTAAAACTTTTTAATAAAAACGAAAAACAAAAAAACCAGCAACGCAAATATTATATGACACAATAATATAATAAATTGCGACATAAATTAAAAAACTTTATCTTGACGAAGGCTGTTCCAAAAGTTTTTAGCATTTTAGAAACGAACCCTAAAACATATAATACTGATAATAGATTAGATATCATGTTATCAATTATGTTATTTGAAATTCCTCAATATTTATTGTTTTTTATTTTCAAATGCAATAATTAGCACATTTTGATACCAAATTTCGTGTGAAGAACCAGTAATAAGTAAAAGTTGACATTTGATATATCGTTAAAGTCCTAGAAGAGGAAATTTACCGTACCTTGCTCTGGAAAAGTGGAAAATTTTCGACAACTGCAGAGATAGTAAATAATAGTTTCTCTCATCCCCCTATTTCTATCCTACCTACAATTTTTCTATTAAAAGCGGTTACAAAATTTAACAGCTTAAAAAAAAATTTTTTTAATTGCTTAAAAAAAAACTTAATTTGGGGACAATAAAAATATTTTAACAAAATCTCGCTTCATTTTATTTTCGGCCTGAAACTTATAAAACAACCCTCACATAAAAAAATTTAATATTTTTCAAATTAATTTTTTGCCAAAGAAGAAAAATTAATTTTTTCCACTCCATTAAATAAAAAAGAAAATTTATGAAGCCATTGAAATGTTATTGAAATTTTTCATTAGAATTTAAAAAGATCAAAGAATTTTTTTACTTTCTACTTTTGTAATTCATATAAATATATGTACTTATGTATATAATGCTTTCGAATAACTTTTTTTTACTTAAGTTATATTAAAAAGAAAAAAGAATCAAAAAAGCACTCCAGTTTCAAATTACGTCATTATAGAAATTTGCGCAAAATTTGAACAATTTCAATCAAAATCAAATATGATTTTTCATTATTCTTAGAAACTCATTTACAGCCACATTCACATCACTTCACTTTTACATACATATGGGTATATTTGATTTCATTTCATATCTATACACAAGTACAAATAATAATTAAAGATAAAAAGGTATTACAATTTTTTTTATTGCAAAAACAAATATTGAAGGAAAATTTTCAATTTTAAATTAAATAAAACGGAAACATAAACATCTAATTATACTGAAATAGATATAATGTACATATATACATACATACACTTATTGTTTAGGATCTATAAAACTAATTGTGAATATCAGTTTGTAGTCATCTTTCTTTTATTGTATTTAAAAGTATATATGTAGTATATATTGTAAGCAGTATGGCGTTTAGAGTAGTCAGTTGTCAAAGATGGTAGAAGCATTCGGTCGAGAAATATAAATTATAATAAAATTGGTCTTAAACGCGGAATAAATATATCAAAAATAACTTATTGTTGTTTTATGTTAAATAAGCATATTAATACGGTTGTGTCGATTCATTAAATTTGTTTCGATTTAAATAACATTAAAAATATTGAATTCGAGTACTTAACTCAGAATATCCCAAACAAATTGGCGCCCGAGCAGGGACATAATACAACATAAAAGCCGTGTATTAATGAATTTTCTCATTTGTGATTTATCAATTTATCGATTTAGTTCAATTTTCGATTTGTGCTTTGTGTTTCAGTGGATATTTAAAATACATATAATAAAATTATTATAGATTCAGGGACATTCAAATTACAAAAATTACATATTAAAAAAAAAAAAAAAAAAAAAAAAAAAAAAAAGAAAGTGTATAAGAAATAATATCATGTACATCCATTTGCATAAATCGCCTGATCATAGTGGTGTTATAAGTGAAAGTGAGATAACAATATATATAATATCAATACTATCTTCTCGTTTCTTCATTATTTTGATTTTGCGCTTTTCGTCTTCATTTTGAAGTATAAGTTTGTAATTCACAATGGATGTTTTGAAAAGAAGAAGAGCAATTATTAAGGCTCAGTTCACACGTTTGGAAAGTTCAGTGGATGCAATATTCAATACAGAAAACACTCTTATCGAAGAATTTGAAAATAGATTGCAAAGATGTAAAGAACTTTTATCTGAATTTAATATTATACAGGCAGAAATTGAAGAATCTTTAACCACTGAAAATGAAATAGAAACAGAAATTATACAAAGAGAAGCTATTGAAGAAAGATATTTTTCTATATCTGCAAGGTGTACATTTAAAATAAAACAAAATGATAATGAACAAAGGTTACCTCAATCCGAACAAAATGTTACATCAGCTATTGACATACTAACTGCAAATCAAAATCAGTTAACAAATATATTACAAAATATTACCAACTTAACTAATAATTCAAATGTGCAAGCTTCTACACCTAATACAATAACAACTCAAGAATTGAATACAACTGAAATACAAGCAAAAATTCAGCTACCAATGATGCAAATACCTACATTTTGTGGAGATTATAAAGAATGGTCATCATTTTTTGATCTTTTCCAGTCTGTTGTACATAATAACAATGCATTATCATCATCACAGAAATTTCAATACTTGAAATTGGCTTTGAAAGGAGAAGCCGAATCAACATTAAAGCATCTATCAATTTCGGATGCAAATTATGAGGCTGCTGTTGATATTTTAAAAGGCAAATACGACAAAGAAGATTATCTGATTGAAGCACATTTAGAAACACTAATGGAGTGTCCATCTTTGAAAAATTCTACTGCTGACAGTATTCGCAATCTCGCTAATACATTCAACGAAACTGTACGAGCACTTAAGGCAATAAAACTTCCTGTAGAACAATGGGACTGTTGGCTTAACTTTCTTTTGGTTTCAAAGTTGGATAGGGATTCTCAACAGCTATGGCGTCGTGAAGTTGCAGACACAAGGCGTCCTAAATTTGACCAACTGCTTCAATTCCTTGAACGACGTATTTATGAATTATCAACATTACACAAACAAACAGTGAAGGATAACAAATTTATGCAACCTAAATCATTTTCAAATAAGGTAAAATATTCACATCCTGCTGCAATATCTACATGTATTATATGTAAAGAACATCATGCCCTTTATCATTGTCCATCATATATTAAAAAACAAACTACAGAACGAATGAAGATTGCAAAAGATAATGGTCTATGTTACAACTGTCTAAGAGGTAAGCATTTAACAAATGATTGTAATTCCAGTTTTAGATGTAAACATTGTAAGAAGAAGCACCACTCTACTTTACACATGGAATCTGAAAAACCTAAATCAATTAATAACATAAGTCCTTCATTAACAATTACAAAAGATTTCAATTCTGTAAATTATACAAGTGTATTGCCAACTGCCATAGTTCTTATTAAAAATAGAATGCATCAGTTTCAACCATGTCGTGCACTTTTAGACTCGGGATCACAGATGACATTAATTTCTGAATCCTGTGTACAACGTCTTAAACTAAAAAGAACAAATGCAAGATTATCAATTGCTGGAGTTGGTGATGTTGACTCACATCAAAAATCTACTAAAGGAAAAGTTTTATTAGAGCTAGGATCTAAACACGATTCAAGATCTCTACAAACAACAGCTTATGTACTTCAAAAATTGACGCACGACCTACCGCCAATCCAGTTAAATGCATCAAGTAGCCAATGGTTTAAAGGTTTTAAGAATTTAGCTGATCCATATTTCGATATTCCTTCTAAAATTGATTTAATTCTTGGTTGTGATGTATTTTTTGACGTACTCTTAGACGAAAAAATATCGAATACATTCTCCAATTTAAAGGCATATAAAACAATTTTTGGATGGATTGTGACAGGCAAAATACAAGAACAAGAGGTTACAACTTGTTTACATGCTGTGGTGGATATTGATAGAACATTAAGACAATTTTGGGAAATGGAAGAACCATCTTCTCATATTGAAATGTCCTTAGATGACAAAGAATGTGAAAAACATTTCGAAAATACTCATTCACGCTTATCTAGTGGCCAGTATATGGTAAGATTGCCATTTAGGCAATCGCCAGCTCTTCTTGGTGAATCAAAACATCAGGCCTTAACAAGGTTATATTCTATGGAAAGACGTTTTTATAAAGATTCCTATCTTGCGGAAAATTATCAACAGTTTATGAAAGAGTACAGTGATTTGGATCACATGAAAAAGGTTCCACATAATACAAATTCTACTGGGTTTTATTTGCCTCATCATGGTGTGTGGAAAATTAATAGTCCTACTACCAAATTGCGTGTGGTATTTGACGGATCGGCTACATCAACAAATGGCGTTTCACTAAACGACTTACTTTATACTGGTCCTAAAATTCATAATGAATTGTTCGACATTCTATTAAAATTTCGTAGAGGTCGAATTGGATATACTGCAGATATTAAAAAAATGTTCCGTCAAATAATCCTACATCCAGAAGACCGCAAATATCAAAAGATATTATGGAAAAATTCAACCAATTGTGAAATTAGTGAATTTGAACTTAATACTGTAACATATGGTACTTCCTGTGCACCGTTTCTTGCACTTCGAATACTAATTCAATTATCTAAAGACGAAGGTAGTATATATACTCGTGGAGCTCAAGTTTTATCAAACAATTTTTATGTTGATGACTTAATGGCATCTGACGATGATCTTCAAGAAGCACTTTTAAACAAGAAAGATGTAATAAATATTTTAAAAAATGGAAAATTTATTTTACATAAATGGGTATCTAATTCAAGTGAATTTTTGAATAGTATTCCTTTAGAGCTACAAGAAAACGGAAATGTTTTTCACTTAGAAGATGATACAATGGTAAAAACATTAGGTCTAAATTGGCATCCTAAAGAGGATTGTTTTTCTTTCTCAGTAAATTTTGAAGAATCCACAACGTATTCAAAACGTTCTATATTATCCATGATATCTAGAATTTTTGATCCATTGGGATTGCTATCTCCAAGCATAATAATAGCAAAGATTTTAATACAACAGCTATGGATTACGGCACATTCTTGGGATGCACCACTACCTACAAACATTAAAGAACAGTGGAAATTATTATGTGTTCAATTGAATGATATAAAGGACTTAAGAATTCCTAGATGGATTAAGACAAAGCAAGATGCTCATGTAGAACTACATGGATTTTCTGACGCTTCAGAGAAAGCTTTTGCTGCAGTTATCTACATAAGGGTGTATGAGAAAAACAACTGTGAAGTTCATCTATTAACATCTAAAACTAAGGTAGCTCCCATCAAACAAGTAAGTCTACCTAGATTGGAACTGTGTGGAGCTCATCTATTGGCAAAACTATTGTTACGAGTAAGAACAACTTTAAAAATTGATATTAATAATTGCTTTGCGTGGACAGATTCTACCATTGTACTTGCATGGTTGAATGATTTTCCTAGAAGATGGACCACTTTTGTTGCAAACCGGACTTCTATGATTTTAGAAGTTTTACCTTATGATCGATGGCGACATATTTCTTCAAAAAACAATTCAGCGGATCACGCATCAAGAGGGATATATCCAAAAGAATTATTGTCGTGTAATTTATGGTGGCATGGACCTAATTTTCTTCAAAGTACGAATTTTGATTTATCGTCGAATATTACTTCGTATAACAGCGATCTAGAACAGAGAAAACAAAACAAATTGATAGCAGTATTTGAAATGCAAAATAATATAATAGATAAGTATTCGTCACTCACAAAATTATTGAGAATTACAGTATGGTTATTAAGATTCATCCAAAAATGTCAAGGTAAATTGGATCGGACATCAGCAGAATCAACAATAGAATTCATTACTACTGATGAATTGAAGATAGCTTTATTAATTTGGGTTAAAAATGCACAAAATAAAAACTTCTCCAGTGAAATATGCAGTATTAAAAAACAACAAAACATAACTAATAAAAGTAAATTATATATGTTAGAACCATTTCTAGATGAATCAGGTGTTCTCAGGGTGGGCGGACGTCTTCAACATGTAAACATCAGTTTTGATCAACGTCATCCAATAATCTTACATAAGGATGATAAGATAAGTTATTTAATTGTGGCACATTATCATCACCAATTATTACATGCTCAAGGACAATTATTAGAAAGTAATATTCGTTTGAAATATTGGATAATAGGAATTAAATATCTAATTAAAAGTTATGTAAAAAATTGTGTTGTTTGTACACGATATCGATCTAAGGCTTGTACGCAGAAGATGGCAAACTTACCAATGTCACGTTTTCAAATAGGAAAACCTTTTCTAAACTCAGGTGTCGATTATGCTGGACCTCTTATCATACGCAGTTGGAAGGGCAGAGGTGCTAAACAACTGAAATGTTACATCGCCTTGTTCATTTGTATGGCCACAAAAGCGATTCATTTAGAATTGGTCGTGGATTTATCAACGGATGGTTTTATCGCCGCATTTAAAAGATTCATAGCACGCAGAGGTAATATTAAAACATTATATAGCGACAATGGAACTAATTTTCAAGGGGCAGTTCGTTATTTACAAGAAGTGTATCAATATTTTCAAAATATTTCCAATAAGGACAAGGTTCATAATTACATGAGTGAAAATAATATCGAATGGAAATTTATACCACCTTCTGCTCCACATTTTGGTGGCCTGTGGGAGGCAGGTGTGAAGAGTGTGAAATTTCATTTAAAAAGGATAATGACTAATGCCAATTTAACATATGACGAACTCTATACGCTTTTGTGTCAAATCGAGTATTATTTAAATTCAAGACCATTAATACCAATTACTAATAATAAAGATGATCTACAGGTATTGACTCCAGGTCATTTTCTGACAGGTAGTGCAATGGGTTCGGTTCCAGAAATTCCGTTATCAGATGACATCAAATGTTTCCGTACAAGATGGTTACACGTTCAATCGTTACAGCAACATTTTTGGAATAGGTGGCATAAAGAATATTTATCTACATTGCAACAAAGAACAAAGTGGCTGATTAAAAAACGAAATATACAAGTTAATGATTTGGTTTTGATAGTAGAGCCAAATATTTCTCCCGGTCAATGGATGATGGGTCGTGTGGAAACAACTCAACCTGGAAATGATAATTTAGTTAGAGTAGTTACATTAAGAACAAAGAATGGTATAATCAAAAGACCGATTGCTAAATTGTGTTTGCTTTTATCAGATCAAGATATCATGTAATATTTTATTTTATAATTGTAATAATTAGTAATGTAATTTCAAAAAGATATGTTGAAAAATTAACTTTTCAAGGTGGGCGGAATGTTTAGGATCTATAAAACTAATTGTGAATATCAGTTTGTAGTCATCTTTCTTTTATTGTATTTAAAAGTATATATGTAGTATATATTGTAAGCAGTATGGCGTTTAGAGTAGTCAGTTGTCAAAGATGGTAGAAGCATTCGGTCGAGAAATATAAATTATAATAAAATTGGTCTTAAACGCGGAATAAATATATCAAAAATAACTTATTGTTGTTTTATGTTAAATAAGCATATTAATACGGTTGTGTCGATTCATTAAATTTGTTTCGATTTAAATAACATTAAAAATATTGAATTCGAGTACTTAACTCAGAATATCCCAAACACTTATGTAATTACATACATATACATATACTTACATGTCCATATTTAAAATATAATTTACGTTGGAATCCTTCTTTTGAGTTCTAATTATTCAAGAGATATTTTGATGAACACGAAAAGGTAATTTTGTTGATGAAACTTTTAAAATTTGTAAACGATAAACCACATCACTTTTGCAATCAACCGAATTTAAACGTTCCATTGACTTTAAGTGATATATGTATGTACATTCTTATCACATCAAGCTCAAAATGTAATAAATTTTTATTTTTATATTAATTTTTTTTTTCTTTTTTTTTACAGCTTTAACTTACATATCTTCGACAATTTTAGTTTGCACTTTAATCCAGTTATTGCATCCGACACTGCTGAATATATATGTCTTGTCAATGATAGGCACATACCAGAAGCTATTTTTGATTTATTAGTCCAAGGTTTCATTATTTTACAGAAAGTACATTAGGTACTTATAAAATCCTACTATATAAATTTTATTTAATAAAATAAAACGAACACAAAATATGAACACACGTGAAATTTAATTCTTTATAACTTTTAATTGATGAGATTTCCACTATAACAACGTTTTTTTCTTTTTTCTTTTATATATTATTTTGAATTCTTGCAGATGTTACAGATCCGCCAGAGAGGCCTTTAATTACAAGTTTTACTTCACGCTCAGTAAATTAGTAAATCACACTCACAGAATCCAAGAAATACTCCAATTATACATTTCATTATTGAGACCAGGTAATAATTATATTTTAAAATTTTTCTCGTAACTTCATTGAACACAAATTAATTTTAAAACTTTTCCATTATTTATTCTTATTCATTTTATTTCTTCTACACATCAATAAAAATAACACAGTATATGTATGTACAAAGAATAATAAGTCAAGATAAAAAGCACTTGTCTTATGTTTTAGAAAATTAATAGTTTGATGATTGATTTTTATATTTGAAAAGAAAAATGTAATTGAGAACTATGTACATATACTCGTATTATTTTTAATAAAAATTTCATTTATTTTTATTGGAATTATATATTTAAAAAAAAGTCTTGTGAAAATGTTTTATTTTCTTGTTTCTACATACATAAAATATAAATTTCAAAAACAAATTTATTCAAGAAATTTCTTTAATTTAAACGAAATCATATAACAAAAGATATAATTCTTGTACAATCATAAATCAATTTTTTAACATAACAAACCATAATTATACATAAGATTTATATTCTATTTATAGACTTTACTCTTTCAACATTTTCATCCCTTTATTTTCTTAATACATTCTGTACTTATGTAGATTTATTGTTGTCATCACTATCCTCATTGGTAACTTTATAAAATATTAAATTGTATTCTTTACTTTGTTCGAGTAGAAGATAAGAATTCGAATCGCTAGGAAGATAAAAAAGCGAATTGAAGAAGTATCGCGGAGGAGAATTGATTTCCCATCAATAAGGTGTTACGCAAGTTACATATTGTTTAAATGCACATCTGCTTAATTTTATTGTAAGTACAGTAATTAATAAGAAATGCTTATTTAGCACATTCTTTGTATTATGATAAAAATATTACACCTGTTAATCAGAAATGTAAAAATTATTGTAGGTCAAGAAATACTGCTTACTAAGTAATTTCATTATGTTAAGTACTATTTTGTTTAGAATGAATAATTGTTTACATTTAAAATATAATGACAATGTAAAATTTAATAAACAATTAAATTAAGTTTGTTTTTTACGAATGCTGATCACGCTTCCGATGACATAGAAGTTAAAACAGCAACCAATGTAACGGGGCAAGCGGGAACCATATCAGAAGACGCAATCATAGAAAATCATCCAGGCGATGATATAGACCACCAATTAACACGACTAGTGCGAAGACAAAAGGCACTAATGAAGACTATAGTGCACATAATTCAAGAAATTGAATTAAAATTAAACACTCATTGTTCCAAGGCATATTTTAGTATAAAAATACAGGCCTTGCAAACGTTTGAATCTGAAATGATGAATAACCATCACTTGATTTCAGAACTAAGTGACAATCCTCCAGCAGAATATGATACAAATCATTATCAAATGTTACGACAAAGGCTTTTAATTGTCGCGACTATTCAAGTTCTATACTTGAACAATCTGTTGTCAGAATAATATTATATTCAAATACAGGATTTGAATATTTCGTTATAATACGATACAACAAAGGGTGATTAGAGTATTCAAGTACAACACCTGAGTACTCAGTCGATTATTTGAGAATGTTCAAATACTTAATCTGAACACCCAGTCGAGAGTAACAATTGCAAAAAAAGGGATCTTGGCAGCCTCACCAAGATAAGAAAAAAAAGGCTTTGATTATTTTGAGACAACTGCTACTGAACATTTATTAATTATCTTTCTCTATTTATACATAAATTTAATTCCTACTTAATGCTATTATAAAATTTATTTCCGTAAAAAACAAACTTAATTTAATTGTTTATTAAATTTTACATTGTCATTATATTTTAAATGTAAACAATTATTCATTCTAAACAAAATAGTACTTAACATAATGAAATTACTTAGTAAGCAGTATTTCTTGACCTACAAAATTTTTACATTTCTGGTTAACAGGTGTAATATTTTTATCATAATACAAAGAATGTGCTAAATAAGCATTTCTTATTAATTACTGTACTTACAATAAAATTAAGCAGATGTGCATTTAAACATTCTCCCCGCCGTTGAACTAGTAGTTCAACCTACAGTTGTTTTAAACTGAAATGCATTGTCATCAGGTTTTTGAACTTCTGATAATGAATTTGTTTTTATATTAATTGTTTTTTGCTTATGACAATTTTTAAAAATTATGTAACATATTACTAGTAAAATTAATGCTAATGTAAAGTAACCTAGTGAAAAATGATGAAAATCGTATTTTGATTTGAGTGTAATTAAATGTTCTTGACCTTGTAGATAATTCAATTGTTGATGTAATTGAGTTAGGTTGGTGATTAGCGAGTGTGTTGAAATTGGTGTATACTGAAGATTTACTAATGTTGATGGTTGAAGAAAATCAGTGAAGTTAACTGGCATGACAATAGATGAATTAATAGCAGTTGAATAAATATTATGAGCTTGAAGTGTAGTTGACCTATCTCTTATCAGGCATCCGTTTTGAACCTTTATTATTCCTGAGCCAGATAAAGTTTTTTGCGATATGTGATGTCCACAGCAGATTTGAATGGTGATTTGTTCTCCTGTAGTATACATCCATTGATTTTGTGACTTTAATTGTGTCCATGTTGGGACTTCTGGTGAGTTAGTAATCCTACAAGATGATGGTAATATAGTTTGCGTTAATATGCTGATTTCACATGCGCCTTGTGTACTGCCTTGGTGATATAGTGGATGCTGTTGCTTACATAGGTATGTTGACTCTTTTGTTTTAGAACATTTGTCCAATTCTAATTCAGTAATAGTATAATACAAATCCTTTTGAAGGTTAACTAGTATATATCTTGAAATTGGTTCAATCGATATATACGTGTTATTAATAAATGCTGGAACTGGTGTTATCCACAGTAATTCAAAGTGTTCTGGAGTGACTAATGGCAAGCTAATTTCAAAAATAATTTGGTTTGATGAGAGTTGACCCTTAATTGACATAAACCTGTAAAGTTCTAATAAATTTTGTGTTATTGTCGGTAATTGTACATTTGATGGTAAATTTTCAGTAATTATTGTCAATTGTACTTGTAACTGAGCTGGAGTTAAAAGTAAGGGATTCAGCTTTCCATGATGAGTATCAATCATAACATCAATTAAAGCAGCTTGCATTCGCTGATAATTAGTAATGATGAGTATCAGGCGTAAAGCTAGTGCATCAAAAATTTTTGATAATTGGTCATCATGAAATACATTTTGTATGCTGTTAATTAAAATAGATGTTCGATTCAAATATCGAGTAAATTCTTGTAGTTGTTTGTTCGTATCTTCTTGTGATTTCTTCATAATGTTAATTGTTGAATCCACAATCGAAATCTGATTTTTTAGTAAACTTAATAAATGCTGCTGATTATTTTCAACTCCGTTTATAATGTTGGACATTTTGTCTTCATAACTTGAATCTAACACCCCAAAAAATGAATGTGCGATGTTACCAACGAAATTAAAAGGAGATCGACTACGTCTAGGTTGTTTCTGAGGAGATAATAAATTATTATTATTGTGTATTTCCAATAAGATTTGCTCAAACTGTGATACAGTAAGGCTGCAAGCGTGATGTTGTGTCAGGTTAGTACAAATGTTATGTAATTGCTCAACACCGCTGGTGATACTCATCAACTCTGACCAATATGACGTCATGTTGAAAAAAACTATAAGCTTCCATTCATCAGTTATGAGTTGTGCAGAGCCCATACCTTCAAAATAAAGCCCAGGGTGTGATTTAAAAGGTTTAATTGATATATCAGCTAATGCGAGTAGTGGCATCATAAGACAAGTGAGTAAAAATAGACCATTATTAACCCGACGACGTTTACATTTCTTCTTCAAATTTTGTTGAGATACATCATTATTATCGTGAAGAATTGAAATTTGACCTGTATCCTCAGTAGTATCTCCTGCAATCCGTTTTTCAGTTATTCCAACTGGATCTGAATCTTCTATTTTGTCCTGCTGTATTGGTAATGGGGCTAACCTGTGAATAGGTCTCTTCAGTAGCCCAGCTGATGTTTTCACCGTGACAACCCTTACAACGCCGTCAGGACCAGTTGTAGTTTCGACGACTCGACCCAAAGGCCACGAAAGAACAGGTAAATTATCTTCTTTTAAAATTACCATTATACCAGGTTGTACATTAATTTGTTTTTGTTTCCACTTGTAGCGATGCTGGAGTTCAATGAGATACTCTTTGGACCATCTCTCCCAAAATTCACGTTTTAAACTTGCCACCAGCTTCCACCGATATAATAGATTACCTTTTACTGGACTAGCGTGTGGGTCAACAATAGTTGTAAGTGGTTCTCCTACGAGGAAATGTCCTGGTGTTAATGCATGCATGTCATTTGGGTCACTAGACAAAGGTGTGATAGGCCTTGAATTTAATATAGCTTCAATTTCGACCATTATTGTGGTTAACTCTTCATATGTAAGCGGTGCTGATGCTACACTTCGGAGAAATAACTGCTTTGCTGATTTTACAGCAGCCTCCCACAACCCACCAAAGTGTGGAGCTCGTGGAGGTATAAAATGAAAATCAATATGTTTTGTTCCACAAAATTCTGCAATTTTGTGGTATGCCTCATCACTGTATATCGTTATTTGAAGTTTTTGCAGCTGATTGTTGGCCCCTACAAAATTAGTGGCATTATCACAATATAAATTTTTACAATGACCACGTCGGCCGATAAATCTTTTTAGAGCACCTATAAAAGCTTCGGTGGTAAGATCACTCACTACTTCTATATGCACTGCCTTTGTACAAAAACAGCAAAATATCGCTACGTATGCTTTTGTTGTTCGACTACCTCTACCCTTGCTGTGTACAAAGAAAGGTCCACAAAAATCTACTCCTGAATTGAGAAATGGTCTTGCTGGATGAATTCTGGAGGCTGGTAACTGGCCCATCAATTGACCTAACAGCTTAGGCCTAGATCGACAGCATCGTACGCAATGTTGTACCACTGATCTAGCAAGTGTTTTACCCTTGATTGGCCAGAATCGTTGACGAACTGCTGCGAGTAATGCTTGAGGTCCTGCATGCAACTGAGTATTATGTATATGCGTGAATAACATTCTGGTGACTGGATGAGCATATGGGATCAGCATTGGATGTTTAGCATCATACGGAATGTTAGCCTCACTTAGTCTTCCACCTACCCTGATAATGCCAGCTTTATCTAAAAATGGACACAAACTTGACAAAGAACTATGTGTACTAACATTGCCACATTTTTTCAATTGAATATAATCTTCTTGAAACTCTTGAGTTTGAATCGTTTTTACAATAATGTCTGTTGCTTTATTTAATTCCCCGACCGATAGAGGCCCGGAACACTGTTTTTTCAATATCTTGTTACTAATAAACCGATAAACATACGCTATTATTCGTTGAAGTCGTGGAAATGAATTTTTATGATTTATCTTATCTAATTGAATTGCTGGTGACACACAATTAAGTAATACTACTTTTGATGGTTTTCTCTCCAACTCAGTGTCTTCAATTTCGTGCTCCTTGATCCACCGTTCCTCAGAGCCAAAAAGGAATAACGGTCCGTTGAACCACAAATGACAATCCTTCAACTTTTGAGGTGAAATTCCACGAGATACTAAATCAGCTGGGTTATCTTCTGACGCAACATGATTCCATTGATCAGACATAGTAAGCTCCTGGATGGCTGCAATTCGGTTTGCCACGAATGTATGATAAATTGATGGAGAATTATTAATCCATGCTAGTACGATTTTTGAATCTGACCAATAGTAACTTTGGTTGCTCCATTTCAGATCTTGTTTCACTCGATGTGACAACTCTGCACCTAATTTAGCAGCACACAGTTCTAATCGAGGCAATGTACATTTTTTCAATGGCGCAAGCCTCGATTTTGCGCATAGTAACTGCATGCTGATCCTTCCGTTATTCAAAACTGCACGAATGTAGATTGCAGCTCCATATGCTTGTTCAGATGCATCACAAAATACGTGCATTTGTAGTGAGCAGTATGATTGGTGGTTAAAAATGTGTCTTGGAACTCGAATATCCTTCATAAATTGTAGCTCATTCCTAAATTTATTCCATCTTGTATATATTTCGGTAGGCACAGCGGTATCCCAGTCAAGTTTTAGTTCCCATAATCTTTGTAAAATCAGCTTGGCTGTTACTATTATTGGATTCAAGATCCCAAGTGGATCGAATAAATGTGCAATTTCTGCTAAAATTCTCCTTTTCGTAACAGCTGAAGTATATTCTTGGTTATGTACTGAAATTCGAAATTCATCAGCCTTAGGAAACCAACTCATGCCTAAAGTCTTCACATGGTATTGGTCATCCTCATGGACATCCAACTGTGATGCTCGATTTTCAAGTGCAATATCCTGCCACAACTTAGGATGATTTGTACACCACTTACGTAGATTAAAACCTGCCGATTTTAATAATTCATCAAGTTGATTTCGTTTGTCAAGAGCTTCAGGCAGATTATCACTGCCTGCCATTGCATCATCGACATATAAATTTTCCATTATGCACGTTGCCCCTAATGGATATTGGTCAAAGTTTTGCTGTGCTAGCTGCTATAAACTTTTTATAGCTAAGTATGGTGTCGAAGTTACACCATACGTAACTGTACGTAATCGAAAATATTTGAGATACTGGTCTTCGTGGTCCCTCCAAACTATGAGTTGGTAATTTTGATCCTCCGGATGTACCAAGATCTGGCGATACATTTTCTCGATGTCAGCTGTAAAAACATATCTAGGAAGTCGGAATCTAATTAAAATTGAAAATAAATCAGCTTGTATTTTTGGGCCAGTATGAAGAATATCGTTAAGTGACACGCCTGTGGACGTCTTCGCCGATGCATCGAAAACTACTCGAAGCTTTGTCGTGGTGCTGTCAGGTTTCAGCACACAATGATGAGGCAAAAAATAACATGATTTTGGAATATCATTATGACTGATAGGTTCCATATGCTTTAGTTGTACATATTCCTTAATAAAATCAGTATATTTTTTGTTTTAGCTCAGGATGTTTCCTTAATTTTCTTTCTATCGCATAAAAACGGGATACTGCCATCTCCTGTGAATTTCCTAATGCCGTTGCGCTATGTGCAAAAGGAAGGCGTACAACAATTCTTCCATCTTTTGTTCGCTGCGTAGTTGTGTTGAAAATGTTTTCACATTCTTGATCAGTACTGCTCAGTTTGTATACCATCCTCTCTGGTTCTTCTAACAACCAAAATTTCTCAATTTGTGCTTCAAGCTTATCTTCAACGTGGTTGCATATGCCACAAAATGCATCTGAGTCAAGAGAATCCTGTATTTTTCCTGAAATGACCCATCCAAACACCGTATTTTGTAGTGTTGGTAAGTTATTACCCAATGAAATTTGTCCTATGGATAACAATTGGTAGAACTGTTCAGCACCGATGAGTAGATCGATCCGCCCTGGTTGATAAAATGTTGCATCGGCCAACTGTATGTTTTTAGGAATCTTCCATCGGCTGATGTCGAACATTGAAGTAGGGTGTAATTTTGTAATTTGAGGTATGATGTGTGTATACATGTGAGTGGAATAAGATGTCGTGTTGGATTTTATACATACTGAAACTTTACGATGCGTGTGTTGTCTACCATCACCTAATCCGTGAATACTCAAATGATCTTGTTCTTCTGGAAGGAGCAATCTTCCTGCCAATCTTTCCGTGATGAAGTTCATTTGAGATCCTGAGTCAAGTATAGCTCTGCATTCTATTTCTCGTCCATCATGAGCTTGTACCTTTAATGTGACCGTGCTCAGCAACACATATCCATCTCTGATGTCACTATTCTGGGCAGCAAGATTGATAGTCTCTCGAGGAGCTTGCGTAGGCTTCGTGTGTTCCTCTTTTACAGGTTGACCCTTTACTTGACTGTTTTGCTTTGCAGCACCTGATGACTTCATAGGTTGATAACTGCCCTGCTCTTGACGATGTAGCAATGTATGATGCCTTTTTTCACATTTAGCACACGATCGCGATTGACACTCTGTAGCCGCATGACCAGGTCTCATGCAGTTAAAACACAAATTGTTTCGCTTCACTAACTCGCGGCGATCACTTATTGATTTTGCACTAAACACTTTACAAACATACAACGGATGTTGCTGCTTACAAGCAACACAAAGTTTAC
Source organism: Bombylius discolor (assembly GCA_939192795.1). NCBI lineage: Eukaryota > Metazoa > Arthropoda > Insecta > Diptera > Bombyliidae > Bombylius > Bombylius discolor. The sequence continues at coordinate 16,717,534 of OW584241.1, read as the reverse complement.
TAGTAGTTCCTAGTAAATTAATTGTTTTCGGAAGCCCCTGCGTTTTTTGTCTTGCACCTAAAGCTTCTAGCGACTGAAATCTGGTTTCTAAGAACGCCAAAACCTTTTGTAGAGACGGTAAGTCTCTTGGACATGTCATAGACTGCTCGTATAAAACGAGCGTAGATCAATCAAATCGTTTTGTAAGTAAAAACACCAAGAATGGATCCCAAGACTCAGTTGAGATCCCTAAGCTATTAAGACCCATAATACACTCTTTTGTGACGTCATGTAGTGACTTAATCGCACTACTAGATTCTACTTGGACCATTGGTTGAGCCAATAGCTTCTGCAGCAACGCGTTTACCAACAGTCGTTTATTATCGTATCTATTACAGAGAATTTCCCAAGCGGCAGCGTAATTTTCTCGTGTTATAGGTAAGTGCTGAATCAATCTCCGTGCTTCACCCGCTAAGTTGCTTGTGAGATAAAACATTTTTTCAGTTTCATTAAGACATCGATCATGAATCAGTTGCGTATACAGATCACGAAATTGGACCCACTGAAGATAGTGACCTTCAAATTTAGGCAACGTAATCTTCGGCAACTTCATCTGAATGGAGCTGTTACCTCCATCTGAATTGTTGTGACTCAATTTTTCATTTAGCGAAATAATTGTGTCTTGTACCCACGATTGCATTTCAAAATAATGATTTGTATCATATTCTGCTGGAGGATTGTCACTTAGTTCTGAAATCAAGTGATGGTTATTCATCATTTCAGATTCAAACGTTTGCAAGGCCTGTATTTTTATACTAAAATATGCCTTGGAACAATGAGTGTTTAATTTTAATTCAATTTCTTGAATTATGTGCACTATAGTCTTCATTAGTGCCTTTTGTCTTCGCACTAGTCGTGTTAATTGGTGGTCTATATCATCGCCTGGATGATTTTCTATGATTGCGTCTTCTGATATGGTTCCCGCTTGCCCCGTTACATTGGTTGCTGTTTTAACTTCTATGTCATCGGAAGCGTGATCAGCATTCGTACCTAACAAACCTGTTAATTTTTCCTTAAAATCGTCATATATTTTATTTGCCTGCTCAAAGTATTTATTTTTGAAATAATTGTGAGTCGAGTGACTAACTGCCAACGTCAGAAGTGTCTGATCGTTAGCATACAATTCCTTCCACAATACTTCAAGGCGTTGTAGCCGTGTAACTAGATAGTCCTTAGTTTTCCTGTTACTTGAATCCTTTTTAAAATTGGCGTATGACCTTTCCAGTTCTTCTCCTAGCTCCTGTTGTCTTAAAAATAATTGATCCGTCATCCTTGTCAGAATTGAGATCACGTCAGGGTCACCAAATGTTACGACAAAGGCTTTTAATTGTCGCGACTATTCAAGTTCTATACTTGAACAAGCTGTTGTCAGAATAATATTATATTCAAATACAGGATTTGAATATTTCGTTATAATACGATACAACAAAGGGTGATTAGAGTATTCAAGTACAACACCTGAGTACTCAGTCGATTATTTGAGAATGTTCAAATACTTAATCTGAACACCCAGTCGAGAGTAACAATTGCAAAAAAAGGGATCTTGGCAGCCTCACCAAGATAAGAAAAAAAAGGCTTTGATTATTTTGAGACAACTGCTACTGAACATTTATTAATTATCTTTCTCTATTTATACATAAATTTAATTCCTACTTAATGCTATTATAAAATTTATTTCCGTAAAAAACAAACTTAATTTAATTGTTTATTAAATTTTACATTGTCATTATATTTTAAATGTAAACAATTATTCATTCTAAACAAAATAGTACTTAACATAATGAAATTACTTAGTAAGCAGTATTTCTTGACCTACAATAATTTTTACATTTCTGGTTAACAGGTGTAATATTTTTATCATAATACAAAGAATGTGCTAAATAAGCATTTCTTATTAATTACTGTACTTACAATAAAATTAAGCAGATGTGCATTTAAACACATATATTGATTTTCAAAATGAGAAAAAGCATCTGGACAATACTGATTTACCAGAATGTCATAAAATCAAAGCAACAAATAAACCAATGTCATGGTAATTAATTAAATTCAATGTTCCCATAAGAAAGTAGCTAAATAATCTTTTTTAAATGCCAATTCTTAGTAAAAGTTCTAACATTACTTTTTCCGTTCACATCAATATGCTAATAATGCATATATTACTATTCTATGTAGTTAATATAAGTATGAGAATATCAATTGTAAAATTAAGGTAATAAATAATTAAAAAGATTGTAATTTGATAACCTTGGTAGAAGAAATCTTAAGATAATGAAATGTTAATTTTTACGAAGAGATTCATGCTAAGTTTATTGCTTTAAGAGGTCAGTTCTAAAAGAAAAAGCTTGTTCGGTCATAAACAATAAAGTTGATATAGTTTAAAAAAAAAAATAACTTGTGTTTTATTTGTTTAATTTTATTTTATTTATTTTTTATTTTGGACAACTCCAAAATATATAGGTCGCATTCCTATCCCCGCATCTTTCTATTATCAGCAAGACGAATTGAATTCATATCGCATTTTTCTCGTCCATATAATATCGCTTAAACAATAAAAATACGAGAAAAAGACGATACAAATATCGCATGGAAGATATCGCTTTGTTTTCGTCCGGAAGAATATCTTTCAAATTGCATTCTGAGCTCAGGTATGTTTAATATCTTCACATATGTATGTACTACCTATATGAGAAAAGTCCCAATAAACAATTCCCATCTTCCGCGATATGGAATACGATTCGCCTCGGAAGATATCTCTATCTTCCACGATATCGTATTCTTATCGCGAAAGTCACTCCCGTCGGAAGAAAATGGTTATCGCCGGCGATACGTCAAGAAGAGATTTAGAAGAAACGAGTAGAATATAAGAATTCGAATCGCTAGGAAGATAAAAAGCGAATTGAAGAAGTATCGCGGAGGATAATTGATTTCCTATCAATAAGGTGTTACGCATTCCTATCCCCGCTTCTTTCTATTATCAGCAAGACGAATTGAATTCATATCGCATTGTTCTCGTCCATATAATATCGCTTAAGCAATAAAAATACGAGAAAAAGACGATAAAAATATCGCATGGAAGATATCGCTTTCTTTTCGTCCGGAAGATTATCTTTCAAATTGCATTCTGAGCTCAGGTATGTTTAATATCTTCACATATGTATGTACTACCTATATGAGAAAAGTCCCAATAAACAATTCCCATCTTCCGCGATATGGAATACGATTCGCCTCGGAAGATATCTCTATCTTCCACGATATCGTATTCTTATCGCGGAAGTCACTCCCGTCGGAAGAAAATGGTTATCGCCGGCGATACGTCAAGAAGAGATTTAGAAGAAACGAGTAGAAGATAAGAATTCGAATCGCTAGGAAGATAAAAAAGCGAATTGAAGAAGTATCGCGGAGGAGCATAGATTCCCTATCAATAAGGCGTTACGCAATCCTATCCCCGCTTCTTTCTATTATCAGCAAGACGAATTGAATTCATATCGCATTTTTCTAGTCCATATAATATCGCTTAAGCAATAAAAATACGAGAAAAAGACGATAAAAATATCGCATGGAAGATATCGCTTTGTTTTCGTCCGGAAGATTATCTTCCAAATTGCAGACTGAGCTCAGGTATGTTTAATATCTTCACATATGTATGTACTACCTATATGAGAAAAGTCCCAATAAACAATTCCTATCTTCCGCGATATGAAATACGATTCGCTTCGGAAGATATCTCTATCTGCCACCAATATCGTGTTCTTATCGCGGAAGTCTCTTCCGTCGGGAGAAGATGGTTATCGCCGGCGATACGTCAAGAAGAGATTTAGAAGAAACGTGTAGAAGATAAGAATTCGAATCGCTAGGAAGATAAAAAAGCGAATTGAAGAAGTATCGCAGACAAGAATAGATTCCCTATCAATAAGGCGTTACGCATTCCTATCCCCACTTCTTTCTATTATCAGCAAGACGAATTGGATTCATATCGCATTTTTCTCCATATAATATCGCTAAGCAATAAAAATACGTGAAAAAGACGATACAAATATCGCATGGAAGATATCGCTTTGTTTTCGTCCGAAAGATTATCTTCCAAATTGCATTCTGAGCTTAGGTATGTATAATGTCTTCACATATGTGTGTACTACCTATATGAGAAAAGTCCCAATAAACAATTCCTATCTTCCGCGATATGAAATACGATTCGCCTCAGAAGATATCTCTATCTTACACGATATCGTATTCTTATCGCGGAAGTCACTCCCGTCGGAAGAAGATGGTTATCGCGGGCGATACCTCAAGAAGAGATTTAGAAGAAACGAGTAGAAGATAAGAATTCGAATCGCTAGGAAGATAAAAAAGCGAATTGAAAAAGTATCGCGGAGGAGAATTGATTTCCTATCAATAAGGCGTTACGCATTCCTATCCCCGCATCTTTCTATTATCAGCAAGACGAATTGAATTCATATCGCATTTTTCTCGTCCATATAATATCGCTTAAGCAATAAAAATACTAGAAAAAGACGATAAAAATATCGCATGGAAGATATCGCTTTCTTTTCGGCCGGTAGATTATCTTCCAAATTGCAGACTGAGCTCAGGTATGTATAATGTCTTCACATATGTATGTACTACTTATATGAGAAAAGTCCAAATAAACAATTCCTATCTTCCGCGATATGGAATACGATTGGCCTCGGAAGATATCTCTATCTTCCACGATATCGTATTCTTATCGCGTAAGTCACTCCCGTTGGGAGAAGCTGGTTATCGCCGGCGATACGTCAACAAGAGATTTAGAAGAAACGAATAGAAGATAAGAATACGAATCGCTAGGAAGATAAAAAGCGAATTGAAGAAGTATCGCGGAGGATAATTGATTTCCTATCAATAAGGCGTTACGCATTCCTATCCCCGCATCTTTCTATTATCAGCAAGACGAATTGAATTCATATCGCATTTTTCTAGTCCATATAATATCGCTTAAGCAATAAAAATACGAGAAAAAGACGATAAAAATATCGCATGGAAGATATCGCTTTGTTTTCGTCCGGAAGATTATCTTCCAAATTGCAGACTGAGCTCAGGTATGTTTAATATCTTCACATATGTATGTACTACCTATATGAGAAAAGTCCCAATAAACAATTCCTATCTTCCGCGATATGAAATACGATTCGCTTCGGAAGATATCTCTATCTGCCACCAATATCGTGTTCTTATCGCGGAAGTCTCTTCCGTCGGGAGAAGATGGTTATCGCCGGCGATACGTCAAGAAGAGATTTAGAAGAAACGTGTAGAAGATAAGAATTCGAATCGCTAGGAAGATAAAAAAGCGAATTGAAGAAGTATCGCAGACAAGAATAGATTCCCTATCAATAAGGCGTTACGCATTCCTATCCCCACTTCTTTCTATTATCAGCAAGACGAATTGGATTCAGATCGCATTTTTCTCGTCCATATAATATCGCTTAAACAATAAAAATACGAGAAAAAGACGATACAAATATCGCATGGAAGATATCGCTTTGTTTTCGTCCGGAAGATTATCTTTCAAATTGCATTCTGAGCTCAGGTATGTTTAATATCTTCACATATGTATGTACTACCTATATGAGAAAAGTCCCAATAAACAATTCCCATCTTCCGCGATATGGAATACGATTCGCCTCGGAAGATATCTCTATCTTCCACGATATCGTATTCTTATCGCGGAAGTCACTCCCGTCGGAAGAAAATGGTTATCGCCGGCGATACGTCAAGAAGAGATTTAGAAGAAACGAGTAGAAGATAAGAATTCGAATCGCTAGGAAGATAAAAAAGCGAATTGAAGAAGTATCGCGGAGGAGCATAGATTCCCTATCAATAAGGCGTTACGCAATCCTATCCCCGCTTCTTTCTATTATCAGCAAGACGAATTGAATTCATATCGCATTTTTCTAGTCCATATAATATCGCTTAAGCAATAAAAATACGAGAAAAAGACGATAAAAATATCGCATGGAAGATATCGCTTTGTTTTCGTCCGGAAGATTATCTTCCAAATTGCAGACTGAGCTCAGGTATGTTTAATATCTTCACATATGTATGTACTACCTATATGAGAAAAGTCCCAATAAACAATTCCTATCTTCCGCGATATGAAATACGATTCGCTTCGGAAGATATCTCTATCTGCCACCAATATCGTGTTCTTATTGCGGAAGTCTCTTCCGTCGGGAGAAGATGGTTATCGCCGGCGATACGTCAAGAAGAGATTTAGAAGAAACGTGTAGAAGATAAGAATTCGAATCGCTAGGAAGATAAAAAAGCGAATTGAAGAAGTATCGCGGAGGAGCATAGATTCCCTATCAATAAGGCGTTACGCATTCCTATCCCCGCTTCTTTCTATTATCAGCAAGACGAATTGAATTCATATCGCATTTTTCTCCATATAATATCGCTAAGCAATAAAAATACGAGAAAAAGACGATAAAAATATCGCATGGAAGATATCGCTTTGTTTTCGTCCGGAAGATTATCTTCCAAATTGCATTCTGAGCTCAGGTATGTTTAATATCTTCACATATGTATGTACTACCTATATGAGAAAAGTCCCAATAAACAATTCCTATCTTCCGCGATATGAAATACGATTCGCTTCGGAAGATATCTCTATCTTCCACGATATCGTATTCTTATCGCGGAAGTCACTCCCGTCGGGAGAAGCTGGTTATCGCCGGCGATACATCAACAAGAGATTTATAAGAAACAAATAGAAGATAAGAATTAGAATCGCTAGGAAGATAAAAAGCGAATTGAAGAAGTATCGCAGAGAAGAATAGATTCCCTATCAATAAGGCGTTACGCATTCCTATCCCCGCATCTTTCTATTATCAGCAAGACGAATTGAATTCATATCGCATTTTTCTCGTCCATATAATATCGCTTAAGCAATAAAAATACGAGAAAAAGATGATAAAAATATCTCATGGAAGATATCGCTTTGTTTTCGTCCGGAGGATTATCTTCCAAATTGCATACTGAGCTCAGGTATGTATAATGTCTTCACATATGTATGTACTACCTATATGAGAAAAGTCCCAATAAACAATTCCTATCTTCCGCGATATGGAATACGATTCGCCTCGGAAGATATCTGTATCTTCCACGATATCGTATTCTTATCGCGTAAGTCACTCCCGTCGGGAGAAGCTGGTTATCGCCGGCGATACGTCAACAAGAGATTTGGAAGAAACGAGTAGAAGATAAGAATTCGAATCGCTAGGAAGATAAAAAGCGAATTGAAGAAGTATCGCGGAGGATAATTGATTTCCTATCAATAAGGTGTTACGCATTTCTATTCCCGCTTTTTTCTATTATCAGCAAGACGAATTGAATTCATATCGCATTGTTCTCGTCCATATAATATCGCTTAAGCAATAAAAATACGAGAAAAAGACGATAAAAATATCGCATGGAAGATATCGCTTTCTTTTCGTCCGGAAGATTATCTTCCAAATTGCATTCTGAGCTCAGGTATGTATAATGTCTTCACATATGTATGTACTACCTATATGAGAAAAGTCCCAATAAACAATTCCTATCTTCCGCGATATGGAATACGATTCGCCTCGGAAGATATCTCTATCTGCCACCAATATCGTGTTCTTATCGCGGAAGTCTCTTCCGTCGGGAGAAGATGGTTATCGCCGGCGATACGTCAACAAGAGATTTAGAAGAAACGAGTAGAAGATAAGAATTCGAATCGCTAGGAAGATAAAAAAGCGAATTGAAGAAGTATCGCGGAGGAGCATAGATTCCCTATCAATAAGGCGTTACGCAATCCTATCCCCGCTTCTTTCTATTATCAGCAAGACGAATTGAATTCATATCGCATTTTTCTAGTCCATATAATATCGCTTAAGCAATAAAAATACGAGAAAAAGACGATAAAAATATCGCATGGAAGATATCGCTTTGTTTTCGTCCGGAAGATTATCTTCCAAATTGCAGACTGAGCTCAGGTATGTTTAATATCTTCACATATGTATGTACTACCTATATGAGAAAAGTCCCAATAAACAATTCCTATCTTCCGCGATATGAAATACGATTCGCTTCGGAAGATATCTCTATCTGCCACCAATATCGTGTTCTTATTGCGGAAGTCTCTTCCGTCGGGAGAAGATGGTTATCGCCGGCGATACGTCAAGAAGAGATTTAGAAGAAACGTGTAGAAGATAAGAATTCGAATCGCTAGGAAGATAAAAAAGCGAATTGAAGAAGTATCGCGGAGGAGCATAGATTCCCTATCAATAAGGCGTTACGCATTCCTATCCCCGCTTCTTTCTATTATCAGCAAGACGAATTGAATTCATATCGCATTTTTCTCCATATAATATCGCTAAGCAATAAAAATACGAGAAAAAGACGATAAAAATATCGCATGGAAGATATCGCTTTGTTTTCGTCCGGAAGATTATCTTCCAAATTGCATTCTGAGCTCAGGTATGTTTAATATCTTCACATATGTATGTACTACCTATATGAGAAAAGTCCCAATAAACAATTCCTATCTTCCGCGATATGAAATACGATTCGCTTCGGAAGATATCTCTATCTGCCACCAATATCGTGTTCTTATCGCGGAAGTCTCTTCCGTCGGGAGAAGATGGTTATCGCCGGCGATACGTCAAGAAGAGATTTAGAAGAAACGTGTAGAAGATAAGAATTCGAATCGCTAGGAAGATAAAAAAGCGAATTGAAGAAGTATCGCAGACAAGAATAGATTCCCTATCAATAAGGCGTTACGCATTCCTATCCCCACTTCTTTCTATTATCAGCAAGACGAATTGGATTCAGATCGCATTTTTCTCGTCCATATAATATCGCTTAAACAATAAAAATACGAGAAAAAGACGATACAAATATCGCATGGAAGATATCGCTTTGTTTTCGTCCGGAAGATTATCTTCCAAATTGCATTCTGAGCTCAGGTATGTTTAATATCTTCACATATGTATGTACTACCTATATGAGAAAAGTCCCAATAAACAATTCCTATCTTCCGCGATATGAAATACGATTCGCTTCGGAAGATATCTCTATCTTCCACGATATCGTATTCTTATCGCGGAAGTCACTCCCGTCGGGAGAAGCTGGTTATCGCCGGCGATACGTCAACAAGAGATTTGGAAGAAACGAGTAGAAGATAAGAATTCGAATCGCTAGGAAGATAAAAAGCGAATTGAAGAAGTATCGCGGAGGATAATTGATTTCCTATCAATAAGGTGTTACGCATTTCTATTCCCGCTTTTTTCTATTATCAGCAAGACGAATTGAATTCATATCGCATTGTTCTCGTCCATATAATATCGCTTAAGCAATAAAAATACGAGAAAAAGACGATAAAAATATCGCATGGAAGATATCGCTTTGTTTTCGTCCGGAAGATTATCTTCCAAATTGCATTCTGAGCTCAGGTATGTATAATGTCTTCACATATGTATGTACTACCTATATGAGAAAAGTCCCAATAAACAATTCCTATCTTCCGCGATATGGAATACGATTCGCCTCGGAAGATATCTCTATCTGCCACCAATATCGTGTTCTTATCGCGGAAGTCTCTTCCGTCGGGAGAAGATGGTTATCGCCGGCGATACGTCAACAAGAGATTTGGAAGAAACGAATAGAAGATAAGAATACGAATCGCTAGGAAGATAAAAAGCGAATTGAAGAAGTATCGCGGAGGATAATTGATTTCCTATCAATAAGGTGTTACGCATTCCTATCCCCGCTTCTTTCTATTATCAGCAAGACGAATTGAATTCATATCGCATTGTTCTCGTCCATATAATATCGCTTAAGCAATAAAAATACGAGAAAAAGACGATAAAAATATCGCATGGAAGATATCGCTTTGTTTTCGTCCGGAAGATTATCTTCCAAATTGCAGACTGAGCTCAGGTATGTTTAATATCTTCACATATGTATGTACTACCTATATGAGAAAAGTCCCAATAAACAATTCCTATCTTCCGCGATATGAAATACGATTCGCTTCGGAAGATATCTCTATCTGCCACCAATATCGTGTTCTTATCGCGGAAGTCTCTTCCGTCGGGAGAAGATGGTTATCGCCGGCGATACGTCAAGAAGAGATTTAGAAGAAACGTGTAGAAGATAAGAATTCGAATCGCTAGGAAGATAAAAAAGCGAATTGAAGAAGTATCGCGGAGGAGCATAGATTCCCTATCAATAAGGCGTTACGCATTCCTATCCCCGCTTCTTTCTATTATCAGCAAGACGAATTGAATTCATATCGCATTTTTCTCCATATAATATCGCTAAGCAATAAAAATACGAGAAAAAGACGATAAAAATATCGCATGGAAGATATCGCTTTGTTTTCGTCCGGAAGATTATCTTCCAAATTGCAGACTGAGCTCAGGTATGTTTAATATCTTCACATATGTATGTACTACCTATATGAGAAAAGTCCCAATAAACAATTCCTATCTTCCGCGATATGAAATACGATTCGCTTCGGAAGATATCTCTATCTTCCACGATATCGTATTCTTATCGCGGAAGTCACTCCCGTCGGGAGAAGCTGGTTATCGCCGGCGATACGTCAACAAGAGATTTATAAGAAACAAATAGAAGATAAGAATTAGAATCGCTAGGAAGATAAAAAGCGAATTGAAGAAGTATCGCAGAGAAGAATAGATTCCCTATCAATAAGGCGTTACGCATTCCTATCCCCGCTTCTTTCTATTATCAGCAAGACGAATTGAATTCATATCGCATTTTTCTCGTCCATATAATATCGCTTAAGCAATAAAAATACGAGAAAAAGATGATAAAAATATCTCATGGAAGATATCGCTTTGTTTTCGTCCGGAGGATTATCTTTCAAATTGCATACTGAGCTCAGGTATGTATAATGTCTTCACATATGTATGTACTACTTATATGAGAAAAGTCCCAATAAACAATTCCTATCTTCCGCGATATGGAATACGATTCGCCTCGGAAGATATCTGTATCTTCCACGATATCGTATTCTTATCGCGTAAGTCACTCCCGTCGGGAGAAGCTGGTTATCGCCGGCGATACGTCAACAAGAGATTTAGAAGAAACGAGTAGAAGATAAGAATTCGAATCGCTAGGAAGATAAAAAAGCGAATTGAAAAAGTATCGCGGAGGAGAATTGATTTCCTATCAATAAGGCGTTACGCATTCCTATCCCCGCATCTTTCTATTATCAGCAAGACGAATTGAATTCATATCGCATTTTTCTCGTCCATATAATATCGCTTAAGCAATAAAAATACTAGAAAAAGACGATAAAAATATCGCATGGAAGATATCGCTTTCTTTTCGGCCGGTAGATTATCTTCCAAATTGCAGACTGAGCTCAGGTATGTATAATGTCTTCACATATGTATGTACTACTTATATGAGAAAAGTCCAAATAAACAATTCCTATCTTCCGCGATATGGAATACGATTGGCCTCGGAAGATATCTCTATCTTCCACGATATCGTATTCTTATCGCGTAAGTCACTCCCGTTGGGAGAAGCTGGTTATCGCCGGCGATACGTCAACAAGAGATTTAGAAGAAACGAATAGAAGATAAGAATACGAATCGCTAGGAAGATAAAAAGCGAATTGAAGAAGTATCGCGGAGGATAATTGATTTCCTATCAATAAGGCGTTACGCATTCCTATCCCCGCATCTTTCTATTATCAGCAAGACGAATTGAATTCATATCGCATTTTTCTAGTCCATATAATATCGCTTAAGCAATAAAAATACGAGAAAAAGACGATAAAAATATCGCATGGAAGATATCGCTTTGTTTTCGTCCGGAGGATTATCTTCCAAATTGCATACTGAGCTCAGGTATGTTTAATGTCTTCACATATGTATGTACTACTTATATGAGAAAAGTCCCAATAAACAATTCCTATCTTCCGCGATATGGAATACGATTCGCCTCGGAAGATATCTGTATCTTCCACGATATCGTATTCTTATCGCGTAAGTCACTCCCGTCGGGAGAAGCTGGTTATCGCCGGCGATACGTCAACAAGAGATTTGGAAGAAACGAGTAGAAGATAAGAATTCGAATCGCTAGGAAGATAAAAAGCGAATTGAAGAAGTATCGCGGAGGAGCATAGATTCCCTATCAATAAGGCGTTACGCATTCCTATCCCCGCTTCTTTCTATTATCAGCAAGACGAATTGAATTCATATCGCATTTTTCTCCATATAATATCGCTAAGCAATAAAAATACGAGAAAAAGACGATAAAAATATCGCATGGAAGATATCGCTTTGTTTTCGTCCGGAAGATTATCTTCCAAATTGCAGACTGAGCTCAGGTATGTATAATGTCTTCACATATGTATGTACTACCTATATGAGAAAAGTCCCAATAAACAATTCCTATCTTCCGCGATATGAAATACGATTCGCTTCGGAAGATATCTCTATCTTCCACGATATCGTATTCTTATCGCGGAAGTCACTCCCGTCGGGAGAAGCTGGTTATCGCCGGCGATACGTCAACAAGAGATTTATAAGAAACAAATAGAAGATAAGAATTAGAATCGCTAGGAAGATAAAAAGCGAATTGAAGAAGTATCGCAGAGAAGAATAGATTCCCTATCAATAAGGCGTTACGCATTCCTATCCCCGCTTCTTTCTATTATCAGCAAGACGAATTGAATTCATATCGCATTTTTCTCGTCCATATAATATCGCTTAAGCAATAAAAATACGAGAAAAAGATGATAAAAATATCTCATGGAAGATATCGCTTTGTTTTCGTCCGGAGGATTATCTTCCAAATTGCATACTGAGCTCAGGTATGTATAATGTCTTCACATATGTATGTACTACTTATATGAGAAAAGTCCCAATAAACAATATCTATCTTCCGCGATATGGAATACGATTCGCCTCGGAAGATATCTGTATCTTCCACGATATCGTATTCTTATCGCGTAAGTCACTCCCGTCGGGAGAAGCTGGTTATCGCCGGCGATACGTCAACAAGAGATTTGGAAGAAACGAGTAGAAGATAAGAATTCGAATCGCTAGGAAGATAAAAAGCGAATTGAAGAAGTATCGCGGAGGATAATTGATTTCCTATCAATAAGGTGTTACGCATTTCTATTCCCGCTTTTTTCTATTATCAGCAAGACGAATTGAATTCATATCGCATTGTTCTCGTCCATATAATATCGCTTAAGCAATAAAAATACGAGAAAAAGACGATAAAAATATCGCATGGAAGATATCGCTTTGTTTTCGTCCGGAAGATTATCTTCCAAATTGCATTCTGAGCTCAGGTATGTATAATGTCTTCACATATGTATGTACTACCTATATGAGAAAAGTCCCAATAAACAATTCCTATCTTCCGCGATATGGAATACGATTCGCCTCGGAAGATATCTCTATCTGCCACCAATATCGTGTTCTTATCGTGGAAGTCTCTTCCGTCGGGAGAAGATGGTTATCGCCGGCGATACGTCAACAAGAGATTTATAAGAAACGAATAGAAGATAAGAATACGAATCGCTAGGAAGATAAAAAGCGAATTGAAGAAGTATCGCGGAGGATAATTGATTTCCTATCAATAAGGTGTTACGCATTCCTATCCCCGCTTCTTTCTATTATCAGCAAGACGAATTGAATTCATATCGCATTGTTCTCGTCCATATAATATCGCTTAAGCAATAAAAATACGAGAAAAAGACGATAAAAATATCGCATGGAAGATATCGCTTTCTTTTCGTCCGGAAGATTATCTTCCAAATTGCATTCTGAGCTCAGGTATGTATAATGTCTTCACATATGTATGTACTACCTATATGAGAAAAGTCCCAATAAACAATTCCTATCTTCCGCGATATGGAATACGATTCGCCTCGGAAGATATCTCTATCTGCCACCAATATCGTGTTCTTATCGCGGAAGTCTCTTCCGTCGGGAGAAGATGGTTATCGCCGGCGATACGTCAAGAAGAGATTTAGAAGAAACGTGTAGAAGATAAGAATTCGAATCGCTAGGAAGATAAAAAAGCGAATTGAAGAAGTATCGCAGAGAAGAATAGATTCCCTATCAATAAGGCGTTACGCATTCCTATCCCCACTTCTTTCTATTATCAGCAATACGAATTGAATTCATATCGCATTTTTCTAGTCCATATAATATCGCTTAAGCAATAAAAATACGAGAAAAAGACGATAAAAATATCGCATGGAAGATATCTCTTTCTTCTCGTCCGGAAGATTAGCTTATCTGGAAAACATGTGTAGCATATATAACCCTCATATAAAATTATATTTTCTCTTTTGCATGAATACAAAATTTTAAGTATGAGTGTGTATTTTACAGTTATATAAACATCAGAGGAAGTTTAAAAAATTTAACTTCGAAATAAGAAATTTGTTTTTCTCAAAGAAAACAAAATATTATACATACATACATATAATAAATTTTATGAACCTTCTATTTTTTTAAAGTTTAAATTTTAAACGTCCAAAGAAAAATTGTAACACAAAAAACGGAAGCTAAAACTTTAATTCAAGTATTCACATACGAAAACAAAAAAAAATACAAAAAAAAAACCAATATGCAGACAAATAAAGAGAAAAAAATGTTTTAAATAAAGTTCATACAAAAGTAAAGACTCTCTCTTATAAAACTTTCCGTGTTTTTTTTTTTATTTTTTGTTTTTTTTTATATACCTACACAGAAAACTGAATAATCGTGTTACTGACAGATAAGAATCAGCATAAAAACTTTTGCCAGGATACCTTAAAAAATTTATCTTATAACGGATGTTTATAAAACTTATAAAATGAAAAATAAGTGTTTTTTTCATTTTGTTTTGTTAATAAATTTATTTACAAAAGAAAGCAAAGCAAAAAAATAGCAAAGAAAAAAAAAGTAATAAAAATATGTTTTTTCCCAGTTTTTCAGTACAAGGAACATATGACATATTATAAAATCTGATTAAATATTTTCAAGGTATCTCAAAATATGTACTTTACTTATTCAAACAATTCTAAAAGAAACAGGAAATAAATTTGACAAAAATATTGTTTGAGAGAAAATGAAAAATTATGAAATTTAACATACTAAAAAGTTAAACTAAGAAAAAAATACATACATACATGTACATAAATACCTAGGTACTCCTATTTTTTGTAACTTTGGAATAAAGTGTTAATATGACTCTTCAAGATAAAATTACAATAACTTTATACGAGTATATCACATTTTATTTAAATTTAAATTAAAATAAATTTTTTTTTATTTAAATTTATTGTTTTATTTTTTTTTCTACAGAATCATGAAATTCAAAATTTAGAAACATATACACAATATTTGGTTTCAATTCAAGTATTTAATCCTGAAGGACTTGGTCCTGCAACAACAGTTCTCGTTATGACAGATGAAGGAGGTAATTGTAAAAAAATATACATGTTTTCGCTAATATGATTAAAAATTATATTTTTATTTTCAAATTTTTAAAATATTAAAGAAATAATTAAAATCTATTCATGTACTCATATATTCTCTGATAAAACAAAACATTTATTTTTCATATTATATCGTTAACATCTTCAGTACATATACATATACTATATGTACATATTTACGTTCTCTGTGTAAACATAACTTTCATAACTTTGATATTTTCTACAAAAAAAAAATTTTTTTTTATTATTTTCTTAATTTTCTTTTGAAGTACTTTTTAATAGCATTCCTTATCGCAAAATTTTCAATCACGCTAAAATAGAATAGTAATAAAAAAAAGAACAAAAAATAAAACAAAAATTTATAAATTATGTTATCCTTTGAATTTGATAAATATCAATATCATTTCTCTCTATATAGGTACATGAATATGTGTGTTTATATTTCATGTACGTAAATATATGAAAGGAATTTAAATTCTGCACTAAAAATAAATAAAGGAAAATTAATAATACTATAGGTAAAATAATATACAATATATGTATGTATAATGTATATTCATAAAAGCATGCTGGGTCTAATTGACTTTTATTTTTCCAAAAAATAATATTAAATAAAGGACAATAAAAGGAATCATGTTTCTTTCATAAATTCGAAGAAAATAGAAAATAAATTAGTAAAAAAAAAATCTTTTAAAAATTTACTACCCGTTCAAAATTTAATAATTAAATTTAAAAAAAAAATGGAAAAAATTTCTTCTGATGATTTTTCAATTTTATATTATTTTCCTTACGGCTTATTTAAAACATTTTAGAATTTAAAAATAGGAAAAGAAACCCTTTTTATAAGGTTCTTTTATTCATAATAAAAATGAAATTTTATATAAAAAATAATAAAATTGGAAGAAAAAAAATCCATTAGCATACATGGTTAGGAGAATCAAACTGAGTTTCGAAAGGTCAAAAAATCAAAAAATGGGTATAAAATACAGTATTAATACAGTATTGATACAAATGTGATACATAGCAGTGATACAATGTATCGATGAACATTGTATAATATATTGTAATTTTGACGTTTTGAAATGTATATTGCATTTAAATTTAAAATGTAAAAGTTTCTGTGTTTGAATAAACAAAACTTACGAATATTCCATTTTTTTTAAAAAACTAACTTTATTTGCCAAAACAATATCAATATATATAACAACTCAAATGTTACAAATGACAGGTCACTACAGGTTATGTTATTTATGTATCAGCAAAAATGTGGATGCGCTAGTGGTTTAAAGGATGCATCAAATATACATTTTCGATACATATTCAAACTTGTGACAATGTGTTTCACGTTAAACGTTTTGAAACTTGTGACATTGTATTAATACGGTATTAATACGTTTCGAAACTCAGCCTACATTTCACAGATAATTTCGCAGAAAAATTGAAATTCATATCATTGATATAATTATTTTTATTTTAATAAAAGCTTGCATAATTGTTAGAAGTTAAAATTTTCTTACTTTTCTGATATGAAATCATTTCCCCATAAATATTTGTGTCTGCACTGTTCTGTTAACATTTAAAAGAAGTCATAAGTCAAAAATAAAAAACATATTTTAAGATCAACTTTGTTGTTCTTTCTATTCAATAGCTTTGATATCAAGTTTTTTTATTCAGAATATTTTAATAAAATTCACACTTCTCATTTTTAATTTAAATTTTTACATTTAGAACACACAAATGATCAACTCAGGATAATTTGAATAGATCAAGATCACCATGGGTTGCAGGGCTGAAAAGGATATTTATTTTCAAATTTTTAATAAATTAAAAATGAGATATAAATTTATTGAAAATTAAATGAATCAAAGTATACCAAATGTTACAAATATAGGTACATAAATGTATGAGACTATTAATATAATTTAAAAAAATAGAAGAGAAAAAATAAATCAAATAAAAATATAAAACTATAGGTTTTTATATAAAATACATTATCGAAATATAATATATCATGAATTTATTTTGTTTTTAATATTTTACATAATTACTTTTTTCTAATTGTTTTTTTCGTATTATTGTTTATTTTATTTTTTAAAAATTGTCTATCCGTTGAAAACAGTAAGACTGTTTAAGTAGGTACGGAAAAATTTATAAGATTTTTTAAATTTATAAATAAAATTTATCGTTATTTTTATTATTTATTATTTTCATAATCACTTAGTATTTATAGTACGGGCTTTTTTTCCTGTGGTTCCATGTTCGAGATTCTTGTTTGCTTACAACATTACAATCTTTACTATTGGACAATAAAACAAGTTAATTATAACATAATTGTCGATTATTACTATTATTAGTTAAATTATGATATGCAAACATACATAAATTTCTCTTTTATGACCTTGAGTGGACAGTTTTCGCGGTCTGTACTATAGCATATATGTATATTTCTCTAGACAAAAAAAATGAAAATAATAATCTATTTCAAAACTGTGATAAGTATGAAAAACAGAACAATCATTTAACCCTAGGACTGCCTAATCGACATTGTCCAATTTTTAGCCGTGCGTATACAAATGTATACCATACATTATATATAGAAATTTTTAAGTTTTTTTTTTTTCTTCAAAAAGCGATATCTCAGCATCCCGTGGACCAAAAACTGTAATTATTTAACCCAGATATTTATTGAAGCGTATTCTTGAAGATTGTTTCGTATAGTTTTTTTGTATTTTATTTTCTCGAGATAGGGTAAAAAACGTTTAATTTTCATACATTCACAAATTGAAACATAATTAAGACCTAAATTTGAAGGTCTGTGTATCTCAGAATTCTGTGAACTAAAAACTAATATTTTTATATTGAAATCTTTACTGTTGTGTTCTCTTTAGTGTTGTTTCTATTGAAGCATTATATTTTTTCTAGTTTCCGAGATAAAATGGAAAACAAGGTTAAAAATGTTGAAAGTCTTCATGATTTTTCGCGTCTTTTTAGTTGAAAACTATAGAACTTACAGAATAGCTGTACAAGGTAGCTTCAAAGCAACACTTCAACAAATATTTTAATCCAAAAATATTAGTTTTTGGTGCAAAGAATACTGACACTGAGATATGTTTTAGCATAAAAATATTAGATTTTAAACTGCGGAATGCTGAGATACGGATCCTTGAAATTTAAATTTAAGTCAAATTTAGGTTTGATCATGCAAATTTATGGAAATTTTTCGTCTCTTTAACTTGTTTTGCACTTTATCTCAAAAAGTAAAAGTAGTACTAAGAAATCGCACTATGTAATCAAAGAGAACACAGATTTAAAAAAAAAAAATTAGAAATTTCCATATTAAATGTATGGTATACTTTTATATACGCACAGCTAAAAGTTGGACAATGGCGATCAGGCAGTTATAGAGTTAAAGAAATTTTAAAAATACATAACATAAATAAACACTATCACTTACAAACGAATACTTTACATTATGCCTCCGAAAAAAACTCACAACATTATCAATTGTAAAATTATTTTCCAAAATATTGAATTTTTAATGTTACTTTTTTTTTACCATTTGTCTTGAAGTTAGTAAATAAAAATTACACAACATTATATACTACACAAAATATTGAATTTTCAATATGTACTTTAGGAAATTTATTGTTGTGTTCCCCAAGTGCATTTACAAAATAATGTTGTAAAATTCTAACTTTCTAAAAGTTTTTAAGAAAAAAAAAATATAAATAAAAAATTATTATAATAATAATGAAAAAAAAGAACAAATTTTCAGGATTTTTAACATTCCACAAGAGTCCAATAAACAGTTCGTTGAAAATATATTTAAATAAATAAAATAAAAAATAAATAAAAAAAACGAATGAGTACCAAAAAAAGCACAATTTACTTTCATATACATATGTATGAACTAATCCTCGAAATAAACATTCATAAAACAATATAAATACTAATACATACATACATATGTACTTA
This sequence comes from Bombylius discolor, assembly GCA_939192795.1. Classification (NCBI taxonomy): domain Eukaryota; kingdom Metazoa; phylum Arthropoda; class Insecta; order Diptera; family Bombyliidae; genus Bombylius; species Bombylius discolor. The sequence goes on along the minus strand of OW584241.1, from coordinate 16,698,039 downwards.
TATATACCTATATTATTTTTCCAAGATACACACTATACATATATATGTACCTACATATAAAATATGTTCATCCAAGACTCATATATATGATGCATACATACATATATACTTTATTATAATGTATAATATTTTCTACTTTTTTTAAAGTTTATTTTTATACATTAACCAAAAAAAATATATAATCTTCCAAGAATTTCAGAAAAATAGCACACATGTTTTATTTCTCAACTTTTTTAACCCTTGAGAATTAGGACGATTTAAAATGTAAACCACATTTTTTTAGTATAATACGTTTTTTATGTAAATGAATGTTTTTGTATTTGTATAATTCTGATGAGCAACAGAAAAATAATAAAGCAAAAGCTAAAATAAAAAATAATAATAAAAATAAAAAATTTTACATTTTACCTCTATTATAAGTTTATTTTGTGGTAAATAGTTTTTATTTTCCTTTTTTTGTTTTAAAACAAAAGGAAATTTAATTCGAAAAAATGATTGCTTTCTTTTCTTTAAAAAAAAATAATAATAATAATAATTTAAATAAAAATATTACAAAATAATTTTTGGGACAAACCCAATTTTTGAAAAAATGCATGTATACTTTGAATAAAAAGTAAAAAAGTCGAAATTAATTTGTACTCGTACATTATACAGATCCCAACAAATCTATGCAAAATCAATTGAACTTTCATTTTCTGCAATAAAAAGTTGGGTTTAATTTAAGCTTTTTTTGAGCAAAACAGGGTTAAACACAAAAATTTGGGAAAACTTTTGTAGGGTTCAGGGTAGAGGGACAAGTAGGGTTTGAAAGGGCAAAGGGTATTCCATAATTTTTCTAAACACAAAGTGACTCTGAAGCGGCCAAACCGTTGAGATAACCACCCCCCACCAATACGATTTTTTGTTTATCTCGATGAGACCTATCAATGGTATCATTTCAAACGAAACCAAAAGAAGCACCCTGTATATACATCATACATTCATAATAAATACTTAATTTGATATGCACGTGCATACATACTGTTACAAAATTATTTTAATAAAAAGGAGAGCGGAGAAAAACAAAACTTTCCAAAGAAAAAAGTAAAACAAAAATAAGGCGTCCGAGAGGGATTTTTTACGAAAGAAAGAAAAAAAATGTATGTAGGTGAAAGGGCAAAACTAAAAAAAATGAAATAAAACACAATTTTATAGATTAATTGAAATTTCCTCATATTTATTGATTATAAAAAAAAGAAGAAAATGAGAATTTACATTAGTTAATTTATTCCTACTACAAAATTAATTAACAAAATTTAAACAAAAAAAAAACTCAAAAATAAACGAATAAAAAAAATAAGGTAAAAAAAATTATTGTAAAACAAAACGATGTAAACAAAAGTACGCAACACGCGGAAAAATAAATTTGGTTCGTTTCGCTTAATGTTTATTAAAATAATTAATTCGGTCGCGAAACGAAATTTAATTTAATTTTTAAATTAAGACAAAATCGCGTCGCGGGTGAATTAAGTGAAAATAAATTAAGTATGTGAAAAAAATAAAAAACGAAAAAAAAAGACGCGAGTAAATTAAGTAAAAAAGAATGTGTATTAACAATGTGTGTGAAAAAAAATATGTGTATTAAAATAAAGTAAAAGTGATGGTGAGTAAAAAATAGTGAAAATAAAAGGTGTAAAAATAAAGCAAGAAATTTAAAAGGAAAAGAAAATAAAAAAAAAGTACGTATCTGTGCTGTAATGAAAAAAAAAGGGATAAAATGTTGTTTTAGATAGTAAAAACAAAAAAAACTAGGAAGAAATTAACTTAAAATAAAGAACTATGGAAAGAAAAAAAAACTAATATGTGAAAAGAAAACTAAAAATTTTAGAAAAAAAAAACAAACCGCACTAAACACTGTGAAAAATAAACTATCTCGAGGGTGTTTTATAGTGTTTTGTGGAATTCGCGAATTTTCTTTGGAAATTCTTGTTAGGTTTCCAGTGAGGTAGGGGAACTATTTTACTCTCGCTGGAAAATCCTCAATTTATTTGCAGAAAATTAGCGAATTTATTGATTTTAAGTGTTTGTTTGCTCTTATTGTCCTTTTTCCTTCCTTTGTTATTTTTATTAAATAATTTATTTTACTTTTTCAGGAGGCAGGATTTAATAGAGACTTCTAGTTTGGGCAACGATTTATGAAAATTCAGTATTCAATTGGAAGTTTCTTTTGTTTATAGCATTTTATCAACAAATTTAAATTTATTTATTTGTTCTTTTATTTATTTGTAAATATGTAAATTTGTTTGATGTAAAAGGTAATTTCTTTTCAACATATGTAATTTTAATAAAGTTTATTAATGAGATTTTTATTTTGTATCTTTTAGGTTTGTAACAATACGTTTAATTTAATTTAGTAAATCTAAAATTTTAGTTAACTTTAGCCATGTTTTTTTTTTTTTTTTTTTTTTTTTTGTACATATTTAAAGATATTTATGATTTTATACTTGACTTCAAATTACTTTTCATTTAATATGATTGTTTAATGTATCATATATACATTTACATATGCATGTACATTCAAAATTTTATATATTAGGAGTATGTTATTATACTCCTACTATTTAAGATATTCACAACTAACATCAGATACTAATTACAAATGTTTACCTGTAACTTGAAACAGAAACGTGATCTGATTATATAAATTTTAATTTTAGTCTCAGAAAAAACAAAAATACAATTATAGATACGTACTTACGTACATAGATTGGTACATGTTAGGTTTGTATACAAAATTGTACAATTTTTTTTTCTAGTAATTCGAACATCGATTTAATTAAATTTTCAAGATATAAATAGATATTGTTGGATAAAATCACTTTATTGAAGAGTATCTTTTCTTGCATAATTTATTTTGTTCAACCTTCTAAAAAGAATTTATAATTTTACAGTTTTAGATACATACATACATATAGTAGGTACATACATATGTACGTTGAAAACATCTATATACATATTTATAATTTTAAAATATGTAGAACAAATTAAAAATATCGATTGAATGCAGAAAAAAACAAAATATATAAAATACAGTAAAATAGATAAATTTATTATTAACTAATATTAAAGATCATAGCAAGGATTAACTATAATAGGATATGTTCATAAAAAGTGTTAACTTTTCTTCTAGTGGAGCTATAATTAACTTATTAAACTAGGAAAATTTTCTAAAATTAAAAATTTACTTCAAAATATGTAAAATAATTTCATAGCCGTTTTCTATTAATCTATCAATCTTAATTTTCTTTTAGAAAGAAATTGCTTATAAATTAGAATATTTTCTTTTGTTATGTAAATTTTATTCTATGAGTACTCAAATTAAAATTGAGACTATTATATTATGACTTATAATTTCCCCCTTATTCTTATTATCTAAAGAAAATTTCATTTTTATTTTTATTTAATTTTTTCTATTTTTTGCCATATAAAAATATATAAAAGAAGGATAATGGTTTAAAAAAAAAAAATTGAAAAAAATATTAAATAAAAGTAAAAAATGACAACTCTCGTAAATTACCATATTTTATTCAATTCAATTCACTTGTTCGTCATTTTCAGTTTCTTTTTATTTTTTTTTTTTTTTGTAAATTTTATTATGTTTATATATCTTGAATTATTAACATTTCCGGCTAAAAGAAAATATACTATACCGCGTATACTATATCATTTTTATATCACGCCAATATGTCACCAAATATATTTATGATATATGTACATACCTATCATATCTATGTATACAAAATCGATTTATGAATCCATCATTTCACTCCTTTTTTTCTTTAACATTCATTTTACATTTTACTTATTCGTTGTTCTTTATGAAAAACTGTTCTTATGCTATTTAAATAAGTGTCAGTTTACCTTTTGGTAATAATACATACTCATACATTATTGATATATTTTGAAAATGTTAAAATACTGATAGAACCTTTTAATATTTTATCTATTGTACAGTAAAGAATTGGATTCTTTTTCAGAATATATGTACATTCGTACAAATATACATACACATACATATGTAAAATACTATTTTAGATTCCATCATCGTATGTCAAATCTTATCATAATAAAGTTTTTCTTTTATTTCATTTTTTTTTCTTATTTTTTTTTTCTCTTTGTGGGTGAATACACATGTGTTTTAGTTCATCTTTAACAAAATATATTATATCACATAAAAAACAACCAACCCCAACCACCCATCAATATATATGTATATGTACATATATACATATATTTTTGGTAACACTTTACTACCACTACTGTACATTTGATATACACATATGTAGATATTATGATACATTATAAAAGAATAGAAAATTCGTGCTTTATATAGTACATACATACTATATAAATATACATATATATGTATATGTACATACATATGTACATACTCGTATATGACAAAAACATCTAGTTTATGGTTCACATCTGTCGGTATCGAATTTAATTTAATCCTTCATGATGAGTATGATCCTGGATTCATATAGGTGACATTTGTATATCGTTTGTTTGTTAATATGTAGTTTAGAATGTGTGTATGCATAAATGTATGTAGATATGTGCTTACTTGTTTTTTTTAAAATACCAAAGTTTGTATATTATTATGTATATATGTACATATATACATACCTACGATTCTTTTCTTTCTTTCGATTCTTATCAAATGTTCTTTTTTTATTATTATTATTATTTTTTTATGTCTATGTATATATTTCTTTTTTCTCACACATTTTATAGGTATGAAACAACAGTTGTTGATGCTGATAAAACGCATAATATTTTCCTATTCGTCCTTTTATAATACAGTATTTTTTTGTCGATATATTTAAATTGAATAGGCTTATACTCGTAGATACATATTAAATACATACAAGAAAAAAATATACTAAATAAAAGCTAAAATAGTATAACAATATACAAATGCGAATACAAAAAAATCATCATCATCATGCAATATTGAAATTCTCATTCTGTTTTCAATCTCATTTTAATTCTATTCTCGGATACCAGTTCTCTTTTATGGCAGATATGCGATTGGCATACATTTATAAACTTTTTTCCTTCAGTTTTTGTTGAATTCAACGCAATTTTTACACTTAAGTATATGCTTATGTAAAATTGTTTTTTTAAAAAATAAAAAATAAAATAAAAACATGTATTTTTTATGTGAAATGACATTATAGTACGTATATATCCTTTTTTCTTTTTGCAACTAACTTTGATAAGATTAAAATGATTAAAATTACTATTTGGTAGTTTATATGATGAGACGTTAAATGAGAAAACGGATTAAGTGGAATTTTTCATGTGTAGAAAATGAACTTAAAATATGATTATTTTATTTTTTTTTTTCAAAATGTATTAAAATGATAAAAATACGAATATGTTCTTTTGATAATTTTAATAAATGTTATAAAACTTATTGCATTTACAATACAAATCAAATTTTTAATTTTTTAAATAACCACCTCATATGAAATTTTCATTTTATTAAATTTTGTATATTTAATAAAAAAATATGTATGGTACATATTTACTGTAACCAGTTTTTAAGGATCAGCAATGTCAGTTATATTGCAGTTGACATTTTTTTTTTAAATAAAATTTTTATTACAACATGGCGTTTTGTTGTACGAGTACATTATTCTGTAATATTTTTATATTTTATAATACGAGTACATACATCCGAAAATACTATTATGCTTTTATCGTTTAAATTGAAAAAAAAAAAATTTAAAAAAACTAAAAAAAAATTTAATATAAATTTATAAAATATATCCTTTTTTTCTTAAATGCAAATCTCTTTTTCATGTTTATATCTATAAGTACGTTGAAATACTTATATCCTTTTTACATGTACACAAAATTACTCGTCTTTTTTTCATTATTTTTCTGTAGATTTTTCTCGTTATCATAAAAAGTATTTTCTTCCATTATTGTATAACGTTTTATACCTTTTACTCTTTTTTTGTTATTATTCTCCTTTTCTTACTTATTTCAAATCTTTTGAGAATAATTTTTGCAATGAAAGCTTAATTCAACTTTTCGTTTTCTATTTTATTTTTAATTTAAAATGACATAGAGATATGATGAAGCTTTTATTGTTAACTAACTTGTTGTTTTTTTCGTTCATTCAAATTATCATTGGTATTTCTAGAACTCATTCAAATCAAATTCACTTTAGAAAACAGCTATTAGTGAAAATTATGAGAAATTTTTCTTATGGGTAGTCCGCCTTCTCCAGTTTTTTTTTTATTTTCATCATTTACTATATTTCTAAATTTTTGAAGTTTTGCCCTTTCTCCATACTCCATAGTTCATCTCATTATATACCATAAAATACAATTGTCCCCTCTTGTTTCTGGGTTACACCTTATGTTTCTTGGAATTTAAAAGATGTTTTCAAATACATTACAAGAACTAAATTAGTATATGTAGGTACTTAAAACCAATTTTGCCAAAAATTATTTTATGTAATTATGGGAAAAAATTTTTTCTACTATGTCACGCCATTGGCTGCATGAATAAAGGATTTTTACTTTTAGCATATTCTAAATAATATTATTAGGTATGTATCTGTTATTAGGGGCATAAGATAAATAGTATTTTATTATTGGTATTTAAAGACAATAACAATAACTTTCCATGTCAAACCAAAAGGATCGCAGAACTCTAAATGTTGAAAAAATCAAGATAGGTACTCCTAACATGTATATTTGAAACAAAACAACTTAAATCATTTTATTCATGACATCATATTTCATCAGTTTCACCATTGTTTGTGATCCGTAACAACTTCTATTATGTATATTATGTATATGTAAATATTTCGACAATAGTTTAAGTCCAATATTGCCGGTATTTAATAATATCAGTGGGTGGAATTATTGTTCAAAATTCAACCTTTTCTATTCATAAATAAAGGATATTCTATTTTAATATACATAAAATGTATGTACATACATATAATATGTGTACATCGTTCCCGCCGATTTATGTACATATGTATCTGTTTCTGACAGCAAACAAACTAAAAACTAATTTCATGAAAATCCATATTACTTTTTATATTTATCTATTTACATATTTTATATTTTTTTTTTTTTCGTTATTTTATAGTATTTATTTCTATTTTTATTCCTCTCCTTTTTTAGATTTTAATTTTTATTTTTATTATCTTTTAAAATTACAAAAAATAAATCGTCAATGAGATTTTACATTTCTTTGAGAATCTCATACTAAGCCTATATGTACATTGTACATGTATAATAAAAAAAACGACACAAAAGCTGAAGAGTAAAACACTTAAGAAACAAAACATAACTTGCACTTATTCTTTTTTTTTCCTTCAAAATATGATAAAGTTTCACCAATGCCAATAAAGAATCAAATCAATTTTCTGATAATTTATTTTTTTCTTATATTCTCAAAACAAAAAGTAAAATAAAGAAAAAAAATTAAATATAAAAAAAGGGACGAAATAGCGCACATATAAAAGAAAAAAGTAAAAATGAATTGTCTAAGGTTTTAGTTGAATTTTTCCAAAAGTGAAAAAAAAAATGAAATAAAAAAGAACTGAAAAAACTTTCACAGCCCAACCAAACCATGAAAAATGAAAACAAAAAAAAACATTCAAAGTATGTACATAATAAGTATGTATGTATATAGGATGTATACACAAGAGCTATTCTATATTTTTCAGATAGAATGCAAATAAAAAATACTAATGGTATGAGATGAAACAAAGTTAGAATATACAATTCTAACATTTTTGTGCAAAAGAATTGAATTTTGAATGAGATTTAGTATATTATGAAGCATTTTGCTATTTGACATCCATGAGATGTTTTGAAATTATTCGAATTTCTACATATAAAACAAAAAACAAAAAAGTACACAGAAAAAAAACCTAATAATATAGGAAAAAACGTTTTATTTTTGCTTTTTTGTTTTTAATTTTTTTCATTCACTTTTTATATACATATATGTATATAATTTTTTTATCAAAACTTATTTTCTAGCTTTTTATCGAATCTCGGCCGCGTATTATGGTGTACGACTACACCACTGTTTGCGCCTTTTTTGCTACTTGTACACCTATTTGAAACTTGGACCATCATCATACACTTTAAAAACGCCAGAACTCCCGTAACATACCATAAAAAAAAATTAAGGATTTTTTTGAATAATTTTCTTGTTTTTTTTTTTTTTTGATTTTTACTATTAATTGTTTTTTGTTGTTGTTTTTATTGATATATTTGCCTTTTAAAAAAAAAAATAAAATAAGAGTTGTGGTGGAACAGATGGTTCTATTGAAATGTTTATCATAACAACTGGTCTTAACTGACGGGATAGCCGTTGTTAATCGGAAAATATTGAATATATGTAATTTGAAATATTGATTGATGAATATGTGAATATTGTTTTTTTGTTTTTAATTTGTATCTATATAATATTTATTTATTTAATTATTTTTTCGTATATTAATAATATATATGTATAATAATAAAGGATTTATTATATTTTCAGTATTGGTTAATTTTGTTTCAAAATAAAAAGTATTAAAAAAATTGCTTTTTATGTATGTTTGTTTGTGATTGTAATTTATTATCTGAATAATTTTCATATTCATTAGAAATTTTTACATTGAAATTCTCAAAATTCTTACAATAAAAAAATTATAGTATTTATATTTAAATATTTATTTTGATAAAGTAAAATAAAATTAAAATCAATATAAAAAAAGCAAAACAACAAGAAACTTACTTATTCGTGTGACGTGTCCATTTTAATTATCCTTTAAACTAAAACTTTCTTCAACCTAACGAAAATGCAATTAATTTCAAATGAATGACAAATATATGAAAATGAAAGTTGTGCTTCACTTCGATCGTTTTCAGGAATAACCCGAAAGTGAACCTGTTTCACTACGGTTTTGTAGAATACGAAACTCATTTTCGCCGTTTTCAAGAATAGCCCTGAATATCTTTGCAACCGATTTTATTTCTTTGTTGTGTATATTCCACTTCTGATAAGTTTTGCAGTGCACAGTTTTTAAATGTTACTACAAATACTACAAATAATTATATTCAAAGTGAAAATTCTGATAACATAAATTATAATAAAAAGTACAAATAACATAAATATTTTCCACCACACCACTCCTCTCTCTCCTTTTATAACCAGCAGAAATTCAAGTACACTTTCTTTACCGCATAAATTTCCTTTACATTTTTTTCCTTCATGAGTCATTGCTATTTCAGAAAAAAAAAAAAATAAAACATACAATCGAAATTTTAGGAAAATTATAGAAAAATAAATTCAAAAATTATACTTTTCCTTATTTTAGATATTATTTTAGAAAAATGTTTGATTGCACATCTATACAAAATAAACACTATGACATGATACTAATTATGTGGAAAAAATACAATGAACGGAGCAACTTACAGTTCATTCTTGCAACAAAGAAATAATGTGGAAACGTCTTATTAGGAAACTCGTAGCAAAGTGCCATAAGATATTTCCTCCGAAATTTCTATTATAAAGTTAGTAAAAAATAAAGTAGAAAATAAACTTTTAATTTAATATTACAATTTTCGAAAAATTACATATATTGAGGTAAATATAATATTTTTACAGTACTTTAGGCATTTTTTATAAAAAAAGACAAACAAAAAAATGGCACTTTCAACTCTTCGGCGGAAAAATTGATAACAATCTTCATCAATTAAGAGAACTAAAAATCGATAACTTTTCCATCGGCTTTATTTTTATGTATGTAAATATATTTTCTGCAAATTGTGACCCTAATGCTAGCAAAAAAATATATAAATAAATAAATATATTATACATATAGTAAATAAATATAAATAAAAATAAGAAACAAAACAATTGATTTTTTTTTCAAACTTATGAAAATATAGAGATTATTTTACCTGAAATAATAAAAAATATTCTATATGATTACAAAACAATAAATTTAAAAAAAACTTTCCTCATAAATATTTTTTATACTTTCTACTTCTTTTGTCTCCTTACTTTTATACTCTTATAAACTTTCCAGACAGATTTTTATAAGAAGAAAAGAAGATATTATCCAAGAATGACAGATTTCTAAATTAATTTGTTTCCAAAAAAATAAAATTATTTGTTTGTGTATATAATCTATATATTACATAAAAAAAGTTTTTAACAATAATGAAAAATAAATTATTCCAAAAAAAATAAAAATTTCAATAAATGTGTTTATAATATTTCATGCTACAGGGTTTTCCAATAAGAGGTTTCATTTTATATTAGTAAATAATTTTTTTTGCTTTTTAAAATAAATACTAAGATTTTTAAATTCAATTTAAGATGCTAGCTTCACCGTTAAATGTGAAACACACTTCTGCTAAATGACAACATCGAACTTTATCTGATTGGATGTTGGAAATGCTAGAAAATGACTGACTTTTTCAAAACCATCTTATTGAAAAACCCTGTGCAAATTATAAAGTAAGTAAATATAATAAATACAGTGCTATGATTAATTATAAACTCACTCAGTTTTTATACATTTTGAATAAAAACTGTAAATAAAAATTAAGTATGTGTTGCGATAGAGAAATACCCTTGATCAAAACAAATTTCATTTGTAAAAGTGAGATCTTAATTTACATATAACTGTTCTTGAGATAATACAAATTCTTTTAAAAATACAGAGAAACACTTGTGACTAATTACAAACTCAGTTTATTTTTTAAATTCTTAATTGCATTTTTATTTTCAGAAAATAGTAAAAAAAACAAGTTAATATTTTGTTTTATTACCACTACTTCTAATTATTTCTAACATACGTTTCGGCATACTTTCATAATCAATGACTTCAATGTACAATCCGATATATTGGCCCAAGTTAATATTATCCTTCTTTTTAGTTCATCGACATCTTTAATTTCTGGCTTTTCCTTGTCATACACATCTCTTGCTATTATTCCTCAAAGGTTCTCAATCGGATTAAGATCGGCACTCAAGACTGGCCATTGCATTACAGGAATACCAAAATCCTTAAACCATGTTTTCGTAGTTCTAGCAGAATGGATTGGAGCATTGTCTTGTTGAAATATAAATTTATCATCCTCAGTTATGGTTATAAATGGTAAAAGATATTGCTGAAGTATTTTTTGATATCCTGACGCATTAATTCTTTTTTTAATGAAGGCAATTTCTGACTTCAATTTGCTTTTGAATGCAGTCCAAATCATTACTGAGCCACCTCCCGATCTTCTTCTGGATAAAATCTTTGGATCCTTGCGCAAATCATGCCAATAATAATTGAAGCCATCAGGTCCGTCCAGATGGAATTTCTTTTCGTCACTAAATATGACATGACGCCAAATATTAGGCTTTTGAATCATATTTTCTGCAAATTTGACTCGCACTTCTTTATGACAAGATGTTAAAGGTGGTTCAATTTTATTCTTTGAATATTTATGATGTGATGAATCAGCCAACCATTTCTTAACCCAACTGGAACTACAATCCAAACTAAATCTTTCAACTGCTTTTATTGATGAAATGCCGGTATTCGATATTTCTCTCAAAACCGCTCTTCTAATAGTTGAGAATATTTTTGCTTTCCTTCCGGAACGTTTAGTTTGACTATAATTCTCTAAACCTTTTTTTAAAAAGTTTTTAACAACACCTTCAGAACGATTAATTTTATCTTTGACTTAATCCCATGTCGTGTAAATCCAAAATTATTTGTTTTTCGATTTCATTCAGTTCTGTACCAAGCGGCATTTCAACAATTTTGTGTTTAACTTGTTTCGCTTAATTTTTTTAATAATCTAATAAATTAATAACTGAACTAGAATAAAGTGGCTATGAAATATGCACTGACTTCTGCTAAAACCACCGGAAAAGTGAATTTATAATAAACTGAGTTTATAATTAGTCACAAGTGTTTCTCTGTATTTTAAAAAGAATTTGTATTATCTCAAGAACAGTTATAAATTAAGATCTCACTTTTACAAATGAAATTTGTTTTGATTAAGGGTATTTCTCTATCGTAACACATAATTTTTATTTACAGTTTTTATTCAAAATTCAAATGAGTGAGTTTATAATTATATAATCACAGCACTGTATCCTCTTTTTTCTATAGTGAAACTAAATCCCAGATTTTATTTAAATATATGTTTTTCATGTTGTGATCCATTTTTTATACACAGAAATTCTTTTAGTATGTGATGGTTAATACAAGCTAAAAAAACCATGAGGAAAAACACTATACTTACCACAGTCTAAAAAATATATGTATTTTGAAAAATTTATTGTACAATACAACTAAGTTTCCTGGATGTGCAATATATTACAAGCTATAATAGAGCAAAAATTACAAGATTAAATAAAATTAGCCAACAGATACTAGCTACAGAATGTGTATTAATTATTTACCTACAGAATTTATCTTATGTTAACGATAATTTATTAATTGGATATTTATTTACATTGTATTTGAAAGATTAAGAAATATTAAGTATACATATGTACTTCTACTTTTCTTGTTTTTTTATGCTGTATTGAGAAAAAATATTTTTTGAATTGTCGAACAAACTTTTGAATTCTTTAATTTAAAAAAAATAAATAAATAAATAAATAAATAAGTTCAGTGCAAAAGCCTCAGTGCTTTTCTATGAAAATTAACAGAAAAAAATAAAAAAAAAGAAAAGTGCAAAAAAATAATAAAATTTCTTGCAGATCAAACGCATTTTATATACATATATTGTTGAATTTTTGTTTTCCAAATATAAATTTAACAAAAAATCTTTTAAACAAATTTTCAAAATTATAAAAGAAAAAGAATAAATGTGGAGGCATGTCATAATTTTCAATCATAAATTTTTCCACACCAAATCTGAAAAATTTTCAAAAGTTTTGTTTTTTTAATTCATGTTATTTGTAGCTGTACATACATACATGCCAAAGCGCATGTGATCAAGTACAAATTTAACTGAATTTGAAGAAACTGCTTTTGAATTATGGCTCATAACTTTTGAACAGATAACGACAATGCAATACAACAAAATAAAAAAATTTAGGGCAAATTTTCGAGATATTCGACCATAAACATAAAAACGACAAATTTTTTCCAAATTGTTTGAGTTTGAGTTACAATACCTTCGAAGCTATTTATTATAAAACTTTATAAAAGACATTTTTGAAAGGTTTGAAAGTTCTTTTAAAAAATAATTTTCATTAAACTCTCTATATTGTGCCAGCGCTGAAATATAATATATTGCAGAAATTGGAACTGGTTACTCTTCGAAAAAAAATTTCTTTGACCTTGAATATCTCAGTAGCCATTGAGAATAGATATTAACCACCCACCCCCCCCCCCCACACACACATATCATTTTTTTCATTTTTTATCGAGATCCACTACCCTGTTCAGTTTGGCCCACGAACTATTAAACACCTGTATATATGTATTTCCAGTTTAGGAAAAGAAGTATTTTCAAATTTTAAGACTTTATACATAGTAGGTACCTACATATATACGTATATTTACATTTTTTACGACGAACAAGTATATATTGTCTGTTGTTTTTCAGCCATAAAGTAGCTATTGGCACTTAAAATAAAGAAAGTACCTACACTTGGTATCTAATTATTTTATTTTCTTAAAATTAGTTGTAAAAATAAGAAAGTATAAAACTTGAAAAGAAACATTTTCAATGTTATAACATTCAGCCTCTCTCTTTTGAGAAATAAAAATGAAGCATGTAAACTTGTTTCTTCAATGATTTATAAAAACAGTAAAAATAATACTTATGTACTAATTGTGATACTTGTACTAGAAAATACCACATTAAATGTATCAAGGAGTTGAAAGTATGATATCCATCTTTAATATTAGCCCATTTTTTTCATTCATTTTATCATTTAAATCCCAATAAACAATGACTGTTCGTCCTCGGAAACCTTATTGGTACCCTTGAAGCACATTTTACCATCCACCCAGAAATAAATTTTTGATGTGTAACTTTTTACCTACGCGATTGTATGAAAGCTTCGTAAATTTCCAGAATTTGAAGTAAGTTCTCGAATGATATTAAGGCTGCCTCTACATCAGACTTAATTTTATGTCTACCATACGTAGTAACTTAAATCGTGATTTATATGTTGAGTGTGTTAATGGTGAGAATTTCATGTCTTTCTGACATTTCATTGTTGTGTGAATTTTTAGAGGATTTTTACACTTTACTGATTTTTTAATTTTATTAAAATTTTTTAAAATTCACTAATTTGTATTATCTCTGTTTTAAAATAATTTTTACTTAAATATTTTCACTCTATAAGCTGTATATCCATTATCTCACAATAAAGTACATAAAAATTTATTTTCCGCCATATTTGATTTTCACCCACTCTGAGTTTTTTCTATACTTTTATGTCCAGATTTGAATCAGACATTTATGTCTGCTGATTTTTTGTTCGAGCCAACTTCATAAAAAAAAATAAATCATGATTTGAGTTACGACATAGACATAAAATTAAGTCTAATGTATAGGCAGCATAAAGCATTTGATGTGATAGTTTCTGCTGGCTTTGGCTTTTTGATCGTTTCAGCAGAAATAGAAAGATTTTGATCTCTTGATGACTTTTTAACATTACTTTTTCTTCTTGTTTTTGTTTTTGTAACACTTCTTTCTCCTTAGCTTGACTTTTTTATGTCAAGACTTATGTCTCGTAGACATAAATGGCAAGACATCGATGTCAAAACTTATATCTTGCCTACGATGTCTGCCTGACATCAGCAAAGAAAATGGAGATTTTAGATGTTTTATGTGTCGACGAGTGTTGTGAATGTGGAGTTTTTTAATAAATTAAAATTACTGTTTAAATTTTTGTAATCATCACCATTATTCCACATAAGGTCACGCAATAAATGCTCCTCCATATCGAAAAATCCTCTTTTCTGTAAAAAAGGATTGACCCAAAACATTCTTTTCTTCCGACAATTCACCACGAAATCACTACAATAAATGAAACGGCAAGACATGAAATGCCCACACATGCAAAAAATGGCAAACCATGAAATATGGCAAGACATATGTAAGTCTCGTGTAGAAGGCGTATAAATTCCCTTTGAATTTTTCTGTTACATAAATGTACATAAATGTTTTCTGATACATAATGATGAAATGACAGAAAAGAGTGAATAAGAAAGATGGGCCATTTTATTCCCATTGAAAATATAGATCCTTTTAGATTCTAAGGTAATTAGTTGCTGGGCATAGCCCCAATCAGACAATTCTAGTAATAAACCCGGCGAGTTTTCAAACTTATTTGCTTTGGAATGATAGTAGAGTAAAGAGTTACAGTCTTCTCAACGTTTATCTCCAGCTACGTGGTACAGGTTATGGAACAACCACTAGTGTTTTTCCACCGTTCTGAAAGTAAGTAATAAAAATTAGGAAAATAATTTTTAATAATAGAAACAACAACATCGACATTTTTCTTTTCCTCAAATATTGTTTCCATACTAGAAAATGTCTAGTTTCTATTTTACAAAAATAACATTTTCCTCTTCAGTGTAAAGCTATTTTAAATTTTTGAATAATAAAATAAGAAACTTGTCAGAAATGTTAGAAAATTTTTTTAAGGAATTCACAAAAGCACCAAGCACAAAAGTGATGAATACTGTAAAACATAGAATCTTAAATTTAAAAAAAAAAAATTATTTAAAAATATTTTCCTTATTGATATTTTGAAAATAACATATGTACATACATTATGTATATTATTCTATTCCTTAAACTTTCCGACTATATAACGCCAAATAAAATATAAACGATTTTTGTAAAAATATTTATAAAAAATATCGTTAATCTGAATGATTAACCTAAACCTTGAAAATTCTTTTGAAATTTAAAATTACGTTGCCGAATAAAGTGTACTCATTTAAATTTTCGTTTAAAATATAAATAAATTAAACAATTCACCTGTTTAAAAGACGTGACTAGAATTTTTTATAAATTCTTTGAATAAAACATGATAAAGTATAGTACATATGTACGTATATATACATACGTACATACATATATAAAAATAACAAATTAAAATAAAACGAAGTAAAAACATAAAAAAATTTAATGACTTGCAAATATTTGTTTAAATACCAATTTATTTTCTGTATAATGGATTTTTACCGGTCTCTTATTTTTAAAGTGATTTAAGGATACAGTTTACTGTAAATAACTCGAATGTAAAAGTAAATTATTGTTTCTTTTGTACTGTCGTAAAATAAATTATATTTGTCATCACTTTATATTCACATTTTCAGTGAACAATGAAAGAATATATTTTATGTGAAAAATATCATATTTTACAATTTTACAAACCAAATTCATATGAATTCATTGAAAATATTAAATTTATATTAAAATCTTTTATATTTCAGAACTTGTGAAAGCAATTTTAAAATAAACTGAACAATTTTTAAACTGGATTACCAACCTTATGATTTATTTTTAAGAATATGCCTAAAATATTCTGTGATCATAAATTCTATATTATGATTTCCTGTCGAAGTTATTAATTTTAGAGATTTTTTAAAAGTTTAGGATTTTCACATTTTTCATAGTTAAACAACATTCTTTTCCAAAATAGTTTACATTTGTTTTTAATCAAGTAGAGAAATGATAAGAAAAAAAAAAGAACTTCACTACAAAAGAAAAAATATCTCGTTTATGTTGTGATTTTATATTTTTGTATCAAATTTATGGGAAAATTTAATTTTAAATATTACATAGAAAATGTAGAACCAGGGTAATAAAAAAAACTAATATATTCCTCTATGTATGTAACTGTATTTATGTATTATTATTTATTTTAATTATTATCGTAGCATTAATTTAATATTATACTTTTGCCAAATACAGTCGCTCAACAAAGTATACGAGCAGTACAAATATTTTTAATTTGTCCTAAATAGAAAATAGAGGGAAAGAAAAAGGGTATTTGTCGAGAACATGACTTTTATTGTGTTTTATCCTATAACTTTTACCCTAAAAACATACTTGTCTAAGGAATCAAAAAATGTAACATTTTGATACTAATAATTGATGCGTGGGTGTAAAATTTAAAATATGTATAATGAAGTGTTAAAGCTTGTTGAATAGACTCAAAGAAGTTAAAAAACATAAAGGAGGTCCAACAAAATACTGACTTTAACAATAAGCACCTTATTTTTTAAAAATGTTCATACTGCCCGAATATTTTATTGGAATAAAAATTGAAGCTAAAATTTTTAACTGTTTATTTTGTAATTTTTTTTCCAATTAATGTTGACTTTTTGTTTTGTAAGTACATACCTATGTTGTTATAAGAATAAAGAATTATTTTTAGTATTTTGTTTCATACTTTTATTGTAAAATTTTTGTTTATTTACGATAAATTAAAAATATTTGCACTGTTCGTATACTTTGTTGAGCAACTGTATATATATTCAGGACTTCATATTTTGTAATACTCTTAATCAAGGGGGAAAAAAACAAACAAAATTTTAATATCTTAATAAAAAAATATTGTCATAAAAATACTTTTAATAATTTTTACCATTCTCTGTTCAAATGGTTTTAATGTTTTTTAGCCTGATTAACCAAGAAAAACAATTGTATTATACATGTATTAATGTAAAATTATGATAACCTTTCTTATATTTTCCCCATATTTAAACTAATTTTCAACCCTAAATCTTCATAATTTCGTTTGAGAAATTTCAATGCATACCAAAAATCACTCTTAAAAGATTGGACTTCGAAATATCATAAAATCACACCCTAACAATAATTCACAGTAAGTATGTACTTATATAAGAGGACCCGTAATCATAAATTGTATATTACAATACGCATTATTATTATTATTGTTTCTTATCATTTCACCCAATAAAAAAAAATCACATTTAATGCTTACTTTCCTTTTTTGCAGCATTGTGGATAATTCCAACATTCTTACTTGAAACATTACTGTGAGGAATAAAAATATGATTACGACAGCAAAAACTATCTATTTTTCTCAATTTACGTAATGAATTGAATACAATTTAGTTTGTTGCCCTCACTTTTAGATTGTGATTTTGTGCACAATATTCCTTGTAATTTAATGAAATAAAATGTTAGAAAATTTCTCCTATTCAAACTTGTGAATATAACTTAAGATTGAAGTGTTGTGAATGAGAAGACTGGTACCTTAGTATAACGACTGGTCCACATCAACAATTTGAGGAAAAAGAAAAGTAAATCGATTCTCCTCATCAGGATAATAATTTCGTACAATTAAGGTCCTGTTAACTTTAATGTAAGTCAAAATCAAATTTTATAATTTTAATAGGAAAAAAGAAAATACTGTAAGAAGAAATAAAGAAGAAAAAATAATATATAAAAAAGGAAAATAAAAATATAATAAAAGAAAATTTCTTAAACCAAAAAATATCAAATAATAAAAATAGAACGTCAGTTGATCGTCTTATACTATAGTCATGTATTCGTAAACATATGTTTTGTGCAAATTACTGCAATGGTAATGCAGTTCCTTAGATTATAAGGAGCTATCATTGCACTCCGACCAATCGAGATCTTGTGTTCCTTATTCGTAAACGTCAACTTCCAAATACTGCAGTAAATAAAATTATACTGCAGCATGGAGGATAGCAGCTATCATTTTAAAAATATTAGGTAATTATCGCATTTAAATTATATTTTTTTATTCATATGTGTAACATATGTATATGTAATATATGTATTTATTACAGACAGCAGTGGAAGGAGGCTAAAATTACTATACTAATAACAACAAGATTGAATTATGAATAAGAATTTGCAGGAGGAAAAAAAAAAAAAAACACTTTGTGGAGCAAAATATCGGATAAAATAAAAAAAATCGTCCGGAATTTCCATTATACAAGAGATGAAGTTAATAAAAAATTCGTAAACTTATTAACAACTTATAAGAGAATCAAACAAAATAAATCGGGAAGTGAAGCAACTACTTTGAATTATTGCTAAATGCTAATATTGAATATTTTGAATTATTCGACGAAACTTATGGCGCAAGGCATTTTATTTGTCCTCCATCTAATGTGTTGAGTTCGTCGATTCAGGAAGAATTTACAAACACAACAGAAAGTTTCGATATCGATAATGAAGGCGAAAACGTAAATCTTGGTTCTTCAAAACTTAAAAAACCAAACAGCTACAATGAAGTTGTTGATTTTTTAAAAGAGTAAGCAATTGAAGATAAGAGATGACACAAAGAATTAATTCAAATGGAAAAAGAAAAAATCGTAGCAGAAAAAGAAAGGATTGAAGTTTTAAAAGGCTTGAAAAATTTATTATTAGAGTATTTATTAAAGTAGATGGTATCATATATTATGTATACCATCATGTTGAAGTTTAGCTGTTATTTTTTTTTTAATATTAAGTTTTTTTTTTTGTGATTTAAATAAAAGCAAAAATTGAGTTTTTTAAGGCTCATTATTTTTTATTTTAATGTATGCTCGTTCGCAATAATCTGAGAAAACATTTATTACAAGTACGATAGTCTGTTCCTGTTTGGAAGTTTTTTATCTAATAGACTTTCGACTAAATTATTTTTGTATCGAATAAAATATTGCATTTCACATGTTTGAAACATAATTTTACATAATTATTTTCAATTTCAATTCATTTTTCTTCGAAATATACTTTACTTTTCCAAACACTTCTTAAACACCTATGGTATAATTGCATATGTTAATTACATTTATTTTTTATTTTTTTTTTTTAGAAACTATTAAACTGTAGAAATAAATTCGAAACTTCGTTTGGTTCCTTTTTGATAAATTGAATAAACGATTATTGAACATACAAGAAATCTTCTTAATGACCACTCAGTAACAATTATATACGTTGGATTAAATTTTCACTGACAATTTTCTTTGAAATTAAGTGTTCAATTGCCTTGAATATACTATATAGTGTTTTATAATATCTTACTGTGTCATGTAGATTTAATAAAAGTTCAGATAAAAATATGCTGGTTATTTTTTCATAAATAGAATAACATTGAATTATTCCTATATATCAGAATTTCAAGTTGTTCAAGTTGTCTCTATTGTTCTTTTTTCTAAAGTTCAATTCAGAAAAGTTGTAAGGGCATTTCTTGTTTTTTTCAATTAGGATATTTGAAAAATAGAATAAAATACACACATACTTTTTTACTTATTTTTAATCATTATCAATATTGGAAATTCATAATTATCATTGATATTTTATATTTCAGTAACTTGTAAATCATATATGCAATATGTATCTATTATCGTGTGAATTTAATTTCTTAGGTTCTATGATGAAAAGTGGAATTACGAAGAATAGAAAGAAAGCTTAAGTTTTTCAAATCGAAAAAGTTTTCTCGCTTAAGGCATTTTCAGAAATCGGATTCTAGATAACACGTTCACAGTTTCATGTAAAAAAGTTGAACAGATAAAAATGTGTTTTTCTTTTTACTTTTTTTATATCATCGTTGAGATCTTTGAATCATGCATGAGAAATTTAGTTTGTATTTTCGTCTATTTCCTGTTTAGTATGAATGCACTAAATTTTCTTACTCTTTTAAATGGATCTTAAAGAAATTATTTATACATTTAAGATTTTTTTTATTGCTGATGCTATCATTGTCAGTGAGGACGATAAGAAAACTTTTTTACGAGATTTGTATTTGTGGTGTAATACAAAATACAATAATTTTAATAAAAATTTAATTTATTGTATAAAAACTTTAACAAAAAGAGCAGTGGACAATTTTTTAAATAGAATCATATGTTCAATATACGTAATTTTCATGACTTGACACATCACAATTAACTACAGTAATTATTTTTTTCGATACGTTTTACTGTACTGTGTGACGAGTACCCTTCAACAATTCATCTACATAATGACACTTCTTCCACAATCAAAGTACCATGTACTGGAATACAGTTAATTAAAAGCGACATCGTGTTAAATTTTCTGCAAAATTTAAGATAGCATTTTTTTATGTAAATTTTAAATTGCATTTTCATTTAAAAAAGACATTATTGAATAATTAAAATGTCGTTAGTACTTTCCATCAAAAAAAGAGTCACTGATTTCATTTAATAAATTATTTACGACTTTGTCAATGAAAATTTAACGTAAAATAAAATTTAATATTAATACGTTGGGTTCACTACAAATACATTTTTTAATTAATTTTTAATAACGGCTTTATAGGCTATCATTCTCATATTAAAAATTCTATGTAAAAAAAAATTCTCATGAATTTGCAATTGAATTTTTAAAAAAATCAACAAGATGGTTTACGGTTGTTTTTTGAATTTGGTCCATGGCGAGTTTAATTAAAAATCGTTGATTCTTGTAAAATTTTAAAAGATTAACAAGTCGTGAATTTCAACATAATGAAAAAATCTTTTGAAATATAATAAATGTAGGAATATGTATGTACATATTATGTACTATATATATTATGTGTGTAACATATAAAATATGACCGTACATACATAATATGTTTTAATTATAGTTTTTCATTTCAATACTTACACATTGTATATTTTTGTGCCATATTATATTTACTGCACTTTGTAATATATAGTACATATGAATGTACATACATACATATATCTAAACATTTTTTTATTGATTTTATTTTAAATTATGTACATCAAACATATTTCTAATATTCTTTTTAAAAATTTTTCTCTCTGAAGAGAATTGAGATTATTCGTCATTTTGAATAGTTAATTTTACAGAGTAGAAGATGCAAATTTTTTTTTTTTTTTTTGAAAATAAACTAAACTTTTTTGATAGTTTTATATGTGTATGTATTTGTATACTTACTCATATACTTATATTGAATTTTGTTTCTCATGAATCCTTTTAAATTTAAAAAAAATAGAAATAGAACAAACTCGCAGTTGCAGTAGGTATGTATTTTCAAATCAATACATTAAAATATTTTTGCAGTTTTGAAAAACTAAAAAAACAAAATAAAAATTCTATTAACAAACTTTATCAAAATCATTTTGAAAAAAAAAATTATCTTTTACAACAGCTTCAGCCACCATCCTGTGATATCCTATTTTTATGAAAAGAAAAGAAAATTAATAAAATAAATAAAAAATTAAATAAATAAACTTAAATTTGTTGTTGCAATGCTTCTAATAAAAGAAACTTCCAATTGAACACAGAGTTTTATAAAACAGTGTTCGAACCAGAAGTCCCTATTAAATTACAGCCGAATCCTGAAAAAACTTAATTATTAAAAAAAGAAAAAACAGGAAGGAAGGAAAACGTGGGCAATAAAAAAAAACAAACACTCAAAACAAATACAATAAAGAACACACTTAAATTCTTTTTCACAACAACAAAACAAGCGCAACAGAAACAACAACTACACAAAAACAGAAAAACACAACAAAAGCAGGAAAAAATCAATAAATGCGTGAATTTTCTTAAAAGAAATTGAAGATTTTCCAGTTAGAGGAAAAAAATTTTCCAACCTCACTGGAAATCTAACAAAGAATTTCCAAAGAAAATTCGCGAATTCCACGAAACACTATAAAAGCACCTACGATATAACTATACTCGGTTTGTAAATCGAAGTCAGTATAGGCAACATAGGCATACTTTTCTATATTCTTTTACATTGCGTTTGTATAAATCTGTCTCTTGTGTGGGGTGGTCAGATCTCAATTTTAATTTAAAATTTATCAAAAACATTTATATGTAAAGTTAGCAGAAACTAATCGGGTACTGCCTCCATAAGCACAATACTGACTTCGATTTATAAACCGAGTATAGTGGATCTACTGTAAGAGCGCAAATAGAATTTTCAAGATACAGCGATAACTCATCTTCGATTTTGATGGATTTTTTTTCTTCCCATGCCCATGAGCCAAAACTTAATGATGACTCCAAAATTCGTCTTCATACCCTGTATTCGTCGGAGAAGACGAAATATAGTCTGTTTCCGCAGCGCTCGTGCTGTGTTCTTCAAACTATTTTTGCACACTTATAGAAGACATTAGGCGTACAATAGCCTGTGGATCACAAAAATAAATATTTTTGAATCTGGGCTCCAACATCGTAGCAATCGTTATTGTGCTCACGTATTCAGTTTGACCAAATTTCTGTTTTGATTGTTTTCTTACGGAGAACAATTTTGTTTACATCACAGTCGTTTTATGATGCTTCATAATGCCTCATAATGCAATAAATAAATATAAAATTTGAACATACTTAGATGAAAATTAAAATAGCGCGAAGACAGACGACGCCATTTTACTTAAAAAAAGAGGTAAAACTATACTCTTTCGCGCTCTTCCCAAAGGTATCGATACCGGTAAAAAAATCGGAGAAAGAGAGAGTATCGAGGACTTAGTATCATGATTTTGGATCAAAAGTATCAATCAGTATTGTCACAAATTCGATTGTACAAGTTATCGAGCGATTCTAGAATGAGCAGCAAGAAGTGCAAACATTGATACGGAAGGATCGCTTTGGAACAAATCTGTTCAATGGAAGAAGCTTTTTAAGTACAAAAGAAAATTTTCTTAAACTTTTGGAAGTTAGTGCTGTAAATTTAGGTACAAAATTTTTAGGTATTCTTGTGTAACTAAAGTGACTAAACTCCAACTCTACAAAATCATAATTAGACTAATGCTGCAAAAACGTGGACAATGAGAAAATGTAATAAGAAAAAAATTAATATATTCAAATATATAAAAAAGGAAAATATTCCGCAGAATTCTATAGATACTCTCAAGTTATTAAATTGCTCTGGCAATCTACATATTTAATAGAATCGAAAAATGATCTTCTTCCATAGTAATTTCAATAGCTTTTAGCTTTTCTACAATATCAAATAAATTAGACAAATATTTATTTATATCTTCAGAATTTTTCATTTTTAATGGAAATAATCTCTTTGTTAAGGTTACCTTTGGAGCTGTTAAGTGATAATCTGATTGAAAATATGTACCAAGTCTGATTTCGCCTTTTGTTCATTTTCTACCAATTCAATTTTATTAATAATAAAATGCAGTAGTATAGTATAGCATACAAATACTGACGTTGACGTTTTGAAATACTTTTTGTGATACGAAATGAACAAAATTATTAACAGTATTAAGTAGTATACTAATTTGAAAATTAAAAAAAAAAATAAAACAAAAAACAAAAATAAAATGAAATGTGCACAGATTGACTTATTGTAAGCGTTAATGGATGATACAAGAATATAATAAATTCGATCATTTCAAATTTCAACTTTGAATTTTAAAATGTTAATTGCACTTTTGCTCGATAAATAGGACGGATAAGAAAAAATCGTTTATCATTGAATACATCAGTCGGTATGGAATAATTAAGAAGAGGTATGATATGTATTAATGTTAGATATTTACGATATTACCATTTTCCGAGAATTGATGCATACATATGAAAGAGAATAACAAAATTTTATTCGAATATGAGAAGTACATATGTAGATATGAATTTAGAAAATATGTATATTTGAAATTTTATGAAAATAATTATGGAATGAATATTGTATGAGTTTGATTGTACAAAAATGATAACATCAAAGTGACATAATGACTGTAATTAGTTTTTGTGTTATTTCAGAAAATATCCTATGTGGTATTATGAGTAATTTAGTTTTAGTTATTTTAATATATTCATTATAAATATAAATAATTCGAAAATTTTTGCAATAACCACATATACAAATTTTGTAGTTCAATACAATTCAGTGATACGTATACAAAATTGGTTTGGACGCTTAGTTTCAGTCTATAATTGAGATTACATCGAAATTTGTTCCTGAATATAATTTGTTGTCAAATTCTATTATTTCGGCGAATAATCTACTAACAAGAACAACAAATGAGAACATTTATTTATGTATAGTACATGTAAGTATTTTATGAGATATTTAAATTGGATTTTGAATTGGTGAATGGTTGGGTAAAATTTGTAAGTATTCTATGTGTAACATAATGGTTATGTACATATACTTTATTAAATTGTATGATAAATTGATTAAATTTTTGATGGACAATTATTGCAATACGTTTTATGTCATAACGATTCTCTTTTATGTGGTCTCTATTCAATTTTCAGTTTTACAGGAATTTGAACGTATTACACTGATTAGCGGCATGACTATGACCGGAACCAGAACTCTGTAAAATACTTAGTTAATGAGACATTTTCAATACTAGCTTTAAAATTACTTATATCATGTATTTATATTGGTACGTATGTTATTTTGTTATACAACAGATAAATAAATTTATTTTATCTATGTAGTCAATATTAAAATTTGTTATTCGTACGACTTTTTATTAGTTCTAATTACACTAATTTGCAAATTTTAATTTTTTTCTTACCTTTAAATAAACTCATATATATTTTTGTTTTGTTTCCATCATGTCGTAGCTATTTTACCGCCGCTTCACATGAAATTAGGGTTAGTGCCAAATTTAGTCAAGGCTTTAGACAAAACTAGTACCGTCTTTCGATATTTATGCAATGCTTTTCCTGGTCTTTCTGAGGTGAAAATTAAAGAAAGTATATTTATCGTACCATTAATTTAAAAAATAAAGAATGAGAAGTTTGAAAACTGTCTTTCAAAAATTGAAAAGCTGTTTGGAATTCTTTGTGAAGTAATGCAGGTGCTTCGAGGGAACAAGAAAAAGGTAATTATCAACAATTAGCTTCTGATTTATTGTATAACAAAAAATTCATTTGTTAAACTAGCATCTTGACTTCTTTCCTGAACACTTCGAACCAACTTAAAATGTTTTGAACAAAACTATCAGGGATATTGGGATTACCAAAATTTACCAAATTTTACCAAATCAAAAAATGTTGTATCTGATTAAAGATATTTTAACTAAATTGTTTTACGTAGTGTCTCTAGTATTTGAAAGGTGCATAATTATCTTCAAAAATCAGTTACTATCACATGGTGTCAGTTTCGTCAGAAAAGCCATTTGAATTTAAACAATGGAGTTGAACCTAATAACAGGTGGTAACGAAGAAGATATTATTTAAAAAGTTCTATAAAATATTTAGTAAATATTTTTCAAAATTTATATATGGAATAAATATGAGAACGAAAATGTAAAAATGTATTTGAAAAATTGCAAGTCTGTTTTTTTTTTTTTCAAATTATTTTCAAAGTTTTCTATTTTTGAAAGAAACGATGAAGACAAATGAGGCTCGAAATAAAACATTTTTTCCTGGCTTTTTAATATATTCATTTTTTAAAATGCTTTTACAAACTTAAATTACTTTTATAGTTTATAGTTTTATACTTCACATTAATTATAATTTATGTTTATACCATAAGGCCTTTCAGGAGTAAATTTTAGGGTTATTTCTTATTATTCATTCAATAAAATTCAAAAGAATATTTTCATTTAATTTTGTTCAAAAAAAAATATAGGAAATTTTTTTGAATAAATGATACAATGCTATATGCGGTAACACTATATAGCTGCTGTTCAATGGATACAAATACATATGTAATAGAAGTTATATGCTCAGTAATGAGAAAGAAATACAAAAATCTGCAATTCTTAATATTTATACATCAATCAATTGAAAATCAATTTTGATAGCAATCAATTGAAACTTTTAAAATCATTGGATCGTACTAATATCTTTTTTTTTAAAGTCGAATTTAACAAAAATCGTTACTAAAAACAAAATGTGCTATGAAATCCTTTGTAAATATATTTAAGTTTTTACTTTTACATGTGGGTATTGTTCAATATGCAAACTTTGTTTTTAATATTTGTGTTAATTTCGATTTTAAGAAAATGCTATTAGTATGGCACATTGATAATTAGGTATTTGAAATAAAATTCATGTAACGTTTGTTCGGTAAAGACGCAAAGTACGTAAAATTATGTGAATATTGTGAATATTTTTCGATAGAATAGATATGTAGAATGATCGACAGTCATAATTGGGGTCAATTTTTATTATGAAAATAATGAAAATAGAAATCATGTTAAAAATTTTCACTTTTAGTTTTATTAATGATTATAAATATCTTTATTTTTATATCATTATCGTTTTAATCATTATTATTGTTATCATTTTTATTATTTAATCTCTACTTCGGAAAAACATTTTCTTTTTCTGAAGTCCCATCTCTGCTCTTTTTCCTTATTTGCTCATTAAATATATTATGTCTAAAAGACAATTTTGGTTTAAAATAGAAACAATTTTGTTAAATTTACTTACTGTATACGTCTAATCCTTGTAGTCGTATCTTTCAAGTACTCTTTGAAAAAAGAACCTACTTCAAATATTGTAAAAGTTTTGTACTTCTTCTTCATTACTGAACATATTACTTAAAGTACATATTTGCATCCATTGAACGGCAACTTTTTTGACGTCTCCGCCCACGAAAATTGTTGTAAAAGTTCGTCACTAAAAAGAAAGCAGCAGATGTTTCTCAGCGTTCCATTCTAGTGTTTTCCTCCAAACTCCATCAATTTTTTAACCCGAAAATAATAGGAATACATATATTTTGAAAACTTACTATTTTACTTTTAAATGCTGAATTTGCCAAATTCTTTTCAAAATCAAGAAGATCCTCTTCTATTGTTAGAGGAAATTTTGCACAAAATTCTTCTTCTTCTTCTACTTCGTCTTCAACTATTTTTTCTTTTGGACTCGTATCAGATGTCTTATCAATCAAAATATTTAAAGCAGTCAGAACTTTCAACTGGAACAATTCTTGTGATGTTTTTATTTTTTCCACTGTCGCTTTCAAGTCCCGAACTTGATGAAATTATTTAAAGTATAGTATGTTGTATGTTAAGCCATAAAAAAATTGAATCTTAAATATAGTATACTTACTTTCACTTAATACTTCATCCCCAGTAAAGGCGATGACCCATGAATTATTATTATTATTTTGATTTTGACCATTATAATTTATATTAGCTGTGGCAGTTGATAAATCTGTGTGAAAAACTTTTAGTAACATATTAAACATGTTTTAAAATCATTGTATTCTAGAAAACCTCAAGACCAACCAAATATAAAAAATTCGAAGGGGACAAATGAGGGTTTTTTTTTTAAGTCTAGTCAAACTTCATCATATGAAAAATTACTGCTATAAAAGACCCTTTTACAAAGATTGTAACAACAAGATATTTTCTAGTGCATATATAACTCTAAAAATATTTATTTTTAAAATACATACCTAAATTATCAATTTCTATTTTTAATCACTTCACTTTATAAAACTTTTTTTAATAAAAAAAATTTGTTAAAATCACGAGTACTCTTAACACAACACAAACCAAATAATGAATAATTACAAAACTGTAAGTTTAAGTACTTGTATGTTGAAAAAAGGATATTGAAGATACAAATTATGATGGGTTTTTCCAGTTTTAAGATGTTTACCTTTAAATAGACAACATGAATCACCATTCTGAACAAATTGGAAAATTCAATTTTGGCCAGTTTTTTTGAATTTAGGACCACTGTGCTTGATACTTTTTCTGAAGTTGTTTTTAATAATAGTAATTCTAAAAAAAAAAAATAACTATAAAATCATTCAGAAAATTTTGTTTTCATTTAAAAAAATACCTGAGTCCATTATTTGTTCATCCAAAAAAGTGTCCGTACAATTTTGTTGTCACCGCATCATGGGAGCCAAATTGGCCTATAGCGTGGTACTACTATTTGAAACGACCTGTGTATTGTAATGTATGTACGTACAATACATAGGCATTTTGTAATGTTACCTAAGGTCTCAAAATCAATTATTTCATTGAAATCATAGGAGTCTTTCTCAAACGTCGTTCTTCTCTTTGTTTGTTTCGATTCACTTCTTCTTCTGATTCACTATTTGAAAATTTGTCATAATAATTTTCTTTTACGAGTGCTTCTTCCCATGTTTCTAAAAAAAGAAGGAATTGTTATATTCGTTTCACTAAGTCTAAGCGAAAGAACAAAACACATACCAATATTATTGCACATAATTTTGTAGCTGTATTCTGCCAGTATGATTTTGGACTTATACCTTGTTTTCTTCTATGTATAACAGTACTGGAACTTTTTGGCCACAGCAAAGTATTGTTTTTAATCCAACATTGAGGGACCGCAGCTATTATCTTCACATAATTTTCAATGGTTTTGACTATACAAAACATTTTAGGTCTGTAAGGAATCTAGCAATGAAAAAAATAGGTACTTTCTTGAGATGATATAGGTATACGAAAAAATTTGCAATATACATACATACATATGTATATATGTACGTATCAGACATAGTGAAAATTTCTGTTTCGCTTTTTTCTGCTACAGAACATTTGTAAATACCAAGATATGAAGATTTAATTGGTATCTCGTAAAAATCAGATTTAAGTTTTAGTTTTGAACAGTAAAATACTGGTGCTTTATTTTTAGAAGAAAAATTTAAAATTTCAACAATATCTTTTGTTTTTGAAAGAAACCATTGGCCATTCTCAGCTGTCGACAAAGTGAAGTTTTCACAACATGATTTTTGAAAAATTCCTTTACATGACTCAATGTTGTGGTTTGTGTTCAAAACTTGTTTTTCTAGTTTTGGAAGTGCACATTTATTTGTACTTTTTTGTTCTTCTTCTACATACAAGCGTTCCATTATTCTTTTTGCAACCTGTTGTAGAGGCTTATTACCAATTCGTAGAAATCTCTTTATATGACCTAAGTAGTTTTCAAAAGGAAATGCACTGAAGTTATCCAAATTTCCATATAATTTAACGTTGTCCTCCAAATGAATTAAGTTATGTACATTGTAACTGATATTTGAATATCCATATTTTTATAATGCAGTGAAGTGCAAATAATGTTCATAAGGAAGAACATCTTTTAATATTACAGGACTACAGGTCCTACATACAGCAGAAAAGTTCTGAATTCCATTGCTTTCCACAAATCCAAATCATTTAAACCCCTTGGAATTCTATTGTAATACATAGGCACGTTCTTTCTTAAAGATAATATGAAATCTGAAATTATTTTCTGAGAATTTGCAGAAAATTTTGCACTATTTTTCGCTCACCTGTTTAATAACAGTTTTCTCATAAAACCTAAACAAACGAGGTGCATATACGAGTACATACGTAGTCTAAAGAAAAACTGTGTAACATATTTATTTCTGGAATATCTTCTATGACAGATCGTGAAACATGATTTTCTTCACAAATTCTTTGTCTAAAGTTTTGATCAGTTCGTTATACTCTAGAATAGCCAGAAATTCATTGTGTCCTTTAACTCCTTTTATGTAACTACGTACAGGTGCATCACAAACAAAATTATCAATTTTGATGCCTTGGTACGTCAACCTATGATTTATACGTGATGTAATCTCTGTTACAAAAGGTCTTAAAAATTCATTTAAATTACTAAGTTTAGAATTTCCATAAAAGATCCCAACTACAAGAGGAGGACAATTTAAATTTCTAATACAACATTAAATTGACCAAAACTGTCCTTTTAAACTTTTGCTGATAGGAAGACCATCAATATTTATTCGTAAACGTAATACATTTGAATTTGCAAAAAGTATTTTATTTACATATATTTAAATCAATAAGGTTTTTTAAACCGTAATACCAAAATTCTGCCGATGCAACATGAAGAATTGTAATTTTATTATGTATATTGATAAGTGTTCTCGAGTCTTATAATATTATTTTCAGTAGCCCATTCTCTAATTTCTTCGCACCAAGGTTTTTCATTTACTGTATCTATTTCATCATCATCGTTTGAATAATTATCAAAGCTCATAGTTTCAATGTCATCGTCGTAAATTTGAGCTGTTGATAAAAGCTGTGAACCTTTTTGAAAATTGATTTGCAATCTATCATGATGTTCAGGATCAAAGTTTTCGTTGTTAATACTTTCTTTATCTGCAACACTTTTTAAAAAATATTTTTGAAGTTCAATATTATAATCATTTAAAATTTTTTTGTTTCTTCTTCTAAAACTCCAGCGACTTTTGATTTTTTTTATGCATAGCATTCATGTTTTAGTTGAATGATTCTAAGAGAGTTTCTGAATAAGATAAAAATGTAATGAAAAATATAGTTAGCTCAAAAGCTCTTTCAGATAATAATTTTTTATTTTTAGGTTTAACTTTTTTATTACAGAAAAGAAGCAGAACCGAATTAACAACAATTTTCAAATTTTCAACATAAAATATAAAATACAAAATATAAATTTTTAAAGCCATATGAGAATAAAGAAGAAGATGAAAGCACTTACCAATAGTAATTAGTAACAACCTAGAAGTTAAAAAACTGTCGGTTATTTTGCAACCTAGGTTACATTGGTTACAAGTTGTTTCTTGGGTGACAGACAGTCAGGGTTTAAGATGACCGAGTTATTTGTAAAAATGGAAAAAAATTAATTTCGTATGTTGATTAAACATTACTTTTTGCGTAAAAAAACAATAATAGAAATGAAAGCAAAACTTGACAAATATGTATTATCCAGACTCTGCTCCGTTTGTTACAATGATTCATGGTTTACTGAGTTTCGTTGTGGTTAGACAAGCACCGAGACATTGAAATCACTTGGGGGCCAATTGAAGTCACAACAAAGGAAATGATCGAAAGGACCCACGATATTGTATTAGTTGATCGAAGAATCAAGCTCTGTGAGATTGCTGACATTGCAAACATCTCAACTGAACGTGTACACAACATTTTACACGAGCATTTGGGTATGCATAAGCTATCAGCAAGATGGGTGCCGTGTTTACTCACATTGGACCAAAAACATGAGCGGAAGCGTATTTCTATGGATTGTTTGAAATACGTGACGGTCGATGAAACATGGATTCACCATTACATACTCAAAACAAAAGAACTGTCGAAAAAATGGATGGAAGCACCAAAGAAGGCAAAAGTGGTTCCATCAGCTGGAAAGGTTATCGCAACCGTTTTTTGGGATGCACGGAACATAATATTAATTTACTATCTAGAAAAGGAAAAAACTATCACGGGAGAGTATGATGCAGTCCTACTTGACCAGCCAGACGATAAACTTAAAAAAAGTTCTTTTTCATCACGACAATGCCCCACCTCATAAGTCGACAGTTGCTTTGGCTAAATATTACATCAGCTGCGCTACGAATTTCTTCACATGCACCATATTTCCCAGATTTAGCACCTTGCACATGAAAAAACTGCTCGTAGGGAAAAAATTTACGTCGAATGCTGAAGTAATCGACGAAACAAACACGTACGATTATTTTGCAGAGCTCGATAAGTCACATTTCACGGAAGGAATAAAAAAATATGAATATCGCTGGAATAAGTTTATTGAGCTAGATTGAGACTATGTTGAGAAATAAATATAAATTCTATTAAAAACATCATCCGTTGTTTTATTTTTCTCTTCTTTATCAATCAGCCCTCGTAATAAAAGATACATCTTATTTCGATAATCAAAGGAATGTTATGGAATTTGCTTGTCAAGCATATACGATTACCTATTTTGTTTGAGAACGTTATTGAATTTCTACTAAATTGCTATTTCCATTTAAAAATTTCTATGTGTAAGAAAGTACATATGATAATAATATGATTATACATAAAGAATAAAAAAATGTTTGAGTTTAAAAAAAGAAATGTATTAAAAATAAATAAAAAAGATATTCGAGAAAGAAAAAAAAACAAATTAAGAAAATTAAATCGGTTCATAAAATGTTATTGATTTTTCTGATTTGTTAATTCCCCGTTAATTCAATTTGATTTGAGAAGAGTAGAAATCATATCAGTCATAGTTTTTCTTGAATCCTCTTTGAATCTAAAGATCTTTGTTGGATTGTAACCTCTGATATCAATCTTTTTCACCAAAGAATTATTCCCATCATTTTTATTTCCTCTGAAAGTAATTAATTATATTTCCCATCTTAAATGTTTCGACCTCAGCTGAGATTATGATTTGAATTAGGAATTGCATTTCATAGTTTTACATACATATGTATGTAACTGTTTAATTTAGTGTTTTCTTTTACATTGATATTTTAAGATACATATAGTAGATGTATGTATATGCATTTTGTAAAATTTTCAAGCATTCATTTTTTTTATATTCTACTTTAGATTCTAAAGTACAGTACAAATAATATTACAGTTTTTCCTTGGAATTGGAATGCTTAAACAAAAAATAAGAATTAAAATTAAAAGCTTTGTGGTTCCATTAAATTAAAAGTATTTACAAATCTCTTGAAATTAAGAAACATAAAGAAATCTATTTGAAAATTAATATATGTATGTACATATATACATACATATTATGTATGTAGGTACTTATCATGGAAAAAATGGATTTTTAGATTCATTCAAGTGGAGATAACATTTTTAAATTTTACAATTATGAATGAAGTATGTTTTTTAACACTCTGTCACGAATTTCGCAAATGGATTTGTATATTTGTGAATATCGTTTTTAATACATAACGCAGTTTAATTTACGTCTTTATTATTAATAAATTAGGAAGAAAAGTAGTTAATATGTAATAAATAAAAATTCAAAATATTTTTCATTTTCGAAATAATTAAAATAAAAGAAAGTTTAATTATTATAACTATAATAATAAAATTCACGTAGTAATCATGTTACATGTCCTTATTACTCAAATTCCATTTTATGCCGAAAAGTGATGCTTTTGTAATCCTTTGTTTTTCAGATTTAAGAAAACATGTAAGGAGAAAAAAAGAAATACACAATAAGAAGAAAATTAAACATTAAAATCGTTATTTTATTATACTTACTATATATAATCATATTTTAAAATAGTTTCCAAATACTGAGACTAAATGTTTATTATGCAAAAGTTGTTTAATGTAAATTGTAAATATTTATAGAAAACAAATTTGTTTTATATGGAAAGTAAAATACTATGTATTAATTTTAAGTATTGCCATTTCTTATTAGAATGTTAAAATATGTAGGTATTCATTTCGATTGTACCTATATTTTATATTAAAATACAAAAATATTGAAGCTCAAAGTTTAGAACCGTCTATTTATTTTTATTAATTCTTTTTCATAGTTCATGGAATACTTTTTTTTTTGTGCTTCTTCATAGAATAACAGCATGTTAATGTTAATAAAATAAATTTATATTTAATTTTAACATCATGAAAGAAAACATTTACTTGGATTAATTGTTGTGAATATATAAAATTGTGTAGGTACATTCATAAAACCATTGTTGTTTTTATTATTTTCTAATATTTTAAAATGATAAAATTGTCCAAATTATTACTTGCTAACTTTTCTATATTCTTTTACATTGCGTTTGTATAAATCTGTCTCTTGTGTGGGGTGATCAGATCTCAATTTTAATTTAAAATTTATCAAAAACATTTATATGTAAAGTTATCAGAAACTAATCGGGTACTGCTTCCATCAGCACAATACTGACTTCGATTAATAAACCGAGTATAGGTTTAATTTTAAATTAAACATTACAAGTCTTTTATTTTATCAAATAAAAATATTTTCTAAGAATGCTCATTAAACACGAAACTTTGCAGAAAGATTTGCTTTATACATTATAAGATGAAAGTCCTATTGATTAATATAATCAATATACATATGTATACTTTTATTGTTGACATCGCGTGATAACATTTCGAATATTATAAATAACCTGAAACTATTCATTTATTATTGAATTAAAACTGTTAAATGTTAAATCAATATCGCAAAGAAAAAATATAATTTTAAAATTACACCCTTACCGTTTATTTTGAAAAGTGGCTAAAGTACACATAGTTTTGAGATTTTCAATATTTTCTAATTTGTATTATGCAACAATACAATACAGTATTCAATACAGTGGCCTATTATTGGCGGTAGGTATATTGTTATATTTTGTTGTCTGTTTCTTACCTGGGCATATTCTTTTAAAAAATATGATTTATGCTACTTTCAATATAAACGGCTTATATATTTTCGGCTATACTTCCCATTAGTGAGCGAGAAAAGTACCATTACAAATTTTAAGACAAAATTGACGTTTTACAAAAACCGTTATTTTTACGTTTTAGCGTACACTTAAATAGATTTTTTTTTCTAATCTTGAGAAAATTCAAAATTAGTTAAAACGTAGGTATAAGAAATTATTTCGAATAATATCCCAATAGGAAAAATGGGAAGGCATTTGGAAGGTTTAAAAAATATGAATGATATTTAGTAAAATTCTTAGGAAGGTGTAAATGATGTACATATGTCATATATAGAAGTTTAAAATATTGCGTTTTATGAAAAATGTGTTATGCACGTGCGAGGTCAACTAAAGTCTTGAAAAAGATATTACGAAGTTTGTTCATTTTTTCGTTGATTTACATAACAAGTGTATTTTTCAAAGTGAAAACATCATATTAGTGAGTAAATTTTCAAGTATAATTTTTAAAATAATTAATAATTAAAAAATGAATTAGTTTTCGGTATGTTTCTCATATAATTATTACAGTTTCAATTTAATTTTTTTCAAAAAATACATTTTTCTTTTGTTACAGAGGCTGTCAAAACAGAGAACTTTGGATATAAACAATTTGAAAAAGAGATAAAATTAGGGTTAAAATTGTCAAAAAATAGATTTTATAAGGAAACATATAAATTCAAATTTAATAAATAGTTTTACTGAAAAATTAATACATATACATATTTTCAATTTTGTTTTATAATTTACAGGGTAGTTGTTTCTCAAATTCCCTTTTCCTTTGATATTTTCACTAATAAATAATAAAATATATATCTTTTGTACAAATGAAAAATGGCTTCTATGGAAGACACGAAGTATTCTTTTTCACTTCTACGGAAGGCACTAAATAGTATTCTTTTTCGCTTCTTGAGAATGTATCCAGAATGCTTCTTGTTACCTTCTTAAAGCATGAACAGATTAGGTTGTTGTTACAACGACGCAAACCGGTTATAAAACCTGTTTTTACAACTGCTCAAACTACATTTGAAGGTGGCACGACCAGTTGTAACGAGAGTATGAGTGTATTACAACCGTGAAGCTAAAATTTATAAAATTCAAAATCTCACATTTTAAATATAGACTTTACGATTATAAAAGGTGATAATTATTATAAACTATTCTTCTTTCTTTTATTTTTTCAAATTGTTTTAATCGTTGACTAAATCTGAAACAAAGTTTTCTAAATTAAAAATTAAATTAAATTCTTTATACTAGTTTAACTAATTTGTATTTATCAACAATTGTAAAAAGTTTTATGTATGTACATACACACATACATATGTTACATGTACAAAAAGGTGCTTATGGTTAAAAGATCTTTTGTTATAACTTTGACATTTTTCTATCCTATCTGGGACCTTCGTCAATAGTTTCTGGTTTGAGATATTCTTTAATTTTATGTATCACAGAGCTCACCTTTTTTGTTCATAAAAAGCATTAGAAATAAGTCATGGTGTAAATATTTACACCATGGAAATAAGTAAAATAATACGTGTTCGAAATTCGTAACTTGAGAGTCCTTTTTCTCAGAAACCATTGAAGATAGGACGAAAAGGACTACAGAATCATCATAAGGACATCAATATTTACTGGTAAACTAAATTTGATGACATTTGGACAAGTATCCTGCGTTCGCGGTATAGTGTAATTTCTTAAAGAAAAGAAAAACAAGAAAGGGAAGGCGACCGAGAGGAATTTTTTTAAAAAAGAATAAATATAAAGGGGTAAGATAAAAAAAATGGAATAGAACACAATTTTTAAATAAAATGAAATATTTTCTGATATTTATTGTTTGATTTGAAAAAAATAATAATTTAAAATTTTAGTTACATATTTTGTTTTTACTGTACAAGAATTACTTACAAAATTTAAAACCTCAATAAAAAAAATTAAAAAGAAAGACAAAAAAATTTTTATAAGAAATTGCAATAGTGAAAACAAAATTAGAATGTAGTCGATAGGTAAGAAGAGTAAAAAAATTATAAGGAAGTGACAATTGACAACTCAATGTGAGGGGTCTTGCTAGTTTAGTCTCTGGCAACAAATAAATGATGATCTGAGTCATCTGACAATCACAAATGTCAAAATTTAGGTTGTTAAAAAAGGTAAGCATACGGATTAATGCTTTTTTTTTGCTTGTTATAAAATTATAAATCAGTCGCGGAGCGGAATTAAATTAAATTTGAATCTAAAGTTAAAAAAAAAAAAAAAAAGAAATAGTAGAAACGGACGAGAAAGAATAAAGAAATATGTGCGTAAACAAATTAAAATAAAAGTCCGAAAATTAAACGACGGAAAAATCACGGTTTAATTAGTGAGGAAAAATAAGTTAGAAAAAAAAGTGAAATTGAAATGTGTATGTGTGTAAAAAATAGAAAATGGAATGTTTTTAAAAAAGAAAATGTGTGAAAAGAAAGAAAGTGGTATCCGTATGTAAATTAAAATCTGATGTAAAAATTAAAAAAAAAAGAAAAAAAATTTGATCGTGTGAAAAAAAATTAACTCGTTTGGAAAGTTATTGTTTAATTTCCAGTAAGGTGAAGAGAAGCTTTTTTTATTTTCTCTCGCAAGCGTGAAGCTATAAATTTTTCTGGAAAATTCGCGAAATTATCGACTTTTTTTTATTGGTTTCTTTGCTGTTTTTATTTTAAATGTTTGTTTTCTATTTTGTCCCTTTTTCATTTTTTATATTGTTTAATTTATTTCAATTTTTCAGGGTTTAGGCTATATTTAATAAGGACTTCTGGTTTGGGCACTGATTATAAAAATTCAGTGTTCAATTGGAAGTTTCTCTTATTTATAGCGAATCATCAACAAATTCAAATCCTTTTTTTTATTTAGCTTTTACTATTTTTTTTTTTACTTTTCAGAATAAGGTAAAAAAAATAATAATGTGCTGAAGCTTTTGCAGGTAATTTCCATTAAATATAATTTTGATAATGTTAATAGATGACTTTTTATTCGTTTTCAGGTTTTGCTAAAATATTATTATTTAAATTTAGCTAAACTGAATTTTAATAAAAGTGTAATGTATACAGCTATTCAATATTTGATTGTAATAACATGTAAAATCATCAAAAACATGAAAAAATTCTTTGAAGACTATGAGTTCTGAAAACACAAAAACTAGGAATCTACCTATTTCTGCAACATTCATACATACACAACATACATTGGTACATTTGAAATTTTACATCGTTACAATAATTTTTTTTATTAATATATTATCTATCCACAAAAATAATGTCAGTAAATAAATATGTTTTTAAAAACCCTAATATTTTGGTTTCAAAGCCCAGAGAATTCGAGAAAATTTTTTCTTTTTTTTTTAAATTGAATTAATATTTACAATAAATTGAAAAATTTACAAAATTTCCACAACATTAATTGTTAAAAATTTGAAATTATAAACATAAAATGTAAATTACTTAGACAAAAAAAAAATTAAATTTTGTTAACAGCGACTGTGGAAAAAGTAAAATATTTTTTTCTTCAAAAGTATATGAAAATCCTCTTACAAACAAAAATAATAGCTTATTCTCGTATCAGATCAACGACTAGAATCGATTTAGTTCATCATAATATTAAAATATTTATTCTAGATGATTGGTAAACTTTCGAAATAATAGCAATAAACGGAAAAGAAGGAAAAAGAAAAACATTAAAAAAAGATGATTCACAAAAGTAATAAAAGCCTGAAAGAAAAAAGATTGTTATTTTTAACATGAAAAAATATCCTCAATCTTTTTCGAACTATATCAGTTTATGAATATCGTTAAGAGTTTCAAAACAATAAAAAAAAAGGATATGACTTTTCAAAGAACTTTTTTTTGAATTTAAATAAAGTTTTTTTTCGGATTATAGTGAATTGGATAATAACAATAAAAGAATAATATTATTAATATGAATATTTTGAATGAAAAAAAAGATGAAAATATAAATAAAAATTAATAATGATACTAAACACTATTGAATATTTTCCATAAATAAAAACTTTGAAATTAATAAAACGCAAATGATATTTTGTAAATATGTATTTTAAAAATTCAATCTGTATTTTTAAATTTAGAATAATTTCCAAACTTTTCTTATTTATTTTGCAGAAGATATTGAAAATATTGAAATACATTATCGGTACTTTTCAATTCTTCAAAAAGACAGTTAGTTAATTTTTTTTATTTTTATTATTTTCTTTTCTTGAAAATATGTTTTTTTTATTTGTTCAAGTTTTTTCAATGAATAGATACAATTTTCCAAGAAAAAACTATTTTTAAAATCCAGTAA
The DNA here is from genome assembly GCA_939192795.1 of Bombylius discolor. Lineage (NCBI taxonomy): Eukaryota > Metazoa > Arthropoda > Insecta > Diptera > Bombyliidae > Bombylius > Bombylius discolor. The sequence continues at coordinate 16,658,619 of OW584241.1, read as the reverse complement.
AAATGTGTGATAAACAATAAAACAAATATTTGTGAAAAATAAAATCTCGACAAAGCAAAATCCATTCAAAGACAAAATAAGATTTTTTGCAATAATCCAATAAAATGAATAAAAATCCTGGTCTTCAAATAATTGTTTGCTTTCTTCTAAGTATACTAACCATTGTAGATTTATATTTCCTTTGTGTCAGTTTTACAGGAATTACTATGAATGAAAATAATTTAGTGTACTGAAATATTTATGAAATGTTAAACATGTCAGAATTCAAATGCAATTGTCTTTGTTTTTCTACAATAAATCTTTTTCTGTTCCTGTAAGAGATATGAAAAACTATATGTTATATTACAATATAATAAATGATATCAAAAAATTGTCAAAAGACAAAATACAATATTGCTTTTTAAAAGAATGTAGCAAGTTTTAATTCCATAGGTCTTCTATGTTATGTAAATAATTCATAAGACATAAGCTTTCTTTTAATTTTTTTCTAAAAGTAGAAGAAGGGTAGAACTATTTAACTTATGTTTTTCAATATATTTTATTTATATTACAAAAAAATAAAGTGCCGTTGATAAGAAAAGAAAAAAAGCTTACTTAATGTATAAAGTGAGAATTGAGAGTTGAGGCTGTAAATTGTAAAAATGTATATCTATGTACATACATATGTGTAGGATTTATCTCGAAATGAATTCTAAAAATTTTTCATTCAAATTTATTTTAAATTTTCAAAAAAAATCTATTATATAAAGAAAATGAAGAAATAATCTTGCACAAAATTAGATACTGAAGTTTCTACCGTCATTACTATCGTCATCCGATTAACTCTTTTTCTTCATTAATATATTTTTCTCATGTTTATTACCATTACGATATCGGACCGGAGCTGCCTAATTATTCCCATATGTATGTATATGCTCCCAAAGTTTAATACTGATAAATTATTTAATCATTGCAATTTCTGTACTTTTTTCAAATACATTTAATAAGAAATTTGTTATTGTCAAGTAACTTGTTTTTATCTTCTATTCCAATCTATTCAACTGAAAAATGAAATTCATTTCGAGTATGGAAATAATAGAGTATAGTATGGTTCGAATGTTTCAAGTAAATAGAACACAGAACTAATTAATTGCAGAATTAGTTTGTATGAACAAAATTTAAAAAGTTTAATTAAATGATAAAAAACGGTATTATAGTAAATACAATACAATTTTTAAAAAAAGGAGAATTTTTTATAGTTTGTAAAAGCTTGCGGAGATTTAGAAACAAAAATCAGATGAATTAAATGTTTTCAACTAAAATTGATGTCATTGTGGTTCAACGGAAAATTTTCAAATGAATATACACTAAGAATTGTTTTTTTTTACAATTTTTAATTTATAAAGTGGTAAAAAATATGTATTTTAGAAGCAACTTTAGTGAATAATAAATACAATGAACAATGTAAAAACAATATAAGATTGTTTTTGTGGTTGATTGCAGTGGTTTTCACAAAGCACACGCTGAGCTGAATAGATAAGTATTGCAAATATTAAATTGCACATCTCTTAAATTTGTAAATTTGATGGGTTTATGCTTTAATTAGGGTTTAAAAAAATATTATGATTAAATATGAAGTTATTTTTGAATATTTAATGGAGGATATTACTACTTCTTTGACTAAATCCTATTAAATACAAAAAACATAATTTTTCTTTTTGTTTGATTTAAGGATTAGCTTATACAAAATATGAAAATATGATTTAGTTAAGAAAAGCGTACAAAAAAGGTATGTAAGATGATTAATTTTACGAGTAAAAATATGTAAGTCAACATAAATCATATGTAAGAGATGATTTATAAATAAATTTCTTTTATAGCTTCTAAAAAAATCATTCGCTGGTACGTAGAGTTTATGGGCCATAGCTCCGATCAGACAACGACCACTAATAACACCAAAGATTTTTCGAATCTGTTTTCACAGTAATCGCGATTGATGAAAATTTTTGAAAATATGTACTAAATCGATAATTTTAAAATTTGAAATGTTTCAATGACTTGTTTATATGTACCTATTTTTCACGAAAATTTTTCCAGATAAATTCTTAACCTTTTAATATTTTTGAGAAGACTACTTAAAATTTCTTTTCCTATGAAATTTTAATTAATGACTAAAACCTCTTTTTTAAAACAAGAAAAAATTGTCTATTTTATTCCCTTGTTCTATGGTTTTTTTAAAGAATAACTTCTTGCATATCAAGGTCGTAAGTCGTAACAAAGTCTCCGCAATCGACAATGTTTAAACAATGCGACAATGATACAACCAGGAATTGAAACAACTCTCCTATTAAAATAGAATACGCTTTGAATAATATTATACATACATAGGTAGGTTAAGAGGATTCACTCCTAGTATGCTTCTTTTTGGAATAAACCTGTAAAATTTCACCAATGATTTTTAGTGAAAGATAAAAAATGGATTTTTTTGTTGGTGAAAAATAAAACATCTTGGTTTAACCTAGTCATAAAACTTAGTTTATTATTAATATTAAAGCGAACAATTTCCTATTCATAATGAGAATCTGCAAATAAAATTGACCCTATATCTTGATATGTTACCTAGCAAAACTAAAAAGGAGAATTTTCTGATATCTTGAAGGTATATCGGAATATCTTGAAGGTAATATTTTAGTTCATTGTATACGTGATTTGAGTGAAATGAATTTGAATTCAATTAAATAAATGAATTCAGTTCAAAAATAAAAACTTATAATAAGAAATATTACGACAAGCCACATAAATCTACTAGATCTCGAAGTTATAAAAAATGACACTTCGTAATGATTAAAAATTCAGTAACGACGCACGGCATTAATAGAAAACTTCTAGCAAAATATCGAGATGACCCATATATGGGAGTCATAGAAGTATTTTAACAAATAGATAAAGGAATTTTAATTTTAAAAAAGTGCATATTTTTACATTTTGAAAAAGATTTAAGCGAGGTCGGTCATAAGTCAAGACGGCCGATTGTAAACATGGTAGAAAATATAGGTAATTTTCTTTTACACATAAAATAATTTTCATTAAAATGAAAATCCTTACACATCTTCAGAAGTACAAATCATGAACATTATTGCAAAACCTAAAAATGAATGAAAAAAAAACTCATTAATAATCTTTTATCAAAATCATATTCAAAAACAATTACTATGAAGTTCCTTTAAACACCACACCTATCATCTTGGTTCCTTCTGAAAAGAAAAAGAAAATTAGTAAAACATAAGTCATAAGCTAAAAATGAGTTAAAGTTTGGTCGATGAACATTACTATAAATAAAAGAAACTTCTAATTGAAAACTGAATTTTAATAAATCAGTGCCCAAACCAGAAGTCCTTATTAAATATAGCCTGGATCCTGAAAAATTTTAACATAAGAGAAAAAAAAGACATTTAAAACAAAAACAACAAACATTTCTTTTTTACAACAGAAATACACCACAAAAACAATCACTACACATAGAAATCGATAAAATCACGAATTTTCCGGAAAAATTGAAGATTCCCCGAGAGAGAGTAAGAAAATTTCTCTACACCATACAATAACAATAACTTTCCAAAGAATGTTCGCGAATTTCATCAAACTATATAAACACCCACGTCAAAACACCTACATAGTTAGTTCTACTTTCACAAGTGTTAAATCAGTGCAGTTGTTTTTCCGAGTACATATTTTTTTTCAGTTATTTTTAGTAATTTTGTTTATTTTCACATCATTTTTTTTCAAAAGTTTTTTCAGTTTTTCTAAACAAGTTAATTTGTTTCCCACAATATTTTTTTTTTACACAATCGATTTTTCCTAAATTTTCAAAACACTTTTTACACTACAAACAGGTACGTACACTTTACATTTTTTTTATTTTAAATTTCACATTATTGCACACATATTTTCCCATTTAATACACTCTCAATTCTTTTCTTATCTTGAGTCTTAACAAATAATTTTTTTCACTCGACGTTAATTATTCTAATAAACGAATAAAATTTACTTCCGCTTCCGCATGTTTACATTTTTTTCTTAATCAAAAAAAAAAAAAAAAAAATTGGACATTTTTTTAAATTAACATTTGTTACCCAGAGACTATAGTTATAAGTTCTCTTACCTTAGTTTTTTTTTAATTTGACATTTCCCAGATTCACCTAGTTAGTTGTCACTACCATATAATTTTTTCACTTTCATTACCTGGCGACTACATTCGAAATTTTCATCATTACAATTTTGCGTTAGCTGGCACATTTATTAATAGTAATTTTTTCCTCTTAAATTTTAAAGTGAGATACATATTAGCTTAATTTAGCCCTATATAGAAATAAAATTGTAAATTATTTTCCAAAGTAAACAATAAATGAAAAGAAGGAAATAATTAAATTTAATTGGAAAAATTTTGTGTTTTATTTAATTTTTTTTAGTTTGCCCCTTTTATTCACATTTCTTTACAAATTTCTCTTTTTGTTTCTTTTCTTTATGCCATTTTTGTAACATTGGTGTCAACTGTCAAGTGTTGTGAGATTAGAATAGTTTTAGAAAGAAAGCCTCTCCACAAATATTTAAGACACAATTGTTTCTCTTTCTCCCAACTTACCGAGAATGTCCAACTTAATTGATGGTGATGCTAGTGCTGGAGCCAGTGCCACTTCAGATTTACGAAATGCACTCGCCAGCATTACCGAGAAGTTAAAATTAATGTCTCAACAATTTCAACAAACGCAGAACTTGGTTCACCAGACTTTATTACGAATTTGCGCATTAGAGGGCTCTGTACACAGATCAGGTAATACTCAAAACCCAATGGCTCCTTCGTCCCATAACGCTACGGAGCTTGCGAATCAACCTGCATCACTTACAAACGTTCGTCCTAGTATGAGCGGTGGCCTGGAGACCTCTGATAACTTCGGGCAGGCAATAGAACAGCTGCGATTGGAAGATTCAGTTAGCGTTATTTGCACTCGCAATCAGCCTACAACCACCAACTGTACAATAAACCCTTGTCGGGTCTCGAATCGATTGCTCACAGTTCCACTTACTAACAGACTTGAGGTCCGAGCCCTTGGTGCTGACTTGCCCACAACCATCAGCGGGTTGGCCTTCTCAGAACACCCTAGACTGCCACATACGACAAATTTTGGGTTCCCACACAACACCGAACTCATTCGAACTCCGACAGTGCCACCACTTCAAAGGTCTACGGAATTACTCAACAATTCCATCCTTGACCGAAGCATCTACGATCCAGACCCTGCCTCCACCTTACGGGACAGAGCATTCAACGAGCGCTTCAGTTGTCGATACCAACAGTCGGTATCACACAATCAACTCCGCCACCGATTCCAAAAGGACAAGGAAATGCTGGCCGAGTTTGCAACCGACGTCGAGCGCTTGGTGTACCTCGCGTTTCCGGAGTGTCCCGAGACTACTAGGAACCGCATCGCGCTGGCACAGTTTGTTTATGGACTGGCCGATACCAAAATTCAGCTAAGAATTCTGGAGGCCAATCCAGAAACACTACAAGCTGCTTTGGTGCTAGCAACACGTCTGGAGGCCATTAGGGACGCAACCCGGTTAAGTAGAAGGCACATCCGAGGAACTCAAACAACGGTATCGACCAAAACCAGACGTGGTAAAAAGAACCCGGCTTCGAAAAATGATCGCTCATATTGAAGGAGCCTCAGCTAAGCACTGAAGCCGTTCAAAGGCTTCAAATTTATTTGTACTGTCGCTGTACTCTTCATTCAGATCATCGATTGAATAAAATTTTACAATAGATCGAAATCTTTCGGATTTATCACAAGGGAATACGAACAAAATGAGGTATTCTTCCACAAAGAGGATATCGAAAAGAACGATCCTCCCATCTCGGAAATTAGAGTTGAACTTTTCACACCTCCCAAATTTCACAATTCTTCACAACAACATAAATGAAGAGGCTAAACGCTTGCCAGATCACACTTATCCTACCTCTTGTGACCTGGAAAAGTTCAACTCTTCTACCTAAGTGTGAACTATTTCCAACTCACTCCTGCCTTTCTCCTACTGAACTGAAAAAATTCAGCCTTCTCATTTATTCAAAAAAAAAAAGAACAAAAAAACAAAGAAAAAAAAAACTAATCTTTAACAACGTCATGCATTTTTTACTTATTAAAACTGTATTCATATACATATTTATAATAAAGCTTTTAATAAGGTTCATTCAACCAGATGCAATAGGTAAATACATTATGTGTATTCACATTTATTGCAGTACAGAAAGTAGTGATACGAGTATATATTTATGTACATATACATAAGTATGATTAGCTCATATAACAATTAATATGTTATTAATGTTAAGAAATAACGAATTGATGATTTAAGCAATAATTTTTATATAAATAGGAGACAATAATTAATAAAGAATTACAATTAATCAGAAAATTAAGCCCTCTATTATCTTGGTGCGGCTGTCAAGACTGTTTAATTTTTAGATACATACATATGTCATGATCCACAGTATCTGCCCTAGAAACAATTTTAGGTATTGTACTTGAAATTAAGTTTCAAGTGTATAGGTTTTATACTTAGATACAGTTAATTTAAGGTGCATAGGTTTTGTACTTGTACACTCTAATAATTACATGGTTATCAAGTTTTAATTGGTAGTTATAGATACGATTCAGTGTTGTATACTTAATCTATTTTGGTTTTGGATATTGTTCAGATTTAGTGTTTATAGTTAATCAATCAGCTTGGCACCGCGATGTCGATATGCTGCTGAAATTAAATAACGTCAATTGGAATTATTGATGTTGTGAAGAAAGAGATGCTCAGTTTGACATGCTTTTAATTTCCGTTGTTTTCTTTTTCATTTTTCGTTCCTCCATATTTCTCTTTTCTTTCTCATTTTCACTTCAACAACTTTAAGTAGATTGAATACAAGTTTCTTCTATTTATTGCATTCATCTACTAAATTAAGCAGCAAATACGTTCTTTGCAGGAAACATTGAAGGTACACAATAACTTTGCTCTCGCTACAAAAACAAAACCAAGTCGATGATAATGTGAACAGTGTTCAAGTGCACAAATTGTTACTTTGTTACAAGTTCTTTGCGTTTCGTGTCTCTAGAACGAGATCGAGAGAGATCGAACGCAGATAAAGCTGAGTAAATTTGCAAAGCAAAGACTCACAAATGAAAGGTTAGCACCAATGACACAGTGTCCAGAGTACGTCTCTATATTCAAAATGTTACTATAAATAAATTTAGATGAGCACTTGACCAATGCTCAGGCCGAACTTTGAGCATTTTTGCCGAAGGGCATGGTTTTGTAAAACCTAAAAATGAATGAAAAAAAAACTTATTAATAATCTTTTATCAAAATCATATTCAAAAAGTTTATTCTTTTTCACCAAACGTGGAGGGAAATAGATAAATTTCTCACATTAAATTTACATTTTACGTATAAAAATAATTTATTTCTAAAAATTATATGATCTTTTATCCAGTAGAGATAAAATGATAATGTCTGATAATGTAACACAAAGAGTCTTGGGACTCTTCACTCTTCTCTCCTACAAGTTCGTGTTCGAGAGAGTCGCATTCGACAATTGTTGTATCGTGTAAAATAGGCCAATGAAACAGGTTTCAAGCTGGCCTAATCAATCTAGGTGTGTGCAGTCCCAATGATATTAGTAAGTCAAAACTTGGTTACATTTTGTTTGAAAACAAAAAGACAAAAAGTATGTTTATTAAAGTAAGAAAAAGTTATACACACGGTTATATACACGGTTTTACTTTCACTAATCATCTTTTTAAACCTCGCTCACAATAAAAACTTTTAAACAGAAAAATTTTTTTTAAAAGAATGTAATGTCTAATATGAATTTATTTATTCAAGTTTCTTAACTTTAGTAAGTATTTGTTGCTTATTAATTTGAACTGTAAATTCATAATTATAAGAAAAATATTTGAATTTTTTCTTGGTACTAATGATTAACTGATAAATAATTTAAAAAAGGATAAACATTTTGTGCATAATTGCATTTTTTTATATTTATTTGATCATTTGAATTACTTTGAAATTGCATTTAGAAACATTCAAAAAGGTGGCAAATATTTACCATTCAACAAACACAAATTGATTATTCTGAAATCACGTCTTTATTACAATGAGATGAATATAATATAACAAGAATTTTTGGGATCTTGATATTTTGCAAAATAGACTGTTTAAGATATGTATAATAGTTTTTTGTGTTGTATTTTTATTTGATAATACAAACTTCTAATAAATGAAAAATAAATTCACACATTAATCAAAATATCTAAAAAATATTTTTTCATGTATGTCGATAATTAATTCGTTAATTTACCATTTTGAATTATCGACCCCGGTACTGTTGGTTGAATTAGAACATTCATTTATTCCATATATTGAAAATTTGAATTCTTTTAACTCCTTTTTTTTAGTTTTATAGAGTAATCTTAGTTCTACTTAGCATCTTGATGTGTAGGAGTAACGATATTATGATTTCATTCATACTATGTATACATACATATGTATATTCTTTTTTTACCTATTTTTTATATAGAAATTTTAATTTAAGTTTGAAATTAAAGTCGAACATTTTAATAATATTTTTAAAAATACATTGTTTATAATTTTTTTTATACATTTAAAATTTCGAAAGTAGATCAATTAACATAATGATTAATTTACATAATGTTTAAAAATGAAAAAAAAAAAATTCTAATAATAATAAAAAATATAAATTAAATTATTCATAATTATACATAATTTCTAGAGCAGTTATGATCTATTTAAAATTTATTATATGTGGTACAAGGCTGAAGCGAATTAAATGTAATGTAAATCTTAATGCAGAATAAATATGTATGTATTATACATACATTGGTACATATATTTCAAATAGCGGATAATCTTTATAAAATAGATATAATTTATTTTTAAACAGAAGCTTTTTCAAACAGTTTAAAAAAAAGTTCCCAATAAAACATTACATCAACTTGCAAGAAAAAAAAATTTAGACTTTAGTTTATTCAAAACAGTTAATAAGCAAGAGAAAGAAAAAATAAAAACTGTTCATAAGGTTTTTTGAATTTTAATTTGTTAATAAACAAACTTTTGTAAAAAAAAAAAGAAAAGTTTCGTTATTGAAATTTTAAATGTAAATTTAACATACGATATTTTTTTAAAAACATTTTCTCGTTTATATTACATTTAGAATTTCTCGTTCATATGAAATTAATTTTTGGTATCTTTCATTTAAATAATTCTAATGAATCACCTATGTTTATAAAAAATTTTAGTGGTCCAAGTTTTTTTTACATTATTATTTTATCATTAAATAGTTTTTTGTTTTTTAAATAAAAAGACAATCTCTTCCTTATTTTTTTAATTTTATATGAAGACATTTTCTATCATTTTGTTTATCTCTATCCTATTCTAATATTCATTTGGTATTTTGTTTTTAAATTGAAAATTGTTCAATAATTTTATAGAAAATAAAATAAAGATACTATTTATAAATTATATTCTTCCTAATATGTTTTACGCATTCGTAGGGCATGCCATAAAAGTATATCATTTATATTATACATATACATATTATACATAGTAAAATTTTGAAATTAAAACAAAATTCAAAAAAAACTGTTTACATTTGTGTAAATTTCTTATTGAATATGTGTAATAAAATAAGAAAGTACACCTAATTAATTTTGAAATGAGTTGTACTAAGTGTGAAGTATGTAGATACTTTTAAAGATATTTTCTTTTAATTAAACAACTTCAAGTAATGATGTCATCTGACAATGTACTACCCACATTACTCGTACGTGCATCTTCTATACAACATTTTTAGTATTCATAAAATCAAAAATTAATTTCAAATTAAATAGCTGATGTTGCTTTAGGTTAAAAAAATTTTTCCGGTAACAAGACTTCACTAATGATTCATAACAAAACGTATCATGTTAAAAAAAAAAAACAAGAAATATGTTTGTGTGCTTATAAAAAAAAAAATTTAAACAATTTATTTCTTGTTTTGCAAATTTAGATATTATCATTATCATTATAGAACGTTACATACATATGTATGTAGAATTAAAAGAAAATGAATGGAGAAAAACGAAGTCAAAACTAAAAATTTTGTATTTGTATTTTCTCAATAGATTTGGCATAAATCATATTTCAGTATATTCTGCAAAAGACCCAGTAACAAACATGAATAAATTATTATCAAAAATTTAATATTAAAGTAAAATAGAAAAAAGTAGACAAAAATTTGAGTTGAATATAGACAGCACTGTCTGTCTGTTGATTCTTTTGCATAAAAAATGAAGAGTGTATTGAAAATGCTGTTCATTGGAATTGTTTTGATTTTAAATTTGTTCTTTACATTTTTAAAGGTTAAAAAAACATGAACATATACATACATATGTACATAGGCTATGTTTTATTGGAACTGATTCTCATTTCCTCACTTGATTGGCATTCATTTTCTCTATTAGACAAAAATTTAATTTGTTCACTTCCTCAGTATCAGTTTAACAGCTGTTTTGGTGTCTGAAAATACTGTGAGTTATTTAATGTTGAAAAGATAAAAATAACTCACGATAAATTACTTTTAGAAAAAATACGGATATAAGGATCAGGTGTTTGAAAGAAAACGCAAAGCTTAAAATTCAATAATAAAAACGGTTTTTTATTTCAATTTATTTTTACAACAACTTAAAACTAAAAAATTCAAAGTTAAAATTTAAATTAAATAAAATGCAAAAAATATTAATACAAATTAGAAGAAAAAAAATTAAAACTCAAATAAAATTATAAAAGTATTAAATGCAAAACAATATTAACTTAAATTAGAAAATAATTAAAATTCAAAATATAAATTTAAAAACAAAATTATAAAATTATTAAATGAAAAATTATTACTTCAAGTTAAAGGAAAATTAAAACTCAAAAAAAAACAAATTTAAAATAAAATTATAAAGTTATTAAATGAAAAATGAAAAAAAAAATATTAACTCAAATTAAAAGAAAGTTAAAATTAAAAAATAATTAAAATTTAAAAAAAAAAATAATTAAGTTTGATGATGGTTGAAGAATTCTGTTTATTTATTCCTGAAAAAAAGTTCAAAAAATATTGAAATACGATTTGATGTGTGTATTACACAAAATACATTTTCAATTAAAGGTTCGTTTTATACGATACATTTAACAAAAAATAATTTCAATGTTAATTCTATTAACTGACACTTGTTAAAAAACGACTCTTCAGAATGATTTATATGATAAGGTTATTTAAGGTACTAAATTATTATTTATTGATACTTTCAATATAAATACTTTGAGCTTGACGAGTGAGCCAACAATGTAAGTGATAAATTATGAAAACTTTTTGTTTTCCAAGGTTGACTATGTTGCAACCTGTTAGTTCTTGAAATAGAACCAATTTAAACACTTAACCAGTGGGCCGGTCTTAGTGTGAAAGGTAAATTATGAAAACGTTTTCGTTCATAAATAGAACCAATTTAAACTTGACAATGGGGTTAGTTTAATGTGTAAGGTTAAACTGACAGGAAATTTTTACTTAAATTTGGTTAAGAAAATTTTCATATGATATAAGTAAAATTTTCTCACAATTAACTTGGAATTTTTATAATTTCGTTCTTCAACATATTAGAAAAATTTTGTTATTTTTCTTCAAAGTTGAAATCGTAGGAAAGGAAATTATTTTTCTTCTTTGACTTGTATTGGAAAATTGATTTTTCCTCGAAAGTCAAAATCGTAGAAAAGAAACTATCTTCTTTCTTTAACTTATTAGAAAAATGCTGTTGATTTTTCTTCCAAGTTAAATTCGTGGAAAAGAGGATATGTCCAAGTTAATTAATGAAAATAATTTGTTCAAGTTGAAATTGAACAAGTTCAAGTAAATTTTCAGTCCTTGGTCAATACCCAAGGAACTGAAACCACGTTGAACTGAACAAATTGCAACTCGTGTTTAAGTAAAATTCCCTAAAAATTTTCTGTCTTTTGGTCAATACCCAAAAGACTGAAAATTGCCAAGTAAAATTTATTGTTCTCTCTTTCGGTCAATACCCAAAAGATAAAAAAGCACCAAGTGTCACAAAAATGCGGAGTAAACTACAAAAAAAAAGACTTATGCCATCTATACTCACACAAGTTTCCTAAGTTCACTTGTTTTGGTCAATACCCAAATCAAATGAAATGAAGACTTCTCGTTAGGTCAATACCCCGAAAAGAAGTGAAGATGGTTGACCAGTACCGAGTTTATATACTCTTTGAGGTCTATTGTTTTAGCAATTTGGTACCGTATTTTTGTGTACCAGTCAGTCATCTTAGGTTTTCTTTGTTATTTTGATACATACCTTTTGTTTACATTTTGTAGTTTTCAATTTTCGATAGTTTTTAGATTAAATTTTATTTAAAAAAAATTAAAAATGTGATAAAAATTTATATTGGAATTTTTAAAAGGTAGGTGAATAAATTGATTTTTGATAGCTTTTATTAAATTTCATGTAATTTAATTTTTTCGATTTCATATTCACCACAATCATATTCATCGGTAAGTATTGGTGTGTATTAGTACAAAACCATAACCTATAATTTTACATTCCGATGCGCTTCAACAGTGTCAAAGTATCATATGAATTTAAGCTTTTGATTATGACGTGATTTTGTAATTGAATTGTTTTGTAATATTGAATTTTTTCTGTGAAAATTTTTCAAGTATGCAATTTTACTTTTTAACATGTTTTTTTGGGCCCTTAAAGTAAGGCTATTCTCAAGAAGAAGATAAGTGATCTGAATTAAACTGAAATGATTACGTATAACTTCCTCAGTTCCAATAAAGCACAGCTATAGTTGTATAAACATTTTTATTTAAAAATATAATTATAATTTATTTCTACAAAAATTACACAAAGACGTTATTACTTTGAAGGCCGCTGTACAAAAGAGAATAAAATTATTTCTAATTTTTACAAATCATGCTTACCATAATTTTACTATGTATAAAATTATTTATGCTAATTAAGTTACTATAATATGGAGACTCCGCCCATTTAAAGTAAAATTTCTTCACTGATAGATGCACGAACAACTTGTTTTTCAAAATCTACAAACATCTTGAGTTTCGTTCTTGTTTGTTAAGATTAATATAATTTTATTATATATACACTGTAAAAATTGTTTTAGAGGAATATAAAAACATATTTTATTTATATTTTTATGTATTTACATAATCAATCTTACATAGAATTTTTATTTTTTATGTATTTATTTTTTTTGGTAATTCCATCCTTTTAACGTCACCCTGGAGGTAGGATAATTGACGCGCTTTTTTTAAAGAGGTCTCCCCAGGAGGCCTATTCCTTTTTACCATTTATATACTATATATCCTAACTTTCTTCAAAATCTGAAAAGGTTCTGAATCGTCACTTTGTAAGGAAATTATTAGATTTTCTGAATTTCTGTCCCAAGCTTCCTCATATGTAGGATAAAAATTGTCCTCTTCTCTTATTGCGCTTTCGCATGCTTTTTCCCACTCTTCAACAGTAATTCTATTAAACTCTTGATTGGTAATTTTTTCTACTGTATTCAAATCTTGATTAATATTTCTTTTAGCAACGCGATTTTTAACAAAAGCCAAAATTCTCTCAATTTGATTTAATTCAGGATGGTATGGAGGTAGACGCAATACTTCATGGCCGTAACTATAAATGATATCGTCAATTTTATGCTTTTTTATCAACTCATATAATTCAATTTTAAACATATTTTCACTAAAAGTAACCCCTTTTTCTCTCAACCAGTTCTGCATTTCCCTTTTCTTGAATTTCTTGAAATATTATTTTCACCCTGTTTGTTATGATATAGTGCATTATCCATGACTATAACAGAGGGATTTTGAAGGCTGGTTAGTACTTTCTCTTCTAACCACCTCGAAAAATTTTCATAATTCATATCATCATGGTAGTCCCCTGTTTTTTGCCCTGATTTAAAAACTAATAGAGCATCAGGAACAAAACCCCTCATACCTCCTGCATGGGAAATAATAAGCCTATTGTCTGAACTTTTAAAAGACATATTCTTTTTTGCCATTTTAATTACCCTTTAAACAGTTGCTTTTGTTTGTTTGAGAATTTTACTTTTAATTTTCCACTTTACACTTTTAACTTTCACTTTTTGTCACCTACAAGACAGGGCGCGATTATGAACTTTCGTTATAAATAACGATAAAGTAAAATAAAGGTAAAGTGGAAAGAATAAAGTGGTATTACGAACTCTTTACGTTAAATAGCTTTCGTGGGAGTCTACCATACTTTATTTTTTACTCACCACTTTAGATAATAAAGTCATAATTTTCAATGACAGCTTTTCTGACAGCAATGTGACAAGTGAAAAGTTAAAATAAAAATATTAATAAATAAAATAAAACAAAAAAATTAAATAGAAATTAGATAGAATAAAATAAATAAAATAAATTAAATAGAATACAATCAATAGAATAAAATAAATAAATTAAAACAATTAGCGTAAGTATTTGAAAAAGTTGAATTAAAAATAAATTATTATGTAACATAAAAATGAAAAGTTTTGTCTTGTTTTGAATGTTTCTTTATAGTTTAAATTTTTCTTTTTATAATACATATTAAGAATTTATTTATTTTTTTTCTCTAATAGGAATATGAATTTAAATCCCCATTTGGATTTTACAATTGCTGCGGCATTGTTTTTGGAGATAAGTAGACCTGTAGAAAGAAGATTAATTAGGGATACTTCTAATCCTCTTTCTCTGCCTGAAGGAGAACCTTTAAAACCTTTAATATATACATTATAAACTTTTTAAAATTAGAGTAAAATATTAAAATTTTTGTTTTTTGGTATTAATTATTGATTTGAGTGTATTAGTATTAAAAGTTTTAATTAATTATAATCATAATTCATTGAACAAACAATATTCTATTTTATATTTTGTAGAAATTTATAGCAGATTTAATTATGAAACAAACACTTATAATTTTCAGTATGAACTTTATTAGGTAAAATCAACATTACGACTGACTTTTTAATATTTTCTTACAGAGCAACTGACCTCAATTATTTGGGTACCGTATACCAGTGTTGATTATAGTCAATATAGCTACACTATCATCAAAAGAATGCAGTTAAATTTTAATTTTTTTATTTTATTTATTTTAATTTTTATTGAATTCTGAAAATGCCTACAATTTCTTTTACCTTCTATTATTTTGAAATGACTGTTACTTTATGAATAACGACATGAATCTTGTTGACTTTATAATAAAGTTAAAATAACGATGCAAAATAAAAATAAGGTTAACTCATAATACCACTTTATCGCAATAATACCAACTTTATTTTTCTTAACAATAACGATAGCGAAATAAAGATAACGTGAGTTCATAATCGTGCCCCGGTGTGTTTTCAATAATGAAATATTTGTAAATACATGAGTAATCTGTAGCTAATTCTAGATGTATAGCTTTAGTTCCCATACAAATAAATAAACAAATGTAGCATTTTGGAAGTTTTGTACAAGAATGGACCTGGAAAATCTACACCACTATTTGAAAAAGGAAATGATATATTAGTTTGATAAGGTGGTAATGCGTCCATGATTTGTTGAGACGGCTTAGGGTTAGTTTTTAAACATGAAATACACTGGTGTATTCTAGATTTAATTGTGTTTTTGGCATTTGGTAAGGAATATTTTGTATTTAAAGTGTTTAATACTAACTGACAACCTCCATGAAGTGTATATTTGTGTATATCATCAATAATCAAATTAGAAATATAATGATTTTCTGGCAATATAATAAGATGTTTTGAATTATATGGTAACTGTGAATGTTTTATTCTTTCTCCTACTCTTAAGATGGAATTATTATCCAAAAATGGATTTTAATTGTAAATTGTACTTTTATTAGAAATTGATTTTTGGTTTTTAAGATTGCTAATTTCTCCAAAGAAACTGCAGTGTTGAATTGAATAAATGATTTTTTGTTCAGCAAAGCTCTTAATGTCAATACATATGTATCCATGTGGACCCTCAGCTGTTATCAGCTCTTTGGCTAATAAATATTGAGCACTGTTAGTATTAAATAGTGTGGTAGTAGAATTTGGGCTTGAACTTGCTTGATCCTGTTTTTTGAAATTTATTCTCAATTGTAATTTTAGATATGTTTTCTGAAGTTTGCGTATCTATAGTTTGTTTGCTGAAATCTACGTGAAGTAGAGTATTATGATTTTTTGCATTTTGCGCATGAATATTTAATTTACTCTTACAGTTGTAAACTGTATAAGTAGAAGATAAACAATTTTTACATAATTGTTTTTTCAGAAAGAACTCGTTTCTTGCTTGAGAATTCAACTGTTTAAGTTGATCACATCTAAACAGTTGGTAATTTGATGAGTTGCATTTTAAACATTTTTGAGATTTGTTCAAAAATGATTTTTGTGAATGATTATTATTTGTTGAAACAGATTTTACGCCGAAATGTGTATTGATTGATTCAAGAGTTCTGAATCGTTTGTTTAAAAACTCTATACATTTTTTGTATGACGGGAGATCCGCGATGCCACTTTGCTCACGTTCCCATAAGTACAAAGTTTCACGAGGCAGTTTTTGTGTTAATGAATATAACAAAATTGGATCACAATAACTGGTATCTACCGATAAAACTTTCAGTTTGTGTAGAACTTCTTCAGTTGTATCAATAAAACTTCCCAACTAACAAAATGTGCCTAAATGTTTCTAGACACTTATCTTTGACACTACGACGTTATGACTACGTAGCTGTTTCGTAATTGTGTAGTCACTGTTTCTTCATAGTTAAATTCCTTGATGGACACAAAACTGGTCACAACTACGTAATTGTGTGTTATTTCGTTTCCATGAAGGAATTGTTTCCACGAAGGAATTGTTTCTTTCATGTTACTTCATTATGTTTCTATATAGGCATTGTTACGTCAATGTTTCTTTATGTAATGCCTTAAATGTGTCGATGCCTTTGAAGGAACTGTGCAAGTCACAAAAACGTAAGTGTTACCAGGAATGTTTCTTCATAGAAAATGTTTCAATAAGGGAATAATACCTACATAGTCACATATTTCCGCGACCATATAGACATTGTTACTAAAATGTTTCTACGTTATTCTTGTTGACGTAGTTGATAGTTTATCGTGTTTAAAGTTTTAAAAATATGAATTTTAGTGATTTAAATTTATCTAAAACAACACATGTTGATTAAGGCACAAATTAGAAACAATGCCTATTTAGAAACATTGAAGTCACAAAGTAGAAACAATTCCTTCATGGGCACATTTGTGGGAACAAATTAGAAACAATGCCTATATAGAAACTTCAAAGTCACAAAGTAGAAACAATTCCTTTATTGACTTATTTATGGAAACAAATTAGTAACAGTGCCTATAAACAACTTTCATGGATGAATTTTTACCAAACATGGCGGATACAATTTTTTGAAAAATATTTATTGTAATAAACTGGAAATGCTCTTATTTTAGACTTATTTTCCATTTAAATGCACAAAAATATTACAAACAAATATAATGCAATAATTTTTTAAATGTTTTATTGAAAACATTTTGAATATGTTTTTGCAATATTTTTGTAAATTATTCAAATTTCTGAATAAATTCACGGCGAATTAATTTTTTTCCATGTAAAAACATACATTATACAATAAATTTGTCACCGTTTACAAAATTTACCTTAAGAAAAAGCCGTATTTCATATTTTTAAACGACATATTTTCTAATATAAAATGGCTAAAAATATATAAAAAAATATGTACAAATTCATTTGTGTGTTTATCATGTTCAATATATATTTTCAAAGAAGATAGGTATACTCTAGTAAAAGAGGAAAGATAATTACATTTTTAAAAAAAAGATATAAATAATGTATGATGAAAAGAGAAAGATGTATTTCATTTGTTTACGTTTCTCTTAGATCAAATAATAGTCGCATATTAGGCATTGTGTGGTCGCAAACAAGGAAAAGTTTTGCACCACTCTCGAAACGACCACGTAATGTCGACGTTGCTGTTTCGAAACATAGGTTCCTTTTATTGTCACACTATTGGGCACAATAACGTAACCAGGCCCCGAATGTGTTAAAAAATGTTAGTTGGGTTCTGATTACATGAGCAGATTCAAACAATATCGGGTTGAGTTATCAATTTTTTCAGATACATTTGAATTAAGACTTTTATTATTGTACCTTTCTTGTAATAAATCCCAAGCTTTTTCATAAAAGCTTACCATCCGTAACATCAATCTGTCACA
The DNA here is from genome assembly GCA_939192795.1 of Bombylius discolor. Taxonomy (NCBI): domain Eukaryota; kingdom Metazoa; phylum Arthropoda; class Insecta; order Diptera; family Bombyliidae; genus Bombylius; species Bombylius discolor. The sequence continues at coordinate 16,640,223 of OW584241.1, read as the reverse complement.
ATAAACGTTCTGCATCGCCTTTTACACAAGTTTCGAGATAATGTAATTTTTGAACTCTAGACAAGGCAGGATCTTTATGAATTAGAGATGTGAAAAGATCATGAAAAGATCTCCAATTTTGATAATTACCATGAAGGTGCTGACGATGAAGGTGATGAAAATTTAGTTTCTAAATGATCTTTTAAAATTGAAATAAATTTCAAGTATTTATATCTTGGGTTGTATCGTATAACGAACCTTTAATATTGTTACAAAATTGGCCTTTTGAGCAAAAAGAAAAGAATGAAAAAAAGAATTCCCCAAGAGAGAGGAGAAAAAAAATACTATAAATAAAAGAAACTTTCGTTCAGACCGTTGACAGTTGTTGAACAGAGATGCAAAAAGGAGGGGTAGAGAAAAAAAGGGAACAATGGAAACAGCAACATAGCCAGCCAAGCATCTTCCTCACAACAACGTTTTTAGCAACAGATGGACGTCGACCATTTTGATGCTCTCGTTTCACTACGTCCACTGACACCAGGCTGGTTGATGTACGGCATCTATAGGGTTTCTGTAAAGAATCTTCGAAATTATTGTTAAAATATCTGTCTTTAGATGGTAGTGTTAAGTACGGGTCATTTTCTAACGGGTGCTAATCGATCACGGTGTACTACGGATTCACGACTAGTGACGGTATTTCGAATACGATATACGACGTCGGTAATTTTCTCTAGAACTTCGTACGGACCGTCCCAGTGTTTTTGAAGTTTCGGACACCGACATATTCTCCGTTTCGGACTATATAGCCAAACTAGGTCTCCGATTTTGAACGGTAGAGCTTTAGCAGATAAATCGTACCGATCTTTCATCCTGCGATTAGCGTTAGTTATCTGGACTCGATTGAACTCGTGTACTTTGCGTAAACGTTCTTGTAGTTGAAGTACATATTCGGAAATCGAATTCGCTGTGGTGTCAGGAGGGTCGCCAATGACTAACTGTATCGGTAAACGGAGCTCTCTACTAAAGTTCAGCATAGCAGGAGTTTGTTTGGTACTTTGCTGAACTGCTGACCGGAACGATAGGAGTAGAAACGGTAGGTACTCGTCCCAGTCCCGTTGGTGGCCTTCGACAAACTTGGAAAGATAATCTAGTATTGAGCGATTGAACTTTTCGACCAAACCATCACTTTGTGGATGTAGGGGAGTCGTTCTAGTCTTGTCGACACGGAACCTTTTCATCACCTCAGCAAAGACTTCTGACTCGAAATTTCGACCTTGGTCAAAATGGAGTTGGAGACACAATCCAAAACGTGAGAAAACGTAAACGATCAGAGCTTCAGCTACTGTTTCAGCGGTCTGTTTTTTTTAGGGATAGCTTCAGGCCACTTAGTGAAGTAATCCATCACGACGAGATATATTGGAATAGATTTTTGGTTACTGGCAGGGAACCAAGGATGTCGATGGCAATCCTTTCGAAGGGGGCACCTGAATTTCGGATTTGGAGAGGGGCTTTCGACTTGGGTATTTCCTTTGTTGGCATACCACGCAACGTAAGCAGTAATTTCGAACATCTGTGGAGTACTCGGGCAAATAATACCGCTGTCGAACTTTTGCCATGGTTTTGTCGATTCCAAGATGTCCTTCACTTGGTGAGTCGTGCACATTGTGCACGTGCCACTCGGATCGGCTTCCCTCAACCTTGTCTGGATATCTGCGTCCACCAATCCGTTTATGAATTGTCCCAACGCGATGAGGCTTTTCGCGGTCTCCGGGCATTCTGGGAATGCCAGGCCACCAGTCGCTCGAGGTCTGGCAAATTCTACCGCCGATTCCCTGTCCTTTTGGGACCGGTAGCAGAATTGTGTGTGGGCCACCGAGCGCTGGTATCGACCGCTGAATCGCTCGTCCAGAGCGCTGTCTAGCCGGGCGAAACTATTACGTACTTCTTGCGGCAGCGTGTGGTAGAACGTCTCTGCTGTTGAGGTCAAGTGGGCCGGTACGTATACCACCAAGTCGGTTGGCCCTTGTGACGACCTCTAAACGCTTTTTATATCCTTTCCAGGTCTCCTTACCGTCGTACTCTCTTAGGCTGATCTCTACCCGGGCGGGAGCTCTGGCGTATGCGCTTAGATTAAGCGCGAGGTCATCGAAGTATCCCGTGGACCGCTTAAGTTCGGGTACCCTGAGAGGCAGTCCAACGTGACGGCTTCCGTTCATCCCGGAGGTACCTTCCCCGAGATCGAAGACCGGAGGGGCAGGGGTCCTGTTAGGCCGCGGTGGGAGGTCGAGCCCGACCATCTGAGGGAACCAAACTCTCGAACCGTGGTTCGTGGTTCTCGAACGCGAGGGAAAAGGCGTTTGCAGCAGCGCCCTCCGCACTGCCACGGGCGATTGGAGGTGGCGTAGGCAAATTTGCCAGCTCTGAAAGGTTGTGGGGTCTTGGGATCGCTGAGCCACTACGTGTAGGGTTGACGTTTTCTAAAGCCTCCAGTTGTGGTGAAACAGTGTTGTTTACCAGCCGACATTTGTCTTATTTGCTCCGTAAGGTTGGACAGCGCTTCTGTAAAGTCCCCGAATGGGTGATCTCCCGCGTCTGATCTGTTACTATACATTTTCGTTTTTGTAGAAATTGACAAAGTAAGAGGTTGGTTTCATAACAACAACGAAGTTAGGGTGTTTGTGGAGAGGTTTTTGTTTAAAAAACCGATCGGACCCCACACCTGACACCAAATGTTACAAAATTGGCCTTTTGAGCAAAAAGAAAAGAAGGAGCAAAAGAATTCCCCAAGAGAGGAGAAAAAAAAACTTTACAAAAAAAGGGTCAAAGAAAGAAAAAATAAGGCGTCCGAGAGGGATTTTTGAAAAGACAAAAAGCAAAGGAGAATGTAGGTGAAGGGACAGAGCTGTAATAAAATGAAATAAAACACACTGTTTATAATTTAACAAAATTTTATATTGTTTATTAAAAAAAAATAAAAAGAAAGAATTTACAATCTTACAATTCTTATATAGCAAACTAAAAAAAAGTAATCGAATAAACAAAAAAAAGTTGTGTAACTATTAAAAAATATGGCGGCAAAAGGGAAAAAAAACTTAATGTAGAAAAAAAAAAAAGAAGAAGAAAATGGAACTAAGTACAAAAATTAATAGTAAAAAAAGAAGAAGAAGAAAATGGAGCTGGTTATAAAAGTAAAAAAAAAGAAGAAGAAGAAAGAGGAGCAGAAAAAAAAGAAATTACTAATTATAAAATAAAACTGTGAGAAAGTGAATGAAGTGAGCTCAGTAGGAAAAGTAGACGACGAAAAAAACGTGTGTAGAAGTGAAGTGATAAATCTGGTTGTTTAGCCTATTATGAGAAGGCAACCCTGATAAATTTAAATCAAGTTAATCACAAATTTAGGCACTGTGACAACCCTGGGATTTTGACGGATAATTTTGTTTTAATATAGTAGCCCATGGGCTATTCATTTACCCGCGGGTATTATTAATGCAGCACACTTGGGTAAATGTGCTAATCATTAGCACAATGTGCTATTCATTTACCCGTGGGTTTTATTAATAAGCACATTTGTGTATATTTATGAAACATGTGCATATTATTATTTAATTCATTTTGTCATGTGCATTTACGTATTTAGGCGATTATCTGGTAAAGAAGAGGAATTTTTTTTGATGGTTTTTGATAAAAATTTTAAAGTATTTCAAAATGTACATAATTGATACTTGAATATTTTGTATACAATGGGTAATTCTTTTCTTAAAATATGTGTAAAAAGAATCGCACGATACCTTAATATTACAGCACAAAAATGTTTCTTTAAAATTCTGCAGTGTTAGGTAATTTGAAAGTGCCGCTTTTATAGTTTTATTACGTCATATATCTACATCAAAAATGTTGATGGAAAAACCTATGATAATGATTGTTAAAAAAAGGTAGGAGAAAAATAATGTGAAGAAAATTAGGACATATGTGTAGGTCTTCTTTTGTGCGGATGCATACGTAAGTTTGTTGATGAGCAAAGAACATACAACAAAAAATAAAATTATTTTAATAAGATACGCCAATATTAGTATTTAATTTTTTGGTTTTGGTTTCAAAGAATCGCCCATTTAATATATATCCCATTTCTCAAATTTTGAAAGTAGTGGAAAATGATTATTACATATAAAGAAACTCAAATTTGTTGAACAAAAACAATACTTATTTATATGTTAATCATCATTTTTAACAATATATTCTAAATTTGTATTTTTAATTAAATTAAAATTAAGCTTAGTAATTAATGTGTTATTTAAATTTTTACTAGAAATCCTAGTTCTTAATTTAGTTAAAATTATAGCTAATGCGCTGAAAGAACGCTTTACTGACGTCTGTGTAGCAGGTACGGCCAACGCTACTTGAATTAATTTTCGTAGATCAGCGTCATTTTTTACTTTTTCATTCCAATATTCCAATATATTGGTGTCAAAAGGTATCGTAGACTCATCAGCTAGTGCTATAAGTTTTTGTTTTAAAGATTTTTCTGTTGATGATGCTGGTTTCCTATTTTGAAAAATCTCTTCACTGAATTTTTTGAAGAGTTTTGCATATTTATCTGTATTTCTAGAAGTGCTAGGCTGTGGCTCCGACTCAGTCGTTGTTTGATTTATTGTTATATTGTCAAATTGACTTATAACGTCAAACGTCTTCAATAAATGTTCCTAAAAAATAGAAAATAAAATTTAGTTATACAAAATTCAGACAATTAAAATTAAATGTTATATGTATTACCACTGCTACTTTTTTCATTTCATCTGTAAGTATTGGAGAATTTTCAAAATTGAATCTCGGATCTAAATATAATGCCGACAAAAATGCTTCATGCTGAAGTAGTTGCTCTTTTCTTATTTTCATAGTTGTTAAAATTGACTCCGCATAAGGATTTGATGGTATCATTTCTTCCACTTCTATTTCACATGTTAGCCAGTCACGATAAAAATCTCCTAAAATGTAGTTTTCTTGCTGTAATTGCTTTGTGCAAATAGCTAAAGGTTTGAAAGCTTCAGCAAAATTTGTAACGAAATTCCAATTTACGTTGCTTTGACTACTTTTTTCTACATTTTCTACTTTATTTTTAATTTTCAGTAGTGATACTACCATATCATATGTTGAATTCCACCTGGTAGTATTATCTAGAGTAGGTAGTGGAATATTTACATATGTTCTTGCTTATAATTGATTTTCTCAATAGTCTAATAGTTTTTCTACATTCGTTAATATTTTCTTCCACTTTTTCTATTTCATGGTTCACCGCTAGCTGCAAAGTATGAGCCGCGCATCTTACAATAGAAAATATGGATGAAAGTTTCACATTTAAATTTTCAAACGTCGTATCTACACTATCTAAATATGATTCTTCATTTCCATGTACAGAATCTGGTGTGATTTGTTCGATATTTTCACTACTTTCTTCTTGTAAACCTGCTAAAACTTCGGAGTCTTTTATTACATTGCGACCGTTGTGTGTTGTATTAGAATAAATTTGCCTAATGTCTATACTGTATTGACGTAAGCACTCTAAAATTTCTTCTACTAACACTTCCGCGGTATGTTTTTTTGATAATTGTACCATTCCAATGGTATGAACACATATTTTAAAATTATTTACATATTGAAGATTTACACCTAAAATACTGCGATTGGCACGAGTAGCAATATCTACTTTTAAACAAATTAATTTTTTTTCTACTCTTTTCGAAATGATATTTTTAATTTCTATATTCAACACTATGTTTTTCGAATTTAAATTCGTTTTGAAACTTAACTCATACGGATGTATTAATTTTTTAAAAAAATCTTCGTCGTCAAAAATTCTAAATGGAATGTTTTTCACAGTTACCAGTCCAATGCAACATTTTAGAAATTCATTTTTGTCGAGTTCAATTTTTACATTTGTATTTATTTTTGGTCTTTTTGCCACTTGTTCAATTTCCTCATCATTGACGTTCATCACATCATTTTGAGATATATTCTCCTTATGAACAAGTAAAAAATGTCTTTTAATATTGTTCAGTCTATTACAAATTAATTTTTCACATTTCAAGCACTTTGCTTTTTTAACTTCAGTGTCCACTTCCACATATTTTGTAATGTCCAAACTAGATTTACGTGGCATTTTTCAAAATGTCTATATAAACTTGAACAGTACAGAAGTTTAAAATAAATTTAAAAACTTTAATAACTTTTAAAACTGTTACTATTAAAACCAAGCACTATATATATTAAACAAAATTAAAAAAGAAAAACTGTATAAAAATTCTAAAATTTAAATAACAACTATAACACGAAAACTGATAGTTTGCAAATGATGTCCTATTTATTTATTTCTACAGTATTTATAGAAAAAATTATAAATATGTACCTATATCATAAAAAAAAAAGGAAAAACTCATTCTTATGTAGAAAAAAAAATATTTGAGAGCATTACACCTACAGTACTTAAAAAATAATTAAAATTCTTATGATCAACAAATAATTGAATTAAAAAACAATGGAATATATACATAGTATTGGTACTGATAAGGATAATGTAAATTATCTTTTCATTCATACGATTATTGTAGGATATATGTAAAGGATATATGTGCATACATTGTTTTTGGGTTTTTGGGTTTTTACATTTTCTTATTTCATAGACATAATTTAAATTTAATATTACACATTCATAACATTTTCTATTTAATAAATAAAAAAAATGTTTATGACCGTATGTCTCTTAATGTATTGAAATGCATTAGGTACAAGTAGCATTTCAACGAAGAAAGTGATAATTTTGTAATATTTTAATTATTTTATTCCTTCCTAAAATTAAAAAAATAAAATAATTCGATATAAGGAGTTAAAAAATGTAACATTTTGTTACTTTAAATTTTAAATTTTACATACGTGCATCAATTTTAAAGTTTAATGAAAACAATTACGAATTACGATTTACGACACATAAGTTAATGAATTGTTCATGAGTCGAACGTGGGTAACACACAAGTGTGTTTTATTATAAAGCCCACGGGTGAGTCAAACAAGTGTGCTTTTTGATATTTTGCACACGGGTGAGTGCTGTGTCATTTTAAGATGTGCTTATTCGTTTGGCTCACGAGTTTATCGTTTTGCACATGACACTGTGTTTTATAAAACGCACACGAGTAACCCACGGGTGAGCTTTTCGTACTCTGATTTTATTCATTTAATTCTTTTTTTTCAGGATTGGGCTGTGTTTAATAGGGGCTTCTGGTTTGGGCACCGATTTTATTAAATTTTGGTGTTCAATTGGAAGTTACTTTTATTTACAGCTTGTTTCCATTTAAATTTAAATTTATTTTTTAAGTTTAAATTTATTATTCAATTGTTGATTATTTGTGTATTAATTATCTTGCTTTTTCATGAAAATAGGACGATGGGATGCTGTGTTGGATCTGATCGAAAGGTAATTTCTTTTAAATATAATTTTAATTAAGTTTACTAATGCAATTTTTATTTTGTCTATTTTAGGTTTTTTCCAACACTGCAACAATATATTCTTCGGCGTCTTTATCCTCGTTTTCATAAATATCGAAGTAATTTTCTTAAAATTTCGACCAAGTTTTATTCGCGATGTCTATATAGGCCTGAATGTGATGTTTTGTAACCGCGGTCATTTTCACTTTTTCATAGCCAGTTATAGATTTTGTAAGTTGTTGTTGTAAAGCCGTTTGGCCTTTAATAAGCTTTTATGAATCCTTTTGTATATCCGGCTCGAAGGACCAATGAAAATACTGTGAGTTATTTATTGCTTAAAAGAGTCCTTAAATAACTCACAATTATTTACTGTGTTGAAGAAGGTGGATAAAAGGATTAGGTGTTTGAAACAAAACACGAAGCTTATTGTTGTTTTCAAGTTGATTACTGAGATTGAATTTTATTCAAGTTGAAAATTGAACAAGTTCTCAAGTAAAATTTCTAGTCTCTGGTCAATATCCAAAGAACTGAAATAACATTGAACTGAACAATTTCAACTTAAGTTAAAGTAAATGTTCCTAAAAATTTTCTGTTTTTTGGTCAATATCCAAAAGACTAAAAATTGCCAAGTATAACAAAAAATTTTTCTATCTTTCGATCAATATCTCAAAGATCGGTACAAAAGATCTCTATTGGTCGAAGTGCAATAATAGCCCCTTTTAATCTAATCTCAAAGATAGAAAAAATACCAAGTATCAGAAAATTTCTATCTTTAGATCAATATCCAAAAGATAGAAATACAAAGTAAACTACAAAAAAAAAGACTTAAGTGATCAATTCTCCGGTAAGTTTCCAAAGTTCACTTGTCTTGGTCAATATCCAAAAGCAAAGTGAAATAAAGACTTCTTATTAGGTCACTATCTCAAAAAGAAGTAACGATGTATACCGAGTTTATACTCTTATATTATTTGGGTCTATTATATTGATGATTTGGTACCGTATTTTTGTGTACCATTTTTCTTGTACCAGTCAACCATCTTGTTTTTTCTTTATTGTTTTGACAGGTATGTTTTGTTTACGTTTTGTAGTTTTGCGTTTTTTAATAGTTTTTTTTAATTTTATTTTATTTTAAATTTTTAAAAGGTAAGTGAATAAATTAATTTTCAAAAATTTTTGTTAATTTTTAATAATTTAATTTTTTCGATTTCAGATTCACCACAAAACAAGGTATGGTGTATTGAAGTCGTCGGTAAGTATTAGTATGTACTATATTAATACAAAAATAAAAACTTATATTTTTACTTTCAGATGACCTTCAACAACATTCAAATCTCGCAATATAAAATCAGCACAACTTTGTATTTTTAAAAATTTTATGTTAATTGAAAATTTGTACCTATTTATTTTAATTACATTTACATGAATTTAATTTGCCTTTTACACAAAATTTTCATAAAAATATATGAATATCATATGAAGAAAATATCTTCTCTTTTAAGTTTTAGAGTTATATCGTAGTCAAAAGAAGTTGAAAAATCGATTTAAAAAAAAAACACAAAATTTTGTCCGTCCCTATATCTTAATAATCAATAAACCGATTGAAATGAAAAAAAGTGTGTTAGAATGAAAAAAAAAGTTCTCTTTAAAATGCACTATTAACTGCTAGATATGACAGTTTTTGTAAAATATGTTAATTTTGTCACAAAATATTCAACGGTACTTTTCGGCTATAAAATGGAATTTCAGACATACATGTGTGTCACTTTGAGAGGATACTTCAAAGTACCATACCGGTTCAATAGCTCACGCTCGCTAAAATGATGTTTCCCCATATTTTAATTATTTTATGATTAAATTCATAACAATAATTCACTAATGTTTGTCTACGTTTCAAAGAGTCTTGTAAAATATGATTTATAATTTCAATTTGAAAAAAACATATCATAAAAATATTATTTATTTAAAATCGATTAAAACAGCACAAACACAAGATTACCTTAAAATTTACAAACTTGAAATACAAAAAAAAAACCATTCCCTACTGTTCAAATTTGTATGTATATACATACTATATATGAGTACATATTGGAAGTTTGATTAACAACTGCTGCTTTTTCAAAGAAGAACATCTCTTTAGAACATAGGATTAGAACTGTTGTTAACTGAAATTTTTTTTTTCGCATCAAGCAACATCGAAGCTAATTTGCATAACTTTTCCAACTTTATGAAAAATAATATTATTTATAAATAATAAATTTATAGAACATGGAAATCTTGTGCGTATTATATATATACATATACATATAAGGAAATACATAAACAAACCTATTTTAAAATATATTGTGAATTGTTATTTTATTTCATAAAAATTGACGTCGAAATTTCAAAACTACATTTCATATTTGATGTTTTTCTTTAAATTTTATTTTTATTCATTTGTGTTCAACCTACTTGTTTATTTTTATATTGTATTTTGAAATATAAAAGTTTTTCGCTTGTTGTAAACGCAAATTAAGGGAAATTTTTTTCTCATTTTAGACGATATATTGGCATATATTGGGATATATTTTTACACTGAAAACAAGAGAAAAGAGTTTGGTGTGAATAAGTCATGCTGTAATTGTTGTTTAAAAAAAATTCTCGTAATATTATTAGCAGTTGGCAAAAAATGTTTGTTTATTGATTATTTATTTATTTATTCAGTTAAAAAATAATTAAGCATAGTACTGTGATAGACCTGAATTCAGTCTCCTATTTTTACTATTTATGTAGAAATTTAAATCAAAAAGCTGTTATTTTTAAATTTTTAAATTTGTTGTTGACAACAACTCTCAAATTTACCACATGGAATAAATGTCTATATGAAGTTATATAGTAGTGACAAACATTAGATCATATTTGCTCAATAGGTATCTCCACCATCCACTTTTGTACTTTTTCATATAAATTTTTAATTTAGTTTTTCAACTTTGAATTTCTGTTCTTTTTCTTCTGAGAAATAAATGAGAACATTTGAGAGTAAGAAAAAAATTATTATTCATCATATCCATATGTTCATGATTCATGAATGACTTTTTTTTACTTTGGTTCGGTTTCTCATTCATATTTTGCTAGAAACGATTTTTAAGGAAAAATATTTAATACATACATAGATATTTTTACTATTTTGATATTTTTTTAATGCCGTTTTTATTGGTTGGATATCTATATGGACATAATTATATATACCAAAAAGGGTATAATACATATGTACCTACATATGGATGTGAACTTTATATGAAATGTATGAAAAAATTATTTTTAATTTTGAATAATTTCCTATGCATGTACGTAGGTATAAATTTTTTTTTAAAATTTATAAAATTTGAGCCTTAATTAAAATATGATCCCTTTCTCATCATCCCGTGAACCAAAAGTCGTAATTTTTTGACCAAAATATTTGTTGAAGTGTCCTCTATGATCAGCCCGTGCGATTTTTGTGTACTATTTTTACTTTTTAAGATAAAGTGCAAAACAAGGTAAAGAGACGAAAAATTTCCATACATTTGCAAAACCAAACATAAATTTCATATTCAAAGATCTTCATCTCAGCATCTCGTAAACAGTTTACTGAAAACCAATAAATAATAAATAAAATGCAAAACCTGATCGCAACGCTTCAATTCGAAATCATTATATAAAGGCAATAGTGCAATGTCCTAAATGTGAGACTGACCATCATTTATTCAATTGCAAACAATTTAAAGACAATGATACTTCATCAAGGAGAAAACTTGTTGAACAAAAACGCTTGTGTTTTAACTGCTTAAGCTCTGGTCACCGTTCAAATCAATTCAAAAGTGAGAATGTTAATCATTTTTGTACAAGAAAGCATCATTCGCTCTTACATGAATCCTTAAATGATTCATCATTCAGGTAACCGCAAATAACAAGGAAAACAACTACAACCAAATACGACAATTAATAGCCAAAGGGAACCACAGGTTCATTCGCTACTTTCTAACCAATTAAACACAAACAAGATAGGATTATTGCCAACCGCATTAGTTTATATAAAAGATAATACAGGTTATTTGCAGCCATGCAGAATCCTTCTCGATTCTGGCTCGCAAGCGTCATTTATGAGTGTCTGAAAATTTTGCACAGAAACTAAATCTGAAAAGAAAACAAGCAAATATTCTAGTACAAGGATTAGGGTTTTCAGAGCTAAGACACACAAAAGGTAAACTCTCAATAACGTTGATATCCAGGTTTGATCAGTCTCAAAAAATTGATGTCACAGCGTTTGTTCTGCAAAAGGTTACATCCCTTTAACCCACAGTGTACTTTAATATTAAAGATTGGTCTTATTTGAATTCCATGCAACTAGCAGATCTAGATTTCTATAAACCTCAAAAAATTGATGTGCTTTTGGGGATTGATCATTTCATTTCTGTTTTAAAACCAGAAATGCATTTATGGTCTAAACATCAACCTTCATTTCAAAATACAATTTTTGGATTCATTGCTGCAGGTGCATTTAATGACTCAATTCAAGAAACAGTGGAAGACATATTGAATCAGGCATCTTCTTACACGCTAGAGGAAGAGTTTTGTGAAATTCATTTTGCAAAAACGCATTACGTAGATAAGAAAACAAATCGATATGTTGTGCAATTACCATTGAAGGAAAAACCGCTGTTAGGTGATTCTTTACAAGCTGCAATGCGAAGATTTATGTATTTGGAAAAACGTTTAGAAAAGGATAACAATTTAAAAGAACAGTATTGTGAGTTCATGAAAGAATATAAAAATATGGGTCATTTAGAAGCTATTCCAGCTACTGCAATTAAAAATAATAGTCAACATTTCTTTCTTCCACATAATGCAGTTTTGCGTCCTAACAATACTACAACCAAGTTAAGGGTGGTTTTTGATGGATCGGAAGCTACATCAACGGGAGTTTCTTTCAAAAGTTAATGATAGGCTCTAAGATCCAAAGAGATCTTTTTGGAATTCTTCTTTCATTTCGCATTTTCAAAATTGCTATCACCTCCGATGTGGAAAAAATGTATAGGATGGTGCTAGTTGATGATCAACATAGAAATTTTCAACGCATGCATGGCGCGATAATCCTGATGAGCCAATGCAGTACTTATGGCACTTCAGCAGTACCATTCCTTGCCACACGTGCATTAAATGAACTCACTTATGAATTTGAAGGTCAATTCCTACTAGCAGAATTGACAATAAAAAATCACTTCTATGTTGATGATCTTATGTCAGGTGCTCATGAAATAAATCAAGCAATGGAACTACAGAAACAGTTGACCACACTTCTTGAACTAAGAGGCTTTCGATTAAGAAAATGGGCATCAAATAATTTGGATTTTTTAAACACAATTCCTTTTGAAGACCGCATTGCAACAAATTTAAAAATTAATGAGTATCCTGATTCAATAAAGATTTTGGGTTTAAAATGGAATCTGGTTAATGATTATTTCAACTTTGAAGTAAATTTAGCTCCTACTGCACCTTCAACAAAACGAGTCATTTTATCAAAGTCGAGTAGAATTTTTGATCCGTTGGGATTAATCTCACCTATTACTATTAGATTCAAAATGTTACTTGAACAAATTTGGCTGCAAAACTTATCATGGGATGAGGAAGTATTAGGTGATATTAAATCAGATTGGGAAAAGATACGAAATTCCCTATTGCAAATTCAAGAATTTCAAATTCCACGATAGATATTCACATCATCAAGTCAAGTAGAACTGCATGGGTTTTCTGATTCATCAGATAAAGCGTACGCAGCAGTAATATACGCCAGGGTTATTTCTGCAAATGGAGAAGTCAAGATAAGTTTATAAAACTATTCTCTTAAAATTAGTTAAAAATAAAAGTAAAAAAGTATAAAACTATTCTCTTAAAATTAGTTGAATATAGAAATAAAAAAGTATAAAAATTAAAAAGGAACATTTTCAAAGTTATTGCATGAAGCCTCTTTTTTGGAAAATAAAAATAAAGCGTGTAACTTTTTACTTCAATGATTTACAAGAACAAAATAATAATAAATAGCTACTTAAATGATAAAAATAATGAAAAAAGTAGCTAATAGCTATTTAGCCTCTGCATTGTGGACACATAAAAGATGAAAAATATTCTATTTCCAACTCCTTAATACATTTAATGTGGTATTCGCTAATACAGGACTCACAACGATTCCCATACAGCAATGACTGTTCGTCTTTAGAAATCTTATTGGTACACTTGAAGCACATATTTCCATCCGTTTCATAACTATACTCTTCCAGGAATAATATTTTGGTTGGTAGCTTCTTCACCTGCGCGATTGTATGAAAGCTTGGTAAACTTCCAGAATTTGAAGGTAAGTTCTCAGATGATATTAAAGCTGTTGGCTTTGACTTTTTGAATGTTTTAGCAGAAATAGAAAGATTTTGTTGACATTCTCTCGATGACGTTTTAGCATTACTTATCCCTCCTTTTCTTAGTTTTTGTAACTTTTCTTTCTCCTTCAGCTGCTTTTTTAATACTCTTTGAATTTTTCTGTTTTCTTTCTCTTCTTCCACTTTTTCTTTGTTAATCTTCTTATCCATTTCAGTCTTAATCCAATCGAATGAACTAACAACGAATGGTCTTTTAATTTGCGTTGATTTGGTTCCTTTCTTTTGAGGTGTTATTGGCCAGTCGAGGTAATTGTCCATCGAATCATTCAATTTCAAAAGAGTTGTGAATAATGGCAACTGTTCATGGGTAGTATTTAAAGATCTGTTTTGTACAATGCATTCACTTTTATTTTCGTTATCGATGCACAAAAATTCTAATTCTACTGGTTTAATACCTTCGATACTGACAATATCACCAATTTGGTTACCACTCACAGCATTTATATCTTCATTCTGAAGTTTTTCTGTATCATTTGATGTTTCAGCATGGTTTGTTTGTGATGTTGAGCAGTTCTTGATTTCTTCTGTATAACCAGAAAAACGAAGAAAAAGATTATAAAGTAATACGAAGTCTTCTGAAAAATTTTCCAAACCTTCATTAAGTCTTCGTACTCTTTCAAATATCATCATTTTTTGCTGACCGAGAACATCTGAAAAAGTTTGTAATGGACCTAATTCTTCAGGACTTTCTTTACATGGATTAGCAGTTTGAGGTTTTCCAAGGCATATATTGATTTTTATTGCATTTTTATCCCAAGGACATAATCCACATGCCTTGAACCCAGCTTTTATCGTATCTGTGCATAAGTACTCGTCTATAACCTTCTTCAGCATGGGCGCAAACTTTTCTTTCGTGAAGAACTCCTGAGGATTTTCTCTTTTATTAGTCAGCATTGCTTTAAGCCATCCACTTTTTAAAGGTTTAAATGAGGAAACATCAGCTGGTTGTAAAATCCTCGTGGCGTTTGGATACAACGCAATCAAAATTATGCCTAGTTGAACACATAATTTACTTACGATGGATGAAGAACTTTTGATATGTATTCATAAAATAGTTCCTTTGTCATCCATCCATTCGTGCTGCAACCTCTACCCCAATCTTTTGGATATGTTTGCTTAATTTCCTCAGGTGTTCTTTTATATGAATATATATCCATGGGAGATGTAATAGATCCAGCAGCCGAAAAGGTAAACATTACAGTTAAATTTGCCTTTGCTGCACCTTTTTCAACTTCATATATATTTCGGGCTCCTTTAACAGCTAATACAGCTTTTGTTTTTGGGCACAATAAAAAGTTGGTTTCATCCCCATTGAAAATACGATTTGGATCATCAAGTTTATGAAAAAGATCTCTTTCTTTTAAGTAATTTTCAATTTTTTCAAACCAGCTATGAATATCAGAAAGTGAAACTGCAGCGCTAGCTGAGGTGACAGAATCTGGAGTTCTGAAAGATAATTGTGGATGACGTTTCAGGAAAGCTTTAAACCAACCATCTCCTGGTATATTTTCTGGACCAAAAGGATGATCTCTTGTAGAACTCTCTAGAAATTCTTTTACAGCACATAAAACATCCTGTTTTCTCTTAGGAAAACCCTTTTTTTTGAGAAGTTATCCACTTAAAAATAATATTTTCCTCCTCTTCTGTAAGTACTGTTGATGGACCAGATCTTATTTTTGTAAATTTGTTTCCTAAACGAAATTGTAAAGTAGAACGCGGAATATTGTAATGCTTCGAAGCCATTTTTTTGGACATTTTTTTCGTTTTTATGTCGGAAAGTGCATTTTGCAAATCACTTTCGGTGTATGTACTACGCTTTTTCGGCATCTTTTCATTAAAAAAAGGAATGTTTCTAATTAGAAATATAAATACGATAACTATTGATAAAAAAATATCTAAATAATAAATAGTTTTTATACAACACGTAAAGGGGAAAAGGATCAGGCAGTAAAAGGAAAGATTTATGGTGTTAAGTTCTATATGTATACATAGTAAGTATTTCTTTTTGTGGAGCTTTTCTACTAAAACAATTTTTTTATGAAATTTTCCTACCATAACCGTTTTTACCAATTTTCAAATCACTAGTTTACGTTTTTTCCATTTTTGCTTAAAAATAAGATAGTATAGTCTTTTAGGCATTTATGTATGTATATGTTTGGTTTTTTTTTTTCAAAAAGTGTTTAAAAAGTATAGTTATTGAAATGTTTGGAAATGAACTGCATTTACTATAGACGATAAATTGATTTATTTATCGTTTGCTTTGCATATAAGTACAGAACTTGCAAAAATGAAATTTACCTAACTCGTAAATATTTTTCAAGTGAAATTTTGATTAAAAGTAGCTATTCAAGTTCGGTACCTGAATATCACTTATAACAGAGCTTTAAACAAAACTCAGTGCTCAAAGCAGTCTCACCTAGAGAAATATATGTATGTGTGAAGTGGAGAAAAAGTAGGAAATAAAGATTCGCTTTCTTTAATGGCATATGACAATTTTTTTTTTAAATTTGGCCGTACATAATCCAAATTGCCATCATAATGCCTAAAATAAACTTGAAAGGTGAAGATGAACAACTTTTATACATTTTCTTTAAAACATTCTTTTTTTTGTCTATCAACATGAGCACAAATTTAATTTAGATTTTACTTAACTTTCGAAAATAAAAGTATGGTAATTTACAATATAATTAATTTAAAATTGAAAAATGTAAAAAATATAAGTTCACTTAAGTTCATTTAAAATTAAATATGATTAACTTGCAATTTGTTCACGTAAACTCAATTGTATGCAAACCAATATATTATACTGCTTACGATGCATTTCATAATACATAACGTAATTGTTAGCTAATTGTTACATATTCATATACTATGAGTTAGTTATCTAAGAAAAACTGATTACTTGCATTTAATACTGACCTATATAAATTATAATGAAATTTTTAATAATAATAATAAATTCTTAAATTTAATAAGAATAACATTTAAGTGAACTTTGATTTGACCATTCCCACCAAAATATCATTAATTACATACCATAATTTTTGTATATAAACAGTAAGATTTTAATTAATAAAGTTAGTTACTAATTTTGTACTTTTTGTGTTTTAATTACTGGCATCGGTTACTAGAATTAGAGATTCCTAATTTTAGGATTTTTCTTCAAGTATTTAGAACTAGCGATTCCTAGTTGAAAATAAAATTCAGGTTAGAGGTTCCCAATCTGACATACAGTTTAACTACAAAATCATTGGTAACCCCGACGTGATTATTTTGCAGCAAAGGCAAAATAATCAAGCACTTTACATTGTTCAATTAATTTTCAATATTCATTCAAATTTTAAATTTTAAAAACCAATTCGAAACAATCAAATTTATATAGCAGCATTTTAATTACATTGATCATGGACACTTTAGCTTCAAGTCAAGTTAACATTGGCAGGAAAATTGAGGGTCTAAACAATAAGTACCGTAACGATGTACCAGAGAAAAAAACGGTTGCTTATTTAGAAAATTATATTCAACATTTGAAAGAATTGTGCAAGCAAACAATCAACAAATTAATCTGATTCAACCTACGCCAACAACTCACTTGTACTTTCAAAAAAATTATTATGAATCAGTAAAAACTGGTTATGAATGTTTTTTAGAGGAGTTGAAGGATCTTTTAGATTGTCAGAAGCAGTCTCAAAATTTAAGACAACAACCTAATAGGTCCAACAACACTGATATGGCATCAACTTCGAAAGGTGACAATAATGAATCACCAAAATTAATTCGAAGGTAATTGACATTAATAAAATCGATACAAAACATCATTGATGGAATAAACATTAATCAAATCCATTCAAAGTCCTTTTACGAGTTAAAACTGAAGACAATTAAAAAATATTGGTCTCAAATTGAAGATCAACACAATTCCATCTTTGAACAATTACCAAATCCATCAAACTATGGCTACACTGAACAAGGTTATTTTGAATTAGAAAACAAAATTCAAGAAATAATATATCTATTGCAAGGGTTGGAAACATTCCAACAATCGCAATCATTAAGTCAAACACATTCATCAGTAAATTAACATATAATTAGAAATCAAGAAACTTCACAACTTGAACAATCACTGATAAAATTACCCAAAATTACCATTCCAAAGTTTAATGGTAATTATTCAAATTGACGACAATTTCATGATTTATACACACAAATGGTCCACAACCAGACATTAAGTAATGCCCAAAAAATGTGGTACCTAACATCAAACCTTACAGGTGAGGCAGAAAAATTAATTAAACATTTAAGTATATCTGATGAGAATTATACCACCGCATGGAAAATTCCCAATCAACGGTATAACAATAAAAGATTAATAGTAACAACATTAATTGACAAATTACTATCGCAACCAACAATTGCAACTGATTAACTGATATTGGGATCCTTTTATTGTACACCTTATATGCAAAAAATTGGATGGAACAACACATAATTTATACGAACAGTCCTTAAAGGCACCAAGAGAATTGCAATCCATCAACGAACTTCTCACGTTTCTAGAAACACGCTTTCAATCACTTGAAGCACTAGGAAATAAAACTGCAATTAAAGGCAATGACAATAAACAAAGGGATACAGTTTTATATTCGAACTCAATTAATCCAGCTAAGTGTATCAATTGCAAGGCAATTCATGCTATTTACAATTGCACTGAATTCTTGAAATTGACACCACAAGATCGACAAAAAAGAGCATCTCAATTACAAATCTACATGTCACGAAGTTGCTTAAAATGCAACAAGAAACACAATACGCTATTGCATTTTACCACAGCCGATGAAAAAATGAACCAACAACAATCTGTCAAGACCAACATAACACCAACTCAAACAACATTGACATCAAATAAACAAGATACAACATCCAAAAGTTATGTTTTTCTTGGAACAGCACTAGCAGCTGTTAAGGATAGAAATGGAAACAACATAAAATGTTGAGTCTTATTGGATTCTGGATTTCAACTCAATTTTACTACGGAAAAGTTAAGACGAAGATTAAAATTAGCACATATTGAATTACCCACCGCCATCTCAGGTATCGGGAAATTAAAATTAAGGGTTAATACCCGTATTAATATAACTGTCAGTTCAAATCACAGCACGACAACCACATCGTCTCATCCGAATAGATAATTGGAATATTGCTTCTAACATCAAGCTAGCTGACCCAGAGTTCAACAAACTTCAAGAGATCGATATCTTATTAAGATCTGAATTATACGGTGAATTAATGAGAATGGGTCAAGTAAAAATTGACAAACAATTACCGATTTTACAAAACACCACATTGGGGGGACAACAATGAAAACTTATTTTGTGGAATGATGAACCTTGAGCTCAATAACCAACTTCAGAAATTTGGAAATATAAAAGAAAATGTATAACGACAAAACAACATTAACACTCACAGAACAAAAGTGTGAAGAGTATTTCAAAAATACAGTTACACGCGATGAAACTGGCCGATTCATTGTCAGTTTACCAATTCTCAGCAACACAAATTTACTCCAAAATTCAGAAAACATCGCGTTTAAACGGTTAATAAGTATCGAAAACAAATTATCAAGGAATCCAGAATTAAGGCAACTGTACTGTGATTTTATGGCAGAATATTTAAAATTAAATCACATGGAGGAAGTAAAAAAGGAAAAAATCGCATATCCCAACTATTTTTTACCTCACCACTACGTCCTGAAACCAAGCAGTAGCACCACAAAACTAAGAGTGGTGTTTGATGCTTCAGCCAAGACGGCTACAAATTTATCATTGAAAGATCTGATGCTGGCAGGCCCAAAGGTACAGGATGACTTAATTTCAATTATATTGAGATTTAGAATGCAACGCTACGTATTTACTGCAAACATCAAACAAATGTACAGGCAAATCAAACTGGCTAACGAAGAAACTTACACCTGATAATGTGGAGAAACAAACCATTGGACCCAATAAAATATTATAGATTATGCACTGTTACATATGTTACAAAATCGGCACCATATTTAGCACCTAGATGTTTACAAAAATTAGTAGAGGATGGATGAAGGCACAAGGTTTCACTTTGGATTAAAAGCAATTCGAGATTTTTACGTGAACGATGTTATTACTGGTAGCGATGATTTGGACGAAGCGCTCAAAATCCAAACTGAAATTCAACTTTTATTAAAGGCCGGCGAATTTGAATTGCATAAATGGTGTGCCAATCATCCAGAAATAATTAAAAACATTCCAAATGACAAGCTTGAACTGCAATTAGAATTTCAAGACAAGTAGGAAGGTCATATTAAGACACTTGAACTGTTATGGCATCCTGTAACTGATTATTTCAGCATTTCAGCAGTTTTAAAACACCCCATCAAATCAGTAAAGCACAAATTTATGATCCATTAGGACTAATAAACCCGGTAGTCGTAACCTGCAAAATATTTTTCCAAGATTTATGGAAATCAAAAGTTGATTGGGATGATGAGCTAACTCCAGAATTACAGCAAAAATGGACAAAATTTATCCAGCAACTACCTCAACAACGGCAATGCAAATACCCAGACATGTTTTGAGCACAATACAAGCAAAATCTACACAACTTCACATCTTCTCTGACCCAAATGAAAAGGCATATGTCACAGCAGTTTACGTTCGTTCAAAGGATAAGCAAGGACAAATAACTGTCCGACTGTTATGTACGAAGTTACGAGTAGCACCAGTCAAACCAACAACGCTACCCAGGTTGGAGTTGTGTGGACAAAATTACAAAAACCATCAATCACAGTTTTGACGGAACAATATTTTGGACGGATTAGCAAATCGTGCAATCGTGGATCAAGGGAGACCCAGCAAAGCTGAAAACGTTTGTTGCCAATCGAGTTACAAGAATTCAAGAATTAACAGAAGCAGCACAGTGGCGATATGTACCAACTAAGGCTAACCCAGAAGATCTCATATCCCGTGACGCTTTACCAGAGCAATTACTAAAGTCTGAAATTTGGTTAAACGAACCTGAATTCCTTCATAACGAAAGAAGATGTGGCCATATAATAACACTGAGACAACACAGTACAAGGAAGAAGAAAAATCGTTAAAATTCATACTCAATGTTACAACAGATACATCCAATCAACATCCCGTCTACAACATCTACGTACGACATTCAAGGATGACATCAAAGCCATCAACAAAATTAGTAATAAATAAGAAGGTATTAGTATCAAAAAGATAATAGATGAAACGCACATTTTCAACATAAAAATAAATAGTACAGATGAGATCGATTTGCATCATATAAAAAATTTATATGATCAGCAGAAAGTGGAAAAAATGATAAGGGAATATATGGACCGAATAAGGTTAAATCAATTGATATGGATATGAAAATAGCGCTTAAAGATGAGATTCCAATTTATAACAGTCCTAGATAAACAGTTGTAGATAAACAGGTAAAAGCATGGCTTGAAGATAATATAATTGAACTACTATGTTCTTCCGAGTATGCTAGCTAGGTTGTAGTGATAAAAGATAGGTTATCTAGATTATGTATTGATTTTCGAAAATTGAATAAAATAGTAGTCAAAGACAGATATCCAATGCCGAATCTAGAAGATCAAATTGATAACATACGAGATGCAGTAATATTTAGTGCTGTAGATTAAAAAAACGGATTTTTGCATGCTGATATAGAAGAAGAAAGCAGAAAATACACAGCATTTGTCACGCATCAAGGACATTTCCAGTTTAAAAAAGTTCCTTTTGGATTTTGTAATTCGTCATCGCATTTCCAGCGATATATAAATACAATTTTCAGAGATTATCAGAATGAAAGAATTCTCATGATTTATATAGACGATATCATCATTTTGACTGAAGACGAAAAACAGGTAGACTTTCAAAAGTACTCAAAAAAGCGCAAGAATATGAATTAATGATTAATTTCAAAAAATGTCAATTTTTAGTATGAAGTATTGAATTTTTGGGATATATAATTGAAAATAATAAAATTTACTCATTTAATGAAAAAATTTTAGCAGCTATAAATTTTCCAGAACCAAGGAATCTGAAAGATGTACAAAGTTTTCTGGGATTAGCCGGATACTTCAGGAAGTTCATTGAAGATTATTCGATTTTGGCAAAACCGTTTAGTGATTTAATTAAAAAAGACCAAAAATTCCAACTCCAAGAAAAAGAACGGGAATGCTTTAAAGTATTAAAAGAAAAGTTATCTAATAAAGACAGAGGTGCAAAGACAGAGGTTCATACGAATGCAAGCAAATTATCCTGTATATTACTATAGTAAAAAAACATCAGAAGCAGAACAAAAATATGCTAGTTATGAGCTTGAAGTACTTGCAGTAGTCAAATCACTTCAAAAATTCAGAATATATCTAAATGGGCAACACTTTAAAATTAAAACTGATTGTGCCGCGTTCAAACAGACCATGGATAAAAAAGACATAGTTCCAAGAATTGCTAGATGGATTTTATCATTGAGCGAATTTGATTTTGAGATTGAACATCAAAGTGGATCCATGATGAAGCATGTAGATTCTTTGAGTCGATATGTTATGACAATAAACGAAGACATTATTATATTGTATATAAAATAAGAGCAGCCCAAATAAATGACGAGTCTCTAAAAGCAATATTAGAAATTCTAAAACATCAATCATATAACAATTATTTCATGAAAAACGGTGTAATTTATAAGTTTGTAAAAGGAGTAGATTTGATAGCTGTACCATCAGAAATGGAAGAAGTGATAATTAAAACAGCGCATGAAAAAGGACACTTCGGAACTGTAAAAACAGCAGAAATTGTATCGCAAAAATTTTATATTAATCATTTAAATGATAAAATAGATAAGGTTATCAAAAGTTGTGTAAAATACATTTTGAATAATAGGAAAGCTGGAAAGCAAGAAGGATTCTTACATCTCAGAAAAAAGGTAACGAACCGTTGCACACTTACCATATTGATCACATGGGTCCTTTAGAGAGTACAAATAAAATGTATAAGCATATAAATCAACAACATCAAAAGAGGTAATAAATAAATTGGAGATACAAAGAAAAATTTTCGGGAATCCGCATCAGATCATTTTACAATATTGCAAAAATGAAAATATAGTGCACTATAAAATAACAACTGGTTTGCCAAGGGCGAATGATCAAGTTGAGCGAATTAATTCTGTAATTATCGCAGTATTGTCAAAGCTATCTTCAGAACAACCAAATAAATGGTATCAATATGTAGATTCAGTACAGAGAATTTTGAATTCAACTTATAATAGATGTGTCAACAACACACCATTTGAATTGATGATAGGAAAGAAAATAAAAAATAATAATGATATTAAAGTAAAAGAAGTAATCGAAGAAGAATTTAAGAAGTCCTACACTGACAAAAGAGAGATACTCAGAGAAGAAGCAAAAGAATCTATCACAAGAATTCAATGCGAAAATAAGAGGTATTATGACCGAAAAAGGCGTAAACCTAATAAGTACAATTTAGGAGACTTAGTAGCCATAAAGCGAACACAAGTAAGTCCAGGAATGAAGCTTCGTTCGAAATATCTTGGCCCATACAAGATCGTGAAGGTAAAGAGTAATGATACTTACGGTTACGACATTGACAAAGTAGGTCATCACGAAAGTACTAAGCATACTTCAACGTGTGTTGAATTTATGAAACCATGGCAAAAAATTGGTACTATTGGAGGTCAATAGTAGTCAGAACGGCCGAATATAGGAAGTCGAATGTAAACCGAAGTATAACGATGTAAAATGTAGTAGGATAACACGACGCAAGTTTCTTAATAGTTAGTTAGTCAGTTACTTCTTACAACGAACACATGTAGGATTTTTCATTTATTTAAGTACTAAACTAATTTTATACTTATAACTGTACATATAATTCTTCACCTCTAAAAGATATCTAAAACTATATATTTTTGATATATCATAATGATACGTTTCCGATAGATACAATCGTGATTTGACGAACTTTATTGAATTCTGGCGAAAAAAGCGATACTATCTCTTGTAAAAACATATATTATTCATATATCAAAGTTGCATCTAAAGGATATATTCTTCATATCAGTTAGATATGTTTTTCATATATTATTGATATATTCTTGGTTAACTGGGTATATCACGTTAGAAGTTATGTTGCAAGTTTCTCTTTTTCACATGAAAATTTTTCACTAAGAAATAAGATAGTTTTTTAAAAATGTTTAGTATAGTTTTTCTATAATTCGTTATTAATACGATACCTTTGTATATATGTATGTATGAATATATGTATATGCCTCCTATATAGTACCTTTTACTAGAAAACCTTAAATAACAAATATCCATTAAAGTTGTTTAATTCACATATTTTGTAATTTTTGATTTTTTAATTCGAGTTCGTGTAATTATCTGATAAAAAAAATTCTTTCTTTGGAGATTCTTGATTCTTGAGCACTGTAGGTACTTTAATAATTAAAATTTTTACAAATATTTTTATAAACTAAAAGAAAAATTGTAACTAAAACTATATCCACATATCAAATGATAATTGAAGCATTAAATTTTATTTTATTAAGAAAAGGTACATAAAAATTAAAATATAAAAAAATAGAATTTTTATTAATTATCAAATTTTTCATCAAAAATAAAAGTTTCACACAAAAGCTGAATTGCAAAAAATATTCCGAATTAAAATTATTTTTATATCTATAAATGTAAATATGTATATTTTTATTTATTTATAATCCTATATATTTAGTTATTCTTTATGTATCAATAATGAGGAACAATTACAAAATATGAAAAACAGAATTTGTGCAATTAAATAACTGGATATAAAATTGTAATCTGAATTTTTGTTGTTGTTGTGAATTTTGTTTTAATTTACAACAGCATTAACAGCAAAATACTCGTATGCAAATAAAAAATTGATCCGATATAAGCGTAATATAAATTTCGACCTATGTATTAGAAAAACTATTCTTTTATTTTTTATTTGGAGAAAAATGTTATTTCAAAAAATAAAATATATACATACATACATACATAAGTATCTTCCTCAATAAATAATATGTTTCGAACATTTTTGGAATACATTGTAAATTGAAGTGGTAAAATTTATTTTTGGAAGAGTGTGAAACAAATTGACCACTCAGAAAAGAGCTACAGAATGATTTATGATGAAATAGAATATCCTTTAGCAGAAAGTTCTGACGCGTCAGATTCGGAATCACTGCATTCGAATTTTTACGAACCTACATACATACGAACATACATATGTACATATTGACATCTTAAGGGGAAAAAGTGTTGGAAATTAAATATTTTTTTCCTATAAAACAAAAAATTATTTAAAGACACTTAAAGTATTCTTTGTAGAAAACTTTAATAAAAATACTTAATTTCACCTACAAGTTATTATTACTTTTTAAACACGATAAAAATGAAAGATAAATATTAAATATACATATCTGTAAGGCTAAAACTAGAATCTTTTTTCAATATTTTTACAACACTTTTTGTACTGATATACGCCTACTTTTACAAAAAAGGCCATTAGGAAAAATTTATTATGTACTAAAACAGCCTTTTAATCTAATGACTTCATAAATCAGTAGATTTCATTAACTGTGCTTGTGTAGTAGTGTAGTACTTTACGCAGAATAAATCAAAGGGAAAAATGTTAAGAAATTTTACACGTTATAATTCAACCAATTAATTTATTTTTTACTTCTTCACTATTTTCTTAAAAATTTTTCATTGGCATGTGAATCATACATATTTCATTTATTTTACATTTCCAAAAAAAATAATTAAAACTTTTAAAGATGTTTAATCATTTGATAAATATTTAGTTTAGAAGTGTAAAACTTGAAAAAAAAAATAATAATAATAAAATATAATATGTATGTACATACATTGTACATATGTTACATATAAAATATAAACATATAATTAAATCTAAAAAAACAGACAAACAGGCAGGAATTGAAGAAAAATTTGATTAAAAAAATAAATAAAATTAAAGAAAAATTTGCTGAGGAAAAACTAAATTTATATTTTTTACTTAAATCCTAAGTATAGGTTAAGCTCTCAATTCTGACGGCTTAAGTTAAACTCCAGTTAAACTCAATTTAACAGTTAAGCCTCCACTGTGAAACTGAAAAATGTGCTTAAACTTTGTTTAAGAGTGTTGCGACAGCTACAGTAGATTTTTTTTTTATGGGTCTATATTTTTGTACGCCACTGTACAAATTCAGTTGGCTGTACATTAACAAAAAAAAAAAAAAATATAATTTAGCTCATGTTTTAAAATATAGTCTGAAGTTCATTGGAATTGCAACTTGAAATTCCAAAAAAAAAACTGTAAACTAAAATCCGTTGCACACAAGCAACAAAAATTGTAATCCATTTCATTGTTTTAGAGATGGCGTGATTTTTTCATTATATTTAAGAAATCACGCGATTTCTAGAATATGTATGAGAATTACATATATTTAATTCATATTAAAATTCTCTTAATTTTTACTCACCTTTTTTTTAAATTCAATTTCTTTAAATCTTTTAAAAACCTAAAACACATGTAATGGTATTTGCCGACGGCAAATACATCATATTGTATTCACCATTTAATACCCATATTAATTACCCAATATAAGTTTAGTGCATATACATATTATATTATTTGACCCACATAACGTCATTATGGCCTATTTACTCAGTAAATAGCATAATGATATAATAATTTCAAGTTCACACACACCATCAAGCCCCCAATGTACCCATATTGCCTACTCATTATGTATTACCAAAAAATATATAGACAGAAAGAATTCTTATGTAGTATAAAAATGTCTCATACAAAAATTTTTGTTCTGGGGCTCCAACATTGGAACCCCATTAGTGAAATAGCTTTGAATGTACATCAGCATATTTCAGTTTTGTTAAAAAAGCTTTTACTTCTGCATAGAAATACATATGTACATGCGAATACGACAATTACCTTGTTTATGCACAAAAATTAAAACGTATTAACGATAAAACGTTTTGAACATCGTTTTGAGATAATACATTTTAATTGTTGTTTATGCGTAGTACAACATTTCATTCTCACTTAAAACGTTTTGAGTAATAATCTGATACTACTCTTAAAGTTTATATTGATGTTTAGTATGTTACCAAAACGAAATAAAGTTTCAATCCGTTTTAAAATTTGGTTTATGCATCCGTATTTAGTCAAAACGGCATGAGTTAATGCGAATTAAAGCTTCACATAAACAAGGTAATTGATGGTGTCGGTGTGACTCATTTTATTCACATATGTTTCACCATTTGAAATTTTTTTATATTCTATTTAACACACAAGAGTAAAATTTTTTTTAAATTTATTTTTCATTCATCGTGATCATGTTAAAAACAAAACTTAAATTTCAAAGCGCTTTAAAGCATAGTTAAAAAAGCTTTCACTTCCTTCCTTCTCTTACCGTACTGTTCTATAGTCTAATTTAATAATTACAATTTTTAGTCAATACTACATAAGAATTCTTTCTGTCTATATATTTTTTGGTATTACTCATCAAGTAATACATCGAATATACTAGAAGGTTCGGTAATGTTTTATATACCTGGGTGTTATTTAATGCGTAATTATCTCTTAAATATCGCTTAATTCCCAATTAAGAGATGAGCAATGTAATTATTTTAAATAGGGTATATAAGGGAAGTACGTTAAAAAAAAAACAGTAGGGAAGTTTGTCTGGTTTTAGTCAGTCGGTTTTAAGAAATTGGTGTGGCGACTGCGGTCAATGGCGGTAGATTTTTTTTATAAATTCGGATTAAATTTAGAGAAAAAAATTGAGTGTATTTTATAATTTGTGAAAAAAAAAAAAAATTAATATTACACTGAGAAAAAAAAAAAATTGTTTTTTTTTAAAGTTTCGTTTCTAGTATAATTTTTTTCGTGTTCTTATTTTTTTTCTTTAACTTGAAAAAAAAGAAAAGACGGTATTATACTCACATTTTCAATTTAATCAATTCGTGAATATAAATAACAAAAACAAATATATGTTGGAAAAAAAATGAGAAAAATTATTGAGTTAGAAAAATAACTACATATATATTTACAGATACATATATAAAAAAAAAAGAAAATATTTAAGTTTTAAGTGAAAAAAAAAAAAAAGAAAAAAAAAGGAAAAAGAAGTGAATAAAGAAATCAACGAAATACCGAAACAAATAACATCTTATAAACCAAAAAGAAAAAAAAAGGTGTTTGAAACATACAATAAGTGAATCTTAAAAGATTACATTGCAAAAAAAAAAAAATTCAATATTTCTTCTTTTTTATTTAATTAATTTTTTTTAAAAGTGAAGAAAAAAAAAAAAAAAAAAAAAAAAAGGAATAATAACGGAAGTATACTGTAAATATGTGGATTTCCAAATATTTCAATAGAATATACATGTGTATGTACATATAATTGTAATATGTGTAAGTGCATGACTTAAATTTTAAAATTATGCATATATTCATGTATAAAAAAATTAGAAGTGCGCTTTAAATTAATGCAAAGCAACAAAATGCGGAAAAAAAAATTTTCTAATTTACATATCTAAATGATTTCGTAATACTTGCAATTAGGAGTTTAAAAAAAAAAAAAAAAAAAAAAAAAAAAAAAAAAAAAAAAAAAAAAAAAAAAAAACAAAATTTAGGTGAAGAAAATTTTTTTTTTTTTTGCATTTTGTTTGCTTGCTTTGGGTATGAGTATCCACATGTGTATTTTGGGTTTTTTTAGTTGAATCCAAAGCATGACCTTTTAGAGCTTTGCTTGGGCAGCCTGAGAGATCCTGCGGGGCGTGATGGGGCTGGTGGGGGTCCGTGGGATGATGCCTCCGGTCCACTGAGGAGAATGTCCTGTTGTTTCCCTTTTCCTTTCACCTGGGTTTTTTTTGTTGCTAACCTAATTCCCCAATTTCGTTTTTCTTTGATCACAATTTGAACTTCCGGTCTAACTTTATGTTACGGATATGAAGTTTACCTCGACCGGATGAGTCCAAGAACCGCGCCCGGGCTGAAGCAGCCGGAACCCCTTTAATAGACCGGATAGGACTCATCGAGAGGTTTTGAGCTTTGCCAAACAACAAATACAACATTTTAAATTTTCATATCGTAACAAGAGTTAAACTCTGCTTAAGCTTTCACTGTGGAACTAGGCATTAGTTTAGAAATTAAATTCATTTTACTTTATTTTTCTTTTCTATTTTTTAGTCATTACTCTTGTACAAAAAACAATATACATATACATATGTATGTAGATTCGAATATAGAAAAATAAAAACACATTTACAAACTACATACATACATTAATAACAAATTCAATTTCCAAATATGTAAATACTATAAAGTTTTGAATATACATTCCCTAATTAAATGAAAGTCATACTTTCGTTTTGTGCTTTTATCTTTTTTCAATTATTTAAAAAAGCCGCCTAAAATAAATTATACAACACAGTTGACTTGATACTTATATGTATTTTTTATTGAATTTTGTAAATTTCATATATTTTTTTTTAAAACCATTAGAAATTTTACCATGTTTTTTCCACGTTAAGTAATTGAATTTTATTTAATTTCTTAAATTATTTGTTGTTGTTATTTTTAACTAAACAAATTTAATAGGTACATGCAATTTTTATCTTTGTCAAAAAAACAAAAAAAAAGGCTGAAGAAAATTTTCTTTGATTAACAGTATCATTGTAAATATAATCACTTTACTTTAATCTACCTTTTTGTCTTCTTTGTCTGAACCAGATAAGTTGTATTCATCATTTAAGTATATTACATTCTTATTAAATTTATATTAAATAAATTAAATAAAGAAACAAACAATTGCCAATATAGACAAATATATGTATATGTTTGTACTTACGAGAACATATACATACATACATATATACACATTATTTCATGAATCATGACGAAAAATATATACATACATACATATTATGTACAAATTTTTTTTTCCTTAAATTGAGCAAAATAATGTTTCGCAAATGATGTATTTAACAAAAAATATTTTAAGGCTTACTTATTTCACATAAAGCTCATTTATTAATTTTGATATTATATGTATAGATATGTATATGTATACATTTTTGCCACTTGATATTTAACAGTCGAAATACATGTACATACATATTTCATACGCTACATAATACTCCTGATGTGTGACTTTTATATTATTGTAAATATGATTTATTACAATTGCTTTTTCTGAATGAATTATTATTCTTTTTTCTTTCTAAAAAATATGTTATTTTCTTGGTTTCTGTTCTAACGCTTGTGGATAATTTCAAGAATTATTGAGTTCTATTATATTCATTTTCGAGCGTCAAATATTCTCCCCTAAAATTAAACAAGTAATAAAATCATCGGTTCTTAGTGTGTTACTTACCTTAATTTCACAAAATGTTTGTTGTAAAATTTAACATAGGCAGATTTTTAAAAGATAAAGTAAAATTCAATTATCAACACATTCTCAGGTTTCTTAGCACACCACATATGATAAACGCAATCATTTTTATATGATATTATAGAAATTATTAGAAGAAAGACGCCTATGTATTTCTCATATATAATTTAATACATACATAGTTCAGGCAGAAATCGAAATTTGTAACTTACAACGACTAAAAAATTTCACAAAGCAGTACAAAGCGTTTTGTTTTTGCTTTTAATCTTTTATAATATTCATCACAAATATAAACTATACTACTTACCAGTGGCGGCTCGTGGGGAAATCAAATGGTGGGGCTGCTTAAGGTTTCAAGGATATTAGCATTAGAATCAATGTTAACACGTTTTTCTGAAAAATCCGTTTTTCAACTTGAAAATATCCGGACTCTCCTATCCGATTGTTTTGAAATTTTTGCAAGGTATTTTTCTTATTATTCTCTACGAAACTACCTCTGACATGCAAAAGATCCTTTCGATAAGACGCGAGTTGTAGAGCACCGAAAAAACTACGCGCATCAATGCTTAGGATCCGAAAGTTGTAGAAAAAAATGCTCAGAAACATCGTTTTTTGTGGAGACAGTTTATTTGGGTTTCTGCTCGGTTTTCAACACTTTGAAATATTCCGGTATGTCGTTTTATTTAGAATCCTTATATTTTATATATTATTTATTTATTTATATTTAGACAAAAATCCCTTTTCTTAAATTTGTTTTTCAACTTTATTTTAAAACTTAAAATAGTTGTGTCAATCTAAATCATATCATTGAAGATTTTGTAAGGAATTATGTATTTGTATTATTTTCTCAGTTCACGGTTGAAAATTTTTGTTATGTATTTTTGAAAGCCTAATAAATATTTTTGACTGAAAATATATTCTTTTTTGCCTAATTTAAAGGAACAAATCTAAATACTATGTAGATAATACCATTACAGGACACAAAATTATGTTTTTCAAAAATATATACATATGTACATATACATACCTATGTACATATGTACAGAGCTTAAAAAATTTAATCCTTTTATACAATTTTGTTGGTAAATTTTATTCTACTAAATTAAAAAATTTATCCCCACTCCTACTCCTGACAACCCATTTATTTACATAGGTGAAATGTTTCCTTAAATAGTACTTCTTATTTTACTCAAATTAATACATCATAGCCCAAGATATAACATCTTAAAGTTGGCAAGTCATAATCCTTCCATATAAAAATTTAAAACAAAAAGAATGAATGAATTTTATGTGCAATGAATAAAAAAAACAACAAAATTTAAACATTATGTTGGGTTGGATTAGAAAAAATTGAGATAATGAAAACGAACATTATTTTGTATTGATAGAAAAGAAGAAATGTACTTTATTTGTATGTTTACAACATTGGGCAATCAACCAACAGCCCCGTGGTATAAACGAATCATACAGTTTGTATAGATGGAACGGAAGAAAAACGAACATTTATCATTAACACATTTATGTACATGGTAAAAAATTTCATATAAATATTAATTCATCAGAAAGTTGTAAAAAAATTTATTGTAAATTGATTCAAAAAGTTTATAAAATATAACAAATTGTTTTAAATTAATATTTTCTCATTGTAAAATATGAAACGAATTTCATAAATGGAGTAAAATTGATAATTTATAATGGAAAAAAAAGTATTAATTATAAAAAATAATATAATTATAATAAAATAAATATCATTAATGAATAAAAGTAATATGAATATCTATTGTTTTTAAAATTCATAACAATTTTTACAAATATAATTTTAAGGTGAAAAATTTATAACGAGATGTAAATTTTTTACCATGTAAATCCTATGAGAAAGAAAATTATGAGACAAATTTGTGTTGTATTGTTACTTGGTAAGACACAACATTTTCTCAATTTAAGGGCAGAACTGAAATTGCCCCATGAACATAAATTTCTTCTGAACAAAAATGAATAAAGAGAGAGAATGATTCATACACGAATATATGAAATAATACTCATTTATAGGGCTATTGTTAAACTGCCCCATTGAGTATGATCACTATGATTTTATTGATCATAGAAAAAGAATATTATACAAAGAGAATTGAAATATTTTGAACCATATGTATTGTATCATGTATGTACATATACATAATATATATTGTTGTAATATATACATATATATTATATTTCACTTCTCTTTGCATATATTTGCATCGGTACACATGTACTTTGAACAATTTACAGGAAATTATTTTTGATTTTTCTCTACTTTTTTTATGTAATTTTAAATTTATTATAATTAATTTTATGCAATTTAAGGTGAAATTCTTTGTAGGGCACTGCCCCATTTGCCCTTAAGGTAGAGCCGCGTCTGCTACTTCCTTAAAATAAACTCATTAGTTTTAAAAGACT
Source organism: Bombylius discolor (assembly GCA_939192795.1). Classification (NCBI taxonomy): domain Eukaryota; kingdom Metazoa; phylum Arthropoda; class Insecta; order Diptera; family Bombyliidae; genus Bombylius; species Bombylius discolor. The sequence continues at coordinate 16,607,359 of OW584241.1, read as the reverse complement.
AATGTAATAATCTTTTTCAAATCTAACACGAAGGATTTGATTAAATTTTCTAAAAATACAATGAAATTGATTGGAAAAAAAACTCATTAAATTTATAAATAGTAGTGATTGTAAACGTTTTAATTTCAACATAAATTACATGCTGATAAATATACATAAATAGAAATAGCAATCTTATAACAAGATACAGTAAATAAGAAAAAAAGTCCAACTATAAACAAGTAAGAAATATTCAGGAACATAATTGAAAAATTTATTGCTATGATAAGAAAATCAATTTATTTTTTCTTTTTTCATTTTAATTTTCTTTTCATGTTTGTATAGTAAAATAATGTTGAAAAGTGAACGATGTACAAATGCGTAAATTTTGAAGTCTTAATAAGAAACTTTTATTTTCTTACATCTTTGTATATTTTCACATTCTGTTGTGCTCTGAATTTACATATTGAAGATTTTAATCACAATTCATACAAGATGCTTTATTGACATCTTATATCAAAATTGACATTTAAATTTAATACAATGCGTTCGATTTGAATTCCAATTTAAAATAACAAAAAATTATTTTATTTTAAGGAAAATATCCATTAAATCTACAAGCATCATGTGATGCATTTAAAATGTCGAATTAGCTTATCTACTTATGTATATGATAGTGTCTTGTTTATGGGCACTTCTGTTATGTAATGTGAAAATTGATTTGTCAAAAAAAAAAGTTTCAATTAGTTTTGTTTTGCTCATGGAGAAAATAAGATGAAGAATAATATTTACGTTATTCAACAAGACTCATCTCGTAAACTGAAATTTATTTCAGTACTACAAAAAACATCACAATAATTTATGAATAAAAACATGAAAAAACTACTAAAGGAAGAAGTTCCTCAGTTGATTTTTCAACTTTGTGTTTAAGTGCTGCAGATGGACTACGCATGTATTTTAAAATACCCTTGATTTGGCAGAAATATAGAGAACTTCGAGAAAAAGTAATTAATTTGATGATATCTTCAGCAGCTATTATTTACGACCTAATAAAATAATTCCCGATAGGAAAACATGCTTCACGTCGGATGAATTTCCTGGTTTTTGTAATTTCGAAAACGTTTAAAATATAAAGGTTGTAACATCTTCACCCCAGTCAAACGATCAAGTTGAAAAAGTCATTCGGGTGTTAATACCAATGCTATCAAAAAAAAAACTGACCCAAAAATTATTATTTTAATATTATTATTTTATTTTAAAAAAATGACTACAACTTTGAAAAAATTCATTTTTTACTTAATATTTTCAAAGTTTTTTGTGTCAAAATACAAAGGGGTTAAACGACATAAAATCGCGGCCGAATTAGTATTAATTTCAATTACATATGTATGTATGTACAAAAATACGTACATGTAAGTCAACCATCCACTTCTTTGTCGATTAATATTTTGCTTATTTTGCTTTTATTTTATTATTATGTTAATAGCTTTGTTTTCCTAATTTTGCGCTTCTATTAGCGATTTTCTGCCATTAATTAAGAAGAATAAGCAAAATTGAGGAAGATTTATGTAGAAATTTTACATATTAAACATTTGTAGTATTACGTAAAATCCATATTCTTTTAATAAAAAGTTGAAAATTTGAAAAATTACTCTTTGTAGCTTAGCTATGTAAAAATATTCTGGTTTTTAATATATGTAAATGTTCTTTCAACTACGAGATTTTTTTAATTTTAAAGAGTATCTCTTTAAATAGAGGTTGTAAATTTCAAATTTATTATTATTTTTCGATTTTATTTTAAAAGTTTCGTTATTTTTATTTAAAATGTTTTTAAACTTTGAATAGTTCGAAAAGAAAAGGATGTTAGCGATTCAATGATAAATTTTTAGTTTTATTTATTAATTTGTTTTTGTTTTGAACAGAATTTACTTACTCGTGAGATACATGAGCTATCTCCGCTAAGAATTTCATATTAAGAGGTATTATCAGATCTTAGATATACGAGTATATTATATTTTACGTCAAACAAACTACATACATACATACATACCTATATATATATTTTTTTCACATTCGTAATAAAATAAATATTTTACATTATTATGTACATATGTACGTCGATGGAAATTCAACCGAACCGAATAAGTATTTACAATAATTATATGCTATATGAATTTCATTTAAAATATCTATATTCGATTGCTACCGAAAATTATTTCGATATCTTTTTTCTGATCGAATGAAATTATTAAATAGATATTTTAAATGAAATTTACATAACGTATATTAGCATTTATTGGAGAATGACACAAAATATTGTGAATATTTCATTTGATTCGATTGAATTTCCATCGAAGTACATAATTCCGCTCCTGAACATTTACAAAGTTAGTGCACTATATTGACTCAATTTCTCTTTTATTTCTTCAACTATACAATATCCAATATTAACTTTAATCAGTTTTTCAAATTGTTTTCTTTCGAATCATAGTAAGTTAAAGTTTGCAGTTTATCTCCAGCCACATGATACGAGTCATACAACAAGAGGTGAGTGTTAATTTTCAACAATAACCTAGAAACCTGCCGAAAAAATTACTTTAATTTTTAATACAATTGATGTCTTTCAAATGATCGAAAAGATAAGATTTTTAAAAGTTTTAATTATTCTTGTTTTTATGTAGGATAATTATTTAAGAATTTGTTATTTTAACAAAAACATCCTGTTGCGACAGTTAGATTATCTTTTTTAGATGGGTCCATTTTTTTTGTACGCCACTGTACAAAATTCAGTTGGCTGTACATTAAAAATTGTGTAATTCAGTTCATATTGGAAAGATTAAGTATGCAATTCCAAAATTTGCAACTTAAAATTCCAATAAATGAACCGTAATCCAAAAACCGTTGCACACAAGCAACATAATTTGTAATCCATCACATTGTTCTGTAAATGGTGTGATTTTCTTTTATATTTTAAAAATCACGCGATTTCTAGAAAAATTTATGTGAATTACTCAATTTATTTCATATCAAAATGCTCTTAATTTCAACATACCTTTTTTATTAAAATCCAAATTTTAAAATCTCTTACAACCTAAAATGCATGTAATAGTATTTGCCGACGGCAAATACATATATCATACTTCATATAACATTTAATACCCGTAGAAATTATTCCATATAAAATTCGTTATATAGTACTTGATCCACATAAATTCATTATGACCTATTGTTACGATATGAAAATTAAAGTTGTCTTCTGGCGAACTCAATACCTCCCGATGAGTCCTATCCGGTCTATCATAGTGATTCCGGCTGCTTCAGCCCGGGCGTGGTTCTTAGACTCACTTGGACGAGGTAAACTTCATATCCATAACATAAAAATTAGACCGGAAATTCAAATTGTAACCAATAAAAAAAACGAAATTGGGGAATTAGGATAGTTAAAAAAAAACAATCAGGTACCAGAAAAAGGGAAACAACAGAACATTCTCCTCAGTGGACCGGAGGCATCCCCCCACGGACCCCCACCAGCCCCATCACACCCCTCACAGGATCTCTCCATTACAATGAATTAAGAAATCGGGATTATGATAGTAGGTCAAGTTTCCTTTACCTTCATTTATCCTCCTTTCCCTTTCCTTTTGCTTTTGTCAGTTTTTCTTTTCCTTTACTTAAGGCATGGTGATTTCACAAAAAAAAACTCTCATTTATGAGTGTTTTACATTTTAATTTCATTTTAAAAATTAATTTTCTTTTTCTCTAATGACACTAAATATTTATCCCTAAATAAAATTTCAAAATCAATTAATAAGTTCAATTGAATACATTTCAGCTATTTACAAAAATGGTTTTTTGTTTTTTTTTTTTTTTTTTTTTTTTTTCTTAAACTCTTATAGGAATAATAATTACATACAAGTTCAATTGCACCAAAATTTAAAATTTAGAAGAAAAAAAAAACTTTCATTTAATTAATTAATTAATTGCAATAAGTTAACTATTTATTATTAGTACTACGTGCAATTGATGTTAATTTTCTAATCTAAATAAATTTGTTTTTAGGCAATAAAAAAATTGTTAATATTTTACAAAAAAAAAAACAAAATTTACTTAGCTTGCTAACAAGATATATACAGGTATCGATGAATGAACGGTTGACTGGTGTTTGGCGGGGCTCCCTCGTGGCGGTACCGCTGCAGGTTCTAGAGCTTCATAAATTTGTGCATAGTATCTATGACGAGTTCATTCTTTTTTTTTTTTTTTTTTTTTTTTTTTTTTTTTTTTTTTTTTTTTATATATTTAAAATCTCCTTTTATTAATTAATGATATATATGATTTTTAATTAATTTATAAAGCTAATTATACAATTATTATTATTATTTTCATTTTTATTTTTTTTTATTTTTTTTTTTTTCATTTATTTATATATATTTAATTTTCAAATTTATTTTACAAAATTAATTCTACCCTCAAGAAAAAAAGTTCCTTTTAAATTCAGGTTTTGCCTATTTTTATTTTTTTTCTTTTTTCTTTTTGCTTTAAACACTCTTTTGTTTTTCTTTTTTTTTTTCTTTTTTTTTGTTTTTCTTTTTTTTTGTTTTTTCAAAAAGAAAGTCTGTAACAAAAAAAAATTTTCCTTTATTTTCCTTCTCTGTTAAATTTAATATTAAGAACTGTTTTAAAATTTTCTAAAGTTAAAGACATATTTTATTCTCTTAGTTTTTTTTTTTCTTTTCAGTTATACGAAAATATTCAAATATTGATTAAATCCACTTGTACATATCTTATGATAATGATTAGAATTTAGCAATAGAAAATAGGATTCTAGAATTTTTCGATATTTTTTTTTTTTTTTTTTCTTTTTTTTTTTTTTCCTTTCTTTTTTTTTTTTTTTTTCTTTTTTTTTTTTTTTTTCTTTTTTTTTTTTTTTTTATATATATATAGATTGTACACTATTATTTTAACTTGAACTTGTTCACTGTCACTAATAATAAACTAATAACTGCAACAATTATGAAAAGAAAATTTAATTTCAATTGTAAACAAAAATTCCTATCGATAACATTTTTTTTTTTTTTGTTTTTTTTTTTTTTTTTTCAATTTTTAAAGAGTTAATCTTAAGTGAAGAATTACGCATTCCTGATTTATCATTTCAATTTCAATTTTTATTATTATTATTTTTTTTTTTTTTTATTAAACATTTATTTTGAAGAATTTAACTGCGTTTTTTTTTTTTTTTTTTTTTTTTCGTTAACAAAAAATCATTCTATCACAAAATGACCACTACAATGTTCTATCGAACATTCACACTTTTATTACATATGCATATAGCTAGAACACAATAAATTTACTTGTTGGTTACGCGGATTAAATTTAGTTAGCGTACAATAATGTAAATTATTAAAATTTGAAAAAAAAAGATTCAACCTTTCAAGAATTTATTTTTGTGCTTTTGTTTTTTTTTTTCCGAAAAATAAATTTCAATCCCATCATGAGAGAAAGTTCTGCGTTTTTTTTTTTTTTAAATAATTTGAAAAAAAAAAGAATTTCTACTGTAAACTAATAAAGATTATTTAGTATGCTTTACGCGTAATTATTCCACTACATAAATTTATAGATTCCTTAGAGGATAAAGACGTTTTAATATCGATGAATTCCAATTTGAAACTTAAATTTTACAGTAAAGAAAAAAAATTGGAAACGACGAAATATGCACCTGCTGGCGTAACTAGTTCACTTTATATCTTATAAAAAAAAATTGTTTTATTCTTTTAATTTTTAAATTTTAGCATTAAAACGGTGATTTACTAATAATTTCTTTTTATAAAAAAATAAACTTCACTGATGCGTTACTTTTTCATTTTTTTGAAAGTTAAAGTTCTGTATTATTATCTTCTTTTTTTTTCTTTTAACTAAAAAAATTTATGAAGAAATGGCACACAGATTTTATTAATGCGAACATCCAACAAGCCTGACTAAACACCAAAAAGCCACTGTCTAAGACGTACTTCCCTCATATATCCCATTTCGAATCATTACATTGCTTATCTCTTAATTTGGAATTAAGCGATAGTTAAGAGATAATTACGCATCAAATAACACCCAGGTATATACAACATTACCGAACCTTCTAGTATATTCGATGTATTACTTGATGAGTAATATATAATGAGTAGGCAATATGGGTACATTGGGGACTTGATGGTGTGTGTGAACTTGAAATTATTATATCATTATGCTATTTACTGAGTAAATAGGCTATAATGACGTTATGTGGGTCAAATAATATAATATGTATATGCACTAAACTTATATTGGGTAATTAATATGGGTATTAAATGGTGAATACAATATGATGTATTTGCCGTCGGCAAATACCATTGCATGTGTTTTAGGTTTTTAAGAGATTTTAAGAAATTGAAAAATTTTTTTTTTTTTTTTTTTTTTTATATAAAAAAAGGTGAGTAGAAATTAAGAGAATTTTAATATGAATTAAATATATGCAATTCTCATACATTTTCTAGAAATCGCGTGATTTCTTAAATATAATAAAAAAATCACGCCACCTCCAAAACAATGAAATGGATTACAAATTTTGTTGCTTGTGTGCAACGGATTTTAGTTTACAGTTCATTTTTTGGAATTTTAAGTTGCAATTCCAATGAACTTCAGACTATATTTTAAAATATGAACTGAATTATATTTTTTAAATGTACAGCCAACTGAATTTGTACAGTGGCGTACAAAAAAAAATGGACCCATAAAAAAAAATTATGTAGCTGTCGCAACACTATTTACTCATGTAAATAGCATAATGATATATTAATTTCAACTCACACACACTGTATCAAGTTCCAAATATGCTAACGTTACCCTACTCACTATATATTACTCATTAAGTAATATATGGAATAGTCTCGAAAATGATAATTCATATACCTACCTGCCTTACGCATTAATAATTAATATGTAATGACCTCTTAAATTTTTTTCTCTTAATTATCTCAGTGCATTTACGTGATAAATGAGTAATGTGATTAACTCAAAACCTTGCTATATAAGCGAAGTAGAATTTATCACAGGAGAATTCAATTCCATTTTCTGAGTTTAGTTGAATTTTTTTTTTTGTCGGAGTTTGCCGTTGATTGATTATTCAAGATGTAGTGGAGTAAAGTTTAGCTTTTTAGCCACTTGGCTATGTGCCAAGAAGAAAAAAAAAGAATTTTATTGTGATTTTTCGAAATTTTTCTTGAAACGAGCATTTCGCGTTATAAATAATTTCTATTTGAACTAAGTTATTTAAAAATTTATATCTTCTCGGTTTTCAAAGGAAAAAGTGAAGAAAAAGAAGAAGGAAGAGAAAAGATTTAATAATAAAAGTTAGTTACTGATGATATAATTGATTATATAAATTTAATTATTGCATATAAGAAAAGGTAAAAAATATGGTGAAAATGATGATATAAAATAAAAGTGCTAAAAATAATACTTGAAAAAAAATCAGATTAGGTGAAATAAAATAATTCTGCCTGAAAATTAATTATTTGCATCACAAATTAAATTAAAATTTTAAATACATCGTAAAAAGAAAAAAAAAAATATATATAAATATTTAAAAGAAAGAAAAAAAAATTAATAAATAAAATCAAGTAAATATTGGAAAAAAAAAAATTTCGGTTTTTCTGTTTGTTCTTGTGGTGTTCTGTACAATACAAAATGAATCATCTGTTATTTACAGGTGAGAGAAAAATAATAATTACCATACTTTTATTTTTTTTTACTAAATAGTTTGTATTTCTCTAAAAAATTTGAAAAAAAAAAAATAATAGAACAAAATTACTTTAAATGATGAACAAACTTGTTAATAATTGATTGGCTATATTACCTTTTTGTGGCTGTGGGTCAAAAACAAACGCAAATTTTACACATTACAAGAAAACTACCAAAAGAAAAAAAAAAAAAAAAAAAAACATTGCACAATATTATTTTGTGATATTTAAATAGCAAAGAAACAAAAAAAAAAAAATAAATAAAATACAATTTTGAAGAAAAAATTACAAAATAAATTTAATACATATTTAAATTTTTTTTTATACTGAGTCAACGAATAAACATATTGTAATAATTTGAGAAATAAAAGATTTTATTTTATTCGCATTAAATTCTGTTAACCTCAAAATAAGACTATCTTATTTTAAAATTTTTTTTGTTTTTTTTATTGAATTTTTTCATTGGAAAAAAAGCAATAACGAAAGATTAAATTACAAATATTTAAAAAAAATAAAAAAAAGGAATAAGAAAAGGAAAAAAAAAAGATTGGTATAAAAAGAAATTTTATTTAATTTAATTGGAAAATACATAATATTGTAATTGCTAGAAAATTTCAATGGAATCGGATAATTTTTTTTTGTATTATTTCATTTGTTTAAATATTAATTAGAAAGCAAAAAGAGGAGAAAAAAAAGTAGGAATTAATTACTAAAGTGAATAAGAAAAAAAAAAAATTTAAAAAAAAAATTAAATTTAAAATGAATTGATCAAAATCATAAATTTATATAAAAGTGTTAATTTCTAATCAGTTTTTTTTGTATTATTTCATTTGTGGTTTAAAATAATAATAAAAAAAAAGAGAATTAATTGCTAAAGTGAACAAAAAAAAAAAAGAGTTCAAATTTAAAATGATTTATTCATATACATAGACATGCTAATTTCAAACGATCTTTTTTTGGTTTTATTTTATTGGCTTGAATAATAATTGAGAAAAAGAACAAAAAAAAAAAGGATTTTATTCTACAGTAAAATTTTATTAAACATATAGCAACATATATACATACATAAAATTTACGACTGCGGAACTAGGCGTAGTATACAGAACGTGACGAGCCACTGAAACATTATATCTGGCCAGATTCAGCGGGAATTGTATATGTATTTAGATAAGTACCAAAATAATTTTTGTATCTCTAAATGTAGTAGTTTTTTTTTGAGACTAGATACATAGTATGTAGAAATGTAGGTTATTTTAACTTTAATTAATCAATTCAAAAAAAAATATATATATATGTATATTATATAGATATTAAGAAAAAAAAACAGAAAAAACTGCTGTTCTTAATATACAGAATGTAGCCTCATAATGCCGCGTTTTTCCTTTGCTTCTCTTGTGTTTTCTTACCCTTTGTTGCGATAGCAAATTTTCATTTTTTTTAGGAGTCACTTTTTTTCGTACACCACTGTACCAATACAGTTGGATGTACATTAAATTTCTTCATGCAGTTCATATTGGAAAATTGTGTATGCAATCCCAAAAATTGCAACTTAAAATTCCAATAAATGAACTGTAATTCAATATCCGTTGCACACAAGCAACATAATTTGTAATCCATCACATTGTTCTGGAAATGGCGCGATTTTCTTTTATATTTTAAAAATCACGCGATTTCTAGAAATGTGTATGAGAATTATTCAATGTATTTTTCATCAAATTTCCCTTAATCTCAACTTACCTTTTCTTTATTAAAAATCTAATCTCTAAAATCTCACATAATTTAAAAGTCTTGTAATGGTATTTGCCGACGGCAAATACGTCGTATTTCATATGGTAATTAATACCCATATAAATTACCCTATATAAAATTTCTTATATATCAATTGACCCATATATTGCATTATGACCTATTTACTCATGTAAATAGCATAATGATGTAATAATTTCCACTCACACACACTGCATCAAGTCCCCCAATATTTTAACAGTACCCACTCGCTATATACTACGCATTAAGTAATATATGGAATAGTCTAGAACATTTAAAGATAATTCATGTACCTGCTAATTTAGGCAGGTATTGACTATACCATTTCGTTTATCTTATTACCCCCACATAATGTGTGAGTAGTGAGATTAACCCAAAACCTTGCTATATAAGCGAGGTAGAATTTATCACATTCTTATTTTAAGTTGAGTTCCGGAATTGGAGTCTTCAAGATGTAGTCGCTCAGAGAGTTTTTTTTTTCTTTGCCGTAAAGGCGGTCGTTTTTTATTTTATTTTTGATTATTTTTTTTTTGAATTTGAGTTTACCTGTCAAACATTAAACATGTAGTCGGTTAGAGTTGTGTTTTATCGGCCATGTGGCCTTGTTTTTTTTTTCGATACATACGAGAAGAAAAGTGTAGTTCAAGAAAAGTAAAAAAAAAAAAATTTATTTAAAGAGACAAAGGAAAAAAGAAGAAAAATTTAATTTTTTTTAAAAGAAAAGAAAAGGTGAGAAAAGAAAAAAAAATAAGCTAAATAAATACAGTAGAACCTGTCAGAAGCGGAACCTGTCAGAAACGGAAAACTGCGAAAGCAGAATATTTTCTGGTTTCATGAGTCCCATTCTCAAATTTTATATGAAAAAAAAACTTGAAAGTCGGAAAAACCACCAAACGCAAAATCCGGAAAATTTCTACCAAATTTCAAAATTATTCAATAACTTTTTAACCTGGCAATGCCGGAATAAACTCTCCAATTATTTGTAAAATCAAGAAGAAGCGAAAAAACAGCTGATTTCTTTCAATTCTTAAATTTTAACAGACTTGTTGTGCTTGTGTAAAAAGAGAAATTTTTTATAGAAATTCTCGATCAGTGAGTGATTTTGTATTTTTATCCTTTTTGATTTTATAGATCATATTGCTTATTATGTACATGTTTTATTTATTTAACTCTAGAAAATGGGAAAAGTTAAAAATTTAACTTTAAAAGAAAAGTATGATGCTGTGCAGTTGGTGACGTCAAGAAATAAAAAAGTGAAAGATGTAGCAGAAATATACACATGCGGAAAAACTCAAATTTATGAGGCTTTAAGAAATAAAAATTCTTTAATAGAACAATTTGAGAAAGGAAAAAACCTTTCTAAAAAGAAAGTTATTTATTGAACTACATTTCATCAAGTTCAATTTGGTCGTATTTTGTAAATCCCTTAGTTGAAGCTCAACCAACTTGAAAACAAACAGCTCACTTCTTGATTTATAATTCAAACGAAAAATTCTTACTTCTTCACATCTTAACTAATAGTGACTCACTTGTCAAAAATAATTGTTGACTGTCGATCTCGGCTCACTGAAAAATCTCAATTATCACTTATATTACGATTGGCTCACTTGCCAAAGTGATAATTTACTGCAAGTGAAACAATTCAGTTATCACTTAAATTTGGCTCACTTTGTCAAACTCAGATTAATCAAATTGAAAACGAATAACAATAATATAAACCATACTGGGAATCGTTTTTTTTTGTTATTGTCAGCAAAATTAACATCGAAACTATTAAGTGTATCGTATACAACAAATCTTTAATTTGAATTCTCATTTCTTTTTTGCAACATAGTTTTTGAATTTTCGTTACAGCAATAAATCGACAACGCCCTCAAGTGGTGAATTTAAACTGCTGAAGAGTAACTACATTTAATATTTTTTATTATATTTAAATTTGATTTTTTGAATTCTCTTTAAATTGATTATTTTCTTGGAATAACAATTCATATTTTATAAATTATAAGTTAATTTTTTTTTTATATAATTTGTTTGAACTTAATTCTTTTTTAATATTTTTATAAGTTGTTAGTTTACAAGTTGTTGAATAGAAATAAAACATATTTTACTTTGAATTTTAAGCTTTGCGTTTTTCTTTCAAAAGCCCTAATTCTTTTACTCATATCCACACACTTCGCTACAACATTTAAATTTATTGTGAGTTATTTAAAAGATTCTTTTGAACATTAAATAACTCACATTATTTTTATTGGTCCTTCGAGCCGGATATATAAAAGGATGGGTAAAATTGATTGCGCAAAGCTTATTAAAGGCCAAACAGCCTTACAACAACAACTTACAAAGTCTATGGCTAGCTATGAAAAAGTGCAAAATACCGCGATTACAAAACATCACATTCAGGGCTACATAGACATCGCGAATAAAACGTGGTCGAAATTCCAAGAAAATCACCTCAACATTTATGAAAACGAAGATAAAAACGCTGATGAATATATTAAAGGTTCGTTATACGATACAACCTAAGATTTATACTTGGAATTTATTTCAATTTTGAAAGATCATATTGAGACTAAATTTTCTTCACCTTCATCGTCATCACCTCAAAGATTGTCTGAAGGTAATTTAACTTTGCCATCTTTTTCAAAATCTGATACGCGTTTACCAAAAATCACAATTCCAACTTTTGATGGTAACTACCAAAATTGGAGATCTTTTCACGATCTTTCCACATCCTTAATTCATAAAGATCCTGCTTTGTCTAGAGTTCAAAAATTACATTACCTTAAAACTTGTGTAAAAGGCGATGCAGAACGTTTATTGCGACAGATTGATGTTACGGATGGTAATTATGAAAAAGCTTGGGATTTATTGTAAGAAAGATACAATAATAAAAGAGTCTTAGTACAAATATATCTAAAAAAATTGTTAACTCAACCGGATATTAAGGTTGAATCTGCTCATGCAATCAGAAATTTCATAGATATCACTGAAGAAGTTCTACACGAACTAAAAACTTTATCTGTGGATACCAGCAACTGGGATCCAATTTTATTATATTCATTAACTCAAAAACTGCCTCGTAAAACTTTGTATTTATGGGAACGTGATCAAAGTGGCATCACAGATCTCCCGTCATACAAGAAGTTCATTGAATTCTTGAATAAAAGATTCAGAACTCTTGAATCAATAAATACAAATTTTGGCACAAAATTTGTGTTAACAAATAATCATCCTCAAAAATCATTTTTGAACAAATCTCAAAAATGTTTAAAATGCAACTTACCAAATCACCAACTGTTTAAATGTGAGCACTTTAAACAGTTGAATTATCAAGCAAAAAATGAGTTCATTCAGAAAAAACAATTATGTAAAAATTGTTTATCTCCTACTCATACAACTTACGATTGTAAGAGTACTATAAATATTCTTGCGCAAAATGCAAAAAAAGGCATCTTTCACTACTTCACGTAGATTTCAATAAACAACCTTTAGATACTCAAACAAATAATGCATCTAAAGTTACTCTTGAGAATAAATCTCAAAAAACACAGGATCAAGCGACTTCAAGCCCAAATCCTACTACCACACTATTTAATACTAATAGTGCTCAATGTTTGTTAGCCACAGCGCTAATAAAAGTTGAGGGTCCACATGGACACACTTCGACATTAAGAGCGTTAATTGATTCAGGTTCACAATTATCGTTCGTCACTCAATCTTTTGCCAAAAGGCTCAAATTAAAACGTAATCGAACCAATATTCAAGTCACAGGACTTGAAAAAACACAAACAGCGCAAGTTCATCAAGCAACTACGCTGAAAATACAATCACTTGTAACCCCTTTTAAAACAAATATACAAGCTCTTATTATAGAGCAAATAACTGGCAACACTCCAACACAATCTTTAAACAAAGCTCAGTTCAATCATTTTAATGAAATTGAATTGGCAGATCCTCAGTTCTCAGAACCAGGTCCCATAGATCTGCTTCTTGGGGTTGACGTGTATAGTGCTATCCTGGAAGAAGGTTTAATTAAAGGAAAAGATGATACACCTATAGCACAAAAAACTCAATTAGGATGGATCATAATGGGACCAGTGTCTAAACATTTTGTCCAACAAAAAACTTTAACATTTTTTAATGTTACCACTTTTGAGGATTTAAACTATTCTTTAAAATAATATTGGGAAATTGAAGAAATGTACAGAATGATAAAAGTACGGAAAATTCAGCGAGATTATCAGCGTATCGTGTGGAGAAACCCAAATGAGAAACTAAAAGACTATACTCTTAATACAGTAACATTTGGAACCACTCCAGCACCGTTTTTAGCTATACGTACTTTGTTTCAACTAGCTGAAGATGAAGGGCGAAACTTTCCTCTTGCATCGAATTGTTTAAAAAACTGCACCTATGTAGATGATCTACTAGGTGGATCTGATTCAATTCAAACTACTTTAGCGCTCCAAGAGCAATTATTAAAAATGCTGTCAAGAGGGGGGTTTAATCTACGTAAGTGGACGGCAAACCATTCAAACTTACTCCAGAATATTCCTCTAGAAAATAGAGAAATCAAGAGTGAACTAAACATCTCAAAATCAGAGTCCATTAAAACTTTAGGAATAAAATGGTTTCCAGCATCTGATGAATTTAGTTTCACTGTAAATCTTCCTATGCTCAAACAAAATTATACTAAACGATCAATTTTATCTGAAGTAGCGTCATTATTCGACCCTTTAGGATGGTTAGCTCCAGTAGTCATAACAGCAAAAATTTTTATACAACGCCTATGGCTACTGGGATGTAATTGGGATGAAAAACTTTCTGAATAAATTCAAACAGAATGGATTAAATTTCGTTCACAATTACAAACTCTTGAAAACATTAAAATCCCAAGATGGACCCATATGTCAAATTCAGCATACATAGAACTACATGGTTTTTCTGATGCATCTCAGAATGCTTACTCTGCTGTCGTATATTTAAAAATCAAAATGAATGAAAAAACTTATATTCCTTTGCTCACATCAAAAACAAGAGTAGCTTCTACTAAATTAGTTACATTACCACGATTGGAGTTGAATGGTGGACTTCTGTTGTCACGACTAATGAATTCGAGGAATACATCCAGAAGAATTACTCAAACACAAACTTTGGTGGCAAGGTCCATCATGGCTGTCATCAGATCAATGGCCAAAGCAACCCACTTCCAACAATACAAATCTTGAAATCAGAAAAGTAAAATCATTTGTAACTATTAAAGAACCTGAATTGTTTACTAAGTACTCATCTTTTCAGAAACTTCGCAGAATTGTTGCACACTGCCTTAGATTTTTTCACAATATAAAAAAAAAAATAGCAAAATTTCAAACACCTTTTTAACTTGTTCAGAATTAAACGCTGCTGAACAAAAAATTATATATTCAATACAACATTGCAATTTCGTTGAAAAAATTGACAATCTTAAAAACCAAAAATCACTTTCAAAGAAAAGTACAATTTACAATTTAAATCCATTTTTAGATAACAATTCTATCTTACAAGTAGGAGGAAGAATAAAACATTCACAATTACCATATAATTCAAAACATCCTGTTATACTGCCAAAAAATCACTATATTTCTAACTTGATCATAGATTATATACACAAATATACACTTCATGGAGGTTGTCAGTTAGTACTAAACACTTTAAATACAAAATACTGGTTACCAAACGCTAAAAATACAATTAAATCTAGAATACATCAATGCATTTCATGTTTTAAAACTAATCCTAAGCCATCGCAACAAATCATGGCCGCATTACCACCTTATCGAACTAACTATCATTCCCTTTTTCAAATAGTAGTGTAGACTTTGCAGGTCCATTTTTGTATAAAACTTCCAAATTACGATCTGCAAAAACATTAAAATGTTATATCTGTTTATTTATTTGTATGGCAACTAAAGCTATACATTTAGAATTAGCTACAGATTACTCATCTTCAGGTTTTATAGCTGCTTTTAAAAGATTCGTTAGTCGCAGAGGTATCTGCACAAATCTTTATTCTGATTGTGGAACCAATTTCATTGGTGCAAAACGCATTTTAGACAAAGAATTACGAGCAGCTTTTCAAGAAAATATTTCCACAATCATTCCTATATTAGCTGAACAAAACACTCAATGGCACTTTAACCCTCCAGCTGCACCTCATTTCGGAGGCATATGGGAAGCAGGAGTAAAATCTGTAAAAAATCATTTAAAAAGAATTATTCTTAATACCAAATTAACGTTAGAAGAATTACAAACTCTTTTATGCCAAATCGAAGCTTGTGTGAACTCTAGACCCTTAACAGCCATTACCACAGATCCTGACGATAACAACAGCTTAACACCTGGTCACTTTTTAATAGGTAGACACCTATTAGCGATACCAGAACCTGAAATTAAAGAAAACTCTACATTAGTTAACCGATGGCAAAATATTCAAAAATTAATATAACATTTTTTGAAAAGATGGTCCAAGGAATATTTACATACCTTACAGCAACGATATAAATGGCAAAACGAACAACCAAATTTTCAAATAAATGATCTTGTTATAATAAAGGACGAGAAATGTCCCCCAACAAAATGGCCACTCGGTCGAGTCATTAATGTCCATCCTGGTGATGACGATAAAGTACGTGTAGTTACAATTAAAATTGGCTCAACTGAGTACTTAAGACCAATAACAAAACTTTGCAAGTTACCTATTTAAAAATCAGTTACGGCAATGCTGTAACTAAAATTTAAGCAGTGTCAACCTGGCAATTACATCAATATGTTAATGACTTGAAGTAATTGTCATCAGTTGTCAAGTGCTGTGTAAAACGTGGTATCAGTGAATTAATTTGTTTTTTTTTTCTCTTATTTTTCATTTTTCTTTTTTTCTTTTAGTAGTTTCGAAATTGAACAACAATCATGATTATTAAAAGGAAGATAATAATTACTTTTCATCAATATAAAATGCGATTATATAAACGGATGCAAAAGGGGCCTCCTCCAAATAACTTCAACGTAAATAATATTGTACGGAAGAGGATTCAAGGCCTTCCAATTCCCTGGTTGAAGCAGTTATGATAAAAATAAACAGAACCAAAACCAATATCTTCACAATAAACGCAGTCATGGTGTGTTTCGTTTTATTTGGTGGTGGGAAAATGTTGAAGGTCATCTGAAAATAAAAATAATAAAAATATAGGTTATGTTTGTATAAAAACACCTTTACTTACGATGACTTCAACATACCATACCTTGGTTTATGTGGTGAATGTAAAAAAATTAAATTATTAAAAATTAACGAAGGTTAATTAAAATCAATTCATCCACTTACCTTGTAAAAATTTTAATATAAATTTTCACACCACTTTCCAAATTTATTAAATAAAACTTTATTCAAAAACTACTAAAAACTAAAAACAACAAAAGATAAACAAAAGTTACGTGTCAAAATAACAAAGAAAATTGAAGATGGCTGACTGGTACAAAAAAAATGGTACACGAAAATACGGTATCAAATTGGCAAAACAATAGACCCCAAAGTGTATATAAACTCGGTACTGGCCAGCAATCTTCACTTCTGGCTAGGGTATTGACCTAATTGGAAGTCGTTATTTCAAAAACTCTTGGATATTGACCAGAGAATTTGAACTTAGGGATCTTATGTGAGTACTGATCACATAAGTATTATTTTTTGAGTTTCTTTGCATTTCTATCTCTTGGGTATTGACCTAAAGATAGAAAATTTTTTGATAACTTGACTTGGTAATTTTTAGCCTTCTGGGTATTGACCAGAAGACTAAAAATTGTTAGGGACTTTACTTGTATATCAGTTAAGATTGGCAAGTCAACGTGATTTAGTTCTTTGGGTATTGACCAAGAACTAGAGAATTGCTTGAACTTGTTCAATTTTAACTCAACTATTTATTTCTCACAATCAACTTTAATACGTCTTCTTACTACGAATTTAACTTAGCAGAAAATTCACAACATTTTCTGTTAAGTTAAAGAAAGAAGATAGTTTCTTTTCCACGATTTTGACTTTGAGGAAAATTTATTTTACAATACAAGTCAAAGAAGAAATTCAAGTTCGTTTTCTACGATTTCAAATTTAAAAAGTTGAAGAACGAAATTAAAAAGTTATAAGTTACTTGTGAGAAACTTTTACCTACTTCTATAAAATAAAACCACAATTTTTTTTTTATCAAAATCTCTAAGTTATTTATTGAACTACATTTCATCAAGTTCAATTTGGTCGTATTTTGTAAATCCCTTAGTTGAAGCTCAACCAACTTGAAAACAAACAGCTCACTTCTTGATTTATAATTCAAACGAAAAATTCTTACTTCTTCACATCTTAACTAATAGTGACTCACTTGTCAAAAATAATTGTTGACTGTCAATTCAGTTATCACTTAAATTTGGCTCACTTTGTCAAACTCAGATTAATCAAATTGAAAACGAATAACAATAATATAAACCATACTGGGAATCGTTTTTTTTTGTTATTGTCAGCAAAATTAACATCGAAACTATTAAGTGTATCGTATACAACAAATCTTTAATTTGAATTCTCATTTCTTTTTTGCAACATAGTTTTTGAATTTTCGTTACAGCAATAAATCGAAAACGCCCTCAAGTGGTGAATTTAAACTGTTGAAGATTAACTACATTTAATATTTTTTATTATATTTAAATTTGATTTTTTGAATTCTCTTTAAATTGATTATTTTCTTGGAATAACAATTCATATTTTATAAATTATAAGTTAATTTTTTTTTTATATAATTTGTTTGAACTTAATTCTTTTTTAATATTTTTATAAGTTGTTAGTTTACAAGTTGTTGAATAGAAATAAAACATATTTTACTTTGAATTTTAAGCTTTGCGTTTTTCTTTCAAAAGCCCTAATTCTTTTACTCATATCCACACACTTCGCTACAACATTTAAATTTATTGTGAGTTATTTAAAAGATTCTTTTGAACATTAAATAACTCACATTATTTTCATAACAAAACTAAACATTTTTATACATAATAAATTTATAAAGTTTTTCGTAAATCCTGATATTTTATTGAAAAATAAAAATGAATAAGAAACAACTTGTTGAAGAGCTGCATAAATCAGCTCGGAAAAGATTTAATTTAAGAAGGGAATTGTGGTCCTTAAGTGGAACACATTTTTGAAAAAGTCCTTTATTTCAAAAATACAAGGATTCAAAGTGTGGCTGTTTTGCGATTTTGGGCCTGCAAAGTGACCACCTACAGCTTACAATTTTCAACCGATTTTCATGAAATTTTAAATATAGATAGGTGGAAGGAAATTGTGGTCCTTAAGTGGAACACATTTTTAAATTTTGGTCCTTAAATTTTTTTATATTAGATTTTCGAAGGTACAAATAAAAAAAAAATTCACTAAACTTTTCATACTTTTTTCATGTATTAAAACGTTTAGATACTATGATTTCTTCTTATAAGATTTAAATATAACCTTTTCCAAAAAGTTTAAAAAAAAATTCAGGAAAATTGGTTACGTAGTTTAATTATTATCAATAAAACAAATTGTTAATTTTTCATAAAATTTCATTACTAATTTTTCATTTCACATACATTTTTTTGCATACTTATGGGTTTAAATAAGAATTACACAGATAGTATAAACTCGATGCAAAGAAAATTGCAATTTTTGTAGTATGTGTGATAATAAAAATAACGTAAACAGCATATAAAAGTTATGTGTAGTTAAGCTGCACATACATAGCTAGGTATATTAGCAACACATTTTGTATGGGAATGGTGATCGGTGATGATGAATATGAAATAATAGAATTAGCATGATATGAACATACATATGTACATATATACTATGCATAAAAGCATATTTTACTAACTGTTGTTGGATTGAAGCTAGTGTATTTTGGGTTTTAGAGCTAATTTTTTGTATTCTGAATATTAGAAAAATTATAGTGTTACATAGAATTTAAAAATCATATTTCAGTGCATTTTGGGTTTTAGTGCTAATTTTTTATACTCTAAATATTAGAAAAATTATAGTGTTACATAGAATTTAGATTTCAGTGATTATTTAGTGATAAATCTAATATTTTATTAAAAATCATATTTCAGTATTTTTGAATACTACTTTTTCTTATTTTGAATGAGTGTTCATTCATTGAGCCTGTACACATTAGGTGGTTGTAACAACGGACGCAAACCTGTTTTAAAATCTGTTTTTACAACTGCTCAAACTACATCTGAAGGTGGCACGACCAGTTGTAACGAGAGTATGAGTGTATTACAACCGTGAAGCTAAAAATATTTTGGATGATTTCTTATTATACCAAGTTAGAAAAAAATTATACCATTATTGTTACAACCAGCGCAATAATGATATAATAACCGGTTTAACCACCTAATGTGCACATAGTGATTGTAGTTCGTATAGACTATAGGTGTTGGTACAATATTGTTTCTTTTGCATGACTTTGTTTTATAGTATATAATTTTTATTGCATGTTAAATTCCTGACTAGTAAATTAATTTACACTTTTTTCGTACGTTTTATTTTTTATAATAGGCAAAGTAAGAAAAACGAAAAATTTGAAATACGGCGTAAAAAAACGCGTAAAACGTTACTGTGGCGGTACGCAAACTTCATCAGAAAGCTTACAAATTGAACGTGAAACAACACCGGAAAAAAAATTTGAAATAAAAGGACGGCGGATAATCGATATCAGCCTTTTTTATCGTGGTTTACAAGAATTCAAACATCTCGGAAGTTTTGAATGTACGTTGAAAAATGTTGATATTGTCGGAGAGAAATGTAACGGTTTAAATTCGAAAATTTATTTTGAATGTAATATGTGTAATAGCAAATTTTCGGTTCAAACGAACGGAGATGAATATTCAATATCGGACGTAAATTACGGTGCGGTTTTGGCTGTTACGTCAACTGGAGGTGGCTACAGTAACTTAGAGGAATTGACCGGTGTTTTGAATATACCTTGTATGTCATCTGCTACATACAACAATATTCGGAAAACCATTGGTCAAGACTGGATGCTTACTGCTCGCTCAAGCATGCTAGCTTCTGCTGAAAATGAAAAGCAAGCAGCTATTGAAAGAGGTGACGTAGATGCAGACGGTTTTCCTTTTATTACTGTGGTAACCGATGGTTGTTGGTCAAAACGATCGTACAGAACTAATTATTCGGCATTATCGGGCGCAGCTGCAATAATTGTTTATCATACCCAACAAATCATTTTCCTTGGCGTGAAAAATAAATTTTGTTTAATTTGCGAACGTGCAAAAAATAAAGGTAAAAAACCGCGTGATCATTCTTGTACCTTAAATTATAGTGGTTCATCAACAGGAATGGAAGCCGCCATAATCGTCGAAGGCTTCCAAAATAGCGAAAGTTTGTACGGGTTGCGTTATAAAAGGTTTATAGCGGATGGTGACAGCGCGGTGTACAAAAGATTCTCGATGCAAGACCGTACGTAAATAGGGTAATTCAAAATTCCTACATTCAAAAAATAGAGTGCCGAAACCATCTTTACCGCAATTTAAGAAATAAATTACGTGATATGTCAAAAAACACAAAGTATTCAGTAAAACTTCGAAATTTTATTTTTTCTAAAAACGCGCGAATTGAAATCGGCATAAAAAAAGCTGTACTTCATTGGAATTCGGAGCAAAATCTAAATTTACATGATAAAGTTACTTTTTTGTCGAAAGATATAAAAAATATTCCTTATCATGTTTTCGGGAGTCATGAAAATTGTGCTGAATACTTTTGTTCAAGAAAAATCGAGCCGGAAAACAGAATCGAGGAAATGAAGATGAACGGTATTTTTAACGATCTTACAACAAATCTTAGTTGTCACGCGAACAGTTTAATTTATAATGTTGATTCAAATGTTGTTGAACATTTTCAGTCGTTAGTAAGTAAATTTGTCGGTGGAAAACGAATTAATTTATCAGGATCGAATTCATATACAACGAGGTGTAATGCTGCTCTTGTTCAACATAAAACCAAAGCAGCATACGATCAACTAAGTCGAACGGTATTTATAAAAAGTCCTAACCGTAGATTAAAACGTCTAATGCTACAACGAATTAAAAATAATTCCACGAATTTATTACGTTCTAAAAAATTAAATTTTAATAAACGTAAAACGATTACGACTCGAGATGAAAGTTACGGTACGGAAACTTGTCAAAAACCTGACATGTCTGAGGAAAATCAAATTTTAATACAGAAAGAAATAATAAAATCTTTGAAATCGAACCAAAATAATCGTGTTGCAGTTGAAAAAAAAACTCGTGACCAAGCTAATTCGGATGAATGGTATCAGTATCGTCGTAATTTACTGACTGCATCGAATTTTGGAAAAGTTTGCAAGCGTAAAGTGAAAAATTTCGGTAATTTGGTCAAACAAATTTTATATTCTGATTTAACTTCTATTCGCGCTATACGATACGGGAAAGACAATGAAGAACGCGCTATGAATCAATTGGCAAAGCAATTAAATATTGAAATTGAAAAGTGTGGTTTATTTATCGATGAAAATTTCGAATTCCTAGGCGCTTCACCAGACGGTATCGTGGGTAAAACGGGAATAGTTGAGATCAAATGTCCATTTTCAGCTACTGAAATGGATATTGATCAAGCGATTCGAGATAAAAAAATCACATTTTGGAAATGTAATAAGAACACAAATGAAATAACAGTCGATAAAAATTATTTGCATTATTACCAAGTTCAAGGCCAATTGAATATAACGCGGCGTGATTTCTGCTATTTCGCGGTTTGGATGTCTTCTAACAAACCTTTGAAGGTTGAAAAAATTTATCGCGACGAATCCTTTTGGACAACTAACTTGCCCAAGCTTAAAGATTTTTATTTTAAATGTTTGCTACCGGAAATTATAGATCCCCGAAATACAAGAAATATGCCCATTCGTGAACCTGTTTCTTGATTTATATTTTCATATAATTGAATTTCCGTTTATATTGCATGAGTATGATTTTTTGAATATTTTTTGAAGTACATACTTAGATTTAGAATGACAAAGAGGAATAGGCCTCTTGGGGAAACCTCTCTAAAAAAACGCGGTAATCATTCTACCTCCAAGGTGACGCGGAAAGAATGAATTGAATTGAAAAATAAAATGTACAATATTTAAAATTTCTACAAATTCTTGATATTTTGAAAAGCTTATAACTATATTATATCGTATTATTTATTATTTTAACACTTCATTCAATTTTTGACCGTTTTTGTTTTTAAAGTTGAATATCTCGAGACTCTAAAAACCGATTGACTTGAAATTTCTGTACAGTATTAGGCTTGTCATTCTCTATAAAATTCTTTTTAGCACCAAAAAGATCCCTGAATTAGGGCGCGAGTTACAGGGCGCTAAACATAAAACTCACACGAAGGAATTTTAAGTATCAAAATGTTACATTTTTTGACTGCTTATAAAAGTATGTTGCCGTGAGACTAAGGAGCTGAAATTTGGTCAGGATATTTCTTGAAGGTTCTAATATTATATGAAATTTTAACGGTGAATATCTGTTAACTAGGGCAAAAGGTATAGAGTAAAATACGAAAAAAATCATTTTTTCAAAAAAAACTTTTTTTTTCCTTTCTATAAGGCCCTCCTTAGTTCATACTCTGATCCTTGAAAAAAGTATGCATTTCAATTTTAGAACTATTTTCTGACCTAGTGCATTTTATTTGAATCAAATCGGTAAAACAAAGCCCGAGATATAAGAGTTCAAAGTTGAAAAGCCACATATCCTTCCATATAAAAATTTAAAAAATAAAATAATTCAGTATTTTTGAATTTTTAGCTACATAAAAAATTTGTTGTACATATGAAAAATTTGTGACTCGCGCAATGAACCTTCAACTGAAATAATTTCAGCTATAACAGCTGTATGCTAGTTGTAGCCCATAGAACAAAAAGAAAACAGGTGTACATACACATTTTACAAACGTACATCCCCAGCAGCGACTTTTGTATTTGATGAGCTTTTCCTCAATGCTTTCATCAGTGAATTGAACGAAAATGTAATTGATGAAACTATCATGCAAATAGTCATGTAAACAGTCAGCGAAGTAAATATGCGTTTTAAAAATTATGTTAATAAAGAATATTATGAGTAATCAAATCTTTTGTTTTGCTTTTTGTGACGAAATTTAATTTTGTTTTCATTTGTTACGAAGATTTTGTTAAATACAGAAGTGCGAAGTTAGTGAAAGTAAATAATTTTAAAATTATTAAAATCTTAAAGTTATTGTGAAATTATTGTAATTTATTTAATTTTCCAAGTAATTTAAAAAATTGGTAAGTACATTTTATTTTTATATTTTTATGACAATTATTTAAAACAAAAATTACTAAAATTAAAGAAAAAATGAAAAGAACTGATGGGTTTAGTAGGAGCACATTAAAAAGAATCATCAGGAAAGAAAGAGAATCTTTGAATTCCTGTTTGGGTAGAATTAATTTTAATATATCTGGAAGTAGAGAAAATGAAGAAATTAATAATTGTCAAATTCAACAAATTTGTGTACCTGAAGTAAATGAAAACAGTGAAGAATGCCATCGAATTGTAACCTTGAAAGAAAAATTACGTGCGTGGTATTTTAAATACAATCCACCAAGAGAAATGTTCCGCAGTTTGTTGCGTATATTGGAAGAAGAAAACTTAGATGTTAAAGGAATAATAAAAAAAGAAAATAAAATAATAACAAGAACTGTGGCACCTGGTCAATATTGTCACTATGGAATTAAAAACCAACTTGAAAAGGTAGGAGATGAAATAGAAAAATATGACGAAATAATTATGGACATCGGAATAGATGGACTACCTTTATATAAAAGCTCATCAACAAATTTATGGCCAATATTAGGGGACGTTATCAATATAGAATATCTTGACATAATTCTTATAGGCGCATATTTAGGGAAAGGAAAGCCGAACAATATTGATAATTATTTACATGATTTTGTTGAGGAAGTACAAAATTTATTAGCAGATGGTTTGACTATATCGAATAAAAACCTTAAATTTCAAATAAGAGCTTTTATATGTGATGCTCCTGCACGTAGTTTTGTGTGTGGCACAGTTGGTCATAACGCATTTCATGGATGTTCCAAGTGTACACAATTAGGAAAATCTGTTGAAAATGTAGTAACATATTGTACATATCGGGGTATTCCACGAACAGATCACAGTTTTTCAGTTCGAACGGATCTAGAACATCATAAAAATTTTTATCAACATAGACAAACGTTATTAGAAAAAGCTAATATTGGCATGGTGTCACAGTTTCCACTTGATTCCATGCACCTTATAGACTTGGGTGTAACGAGAAAAATGTTGTTATCTATAGTAAATGGAAAATCTGTAAACTTTAAATTAAGTCGTGATCAAATATTAGAAATGTCAACAAAATTAAAATCTCTCGCTGCATTTATACCCCAAGAATTCGCAAGAAAGCCAAGAGGGTTAGAGGACATTCTCCATTGGAAAGCTATTGAATTTCGACAGTTTATACTTTATACCGGCATTTATTTATTAAAACCCTATATACCAGATGATTATTTCTATCACTTTGTATTACTGCACACTGCGTACAGATTGCTTGCTTGTCCCAGGATGTATATAGCAAACCTTAATGTTGCGG
Organism: Bombylius discolor; assembly: GCA_939192795.1. NCBI lineage: Eukaryota > Metazoa > Arthropoda > Insecta > Diptera > Bombyliidae > Bombylius > Bombylius discolor. The sequence continues at coordinate 16,582,123 of OW584241.1, read as the reverse complement.
AAGATATCTTGAAATTATTCGTCCAAAATTTCCCGATTTTGTATGGAGAACGAAGTGTAACATATAATATTCACAATATTTTACACTTGGTAGAATGTATAAGAATAACAGGCATAATAACATCATTTACAGCATACAAATTTGAAAATCATCTACAAAAAATCAAAAAAGTCATTAGAAAATCTGACAGAATTCTACAACAGCTAAGCAATAAAATTATTACAAAAAACCTTATTACATCTCCACAAATAAAAAACATTAAAACAAATTTTAAAGGTAAAATAATAGCTGTTCCTTTTGATTCATGGTGGTTAACTTTAGAAAAACCCAACAATGTTTGCTGTGTTAGAGATACTCCAGTACAGATCACACGCTTTTTGCAAGGTAACGACATTCACATAATTTTCCGTAAGTTTACAAATATTCGTAATGTTTACAATGAACCAATGGAGTCAAAGGATTTAGGGATAATTTTAGCAGATGATTGCCTTTTAGAAATAGAAGAAATGTATAACATTACAGAAATATGCTACAAATATGTATGTTTGCCGTACGAAAACAATAGTTTCCTACTCATCCCTTTACTACATGAATGCAGTTCTTAATATGTACTTATTTTTATCGAATTTTATTTCAAAATACAAACATAATATCTATATTAAAATATATTTTATTAGGATAATGGAAAATAATAAAGAAAATATGCCTGCATTTCCTGGACAATTAAAACGGCGCAATGCAGATTTACATTTGACGATGAAACAATCATTCGAAGGTAATTTTTCATAAAATAAACGAAAGCTAAATGAACATAATTACACAATCTGTGTCAATTAACGATTTTGAAAAGTCTATAGAACAATTAAAAAGTAAGTTATAATATTTGTTGTACAAAAATTATCATATGTTTTTATAAATCGTATAATATTTTATACTTATAGCACAAGACAATTAATAACAGATACACAGTTTCATATAAGCAAATTGTTACATTTGCTTGGCTATTAGAAAATCTGATAGCCAAGTAAAAGCTTTTCTATTCTGTTACTTGCCCTTGTTCTTCACCTAAAAGTTTGAAAATTCAAAATTTATATGATTTCACCACACAACAAATAATTATAGCTTAAACCAAAAAAGTTGAAATTTAGTATTGTACTAGGAAGAAAAACATGCGCAAAAAAAATATACTTACACACATGCATTTTTGTTGTTGTAAATATAACAAACAGATTTCTTTTTTCGTATATGTATGTTTCAGACTGCATTTTTTTTTCATTTATATAAATCATATTATATATTTTTTTATAGCTCTGCTCGAGTCAAGAATATCACTGATATGGTTTGTGCTAGTATGAATGTATGTATATATGTATGTACCTATACATATACATAATATGCGGTTATTTAGTTTTTGTTTTTGTCATTCATTTGTTTATTTAGTTTGCTGATTTTGATCAAGTGATAGCTATTTGTGTTTTTTCAAAATTATTTTCAAATTTATTATTTAAACATTACAGTAAATTTCTAAATTTTTTTACACTTTAATTAAAAAAGTATTTAATATTTAAATATGAGTAAAAAGTGGTGTGTTAAATGTTGTATTGCCAGTTGCAGTGCAACTAAAAATAATTTCCCTTCTAGAAAATTTTTTTTATTTCCAAAACCAAATTGTCAGAAGTACGTAACTTGGATTAATTTATGTAATGACTCGAAAAATGTAATAGAATCAAAAAAAAACCCTATATATGTCAAATTCATTTTGAAAACAAATATATTGGGAAAAAATTTTTGAAGTCTGCAGCCGTTCCCACTCTGTGCTTATCAGCAAATTCACATAATCACGATGAGAAAAACATTCCAAATTCTCCGGAATCTCCATCTTTGCAGTTTTCTTCTTCACGTACAATGAAATTTTATTCTAGAAAGCCAAAAAATCCTGATTTTTCACTTGATGACTTAAGTCAAGCTTCTGCTGTTTTATGTTCTTTAGGTAATTCTAAAAGTCCTGAATCTCCTATACCTTCAATTTCTTGCAAAATGTACTTGAAAAATGAAAAAGCTGTACATTTTTATAGACGTAAGCTACAAAATATGCAGAATGAGATTAAAAAAATTGAGAAAAATTATAAAGCTGTAAAAAAACAAAAGCAGTATTGTGAAATAAAATTGAAAAGAATAATAGAAGCAAATAAGAAATTGAAGAGAAAAAATCAAAAATCATTAGCTCAAAATATTGATGAAATCGAAGAAGTATCAAATCACGCAAAAACTTTCTCAAAAATGCTACTACAAAAGCCTACAAGATATAGTGAAGAGGAAAAATGGCTTTCCCAGTGTATCTTTTTCAGGTCTTCAGCAGGTTATATATTTCTTAGAGATGTTTTGGGTTTTCATATGCCCCATATTAATTCTTTACATAATTGGGTTTCCCTTAAAGCTCTTACTCCTGGATTAAATAATGATATCCTAAAAGAAATTCAAAAACAAGTGAAAACTTTAGATAAGAAAGATAAACAAATAGCGTTGATTTTTTATGAAATGTATATTCAGGAAAATATGGTTTATGATCATACTAATGATCAAATTGATGGCTTTGCTGATCTCGGAAATGATAATCGCCAAAATATTTGTGCTGTAAGTGTTTGTGTTTTTATGATTAGAAGTCTTTGTGGTAATTTCAAACACATTCTACATTATGTTGCATGCGCAAATACTTTATCAGCCGAATCAATAAAACTTGAAGTATTTCAGTCTTTGAATGTTTGTTTTCAAATTGGTCTAACAGTGAAGACTATAACTTGTGATCAAGGACCAAGCAACAGGAAATTTTTTAAATTGATGAAAGTAAATGAGGAAAAACCATTTTTTATACATAATGATAGCAAAATTTATTGTGGTTATGATATTCCTCATTTAATAAAATCGGTAAGAAACAGGATAAATGCTGTTGATATAAATACTCCAGATGGTATTGTGAGTTGGAGAATTTTTGAGTTCATTTACATAGAAGAGAAAAACAACACAACAAAAACTTGTCCTAAATTGACATACATTCATATATATCCTAACACCTTTCAAAGAATGAAAGTTCGATATGCAGTTCAAGTGCTTAGCCACACTGTTGCCGCATCTATAAAAACATTTGTGGAACGTGGAAAATTCCCTTCAGAATTGAAAAACATTGCTATATCAACTGCTAATTTTGTGACTAAATTTAATAAACTTTTTGATATACTTAATAGTAGGCCCGCACTAACACGAAATTGTGATAGTTTCAAGTTTTTGGTTGAAATGAAAAATTATATAACTCAAATTCAACAAACAAATAATTTTAAAAATATTTACTGTTTCAAAGGACTTGTACAAACTATTGAGTCAATAATTTGTGTAACACAAAATCTCTTCGAGAATTTCAATAACTTTATTTATATGAATACATCAATGTTTAATCAAGATCCTCTTGAAAATCTATTTTCACACATTAGGTCACGAAATGCAAACAAAAGTAATCCTACATTGTTTGATTTCAAAATCATAATTGCAAAAATTATTTCCTTGAAACTTCTTTACTCATCAAAACTTAGAAATTGTGAAAAGGATGATGACGAGTTGTTAGAGATTGACTGGCAATTATTTTCCGAAGAAAGTTCTTTAAGTCACAATGAAACTGGTATAATTACACAAAGTACAGTTGGAAATGATTGTGATTATTTAGATTCAATATTATCTGGCTCTGATAAAATAAATTATGCGTGTGAGATATCTGACATGGCACTTAGGTATTTCATTGGACACTGTATCAAAAAAACATTTGAAAAAATGAAAGATCCTTGCCAAGATTGTCAGGCTTTATTGAAAAAGACAGAAAGTAATTTTGAAAACACAAATGAATCTTTTATTAAATATAAATTATACAATAGCGATTTATCAAGTAGTTTAATTTGTCCCACAAACGATTTCTTTTCTGTTTGCAAACTACAAAAATTAGTTTTTGAAGAAGTATTCTACAAAACCCCTCACATTAAAGGTATTCGCGAATTAATAATTAAAAAATGTATTGAAATTACAAATAAAAGTTTTCCGAATTGGTTCGATTTAAATAATCATTGTTTTATACATAAAAAAGATATATTAGAATACTTCATATTAATTTTAATACGAAAAAATTGTAAATGGCAAGTTGAGCAGAAACGTTTTTCAAAACAGAGCAAAAATAACATTAGGAAAAAAAATAATAAACTACAAATTCTCAGACATGAATAAGAAAATATTTTATTCGTGACCTTATGTGACTTTGATTGAACTTTGATTAAAATTGTAAATTAAACATTAAAGTGTGATTAAATTTTATATTTTCCTCAAAGATATTTATGTTATATTCATGTAAAAAAAAGATGAATTTTTGTATATAAAAAATAAAGATATATGTAGATGTATTTATTAATTTTTTTATCCAATTAAAAACATTTAAAATGAATTTTTAATAATAAAGTGCTAATATTGCATGGATTTAATTTCATATTTAATTCAATGGAATTTAAATTTCCTCCAAATAGCATTATCATACATTGAATATGGAAGTGTGTAAGTATATTTTTTTTGCGCATGTTTTTGTTCCTAGTACAATACTAAATTTCAACTTTTTTGGTTTAAGCTATAATTATTTGTTGTGTGGTGAAATCATATAAATTTTGAATTTTCAAACTTTTAGGTGAAGAACAACGGCAAGTAACAGAATAGAAAAGCTTTTACTTGGCTATCAGATTTTCTAATAGCCAAGCAAATGTAACAATTTGCTTATATGAAACTGTGTATCTGTTATTAATTGTCTTGTGCTTATAGCATCCTTCAAAAAATAAATAGATGATTTGAAGCAAATTGTCATGCAACAAACTACTACTATTTTAAATCACTCGCTAGAGCAAACCGCAATACTAAAACAAATGGTACGCAAGGAAGTATTTTTATGTGTGGAGGAACTGAACCGATTTCCGATTGAGGATAAAGAAGAACTCCAAAAACTTGAAAATACTGAAGAAAAGAATGAAATTGTAAGCAACATTACAGGAACATGATATATATATGCTATTTTTTGTACTTTTGTCTTTTTCGTTTTTTATATCTTTTTAGATCAGTATATTGAAAAAAATTTTGAGTAAAGGAGGCTTAAAAAACAATTTTCATAGAATTTTTGGAGAAAAAATAATTATCGATTTCAATTTATATGGCTTGAGGAACAAAGAATGTTTAAATGATTATTCAAATTGCATGGATATGCTTCTTCGTAAGTGAATTTTATATTTTAGAAATAAAATTCTAATAATTTCTATTTACCTTCATAGAAGCGTTGCAGTCTCTTCAAAATGGATACACAAAACATGACTTTCATAAAGATATAAGAGTTGCATTCAAACTATATAAAAACAGACACTTTAAACGTGTATCCCAACAAAATAAAAAAATAATATAATACAAATTAATAATTTATAATATAATAAAAATTTTTCAAATCATATAGACCAACACTTAGAAGAAATTTATTTGCTTGTGTTGGTGCAGACACAAATACATTTCAGACGATATTGTTGTTGTTTTCGAAAAATTTTTTTACTAAATTTGGCTCTTAAGTTTTTTTTTCTCTTTATTATCTCAATGCATTTACATGATAAATGAGTAGTGTGATTAATTCAAAACCTGGCTATATAAGCTTTTGCCTTTTTTTTTCTTGTTGAGCTGACTTCCGAATATTTTATCAAGATGTAGTCAATTATAGTTTTTTCTTTGCCGTAAAGGCTTAGTTTTTTTAATTCAGTGATTTTTTTCGGGTCTTCATACGTAAATACGTGTATGTGATTTGAAAATAAAAGTATTATATTGAATATTTTCTAAATTATTTGAATTTAAGAAAAGGAAGAGAAAAAAAAAAAAAACATAAAAGAAGGAATGAAATAAATAGTGAAAAGTTTAAATAATAAGATGGTCGGTGTTACAATATATATTAAAAGGTATAAGTTAAATGTCACAAAAAAAAAAAAAGGAAAAATGTTTTTTTTTAAACAAAAAAAAAAAAGGTGTAAATAACAAATATTAGAAAAAAAAGAAGAAAGACAATAGAAAAATTAATTTAGTTTGATATATTCACCAAATCATGGACAATTAATTTCGCAGAATTTATTAATTTTTTTTTTACAAAAAAAAAAGAGAAAAAAAAAGAAAAACAACAAGAAAAAAAGAATAAACGCATTAGTGGCTGTGCTTTTGTTGGCATTGTTGGCAGCCTTCAGTTGCTGTGTTTTATACTGTTGATTATTTGCTGTGTTTTATACTGTTGATTATTTGCTGTGTTTTATACTATATAAAAAAAAACAAAGAAATATATAATTTATAACCAAGAGGTGTATTTTACGGTTTTTTTTTTTTTAACGAAAATTCAAAAATGATAATTTTCATATAAGCCTAAACAAAAATCAAAATTTGTAAGAAAAATATGTTTCGTGAAATGGAACTGGAAAGGGAAGAATAAAAATAGAGAGGAAAAAAAAAAAAATTAGTTAGGCAAATCGTATATATATATGTATATATATGTGCAGAAGAAAAAAAAAAAAAGAAATATTAAATCATAAAGTTAACTCAGTTAAAATTTTAAGAAAATTAATTATTTAACTAAACAATGTAATGACCATTCATGTTATTTTAGTGAAATTAAAAATGTAATTAAAATATAAATAAAGCCTAAATAATAAAATAAAATAAAAAAACAGATTAAATAAAAATTTGACGACTTTGTACAGCGCGGGACTTTAATCTGTCTGCATCTGGCCAGACCAGCACACCAGGACCTACATCGTCGCCTCTACAAGAATTCCAGAATTTTAGATAAGTACATTTTTTTGTATTGTTAAATAGATTAAATTAGAACTTTTTTTTTTATGCGCAAGAAAGATAGAAATACAAATAATTCAGATTAAAATTGTTTTTTTTATAAAGTTAAATTGTGAAAAAAAAAAAAAAAAAAAAAAAATTTTATAAAAGAAACTTTTAAAATGGAACAAACGGAAAATAAAAGGATGCTTTTGACAAGATAGGATTGTGGTACTGAGGTTGGTGGATATCATCGTGGGAGGATGAGGGTCGCGGCTCCTTATTAATTGTATCTTCTTCCACTGCATGGACAACTGTCATAATGCAATCTACATTACGATTCATTTTTTTTTCTGTTTTCGATTTATTATCCCTACTTCTATAACATCTCGTTGATCTTTGCTTTCTTTTGCGTGTGTAAAAAGCCGGTCAATTTTATGTAACGATACGGAATCTTCCGAGAGGGTAACCCCAAGGACCCACCCCCGACTGAAGCAGCTGGATTTGACCGGCTGGGGTTTACCCGGAAGTCAGCTCGATTTTCTGTTAGCCTTTTGTTGAATAACAAAAAAATTTTTAAACTAAATTTTTCAGTTATTTTGTTACAATTGATTATTATCAATGCAGAAAGGATCAAGAGATTCACCGAAATGATGGGAAAGGAATATGAATTCATCGATGATGATGTTATATTTTTTGAAGACGATGATTACGATGATGGTAATGATGAGGAAGAAGAAGGAATAAATTTGTTAACTGATGAGATGGTGGCATTATTTTTAGAATTCTTAGAAGAAGATCGTCGTCGTTTTAATCTTTAATTTAAGTATTAAAATATAGTTTTTTTTATATGTTCTTAAATATGTGAAAAAGAATTAAAATTCACGAATTTCTGTTTTGAGATTATAAATATTTTTTTTCTATTTTTATTACCTCAATTAAATAAGTTCTTAAATATGTGAAAAAGAATTAAAATTCATGTTATGATAACAAAAAATTAAAACCACAATTTTGATAAAAGTTTAATGATTATTACATACATAAGTAAAATCATGAAAAATTATGTAGGACCATTACAAATTTTTATTATTTAAGTTTATATATTCATTTGTAACATTTCTAAAATATAAATACAATAATACAAAGTGGGACATTAGTTATGGCACCTCGCGAATATATTTCTGGCGATAATATTGATGTAATTGACAATAATGACAATTTGAGAAGTATTATTGAGCAATCACTATTGATTCGGCGGTTATATTTTATATTATAATAAAATAATTTATATTGTGAAGAAGAGATGTTTAGTAGCACAGAATCAGAGAACGAATCTCATGAAATATCTATACTGATTCTGATAGTGAGCATTCAACAGATTCCGATAATGAACACATTGAAATACGAATTGGATTTTCGTATTGGTTCTTCAATGAACAGATTTATTGTTGTGATTGTACGAGTGCAGCAGGGATTGATTTACAACCTTTAGCGAGTTATACAATAGTAAATAGAACGCTATATAGTTCAACCGATTTGGATCATCAATGAAGTTATGTCAGAATGTTGCATCTGCTTAAGTAAATAATAACTTAAAATAAAACTCATTTTCCTAAAATTTTTTTTTTATTTAATTGATTTTTTTTCTAAAATATAATATTATTATAAAATTTATATACTAAATTTTAAAAAATAGTGTAAATTAATATAAAAAAAATTGATTATAATGAAAAAAATGAAAATACATTTAATTATGTAAAATAATAATCTTTTATTTCATCATGACCCCATGCCAATGTTTTAAGATTGTTGTTTGGGATTATAAATCTTTTGTCGTCATTATTTTCTAATGCAACTTTATTTATTATTTGAGTGTATAACATATGATTTTTACTTCTTATAACAAACATTTTTTTTCTTATTTGTATAGAATTGACATTTAAACATTTCTCAAAATCATTAATTCTTACTTCATTTTTAACTACATATATTTTTTAATACCTTTGAATTTCCTTATTATTTCATTTCTTGTTATAAATGTATATGATTTAGATTTTAAGCCATAAAATTTTAAAATAAAGTCCCCAGCACATTCAACTTCAAATTTACCTAATACTTTTTTATTAATTTGAGGTATATTGTATACATTATCTTCACTGTAATCGCTTGTATCATAACGGTTTAAATTCTTTTTCATGTCTTGATTAAAATCATTTGTTTTTATTTTATATATAAATGAATCTGTATCCATATACAATAATTGTGCATTATCCTTATAATCTTTTTTTTATATAATCATAATGGAAATCATACATAAGCAACTTTGATACTTCCAATACGCTAAATCCTACATATAATGGTTTATTATAAAAAATTTTTGTTCTATTCATTTTAATAACTGCTAAATTTTCATTTATAATTTTTCTACTGCTAAAATTGGGCATTTTTTTTAAACGTTCTGCTGTTAATTTTTTATTACTCTTTGACCATTCTGTAATAATTTTAATATCTACATGTTTTTCAACATTTTCCATCGCTTTTCCAAAAACACTATTATTTTTAAGTTTATAATAGTCTTTTTTGAATTTATTTTTTGCTTTTATCCTTAAATTATTATTTAAATCTATATATGCTTTCATCTAAGAAAAACACCTTTTTCCATTTTTTAATTTTATTTGTTTAATTTTTTTATTTAATATTTCATGTTTTTTTCAAATATACATACATGGGTAGTTCTACGGAAATGCTGACATTGTATGCCCCTAAATTATATCTCTAAAATTAATAGTAACATACCGATAATAATACTGTTTCCCTTTTTAAATAGCTTTGTTGATTCTAATCATATTCAATAATCCAAAAATTTCTGTATATTTTAACTAAAAGTTGCATGTCGTTCTTCAAAATTGTCATTTCCATGGCTGTCCCATTACTGTGTCGACAAACAAAAATTCAAAAAATAACGATAATGTATACTCCGAATCATTTTTTAATAAGAGCTACAGTAAGCAAACATTCAAAAAAATGCTTCCAATGTAAAAAGTATATGAGTCAGTAACTGTATTATGTTTTTTCTCTCTTTTTTTGTTGTCCCTTTGTTTCATGCTGCAATAGAGATGCTACTCTTTTCTTTCGAAAAAAATGAGTAAATAATTTCATATTCCCGTTCTCACTGCATAAAAAAGATTTAAAACCAAATGTTGATCTAGTGTAGTCGTGTTTCAACTGTGATAGAGATATAAATATTTAATAAATATTCTAACGGCAGTAAATATTCAAAGCGTCACAGGAGATTTCGTCATTTCAATGGTAAGTTTTTTATACTTTTATTACAATAAAAATAGTATTTTTTAACTTTAAATGTATAAAGGTGATATAATTCAAAACATTAAAGTACTTATATTAAAATAGCAAAATTTTATATTTTCTGTATGATAATAGCTAAAAACTGTAAAAAATATCATTTCTGTGGTGTCATTCTCGTGTCAAAATGTACCCACAGTAATGACTCGAGTTCACAGAAATGATATTTCTTATTCTTATTAATACTTTGCGAACATTTATGATTTTAATATATGTATGTTATATACTGTTATTTATCGGAATGTTGTAGATTCAGTGACAATGGGTAAATCTAAATCAAGAGAAGAATTATTAAAAAAAAACGTGAAGAGGAAAAGAATCGTAGACAAAAAATAAGAGAAAACCCTGTATTAAAAGCAAAACAAAAAGAAAAAGAACGGTTATGGTACCTAAAAAAGAAAGAAAAAAAACAAGTTCGTCCAATAAAAGATATGACTGATAGGGATAAGAGGCTCCAAAGAAAAGTATGGAAAGAGAGCCAAAGAAAATGTAGACAGAAAAAAAGAGGAAAATATGAGAAAAATTTTGAAAGAAAATGTCCGTCCAAAAATTGATGAGGAATTTGATAAGCCCATAGCAAAGGAGAAAAAGAAAGAGGATCAATATAAAAGATTACGCAATTTGAATAGAAAACGCAGAGAACGAGAATGGGCAAAGCAATTAGCGTATTCGAAAAGTGTAAAACAGAAGCTTGAACGTTATAAGAAAAGATACCAAAGATTGAAAAATAAGACCAAACGAGAAAGAACTGAGCTAGAAAAAAGAGTGGATAGTATAATGGAATCTGGAACAGCTGTTATTTCAAAACATTTAATGTTTGGTGAAATTATAAAAGAACAGTTGCGTTACAACTACTCGAATTTAGAAACAGACAAGAGAAAACAACTTTTCACTAATTTCATAAGCGGGAAAATCATAAAAAAATATAAAGTGATTGCTAAGTGCAAACAATTTTCAAATGCAAACAAACTATCCAAATCAGTACTAAATTTAATTTACCAAAGAAAGAATTTAGAAAAGAAAGAGCAAATTAAATGAAGACCTTAAGCGAGAAATACAGAAATTCTTAGAAGAAGATGAAAACAGCAGAATGTGTCCCGATAAAAAAAAATTTGTTAAAAAAGGTAACATAATAAAACAAAAGAGATTTATTATTTTTTATTATTTTTATTTATTATAATTTAACATATCCTAGCAAAACTATCAGTTATTCTCTATTTTGTCGTAAGTGTCCATTTTGGGTAAAGCAAATGAAATTAGCAGATAGAGAAACTTGTTAATGTATTATACATGCAAATATACAGCACATGATTGATTCCCTGTTCAAAAATGGTGTTTTAGTACAACGTAACATAAATGAAGTCATTAATTCAGTTTGCTGCACTAAATCCGTTAAATGCTTTTTAAAAATTTGCGTCGTTTGTTAAAAGAAAGTAGTCAATACAATTGAATGCTTAGAGAATGATATTTGGTATTCAAAATGGGTGAACCAGAAAGTAAAAATTTTTTCCAAAAAAACAAAGCAAGAAAAATCTGTAAATAAAATAGTCAAACAAAGTATCCAAATTAAAACAAGTGATCTCATTAAAGAATTTGAAGATGCTATACCAAAGTTTCTACAACACGAAGCCAGAATACTACATCAACATTTGCAGATTCGTCAGCTGAAAGAAAATTTAAAGGATAATGAAATCCTAATTCATATGGATTTTAGTGAAAACTATGCCACAAAATATACAGAAGAGATACAGAGTTTTCACTTTGGAGGTTCTCGCAAGCAAATAACTTTACATACCGTTGTGGTGTACTCAAAAAAAGGAAATCAATTAAAATCTGATTGCTACTGTACAATATCTGATTCTTTACTTCATAATGTTCCTGTGATATGGGCACATCTTCTTCCCATTTTTAAAAACATACCGCTAAATATTAATATACTTCACTTTTTAAGTGATAGCCCGGCAACACAGTACAGAAATAAAACTATGTTTTATATGTTGTCAAATAAAATCAGTAGTATGGATATGTATGTTCTGGCGCAAGGCTCAGGCTCAATGACGTCATCGCGTTCACCTGAAAGTATGCAAAATTTTTGTGTGAAAATGACGTCACCGCCTGAAAGTATGCAAATTTTTTGTGTGAAAATGACGTCACCGCCTGAAAGTATGCAAAATTTTTGTGTGAGAATGACGTCACCGCCTGAAAGTATGCAAATTTTTGTGTGAGAATGACGTCACCGCCTGAAGGTGTGCAAATTATTTGTTTCAAAATGGCGTCATAACCTGTAAGTATGCAAAGTTTGTTTTGAAAATAACCGAAAAGAATTCAAAAATATTGGCTGTGGCCCGGTTCAATGACATCATTATTAGACCTTGAAATAAATGGAAAATTTTTGGTACAGTTCTGATTCGCGTGTGCTTTATCAGCGCTAATCATGTTGAGACATGTTTAATATTGTTTATATTGTTTAATTAACAAAAAAAACTTACCATATTGTCAGAACCCGGATTTGAACCGGGGACCTTTAGAGTTTCAGTCTAACGCTCTCTCAACTGAGCTATTCTGACGATTGTTTTTAAGCGTATTATATGATGTTTTAATGTTTTTATTTCATGATAAAGATTTCATCATATTGTGAAATTCTCGTTGTGTATGTGTGTGTATTTTGTTAGCACTTGTAAGCAGTTGAAAAAGGGTGGGGATAAGATTTTTTGCTTATAAATTGAGACAATTTCTTCAAACGACATCAGTTCATCGTAGAATTTTAAAGTGTTTATTAAATTTTGTCTTAAAGTTTGTAAAATGAGTGAAGTACAGAAACCTGAAAAAGTAAGTTCAAAGAAAGCGCTGAAGACATCAAAAGTAGTTAAACGGAAACAAGAAGATAATCTTATAAGAGATGAACTACCTAACAAAGTATTTGCTTCTGAGCTGGAGGAGTTAAAGTCATTCCGAAGCATTATATACTTAAACTTGGGAAATATGGTAAAAAACCATCCATATAAAATCATCAGTGCAGAAAAAGTTAACACAAAATTTGGTGATCGAATTTCGCTTGAATTTGAAGGAAATCAACGATTGAATTTGCCTGAAAAGTATAATAAATTATCAGATAATGTGATAGCAGGTTTGAACAAGGGAAAATATCACTTAATCAACTATGGTCAAGTAGGAAAAGCTTACAGTATAGACTTTAGTGAATTTCAAGACCAACAACAAGAACAACAACAAGTAGTTCAAATACCAGTGAATGAGCAGCAACCTATACAATCAGGAGCAGATGAGCAATATTCAACAGAAACAGAAGCTAATATGAATTATGATGATGAATATTCACAACAATTTAATATAAGTTTACCTGGTTTTTATAATGTAATATAAAATCAATAAAAAAACAATTTTTAAAATGAATATCAAGTGTTTTTATTTATTAACTAATAATCAGCAAAATAATTATAATATATTGTTCCAAGAAATTCCTCTAAAAGTCTAATAGCTTCTTTAGCTCTATCAGTTTTTTCTCTTTGTTTTTCTTCTATTAAATCACATTCACAAATATTTTCATTGTCTCCAGGATAAGAACATGCAAGATAATGGCCGTTTGATGTATATTCTTCACTTTTGCTGTTGTTTAAATATTCTCGAATATTTTCAATTTCTTTTTCGTTAAAAATAACTTGTCCATATGATTTTGTGTTATTGTCATTTTAATCATAATTTTTTTTTATATTTTCGTTTTTCACTTCTTTTAATTTTTTTTTTTTTGTTGCGACAAACTTTTTTGTTTATTTCAAACGGATTATAATACTACATCATTGTTTTTAATTAACTAAAAAAATTTAGGAGATAAACAATTTCTTAAGAAAGTATTTTGTTACTTATTAAAGTTCTGTGATTCACGTGTACTTTATCAGTGCTAATCATGTTGAGACATGTTTGTTCTAGTTTAAAATTCTAATTGTATGTTAACCGTGTAAAGCTTATTTAGGTTAAGAATAGCAAAAAAGTTTATTTAACCTTTTGTTGTAATCATATTGAAGCAAATTTTGTTTATTTCAAACGGATTATGCTACATCATTGATTTTGATTAACTAAAAAATACTTTAAATTTTAAGAGATAAACAATTTCTTAGCAATGTGTTTTGCTTCCGAATTAGATGACTTGATAAAGTGTTAGCGTTATCTATTATTAAGTTTCTATAATACATTCGAGAGTATATAAAGCATATGCGAAATACTATTATAATTCATTAATTTCAAGACTATAACTTTGTGTTGATTAAGAAAGTGTTTTTGTCGGTTTTTTAAAAATGAAAACTCAATTTGCTAAAAAAGAAATTGTAGAGTTTCTGAAGGAGCTATTTGAAACCTACAACATGGAGTTTCTAGACGACGAAGAAGAAGAAGAAGTTCACATCAACAACAATTTAGATATGGAGTTTCAAGAAGAAGAAGAAGAAGAAGAAGAAGAAGAAGAAGAAGAAGTTCACATCAACAACAATTTAGATATGGAGTTTCAAGAAGAAGAAGAAGAAGAAGAAGTTCACATCAACAACAATTCAGATATGGAGATCCTAGAAGAAGAAGAAGAAGTTCACATCAACAACATCAACATTTCTTACATGAGGTTTCATTATTTTGTAAAGTATTTTGAAAATAATAAAAATATTAAATTTTGTAATAATTGTAAAAAACATGAATATTTCCCCATGAATTTAGAAACTGTTTCAGGAGAAATAAAAACTAACAATTTAAATGTAATATTAAATTTTATAAAAAATAATAATTTAACTTGTTTTTTATGTAAACAAAACATATTTGAATTTTATTAGAAATAAAGATTTTCTATATTTATAAAAAATAATAATAATACATTCTTATTTATTTTTTTAATAATTCCTTCTCGTCTATCCACGAATTATGTTGATTAGAAAATCCTAGCCATTTCACAAAAACTTTTCTTCCTTTTTTTCTTAAAATTTTTTCCACTAAATAAAGATCTGGATGTTTGGTTTTAATTATTTCTTTTTCGTAAAAACCTCCTTCAATTGGTTGTCCCTCATAATCCTCTAAAAGATACGTTATGGGGTTTGTGTTTTGAACTTTTGTAATCATGAAAATCTCGGTGGTCCAGTTGGGTGTATATCCCTTCTCAAAAATATGTTTATATTTGCTTATTCGTACTTTATCCCCCACTTTGTATTTTGGTTTATGAAAAATTTTTAAGTTATTGTAAACTGTTTTTAATAAAAATTTTTCATTGTTCTTATTAACATCTTTTGGACGCATTTTTATTGTTCGATGAGTAGTGTTATTGTACTTGGTAACTAACGCTTTTACATTATCAATCCATTTATATGATCCATTCATACTGAATTCTTTCCACATCATCTCCTTTAATGTTCTATTAAAACGTTCAACAATCGATGCTTTCAATATGCTATATGTTGAATAATGATTAACATTGTATTTTTTCATAAGTTGATTAAATTGTGAATTATAAAATTCTTTTCCTAAATCTGTTTGTAAATTTGTAGGTGATGTTTGTGTTGTGTTAAATATGTTATCCATTGCTTTAGTAACATCTACAGCATTTTTTGTTTTAACAGGGTATACCCAGGCGTATTTTGAGAAAGTATCAATTACAGTTAATAAATATTTATAATTTTTGTTAAATGAAGAATAATTTCCAATTTCAACTAAATCAGCTTGCCACAAATCATTAATTCCTTTTACTATAACATGACGACGTTTAAAATTTTTTCTAGCAGGTTTATGAAGTTCTTCTACAAGTTGTTGTTTTTGCATGATTTATTTTGGTACACTTTCTAATGGGAAAATCGATTCCTCAGGTTTATGTTTTCTCTTTATTTCATCGAATAAAAATTGTTGAATATTTTCAATGTTATAATTTAAACCATATAGTTTTTCACGGTGACTTATTAACATGTCCTGGTTCTTTGCAAGGTCCTGACGAAATGTTTCTAATTCTTTTTCTAAATACTCTTTTGTAAGAGAATCCTGAACGGGTGGTGACGAATTTTTCAAATTATTCAACATCTTATCATAATTTTCAGTAAAGACTTCTTGTTTTTTTATAAGTTTAGTATGTAAAGCATTAATTTCATTATCAACATACTTTTTTGTTACTGCATCATTATCATTCAAAGGATTTTCAAGATTTTCCATTCGTTTTGAATTTATATTAAAGTTTCCTTCATTTGTTAAAATAAATCCTATTCCTGGTGGACCAGAAGGCCCCCGTTCAGAAGAAATTGTAGCATGATGATGTCTCCGAATAGAGAAACGCCCAAACTTGTCAACGCTCATAATGTAAATAATAAATTTCATGATGTAGAATATAAATTTATACGATAATATCTGCTTCTCTGAGTTCCTCAATTATTGAAACTATCTCATTGTTATGATTATTATGTCCTGCATGTGCAGATGCTAGTAGTAATTTCAATCTATTCACTAATTCGTTTGGATCATCCCAGTATACATAATTAGGTTTTTCTTTCAGTAAATGCATTAATCCAGAGCCAGTATGAGACTCGAACAATTCCTTAATAAGTTTATACTTGTTACTTCTGTTTCCAGATATTTGTCCACTTTCATCATAAGCACGTTTATGTGCATTTGTTTGTATTATAATTTTTTTATAATTTTCAAAGTCCACGTTAGTACATTTCCTTTTATTAGGATTTTTTAAAAACAATAATTGGATCAAACCAGGTGTTAGAGAATAAAACTTTCCATCGATAACAATAGCATTATCGTCAATAGAAAACGGAGAGTTTCCTATTTTCCAAATATTCATATCATGATCTAAATGTGGTCCGTATTTGTTATCAATATCATCTTCGTTTAATTTCATTTCTTTCAAAAATCGATTTGGTGAAATTGAAAATGTTGGTTGTAGTTGTTGTTGTGATTCATCAAAACTTTTATCGAATGATTTATGAGAAAAATTAGGTTGTTTAATTGTTTGAGGTGTTTCAAAGTTCTCCTCTAATTTTTTTGAATATTCATTTGGTGTACTTGAAAACTCAGTTTTTAGTCGTTTAGACTTAAACGGAGTCTCACATTCTTCTTTTACTTCAGTTTTAATGTCCGGATAATTAGTTTTATCTACTATTTTTTTCAAAGGTTGCGTAATTGGTTTAAAAACACTTTCCAATTGTATTTCTTCTTCTGCTTTACCAGTTTTCAAAGCTTGATATTTCTTACGAATAACATTTCTTGTTTTTATAATATTCTTAATTAACTCACTTTCCATAATGATGTTCTTTTAAAAACAGCTTAAACAGATCCAAAAACAGCTCTAAAATAGCTTAAACAGGTCTTTAAATAGCTCTAAAACAGCTCAAACAGGTCTTTAAACAGCTCAAACAGGTCTTTAAACAGCTCTGAAACAGCTCAAACAGGTCTTTAAACAGCTCAAACAGGTCTTTAAACAGCTCTGAAACAGCTCTGAAACAGCTCAAACAGGTTTTTAAACAGCTCAAACAGGTCTGCAAACAGCTCTAAAACAGCTTGAACAGGTCTAAAAACAGCTCTGAAACAGCTTAAACAGGTCTAAAAACAGCTCTGAAACAGCTTAAACAGGTCTTTGAACAGCTCAGTAGATGAAATAATAATGATATACAACTCTTACACACGTATCTATTTATAATAATATAAAAGTATCAAATCCTTTTCTGTATCGTCCACATTCTAATGAACTATCTTTGTTTATTACTAAAAATCCGTAATTATCTTTCCAACATTTTGAACACATATCTCGAAATTTTTCATATGACATGTCTGTGTTGACATGATCATTATAAATATGCTTCAAATTCATCTCATCTTGTTTAAAAATTACAATAAAGTTTGAGTTATCACGTATCAAGTGTTTTGGAATATGTGTATAAGTTTGACACAAGTAAAAGCTATCGATATCCTTATGACGTCCCATACAAAAATATGAGCGTATATTATTTTGTTTTTCGCATGCAACATCATCAAATATGAAAATGGAGTTTCGTTTAGCCTGTTCTGGTGACATTATTTCAGTATTTTCAGAAAATGTGTTGTATCCTAGCCCTTTAATAGGCGAAATCAGTTTCTTAAGATACTCATATTTTGGTTGATATAAAGATTTTGAGTATATGTAAATATTTTCAAATTTAAGACCATTCGGATGTTCAAGTAAACTCATCATTACATTTGTTTTTCCACAATTCGACGGACCCACAATAATGGCACGTAAATTGTTAGGTAATAGTTTACTATGTTTAATTTTATTATTTAAAGTATTTGTTACAAAATCTGCATTTTTTACATTTAATGTATCACGTTGTTTTATGAAACGCATACTGATAAGAACTAAAGAAAAAACAACTATAAATACCTAATTTATAGGTTTTTAACACCATTCTATTCATCTTTCTATGTAAGGAAACATATAAAATGATTAAATATAATCGAAAAACATTTAGTCAATCTCAAACTCGCAAAGGTAAAGGATTAGTGAATACATTAATCAATAAGTTACCAGTAGAGCTTCATCTTCCTGGTTATCAATATTGTGGACCTGGTACAAAACTACAGCAACGTCTTGCTAGAGGTGATCAAGGAATCAACCAGTTAGATCAAGCTTGCAAACAACACGATATATTTTACTCTCAACATAAGGACAAAAATCAACGTCATACAGCTGACAGAATATTAGCAGAAAAAGCTTGGGAAAGGGTAAAGGCAAAAGATTCAAGTATTGGTGAACGTATAAACTCTTGGTTTGTTACAAACGCAATGAAAGCTAAAGTGAAATTTGGTATGGGACTCAAGAAGAAGAAATCAACAAATAAGAAGAAGAAGAATAAAGTGAAAACACGTAAAGTGTTCCGAAAAGCTATTCAAAATGCTCGTAAGATATTAAAAACACAAAAACCAGAAGAAATGAACAGTGCTATTAGAATAGCATTAAATGCAGCTAAGAACACCATAAAAGGAAAAAAATCATCAATTGAACTACCTCGCATCATACCTATTCCAAAAACAGGAGGTATTTTACCATTCTTAGTTCCACTTTTTGCGGGACTCTCAGCCGTAGGAGCATTATCTGGTGGTGCAGCAAAAATAGCAAAGGTAATCAAAGATGCAAAACAAGCTAGAGAACAACTAGCTGAAAACCAACGACATAATAAAACTATGGAAGCAGTAGCAATGGGAAAAGGATTACAACTTAAACCATATAGGAAAGGTCTTGGTCTTTTTTTAAATCCAAATCCAAAAAACTTTTAAGTAAGCTACCCAATAAACCACTAAGTGAAATTGATTTAATGAGATATGGTAAAAGTATACCGCACTTTAGAGCTGTATTCATGAAAGATAAATTACCACCAAAACCTTATAAAAATGAGTGTGGTATAGTAAATCTAGATGATTCAAGTGGTCCTGGTACACATTGGGTAGCATATCAGAAAAAAGGAAATCGTGTTGAATACTTTGACAGTTATGGTAATCTGCAACCACCTCTAGAAATTGTTAGATATTTAGGAAATAATATAGAATACAATTATAATAGATATCAAAATTTCAATTCATTTAAATGTGGACACTTATGTTTAAAGTTTCTGTATAATTTTATTGATGTAAATTAGTATAAATAAATGTGTAAACATAAAAATATTATTCATTTCACTTAAAACCTTCAACATGTCAGTAACATTAACTTTAAGTGGGAATACATCTTTATTAACAACTGAATACTTCCCCCCTATAGATCTATCATCTGACTATCTTTGTGGTCTTGTTGATTTTCATACCTATAATTCAATACCTAATGTGGATAGTAGCAATAACTTATTTCATATAGGTTATGAAACTATTAAAATACCTGTGGGATCTTATGAAGTTGATGACATCGCGAATTTCATTCAAAAAGAGCTCGAAAAAACGAAAACTAAGCCTACTATCAAAATACAAGCAAACAACAACACACTCAAAACAGAAATTAAAAGTACACACAACGTCTACTTTAACAGAGACAGATCTATTGGTCAACTGTTAGGTTTCAGTAAAAAAGAATTGGAGTCAAATACAACACATGTGTCTGATTTACCTGTGAATATAACTAAAGTTAACGCTATACGAATTGAATGTAATCTAATAGTAGGATCATATATTGAAGGAACTCTAACTAAAGGCGATGGAACTGTAATACCTGATTATAAACTGAATAATAATTTTGGAGCCTTCTTATTTGATGAAATACGATATGAATTGAATGGTGTCGAAATTGATCGTTGTCAGAATGTGGGAATCAACAGTGTTTTGAAAAATTACATTTCATTAAGTGAAAGCGAAAGTACAATGTTGTATAATGCAGGATGGACAGGAGATAGTACTATATCACCTACATCAGGATATTTCAATTTTTGTATACCTCTAAAAATGCTATTGGGATTTGCTGAAGATTATAAAAAAATAGTTGTGAATGTAAGACATGATCTAGTTTTAATTAGAGCAAGAAGTGATGTAAATGCGATTCAAGTACCAGCTGCATCTACAGACTATAAAATTACATTCACAAAAGTCTTATGGAAAGTACCTCATATAAATGTAGACGATAAAGAAAGACTAAAACTTCTCAAAATTACTCAAAATGCGAAACCAATTCGTATTAGTTTCCGTAGCTGGGATTTATATGAATATCCGAATATTCCAAAGACAAATCATACCATATGGACTGCTAAAACATCTACACAACTAGAAAAACCTCGTTTTTTGATATTTGCACTACAAACCAATCGACAAAACCAAAAAGAAGCCGATGCTAGTAAATTTGATCACTGTAAACTAGCTAACGTTAAAGCTCATTTAAACTCCGAGACGTATCCATATGATAATTTAAATATACTTTTTGAACGTAATCGATATGCGTTGTTATATGATATGTATACAAAATTTCAAGAAACTTATTATGGAAGGAATTGTCAACCGTTGTTGAAATGGGATAGTTTCAAGAGTATAGCACCAATTGTTGTTATTGATTGTGCTCATCAAAATGAAACAATAAAAACAGGACCTGTTGATATTAGAATAGAGTTTGAGTTAGCAAGCAACGTCAATATTCCTAACAATACTGCAGGATTTTGTTTACTACTACATGATCGAATAATTGAGTACAATCCACTGAATGGAGAAGTTAGAAAACTGATATAAATGAGGTTATAATATAGAAATTTATTTAGTATTTCAAAGAACTTGAAAGAGAGAATACATATATATCACAAAATGTTTAATAAAATTATTATCGATGTTCAAGGTTTCAAAGACTATAATAATAAGTTTATTGTCAAAGAACTTGCTATTTCTTTCAATACACGTGAATTTCAAGTGTTTATTATAAAATCACCGTTTGATTTTTCGCGTTTAACAACAAAAGAGAAGAAACAAGTGAATTGGTTATATAAAAATCATCATGGTTTAACTTGGAACGAAGGATCAATATCTTTTCATAGTGTTAAAAAATTTCTTCGATCAAATCTGAGAAATTCTGAAGTATATGTGAAGGGTAATGAAAAACGAAAATGGATTAGTAATATACTTGAGAATAAGATTGAAGTATACGATTTAGAAGAAGAAGAAGAAGAATGTCCGAATTTCGCAACACTGCTTCAAAACTATCCGCATGTTCTACGTTGTAATATACATAGAGGATACTGTGCTTTAGAAAATGTATGTCTTCTAAGAAATTATCTTGATGTAAAATTGAATGAAAAAGTGTTAATTTTTTAGATAAATAAAACAAATTTTTTTTTTTTTTAAAATGAATGTTTATCAATTTTATTTTATATATATATGTATTTATTTTTCAGTTTTCTTATTCTAAACTTATTCTAAAATGACCCCATGCATAGGTGCTAACACCATCTTCTCTAATGTGTCTCTTATCATCTAAATAACTTAAACTTACTTTATTTACATTTTGTGTGTATATTTTATGTATGTATGACCTAAATACTAACATATTACCATAGAATAATTTTTTCTTATATAAACAGTCTCTATAATTTTCTAAACTTAAATTATCTACAGCTGTTTTCTTTACACCTTTAGCTTTTTTTATTAATTTACTATCTTCTACATCTATAGAATACATTTTTGATTTTAAACCTATGAATTCTTTCATTATCCGACCATTGTTCTCATCTTTCATTAAACCTAATACTTTTTTGTTTTTAAGCGGAATATTATAAGGGTTATCAGGTAAGTATTCGGAAGTATCAAATTTAGTATCAATATCATTTATAATGTCACTATAGAAATCTTCAGTTTCTATTGAATATATAAAGGAATCTGTATCCATGTAAGCAAGAAGTACTTTTTCACTATACTTGGGTTTTATATAATCATAGTGAAAGTCGTACATCTTCCACTTTGATAGTTCTAATACAACGAAACCCAGGTATATTGGTTTATTATAGTAAGTCTGAACTCTTTCAAGTTGTATAGCTGTCATATTTTCTGTAAATTGAGCTAAACTGTGGAAATTAGGTTTAGCTATTAAAGCCCTAGCACCTAAATGTCTTCTACTACTTTCCCAGTCAGTAACGATTTTCACATCTTTTCGTTTATCTACATTTTCCATTGTTTTACCGTACACAGCATTGTTCAACAACTTGAAAAAGTTCTTTTCAAAAGTATTTTTTGCAATAGTACGATAATATGTATTCAAATCAATATATTTTTTCAACCAACATGATTGTTTAAACTGTAACGCTCTATGAATTTTTACTAAATTTAAACCGTGTTTTAAGCATTGCTGAAGATTTCTATAGTGAATTATATAATTCTTTTTTACTGTTAAATCGGTAATTAATTTGTTGAATTTTGATCCCGGACTTTTTTTATTTTGAGCACAAAACGGTAAATCATTGTGTAAATCATGAAGAGTTTCAGGATAATCTAAATCTACTTCTAAAATGTAACCCGTATCTGAGTTCTCAGGAATATTAAGAATATCTATGTTTTCAACGTTTTCTATCCATTGAAAATCAGAATACGGTAAAGGCTGTGACATAGCCCAACCGTATAAATTATTTGCATCAACATACATTAAATATGATGATGATTTATTTTCATCGAAATTACTCATATATTTGTTATTCGCTGTAGAATGTCTATGCGAACATTGAGTAATTCCACCGCGGATACCTTTTTTGATAAAATTATACATATTTATATCGGTGAATAATTCAAGATTTATTTCGGTATATTTTAACATCGCGTCCCATGATAACCCCGGGGTTGTGTAGTACTGACAGGGATCCAACGTATAAATATTTTTACAAACTTTTCTGAAATTTTCGAAGACATCTGTTAAAAGTAATACATCTGTTTTTAAATATAACTCTAAATAATCCCAAATGTTTTTACAATCAAATTTTTCCCAAACTTTTTTAGCATGAGTGTAATCTTTATCAGAACATTTGCTATTTGTTAGTTTGCTATCAAAATGTTTTTGTGCAGGTAAACACGTTTCATCTAAACGTTCGAAAGAATTAATATATTCGTATGGAAATACTCCTTTACGTGTTAATAATTTGAAATTTTCTTCTTCTGGATATAAAGACTTTACAGTTTTCAAATCTTCCGGAGAAAGATTTCCAACTAATGAATCTAGACTAGACTGCATAAATCTCACGGAATCTAGAAATCTGAGTTCAATAGTATCAGTTTCATTAACGAAAATTCGTTTTGAAAGTGATACATAAAGTTCTTTATTCAATGGAATTAAATTTATATCACCATCAATATTTGCTAATTCTTTAACAAATAAATGGCAATCATAACCCGAAAAATTATGAAAGAAGATTGGGAAAAACTTTGGGACTTGATACCGCAAATTACATTCGTTATGCGCTGGACCCCTGTACTTTCCTGTTAAGTGACAATGGTCGGCTACTCTTACATTACCTAAATATTTCTTACATATATGACAAATCTTACTACTAAATTGTCTCCTCTCTTCAAAAGCTGTGAGTAGTTTCATCGTCTTCGGATTCATGATTATATTATTATGAATATCTAATATATCTTCAACCAGTGATTGTACAAATTTAGATGGTGAGTCCTTTCCTTTATACACTCTTAGTTTACTTAAGCTGTTATCATAAGAACATTTGATATAGTAAGAGAATGCACAAGGAACGTGCTGTTGTATATTTGTTGTAGAAGAAATATCTGGATTTGGAAGGCACGTATCTAATCCTTGTAAAATACATTCAAAGTCTGCATATATAACAAATGGGACCTCTAATTGACGTTCGTATTTCTCAAATTTCAATTCATTTTTTTCTGGTGATGGCATAAGTGTAACAATCTTACTGCATTCATTTTTATGTATATTGTACGCCTCTTCAGTATAAAAGTGCTGTAAACACCCATTACACAAAAATATCTTTCTACAATGTTGTGTTATTTGACTTTTTATTAATCTAGATATGTTCTTGATCCAGACATAATCTTTCTCCTTCTTGAATCAACAATAAATTTATATGTATTTTCTTCTCATTCCTTGTACAGTAGTATGGTCCCACTATTTTACATGTATTATGCTGCATCTCTTCGTAACCATATACATTTATACTGATTTCTGGATTATTATCTTCAAACTTTGCTATATCCGTCACTTTCATTGGAAATTCTAGATCATCCAATTCTAATATCACATTGTTTTTTAGAAGAATTGAATTTGCAGCAATATTTTCTATATTATATGATGAAACTCTATCAGAACTCTTCTCTACAGGATCTAGAGCTGAAATAATTGCCCATTTGAAGCAGTATTCATCCGTATTTTTCACATTAATGCAAGCATGTTTACGCGCTATTGATGTTGGTAATGGTATATATTGAGAACCTCTTATTGGTCTGTACTGATTCATGTTGATTTCAAGGTGTATTATTCTTATAAGGGTCCAGCCACTGTCTCGTTCTTGAAACTCTTGCATCTTAGTATGAATCTTATCAATCATATCTTCGTATGCAGACGATAACTCAGTTGCGTTTCTAATAATTATCATTTTTGATTGAAATGATTTAACTGAAGTTGTTATTTCATCATCATCATCATTTCCTTTTGTTATTTTCATATATTCTGCAAATAGTTCTATGTTGAATTTAAAAGATGAGTGTTTAACCAATTGTTTATTCAATACTTCTATAATAACATCTTTTCCTATTTTTAAAAAGTTAAGAGGATCCAGATTTCCTTCATCCTTGTTCTCATAAATCAGAGTTTCAATACGTTCTTCAAAGCTGCTTTTCACAACTTTCAACTCATCATTGATTGGTTCAGCCGATTTTATTTTATGTGAATTTGTTCTAATATGATAACTCCAATCCTTGTTTAGAATTTCTTTATTACATGTTTGACATAAAATTTTATTTTGTGATGATGATGACGATGTAGAAGGCTGATTGCGAATATTCTCGGAAATAACTACTACAGAAGACACTTTATGTTGAGTCCTCATGTGTGCTAGTAGATTATCTTTACGTGTAAAGCTCTTCTTGCAAATGCTGCAAATTTCAGGATCTCCATGAACTGATTGAATATGTCTTTTTAACGAATTTTTAAATGCAAATCCATTTCCACAAATTTCACAAATAAAGTTTTTCATTTTGTAGTCTATGTAAATTATTTAATAAAAAATTTGAACTGAATAAATTTAATATTCTTTTAGTAGAGGGTTTTAAAACACAATTTTGAACTTTAAGATAAAATTTATTAAACACTTTGAAATTCCACGACGAACTGATACCGTATGAAGAAATTGTCTTCATTTATAGTTCGAATTTCTTACCCCCACCCTTTTTTACTGTTTAAACTTGAAAAACACATCTCAATATGATCATTCGTAAAAAGTTAATTAAAAACAATGACATAGCATAAACAATATTAAACATGTCTCAACATGATTAACGCTGATAAAGCACACGCGAATCAGAACTGTACCAAAAATTTTCCATTGCTTTTCAAAGATAACGCAATATGATTATTCCTAGAAAAGTTAATTAAAACAATGACACAGCATACACAATATAAACATATCCCAACATGATTAGCGCTGATAAAGCACACGCGAATCAGAACTGTACCAAAAATTTTCCATTTATTTCAAGGTCTAATAATGATGTCATTGAACCGGGCCACAGCCAATATTTTTGAATTCTTTTCGGTTATTTTCAAAACAAACTTTGCATACTTACAGGTTATGACGCCATTTTGAAACAAATAATTTGCACACCTTCAGGCGGTGACGTCATTCTCACACAAAAATTTTGCATACTTTCAGGCGGTGACGTCATTTTCACACAAAAAATTTGCATACTTTCAGGCGGTGACGTCATTTTCACACAAAAATTTTGCATACTTTCAGGTGAACGCGATGACGTCATTGAGCCTGAGCCTTGCGCCAGAACATACATATTCATACTACTAAAATCAGAGAGTTTTTTCCATCGTTAGAACGATTTACATGGAACTATTCTGAAGCCGGTCATGGAAAGGGAGCTCCAGATGGAATTGGGGGAGTTTGCAAACGAATTCTTGATCGGAAAATTTCTTGTGGGCAGGATATAACAGACATTTTAACTTTTTTGAAGATTTTAGAGAACAATTGTTCGGGAATAAAGTTTTATATTATCGAAGCAGAGGCAATCGAAAATATATTTAAAATCATTCCAAAGTTAGTGACTCCATTTCAAGGCACCTTGCAGGTACATCAAGTGGTATCTGGAAGGAACTCAGACTTATTTATGAGAAAGTTAAGCTGTTTCGATTGCTTATATCAATGTGACCATTTTGGAATTGGATGTTTGAACTATGAATCAACCAGTAATAATAATGATGTTATGAACCAAACTGATGAAGAGGTATTCAGTATGTTTGGGGAACCTGGACCAAGCTGCAAAAAACTGACATACGATGAAGTCTATTCATCTTCATCTTCGTCCTCAAATTTAGAATTATTGGAAATAAATTTTGGGTCAGTTAGGAGTGGCACCTTTATTTTGGCCGAGTTTGTCGGCTTGAAAGGAAGGAAGTATAAGTAAGTACATACATAAAATTAACTATCTACGAATAAGTGATTTTCTGTAAGACGGTTTTGAAGTGGAGGTGATAGCACTAAAAAGCACCGATGCTGGTAATAAAACATTCCAGAAAATAGAAGGCGATATTTCTTATATACAGCATAAACAAATTTTAGAAATTTTAGAAGAACCAGAGCTTGAACTTAAAAATGGGAAAAATATTTACAAGTTTTCTAAAAAAATCGATGTATATGAACTGTAAATATTTATTTTGTAATATGTTCAATGTACGTTGTGCACTTTCATTTTTTTGTTTTGTTTATTTTTATTACTTACATCTATATTCTTAGTTATGAACTGCAATTTTAGTTTATGTTTTTATTATTTTTTTAACATTATTATAATACATGTACATGAAATGAAGAATAAATGTGGTAAACATGGATATTTAAAATGTCTTTTGTCATCTCCATGATGTTTTTGTCATTTCCGTGCAGAGGAAATTTAAAAATGTACAGTAAATTTGAAAAAAATTATTACATCATTTAGCCATTTCGTAGAGTGTCTTTCTCATCTCTCAAAGATTAGTTTAAAAAAACCAAATTTAAAAACAATTATTTTTGATTTTTGCAAACTAACGTTAAGTTTTATCAGCATTTCCGTAGAACCACCCACATATATTTAGTATTTAATATGTCAATATATATTCATCACTTTATTCTTTTATGCATAACAAATTATCTGTAATAGTTATTTATTATTATTATTATTTTGAGCGTAGAACATCAATCTGGAGACATCTTGAGATGTTGGAATTATCATATCATCATCATCATCATCATCATCATCAACTTCACCAAATATATCTTCTGTTTCATCTGCATCATTATTTTCATTTAATACATTAAATTTAATATTGTAAGTTTTTCCCAACACTTCAGTGATTTTCATGACATAGTTGCTTTCATTTATAGCATTTAAAGTGTCTTCAGATAAATGTTCGTAACGTTTTGGAAGGAAAATTACATTTTCATCCAATTCCAACATTATCTGCTCACCATACTTGGTTGTAACTTTTTTCGCACATCTAATTTTATACTCTTTATTCATTATCATATCTTTTAAACTAATTAGTTTTCTAGGTTGAATTGAATTTAACTCATTCAACGCTAAATCGTTTTGTTTTTTTTTCTGCTCCAAATCACTTTTTCCACTTTTATTTTCTAATTTTCTTTTTAAATTGTTCATTTTTAAATTATTTTATAACTTTATTTATGTATTTATAATTTTCACAATTTTATTTCACTGTTATATTCTTCAGTTATAATATACATATATTTAATAATAACAACTGTTTTGATTTTGTAATGTATAGCTCTCTCAAACTTCTAAAACAAGACTGCAATAACTATTCAAAATCTTTCTTTATTGTTACTTATTAAAAATACTTTCTATTCAACCTATATTCAAATATATGTATAGTTATTGTATTCAACCATAATATCCTGAGATAACCATAAACATTTTAACTACCACATAATTCAAGTTACAAATATAAATAAATTTCTTTTATACTTCAAATTTAAAATTTTTTAAAAATTTTTAATCACAAAACCACAGTTTCCTTTTTACAGTAACTGGTGAGAACTTTTTTACAATATCAATCTAAAAGCACAATTTATTTAAAAAAAATACTATACTAGTATGTATAACCAATTAGTTGAATGTCATATGTATGTCTTTTATTACTAAGTTCATAAGTACAACCCGTTGTTATTCTTTTTTCATTTTTTTATAAATAACTTTTATTATTAATTTTCGTTTCATCAATCATTCAAAGTATCTTTCATCGAAATCTATTTTCAACTTTTATTACGCTCATATTGCTAATATTTAAAAATTAAAAAGCTTATCAAAAATCTATTTATAGACTAGAACTTAATTTTCTATTTTTCAAAAACACAAAAAGCTTCTTCATCAAAACCTATTTCCAACTTTCTTCTCTTAAAGCCCCCAATACACATATATACCCAAACTAAACAACACAAATCAACACCACCTATAGCCCACTGCCCATTACTACCGTTCATCACCCAAAAGTTCTCGGATTCAACTCCACCAACAGCCAAAATAATTTTTTACATATATTATACTCTTTTTCATAACCCGAGGATAAGGAGGATCGAGAACACTCATATTTTAAATACTTACTTTCTCTATAAAAGTTGTCTTTCCACATCCTGAAAGTCCAGAAACCATCATTCTGAAAGGGTGTGTTAATATCATTTTGATTTTAGTGATTCTGTGATTTTTATTGTTCTTTTCAAACCAATATTTATAATTGATATGCGTCCTATAGATGATAAGTGTATCCATAGGTGGGTTCATCTAATTATATATGCAGTATAAAATTTATATATATATACATTTTTCACATACAGATAATAAACTTTAAAAAAAAAAAATTCATCTAAAGTTTAAATCATTGCATTTTTAAACTAAAGTCAAATATATGTAATTTAGAAATTCTTGAAAGCAGTGAAGAAAAATACAGATTCTGAAAATGGTAAGATATTATAACATTTTTTCATTTTATCTATAACATAACTATTTTTCAGAGTACTTTCAAGCTGTTGACTAACATTGCAGAGGGTGATTGCGACACCCTTGTTCCGTTCACCACTTTACAAATCAACAAGGAATACAGCATCAAGTGCTTCAAACTCGTCAAAACAAAATACGGCACTCGCATCCCTGTACACTTCCAATATAAAACATACACCTACCACCGCCCCGTTTTTCTGATAAAATCAAAACCCAACGTCAACTAGACGAACTTAACCCTCATACGTTCCTCTGGTCATTTTTGACCATTATGCTAATACTTTTGAGTATAAGTTTATGTATTGTTGAGATTATGGACCAATATCAAAAATCTGTGTGTAATTTTTCGTAACAAAAAATTCAACTAAAGTTGGACTATGAAATACCGTTATTTTGTCCTCTAGAAAAATAAACACGTTAGAGATCTTTTGGTCAAAAATGACCACAAGAGCATTTTTTCAATATATTACAAATGTGGATGCAAAGTAAAAATAAATCATACAATGTCACGGCTTGTGGCTGAATGTTTTTCTTTTTTTTTTCTGTATACAGTTATATTTTTATGCAATAACGTGGTTGTAAAATTTTTGGTAGTCGTGTAAGATCTATGTTATCAATTAGACAGTGCATAGAAAGTGTTCTTGTGTTCAAAGTGTTCTTGAAAAATTTTTGTTTGTAAAATAGGAATATTTTTATTTAGTGCTCAATTTTGAACATTGATAGTGAAACAGTAAGTATATGAAACTTTTTCAGCTTTATAAATATTCATTATAAATCTGCATTTTGCAGTATGTAAACATTTGTATGTATGTATGTATATTTCTAATAATAAATTTATGTATAGAGTACATTCTGAAAACAACTTATGGCTGGTTTGAGAGAAGAGGAAATTGAAGCTCTGTTGCTTGGAAGTGACGAAGAAGAAAATATTTCTGAAATTGAAGATCATGTTTCAGAAGCTGAAATTTATTCGTCTTCTGATGAAGAATTTGAAGATAATGAAAATAACACTTTACTACTTTTTAAGGATAAGTCAATACAATGGTACATGGAACCATTGCAGCAAACACACAGAAGTACAGCACCAAATATAATATCTATGACACCAGGAGTAACAAAATATGATATTGCTCGAATAAGCACCATATTATCCGCTTTTGAACTATTTTTACCTCCTGGCTTAGAAAAAATTATATGATACTTAATAGCACAAACCAGGAAGGAACAAGAAGATATGGAGAATCTTTTGAAAAACTTGATCCAGTATCATTGCGCGCATATATTGGACTGTTATATTTTTGTGGTGTTTATAGATCAAATAATGAATCTACGGAAAGTTTATGGCATGCAGAAAATGGTCGTCCAATACTTCGAGCAACCATGTCATTGAAAAGGTTCAAAGTAATTTCAGGAATCTTACGCTTCGATAATCGAAACACGCGCTCAGAACGGAGAGCTGCAGATAAATTTGCTGCTATTCGCGAATATTGGGAAATGTGGGTGGAAATTTTACCAAGACTTTTCAATCCATATGAGTACATAACAATTGATGAGCAACTTGTACCTTTCAGAGGTAGGTGTCCCTTTCGACAGTATATCCCTAACAAACCTGCCAGGTATGGTATCAAAAATTGGGTTGCTTGTGACAACAAAACAAGTTATGTATGGAATATTCAGCTTTACATTGGTAAAAATCCTGGAGAAATCAGCGAAAAAAATCAAGGTATGAGAGTTGTTTTAGATTTGGCAAAAGGACTAAAAGGACATAATATTACATGTGATAATTTCTTCACATCATATGAACTTGCTACTAAACTTCTTGAGCAATCTATAACTATGATTGGCACTCTAAGAAAGAACAAAGGTTCAATTCCTTTAGAGCTATTACAAGTGAAAGGAAAAGCTGTGTTTAGTTCAAAATTTGCATTTACTAAGAATGTTACATTAGTTTCCTACATCTCTAGAAAGAATAAATGTGTGGTTCTTCAAAGTACGCTTCATCACGATAAGAGTACTAGCAGTGAAACTCACAAAAAGCCAGAAATAATTCTAGAATACAATCGTACTAAAGGAGCAGTTGATACAATGGACAAAATGGTTTCCTGCTATTCAACTAAGAGAAAAACTAGAAGGTGGCCAGTGGTAGTTTTTAGTAATATACTTGATATTTCTGCCTTGAACGCTTAAGTGTTGTATACTCAAATTAATCCTTCTTGTAACCAAAACAAGCTATACAAAAGACGTATATTTTTAGAAGAACTTGGACAAGAATTGGTCAAACTATATATAGAGCAAAGAAAATCTATGCCACGTTCTTTAGCATCACAAGAAATTGTAAGGAACGTGCAAATGATAACACCACAATCAGCATCATCATCCTCAACCACAACTTATAAAAGAGGAAGGTGCAAACTTTGTACTAAAGATATAAAAACATCATTTTCTTGTGATAAGTGTAAAAAGTTTGTGTGTAAGCGCCACTTTAAAGTTGTTTGTATTAACTGTAATGTATGAAAACCTAAAAGAAATACCTATGATAAAAAAAAAAGTAAATATAGCTAATCATACTTTTGATTTCACAATTATTATCATAATTATAGTTATAACAATTATAATATACATAAAAATTAGAGAAAAAATAAATAATAAAAACCGACATTTAATAATAAATAACAAAATTATTGAACCTAAAGATAAGATTGTTACAAATAATGAAAAATATTTGCATTAGATTTCATCTTGTATATAATAAAAAGGTCTAGATAGTAATAACAACATGTAAAAATAAATTTTTTTTTTTATATATAAGGTCAAGAAAATGTTCTATAATTTCTTTAAAGAAAAAAATAATAATAATAAATAATAAAAATGTTCACAGTCAGAGAATTAATAACAATATTCGCTTTAATATTTAAAAAATTCGAAGAAAAAAAATAACGAAAAAAAGCGATTGAAAAATATTTTAAATAAAAGTAATACAAAGGCAGAAGAAATTACAGAAAAAGAAAAAATTATAATCAAGTGAAATGAAGTAACAAGGAAAACATACTTACAACACGAAAAAAATATTATACCATTGTCTTATAAGGTAGTATTTTGTTACAAAGACAAAAAATATTTAAAGGAATTAAAAAAATATGACACGTCAGACAGACAGCTACATAGCTATAATGAGGCACATCAGGAAAACTAGTGGAAAAGATATCAACATAAAGAATAAAAAACCATAAAAGAAATAGTTGAAAAACTACAACTACATTACAACAAAATTATTAAGGAAGAGCAAAAAAATGATGAGGACATCAAACTTAATGATGGGGGTATCACGTCATGTGAACTTCAGATTTCAACCTCCTCCATTAACTTTGAACTAACCTTATCATTATGTAAGTAAATATTTTGTACAATTTTTATATCTCATGAGAAGAACAAATATTTTGCACAGTTTCTTATCTTGAGAAAAGACATGTAATTTTCTTATCTCAAGAGAAACACAAATAATTGCATACAATCTTCTCATGAGAAATACAAACAAACAATTGAACAATCTTTATTAATATGTAGAAAATTTAATATTAAAAGGAAATTATAACTAAGCATAGTTGGTCGAAGTTCTATTTTGAAACATAAGTGAAGTTCTGTATCTTTTTGTAAATTCTCTGAAAGACCAGATTATTAATAATAATAGTAATAAATATTTTAATAAATTAAACCAAAAAGTGAGTTTTCTTTATTACAATAACGTTTTTATATTATTAAAAAATAAATTCATTTACTTTTGTGCTGAAGATAGACGCTGAACTTGAACGGTATTTTTGAAATTAATTATAATGACAATAATTATGAAAAATTTGAAATAAAATAGATTACAAATTCTACTATAATTCATTAATACCAAAGTTACAAGCTAAAAAATTTTAATGACTTATAGTAAATAATTAATTACAAAAAGGTTATTTATATTCATCGTCAGTTTTTAATATTAATTAAATTTGATGTATTTTCGTATGTACTTATTATGTATATGATAAAAATTATGTATCTATAATTAAATAACTTTAATGTGCTTTAGTTCTAATTCATATGTATACATATATGTATATAGTTTGTAAGAATATTGTGAAAAATATTTATTAAATAAATGAAATTTGAAAACACAAACTAAAACGATTTTTAATTTAAATTTCGCATTTTTCATATTTTTAGGATAATGAAATGCAATATATCAAATATGTTAACACTTTATAAGGAATAACTATAAATTTCATTCAATATTTCTATCAATTTTATTTATTAAAAAAGTTCCTATCAATTTGCTCCAAACATTTGTATTGCTGCATTTATACTATACATATCTGATATCATTTTCATGCCTATTATATAATATGAATCAAAATGATCTTCTTTTTATATAAACTTTGTATTATTAAAGTATAAAAAAAATTGATACACTAAATTTCATACAATTAATACAACACAAATATTAAACTCATCCATATAAATTTTGTATCGTTTTAATTCTCTAGATATTATTAATTTTAATCTGTATTTCAGAATAAAATTTATAATTACTTCCTATAAAAATCTATCCTATAACAAAGTATGAATTTTATATTGAAAATTTATTGGAATTATATACATACTTCGGAAGTATAAAATTTATACCAATAATTTCAACTGTGTAGGCGGTGTTAATATAAAAAATCGAAGCAGGTATTTTTTTTTTGGTTTATTGTGTAGAATTTTATCATCTTGAATTTTTGCAAGTTTTTTGAAAAATTTTATTTTCTTATCAAAAATTGCGTTAGAATGAAATACATATATGGTACATAATATACATATTTTGTGAAGCTTAATTGAAGTTTTCTTTATTTATTAAACTTTGATTAAGTTTTTGTGGTTGCATCACGATGAATACGTACCTAAGCAGTAACGTTTATGTACCAGCTGTCAAGTTAGTGGTATCAATTACAATTGTTCCTTATGTATTGGCTCAACTATGAAATGACAGCTGCTAATATTTTTATTTTTAATCCAAATTTTCTGTAATTTTCATTGCTTCATTATTATTTTTAATTTTATATACATTTCTATTGTTTGTAATTTCTTTATATTTACATTTTTTACTTGAATTTTTTTTAAATTTAATTTGTTTTTGATTATATTCTGGTTAATTGTGGTAATAAGATACTATATAAATAAAAATATTTGGAATGTGTATAAAAATCTTGAATTTTTCTTTCAAAAGCTTTTTATTCCATTTATACGCTTAGTAGAATATTGCCGATTAAATAAGGGATTCTATTGAACATTATTTTCAACTACTCCTAAGTGTGGTAATTAGAAATCACTTTTCGCCATAAAATATTTAAACGGTATTCCAAATTTTTCCAGATAAAATGTAAATTATTTGTTTATTTTTCAATATAATGTAATTATCTCCAAGAAAGTTCCTCCTTCTAACAAAGTTTGAAGAAAACATTTTATGTAGAAATTTGATCCTATAATTTTTTTCTTACAATTTATTTTCTTAGAATTTTTGGTAGAGTTATATCATATTTTGGACCATACTTTTCTCTTTTTTTTCTATTTTATTATATAATATACTATATATTTTATTTATATTTATTTTTTAATTTAGTTATTTATATACATACTATATATATTTTTTAGAGTATTTATAGTTCTTGTGCGCGAACAAAAATTAATTAATTTATTTATGATCTAGTTAAGTAGTCTACTTGAAAGAAAAGTATATTGTACGTGAAATTAACTTTGAAATTGATGTTGACGGATCTTGAAAAACTCTAACGGGTTTAAAAGAGTAAATAGATAACTCGGGATGAATAGTGAATAAAAGGAGATTGAATTTGGTGCTATTTTCGCAAAAACTATTACACGGTTTTTCTTGTAGCTCGATAAAACTCATTCTGTAGATCAATGCAGGCACTAGAGGGATAAGCACAGCTAAATTTCAGTAAATCTTTTACAAAATTGTCAGTAGGCTCATTGCCCTTTAGACCAACATGACCAGATCCAACAGATATGGTTATTATTTTTTATCCACTTAAGTGAACTTATGATAGTTCGTTGGATTTTAATAATGACCACAAATATTGGGAAAGATTTAGTTTTTGCAAAAAGTGTGTACTGTTATCAGGAATACTACTAATAATTTTTCTTGTAATATAAAAAACGCATAATTTATATCAATGAAGGTAGTATAGGGATAGACAGCATGATTCTGAAAGAGTAATCTCACATTATTATCAGCATGCTTATTGCCCTTTAAACCAACATGATCTCGAATTCCACAAATACTGTTCCACATTATAACATTAGTATTCCTGATATTTAAAAGTAAGAGTTGTTGCATTGGTTACATATGGAAGTATAACGGTAAGGAAATCAGGAAGTTTAACGGTTGGGTTTTACAAGAAAAGATTTGTGTTAGTAAATATAAAAAATAATTTAGAATTTTAAGAAAACGCATGTTGTGAGATTAATATTCATATAATACATTTTTAATATATTTTCATTTCTATTGACAAATTGTATAATTTGAATTAAACTTAATTAGGTATGTAATATAATTTTGGATATTAAGTCAATTACTTTGTCTACGAACTGTTCACATTGATGCTTTCTTCAAAAACGATATGATTATTTTATGATTATTGTAGACAAGTTTTAAATACATAAAATCATTCTAGAGATAAATAAACAATTTTTTTTTTCACTTGAACAACTTCAAATGGTAAAAATACTCCAAATTGAGAAAATTATATTGAAATAAGATTCATTTTTTCCGTAATATAAATTATTTTTTCTAAGTGTTTCGACTTAAGGTGTCAATTTTCGTAGCCTGATTTACTTTTTTTTCGTTAAGTATCTCTTTATAAAGTACTGAAATAAGTACATTTTTTATTTTCAAAGTGAAAAGAAATTAAAAATATTACCAGTTAATTATTGCTCAAAAGAATTCCTTAAATAACGGGCAATACTTTACTAAGTAGAATAAGGATAAAAAGAAAAGATTAAGATAAAAGAAAACGCAAGATTTAAATATACAAAAGAAAAAATGTTGTTAACAACAACAACTAATAATAAAATTCAAAATAAACAAATTAAATTAAATAATTAAACTTAAAAAAATCGAAACAATTGAAGCAAATTCAAAAATAAAAAAATTGATAATTCAAAAAAATTGGGAAAATTAAAACAAATTCAAAAATTTAATAAAGTTAAATAAAGTTGATAATCAAACAAATTAAAATTTAAAATTACAATTTTAATAGTTGAAATTTGTATTATTTGTTCAATAAAAATTAAAAAAGAAACTTTGAAGAATATTTGTGGTACGCGTTACAATACGCACATAAGACAAATAATGCCAAAGCTGTTAAAATGTTCGTTGGATATTTGAATTATAATTGAATTATACGTATAATCTTATGGCTAACACGTGTTGAAGATAGATCTCGACAGTGGTGTGGTATGACTTATATTATCATCCAATCTATGGTAAACTCTGATTTTGACAATACTCCTACCAGTTTGTGGTACTAATTGCAATGTGATGTTTCAAGTGGTAAATTGTAAAAATTTAAAGTTTTAAGTTGACAATCGAAATAATTCTCAGTGCGGACCATACAGGTCAATATTATGTGTTATAAGTGCGGGGTCGCATGGGCCAAGCTTATGTGTTATCAGTGCGGGATCATACAGGTCAAGATTACGTGTTATTAGTTCGGGATCATACGGGCCAAGATTATGTATTATCACTTAAAAACAGTGTGATTAAAATGAACTTTATCAGCAGTACTAATCATGTTGAAACATGTTTGTTTAAGTTTAAGGTATTTTGAATGTGCATTAAGCTAAGTCTTCACTTATACACTTTTCGAGTGGAAGTGTAACATTCCATCGAGTTTAGAAAAGTGTACAAATGAAAACAGCAGAGTGTAGATCTACACTGAGTAGAACGCTACATTTTGATCGTACATTTTCACTCAAAAATGTATATGTGTAAACAATACGTACTGCTAAGTGTAGATGAGTGTATCAACATTTGTTTCCACTTTAAAGTGTATAAACTGTTTTAATAATTTTTAAGTGGATCTCTAAATTTTTTGACACATTCTTTTGACACATTTTTCTGTTGTGTGTAGAAAAAGTATAAATAAAGTTAATTTTTTAGAAATAGAAAAAAAACAAGGGTATGTTTATGTATTTTATTTATTTATTTATTTATTTATTTATTTATTATGGAATAATTTTAACGTAATTTCTTTAACATAAAAAAATGTCTAAAATTACGTGGACCAGAGAGATGACAAAGTCTCTAATTGAACAATTAGAGCAATCGATAGTTCTTTGGGACGTAACTTGTAAAGATTACAAGGATCGGGTAAAAAGAGAAAGTGCTTTAAAATTAATTGGCGAAAACTTGAATCTACCATCGAACGAAGTCAAATCTAAAATACTGAAATTAAGAACGCAGTTTTCAAATGAAAAAAATAAAGTTAAAAAATGTAAAAGTGGAGCAGGGAGAGAAGAAAAATACCACACAAAGTGGGAATATTTTGAATCTTTGAAATTTTTATTTCGACATGAAAATTTTGAAGAGGAAAACACTGACTCTATGGTAAGTAATATTTATTTATTTATTTATTTTTTTAAGTTTTAAGTTCACTTTTTTAAATACTTTGAAGTTGCCAATCAACCGCGCCTTCCCGTGAAAAGTAATCTTTGAATTCATTTCGAATTTCTTTTGAGATATTTGCCGGATTTTTGGATGGTATTGTCTGCAAAAATATCCTTGTCCACTTCTGCTCGCCAAGATCTAGGCTGAATCGATCCATTTTTAAGTTCAGTATCAAAAGTTCTAATAGGTGCATATCTGGTGCAATGAGTCATCAAAAAATTATGTAAAACACATATAGCAGAAGTCATAATTTGAACTTTATCGGGTGTTATTTCAAACGCCTTTCTCAGTGATCGAAATCTGGCTGATGTAATGCCAAAAACGTTTTCGATAATTCTCCTAGCTCTAGAGAGCCTGTAATTAAAAATTCTCTCCTCAACACTGAGATTGTTGAATGCATACGGCTTTAATAAATAAGATTTCATTGCGAATGCATCATCAGCTACAACTACAAAAGGCACTGTTTTTTCTCGCATTTGTAAACATCTGTCAGGTGGAATGTTTAACGTTTTATTTTCTAGTGCTTCAGCAAATTTAGTGCTGTTAAAAACTCCACCATCTGAATTTCTTCCTACAGATCCAATATTAACGTAAATGAATTTATAGTTTGCATCTGCTAATGCCATTAATATAATACTGTGGGACATTTTATAATTAAAATATAGACTGCCACTATTTGGAGGTGCCTTAATGTTGATGTGCTTGCCATCTAAAGCACCCACGCAATTAGGGAAGTCCCATTTTAATGCAAAATCTGTTGCTATTTGTAACCATTCTTCTTCAGTACTTGGCATCTGAAAATAATAATAAAAACATTTAATCGAAAGATAAAGCAAAGTGTTCCAGACATCTCCCAGGACACACCCTCTACTTCAAGAGGAAAAAAAAGAAAACGCGAACAAACTAGTATTGAAATGGAAGAAGCAGCTGTGTATAATCGTTGTAAGGCTGTTATTGAGAACGCGAGACCATCTGATGAATACACAATATTTGGAGATTTTGTTGGAAGTGAAATTCGTGGGATGAAAAACGATGCTATTCGCTCAAAAGTAAAAAGACAGATCCAAAATGTCTACTAGATGCAGTTGAGGAAGATAGTACTCATAGTACTTTGGATAATGATAACAGTAGTTCCACTTTTATTTTATTTTCGCCAGAATCATTTGATACAAGCGACGTATCTTCTCCACTTCCATGTAATTCAGAAGCATCTTGAATTTAATAAATAGATATGCATTATAGAAATTGTTTTACTTACTTTTAAATATTCTTCTTTCAAAGCCAAATAAATTCCTTTGCAGACTTCTGGTATTATTTTTGAAATTGTACATTTTGGAATTCGAAATAAATACATCAAGGAGGCATAAGAATCTCCTACCAAAATCAAAGTTATTGTTTAAAGAATTATTATATAGAACAAAGATTTACCTGTGGCTAAATATCTTAGTGTCAGAGCAAGACGTTCATTTGCTGGAATGCTTTTCCTCATAAATGTATCTTTTTTTTCAATAAATGGCTTCACTTTTTGTAACAAAATTTCGAATTCCACTGATGTCATTCTTAAAAAATTTTTATAAGACTTTTCATCACCATTTTCTAATTCTGGTAACAGAGAAGCCATTATACCAAATTTATTACGGTTCTGAATCCAATCTCGAACCCAACATTTTCTTTTTTGTTTTTGTTTACTTCGTTTTTTACGTAACAAAAGTAAGACTATATAAGCCGCAGAAATTTCAACAACTGAAGACATGTTTTTAACAAAATACAATTCACAAACAAAGTACTTTGCAATTCACTAAATATTTTAGTAAGTGTAAACATTAGTTTAATTTTTGTGTATACACTCAAAAAAGTGGAAAGAAAAAAGTGTATTTGTAAACTTTTTTCCTAGTGTAATGCTAAATAAATCTAGACATGTAAACGCAGCCTACACTTTTGTGGCCATCCACTTTTCTTTTTCTCCACTTAAGTGTATAAGTGGAGACGTACCTTTATAAGTACAAAACGAGTGGAGGTGAGATTTTTGATTACAAATAGGAACCCAGTTTTTGAATCTGTATCAGTTCATCGTGAAATTTTAAAGTGTTTATAAAATTTCTTTTAAGTTCAAAGTTGTGTTTTAAAATT
Source organism: Bombylius discolor (assembly GCA_939192795.1). Lineage (NCBI taxonomy): Eukaryota > Metazoa > Arthropoda > Insecta > Diptera > Bombyliidae > Bombylius > Bombylius discolor. Next base: position 16,541,364 of record OW584241.1, on the reverse strand, counting down.
TCGTTCTAAAAGAATATTTAAAAAGCTTTGAACTGTTTGTTAAATAATTTACATAAACTACAAAATGAAAAGTTTTATTTGTGAAATTTGTGGAAATGGGATTTGCAATCAAAAATAAAAGGCACGTTCAAGCAAAGCTTGGAGATCATGAAATTTGTAACATTTGAAGAAGAGCTTTACACGCAAATATACTCTAATAAAACACATGAGAACTCAACATATGGTGTATTCTATTGAAGCTATTTCCAATGATATTCGCAATCAGCCTTCTACATCATCATCATAATGTTATGAAGTAAAATTTATTAGCCACGCGCATATATAAATTTTGTGAAGTGCGCATATTTCTTGTTTTTTTATGCAAGCACTTAACTTTCCTTTGCCTATTTCATTCATCGCGTACATTAAAAATTAGTAAATTATATATCTTTATTAGTTTTCTATAATCGTTACACTTGAAAATGCAAGCATAAATAATTTCATAATTTGTTATCCGGTATCATATTAGACGGTCTACGTGACTTGTGGTCACTACAACAATCTTTTCGAGTTGCAATGTACTAAATAACAAACTACACAGTTCAGTTGAGTTTTAATCGTGTTGTGTTGAAGTCTTAATTCTTTAGTTGAAGTCATTTCTCAATTCTTAAATCTTTTGTTGAAGTCATATCTTAATTCTTAAATACTAAATTCTTAAATCTTATTTCTTAAATCTTAATTCTTGAATAAAGTACTAAGTCCAGTGTTAATTCATAATTAAAAATAAATTGTGTTAATATTAATTTATTAATTTGAATGAGTTTTTATAATTATTATGTTTGTTGTATATCAGCATATCTAGTTCTTATCCACTTGACACATACATAAGAAATAATGGCTTAAGTAATCATACTACTACTTTTATACTTTATACTTATTTTATTTTAGTTTTTATATAACTAATCATTTCATTTATTAGTTGGGTTTTTCGAAAAACGTATTCTAAGGCCGTTAATATTTGTTTACAGCTGAAAAATCATTAATGTTTTGTAAATATTATATTTATGACAAAAAGTGACTTAAAATAAATTTGAAATAATTTGAAATATAAAATAATACTACACTACCTTTTGTACACTTACGATCTTACATTTAACTTGGAAATTAAGCGATTATAAAAATTCTATTCACATATCAGTTTCGATAAGAGATGGAAAAATCTTATATAAATTTATTGTTTTGATAGCTGTGAAATCGAGCTGATATTTGAGCAAAATTAAAATATAATATATTAACATAATTTAATATCATGAAGTATTACAAAATAAAATTTGTATATTCTATATTAAACATGTAAAATGTTCAGTGTGTGAGTACAAAACATATACAATAATTTATTGATGCCTATACAAATTGGAGAATTAAATAAAAAATAAATAAAATGAATAAAAAAAATAAAATATCAATCAATCAATGATCAATTGAAAGTAGTGAAAAGTAGCTTTGAGGAACGAATTGAAACACTGATTTATAAAAATAGGGGTGAAGGAAATCTAGATCCTCTTAACTTTTTAAAAATGAAAAAATATACATTATGTCAAAAATGTACCGGGAATTTGTAATTTAAACAGCCTACGCTGAAGGGATTTCGAAAATTTTTTTTCGTCTGGGTTGGTAGTACTGTTCTTCATTATGATGCCAAGTTACAGCAAATTCCGTTTGCTAGTTTGTTCACAGCAGCTAAATAAAACAGTCTACCTCGGTAGTGCTCCGCGATTTTTATAATGAGTGAAATTGTTGAACAAAGAATTTGTTTTAAATTTTGTTTGCATATCGTACTCGTATACCCACGTCTCAGCACCAAGAGAACGGCTCAGAGAACGAACAAAATAGGTGTTTCATACCCAGAATACAAGATATGCTAGTTGATGACTTGCATTTGACGAGTATGAAGAATTTTGTAATTTTATTTTTAGTACACAGAAAAAATTAATTTTCTGAAATTTATTTATTAGTTTTTTTTCGTTATAAAAATCGTTAACTTAATAAAATTTTAATCAATATTACGATAAATTGAACGCAACATTTTTTTTAAAAAATCATTCATTCGTTAGCGTTATGAATTATAAATTGTTATATTGAAGAAATTCAATGTTTAAGTTAATCATTGATAACACGAAAAGAAACGTATATTCAATAAAATTTTCATAAACGCAATGAAATATTTTCGTAAACCTTTCAATTAAAATTTTAATGGAAATTTTAGTTGATGTAAAGTAAAGCTTAATTGTTTTTACATTGTAACTTGGTAATTTTGTTTCTTTCATATAACGAAACTATTTAGTCAATAAAAAATATTTTACTTCAAAATTTTAAAAAAAGATACATTTTACTTTTTACATTTTATTTCTATTTCTGAATATATGTATGTACATATATAAAATATTTTCTATTACTTTTTTTTTAAAATATATTCAATGAAAATTTTCATGAGATTAACGAAAAAACCAGTAAAAATTGTTGCTAAACAAATAGGTTCAAAAATATTCCTAGTCATTCATCATATCAACGAAATTTTTCATTAAAGTTATAGTCTGATGTTCTGCTCCAAAAGACAACTTTCATTACACTAACGAAAAATTTCAATAATGCAATGAAATACATACAAAACCTTAGTTACAAAGTACAGTTAGTTTTTGGCGCGTGCCAATAATTTTCATACATCTGTCATCGTATCAACGAAATTTTTCATTAAAGTTATAGTCTACTGTTCTGCTCCAAAAGACAACTTTCATTACACTAACAAAAAATTTCATTGATGCAACAGAATACAAAAACTTAGTGACAAAGTAAAGTTTTTTCTTTTTCGTGTCGGCTTCTATTTGTTCTACTTTAAATTTCAGTTTAGTGTGATAATCTGGACAATTAAGTGTGAAGTTAAGTTTTCTATTCAAACCCAAAAATAATTAGTGAAGAAAATTGAATGCATTAAGTAAGTACAATTATTATTATTTATGGTTTATTATTATCTATTTATTATATTGTGAACTAAATAAGTAAGTACAATTATTATTATTTATTGTGTTTTTGTTAAAATCATAATGATGGACATAAATTGCTTTGAATGTAACGCAGCATTTGCTTCTTTGAAATTACTTTTCGTACACTTTAAACAAAAGCATGGATTAGGTTCATACAGTACATACAGGTGTAAATTTTCGTTTTGTTTTCTGGCAGTTTTGAAAAGCATTCAATAAAAGTTCATAAACTAGAAGACAATGTGAAGATTCCAAAACCAAACGTACATTTTCAAAGTGTTCATCAAAATGAAACACATGATTTTGCAACAAGTGCTAACCAAATTTTACTACATCAATTGATAATCACAAAAATCTTAATCAGATTTTCGATTATCATGAAAATATAACCGAGTTATATCATTCTGCTGCCAAATTTATTTCAAGAAAAGATATTATTCAAATTAAGACCAATGTTGAAAAAAATGTTGTTGTTCCTTTTGTTAATATACTTAAAATGTATTTCCAAATAAAAATTAAGGAAATTAATATAGAAATTTATAATGAAGTTACGAGTAGTATGGATGTGGCTCTGGCTCAATGACGTGATCGCGTTCGCCGGAAAGTATGCAAATTTTTGTGTGGAAATGACGTCGCCGCCTGAAAGTATGCAAAGTTTGTTTTGAAAATAACCGAAAAGAATTCAAAAATATTGGCTGTGGCCCGGTTCAATGACATCATTATCAGACCTTGAAATGTAGAAAAAACCCGCGTGCGCTTTATCAGTGCTAATCATGTTAAGACATGTTTAATATTGTGTATGCTTTGTCATTGTTTTTAATTAACTTAATCATATTGATATGTGTTTTTCAAGTTTAAACAGTAAAAAAGGGTGGGGGTAAGAAATTCGAACTATAAATGAAGAAAATTTCTTCAAACGGTATCAGTTCGTCGTGGAATTTCAAAGTGTTTATTAAATTTTATCTTAAAGTTCAAAATTGTGTTTTAAAACCTTCTACTAAAAGAATATTAAAATTTATTCAGTTCAAATTTTTTATTAAATAATTTACATAGACTACAAAATGAAAAACTTTATTTGTGAAATTTGTGGAAATGGATTTGCATTTAAAAATTCGTTAAAAAAACATATTCAAGCAGCTCATGGAGATCCTGAAATTTGCAGCATTTGCAAGAAGAGCTTTACACGCAAAGAAAATCTACTAGCACACATGAAGACTCAACATAAAGTGTCTTCTGTAGAAGTTATTTCCGAGAATATTCGCAATCAGCCTTCTACATCGTCATCATCATCACGAAATAAAATTTTATGCCAAACATGTAATAAAGAAATTCTAAACAAGGATTGGAGTTATCATATTAGAACAAATTCACATAAAATAAAATCGGCTGAACCAATCAATGATCAATTGAAAGTAGTGAAAAGTAGCTTTGAGGAACGAATTGAAACAATGATTTATGAAAATAAGGGTGAAGGAAATCTAGATCCTCTTAACTTTTTAAAAATAGGAAAAGATGTTATTATAGAAGTATTGAATAAACAATTGGTTAAACACTCATCTTTTAAATTCAACATAGAACTATTTGCAGAATATATGAAAATAACAAAAGGAAATGATGATGATGATGAAATAACAACTTCAGTTAAATCATTTCAATCAAAAATGATAATTATTAGAAACGAAACTGAGTTATCGTCTGCATACGAAGATATGATTGATAAGATTCATACAAAAATGCAAGAGTTTCAAGAACGAGATAGTGGCTGGACACTTATAAGAATAATACACCTTGAAATCAACATCAATCAGTACAAACCAATAAGAGGTTCTCAGTATTTACCATTACCAACATCATCTTACGTATCGTATCCTGATTATATAATAATTAAGGAAAAAGAAATCAAATCTTATGAATAAGCAGAACATAGTAAGAAAAAATATCAATTATTAAATCTAAGAATAATATCAGTTTATATTAATAATTTTTGTATTTTATATTAGTAATCAATTATTTTATTATTTTCAATAATGTTTATGAAAACTTATTAAAAAAATTATGGGTAACATGTATAATACTTACTTTATCGCTGCTAATCATGTAAGGAGAAAAGTATTTTGCTACTTATCAAAGTTCTGTGTTTCACGTGTACTTTATCAGTGCTAAACATGTTGCGACAAATTTTTTTGTTTATTTCAAACGGATTATAATACTACATCATTGTTTTTAATTAACTAAAAAAATTTTAGGAGATAAACAATTTCTTAAGAAAGTATTTTGCTACTTATTAAAGTTCTGTGATTCACGTGTACTTTATCAGTGCTAATCATGTTTAAACATGTTTGTTCTAGTTTAAAATTCTAATTGTATGTTATCCGTGTAAAGCTTATTTAGGTTAAGAATAGCAAAAAAGTTTATTTAACCTTTTGTTGTAATCATATTGAAGCAAATTTTGTTTATTTCAAACGGATTATGCTACATCATTGTTTTTTAAATAACTAATGATCAAAATTTCGTATATATAAGGTAAAGTTTTAGAACAAAATTCATTCTAAAAAATTTTAATGTATATTACAGAGTGAAAGTAAGCAAAAAGAGAAAAGTAAGTATATTTTTAAAATTTTTTTAAATTATTGTTTTATTATGTATTTTTAACAAAAAAAATTTTTTTATTTAATTTCAAGGATGGAAGCTAAAAAGATAAAAATGGAAGCTGAAGATACCGATACGAGTATTTCAGAAGAGCTGGAAGAATTCGATGTTGCTTGCAGGGAATATGCGTTAGAGCAACAGCAACAACAACAACAACAACAACAGCTAAATAGTGAGCAACAACAAGAACAACAGCTAAATAGTGAGCAACTACAAGTATTATTAAATTACATTAGGGTTGAAAATGAGAAAATTATCAGACAAAGACAATTTTTTGAAAAGTAAGTAAAAATTTACTTTATATACTCGTATACTTATTTCGTTTTTATTATTTTATTTATTAAAATTAATTTTTTTTTTTCTTGTTTTATTACAGATTTGAAGTGAGGGTTTGGGGAGCAAAGAAAATTCCTCAAATTTACAATCAACATAATAAGATTGGGATATGGATCGATAGCCATGTTCCAAGATATTGTTTAAACTACAAAAATTGCAATTTTATTTGCACCGAGTTTATAGAGTTTATACTATCTGTGTAATTCTTATTTAAACCCATAAGTATGCAAAAAAATGTATGTGAAATGAAAAATTAGTAATGAAATTTTATGAAAAATTAACAATTTGTTTTATTGATAATAATTAAACTACGTAACCAATTTTCCTGAATTTTTTTTTAAACTTTTTGGAAAAGGTTATATTCAAATCTTATAAGAAGAAATCATAGTATCTAAACGTTTTAATACATGAAGAAAGTGTGAAAAGTTTAGTGAATTTTTTTTTTATTTGTACCTTCGAAAATCGAATATAAAAAAATTTAAGGACCAAAATTTAAAAATGTGTTCTACTTAAGGACCACAATTCCCTTCCACCTATCTATATTCGAAATTTCATAAAAATCGGTTGAAAAATGTAGGCTGTAGGTGGTCACTTTGCAGGCCATTTTACTAAATTGGGCTCTTAAAGCGATTTAAAGACTTATACCGGTTTAAGGAAACGTTTATACCACAAAATAAACCGTCATAGCTTATATCGATATGAGTAAGACAATTTATAATGTTATTAATCGAACTGAAAACGAAGGCAGATTGGAACTGAAGTGCGGAGGTGGCCGTAAGCCAAAAATAGCTAAACGAGTTGAGCGCTTAATGTTAAAAAACTTAATAAAAACCCTCAGATTTCGACCAGAAAACTAGCCAGGGAGCTCGAGGAAGAGTGTGATATTGTTGTTTCGCATGAAACAGTTCGGCAGGCTATAAAAAAAACAAATACTCATCAAGAGTAGCAAGTAAAAAACCAATGCTTTCTGCAGCAAATATAGAGAAGCGTTTTTCCTTCGCCACAATGAATATTTCACAACCGGTCGACTATTGGGACGACATCATATTCTGCCCCACCATTTGAAAATGAAAAAATCTATGAAAAAGAAAATAATTGTTCCATTTCGAACAGAAATTTTAACCAGAAAAAGGTAAACATGAAAGAAAATTATAAAAGGGTTTTAGGAAAAGCAGGATTTCAAAGTTATAATGAGGAAAATTTTGAATTTGAAATACTGAATTTCCATCTGATATCAATGAATTGTCAACGCCTTTATCATTTTTTCTGTACTTTTTCTCAGATGATCTAATTAATAAAATCGTAGGAGAATCGATTACATATTCAGTAGGAATTGATTGTAAAAATCCAATCAAAATAACTAAAAGCCATATTTTGAAGTATTTTGACATCTGTAATTCAAATTGCTGACATAAGACGATACTGGAGTCCCGTTGTTGGCAACGAAACAATTATTCAGACAATGACGATTAATGAGTTTGAAAGAATTAGAAAATTTTTGCCTTTTAACAGCAATCAAACCTTGTTGCCAAAAGAAGATCCAAATCGCGACAGGTTACATAAGATTCGTCCTGTGATTGAATATCTAACAAAAAGGTTTTTATCTGTGCCAATGGAAGAAAATATTTCACTGGATGAGCAAATATGTGCTACAAAAGCAAGAAATTATTTAAAGCAGTATCTTCCTAATAAACCTCATAAATGGGAATACAAATTTTTCGTTTTAAGCGGTGTATCTGGATTTACTTACAATTTTGAAATTTATACCGGAGATGAAAATAATCCAAATAATATTAGATCGGATGAACCAGATCTCGGAGCTTGCGCAAACGTTGTAATTAGGTTAACAAGAAATGTACCAAAAAATAAGGGCCATAAAATCTACTTTGACAATTATTACTCCACAGTATACCCTTAGTCGTACATCTTGCGAAACACAAAATTTTTTCAGTAGGTACAGTACGCCGAAACAGGATAGTCAACTGCAAGATACCTACAGAGAAAGAATTTAAAAAGGAAGCTAGAAGTAAGTCAATGGAGTTTTCAGCTACAATTGACGGCGTTGAAGTCTCACTAGTAACTTGGAAAGACAACAAAATCGTTAATTTAATTTCTTCTTTTGCTGGTGTAGATCCTTTGCACTCTATAGAAAGATTTTGCAAGATTCAAAAAAAAGGTGAATATTGAATGTCCAAATATTATAAAAGTGTACAATAAACACATGGGAAGTGTTGATCTTGTGGATAGCTTTATTGGCCGCTACAGAATTAAAATCAAATCAAGAAAGTGGTACTTTCGTATATTTTACCATCTTATAGATGTAACTGTAATTAACGCATGGGTTCTCTATAAAAAAACTCATCCTCAACAAAATATGTCTTTATTTGACTTTCGAGTTGAAATCGCAGAAGCACTTTGTAAAATGGGAACTAACTTAAACAAAGTACGTGGAAGACCTCCGAATTCCCCAACGCAGCTTCTCCATGCAAAAAAAAAAAACTTAGTTCTTCGCATGTACCACCAACAGATGTTCGAAAAGATGAAATAGGACATTGGCCTGTTTACATGGATAAACGACTAAGATGCAAATTACCAGGATGTACTGGATATACATTTATTAAATGTGAAAAGTGCAATGCAGCAGCTTGTTTCAATAAAGACAAGATTTGCTTCAAATTATTTCATACATAGAACTGTAACTATATCCAAAAAAAATATGTGATTTTATTTAATTTTTTCGTAGAAAATGAAAATCTATTTTTTTGAATTATTGTTTTGTTTTTTTTTTTTACTTTTTAGTACATATGTAGTTAATTTAAATTTTTTTATTTTTTTAAAATGAATTGTTACTTTTTTAAATTTTACTTTGAATAAATATGTAAAATGATGAACTTGAAACTAAATTTTTTTGTCTGCTTTAATGCATAGTGTTGCAGATATGCATCATACTATTATTTTCAATTTTCTAGCCGATAAATTCTCAAAAAAATTTTTTAAAATTATTTCTATGTCTAGGCAAACCAGAAGCATTGAAAAATATTTTTTTTGGAAAAAAACAAAAAATCATGCAATAAAGGGTTAAAACCGCAATATTGGAAGAGTGGCAAAAAATACCAAACAATTATGATCTGAAAAAATTGATTCACTCCATGAAAAATCGGTTACAATGTGTACTAAACGCAAAGGGTGCTCATACCAAGTATTAAAATTACTAAATAATATACTAATTACTAATAATATATAATAATATAAGCATACATTTTATCATTTGTGAAAAGAGTTTCTTGACACTAAGAAAATTGAGTTGTATTTGTTTTTGTTGTATTTTTCTTATTTTTGAATGAACTTGTTTTTTTTTTCTTTCTTAAATCTTTGTGTATACTATATGCAATTACCTATAATAAATCCAAAAAATATGCGTAATAAAATAAAAAATTATGTTTTATAGCTAATAAAGTTGAAAATTTTTATTTTTTTTTCGATGTGTAAAGTCATTCTTGACAGACTGTATGTTAGGTTTAAAAGAAAGTATAAACGTAGTAAATGTTAGAAGTTTAAAAACCCATAAACTAAAACAACATAGGTATTGTCTTTTTTTGTCTATACGAAATGTGTACTAAAGGCACACAGAGTCATACTATAGTATCAATACTATGGTATTGCATATTTACATATACTACGCTGTGTGTCAACTGATACTATGTTTTATACCAGATTTTGTCGTGGTATAAAAGTAGTATCAATACTATGAAAATGTATGTGGTATCGTTAATTCAACATGGTATTATCTACTATAAAACAAAAAATGTAGTAGAGCAAGCCTATAAAGAGCTGTTTAACAAAATAATTTTATTAAGAAGAAGAAGAAGAAGAAATTCCAAAATTAACATAAATCAGTGTAGAAGTGAAGCGTGAAGACAGTTTTTTTTTAAAAATTTAACAAACAATTGCAAATAAATTAATAAACAGTTTTTTTATAAATTTAAGAAATAATTCCAAATAAATTAATAAATAGTTTTTTTTATAAATTTAAGAAATAATTTCAAATAAATTAATAAACAGTTAAAAACTTTAAAAAATATGGACAAAAAAAGAAAAATTTTATCTAGTGCCGAAACTGTGAAATTTATAAATGTTTGGCGTCATTTTGTCGGTGATTTGAAAAGCAACAAAAGGAATTCTGGTGTTTTGTTGTTAATACAAAAAAAGGTAAAAGAGGAAGAAAATATTACTCTAGACACAAAAGAGGTTAGAACAAGGATCAATGATTTGACTAAAAGATACAGGTGAGAAAAAATATAGTCAACGAAGCTACATAATATCATTGTATGAACATTGTAGTTAACAAATTACCATTTTTTTCAGACAAGAACGGAAGAAAGTTGGACCTTCTGGAGGAACACCTTCAACATAGGAGCACTATCAACTTCTGCATGAAATTATAGGACAATTTAAAAGCAATTTTCCTACGAAGTTAAGTGATGAAACATTCGAAGGTAAAAAATACATTGTAATTAGTTTATATATAAGTATAATATATGCAATTTAATTACAGATTATATTGTAATAAAAAATTTAATATACATATTTTAAAATACGTTTTCTTTTTACACAGACGCATCAGTTGAGCTCTCAGCCCACTTTTCAATTGATCAATTGAACTCACGGCCGTCAACCTCAGCATTGTCGAATAAAGAAAAAAAAATAACTTCATTAAGTTTACAACGTGAAGCTCTGGAAATAATAAAAAATGAATCAGAGAATTTCAATAAATATGTTGAAAATGCCATGAAAAATGATGATAAAAAAATTAAACTCATGGAAGAAAATAATATTCTTTTAAAATCAATAATAGATTCAATACAAAAAAATAAAAACTAAATTTTTAACTTACTTAAATATTCTTTTATTGCATGTCTTATTTCGTTTCCACTCTCAAGGGCTTCGTTTTTTATTGTTCTTCTTCGTGTAACTCTTGTAACATTAATATTACCGTTATTTTCATTTAATATGTTGTGCATAATGCAACAAGCTTTAATAATTATGCTGGTATTCTAAATTTTATTTTCCAAGCCTTTACCGAGTCTTCTAAATCTTGCTTTTAAATGTCCAAATGCGTTTTCTACAACTCGTCGGCATTTTGATAGGCTTTCATTAAATTTTCTTTCACTTTCAGGCTGATCAATTGAAAAAGAACATGGCTTCATAACAGTTGGCGAGAGTTCAAAAGCTGAATAACCGATAAATAAGACTGGCACATTAACTCCACCAAAATTTTTCGAATTCATTTCAAATAGCTTGTTTTCTATGTGGTGCTTTTTTAAGCTAGACGCTTTCCAAATTGTTGAGTCATTAGATCTTCCTGGCGTACCAACACTTATGTACATAAATCGGTACCGGTAATCAACAGCTGCGAATAATATCGTGGAAAAGTGGCCTTTAAAATTAAAATAATCCGTTGCTTCTTTTTCAATGGCTTAATTTTAATGTGGAAACCATCTATGGCCCCAAAACATTGCGGAAAGCCAAGATTCAAGAACCCTTTTACATTTTCTTCTATTTTTTCTTGTGTCACAGGATAAAACTGTCTAAAACATTTTCCATACACTTTGACTATGGCTCTACAAAATGATAAAACCGCTTTTCCTAAAGTTGTTCTTCCGACACCAAATAAACTGGCGACTGTCCTATATTCTGCTGATGAGCCTAGTGCGTATAAAGACATTGCGACTCGTTTTTCTAAAGGAATACATTGGCGCCAGTTGGTATCATATTTTTTAAGTGAACACAAATCAGTAACAATTGCAGCAAAGGTATTTCTCTTAATTCTAAAATAATTTTTAAACTTGTTATCGGAAAATTTTGGAACATCCTCTTCCCAAAATGTAGATTTTTCAACCTAAAGATGAATACTTCAACATTTTTGGTTTTTTTTTTTTTTTTTTTTTTTTTTTTTGTACTTTTTTAAACTGACACATGATCATATGTATGTTTTTTTAAATAGAAAAATATTATGGTATACGTTTAATATCTTTCTGTGAGATCTTATTCCCATCATTCGACAAATTTTTGAGTCCATCTCTAAAGCATCAATTTTATTTTTATTTAGTAAATATAACATAATCAGTTTTTTAACGTCATCATCCATTTTAAAATATTTTTAATAATTCACTTCACTATTTTTATAATTCACTTCACTATATTTATTTCGTCACTCATAAATTTCATGAATTAAAATGAACAAATTACATACTATTAAAAATGAGAAATATTTAAAGTTCAATATACATAAAAATTAAAAAATCAATCAGCTGTTTAATTTTGACAGCTGAGCATTTTTTTCTCTAATATTATAGTATTGTGTATAGTAAATCTATACTATGGTATACGCTATACCATAATATGAATACCATAGTATTGATACTATAGTATGACCAAAGTGTATAGATAACAAAGTGGAATTACTTTCGCATAACGGTACAGGAAAAAATGAACACCAATAGAATTGCTTAAAAAGCAATTAAATCATTTCCCCAAAAATGACGTCAAAAATGTCCATATATCCAAAAGAGACGTTCCTATGAACCCCCTTTCTAATCTAAAATTACATATGACAGCATGAGATATAGAGTGTGTCTAAAACTGCACACAATTTCATTCGATTTCCCCAGTATATACCTACATGATATTTTAAAAATGTATAGGTTTTTTTTTTGCACGCAGTTAAGATAGCTCTTGTAAGTCTGAGAATGTATTGGTTGACGTTCTTTTTATTATTCAATTATATTACTTCACTTTCACACGTATTTGCTTTTCTTCTTCTTTCGCATGTAAATCATAGCTCGTCGAAGTATTAAGCTGTATTTGTACCATGTGCGTTTTGTTTACCATATGGTTTTTATAGGGGATATATGAGAAAATTTGATGTACATACCTAATATATTTTAAATTTTATTTTTATCAAGTGCAGTTGTTGAAACAAAAATTGTTAAAAATTTTAAATTTTGAAAAAAAAAGAAAAAAAAAATCGAAATTAAATATAGTTTTTTAATTTTATAAATGCATATATGTATATGGTATAGACACACATAAATAAACAGTTTTTATTTAATTTTTTATTCTAGTGAAGTGAAATAAAAACTATTAAATAATTGAAATTTAAATAAATATTAGATATAAAATACATATACATAATAATTTTATCCATTACAATAAAAATATTTTTTAGAAATATTATAATATAATAAAAATATATGTTAAATATATTTTTCGTTATTTCTAAATATTTTTATTGTACTGAAAATAATATTTAAAATATTTTTTACTTCAAAGTAAGGTGTTTGGTTTGTATTTTTCAAATCATTTATTTAGGATGGGTCGGCATTTTTGCATTATTTGCGGAGAAAAAAAAGATAACGATGGAAAAAAATATATTAGATTTCCAAAGGATGTCGACGCGTAAGTAAATTTGTAGATTTATGGTATTTTATTATATACAGGGTGTTTCTGAGCTCGTGTGCCAAAGTGAACATAGTGGTAGATCTCGATGAGAAATGAAAAAAATCGTATGGGAGGGGGGGGTCTATTCTCAATGGTTACCGAGATATTCAAGGTCAAAGAAATTTTTTTTCAAAAAGTGACTGGGTTCACTTTTCGCAACATATTTCAGCGCTCGCGCAATGTAGAGAGCTAAATAAAAGTTATTTGTAAAGAGAACCTTCAGACCTTTCAAAAAATGTCTTTTATGAAGTTGTATGTCAAATGGTTCAGAAGTTATTGTAACTCAAAGTCAAAAAATTTTGGAAAAAATTCGTCATTTTTTTGTTCAAGGTCGAATTTCTCGAAAATTTACCTTATTATTTTTTTTATTTTTTTGGCTTAAATAAAAGCCTATGTTGTCTACTTTGATATGAATTTTGTTTTATTGTATTATCTTGATTCGTTCAAAAGTTATAAACCATAATGTAAAAGCAGTTTCTTCAAAATTCGTTAGTTTTGTACTTGTTTTTCATGTTTTATTCATTCACGTCAAAGCGCATGTCCAGAAGTGCAAAATTAAGCAATTTTGAAGAAACTGCTTTTACATTATGGTTTATAACTTTTGAACGAATAAAGATAATACAATAAAACAAAAACCATATCAAAGTAGAAAACATAGGCTTTTATTTAAGCCAAAAAAATAAAAAAAATAATAAGGTAAATTTTCGAGAAATTCGACCTTGAACAAAAAAATGACGAATTTTTTCCAAAATCTTTTGACTTTGAGTTACAATAACTTCTGAAGCATTTGACATACAACTTCATAAAAGACATTTTTTGAAAGGTCTGAAGGTTCTCTTTACAAATAACTTTTATTTAGCTCTCTACATTGCGCGAGCGCTGAAATATGTTGCGAAAAGTGAACCCAGTCATTTTTTGAAAAAAAATTTCTTTGACCTTGAATATCTCGGTAACCATTGAGAATAGACCCCCCCCTCCCATACGATTTTTTTCATTTCTCATCGAGATCTACCACTATGTTCACTTTGGCACACGATCTCAGAAACACCCTGTATAGTATATTATTGGGCGATTCTCTGAAAAGTGAAATTAAAACCGAAAAATTAAAAGTAGCATTTATTCAAAAAATAATAATATTAGTGTATCTTATTAATATAATTTTAGTTTTTGTTATCTATAGTAATTTCTTTGCTCATCAAGAACCTTACCTTACCTTAAAAGATGGTATTATTTCTCAGTTTAATAAGAAAAACTCTGACACTGAGAATTTTTTATCTACCGTCAAAAAGATGTTATCAGAAGAATTGGCGCTACTGGTGGAACATTATGTGAAAAATAATTTACACAAAACTCGAGGAAATCGTTACACTAATGAAATGAAGAACTTCGCATTGAATTTATATTTCATTGCTCCTAGAGTTTATAATTTTATTTCCAAAGTAGTAAATCTTCCAGTAAAATCAACACTTTACAGACACATTCGTTCTTGGCCCTTTGGTCCTGGTCTTCACAGAGCATATTTTGAAAGTTTAGCTCTGAAAATTAAACAATTGCCTCCAATTGCAAAAAAAATGTGTAATTTGTATAGACGAAATATCGTTAAAAACACATTTATACTATGATAGGATGAGAAGTCAGATAGTAGGGTTACAGGACGATGGCATATAAAAGGACAATTTACCTGCAAAATTTGCTTTAGCAATTATGGCAAAAGGAATAACACATAACTATCGACATTTTCTGGGATATGTGCTGTGCAATTCATCTTGTGAAGCAGATAAAGTACAACGTTTATTATTCGAAGCTATAAGAAAACTACAAATGGTTGGACTGGATCCTAAAGTGGTAATTTCTGATCAAGGTAGCAATTTTTATAAGCTGCACAAACCTCAGGAATAATTCTAATAAACCATACTTTAAAGTAAATGGTCAAAAGATATATGTTATGTTTGACTTACCACATTTAATAAAATCAATAAGAAATAATTTATTACGCTCAAAAATACAGTTCGATGGAAAAAAAACAGCCGAATGGAAACATATTAAAAAGTTTTATGAGCAAGATAAACTAAGAAAGTATAGACTTGCACCGAAAATAAGTGACATTCATATTTATTCGAAGAAGTTATAAGTTCCACAGTAGCAAGTAGTTTATATACATATGCTTTAGAAAATGGGAATGAAATTGGAGGGATGCACACAGCAGAATTTCTTGATAAATTTGATAGCTTGTTCGACATATTTAATTCATCAAAATTTAATGAAAGTAAACAGTTCCGTCGGCCATTTAAAAACAATAAAAAACAAGTTGAATTTCTAGATGAAATGATAAGTACAATAAATACAATAAAAATCTTTGATTCACACAACAATGAAATCACAAAAAAAATTAAGTGTTTTAAAGGTTGGATACTTAATATCAACAGTTTAAAACTTTTATTTGATGATCTGAATAAAGATGGTGTAAATTTTCTACTTACAAGGAATTTGAATCAGGATGCCCTTGAAAATGCTTTTGGAGCATTAATAAAAGGAGGAGACAACAATAAGCTTTTGACTCCTTATCAGTTTTCATGTATTATCAAAAAAATGTTTTCCATCAAGTACATGCAACTTTCAGAATGCGGCAATTGTGAAGAAAATGATATTCAATCATTTTTAAAAGAAAGTCAACCACTAGTAACATTTCCAAAGGAACAAATATATCCTAGTTCAATAACACTTCAACAAGACTGTAAAGATTTTGGAGAAAATAATGCTTTCCATTATTTTGGAGGATGGATCTTTCAGAAATATATAAAAAATCATAATTGTCAAAAGCCAATGAAGGAAGAAGAAGAAGGATCATCATATATTTTCATAAATTTAAAACATCCGAAGAATTTATGAAAAATTTAGAAGACTTAGATACGTCATTTACTGAAAATTTTAATGATATTATATGTACAAGAAATGTAGAAAATTTACTTTATGAAAAAATTAATAAAGTTTTTAAATATGAATGTTGTCCAAATAGCAATAGTGAATATTTAGTTAGGTTATTCATAAGAGATAAAAAAAAACAAATAATAAAAATAAATTATTATCTGTAACACATATGTAAATAGCTGTATAAATAAATTAGTTTAATAACTTTTATTAATTATTAATAATTTTATCAATATACCTATGAATGTATTTTTTAAAATATAATATGTTATATTATAATAAATTTGAGAAAAATAATAAAATAAAAATAATCTTTTATATTAAAAATAAATAGATTCTTATTATTCAATAATACTACATACATATTATATATTTTTATTTTATTTCAATTAATTTTTAGTACCCTGCTTTACCCTAAATTCTCAAAGATTTAAGTAGTTGTTTTGAGGTAATCCCCACACCAACAAGTGAAATTTTTCATCTCGCTTAGTAAACTAGAATTTATAATTTGGACTATTTCTAGCAATTTTTATGAAAAATGTCTATGTATTGAATAAATTAAAACGCAATTTTCACGTTTTTTTATGAGCTTCTTGTACTAAGTGCAACTTCTTATTTATCAATATTCTTTGGTATTACTCTGTGTGCCTTTAGTATAAGGTAAGCAGTGATGTCACCCCTACTACACTTGTACTAAATCTACTACATTTATCCCATTTTAGGTTATATGTACGTACTAACCAAAATCTACTTCTATTTGTCTTTCACTTAATAATTCTTAAAATTTGTCTGAATTATTAGTTCTACTTGCTTTTCTGTCGCTACGTTATACAGTGTTAAATAATGTACTTATTATGATTTGATGTAACAGTAACACTGTCATCAGTTTCAGCTCCATTTTGATTCAGTTGAACCAAAGATCGTAATAACTATAGGAAGATATTGCACTTTAGTGTATTTTACTGTCTTGAGCAAGATTTTTAGGTGGATTTACGCTAAATCCATTTTAAAAAGCTTTGACGTTTGCTGCTCAAAATAAAATACTTGCAAGAGAGAAAGATAAACTTTTCTCACTATTTATCAGGGATGTTACGAAGCGTACAATTGTACCATTTTTGGTACAATTAGAGACTAACGAGTACAAAGGTACAACGGACGATATTTAGGTACATTCGATGTTGATTCAAATAGAATGGAATTTAATTTTCCCGTCCAAGTCCAACTCAAATAACTTTTAACCCAACTTTTTATGTATTATAGTATAATGTTGATAATTTTTTTTGCGTGAATATTATTTGTGAGAAGTTACCAAATTTTGATTGTAGCAGTTTGGTATGGTAACTCTATTAATTTTGTTGTCATATAAACAATGAACAAAACACCACTTGCCACTTGCCACTGACATGACATGACGTTACAATTTAAAATCACAAATACAGTGCAGTGCACGGTTTTGATTAAGTTATTGTTTAACGTGGTTTAATTTTAATTTGCGTACAAATTTTCATAATAGATAATAATGAATTTACAAAAGTAAGTAATTTTAAATTAAAGAAATTTATTTGACATATTCACAAATTTTGTTTTAAATATTATTTGAAATTTACAGCTGGTTGATCAAAAAACCTTAATTACATGAAAATACTGTAAATGAAAATGCAAAGCTGTTAGAAGAATGTACGAGTACAGTAAATTTTGAGAAGGAAGCGTATTCTCATGTTTCATGTGGTGAACTAGCAAATTGCGAAAGGTATTATTATTTATTAGACTAAATAATTTAAAGAACAATTCTAAAAGTTTTTGTATTTAATGTACATGTAGCAACAATCAGAATGAAAAATAAAGAAAAAACAGACAGCTAGAAGAATGAGAGAGGAATGGTTTACGAATAAATAATATTAAATTATTAAGTGTTAAAGGACTTGTGTTTTTTTTTTTGCTGATCTAGAGATTAGATAGAGTTTTACATGCAAAACTTAAATTCTTTATATTATTATGATTTATTATTCTTGTTTTTATTCTTTTTATTTATATTGTTTACTTTTACGTTTTTATTTAGGTTTATATTCTTTTTTGTAATGGAAATGATGTTTTTTTTTGTTAATTTTATTTTGTTGAGTTAATAAATAAATGAATTAGACTGAATTTGTTAAATGAATTTATGTATTTCTTTGTATTGAGATTTAGTTCAAGTAAGCTACGTGTAGTATAGATGGAGTTGTAGATATATATGTTTTTATTAAATTTTCCCTGTTTTTGGGAATTTCGGCTACCGACAATTTAAAAAAAGGAAAAGGGAAACATTTTGCCACTTTGAACAAAATCGTGGGAAAAAGCAAGAGGGAAAAAATTTTTAAAAATTATATAAAATACCTTCTTGTACATACATATTTTATACCACGTACGAAATACGAACTGTGAAAAATCCCACGATCTAACAACACTGGTATATCTCTTTGAAAATAATTACAAAGAGAGAAAAGCTTTGTTAAAAAGAAGCTTAATTTTTTTGTATACATTCTTCCCATTTGAGTGCAATATCTTCCTATAGTTATTACGATCTTTGGTTGAACTGTTGCATACTTCGTCCTTCATGTGTTTTTTTTTTTAAATGACATTTAATTCTATTCTACTTCTACTTTCTACATCGTCATCGTGATACACTCGAAATAAGCAAGATAAAAATGGATATAAGGAAATTTTTTGTAAGATTTTCTGAAAATTATAATGCTTTTTAAATAAAATACTTCTTTTTTTTCAGCAAAAATTATAATTCAAAAACACAAACAGAAAAAAAAATGAAAATGATATATTGAACAAAATTCAAGATCAAAATATTTCTTTCATTGTACAGTAAGTACATATTTTGTGTAGTGTTAGTGATGTTAGTGATAGTGTTTTCCTAGTTCAAAATCCAAATATTTCTATCTTATTTTAGAGAAAAGGAGCAAAATGCTGACCAGGAACAGGATAACGTGATGTAAGTTTCAATTCATTCCTATAAATGAAAATATTTTTGATAATTTTAAATCTTAATACAGTGACCGAAATGAATATAAAGGCAGTACGGATAATTGTATTTGATATTCTTTTATTAAGAATATACAACGCAAAAAAATTTACTGTTGCCATTGTTTTTAAACACTATACTACACGTAATGCTTTTTTTAATATTCATTCAATTGCGCATCTTATAGTAGAATAATCTAAAAGTAAATTATTTTTCATAAAAAATTATCAATTATTAAAGCGAAATCATTATAAAGGCAGTTTAAATTTTTTTATTTTTAAAGCAAAAATTTTTCGAGTAAACTGAATTTTCTGCAAGGTAAGTCAAAGTATTATAATTTCTGAATTTTTAAATTAAATCTGAGCAATATAATAGTGAAATGGCGCGTGGAAAGCCACTAACAACTGAGGAAAAGTGCAAGCATTCAAGGAGATGGGCCTTTCAAATAGACAAATTGCGAAAAAAATTCAACGATCAGCTACTCTAATTGATAATTTTGTGAAATTGGGAGAAAATTATGGCATCAAAAAAGCTAAAGGAGGTCCACAGAGGCTTACAAATAGAGATAAACAGAAAATATTGCAGTTACCTACGACAAAAGAATTAAGTGCTTCCCAAATAAAAACAAAATTAAATGCACCAGTTGGAGTACGCCGTGTGCAACAAATACTACATACTGTTCCAACAATCGTTTACACTAAAAGATTGAAAAAACCTTTTTTACAACCTTCTCACAAAGAAGAAAGATTAAATTTTGCTAAAAATCATATGAACGCAGAAAAGTACCAAGAGCTGCTGGAATTAGCTTTAGATAATGCTGCAGTTCACCGCGCAAGTCTATTGAAAGAATGGTTTACGTCAACTAACACCAATATTTTGCCATGGCCTTCACGAAGTCTTGATCTCAACCCCATCGGAAATCTATGGGGAATCTTGTCACGTAAAGTCTATTAAAATGGAAAACAATACGCCGATGTTCGAGAGCTAAAAGATGCCATAAAAATAAGCTGGACCAATATTGAACCTGAAATTTTGAAAAATTTGGTTAGATCAATGCCAAACAGAATATTTCAAGTAATTCAGAGAAATGGTGGGACAACAAAATATTAAATAGTTTAAAAAGACTACAAACTAAATTGAATTAACTTGTTTTTAACTGTTTTGAATATTAAAAAGATTTATTGTTGCTCTTATGTTAAATATGTGAAAGGATACATATTTACGACTTGTTTTTATTTTTTTGTTATTTTCATTGAAGTAACTTATAATAAAAGAAAACATTAAATTGAACTATATTTTTTATCACTTTATTACAAAAAACCATCTGCGTTTAAATTCATATCGGTCACTGTATGTAATGTAAAGGGCATCGGATTCGGAAGCTTTTGAATTGGCTTTAAAGTGCAAAAAAACAAAATACAATCAAAAGTACAAGCCGGAATGGGAAATTAATTTTTTTTGGCTGAGAGAAATGAATGGAAATGCTTTTTGTAAGATTTGTTTTAAATCGATTGTTAACAATCGTTCGCATTTAGAAAGACATCTGACATCAGTCAAGTAAGTGGCACAAGAGACAATTGAAAAATACAGATAGTGTTAAAGATATTTTAGTGTATATGAAAGATATGAACTCGAATGATGCTTAAAAAATTAGAAGCTGAAATAATTTGTGTCATGTATTGTATCAAAAGAAATATTCCATTCGGCATCATGAGTTCACTTTCGACATTGATTAGAACAATATGTAAAGATTCTTTTAATAAAATATCAAAAATACTGCAAACGTCTAAATTTTCAATAATCATAGACGAAAGTACAGACGTAAGCACTGAAAAAACACTAGTTGTAATAGCTCGATATTTTAATGAAAAAAGATGTGTTATAATGGATACTTTTTTGGACCTTATAGTCTTGAAAAAGTCAACATCTAACGAAATTACTAATTGCTTAAAAAAAATATTTGAAAAAAATGAAATTCCAGTACAAAATATGATAGGTCTAGCAACAGACAATGCGTCTGTAATGAGTGGAAGTTTAAATGGAGTGAGTACGTAGCTAAAAAGACAATAAAAATTTATTTTATTTGGGATGCACAAGCCACATATTACATTTATGTAGTTCAAAAGCTGCAAAACATATTCCGATTAAAATTGAACAAAGTATTAAAATGATATAAAAATATTTTGCACATAGCCCAAAAAGACTGCAGGAATTTTCTAATTTTCAACAGGAATTTAATGTACAAAGGCATAAAATATTAAATGCATCTGCGACTAGATGGCTAAGTTTAGAGATCAGCATCAACAGAATTCTAGAACAGTGGCAAGCTCTTCTTCATTACTTCACGTTACTTTACTTCGAAGAAAAAAAATCAGGAAAAGCAAAACAATCAAATGTCGTTGAAAATATATATTCATTCTTTTGTGGAAAAGAGAATAAATTGTATATGCTATTTTTATCGTATATTTTAAACAATATTAATACAGCAAACAAATTGTTTCAGTCTGAACATGTTGTGATTCATGTCTTGAAGGATTCATAATAAAGCCTCTTAAGAAATGTTTTGAAAAATTACATTAAATTTAAATATTGATTTTACTAATCCTGATTTCCATTTACCATTTTCAAAAATGTTTTTTGGTGTGAGATTTGAGGAATACGCTAAAAATTTTCTTGAAGAGTATTTTATTAATGTGAAAAAATCACTACTAAATTTTTACATCGAATTGTGTTCACAGTTGAAACAACGCTTCAATACACAAGATGAAAAGTTAAATGCTTTAAAACTCTTAGATCCAAAAATTATAATGATGGGAGAGGAACCAACAATAATGCCACTTTTAAAAAACTTTTCTTTATTTGATGAGTCGAGCAAAGAAAAAATTAATAGTCAGATTAAAAATTAATTGGCAATGAAGATCTCATTAAGAAATATTACAAAAATGATGTTTTAAGTTTTTAGATTGATTTAAGAAATTTAAAAGATTGTTTAGACAGGGATGCTTCTAGGGAGATTTCAGATTTTATGATCAAACTTTGTGTTTTACCACACAGTAGCGCCGCAGCAGAAAGACTTTTTTCTAAAGTTCAATGATTAAAAGGAAGAAAAACAAACAAGTTAAGTAATAAAACCTTAAGAAATATTTTGCTGTGCGGGGAACTCATAAAAGAACAAAGCTCCTTAATATGGAAGTCTCCTGATAAGGAAATAATTGACTTTGCAAAAACTTTTAAATTTCAAAATGGAATATTTGAAAAGAGAAATTGAGTTTTTTTGAATGTTTAATATTTTCAAACATTCGGAATTTTTTTTTAAGTTTGTATTTATTTTGATAAATGATTATCATTAGAATTATGTACTATGTATTTCGTTTTTTTTTAGTTAATATTTACTATTTTTGTTATTGTTTTTGATATTTTAATTTTTAAATAGTTTTAAGTTCAAATGAAAGACTGAACTTTTTTGTAATTCATAAAATGTAATAAAATATACAGCTAAAAATACGTGACAATTATTATTTTTTAAATTAATATATACCCCTTATTAAATTGAAAAATCTACTACACTTATGTCGAATCTACTCCGATCACTGAAGGTAAGACTTATTTTATTTGTTTTTTATAACTAAAATTACAAATGGTATCTTCAACAAGTTTTTTTCTTTAAAAAAGTAAGCAAATTTTTTATTAAACAAAATAAAATTTTAATTGAAATAACTTTAATATTTAAACGTTGTGCCGCATAATTTAATAAATATTATTGCATGTTTTCCAAATTTTTTATCTCAAAGCACAGAAATAGAAAAATGAACTTTAATTCACTATCTGATACGAAATTTAACTATAATTGATTGAATTTTCGAAAGAAAAATAAAACTGAAGAAAAAATAATAAAATACTCACATACAAATATAGCTTAATATTAAAAAATAAACGAAAATCAAGCATCATCATTAATTCATTTTTCACTGCTAATAAATCAATCGAAGTCTGATAAAAATCAACCGAAAATTGATCTTTAACTCTTATTCACTTCACTGTCACATATTTTTTAGAAATTTAAATTATATTGAACATTAACATTACGATAATTTGAATAATTTTATTATTATATTAATTGAATGTAAACACTTTTGAGAAACATCTAATAATCAATAAAAATTTGTCTGGAATTTATAAAACTTCTAAGACAATGAATTTGTTAATTTTAAATCTTTAAGTTGTAAAAACTCCTTTAGAGCCGAAAAAACTAAAACACATTCAATAATTCGAGTTAATACCGAGACTTGACTAAACTGACATGGTCAATGGATGGACGCAGGAGTAAAGACGGCTAATTCAATGGTTATGTCTACACATGGTAAATATATTCTTGAGGTATGCTGTTTAGCTATGCATAACCTAAAAGGCAAGTTTGTCAGCTAAAATGACGTCACTGTTGACAATTTAACGGCTATGAATTTTTAACTTTGAAATTCAAAAATATTTTGACTGTTACAATAATGATCGTTACAAAATTATGTCGAAAATTTATTTTCGAAATGGTCATATAACTAATATATTGTAATAATTATTATTTATTTGTACATAAAATAAATAAAAAAATAACAGTTAATCACCAAACAAAAATATGATAACAAGTCATACCACACGAGTCAGCTTTTACCGTCAACACCGAAGATTGTTGAAGAGAATTGTAGGATTTTCTACAAGGCAACAATACAAAAACCGATTTGCAGAGTCTGTATAAATGAAATATGTGCTACGAGCCCTATTTTGTCGACGACGACTTCAAAATTCCACTAAAAAACATGAAGAAATCGGAAAAAATGCCGTATTCAGCATACCTTATTATTCTATTCACCATCTAAAAGTTAACACAACACAAAGGTCCAGAGGTTTTAAACTAAAATATTTAATGTTGACATCAGACTGAGGATTGTCATAATTCTCAATAAGCATAGCATATAATAGATAACAGTTGAACATTAATCGCTTAAAAGTTTAGAGTTAAGCAAAGGTGAATTAACAAAGAGGTGGGCGCGTAATTTACACCATGTAATTTACACTATTTTTTACACGTGAAACCATTGTAAAAAATTAAAAAAAGTAAAAAGTGTAAAAAATTGTAATACAATAGAAGAGTGCAATCCAAATATTCCGGTTTGTTTACGTAAAAATGGACACTCGAATCTCGATACACCAGAGAATAGAGATGGATCTCGTGTTTTTTCACAAATTGTTTTGAACAAAATTATTGATACTTGTGTAGAAGAATATGGCCGCATAAAAAAAGATAATAAAAAAAATAGTGTTATACAAAATTATAATACATATTTTATTGATCATCATCATCATCATTAATATTTATATTAATATTTTCTTCTCTACATATTACTATTTAAAAAATAATGCAAATGCAAAAGTTTTTTCGATCTTTCAAAGGTTTATTTATTTCTAGTAGCACTATGTATATTGCCCTAGCTTGAAAAAATGGAAGAAGTAGGTAAAATTTAAAAGCTTTAAATCAAGTGCCGCCAAATTTGGATGTTTAAATTCTACCGTCGACCAAAACACTTCTATTTTTAATACCTTTTTCCGTTTCGTATAAAATTTCTTTTTGCATATATTACAATATGCTAATAATTTTTTATTTTCTTTTAGCAGCTGAAAATTTAATTCCGCATAATTTACTGTTTGTGGTCTTCCACATTTCTTCACATATAAAACAAAGTACTTATGTAATTATTTTTGACATATAAAACTTAAAAAAAAAATTATCCAAATTTTTGAATTTTTACATAAAAAACTTGCCAACTTTGAACTTCTATATCTTGGGCTGTGTTGCACCGATTGTAGAGGCAGCATAAGTCGCCTTATATTAGACTTAATTTTATGTCTATGTCGTAACTTAAATCATGATTTATTTTTTTTTTTATATGAAGTTGGCTCGAAGAAAAAATCAGCAGACATAAATGTCTGATTCAAATCTGACATAAATGTCTAGAAAAAAATCAGAGTGAATGAAAATCAAATATGGCGGAAAATGAATTTTCATGTAGGTACTTTATTATGAGATAATGGATATAGAGCTTATAGAGTGAAAATATTCAAGTAAAAATTATTTTAAAAGAGAGATAATACAAATTAGTGAATTTTAAAAAATTTTAATAAAATAAAAAAAATAAGTAAAGTGTAAAAATCCTCTAAAAAATGTACACAACAATGAAATGTCAGAAAGACATGAAATTCTCGCCATTAACACACTAGACATAAAAATCACGATTTAAGTTACGACATAGACATAAAATAAAGTCTAATGTAGAGGCAGCCTTACAAATAAGTGATGACTCATTGAATGAAATGAGTCATTCAACACACTGGGTGCTAACTGCTATTATGAATATTATAATATAATTCGATCAATAGAATTTCGGTTAAAAATTTCGACGAAAAAAAATGTTAGTATTATCAAAAAATATATAGACAGAAAGAATTCTTATGTAGTATAAAAATGTCTCATACAAAAATTTTTGTTCTGGGGTTCCAACATTGGAACCCCATTAGTGAAATAGCTTTGAATGTACATCAGCATATTTCAGTTTTGTTTAAAAAGCTTTTACTTCCTTCCTTCTCTTACCGTACTGTTCTATAGTCGAATTTAATAAATTCAATTTTTAGTCGATACTACATAAGAATTCTTTCTGTCTATATATTTTTTGATACTACATAAGAATTCTTTCTGTCTATATATTTTTTGGTATTATGTATATTATATAAGGCAATCGAATCGAAATCGAAAAATAATTGGTCACTTGCATATACTCTTGCATTTTTGTCATCCTCTGTAATGTCTCTATTGTATTACAGATATTCCCATGAGGATAAAACTTATTTTTTTATACTTTTTCAGATTTTAATTTATTTTTTCACAACTTCTAGTATTTTCTGAAATTTTTTTTTAAAAATTAGATCCTTGAAATTATTTATTATTTCACTAGTTTTACTTCAAAATAAACATAAAGTAAGAAAGTAAATTTCATTTATTTTAAATAACATATGTATGTACATATAATTGAAAAAGATAAATAAAGATTAAGTATGGAAATAAATTGCATCATGCCAGGTAAAACTAAACTAAGATCTGAGAATTTAGTTTTTTAAATGAGATGCGAAATTGCATTTGATTATTTGAACTTCATAGTCGTTGTCGCGATTAAAGTTTACCTATACGTGTACATACATAATATTTAGCTGTATAAAATGTCCTCTTGACAGTTGACTAAAACTGTATTTGAACAAAACCAAAAGAAATTCATTTTGTACATACATACATATGTACATACGTACATGACAATATAATATTATTAAAAAAGTTCTGATGTTTAGACATGATAAATTTAATTATGAGAAATAAATGAAAATAAATTTAATTGTGTTTTATTAACATTGTACTCTTTGTATACATACATATGTATTTGTGTTGTAATTGTATGAAATTAGGAAAAGTGCCTGAACAATTTTCATGTTTTTTAATAGTTTAAGATCAACAAGATTAAGTTAACTTAACTTTATCATTTATGCACAGGATCCCTTAAAGCATTTATGTATTATACATCTGTAAACTATTCTTATACATATTAGAATACCATTCTCTTTTGTCATTTAATTGAAATTTATTTCTGGATATTTCAAAAACAAATTATCGTAAAAACAATATTTTTATAATCATAATTGAAAAAAATAAGGAACAAAAAACTAAAAGAAGAAAACTTTTCTTCTTGTTTTGCTCTCTGGAAGTTTTCTCCACAAATATTCATTCACTATACATATTCATAATTGCACAAAATAGGTAAACATTTCTTCCTATCATGTGCATTTCTGATTTGATAAAAAAAACTTTTTAATAAACTCTATTCTAAACTTTGGTGGAAACTTAATTCATTTTAAAAAAATAGGATTTTAAAATACAATAATTAATTTCATTCTAAATTTAACTACTGAGCTTTCCGTTTTTGCCATTTACTGTTAAATTTATTTTATAAAAAATATTTTGAAAACGTTTTGAAATAAGTAACAATTTTTATCATATTTTAAAAATCATCGCGTTTTAAGAATACTTAAAAATGTTTTTAAAGTTAATAGAGTGTTGAAAAAAATTACTTGAATGAAAATTTAAAAAAGCTATCCTTCCTTGATTGAAACTAAAAATTTTTCCATGAAGAGTAATAATATCAAAAGTACTTCTATGCATTTATTTTTCTAATAGATTTTTTTTAATGTTTTTAATTTCAATAGATTTGTAAATGCTTTTAACTTAATGGCATCACGATCCTAATTCCCATTTTTTGTTTAAGCATTTCAAATACCAGGAGAAACTGTAATACTTTTTACTGCAGAATTTTAAATTAAAATATATGAACTGATGAATGCTTAACAATCTTCAAAAAATACATCCATAGGTACATACATTATACATTATACACTCAGAAAAAAAACGTTGTTTGGTTCAACAACAAAAAAAATTGTTATTCGACAATTTCAAAAATTGTAACAAAATCAATTATCATATTTGTTAAATCAACTATCTATCAGTTGTTAATTTTACCAATAATAGCTTGTTAATTTCAAAATAACAATAAATTGTTGGATAACAAATTTTATGGACTGTTTTTTATTGTATGACAATGAAATTGTTACAAAAACTATTTTTACTGTTATTTTGACTAAAAAGATTAGTAGTTCTACCATCTCTTTGTAGTTGATTCACACTTTTGTTATTTAATTACCACTTCTGGTAATTGATTTATAATTTCGTTGTTAATTCTACTAATTTTTCGATTAATCGTTACGCTGATCAAAAAAATAAGTTTATATTGTATTCAGTATTGTATAGTTTTTTGAAGTAGCCACGTTTTCTACAATTATTAAAAATTTAAATGAAAAAAATGAATTTTAGTGAAAATAACGTTTTATTCGGTAATACTAATAATATCATTATATATGAAAATATCGAGGATACATTCCAGGACGATAAGGTGACATAAAAATTTATATTTCAAACTTGTGTTCTATTTTAAAAAATAAACGACTGTGCAATTTTAGCATATTTATTTTAAAAAGGGTGGGACCAAAACAAAACTCTTCTGGCCGACTGTATGATAAATATTATAATAATACTAAGAGGTTGAATAAATTAGGACTAAAAGCTAATAAACAGCCTTTATCTGAAATTTGTCAGAATCAAATTAATGGCTCAGAAGTTATTATAACTGAAGGTAAAAAGTTATTTTGATGTATACTTTGTATTATTCATTGTATTTATAATTTATTCATATTCATTTCAGAAATATCGAACCAAATTGCCTGGTTAGCAATAAATAATTCCCCGTGCAAAAAAAATGAAAACAAACGTTTGAGCTAAGAAGACAACAAATATTGGAATCAAAAGACGCATCCATAATATCCTATTGGCCTCTCCTAAAACATTCTCAAGGATTTGATCTGGTAAGTTTTATTTCTTTTCCATTTAATAAGAAATACATATACATATGTATGTAAACATTATACTTTCTTCAAACAGATTAACCTTGATGTCGCATCACTTTACCCTGATAAAGAATATAGATTAATCCGAAATTGGGCTATTTTTAAAAATAAAATTGGTGCTTACTTAAAACCAAAAAATTAAAGAAAACCAGAGTATCGAGTTGCTTAAAAAATTTAATTCATCAAATTTGAAAGAAGGTATTTAAAATGTTCCACTTAATTAGTAAAGATCCACTTTTTTTTCTATGTAACAGATGCACTTATTCCTCCGAATGTAAAACATTATATTAAAAAAGATAGTGGAAAACGAGTTATCATCAAATAAACCATTAGGGACTCACAGCAATCCTTTATGATCCAAATAAGCGGCCAAAATGAGATGAAAGAAAAACTTGAAAAATCAATTTGCAAACACAGAGGTGAGCAGTTCAAGAAAACAAAAAAGATTTCTATGTGCATTACGATACAATTAAGTATAAATTCGAAAATTTGTGTAAAATTTCAAATGATAAAATATATATGTATATCAGACCAAAATATTTTTAAGTTTGAATTAAAAGCTTATGAACACATTTGAAATATGTATTATTATTTTGTTTTAATGTTTAAAAGTTATAAACCATAATTTAAGAGCAGTTTCTTCAAAATTCTGTAATTTATACATATACATATGTATATTAGGAACCAATAATCCGATCGAAATAAAGTAAAGTGCCTTAGAAAGAATAAGAAGTTCTTATTAAGTGTTATCCTAAAATATCCTAACACGGAGAAATAACTGTTTTTGTAAAATATGTCAATTATGTGACCAAATAAGCACATACATATGTCACGTTAAAGGGACACACTTCAAAGTACGGTTCTAAAAATGTTCCGTTTCAAAAGGAAGTTTCCCCCAATATCAGAAAAGTTGGTTAATGTCAACAACAAAAAAAAAAAATATAGGTATATATCCTTTTCTGATAAAACCTTTTAAAAAGAATTCTTTAATATTCTGAATTTTTTCAAATATGAAGAAAATATAAGGCGCAAAACCAAATGGCGGACTCAGGCATCAAGCATCAAGACTCATGAATCTGACTTCAAGACTCATGATACCAAGAAAGACCAAATGCTGACTTCAGCTTCAAAAGTGCTACCAACACTATAATTAGCTATCAGAAATATCATAAATATATTTATGAATTTATGATCTCTCATAAATTCAATAATTTTTTCCTCGATGCTCATTTGTTGTGATAATTATTAATGTCTATTACGATATAAAAAATCTGAAAAATAAATACACTCCTTTTTCGAACGTTTTTAATTTTATTTAAATTAATATAATTTGTCACATCTAAATAAATAAAAGTTTTTACACAGTTCGATAAATAACAAAACGTAAATCAATTCGATCTTTCAATCCGTGTCTATACGGTTATATTTAGTTCGATTTGAACCTACATGGACTCGATCTCCATATACATGGAGATTTCAGTGGATTCAGTCCGAATTAAATTAAGATTCAATCCGTAGTAAATTGTCAACTTTCATATTTTTCATTATAATGTTGTCAACAATGTAGCATCAGACTCAAAATTTTAAAATTTTAAAACATCGGACTCAGACTCATTTGAGTCTTGATACCTGATGCTCTTATTTGGTGCAGTTACATGTATTTCCATATGCTAAAATTGATTTTGACATTTCAGATTTTGATGCTTGATGCCTGAGTCCGCCATTTGGTTTTGCGCCTAAATATGAGAATAATTGTGAAATGAATACTCTATGAGTTTTATTGAACAAAAATGATAACATCAAAATGACATAATGATTGTAATTAGTTTTTTTGTTATTTTAGGAAATATTATGTTGTATTATTTGTATTTTAGTTTTCATGTATTATAAATATAATATAAACAATTCGAATATTTGCAATAAAGGCGATACGCATACAAAATTGGTTTAGTCTAATTGAGATGACATCGAAATTTGTTCCTCAATGTAATTTATTGTCAAATTCTATTATTTCTATTATTCTATTATAATTCTAGTAAAGGACAACGAATCAGGCCATTTATTTATGTATAGTACATGTAAGTATTTTATGATATGTACATTTATTTAAATTTTTTGGATTGGTGAATGGTTGGGTGTTTATCGTGTTTAAGTGTGTAACATAATTATAGTTAAGTGTGCAGTTTATTAAATTGTATGATAAATTTATTAGCTTTTTGATGGACAATTATTGAAATACGTTTTATGTCATAGTGATATTGTGATTCTCTTTTATGTGGTATCTATTCAATTTTCATTTGTATAGGGACTTGAAAGTATTACAAATTACAGTGATTAGCGGTATGGGCGGAACCAGACAACCATTCGGTGATAAAATTGAGAAAGTTGCTGTAGAGTTATGTAGAGTAAAGAAGGAGAAAATTTCAACACCACACCAGCTTTAAATTATTTATATCATGGATACATTATGTATTATGTATATATTGGTAAGTAGGTCATGTGGTTATACAACAGATAAATAAGTTTTGTTTTAACTAGTAGGGGAGTATTCACATACAAACTTTAAACTCATTTTCATAAACTTTTCAAATCACACCAAAATGCTTCGATTATTTTTTCAAAATCCTCTTCTCATCACATTGTTCACGATTCTTCTTTAATATTTTTTCCCTTCGTAGAAAGTTTTTTGGCAAAGTACGGTTCTAAAAATGTATCGTTTCAATAGTTCACTCTCGCTAAAAGGAAGTTTCCCCCTCCTATCACGTAATGCACAAGTAAAAGCATTTAATAAGACTTTCATTAACGCATTCATGTTCATGTAGTTAATGATATTAATATGATATATCATAAATTCATTTATTTTAAACAAATGAATATCATAAATGATACTCTAGGTACAAAGATTAGGTACTTTGAACTTGAATTTAGATTTGATTTCCAATAGAATTTTAAGGTTTTCTTTCTAATGTGAAACTTTTGAAAATTTTGCCAACTGAAAAAGAGTTGCGAAGAAAAGTTTTAAAATAAGTCTTATTCATATTGTGAGAGGAAAGTAATGATAACCCAAAATATTGAAAAGTTGATAGTTCTAATATTTCAATTACGTTATTCAAATGATTTACTCATCTGTTCTATCATCCATTTTCCATCAATATTTTGCTTTTTAAAATGTGACAAATCACTAAACAGAAAAATTGAACAAAAATTGTAAAAGTTAAAAGATGAGCTGTTAAAAAAATAAATTGAAAATTTCAATTGTGTACATAATATAATGTAAAAATGATACATAAAATAATGAAAATAAAAATATAAAAATAGATAAATGAATAGATTACTTTTTTCAGAAAAAATAAGATGCAAGAGGAAAAGAATTGAAGGTAATTGTGCATTTTGAACATTTTTCTGATTAGCTGCTCAGAATTGAATTAAAAACTTAACATTGAAAAAGGAAAACTAAAGAAGTAAAACGATTGTTTGGGATTTTGCAAACTCTTTTCAATATTTTAATAAAAAGCAATTACTTAACACAAATGTGATAATGAATACATACTGCTATAACACAATATCACAAAAAATGTGTTGAAAAAAAAAATCTTTGAAGATTGAAGTACACGAAACCTTTGACATTTCAAAGATTAAAGACAGAACATAAAAAAAATTCTTTTAATAAAGATTCTCAAACTATTGATATGAATTCGTTACTTTCCTGAAAATGTTTTAACACTATTTTTGAATAATTTATCAACATTACATTTACATTTCTTTGGTCACTAGAGTTTATACTTCTATACCTGGAATTGACTGCCCTTCTAAACGTAAAGCTCTCCAGTCTCCATAATAGTAGGACAGTCAATGTTTTCTGACGTTCAATATATGTATTACTCGACCAACAAATTTTTTGAAAATACCACGTATCATATCTTTTTGTGTTTGTGTGTTTAATTACTGTTTGTTACTGCCATAAATCGGATCGGATCAAAATTCTTTTTAAAAATGTAAGAAAATTTAGTGTCTTCATACTAAACAAGAAATAAAACAAAACATTTACTAAATTACTCTCATATACATACATCTTAAACTATTTAGATCTTAGCGGTGAAAAAAAAAAGGAAAACAAAAATAACACATCACTCAATAAGTCCCCGGTCTAACTAAGAAAAACAAATTGTTTTTTAGAAATTCCACTTTATTCATCAACATACTCTCCTTCAAGAGTGATATATTCATTCCAACGCTCCTCTAACTTTTCGATGCCCTTTATTTAAAACGATTTGTCTTTGCTCTCAAAATAAGCCTCAGTGTCGACAATCACTTCTTCATTTGAGCCAAATTTCTTTCCCTGGAACATCTTTTTCATGTCTGCAAAAAGCCAGTAGTCGCTGGGGGCCAAATCTGCAGAGTACGGTGGGTGGGGAAGCAATTCAAAGCGTAATTCATCCAATTGAACAGCTCCAAACAGCACTCTGAATCGTCGACGCGTTGTTGTTTCTGGTTCGGTGTGAGCAAACGCGGCACCCACTTCAAAAGCAACTTGCGCATGCCCAAATTTTCATATAAAATTTTAAAGACACTACCTTCTGATATCTTCAAGGTGTCAGCTATCTCATGCAACTTTATTTTACGGTCTTTTAAAACTATTTTGTGGACATTTTTTATGTTTTCTGGAAAAACTGCCGATTTTGGCGACCAGAGCGTTCAGCATCATCGGTGCTTGTACGACCGCGTTTAAATTCAGCATACCATTCAATAATAGTTGATTTCCCTGGTGCAGAGTCCCCATAATGCTTATCAAGCCACTATTTGGTTCCAACAGTATTTTTCCCCATCAAAAAACAGTGTTTAATCAACACACGAAATTCCTTTCTATCCATTTTCTTGAAAATTGCAAAACTGAGGTCACTAAAACGACTGTAACCTCTAAACTAACGGTCAGAATGCCATGAAATTTTGACACGCACTGTTTGAAGGTTAGTACTACCCGAAAATTACATGAGTCTGTTAACAATGTTGCCATATATGTGTCAGACCGGGGACTTATTGAGTGATGTGTTATTTTTATATGTTAAACCTTTGTCCACACGAAATTACTTCTGAAAGGAACATTATCTGGACATTAGGAGGCGTATTATTTAAAACTTATGTGAAAGCTTGAAAGCATAAAATTTTATGTGCATATTTTTTGAAAAACAATGGAAGAAGTTTGAAATACTGTGATAATATTATTGACGTAACTTTTACATTCTTACATTTTCCTAAAATTTTCAAAGTAATCAATTTAGCTAGTTTTATTTATTAAAAATAAAATCTTTTGTACTTCAAATGAGCTACTGTAAAGTAAACTATTTTTAATCACTATTTTTTGTGCTTTTAATTATTGTAATATACAGACAATATAACACGCTTTACAGATATTTGGAAAGTGGATATACTTAACTTGTACTCACTCGATTCGCTACTTTTCATATTTTTATTGTTATGATTTCAGAAATTCTGTTATCAAACATTATATAGCTATTGTATATTTTCTATTTTATTTATTTTTGAATAATATTAACAATTATATTATGAATAATTTTCCCATAACAATGTCATGTATAAAATCTATTTAATTATTACATTGCAAAAACACATTACTTAATAAACGAAAATAGTAAACACGGAACTTGCGAAAATTATCATTTAGTAATAAACAACACCTGTTAATTGTTTTTAGAAACAAATTTACTAAATTCTACTAAACAATAACATACAAAAATATGCAATATTGTAATAAATGGTAATAAGCAATTACTTCCGTACTATAAGTTAAAAAGTCCAAATATGAAAGTGATAAGTTATGAAAACTGATTTGACTATAAATTGAATGTAAAATTAGTATGTAAGAGATTGAATGATTAAAAATAAATGTCAGTTGATTCATAGAAAAAGCAGTGTTTAATTTTGGTATCTCCGTAATCAGTATAAAACGTGTGTTATACAGTATTAAAGTTGTCCTTTAATACTATAACATTTACTACGTTTATACTTTCTCTTAAACCGGTATAACTCATACCGATATAAGTTATGACGCTTTAACATAAAACGATTATTAAACCGGTTTAAGCAACCTTATATCGATATAAAAAGAGGTATAAACACTTTATGACGGTTCGTGTGATTTTAAAATCTATTAAATAGAAATTTAGTTAGTTTAATACTTTAAAACAGATGTTATTTTAAAAATTAAAGAATATTGAGTGTAAATATTTGACTTAAGTATTCAAAATAATTATTTTTCTTTTGTTTGTAGTACTGTACCTTAAATCGCTTTATATAGAATTTTGTTTATATCGCTTTATCTTGTAAGTATAAACACCAACGTAATCGGTATAAGATAAACCGGTTTTCTATATCGCTTTAACTTATACCGCTTTAAAAAGTAAATATAAACGTAGTAATTGAGTCTGAAGGCTGTTTTTCAGTTTGCTTCTTGATTTCCGCAAAAAATCTCAACGGTTTTTTTTATTTAATTTATTTTAAAAATTTAACATACATAATTATGTACTGAAAACTACCTCGAATATATATGTATATAAGTATACATAATTATTTTTCCAGGCGATCGACTAAAACATATTTAGGTATTATTTAATCATCCAACTATAGTCTATTAATACATGCAAAAATAAAACAAATTATTAAACAGTTCACAGTTTTCAAAGACAATGAAATTTCATATGTCCATGTCCCCTGATGCGTTACCAACAAATTCCTTCAAATTTCAGCTATACCTTTTAGTCTAACGAATTATTTTCTTAATAGTTTTAAAATTCAATAAATATCAAAAACTACATATGAAGGAAAATTTTTGACAAAATATGTTCTTTACAAAGAAAGAAATAAATTTTTTCATGTTGTCAACAAAAGTTCAATATTTTTTTCCTATTGACAATTACAACGCTGGAGTCAATTTAGTAAACATATGTTTTTCAGTTAATCAGCTTACATACATACTTTAAATTAAAAATAGAATGTAAGAGCTCTGAACCAATGTCACTTATAAATTTATTTTCTCGTTTCAAACAAAGAATTATACCTGTTTCTTCAATATGTAGGTGCATATGGTATAGTCTGAATTTTAAGAGTTGAGGTTTTTTTGCGCATGTTTTACATGTCTTTGTGTTCTTTTTTGTGTAGATATACGAAAGAAGAAACGTGTTACAACAACAAAAACGCATGTGTGTAAGTATCTTTTTTTCTGCGCATGTTTTTCTAGTATAATACGAAACCTCAACTTTTAAAATTCTGACTACAGGGCCGGATCTAATGATTTTGGCGCCCGGTGCATTTATAATTTTTGCCGCCCTTTGTTATGAAATTTTTTTAAATATGTACGTACATGTAGGTAGAACATAAAAGACGCGTTTTTTAAAGAAGTATCCCCTATAGGCCTAATCCTCATTCAACATATTTTTTCAAATGAAAACATATTTCAAAGCTACTTGAAATACATATTTTCATAATATTAATCGATTATTTTAAAATTATCATTTGATTTTGAATTTTTAATTATTTAAAATCTAAAAAATTTATTTACTTTGTTCCATTTGAAAAAATATGTGATTGTATCTTAAAAAGAAATAAAAAATATAAAATAAAATAATAATAATAATAATTCAAAACAATAACATAACCAATAGTAGTTATAAAAATTAAACAAAAATCATTCAAAACAGTCTTCTTAGCAAAACAAAAAAAAAAAACAAAAAAAAATAATAATAATAATAACAATAATAATAATAATAAAACGTTAAATAAATAGAAGAAATTATAAAAAAGGTATTGAAAGTAGCTTCCTTAGCAAAAAACATTATTTAATGAATAAATTTGTAGTTATCGTTCATTTATTTTTCAAATTTACACGACGAGCTTTAATTTTCGCGAAATCGTTAATAAATTCTTCATAATCAAGAATTAGAGATGCGATGGTGCAAATTTTTTACTTGCACCATTTCAACGCAAGTTTCATTTTAAAAGAGAAGAAAAGTGAGTATGCGATGAAATTCGTTATAATTTTTTCATAATCAAGAATTAGAGATGCGATGGTGCAAACTTTTTACTTGCACCATTTCAACGCAAGTTTCATTGTAAAAGAGAAGAAAAGTGAGTATGCGATGAAATTCGTTATAATTTTTTCATAATCAAGAACTAGAGATGCGATGGTGCAAATTTTTTACTTGCACCATTTCAACGCAAGTTTCATTGTAAAAGAGAAGAAAAGTGAGTATGCGATGAAATTCGTTATAATTTTTTCATAATCAAGAACTAGAGATGCGATGGTGCAAATTTTTTACTTGCACCATTTCAACGCAAGTTTCATATTAAAATTTAAAGAAAATGTTTGTGCGATAAGGAACGATATAAATTTTACCATATAAAATTTTGATAGCGTTGGAGCAAAAAGCTTTTCTGCTCCATGAGTTGAAATTGAAGCTGAAGCCTATATACATTCGCATTCTGTTTTGACGTTATTTCTTCTTAACAGATAAAATAGTAACACTAAATGCAAGTATGTACATATATACATATGTAGTAATATTTTTAAATGAATGTACATCGAATGTTCGTGCGTCGAATAAAAGGTGCTTTTTAGAAATGTTATGCATATAAGAATCTAATATGAATATACATATTACATAATACATACATATGTATATGTATATACATATATTTAAATTAGTGATCTTTGAAAATTGTTCTCTTTTATGTTATTTTTTATTAAACAAAATTTAAAAAAGTGAGCAGTTATTTTCAGCGCCCCTAAGTTTTAGCGCCCGGAGCGAGTGCTCCAGCTGCTCCTATGGTAGGGCCGGGCCTGTCTGACTATATATATTTTGCTGTTTGAGAAAGCAAATACCTTTATGCATTCCTTAAAATAGCATTTCAGAAAAATATTTGTTATTTCAAATTTTAAAAATAATTTTATACATTTTCATATCCAGAAATTTTTTCGTGGTTTGTTCATCTTCATTAAGAAATATGAAAATTTTATCTGTAATAGATCAGGAGATCAGAATCAACAGGCATATTATTTTATTTTCTTTTACATTAAAAAATATCTAATGCTGTTCTGAATATATGTATATTTTTACTTTAAGATATATACACATAAGCAAACACAAGGGAAAAAAATGCAGCAATATAAGTATTATATGCATACATTTCTCATTTCTCATATACCATGCATATCATATATCTTTTACAAAAACAACAAAACACAAAAATACTCAATAATATTCAATATATACTACAAATGACATCCTATATGGGAATAATTAGTCTGTTATAGAATTTATATTGTCATTGATTTTACTATCCTTATCTTATTAATTTTCACAGACAAAAGTATGTATTTACTTACATATTTGCAAAGATTCAGAAATATAGCATTTCCTGTTGAGATTCATTTGCTTCATTATTTGTATTTTACAGTAATTAAGTATATTCGATACATATTATTCATTATAAATTGTACTTTTATAGTAATTTTTCGTTATCAATTATTTTTAATAATTTTTGATTTGATTATTATTGAACGAAAAAGGCTTGAAACAAATAAATACGAAAAATTTTTGGTTGGTTGGTTGAAGTGGCGATTCTCAGAAGCTTCTGAAAACCAAATTAGCACGGAGAGTGCCGTTTTGATACCACACACTTCGCAGTTAGCTGTCGAGTGAGAGGATTGTAGAGCCCCTTTATGTCATACATGCACCTATGTACAGTTTAAAGTGGAATGCGAACCACTAAATTCGTTGGTAGAGAACAAATTTTATTCGTATGACAGGACTGGTACTAATATTTTCTTGTAGTTGGTTTGTGGACTAGCTTATGGTCTTCAAACAGAGCCACCAAACTATTTAAGTACTGAGCACTTATTCCCAACTCAAGTGAATGGGTACTCGTTCAAAGCTGAGTGAACTTAAGCGGACTCGAACTCGAGACCTTCAGCATCAGAAGCCAATACTCTACCGCTTCGTCTACTGCCCGCCCCATACGAAAAATGATAGGATATACAATTTTTTTCTCATTTGCCTCATGAATTTTTAAAGGACTTTCCAATTAAATTATTTCCATTTACGATGTTGGTTATTACTCATTATTTGGCAGGTGATAAAAATATATAACTTTTATCTTTTTTAATAAATTTGTTTAAACGAATTTTAACATAAGGTTTTCTACTAATGTTTCCAGACACAACAGTTGTTCCATATAACTAACTTTTTCATAATATTTATTACACAATTTACTCTAAAAGATAAATTGATAGTATATAAATATAAACTTCCGTTTTTGTAATCTATGATGGCGTTAGATATAAAATTTTACAGATTTAAGAATTATATTCTAATAATATTGTTTAATAAATAAACTATAATATAATTTTTCTCTAAAACTCTATCAAATGTACTTTTTGTAAAGCAATTCCAAAGTATATACGAGTACGAGTATGTTAGAAGCTTTTATAATTTATCTTGCCAAATGATTACCGATAGAAAATTTTGAATTCTTTTCAATAAATTTTGATTTTCACGTATAATAAACTTATATTGATATGAAGGAGTTGATTATGCAAATTGTGTTCTTCATAATATGAAAATCACGATTAATGTTCTGTGAAATTGGGAATCAAAAAAATTCATAAAATTCAAAATCTCACATTTTAGATACAAACTTTAACTTTAAACTATTTTTGTTTCTTCTTTTAAATTGCTTCTATTGTTGACTAAATTTGGAACAAAGTTTTCCAAATTAAAATAAAAAAGAAAATCTTTGAATTTATCAATGATTTTTAAAAAAAATTCTCCGTAATTGATTAGCTCAGAAGCCAAATATGAGTTCATAGAACAAAAATTGAGAAAATAATTGTTTTTTAATACAATAATTTTTAAAATTTTTAATTTATTAATTTGATCAAAAAAGTACATATACATATGTATAAAATATTTATTCAAAGTGTATTAATTGAGGCAATAGCAACATCTTTACAACTTCAAGACTTAATCTTTTGGCAACTGAAAAATATAGAAAAGTTCTGTAAAAATAGTACAACAAATGACAATTCATATGTATGATTTATTGAAGTCATTGGCGAGTTGGCGACGTACTACTCATATGTATATAATTGTTTTTGTTGATAAATCATTATAACAAACATCTTCTTCTTCCAAATTATTTGAATTTTTATCTGTAAGTGTTTTCTTAAAATTCTGTAAAGGTTGTGCTTTATTGCAGGTATACATTTTTTTCTCTGTTTATTTCCTTTCAAATTGCTTTACTATTAGGGTACAGTAAAAAAAAAAAGGTTCGTGAAGTTGTTATTTTACATATTCAGAGCCATAAAAAGGGCTTTCTAAATGTTTTGTTTTCGATTAAAAATTACAAAATCAAAAAATCATCGAAAAATGGAATTAGTCACATCAGCTTCTGAGTCACTCAGTTATGAATAGAGCGGTATTAGTATTCTTTTAAATTAAGTTCAAATTGTAAGTGAAAGTAAAAACATATGTACAATATCAGATAAACAAGTAAAACAATCTTCCCACTTTTTAAATTTATTTTTCAAAATAAATTATGCTAAGATCTTTGGGCATGAACACATTAGGTGGTTATAACAACGGGCGCAAACCTGTTTTAAAACCTGTTTTTACAACTGCTCAAACTACATCTGAACGCACGACCAGTTGTAACGAGAGTGTGAGTGTATTA
Source organism: Bombylius discolor (assembly GCA_939192795.1). Taxonomy (NCBI): domain Eukaryota; kingdom Metazoa; phylum Arthropoda; class Insecta; order Diptera; family Bombyliidae; genus Bombylius; species Bombylius discolor. The sequence goes on along the minus strand of OW584241.1, from coordinate 16,500,630 downwards.
CAACCGTAGAGCTAAAATTATTTTAGATGATTTCTTATTATACCAAATTGAAAAAAATTATACCATTATTGTTACAACCAGCGCAAAATAACCGGTTTAACCACCTAATGTGTACAGACAGTTTTGGAGTATGTTTTAGCCTTGTTTCAATATTTTTTTTTTTTAACATTTTGTTTTAACCAAGTATTTTTATTTTCTATTACAATCTGTCTTGTCACTACACTTGTTACTGGTCTCTGTTTTTTTTCCAGTAAACTTTGTAAAACATGGCATTATATAGTCAGAATTTTACAAGTTGAGGTTTCGTATTATACTAGAAAAACATGCGCAGAAAAAAAGATACTTACACACATGCGTTTTTGTTGTTGTAACACGTTTCTTCTTTCGTATATCTACACAAAAAAGATCACAAAGACATGTAAAACATGCGCAAAAAAACCTCAACTCTTAAAATTCAGACTATACATATATTTCTATAAAACATAAAAAAGTTTTCTTGGGGAAAGATTCAAATATATGATACATACAATATTTCGAAATACATACATATGTATGTATAGGTACATTTTGATTTTTATAAAGTAAGTAAAACACAAGATAAGACCTGAGGAATTTGTATTTTTCAAATGTAGCTATGTTAAAAAATTTAAAAAAAATCAAACAGGTCAATGACTTTTGAAAAGAGGTTAAATTATTCAAATCTAATATTATTTTCTAAGTTCTATTGTGCGTATAAGAATATGGATTTTATTTATCTTCGTATAAATAATTTAAATTTAAATTGATAAAAAATTACATGTCGTATTGTTTATTGAAGCAAACGTTAAAAATGAAATTAAAAAAAAAAATTTTTTGTCATTAAGAAAAGAAAAACTGTTTCTAAAAATTTGTTTGATAAACTTTTATTGAATTTAATTTGCATATTTTTATGACACGATTTCAACGAGTTCGACTAGTGAATTTAAATTCGAAGATTATGAATAGGCACCACAAATATTCCACAAATAAATTATAATTTCTAACACGAATATAATGTTTATGTACCTATACAGGCTATATACAGGGTGTTTCGTTTGGTTTCGTTTGAAATGATACCAGTGATAGGTCTCATAGAGACAAACAGAAAATCGTATGGGCGAAGGGGGGTTTAAATCTCAAGGGTTTAGGGTAGAGGGACAAGTAGGGTTTTGTTTGAAAGGGCAAAGGGTACTCCATATTTTTAAAAAAATATAAAGTGACCCTGAAAAAAGTTATGGGGTGTTTTTTGAAAAAAGTGCAAAAAAACTTCAACGCCCTCTATTTTTCTATTTTCATGTGTCAGTGCTGTGCATAAAAAAGTTCCCTAAGGGATATTCATCTTCACGTCATGGCACATTATTAAAAAAAATAAAATAAAATAACGAAATAAAATATAAAAAAATTTTAAATATGTATATAAAAAAGGAGGATTTAAAAATAAATATTTTTTTTTTAGACTTAAAAAATAAATTAAATTGTTGTATTATAACTTATAAGTCCAACTGATGTTATTTTTTTTTTTCTTGTAAGTATTTTTAAAATTTAATTTATTAAAATTTAGAAAAGAAAAAACAAAATGTGTAAATTATTTTCATTGTGTTAAAAAAAAATTGTTTACGTAAAATTTAGTACAAATGAAATGTTAGAATAAAATTTTAAAGTGAGAACACCATACTGAAACGTCTTCAATAAAGTGAATTTCGAAATTTCCTAAATGTTTCAAAAAAAAAATGTTCAAAAATCTGGCAGAATACCACAATTTTTCGGGCAATATTTTAAATATTTTATGTGCCATTTTCAAAGGAATTAAAATACAAAAATCCATGAAATTGCTTGAATTATAGGATTATAGATAGGAGGAAAATAATTTTGACTTTTGTTTGGGGTTATTGGTCTGAATAAAATGTTAGAAAAAAACTATAAAAATTGGTGCGTATTTAAAAAGAAGTGGTTGTATGGAACTTGAGTTTCTGACGTTTTGTAATTTTCTTAATGACAATTATGCAGAATTTAATCAGAAAATGAGTTTGAATTTAAAAAATAAATAAATAATTGGTTTGGTTTCATGTTATTTTTCTCGATTATTTAATATTTAATAATGTGGACATATTTTATTTAGAAGTATTTGATATAAACTTTTATCTGTCGGGCCTTTCAAGAATTCAATTGTACACTTTGCTGAGTATCTGTACATACAGACATATGTACAATGTATTTATTATTTTCCCATTTCTTTCTATTTTGAGTTAATTTTTAATAGTGAAGATGAAAACTCCGTTATAACCAAAAACTATCTTTTAGTAGAAGAATATGTAAGTAAGAATATCTTCAAAAATTCAGATGCGCAGATGTTTCATTTTGAAAAAAAGATAATGCTGTTGTTAGGCTGTTGTAGTAAAAGTTTTTAATCCAAAGTTTTTTTGCAAAAATTAATACTTCCTACTTATCATGATGTATTAAAACGGCACTCTTAATGATATTTGGTCTTCGGAAGTAATCCAAGAACCGCCACGTCAACCAACTTCTCATGATACGCTCCAAGTATCAAAGTTTCCTTGCTTTAATTGTTGCGTACAGTTATAACGCATATGAAGTTTTATTTACAGTTGCAGAAATATTAAATTCATTTTTTTGTTCTTGCTTTATGTTTCCGAGAATGAAACACACCTGTCTTATTTTATAGTAACTTTTATTTTTACTTCTGAATTAAAATAATTTTTAATAAGGTAAACAACAACAAATTAAAAATAGTTTTATTTCAAAATAATGGTATTATTATAAAGGTTTATAAAAATATAAAAGAAAGTTTTGTAGTAAATATGTACATAATTAAAAGTTTTTCTTTTTACCATTAAATATTCACATTATGATAAGATATGTGGTTTTACATATTTTAAAGTATAAAAATAGTTTAATTATTACTTTGTTTTTATTTGTGTTTTTAATTTTCCTTTTGTTATTCAACTTGCGCACACCACCGTTAAACTTATTTTTATTGAGTAAAATAATTTATTAATATTAAAAGGAAATTAGGGTTTTGTATGAACTAGGTATGTACTAAAAGTTTATGCTTTTGTGTAAAATTAGACCAATGTTTTAAAAAAATCAATACATTTACAAGTACATAATATGTAGGTATGTATGTTGTAAACACAAAAATATTCTTGGTTGATTTTTTATCAATTCTATGTGGAGTTAAAAGGAAAAGAATAACTTTTAAAAGCAAAAATCAGCTGGGTTCATGTTTGCTTTTTTTTAAAGATAAAATATAAAATATACTTTAAATGTTTCTTTTTTATCGCGCGATCAAAACTGCTAAATGCTAATATGGGATTTGTAATATAGTACGAATATTAGCACTAACATTAAAATTTTCAGCTGAAAAAAAAAAATTAAAGAAACAGAAATATGAAATTCAAATATCATAGATTTAAATCTACAATATCTTCAAAATACTAGCTGTGTTTTATTGGACATGAGAAAGTGATAATTCTGAGATTTCTCACTTCATTCATTTTTTTCTATTCTACAATAGAGGTCGCTACGAAAAATATCTCTTCCTCACTAAGGTATTCGTTCACTTTCTCAGTTTCAGTTTATTTCATATGAAATCATAGTTTGGGGTTATGACGTGAATTTGTAATTTGTATTTTATATTTCTTTTTGATTTGTTTCGTAATCTTATATTTTTTTAGTGAAATTTGTTCAAGTATGTACATATATAATTTAATTTTTTAACATGTTTTTTTGGGCATTTATATTGAGGCTATTCTCAAAAAAAAGATAAGTGATCTGAGCAAAACGCAAGTGATCACATATCACTTCCTCAGTTCCAATAAAACACAGCTTTTGTTTCAACTATTATGTATGTGCACATTTAAGAACAACGACATATGTACATATGTACATTTAAGAACAATTTAATTATTTTTGTTCAAATTCAATTGATAAGGAAATTGTAATGCTGCGATTAATGGTCTCAAAAGATTAAGAAAAATAAAAAAATCGTGTTAATATTTATAGTTTATATGATGGGCTTTCGTTACGGTTTGATGAATCTACTTTTTAAAGAAAAACAAAGTTTGTATTCTAAATAATTCTGTTTTATTTTATTTCATGGATTTCTTTTTTTCAAGAGTTCAAAAATATTAAACATATTTATTTTTGTAGAAATAACTTCAAGCACTTATTCAAATTGATTGATGTTATCTCAAATGCATTTTATGGAAATTGAAATTGATATTTTCAATATGAAGAAAAATTTATATGAAAAATAGTTGTAAGACCATTAAATATATTTTTTACAGTTCAAAAGAAATTTTTTTTTTTAAATTATTTCAAATCGATTGAATTGATTGGATTCAGAAGTGGTTTTAGTTCAATAAAACATAAATGAAATATTTTTAAAAGCGAAAAAAAATTCTTTTGTATACAGATATTTTGAAGAAAATCAGTGGGGCATAAAAATATATTTTTTGCAAGTTAACTTTGAAACTTGAAAAAAAAAAAAAAAACTTAATATTAAATACAGGTTTTAGTGTTAGTCATTGAATTGTGAAACAATTAACATAAATATTTAAGTACATATCTTTATGTATCTACCACTCTATATTAGAGGAGTAATACATTTTATTGACATATAGCAGATAAGATACGAATGTTATTTTTAGAAAAGGAAATAACTATGAAAACTTTATTGGTAAATTTTGAAGCATGTTCTAGAACTTTTAGATTTTTTCTTTAAATTAATAAAATTCAAATTCGAAACACATAATTTTTTTCCAATCAAAATCTGTTTTTTAAATTTTAAAAATTGTCAATAAATGTTTTAAAAGTGAGAAAAATTATTTGAAATTGAATATAACTTAGAGGATTAAAAAAATCCTTGGCATTTTTTTTCTTGCCTACAAATAATTTTCTGAACTTTCATATAATGCGTATTATTATTATTTACATCGATAATCTTCCAATTCTTAATGACATTTAAGTAAATTTTCTATTGGCCAAAATTCTTAAAAAATTATTATGCATGTGAACTACATATTCACACATGTGTTTTTGTTTAATGCTAAAAGATAAGTTGATTAATATCTAAATACAATTTGATTTTAAAAGTAACTGGAAATAAATTTATGCAATTTTTCCATTAAAATTAGTCACGTCCTTATAAAAGACAGTTAATATTAATAGTATTGCATGAGAAAAGAAATAAAAAATTACCAGTATCTGCAATGAATTAAAAATTTAACATTTAACACGTCAACAATAATTTCTTTGAATAAAAAGCAATGGGAAAAAGATTAAGAAAACTAAAATTGGGAAAAACAATCTTGATATTATGAATTTCTTATTTTGTTTCATTAATTATTTTTTTAAATATATAATTATGTTTATGGGAAAAAAATGTTTGTACTCAATTTCATATTTTATGTATCCATTTTATACTTATTCTTTTTTCATGGTTTGAATATACTATATATTGATTGTACACCCACATACATATGTATAATACAAGCACACATTCTACAAAAGTATGTACGTATGTACCTACATTATATAATAATGGATCAATTTGAAGTGACAATAAATAGCAGGGGTCTGTATAAATGAAGTGACTAATTCAACATTTTAAATGCATCATATGACTTTTTCTTTATGGGTAATTTTTTATTTTATTTTTTTTTCTATTCCCTATATAAGATAACAAAATCACTTCCCATTTCAAATTGATATCTAGAATGAAAATATTATGTAAATGCGAAATAATAAATTGTAATTTACATTTTCAACATGTAAATTCAGAATACATACGTATACATTATTCAGAATATAACAATGACAGAATCACACACAGTTTCAATCAGAAATTTAAAAATTCAAGTACATTGTTAACTTTTCAATTATTTTTCAAACATGAAAAAAAAGATATTAAATTCTTATCATGATATTAAATTTTCCAATTATGTATGTTCAAATATTTTTATCCTTGTTTTTAATTTTCTTTTTATACTCGTATTTATGCTGATTCTGTTTATGCTACGATAAGCTTTTCTAATTTTTTTTTCCGAATCAAGTTGATTATAATATTTTAGACAAATTTACTCTTAGAATTTCACGTTCACTTCAAAGTTTACTAAAGTTTTTGAAATTATTGAAATTTAAGTAAGATAATGGAAAATAATACAAAATTATAAATTTGTCTCGCCATTATTAGTTTTGTATCATATATGTATTTTCATTCCTCAAAAAAAAAAATTCAATCATATTTGGACAGAAAATATTTAATTAAGATCATGTTGTGGAATTTATGCTACTTAAAAAAATAGAAACTATCTACGACATACATACATATGTAAATATTTTTATTTTTTATGCATTAAATGTTTTACAAGTGTGTTCATATTGATAAACCATGACTTTTCTAATTAGGGATTTGTATTTAAAACCTTGTAAAACATTTTTTAAATGAATTTGAATTTCAAACATGTAAGCAACAAAATATGTATATTAAATAAAGAAAAAAAAAAATAATAATAATAATTGTAAGAATAATGTCTATAGTCAGAATTTTAAAAGTTGAGGTTTCGTATTATACTAGAAAAACATGCGCAGAAAAAAAGATACTTACACACATGCGTTTTTGTTGTTGTAACACGTTTCTTCTTTCGTATATCTACACAAAAAAGATCACAAAGACATGTAAAACATGCGCAAAAAAACCTCAACTCTTAAAATTCAGACTATATACTATTGTCTTTAGTGAAAATCCGAAGGAATATATACATGTTTGAACATGTAAATAATTTTTATTACCTGTTCCTTTGTTAAAAGAATATATGCGAAAAATTAAGGGAAAAACCCAAAATAAGTAAAAAAAAGGAAAAGAAACGAAGACAAGAAGTAGAGATATTCATCCAGAACTATTTTTTAAAATAAGGCATTGAATATTTAGAAACACAAGAGTGTAGAGGTAAATAATATTATATAAAGAAAAAGGTTAAATTTTAGAAAAATATAAGCGATGAACGTCATCGTTCTTCCCATTCAAGACTTTTGGCACATTCTGAACGTGAAAAGAGTGAATCATATGATAGTGAACGTCACTTTCCTTCTCGTGATGCACATTGTGAAGAAAGTGAAATAAATATGAGATTTAATCGCTTAGAACGCTGTATGTATGTATACAGGGTGATTCAGTTTAGGTGTCTCACCCGGAAACTACGGATAGGTCTCGGCGAGATGAACAAAACATCGTATGGATGAAGGGGGGGGGGGGTCAATTTCAACCGTTACGGAGTTAGAGGGGGGCAAAGATTTTTAGTACCTTTTCCTTGTTTTACCCGATAACTTTTTACAATGGCACGCTAGGGTCACTCTTTTTCTTGCGAAATTGTAGAGGACCCCTGTTTCTTTCCAACAACATCTTACATGCCTCTGAACCTCTTACCATTCAAAAGTTATAAGGCCACAAATCCAAAATGTTGTAATTTTTTTACCCATTTTTTGACTTTAACTCTATTTTTCTCGAAAATTGCTCGATATTAACCCTCACTTTTTATTGCAGAAAATAAAAGTTCAATTGATTTTGCATCGAATTTTTTTAATCATTATTTTTCGTAAAATGCATTATTTTCGAGATATTTGTACTTGAAAAAACTGAAAATTGGCATTTCTAGTACCTAAGTATTTTCAATTTACATTGTAATAAAAGTACATTTAAACCATGAATTTCAAATATTTGTCTTTTTTAGATATGACCCCCCTCCCATACGATTTTTTCCGTTTCTCATCGAGATCTACCACCATGTTCAGTTTAGCACACGAACCGTGAAACAATCTGTATATGTAAGATAAGGGATCGTTCAGTTATCTAGGGTTGGTATAGAATTAGGTTTTTTATGTCGTTACATTACCAATTTATATTTAAAAGAGACATAAATAGTCAAATTTCATATCCATATATAACACTTTTTCAATTAATTAAACTCTGTTTCATTTAATTAATTTAGTTTTATTTCTTAAAGTAAATAATTAAAAGTTTACAAAAACTCTTAGTATTTTAAAACAACAACAAATGATTTCAATTCGATCTTCAGAGCCTCCTGGTCCTGACAAAACAACATGTAGGTTAGAAAATGAAAACAAATTAATCAATAACACGCGAGGACCAAAATTCCTAAAAATGGAAAGAACAGATAATAATAAAACACTTACAAATGTATCACCTTTCATATTTCAAAAAAAATATCGACAATAAGATAAAAGGCAAATTAGAAACATGTAAAAACGTAAAGATAACATCGAAAAAGACACAGAGGTTTATTTATATTAATATTTTCAAAAATTACAATCCCAGAATATATTAATGTAGGATACGAAAAAATATCAGTAAGACACTATATTCCCCAACCCCTCCGATGCAAAAATTGCTTACACTTTAAACATAAAGAATCAGAATGCAAAAAACCAAAAATGTGTTTGAACTGCAATAAAGAATACTATCTTGACCTTGAAGAAAAACCAGAAGAAAAATGCAATGAAAAAACACAGTGCACAAATTGCCATTCTGATCAATACAACTCAATAAGCAAGAAATGCCCAGTGTACATTAAACAAAAAGATATTACATACAAAAATCAAAACTATAGAAAAAATAGATATTAAAACAGCAAAACAAATTTACAACCAAAAAAACCCAACAATACTCAGAAATACTTTATAAGCAGAATAAGCAGAAAACAAATCTTTTAAAACATTAAGCTGAGATTTACACAAAACAATCAAAGATCAAATAAAAAACAAATGGAAGAGAAAGTAGTAAACTAAAAGAAATTAAACACAATATAGATCTATGGACGAACATCAACCAATTATCAAGAAAGGACAGTTCCATATTAACAAGACTCAGGATTGGACACACAAAATTAACTCATGAACATCATCTGAAACAAAACAGTCCTTCATCCTGCTAATGCAAAGAACCACAGCGAACCACACAGCGAAAAAAAAAACAGGACATCAACATATAAATAAAAATTTAAAAAAAGAAAAACTTTAAATATGTATGTACCTAGATATAAAATAATAGATGTATAGTACACATATCTCTATCTCTATTGACAAAATTTTTGAAAAAAAAAATCATAAATTTCAAATTTATGGCCCTTTTTCTTGAATATGGAATTCTTACATATTATTATGTTTTTTGTCGTTATAGGACGGATAATTCTGTTCACGTTTCTATTTACTACAAGTGTAAAACTGTTTATACCTATTCGTTGTAATTCATTGTAAAAAATAAATTAGTTGCTACTAAAAAAAAATCTCACTGCTTTTTTTGTATTAATTTGTAACAAATATAACATTTTCAAACAAAACATCTGAAAGATATGTGTTGAAACACGTTGAAAAATGTTTATACCTTTCTACCAAACGTAAAGGAAAATAGATAAATTGCTAACATTCAATCATCTAAATTAACATTTTAAATATTATATTTTATCTTTAATTTAGTGGTTTGCATTCCACTTTTAGGTGCATGCGTAGGTGTCATGTTGAGCTATTGCACTAAGAAGAAATTATTATCTATATAATAGTATACTCGTAATAAAACGATAATTTCTAAAAATCTCAGAAAACTGAAAATTAAATTTTGTAATAAAAAAATAAATGAAATTTTTTTGTAGTTTTTTAACGAAAAAATGAATCTAACTTAAATTTTTTGATTTATTCTCTATTTTCTTTGTGGTTATTTTTCTTGAAATGATAAAAAGGAATCTTAACATTTTTCAAAGAATTTATTCAAAACTTTTTTTAGGTTATAAAAGTTCTCAGAGTTGTGGTGATGTTTTGTACACCTTTTCTTTAAAAAACTAAATTTATATGTACATAAACTAGCAATTAATTAAAAACTTCAATAAAATCAATGTCTTAACAATGCAATGGCTTAAATTTTTATTTAAATTAAAACAATCGGTGAACTTTTCTAAAGTTTTACGTTCAAAACTATATTGTGGTATTTTTAGAATTGCCTTTATTTTTTAGAAATCTATTTAAAAATACAAAAAGTTAAAAAAAATTATTTAATAAAAAAAAAAGAATATTTTAATAAGTAATTACATAAAAATCTACATACTATACTTTAGCATATACTGTTTAAGCACTACTGTTTAATAAAATTGAAATACTTACTTTTCAAATTTCTTGTTTTTCAGAAATAGGAAGTGCTTTAGTACTAAACACATAAAATAAATAAAAATTCAGATTATCACATACATTGATACATATGTAAACATCAAACAAATCTTTTTCGAATTTATTATCATTATTTACAGTGTTATAGTATTATGTAAATCATAAATTAGTACATACATACATGTACTCGTATAGGTATCCCTTATGTTTATGAATCACTAAAAAAAGCGGTGTAATTTCCGAGAGTGTGTTACTTTTCAAATTAACAAGGACAATGAAATTTATCATATTACTTCTCGTGAAACACACAATGTTAATAAATTACAAAAGCTACAAAGTGTGACGATGATCATTTCAAAATTTTCACATTTTATATTTTATCTTATGAAAGTGATGCAAATTGCATTTCGTTTTGTTGAAAGCTTTTATTACATAACAAACACTTCAAAACACAAAAGCATAGTAATAAATTTACTCTATCTTAAATTAAAAATCTCGTCTACCTTGCTATATGTTCTATTTGTTACGAAAATAAAAAAGAAAACACCTTAAGGGGTTTACCTTATACATTCATCAAAGGGATTGTTTTTTGAAAAGTATGCCTGTTAATTTATTATTTACAAAATTATTTTTTATGCATTCGAGAACTTTATACATACGTACATAAGTATATATACAGGGTGTTTCACGATTCGTGTGCCAAAATGAGCATGGTGGTAGATCTCGATGAGATATGAAAAGAATTGTATGAGAGGGGGGGAGGGGTCTATTCTCAATGGTTACCGAGATATTCAAAGTCAAAGACAATTTTTTTCCAAAAATAACCAGTTCCACTTTTTGCAACATATTTTAGAGCTCGCGCAATGTACAGAGCTGAATAAAAGTTATTTCTAAAGAGAACCTTCAGACCTCTCAAAAAATGTCTTTTATAAAGTTTTATGTCAAATGGTTCAGAAGTTATTGTAACTCAAAGTCAAAAAATTTTGAAAAAAATTCGTCATTTTTATGTTCACGGTCGAATATCTCGAAAATTTGCCTTATTATTTTTTCATTTTTTTGGCTTAAATAAAAGCTTATGTTGTCTACTTTTATATGGTTGTTGTTACACAATTAAGCGGTGTATATAAAATTAAGTGTATTGATTCTTCAGTCATTTTATATCCATCTCTGTTTTAGTAATAGTAGGTAAATTTAAAAATAGAAGTTTTAGAATTAAATGGAAATTTTATGTCAGATTTTTTTATGAAATGTGATACATTCTATTTTATTTAAAATGAAAGTTTATGAAATCAGATGTTAAAATAAACATGTCATGAGCACGTTCTTTGTATTTATAGTTGAGAGTATCGCAAACAAACAAAAATGCAGCAACTAAATGAAATTGCAATTTAAAACTATGTACCTTTAAAAAATGCCTAAAGAAAAAAAAATACAAAATTGGACTATGAGTAAACACGAAGAAATTGATACATTATATAATTGATTAGCTATGTAGTAGTATGAAAAAGATAACTTAAAAGATTCTTCTGAAGAAAGGAAACATTTTGATTTTTAAAAACGTAGAATACTGAAAACTCCTTAAATTAAAAATTCAAAAATGAAAAATGCATTTTAACAATTTGTTTTTAGACATATTATCTGAAATTTTCCATTATATCTCTATTTTATTAATCACTAGCTAGATCACTAAAAGTCAAGAATTTTTTAGAAATACATATGTTTTTACGAAAAATAATAGAAATTTAAATAGTTTTTGAAAATTGGGAAATCTATACATAAACATGAGATCATGGACAACTGTATGATTTACTTCAGTAATAATACCTCTAATTAAAATTGAATTTTCCGATTCATTTCAAAATACTTGTAGCAGTTTTAAAATATCAATGAATACGATTTTTATTGTCGAGAAGAAATTATATTTAGATAAAAATGAGAGAAAAAAAAAAAACAAAAAGTTAAAACTTGCATGTATATTTTACACAGTTAATCGTTTTACACAACTTTTTTTTGTTAAAATACTTATTAACATTTTTCCAACCTTAGAGTTTTAAAATAAAAATATCAATGTTCCAAAAAGAAAATAGGAAATCTGTTTAAAAATAACGATCTAGCTTAAAAAGTTTCCATAACGAAAAATATACAATGTATAATGAACATACATATGTGTGTACATACATTATTTGTATAAATGGTGTTATATATGTACGTACATACATATTATGTATGGAAAGTTTATAAAGTGAAAAAAAATAAACTTTTAGTTTTCAGTGAACTTATATGTAGGTATGCTTTGAAATCACAAAGAGACTTTATATAAATCTGCGGTTCATGTGGGTGGTTAACCGAGTTTGAATTGAACGAATTTAAAACATTATACATTATACCACAAAATAAGTTAACTTTGAACTTGAGTATTGTTTTAAAAAGTTTAGAACTTTAACAGCTATTTTTTTATTTATATGCAATATACCTATGTAGGTATGTTATAGGTATATTAAAATGTTAGATACAGATTCTATGTGACAGAAATATGTACACAGTTCATAGTAAAACCAAAGCGTATATAGATTAAGTAAGCGGAATTACTTTCGCATAACGGTGCAGCAAAACAAAAATCTCAGATGGAATTGCTTAAAAAGCAAATAAATCATATGTACAAAAGAGACATTTCTTTAAACCACATTTCTAATCTAAAATTACATATGACAGCATACGATAAAAAGTGTATTTAAAACTGCACACAATTTCATTCGATTTGCCCAGTATATGTATATGCAGGTATTTAAAATTTTGATAAATGAAAGTCTTAGGTGCAGTGTTTGGTTTGTGTTTTGTTTTCTCTAATCATTTATTTTGGGTCGGCATTTTATAAGATGCATTATTTGCGGAGAAATGATCCAAATGATGCAAATTAAATAGTTTAATGACTTTTTTATTAATTTTTTATAAATACATACTTTATTGAAATATTTCATTGTTTCATTCATTTCAATGTTTATGTAGTGATGATGATGATGATTTTTGTTGTATGGACTATCTTTATCAATAATCTTTGGTAAAACTTTTTAAAACATCCAGATATATTTCTGCATTACATTGTATATATGTGAATGAAGAACTTTATATACTTACAATAATTAGATACTTTTTCAGATTGAAATTTTCGAGCACATTATTTTAAATACATACATACCTACATACATATGTATGTAAGTTTATAAATAACATATTATTCGTAGAACCTATTTAATAATAAGTCTATAATAAAGAATAGTTTATATCAAAAATCATATAGGTACATACCATATACATATGTATGTATGTACATTGTACATACATATGTATATAAATATGTACATATTTCTATCTTTCTACCGTTTATAGAAATACACAACTAAAAATAAAATATCTGTGTTATAATATTAAAATATCTGTATATAAGATCTGATCACCCCACACATGAGACAGATTTATACAAACGCAATGTGAAAGAATATAGAAAAGTATGCCTATGTTGGCAGTATTGACTTCGATTTATAAACCGAGTATAGCAGCATGTATTTCAAATTCATTCGCTTTAAAGCTTTAAATAATCAGTTAGGATTCTAGGAAATTGTATATCTCAAATACGAAAAATAATTAGGTTTTTTTTGTATCCAAATAAGAACTTAGTTTTTATAATTGTAAAACTCGTTAAACTAATTAAATATTTGTGATTTGTTGTGCTAGAATTTATTACAATACAAATTATTGAAAATTAAAATAAAATCTTTTTTTTTTTCAAAGATAAACAATATTAAGTTTTTTTTCGAATTTTTATATGAAGAAAATAAAAAAATAATTTCATAAGTAATTATAAATTTAAAAAACTGTATTCACTATTTCACCAAATAAGGATAGAAAAAATCCAGAGAGCTTATAGGCTCGTACTTTTTCACGAAATAAAAATATAAAATACATTTTTTCAGAACATTCATTTTTTACAAGAATCTTCAAAAATTCCAGTATCTATGTTTTTATGTAATGTTTTTTAAGAAAAAATAAGTTCTGCTAACAGAAAAAAAATCTTCTTACTTTAATTTTACAATTATTCATTAACCTTAATTTTTCATACATTCAATGCTTCAGGTTTTTTTTAGAACATATTTTGTATAGAAAAGCCTTTTTAAAAGAAATTCTTGACATTTTTACCTTCCTGGAAAGGTCCAAACAATCCGTCCAGAACTTTAACCTTCTCTAAAATGCTCTCTCTATATATGTATATACCATATACATAGGTATATATGAGTCGCTCAGAAGCCAATGCGGTTAAGTCCTTTTTTTCATCAAAATTTACAAAAATCAGAAAATATCAAAAAATGGACTTAACCGCATTGGCTTCTGAGCGATTCATATCATACTGTCCTTTTACCTATACTAGTTGGCTATTCTTGACTGAATATTTTCCACTTTGTTAATTTCTTTGTAGAATTTCCAGACTTATTTTTTTAGCTTACGTTATCTACTTTTTCCAGCTTTGCTTCTAATGCCTTTCACTTTTTCTAAGACTATTTTATTTGTTTTTTTTTTTCTTACATTGATATTCACGTGCACTCGCCCTCGAGTTTACTTCTAATATTTTTTCATGGCGTTATTCCAGTATTCTTCATTTTTCATTGGTCAGTCGTCTCCTAGATCCCAGTATTGACTTCGCGTTTATTAATTGTTGTGCTTCCACATTCTTTCAACGTTTTGATCAGCAGTTTTGATTCGATTTGCGAAACAAAAATTTTATGAATTTATTCATCCTCATGATGGTGTGATTGTGCATAAAATTAAGACTTTAGTTAGATACTTTACACATTCTAATCCTTCAATAGAGATACCATAATCGAAAACAATAAAAAAGCAAATAACTAGTACAGTTGGATGGTGCTATAATAGTTTTCAGCGTACATTGAATGTATGATACATTAGAAAAAAATATACATATGTACATAAGTAAGTATATGTATATTTGAATATTATATGTATGTATATTAATTTTTAAAAAATTTTTCAGAAAGAAAATAGTAGAATAAATGACGAAAAATGTGTAGGAGATTTGATTTGGGTATTTGTCATCAATGATTAAGTAGTAATTAAGAACAGCAAGCGACATGGCATCCCCAGCAAGGCAAAGATCTTGTGTTCGAATCCCAGTCGAATCAAATGTCGTTTTCTTCTTTTTAGTCTACTACAAATGGTATGGTTTTAAATAATATAAAATATTAGTTAAACTTTTTCCTACAACATCAATACAATGTTCCAATATGAAATTCACAAATAATCTTTAGAGTATTTTGAAATGAAAATTTATAATTAAATTGTAAAATTTAATGAGATTCAGTACGGAGTCTCATGTAAACAATCAACAGGGGATAAATACGTATTTGTGAAAGTAAATTCAAAACAAACAAAACTATAATAATACACATACATACATACATATATGTATATGTATATGTATATTAATTTCGTTTCACACATACATATATACATAAATGTATTTGTTTTCGTTTACCTTTATATGAAATCATAAACCATAAATTTCATTTTATGAAAATTGATAAACTTGAGAGGATTTTCAGATTTTGAATAGAAATTTGGTAGAATATTCAATGTTTCATCCTATTAACCATTTTCTTTTCATGTATGTATGTTTGACTTTATTATTATAGAATGGTATATGTATGTACATAATTTTAAATACAAATTTAATATTTTGTACATTTCCAGCTAAGTATATTCGTTAATACTCGTACATATGAAATAAAGACAAAAATCAAGGTGTTTTCTTTTTAACGAGTCGGAAAAACTTATAAGTAGGTAAGTAGGTATTTATGTAAATATCTGGGTACTTTTTTTAAATACATAATTAATTCTAGTTTAACAAAATATCAGCAGAATTTTGCAACAAATATGTATATTATACGTATACCTATACATATTTCAAATGTTCTAGGTTTTTAATAAGTCTTTCAAGATACTGTTAGAGGATGCGTTTCATGTTCCTTCAGGTTTGAGGAAGAACTATGTATGGCCCACTTTTTAGAGATATGTATGTGTGTACTTCACATTGACACACAGAATTTGTTTTGAAGTTTTCTTGGTCTTTTTGCAGAATCTGTATTTTTGACATCTTCTAACAGCTCCATCCTGCTCTCATGGTAGTTGAATGGACAGTGCCGGTGAGAAACCTTATGATTCAATGGTCTTTAACTCATTTCTGTTCAGATTGAGTAGTACAAGAAATGTTTTTCTTTAATAAAAATTTCTAAAGTGAACTTGTTAAAGTTTTATTTTGTTCTACGAGTCTGTCACTAACTTTCTAATCGGCTTTCACATGTCGTTTCACTTCTTAGGAATAAAAAATGGAAAACAAATACTTTATGAATATACATATGTATACGTATTCATTAAGAAGTTTGTATTTGAATTACTCGTACAAAGTATAAATTTTTGCAAATAGAAAATTATATAAACTTAAAGTGAGTCTACACATTTAGGCAGATTAAAATTTATATCTGAAAATGAATTAGTAACATCTACATAAGAAGCCCACAATCTTACTTATTCACAGATTTCATCAATTAGCCCATATGATAATTTACATAATAATAATTATTATTATAATATATTGTTTCTAAAGACAATGAAAGAAATAACTTCTTAAATTCAAAGATATACAAAAAGGTACGAAAATATCCTATACCTATATGAAGATAACTAATTTTTTAAGTTTATGAACGTATTAAAAAGGAAAACTAATTGATTTTTATTAAACGATGATTTCTGTTGAAATTGCAAAATCATAACTTCAAGAAATAATAAGAAAAAAAAAATTAGGAAATTATATGGTTGGTAATAATTCACTCAACATTATTTTCCTTTTTATTTATTACATGAAAACTGCTTACATAGAATGAGTACACAAAAACACAGTAAATAAAGTACTGATTTATCAAGTCATTATGGATAAAAACCACTATTATTACACAACTTTTTTTTTTGTAATGATATTTCTTCCTATAGGTAGGCGTATTTTAGCACAAAAAATCATTATACGAAATGTGTGTATTCACATTTTATAAAAATATAAGAAAACGATTTTAGTGTAGGTCGTATTTGAAGATACATTCATCTCGTATATTCAAAAAAAATATATACATATAGGTACATATGTATATTTTACACTTAAATAGTAAAAGATTCACTATTTTTATTAATTCATTTCTGTGAAAAATATTATAAAATTACTGAAAAAATTTTCAAATTTATATTGCTATTATGTAAACAATTTGAAAAATAACAAGTAATACTTTAGGTATTTTAAATTTTAAAGAACGTACTTCAGACAAACTATGACAACCAAAAGTATCTTTCATCTCAACAGGAATTATTTTTATTTTTGTTTTTAGTTATATTTCAAGACTATCAATTACATTTCTATTTCATTTTAGAAGCAGTTTTGTTTTCTAAATAGTGAAAAATCTTTTCATATTTTTTTGTATAATTAGAATGTAATTTATTCACTGAATAGATTGATTATATACTAATTAAAAGATTGAAAGAGTTTCATAGTATTTCCAGTATACCTAATTGACAATTGGACTAGCTTCAACTAATTCAATTAAAATAAACAAATTATCCGTTAAAAATATTAAAAATGATTTTAGTTATTAAATATTCGTAAAATTCTCAAACACTTTCACACCTTCTATAGGTATGTACATAAGTATATATTTTTCTCGAATTGCTATCACCAAACAAAAATCATTTTATAAATTTCAATTTTTCTGTTAATTTTTTCCATCCAGTACTCAAAATTAATTTGATAGAAAATATACATATTATGTATGTACATATATATATGTACATATTATGTATGTATGTATATAAAAAGTTTATTTTATTTAGAGAAGAAATTCCTTTGCAGCTAATTACACGATTTATACGGTTCTATTCATTCAAATAAAATTAGATTTATTTTTCATGTACTCGTATATTGATAATCTGATTTCAATTACTTTTGATTTTTCTTCCATTATCAATTTTTTTCAAAGATTTTCTTCTTAATTAAATTTTATAACGTACACGAACTAATTGATAGATAGTCAGATAAAGATTCTACTTCAAAAAAAAAAAAGTTTTATTTTGTAATTTATTTGAAAAACTGCTCAAAGAAACATTCACGTTATAAATTAAGATATCCACTTATTTTATTTATTTGTTTTGTTATCAGTTAGAATAATTTATTAAAAGTGAAGTTTTACAAATTTTAAAAGTAAATTAAACAATAATTTTTGAATACCACTTTGATATCTAGATATATAGTACATACATACATATGTATGTATATCATTTCTTCTTATTTAATATTTCTTCGATCTGAATCTTAAGCAAACTTTTAATTTAACAAAAAATATGTGATCACTATGATAAAATTGAAATAAAATTTCTTACATAACTTGGAGATTGGTAATTTGGAAATTATAATACTTCTATTAAAAACACTTATTCAATCGATGGTAATTTTATGGCGATAAATAAAACGCAAATATAACTGAGCTTAAAGATAAAAATAGTGTGAAATAAAGTCTTCGGTACAATACTCAATAATTGAAAAGTATTAAAATAAAAAAATAAAACTCATAGTTAAGCCCTGAGACATATTTTTATTTTTTTTATCTTTTAAAGAAAAAATGTATTTCTAACTTGTCAGTAATTTCGATTATGTACAATAGAAGTGTATCAATTGATAACGTAAATCGTGCTAAAACTAAAGAAAACTGTAAGTAAATCTGTATTTCTTTGTTATCTTGGATGGAATTTATTGAAAAAATTGTTTATTTATTCGAAAATCATTGTCAAATTTAAATGATTTTTGAATAAACAAACAATTGTAGTAGGTGAGAAAAGATAAACGATGTATACTTGATGGAATCTTCTGCCATTCTAACAAAATGAAAACCATTTTTTAAGTCAAGGGTGGTAAAGTATTTTTTTGATCTCAATCTTTCTAAATGATCCTCAATCAATGGCAATGGGTAATTATCCTTTAAAGTTGCCTTATTCAGTTCACGAAAATCAACACAGAGCCTTATTTCACTGTTTTTATTTTTCACTAGTACTATGGGAGAGGCAAAAGTAGACTTACATACTTTCGAGGATTATCTTCTTTTCCAATAAATCATCCAAAATTTTTTGAAGTTCTATTCCATATTGCTCAGGTGTGGGGTTCGAACCCACGCTCCCTCTCGGAAACCAGAACCCTACACCTGAGCTGTAGTAGATAAGAAAAGATAAACGACACTCGATCAGACCGGGAATTGAACCGCGGATCTTTGCCTTTCGCTCGCTGTCCCTAGTTACTACTTTTTAATCATTGATGAAGAATACCCAAATCTCCTACAAAATTTTTTAAATTATTTAAATTTGACAAAAAATAATGATTTTTAAAGTACTTGGCACTTCAATAATATACATACATACATATGTAGATAATGGTTATTTTTACCATATAACTTGTATTTGTACTAATCGAACAGAAAGTATTTTCGAATGCAAAATATATGTTTTGCATTAATAATTATTTATTTAAATTTTAATTAAAACATATGTGTATAATATAAATATTTATACATATTTCTACATATGTGTATTTATTATTTATACGTGAAAGAGTATCTAATTCTATGCACATTTTCATTTATCATATCAAAATACTCGTACAACATGTCGTATGCGGTAGAAAATTATATTCATTTTGTATTTGACTAATGATATAAGTTTTCATTAGTTTTTAAAGCAAATCTTGAAAGAGATTTTTTAAAGTTTTAGAAAAAGTCGATAAAAGTTTATAAAATTTAACAGAAAAAGTTAAATGTCATATTAATTATTTGTAACAATAAGTGAAGAAAAGATTTTTGTTGCTGTAAAATATGTAAGCGTTAGGCGAATAATAAAAATGTGAATGGAAAAAAAAAAATTCACGAATTATTAAAAATATCTAAAAAAATATATTTTTTATGTATGTCGATATAAATAATTCGTTAATTTACCGCACTTTGCATTATTGGCCCCAGTGCTGTTGGCTGAACTAGAATACTAGAGAATAATATTATATTTGATTTTTTTCCATATATTGAATATTTTTAATCCTTTTAAGTCCTTTTTTGATTTAGTTTTATGAAATAATATAATATAATAATTTTAGGTGATTAAGCTTCTGAAGGCCTTAGATATATTATTGCTATTATTAGCAGGGCTATAATATGAGACATAGGTATACCTACCTATAAATTAAAAAAAAAAAAAATGATCTAAGGAAGGAGGGAAAAAGTTTAGAATTTATATTGATGATTTTGTAGCTACATACTTATTTGCTTTTTTTTTTGTTTTCATAAAATTGGAATTTCTCTTCATAAATTGTGTTATAATTTTTTTATTTTAAACACTTTATCGCTGTTTTTTTATTTTGTTGAGAACAAATAACACATTAACTTTTATGCGACATTCAATATTTTACTTGGCTTTTTTATGTTTTATAAATTTTTAAAACTAATAACATAATGATTTTTGCTCATATTGTTGGTCTGACTGTACATAAATATGTATGTATAATCATACTTGTTTTTACATATGTAAATTCTTTACTAATATAGCACTCACCAGCCGAACAAATCCTAACAAAACGCTTAGTTTATTAGAATAAAACACACACAGGTCTTAGTTCTTCAAAATTCTTTATTCGACTAATTCAGATTTCAGAGTTACTTTACATTCAATATGAGGTGGATAGTACTGTGGTGGCTTACAACTTCGGCCAACCTGACAATAGATCGACCTCGATCTTAACATCCTATTTTTTTTTTTTTTTTTTTTTTTTTAATCTTATAAGCAATACATTTAAATCCATTTTCAAAAACTAACATTAATTAAAATTTTTTTTTTTTTTTTTTTTTTTTTTTTTACGCATTTCTTTTATAAAGTCTAATATTGTGAGCAGCATAGACTCCTTTAAATGGTCTTTGTGAATTCTGGTATCCCTTTGGATCTTGAATTACATATCTTTCATTTCCTACTATTTTCTTAATTACAAAAGGACCTCTAAATTTAGGTATTAATTTCTTACTTTTGCCACTACTAACATCTACATTCTTAATCATTACAAGGTCACCAACTTGATATTCTTTTGGTTTTTTATGTCTTAAATTATATGATTTCTGATTATATTCTTGTATTTCTTTATTTTTTTTAATAGCATTTGATCTGATATTTTCTAAATTTTCATCATTAATTAAAATGTTATTTTCTAACCATTCTCTTAAAAAATCTAATGTTTTATTTCTTTGTTTAATTCCAAATAATAATTTACTTGGTAATTCTTTAACAGATTTATTTATTGTATTATTAATTACATACTCTACATTATTAAGTATCATGTCCCAATAAAGTCCTTTATCTGCATCAACCAATTTAGAGATAATAGGTATCATTGTACGATTTACGCGTTCGACGGTTCCATTTGCTTGAGGAGATGCGGTTGCTGTCAAAATGTGATGTATATCATTATCTGAACAAAATTTCTCAAAGTCTACAGAAGTGAAACAACTACCCCTATCTGAAATTATTCTAATCGGTTTCGAATAGTATCTCATATATTCGTTTAAACATCGAAGAACGTTATTTGTAGTGGTATCGTGAACAGGATATAATTTCACAAAACGAGAAAAGGCATCAACTACTACAAGAATGTGTTTATTTCCAAGTTTGGTTCGATCTAGCGGACCAAAATGATCCAAATGAATGGTATGAAAAGGCTTGTCACCTTTTGGTATAGAATGAAGCAGACCCTCCTTCTTTCCTGAGTCTGGCTGATACGTAATACATTTCAGACAATTTGCTATTTGATTTTTAACTCGGCTACGTAATGAAGGAAACCAATAAGCAGACATTATTAAATCAATCGTTTTATCTGTCCCACAATGTCCCATCTCATCGTGATTTGCACGTATAACGCTATGTACCATAGTATCAGGTACATAAAACAGTATTCTATTTTTAAATTTCCTGTACAATAAACCGTTTCTAAGTTCAAAAAGTTTACTTTCAGCTTTTTCCAATTCCAAACGAATTTTCTCGATATTTTTGTCACTACATTGATGTATCGCTAAATTTTGCTCAAACGAATTATCTTCCAAAACAAGAATATTGTTAACACGGCTAAATGCATCGACATGAGACATGCCTCTTCCTGGTCGATGCTTGATTTTGTAATTGTAATTTTCCAGTTCAAGAGCCCATCGCGCTATCTTAGGATTGATGTCTTTTTTCTTTAAAGCAAGTGTCACTGAATTACAATCCGTTACTATTGTAAAAGAAATTCCATGCAAATATACTCTGAATCTTTTAAGTGCATAAATTATTGCCAATAACTCTAACTCAAAACTACTATACTTTGATTCACAAACGGAAGTTCTTTTACTGAAATAAAAAATTGGATGAAATTTGTTATCTTTCTTTTTTTGAAGTAAAACTGCACCAAAACCGAGAGAGCTTGCATCACAATGCAACTCAGTTTCGTCGACAGGTGAGTATAAACTGAGAACAGGAGCATTCGATAATTTTAATTTCAAATTTTCAAAACAATCGAGTTCTTTTTCTCCAAATTCGAAATGAACTCCTTTTTTGACAAGATCGTAAAGTGGTTTTGTTATAATTGAAAAATTCTCAATGAACTTCCTAAAATATGAACAAAGTCCAAGGAAGCTTTGTACCTCTTTGTTATTCTTGGGTAATGGGAAATTAATTACGCTTTCGACATTTTCACCACTAGGACGAATTCCTTTAGAATTGATAATGTATCCTAAATGAAGAATTTGAAACTTTAGAAAACTACATTTGTCTAACCTCAACTCTAAATGATGCTCAGACAAAATATTGAAAATTTCCTGCAAAATCTCTAAATGCTCATTAATTGTAGACGTAGCTATTAAAATATCATCCAAATACACTAAAATTTTATTATTTCTTATCAATGGTTCAAAAATAGAAGTGACATACCTTTGGAACACTGATGGCGCATTGGCCAAACCAAATGGCATTTTTGTATACTCATACTGCCCGAAAGGCGTCACGAACGAAGTATACTTTATAGATTCCTCTTCTACTGAAACATTATGAAAAGCAGCTTTTAAATCTAGTTTTGAAAAATATTTTTTGTCAGATAGGCATTCTAACTGATCCTCTATAAGAGGTAAAGGGAATCTATCTTTAACTGTCTGCTGATTAAGTGTACGGTAATCTACACAGAGACGTAAATCACCTGTTTTCTTTTTCACTAATAAAATAGGACTGCTGTATGGAGAATTGCTAGGTCTAATGATATTCTTTTCTAATAATTCAGATATGATTTTCCAAGTTTCGTTTTTTTCAGAGAATGATAACCGTCGAGGTTTATAATAAAATGGTTGATTATTTGTAAGTACAATTTTAAGTTTTATCTCACTTCCGATTTTATTGGGACACTCAAGCTTTTCTAAATATTCAAAAAACATTTGTTTAATTTTAACTTGATTATCTAAATTCAAATTTTTCTCTATATCTAATTCATACATTTTATCATTAACATTATTAATATCAATATTTAACACTTCAAATTCGTTTTTTTCATTTACATTAATTTTATTTACTGTAATTTCTCCATTTTTATTAAAACTCAATTTTATGTCTTCAAAATTCATAAAATCGCGTCCAAGTATACTGTGTGAACAAGTGGAATCTGGTACTACATAAAATTTCAGTTTAGTTTCATTATTATCAATATACACTTTTCTTTCGAAACAACCTAAAATTCTTAGAGGTGATTTATTTATCCCACACAAATCTATTTCACATTGATCTAAATCGATATCAAGTTCGAAAAATATACTTTCTTTAACTAAAGATATAGGACTTCCTGAGTCTACTATAGCATCAAATTTCAAATGTTCACTACTATTTCCTTTAATAAAATGACATTTTACCTTATATTCTGGTACCATTGAATTAAATTGAACATACTTAACTGAACTAGTATTCATCTTACAGTCTATCTGTTTATGTCCTGCTTTTCCACAAGTAAAACAATTACCCCTATTTCGTTTTGGCTTTTCACAGTTGGCTGCTATGTGGCCATGTTGTCTGCAATTATAACATATTTGTATGTTGGTTCTTCTTCTTAACGATGTTGGAGATATGGACTTTTTTGTTGCGTACGCTGTTATTGGCTTTTCATCATTAGTGAAACGACTCATAACAGTCAGAAATTGTTGCAAACTTTGAAAAGTCTGCATACGTGCCTGATATTTCAAATTTTTGTCGGTAATCCCTTCAATCATATGTTCGATTATTTCTTCATCATGTAATCCAATCAGATTAGCGATATTAAGTTTACTATGAAAATATTCTACAAATGACTCACCATATTTCCATACCTGATCCTCTAATTTTCTTTTTAATTGAAATTTATTCAACTGATTATCAAATAAGCTTTTAATTTCTTGCAACAATTTTTTGTAAGATAATGTTATATTTTCCGGTTTCGATTGAAACCATAACAAGACTTTTCCTTGTAATTTTCTTATCAACATTAATTTTGCAGCTTCTTCTGTAAGCGTATACATTTTCACAATGTTATATACATGTTGCTCCCATATAGTAAAATTGATATTTTCACCATTAAATTCAGGTAACATATCTACTATACTTTTTATGTCTCCAGGGAAATTGCAGCTAGCAACATTTATGTTACTAAGTATATTTTCATTTTCTCCATCCACATGATAATTGTTTGATGTCGCTTTATTTTCTTTTTCATCAACTTTATTTTTATTATTATTCATTTCAGTAGCAATATGTTGTTCTCGTTCAGCAAGATCTTTCTCTCTTTTCAAAATTTCATTTTCTCGCTTTAATAATTCCATTTGTTTACGCAACATTTCTACTTCTAATTCACTTTTTTTCAATGCACTAAAATATTCACTGCTTTCATTTACACTGGTAGAATGACGTATTGTCGTCTCGTTCGAGATTTCTAGTTCGTCGTCACTATTTTGATCTTCTCTATCATTCTGACTCTTATTCTTTTTTGTGCCTTTTTCTTTATTGTCGTCCGCCATTATGCGACTTATCAAATCGTTTTTATTTCCTTCAGCTTTCAAATTCCTTTCTTTAATAATTTCCAATAATTCACTTTTTGATAATTTTTTATAATTATCCATAATTAATAATATCTTTTTATCCTTATTTTGTTCAACCTCACACCTGATTTAATTATAGCACTCACCAGCCGAACAAATCCTAACAAAACGCTTAGTTTATTAGAATAAAACACACACAGGTCTTAGTTCTTCAAAATTCTTTATTCGACTAATTCAGATTTCAGAGTTACTTTACATTCAACATGAGGTGGATAGTACTGTGGTGGCTTACACTAACTTGTTTTTCATATAGAAATTTCAATATTGTTTCAAATTAAAATAAAACTTTCCTATTTTCTACTTTTTTTTAATAATATTTTTAAGAAGTCCATTGTTTATAATTTCTTCTACATAACTCTGTTATTTGTAAATAAAACTTTTATTTTAAATTTTGAAAGTAGGCTAATTAACATAATAATTATCTATTCATGATATACATATATCTTTTTCATAAATTTAAAAAAAAGAAAAAATTATTATAAAACTTAAGAAAATTGAAATTATCTTTTGAAACATAATTTTTAGAGCGGTTATGATCCATTTAAAAATTAATGTATGTATAGGTGGTACAAGGCTAAAGTGAATATAAACGTTAAAGTAGAAATATTATATTTTTAATTAGTAAATGATTTTTATAATTGGTAAAAAAAGTATTTATTTTAACTCATACTGCTATTAAAGTTTCAATTTAATTTTAAATAAAAATCCTTTACAATCGTTTTTTTTTTAAATAAAGTTTCCATTAAAATAATTACATAAACTTGAATAAAAAAAATTTAGATTTTAGTTTGAGCAAAAAAGTTAATAAGCAAGAAAAAAAATAATAAAAATAAAAACTATTCATTCATGAAGTTATTTTTAAAATTTGTTAATAAGCAAACTTTTGTATTAAAAAAAATAAATTTTTGTTACTAAAATTCTACATGTAAATTTAGCATATATTTGACATATACATACATATTTTCAAAAGATTTTCTCATTCATGTTACATTTAACATTTATTTGAAATTAATTTTCAATGTCTTTCTTTTAAATTATTTTAGTAAATTATGGAAATACAAAATTTTAGTTAAGTATAGTGAATAATCAAGTTTTCTTACTATATTA
Organism: Bombylius discolor; assembly: GCA_939192795.1. Lineage (NCBI taxonomy): Eukaryota > Metazoa > Arthropoda > Insecta > Diptera > Bombyliidae > Bombylius > Bombylius discolor. The sequence continues at coordinate 16,474,045 of OW584241.1, read as the reverse complement.
CTTTATTTTATTATCTAAAGGACTGCTTTTTTATTTTTTATATTTTAAATGAAAATTGGGCTTTTATTTTTTAATTAAAATTTATTCAATTCTATACAGAATTAAAAAAAGATACACTTTATATATTATATATTTACTTTTCAATATATTTTAAGGATTCGTCGTAGGGTATGCCATAAAAGGATATCATTTTTTATAATAGTGAAATTTTGAAATTATGACAAAATTTAAAAAAAAATGTATATACATATTTGTGTAATTTCTTATTGAATGTATGTATGTAATAAAATAAGAAAATACACTTGATTAATTTTGAAATGAGTTGTTCTGAATGTGAAGTAGATACTTTTACAGATATTTTCATTTATTTAAATAGCCTCAAGTAATGATGTTATTTGACAATGTACTCGTACTACTCACATTACTTGTACATTTATATTCTATACAACATTTTTAGTATTCATAAAATCAAAAATTAATTTCAAATTAATTAGTTGATGTTGCTTTAGATTTAGGTTAAGGTCATCTGTTAATGCATTCTGCAAAAACCAGAAACAAATTAATATTATTACGAATTCAGTTAAAATTAAAACGGAAAACATTATATATATATATAAAGTAAAATAAGAAAAAAAGTAAACAAAAATGGGAGTTGACTATAAACAGACAATGCCTGTTGTTTATTTTGCTTTAAAAGTGAACATTTTTTGAAGTAAAATATTATTATATACTTTTCAAATATTTAGACAATTTTTCACACTAAAGATGGATTTCTTGAAAATTTACTAATTTTATAGTGTTGAAATTCGGAAGTTTAAATTCATTTTAAATATCTGCGATATAATGCATAGATACTATAAAACTTTCATATAAGCTGTGTTTTATTGGAGCTGAGGAAGTGATAAATCTGAGATTTCACACTTTCTCAATTGATAAACGCGCTTTTTTTGGCACTTATTTTCTCTATTCGACTATAAAGGTCGCTACGAAAAATATCACTTCCTCAGTGAGAAAGTAAGCTATTCTCAAGAAGAAGATAAGTGATCTGAACAAAACTGAAGTGATCACATATCACTTCCTCAGTTCCAATAAAACACAGCTATTATCAGGAAAAATTTGGTACCATGTTCGTTAAAGACGAAACCTTAGAAATAAGTTACTCTATCCATTACAATACAAAACTTCTGTTATTCGATTTTTTTTTAGAAGATGAAGTGTGAGTGAAATAGTTTAATTTCGATATTGCGTGACTATAGTTTTACTGTTGACATAACGTAATCCCACTTTGGTTGTAATAAAAAACCTTAAATCAGAATTAATCAATAATGATAAAAGCAAAGACTTTTATTATATAAATCCTGTAAAAAAGTAATTACTCGTAAATATAGAATTCTAGTTCAACTGAGTTTTTTGCTGACAATAAGTGAATGACATCCGGAAAAACTTTATGTCTTTAGCATTCCTGTGTTCAAAAATAGCTTATTAAAGACTTGAATTTTGAAAACAAAACTTTAATTGCACTATGAATTTTAAGACTATGTTAAAAATTCAAGAAATCAAAAGCAGCTGATTTACATTTTTATCTAAATTTTATTATTGTACAGTAATACAAAAAATACATAACAAAGAAGAAACAAATTATTTTTGAATTGAAAATCATGAAATTTTGAGCAATGTTCACAAAATGGTGGAATACAAATTGAATTAAATTATGATTTCCATGCATAATATGCTGTTTGAAAATCAAATATTATGTAAACATTTCATGTAATAATGCAAATAAAAAAATAAAATTACACTTTGTATATGTATCTCATAATGTATTTACATAAGACTTTCCAAAAGACAATCTATTGTACTTAGTATAAATAATTCAACCCAAAATAAAAGAAAATTGATATGTCCTACTTTCTTTTTCAATATATACATACTCGTACATACTTGATATTTGCATGCATCACAGCACAGAATATTTTGTATTTTTGATGATTCCAAAAAATAAAATTATTGGTATTTTCTATTCTGTAAAAGAAGTAATGTTATAAAATAGAATATGTCACATTGATAGCATCATCACTTTTAAAATTAAAATCTTTTAGGATACAACCAAAAGTGTCATGTAAAATCAGATTGTGCTGAAAATTTTCTTACTAAACCTTTTTCTTACTATTTATTTTAAATAAATATGTACATATGTAGATGTACAAGGATAAGAATCTAGGTAAAGATTTTACAGATTAGAATGTTTGGACAACAAATATATGAGAGAATAGAATCTTTTTTGAAAATGTTGCTTATGTAGAAATTCCTTTTTCTAATTTTATTTTTCAAATATAAAAAATGTGGTTTGCTTGGTACTAAAAAATTAACATCATCAATTTTCATCAAATTATTATCTAAGTAGTACAAGTAATTTTATCTTTTAATTCTCAATCTATCCTTTATCATTCGTTCTCATTGTTTAGTTCCATTTCAGGATTTTATTTTAAATTTTCATTATCGTAAACTTAATCTTATTTTAGTGTTTATTATTGCATTTTAATAATTTGAAAAATGTAAAACACAAATTTGTATGTTCAGCCTTCAATCCTTCAAAATAAAATTATTTCAATATTAATTTTTACATGTTTTATTTTACTGTTTGAACACAAAAACGATTAAAAATATATTATTTATTTGAGATTTAACAAAATTTCAATTTATTTTAAATAAATATGAAAAATAACATAAGTACATACACAAATACAAATGTAAATATATTTTTAAAGATACAACAAAACTAACAGAAGAATAATTTTATTAAAATTTTAATTGAATTTTCTATTAATATTTAAATTCATCACATATGATAAATTTTAAAAAGCAAACTTAATATTACTGTGTGAATTTTAATTTAAATTTATAACGAATTTCGTCAACGTACATATTGGCATTGGGCTAATAAACAAATAAATTGAAAATGTAAATCAAAAAGCACCATTTCCAGGCATTTCTGGAAATTATAATTATTTATTATCAAAAACTTTTTATTTTTTGATAATAAATTTTTGATTAGTATTTTTGAAATAGTTGAAAATATAATCAAATATCGCCGACCAAATATCTGTATTTCAATTTTATATTTGTAATTTTCAAATATAACAGCGAGTAGATTTATGTATAGGATTTAAAAGAAATTTTTATGTATGGTGTCTCACTTAGTTAGTAACCAAAATTTGAAAAATAAATAAAATATTTTATATTTTGAGTAATAATTTTTTTTAAAGTCAAGTCATAGACATTTCAACCGACTATCAGATTTCTGTTTATTGTGTTGTTTAAGAAAACACACAATATTTTAATTTCATAATTTGTATTTAATTTAAATTCAAAAAACTGTTGTACAAACTATATGTGGTTGGACAATGAAGTTCAGAAATTTGTTCATGACATACATACATACATATACAGGGTGTTTCTGAGATCGTGTGCCAAAGTGAACATAGTGGTAGATCTCGATGGGAAATGAAAAAAATCGTATGGGAGGGGGGGGTCTATTCTCAATGGTTACCGAGATATTCAAGGTCAAAGAAATTTTTTTTCAAAAAGTGACTGGGTTCACTTTTCGCAACATATTTCAGTGCTCGCGCAATGTAGAGAGCTAAATAAAAGTTTCTGGACATGCGCTTTGACGTGAATGAATAAAACATGAAAAACAAGTACAAAACTAACGAATTTTGAAGAAACTGCTTTTACATTATGGTTTATAACTTTTGAACGAATAAAGATAATACAATAAAACAAAATTCATATCAAAGTAGACAACATAGGCTTTTATTTAAGCCAAAAAAATAAAAAAAATAATAAGGTAAATTTTCGAGAAATTCGACCTTGAACAAAAAAATGACGAATTTTTTCCAAAATTTTTTGACTTTGAGTTACAATAACTTCTGAACCATTTGACATGCAACTTTATAAAAGACATTTTTTGAAAGGTCTGAAGGTTCTCTTTACAAATAACTTTTATTCAGCTCTCTACATTGCGCGAGCGCTGAAATATGTTGCGAAAAGTGAACCCAGTCACTTTTTGAAAAAAAATTTCTTTGACCTTGAATATCTCGGTAACCATTGAGAATAGACCCCCGCCCTCCTATACGATTTTTTTCATTTCTCATCGAGATCTACCACCATGTTCACTTTGGCACACGATCTCAGAAACACCCTGTATATATACATATGTATGTCACAAACCACACAATGTTCAATTCTTGGTTAAGATATTTAAAATATAGTAGGTGTTGTTACTAAATTTGTTTTGTTTTATAGGAAAAAAGAATTACAATAATGTAAAAATTTATGTGTGAAAATATGATATGTAAAAAAAGTTGTGTACATGAATAATGTTTTAAAACATGCTAGCTTTATGTCTCCCGAAATCATAACCTTGTTTTGAAATGAGAATACAAAATATAAAAATAGCTTTTTCGGTTTTTAAAATAATTTTTTTCAAATAAGCAGGAAAATAATATAAATATAAACAAAATAAATAATATGTAGGTACTCTTGTACAGTTTTTTTTTATTAATTTATTGATAAAAATAAAATGCCCTCCTCGTCAATAAATTTTCAATTACTTTTTGTAATTACTTTTAACATTATTTTCTGTCATGAAACCATCTTGTTGTACAGTTGACATCAATTATCCTTTAGGTCAATATATAATTTACAATTATGTGACTAAAATTATTGGAAAATTACACAATTATTATTAGATATCTATCAAAACTTCATAACTGTTAAATGTTCACTCACTTTGAAAAAATATTTATTGTTGGAATTATTATTTAATTTTCTTCTTGTAATTTTTTGTATTTTTACTTACAGAAATATAAAATATTTATTATTAGTTAATTTAAAAAAAATAATAATAATAATTGAGTTGATTACCATTTATTAGGAATGTAATAACAATTTTAATTGGAAGGTGTTATTAGTGAAATAAATTATTTAATAATTTATAAAGTACATGTAAATTTCTACAATATAATTATTCAATAATCAACTGTTTTACTCACAACTTCTATATATATTCAGGGTAATCAATTTGACCTAAACATATTGAAAAAAATTACAATTAATCCTACTTCAAAATACAAAGAAAAATAAGCAAAAATAATCAAAGTGTATAACACTAATTTAGGGCGTTATTACTGCTTAGTTATATCATATTATTAAGCTAATTAATTAAGTTCATTTTTGTACAATTAAATATTATATTCGCATTTGTTTTATATTCATTTCATCAATTTAATACAGTATATCTACATAATTGCAATTTTGTAATCATTTCATTGCCATAATTTATATTTGCACACAATAAATGTTTACGTTGCTTTTTTACCAGACGAAATATGACACTTTGTTGGTCAATGGAATATTATCACATAAGAATGTTTGTATGATGAAATTCTTAATATACATACACAGAATATTTCTACCTTTAATCTAATGTTTGAGAAATTCTTAAGACATATGCTTAATATTTTTATCTTTAATTTTGAATTAGAATTTTGCTTAGTTAGCTATTTACATTTAAAACCATTGTTAATTATTAGTATATAAGGAACAAATTTTTAATAAAGTTTTAGTTTCGCTGAAACAGTGAATTAAGACTTTCTATTTACTTCAAGTGAGTCTGCTTGGAGCACTGTGGAGAAACTCTATTGTTAAATAACCATAGTACAATCGACGTACAAATCATTAATCAAGGTTTATGTGCTTTGATCAATTAAAATCCTTCTTTTTCTATTGATTCAAAATATTTTTGAATTATCACATTAATTCAGAATAAAGGCATTCTGAACACAAAGTATTGAGCGTATGCAATAGTTTCAATAGTAAAATTGTATAGCAATTTCACCAACGTAGAGTCTACGTACACCCCACATTAGTATCTACATACATACTTATTAACTATAAAAATATAAGAAATGTGCCATGTGGACCAAATTGAAGTAAAAATAATTATTTGTATGTAATGAGTGTTAAGGATAGAATTTACATATATCTACTTGTATACATTACATGTGCGACCATTAATTTATGCATTAACCATTAGTTTTCCGTTACATAAAGGTGGTTTGAATTAAAAGTGAAAGAAAATCAATAGTATAGGTACATATCTACCGTACAATGGACAAAAAGACTAACTAACATGTGATGTGTATGGAAAAAAGAACTAACTGCATATACATTATATGGCAGTTAGTCGTGTTTTCCATATACATACATATGTACATTGTATGTTGGTTAGTATAATATATATGCAGTTAGTCCTTTTTTCCATTGTACGGTAGATATGTAAGTGTTAGTCCTAATGCATCCTCTCTATCGCTCCTTTTTTCACCTTAAATTATAAAACTACATATTTAAGTAATTTTTTACTAAAAAATTTTATACTTGGTTTTTCCCCGTTTTTTCCTTTATCCATCAAAGTTTTCGACTTTTTAATAAGAAATCGTTGTTTTTTGGTTTTCTGTTTAAGTGGTAATAAAAAGTTTAAATGTTGAATGATTTTGAATGAAAATTTGAATGAAATTTTTTTTATTGATAATGATAGAATACATTTTACCAATCAAATTACTTACTATAAGAATGATTTAAATGGTGATGAAATATTACCAAAATTTTACAAATTTGAACTGTTAAAAACAATATTTTAACTGTGTAGTCGTTTGTATAATATAATGTTTTATAATCGTTTAAATATCGTTTTAAAAATGAATACTAAAACAAAGAAAGAAATCCTTTCACCTATATCAAAGCCATTTGTAAAGAGTGGAAAATACAATTCAATCTCACTCGAATTTATCCATGAAAAATATTTATCAATTTAATATTATTTTTATTCATTAATGAAATTAGAATTGAAGTTCATCATTTACGAATTTTTTCTCTTAAGAATTTTCTATACACTTTGATACTGTTTTCTACTAGAATTTGCAATGTTAAATGAAACACTTTATTTTATGAATAAAGCTAGATAGGAAACAAAACAGGAAGGAATTATTAGGTATACACTATACATACATTAAGTACATCAAATCATACATTTAATATGTTGTTATTGTTACACGTACATATACGACATTTTTTTATATAACAGAAAGTGTGATCTTGAAAATATCGTATGAGGTCATTAAAAATATTCATTTAAGATTTGAGAAAAAATGTACATATGTATTTTTAGCATTTATTCTACTATAGGCTAAATCCATGAAAGCAGGATATATTTCTGTAATAAAATTCATGACGAAGAAATTTTCTTACAGCAATTAAAAATTTATCGTTTATTCTTTTGAAGAAAAAAAAAACAAATTGGCAGTTTTATTGAAGTTTAATTGAAAAATTCCACTACCATCATTGAAAACTCACATTGAATTTCTTTACATATTTGCTTTCTATTCTTCATAAATTCATCATTCTGAATTTTTTTTAAAAATTATTTATTCAAAATGGCCACCATATTTTTTCATATAAAAATTTTAAAAAGAATAATTCAGCAATTTTATTTCAAGTTTTCAAAAAAATCTTCAATGAAAATATGCTGAGCAAATTGCCTTTCTTTTTTAAATTCCTTATTTTCTAGAATATTATGGGAAAAAACTTATTATATTTTCTTCACATTTCTTAATAAGAATAAAAAAAAAAAATAAAATAATTGAATAGAATTTTTTTATTTATATTAACAGGATAAATTCAAAATAATAAAAAGACAGAATGCTATACAAAATGGAACAATGCAAAGTTTAATTCGTTTATTTTGTCAATCGAAATTGTTAAGAAATTTCAGAGAATAATTTTAGCCTTTTTTAATGTTTATTTTACACAATTAGTAAAAAACATAAAGTTTCGTTCATTAATTTTATGTCTTTAGAAAAAAAAAATTAACTTTTCAGCGAAATTGAAAGAAAAAAAAACAAGTTAAATATCATAATTAAAAATTTTTTTCTATCGTGACATTATTACTAAAAAAGTTAAAAAAGAAATTGTCAAGATAATATCATGGTGCCAACAAAAATTGAATGACTTGATGTGAATGATTATACTACCCCATTTTACAAAAATCGAAAGAAATAAACATATTCTTCTCTTCTACCATGATTTATTTACATAACAAAGAAGTATTTTAAGGATATAACATTAGAAAATTCTTACTTTATTCTAAGAGAAAGCTTTTATGTTCTTGTTTTTTTTTTCTTTTCTTTATTTTTTGTGCATTTGAAAAATCATCTAATTAAAATATTATTCAAGAGTAGACTTCAAACTCTTTCAAATTTCATATTAGTGGCAAAATATCGAAATCAATCATAAAATATATATTTTTTTAAATTTGTACACAAAGTGAATTCCTTTAATAAGAAAATAAAACGGCTCAACCCACTGATAACTGATTGGACATGTATACGTACATACATATGTATGTATTTCTTAAAGCAGTATTTCAACTAATGGGATGAAGGATTATTATTATGATATTATCTTCAAATCGTAAAATTTATTGGACATATATAAAAATATAAGGCTTATAAATACAATCGATTTAAATATATTATAGGTACATTTCCCCTTAAAAAAGTATAAGCTATTTCTTACCTTACAAAAAAAATATACAAACTGCAAGTTAAAAATTTTTGTTTTTTAGTTATCAATTATTCTTCGACTTTTTTTTCTTTATATCTGAATTATTTGATAAATTTGGCATTTCCATAATTTAAATTTTATATAGTCCTTTTTTTAATTATCTTTATTAATAAATATATTTTTCAAATTCAAATAAAATTGGCCATATTACATACAATGAATATATTTAATAAGACAAATTAAAACTAAATTACATGTAAGGATATTTTCAATAATAACACAGAAACTAATTACAATCATTATGTCACTTCGATGTTATCATTTTTGTTCAATAAAACTCATACAGTATTCATTTTACAATGATTTTCATAAGATTTTAAAGACGTACTTCAAAATTCATGTCTACATACATACATACGTACTTCTCATATGAATTCAATTTTCTATAAAAGGAAATATCATAAATATTTTACAATTAATCCATATCACACCTTTCTTCAAGTATTCCATGTTGATTGATATAGTACATATGTACATACATATGTATGTACAATGACAAGATCCATTAGGATGCATATGTAGTAATTCTTTTAGACCAATTGCAATGCCTTTAAATAAATGTATATTGTAATAAATCATATTCTAGTCTTTATATTTTGAAGAATAAGTATGTACCTACTTTTAGATAAATACATACATATGTATATATAGTACATATGTATATATGTGTGCTTGATGGTGAACATAAATGTAATTTTCAGAGGAAGAAATTGTTACCGATTGAATTTTGCATAATAATGTACATAATAGATAAAACTATTAATTCAAAATTTCAAACAGATTCTTTTATAATCTTTTCCGAGATAAAATGTTTTCTCTTCTTTCTACAAAAATTATCAATTTTTCAATTAAGAAAATAAATTCTGCAGTTACATACGAATGTTATCATCAATTTAAAATGAGACGTGTAATCATTTGGACAAATAACAAAATCATGAAGCAAATACAAACCTTCAAGGAAATAAATTAACACAATATTTGATCTCCGGTGTACATATATGAAGAGAGCTAATGGTCAAAAATGTATTCAACTGTAATGTAATAGCTTGAAAAAGTGAGAAAATTCCTGAAACAATTCTTAGTCTTAACAATTCCCCTTTTAATTTCTATGTAAATTGGAACAACTTCAATAAATCATAATATTCGATTCACTGTAGAATTTACTGTAAATCCAATCAAAAACGTATCACAAACTTAAAATCAATTTTAAAATTAAAAATAAAATTTAAGAAAACTTTTTCAAATTCTTATATGTTTGATATAAAACATAAAAATTCTAAAATTTTTCGTATAAAAAATGATTAAATTTCTTGTCCTTTTAAATTTTTATTATTTTATTTTTTAATTTTTTATTTATTCTCTGCAACGTAATTTTCCAAATAATTTTTTATTCATAACCAAACAGTTGTCAATATCATCAGTGATTTTCGTGTTAAATCATTTCGTACAGAAAGACAGACACTTCTATTTTTACAAATAGTTTGTTTTTCCTTTTCGTCCTTTTTTTCCTCAAATTGAATGTTAACTCATTTTTAATCTATAAATGAAACCAACCAAATTAAATAATTTAAATCATAACTACTAGCTAACTAACAGCGGAACCTTAAATATATATTTTGAATTATTATACATTAGTTTACGTTGTTTAATAAACGGTGTGTGGTTGTGCTTTACATTAATTAATTCTGATGATTGCTGACAGAAATAATACATACGATTCTTGTAGTGGTGTTAATTCACCGATAGTTTTAGAGTTAAAATAAATATGATATTGTAATGCATAAAGCCTAAAACAAAATTTCATTAATAATGAATTTTATTATGAATTGAATTTAAAAAATTTCTTTATTCTTTATTTTAGTTAGAGAAAAAAAAAGTACTTTATTTTGGTTGAGTAATATTTTAGTTAGTTTTTATAGTTACAGCCTTCTACTGACGATAAATCACATAGCATACAATGAAATACATACAACACTTTATACGGAATTTTTCCTTAATTTTCTATAATTTATCATTGTTGAAAAGGTTACACATTTCATACTTGTGAACATGTGTAGCTACATTAATTTGGTTTTTATGCCTTTAAAATGGCAATTTTGCTTCTAAACGATGTATTAAAAAAATAAACTTTTACATGCTTTAACCTTTTATTCTTAGTACTCACTTGTATAACGTATTTATTTTTTGTAACATTTTGGAAGGATGATGGTAATAATAGATTTTAAAGATTACAGAAATATATTATCTGGAAATTATGAAGCCTGAATCAAGTCAATGTACATTTTGTAGAAAATTGATTTACATATTCTAAATCATGGTGTATTTAAAAACTTTAAAATTATACGTGATTTAAATAATTTATGAATATCTTGTCAGCTTCATATTTTCTCTAATTAAAATTCCTTATCATTCTAGGATTATTTACTTCTAGCTAAGACCATAGTTATACCGATCAACTATGAATTTTAATGGTTAGAGGAAAAAATTTAGAATTCCGTGACTCTAAATATTTAACATATGTATGTATGTAGCTAGAGAAATACAACATAATTGCATAATCAAAAACATGGCTATTCTCAAGCGATAACGAATAAATTAATAATTAGCACTTACTGAGTAATTTTTTTTTAAATTTTGACAGCGAGTTGACAGTTGTTATTTTTTTCATAACCGTATAATATTTACAACGATTTTTATTACTTCATCATTAAATTCACAATAATAATTCACTTATGTGTGTCCTCACTTTTAACAAGAGTATTTTAAAATATGATCTATGATTTCAATTTGTAAAAACATACTAAAAAAATATAACTTATTTGAAATCGGTTAAAACAGCACAAATACAAGATTTAAATATTTGATCTTGTTCATGTCATGTACATTTTCTCCTTGTCTTCATAATCAAAATCAAATAATAAAGTTAAGGGAAAATTCAAATATTTATGTAGACATTCTTGTGCAAGTAAAAATGTAAATAAGAATATTACCTTCATAAGGATACAACCTTGAAATTTTCAAACCTCAAATACAAAAAAAAAACTTCCTCACTGTTTAAATTTTTGTGTGTATACAAATATTGAAGTTTGATTAACAACGGAAAGGCTGTTCTTTCAAAGAAAAACATCTCTGTTTTTCCTGTTGTTCATTAGATAACTATTGTTAACTGAAATTTTTTTTCATAACCTCAAGCAACATTGAAGCTAATTTGCATAGCTTTTCCAACTTTACAAAAAATAATATTATTTATGGAACATGAAAATCTTGTACATAATATTATCAAACAATATTACAACTTGAGGCTGTTTAATTTAAAAATACAATATTTTGAAATGTATACTTTTTTGATTTCAAAATAATATAAAATAAAGTAGAAGTGGAAAATAAATTTTTACTAAATCTTGATTTTACGAAATTTCAGTTTTTTTTAGGAAAAGTAAATAAGAGGAAAAAAAGATTTTATTTAGGTTATAATTTTATTTAAAAATTCGGAAAAAAAGAATTATAACTTGTTTTTTTTTAATTAAAACTACGTATGAACTGCTCATTTTCCGAATCGATAAAATTTACTACACATCATATGTATATGAATTTCTTGTTATTTTAGCACATCAATCGATTAATTCCTAATTTTTTATATTTTAAATAAATTTCATTTATTTATTTTAATCAGTTCTTTTCAGTTTTTTGTTTTTAGGAAGTAGATCGATTTGGCAAGCGAACAGCCAATATATTCATATTTTGCAATTTAACACATTTATTGTCAACATCACATCATTATTTATAAAAATTTATGTCGAAAGAAAAAACAGAAAAAAATTTCAAATAAAATATTATCAAAATATTTTGGAATTAGGTTAAAAAAAAAATGATTCATATTCTTAAATAGTAAAAACAAAAAAACAAAGCTCCTCAAGATAGACTTAAAATGAAATTTAAAACTTTTACTTTGAAATATTTTCCTCTACTTCAAATTAACATGTTAATTGTATCAAGCGAAAATTTATTTTAATAGTTTTTAATATTTGTGCATTTAATAAATTTCTATAAAGTCAACTTTAATACCAAACACAAAAAAAATAATAAAATGCAAAATTTTTTTCATTTTATTATTATTTTTTAATGCACTTTATTTAAATTGCAAATTTTAACAAAATCATGGAATTTTAGATTATTTTTTCGAATGTATTGAAATATTTTTTTAAACTTTTTCCATTTAATCCTATTTTTATTAGATATTTGTTTTTTATTGTGTATTTAATAATGCAAAACATACTAAAATCGACTAGAATTAAAAAAATAAAATGATTATTAAAATATATGATTATTTTATTTGAATTAAAGAATTCAAGCAACAAAAAAAATTTATTCTACTGGAATATTTTTGAATTCGAACAAATTGTTTAACAATCTTGAAAAACTAATAAACTGCAAATAAAATAGCACATAATGTATTAAGCGGTAAAATATACTTCTTTGCTTATTTAAAAAGTATACCAAATTTAGGTTCAAACAACTGTAAAATAATTGCAAGCTTTAAAAGTTCTAATTTGCACAAGTGTTCAAATCAAAAAAAAAAAAAAAATTTAAAAAAAAGATAGCCCAAATTATTTTGTTTATCTCAGTCAGCCGAGATTAACATATTTGTTCGTTGAAAACTTTTCGAAATGGTCACAAATTAAATTTCGAGTGTATAATAAAATTTTTCTATTTTAGGTATTTATTGTAGGAGATGCGAGTATTCTTCATCAATGATTAAAAAGTAGTAACTAGGAACAGCGAGCGACATGGCATCTGATATCTCATTGGGAAGAGTATTGCTCCGGGAAGGCAAGGATCCGTGGTTCGATTCCCGGTCTGATCGAATGTCGTTTATCTTTTCTAAGCTACTACATTATTTATAATTATTTATTTTTTAAACAATAAAAAATATAATTTTGATTATTTATTTTTAACCTATCTATAAGCCTTTAAAGAAATTGAATAAGATTTTATTATTTTTAAGACAACATTAACTTTCAGACATTTCAACTTTTCACTCACAAATATTGTTTCTAGTAACATATTATTAGAGGTGGTCACCTTACATTAATTAAATTTCAATTAAAACTCAATGAAAACTTAACTGACAGATTGTAACTATATCTATTTATGGTTTTAATTTTTTGCATTCAAAATATATTAAATAAATAACTATTAAATATTATTTATAATAAAAATTAACCCATGATATATGAGGTATATTTTATTTCAATCCATAAGATAAAAACATAAAATCTTTTGAAAACACAAATAATCTTATTTTGCTAGATGATATTCGTTTAGCAAATCAATATTATTTTGTCCTAATTTATTTGTACTTATCCTTACTTAAAATATTAAATGTGACCCAACCAGGTTAATCATTTTCAGTGAATCACTAACACATTTGGTTCTTCGTCTTGAATACAAATGAGTTTATTTTAAAAATAAGAGAGAAAATTACACTTTTTTATTCTGCCAAAAAAATTATATTTCTATTTAGCAGTTTTCTTATTGATTTTGAGAATTAGTAGAATGGAAAAAGTTGTATGTTTTACACATTTTAAAAATCAAAAATTAGAGAAAAGTAGTGATAGATAATAATATATTTTTATTGTAAATATTTTCTGTTTCTCAATTGTAATATTATATAGTTACATGACAAAAACCTATTCAAAAGATTTATTGTCAAACCAAAAAAGCAAATGTTAATGAAAACATTCAGCACTTTTCATCACATAACATGTAAGTATTCAATTTTTATTGTTTTATTGTCTAGTGGCAACCCTGTTCTTCTCTTTGTCTTAAAAATAAAAATAAATAAAACACATTTACAGAGCTTTTATTTTGTATTTATCGGAAAGATCATGTACTGTGTTAAATTCCAATCGTATGATATTTAAAGACATAAAATCAAATATACATTGCCTAACAAGGTTGAAAAATTAATGAAGCACAAGGAAATTGTACAATAAAAGATAAAACTTATTTCATGGTTCGCTTGAAGGACACATAGATATTGCATTTAAAACAGATGCAAACTATGTACTATAAATATTTACAAACTATTATAGTCCTCTGATTATATTTACAATTATTTGAATTGAAGAAACTCGATGCCTTGGAAATTTTTAAAAGCATTGAAGTTTAGGTAATTGAAATTTTCACAGTTCATGACAATTCAATTGAACAATGTAGTTTTGTGATTTTGTGAAGGAAAAGTTATAAAAGAAAAACAATACCTATTGAAACAGGAATAAGAGACACAATAACTTCATATGATTCAAGGTGAAATTCCAATGGTTTGTGTAAAATAGGACTTTTCACATACATAGAAGGACAGGTTTAAAATTAAGTTTAATAAAATTTAAAAAATACGTGTTAAATTAAAGTATTACAAAACAGAATTATATCTTCTGGTTATAAGAAAAAATCAATATTACATGTTACTTTTTATTTATGAAAGAGATAATTCGAAATGATTCTAAAATCGAATCATGTATAAATTTTCGTGTCATTCAGAGATAAATTTTAACTTTGTACAGATTTCACAGTTATTTGATATTCCAGTCACGTCGATAGAGAAAGGTATTTCTTGTCTAAAATGATAAGTAAATATATGTGAAAAATTGAATTTGTATTTGTAGCTAATGTAAAATATGTTTAATCTAATCTTTCACGTTCATCGACACTAAAGCAATTTGTATTAATACAATAGTCAAACAGTAAATAGTAGTAAAATGATATTCGTTTTAGTAAATTTAGTACACTTATACTACTTATTATCGTCTAAACTTTTGAAGCAAAAAATTAAATTTTAAGATCAATCTAAAATTCAATTTAAAGTAACTGCAACCATATTTATAAATTATGTATGAAATGTTATTGAAGATGAAGAAAACCCATAAATCTGAAGCGCATTTTTGTCCTAGAGAATGGGTGGGTATAATTAAAAAATAAATGAAGAGATTGAAACAAAAAACTCTCTACTCTTTTACAGAGAAAAATTCCTTTTTTTTTTTTAAATTTTCAGTAGAAAGTTTTCAAAACGAAAGAAGAATAAAAACAAAAAGTAAAGAAGCGGTTAAACTTTCATTAACAATTTCGCGTAATACAAAAGTAAAATAATGAAAATTTTTTTGTAATTCGTGCATTATGTTTTACTTTGTAATTTTTGTTTTTTTCTGTGTTACAAAATATTTTATTCATAGAAGGAAAAAAATGTTTCATGTTCCACTGTAAATAGAAAACGAAAAACGTAATTTCGTAACCGAATTTTGCCATTTGGTCTTGTAAAAAAAAGTGGGAAGAAGGAAGAACGCAACAAAATAATTTAATTTAATTATCATATTTCTATAACAATAAACCTTGATGTTGGTTGAAGTTATTTTGATTTGATTCAAATGATGTCTATTATTATGTGTGTGCTTTGAAAAACTAACAATTATTTTCGTTTATTTTGTCATAATGCGATTACAAAGAATTCATAAATGTTTTGAAATTTTTACAGAAATAATGTACGATTTTTCAAACTTTACCTAGAAGAAAAGAAGAATTTAGAATCCTGTAATTCAACATCATTTTACAACAATGAAAATAATTTTACCTTTTTAATAACAAATTTTTATTTTAAGTTGAATTAATACTTTGTTTTTCCTTTTAATTATTACACAACTATTCTACATGAGATTCTTTAATAATCTGCCCATTTATCTTGTCACTAACTACTTTAAACAAAAACATTCCGAAATTACAAGATATTTTTCATCTTTCAGAAATATTTTAACTTTCTTGTGCAAAGTAGCTATGAAAAATTACATTTTTTCACACTTTGTAATTTGGTTTTGATTAAATAATTATCTTATGACGATGTTTTTGCTTGAAATTTGATAAATTTGAATAACTATTTATGACAACACCATTTTGTTTTATTTTTCAAAGATAGGTGAAAAATGTTTTTTGAAAAGTATTTGAAAAAGAAAAGGATTTATTTGGTTTAGCTAGGATTACTTCAATCCAGATTTACATAAAAATTTTAAAATTTTGAAACTTAACTCTCCTCAGTTTTTCACTAAGATACAGAAATCTTTGAAATATTTAGATAATAATACAAAACAAAAAATGTAAAAAGTGTTTTTTGTTTCATTTTGACGAAACAAAATGTTGTTACCAGAAAACTACTGATGTTCAAATATTTCTTAAGACATACATTGCGTATTTGAACAAGGAAAAAAATGTGTTAATTCAGTTGCAATATCTTTAAAATTTTAGAACTTGATTAAAAAAAACTATTTAGAATTCACTTTTTTTATTTCTACATTTGCCTTTGCCTTTAAAACAAAAAATTCGTCTTTAAAATTATATTTTTTATTTATTTATTTTTATTTTCGAATTTAATAACTTCAATTACTGTTTTATTTGAATTGATATTATGTTTAAAAGTTGATTGTTTAGATAATTATTTGGCTTCGAATTTCTTGCCCTAACCGACTTCAAAACAAATTATATTTCTTCTAATAACTTGATTTACTTTATAATGAAATTTTGCCAGTTCACATTTCAACTGTAAAATGTAAAAATCGATCAATTTATTTGTGAAAAACATCTAATTTATGTTATTACAAAGTATTTTTTAAATTTTGTTTGTGAATACTATATATATGGTATGCAATATATTAATGAAAATTGAAATTAAAACTGCCAACTTTTAAACAAGTTTCTTAATTAAATTTTTTGTATCGGCTGTGAAATTAGTTGTGTTAATAAAATTACACGTTTGTTTTTCAATGAATCGTTTTATTTTGTGAAAATATTCTATCTGAAACAATAATAGAAGATTTATTCTATCCGTTTTATTTTTTAAATGTTACAAAAAAATTATTATATCAACTCTTTACGGGAACAAAATTTTATCTATTTTTTTTTTTTGTTTTATTGAACTGAAACAACTCTTTGAACCGTTACTTTTTCGCCTTTTTTCATACAATATGGAGTTTTTCTTTTCACCAAATGCATAAAAAGGTTCTTGTAAAAAGTAAAAGTCCTGAAGAAATAAAAACAGAAATCAGAAACATTTATGTTCTTCCGTGATTTCTATATAGGATTTGACTAAAATTAAAGCATAGAGATATTTCGAACTGTATAATTTTCAATTTAAAAAAAAAATAACAGTATGAATATAAGAATATTCAAAATTTAATGAAAGGAAAAAGAGTAAAATGAATAAAATATAAATGTATGCACATAGATACTTGTATTTTATTTTTCATAGTTATGAAACTTAACAATCTAAAAAATAACATCAAATTTAAAAACAAATTATTTATACAACAAATTTTAATGAAATATTCCTTTCATATGTTAAAGTTATCAATACAGATTTCATGTTTTAAACATTTTTACACACAAAAAACTATACAACAGGAAATATTTTGCCACCAACAGTATTATGTTGAAATAAATAGGTATATATTTTTTTAATTAATTTACATATTTCGAATCCTTTTTATTTATTTTATTCTTTTCAATAATAAAAATTGAAAAGAAATATTTGAACAAAGAGAAAAGAAAAAAAAAACAGAGAACAGAAAAACTAAATAGTCCATTGAAATAAAAGTTCCGCAGAAAGTATATTATCAAAGTTTTGTATTTATTGTTATGTGTAATTGCAAAATGTTGTTTTATTCCGTAAATATGAAAAAAAAGAAGAAAAAAAAAAAAAACAAAGACAAGGCAATGTTATTAATTTTAAAATTTATTTACACTTTTATTGTTTAATATCCATTATTCAAATAATTTAATTGGAAAATTTGAACATTAAAAAAAATCAAAATTTCAATTTCAAATACATACATATGTACTTAATGAAAACACAAAAAAGCAAAAGTAATAAATAATATCAGAAAAACTTCACATTAAATTATTCACATTCATTCATGTGAAAAAATCATTAAACATACACGTAAACTTTTTTTCTTGTTTTTTCTTTGTCAACTAAGTATTTGTCGTTTGACTGACCATGTTCTCATTAAATTTTATCTTTTAGCTTAATTATTTCCCTTTTATAAATGAAAGGAAAAAGATACATATGTACATAAAAATTCTTTGTGTTTACTTAATTATCATTGATTGAATAACTTTTCATAATACATTCTTATCGCAGCGTTATTTCCACAACATAAAGCTTTTATTTTCTAATCAGTAAACTATTTGCAAAGATAATAATTATATTATATGACATTATTCTAAAGAATAGATAGTCCTTATTACTTGTAAGTGGAATTTCGTTTTACTTTTTCTATGGCAATTTGTTGTATAATTTTTTGTTTTATTTATTTAAATGACTCAATAAATTTTTTTAAATTAAAACGATGATTTATTTAAACAGTTAATTCAATTAACTGTAAAAAAAAGGTTAAAAATTGAAAACCACATTTTTTTAAAAATTAAATTAAGCACAAAATTTTAATAAATTGATAAATTGATTAGTTAAGAAAATTCAAAATTAATTGGTATAAAATTTAAAAAAATAAAAGATAAATTTAATTATTCATTAACTTCACTACACTTTTTTTAACATCAAAAACTGAGAAAAATCTTCCATAAAATTGATTTTTATTTTTAGCATTTTTCTTCGAAAGTGAATTCACAATTTAAGTGGTTGTTGATTGACATATAGACTATATAAAAAAGCTATATTATTTTTTGTACATACATAGGTAGGTACATAGTTCTTCAAATCAACTATCCCCCTTCTCTAGGTAATAGAATTTTAATAGATCTCTTAACCTCTTAATTAAGAAGTTAGTAGAAAGTCGTATTCTATTTAGTAGAGTTTGTAGACTGTGGCAAGTTATGTAAATATGAAAATAGTATGCTTTGAATAAACGATAAAAAAAACATTTTGATATTTAAACTTTTCCACGTAAATCTAGTACTATTATTCAAATCTTACTTATTAATTATCTGATTTTTGATCCTATGAAGTAGAATGTAAGAAATCAATAGTTCCTGCTGCATTATTTATTTTATTTTAAAAACTTTTATAATTTTAAACGCACTCTTTTGTACGGATTTTTAATAATTTTGATATTTACAAATTTTCCGTCGCTACAAAACAACACTTCATACACTCAATATATCCAACGTAATAGACTTAGTAGCTCAAAAATCTATTAATTCATTTGCTAGAATACGAAAATCAGCTAAATAAAATTCTCCACGAAATTAAAAGATCAGCTAATCAACGATTTCTTAACTATAAAACAGAATAAGAGATTTTCTGCTTTTTATGCTTTTCAATATACATACATACATACATATAAGTATATAAACCGTCTTAAGCCCGAAAGTAAGAATATGTTCATAATTAGCAAAAATATACATATGTATAAAATTAGCATAATAAGTTTATTCAAAAAATGAAAAAAAAAAAAGTTTTAAAAAAATACTTGTGCGATTCACCTTATAGAATTTTAACTAAAACAAAAATTTTACAAAATTTTTTGAAAAGGCTATTATGGGAAAAGTACACCCACAGTATTATAATTTATTTTTTTTAATATATATACATACACACTTGAAATATGTACATATTTAAAATCTTAAAAAATTTCCTTACAAAATAATTAAAATAGTAAATTTTAAAAAAATCAGCTATCCTCTTACTCGTAATTGCATAAAGTAAAAGAAAATTATAAAAAAAATATGTATTTATTATTTCACAAGAATATTAAAGATATAAATTTTTCAATTTTAGAAATTTTATACACAAAACTTTTGAATTTTTCTCTTTTTAAAAAACAAATTAAATTTTCGGTGAACGTTTTTTGTTTCTCAGTACATAGGAAGTTTTTATTTTTCTATTTTATTAATTCTATAAATTAATAACTAAGTAGAACATTGAACTACAAGTTAGTCATTATATCTACCCTTATATTCGGAAAATTAGTGAAGAAAAACATTTTGACTTAAGTGGATAAAATATTTAACATAGGTACATATTTTATTACAGGGAGATGATACCTTGATATAAATTTTTTTTTCATAGAAGTTCTTACATCATAAAATATGTATATACATACCTACATGCATGTATAAATATATATTGTGAAGAATAATATGTACTATAATATAGGTATATAATATGTTTGTACCTATATAAAATTTGCAGAAACTTTTCTAAAAGATACTTCCTGAAACTTTAGATAATTTTAAACAAAATATTTTCTTACTTACATGTGTATATTACACGTATCATTTAAAATACACTGAAAAAGGTTTATTGTAATTTTATCATAAAGGTAATATTTTAAAAATAAAATTATTATACATATGTACATACATATAAACTATGAATGTGTTTTAGAAAATTAAATATATTGTTAACGTTTTATCATCATCATTGGCTATTACAATCTAAATTGATAAAAATTCATTCACTAGGAAAAAAGCTATAGGGTAAAGCCTAAAATGTTTTCTGATCTAAGACTCCTGTTTAACTCAAATTTTTTGTAATTTTAATTTTTTTCTTAAATTTTGTTTTCTGTTTAATTAATTAAAGGTTTATAGACACCAGATGACTAAAAAATTTTTAAACTAATAAAAGAATTTTTAAAAATATTAAAAAAATTTAATTGAATTACAATGAAATGTATTCCAAGACAATTTCTTCTCAAATAAAACAAAATGGGCATGTGTGGTTGGTCTTTTGAATTTATTGTATTACCATCGCAATTTCTCTATACATATTAATTATCACTTACTAATTGGGTTACATGATACACTCACATAAAAAAACATAAATAGGTATACAAAGTTTGGTATTCTGCAATTAAGAATTTTGATTGAATAACTTCAAAGATATTTCATTAATTTGAGAACTGAAAAATTTGTAAAGATTTAGTTAGAAAATAAGTAATGTTTTTGAAATTGAAGAGGAATTTATGAAGTCCTTAGCATTCAAAGAAACGAAACAACTTTTTTTTTCAATTATGGGCTACAATACGATGTAGAGGTATTCTTTTACTGCACTTTTATTATGAACAATGTTGGTTACATTAAAACAAACAGGTGATACCGTTGTTTGTGCTGTCTTTGCACTTTATTTTTACCATTCGAACCTCTTAAATTAAATTCAGACTCATCTGAGAAGAGTGCAGTACTACAGTGGAGCTGGTTTGGAGCTTTATACCCATTTTCTTTAGCTCTTCTTTTTACTGTTGCTAAAACTCCATTTAGTTGTAGTAAATTTATGTATAATTTCTTCCACATTTCTTTTTCTCACTATTAAACTTTCTTGTTTTATCGTTAATTTTCTTTTTCTACCACCAAATATGAATCGTTTCAGAATTTTGATTCGAAAGATGCTTTTTAATAATTCTTGATATTGTTGATTTTTGTATAGAATACTTTTCACTTATTTCTTTTTGAGTCAGTTTAACGTTTAAAACCGTCAACAATGTTAAAATTTGGATAAAATTGTATTTAAGTACATATTTTCAGCCGTTTTTACTAAATAAATTTCACCCATCACCACTATTCAAATTTTAAAATTTTTCATCTGGTCAGCAAAAAATGAAACTTTAACGTAAGTAAGCTAGGAATGAACAAAAAAATTCGGGTTTATTCTTAATACAATGAATGTTCATTATAGGTACATAAAACAATAATTTTGTGGGAATAACTTTATACATAATTTGTATCTGGTATAAAGTTTACAAAAACGAATTTTTTGTGAATTTTAGTACATAGTTTTCAAAGAACAAACTATAATAAATAAAATGTAGAATATCATTCAATTGAATTTCAAATCACAATTAGGTAATGTTTTCGTTTTTGATTTTTAAACAAGCTTTGTCTATTCGTGGAAGAAAAGTAAATTTCAAAACAAAATTTACTTTGAAAAGTTTTTCAAGTCAATTGACTTCAAGTAAACATTTAGAATATTTGCTTTTTGCATTGTAAGAGAATTAAATATTTGATCAATTGTAACAGAAATCAATAGAAATCTTTGAATCACATCATGTTAACACATTTGAGTTTTTTAAGCTACTTGTAAAAGATTTCCAAAAATTAAGGAAATTATTGTATTTCAAATTATATTTTCACTCAAAAACAAAAATTATAAAATCAATATCTATCACTACAACACATTAAATTTTCTATAATTTTCAAAATTGTATATATTTAAATTTTTAAGATTTATTATAACCATTATCCTTCCAAAACCGAACAAGGAAAGTTGAATGTACGATTACTAAACAACATGTAGGCTATATATATAGTACAATAAATACATGTGTTCACAAGAATGTAACACATGTAAGCCTTTCTTTTTCGGCAGAATGATAAATTACGAAAACGCAAAGCAAAATTTCATATAGGTGTATGTACATTAAATGTTGCTATATGTCTCGTATTTTATTATACATATTTATGTTATACGAGTTACCATAAATTACCATCAACAGGGAACTATTTTAGTAATGAAAAAAAAACTTCCATTAAAACTTTTTTATACTTTTTATTACTATGAGCTCCTATAAACTAAAAACCATGTCTTTTAATATAAAATTCGCATGTGGTTCCTAAATTGGTATTGAAAGGATTACTTATTCTAGAATAAAAAATAAAATTGTGGAAATTGGTCTTTTTTATTCAATCTGTCCTACTTTTTTAAATTTGATATTATACAAACTCAATATGTCTTTGTACATACATACATACATATGTATGTCATATCATATGTGAAGTACTCATGTGAAGTTTCCTTTCTGTTCTTCTAAAAATTGTTTTTACTCAATTTAAATACACTTGAAAATTTTCTGTTACGGTATAATTTAAAAAAAAAAAAAACTTATTTTACTGATTCATAGTAGAAAAAAAATATTCAAAAAAATCCAAAAAATCGTTTTTGTCTTCTGAAAAGAAATTAGAACCCTAAAAACTAATTAGGTAATCATCATATGGAACGTTATGTGTTTAAGTTCACAAAAATTTTCATGTGATTAGGAAGAAAGTAGTAGAAAATATTTAAGATATCAAAGAATAAAAAAATATTTTTGTGTTTTACTATTAATTGCTTTATAATTACAAACTCTAAAATGTATCTTACAGCGTCAATAAAAATGTTATTTACACAATAGCATTGTTATTTTCTAAAACATTTTCTGCTATTAAGATATTTTTTTACAATTAAAAACAGTGACCCTTTATCTTAGATTTTAATCTTAACCGTTATTTTTATTCTTTTCTGAAACGTAGTAAAGAAAATTATTCAGTAGATTCTTAACTAATATAATTTTATGAAATACTATTTTCAAAAATTACAAAAGATATTTTTGTTCTCATTTTTATACTTTTAAACGCTTTTAGTATGTGGCCTAATTCGAAATTAAGTTATAACATCAAACGTTATTCCAGAGCAAAAAAATATTAAATGCAGTTTTGTACGTCAGGTAAACTACTTTCAAAAATTCAGGATGAATTTTGAATAAGAAAGTAGGAGTTACAAAAATCTTTTATTCTTCACCTTTACAATTATAATTTTTTTAAATTATAATCATGAAGATTTTCATAAAATTTAAATGAACCATTAAAAAAAGTACATAGATAAAAGTGTTCGCAATAATGTCATAATTCAATTGTTATTTTTAATTTACATATTTTAAATTAGAGGGAAAAAAAACATAATTTCATTATAATATTGTACTACTCATCAATGTTGTGTTTTTGTTATAGGTAGAGAATTTATTTATTTTTTATTTTTTTTTTTTGATTATTTTCCCGACAAAATGTGATACCTTTTTTTCAATATATGTATATATTTTTTTTTATAAAAAAAATGTGGTGATGGCATTTTTAAGACTCTTTCTAACAAATACAACAATTTGTCAAACTTTTTGTTCAAGTTTCCACAAAGAAAAACACCGATTTGATTAATAGATGTTGTAAATGGCGATTATTTAGCAATAATTATTCTTATTAAGTAGCTATTTACTGATTAATAAGAAAACAAATTGCTACTATCAATTCAAACGATTTCGTTACAGTAAATTGAATCAATGAGGAAAACTTTTATAAGCTTTTTTTTATACATATAATTAAATTAAGATAAAATTTTTTACAATGAAATCACTCTGTAGAGGTAAAAAGGTTTATTGACTGATAAACAAAAATTTATTATTTCATATTCAAATTTAGAACGATTTTGTATAAGAAAAAATTTAATACATAGACACCTAAAATATGTAGTCATAGAAATGCATTTATGGAAATACTTGACAGATTTATTCAATTATTATTATTACCTACATATACCTACAATTATTGTACAAATAAAAAGAGACATGAAGACATCATGAGTAATTTTTATTGAATTTACAAGGAATGTGTGTCAATAGGGTAGAATTATAATTGTCTTTATTTTACACTCAATTCAATCTATCACTCAAACAGATACATATATGTAAGTACTTCTCTTACCACATAAAAACAAGATTGGCTTTGGAATTTTTTATTCTTCTCCACAGATTTAAGTTAATAAAAATTTCGTGCATTATAGAAATAAAATCCTTTAAGAAAATTTATAAAATATACTTATCTTAAATTTTATAACACATATTTTATTGCCACTTTTTTAAATTTTTTTTGCAAAACACTAAAAGTCATAATTTTTGTCTTTTTCTGTAGAAACGATTTTATTTTGTTGGCAGTTGTTAAAGATGTTTTACATAATGGTGAAAGTTACAAGTTTTTTAATTAAATTTTAAATGTTTGATAAATTGTTAAAGTTACAATACTTAATAGCTTTTTTGTTATTATTTTTCTTTTCCATAAGTAAAAAAAAATAACATAGCCACAATTTGACATTAATAACTTTTCAATTGCATATTTCAATATACTCATATTTTTTTATTTATTTATTTTATTTATTAAACACACGATACAGCTACATACATATGTAGGTATTTAAGCTTTACGTTGCTTATTGAGTATATACAGGATATTTACAAAAATAAATTATTAAATAAATACAAAGAAAAATGTTAATGTAACTAAGTTAATAACTAAAAAACTGAACTTAATTAATAAAGTGCTTACGATATATCAAAAAAAAAAAACTAGTAAATTAAAATTTTTAATTTAAAAAAAAAAAATAACTTTAAAAAAAGCAAACTATCATACTTATCATTCAACAAATTATCAAATTTTAATCTTTCATTACTTGGTCTACAGTCTACAGTTTTTCAATATGTTAAATAAAAATATTAAAGTCCTTAAATTTATATATTGATTCATCTGTAGTCTAAAATAAAGTTTCTGTACGCTGGCTGATTGCTAAAACATGAATTTTAATGTGAATTTCTGTTTTGTTCTTTTAACAATTAATTAAAATAATTTAAAACGTTCAAGGGTAGTAGAAAAAAAGGAGAAGGAGGAATAAGAAATTTTCAAAAATCAATATTGTTAGATCTGTTAACAAGTTTATTACTTTTTCAAAATAGAGCAATTTGCGAATGTTGAACAAACTTGAATATTGGTTAACACTTATTCCAATTTTGAAAGCGCATCCTTATCTTCTGCTTATGCTGTTTTCATACATTTGTTTTGATATAAAAAAGCTTTCAAGGGTAATAAAATTTTATTCAGAAAATACAAGAAAAATTAATTAAAAGCACGAAATCAATATACATATGTACTTTGAATAGTTTATATCTAGGTCGAGTCTTTCATGACATTAAAACACGAAAAATAATATTTATAAAATTATTTTAATTAATTATTAATAAAAAAATTTATTTCTTATAATATAGTTGTTATTGCATATGCTGTTTGCAAGTTAATTGTGAAGGTAATATTATATAATTTTTTATTTTCGTAAGTTTACACGACAAAAGACTTTGGTTACCAGATACCAAAAAGTATGAACAATTTCTATAGTTTAATTTATAAAACTCAAAAACGATCTTTAAAGTTTAGAAAAAACATTAAACATTAAATCTTTAATGAAGTTATTAAGCTTGATTAAGTAACATAGTATAGGTATTGCTTGGTTGGTAAAGGTAAAAAGATTATGAATTATTTAATAAATAAATTTTTTATCGATTTTGTTTTTTACATGTAAAATTTGGTATTTTTTTTTTTCAAGTTATTTAAAATTTTAGAAAAGATAATTCTCCCGATAGTCAATCTCTATATATACATACGTACATACATATATATAAAAATGGAGTGTTCGTTTGCAGCAGTATAACTTGAAAACGACTTATCCGATTTTAAACAAAATTTAAATGAAAATTGTATGACATATGAGAATGGTTTTTAACACTTTTTTTTAAATGAGTAATTTACAATTAATACATAGTACTATATTAATGTATTACTATATTAGGCCTTGAGGAATAGTAGGCCCAAAAAAATTTACATCTGACAAATTACAATTGACATTTAACAATTTAATATTTTAATTTAAAAATAAATATTTTTTATGAAATACAATAATAATACAATAATAATAATTGTATGAAAATATTAAAAATTTAATTTATTTTCAATAAATAAAAAAAATAAATAAATAAGGTCTAGCAACGCGGACCGGGTTCAGCTAGTATTTCATAAAATCATATATGTATGTACATATTTGAGTTTTTCAAATATTCAACAATTTTCCTACAATTGTTTACCCCTTTTATATTCTATTGAAATTTATCTTACTTTTCAATAAATACTTTTTTATGGCCCAAAAGTCAAAACAAAAAAATTCCTTGTACATAAATCACCAATATTAAAAATATGAAAACTTGTAATACATTTTTTTAAAATTATAAATTCCTTACAAAATAAATTTATAACAACTGTCTAACTTAATCTGCAAACTAAACTGTTGAAAGAGCAAAATACAAAAAAATTAACAATACTGAAGGCTATTTTTAAATTTAACCTGATTTTTTTATGAAGAAAAAAAAATTAATATGAGTTTGTATACACGTGTCTAAATGTTCTTTCTTCTTCAAAAAGTAATTCATCATACGTATGTGAAAATAATTTATTTTTATTTTTTTGAAAATATAATCTTTTAATACTCTTTTTTCCAGTATTTTAATTTATATTGTGAGACTGGTAACTATGTATATATTCATAATCTCTGAGCCTTGACCTCCAGTTTTGTTTTCGTTTTCCGATTTATTTTTTAGTCTACATACTATCCCAATGTTTTTAATGTCGTCCTCAATGTAATCATGGTGCCTTTCCTTTGGTCTTCCTTTTTTTCTAATTTCGTCAACTTTATCAAATACGAGTTTCTTCACTAGACTATCGAGCTTTTCAATTTTATATAGTTTCTTTTTTTTTAAATTTAGACTATAGAATAAAAATTTTAAATAAAAAGTAATGTTAGTTTCGATTCACTCATCTATGACGAAAATTTTTCTTAAGAATTTAATGAGACTAATATTTTTTTTCTATTACAACTAATAAAATTAAGTATCCCAAACTAAAAAAAAAACTTCGAATCTAAATTGCTTTTATAAAAAATTAGTTTTAATTTATTAGATAGAAAAATTTTATAACCTGTAATAAAATCAAAAATTCAATATGATAATTTGAATAATAAAACAATATTTCATGTAGTACATACATACACATATACATATGTCCCAAGCAACATTTTTGGTAGTAGTTACTATCGATTTGGTAACAAGAATTATTTTTTGTTAAATTTACGTATTTCTAACATTTTTACTAACTTTCTTGTTATTGTGATAAGTATGGTAACATTTATGATAAAGTTACGTACTTTTTACTAAAAAGTAAACCAAGTTACAAAAATATTGATTCTACGTAACATTGACAATAATGTCACGCTTGTAACGAAAATCATTTCTTAGTAACTTATGCTGCAGTAACGTTATTGTCAGCTTTGTTACTTTGATGTTTTTGTTGTTTAGGTTACGTAGTTTTAACGTAAGTTCAATTTTGTTATCACATTTACACTAAATTTACTATATTGTAAAAGTTAAGTAAAAGGTAGTTTTTACGTAAGTTATATGTAAATTTAAATTTAAAATCACAAGAAAAAACTAAAACGATGCATAATGGCGTCCAAAATGAAAGCAACATATTACTTTATTTTTCTTATTAATATTGCATGAATTTCTTGATTTTGGCATAAAAACTGAATAGAAAATACTATAAGATCCATAAAGCAACAGTTTTGGGGAAAAAATTTTATAAAAATAAAATTTTTCAAAAATTTAATTTTTTTTTTCAAAATAGATATTTTGAATATTTTTAAATTAAATTTAATTTTGGGAAAGGGGCATACATTTTTAAGAATTATTTCCACTATATTCGCCAGTAAAGTGGAATCCGTTTTAATTTTATGCTTTCTAATAGTTGATAAATGTGCATAATTAAATTGTTAATTTGAAAAAGAATATGTTTTTGAGAATGTACATATACATATATTATTTGTCAAATTAAAGACTTCTTTATCGTATGTAATACATATAGAACATTTTTTCCTAACATAAATGTATATTATGATTTATACATGTAATGCAAAATACAAAAATAATATTTGTTTTCTCATTCTTTCCTTTGGGAAAAGTATACTCACACATGTTTACTGCTTACCTTTAGTCTTCACATTTACGTAAATGTAACGAAAAACTAATGATATTTCTACGTAGACCCTGTAACCTTTATGCTAATTTTGTTGCAAAAAGGAAACATACAACATCACAATAACGTTAATATAATGTAACACTCCCATATCACCTACTTGTAACAATGACTAAAAATACAAGGCGTTTTCTCACAGTTACGTACAAAGTTTCGTAACTGTGACATTTAAGTAACTATGACTTTAATCAAAGTTACCAAGAAAAGTATATTTTACGTAAAAAATGCAAAAAATGTTGCTTGGGGTAGTATATACATTTAAATTTCCAATGAAAACTTTTAGGCAGTCGATTTAGTCCTATTTTAATGAGTTACATTAGTTAATGTCTTAAAATTTAAGTAACTACTTTTGAAGTTTCAAAAACTTTTACACTAATTTTTCAATAGGTGAGTTTGCAAATGTAATGAATAACTTGTACTTGAAGACGTGAGATTTTTTTGCAAAAAAAAATAAAATTATTTCATGCGAAATTTTTTAAAATTTCTATGCAGAAAAAATGTTCTTAGATAATCAAAATCAGATTTTAAAAAAAGAGCGAAAAGTAAAAGTAAATTTCCTTTTACACAAGATATTTTTGAAATTATCAAAATTATAAAATCTGTTTTAAAAATTCAAGTTATTTTATGCAAACAGTCTACATTTTGTTTACATGGCCTGATTATATATGAATAAGATGTAAATTTAATTGTATGTATGTATATAATCTTCTACATAAATAAATATATACGTATATATACGAGTATACATATACATATTCTAATTGGATATTATACTATATTACATGCTTTATCTTAAAATTAAAAGTACAATTTATCCTTATCGTTTGATTTATTTATATGTACATATTTATTCTGACTTGTTTACAAAAACAAACTAAGTACCATTAAAATAATATTATATAATACTTGAAATGACTATACTAGCTTTTTTTTATGAATATTAAATATTGACTGCTTTTTTTATTTTCTATTTTCGTTTGGTATTCATTCTTAAATTTAATAATAAATTCTCTTTATTTTTTTTAAATACAAAAATGTTAAACTCATGTAATTCATATGTGAATACACATAATATGATAGAATATGAGGATGTTTTCCTACTGAATATATTAATAATTTACCGTACTTCATAAAATACCTACTGGATTGAAAATTAAAAAAGACTTAAAAGAATTCAGAGAAATATTTCAACATGGAAAAATAATATTTTTATTTACTTTTATAAATTTTTTATCACTCATGATTTTCTGTTGTTATTGATTTAATTTAATAGAAATGAATAAAACATAAGTACTACATACATATATTCAGAAATTAAAATAATAAATCACCTACAATGAAATTAAATATAAAATTGGAATATATTTTATGCACAAAAAAAATATTATTAATGGAAAGTAATGTATTTTAAATTTAAAAAAAAAAGGATTTATTTACATATTTGAAATTTATAATTTTAATTAATTTTTTTATTACAAAATAAAAAGATTAAAATACATATTTAAAAATAGGACTAGAATCTATTTGAGTGTCTTCTTCTTCTTCCTCCTTCTTCTGAATGACACAACAGTTTAAATTTGAGGCTTAACTCACTTGAGACTTTTCTGACAGTTTTTTCAAGTTGCCTTCAAACTTCAAAAGCCATCACTCTACCATTTCGTTCGCTACTGATTACCATTTATTTAATTTTTCTCATCATCAGGCCTGTTTAATTCTTCTTGTGAACATAAGCTATCTACTAGACACTTCCATCGAACTCGATTTGAACACAACCTTGAAGAAATTATAGTTCTCTATGTTACTCTTGGTCTTTTACAGGGTCTAGAGCCTTACGGATTCCAATGTAGCACCTACTTTCTAAGGCAGAAGGTATCATAAATCACATAACTGTTTAGAATTTTGTAAAGTAATGACTTTCATGTAATTAATAAACACAAGTACCTTTTGACGAAAACGTTACCTGATTTTTTAAATTTTATTACGAGTCATCTGTAAATATCTGTAGAATAGAAAAGAATAAATGTATAAGTGCATCTAAAAGAAAAGAAAAGTGACGAATTTATTCAATTGTGTTCCATTTATATATATATATACACACACACACAATAATATCTATATGTACTATACATGAGCAAAATAGAAATTTTCAAGTTTATGTTGTGTAAATCCTGTTTTATGCACTTTTAAAAATATCTGGAAAAAAACAAGGAATAAAGTTTTAATAGGAAGATAAACTTTTAATAAAATTTAAATTACATAAATTGGCTTTTTCACTGAAATCGCCAAAAACTTGCAAACTGCAACAGACCAAATGCAAATACTCTAATTATTTCTTTTAAACAATAATAGAATGCGCTATTGTTTTGTTTTCGTTATTATTTATGTACTTCAAGTGTTATTTTGTAAGTATTTGTTTAAATTTCTTTACATTTTCAAAATTTCACAAAAGTTTTCTAATAGTTTGAAATTCAAAAGAAATTCCTAATAAAAACTTTTACACAGTAGATTTTGTCTTGAATTTGAAGTTACATTCGTTAATGTCTTAAAATTTAAATACTTTTAAAGTTTCAAGAACTTTCTCACTAAATTTTCATTAGGTGAGTTAGTAAATATGAATAATGAATAACTGTACTCCAAGACGTGAGATTTAAGAATAAATATAATTTGCTGACAAATTTGTAATTCATTTTAAAACAAGTTGTAAAATATCTTCGGGAAAAATGAGTCTAGTTTAATATTGTAATTAGGGAGTTATAATTAGGTATTTAAATTTTAGTTTTTAAATTATATTAGATATACAATAGATAGTTTTTTTTTATTTGTTTTAATAAAAAATATGTAAAAGATAGCATAGACTATATACATATGTGTATTTTCAGTAATACTCGTATGTTAACTTTTCACCTACGTCGAGGTGTATTACTTACACGGAATTTTTTTTTGGCGGAGAGAAGATATACATAAATAAATACTTTTCGAGATGTCATGTCGTTCAACACTGAAGCACTGAAGCACTGAAAAAAATGAGTATTTAAATGTGACTCACTTTAGTGACAGTGGAAGTCAGTTTAGTGATGTACATATATGTATGTATATAGTATAGCTATTCTAATTGTTATTTTTCGATTTAATTGCAGTTACAGGATCTGGTGTTGCAGAACAACAAATTCACTTTATATTAGTTTAGCAATAGCAAATTTTTGTTTTGTAAAATTTCATATTTATTCACATCAATACTAATTCAATTACAACAAAATGGCCGTTCGGGAATATTCGGTGTAAAATTGTTCAATATTTAATTTATTGTCATTTCAGCACACAATAGTTCTAACATCATTGAAACAATTTTAAGCTTTTGTTCATCCAATTTTAAGTTAAATAGCAAATTAGAACTGAAAAAATAACAAAATTATGAACCATAACGGTTTGGAATTTTTTACATACTCAGTACCTGTGGCATATGGTCTTTAGGTGAATTTCATATTTTATGTATAAATATTCAAAAAACATAAATTATATTTTGTAAATGCTAAGCATATATGTACGTATAGCTTTATGTGTACTATACAACTACTCCCAAGCAACATTTTTGGTAGTAGTTACTATCGATTTGGTAACAAGAATTATTTTTTGTTAAATTTACGTATTTCTAACAGTTTTACTAACTTTCTTGTTATTGTGATAAGTATGGTAACATTTATGATAAAGTTACGTACTTTTTGCTAAAAAGTAAACCAAGTTACAAAAATATTGATTCTACGTAACATTGACATTAATGTCACGCTTGTAACGAAAATCATTTCTTAGTAACTTATGCTGCAGTAACGTTATTGTCAGCTTTGTTACTTTGATGTTTTTGTTGTTTAGGTTACGTAGTTTTAACGTAAGTTCAATTTTGTTATCACATTTACATTAAATTTACTATATTGTAAAAGTTAAGTAAAAGGTAGTTTTTACGTAAGTTATATGTAAATTTAAATTTAAAATCACAAGAAAAAACTAAAACGATGCATAATGGCGTCCAAAATGAAAGCAACATATTACTTTATTTTTCTTATTAATATTGCATGAATTTCTTGATTTTGGCATAAAAACTGAATAGAAAATACTATAAGATCCATAAAGCAACAGTTTTGGGGAAAAAATTTTATAAAAATAAAATTTTTCAAAAATTAATTTTTTTTTTTCAAAATAGATATTTTGAATATTTTTAAATTAAATTTAATTTTGGGAAAGGGGCATACATTTTTAAGAATTATTTCCACTATATTCGCCAGTAAAGTGGAATCCGTTTTAATTTTATGCTTTCTAATAGTTGATAAATGTGCATAATTAAATTGTTAATTTGAAAAAGAATATGTTTTTGAGAATGTACATATACATATATTATTTGTCAAATTAAAGACTTCTTTATCGTATGTAATACATATAGAACATTTTTTCCTAACATAAATGTATATTATGATTTATACATGTAATGCAAAATACAAAAATAATATTTGTTTTCTCATTCTTTCCTTTGGGAAAAGTATACTCACACATGTTTACTGCTTACCTTTAGTCTTCACATTTACGTAAATGTAACGAAAAACTAATGATATTTCTACGTAGACCCTGTAACCTTTATGGTAATTTTGTTACAAAAAGGAAACATACAACATCACAATAACGTTAATGTAATGTAACACTCCCATATCACCTACTTGTAACAATGACTAAAAATACAAGGCGTTTTCTCACAGTTACGTACAAAGTTTCGTAACTGTGACATTTAAGTAACTATGACTTTAATCAAAGTTACCAAGAAAAGTATATTTTACGTAAAAAATGCAAAAAATGTTGCTTGGGCTATCATCAATTTTATTATAAATCGATTTCAGGAATTCAATGCATCCGGTCAAAGCCTTTAAGCTTGTATCTATATGTTTTTTAGATAACAAATTCTTATCTAGTGAACACAACATGATAGACCAAAGGCAATAATTTTGTTTAATGGTTCCCACTTCCTAGTACAGGTGTGTGTACAAATAATAATTAAAATTTAATACCATTTAATGTTTTCTTATTATTTTTGGTTTACACATAAACAGATAGGTATTCAGTAAGATTTCAATTAATTCGCAAATACAACATATATTATTTGGTGTTAGATTTTCCTCTCACATGGGATTTTTTGTTTTGTAATAAAACAGTGTCTGTTAATTAAGGCATTCTATAAGGGAAATTAATTTCATTGAAATTATTTATTTATTTTATGGTGTTTTTCTACTTAAAAATATTGGTTTCTATTGGATTCACAAATTCTGAATTAATTTAGTACCGTAGATACTTTCATATCGAATATTCTCAGATACGGTCAAGAAAAACACAGATTGTTTTTCTAGTATTTTACACCTACACATTATTTTATAGAAATTTAGTATTTAAATTTAAAAAAATTATATATACATATTACTGCATATTTTTTAAATATTTCATGTGTTTCTCCTCTCTTATAATCTTCAAAAGTTCAAATGCAGAATACATTAACACTTTCTTTCATATTCCCTTTAACTTTTCCCATCCATTGTTCCGTTTTTACAGTACAGATATCTCTAGAAAAAGATTATAAAATTTTAAAAACATCTTAAAAATTTTAAAATTACATTAAATAAACTAAAAGGAAAATACACCTGAGATTTATTTTACTTCATGAAAAATATCGAAAATGTTTGCATTTTACAACCGAACACCATTTCTTGCATGTCAAATAAGTTTTGTGTATCTTTTGAAAATTTTATTATCTTCTTTATAATCCCTTAATCTCAAAAGTAGTATATATTTCAATATAAAATCGATATGTTTTTTTAAATTTTTCTTTCATTGAAGAGATATTTTTCAAAGTCAACTATAACATTAAAAATATCTTAGAAGGCTTAGATTTATATACATATGGACGTGTACACACAATACTTATTATATATATACAAATACATAATATGTATCTTTTCTTGTTTTTCTTTTTTTAATTTTTTTTCTATTCAACCGTCATACAACTATACATC
Source organism: Bombylius discolor (assembly GCA_939192795.1). Classification (NCBI taxonomy): domain Eukaryota; kingdom Metazoa; phylum Arthropoda; class Insecta; order Diptera; family Bombyliidae; genus Bombylius; species Bombylius discolor. The sequence continues at coordinate 16,438,613 of OW584241.1, read as the reverse complement.
GTTTTCCTCACATGAATTTCATGTACGCAAACGAAGAACAGCAAGAAATTTAAAATGTGCTAATTATTAGATATGTAGTGTTTCTACAGAAAATTGACCTAATTTTTAATATGTAATAACCCTTTTATAATACATACTTAAAAAGTTCTTATTTATACGAATAAAAAAGATAAATTATATCAAACGATATTTTATACTTTCTAAAAGTTATAAATTGAAAACACTTCATCTACTCATAATTCATACATAATATACATATGTATGGATACTTATATATATGTACATATATATATTTTTTTTTTGAAAAATAATAAATTGCAATTATTTCCTGAAATTCCATTATATTTTGAATTATGTATATTTTTCACAACAATTCTTTTCATGACACTTAAATAATAAAAGAAATAAAAGTCATACATTATGATAATTTTTCAATATTTACTTTATGTGAATGAATTGCACAAAATAAGAAATTCACACTTACATTTGTGAACTGCAATGTAATGTACATGAATTATTAAGATACACTTAAGATTCAAAAAGATTGCACATTTTCTTTCCATTTTTCATATTCTGTAGTTATTTCTTGACTATTTTACATAAAAATCAGAATATTTTTGGAAGACGTATATTTATGTTTCATATATTACATATAAGGATACAAGTTAGAAACATTAATTTTAAAAATTTTTAAAAAAAGAAAAAGAAAAAAATAAATACATTTGCAATGGAATTCAATGCAAATCATATGTAAAATATTATTTCGGATTTATTTTAAAGTTAATTTTTAAATATTTTTAAGTCAAATTTTAAAGTAAAAATACTTGAATAAATTTTAGCAAATGAATTTATCATAGTTTGGAAAAAAAACTAAAATAGAGAAAGAAAAAAAGTTCTGCATCACCACTTGCAGACATAAAAAAAATTATAGCATTTTTCCAATGAACTTCAATGAGAATAATTTTTTAAATGACAACATCCTTGTTATTTTATTTTTCTTTCTCCCGACTTCATTCATTTATAGACTGTAATAAATTGCCCAGTTCTGTTTTTGTATGTAAAATAATATTTTCTTTTGATTCTCCTTTGTCTTTTAATTTAACTTTTCTACTATCATTTTTCTTTCTTAGCATATAAATTCAATCTAAACCTAATTAGTTTGGTTTAGTTAGCTATAAGCTATTCCAAACAAAATACATATGTTTGTACGTACTCCATTTTTATTCTTACTTTTGAATTGAGTTCAATTTTCCAGTTGAATAATTCGATTCGAACAAACGCTATCCAACAACATTTTTTAACCATAATAAAAGAAAACTATACTTTGCACATGTACATATGTATGTATGTATGTGTAATTATTTGTTTTCTAGTTTTCATTTTTTTTAAAGTTTTATTCAAAAATATTCAATTATCACATGCTTACAACTAAAAAAGTATCTATTTAAATATTGTTCTTCATAACCTCTTTATATAATATATATTTGAAAAAAAAATTAATGATTCACCTGTAATAATAGAAGAAAAAGATTTTAAAAAAAGGATAAAGCCTTAATAAGTTGTCTTTAGAAAATTTTTAAATTTTTAAATAAAATTTTTTTTGTTGTGAATTTATGTTAGTTTTAAAATTTTTTAAATTTATTCTTCACACAACATTTTTCAATTATGAGCCATGAAATGGAAATTCTTGAAATTTTTTTAAAAATTTAATTGGATGCTGTAAAAATCCATACTAACATGAAATTTGTACATACGTCTTTCTTCACAAATATTTTATTTGTATTATTTGATAAGAAGTGATACAAAGAAATTAATTTTGTTACATCACAGTGTGCGTAGATATTTAGTAAGTTTAATATCAGTTTATTGTGCTATACAATTTTTAAAGAAAATAGTTTAAATTATACCTTGTCGAAATAAAAGATAAATTTCAAGATAAATATTTTTATTAATCTCTTAATTTAATTAAATCATTAATACATTACTTTACTATAGCTCTCTATTATCATTTTCTACATATGAACTATTTAATTCAATGAGCAGAGCATCTTTTCCAATAAAAACTAACTATTGTTCCACCACAAGTCGAAACTATCAAAACAAGATTATCAAAAAAATCAATTAATCGTTTTTTTTTTTGATCGAATGTAAATTTACAGAAAAAAAAAATCATTTTTTAACCACAAAATACAATGAAAAATCGTTGGAATTATTTTAGAAAGGTTTATTGGCAATTTCCACCGCATTATCAAAATGTCAATTGAAACGAATTATTAACTCGTTTAAACTATTCCAATCTAAAGTTGTGCAAAAAAATCCTTTGTTGACATTTATTTTACTTCATTTTTCAATTTAAAATTTTCTTTGCAATCTATTCTCTATACAATTATTCTTCTCAATTCAAAATTTTTTTAATAATTCAAAATTATAATAACTATTATCATCATTTTCCTTTTATATAAAAATCAAAGAAAAAAAAAATGATAATAAAAATATTCAAGCATTATTGTATATAGAAATTCGAGAACAATCTACACAAAAGAAAATATTTTTGCTGAGCAAACAAATTCTATATAATATAATTCTTTTGGTTATTGAAACAGAACGATATATTATTATATATAGATATTGTAGATAGATAGATATTTTTTTATAATTTTCAAAGAAGAGTTTATGGAATGAGATAATTGAAGAAAATTCATTTTTTATTCATATCAACAGGCTCAATTTAGAAAAGAATAAAAACGATGAAAGGAGAAAAAATAAAACAAAATTTAAATAATTTATTTTTGGAAACTGACAATGTTAAAATTTTCTCTTAGAGATCATTTTCAAATGAATAATTAGCTTAATCCTTTCATAGATTCTATAGAATTCATTAAATTTAATGTTTATGAATCAAATTATTTTTTTTTTCATTCTTTAGCAGATTTTATGTGAGATTTTATACATATATTCTAAATTTCATTAAAGCTCAATTTATTTGAAAATAAAATTTATTTTTCAAGAAATGATATTAAATTTCTCTTTTTTTTTCTCATAAATAATAATTTTTGTTTTTCAAAAATTTCTAACATTATAAATTTCAAGTCTGGATTCCAAACTAAAACTAAAAAGAAATTCTGTCATTACGTAAATTTCTTTTTAACCCTTTCAAAAATGAATATAAAGAACCAAAGAATTTCTTGCTGTCTGCCATGATTTATTTACATGACAAAAAGAAGTCCTTAGAGCATATGGCATTATAATTTCTTACATTATTTCAACAGGATTTTTTTATATTCCCATTTTTTTCTTAACAAGTTTTTTTTGTTGTTCTAAATGAAATACGTCAGTTATAGTAAAAACATAGGAAGAAGAAAACGTCATTTATTGTATTTTTCTTTTTTATTTATTTTTTTCATTTTTATAATGGAAAAAAGGATGGAATAGAACAATTGAATGCAAAATATAAAGTTCCATAACATTTCATGAATATCTTATAGCTTTAAAAATGTAATCTCGTTAATAATTCTTGTGCGACTTATTAATTATTTTCTAAGCGAATTTTTAATTCATTTTAATGAGTTGGATTTATTTACAAATACATATTCTTTTCTTTCGTTAATTAAATTGAATATACTTGTCCATTATACATTCTAATTTAAGAATAATAGACGTCGGCTGGAAAAATATGATAATTTTATCTTATTTAAATTCAATATTTTTTAACAAAAAGTATCATTTACTTTAAGAAATTTCTCTTTTCATGTACTAATTCAATCATTTAGTTTTTTTTTTTTTGTTTTTTTTTGCTTTATTAAAATTTTTCCCTTGAATGACTTTAATTTTTAGTTAATGCTTTTTTTTTAAAATCTTTGTCAATTGTTTTTTTTTTGTTCTAAATTTTCTTTGATCTATTTCAAGTTTATATTTAGTTTTTTCTTACTTTTTGAAATTCTACTACAATGAAAATAAAATTTAAGAATTCTCAAAAAGAAATAAAACTCTATCGTAAACTTTTACAATGATAAAAGTTAATCTCTTCAAAGAAAATGTTTTTTACATATGTATTTATTAAAAAATTTTAAAAATTAAAACTATCTTAGTTTCAGATTTCTTTTCAAGTTACTACAAATTCCTCAAAGTTTTTTTTTTCAAATTCTTTATACACTTCTTAGTCAACACAACAACTTAGGACATCTTTTTAGAACTTTATCTTTTATTATTCTTAATTTTATTTTATTAGTCATGTTTACCTTTATTTTCCTAAAAGAAAAAAGAAAAACAAAAACAAAAAATTAAATTAGCTAAATATAAAATTTTTTTACTGAAAATATACGCTTCACATATCAAAAACTCTTTTTATTGCAATGGAAAAAAATCCTTTTTTATTTACTAATGAAAATTCTTTTTACATTCAAACAAAAATTTCTATACATATTTTTTTATTTACATAGATATTGTATGTATAGTATATATGTATGTATAGTATATATATATACATTATACATATATACAAAAATACGTATGTATTTATATGAAAATTAAATGGAAAAATATAAAAACAGTAGGATTTTTTACTAATCCTTTTATTATTTGATCATCAAATATGTTTTATTTATGAATGAACCCTTTTAAATTTTTCAATAAATTTAAAACTACATAGTTATACTCACTCGTAGGTACATTAAATTTCTAATCATTTTATATATGTACTTGACCTTCAACTATAAGAAAATAAATACAGTGAACTTTTTTCTTACTCACCTTACGTTATGTTGTTTTTGGTTGACAAATATCTGCCTCTTTCTCATAGCTTTCAAAAACTATTATTAACTTTTTTCTCAAAATTGTCAAAAGCTCAAAAGTATAAATTTATTCAACTGGAAAATAAAAATACATCATTTAGCTAAATATATTATTTTAATCGAAAAAAAGATGTAGATATTTTTTATCTGATTTTATTGGAACTAAAAATTTAATAAGTACTCGAAAGTGTATCGCATGAGAGTGTCAAAGTATTTGAAAAAAAAAATTATTTTTAAAATAAATTAACAAATTTCACTTCTGAAATAATAATGAAGTGTTAAAAATTATTATTTCATAGATATATAATACATAATACATATATGTATATTTATACATATGTGTTTTACTAACTTACTTTTATAATAGATAAAAAAAAAACGTTATTTCATTTCACACATTTATTAATACAAATTGGCTTCTCTATATGACTTCTATATGTTCAGTATTCAATTTTCCATAAAAAATCTTTGAAAAATGTAAAAATTATAATAATTCTACACCACCTTCACACTTAATACAATTGAAAATACGTAGTCTTGTCGATTGAAAAATTTATTGACACCAACAAAAATGCAATTGTAAAAGTTGGCAATGGACCTATTAACCAATCTTGCAACATCTGCAAAGCAATGGAAGAATAACTGACCTAAATATTTATACGACCGAATGAGGAATAATAGAAAATATGGTTCATAATTTATTTGAAAAACTCATGAAAAATATCATAAAAATAATGAAAAATTGAAGAAACTAAAAACTGAATAATCAAAAAATAAGGAATAAAATCCCTAGCTATAAACTTGTCTAAATATTTTATGGCTATTAAACTTACCTGGTATACAGTTTGAGCTAAAACTTCAGAATATATTTGATTTATTATTAAAAATTATTTTATGACTCTCTCAAGAATTTCATTTGAAGAAAAAAATTCTTTGGCATAGAATTTTTTCATAAATTTTAACAGTATTTGTTGTCAATGATTTCAATACAATGAAGTAATATATGTGTATATGTATGTATATGTTCATTGTTCACTATATGTACATAATGTTCAACCTATTATCTTCAGATAATCCTGAACGATGTATAATTTAAATGTTAAATATTCGTAAGTTGTATTTTTTTTGTATGACTTCAAGTAAAAGTGAGTAAAAAATCACAAGTTTATAAAAGGATTTAGAAATTTTTATAAATCTGAATTTAAGAAAATTTATAGAATTTCGAAATGTTCTAACATTTTTAAACACTATTTGCCAAAAAAGTAGACCAAATTACAACAAAAGTTTTTTACTTGGCATTATTTCTTACAAAACATTTCTTTGCCAACTTTCTGTGAAGAAAAAATTGAAAAAAAAGTGATATAAAAGATTGTGATAAAAATTCGAGAATTATTTTGGTATGTCTTTGTCTTTAATAAGAAAACTGAATTCTTGTTAAACATAAAAAAGAATTCGGCTAAATAAGTAGCTATAGTAAAAATTTCTGAGTCAATTATTAAGAAGTGAAAATTATACTAAAGCTAAGAAATAAGTCTATTTGATAGTATGTACATATACATATGTACATATGTATGTATGTAGTTTTTATATAATGAAAATTATATAAAATTACGCAAGTATGTATGTATATGCGTACATATGTATTCTATAGTTTATTACTAAATTAAAAATTAGCTCTAATTCGAATAAAAGCGAGAAAATAGTTTTCGCTGATAGTTGCAGTTTTGGACCATTTCATAATAAATATATAGTCAAAATTTTAAAAGTTGAGGTTTCGTATTATACTAGAAAAACATGCGCAGAAAAAAAGATACTTACACACATGCGTTTTTGTTGTTGTAACACTTTTCTTCTTTCATATATCTACACAAAACAGATCACTACAAAATGTGAAACATGCGCAAAAAACCTCTATATTTGGATAAGCAATTTTGTGGTCGGTAGTGTGTGGTCCGTCGCTCGTAGCTCCAATTCTATTTCTAAAATTCTTATACAAATAAAAATTAAATGTACATATAACATATATGAAGTGTTTAAGAAATTGTATGCAAAAATTTACCTAGAATCAAAGCCGATATATATATAAATATATATAAATTTCCTCGTTTGTTGTCTTTTTGAGGTTTTTTGTTTGTTCATTTGATGTGAAACCATTTTTGTATCACAGAATTGATTAAATAACGAATAATTTAAAAACTAAAACTAAATTACACAAAAACTAATTACAATCATTATCTCACTTTGATGTTATCATTTGTTTGCAATAAAACTCATACAATATTCATTCCACAATTATTTTCATAAAATTTTAAATACGTTTTCGAAATTCATATCTATACATATTATTTGCATACATATACATATATGTATGTATGTATGTACTTTTCATATTGGAATAACATTTTTTATTCTCTTTCATATATGATACATCAGTTCTATGAAAATAGTAATATGTAATATCCTAAATATCTAACATTAGTACATATCATTTCTCTCCTCAATTATTCCATGCCGACTGATGTTTCCAATGATAAGATCCCATAGGATGCATAGTTCCTCACTTAAGGCCAATTCCAATTTCCAAATTGGGGACTCAAGCTTCAAGACGCAAAAGCTCCAAATAACAGTTTCAACTTCACAATGGGCTTTAATTTAACAAATGAAGTGTTTGTTTCAGAACAATTTTCAAGTAAACATAATAGACCATATAGTGTATCATTCTCAATGAATTGCGGAAGAAATTAGTACCAATCATGATAGAACGACTATAGACAAGGCAGTCTCGCTGAAGAAAGCTGTGTCGCCATAATATGACGCTTTCAGTTTTAATAATTTAGTAATTTGATTTATTTATTTACATAAATTGATCATTTTACGCATGTAAGAAAATTTTAATAATAAATTTGTCCAAAAAAAATGTATTTTTTAATTATATAATATAAATTCAAAATCTAAGCACCATAATAAAAAAAATGAAAAAACACCAAGCGACGAAATCATGAAAACTTTTTAGCGAGCGAGACTACCTTCTTATATTCATTATACCATATGGTACTAATTAAGTTTAACACAATGAATAAATGATGTACTACAAATTCAGAATATTAAAGGTTTTTTTTTCAATAGGTTTTATCGGAAACGGATACATTATTTTCTGTGGGACATTAACCAACTTACTTAATTTTATATTGCACCATAGTTTAGATATTTTATCTTTAATACATTTCATTTGATCACGACTTTCATAGATTTAAAAAAAAAAAATATATATATATATATAAAAATCCCTTTATGTTTAAATTTGTATCCATTAAAACATCGAAAATTAATTGCAAACTATATAGTTTTTAAATCAATTTCCGAATTTTCAAGAAATTTTTTTATTTTAGTTTTATTTGATAGTCCTTCCATTAATTGCCACACATGATTAAATCCATATTGATTATGCTGAAACATATTGATCCCGATTATATTATCCTCTGAATAATGATTACAGCTTTCGATGTATTTCTCATTTTCTCTACAATATTGTGATAGTTTACGACTAAAATACATTCGATCCAGGAATAATTAATTGAACTTTGTGAAGTTTCTTCGAACTAGAGCGATGGTCATAATGTACATACTAGATAAAAGGGGTTTAGATAAATTTATTAGAAGTAAGTAATTAAAGCTATAAAAGATTTTAGAGAACAAATGAAAGTAAAATAAAATAAAGTTAAGTATACATGTGTCTCGAAAAAAGCAAAACAAAAAAAATATAAAAAATAACAAGAAAATCTAAATAATTACGAATGCATTCTATTATATTATGTTACCTGATACTTTCACATTTTACTTTTAAACATCTTGTACTATGATGAAATCGTGATAGTCTGTTTTCAACAACAGGAAAACTTTAACCGGTAATTAAAAGTTCTAAAATTGCTGCAAGAAAAGTATTTTTTATTTTAAATTGTTCTACTTCGTCTACTATATTCACATCATACACTTTGTTCAACAATTATCAAAATTATTCATTATCATAAATATTAAAATTGACCGTTTTAAAAACTTTTGTAAGATATCAAGATGACTAAGGTATTCAGCTGGAATGATAAATACAAAATAATTGTTAAAAGTTTGAGAATTTATTTTCATTACCCTAACTACAGAACACTTCAAAAGGGTGTAACATCATAAGCATCGTTCCAATCAATTTTCCTATGAAAATAACTTCTCTTATGTCATCTACATTTATATCTATACACTTTAGTCTCCATCTCCACTTTTATCGCCTTCATTGCCTTTATCATGTGAATTGTCTTCTGAATCAGTACAGATTCCTTTAGCTTGCATCTTGTATCTCTTGTGTTTTTCACCAATTTAGTCCTTCCATCGTACAACATATCCAGAAATGTTTTCAAACATATCACGTATTCTACAATTTGATTTAGTTCAAACCAAATAAGTTTCTAATTTAGGATGGTAAATTCAAAGGAACCTGTTTTGAGGTTTATTTGAATTCAATAAAATCTGTGCTCGTTTACAGCACACACAACAGAAGTTGTTCCTGCTGGAAAATTTGTTCTTTAATAAACTTTTTAATAAACACATTCCACATATATTAAACTTATCACTTCAAGTTCTTCAATTTTATGTAGTAATGTTGTAATCGTTAAAGCCATTGAAGCAATATCTTTATATATCATCTCTGTTAGGTAATTAGTTTGCGATTCTAACGTAATTCGGTAGTGAACGCATTTAATGAGACTTTCAACAACGCATTCATGTTCATGTTATTAATATGCGGATTATAAACAAAGACGACACAAGTCATTTTGAAATAATGATATCATTGAATCAAAGGATACTAATACAAGTTCTCAAAATACTTTTTATGTTGCGATTGATAAAGGAAAAGAATGAACTCAGATTTGATTTCTAATAAAATTCTAACGTATTCCTTCTAATGTGAAACTTTTGAAAATTTTGTTAACTGAAAAAGAATTATGAAGGTAAATCTTAGTATACATACATTAAGAATGGTAGCCCGAAAAATCGATGGAAATATTGAAAAATGTATGGCACTTTTATTTTAATTACGATATTCAAACAATTTACTCACCATTTCTATCAGCTATTTTTCATCTATATTTTGCTTTTCAGTTGTGATACTTTTAATCTTTCAGAAACCACTAAGCTCTAAAAGTGAAAATAATAAAATAATGAGGGCAACAACACTTGAATCACTTTCTCGTTAACCAATAAAGAAGAGGAACATAACAAAATGTAATTTAATGTTATTGAACGTACAAGGAATTTCCTTAATGACCATTCTTTAAATCATCATCATTAACATAAATCGATTACTTATTCCTACTGGATTGGATCCAATTTTTTCTTACAATACAATTTCCTCTTGAATTTAATGTTCAATTGATCTCTGTAGAGCCTTATATTATTTCTTACTTTATCATTCAAATTCGATAAAAATTCAGCCTTAATTCAAGTAGAATTATTTTTCATTTGTCGAATCAATTTGACTAGATGTGATATTGATGTCTATAAAATAGTTAAAAATGTATTTATTTAATTCTTAATTAAAATGGAATTTAAATTCTATGTAGGTAAAAAATAAATGACAAAGCAGATGCTTATTAAGTTTAGTTTTTAATAGTATTTTCTTTTTCGAAAATATTGATTTCATCTACAAGTTTTCTGATAATCAGATCTGAAAGTTCCTTAATTTTAAAAAACTATGAAGCTAATTGATGGCTTTCATCAATTTGACTATCGAGATTCTCTGTTGAAAACAAGTTGTGAGTTTCTTTTTTTGTCCACACCCGAGGGTCATTCTGAGTAATAAAGATTTATAAAATAGATTTTTAAAACATTCAATTTGTTTGTTTGTAGTACAAAACTGAATTAAATAAATTGACAAATCTCGTCTCACATTTTACTTACAAATTTATTACAAACATTTCTTATAAAAGTTTTTCCCTTTTTTTCTTATTCTCAATTTGTTTGAATTGTAAAATCTATAAAGTCTTATCCAAATTCAGCTCACATTCAAAATTTAAAAGTTCCATATGAAGACACTTCATAATTGGTTTTGTATGTTAATATTTCTCATAAAACCAAGTCAATGAGTATTGAGTGTATTCAATGTTTAAGCTATATGGATTTTATTTACTTTAAAATAAGACGACAATAATCTTCATCATCTGGATACCTAATCAAAGTTGAAAAACATGTTTCCAATTTTTCAAATAAAATCTTTGCAAAAAATTCCAATTCATCACAAAGAAATGAACTGACTTGGCTGCCTTCCAGAAACTGCTCAATATGATCTGCCAAATGAATACTTTCTGTTTTCAAAAGCACATTATCCATAATAATGGTAGCTTATGACAAATTACTAAAATCATTGATGATCCAAACATAAAAATTAAACAAAAATTGGAAAATTTGAAAGGTGAGTTGTAAAGGAAATGAATTGGAAATTTTAAATTGCGTAAATAATATCATAATGATACATAAAATAATGTAAATGAAAAAAGTTGAACAGATTATTCAATTTAGAAAGAAAAGATGCATGAGATAATAAATTGAAGTTAATTATGCATTTAAACACTTTTCTGATTAGTAGTTCATAATTGAATTAAAGACTTAACATTGAAAAAGAAAAGCTAAAGAAGTAAAATACGATAATTACTTGAGATCTTGTAAACTCTTTATAATTTTTTAGTGAAAATAATTACTCAACACAACTATGACAACTGTTATAACACAATATCACAAAAAAAGTGTTAGAAAAAAATAATGTTTCAAGATTAAAGCACACAAAACCTTTGGTATTTCTAAAGTAAAAGATAGTATAAATTTTTGACACATTTTTAATACAGAAAAAATCTATGTAGCTTTAAGAATTGAATTGTGATGGGAAAAAATATTTAGTGAAAATTCACATTTATGTACATGTGCATGAGTACACTGAGGTAAAAAAAAAATGGAAAAAAAAACACCTTACCTTTGTTACAAACAATGAAAGAACTGTCATGAATTCGTTACTTTCCTGAAAAATGTTTTTGTCACTGTTTTTGAATAGAGTATCCAGTATAGAATAATTTTCACAGTTTTCCACTTTAATCTGCCCACATTCCATTCCTTTGGTCAGTATACATAATACTCCTGTATCCGGAATTGATTCCTCCTCCAAACGCAAACATCTCCATAATAGTAGGACAGTCAATGTTTTCTAACATTCAATATTACCAATAAATTTTTCCTTAATACCACGTATTATCTCTTTTTGTGCGTTTAATTCTTTGGTATTCGAAGAGGTGTTAATACCACAAATCGAATGATTGGGATTTGTGTTGGCATTTTAAGTGAAAAATATTTCAAATGCTAAAGCTTTAAGTGCTAGTACACTACAAAGTTTAATGCTATTATTAGCTAATAAATTGTTTATCACACTTATAATTTTTGGAATATTTATTAATTTCTTGTCTTTTGTCTTTTTAAAGCTATACTAATAAAATATGTATGTATCTAGTAATTTTTAGCGTTGACCTGAGTTTTCCAATGTAAAAACGTTTTCATCATTCATTCAAGTTAGTATTATGAATTTTCTGTTGAAAATTGTTGATGGTATTTTTATTGCAATTTCATTTGATGAAATTGCAAAGACATTCTGCTGCATGTTTCCGAACGTCATCATCTTCCAAGATTTCAATAAGTTGTTTCAAAAAACTTGCCTATTCAAATAATATAAAATTATAGAAATATAATAAAATTTTTTTTGAAAAAACAACAAATTATTAAAATGAATTTTTATGTTTCAATTTTTATTTTCAACTTGACTCTCTTGAAATCAACTTTTAAAATTTTAGTAAAATTCACCCCATAAAACGATCCAAATATCATCTTCGTAATATTCTCGAATTATGTCATATTTTAAATTGGAAATAATTTCAGAATATTTATTTTAAACAACCGAATACTTGCTATCATGACACAAAATAAATTGATTCAAAATGTAATTTCGGTGTTATTAATTTTTTATAAAAAGTTACTTTAGCACTTCCATTTGGAAATTCCACATTATCATCGTCATTTTGATTATTGAATATTTTCATTTTTGTACTTAATAGTTTTTCGATAAAAGTTTCATCATCATTACCATTCTTCTGAAATAATCATCATCACCAATGTCAACGTCTGTTCCGTTCCAAACCATTTGTTTATTCAGAAGCTTACGATAGTTGAACATCAAAAGAGGAAAAAACTTTTCAAATAGGTGAGTGCTTGCATTACTTTCGTATGAATCTCATCCCTCAAGCCCTGTGATAATAAAATAAGAAAAAAGAAGATAGATAAAAATAAGACATTTTAGCGTTTCTCAAATCAAAGATGTAAAAGAGTTTGTAACAAAAAAACACATACACACACATAATACAATAAACACAATACACATAACATGGAAACAAGATAAAATGTAGAATGATTACTCGCTTCAAGCACTTTTACGAATTAGATTTTAGATTACACGTTAACAGTTTCATGTGGAAGGATTTGTCAGATAAAGATTTTTTTTTTTTGGATTTTTACTTGTTTGAAAAAATTTAAAGGACATCCTTCTATTTATGTTAACACCTGAATACGTAAAAGAAACCATATGGGATTTGTGCTCTCTTATCAGTAAATCACAACTTTCAATTTATAGTAAGTTTTTTAAAAATTTTGTCATGTCGTAGATTCGAGTGTTATTTTTGAGTTATAATAACAATTATTTTTTATTTACAGTTGATGTAACGGAACAAAATAAAAACACGAAAAAAATAGAAGTAGTATTTTTGGATGTATTAAGCGAGAACAATGTATAGATACAAATTTATTTTCGTTGTGTTTTATTTTTCATGTTTCTTTTTTCTTTCATATATCAAATTACCCTAATCAAAATTTCAAACAGCGTAAAATTGGATCACAGTGATTGTAAGATAATAAAATATCATGAACAAATTGTTTTCCATTTCCCGTACACGAATTTAATTCTTCCTTGTTTTCATTTTGCTTAGTTGAACACTTCTAATACCTCCAATTCGATTTGTTCGAATCAAATTTGATGATTCTGCCAATGAAGATATGAATTCAGATTTTATTTGATTGTTTAAATATGTTTTGGACTTAATTATTTCTGATTTTGAAAAAATTTGTTCAAGTTGATTATTCAATTTAGAATTATTGGTGTTTCTTTCTTTTGGGTTATTATTATTTTCAAAGAATTTTAAATTTTTTAATTGAGGTATTAAAGCGTCGTCGGCACTTTTACTTAGCGATGAATTAAAATGGATGGAAATGGTAATCTTTTATTTCCCGGAGTCCATCATTTTCTAGTTGGTCATTATTCGTTTTAAAAATTTCTTGATTTTCTTTCTGATGTTTCTCATCAATCTGGGAATTGTTTTCAACTTCATTGCCACTATTATCGTTACTTCCCTCTGGCGATGAATATATCTATTTCCATTGTAATTCCCAGTATCGTTATTTCTAATCTTACACAATTACCTATTACACTCAAAGATAAGCTCTTAATTGAGACTTGTATTTTTGTTTCTGGTTCGTGTGGTTTACCATCCAATGAAAATTTACTCGACATAACTGTGTATTCAACGATACTTTGCTCATAAATTGCCCCAATATCTGTGGCATCAAATTTTATGACTCTATCAAAATTATTATTGTCTTTTTCTTTTTTCATCATCAGACATTTTATGCTTTTTTGCATGGAATGAGTCTTCAACAAATACTCGTAATGTCTTTTTTACTTCATTATTCTTGGTTGTACTTTTTTCTTGTGTATCTTGTTTCGCTACAGCAACATCATTGTAAGCATGTTCACCATTATTAACTTCATTTTTTTCCTATTCTTATGAGGATTCCAAATAGCTTTCAATAATTTTCTCATTTTTTCAATCATTGAATTGGACCAAGACTAATTCCTGTTCATTTCGTAAAAAGTCTAATGTACTACTTTGCAAAGATACGTGACTACTCAAAGATGTATTGCTGTTTAGAGACTCAAGGGAAATTGTATCGTCCTGAACAGTTAATGTATCTGTCGCCGCAACATTACTTAGTGTGGGTATAGTGAATCGTACATTACATCATCCGTTTCTATTTTAGATTTCGAAAATGTTTTTGGTTTCAGCGATGGTATTTGTGTGATTGATGACGATAATAATGTTGGATTTTTTTATGGCTCTTTTTCATTATGAGAAAAAACGTAGTTTCACTTTTGGTGTTGTCATTGCTGAAGACGATGAGAAATCTATTGCAGTTTGTTTTTGCTGATGTTTGAAAGAATTTTGTTGCAGTTTCTGTGGTATAAAATGAAAAAGAATATTACAATTTAATGTTAATGCATATAAAGTATATTGTAGTGAAAGCATATTCATTACCACAATAGAATGAAACTTAATGAATGAGACAATGACAACTTTGAATTGTAAATGATAGAATATTTAAACACTTTCTACTAAACTATAGTTTTTAATTCCTCATATAACATAAATTTCAGAAAAAGAACGCTAATTAAATTCTCATTAGTGCTCTTCATTAAGAACTGAAAAAGAATGAATTCTCAATGATTTCATTTTATAAATTATTTGCAATTGTATATGACTTACAAATATAAAAAAATATCACTTCAATTTATTTGTTGAAGTGTCTTCTTCAAAATTGTCCTGAATGACTATTTATTATTATAGTACTTTTATTTAACAGTGTTACTTTTATTACTTATGTAAATTTACCAGTTCACCAGTTGTATATAGTTTCTGTTTTGAGATCAATACTGTTAAATGACTCATTATCGATATCGCTTAAAACTTGTGATTTATCTTCAATTCTTTCATTCAGCAAGTTAATATTTTCTTGTAGTTCATCATTTATTTTGATGTCGATAATGTCCTTAAAATATTCTTCTCTATCGCCATTACCATCATTTCTGCATTTTTCATGTAGTTCATTCTCACCCTTTCTAAAATCAAAACGACTATCATCTTTATTTTCTTTTCTTTGATTTTCGATTAATTTATCAAATTTTTCCAGTTCATTTACTGGCAAGACCCGTATCTCGACACAAATTTCATCTGTCGTCGTACTTGTTATTCTCATTCCCATAGTCTCATTTTTCTTCAGCATTTTATCGACTTCATTTTCAATAGCATTATTATGAACTGATTTGAATTCATTTTTATCAATTTCCTGAATTGATTTAATACTTTTGAAGTTTGATTTTTATTTAATTCAATTACGTCATCAAGTTTTTTCTCTTTTTCAATCATCATTTTTACATTTACACAATCTTTTTTCTCTGATGCATTACATGTCATTGGTATTTCATCTGGAGTACTTTTGATTTTTTAATGATTTCCTTTTTTTTAGAATCTCATTGTGTTGTAGTTGATGATTTATAAAAAATATCTTCAAGTGCTCTATTTGATCGAATAAGAATTGAATTTATAACTTCCAATGATGCATTTATAATTGAATGATTGGTATTATTCAATAAATGCAAACAAACATAATAAATTTCAATTATTTGTTTACAATCACATATATTTTCTAAAATTGTATTGTAAATGGTAATAATAATAGAAGAAATCCTAAAACTCCAAGACTTGCATTTGCTTCCTGATTATTCACAAGGAATTCTCTTTAGAAAAATTTAAAAAAAAAAAAAACATTAAAGATTAATAGTTATGAAATTTTATCTTATTTTTCTCATTTTTATTTTCTATTCAATGATTTATGAAAGAATAAATTATGTATATGAATTTTGTAAAATGTTAAATTCAAAAATATACTTACATACATACATACCTATAAGTATGTATAACATGTTTCTTGACATGGAAGTTTTATTTCTTGAATTTTCAATGAGATGCTGAAGTTGAACATCTTCTTTTAACAGCACAATCAGATATAATATTTGGAAGAAATACCTATAGAAATGTTTTATTATTCAAAAATATTTTAATTCTTTTGTATTTAAAAAAAATTTAATTTATTTACTGGGAAAAGTATTTACTCGGAATAAGAATTTCATTAGTTTTTCATTGTATGGTAAAAGTAGGAGAAATTTTGTTCAAAATTTCATCCACCAAACTTTTAGGTAAAGGTCGATTCACACAAACATCCGTTCTGGTTTGCCTCCGTCCGATAAGGTTCAGACATATTTATCATATTTTCACAAATTTGGCCCGGTTCCGGTTACATGTCAAAATATCTGAACCTGATCAAAATGGTTTTTTTTAACCAATATAGTAATGAAGAATTAATTACATCACATTCTCACATAGTAAGATGATAACTTAAACTTAAATTGAGTAAAATTTTCTATTTATCAATCCATCTATTTCATAAGTGGTAGGTGGAAATTTTGTTGTTTATTTTTTATTTTTTTTATTTTTAGGATTAGTATTTTTTTTCAAAGTATGATATACTTAATCATATAAAGTTGTATTTAAAATGCAAGATGAAGCTTCATTTTAAAAATTCTTATTTTTATTTTTATAAAAGGAAAATTCAAAAGAATAAGAAATTTTATAGATTCATAAGGTTGCATAATACCAAAAAATATATAGACAGAAAGAATTCTTATGTAGTATCGACTAAAAATTGTAATTATTAAATTAGACTATAGAACAGTACGGTAAGAGAAGAAAGGAAGTGAAAATTTTTTTAACTATGCTTTAAAGCGCTTTGAAATTTAAGTTTTGTTTTTAACATGATCAAGATGAATGAAAAATAAAAAAAAATTTTACTTTTGTGTGTTAAATAGAATATAAAAAAAATTTCAAATGGTGAAACATATGTGAATAAAATGAGTCACACCGACACCATCAATTACCTTGTTTATGCGAAGCTTTAATTCGCATTAACTCATGCCGTTTTGAGTAAATACGGATGCATAAACCTAATTTTAAAACGCATTGAAACTTTATTTCGTTTTGAGTGAATACACTATAAAATCCGAATTTAAAATTTCAATGCGTTTTTAAAATGTGCATGTACATTTTCTTCGTTTTAAATGAATTGTCATATTTGACCTTTCAAAATGGTGTTGGTAACATACTAAACATCAATATGAACTTTTAGAGTAGTATTAGTTTATTACTCAAAACGTTTTAAGTGAGAATGAAATGTTGTACTACGCATAAACACCATTTAAAATGTATTATCTCAAAACGATGTTCAAAACGTTTTATCGTTAATACGTTTTAATTTTTGCGCATAAACAAGGTAATTGTCGTATTCGCATGTACATATGTATTTCTATGCAGACGTAAAAGCTTTTTTAACAAAACTAAAATATGCTGATGTACATTCAAAGCTATTTCACTAATGGGGTTCCAATGTTGGAACCCCAGAACAAAAATTTTTGTATGAGACATTTTTATACTACATAAGAATTCTTTCTGTCTATATATTTTTTGATAATACTTATGTGCAAATTGTAGAATTTATTGAAAAACCTTCTTTTAATGAAAATCATCATTCCAAATTTGAAATTCTGAGTATGATGAAATGAGCCACAAAGTATTTTTGTTAATGAGTCATAACGTATAGGAATATTCCTTACTGTATTTTATTAGAACAGCGTTAGCGGATGTAGAAGGAAAAATATGAGATAAGACATAATGTAGGTACATATGTATGTATGTATAATGTATAAATGAAGAATTTATAAGTTTGTTCTATTTTACTGTGAAGAAAATTTAATATTAATTTCCAACTTTCTGTACATAATAATTAAGATATTTCTAATGCTCTTCTTTTATTTAAATTCTATGTTACTATGACAATTTATAAATATATGTACATATCTACATATATGCAACAGTATTACACAATTTAATAATCTGATTACATAAATATAAATTTATATTTTTGAAGTTTATTAATTTGAAATTTCAGAGTGTAGAGAACATAAATTGAATTTGGACAAATACACAAGTTAAGAAGTAAACAAGACATATGTATAGTTAATATCTTTTTATTATCAAAATCTTGTTTTAAAATTATATTCTATTATACTGGTCAATACATGAATGTACATTACATTTATCATACTAACTAATACAAATTGAATTATTTTGATTACCACAAAATACACAAAGTTTTCGTATTTTATACAGATTTTCCACAATAATTCAATAAGACTTACCTATATGTACGTTCATCCTTAAAATTTATTTCATTCCTGTGTGATGTTGAAATTGATTTTCTTAAAGCTTCATTTTTACGTTATTCTAAACTTATTTTACATTCTATTTTGGGAACTGTAAAACACACAGAAACATCGTAAAAATAATTTCGTAGTGAATATTTCAATGAAAATTTTGTAACAATGTGTGAATTTCATTTCGAAACAATTTTTAAACTTTTTTAAATATTTTACTATGGGAAATAACCATAAATTTACACAAAGTAAAATTTGACCTTCACAGTTTAAACTCTATTTTCACAAATTTAACTTTAATATCCCATATACAAGTAAGTGTTATTTTGTATCTAGATAAATATTTAAAATGTTTAAATATAGATGTAAAAATAAATTCATTTAATTCCCTTGAGAATTAAACTTTAAAATAACCCACTTATTGTATCAAGAAAGTTTTCTTATAAACCACTTAAGAGGTTGACATTACATGAAACAAAAATTTTTTACAAGAAATAAACATTATTTTTTACATTTACATTTTAAACATTAATTTCGAAAGCCACAAGAATGTAACTAAATAAGAGCAGGAGCATTTGATTTTTATTTTTATTTTAGAAAAGCATTAAAACATACAGTTTTGGTAAGTAGAAATAGTATGTTTTCATCATGTGGATTTTAGTGCTATTTTCTAGAGTACAATAAATTAAAATAGCTTTATTTCAAAATAACAAAACTATTACCTACAAAAAATCATAAAAAATTATTCTTTTTTGCAAATACATAATAATGTACATATGTATAATTAAAAGTTTTCCTACCATTTTACTACTGTAAAATATAAAGGCTTTCAACAAGTAAATGTACTTTCTTGTGCTCTAAATCATTAAGTCCTATTGCTTTATTTTTATTTTTTTTTTTTTGTAGTTTTTTTCTCTAATTAGTTAACGTAACGTTTAAAAAAAATTTTTTTTTATATCTTAGAAAGTAACTCAACATTTTTTTTTAGTAAATGAAAATATTAGAACTCTGCATGAATCCTTTATTTATTTCAATTTTTCATTTATGTTTCCATGACATACTCCAATGTGTATGGCAAAAATTTTTTTGATAAAATAAAAAATTTTAAAAAATCCAAATATTGGATAAGTGCCAGTTTATTGAGATTATTAAAATACTATATTGCTCCAGCACAAAGATATCGTTTTTACGCAAATGTGAAAAATAATTGGTATGATTTTTTAAATTGAATGTCGACCACATACTGAATTTTATTTTTTTTTTGTCACAGTTGAATGAACAAATATGACAAATAAATAAATAACTTTCTTATTTTGCTTGTCAAAAAAATACATACATTATTTTGTGTGAGAATATTAACACGTTGACGCTTACTTTTCAATCAGTTTTTAGAGATTTTAAAACAAATTATTTTATTTTCTTAACAAATTTTTCTAAAAAATGGTGGTTGGCTGGCTTTACAGCTAACATTTTCATATACATACATAAGTAAGTACGTAAATACATCCATAGAAGTTAAGTTCGTATCACAATTTATTTTTACTTTTTTTATTTTAGTTGTGGATAGCTATTTCCTATATTATTTGATTTATTTTTTTCTTTCTTATAGCAGTAAAATTTATTTACAGATTGATTTGTACATACATAGATAATATTGCCTCTAGTATATTTATGAATACACGGTACACCACTCTAGGTTATTTTTCAGCATTCTAAGCATCAAATTAGAAAAATTTATATTTATGCTACCATCCACTAAGAACAAGTACTTAAAAGTATAGAACAACTTGACTTATTGACGAAAAAGACTTATTTTTTTTAAATTGCAGTAATTTTAAGCAGAATAGGCTTAAAGCACACTCATAATACATACATATATGTACATATGTACTTGAAAGGTTTTTAAAATATCACGAAAAAAAACTATTTTAAGTTTATGTACATATTAAATGTATTAAATGTATTAAATTTGTTTTTTTAATGAACAATGTTTTATTATGTTTTTGGAAGAGAAAAAATTACTTTGAAAGTTTCTTCCTATTATAGAAAAAAATAAACAAAAAATTATTGCATTTTCAAAGAATCTAGCAGAATCTTTTAAGTACAATTGTTTTTATTTAATGCACTTTTGTGTAAAAAGTTTTTTTTTCATATTGTATAAATAAATAATCCAAAAACTTTTTCTTGTGTTTTATATTTTAAATATGTACAATACAATAACAAATTTGTCTGTCGTAATCTTATTATATCAACTCAATACTGAAGAAAAATAATAAAGTGGGTAGTGTTATTCGGCACTGATTCAAAAAATATACATATTGTTTACGAATTTATAAAACTGCAACTACATGCAAGTATAAACTTGATTTACAAGTTTTTAAGTAAGTAAAGTAATACAAAGTTTTGAAAAAGGAATTATGTATATGAATTGAGTTATAAATTTGAAAAAAAAAATAATATTGTTAACGAGTAAACCAATATTTTTCAATAAAAGTATAAAATTATTTTAATGAAATGAAGAGTGAAGTGTGAATAATTTACCTTTATTTTGAAAAAGTGATTAAGATATGTTATACAGGGTGGTGCTAAAGTTTCTTCTCACTATCTTAAAAACAACACTCTTTTAAATCCTCTGAGATTACTTATTATAGAAATCAATAATTTAGAATATTTGCGAATTTAAATAGATAATTTTCGAACTGATTTTCAACAAGAATAGTTTCGCGAAGGAAAAAAATTGAACTTAAGTTTAAAAGTCATTAGAAAAAACGTTCCAAAACATATTTTTTTAGAAAATAAAAGTGATTTGTCCTGGTGGTTGGTTGGTTGGTTGAAGTGGCAGTTCTAAGAAGCTTCTGAAAACCAAATTAGCACGGAGAGTGCCGTTTTGATACCACACACTTCGCAGTTAGTTGTCGAGTGAGAGGATTGTAGAGCCCCTTTATGTCATACATGCACCTATGTACAGTTTAAAGTGGAATGCGAACCACTAAATTCGTTGGTAGAGAAGAAATTTTATTCGTATAACAGGGCTGGTACTAATATTTTCTTGCAGTTGGTTTTGTGGACTAGCTTATGGCCTTTTAAGCAGAGCCACCCACCAAACTACTTTAGTACCGAGCACTTATACCCAACTCAAGTGATTTGGTACTCATTCAAAGGTGAGTGAACTTACGGACTCGAACTCGAGATCTTCAGCATCAGAAGCCAACACTCTACCGCTTCGTCTACTGCCTTCCTGATTTATCCTGATATTTGGTTATATTTTTAAACATCTGCACGTAAAAATTAACATTTGTAATTCGTGTATTTAAAAAATAAGTAGTACTCTTACTGTTTTTATTACCATCGAATCTCCTTTTTCAGTGTATAGTTAGACTGGCCAGGCTTGTTGAATTTATGTAAAAATTTTAAAACAGAATTTTAAAGTGTATAGAAAGTAAGAAATTGCATACAAATTATTAAATATAGGTACTATTTTATTTGTATTATGTTTAGTTTAAAAAAAAATAAGTTTAAAAAGTCTGTCGAGAAACTTTTTCGCCACCCTTTAGTTCCACTTCCAAGAACATACATATAATCATAAGTAAAAAAAACTATGATTTAAAGTTCATCATTAAATTTATTCAGCAAAATTTTTTAGTTCAGTAGATTCAGAATACCAATTAAAAACTCTTATAACTAAGTATTATAATTACATAAGTATTATATTTAGTAAAGTTTCTGCATAGTCAAATTTGTAATTTCACAAACTGTTTCTTCTACGTTTAAGGAACATTATAGTATGTGTAGTATTAGAAGGTGATGTTGAATATCATATTGCATTCATATTCAAAAAGATTGCAATTTTCTTCGCTTAATAAAACACCTGGTATATTATGTGGAACTTTTTTTCTTGAAAGTATGCATCTGGTATTTACTTCAATTTCAAAAATTTTTTTTTTTGGTAATTTAAAAACAAAAAATTAAATAAAATAATTTGAAAAACATATGTGTACATATTTACATATCTACATGTATAATTCTAGATAGATATTTTGTTTAGTAAATTTTCAAATAAACAAGAAAAATTTTAAATCTAATTTTTAAACTAAATGTATAAAAATCAATTTCAAAGCAAATCTGTTTTATTTTCAACAACTCAAACAAGGGCAAAAAAGCCCTTGTTGACAGCCAAAATGAAAATGAACAGTCTTAACTGGGCAAAGGACCATAAAGAATGGATAACTTGAGATTGGAAGAGTGGTTCGTAGGAGAGAAGACGAAAAATATAAGGAAGAAAGAAGCCTATTCACTGTTAAACATTCACCATATATGTTTAGGCGTGCGTTACTTCAATAGCTGTTGGATCTATAATTATTTGGGAAGGTGCAGTAAATGCTACATAGTATAGGAAAATAATCTTCGATTAAGTTTTACCAGCCATCGAAACAACGATTAAAGTCTTAAGGCGGTTCCAGACAGGTATTCGGCGAATACAAAATATTCCGGCATTTGTAAAATATTTGTCTTAAGTCCGTGTTAGTTCCCACACTACTTGCCTACTTTGTGAGCATTCTTCTATAATACATGATTGTTTGTCAAACGTTTGCCTCGTCAATATTGATCTCCCATACAATTTGTTCATTCGCCAAAGGTTTATATTCATGAACACTTGTCAAATCTTGATAATGAAAATAATTTTCACAACCACTTTGCTATTTACAAAATAAAAGCACACTAGATTTAAGATGTCAAAAACAAAGAACAAAAAACAACAACAAATACATGATAAATAAGACAAACATTTGTCTATTTTCCTGGGACATTAACGCATGATAAATTATCATAAAATAAATCTCCCAGACAACCCGTCAAATATAGGAGCATAACAAAGGTTTGTCCCACACACTTCGTTGAATATCAACATTTGGCAAATTTTGTCAAACTTTCTCAAATAAACAAATGAGACCAAATATCACGAATGTTTGTTTGCGACGCTCGCACATATCTCGTTGAATTCAAACAAATAACGAATATTTGCATATTTGACGAGATGTCTAGCACCGCCTTTAGCAAATCATATTTTCCAAAATGACATGGCCCCATGCTATGTTTTTTTATTGTTTATTACTGTCAATTTAATTATTTCCTAACTCACAAAACATTCTGTACTTATTCTAAAATTTGCAATTTGAAAGAAGCTTGAGATAACATTATTTGAATGAATCGAAAATAGTTCAAATATACATACATAAATATACTTAATTGAAAACAAATATTAAATTTTTTTTGTAATCATTTTTCTATTTAAACAAAAATTGAAATATTTTTTACAATCACTTTTGTATTTAGGCTTGCTTTCGAAATAAAAATGTTTTGAAAAAAAACTTCCGACAGGGAAAATTTGAAAAATTCAATAGTGTAATGTAAATTGATAAAAAAAGAACAAAGAAGCCACTGCTTTAAGTATTAAATAAATAACTCTTGTATTGTATCATATTTTGGAAATATTTCATTATGTTCACTCAAAATTTTAGTTAAATTACTTTTTTGGAATTATTTTGTAGTAAATTTAAATTATTTGGCAAAAATGAGACTTTTCAGAACAATACATTTGATAATAGTTTCCGCTTTAATCGGTCTTATAACAGTACAATCACAAAGTCATCATAATGAATGGGGCCAGAGAGAATCAGGTGATACACAACTTCACAGAGAAATAATTATTGTCAAAAGTAAATGGTTCGAAATAGTTAAGACAAATGTTACGTTTCCACCACTACTGGTAGGATTTTAAAATAAATTCTTTATTCTCAACGAATTTTTCTAAATTTAAAACTCAGGTTAATAAATTTTTTGTTTCTACAGGATAATCGTCCAGTAAGTAGAATAACATACATAAAAGCAATTGATCAGCATCAAAACGGTAATGGTGGTTATGCAAGTTTATATGGTGGTGGTACTGGTTACGGATTCGTTACAATTCACTTTAAGTCACAACGTTTCCATGGAATAAGTTTTATTTTAGAAATTTTTGGATTTAGATAGCTTGCAAAAAATGAAAATTCAAGTGGTTGTCAATGGTTTTGTTTTTATGTTTTTCTCTACTTCCTATGAACAATTTTGCACAACGTGTTGAAACATAATATGTATTAAGAATTATTTTTCTGAAAATTATCTCAGTATCTTATTTCAAGAACCTCAATGTTTGATTAAACTGTAAAGCTCATCTGTTTTTTAAGATTCTTTTTTTCACATTATTTTTTAAGGCTTTAAACAAACAAGTAAGGAAAATTCTTTCCTTCAAACTTTACAACAAGTGAATACTTCTCTCAAGAAATTCCCAAACATCATGAATTTTTTCTATTTACTATTGTTATGTTAGTGTATGATCTTTTTCTCATCTTAAGAAATATCGCAAAAGCAAACTGGTTTTTTCATCTAAAAAAATTCCTTTTTAAACAATGAAATTGAAATTGAGTCCTAAACTAATAAATGTATGTATTTATTAATTTTCTTAAACAAAAATCGGATCTAAATCAACACTTTCTTCGAAGTTTTATTATTTGTACTGTTACCACTTTAAAAGGATTGCATTAGTTTCCAAAATTCTTATAGTTTTTATCGAATTTGAAATTCTTTGAATAACTGTTGAAAAAAAAAAAACTAGAAATAGACGTTTATGTTAATATTTACTTTGCCTATTTATTTTTTTTATTGAAAGTACCTATCAGTATTTTCAATCACGTCTTCTCTAAGCAGCTGGTATTCCATTTAGATATAGATATATTATAAAAATTATGAAATTCACCTAATAAGTTTTTTTATTTTAAGGTATGTATAATCATTTCAAGATAAAATAATGTCTCGATTTAGAAAATATTTTCTATTTTGTGATAGGAAAAACAACAAAATAAACAAAAATCCGATATTGCCTAGTAAATTTTATACTGGATAAGTCATAATTTCGCTCTGAATAATAAAAATAAATTTATTTTTCCTATTCCAGCAATTTATAATATCACACTAATGAGATTGTGTTAATCACACATGTGTGATAAAACACCTGCGAATGTGTTAAGACCAAGAACATATCTATTTTACACATATAATTTATCTTCAATGTATATGTACATGAATATTAAATATATGTGTTTAATGTGTATGCACTGAAAGAAAAAATATGATTAATGCAACTATATTTTTAGAGAACTATGGCTATCTTCAAAAACGCATCGTGACTTTCTAGCGATGCGGCATTGTTACAGTATCATGACGTTTGCTACATAATGTACATATAACATTACAAATACGATGCCGATGCAAATTTTTGAAGTTTTCTGAATGATTCTCATAGGTGATGTGATTTCCAATATTAATGTCATAATTTTAATTATATTGTTATAAATTGATTGTGTTAAGTGACAAATAAATTTAAATTGTGTTGAATCTGAATGACAATAAAAATACTATGATAAACAATCATGAACATATAAAATCAATTTGAGCAAAACCCTTTTCTTTGATTAAATGACATTTCCTTCCGTGATAGTAAAATTATTATGTATAAGAAATATAATTCGCTTTATAAATATTGCTGGTACATTCAATATTATATTATATCTAACATAACTTTCTTTTTTAATTTTTTTAAAGAGCCATGTTTAAGGAAATGTTTTACTTTAAAGGTGTATTTTTCGAGTCAAGAAATAGTAAGGCAGAATATCGTTGTTTCTTTTATTTCTAAATTTTTTGAAAAGAAATTTGCCGAAAAATTAATTTTTGTTATATTTTATACCGGATCTCCATTGGACAATAACACTGTCATTTGCATACAAGTCAACACTGCCTTGTTTTTTTTAGAACATAATGCCACAGTAGAAGCCAGTTTTTAATCGACGGCATTTTTAAAATACATTGTCATTTAAAATACAACATGGTGCCATCGAAATATTACTGCCCAATTTAGACTCGGAGTTAAATTCCAAAAAGTTTACTTAAATTTGACAAATAACTTCACTTAATGTGATAATAAACACTTTATGGTTTTCTTTAAATTTACATTTTTAAATTTCATGTAGTATATTTACGATTATATCATATCACAACTGCTACAAGAAAATCAGTCACATATAATAATAATTAGCGTATTAGGATTTAGGGTTGATTGTGGGATACAGGCATACCTGAACACTCACATAACAGAATTCATTATACTTAACATCCCATCTCTATAGTCTGAATTTTAAGAGTTGAGGTTTTTTCGCGCATGTTTTACATGTTTTTGTGATCTTTTTTGTGTAGATATACGAAAGAAGAAACGTGTTACAACAACAAAAACGCATGTGTGTAAGTATCTTTTTTTCTGCGCATGTTTTTCTAGTATAATACGAAACCTCAACTTTTAAAATTCTGACTATAGTAGAATCTACTCGTTTTTCTAATGAATGAGAGGACTCTATATTAGTTAATTAGTACATAGAAGTTAAGAGCAGATGCCTTCTATTCTCATTTTGTCAGAATTCAACTCCACGTATACATACATTATTATTCTAGAGAAGGCAGAACTACTGCTCTGTTGTTTCCGTGTCCGCCAGACACGCAAGGTCTGTCTAATCACGCTCATGACCACCATTGACCATATAGTGGCTGCATGTGAATCAATATAATACTATTCTTAAATTGCTGTAAAATTTGTACTTACTTGTCATTTGAAAAAAAAAATGTAAAAAGAACACGTAAGTTTTATTTTCTAATAAAACTAATTAAATTGAACTTTTGAAACATAATAGTTTAACCGGAAGTAGAGAATGTTCCACATTTTATAACAATTCAAAATTTAAAATACATAAATAAATAATTTATATTTGATTTAAATTTTTCATTCTACTTTGTTTTTCAAAAAATCAAATACATATTTTACTATTACAAACAATTGCTTTGTCAAATAATAGTTATGTAATTCAATAAATAAATGTTAAAACTCAGTCTAGTATGTAGTGAAAATTCCGTTATCATATTCAAACAGAAGGAGAAAAATATTATGTATTTGAAAATGAATTTTAAAACCACAAATTAGATTTTAGAATAAAGATAGCATTGAATTTATCTGGAATTTATTTAGCGTATTCACCGGATTAAATGATTTACAAAATATTTATGAACTTGAGCGGCTGAATTTTTATTTTATATTATTGAGCAAAAAGTTTGTGATTAATATATTTTATATTTTTAATTAAAATTTTGGATAAAATTTATTGAATATGTGCTTCATAAGACTTTTTTATCAATCTTAATGTGACTATTATAATTTTCATTTAATATATTCGAATGGATAACTTTGAAAAAATTGAAAGCCCTTTTAGTGAAAAAAAAATACTATTTTGATGTTTGCAGTTTGCACTCATTGTAACATCGAATTTCACGTTGCAAAGATTCACCTAATTTTGCCTTAATGTTATAAATGTACATATTAAAAAAATTTGAACAAATGGTTCTAGTCATGATTATTTTTTGAATTTTTGACTGTGCAATGTTAAAGTTTTGAACCCAGTCAAAATTGTATTATTTATAATTATCATACATATTCAAAAAAAAGTATGCGCAATTTCAAAAATATGTATGTTCCGAGAAATTTATAATTGAATTTATTGTAATAAACTCTTAATAAATTAACCATGTTTCAGATTTCATTTCACAGTGAAATGAAATATGAAAGTGAATTTAGTAGGTGTTATACAATTCACTAAAGTAAATTTAATTTCATGGAAGGGGATTCAATTTCAAAAAATGATTTCAAAAATAAATTTTATGTTTAACAGTCGATTGTAGTTGTTCCTGATGTTTAATTTTTATTGTATTTTGTTGAATTTAAAACGGAAGAAGTAAAATGTGCGAAGTGAGTGATTAATTCTGTTTAGTAAAGAGATGAATTCTACAACATGGTTAAATACAAATTTTATTTAAAGAAATCTTTAATTGATGTAAACCGGTTTTTGTTTATTTAAAAATTTTTTTTATGAAAAATAACAGTCTCTCATATTGAAATATTGAATATACTATATTTACTAAAAAATATAATAATACATATACTTATATTAATATATGTATTTTATTTTTGTCTAAATACTTAATTTTTTTATTTAAATTCATTCCAAAGTTAACTTCTCGCTCAATCACGTCAACACGGGCAATCTACAACGTTTACGTAAGTATAAATTAAAAAAGTAAAACTTCTTCAAGTTATAATTAATACGAAATATAGTAGTTGGCTTCATTTAAAATAAGAAAAAAAATATTCTGTGCTTGTATATTTCAAAAAAAAAAAAAAAAAGCTGGAAATATTTTGTTGTTTTTTTATAAATCCGATACATTTAAATGAAATATTTGAAATTTTGTAATATTTCAATAATAAATTTCACGAAGTAGCTATTTGATCACGTTAAATTTGAAAAAATTCTCATGAAACTTTATTACTTTCACCGCTTTGTTATAAGCAAAAATGTGGACGAAAATAATCTAATATAAAATTCCATACATGGAAATTCATTAAGAAATTTGTCAAAATTAAAGCACAATTTATTGGACTTTTGAGATAAGAATTATTTTATTATAAATTGTTGCCTCATTTAGTGATATAATTGTAATGTTTATCAATTGTATAGCTACATATATATATATATATATATATACATATATACATATGTATGTATGTATGTTCAAAAACAATATGAAAAAATAATTGATATACAATGCAGTCCACCTGTATTAATATTTATTTTTCATATGTTTTATGAGTTCCACAGGGTACCTTTTGTCAAATAAAAATGTAGATAGAAAAATACATTAAAAAACTTCTTATACTTTTAATTTTTTTTTATATCCTTTTCGGTTGTGAGTATGAAACTTATTAAAGCACTTATTGTATGATATTAAGCTTGAGATCTCATCTTATTTCATTTCGTATTGGTTTAACAAAAAACAAGTGAGTGCTATAATGCAATAGTGTGTGGTTTTGAGAAAATCTGAAATAAGACATTATAAATCGAAATTGTTATTCTTTACGTTCTATTACCGATATTATGTTCTGTGATGCATATAGAAAGGTTACACAAATTACATATTTATGTATAATAATCACCTGTAAAAGTACTATAGGTCATAGCTCATAATTTTTGATATAAGTAAAAGAAAAAGGTGTTTGAAAATACTGTGAGTTATTTAATATTCAATCAGAACCTTTTAAATAACTCACAATAAATTTTAAATGTTTGAGCGAAGTGGATGGATATAAATAAAAGAATTAGGGCTTTTGAAAGAAAAAACGCAAGCTTAAAAT
Source organism: Bombylius discolor (assembly GCA_939192795.1). Lineage (NCBI taxonomy): Eukaryota > Metazoa > Arthropoda > Insecta > Diptera > Bombyliidae > Bombylius > Bombylius discolor. Next base: position 16,408,270 of record OW584241.1, on the reverse strand, counting down.
TCAAAGTATAAAATATTTTTTATTTATATTCAACAGCTTACAAACTAACAACTTACAAAATATTATAAAAAAGGAATTCAAACAAATTATAATTTATAAAAAAATTACTTCAAAAAATAATTAAATTTTAAATTTATCAAAAAAAAAAAACATTAAATGTAAATTCCAAGAAATTAATTCAAGATAATTCAAAATCAAATTTAAATTTATAAAATGTAAATTGATTACATTAAAAAGAGTTCAAAAAATCAAATTTTATCGATTTCCAAAGGTTTAAATTCACCAATTGTGAGTGTTGTTGATTTATTCCTGTAACGAAAATTTAAAAGAAATATTGCAAAAGAAAATGAGAATTCAAATTAAAGATTCGTTTGTATACGATACACTAGACAAACAGTTTCGATGTTAATTTGCTGATAATACCAAAACAAACAATTTCCAATATGATTTTAATATTGTTATTTGTTTTCAATTTGATTACTGAGTCAGACAAGTGAGCCACACTTAAGTGATAACTGAATTGTTTCACCTTGGTAAATTATCACCTTGGCAAGTGAGCCAATCGTAATAGAAGTGATACCTAAGATTTTGTGAGCCGCGATCGTCAGTGAATAATTATTTTGACAAGTGAGTCGCAATCAGTTGAGATGTGAAGAAGTACGATTTTTTCGTTTGTATTATAAGTTAAGAAGTGAGCTGTTTGTGTTCAATTAGGTTGAGCTTCAACTTAGGGATTTGTACAATAAGACCAAATTAAACTTGATAAAAATAACTTAGAGATTTTTGATAAAAGGAAAATTATGTTTTTATTTTATAGAAATACTTAAAATTTCTCACAATTAACTTGTAAAAATTTTTTAATTTCGTTCTTCAACTTGTTAAAGTTGAAATCGTAGAAAACGAATAAAATTTTCTAATTTCGTTTTTCAACTTTTTAGAGTTGAAATCGTAGAAAACGAACTTGAGCTTCAACTTTTGACTTGTATTGGAAAACTAATTTTCCTCAAAGTCAAAATCGTGGAAAAGAAACTATCTTCTTTCTTCAACTTAACAGAAAATGTTGGGAATTTTTTGCTAAGTTAAATTCGCAGTAAGAAGATATGTTAAAATTAATTGTGAGAATATTCAACTTAAAACTGAACAAATTCAAGCGATTCTTTAGTTCTTGGTCAGTACCCAAAGAACTAAATTATGTTGATTTGCCAATTTTAAAAGAAATACAAGTAAAGTCCCTAACGATTTTTAGTCTTCTAGTCAATACCCAGAAGGCTAAAAATTACCAAGTTAAAGTATCAAAAATTTTCTATCTTTGGGTCAATACCCCAAAGACAGAAAATACACCAAGTGATTAATGAAATTTCTATCTCTCGGTCAAAACCCAAGAGATAGAAATGCAACGAGAAACTCAAAAAAAAATACTTATGTGATCAATACTCACATAAGCTTCCTAAGTTCAAATCTTTTGGTCAATTCCCAATAGAATTTGAAATAACGACTTCTAAATAGGTCAATTCCCTAGAAAGAAGTGAAGATTGCTGACCAGTGCCCAGTTTATATACATTTTGGGATCTATTGTTTTGCTCATTTGATACCGTATTTTCGTGTACCATTTTCTTGTACCAGTCAGCCATCTTCAATTTTCTTTCTTATTTTGACATATAACTTTTGTTTATCTTTTGTTTGTTTCGTTTTTTAGTAGTTTTTAAGTGAAATTTTATTGAATAAATTTGGGAAATGGCGTTAAAATTTATATTAAATTTTTCAAAAGGTAAGTGAATAAATTGATTTTTATTAACCTTTGTTAATTTTTAATAATTTAATTTTTTCATATTTAAATTCACCACACAAACCAAGGTATGGTATGTTGAAGTCATCGTAAATAAAGGTATGTCTTTATACAAAACATAACCTATAATTTTATTATTTTTTTTTTATTTTCAGATGACCTTCAACATTTTCCCACCACCAAACAGAACGAAACACACCATGTATGAAGTCATACCTCGACTGCGTTAATTGTAAATACGTTAGTTTTGCTTCTAGTTATTTTAATCGTGATGGCCTCGATTTTTATACGAAACCTTCTTTTGCTTCCAAGCACCTTTAACCAAGGGATTGGAAGGCCTTGAATCCTCTTCCATACAATGTTACTCACGTTGAAGTTATTTGGCGGAGGCCCCTTTTGCATGCGTTTATACAAACGAAGTTTATATTGATAAAACGTGATGATTATCTTCCGTTTAACAATCATGATCGTTCAATATTGGAATTACTAAAAGAAAAAGAAAAAAAATGAAAACCAAAAAAAGGAAAAAAAATTAAATCACTGAAAACACGTTTCACACAACAATTGATAACTGATGACAACTACTTCAAGTCATTGACATGTTGATGTAATTGCCAGGTTGACATTGCTTAAAATTTTGCTACAGCATTGCCGTAACTGATTTTTAAATAGGTAACTTGCAAAGTTTTGTTATTGGTCTTAAGTACTCTGTTGAGCCAATTTTAATTGTAACTACACGTACTTTATCGTCATCACCAGGATGGACATTAATGACTCGACCGAGTGGCCATTTTGTTGGGGGACATTTCTCGTCCTTTATTATAACAAGATCATTTATTTGAAAATTTGGTTGCTCGTTTTGCCATTTATATCGTTGCTGTAAGGTGTGTAAATATTCTTTGGACCATCTTTTCCAAAAATGTTGTATTAATTTTTGAATATTTTGCCATCGGTTAACTAATGTAGATTTTTCATTAATTTCAGGTTCTGGTACTGCTAATAGGTGTCTACCTATTAAAAAGTGACCAGGTGTTAAGCTGTTATTATCATCAGGATCTGTGGTAATGGGTGTTAAGGGTCTAGAGTTCACACAAGCTTCAATTTGGCATAAAAGAGTTTGTAATTCTTCTAACGTTAATTTGGTATTAAAAATAATTCTTTTTAAATGATTCTTTACAGATTTTACTCCTGCTTCCCATATGCCTCCGAAATGAGGTTCAGCTGGAGGGTTAAAGTGCCATTGAGTGTTTTGTTCAGCTAATATAGGAATGATTGTGGAAATATTTTCTTGAAAAGCTGCTCGTAATTCTTTGTCTAAAATGCGTTTTGCACCAATGAAATTGGTTCCACAATCAGAGTAAAGATCTGTGCAGATACCTCTGCGACTAACAAATCTTTTAAAGGCAGCTATAAAACCTGATGAGGAGTAATCTGTAGCTAATTCTAAATGTATAGCTTTAGTTGCCATACAAATAAATAAACAAATATAACATTTTGATGTTTTTGCAGATCGTAATTTTGAAGTTTTATACAAAAATGGACCTGCAAAATCTACACCGCTATTTGAAAAAGGAAATGATACGTTAGTTCGATAAGGTGGTAATGCGCCCATGATTTGTTGCGATGGCTTAGGATTAGTTCTAAAACATGAAATGCATTGATGTATTCTAGATTTAATTGTATTTTTAGCATTTGGTAACCAGTATTTTGTATTTAAAGTGTTTAGTACTAACTGACAACCTCCATGAAGTGTATATTTGTGTATATAGTCTATGATCAAATTAGAAATATAATGATTTTTTGGCAGTATAACAGGGTGTTTTGAATTATATGGTAATTGTGAATGTTTTATTCTTCCTCCTACTCGTAAGATAGAATTGTTATCTAAAAATGGATTTAAATTGTAAATTATGCTTTTCTTTGAAAGTGATTTTTGGTTTTTAAGATTGTCAATTTCTTCAATGAAATTGCAATGTTGTATTGAATATATAATTTTTTGTTCAGCAGCGTTTAACTCTGAACAAGTTAAAAAGGTGTTTGAAATTTTATCATTTTTGTTTTTTATATTATGGAAAAATCTAAGGCAGTATGCAACAATTCTGCGAAGTTTTTGAAAAGATGAATATTTAGTAAGCAATTCAGGTTCTTTAATCGTTACAAATGATTTTACTTTTCTGATTTCAAGATTTGTATTGTTACAAGTGGGTTGAACTGGCCATTGATCTGATGAAAGCCATGATGGACCTTGCCACCAAAGTTTGTGTTTAAGTAATTCTTCTGGATGTATTCCTCGAGAAGCACAGTCGGCTGGATTTTTATCTCCAGGCACATAGAACCAATTAGCTGGACAAACGTTATCTTGAATCTCTACAACTCTATTTGCCACATATGGTTTCCACTTTGATGGTTGGCCTTTAATCCAGCTTAGAGTTATGAGAGAATCAGTCCAAGCGTAACTTTTGATACCCTTTAAATTAAAATCTTCTACCACTTGTTTCATCAATCGTGACAACAATAGTCCACCATTCAATTCTAAACGTGGTAATGTAATTGATTTAGTAGGAGCTACTCTTGTTTTTGATGTAAGTAAAGAAATATAAGTTTTTTCATTCATTTTGATTTTTGAGTATACGACAGCAGAGTAAGCATTCTGAGATGCATCAGAAAAACCATGTAGTTCTATGTACGCTGAATTTGACATATGGGTCCATCTTGGGATTTTAATGTTTTCAAGAATTTGTAATTGTGAACGAAATTGAATCCATTCTGTTTGAATTGATTCAGAAAGTTTTTCATCCCAATTACATCCCAGTAGCCATAAGCGTTGTATGAAAATTTTTGCTGTTATGACTATTGGAGCTAACCATCCTAAAGGGTCGAATAATGACGCTACTTCAGATAAAATTGAACGTTTGGTATAACTTTGTTTGAGCATAGGAAGATTTACAGTGAAACTAAATTCATCAGATGCTGGAAACCATTTTATTCCTAAAGTTTTAATGGACTCTGAATCTGAGATATTTAGTTCACTCTTGATTTCTCTATTTTCTAGAGGAATATTCTGGAGTAAGTTTGAATGGTTTGCCGTCCACTTGCGTAGATTAAACCCTCCTTTTGACAGCATTTTTAATAATTGCTCTTGGAGTGCTAAAGTGGTTTGAATTGAATCAGATCCACCTAGTAGATCGTCTACATAGGTGCAGTTTTTTAAACAATTCGATGCAAGAGGAAAGTTTCGCCCTTCATCTTCAGCTAGTTGAAACAAAGTTCGTATAGCTAAGAACGGTGCTGGAGTGGTTCCAAATGTTACTGTATTAAGAGTATAATCTTTTAATTTATCATTTGGGTTCGACCTCCACACGATACGTTGATAATTTCGCTGATCTTTCCGTACTTTTACCATTCTGTACATCTTTTCAACGTCTGCTGTGAATACGTATTTAAATTGCCTCCACTTAAGCAAAGTGCTCCACAAAGTCGGCTGAATAGTCGGACCAGTGAGCATTTGTTCATTTAGTGATTTACCATTAGAACTTTTGCTAGAGGCGTTAAATACTACTCTGAGTTTCGTTGTAGTGCTATCTTTCATCACTGCGTGATGAGGTAAATAGTAGTTTGTTTGATCAGCGTTGTCATCGTATTTTACTTCGGTCATGTGACCTAATTGAAGATATTCTTCAATACAGTTCTTGTAAAGATTGAAAAATTCAGGCTTTTGCTGAAACTTTCTTTCCAATTGATAGAATTGTTGAATTGCTTTGTATCTGGAATGACCCAGTTCTGGTGGTTTGTTATTTTTGAATGGTAGTGTTACCTCGTAACTACCATCTGATAAACGTTTTGTAGTAGATTTATAAATATCTTCGCAAAGTTGTTGCTCAGATGTTAATGGAGTTTTTTGGTTAATTTCTTCAATTTCCCAAAATTTTTTTAAAGAATAGTTTAAGTCTTCAAAAGTAGTAACATTAAGAAATGTTAAAGTTTTTTGTTGGATAAAATGTTTAGACACTGGTCCCATTATGATCCATCCTAATTGAGTTTTTTGTGCTATGGGTGTATCATCTTTTCCTTTAATTAAACCCTCTTCCAGGATAGCACTATACACGTCAACCCCAAGAAGCAAATCTATGGGACCTGGTTCTGAGAACTGAGGATCTGCCAATTCAATTTCATTAAAATGATTGAACTGAGCTTTGTTTAAAGATTGTGTTGGAGTGTTGTCAGTTATTTGCTCTATAATAAGAGCTTGTAGATTTGTTTTGAAAGGAGTTACAAGTGATTGTATTTTCAGCGTAGTTGCTTGATGAACTTGCGCTGTTTGTGTTTTTTCAAGTCCTGTGACTTGAATATTGGTTCGATTACGTTTTAATTTAAGTTTTTTGGCAACAGATTGAGTGACGAACGATAATTGTGAACCTGAATCAATTAACGCTCTTAATGTCGATGTGTGTCCATGTGGACCCTCAACTTTTATCAGCGCTGTGGCTAACAAACATTGAGCACTATTTGTGTTAAATAGTGTGGTAGTAGGATTTGAGCTTGCACTTGCTTGATCCTGTGTTTGAGGTTTATTCTCAAGAGTAACTTTAGATGCATTTTTTGTTTGAGTATCTAAAGGTTGTTTATTGAAATCTACGTGAAGTAGTGAATGATGCCTTTTTTTGCATTTTGTGCAAGAATATTTACTCTTACAATCGTAAGTTGTATGAGTAGAAGATAAACAATTCTTACATAATTGTTTTTTCTGAATGAACTCGTTTTTTGCTTGATAATTCAACTGTTTAAATTGCTCACATTTAAACAGTTGGTGATTTGGTGAGTTGCATTTTAAACATTTTTGAGATTTGTTCAAAAATGATTTTTGAGAATGATTATTTGTAGACACAGATTTTGTGCCAAAATTTGTATTTATTGATTCAAGAGTTCTGAATCGTTTATTTAAAAATTCAATGAATTTCTTGTATGATGGGAGATCTGTGATGCCACTTTGATCACGTTCCCATAAATACAAAGTTTCACGAGGTAGTTTTTGTGTTAAAGAATATAATAATATTGGATCCCAGTTGCTGGTATCCACAGATAAAGTTTTTAGCTCGTGTAGAACTTCTTCAGTGGTATCTATGAAATTTCTGATTGCATTAGCAGATTCAGCCTTAATATCAGGTTGAGTTAACAATTTTTTTAAATATATTTGTACTAAGACTTTTTTATTGTTGTATCTTTCTTGCAATAGATCCCAAGCTTTTTCATAATTACCATCCGTAACATCAATCTGTCGCAATAAACGTTCTGCATCGCCTTTTACACAAGTTTTAAGGTAATGTAATTTTTGAACTCTAGACAAAGCAGGATCTTTATGAATTAAAGATGTGAAAAGATCGTGAAAAGATCTCCAATTTTGATAGTTACCATCAAAAGTTGGAATTGTGATTTTTGGTAAACGCGTATCAGATTTTGAAAAGGATGGCAAAGTTAAATTTCCTTCAGAAAATCTTTGAGGTGATGATGATGAAGGTGATGAAAATTTAGTCTCAATATGATCTTTTAAAATTGAGATAAATTCTAAGTATAAATCTTGGGTTGTATCATATAACGAACCTTTAATATATTCTTCAGCGTTTTTATCTTCATTTTCATAGATATTAAGATGATTTTCTTGGAATTTCGACCACGTTTTATTCGCGATGTCTATGTAGCCTTGAACGTGATGTTTTGTAATCGTGGTATCTTTTACTTTTTCATAGCTAGCCATAGACTTAGTAAGTTGTTGTTGCAAGGCTGTTTGGCCTTTAACAAGCTTTGCGCATTCAATTTTGCCCATCCTTTTATATATCCGGCTCGAAGGACCAATGAAAATACTGTGAGTTATTTAATATTCAATCAGAACCTTTTAAATAACTCACAATAAATTTTAAATGTTTGAGCGAAGTGGATGGATATAAATAAAAGAATTAGGGCTTTTGAAAGAAAAAACGCAAGCTTAAAATTCAAAGTATAAAATATTTTTTATTTATATTCAACAGCTTACAAACTAACAACTTACAAAATATTATAAAAAAGGAATTCAAACAAATTATAATTTATAAAAAAATTACTTCAAAAAATAATTAAATTTTAAATTTATCAAAAAAAAAAAACATTAAATGTAAATTCCAAGAAATTAATTCAAGATAATTCAAAATCAAATTTAAATTTATAAAATGTAAATTGATTACATTAAAAAGAGTTCAAAAAATCAAATTTTATCGATTTCCAAAGGTTTAAATTCACCAATTGTGAGTGTTGTTGATTTATTCCTGTAACGAAAATTTAAAAGAAATATTGCAAAAGAAAATGAGAATTCAAATTAAAGATTCGTTTGTATACGATACACTAGACAAACAGTTTCGATGTTAATTTGCTGATAATACCAAAACAAACAATTTCCAATATGATTTTAATATTGTTATTTGTTTTCAATTTGATTACTGAGTCAGACAAGTGAGCCACACTTAAGTGATAACTGAATTGTTTCACCTTGGTAAATTATCACCTTGGCAAGTGAGCCAATCGTAATAGAAGTGATACCTAAGATTTTGTGAGCCGCGATCGTCAGTGAATAATTATTTTGACAAGTGAGTCGCAATCAGTTGAGATGTGAAGAAGTACGATTTTTTCGTTTGTATTATAAGTTAAGAAGTGAGCTGTTTGTGTTCAATTAGGTTGAGCTTCAACTTAGGGATTTGTACAATAAGACCAAATTAAACTTGATAAAAATAACTTAGAGATTTTTGATAAAAGGAAAATTATGTTTTTATTTTATAGAAATACTTAAAATTTCTCACAATTAACTTGTAAAAATTTTTTAATTTCGTTCTTCAACTTGTTAAAGTTGAAATCGTAGAAAACGAATAAAATTTTCTAATTTCGTTTTTCAACTTTTTAGAGTTGAAATCGTAGAAAACGAACTTGAGCTTCAACTTTTGACTTGTATTGGAAAACTAATTTTCCTCAAAGTCAAAATCGTGGAAAAGAAACTATCTTCTTTCTTCAACTTAACAGAAAATGTTGGGAATTTTTTGCTAAGTTAAATTCGCAGTAAGAAGATATGTTAAAATTAATTGTGAGAATATTCAACTTAAAACTGAACAAATTCAAGCGATTCTTTAGTTCTTGGTCAGTACCCAAAGAACTAAATTATGTTGATTTGCCAATTTTAAAAGAAATACAAGTAAAGTCCCTAACGATTTTTAGTCTTCTAGTCAATACCCAGAAGGCTAAAAATTACCAAGTTAAAGTATCAAAAATTTTCTATCTTTGGGTCAATACCCCAAAGACAGAAAATACACCAAGTGATTAATGAAATTTCTATCTCTCGGTCAAAACCCAAGAGATAGAAATGCAACGAGAAACTCAAAAAAAAATACTTATGTGATCAATACTCACATAAGCTTCCTAAGTTCAAATCTTTTGGTCAATTCCCAATAGAATTTGAAATAACGACTTCTAAATAGGTCAATTCCCTAGAAAGAAGTGAAGATTGCTGACCAGTGCCCAGTTTATATACATTTTGGGATCTATTGTTTTGCTCATTTGATACCGTATTTTCGTGTACCATTTTCTTGTACCAGTCAGCCATCTTCAATTTTCTTTCTTATTTTGACATATAACTTTTGTTTATCTTTTGTTTGTTTCGTTTTTTAGTAGTTTTTAAGTGAAATTTTATTGAATAAATTTGGGAAATGGCGTTAAAATTTATATTAAATTTTTCAAAAGGTAAGTGAATAAATTGATTTTTATTAACCTTTGTTAATTTTTAATAATTTAATTTTTTCATATTTAAATTCACCACACAAACCAAGGTATGGTATGTTGAAGTCATCGTAAATAAAGGTATGTCTTTATACAAAACATAACCTATAATTTTATTATTTTTTTTTTATTTTCAGATGACCTTCAACAGTGTTATAGGGTTATGGTCATGCAAACATACGTCATAAGTAGTTTATGGAATATTCTTGAACTATGGGTTCTCGTCCAATATTTCACTATCCTAAATTTATTCATTGTTGGCGTGAATATTTTATCATATCAAAATATAACAGTATAACATAAAATATAATATTCGTAACAATATAGATTAAAAACTTTTTTTTTGTACAGACGATCTATAAAAAATGTAAAACAAAATTTAAATAAATTATAAATAATAATAAATAATAAAATAAGTCATTGGAAAATTTAACGAAGTACTTTTTCTCCATTTTTTTTACATAAATATTTCTAGAATTTTAAACAGTTACTTTTTTTTTGTATTTAAAAAAAGTTTAATTAATTTTCAAATGCTAAATTTAATTAAAGACAATCATTGAAATTGACAGAACATTTTTAAAAATACTTTAAACTTATCAATATTGTCATTTAAAGATACCATAGCTTATACATTTAATTATTTATTGTGAATGCAAATGAAAAATAGGTCAAGGATTAATAAGATATTCGATTCTAGGGAAGTAGTAATTTTCTTTGTTCGTACATACTAAGTATTTAAAATATCCTGCAAATGTACTTAAATGAATTTTTCAAAATACTCTTTTCATGTTCTTTGGTGGTCAAAAATGATTTTCTGTATCAGTTTTTATGTTGTCACTTATTCTTACGTATAACATAATAAATAGGTAGCAATATTCTTGAAATAAAATACATTTTCTGATATCCTGGTTCTTTTCCAACTGTTATCAAATAAACAACTGATGATAAAAACTTTTTGCTAAGTCATTGTTATCAACATTTTCTCCTTTAAAATGTGAAATAAAAGTGCGCAAGTTTTGTTCATAACCACATTTACTTTTTCTCCCTATACATTTTGAATATGTTATGTAATAGCTGAATAAATATGAAAATATTTATAGTTTTAATTATGAAAACAAGAAATGACATTTAAATACATTTAACGACACTTTGACCTTATTCTAGTTTTTTTTGTTCTTTTCTTGTTGATTTTTCGAAACTACTCTGCTAAAAAAACAATTATTTTTTTTTATTAAAAAATGTGGTTTTTATATGAAACAAAGACAAATGCGCAAAAACGAAGTAAAAAAAATAACAAAATAATGATTTAGTTTTAAAGAAATGAAATTTACCATGGAGAATTTAGAACAAAAAAAAATATTAATTGATATTGATTGCAATTAAAAGTTACAAATTTAAATATATGTAGTAGGTACATATGTATGTATATCGTTACAAAAAATAGAAGAATTATATTTCATTACAAATATCTTAATGTTAAGTAACATAAAATTTGTATTTGGATAATACTTTAATTTATAAAAATAAAAATAAATTTGGATAATAATAATTTTTAATTCAATAGATACATACATGGTAATACCTACATATTAAAAATTCAATTTTAATTTCAAATACTATGTAATCTGACTCTAATACGGTACAAATATGGCAACAAAAAAAAAATAAATTTTTTCGTTACACAAAATTCAGCTCTGAACTCTTAATTAATTTTTAATGATAGTAAATATAACTATGAATGTAATTGAAATTTTTAATGTAAAAAATATTAATATTTTCACTAATTATTTCCAATTTAGTTTTCAAAAAACACTAAATTGCTTCATTATATTAGTTTTATTTTCCTCAAAAACAGCTGTATGAATGCTCGTATTCAATACATTGAAAATTGTGTCTACTTTTTTACGCATAATTTCAAATTTTTTTTGACATTTTCATTTGCATTAGTATTTTGAAATTTTATAATGAGTAAAACTATATTGAATACTTATCTAACATATAAGGTGTTCAGAAGTCGTAACACCTAAGTTTGTTTATATGAATTTACCGGCCGGTCAGTGACCGGAGTGAAAGTGTCTTGCAGTTTTTGTTCCACTTAAAACTGGAGGTGCATTTTGATAGGTGTGGTAATAAAATGGCCTTAGTAAATTAAGTTAACTCGTGTAGGTCTTTCCTCAATATGAGTTGTAATGCAATTGAAGAAGAAAATAAATTTTTTGACTAATGTTCTGATTTGTTGTTAGACCAATTTTTAATAATAATAATTTTTGAAATTCCGTTTTTGGTTGCTGCTACACTCGGCGTTTGGACCTCATTTGCCAAACATACTATACACTTATAATTATAATTATTTTCAGTTTATGGAATATTTTGGTATCAATATTGAGGGCGTGATCGATTTGGCTTTTGAGCGCGTGAAATATAAATGTAAATTATTCAAACTGCAAATTAACACCATACTTCAATTTCTGCATTAAAGAGTTTAATGTGTTTCAAACATTGTAAATTGTAAATGTTAAAATAATTTTTTAAGTAAAAAATTAATAACAATTCATTTTAAAAAATCTTTTTAATTTTTGATGTTTTTTTTCCTTTCGAAAAATGTATTTATAAGGTAATTTTGAATGGAAGCAATTTAATTTATTTATATTGGTTATATTTAGACAGATACAAAAAAATACCTTTCTAAATAATGCAAAATGTCACAAATGGCAGAAAAATGACAAAACCCTTTTGAACCTTTTGTTTTATAAAAAATAGACAAGACAAGAGAAAATATATGAACAAAAAAACTTTTACGCTTCTTGTGAAGTTGAGAAGAAAAAAACAGATGACTAAGTACGATGTAAATAAAGGGTTGGCATAAAAATAATATTTCATGACATTTAAAAAGAGTGTTCTTTCATAGATTTAAATTTAAAAAGAAGTTTTGGAAAAATACTAAGAACTAAAAGATTTTTCTTTTAATTTGTAGGACGTGTTTTTAGAAAATTTAAAAAAAATATCTACGAGTATTTTCACTTTGGCACTTCTAGTTTTTACACTACCCATAGTCCGTCAAATGTCCGTATGTATGAAATTCACTGCCAAAGTGCCAAATCTACTAAACTAGAAATCTGACCAACTAAAAGGTTCTTTGAGCTATAGAAGCATAATTCTGTACCCCCTCCATCAAAAACCTGAAGCGAGAGTTAAAGAAAAATGTTCCTGAGTAGATATTTTCGTACCATGTGAATTAAATTTGATAAAAAAGGGTATCGAATTGTGTAAAATAAAAAGTAACTGGGTAGGTGTTTGAGGGTTTTTCAAAATTTCGCACTCAAAGGCGAAGAATGGCATAATTACGTTAATTTTATACCTCCCTTCAGTGGTATAATATATACATACATATAAAGCAAAAAGGAATGAGAAAGACTGGTGTATTGTAAAAATCTGCTTTGATAAAGGTCAAATACTTCAACCCCCCTTGTTTTTTAATATTTTATTTAAAGTGGAGTTTCGCGAAACAAAAATATCACATAGACTTGTAAAATTCAAGATTCACAATTAAAATGGTGAAATATAAGGTTAATTAAAATTGATAATATGTTCTAGTCTTAATTTCTACCATAAATTATTTCGTTAATTTTTATATTGTTTTTACTTTCATAAAAGAGAAAACCTCAATTTTCTTCCATTTCATCTTCACTTCTTTGTTTGTTTCTAAATTATAATTTTTTTCTGAGCTCAAATTCTATTCAAAGCATATTTTTAAAAATATGAAGCATAAAATTTATTTATTGAATCATTTGAAATAAACAAACCGCATCACATTTTCAATTAAGGAAATGTTAAATATTTCAACACACTTATGTAGTAAGTACATATAATATGTATGATACATGCTATACATATGTACATATATGTGAATATGTATCTTCTCCCATTAATTTTTTATTCTATTTTCTCGTATTTTTTAATCCCAACGTATCATTTATAATTTTAGCTTACAATATATTTCGATGATGCTCATTTCATCTAACACTATACCGAATTCATATAATATTTCCTGTCGATGATAAGCACACCAAAGGCAATTATTATTATTGATTTATTGGTCCATGATGAGTAATTTAATTGTTTTCATTTACCCTCAAACAAATTTACAATATAGGACTGAGGATGTAAAAATGAACATTTTTTCACAACTTGTTACAACTTGTGCTTTTAACTAAACATACTTTTAGATTCTTTCAAATTTTCCAAGTCTAACTATGAAATAATTCAATTATATAAATTTTATTCATGGTCTATAGTTAATCATTTTATTCTTTATTAAAACAGATAACTATATTCAAAAGTTTTTTTAAATAGCTTTATTTCTCTCATTAAAAGAAGATTTATACAGAAAAATAACTTAAAAGTCTTCACTTTGTTACTTCTTTATTTATTAAATTTTTTTTAATTATTTTGTTTTTTCTTCAGTGTGCAAAAAATTATATTTGTCCCACCAACTAAACGCACTTGTAAAAATTATTTTAATTTTCAAATTAATACTTGAATACTTTTTAGATTAATTAAAAATATGAAGGAGAAAATTTAAAATTATTAACATTCTTTAAACAACTTAACCGATATTCTAATGATAGTTGTCCTCCTTACAATGTAAAAAGGTGTTCTGTAATCCAGTCTTGTTACTTTAAAATTCAATTTAAAAGAATTAAGTGATATTTAGAATCCACAAAATATAAATTTTTATTCTATTTATCTGATTAATAGTATTTTTGACTTGCATCTAATTGGCTACTTCTTATTCAAAAACACAAATAATGGTAATATTAGCAAAGAATTAAATTCGAATAAAATCCTCATTAAATTGGTTATATTACAAATTGCTTTGCAATTTCTTTGTTAAGAAAAAATAATAAACTAATATTAATTATTCTTCAATATCCTTTTTTACTATCCTTGAACTTTTTAAATTATTATAATGAATTATTAAAAAAAAAAAAAAACTGAAAATTCACATTTTCATTAAACTCAAATTCAACTTGAGGAATATGTAGTTGAAGACTTTACAAGATAATGTTTTATTAATTTTAATTTGTAGCTAAGCACTGTTTTTTCCTTTTTGTAAAAAAAAAAATAATTAAGAAGCTGTTAAGTAGTATAACTTCAGTAATTTATCAAAAATTTAAAATTCAATTACAAAACTTGTAACTTTCACTGCTATATGAAATATCTTCAACAACTGCCAACAAAAAAACAAATTTATGACTTTTAGTGGGTAAACGTGTTTTGTTATAATATTTTTTTTTTCAAAGTGACAACAAATATGTTTTATAAAATTTAAGGTATATTTTATAAATTTTCTTAAAGAATTTCATTTCTATAATATGTACTGGAAATTTTTATTAACTTAAATCTGTGGACCCAATCTTGTTTTTAGGTGGTAAGAGAAGTATATATAGTATGTATATCTGTTTGAATGATAGATTGAATTGAGTGTAAAATAAAGACAATTATATTTTTTTCCCTATTGACAGACATTCCTTGTAAATTCAATAAATACTACTCATGATGTCTTCATGTCTCTTTTTATTTGTACAATAATTGTAGGTATACATATGTAGGTAAAAATAATATGTAATTGAATAAATCTATGAACTATTTCCATAAATGAATTTCTATGACTACATGATAACGTACAAATATTTTAAGTGTCTATAAATTTAATAAATCAGCAAGTATTAAAATTCCACTAATATGTACAAAATCGTTTAAAATTTGAATATGAAATGGTAAATTTTTGTTTATTAATCCATAAACAATATTAACCTCCCCCCTCCCCCCATTGCAACAAAATTTAATATAATTTAATTATATAAAAAAAAGCATACAGAAGTTTTCCTCATCAATTCAATTTACTTTAATGAAATCGTTTGAATTGATAGTAGCAATTTGCTTTCTTATTAATCAGTAGAATCAGTAAATAGTCACTTAATAAGAATAAATTAAATAATTGCCACTAACAACTACAATTAATCAAATAAATGTTTTTTCTTGTGAAAACTTGAATAAAAAGTTTCACAAATTGTTGTATTTGCTATTATTTGTTAGAAAGAGTCTTAAAAAAAATACCATCTTCACATTTATTTTGTAGAAAATTTGTTGAGAAAAAGGTATCATATTTAATCGTGAAAAAAATTCTGAGAAAATCGATTTATTAAATAAAAATTCGAAAAACATGTAAAATGGTCTGTATCAAAATAATTTTCAGTTACAGACCAGTTCAAGTAGTAACTATGTCAAAATTATTAATCAAATCAGTGAAAAATTGATTTGTTTTATTATTAAAGTTTTCAAGGACAAAATGGATTATAAGCAATAATAAGAATTAGAAAAAAAAGTAATAATAACAAGTCCTTTGCTATAGGATCTTCGCCTTTGCATAAACTGCTTAACTTTGAAAAACATTTCCTTTTGTTACTATCAGACCTTACAAAAAAAACTTATAGCTTATTTGCATAAAAAGGTACTAAAGAATATAATTTGAAATTTGGTTGTTGTCTTGTATAATATTATGCCTTAGAATATCATAATAAATCGCCAATATCGAAAAAGGTTAAAAAAAAATACATTATTGGGAATAGAACTCACTTTTGCCCTTGAGGTTGCATTCATCTTTATTCTTATAATGTTTCGAAGTCTAGTATCTTTTTAAGCTTACAAATTTTGTCAATAAAATAAAAAAAATATCTGTTATCACAGATGAAGGTATATACAATTTGTTGCTATACGTTTAACTAAATTTTAAAAGATTTCTTTAAGCTGTATTTGCCTAGTTACTTATTTTTTCAGTATAAATGGAAATATGAAAATTATCCTGAAATAAAATTAAAAAATTCGTACTTCGTTGAAGTAAACCTTTTTTTTTCAAATTTTTTAAATTGAACAAAATTAGCAAACATATATGGAAATCACAATGATTTAAAAAAATTCTCTAATAATAAATTTTCCTAATTTAAAATAAATAAAATGAAATAAATCAGAAAACTCAATAAACAGAAAATAAAACTTCAAGAGAAAAAATTGTTTTTTTTTTTTGTTACAAAAAATAAAAATTTACGATGCGTACATTAAATATGTAAAATAAGTTTTATATTGTGATAATACTATAGAATTACCAGGGAGATAAAACTAAATTTTATTTTTATTGTACTCCCAAAAAGTATGTAAATATTTTACAAACCCTTTTTTCTTTCAAATTATCCTTTTTATGAAATTTTATTCAATTTTGACTGAGACCTAAGTTAATATTTAATGTTACAAGTTTTTTTTTTACCAAGCGGGCTTTATTACAAAATAATGTTCTAATGTTTTCGCCACTTTTATTTTATGTTGTTCACATAAAATGTATGATAATTCTACAATAGATTTCGATTCATAATTTATTGAAATTTTTACATCCTTATGTAGAAAAAAGGGTTAAGTAAATTGGCACTACATACATATGTACATGGATATACATAGATAGATATTATTATTATAGATAGTGATATTCAATTCCGTAAAATTGAATTGAATTGTTTATTTGATTTACAAATTTTATACCACTACTAAAACAACATACATAAAAAACTATTTGGATTTATTTTGAAAATTTTATAATTTTTATATAAATTTACAGTACTATTAGACGAGTATATGATCAGAAATATTTAATTGAAAATTATTGATAATATAATTGAAAGTCGCTTGAATTAATTTTCAGTTTGATCTGGGAAATTAAATTCGATTTAATTAAATGTACAAACAAAGTATCTACATCTTTTTTATCTTTATGTTTCATGTCAATAAATATGAAATACTTTTGATAATTTAGTTAAACACTTCAGGACAAAAATAAATATGATATAATACATATGTATGTGCAAAATTTTGCTTCAAGCTTTTCCCTTAGAAAAAGAAGATGAAAGGATCAAATGAATATAAATCACTAACAGAAAGTATCTTTATTAAATAATTTATTTTTGCATGGAATTAATTTATCAGAAATTAATTTAAAAAAAAAGATAAAAAGATCTTATCGCATTCAACACTTTTGAACAGTCGTTCAAAAAACCATTCACAAAAAAAAAAAAAAAAAAAAAAAAACAACTAGGATAACACAATCAAGTAGATTTTATTATAAAAAATTCCTGATTCAGATAAATTTCTTTAATAAACCATATTAAAACGTATGGTAGTGTTCGATTAATTTTCCTAGAGAAACTTTTAATACATTTGAGTTTATAACTACAGTATACTTCAATAAAATCTATTAGATTTAGAATATCTATTAAAATTTTATAGTTTATGTGAAAAAAATTTTCTTCTTTATAACTTTTGCAATTTAACAAACAAAAAAATAAATCTTTTATATCATTAGAAAAGCATTTTATTTTTTATAATTTTTTCAATTTATTTTGCTATGAAGTATCATTGAACGTGTGCGGTTTTTAATAGCGCTTTTATTTTAATAGCATGGAAATAAAACGATTTACAATCATAGACTTTTAACAACCTTAATTTTTTTTTTTATTGCAAATGCAGTTTTCAAACATAAAATGGTTTTCAAATCAATTGCAAAAGATAAATCGAAATGTATTTTTCTAATCAATTGGTTGTAAAATAAGTAAAAAGACAAATTTTCAAAGTAATTGATTGAATGCATATGTACATAGGTATATTGAAGTTGAAAATATAATTTTTATTATATCTTAAAAAATTATTGAGATTCATTGACACTTTATTTTATTTTTTATTGAATGATGACCTAAAGGTAAAAATAAAAGAATTGAGAGCTTCAAGTTGAAAGCTTACTTTAGATGGTTTGTTTTGAAAATTTTGTAGTTTTAATAAATCTTCAAAGTTACATTACATCGAGTGGGTATTCTTTCACCATTTAAGATGGTATTAAGTGTATGAGATATCAGATAAGGCAAATAAACATAAAATTAGTTTTAGATATCGATTGAATATAATTATAGAAACATCAAAATCATTTTTCCGGTATGTGTTCACCGGTGATATATTTGCCTGTAGAATATAAATATAATAATTTTTATAAATCCGAATTTATTACAGGTGAACTTTCAATTTTTGTATAAATTAAGGGTATTCAACCAAAGGGTAAGGATTATGAAGAAATACGGTAGTTTTTTTTTAAAACAATGTCTAAATCTATTATCTTAATGTATTAAAATAGTGTAAAAAATATTCTGACGCATTTAATTTTTATAGTTAAGCACTTTATTTATTTTGGATAATAATCCATAGATTTATGCAATGTACATATAGTATGTATGTATGTTGTATTTTGGAGAAATCAAATATTGAAAACCTCAAGTACTCGATTAATAGAAATGTAATGAGGGGAAATAACATCGATTATTTATATTCTTATGTATCATACATAATATGTTTTTCCATTCACTCGTTTATTTGAATACTTACAAGATTGTTTAATTTATATGAGTAAAATAATCACTATTATTTTATTATACATACATACGAGTACATACATATTTCGTTATGCTTTTGCAAAAAAAAAAAAAAAAAGTATACTAAATACCATCACAAATACCAAATACTAAATTAATTCAGAATTTTCAGTAATTAAATGTGCTAGTACACGTCTAATGGATATGAATTTTGTAAATAAAATTACATATATTTATTTAAGAACGTTTCGTTGGTGACCACGGTGTAATAATTATATTGTGATACGTAAATCTGTTTTTTTTTTACCTAATTTCTAATATCTATCATACAAATATGTACTGAATTTTCGTTATGTGATAATTTGTTTTGAAAATCAATTTTATTGTTGAATGAACATATGTATGTATGTATGTGCATGCTAAATTTGTAATAATTTTCAATTAATTTAGAAAATTAAAGTTTTTTTGAAAATAATATTCAAATTTACCATACATCTTCACTATTAATTTGCAGTAAAATAATAAAAACAAAAGAAAAACTAATAAAAATTTACCGCAAGAAGAATATTGAATAAGTTGTGATTGTTGAAAAAAGTTACTGGGGGCAATTTTGTATCTGTGATAATGTAAAAACATTAAGTGTTTACACGCTTACACCGTTTTTGCGATTCTTCAGCTATGTAAACGTAAAGTCAACTGTCAAAAAATAAGTATAATGTACAAATATTTATCACAAAATTATTTTTTGTGTAAAGTGAATATAAATTCAACGATAACACAACAATCCGTTTTTTATTGAGCTTAGTGGAACTTAAATATTTCTACAAATACAGGTATATTTTCCAATGAGAGACCGTTCTTTAATGCCTTGTGACCGTGATTTTATTTTGATCAGAAGATCTCTTATCTCTGAAGTAAAACTGAAAGACTGTATATTCTCGACGAATAGCTATATCGAACTAATAACAAAATCTTTCAAAAATTTACAAAAATTCTCAGTCGTAAAAGTTTCAAGACATTTGGTGTATGATTATAAAAACTGGTGCCGTAAATTCTATAAAAAAAAACTTCACTAAGTAATGACTCCTATGTATCAATAAAGAGAAGAAGTCTTAACATCATTATATAACATTAATATATTTTTTTGCATCTACAATTTGTTATGCCTCCCAAGCTTTTTTTAATCAAGCTTCTTCAAGCTTCAAAATTTTGTATTTGAAAATAACGTGCGTAACTTAAAATTGAAAGCATTGAAACGAAGAATCAAGCAATTTACACGACGAAGCAATTGCTGTATCCATCAACCACCAAGCAACGATTTCATGGTGATTGGGGTGAGGTAGCACATCACTTGTATACCAAAAATTTCACCAAGCAATTTGACATTTACTCTATTCCTTTTTCGTAATTTTTTTCAATTCTGCTTTATTTCATTTTCGACTTTGTTTAGTGTCGACGTTATTTTATAGAGAATAAAAATAGATTCAAAAAGTAAATACAACTGATATTTTTTAAAAGTGTTAAAACATTGAAATCAAAGTGAGTAAATTTTTTTTTAAATTTTTTATGTATAAAATAAAATATGTAGGAGTCTTTTTTACTTTAATTTTATATTTTTATCACTTCAAGTCATATAATACAACTTTCATATTTATTTTATTAATTTGTTACATTTATTCTATTTTTATAAAATAGGTACCTATACCTATCGACCGCACTAGCACATAAAAACTAAACTCACAGAAAACCTAATTATTCGCTTATCAATTATGTTTCAAGAATTTAACTGTATTCCGTTATGAATATTGTATTTAAAAATTATATGCATTATAAAAACTAAAACAGGGTGGTCCCTATAAAATTACTACAATAGAAAACATTTTTAAGCTGCGTTTTTCTAAATTAAGTGAAGAAAAAAGAAAAATGGAGAAAAAAGACTCCGAAATTAAATGGACAATACCAATGACAGAGGTATTGATCAACAGCTACCAAAAGTTTGAATTGCTATATAGTATAATCGCCGTCATCCGGATTATTGTAACAAAATAAAAAGGCATGACGCTTTAAATGAAATTGTAAATGAATTGAAACAAATTAATATTCATGCAAATATAACGGAAATAAAAAATAAAATAGGTATTGTGAGAAACCAATACACAAAAGAAATGAGGAAGCTGCAAAAATCTAAAAAAAAAGTGGAGCAGGAACCGACGAGATTTGTAAATCATCTCTTTGGTTTTTCGATAATATACAATTTTTGGAGCAATATGTTGCTACAAGACACACGTCTTCAAATATTAATGTAAGTATGATAGTTTAACTTCGAAATCCACATTTATAAGATGAAATCTAATGTAATTTATTCCATTTTCCGAACGAGTCAAATGAAAATATTGAATTGGAGAAGATTAGTGAAGATGAGGAAGAACTTGATAATCCAATGAAAGAAGAAGTAAATGATTTGTTTTTATTATTTTTTAACTGCATTTTTATTTCCAAAAACTAATTACAATTTTTAATTCAATGTAGGTAGCTGAAATAGCCAATATAAAACTAGAAAAAAAGAAATAAAAAAAAGGTAAGAAAAATTATTATATACAAATACTATAGTTTGTCTTCTTACCATGATACTCTGCCTTCATTAACAAAATACTCCACAAATGATCTATGAATCAATTCCGCTGCACCTTTACGAGGATTATCGGGTTTGTCTGATGTAGGTGAGTCATAACTAGTAACTCGCATGTGTTCTATGTTTCCATAATTATTAGGATTATGTTCCAATAAATACACAACTTCTACTATACTTTCAACTTTTTCAACACGTAGTGGAATTGTTTTTTGCAGAATTTAAAACATTTTGTCTTGCTCTACTTAAACGGGCGTTAAAAATCCTTTTCTTTTTATCTTGTGATATAAAGCTATAAGGCTTCATTATGTGCTTATTTAAAGGAAAGGCATCATCTCAAACTATGACATATGGCAATAATCTATTATTGCCAATTGGACAGCTTTGAGGAAAGTACTGATCTCCTTTGTCGATAATATCTTGTAGATCGCTTAAAAACATCATTAGTTCGACCATTGCACCCAATATCGACAAATATAAACTTGCAGTTCGCATCAACAAGTACCAAAAGGATGATACTATTTGTCCCTTTATAATTATAGAAAAACTCTCCATCTGTTTTTAAAGGTCTAAAAGCAACATGTTTGCCGTCAAGTGCTCCCAAACAATGTGGAAATTGCCACCGAATAGCAAATTTTTCAGCAATTTGTAACCATTCTTCTTAGTGTTAGGAAACTGAAAAAAGTTTTAATTTTATTGATAAATTTGATTTTTTTTTAAATTGTATTAAAAAAAGTTTTAAAATTTTTTCTTTTTCTTGTAAGCGAAACTAACAAACGAACTGTTGAAAAGTAGAGTTGATAAAAGTCTTTTAACTATTAGTGAATACATAGAAAGAAAGACAAAGATAAAAGTAGTAAAAACACATACAGCTGGGTGGGAGATATGTTATCTTCTCAATTAAATTTAATAGATGATGAAATAATTAAGGCTAGGACTATTAGCAACATCCAAAAAACATTGGAAAGTGGAATTCGTGAAAATAAGGAAAAAAAAAGAAATGAAAGAATTCATATTGATTCACAAAAAGGGGGACATTTCTACAAAGAAAAGCTGATGACGGTTGAGTCTAATATTCTGTATTTTTGTATGTTTTACCAGTAGCTAAAAATCTTAAAGTAGCAGATAATCTTTCTGCTGGAGTTATATACTTTCTCTCATCTATCTAATCGTATGCTGGCGTTCCAAGTCTTTTTTTACATAAGACAATAATTTTTCAAAGACGACTGTGTCCATGCGTCTGTAGTTTTTATATGCAGATTCATCTAGTATTCATTTTTGTCCACAAAACAGAATGACCTTGTTTCATTTCTTTTCTTTCTCCAAGACTTAATCCAGCTACTCCTTTTTTGTTTTTTTAAGCAGCTTTAGGCTGTCTGATGCTACAGACAATGTTGTTGATATGATTTCATCATCACTATTAAACGCCAATGCTGCGATAGCAGAAGCACACTTTTGGAGTGCATTTGTACTCTCTTCTAGGTCTAAATCTGATTCTGATTCTGAACTAGATTTTTTAAATGTATTTTCACTCATGTTGTTTTTTATTTTTGAAGAACTATTTACATATATGATTGAGAAAAGCAAAAATCCAAAAATCGATGACTCCTTTTTAGTTTTACTAACAAAAATATATCAAAAGTATTTTTTATAAACTATTAGTATACAAAATGAAAAAATTAAATTACCTACCTTTTTTATTATTACAATAGATATTTATGTATTTACTATTTTTAAAATTATTCTGCTTTTTTTCTAAAAATATGTACTTGACTACTTGATTAATAAAGAAGAATATTCAAACAAAAGAAAATGGATGAAAATTTCAAAGAAGAAGCATTTTCTGTCATTTTGCTGCATAGATGATTTGCTTGACTGTGTAAATGCAACAGTGAATCACATAGCAAGTTCAAAGCAAAACGTCAAAAACACGCACAGCAATTGCTTGATCGTATAAATTACCCCAATATAGAAATAAGAATAAAGCACTTTTGTGTGGATACAGAAATTGAGTATATTGCGCTCAGTAGTCAGTATACAAGTAGAATTTCTATTTTCTTCTCCTGTTTATTTATTTATTGTTCATTTATATCATACTATTCAGTTTTATGAGTATTTTTGCTCACTATCGATGATCCGAAAATTTAAATTAATTCATGTGTGAGTTTTCAGAGGCTCATGATAAAAATTATTTTGTATTCCTCAATTTTACATTTTTTCTGTGGTTTTTGAAGGAGGATTTTGTACTTCTCTTTATTGAATAATTCTTTTTCAAAATGAAAGTTATTTAGAAACTCAGTTTTTCATAATGAAAAATAACAGATTTTTTCATGAGAACATGAAAGAATAAACTAAAATCCACAAAAAACCTCATTATTATGCTTATAACTTTTTGAATTCTGTTATAATAATTTGAATGAAGTATTATAAGAAAAAAAAATTCAACTTTTTATTATTTTAATTTAAAATTTCCTGCAGGTTTATCCTCTTTTTATTCCATCCTTTGGTTCTTTTCCCACAAACAATGTTTTCTTAAAAGCATCAAGATTATATACTCTAAAATATTCAAATGATGTGATGTACAGGAATTTGGTTTTTCCAGAATTTTCTTATTTTTTGTTCTAAATTTATAGGATGAAACTTGTTTTGAAAAACAACTAGTTTTTGATTTTGAATTATTATATTTTTTCAATAATGTCAAATCATGTTTTCTGTAAAATTGAACACTTTTCTGGAACTTTTCACATGAATTGCAAAAGTGTTCAGAAACTATTTCTTCCTTTTTGGAACGATATGGATCCAATTTTCAAAATTCTTCTAATGTTAAGTCGTTGATGGTTTTAGCTGACTTTTTCAAAAATTCTGGAAAAGAATCATTAGAAGTGACAACCAAGTTAGTGTTTAAAATCAACGCTGTTCAAATTTTCCACGCAAAGAATCCAATTTCTTGTACTGATAAATAACAGATGTGTAAAAGAATATACAATAGAATACGGATTTGGAAAAAAAACATCCGTTATTTTTGAAAAAAAAAAAAAAATTTTTAAACCTCCTGAACATTTATAAATATGTGTGATATATCCCCTTTCTACAGTTAGCGATTCATTTACATTCAATACGATTTATTAAATTTTAGTATTAATAAAATTGTAAATCATCAATAACAGAAATTTACTGAAACTTTGCGTTTTATGTATGAAAATTTTATTAAAATGATTAGTCTTTACTTAATACTTATGAATACTGACATACAAACATATCCTTTCCTTTGAAAATAAACTTATATATTTGCGATAACTCATTATACGAGTATGTGTGTATGTATGAAAAAAGGTTTTGTTTTCAAGTAACGTATGTTAAGTATCTTTTAATATTGTTCACTGCTTTTATAATTTGAAAATTTAGGAGAAAAATGTTTTTATGACGTTTAAATTTATTCTAATAAAAAACCAGATTTAACTATTTAATTTTTTTTTCTATAATTTCTTACATTTCTATAAAAGATACTTCGTGTTTCAACAAAAATCTTTTTATTCTATTTTATTTGAAGCTACCTCTAGAGTGCAAAATAGAATATTGGCATTCATTTGTGTATTGCATTATTGAATTAAAAAATAAATTGTTTTGCCTTATACTTAAAATGTATCTACGTACATTCAGTAAATTTTCTCTTGTTTTCAATATATACACAATAATAGTATAATAATATTTCTTGCTGGATATCTATCATGTTACATGATGTGGTATATACTAGTACATATGCTTTGTACAATATTTTCAAAAATACATTAATCATAAAATTCATTTGTTATTCAAAGTATCAAAAATCTTCAATTATTTACTCACATTCAATAAATCATATTGGTTTAATATATTACCAAAACTTTCAAAGAGAAATAAGATTATTATCTGACATCTAAAATATCTTAATGCGAAAACTAGTATAAGGTATCAGATCTAAAAGTAGATAATTAAATTTTCATGACAAAACATCATTTTTCTATTTAGCTATCGTTCATATGGCCATAAGATATAAATATGATACATGCACATATGTCAATAAAAACAAATGTTATTTTTCACGATATACATACAAACTTATAATATATTGAATTTTCACCTTTACATGACTTAGATTTCAAAATTTGTTAAGCTTTAGAAATAACATTATAATTCATCGACAATTATACATGTTATTACATGAATTTTGAAATTCATTAACAAAAAATAATATTCTAAGATAGCTAAAAAACTCATAAAAATTTTTTAACAAACTGTGATTGCATTATGATTTTATTACGTGTATACTTAATTTTTTCTCAACATCTCTTCATCATTTCGTTGACACCCTATATCCCCAATTAATTATTGTTATATTCCTCATCATCGAAAACTCTTTAAAATGGTACTAAATGATATTTTAACCGTTCAATTACCACAGATGTCTGATATAATTCTTAAATTAGAAAAAAAGTTTTTGAACAAAATTAACAAGTTTATCTTTTAAAATTTGTTGGTCCTAAAATGCCAAAGTTAAGTAAAACAATTTTACCTTTTACCACTCTTTTTGACCTTCTATTTTTTTTTTCTTTTGTACTGTTGATGCTTTTGGTTGTTCCACACTTTTTTTATTATAGAAATTGGCTTGAGTCCAGTTCCAGAATAAATTTGCTATATTTTATGTACATACATATATATAAATATTGTATAGCGAGGTCGTCTACATGAATGAATATTATGTTTTAGGTTGATCTGTAATAAAATTTTATTTTTTGGTGCGGCAGAATATTATGGCGGTAAAACTTATTCCGCAAAATATACAAGTAATGTTCTTTTTTTTTATTGCTAGATATCGTCATATTTTTTAACTTGTTGTTTTTTTTTTCTCCTTTTTTTTATGCCAAGTTTAAGTTTTTCATGACAATTTCTCATTTTTCTTTATATTTTTTTATTCTTTTGTTATACTTCCTTTATATTCAAATTATTTTTTGTATTTTTTTGGGAGTAGGTATTTGTATTTTTCTGAAAATTAAATTTTATTATCCGTAAATGTTAACAATACCCGTATATTCAATATTATAGTTTTGAAAAAGTTAAGTTTCTAAGTCATTTTGCTATTTTTTGTAATCTATCTTTAGGATAAAATTTCAATAAATCTTCCTGAATTATCAAGAATAGTACAATAGACATTTATATATATATATATACGTATATATATGTGTAAGAGTGAGGTTGAGATATTTTGTTGAACATTATCTAACGAGTTTCAGAATGTATGACATTTCTTACAGAAAAGTTTCACTGAAATAAAATTCTTAACAAAGTAAAAAAACATAAAAACCTTTTGGAATATACATAATTATGTGTATGGTATTTTCTGCTTATAAGAGATGTTTGTAATAAAAGGTCAGATATCACTGTAATAGGATATGCATGCTTTATACAATGCATTCATGTTTAACTGTTTCTCTATTTCTCTCTTCTATTTTCAAAATTTTGTAGTACATATAATGATTAACCTGTAATTTAAATTCTTAGTCAATATTTTAGAAAGTTCGTTTACATTTAAAATTGTAATAAACTCAGTAGTCTAAAAGGTGGTTCACTAAACTAAAGAGCAACTTTATATTGAATTTAAATTAAGAGTGAGAGTTTTGGTAATAAAAAATGTTACTTTCAAAAAGAAAAAGAATGTCTTTGTAAATATAGTCTGTATGAATTTATGAAACTACTTTCTATACAAGAGACTACTATATGGTATACTTCACGTCTTTTGAAATTAAAAATTAAATGTAATAAAGAGAAATTTAAATGGAAGTTATTAGTATCGGTGGTTTCGTATTGTCGTAACTTTTATTGAAGATAACCAATAGATTAGTAATAGATAGTAATATATTTTATATCAAATTTTACCTTCTACGTATTTTCGTGATTTATGACTTTCAAAAGAATTACATATTACATGCTTGCAAACATGTGTATCGTATAAGCCGTTAAAAAAAACAACAAATTTTCAATGATATATAAGAAGATATGTGTTTTTTCGTGCCTTTTCTCTTCACTAGTATACCTACTTCAAATGATAATGGAAAAAAATTCAAAGGATAATTGGCTTAAATAAGTTTTAAATGATATGTAAATTCTTCAAATAATTGAATTATAAAAAAAATTATGATAACTTGACAAATATTTAAAATATGTAGATATCTGGGGTGGCATCACGTAAGTTATTAATCGACTTGTTAAGAACTGAATTGATTATTCATTCAATTCTAAGTCGATTGAAACAACTTCTATTATACTGCCACCCCTGATTTCGACGATACTTGCTTGAAAATCTAGTTTTGTCGACATCATTTATTGCAATTTAAAAAAAACTGAAGCGGAATTATGTACTTCGATATCGAGCAAAATTTAACTTCAAACTTCGAATGGGGATCATGACGGCGTTGATCTGTATAAAAAGCGAAATAGAAAATGGTTCAACTTTCCTAAGTGCTGAAGATCGGCCGTCCGGAAGTGCAGACCTCAACCCATTAGACTACAAATTATGGTCTAAAATAGAGAGCAGAGCGTGCCAAAAGCCAAATAAAAATATTGAAGGTTTGAAAAGATCATTGATCAGAGCAGCGAGTTCAATAATCCTTAGTGTCAATTGACGATTCACCAAGAAGACTACAAGATTGTGTCAAGCAGAAGATCATTATGAATAATTTTTGTACCGTAGAGTTGTTTTATTGTAGTAAATAAAATATCACAAAATGATAAAAATATGTCTTTTATTTAAGACGCAAAACTATTTCGCTGGAAAATAAATATACAATAATAAACTTTTCGAAACGCCATGAAGATGTGGTAAATTAGGCAAAAATTAGTAAAGAAGCAACTGGAAGAGTTTAAACAAAATGTAAGTATATGGAAATGTATTAAAGGGAAATTTAAATTAATTTGTTTTCTCTTTCTGCATAAATTAGAAATAAAGTTTCATAAAAACAATGTTTTTTTTAAGAAGTAAAACTGAATTTATTCTAGCCATTTTTCTGTATTTTTTTATACACCCCCAAATAAGTGCAACATACATACATAAGTATGTAATTTAAAATTATGTTTTCGTAATAAATTATATTTTGAAATTAGAACATCTACATGTATTTTATAACAAACTGACAAATTATTATTTATCATTTAACTAGTATGTAAACAAATATTTATTACCAACATGTAATCTGTTGTGTATGTAATTTTTTAAATTAGCTTAATTCATTAGTATAAAATTAATTGAAATAGAATTGTGAAATTAAATGATATAATTTATTTATTTATCTCATATGAAATTAATGAATAATAATTACCACTTATTACTGAGACAAAACTAATTATGAAGATGAACCAACTTGTTGTTGGTAATAGTTCTAAAAGTTTTATATTTGTTAAAAAAATGTACATATACCTATAGTATATGTATACATATTCATTTTATTTTTAGTAAGTTAATGGATGTGTAATACTGAAAAATATTTTTCCTAATAAATTCTTTAAAAAAAAGGAGGGCTTAATACTTCGATTGTAAACAATTTAATTTTATTAAATTATTACGGACATTAAATACAAAAGTTTCAATTATAATGTTTCTAAAACACTGTATCGCTAACCAAGTCTAATAAAAGCAACCACATTACATAAAAAAAAAACGATAATGTTAATTGGTGTCAATCTTCCAGTTACATGCAACATGAACACTAAAACAATCTTTTTTACAAACTAAAGTAAACACTTTAATTGACTTTTTTTCTGCTGCAGAAACACATTTTGTTTGTCTTTGTTGTTGTAAAATAATTTTCACAACTGGAAAACAAAACTACAGGAATATGAAAATTAATTTTGTATTCATTTTCTAGACAAGACCAAAGAGTATGCATTTTTTCTTCACACTTTGTGATTAATGTTTCTTAATTACTTTTCTTGTACTATTAAAAAATCTGGGTGAAGTTTTTTTTTTTAATTTTTAAAATAAAAAATGTGAGTGTGAAATCCAGAACAAAGACAAATAAAATTGTTGAGCGGTACTCATCAACGAGACTTCAAAGTGAGATTGAAATAGATACGAATTCAATTGAAATACGAAATTTCCGATATACCATAGGTGTCAATTTTGAAAAGATCAGAAAATATTCAGACAAAACTCTACCGAAGAAATATAGTTAGAGTAAAAACATGTTACTTCTTATCCTTTTAAAATTTAAAAACTCTGAAAATGTTATTATTTTCAAATTTTATGGATCCTGTGACGATTGATATTACCATAGCTCTGAGCTCTCGTTTAGTTCTATCACGTCAAAGAAAATAATAATGTTAGCTTTATGATCAAGTCATCATAGTTCTCTGACAGCTAACTATCTATTTTGTTTTGAAACAAAAATTATTTTGTTTATTTTCAAACTTATAGTAGAGAAATTTAATAATTAACTTGTTTCCATAGAAATAAATTTGACACATAATTAAATCATAATTTCTTATTTTAAAGTATGAGAAAATAATGTAATGAGGAATAATGTTAGTGGAAGACGATGGCAATATAAAATTAAGACAATAGATATTTCATATTACCGTAGAATTTTCTATGAACGTCTATGAAAAAAATAATTAAATTTCTAATACATACATAGATAACATGGGGGCTAACATTGCACTTTGACCTGTGAAAGTCTTTTGTGTTGCCCGTGATTATTATAGAATTAATTCAATTATATGAAAACAAAATGTATTTCATAAAAAATTAGAAATTTATTTATTTATTTATTTATTATTTTATTTAAATGTAGAAATAAGGCAAAGGCCTACAAAGAGATAACTAAAGATTTGAAAACAATTGACACGATTGTAGATTCACTAATATTAAAAATAAAAATACAAACTTTTTTTTGCTATACCAATAGTGCAAATTTGAAATAAAATAAGACATTATTATTGTTTATTACTATAAAAAAACATTATTATTATTATTATTTTAGAAGCTTCAAAGAGAAAAGTTCAGTATGTTGCATGTACATAAATTAATATATTAATTACGGTATTTAATCGTCTAGTAATCTATTTATAAAATAACTCAGGGATAACATAGTATCGATTTTATTTAAATCAACATACATACTATATCATTAATTTAAATTTGCATTTGATAGATAGATACAAAGAAATATGTATAAATAATACATTAGTTTTCCACTATCAATTATGATTTATTGGAAACAAAATATAAATCAAAACTATTTTATTACTCTGTCTGCAAAAAAAAAAAATGTTTATTTTTCCATTAATATACTATACATTCACACAAATTTACATACAGCTACGCTCAACTAAATAAAAATGCCTGAGTAGAAAAATTTTATATTAGTTTTTCTAATCTTTAAAGTATTCCGATTTTTTTGAAATTTGGTGTGGAGAATTTTTATGTTATTGTCTTCAAATATCAGTCATAAAATAATATTTACCCTAGAAGTAAAATTTTTTTCTTCGTGTAACTAATTGTATGTAGCTTGAATTATTATGAGGATCTAGGAGGGATTTGGAAGTCAACGATAAACAGTATGTTTTCAGAAAGACCAGAACAAGATATATGAGTTTTTTAAAGGTTCATTTCCTAAAACGGAAATTGTATTCCTAGGATCAAATTTTTCTTTTGACAAATGCATAGAAACTTTTCCTATTTGGTCTTATACGAATGAGTTCTGTTTGATCACTTTAAATAGTATGTAATGAGAATAGACAAGTAAATGATGGAAGCAGTGAAGGCAGTGGAAGTGAAGGGATATGTAGATGTTGAAGAGAAAGTTTACGTAATTAAAGAGAAATAACAGCAAAGTGATTGATTTGTCTTCATCAAGCTTTAATAATACAGTAAATTTGGTTTATGAGAAAAGAAATCCTATTTGACTTAAATTTAATAATTATTTTTTAATACTATCTTTCATCATCATCATCAGCGGCGCAACAGCTCAGTGTGAGCTAGTGCCTATTAAAGTTGACTTGAGTTTTCGTGACATTATTTCTATCATACATGCACTGTGGAATGCGAACCACTTAATTCGTTGATAGAGAACGAATTTATTCGTATGACATGGCTGGCATGATGTTTGTGTAGTTGGTTTTATATCTAGCTTATGGTCAGTAAGCAAAGCTTCTAAAATTCCTGCATACTTCAGAACCGAAAATTTATACCCAACTTAAATGAATTGATACTCATTTAAAGCTGAGAAAACTTAGGCGAATTCTGCCTTGAGACATTCAGCATCAGAAGCCTGCACTCTATCGCTTCGGCCACTGCCCGCCTTTGGTACATTTTTCACCCAACTGTTTTTTAAGTATCAATAAGTTCTCATATTACCCTACCTATGTATCTATAGAATATAAACCTACATATGTATTTTTTCCAAACCACACACTCTATTATCGTTAAAAAAATTAATACCTATGTACATACATACATACGCAGCTACTTTTTTTTGTAATAAATCGTTTTATTGAAAGATTGAAATGAAAAGCTATTAGTTAACCACGAGCTTATCACATAGTAGATTCAAAGAGAGCCTTTAACTAACTAAAAAAGTATATTTTTTTCGAGTTTATAAAGTGAATTGATTTTTTTTATTTCAGTTGAGAGTTCTACAAAGAGTTTTTATTCGTAAAAATTTATTGATAAAAATTAGACGTGGGAGAACATGATTTCAATATAACATATGTACGTATATGTATGTATTTAGTTTTGCGTTTTTCTTTCTTTTGAACAAAAATATGTTTTAATCCTTCAATACTTAAACTAATATTTCTATAATTAAAATTTTAAATTAATCTGAAAAAGAAATTTTCAACATTAAAGGCAATTGAGGTATTTTTAGAATATATTACAGATAAGGACTGTAACGAAAGTATTGCATTTGTAGAAGATGTTGGTTTTGGTTTTTTACTTCTTCGACCGTTCAAATACTAATGTTTGTTAGGGGAGTTCCACAAAATTTCGACCAAAAAATAGCGAATTTGTGAATCGATGTCTTCCGATTTTTTTGAAATTTTATGAGAAGGTGTGAATCTGATCCAGTATCACATACGTAAAATATTTTAAAGAAAAATCATATTTCTTGGGAATTACGGGGTTATGAAATTTTGGTTTTTGTGCAAAATGCATATTTTTAAAAAATCGTAGAAATCTTAAATATTATCGTAGAGCGATAATATATAGCTCATTTTGAAGGGGGGAGGTTATTCTATCATATAAAAATACTTCCAAAAAAAAATTTTTCAAAAAGGACTACAAGGGCGATAAAAGGATCCTTTATCCTTGAATATCTAAAAATGCTAACTCTCAATTTTGATCATTTTTTTTATGTTTTGTATAATATTATTAGCAACATCGTGTTAAAATCTCAAATTGGGATGAAGCTAGGTTCAGGTGGGAGAATTTTTCAAAGAATATCATGTCTATTTTTCTCATAGAAAATCAATTGATTTTCATACAAATGCAAATTTTATACTAATTTTTTTGCTATTGTCTGCAGCAGGTATTTAAACAGCTTCAAGATTTTTTATATTTGAATGGTGGCGAAGGCGTTATAATTATGAAATAACCTTGGATTGAATTTTTATTTCTAGAGGTAGTGGATAACGTCATAGATTCGTCAAAAGGGGCCGGGTTTTCTTTTTATCGCCTTTATCTTTTCTTCAAAACATTGTATTAACCTGGTCCTAACAGTTTTATAGAAATTTTTCAATTTCAAATGGAATTATAAATATGAAACGAACTTTATTATCATCATTATATGTATGTATTTTGTAAAGTATGGGTATAAATTCCGAAATAATCAATTATTCTATCCTATAATTTTAAAAATGTAACTATAGTCATGTTGTGTTTTTTAAATAAAAATAAGAGTGTTTGTTCTCTGTGTACTATAAATAATATTTAAAAAAAAATAAAATCATGGAAAATGACTTAATACAATATGCTATTGTAATCCTTTGAAAAAAAAAATCACAGATTTTTCAAAAAAATCGAAAGACATCGATTCACACTCTTTGGTCGAAATTTTATGGAACTGCCCATTAGTTTCGTGAATCCATGAATCAATTTTGTGAAACTGTGAAATGTAAAATGATTCAGTCCTATTGGATTATTAATTACGTAGGTATACATAGATATTATATATATCTATTTCACTATTTCACTGAACTTCTTCTTCCTAAAATACTTTACTCCATTCCGATAGGATTAATGGTTCTTGAAATATTTAAAAGGACATATATGTATATTTTTTGTTTCATATGAAAGGCTCTTTTATACTCTTAACAATGATCTCATATGTACCCTATACACAGAAAAATATATAATAAAAGCTCGAAAAGTGATCATTATTCATGCATTTAAAAGGGCGATTCTCTCGAAAAATTTAAAGTAAGTAGCATTCATTAGAAAAATTGTCATATATGTATTTGATGAATTTCAATGATTTTTTTAGAAGATTAAACTGTAATGTGAAATCTTATTTCAAATATTTTCAATTACCAGGTTAAAATAGTTACATAAATGAATCATGGAATTTTTCATGATTAAATTGAATTTGAGCACAATTTAGTTACTAAACAAACAGTTAAATAAAATAATAATAATTTTTCCCCACTGAATATAGTAAAATTAGGAAATATAGGTGGATACTGTATTAATTGAAAATGTAAATTTTCAAATGCATATTATTAAAAATAATGCTTTTTGATATTTTACCCAAATGTTTTAAAGCAAAAATTTTATTACAATTCTATTCGTAACAAGATCCAATATTAATTTTTTTCTTTCAAACAAAAATGTTCGAGTGGAATTTGTAAAAAAATAAATTTAAAAATTTAACCTTACTAGAATGCATAGATGCTATTTTAAATTACTTTGTTTATAATAAATCCAATTAAAGAATATCCAACTTTTTGAGACAATGCAAGTCATACTATAAAGAAAATGACAGTGAAAAATAAATTTTCTCCCTATCAAAAGTACGAAAAAAGCAAAATAGAGAATAGTAAAGTGGAAATCTTAAAGAAAACACAAATTAAAAGTGAAATTTAATTTTTGTACTGTCAAAGCAAATGAATTGAAGCTTGGAAAAGTTTTAATGCAATTTCAACAACTGACATAAATAATTTCCATAAAGTGCACTGTGATAGAGTGGAAATAAATTGAAAATAAATATAAATAATTTTGAAATTTTCAAATCAGAAACCTTTATTCTTTAAAATTACTTTCACGTTTTCGAAATAAATCTTATATTTTAAAACTTCCAAAAGTTATTCTGATGCATTTTTTTAAACATTATACACATATAGAAGAACTAATGAGACAAAATTGAATTTATTTTCAACTAAATACAATGCAATTGAAAGTATCATGTATGATGTTTAAGGATCATTCACTTTTTTTTTTCTTATTTTGTGCTATAATGTACAAAATTAATTTCTTTGGTCCTGTTTAAATAACCGTAAACATTAAGATATAGTAGTTTTATATTAGATTACATGTACGTAGTTTTATATTTCATTTGGAAATATAAATTTATTGTATTGAACTTAGATTTAGCTAGCATACTTAAATTGATTTTGAGTTTTATAAAATATTTATGAAATGTTTTAAAGATTCAATATCCATGACTCTGATTTGTGAGTATGATTTTCTATTAAAAATTGATACTCATTTGCAAAGTTCATTTCAAAAAAATATACAATATACAAACAATAAAAAGATTTTATTTTAATTCAAATTTCAAATATGAATTTATAAATATATTTTTCTAGAGTATTTTCAAATTTTGTGATTTTTATTTGAAAATGATTTTTAAATGATTTATGTGTATATGTATGTATGCTTCGAAAAAAGTAAATCTTGAATCATATTTCATAAAGCAAATACCATTAAATGCATAAAACATATTTTATCGTTTGTCTTTGAAATAAAAAAATATAAATATTTTCAAAAACCATGTTCTGAACAAATAATATTCATACTTTGTATCATTTTTTTAATCTTTGAAATACATATTATATATAAAATATATGTATGTATTTTTAAAAATTATTATATGAAAACCTATCTGGGACGTTGAGTTCATATATAGATATAACATTTGTATTTCTTATTTCATGCAATTCATACGAAAATATTATAGAATTGGGCTATATTTCCGGTTTGCGAGCGTGAGATATCGGAATGAAATTTTTTGAAATAAAAGCTTTGGAATATCCTCTTTAACGTGATATATGTACGAGTATGTATGTATGTCCTTGTTGGCACAAATTCCATTTTACAGCCGAAAACTACCGTTAAAAATTTTGTAACAAAATTAACATGTTATACAATATTCGTTATTACTCCGTTTCAGGATATTCTAGGATAACAGTTAATATCGCTTTTTAAAGAGAACTCTTTTGATGACGATATACTTATCTCTAAAATTTGAAAAAGTACACATAAATACTATACTTGTACATATATTTTATTCTATAATTGTTTTGCTGGTAGGCTTTGTAACTATTAAACAGTTATTCTAAACTGTGTTAAATTGATGTAATATGATCTTCATGATAACTTATGTCACTTAAGTACAGAAAAATATTAGTAGCACTCTTTGGATCTGCTTTCAATTTATCGCTATAGCTATACATAAGTAGTCTGTCATAACCTCAAAATATGAAACCTTATAGTGCATTTAAATCCTTTACACAGAAAAAAAACGCAAGATAAATGATTGATTTCGTCATCCTTCTCAATTAAGAAAAAAAGTAATGTAAATAATATGTGAACAACTTTAATGTTGCTTTTATAATTAATTTACCTGTAAATAAAATATCAATATTTATTTCAATGACACAGTGAAAAAAAAGTGTTATACGTTCAAATGCTCATAATTTAATATATAGTACATACTTTTTATGTTGTTAACAATCATTATTTTTTTATGTCGTTATGACAAGAGACATAGTCAAATTCAATTTTAAGAAATTATATTATGAAAATTTTACAAATTCACTCAAGTTCCACCATAAAATACATTTTCTCCAGTTTATACAGAAAGCCTTAAAATTCCCCGAAATGGAAAAAAATCACCAATATTGGCAGCTGTTAACAATAGGTTAACTTTCAATTGAATAATTGATGAAGTGAAATTTCTAGTATTATACACAGTTGTCTATATTACGTTATTTTCATTTCATTTTTTTATCTTGTATAATTAAAAGAGAAAAAAAGGCTCTTTTTCTTGTTTATGTTAACCTACTTATTTGAAAAAATAAATTTCTAATGTAATGCGTGTAATTTTATAATTTTAATTTTTGTATTGATTATTTTTTTCTACACGAAAATTTGTTCTAGCGTTTGTAACGCATTCGATACAATACGTATACTTATTGATTAAGTTTCAGTAGTAAATTTTGACAATTATAGTCATTTTGGCCTACTATAAACCTAGCAATTCTTTTTTAATAATGTATAATTTTAAAGTAAAAGTGATTATTATCAATTTTATACCAATTATGTAAGTAATGTAATTGATTTTTGACAAGTATCATTCTCTTTTGCAATAAAAATACTGTACATAAATGTCTTACTATAAAAATAAATAAAATACAAGATTCTAGCTTTTCTATCACATTAACAACGAAACCTGATCCTATGATGGCACGCAAAACAGTGTCAATTCCTAAAACGTAGTTATATATTTCTCACTCAAAAGATTCAGTAAAATGGTTTTTGCATATGAAAATTTTGAAGATACGAGACATTCATATTCATGTGAGAAAATCATCCAGAAAAAAAAAAAAATTAAAAAAAACTTATAAAAATTCAATAAACAAACTCACATGTACCTACATATCGGCAGTGATTTGAAATTTTGAATATACGTTTTATTTTATTTATATTAGAATTAAATCCACAGTAAATATTAATTTAAATTTTTACTTTTTTTGAGATAAAATAATTTAAAGTACGTTTTCATATTTATTTTTATATATGTATGTACATATGTATCATTATTATTATACAACTTACTTTTTCATATTATACAAAAAACTAAAATTTTTTTGAGTTAACATATTTTAAAAACATGGTTCGCTGACTATAATTAAACTTATTTACATATATTATATTTTATAAAATATGTTCATTAATATGGTAATATTAAACTTCGAGGACATTTTGAAAAAAAAACATTAAAAATTTTTTATTTTAATGAATTTCTATTGAAAAATTACTTTGTGTCGTATTTCGCATATATTTCATAAATTGATTCGAGTATTTTCCAATCAATTCTAAAAATTTTACTTTTATTTATTATATTTGATATGTTTTTTATGTACTACATAGTATAATAGTGAATTTAATTAATTGAATTAAATATCAATTTTCGTAAAGTTCTACCGATGGAATATTTTATTAATTTTGTAATTTTTTATTTTTTGTTTAATTTTATTCAATTAATTTATGTATTCAAAAAATTATTTTAATGTTTTTATTTTTTTCAATCAATAAATTTATAACAATTTAGTTATATTATAGTTTGTTGGAAACTTTTACTTCTTTTTACTTCAGTTTTTTTCAACATAAAAACAATACATAAGTATTGCAAAAAACAAAATTCTATTATTTGAAAAATAGCATCTTCTTCAAGGTAGTGTAATAACTCACTTAATAGTTTTTACTATATTTGTAGCGAAATTACGGTATAAAATATCAAAAACATATCACTGAGTTCACAAAAGCTGTATATAAAACCTACTTTGAAACTTAGACTTCTGAAATGGTCAATAGAACGTAAAAGCATTAGGATAATGGCTGCTTCTTGATCCCAAAACTATCAATATAAATTGAAATTGGAGGAAAAATAATAAAATCACTTAGAAGAAGTAAGGAAAAAGTAGAATTTACTGTATTCAGCCCCGATCAACTAGAACTTTTTTCACATTTGAATTTAATGATTTAGTTCGAGACCAACCAAGGTTGGTTGGTTGGTTGGTTGACGTGACAGTTCTCAGAATTTTCTGGAGACCAAATTGGCACTGAGAATGTCATTTTGATAACATACCTCGAGTATACTGAAGGACTTAGGGGATTCTGTTTATTCTGTTTCAAGATTTACACTGAAGAGTACATACGGTATGTACCTGTAGTCAGAAAACGAGTCTATTTCCGATACTCTCCAGTTATTTATTCTAAAATAATTTTTATCTGTACGTAATGTCACATTAAGATCAAGCACCTTTTTCTACCTTGCATGGGTCTCCGTGCTAGGGAGAATGAATGTTGGCGTTGTTCCTCTATTACACACTAGACGATTAGATCTGATGATTCTTTTGTCATGGGTCATGGTTGCAAGAGATTTTAAAACCCCTCAGAAAAGAGCGTAAATACGGAAACAATGACAAAAATTCTTAATAGAAGTATTTTCAATCAAAAATTTCATCCTAAAATAACAAAAAAACTAAAAATCTAAAAAGTGTTCGAGTTTCACTGAGACACTGTACATATACATAGATATATATGTATATAAATTTTAAAAGACATATTCTCCAAATGAAAAACATTTATTGTCCAAAACTAATATCAATGCCAATTTGGTTATTTGGGATTTAAAAAAAATATACATACATATGTCTTCTTTCCACTGCTTACTGCTTACTTAATAACAATTCTTATCTCAAAAAGATTGACAAAATCATTCTCCATGCTAATCGATCTTGTGACAGAATTATATTGACACTTTTTATTACACTCACTTTTATTTAAGTAATCGAGGCTATTTATCAAGAATATTTTTTCTATTAAAATATTGTTTTCTTTTAACAATTAAAAAATAAAATAAGTGAAAATCTCTGTTAATTAGGCAAAAATAAAACGTTAAGATTTTTTCATTTTTTTTTTGTTATTACGATAAAATCAACAAAACAACTTTAATAAAAAATTTAAATGTTTTATATACATATGTAAAGAGATTGAGCTTGTCTATAAATTTATTCTATTTTCAGTACACTAGATTAATGTTAATATTAAGATTTGAATTGTCATTGAGTTTAATTCACCCTGTACATTCCTAATCATGAACAAAGATAAAAAATAATAATTTTTCATAGAAATTTATTTCCAGTTTAAAAAGGTAAAATTTTCCAAACTAAAACTATTTTTATTAAAAATTTTATGAATGTTGATCAAATTTGATATTCTACATATAAAAAATGATTTTATTCAAAAGAGAGCTTCTATTGAAAAATATTTTATTAAAACTTAAATACAGAAGTATTTTAAGTTGGTTATTAAAATTATACATACTATATAACAAAAATTTATTGTATACCAAAAATAGCTATTTAAAATTAGAAATAAAACTTTTTTGTAAACTTTTTCGCAAAATAAAAAATTTTTTGACTATTTAAATTTCCAGAAAAAAATAAAGAAATTCTAACACAAATAATTTTATTTAAAACTTTTTTCGATATGAGATCACACAAAAAGATTTTAAAATTATTTTAAATTTACGGTTTTAGTGGTTTTACGAGTTCAGACTTAGCAAGTACATGCATACATACATATGTATATAACAACATGCTTTACCACAAAATAAAGATATCTGTATAAAAGGTAATTCATATATAATGTATATTTATTTTGTTTTTTTGTTTTTTTGAAACGTTTCAAATGAATATTACGATACAAAACGAATAAAGCTATGTACATCCATTTTGACAGAAAAAATAAAAAAATAAAATGAATTATAAAATGTTTTCCATCGTTGTTTACTTATTGTATCACAATGAAGTTTTCGATTCGAGACAGAAAAAAACAGTATCTACTAAGGGGTTAAAATTGTTTTCCTGCATAAGCCACATGATTTTGGTTAGTTGAAGTTTCATTAAGCACATCATAATGCAAAATCACATACTTTTTGTTTTATTAAAAAAAAACTAGAGTACACGCTTATACACACAATCAAAAATTTAACTATGTACATATTTTGTTCTCTGGAAGATATCACTATATGTTGCTATAAAAATCTATCAACTACAAGATGTTTGAATTACTTGTAGCAGTGCAATGCATCAACATATGTATGTGTGTTGCACTTTTTGACTTCAATTAACTTCCAGTAAGTTTATTTTTTCATTTTATTTACTTATTGACAAATACGAGTATAAGTTTCGATAAGTCGATGGAACACATAAAACAGTTATACTGCGAATAAATAATTGATTTCTTTGTTATATGTATGTACATATATAATATATATGTACGTACAATTTTGGCAAATTTTAACAGGAAATCAAATTTCAAGATGATTGAAACATACAAAAAGCGAGTTCGAGTTAGAGGTATGACGGACAAAAATATAATATACATGAAACATAGTTATGGAAAATAATGTATGTATGTATGTTTAGCGCAAAAAGATTTTTGCAGCTTAAAGGTACCGGTTTGCTTCAGAGAAAATAACAATTTTGCCGTTAGAGCCACTGTATTTTGAATTTTAGTTGATTTAGTAATATAATTTGTGAATCTTTACAATTCACTAAAACCTTTGATAAAGTTTATTGAAAAACAAATTAATTATGTTTCAATAATTTTTTAATTAGTCATGCGTGGAGAAAAACATAAAATTGTTTACATATTTCGCCCGAAAGCACCTATGTACTATCCAAAATCAAATGTAAATAACATTTGTATTTCAGTATAGGTACTAAATTTTTTATATGTTGTTTATTCTGTGTGTATTTATTTTATTAATTTAAATTTTCACAAACTTAAAAAAAGTAATAATTAAAACTACACTCCGTTTCAAAATATAACTTCAATCTTACCATGTGTGTATATCTCATATAACGAGTGGAATTTTTACAAACATTTGTTCTAGGATTTTGAAAGATCGAACTGTTGTGGTAAATATTTTTCTGAGATTTAATTTTTGGAAAATCATATCATATTATAGAAAATAAAAGAGAAGGTAAAAATTGTCTATGAAAACCGTTGCAAAATATAACCTCACCAACACTTTTTTTTAAAAATTTGATATTAAAAACACAAACAACTTTTGTTTTTTAGATTTTATTAATAACGAGTTGCTTTACGAATTTAAATTAAAATCTAACAAAGACGGTTATTTACACTTTTGTACAATTTTCTGATATATTCTCTTGGAACTCCATTTTACTGTTTGCCGTTTGAAAAATTTTTTTTTAATAAATATTTTCAAACGTTTCCTATTATGTTTAAGTCCGGTCATTGTAATAATTGTGCATTATTTTTAGAAAATCAGCGTTCAACTATACCTGCAGTATGGACCACTACATTATTTTGTTGAAAAATGAAATCGTCCTGCTCCAAATTCTCTGAGATTTTTATTTTTTGTCTGTCTAACACTTTGCAATATTCCACAGAATTTATTCCTTCACTTATAAATTTAATTAAATTAATGAATATTTAAAAAAACGTATAAGTTAGTAAAATCATATTTGAGTTTTTTAGGTATAACATACCATACTATATATTCTACAACACCCCAAACAATAACAAAGCCTCCTGCGTGCTAAGTAATTTGCTCCTTTCTCAAATAAAGGATATCTGGTTCATCGAAATTAAATTTCTTTTCATCGGTTAAAACCACTCAGTTGTTCGTAATATTCTATAAATTGTGGATTTGTGAACATTCTGATTTTTGTTAAAATTTGATTAGAAGTTAGTGTTGAACTAGAAGCAGCATTCAGGATAGTTCGTTTTTTCAAAGCGTTATTTGAAATAATACACATGGTAAGAGTGAGGTTATATTTTGAAACGGAATGTATGTATATCCACATATCGAATAATAATCGAAGCATTAAATTTTTTTCATCCAGAAAAGGCACATAAAAATACATTTATATTCACACAAAAAAAGCGGAATTTACTATCGAATATTACATCAAAAAATAATAATTTCACCAAATAAAATATTCTTTTTTTCATTTGAATCAAAACATTTTTTATTTCTGTTACAAAAACATATTTGCAAAAAATTATTCCGAATTGAAATGATTTTCATCCACTTTATAAATGCAAATATATTTTTATGTATTCATATCATAATCCTATATATTTAGTTATTCTTTTTGCATCAAAAATAAGAAACAATTACAAAATGAGCAAAAAAGAATTTGTGCAATTAAAAATTTAGATATGAAATTTTAATTGAATTTTTTATTTTGTTTTGAATTCTGTTATAAATAATTTACAACAGCAAAATATGTAAATAAAAAATGATCGTCCGATTAATGAGTGTATTTTGCAATCTAAAAGGCTTCCAACTATTGAAAAATCTTTTTCTCATTTTGTCTTCGGAACAAAAATATTATTTCAGAAAATGAAATATATTCATACGTACCATTCAAAATAATAATATTTTGAATAAATTGTAAATTGAAGTGGCAACATTTTTTTAATAACCTTTTGGAAAAATGTTCAACAAAAATACCATCCAGGAAAACACTACAATGTGAATATGACAAAAATTGTGAAAAATCGAAAACATCCTTCAGCAAAAAATTTTGAAGTACCACATTTGCAATCATATCCATGAATTCTTCACGGACCAACTACGTACATCAGAAGAAAAAACGTTCAGGCTACCAATATATCGATTAGAATTAATGAAGAAATTTAAATAAAAAACCAATTTTTATTATATGTATTAGATATTAAGATTTTTATTTAAAGTATTTTTTGTAGAAAACGTTAATAAAAATGCTCAATTTCACCTAGAAGTTATTATTACTTCTTAAATAAGATAACAGTGCAAGATAAATATGTATTAAATGTATTTGTACGACCCACACTAGAATCTTTTTCCAATATTTTTACAACACACAAATAAATCCAAATGTAGACTTTTTGTACTGAAATACTCCGATTATGAAAATATGTATATTATGTACTAATAATAGCTTTTTTTATCTAATGACATTTTATTAACGTAGAATAAATCAAAGAAAAATGTTTGATCAGCCATTTAATTTCTTTTTTTCTAAATATTTTCTAAAATTATTTTTCCATGGGCAGGTGAATCATATTTTAAAATTTTATTTAATTTTCATTTTTTTTACAGAGTGTCTCGTTTGGTTTGCTTTGGATTGATATCAGTTACCTTGTTTATGCACAAACATTAAAACGTATTAACGATAAAACGTTTTGAACATCATTTTGAGATAATACATTTTAAATGGTGTTTATGCGTAGTACAACATTTCATTCTCACTTAAAACGTTTTGAGTAATAATTTAATACTACTCTAAAAGTTCATATTGATGTTTAGTATGTTACCAACATCATTTTGAAATGTCAAATATGACAATTCACTTA
Source organism: Bombylius discolor (assembly GCA_939192795.1). NCBI lineage: Eukaryota > Metazoa > Arthropoda > Insecta > Diptera > Bombyliidae > Bombylius > Bombylius discolor. The sequence goes on along the minus strand of OW584241.1, from coordinate 16,364,189 downwards.
AAACGAAGAAAGTGTACATGCACATTTTAAAAACGCATTGAAATTTTAAATTCGGATTTTATAGTGTATTCACTCAAAACAAAATAAAGTTTCAATGCGTTTTAAAATTTGGTTTATGCATCCGTATTTAGTCAAAACGGCATGAGTTAATGCGAATTAAAGCTTCGCATAAACAAGGTAAGTGATAGGTCTCATAGAGACAAACAAAATATCGTATGGCTGGAGGGGTGGGGGGGGGGGGGGTGTAGTTTAGGTGTTTGTATGTAAATCTCAACGGTTTGGCCGCTAGAGGGCGTTGAAGTTTTTCTGCCCTTTTCTCACGGTATACCCTATAACTTTTTACAGGGGCACTCTAGTGTCACCTGTGTTAACCAAAAGCACTTTTTGCCTTTTCAAACATTACCCAACTTGTCCTTTTACACTAAACCATACAAAAGTTAGAGTCGTAAATAGTCAAAATTTTGTGAATTTTTACTCAGATTTTAGTGTATAACCCTTTTTTACTCAAAAAAGGTTTAAATTAACCTCCACATTATATTACAGAATCAGAATGTCCAATCGATTTCCAATAAAATTATCAAAAAAAGTAAGGCCTTATCTCTTAAAAAGTAGCGGTAGAGATCAATTTTACTGAGCATCATTTATTTTTCTGCTGTTGTTGAAAAGACTAGCCATTGGTTTCATAATAAAGGTTGCATTGTAAATTCTAAATTCATAAATGCAATCAATTCTGTTTTATTTGAAAAAAATGTTTTTTTAGAGACACCCTGTATATAATGCAATTAAATAATTCGAATTTTTAAAGATTTTCAATCATTTGATAAATAGCAACGGAAGTGTAAGGTTCGAAAAAAATAAACAATAATAATGCAATTTAAAATTAATAAAAAAGGTGATATTAAAAGTACATATGTTATTAATTTTAAATAAAATTTTAAAAAAAGAAATTTGGGTGTTATAAAAAAAGGTTTTTATTGTATATTTTTATTGTGATTAATAATGATTTCCTCTTTCTATAATGTCAAAATTGTATTCAATCTTGGTATGTCCGGATTTGTAGAACTTTTTTTTTAAATTTTGAACTACCTTCGATGGACATTTTTAATTTTCTGGACTGAATTTTTATTCGTATAATTTAAATTAATATACGCATTAATTTTTCTAAATAATATTTTTAAATTTGATTTTTGTTAATTTTGCAAAAATGCAATAGGCAATTTTATCAAAATCAAGAAAGTTTTTGAACTTATAATCTACTTCTTACTTTTAACGGTATAAAGGAGATATATGTATGTATGTAAATAATACTATATACTCGTAAGTATGTTTGTAATTTTTAATTACATAATCAAAGGTGGAGTGCAATAATTCATTATAAAAGTGAAACTGAATATAGGTCTTTTATGTACTCAATATTTTTTATGTTAGAAAACTTCATCGTATCCATTTTACTAGATTAAAAAAATTTATGAAGCACAATCGAAAATGATATACATACGTGCATAGATATTTTTTATTGCAACCAAAAAAAGATTAGAGTCTTTTTTCTTGTGTAGAGTTATTATCATAAAACAATAATAACATTAAAAAATATGAAATATGTGTGGTTTAAAGTATCAGTATAAAAAATGAATGTATGTATTTGTACAGTTTATTTTGAAAGTAATGTAACTTAATTTTTTTTTCTTGTAAATATGTAAGATCTTCAATTCAAAATTCTAGTTTTTAGAAAACAGCTCATTTTCGAATGAAAAATTATTGAATATAATATAACATGAAAATTTTATTGATACAAATAGTTAAACGGATAGATAAGTTTTCATTTGAGATTGACTTTAATTCGTTTTTTACAAAAATTGGGCTTGCATCACTTTTATTATATGTACAAGGTCTATTTAACATGAAAATAGAAATAAAAATCCAAATGTCACTATAAAATTTTATAATAAATTGAATTAATTTTCTTTGAATTTTTGCAAATGTTCCACATCCGCTACAAAGTTTTTTAACTACAGTTTTACTTCGGTAACGTAGCCAAGACTTACATAATCCAGTTCCTTATTTCTATGTAATTATACTATATTTCAAAGTTTTCTTCATAACGTTAAATAAATTATATTTTTAATTCAAAACTTTTACATCAGTTCACTTTTGTTCATTTCATCCCAAAAATGCAAATGAATAACAGAATGTTTAAAGTAGAAGATGGAAAAAAGTTTGTTATAGTTTACAAAAATTATCTTAATTATTAACTTTTAAACTTTCTTTTCAAAAATAATTGAAAACATCTTTTATATATTGATTTACTTATGGAAAAAAAAATTCAAAATTATTTTATTTACGTTTTAGAGAGCATGATTTTGATAAGACATTCTCTTATTTATTTAGTGGGTAAAAAAACAAAAAAGATGTGTTTGTTGAGGTTTCTGTTGCTCATATATTAACCCCTTTCCACAGTTTTCTGAAAATTGTAATACATTTTATATTGATTACAATTTTATGTTAATTGTTAATTCTTTTGTACAATTCAAAAGCAAATACATTTAATAATTTAAATTATGAGCTTTCGCTGTTTTATTTTGTATTTTTAAGAGCCAGATAAAATAGATGATTAAACCACAAATTTTGCTACTTTTGACCTCTTAACTCCTTAAAACCTGAAAATCACAGAACGATTTGAAATATTTACAAAGTTTTTAAACAACCTAGAATCAAGAATTTATATTACGTTTATTGTATTTTAGTCACCATAAAGCAAAGGTTTCTTTTTTAGAATATGAAATATGTATGTATTATATATGTATATTGAAAAATACTAAATAAATACTATAATGTCACAAAAATTATGTACTTATATTTATAGCGTATTTTATGTTGATAAAAAGTTTCGACCACATGCAATTTTTTTTAAAGAATATTAAAAGACAGTTTTTTTTTTAAAGTCAAAATAGCTTCAAGTAATATGACTATACGTATGTATATAATATTGGCCGAATTATTTAAGAATGAGAAAGAATTAAATCATGAAAATTTATAGTTGATATACTTTTCCGTAGTAATGAAAACATCAAAAGGAAAAAAGTGACTTTCATTCAGAAGGAATTTCAATGTTGGTGTAATATTATTATTTATTTATTTATTTAAATTAGGCTAATTATATAAACTTAACCTAACTTATGCTAAGCCGAGGCGTCTGAGGCCATGTCGGCTGTACAGAGTTGTATTAATCCTAAACTTAAAGTCTGTGTAATATTAAAAAGTAAAAAGTGAGTTTTAAGTATAGTATGTAGTTTTTTAATCATAATCTTTTAAAAACTATTTAAACATCAGTAGTTTTGTTTCGTTAATATGAATAAAATAAAAACTTTTTCATATATTTTGTTCCGTGTATCTTAGTAAAAAAAAAAAAAACAAGAAGCAATCATACGGGAGTATAGTTCCGGGATTTTTATGTATGTATGTGTATAATTAAATAGTATTATGTCAGAAATTTTTATTCAGATTTGTGGAATTTTAAACAATTCCATTGTTATGAGATGAGTATTTCATTAAAACCAGATCACGAAAATTTTTTTGTTGCGTTCAAGTAGCTGAAAGACCATAAAGGGCGCAATTTTTCATAGTTTCTTTTTGCTAGAAGATTACAATTTTTCTAAAAGATGGATAATATCTTGTAATTTCTGAATCTTTTTGTTTAAAGTAGTTATAGTCACAAGATAAACTGACAAACTAAAAAATAATCACATTTGGAACAGTTATATAATAATTAAAAGGAAAAACAAAGTATTAATTCAATTCAAAATAAAAATTTGTTATTAAAACGGTGAAATTATTTTCATTGTTGAAAAATTATGACGGATTACAGGGTTCTAAAATGTTCTTTTCTTTCAAAAGTTTGAAAAATTATACATTCTTTTGTGCCTTTATTACACAAAAACCTAAATTATATTATTGCTTTTTCTGTAAACTTTTACAACATTTCAAAACATTTATGAATTCTTAACAATCACATTATGATAAAATGAACAGAAAAAAAATAGTGTTAGTTTATCAAAAGCACACACATAATAATAGATACTTTTTTCATTAAGGTAAAGTAACCTTAACCAGCATCACAATAATTTGAAGTTCTTTTGAACAAGGAAAACAGAAAAACGGTTTATGTGTTAATTAAATTATTTTATTTTGTTTTTTCTTCTTTTCATTTTTTTTTACAATACTAAGATAAACATAATGTGTATATTTTTTCTGTATTTTCAGACATGACTACTAGAAAACGTTGTAATGAATTAAAATAAAAATACAAGAAAAATTCTGCAACAAAATAATGTTTTTTGTTTTCAATTTACAGTAAAACATGAAACATTCAGCTTTTTTTCTTCTATGACTAAAATATTTTGTAACAACACAATGATAACAAATTACAAAAAGGTTTTCTTATAAATTTAAATTGATTTTTATTTTTTTATTTATTTTTTTAACTTTTACATCACGAATTGCTTTAATAGAAATTATAATTATTTCTCCCTTTGAATCGAATTCATTTAATCAGTAAAAACATAACTTCTAATGCCTTACCTGAATACGTACGTGATTAGTCAAAAAAATCATGGCAAAATTTAAATGTAAAGTTCTAAATATAATTTTCCCATAAGAAAATAATTTTCTATTTTCTAAACGGAAAAGAATAAATTCAAGTATCAAATATTATAATTATCTGGAAAAAATTTAATTTTCGTAATTTTTAAGTTCATAATATAATTAATTACAATTCAAAACGTTAGTCTTAAGACCGATTTTGTAAAAGTAAGTTAATAGTTAAAATAAAGTTTTTTCTAAAAATAAACTTAAGTTTTTTCTTATTGCAAAGTCTCTTAAGAACTCGCACGATAATATTGAAAAAAATTTGTTTAAAAATCTTCTGAAATGAAGATCACTTTTAGTATTTCACTTTTTGACTATTATATGAATACAAATTACGTTAGTGTGGGTGAATGTGTAAGATTAGATTGAACATATTTTATACTGCCTATATAAATACAAATTAGATTTTTTTCTGAACATAAGATTAAATTTTAATTACCCAACAAAATTAAGTAGATACGAATGTTTTGCCGAATAGTTAATAATACGGTTTGAATTGTAATGTATGAACCATAAAAAATGATAGCTACTTAAAATTTACTCCTAAGAGGCCATATTTATACAATATACATACATATATTGTTATATGTATAAACAAAATAATATGTTTTCGTAAAATTTTTTTTTGATAAATGTTGCCACTTTGAATGAAAAACTTCTTCAAATTCAGAAGAATGAATTTATGAAGAATATAAAGCAGAAAGATTCAAGTACAGAATTTCAACATGATTTAAAATAATGTCAGCAGAATTTTTCAATTAAACTTCAATGGACTTGCTAAATGATTTTTTTTTTTTTTTCAAATGGAGAAACTTTAAATATGTAGTTGATTTGAGAAAATTTCTTTGTCACTATTTTATTATTGAAACATTTTGTGATGATCCTGTTTTTAAACATTGAATCTATAGTTGAATAAATGCAACAGACATATTTTTTTTAAATTCTCAATGAATTTTCTAAAACTATTTTGTTAAATAGGAATATTTTTAAGATTTCCATCAAACTTTTTCTTGCACTAAATGTTAAGAATTTTGCATAGAAAAATACATGATTTGATCTATTTAATGTGTAATTCCTTTCTGTTTTGTTTTCCACTACTTGGCTTAATTCATAAAAAAAGTTTTTCAATTAACATTGCAATTCTATTTTATATAGAAAACAGTATCAAACTGTAAAAAAAATCATAACAGAAAAATACATATTTTGATTCAATTTGTACAAGTATTCCAACATTTATGTATGTGTGTTTAACTAAGTATAAACGTTTTCATTTACGATAATTAAAAGAAACTTTTAATATGAACCACTTTTATGTAACGGAAAATTAGTAGTCGAAGCTAATTATCGTACATGGAATGTACGATATATACTTATGTAGATACAGATTTTATTCTTAATACTCACTATTTTCTTATATTTTTACAGTTTTAAACAAGACATGCAAAATAGTTCTGCTTGTTTTAATTTAATGGCGTTATACTATATAATAGATTGTTTTTTTTTACCTTTATAAGTTATTATTTTTTGGTTGTATACTTAGAATTTAAAAGTTTCCTTTAAATTTTAAAAAAGTTTTGTAATTTTTCAAATTACAAACTGTACTGACTACATATGTTTTTAATTATGCCATCATGTACATGAATATAATTCGAAATACATACATTTAAACTGGAGGTACATGTATCGCAGATATATAATTATGTATATGAAGAAATTGTATAATTAATTTTGGAAAACTTGAAAGTTCACTCCGAACAATAACGCCAATTTATACCTAAATAAAAGACCGATAAAAAAATAGATTCACATACATACTTGGGCAGTATTGTATCAATGGAGGGAGAAACAACTGTTGATGATGTAAATATGGAACTCAAAAATGTATGCATTATTATCAATCAGTCTTCCAATTAAATTCATAACTACTTACGTTCCTAATAACTGGTCACTTTGAATTACAATGTTTTTTGTAAATTAAACTCAATTACTTTTTAATTAAGTTTTAAAAAAGTAATTATTAAATATTTTATTTCTCGAAGTAAAGTGCAAAAACAAATTACAGGGAGAAAATTAAATAATAATTCCAACAATAAATATTCATTAAAACTGATTGGACATTTTAATATGATGAAGTTTCTATACACTTCACTTTCATTGTGAACGATTATGAGTTTGTAGAATTTTCCAAAAAAAGTTGGTCACGTAATTGTAAATTATACATATTATGTATGTATTGACCTAGTAGATAATTGATGTCAAATGAACAACATGATGGGGGTTTTATGACAAAAAATTATGTTGAAAGTAATTATTAGAAGTAATTAAAAATTTATTGACAAAAAAGGGCAATTTATTTTTATCGAAAATTATTTTAAAAAAAAGAAGAAGAAAAATTACAATTGTGTATAATTGTTTCTCAGCTAATTTGAAAAAAAAAATTTTAAAAAAGAGCAAAGTCGTTTCAGAAGAAATAAAGCTAATATATGTTTTCAAGCACAAAACTTTTATAACATATTTTATCTTCACATACACATTATTACATTAATATACAATAATTCCGTGTTCTATAAAACAATTGAATTGTACACCTATTGTATTATAAAAATCTTAACCAAAAATTGCACGTTATGTGGTTTGTGATACATACATATATGTATATCCATATGTAATGAACAATGTTTTAGACTACATTAGACAACTGCACACAGTTTGTACAACATTTTTTTGAATTTAAATTAAATACAAATAACTATAACACAATGTACACTTGTACAGAAATCTGATAATGGATCGAAATGTTTAGAATTTTCAAACTTTGTGTTTGAGAACTTGTAACGAAGTTACATTCTTGTCTCAATCAGCTGTTACTTATTTTTTTAAAATAAATATTTTTTAGAAAAAGGAAGAAAGAAAATAAAATTTAAGTAAAGCAAGGACTTCAAAATAATAATAATACGCATGTAAAGTTTGACTATTTTTTTTTAAAGACATTACTACCATCTATTGGTTAATATAAGAAACATAAACTTTGAATTTGAAAAGAAAAACCGTTGAGAGAAAATTCTAGAAGAATTTAAAAATTAAAAGCTTAAAAATTGTAAATACGCAATTCCAAAAATGTATAAATAGAGATACAATTTTCATATTAAAGATCAGTCGTGTATATCAATTCAAAGTGATTTTTAATAAATACAAGAAAGTGTTTAAAAGTGAAAATTGGTAATCAGGTAAGCTTGTAAAAATAACAAAAGTATTAATTGAAAGTTAGCAAGGAATAAAGATATTCTAGTCTATCTAAAGTCACTTTTTGAAGTTGAGGTTAATCCTCTCGTCTCAGAAAGTAGTTTAGATAAGTTGAAAATCTCAAACATTCTGCTAAAAATCTTCAATATAATACATAAGTTATTTTGTACAAAGCAAAAAGTCAAAGGCTGATATAACTACAGAGATTCTCGTCTATCTAGAATCACTTTTTGAAGTTGAGGTTAATCCTCTCGTCTCAGAAAGTAGTCTAGATAAGTTGAAACTCTAAAAGTTAAAAGTCAAAGACTAGTGGAACTACAGAGATTCTCGTCTATCTAGAATCACTTTTTGAAGTTGAGGTTAATCCTCTCGTCTCAGAAAGTAGTCTAGATAAGTTGAAACTCCAAAAGTTAAAAGTCGAAGACTAGTGGAACTACAGAGATTCTCGTCTATCTAGAATCACTTTTTGAAGTTAAGGTTAATCCTTTCGTCTCAGAAAGTAGTCTAGATAAGTTGAGAAATCCCAAAAGTATTCTACTGGGCTTCATTGACTATAATCAAAGGAACCTGAGTTTTAAGGTTAAAAGTATTGAAAGTTTAAAGGAACCTGAGTTTAAGGTTAAAAGTATTGAAAGTTTAAAGGAACCTGAGTTTAAGGTTAAAAGTATTGAAAGTTTAAAGGAACCTGAGTTTAAGGTTAAAAGTATTGAAAGTTTAAAGGAACCTGAGTTTAAGGTTAAAAGTATTGAAAGTTTAAAGGAACCTGAGTTTAAGGTTAAAAGTATTGAAAGTTTAAAGGAACCTGAGTTTTAAGGTTACAGAGTATTTTTGGAATTGTTAAAAATCAAAGTTTAAAAGAACTAAGTTTCCTAAATTATAAAGATAAAAATATTTTGGAATTGTTTAAAATCAAAGTTTAAAGGAATTTAAGTTATAAGATTAAAAAGTATTTTTGAATAATAGAATTAAGTATTTCAGGGAATATATTGTAAAGATTAGGTTTTATCATGAAATAATGAAAATAAATTTTATAAGATAAGTTGTTTTAAAAAGGTAGAACTTTTATTTTCTTCATTAACGACGAAACCTGATCCTGGAACGACGAGCTAACCCGTGCTAACTCCCAAAACGTCGTTATAAACTCTCATTAAATTTTGTACAGTTGTGTGTGCGATGGTTCCGTATTGTCTTCTCCACTTTATTTTGAAATCCATTTCATTTTTAACATGTTTTTTTACTATTTCGCAGCTCCCTTTTTATTAAAGGAAACATTATTTTGTGTATAAATTTGAATTTATTGTCCCTTTCACAATTAATTCGTCACTCCGAAGACCACAAGAACAAATGGCTTGCCAAATCATATATTTTTTCGGAAATTTCGAGATTAATGTTGTTGAAAATTTTCTACTGATATCTTTTTTACTTTTCGCGTTGTAAAATTCATTTTCATCAGGTATAAGCTGAGAAAAATCGGTCTTACAGTTAGTTCTATCATGTATGACCACACAGTCAAATATTGTCAAATATCTTTCATACAGCTTTCTTGCTCTTGTTTTTGCTACTTTTTCTCCTTTATTTTTTTACACTTTTTGTACTTTGAAGGTTTATACCTGTTTACAGTTAATTATGATGTTCCCACAAAATCTACTACATCTCCCTTGGAGGCACCTTGTTTTCGACGATATATTGCCTTTAACTTTTTTAAATGATAAAAATTGGAAGGACTTGGTCTTATATCTGATCCAGATTGCCGGTCAATAGAAATCACGTTTATACTTTTTTATTGTCCTTTTGACAAAATTTGAATACGTACTTCTTCTTCACTACGTGACATCCTAATTATTTCATTTTTAATAAACAAATAATAAATTGAAGGAGGTTTAAGCATTCTTCATCAATGATTAGGTGGTAACTGAGAACTACAAGCGACATGGCATTCGGTTGCTCAATGGTTTGAGCATTACCCCGGAAAGGTAAAGGTTCAGTGGTTCGATTCCCGGCCGAGTCGAATGTCGTTTTTCATGTTTTTCAGTTACTACAAAATATTTTTGTATTGTTTGCTATTAATAGAAAATCTTTGCCACAGGATTCATTAGTGTCTTATGTCCAGTTTAAAAGTTATAGCAAAAAACAAAATGGTCAACTTTTTCTGGACCACTCATTAAGTGAGAAGTCACATAAAAAATTCACATGTAAACATAGGTATATTTTCATCTACTTACATATTATATATAATACAAAGAAATCGTAATATTTTATATAGTGTACAATTTTTTTTTTGAATCTATGTATGTACATGATGGTATCTTCTAAAATTATAAATATACATTGAAGCACAGATTTTGTCCGTAGTTTTTGATTATATTTTTAATTATTTTACAAATAAAAATCTGAAAAAAAATTGTTTCTTTTTAATTTTTAATAGCAAACAAGTTTCCAGAAATGATTAAAATGATGCTTTTGATCTACATTTCCAATTTATTTTGTTCATTATCTCAATGTTATTATTTACGCATACGAAATTTGTCATCAATTCAAATTCAAAATCAAAAACATATTTATGCGCTATTTTTTTATGCTGATTTTTATATTATTTCAAAATGAATTATTTTTTAAAATCTCAAATGAATATTTTATTAGTAGTTTTTGTGTTCGAATAGCAGAATTTAACCTAAAAATTAAAATTAAAATAATTTTAATTGAAAGGGTTGAAAGCTGAACATATAAAATAAAATTTAGATTTATTTCTAAAATTTGATTAATTAAAAAATATTTTGAAACCCTTATTTCTGTTTTAAAAACAAATTAAAATCACTCACACTGTCAAATTTAGAAAGTTTTTATTTCATTGAATATAAATGTGTGCAAAAAAATTGTCTCACAAAATAAAACAAAACCGCTTCATAAATACATATTTTGGATAGGTTACTATGATTCAAACGGAATTTACCTTATCGCGTCATAAGTTCTATCCTCAAAGAAGGAAGCCATATTAAAAAAGTTAAATAAAACAGAATGAATTCTTTTATTGTAATTTATTGATTAGATATCTAATTTTAAACAATCACTGATGCAGGATGATGTCCCCTTTTCACTTTAAAAATAACTTAGACTGATTTCTGATGCTAGAGCATACACCCTGTCATTCCCTTTATTCAAATTTCTTACCATAGTAAAAATTTATTCATCCGTGAAAAAAAAAATTCCCAGTGATTATTTTCTTCGTACTTTTCCAGGAGCTGTTTTGATCTAACGATCCTTATTTTTTCGCAGGGTCTCATTTAAGCGTTGACGAGTACTTCTCTGAAAAGCGCCAAACACAAGATCCTGCCTGCTTGATAATGCGCAACATTGTCCTTTTGGAAACATTTATCTGCCGAGCCTGCTTTTCTGCTTTCGAAGAGAATTTCTGCAAATCCTGGTTTCAACTGCTTTTAAGTGCTGCTGGTGTCCTTGAAGTTCGCACACGTCTACTTTGCACCCTGTCATCAACAGAAAGTGATTCAAAAAATCTTCTTATAGTCCTTTAGATAAAAGTTTTAGTGATATTGAGCGGTTTTCACAAATTAAAAATTTCACTTGAGGCTATTTCGCACTTACATATGTAAAGCTGTAACTGGAATTCTATTTACTTTTACACCTCCAATTCATCCCTTAACTAATCGTTTTTTAGGTAGAAATTTTATTTAAATTTTTTGGTTGCCTGACTTCCTCCTTACCTGTCTAATAAAAATAATTTTGTGCTTTTGTTTCAAGGCACAGAACCTATAGCACGACTAGGTATAATAGCAATTTTAATTCGAACGAAAGAATTTTTAATGCGGTGTCGTATTCGTTCGAACATTTTACTTTTAGATTACGATTTAGATGACGAAGCTCTCCCTGATCACAGATACCTTGAATTTCAAAAAAAAAAAAAAAAACTGAGTGGACAAAGTATCGTCAGTTACTTTATAATGAAGTAACTACGATACCTAAAGTGCGATCGGCTGCAACAGTAAAGAGGCTGTTCATAAGTTAGATACCTCTTTAAAACGTGCCTTCGAGAGTGCCTGTCCTATCAGAAAGAGTAGAAGTGGAAAAATGTTCCTTAGTGGAACCCTGAACTACAGAAACTCAGGAAATCGACTATGAAGCTTCTGAATAGAGCTTCAAAATCTAAATAGGAGTTGGACTGGGATATATACAGATCTTCCCAGTGGGAATACAAAAAGAGAATAAGGATTGCTCAGCTCCCTTCTTTTAGAACCTACTGTGGAGATTTGACAAGCTTAAACGAAACAGCTAGGCTATACAGGGTGCTTCAGTAGGACAGTGTGGCCAAGCTGGATTGTTCACGCAAAACTGATGGGACGTTTACTTGCTCCAAGCAGGAAACGCTCCGGTTTCTTTTGGATGCTCATTTTTTGGGCTGCCAAGTTGGAAGCTCAATGGAGAGCTTCACAGCTCACGCTCAAAGCCTTTTAGACTTGACTGGTTTGTCGCATCAATGTAACGTTAGAGTAACGACATCCTAGCTGCTACTCTGAATGTAATCTTAGAGCTTCCTTAGCTTTGGGTTACGTTTCTTCTGAATTGCGAAGGTCCAAGTTGATCTCCATTCCCAAACCAGGGAAGGATGACTACACACAGAAATGGAAGAACCTTTTTGGAAAATAACATTATTTAATAGGAGTACTTGTTTTCACCTCCAATTTATTTTCTTATTACTTCAAATATTCTTTCTGTCATGACATGAATCAACGTTTGTAGCTGAACACGGTGAATGTTGTACCATTCTGTCCGGTTGGCAGTTTTAAGTTCTGCTACTGAGTTTAATTGCTTTTCATTGCCGTACACTTTCTTTCTAAATAGGGTTAAGGTCTGGACTTCTTGCTAGCCACGCCATAACCCTTATGTCTTTTTCTTTAAACTAGTATTTTACTGCCTGCCCAGATTAAACTTCTTTTCGTCACTGAATATTATCTTATTCCACTCACCTTTCCAGGTCATATGGTCTCTTACAAATGTGAGTCTATGGATCTGGGTAATAGATGGTTTTTTCACCATTTTTTTAAATTTTAATCAGCGTTTAGAATTTGTCCCACGCGCCTTGCTTTGATTGGCAAATCTAGCTTTGCTCTAATTTGTGAAGCAAACAAATTTTCTCTGCTTGCTAAAGCTACATTTTTTTTGTGCCTTGGACTTAATTTTTTGTTGTTGTCGTATCTTCGATTTTTTCTATAATTTATCCCTAATTTTTAAAAAATTGTCGATTATAGTCGACGATCGTCGTTAATTATTATTTTATTATATTTTTATTTAGTTTACTTACCAAAACACACAATAACAAAAATTTAATTAATTTCAATTTTATAATCACTTTTTATATAAATAAATACGGCTGCCTTTGTACGAATTTCCTCTTGAAACATAACACAAATTGCCTTTTCAGCTAAATGACAATTATCAAGACAACAAGTACCAAGACAACTGGTTTAAAGTGCATAAAAATGAAGTGCAAACAATAACACAATAATTAGTAAATTAAGAACCAGTGCTGACACACATCACAATAGTGTTCATAAATATATTGGAGAAACAGTTCCTACTGACTTTATAAGAATTTCCTCCACTACGATTATATGTATGTATGTGTGCTTTTTTCACTTTTTTTCATAAAGTAATGAATTGATATTTTATCACGCATTAATATATTATTAACTTTTGTATGTAATTCACGATGTGTATATATTGTACATGTTCATGTACCTACATATTTTTAAAAACACTTTCTCCTCATAAAACCATTTATTTGTCAAGACTAACATTATTATCTGGATTTTCTTAGTCATTTTTTTCATTTATTTTCTGCTTTAAAGTAACATTTGACAAAATCATCCTTCATGCCGTAACAACTTATAGTAATCGATCTTGTGACAGAATTATGTTGTCACTTTTTATTACAATCACTTTTATTTACACAACCAAAGCTATTTATCATAGAATGCTTTTTTATTCTTATCTAAATACAATACATACGTACATACATTATGATTTTAACCTGTCAACAATAACGAAAATAGGGATAAAACACAAATCTATGTTAATTAAAGCAGAAATACTTAATATAAATAAAATCATTATTTTAATTTATTTTCTAAAACTCTTCTAATTAACAAGGCTGCTTTGATAAAAATTTAGAATTTTTATCTCTATGATTTATGAAGTTTTTGGTGGCCAGATGATCACCAATGTTTTCAACACTAGAACTCATTCTCAAAGAAACAAAAAAGTTAATGAATTTATATAAAAATGAAGACCAAATTTTGTTTGTTTATACGTGTGTTCTTATGAAAAATAATGCAAAAGAAATTCAAATGACCAAAGTTAATTACAATCATAAACTTAACTAAAATTTCAAAAAGTAAAAGTATCAGAAAAAAAATACTTTTCCAAAGGGAAAGTTTTTCATTAAAAAAAAATCACTCGTAAAAGAGTTAAATCTAAATAAGGTTTTTAACATTACCACAGAATGAAAGTGTGTTTTATAATATTTTTTTCATCAAATAAATATCATTCGAAAAAGATTGATATACATAATACGCGATGAATAAAATTTTTCTAAAGCTACATATGTAGGCTTTTAAAAAAATGATTATGAAATGTTTCCAAATAACATTCTTTTTTTTTGGTTTTTTTTTTTTTTTTAAAAGTAGATACATACATCAAAGTTTTTGAAATTATAAAAAATATTATTAATTTAAATCATTGAATTTATTTCTGTAATTGAACAAAGTTTTAAATGAAATATTTTATTTTATTATTTTAATTTTATTAATTATTTTTATAAACCAAAATATTTATTAAAGTTTATAAATAAAACAACTTAAAAAATTATTTGAAATATTTTTTGATAATTATTTATTTGTTAATTTCTAAAGTTTTTTAAAAGAATTTATGTAATTTATGTAGTCGATGCAGTAGAATCTAATAAGGACCATACTATACATTTTCGAAAAGTATTTCTGCTTGAAAACTTTTTAATGATCCTTGACAGGATATGTACGTATATATCTTGATGGAGTAGTTTTTGGATTTGTGTTTTCCAAAAATTGTATAAAAATGTATGAGCATTGTTAAATTCTGATTTTAAAGGAAGAAACAATCTGTGAACACCTTATATCGATGTATAAAAGTTGACTACACGGACTAAGAAGAATAAGTTAGAGAGTAATCATTTCTTGCATCATTGAGACTGTTGTTCATAAGTCTCGAAAAATTTTTCTTCAGTTTCATCAAATGCACCGCAACCACCCTGTTTATGAGTATTTCAGCTACTACAAAGTATGCAATGGTTTTTATTTACTAACTTTATTTTAACGTTTTTTTAAAAAAATATTTAGAGAAGTCACTTTATATGCATATTTTAAAAGTTAGCAAATAGTTTTATGCTCTTTACTATTCTTACTTCTAATTGCCTATATCAACACAAAAGGTAAATTCAATAACTTTTTTTTTGATTTATAATACGAATCTTTTTTTTTTTGTTTTCAAACAATGCAACCAATTTTCGACTAACTGGGATCAAGCTTGCAGCCTTTTGATTTTAAAATACAATACATAATTTGAAATTCAATTTTAAATTAATTTTAGACTTGTAGGAGGTTTGAGTATTCTTCATCGATGATTAACCCGGCAAGGTAAAGGTTCCGTGGTTCGATTCCCGGCCGAGTCGAATGTCGTTTAGAGAGTATTTTAAAGTTATTTCAAATAAGCCTAAGTTTAAACCAACGCAACAGTCTGAACCGGAAGTGTTTCACAGTGAAAATTAAACGAAAGTTTAACTAAGCCATTGATTGTTTAAAATTTTTTGTAATATATTTTTTAGGCAAGTTAAGAAATTTTTAATTTGAAAATAAGTGAAAAAGTTTAATATTAAACAAATTTTTAAAATTTAATTTAATTTTTTGCTGAAAAAGAAGATCAAAAACGACTTATTTTGAATGCAATAATACTATATGAGTATTATTATATTAGTAAAAAATTTATATTTCTGTTACAAAAGCCGATGTTGGAAATATTTTTATTCAAATCAAATGGTTTTATCTAAATATGTAGGTACTTCATACAAACATATTTTTTTATATTTATAATCTTATTTATTCAGTTATTTTTTCGTCAAATATGAGAAACAATATTAAAATGAAAAATTTATATTTTGAAAAATTCAAATTACATATTTTATTTTATTTAAAATGAATAGTTTTCATGAAAAAAGTACCTATTTTGTTGGAGAATAAATATTTAGATTTTTCATCAAAGTAGTTTTGAATTATAGATTTCTATATTTTAAATTCACATAAAAAACAACTGTGAACTGTATGAATAATTTTCATTATGAAAAAAATATTCAACTCATTAATTTAATAATTTTCTCTCATAAAAATATCAAAATACATTAAATAATAACCATTATCAAAAAACGGAAAGCCACTCTTGAATCTTGAATCTTTTGTAACTAATTACTGATTAATTTTGTGATTGTTTTTTGTTTATTAGCACAAAATAATTATTATTTGAAAAAGTGTTTTTAATATTAATCTCATCAGTCAGACTATCCAATACCTTAAACATTTTTTTTATTTTAATTTTATCATAGTATAACCATCTACAAAATGTTATTAATAATTGAAAGTTTGGTAGGTATATTATGTATATACGAGTATGTATGTACATACATTACATATGTATATGAACACTCTCTGTGCTATCTGTAATATCTGTGATATCTTTAATCTACCATGTGAATGTTCTTTCAAGCAATTTTTTAATAAATTTACGAAATAAAACATACATTTGTATTTTCTTTTTTAAGTAAAATTTTTCAGTTTACCTCTCAATTAGTTCATGTACGATGTGAAATTTAATTAAGCAGAAAATCTTTGTAACAATTTAATAATGGAAAAAAAGTCAAAAGTAATTGAAATCAGATTATCCAGAATAAGAGTAGGTACATGAAAAATAAATCCAATTTTATTTGAATGAATAGACTCGTATGAACATCAAACGCGATTATGTTAAATGTACTCGTCATGAAAAGATGGTATTTTTTTTTTGTTTGTTTAATCTCATCTGTCATCGTTCTGTATTGTTAATTTATTGTGAAATTTATGTAATTTATAAGTGTAGGAGATTTGAGTATTCTTCATCAATAATTACGTAATAACTATGTATGTGCAAACAGCGAGCGACACGGCATCCGATAGTTTAATTGGTAGAACATGTGCTCTGGCAAAACAAAGGTCTTGGGTTCGAATTCCAGTCGAATCGAATGTCGTTTTCTTGTTTTTAGTCTACTACATATGTAAATATTAAAACATTTTATCATGTTCAAAGAAATGAATTTCTTTATATGTATCAACAAATACTTAATGTTATAACGTCAGCTTATTGTGTGTGACTGCAATTTTTGACGAATAATTTGTGCGAATTTTATTAATTTAAGGTAATGAATTGAATTTTAATGAACGTTTTTCTCAATAAATATATAAAAAACATTTGATTTCAGGGTTTTTTTTCCAAATCAAATGAAATAATAAATTCCATCAAATTAATACAAGACTGGAATATCAAAAATTTTTAAAATAATTTCATTTAGAAGTTTATTGAAAAAAAAGTTTTCTTCAGATATTTTTTATAAAAGTTTATATGGCCTGAACCTACATTTGAAATAAAAAAAAATAGCACAAATCATCTTCATAAAATAGGTCAGATTAGTGAACCAGTATATATGTATGTATAGACATAAATAAAGGCAATGCTTATAAAACTTTCACATAAATATCTTGGTGAGATTTTATCTATAATTACACACTTTTCAACTAAATTAGGAATAAAAATAAGAATAAATTATTCAATTAAGTTGCTAGTTTCAATGTCAGGGGATAAATCCATACCATTCGAAAAAAAAAAATCATAAATCTTAGTCTGTTCTTACTATTAAAATATTGCAAATTATTGGAATTAATTTCCACTGTAGTGTTCAAACATTGCAGCTAATTTAAAAATAATTATGAAAATACAAAATTTCAATATCAAAATATGTACATATATGTACATATATAATAATTAACGAAGCTCCCTCCACATAAATTAAAACCTCAAAAATTTTGTATCCATGTATTTGTAAGTTTGTAGTAAATTTCTTGTGTTGACATTTTCGAAAATAATAAACAGAAAATGTTTATTAATTTTTTGTAAAACCAGAATTAATTATTTTTCAAATATGTTCGCTTATCTCGGTTATTAATTTAATTTAACATGTGATTAAATCTCATTACAAATACATACCTACCAATACATACCTCAAATTGAAATACGTGGTTATTTTAAGTGTAAATCAAAATATAATATTTTCCTAATTGATTAGGCAAACAAAATAAAAACAAAACAGAATCTGACAAATATTATAATATATTTTAAAAAAATATTTAAAAATCTAATTTTTAGGTATATGTAAATCAGCAGAAAAAAAATTATAGAATTTGAAGTATGGAAAAAAAATTATTAGAGAACATAAAAACAATAGAATTGGTCAAAAAAATTTCTTGTCTCCAAAAATTATTTATATTTTTTTCATTTTTAGGGACATGTCCTTGTCAGATATGTATGTTGTATTTTCTATCACATCGAAGTTTTCCATAGGAGGGCGCTTCTGATTTGTTAAGTTTTTTTCTAAATCAACTTATTTCACATTTTCTTTTTCTTTTAAAAGAATTGTCAATAATGTTTTTCCTTTCCAAAATGCCATTAAAAAACATATTACACTTGAGTTCAAAATTTTGAAAAATTTTGAAAAGTTTTGGAAAAAACGGGAATATTTTTTGAAATTTTCATTATAAGGTGCCATTTTTACCTTTTTAAGTGAAGTGCTCTCTATAGATTAGTAACAATTTAGATTTTTAATTTATGACTTTTTCTTGACTTTTATTATCTTTTATCCATTACGGCACGTAGTTGACAATTGTATTTTCATTATTTGAAATTTAAGGGAAGATTCAATAAATTTAAATCGAAATTTTAAAAAATATTTTAAACCATATTGTTTAAAGCTATAATTTTTATGAATAATTTCAATCTAGAATCAAGTTTAAGTACAAAAATATACACAATATATTTAAAATAGTGCAAAAATTTTCAAATCTATATTTTAAATGTAATGTAAATATTACAAGTCATTCAATAAAACCAAAAATATCCAAGGAAATCGTCAATATAATGAAAAATTCGATATTTTGTGTTGTATTGTAGATTTGGCAAATTCCTATTTAAAATCTACAAAGCTTTTATCGATTTTCACAAAATGAAATTTATGGTTTTACATATATTAAGGTAAATTATAGTTACAAACAAATACACATTTGAATTGAATTATGTACATACGTTGGAGTGTAATTCGATAAAATCTCTTTTAAAACGAAACAGTATTCATATAATATACTGTAGATATAGTTAGTTTGTTGAGTTTATTGTCATTGTTACTTTTAAAAAGATAACTTTTTGATTATTTACATGAGATATGATATTAAATATCGTACAGTTTAATTAAAGATTTCCATTCAAAATACTCTGAGGGAATTGATAAATTTTCAATGGAACGTTACAGTTATGTTATAGTTTAATTAAGATTTCTACATAATATTTTGTATCAATTAAAAATCTCTTTTACAAATTTTTCTATAGTACAATTGGTAAAACACAACTCAACTACATTCAACTGTGTTAGTTAATTGTTGTGTTTTTGATTTTGAATTTAATACCTCTGCAATAAGATAATATACATATGTATGTATGTATAGCTTAATTTTTGAATCTTCTTTTTTTATTTTGATTGTTTACATATGTAGTGTACTTGAGGTCTTATTTTTGTGTTACTCTTAATAAATTTTATCATTTTGTTTTTTAAAAACAAAAAGTGGTGTAATTCAACATTAAACCTGTCTTTTTAAATTTTCTCTGTCAGATGATATCTATTGGAAATTGTAGGAGGTTTAAGTATTCTTCATCAATGATTAGGTGGTAACTGAGAACAGCAAGCGAAATGACATTCGGTAGCTCAATGGTTTAAGAGCGTTACCCCGGAAAGGTAAAGGTTCCGGGGTTCGATTTCCGGCCGAGTCGAATATCGTTTTTCATGTTTTCCAGTTACTACACAATATTTATGCTAGAAAGCATATACATTGAATTCACAAGAAAACCTGATATTTCATACATTCATTCATATTGTGACAATTAAAGTGCAATATTACATTATCAAGCAAACATTTTTTCTACACAGATTTAAGGTGACAGGAAGAATAATACATAGAACAAAAAGCAAAACATGATTTAATTAGTCTCACTACAGAATAGACAGAGTTCTTGCGTAAAAACTAATAAAAACCGTTTACTTTGTTCTTTGTTCTTTGTCCTAGTTCTTGAGGTTATGTTAAAGTAAAAAAATACTATAAAACAGAATAAAAAAATTAATGTAAAACAAATAAGTTACAATATAAACGTATAGGTACTACATACATCATTTTCGTAATTTAACAAAGCGTAGATAGTGTATGGCAAATCAAATGTAATGTGCACTAGGACTTTTCATCATCCTCCTATCGTACTCAAATGGTTAATAAATCAGTAAAAAAACTTTGTATGTACATATGGAAATGGAGTGTGTATACTGACATACTTTTAATTCTGCTATTCATATGTACATATTTATCATTTCGATATCTAACATACTTATTTTGTTTTAAAAAATGGCTGTAGAAGTTCTTAAACTATTTAAAACAATACTTAAGTTTCAAGTTAACTTGTTTAGTAGCAAAATATAATGTTTAAAATTCGTTAAATTCAAACTTGGTTAACCACCCACATAAACCGCAGATTTATACAAAATCTCTTTGTGATTTCAAAGCATACCTATAAGTTTACTGAAAACTAAAAGTTTATTTTTTGTTTTCACTTTATGATCTTTCTACACATATAGTACATAACTACATGAATACATATAGTAGAGAACTAAAAACCTTATTATACGTATACATACTATGTATATTTGTACATATTATTCATTTTATATATACAGTGTGCCAAGAAAGTATCTGCATTCTGTATCCCATACTATCCATACAAAATATCGTAATTTTAAGAAAAATAAAAACATCACAAAAGTAATTTTTTATTTAAATCATATGTTTAGACGGTCATAATTATTTTTGTATACAAATTAATTAGATTTATTTTAATTTGAAAGAAAAACTGAGGTCGAAGCAGTACTTGAGGCGCTTTTTATTCTCTCGAGAAATAGTAGGCACGAGAAAGAAAAATAAACATACATATGATTTATGATGTTTTTATTTTTCGAAAAATTACGATATTTTGTATGAATAGTATAACGTAAGGTCGGATTTTTTTTGTCATAGTGTATGTTTTTTTTTTCATTTTGGAAACTTTTTATGTTACATCATTATTTCAAACAGATTTTTTTTTTTTTTTTTTTGAACGTGCATTTTTTATTTTCAAATGCTAGAGTTTCTAAGCTTGTAAAATGTTAATACTTCAACAAGCTAATAAGCTGTCTAAAACATGTTTATTATTTGTTTTTTTTTTTTTAAATATGTGTGTATAAATATATGCATTATGTAGTATGTATGTACATACATAACATTTGAAAATTTTTTAGAAATTCATTTGTGAAAGAGTTTTACTTTAAATGTTATGTAACTGTGAAAAAATCATAAGTGTACTAATTTTTACTTTTTATATATTAAAATTATTTCCATCACTATAATAGTATTAATTTATATGTGTAGGTATTAATAAAGAAAATCTTCAAGGAAATGACAATATAATCAAAATGTATTTTATTTTATTTAAAGTAGCAGATTAATTAAAATTAGACGATACTCATTTAATTTCGTTTAAATATATTCATTAGAAACTGTAGAGAAACTCAATTCGATATTTGTTGGATATTGCATTCCAGTGCCTATAAAATATAAATGCGATACCTATTTTATACTGCTTTTCAGAATCTGTTTTTGTAACTATAACATTTTTTTTCCTTTCGCCTTCATTGTGATTCGAACTCGAGTCGTCAGGTTTCTAGTCACTTCTTGTTAACCGCATCAGCCATTACTGTAGATATTGGGTGCTATTATGAATATCGTAATTCCATCGATCGAACTTCGATTTTCGTAAATGGTATTATGTAAGGTTATGAAGTTCGATTCGTTTCGATTTGATCGAATTAAAATTCGATGACTTTTAATGTGTACGAATTTTGAGATTAAGATCAATTGATGTTTGTTTGCTGATAGTTGATTGCTGATTTATTTGTGAAAATGTATGTATTAACATTATATTATATAGTATTAATAAAATTATCTATTATAAATTATTAAAAAATAAAAAAAGTAAATAAAACAAAATTATTATAAATAATTTTTCATAATGAATCATTTTTTCTTGTGAACATGAGCCAATTTTGTTTTTAAAAAAATTAACTTTTAATTTTTTAATTATTTTACACTATAAACTCTTCCATATTATTTATTTTGTTTGAAAAAAAAGCTTTTGTTAGTTAACTTTTCTTTCATTTTTAAAAAATTTTGAAATTTAACTGAAAAAATGACGTCAAAATAACAATTAGTTCACAATAACCAATTATTTTTCGATTTCGATTCGATTGCCTTAGATAATACCAAAATATTTTTTCATCGAATTTTTGATCGAAGTTCGATCGATCGAATTACGATATTCATAATAGCACCCACTATTCTTACGTAAAATAAGGTTTATATAGTGACTTATAGTGAGTGAATCGGTATAATAAGCCGAAATTCAATCAAAGCTGTCACAGTAATCAAACGAATAATGAATAAACAATTGCGGTGATTGATACTCAACCGATACCGAATCGACATTGGTTTTCGATATTAATTATTCGCCGTGTCATTACAGTATTGCTGCAATGTTGATAGGGTATCAAAAAACGATACTCTTTTCAAATCAGGCAGGAACGTTTAATATCGTTTATTGTTATCTATTCAATATCCTGTTAATACTGAAAAACGAACTTCGCCTCAAAAACGCAATATGCGACTAGCGTTATTTATTCTATATTCTATCGATACTCAAAAGCAATATGGCGGTTTCGAATCTCTATACAGCGTCAATAATCAATACTGGCCACTGAGTATTGGCAAATTATTATGCGGGATGTAGCTTTGAAATTCGTTCGTATGTATAAATATGAAGTGAACATCATTTTTTTTAAATATTTTTAGATGAAAACATCAGTTTCCTTTGCTACTGCTATGTATGTATATTTAAAATCCTATCCTTTATCCTGGACATGGAATTCCATTGAAGAATTGAAAATTTTACACACATGTCGAGAAAATAGTGAAAAATTCATTATAATTGTTCAGGATGTTTGATATTTTTGTTCAGGTATTCAATGCATAAAAAAAATGAATATATTCAGAAAATTTTTACTTTTTAGTATTTTAAAAGTTTTTCATTCATAGAAAATATTAAATAATGAAAATAAGCAAAAATTTTGAACTATTCAGTGGCGAGCCCTTAAAAATATATTTGAATAAATACGAGTAAGTTCTCTGCTCTCATTTTTTTTTCTGCTTGCATTGAACTAAAAATATTTTTTTAAATTAGCTAGCTTGTTAACCGAGTATGACTAAATTTTTCGTCATACCAGGAACTGCAATGGGCATGACGACTTTTTTCGTCATTGAAATTTTTAAACGTAATATGTTGAACGCATTACGTTTTATGTCGTTCTTATACATTAAATTAAATTCTAGCGTGGTCATATGCTAACATATTGTTGTCGGTCGGGTCACGTACTTTTACGTTTTTTGCAAATCTGTCACTTGAGCGCTATTCACGGCAATATACCCACATACATTGTGATAACACTTCGAATTTGCATAATTTTGTTTCATTTTAGTGTGCATTTCAGTATTTCACATGTTAGTAATAACTTGCCTGTTGTGTATTTGAGTAATTGTTATTTTATTCAAAATATGGCTAAAAGTTATCTTGAAGAAAAAAATACGACGTCGATTTATAAGTAGCAGTAGCAGTTCAGAATAAAGCGATAACGACTTTTTTACGGATGAACCAGAATATGTGGAGTCAGAAGATGATGATATCATAGATGCAAGTGTTCAATCAGCATCAGGTGAATGGACAAGAGATGAATAATAGGATCTCCGTTTCCATTTTTGTCCCAATCTTGACTTACGTTTGAAAAATCCGAACAAAAAAATTGCCTTTTTCATATTTAAAAGTTTATAGATTACAATTTTGTAGGACTTATTGTAGAACAAACAAATAAGTACGCCCGAAAGTTTTTTGAAAAAAATACTTCCTTGGAACCGCGTTTAAAATTTCACGCGTGGGTTGACACCAATCATCCAGAGATAAGAGTATTTATTTGCTTACTAATTTTGCAAGGAATAATAGGAAAACCTTCTTATGAGCTGAAGAAAGTCTGGAGACTCAATTTTTTAAAAAACTATGTCAGAAAAAAGATTCTTATCGTTGAAGAAAATTTTACACTTTTACAGTGCTTTCAATCCGACAGTGTGCATGTAATGCTTACCGCAAACCAGATAGAAATAAAAAAAAAGTAAAAATGGTACACCTACGGATATATACTAATATGTACTAATTAATAACAAAGGCTAGAGACTGTGTAGCTGTATCCTTTTTAATTTCAAATAAAATAAGAAATAAATTACATTGTCGGCAAAGTTTAACATTTATTACCATTTTTTAATCGATTCAATTGTAGTTTCACTTATTTCTATAATATATTTCCAAAACAAAAAAATCATTATATACATACTTCATATTTGAAATAATTTGAAAACATAGGCCACAATTTTCAAAAAATTTGAAAGAGGAATCTTCTTTCTTTGAATATCTAAATTATGAAATTTTTCAAAGTACATCCTTTGTTTTCAAGATAAAAACAAACTTTAAATTTATTATTTGATTTACACTAATTAAAAATGGAAAATACGCACAAAATTTCTATTAATTAGGAAAAAATAACTTAAAAAATTAATTAATAATAAAATCTTCAAAAAAAATCCACTTCTTTGTTTTAGAACTTAGCATTATTACTCAGTGAAATTGAACTTATTTTTGAACGAAAACGCATTCTTTTCTTCAATAACAATTGAATTTTCAACTCTGCCCTCAACGAAAGATCTCTTATTTTTACAAGGTGTAGGAAGGCAAATCGGACATTTTTAAAATAGTTAGTAATTAAGCTTTTTAGAACTACAAAAAGTCATTTTCAGGAATACAAAATATTAACACAGAGAGTAAAATAAAACATGCCAGAAGACAATCGAATAATTATTTACAAGAACAAATTTAACTAATTTCAAAGAAACAGCTTTTGAATTATGGTTTATAACTTTTAAACGAAAACAGATAATGCAATAAAACAGAAACCATATTAGAGTAGATAGCATAAGCTTTCATTTAAGGGTAAACATAATGCAATTTTCGAGATGTTCATCACTGAATATAAAAATGAGGAATTTTTTTTAAAATTTTTTGACTTACAATAACTTCTAAACCATTTAACATACAAATTCATGAATGATATTTTTTAAAAGGTCCTAAGGTTATTTTTAGAAATTTATTCAGCACTATACATTGCGTGAGCTCAAAAAAAGTTTTCTTTGATCTTGAATATCTCGGTAACCATTGAAATGAAATCATGGCATAGTTCAAAAACAATATGATTTGCTACCTTTTCTTTTGAATAGTTCGAACCATACTGCGTATTTTAACCTGTATACGTATATACCTATAGGAAATCACTTATGTATTCGGATGTACTTTGATATACCATATACCATTCCACAACAAATCGGATTTTTTTTTTTATGGAATGTACTGTTTCCAAAATAGTTTCCCTTTCTATAACAAAAGAAACTCATCTACTGACATTTCTTTATGTGGTGCATATAATACCTTGAATTTGTTTCTCCAATAGTCAAAAATTTGATCGATTTTGTATGTTTTTTTGTTGCTTTGATTTTTCCTGTTGAAACGTTTTTTTTGCATCAAATTCTTACAGATGATGAAAGTGATTCCATTACTGTAATCCTAAGTGCGGAAAACTGTGGAGAAAGCTCGGCTAATCATTACCATTTACATCAACATAAATATTCATGGTTTGAAAAATACAAATCAATCGATTTAAATCGAGTATTGAAGGAAAAACGGTTAGAATATTGCAAGACGCAGCACTTTAAAATGTTCGAAGAAATCAATCAATCAAAAATTTGGCCGGTGGAGTGAAAGTGGAAAAAATCTATTATTTTTCTTCCCGTATTATCTGTCTTTCGTCCAAGATATCTCTTATCTCTTATCAGATAAAGAAATACATAAAACCATGAAATTGAAATTTAATTCAAACGTTTGTTAGATACCCCTACTTGTAATTCCTAAAGATTATGACAAAATCATGTTGAATAAGTCAAAGTCAAATTCTACTTAATGCTTGATATGTAAGCAGTTTGAACTTTTGGAACACCTATTTACTGTCTATTTTGATATTAAATTTTAACTAAACTGTGAATTTTAATAATTCAATTTTAGAAATTTACCCACTTTACTTAATCGTTTGGTAAAAAAGTTTTGAAATACAAATTTTGTTTATCAGATTGTAGTACATATCGTTTATTGTTATATTGTTATTGTTAACTTTAAAAAAAATTATTTTAAAGCCTTTTATTATCTAAAGTTAAATTTACACTTAAAGAAAGTTTTTTTCAACTTTTACAAACATATATGTACACAATGTAGCTGCTACGTAACCTTCAAGGTACTTATATAGACAACTATAACTCATTGAGGAAGTGATCAAAAATTTTATTTGTTCACTTCCTCACAGTTTACCAGCTGTTTTGGTGTCAAAATATCATATAAAATTGAAGTTTGGGGTTATGACTTGAATTTTTAATTTGTATTTTATATTTCTTCTTGATTTGTTTTGTAATCTTGGATTTTTTTTAGTGAAATTTAATTTTTCAACATGTTTTATAATAACATTAATTTAAATATTAATAAATGCGTTCCAATATTCAACAATGTTGAGCACCACACCATATGGTGAATCCACCACCACATTAGTTGCAGGTTTTTTATTGGTGTTGGAGTTTGGGAACTTGATAGTGGTATGAGTAAATAAAAAAAAAAATATTGATAATAATAATTAATAAATAGTATTTGTGAATTGTAATAAATAATAATTACTTTCAAATATAAAAATAGATTTTATAAGAAAATTATTGATAACACCAAGCAAGCGAAATGTTCCAGCCAGCTGAAATAATAGAAGTGGTATTCGATATGTGAAGTTGAATATATTGAATAAACAATAATAATATGAAAACAATAAAATTAATTTCGAAAAAAATATTGCATTACTGGTATTATCCAGTCTCAAGTATAAAACATAAAATTAAACTTTAATTAAAGTATCAATTGGATAAGAATGGTTTGAAGAAATGAGTTTTTCAAATTAATTATTATTTTTTTGTTTGATCTTAAAATCTCAGGCACATTTTTGTTTTCTGAAAAAAAACTTTTATGTCTTAATTAACCTAACCTTAATTTTTTTTTAAATAAAAACAAACATTCTCCTTGTTGTTTTCATAAACAAAAACAATTTTTTACAAGATAAATCTTGATGACATAAATAAATCATAGTGATAAGGCCGACAATTTAATCCTTACAGAAGATTAATTATTATTCAGAGTTAATATGACACGAAATAAAATTTATATTTATTATACGAAATTCTATAGCGAAAATAATACTTCTATGTATATGTCATATGCCTATGAATTTATTTTTTTTTTGGCTGTTATATAATAAGAATAAGCAAAAACTATTAACATTTCATCATTACAATTTACAATTTTTTTAGCTAATAAAAAAAGAAAGAATGGAAACAATAAATAAGATTGTGTAATGACGAAAGAAGTTGAAAGTCTAGAATCATACATATCTACATACATATGTATATGAATTTCACCAAATTTATTAATTTTTTTTTTCTTTTTTGTTTTAGATTTTGGTTTACTGTTTTAATATTTACATGGGAAACAGGTACAAATCCATAAAGGTAAGAAGTGTTTTGTTTAGTTTTAGCTGAAAAAAAAAAACTTTTTTAGCTGTAAAAACAATTTGAACTTATGTATTAATAACAAAATTATTAAATACAAAAACAATAACGTTTACTACAAAATTTTGCTAACTACATAATATAGTTTTATTGGTTTAACTTTATTTAATTAGGTGAATTGTTTTATTAATGAAATTGAAAAGTTCTTTAAGTAAAGTAATGAATGAAATAAAATTATTGATTTCTCTGAAATGACTTTCGCTTTCACTGTATCTATACTTTTTTCATGTGGAATTTAATGTAAATGCAAAAGGAATCATACACAAGAAAAACTGTTTATAGACTTCCAATAGGCGCCTTTTTTTTCTGAATTATTGTTCTTGTATTTTATTTTTATTATTGTCTTATATTTAAATGAAAAAAAGAGTAAAATCTGAAAATATGTTGGTATATTGTTATAAATAAATACATTTTTGTTGGAATAAATAATATTTTTAAAACAGCGGCAAATATAAAAATAACAGGCAGAAATGCCCGTATTTTGATTTTTTAAATTTTAATCTAATTATTTTATCGAACAGCAAAACACATAAACATAAAATAATCACACATATTTTGAGCGTGATATAAACAATTAAACTTTGAATGTGAATTGTTCCAATTTCGAAAGCAATGAAAACGCACGAAATCTGAAACACCAGTTTTGAATCCATGCGAATTTAAATTCACAATTCACATGCGATTATGGTTGTCACTTACGGCTTTGAATGGTATTATCACATAAAGTGACATCGGTCAAAAATAATTTTTTATAATTTGAAGAAGAAAAAAAAACAACAAATATGAATTCGTTTGATTTTTGGTTTAGTAACTTAGAAGATGGAAGTTCTGAAAATGAACAAGTATAAAATAAACATCCATCGATTGGTTTTTTGGTGACGATTTTCAATAATTCAAAAACTTATTGAACAATTTAACACTTCAGTACGTACTGTAAATTGATGTTACGCTTTATTTTACATTTACGTAAATGTCAAATAGAAAGTGCATTAAAAATCCAATTTTTTTTTGGGAATATAAGGCTATTAGGATTTTTCTACTCTTCTTAAATTGACTGGGCTATTCTTCCGATTAGCGAGCGTGAGATATCGGAATGAAACCTTTTGATATAAAAGCTCTCGAGTGTTCTCTTTAACGTGACATACATACCTATGTCCTTATTGGCGAAAATTCCATATAAATTTTAATATTTTTGCTTATAAATGCATGAAAAATGCTTATTTTTCGAACTTTTATGATACCAAAAAAACATATTCATACGTTTTTTTCAAGTTTCAGAGCTATATCGTTATCAAAGTATAATATGTTAAAAACTCGATTTAAAAAAAACATGAAATTTTGTCGATCGAAATGAAACAAAGTGTGTTAGAAAGAAGAAGAAGTTCTCTCTCAAATTTATTATTAACTGTTATCCTGGAATATCCTGAAAAGAAGAAATAACGGCTTTTATAAAACATGTCAATTTTGTCACAAAATTTTAACGGTACTTTTCGGCTATAAAATGATATTTGCGTCAATAGACATATGTACATATGTCGTACGTTTAAGAGGACACCTCAAAGTACCGATCAAAAAAATTCCGTTTCAATAGCTCACGCTTGCTAGAAGGGAGTTTCCCCATTGACTGAACATAAATAAATATGTATGTAATTTGAATAGAAATTGTAAAATCGATATTTCATTTTTTTTTTTTAATTCTACACTTGAATTCACTTTCTATTAGCAAAGAACTACAATCATAAAAGCACACAGTTTAACAACTTTTTATATAAAAATTTAAATAAAATTGCATATCAATTTATTCAAGAATACAAATTTAGTTTATAATTTATCTTTTACAAAAGATTTAATCTTGAAGAAAATATTTTTAAGTTCTAAGATAACTTCTATTTTTCGGTTATGAAGAAAAAAAATTGTAAAAAATAACTTTGCATTGTAGAAAATCAACAAAAATTTGCATAAAAATTTCTTGTTCCAGAAGTTCTTGGCATTATTAAGAATGCAAACTACAAATTATCGAATACAAAGTTAAAAGTTACACGCTACACTTTTTAGAAATATTCTGATTATTATTATTATAATGGTTATTTTAAACATGGAATATTTTAATTTTAAAAATTTTTATTTTATAAATAAGGTGAAAAATCTAGAAATATTTTTTTTAAATATTTTGAAGAAGAAGAAACAATTGGGTGGTCAAAATTTAACTGGTTTAAATTTAAAATTGACAATTTTCACAAATAAAAATTAATGTTCAATAACTACAGTTTTATTTGATTTTGTAAAATATTTTATCTCGAATAAAGTTTTCTCGATTTTATTGCTCTTAATAAAATCAAGATTGAATGTTTGGAAACGGCTGTAATATCTTTACATCCTCACCTTTAAAATTTAAAACATGGGAAAAACAACAAAGAATATTTTTTTATATAATCACAAAACAAGGTCAAGGATTACATAAATGCTTTGAGACTCACCTTTTATTTTCGTAATTAATTTATTGATTTTGTTTTTTATAGAATCATTCAACTTGAACATTTTAGTTTTTTTTTGAACAAATATGAAATTTTATTGGTGTTTTCTTAAGAAATGTTGAGGTAGCACGTTTTCGTTTTTATTATCTAATAATGATTTGTAGCGTAATAAATCATTTTTATGAAATAAAATATATTTTCGAATTTAAAAAAAAAAACAATAAGATTTTACAGACCAAAAAAGAATATTTTGTTTGGGATAAATTTATGTAATGAAAATATCTTAAATATTATATTACAAATTTTCGTCATTTAAAAGATTTATGGCACATAGTATGTACTTGAAATAAATATTATATATTTTTGTGTGTAGATTCTCAGAAGCATGTAATAAACAAAAAATTACAAATATTACTTCAGATTTTCCAATAAATTATATTTGATATTAGAAAAATAACTGAAAATATAATGTGATTTCCTCCTAAATACCGTTAACAATGATACATATTACAAATAAACATTAGTGTTTGACAAATGCATCCTGTTATTAAATTTTGAATTTTAAACAAATAAATACTTGTTCTATTTTAAATCGAATTTAATACGTGATTAAATATTGTTTTTCGTTATATGATCCAAAATTTATACTATCTACCTGTAAGTGACGAAAAAAAGATTCCTTCAGGCATCTACTTACATATGTATGTCATATTCAATTTCAAATAATTTTTTTAGGAAATTAATTGAAAATTTTTTAACTTTAAAATACAGATTTAAATTGGAAAAGTTATTTTGATTTTAAATTCAAATTTCATTTATATCGAAGAAGTCAAAAGTCTTACAAACTAAAAATATTATCAAATTTATTATACGAGTACAATATGTAGATGTTACAGAATTCTCAAATTTGTTTTTACTTTATTTTTTTCAAAAAAAAAAAAAAAACTGTATTATCCTAATATCCCATACAATTATATAAAATTGATGTAACATCGATTTCACATTTAAATGTTTCAAGTTTCAAAGTTAACTTGACAAATTATTATTTTTATTTTTCAGCAATAGTTTTTGTATTTAAAAAGTAAAAACAAATATTTTATTTGCGTCTAAAAACGTTTCAGTTACATACATATATGTACATTTATGTATATTATTGAACGTAAATCATTTCTGAAACCAATCCATTCAATTGAAATTATTTAAATTTTTTGAATAAATTTTTTTTTTGAATTGAAAATCCTTTTCAATGGATAACATTTTTTGTGATACAAATATATTTTAGATACCAAATATCAGTTATATGTAGTGCTTCAAGTTTTCTGTACGAAAATAAATAAGTTTTATATTTATGCAATATTAAATTAAGAGAAATCTATAAAAGCTTAAACAATCAAGATATTTTTAATTTCATAAAAGCTTGATATTTTTGTATAAAGTGAATTCATTTCACCATACCGTAACAAAAAATGTCATTTAAACAGGATTTTTGTAAGAAGAATCACCTAAAACATATAAAACAGATAAAATTCGATGTTAAAGTAATTTATGAAAATTATCAGTAAAGATTTGCATTTGGAAATTCTCATCATTTCAGGACTTTTCGTCATAAATTACCCTGTGACTTTTCGCTTCCTTCGTATTTTTCTGAAAGGTATTGTTTGAAACCTTTTTACACCAAAGAAATCTTCATGAATGAGTTTGTAAGTGCATTCGATTCAGAGGTATACTCGTATTTAAAAAATAAAGTTCGTGGTCGTTTTTTGTTTTGTATCAACACAAATACATACTATAAATAACTACATATACAACAGCATTTATATACATATATATATATAAAATAAATATATACATACATATGTAATATTTATTTGGTATTTTTCAATACATATTTCATTATTCAGACGCATCCACTTTTTCGTATTCTAAAAAGGTTTATATTTATAGTGACTAAAATACGATGTAAAATCTCTTGATTCTAGATTATCTAATATCTTTTAAATAGAATTATACTATTAGTAAAGCAAAGCACAAATTGTTTTCTTAAAGTCAAAGAGATATTCTGATGAAAAAAGTATCTTATACAATATTTTTTCTGATAGTTTTTATCTGTATTCTAGTCTTATTGCATAATTTCTATTGTTTACTTTAATATTTATTCTTCGGTTGAAAATTTCAATATTAATAGTATGTAATATAATATTGCAGGAGTTTTTTTACGTCATTCTGGAAATTCTTATAATACAAGAGAAACACTTAAAATATATTTTTGTGGCATTTTAGTTTGAAATAGGGCGGTTAGTTCACTCAGTTTCGCATGAATACTCTCTTTGGTGGCTCTTCTTAATGATTATAAGAAAGTACCTACACAATGTCAGCCAAACAAATTTGTTTTCTACCAAAGAATTTAGTGGTTCTTAACGGACTGTAGCGCCATAGATGATAATGATTTTAGTTAAAAATTAATTTCGACTTTGTTTTTATTCACAATAAATTCTTGAAGGGTTGATAAAAGAAACAATCTAAATCTTCATTATTTTCCATATAAATACTTTAATTTTGCTTTAATTTTTTATCAAACTTTTAGATATAATTTATACAAAACCCTAATTTCTTATTTAATAATGAATAAACTATTTTACTCAATAAAAATAAGTTTTGCCGTGTGTGCATTTTAATAGAAATGATCAAAGATGGATTCTGATAAAAGAGATAGATGGCTGAACCGAGAAAAGTGAGTCAAAATTGGTTTCTAATGTTGAAAAATACTTGGAAAATACAGTTCATTTAAAAACCAGAAAAAATTATATATCAGCGAAGTTAATATCGTTAAAAGAAAAAATATTGTTTTTTAATGCTGTATATAGGATTTTCTCCATACTTCATCTGTTTCATAGGAACCAAAGATATAATATCTATCAGCTAAAATTGCAGTTTTCTATAAAAGTTTAAAATATATATTTTTGGAAATCAAGAAGATTAATATAAATTTCTAATTAGGGTATTTTTGAAAACGCAGCTCTGCGGGTTGCGGGATTTAGATAATATTTTACGCAAAAGAACTGAATTTGAATCTGAAGATACACTTATTAAAAATTCTAATACACCTACCTAGATGTAGTCAATACTTCTGTACTGTGAAAAAATCTTTAGCACTGAGAGTCTGCTTAACAACAGCATTGTTCGTCTTAAAAAGTTTAGGGGGATTTAAGAATAGAAAGAAGAAGTTTTCGTGTCTTTTCTTAGTAAAAGATAATTTTCGGATCTGCCTCTTTACTATTAAAATTTAATTTAAAATAGGAAGTCGATAGGCTAGAAAGATGGAAATTTGTACTAAATGCTTCTAAATAAAATATGTACAGGTGTATGTGATGTAAGTAAAACGCGTTAAATAAATACAACATTAACAAATAGAATTTCAATTGAAGTGAAAACAAACTTTGATGCCCTCTAACGAATTAATGGGTGCCTTTTTTTCTATAATATATTTTCTTGTTTGTTTAGACGACGCCATTTTCATACCCGCCATTTTAAGTATTTCATTAATGGTTTTCTTCAAAAATAATGCAGATCTTCTGCTTTCTCAATGGAAATAAAAGCTTGAAGTGCGAAGGATAAACCTGTTTTTCTTCTTTGACCTTTGAACTTTTTTTTTAAATTTCAATTGAAATTCTTTGCAACAAATCAAAAAAAAAAAACTAAGTAACAAAACAACAAGGTAAACATGAGGAAATACCTTTATTTCTAAATATTTTTCATTATTATAACACATATGTATGTAAATTTTTATTTTTTGTTAAAGCACAACAGATTCGAATATTTAGTCATATAAAACAGTTAATCATATTTATTCTAATTTTAAATTAAATTTTATTTTATTTTAAATTATACAATGAAAAAAGGTAAACAACATTTTTTATCATGAATTTTTAATATTATAACAATTTGGTGAAGTAAGGCATTATGTACATAATTTGTTTATTTGTTTGTTTTTAATTTATTCGTAAATGTTATGAAAATAAGTATTTAAAATACTGTGTCTTTGCTTTCAGTCTTACTATATGTTTTAAAAGATCTCATAAATAAATTCAGTATAAAAAATATTCTTTCAAAAGAATATTTTTTTCTATCTGATTATCTACTTACAAACACAATAATTCGGATTTATTTCACATTCAAATGTGAAAATAATTATAATTCAACGTTTTCCTCCCCATAAACTGACAAAAAAAAACGATTATACTTAGATTATTATGGTTACCTTTAATCTTTACCCTTTTAATTCTCTATATTTCAAAAATTTTAAAGCGCGCTTTCTATTCTGGCATAATATTAGAAAATTAATGTGGCTTTTTAACAAAAGTAAAATAAAAATTAGCCTATGTTAATATATGTATGTATGTATATGTTTTTGCCTAAAATCTTTTTTCAAATATGAATATCTCTGAATCGTGTGATCCCATTGATTTGAAATTTTTGAAATTTTAAAATGTAATTTCTTATGAAAAGCATGAAAAAATTATTTTTAATTTATATACTCGTATGTATGGATAAACAAAAAGCTCTGGAAATCGATAAAAATCACATTGTGGACAAGACGTGCACTAATGATAAATAGGTAATTAATTTTATACGAATATTTCCTCTCTTTATCGATTACAAATTACATTTAAATTAATTTTTCTGCTGTAAATAAACAAGAACCAAATTGTTCATTTAAGTGTTACGAGAAATCGACATGTTTTTTAAAAATTTAATTGTATTTCTTAATTTCCTTGATCATAAATATTTGATATACCCATTTCCTTCTCATCAATTTCAACAATTGCATGTATTTTTAGTAATTGATACTTTCTATAAATTAGTAATATTTTCTTTGATAAAATATAAAATAGCTGTCAATATCATTTTGACACAATTTCAATTGTTTTGTGAAAATTTTCTTGAATGAATCTTTTTTACATATATAAGTACGCGAACAATTTTCATTGCGCATATACCCTATTTTTTTTAAAATTTTTTTTTTTACAATTGAGGGGATTGCGTATGATTTGTTTTTAAGCATTTTTCATTTACTTTCAAATGTTCATCATGGGATGATATGTACATATGTAGCTCATGCATCTTAATGTATAATTATGTGTATAAAATGTAGCTGAAGCATCTATTGTTTTTATAAATTTGTATACCGTTGAATGAGGGGCAATTTTGTTATTTATAAGGGAGAAATGATTGCTACATACATTTTGATATTATGTAAGATATCTTTTCTGTTTTATATTTTAAGTAAAATTAATTTCAGTTCCGTGTTGTATGCAAACGTATGAACATATACGAATTTATTATGTTACTTAAATAACAATGTGAATTACGTAGGTACTATGCAACTATAGTGCATGTATGTAGTGCATGAAAATGTAGTATCTACAATAAGGGCAATAATAGCATTTATGAAAGGTTGTAGCAATGTATTAATATGAACTATTACTCAAATATTGCAAAAGTATAGTAACAGAAGACAAAACTTAAAAATGAAAAAAAAAAACATAAAAATATGAGAGTATGATTTAAGATAGTCTTTTAATTTATTGTGATGAATATTATAGTATACTAAGTGTTTGTTGTAGATAATTTGTAAATTTTTTGAAATTGCAATCCAAAAGTAAAAAAAGATGTTAAAATACTTAAAAATAATATTATGTGTGCTATGGTAATTTTAATAAACTCAATTTATTGTCTACAATGTGTTCAAAATATGACATTTTTTTCATTAATTTCAAGGACAAAGTGTAAACGTAAGGTTGAATTGAAATTTAGTCAATATCTGTAATTCCAGGTTCTTTGGTATACTCTTTGAATAAAAATGAAATATATTGTGCATTATGAATAAAAATTTCGTTTATAACTTTGTACAATATAAGTGTTCTTAAAGACCTGTCAGGATATGTTATCTTTGTTTATTGGTTTTTCCTTGTTTTGGATTTAGATCATATTCCATATTTTGATTACTATAAATAAAAATTAAAATTTCTAAAAAGCATATTACATAAATAACGTGCAATTCTTTTAAATTGAATGAATAACTGAATTATCTCAGTAAATTGAAAAATAGAATTTCTTAATAATTATTTCTTATGATTTATTTAAAAAAAAAAAAAAAAAAAGATGTGTATGTAAGTATATTAGAAGTTTTGTAATCAAAATAAAGTAGAAACATTTGGAAAAATGTGAGGTAAACTTTGCTTATTTTCATATAATGTATTCACATTTTTTTTATTGAATATTTTCGTTTTTTTTTTTTTTTTGGTAATTATAACATAATTTAAATTGTTCTTATTGTTTATTACACAAACTTGAACAGTGTATCGTTAAAACCTACGTTTAAAGAAATTAAGTAAATATAAAAATATTTATTGTGTTTTTATCTTCTCTCTTGCCAATTGACTTATTGACCATTTGTTGCTTTCTAAAAAGAAGTATTCGCAATTTGGCCGCGATATTATTTAAAAGGCTTTAATTACTACAAAACAAAGTTCGAAAGATAAAAATCAGTTCACTAAGGTTCAAGCTGCAGAAAAAGAGAAACGGCATAAACTATACTTTAAAAATGCACTAAAAAATCGAAAATCAAAACCAATTACAAAAAAAAAATCAGTACCAGCCCTGTCATACGGATAAATTCGTTCTCTACCAACAAATTTAGTAGTTCGCATTCCACTTTAAATTGTAGGTGCATGTATAATAGAAAAATTGTCAAACCTCAAGTAATACTTGAGGCAATTTGTTCCCTCGAGGAATAGTAGGCACGCAAAAAAAAAAGAATCGATTATTTTTTTCCTGTCACTTCCTCGATAAAAATCTAAATTCACAACTTGAATTCTATCTATAACTTTTATTAATTTCATATGCAATACAACAAGATATAAGGTTTCAAAGTTGAAAAAATATTGAGCTCTCCCAGATAAAGTGTTAATTTTTGTTCTCTTAATTAGAGTATTTTTCGACAACTTTCAATAAGTGGAAAAGCAAGACTTAAAACTTAAGGTCAATATTAAAATTTCAAATCAAATTTCAAAAACTTCAATCTAAAACTCATCAAACACAATATCAAATCCCTAAATTTGTATTGGAAACATATTTTATTAACTTTCGTAATCAAATTGCATTCATTGCCAATTTATTGTCTATTGATACATACATATATTCTCTTTTTTTATTTAATTTTATTTATTATTTTTTTTTTAAACCTCATTTTACCTGACTGTGTCATTTTATATTTGTATTTTATAAAAAAATTTATGTATGTATGTGTTTTATGTGTTTTATTGACTTTTCTTATATTTTACTTTTTCTTACAGACGTGACTAACATAATATTATCCTCAAATGTGTTGTTGATACTGAAAAAAAAAATATAACCTCATCGTGTCCTAGTATCAGTGAAAACTTTTTAGTTGACACAATTAGTCTGAAAAATAGCTATAGCAATTGTACAATTGTAGAAACATACATATGTACATAACCTATGGGTAAATATTTTTACACGTATGCATTCACGGAATTGAATATAGTCGTAATATGTGTAAATATTGTTTCGTATTTCTAACAGGTAAAAATTTAAAATTATTGTAAATTTATTCAATGTAACATATTCTTGAGCTATCATATTTTAAAGATATTTTCAAAGTGAAATAGAAAGATTTTATTTTTATTATTGATTTAGCTTTCACATTTAAAATCACGAATTTCATAGATTCGAGAAAATAAATGAATAATGTTCTTTTGTTTTTCACTAAATATTCCTTTTTGTATTCTACATTTCTAATTAAATTCGAAACGATGACGTCAAAAGCAATATGTTTTGGTAATTAATGATAACGTTTTTAACATAAAATACTAATTTCGGACATAAAAAGATTATTATTGATTAAGTGACATCAAAAACGTCAAAAAATTCGAAAAATGTCAAACAAAGTCCTGTTACAAAAAGGATCTAATGAAACTTATCATGAAAACTGAAAAAGGATATTTTAGAAAAAAAAAAAAAAAAAACAAAATATTGTTATTAGATACTTATTTCCAAATTTGAATGAACAGATAACAAATGTCCTTAATTTTGTTTTCTATTCTGGGTATGAATTTTTTGTAATTTAATTAACAAATATTAAAATTGTTGATTGTGCTTGAAAAAGATTTTTAATTTTAATATAACATTTTTGTGAAATTATATTTTGTCTTAAATTCAATTGAATTAATAGGGAAAAGTGTGTTTTAATTTTTGTATTTCTCAAACTAGTTGGCAAAATATTAAGTGTAAGGAAAAGTTGTGTCGTTTTGTTTTTTCTTAAGATGGCATCTGATTTGTGAGCTTAAGAAAATTTCTTAATTCTTATTGAAAACAATTTCTAGTTTTGAAACATTTATATAATTTTTAAGTTTTGTTGATATAAGGCATATATGAAAAGATGTCATTCTTGGTTCTAGGAGTTTTAAAACTAACGAAAAACAATCCCGTACAGAATATTTTAGGTACGAGTCTGTACAAAATTTAAAATTATATAACTTTAAAAAACTTTTAAAAATTAATGTGTCAAAAAAAAAAAAACACTTTTATTGGACAAGACTTTTCACATAATTCTCTAACTGTTTCTCAATCACAAAAAAAAAAAAAAATTTCCTAAAATACCTAAATTATTTTTAAAAAAAATGATATTTTCCTTTGAGCTTGATGAGTTTTATCATAAAAATTTCTATAAAAAAAAGAAACAAAAAATAACAAAATTATTAAAGAGCGTTCCGGTTTTATTCAAATATAATATTTTTTCCATCAAAAAAAAAAATGAATTAAGTAGATAATAAAAAAGAATGATGCTTATTTTATTTTAAAAATTAAAAAAAAAATTAAAAGTTTTCCGAGAAATTTATTACCCGATTTGTATAATATTGAAAAATTACTTCTCAGTAAAGTATTTATTATGATCTTCTTATTTTATGTTATTTTCATTGATTTTCTCAAATATTTCGAAATTTAAAAAAAGAACAAAGTTATTTGTTAAATAATAAGAAAAAAATATCATAAGAAAATATTTTCATAATAAGATGAAAAAAAACGATATTGAAAATATAATTAAAATTTTGTCTTCGAAAAAGAAAGTAAAAAAACAGAACAAATTTTCAAAACTTTGACTTTCAACATTAGTCAAATACACAATTCGCCAGAATAAATTACTAAAAAAAGGTGATATTTATTTTCACATACTTACCTATGAGCTGAGTCTTCTGGAATATACTATTTTTTTTTTTTATACATAAGAAATTGTACATCTTGTCAATATTCGTATTTATTCTTATCTCTTCTATTACCTATATACATACGAGTACATATGTAAATATATATATTATTTAATTTATGTTCATTAAAGATTTATCTAATATTTCTAGCCATAAGCTTTTTTGTACAAAAAGAATTACGTAATATCAAAGAGTACCTATTTATTATATGTATGTGATGTGATGTAATCATATACAAATTAGCTACTTGTATACTTATTCTTAAAATACAGGGTATCCTGTTTGGTTTGTTTTGGATTGATACCAGTGGACTTAGATCTCAACGGTTTGGTCGTCTAACTTTTGTATGGTTTAGTGTAAAAGGACAAGTTGGGTACTGTTTGAAAAGGCAAACATTTTTGGTCAAAACAGATGACGCTGGAGTACCCCTGTAAAAAGTTATCAGGTATACCGTGAGAAAAGAACAAAACAAACTTCAACGCCCTTTAGCGGTCAAACTGTTGAGATTTCTCTCCCCAGACATACAATTTTTTGTTTGTCTCGATGAAACCTATCACTGGTATCAACCCAAAGCAAACCAAACAGGACACCCTATATACCCTTAAATCCTATATCTTCTGTTCCTCATA
The DNA here is from genome assembly GCA_939192795.1 of Bombylius discolor. Lineage (NCBI taxonomy): Eukaryota > Metazoa > Arthropoda > Insecta > Diptera > Bombyliidae > Bombylius > Bombylius discolor. The sequence continues at coordinate 16,323,642 of OW584241.1, read as the reverse complement.
CAAACTGGTTAAATTTTTACACTAAACTAAATAATATGTATACAATATCTGAATATTGTACATATTTTATTGAACATATTTTTAGAAAGTGAGGAATTAAAAGAACTTGAAACAGCTTTTAGATTGGAAACCAAGCTTTGCGCTTGGAGGCGAACTGGTTGTTATCATTTCAATATGGTGGAATAAAAAGTCTGTTATAGAACTACATTGTCATTGGTAACATTATACGCTTTAATTCACATTTATCTCATTTTTTAAACGTTAAGTGTTTCTATTTTCAAAACTGAATAATTTACTTATAATCATTTACATTTACCATTAAAGTATCTTTAAATATGTTTTTAAACTAATTACTAATTACGTTAAATCATTGAAACGAAAAAAACCTGTAACTTGAAATAAAATCGTGACTTCATTGTACAAATTCGAATTAGGTATGATATAAAAATATATTTTAAAAAAAGTGTAACTGTAGGAAGCTCTTTCATTATAAGAATAGCTATATTTTTTAATGGAAATAAAATCATCGATTTTATGGAATTCTAGAGATATATTTAATTGAATAGAGTCCTTATAAAGTAATAAAGTGGATTACACTTTTTCTCTTGTACAAAATACAAGATACATTGGATAATTAAAATAGAACAATTTAATCACAGGGCATAGTTATCTACATATATGTATGTATATATTATATGTATGTACATAATTCTTTTTTTACTTTCATTAAAATTTATGTCATAGGCATAAAAAACAGCTGTATACAACAAAAAACAATAATAAAATAGCAAATAAAAAAAGTTTTTCATACAAACAACTGAAAAAAAAATCTTCATGCATATTGAAATTCTCTTTGTATTTTGAATCTCAATTGTTCATAGATATTCGATTACCTCTTGATTTTTATTTTAAAATTTATTTATTTACTTTTATTTCGTATTAAATTAATAGGATTTTCATGCTTTTCACACACATACGTATGCGAAATTTCATATTTCAAATAGATGAACTTATGTCATTTCATTTCACTAACACTTATTAGAATAAATAGCTAGTCAATAGTCAAAAAGTTCTACAACAATGTAACAATCAGCAATGTCAGTTATATTGAAATTGATGTCACTGTTGTAATCGAGGTTTTTTTTTTACGAATAAGTAAAATCTATAAAATTCAAGTATACATCCATTTTAGGGCATGCATTTGAATAAATTAATGATATGTATGAATATGTGTATGAACTATGAATATTCGATGTGAAAGCTATCATCTCAACAAAAGGATAAATCTGAAGGCAATTTTTTATTGACAGTGAAATTTATGTAAAATTAATTCTATTGAAAATAAAAATACAAAATCCTTATTAAGCACATTCATTTTTTTTTTTGTTTTTTGTACATTTGACGTTCACTTTTAAAAAAGTCTCGTTTGTAATAAATCGAAATATTGACAGGCAGAATTATTATCGGAATACGAATTTTCTCACTCACACGGTGTTATAAGTATGTTGTTTAAAATTTGTATTACATATGTACATATGTTTATTGTATATATGTATGTACATAGGTATTCGGGCATTTTCATTTTTACAGTTGTGATATTTTTAAGCAAAAATTATTTATTAATATTTAATATAAAATAATTATGATGATTATTATTGTTATTATTTTGTTCTTTTTTTTTTTGTTTTTAATTTGTCCTTTTTTCAGGTAATTTTAATAACTTCAACAGTTAAAACAGATTTTTCTCATTATTTTTCCATATATGGTTTTTAATTGCATAAAGAGTGTAAACTTTGAGCTTATTTTAAAAAATGAAGATTTTCCTGAAGTGTATGAAGAACTGAACAATTAATAAAATCTATCGTAAATAATTAAATAACATTTTCAGTTGCATTATAAAATTTTGATAAATTACATAAGATAACATGCCACCGAATTTATTTTGTTTTAATTGAATTTAATTTTTGTTTTTTTTTTTTTTTTGTATGTACCTACATTTTTATATTATATTCTTTGAAATCATAGCAAACAATTGCAATCTAATAGGATTTTTTGATTTGGAACACTTGTTTTAATAATTCAAGTGTTCAATTGAAAGTTTCTATTATTTGTGATAATATCATCAATCTCAAGATGATCGTTCATGTAAGTAATCTTTCAATATTGAAATCATTATAATTATAGCTAACATTGAAATGTGTGTAAATTTATTATAATTTTGGGCGTATTCTATTGTACTTTAGAGGAAAATGTCTCTTAATCTCCTATTCTTTGTTGAAAGCTGAAAATAATAATCGATCAAGTAGAGACTTTTATTTACTAAATTTTGCGATTCTACTTTAGAGGTTTAGAGTAATTTATCACCTCAAAAATATACTAACTTTGGAGGACAATAAAATAGGAGAAAATTTAAATGCTCAATTCTACAATAGTTGATTTTTGCAAATTTTAAAATTTTTTCTAATACAAATTAATTGATTTGATTTATATTTTATGAGTATTTTTATTTTAAAATCGAAGAAATATTACAAATATCTGTTTAAACTTCTGTAGGAAGCCTGTTCTCTAGAGTCTAGAACACTTGCCATGATAATATGTATCTGTGACAGAGAGCTAAAAAGGTAACATTTTTTCTGTGTAATTTGATAGTCAGTGTATGAAAAATATTAAAGTATTAAACTTTGTGATATATTCAAAATTCAATGAAAATGCTAATAGAATTTCAATTCAACCGATTTATGGTATTAATACTTGTTAGATTTCTAAATAATCGAATAACACATAAAAAAAGAATGCATCTATTGATTATCCTGCTGCTACAAAGATATTTATTTTTTAAATTTTCTTTTAAATAAAAGCATCGATGATTGCAACTATTCGTCACAATCACAAGTTACCACTATCCTGGATAACGTGCCTTTAAAAGACGAAAGTATTCATTTGGCTAATCATGTTGGACAATTTTTGGAAATTAGCCAACTAAGTTCGAATTGTATAGTAAATTGAACTTTTTTGTACTATGATATTTAAAAAGTTGAAAATACATACTTAAGGTACGTTTCCACTTATACACTTAAGTGGAGAAAAATAAAAGTGTAGATCCACAAAAGTTTAGAGTACGTTTACATTTGTAAATTTGTGTAGCGTTACACTCTAAAAAAATGTAGCTGTACATCTTTTTCTGTTCACTTTTAAGTGTAGAAAAATGCCAATACATTTGTCTCCACTAAGTGGAACGAATTGTTTACATGTATACACTTTTGAATGGAAGTGTAGAATCAAAGTGTAGCACTCCATTGAATGTAACTCATACATTTTGCTGTTTTCATTTGTAAACTTATCTGCACTTAATGGAATGTTACATTTACATTTAAAAAGTATATAAGTGGAAACGTACCTTTAGGTACTTTATTTTTCAAATTTAGATGGAACATCCAGATTACTATAACTTATTCACTTATTTTATTGTACTATGAATTTGAAAATAAATTATAAATTGAAGTTAAAGTTTCTATATTTTTCATATTTCAAAATTTGTTCACTACAAACAAATTATTGCAGAATTTTGCTTTAGCTACTTTACTTTTTGGTTTTCATAATCTATATGAATAATAGCATTTAAAATAAAAAGAGTGAATCTACATATTTGAATTTATCCAAAAAAAATAAATGAAAACAAAAAATGAGTCTAATAATGATAAAAGATACTTTTTGAAACAAACAAAAAATTAGATACAAACATAAGACCTACGGCGGCAACAATTCGGAGTGTTAATTATACAAAGTTTGCACAATGTTAAAATAATTTGAAGATAAGTAAATTAGAAACCTTACAACAAAGCCCAATCTTACAAGAAATTGATGAGGCTTCAAACCAAACAAAAAATTGTTTTATTCATTTCATCAAAATCGGATTGATATATTAAAATCAAATTTTTGTTCATGTCTTTTGAAAATGTCAGAATAATCTCATTCAAAAACAAATGTTACATTGACATTAATTACTGTTCATGAAGAAAATAAATTAAAATAAAGATTTCCAACCCCTATCCATTTATCCATTGTAAAATTCAAGAGGTTTTTGTTGTGTGGTCTACTTTTTTATTTTCTTTACAAAACAATATAAAAACAAAACTTGAATAAATGAAGTTATCTCATTTCATGGATCTAAAAACCTTCCCGTACATTTGTACAAATAAATCACAAAAATTAATTTCAGTGGTTTTTGATCAAATATTTACTTAAAATATATTTGAAAATTGAAATTCACTCTTTCTTTCTTTATTAACTTACTCAAGCAATAAATTTAAAAATTTCGAAAATTTATCACGAACAAAAATACTTTAAAAAAAACTTAAGATAAATTCTAAAGGTTTCAAATCGACATGATACTCAAATAATAAACCACATTTTGTATAAATTTTCAAAAATTTGGCAACAAAACTACAGAGATATTCACCACAATATAATTTATAACTAGAAAACTCTTTTTTGGCAAAATTTCAATGACAAACAAGTTTTCTCAAAAAATCAAATACGATATATTATAGTAGATAGATACAGATTACAAAAAAAAAAAAAAAGAAAGTAAAAGTTTTGTATAAGTTTTTATACCCAAAAATTTTTTACATTATTATTAATTGTCTGTATTTAGGATCTAGGTTATTTTACCAAACAATTTTTGTAAGTAATGCTTTTTGACTTATATTTATTTTACATGGCCTGATTATAAATTGGATAGAAATTTATCTATAAATCATCTCTTAAGATAAATTATATGTGTATGTACATTTTCCGTATAACATAATGTGCATGATTTATCTTAAATTTAAAATACTTATTTTCATCAGTTGATTCATTTATTTTTATTTTTTATTTTGAAACACATACCAATAGTTATAATACTCATACTATAAAACTTGAAGAGATTACTCGTCTATAAATATTAAATAATTATTATTTTATATTTTTTATTATTTCTAAATAAAACTTGTAATTTTTGTGTACTGCAAAAAAAAAAAAACATCGGACATTAAAAAAAAAAAAACATTATTAAATATGTATTTGAACCCATATTTTCCAAAAAATCGTCCTCTTTTAAGAATGAGTTGAGAAAAGATGACCTATCATCATCAGGACTGATTTATTCATCTTGAAAACATAATTTGTCTACTAGAACCTCCAGCGCACTCGATTTTAAGCTATTCCTTTACCTTCTGCCCATGTTACTCGTGGTTTTTCAAGAAGTATATAATGCTTACCTTGTTATAAGGTTTTCTCGAAGTGTGTCTAATCCAATCAGCAGACCGACAATGATATGTTCAAAGGAATAAATAATTTTGTTCAAGAAATTATTTTTTTTTTTTTTTTTTTTTTTTTAATTATTATTGAAATTATTTTTTGAAGAGGTCACAGTTTAGAAATTTCAGGCCAAATACAGTGATATTTTTTCAAACTTTGTTTTATTTAATAGTAGATTGTTTTTAACTGCTATAGCTTAAAATTCTGCTTCAAATATTAACAAAAAATTAAAATTAAAACAATGGTCAAAAAAATTTGTACATACATATGTAGCTAGCAGCAAGCTATTTTGAAGACAATGCTTTTGTTAATATATACATACATAGGTACGTATTGAAATTATGGGCAATACATTTTTTTGTTTATTTTCAAAACTTTGGAAAAAACTTTGTCGTTACTTTCCAAAACTTTAAAACTACAGGAGATAAATGATAACAAGAATGTAAAGGTAAACTGTTTAATTTTAAACAAAGTTAGTTTTTACACCATTGTTTTTCATTGTTCGTTGTATTTCTGATTAAACTTACTTTTAAAAAACATATTTTCAATGAAGGCAAACATTACAAAGATAAGTCTCTGATGTTCAATTGAATTGCCTGAATTTAGTTTAAATTAAAATTGAGTGTTTTTAAAACTTGAAGTAATTAATAACATGAAATAAGACGAATTGAAGAATTTATGCGACAGTTTTAGAAGGTAAATTTTAAAGTGCAAGGAACATGAAAAAAATCACACTGACTGTTCCATTTTATGAAAAGAGAAAATTTTTGGCCATTTGGTTTTCTTCTTAATTTTAAAATTTTAAAACAAATTTGTTCATTTTCCAGGATAAATTAGAATAAAAAACAAAAACATTAAATAGTTGATATTGTGAAACATTTTTATAAACATATTTTTTTTAAATTTCACGATAAAAAATATTCATCTTGAAAGATTACACATTTTCGCTATTCAATTGTCTTAAATAATTTTCGTATCATGAAAGATGATTATATATTACTTTTTTTAAAATCAAAACACATCAAGTCATTTTTTACTTTATTTTTTTTTTTACATAACAAGATTTTCTTTATCAACAGCATTATTTTTTTACAATATGAACTAAAGCTTAAGAAACCTAAGTTAAATGATTCTTTGAAAAAAAAAAATTGAAAAAAAAAGAACATTTCCTTTCTGTCTCTTATGATTTATTTACATAACAAAGAAGTCCTTAGAGCATATGGCATTAAAACTTCTGACATAATTTAAAAAATAAAAGAGTTTCTTACATTCGCATTTTATGTTATAACAATTCTTTTAAAATGAAATACGACTCATCGTATAAAAAGTTAAGAAAAATGAAAAAAAAAAGAAAAGAGATAACAAGGATATCATTTATTATATTATTATACATACATACACTTTTAGTTTTTTTTTATGGGAAGTAAAAGAAGATTTATTGTAGAAAAGCAGTGACAATTGAATTAAAATTCTGAAATTTTCAATATTTTAGAAATATTTGAGAACAGTCCAATTGTTTCAAGAGTGAGATTTTAATTCATTTTGATGGGTTATTTCGTTTTTTTTTATATCAATAAAACTAGTGTAAATGGAATTCCTATTTAAACAGAGGACTATTTAAAATATTTACATATACATATACCTATAACATTTTTCAAACACAAAAATACTTGCAACTTTTTTCGAGAAACCTATTTATTATTTGCAAGCTGTTTTTTAGGTACTCTTAAAGTTTGAATTATTAAAAAAAAAATTCTTTTCTTAAATTTTCCTCCACTCAAATCTTATTTTTAACAAATATTTTTTTATTGTATGTACGTAATATATTTCTACTAAATTTATGAATTTTTTTTAGACCTTTTTCAACTGTTGTTTTTCATAAAAATTTTCTTTGATCTATTAAAGTCTTACAATGTCTTTGAAATTCCCTTACAATGAATTTACCACATTGAATCTCATTCTGGTAATGTAAAATCTGAAAATTAATTAAAAAGAGTGCTAACTTGTTGCTTTTAAAGAAAAAAGTCAAAGAGTTTTTAAATTTTATAGAAAATAAAAAACATCAAATTTATTTTAATGAAAGGATTCGCCTTTTTTTTGTTCCTTTCGCTTACGGACGACTGGAAAACAAACAAAGAACTTTATGAGATATACACAGAAATAGATCTAGTAATTCATTAAAATAAATTGGTTCTGTTGCATGCAAAAGATTATTACTAGGTATCTCTGATAGCAGTGTAAATTCGAGAAGCAGACCGTAGAAAAAGAAGAGTATAAAAAAGGATCTGAAGGATCTATATCTTTTAATGTAATTTTGAATTGTTAACGTTGTCCGAGATGCTGTACTACCTTTTTTCAAGAGTAACATAAATTAAAATATATTTATTTATTTGTGGACGTAAAAGCTTGATGTAAACTAGGACCAGTGGCGTCTCGTCCAGGTGTTCAAGGTGTTCATAGAACACCCATATAATCTAAAGCAAATTAAAAAAAGAAAATCGAGAACGCCAAAGTAATTTTCATAACTTCAATAGCAATGTCCATATATTCTATGTTATGTTCTATTATAATGTAGAACCCAGCCTCACATTCAGTGATGTTCATTTGAAGCCGTCCTTGTTTAGTACTGTAACTGCAACAATATAAATAATATACAACCAGGGTGTGAAGCTCTGATGTAGAACCCAACCTCATTTAGTATTATTTCTATCAAAATGTATTGAAGTTCTACTGAAGAAGAACTTTAATACTTTTCAATCTTATGCATTGAAATTTGACGCTTTACTCTCGTACTGTAACAATACAGTTGTTATATAATGAAGGTGTTCAATTCTGAAGCAGAACCCAAGTTACAATTAGACTCAATGTTGTTTTTAACAACCTTGCAACTTTAAAAAATGTACGCTTTTATATTATAAAGTTGGTTCTGTAAAAAGTTCGGACAAACTTCAAAATCAAAGTCACACCTATAGACAAAGCCAAGCCAAGTGAAGAATTAAAAAATTGTTTGTATGAAACGTCACATATTTTTCACATATTGAATTATTTTATTTTTTTTTGCCAACTTTAAACTTTAACTACTCGTGCTGTATTGCATCGATTTGAGTCAAATAAAATGCAATAGGTCAGAAAATAGTTCAAGAATTGAAATGTACACTTTTTTTAAGGATCACGATATTAATTAGGAGAAAAAAATAGAGAAAGAAAAGGGTATTTGTCGAAAACATGACTTTTATTGTGTTTTATCCTATAACTTCTACCCCAGTAAACGGATTTTCACCGTTCAAAGTTTTTATAATATTAGACCCTTCAAAAAATATCCTGGCCAAATTTCAGCTTTCTAGTCCTACGAAAACACACATGTCTAAGGAATGAAAAAATGTAACATTTTGATACTAAAAATTGATGCGTGGGTGTATAATTTAAAATATAACAAAGGGTTAAAGCTTGTTGAATAGACTCAAAAAAGTTAAAAAACATAAGGAGGTTCAACGAAGTACTGACTTTGACAAAAACCACCTTATTTTTTAAAAATGTTCATACTGCCCGAATATTTTATTGGAATAAAAATTGAAGTTGAAATTTTTAACTGTTTGTTTTGTAAATTTTTTTATATCATTGTTGACTGTTTGTTTCGTAAATATATGTTGTTATAAGAATAAAGAATTATTTTTAGTATTTTGTTTCATACTTTTATTGTAAACATTTTTTTTTATTTAGGATAAATTAAAAATATTTGTACTGCCCGAATACTTTGTTGAGCTACATATACATATATGTATTTAATTTCTTAAATTTTCTCAATTACCCTGCAGCACACCCAGGTGAATAAGTCACGAGACGCCACTGACTAGGACCCATCCAAGTTAACCAAATTTTCCAGACTATTTTGAAAAATATACTTAGTTTAAACTTTTCTTTTCTCAACTTATATTCAAATTTTCATTACACTATATAAAAATATATCTGTTATGGTAAACTTAAACACCAAATAAGCTTACCAGAAATTTTTTGTATCCTTTTATTTCATAAGAAAAAAAAAACATTTTTTTTTTCATAATAAATTATAATAATCTTTGTAACATCCTAACACAAATAAAACCATACAATAAAACTAGACAATGTAATCTTGACAAAAAGATTGATTACGAAAATCTTAGTATAAAATAAAATAATTTAGAATTTTATTTCTAAAATATATTTGCGCTGTATAAGAATAACAATGTAATGAGAATAATAAATACGTTACTATTTATGTACGAGTAAAATGTAATGTAATGAGCAGATAACAAAGGAAATATTGTTATATGTTATAGCATAAAAAAAAATCTTTTCTAAATTAATACTACAAATATGTACAGTGTATACAGGGTGTATTTTTTCTACGTACATTAATTGGTACCACGATATTCTCTGGACTATTTTAAGGAAAAAAATTGTACTAGTAAAAATTTCTATCGTGTCTATTTTCGCCGCTAGAGGGCGTTTTAAATTATGAGTTTTGTACGGGACCTCCCAGTACTAAATCGCTTGTAACTTTTTCTACACCCTATGCATCGAAATTTTCTTTTTCTACTATCGATGGGTATTGATATTACCTTTAATTTTATGCATTACTTATTGTATGTAAGAATTCCATTTTCAAGAAGAAGGACCATAAATTTGAAATTTATGATTTTTTTTTTCAAAAATTTTGTCAATTAATTGGGTTCCTGAAAAAAAAATTCACTACCGAAAAAAATTTTTATATTTATTTTGAAAGCCAATTATGTGTAAAATAAAACAAAAAAAATCCGAGTTCAATAACGTCATCCGTTATCACGTAATTAAGGATCACAGGTGTGCTGAAAGGGTCAAAAATGTACCTGCATTAAAATGCAAACGATTTATTATGGGCAAAACTTTGTTTAAATAACAAAACATACTTTTATTTTTTATTTTAAGTTAAGTTTATTTAAGATAAATAAAATAAATATAAAAATTTTTTTCGGTAGTGAATTTTTTTTCAGGAACCCAATTAATTGACAAAATTTTTGAAAAAAAAAATCATAAATTTCAAATTTATGGTCCTTTTTCTTGAAAATGGAATTCTTACATACAATAAGTAATGCATAAAATTAAAGGTAATATCAATACCCATCGATAGTAGAAAAAGAAAATTTCGATGCATAGGGTGTAGAAAAAGTTACAAGCGATTTAGTACTGGGAGGTCCCGTACAAAACTCATAATTTAAAACGCCCTCTAGCGGCGAAAATAGACACGATAGAAATTTTTACTAGTACAATTTTTTTCCTTAAAATAGTCCAGAGAATATCGTGGTACCAATTAATGTACGTAGAAAAAATACACCCTGTATATTATGTGTACGTGGTTATGTGATTTAAATAACAAAACATTATACATAATTTATTTAAACAATAATGATTTTTTTTTATAATAAAAATAAAAAATTTCTATTTATCTTAACTACTAATAAAATATTTAAGCGAAATCTTCTTATACAAAAAACAAAATATAGTCTTTGTTTTTGGAAATGTATTCATAGTTTTTTTTTCTTTTTTTGTATCGTTTTTGGCTTTTGTGGTTCTACTTTTTTTAAGAAAAAACTTATTTACTTTAAATTTAAATTATTTGTCTTCTTAACTTTGTCCGATACCAATATACCTGAGGAGTAAAAAATTTTTGGATTTAAAACACACTATTGACGTATTTTTGTTATTTCGGTCCAGGAGGATTTTTAAAAATTCACACAAAAAGCACTAATTGTTTTTTTGATTTATTTATGTATTGGTATATTGTACATCATATGTATGAAATAACTTTTAACCTAGCATAATTTTTGTATGTCGTCCTATTGCATTCAACTTTTAAATTTTAATAATGTAAATTTTTTTTGCTTCAATAAATGCTATTTTTTCTGAGATAACATTAAGTTACTCTTAATTTTGCTTCCGACTGAATACATATAATTTTACTTGAAAAAAGTTTCTTTGTGTTTTTTTGATTTTTTTATATTCAAAAATTAACGAACTTAGCTGCAATTTATTTAAACGAGTTAAAACACATATCGATAGTGTTTTTTAAGATAATCAAAAATTGTAGAAACAAAAAATAAAATGATGTTTGAAAAAGGTTTAATATAACTCGTATCTTCTCAAATTATAATGAGAAATTTTCAAAATTCAGTATTATGATTCTAAATTTTAAAGCACTTGCACTGTCCGTCTACTATTTGTTTACTAATGTATACATATGTACTTACATACAATTTACCTATATAATTTGTTTTTTTTTAAGGTTTTAAAATTTCATTTTAAACTTCTGTAATGATACACCGAACTTTGAAAAAAAGAATATGTAATCAAAAATATTTCGACTTAACAAAAATTTTTGTTATTAAAAAGGATATTTAGATTTCTGTTATAAAATGTAATGATTATTAGTTATTATATCTTTTATTATTCTTTTTTTTTTTGAATTTATTTTCTTGAAATCCTGTCTTGTTTGTTGATAATATTATTCATTAATTCTTATTATCCACGTAACTATACTCTGAAAGGAAACCTTTTTTCTAAATTAAAAAAAGTTATAATAAAAACAAAAGAATGAAAAGAAAAAGTTAATGTTTTTGTTTCACGAAGTTATATCCTTTCTTTATTGTTAATGAACTTTTAACGATATTCATAAACTGAAATTACATAAAAAAAATATTAACGATTTTTTTATGGTCAAAATAATAACTTTTTTATTTCTTCGCAAATTTTTATTGCTTTTGTATTTATTGTTTTTCTTTTTAGCTATTTCGAAACTATCAATCATGTATAGAAGAAATATGTAGGTACATATTTTGAAATTTATAAAATCGATTATTTTCGTTTATGTTAAGCAAGTATTACTGTATAAATGTATCTACATATTTGCATTGGGTTTACAAAAAAGGTAATGCCACGAGCGTATAGTTTTTCTTAATTATAAGAATGGAAATGATAAGTTTTTGTATTTATAGGGCCTTAATAATATATGTAATTCTTGAAAGTATTCTTTTGTGTTACAGAGTTTTGTACGTGTCATTTTTTTTCCAATAAAATGGAACTAAAAGAAAAGCTAATATTAAATCTCAATTCTGACTTACATTCTTATTACACCATATTACTGAAAGCATGATTTTACGTGAATAAACATCAAATGATATCGATAAATTTAGTTCAATTTTAATTTCAGTCAAGCGTAGCACAAAGTGAATATTTACAAACTTTCACATCCTCTTTTATTAATAATAATTACTTCAGCAAACTAATTATTCTTTGTACGTTGAACGTACATATGTTTTTAAATATGTTTTCAAGTATGTAGTTGAACAATTTCACATAAAATATTTTAAAGTTTCAAATGATTCAATTTGCATTGCTTTTACACTGCTTTTTCTCACTTATACTTTTGTTAGATATACACAAGTATGTACATACATATGTATTCGCTATTTTGAAATAATTAAAATTAATTGAAATGCACTTTAATTTATATTTTGAAAATTATAATTAAAACAATTTATTACGGTTTTTTCCGAATATATTCGATTTTTTCTTTTTAGTATCAATATGTTTGAGAAAAAATCAGGTAGAAAATATTTTAGATTGTTCTCAAAATATTAGTTTTTACTGACAGTTTCTGCAATTGAAATCAATACAGATAGCAGAAATGAAAGAAATGTGAGGCACATTTTTGACAATTTTATCAATTTTTGGGAAGTATATAATACTGACAGTATTTGTATTAATTTCCGGTAAAAACTTACATACATACATATGTATTTGTCATCCAGATTTCATTTCACAGTTGAATGAAATATGAAAGTAAATTAAGATTTTCTATAATTTACTAACGTGAATTCAATTTCACGGAAGTAGATTCAATTTCACAAAGTTATTTCGAAAGTAAAATTTATGTTCGAGAGTGAATTGTGTAAATCCCTGAATTCACAGTTCACTAAATGCTTGCGAATTCAAATTGGAACTAGTAAGCTGTGTAAAATGACTGATTTCTTTCGGTTTTTGAAGAGATATCTTCTTTTTTCAATTAAATTTATTAATTTTATACATTTTTTCATTTTAAGGAAAATAGGTAAATTACTTTTTCAAAAAACAATAATTTTAATTTTTTTGTTCAATGTTTTCTAAATGATTTGATATTATATCACAGAGTCCATTTTTTAAACTTTTGTTTCAACTAATTTTTGTTTTTTTATTTTAAAAATGCACAAAATTTAAGAATATAAATTATTAACACTTTTATATTGAACATATGTATGTCTTTTAAAGTGAATTAGAATTCATTCAAGAAAAAACTTGATTTTTAAATCCACGTGGATTCAGGAACACTTATTTCGAATTCATTTCACTTTCATGTGAATTCAGAAAATGCTGATAATGTGTGTATATTACATATCAATTTTTGTTCTGTCAATTATGCTGATATTGAGAAAGCCATATTATTTGATTTTAAACATTATGCTAATAAAACAAGTTTTTGTTAATTTAGAAAAAAAATCAAATATCTTCATAGAAAAAAAAATAATTGTTCATGAAAACCGTATTTCTACATATCCTTAATTTAAATATTATTTTTAAAATATTGAAATATTCATTTTATATTTTAATAAATCTAATTACATTATAAATTAGCATAATGTTAGAACTAATATTTACATGATTAAAAATAAAAAAATAATAATAAATAAACTGGAATATAATATCTAGCAATATGTTAAGGTATTTATTTAAAACTAAATTTTAATTACATATACTCGTATATGTATATGTTTGTTTTAATGAGTGCAACCTAATATTATCTACATTCATTCTATAGCTGTAAATAGTCATTGTAAGAAAGGAGGTAATTTGAATGATAACAATAAAAATATACATATGAAATTTTGAATTTATAGGATGTAAGGTCAGCTGATGGCAGTCAGTCGCCAATATTTCATTTGAATTTGCTAGAAATTATGATTTACTTGCACTAAAATATGTATGTACATTTATGATCCTGTACTAGCCAAATACCATATACAAAATAAAACAGAAGGAAAATATATTGTAGATTAACATGAACCAATTTCAATAAACATTTTGAAAATGAATTTTGTCAGAAAAGTATAAAAATTACTTTTAGTTAGTCATTTTAACACGAAAGTATTTTATCTTAAATTAAGATTTAAACTTCAAATTAGAAATTAAAAGCAAGTAAACGCACATTTACAAAATGTAAATTTCACAGCCGAGTTCAACAACTAAAATTATATAAAAATTATTCTTTATTTACGATAAATAAATAATATGCAAAATATAATTTGTTATGAGATTATAATCATAATTTTTTTTCTTTTTCTTTGATGAAGTACGAGTATATACATAAATTCAATATGGTTAAATACTACGACTGTTGTTTTTGAATTTGAATTCGTATGTTACAATTATATTGCAGTCGAAGTCATTTTATAAGAATAAATTAAATCACATAAGTATAATTTCAATATCACAAATATGTTTATGCTAATAAACAAAAATTAATTTTCAATTTTATTTGTAGTTTATATAAATTTGTTTCAACAAACACATCACTACAATTTTAATTTGTTTTCAAATTAAATTTAAATCATTCATGCGAAGATACATGATAATTAATATGCTACTTTCAAAGATATTTTTTAAAATTCACACATGATGAAAATAACAAATTAATATGAAATTTAGATTTACTACTCGTACATACTTTGAAATATAAATAAAAAAAGATGAACTTTAACATTTTAAAATTACATTGAAATATATAGATTCTCCAAAACCTTTTTTATACTTCTTCTTCTTCTTCTTCTACAATAGTACTTAAAGTCCTTCTACTCAAGAGAATTTATTAGTTTTTTGCAAGAATTTTTGCTATTATTGAAGTTAATGTAGTAGCAAACCACTCAATGAATATTTTTTCAAAATTTTAAAATCTTGCTCTCCCGGGATTTTATGTACTTTTTTAAAGAAAAAACTATGTGTACAATTGTAACCTCAAAATTGACCCACGTAGTTTTTGTTTTTTTGTATTTTGTATCTCAAACCTTGTTGCAAGATTCAGTCATAATCGAATTACAGAATACAGATTCCGGAGATTTTCAAATTTGAAAACGTCGTAAAATTGATTTGAGTGTTATTACGTATGTATATTCAACGCAGCCTAATTATTTGAATAAAAATTACTAGATGTATGTCTGTGTAGAGCTCATTAAATTTATTATTTGTTTTATTGTCTTTCTTTTGTTTTATATCTCACAAAAGTTAAACTATCTTCTTACAAATCTGATCTTCATATGATAAACGTAATGTGTTTCACGCAAACATTTAATGTTATAAACTTATAGATATGTAATAAAAATTCACAATAAAAAATATTTATACAAGAAAAAAGTAAGTAACTAAATAGAATAAAAAATAAAGTAGATAATATCATAAATAGATAATAATAATAAAAGATGTAGACGAAAATAAATAATAAACGAAGTAAAACGTAAATAAAAAAAAACATTGCATCATTTAAGTCAATGTAAATGTGACGGCAAAATAAAATTCTTTAATATTTATGGTAGGTACTCAGTTTTGGCAAAGGATGAGAGAAGCTTTATGATTCTTAGAACTCTAAAGCTAATACTTGAAATTTATGTAAAAAAAAATTTTGAAATATTTTAAGAGCTCTTAGCACCAAAGTATAAAAAAAACATGAAATTTAGGAAGTGGAAACCTGTTACATCATAAAGTATGTGATAATTGTCACTTGAAATTTAGAAATATTACTTTATATTGTTTTTCTAAAGTGTGTTTTTCTCTCATTTTATACTTGAATTGCTAAACAATGACAACAACACCTTGTTACTAATTGTAAAAAGTTTTAAAAAAAATGTTATAAAATAAATTTAAGTCAAGTAAAAGTATGAGGACTATTTTGTTGTGTTTATCTTTAGAGATTGTAGTTTTAATTTTGAAAAAACGTATGTAGGAGGTTTGAGTATTCTTCATCAATGATTTAGGTGGTGACTGAGAACAGCAAACGACATGGCATTCGGTAGCTCAGTGGTTAGAGCATTTCTCCGGCAAAGAAAAGGTTCCGTGGTTCGATTCCCGGCCGAGTCGAATGTCGTTTTTTCATGTTTTTCAGTTACTACACGTAGTAAATTTTATTTTTAAAATTTTTAAGGATTTTTTAATGCTTCTTTCTAAAAAAAATTTTATATTCTCAATTTCACAGAACATTAAGCTTGATTTTCTCATTTACATCACATTTCACATAAATTAATCCCTTCATCCTTATTAACAAAGATTCAAAACGTTCTTCCGATAAATATTTTGGTAAAAATAAATGATTAAAGCTTTCAATAAATTACTTTTAGGAATAATTCACGATGAGAAAATTTTTGATAAGATTTTATAAAGAATAAAGCATTAGGATGTATCATACCTGAATAATTGAATATGTTCCTAATTATAAGGGTATAATATACTTCATATCTTACATTGTCTAAAACAACGAAGAGAGAAATTAATATTGTAGGAGATTTGAGTATTCTTCATCAATGATTAAAAGTATTAACTAAGAATAGCGAGCGACATGGCATCCGATAGCTCATTGCCCCGGAAAGGCAAAGGTCCGTGGTTTGATTCCCGATCTGATTGAATGTGGTTCTTCTTTTCTTAGCTCGTACAATATTTATCACTATCAAGTAATTTTTTAAAGTTAAATTTCGTATTGATATTGCAAACTATATTATTTAACTTGATTTTTAATCAATATTCTATGTGAGAGACGAGACATTAAAATCTTTGATTCGATTATACTTTATAAAATACGTGAAAAAAAAGTTCAAATAATTTAATAATGAAAAATTACTGTTGCAATACAGTATTTAATCTTAAAAGATGTTATATTTTCGAAATTGAATAAAAAAGATTACAATACATAAAAATATATCTTCTAACAATGTGTTATGAATTGAATAATATGTATCGAATATAATCACTGTACAAAATACAAATAAAGAAACAAATAAAACTTAGAAGGAAATTTATATACTGATGCTGTTGGTTATACAATTACAAACATATGCATGTATATAAGAATATACAACTGTAGTAGACTAAGAATAGAAAAACAACATTCGATCACAGTGGGGAATCGAACCCAAGATCTTTATCTTGCCGTGCCACTGTTCTACCAATTAAACTATCGGATGCCATGTCGCTTGCCGTTCTTAGTTACTCCTTAATCATCATAAAGTTGTATCGAGGCTAGTATGGGACTGCCTAACGACTGTTAAAAGACTTGCTAAAACAAACAAAGTCTACCTTATATGGGTCCCAGGACATGAAGGTATCAGAGATTTTCATGCAGGTATGTAAAACTTCCACGTATTTATTTTCTTTGTGGTATTGATTCAACATTTAACAGTTTTCATTGAATAATAAATGAATAATTCCAGATTATTTATAATATTCGAAATGTTATCACATGATGTCAACAATAAAATTATAGTCACGCAATATGAAGATTGTACAAAAGATTAATCAATAGGACTTTCATGTTATAATGTATATAAAACAACCCTTTCTGCAAGGCTTCGTGTTTAATGTGCATTATATGAAAATATATTTTTACTTAATAAAATGAAAGATTTGTAATGTTTAACTTAAAATTAAACCTAACTTTTCGGATTCTAACACCATTAAATTATTCAATTTTTTACTATTGAATTTATCGAAGTTTAATAAAATTCGCGTGAATATTGAACGTAATCGTGTGGGAATTTATTGACATCGAATTTTAAATGAAATAAAAGTGGAATAGTTATCTATACAAAAGTAAAAAAGTAATAATTTAGACAATTTTTTTCATTTTATAATATGAGAAAATAATTAAAACAACAACGGTTTTATGCATGCTTATATACATGATTTTATACATTCACAATTAACCCATGTTTGTAAGTGTTTTCTTTCATGCCATAGAAATTATAAATTAATTTATTTTCACATTAATATCCTATTCTATGACGAAACACTAAAATAATTCCATAAAAATTAATAAAGGGATCAATAAAAAAAATAGAGTAGGGTCGCGAACTTTGAGCCTTAATAATTTTTGTTTGCAGATAAAATGCGGGTTAAATCCAAAAAACAAATATTTTAAACATTCGAATAAGAAATAGCAATACTTCTCAAAGTTAATATTTAACTTTCCACATAGAACAAATTTGTTTTCTCCAAATATTCACATTACACAACTTTATAATCATTTATTTACATATGTATGTTTAGTGCCAGTATTTGAAAAGTATTTTAAAAATTGATTTATTTCAATTTTATTTAAAAAAAAAAAAAACACAAACAAAAGATTTTTATGTTTAATTTTCTTCGTATTGACTATTGGGTGATCTTTACTTTCTAGTTTCTGCTTATATATGTACATATGTATGTACTTGTACTTATTTTGTAACAAAAAATCTAAAAAAAAAAACGGATGTAATCACTATGAAGAAATCCTCTTTTTTTTTTGCAATTTATTTCATTTTCCGAGCATTAAAACATTTTAAACAAATTCAAACAAAATATTTTTTCTTATAACTCGATTACCACAACTCTGATGTTCTATTGAAATCCATAAAATCAAATAAATTGTTTAACAAACTTGAAAAATCTAATGAAGTGAAATAAAAGAGTACACATATTAAGCAGTAAAATTTATGGTATGGCTCATTTACAAAATACAACAGAATTAAATTCTAACAAATGTTAAATATTTAGAAGCTGTAAATGCCTCTGTAAATGTTTTATTTAAATGGTTGTTCGAAAAAATTTGAAATACATATTATATGGAATCAAATAGTACGTAGGTTAACACATTTAAGTAAATAAAACAGTTTAAAATAAGAATCGAAAATGTTCTAGTTTTCGATTGTATACCTATGAAGAATTCAGTATGTATGTATAATAAAACATTTCGAAGCAGGAAAATATGTAATAGGATAATAAAAGAAAATCATATGTTTTTTCAAATACAATTATTATACAATTAATTAGATGTTATTACATAATTAATGTCAATTGTTTACTCGTTATTGAATATATGTATGTAATTTTGCACGCCTACAATTAAATTTCTTAGAGAATTTCCATAGGTTAAAGATTTGTTAGTCAAGTGGAGTCCACTGTACCTCACAAAATGTAGATGAAATCGATTAAAATTCGAATATTCACTGATTTATTGTTATCCGATTTATTTGATATTTGTATACAGTATTCTTCTTGTCATTCTCTATAACTTTTTCTCTTAAATGAAAAAGATTCCTGCAACAAGACATAATGTTACAGGACGTCTAAGTGAAAACTACGCCTAATAATATATGAATTATTGTATAATAATAAAATAAATTTTACTTACAAATTTTAATCATTTTTTATATATTTAAGCTGTCATGCTACTAAAGTAAAGTACTTTAGAAATTATCAGGTATACCACTATATCACATCCATCCAATAGGCGCAACAGCCCAATTCGAACCTTGATCTCCTCAATTGGTTGGTTGGTACACGGATGGTACTGATATTTTTGTAGTTGGTTTTGTGGACTTGCTTATGGTCAGTAAACAGAGTCACCAAACTACTTCAGTACCGAGCACTTATACCAAACTTAAATGAATTGGTACTCATTCAAAGGTGATTGAACTTAGGCGGATTCAATCTCAAGACCTTCAACATCAGAAGCCAGAACTCTACCGCTTCGCCCACTGCCCGCACCAGGTATACCACAATATGGAGTGGAAAATGTATGTAAAGTTTAATAATGAATAGATATTCGAATATGAAATAAAAACAAGCGTTTGAATTTAACTTTATTATATGTATATTTCGTATCAAACTTCGTGCTGACTGCTGACTAAGCCATAATGACAGCTTAATACGAAAGAACCAAGAAATACAAAACAGCTGACATATATAATTCATAATAAATTGTAGTAAAATATACTGAAATATAGTGATAGCTAATAATTTCCAACATTAGATATTGGATATTACAAAC
Organism: Bombylius discolor; assembly: GCA_939192795.1. Lineage (NCBI taxonomy): Eukaryota > Metazoa > Arthropoda > Insecta > Diptera > Bombyliidae > Bombylius > Bombylius discolor. Next base: position 16,303,226 of record OW584241.1, on the reverse strand, counting down.
GTATGTACATATGTATTCACTATTTCTTCCATATATGAACATACATACTACATACGTATGTGAATTAATGACAAACGATAGTGATAGAAAAGATAAACATTTACCGAAATTCTGAAAAATGAGTTCAATATCATTAATATTGAAATATGTAGATTCTACTATAATTAATTAGTGAAATTAATACAATTTGTCTACATGCCAGTAGTGAATGATTACGATGGTTAATGTGACTATTATAATTAATATTTCTTTCATTGTTGTTATTTCGAAAATGAAAAATCTCCTGGATTTTTATTGGTGACATGTATGTACATATGTATGTGTTACTCATTTTTTCTATTTGAATTATGAATATGTGAATCAATACTGAAATAATGTATTAATCATAATATTCACAAGTAATTCCACTTGGAAAATTCGTGAAAATTAATTTTAATATAATATAATAGAAATTTAATATAATATAATATAATATAATAGAAATTTTTTATTTACATATTTTTCATTATGTATGGTATGTACGTACATACATACTCGTATGATACCAAAGAGCTTACAATTATACAATTGTCTTAAATACTTTTTGAAAATACTTAATTTATATTTTACAAATTTTCATTAAAATATTCGCTCTTATTTAATAGATACTGACGAAAAACTTTAATTAACTTTCAAAAGTCGTCTTCAATACGATTTAATTAAATTGAATTATAGGTCCTTTTGTATAAAAAATTTGAGACCTTTATTCTGAAAATGGCATAAGTGCCTTGTATAAGTTTTGAGTTATTGTTTTTTTTAGCAGCTTCTACAAAATTTGGATGAAACTACTTAGTTCATTTTTAATGACAATTTTGTAAAATATAATATAAAATTTAAGTGTAAAAAAATACATTTCTAGAAACAACTGTCGTGAAGAAAATGTCGCATGGGTTTAACTAACGAAATATTTCATATAATGTTTTTTACAGCAGTGTTTACATTAGATGACGCAATTTAGAAGCAATTTGTTTCTTTCTTGAAGTAAAGTATCATGAATTCTATATTCTACATTCGTTTACATATGATAGTTAATTGAATTTTCGTATCGCGTTGTGAAGTATAAAACAAGGAAAAATATTCTTAATTTAAAATTCAGAAAAATTTTTAATTGAAAATACTTAATATGAAAATTAAAATATGAAACCACCAAAGAAGACAATAGCTGCTGCTGTAATAATTCTAAGCAAGAAGGCAATATTCTAGAGCATTTGGCTTGTGATTTGGAAAAGCTTGCGAAATATGGCCTTCGTACATTATAATTTTCTAACGTATCACGTCCCGACCTTTTGTTCTAATTTTTTCTTGTGCATTAAATTGATTACGAAGATTGTGAAGTTTTCGTAACACTTCATCCATTGTGGTGATGAATTTGTCCGCCAAAATAGAAAGAGTAATTCTCCTTTTAATACGATTATGGTAATTTTTCGATTTAACACCCCAAAAAGCAGGTAACGTCTTTAATTCTTCAATTAAATTATTAATTTCACTATTCGACCAACTTTTTTTCTCATCCATGATGACACCATCATTATTTTTTGAACACTCCCTCTAAAAAAATGATAAGTGTAATTTTTCATTTCTTTTTTCACAAAATTCCACGATATAAACTTGAAGTTTGTTGCAGTACCGTTTTACACTTGAAAGTGAATTTCTTTTATGAATATTTTGAAAATATGAATGATCTTTACGACAAAAAACTTCAGAAGTAAATTCCAAATGTAAATGGCCTCTTAAGTTTTAAGGAAACATTGAAAGAATACATCAATCCTTGCTTATGAAAACATTGACTTATGCCTTGTGACTTATAAAGTTATAAATATGCAATTACATAAATATGTCTTACATAATTTTCTATAGTGTAAAACCACCCACTTTGTAAATGACCTAAATAATATTAATTGTCTAGCTGGTATTTCATAACAAATTAATTTGCACAAGAATTTGATTTCACAAATGAAAAAATCTTATGCAATCCAAAATTACAAAAAAAATCTTTACATTTTCATGATATTTTTTTTTCTTCTTGCAAAAATATTAAGACTATTATTATTATCTTCAATATTTTCTGGTAATTTTGTATTTAAAGTAGTTAAAAATTGTTTTCTATTCATTTTTTAAAAAAAAACGTCTTACTTACGTAAAGCTATTGTGTTTTAAAAGAAAACAAACAATATAAGTATCTATATACGTAAATTAACGATATACGACTACGTTGCCGTTTAAACAAAAACAACGTACTTTTCAATTATGTAAAGAAGCTTATGAACAAAATAGAGTTTTGTAGCCCACATAAAAAAAAAGTAATGGAAAAAGTAATGTCATTAATTTCTAAAATGTTTGTATTCAAGTATGCTATATATATATAGTACTATTTATGTAATACGTAAATATGAAGGGTTCAAGGTTTTTTCGCCTTGAATTACTTAAATACGAGTAATTACCTTCAAAAAAGAATAATTTACAAAAAAGTAAATAATTTATGTTGTTTTGTTATCAATTTTTTTTTTTTTTTTCAAATTCATAATTCTTACTTGTTAAGGCAGCATATTATTTTTCAGTCAATTAAATTTAAATTTAAAAAAAAAAAATAAAAACATTTTTTAGAAAAATTATTTCTTCTTTTGTTTTGTTAAGCGAGTTAAAAAATACAATTTTTTTTTTTTCAGAAACTAAGTTAAAAACATACTTTTTCATTCTGAAATTTGTGTTGTACTCGTATTTAAAAAAAAATTGTTTTTCCTTCACCACAAAATGTGAAGAGTATTGTATGCGCTATTTTAGGTCTGCTGTGAAAATTGACTATATATGTACAGTACAACGTTAATTTTCAGATTTTTTTTAAATTTATTTATTATTTTTTTTTTTTTTCAATTTAAAAATATAACGTATGTCTGGTATGGGAAATTTTTTTTCTGAATAAAAAAATAAGAAAATAATAATAAACAACAGTTTGTTAACAAGTTAGTTAGTGTTCATGGTGCATGTAATTGAAATATTAACGTGAATTTTTTAAAAGATTGTTGAAAACAAAGTGTTTTGTGATTAACTGAATTTTTTTGTTATTTGAAATGATATTACATAGAAAATGGATTTGAATGAAGAATCTCCAAACAATTTTAATTAATTATATTGAATGAAAATTCTGATAGAAAAATTTCATTGATTTTGCTTCTAAATGTAAAATAACGAATTTATTAACGTTTTCATTGTAGTATAGTACGTACTTAAAAATTGTTCTACGATGAAAATAAAATTTCATATGAGTCAACTTTGATTTGAAATACGGAAAATTTCTATACCAATTAGCTAGTTATTATCGATTAAATTGAAACAAACTGAGAACAGTAAACGACATGGCATTCGGTAGCTCAATGGTTTAAGAGCATTACCCCGGAAAGGTGAAGGTTCCGTGGTTCGATTCCCAGCTGAATCGAATGTCGTTACTACAGAATAAATTATTTATTTATAAAATTTAAATACCATTAATACATTTTACGTTTTCAATACTGATACGTACATTTTAGAAGATAATCTTTTTTACACTCGATTACATAACTGGTAGTACACATGCAAATTTGTTGTTTTATTTTGTAAAGGCTTTTTTAAAATTATTTTGAATTATTGGTAATTTTTTTTTTCTAAATAAATCTTGTAGGAGAGATTCCTTTTTTTCCATAGAATAGATTCAATTTTATTTATTTAAAATGTAAAGAAACTTTAAAATAATATACATATTCTCTTCTATTTGGTGTACTAGTAATGAGTTTCTGGCTATTATGAGGTATTTTTTCCTCTTGCTTTTCGACATTTGATTTATTTTTTTTAAAGTACATCCTTAATGTTTTCGAATTTACGCAAGGCTTTAATAAAAAAACTGAAATTTTCTTATTTTTTTTTTCTAATATTTTGTTACAAGAAAATCAAAAATTGAAGTTATTATTTTTTTTGTTATCATACAAAAATTGAACCCAATTAGTTTTGAAAAAGGTCAAAATATCTTCAAAACTAAATTTTATTTGAAGATCAATGAAATGTAAACTTGAAATGTTGACCTTTTCTCAAATTTTATTATTCACTTTCAATTTATTTCTCCTTCTGAAAATTGAATATTATAAAAGAAAAAAGAAAAGATTCAATAGAAACCTTTAAGATTATTGTATTTTTTTGTAATTTACAGTATATGTAAAGTGCGAAGTGATAAAAAAATTTGTTATGAAAAGAATGATATTGTGTTAAGGGAAATTAATATTCAGAAAATTATGTTGATTGAATTTTTTCTTGTCAATATACTTCAAGTGGGCATAGAAATAAATAAAACAAATTTGAGATGAACCTTTTAAATTTCTTTGAAGCTTGATATGCTAAGTATGTTCTAGATACAAATAATTGAATGTTTAACAGAATCTTATTACATCAAAAAACCAATGAGGCACAAAGAAATAGTGTCATAAACAATGAAATTTATTTCACAGCTCATTTAAATAATAAAATAAATTCTTTTATTTATGATTATTCAATGAATTGAAGTAAATTGGTTTATTTACAAATTTCATGAAAGCAAGAATGTATTTTTGAGCTTTCCAAGAAAAGAAGAAAAGTACTGTAGGCATTTAAAAAAATATTTAAATGGTCTAACTCTATTTTCCAATTGTGTAAAAATTTTACAAGGTTATTTAATTAGACAAAAAAAAAAAAATGATTAAAGTAGTTCACTTTCATTTGAGCCGCTTTCTAAGTAAGTTGTATTATAAATTTTAAGTAAAGTGATTGTTAAAGAAACGTGATGGTTTTCTTCATTAAATTATTAGAAAAATTTATAATTATCCATAAAATATCCCTACAGTACCTACTATACTACTATGTATGTCACGACAGCCCTCTTTGATTTTGGCGTCATTCTGTCTCCTCAACGCAGTTTGACAATATAGTTTACAGAATTCATTCCTTGCACATCTTGTTCTAACATATCGATCCATTTCATTCTAAGTTTTCCTTTACTTCGTTTCCTTCAGATACACTATTGAATATTTTGACTAGTTTTTGTTTCTAACCGTACTATACGTACCAACCAAATGTCTAGTCCATTTCATTCTCTGTACCCCGATGAAACCGCTGACGGATTCACCATCAATTTCTTTTATTCACTTAGCATTATTTCATTTTAACATGTCTATCTTCTTTTTATCACTTTTCCTCATAGGCCATATTTCTGTAGTATAACATATTAAAAGTCTAATTAAAATTTTATACAGACTTGATCAGAAGAATTTGTGCAGAAAAGAATTAGTATCTATTTGCACATTAAGCCATTTATTGACTTCATCATTAATTTTTGCATTACATTATAGTTGATGATTGAGCTTAATTATCGTAATTTGGTAAAAACTTAAAACTAGATTTGTCCGTTGACACATTTTGTGTAATTCTCCCCGCTGAATAATTTGATGACACATTTTTTTAAGGAATTTATGAAGTTTTATTTTTTAACCAAACTTTTCACATAATTTTCAACCTACATATTTAATTTTCATAAGAAAAAATTTCCTGTATAAAATCTATTTATGCAATGATTTCAATACAACTTTTTGAATATATGTATTATAAATAATCTTCATTTAAATTTGTGAATTAAAATTTAAAATTAAAAGTAAGGCATTCCATAAGGAAATCATGAGAAGAAATTTATAGAAAAATTTTTAAAATATCAAGAGATTGGTATTGAGTTCAAAGGTTTTATGCCTTTTCAAATTATATAACTTTCCGTTTTTTTCAAAACAATTTCCTTAAATGTTTTTGACGTAATACATTTTATTTTAACGGAAATGTATACATTATTAAAAACACTTTTTCAAAAAACTACAAGTGCATTGAATTTAATGTTCGTTTTATTATTATATTTAATTTTTCTTTTCCATCCATTTATGTTTTTTTCTTGTTTTCATGGAAAATTATTTTTAACCATGCATTTCAACTTTCTACTGTGTTAATGGTAAAAGAAACAAATTTTCGTTCCTAATGGGTATTCAGTTAGGGTTGTGTTCTATATTATATATTTTATTGTAGACCATAAAATATTATAATATGTTGACTAGTATACCATTAAACTTATAATAAAGAATGTTCTTACAGTAAATGTGAATAGAAATAGCAGGTTTATTCTTTTTTTTTTTTAAATTATAATTTTTTCTCATATTTTTTGTAAAACAGATTCCTGCAATTTCTTTAGAACTTCTTCTATTTAATCTTTTTATTTTTTAAATAATTTAAAATATTTGTTTTTTTTATTTTTTTTTATTTTTTATTTTTTTTGGTTTCCTCTTTCACATTAAAATCTGCAAATATAATCCTTGTTCATAGAAAAGCTAGTATTCTTATGTTTACACTTATAACTTTAGATACTTACTATGTATATATAAATAAACGGAAGAATGCAATTGCAAGTTTTATTTATATAGATATGTATATCAGCCAAAAAATATTTTTTTAACATAAATATTATACTTTTATTAAGGAAAATATTGCAAAAGTATATAGCATATAAAAAAAATAGAAGTATGTATGTAGATATTTAATTAAATTTTTGATAGCATTCTACATTCAACTTCTTTTATTATTTACTCAAATCTTTCGAAGCCATAAAACCTAAAATTGGTACATCTAGAGATTAAAATACGAGTATACATACATACTGTATACTCTTCATGGTAGATAAAAATTCAAAAAAGTTTTAAATGAATATTTAAAATTTGAGATACACCGTTGTAAGAAAAATCGAAGATTTTTTCAATAAGATGATCATCATCGAAGCGAAAGATTCAGCTTAAATATTATATATCTCATATATGTATGTATGTACATTGAAATCTTCGAAATCAGGAGGTACTGCTGAAAGACTTAGAAGCTATGGTAGAATGCAACTTTTATGGCGTATAAGTTAAATATTGCTTAACATAAAAAGCAGAATATTTAAAACATGTGTAATTTCGGTACTACTGTATGAATGCGAGACAACCTGTAAACAATAATACATGAAATATAAAAGACTTCTTTCCAGTGCTGTGCTAATCCAAAATACAGTAAAAAGGATATTTTTACGTTTTTTATTATTATAAGAAAAGACGCAAATTGTACGTAATTATCTTTCTTAAAAGTATTCAAAATAATAACTAATGAAAATGCAGCTATAAAAATATCCCACACCTCTTAAAATAAAATGTGGTCATATTAGTTATTGAAATATAAAGTACCTATGTGAAAAAATTTTAAAAAAAATTAAGTAAAAAATTAGAATTAAATAAGTAGTTTTTATAATTTTCTCTAATCATTAATGTAAATCTTATGACATGATTAATGTACATATGTATGTATGTATGTCGAAGATTATTCAACAAAGTAAAAGAGAATTACAAAATTTTATCACGCAATCATATATTGTGCTATGTACGCACAAATAGTCCTAAAATTATAAATTTCCTTTAAAGATTGACAATGATGTCGGCCTAACTTTCTTAGTTTTAATCAAAGAAAGTTTTCCTTTTATTTCCTTTTTTTTCTCTTTATAACAATTCATTTCTCCAAAAGATTGACAGGATCTTTCTTTATAACGTTACAAGCTTCTTAATAATTTATCTTATGCCAGGATTACGATGTCATTTGTTATTACGTAACATACATATACATATCACTATAACTAAAACCAAGACTATTTATCAAAGAGCTTTTTTTTAGTCTTCAAAGTAGGGCGTTTCTTCTAAATATAAAAAATCTGTGTTAATAAGCATAGAAATAAAATCATTACCACATTTTTTTTCATAGAATTTTTTTTTGATTTTATCTAAGAAACATTATTTGTTCGAATTAAAATTCATGTGGAAATTTTTAATGTTTTTAATTTAATAGAAAGATTTGCTTTAAGTCGATATGAATTTATAATAAAAAGTAAATAAATGTAAAATTAAATAATATATACTTTCATCTAAAACATTAAATACCACAAATAATTTAGAAAACGAAATATGAAAAAATTAAAACTTTCTAAGCAGGAAATTTCTATTTAAAAACAAAACAAAGTTCAACTAAATAGACTTTCTAAACTTTCATATTTTGCTGTGAAAATTTAAGAAAAAGTGATAAATTTATTTAAATTCATGGCTTTATGATCATTAAAAGAATCTAATTTATTTATTTAATTTTTTTTCTTCAATTATATTTCATTTTAGAAAATTTTTATCATTTTTAATTGGGCTTTATTATTTCAATAAATATTTGTAATTTTTTGTTTGCATTTCTAGTTTTGTATTAATTATTATCATTCATTTTCCGTATTCAATCTAAAAACATGGTGTTTTTTTAATTAATCATACTCTAAAAGAAAAACACTCTCAAGTTTCAGGAACTAATTTTTTTCTTAAAATAAAATTTTGTAGATTTATTTCTTCAATTTCTGACACAACTATTTGTTGTCCTTTTGTTTTATCTCCCACAATTTATTTTGTTTCATCTTGATTTGCTATTTCAACTGCTCTTTTAAAATAAGAACTTTAAAAATTACAAGATATTTTTCATTTTTTAGAATTATAAGGAAACTGTTAACATAAGTAAATGTTTGTTCTTTTCTTCTAATGAACCATGAAAAATTAGAAAATGTTCATCATATTTTTAAATCTTTTGTGTTTGTTTTGCATTCAGTAGAAAGTAGTAGGTATACATATAGTATATTTTTGTTTATACAAAAATTTGGTTAATAGAAATTGTGATCAAACTTATGTCGTATAATACATAATATGTACATGTATGTAGTTTCTAAAAATTTTAATTTATTCTCATACTTTTTCATACAAATCTTTTTTTAAGATACTTTTACATTGAATTTTCCTTTATTTTTTATACTCTTAAATTTTGATCGTTTCAAAAATAATATTTTTTTCTATTAAGATCAGTATTTCTTTATAAGCAACAAAAAACAAGGTGGTAGCTTCAATTTTGTAAAACTCACACATCATTCATGTAAGCTAGTATTTGCTAAAAAGCAAGCCACGTTTAAATGTTACATATTTTATATTGTATATTGTATAATGTACATATATACGTACTTAAACAATACTTTAAAACTCATGAATTTACTGTAGTAATATTGAAAAAGGAAACTACTTTCATTCAAAATGCTCTAGAAAATGTGGGTTCACTTCCACTATTTTGCTATCGAATAAATATATGTATTGTGAAATGTAAAATATGTAATACAGAAACGATGTATTGATATTATTTTGGCTAAAGTCCAGAAAAACATATGAAATTTCATCAATTTTGGAGCTCTGTGGAGAAAAACAAAGAGTTTTTTTTGTAAAATGTTATCTCATCAGTTTCCAATTCTCTTCAAGCGATGTACTTATGTATGTATAGTTAACAAGGTAGCAGATTTGAATTTCATGAAAATTGGACAAAAAATAACAAAGCTTATCTTTGACCAAAGTCGACACTTTTACTCGAAGTTGTGCTTATTAAAAGTCAGTGAGGGTGTTACTACTTCTTAAAAATTATTAAAAAAATAATTCCAATTGTAAAAATCTGTAAGAATTTCAGATCAATAAGAAGATTTCGTAAGAATTACAATAAAATTTACTGTTTTAGTCATTCATATTTTTTTTCTAAGTAAACAAATTTTAAATTTTAAAATTACTTTATATGAAACAAAGATTTTTCATTACAATATATTCTATTAATTTTAATTAATCTAATTCGTTTCGAAATATGGACTTTCTTCTAGGTCAAAATCATCATCATTTTACAGGTGTTCAGAACAAAAGTCACGTAGATAATGTCATTACTCTGATAATTGCTGTTAAAACGACAGTATTTTAAAATAAATTGTAACTAATAGCACAAACAAATGTTTCTCATTTAGTTCATTTGTTGGTTTGTCTGGTTGTCTTTTTTAAGACAAAAGAATTTATAGAAAGTAGTTTGGAAAAAAAATCATATCAATGGTTCATGAAAAATAAATTAAAATTTAAGGTTTTTTCAACGTAGAAATCGTATATGTGAAAAAAGTTTTCTCCTATTAAGACCCTAAAATTATAGCAAAAAGTTATAAATGAAAAAACATTGATTTTTTCAGATTTATAAAAACACAGAGGTTGTTTTTAAAAAAACGAAAGAAAAAAATATATTCAATAAAAAAAAACTTTCTTCATAATATTTTCTTTATACCTATTATACTACTTTATCCCCTATTTAAACTTTCCAGACGGATTTTTATGTGAAGAAAAAAAAAAACTGAAAAATATTCAAGAAAAAGAGATCTCGTGATTATTAAAAAAAATAGAAGATTCAATTTATTATTATGTACATATAAGTTAGACATTAGAATTAAAAAAGTTTTTAATACTAATGAGAAAAAAAATTATTTAGAATAAGGAACCAATTTTGAAAATTTAATGAAATTTTTGATAAATATAATAAGAGTATATTCTAGTACAATGAAAGTATTATTTGAAAAAAAAAGAACGCAAAAATTTATTTAAATTTTATGTAAATATGGAAAAAATATAAAAGGACAAAAAATAATAAGAAAAACAATTATCTACATTAATTCACATAATCTATTAATAACAAAATCGTTTTAAATTCAATCTCTGAAATTTAATAATTAAAATTATTCATAATGAATTAAGTATGAAATTTAATAAATTTTCTCGTTTTTCTACAGTAAAATCAAAGCACAAATTTACTATAAAATGTTTTTTTAAGTTGTGTTCTACTTTTCATAGAAAATTTTATAGTGTGTGCATAGTGAAAAAATCATAGCTAAGAACACTGATGGGAAAAAAACTATATACATTTATCACAGACTAGACATACAGACTAAAAAAAAAAAAAATTCTTGAAAAATTTGTTGTACAAAAGAGATTTAAAGATGTATAATATTTCACAGAGAAAAAATTATAAGATTAAATAAGATTAGCCAACATGATATTAGTTACAGGATGTGTATATTAACTACATATTTAGTTATACTTATTTAATTTATAATAATTTATCTAATGTTAACCGATAATTATTAATTAAGGTTTTACATTGTACAAAAATAAAAAATATTTTCCTTTTTTTTTTTAACTGCATGCTGTGTTGTGTATAGTTATAACACCTTCAAATAGTATATACATACATAAACTAAACTGGGTACAGAAAAGCCAAAACAAAATAAAATTTAAATTATAAATTGTTCTAAAAACCAACAAACAGTTGATTTATAAAGAAAAAATTTACAATAAATAAAAAAACTAATATACCATATGTTATGTTAGAAAAAGTGAAAAACTAGTGATAATGAGAAATTAAAGAAAAATAAAATAACAATACAAAAAATTATCGGCACCACAACTTTTTCCGAGCCGACCTTCAATAGAATATATCTTCGCGTATTTCGATTATGTGCCATCTTCATCAAATTTGCAACATCGATCTTCGAGGTCGAGTATCTCGAAATTTCGATCAATGTCTAAAAACAAAGCAAAATTTTTCTTGGGCGCCACAAGAATAATAAATTATGAAAACAAAAGTAATTTTAATCTAAAATTCAAATGGAAGACGCAGGACTTAGATGTAAAAATTCAAATGTCAAAATTATTTCTAGCATATGGGAATACCTTAAAGTAAACCAAATGCTACTTCATGCCTTAAGACTCAAATGTGTCTGCATTCGAGGCTCTAAATATTTTGAATCTTGCGTCTGAGGTATCAGTGATGCCAAATTTATATCGGAAAATATGCTGGTTGAGACTTACCATGTTTTCCGTTTTTGTATTTTTTTTCAAATTTAAAAAAATGGAAAACAAATTTGTGACATTTTTGTTTTATATGCTAGTTGTTTGAGCGCTTTATTAAAAAATATGAATAAAATATAGACTTCAGTTAAAAACAAATAAAATATAAAAAAAGGTTCTAAAATATTTAAAGAAAATGGAAGAAAAAATAATTGAATATATTAGGGGTTCTGTTAATATATACATATATATGTAAGTTAATTTATTTAAACTACTTATGTACATATGTAAATATTCACCAAAAAATCCTTCCACCTTTCAAATTTAAAGCAAGATGACATAAATTTTCACAGTTTCAGTTAAACTCTAAATGGTGCTATTTGGATTTGGTTAAATTCATGAGTCTTGAAGTCGGCTTAACGAATTTTTACGTCTTTGTCTTTCATTTGAGTTTGGGCTTTATGTTCACATACTCAGCAAGCCTATTTTTCTTCTTTAGTTGTAACTCAACACGCTACTAAACTTTAAATGATTTCATTCTTGTCGATGCTCCTCATTTATACAATTTTTTCTCATTATGTTACGTGAGGGTGGGATGGGAGCTAGTAGTTCTTATGAATTAAAAAAGATGGAAAGGTGAAATTTGTAAGTTTATTTACGTTTGTAAACTTATTTAGATAAAAATAAGTTTCAGGTTTCTGGGAAACTCCAGAACAAAGATATAAGATATAAGATAAATATTGTTGTACACATTGTTGTTTGGCTTTTAATTTCTTTTGTCCCTAGTAAAAATTAATTATAGTTTTTTTTACGGTAATTAAAAGATAAATCTAAAAAATATGTTGGTACATACTATTTTAAAAAAACAAAAAATATATCTTGTTTTGTTGAATTTTTGAATTTTGTATTTAAAAATCAGAACAAAATATGTTTTATATCCTCACTTTAATATTTTTAATGAATAAAAAAACAATAACAGGAGTAAAATTTCAGTGAAATAAATTTTATTTCAGATCAAACTTATAAAACATGTTTTATTTTTTTATTTATTAAATAAAAATTTAATAAAAACAAACTTTTAAACAAATTTTCAAAATTACGAAAGAAAAAAAAAATAAATAAATTTGTAGACATGTTATGAATCATAAATTTTCCACACCAAATGTGAAGAATTTTTTCAAACCTGTGTGTTATTTATTTCATATTATTTGTAGCTACCCACTTTTAAACTTTTTGTATTTCGGATCACGTATTCTGTCAGGTGCTTAACACATTAAATAAATAAAAGTTTTTGTTTTTATATTCATTAACTAAATATTAAATTTAAATATATCCATGTATTTTTTTTTCTGTATCGAATGATACCAAGTAAGCAGTATATCTGACATTTAAACATATTATATTTACTTTTTATTAGAGAGCTAACTTATTCTTTAGGAATTCAAAAGTTAATTTGTTTATTTTGTTTTACTATCGTATTGTACTAATTTTGTAGAGATAAAAATCATTACTGATTTGGTAATACATATATACGTACATATGTATGTATGTGTATGGACATATACACAACATACCATTTTCAAAAGGATTTCATCTGGTATTATCTCATTAATCTTTTAAAGCTTTTAAATCATTTTAACTAATTTTAAATATTATTCTATTGTATAAATTTAATTCGAGATTCAATACAGTAGCTTTTATTTTCGCAAAAATTAAACAGCTGTCACTCATAATATTGACAATTTAATATTTAATGATGTTTCCGATGATATAATTTATGACAACAATAATTATGAAAACAAAGCCTTACGCTTATAGCAATGTTATTATGTTATACAATTAGTAGGGTAACAGTATCAGTAACGAATTCGCACCATAGAAGAAATTTTTTGAGCTTGTTGGTTAGCTACAATGGATAAAATTCTTGTTATAAACTATTGATTTAAAAAAATAAAAAGTAGGAATGCGTTTACATTAAATGGAGAAAAATTACGGGAATTTCGAAAATTAAATTTTAATTTTAAAGAGATCTAGTTCAGACTTCCGAGTCTTGCTCAATGAAACTGATTAAATTCTTTGTATAGTAGTATTGAAACGTAATATTAACAAATAATGTCTATAGCTTATCTGAAAATTAAAAAAAAGAAAAGTATTCACGCTCCGTACTGATATTGTTTCCCTATAATTAATAAACAAACTCCATAGTCAAAAGTATTATATATAATTAAAATTGAAACAATTGAAGCATATTCAAAAGAAATAACAAACAAAGTGTTGTTATGAGGTGCGACATAAAATCAACAAAATTAATGAAAAATGAAAATAGAATACAATTCAAAAGTTCTTGAAATTTAATTCTAACTTTTTTAAAGCAAAAATTATACTTTATTTTGTCATCTGTACAAAATTTGAAAATTAAATAAATACTTAAAGTACTTCAAAAAAATATTTCCCAACTTCTTGACCGAAAACCATAATAAATTCAAATTTTTAGATTGTACTTGAAAATATTCCTAAAATATAATTTTAATTCAGTATTTATGTTGGTCCTTCTGTATAGTATGTACATTGTACATGTATAATATATCATCTATATAATATGTATATATATATACATACGTACATAAATATATTTTAAAAAAAAAAAACCTTTTATTTTGTATTTTTCATTCAAAGCTTTGTTAATTAAAATTTAAGCACTTAAACACAACACACAGGTAAAAAAATCATTATAAGAAAATTTCATAAAAGAAACACTCAATAAGAATTCTGTTTTATATTATAATTATATAATTATCAATTTGGAAAAAAAGGTTTCTTATTTATGAAGCATATAATATGTATGTATGTATAGTACATCATGACTTCAACGTGTTTTGTTTTTCTAAATAATTATATTCAGATAATTAAATTTTAGTTTATAGAATCATTTTCATATGTATGTACGTAGATATTAATTATCTGTATTATATAAAAAGAAAAAAAATTAATGAAAAAAATTAAATAAATATTCTTACACTTATAATTTATCATACATGCATACCATTATGTATATTTTCCAATAAACAATTCAATGTCGAAAGATAGTCAAAGACCAGATCGTTAACCATATAGTTCTTACTTATTGCTAGTAATAATCGAAATGTCTTTTTATTGAGTGTCAAAAATTAATTATTTAAATTATAATTTAATGAAGAATGAAATATGAAAAGGATTCCACGATTTCACAGATACTTAGAACTATATATTAATTCGTGTTTCTAAAATTTAAATTTTTGCTTTTGCTTTTAAATTTAAAATATGTATGTATATATGCACATACGATTGCTGATAAAAGTAGTGGGACGGAGCAATGTATCAGAATCAATGTTCGGAAAATTGTATCTAAATATGAAATTGTTTAAAGTGAGATGTTTTTTTTTGTTATAAAACATTTCAAAATATTTTACTATATAAAGCAAAAGTATTTTGTATTGAAGTTTTTAAATTTGTAAAGCTGTATCTTAGGAACCTGTGGATCAGAAACTGCCCGTTTTGTAACTCTATATTTTCCATGATTACCAATCGAAATGACGAAAATGTGGGACATTTTATATTTTTAAATTTGTTTTACACTTTATATTGATAAAAAGAGCGATTTTGCAATTCAATTGGTTCAGTTGAACCAATGAAATAATAATCTAATAAGGAGTCGTAGTAAACCCAATTGGAAAAATGAGAATCTCCTCCCAAGGAAGGTATTTGGAAGTTTTAAAAATATAGAAGAAAATGTAAAAAAATGCCTGGGAAGGTATAAGTGATATACATACATATATGGAAGTTTATAATATTGCGCAATATAAAAAAAATTGCGCTATGTACTACATGCAAGGTCAATCGAATGTATCAAAAAAAGTGAAAGAAAGTGAAAAAGTAAGAAGAAAGTAAATGGGAATGCCTTCCTATTCCTACCAATCACCCTTTGCACACTTGGTGGTTAAACCGGTTATTGTTGCGCTGGGAGTAACATAATGGTATAATTTTTTCCAACTTGGTATAGTAAGAAATCATCCAAAATAATTTCAGCTTCACGGTTGTAATACACATACTCTCGTTACAACTGGTCGTGCGATCTTTAGATGTGGCTTGAGCAGTTGTAAAAACAGGCTTTATAACCGGTTTGCGACGTTGTAACAACAACTAAATGTGTTCATGCTCAATGATATGCCTATATAAAAATAATAATATATATATGATACGAAGAAGAAGGCTTTCTCAAAAGAAAAAACTTCCAAATAAGGCTTCTTGCATGGAAGGTAGAATACTTCCATTTCCAACTGGGAAGTTTTGAGAATTTTATATTAGTGTGAGAGTCGCACTAATACATAAAAATTTCTTTAGAGACGGTCTGTTCAAATTATGATTCTAGAGACAGATAACTTTTCTATAATTTGAATTTATATTCTATATATTTTCCTTTATTATTTATTTATAGCCTTCACCCATAATTATGTAAAATAATCACCCTTTTAAATAATCACCAAGCGAAAATCTAGAACAAAAAGTTAACTCTAAATTTTCTATACATATATAAAATAATTTCCTTACACATACTCCTTTGTACACTATTTTTAAGTTTTCAAAATACGGTTTAAAATGTAAAAACATTGGGAAAATCACACTGATTAAACGAAAACCTTCGTACCTTTCAAAAAATATCTCTTATCAAGTTGTGCGTCGAATAGTTCAAAATTTTTTGATTTTGAATTGCAAGTATTCTCAATTGGTCTTATTCGTTGCACAAACTTTGGACTATAGGTTGCAAAAAGTGGAACCAGTCAGTTTTAAAAAAAAAAAAAAATTTTCTTTATCCTTGAATATCTCGGTAACTAATGTGAATAGAATAATCAATATTTGATTAATTAATTTTCTTAAGAGCTTTTTGAAATGGATTACATCAGTATAGAATTCGAACTGAAATGCAAACTGAGCAATACATTCACATCAATTAGTAGAAAATAAAATTGTTTTCATTTTGCGTATAATCATGCATTAAATATAATACCGACTTTTTAATTACTCACGCCAGAATCACAACCATAAAAAGAAAAGTTAAAATAAGAAAAATGTCAAAGTTGAATACAAAGGAAATGATTTCTTTGTGTATATAATGGATTAATACGTTTATTTCATTCCTTATATAGGCAATATAATTTTGAGAAAGTTTATTGACTCGTTATGTTATTTACAATTCATTTAATACTGATTTTTAAGATTTAACATGTTTAAAATTGTTGTCATTGATACACATACACAATAGACATATTTTTGATTCTAGAAATTTTGAAACCTTTCCAATAAAATTAAAATTTCAAGCATCATCAGGCACTCAGATGAGAAGGTTAATCATATGGAACATTGTGAAAATATAAAAGTTAATGATTTGTGAAATTAAGATACAGAAATTTTTTTTATATCATGTGTAAAAAAAGGAAAATATAATATAAGAAAAGAAACACCTTTTATCACTATAATGTGTGAATGTGAATGCAGAATATGAGGGTTCCGACCCTAGAGAAACACATCAAGAACCTTTTGATTTAAATGCACTTTTAATTTTATGGTGTAAGAAATCATAATTCAATAGATCTTGATATTTTTTTAATTGAGAAACTTTTCTCAAAATTTTTTCAGATTCCAAGCACCAAGATGCAATAATAATTCAGGTAGCAATAGCGTTTTAGGTCTCTTTTAACTTACATGGAACCAATTAACCATGCAACTCAGAGAGGAATTTTATTAGCTTCACGGACATTACTTTCAATTAATTTTAAATTCAACAGCTTTTCCTCAATTGGATTTTTGACTATTCCTAGAATAATTATTTAATTAATTTAGCTGTAAGTTTTTCCAGCTACATTATTCTGGATCTAGAATTTTTAATAAGTACATATAGTATTTCTGCCACAAGGTAGAGTTTCTCCCAAGCAGCACAAGCTACTTAAAAAGTATATAAGACTATGTATTTGACGACGTCTTATGAAAAACTTTATAGTTATAAATTTTTAGAAATCATATAAGCGTTATAATATATATGTATGTAGGTTACAATCAATAGATATATTTATAATGTTGTCACCAAATGAGTTATCAAACACCTTATACAACTAAAAACATGTAAATTTTAGGTCTAGTTGGATAAACAGTTTCAAGGACTACGTTAAAACTACTATAATTAAACTTAAAACTCATTTCATACGACTATGCTGAAACTTAGTAGATTTAAGTTGTGATGTAAGTATATGTAGTCTTATTTACTACTCTAAAACTTAGTTGAGGACTCTTTGGTCATAATAAAACATGAAAAAATCTATTTGTACATTTTTTAAAAATAAACAATGTAAAAATATGAAAATATATGTTGAACCCAAACGTCGTCAAACCCACGTCAAGACTCCTTCGCAAACTAAGTAAATGTGTTGCTTTTTTCTGCAGCCATCAAGTTTTACAATAGTGCAAAATTTAAAACAAACCTTTAAAAGCAAATCTAGACCAATAAAAATGTATGCCCGGACAACAGTTATACCACAAAATAAACAGCTAAACAGGTATTTTAAAAGATACAAAAAAGTTGACTTTCTTTTGCCTTTTCTGCTACTTCCCCGTTTGACCACTAATTGAAATAGAATCTTCTCCACAATTTGGAACAGATATTCTTCTATTTATAGCATTTCATTTGAAATTTAGAGTTAATAAATAGGTACATTTTAAATTTACATAGCTACTACAATAAATTTTTAATAAAACATTCTGTTGATGTACAAAAATTTAATGAACATTCCGGTCTGGCAAATTCATTGGAATTGTGTTGTCAAAATATTAAAATTTTAAAAACAAAGAATTTTAAATTCAACGCATGAAAAACAGTATACGAATATCAATTAACTGCATGATATTATAATTAATTATTAATTGAATGCATCTACAAAATCAAGTATTTCAATTTACGAAACTTTTTTTCATATTAATAATTTAAAATTGAACGAAAACTAAAAAATAAAAGAAAATATGGAAAAACTGTTTCAATAAGCCTGGATCTCCATTATACAATAACACTGCTTGTAAATTGTTCTGTCTGAAATTTACAGCATTTTTAACAATCGTAGTCAGGGAAGATATGCATGCTTTTTTATATTCTTTCACACTGCATTTGCATAAATTTTTCTCTTCTGTAGGGTGATATATTTGCAAATGTCTGAAGGTTCTCTTTTTTCACACATTTCATGAGCTCTGGAGTATGTTGCAAAAAGTAAAACTCGTCACTTTTTGAAAAAAAAAAAAAAATCTTTGATCTTGAATATCTAGAAAACCTTCGAGAATGCACCCTCCTCGCCATGCAATTTTTTTTCATTATGTATACATAAAAAAAAAGTATGAACATTTATTAATATTTATTGATTTAAAATATCATTGTTACCTATTGTCTAATAATAAATTACAACTTGTGTGCTTTTAAACTCTACAAAATGAAGAAATAATATAACTTGGCATATTTTGTAAAGAGTTTCAAAGCACACTCTGATTTTCAAGTCGAAACTATTTTAATTTTAAAACTAAAAAATGTCTATAAGTCAGGCCCAATGAATTATGGTTGGCTTTCGACCGATAGTTTACAAATTTTAGTTATTTGATGTAAATATTCTGTAGAATTGGTACGCGTACCTTTCCATCACCACCAGAATGAACGTTTATTACACGACCAAGTGGCCATCTTGTCGGAGGATATTTTTCATCCTTTATCAGAACAAGATCGTTTATTTGCACATTTTGTTGGTTTTCTCGCCATTTATATCTTTGTTCTAACGTATGCAAGTATTCTCTAGACCACCTTTTCCAGAAGTGTTGGATAATGGATTAATTTTTGAGTAGCTATCCATTGATTCACTAATGATGTTTTTTCTTTGACTTCAGGCTTGCCTTCCTGTGAGAAAGTGTCCAGATGTTAAACTTGCTTAATCATTAGTGTCGTTAGAAATTGGAGTTAATGGTCTAGAATTAACACAAGCTTCTATTTGACACAAAAGTGTTTGAAATTCTTCTAGAGTTAATTTGGTATTTCGTATTATTCGTTTTAAATGATGTTTTA
This sequence comes from Bombylius discolor, assembly GCA_939192795.1. Lineage (NCBI taxonomy): Eukaryota > Metazoa > Arthropoda > Insecta > Diptera > Bombyliidae > Bombylius > Bombylius discolor. The sequence goes on along the minus strand of OW584241.1, from coordinate 16,283,297 downwards.
CCACCATTAAGCACAAAAATACATTAACCCTCGTATTTCTTATAGTTCATGCTGATGCTCTAAGTAGGTCTATTAATATCCTTTATGTAGGAGATGAATAACTCGAATACATTCTAGCTGCTTCTCAAAGACAAGACCCTATAATCGCTTCTATTGCATCTGATTTGGAAAAGAAAGAAAGTAGCTTATTCGAAATGGTAGATGGATTAATTTATAGGAAGATGAAGAATGGTATACGCTTTTATGTCCCAAGGAAAATGGAAAATCGTGTTATACAGACACACCATGAAGCAATATGTCACCTCGGTGTAGAAAAATTCTATGAAAGTCTAAGTTGGATGTATTGTTTTCCATTCATGATCCAAAATGTCGAAGAAGAAATAAAATTTTGCTTAAAATCTGCATATTTTTCACCTCATTATGCTATCGAAATATCAAAATTTCCTTCTTTATTTTCTATTTACACACATGTGGGAAAATCGAAATTTCTCGACGACATTTCCAAAATGAATTGTCTTGTTATTGTATTTCCAACAAGATCATTCACCCTTCGCACACTTGGTGGTTAAACCGGTTATTGTTGCGCTGGGAGTAACAATCATGGTATAATTTTTTCCAACTTGGCTTAATAAGAATCATCCAAAATAATTTTAGCTTCACGGTTGTAATACACTCATACTCTCGTTACAACTGGTCGTGCCACCTTCAGATGTAGTTTGAGCAGTTGTAAAAACAGGTTTTATAACCGGTTTGCGTCGTTGTAACAACAACCTAATGTGTTCATACTCATTAATAGTGTCAACATTTTCAGACAACATTGAAAATATATTTCGTAAACAACCAATTTATTCATTTCAGATACATGACTTTTTTTATTTGGTAAGAAACCGAAATAGTATAAGCTTCACATGTGCAATAAAATTATTTTTTAATTTATTTTAACAGTTCCCTAAAACGTTATTAAATTAGATAATAATTTTATATTACGATGTCTTTTTGTCTCAAAAAATCAACAAATTTTTTCTTCCTTTTGACAAATTCTTTAATGAGTTTTGGTAAACAAAATTTCTAATTAGATTTCTCATTTTATCATTTTCTCGAAGTTTGAAAGTACCACGTTTTTCTTTCTAGTATACAATTTTGATTAATTATTTTGAAAATGAAAAATGTTATATAATGTTTTTCTTAATAGTTTTTTGAACTCAAGAATCAAGTACATATTTACAATTAAAATTTTTTTAAATGGAATGTATGAAAGAGAAATTCCATATTTTGAAAACGTTCTACGTGAACATGACAAAAGTATATCCAATGACGAATTTCAATATAATTAATTCTTTATTTAGTTTTTTCTTATCACAGTTAATGAAATTTTGATTAAAGGAAAGCTTTAAACCTTGAAAATTTTCATGCATACTAAATACTCCATTACAGCAAGCACTTATGACATGTATATGTAAAACATAGCATGAAATACGATGTCATTCTAGCGGAATAACTTCAAAGAGTTTCTCTTATTCAGTTTATGTATTGTTAGTCTTCAGGAAGAAAAAAAAAATCAAATATTTTCATCACGTGTTGGAAATAAAACTAATTATGCGTAAAAATTAATTTCTAAAATAAAACAAGGCAGGAAATTAATTCTATGGAAGTTTTGTTTCGGGCTATTGCAATTGAACTGCGTATTTATTTTTAATCGCTGTTCATGGTATTTAACATGGAAGTTTAACGATTTTTACTTGGAGACTTTTTTTTCAAATAAGATACATTTTCTTTTGAAAATAAGTTTTCTTTATACCATTTAATACTTTTAGTTTTCAAATAAAAAAGAAGCCATGAGCTTTAAGTATGTAAATTTTGGTTGAAAAAGATATGTATGTAAAAAAAATTGAAGATATTTATATAGTTGACAAACAACATTCAAAAAACACTCAAATTTTTCGTATATTATCAAAAGAAACTAAATTAGAACTTACTTATCTTTTCTTCCTGTTTTTTACTTAAAAAAAAAGTATATTATTGTACTATAACGAATAAAACTATAAAAATCATACTAATTTTTGAATACGATTTTTTTATGTATGCTTTGATATAATTATTTTAAAATACTCCATTCATTTTTTAAATTCTGTTAGATTTTTCTCACACATATGTAAATACGACATACATAAACATGAAGCATGAATGTAATAAAAAAAATGTAAATTATCATTTTAAACAACCATTTTACATGTTTTATTAGACAAATGTAACAACAAAAAAGTAGATTTTTTGCAACATTAAAGAAGAGACTTCATATGAAAAAGAATATAAAGAAAAGTTTTTTGAAGTTTCCTTAGCTACACACGTACATGTATGTATGTATGTATGCATGACACAAATTTTTTAAAAAATTTTTGATCATATATTATGCATAAAATAAGACGAATGAAATTATGTAGACTGTGAATTATGTGAAAAATATATGTATGTTATATAATATAATATAAAATATAAATGTTATAGAATGAATTTTTTTTAAATAATAGATTTGAAAATTAATTTTCTTTAATAAAAAACAGTATGTGTATGTGTAATGTGTATTAATTATTACTTTTTTAAAATTTTATTTTACCTGACCTGCTTTCTTCTAAATTTCTTTTTTTTTTTTTTTCAGGTTTAAAGACCTAAGACGAAAAAATGATTTTTGTTTGTTTTTACAGTTAAAAAACGATCTGTCAAAATATATGTAAAGTAGTCATCTTTGATGATGAGCTTTTGAATATGTTGAAAAAGGATTATACAATTTCTTTTGTGTTTACTTTACTCATTTCCCAGTTTTGTAGTTATTTTTTTCACAATTCTTTATGGCAATTCTAAATTACAAGAAGAAAAAAACATATGAAATTTATTTTTCATTTAATTGCTGTATTTTTGTTTATTTGAGATACTCTTGACTATAAATACAAAGAACGTGCTCATGACATGTTTATTTTGACATGTGATTTTATACACTTTCATTTTAAATAAAATACAATTTATCACACTGCTTAAAAAATCTGACATAAAATTTCCTTTTAATTCTCGTATAGCATGTTTATTTAATATTAACGTATTTTTTCTTTTAGCTGTTTGCTCTAGAAAACTCAAAACTAATTTTATTTTTTAGTGCAACAAAGATTTATTAACTCTTTGAGAAATATGTGTGTGTTTGGTTTTATGTAAACTCTTTTAGTAATTTTTCATGTTAAATGTAAAATATGTGCACTATTTTATTTTTTTTTTCAACTTTGCTAAGTAAATAAGGAATTAAGTCCTGGAAATTTTTGAAAACTTTCAACTTTAAAAATTTATAGATACATAGAAGTTTCATCATTAGTTAGTTTCATTAACATCATCTCTTATGTCTCATGTGCGTCTTTTATTATAAATAAAAAAGTAAGAAAATATGATAAATTAGCAGAGCTACTTTGATGGAGTTCTATGAATGAAATATATTCCACAAATAAATAATTCTACAACGCTCATATTTACTTTAGCAAAAAAAAAAAAAAAAAAAAAAAAAATAAATAAAAAAAAAAAAAAAAAACTTTTATTTTAATAATCTTCTTTTATGTTATTTATCTTTTTTTAATTTCAGTTAAACCGCAAAACAATATATTGTTTATCATTTGACCAAAATCACCTTTTTTCCAAATTTTTAATATTTTAAATTTTTCCACAAGACCTATTAAAATAATTCGTTTTTTACGTTTAAATCATTTATTTTTAATTTAACGTATCATGTGTATAAACCACTATAAAAATTAATTTATTTCAGTGTTAACTGCTGATGGTTTCTTTTTTTCGTTTACTTTTTCATTTTCTATATTGTGAAAAAAATTTACTTTGATATGTGACACTGAAATAAAATTTAATTAATTAACAAATTTCCAAAAGCATAAATAACTGTGTGATGTAGTATAAAATTATTTTACAATTAAATTATTATGAGCATCACAAAGTCACTAAATTGAGGATTTAAAACAAAAATTTATTTTGATCGAGTTTGAGCTAAACACGATACATTCTGTAAAATAAAGTAACCTTAAAATTTGTCATTTAAATGTCCTGTACGGCTGTACCGCTGGTACCATTGTACATAAATAATTTCTATGCAGAGTTAGAGAACGATCCGCCATTCAGCTCGTACCTATAGAGCTGCTCACAATTATGTTGTACTGGACTTACAAAATCTCAACAAACGTCATCAACCAAGCACTACACTCTCCGGATATAGCTTCGTGTGACTTTTATTTTTCAACTTAAGATCATACATACATACATACATCAGGGAAGGCGTTTTGAATCGATTGATGTAATAAAAACTATAGGAGCTCATATAAATATGCCTACATATCAGCTTTACCGTTTGAAAAGTGATTCAGGACTAAGTGACTTTGGAACACGTACTTACATATGCTAAATCTGATCGGGCCCACTTTGAATGGACAAGTATTGGTGTTTTATTAAACAATTTCAGGTGTTTTTCTTACTAAATAGATGTGTAGCTTACTATATTATGTATGTAATTGTTTTGAATCTCAACTATAGGACTGTAACGGAAATTGGTTTTCTTTAAAAGTAATATGGCATATTTTTAATTTTCCTCAACAAATTCGAGAAATGTATTTTAGTTTTTTATTGTAGTTGAACATAAAAAAAGTATGCATAACATTTCATGGCAAAATTTTTCTTATTCTAATAAAGATTGAAAACAAAAAAAAGGAGATCGCTATTTATTAAATTCAATAATAAGAACCCCTTTTTGATTTTTATTTCAATCATGAATAATTCCATTTAATATCTTTTCATCACGCAAGCAAATTAACCAATCAAGATTATTTTAAACAAAAAACGTTTTTCATTTAAAACAGGCAAAGATATTGTGTGTTATTTTATTCCTTGTTTTCTCTCATAAAAAATATTTTCACGCATATTTATCTAGTACAGAGTTCATTCATTTTGGTACAATTTTGTTATTGTCAACTTTATCTAAATAAAAATATATACATATTTATGTAATTGTTTAGATACTTTATATTTCACCCCTAATGCGTGACTTTTATTTTATTGTTAACATGACATATATAGCTGTTCCTTGTGATAAATTACTCGTGCTATTGAATTTTACATCTTCCATGAAAATACATACACAATATGTACATATGCGAATATTTTTTATTCAATAAAATGAGAAAAAATCAAAATTTCGTAAAGAAAACTGCATACATATGTATATGTATTTATTTTTCGTTGTCATTTTTATACAAAATCATTTTTAAAGTTATTTATGAAAAATTTAATTCAACGGTTTGTTAATACGAGTACATTACATACATCCATGTATACATATTCGGATTATATTTACAATTCGCAGGTGTCTTATCATTTATATGATAAACATAATCTCGTTAATGTGACAAGTTATGAAAATAAATGAAAAAATTAATATTGTTCCGACAGAAATTGAAATTTATGACTTTCAACTGTAAAAATATTTATATTTTTGTTTTGTTTTTGTTTTGTTTTTTATTTTATATACTCGTAATTTACCATGAATATAATATGTATGTATATCTGTATGTAAATTTTACCTCAACGTTCATCATTAATTTATCTTGATCACCATGAAAGACTATGTTAAAAAGCATTTAAGGATATTTTGTACATATTCAATTTAATCTAAGTATTTTGGAGTATATTTTTTTTTTTAGTATAGACTATAGCTTGAAAGTTATACTTACTCGTACAAATATGTATGTAAATATTATAATATAATAAATAATAATATAATATTAAAACATGATCACTTTAATTATCTAAAAATCTTCTACATACAATTGTTAGGAAAACTTCAAAACAAAACTAGATTTTTCTGTAAAGTTCTATTTTATAGAAGTACCAATAGTATAGTTAATTATTTTTTAAAAACAATACTCACGACAAAAAGATATTTTATATACATACATATATCAATTTTGCAAATATTTATTTTAGATATAAAAAACATATAATTTTTGTAAAATGTTGTAAAAAATTTATATCATTCTTTTATTTGAAAATGTATAATTTTCTCCGTATAAAATTTATATTGCTTATTCTTTTGTCTTTCATACAAAACTATCTTTAATGATGAAAAGGATAAAACAAAAAACTTTTGTCAGAAATATTATTAAACTCTTTTAAAGTATCTACAACAGCAACAGACACAAAAAGTGATAAATACTGTAAAATTAGAACTGGGCAAAAAAGAATAAAAATTTTTCTTTTAAGAATATTGTTGAGATTGTTGAGAGATAAGATTAAAAAAGTCAATGAATTTAATATCAACCATCAAGTAAAAATAAAATTCTTGCTATTGATTGCCGGGTATATCCATATGTACATACATACATGCATTATGATAGGTAATGGCAATATCGATATTGTCTGAAATTTAAAATTTTTGTTGTGTGGAAAAATTATGGGAATCAATTTCATTTTTCAAAAATAATTAGGAGTAAACAAGCAAGTTGTAGGTATTCAAATTTTATTATTTAGAATATTTTTATTTTCGTTATTTAAGAAAACAGCTGCAGAGCCTCGTCCAAATCGAGAAAACACAGCCTGGAGCTGCCGAGAAAATTGATGTTCATTTTTATTTACTTTTCGCAGCCCTACAAAATGGATATTGTAATAGCCATTGTAGCCTCTAAATAAATTTCTTATTTTGTAAACTTTTTGACTACACGTAATTAGGTACCATGCCAAACTAATAATATAGGTAAATAATATGAACATTTTAAAAAACACCATTATCTAATTAAAAATTTTTTCTTAAACAGATGGGTGTATGTGGCGTATTAAAAATTTGAAAAAAATGTTCTTAAATTATGTGCTTTAAATATCTCCTAAATTATATTTTTTAAATATTACATCTACTTACTTAAATTTTCATTTTCAGCATATTAAGTAAACTTAATAATACACCTGTCCAAAAAACGTGACTAGAATTTTAAATAAATTCTATAAACAAAAGATGATAAGGTAAATTACACCAAAAAAAAAAAAAGTAAAACAAAAACAAATTATGAAAAACATACTGATTTGCAAATGTTTGCTTAAATACCAATTTTCTGTACTATAAAGGTTTTCTACTACTTTCTTATTTTTAAAGAGTATGGAAGACTTTATTTTCATTTAAAAATTATACCCCATATTACTTTATTTCCTCATCGTTTACAGTAAACATTGTTATCCTTGCTTTCATGTGAACAAAAAACTGTTATTAAATTTACATTATGTCGTTTACCTGATTTACTGACCAATTTTAAATGTATAAGTACCTTAATCGCAATTGCTTTTTACAGTTCATTGGAAATTCATATACTCGTAAAATACTTTACTTGATATCATAATTTTTTTATAGCAAATTTTTTATTGATTTTTTCTTTTAAATTTTAATTGGAGATAGTATATGTAATAAAGGTGCGTGTAGTTTAATCATATATGGAAAAATAATTTGAAAATTACTTCTCAGAATTTACAGAGATAATTATCATAAATCAAAGTAATTATTCAATATCAATAAATTAAATCTTTCAAAGCAATTTTCCAACTTAATTATCTACTAATTTATTTAAAAAAACGATGTGTTGTTACACGGAAATTATAAGAATAAAAAATTACACATCGTAATTTATACAACAAAAACCAACAATAAATCCACCTTTCGAGAATTCTTATTGTAGGGGAAAAGGTTGATAAATAACTTTTTTTTTTTTAAATTTTAAGAATTTACATAATATTCGAAGTCACTTGAAAATTTCTTTAAAGTTGAAAAAGTATTTGTACTCCTGAATATTTTATACATTCTTCTCTTTACACCCTAGATTAACGTAATATTCGCTTTTACAAAACTCTTGTACTTTTTAATCAAGAGCCATCTACTTTATATTATATGTAATTACATAGGTATGTAATCTTCTACTTATAATTCTAAAACGCAAGTCATTATAAAATTTCATTTCGCTTTAAAACATTTTGTTCTTTTAGAGAGGTACACTCACATGTTACCTTTTTTACATTCCAATGGTGAGAACTATCTATATCTGAATGAAATTTTTCTTAAAGAAGTTAAGTGAAATAAAAGAAAATAAATTTTGATACCCTTTGCCAGAAAGCAGCAGAGATTGATCCTTTCCCACTGCATGTAGCATTTTGTTTGTCTCTTCAAGACAAATGTACATATTCATAATTTTCGAATCGAATACTTTGTTCTTCGAAAATATTACAGAAATATTGGTTCCTTTATATTAAAAGCTTGGAGTGTGAAGAAGAAAAACATTTTACCATATCTATATCCTTAAAAAGCAAACAGGAAAAATTGCATGTAATATTTTATTTTAGAAATAAGTAATTCCGCTATTTTAAATTCAAAACTATATTTAAATTGTAGGTAAATTTTTGTTAACAATTTATTTTTTTACATTCTAGAAAGCATCAGTTATGAAACTAACATACTAACGAAAGTATTCTCATGAAATTTATATTTATATGAAAGTATTTTGAAAGTAAAGAAAAAATTTTGTTGTTTTATTTTCTTTTTGCTTTGTTATTATTATAATAAATGTTTCATAATTTAGAAATCATAAAGAAAATTCTTTTTTTGTATAAGGGAAATTATTGGATTTTTCATTTTAAAATGCTATATCTACAAAATTGGGTGACACGTGAGAATGATTTTGGTGTCATTAGAAAGCGCAAAAAGTATTCTTTTTTAAGCATATGCATTTAATAATACAGAATGTCTCTTTCAGAAACTACAGGGTGATTTGTAATATGCATTCAGGGCACTTTTAAGTTCATAAAACACTCTTAGATATTAAATTTTGCCTGGTTAACATATTCAAACAAGAGTAAATAGATACATATAACATATGTCATATCATTATAAAGAAGACGAAGTAAGCTTTCATATGATACCATACACTATATAGTTTGTTTAAGAAAATTTTTAGATATTTAATATAAAACAAGCATATTTCAGGAACCGTTAAACGGATTAGGACATGCTATGTACCAAACTGAAGGACAGAGAGTTCTCTTTATAATGAGTGTAATACCGTTATCATGCAATGCCCTTGAGCTTTTTGAAAATTTTCAATGGTCCTTTTCATCCTTAAAGAACATTTCCGGGTGAAAAGAGGTACATATTCGTAATCAGCACGTCCTAAAGTACCGTTATGTCAACATCATTTTTTGAAAGTCCGAACTCGTTAATCGGAAGAATAGCAAAATTTTCCAAGTAAACATTTATTTAGAAAATAAAGGAAGTCATACAGTAAATATATTTTTAATCTAGCAAAAATAATTACGGAAACACATACATATGTACTTACATATGTATGTACACCTTTGTGATTTTTATCGCCTTACGTGTTTTGCATTACGAGCTGATACTGCATATGAATGCTCGTTATACACATATCTTTAATACTGTAAAAAAATACTATCAACATATACATATGTACATATAACATGCACTTAACTTACTTAACTAAAAACATGTATCCTTTAATTTTTTGTTTTGCAAAATGAAAAAATAAGTGAAGAGAAAACTATTTCATTATGATTTCGAAGAATATTAATCACTAATATGAGTTATGTTCATAAAATTGAAAACTAGTTTAAAGCAAAAAATTATCCTTTTCTAGGAAATATTAAATTTTATATTCACTTGGACTGAGACAAAATAACTGAATTTAGTTTCTGGAAAACCAATTATATTATATGTATTTACTTAAAAACACTTCTAACTCTTCCTAGTATCCTACTGTAAAACACGCTATAATAGGCGAACAAATAAAATGTTGTTCAATTTTCTCTTCATCATTTTTAACTTTAAACTGAACATTATAATTAAAATGACAGTTACAAATCATATTTCTGAACACTTTTTTCTTTTTTCACTCAAAAACATGTTTTTATTTTTTTTCTATTCCTAGAAAATATTTAAAATAACAACTCATCATTTAAATTTTAAAATTACTTTTTTTTTTAGCCATCACGTTTGCTGTAAATTAATACATCTGTAAATGAATCTAATAGAAAATTAATCTCTGGAACAGATTGATATACAAAAAAAAAATTTAAATGGAATATAAAAAAAAATGAAAAAGAAACAAAGAATAATCAGTAGGACAAAAATCATTGCTGTACGTGAGGGACAGGTTTAATTACACATTCCATTGAATAAAATCATTTTTATGTACTAATAATATTAACCCAGAAACATTACAATAAAAATTTAATTTAATTTATATATTTTAGCTAAAGATGAGAATTTTTCAAATATACGAGTATAACATTTTCAGGAAGAAAAAATGATAAAGGAACTTATACATATGTATTTTGTATAATAATATAACAAAACATGTAAAATTTACTGTAAGTATGAAAATTATGCTGTTTAGGGTTTCGGAAACTATGAGAAGGAGATTTTTTCTTTCGCTTTTCAGTAACAGTAAATGGAGAATTAAGCTAATTTTTTTCGAACATTGTTTAAAAATAGTATGAACTAAAAATTGATTGAAATTTTACCAGTTACAAACATAAGTAAAAATTTCTATGAAACAATCTTTAGAAAACTCTAAATAACTCTTTAATATTTTTCCCATACCTAAACTAGCTTTTAATCCTAAATCTCCACATTGCTCATTTGAGAAATTTTAAAGCTTAAAATAAATCAAATCATGCACCCTTACAAGTTTGGACTTCAAAATGTCATAAAATCATACCCTAATAATAATTCACAGTGAGTGTCTAAGAGGACCAGTAATCATAAATTTCTCTTATAAAACCCATTATTATTTTATTTTTATTATTTCACCCGAGATAAGAAAAAAAAATTACAATAGATGCTTACTTTATTTTTTTGAAACACTCTTAATAATTCCAATATTCTTGCTTGAAATATTTTTGTGAGGGATAAAAATATGATTACGACAGCAAAAACAATCTATTTTTCTCAATTTACGTAATGAATTGAATACAATATACTTTGTTTCCCTCACTTTTAGATTGTAATTGTGAACAATATTCCTTGTAATTTAATGAAATAAATTGTTGGATATTTTTTGAGAAAATTACTTTTTCTTTCAATTTTCTTATTTTTGTACTTTTTGTAATAGAAAAGATAAAAAAAAAAATGTTTCAAAGTCAAAAATTTTTATTATTACCAACATTACTAATATCGTTCTTTTTGTGAAATTTTTTTTTCAAGAACGAATAAATTCAAGATGTTCTTTCACAAAGATAAAAGCTTTTTTTTTCTAAATTTTGAATAGACTTATTTTAAAATATGTAAATAGGAACTGAAAATTATTTAGATACATTAAAAATAACATTTTAAACATAAGTTTTGTTGTTGTTGATTTTTTATCGCATTTATATAAAACCCACATACTTTTATTGTCAACATTTGAACAACTCTCATACCTTTAAATACTAAAAAATTTTAATATTTGTGTGATGAAAACGGAATCAATTTATTTTTTCTGTCACCATAACAAATTTCAAATAAAATCCTTCAATTATCTTTATTCGAAAATTCCATAATATTTATTTCCGGTTATTAGTTTACTAATGCTTTCATCTGGTATGCTAAAAATTTTGTGGTGTATCTTTATCAAAAAAAATCCTAAACTTCGAGAAAAATACCACAAATAAACCAAATACATTTCCTGATTTTTTGAATACAAGAATGTTTTTTCTAATTTTTATTTTATTTATTATATTTTAATTTCATATCAGCCATACCAGTAAATAAATAATTCAATTCATTCAATGCATTTAAATTTTCGGAATTTTGAATTTTTGAATTTTTAATCTCACCAAAAAAATCAAATTTTAATGAAAATTCCAAATTCTGAAATCATATTATTTATTAAGTGATTTAAATCAAGAAAACAAAATTTAAACAATTAAAAATGGTGTAACGGTAACAAAAGTAAATAAAAACAGCTAAAATATAATATCAAGCTTATCAAGCAGTTGATATTGGTGAAAACTGGAGTGGCACTGAAGCCAATGTGTTACATATTGTTCCACATTTTCTGAAATATTTTTTTTTATGTAAAGTAGTTTTTTTCTGGCTTCTAAAACGGTAATAACATTAATTTTCGCAATTCTTATTTAATTAATAACATTGGCTTCTGAACTACTCAATTTACATTTTCATGTATCCCACAATTTTCAAAAAAAAAAAAAAATGTTTAAAATTTTTCTATTTGAATTTCAATAATTTTTCTACGATTTCATGAGATTATACATATATTTAAAAATTAATTTGTGGGGTATTTTTATTCATTAATTTTTAGCAAATTCAAATACCTACATATTTTTATAATGGTATTTTTTTTAAAATTAAATATCACCTGCATTATATTTCTTGAAGAAAAACTATATGAAACGAAAATCAAATCTAAGAAAAAAATTTAATTTACAAAACTTTTATATATCTTATATCTTATTCAATAATCCTTAGAAATAAAAGCACCTACCACAACTTAAAAGTTCATTTTGTGTGAAGACTTTTATCTGTCAATGTTTGATTCTAAAGCAGTTCGTTTACATCAATAAATACATAAATGTCACACAAGAAAATGTATTCGAAGATAGTAAATTGAATAGTGATTTCATGAAAAAAAACCGAAACCATAAGAATAAGGTTACATTGTACTAAAATAATTTGAACTGTAATAATTATGTATCCTTACAGCAATGATATACATATTTTTGTACCTAAATATTAAATAATATAAAAGCACCTACACATGTGCATGAAAATAAGGTAAATGAGACAACAAAAGAATCAGTAGTAAAATTTTAAACTAAATTTGTAATTAATTTTTTTATTATTTTAATAAAATAATCAATGACAAAGGAATAATATTTAAAATAGGTTATTTTGAGGTTATGCGAAAAATACCTTTTATAAATTTCATTTTAAATAAGGACGAAATTAATGTATTCCACATTCATTTCTAAAACCTTTTTCTACCTAAAGATATTTCAATGTGACAATTTTTGGTATGAATATTAATTATATGGTGCAAAAAAACTTCATTTTCAATCTATCAACCTGTCACACAATTAAGATTTATGTGCATATACAAGTATAAGATGTTTGAGTTTAAAAATCGTATAAAAAAGTTTTTCAATTAAATTAAAATATCTACGAAAATGAATGGTAAAAAAGTTGAGGTGTTACATTAACACTAATACTGTGTTGAATTAAGTTTGCGAAACCATGAAACAAATTATATTTTAACTGAGAGTAGATCGTAATTCGATAGAAAATTCCAAGAAAGAGTAAGTGTATTACATAAATAATAAAATATGTGGTCTTTTATGTTATTGTTATACCTTTACCCTGTTTTCATTGGAAAATTCATAAAAAAGGTATTCCTAATTTTTAATATTAATTTTCAAATGGGTTTATTCTTTTAATTCACTTTTTTGGTTATTTTTTAATTTTGTTATTTTTAATTAATAAAAGTAAAACCAAATAAACTCAGGACAGAAACCCCATAGTATCAGAAAAAAAAAAACCCTTTCAATCTAATTCAAAACATACAAAAACCACATTTATTTTAAATATGATTTTTTTTTTTTTTTAATTTGGAAAATGTTTTATTGAAATTAAAAAAGGAAAATAAATAAATAGACTGAATAATTCAAATCATAACTAATTCAATTTTTAAAAAGGTTATTTGTTGTTTTTTTATTACGCAATGTAAAAATTTGAAATTATTAATGATTCTACTAGACTCTTTAACTAGATACTTATACTTATGTTCTGTTTGCTAAAATATCTTAAAATAGGTATACATAGTACATATATGAATTCTTACTACCGTTGCAAAATGATATTTGAAATAATAAAATACAATAATTTTCTTTCTTAGCATTTTTTCTAGTTTATTTTTAAGTAATCAAAAAAAAAAAAAAAAAACGTAAAAATTAAATACGAATATTAACAAAATTTTTTTAAAAACCATATGGCCCACAATCAGAAGTCACAAGTCCTTTTGTGATTATTTCAATTACTTACGAAAGTATTGGAATACACCCTTTTGCTTTCAATTCGTTACAGTATGCCAATATTCTACCTAAAATTTCAAGCATAAAAAATTAACATAATAACAAAAGAAGAAAAATAATACACATACACTTGAAAATCTTTGAAGTAATGTATTATTATCCTTACAGACTACGATAAATTTAAAAGATTTATCATTTGTTTTAAAATAGATTTTTGTTGAAATATTACGAGAACTTGACATTCTTAATATCTTAATATTCTTCATGGTATGATTACTGCTTATTGCATTTATTTTTTAAAATTTTCAAGTTACGCACTGGGCGGAATAAAGATATTTAAAATTGGCAACAATTTTATCAGAGAATTAAAATAACTGCTAATATTCAGAACTTTTTTTTAAAATTATTATTAGAACTCTCATTATAAAAATGTACAAAAACACAACGTACAATACTTCTCTTTTTGTTATTACTTTCACCTGACGATTTGAGGAAGTGTTAAATAACAACAGACTTCTAATGGTAAGAGGGGTGGAACTCTTGCGCACGATTCATTTTTAAGCATACTATTTCACTTTTATTAAGATCCTGTGAACTATTTCTGAACTATTTGTGAATTGTGAGTGAAATGTAAGCTGTTTGTATAATTCTTATACCGTTCCATGAGGAGTAAATTTAAAAGGAAGGGATGAATGTTATGTTTTGAAAATAAAATAAAAAAATATATTTTCAGCTTTCAGCCATTATTAGAATCTCAATGTTTTAAGGAAAATAACTTCAGTTTCGTTATATACACGTCATGACTATGAACATGTTAGGAGGAATATTATCATCAATATTATCAGTATCTACTACCTATGCAGATTTCGTAACCTTACCTTCATTACTAAAGTGGTTTTAGTGCAAGTTTAGAGCATAATAATTTCTAATAGAAAAAATAATAATTTAGGAAAATATAGAATAGAACAGAATATTAGGGGCACTTAGACCTATAAAGATTTTTTGTGCCGACGTGATTCTTATAGTTTTAGGCTTTTTATGAATCCTGAAGTGCTATTTGAATATTTACTTAGGTTTGAGAAAGAGTTGATGCATGTAGCGCACTCTTGTGAATAGCGCCTAGTGAGAAGACCCGTAAGGTCATGGTGGTCTTTGACTCATTCTTGTTGAGTATTTTCCTGGAGGTGTTAAGCTAATGATGATGAAGGCTTAATAAATTCCTTCGCTTGTAAGTTTCCAAGAGTTTTTTCCCAGCGGAAGATACCTTTCTTCATTTTCCATTTTTTAATACTATTTTTTGTGTGGTTTATGTGCAGACCGTAGAAAATGGTTCAGGTCCAAGTAGTTTAGAGTTGGCACCTTTCTTCACTAGTAGAAAAATATAACTACACACCTATGTACCTATATGTACTTCGAAAGATACAACATAATGAAAATTATACAAGTAAAATTAATTTTCCCGGATTAATTTATAAATATGGATTATTATTAATTAATAATCAATTTGCCAATATTTTATAGTTAAAGTATAAGTATATGTATTCTACACAATAAAAAAACTCATTCTTCTCATTATTTTCTTATTAGTAACAATTATAAGAATTATAACAGAAAAACAAAACACAGTAGTATGTACATATACCATAGATATTTAAATTATTATAAGAAAAAATTGAATAAATAACATTTATTATTATTAAACTATTTATTCCATCAACACGTATACTAATAATGGCATATTAACATAGATCATTAAATAATTTATGAAGATTTCACTTAACTGTTATTGTTTATTGTAAGCTTTTATCACTACTTAAGGCTGATTAAGACATTATCATTACCACACAAGCCCCAATCTAAATATTTATAAAAATTAATTTAATTTTATATAAAATGTAAGAGTCTCCTAATGACCTTATCAAATTGAAAGCAATTAAACTTAATGTGACAATTTAGAAAGGAAAATACATATACACAAATTCTTGGCCTATTTTCTTCTCGATTTTAATTTTTTTTTTTTTTTTTTTTTGATTTCCTTCAAAAGTATTTTGACTCCAAAAAATTTAATTAAAGTAACAAATTAATTCAAACAAGCCAAAATGTTCTGAGACATGAATTTATTTATGTTTTACTTTTAATAAAATAAAATAAGAAATCTACTATACATTATTTTACTGTGAAATTAGAGAATACAGAAAAAATTAATGTGTAAATTAATTTTAATGGGCCTTACTCATAAACATTTTTTAATTTTAAAGTGAAAATCAGTGTGTGCTCTTTACAAAACATGTCAAGTTTTATTATTATTTCTTCATTTTATAAAGAATTTGAAAACATTACTCTGATTTTCAAATCAAAACTATTTTAATTTTGAAATTAATAAATGTGTTAGAGTAATACTCAATGTCTTTAAAGTATAACTTTCCTCCAATTTTTGGAGAGTTTCTCTCGCAGTATGTGGTCTGGCGTTATTCTTATGAAAGAAGATTTCACGTCTATTAACAAGAGCTGGGCGTTTTTCTTCCAGGGCTTCCTTCTAATTTCTGGTAAAAAATTTTGGCGCATAATAATCTACAATAACTTTAATGTTATAAATAGTTGAAAGGATATATCAATCTTAATATGAAATTTACTTTAGAGAATTGTAGAGAATAACGAGGAAAATACTGACAAATTTTAAAAGAGTACAAAAATGAGCGGTAGTGTTGGAGTGCTTGAAGTATATCATCATATATATAGTACATACATCAACACTTAATTATTATAATTCGCAATTATGTTTAATTTATTTCAAAAACTTCAATTCAGAATAACTTTCGAAAAAATAAAATTTAAAATAATTCAAAAAACCCTTCAGCCATTTCAGTTCTTTAAAAAAAAAAAAAACAAATATTTTGTGTTTAAAAGAAATTGGAACACCTTTTATGTCAGGACATTATGCTCAATTAAAGTAAACATTTTTTCATATTTCTTTCATCATTTTCTTCTCATTTTCATTTTCTTTTGCATTTGTATAATTCTACATTTAAATTGATAATTCTAAAGCAGAATTATACTGAGCATACTTATGTATATTAAAAATAAAACCCTCAATCCGGAAATTGATTCAATCTTTTCATCATCATACATATACTTTTCTTCAATTTTCAACACTGAATGAGGGGATTTTCTTCTTGACATTATTCTTCAATTTTTCTTTTCTTTTCTTTAAAAATTATTCATGTACGGAAGTACTCATACTCTATAGTGGTATATAGGAGTATGTATACATAATAGACAACAGTCATTGCCTCATACCATAGTTGATATTAAAAATGTACAAAATAAACGGACCATGTCCTTTTTATTGAGTAGATTCTATACCACAGACAGCACCAATTATATTTTCTATAGAAATATATTATTATTATCGTTGTTGTTTTTGTTTTCAAATATCATAAATAAATCAAAAATGAAATTTTTTATAAAATAATTCGTTTCAGTAGAATGAATTTGTTTTGAAATTGTGATTTATCTGATTTATTTTGAGCATCAATGCTTTGGTATGTAATATTCTATTGTAGCTACTTAGAATTTAAAGATAAACATTTTTTGAAATTAATATTTTATATGAAAATTTCATTTATGATAATGATAATGCAAATTATACATATATTAATACATAATTTGTGAAATATATATTACGGTTTTTTTGTGTTGAAATAAATAAAATTTAACAATTTTGTTGTAGGCAATTTGCAGTGTATTTTTTGTTGGATATGTAGGTAATTTAATTTTCATCCTTTTTATTCTGAGAAACTTTTTTTTAAGTAAAAGGCATGTAAATATATTGGATTGAGTTTATTTAATTTCACTTCATACATATTCTTAAAAAGTACACGGGCCAACACAGACTGTCTCACATAATTTTTATAATTCTTGAAATTATTTTATGTTATAATCTAAACTCTAAACATATTGGAACAAAATCTGTGCTAAAATGTTCTATAGCTTCCAATACCAGCTACTATTTATTTTACTGCCATTTCGTGACATATGAATAATTACGAAATCTCTATTGACAATCGAAATCTGTATGATTAATATGTCATCAATACAATTTGGCGAAATTATTTAACACGAAATCTAAGATTTTACTTCAATGTGTAGAATATATTGAAAATAATGATAACGTGTACCTACCAATCAAATACTCGTATATTTCTCTCTTCTCCACGTACATACATATGTACATATTCTTTAATGTCTTAATTTTATTGACGGTTTGGTTTTTTATTATTCTATATTTTTTCGTTTGATACTCAAAACATGTGAAAATTAATAAATATGTATATGTGTACACGTACAAATGTATATGCATATGTGATGTATTTCACAGACGAAAGATTAAATTTATTTTAAAAAGTTCAATTTCATTCCTGAAAAAAAAAAGAAGCTCTTCATATAATATTATGTAATTATTATTATCCATCGATATTTGACCCCTGTTTAATATATGACACTTTTCTGACAGAAAGATACATGCATTCAGATAATTTTGACATTTCAATAAGATACCTACATGCTAAGAGCAATGTCGAAAATCAATATGTCATTTATCATAAAATTCACTTTTATTATTAAAGTATTGTAGATTTACTACATATATGTTTGTATATCCGTTAATAAAGTAAATTTAAACGTGATATTATGTACATCTGCTTTATGAGTATTGTTTAAATAAAGTAAACCAATTCTGTGATGAATATCATACCAGTTAAATATTACATATAAATTATAAATTAATCTGACAGATATTTCATCTATGAAATGAAATTCCATGATTGCCAACGTAAAATTAAATGAAACTTTTTAAAAGACCTTTTTTTTTTAATCTGACAAATTGGTTTTTCAAATAAAAGATACATATGTATGTACTTATGTATATGTAATTTAGTTAGCACATATACTGACATAATACAAAAAATACAATATCTAAATCTAAAATATGATTGATGCTGCACTAATGGGATATTTCTATGTTGTGGCTTATAATTTAAAAAAATGTATATTGGCCTAGTATCTGACCTTTTTATTAAATGTTTTACTTTCCAGATAGCTCTTTATTTTTCATATCACTGTAGTCCTTGAAAATATCTGTTGCTGAAGCTAAAAAATCCTTACAAGATATATCATATCGTTGTAAACACTCTTTAGCCGACACATTAACCTGAAAAACAACCACAACAATTGCACAGTTTACTAATGAAATTACCACTTGTGCATAACCAAAGTGTAAGTAAATGTGTATCTATATGTAAATATTATGTATTCTTATGTAAACATATACAGAAGTAAAAATTTAAACTGTTTGCAAATTTCATTTATGTTATATTTGAAAAACTTTAAATTGAACATTTTAAAATTATTCTCCTTTTATAATAATCAATACAAATTTTAGACAATACTACGGTATAATTCTAAAGTGATTTTATATATAGTGATTATATATATATGAACACCTTTTTTTTCAATACTTTTTTGTTTGCAAATTAATTTCCTCATAATTTTTAGTTAATAGAATTTTCACTGTGAAAATATGCGATAAATATTATATATTCTATATAGAGTTCATTGTAATTACAAGTTTTATTAAAGTTATCATGGACAGACTCGCCAGAAACTATAGTTTTTCATTTCCAGGTAATTACTTATACTTATATTGAAAAATTTTCTTCATAATTTTATACAAATTAATTTCAAAACTTTTGGGTAATTTTATTCTTTTTTTTTTTTTTTATTCCTGTGACGCCACCTTGAAATAATAGACTGTAGAAGAAGTTTTCTTCCATCATTAAAATAAATTAATCTTAATTATTGACTTCGTTTTCTTATTTTAATTTTCTTAAAAATGTAATTGCAAATTTTATTTTCAAAATATTGATTTTTTTTAGTAGAAGTTAAAGAAGTATTATAAACTAGTATTATAAAGAAGACAAATCAATCTTTTAAAAAAAATAAGTTGTCTTTAACATGACAAGCCATAATTACATCAAATTTGTAATTTGTACTCTTCCAATATATCTTTCCTTATTTATTTATATTATAATTAAAATTATTGTTGTCATCATCATTAGAAAAATCATAAAATATTAAAATAAAATAAGAGAAAATATGCCATGGGAACCACAAATTTTCATTAAAACTAATGCTACATCATATACATAGTAACAGGTGACAAGCCTTATAAGGTGTACATAAATATATAGATACCATTTACAGTTTATAACATAATGATACTTGCCGTTAAAAAATTACACAACTACCTATTTCGTACTACCAAAGAAATTATAGATCTGTCTATTATTTCTTTGGTACTATATAGTCAGATTGAAAGAAAATGAAATCATTTTTTTTTTTCACTTTAATTTTAACTTTTCAATAAAATTTGTGTTATATGTATGTATTTATATTATAAATAAATGTACATATAATATTCCCTATATATAACAAATATTGTTTGTATGTAGAACTTTTTGGTATACCAAAAGTTCATATTATATAAATAATAAAAATGTCTTTTTAAAAAATAAAATTTATTCAAAAGAATTTTCTTGAACTTCATTACAAATAATTATTCATAAATTTACTTACCTATATCATCTGAATATCACCTTCAAAATTTGAAAATTATTATTACATAAATCCACATCGAAAAAATACCACTTAAATTATGTAGTAGACTAGAAACAAGAAAACGACATTCGATTCGACTGGGATTCGAACCTAAGACCTTTGCCTTGCCGGGGCACTGTTCTACCAATTAAACGATCGGATGCCATTTTGCTTGCTGTTCTTAGTTACTACGTAACCATGATGAAGAATACTCAAATGTCCTACATTCAAGTATTAATTATGAAAAAAAAATCAACATTATTACCTACATATTCAAAAAGCCAGGGTCCATTGAAGTTAATGAGTTTTCCTATGAGTATACCTATAAGTATACATACGGTCAGTAAAGAGCCACTTACCAATTTAGTACCGAGCCCGATTAATAAAATAAAAAAAGTTGATAAGATAGTTGCTGTTAATTTTCCAATATTAATTTCAAGTGAAGTGTGTGATAAACTCAAATTTCTCAGTACAATTTTTAAAATATCATTTTATAATACAATGTCGCCACGACGCCACATAAATACATATGTATATGTACATATTTACAAACATAACAATTTATTCATTCCCACCACAATATACATTACATACGTATTTAAAATTTTCCGATATGTTCAAGACACCCTTAAATATTTTTCACTTTTACATAAATATGTACATATACATATTATAACATATGTATAACCATCAGGAGAAAAAATTAACTTTCGAAAAAACAAAATTTGTTGTTGAACAAAAAAAAAAAAGTAATTACAAATATCCATATAAAATTATAATATTGTATTATACATAATTCCACACATTTCAGGTAGCTTTTGATATTTTACATTATTATATTAAAAGAAAAGAATAAACAAAGTATCATTAAAAACGGAAGCTAAAAGTATCTTTAAATACAGTTAATTCTTTTGTACTCTTACAAAAGTAATCATTTTTTTTAAATCACATAGAAAATTACGTTATCATGCTACTCAAAGATAAAAATCTGCTTAAAAACTTTTTCAGAATACTTTAAAGAAGATTTTCCGTATAAAGTTATGCTTATAAGACTTGTGAAGTTATTATACAGAAATAATAAAAATATGTTTTTCTTTCTGTTTCAGTTTTCCAGAACATTAAAATAAAAAACATATGATGTAGGTAGTATGAAATCTGATTAAACACTTTTATATAGTAGGTATTTTAAAATGTGTATTTCAACTATCAAACAGAGGAAAAGAAAAAGAAATTAGATTACCTACATACATAAAAAGTTAAACTACCTACTTACTTAATTTTTAAAAAAGTTTTATAATGCTTTATGCTTTGTATTTCCGTCTTCTTTTGGGAGAGAAAAATAATCGTATTCTTTGTAAATTTCCTGTAAAATTTAATATTATATGAAGTAGAAACTACTGTAAAGTTACTAGAAAAGTTCGTGCAACCCCTTATAGTAGAATAACGAATAGTTCGACATGTTATTTTACGAATTTTATATAAGTCAAAACAACAGTTCTCCTTTAAGTTAAAAATTCAATAGAAACAAAATTTTTAAATAATTTTTGTTATTTTTTAAGTTGAAACATTTTTCAATACAAAAAGGATTTTAATTCAATGATATATTTTTTTTAAAACACATTTATTGTTTTTGATAGAATATTCCGTAAACCATCAATTTATGTTCGCTTTCTGTGCTTTATTCATAATTTCATCATTTTTTTTAACTCTATTTATTTTCAAATTTTTTCTAAAAATGTTTTTCATTATAAAATTTTAATTTTATAAAAAAAAAACTTGTATTGTCTTCTGAATTGTAAAAATATGTCAGGATACTACAAGTACAAAGCATTCCAATTTTGGTTTTTCCACAATTCGTTTGAAATATGTACATGTGTCGAAATACAAAAAGGAAGAATTCTTCAATTAAAAATGAGTTTTCAATAGAAAAGTAAAATTATATGGACAGAAAGAAATACATAATAATAAAACTGAAATAGTTTTTTAAAAATCCTATTTAAAGTAATTTTAATAGAAAATCTATCTATCTCTTTGGCAACACAGCCAAAGCCCTTTGAGCCTTGGCACCATCTAAAATGCCTTTCCACCTCTTCTACATCCTCTTCAATACGGTCTACCGTATCTCTATGATATCTTTCCTTCAGGTTTACCTTTCTAAATTCTGGACATAATCATGTCATTAGGCCTTCTTATCAAATGTCCTGCCCTGCCCACCTTAACCTGGTATATTATTGAACTTTCGTAGCACTTTTCATTGCATCTTTGTTCTTAATTGGACTTAGTATTCTTTTTAGCACCTTTTTTTTCAACCTCATCTCATCTGATTTTTTTAATGTTCACGTTTCTGCGGCATATGCCAATATGGGAAATAAAGATATCATTAATTTCTATCTAGAAAAGTATAAAAATAAAAACTAAAAAATACACAACTTTGAATAAGTAATTTGTCTTTTGTATGATTTTAGAAATAATAGATAGAGGAAAAGGACCTTATTAGAATATTCTTCCAAAAGTGTTCGAAAACTGTTAGGTATCTACAGCTAAAAATAAAATAATAATAATAAAAAGTAGGCGTAAAATTAGACAAAATTAAACTTTCTTCATAGTCATATTATTAACTTTTTTTTTTTATAGAAAAATCACTTATGAAAATTTGTTCCTTATTATGTAAATTTTATTCAAAATTACACAAACAAAACTAGTAAGTTTTTTTTCATAAGATTACTTATTCTTATTTTTACTTTTTGTTCTCAAAAATAACATAGAAAAAGAATATAAAGAGAAGAAAAAATTTAATCAAAGTAACACATAACAGCTCTCATAAATTACCATATTTTATTCATTTCAATTTAATTCACTTATTCGTCATATTCAATTTCTTTTCAAAATTTTATTACGTTTATATTCTCTGAATTATTAATATTTTTGCCAAAAAAAAAAAAAAATGTATTTCATTTCATAAATCCATCATCTTATTTTTTTCTCTAATATCCTTACAAATAAAATATGTACATATGTATATATGTATGTATGTATATGTATATGTATATATATTTTTTTTTTTTCTTTTTTTCAATTTTAATCATGATTCGAATATTTATGTATGATTGTATGTAGTATATAAATCTTATTGTTAGTATATACGTACTGAAAAGACTTTTTAGTTCTTAGAAGTTAAGAAAGCGAAAAAATAGACAATTGCAATATGTGATAAAAGTTTTCATATCAAGCACTCGGTTTATAAATCGAAGTCAGTACAGGCAACATAGATATACTTTTCTATATTCTTTTACATTGCGTTTGTATAAATCTGTCTCTTGTGTGGGGTGATCAGATCTCAATTTCAGTTTATAATTTATCAAAAACATTTATATTTTAAGTTATCAGAAACTAATCGGGTACTGCCTCCATAAGCACAATACTGACTTCGAATTATAAACCAAGTATAGCTTTTATAACGAAGGTGTTCTTCAACAAAGCTTTTTTTTTCTGATTTTTAAGTCTTTTAAATTTTGTTTTTTCAGCTTTAAAAAGCCATTATATCATAATTATTTTTTATAGCTTATAAGATAATCCCTTGATGTCATCAAGTACATCTGGAAATACATTAATTGGTGATTAGTTTATTTAACTTTTTGCTTTGTGTTTTTCTATATTGAAAGCCTAGTTAAAAATATAACTTTTAAAAATATAATAAAAGTGATAATAATAAAAATAGTAAAAATGAAAAGAGAAATTTAAGATAAATGAACTACAGGTAAAACAGAATAGAGATGTGGACTCCTTTACTAAATGAACTGGAAGGATCTAATAAATCAAATGAAAATCAAAAGAAAGAAAATAAAAAAAAATTTATTATGAAAACAGTGTCAATGATCTGGAAATAAAACAATGTAACATAAAGAACTCATCATAAAAGTATAAAACCTAATTAGATGTTAATAAAAGAGTAGACAGCAATAACTACCTAGATCAATTAAAATATTACACATTTGTGTACACAACAACTCGATGTGATCCAGAGTCTATTGAAGTTAAGTAAATTAAATTTTCCAGACTGTTTTTTTAGAATTTAGAGTTTAAAAGAACCTAGTGAAAAAAGTGAACGAAACAATATGTCTGACAAGGTTGGCACTGATATTTTTTTAGTAATTGGTTTTTGTGTATTATTTATGGTCAATTCAAGCGAATTTTAACTGCTTTTTTCAACTAACGGTGCTTGAGAGTACCATAATTTTCAATAGAGAGAAAATTTTGTAGTGTAACAACCAGTAAATTTTTTAGTATACTATACATACATATTTAGTAAAACGATCAAATTGTTCTCTCTTAGATTTTTGATAATGTATCGTCGAAAAATAGAAAAAAGTTGTAAACCATCCCTCACACGAAACCTTGGAATTAATAAAAATTACTTTTCAATGAAAAATTTGAGCCCCACATCTCCAACTTAAGAAGTCAGCACTTTACTGCTTCGGCCACTACCCGTCAAAAATATTACATAACAGCTACATAAATTTAAAAAAAACCACAAATATTTGTTCATTATGTTAAAATATTTAGATTTGGTGAATTTTCCAATTTTACAATATTTGATATTTGTAACCAATAAATTTCCAATTAAATTTACCATTAACTAAATAACAAATATAAATATGTAACAATAAAAATATTAAATATATTGTTGATTTTATTAAAAGCCAATTAAAAATTTCATTCAAGTTTTTCACCTTTCCTCGCCTCGCCTGAAATAATTTTGCCTTGAGCATAATGTACATATGTATGTATGTACATTGTATTATACATACATACATATGTATTATACATACATACATATGTAGGTATGTATATACAAAATCGCTGTTGAAAATTAATAATAATGAAAAAACATAAAATACATATTTATATGTTTTTCAAAAACCATTAATAAAAAATTAATAAATAAAATAATGAATATTCATATTGAATTACAGTTATAAGTGGTAAAGTTAAGTATATCTTTGCACAATTGTAAATACCTACATACATATGTACATTGTACATCTATATGATAACTTATTGAATGAAAATTGAATATGATATTTTTTTTGTTTGTTTCTTCAACAAAAAACACTAATGAGAATTTATGTATGTACATATGTTGTGTAGAAAAGGAGCTAAATTATTATTCTAAAGTAGTTTTATATATATGTATAATAGTTTTATGAATTTTTGAATTTAATGTAAAAATTTATTTGAAATTTTTTTTTTTGTACTCAGGACTGGAAGAAAGTATGGCACGGATTATATAAATTTCCTGAGGCTGAATGTAGTCAGCATCAATAAGGCTTACAGTTATTTACACATCTTTCGTATGTACAAGTATAGTATCAGTATAAGAAAAATTGAGGCTATTATCAGCTTTAGAAGAAACTTTAAAATTATCAAATTTAACTCTTTAATGTTGATGAGCACTTAAATTCTAAAATAATATTTTGTTAATCCTATCAGAAAATTAATTCTCTAAAAGCTTCTTTTTTAACACAAGGTCACAACTAAACAATTTCAAAGTGCTTTACTGGAATTTTCCGTTATGGTATTTCAATTTCAAGAAAATTCATTATTGTATTATATTTCACACTTCCAATCAATTTAATCAGTTCTCTTTTATTCTTAAGTTATTCTTAACTATTCATAGAACTTTTCTTTGATCTATTGAAATCTCATTTGACCTGTTTAAACTCCATTGTAAATTTCATTACAATAAATTTATTAAGGAAATTGAAATTTCATGCTTATGACAAAAATTTTAGAAAATGAAACGTTTTTTTTTTTTTTTTTTTGGTACATAACTGAAAGGATACTTCTTTTTTTTCGAAACATCAAGATACTTTGTAAATTCTTTTTCTATGCTTCTTTAAATTATAACAAACTCTTGAAAATCTTTGTATTTCCTTATACTTTTTTTTTTAAACCAAAATACAAGACCGAAAACCTTTATCAAATTTGATTCTTTTATTTTCTCCTTATTTTTACCTTATTACTCCCATTTAACCTTTTTCCCATTCGTTCTAAGAAATTGTTCAATTCACAATTCTCACACTAAAAATATAAATTTACTTTGTCAAAATCCTTATTTTATGTTAAAATTGAAGTCCTTTTTCATGAAACAAAAAAAAAAAAACAATCTTTTCTTATTTATTCGTATTATAATATTATATAGGGCACATATACTTATGTAGAGCACGAAATATAAAATTGTAATGGTAAATTTAAAAGCAATCTATCTATTTTTTTAACCATTTTATTTGGGACACAAAAATTTTGTTTTATTCATGAGAGCCTTTTCAAATTTTTTAAGTAAATTCTTTTTTTTTTTTTAATTTAAAATTATACACTCTATTTAATTTTTGACAATATTACCATTTTTTAAAAAAAATTTTTTTATTTAGCTTCATTTCCTTTAATAATAATTTAATATTTAATTTTTGTTACGTTTAAAATTTCGTAAAGATAAATTACTAAGTAATTAAATAAATTGAAACACTTTAAAGTGAATCAAGGACTTTCATACAAAACTATTAATTGGAGAAATGTAAAATAATATACATATGTATGTATGTCATATGTAACATGTGAAGCAGAAACGAAAAAATAATAAATTTTGCTCTTTCAAGCTATTTTTCATCATTTTTAGAAATTTCAATAGCTTTTATGTTGTACCTAACTCAACTGATATCTTTTGACATTGTGTCATTGAAAATTATTTTAATCGATCTTTGAAATCGTATTAACGCCTGTTCTCTTTTGATATATTCATATTTAGTACATTACAACTTCGATATATGATTTTTTTTAGAATTATTAGATACAGATTCCTTTTCCTTGCAATTGCATACATTTTCGACAAAACGCTGTTTTTCACCTATTTTGCTGTACACTTTGACAAACAAATAATGTACATATGTACATATAACGCACATCGCACACAACATAAAAAAATGGTGTGTCATGTATGTGATTTAACTTCAAACAAATAGATTTTTCCTTTGAAATAATATTCATGCGGTTGTAGAAAATGTAAGCTTTAAAAATTACATTTCCAAGTTATTTGACTTTAATAAAATCGGTGTTCATTCACAGTATGCGTGCATTGAAGAGAAATCTATTTAGAAATATGATAAGCTGAAAATTTATTATCTTATAAACTTTTAAAAAAAGTATTTCATTTCACATAATATAATTTCACATTATTCGGAGTCGTTCTCATTATAACATCTCTTGGCAGATGATTTGATCGCAATATGATATAAGTTCATTCAATGAAACTTTTAACAATGCATTAGACTTATGACATCTGGATTACATATTACGCAATCATTTTATCATCTGAAGGATAATGATAAAAATAAATTTTCAAAAATATCTTTCACAATACATTAATTTATTTGTAAAAGAATTTTTTTAATATTATTTTATTATACTATTATTTATTAATAGAATTCACAATAGGATAATATCTTTTTATTGCGAATCACGTTATTTGAATAACCTCATAGCCTGTTCTGTAAGTCATTTTCCATCAATATGTAGGTACTTGTCTTATATTCGAATACTTCGAGAACATTAACAGTTATGTATGTATATCAGTTCAATTTATCAAGACATACAAGAAATCTTCTTAATTATCATTCATTGATATCTATTTATATGGATTAGATTCAATTTTCACTGACGATGATAGCTTCTTTGAAATTATATACATACATATGTATAATTTCCTATATGTACATATACATATGTATAATACTTATATGTATGTCTTAGTTAGTTATTTAGATTCAATAACAGGTCAGATAAACAGTTTTTTATTTCTTTTTAATCATTAAATTCCTTTTAGATCAGGATTTTAAGTTATTTAAGATTGCTGATTCTTATTGCGAAAGTGTATATATACGTTCTTCAGCAAAAAAATTATCTTAGTTTTTTTAATAAGATTTGTTAATAATAAGAATTTGGGTTTTTAAGACTCTTTTCCTATTGGAAAATGTTGAATCAGTAGGTAACTTTATAATAAATAGTTCGTCATAGAAGAACAAAAAAAATCCCCAAAGTAGATCAATATCTGCAATATATACATATGTATCTACTACTGTATAAATTTTATCTCTCAATAACTATGATTCCAACAGCAAAACGGAAAATAACATTAGAAAAATAAAAACAAGCTTCAAGCATTTTTAGGAATTGGATATTAGATTACACGTTCACAGTTTCATGGTTTCAGCAAAAAGGTTTAACAGATAAAAACGTATTTTCCCTTTTCTTTTATTTTTGTATCATCGTTGATATCTTTAAAGCATGCATGAGAAATGTAGTAGTTAATATTTTATTTTATTCTTTTTTTATTGAAGTATGAATGCACTCAATTTCTTGTACTCTTTTTAAATAAGTCCCAAAACAATATTATATACATACTTTCAAGATTCTTTCATTGTAAATACAGAAATATTTTATTTATCATTGTCAGTGAAGTCATGAAAAATGAATTTATAGCAATTAGAAAACAGAATAGTTTGTATTTAAAACTTTTGAAAATTTCCTAAACAGAATCATTATGTTCAACATAATTCTCATGAATCGACACATTGGATATTCATTTTACACTTTAATTAGCTACCGTGCTTTTTCTTTGATACATACTATGTGATAAGTACATTCCATAATATTTTATCTACATACATATGTACATATACATAAGAACACTTGCACATTGAAATTTTTTTCTGTTTTTTTATACGTTTTATTAAATTTTCTGCAAAATTTAAAATAGTGATTTTTCATGTAAATTTTTCAATTAAATTTTAATTTAAAAAAGAAACCTTTGACTCATTAAAATCTCATTAGTACTTTCCATCAAAAACAAAGTTTCACTGATTTCATTATATAAATTACTTACAATTTTTTAAATGAAAATTTACGTAAAATATAATTTAATGTGAATACGTTGAGTTCACATTTTGAAGAATATATAAATACATTTTTTAATTAATTTTATATAACAGCTCTACATGGTATGTTTCACAGTTCGTGTGCCAAACTAAACAGGGTGGTATATCTCGATGAGAAATGAAAAAAATCGTATGGGACGGGGTCCGGGGAGCGATCTTTGACAAAATAGGCTTTTATTTAAGTCAACAAAATAAAATAAAAAATAGAACAAATTTTCGACATATACATAGGTAAATTATTTTTTTAATTTTTTGACTTTGACTTTGATCTTATAACTTTATCAAAGACATTTTTTGAAAGGTCTAAAGGTTCTCTTCAGAAATAATTTTTATTTAGCGCGAGAGCTGAAATATGTTGCGAAAAGTGGAACTGGTTACTTTTCCAAAAAAAAATTTCTTTTACCTTGAATATCGAGAATAGACAAAAATGATTTTTTTTTTATTTTTCATCTACTACCCTGTTTAGTTTGGAACACGAACTGTGAAACACCCTGTATATAGTATATTCAGCACTTTCATATTTAGAATTGAATATGAAAAAAAGGCTCATGAAATATCAATAGACTTTTAATATAATTAAAAAAATGGTTAACGATTTCATCGAGTTTGGTCAATGTAGAATTTAATTAAAAATTATAAAAGTTTGACAATTCAAGATAATGAAAAAATAATGAAAGAATATTGTATATTCTTTTTATGTTACGTATCAAATTATGAGTATGTATTTTTTGTTATATTTTGTTCAACTTGTTCTAGTATTTGAATGATTGTAATTAATTAATTGAAATTAATTTTTATTTTACTCTTCAATACTTGCAATTTTCGATTTTTTTTTTTTCATATGTATTATATGTATTTAATGCATCTCTTAATAAAGGAACTTTTTAATTACCGCTACCATGCATAAAATTTTGAATTTTTTTCTAATTTTATGCTTGAAGTCGAAGAGGTTATTTATCATTCGAAATAACATATTTTCATTGGATACGAAGTAATTTTTACATTGAAAATAATATTGCTTTTTATATTAATGTATGAGAGGCTCAGAAATCAAATAACTCATTTTTTTGAATTTTGAAAATGAATCAAAATACAATACATATTTTTATTCTAAAGAATTATTTACCTTAATACTTTCAACTTTCAACTGTCTGTAAAACATGAGGAAATTAGCTATTATCGCATAACGAATAAGTTAAAAAAAAACTGTAGATAAATATTCTAATTTTTCTGCCTAATTTATATGAAATTTTTTAAATGCATGTTAGAATTAAATTCTAACATACAAGGTTAAGTGTACGTTTTTCCAAATTTTTTATCGGTAAATTTTTTTTTTTGGCCCTCAAATAGTCACTTTTAAGTTTTTAACATTAATTTCATATAAAAGCAGCCGCATTCAACTAAATTTAAACTCAATTTAAACTTTCAACACGATTTAAACCAATACAGAGTTTCGTTCGAATTAAAATTACTATTGCAGATTTTGTTTGAATCATTGTAACCTACCTGAATTTATGTTTCGAATATTTTTCGAAATTATCCGATCGAACACATTTTTCCGAACAGATTTCACAGTACCCTTTATTGCTTCAAGGTATACCGTATAGTCTGAATTTTAAGAGTTGAGGTTTTTTTGCGCATGTTTTACATGTCAATTATTTATATTAAATTTTGCAAATACAATATGTTTTAGAAATTATTAGAAAAAAAGTCATTTTATGATTTTAAATAATATAAAGAGTATAATTTTAACAAAATCCTATTCTTTCCAAATAATTCAAAATTGTTCCTTTTGAATTGAATTCTTTTAAACTACAAAATGTAGAAAATAAATTTATGGAAGAAATTCGCAATTGTATTTTCAATTTGCATAGATTTTTTTTAATGTTCAATAACTTTTTAAAAAATCCACATAGTAAAAAGTGTAGAAGTAATTTTCTATATTCTAGTTTAAGACCATATAAGCTTTCAAGAATATTTGGAAAAAATATAGCATATTACAGAAATGATTGTGAATACGCATGTAATATAATTTACATTCTCAGTTGCACAGAAAAAATACGATACAATAAACTGTTTAAGTAATTTTTAATAGAAAAAAATGTGTTCTTTGTAAGAATTTAATAATGTCATTTACAATAAGGCAATCATTGCATGTGAGAATGCAAGCAAGTAAGCATGCTTTCAGAAAATACTCATATCATACTCATTTTTGTATAGATACATTTAATGTTAAAAATTTCTAATTTTTTTCAAAAACTTTTAAAAAAATTTCTAAGTTTCAAAGTTTTAGTTATAACGTACGCAAAATTTTGTTATTTAACCAAAATTAGCTTGCCTTAAACCAGGAGTTTTCGTAATAAAAAAGATTTTATAATATCTACACAATAAAAGTTCATTTTCAGGACTATTACAAGTACTTTTTTTCTCATATGAATATTTTTTTGTATAAATATAAAAATTTCATTCTTTTGTTTTCGTTAGTTTTTGGTTAAAAAAATCTATATTAACTTTTTTTTTTAAAATTAAACAAAATGTTAAAATTTTATAAAACACTCACATAAGAATTTTTTTTTGCATTTAATTTTTTCTATTACAAAATTTTTTTCTTTTAAAATTGGTATTATTCCTTAATTTTTTTTTTAAAAACTAAAGTAAACAAAAAAAAAACATTAATACGAAATAAAATGTTTTTAAACTTCTATAGGTATTAAAAAAAAAAAACAAAGCAAATGTACATTTTTTTTTTTTTTGTAAAACATTTAATTGTTATTGTTATTATAAAACTTTAACCAATATTCATAAATTAATATGATTATACAAAAATATTAACAAATTTTTTTTTATTAATATTAACAATCACTGTTTCTGTTAAAGCCTTTATTATTGTTGTTATAATTCAATTTTTTCAAGGATTTTTTTTTTAAAGTATTATTTGTCTTGAAAGTTTTCAAGTTTTATTCTAAAAAAAAAAACTTTGAATGATGATTCTATGTATAGTATACTCGTATATATATTTTTTTATTTCAATATCTGTTAAATTTGAAATGATGCTATGAATAATTCTATAAAATGGATATTTTTATATTTTCAAGTGAAAATGAGATTTTTATTCTAATTTTATTTGTTTCAAATTTAAAAAGAAAAAAAACGAAAAAGACAATAAAGAAA
Source organism: Bombylius discolor (assembly GCA_939192795.1). Lineage (NCBI taxonomy): Eukaryota > Metazoa > Arthropoda > Insecta > Diptera > Bombyliidae > Bombylius > Bombylius discolor. Next base: position 16,250,376 of record OW584241.1, on the reverse strand, counting down.
AACTTTAATTTGAAACAAAATAATATAAGAAAATAATCACTTTTATTTCTATAATTTTCTATATGTATACATAAATATTATATTTTTATTGTATGGAAACGTTTTATCCTTGAAAATTTTATGTGAAATTATTATTATTCTAGTTTAATATAAAAATACAAAATTATTATTTAAAAAATGTTTTTAAAGTTTATTGTAAATTGAGGGTGATATTCATCAACGAAATTTAAAGTGGGATAAAAGTTAGTTTGAATTTAATTGAAAGTGAACTGATCATTTAAAGTAGTTTAAATGGAAATGAAGAAATAAATTTAAAAAAACTGCATAAATATGTATCTTTAAATTTTAAATCTTATTTACTCACACAGACTTTTTTGTTCAACTCTATGACAACTTATAGCTAAACGCAAAATGAAATCTTTAATTTTTTTTTAATAATTAATTTTTACCTGATCCTTAATGAGTATACTTATTATTTTAAATTGCTTTTATTCAATTATTTTGTTATATTATAAAGTAATTTCTGAATTATTTGTAATAAAAGAGAACCTGAATTATCTTTTTAAATTTTCTTTCTGGACTGAAATTTCAAAATGAAATGTTCCTTCCTATTATAAAGATATATTATTTTCTTTGACTTCCTTACTGAATAGCTTTTACCTACATTAGTTAGATATTGTGTAACTATGCCTAAAAGATATAAAAGCAAAACTGTAAATGTTTTTATTCCGTCTATGTTGTTGGTCATTGAAGTATCAATAATTGTTTTATAAGCACACCTTTTTCAAATTCATTTACTATATGGAAAAACTATCTATACTACAATTTCTTGTAATGTTACTACAGATATTTATTAAGAGATATTTTCTTTAATTATTATTAAATACTTATATTATTTTCTATTCAAGTATTCCCATGAAATATTTATGTGTACATTTTTCTCTTACCAAAAGGATAATAATTTTACATGAGTAAATTTGAAAAGGATAATAGTAAGTAAGCTTTTAGTAAAAATTAAATGGACCGTAACATAAAATGAATATAATAAGTCCATGTAAATTATTGTTTAAAATCTTCATATTAGTTCTTTAAATAAATTCAAAAATAAGAATGAATTTTAAAGTCAAAGGTATAAATTTTTCTTTCTATCAATATAAAAAATTTATAATAATCTTCGAAGCATATTAAATAGTTTATAATGTTTAAAATTCATATTTAAGAATTAAAAGAAAAAATAGCTTGAAAAAAATATGTGAATTTCAAAAATTTTGATTCTTATACCCTTTATTGCTTATTTTCATCAATAAGAATGCCTGAGATATTTTGTTATTTTTATACTACTCAGTTTATGCGAAATTTCTCTACATATCTGTACTGTACACGGGAAAATTTCGTATAAAATGTATTTAAATATTTGAAAAAAAAAAAAAATAATAATAATAAAGAAACGAAAATTAAACAAAATTTCTTTGTTTCATATCATATTAATTCATTTCATTTAATTGACTTTTTATGATTTGTTTTTGTGATAACTGTGAGTAAGTATACATATGTATATTTAAAATTTTAATAAATTATAGGAGTAATAAACTATACACTATACTTAAATAACATAGTAAGAATACTAGATATCTGTCAGGGTATAATCAAAAATAATAGAACCCAATAGATATTCCGAGTAGTACATTTGTATTTTCACTCTATTTCAGTAAAAGTTCCTAAACGAAACTTTCTTGTCTGTACGCTCTATGAACAGATTTAGAACTAACAATTTTTTTTCAAGAGCTTTTCTGTTTTGGAATCTGGAAAGTAGTTGCTTTTTATGACGTAAACACCCACTAAGAAGGGATTTTTTAAAATTCAATTCCTTAATTATTAAAAGGTTCTATTGACTTGAAACTTGGTATAAGTACTCTAAAACATCAATAAAATTAAACACGTATTTTTTTTTAATCAACCTCTGAGGAGGTGCAAATGGGGTGTAAGAGTCTGTATTGGGAAAAAAACATTTTGGTAGAATTTTCTTGAAACTTAGCATAAATAATAACATAACACAAATAATGAAACTATAGTAACTATAGCATGGGGATGTTCACCTAATTTTAAATGAAGTATACAATAAATGCTTGGTTTGTCTTGAAGATACAGTGCTTTTTATGGAAGGCTAATGCTTTGGCCACATTTCCGGAAACTTTCACTTTATAAAAATATGATACTACTCAAAATAGGGGATTAAAAATATTTTCACTTTAAGGTAAAATCAAGATTTGGGCCCAGTAGTGTAGTAGCTGAAAAACAGAAAAAACAACATTCGACTCGGCCAGGAATCGAACTACGGACTACCTAATCATTGATGAAGAGTAACTCAAACCTCCTACAGTAGTTACTTTTCTACCAGAAATAACTGCTAGAATATATATTGATACAGGTAAAGGCCTTCGAAGAACAAGACGTTGAATAGAGATCTTTTTAGAGATTCTGTGAACCAAATAGACGATGCCATTCGTTACCCCGCAGAATTTCTTAATACTCTGAATCCTTCTGGACTTCCATCACATAAACTCATTCTTAAAATTTGAGCACCTGAAATGTTACAAAGAAATCTTAATCTGCCTAAATTCTACAATTAAATTAGACTATAAGCAAAAACTCATAAAAACATTTTTGAAGCCACAGTGATCACTGGGTGTGTTCGGAGAGAGATAGTTTTCACCCCAAAAATAACGTTAATCCCATTGGAATATCCTTTGGAGTTTAAGAGAATACAGCTCTATCTCAAGGTGTGCTTTGCCATGACTATTAATAAATCTCAAGGACAGTCATGGCTGGCATCGCCACAGAAGCAATATCACAAACATGGTTTTCAAAAAAGTATCTATTGAGGAAAAAAAAAATTAATTTTTCAGTGACTTTTTAAAATTACAAAATGTACGCAAACGAAGCCGCGGGCAACAACTCCTCATAAAAGAATAAAAAATCATAAGTTTCTTTTATTTTTATAAACAATCTCGCATTGTGTATGCTTTAAATAATTTACGTATTAAGTTGGTAAAAATAAAATCATATTTTTAATTGCAATAAAAGCTAAACAAATTACATTCATGATTTTGGAAATTGTTACAAATGTTTCAGAATCAAGCAAAACATAAGTTATTAATAAATTTAAGTATGTACCTACATGTGTATATTTTAATTTTTGACATATTACTCTAGATACCTACTATTACCTTGTTACACATATTGTAAGCAGACAAAACGTGTTCTTGTTTATTTATTTAATTTTTGTTTTTTTTTTTTTTTTTTTAGTTGCTATATTTTCATATTCATGTATAATTTTTTACCAACACTTTTTGAAAAACTTCCTTTTTCCGTTTCTGTATACGTATTTTACATATGTACATATACATTCTATATAGTATATATATATTATATACATAGTATGTTTTATGTTACGTAGTAAATTTAAATAAATGTTATAATTATGAAAAACATTCGAATAAATGAATTTTCAAATTAATCTCCTGAGTGATTTAAAATTATTACGAACCACATAAAATTATGCATATTAAAATAATAAACTTTAAAAGAGGTCTTTTAATTTTTATCTGGCATGAAGAGAAAAAAAAAATATGAAAATAAAAATATTAAAATAAAACCACTTATATGTATACGTATTTACTTATCATGTATTAATTCAAAGTTCTTACATAATTAGCATTCATTTTTATCACAGACTATTTTTAAAATAAAATATTCCACATAAACGACTTTAAAAAAAAGAGTATAACATCTTTTTAGTTTTAAATGTACTTTATTAGCTTCATTATTATTACTAAAAACAGATTTTTCTATTCTTTCATTTATAATCACTTTTATATAGTATAGAAAATTTATAGTGAAGTATCTAAATTAGAGTACATGAAATGTAGATAAAGATTTTATCCTTAATACTTAGATATTACATAAAAATATTTTATTCGGTTTTTTTGCTGTAGATTCCTTATATGTTTATGAACACATTATATTCAGCATAATATTATATAGTAGTTTTCCATAAAAAAAAAACTCTTTAAGTACATTTAAAAGGATGCTTTTCAGGAATTTAATTTTTTTGTGAGAAGATTTTTTATTTTTTATTTTAGAGTTTCTTATAATATATCATCTAGATATGTAATATACATATATGCAAAAAGTTTTGTACTTTTTTGTTGTTTTCGTTGGCTGATGTAATAGCTTTCGAGTAAGTACTTCCAAAGAACCAATTAGCTCCATAAGTTACGTTTTGTGAATTAGAGTGTGTGCGAATTAGAGGTAAGAGATAACAACTGAAGCCATCCTGTTTCGTTCAGAAATCATTTTTTATTTGTCAGTCTTGACATTCGATATGTCTTAAAGCCTCAAGGTTCTTAAGGAGGAAACTTATTATTTAGAACTTTGTTGATGATGCTGTCGGTGTTTTGTTTGTTGTGGGAAGGCAATGTCATTCTGAAGATTGAACACTTTGCTAGTGCTCTCAAGCGTGTATCAGCTATGGCTAGAAAATGTTGAAAGAAAGCTCTCTTCATATAACCTATTGAAAAATACATTTCCTTTGTTACTTCAATGTTCTCAGGAGGAGAGGACAGAGTATTTTTCGATTTAAAGCAGAAAATGAAAGATGTTTACCCTCTTGTAAAGCTTGAATTGTGTTAAATATTTTATAAAATTTGCATTTGAATTAAAATGTTTTATTATAATATTTATAGATTTTTACAATCACAAAAACAAGTAATTTGACCTTTTGTTTGAAAGAAGAAAAAAATCTTCTTTGATTTTAAATAACACAGTTTAAATTCTACTTTCACTTTAATATCCTTCCACATAAACTTTTCCTTTTTTTTCTTTTAAAGTACCTAACTCAATTTAATTCCTTGAAGATGAAAAAAGTAAAGTGAAAAGACTTGCAGAAAGACTTTCAAAATATGTTGATTACTATTGAAAGCCCTCACAAATACATTTAATATAGCAGGTGATATAAATTTCCAATAATGTCCATTTATTTCCTAGTCACGTTTCTAGTGAAGATGTTGTAAATATCTTACGTAATAAACCTGATTTAGATGTCAATTTTAATCATTTTCCAATTTTTTAAAAATCTTACTGTGTTACATACGAAAACGTAAATGTTCATAATCAAAATAAGAAAAAAAAATTTGAAATTTATTCGGACTGCTAAAAGAATTCTATTTAAATTCAATTCAGTTCAGTCTATTCGTTTAAGTTTTTATTTTATTTGGAAAAATAATTAAGTGACGAATTAAATTGAGCAATTCATAAAAAATTCCTGAAAGAAACTTTTTTTATAAGTTATTTGTGGACCAACAATGATCCAAAATTCAATCTTTTTAAATGTTTCTAATCTTACAGAAACACGTACCAACAATATGATTTCACTTTGATTTTGTTCTTTTCTTCCATAATATAGTACTTTGAATTTTCTAGTATGAATTTTTATATTAAATATGCCCATTCTATTTTAAAATGTAAATTTATACTCATATTTAACGGGTTCTGGCATATTTAATAAACTATTCATTAAAATCTAATGGTATATTGAAAATAATTGTTGCATGCTTTTAGAAAATAATATTGTATTGCAGTATTTTGAAATTTCAGGTTTTACTTTAAGTAATCGCCTTATGTTCTACATATGCTTGTTAAAAGCATTCATTTATTTATTTATCTGTAACATTTTCACCTTCGTTTACAATTTCAAATGTGCAGATTACGTATGATGTATATACATAACATGCACATATGTTTATGTTGCCTAACCATTCATTTCTCAAAAATATAATACTTAATCAAATTTTCCAAGGATTTACTTGATTTTTTTTTGTTATTGGAATTTCACGTGTTTTTTCGTTACATTGTGAAAAATTTCAGATAACTTTTTCCTCTATTGAGACTTCAAAAAATTATAAACTGCGTAATATCGGAAACCATGAAAAATACTGAAATTCAAATTCAAATAGAAATATAGATTCTAAAAATTAAATAAATTAATTTAATGCAATTTAAAAAAAATTTCAATACTACATATTTATTCATATCCTTGATGTTATTGTATGTAGAACTGAACCATACTATACCTTATGATTTAAAAAGACGTTATTCGATCAGTTGATTGTTGAAATCTCTTAACTTTGTTGGAGACTTTTAGTTACCAAGTTTTGCTAATAATTTGATTAGAGGTTTATGTAGAATAATTTTTAACTCAAAAAATCTGATAATTTTAGAGGATCTCATCTGTTAGTTTTTAAAAGTATTCCGTGAGTTAAAAAGTGACTCATTTGTCAATTGTCGCATTATTGTATATTCTAAAATTGTTTTCTGAAAAAAAAGTTCAAAAAGAAAAAAAGTACATATAATAAATTAAAAAATTTAGTTAATTATTACAAATTCCTAAGTTTTTCTAATAGAAATTAATTGATTGGACTTCTAAATTACACAGTCAGAACAAAAAATTAGCGAACACAGTGATTTTTTCATTTCAAAGTTTCATAAAAATTAAAATAACGGAGTAAAATGCATGGTATTGATACAAAATAAAGTTTTACTTGTTCAACATAAAATATTGAAAAATCAACGAAAAAGAATTAAAACTATAGTAAAGTTACAAGACAAAAAGAAAATTTTCAAAAATCATAAGCCTAATTTATACGATAAAAAGTTAGTTATCTGAATTATGTACATATGTAAATCGAAGTACCAAACTTAAAGTACCATAAAACCATGTATGAAATATTTAAGGTAAGAAAAATATTTAGCTATATAAAAGAAAATTTGAGAGACAAAAAAACTTATATCTTATATCTTATAATTCCAAAATGTCCAAATCGATAACTTATCCTTTTTTGATTTTTTTAAATAACGTATTGGAAAATTTATTGGCGCATCCCACATCGTTCATTTACTCACTACTGACTGATATTAATCATACTACCTTCCTATTCATTTCGTTATTATTTTAAATAATTTTAGAAAAAAAAGATAGGATTACTTTTTACTGAAATTATCTAAATATATTACAAATTTTTCATAATAATATATACAAAAAAAAATTAATTACAAATTATTCATGTGACAGATATATCACCTAAATATGTAAGTGTAAATACAATATAATCTTTTAAAATCTTTATAAAAAAAAAGTATCTAAAATATTTGTCTAAATCCTTGTCTAGACATTTCGATCCATTTATAAGATTTTTGCACATTTTCTTTAATAAATACGTGTACAATATTTTTTAACCATAAACTGTCTTATATTTCATTAAAATTCAGAATATTGTTGTACAAACTGTGGTTCCTAAATGTGTAGTCCAGAAAAGTGTTAATGACATAACATATGAAATACAGAATGTCTGGTTTAAACATTTTAAGCATTTTAAATACAACACATTTATGTACATATGTAGTAGTATTACATATGTATGTATATAATGGTTATAATGCAGTTGTTTAGAAAATAAAACAATTGAACAGGAGTAGTGATATGTATGTATGTGAGAATGCACAAAAATGTCATAAAAGTCGTGTTCATAAATCAAATTTTAAAACGTGTTAACATTATGTCTTTTAAAATTACAAACTGTTTAGAATGAGAATAATTTAGATTCTTTTGTTCTGTGATAGATAGCATACATTTTCATATGTTTTATTGTATTTTAATAAAATTTCACAAGATTTAAAGAAAACAAAACATAAATTAAGTTGTTTTTAAATCTGAAAAATATGTTTAAACTTACTTATAAATATTTTTTTTCTCTTTTCTTCTTCTTCAATGTTAATCAATTTTGAATTTTTTACAAAATTCCAAAACGTACATACATATATTGCCGTATTCAAGTATCATTTTTAATTAAATAAATTTAAAAAATTTATAGAAACTTTTTAATTCAATTTCTTTAATTTATTTATTAATTCTTTTTGCTATAAACTTTGTCTGAAAATAAAAGTATTAAAGCAGAAAAAAAAAATGTTTAAAATTTTTTCACAAATAGCAACTTTTCAATATTTTTTTTTCTTTAAGAAAAGCTTCTGGCTTTACATAATTTATTTCTTTTTATAAAGGTTAAATGTGGAAATTTAAATTGTCAATGATATTAATTTATGAAGGTATGTATGAAAACTTTTTTTAAATGTTGAAGGACTTTTTTAATTTTCTTCAGACAACTGAGCAATATAGTCGTATATTTGTGAATTACAGAATATTAGTGATTTTTTAATCCGAGTTTTACCGTTTACTGCTAAAGCAATTATGAACCTACATATTCCTTTTAAATTGCTATTAATTTTGCAGTGGGTAATGAAGCTTCTCATTTTTACATTTCCAATCATGATTTTACCCTATGCTAGACCAATTTGGGATTTCGGGTAATCAACCTCGGTAGAAAAAGTGGAAACGAAAAAGCAAAGTGATTTGGTTATCTAATAGGCAGGCTAGTTTGGGTGAAAAGTTAAAAACCAGTTTCTGTTGGAATGCCTTAAGAAAATGAGAATTGTATAGCATTTTTTAAGAAGATCAAGTAATTTGACAGTTAAAAGAAGCGTGATAATAGATTTATTAGTATGCTTTATAGATCATTGGAAAGAAAATTATGAAAATAAGAGAAAACATGCTTAGGAGTGATAATAATTGGTGATAAATTAAATTTTAAGGACCATGTAAAATACATAGCTGATAAAATAGCAAGAAAGATAAACATTCTTAAAAGGATCAGAAGATACTTAAATTTTAAGATTACCTTTGTAGAAGATTTGAGTATTCTTCATCAATAATTAAGTAGTATACTTAACTAAAAACAGCGAGCGAAATGGCATCCGATAGTTTAATGGTATAACAATGCCCCGGGAAGACAGAGGTCTATGGTTCGATTCCCAGTCTGATTGAATGTCGGTTTTTCTTTTCTTAGTCTACTACACCTTTAATATACTTATTCTGCCTCACTTTAATTAGCTCGAATGAGGTATTAGATAGTTTACAAAAATTACACAATAGAACAATGGAAATAATTTTAAAGAATAACATATTCACTAGTGTTAAGGTAATGTTACAACAATTAGAATGGTTGAATATAAAGGAACTATTAAGTTATTATATAATGCCCATTTAGCACTTGTATATTTAAAATATAACCTTGTGCAAAGTAGAGATATTCATACATATGCATTGAGAAGAAGAAGTTGGTATAAATAAACTGAAGAATGAAGTATAAGACTAAATATATTAAGACTAAATATATTAAAGAGAAAAGTGAAAGAATATGTAAAATCTGAGTACAGTGAGCTTTAGATTAAGAATTTAGTTATAAGTTATATGTATGTTTATTTGTAATGAATTATGAAAAATTCTTTGATAGACTAATAAATGAATAAATAAATAAATAATAATAAAAATGAACTTTATTTCTTAAATTCAGTTTTTTTTTTTAAATTATTAATTGTCTTGTTTACTATTTTTTGCAATACGACGTCATCAGGATTGTAGAAAATTATTAAAATCTAGCTGACGAGAAAATAATATCAATATCCTCTGAAAGGATTATTTAAGTCAGATTACTCATAATTGTTATCTTTTCTAGAATAAAAACATTCTGAAAAATAAAGTTAAAAAAAAAGTAAAGCAAAAATTTTAAATGAAAGTATACATTTTTCCTTCTTTCGAATCATTTGGATCTTTCAAAATTACTTACGTTCACAAAAGTTCAAGGAAAAGATAATACGTATGTATGTAGGTATCTATAAATTTTTAAATTTTGTTTATAGTAAAGCTTTTAAAAGTAAAAAAAACTTCATAGTTTCTATTTTTTTTCTTTTCTTATTATTTTTCTTGATATGAAAAACTTTGGCATGGAAATTTCACTTATAATATATTCTGTTTCCTTTATTTTGTATTTCTGACCAAACAAAAGAAATAATTTTTAAAATGAAATTTTTCTTTTTAAAGTTAAAATGTTCTTAGAATTAAAGATAAAAAACAAATTTAAATAAAAGATTATTTATAAAAGAAAAGAGGATTTTTGATGTTTATGAAATTTTCGATATGAAATTGTCAATTTAAATTTATGACTTTTCATGAAATACGAGTATCTATTGAAATAGTTGAAAATAGTTACATTTTCTTCGGTATTTTACTCTTTGAAATCTTTACTTAGGTGTCATTCTATCTACGGCCATGTATATGACTTGAATCGATACATAAAACCCCAGATATACAAGTTTAAAGCTGAAAAATCCTAACTCTTCCTTATAAAGATTATGCAAATAAATTTTTATAATCGTGACTTTAAGAGTGACTTTATTTATTTTTTTTTTTTTTTTTTCAAAATTATTTAACACCTTTGACAGAAATTTGCACCGATCAAAAAATGCAAAAAAAGTACAAAAAAATCTATAAATAGAATACACAAGTGTAAGATAGTACTCGTATATAAAAATAATTTAAAATTTTTTTTAATTATTGTACAACAACGTAGGGATATCTTTTTACTGTTTACTGTATGCATGGTGAACGGAGGTTATGGTGAAGGGGTAAAGTGGCAAAGAACACAAAAAAATTAATTTTTTTCCATTATTTTCAAACCTACATAGTATCAAAATAAAACATTTTATAATTTATTTGCACAATTATAATTAATAAAAGTGAAAGAGAAAACCCTGTGATTTCATTTACGTCCAATCTTTAAAAAATATTCAATAGCATATTTTAATGAATGCACATAAGCATAATCACACTATGACAAGGTTTCATTTTTATTTATTGTCTAGCTACTTATATTCCAAGAATAAGATAAATCTTTTTATTGTACCATTAGATTCAACTACAATTTATCATTATTTTCACAACAAAAGGAAGAAAGTGAAAAATCACAACGTTCATTGTACATATGTAGATTCAAAATTTACTCATGTAAATAATTTGAAAAATGTTTAAAAAAAGGGATTTGAGGAAAAAAAAAGTTTTTAACATAATAATGCAATACATAATGCTCTTTTTATTTTTTTACTTGTGTATGACATCAGCTTAAAAAGTGTAAGTAATGTTCTTAAAAATTTAAATAAGAAAGTGTAGTAACTGAGAAACATGAAAACGACATTCGACTCAGCCGGGAATCGAACCACGGACCTTTACCTTTCCGAGTAATGCTCAAAACCATTGAGCTACCGAATGCCATGTCGCTTGCTGTTCTCAGAATACTCAAACCTCCTACATAAGTTAATGTAAAAAATTATCTAAAAGTTAAAAAAGATACATAAAATAAAATCACAATAAAATCTTTAAGAATTTTACTATTTTTACACTATATATTCAATTGAAAATACTTTCCATGCAGTTTTTTTATTTATTGAATAAAAAAATTGTTTTATTTTGTAAAATAAATTTCCTAATTTTTTTTAATATGTATACATACGTACATTTTATATTATTTTACAAATAACTTATAAGAGGAATTTTCTGATAATTTTATAGGAAATAATAATGAAACATTTCTTACATAATTTAAACAAAGTCATCAAGTAATTGAAATCAATTATCTAACAGCAGATTATTACAGTAATAAATATTTTCAATTTTTGTTGACATTGTTAACAAACATTGTGGTTATATGCTTTGACGTTAATTAGTGCTGACACACTGTTGTGAGAAATTTATGATTTACAATTTCTGTAACAGTATTAATTGTAACAAATATGTCATAAATAATTTTAATAATAATAATGACATTTAAAAGTTAAAACATATTTAATTAAATATAGTTGAATTATATCAAAAATATAACTTTCATAATATAAAATTTCTGAGAAACTTCTAAAAAATTCTAGAAAAAAATTCGTTCTCTACTAACGATTTAACGAATGTACTCGTATAGTGATTCACATTCCACTTTAAACTGTATAAGTACATTTATGATATGACAGGAAAATGGCCATGAAATCTCAAATTAACTTGAAAAGACCAAGGCTCTTGACGAGCTGTAGCGCCATGGAGTTAATAAAAGTGAGATGAGCAGCGCAGATAATGTGAATACTGTAATAAACTTTGGAAGCCAAAAACGAGAAAATTAATGAAATTGTAGATGCTTTTTGTTATGAAGCAAAAAAATGTTTTTGTCATAAATTGGTGTCAAAAGTAAAATTATCAAGGAAATTTATTATACATGTGTGAAAAATTAAACATTAAAATTGCGAAAAAATTAAGTCAGACATTTCAGTCTTTAAATTGCTCACAGAATATACAAAAAATAATATAGCTATAATTTAGGTTATACAATATAAATATATATATTGAAAGTTTATTGGTATATGAAATAACAAATTTTATACTGCCATAACTTTCTTCCGACGATAATTTATAGTTAATTCACATAAAATATATGTATATAAAAAGTATATAGTATTTTACCTTTTATTTTTTCTGTAATTTATCATTCTTGAAAGGATTAGGTGGTTCATGTTTGTGAACATGCGTGTCTACACTTGTTTTATTTTTTTCTCGTATCTAGAATTTTTTCTCATAGCTTTTATTATTAAACAATATATAAAATACAATTAACTTCTTGGATATACATATGTATATATATTTATATATAACTTACACATGTATATTTTATTACATTTTTGGAAAGATATTTCCAAGGTTAAGAAAAGTAGTAATTTAAGACATTTTTTTACTGTCATGATATCGATTGAAAAATTGTTTCTTTTTTATAGAAAATATGTTTGAAATAATAAATAAAAATTTTCTGAAATATATTTAATATGAAATTAATATTTATATTATTTTTTTTGTTTTTTTAATTTACATACATACATATATTCATGGATATGTATTTTAAAACTCATTATAAAATTTAAATTACATTTACGTGCTTGAAATAATTATGTTAAAGAAAATATTAAAATAACAATAACATATGTGTAGTACATAACAATGTAGGAGTCATCTTATAATTTAGTATTCTATTAAGGATAATGAGCTTTTTAGAAATATTTTTTTCAATATCATCATGTTTAAATAGTATATGCATATGTATACGTATGTATGTGCATATGTAGTACATGTCAAAATTTTTATTTTCTTAGAGTAGATAAAGTAAACAACAAAATAATATGTGTAACTTAATAATCGATGGAACCATTTGTTGTAAAATAGGGTCGTAATAAAAATAAGATTATGAATAAAATATATGTATGTACATTATAATATATTAATTCAAAATGTTAGAAGTCAAAACTATAAAAATTGATAACTTTCACGTGTTAGGTGTGTCATTTGTAACATACTATGAATGCTATAGATACTCCGTTACATGGATTAGTTGTTGTAAGGAGTAAATAAAAACGTAACAACTTCTTAAATTTTCTTTTTAAAAGTTTGCTGTTGTTCCGCTTTACCTCTCAATTAAGCATGGAACACGATCACAATCAGTTTTTTTCATTGAACTCTGTTTGAACTGTGTTTTTTTGTATCGACCAGTTACATTTCTGATTCTTATTTTGTGTCTCACATTAGATAAACCAGTTGAAATTTTTCTTTAAATGTAATTTTTGTTAAAATTTAAGTGGAAGAAAATTTATTGAATTAAACTCATATTCATAATATGTACAATAACAATATGTTAAGTTTTATAGTTTTCTTTCAATTATTACAATTTACAAATAAATAGTTTTCTTTACCTGAAAACATTTAATAAATCTTTCAAATTGAATACATAAATTACTATCATTCGATCGAATATTTTATCAGTAAGGTCAAAGAACAGGAAATAACAATTCCCATTTTCTATAGAAATCTTTAAGCACTACAAATTGTATAAAATAATCTAAAAAAAAACTTACATATATACAATTTTATGTTGTGATACATGCAAAACATTAACTCTATCGATTTTATATTATTCTGGAGTAAGAATTATTAAGTGCAATACTCGTTGAAAACGTTATGTAAATAAAATGTATTACATGAAATGTGTAATTTTCTTAATACCTTAACTACATGATTACAATAAAGATTTATGTTAGGGCTTCCATAGAATACACATTATATGCATGAAAATCATTTAATTCAATTTCTGCTCGACCAGCATTCTTTTAATATTGATCAAAAATTTATGAGTTTCAGTTTAAAAAGAATTGAAAGCTAAGGGTAATTTATATAATTGTATGATTTTTAAAAAGTTTATTCATTTATTTATTATACTATAGGTACCTATACTTTTTTTAAATATGAATAAAAATACAGAAAATAATGTAGATTATCCACTTACAATTTTTTTGAAATACGATATCCGACTGCTTGTGTTAGCTTGAATTCATAATTAATACACTTAATTAATACTTTAATACCATTAAATCTGTCGAGTTCTTCAATCAATATTAATATCTTCGGCCTCCCTGTGAAAAACAAACATAGTTGGTATAAATCTGTTCACTGCGGACAAAAGTATATAAATGTAAACAATGATTGTCACCCATAATTCTTGAAGAGATTCTCTTTCAAATAATTTTCACCTAAACCTATGCTAGAGTTCCAAGTTAAAAATAACTACATTGAATGTAAAGGAAGGCCTATACTTTATCGTATTTAAACTATTTTTGATATTTAAAATGACACCTATATTAACAGCAAAATAATTTTCACGTCAAATAAACACAGTACAACTTAATTAATCAAGAAAGAGGAAACGATTTTTTCTAAAACTTCGATTAGTTTCTGCTAACTTTTCATATAAATGTTTTTGATAAATTATAAATTGAAATTCAGATCTGATCACCCCACCCACACAAGAGACAGATTTATAAAAACGCCATGTACATAAAAGAATATAGAAAAGTATGCTTATGTTGCCTGTACTGACTTCGATTTTTTATCATTATAAAATTTACCAATTTATAACCTTTAATAATCGATATTCTATAAAATAACGTGCTATTAAACATTATTATACTTTAAAATATTTTAATAGTAATAAAGGTAAAATCATCATCGGTGAAAGAGGTAATAAGTTTATTAGTTTTATTCAAGCAAAATAATACAAGAGAACTCAGGCCTTATAAAAATGTTTTAATCTTCCTTGATCAGTATTCACATATGTATGTACATATGTCAACAAACATATGAAGGTTTCGGAGCAGGTATGATTTTTAATTATTTTCTGAAAACATTGTTTTTCGTATTTGTTAGGGAAAACATGTGAGCGATTTTCTGAAAAATGAAATTTTTACTAAGAGTAAGAGAAGTTTTTTAATTGTATATATGTATGTATGTATTTCTATGGCCAGCTGTGGCCTATTCTAGGCAGACATTTTTCATGCCGCCACGCTAACTTATGGTATGTACTATGTACTTATATAATGTCTGTTGCGACATACTTAACACATGTATGTTCAGTGTGCTACCTCTATAAATAAATAGAACTTTTTTAGGCGGCCGACAACTTTTTACGAATTTTGTCTAATTAGATATTAAATTAAACGGAAAATTTTTTTCGGAAAATTTTTTTTTACAAGGCGAGCCATAGAATAAAATTCGTGCGATATTCCTCAGAGAATCATCTTATATAGACACTGCAATATTAATGCCTAAATTTTTTTGTAAAGTAAGGCTAATGTAAAATGTAAATGTAAATAATATTTTTCGGTTTTTCGACGAAATTTTGAAATTTGTTCATTAGTTCAGCATTGTGACCATGATATTTTAGTGGCCGAAGTGGTATGCTGCAATTTAGTGCAATGGTGCACAATTAACATCAGAGTCAGCCCTGTCATACGATTAAATTCGTTCTTTAGAAACCATTGTAGTAGTTCGCATTCCACTTTAAACTGTAGGTATGAAAAGCAAAATCTTCAAGCATTAAGCTGGTGTTATCTGTCTTGTTTTAATAATAATCTGCACTAAAATTCGTTGAGTTATTTTCTTATTTTTTTTTATGCTATTCTGATTTCCAACTTTTCAAGTATTTTTTTTTATATTAAAGTATCTTAAAATATCTTCGTTTTACTTTAAAAAAAATTAATTTTCAGTGTAAAATAGGTACATTATTTTTTCTACAAATTTTTCAAACAATTACGTATTCTTAAAATATTCAGCATGATAAAAGTTCATTTTTAATTGTTGCATATTAAATAATATTTTTTCTTGTTTTTGTTTTTCTTTATTCTTGAACTACTTGTGTATGTATCATACAAACATATGTATGAATATATTTACAAACATAATTTTAAAACTTAGTAAAGAGCACATCATTTTCCAGTCAGTGAAATATAAAATTAAATAACCTTTTTTTTAAAAAATAATTTCTCTTTTCATTCGCCTGAACTTGTTAAGAACACCAATAAAAACAAAAATGCATTTTTATTTTTCCGAAAAATTTAATTGAAAACAGTCTTTTTCGCTTTTAGATTGTGTTTGCTGTATTCCTGGATTTTTTTTTTTTTGCTATAAAAAGTGTGAATAGAAAATTTTAACTTTTGTGTGAAAAATGAGTGAAAAGTTAATTTTAATATTACTCCTTGATTTTTAATATTCTTTGTATGTTTTATGAAAAATTGTTTTTTTTTTTTTTTGCTTCAAAAAGTTCGGTTAGTGTTTATGCTGTGTGTTAATTGAAATAATTTTAACGAATTATTCTACATTTATTATTTTTTCCTCTTTTTTTTTATATTATGGTATATCTTATGTAAGGTTGTTCAGATAATAATTATTTATATAATACATAGAATGCGTTGAAATTACTCGTACTCCTTATATAAGCATGATTTTCAATATAATATAGAAGTATGTATATATGAGTCTAACATGCTAAATGTGTATGAAATCCTTATAATCTTTAGAATAGGACAAAAATTATTTTTATTTTCAATTAAATACATAATATTATTTTTGTTTCTTTTATTTTCACGAAGATTCTGTAAGTAGAACTGTACAAATTAAATTATTTTCTTGATTAATATGTTATTAGTAGTCAAGATTTATTTCTTCTTTTAGTTGAATATTAATTAGACAACACTAATTTCAATAATTAATTACTGAAAGTATAGCAAGACATTAATTAATTACAATACTACTTCGATCAGTTTTTATATTAAAGAAAAAGAAAAAAGTAATAAAAATGAATAAATTTTTTTTTATGCATTTGAAAGATACCTACACACAATTCCAGATTAATAATAATTCAAATACGAGAAAATTAATCGCATTAATAAATTAAGAACATACATACTTATATACATATACATATGTATATGATATTTATATGATAATTTTGAAATAATAAATTTTTAGCTCTAAATTGGAAATTTTAAATCAATACTGTATTTCGATTTGAAAAAAAATTTTTTTGAATAATAAATCATTTCGACTAGCTGGCATTTCATAGAAATATTGTAAATTTGAAGTTTGAACACTTTTTCTTTGATTAACCTAATTTTCGCCAAAAATTGGCTCAGTGAGTTTTCACAGAACGACGATGATTTATTTTTTTTTTTTGTTAGCGAAAATAAATTTTTGATGAGCCTTAATCGTTTTTAAATATTATTTTTTATTGTCTTTAAGTTTTGGCTTTAACTGTGACTCTATCTCTAAGCATATAATTTACTATATATTTGTGTATACAGTTTCCAAAAACTGTTAACCATATCGTTGATCAAAAGATTTCAAAGTCATTATAGCTTCTTAGATATTACTAATCAAAATGTTGTTTTAATACAATTTGAATATTATTTTCAGGTAACGCAGACTACAAACTCATTATCTTCACTGAATATTTTAGTTTTATAATCAAGTACTTAGATACCTGAATATATCAAATGTGAAGAAAAAAAACAGTTGTTTCTTTATTTTTAAATATTTTATGATGTATAAGTAAAAAAAAAAAGGGTATATGAAATAACGTACATAGGATATAATACACGAAAGAAAGAGAAACAAAAACTTTTATATTCTTAAAAATTTTCTGAGAAATAAAGGCAATAATTAATTTTAAATATTGAAGGTTTTATTACATCAGATATCTACTTGTAATCTTTGTATAAAAATAAATTGTAAAAATAAAATACATAAAATCAGTAGGTAATAACTAGTAACGCAAGGTACAGGTAAGAAATTAATTTTTAGTATATAAGATGATACTTATTTTCTAATAACTTTTTTAGTTATTTTTCATTTGAACAAAGTTATAGTTCTAATAAACAGTATCTACATATACAGCTCGATATAAAATTGTGTATATTTTGTTTGTGAATTATATTGTATTTGAACTCATAAACAATATAATTATGGGTCGTATGAGTAATGCAGAAAAACAAAAAAATTATAGATTAAGACATTCAGAGATGTATAGAGAAAAAAATCGGAAACGGATGAAAATTAGAGAGCAAGAAATTAGACGTCTTCGTCAGGAGAATCCTGAACTTGATGAATTTTATAAAGAAAAAAATAGAATGCAAAAAAGAGCATATCGAGCTAGGAAAAAAGCAAAAACATCATCAGTTAAAGATATTGGATCAACATTAGCAGATAGTCTTGTGGTTCCGTCAACATCTACTGATCTTCAGTCATTTGAGAAAGCAACTAAAAAAATGGAAAATATTTTATCAGATTCATCATCTAAACAGAAGCCTGATACAAAGAAAAATACTTTTAAAATAAGGTTGAAATTTAATAAAATTAAAAAACATACATTAGAGATTCAGAAAAAAATTTAAATATGTATTCAAATCCGATGAATAAATTGTGTTGAAATTGTACTTGAAATGAAAATTTATTGTGTTTGTATTAAATCAAAGTTAATAACGATGGAAGAGAATTTGTAGTGTTAATCAAAATTCATATTAAAAATACAAATAGTACATATATTTTTTTTTTGTAAATAAGAAATGTAAATGCCTCATGTTTGTGAAGTAAACTGAAAAAATTATATATCTGTATGCTTTTAGTTTTAAATAACTTTCGTTTCACAATCATTTGCTAACTGTTAATAATTCCGGTCACGTCTGTAAGAAGGATATTCACTGTCTGATATGATAAGTATGTAAAAAAGAAGATTTATATTCATCATTATAATATAAAATATGTTTAATCTACATCCTTTACGATAAACTATAAAAAAATAATTTGTATTCACACAACATTATAGGCAGTACAGTAGTAAATTAAATCATAATTTCTGAATTTTGATAAAATTTGTGCCAAATTTTTCAATATTCTAGGATTTCAAATTATAGGGTGATATTATGAATATCATAATTCGTTCGATTGAATTTCGATCATAAATAGGACGAAAAAATATTTTGATATTATATTAGACAATCGAATCGAAATCGAAAAATAATTGGTTGTTATAAACTGTCATTTTGATGTAATTTTTTAGTTAAATTTCAAATTTTTTTTAAATAAAAAGATAGTTAACTAGCTTTTTGGTATGTTTTTTTAAAACAAAATTAGGGATACAAAAGAGTTTATAGTGTAAAGAAAACCAAAAAAAAATTGCTCATGTTTATAAAAAAAAGATTTTGTAATTATGGAAAATTATTTATATTAATTTTTTTATTTCTTATTTATTTATAATATACCATTTTATACTACATAATGTAATATTAATACATACATTGTATAAACAATTAGAAATCAAATATCTGTTAAAAAAATCGAACTTCATAAACTTTCATAATGGCGGACAGTAGCCGAAGCGGTAGAGTGCTGGCTTCTGATGCTTAAGGTTTTGAAATCGAATATGTCTAATGCCATAAGCACAAAACAGCGACTAACGAACGACGAACAACGAACGACGAACAACGAACGACGAACAACGAACGACGACTTTTATCTGTCAAAATTTTTTAAATAAACGTTGTTGTATGAAGTTCGACGAACAACGAATTTTTCGCTCAGTGAATAAATTAAAACTTATTTCTATTTTGGTAGTCGTTTGTTGAAAAAGAAGAAGATAAAATTCATTTCGACAAGTCATTTAAAAAAAAAATTCAATTTGTGAAGGTTTTGCGTTTTTGTGATTTTGAATTTTATGATATTTAATAACGGTAAAAGAATGAGTTTTGAAGAAAATTTAATTAATTATGTCAATAAACAATGATAAGACAAAGCAAGTTTTTATTATCGCATTCTGTGCATAACAACTACTTTTCTCAGTCGGAGATTTGAGTATTCTTCATAAATGATTAAGTAGTGACTAAGAACAGCGAGCGACATGGCATTCGATAGTTTAATTGTAGAACAATGTCCCGGAAAGGAAAAGGTCTTGGGATCGATTCCCGGTCTGATTGAATGTCGTCTTCTTGGTTATAGTCTATTACACTACCAACTAAAAGAAGAAGGTTTGAAATAATTTGAAATAAAATTAGTGAAATTTTAAATAAAAAACAAACAAATACCCATTCATTGTTGTGCTATAGTGAAGCAAAAACTTAAAAATAATCGTATCCTATATTTACTGCTAGTTATAGAAAATATAAAAAGTTCATTATCTTCGAAATTTAAAAAATATAAAGATTTCACTTATAATGAACATTTGTTAACATAAATTTCTGTTGAACATTTTCATAACAAAAATAAATAAAAAGAATCTAAAATTTAAAATATCAAATAAAAGTCGTTTCGAACAAATTAAATAATGCATAAAATAATTTTAAAAAATTTACTGTGTAAATACAAGTGTTTATATTTTTTGAAAAATTTCACAGGATAGCTAAAGAAAAGCTAAAATAACGAAAATGAACATTTCTAATTTATTTTCTCTTTTTTTTATAAAATTCGAAATATTCTACCTGTTTTTGTATAATTTTACAAGTGCCAGGTTAAATGAATTTACATTATATTTTATTTTAAAATAAGGCTATTTCTACAAAGGTACCAACGGTTTTAATTTATTTTTTATATGTTTTTATTAAATAAATATTATCTACGCGAACATACAGCAACATAGTATTACTCTTTGAACATGAAATAGAATGAAATAATTCAAAAAGAAAGAACATTGTCAAACAAAAACTTGTTTAAAAAAAAAGGAAAGTAAATAATGAAAGAAAAATTCATTTGAAAATCATTAAATGAAGAAATATAAATGTATATATGTACATACATATTACGAGTATAGTATACCTATATGCTTTTTGAGTTGAAGAAAAAATAGCTTTAAAACACTTTTCTCTATTCCGAATTCATTATTTTCCTAAAACTCATTATTATTTTATACTTTTTGAGTTTGCCGTTCTTTGTTTTTCAAGAAAAAAAAAAATGAGAACAGATGTTTATTTTTCTTAATTTATTAAAATACTTATTGTATTTGAATATGTAGAAGAAAAAAAGTGTTCGTAATGTATGTAACATGAAATAGTTCATTTTAGTTTTTTATCACATTTTTGTCATGAAAACTAAACATTTTTCTAAAAGTATAAAAATGTGAATAACATTTTTATTATTATTATTGAGCCACAACGTAGGGAGGTCTCTTTACTGTACCTAATTAGCACATCTTTTGCATAACAAATAGAAAATTTCTAAGTACATATCTATAATAAGTAGAATTTCTATATAGAAATAAAATAATACCTGTTCTGAAAACTATCTGATTTTTTATTTATAACCTCTCAAACCAGGTTTTTGTATTTTTTTTAAATACAAGAAGTCTTCATAATATAAAAAATTCAATGAATCTATTTTTTAGTAATTCAAAAGCTTTCGAGAAGAAAAATTTAAAAGGTTTAAGTCAATTCTATTCAAAAAAATATTATAAATTCACAAAAGAGTACTCGTCTTTTTGATTCAACAAGTTTTAGTATGTACAAACTAAATGCACGTATTGAAACGAATCTGTTTCATTATAATTTCTTAATGATGATACAAAATAATGAAGTATTTTCAAAAGAAAACCACATAAAAAGAGTTGAAATGATCTCTATATCTCTATTGATGTATGCAATTAACTTGAAAACAGTTTACAATTTTTATGATGAATAAAAACCAAGAAAAAAGTACATTTGAATAGCAATTAGCTACAGTTTTTACGTAGGTACTAGAAAAAAAAGATTTTTTTATTTTGTTAAAATTCCTAATTGAAATCTTTCTTCATATTTTTTTGACTAATATATAGGGTGTTTCGTTTGGTTTTGTTTGAAATGATACCAGTGACAGGTTTCATCAAAACAAACAAAAAATCGTATTGGTGGAGGGGGGAGGGGGGAATCACAACGGTTTGGCCGCCAGAGGGCGTTGAAGTTTTTTTGCACTTTTTTTACAAAACCCACCATAACTTTCTACAGTGGCATTCTAGGCTCACTTCGTATTCAGAAAAAATATGTAGTACCCTTTGCCTTTTCAAACAAAACCCTATTTGTCCCTCTATCCTGAATCCTACAAAAGTTAGACGCGTTCAAATTAAAAATTTTTCCAAATTTTTCCCAAATTTTTTGTGTTTAACCCTGTTTGGCTCAAAAAAAGTTTAAATTAACTCCCACTTTTTATGCAGAAAATAGAAGTTCAATTGATTTTGCATCAATTTGTTTTATCTTTTTTTTTTTTTTGAATGCATAGTTTTCGAGATATTTGCACTTGAAAAAACTACAAATTAGCATTTCTAGCACCTATTTTCAATTTATACTGCAATAAAAGCACATTGAAACCATGAGTTTCAAAGATTTGTGTTTTTCACTTTTTTCGATGAGACCTATCACTGGTCAAACGAAACCAAACGAAACACTCTGTTTAGCAATTTCCCTTTTTCAATTATTTGTTATTCAGGAAGATTTCTCTCAACAAAAGTTAATAATATGTATGTAGATACGCTTATTGAGTATAAATGAAAACTTTTCTAACGCCATGCTCATTAACAGAATCAAAAGACTTTTATGTTATATTTTTTATATTTATATAAAAACAATACTCATACGAATTTATCAGTTTGAAAATATGAAACTAAAAACAATCGTGAAAAAAAAATATCTAGTGCATTTAAAAAAATTCATTTTTGCTTTTTAATAAAAAATATGACAAAAATTATTGAGAAAGAAAAAATGACTAACCTTAGCATAGCGAATGGGTCAATTTGAGGAATTTGTTATCATAATTTAGTTTAATCTACCAAAATTTAAAACTAGTACCAATCCAGAGTACTGAAAAGTTTAAACTCAGAAGTTTTTAAAATATGTTTTTTCCTTCTACTCATCTGGCTTTATAAGTAATGTTTATAGATAATAAAAAACACAAAAAGTAATACGAAAAAACTGTCTTTCATCTTTTGAATAATTTTTAACATAAAAACTAAGTATATAGATTGATATAATTATTCCAGCTAAAAAACCTGTACTTATTTTGTTTTTTAATTTTTTGTTTTAAAAAAAGCATTAAATTAATCACATTCCACACAAGTATAAAACAAATTCCTCTAGAAAAGTTTAAAAAACCTCGAAAATACTAAAGCCTTTTAATTTTAATTAATTATTTTTCCTTTAACTAAAAATTTCTAAAAAGCTTAAACTTGTCTTCAGTTTTATAACTGAAGTATTTATGGAATTCCAAAAGTTTCATTTTAATTATACATAATGCAAAAACATAAAAGTTATCTAAAAATTTTTTTTTTTAAAAAAATCTTTTTTATAGTAAACCAGTCTTGAAATTTGAAATGTAATGAAAAGGTTTTAATTGAAATAAAAGTTACTTTTGATTATTATAATTCGTCTGAAGTAATTTTTTTAATGAGTAAAATATTATTCTTAAAATAATAATGAGATAAAAGATAAATAGATACTTAATGATTAATTTATAAAAACCTACAATCGGATTATAAAATAGAACAGAACAAGAATATTAAATAAAAGAAATGAAGTAAAAATATATATAAATAGGTAGTTTCTTCTAAATTAGATTTTTCACCTAGAAAAACGATTTCCGAAGAAATCTATTCAAATTAAAAAAGCTTTAACTTTTAAAGGCTTTCATAAAGTAAAATTGATTTCTTTTTAGTCAGTTTTTCGTTGATTTCGTGATTGTTTATGCATAGAGAACATTTGTTTTGTATGTACGTACGTATGTAAGATTTAATGTGAAATTAATCTAAAGATTTATTATTCTTTAATAAGAAATAAAAATTTTAATAACAATACAAGAGATAAATGAATCATAAAAACGGCCTACTCAAAAATCTTTTACTAATATTTTAACAGGATAATATTTACTGACATTACGCCTACTGATGAAAAAAAACACATTAAGAAAAATATATTGTACACTGGTAGCTTACTTTACTTAATGACTTCAGCTTCACAGAAGGTCTTTTTAACGACTTTGTTTCTACTTCCCTAATTCTCTACGTATCTAAAAATTCATCCATGTTATTGCTAATCTGAAAAATACCTGGTTCTTGGAATCTTCTTATTTAAAACTAATTTTTCTCCATCAACCAATATCTAAAATAAAACAAGTTATAATGTAAATTTTAAAAACTTTAGCTTTAGTTATAATGTGAACAATATGGATTTTGCATATAAACAAAAAATTATATTAATGATGCCGACAGTAGATTTCATTCAAAATTGTTTAATATCAGAAAATCTATGTAAAAATCATATCATAATTTTTCTAACACATCAACAAAATTTTTTCGTATTATAATAATTTTTTTTTATAAATATGTGCGTTTTTTTAAATCATTAAAGCTTATGCTGGTGCTTAAGCTGAAGAGGATTTTTGCATGCACAATATTCTATAGATCTAAATTTGTACTCTTGAAAAAAAGAAAAAAAAGAAGATAAATTACATTAATTATTTTGCTCATTAATTTCATTTAACTTAATTTTTCTTATCACGTTTTGTATTGTATTGTATTTGTATTCGTGTGTATGCTCGAATATTGCTTGATAGTATTATTTTATTATTTCCCAGAAAAAATATGAAAATAAAAACAGCATTAAATGTTTATCATCTTTAAATTCTTGAAGCGTATTATACCTACATATATTATTATGAATTCAATATATTAATTATAAAATAATTAATATGAAACGATATAGATGAAATATTACGTTTTGATATATGAGTTAGATAATGGACTTTTCATGTACATATAATCATATTCTGTAAATGCTGCTAACTTATTTGGAGATAGATACCATATAACAATCAAATCGTAGATTGTATATTGTAGATTGTATATTAGATTTAAAAATACATGGTAAAAATCGAATTTATTATTTTTCATTTGTTTAAGGAGCATGTATTTTAAAATTGAATTTTAGAAAATAATTTTTCTTCTTTTAATCTATTTGCTTGTGTTTTTCAACTTGAATTATCTTTTCTTAGCATCTTATTTACACAAAATTCATTAATGGAAAGATGGAAAACATGGAAGGTCGTAGATTTGCAGTACATTACCCAAGTTTGTATTTTCTTCCTTTTATATAAAAAATTGATTGGTAATAATACTCTCGATATTTGGAAAGTGATGATTATCCTGCAAGGATATAGAAAATATATTGATTAAAGTTATTTGGTTTAAAAGATATTTGATATTTACACATATTATATTTATCTGATTGAACGGACATAACTTTCAGTATCGAAAATTAAATGGGAGATTATTTAGGTAACGTGTAGACTATGTACAATGTACATCTTTGTTTTTACTTATTATTCCTCGGGAGAACTTATTTGTGCATAAGTATTGTTCTTTTCTGCAGCTTTGTTCTATACTATTCTACTATATGTTAACTTTGGTTAACTCTTTTTTCCTTGAAGATTCCCACTCTATGACTCTAAGGCCATACATAATTGTGTTGCTGGTAACTGGACTACATTATACTATCTTTTAATGAAATTTAATTGATAATTATTATAAAATAACCATTTTTAAGCGTTTCCATGGCAAAATATTATTACAGATTATTCTTCATAATTAATAGAAATTTGTAATTCTTACTTTAATGGGTATCAACAGCAAACAACCAGCTTATAATATACTATTATGTTCATGTCCAATTTTTTCCTGTTTTTGGTTGCACTTTCAATAGAAGCATATGTGGGAAATATATTTTAAAAAGGTAAAAGTTAAAATGTAAAATTTTCTTGGTAGCAAAAACTTAAACATCCTTTCTTCAGTTTAGAGTTCAGATGAAAATTTAATAATGATAAACCACATTTACTTCAACTTTCTTATAAACTTTAATGATTGAATGAAATAAATAATTTAATTGACTGAATCTTTAAAATTTTGCTAAAACATGAATTTAATTTGTTAATTTTCATTTTTAAATTTTGTAGTTTTAAAACTATTTTGCTTTACTTATTTTGTTTTTGTTTTTCCACCAGAATCTTAAAAAGATAAGAACATCATTTATACAATTTACAATTAAACATTATGAAATGAGATATTGATATGAAAAATTTGTCAAACACATAAAAAAGTTCCTTTTTCACATTTGAATATTAACTTCTTTCTTTTTTCTTTCTTATTTAATGTAACTTTTTGCTTTTGAATTTTATTCTATAACTTTTATCATACGAATATTATGAAGTTTGCTTTTTTCTCAAATTTCATTTTCCCATTTTGTATACGATAACCTTTTATAAGACACAGTTATTATTGTTTTGACATATTTTATTACATTTTTGCTTTTGAGATTTGTCGACCCATAAAACTAAAATTGAAATATGTCGAAATACTTTTTTATTTCTGAATTACTCTTAAAATACTTAACGAGTCACATATGCATTTTTCGAAAAAAAATTATGAAAACAAATCGATGCAAAATCAATTGAACTTTTATTTTCTGTAATAAAAACTAAGGCTTAATATAGAGCACTTTTTGAGAAAAATAGGGTTAAAGTCAAAAAAATGACAAAATTTTGAATCTGAGGCCTTATAACTTTTGAATGGTAATTTTGCAAATGACCCTAGCGTGCCCCTGTAGAAAGTTATAGGGTAAAACAAGAAAAAAGTACAAAAAATTAACCCCCCCCCCCCCCCCCCTCTAACTCCGTAACGGTTGAGATTGAATACAATTTTTTGTTTGTCTCGCTGAGACCTATCCGTAGTTTCCTGGTCGGATACCTAAACTGAATCACCCTGTATATAATTTATTCAATTTATTTTTAATATAAAAAATAATTTCTAGGTTATGATAAGTTTTACAATATTTAAGGTATCAAAGTAGATTCCGCATTCGCAATTCCGTTCGAATAGCTGATGACATTCGAAATTCATTTGTTCGAATTAAAATTGTTATTGCAGATTCCATTCGAATCAATCTAATCCGTTATATTTACATACATATGTAGCGGTAACATTATTGTTTTATTTTGTGTGAACATTTTTTTCCTCACATCTATGTATTAAAATGAAATAAAAAATTTTCTAAATTTAAAAATTGTATTTCAAAGGAAAAACAAAATATAGAGAAACATCAACTTTTCACAAAAAAAAAATAATTTCAAAATATTTAAATCACACTTTTAATTCACTTTATGTACCACCTATTTTTCGAAATTTCAAACGGATTCTAAAATACCCCTTCGAAATTTGTTCGAAAGGAGTGATTGAAATGCAATCAACTTTCGATCGAAATCTAGAATATAGCTATAGAGGTGTTAGTTAGAATACTTGTTCGTATCCCAGCAAGTGGTCATAGGTTACAGAGCCTACTGTCCTTTCATGTCTGAGATACATCTCCAACAATCTTCTGCTCCTATTCTGTTTCCGATTCGACATAGCAAGTGTCCGCCTGCTAGCACCTACTCAAATATATATATGTAGAAGAAACTATATGAAATATATGTACGTCTCATACATAGATAGTGACGTGGTCAGATAGTGGGATATGTTTGTCAATCTCCTGAGAAATCTAAAGTAATTTACAGCGTTTTTTAACAAGGCTGAAGAAACTTTATAATAATACAAGGTTTTTGTTTTGAACTAAATAAATAATCCATTTACATTTCAAAAAATATAATGTAAGTATATTTGTCACTTTATTAATATGTACATATATTCATATACAAAAATACTTTACGTCATAAATTCATTATATTGTAAAAAATACAAACATGTATATGTATAGATATATCATGCCATCATATCTTTTTATTGGGTAATGTTAAATTTTTATCACCTTATTCAGTGTGTTTCTCAAGAGTGAAATTATATTTCTATTTTTTCATTAACGACTAATAATACTTTATCAAATTATAAATCATAATAACCACTTAAAATTTCTTAGTCTTTGTAAGGATATTCGTGTTAGTTTCAGTTATTTGAATCAAATTAAAAATAAAATTAACCATACACACATTTTCTATAAAACATACTACTTAAGCACATAGTACGAGCATTTCACAGAAAATTATAAATAAATTCGTATTTTACTTTCAATTTTATGAAACTTAATTTTATCTCATCAAGTTTTACAGTGAAAATCAAAGCATAGTATTAAAATTTTATGTGGTACATTAAAATAATTTTTATTACATAATTTTATTTTATTACACTTTCATGACAACCAAATCCCATTGAAATTTCATTTCGAATAATTTAATGTTATTTTATTATATAAAAGAAAATCTCATAACAAATTGTTTTTATCTGGTATTGTAAATCTTGATAGCAATAAAAGATTTACGAAAAAAATAATTGTAAATTATTATAATTCGTTATAAATTATCACTGACCATCAATAAACAGTATTTGAATTTACATATACATTTGTATAGTACTTTTTTTTTTTTAAAGAAAATAATGGAGTGTGTTTGTTCCCTGATACTGAAACTAATAAGGCTAAGTTTAATATATCATATATTTTAACATTTGTTTAGTTGGAAAGTTTAGATTTACTGACAAGTCCTACCAAAAATTTTACTAGAAATTTTACTTGAAAGTTCTATAGGTGCATGGTTTCAAATCTTTCAAATGCAGTATATTCATTAATTAAGTGGAAGGTATCATCTTTGTCATGACATACATAGTCTACATAGTGCATACTGATTCATTTATTTAACCCTTTTTGTGTAGGTACTTCGATTTCAATGTAAAGTAAAAAATATGAATATTATTATTTCAATTTTTTTTTTTTAAATTTTTCTATAGAAGTCCTTTTAATTTTCAAACAATATTGATTTTTTTTTTAAATGTTTTAAAATATTTTGTCTTGAAAATTGTTAATTCAGAAATACGTATTTTTTTCAATTCTCAAAATTAGCAGAAAGAAACCAAAAATTTGATAATAATTTGCTTCGCATATAATGAAAAAAAATGAGATTATTCTGCATAAAAAATTTAAAAAAAATATACGAGTATATTTTATCATAAAAAGTAAAAACTTATTTTTCTTTTCTTCTGAAAACTGTATAATTAAGTTTTCAAACATCTTTCACTTTCTCATCTTCTGCACATTTTATAATATAAATTCTTATATTACGAACTTTGCAGACAAATTTTCAAGAAGAATCAAAAATTGAAATTTTATTTAACTGCAAAAAAAGACAAAAGAAAAAAAAAAGCTTTTGTGATTATTTTATTTTCATAATAATAAGATTATTTTTTTGTTTTATTTTAAACGAATTAAGCATTACAATTAAAAAGTTTTGAATAATAATAAAAAAAGATTATTTCAAACCAAAAACCAAATGAATTTTATTTCATAGCATTTATTAAAATTGTCTTGAAAAAATCTGAATGCATTTTATTTATGAAAAGTTTTTCCTTTCTCAATTTGTATATATGTATTTCTAATCTTTAATTTGTTTTAAATCATTTTTATAAATTTATTTATAGTACCTTTACTGTTTACGAAAAAAGATAAATAATTTATTTTTAAATTTTATAGGAGTATTTGGAATTGTATTTTAAAAATTTATCAGAAAATAAATGTGAAATCGTATAAAAGTTAAAAAAAAAAAGATTAAAAAGTGTTTTTCAAGTAAATTTTTATTACTTGCTTTTTAATCTGATTAACAAGACGTTAAGTTTGAAAACAGTACAAAAAGTCTCCACTTTTTCTAAAGATTTTGTAAATATAAAAAAAACATTAAACAACTCATTTTATTCGTATATTTTCGTTGAATAGAATAATAATAACGTTACTCGCTGAATATCTCAAACAATAAGTGTTCTCTGTCGAACTGAAAAGAAAATTATATTTTTTGTTCTTCTAGAGCGAACTTAAATTATTATTAGACGATACTGTTATGTTGTTTATGTTGTGGATTTAAATAGTATTTGTAAGTTTGAAAATTTTAAAAATTAAAATATACGATGAGTTACTAGATGAGCCCTTAGTTAAAAGTTGTACAAAAATATTGAAAACTAATCAATTAGCACTGCGATTACCACTCATCGATTAGTTCCTCGATTAGTGGTCATCTAAGTGCTAATTGATTAGCCAGTAACAAGAGCAGTAATTAATACTGGATTGAAAATGTTAACAAGAGAATCAGAAACTAATCGGTGAGTATATTGAGCAATTGGACAAATTGCTCTTCTATCCGATTAGCGTTTTGATTAGCACTTGATGAGCTATGAAAATTTATTTCCACGAGGAAAGTAGAAACTGGTTTTGTTTTTACAGTTTTATTTACCAGTCGAATTTATTTATTAATATAATTTAATTATTACATAATATATGTATATTATCTGAGAATAAAAAATGCAATGAATTGGAAGAACAAATTAGGAATCTTCTTCCAATCAATTCTATTCATGAGTTGATGGATTTTGAAAAACTGTTGGAAGAAAAAACATTTTATTCAGCAGTTGTAAGTTTTACAAATATTTTTCAAATTAATTTTCTTATTATGCAATTACAGATAGTTTTTCTTAAGAAAAAATTTTTAAAAATGGATTTTGAAGCAGTGCTCAGATTAATAGCAGCAGATAACGTCTACATCGAGTTTAATTTGGATGGAAAAAGTGAAAAAAAGACGCTGTTGGCACTAAAACGGTTTGAAAGTGTTTTGCTTAGTAAATTTAAGTCTAATTCTTATTTCTAAATTCTATGAGGCAATTTGATAATTTTCGCTTTAATTACAGAATCAACACCACAAAATATGCAAAAAACTGAATATAACAAGGAATTGAGGAGGTTAATTCATAAATTCACAATCGATATAATATGCTGCTACATTTAAAAAAAAACCACAACAAATCGGAATCAAAATATGTAGGTAATATTATTTTCGTTACCTTTTTATCAATTACATATAAAACAGTGAAAAAAAAAAGAGAAAAAACTCTTTATGTATTAATACATAGAAAAGTATGAGATATAGTTTCAATGGAACTACAATAAATAAATAGGTATAGATAATATAATATGTTCCCAAGCATGTTATACGTAATCCTTCCTTTGAAAGTGATAAATAACAAAAATAAAAAAGGTAAAATTCCATGTAAAATGTTACATTTTTTATTGTGTATTGTATAAGTTACCTATAAATCATTAGAAAATATAACAGTACATGTATAGAAAGGAAAATGACTTCAATTTAACTTTTATACTTTATTACCTTGAGCTTTCAACCTTAAAACGTTTCTCTTCTACACATGAATATGTCTACATTTATGTACACATATAAAAACAATTACATAAACAATATAGCTATAGGAATAAATTTCCTTAAAAGAGATATTTTGTACTATGCACTTTAAAAGTAATGAAATTATTTTACAGCATAAAAAAAAATTTAATAATTTTTTTAAAATGAATTAAAATCCAAAGATATTATTTATGCATGAAAATTTTGGTTTATTCCAACAGACTATTTTACATTATTATGGTCACTGTTATAGCTTTTATTATAAATTAAATCTATCAAAGTAACTTATTTATTTAAAAAAAAAAAAGTTTAAAAAAATCATTGTGGCTTACAGTATGGATTCTATATATTCAACATTCAACCAATTCAACTATGATATATCCTTTCATGTATTTGTTTTGTTTTGGTTGATGGTAAAATTACATTGTTGAAATTTAGTATTAAAAATTTAAAAAAAAAAATAGAAATAAAATCTATATTTTGTGTATTTTTAATATTATCTGAACTAATTGATTTCAAAATATTTCCAATTACCAAAAACAAAAAAAAAAAAAGAAACGAAAAAAAAAAATCATTTTTTAATTACGTTGAAAAAATCAATAAATTAACTAAGTTGTATATGTACATATTTATAGAATGAATGCAATCACAATATGGGAGTACTACCATAAATGATTAAAAAAGTTTTAATTATCAATTTTCAATTTTATTAATCGGCTTTTTTCAAATACCATAGTGCAAGCAATGACAATGTATTCTATAACAGACTTATTATTCCCATATAGCGAAATAGTCAGAACCAGTTGACCTCCAATCTCTCTTGAAATATACCCTCAAATCCTATATCTTCAATTCCTCATACAAATTGGTTAAATTTTTATACTAAACCAAATGATATGTATTCTACCATATATCTGAATATGCAGTAAAGGAAAGCTGTTTCCATATGATTCTGTATAGTAATGAGAACCATTAGAATGATTGTATAGTGAGTTAAAAATATTAAAATTTCTCAAATTTTTGTTAAAATTTTCTATGTATTGTATGGAAAATAGATAGAAAAGAGAATATATTTTAAAAAAGTGAGAAATTAGGAAAAAAACTTTGAGAATAAGAAAGAGCTTAAACAGCTTTTAGATTGGAGGCCAAACGTTGAGATTGGAGGTCAACTGGTTCTGACTATTTCGCTATATGGGAATAATAAGTCTGTTATAGAATACATTGTCATTGCTTATATAATACATACATACATATATGAGTTCTAAGTAATTTTTAAAAAAGTCCTTTAACTCATTCGTGTGTACAATGCATTTCCGAGCCAAAGCCAGGACCATCAGGATTGCAGAAAATGAGTAGTGATAGTGAAAGTGATGATTTATTGTTTATTTCATTTTATTTATAATTATATTCTTTTCTTCATTACTGAACCTAAAATAAGGATTTCATGTTACCCGACTATTTTTGGAATAAATGTTGTTCAATTTAATGTGTTTTTATTTTATTTTATATTTCACACCTGGTGTGCAATCCGTCCCCCGTAATAAAAACATTCAGAGGAGCTACCTGCACACACGGTGTGCAATAATCTTATTTGTACAAAGGGAGTTACAAAGCGATTAATTTCTATTGCAAACATTTTTTTTATCAAAAATGGCCAATATAAAGCGAAACAAATTTTGGGATTCTGGGGATGGTCTCCAAAAATATGTGCTGTCTCGAATGGATTAACAAAATTTTGTTTGAGTCTACCACAACAGATTGCTTACAAAAAATATGGATGGGCTTCACCACACATATCAATGTATGTACGTCGTGGTACATAATAAAAATAAAAAACAATCACCGGTTTAAGACGTCGACAGTGTTGACACCGATGTCAAATATTATATGTATTATGTGTATATGTGCAAATGATATATGAAAAATTGATGAAAAAATAAAATATAAAATCTTGATCAAAATCTTTAAAAACTGAAAAATTTGAAACACAAGATATTGTACTTTTTCGTCCATCACTGATTAAATATTGAGCATCAACGTGCTAAATTATAAATACTTAGAATCAACGATTTGTTATTAAAACCCATCGAATATGAATAAGGACTTCAAATACCACAAAATAATTCAAACTTATTAATTACCAAAGTGAAATTTATATGGTTTATGGTTTGTGTTGGAGAGAATAAAAACAAACAAATGAATTTAATTGCATTGGAATAATACTTCAATAACTATTTTCTTTGAATAATAAAACATAGTTTTATGTGGTTAGTCCTTTGTATGTACGAGTATGTCTTGAAATTATTATTTTCATAAAGATTATTATTTGGTCATTGGTGGTTAGTTACATTAAATATGTTATTTGATATTCTTTACATCATTATGTACGACTTATTAAATATTTGTTTATAATCAGATACATTAAAAATTTGGCTTCAACATATGTAGGTATCAACAAACTTTTAAAGTTAGATTTTTCATAAAAACCTTTAAAATTGTACATTTTCAAAAAATCAAACCTATATAAAATCAAATTAATTTTTATGCCAATCATAAACTATGAATTCCGTAAGAAATATTTTGATAAAGCCTCCATAAAAAAATAAAACAAATTTTTTCATCTTTAATAAAATCTGTACACAACTTAGACATGGAATAGTTACTTGTATTAACATTTCAATTCAACTAATATATTTTTCATCATGAAAATAATCAAAAAACATTTTCAAATAATGTAATTTTAACATACGAGTAAAATAAAGGTAAAAAACAAAATGTTTATGCTTTTCTTCGTATTGAACTACTGAATTAAAGAATGTCTGTATTCGGTCAGTTGATGAAGTGGTATAAGGTGCTGAATTCAAATCCACCTGGAACTACTAAGCTTTAAATGAGAACCAATTCAATTGAATAAGAAGGTATAACTGCTCTGTATCAAAGTTTTTGGTGGCTCTGCTTTCTGACTGCTCTGATAAGCAAGTACATAAAATTAACTATACAAATATCATACAAATAAATTCGGTCTTTACCAACGAATTTAGTGGTTCTCATTTCACTTAAAGCTTTAGGTACATGTATAGTATCAAAAAATATATAGACAGAAAGAATTCTCATGTAGTATCGACTAAAAATTGTAATTATTAAATTAGACTATAGAACAGTACGGTAAGAGAAGGAAGGAAGTGAAAGCTTTTTTAACTATGCTTTAAAGCGCTTTGAAATTTAAGTTTTGTTTTTAACATGATCAAGATGAATGAAAAATAAAAAAAAAATTTACTCTTGTGTGTTAAATAGAATATAAAAAAAATTTCAAATGGTGAAACATATGTGAATAAAATGAGTCACACCGACACCATCAATTACCTTGTTTATGCGAAGCTTTAATTTGCATTAACTCATGCCGTTTTGACTAAATACGGATGCATAAACCAAATTTTAAAACGCATTGAAACTTTATTTCGTTTTGGTAACATACTAAACATCAATATGAACTTTTAGAGTAGTATTAGTTTATTACTCAAAACGTTTTAAGTGAGAATGAAATGTTGTACTACGCATAAACACCAATTAAAATGTATTATCTCAAAACGATGTTCAAAACGTTTTATCGTTAATACGTTTTAATTTTTGTACATAAACAAGGTAATTGTCGTATTCGCATGTACATATGTATTTCTATGCAGAAGTAAAAGCTTTTTTAACAAAACTGAAATATGCTGATGTACATTCAAAGCTATTTCACTAATGGGGTTCCAATGTTGGAACCCCAGAACAAAAATTTTTGTATGAGACATTTTTATACTACATAAGAATTCTTTCTGTCTATATATTTTTTGATAGTATGTATGTACTATATGATGAAATGTGAAATCTGTTAAAAATAAAACTATTTACAAAAATCTATTCAAAAACACATTTTCCAATGAATTAATTATTTATATGAATTATTATATAATGGATTATTGTTGCCAAACAATTATTCTTATGTTTTAGAATTTTATAATTAATTAAAAAAAAAAATTCTTTGAAAATTATAAATGATATTATTATAGGCACTAAAATTTTATTTGATCGAATCAATTTAAACAGATCACAAACTAATTCTATTGTTAAATTTATGTGATTGCTCAGTATCTCTTGAAAAGGATTTAATCTGTCTGAAATTAATTAACAGTCAATAATGTGAAAGCTAAAAGTACATAGCTACATACAAAATATCTACACATCAAATACTGTGTGTCATTAAAATTGATTTAAAGATATTTTCGTTATTGAAAATAAACCAAATTTTAAAAAATTACCTTCTTTAAGAGGTGTCATTGAAACTACTATACTATTTTTTCAGGTAAAATATTGTTTTTTTTTTTTTTTTCATTTACAATTAAATTCTATATTCCTACATCATTCAACGAGCTTTAAATTAAAATTCATATTTATTTGAAGATAAAGAGAAAATGATATGCCAATCAATCATTCAGTCATAAAATAAGATAAGCAATATACCTACAAAAACAAATTTAAATATTTCAAAATTTGAATCATTTTACCAAAATAACTTTTCTGTAGAATTTTTTTTTATAATAATATTTTCTTTTGTTTTAAATTTAGATAATCAAAATTATAAGGAAACACTCTATTCATTCTTCTTTTCTATGAAAATTGAAAGTTATGAAAACGTTTTTTTTTTTTGAATAATAATATTTTTACTTTGTAAATGATATCGATGATACTTAAGCCACAGTCAGACGCTACAAGAACTTTTTAGCAACGCACGCATTAAATTGTGTGAGCACACAGAATTTTGATTTCTCAATAATTTGCCTTCATTATGAGTGTTCTTTTCAAGAGTTTTTCCAATTCAACATGTGTAAAAATAATAATCTTTGAATAATCGAGCGTAAATGTTTCAATTTATTCAGTTATAATCTCAGTAGATCAAATAGAGCTGACAAATTTTAATTTTTCTTATATGTATATATGTATATATTATGTATGTATGTATGTATGTACATATAGTAACTACTTCTATTGTAGGGAATATGTCAATAGAACACTATTTAAATATCTACAGATCTACTTGCGCTCCATGTAGATTATTCTACCGTGTCCATGATCACACGAAAATTTTCTAGTTTATTTTAGTTTGAGATTTAAATGTGAACATACGTATATATGTACATATGTATAAATGTATGTAGTATTTTGTTATCTAATGATA
This sequence comes from Bombylius discolor, assembly GCA_939192795.1. Lineage (NCBI taxonomy): Eukaryota > Metazoa > Arthropoda > Insecta > Diptera > Bombyliidae > Bombylius > Bombylius discolor. The sequence continues at coordinate 16,213,579 of OW584241.1, read as the reverse complement.
ATTTTGTTTAGAATATTTTCTGATTACTTGTTTCATATATTAAGTAAATGATTCACAATTACAATTGATAATTTTAACAGTACAAACTGATATACGATAAATGACACAATCGTCTTTTTATCAAATAAAAACAAAAAAAATTTATCATTTAAAAGATAAATTTATAGATACTACATAATATGCCTTGTACATATATAAAAGCGTTTAAAAATACTATTATTGGTTAAAGACACGAAGGTGATCAGTATTAGACAAAGTAAACAAATAAATTTAAAAATTCATAGTGATAAATTTTTAAGGTACCAATTAAAATAATTTATATTATTGCCTAATATTATTTTATTTGAACAATACAAAAATTTCGATTTAAAATTATTACAGATGAAATACTTCGGAGTTACTGGATTATTATTAATTTCCACTTTCTGTGGTCTTGCCTACACTCAAAGTCATAATATCGAATGGGGCAGAAGAGAAATAGGTGATGTTCTTCTATACAGAGAAATAGTTAAGGTTCCAAGTAAATGGTTACGAATAGTAGAAAAAGATGTTTCATATCCATCAATGGTAATTAAATTTAATTATAACTTGCATATTATTATTGATAAAAAAAAAAATTGTCAGGGACAAAGCGTACGTAAATTAACATATATCAAGGCAAATGATCAACATCAAAATGATAAAGGAGCGTATGCAAGTATTTCATCTGGTGGTGCTGGTTTTGGTAATGTTAAAGTTCATTTTAAATCACAACGTTCTCATGGAATTAATTTTATTTTGGAGATTTATGGACATTATTAATATAAATAATTTAAAAAGAAATTTGTTACAAAAATAATTATTGATTAAATAAATATTTTGATTTATTGTTATACTTTTTTTTTAAATTTTTGTTCGAATTTTTCAAATGTTTCAGCCTTTATTGTTTTGTTAATTTTTTCATTAAAATTGTGAAGAAAATACTAATTCTGAAAAGTTTTAATAAATATGAATAAAAAGATGAGACTCACTTCTATGATTCATCGTCATCATAATCATCATCATCCTGCTCTGTTCATTGCTTCCAGTCACAATTGGACCCAAAGAATTTCTTTGCTTTATTCTCTGATAAATCTGATTAAATTTTAAACCAATTTTAACGAGGACCTACCTATGCATTAAAAGAATTAAAGAATTCTAACCATTTTTATACATTCTATTATTTTTTTTTGCAACTTTTTCTTTTAAAATAAAACCTACATTCTACATTTCTTTGAAATTTAAGTACCTAAGTATGTGCATTAAGGAAATCTAAAAATATTTTCGAAAGCCTTTTAATCAATGGTTTATACTTACATATACGTTTATGATTAAAATTTTAGGATTATACTTGAGAATATTTTAGAAACATAAATAAATTTCAAGTTGTACCATAAAAAACTTTTCCATTTTTTGTTATCCAAAGATTGAGCACTTAACAACATTAAACACTTAAAAACAATTTATGTTTTTATTCTTTTTATTCATCCTTTTTGAGTTTATCCCTAAATTCTCAAGTATTTTAATTTTGTTTTATACGAAAATTAAAAATAAAATATTTTTCTTAATTTAGAGTAAATAATTACAAGAAAAATGGAAATTTGTACTTTATAAAACCATGAAAACCTTTATTTAATATTCCTATAAGAACAACTTTAATTGCAAAAAGTTTAAGTATTAAATATTTAAATATCCAATATCAAAAAACAAACAACAACCAAATTGTTTTACTCTTAATTCATTTACTAAATTAGATATTATATTCCAGTAGCTTTTTTCTAATTTTATTAAGAATAAAGATGCCTTATATGACGTCATTGTTAAATTTGTTAGAAATAATCGTCATATCGAATAACTAATTAAATCTTCATAGTGTTTTACTAATGTCATTTTGAACTTACAAAATGTTTTTTTTTAAAAATATTTCTAATAGTAAAAACGTAAGTATACCTATCTTCTTTGAAGTTTCTTAAAAAAATAGAAAAAAAAGAAAAAACAAAGGAATAATACAAGTTTTTTTGTTATTTTGAAAAGAATTTAATCTTTCATTAAAATCCAAATGTCATAGAAACACAGGAATTTGAATTTGTTTTTCAAGTAAAAATAAATTTTTCTTCATATCGAGTTTCCAAAAAAATGGAAAAGTAGAAAAACGATCTATTTGACAAAAGAACGTATAGATGTACTGGAAACAGAAAAAATTTGCTTTTTATGAATATTTCAATGCTTTCAAAATTCGCATGAATTCAAAGTCAACTTTTTATGCATATCTGTAGTTAATGATTTTAAATTTATATGATAGCAAGCATTGTAGATGTATAGAAAATCTTACTGTATTTAAATTTATTACTATATTTCAAACTTCCTATTCAGTTCCTTTTACTATATCTGTGCTTTGACTTAATTTTCCTATTTTATTTAATAGTTAGTCTTTTCCATTTTATAGTACTTATTTGGTTTTCTTTGGAACTCAATAATATAAAATTGATTTTGTCCCTTTTTTAAAAATCTTTTTTATAATCATTAGTCAAATTTCAAAAGATAAATTTGTGAAACAAATTAGGAGATTACACAAACTCTTTCAAAATTTGACTGAAAAAAAAAATTTACATAAAAAAAATTGAATTTAAAAAACAAAATTAAATATATAACTGTAGCTAATAATAATTTCCATCCAATAGTTGGAGCTCCTGAGTAGTAAATTTCAGCAAATATAACATCTAAGCATCACATTTTAGAGGATTTCAAAAATATGTTATCTACTCGTATGACGTATACATATGTATATGAGTTGAATCACCAATAAATTAACTAAATAATTTCCAATCAGTTTCTGTTTCGTTAAAAATACGGTTCGAATCGTATTTTCAAATTTTTCTACTTTAAGAAAAAATACAATTAAAGGAAAAATATTGAAAACACATTCATGAATATAATCAAAATAAAAGAAAAGAAAAACAAAATCTAGTTTTCACAAGTGAAAAAAACCTTATCAGCAAACTCTATGATATTTTTTATAAAAAATTTTCGATAAAAGTTTAAGAAAAGCAAAAATATTGAGTAAACAATATCTTTTTTTTTTTTATTTTCTAATTTTATCTTATAGATAAATCTAAAAATTATGACCATGATAAGATATAACTTTTTTTTTTCTTTCTAAATTTAGTGAACCATTATGAATGAAGCCTATTTTTATACGAATCGAATTACATTTTATTGTTTTCCCTAAAGTTTTGTAAACATGTACACATATGTATATGTACATATGTATGTGAAATATATATGCAATTATTTATAATGTAATGTATTGGAAGAAACTTTATTCCAAGCATGAGATCTAATTTCTAATTTATTTGATAAAACAAGAATATTTCTGTATATGTGTGTGTGTGTGTTTTTTTTTTTTAAACATGTTATTGGCTTTCTAGATTCTGTTTTCATAACACTTTCGTTTTCGGCAAAAAAGTATTTGTAATGAGAGAAAAAAGGATTTCATCGTTTTTAAGAAAAATATTAATCTTCAGTATGTACATGCATTCATATAAATGTAAATAATTTTTATGTAAATAATTAAAGAATTAATTTGTTTAAGAGCATTTTTTAAATATAATCTAATCCAGTAGAAATAGCTTACAAAATTTATGAATAAATCTTACTTTTTAATTACTCACATCAAATTTTATTATGATATTGTATTGTTTTTTTTTTTTAGAAATATGGTAAATTCTAATTTAATCACAATAAAAGAAAAAAAAAGAAGAATAAAAGTTAGAAAATCAAATAAAAAAGAGAAAACGTATGTTTTGTTTCTTGAATTATATTGATTTAATATGTTTATTTTATCCTTTATAGCATATTACGGGCTTTGAGAAAGTCATTGACATGTTTTGTTTACAAATCATTTAATATCGATCTTTCAAATCACCTACATATTATGTACATAATATTTTAATTTATCATCATTGATGTAAATGTCATGTGGAAAATTTTATTGACTTTTGATCCTGGAAAAAAAAAGAGTAAACAAATATTTTCAACCTTTTCATCAAGCGAATAAAATGTCAAGTAAGTATCATCAGTTACTGTTGTAACCTACACACAAATGTGTGAAAATCAGAGTTAATGTATTGTAAAATCAAGATATGAAAATTTTGTACTAAAATAAGTATCTTGTATTTGTATTGTTTTCTATGTACATATCTTGTATGAAGAATGTATTAAAAATTACACATGTATTCAAAATTAAAACTGTAAATTTTTATAATAAAGACGCACTTATAGTCTTTGAACTTATCTTAAAACAAACTCACTATTTAGAATGTAACTGTAGCTTAGAAATATTAAAATAAGTGCAAAAATACCATTATTATAATGTCAACTATAATTTCGACTATTGTATTGACAAGGATGTTTTGAGTACAAAATGTATTTTCCAAAGCATTGGAAACTTTACTACGAGTACAAAATATTAAAAAATAAATCTACAGTAAATTGTTTAATAATTTTTTAAATTGTATTTTTTCTAAAATTATTACTGATTTGAATAAATGTCAAAATAAAATTTATTTTAGCAAATATTCTATTTACTTCCAATTAAATTTTTTCTTTTCAATTAACATAACCACAAAAAAAAAACTTTAGATCACTGTATATACCATAAATGTTAATTTATTAAAAATTACTCATATGAAATAATGAATTATTTAATTTTTTTCAATTAAAATAATTGTGTATGTAGTTTGAAATTATAAAAACGTATTTTTAAAAATTATTATTTTTTTTTTTTTTGCAGTATGAATATTTAACAAAGCAAAGCACAGACAGTTCATAAAAACTTTGTTTTTTATTTCAATTAACGAAAATTAATATTCAAAAGATACATCATTATTTCGAAAAAAAAAAAAACCAAACGGAAAAACAAAATAAATAACTTTGATACATATTTATTAAAATAAACTGAAACTGTTTTATGAATAATTAATTAAAATAATTAAATGTTAATTGAAGTTTCCATTAAAGGAATAAAAAAAACAATTATATATGTGTACGTATGTATGTATGTATATCTATGTATAGTTTTATTTTTATCACTTTTTTATTATAAATGTAAATACATAAATTAATAAATAAAAAATAAATATGTAAACTGTTTTGTCACAAAAATTTCTTTTTTATTGTAATTCTTTTTTATGTATTATTAAAAAAAAAGAATAATAATAAATATTTTTTTAAAAATTGTGCAAAAAAACAAAAATAAATAAATAAATAAAAAATAAACTTAATGCATAAATGTGTGTTGATACGTCATTGAAAAATGGAATAGTATCTTTTTCATAGAAAATAATTTATCTGTTACTTTATCAAGTCAACTATTAGCAAAAATTCCCAAATTAACATTTCATTCTACTTGAGAGAATAATGTCTCTTTACCTTTAATTCTTAAAATTAGGAAATTTGATAGTATTCTGCTCAGTGTTGTCACTTTGGCACTATGGCACTCTCGCTGAAAAAAGAAAAAAAAAAGAAAAAAAAAGAGATAGAAACGTTTAAAAAAATTTAATTCTAGTTGATTTTAGCAAATTTTCGATTAAAAAAACAAGATGGATAAGAGATTACAAATGCGAATTTTGTATAAAAAATTTCTCCACATCGACATCTTTTAATTCTCTTGCCTATAGTTTTTTACCACACTTTGTGAACTATGTAGAATACAAAAAAAAAAAATCTATTAAAACAATTTCAAAGATAGCAAATTCCATGTTCCTCTAAAGCATAAACATATGTATATACATACTAGAAAACTTCTCAAAGGTAATAATAAGATATCATTTAATAAGCTTATTTATAGGATAATAATGTAGGAGGTTTGAGTATTCTTCATCAATGATTTAGGTGATAACTGAGAACATCAAACGACATGGCATTCGGTAGCTCAGTGGTTAGAGCATTTCTCCGGCAAAGAAAAGGTTCCGTGGTTCGATTCCCGGCCGAGTCGAATGTCGTTTTTTCATGTTTTTCAGTTACTACAACTCAGAAGTGGGATAAATTCAGAAGTACGTTTAAATTGATGAAGCATCACTCAACTTCTACACAGTGCATGTTTACGTGAAAAGCTATGTGGAAAGCTTGTTCACGATTTGAAAGCTATCACATACGGTGAAGCTTTGTTGTTGTGATACACATCTGGGGCAGATGTTGTTATCAGGTTGGCAGAGTTGTAGGAGGTTTGAGTATTCTTCATCAATGATTTAGGTGGTAACTGAGAACATCAAACGACATGGCATTCGGTAGCTCAGTGGTTAGAGCATTTCTCCGGCAAAGAAAAGGTTCCGTGGTTCGATTCCCGGCCGAGTCGAATGTCGTTTTTTCATGTTTTTCAGTTACTACAATAAGGAGAATTAAAAATTTTATTAAATATCAAAGCAAAACAAAAAGTTTTGAGTAAGTTTCTCACTCTTATTTTGATTTTTTAACAAATTACTACTTTTCACTTTTACAAACATTAGGTATTTATAAATAATTTTCTTGAATTCTAACACAATAGATAAATTATTATTATTGAATGTTTATTTCTCACGCAACTCCCCATGTACATATGTATGTATATCATTATATAATCCATAAAATGATTTTAACCGTTGATGTTCGCATTCAATAAACTTCATAAGAAAAAACTTTAGAAAGAAAAAAAAAATACAAAAACACATTTACATATTTTGTTTGTAATATGTAAACATCGTCTAAGTAACGAACATGCTTCCTTGTTTAGAAAAATCCTTGCTATATACATACATACATATGTACATATGTATTTCTTTAATCAATAATGTGTCAAAACCAGAATAAAAAAATATTTATCAATTATATTCGTTACTTTGATTATGCCATTAATACATATAATACATAATTGTATTTCTTTGCTCAAGTAGTAAGTACATACCGTGTTGAATACATTTTTATTACTATTTTTGTTAAAAAAGTTATTTTTTTCGAAAAATAATATTATTTTTTTTAATTGTACAAAAAATAATAATTTAAAAAATGAGTGGAGCAAATACAAATCTTCTATTAAAATGTCATTAAAACCAATTTTTTGAAATATAAACCTTTTACACCTTTCATATTCAGAACTTTTTATTAACCAAAAATATAAAAAATGACTGTGTCCAAAAATACAGTAATTTAATCATGATGCATAAACCAGCATCAAAACGATTTATCCGAATATATTCAATACATACATCATCATATTATTATTTTACTATACATAAAAGTTAAGGGAACAGCAAGCTTATATTTTCGTTAAATAATTGTTAAGAATTTATCTCGTCAAAAAAATTAGGAGTAGTATTTTATTTTTTCGTGGTATGAGAGTGATTAAAAAGTAAATGAATAGATCATTGAATTGAAAACACAACATCTGTCTGAATTTTCCATACTCGAAATTTACATTTTCAAAAGTTATAGCTATCTTTTCTGAAATGTAATTTACATTCAAATTCAATATTTCATATAATGTAAAAGAAATTTTTTAAATATTTCAGTAATCCTAGATCTCAGGTAACAAAAATCAGATACGTATTTTCCACTTCAAATAATGAATATCCACTTAATATACAGTTGTATGTACACATGTATAAAATACAAGTAAGACAAACAAACAAGGTTATAAATTTATATTTTTATTTATAATCTTTTCGCACAAACCAATTTTAAATTAATTAGTATCCCAGCAAACATTTTAGCGAAATCTCGTTTTAGCGAAGAATTCAAAAAGTAATTCAAGATTGATTCGATTTGGTTTCACTTTGGCGAAGTTGTTCATTGTACTGAAATATATGAGACACACGTGAAGAATATAATTTGGAAAAAAAGAAAAAAATAGGTTTGAAACTGTTTCGTTATTATCTAAATAGTAACTGTTTTACATAAACTAAAAGGTGAAACAAGAATTTAATCATTTTAAAGTGATTTTTTGGCCAGTGAAGATTGATTTTTAGTTGTAAAGTTATGGAATTTTTATATTAAGTTTAATTTAAATTGAATTGAATTATGTTATTTTTCTAACTAAGATGAAATAAAATTGAATTTTTTAGAATTTATATTTGATAATTTTTAATTAAACCTTGGTCGATATTGCAAATAAAAGCGAATACCAACACACTCAATACTTTCGAAAATTATTCAAGAAAACGACTCGAGATTCTATTCGATCACGAATTCCTTTTTCTTAGCTTCTCAGTTCGATATCGGTTCGGTATCGAATTCGCTATCGAAGAATGAATTCGATCAAATCAGTCTCGAAACGATTTGTTTGCTGGGATAAAACGTATAGAACATATAATATTCATGTTACATATAGATAAGTTTAGCGAAGCAATGAAACTAAAAAATAATTAATCTTATCATGGCCATCTATGTATCTAAAATGTTAGACGCTAAAATAAAACATTTTCTACTTATAAAACTCACATTCATTTTGACGTATAAAAAGTACATACATACATACATATGTATGTATATTTTAATTACTGATAATTTAAAATAAAATTTGTATATTCATGTTTGTAAAAACATCCTGTAGACAAGTTTAAAATATCATTGTAAAAGGTAAGTAAATACATAATACATTTAGATGCTGCTAGCTATAAACTTTTGTAAAATAAATTAAAATTAAAACTAGTAATTCACCAACCAGTAATTCACCACAGCAGGTAATAATTATCAAGAATATTAGATTATTAATTTTGAGTATAAATGCAGAAATTTATCTCTCATGTTTCACAATAATAATAATTAGATTGATTGACGTTTGAATAAAAGAATTGAAATTGTTTTCAAGCTGTTAAAAGATGAAAAATAATTAAAATTTATGCTCTAAAATTTTATTCTACATTTTTTTAATTTAATTTTGCACTAATTATAAGAGGTTTGCTAAGTTTTTTCTTAATAGAAAATTGTTTTTTTTTTATTCCTAAAATTATATAAAATTTATATTCTATTATATTGTTCCTTTCTCAATTACTTATACACAAAATTTTATTGTCAAGATATTTTAAAAAAAAAACCTTTTAAAAAAGTACTTTCTTAACTTCCTTTTTAAAGAAATAAAACAACGTTTTGTTGAAGTTTTTAATACTATAATATTGTACCAGTATTAAATATCTTTCTATTTTCGAAGGGACAAGAGTTTGCATAATTAAATTAATTATACAAATTATGTTTAAATTATTCCATTAATTTTTAATTCTGTTTATTTTGATATTACATCTGGTTTTATTATACATTTTTTAATTAAATAGATTAAAATGATATTTGAATTATCTTACAGTTTCATTCTCTAGAATATATTTATTTTTGGAATAATTCAAAATCTCATAAGTTTGTATATTTATTTCTTGTGCAATACATTTATAGTATAGAATCGCACGATACCTTAATATTATAATACAAATTAATTTTCTAAAAAATTCTGCAAAGTGTTGAGTAATTTTGATGCTCCGTTTTTCTAGTATTATTATACCATATGTCTACATAAAATATATTTATTGGAAAACCTTTATAATGATTGTTGAGAAAAAGTATACGAAAAAAAATGTGAAGTTCAAGGTAACGAAGAAGAGCAAAATGAGGCAACAAATAAGACATACATATGTGTATGACAACACAATATATAGGTGGTTGTGTATGGGAAGGAAAGGGAGCATTCTCAATAGTTTCCCAGGTAGTCAAGGTCGAAGAAATTTTTTTTCGAGAAGTGACTGGTTCCACTTTTTGAAGCATATTGCAGTACTCGTGCAACTTAAAGGGCCCAATTAAAATGAGTTCCAAAAATGTCTGTTATTGAATTGTGTGTCAATTATTGCAGCTCAAAGTAAATAAATTTTGCAAAAAGGTCTATAAGATTCGATTTTTTTTTATTTCCTAGAAATTTTAAGAACATACGTACACCTCTTTCTAATTTAGAAAACTGAATAAAATATTTGAAAAAAAATTTTAGTTTTGTTCTAAACATCAACCCACATTCGAAATTAAAATAAACCTTAAAAAAAACTAAATAGAATGTATTTACTACTTATATTCTTTTTTTATTAAATCCAAAAAACATATTTACCTTCTGCTATGAATAACCAGAAATTTTCTTTGATACTGATACACGAAAAGTAGCTTCATAAAAAATTTCAACTAAATATATGTACGAGTACATATGTAAGTAATTTTAATTTCAAATTTCTCCAACAAAACAAACAAAATTTGTAATAAAATAACATTAGTTATTCGGTTTAAATTCAATAAGGTACAGAAGATTGTTTGAATTGAATTTCAAATCAAGATTTAATAAGCATTGTCTCTTTGGTTTTTGATGCAGCATTTTATTCAAAAATAAAAAAAAAGTATTATTGATAGTTTTTGAAATCAATTGACTTTAGAAGAAACATTTTAAATTCAATAATGTTGAAAAATCGAAAATTTTATTATTTTTGAAAAAAATCGAACAGTAACAAAAATAAATCAAAAGAAAGATCTACAAAACTACTTTCTGTTTTCTGTACAGGTAATAGTATCAGATTTTCAGGACATAAGTTAGTTAAAATTATTAGCATAATGTATGTATATACATAAATAATATGCCGAATAACATTATTTGCTATTACAACGTCGTCAAAAAGGATTGATTTTTTTTAGACTTTTTAAAATACACGTAACCAGGAGTAACGACAGTAAAATTCGAATACGTAAGTACATACATGTATATGGGTGAACATGTGTGTATGGAAATGGTTTTATCTTTGTCAATCAAATTCATTGTTGTGTGTGTTTTCATAACAGAAGCGTAAAATTTAAATCATTTTGCACGACTTTTGTTGTACCGACATACCCATAGAGCCCATAGAGCATGAACACATTTAGTTGTTGTTACAACGTCGCAAACCGGTTATAAAACCTGTTTTTACAACTGCTCAAGCCACATCTGAAGGTGGCACGACCAGTTGTAACGAGAGCATAAGTGTATTACAACCGTGAAGCTAAAATTATTTTGGATGATTCTTACTATACCAAGATGGAAAAAATTATACCATTATTGTTACTCCCAGCGCAACAACAACCGGTTTAACCACCAAGTGTGCAAAGGGTGTATAACATGATTTTACTGCATGCAAGATTCAAAAGTTTTCTGAACTAGTTTCAATGAACACCTTGTATCAAAAAAAAAACATTCAACTCTCTATATTTTTTAAAATCTCTTAGCTCAGTTTTATAGTCAACACTTAAGTATAGTCCTATCTTTAAGTAGAATTTAACAAGTTGTTGACGGGTAATTTTTTACCGAAGCTAGCTCATGTCACCGGCTAATTTTTTGTAATTGAGTATAAAAAAAACAAAATAAATAAATTCTAGTATACTTTATTTATATGTACATATGCATATAATGAATTTGGATAAAACTTTTTACATCAGACTTATTACTGTCTTCCGATAAACTATCAATTTCCACATCATTACAATATACATATGTAAATTCAAAATTACTTGAACAATCAGATAAAGCATCTGCATACAATTTAAATAGCAAGAAAAATCAATTTGTTTTATAATAAACTAAACACGTTTGAACACGACGAAGGAAGATTTTATAATATCCCTATATTACTTCAAATTTCAAAAATTGAAATAACTAATGCAAGTACAAACACGAGTTAAATCGTGACCGGTCAACAATGTGTTAAGTAACGGATTCGATTTTACAGTCTTCACTTAAGTGTGGTTTAAGGGACACTTAAGCCTATGTGGTTGGTGACTTAAGTTTTAAGATTTTTAAGAAGCTTTTAAATTTAAAATTAAAACTTGAAATATCTAACAGCTGTGGAAGTTTGAAAATATTTTGACTTGAGGCAATAATTTTATTGTTAATTGATAAGTTTAAATTAAATTCTTATGTTTTGCAAGCATGTATTTCGAAGAAAATATTAGTCATGAAGAAATCAGAGAAATTTTATATGTAATAATTACGAGAAAAACAAAACTAAAAATGATAGAAATGTCAAATACTTGAGAAAAACTTAAGCATTCACTGTAAAACGTTTTTTAGAAAAAGCTATACTTAAGTGTGAAATCTCACCTAACTTATTACACTTATACTATACTTAAGTGTTAACAGTAAAACTGGGCCTTAAATCTATTTATTTCCTTAATAACATTAAGTAAAAAAATCATTTTTAAGTTGCTTTCCTGTAGTGTCCATTGTCATTCACTTGTTCAACAGCAAAAAAAAAAAAATTCACGATATTATAATGTTTATTACATTAGCTACCACACCTTTTTTATTTATTATGTGCAACAAGTGTAAACATTCCATTACGACAATCAACAGCGATATTATCCTGAGAGTATTATCCATGTTTTCTGTAAATACAGATTGTACGTATGAAAAAGCAAACATAATACACGATTTTTTTATTTACTTTAATATCATATGTAAGTATAAATAAAAAGACTTTACAATGATTGAATTGTGAATAAAGATATGTACGTGTTGAAAACAATTTTTCCACAAAAAAAAAACTGAAATTATGTTTTTCACACTTTCGTATTTTATTTCATTGCACACACATATGTATGTAGTACATATTAACTATAAGATTTATTTTAAAAAAGAAAAAAAAAATTACATTTTATGTATCATTTTCTTTTTGTTTTTAGTTATTCATGTGTCAAAACTTAAACAAAAAAATATAGAGTAGAAAATTTTCATGAATTTCATATTTGTTTTTATTTCAAAATTGAAACTAAACCTAAGTGAAATCGAATCAAAAAATTTAATGAATGCTTCATTTTACATTCATTTGAAGACGATTTGTTTTCTAACTTCAAAATGTATTGAATCAATAAGAATTAAAAATTGTTTTTTTATCTATTTTTCTATAAATTGATTGGAAAACTACTACATTTCGTTTGATCTCTCATTAATCACTCTTGAAACTATGTATGTAAATTTCTCTTTGAAAATTGCAACATATACATATGTATGTATGTACATAAATATATTTTTTATTTTAAGACTATATGATTTTAAATCGTTTCAATTCCATTCCATTGAAACGAAACCACTATTCAAAAGCCATACATTCAATTATACTCAATGAAAATATATTGCAACATAATATCTTTTTTTAAAAATAGAAAAAGGACTTTTTGTTTTTAATTTTAAAAGTTTGAAAAGTTTTCCATACACACAAATTATAAAACTTTAAAGTAACTTTAAATTTTTTTAAAATTTAATTAAAATTGTATAAACATATTTATATAGGTGTATAAAAAGTTTTCCATGTAGGTAATTTTAGCAAAAGTAATCAAAAGAATTTACCTGAAATAATAACATAGAAGTAGCAATTCATATTAATAAAACTGACAGGAAATAATAAAATTGAAAAATCTTCAAATTGATCTGAATAAGCTATTTTGAAAAGTTTTAAAATCGTTATAGAAATGAAATCATCTTCAAATTTCATTTCATGGTAGTAAATTTGTGGAATACATACATATATACTATAGAAGAAAAACTTATATAGCTAAGTTGATCATTATAATATGTATAATAGTTGAAATACGAGTATGTATAATACATACACTTAGATATGTTGACGTATTCTCATGACAAATTCACACATAAACGTAACATGTTGACACGCTGACAGAACGCACAGACATAACGCATTGACACGCTGAAACAATGATTTGACGCGCATTTATTTAGGTTAGTTTCTGTTTCTATTATAATATCAAGCAAATACTGTCATTTTATTGTAAACCTTTATTAAATTTTTCCAATTTTTCAGCTATTTCTCAAGCAAATTATTCGCATTAATGTAATTTATTAATAATATTTTAAATAAGTTTTAAGCCTTTGCACACTCTAGCCAGTTTAGTGATATGACATACTAGCAACTTCAAGCCATTTTCAGGTACCGCTAATGAAAATTAAAGAATGATATTCAACCAATTAAAAACTACAGATGAACCGTTATAATTCAAATTTTATTTAATTTATAATACCTTAACCTTTGTTTTCAAATAAAATTTATCGACTTTACTAACTTTATACGAAAATTTAATTCTGAATGAAATAGCGGGTAATATAGTAATTAAAAAAATATATGTCATTGCAGTGGCGCTTGTGGAGGTCAAAGGGTTAAAATATTCATTTTAATTTAAAAATTAGTAATGAAGGTCTAACAAAGCCAGTCAACTAGAACGTCTAGAACCTAAGCAAGTTCATTACTGGTACCACGTGCGGCTTGCTACTGTTCTTCTAGACTTTTCTTGAATAATATTATATCAAAAGAAGAACTTCTGAAAGAAAAGGCTTAATTTAAATAATGTTCAACAAAAATCAAATAATATTTTTACACCAAATAAATAATTGATTACCTTTTTTCAACCTCAATATTTCAAACAACATTAAAACACAACTTTTTTTTTTTTCACATGATGAAATATTTTTCAAAAACCATTTATCAAATTCTCAAGTAATCTATTAATGTCATGCAATAGCAATTTTAAATTTTAACTTTATTTTCATGACTGTAAAACAAATCTGTAAAACAAACAAATATCCTCCATCAAGTTGAAAAATAAATACAATATATTTTATCACGTACCAATTCTAAAAAAAAATCAATAAATTCAAAAACGGAAGAATTTTATGATAAACTAAAAGTAATGGGAAACAAAGTCAAAATAAATATGCTGGACATGGAAATGTATTACTGTTATCAATGAATTGTTTTTGTTCCTATATGGTTTTTCTTGTACATAAAAAAAAAACTTTATGAATTTCCAGACAATTCAAACTATCAAAATGCATTAATGAAAAACAACTTTAAAATGTTATAAACGTGCATTTGAAAGTTTATAATGGAGTCGAAACACTTGTACTCATGTTAAAAAATTTTGTTGAAATTTAATTTTGCAACATTTCCGTCAAATAAATTTGGTAAAAGTAAAAGTTTTAAAGTGAAAAAAGTGTTCATAAATGATTCTGTTTGAAAAAGACCTAGAAAGAGATACTCAGATTCTATATAAGATGATGTTAAAGTCCTGAAAATTGAACAATGGAGAAGGAAATCAGCCGACCGAAAAACTTAGAAACAGATATTGACGGAAACCATGACAAATAAAGAGTTGTCGTGTATTTATAAATGTCTCTTGAGTTTTAATTCCATGTTTTTATTAAGGATATGTGCTTAATACATTTAACCTAATAGTATTAAGTAATAAAATTTTGTTTTTTTTAAAAATACTAATCACTAATCACCTTTCACATTAATTTTTCACCCAAACACTTTGTATTGCGTGTGAATTAAAGTCATGCGAGTATTTTTATTTTTTTTATTTTCTTTAACTCATAATCCTTTGAAGAAAAAAAAATTGAACCCAATTGAAAAAAAAACAAGCGTTTTCCTAATTTTTCATACACAATTTGGAAAATTTTCTAAGCATTTTATGGTTCTAGCTAGTATAATTAAATTATCGCATGTTGAGGAAAAATTTTAGAAATAAATGAACATAGTTGAATATTTATTTATAAATAATAATATAATGTTAAAGATTTCTCTTTTCTCAAGCAATATCACCCTCTAATTTTCAAATCTACAATTCTGCCTTAAACTTAAATTCTAAAACGTAGAATAAATTAAATGATTTACCCTTACAAATAAAATAAATATTCCTCAAAAGTCAAAGAATATATCCAACTATAAATTACAATAAATAAAAATATATTTGTATTGTGCTTTTCATAATCACGGTCATAACCCTGAAGCAAATGTCAAAGTCATTGCCTTTTTATCCAATTTCGTAAATGCAATTTCATTTTGTATTTCTGATTTGAGTATAAAAATTACTCATACAATATCTTATTCATAATTCTACTTTTGCCAAAATTTTCAAGCGTTTTCATCTAATATATTACTTGAGGGTATAAAATGTCATTACGAAAGAAGAAACAAATTACATTCCTTAATTTATGTAATGAATTGAATGTAATTTAATTTTGTATTTTTATTAAAGGATTTAACTGAAGAATTTTTTTCTGTAATTTGATAAAAACATAACTACACCCAATTTTCTTAAATATTTATATACATATATACAATATACATATACATATATGTATATTTTTTTTGACTATTATCGTGAATGCGGTAAATGTTCATAATAAATCACTTCAAAGTAAATAAATGAATTCTCTTGAATTTCGCTAAGCAGCATTAAGAAGAAATGAAATGTGAAAAGGACTGGGTATACTTGAAAGGAAATAAAAATGTAATTGGATAAAAAAATATATTACAAATATTAATATTCATTAAAATCTTTTACATTTACTACTTTGAGAAACCATTTACATACATTACATAGTGTATATTTTGTGTTTAGGAAACATAACTTTCAACACTTCAACAAAGTTTCGAATACTTTTTAAGGGTATTTACATGATCAACATTTAATTACTTTAAGCATTAAAACTATGAAGCCCGACAAAATGAATGAAGATTTTATAATGGTAGGTTTACACGACAAGAGGACTTTGGCTTCCAGATACCAGAAATTAGCATTTGGAGACCAGAAAATTTTTTGCAAACATTCAAAAGATCTAAAAATATGTAAAACCATTGGTCTCCTATCATGATCTCCACAGCTGATCTCTGTTCTTCAAAGCATTTTGATATCCAATCTCTCAGTCCTGAAGTCTTCTAAAACCAGTTTAGACATTTGATATTTATTTGTTTTTGACATTGTACATATGTCAATATATAAAATGAAAATAATTACTATAAATTTCAGAATGAGGTCAAAGATAAATTAAATAATAATTGTATAAAAACAAAATTTCTTAAGAAAATTTCGAGAGTACCATTAGGATCGGATGATACTGAATTATTTGGTTAACAATGAGTTTTTGCAATAAAAATACTAATAAATTCTACATATGAAATGATGTTATCTTTAAATTATAATTTATTACGAAAAAAATAATTTGAATTTAATTACTTACAATTTTCCACTTTTTTCGTAAATACGTTGATAGTTTTAAGAGTTCTTGTAAAATAAAAAATTTGTTTTTGATCCATTTTAAATAAAATTACAATAAAAAGACTTTAACCCTTTATATGAGAACATAAAAATTTAAAAGGTTTCAAAAACAAAACTACTAACAAAAAGTACTACTTGCAAAATCAAATATGTATGTATATCCAATAGGGCCAACATATGTACCTAAATTGAATTGATTATGAAAAAATGAATTAGGTATTAAAAAAAGGCAACTACTTGTATGGAAAAATAAATACATACAAGAAATAGTAGTAATTGGTAATAGTACAGATTTTTTTTTTTTTTTTTTTTTTAAGGTACATACATATGTATGTATATGATTTTATGTCTTTTATAAATTTTATTATATTGTTGATGTCCTGTTTTTTTTTTCGCTTCCTAGGATATGTACATCGTGGTTGTTGTTTTTTTTTTCCTTCCGTTGTTGTTTGTAATATGAGCAGGTGTTGAAGTGTGTTTGATGGTCAGTGGTTCTTTGCATTCGCAGGGTAGAGGATTGTTTTGTTTCAGATGAGTTAATTTTATGTGTCCGATCCTGAGTCTTGTTAATATGACACTGTCCTTTCTTGATAATTGGTTGATGTTCATCGATGGATCTATGTATATTGTGTTTAATTTCTTTTAATTTACTATTTTCTATTTCATATACATATTTCCTTCCATTTGTTTTTTATTTGAGCTTTTGCGTGAATCTCGGCTTAATGTTTTAAAAGATATATTTTCTTCTTCTTCTGCGATTTTCTTTGATACCGTTGTGGATGGGTATCCAAAGAAAAGTATATTTTGTGTTTTGGTTTTTATAGATGGATTTTTTTATGTTTATTGCTATTGGATGATTCCTAGTTTTTAGTTTCTTCTATTGCTTTTTGGATTGCTTATAATTCTGCAGTATGTATGGAAGATCTACTATCTATTTTGTATTTTTGATTATATTCTTTGGTGTAATATGTATATTCTGTGTTATTATTTAATTTGGATCCATCTGTGAATAGTTTAGTATGATTTTTATATTTTGTGTTGAACTTTTCTTGGATAAATTTTTTTTGTATATAACTGGTGGCGTTTCTTTTTTTTTGTATTTTATTAGTTCTGTGTCGAATTGTAAGTTGTTTATGCCATGGTGGGTATATTGTGTATCTTTTGTTATAAATTTCTTAATTTGTTATAATATTACATATTTAATTTTAATGATTCTATTGCTCTTTTGTAAAATGGTTTGTATTTATACATCTAGGACTAATATTCGATAAAAAACTCACTTGGCAAAATCATCTAAACTACATAAAAACAAAAACTACAAGAAACATGAATATAATAAAAATCTTAAGCAAATACATGTTTAATCATACAAATTATGATTTCATTGATTCATTGACTTTTTTTTTATAATAATAAAATTATTATAATTAAAATAATTTTTCAACATTTGAATTAAAAATTTTGGTATTTTCATCAAAATTCATAGTTTAATTTAAAATTTTATTTATTGCAATATTTTCTCAGTACATTCATTATTATTACAATATGACAGAAGTCCATTTCAAATATTACCATGGAATGTAATAAATATCATCAATTAAAATTGAATTGTATCCATGCGTTAATAAAAACTAAAAGCATTTGGGCAATTCTCTGATTAACGTCTACAAAATGAATTGGCTTTCTACAAAACATTACATTTGCAATTATTGTAGAAAAAGTGGTCAATGGTGGGTTCAAAATTCAAATCAATCCAATAGCACTCAGCCTTAGTGAATAAATGCGTAACAATTCATTGAAATAAGGTTGAATATACGTAAATGCTCGCTGCTGAAGTAGTTGATAGCTCTGCCCATTGACCATAAGCATAAGTACACACAAAACCAAAGACATAAATGAGTCGTTTATTTTGAAAGTGGCCTAAGGCCATTCAGTTTTTTTTTTAAACATTGAAGGTTTTTTATTTTACATAGTTTCCATTATATTTTCGTTTAAAAACTTAATTTCCGCTGTAAAATTCTAGGACATAGTATTATTATGTTATGTTACATTAATATTATAAATAGTTAAAATGATACACAAATTTTCATCTGAAATTTACTCCAACTCATTTTTCGGCAAAAGTGGACTTAGGCCACTTTCAAAATACCTTAATGGCTTAAATAGTGTTTTTCACCAACAAATTTAGTATTTTGCATTCTACTTACTTAAAATTCTAGGTGCATTATAGATAACAAAAAAATGGTAAATCTACGTTAGGCCATGAACTGCTGTACCATCAAGAAAGTATTGTTATGAAATGACAATTTTTAAATATTTGAAGTCTTTTACACAAGCACAACACTTCGAAATTCTTAATATATAAGTACTGTTGAAATAAAAGTCTTCCAATACAAAAACAAAAATGTTTGAAAATTTAAAGTTAGATTTCTTAAAGAACCACCCATGATTTTGATAGAGAACGTAGTAATAAAATAACGAGTAATGAATATCATATTTATAATGAATGCCGAAACCAATACATTTTATTTTTCATTTACATATTTATGACATATAAATTATTTCACTATATTATCATATCTTTTTATTTATTTTCAAATCATTTTTAAAATCATAATAAAATAAATTATAAATTTCATAAAATGAAAAGCGGATTTTATGGAATTGACACCATAAAACATTTTATTTTTGATTTAGAAATCTAATTTCCGGTATTTTTTTTATTTTTCAAAGAGCATTCATTTGCCATGAATCATTTTTCAATATTTTCTTTCAGAAACGTTCAACTTGGTTGAAAAAAACAAAACGACCATAATATGATTTTTCAATGTTTGCTATTAATCTTTTTTTTTTCTTCTATAGAATGTAGGTATTGAGTTTAGTTTTATAGAATTTGATCTTTATTTTTAGTGTGTATAAGTACACAAAATAGTATACATAATATTTTATTTTTTTTAAGATTAAGTTTTTTCTATATTTATTCAGTTTAAAATGGAATAAAAAAAATATACATATGTATACACTTTATTATTCCTCTCATATGTATCTACATTCATGAATTCAGCATTTTATTATCTCATCGCATTAAAAATTTAAAAAAAAAAATAATTCAAAGTTAACTGTGGTAAAAAAATGTGTTTTGGAAATCATTAAATTCAAACCTTTATCAAACCACATAAACCTCAAATTCAAGTAAAATCTTTTTCTGTGATTTCAAAACATGTACAAAACTTCACTAAAAGTTTTATATTTTTTTTTTTCATTTTATATAAATTGTTCAACTAACTGACTATTTTCATAAAGAAAAGATTTTTTTCATAAAAGATCTTTTCTTTTTTAGTTTTCAAATTTAAAATGTTTTTTCAGTTTTAGAGTGGGAATTTTTAAACATGAAAGTTTTATAAGATGATACACTGTCTAAAAAACAATTTTTAAAACACAGTCAAGTACTTTTCAAAATTACTTAGTGTAACTTTACAAAAGTGTGTTATTTTTTTTTTCTTCCACGGACTAATAAACTGAATATCTTTAAAAAATAACCTTTTGAGTTGTTAAAAGATTTTACTTAAAACTTTTAATTAAAATACAAGGGTAAATTGAAAATTTTTTTACCTAACATTAGTGTAGTAGTTAAGAACATAAAAACGACATTCGATCAGACCGGGAATCGAACCATGGACCTTTGCCTTTCTGGGGCAATCCTCTTACCAATGAGCTATCGGATGCCATGTCGCTCGCTGTTCTTAGTTACTACTTTCAATCATTGATGAAGAATACTTAAATCTCCTACATTACATATGTATGTAAAATATGTACATATGGCAATGCATTCTTCACTTTTAAATTAAAAGAAAAAATAAACAAAAATCGTAAAAATAAACAAACAAAAATCATAAAAAAAACCAAGATGGAATAAAAATTTGCAATAAATAATACATATCATAGAACTTTTTAATATTTTAAAATGATTTGAAGTTTTCCCCAATAACAAAAAAAAACGAAAAAGAGAACAAAACAACACATAAATTAATTAATCTACTCAATTAATTGGAAACTTCCAATTTCTTCAAGTGTTAAATTAAATATGTACATACATAGGCAGATGTTAGCTTGCTTGAAAATTAATTTAAATAAAATTTTTAGTGTGTGTATGTTTGAATCTTTGTAAAAATTTGTGTTTAAAAATATTTAATTAAATTAGAGAGACATTCTCTTAAAAACTCAAACAAATGAAAAATTTTATCTGCTTTTTGATTTCCAGAACTCACACTTATATAAAAAAAAAATTCAAGAAAACCAAATTTCAATGTCTATACTATTACATTACATCGTAATTAGGCAATTGTTTTTTTTTTCTTTTTCGTAAAGTAAATTTCATGAATAAGAAATTTTTCCTGCATACTAGGAATGTTTGTTTGTAGAAAAATTTACAAAATTCATACTCTTAATGCTAAATCGATTTTTTTGCCATTACGAAAATAACTTTTACTTATATAATATAACGTTACTTAATAAAAACTTGTACACATCAAGGACAAACATAAACGACAAAATAAAAACTTAAAATAAGTCAAAAAAGCATGGAAAACTTTTTTAAGAATTCTAATCAAGTTTTCACTTACCTGTTGCTTTTTTTTTTTTTTATTATTTTTGTTAACTTTTATTTTTTGTTTGCTTTAAATTTCGTGACAAAATTTTTAAATTGAAATTTATTTAAATAATTCAAGTGTAAAATTTTCATAAACTTATAAGAAAACGTGAAAGTTAGTTAAAAATAATTTTGAAACCCCATAAGTATAGTCATCTGAATATTATATTAAGTTTTGAAATACTTCTTATAATAACAAAATTTCTTCAAGTGAATAAAAGCTTTATGTCTTTTACAGAGAACCATCGAAATAATGTTTTAAGAAATTTCTCAGAATCTATAATAAAAATATTTTTTTTTTAAATTATGAGCCACAACGTAAGAATATTTCTTCACTGCATTTTTGAATACTTTTACAATAGTTGTTTTTTATGAACTTTGACCTTTTTGAATGCCTAAATGTTCAAGTGGGTTCTTTCATTAGCAATCTTTGAATGTTTATTATTAAAACTATTTTGTTTGTTCATGAAACTTATTTTTATAAGACAAAGATCTTATGAGAGCCTGAACACTCACTTATAATGGATTACTGGAACATACGAAGTACTCAATTTGGAGTTCTACATTTCACTATGTACAGCCGTCCTAAAAAAAAACATGGTAAAATGTACACCAACCTGTTCTTTAAATAAATTTTGACAATATAAATAATATAGTAAGTTTAATTTAAATTTCAATAACATACTTTAAACGATGCAAAAAATATTAAGTCTCAATGCAAATTTAATTTAAAAAGCTTTTCTATCTAATTTTTTGTTTTTAACAATTTAGATATTTCAAATACACTGCACCTTCATATGTACATCGTTTGACATAATCAAAAAAATTCCTTTTTTTATTAAATAAAAATCGTCGAAAAAATTTATATTTTACAAATAGCTTTTAATTAAGGGCGAAATATATAGCTCGAAATTAAAAGAATTGTTGGAAAAGTTAATGATAAATATTTTACTTAAAACACATTCCAGTAAAATCGATTTTAACATTTTAAACATTTTTGATTTATTAAATTTATCGTTCTCCCAGGACAATACACAAAAATATTCTGAAAAACAATACAGAAAAGTAAAATACACAAGTAATACTTACATTTTACATAGCTGATTGTTATTCTAGGGCAAGGGATATTCATATGTATACATACATATGTACGTACATTTGATTTTAGATACCAAATACTCATTATAGTTCAGAAAAATATGATATGGAAATGTAATGTTTTTGTCAAATTCTACTAATTTCTATACTACAAACATTAAATATTCTAAGTAGCCTAAACGATGGCTAAAAAATTGAATAAACAATTATAATTAATTTATAAAAAGTTTTTTTTAGTTAAACGGTGTTTTGCATTGAAATGACGTATTTTTCCTCATATCGTTCGTAATATACAATTTTATGAATGACGTGGTTTGGCATTCGTTATGTCAAAAATTAAAACAATACATATGCATTTTATTGTGTATGTATGTATGTATATATGAAAATTATATGTATGAACTAGAGTGGAACATGGTAGAACCTATTAAAACTTTTTTATATTTTACGTATTACCATGAGGTTTTATAACCTAAAACCATATATTTCTCAACAATATGTGGTTTATAAATTATTACTCGAGTGAGAACTTTCTAACAATATATAATATTCTACAAATAAAACTGTAATATTTTTTTAATACATATATATATTTTTTTTTTTACTTTTCCAAAAATTTATAATTTAGTTTTTATACCTTTACGAATCAAATCAATATTTTTTTTATTTTGAAAATTCTTTCAGAAATTTCTATTATAAATTGTGTTTATAGTTCTATCTCTCTTTCAAGGCAAATACAAAAATAATAAGATGAAAAATCAATAGAAATCCTGTAAGCAAGTATAAAAAAATTATGTAAAATTTCTTTTTATTTTTAGGTAAGTTTTAATTATACCAAAAACAAAATCGTTAGATTTTTATCTTAACTATGTTTCTCTTTTCCTTCGTTTAACTTTCAAATTAATACATAAAAACTTTTTTTTACCAAATTGTATGATTATTGTTCTCCTAATTTTCTTCGATGTAATAATGTGCTTTTGGTCGCTGCTTGATTTGATTTTAGGTTATATTGTTCCATTCACGTATATTTTAATGTGATAATATCTAGTAGGAGTATAATCTTTTAGTCAAATTACTTACTTTTAGAAAATAAAAATAAATTATAACTATGGAAGTAAAAAAAAATTGTTTTTGAATAATAGACTCTGTTAATGACTCTTCGTATATGATAATAATTTTCTCATATAATTCTAATGAATAAAATCTTGATTAAAATAGCAAGTAGCATGTAATTTTTTTTTACTTGAAAATAAAAATTTTTTTTAAAAAGTACAAAAATTTCAAAACTGAAAAAATTTAACAAAAAATTTATAAATAGCTGTTTTTCCAAAATTTATTTAAATTTAAAATTTCGCAGTATTAAAAAACGGTTATTGTTAATGGTTATTGTTATTGCAAAAAAATAGGTAATTAAATTTATATTTAGTGAAAAATTAAACAAAATGAAAAAGATAAATTATTTTTATTTATTGAAAATGTTCACAGTGTAGAAAAAATAAGAGGAAGTGCTATCAAGTTCAAAATTTATTTCAATGTATCTATTCACATCATACATCCCTGTTGCGGTCACAAATCACATACATACATATACAGGAGGAGAAAGCTGGAAGAGAAAAATAGTTTATAATTTTTCCAAAAAAATTAATTAAACAAGAAAGTTTTGGCAATAAATATTCTTAAACCGTTTAAATTTACTTTTAACACCTTTTTAATTTCATATCTTTTATTATATGAATTTTTTACTTCTATTAGGATTAATAAAACTTAATCTAATTGCTTATTGTGAAAAAAAAATTTATATTTAATATCATAATAAATTATTAACTGAATTGAATTTTTAATTTATTGTTCCGCTCATATTTATCCTAAAAATTTTTTGAACACTGTGAAAGTGAAACTTTTTCAAAAAAATTATTCAAAGTATTTCAAACTTCAAAACTTCATGATATATAATTTTTAAGATATTTTCAAAACTTTTTAAATAAAACATGTGTAGCTTAATAAGGAAATTTTTAAAGAATTTTTTTTTTTCAATGAGAAATAATTATTCTTTGAAAGTTAAGAAGTTTGTTATGAAACAGAAAGTTAAACGTTTCACAATTAGATTCTAAAATTTTTGATAAATTGTTAAACTTACACTTCCTAACAGCTTTTTTTTTTTCTTTGCATACCAGTATAATATGTTTTTGAAGAAATTGTAACTAAATTTTATAACAATCAAAAACATCACTTTTTAGGTAATAATTAATAAAATAAAGTAATTGTAAGAATATAGATTTTCTAAAAAATTTCCGCATCTTTCAAATTATTAGAAAAACAAAAGTTCCAAATAAAATGATGGAATTGATTTAATTTATAATTATTTCTTTGAAATATCTTTTTTAATCCACCACTTCAAGTTTCTAAATTATTTTATGTGACACATATCCATTTTCAAATAACAAGATAATTACTAGAAATTTCTCCCGGATATAGGATATTCTTGACATTCAATTAAAAATCTTTTCAATACTTCTAAAAATAATACATAAAAATCTCCAATTTATTTCATCTTAATTCTTTATATCTTTTAATGCTTTAAAATTAATTTTAAAAAACAACAATTCTAGAAGAAGAAAAAATATATAATATACAGAAATTATGTGTATAAAGCAGCTTTTCTAGAGAACAGAGCATATTACAGCTCACATAACTGACACTAGGATATTATTAGTCAGTTAAAAGACATGGATTTTTCTATTTTCTTTTCTCAAACTAGCTATTTTTTCTTTTTTTGAGATAATTTACAAGAGATTTTAGAATAAATAAAAAAATAAAAAATGTTAAATTTAATTTTAACTCGTACAGGACATTCTGATTAATTTTTAATTTAACAAGAAAGAAAAACTTAGTAAAAGATTTTACAAATAATATACTTAATTAACACTAGACGAGTAAATACATATTTGCAGCACAAACTTTAAAACAAATTCCCATTAGATGTATAATGTAAACCCATTAAGGTATTTCTTGTATTTTTTTCTCTTCTTTTTCTTCTAAAATGTTTACAAGATTTTAATTTAAGATAGAACAAATTTATTACTATAATTTTGTATCTTGAAGTGTTTATTATGTAATAAAAACTGTTATCAGAATAAAATGCAATTTGCATCACTTCTGTAAGATTAAATTTTACATATGAAAATTTTAAAATAAGAATTTTGTGATTTGTAACGTTATGTGTATTTCATTGAAGAAAAGTAATTTTCATGACAGTTTTAGAACACGTCTGTTTATGTGTATGACTAACAAATACGATTGATTATATCTACTAATAATAGATACATATAATCAAGTAAATTAAAATCTATAAAAAATAACTGCATACTTTAATTTTCAAATTTTTCAACAACATTTGCACAAAGTTATGCAAGACAACATATTAAATTTGTAGTAGCTAAGAAATCAGACCGGGAATCGAACCCCTTTCTGGAGCAATGCACTTACCAATAAGCTATCGGATGACATGTCGCTTGCTGTTCTTAGTTACTACTTTTAATCATTGATGAAAAATACTCAAATCTCCTACAAATTTATAAAAACTTTCAATAGTCATTTTTCAATACTTCGAAATTAAAAAACTACTATAATTTGTGAGTCAGTGAATGCATTGCAAAATCAAAATATAGCACAGGAAAAAAAAATTGGAAAAAATTGAGACATACATACCTTTAAAGAGTAAATATTCTTCTTAACGAATAGTCAACTTTTTTCGCTTTTTAATTATATATTGTATGTGAGGATTTATTAATTTTTGCTATTTATTAATAATGTCGAACAAGTTTTTAAATTATCTGAAATATTTTTTTTTCTCGGATGATATAAAAATTTTTAAAATTACAATCAAGCCACACTGAACTTCTGTAGCAAGACGTAAGTATTTTTCTACTAACGAATTTAGTGGTTCGCATTCCA
The DNA here is from genome assembly GCA_939192795.1 of Bombylius discolor. Classification (NCBI taxonomy): domain Eukaryota; kingdom Metazoa; phylum Arthropoda; class Insecta; order Diptera; family Bombyliidae; genus Bombylius; species Bombylius discolor. Next base: position 16,186,767 of record OW584241.1, on the reverse strand, counting down.
CTTTAAACTGTAGGTGCATCTATGACAGAACCACCGTCACGAAACCTCAATTTAACTTGTGGAGACCAAGACTCAACGGGATGTTGTACCAAGGAGATAGATCTTAACGTCAATTTGATATTCATGCTGATTATGTAAATAAAAAATTTAAAAAAAAACACTGTATGATTCTCCTTATTTTTTTCGTAAAATTTAGCATTTTACAAGTTTAATCGAATATAGTACATATATTACACACATCATGAAACAAATATCTATAGAAAGATTTTACAAAAATATCTTACAAAATTAAACTAGAAATCAATATGTGAAAAAATGTATTAATAAAAGCATCACGAAAACGGCTTTTAGAAAAAAAATCAAATCGTATTCTATCTCTAAAATATTTGAAAAAAAGTATATGGAATCCATGAAAAATGATAGAAAAAAATATAGCAAAAATATAATCCGTGATGAAGATTATTCATTCTTGAGAAATTCTCTGTAGAGCTTTTACTACTGTGAAATTTCATATTTCCGTGATAATTTTAAGATTTAAATGTTTCAAAAAAGCAAAATATCGGCGATTTATTAAAAACAAATAGACGATAATCAAAATTTTATCTTTTGTTGCCTTTTTTATGTATAATTTTTTTTCAAAAAATATTCCTAACGAAAATATAATCGATCTATACTTAAAAGATTTAAAAATGAAAAAATAAGATTTTTTTGCAATCAAACTAATGAAAATTATTGAAACAAATCTCCTTTCAAACATTCACAATCTCATAATAAAAAATCATGAATTGAAATATCTATACATAGTGACAATATACATATTATGTATGTATATATGTAGATAATTATCTCAATATATTTATAAATAAGTATTATATATGTATATATTTGTAAAAGATATGTATAAGATTTCACATATCACCTCAACAACGATAATAATAATTAAGTAATTACATTTTAACATTGAACTAAATTTTTAATTAGCAATATGAATTTACAAAATTTTACACTAAAAAAACTTTAGTAAAAAATTAATTTGCCACTTTTTCAAAATACATACACTTTAAATTGTTTTTATGCATAATTAATTTCAAATCACAGCAAGTGGCAAATTAGTTTATAAAGTTTGTTTAACACGTGTAATCGTTGTCGTCACGTCACTGCATAAATTATTATTATTTCAATATAATGAAAAATTCTTTAAAGTTATTTTTTTTTCTCTAGAACAAAAATTCTCAGTACCGATTACATAAATGTTAGAAACGAAGTGTGTTATTTTAAATTAATTCAAAAAAGTACACTTGTGAGAATATTATTGAGAATATACTTTTATTAATATGTCATGTAATATTCATGTGGAAAATATTGAGTGTACAAGGACAATAAAGTTTTTGTTTTTAATATTTAAACTGTCTTCATAAATCCATGTACGTAGTTATTCACAAAAGGTAGCTTAAAAACATAAAAACTTTACAAGTGCTTTTAATAGTGCATTACCGTAAGGAAGGCATTAAAAACGTTGAAATTTCAAAGCATTTACATAATTGTCTCAAATTACTACTTATGGTTTTTATTTTTACTTAATCCTTTTTTTTTCAAGTTTCAATTTCTGTGTATTCTAGAAGTTATTGTTTTTAAAATTTCCCGTTTGAAAATCATTTCAAAAATTGTCTACAAAAACGTCAATAAATAATTTAAAAAATAAATTTTTAATTTCAACTAAATGACGTATGAAATGGTAAAATTATTTTTAGTTTTTCAACTGGATTTTACAACTGTTTTTTGCATATAAAACTATAATACATACTTGAAGATTGAAGTTAGTTTTTGTCAACAACAAAAAAATCACATTCTAATATCAAGCAATTTCAACGCTTTTTTCAGATTCATTTCAATCTGTAATCAATCCTTAAGAAATATGGAATGCACCTTCTAGTAATATCTTAGGATTCATCGGAAGCCTAAAACTATAAGAAATCTGCCTTACAATGGCTAAATGAGTTAACTACATACTAACTACTACTGCAGTTAACTCATTTAGCCATTGTACGGCAGAAATAAGTACGACACAAAAGATTTTTACAGGTCGAAATGCAACAATAATCCATAACAGTCTAATATAATCTTGTATTTAAATGAAATTTTGATGTCATCCTAAAATAATTCAATGAAGAAAAATATTTAAAATCTCTCATTAAAAAAAAATGATAATTTTCAATTTATCATTTATTTTTCTGCAATACATTTTTCTGCAATAGTAAATTTTTATCCATCAGCAATCGCTATTAAATACCACACTTTTAACTTCTCTGTCAGCCTTAATTGCATGTAAATTTTCATAATACATAATTATAATAATTGTTGTTGATGTGAGGCACTCTGCTTTCATTGTCCTTTTAATCCTAACAATTTAAAATGTTTCATTTCAGTTAGTAATTGACACCATATTTAATTGCTATTTTCATTGTTGTATTCTACTTTTAAAAAAAAACAACAACAGAAAAAACGCCATCTAAAGTAATCTACATCTTTTTTCATGATATTTATTTAATTGCTATTATCACACAAGCGTTTTAATTTAAAATTTCTAAAATTGACTTATGTCCAATTATACAAGGTACACGTATTATGAACATATTATTCTTTGCATAAATTTGAACAAATTGACTTTGTCCTTTTACATTTGATATACCCATTGCATTAAAAATTTAAGTAAATTAAATGTATAACATTTTAATTATAATTTACATTTACATTATTTTCAAATATTTGATGATGTCGGTGGCATTACATGCTATTAAAATTTTATTAAATTTATAATTAAATATTATATCAAGGACGAATTTTAAATGAAGAAAAAATGTTACTCTCCCTTAATTTGAATGTACGGACAAAGGATTAATTTATTGACTTTAAATAATTCAGAACATATGTATGTCACTTAATATGAAATACCACTAATTTTTTTTTATGTTTTTGGTATTTATTGTCGTGACTTAAACAGGCAAAGCATACAATTTAATATTTAATGAAGATTTCAATGAGGATATGAGAAAAACTGTGAAAGGTAATACATATTAAAAATATGTACTTTTTACTAAAATATTTTTTTTTTCTTGCTCTAGAAAAATTTTTTTATATGCTCAAATTCAAATTAAGAGTGTTCAATATTGAAATATGGTATAATAAAACTGAGAAACCTTTATAAATTTCACACTAAAATACAATATTTTGTAAAAAATAATTTTTCAAAATAATTAACAGTAAGTTCTGTAAAATATTCTTAAGCCTTTAAACTGTATTTGAGATTCGCGTGAGTATATGTATTTGTGAATTAACTTGTCTTCTACAAATTTGGAGCGTTTGTAAGAATTTAAAAAAAAAAAAAATAGTTCAGTTTAATTCACATTTTTTATTTTTGAATTTGAAGATTTGAATTAATTTTTCATATATTTTATATTAAAATCTGTATATTTGTGAAATTTATAAGTAATCTTGTACTTAATAACATTTAAAAAAACTCACCTTTTACTAATAAGTTAATAATTACTCCTGTTACATGTATGTATGTATGTACTATTTTATACTAATACACACAGTAATTTTCCACTTATCGTTATTTCTTATTTTATACAAATTCAGAATCTGTCTATCAAATTATTAAAAAAAATTTTAATAATATGGTAAGTATTCCAAATTTTCACTTACATATATGTACATACATTTATGTACATATGTGTTCATATGTTTACCAATTATTATGATTATTATTTGTATTCAATGGGACGTTGAAAATTTAATTTATTAATTGGAAATGTGAAGTTTATATTTATTTAAAATTTTAAAAGCTTCAATTACAGAAGACTAAATTAACTTTTTATATTCATTAAATTATCATTTTAATTAAATTCTGACTTTAAAAAAGTAAATTTGTTTTATATACTAACCTTCGCATAAGGAAAATTAAAATATTTTTTTACTTGATTTTAAAATCAAAGAAGAGGTAAAAGCAAATATGAATAAATCATCAGTACCTATTAAAAAAAATTATATACAAGTCTCCCTCGAGTTGTATAATACTTAAGTTTCACGCTTTTCGAATTTGAATTACACAGTATACAATTTTTTTATTTTTTACTAAATCTGAATTTCTCTACGATTTCGACTTCGAAAAAGATTTAACAACATATGACAGATTTTTAACACCTTTTATTTTTAAATGGTTAGTTAAAGAGGATTACAACGAATGAATTCTTTTTTGGAAAAAATATTTTGTCAACAGAATGACATGACAGAGTTTTTGTAAGCTTTAATAAAGTATTATATTTTTATGTTGGTATGCCAGTCAAATTTAATCCATAAAGAAATACCAGCAGGTACGAAGGAAAATTAAAATGAAAACTTTGACATATGTCTATTTCGTACATATACCATAATAGAACAAACTATTTAATCTTAAATTTCATTTTAATTTCACTTTCAATGGATAACAAAGTTTTTATTCCGTGTAGAACACGAGTGAATTAAAAAAATTAATACGATACAAGAAATGTTAAACTTAAAATGAAAGGGAAAAACCAAACCAATGAACTTAAAAATTAACTTAAAATTTATAATTAATCAATTGACTTTTCTTTGATTTTAACAAAAATAAAATGGAAAAAAATTATAAGCATTTAAAAGCTTAAACGAAAAATACAAAATTAAATAATAAAATCAAACTTGCTACAATATATACAATATTTAAAATTTCAATTAACATGGTAGTGATAATTATTATTATAATTAAAATATTACAATACAAAATGTTTTCTAACTGTAATTTGCGGTATCATAAAAATATACCTTCATTAAATTCATTATCATATAATGTGTGTGACACGTTTATTTTAAATTAACATAATTAGTTATTCATGAATAACTCATTTGCATTATCTATATTATTGAAAATATACATACATACATATTCTATTCAATTCATAGCACTGCATTATTTTCATATTTTTTGTTTTGTCTTATAAGTATCTAATCCTTTAATTACATTAAATTCTAAATACAATGTTTCAATTGAAAAAGTATCAAAAATAAAATTTTATTTATATTAATTTATTCTATTTTTACACATTTTCGTTATTTTTTAAATTATTTTATAAGTTTATGAAAAAACTCGTAACTATTTAAACCGTTACATTATTGAACACTTAAATAAGTATATTGCAATTTCAATGAGGTCAAGATACATTAAAATACAATTGTTTTGTAATAAAATTTCACGTACTTATTCAGCTAAATTTGAATTGAAGGACATGTACCAGAATGATTTCAGAGAGAAAATAAACATGACTATGAAACTTGCGCAATTTTACCCCTCATTTGAAACGGGAATAGATACATAAATAAAAATATTTCTTCAGTTGTTTATTTGATAACAGTTGTAAAAGTTCTAAGATATCAACAGCAATATGTATTTTAAAAAGAATACTGTCGCCAATCTATCAAAGATAAAAGTACGTGATTTTATCATAGAAGAAGAAACATGGAAATGCATTATTTCACTTTTTACATGCGATTTACATATGTATGTTTTATAGGAAAATAAATTATTTAGTGTATTAATTATATTTAAACCATATGTAAAGTTCTCATAACCCTTTAATGTATATGAATAACATAAGCCTTTTTTAGTAATTAATGATAATGCAATTATCCTGATTTTTGTATTTCAATTGTTTGAAAAACATAAAATTACAAAAGTTCATATTTTCAATAAATATACATACATACTTCAAGATAATTTCACACTTAAATAATTTTTATAGTTTTTCCACAAATAAAATTGATTTTTCAAAATGTCAACATTTTCATGAAAATATCGTATAAAATTCATAAAATAATCGAATAAGTATTTATCAAACATTTCTGTTATTTATCCTTATATTTTCTGATTGGAAATTTTCAAAATAAAATTGACTTGATAATTGATCAATCATAAGTTCAATAATTAATGCACTTATATCACAATTTTTTAGTGCTTATTTGTTTGATGATTTTCTCTAACTGAAGCTTATATGCATTTCAAAACTTGATTTTGTAGCTTTTATTTTCACCGCATTGTTTTCAAATCAGATTAAATCTGAAGTAAATCCTTATTGCCTATTGAATCACTAACTAATCTTTTAAATCTCGTCTATGAATTTAATTAAGCAAAAAACAAACGATACGAATCAAATACATCAAATTGAAAATCCCTTGATTAAACTGTCGCCAATCTGAACCAAACTTTAGTCAAAAATTTTCCACAACTTTTTAATGGGATACACTAAAGTTTGTTAAAAAACAAAAAAACAAAATTGAATCAGCAAAAACATAAAATGCATTATTCAAATTAACTTTTAAAATTTGTTTTACACTTGAATGTCAATCAATAGAATTTTTTATTTCGCAAGTGATTTTTGAAAAAACCAATTCTTTTGAAAATATACAAATGAAAAAAAAAATAAAATAAACATTTCAAAAATTCTAACAAAACTAGCCAATGAAATTTTGAATCAAATGAAAAATAGTCATAAAAATTGTAAAAGTTTCAATATGCCTAGGAACTAATAGATTTTTCTTTTTAAATTTTTTTTCCTGTTGTTTTTTCTCGACTTCATTTTAAAAATTGAAAAAATATATTTGAATATCAGAAACTTACTTCAAAACAAACTTTTTTTCTAAACATTTTTTTTTTTGTCATATAAATAAAATATGTATATATATAACATTAATAATAAATCAAAACTAAAGTTTATTTCAGATGTTCAACACTTTATTTTTTTTTCTTTTCGTTTTTTAAGCGAAAGTAGCAAATTTACAAAAGTTTTAAAAACTCCTTATCACTTAACATAATTATGAATTTTTTCATAATTTAAAATATTTAAAATTTAATAAGAAAAGAGAAAAAATACAATAAAAGAAATATTTTGTACATACAAAAAAAAAAAAAAAAGAGAAAATAACACTTTTTAAAAATTTGTCACAAAATTAATTAAAGAAATATTAAAATCGAATATAACTTTCATCCCCTTTATAATTTTTTTTTATTTATTGCATCTTAAAAGTGTGTTTTTTATATTTTGAAAACGACACATGAATATGTGAGGAATTCCTTTTCCATCCTTACACAAAGTAAATTCTGTCAGTTTCAGTAATTACTATGACTAGAAACTTTCGTTATCAATGAATTTCAATCAAGCTCTGTAGAAAATATAGAAAATCTAAAACTTCTGTAATGTTTATGATGTAATCAATAAACATGTATTCTATTGATAGAATTACTTTAACATATTAAAAAAGAATTTATTTTTTTACTTGTTTTGTTACTTCAGTGTTTTTGTGTAATTTAATAGGCAATTTTTTTATGTCACAGAAATTTACATATCAAATTGTCAATTTTGATCCATAAACATTTTTAAAATGGGCTAGAGTAAAAAGAAGGGCTTGGAGAGACTGTTTGAAAAAAATGACCATAGACGGATTGGCGAAATTTTCCAAACAAAAAACACAACAACTCCATATTATCAGGATGACTCCTGAAAAACAAAGAGACCCAGTTTTAACGTTAGAAGAAGAAGACGAATTTTTAAAGTTTGGTAGTACCAAAAGTTAAATGTGCAGAAATATTTTCAGAATCCAATTATTTTATTAAAAATCAAATGTTTTACATTTTATTTATTAATTTTTTCCTTCTTCTTTTCCTTAGCAATTTTCCGTTTACTTGGGCTTTGTTTGTCTCATTTTCCTTCTCACTTATATCTATGCCTTTCGGGTTTCGATTAATTTTCACAATTCACGGTAATTGTCTCCACTATACTTTTTATAACATATTCCTGCAATTTTAATTTGCTTTCTTCAATCATTTCAGTCCGCACTTTAATGATCCGTTTTTAGTATTCATCTTTTATCCTAATTTCTTCTTCTAGTTTATTAATTTCTTCTTTATATGTAAGTATGTACATATGTATGTACATAAAAATATTCAATTTTCATATAATAAATAATTTTGGTGACATAAATAAGTCACAGTAATATAACCTAGAACATAACATAATCCTTACAGGAGATCGATTATTTAGAGTTGATATGACAGAGAAAAAAATGTTGTCAAATTTTCAAGTCATGAAATGTTATAACAATAAGAATCAGTATGTATCATATGTACACAATGATATTTTTTCTATTTAATATTATAATAAAAAGTCAACTCAATAATATCATGACCCAGAAATGTATAAAAATTGTCTTTAAAAAGAAGAAAAAAATAATATTTCACCAAAAATACAATTTTTATAACCACATTTAGAAGTAAAACAAAAAAACAGTGTATGTGTATGACGTGTATATATGGAAAAACGAAATTGGATTGCGTGATGAATAGAACGAAAAATTATTTTTACTTTGCTAGATACCTAATCTAAAGCAATATATTGTCATCGTTTCAAAAAACAATCAACAATATATGTATGTATTTATAAATATATTTTATACGATAAACATAAAGTTTATAGATTTTCAAATATCGGTTTAAATTCTGAAAAGATAAGAACTATTATATAAGAATATAAAGATTAAAGTTTGAATGGAATTAAAAAGGAAAATGTCATACCGCAAATGTATAATTTAAGTTCAATATAAGAATAAATATGTTTTATTAAAAATATCAGGATTAATACCTATAAAGCGGGATTAAAACTCTTTTTTTTTTTTTTTAATTTTCAGAAGTAAAAACCTGCAGTTTTTACAATTTTTGAAAATTTATACTTATGTGTATATTGTTTTGATCCTGCAAAATAAACCTTAATTTTGTTTTTCATGAGTATGAGATGATATCCTGCCTTTAATATATCTATGATGATTTCATCGTAAATAAAAGGGAATTTCAATTGAATACTACATAGATTTTAGTAGATCTGTGCGCAAGCCATATTAAGTTACAATGTAAATTACAATATATTCTTTTAAAAATCCTTACATAGAAGCAATCCTGAAAAGTTTATAAAATTTACTTTTTATGTGTAGAATTATTACACATTCTAACTGAATTTTTTCCTACTCTGTACTATTTAGAGTATTTAAAATTTAAATAAAAAATAGCAATATCCTAAAAAGTTTCTTTTTGATTTTATTGAAATCAGCACTTTGAAGAAATGACCTCGTATAATTTGAAGAACTATTAGGACAGTTAATTTTAAAGTACAGCATTGTTTTTAAGCATATATTCATATATCCTTTATTTTTTATTCAAAATATAGTGGTTCAATTACTTTTATAAATTCGATTTTTTTCAACCTTACAAAAAAAAAAAGAAGGAAAAACTAGATTTTTTTCAAATTTAATTACAATTATATCAATTCCACAATATTTGGGTTAGGTCGCTTGAGCGCTGAAAGCCTTAACTGCAATATTAAAATACCAAGTATTGTATTGTTGTCAAGTATTGTTTCAAATTTAATATTCGAGACCAAATAAAAAATTGTAATAATACATTTTTTGAATGAGACTGGTCTTTAATTTAGTTTACTAAAGTTTTCAAATTGAACTAGTATACATATCCTGGTTTAAATGTAAATAATAATTTATATTACACAAACACATTCATACATACATAAGTACATTCAAAGGAAAATTTAACAATATTATTTAATTCACAATATTATCACTGTTACATAAGTAGATACTTTAAATTCATTGATGAACTATTATAAAAGCCACAACAAGTTGCATTTCAAATCAACTAAAAAATTAATACGAGTAAATTGCAACATTTTAAAATATAATTTTGCTAATACAAAACTTTTGAAATAATATTAAAAACTTAAACTGATCAAATGATTTTCCATAAAACTTAACTAATACAAATTAGCTAGTTTATAAGTTTAACTACATTTAAGTATATATGTATGTCGTATACATATGTATATTATTAATGATGTTCAAAAGTTCTAAAAACAGAAATACTAATTTTACTATAGAACAACATATAAATTAAATATTTTACATATTCACTTATTTTGTGTATATTAAGGATATTAATTTATATAACGACTATTTTTTATATTATACACATATATATGTACGTACATACATATATAGTAATAAGATAAAAATTACACACGTCACATATTATGACATAAAATCACACATAAATCAATTTATTAAAAATCCATGTGTTTTTTAAAATAACTTCGTTTCTAATTTTAGAATTTTGAATTAAGTAAATCAGTACGTTGAATATAAATATATTTTTCATTTTATAGAATGTGTATATGAGAATTACACACGTGTAAGGGTATTTTAAAACACGATATACATAATTTGCATTGATTTATTAAATGTTTTTTTGAACGAAAACAAAAGTTGAATACTTTTTAAAAATAATGTAAGTTGAAAAGCAACTTTGTTATAAATCTTTTTAAAGTCGTTTTGAGTAAGTAAAATCAAAATTATGTAGGAGTATATAAATATTTAATTCATGAAAGTGAAATCATAAATTCGATAACTTGAACACAATAAATTTTTAAAGAAAAAATTGAGAAAGTTTCTTTCAACCAATTTGGAAAAAAAAACTGTTGAAAATTCAATTGAAATTTTTATTAATTTCAAGAACTTGTAAGTTATGTACTTAGTTGCTATGAAGATATTTTTAAAAATTACTGATACCTTAATTTTAGGATTTTCAATGTTTATAAAAAGATTATTAAATACAACTTTCTATTTACTTAAGTTGTTTTAATACTGAACACAAAAAAGATTATTTTTCAATTAAACTTGAAAATAAATATTAGAAAATTTCTCATTTATTATTTCCGCAATTAAATACAAAAAACAAAAACAAATTTTATTGTACTTTCAACTCAAGTGATTTTCATGAAACTACAAAACTAAAGCCAAAAGTTTTTCAAATTACTACTTAAAAATAAAATTAATTTTTCTCTACAAATCATCTACAAACTGACATTGCGTATAAAAGCATTTCATTAAGAATGCTTGCTGTGAAGTTCTATATTGTTTTAACTTTTTTAAACAATACATTTAGTACACCACAAAACAAAAATTATGCAATATTTAGGAATAAAAGTAAAGGAAAAAACTGAAAAAGATAATAATGCCAGTTTTGATCCTTCCTTGTTGTTTTTATTTTTGTTTTATTTCATCTCTCGGATAACAATTTTTTAGCTTTTCAACATAAAGAGTTTCAACAAAGTAACTTATTATCATTTACTTTAAAAATATATTTTTCAAAATTAACTTACATACATATGTATCGTACATATATTGTACATTCCGAACGAAAGTTGATTTCGTTCGAATTTCAAAGGCTAATGTTCAGAAAAATTTCCACATAAAATCAGTGTTAAATATTTTTTTATGTGAAGAAAAATTGAAGTAAGTTAGAAATTTGGATTTCATTTGTAGAATCCCTTGTTTTCCTAATAAACAAATCAACAAATTATATTTACATATTATATGTGTACTTTTTGTCCCTTTAAAATACAATTTTTAATTTTTTATCATTACAAAAACTTAAAATACCTAAGAGATTTTTTTTAATTTTACACTTACATGTTGAAATATTTCCAAAAAATAAAAGAAAAATTTCCGCTACAAAATACTTTGGTTAGCCTATTACGTTTCGAACGAAATGTACAATATCATTTTTTTTTTCGAACGAAAAAGTTTCAAATACTACTAGCTATTCGAACAGAACTGCCATTGTAGTAAAGTTCTCATTCGAACATTTTCCTATCTGTTTGAAATCTATCATGCTAGTTTCAAAGTGAAAAACTTCTTAAACGATAGCTTTTCTTATCAAAATTTTTAAGGATTTGGTTCGGCATTTTTTTCAATCTAATACCAAAACTTTTTATAAAAAAATCTAGTAATAGTTTAAATATTTTTAATAAAGTTTAAAATTAATAATTGCTCCATAAATTCATTCAAAATCTGTAAAAAAACTCAAAATTTCTCAATTATTGACATATGTACATATTTTTTTTCAACATTTCATATTTGTGTCGCCACTTTCTATAGTGTTTCTTTTTTAACTTTATATAAACTTACAACTCGATTTATGTACATATGTATAATTTTATAAATTTGATCATATAAACTTTACTCTAAGGAATAAAAATAATGTTCTTATTTAGAAAATTTTATCAAAAAATGTTCTTATATTTTAATTCCTAGATTTTCAAACCAAAATTAAACTAAAGCACAGACTTTTTAATTCTCTACTTTTTTTTATTTTTATTATTATTATTATTATTTTTTTTTTTTTTTTGTAATCAAACACAAACAATTCATAATCGAAACTTTTTAAGCATGTCTTGTGAAAAAAAAAATGTTTAAATGTCTAACTTCTTAAAGAGAAAAAAAGTAGTTTTTAGAAACCAACTTTTCTTGAAGAATTTGTTGATTTCAAATTGAATAAAATAATAAAGAAAATTTTCTATGAAAGTTTTTTTTTAACTACTTTAACTAATTTTATTTGATTTCTTAACGAATTGTTTACGTAAAAAACATTGTTACATGATAAAACTTTTTTTAAAGAAATTTATTGTATGTCTGTGGATAAATGTGTGTGCGTGTGTGTGTGTGTACAAAACCTAACGAGATAAAATGAAAGTAACGTAAGAAAATAAAAGTTTTTAGACATGCTGTACATATGTATGTAGTTTAGAGATATCTAATTAACTTTTGATAATAATAACAGAATATACTTGTATTTTAATGTCACGTTTTATATAATACAAATGTCATTGAAAAGTCTTTCAAATAAACATTATCGTCATTTAATTATTATGTATTCAGGTTCAATTTTTAAAGATTCAAAGGATTATTGATTTTTAACATAAATCTTTTTACTTTTTATTTTGATTTGCAATATACATATATGTACATACTTAATTCTTTTTTTTCGTTTGTGATTTGAAAATAATAAATTCAACGTTGAAGCTTTCTTTTTCCTTTTGTGGAATTATAAAACATACATGTACCTATACATATACATACATATAGTTTATGTATGTAAATATGTATGTATGTATATACTATTTAATGACCTTATACTAAAAAGTTTTATCCTTAAATACACACCTAATCAATAAAAAAAAATTTCATTCCAATAAAAATAAAACTTATACACATTTCATATGTACATACATATGTATGTATGTATGTAGTTTTTTTCTTTAAAAATTCAATAAATTCCTATATATGATATGTAACATATGTACATCTGTTTGTGTGCAAAATAAAATGAACTTAATTTTAAATCTCGAATTTAAATATAAAAGTATACTGTTGATATTGAATGCTCAAATCAAGATATTTTTCAAATGTTTACTTTCAAGACAACTCCTTTTTTTCTTTATAGAACTAACAATAGTAAAAAGTTTGTTTGTATGATTTTGCATTAGAAAAAAAATCTTTTTTTTTTTTTTGAATTCATAAAAAATCAAAGAAAAGTTGTTTATTGAATACATACTTAGTAATTTAAAATTCAATTCATAAGATTCTGAAAATTAAAATGAACCTGTATTTGATCTGAAGTTTTTTATTTACATAATGTACATACATTCATATGTGCATACATACATTCGAAATTGTAATATTGTTCATAAAATCGTTTATTTTTATTTTTTTCATTTAAATTTTTATAAATACATATGTATTTGTATGTGTACATTTTCAATGATATTAAAATTTGTTTTTGTTTTTATTTTTATTTACTATTTAAAAGACTCGTTATTATTAAATATGTGACTTTTTGATACAAACAAAATGGTAAATACGAAAAATAAATCTGCATTAAGGCAAAAAAATTTCATTTTAGACATTTGATTGATTTTATTTTACAAATCAAAAAAAAATGTTATAAATGATGTTTTTTGAACGTTAACATTCATGAATATTAATTTTTTAAAAGATTCACATATACATATTTTCTGATTTTTTTTTTGTTTAATTTTATTTACTTTGATGTTTTTCAATAATGCGCAGTTTATTAATTTTGCTCAGAAATTCTCAACAAACCTATGTCAAAATTAAACTAGTTTTTTTTTCAATAAAGGTCGATTAACAAATTGATATACCGTAACAGCAACGTGAACGGATACGTGACACATATTTTTTGCCTTGATTCTGTTTCGAAATTATGATTGAATGAAATGATTTTGAAAAATAATTAGATGTATAGTACTTTGAAAATGTTATAATTTCTCAGATTGGGCCCTGGTTGCAGTTTTGCTGGATGACGAAAAATTTCAAAATAAAAGAAGAGAAAGCAAGAAGTTGAAGGTGGACCTGGACACACTACAATTCTAAAACTTAACTCAAAGATAACTCGATATTCACTTCAAGTAGGTACACTACACTGTACAGTAACGTTAAACATGTCCAAACATAATCGGCAATGTGACTTTACCGTACCGTCAACAGCAAAAATGTGACACACATCTGTATGCATAGTACTTATAACAAATTAAAACCACGTCCATTTTCTGGCATCTCAATGTACATATGAATGAGCATGAACACATTAGGTTGTTGTTACAACGACGCAAACCGGTTATAAAACCTGTTTTTACAACTGCTCAAACTACATCTGAAGGTGGCACGACCAGTTGTAACGAGAGTATGAGTGTATTACAACCGTGAAGCTGAAATTATTTTGGATGATTCTTACTATACCAAGTTGAAAAAATTATACCATTATTGTTACAACCAGCGCAACAATAACCGGTTTAACCACCAAGTGTGCAAAGGGTGAATCGACGTTAAATTTTTTTCAAATATAATACATACATATCAGAATATAAGATGATATACATAAATTGATTAAATATAGTTTTAAGTAGAATTTTCAAATAAAAATATTTTGAAAAAAATTAACGAAAATTTGAAAAATTACGTATGCGTATATGTAGGTATTTATATTACTTTTAAAAACCAAAAAAAAAAGTATAGATTTTAGACTGAATTATTTATTAATTAACATACTTAAATTAATTGATTTAAAAATTAAAATTGACATTTTCGAATATAATTTATATTTTTACATTTTTCTACAATATTAACTTCATGACAGCTTTCATTTCAAAAACTAAAAATAGAAAATAAAATTTCTTTTTCACGACACGAACGGGGTTAATTTAAAGCGTGTTAAATAAAAAGCAACAATAAACATAATTATTTCACCTTTTTTTTTCTTTTTATTTTTCTTTATATAAATAAAAACTACCAATTTTATATTATACCATTATACACCTCCACCTTTTGACGATTAAACACGAAACACATTTTCTAGTAGGTACGATAAATTATTCATGTCAATAATTCATTTTAAAATTTCAATGAAACCACATGAATTTAGATGTACTCTATAATTTTAGTGAATTAACCTTACTCACTAAATAATCTGAAACTTCATTGAAGTCTCATAATAACATTATTACTTTTCAACGTTTGCCTATGGTGTCAAAAGTTCACATAATATTCTGATAGGATGGCTATTACATACATATGCAATTAAAGTATAATAATCTATAGCTTACCATTTTACATTGCATAACATAACATCGATTGTAGGACGTATAAAAAAATTTGGTTTTCAAGTTTTTTTTTTTATTTTACTTTTACCATATAAAACTACATATATGTATGTACATACATATGTATACCTACTATTACCGAACCATTAACTAGTCATTTTCCTTTTTTCAAAACCTCAAATACCATTCTAATGTGTTACATAATTCTTGTCTGAAATATTTTATGCCGTATTTTGACAACATTTTTACATAAATATTTGAATAAAAATCACTAATAATTTATAACTTTTATTTAATTATCCCAAATGTCACATTCTTCATAACGGTAATGAGAAATTATTAAATCAAAAATATTTGGAAAGGTCAAAATAATTCTTTTATAAAATCAATGGAAATTTTTAAAAAATCATTTTTAAAATAGAAATTATAAATTACACAACAATCTATGCTTAACTTTTCACAAAATGGAAAAACAATATTCTTTGTTTTATTTATTTATTATATTTACGATATGTTCTATAACCACGTGGTTAACTGATAAAAAATGTAAGTAGAATTAAGAATTTTAAATTTGAAATATCTATAAGATTGTTTTGAGAAAATATTATTACAAATTTTACTAGTATTACTGGTTGTAGACAACTTAATTTAACCACTGTTAACAACTACTTTTGGTTTAACTTGAATTTTTCCAGAACTACTCATAACAATTACCATTGAAATATTTATAGTAAATAGCACTATGATGGAAGATGCTTTACCTCGAAAAACAGCAAAAAGTAAAAACAACAATTATGTCAAAGGATCAATAAATGTTATTTAATATTAACAAATTTTATAATAAGTTTTTACGAATTCGAAAAAAAGAAGAAAATAATTACTTACTATAATAAATAATAAACCCTATCCTTTAATATATCTTGAATAACAAATTTCTATAAGAACTTTATTTACTTAAATACATACATTGCATTGATGCATATTTTTAATCTGTGAAATTATAAAATAAAAAACAATATAGTGATTCTTTGGAAATAAAATGACAAAATTTTCAATAAAATTAATCCTTCAGTTAAAGTTGTAATACGGAAACATAATTACTAATTTTTTCTTATTTACTTAATTAAATGTGCTTTAACTCTATTACCACTTTTTTTACTCATTAAATTTAATGAAATTTTAAGGATTTTTTAAGAGAATAATTTCGAACATCCTTATGCATAGTACCTGAATGTTCTATTTTGTTATATGTATATATCTACTTGTTACATAACAAGTAATTATTATTCTTGCAAAAATAACCGGGAGCATTTACATGAGAAACTTGAAAAACATATACATACATACATATAACATGTACATATATTTTGTATCGCCGCATATATTTAATACACGTATTACGATATACGATAATGCCATTCTAGTGGAATAACTTCAAAGAGTTTCTCTTATTTAATTTATGCATTAATGATATTGTTGATTACACGTGTTGAACAAACTTTTCAAACATTTTTGTCACCTTCTGGGGATTAAAACTAATTATGCGTTAAAATAATTTCAAAATGAGTTTTGACGAGAAAAAAATAAAACAGGAAATTAATTCTATAATAGTTTTGAAAAACATTAATAGATCCGTTGTAAAATGCATAGAACATTATTGTATACCGTTAAGGAAAATTATATGTTAATGATATTTTTTTGTTTTTCCTAAATTAGATATCATAACTAGGAAATTGGTTTGTTTCTCATGCGTAAGAATATGATTCTATAAAGAAATTAAAAAAGAAACTGAAATAACTTATAAAATACGAAAACAAATTCTCTTTTTTTTTATGCTTAAAATTATGATATTCACTCACAAAGCAAAAAAAAATATCCCGACAACATTTGTATATACATACATATATGCACATTGCACACCCTTATTGTTTTTTATACAAAATTTTTTTTTCTATGCTTTATCATAAATAATTATGCATGTATAAGTTTTTCAATATTTATAAAACTAAAACAAAATCTTTTAAATTTCCATAGAAAAAAAAAATGAATAATTCTAGTTAGAAATTTGTATGCATTATGTATCTTTTTAAAAAAGCAGTTTACTATAAGATACTTTATAAAGTTTATATTCTTAAATTTTTCATTTTTTTTAAATTTCATAATAAACAATTCAAAGAGAAAAAAATCAAAATAATATTAATTTTTTTTCTTATATAATATTTCTTAAAATATACTCATATTACCTAACATATGAGTTTTTAATAAGTTATGTTTACTTTCACAAGCATAAGTTATTCCATTTTCTACTATAAAATTTTCTATAAAAAATTTTTTTTTTAATGTAAATATTTGATTTATATTCATCACATGATGCATGTACATATGTATATAGAAAGTATTATTATGAATTAAATTACTACAAAATGAAGTTTTTATTATTATACGAATATTTTTTTTTTTTTTTTGCTTTTTCAAACTAAAAAATACATATGTTTAATTTTATATTTTTCATAAGGAATTTTTTAAAATTAAAATTAAATTCTTTTTGATTTTTATATTTTATAACAGTAAACAACATATTTTGAATACGAAAAATATTAATCAACATAATAAATTTCAGTACATACAAATGATAAACATCCTTAAAGATACTTATTTAAAAAAAATCACATTTTATACAATAAGAACTTTTTTGTTCATAAAGGCATTGAATATCTTATACAGAAAATATTAATTAAATACATTTCTATAACACCTCTTTGTATATTTTTTTTTATTCACATGGATACACTTTTATATGAAACATAAGGAACTCATAATGCAAAAAATAGAAATAATCATAACATAAAATTCACGGTTCAAATATACTCTCATAGATACTTGTATTAACTATATGTATTATGGAATACTCAATTCATTTTATGAATCAGCAAAAAAAAAAAAAGCTTATACATATAACATGCGTTCAAATATGAAATAGACATGAATATAATTTACGAAAATTTTTATACACATACATATCTATTTTGAACATATACTATATTTTTATATTTATATGCATCAAAATATCTTCATTTTTATACATATGTATATTTTTAATATATACATATAAATTTATTTGAAATATCTTTTCTATAAACATATTTTCTGTATGTGCTACATTATTTGAAAAATGTAAAATATGAAAGACAGACTTTAAATGAATGACGAATAAAAAAAAACTAAGAATTTGCAGTTTTCTTATACAGCTACACTTACAGAATTCTATAGAGAATTATTAGATCGCACACATCATACACGCAGAATTATGTACATACGAGTATATGTATGATAACTATTAATAAAATGAATTTAAATACAAAATATGAAAAGAATTGTTAAATTACAGACTCTTCATTGTTTAGAAAAATATTTCACATAATAATTTTCAAAATTATATAAATGTTTTTGAATAAAAAAAAAAGTAAAAGTGTGACAAACAAAAATAAAATAAATTATATAAAATAAAAGATACATATGTATGTATGTACATAGTTTTTATTGATATTATTATTGTTTTTGTAATTTATAGCATTCTTTTTTTAAAAAGGAATAAAAATTTTCATCTATTTATTGTAGTTCAGAATAATTTCTCTGAAAATACATATTACAAAAAAGCCTTCTTCCACTTTGAGGCTTATTTAAATTTAGAAATTTTAACACAGCTACCTTGTACTGTCATTGTTGAGCATTAGCTTTCAAACGTATGAAACATTTAGGCATGGTTGGTTGGTTGAAGTGGCGGTTCTCAGAAGCTTCCGAAAACCCAATTAGCATCAAGAGTACCGTTTTGATACCACACACCTCGCAGTTAATTGTCGAGTCAGAGGGTTGTAGAGCCCTCTTCTGTCATACATGCACCTACAGTTTAAAGTGGAATGCGTACCACTAAATTCGTTGGTAGAGAACGAATTTTATTCGTATGACAGGGCTGGTACTAATATTTTCTTGTAATTGGTTTGTGGACTAGCTTTTGGTCTTTAAGCAGAGTATCAGAAGCCAACACTCTACCGCTTCTTCTACTGCCCACCGTTAATATTTAGGCATGGATTTTGTTCTTTTTACCAATCTCGAATACCACCACTCAAAATAATCCTTAGCTCTATTGCAAGGCCAAAAAAATAAGTCAGTATTTTTCCTTTTCACAAATACACAATAGACTTGGCTGTAAGGTGAACGTAGTACGCAACTTCTTGTTAAAAAGTTTTTTTTTTTTTTTCAATTTTGTAATTTTGTAACACTTTTAACTAATATTGCAATTGTGCTAAATACATAATTTCAATGTTCATTCTTTGAAAATTCTTTTCTTGAATTCTTAAAGATGATTTTAATTTTAAAAAATAAACAACAATAACAAACAAAGAGAAAATTAAAACAAAAACACATCTTTAGATGTCATAATTTTGTATTAGTTTATCATACACTTATTTGAAGTTTTATCTAAATAGAAAAAAGTGCTAATGACTTGTTTGTTTTGTCATGTAATTTTATGCACTTTCTTTTCAAACAACATTGTATTATGCATTCATTCTATAGAATTCCTTATATAAACGATTTTCTAAAAATGTTTATATAATATTAACATACTATTTTAGATATATGTACTATAGAAAAGTGAAGCAAAGATTCTTTTCATTCCTCAATACAATAACAAAAAATTTACTAACTTCCTAAGAAAATTTGATGAAAAGTCTCTTTCAAAAGACTAAAAATTTTATTTAAAAAAAAAACAAAAAAAAAATGAAAAGTTTTCACCTAAACTTTTACGATAGCATTTCATACCATATGATGTACAAAAAGTATTCCTTTTTTATTGTTGGTGTCAAGTTTTCTTTTGTTAAGTAAATAAATTTCAGAACTTATTTAATATGTCATTAAAATGAAGATAAAAGAAAAATATATAGAATAGAATAAATGAAAATTTGAAAAATATTCTTTTTAAAGAATATTTGAAATAATTCCTGGATAAAAAAAAAATTCAACTAATTTTAAATTAAATTTAAATGGGGAAATTAAATTTTACAGGTTTGTATTAATAAATAATTATATAATTCAATAATCCGTTAATAATCAGAAAATGTTTTTGAAAATAAATTTTATTATTATCCTCAAAATAATTAAACCATATTTGAGGTTTTAAAATTTTAATTTGAAAATAAAATGATTATATTTTTTCATCTGTTTTAAAATGATAACACAATTTTGCATAAAATAGTTGATATCTAAATCGTATGAATTTTAATGAACGATGATTATTATTTGTTGTGGCTATTTTCTATATTTCGATGAAGTAAAAAAATTAACTAATAAAAATTTACATTAAAATTATGTTTTGTAAAAAGTAGAAAATTTAAAGTAACGATTTCGAACATTACAAAATTTAAAAAAAAAAAAAAAACAGAAAAAATTAATCTTAATTGCTAAATCCAATAATGGATTAGGCTAAGAAAAGAATAGATAATATTCAGTGTTATTTGCCCACATCTTTTCATTGTAATTTTTGGGTCCGTAATGACATCGGAAACGGAAACATACTCGTATATACACAAACTTTGATTCATAGAATCCATTATTTAGTTTCAAAAAAATATGAACAACCAAATTTTTAATATATCATTTATACAAAAACTTCAAATAGTTTTGTTTTAAAAATAATGACTTAGAATTTTTCGTATTTTGATTATTTTGTTACAATATTTTTAAAAAATTCTATAGAATAATTATATCTTTTTCTTACAGATTAAGTAAAAAAAAATGAAATGTATCTCTTCCATCTATAAATATCTTATACATACATGTGTGTATATGTATATTTAATAGAAGCACCTTTATCTAAAATTTTCTTCTAAATTACTAAGAAATACAAATAATTTATTATTTATAATATTTTCCTGTTTCTGTATAATACATTTTTATAATTTTTAAACACTAGAACTCATTAAGAGTTAATTTCAATTAAAAGTTGAAAATAAAGTATACATAAATATAGAAAATTTAATTTCTGGAAGAATAAATTCAGAAATATATTTTCTTTTAGCAATTATTTTATTAAATATTTGAAATATGATATTTATTAATAATAATATATCTAAATGAAAAATTCTCAAATTTCCTAAATAATAATTTCATGAAATTAAATATAACTTTTTTGTATAATATATTTTTCATATCTTTATTTAATTATTTCATATCTTTATTTAATTATGCATGTAAGTATTTGATATTACATTAAGCATATACACTTTTGTATCTGTTTAAACATCATACGGAAATAACAAGAACATTCATTATTGCTTATCAACATTTCCCACTTCCGATTAACATCGTTTAATCAATGTTTCCAAATACATTAATTCTAATTTATGATTTAAAGAGTAAGTATGTAATCTCACTTATTACATGCGTTGAAAAAAATTACCTACTTACGAGTATATTATGTTATCTAAATAAAATTACAAAAATATTCTATATTACCGCCTTCAGTAAATATAAGAGATAATTAATCCTTAAATAGCATAAAAACACTCTCAAAATCATTTTCGGAGTGTTTATAGTATGTACAACACACATACTTACATTATCAAATGTTACATGCTTCGATATAGGGATTTTTTTTTTCCAATCAAAATGACATAGACGTTCAGGTTTTGATTTTATTTTTTGATAAATATTTCCATTAAGGTTCTAAAAATACTTATTCATCAACATTCTTATGGAATGGAGTATGCTAAGAAACCACTATTAGTCTACTGTATACATAAAAGAAACTAACACCAGCACAACAAGAGAAGTACATACAATGAGACATTTTTAACCTTTAATTTAGCTAATTGAAACCCTTTAAATTCAACCTTTCTCATCCTTGTGAACTACTGTTATCTGTAATTAATTTTATTCATGTAACTCAGAAATATTATATCTGAAGCAAAAAAAAAAACAAAAAAAAATATACATAATTATATATCCTTTTTATCATGTTGTTGTCCGTTAGGTTTTATAAGAAAATATAATCAAAAAATTTTAACATAAAAACTAAATTATCTTTATAAAGGAAATACATAATATGTTTAGAATTGAAATTTATCTTCCTTATTTATTTTTTATATATGTATTTACCTGCAAGTTTATGTATGTTCATGAGAATACAAAATAACAAATCCTACATTTACTAGATTAGTAACACATTTAGTTTCTGAATGCATAGTAAAAGATTTTGAATACAAATTACTTAATTATGTAAAAGTATATGTACTACATATCTATCTTATCATCTTCATAAAAAATGAAAACATAATATAAAAACTTAGATATCTACGTACATATGTATGTACATAAATCGTCGTTTAGCTGATAAAACTAATCGAGTGAAAAATTACCGAAATAATTCAATCATTTGTGAATTTATTGAATTTCATAATAATAAATTGAGTATGGTTTAACCTTCGAAAAAAAAATTTTTCCAGGAGTCGTAGTGATTATAAAAATTTCAAAAACACACATGTTGTCTCCTTGTATTAAATTAGTTTAATAAACGGACATACGAATTTTTCAATTGTTTAAAAATTGAATATAATATTTCTCGAAAATGCTGTACAATAACAATGATCAACAGTCAAAAAAAATTCCCACAAACAAATAAAAAATTTCCATCACGTAAGAATTTCCAGAAAAATTATTTTTTTATAGTAAAGCGATTCTATGCTTCACTTGCTAAAATTTTAGAAGGTTGTCTTGTGTTATTTTATCATTAAGCTGAATTTGTTACATGAGTTTTTATATAAATTCATTATTTTTTTTAAACTTTCAAATACATATTTTTATTCTAAAATTTATTTTGACCTCAATTATGAATTTTTTTACGATATATCTAAGAAACTGGTGTCGTAGACTGCAGACAAAGACGCAACCTCGTGTTGTGTTGTTACTTTGGTAAATCACAGCAATTTTCTGAAATTTAGCCAAATATTTTAGAACCAAACCAAGTACAATGAAGAAAAATGATCAAGTATGCCAATAAAAAATTTCTTTGCTTAACTCCTAACAGACATTGTTTTACAAAATAAGCCATCGTTATACTAAATGACTATGTTTTAGTCACTGACCGACACCCATATATTGTGTTTTATATAAAAAAAAAAATTTATTTTCTATTTTTCATTGCAGGAATAATTTTTTATTAATCAATAGATAACATTTTTTTCAAATTCTAAAAAATGTATGACCATCAGGCTTCATATACAATAGTATGCCTTGTACACTACGTTTAATAATACTCCTCCTATAACTTTTTTTAAGACGTCCGACGAAAACTTTTTTTAATTTAAGGGTTTCTTGTAAAGTAAGGTAAATGTATTTAAAAACAAATATTGCTTTTTTTGTTGTCGAATGAAGTTCAAAATTTGTTATAAAAAAAACTGCGAAAAATTGAAGATATGTTACCAGGTTACAATGCTTTTTATTGAAGTCTATGCAAAACCAAAGTCCCTACTTCATTGAAATTAAGTATAAGAGACCATTTTCATTGGAAAATCTTTCGATGATCTAAATTTTACCGATCAGTGTAATCAGGGTAATTCAATTTACTTATAAAAAAAGCAACAGTTTATGAAATTTTATTTTAATTATTAATTTTCTCCTTAGTTTTCGAAAACCAATACATAATCGTGAATATCACACTTAATTGAATTTTAAAAAACTTGATTAATATTACAAAATAATTTACAAAACCAAAAATAAATAAATAATAAAAATAATAAAATAAAAGAAAATTACAATCTTACTTCCGTCATTTGATTTGCTATCAACTTTTCCATTAAAAATAACTTTTATCTTCCAAAACTTTTGCTTCTTAACTTTAATTGAACTTGTAGGTTTATTTTTCATATCATGTGTTTACACAACGTACTTTTTGTAACAAAATATTTTTTTTTTTGAAAATAAAAGAGTTTTTATTATACAATATTTTAATTACCAGTAATCACGAGAAATTTAATTTTTTTCAATAGAAATGCTCAAGGAAATTTTTTAATTTGTTTAATACGTGATATTTAAATAAAAGTGTATTATTTAAAAACTTTTTTGAATTCGACTATAGTGCCATTGAAATAGATTTGGAAGGATCAATGTAGTGAAAAATTTTAATAAATTCGATTTTTGAATGTTTGACAGTGTTCTGTACATTCATTTTTTTTTCCTTCAGCTTCACAGTCGATTTTGAGCCTTAACTTTGTTAAGTTGACTTAAGTTCCCGAAACAATATTTTCGTCAAACATGCATCTATAGTTTTAAATGGAATTCGACTCACTAAATTCGTTGGTAGAAAATTAATTGGTAATCTTTCAAAGTAGAGTGGGTTTAGGAAGATTTGAATCCGTGAAGATTTGCAAAAGTCAGTACTCTACCAATTTGTTATCGATCGCTCTTAGCCAGTAACTGAATATTTAAAACGTTATTTTACAAATCATAAAAAAAATAACCACGTCAATTCCACATTTAAAAAAATGTTTTCTTATATTTTTTTTTGCCAAAGAATTTTGCATTGCGATTTTTCAACCTTTTTTAACCCTCAAATGTCAAATAACTTTTCCTCAGTAGGTATCAAATTGTTCTTCACGATACTGTCCTTTAAAATACAATACTTTATATTACATTTTTAACTTTTTTAAAAGGTTCTTGAACTTCATATATGTAGTTTAAACTAAGTAAAATACAGAGACGTGTTAATGATTGTGCCTAAATTTTTGAACTCTTTTACATACAATAAAAACCCGAATAAAAGCAAGAATATCCATTTATTAATTTTGCCTTTCCGTCTATTAGAACTAATCTATTTGATGTTTTAATTATTGAATATACTTTTATCACGCAAACAATTAACAAATCAATATAAATTATTATGAAATCGAAGATGGTTTTTCTTTCTATCCACTAAAATATTTTGTATTATTTTACTACTTATAACAAAATTTTTTTTTTCTCATTTATCGGTCACAAAGTTCATTCTTTTATTTTTATTTTCTTGTCAATTATTATTTTTCTTAAAATGGAAGCATTTATGTATGTATGTACATTAGGGTGTCCCTTATTTTTCAACTTTCAGATTCTCAATGTATCACCCTTTCATTTTTTTCCTCTTTGCAAAAAAATAAAAATTAAAACAGGTTAAAAAAATTATGTTTACCTGTGCCGCAATCACTTTGAATTTTAAGGTATCTATAAAGGACAACTTATTTATATTTAACTCATCCTTATAGAATCACTTTAATTTATTTATCAAATTAGTTTCCTATTTTTTCAAATATTAATATTCTAACAACTTTAGACCTAGCGTACTCTCGAATTCAAAGAGGTACCATGGAGCACTAGTAAGAGATGATGCACAAAAAGAATTTAAGGTGTGTACAAGAGCACAGAAGACTGTACAAAATAAGGGACACACTAATATACATATATACAATACCCTTAGCGCGTGACTTATATGTCATTGTTAATATATCATGTAGTTGTTTCTGATGATAAATACAATTGAAATATTAATAGTTTAACAATTTTTCGTATAATTTAATACAATCAGCTTAAAATAAGCAAAATCGATGGATTTGATGAAAATTTTCATAAGATAGAATTAAATTAAGCATAAGATACTCATAAAACATCTGATTATTTTTTTTTTTTTATAAAAAACAATAATTGGTGAGGTTATATTTCGAAATAAAGTTTTTGTCAATAAAAATTCAGGATAATAGCGTCAAATATAGAATAATAGATCAGAAATAAAAAGGAAAATGTAGTCAAACAATTAGCACCATAGATTCCATTTCTATACCACACCTCGTGTGACCTTGAATTACGGTTGAAATGTGGATAAGATAGGATAACCATTCTGTTTATACTAAAAAGGGAACTATATTCTCCAATCCTAATAGTATATTGTTAAAGCCCTTAAATGTGAAACTTCCATTGTTTAGGAACTTCCTCTTACCAAATTATTCCCTTATGTATTCTATTGTGTACAATACAGTCAAATTTTTAATGAAATTATACGGTCTTTGCTCTGTCATAATTAATTTACTTTCATAATCTTTAGAAAATAACATATTTTTTCACAGAATAAATATATGTACATATGTATTTTAAAATATTGAACTACTTTGATACTTGAAAACCTCTCAAAAATATAAAAATTTATTAACATCTTTTTATTGTGAACAATTTCTTTTCTGTATCCCAAACAATAAAAAATTTCTAAAACTTTCTTCATACATATACAATTTTGAAATTCTTTATTATGCAAAACTATTTACAATATTTATATGTGTGTATAAAAATAAAATTTTATCATAAATGTTACATAAATATACATAAAGAAATTCACAATAATATTACACAAACGAATAAAATGAACAGAATGAAAATATAGAAATTTAAATTTGAAGAGAAATTTATTTGAAAATATTTTTTTTGAAAAAATATAAATGAACATTGATATATGTAAGCATAAAAAATCAATAAGAATAAATGCGAATACAAATATAAAATAAATATTTTTAGTTTAAATATGTATTAAAAGCATATTTATAATGGATAGAAAAATAAATTTACTTATAACAAAAATTTAACAAATAGATGGTTTTGTTCAAATTTAAAGAAAGTGTCAAAACGAAATATGTATTAACTTTTCAAAATTTAAAGTCTTTTTTTTTTCTATGTTTTGTTCTTTAAATTTTAAACACTTTTTTTATACAAAATTTTTTATATAAATTTAAGTTAAAAGATCATATAAATACGTCGTACATATTCAAATATTTTTTTATATATTATACAAGTAAGTACAAGTACATATGTATATAAATTAAAAGTCCTAAATTTAATTTTCTAAAAAACTTTACATACTTACATATATATTCATTTTAAAAACAAATATTTAGTTAATCATACACCTGTCCAAAAGACGTGACTAGAAATATTTATAAATACTTAAAGAAAAAATAATAAATTAACAAAATTGTAAAAAAACAAAGATAAATAAAAAAACTTATATACAAATATACTATCTACTGAGATGCCTATTTATTTTTTTCGTTATAAGTTTTTTTTTTCTATGAAAGTTTAAAAATATGCAGCATCATGTTTATAGGCTTTTCATTGAAAAAAAAAACAAAGAAAAATTAAATAAAAAAAAGAACCATAAGGATTTAAAAATCTGATCTAGTTCTTTTAAAGCAGTGGTTTAATAGATATTAAAAAAAAAAAACTGAAGAAAAACAAATCGAAAATAATATTGATTTAGAACCCAATTTTGTTCTTAAAGAATTTTTTTTTCACAAGTATTTATAAATATTAGTTTAGGACTAAATTTTAATTTCAATTTTTTTTTTTCTCAAAGAATGAAACTTGTTGGGAAAATTTGTTTTTCTTTTATTATTATTATCTATGGCACTACAACTCGTTCAGAGCCTACGTAAGTTTATTTGAGCACCTACCCTTTTAAGTAGAATGCGAACCGCTAAATTCGTTGATATTCGTATAAGTGATTTTAGGTATTTGTTTAAGATCAATAAGAAGAGTTTCAGTACTGCAAGAAATCAATTAAATTATAAAAAAAAGAATTTCTTATTTCAGAATTAAAGTTTAACATTTGAACACTTTCATATTACTAAGAAAATAATAACCTTATTCATATTAAAAATTCAAATCAATTGCATTTTATAATTAAAATGATTTTTCTCTGACATCTTTTAGAAGGTTTTCCAATTTTAAAGTTGTCTAAATAACGGAATAAAACTGAATAAATTATACCTAAAACTACTTCAGTAAAAATAAATTTTCATCAAAATGTTTTCTCGTTTCTGACATTCAAACAATCACTCTAACATTTATTCAAGTTTCTGCATGTTAGATATCCTAGTAAATTCTTCACATTTCAATTGTTTTTTGTTACTGTTCAATAATTTTAAATTTGAATGACATGCCTTTCGATATTTCAATCAATTTTGTATTCAAATACCACAGATCACAATTCTTTTTATGTCAATCTAGTTTAATAATGTTCACTGGTTTAATAATGTTCACATTACACATTAAATCATCATATGGAAATCGGAAAAAGGTAAAAGGTTTAAAAAAATACTCTTAAATTAAATCAAATTAAAAATTAATTCAAATAAACTTAAACATTACCAAGGATAGCACTAGCACCATCAGCTTATGTAGAGTTTCATATGCACCTTTACCACTTCGATATTTTTCGGTTGCTTTAATGTTTGTTATTTTGCGTTTTAAAAAATACCCATGTACTACTTTGGATCTGTATTTCAAATTTCGACAAATCAAATGGTACCTATGTATATCAATAACTTATTTTGTTTTGCATGAAATATGGCCTCTAGAATTAATTACTGAGGATATGCGATAATTTTTTTAAAAACTTCAAGTCATTCACTTAGGAGAATATTTTGCTATAAAGTAGAATTTCACCTACTTCCCTTCAATCTCATCGATTACAATGACTTAGTACCAATTACCTACTTAATACCAATTATTAAAAAATCGAAAAATAAAACAATTATTCTTCAAATTACATTATAAAATGTAAAAATAGTGGAATGGAATGAAAAATAACTTTTTTACAAATTTGAAACAATTTTAAAATTTCATCCAGTTGGATATTATCTATTTTTTTTACACTCCCGGATAAATCTTTTCAAAAAAAATACATCGGGTCGGTAGCATTTTAAGATTAATTATAACCTTTACCGTTTGACTGTTTAAAACAAAACAAAAAACATAAACAACTGCCAATTATTATTATAAATCGAAGAAAATTACTGCCAAAATATATTACAAGTATAATTTGTAAAGATAAAGTAATAAAAAATAATCTTAATAAATAATTTCAAACCATACAGACATAGGCAATAAAATAATATACTCAAACTTCATTTTAGTAAAATTAAGTCACGTTCATATACGAAACATGTCCATTCACTTTTGCGGTCAAATATAGTACATATATTTTTTCCAATCCACTTAAATCTGTAATAATTTAACAATAATATAAACTGTAGACTGAACTCATACATACCTGTACGAGAATTTTTTTTTCCTCTTCTTCTTGTGCATTGTAGATAAAACAGAAAAAAGAAATAAATTCTAATCAAAAGTAACATGAAAAAAAAAAAAAACACATGTGGTAATAAAAATAATTTTTGTTTCTCTACATTTGAAACAAACTCATATAAGGTACAGACGAAAATAGTTAGTCCTTTTTTATTGGATAGAATATATACATACATTACATGTATGACATAATACAAATTAAGAATATTTTATATAATCTTTTCTAAATTATTATAAAATAGAATTTCGAGGTGAAAATAAAAGTCCAAAACTCTATCAGTTAGTAAAAGTATACTATGTTATATAACAAAATGGATTTTCCTTAAAATATTTGTTATCACATCTCATTTATACAAGTATACATGTGATCTACCAAAACCTTTATTACATAGTCTCATATGTAAGACTCAAATTTAATTTAGTTATAAAGACTTCCACTTCATATATCTTTCAAAGAAAAACATCATTGAAAAAAGTTTGGCAACGAATATGTTGAACACCGAATAACAAACCGATAATCAAATTAAAATATTATAAAACAAAACTTTTGAAAATATCTATGTAATTTTGAAGATAAAACATAAATTATTAAACATCAAAAACGCCCGAAATTTTGTTTTCAAATCTTAAATTTAAACAAGTTTAGTTTTATCTTTTCCACACATTCTTTAGTAGAAATTTGTTTATTTTAAGGAAGCAAATACATATCGTTTTGTATTACATGTAGATATCATTTTGAAAAGCATATGTATGTTTTACAAACAAAAAATACAAAAATATTCACAAGTGAAAATTTATAAACACAATACATTTTACATTTATCAAAAAACTCCAAACATTTGTTTGAAAGTATGAATTTCATAACTTCTACCTTGAAATAAATAAAATTTTATTCAAATAATTATAAAAGAAAAAATATATTTCTTCTATATTAAATTTTTAACAAATTTTTTATACTAAAAATTCAGTTTCAATAAAAAACATACATCAAATGCATCATAGAAACTTTAAAAATATCTTTAATTAAAATAGAAACAGTAAATATTTTTTTTTTTATGCTCTTATATGTAAAATTACATGTCATATATGTATACTATAAATAAACCATACATTTCATATCATTTTTTTCAAATTTAAATATATTTTACATCAAAAACATTATTTTACATTGTTGCATACATCAAATGCATACGTTTCTAAGATACAAGAATTCTTTACATAATATGTATTTTTTCACGTTTATATATGCTAGATATTGTAGATGTAGATACAGATATATGTATGAGTATTGTTATTTTATTAAAAAGGGAAAAAAATTTAATTTTGTTTATGTATACAAAACATAATATTGCATAATTTAGTATAAAATATACTTTGTATGAAACAATGATATTTAATTAAAAAATAAGAATTTCTCTATTTTCAAATAAAATTTGTATATGTACTATAAAAATTTATATAATAATTAACGTCAATTAGTTGATTTGCGTTTTAACTAAAAGTTAAAGTTTTAATCAATACTTTTTATTATTATAGATTTTATAAAAAATATGGTGAATTACCAAAGTCCAGAAATTTTAAGTTATTTTTGGCACTCAAATATCAAAAATTCAATATAAGGTATTTCATCAAGTCTAAAATCAACTCACACAATTAGCACCGATACAGCTCTTGTAACTAGTTTTTTCAACTTACAATTGTAGTAACTGAACACATTAAAAACGACATTCGACTCGGCCGGGAATCGAACCACGGAACCTTTACCTTTTCGGGGTAATGCTCTTAAACCATTGAGCTACCGAATGCCATGTCGCTTGCTGTTCTCAGTTACCACCTAATCATTGATGAAGAATACTCAAAACTCCTACACAATTTTTTGATAGTTTTACTTATTTTTAGTCATGTGTTCGTGCAATTACTCTTTTGAACAATCATCCATTAAATTATAGACCCATTCCTGTAGCTTCTATCTCTATCCTGTCAAAAGACATACAAATAATAATAAACAAACACTTGATTAATCACTTCGAGACCGACAACCTTATCCAAGATCAACAATATGGTTTTCGTTCTAAACGATAGACTGCATGATTAATGATTCGTATCAATAACACTTAGCAAAGCGAGCGACATGGCATCCGATATCTCATTGGGAAGAGCATTGCCCCGGAAAGCAAAGATCCATAGTTCGATTCCCGGTCTGATCGAATGTCGTTATTCTTTTCTTAACTACTACACTTCCCTATTTATATATTTATATATATTGCTATAAGTATTTCACAGAGAGGAAATATATTCCAGAAAATCATAGGAATTCTCAAATTATAGAACCACCTTAAGTGTTTAAGTCCTCTTATAATTTACACAAGTTCACGTGGGTTATCGATCAACATTTTCTTTCTATATACTCCCATAACTTTCCCCAACTTCTGTGATCTTCACTCGGTCAGTTTTTCCAGCAATAAAATAAAATTTCGTCATCAGAACAATGCAAGCTAATTAATATTTATTTAAGGTAGATGTCAATTTAAAACATATATCTTTGAAACTATTGTTATATTATTTATTTAGATTTTACAATTCTACATCAAATCCAATTTTTCTTCACTCATAATAATTCTAACGTGATTCATGTGTTTTCTTCAAAATTCAACAATTCAATTATTTATGTTCATATCCTCTTTTCTCAAACTTCATATAACTTCATTATGTGAAATGAAACTTATAAATTAATCATGTTTGCTTATATGGAATTTCATAATTTCAAAACAAATTTTAAAATAAAATCAAGAAACTATAATGTTACTCGCCTTTTCTTCTGTTCAGTGATGAAGGAATAGGCCAAAAAAAAAAGTAATGTAATAGCATGTAACAACATCCTTTGTTTTACATACTTCCATAAAATTATGAATCACAAGAAGAAGTTTTTGGATTTATTGTTTGCATAAAATATTATTGAAATACAAAAAATAAAATTTCATACATGAGACAAACAAATTCAAAACTTCCTGATTAAAAAGTATTAAAAAAAAATTTATATACTAGCTAATGCGATTTTATTCTTATATCACATGTATTTTTCATTGACTTGGATAAAACATCGAAATATAATAAACAACTTTCATAATCATTTTCATTTAAAAATGATGTTTAAAGTTTTTTATTCCCATCACTAAGAGCAAAAATTCACTTCTAAAGCATTCTGTTCGACTATAAAATATTTTCTGTTAGCTTATAAAATTTAAAAGTATTATTCCTGGAATTGTGTTATTTTATTATTATAAGTTTTAAAGTATGTACATACATATAAGAAAAAAACTACAAAAGACTTTTGTTTTTTATTTCAAGCAGTTTTAAAATCCACTCAAATTTTAAATATTTCTGCTTTAAAATTTATAGAATTTCTTAAGAACTATTGAATATTGAGAGTGCATATTTTAAAAAATTAAAAAATATGTTACATAATATAAAGTTTTAATATTATATTTAAAATTATTGTAGATGTATATAAGCAAAACTTTTGTGTAAATGTGAGGCACTAGACTCTAACAAAGTGCGCTACATCCTCATCAGCTCCTTCTCAAGTTTGAGGAAGTATGGAATGGCATGGAACGCACCTCCATATATTAAGTATTTAAACATTCATCAAAAATTCAAAAGCCTAAAACAAACAAGGGCTTTTGTCACCTTTGAGTTTTATAGGTCAAAGTGTCAATGTCAAGTTACTTAGAAGTGTGTGTTTTATTTTTTAGTGTTAGGGAACAAATTAGAAAATTATTGAAAAAAAAATGAAAGAAAAAAACATTAATGTAACATCAAATTGAAAATATGTATTTTGTAAGACACAAAAACCATATCACATTTCACATACAAATGTATATGTATGTATCTGCATGTATGTAAATTACATCTCTACTACTCATACTAGCTAGATCTGAACATTTTACACAGGTACATATGCGTACGTATATTTTTGTAGCTTGGAAAATTTTAAATTTAACAAATTTTAAAAGTTGTTTCATGTACATACACTATTTAATATTTATGTACATCGTAAGAAAACATAATATGTATGTACACACATATGTATAAATATTAAGAAAAAGCAAAAAAATTAACATAAAATATGCTCAACTAAAATCAGGATATTAAATATCATACTAGGAATATACTATGTATGTATATTACTTATATAAGTTTAAAAGTTAAAGAAATCCAAAATTAAAATTTTAATTTGTAAATTTAATGCTCTAATGCCTTAAGTAGATACAAAAAACAGAAGTTCATAATATAAACCTTCTTCATTTATTCTCAGAAATAAGAATAATTTTACCATGACATTCTCAATTTTTAAACGGAAAAGTATGATATAATATTGTATTATATTTAAAGTTTTAATTATGTGCTTATACCACTTACACTGAATTGAATTACAGTTTAATGGCGATATAAACTGCATTTTTTCAATTGTGGATTTGACCACAGATATTCAAATAATGGTTTTATTTTTTTAAAGATCGAATATGTGCAAATAATTTGTTGCTCAGAATATCATTGCAATGTTTTCTTTGTAAAGCAAATTTTAAAATCAAGTTAAGATGGAAATTCTAATAAAAAAATATTTTTTTCAACTAATCAACAATCTCTACAATTTATTTGTTTGCAAAAACAAATAAATTCGAATATCCTAAAATTTGTTTAATTAAAAAAACAATAATAATAGCAGTTGAAAATTATGTACATACATACATAGTATATTTGCAACTTCCAGTGAATATTTGAATGATTTTAATTTCGCAGTAATCTTAAGAATATTACTTCTCAAAATTGAACTTTTAAAATTTTAATAGTTTTCAATTTTCTTTTTTGTAATATTTAGAAATGTAAATGATTACTTTTCTAACTTGAGATTAAAATTTTTAAAAAAAGTCAGTATTGTATACATTATTAGTTTTTTTTTTAAATGAATCTCAAATAAAAAATGGATTCACATAACAAACATTTTTCAATTTAAATTGGAAAATTCCTACTTTATATATCATAAGTTTTTACAACAACAAAAAAGGAAATAAATAAATTATTTTACCTTATTGAATATTTTTGCAACCAACATTTTATTTAGTAAAATACTACATGATTAATAAGTCTACATATTATCATTTATGACAATAATTTCGAAATGTAACTGTTAATCATTTCAGCAACTGAATTTGAAATAATTAAGCTCATATGGTAAATTCTTGTAAAAGTATTCTATTAATATTTCAAAAATTCAAATATTTAATCATTGAAAAAATTAAATGATTCACACAAAATACACAAATAATTGCATAAAAGTATTAAATTAAATTTGTTCATTGATGATTAAAACAATACACAGTTTTTGAATCTATGTATTTGTTTTTATATTGTTTTCAATCGAAGTAGTAGTCAAATATTTGTACGAATTAACTAATAAATTTAGAATATACCTTACAATTAAATTTCAATTAATTTAATTCACTATAATACATATAAACACAAACATATTTTTACACTGCGTAATGAAAACTAAAAATGTTACAATTTATTTTAATTTATAATTCCAAGAGTTTTATTTATTTTAAACATTTAATTATAATACATACATCTAAATTTAAAAAAAAAAGAGGAATTAAACTTTCAAGATACAGAGTATCTTCTGAAGCTATTGTCCCTTGCTTTTTCTCAAAAACAAACGATTTTTAAAAAAAAAAACTATAAATTTTGCAAAAATTTAACATATAATTTTGAGTCCTAAATTTTGTGCATTTTTCATAATATTGCCAATTGTGTACATATATACATATATATGTGACATTTAAATGTTAAATTTAAATAAAATGAATTTCTAAAAAGTTCTATAATACATATTTTGACATTGTACTACTTTATGTTAATTAAAAATATTCAAATATTTTACATTGGAATGATTAATTTTAATTTAACTTACATCTTCAACTATCTTTTAGTATAGTTTGAGTATTATGCTACATAATATAACTATTAAAATTAATTATTTAATATCAAAATTTTCTATTTGCACGCAATGTTTGAAATAAATCACAAAGGAAATAAATTGATATTCACAATTTAATATACACATTCCATGAAATTAGTTTAATTTTGTTCAAATCAATAGATAATGTAAAATAAATGTGACAATACAATCCATTTAATCCGCTGGGAAAATCTCTTTGAAATTAATTGCTAAATTTCAGAACATACATATGTACATGTAGATACATACATACTTATGTATATAAATAATTTTAGATATTTTATTATCAATTTCAGAATCTTTTGTTGTTAATAACACGATGTTTGTTAAATAGGAGTAATTAAATTATTTTAATAAATTTAAATATAAATCAATAGATGTGTTAAAATAACATAAATGTTTAACAAAATCTTTTGTACTTATACGATTACACGATTTAAGTTAATCAGAATTTAAGAATTCTTGAGGCTATATGAAAAATAAATATGGAAATTATATGAAGAACTCTCATTTTTACATTTTACAAATCTAAAATATGATTATACTTTTTGTTAAACATATGCATGTACGTATTACTTTTATAATATTCCTAATGAGATTTAGTTACTATAGAGAATTCATTAGAGTTTTTTTACTTTCCAACATGAAAATTAATACAACAATAATGAACGCTCAAACCAATCGAAATTTTTTTTTTTTCAAACACCATTTCAGTTGAAAATACACAGAGGAGTATCATAGTTATACTGCTCAAGTTAACTTACATATTATTTTGTCATACTTGCACATAAAGGAAATTTTTATAAGTATTTTTAACCACTTCGATTCCCAAAAATAAAAATAACAAAAATAATTTTTTTACACAATGACAAAGTATTATGTATATAAAAAAACAACTTATTTATTGCTCATTTCTTTACCAGATAAAATATTTTTATTGATCTCTTTTTCCATAAATAATTCATTATTTACCTTATTTAATACATTCTCTATTTTCCCATTAGGTCATATGTATGGATATACATATATTTGTATACTACAATACATATAGACTTTATGGTACACTCGAAACTTAAATTAAAGATATTCCCATTGGAAGATGTAAAATTTTATTGTTAAAATTGTAAAAACACAAATAAAAACTAATCCCAGTAGATTATAATACCTACCTATACCTATTTTATGTTTGAATATCAACTGTTGTTTTATCTACCAAACTTTGTTTACATTTAAAAAAAACTAACTTTCTAACTTAAAGATATACAAAAAAAATTTAAAAAACAATTTGAAGTGTTATATTGATGACTTACATAACTGTCTAAAATTCTTTTTTTTTTTTTTTTTTCAAATTTTATACAACAAAATTTTTTTAATATGAAAGAATGAAGTAAGCTTTTGTGTTTAAGACATATCTAAAATTTTAAATAATTTGAATACATGATTATTTCAGATAATTGAATATTACGATTTGATAATAGCAAGAAGCACTGCAAATGTCATGTTTGGCATTAAAATCAACATTTATTAAAAAATTGAAAAAATAAAAATGATATAAATTTTATCAGAAATAAACCACTAAAAGATAAACGCAGTACTAATGTTTTTTTTTGTGAGTTAATTCTAATAACAGACGTTAAGCTTTTTGGTTTGAACAAACTTCTTTCATACATTTCGGGTTATTTATATTCAGATAATTTATACTCGAAAATATTGACTTTTGCCACGTATTTTTGCAAATATTTTTCTTGCTAAATCAGATTAAAAAACAAATCAAAATCTTAAAGCCATCCTGTTTCATTCAAGAAATACGATATATTATATCCCCGACCCTGATATTGGAAATGTCATTCAGGTCCTTAAATAGATAACTTCCCATTGTTCGATGCCTTGCTCTGGCAAATTCTGGACAGCTGCAGAGATAGTAATGATAGCAATGACTTTTCGGGATGTTTGATAAGGCGTCCTGTACGTTGTTTATTGTAGGATGACCATAGTCATTCTTGAGATTGCACAACTAGAAAGTGTTGGAAGAGGGCCATCTTTACACTACCTATTGGAAGATACACTTTCTCTGCCATACCTTCGTGGATTTCCGAACCCTGTCTCACCAGGAGGTTGGCTTTCTCATTTCCCTCAATGGTTCTGTGGCCTGGAACCCAGATTAACCGTGGACCTTTCAGCGATACTCAGTGAAAGCACCTATGGTTTTATCTACGACGACAGTTTCTCTGCACTCTTCCAATACATTTACTACTCTACTCCTCCTTTGATAAATCTACTCCTGCTTGATCTGCAAGACATTGAATTGATCCTTTAAACTTTAAAATTTAATTGAAAATTATATTAAAAAATGAGAACATTGGACTTCTACATATTGTAATTTGTAAAAAAGAATTCGTTATTAAGTTTATTTTTGAATTTTGTTTTTTTTATTTTTATTTATAACTAATTCGAAAATATTTTTTCTCTTCAAACAAAAAAATTTAACCATACGGAAAAAATGTTTTTTTTTTTAAAAAACGCTCAAGAGGAAAACATGATGTAAATCGTAGTAAACAAATTTTCTTTACAGATTTTCTTCTACTTTTAAACTGTTCTAAAGAGTTTTATAATTTCTTACACAGGTCAAATTTTCTTCCTGAATATTAATTTTCTTCTTATTCTGTATAATCAAGCTTTTTATTTATTTAATAACCAAAAATAAACACACAAAAAAAGACTGAAGATTGAGTAACATTTACGAGCATTTCAAATATATTTTTCTAATTATAAAAATATAGAACAAAAAAATTTAATTTTTTATCTTCTAAGCTTTTGTCGTGTGAACGAGAATCATATTTGTAAGCGAATTTCATTCATTTTCATTTTTTCTTGCTCATTTCAAGTCGCATGTGACTACTATTTTATATAAAATAATTATTTTTTCCTCTAAGGATTTTTTTTATATTTACCATTGCTTTTCATTTTTCTTTCCTTTTTACGTATTTATTTATTTATTTTTAGTGAGCCATATACCAAGGACCTTCAATATATTTATGTAATTCTTTTCCTGTGAAAAAGTGGTAGTGTAATTAGTTTGTGACGGTAGCATGTTTGAATTGAACATGATATGGTTTGATTGATATGATTATGATGTTGAAACAACCAAAAAGAAGAAATTTTTGAAAAAAGAAGAATGTTTAATTTATACATCACTTTTTCACGTATATTAAGTGTTTTTGTAATTCATCTATCTGTCTTATAATGGTTAATTTATAAAATATGACATTTTTTAAATATTTTTACTAAGTAATATTTAAAACAAGTTTCTATTGTTTAAAAGACCTTGATTAAAGAGAAGATTGAAAATATAATCGATTGTTATTTAAAATTTTCATTACATTATACAGGTAAAATCAGAAAGTAGAGAGAAATTGGATTACACGTTTCAATGTAGAATAGAACTACTATACGTACATACATACATGCATATATGCATAATATTGAATACCTACAATCTAAAAAAAAAAAATTTTATTCAAAATCATTTGAACAAATTGTTATTGAAGTAAAAACAAAAAACATTTCAATGGAAAAATAGTTCATTCATACGTCATGTGGACAAATAACTATATGTATACCTATGTTTTATTGTAAAAAGAGAAAGACACTAAACAACAAACAGTTTTTTTTTTTATTATTTACTTTAAATATTGTAACAAACTGTAACTTTTTTTAATTTAATATTATGTATCATATATGTCATATAATAAATAATACATTCTTTACGTACTCACTGTACAAATTTTTCATAATCAAAATAAGTATATCGAATTATTGATACATTACAATATTTAATGAATAATTTCAATTAAATTACATTTTAATTTAATCTTTCAGTATAAAATATCCTTTACAGTAAAATAATACTTATTGCATCATTCATTTCTCATGTGCAACAAGTGTAAACAATCTATTACGACAATGGACTGAACATATCCTGAGGGTATTTTCTATTTCCTGTAAGTAAACACTTTATAATAAATTTAAAAAGCAAACAATGTATTTCATGTTTGCTGAAATATAGTATTTACGTGTATATGAGTACAATTTATTTATTTTAAAGAGAATTTCTTCTTTCTTTTTTTTTTGTTATTAAACATGACGTGTTGAAAATAGAGAATTTTAGATATTTTATGTAACAACCAAGAATAAAGTGTCATTTTGATATAAAATTCAATACATCTATAACTGTTTGTATTCATTCTTTTAAAAATTAGTTTTAAAAATTTTTAGAATTTATTATTGTCGCACTTTAATAAATCATTTGTTGTTCATTATTTTTTTATTTACATTTTATTGAAGATCTACATATTGAAAATACCAGTTAGTTTTGAAAAGATTCTAGCTAGTAAAATCTTATCATCGAATTTTAAGATTTAAAAACTAAATTTGACTCTCGTTTTCCATATTCTAAAATACTGCCTTAGAAATTGGAGATATTAAGTTCAACTTATGTCTCTCAATAAATTTAAGGTTTAAACATATTTTACTAAAAATACATGCGTGTATATTATAAAATATGAAAACTATATGAAATTTTTATTATGTAAATTTTTTTTTTCCTACTTACACCTTCTATTTACATTTCGATTATCTAACTTTAAATAAATGAAATATGTAAAAGTATTTCTAAAGTATTTTTCAATTTTTATTATATAGTGCCAAACAAATCGTCCGTATTATTGATTTTTTAAACCAAATATAAATTATAACCTTCACCATTATAATCAAGACATTGATAAATTGAACACAATATTTTTCGTACGACCACGAAACAAGGTCAAGGATTGTACAACAATGGTATTTTAACAATTTACCTTTTTCTTTTTCAAATTTTATACTTTTTTTTCTTTGTTCTAGTAAATCATTTAATTTCAAGGTAATATTTCATTTCTGAAAAAAAAAACACAATATCAAATTTTTGTTAGTATTTCATTGAACATAGGAAAAACAGTCACGTTATTTTAACTGTTTCACAATGATTTGTAGCAGAATAAATCATTTTTATAGAATGAAAAAAAAAAAACAATAATAACACCTCATAAAAACAAAATAAA
The DNA here is from genome assembly GCA_939192795.1 of Bombylius discolor. NCBI lineage: Eukaryota > Metazoa > Arthropoda > Insecta > Diptera > Bombyliidae > Bombylius > Bombylius discolor. The sequence continues at coordinate 16,145,905 of OW584241.1, read as the reverse complement.
ATTAATATTTTTATTCAGGCACATTAGAAATATAACAATAAAACCTTAGGTAAACTACAAATTATCATCTTTTCAAAACATTGTAATTGTACTCAAATCCATAGTACAGATATATGTAGTATAATTTCCTACTATAAGTATAGAACAATTTAATTTAAAATATTTGTATGTACATATATGTATAATTAACGTTTGCAAAGCATTAATAAATGCTCCTCATGCTTCATATATGTATTTACATTCAGTAAGTAAAAATAAAAAATATAAATACACATGTGCATTTATTAGACTCTGTTCCATTTTTTTTTTCATTTGATCTCGATTCCATAAATATTAATAACTAGCTTATGTAAAGTTTATTTTTGCTGACGTAAATTTTCAATAGTTTCTTCAGAAGATGTGCTTTCGTCTTGAATTATTTTCAATAATTTTACTTTTCAAAGGAGTATATACAATACATATTGTATTTCACAAGTAACAATTGTAGTTATAGACTAAGAAAAAAAAAACTACATTCGATCAAACTGGGAATCGAACCCAAAACCATTGCCTTTCCGGTGCAATGTTCTATACCATTAAACTATCGGATGCCATGTCGCTCGCCCTTCTTAGAGTTACTACTTAATCATTGATGAAGAATACTCAAATCTCCTGCATAATCAATTTCACATTGAATATTTTGAACCGTACAACAAAGTTCTTTGTATATTTACGTATATATCATCATATTTTTTAGTTATTTAGTAATAGATATTCAAGGGTTGCAAAACATGCTAAAATTGCAGGTGCAGTATCAAAATTCTAGAAGTATTTTAAAGTATTTTATATAGGTAAGGTGGTAATAGTCACTTTTCCCGTCCCTATTTATGAATGGGAAAATTATTTCGAAATGCAGCAACTATATATTTAGTACTGCTTTTTAACTTATAATCAGTTATTCATATAAACAATTATAAAAAAGTCCTTTTTGAATCAATTAAATCAAACTATCACAATTTCGCTAAAAATTGAAATTCACAACGCAAAATTCTTGTGAAATACGTATGTGGAAAAACAAAAAATTATAATACTTTTCAAAACATCTTTTAAAATATTTTAGTCATTAATTTTTTTTTAATATTTCTACATATTAAATAAAACATCACAATGATAAAAACATTTTTTGTATTTAAAAAATTCACTAAGAAAAACTGAATGCTATTTCGATTTTATAATTTTTATTAAGTACTTAAACAAAACAGATTTTTTTCAGTTCTAACAAAATTCTTAAATTGAAGAGCAAAGAAAAACCGAAAAGCAAAATTTTAATCTCAAAAATTATTGTTTTGCCTCTTCTAAAATAAACTAAAGATACAATTTATTAATCTAAATACATGTGCTTCAAGGATATTTTTTTTTCAATAGGAAATACAAAAATGTCAATCCACATACACCATCTTTTCTAATTAAAAAAAGAAAAACCGATTTCAAGTATGACATTTTGTCCTTATTTGTGTTTGAAAAAAAAAAGTCATTTTTGTAAGAATTTTTTTTTTTTTTCATTTGAATGTATGAGTATTTATGTGCATGTATATGTACATTTTTTTTTTTTTTACATTAATAATATTTTATAAATTTATCATTTGTCATATTTATTCATTGAAACATAACATAAAATTCAGCATGTGGTCTGAATTCAATTTAAACACCCCAATATATAGTAGTATTTTCGCAAAAACGATATCTTTTGTACAGGGGCAATTTAATGTCATATCTTCCGCTTTGCATTTATAATTTCGTTTTTTTTAAATCATAAATTGGCTTCTGAAGTTTTCATTGTTTACCACAGAATAATCTCGATAAACCAAAATTTATCCAACATGTGATATATGTATGTACATACATATGTATATTTTTTTTTTCTATTTTAGTTCTATCAAAGAAATGCGTACAGACTCACAGTATTGAATGTACACCCTCCCAATCAACTGTAATTACTTGTTTTCTGTTCACGTAGAGAGAAAAATATTTTCCGTAAATAAAATTAATGCGTAAACTTACATATATATTTTTTTTAAATGTTTCTCTTATTTTAGAGTTTCTTCATATTTAATGACATATACTTTTTCCATATACTACTTTCACAAATAAGGGTGCGTATTCGTATAAAAGGGAAATAAAGAAAAATCTTTGTATGCAACTTTTTCATGATTTGTTTATTACCTTTAAATATTAAAGGATTTTTGTAGGTTAAAAAAAAAAAACCAAAATGTAGGTATGTACTCGTATGTGAATTCGATTTCTTTCATTAAGATTTTCATAAACAAAGGGAGAAATAAAAGCATGTGACTAATTTACATAATAAAATCGAACCATATTTATATTTTTCATATGGAAATTTCTTTTGTATAATACTATGGAATCGTTAATAATTTTTACACATCACGTCATTTATATGTTAATTTCATTGCAAAGCTAGAGCCGAGAGCTTTTTAAAAAATTTATCAACGACCTATATTTATTTTTTAAAAAAATGATTTTTTTCCTTTTTGTAAATTATTTCATGCACTCAATTTTAGTAAACTTTTAATTATAAAAACTCATATTATGGTAATTTTTCGAATGCGTATCGTAAGAGTAAATAAATCTTTTTTTTATTTCATTTTTTGTAGATCGTACTAATTACTTGATTAATGACACTTTTTTACTGTAAAATTTTGAAAAGCATTATTTGTGATTACTAGAAGATTTTATAAAAGTAAAAATACATTACCCATACACAGGAACTAAGTAAGTACAGTATACCTACAAACTTACATATTTTATGTAATTATTTTCATACTATTGAAAAATTATAAAGATTTAAAAAATATAGAAAGACGCTCATTTTACTCAGTTCGTATGGTGGGTATGAAGTACACCTTTTAATTTGAATTGATTTTTGAAGTAATAAAACTTTAACTTTAGCTAATAATATTTCTTATGTAACATAGTTTTCACTCAACAGTTCCTTTCTTTCTTCATAGCCTTACATCCCCGCCCATCTAGAGTCTGAATCTACTCAATTTAATTTGAGTTTTCTTGACTATTTTTCTGTCATAAATGTACCAAAAGTTTAAAGTTGAATGTAAAATCACTAAATTCGTTTGTAGAGAATAGGTAGATAGGGCTGGCAGTTGGCACTATTTTTTTTTTTTTTTTGTATATCTACTTTCTTATGGCAAATAATTATTACTCTAGTTTCTTTTCTTAAGGTCAGCAATTACCGAGTACTCATAATCAATTCAAATAAGTTCGATTAGTTAATTGGAAAAAAAAACTTTCTTTTAATTTTATTTCAAACTTAAAACAATATTTTGACAGTGCATACATACGAGTATATGTAAATTACGAAATTCTAAATGTTGAAATTATGACAGAATTTTAAAATAATCAAATTTACCTACGTTTGTAGTTAAGTTATTTTAAATTGATGTCCAATTTGAAAACAAATCCCCTCTTAAATTACTCTCACTTTAAAATTGATAACATAGAAAATATTTTCTTTCATCTTTTTTGAAGCATGAAATCTTTTGTAAAAGAAATCTTTCATGCACACTCAATTTTCATTAAACTATAAAATTGAAAAGTTTCCCTATTTTAAATGTTTACCCTAATGAAATTAAAAAAAGAAAACTTTTCGATTGCGTAAATTTTTTATCTATGACAATATAAATCATTATAGAATTTTTTATTTTTTAAATCAGTAACAGATAAAGTTTCACAATAATAAAATTATGTTTTTTAAAATATATGAGAGATTTGTTTTTTTTAAATTCCCAAATAAATTCTTTTAGAATAATGAATTAAAATTAATTCTGTCAAACGATAAAAAAAATCATATAAATTACTGATAAAATTGGTAAAAAAAAAACTTGATTTTTGTTATTTGAAATATTTGTTATACTATTATATTCTGAATTTTGTTCAACGAATATAATAATAACATTGCACAGAAATTTGAACAATTCTCAAAGTAGAACTTTAAAAATTCTTAAATCAGTTTTCTACAATATTTTTTTCCCATTTTTTTGTACAGCTTTAATTTTTAAAGTCGTCTACTAATTTTTAGTTTTCTTAAGCAAAAGTATAAAATTATTTTTATCGATAGAATGTGTTAATAACTCGTCGTAGTAACTGAAGAATGTTTAAAATTTCTGATTTTATATTTTATTTAATTTGACTTGTTTTTTCGCACTTTTGCTTATTCTTTTTCTGTTTTTGTTTTAGTTTCATTTTACGATTTCAGGTTATTTAACGTCAATGATGCCCAAAAAAATTTAATTAAATATACTTTTTTTTTAAATTAAATTAATCATAATAAACAAAATTTGATAATTTACAAGATAAAAATTACAAGTAAAATTAAATATTAGGAATATATATATGCAACCGTGGCCAAAGTGTAAAATACAAAAAAAAATTCAATAGAGTTCTGAAATATATACTAGGTATTAGTGTTATGTTGAATAAATTTAGAAATTCATGAATAAATATTTAAATAAAATAAATAAAATTTACTTTACATTAACAAATTTTTCGATACTCGAACACAAACGACTAGATTGTCGTTGTCATTTTGCAGAAAGTTTATCGTGAAAACAAATTGAATTGAAACAGTCAAAATTAAAATTGGTATTCACAAAACTTTGTTTAACGGTTGCTTTTACTTTTTCTTCTCAGAGAAATAACGTCAAAATATTTTAAAAATTTGAAAATAAATTTATTAGTATTTTTTGACTTTGTTATATTATTTTTTTTTCAATGTTAAAACTTAATTTCAACTTGTTTTCAAAATAAAAACAAAAATTTAAAAAAAAAAACCTGCTTAAAAATATTTTAAAAATTAAAATTAAATAGTTAAAAATAGAAAAACCCAAAACAGTGAAGCAAAAATAAAAATTAATAAAAGTTTCTGTTCATTTTTATTTTCATAATTTTAATTTTTCAAAAGGAAAATTTAATAATTTTCCAACATCGTAAATTTATTACAATTTAATAAAAAAAAAAATTGTATTTCCTGGATATTATTATGAAGGTATGTATATAGAAATTTGAGTGTATAAATGTATTATATGTATGTATATATATATATAAAGGTGTGAGTAGAATAAATAAATATATACATAGTAGGTAATATTATTAGGATTAAATATGATCTTTTTTTTTTCTCTTTTTTTTCTATAACATTTCATTTCATTTCTGGAAATATGTTTTTCATAACTCTTAGATATACCCATGTTATTTATCTATACTTGTTTTGTGTAATTTTAGAAAGCTATTTTTTATTTACTCTGAAAAATTCTGTTAACGAAAAATTATATAAAGTAGAACTAAAAAAAAATATCCGATGATAATCTCATGGAAAAAAGAATAAATAAGTACTCCTAAATAAAAAAAATAAATAAATAAATGATGTACATAAAAAATTTTTCAAATAAGATATAATTATTAAAAATCAAAAATTCACAAATGATGGGAGATTATATAGAACTTAAGTAAAATTCATTTGAAAAAAAAAAAATAAATAAATAAAAATCCTCTAAGTTTTAGTTATAAAAAGAAAATTCAAATACACATAAAAACATGCAAAACCAAACAAATATTTTCATTTCTGTTTCTGTACAATGAAATGTTGATCCTGGTATTTTAGTTATCAAGATAAAATACAATGTATATGTTAGGAATATAAATTGTGGGGTTTATATTTTTCTAACGACTTAACAACAAAAAACAAAATTCATTTTTATAAATAATTCCTTAGTACAGATTAATTTTTACAGGATTATTATTTGCACTTTTTGTTTTTGTCTTTCCGTTAAAATTTGTAAAATTACAATCCTTTTATACTTTATTTAAATTTTAAACATGGAATTTTTGAAAAAACAAAAAGAGAAGAAAAAAAAAAACAATTAGGTATATTGTTTAAATGTTACAATAACATTAAAATTTATTAATATTATAAAAAAAAAATTATTTGATTATTTGAACTTGTTAATAAATAATCTACATATACGAAGTACATTTAACATATTAAATTATTAATTCAATTATTCTGTTCAATTGAACAAAATTGTGTAAATATAAATTTCATTGTTCTTATTTTAAATATTATGTATTTTGAAAATGATAAAATCTAAAAAACAACAAAAACATTTTTATTTTGTTTATAAATGCAAATTTAAATTAAATTTACTGTACAAACATAAATACAATTCAAAATAAAATTTAATAAATTTATCAAAATAATTTTTAAACATAAAATTATTTACAAAATGAAAATTTAAATAGATATTCACAAATATTATTTCATATCACTTGTTTATAAATTTAAATAAAAAAACTAAAAAATTAATTAAATATTGTATCGACCATATTTTTTCTTAAGTTATAACCTAATTTCAGATAATTTTTTTTTTACTTTTCTCCTTTAACATATATATTATGGAAGAGATAGAAAAAAAATTTCCAGATTTTTCTAAATTACCTAAAGCAAGCTATCTATATTACTTTAACAAATGATCCCTTGTGGAAAAATTTTGTTCCACGCAATGTCAGCCTCTTAAGTGATTTATTGGAAAACTTTATTGACACAATAATTGGGTTAATTTTAGTTTAACTCTCCAAAGAATTATTTGAAAACATTTTTTTTTCTTTTTTGTTTTTTTTTGAATCGATTTAAGCATCTGTAAAAATTTTTTTTTCTTTTCAAACAGAAGATATACTTTGAAAATAAAATATAAATTCTATAGGTAAAAAATATCGTTTGCGTAAATTTCAGATTAATTCCCATTTATAATTTAAAATGATATAAAAAGGTAAAAAAAAAAAACAAAAAAAGATTGTTTTATGATATTTACTCACAAAGGCATAAAAATCCTTTAGCAAAGAGACTATGAACTAGAAAACAAACAAAAAAAACGTATATAAATTTCATTAATAAATTAATTATCAAGAAATTTTTGCTTGAAAGTATAGGTATATATAATACTAACATAAATTAGTTGCGTACAAGTGATAAGCAAATACAAATCATTAAATAGTAATTAATATGAACATTTAGAAAAATCTTAACATTATTAGCTATTAAAAAAATAATCACTCACCTATAACTCTACAGAAATAAAAAGCATTATTTTGTACGGGATATTATCAATTGATATGGACTTTAAAAAAATATCAACAATAAATCCTAGAGAGTCTCCGAGCTAGAAAAAAAATTAAAAAAACGGTTTCGACAATTCAAAGAATTTATAATATGTACTTATACTTATAAATGCATATATGTACATATGTAGGTATTCTCTATAAAAAAATACATATCACAATTTAAAAATAAAATAAAAACACAAACAAACAGTACAAAACTGTTACTAAGTTACTACCACAAAATATTATTTGTTTCTGTAGAGTGTCATTAGTATAATTTAAAAGGAATACTACTTCCAAGCGGCTAAAGAAGCGCTCCAACAGCGCTGTTGAAGCGCTTCTTTTGAAGCAGTAAGTGCTTACTCTTTGTATCCTTCTTCATTTTTTTTTAACATTGGATGTCCGCAGAAAGAAGCGCTTCATTTTGGCTTTCATAGAAGCGCTCCAGAAGCGCTTCATCTCTGTTCAGGTGGAAGCGCTTTAGAAGCACTTCACATTTGTATTCGCTTTTAAAGCTTTTCTGGATTTTATACGGTGTTTTAATAAATAAAATGCTTTTTATTTTTTTTAAAATCAACATTTATTTTTCAACTTTTGATATAAATTTTTAAATTTTTAATATTTAATTAATTTTTAATATTTCATTTTTTTAACTTAAAAAAAAAAAAAAAAAAACAAAAACAAAATTCAATAATTAATTCATACTTAATTTTTCTATTCAACAAAATAATTTAAATATACTTATATGTTATAATGATTCATTTAAAAAATTATTTTTCTTTGCTTGAAAACTTTTTTTTGTAAAAACGATTTTTCACAGTACGTAGACCAACTCTCATTGATTTTTTAAAATCTCTGTATCCAAATTCCTCATTCTTTACTGCATCTGTAATCAAAATCCAAATGATAATAAATTTATTTAATTATCTATACATATTATTATGTTATTATATTTTATATTTTGATATTCTATAAATAATAAAAATGTTAAATTACTTACCTCGAATATTTTCAGTTCACTTTTTCTATTTTTTTAATTTTTTTAAAATTTATATATGTATATACATATATTATTTTCAATAACTTTACTGTAACACTTTACACAAAGGAATGAGACTATTTCGTAATATCTTTATAGCGTCTCGCATCTGCCTAGTAAAAAAAATTCATAATTGCGTATTTAGTACACAACAAATTAACACAGTAAAGTAATACACAGTGATGTAATACAGTACAAATTATAAGAGCTTCAAAAGAGCTCCTAAAAACTATGACGAAGAAGCGCTTCCAATGCGCACAGGGAAAGAATGACTAAAAAAAGACAACAAAAAAGGCTTGCCAGAGAAGTAGATCCAAAAAAAGAAGAAGAACACAGAGTGAAAAAGCGTTTAGAAATGAGGAAATACAGGGAAAAAAAATCCAAAGAAGCAGCACCAAGTGAAACCAACACAACACCATCGACATCACGAGGGTCATATCGAACACCACAGTCTTTTGGTAAGGCTATTACAAAGGTGTTAAATGCTTTGCCAAAATCACCGTCTAAGCGTAAGGCTGTTGTTAGAAAATTAGCGTTAGAAGAAGATCTCTTACTTCTTTCTGATTCAGCGAAAAGAAATGATACAAGCGGAATTAAAAATAAAATAAAAACACAAAAAAACAAACATTAAGATCATTTCCGTAGAATTTTTATAATAAGACTCAATTTGTTGTTTTTAATAATTTGATAGTAGTAGTACACCCTATGTACATATTAAGCATATTCAAAAGTTTATTACTTATATACCTTTATTTTCTTATTTATGCTTATTTAAAAAGAAATTCAACTTTATTAATGCCTTGTACACATTCTTTTCTGCTATAGGTATAAAAAATATTCAATTTTATAAAAAATATTTATATTTCAGAAAAAAAAAAAATTAAATAAAATAAAAAATTAAAAACGGAAAAAGACATATAAATTACCATAACGCAACATTAAACAGCAAGAAAAAAAATAAATCAAATTAAAAAATACCTCAAGTAATCCCTTTTTTTTTGTATCTCGTGGTAATATTAAGTATTCTTTACTCACATTTTCAAACGAATAATTCCAACGAAATAAAATTATTTAAAGTGAAAAAAAGTACTCTTATCTTTTTTTTTTTTTCTACTTTTAAAAAAGCCTATTAAAGTTTAATTTTTTTGTTTTTATATCTTATTTACAAAGTTTATAAATTTTGTTTTTTAAATAATAAAAGTGAAAGAAAATAATATGAGTATAATCGATATTATATTCACTTGAATAATTTTCAAAATAAAATTAAAAATTGTAAATATATAATAATATTTCTTTTGTGAAAAAAAAAAAACAAAAAATAAATCTTCTTTTGTTATTTTTAATATTGCAAAAAGCTTCATGTTTTTGTTTTTTCTAATTTCTAATATTGTTTTTCGTTGGTAATAGATTTTATATTACAGAAATATAAACATTAAAATTACTTATTTATTTTCGAAGTAAAAATTTTACTAGGAAATCATTGTACAGTCAATTGATTTAAAAATGAGTGTGTTTTCCAAAAGAAATAGCTATGTAACGACTTCGAAATAAAATACATAACATATATGTTTGAATTTCTATGAATGAGCAAAATCTGAGTTTATAATAAATAGGAAAATCGAATTTTTTCTCGACATGACGAATATATTCGATGTTAAACGAAAAAATACAATCTTTTCATGACAAGTATAATCGGCGTAAACGCTTAAAAGGTTAAAAAGGTTTGTGAAAGACAAAAGAATCACTGGGTAGATGATGTATGTACATAGATATGTACCTACATATATATATACATACCTCCAAAAGAGGATCGTTCGTGCAAGGAAAGACTTAACTAAGGACCGAAAAATCTGGAACTCATTAGTAGAGCTAAAAACCACTAAGAACATGGATGCTTATAATTATGATTAGAATATTGGAAAAAATCGTACAAATTCGTTTTAAGTGTGTACATATGTATGTTATAAACTTTTACCAAAAAACATAACGTTTCTGGCTTCTTATTGGCACATATTTTTGCTTAATTATCTAATTTTCAAAAAACTTCAAATACAAATAGATATTTTGAAATTGTTCTAATTAGAATAATTAATATTTAATTAAATTAATAAATAACAACGGTTTATATTTCGCTAAATTATTTTTAAAAAAACATTTACTCTTGCTTTTTAATTTTTTTGTCTTTTTCTAATTAATAATTTTCATTAGACAAATACATATATCATATTTGAAATACTACATATAATATCCCTGCAGTTATTACTTTATCGTTATGTAATGAATCACGCTATTTTTTTTAATAATTTTTTTTTAACTTTATAATGAAAATTCTGATAACATATAATTCATTTAAAAATCATGTTACATATTTCACATATCTGTAACAACATATATCTAAAATATTCTACAAATTATAACATAAATAGTATAAAATAAAATTTAACATACAATATAATTTCTGTTATTGTTAGGTTATAAATGTTTATTTAAATAAGCTTTTTGTACATATTTATATTCGATTTTAAAATATATAAACATTCACATATTTATATACTCGTATATATTATAATTCGTATGTCAATTACACCCTTATTCATATATTTATCTTTACATTTGCAATTACTTTGATCATGAAATGTTAATATATTTTATCATTCGTGTTAATTAAGAATATACACACATGTTTAAATTGTAGTTAAATTTTCTTTTTAAAGTATATTTTTCATTTTAAATCAAAATAAACGAAAACATGTAAGTAAAAATCTACAAACAGTAGATATTCACATGTACAGACATATAATACATATGTTAGTCAATATACATACATATATAAGCAACGTGTGTATATTTCAATCTTAAAAATTTAAAATTCATTTTCACACATTGCAACAAAAATTATTTAAATATTTTAATGGTGATATCGATATTTTTCTTTCTTCCTTTTTTTGTTTTTAATTTTATTACTTTTTATTATACAAATAAATTTATTTTTTCTTTTCTTTTTGTTTTGATTTCAAGAAAATAAAATGAAACTGATATTTTCAGAAAATTTTAAATATTTTTCATTTTATTTATTTTTTTTTGTTTTTTTTTTTTTTGTTTTTTGAAAGAAAAATGAAAAATATTTTACACAAACGATATGTTTAACAGATGTAACAATAAACCACATAAACTTTTAAAATTTTCAAATAATTTCATTATAGCTTTAGGCATGAAATATTTTATCAAAAGAAATTCTTATCATAACAAAAACAACAACAAAAAAATAAAATTTCCATATTAAATATACAATATTTAAGATTTAAGAAAATTATTCGGTTTCCTAATAATTTCATATTACGTAAATAATTATTGTATAAAAAATATTTATTATTTATTAAGTTCTCATTTTTCTATATAATATTTATCTTTAAGAAAAAAGTTTTTTTTAAGTTAAACCATATCAGAATTAGAATTATTTAATAAATCTATTTGTTTGTTTTGTTTTTCAACATCTCCAAAAAAGCTGAAAGGTATATTATTTTTTTAATAATAAAATTGCTTTAAAATATTGTATGTATAGGAAGATCACGTTAAATTAAAAACAATCCCTTTTTATAATGTCTTAAAAAGAATTAGACAAAACATATACCTTGTTATCATCCTTCTTTAAAAGAAATACTTTAAAAATCTTTCAAGCATACACAGCCAAAAAATTTTCATTTTTGCTGTATCTGCATTATTGTTTTTTTTTTTTTTAAATGAACATTCAAGAAAATGAGATACTAAATAATTATAATACCCGTATATAAACACAATTTTTTTTTCTCCTTCTTTTAAAGTTTTTGTTTTTTTTTTCTATATAATTAATAGAATAATCAAAAAACCCGCATCTGATGTACACATTCATCTTCATCGTTTTATCCTTAATTTTAATGTTAAAAAATACATTATTTTTCTCGAGAAGTGTATTTCTTAAATTTTAAGGATTTAAAATTAAAAGAAGAAAACAACAAATTTAATTAAGAAATTTAAAGAAAAAAATCTATAAAATTTCCCTTGATTTAAAATCTAATTAAAAAAAAAAAAGTGTTGTTTTTTTATATGTACTATTATAGCGAATAATCCAGATAATTTCAAAAAAAAAAGGATATGTACTGTCAATATAATTATTTATTTAATGTAACAGATATTGTATGAGGTATTATAAATAACAAAACTGTTTTTACACTTTTATTCATGATTTAAAAAATAATTTTTTTTTTTTTTTCTAAAAAAGCATGAAAAAATATTTCATCAAACTGTATAAAATATATACTACAGCATATTATGACTTAGTACCATGTAAAAAAAAATATACATACATATGTGATTTATGAAAAAGCATTGTAGTTTGTAAAAATAAAAATAAAATGAAAAATATAGGTACTACATTTTGTCTAACATTTTTTTATGCACTTTTTTATTGTCATTACATAAACTATTGTTTGATTCCACTATACGTATAGGCTTTTGTTATTATAATGTATTCATACTGAAAAAAAGGGATAACAATCAATCCCATATACATTACATATGTACATATATTCCCCTAATGCTTTATACATTTTTAAAGCTCATCATATATGTACAAGGAAGATAATAATAAAAAAAAGTAGAAAAAGGATTTTCCACATTTTATACATACATAAATGTTTTATATTTTATTATATTGATTTAGAATTGTAAATGAACTAAATATTTATTCTAAAAAAAACAAAAAGTTTAGAAAAAGTTGATTTAATAAAGGGTGTTGGTTGGTTGATTGAGGGTGTATTTTATTTATTTTTTATTTACTTAAGTCTCTCTTTGATATTTTGTCTTTTTTCCGTTCTTATATATTTTTTTCAATTATTTTAAAATAAAAATAATCTCAATAGAATAAAGCTTAAAAACATATAAATTACATTAGATTTTAAGTTTATTTATTAAAAAATTCTTATTCACCCATACTCCACTTTTTTCTTGTTCATGGTTATAATATCAAATTTTTCAAATATTTTTACCATAAAATAAAAATAAAAAACATGACTTGTACAATTTTATAGTTTTTTTATTGTTGTTGTTGTATATAAGTTTGTACTTTCGTTCAATAAAAATTGAAACAAATTATAAAACTATCATAAATACATACAAACATACAACATATTATGTATGATCTGTATATACATATATATGTACATGTTTCTACTTATATCGACTATATGTATGTATGTAGTTGGAACATATATATTACCCGTCGAAGGATATTAATCTTACATTAGTCGAACATTTTGTAAGATTTTACTCATGCGATATTAGGATTTGTTTTTTCATATTTATGGTTGCTAAAAAAAACATCATTTTCTCCCCGAAAGGTTTTATTACATTAAAAATATGTATGTATGTATATATTTGAAACATTTTAAATCATTATGTCGAAGAAAAACAAAATATTAAAAAAAACGTATACAGAATACAGATTGTATATATTTTTTTCCTTAAAGACATAACTTTTACTAAATAGTAAATGTTTCTAAAAAGATTTATTCAATAAATTTTCCAGAATAATGAAGGATAAACAACAATTTTCTTATGAAAATGATTTTTTTTTTCATGCGTAAATAAAACAAGTTAACGCCTTTACATGTGATATTACTTCAAATCAATAATTCGTTTTACCATTTTTTATATTATAGATATACATATAAATACTTATATGTATGTTTCAAAGGTGAACGTCCTTTTTAAACAAAAAAATATTCTACGAACATTTTATATCACAAAATATTTGCATAGCAGCTCCCATATAATTACATATGTAGATGTCGTATATCAATATTATAGGCCATTACAATTTTACACTTTTTTTTGTATAACTAAACGAAATCAATAAAAAATAGGAATTATGGAAACATTAACGTTTTTCTTGATTTCCTTTATTATTTAAAGATTTTGAAATAAAATTTTTGATAAAAATAAACAACTTACGAGTATATTATCACATTTTACTACATACATACATACTACTAAAAAAAAAAATTCAACTTCTAACCTTCTAAATTTATTATTTTCTTTTTCTGCCTTTATCACAAAATAAAAAATAAAAAACAAAAAGTCTTCCGCTATACGTAGTGTTTATTTTATACATAAAAATCTTTCAAATTGACTTTTTCAGCATTTTCAGTAAATAATTTTCACAGAAAACACTGTTTTTTTTTTTTTTTTTTTTTTTTTTGTTGTAAAAAAAAGGCAAGTTATACAGATTCAATACAATTTCACTTATCTAACAAAAACAATTCAGGAAATACATGTTTTTTTGCTTTCGATTTTTATCGCCTTTCGCTTCCGTTTTGCATTATGAACTGAAGTTGCATGTATATTTGTATGTAAGTACTCGTTACAGTTACATTTATACAAATCTTTAATATCATTTCACAGGAGGAAAAAAATTCTGTTTAAAAAAATCATTTTATGTACCTTTAAAAAGAATTTAATATAATGTACATATCATACATACTATACATTACATATACATTACATACATATGTACGTATATACATACATACTCATAGAACATATTGTAGAACATAATATCTAAACGACATCGAAGACTTTATGCATACAATTCTTATTTTTTTCTGCTTTTTCCTTTCATATTGCTCTTTTTCTTTTCAAACCTTTTCAAATCATTTTCTAAGCCTTAAAGGCTCTTAAAGGCTTCAAGTACACAAACATGTGTACTTTTTTTCTTTATTGTTATGTTTAAAAAAAAAAGGATAAGAAAAAGCTTTTCCGTTTTTCATGTTTCTTTTGATTTTGAAAGAGCCTTTTTTTTCTATTACGTGTAATGCTTGAGGTTATATGAAATCTACACTAAATCGTCGTTAAAAGGAACATCACAAAATCACATATACACAACATAAATATTTCTTACACATGTTTTATGTCCATAAAATTGAAAATAAATTTCTAATGGAAAAATAAAATATAGTCTATGTAATGCTTCTGAAGGAATTTCTAATGTTGTTTTTACATTTTAAAAAATTCTTTTCCAATTTTTTATTTTCAATTAAATTAAAAGACAAAGGGAAATGATGTCATAAAAATTTTAACACGTGTAGGAAATTTTTTTTTTTTTCACTTTGAAAAATTAAAAAAATAAAAATTGTATCGTTACAAGAATAGCAAGGTATTTTTACCTATGACATTTCGTAAGGTACTTCTGTGACATTAATTTTCAGTGGGCGACATTGAAAATCAACCTTATAGCAATTAAATTTGTGAACAATCAAACACCTGCCATTTACATCATTCGGAGATTTAATTGAAATTTCATTGAATCTAGTATATTATATTATAGAAACTCTCAATTACTGCGACAAGAAAAATTCATTTTTTTTAAAAAAATAAATACTAGTAAACTGTAGTGAATACAAAGAAAAACTTTCCTTTCATCATTTCTAACTTCAAATGGAATATTATAATTAAATTGACAGATACAGATCATATTTTTCAAAAAACTTTTTTCATTAAAATTACCCAAAATATTAATTTATTCTTATTTCAATAAATAGAAAAAATAAAATAGAATATAATCAGATTATATGTAATAGATACACATTAATAATATTTATGTTATCACTTACTGTCAATTAACACATCTGTAAGTGAATTTGATTAAAAATAAATCCCTGTAACAGAAATAAATAGAATTAAAAGAAAAAATAAATAAATAAAATACATAAAAAAAAAAAAAAAAAGACAAAATTAATTTTATACGTGAGGGACAAATTTAATTACATTCTATTGAATGAAATCAATTCTATCTCATAAAAAAAATTTATCTGAAAATAAAAATATATTTTGAAAAAATAAAAAATAAAAATAAGAATAATAATAAGCATTCTGCCAATAAGTATAAAAGAACCATTTGGGAATGTTTTTTTATATTTTGTCTCCTGTTCTTTATTACATTCTTTTTCATATGTAAAAGAAAGATTTTAAAGACTCTATGAAATTTCTTTTACAAAATCATTGTACCAAAATAATCGAAAACTTTCAATTTGTCCTTTGGATGTACAATATATATATGTTACTTACATACATATATTCAAATTTTTGATCAATGAACGAGAAAAATCACAATAAACGTTCCTCAAGAAAACTCTTTGCTGAAAAATTATTTATTTTTACATTTGCTCATGCTTCATAATAAATTTCATAATAAAAAATAATTTTATTCATCAATAGTTATCAATAAGGATTTTACTTCAAGGGATTTGATTTTCGTCTGACTGTTATTTTATATGATGACCATAATATTTAATATATGTACATTCCTCAACATCCTTTTTTTTTCATTTAAAATATAAAGAAATTAGATACATACTTTCAAATAAGCTTGTAACACTATTCACTACCTACGTATTTTCCTTCAACGATAAACACAGCTGATACTATCCTAAGCGTAGTACTCAGATGAAAATAAATTTTATGTTGGAAAAAATGTATTTATTTCGGAACGACATAAAAAATCTACAAAATGGAGAAGAAATTTACATAGATGAAAAAAACTTTAATGTATGTATATATTTTTATCTTAATTTTACTATAACTATATCAAAATAACCTAACTTTACAAATGTCGAACAATCAATTTATTTTCATTTTCCGTAAGAAATAAATGGAACTTCATTTATTTCGGTTAGATATGAAAATAAAAGGTCTCCACAAGGACAGCCAACGCCATATGTGAAAGAGTTTTTCAACTCTTTTTTATTTTCAGCTGAGTACCACGTACGAAATCGAAACAGAAAATTTTTTTGGTTCCATTTATTTTGTTTTTTTTTCCATAGGTTTTGTATAGGGAAAATATCTTATTTTCATCTGAGTATCACGCTTTATGGAAATTTTAATTTACGTTTGTTTAAAAATCTCAAAATAAATTTTAACTCTTCAACATTTATTATACACTTTTTACAGTATTTCTCATGTCTAAGAACAAATTCCGTTATTTAAAAATATTTTTTAAGGATATTTTCATGTTTTTTTTAGCTCAATCCTTTTATAAAGAAGTTTTACTGTATGAATGTATTAAAAAAAAAATAAACAAAATGTGAGAAATCCGGTGTTTTTCATTTCTTTTTTCTTTTCACTAAAAATTCTTTTTACACTTTTTATCAATTTAAAATTTAGCAAATGCAGATGAAGAAAAACTTTTTTTTTAAAATAAATAAAATAGAACATAAACAATCGATTTCAAAAAATTATAAGCGAAAAATTATAAGAGTTTTCTGACACAAAGAGAAAAAAATAAGTAAGAACAAGAACTACAGTATACTTTTTATATTGTAATGTTAGTTATCACCGTTAAGAATCATATACATATTATGTATGTACATATATGGAACAAAAAGTAGTAATCTTTCTTTTCTGTTGCAAGTTGCAGCCTTTGTCATTTTTGTAATGTCATGAAATAAAAAAAAAAAATCGTTTAATAACATAAAGGGGTTAAAATTAAATTTATAATGGAAATTTATGTAACTGGATCATTAAAATGTTGAATAGTACTCCTACAGAAATTGTCATGGTAACGAGAATAGATACATTCATAGTATCAAAAGCACTTTTAATGAGGAATTTTGTAAACAAACAAATAGACAAAGATATGAGTTTATGTAATTTTTGAATAATCAAAGTAATAGCATAGACAATACCTAGATTTGTCACTTCTAACAAAATTTTTCATGTATAAACGAATTTAAAATCATAACACCCAAGTTTGAATCATAACACCCGAGCTTTACACACACTACTATAAATCAGTAAGCTTTCAGAACTTTTGAACTTTTAAAGCTTTTTCTTAAAGCAGTCATATGTTGTGTGTATACTATGGGCATACATGCGCTTGCGTCGTTTTTTTTTAATTATTTGTTTGTGCTGTCAGTGTCAACGATCTTCGATCTTCACTCTTCACTCTTCATCAAAAAATTTTTTATGTAAAAATTCAAAAATATTGAATTTTTATTTTTTTAAATTTTTATTTGAAAATTGTTGTGTATACTATGGGCATACATGCGCTTGCGTCGTTTTTTTTATTATTTGTTTGTGCTGTCAGTGTCAACGATCTTCGATCTTCACTCTTCATCAAAAAATTTTTGATGTAAAAATTCAAAAATATTGAATTTTTTTTATTTTTAATTTTTATGTGGAAAGATATGTGACTTTCTAACTTTGAACTCTTATACCTCAGGCTGTAATAGACCGATTTGAGTCAAATAAAATTCAATAGGTCAGAAAATAATCGAAGAATTGAAATGCATCATTTTTTTGAGGATCAGGGTACGAATTAAGGAGGGCCCCATATAAAGTAAAAAAAGTTTTTGTCGAAAAATGACTTGTTTTGTATTTTACCCTATAACTTTTGCCATAGTGAACGAATCTTCACCGTTCAAAATTCACATTATATAATACCCTTCAAGAAATAACCTGACAAAATTCCAGCTACCTTTTCTCACGGGAACATACTTTTATAGGAAGTCAAAATATGTAACTTTTTTTTTTTCAGTTTTAAAAAATTTATTCATAGGTTTTGATTATTTTTAATACATATATGTATTAATAATAAATAACAATGCTTTTTGCAATATTTTATAATGTACCAACAAAAGGTACTACATTTTTAGAGGTGACTGTAAAAAATTACACAAACTGAGACATGAGAGAGATAATTGTGGTATTAATTAAAAATTATCATTTTTCATTAATAACTAAATTTCTATTAATTTTATGGTATAATAATGTTTGGGAAAAATGTTTATTTGATAAAAATCTAAAAATTTGTAGAAAATTATAATTTGATATTTTTAGTACTTTGGGAGATATCAGGGAAAATTGATTCTCAGTTTTATGTTTCTTAATATTTATCACGTTTTTTCTTTCATTTATGTTGCTCATAGATATTTAATATATTCGGTGAAAATAAGGTGTAGAATCTTCTCTTAACTTCATTCGAACATAATTTTCATGTAACTTTAATCACAAATTAGTTATAAGTGATTAAAAACAATAAGTTTTCATATTATTTGGTACATCCAAATAATAAAATAAAATTGAGCATTATGTTTTTGTACTTATAAGTAAAATAATAAAAGTTAAATAAAAAAAGATACTTATACGCATGTGTTTTTGTTTTTGTAAGGTTTCTTCTTTCGTATATATGTACACAAAGATCACTACGCCATGTAAACGACTCTGTGTGTATATGTAAATGTTCTTTTACTGTCTTTGTTTATCATTATCGCTTTGATGAAGAGTGAAGAGTGAAGACTGAAAATTGAAGATCGAAGATCGATGACACTGACAGCACAAACAAATAATAAAAAAAGCGACGCAAGCGCATGTATGCCCATAGTATACACACAACATATGACTGCTTTAAGAAAAAGCTTTAAAAGTTTAAAAGTTCTAAAAGCTTACTGATTTATAGTAGTGTGTGTAAAGCTCGGGTGTTATTGTCGGGTGTTATTATTTACAATTCTACTGAAATTTTCATAGGAGCCTGATTCATCTAGGTATTGTCTATGGTAATAGTTTTGTGGTTGGCAATTAATTTAATTATTATGTAATTGTTAATAAATTTAATTTGTTTTAATATGTTTTGTTTTTATGTTTGAAATTATTACAGTTCTGCTTTCTCAAAATTTCTAAACATATTCCTTACCTTAAATAATATTCTTTAACATCAATTTTTCATACGATTTAAAAACAACAAATCATTAAAAAAAAAAGCATTAAATTGAACTGATTGTGTATTTCAAGCACACATTATATACATTTTTATACCTAAACGTAAAATTTATTCCTGAAGCAAAAATACCATTTAAAATCAACAAAACTTCACAACAGGAATAAAGATATGTATTTCAAAAGAAAGTTCCTTAACAGATCAAAAAAGAAAATTAAAACAAAAGGAAAGAAAATACAATGACTAATTTATCTTAAGGCTGAAATTGTCTACTGACCCTTATAAAAAAAAACAGACAATGAACATAAACGAACAAAACAATAACATTAGCATTGAAATTCAAACTTTTAACAACCTACAAGATTATTTTCTATACGAAAATTTCAATGACGTACAATTATTCAATTTTAACAAAAACAAAAATTTTTCGAGACTGCAATTTTTACCTATAAATAAAATCACAGAGCAGTGGCCGAAGCGGTAGAGTGCTGGTTTCTCATGCTGAAGGTCTCGAGATTGAATCCGCCTAAGTTTACTAAACTTTAAATGATTACCAACTCATTTGAGTTGGATATAAATGCTCGATACTGAAATATTTTGGTGGCTCTGTTTACTGACCATAAGCAAGCCCATTCGTTGAGGCGCTTTGTTCCCTCGAGGAATAGTAGGCACGAAAAAAAAAATCACAACAGAAACTCAACTCACCTAATGTTTTTTGTACAACGTAGTTTCGTTTCACTTTCTTTTAAAATAAAAAATAAAAAAATTACTTGTTTGGAACTTGATTGAAATCAACATATGTGTAAAAAACGTTCTTGTGGAAAACAAGCTTAAGTTCTTAAATTTCATATTTTATAAATTACGAAAAATAATCTTTTTTTTTTGCTGTTTCATTTAATATCACCTCAGGGGTGCAGTAAAAAAAAATTATATAAACTAATTTTTATCGAATATAACGATAATAATAAAAAGTGATAAGTGAATAAAGATTTCAACAATTAAAACCGTAAGTATTCAACACATAAATATCATATAATCCCTGAAAAACAGAAAATAACGAAAATCTTCCCTTATTTTCCACGTCTAAACAAATTCTCTACCTTAAATCACCATAATATTCGTTTAAGAAATTATGAAAATTAAAATAAATCAAATTATTCACCCTCACAAATATTAATTTTGAAATCCATATCACAAAATTATACCCTAATAATAATTTACAGCAAGTAAATATCCCTCATCAAGAAAACAAAAAATAACTGCATACCCAAACTTATAAATACATACGTCCTTTTTATAACACGCATCATTTTTTAAATATTTTATTAAGACAACCCCGGAATAAAGTCAAAATTATTGCCTTTTTATCCGCAATCTTATAATGCAAACAATTTTATGGATTTTTTTTTAGTTTCATTTCTTGATTTTATTATATGTACATGTACATAATATACAAAAACATACATTTGTATGTATATATAAAAATTATAGCATAAAATAATTCTGGAAATTCTGTCAAATATTTTTAAAACATTCTTCTGTGAAATATTTCTGCAAGGGATAAAATGTCATTACGATAAAAAAGAAGAAGAAAAAAAAAATACAAATTATTTTTCTCAATTCACGTAATGAATTGAATACACAATTTAATTTCGTACCAACATTTGAGTTTGTGTTTAATATTTGTTGTAATTTAATGAAAATATTTAAGAATTTTCTCAAAAATGAATTTTTTTATTTTTCGTGCTGTAAATATAATTTCAGCTATCAATTCTAAAGTCAAGAACATTTGAATTTCTTTTTAAATTTTGACAGGCAATTTTAGAAAAATAAGAAAAATTCATTATTTTTTTGTGAAACTCTAAAACGACCTGCTTGTACAAGATCGAAAATAAGTAATGCTCTTAGTTTCTTAGTACTCTGAACTTTACACATATTTTTTCGTTATGCTTACACTAATTAAATATTTCATTTTTAAAAAGCCATAAACAATCGAAATTCCAAATTTGAAGAATAAAGAATCTTATTAGCAAAGCAAAAAGCAAAAGATAGACAGACTTGTATTTATTTTCATTTATGGTCCATCAAAGCTAAATGATCTATATAGGTATGTATAGTACATCAGTTGTTTATTCAAATTGAGCTATCTAAATTTCTTTCATATTTAATCATATAAAAGCAATAATTACCCTAAAATAAATAAGGTTCACTTTCAATCTTAAAAAATTAAACTTAGAGAATTTTTTAAAATTATAATTTTTATAAATTATTTAATTAAATAAAAATTAAATAAAAAGCTAATAGATTTATTAATCGAGAAAAATTGACCCAATATAATCTCTTAAATTTTGTAATGTGTTGTTGGTTGAGATGACGATTTTAGATACTTCCGAAAACTAAGCTAGCACCAAAAGCAAATTTTTTATTTGAGTAATTGCAAAGAAATTTTAACAAATTATTTCTTTAAATAAAGAATTTCAACTACACTAAATTTTCTTAAACTTCATATTTTTCAAATCACCACTTTATTTTTGCTGCTTTTGTCAATAGCATTTATTTAAAAATGCTGTGCTCACTGATTTGAGAATTCTTAACAATGAAACGGAAAAACAATTATTTTAAAATAAAAAATCATGATTGAGTATTTTAAAATACAAGCAATTAAATTAATTACAATTGAAAATGTATAAAAAAATACTTAGATATTCAATTTTTATTTTTTTATTTTATAAAAATAACAAAATAAAAAACAATGACCACAAAATAATTTTTCATACAATAGAAACCAAACAATACCGTTATTATAACAAAAAACTTTTACCTTCGAGGTAAAAATTCTTATTATTTCAAACAATAATGGATATCTTATTCCCTTGTATCTATTTGTTGTTTTTTAAACTTTTTTTACCAATGAATTATATAGTACAATATATGTAGTATAATTTTAAAGTAGAAAATGGTATCTATAAAATTTATCTCGAATTCTTATGAATCTTGAAATAAATATTTTTAGTTTTTCTCCTACAAATTTTGTATTAAACTGCAATCTAATATTATTTTCGGGTAATTGATAACTGATATACATTTACAGAGTAATGATTGAAAAAGTATAAAAGTGTTTTCAATATTTAAAAAAGAACTATCTCTTAATCCATATAACTTAAAATTTTTACAGACAAGAAAAGAACAATTTATCGTTCTCTTTACAGCATCCAATTATTTTATTCAATAAAGAAAAACTTTCAATTTAAATAAAAGTTTGCTTTTACCACGAAAATTTAAAAAAAAAAAAAGATTATTTTGAAGAAGAAAAAAAAACAAGAAAACGTTGAAAAATAACAAGAAGAACATTCTACAGAAAGAAGGAAATTAGAAAACAAAATATAAAGATATTTATATAATTTTTTTTTTCTACAAAAATAAATGTATTCATATCATACAGAACGTATCAATATCGCTTGGAGTGTTAATCGTTTATATACATATGTATCATATATACATATTCATTCTAATATCCTAATCTTCGTATCACATTTCTACATGCGGATTATACGAAAAGACGTCTTAGAAAAATAAGAAAAATATCAATAATATGAAAAGTACACTTGAAACTTAGTGAAATAAAAACTTATACAAAAATTCCAATTTAAAAAAAAAAACATATAGGTACATGTATTCTTATAAAGGTACTTGGATGACAATATTCCAAACAATTTTCTTATATATCTTATATATTTTTGAACATTTAGATAAATATTTTTTCATATTTACTCAACTCAAGCTTTTAAACTTTTCCCGTACTACCATGCACCTACAGTTTTAAGTGGAATGCTAAAAAATTGAGTTTTTTTTATTCAGGTTATAAAATATATTTTAGTAATTATTTTTACTTGTAGGTGGAAAAGAACACGCCGTTGTGAATTACAAATAAATTTCTAACCTTTCATGTCACGTTCCAAATATTATTTTTCATTATATTTTTTTTTTTTTTTTTTCAATTTAAAAAAATATTTATTCCAAGTAGTTTTTGAGAAAAATGTATCTAAATTTGTAAATAAAATAGCCTCTGTCACTAGCCCTTTAAGCAGGAGTCTTTATAGTACCATAGTATAGAGAATAAATTCCAATTCAAATAAATGAGTATTCATTCCAATCTTAAGCCAGTACTCTTCCGTCTGTACCACTAACCGACCTGATTAATTATCATATTAAATCCTATTTTAATTTATTCATGTACTATATACTTATGTTGTTTTAAATATTATTGTTGTTGTCATCAAAGTTTCATAACAAAGGTGAAACAAAACAAAAATCATTATTTAAAACAAAAGTTTCTCATCATGCAGTCCTAGAAAAAATAATGTTTTTTATTTGTTTAAATAAACTTTTTTCTTGATGATACAATTTACTCACAATACCTATAGTTGTATTATATTTGTTACATTATTTTTAGTCCAATACTGAACAACATAAAACCTATTGTTATCAATCTTCTGTCAAGGATACCCAGAAATAGGTTGTTTCTTTATTGCATGACTTATTCATGTATCAATTTTCTCAAGATTATTATCTACTCTATTATGTTTTCTTTACTTAAATTTCACACACACAGGAAATAACAAATCTTTGTCAGTTTATTTTAAATATTAACTCACTTTTTTGTGTGGGTTTTTGCTCACATCAAAAACTTCTTACACATATATAAATATACAAACAAAAAAAACAAAAACAAAAAAAACTTAAAACAAAAGAATAAAAATACATAAAAATTAAAACTTTAAAATTTAAACAATAAATTTTCTTATTTATTTAACTATGTACAAAAAATATACCAAATTTTTCTATTATACAATATTTATTATTTTTAAAATTGAAATGAAAAATTAAACAATTGTAAAGGATTTCCTCTTTTACATTGACTTAAAATAACTTTATTATTAAAAACACATTCTAAACATAATCCAGTTTCCTTATTTATAAGATTTCCGTTTTGTAAAATCCATTTACTGATTTCATTATTGTTTTTACAATTTTGTACAAGCGTTACAACATTGTTGTTATTACTAACACTTAAACAAACATCATATTTTTCAGTACTAAGAATATTTTCATTTTTTGATAATGAATACAAAATCCATTGTGTTATTGTACCATCGTTACAATTTTCAAATGAAATCCTTTGATTATGTTTATTTAAAATCTTTACATTTAAACATTTATTTCCGCACTTTAATTTACCAAAAGCAATCAAATATTCATTTGGTAGGCCAAACTTTTCTTCACTTCAATTTTTTGTATTTTATTTATATTTTGAAATTAAATATTAAATTTTAAATTAATTCATTGTAAAACTTTACTTTTTGCAAACAAATAAAGAAAAATTGAGAAAAAAAAAACAAAAATATATATTTACCTCAATAATTCGTTGAAAATATTTTGTAAATACCAAGAAAATGGACGACATTGTAATTCCTTTTTTAAAATTCTTAATTCATTTATTGATCCATTTGCTTGTATATTAATCGTATCAGGATTTAAATAATAAAAAATGTGTTTATATTCATCCAACCATAATTCAGCTACTACTTTTAAATTCCTTTTTTTTTTTTTGTAATTTATAAAAAAAAAAAAAAAAAAAAAAAAAAGTAAAATAAAACTTCATTTTTCAATACACAAGTAAATTAAATTTTTACCTCAAATACGTCACATTATTCCCTTTTGAGAATTTAAATGTTAAATCATTGTTGAAAATATGTCCCACTCTACTACATGGAACAATTTCAATTTGCCCTCCGCATAACCAAATTTTCAATGACAAGTCCAAAGATTCACCTCCCAAAATCTGATTATTTATTAAACGATTAAAAAGGTGAAAAAAAAAAATTAAATTAAAATTACGGTCGAATTTTAAAATTGATGAATATACCCACATCCAATAGAGAATTGAATCCCTTTAACTTGAAAAACCATTTTCTAGAAATTGCAAAAATACCTCCTGAAAAGGTAGGACTACTATGTAAAGAGACGTTAAAAAAAAAGGAAAAAAATAAAATATATAAAGTGTCATTACATAAAAAAAAAAGTTTTTGTTATTTATACATATATACATACATATATACTTACATACATATGTATACATACATATATTAGTATACATACATAAACGATTCGGAAAAATCTTTTCTGCTTTCCTGTTCCTCTCTAGAGATTGGAATCCATTGAAAATTGAGATTCCAATCGAAACCACCTCTAAGTATATCAGAACTTTTTTTATACATAAAATTTTCAACATCAATACTGTCAATTACAGGACTTACAGCTATTCCTGGATTAT
This sequence comes from Bombylius discolor, assembly GCA_939192795.1. Lineage (NCBI taxonomy): Eukaryota > Metazoa > Arthropoda > Insecta > Diptera > Bombyliidae > Bombylius > Bombylius discolor. Next base: position 16,119,619 of record OW584241.1, on the reverse strand, counting down.
TTGAAAGTTTCGCTAAAAGTGGTTCTAACCATCCAACATTTACTTCACAGTTACTATCCAAAAAGACTAAATAATCTGCTGTTGCAAGTTTAGCTCCTTTATTTTTTGATCTAATCAATCCTTCTCGTTTGTTATTTCGTATAATCTTTACCATTGACAAAAATTTAAGTTCTTCTCCATCCATTTCTGAAATAAAAAAAGGACAATAACAATAACAAAACATGAACAGCCAAAAGGAAGAAATTACAAAATGTTTAAAAGCAAAAAGAAGTATGTTTTAAATTTCATTTTGTAATCCTCTTTGATGTAAGATTTAATTTCATCATTTAAAGATCTTTTCTTCCTTTTTTTATATATATATACTTTTTTTATTCTCGTCTTCTTACCATTTTTACTATAATCATCAATGACAATGATTTCTTGTAGAAAATTCTCTGGAGTTCTCTGAAGAATTGAAATGAGTGTTCTTAACAATATCGATCTATATTCATTGTGAAATGTTATCACTATAGATACTCGTTTCTTGGATAAATTATAATATTTCTTTTGACAACTACAAAAATACTAATATACGTTATTCTGAAACAATATATGTATAGATTTTAAAAAAAAATTCAGAAATAAAATTTATATTATTTTGATTTTATGTACTTTGAATGTCGTGTATCAGGAATATATCTGTATGGTCCTATTTGATTTGATTTATTCGAAAAGAAAAAATATTTTTTAAAGATATTATTATGTTGGTTTTTATTATCATTTTCCAAATATAAACGTATTTTTTCCAAATCAAAAGTAATTGGTGATAAGTCTACATATTGATACTGAAAACAGAAAAACAAAATTATTATATAAGATTTAAAAACAGAAGGTAATAAATAAAAGGATGAATTCCTTATTTACAATCACTAATACAAAAAAGTTATCAAAATCTAGAATCCAGCCGTCCCAAAAATATTCTATTTTTCTCTAAATTCGAAATTCTACAATAATATAGGTATACTATATGTCTGTAACTGAAGCCATTTTGAAATTATAAGTAAAATATGTATGCAAAAAAATTGATTATTAACCTATGATGAATTTTTTTCGCAACTCTAGCTACATAGCTAGAATCTATCTAAGCTCAGCCCACTTCTTCGCTACAACTTTCAAATTTCAGTTAACTAGGTTTTGGCTGAATTTTTTAGTTTCAACGTGAAAATTTCAAATAGGTATGAATTATTTTATTTTTGTCTTTTAATTATTAATATTCATATACATATTTCATATGAATTTGAGATAAAAAAATCAAAAAATTCTATTAAATATTCAACTAAAAAGACGTCTTAACTGAAAGAGAATAAAATATAACTTTAGCCTTCTTAAGTTAACTTAACATTTTCTTGACCAAATGACTGTCATATATGCACATTCAGCTCTAAATGAAATGCAAACCACTAAATTCGATGACAGAGAAAAAATTTAATCATATGATAGCACTGGGTGGCACTTATACTTTATGTAATTGGTTTTATGAACTTGCATATGGTCAGGAAATAACGAGGTATGTAAATATTCATAGAAAAATTTCAAATTAATCGTAAAACAATTTTGCGAAGGTATTAAGTTTGAAAATGAGTTTTTGATGAAAACATAATCAAATTGATTCAAGTAACAATCACATTTCTCCACAGTATCAGTACCAGAAAGTATCTGAAAGTACTTTTTTCAGTTACACAACACTTAACTACATAAATTGACATATCATTACAAAATAAATTTTTATACACATTGTTTACAAAATGGTTTATACAACTCATATTGACACAAAATATAAAAAGTACACACCTTTTTACTTTCAACTAATTGATTAATTAATTGGTTGTAATAAACATATATAAAAATTACAACACTTATAACCATCAACAAAAATATTAACCTTTTATTAATTATCATCGTTTAATTCAAATTAAATGAAAAAAAAATAAAAATAAAAAAATTCTGTATCATAAAACGATGAGAAGCAGCTGTCAATTTGATTTTTAAAAGTTAACTAGCACAGTAAATTTTTTCAGATTTTTTTTTCTTATTTGTCATTTATTTAACAAAAGCATTTAATTTTTTATTTTCTATCTACATTATGTTTATTTTATATAGCAAATAAATCTTATCAAATAAAATTTATATTTATTAATTGCTACAACACATATGAATAAAATCAATGTGATTAGATAAAGAATTTAAAAAAAAAATACATACTATACGAGTTTTGTAGTTGAAACGGATATAGAAAATCGTTATAATGAAAAATTTTTCTCTATGATCACAATCACATATGTATGTGGTATATGTATAACAGTGATTTATGCAAAAAAAAAGTGTGTTATCAATAATTTCTTTCATTTAAGTAAGGTTATCTATAGGTTTATGATTACTTGCCTCTTATTATACTAAAATACAGATTTTTATTTGTTTGTTTTATTTTTTGAGTTATCAAGGGGAAGTGAACGTTTCTTTGAAAAATAATTCAAACAATTCATTAGAATAATGAAAATAATAAGCATGTGTTTCTAATATTAAATGTGTTTTTAAAACATTTCAAATTTTAACGAATACACAAAATCTACTTTTCGATCTATTGCTTAAAGTTATTCTGTAAATACAACACAAAAAAATTTAATACTTCCTAATAAAATAGGAGTAATAAATATCCTAGCCCAATTTTTATATTTATTTGGAAAACCTAGTATTTTGTTGTTTGTTTTTGTAAACGTGAGAAAAATTTAAATCCAAAATAATACCGAGGTGTACAAAACTAATTTATAAAACGCTAAATGCAAAACTTGATGCTTAAAAACTTCGACGGAGAAAATACTAAAGAGTTTTGTACGAAAGATATATGAAAAATAATATATTTAGAACGATAAAAATGGATGATAGAATTGATAAATAATATATTATAAAATAAAATCATGAAATCGAGCAGCTAATTGATGGAGAAAATGTTAAAAGGTTCATAAACGCCAAAAACTATGATGAGCAAAACATCTAATCATAATAGTAAGATTTCGCTGAGACTTAAACAAACTTTTCGAGTTTGTTAAGTTTTACAAAGTCTGTATGGTTAGCGCTATTATCTGTCATTATAGAATTAATTACTTTAAAAATTTAAACTCCACAGTTCACATTTACATATTTTTGACAAGTTACAAGATTTGACAGCTAACTTTAGGTTTCATTAAGTTTTGTACAACAATTTTCGTACCTTTCAAAAGTCAGCGAAAGTTCAGCGAAAAGTTTTGAAAGTTTTGAAAAATCTGTATGATTACTCAATAGGCAATTTTTTTAACGTTTACAAATTTTGAAAACGTGACTTATTTTATGTAGATATTCATAATTTGTTACGATATGAAAATTTATAAATGATGATGTATGATTCAATGTTAAATTCTGAACAATATAAATAGGTATTGATAAATATTGTGGCTTAGGTCTATTGCTGAGTGCCTCAAGTATCGTGCATATACCTATTCTAAAAACACCAAGTAAAAGATACTCTCGTGGATTTAAAAAAAATAAAAATAAAGAACATTTTTTGGAATGTTTTTGATTTATTAGAAATGTTGTCAAGTTTTTACAATTTTATCATCCGTTAAATTATAAGAAAAAGTTCAGATTCTTTTCAAAAGACGATTAATTTATATTCATAAATGCCATTTTTTTTCACACATGAAAATTAGAAATAAATGTTGTTATGTGAATGTTTTGTGTTATGAAAAACAACTTAAAATACAATACAAAAATTATTACTTAAAAACAAGTTATTTTGAAAAGGAAAAATTTTCATGTCATACCTTATTATTCTGCAAATATGATATAAATTAGAAACACAACATCTGAAATCTAACTCTTATACGAAACTTAAATCAAAATTTAACGACCTTAAAATTACACGGTTTTAATTACAAAAAAAAAAAAAAAAACATCATTTCAAGAAAATCGGTGTGAAAGCTTTATTTTCTGTAAAAGTATCCTGAACTTGTTCTTTATTTCCAAATTAGATTGTAAATAAAATTTTAAAAATACATAATTTTATCTGAAGATCGAGTGTAAATTATTATATTAACCTTTAATAATTTTCCAAAACAGTGTATATTATAACCTTTTAGTTCTAAGGTTACGAGTTGTTGATTCATAAACATCTACCTACTTTACGCACAAATGTCACGCAAGAATATTTATTCGAAAATATCATAAATTAAATAATGTCCTCATACAAAAAAAAAAGAAAACTATATTGAATAAGAACTTAATTTGTAATAAAAAGTTAAACTATAATTTGTGTATGTATGTATGTATAACTAAATAATTTATATCCTGTGTAAGGATATGAAAATTCTATTTGAAATATATGTATGTATATAGATCACAGTACAAAAAAAAAACCAATATTATCTATTTTGCTTTCAAGCTTTCAACTGAATTTGTAATTAACTTTTTCTGAATGAAATTACCACTAATAAATAAATATGTATGTTAAATATTTTGAGATTATCTAAAAAATATACATGTATGTTTTATGTATATCTAACGTATACAATTATTTATAAATTCTATTTTAGTCAATGAAATTAATGTATCTATATTTATTAATGTGTCTTTATTTTTCTAATTAGAAAATACTAAACTATTATTTATGTTCGCAGAAAAGCTTAATTTACAATTTATCCGAAATTAATTTACAAAAAAAAAAAAAAAAAAAAAAAATACATTTCACGTATGTAAACACAGGATGTATAAATTCTAGAAATATTTAAAAGAATTAAAATATACCAAAAAAAAAAGTTAAATTAAGTTTTATCAACTTTAGAATAATTTTATAATTTCAATGCAACAAAGTTTAATTAAAAATAGCAAATAAAAGCTTAATGTGATAATTTAAACTTTTAACTAGAATGATAATTCCTTTTACAAATTGTAGAAATAAATAGTGTCCATTAATACTTTATAATTTATTGTTTATTTTATTACAACTGAACAATTTTGAATCATATACTCGTACATATGTATTCTTACTTCCTAAATACAAGAACTTCTCCAGAAAATAAGTTACGCACTTAAAGAAATTATTGTTTTCTCTTAATTTTTTTCGAAATTCTAAAAATGCCTAAGATATTACATACTTTTCAAAATTTGTTCCACTCTTATCACATAAAAAGTTTTTTCATTAAAATTGAGTGTGAAAATAAAAATAGAAACAGATTTTTTCCAGCAAGAAAAAAAAAAAAAAAAAAAAAAGTTAAATATTTTTGTTTTATTTAAGATTTAACGGATGAGATACTACTGATACTGATGAATTAACTGTCTAGAACCGTTATATATCAGCAACATGTAGACTATATAATATTTTTCCGAATGAAGTAAATAAAAAGTTGCAAATTTCTTTAAATTACCATTGTGATATTCGTATTTTCTTCTAGTTTAATTTTTTTTTTCTTTTTTCATTGTACATAATTCTTTTTTCTTCTCTAAACTTCAAACTTTTTCAAAAGTCTAATTGAAATTCTTTTAAAACAAATCATAACAAACAAAAAAATAAAAATAAAACAAACAAACAAAAAAAGTGTGAAGTATAAAAACACAAAAATATAACAGCAAACTTTATTTTTCTTACATATTTTTTTTGTTTTATTTTTTTTTCTCATTATTTTTATTTCTATAATAAAAGAAAATAATAGATACATAAAAAAACAATTCATAAAATTTGATTTAAAAATTATACAGAGAGAGAGAAAAAAAAAATATCTTAAATCTTAAATGTAAATTTTTATTTGTTTTAATATTTCAATTTAAGATTTTGTTTAAGAAAGTCGTTAAATACATATTGCTTGGCTTTTTTTTTTCTTTTTATATGTATATCTTTTATTATTATTATATTTCATATGTATTTTTTAGAAATGATATTTAAAGTGGTTTGATTATTTTCAATTTATTAAAAAAAGTAAAATACATTTTTTTAAAACATTTTCATTCTTGTATAAATTTAATAAAAAATGTTAAACTTTAATATTTCTTGAAAATATTGAATGTTTGAAAAATTTTTAAAGCATGTCAGTATGAAAAAATCTTTTACTTTTTCTCTATATATCTAACTCTTATGGTGGGACGTTATTTGGAGTTTTTTATTTATTTATGTAAAATTTTCCAAAGAACAATGTACAGAGGAATTTGTAGCTGAAACATTGATAAAAAATATGTGTCACCTACATCGATTGCTCAACTATCAATAAATAAATCAAAACCCAAACTTTCATTACAATTCAGAAGGAAGGAGTCAAAGAATCTACCAGTCTCTTTTATATTCAGAGGAAATGTGCACTGTATATAGTGTCAAAAGAATGAAATTCACAGATGTGGAACCACAAGATGCTGGTCCTTTTCAATATGTAAGATATTACTTTACCAGGTAAATAAAATACGTTTCAATATATAATATCGGCATTATTTGTCTTAATGGCATTGTGGGTTATTAATACATGCAACCCACATCGCAAGTAAAAAATTAAAATAAAGACATGTCATTCTATATCATAAATACTTTTCCTCATAAAACCGTGTGCTTCAAAGAGTATACGTATGTATTTTTCATAAAAAGATTATCTTTTATCATTTATTCGATATTTTTAATGTTTTTTTAACTCTTTTTCCTGATATTTTGTAATCTTTAATTAACATAATTAAGCCAAAAACAAAAACCTTTTGAAGTCGGGTACAAATGAAAAACAAAATAAGATTCAAGACAAGTATTATACCTTTGAATTTTGCATAAAGCTACATTGAACTCATCATTTTTTCTCAAAATAAAAATAATATTCATGTTGTTTTTTATTTTTTTTTCATCACTGACACAGGTGAAAAAGTTAAAACTACAATTACACAATCAGTCAGTTTTAAAAATAAATACAATCGTTTTTGCGAAAAATTGTAAGAAAGAAAAAATAGAACCGTTTTATCTATCTTACAAATAATTAATAAATACAAATGAATTTAATAATTTTTTTTTTCTTCCATTTTAATTGAAAAATTATTTTAAAAAAAAACTATTTTCTTTATTCTTTTAATCTTTGTCTTCTATTTTCTTTCATTTATTTTATAACTTTTTTCTTTTGTGAGAAATAAAATTGAAATAATTTCAGTTTACCTTTTTAAAATTTATTATTGGTTTTAGCTGGAATAAATATTATATAAAATAACAAAATAAAAATGCATAAAATGTATCTTGCAAGTTTTTTGTATGTACACAAAATTAATCTGAATTGTAGATAACTTACAATCCTTTTTGAATTTAAATTACATTTCCACCAACGATATACATAGATATACATGGATATACATGAATGTTTTTTATTCTTTTTTATAAACGCGATGTATTTGCATAAACTAAGATAAAAATGTCTTTTTTTATAAATTCAACGAAAAAAATTTTTTATCTAAAGTAAATCATGCTGCAAAAGTGTAACCATTTTTTCTTTTAAGTTGATTTTTTTTTTTCACTAAATTCTTAACAATTCAAATAAAAATAAAATATAAGCAAATTAAAATTCATATGAGTCATATGGCCCAATCACAAGTCCTTTTGAAACTGTAACTAATTCAATTATTTGCGGAAACATTATGTTGAACCCTTAAGCATCCCTTTTTTATTTTCCTTCTTATGTTTTTTATTCTTTTTTTTTTTTTAAATTTGTTATAGTACACCAATATTTTCCCAACATTTTAAGCATAAAAAATTAACAAATCATAAAAAACGAAAATAAAAAACAAAATGTTTGAAAAGGAAGAGAAAAAAAACAGAATCTAAACAAGTGCATCGTTAAATCTCATACAAAAAGGATTCGTTATCTTCATAAATTACAATAACTTAAAAACATTTATTTTTTTTAAAATATTTTGTTCTGTTATATTGTATAACACACTTGTTCGTTGAAGTGTTACGAGAACTTGACATGTGGTTTAAATTTAATTCAAATCCCTAATTTCTTTTATCATAAAATTTTTTACATATTTACGTATTCCATGGTATACGCGAAGGGTGTAAGAAAAATCACTCCCTTCATTATCATTATTATGCGTTTATTTTTGTTGTTGTTTCTGCTGTTGTTAATGTTACGCACTTGCAAAATTAAGGGCATTATAAATTGGCAACAGTTTCTTTAAATGAAATATAAAATAACTGTCAATATCCTGGCACTTTTTCAATTGTTATTGAAAATGTTCGTTATGAAAATATTATATGGTGTACATACATAAATAATTTTCATAATGCGCATACCCTATATTTCTATATATGCCTTACATTTTGTTATTTTCTAATTGAGGGGTAAAATCCTTGCGCACGCTTCACTTATAAGCATTATTGTTTTTTTTTTTTTTTTTTTCCTGAAATTTACCTTAGAATAAAATCTATGAGTAAAGTGTAGCTGAACAATTGTGCAACTGTTATTTTTCATATGATTTTTATACCGTTCACTGAGGGGTAACTTTATTTTATTGAGAGGGTAGAATGAATGTTACGTTATGTTATGTTATATTGAAAACAAAACAAAAAAATCTTATGTATTCTAAAATCTTCCATGACCTGTTTGTTATCTCTTTTTAGGCTTTCAGCCGTTGATATCTGAATGTTTTAGGAAAAAATAATTTCAGTTCCGTGTTATATGTACGCGTATGAACATTTGCGGAAGAATATTAGCCTAAATGTGCAACATTATTCGAAATTGCATATTTTTCTTTCATCTGGGTAACACTTGATTGAATACATACAACATACAACATAACAATTAATATATAGTTGATATTATGTATATAGTGCATAGTGCATACAGCTATAAAATGATATGAGATACAATGAAGCGATTTAGTATAGGTCATTCACATCATTATTATCATCATCATCATTATCATCAACAACATAATATCATAATTCAAATATAGCAGACGGATCAGTATCTGCTTATCACAACTGAATAACTTTATGCAGAAATGTAGTGTATATAATGAAACGACGATGACAACGAGGTTTTTTAAAAATTATTCACAACAAAAAAGTTAAACATTCAAACCTTTTTATAAATTTCCCACAAAGTTTTTAGTATATTCCGATGAATAATATAGTGCACTAGTAGAATTCGATAGTGTTCATTAAAAAAATTTAAATAAATTAAATTGTAAAAAAATAAAAAAACAAATAATTAAAAAATATTTAGAAGAAAAGATCTTTTGTATGTTGTGTGTGTGTTTGTATATTTGTGTGTTCCAAAAGTGTAAACAAATATCTATTTAATTCTTATATAGTGCCTTCAGAATTTAAAATTTTATGAAATTTTACAAAAAAGGATATTAATTTCATGGATAAATATGTACGTAAAAAAGTTAATCAATTTGATGGATAAATCATTTATTTTATGGATTAAAATTAAATCTTAAAGCATAAAGTTCGCGCAATATTTCAATTTTATATTCAAAAATAAGAAATCATATACATATGTATATGATACAATTATATATATAGGTACCTATGTGAATCCTTAAAATATGGGTATTTAAAAATTTATATTCATAATGATATGAAATCTTTGTTTATTATTTGTTCCATTATAATAAGAGTTTAAGGTGTGTCTTAGTGTTTCTTTAAGGATTAAAAAGGATATTGTTTGTTGTGTGATATTATAATGAAAGTTGACATAAATGATAATGTCGGTCAATAACCTATGTGAAAAATTTTCCTTGTCAATCTTGTATGTTAAATACATACATACATATATACAAATAGAATAAATATAATGTACATAAATATGTATATACAAAAGAAAATGTATATATGTGTATAAAATATTTTCATCACAACAATGTTCATTTATTCTTAGTGTGCTTTCTTAAGATTCAGGTATTATATTATATACATTCTTCGTTTTTTTTTTTCTTAAGCTTTCGAAATTTTCATTTCATTCATTTTACTTATTATGTACGTGTACACTACATGTGTCGTATTTTTTTTTCTTCTATAGTTATTTGTTTTTAAGGTGAAGACATTTATTTTATTTTTGTCGATGACAATTTATTTCGTGAACCGAATAAATTTAAAGTACCTATATGTAGTTGAAAATAAATTTAAAAAAAAAATAAAAAATTATAATAACAATAAAAGTAATTATGTGTGTAACTATTGTAATTCATGTGAAAATAGAAATTCTTGTATCATACATATTACATGCATATAAGTAATATGAAAATTTATATTGTTAAAATGTTGAATACATATATAATGTGAAAAAAGGATAAACATAGAAATTTAAATTCCTTTTTTTTTTAAAATTATAAAACATTTAAAATGAATAAAACAAAAATGGTATTGTCATTCGATTTTTTTTTTAAATAAAATAAAAAGAAAATGATAAACATAGATTTTTTTATTTTATTTCTATTCTTTTAATTTTCATGTCGAACAATAAAAAAAAATACTCGTACATATTTATATTTTAATGTGTTCCTATTTTCATAAAAAAAAATTAAAATGAAAGAAATTTATTTTATTGTTCACTAATGTGGTGAATTGAACAAAGAAAATAAAAAGTTTATTGTCATCTTTCTATAATAAAAAAATAATAATAATAATAATACATAAATCCATTCAATATTGTTTACTTATATGAAAATAAATTATACACCTACAAATTAATTATGCACTGACAAGGGTATTATAGTGTATGTATTTAAAAATATAATAATAATAAATTTATTATTCTACGGAAGGCATGTAAATGGTGTTTAAAATCTAAGCTTTTTTTGTGTTGTTAGTATATGTATCTACAATTTGATTAATGTAAAAAAAAAATTTAAGTAATTTTGATAAAATATGAAATAAAATTAAAGAAATTAATTTATAATTGTGATATTAAAGAAAAAAAAGTTATTTTAAAAAAATATATATAAAAAATTAAAAATAAATGACATAATGAGGGTTTTAGTAAAATTTAATACTCTAGGATTAATCATATATGGATTATTATTAACAACCAGTTGTACAATAGGAAGAATGTTTGGTAAGTTTCATATATGTATATATTTTTTTTTTTCATTTTTATTTTGATTATATTTATTTACTTAATTTTTTACTCATTTTTTTTTAATCAATATTGTAATTTTAAAACAAAAAGAAAAGAAAAAAAAGTTGTATAAATTAAAAAATTGAGATAAAAATCATTCTGCATAACAATTTTTACATCCTTTTTATTTTACTTATTCATGAAATGCAACAAGTGCATTACAACATGTAAAGCCTACATGTAGTTGCATAAATTAATTCAAAAAAACAAAAATTCATACTACGTTTATATTTACATAAATTTTTAAAAACTTTTGTAATTTTTATTTTTTCACATGATTTTTTATAGAATTTTTAATAGGCTTATTTTGATTTTTGAAATATCGAAAGTAGAAAGTACAATAAAAAGTTAATGTCTACTCTCTAAAGTTATAACGATCGAAAAAACATTTGTTATTTTTGTAAAAAATCTGTGTTTTTTTTTAAAAATTGTACACTACACTTACTAATTTTTGTAATAGGAAAAAATTACCAAAATTCCATTTCTGGCTTTTTTTTCAACTTACAGTTAAAAAAAAAAAAAGATAACTTATTTCTTCTAATTTTATAAGATTAATTTTGAAAAAATTAAATATATTTTCATAATGAAATTTCCAATAAAATATTCATATTCCTCCTTTATTTGTAACTAGATACATAATTATGAAAACATTTATATACATACATACATATTTATGTATATATGTACCTTCTATACTTCATTATATTCACTTACATTATCATAAGAAAAAATCGATTCAATAACCTCTATTATCATTCATTTATTCATTGTATATTACACATCATTGTACAGGAAATAATAATAAATGACATCATTATCATTATCATCATCATCATTAATTCTATTGTTTATGAGGATTTCATTTAACCGTTATTATTGAAAGCTTTTATATTACTCCAAACCGATTAAGATGTAACTATATTATTACCATTCAAACCCCAATTCTGAATGTTTATAAAAATTATTTTAACTTTATATTTACGTTTAGGTATAATGTAGTATGAACATACATACATATTTTTTATGTATGTATATATGTATATAGTATATATTGGAAAGCCTCCTAATGATCTTATACATAGAATTGAGAGAAATGAAACTGTATGTGACATTTTAAAAAGGAAATATAGTTCTTTTGGTATTATTTTCTTTTATATTTTTTTTATGTTTTTCTTAGGATCCTTTTTTTTCCTTTCTCATGAAAATTCTTATTTTCTTCTAAAAGTAATTTGACCCCAAAAAAAAAAAAAAAAACATAATTAAAGAAAGATATTGTCTGATATAATACATTGCAATCATATTTAACCTAATTTCTAAATTGAGGCAGGCCAAAAAATATTAAGACCTAAATTTATACATGTATATCACATTATAATAAAATAAAATGAAAAAGCTGTAATATTTTATTTTGGAATTAAAGAATAAAAAAAATAAAAAAATAAATAAATAAAAGGAAAAATGTTTTCGTGTATTAATGTAAATGTCCTTATAATATTTAAAATACCACATAATAGAAGGAAAGAAATAATTAAGATATAAATCTAAGAACTAAATGTTATAGCAGTAGTAAAATATATCTACATAATATATATGTAATACATATAAAAATATATACAACAAATGAGAAAATAACGTCATTTTCAAAGCTACAAAATAGATTTTTACAAAATTTTCATACAAAATATTTCTGACTACAATCAAATTAATGCAAATTAGTTTGTACTAATTAATAAGCTTAAAAAAATAAAAACTCTAATTTCACATTTCTCACGAAATTACAATTCGCAATTAAAAACCAATTTATGTTTAACATTTTCTATTTAGAAAAAAACAAATTCTTAAAATATCTTTTCAAAATTATTCCGAATAAAAGTACACATTAAAAATCTCATTAACCGTAATTATTTTACAAATTTAAACAACATACAGTGTGTTTAAAAAGTAAAGAAATTTGAAAAACAGGAAAAATTAACAAAAAATAGAATGTAAACAAAGATTTTATCTTCTCTAAAATGTATACTATCCAATAATTTTGCTGAGTTTTCTGAAAAAAATCCTTTTAAACATTCGAAATTCTTAGCACTTTAGTTAGTGTCACTCATTTCATAAATTTCACTTATTTTAGATAAGTTTTTTCGCTCGTTTACTAATTTTGTCTTTTCTTCTAATCCAATGAATACTAATGTAATGAAAATACTAAAATCTATTGAAGAGATAAATTGGTTCAAATTGAGAACAAATTGTGTCAATTTAATGTGTTAATTTTTGAGTTTTTTTGTTTATTTTTTTTTTATTACGATGAAATCATTGATCAATCCTTTGACTCATTTTTTCCTTGAAAAATTTGTAACAAAAAAATAATATACCTATAAAAACATTATACAGTTAAATTCGTTCTCTACCAACGAATTCAGTAATTCGCATTCCATCTAGAACTATAGGTACATGTATGACAGAATGATAATCTTTAAAACTCAAATTAACTGGAGTAGGCACTGGTTCGATATGAGCTATATTATTTTGAGATTTTGTTATTGGATAATGTATAATTTTACTGATTGTCCTTATACAAGAATTTAAAGTTTTTAAATAAACTTTTCGAACGTATGAGTAATAATAAATCAAGATTTAAATATAGGTATCGTTTTACGCAATTTACTTAACGCAGCTTATTAAAAAAAATTTTACTTGCATTTTAAATTTTAAATCAGTTTATGTCTACTTTTCTTTAATTCACAAATTTACTACTTCTCGGTTTTTTTGTGAAGGTAAAATATAAGACCCTAGTGTATAATGACATAGTGCTCTACGAGCTATAGCACCATTGAAGTAAAATATGTATCCAAATATTAGACAAAATTCAAGCTAGGGTACTGATTAACGTTTTCTGGACTCGTTCTGATGTCATTTCTTTATTAAAAATTAAAACACTGTCATTTCAAATTCATTTTATATATTCAATAAACTGTACTAAATACAGTAATACAATATGCAGCAATTATTATATTACATCACTACATAATTATTTTTAAAACACATTAATAATTCAATTTTTTAATTAATGTAATTCAATATTATTAACGATATAAAATTATTTTGGAATTCATTTACAATTCAATACAACTTTAATGTTTTTTTTTTAAATTTTTTATAATCAAAACTTTCAAAATAACAATAAATAATTAAATCAGTAATTGCATTAAAATACAAATTTTATCTTAATTCTATATTATTTTATTATATCCACGTTTATCAATTATTAAAACAATATCTGAATTTTTTTTTTTTTTTTTGTATTTATGTATGTCAGAAAAAATTTTACGAAGCAATTTTTTTCCAATATTTTGCAACGCAAAACATTAAATTTTTATCATTTGCATATTAAACAGGCATCCTCCAAAAAATATTTTTATTGTTATTGCTATCACGCCCCTCAAATCATCGAAAAAGTTATTACAACTTTAGACAATTCAGTTCTATAAAAAAATTTTCCATTATAAAAGAAAAAAAAAATTAAAATAACTTTTTACACAAGGAAAGGACCAGGCACTCAATCAAAATACACGATTCAATAGAAAACTTATCTTTTACATTTTCAAAAGAAAAAGAAAAATATATACATATTACATTTTCCTCTCATTTTCATTTTCATCTGCATAATTCAATTTGTAAATTGATAATTCAGCAACAGAGTATCTCAGTCATTTACATAAAAGTAAATCCTTCAATCCGGAAATTGATTCAATCTTTTCATCGTATATTTTCTTTCAATTTACCAAAACTGTTAAACATTTTATATTAGGGGATTTTTTTTCTTTAGAAATTCTTTACATATGTATGTATAAAATATACAACAGTCATTGCCTCATATACCTCCTAATTGAGAAAATGTATAAAGTAAACGGACCATGTCCTTTTTTATTGAATAGATTTTTGTACCACAGACATAGCACCAATTATATTCTTTTATAAGAAATTTACTATTTACCGTTGTTATTTTGTTGTAGCCAAATACATACGTATATGTATGTATGTATAAATAGAAAACGAAAATTTATATAATGAGGAAATTCGTTTTAGTAGAATGATTTTGACTTAAAATTGTGATTTATCTGATTATTTCGGGCATCTTCAAAAACATTTCATAACAAATATTACATACATATATTGGAAATTCAAGAATATATTTTTGAAATTTACATTTTTTATGAAACCTATGTATATTTAAGATCAAAGTGATAATATAAATTTTATTGGTAATTAACAAAATTTATATTACTCGTATATGGTCATTTATTTTTAAATATAAATATGGTTGAAAATTAACCAATTTAAGTCTGAAATAGTTTATTAAAGTTCATTTATAAAATTAAATGATGTTCCTGGTAATTTTTAATGGAAAATTTTTTATACAGATACTCATATTAATTTTTCATGATTAATTATTATTATTAATTAGATATTAAGTGTTAGTATCAACCTTAACTTTCCATTTTGAAAATGGGCTATACAGATTTTCTTTCTATTTACGCTGAACTTTCATATGTGCTTTAACATAAATTGAAAGATCCAAAATAAAAACTTTATATTTGGAACACCTACATATTATGTATGTTATTCTAATATGTTCTATATGTTTCATTTAAAAATTATTGTTTAAATTTACAAGCCAACCCTGTTATAAAAGTATTATTGAACTCCAGTCCATGAGTCTCATTCCAATCTACAATTTTATTATTGAAGGTATATATTTTATCCATCTTATTTTTTTTACTCGGTAATTGAGGCGAAAAGGTTCTCGTTATTTTGCAAAGCATGTTGAAAAATAAAAATTTATAAAAGTTTACTATGAAAAAGAAGTTATACGTTTAACTCGTAACGTAACTACGATTTTTAAGATAATTTAAAGAATAAAACACAATTTTGGCTCTATTTTGAATCCACCATTTTGAAATGTTCATATTAGAGTTCTTGTATGGTTTTTTCAAGTTTCTAATTTTATCTAATCTTATATACATTAATAATAACTTCAATTTTATTTTAGAATTGTTTAAAAAATTATACAAAAAGGGTGTCGAATTGTTCTGGGTGATAAAATCATTTTCATAGAAATTTTTATACTTTACAAAATGTTAAATTTACACACATTTAATAAAGTTGAATTCAATTTAATAAAAAAAAAAACAGCTTTAGTTATTCTTTTACCCAGAGAGATTTGACCCCTATTTGACACATGACACTTATCAAACAGATATGTACATCGGTTAATCTTGATGTTTTAATAAATAATAAAAAATATAAATGCAGAAAAAAAACAATAAATACATATATGTATGTACATATCTGATATTGATGTGGAGAATAATCAATGTGTCATTTATTTGTTACTAGAAGTTATCTTTTATTAAATCCCCCAGAATATTTTATTATTATTTTTCCTACTTTTCATAAGATGCGTATACTCGTATTTATCATAAAATTCACCCTTATTTGAAACATGTTATAGATTAACTATATATCCATTCATAATGAATGTAGACGTTTTATATGATTCTCTGAATACAATAACCAATTCCCCAATATATCATACCAGTTTTAATATTTTATTAGTATCTTTCTAAAAGATACTAGTATAATATTATTACCTCAGATATCCAATTCCATAAAGTGTAAACTAATCTAACACAGATTCTATCTATTATACATATACACATATAATGCAATTTCATGATCATAATATTTTCACTACACCCATTCCCATAGATATACAACATGTATATATGTATACAAATATATGTACATAAATTATTTATTTTGGAATGCATATTGCTGTAAGGGATAAAATATCAACCAGAAAAAATATTAGATATATTTTTTTTTTTTTTTGCATTTATTTTATCCCATAATATTCATTTTTGAAATATATTGCATTTTTATAATGATTTATTGTACTTTCTATGAAAATTATAATTTTTTTTTTGTAAACTCAAAAAAACTTTATATAAGAAAAAAATTGTTTTTTTGTTTTTATATAATATTTAACATAATTTTCATTTAAAGTGCAAAGTTGCAACTAACAAGAACAACACAAAAAATACATTATTTTGAGGAAATTAAAATATGAACAATACATACATACAATTAATGTATGTTTGAGTATGTACTATATGTATATACATACACATGTATTGTATTAAACATGAAAAATATAATATCCAACCATGTGCCTTAAGCTAAAAACAATTTTCATCAGTCAACTGTAGCAAAAAATTTCTTTTTCTAATTTTTCATGCATTTAAAAAATTTAGAAAAAAAAATGATAATAAAGAAAAACATATTAAAATAACACAAAATAAAAAAAAAAAGCTAAATAAGAGAAGATGAAGAAATAAAAATTCATCTTCACAAACATGATTTTTCCATCAAAAATATTATATAATATAAAATTTATCACTATGTATATAATTTTTTCTTTCCTTTTTGTTTTTGGTTTTTCCAGTTATTCTTGTTTAGATACAATTTAAGATAAATGATTATTTTTGCTTAAACACATACACATTTATTTTCTATCAAGAATCCATGAAAATTTAATTTTTAACCCTTCTACAAGAATTTAATTATTTTTTAGCTAGAATCATTAAAAATGATGAGTATTCTATGATGAGATATAGGTACTATAATATTTATTCTATGATAAGAAATCATTATATTTTTTGGACAATCTTTTAATTATTTCAAATTTTTAATGTGATACCGAAGAAGAATTATAAATATGTGCTTTTAATGTTTAGTAAATTTGACCCAAAATTCTGTTTTAAAATAATAAAAAATGACTACGTATGCATATGTAATTTTATGGTTGAATATTGTATTTAATAAATTTTAAAGCTATAGAGAATATTTGTATACTGCAAAAATACCTTTTTTTCTGGATTTTCTAATAATTTTTTTTTAATACATAATAAATACATGACTTGTTTACTTTAATAGTTTTATAGATATTAAATATTTTTAGTTTTGTACTTGATTTTTTTCATGTTACGTACAATTTATCCTATTTTTTTTGGAAATGTTTATTTTATTATATTTTCTGTTTATCTTATGTATTTCATTTTTTTTTCTTCTCTTTTGCTTACAGACGTGACAAACATACCAATACAAAAATTTGTTGCTGAAGCTGGAAAAAATATAACCTTATCATGTCCTGGCGTCAGTGAACATTCTTTAGTTGACACATTAACCTGGAAAACAACCACAACAATTGCACAATTTGCAAACAGAATACCACTTGTGCATAACCCAAGGGTAAGTAAATAATTTATAAATTTCTATGTAATTCATGTAAGCATTGTTTTTTTTTTTAAGTTTATTACAAGTAAGAGTTTCAAATTTATTGTAAATTATATTATTCAGGTT
The DNA here is from genome assembly GCA_939192795.1 of Bombylius discolor. Classification (NCBI taxonomy): domain Eukaryota; kingdom Metazoa; phylum Arthropoda; class Insecta; order Diptera; family Bombyliidae; genus Bombylius; species Bombylius discolor. The sequence goes on along the minus strand of OW584241.1, from coordinate 16,101,056 downwards.
ATGTTTTAGAATCTTAAAAATAATAATACCATAAACAGATGTGTAATATTTATATCACGGTATTAGAAAACAATATGAAATACTCATTGAAATAATGTTTTATATGTTAAATTGAAATGTTTTTGTTAAATATTTATTTACACATACATATGTACATATTTTGTTTGTGTTGAACATATCATAAACAATATTCAGTAGAAACTTTAATTTGAATCTACATACAATATTATTCCCAATAGTAGACATGACATAACAATATATTGAATGACTGCCAATAGCATAATATGTAGGTTTTTTTAATGGTAAAAATATGTAACAAAAAAATATTCAAATTCATAATTTTTTATTAAATACTAAATTTATCATGAAAATGAAAGATATCCTTTTTTCATCTTTGAAAGACATATATGTACATCTAGACCTACCTTTCTCCAACCAAATTCGAAAACATTCATTAAAAATTAAGCATTTTTTATTATTATCAAATAAAAAATAAAATTGAACAAAACAGAACGTGATTTTTATTAATGATAAATTTTTAAACAAAAAGAAATTGCGCATATTGAAAAAAAAAAAAAAACATTCTTAGTTGTTACTCCGATCTATGTTTAATTTTACATACGCTTATTAATGTTAAGAAAATTTTTGTACATTTTCGTCCCTTTAGAAAAGTATGTTCCCGTAAGATGTTTCTTGGAGGGTTCTCTTCCAAACAACTTTTAAATGATAGAAATCCGTTGACTAGAGCAAAAGTTATAAGGTAAAATTTACAAAAACCTCATTTTTCTAAAAAATCAGTGTTTTTTCCACTTTACTGCGACCCCCTTTATTTCAGGTTCATATACTCCTCCGCAAACATACTTTTTTAAAGGGTCAAAAATGTTTACAAAAATTTAACGTTGATTTGCGTAACTTTTTTCTTTGGAGCCTTATAACTCGCTCTCTGTTGCAGAGATGTTTTTTGTTTATAAGAGAATTTTGTAGAGAATGACGAGAAGAATACCTTACACAAATTTCTAGTTATTCAGATTACAGGGTCCAGAGATATTCAAACTTGAAAATTAATTGTTGACGAAAATGTGCCAAAATTGACTTGAGTGTTATAAATAAGTTAAAAATGACATAAAAAAAATTCCAACAATATGAAAAAATTTAAAATGGAAATCTACTTTTCAAAAAAAAAAGAATATACTAAGCTGTAGTTTAAAAGAAAAATAAACACTTATCAGGTAGTTAATTATCTTTTTTCAAATTTAAATGCACGAATACAAAAAAAAAGATATTCTTTTTAATATTGAATATAAATTTAAGTAAAATGTAGTTGACATGTTCTCATAAAAAATTCTTGATTGAATTTGAAAAGGGTTTTGTTTTAAATATTATATTGAATATCTTTTTTTGTATAGTAAGTATATGTAATAAAAAAAAAATGATGTCAAAATTAAATAAGATATCTACAGGTATAAATAAATAAAATATTTTTTATTTACGTATGACTGAATTTGAAAGAATAAAAATGTTTTGATTTGAAAATTTTTGATAAATTTTCAAACTGATTGAAAAAACAACAATTTATTTTTTAATAAATGATTTCTCTGAAAATATTTTTAAAATTAAACAATATTAAAAAGAAAAACAAAACGTTTTTTTTTTTTCTTTTTTTTTTTTATTGTATATTTTTAGAACATTAAGTTGACCTGAATAATATTATGTATGTATATGATTTTTTTATATGTCCTTTTTATTTATATATTATTTTCAAAATTTTAATAATATTTTTATTCCTTCTAGAAAATTTTTTGTAATTGTTATTACTTCATATCGATCCTCTTTGATATTTTTTAACTTGCATATTAAAAAAAAACTAACTTTGAAATTTATATAATAATAATCTTCAAAACTTTTTAATAAAAAAGAAAAACAAAAAAAAAAAACAGCAACAAAAATATTATATGACACAATAATGTAATAAATTGCGACATAAAATAAAAAACTGCACCTTAACGAAGGCTGTTCCAAAAATGTTTATCTTTTTAAAAACGAACCCTGACACATATGAAACTGATAAACGATTATAAATCATGTTATCAATCATGTTATTTGAAATTCCTTAATATTTATTGTTTTTTTTATTTCCAAGTACGATAATTAGCACAGTTTGATATATCGCTAAGGTCCTAGAAGAGGAAACTTACCGTACCTTGCTCTGAAAAGTGCTGGACAACTGCAAAGATACATAGTAGATAGTTTCTCTCACATTGGCTTTCGTGCAGCTGCAGTAATCAACGTTAAAGGAGATACCAAGTTTCCTTGAGTAATCCCCTATTGGCCAACGCCCTGCCATACTTACGATTTTTCTACTAAAAGCGGTTACAAAATTTAACAGTTTTCAAAAAAAAAAAAACTTTTTTATTGTTAGAAAAAAATACTAAATTTGAGTACAATAAAAATATTTTAACAAAATCTCGCTTAATTTTTTTTTCGGCCTAAAACTTCTGAAACAACCTTCACATAAAAAAATTTAATATTTTTCAAATTAATTTTTTGACAAAGAAGAAAAATCAATTTTTTCCACTCCACTAAATAAAAAAGAAAATTTATGAAGCCATTGAAACGTTATTGAAATTTTTTATTAGAATTTAAAAAGATCAAAGAATTTTTTTACTTTCTACTTTTAAAATTCATATAAATATATGTTGTATGTATATAATACTTACATATAGGTATGTACGATGGGTTTTCGAATAATTTATTTTCCTCAAGTTATATTAAAAAGAAAAAAGAACGATAAAAAGCACTCCAATTTCAAATTAAGTCATTATAAAAATTTGTGCAAAATTTGAACAATTTCAATCAAAATCAAATATGATTTTTCATTATTTTTAGAAACTCATTTACAGCCACATTCACATCACTTCACTTTTACATACGCATTTATATATTTGATTTCATTTTACGTCTACACAAGTACAAATAATAATTAAAGAGAAAAAGGTATTATAATTTTTTTTTCATTGCAAAAACAAATATTGAAGGAAAATTTTCAATTTTAAGTTAAATAAAACGGAAACATATAGTAAACATCTAATTATACTGAAATACATAATATGTATGTATACACTTATTAATTACATGCATATACATATACTTACATGTCCACATTTAAAATATAATTTACGTTAGAATCCTTCTTTTGAGTTCTAATTATTCAAAAGATATTTTGATGAACACGAAAAGGTAATTTTGTTCATGAAACTTTTAAAATTTGTAAACGATAAACCACATCACTTTTGCAATCAACCGAATTTAAACGTTCCATTGACTTTAAGTGATATCAATAGTAAACATACACACGTATACTATACATTACATAAACATACGTAGCATACGTATACATTTACAGGATATGAAAATACATCTTTTATATAGAAATGTGTAAAGTCATTTATTAATATACAGCTACATACATAATATACATACATTCTTATCACATCAAGCTCAAAATGTAATAAATTTTTATTTTTATATTAATTTTTTTTCTCTCTTATATTTTTTTACAGCTTCAACTTATACTCGACAATTTTAGTTTGCACTTTAATCCAGTTATTGCATCCGACACTGCCGAATATATATGTCTTGTCAATGATAGGCACATACCAGAAGCAATTGTTGATTTATTAGTCCAAGGTGAATAATTTAGTTTCATTATTTTACAAAAAGTACATTACTTATAAAATCTATCAGACATATACTATAAAATACTTAATAAAATAAAACGAACACAACTAAAATATAATTTTTAATTGATGAGATTTCCACTATAACAACGTTTTTTTTCTTCTTTCTTTTATATATTATTTTGAATTCTTGCAGATGTTCCAGATCCGCCAGAAAGGCCTTTAATTACAAGTTTTACTTCACGCTCAGTAAATCTGTCATGGGCACACTCACAGAACCCAAGAGATACTCCAGTTACACATTTTATTATTGAGACCAGGTAATAATTATATTTTAAAGTTTTTCTCGTAACTTCATTGAACACAAATTAATTTTAAAACTTTTCCATTATTATTTATTCTTATTCATTTTATTTCTTCTACACATCAATAAAAATAACACAGTATATGTATGTACAAAGAATAATAAATCAGGATAAAAAGCACTTGTTTTATGTTTTAGAAAATTAATAGTTTGATTATTGATTTTTATATTTAAAAAGAAAAATATAATTGAGAACTACTTTAATATATTATTTTTAATGAAAATTTCATTTATTTTTATTGGAATTATATATTAAAAAAAAAGTCTTGTGAAATTTTTTTATTTTCTTGTTTCTACATACATAAAATATAAATTTCAAAAACAAATTTATTCAAGAAATTTCTTTAATTTAAACGAAATCATATAACAAAAGATATAATTCACGTAGAACCATAAATCAATTTTTTAACATAATAAACCATAATTACATAAGATTTGTATTCTATGTATAGACTTTACTCTTTCAACATTTTCATCCCTTTATTTTCTTAATACATTCTCTACTTATGTATAATTATTGTTGTCATCATCATCATCATTGGTAACTTTATAAAATATTAAATTGTATACTTTACTTTGTTTGTAATTTTCATATAGACTTGGAGAAAATGGGCCATGGGACCAAATACCACAAATTTTCACTAAGACTAATGCTACATCATATCAGGTGACAAGCCTTATACCATTTACAGTTTACAGCTTCAGGACACTTGCCGTTAATAAATTGGGTGTTAGTCCTCCGTCCAAAGAGTCATACTATATAGTCACATTAAGAGAAGGTAAACATAATTTATTTTACTTAAATTTTATATTACAAAATTTAATAAATTTTTAATATTATGTTATGCTACTGACATCATAAAATATTTGAAAATACTGGAAATTTAAATTTCATTTAAAAATTATTTAAAATTTGTATTTTTAATTTTGTAGAATTTTTTTCTTTTCTTGTTTTGTTTTTGTGCATTTCTGTAATACACATAAAAAGAAAATTATTAAAATGTTCAAAACAAGAAAAAAAAAAAAGTACTTTGTACTAGAAATATAAATAAAATCGAACACAATGAATTTCCAATAAATCTACAATTTCATTTCAATAACGATAATTTGAATTCCATCAAGTACAACTATAACCAAACAAATTTTTCAATTATAATTAAATTTTAATAAAAATTTTCAATAATATATTTGTTAGAAATAAAATTCAAACAGTGAAAAAAATATATTTAAAAAATTTAATGCGAATAGGGATCTTATAATTGATATAATTAATAACAAAAGTAGCCAATTACATTAGACCCATCAGTCTAAATAGGCATACTTCATGAAATTTAATCTTTATGTTTTTTTTTAAATTTAATTTTATAGCACCGACAGGAAAACCTGTTATTACAACAGCGCATAATACATCTTCAAATTCTATTTATTTATCATGGAAGGCTCCGCCATCGAATACGATCCTTGGAGAATTTCTTGGTTATCGTATTGCATACCGAATTCGAGATAGAAGTCCAAGCAATATTAAGGAGATTTACATTCGAGATAGTACTGTAGAAGTAAGTTTTTCATAAAGATAAATATTTTTTGATTTTGATTTCTAAAACATTCGGTAAACTTTTAACATAAGGATTCTTCAAAAATAATAAGATAAAAATCTATGGACTTATATAACGTGTATAAAATATTATATACTAAATACAAAAGGGAATTGTGGTTAAAGTTCTTTTCTATACAAATTCCTTTGTTTTAACTTTTTCATAAAAGTACTCGTAGATCAAATATACCTTTAAGTAAGGAATTTTAATCGTTATGATTGTTATGAAAGTGAACAATCAAAAATGAAAAACTAAAAAAAAAAAAGTAATTCTATACCAAGTTTAAATATATGTATTATCTTAATTTTCATTTGTAAACATACACTCAAAGATGAATATTAAAACGTTTATTATTTTACATTTTCATAAAAAAAAAAATTGAATGAAATTAACATTAGACTATGAGAACAAAAAGTATGAGAATACACCTTCTACTTTTTATGTTACTTAAACTTCATTTTTATACAGATATTCAGTATTGTACAAATATTCTATGATGATAATATAGAATCAATTCAAATCTTTGTATTCAATCTCATAGAAAAATTAATATTCCCACACTGACTCATATCCAGAACATTACCCTTAAAATTTAAAAATTATTACTTAACTGCATATTCTAAAAAAAAAACTCATTCGAATTAGGTTACATGAATACATATTCTGATTTTTAAGTTTTAGTTTCGGTCAAATTTCACATTACGTGTACTTTATAAGTATATACATATATGCATATTACACTAAAGCATAAGTGTATACAAATTTATTCATGTGTGTGTACTCTTATTATAGGGATTTACGAAAATTAAAATTGATACCATAATAGAAAAAGAAGATCTAATTCAAAAAAAAAATAATGATAATAATAATAACTACACATACATACATATGTATATAATGAGAAAAGAACATTTTCCTAAATAGGGCAAAATTATCTATTCTCTCTCTACTCACAAAATATTCTCTTAAAGTTTTTTGTTGGTTTGGAATATTGCCAAACCATTTCGTATTCATAATAAAATATTATTTGCAAACATAAAAGGACGTTGAACACGTTTCCTAGTTACCATATATACAGCTACTGAGTTAAAGTTAAAATTGCATAAAATCTACATGAACACGTATATGGTAATTCTTGTGAAGACAAACTTCTAATATACAATGTTCAAATAACCAATCTACAATGTCTTCACATATGTACTACCTATATGAGGAAAGTACGTAACATATTTAATAAAATCTTTCATATACATATGTGTACATACAGCATATCTATAACACTACATATGTGTATATATGCTACACACGTTTTCCAGATATTTGGATATTTGAAAATTAGGTTTTCGCCTGTTCAAAAAAAAAAGAACGTAATACGTAATACATGTACATATATACCTATATTAAAAAAACTCAATTTGATAAGAACCCTCATATCAAATTATATTTTCTCTTTTGCATAAATACAAAATTTTAAGTATGAGTGCGTATTTTACAGTTATATAAACATCAGAGGAAGTTTAAAAAAATTGAACTTCGAAATAAGAAAATTTTTTTTCTCAAAGAAAACAGAATATTATATAAATTGTACTTATACATATAATCAATTTCAGGTAGCTTATATTTTTTAAAAGTTTAAATTATAAACGTCCAAAGAAAAATTGTAACACAAAAAACGGAAGCTAAAACTTTAATTCAAATACTTACATACATCAACAAAAAAAAAAAGAAAAACATATTTGCAGACAAATAAAGAAAAAAAAATGTTTTAAATAAAGTTCATACCTTTACTCTCTCTTATAAAACTTTTCATGTTTCTTTTTTTCTTTTTTTTTGTATATACCTACATAGAAAACTTCGTTATCGTGTTACTGACAGATAAGAATCAGCTTAAAAAACTTTTGCTAGAATACCTTAAAAAAAAAATTTACCTTATAACGGATGTTTATAAAACTTATAAAATGAAAAAGAAAAAAAAAAGTGCTTTTTTCATTTTGTTTTGCTAATAAATTTATTTACAAAAGAAAGCAAAGCAAAAAAAGAGCAAAGAAAAAAAAAGTAATAAAAATATGTTTTTTCCCAGTTTTTCAGTACAAGGAACATATGACATATTATAAAATCTGATTAAATATTTTCAAGGTATCTTAAAATATGTACTTTACTCATTCAAACAATTCTAAAAGAAACACAAAATAAATTTGACAAAAATATTGTTTGAGAAAAAATGAAAAATTATGAAATTTTACATACATATACGTAAGTACTAAAAAGTTAAACTAAGAAAAAAAAAAATATATATAATCCTATTTTTTGCAAGCTTTCGTATAAAGTGTTAATATCAAAATTAAATTACAGTTATTTAACATATTACATTTTATTTAAATTTAAATTCAAATAAAATTTATTTTTTTAATTATTTTTACAGAATCATGAAATTCAAAATTTAGAAACATATACACAATATTTGGTTTCAATTCAAGTATTTAATCCTGAAGGACTTGGTCCTGCAACAACAGTTCTCGTTATGACAGATGAAGGAGGTAATTGTAAAAAAAATATACATTTTTTCGCTAATATGATTAAAAATTGTATTTTTATTTTCAAATTTTTAAAATATTAAAGAAATAATTAAAATCTATTCATGTACTCATATATTCTCTGATAAAACAAAACATTTATTTTTCATATTATATCGTTAACATCTTCAGTACATATACATATACTATATGTACATATTTACGTTCTCTGTGTAAACATAACTTTCATAACTTTGATATTTTCTACAAAAAAAAAAATTTTTTTTTTATTATTTTCTTAATTTTCTTTTGAAGTACTTTTTAATAGCATTCCTTATCGCAAAATTTTCAATCACGCTAAAATAGAATAATAATAAAAAAAAAGAACAAAAAATAAAACAAAAATTTATAAATTATGTTATCCTTTGAATTTGAAAAATGTCAATATCATTTCTCTCTATATACGTATATACGTATATGTACGTATGAATATGTATGTTTATATTTCTTGAACGTATAAATATATTAAAAGGAAAAAAACTTCCGCAATAAAAAAATAAAAAATAAAAGAAAATTAATAATACTATATAAAAACATGCTGGGTCTAATTGATTTTTATTTCTTCCAAAAAATAATATTAAATAAAAGGATAATAAAAGGAATCATGTTTCTTTCATAAATTCAAAGAAAGAAGAAAATAAGTTAGTAAAAGAAAAAAATCTTTTAAAAATTTATTACCCGTTCAAAATTTAATAATTAAATCTGAAAAAAAAAAAATGGAAAAAAATTCTTCTGATGATTTTTCAATTTTATATCATTTTCCTTACGGCTTGTCTAAAACATTTTAGAATTTAAAAAGAGGAAAAGGTTTTAAAAGGTTTTTTTCTTCATAATAAAAATGAAATTCTACATACATATATAAAAAATAATAAAATTGAAAAAAAAAAAATCCATTAGCATACGCAGTTAAGAGAATACATTTTACAAATGATTTCGCAGAAAAATTGAAATTCGTATCATTGATCTAATTTATTTTTTATCATTTTTATTTTAATAAAAGCTTGGATAATTGTTAGAAGTTAAAGTTTTCTTACTTTTCTCATATGAAATTATTAATTTTTAATTCTTCATAATTTTTATTCAGAAATCATCTGGTCATAAATATTTGTGTCTGCACTGTTCTGTTAATATTTAAAAAAAGTCGTAAGTTAAAAATAAAAAACATATTTCAAGATCAACTCTGTTATTCTTTCTATTTAATAGCTTTGGTATCAAGTTTTTTTTTTTTAGAATATTTTAATAAAATTCACACTTATTATTTTCAAATCAATTTTTGTATTTATGACAGAATAATGATCAAGAAAACTCAAGATAATTTGAATAGATCAAGATCACCATGGGTTGTAGTGCTGAAAAGGCTATTTATTTTCAAATTTGTAATAAATTAAAAACGAGACATAAATTTATTAAAAATTAACAGAAACAAAGTATACTAAATATTATATGTTACAAATATATGTACATAAATGTATGAGACTATTCATATATATGTATTTAAAAAAAATAGAAGAAAAAAATAATAAATCAAATAAAAAATATAAAACTATAGGTTTTTCTTCAATACATTATCAAAATATGAATTTATTTTGTTTTTAATATTTAATTACTTTTTTCTAATTATTTTTTTCAAATTATTGTTCATTTTGTTTGTTAAAAATTTTTTATCCGTTGAAAACAGTAAAACTATTTAAAACACAAGAATTTATAAATAATTTATCATTATTGTTATTATTTATTATTCTCATAATCACTTAGTATTTAAAGTACGGGCTACGAAAACTGTCCGCTCAAAGCCACGAAATTCTTTTGCCTGTGAAGTGTGGTTCCATATTCGATATTCTTGTTTACTGACAACATGAAGATCTTTAATATTGGACAATAAAACAAGTTAATTATAACATTACTTTCGATTATTACTACTACATATTAGTTAGATATGATATACACACATACATAAATTTCTCTTGTGTGACCTTGTACTATGTACATACATATGAACATATACATATATTTCTCTAGACAAAAAAAAGAACTCATAATTTATTTCAAAACTGTGATAAGTATGAAAAACAAAACAAATCAATTAAATGTAATATTAAAAAAAATAAAATAAAATAAAATAAATTACGAAAAAAATAAAAAGTTCATTAAAGCAATTTTAAAAATATACTTACATAACATAAATAAACACTAACACTTAAAAACGCATACTTTACATTATGCCTCCGAAAAAATTTACAACATTATCAAATGTAAAATTATTTTCCAAAATATTGAATTTTTAATGTTAATGTTACTTTATTTTACCATTTGTCTTGAAGTAAGAAAAAAAATTACACAACATTAATATACTCTACAAAATATTGAATTCAATATGTACTTTTGAAAATTTATTGTTATGTTTCCCAAGTGCATTTACAAAATAATGTTGTAAAATTCTAACTTTCGCATATATGAGTAGGTATGTAAAAAGTTTTTAAGAAAAAAAAAATATATAAATAAAAAATTATTATAATAATAATAATGAAAAAAAAAAAAAAAGAACAAATTTTCAGGATTTTTAACATTCCACAAGAGTCCAATAAACAGTTCGTTGAAAATATATTTAAATAAATAAAATAAAAAATAAATAAAAAAACGAATGAGTACGAAAAAAAGCGCAATTTACTTTCACATATGAACTAATCCTTGAAATAAACATTCATAAAATTTATATAACTACTAATATGTACATATATACCTACATATACTTTATTACATTTTCAAGATACAGTATGTACATCCAAAGGCTCATATGTATACACTATATTATATAATATTTTCTACTGTTTTTTAGTTTATTTTTACTAAAAAAAAAATATAATCTTCCAAGAATTTCAGAAAAACAACACATATATATTTTTTTTTCTCAACTTTTTTCCCCCTTGAGAATTAGGACGATTTAGAATGTAAACCACATTCTACATTTTTTTTCAGTACGTTTTTTATGTAAATGAATGTTTTTGTATTTGTATAATTCTGAGCAGCAGAAAAATAATAAAACAAAAGCTAAAATAAAAAATAATAATAAAAATAAAAAATTTTACATTTTACCTCTATTATAAGTTTATTTTGTGGTAAATAGTTTTTATTTTACTTTTTTTATTTTTTTTTAAAAAAACAAGAGAAAATTTAATTCGAGAAAAATGATTGCTTTTTTCTTTCAAAAAAAAAATAATAATAATAATTTAAATAAAAATATTACAAAATAATTTTTGGGACAAACCCAATTTTTGAAAAAAATGCATACTTTTAATAAAAAGCAAAAAAATCTAAATTTAATTTCTCAACTTAATTTGTACTCGTACATTAAATAGATTTTAAATTTCCTTTGTAACTACAAAAAACAAAATATTACAATTAAATTTTTTCATATTAAATAACATAAGTTGATTCTAACAAAATAACAAACATGTTTTGCCAACATTTGTGCTTTATATAGAATTAAACATATTTTTGTTTTTAATATCAAAAAAGCTTCTACTTTTTTTCAATTTTAAAAATTTTCTTTTATTTATAAAATCTATGTATAAGTATGTATATGTGAAACAGGCGGTTAATTTAAAAAAAAAATATATTAAAATAGACTTAACTATAAGGCGAGTGAGTACTACTTACCTTGTTGTTTACCTTTTTTTTTAACTTATTTTAGCTTTTTAACTTTTTTATTTTTTAGCTATAAAAAGGTCTAACTGGGTCTGTTCAATGGAAATTAAAAGGCGGCTGCGAATGTTATTATTTCCTTAAAATATTTGTTCTTTTGACAAATTAAAAAAAAAACTTTGTTTTCGTTTCCACTTTTATATTAATCAAAAGCTTAACACACTCGTCACTGCTTTTTTTTAAACATTCGTAATTTTTAAACTTCATATAAAAACTTTGAATGTGTTACAAACAATTTTCTAAACATTATAAAATTTGTTATGGTATTTTAGAAATTTATTTATTAATTAAATAAGAGATTTATTTAAAAGAAGAAACAAAACTATTGATTGAATGAGTCATTATATTTCAAAAAAAATGTAACTTATAATATATGTATGTACCTACATATATGTATGTTGTGTTTATATACTTTCGTTTTTAAAGTATATTTACATACATACATATGTACATATGTTCAAATATATCAAAATTTTATGAAATAAAATACAATTAAATTCATACAAATATCATTAAAATTAATTTATTAAAAATAATGTAAGTATAATGTAATTCAATTAAAAAGTTAAGCAAAAATTTTGCAAACATTTGTAACTTTACATCTACTGATTTAATCTATTTTACAATATACATATACATATACATATGTATATTATTTAACAATAGTTACATACATATAATATTTTGTAGATACATATTATCCTATATGTATTACAAAATTTTAAAATCAACTTTTATGCAATTTATGCATATGTTTATCATTTGAATAACATATAAAATGACCTCTTTTACATAAAATTTAAAACAAAAATGTCTTCATTTAAGATTAATGTGAAAATTTATACTTAATTGTATACGAAAATGAACAATTAATTGTTATATCTTTGTATATTCATCTAAAATAAATTTCTAGTTTTTAGAGAATTTCATTTTAAATTTTGTACATATATAGTGAAATAATAGGAGTAAATTCATACTTTATACTCTATTCTGTATTAGTATATATTTTCTTATCTCATGTGCATATATGTACATACATAATAAATACTTAGTTTAATATGCAAGTGCATACATACATTTAATTTAATTTAGTAAATCTAAATTTTTAGTTAACTTTAGCCATAAGATTTTTTTTTTGTTTTTTTTTTTTTTTTTTTTGTTGTTGTACATATTTAAAGAGTTATATATGTATGATTTTATACTTGACTTCACATTACTTTTCACTTACATATTAATATGAATGTTTAATATATCATATATACATTTACATATGTACATATGTACATTCAAAATTTTATATGTATATCAGGAGCATAATATTATACTTCTACTATTTAAGATATTCACATTTACCATTCAAGTATCTTTAAATCTGTCTCTAAACTAACATCAGATACTAATTACAAATGTTTACCTGTAACTTGAAACAGAAACGTGACCTGATTATATAAATTTTAATTTGAGTCTCAGAAAATACAAAAATACAATTATAGATACGTATGTACATAGATTTTGGTACATTTTAGGTTTATATACAAAATTGTACAATTTTTTTTTTTTTTTTTGGTAATTCCAACATCGATTTAATTGAATTTTCAAGATATAGATATTGTTGGATAAAATCACTTTATTAAAGTGGATTTAATTATATTTTTTCTTTTATCAAACAGAGTATTCTTGCATAATTTATTTTGTTTAGTCTTCTAAAAAGAATCTATAATTTTACAATTTTAGATACATATGTATGTATGTACGTTGAAAACATCTATTTATTATTTCAAAATATGTAGAACAAATTAAAAATATCGATTGAATGGAGAAAAAAAAACAAAGTTAAAAAATACAGCAAAATAGATAAATTAATTATTAACTAATATTAAAGATCATACCAAGGATAAATTAAAGATTAACTATAGGGAATGTTCATAAAAAGTGTGAAACTTTTAAAATTTTCTTCTAGTGAAGCTATAATTAACTTATTTAACTAGGAAAATTTTCTAAAATTAAAAAATTTACTTCAAAATATGTGAAATAATTTCATAGTCGTTCTTTATTATTTATCAATCTTACTTTTCTTTTAGAAAAAAAATTGCTTATAAATAGAAAATTTTCTTTTGTTATGTAAATTTCATTCTATGAGTATTCAAATTAAAATTGAAACTTTTAAATTATGACTTATAATTTCTCCCTTATTCTTATTATCTAAAGAAAATTTCATTTTTATTTTTATTTATATTTTTTTCTATTTTTTGCCATATAAAAATATATATGTAGGTATACGTATAAAAGAAGGATAATGGTTAAAAAAAAAATTTTAAAAAATATTAAAAAATGACAACTCTCGTAAATTACCATATTTTATTCAATTCAATTCACTTGTTCGTCATTTTCAGTTTCTTTTTTTTTTCAAATTTTATTATGTTTATATATATTGAATTATTAACATTTCCGCCTAAAAAAAATATACTTTACCGCGTATACTATGTCATTTTTATATCACGCCAATATGTCACCAAATATATTTATGATATACCTATCATATCTATACAAAATCGATTTATGAATCCATCATTTTATTTATTTTTATTTTTATTTTCACGTTCTCAGAAATAAAATATTTTTCATTTCACAAATCATACCTAAAGTTATACATTGATACATACATATGAACATACATATGTACATATATTCGTGAAAATCTTTGTACACATATCAAAAATAAAAAAAGTAAACTAAAATTCCGTTTTTTTTTTCCCCCTTAACATTCATTTTACATTTTACTTATTCGTTGTTCCTTATGAAAAACTGCTCTTATGCTATTTAAATAAGTGTCGGTTTACCTTTTGGTTTAGATTATGTCATACATCCTTTACACATACATATATAAACATTATTGATATATTTTGAAAATGTTAAAATGCTGATAGAACCTTTTAATATTTTATCTATTGTACAGTAAAGATTGGATATGTACAAATATACATACGCATATGTAAAATACTATTTTAGATTCCATCATCGTATGTCAAATCTTATCATAATAAAGTTTTTCTTTTATTTCATTTTTTTTTTCTTATTTATTTTTTTTTTTCTCTTTGTGGGTCAATACACATGTGTTTTAGTTCATCTAAAATATAACAAAATATATTATATCGTATAAAAAAACAACCAACCCCAACCACCCATCAATATATATATTTTTGGTAACACTTTACTACCAATGTATGTTGTACATTATTTGATACATAGATATTACATTAAAGAACAGAAAATTCGTGCTTTATATATTATATAGTATTATAAAGCATTTATATGTATATATAAATGTATATATACATCCATACACATATGTACATATATGACAAAAACATCTAGTTTATGGTTCGCATCTGTCGGTATCGAATTTAATTTAATCCTTCATGATGAGTATGATCCTGGATTCATATAGGTGACATTTGTATATCATTTGTTTGTTAGTATGTAGTTTAGAATATATGTATATGTATGCATAAATATATGTAGGTATGTGTTTATTTGTTTTTTTTTTTAAATATACTTAACAAAGTTTGTATGTTATTATGTATATAGGATTCTTTTCTTTCTTTCGATTTTTATCAAATGTTCTTTTTTTTATTATTTTTTTTTTTGTCTGTATTTTTCTTTTTTCTCACACATTTTATAGGTATAAAACAGCAGTTGTTGATGCTGATAAAACGCATAATATTTTCCTATTCGTCCTTTTATAATACAGTATTTTTTGTCGATATATTTAAATTGAATAGGCTCATACTCGTAGATACATATTAAATACATACAAGAAAAAAATATACTAAATAAAAGCTAAAATAGTATAACAATATACAAATGCGAATACAAAAAAATCATCATCATCATGCAATATTGAAATTCTCCTTCTGTTTTCAATCTCATTTTAATTCTATTCTCGGATACCAGTTCTCTTTTATGGCAGATATGCGATTGGCATACATTTATAAACTTTTATTCTTCAGTTTTTGTTGAATTCAACGCAATTTTTACACTTATATGCTTATGTAAAATGTTATTTTAAAAAAATAAAAAAATAAAATAAAAACATGTATTTTTTACGTGAAATGACATTTTAGTATATCCTTTTTTTTGCAACTAACTTTGATAAGATTAAAATGATTAAAATTACTATTTGGTAGTTTGTATGATGAGACGTTAAATGAGAAAACGGATTAAGTGAAATTTTTCATGTGTGGAAAATGAACTTAAAATATGATTATTTTTTTTTAAATGTATTAAAATGATAAAAATACGAATATGTTCTTTCGATAGTTGTAATAAATGTAATAAAACTTATTGCATTTACAATACAATTCGAATTTTTAATTTTGCAAATAATCACCTCATATGAAATTTTCATTTTATTAAATTTTGTATATTTAATAAAAAATATACCAGTTTTTAAGGATCAGCAATGTCAGTTATATTGCAGTTGACAATTTTTTTTAAATAAAATTTTTATTACAACATGGCGTTTTGTTGTACGAGTACATTATTCTGTAATATTTTTATATTTTATAATACATATTTCTAATCCGAAAATACTATTATGCTTTTATCGTTTAAATTGAAAAAAAAAATTTTAAAAAACTAAAAAAAAATTTAATATAAATTTATAAAATATATCCTTTTTTTTTAAATGCAAATCTCTTTTTCATGTTTATATCTAAGTACGTTGAAATACTTATATCCTTTTTACATGTGCACAAAATTACTTGTTTTTTTTTCTTTATTTTTCTGTAGATTTTTCTCATTATCATAAAAAGTATTTTCTTCCATTATTGTATAAAGTTTTATACCTTTTACTTTTTTTTTGTTTTTGCTTAAATGTTATTATTCTTCTCTTCTTATTTCAAATCTTTTGAGAATAATTTTTGCAATGAAAGCTTAATTCAACTTTTTTTCGTTTTCTATTTTATTTTTAATTTAAAATGACATAGAGAGATGATGAAGCAATTAGTGTTAACTAACTTGTTGTTTTTTTTCTCTTCGTTTATATACAAATTAAAATAAACCGCAGGGACAGTAGTATGTCTTCTTTCAGTATAATTATAAAAAGGATGTTTGAAATGATTATTGAAAAAAATATTAAATAATAAAAATCAAAAAAACAAAATCCGTTATTCATTCATTTCATTAATTTCTGCTTATTTGTCATTTCAAAATTATTAAACGAAAATTATTTATGAAAATCGTTATTAGTAAATTTTCAACAAATTGATATTTTTAATGAGTCACTAATTTGCAAAAAAAAAAATTTAGGTTTACCGTTAACGAGGAAAAATTAATTACAATGCGTTTTTAATTTTTCTATATTTTAGTTATTTTGAAAAAACTGTAATAATATTTGAAACTTTTAACGCACCTCCTATTCAAATTTAGTTTAAATATATACATTCTACAGATATCTAAAAATATATTTATTTTTTCTGATCACTTTTCTGTGGAGAGTTTTATCATTACTTGGCATTAATTGGTTTTTCTAGAACTTAATTGAATCAAATTCACTTTAGAAAACAGCTATTAGTGAAAACAATGGGAGATTTTTTTTGTGGGTAATCCTCTTTCTTCCTTAGAATCCGTTTTCTTCGTATTATTTCTAAATTTTTGAAGTTTTGTTCTTTCTTCATACTCACCTTTTGTTTTTTGGAATTTAGAAAATCTTTAAAGTACATTACAAGAGAAGATCTAAATTAGTATACTTAAAACTAATTTTGCCAAAATTCTACTTATATGTCAGGCCATTAGCTGCATGAATAACAAATAATATTATTTAGTATATGCATTAGATATCTGTTCCTAGTGGCATAAGGTAAATATTATTTTATTATTGGTATTTAAAGACAATAACAACAACGTTCCATACCAAATCAAAAGAATCGGAGAACTCTAAATGTTAAAAAAATAAAAATATCATTTTTATACCAGAATAGTTCGATTTAAATAGTTGGTCGTGTCTATATGTATTATGTATGTATATTTGAAACAAAACAACTCAAATCATTTTATTCATAACATCATATTTCATCAGTTTCACCATTGTTTTTGATCCGAAACGTAACAACTTCTATTATGTATATTATGTATGTATAGTATATGTACTATGTATAATATTTCGACCATAGTTTAAGTCCAATATTTTCAGTATTTAATATTATCAGCGGGTGGAATTATTGTTCGAAATTCAACCTTTTTTATTCATAAATAAAGGATATTCTATTATAATATACATAAAATGTATGTATAATATTTTGTACATCATTATATGTACATCTATGTATATAAAATGATTTTGCATTATAAATACAACATAATATTGTTACATATTCGGGAGGTTACCGTCGATTTATTTATCTGTTTCTGACAGCAAACATAAACTGAAAACTAATTTCATGAAAATCCATGTTACTTTTTATATTTATTTATTTTATATTGTTTTTTTTTCTCGTTATTTTATAGTATTTATTTCTATTTTTATTCCTCTCCTTTTTTGGATTTTCATTTTTATTTTTATTTTCTTTTAAAATTACAAAAAAAAAATCGTCAATGAGATTTTACATTCCTTTGAGAACCTCATACTAAGCACATACAACAAAGCATATATGTACATATGTACATGTATAATCAAAACAAAAAAAAAACCAAGGACAAAAAAGTTGAAGAGTAAAACACTTAAGAAACATAACACAACTTGCACTTATTCTGCTACTTATTCTTTTTTTCTTTTTTCTCCAAAATATGATGAAACTTTACCAATGCCAATAGAGAATCAAATCAATTTTCTGATAATTTATTTTTTTCCTATATTCTCAAAACAAAACAAAAAATTTAAAAATAGAAAAAAAGGACGAAATAGCGCACATAAAAGAATAAAGTAAAAATGAATTGTCTAAGGTTTTAGATGAATTTTTCCAAAAGTGAAAAAAAATGAAACATAAAAGACATGGAGAAACTTTCACAGCCCAACCAAACCCCATTATCAGTTTAGAAAGGAAAAAAAAAAAAACATTCAAAGTATATGTATATGTAGTATGTACACATATATTCACAAGAGCTATTCTATATTTTTCAGATAGAATGCACTAAAAAATAATGGGAACAGATAACAAATACTGATGGTATGAGATGAAACAATGTTAGAATACACAATTCTAACATTTTTGTATAAAAAGAATTGAATTTTGAATGAGATTTAGTATATTATGAAGCATTTTGCTATTTGACATCCATGAGATGTTTTGAAATTATTCGAATTTCTACATATCAAAAAAAAAAACGAAAAACAAAAAAGCACACAGAAAAAAAACCTAATAATATAGGAAAAAACGTTTCATTGTTGCTTTTTTGTTTTTAATCTTTTTCATTCACTTTTTATATATACATAAATATATAATTTTTTTATCATGTTTTCCCAAAAGCTGAAAAACTTATTTTCCAGCTTTTTATCGAATCTCGGCCGCGTATTATGGTGAACTACTACACCACTATTTGCGCCTCTTTTTCTACTTTAATGTACACATATTTGAAACTTGGACCATCATCATACTTTAAAAACACCAAAACTCCCGTATTTCTATCATAAAAATAGGTTAAGGATTTTTTTTTAATAATTTTTTTTGTTGTTTTTTTTTGTTTTTGGTTTTTACTATTAATTGTTTTTGTTTCGAAATCAAAATGTTTTTTGCTGTTATGTTTTTATTGGTATATTTGCCTTTTTTTAAAAAAAAAAAAATAATAATAATAAAAAATAAACTAAGAGTTGTGGTGAAACAGATGGTTCCATTGAAATGCTTATCATAACAACTGGTCTTGACTGACGGGATAGCCATTGTTAATCGGAGAACATTGAATATAACTTGAAATATTGATTGATGAATATGTGAATATTGTTTTTTTTTTTTAATTCGTTTATACATATAAATTTTTTTTATTTATTTATTTATTTTTTCGTATATTTTTAATGATTTAAAAGATTTTTATATGTTTTCAGTATTGGTTGGTCAGTAAAAATTAATTTAGGTAATTAAATTACATTCTTGACCACATCATAAAAATATTGATAAATTATTACATGAAACATTATGCCAATAATATTATCTTTTGTTTTTATTATTATTCAATTCATAAAACAAGAATAATTTTTTCAAACAATTAATTCATCCTTTCAGGATCTGATTCTGAATTTTATCTTAATTTTCTTTTAAAATAAAAAATAGAAGTATAAAAAAAATGCTTTTTATGTATGTTTGTTTGTGATTGTCATTTTTTTATTTATAAAAATAATATTCATATTCATACGAAATTTTTACATTGAAATTCTCAAAATTCTTACTTTAAAAAATGTTTAATAATCAAAATTACCTGCAAAAACTAATGTAACAAATTAATACATAAGCTAAATAATTTACTAATAAACTCAATAATTTTAATCCCATTTCAAAGAAAATCTTTACGTCTTTTGTCTTAAAATAAAATTATTTACCTAAACATAAACATGATATTTACAAAAGAATAATTCATACATATTTCATTGAAAGGAAAAACAGAATATGAAAAATCTAATCAAAAGTTTATTTTAAATCAATTTTAACTTGACAAAAAAGTGAATAAAGTAAATATTTTTCACAAAAAACAGAGTTTTTCAATAATATTGAAAATAAATTCTTAAGAATAAAAAATATCCTAAACTTTATACGAAAAATTTGGCTTTAAAATTAAATTTCAAGGACAAAAATAAAAAGGAAAACGTCTTGACAATTGAAATTGATTTAAAAAAAAGTGTAAATAAACAAAATAATAAAATTTAATTTGACCCAATAAAATAAAACAAAAAAAAAATTACATCTACACAATTTATCTCAAATTGAAACAATGTCAAATGAATATTTCACATCATTTATTTTATTCTTCAATATGTATATACTATATATATGTATGTATGTACATATGTATATTGTACATCCTTATTTATATACTTTAACTGTTTTTTTTTTTTTTTTTTTTTTTTGTATTGTTATCCTTTTGTTATTTTTGACTCAATGTTAGGGATTAAAATAGCATCGTTAACTACATACAATTTATCTAAAAAATTGTAAAAAATCCCTTAACATACACACAAAAGTGGTTGTGAAACATTTTAACATTTTTGAATATCATATAACCTACATGTATATAAATTGAATAAATTTGAGTACATTTGCCTCATATAGAATACACTTATTATTATTTTTATTTTACTTTTTTTTTTATTTATAAAAACAATAGAATTCTATTCACATTTATATACAAAAAAGGGTGTTGTAAACAAACAAAATTCCGGTAGTTAACTGTTTTGCTTATATCATTTGTGATTTGTAACCTACTTAAAGAGATTACATCCGTCCCAAAAAGGACATATTTTAACCGAAACAACAACCAAAAGTTGGAAAAATGGATAAAAGAAACAAACAATATAATAAAAGAGAAAAAAAAATTGTTGTGTGTGTGTGTGTTTTTTTTTTCTCTGTTCTTTATTATTATTATAATCTTTGTTGTGTTCTTTCCTTATTTCATTCTTTTTTATTTTATGTTTTGTTTTATTGTTTTTGTGGAAACAAAAATTGTTATTCTTTTTTTTTTTCACCTTTTTATACCATGTTTCACAAAATAATTTAAGAGCAGACAAAGCTTAAAACTGAAAAATTTACCTTTATTTTATATTATGTTCTTAATAGAAAAAATTTAGAAAGAAAGAAAAACAACGGTTGAACAGTCGAGACACCACCATTCAACATTTTTATGCTCTAATATGCAAAAAAACGTAACAACAGAATTTAAAAAATAAAAAAAAAAAACAACTCTATAAAGTAAAAAAAAAAAAAAACATAAAAATAAAATAAAAATTTCATGTCCTTTTTTATATAAAATTTACTTTACTTTTTCCTGATTTTTTTTTTTCCTCTTTTTCATTTTTTCTGCCTTTCTTTATCTGTTTTGCATTTCATATAAAAGAACATAGCCATAAATCTTTCAAATTTATTGGACCATGTTTTTAATTTATATTCACGCCTTCTTGTTTTCATAAAGGCTATATAAGGATATTTTTGGCATTCTATTAAGCTTGCTTCATAATAGGAATAAATGAAATATACCGATGATATTGCTGTGATATCATTTATGTATGTATATACAAATTCCATGCTATAAAATTAAATTACACATATTTTCAAATTCAAATTAACAATAAAAAAAAATATATTTAAAAATCTCTATTTATAATGAATATTAATCTTAAAAGGGAGGAAATATTTAAATGAAAAAAAAAAAATAGATATGTTTGAACATTTAAAAAATTTAAATAATTTAAAGATCAAAATATTTACATAGGGCTTTGTGAAAAATTTAAGATCTTTAACTTCAAAACATTTTATTGTTGAAATACCTACCATATTCATGCTTCATATTGAAGACGTATAGGTATAGGTAATATTAACACATATGTTATTGAAAACAACAAATTTTAATTGAAATTTAAAATAAAATTTTCAATATAGTTATAAAAAATTCTAAAGAAAGAATTTATTTTCTATAATTTAATATTCTGTTAAAATTCCATTTACACATACATATGAAGTGATACACGTACTTCACAACTTGATATGTCAATCCTTGAATGGAAGAGAGAAATGAATGAAAGTGAACTTTCTGAGTAGGTATACATATTATGTAGAGAGTATATTGGCTCTTTTTATACAAAACACCCTGTGGGCTGTGGCCTGTAGCAAGCCATCGCTTCATAGAAAGCCCTGTGAAATTTTATATGAACATTCTCTGCAGATACAGGAGATAAAAATTTGTTTTGTTTATATATTCCCTATATATGTATACATATAACTATTGTAATTATATTCACTCGAGAACTTTATTTTCAAAAAAAAATATTACAAAGATCCGTATTTCTTTTATTAAGTGCATAATTTACTTTTCTACTCTACTTATTTCAGTAGATATGTGATTTAAAAATCAAAATTTTAATTCTTGCAAAAGATACAAATTACAAATTAATTAATTAATTTTCAAGTATGTAATCTATTCAATTTTTATATTTCAATTTTTTTCTCAACAGTTTTCCAATAACTCTCTGTTGTTTCATTTTTAATATACGATTATATTATTTATATTCGTATTACATTTTATGTTTTATACATATGTATATACATACGAGTACATATGCTAAAAATGCTATTGTACCTACAATTTAATTTAATAAATACTTAAACCATCTGAATCAAATTTTCGAATAAATAAAGTTGTTGAGTTTAATTCGACATCAAAATATCCACAAAACTTTTTTTTTTTTTAATAGAAGGCCGAATTGTTATAGTTATTATGAAAAAAATATGTAGGTACTCAAAAATAAGTACTGTCTTATATTTTTTTTAGAATGTAGGTATGTAACTATATCTTCAAAATTACAATTTTATATTACTGTAGTTAATTAATTGATAATTTTATATTTAAATAAATAATAAATATACAATACAACTTTTTTGTCATTAGCATACACATTAGCATTAGCTCGCTTCATAGAAAAACTACATTTACCTAGTAAATCCTGTTGGTCCCACAAAAAATGAAGCCATTTCCTGGCAAATCTAAGTTTCTTCTGGAAAATTAATTACATTCTGTAAACAACTAAACCCGTCATATGAATACATATGTATGTATAATATAAATATGAATTACTAGGAACATTTTTCAAAAGATATTAATTTTTTCAAGTCGAATTGAAGTAAAAAGAAATTAAAGGGCTAAGTTTTCTAGAGTTTGAGAGTTTTCATTTAATTACATGGTCTGGGCTATTTTTTTTTTACAAAATTTCATATTTTTTTACAATTTGTAATTTTGGCTGTGAATTATAATCAATCATATATGGTATATGTACATATATGTATATTGATAATGATATTCACTTGTAGGTACATATTTACATAATCTTTTTAAAATAAAAACGAACATTTTTTTTCAATGTGAAATTTTGTGTAAATAATTTAAATAAGAAAATAAAAAACAAAAAAACTTTAATAAAATAATTAAACAAAAAAATAATCAAATAAAACTAAATTAAATTACATGTACGTATGTATTTAAAAGTATTTAAAACATCCGTGATTTCAACCGTTAAAAATTTATTTTCAAAAAATTAGCTACTTATTACAGTGCCATCTTTAATTTATTTTGCTCAAGATACTTTCACTCTTATTTTATCTGATTAAATCTAACATTAACTTGCTTTTAATTTTTTCTAATTCATAAAATTATTGATAAATAAAATAAAATATTAAAAACATTTAAATAATTCTAATTTTAAAAATTCTAAAAAAATAATTGAAAATTGTACTAGAATTTGACATCTAAAAAATAATGTACATGAAAAGCTGATTATTTAGTACTGCCACTTTACCATACAACAAAAAATGACATTTCATTTCCAAATGATAACAATTGGAAATGGAATGGTTTATTGGCACACATTGTATTTGTATTGTATAGTGTTTGTGTTTCAGTTTCGTCGCTTTGATTTGCTATTTTATAGATAGTTCTTTATTAAAGTAATTATTTTTTGTTTGCAAAAATTTATAGAAAAACTAAAAGAATAAGTGAAATGTATAAATTAAATAAGAAAAATTATAATTATTCCAGAATTAATTGAAATAAATATTCATTTAAATAAAACATTCAAAAAAAATATTTAAAAAATAGATTAAAAGTGACAAAACTTAAGGTTAAAGAACTTTATTTATTTTAATATGTACATAAAAAAAAATAAAGGAAAATCTAAAAAAAAATCAACAATTCAAAATTTAAATGGAATATAATTGAAAAATAACTCATTCATTTTGGAATGTGAAGTATAATTTCTGAAAATTTGATTCATACAATTTTTTCTCTTCAATATAATTTTAAATTCAAGAATTTTTTTTTGTCAATTAGAAAAAAAAATGACAACTTCATAAAATCAATAAAATGTGCTGGTTCTCGCCTTTGTATTTTTGTAGGGCATGATGTTTTAGTATTAGTATAAAAGTGAATTCGCCTTATCGCTTTTGCGTATTCACATGTATGTTTACATACATATAGTAAATAATTTTATATCTATATTATATCATATTTTTGCTGTAAATATAACTATTCAATCTGTATAAATTTTAATAAAATTCTGTATTCCTGTTTTTAGCCAAATTTTATATAGATAGGTACATAGTACACACAATATATATACATATATGTATCTCTTATATACTTAATGTATATTTTTTTTCTATAGCTTTAAACATATTATGTACTATATTTTAAAAAAAATTGTTTCAGGGATTTCATTTTGAAACGTTCAATTCAAATTTTTAAAGTTGCATTTCTTTTGTATTATATGATTTCAAATGCAACTAATAATTTATTCAATTTCCTGTTTATCTAATGTTCTACAGCAATAGAAGATAATAAATATGAAGGTATGTATATAATATGTAATAAATATGTATACAAATTCTGTATAGTATATACATATGTAACTATTTTTGTATGTTAGATACATATTATGTACATACTTATTTAGGTAGATAAAAGTCATTGCCTTTTAATGATTTTTTTTTTTTTTTTTTTTTTGTTCTCAACTATCTACAATAATTGTTATCAGTATACAAATATTTGGCTAAATTAAAATTCATGTTCATTTTCTATAATATTATATAATAAATATTCTTACATACTTCATTTCCATTATATTATTTTTACTTTATGGTATCTAATTTGATGTAAGATTTTATTAAATTTTAATGGCATATGTAGATATGTATTTACATTTCCTTTTTAAACTAACATAAAATTCATTTATTCACAAGTGCAAATAGATTTAAAATAATGATAATAATGAAGACATACCTATCTATTGTAATTTTGATGCTATTGTACTAAACAACAAATAAAATTAAAGAAATTTAAATTCTAGAAAACAAAAATATCTACTTATTCTATTTTAAAAGAAGAGAAAAAACAGTCAAAATTTATTTTAGAACACACTAGGTAAAATTCATATTTTCTTTCACATCAACTAAAATATTCTAAACCTAATATATTTAGATAGGTACATAAGTATGCTTAAAATAATAATAATATTTATTTATTTTTAGATAGATATTTTCTAATTTTGTTAGCTGAGTTCATAATTCAAGTATAGAACTTTTTTTTTAAACATTTGTGCTGAATGTGATTTTACTACAGAATATTTGTATTATAAAACTCTTTAGCTTCAAAAATCAGATTAGTGAAGAAAAATATGTGCATGATAATAAATATTGGATATCACAACTAGGTACTCAAAATTATGAAAAAGATTTTTAATAACAAATTTCAATACATAATGGAAATTTTAACCCTTTGCACTATAAAGATTTGGTTATCTACTCCAATGGCCCATATAAATCTGCAGCTGTATTCAACTTTAATCATCCAAAATAAATTATTATTATATTGTACTGTATGTGACATTACCAGAGAAATAATTCAAAAATCTATTATTCTACCCAACGGAATGAATCTGTTAATTTTTATTTTTAATAAAAAAAAAAAAAAAGCATCACCAATATCAAGCAGAATTTAAAAAAAAAATCTGTTACGCATGTGCACCTTGTGAGTAGTATTTGCTTTCAATTAAATATCGTAGCTAACGAAGTTTGAAGAAAGATATAAAGTCAGATTTATATTTATTTTCATAGATGAGCATTATGTCACACAGAATAAACCGTTTAATACATAAAATTAATAAAGATCAAAGCATTTTTCGCAAGAATTTAAAAACCTCACCAGTTTGAACAGATAAACTGAATTCATAACTGTTTTTTACCATCAAACGAGCAAAAATTAACCTTGAGGAACTAAACATTTTTTAGATATGTATCTGATTCCAAATTGATTTTAAATTGAATTTATGCCCATAAAGCTTTTATTTTTAAAAAGTACCAAAAGATTTATCTTTAGTACATAAAATTAAACAAAATTGAAATAATTCACATACCGAATTAAAAAACATAACAGTTTCAATTTATAATTTTATTTTTGTAAGAAATTATTAAAATGATAAAACCTATGTATATTGTTTTTTAAAATATCTACATTTTAATATTTCTCTTTAAAAAAAGGAGAAAAAATATTATAATATGTTTTATCTGTCCTTGAAATTAAAAGTAAAAACATAATCATCACATATGTATGTATGTATACAACAATTAGAATCTTTAAATAATTTACACTTAGAAGAATCAAGAACATGAAAATAATGATAAAAAATGTAAACAGAGATGAAAAAATAATTCTTTTTATTTTATAAATTTAGAATGAGTATCTTATCCATTTAGATAAATAGTTATGTAAATATATTACATAGATACACACATACATGTTCAAACGTATGTATATTATGTTACAATAATGTAAGCTATATATGTTAAATGTGAAATTTTTGTCCTCTATATATATGTTAACAACTAAGCTTAATGGACATATTATTATTATTGTTTTATATATTTTTTTAAAACAAATATGTGTATAATTTTTTTTTTTTTGTTCTCTAGAGTAAAACTAAATTTTCATAGAATATTTAAATGTTATTTTAAAGTTGATGTTAATGCTTTCATTCAGAAATTATACTTGAACATTTCAACGAAATTTATATCATTACTGGTATATGTATCTATTTTTATTTGTAATATACCTACATATATATATGTATATATATGTATATAAGTAAATGTTGTAGCTTAATATTAAAATTAATTATAATGTGTATTTAAGTATTCCGGAGCGATTCACATACCAAAAAATATACTATATAGATGTTATGACTCATTTTTAAAATACATCATTCAATTCTGACTTTTTAAAAAGTTACGTTTAAGGTCAATTAAACGTCAATTCATTCTCATACACGGTCGTCTAAAATACATATTTTATTCTACATTTTTTTCCTTCTAGTTTATTTTACTTTTTATATTTCTTCATTTATCATATATACAATACATATATTTATTTATTTTATTTCTTTTTTAACTTAGTTCGCACATATGTCAGTTTTATTAATTATTTGCGGCTTAATGCCTTTATTACACACTACTTAAAAAATAATACTTAATATTGATAATGAGTACTTTTATAAGTGTTTTAATATTTAGAACAATATAAAATTGTGTAAAGAATTTCTAAATAGATTTTTTTTTGTTGCAAAGTAAATATATTGAATTGATTTAAAAAAATTGTGTAAACAAAAAAAAAACTTATGCAAATTGTAAACAAAGTGCTATTATATGAAATTTAAATGAATAGTGAATAGTAGTAGTAGTATGTAATCATCTTTCAGCTAATTTATATAACATCTTTATGATACCAACTACAAAAATTAGATAGTAATTTTTGTATAATAGTTTTGCAGTAATACTACATTCTTAATCATCTTAAGAAAAAAGAAAAATTAAATTTTGCTTTTCTACACGTATTTTTTTCTCTCTATAATAAAATTTAAATTTTATTGAAAATGAGACGACTAGTTGCTTTAAATCGATTTTATATAATTCATTTAATACAATTAATTTTAATTGCTGATGATGTGCATTTAATTAGAACAACTGAAACTACAGAAACACATATACCATATTTGGATAATAAATACACTTCATTAACAACAACAGAAGCTGAAGAATATGGTAATTATAATTAATTATAAGTATGTAATATTAATTTCTAAAATTGAAAAAAAAAAAAAAGATGTAGGTATTTCGAAGAAAAAAATTAATAATCATTTTTACTCAGTGCTCACTTACATAAGTAAGACGGTGAAATATTTAACACTATCAGAGACCTTAAAAAAGTAAACAATTCTTATTAAAGTTTTATTCTATTGTATATCATGTGTGAAATGGCGATGAAAAAAATTTTGCCACATTTTCTTGTCATATGTTTTTCAAATCAGTAATCAAAAACGGCCACTTTACTTGGTTATTGAACTTTTCACATTTTCATCTTTTCATTTCGAAAGGAAATTTGGGCCTCTGCATTCTTCAATATAAAATTTATTTTTCATTTTTTTTAAATGAAAATAAAAAAATTATAATAAATTTATGGATAGTTGAAGAAAAAAATTGTAGAATATGACGAGGAGAATACTGAGCACAATTTTTAAATAAATCAGATTACAGGATCCGGAAATTTTCCAGTTTAAAATAAATTTTTTTGTCGAATGTTAAATATTTCGAGAGGATCACAAACATTCTATTATTTGAAATATGATGCTAGGTTGCGTTTTAATTTTATTCTTATAAAATTATTTTGTAAGTACTTTAAATTCATATTTTTTAAGGCAAATACTAAAATAAACTTAACAATTTCATAGTCAATAAAAGAAAAAAAATTTTTGACTCCTGTATGAAACATAGCTTTAATACTTCAGTAGAAAATATTGATTTTAATCTAGAGAATAGTAATTTTTATATTTTATTACTCTTATGATACATATGATATTGATGAAACTTTCCTTCATCACTGTAAAATATAAATATTTTTTTTTACCATTATCAAAGAATTTTACTAAAAACTTTTTAAACTAAGTAATTAAAATATGTTTTTTGAGTCCTTGTAACAATATAATAAATCTTAAAAATAATTATCACTGCTTTTCATTCACCCACTTTTTATGCAATATCGTAAAAATTATTTCAATACTTAGGTATATAAAATCGTTTTAATTAAAATGAATATCAACTGTTGTGAAAATTAAGTGTAAGCCAAATAAATGAATCTTAAGTATAATTTAAAAATTGTTTTCCAATCATTATTATGATGACAAAAGAACTCTATAAATATTAAAGAATGAAAAATGAATGGTTTAATAAACAAAATTTTTTATTCATTTAATTACTTTTCTACTTATTCTAACCTACATTTTAATTAATTAACTTCTTTTTTTTTTTGCTCACAAAAATTTTTTAAAATTATTTTTAAGCAGAAAAAAGTATAAAATAGTATAAAAAAAATCACTATTCTAGTTATAGTGTTCGTTTTTTTTTTAACAATCTTTTTTAAATATCCATTATAATCAATCTAAAGGAAATAATAGATTGCGTGATTCTTGATAATATATTTATCAAAATTCAAAAAATAAAAAACAAAAAAAACATTTAGTATAAGTGTAACAGATAAGAAGTAAAAAAAAAACACATTTTTTTAAATTGAAATTGAGAAATGAAAATAATGGAGAGAAAAAAAAAATTAAACAAAATGTATATAACAAAAATTTATTCTACATTTATTTCAGAAAGAAATAAAAATATTGAAAGAGAAATCCAATTAAAAACAGAAAACAATTATTCTCAGATTATTGTTTCGTACAACAATGTTTTTTTTAATATTTTGTTGTATTTTTTATTCCTCCATTTTCAATTTATTTTAAAATGTCTTTTGTTTTATTTTATTTTATTTTATTTTGTTTTTTTTTTTTCATTTTCCATCTCATGATGATTTTGTAATTGAAAGTCGTTAGAAAAAAATCATTAAAATTTAAATAACAAATAGAAATTGTAATTTTTTTTTTCGAATTTTAATATAAAATATAAAATCAAGGTAAATTCAGTTTTAACAAACTATTTTCAATTCAGTTTTTATCTACAAGTTTCAATGAATTTAATTTCTAGTTACTTATTTTTTATTTTCTATTTTGAAAAGCAATAAGTTAAAAGTGATTATTGAATCGATTTTATTGAGAAAATTTTTGTTATTTCAAATTCAAATCATTTAAAATTACTTCGTCATGGTTTGAAAAAAAAAAAAACATTCTATATACTTAATTAAATAAAATGTATACCATACATTTTATAAGGGAATTTAAAAATTTTTTTTTCCAAAAGCGATATCTCAGCATCTCCTGGACCAAAAACTGTAATTTTTTGACCCAAATATTTGTTGAAATGTCCTCTTTAATCACCTCATGCCATATTTTTGTACTACTTTTACTTTTTGAGATAAAGTGCAAAACAAGTTAAAGAGACGAAAAATTTCCATACATTTGCAAGACCAAACATTAATTTAACTTAAATTTCAACTTCAAATATCTGTATCTCAGCATCCCGTAAACTGAATCAAAATATTTTTATACTAAAAAAATTATCATAGTGTTCTCTTTAGTATTGTCCTTTACAGTATTGCTGTACTTTTTTTAGTTTTCAAAATAAAATACAAAATAACATCAAAAACGTGAATGTTTCATACAATCTTCTACTTTCATAAAGGCAAACATCTAGTTTAAAATTTAAACTATTTTGCGTGTAGTTTTTGCGTTTAAACTTTAAAAAAGTTTATTGTTCGTTTATTCTTATATAAAGAAGAAAAATGTTTGTATGTATTTTTATTTTTATTAATTGGCATTGGTTAGTCAAGGGAGGAAGTAGTAGTAGTCTTCTAATTTAAATTATTAAGTATTTTCGAATCAATTATTTCAAATGTTTGAGCTTTCATGTATATAATCATAGCAACGTAACATAAAAAAATATTACATAATCTACTTATTTAAAAAAAAAATTCAAGTGAAATAAATTAATATTTAAAAAAAATCTAAAATAATAGAAGGAAAAAAATGACTAAGTACGTATAGTCGTAGATCAATATTTTGTAATTTAATTTATTTTATACTGAAAATAATTTGATTTCTAATTTGTAATTCGAAATAAATATATTGTACTATATAAACATATGTTAATATGAGTTATTTTAATATATGTACATATGTATACCACATACGTATGTGTCTAATTTTTTCATAAATAAAATGAAAATACTCTTTCAATACATATTTGTAAAAATAACAAAATGCGTTTTTAAAAAGTCAATTAATCAGATAACGAAAAAATTTGCATGAATAATTACAAAAAATAAATATTTAGATTAAAAATATTCTAATATATTTTGCATAAATACTTATGTTTAAATTTTTTTAAAACTCCTTTAAACTACATATGTACGTTTCACATAATACTCATATATATGTACATACATATGTATGTATGGTAAAGTGCTAATATTCATGTAAAGTTTCCTATGTGAAATAATTTTATAATTAATTAAAATACGAGTTTTTACATAAAGAAATTTTAGCTTTTTACTTCAATTTTTATTAAATGCTAACACCTTTTCTTTTTTTTTTAAATAAAAATAAATAGATATACGTGTACATATACGTATTACGTACACTGGCATGCAACAAAACTGCCGCACTTTGAAAATTTCATATTTTCTCAATAAAAAGTCCTTTCTGGTCGGATTTAGTAATTTATATTGTGGTAAATTAACGTGATTATTAAAAATGGATCATTTTCAACCGGTAACCATTTTTTCTTGAATTCAGTATGCTAAAAGTGAAGTTTGTTAATACCAAATTCATTTATTGTCAAAATCTTAGAAGAATTTTACGCAAAAAATGTTCCATTTATTAATACAACAATATTTTTTGATGTTTTTTAATTTAAAACGTTATAAAACGGAAAAAAAAACAATGCTCTATAAAATTTTATTTAATTCTACATAAAAAAGCAATAATTTTTAATTTTTCAATATTTCGTATGTCGTCATTTTGCAGCTATAATGCATTTTAAACGATTGGGCATGGAATCATACAATTTTCTTATATAATTAGTATAAACTTCTTGTAAAAATACTTTTTCTACAATATTCTTTAAATCTGGGATCCTAGACTGATTTTCTTTTTGTATTTCCTTGCACATTTTGTGCCAAACGTGCATTCAAGAAAAAATGGTTACCGATTGAAAATGATCCATTTTTAATAATCACGTTCAATTACCACAATATAAATTACTAAATCCGACTAAAAAGGACTTTTTATTGAGGAAATATGAAATTTTCAAAGTGCGGCAGTTTTTTTGTATATCAGTGTATGTATTATAAATAAATAAAATTACACATACATATATACCAGTATATAATATAATAATATAGTAATATACGTACATATATATTAAAATATGTACAAGAGTAAAATTTATAAACAAAAGGTTAACCATAAAATCTAAAATTTATATGAATTTAAATCTAACATTTGATATTTCCTCTATTAAAATATCTAGGTATATTACAAACTTTTAAATATAAGTATGTACTATATAATAATATTGCCTACTAAACAATCTACAATTCATACGTATGTAGGACCTACAAATATATTTTATATTATGATAACCATCACGTCTTTCATTCATGCTTTACACTTTCTACATTGTTTTTCTGGCTTTATTTTTTTCTCTTATTATTTTTTTTTTAGGTATACGTACGTATCCTTTTATAACTGGTGGTATGATATTAAAATGCTTAAACTTCTGACACGTTCATAATTTGCCATTTTTGCTGTTTTCGCAATATTTCACTGGTTAAATTTACTTCATTTGCTGATTTCATTCTAGCATATTATTTTTACCCATTATCAGAATCCGGATATGATATTTTATCCTGAAATGATATATACAATTTCATCAAAATATATACACGTGATATTTAAAGAGAATGAATAAAATAAAACTGACTATCGGAACTGATTTTTATTTTCCTTTCTGTGTATATAAATACGTGTACAGACAAAACAATAATAAAAAGGAAAAAAATATATATATAAAGAAAATATTTGTACAAATCTATAATAGATATATATACATACATATACATAATAATAGTATTATGTACATTATATAATAAAATAATAACTTACCCTTTTTGATTGCTCCAGGACAAAAGGTTTGATGATGATGATAGCCATTTAAAAATATGTATTTTCATAATATAAGTATTTTAAACGTATACTTACCCAGTATGTAGTTATATATATAGATCGTGTCAAGACCAACAATAATAATTTTTTGAATAATTACTATTGTTCATCAGTTTATGATCTTCTTTTCTTTTCCCTTTTTTTATAATAATTTTGCATGAAAAATAAAACTTTCCACAAAAAAAAAAAATAAATAAAAAAAAAATGTGAAATAAAATTTTAATGCTGATTTATCAATTTTTTTTCTTCTGCTTTTATACAACCCTCACTTATTTCTGCATAGCGGTGGTGCATATAAGGTGTTCTGAAATAATTTTGAAAGCTCACAATTTTCTAAATTTTAATTTTTTTTAAAGTTATTTGCTTAATAATGACTTCTGATAATAAAATTTTCTTTTATTGTAAAATTGATACTTTTGGTACATCTTACAACCGTTTTTTCAAGGATATTTTCCAAATAATATATGTAAGTATCCAAATAAAATAATAAAATCAAATGTTTTCTGATCGTTTTAATACACTATGCAAAAATTGTAACTTTTTTGCCACCTTGTATTTTTTAAATATAAATCTTAATTTTGTACATTAAAAATTCGTACAATGTAGAAAATAAAATTTCTCAATCTGCTATGTCATCATCATGTCAAGCTATTTTTTTGTTTTTTAATTTCAAATTTTTAAGTCTTTTAAATATTTTATCATGGGAAAAAATGAAGAAAAAAAATGTAGCACATAAACTGAAAAAAAAAGATGATGATGGTGAGAAGGTGAAAAGAAAAATAAATAGGTAAATAACGTTAAAATAAAAAATCAAATATAAATATTGTATACATATACGTACATAATGTATGTACATATGTATGTATAAGAAAAAAAAAAACAATAATAAACAAATAGGAAAATCTTGTCATTATTATATCCTCCAACATTGTATTTGAGTGTCATTAGACTCATTCAAAGATCCTTTGCCACCCATTACCACCCATTTTCACTAGCTATAATAAGTTGTATCATTGTCGTTGACGTGGATGCACTCATGAGTATAGTATTCTTTAAAACATTTTATTTTTTTTTCTTTTCAAATCTTTTTCTTGATGTTATGATTTTTATTTTATTAGAAAAAAAAGAAATAACTTTCATGTATTGTTCATTAGAATAAAAACTAGATATAATAAAAATGTATTTTTTTTTTCTTTTCTTTTCTTTTTTATATGTATTGTTATTATCATAAAAACAAAAAACAAATGAAAAAGAAAAATTTTAAACTATAGAAAGTTCATGATTTATAATCTTAAAGTCCTTCTGATGTCTGCCATTATTATCATCATTATCATCTAAAGGTTAATGAACTTAACAATTAAATTTTCAGATATAATAGAAATAGAATAACAAGAAAAAATAATATATAAATGAAAAAGAGGAAATTAAAAATGAATTATAGAAATATAAAATAAAATAGAATAAAATAAAGATATCCTTCTATTATAATTTCAAATAAAATTTATAATTTATTCAATACGAAGAATTTTTATTAAAGTGTAATATTTTCAAAAGACAAAATGTAAATTATTATAAATTTTTTAGATTTTATCGGAGAGTTTTTTTTTTAAAAAATCATTTTTATTCTCACTAATATCTTTTCCCACTATTCTTATGTATTTAATTATTAAAATTCAATTTTCTCAAACTGATTATTCATGTGATTTTTTTTTCTTTATTTTTTTTCTTTGTGAAATTTATTTCAAATTTCATCGAAATGCAATTTAAAAAAAAAAAATTTAAAAAAGAGTAAAAAAATTGAAATAAAAAATAAAAAATTGTCCAATTTATAATTTTTTTTTTTTTTTTTTTGATTTCTTTTATATTTTAATCATCTCGATTATCATTTGTTTAATTATACAATGGGAAAATTTTCAATTGTACTCTTTTTCAATATTTATTATTATAAAGAAAAATGTTAGAATAGCTAGTTAATGTACAAATATTCACATATGTGTGTCTGTATATTCTTTAAAAAAAAAAAGGAAGCCATATCTATTAAAATGGGAAAAGAAATAAGAATTTATCCATTTAAAAATTATAGATAGTTCAATAGATATGTGTATAGTTTAGCACAAAAGGAAAAATATAATAAATATTAGATGATGAAATAGCGGAAAATCCTGTCCGATAAGTCCATTTTAATTCCACATGTCTTCTTCACGCTACCAGCATACTTATTCAAAAAGAAATTTAAGAATATATGTATATCGTCATGAAATATTTCCAGACAGACATAATGGCTGATTTATATTGTGTATGTATAATATAAGTATAGTTTATATATCTACATTTTAGATTTTAGGTATGTTGAAAATGTTCAACAATGATATCGGAATAAAAATTTTTACATACATACCTATATTCATATATGTATATAAGTAAAGAACATAGATATTCTCAAGCATTAACCTCAACTAAACCAACCCAACTAAAACTTAATATTCAAAAAATAAAACGAGGAAAAAATAAAAAAAACAGTTAAAAAGCTATTGGATATTCAATATAGCTCAAATTCTTGTCTGAAAAGTCCTTATTCTTCATTCTGGACATAATTTTTTTTCCTATTTCTATATATATTTACTTAAAGTACATATTTTCAATAACTGACTGTTATACAAAAATTATAAGAACTAGCTAGTATTAGTTAAATTCATTTAATAAATATACAGGATATAATATGTAATTGAAAACTGATCACTCTTCTGCCCAAAGGATAAATATATATATATAAGTAATCTATGCCTATATGCATACATATTTCATGGAGTCATAGTGCAATCAGTTTTTGAAAATACATTATTCATTCACATATTGTATTGTATTTTTTTCTTTAAATATATGAAATTTTCCTTAATATAAACGTTTATAACTATATATAATGTAGTTATTTAATACTATTTATGTTTTTCTTACATATTCACATTATTTTTTTCTTTTATAGTTGCTAAAAACACGTTTTTCTATAAAATTCCACTCATTTTTTTTATATTATAATATCTATTTCATGTTGTTATGGATAGATTTTAAATTCAATTCTTATCCCTGGCAAAAAAAAAAAAAAAAAAAAACAATACAAAAATAAAAAGGGAAGAAAAAGTGCATTGTGATATATATACATACATACACATACAAATATACCTTTAAATAAAATACCATGATGAAACAAAAAAGGAAATTGGTTTCGTTTTTCAAAAGGCTTTTCCTCTATTATTCGTAAAAGAAATGACTAAAGTTTAAAATAAAATAAAATTGAACAAAAAAATAAATAAAAAAAATAGTAAAAATAAAAATAAACAATGTACGAAATAAAATGTTAAAAAAGTCATCGAGAAAAATATAGAGAGAAGATAATATACATGTATATTACTCACTCACCATTTTCAATTTAAAAACCAGAAAAAAAAAACTAAATAAAGAAAATATATATTTATATAATATATATTGTATATTATTGTGGTATTAAATATCTTCAATTTAAAATTTAATATTATTATACACAGTTATAAGTATTATATATTCTTCATTGATTGATTGTACAGTGTGTTTATTTTTAATAACTGAACTAGTATCATGAAAAGATTTTATTTAATTAATTTCTCATTTCAATTTTCAATTCAACTTTTTCATCCTGAAGGGAAAAAAATCTTATTTTCTTTTGAAATTAATTTTTTAGTTGTTGATTTTTATTTTTGTTCCTTTTTTTACTTTATTTCATAAAAAGAGAATAAATTACTTTTCCGACAAGTCATTTACTTAGATAGTATCAGTAGGAAATAAAAAAGAAAAACTTGAGAAAATTGTCGATTTTTATAATCGAACAACAAAAGCCATCCGGCTATTCTTTCGGAAATGTTTAACAAAACTTATTAAAAATTTCATTTTTTCTAACATGAGAAAAAAATAAATAAATGTTCAGTGTAAAAGTTCGATTTTTATAATGTACATACTCTGAATATATACATAATACATAGTTCTTATTTAACCATTGTTCAACCGTTTTTTATGAAATTCTGTAACAAGTCATACTACCGTACTAAACAAAAATTCGTCGGCCGCTAAACGACTTTTTTGTTTTTCTGAATCATTTTTAAACATTTGGGGTTAAGAATCATGGATACAAACATCCATGAAGACTCAGATACCTGGATCCATCAATATCTAATAAAATCTCGTTTTCCTGAAAAAACGAGAGGACTCTATCTAGGGGTTGAGAACAGATGTCTATTCTTATTTCTTCAAAATCTTATAATCAACTTTTTTAAATTTTAACACTAAATAAATTAACCATTCCGGAAGAATACAGAAAAGTCTGAAAATTCTGAAGATTAAATAACTTTTATTTTAAAAAAAATATGTTAAAAATAGAAATTCAATATGGTGAAAATTGAAGAAAAGAAAAAAACAACAAAAAAATACGTATTTTTCTATTAATCTTTTTGTTTAATTATGTTTTTCTTTCTAGTGCCAAGTAAACCTCTTAATGTGACTGTTCTAAATGTAACATCGAATAGTATAACATTATCATGGAAAGAACCAAAACACCAAAATGGAGCTATTGCAGGATATTATGTCTATCATATACATGACAATCAAACTGATGTAAATGTTGTTAAAGGATATACTGGTCCATATATTACATTTATCATACCGAATTTAAGTAAGTGTTTTTATTTATTATTTTATTTCTGAAAATAATCACATTTATTTTATTGAAAATATTTTAAATATTTATTATATTTAAATATTATTGAATTTTAAGTAAAATCATTTTTCAATTAAATAAAAATTAAGTAATAACAAAATTTCGTTTCAATTTTATTAGTATCCAGGTATGAACATAATAATATAAGATTTTGATTACATTATTGTTGAAAATCAATTAATACTACATATGAATTTCGTATCTATTGTACAATTTTCAATTTTGTTGTTTTATAATATAACATAAAATATCGGAAAATAATTTATTGTTATTTAGTATTTTATTTTATTTTGAAATTTTGAAATTTTGATAAATATACAATATATATTATTTATTTAATTTAGAATTTTATTAAATTTGTGGTTTGTATCTATAAAATTCAACAAGAACAACAAAATTAAAAAACAATAGATACTTGAACATTTTTATGTAATTAATTTATATACATATTGTACATATTTTAAATCTGTTACAATAATTTTCGAATGATATAATATTTTTTGCGAAATTAATATTTTAAAAAAGGGAATTTGTCCATTAATTAAAATAAATTCATTCCTATAAAACTTCGTTGATGGATTTTATTTTAAAATGACCGAATTTTTTGTACTTAAAAAATAATTTTTCAGGATTATTTTTGTGGTTTTCATTTATTTTATTATGAAACGAAATTAATTTAAAAGAAACTGAAGGTTTTTTTAATTAACTGATTTTAATTATATTATGTTTTTAAATGCCATTAACAATAATAAATTAATGAATGACATAAGCAAAATAAAATATTTTTTTCTTTCAAGTTTAAGAAAAAACAAATTTAAGAAAATTGAATTATTTCATTATAAAAAAAATGTAAAAAAAAACGATATAAAAATAAAAAATTTAAGAAAGTAATTAATTTTTTTCAGATTTCTAAATTAAATTTTATTTTTTGAAGTTTAATAATTTTTAAGTGAAATTTATTTTCATAAAACGCAAAAATGTTATAATTGATGTATTGATGTTTTAATAAAGTTTGAGTTTATATATTGAATTAATTTTATTTAAATATTTTTCCTCTATAATTTTCAGAACCATTTTCTGAATATGAAATACGTATACGTGCATACACATCAAAAAATGAAGGTGAACCATCTGATCCAATAACACAACGTACAGATATAAGTGAACCAAGTGCACCAATAATTGTAAATTTAACATGTCATTCACAAGATGCACTAACAATACGATGGAAACGTCCTTTACGTTATTTTAATTCAATTGATTTTTATATAGTCACTTTACATGTATTGGGACAAAATGAATATCGTTCA
Organism: Bombylius discolor; assembly: GCA_939192795.1. NCBI lineage: Eukaryota > Metazoa > Arthropoda > Insecta > Diptera > Bombyliidae > Bombylius > Bombylius discolor. The sequence goes on along the minus strand of OW584241.1, from coordinate 16,061,190 downwards.
ATTGAATTAAATTCAACATCAGAACATTTAGAAACAGCGGTAAATATTATTATTAATTTTGAAAAACCAAAAAATATGTGTTTTTCTTAAAAATTTGATAATTCATATAAGTAAAAAATACTTCTATACTAACTTTAATTTCTTGTTCTTTTTTTTTTTATATAAAAATTAAAAATATTAGAAAATCACAAAAAGTCATATATCAAAGTTTTATTGGAATATTTGCCAAAAAATATATAAATAAATAAAATTGACAATTATGAAAAAAAAAGGACAGAAAAATAGCTATTTTGTTTTAAATTTGATTTTAGTGCATATTTAAAAAAATACACTATTTTCCATTCCAATAAATATATGAATGCAGGCAGTTAGTCATCATATTTCTCGTAATTTTTCATATGAATGTGTAGAAGAAAACAAAAATTTAAAAAAAAAAATGACGTTTTTTACGTAAAGTTCAGCATACACAATTTGCTAAATTGCATAATTTTTTAAAAATTTTTGTAAAAATGCCAATATCTTATATTTTGTTTTTTGATTACCTTTCACAAAAACAGACAAAATAAAACCAAAAAAAAAAAAAAACTTATAGTTCATCAACGATTAAAATATGAATCATAATTTTATGATTGCTTTTGATTTGATATTTAAAAAAATTTTATTTTGCTTTATTGCATATTACATAAAACATTTTTTTTATACTATCTATCTTTATTCATAAATATATTTTTTATTTCAATAATTCTATTTTTCAGCTAATTGTGCCAAATTTAACAACAAACTCAATTTATGAAGTTAAAGTATGTGCAATTTCATTTAGCATAATAAATCCAAAACAAAAATTGGTTGGAAAATTTTCAGAAGCAAAAAAGGTAATTATTTTGTTCATAAATTATTCTACAATTTTTTTTTTTTAAATTTATTGATTTTTTTTTCTTTCTACAAAAATAAAAATATTTTTACATATTTATTTTACAAGCATGTAATTGTATAATCTTAATTTAATTAAATATTTAGTAGGCCTAAATTAAATTAACAAAAAAAAACAAAAAATCCTTGTATGTTTAATTTATATTTATCTATTCTACATACATATATGTATGTATTATGTGAAAGAAAAATTAAATAACATGCTCGTAAATCATAAATGGAATACATGAATAAAAAAATTTATATTATTTTTTCATATTTTATATGTTTTATATTTCTTTTTTGTATTTTTCTTATATATTATTTCGTATTTTAATTTATTTTCTAAAAAAAAAAACAGGAAGGAAACTAACAAAAAAAATTAGAAAAAATAAAAAAAAACATTCTACATTATGCATCACATGCAAATAAACCATATCATATATGTACATGTGAAAAATTGTGTTTCTGATTTTCCTAAAATTTTGTGGCTTTATTTTTTATTTTATTCATTTTTCTGCTTTTAAATTTTATCATTTATTTATTTATTTATTTTTTTTGCTTATTGTTTTTAGAATTATTTTGTTTTAATTTATTTGTACATACATATTTTTTTATTTTAAATTGAAAAGTGTTTGCATGTATTATACATTCTAACACTTTATATTTTTTTCAAATATTTGATTTTTTTTTTTTTATTTATATCATCATCATCATCATCCAAATATCTGTTTTTGTTATTTATTTTTTATTATTTTTTTTTAATATTTTCACAGATTTTAATGCAACCAAATTGTGAAAAAATTCAACCATTGTTGCGACAATCACACAATCACTATAATCTTGCTGTTCTTATTGGCGTAATTTTTAGTTGTTTGGGCATTGTTTCTATTGCAATGGCATTTTTTCTTTGGAGGTAAGTCATGTTCTGAATATTTTTTTTGTTGTCGTTTTTTTTTTTTCATTATGTAGATTTTCATGTAATACATCAGAAATGAATATTATTCATTCATATCAGCATAAAAATGAACAAAATGAAAAATTAAAAAAAAACAATTGTTTTTATGTTAAAAATCATTTTTTTTATTTGTTTTGTTTTTTTCTTTTTTGTAAAAAATTTTTTATCTGTATAAAAAATCATATTTTAAAATGCAATATCCCTAAGGGAATTAAATTGTTTATGCATATGAAATATTCGTTCATAAAATAGAATTATGTAGATTTAATAATAATAACTGGAAAAATTTAATTTATATTTGAATTCCATTATGGTAATTCAATATTTTTCTTTCAAATCTTTTTTTTTTAAATATACATATTTTGAAAAAAAAATAATAATAATAATTACAAATATTATTGTTTTGATATAAAAGAATTTGTGACATTTATTTATATTCAATTAAAATTATGAATTTGTTCAGAATACGGGTACATATTTTTTTAATTACATATTTCTACATATTTTTTTCTCTTAATAATATGTAATATACATATGTATGTGCAAACATATGAAGGTTTTTAAATACTAACATAATACATATTATACTAAAAAAAAAACAATGAGTACAAAAAAACTAAAAATTATTATCATTGAAAACAGACTAATTGATTTTATCTGAAGTTTTTCAAATCCTAATAATATTGTTTTTTTTTTTTTAAATTTGAAATTAAAAAAAAACAAAAGTATGTACGTGTAAAATTAAAAGGATTATTTCATAACTTTTTTACTTAATTTATTTAATTTTTTTTTTTATTTAAAATTATTTAAGCTTTTACAATCACACCATTAAAAAGAAAATTACATGAATTTTTTTGTGAAAAATATTGAATACATATTTTATTTATGAACAACTTTTTACAAAAGCAGTAAATAAATTTTAATAATCATGGTTGACAATCCAAAAGTTTGAATATACTTTTAAAAGATTTAATTTAAAAAAAAAAAATTCAAAATTCTTCATTATTAAAAAATAAAAGAAAAAGGTTCTCAGTCATAACTTTCTTGATTTATTCTCGTTATTGGAATTCTTTTTCCTCAAATATAAAATTTTTGTCTTTTATTCAAAGAAAATCAAAAAGAAAAGGCTTTTTTCTTGAAAGAACGGAAAGGAGGTATTTTATACTCACTTCAATAAGTTTTTTTTTGTTTTTTCCTTTAAGTCTTTCATAAAGGTGAATATTTGAAATATTTTTTTTGTAAACTTCTTTTTTACCTTTTTCTTCATCTTTTGTTTTCTTCTTTTAAATAAAAGTTTAAACTAAATAGAATTTTTAATACGAATTTAATTTTAATGTTTACTGTTTTCTTTATAAATTTTTTTTTTTTAATTTAAAAATAAAATTACGTAATTTCCGTCAATTAATTTTAAATAAATGATAAATTCATTAAAAAAGAAATTCGGTCAACCTTAAATTTTATTCATTAAATAAATTCTATGTTATTTACATTTAATTGAAAACACCTATTTTTGTTATAAACGTATATATTTGAATAAATTTCATATACATACATATAAATCTTTTACAATATCAATAATTAAAATAATTTCTAAAAATAACATGTTTGATATAACAATCAATCAAAATCAGGATAAATAAGGTATTCACCTACATAAAAATTTTCTAAAAATATAAAATGAAGGGAATTTGTAATTTCAATTTTCCACGTAGAAAATATTTTTATGACATATATGTTTATTTTTACCTTAATTGATGTTTATTAAAAAGTAATTAAATACCAGCATATTCAAGTGTCACGATAAATATACATAAAATTTTTCATATTTATATTATTTAATATTTTTTTTTTCTTTTCCTTTCTCATTCTCTTATTTTGTTATTTGAGTGGGATGAATATTTACTTTATAATCCAAACAAAAAAAAAAGTTTATAAATAAATTAAATACACATTCTTTTACTTGATTTTTTTTTTTCATATAAAAGTTACTTAATTGAATTAGGTGATGTACATATTTATAAAAAACTTTGACAGTATAATTAAAAAACATATTATTTAACATAATATTATGTATGTCAAATAAATATTAAATATACAAGTATCGTATACCAGTAGAAGTAACAATCAACAAACAAAGTAAAACTTTTACTTCAATTCAAATTATGTCTTAATACCTGAATTACATATATATGTAATTATATTGATTACTATGCATAAGATTGTCATTACCATATATTACATGTACCTGTACATACATACGTAGGTATGATATGTACCCACATAAATATATGTATAAATAAATACCAATCAACCCTCTTCTTAAAATTGTTTGAAAGTAACAAATAAAATTACAAGTAATGTAAATATGTACATATATAATAATATTAACGTAAGATTATAATTTACAATTATTTACTGGTAATAAATGATTTACATTATTTTTAAACATATTTTGTAATTTTATTAAATTATTTTTTTTTAAATTGTTGAAAAATTCTTTAAATAAGCAATTTCAGGAAGATGAACATAAAATATTTTATAAATATTTTTTTTTTCTCGTTATACCTATTTTATCTTTAAATAAAATTAATAATAGCTACTTTTTATTCAGATAAGTAAAATTCTCCAATATTGTATTTTAAAATTATATACTCTCTAAATTAAATTTTTTAATATTTTATGATATATCACACACATACAAAAATTGATTCATAAAGTACATATAATTTAACTTTCCATTGAATTGCTTTTAGTGCAACATGTTTGATAGGAAACGTAACCAGCAATGACCCTCGTCAAATAATATACTTATTGTTATTTTTTTTTTTTGCTTTACATTGAAACAATAATTCAATTTGGAAAATAATTGTTGGTAATTGTCACAAAAAAATACACTAAATTTTTTAAAAGATCTAACAAATATTTTAGTGTGTCAATAAATGAAAATTAATTAATTAACAGTTGGTTGTAATAAGTAATAAACATTTCTATCCTAAAGAAATAAACTAACTACATTTTGTCATATTCTTCCTTTATGTTTCTATATTTACAAATCAGCCGTTTATTTTGAAAGTGGCATAAGTCACTTTGTTCAGTCATAGTTTCCATACAATTTTCATATATTTCTGCTAAGGACATTGTAGGACATAATATTACCTAATATAACTTTATTATTATAAATAGTTTGAAAGGGCATATCATTTTTAATCTGAAAATTACTTTAACTCATTTTCCACCAAAAGTTGACTTAAGCCACTTTCAAAATAAACGGATCAAAAAAAGAAAAACACATTTAAGTCAAATTGCAAGTTTTTCAGGAAAAAAGTGTCTAAAACTTAAATTAACATAGAAATTCTAAGAACAGCTTGATGCCAACTTTACCAATTTTTAACGTTTTAATTTTGTTCATATATCAGTAATAAAGTTTTTTTTTTTTAACCATAAACCATATTATCTTGAAATATTGTAATTTCAAAATCATTTAGTGTGAATCAATTTCGTAAAAGCCTTAAAAAAATACGAATAAAAATTTGATAAATTTTCATTTTTTAAAAAGAAAAATAAGAAAAAAAAAGTTTATTATTGGTAATTACACAGTATGATTACCCTATCATACTCGTACAATACAGATATAAAAATACATATTACCTGTGTTTATTTACATAACTTCAAAAGTATGTACTCAATATTCTAAAATAAACTTTTCTCATATTATAAAATGTATACATACTAACATACACATAAATTAGAATCAATTAAAATTTATCATCGTGTAAATTATTATTATCAATAAATTACGAAAAAAAAAATATTTTTTTTTATTTTCTATCTTTTTTGCATGATAAAACAAAGAAGAAGAAGAAGAATTTTTTTTATCATCATAAAATTAACGATAAGAAGGTTGATTGCTATTTATCTTATGTGTATATTGTCTATACACATGTTTCAATACATATAACTTACTGATTACACCTGTTTAATTTATATATATATTTTTTTTATTGTAGATTGATATATTCCGGTTCTATTCCTTCAATTTTTATAATTTTTCTATGATTAAAGACTGCTTTTTTTGTGTATTTTTAAAATATTGTGTTAAAATGCAAAATAAATTTAATAAAAAAAGAAATAGACAAGGAAATATTTTTACGTGAGTTTTGAAATTTTATTTTAAATTCAACGTTAAAATTTAATAGTAATAAATTTGTGATAATATAAAATAAAATTTAAGAATCAATATGTTTACACAATTTTTAGTTATTTAGTTTATTAACTTTTTGTGACATTAATTTTAATAAAATTTTATATTAAATCCTTTTTAATTTAGTTCAATTTAAAATATTAAAATACTATAACAATTAAATTAAATTTAATCTGATAGGAAAATTATTTGTTTAAAAAAAAAAAAAAAAAAAATTAGCCATGAATTAAAAATCACTTTAAACAATTTTATAATATTGTTTAATTTAATTTTAATAATCAAAAAATTTCTATATATCGTGTACCTCTATATGTGTAAAAATACATACATACATACATATATGTAATAATTATTTTTAATATACACAATAGCATTTATTTTTCTAAATCATTATGTAACCATAAAATATTGTACGGTATATGTACATATTTATTTTATGTGTGTGTTGTTTTTTTTTTTTTTTTTTTTTGTACTTTTTGTTTTGTAATTTCATTAAACTTTTTCATATATGCTCTCTGTGGTATTGTATTCTAAAATTAAATCATCGTTTTTTTTCTTCCTAAAATTATAATTCAATTATATCCTTAAATAAAAGTAAAATAATAAAATGAAAAAAAAAAAATCAATGATTCAATTTTAAAAGCGATGAAACTAATAAATTGTATGTGTTAAGTAATGAAAACTCCGTCATTCATTTAATTAAAGAGTTCAAAAATAAGAAAAATAAAACATAAAACTTTTTTAAAGTTCTTTGTTTTTGTTTTTTGTTTTTTTTTTTTTAAATATTATACATATATGAAATGAAAATATAAATTCTCTATAGAATATCATAACATACTATCAAACTTTCTTTAATTCTTTTATAAATTATTTTTTTGAAAGACTATAAAAGCTAAAAGTTATAATGAAGTTAAAATTGCTTCGAAGAATAATAATAATCATACATATATACATACATATATTATAAAATACAACATACATAATATAATATTCACATTATATATAAATATATCAATACATTTCCTTTTTATTTAATATTTAATTTAACGTAATTCACTTAATTCAATATTCCAAAATATCACTTGTGAATTCATTCCATTTTCATGTGTTTATTATGTATATATGGAATTAATATTGGTTTATATTATTATTATACTGTACAAAACCATTATACTTGTAGATTATTAATATATGTATGTATGTATATAACGTATATGTAAATATTTGTGAAATTTTGAATAAGCATCTAGGTACTTATATATATGTACCTATACATATAGTATAAGGAATATACAATATTGTGGCTATACATACGAGTATATATTTATTATACATAGGAGTATGTACATTTATCAAATAATTATTTAGTAAAAGTTTATCTGACCACATAAAGTCCTTTTTTCATCTTCTTCCTCATTTTTATTTTTTTTTATTTTCTTTTCCCTACACAAAAGAAAAAGAAACAAAAGTTGTCTGCAAAATTCAAAAGTGACTCACAGACAAAACAATTTGAAAAGTTTGAGGTGTACCATGTTATAAAAAAAAATTAATTAAAAAATGTTTTTATAAACTTATTATTTTTTTTTTCTTCTTTACTTTCTGTTTTTCTCTTTACTGTGGTATAAAAAGGATTAAAGAAAAAATAATGTTTTTCTTTTTAAATACATTCACAGGATACATACATACATATTTTGTTACTTAAAATCTTACGAAAAAAAAGTTTTATATTGTTTCTTAAGTGGCTATTATGCAAAATTAAATAAAAATGAAATGATTATCATGCAAAAAAAAATATTGAAAATGAGAATTGAAATTAAATAATTTATGTAATTTTTTAATTATGCAAATATTTGAAAAGCTTTTGTGAAAATTGTTGATATTTCAGTTATAAATCTTTTTTTTAATAGTCCGCAACAAATCATTTTTATAAGAAAGTTTTTTTTTTTTTTGAAAAAAATATCATGTTGAAACAAAAAATGAAAATTTTTCAAGCTATCATAAGCCTTTCCTTCTATTTATTTACCTTAGTCGTTTTAGAAAAAAATATTATTTACTATATTTAAAAGTTCAATGTCTTATAGATATGTACTTCTAAAAAAAATTTTGTTATTTTAAATTTTATTTGTATGACTTTTCAATTGGTTTGCTGAAGAAAAAAAAAAAGGATTAAAATGTTACAAAATTTAACCACAGATAGGTCTCGCCGAGACAAGAAAAAAATCGTTTGGTTGTGGAGTGAAGTAATCTCAACGGTTTCTGAGGTGCGGGGTGTTAAAGATTTTTGCAACTTTTTTTTCTGAAACAGCCTATATCTCCGTTGTTAATTAATGTAAAGCAATAATGGACATACATAACGAAAGGGAATCCTTTACCCTTTTAATTATCATAAACACCATCTCTACAGCCCCCTTAGCACAAAAGTTATTAGTGATCAAAATAAATTTGCAGTTTTTTACCTAATATTTTGGAAAAACCCAGTGATGACTTATTAGCATATAATTTTTCACAATAAATGAAAAGAACAATTATTACTCTACAAATTATTTCTGTGCTGTATGACTCTACCAGCCTCGCTAATAGCTTTTCTGTTAAACCGGACACCCTTTATATTAATATTTCTTGCTTCGAAAAGTTATTAACATAATTTGAAATATTTTTTGAAATACTTTTTTTTTTTCTGTCCCGTATTTCTTACAAAGGAATTTTAAACACTGTTCCTAAACTTTGTTTTGGTTTATTAGAAAATAACGAAGAAATTCATAAAATTTAATGACAGGATTTAATTTTCTAAACTAAAAAATTGATATGTATAGTACGTACTGTACATACATATATTAGCAAAAAATTTTTGCTGCACAGTTGTGTCTTTGTCCAGAAAACAAATAAAGAAGATATTACGATTATAACGTCCAAAACTCTTTTGGAAAACTTCGAATAAAGTTTTAGAGGAATTTTCTATTAGTTTCATAAAAATTTTGCTCAAAGGAAAACAAGATACAGCATCCCCTAAATCGTGATTTCTTAAGATTTTTTTTTTTTTTATGAAATGTAGAATTTAATTTAACATTGTTCTTAATTTAATTTTTTAATTTCAAATTTTTAGGATTTGTATGTATTTTGGGCTGTGTATTTTTATCAGTCAGTCAAAACCGAGAATATGTATACTTTTTTTTTTTTAAATAACAAATAGCACCACCTTATAATTTTCTTCCTTTTTTTTGCTAAATTTAATCTAAATAAGTCATTGCATTTTTGTCTTCTATTATTGATTTCCATAACTCAATATCAAAAATTCTTCTTGGACTTGTGTAACATAAAAAAACACACACCGACACATTATAACTATAGTTTAAACATATTGAGAAACCCATACTCTGAATTTTTTAAATACTTTGTAATTATTTATTGCTTTTACTCCTTCCAATTAATGAAATTTTCCAATTTATTATATCCAAATTTTATAATTTTGTCTTTTAAATTAATTTACCAATAAAATTATTATTGGTACATGCTATATTAAAAAATGTACATTAAACATTTTTTACAATAATTTAATAATTTATACTACTGAATATTAAAAATAATAATTATTATGTATAATATGTACTCAAAGGAGCAATTTAATTATAACTTTTAAAAAATCCATTCATGTTTTATACTTCTTTTTTTTGTTTTAATTTTGTCTCCCCCTCTTATTTTTTTTTTTTGCACATCTTTAAATTTTCAAAAGTCAATTAAAATTTTTTAATTGAGTACCTGTTTACTTCATTACTTTATAATTAGTATCTCATTAATTTTATATTCATTCGAAAATTTTTTCTCTATAAAATAAATTCATAAATATCATCACAAAGGTTTTTTTTTTATATTGTTTTTCAATGGTGTATATATGTATGTATGTATTGTAGATATTGACATACATAATCGTACAAAAAATATTTTATTAATTTATTTCAAAAATATATTTAATATTGATCAATAAATAAATAATTCGTTGTATCAATAAATTTATAAATTATCGGTTTCTTGTATTTCGTATTTTTAATATCTTCATTTTTATTTTTATTTTTTAAGCAGAAAATGTTTTCATGCAGCCTATTATTATTTGGACGATCCACCACATCATTCTACAATGCCACCATCTGTCGATTGGGAAATACCAGTTGAAATTGGTGGTGAAATTCGTGCTGCTGTACCAGTTAATGAATTTTCAAAACACGTAGCATCATTACATGCTGATGGTGATATTGGTTTTAGTCGTGAATATGAAGCAATACAAAATGAATCAATTGTTGAAGAATTACCATCTGAACATTCACAGCATCCAGAAAATAAAAGAAAAAATCGTTATCTTAATATAATTGCATGTAAGGATTTTTTTTTTTTTGTTTTTTTGTTTTTTATCTATTTTTCTAACGATTTTTGCATAAATTTTTTTTATTCTAATCGTTCACTATGAAAAAGATAGAACAAAAAAAATCTCATTCAATTCAATTCAATTTTATTACAGATGATCATAGTCGTGTACATTTACATCCTTCACCAGGTCAAAAGAAAGGTTTAGATTATATAAATGCAAATTTTATTGATGGTTATCAGAAAGCACGTGCATTTATTGGTACACAAGGACCATTACCAGATACATTTGATTCATTTTGGCGTATGATATGGGAACAACGTGTTGTAATTATTGTAATGATAACGAATTTAGTTGAACGTGGACGTCGTAAATGTGATATGTATTGGCCAAAAGATGGTAGTGAAACATATGGTGTAATGCAAGTTAAATTATTAGAAGAGGAAGTTATGTCAACATATACTGTAAGGACATTCCAACTTAAACATTTAAAGGTAATTATTTAGAAAGATAGAAAAATAATAAAAATAAAAATTGCAAAATTTCTCTTTTCTACTAATACTCAAATTTAAAGTTGTGTCAATTTTATTTAAAAGCGAAAAAACATGTATTCACTTTCAGAATAAATTTAAATAATTTTCTTTTCAATTTTCCAGTTGAAAAAGAAAAAACAACAAAGTGCTGAAAAAATCGTTTATCAATATCATTACACAAATTGGCCGGATCATGGTACACCTGATTATCCATTGCCAGTATTAAATTTTGTTAAAAAATCATCTGCTGCCAATCCACCTGATGCTGGTCCAATTGTTGTTCATTGCAGGTAATTTTCTAAAGAAATTTGAATTTTTATTTTAAATTTAAATTTCATTTTCAATGTAAATTTTCAGTTTCGTTTTTATTTTTATTTTAATCAATTTGAATTCATTTTTTTTTTAAATATAGTGCTGGTGTTGGTCGTACAGGAACATACATCGTTTTAGATGCAATGCTCAAACAAATTCAACAAAAGAATGTAGTTAACGTCTTTGGATTTTTACGTCATATACGTATACAACGTAATTTCTTAGTTCAAACTGAAGAACAATATATATTTATACATGATGCTCTAGTCGAAGCAATCGCTAGTGGTGAAACAAATTTAAATTCAGATCAAATTGATGAATTAAAAGATAATACACAATTTTTAGAATATCAATATAAAAATATTATACAATTTCAAACAAAAGATATTCATATTGCTTCAGCAATGAAACAAGTTAATTCAATTAAAAATCGTGGTGCTATATTTCCAATTGAAGGTAGTCGTGTACATTTAACACCAAAACCAGGTGAAGATGGTAGTGATTATATAAATGCATCATGGTTACATGGTTTTCGTAGATTACGTGATTTTATTGTAACACAACATCCAATGCAATATACAATTAAAGATTTTTGGCAAATGATATGGGATCATAATGCACAAACAATAGTTTTATTATCATCATTAGATGAAATTGTAAGTTTTTAAAAAACTTATATTTATTTTTTTAAATATTTTTTTAAATATATTTTTTTGTTATTTTTTTAGTCTTTTTCACAATTTTGGCCAGATGAAATGTTACCCATCGAAAGTGATTATTATCGCGTTAAATTTTTGAGTAAAACAAATAAAAGTGATTATGTTAGCCGTGATTTTGTCATACAATCATTACAAGATGATTATGAATTAAATGTTAGAATGTTACATTGTCCAAGTTGGCCAGAAATGACAAATCCAAATAGTATATTTGATTTTATAGTTGATGTACATGAAAGGGCTAGTGATTATCGTAATGGACCAATTGTTGTGGTAGATAGGTAAATATAATATATCTGTTTTTTAAATACAAAAAATATTCTACTACTAACGAAAGTTTGAAAATAATAATCAAGAGCTAATTTTATTAACACTTTTGAACGAGAACTTTTAACCTAACCAATTCTTCAAAAGTAAAACAAAATATCCTTTTTTCCTAGAAAAACACAAAACTAGCGGTACATATACAAATGTACACTATACATTTTTCATGGAAATTTTGAAGTTTTTTTTTCTTCAAAAAGCTGTATTCCAGCATTCCGTGAACCAAAAAGCTCAATTATTTGATCGAAATATTTGTTGAAATGTCAAAAATCTAATTTTGACTTTAAAGATCTATATTTCAGCAGCCTCTCAACATTCAACGTTCAATATTTTTAACCTTGATTTCCATTTTATCTCGAAAACCAGAAAAAATAAAAATATTAGTTTTTAAATACAGGATGCTGAGACACAGCTTTTTAAAAAAAAAAAATCAAAATTTCCATATTAAATGTATGGTATACATTTGTATACGCACCGCCCGTTTTTGAACAAAAACGATTAGTCAAAATCCTAGGGAGTAATTCCATTTTGTAACGGGTGTGACATGCTGACTCTTAAATATTTATGTTCCTAATATGCCTTGTAGTGAAAGCAAACGACGGTTACGATTAAACAGAAAACTTCAAATATTCTTAATCAGAATCGTCATTTTAGTAACGTAACAAGTGTGACGCTGAAGATTTTGAATTTCACGGATTTTCGTATATTTCGTTGAATATCATAAAATGTTCATATAACCAATTCCAAAAATTATTTTTAATTATACTGTAGACACTTGGAAGAATCTTTTGAAAAAATTTGACGAGAAACAATGCAATACTTTTTTCATAATTAAAAAAAGAAATGTAACGGGTGTAACATATTTTGTAACGGGCGTGACAGCGAAACGAATTTCTACTGATAAGTAGCAAAAATTTTGTTTTTAATACTGTTCTTCATCGTGATACCGTAAATAATTCAACATTAGATACACCAAAAATTGATATAATACTCGTACTTATTAATTTTAAGGAAAAAAGTGGTCGGTTTGCGTGGAATTCTCCTATTGTTAAAAGAAAATTAAGAACAAATAATAATTTCTTGTTTAATAATAATAACTTTTTTTTTTTTTTCATTTTAATTAAATAGATACGGTGGTGCTCAAGCATGTACATTTTGTGCAATTTCATCATTATCTATGGAAATGGAATATGATGGTACAGCAAATATATATACATATGCCAAATTATATCATAACAAACGTCCAGGTGTATGGACATCAAGTGATGATATACGTCTTATTTATAATATTTTATCATTTTTACCAACAAATTTACAATTATTAAAACGTACCGCATTACGTACTGAATTTGAAGATGTAACAACAGCAACCCCAGATTTATATAGTAAAATATGTAGTAATGGTAATATAAGTAGTACATTAATAAATTCAAATTCAACGACAACACAACAACAACAACAACAAATAAATTCAACATTAAATCAACAACAAACTACAATAACACATAATTCATCAAATGGTAATGGAATTGGTATTAATAATAGTGTCACCGGAGGAAATAATAGTGGTAATGGTGATCAAGTTATTCAATTAAATTCAAATGATGATAATGATGAATTATCTGTTGTTGTAACAGATGCTCAAAATGTAGATGTTATAGGTTAGAAATTTATATTTAAAAAAAAAAAACAACAACAACAAACAAAAATAAGTAAATAAATAACGGTGCATTTTAAAAGAAAAAAAATATATATTATAATGTATAACAATCTTTTTTCATATTTTCTCTTTATATTAAACTTAAACTATTTTACAAAAAAAAAAAAAAAAACAAATAGCTAAATAAAACCACCCGTGAATATTATTCAATAATAGAGAGCAAAAAATAATAAAGTATGTTAGAATGTAAAATAACAAAATACAAGAACCAGAATGATTTATATTACATTTTAAAATAATTTTTTTTTTCTTTCTTAATAATTTTATTTGTGAATAATAAAAAAATGAAAACGCATAACTTATCAAATTAAAACAGCCACAAAAATAAAAAGTTAATATATCTTCTAAATAAAAATATTATTGAAATAATTGTATAAAATGATTCTACGATTATTCTATAATAGAATACAAAATTAGAAAAATAAAAGCAAACAACTTGCTAATATACAAGATAATTTTTGTTTTTGTAATTGATAATGTGAAAAAAAAAAATTTCTCAATTCAGCCTAATTTCGTATTCTGTTCTAAATTTTGAATTATATTTGATTTTAAAATATTTTTAATTCAATATTATTGTTTTTTCTAATGTCATTTATATGTATGTATAAAGAAAATATGATATTTAATCGGGCATACATTAATACAATCTAAAAAAGAAAAAACAAAAACAAACAAAAACAAAAAATACTGCATGACTATTAATATTTTTTTTTAATGTTTGTGCTTTGTGTGATTGTTCAAATGAAGGTAATGTAATTTTTTTTTTTTTTTTTTTTTTTGTGTAATGCATTTGAAAGTATATTCTTGTGTGAATGATGATGATACATTCAAATATATATATATATTGTAAATTTACGATGCGAATGATGATCTCGATTGGTGTAATTGTAATTAATTATTATTATTATTATAGATTATACGATAATTTTAAGAGAAAAAAAAAAACAATGAGTGAATACAGTAATTAAAAAAAGGTTTTCTTGATTTTTTTTTTGTCTTTATTTAATATATTACATTTAAAAAATTTAAAAGAAAAAACAATAAAAAAAAAAACGTTTCCTAACGAGAAATTCGCTGGTATTTTTGAAACGTTTTCACAACATAAACCGGAAAGAAGAAAAAAAAGCTGTATGTAGTTATAATTGTTTGGTTTATGAATAGAAATTAAAAAAAAAAAAAAAAGTCTTTTTGTTTTAGTTGTCCCTTTAAAACTCCTTTTAATTGTCTTTTTTTTTTTTAAGAAAGAAAATTTCATACTTTGTTTATAAAAATAAGAAAATTTTAATTGTACACATTAAAAATTAAAGTTGATTGTATTAAAAAGGAGTTGGAAAACTAAAAAATCATTTTATAATATTACCAATTATGATTAAAGCGATTAAAAAACAGCATAATTAAATAAGAAAAACAAAACAAATACTCTATGATGTATGTTTATAAAGACTGGTTTTTGTACACTTTTTATAAGTAACAATTAATTATATTATTATTATTATTATTATTATTAAATGTTTATAAAAAAACAAACATTTAATTACTTTATTTTTATTGTTTATTTTTTTTTTCACGTTTAATTTCTTGTTTTTAATTTGATGTTATTGTGATTGATTAATTTAAAGTAGATTTTTTTCATGTTAACATAAGTACTGTATTATTCAATTTCATAACATAAGAAAACTCACATAAATTTGTTGTAATAAATCGAAAAGTATGATAAAAACGAATACAATAATGACTTATGCTTAATTTACAACCTAGAGTGAAAATTTTTACCTGTGGAGCATGGAGAGTAAAGTTTATTAAATTTGAATTTTATCACTTTACTTCTTAAAATTCAAACTGACATAAAAATACCCAATACATATTACTGTCATTAAAAAAAAAAAAATACTCAACGTCAAATTCTGTATTGAAATTTTTTTCTACAGGACTTTTTATTTTTAATTGACATTGAAGTTAATTTTTCGAACATTCAAATTGAAAATTAGAAATAGACCCTAATCTGACGCTGACTATGCAATCTCACTTTGAGATGTAAATGCGAATTTCAATAAAAACTTTTAATCTAGGATGTAAATTAAGCATTATATCTTTAAAAGAAACTAATAATGCATTCCTAAATATCCAGTTCATAGTAAAATATTTGTTTTTTTTTAATCATATGTGATAATATTAATTTTTTCCGTTATATTTTTAATTTTATTTTAATTTTTACATGCCATAAATATTAATATTTCGCACAAATTTTAAGTGATTTTTATTTTTTACATAATTCATTTATTTTATTATTATTATTATTTTTTTTTTTTAAGAATTAAGAACAGCCTATAATTATAGTTTTTGAGAAAGTACGAACTAAGTAACTTTCCCTTTTGAACAAGATCATTATCATTCACAAACAAATTCACAATTATCGAATGTAATTTAATTTTTTTCATAAAATAATTTTTTTCTTTTTGGAATTCTAATTTTTAGGACTTTAAAGGATTTTTCTTTAAATCATTCCCAGTGCTTATTATTCAATTTTTTTTTTTTTACCACAAAGCAGTAATATTACTATATCGAGTCTATTTTTAATTTAATTAATTTAAACAACAACAAAAATAAAATAGTAATAAATAAACGTACAAAATATTAATTTGAAAATAAAATACCTGTTTAATTGCGGTGTCATGTTAAAAATCAATCACAATAACATTTTTTTTTTTTTTGTTATGCTTTCTCTTTAATTTTTTTTTCTTTTTTCAATTTTTTATTAATTTTTTTTTCTCTTCTACATATATTGTCATCACATGAAATTATAATGTAATCACAAAAATACAAACAAACACAAAAAAAAAAAATACATTAATTAAATTGTTTACATAGAATATATACAATTAAAATATAAGATATATTAAATGTGATTTAAAATATAATTAAAATAAAAATAAACTATTGAAAAATGAAAAGAAAAAAAAACAGAAAAGTATGTTTAAGACGTGGAAAAATATATTACTATTAATGTTTCATTAGAAAATAAATAAATACAACAACAAAATAATGTAATGTATCTATTTGAAAAAAATTAACCACTTTTTTTTTTTGGTTTTGTTTTTTAAATGTAAATTATGCTAAATTATTTTATAAAACATTATTATTACTATTATTATTATTTTTTAAATTGCATAAATTATAAGCAATTCAAAATTTTTTATCCAAAGTAAATTCAATTTGAATTTTTGTTATTAAAAACAGCAAAACAAAAAAAAAAAAAAGCGTAATATAAAAAATTATAAATTGTGAAATGGACCCTAAAATAGGTGGTATAAAAGTATTATTATTTAATAGAATTTTAAAAATTAGATTATAAAATGATTATTAAATTAAGAGAAATTAATTTATATAATTAAGTAAATTGAGATTAAAAACAACAACAACAAAAAAAAACAAAAAAACACAAAATTTATAGTTAAAAATTTTAGTTATAAAACAAAAAAAAAATATAATAATAATAAAAACGAAATAACAAGAAAGAAAAAAAAAATTCATAAGCAATTTTTAAAAATAAAGAAAAATTTATATATTAAAATAAGAAAAATATTAATTATCTAACTATTTAATATAAAAAATATATAAATATATATATTCATGTACATTGTCAGTATATGAAAATAATTTAAAAATTAAAAACAAAACGAAAAATATACAATTTGACTTAAGATTTTAAAAAAATAAAAAATGACACATGTACACACTAAAAACAAAAATCATTTATGTATGTTGAAATATAAAAATTAAAAATAAATATATATATATATATATAAATTAATTATAATACAATTCGGAAAAAATAACAAAAATTATTTTAATGAAATGCATAAAAACAAAAAAAAAAAGCAAAATTGAAGAAACAACAAAAAGAAAAACAAATAGGTACATTTAAAAATTACTGTTCAATTCGAATGCATAAAATCGAGAAAAAAAAATATTATGCAACGCAAAAAACAAAAATAATATATAGGTATACAAACATATATGTATATACAAATATATTATTATACAAATTTTAAGTCAAAATATTCTGATAAAAGAAAATATTCATGTAATAATTATAATTAATTAATAAATGATAGAAATAAAAATGAAAAATTATTCTATAAAATTTTCTTTTTAATTTTATTCAATTTATGTTAAGTTTTTTAAGAGTATATAGACAAGGATTCAATAGATTTTCACATTTTGGATTCCTCCTCAAGTCTTTTTTCTTACAGTAAGGTACAATTTAAAAACATCAAAAATTTGACGATCACATAATTATTGTATTGACATCATTGACATGCCGTTGACAAATCAAATGCATCACAAATGCTTTTGCATTACTTGACGTTTTTGAAGGCTAAGAAGAATTTCTAAAAGTATTTTTATATTTTTAAAAATAATAATGGACAAAAAAATTATAAAAGAAGTTCTATTCACCCAAATATTCACCTATTCATTTTTTCCTCCATTAAAATTCGTTTCACTCAGACCACATCTAATAATCTAATAATTTTGACAACAGCAAATTTGCAGTAACTTTAAACTGAATGCTTTGCTGCTCAAAAATTTGCAGTCAATTGCAAATGCATCGAGTTTTTGAATTTTTGACGCA
Organism: Bombylius discolor; assembly: GCA_939192795.1. Taxonomy (NCBI): domain Eukaryota; kingdom Metazoa; phylum Arthropoda; class Insecta; order Diptera; family Bombyliidae; genus Bombylius; species Bombylius discolor. The sequence continues at coordinate 16,042,527 of OW584241.1, read as the reverse complement.
TTCGTCAAAAAGTTTATGAATTGTTGATTTTCGTCAAAAGACGATCATTTGACGTTTTTAAATTGTACCTAAGCTTAATGTGGCGTCACAGATGACATCCTTACTTCGATCACGCTAGCGATTTCGAGCATATGCTTGAAGGTTATGTGATTTACATTCTCTATAAAGTAGAGACCAATTAAATCAGCCCTTTTGCTTTAAAACGCTAGACATTGGCACAGAAAATATACCGCGCTATCTTGGTATTTTAAATATGTAATCTATATATGTATGTTTTTCAAAGAATTCTCATTCTTTTCAGACGACACCCTAAAATACCGTGTTCTGTAGTCCAGAGTTCTAATCTATCTGAAGGTGCTCTACGTTATGTTCAATAACTTCCTTTTGGCATGACCCATTTCTCAAGAACTGAATCTCTTAACTTTTTCTACTTACCGACGGAATTGTAAAGTAGAAAATTTGAAAGCTCACCTTGTAATTAATAATAGTTCAAGCGTTTAAAAATTATCAATCGTTACAACAATGTACCTATATAGTAGAAATTTCTTGAGTTAGAATCAGAATTAAATTATTCGTGATTCAGAAATGTCATACAGGATATAAAGAGACTTTTTTTTAAATCAAACGATGGAAAAACCTCATTCATGTATATGAATTCAGATGAATAATTTTTTTTTCAATTTCATTTATTCATATTTTTTTTTTTCATTTATTCAAATTTTCATATTTTACATTTGTTTTTTTTTAAATTTACATATTCTACAAATCCATTCTTTGAAAAATTTCATCTGTGTTTTATGATTTTTTACATTTTTCAAAACCAATTGAAAATTCAATTTTCATAATTCCAAATCGGCTTTTAGGAAATACATTTGGTATCCACTCAATGATAAAGGCATTACGATTTTTTTCCTATAACAATAAAATTATTTTTAATTGTTTTTGCAAATTAATAGTAAATTTAAATATTTTTACCTTGGAATTTGTTTCAAATTTAATATAAGTTGAAAGTAAATCTGGTAGAATTTTCTTGAATTTATTACCATCAGGGAATTTTATTAAATTATTGCTATTTATTTCATTATCATTTTTATCATATAATTTAAAACTACCATCAGACTTTCCTATGAAATATCGTTCAATTTCAATTTGTGACTAAAATTAAATGTAAAAGAAACAATAATCCAAAAATTGAACAAAATAGGTAAAAAAAATAAAAAATAAAAAAAAAATTTCTACTTTACTTCTTGAGTATTAAAAATTTTTTTAATTATCGATGGTGAATTGAATATCCATTTTGATTGCGGAAGTCCTTTAAGTTTACCTTTTTTTATAATAATTGTTGCATTCGGTATTCTAAGTTTACCATTTACACTAAATTTTTGACTTAAATAATCGAAGAAATCCTGTAAATTAAAAAAAAATAAAAATACAAAGTATTTTTAATTTCAAATTCCTAGAAAATTTTATCATTTTAAATTTTTAATAAAATTCTAAATCACTTACATTTTTCGTACTAAATACATGTTTTATATTTGTGTCTTTTGTATTTGCATCAATACTCATATTTATTTGTTCAATAACAAATTCTAGCCATTCATTAAATTCTAAAATTGGTTGTTCATGTTGTTGTTGATGTTTTTTTTCTTGTAATTCATTATTAAATTCATTTTGTTGATAATCGTTGTGTTTCTTTTTATTTTTACTTATTGCAGTTCCTGTTTTAATTTGATTTTCTAAGGATTTATTTTGATTTATATTCACAATATCATTTGTTGCTAATGCTGTTATTGTTGTTGCTGCTGTTGTTGTTGTTGCGGCTAATGCTGTTGCTACCATTGCATTTAATTCATCATTTTGATTTGATGATAATTCTTCAATATCAATATTTCGATTATCAATTAAATCCATTGTATCCTTTTCAATTTCCATAAATTCATCAGTATTCATTAATACATCATAATTACATAATTCAATTTGATCAGTTAATTTAAATTGATCCATTAATTCAATTTGACAATCAGTTAATTCTAAACATTCATTATTTTCATTAATAATTGGTACTGTTGGTATTGTTGATGAATCTAATCTATCATCATTTGTAATATTTGATAATAATTCTGTTTGGTTTGTTGCTGACATATCAACCAAATGAATTGAATCAACATTATTCTCATTTTCATTTAATGATATTTGTAAATTATTTGTCGTACTAGTAATATCATCATGAAATATATTTCCTGGTAAACTTTCGGTATTATTCAATTCAATTACAGAATTTAAAATACCATCTGTGAAATTATAAAAGTCCTAAAAAAATATTTTAGAAAAAAAAACTGTATAAATATAATATCTTTTTGAATTTAAAAGTTTCTAGCTTAATACAATAGCTACAATTTTATCTTAAATATTTAGAGTTTTTTTTAACACTTTGCAGGAGAGTAAGATTTTCGATGTCTAAACGTGTATTAATCAAGTTGATAGTTTACGAATATTATTTATTTAAGAAAATTTAAAGGAAAAAAATTGACTAAACACAAAGATCGTTTTGTGAAAAATCCATTGCACAGAATAATATTTAATTCTTTCTCGGACTGTGATTACAGTCTCCCGCCTATAAAGTGTTAACATATCTTTATCTGGTGGACAAAGAACATAAGTCAATAAATCCAAAAAATTGGATACTATTCAAAACTTAAAAATTTAGGGAAACACATATTTATAAAAGGAAATAATCTAGTAAAATAAATAGCATAACAATTAATGAAAATAATTTTACTTTTCATGTACAGTATGCCAAAAAAGTATTCGCACTATGTATGTACAATTCTACTTCTACTTTTTTCTCTCTCATTAATTCCTTTTTCTCGTGCAATTCTACCATGAATTCCATTTTGGATATCAATTTTGTGAACACTTCTTCAACTTTTTTTTTCTAAATATGGAGCATTTGAATATTTTAGGATATTTTTGAATTTCTTGAAAAATCTATCGTTTTTCTCTTACACTTAGAATTTTTCATTTTTTCAAAATGTTTTTTTTTATATTTCACAGTAAACTTGGGCTCTTTTAACAGTTTATGAAATTTCAAAATAAGATTTTTCACTTTTTCTCAGGATTATTATCAATTTTCTTACTTCAAAACTCACCTTTTTTGTTGCTTATCACGCTTATTAAAGAACATTTCAAGTATAAACTAAACTAAACAATAATAATTATTTATTATCAATTTTTATCAAGAAGTAACGTTAAATAAAACCTTTGTTTCAACGTCAACAGAGTGTGAATAATTTTTTGACCTATTTCTCTATACTTAATGAAGTTTTTTTCTTTCAAACTAAAATAATAATTAATTTTTATTCAGAAATAATTATGACCTTATAAATATATCATCTAATGAAGAAAAAAAAATGAATTTTTGATGTTTCTATGTTCCTAAAAATTACGATATTTTGTATGGGTAATATAGAGTGCGGGTCTTTTTTCTGACATACTATATATTCTTGATTCATAAAATTATTGCACAGAATTTGCTTCGTTTAATACCATCAAAAAACATTATGCTCTTTCATTCACCAGTGTCAGACAAATATTCTACATAATATAACAAATACATAAATATACTTACTCCATTCGGAAGGAAATCATCATTATCGAAAACATGTTGAAAATCATTTTGATTCCAAAATGTTTTAAATGTATTTAATAAATTTTGAAATTGATTTTGTAAATGCTGTGAACTTAATATACCAGCTAATAATAATAATAAATGATCACAGATATCATTTTTTAATACAACTGTATTATTTGGTGATAATAAAATTTTTAATTTTTTACATGCACATCCATAATCAAAAATACCATCATCATCATCTGATTTAACATTAATATGTAATAAACCAGCTGGAAAATTAATATTTTTTATACATTTAACAACAAATAATGATTTATTAATACGTTGTATTGATGGTATAATTAATTCATTACAATTATATAAATTCCATAAATTTATTTTTAAATTATTATCAATATTCATACTAAATAGAATATCTTTTGATATTTTTATATCTTGTGCATATATTTGACAATCTGTTGTTGCACTTTTAACATGTTTACAACTTAAATTAATATCATTTGAATCATATTTACATGTATCAACATAACATATTGCATTACGACTTATTATTAAACCATCTTTATCTGATGATAATGTTGTATCAGTTATTTGAACAAAATTACGTTGTAATGGTTGACGTTCTTTACTTCTTACACTATAAATTCTTGTATCATTGTATGTTATCAATTGTATTGGATCAAATGAGTTTGTTTTCTTTTTTAATTTTTTTAAACAATGTAATGGACAATTTTTATTAGTACAACCTATTGCACGAATACCATTAAAATGATTACATGATGGGCATTTTTTAAGACCACGTAAAGTACTACGATAGATTCTTTCATCTTTAAGCATTTTTTTTTTTTTTTTTTTTTTTTTTGTGAATTTTAAGTAAAAATTCGTTAATTCTGAAATGAGAAATTTGATCATTATTTTGAGTGGTTTAATTTAATTATTAAGTAAAAGCAAGTATAATATTTTTTCTTTAAACTATTGTATTCATACAAGATCCTTTAACATATTAATATAACTCTCTACTTTTTGATTAAATTTTAAGGTTGAGTCTATTTCTAGCTTGAACTCCACTACTTAAGAATAACAATAATACTTTAGCGATTCGTAGTTCAAATATGATTTTTTTTTTCAGGCGATTTCAGTTACAAGTATCCACATTTGTACATGATTAAATCCGTCTTACTTCCTTCCTACGTGAGGGTTTTCAAGGTCATATAATTTTCCTTAATTTTTCTTCTGACATTTTATAACACATATTATTACGATGTTTCAACATGTGTCTAAACACGAAAACATTACTTTATTATTATTTTTAGTGTAAGCTTTTCAACCATATTTTAAATCTGATCTACATTATCCCGCCAAATTGCCAGACAGTCCAGTATCTGAATCTTTTATCTAATCTATTGAAAACTGTTGTTTTGGTTTTCAGAAAATAACACTTTTTGAATAATATACTCCCGGAAAACATACCGGTATAAAAGTTTAGAAATTGAAGCAATATTGAATAAAAAGAATTTTCTATTTAAAGTGTAAAATTAAAAAATAATATGTTAGCTGTAAATATTTCCATTAAAACTACCAAAATATCTTCCATAGAACCACTTACGAACAATAAGCAATTACATACATTAAAATTTCATTTATTTATGTAAATATTTTTAATTACACATCGTACACACCCACATACTTACTTTATTTATTGCACAAATTTAATAAATTTAAATTAACTAAATATAAAAAGTAATTTCTTAATCAACTGCCTGATGGCTAATTTTGACGTTTTATTTTGTGTCGATTTTCATAACATTGATCTTTTTCTTCCCTTTATTTTTTTCGCTTGTTTTTAAGAGTATGAGGTTAGCCGCATTATTACAGGTAATGCCATTGACGCCTTAAAATAAATTTAAAAGGGGTAAATAGGATTTTGAAACGTTACAAAATTTTTACTACAACTTCCTCCAAAAAACTAATTGAGGCTGGGTGACCACCCGAAAAAGTTTTGGAACTGCTTTACAGTTTACTTGTTCGCGATTAATTTTTTCTTTTTTTCAAAGATGGAATATTGCCAGTACTAACGAAAATAAATAATATTGTTTAAAGTTGGTTTAAGGTACAATATTCCGATTTTTTCCTAGAATACCTTGCAATCACTAAAAAATAAGTAGAATTAAATTTTCTTTCTTTTTCACTGCCTTCAAAATGCTTTCATAAAAAATATTTTCAATTTTAAATAAATTTCTGCAAACTACACAGGATCTGCTATAAATTTTGTGATTCTTTTACTACAGTTGAGTATGAGTAATTGTGACGGGCCTGGTAGCTCTGATGATTTTAGTTAAGTTGAGGTAGGACCCGGAAAACCTAGTCAGAATCTTCAATCTGGATTCTGGATTATTTTTTTTACCTTTGAATCTTCAATTGATTTCTATTTGAAACCCAAAAATAGAGGATGAAACGTCATTTTTTGTCAGGAATTAAACAGGTATGTATTAATTATCTATTTTAAAATATTCACATTCTAATTTCTAGTAAAATTCTCTAAGGCTGCTACTTGTTATGCAGAAGGTTCTGTCAGTCCGAAATTAGTAACAGATTATGCCCTTGAAGATGCTTCAAAATTAAAAATATTAAATGCTTTCATACGCCTTACTCCAGAGAAGGCACTTCATACTGCTAAAGAATCAAATTTTAATTATGATAAAAGGGAACCAAGGAGTTTACTTGAAGGAATTCCAATAGCAATCAAGGATAATTTTTGTACAAAAGATATACAAACAACATGTGCCTCAAAGTAAGAATATGCACTTTTCAATTAAGTTAGATAGTTTTTTTTCCAAAATTTTGAAAAATATTAAGAATTTTTTTAAAGGATGCTTGAAAATTTTATCCCTCCATACAATGCAACTGCTTGTGAAAAATTACTTAATGCTGGTGCTGTTTTAATTGGTAAAACTAATTTAGATGAATTTGCAATGGGTTCTGGAACAGTTGATTCAATTTATGGTCCAACAAAAAATATTTGGAGTGAAAATCTTAAAAGTGATGAAAATAATTGGAGGATAACTGGTGGAAGTTCTGGTGGTTCAGCAACAGCTGTAGCATCTGGAATTTGTTTTGCGTATGAAATTTAATTTTAATTTTTTGTTTTATTTAAATAATTACGCATATTTGTATTTAAATTATAGAGCAATTGGATCGGATACTGGTGGGTCAACTAGAAATCCGGCATCATATTGTGGTGTTGTTGGATTAAAACCAACTTATGGCTTAGTATCACGTCATGGTCTTATACCATTGGTGAATTCAATGGATGTACCAGGGATATTTACAAGAACTGTAGATGATTGTGCAATTGTTCTGAATGAAATTGCAGGTAAACACATATTACATTAACGATATTCTTCATACCATATTTTATCAACTTCTAGGTCCTGATGAAAAAGACTCAACAACATTCAGAAAAGAATATAAAAGAATACGTTTACCATTTATTGAAGAACTTAATGTAAAAAATATACAAATTGGTATACCAAAAGAATATCATTGTAACGGTATTTCGAATGAAGTACTTGAAACATGGAAAAAAATTGCTGATATTCTTGAAGATAATGGTGCTATAGTTAAAGAAGTATCATTACCAAATACATCTGCATCAATATTTGTTTATTCAATATTAAATCAATGTGAAATTAGTAGTAATATGGCACGTTATGATGGAATTGAATATGGCTATAGATCAATAAATAATGAAACAAGTACAGAACAATTATATGCAACAAGTAGAGCTGAAGGTTTTAACAACGTTGTTAAAACAAGAATTTTAGCTGGAAATTATTTTTTATTAAGAAAAAATTATGAAAAATATTTTGAAAAAGCATTAAAAGTTCGACGATTAATTTCATTAGATTTTAAAAATATTTTTGAAAATGATAATATTGATATTCTATTAACTCCAACAACATTAACTGATGCACCATTATATTCAGATTTTATAAAAAATTCAAATCGTGATCAATGTGCTAAACAAGATTTTTGTACACAGCCAGCAAATATGGCTGGTATACCAGCAATTTCTATACCAATACGTTTATCATCAAAAGGCTTACCAATTAGTTTACAATTAATGAGTAATCATTTCAATGAATCATTATTATTAAGTGTTGCTAAATGGATAGAAGATCAAGTTGAATTCGATTGTTTGGAAAATAATCAAATTTATGAAGCAAGAAGTTAAAAAGCAGAAAATGTAAATATAACTCAATTTGTATTATGAGCCTTCCAAGTGGGTTTTTTTAACAGTTAAACTGGCGACATACATACATAGTTTTCAAGAAAAAAGACAACATCTAGGAATAAAATAAATTAAATTACACAAATTATAATTTTAATTTATATTTGTTTTTTTTTTTTCTGTTCGTTAAAAAATAAATATTTAAAGTTTAAGTACATTATTTGATTGGCATATTATTCTGTTTTTTTCTTTTTCAATTTTATTTTAAAATCAAGAATTTCTTATACGTTCTACAATTGTACGAACTGATAAACCACAAATGAAAATCCATACTGGTGTTGATAACGCATTATCAATTCCACATGGAAAATTTAATATATTTGTGAATGGTGTTAAATTTAAATTTTTATCTAAAACTATAACTGGTGAATATCTATAAATAAATGATATAATTATTAATATGACATAAATTAAGGCTTGAACACCATATGCAAGTAAATAATCAATAATTAAATTACGTGTTTTATTTTCATCTTGAATTTCAGATAAATCTTTTTCTAATGAAACAATTTTTCTTTCTGTTTTAATATAACGTATATAATCGTCACGAATTGATATTTTTGATAATTCTTTTTTTATATTTTTTATATTATCTAATATTTTTCGTTCGTTAATTGATGGTCTTTTCAGAAATTGTTGAAGCTGAAAGGAAATAAAAATAAAAGAGTTATAATTTTGAAATTTAAAAAAAATAATGATCACGAAAGTTTCTTTAATCTTAAATTGTGGTTTTCTTTGTTTTTATAATCAACAATGAAAAATTCCTGTTCAATTTACATTTTTCTGCCTTTTCAAAAAATACTTGAAACTTCATATTTTCAAAATAATGAGTTTTCGAAATTGCAAATATTTTTCATATAAAAAAAATGAAAACTTCCGTGGTTACTTATTAAAAATAAAATAAATATTTAAATATAACTTACTGGTGGTATAAGCTGATGTACAAAAGCGAGTATTGAAGTCAGGATAACTATTGTTAAAAATAAATACATCTTTGTACAATTTGATTGACAACAAAATTGATTGACATCATAAAATGACGAAATGATTGGTTTAAGATTTTATTTACATATGTTTATGGTGTTGCCGTCTCCTCAAAATTTTCTGTTGAAAAAATTAAAGTAGATTTAGAAATTGTGTACATTACACTGAGATCTTATTTTTTCGATAAATAAATAAACACAATACAAACATTATTTGTTAAGATAAAGTGATCCTTCGCCAAATTTAGATATCTTCACGCCTCACGGTCAGAAAATTTATAACCTCAAGATAATTTTAGTAAACAAGCCGTTGCTATGAAAATTAAAGTAAATCTACTTCATAAGTTCATAGTGTAAATATACCGCCAAAATTCAGTTTATCAGTTTTCACTTTACAGTTCTTAATTTTTAACAAAGGATATTTTGCCTTTAGTTTTTCCAACTGCTAAAAGTTTAAAAAAAGCTATTGGAAAAAGTATTCAAGGTCTAATTTCAATTTGAAGAAATGCTAATATTTTTACGATGTTAAAACTTTATAGGCTAAAATATCTAAGCTATGGTGAAAAATTGTTTTTATTTCAGCTTGGAATCGACTGAGGACCTTTTTACAGGTTAGTTAATTTAGAAACTTTAAATTTTCGTATAAGTACCTATACACTTATTTATTAAAAAGATATATTCTGTTACATTAAAATTACAATAAAAATACAAAAATTTTTTAAATGAAATTTTAAAATAAAAAATAAAATATTGCCATCATAAACGCGTAACTAAAATACATTTATGTATAAAAAAAACATCTTAATTCTTAGTATATTTTAAAAACAAAAACACTTTCCCTGTTTTATGTAACTATCATAAACCATTTTATAACTTAGATTTAATTCCATATTCATCAACAATTTCTTTCATCTCTAACATTGTTTCTCCAAATATTTTATCAAATTTATATGCTGATGTTTTTGAACTATTACGATATGCTGAGATTTGTATTTGTACACAATCTCCAACTATACTATAAAATACACCATAACCATCTAGAACCATTGGTGCAACAAAACCTGTTGAAACTGTATAACCTAATGTACTTGTTGATAATATAAAATTACCACCACCACCACTTTTTGTATATAATTCATCTGAATATAATTTTGGAATATTTATATTTTTTTCATATGCAATACACCATAATGCAAATAAATGTCTATCAATGCCATTTCCTTTACGTGCATTCGACATCATTTTATTATGTGTTTCAATTGCTTTTTTAAATAATTTACATATTTCTTGTTTTGATGTATTTTTATCAATTGCTTTCATCACGAATTCAGCACAATCTGTTGTACATGATCGTACTGTTTCTGTTCTACCATGATAATATTCTCTCATCAATGCTGTCTCATATGTTGGCGCTAATCTGGTTACAAAAACAAAAACCCAAAAGTGTAAAAATGAATTTCTTAAATTTTAGAAAGAAAAAAAAAGTGAAATAATTCTTACTCTCCATGCAATTTATAATACACTAATTGTAGAACGATTTGAATAAATGAATCTGGATGAAGTTTAACTGATTTTAAATAATCTTTACCGAATCCATTGAATTTCGTGTACGTAACAATAACATCATGTCTCTAGAATCAATAAAAAATCAAATAAATTTTAAATTTTGCTTAAGTATATGGTAATTCAATTCGTTTACTTACTCTATCATCACAGTCTTTTATTACACGTTGTATTTCTGATTCAATATATTGATCAGTTTGAAAATTAACTTCAACCGGTAAAGGTGCAAATTTTGGTAGAATATTCCAGTCTGGTTCAGGTAGTTCATATAAGCTTAGAAGAATGAAAAATGCATAATTAACACTAATACTACCATCATATGCGGAATGCTAGGAAAAAAAAAAGTTTGTACTTTTTTTCGTATTGAAAAAATTTTTAAAAAAATAAATAAAACACTTACTTCCCCTTCTAATGCAATTTTTCCATTTTTATAAAGTACAATTATACTCGACCTATCAGCCCATTTTGAATGAAAGTCACCAGTTATTGACATTAAAGAGCATTCGGCATAATCAACTGGTTCGTGTTCATCCAATGTTATCATAAATGCAGAACTCTCAATTAATTTTAATAAATTTTTATTATAAGGTGATATTTCTTTCAAATGTTTACGATTCTAAAATTTGATAAATTCTCAATTTTAATTAAAATTCATTTGATTATATATTTTAATAACCTTTGCCCATGCGCTTCTATTATCACACGTTAAAACAGGAACGCAATTTCCAATTGAATCATAATCAAGTTGAGCTCTTATATTACGAAGTATAGCTAATATTTGTTGAGGGCTTAAAATTGATCCATCACCGTTAAGGCATTCAATTTTAAATATTCGTCCCTTTCCAATAAATATTCCATGACTTGGTGTTGTTCCTTCAGAAACTGTTAAAAATTATAAAAAAATTCATTTAAATTTATTATAATTTAATATAATTACGTAAATTATCATTGTATGCAGGCGAACTAACGATTATATCGTTTTTCATGAAAAAAAAACTGACGGTTATATAATAGATATAATTGTCCTTTCTTGCATACAATGTAAATTATATTCTGTTATATTTTATTACTTGGCTTAAAATATGAATCTAAACGATCTTGTGGATCACCAGGTATACGTGATGTTGAATAAAATTTTCTCCATAAATCCGATGAAAATTTTATTTTACCATCTTGTGTTGTTGCCGGTTTCAATTTTTCTTGTCGTAATAGATTCCAATGTTCAATTGTATGATAAATACATCTAGCTGCCGCCTATCTTGGAATTTTCTTTATTTATTTACAATTTAAAAGAAATTATTTAGAAATCTAAAAAAATACCTTAAGACTATAATCCTCTGGTATTGAAAGACTTTGTAAATCTAATGCCATTGCCATTGTACAATACGGATGCAGTGGTACACGTGTTATAAAATATCCATAGTCAGACCAGAATTTATCAACCTATAAAAAACCCATTTTTATACATGGAATATCTTTATTTTATTTATAATTGATGAAAATTAGAAATAAATTTTTACCCAATTTTTTTCTTTAGATGCTTTTTCCAATAAATCAGCATGTAGTTTTTTTCCAATTCCATTTTGAAATTCTTCAATAATTTCTCGTGATTTTCTTAATTGTTCTTCATTTCCAAATGGTTTTAAAGTTTCATAATATCGTTGTAAAGTATCTTCTAACTCTGGTAATGGTAATGCTGGTAATTCTTCATCATATTGAAATGTTGATCCATCACCATCCTTTAATATGTATATTATATCACGATTCATTTTTTTTATTTTTATTATTATTATTATTGTACTATAATTCAAACAGAAAATAAATTGCATTTCTTTAGAGATCGATTAATTTTTACAAAAGTTTAAAAACAAAAATAAAACATTAAAAGAAAAGTAGAAATAAATAAATAAGAAAATGAAAAATAATAATAAGAGTAATAAATAAAAAAACACGATGAATTGTTAAAGCTTCTAACATATTTTACATTTTGAATATTTTTTCGAAAAATGTTTATTAATTATAATTTTGCTTTAAAAAAAAAACAAATAGGTATTCTAAAAATGAGGTATTTAAAAGCTTGTCGTTAAAAAAATAAAATAAAATTAGTTATGTAAATATAATCGCGACATTTTTTAATAAATTCTTTTCTATTTCTTCTATTTTCTTCTCTATTTTTTTCATATATAGGTATATTTTTAAATTTGAATTAAATACATAGGTATATGATTATAATTGTAAAAAGGTCACTATTTCCGTAACAAAGTCAATTACGTTTAAATTTTATCTTTTTCGTTTATTTTTTTGAACACTTTTACATATTAGATACTTTGAATTTTTTAAATTTTTTTATGTAAAATAAAATTCATAATTTGTATTATTTTTTTATTTTTATTTCTAATAATGTATCCAAATGGTATATTTCCCATAAGTACATATTAGCAAAATACATAATTTATGAAGTAAATACCTATGTATCTTACATTTATGTATAAATAATAATTGTCAATAAAATTCACAAAGAATGTAGAGAGATATACATATATATATGTATATACACCTACATCAAAAAAATACTAGTAGATTAATTACATACTTAGAAATGCCAAATAGCCAAAGAAAAATATAATTACTTTAATAATTAAAGAATAATATTTTCAAATACCCAAATAAACTGAAGCGAATCAATTTTCTACGTTCGTAATCGTTAAAGAGAAATCCACAGAAAGATAAAATTCATAAACTTTCACTTTTAATATTTTAATTCAAAACAAAGATGTAGCTAATATATAAAAATTGTAAATATAAATTCTACAGATATAATAAAAAATGAACTTTGAACTTTATTGAAATAATAAATTTTATATGAATAAAGTGTGTAAAATATCAACAAGAACAACAATAAGTACATACATGATAAGTAGAGCCGGAATGTACAATGAAATAATTTTGAAATATCAATTTAATGAAGAAAAAAATGATTTTTCAATTAGAAAAACCTTAAATTTAATTTTAAAGTAAATGTTTTGCCACCGTTATACTAACCGAACTAGATTAAAGTACGTACCGAAACTAAATGAAATAAGAAATAGTTTTTGCAATTAAATCAATATTACCTAGTAGATATAATATAATATCAAAAAGTTTAAGCTAGAATTCTATTAAAGTATCTGTGCAAACTGCAATGTGGCTACGTATGCTTGTTTATTTTTAAAACTCACAAATTATTTTTTTTTTTTAAATAAAATACATAAAAATTTTGTAAATATTGATATAGGAAGAGGGCATGGCATTGATGACATGTACAATATATGTAGTTATTATAGTGATACGGTGGGGGTGGAATTCAAATAAATAAAAACTTGTTGCAGTATCACTATTTTTTTCTCTTTGATTTCTCGTTTTCATAGCTATTATGATAGCGACCACGAATAATGAGTGTTTTTACGGATAAATGATAGTCATATTTAATTGTATACAAATATGTGAAGATATATTATGCTACTTAAATGTATATATACATATTCATATTTTCTAATTATACTAACGTGTATTAATATTATATTTAAACTCGAATTTGAATGGTCATTTTTTTTCAGCTATAAAAAAAAAGTAAAATAAAAATTCATTAAAATTTATTAACGTGAAATTGAAAGAAATATTTACTTATCACTTATCTGAACTAGACTTTGGTGTTTAGTTGACTGGAAAGGTGCAATCCATTGAATTAAAATCAGATATAAAATAAAAATTGGTATTTTTATATACGTACCTAGTTCGATTATTTAAAACATCAAGTGAAAGTAAACTGGTGTTTTTAGGCTAAAATAAAAATTTATTCAGCCTTGAAGGTTATTCAAAAATAACAATTTTTTTTTATACCTAAATCGTCATTTAAAATTCATTGAACTTTGTGCACAACAACTTTGCCAACAACAGTATTTCCTACTATATTCATACAAGCTGATTGCACAAACTATACGTGTAGTATAATTTTTACATTTTGTTTTTAGCATCTGTTATCTACAAACAAAGTATAAACTTATAAATTTTTGATAAAGATCACCATATTTTTTTAAATATTAAAATATACTCAATTAAATTTCTTTAGTGCAAACATTAGAATACAATCGAGAATCTAGAAAGTAAAATGCAATAATTTATAATAAAGTTAGAACAATCAAATTCTGAATACAGTTCAAATATTTCATGAATTTTTTTTCAGAAATAATTTATTGAATAATTGGAATTATATCTTGACGTTTTGATTTTTCACCTGCAAAAAAAATTGGGAGTATATTTAGGGACGTCACGATACCAACGATACTATCGAGGTATCGATACCATAGATCCGATACCGATACTGATACCCAGCATCGATACTTTCTAAAATTTTGACGTCCCTATACTCTGTTCACACAGTTTTTTCAGTACAAGTCTTATGGAAGAGTTCATTTTTATCCAGTGTCGTTACATTTAATAGGAGTATACTAAGTTACTCATAGACCGGGTTTATACGTACGGTTTTTTGCACGACCTTATCATCCATTACGCTTTGATAAATTACGAAAATGACGTACGTACGTTTACATGGTCACTTTTTTACCCTATCTAAAATTCTCTTCATTCTCTTTTATACTTATTTCTTGCTTGGTAATTTGTATGGTAATAAAGTCATATACTCATATGGTTAACTGAAGAAATTGCGATAATATGAGAAAAAATATCAAAGTAACGAATATAGCACAAAAAGGAACAGCCGTGATCGAAGAAAAAGATTGATTAACCTGTGAGTGACTTCCCACCGCATACTTCCTACTTCTTTTCCATATAAAACCGGTTTTTACGTTCTACATAGGGTAAAAAAGTTAGCGTATAAACCCTGTCATACCCAAATCTATTATATGTGCAACGAGACGCTGGAAAACAAAAAAAAAAAAACAATAACAACCATCCCTTTATTGTCGCCAGTAACACAGTTGTACTGCGACTGATTATTTTTCTTGTATTTCAATTCTCTGGATGAACAAAAATTAACAAAATGAATTATGAAGAAAAATAAAAATGATGAAAAAATTCATGCGCACACACGCTGGTGAGCTAAAAGCTGGTTGATAGTATTGCCGTGTAGTAATTATATTACTTAATAATAGTACCGTTCTTGATAATAAAAAATTAAATTTTATTATTATAATTTACTGCATTTATTATATTTATACATTTACAAGTATGCATATGATATGATGTAACATATAAAAGCAATAAATTATGTTTCATTTGAAAAAATGTTTTTTACATATTTTTTTACTTATTATTATAAATTTATACAATTGTATACACATAAACCTTTGCAATAGAAACGCATTTTGTAATAAATACTCACTCTATAGAAAAGAGGAATTTGTCTGATGGTTTTTGATAAAAATTTTAAAGTATTTCAAAATGTATATAATTGATAATTTTATATTTTGTACATAATGGGTAATTCTTTTCTTAAAATATGTGTAAAAAGAATCGCATGATACCCTAATATTACAGCACAAAAATGTTTCTTAAAAATTCTGCAAAGTGTTGGGTAATTTTGAAATTCTTATGATCAACAAATTGATTTAAAAAAACAATGGAATATAACATAAGTTTTTACCAACGATGTTGTTAAGAAAAAAAAAATTATGTTTAATTAAAACACCTTTTTTCTATTTTAACTTTAATAAAACTTTATTGAAAAAACTTTTACTAAACTTAATTTTATTCAACAAAAAATTTTAGACAACAAATGTTATCTAAATGTTAAAAGATAGACTGATTAACTTGATTATCTCTAATTATTATTACAATTTTTATTTTACAGTTAAACGTTTTGTAAAATGTGATTTTTATGAGAAAATAGCATTTTAAAAATTTCATGAAATTCGCAAATTTTGCATTTTAAAATTTTGAATTTCCTGTGAGAACTTTTTGAAAGAATTTTGTTTTTCAAGCATCAAATTACAAACGGAATGTGGGAAATAAAATGTTGCTAAATGTTATGTTGCGAATGGTAAAGACGTAACTTATATACATACATTAGTATTGGTACTGATAAGGATAATGTAAATTATCTTTTCATTCATACGATCAGCTATAAAACAAAAAAAGTAAAACCCGTAATCCCTTCCACTTTTAGTTACCTATTTGTAGGATATACATATGTGCATACAATGTTTTTGGGTTTTTAGATTTTTTATTTTATAGGAATAATTTAAATCTAATATTACACATTCATAACATTTTCTATTTAATAAATTTTTAATAATAATTAAATTTAAAAAAAAAAATATGTATTATAATTTTTCTTTATTGGGAAACAATTTTTACAAAGTATAAAATTTTATAAAATTTGAAAACAATTGTATAAACGGCAACACTTATTAAAAAGGTCATCCAATTTTAGATGCAAAATATAAACTAAAGGGTAACACTGTCGGTGACGAAAATAAGAAACACATTTACGTAATTACTCAAAGAAGAAACAAGACAAAATATGTCCATAAGACCTGTACTGAAAAAACTTTGTGAACAGAGTATAGGTACATTATAAAAAAGAAGTGGATTGTAAATTATAAACAACAATGACTGAAACTGAAAACAAAACTGAAAGCATAGGTACATGATACATGTTGCTGGAACTAATTTTAATGTATTACCAACAGGGTGACTACGTGACCAATGTTTTAATCAGATTGAAATAAAAATTCGTTTTAAAATTTTTACACGTCAACAAAAATTATTTGACTAGGAATTCAAAAAAATTGATTAGTGGTGGTCTATAAGGATAACACTTTAACTGTGATCATTCTCCTTTCACTCCAAATTGCAATGCTAACGTGCAAAAGTAGTAAAAATATTTTTAAAATTTAAAATTAAGTCATATTAAAATATAACATAATTTTTGTTTTTCTGTTTAAATGCATATTACTGTGATCGACCTGAATTCAGTTTTCTATTTAAAATACATACATGTAAAAAAAGGTGACTGAATTCAGTCGACATTTTTCCGTTCACTTTTTGTTTTGTAGTACTGAGTTCGAGACGGAAAATAAATTTAAAATGTCATTGCTAACATTTCTAAAAATTTTCAAGAATGGAGCTGACGACCAGTCTCCACTAATTTTCAATAAAAAAATTAGCAGACAGAAAAATTCTTTTAAATCCTTGTTTATTTAAAAATCAAAATAAGAATAGAAATTAACAAAATAAAAACAAACGTATGTACGTACTCGTACATACATACATATATGTATCTTAAAAAAAAAACAAAAACTTCAACAAACATTTGAAAACATATAAAAATAAATTCGTATTTTTTTCCTTTTTAAAACACTTATAGTTAATATTTTTTCACATATGAATTAATTAACTCTTTTGAAGGTTCCCAGTAAAATGCCTCAGTTCCTTCCTTATCAACAATTAATAACTCCTTCGCGCTCATTATTGCTTCGACAGTTTCTATAAGAAGTGAATTTCTAGTCTTATCCTTAATTAAATTAAATGTGGAAAAAGCACGCTCTGCAGTGGCGCTGCTATGTGGTAAGCTTAAAATATCTGAAATTACTTTTTCCACTCTTGGATACATTTTTTCTCCCATACCATTTTTTAATTCAAACATCTTGCTCCAAAATTTTTCTATATCTTGATAGTACTCGTCTCCAATTGTTTTTTGATACAAATTAACATATTCCTCCATTCCAAATCAAGCTCCTCAATTTCATTTTCATCTATTATATTTGGAAACAAAGAAATTAGAGACGTAAGGCTGTCGCTTAATTTATTTGGATTAATTCCTTGAAGAGCAATAAGAACTTTATCACTAAAGTTGAAACGTGAATTTATCTGTCGACATAATTCGATGTAATAATTTAAGCAGTTTTGTTTTATTTTCTTAATGTCTGCCTCCATCAATTTGTTGCTTTTTATTAATAATTCAGCTTTTGCTCCAATATATGTATATTTCAGCAATCGGCTTATGACAATTAGAATCATTAAATTTTATTTCTGATATGCAGTTCTTTTTGAGATCATCAGTTTTAATAAAATTAAATAAAATCGTTTTGAAATTTGATGTTATAACAGACATTAATACATGAATTCGTGGTGTTTCTGCCTGAAATTCAGTATTCATTATATTAAGTATTTTTAATAGGTACATATGACAAAAACAGAAAATACACTTTAGTTTTGTCATTCATTTCAGAATTTATTCTTTTAGCAATATCTTGATTATTATCAAATTCTTCGTATATCATGTAATGCTTTAACGGATTCCATTGTTCTATAATTCTGTTAACGATAGCTTCCATTGATAACCACCTTGTATTTGCAAGTTTAAGAATTTTATGATTTTCTACATTAAAATATTGCTGAAATTCACGAAACTGAGCTTGGCGCTTAGAGCTATGCGAAAAAAATAAGTATATATTTCGTGCTAGAATTTCGATACTAGACGGTAACAGTTTGCATGTTAATTGATTATTTTAATAAAAAGGGAGCATGAAATCAATAGGAGTAGCACGGTAGCACCAATGACAATGTATTCTATAGGGTTTTGTTTGAAAGGGCAAAGGGTACTCCATATTTGTTCTGAATACAAAGTGACCCTGGAGTGCCCCTGTAGAAAGTTATAGGGTGTTTTGTGAAAGAAGTGCAAAAAAACTTCAACGCCCTCTAGCGGCCAAATGGCTGGGATTTACCCCCCCACCAATACGGTTTTTTGTTCGTCTCGATGAGACCTATCTATGGTATCATTTCGAAACAAACCAAACGAAACACCCTGTATATGTAATCAATATGGATATATGTATGTTGTGTACTTATAAACTTATAATGCTTAGAACTGAAATAATTGATGTTAGTTGTGTTTTCTTTTTTTTTTCTTTAGTTTTATGTGTCATTTTTTTACAACTGAAATTTTATGGTACTTGGTGTTTTCGGTGTTTTTATTGGCTTGATTTTTTCTTTGCTTTTATGTTATTTTTTTTTTCTCAAGCGTTTTTTTTTTTTGTTTGCTTTTTTCGGCCCTGACCTACCTCTACAAATCTTTGTTTGTAACAGTATTAATTCATGTTGTCCATTTACATATGTAGATAGTAAATTTTATGGAATTATTCATGAATTTAATTATAATATTTTACGTAGGCCTGTAAAATTTGATAATTTAACCTTAGGACAAGAATAAAATTTTCAAATTTATAATACCTACATAATAGGTATCTTGCATAATTTTTTATCATATTTATTTAAAAACCAAATATAATTACATATATTTATATGTACATAAGGTCAAATTAACCCTGAAATACTAACGTGGGGTGTACGTACACTCTAGCACAAAAAAAAACTGTTTATCCTGATCGTTACGTAAATAATAGCTGCGATTATTTCGTTCGTAAATTTAGTTTGACTGATGTGCTTCTACTTTGATATAAAAAAATAATTTGAAAATGTTAAAATAAGGTAAGAAAGAAAATTCAAATACTACCTGGGGTGTGTGCATACCCCACGTTGGTAAAATCGCTACAAAATTTCACCTTAGTATTTCAGGGTTGATGCAATTATACTTTTAAAATTTACAAAAGGGAAGAAAGAAATATTTTAATACTTTTTGTGTATATGATTAGAAATAAACACAATGTTTAAATAAATGATATATTGACGTAGGTATATTTATTTTCTTTATAATATTTATTAATTTTAATTTTTATTATTTTAGAAATTTTAAAACTTATAAAATTTATAATTTGAATTTTTACTTTCTACTAAACGTTTTGAGATCTCAAGCAAAACTGAACTATCGTAATTTTATTTCTCATTATAGCAAGTATCTTAAAAGAATTTTGTTATCTTTGATATTTGCTGACTTTGCATATTACTAAACTTTAATTATACATTGTTCTTAAATTTTAAGCTACTTTTAAGATTTTTATTACTAATGGAATTTGCTGATGATAGGTCTGCTGGTTTTGCATTTGATATTTACTGTATGGGAAAAATGTGTATGTTGAATATACGTGGCATGTGTAACATGTAACTCACGTACCCATTGACGAGTATGTAGTGCTGAAGGTTACGTGTGGTACTACAGTATCAACTCGAAGACAGAAAAATCCTTATTGCTGATAAAATTTACTGACACTAACAGTCTACGTTTGGTATAGGACAATAAGTATAATAAAAAGGAAATTTGTTGAAATATTTATTGAATCTGAATCGAGACGGGTCGTAAATTTAATAAAAAAAAATTTGTGAGTCAAAAATACCATGTCTTTATTTCTTAAAGAAAAACCCAAAACTTTATTTGATTAATTCTTTTGTTTTTCTTTTTAAGTTTAAAATTTCAAAACCATTTCTCAAGATTAAAAATTTGAAAGAAAAACGAATTTAGAGTTTATAAAAAATTTTAAGACGTTTTAATTAAACTAAAAAATTTAATTGAAATCGACAAAAACGATAGAAGAAATTTATTTTTAAATCTTAAAAAAATCACATAACTAATTTGTTTTTATTTATTTTTTTTTCTTCGTCGTAAGGCTAATAAAATCTTCAAAGCAGCTATAAATAATTTAAATGATCCAAAAGTTGATTTTGGTTTGGTTGATTTTGAACGTTATGAAAGTTCAATTGATGAATTAAATCGTAAATTGAATGATATTATAAATACAGGTAAGGTTGAAAATTTACAACCAATTTTTAAATAAAACATATTTAAAACAAACAAATTTATCAACAGTAACAACGAGTAGAACAATCGAACATAATGCGCCTAAATTTTATCGTACACCGAGATCACATAAAGTAAAACAATCCATTGATTTTTTTTTTATTTTTTTTTTGTTTCGTGGCTTTTTATATGTATATGTATATTTTTTTTCTTCTTATTTCATTTTATAGAATTTACAAGGTATACCAGCAGCAAAAATTGGTCAACGATCATCAAGGACATTCAGCCAAAAAACCAAGAGTTTGAAGGAGTCACATTAAGTATTTTGTATCATGTATTTTATATCTTGGATCTTACACCTGTATCTTGGGCCTGTTGGTTGGTTGGAAATCTTTCGAAAACCCAATTAGCACTGAGAATGCCGTTTTGATACGACACCTCGCGTAACTTGAAGTGATAGCTTTTGACAGATTCATTATAGCAATCCTGTTTCGTTCAGGAATCGCATAATGTCTTGAACTGTGATTTTTGCTATTTCATCAAGGTCCCAGAAGAAGCAGCTCCCTATTGTCTGGAACCTTGCTCTTGCAAGTGCCGGACAGTTGGAGAGATAGTGAGTCTACGTTTGGTATAGGCCAATAAGTATGTACAAAAAAAAGGAAATTTGTTGAAATATTTATTAAATCTCAATCGAGACGGGTCGTAAATTTAATAAAGAAAATTTGTGAGTCAAAAATACCATGTCTTTATTTCTTAAAGAAAAACCCAAAACTTTATTTGATTAATTCTTTTGTTTTTCTTTTTAAGTTTAAAATTTCAAAACCATTTCTTAAGATTAAAAATTTGAAAGAAAAACGAATTTATAGTTTATAAAAAATTTTAAGACGTTTTAATTAAACTAAAAAATTTAATTGAAATCGACAAAAACGATAGAAGAAATTTATTTTTAAATCTTAAAAAAATCACATAACTAATTTGTTTTTATTTATTTTTTTTTCTTCGTCGTAAGGCTAATAAAATCTTCAAAGCAGCTATAAATAATTTAAATGATCCAAAAGCTGAAAAATTAAAAGTTGATTTTGGTTCGGTATGTAGGTTATATAATAAATTTCCACAATATCGATTAGATTAACTAAAAACAAATCTTTTAATTTTTAATTACAGAAATTATTAGAAGAAAGAATACAAAAACGTAAATTATTACGTGAAGATGAAAGATGTATACGGATGTTAGATGTAAGTGTAATATTAATTTTTTCAAAGATGAGAATTTTCGATTACTTTCAATGCAACAATAAAAACGGTTTGGAAACAAGAACGTCAGAAAATTCAACCATTAGAAAATAAAAAACTACGTTATGAAAGATCAATTGATGGATTAATTCGTAAATTGAATGATCGTAATGATCAATTAAGAACACTTCAAAAACAATTAAATCAAAAACAAATACATTTATCACAAAAAGAATTAGAAAAGAAAAACAAAAGACAAAATATACAACAAAAGTGGCAATTGAAACAAAATTACTTGAAGAAAGAAATAAATTGAAACTTGTTAAAAAAATTATAAATACAGGTAAGGTTGAAAATTTTCAACCAATTTTTAAATAACAAATATTTAAAACTTTAACAAATTTATCAACAGCAAGAGGTATATGTATTTTTTTTTTCTTCTTATTTCATTTTACAGAATTTACAGGTCAGTTCAGAGATATCAGACTAAGCCAAGCATAAAGGGAGTAAACCCCACAAATCCCACCTAAGCTGAAAGTGTGTAGGACACCGTGCTGAGCGGCTACTTGTCCAGCAGGTGGAAAATGAGCTCGTCCCGAACGGTCCCCTCCGATGCTCAGGCAAGGTCGGTTGTATTAAGTGCCTTACTGCTGTATGCCGGCTCTGCAGTGGTGGACCCTTTTTTCCAGGCATACTCGTGGGAACATTTATGGAATCCTTAAATAAAGAAAAACAAAAACATGAAAATAAAACGGATGCAATTTTACCTTCAGGTAAAGGCACTCTCACCTTAAAGAAAAAGGTGAAAACACCCATGATGGTGAAAGCGAGTACCAGCCATAGTACTCAAGTTTCATCGTCTGGTCAAAATAAAGCAAAAATGGTCACCAGACATAGTGACCAAAATACAAAAGGGAGAAAAAGTAATAAATTCGAAGGCACACTGTTTAGGGGACGGTACAACAAGGCTAAATTCATACTTGCAAAGATTGCAAAGAACGAGGCAAGTGGTACCGTTCACGAACGGGATACTGAGGATAAAAAGAAATACCTAGCCGTTGTCGAAGATTTCGAAAAACGGCTAGAAGAGGCCAAGAAAGATTCTGCGAAGAAACAGGAGTCTTCTAAGCGGAATAGGTCTCAAGAAGAAAATGACCAGAAGACTAAGAAGAGGAAATCTGCCAACCCGCAAGGGCACACAGAGCCTGTGTCTTCTGGTTCAAATACAAATACACAAGCGAAGCGGCTGTTAAGTGATGTGGTTAGAGACCACCTGCATGTCGCTCTGGTGGATGATCTCTCCATTGGAGGATCCTTGACAGCAGAGGCTTGGGCTTCTATTGAAGCAAAATTATCAGAAATGGTCATAGACCATATCTTAGAAAACAGCGGTGGAGCAGTACCGGGCTACGATCCATCGGTGGTAGTTAGAAGCTGTCGGGTCATCAAGTGTGAAGACCAGTTTTCCAAGGATTTCCTTAGTGAATGCGTCGCTAAGGTTAGCGACAATTGGGAAGGCTTAAAACTCAAGCTTATCCCAGCTAAGGACATCCCAAGGAAACCCGCGTCTGGTTGCCAAAGATGAAGGTGGATGCGTGGAAACTCCTCGAAAATTTAAAGAAACAAAACCCTGAGGTTCCTATGGATGGCTGGATGGTCATCAAAGCGGAGGAACCTCAGGCTAACAGCCAGTCATACCTTCTTCTCATCAGCAATGAGAGCCTAGAGATACTAGGCAAGCTGAAGTACAGGCTGAGGTTTGGTATAAGACATGCCAAACTGAAGGTCTTCCAGCCTAACAGTGCGGATGAGGATGAAGAAGAGACCCTAGCCGAGAAGGCAACGGGTCTCTCTATCGAGGATAAAGAGGGAAAACGACCAGCAGATGAAGGTGGTTCAAATTAACCTCCGACACTCTAAGTGTGCCTCGGATAACCTGTTGGTGTTCCTAAAGGAAGAGGACATCGACATAGCTCTTATTCAGGAGCCCTGCCCGCATAACATTTCATAACTCTATGTATATGAACTCTATCGGTACTTATTTTTTCTCTAGTGCTGAAAATGTGCAGAACATCAGCGGAACATTTTTGGAGCTCAGTTAGGTTTGTTAGGAAGAGGACATCGACATAGCTTTTATTCAGGAGCCCTGGGTTAAAGATTTAACCGTGATGGGTCTCATGAATAAGCAGTACAACCTTTTTTACTGCCGCAAAAATGGGAATTCTGGTAAGTCAAGAACCTGCATCCTTGCTAAGAAGCACATTAAGGCATTTTTGTGCTCTAATCTTGGCTCGGTCGATTTGACAGTTGTTAAGACGGACAATGCAGGGGAAGATGTCTATATCACGTCTGCATATATGGCCCATGACAGGAGCTCGCCTCCTGAAGAATTCCAAGAACTCTACAACCACGTTTTAGCAAGAAAAGCCGTTTTGCTAGTAGGAAGCGACGCCAACGCCAGACATACGCTATGAGGAAGCTCTGAAAACAACGAACGTGGTGAACATCTTTTCGAATTCGTTATTAAATCTAACCTGCGTGTGTCTAATAGGCGTAATACACCAACATTTATTGGTGGAAAGAAGTGTTGGATATTACATTATGCACAGATAGGGACAATTTTAGCATAGAAAACTGGAGAGTCGTAAAAATATTCGTTTTCCGACCACCGGTATATACTCTTCAGTTTGATCTTAAAATCAGAAATCCCTGAACATTTTGGCGAAACAGGGGGTGCTATTATGAATATCGTAATTCGATCGATCGAACTTCGATTTTCGTAAATGGTATTATGTAAGGTTATGAAGTTCGATTTGTTTCGATTTGATAGAATTAAAATTCGATGACTTTTAATGTGTACGAATTTTAAGATTAAGATCAATTGATGTTTGTTTGCTGATAGTTGATTGCTGATTTATTTGTAAAAATGTATGTATTAATATTATATTATATAGTATTAATAAAATTATCTATTATAAATTAATAAAAAATAAAAAAAAAATTAATAAAACAAAATTATTATAAATAATTTTTCATAATGAATCATTTTTTCTTGTGAACATGAGCCATTTTTGTTTTTAAAAAAATTAATTTTTGATTTTTTAATTTTCTTTACACTATAAACTCTTCCATATCTTTAATTTTGTTTTAAAAAAAATTGAGAAAAAAGCTTTTGTTTGTTAATTTTACTTTCATTTTTTAAAAATTTTGAATTTTAACTGAAAAAATGACGTCAAAATGACAATTAGTTCACAATAACCAATTATTTTTCGATTTCGATTCGATTGCCTTAGATAATACCAAAATATTTTTCATCGAATTTTTGATCGAAGTTCGATCGATCGAATTACGATATTCATAATAGCACCCAGGGGTCGGAATTTCATAAGGCTATGGCAAAGGAGGTGTATCTTCCTTTTGGTTGTGTAAAGAGAGTTCTCTTTCAGCACTTTCTAGCTATAGGCAACACCCGCTGGAAAGGTCTTCCGGGGTGTGCAATCTCAAGAAAGACCTGGCCATTTTATAACAAGCAACAAACTGACAGCCTTATTAAGAGAAACCGAACAGATATTGCCAGGGTCAGGGCATGTACCACAGGATACTGGCCAATAGGGGATCATGCAAAGAAACTGGGTATCCCTTTCAATACCAACTGTCGCAGTTGCAAAGAAGCAAATGAGAGAGAAACTCTCACTCACTATCTCTCCAACTGTCCGGCACTTGCAAGAGCAAGGTTCCAGACAATAGGGAGCTGCTTCTTCTGGGACCTTGATGAAATAGCAAAAATCACAGTTCAAGACATTATGCGATTCCTGAACGAAACAGGATTGCTATAATGAATCTGTCAAAAGCTATCACTTCCAGTTACGCGAGGTGTCGTATCAAAACGGCATTCTCAGTGCTAATTGGGTTTTCGAAAGATTTCCAACCAACCAACAGGCCCAAGATACAGGTGCAAGATCCAAAATATAAAATACATGATACAAAATACTTAATGTGACTCCTTCAAACTCTTGGTTTTTTCGCTGAATGTCCTTGATGACCGTTGACCAATTTTTGCTGCTGGTATACCTTGTATATTCTGTAAAATAAAATAAGAAGAAAAAAAATATACATATACATATAAAAAGCCACGAAACAAAAAAAAAAACAAAAAAAATCAATGGATTGTTTTACTTTATGTGATCTCGGTGTATGATAAACATTAGGCGCATTATGTTCGATTGTTCTACTCGTTGTTACTGTTGATAAATTTGTTTGTTTTAAATATTTTTTATTTAAAAATTGGTTGTAAATTTTCAACCTTACCTGTATTTATAATATCATTCAATTTACGATTTAATTCATCAATTGAACTTTCATAACGTTCAAAATCAACCAAACCAAAATCAACTTTCAATTTTTTAGCATCTGGATCATTTAAATTATTTATAGCTGCTTTGAATATTTTATTAGCCTTAAACCGATATCAAGTTTTATTGGATTTGGTCTAGCTATTTGAACGTCTTGTGTCATTTCAGCAAACTTCATTACTTGCTAGAAATTGTTTTGAAGAAAAAAAAAATAAATAAAAACAAATTAGTTATGTGATTTTTTTAAAATTTAAAAATAAATTTCTTCTATCGTTTTTGTCGATTTCAATTAAATTTTTTAGTTTAATTAAAACGTCTTAAAATTTTTTATAAACTATAAATTCGTTTTTCTTTCAAATTTTTAATCTTAAGAAACGGTTTTGAAATTTTAAACTTAAAAAGAAAAACAAAAGAATTAATCAAATAAAGTTTTGGGTTTTTCTTTAAGAAATAAAGACACGGTATTTTTGACTCACAAATTTTCTTTATTAACTTTACGACCCGTCTCGATTGAGATTTAATAAATATTTCACCAAATTTCCTTTTTTTATACATACTTATTGGCCTATACCAAACACTGACATGTCTAGTTTGGACCATTCTAAAACTATTTTGATAAGGGTAAAAGAAGTGTGAATGGAAAGGCAGGGTAATTAAAATCAATCAAAACGATAAAAGAAAATTAAAAACTTTTTTTAAAAAAATCAATTAAAATATTTACAATATCCTCATTATAATTCTCAGCTCTAGGATTAATGCAAACTATCAGTGATACTTGTCCTTTAGCATCAAAATAATTTTTAAATAAATGTGTAATTTTTGAATCTCTATATGGAATTTTTTTATTTCAACCATTTAATTGATTTTCTTGTGAATATTCTGAACATTCTTAAATTCATTAATGAATTATTTATATTTCCAGCTTCTCTTAAACGTTGTCCAGTATTTTTAGTTCTACTTGTTCTTTCAGTTCCAGCTAAATCAACTAATGATAATTAACTAACTGTTTTTGTACGTTTATCTCGGATTAAATTTTCTCCTTGATTATTAGTTGGTGCTTGAACTAAACGTAATGTAAATACTGAATGACCGACTTGATTCAGCATTTAAAATTGTATGTCCCATACGTTTGCGTTTTTGTCCAGTTTGAAATGCTTCAATTGCTTCTTCAACAGATTTTATTTCAACTTCAGTTACACCATGAACAAACATATTATGACTGGCATCTTCTTCTCTAACTATTTTGCTTTGTAACTTTCTAAAAATTAGAATTTAAAAAAAATAAAAAAATTATACAAAATTAAATGAATATGTTTCTATTAATAAAATATTTAAATACCTTTGTATATTTCCTTCTTCTAATAAATCATAATCACTGTTATTATAAACTTCAATATATGTAATAAATACTGCATACATATTATTTTTATCAATTCCAGATAAACAATTTGGTTCAGCAGATGCTTGTGATGCAATCTCTCGATCACATTCTTTACGTTTTGGTTTTGAAAATTTTGAATTCATTTCAGCTTGTCTTTCAATCATTGCATCTGCATCAGATAATATTTCAAAACCATTTAAACGATTTGGTTTAAATATAAATTTGTTTGCTTGATAAACTGATATTGTTTTAAATAATGCATCAAAAAACCTTGGCATTATACCACGATCATGTATATCACCGGTCATTGTACATGTTTTACCACTTCCAGTAACACCATATGTAAATAATAAACCATTTTTACCACGTATTAAATCTTCAACTAATGGTTCAGCAACTGCTTCACAAACTTCTCTTTGTTTTGAATTCGGTTGAAATACATGTTTAAAAATATATTGCATATCTTTTTGTGAACCAAGTTTATAATTTACAGCAGTTTCTGGTGGTGTTACTACAAATGTTGTTGGTGATTTAATTCGTACACAAGATAAATCACTATCAGATTGTAATGGTCTTATAGGACAAAAAACTTGAACTGGATTACCATCTTATTATCTTGCGATAAAGGCATTTTTTGTGGCATTCTTGATCTGAAAAAAAAAAAATAATAAAGCAAAAAAGAAAAAAATTCGGTTTTTACAAACCAATACCTATGAATAAATTATAAATAAAAATATTTTTAAAAAATTAATAAATTAGGAAAATCCAATTTCGATTCAATCCGTTTCTGTTTGGTTGAGTTTTCCTTAAAATTTCAAATAAACTTCTTCCTTCAATGAAAATTCTAATATAATTCACAAAAAAAAAAACACAAATGACATTCGATTAGAAAAAGCAAAGCACATTTGATTAAAAAAAGCAAAGCACATTTGATTAAAAAAAGCAAAGTACATTTGATTGAAAAAAAGCACTTTGGATTAATGGCGCCTCATCAACTCCTTTAAATTTTATTACTTTTTAAAAACCTGTTCAACGGCTAAAAAAAACTCTAATTAGGTACAATTGAAAATAATTAGAATTTTGAATTTTTAATTTCGTGTGTTTATTAATTCTAAAGCTAAATTAGCTTGTCATTTCATTAAAATTTAAATCCGTGCTAATTGGTGTCAAAAAGCATCAAGTATATAGAGGTTTATTGTAGCCGTTAAATTCAAATTTTTGAATTTTCATGTCTGTATGTTTGCAAAAATAATATAAAAAGGGGAATAATTTTGCTTCGAATAAGCTCATGATATGATTGGCGGTATAAGATTTCATGAGGAGAAATGTGAAAGAAGAAGCATGTGAAGTAAATTTAAGAAATAAAAAATAATGAAAAACACGCCCATAATTATAATATTCATTATAAATGCTTTATTTGTTTTTGTATACCATATGATATTTTTAAATTTTGTTTTGATTCTTATTGTATACATTTTTGGATATTTATATTTTGTTTCGAAAAACAAAAATATAATAATACAACTGTGTACAATTATTGTTGATGATATTAATTATCACGTTTTTTTGTGATATGTGAGAAATGAAAAAATATTTTTAATTTTCATGTTTTTTAAAATATACTGCTTCTTGTTCATTTTCATATTGCATTTTATAGTTCTTATTAAATAATGATAATTCATTCATTCGGATGATGATTTTTTTTTTCTTTTTTGTCAAATTTCAAGATTTTTAGTTATTTGGTAACAATAAAATCTTTTTTATTTCACTTAAAAATTTTTTTTTAAATATTTTACAAATTTTATTTACGTAAAATAATTTGTATGGAAAATTTGTCATGTAACCCTGGGATTGGCTGATCGTATACAAATGTATATATTCGGACTTTGAGTCTTAATTTAAATATGATCCCTTCGAGCTAGGAAAACTTGAAACTTCATCAATTCCTTCATTGGAAGGTCCTCACTATACACCCCAATTTTCAACGTCCTAGCTCAAAATTGGTAGAACAAAATATTTCTTTTTACCTATGCAAAAACACGAATTTGGTCGTGCGTATACAAATGTATACCATACATTTTATATGGAGATTTTGAAATTTTTTTCTTCAAAAAACGATATCTCAGCATCCCGTGGACCAAAAACCGTAATTTTTCTACCCTAATATTTGTTGAAGAGTCCTCTTTAATCAACCCATGCGATTTTGTACTATTTTTACTTTTCGAAATTTTCATACATTTACAAATTCAAACATAATTAAGACTTCAATTTGACTTTGAAGGTCTGTATCTCAGCATCCTCTGAATCAAAAACTATTATTTTTGGATTAAAATATTCAATATGAAAATATTAGTTTTTTGTCCACGGGATGCTGAGATATCGTTTTTTGAAAAAAAAAATTTCAAAATCTCTATATAAAATGTATGGTATACATTTATATACGCACGACCAAATTCGTGTTTTTGCATAAAAAGAAATATTTTGTTCTACCAATTTTGAGCTAGGACTTTGAAAATTGGGGTGTATAGTGAGGACCTTCCAATGAAGTAATTGGTGAAGTTTCAAGGTCCTAGCTCGAAGGGATCATATTAAAATTAAGGCTCAAAGTCCGAATGTATACATTTGTACACGATCAGCCAATCCCAGGGTTACATGACAAATTTTCCATACAAATTATTTTACGTACATAAAATTTGTAAAATATTTAAAAAAAATTTAAAGTGAAATAAAAAAGATATTATTGTTACCAAATAACATTTTTATGCCATGTATTTTGAAGCACAACCAGAATAACATTTCATAAAACTTGCAACAATGTAAATGTACACTCCCAGATACAGAAGTGTATTCTGATGTGCAATAGGATTTTTTTAAAAACAATTGAAATGATCTATGTATGTTTTAAATATTAAAAAAATTATTGGAAAATATTTTATTATATATTTTAATGTACCTAATTTAATTTTCTTCTGAAAAATTCTATTCTAGGCGATCCTCAAACAGCTCTTTAAAAACGAATTTTTCATATAAATTATTTTACATATAAATTATATAAAATTAATAAAATATTTAAGAAAAATTAAAGTAAAAAAAAAATTATTGTTTCAAAAAACATTCATACAATTATAATTCACATTGATCTTCTGTCTTTCTCTATCTTCATATAATCGATATGCGTTTGTAATTTGATTATTCTTTTTGAACATTTCCTTTATTCTTACATTATACTTCGAAAATAAACAAAACAGCTGATTTATAGTAAAAAATTCAAATAAAAACGGAAAAAATTTAAATTGAGTTCGAATGTTTAAAAGCTATATTTAAAAATTTTTCGAAGCAAAATATTTATGTATGTTTGTATGTTCTTGATTTTTGAAAGAGCTTGATATTAAACCTCTATTGTATTTGATGCTTTTTAAGGATGAACACCAACAAAAAGCATCAATTTATACAATAGAGGATTAATCTCAAGCTCTTTCAAAAATCAAGAACATGCAAACATACATAAATATTTTGCTTCGAAAAATTTTTAAATATAGCTTTTGAAACATTCGAACTCAATTTAAATTTTTTCCGTTTTTATTTGAATTTTGTACTATAAATCAGCTGTTTTGTTTATTTTCGAAGTAGAATGTAAGAATAAATGTTCAAAAAGAATAATAAAAATTATAAACGCATATCGATCATTTGAAGATAGACAAAGACAGAAGATCATTATGAATTATAATTGTATGAATGTTTTTTGAAATAATGTTTATTCTTTTTTTTAATTTTTTTTTTTTTTTTACTTAAGGCGCAAAACCAAATGGCGGACTCAGGCATCAAGCATCAAGACTCATGATGCTGACTTCAAGACTCATGATACCAAGCAAGACCAAATGCTGACTTCAGCTTCAAAAGTGATACCAACACCATAATTAGCTATCAGAAATGACACTTTGTTAATTTGTTACATCTAAATAAATAAAAGTTTTTACACAGTTCGATAAATAACAAAACGTAAATCAATTCGATCTTTCAATCTGTGTCTATACGGTTATATTTAGTTCGATTTGAACCTACATGGACTCGATCTCCATATACATGGAGATTTCAGTGGATTCAGTCCGAATTAAATTAAGATTCAATCCGTCATGTATACGTAGTAAATTGTCAACTTTCATATTTTTCATTATAATGTTGTCAACAATGTAGCATCAGACTCAAAATTTTAAAATTTTAAAACATCGGACTCAGACTCATTTGAGTCTTGATACCTGATGCTCTCATTTGGTGCAGTTACATGTATTTCCATATGCTAAAATTGATTTTGACATTTCAGATTTTGATGCTTGATACCTGAGTCCGCTATTTGGTTTTGGGTCTAAATATAGATACAGCTCGGTAATTTGAACCTCTTTATTTTCAACGCCTAAATTTCTAAAATTAGCTAATAATGTTATGTAATTTTGTAAAGGGCTTTTTTCTGATTTTTACTTTTCGAAATAGGATGAAATAAAAACAAATTAAATATGTACAAATTACCTATTTTAAAATTCATTTTATAATCGTCATAATCAATTTTGTAATTATTTTTTAAAAACACAAATGAATTTATTACAACACTATTTGGTATTTTTGTTTAAAATAGTGCTGAAAGTGTAAATTGGTTTCTGTGCAGTTTTTTCATCTGTTCTAAAATTTTAACAAGGCCAGTTTAACCCTAGGATTGCCTGATCGTATACAAACGTATACATTCGGACTTTGAGCCCTAATTTCAATATGATCCCTTCGAGCTAGAACCTCGAAACTTCACCAATTCCTCCATTGGAGGGTTCTCACTATGCACCCCAATTTTCAAAGTCCTAGCTCAAAATCGGTAGAACAAAATATCCTTTTTTATGCAAAAACACAAATTTAGCCGTGCGTATAAAAATGTATACCATAAATTTTATATGGAAATTTTGAAATCTTTTTTTCAACAAGATGTATTTCAGCATCCCGTGGACCAAAAACCGTAATTTTTTGACCCAGATGTTTGTTGAAGAGTCCTCTTTGATCACTCCATACGAGTGATATTAGTTTTTGGCTCACGGGATGCTGAGATACAGACCTTCAAAGTCAAATTTAGGTCTTAATTATGTTTGAATTTGTAAATGTATGAAAATTAACCGTTTTTCACCCTGTTTTGCACTTTATCTCGAAAAATAAAAAAAAATAAAATAAAACTATACACAGCAATTTTAAAGAAAACACTTCAACAAATATCTGGGTCAAAAAATTACGGTTTTTGGTCCACGGGATGCTGAGATACATCTTTTTGAAAAAAAAATTTCAAAATTTCCATATAAAATGTATGGTATACATTTGTATACCATCTGCTACAATTTTGACACTCTCGATCAGGCAATCCTAGGGTTAAATTAGTTCAAATTATCGAGTTTACACTGTTAGGTATAATTTATACTTGTTTTCCATTGAATGAATTTTGAAAATCATTGTTGCAAGTTTTATGTAATGTTATTCTGGTTGTGCCTCAAAATACATGGCATAAAAATGTTATTTGGTAACAATAATACCTTTTTTTTTCACTTTAATTTTTTTTTAAATATTTTACTAATTTTATGTATGTAAAATATGATAATTTGTATGGAAAATTTGTCATTTAAGTTAAAAAAAAAAAAAAACTAAAAAAATTGAAATTTGACAAAAAAGAAAAAAAATCATAAAAAAGAGTAAAATTTATATCCAACTATGTAAATAAATTATCATTATTTTATAAGAATTATAAAATTCAATATGAAATTGAATAATCAAAATATTTTAAAAAACATGAAAATTAAAAATATTTTTTCATTTTATACATATCACAAGACAACGTGATCGTCGTGATCATGATTATCATCAACAATCATTATACTCATTGTATTATGTATTTTTGTTTTTCGAAACAAAATTTAAATATGCAAAAATGTATAAAATAAGAACCAAAACAAAATTAAAAAATATCATATGGTGTACAAGAACAATTAAAGCATTTATAATGAATATTATAATTATGGGCGTGTTTTTCATTATTCTTTATTTTTCAATTAACTTTGCATGCTTATTCTTTTCACATTTCTTCTCTTGAAATCTTATACAACCAATCATTTGAAGAAATAGAATTTATTTAAGAAATACTTTTTTTTAAGAGTATACCAAAGGTAGTCCCAACCTCACTTCTTCAAAAGAGGTGAAACCCTGGTAGACCCAACCTCACTTCTTAACAAAGGTGAAAATGTGACTTTTTTTATTTTTTCATTTTTTTATATGAACTTGAAAAATAAGATATTTTGTCTTTGTTCAAAGGTTCGAAGAGAATTATTATATTATATTTATATTCTAAAGTTAAAAAAATCAAATCTTGTTTTCTTCGCTTCCTCATGCAGAACACCTCATACTCATAGGAAAGTATTCATTGGTGCTTCCTTGTAAATTTCTTTGGTTTCAACCACAGTGTATATATATACAGTGGGTCGTCTTCTGCATAACAGTAAATGAAGAAGGACTCACCAAAAAGAAAAGTCCAAATATATATAAAAAATAATAAATAAAAAATAAAAAAATAATTCTAATATGTTGAAGAGAGATATTCTTTTATCAATTACTTCTAATGAAAATTTCACGAAAGCGAGTAATGCAGACAAGAAATCCCAACACAAACCAGTTATGTATTCTATATATCACCGATAAGCGTGGCTTTCGTTGTATTGGTTTTTGTTTGCATATAGGTTAAGATAGCTCTTCACTTTTGAAATGCATTTGTATTGTCTTTATATTTTACTTATTACTTTTTTATTGTCTCTCGCTTTAACTGATGCGTTAATGTTCATATGTTTTCGTTCTTACACACAAGATAATAGCTCTTCACCAAAGTGTATCAAACAATAAGTGTCTCGTCTTAGAACAAAAAACTGATAAGATCTTAAAATTTTTACATCTACATACATGATTTTTTACACTAACACACTAGTAGTTACGCTAAAAATAGTCGGAAATATAAATGATGATGAAGAAAAAAGAAAAGAAATCGCCTAAGTTTGTATTGGTGACAACTTTTAAATAATAACTATTTAGGGTGCAGTAACCTATTAAATAAAAAGTTTGAATATTTTATACAAAGTAATTTATATTTCATATTTTTTATTATTTAACTTGTATAATTACATTTTTAATACTAAAATCTATTGCTACATGTGCGTTACAGATAATAATTTATTTTTATTCTTAGTTTTTTTCACATTTCTATTATAAAATTTTATTATATAATAAATCCTAACTCTTATAAATAATCTTATTAAATACTCAACATTTTCATCTGCACAACACCTATAAAAAAAGCAGTTATGAATTTTTCAAAAAATTATTTTTCCACATCTCCCTAGTCCTCTTTACCTTTTAAATTAATAATAACACAAAAAAGCACGTTTTTTCCATGTGCTTTTCAAAGTGAAGAGCTATTATCTTGTGTGTAAGAACGAAAACATATGAACATTAACGCATCAGTTAAAGCGAGAGACAATAAAAAAGTAATAAGTAAAATATAAAGACAATACAAATGCATTTCAAAAGTGAAGAGCTATCTTAACCTATGCAAAAAAAAAAACCAATACAACGAAAGCCACGCTTATCGGTGATATATAGAATACATAACTGGTTTGTGTTGGGATTTCTTATCTGCATTACTCTTTCGTGAAATTTTCATTAGAAGTAATTGATAAAAGAATATCTCTCTTCAACATATTAGAATTTTTTTTTAATTTTTTATTTATTATTTTTTATATATATTTGGACTTTTCTTTTTGGTGAGTCCTTTTTCATTTACTGTTATGCAGAAAACGACCCACCGGATATATATACACTGTGCTCTTCACTTTGAAATAGTGGTGTGCGGATAGTACTATCCGATTCGGTACTGCCTCGTTACTTGCTGGATCCGATTGGGTACCGAATCTAAAGCCTGAAAAATGTCGTTACTCGGTATATTTTTAGTTTAATAAATCGTTTTGAAATTACTATTTTATTTAAAGCGTAGTACTCAGTTGAAAATAAATTTTATGTTGGAAAAAGCGAAAAATAAAAAAGAAAAGAATTATCTATGATGTAAAGGTTTTTTCACGAAAATAACAATATTTTTCAATATATTTTTGTCCGTGTTTTTCGATCTGTTCATGATTTTGCTAGTAAACATGGTAAATGTATCTAAGTAAAATCTATATGTACAACCATGTGCACAGACAAATCAACTTACTGTCATCACTTGAGTATAACACGTAACGATAACTACTGTCAACTGTCAAATTTCAAATATTAATACATGTTAATTTTTGAACTTTTTGTATATTTTTTCAAATGTAAAATGAAAATGAATTGTTTTTTAATTTTAAGTATATATTTTAAAAGAAATAAAAGACTAAATTACCTATAAAAAAACTTGTTTTTTTTTTATAAAAGTATCTAATATAAACAATTCTATTCAAAATGTACCGAGTAACGAGTACCAAATACCGAGTATTTTACTTAAAAGATCCGAACGGAACCGGTAACCTAAAATGTACCGTTTTGCACACCACTACTTTGAAAAGCACATGGAAAAAACGTGCGTTTTTGTGTTATTATTAATTTAAAAGGTAAAGAGGACTACTGAGATTTGGAAAAATAATTATCATTTAGAAATATTTTGATTTTGGTTAAAAAAAGAAATAAAATAGTTGTGATTTTTTGAATATAAAGAAAATTTTAAACTATTTCACTTTTTCAATATAAAGGATAATAAAATATTGAATTTTTTGAGTTTGTGATTTTTTAATTTTTTAAATATAAATTATAATAAGGTGTTAGAATTTGTAATTTTTTTAGTATTAAGAATGTAATTATACAGTTAAATAATAAAAAATATGCAACATAAGAGTACTTCCAGTATGTTTTGTATAATATTATTAGCAACATTATGTTAAAATATCAAATTGGGGTGAAGCTGGGTTCAGGTGGGAGAATTTTTCAAAGAATATTATGTATATTTTTCTCATAGGAAATCAATTGATTTTCATACAAATGCAAATTTTATACTAATTTTTTTGCTATTGTCTACAGCAGGTATTTAAACAGCATCAAGATTTTTTAAATTTATATTTATATTTTTTTATTTTTAATACATGCATATAATGATGATAATAAGGTTCGTTTCATTTTGCTATTTGAAATTTAAAAATTTCTATAAAACTGTTAGGACCAGGTAATAACAACGTTTTGAAGAAAAGATAAGAGCAATAAAAAGAAAACCAGCCCCTTCTGAAGAATGTATGTATTAAAAATATAAAAATATAAATATAAATTTAAAAAATCTTGATGCTGTTTAAATACCTGCTGTAGACAATAGCAAAAAAATTAGTATAAAAATGAGAAAAATTGAGAGTTATCATTTTTAGATATTCAAGGATAAAGGATCCTTTTATCGTCCTTTTAATCCTTTTTGAAAAAATTTTTTTCGGAAGTATTTTTATATGATAGAATAAATTCTCCCGTTTAAAATTAGCTATATATTATCGCGCTACGATAATATTTAAGATTTCTACGATTTTTTAAAGAAACGCATTTTGTACAAAAACCAAAATTTCAAAACCCCATAACTGCCAAGAAATGTGATTTTTCTTAAAAATATTTAACGTATGTGATACTGGACCAGAGGCACACCT
The DNA here is from genome assembly GCA_939192795.1 of Bombylius discolor. Lineage (NCBI taxonomy): Eukaryota > Metazoa > Arthropoda > Insecta > Diptera > Bombyliidae > Bombylius > Bombylius discolor. The sequence continues at coordinate 16,004,681 of OW584241.1, read as the reverse complement.
TCTCATAAAATTTCAAAAAAATCGGAAGACATTGATTCACACCCTTTGGTCGAAATTTTGTAGACTTTTTATCTCATCACCACCAATAGGTTACTGCACCCTAAATAGTTATTATTTAAAAGTTGTCACCAATACAAACTTAGGGGATTTTTTTTCTTTTTTCTTCATCATCATTTATATTTCCGACTATTTTTAGCGTAACTACTAGTGTTTAGTGTAAAATCATGTATGTAGATGTAAAAATTTTAAGATCTTATCAGTTTTTGTTCTAAGACGAGACACTTATTGTTTGATACACTTTGGCGAAGATATATAAAATCTTTTACTTCTCAGAAGTTGCACGAACATCACCGTTGGTGGTGTGAGGTGTTTCCTTATTTCCAAAACAAAGTGGGACTAGTTCCGGTGGCGGATTCAGCCCATTAGTGACCTTGTTTCAAACATACAGACAAAATTTTTTTCGTAGATTTCCAATTGTGGATACAAGACCATTACATGAACCAGATAGAATTCCATAGTGGACACAAAATATTAGACCAGATTTTCTATTATTTAATTTTCATCAATTTAGACTTAATTATTCTTTTAATTCGATAGAAATTGCAGCTAATGAAATTGATATTTTTTATTGTGTAAGTAAAAATTAGTTTAAAAATTAGATAATCTAGATTTTTAATACTTTAAAAATTTTAGGAAAATGATAATAGTCCAAAAATACACGTGGGTAAAACAAATCTTGTTAGTAAAGAATGTATGGGAATGAATGAGTCTTCTGTTGAGTATCCTAAGTAAGTAGAATTGTAAGTAATATTCAAAGAATTTAACATTGTTTAGTTAATTATCATCATTCGAATTTTTTTCCATTCCTCTCGGTCTTTCAGTCACGAATCCTAAATTTTCTTTATGTCATCCTCTGTATCATTCATATATCTTTTCCTAGATCTGATTTTCTTTCTTTTTTCATTCTTTTTTCATTCATTTTTATATGAAAACTTCACTTGGTATTGGTTTATAAGATTTCATTTCATGTCCTTGTCTCCAAAGAGTCAGCAAATTTTTTTTTTTTAAATGTTTTAAAAATAATTTTCTTCTCAGAATTTCAATAATTTTTCCTTCTGATAAATCATTAAAAACTTTATTAAAATGTAACATCGATGATAGTGATAGTGGTGAAACATCTGGAGAAAGTTGTGCATTATTTTCAAAAAGGCCTAAAGAATTTTTACCTTTTAGTTCTAAAAGAGTTTGTAGACAAAGTGATACACCACATATTAAAACAGATACAGGTTAGCAGATATTGAATTTTTTAATATTTTGTTATATAATTGTTTAATTCGTTTTTTTTTTTTTCATTTAAGATGATTCAGAAACAATATTACTTCCTGGTGATTCAATAGAAATGAAAAAATTTTGTGAACGTTCAATGAGAACATCGAAATTACAAATAAAGTAATTTTGTTTTGTGTGTTAGTATTTCCTTTTCAAAAAGCAATTAAACATTTTTTTTCCTTTTAACAATTCAAAACATCTATACGAAATTTTATACAATCGTTTAAATACAGATTTAATAATGTGGGAACCAGTTGCACCAAATTTAATATCAAAAATTGATAAAATTCAAACACCACCAATATTATTAGAGCAAAGTTTAATGAATTGTGGTATGATGGATTCAATGTATATACCATCATCAACCATATCATCATCAATAAAAAAACAAAAACAATCATATAATAATAATGAATCATCAATTGAATCAAGTGATATATCTGAAGATGATAATGATTCGTCAGATGATGGTGATAATGATTCTTCTGATCATAATTTATTTTATTCAGTATATGATAAAAAACAACAACAACGTTTTAAAAAAAATAATCATCAATTGACAAATAATAATTCTAGTTTTTTATTAAGTGCCTGTTCATTTGATCTTAATATTGATAAATGTTTATTAACATTATATGCACCAGTACGTGATAATGAAAATCGTATATTACGAGGACAACTTGGTGAATTCATATTAAAAATTAATAATTTTAATTTATTCTCAGTTAATGGTTTTAATGGAAATAAAAATTTAGCATATTTATGTATGCAATTAGTCAGGTGAAATATATCATTGTGGTCTTATATCAAATCCAGATTATAATTCACCATTACGTTTATTAAATAAAATTGATGATAATATACCATCACATGTACAAGCAACATTATATCCAACATCTGAAAATTCAGTACTTGGTGGTGGTACTAGTAATGGTAAAGATAAACAAAAACGTGAAATGTTATCATTTGCTGTTGAAATAAAAAAAATTCCTGATCAAACAATAAAGGTAAAGGAAATTTTATTAATTTAAAAAATAAAAAATTTATAAAATAAATTATTTTATAGCGTCTAAGAATTACAACAAGTCTACGAAATGCAACATTAAAACATAATCCAGCCATAACACAGCATACATGGCTCAATCAAATAATCGATATGTTTGATGTAATGGTAAGTTTAAAAAATATTAGATAGGATTTTCCAATAACAAGTGTTATTTTTTATATTCATCAACATTTTCAAATAGTCAAGCAAAAGTGTATAATATTTAACAGTTTTAACTCAAGCACTACATATTATTGTTAGGTAAAATGGAACGATATATTCTCCAGCAACGAATAGAAATCGTAAAAATTAATTACAAATTTGAAAGGCAAATTTTGAGGAGACAGTTTAATAAATTTGAATTTAACGACTAAATAAAACCTCTATTGTAATTGATGCTTTTTGAATGTACTTTGCTTTTTTTAATCAAATGTACTTTGCTTTTTTCAATTAAATGTACTTTGTTTTTTTTAATCAAATGTGCTTTGCTTTTTTTAATCAAATGTGCTTTGCTTTTTCTAATCGAATGTCATTTGTGTTTTTTTTTTGTGAATTATATTAGAATTTTCATTGAAGGAAGAAGTTTATTTGAAATTTTAAGGAAAACTCAACCAAACAGAAACGGATTGAATCGAAATTGGATTTTCCTAATTTATTAATTTTTTAAAAATATTTTTATTTATAATTTATTCATAGGTATTGGTTTGTAAAAACCGAATTTTTTTCTTTTTTGCTTTATTATTTTTTTTTTTTCAGATCAAGAATGCCACAAAAAATGCCTTTATCGCAAGATAATAAGATGGTCATCCAGTTCAAGTTTTTTGTCCTATAAGACCATTACAATCTGATAGTGATTAATCTTGTGTACGAATTAAATCACCAACAACATTTGTAGTAACACCACCAGAAACTGCTGTAAATTATAAACTTGGTTCACAAAAAGATATGCAATATATTTTTAAACATGTATTTCAACCGAATTCAAAACAAAGAGAAGTTTGTGAAGCAGTTGCTGAACCATTAGTTGAAGATTTAATACGTGGTAAAAATGGTTTATTATTTACATATGGTGTTACTGGAAGTGGTAAAACATGTACAATGACCGGTGATATACATGATCGTGGTATAATGCCAAGGTTTTTTGATGCATTATTTAAAACAATATCAGTTTATCAAGCAAACAAATTTATATTTAAACCAAATCGTTTAAATGGTTTTGAAATATTATCTGATGCAAATGCAATGATTGAAAGACAAGCTGAAATGAATTCAAAATTTTCAAAACCAAAACGTAAAGAATGTGATCGAGAGATTGCATCACAAGCATCTGCTGAACCAAATTGTTTATCTGGAATTGATAAAAATAATATGTATGCAGTATTTATTACATATATTGAAGTTTATAATAACAGTGATTATGATTTATTAGAAGAAGGAAATATACAAAGGTATTTAAATATTTTATTAATAGAAACATATTTCTTTTATCTGTATGTTGTATCTTGTATCATGAAATTTCTAACATGAACACCTATTAGCACGATTTATATTTTAATAAAATAACAAGCTAATTTAAGTTTAGAATTAATAAACACACGAAATTAATTTGTAAAATTATAAATTCTAGATATTTTCAATTGTAATAAGTTTTTTGTTTGTTCAAATTAGCCGTTGAATAGGTATTTAAAAAGTAGTAAAATTTTAAGTAGGCGCTTAGGCCTCATTAATCAAATGTGCTTTGTTTTTTTTTGATCAAATGTACTTTGCTTTTTTTATATCAAATGTACTTTGCTTTTTTTAATCAAATGTTCTTTGTTTTTTTTAATCGAATGTCATTTGTGTTTTTTTTTGTAAATCATATCAGAACTTTCATAGAAGGAAGAAGCTTTAACGGATGTATTTAAAATTTGAAGGAAAACTCAAGCAGTGAACAAGGACAAACGGAATCGGATTGAATCGAAATAGTTTTTTCTTAATTTATTAATTTAAGATACAAAATGGTAGAAACATACAGATACATGATACAATATAGAAGAAACAAGATACAAGTTAGAGATACAAAATACAAGACACAGATACAAAATACAATATAAAAGATACAAGATAAGAGATACAACAAAGAAAATACAAAGTACAGGCACAAGATACAGGTGCAAGATCCAAGATACTAGATACAAGATGCAGATACAAAATACAAGATAAGAGATACACGATACGAGATACAAGAAAGAAAATACAAAGTACAGGCACAAGATACAGGTACAAGATCCAAGATATAAAATATTTTTAACAAGTTTTAATTGTTCATCTCTGTTAATGAACATAAAATATAAATTAATGAAGTTCATTTCTTAGAATTTTATTTAATTACAGTCGAAGTCCTCTAACTCGAAATCTCTGTAACTCGGATTTTCCTTTAACTCGAATTTTTTAGGCCTTTTTTTGCGCTCCCTTCAAATTTCTATATAAAAAATATCCTCTAAGTCGAAATTCCTCTAAGTCAACATTTTTTTCAACGTTCTAGCACAGAGCAGATACATAGAGAGGTACACTGTCAGTACATTCGAAAATCAGCAGTTTTCAAAAAATTTGTAGACCTGTGCGGGGAAGTATGAGAGACGAAAAGTTTCTATCTCTCACGAAAAAATATATGAGAAAACTTTCGTTTATTACTCATTTACGCACAGAATATTATTATTCATATAACAAATACATATACACACACCTAATTCCCATTTGTCGTTCTAAAAATTTTTTTTAATGCATATATTGATTATTGAAATATACTGTAAATTCAACACGACCCAAAATATACGCATAAAAATATTAAAAAACATATTGAACTTGTAAATTTATTTTCTAGTTTCAAACAAAAAATTATACCTGTTTCTTCAATATGTACATATGGTATATATTTGTTGTTTATGTATCTCTTAAAATAGTATTTCAGATAAATATGTATTTGTTATTTCAAATTTTAAAAATAATTTTAAAAATTAATTTTTACATTTTCGTAAATTTTCATATCCAGAAATTTTTTTCACTAGGAAATATGAAAATTTTATCTGTAATGGATCAGGAGATCAAAATCAACAGGCATGTTTTTATTTTATTTTACATTAAAAAATATCTAATGCTGTTCTGAATATATATATTTTTACTTTAAAATATATACACACAAGCAAACACAAGAAAAAAAAATGCAACAATAAAAATATTATATTCATACATTTCTCATTTCTCATATACCATACACATCATATATCTTTTCCAAAAACAACAAAACACAAAAATACCATTTACGCATAAATTGAATAATTTGTAAATTTTTTTCAAACACATATACATTTTTTTTTGTACGGTGATTAACTATATTTTTAGTCTTTTGCATTGAAAAATGTATAGAGGTAAGGTATAAAGGGTAATAAGGAAAAAAGATCTTTTTTTCTATTTGAAGTGATATTATATACAGTGCTGTCGTTCTGCTGCAATTGCAGTGTTTTTACTGCATTTTATGTCCATTTACTGCAACACTGCAATGTTTTCCAATCTACTGCAATTTTAACGCTTTGCTAGTTGCTATTTTCGTGTTTTACTATATTACTTACAACAATCATATTTCAAGCATATACCAAATCTCAAACTCAATCAAATTCGTGTCAACAATATAATATACATATACGTATCCTTATTTTTTAGTTTAGGACAGCCCTACCTACAAATTACAATCTATTTTAAACATTTCATATGTTAACTGTGAAAGTGTCAACATTAACTTGTTTTTCATTATTTGTTTTTTTCTGTACTGATTGGGAAATGGGTTCCTTTACAATATTTTATTACCTCACAAAATTTTGATAGAAATTCAGATTTAGCTGCAAACATAGCTGAAGATCTCAACATGAATAATAAGATTTATTTCACATTTTTATCATATATTTTAAAAATAAATAATAAAATCAACACAGAATTTCAATCAGAAAAAAACTGTTTTAAGTAGTTTCATACGAAAAGAATATTTATATACAACATTTTCGAAGAAATGCTGGGAAAAAGAGCATCTTCTTGATTTGGAAAACATTTACATAGGTGTAAAAGCAGAACTGTTATTAGAAGAAGTGCGAAAAGAAGATGTAGTTGTTATAAAAACAAATTGTTTAAATTATTATCAGGAACTTGGAACTCAAATCTTTAAACGGTTTGATTTAAATAACACAATATTGCGTAATGTTGCTGTTATAGATCCAAGAAATTTGGGGCCTTCTTTAATAAATTTAATTCGATCATTTCCAAATTTAATAGATAATGCTGAAGAACTAGATATTGAATGGAGATTACTTATTAATTTGGATTTGTCTAGAATTAAAGAAAAAGAAAATGATATAGAACTATTTTGGAATGAAGTATTCAATATGAAAAATGGTTCGGATGAATTGATGTTCCTAAAAGTAAGAGATTTTGTATCAAGTCTATTAAGCCTACCATACAGTAGCGCTACTGTAGAAAGGATTTTTTCTCAAATGCAAATAATTAAAAATGAAAAAAGAAATTGTTTAAAAGTTGATACTTTGCATACAATAATGGCTTCAAAATCTCAACTTCAAAATAATTCTGCAAGTGAATGGAAACCACCGAATTTAAAAATGAAATTAAATAATTTATTAAGCACATAATCAGGTGTTTTCATAAGAAATTGATGCATTTAATTGAAAAATAAGTAGTTTTCTTCATCCTGTATTTCATAATATATATTTAAATTCAAATCTATGACAACAGACAATCTTGATATTAGAAAGGGGAAAATAGGTAAGAAGTAAATTTATATTGAAATAACCGATTATATTGTCATCTACTGCAATTTTATGAAATTTACTGCAATTTGAAAATAAATCTGCTGCAATTCAAAAATCCAAAACGACAGCACTGATTATATATTGAAGATAAACATGTGTATAACACCTCCTTGTTTTTTTTTTGTTACCGTCAACATATACTATCAAACGAAAGTATATCAGCGGCTGTCCTAATACAATTTTGTATATCATTATTATTAAAAAATAAACAACAAATTATACCTGTTCCAATTGTATATGCAGCTAATGTATATGTTTTGCTGTTTAAAAAAACAAATCTATACATATACGTATGTATGTATGTATATATCCTTTAAAATTGAATACTATTTTTTTATTTTAAAGTGAAGTAAACTCATATATAATTATTATTCGAAGGCATACATGTGTATAACATCTCCTTAATTGTTTTCTTGAGGTATCATCAACACATACTTTCAAACAATTCTTATATGGATGAATACAATGTCCTATATAATCGTTAAAGTACAAAAATATTTGATACTTTTGTAGATGATTTTGTTTAAATTTTTGATCGCTATGATTTCTGATTGCCTGGTGCAAAAATGATTTTTAGTGCTAGAAAATTAAGGATTTTTGATCGAATTTATCAATAAAATTATTTCTAAAAATATCATTTTGATATCAACATTATATTTGACCTGATAAACGATCAAATTTGATATGCAAAATAATAAATTCGATATGTAAATTACCATTAAAATTTATAAATATGCAAATTAGCTACTTGTATACTTCTTCTTCTTGAAATATACCCTCAAATCCTATATCTTCAATTCCTCATACAAATTGGTTAAATTTTTTTACTGAACCAAATGATATGTATACTACTATATGTACTTATATCTGAATATATGCAGTAAAGAAAAAGCTGTTTCCATATGATTCTGTATAGTAATGAGAACCATTAGAACGATTGTATAGCGAGTTAAAAATATTAAAATTTCTCAAATTTTTGTTAAAATTTTCTATGTATTGTATGGAAAATAGATAGAAAAGAGAATATATTTTAAAAAAGTGAGAAATTAGGAAAAAACTTTGAGAATAAGAAAGAGCTTAAACAGCTTTTAGATTGGAGGCCAAACGTTGAGATTGGAGGTCAACTGGTTCTGACTATTTCGCTATATGGGAATAATAAGTCTGTTATAGAATACATTGTCATTGGTTCTAGAGACCTGTAATTTCTCTAACTCGAAATTATGCACAGCAAAAAATTGTAAGACAAAAATAAAAAGGGCTTCTATTTCATTTTATTTTTGTGTACACATTTCCTATTGTTCTATTTTTTTCAAAACACAAAAAAATAAGAAAATGTTCTCTTTCATATTTTATAAATATTTTCAAGTATGTATCATTTAAATATATTTTTAAGATTTTTGAATAATAAATACATCTAATATAATGGAATTCTTATCCTTTTATTTCTAACAAAATCTTTACTTTTGTTATATGCAAATCCTTTAAATAAGGCGACAACGTTGTTTTTCTTAATATACACAGTCCAAAACATAATTCAATATATTGATAAAGAAAATATAGTTATTTCCTTTTAAACGATATTTAGTATATCTACATATTTAGGATCGACAAACTATAATTGTATCATTAAAGAAAAACGGACACAAGAGCGGTGGAAAGAAAGGTTAAATACGAGTATGTAGAGTTTATTAATAATAAATTTAAAAAGAAAAGAAAAAAATATTTTAAAATTTTTCAACCTTAAAATTAGCAAATTCTATACATATTTAGATATGTATGTGTTTCTTATATTATGTAGTTAGCAAAAAAATTAATTTTTTTTTCTAATCTCTATTACTCGAATTTCTTCTAAAATCCCTTTAACTCGAAGTTATTTTGATGGCAGCTGACGATTCGACTTAGAGGAATTTGACTGTAAATTTAAATTATAACATACAAAGTACATTTCCCCGGTCTTTGCATATTTCTTATTAGCAAACAACATATCATATTTCATTTTGCACAATAACACTGTTACCTATACATAAAACGAAAAACGCTGATCAAGCTCATATACATAATGTAATACATTATGTATGTTAATTGCTAAACTCAAAAATATTTGTAAACAATTAAAAGGTATTAACTTAAAAATATATAAGAAAAATGCAAACCCAGCGAAATGGACTTTACCTGTAAATTAAGTAACTAAGTATAATGTAACTATTATATATTGTCATCATAATTAATATGAATATATGTAATTATTAGGTATTTATTATAGGGAATCAACTTGTATATAAATCGAATGGCAATTAATAAATCAGATTCAGTTCTTTTTAAGCATAAAGACTGTGTGTTTTAATCTATACCATTACCAGAGATTCCTCATTCAAGTAAACATTTAACAAGTTAGAACCTGAGATACCTCGTTTCAACTTACATATTTAATTAAAAACTTGAATTAGTGTTTCCTAATTCAAGAGAACGATACGAGATACAAGAAAGAAAATACAAAGTACAGGCACAAGATACAGGTACAAGATCCAAGATATAAAATACTCAATGTGACTCCTTCAAACTCTTGGTTTTTTGGCTGAATGTCCTTGATGATCGTTGACGAATATTTGCTGCTGATATACCTTGTATATTCTGTAAAATAAAATAAGAAAAAAAAATATACATATAAATATAAAAAGCCAAAAAAAAAAAAAAAAAAAAAAAACCAATGGATTGTTTTACTTTATGTAATCTTGGAGTACGATAAACATTATTTGTTAAATGTTTTAAATATTTTTTATTTAAAAATTGGTTGTAAATTTTCAACTTTACCTGTATTTATAATATTTTTAACAAGTTTTAATTGTTCATCTCTAAAAGGCATTTATTCATGTAATTTATTTTTTTGTTTAAGTAATTTTGTTTGAATTGCCATTTTTGTTGTATATTTTGTCTTTTGTTTTTCTTTTCTAATTCTTTTTGTAATAATTGAATTTGTTTTTGATTTAATTGTTTTTGAAGTGTTCTTAATTGATCATTACGATCATTCAATTTACGATTTAATTCATCAATTGAACTTTCATAACGTTCAAAATCAACCAAACCAAAATCAACTTTCAATTTTTTAGCATCTGGATCATTTAAATTATTTATAGCTGCTTTGAAGATTTTATTAGCCTTACGACGACCTGGTGTTAAACCGATATCAAGTTTTATTGGATTTGGTCTAGCTATTTGAACGTCTTGTGTCATTTCAGCAAACTTCATTACTTGCTAAAAATTGTTTTGAAGAAAAAATAAATAAATAGAAACAAATTATTTAAAAATAAATTTCTTTTATCGTTTTTATCGATTTCATCTTCAGGTTTAATAAATATTTTAACAAATTTCCTTTATTTTTTTACATACTTATTGGCCTATACCAAGCGTAGATTGTCAGTGTCAGTAAATTCTATCAGCAAACAGGGTTTTTCTGTCTTCAAGTTGATACTGCAGTACCACACGTAACTGTCATCACTACATACTCGTCAATGGGTACGTGTAAGAACATAAGCTATTGTAGTAGTAAACATAACAATTAATAAACTTTGTATGAAAACATTTCTTTCTGATACTGACATGTCTAGTTTAGTTGGACCATTCTAAAACTATTGTGATAAGGGTGAAATTTAAAAATTTATTTAAGAAAATCAATTAAAATATTTACAATATTCTCGTTATAATCCTCAGCTCTAGGATTAATGCAAACAATCATTGATACTTGTCCTTCACCATCAAAATAATTTTTAAATAAATGTGTAATTTTTGAATCTCTATATGGAATTTTCTTATCTGAATAAAATAAAATAAAATAAAAAAATTATACAAAATTAAATGAATATGTTTCTATTAATAAAATATTTAAATACCTTTGTATATTTCCTTCTTCTAATAAATCATAAACACTGTTATTATAAACTTCAATATATGTAATAAATACTGCATACATATTATTTTTATCAATTCCAGATAAACAATTTGGTTCAGCAGATGCTTGTGATGCAATCTCTCGATCACATTCTTTACGTTTTGGTTTTGAAAATTTTGAATTCATTTCAGCTTGTCTTTCAATCATTGCATTTGCATCAGATAATATTTCAAAACCATTTAAACGATTTGGTTTAAATATAAATTTGTTTGCTTGATAAACTGATATTGTTTTAAATAATGCATCAAAAAACCTTGGCATTATACCACGATCATGTATATCACCGGTCATTGTACATGTTTTACCACTTCCAGTAACAACATATGTAAATAATAAACCATTTTTACCACGTATTAAATGTTCAACTAATGGTTCAGCAACTGCTTCATAAACTTCTCTTTGTTTTGAACTCGGTTGAAATACATGTTTAAAAATATATTGCATATCTTTTTGTGAACCAAGCTTATAATTAACAGCAGTTTTTGGTGCTGTTAATGCAAATGTAGTTGGTGATTTAATTTTTACGAAGTATAGCTAATATTTGTTGAGGGCTTAAAATTGATCCATCACCGTTAAGGCATTAAATTTTAAATATTCGTCCCTTTCCAATAAATATTCCATGACTTGGTGTTTTTTCTTCAGAAAATGTTAAAAATTATAAATAAATTCATTTAAATTTATTATAATTTAATATAATTACGTAAATTATCATTGTATGCAGGTGAAGTAATGATGGTATGCAGGTCATTATTGTCCATTGATGAACCGAAGTTTTTTATAACGACGGCTATTGTCGAATAAAGTGAGTCTAAAAAAAACGTGTGTACTCAGTTAGAATTATCAGTTCGTCAGGTCTAGAAAAACACGACTACTGAGAATTATCAGATACTTAAGACAAATGGAACACAGCTATGTTAATGAGTAATGACTATTGTTTTTGAAAGAAATGTGTAATGGAACAAATGTTTAAAGTAGTTTCTAAAATATGACGATTTTGAACTGTTGCTCCTATCTTTGGCAAATTAATCAATGAATATTAAATTAGATAGGTACCATTTTTAATATTTAAATTTCAATTGAAAATAAGAAACTTAATATTTCAGTAAAAACTTATTATTTTTATTTCTTCAACAATAAGACAAGTACTTTTCCTTAAAACATAATTAATTTCCTAAATAAAATGGTAATATTAGAATAATGTATCTTCTGAACGAATATATTCTCCAATATCAGCTTGATGAAAACATACTGTTGCTAATGGATCAGCTAATTTACAATCTGCTGTTGATCTTGCTGTTACATCCTTGGAAAACTGGTCTTCACACTTGATGACCCGGCAGCCTCTAACTACCACCGATGAATCGTAGCCCGGTACTGCTCCACCGCTGTTTTCTAAGATATGGTCTATGTGATCTTGGTGTACGATAAACTTTAGGCGCATTATGTTCGATTGTTCTACTCGTTGTTACTGTTGATAAATTTGTTAGTTTTAAATACTTTTTATTTAAAAATTGGTTGTAAATTTTCAACCTTACCTGTATTTATAATTTTTTTAACAAGTTTCAATTTATTTTTTTGTTTAAGTAATTTTGTTTGAATTGCCATTTTTGTTGTATATTTTGTCTTTTGTTTTTCTTTTCTAATTCTTTTTGTAATAATTGAATTTGTTTTTGATTTAATTGTTTTTGAAGTGTTCTTAATTGATCACCACGATCATTCAATTTACGATTTAATTCATCAATTGATCTTTCATAACGTAGATTTTTATTTTCTGATGGTTGAATTTTCTGACGTTCTTGTTTCAAAACCGTTTTTATTGTTGCAATTTTCTTTTTATATGACATAATTTCTTCTTCTAATTGCATTGAAAGTAATCGAAAATCCTCATCTTTGAAAAAATTAAAAAGAAATTTCATTAAAAAACAAGAAAAAATTAATAATGTTACACTTACATCTAACATCCGTACATCTTTCATCTTCACGTAATAATTTACGTTTTTGTATTTTTTCTTCTAATAATTTCTGTAATTTAAAATTAAAAGATTTGTTTTTAGTTAATCTAATCGATATTGTGGAAATTTATTATCTAAACTACATACCGAACCAAAATCAACTTTTAATTTTTCAGCTTTTGGATCATTTAAATTATTTATAGCTGCTTTGAAGATTTTATTAGCCTTACGACGACCTGGTGTTAAACCGATATCAAGTTTTATTGGATTTGGTCTAGCTATTTGAACGTCTTGTGTCATTTCAACAAACTTCATTACTTGCTAAAAATTGTTTTGAAGAAAAAAAAATAAATAAAAACAAATTATTATGTGATTTTTTTTAAGATTTAAAAATAAATTTCTTTTATCGTTTTTATCGATTTCAATTAAATTTTTTAGTTTAATTAAAACGTCTTAAAATGTTCTAGAAACTATAAATTCGTTTTTCTTTCAAATTTTTAATCTTGAGAAACGGTTTTGAAATTTTAAACTTAAAAAGAAAAAAAAAAAAATTAATTAAATAAAGTTTTTGGGTTTTCTTTAAGAAATAAAGACACGGTATTTTTGACTCACAAATTTTCTTTATTAACTTTACGACCCGTCTCGATTCAGATTTAATAAATATTTCAACAAATTTCCTTTTTTTTATGCATACTTATTGGCCTATACCAAACGTAGACTGTCAGTGTCAGTAAATTCTATCAGCAATAAGGATTTTTGTCTTCGAGTTCATACTGTAGTACCACATGTAACCGTCATCACTACATACTCGTCAATTTAAGAGTTTACACGTAATCCGCTTTTAATACGGATTTTGGTTTACTCCCAATTTCATGTAGTATAAAATCGATAATTCGGATATTGGTTTAAACCCAATTTATTTAGGTTTAATCCAAATTTTTGTGTATGTATGTGTAGCGTAAAATGCAATATGGCGAAAAGAAAAACATGTATACTATATGTACGTGTATCAACGTCTTCATGTATTATTTTAATCCCAATTCCAAATTTTACCCGTTTATACCGTACTCCCAATTTAATCCAAAATTCGTATTTAATTCGAATTATTTTTTACCGTATAAACTCGTATAATGGGTGCGTTAAGAACATAAACTATTGTAGTAGTAAACATAACAGTAAACTTTGTATGAATACATTTCTTACTGGCACTGACATGTCTTGTTTGGACCATTCTAAAACTATTGTGATAATGGTAAAAGAAGTGGTGATTGGAAAGGCAGGGTAATTAAAATCAATCAAAACGATAAAAGAAAATTTAAAACTTTTTTTAAAAAAATCAATTAAAATATTTACAATATCCTCGTTATAATCCTCAGCTCTAGGATTAATGAAAACAATCATTGATACTTGTCCTTCACCATCAAAATAATTTTTAAATAAATGTGTAATTTTTGAATCTCTATATGGAATTTTCTTATCTGAATAAAATAAAATAAAATAAAAAAATTATACAAAATTAAATGAATATGTTTCTATTAATAAAATATTTAAATACCTTTGTATATTTCCTTCTTCTAATAAATCATTCATTTAAATTTATTATAATTTAATATAATTACGTAAATTATCATTGTATGCAGGTGAAGTAATGATGGTATGCAGGTCATTATTGTCCATTGATGAACCGAAGTTTTTTATAACGACGGCTATTGTCGAATAAAGTGAGTCTAAAAAAAACGTGTGTACTCAGTTAGAATTATCAGTTCGTCAGGTCTAGAAAAACACGACTACTGAGAATTATCAGATACTTAAGACAAATGGAACACAGCTATGTTAATGAGTAATGACTATTGTTTTTGAAAGAAATGTGTAATGGAACAAATGTTTAAAGTAGTTTCTAAAATATGACGATTTTGAACTGTTGCTCCTATCTTTGGCAAATTAATCAATGAATATTAAATTAGATAGGTACCATTTTTAATATTTAAATTTCAATTGAAAATAAGAAACTTAATATTTCAGTAAAAACTTATTATTTTTATTTCTTCAACAATAAGACAAGTACTTTTCCTTAAAACATAATTAATTTCCTAAATAAAATGGTAATATTAGAATAATGTATCTTCTGAACGAATATATTCTCCAATATCAGCTTGATGAAAACATACTGTTGCTAATGGATCAGCTAATTTACAATCTGCTGTTGATCTTGCTGTTACATCCTTGGAAAACTGGTCTTCACACTTGATGACCCGGCAGCCTCTAACTACCACCGATGAATCGTAGCCCGGTACTGCTCCACCGCTGTTTTCTAAGATATGGTCTATGTGATCTTGGTGTACGATAAACTTTAGGCGCATTATGTTCGATTGTTCTACTCGTTGTTACTGTTGATAAATTTGTTAGTTTTAAATACTTTTTATTTAAAAATTGGTTGTAAATTTTCAACCTTACCTGTATTTATAATTTTTTTAACAAGTTTCAATTTATTTTTTTGTTTAAGTAATTTTGTTTGAATTGCCATTTTTGTTGTATATTTTGTCTTTTGTTTTTCTTTTCTAATTCTTTTTGTAATAATTGAATTTGTTTTTGATTTAATTGTTTTTGAAGTGTTCTTAATTGATCACCACGATCATTCAATTTACGATTTAATTCATCAATTGATCTTTCATAACGTAGATTTTTATTTTCTGATGGTTGAATTTTCTGACGTTCTTGTTTCAAAACCGTTTTTATTGTTGCAATTTTCTTTTTATATGACATAATTTCTTCTTCTAATTGCATTGAAAGTAATCGAAAATCCTCATCTTTGAAAAAATTAAAAAGAAATTTCATTAAAAAACAAGAAAAAATTAATAATGTTACACTTACATCTAACATCCGTACATCTTTCATCTTCACGTAATAATTTACGTTTTTGTATTTTTTCTTCTAATAATTTCTGTAATTTAAAATTAAAAGATTTGTTTTTAGTTAATCTAATCGATATTGTGGAAATTTATTATCTAAACTACATACCGAACCAAAATCAACTTTTAATTTTTCAGCTTTTGGATCATTTAAATTATTTATAGCTGCTTTGAAGATTTTATTAGCCTTACGACGACCTGGTGTTAAACCGATATCAAGTTTTATTGGATTTGGTCTAGCTATTTGAACGTCTTGTGTCATTTCAACAAACTTCATTACTTGCTAAAAATTGTTTTGAAGAAAAAAAAATAAATAAAAACAAATTATTATGTGATTTTTTTTAAGATTTAAAAATAAATTTCTTTTATCGTTTTTATCGATTTCAATTAAATTTTTTAGTTTAATTAAAACGTCTTAAAATGTTCTAGAAACTATAAATTCGTTTTTCTTTCAAATTTTTAATCTTGAGAAACGGTTTTGAAATTTTAAACTTAAAAAGAAAAAAAAAAAAATTAATTAAATAAAGTTTTTGGGTTTTCTTTAAGAAATAAAGACACGGTATTTTTGACTCACAAATTTTCTTTATTAACTTTACGACCCGTCTCGATTCAGATTTAATAAATATTTCAACAAATTTCCTTTTTTTTATGCATACTTATTGGCCTATACCAAACGTAGACTGTCAGTGTCAGTAAATTCTATCAGCAATAAGGATTTTTGTCTTCGAGTTCATACTGTAGTACCACATGTAACCGTCATCACTACATACTCGTCAATTTAAGAGTTTACACGTAATCCGCTTTTAATACGGATTTTGGTTTACTCCCAATTTCATGTAGTATAAAATCGATAATTCGGATATTGGTTTAAACCCAATTTATTTAGGTTTAATCCAAATTTTTGTGTATGTATGTGTAGCGTAAAATGCAATATGGCGAAAAGAAAAACATGTATACTATATGTACGTGTATCAACGTCTTCATGTATTATTTTAATCCCAATTCCAAATTTTACCCGTTTATACCGTACTCCCAATTTAATCCAAAATTCGTATTTAATTCGAATTATTTTTTACCGTATAAACTCGTATAATGGGTGCGTTAAGAACATAAACTATTGTAGTAGTAAACATAACAGTAAACTTTGTATGAATACATTTCTTACTGGCACTGACATGTCTTGTTTGGACCATTCTAAAACTATTGTGATAATGGTAAAAGAAGTGGTGATTGGAAAGGCAGGGTAATTAAAATCAATCAAAACGATAAAAGAAAATTTAAAACTTTTTTTAAAAAAATCAATTAAAATATTTACAATATCCTCGTTATAATCCTCAGCTCTAGGATTAATGAAAACAATCATTGATACTTGTCCTTCACCATCAAAATAATTTTTAAATAAATGTGTAATTTTTGAATCTCTATATGGAATTTTCTTATCTGAATAAAATAAAATAAAATAAAAAAATTATACAAAATTAAATGAATATGTTTCTATTAATAAAATATTTAAATACCTTTGTATATTTCCTTCTTCTAATAAATCATTCATTTAAATTTATTATAATTTAATATAATTACGTAAATTATCATTGTATGCAGGTGAAGTAATGATGGTATGCAGGTCATTATTGTCCATTGATGAACCGAAGTTTTTTATAACGACGGCTATTGTCGAATAAAGTGAGTCTAAAAAAAACGTGTGTACTCAGTTAGAATTATCAGTTCGTCAGGTCTAGAAAAACACGACTACTGAGAATTATCAGATACTTAAGACAAATGGAACACAGCTATGTTAATGAGTAATGACTATTGTTTTTGAAAGAAATGTGTAATGGAACAAATGTTTAAAGTAGTTTCTAAAATATGACGATTTTGAACTGTTGCTCCTATCTTTGGCAAATTAATCAATGAATATTAAATTAGATAGGTACCATTTTTAATATTTAAATTTCAATTGAAAATAAGAAACTTAATATTTCAGTAAAAACTTATTATTTTTATTTCTTCAACAATAAGACAAGTACTTTTCCTTAAAACATAATTAATTTCCTAAATAAAATGGTAATATTAGAATAATGTATCTTCTGAACGAATATATTCTCCAATATCAGCTTGATGAAAACATACTGTTGCTAATGGATCAGCTAATTTACAATCTGCTGTTGATCTTGCTGTTACACCAAAACCAAGTGGTAAATCGTTCATTGAATAAACTACAACACCCTGATATTGTGGTGTATTCTCTGTTATACGACCAAGACCAGATTTTGGTATATGATTTCCATATAAAAATTGTTGTTCACATGATGATTTCACCCAAACTTTATATTGTGCATAAGGTGCTAAATAATATAAAGCTGTTATATGAAATCTAAATTTATTTGTTTTTGTAAATTTTCCAAAACACGTTCCAACACAAATTAATTTTTCTGCTGGAAAAGTTTCAGCTAATTTAAGTATTTTTTCAGAAACATAATAAATACGATCTTTTCGTTCTCTAAAACAATATGTACCATCTGGTCGGTCGATTAGTTGTTTAGCATTTGGACCAATACTGAAAAATAAATTGAGTTATTAAAGTGAAATTTTAAATGATAAGGAATTCAAAATTACTATTTTGCAAGTTTTTCAAAAAAAATCCTTGCTCGTTCCTCACTTAATCGCTTCATTTTTTAAATAATAAAACGACTTTTGCTGTTCTCTAAATTAAAATTAAACTACCATGCCGTTCCACATGAAAATTGAAAACAAAAAGTGACAGCACCAGTAGCATCAGCATGAGATTGTGACGTTAACGTACAGTAAGTGTGAAAAATAAAAACGGCACTTGTTCGTAATTAGTGCTGCCAACCGTTATTAAGTTTTGCGTTAGTCGTATTTGACATATGAAATTAATGCATAAAAAAAATGAAATTTAATATAGAATTTAGAAATACAATACATACTTAAAAAAAGAGCCAAAAAATGAAGTTTCCATGTTTCTTCTTTAATATAAGACAAGCTATAACAGTAAAAACAATTTTTGATTGGTGACAACAGATGTTAATGCTTTTGTAAATGGATTTTAAAAATTCAAGAATTTAAACGATCCAGAATAGATAGTGGTGCCAGCTGTAAGGACAAGTTACTAACAGGAAATAAGTAAGTATTCAAAATAAAATTTTGTAACGATCAATTAGTTTTTTAAATTTTATTATCAGAACTCTTTTTCTGAAAGCGTCCAAATTCTAAAGTAATAAAATATGTATTGAAGACATAAAAATGTAATAGATCATATATTTTTTTTGAATTTTCTCAAATTTTCAATATGGCTATAGAAATGCCTGATAACCATTAATTTGATCCTTTTACAATGTTTTGTAAAGTAAATTTTGTAAGTAAAAATCCTTCTATGTTCTCACTGTTATCATAGCTCCTTAAAATTCCTTAAAATGTTTTGAAGGATTTCATGATAATTAAAATATTCAACAGAAAAAATAATTAAAAACAAAAATCCTTATTTAAAAATTTTAAAATCACTTTATAAATTATTTTGTTTACATTAAGTAGAACATGTACAAGTGTTCAGTAATTATTTAAATCTATAAACACATTACATAAGTATACTTTAATATAAATCGTTTAATTTTTTAAATTGATAAATAAAATATTTTGTATTAAATCCATTATTTATGTACACAATATATGTATGTACAACCGTTTCAAGCTATTAAATAAATTTTATAAAAAAAATTATTACAAGTTACAATTACGATAATAGTAATTATCATATTAATAATTAATTATCTCATTTATCCAGTTATGTATATGATATGTAGTCAATTAATATTAAAAAGATTCTACAATTTCACGTCATCGAGAAAATAAAGTTATAATCGATAATAATTTTTTTTAAATTTATAGTAAATATTAAAATTACAAAAAAATATACATATATGCACATGTGCTTTATTTCTTTCTTTTTTTTTCTGCATAATTGATATAGAATTTTAAATACATAATATTACTCATATGGAAAATTGGTTTTACCTTGTCTTGAATATAAAATTGAAAGTCTTTCATTTTTACTTCTATTTATTTAATTAATTACAATATTATTATGCAATTCATGGAAAAAATTACTCATTTTTAAACAAATAGCAAAGTTTGTTGTTTAAAAAAAAAATTAATTTTATTTGAAATTTCTAGATATTTAATTAATTTGAATGGAATATTTATTAATAGGACAAGAAAAAGACTGTTGTAGAAATAGTGGGAATTTTTAAAAACGCATTTGATGTATTCATGATACAAAATTATTTAGCTTAAAAACCTTTATATACTAAATTATGCATCATGATTGCGTTACTGCATTTTTAAAAGCGAAAAAACAAATTATCATTTATAAAAATTAGATTTCATACAATTCAAGAAAGTCTAACAATAAGTTAAAGTATATATTTTAAATTTATTTTCTATTTAATTCTATTTTCGAATTATTAAGTTACATTATTTTACCTTTGGTTTTTTTGTTTTATGAATGTCTTTTATGATTGTAACCAAAACTCCATTGTTCAATTTATTATTCTAGAATATTTTTAGAAAATATTTGATTTTTTTTTACTTGAAAACCACAAAATGTTCACTGTGGAAAATTTATAACATAAATATAAATAACAATTAACAAAATTATTATATTTTTATTACTGCAAAATAAATTAGATTCTTAATTATTTGATTACGATCAATATCCGAGAGTGTTTTATTCGAATTCAATTAAATTTTCTAGTATAATGACCCATAATAACATAGAATGTAGTGTGTAATGTCACGTGAATTAAATTTTATATACAAAACATTTTAATTAGTGTAAAAAATTAGATGTGTTCGCATTCTTCATAAAATATTCTACGATGTATAGAAGATCACAAGAAGTTTAATTTAAAAAATAAATATGACTTTAATCAAATGATATTGTATCATGTGACTACAATTTATATGATTCAAGATTTTTATTTTTGTCACCACTTTTCCAGTCTGAAAAAAAAATCATCTGACAATCCTCACAAACTTATATGTTATATGTTTTTTTTTTATTAATTTTATTTTATTTTTACATTTTCATAAAATTTAACTTGTTCGCAATTCCTACTAAGACGTTCTATTACTCATGAACACAATGAAATACATAGCTACATATGTGATCGATTTCGCGGTTTTAATTCAATTTAAATTACTATTGAAACAGTAAAGGACAACATCTAAAACATGAGAAAAAAAAAGTTTATTGTAATTCCTTGTGAAAAGGGGGAAACCCAGAAAACTAGAATAATTAATTTTAAGTGAGAATTTTTTGTTTAATTTAATAATTCTATACGAAAACAAAGTTTTGGGCTTTGAGTCCATGTAAAATTGTTCAAAAGTCAGACATACAAATTTAGAACGGATTCTGTAATTTCAAAAAGACATTAGGAACTGGCTGCTAATAGCCAGTTATTAGGTTATTTTTTGTATTATTTTATTAAACGAATGTTATAAGAAGAATTCTTATCTTTTCAAAAGCAATGAGTTTGTGGGTGTTGTTTTTTTTTTCTTCAGAGAAATTAAACAAAGTGTAAAGAGGTACGTCAATTTAGCATTTATTTATGACTTTTTACCCCATGGAATTTATATTGTATTATAGTAATTATGTACTATTTTATCAGATTTGATTGTATCTAGATCTTAGCTCATTTGCAGTCAATAGATTTCTCTATCTGAAAGTCGCTTAAAATGATAAAGGATGTTTATAATTTGATTTTAATTTTAAAACAAACAATATGTTCGGTATCTTTATCAGTGTTAAGACGGATAAACCAAATTACTAAAAAACGGTTAAAAATAATTTATTAAAGTTTTTAATCTTAATTTGAAAAACAATAAAGATAATTAAATATGGAAAATATCTGTTATCTCACAAATTTTATTTCAGTATATTATAGATTACTTTAATCCTTTTCGGTCCCATTTTTGTTGTGTATTGATAAGGAGATTATAAAAAATATGTTTTCTGAAAATCAAATTTTCAAGGTACATATTTCTAATTTAACCATGTTAAATTAATTTATAAAGGGCAAAATTCAAATATTTGATTATCATTTGGGTTTTTTTTACAAAACAAAAATTACTCACTAAAAATTTATTCAGCCTCTTTAATTTTAACGTAAACCTTTTTCAATTTTACTTGTATAGCAGATCGAGGAAAATATCTACCATAACTAGATTAACAATTTCCCAATTTTAAGATGAAATTTGGAAGGCGTCTGTTTAGTCAACAGTTGTACAGGTCATCATGAACAACACCAACAACGAACAGGACTAGTTCGTGAGACCAATTATTTAGTCGATTAGTAAAACTTGGTAAACTTAGTAAGTGTAATTTCATTCGCCTGTCATCATCGACAATATAAATTTCTAATTACTTTGCTATTTAACTTTACAAATATTTTTTCGTGGATATTGATTAAACGTAAAATCTTCATTCAAACAAGTTAATAATCTTAATTTCGTTCCGCTTTAAAATTAATATTGGAACTTTTTACAGCAAAAACCCATTGAAATCATTGATTTTTTTTTTTACAAAAAACAATTAACTAATTTTCAGCAGATTTTCAATAAAAACTCTGTCAATGTTCGTTCACGTCTACATATTGAGCACTTGCTTATCAAAACATAAATTTTTTTATGTAATTGATTTTTTCTCTTGTATATCATGATTCATGAGGTTATTTAATTAGAAAATTAAGAAAATAAAAATAATATTTATAATTTAATATCTGTAAATTTAGAAATTTGTTATAACACATTTTTTGTATTTTATTTATTTTTGAAATAACAAAAACACTGAATATTGACCGTGATCTGTGTATGTATTTCAAAAACTTAAAATTGTTTATTAAACTAATGGAACAAATTTTCTTATTTTGCATATATGTACATATGTATGTATGTATCTCATATGCACAAAATTTAAAAATGAAAAGTGAGAAAAACCAACCTTTGTAACTAAAAATTGATTTATTTTAAAAAATTACAAAAAAAAACCTTATTATTTGAAGTTAACATGTATTTGAACGTGATTTCAGATTATAATATAACTATTATTATTGAAGTTGAAAGTTATTATACATTATTAACAATATTAACTTATTAATGAATAAAGAACAACGCACATCTTCTATGTATGTATATTGCATGCAATATTTTTAACTTTATTTTCCATAGCATCTATTGTAGATTATATGTATGAAATAGTTAAAAACGTGTTTTAAAATGTGCGATATCCGAATCTGATGTGTACTTAAGACTCCAATAGAAATACATATTCACCACGAAAATATAATCTTGAAAAAAAGAACAAAACTCAAAGAAAGATAGATACTGAGAGTAAATTTTTAATTTATAATATAAAAAAAAAATTGAGTTATGTACTTTGAATTCTGTTGTTACTCGTATTTTTATATTTTTCTGTTTATGATTAATTTATAAATAAAAATATCAAATTTCATAATTAAACAAATAATTTTTTTTAACAGTAAACAAAAAAGTAAAAACTGACTAATCAATGACAAAGAAAATTCTTAAACAATTATTATGAATTTCTCCAATGAACTTTCATAAACTCCTTCTGTTATTGTGTCACGCACTGAAATCATGTGTTTTAAAATGAAAAAAGTTTTAATTAGGTTAAAACTTTGCAGTTTTTTCTTATTCTTCTTTTTAAACATAATTTTACAATTTTATAAAATTATACGAGAACAAAAAAATTATTACGCGTGTTATATTACATGAAAACTAAAATAACAGTATAGGTAAGCTAAAAAAGAAAGTATACTTTTATTATAAAATCACAATTTTGATTGTTACATTTAGTGGGGAAACCCATATTTGAAATTTAAATAGGACTATATTAAGGTGGTTTTTTAAACCAATAAAGATAAAAAGTTAAACTAATATACATATATAAATATTATGTATGATTATCAAACTAGGTAGAACTAAATCAATCTTGACGATTGCACATTATTATTATTATTATTTATTTATAGCTTATTACATATTGCACATACAAAAAACTAAGTCACTGGTATCATAAAATCTGTGGTCAAACATATGTACAATTAAAACTGCTTTTTAATTTTATACATTTTCTATAAATATTCAAAAAATATTTCCATTACATAATATCTTGAAAATTTTGAATACATGTTACATCGTAAAAACAAAATAATTTTTTTAAAAAATACCTTAGGCTAATACAAATGGAAATTTAAGTAAATTTAAAGTTTACAATAATTAAATATTTTCAAAAATTTCGTCGCCAATGCAAAAAACAAATACAAAATTCCATAGGGCAAACCATACAGTTTTTTTTTCGTTTGTAATAAAAACAATTGTGTAAATGAATTCCATGTTTTTAAAAATTTTAATTTATTTTTTTTTACAAGTTGATGTAATAAAATTTCCAAATTTTAAAGAATTACACAACTACATAGTGATGATTTACAAAAACAGTAATTCATCCTGATTAATTTGTGTAACACATACAAGTCATAATATCAGTGTTAAAATTAAAAATATGTATGTATGTATAAGTATTTGTGGACAATCTTCAATTGAAGAAAATCATTTTAGCAAGTTTTTGGGAAAAAAAATAGTATTATTTTACAATATTACATTCCACCATTTCAGAAAGTAATTAAAAATGTAAAATAACAATAATATTACATTTTAATTATTATTCAGTTGGTAAATGATTTATACAAAAAAATAGGAAAAAAAAAATCATTTTTATATTACAAAAAATAATATGATAAATAAATATTTAAATTTTTCTAAAAATACAATATTGTAAATGAAAAAAAAATAGATACTTAAAAAAATCTGTTGTGACTATGATAAAATATAACTTCAAAGTATAATACAAATTTTTTATAATTATGGACGAAAAAAATGTTCTAATAAATTTGTTACTTTTTATTATTTCTTGTTGCAGTTATTTGTAAATTTAATTTTTATACAAATTATTTTAATTGAACTTCAAAATAGTTACAAAATTTTTCAATACTTTACAGATAAATTAATAGAGTTACATAATTATGTTCGTTTTTTTTTTTCATTTAAATACTCAAATTGGATAATTTAGGAAACTTAAAAAATTTTAAAAAAATTCTAGAAATAAAATTAACCTTATTTTAAATAATTTTCTCATATGTTCTAGAACGTATTTTTCAAATAAACATTTCAAATGAATTGAGTTTCATGCATAATATGCGGTGTCATAATGTTTTTTTTTTTTTTTCTTTTCAAAAATTCAAATTTCGTTTAAAAACCTGTAAAATTTTTACATTTGAAAATAACAAAAATTAAATGTAAAACAAAACAAATAATAATTTAAAAAATAAATTACTCTAAAATTTAAAGTAATTAGTATTTAAATGATAGAAAACATTTAAAATTACCCACCCACTTAGGATAATTTTATCCTAAAAAGCAACAATAAAAAACAAACAACATAATTTCATTTAAAAAAAAAAAGTATGTCTCATGTGACTTCATGAAAATACTTTAATTTGTTTTCAGTGAAATTTGTTTATTTACATTAATAATTAATAAATAGCAAAAAACAAAAAAATTATAGAGTACTATGACTTACCTCTATTAAGTTTCAAAATTGTCATCTTACAAGGAATTTTTTTTGTTCTTGAGACTTTATAATATTTCAAATAACCGAATGGCAAAAAAGTAAAAATGTTTCTCCAATGAATTTAATAATTATTATTATTGTATTCGTTTTCACATAAAAATTTTATTTAACCCTTTATTTTCTCAATTATTGTATTGAAATTTGCAATATACATACATACATGTATTATCAATAATAAAACTTAAAAACAAGAACAAAAAAAACGTAAATAAATAAAACCAACATCATATTATAAAGATTTTAATTGTTGTTATTTAATACTGAGAACAAAACTCTACAAAATAAGTCTACAATTTCAAGTAAGTATCAGTAAACGAATCTCAGTAGAAAAAAAAAATTATTAAACTTCAATAATACTTTTTATATTTTGTTGTTGTTTTGTTCAATTGTTTTGTATCTACAAAATGTTTAAGCCAAATCGAAATGCCGTTTAGTTTGAATCATTCGCGCATAATAAACAGTCGAACTTAGGAAAAGAGGAAATAAAACCGGAGAAAATAATCTTGTATATTGTTTTTTTTTTTGAACAGTTCAATTCAATTTTGTAAAATTTATTTAAATTCTAAAAATTGTTTTGTTTAATTTCTTATAATAATGAAAAGTTGATTTTTGATTAATTTAATTTGAGATTTTCTGCAAAAATCACAAGTGTTAAAACTTTTTTTTTTTTTGAAAAACTAAAAAAAAAAACACAGGTATGTGTGCCAACAATTTTTTAAATTAAATAAAACGGAAATAATATCAAGTGAAAAAAGTAAATTAGAATTTTATAATTTTTAAATGTAATTTAGAAAAAAAGAAGTGAATAAACTTGAGGTTTCATTGAACCTCTATAATTTGATTTTTGGATTTTTTTCAAAAGTAAAAGCTTAAATAGTTAATTTTGTCATTTTATTGAAAAAAAGTAACTTTTGCTTAAAATTTTCTTTATAAATAAAACGGAAAATTAAAAACAATATAAGTACATATTATACAAAAGGTGAGTAAATCAAACACAATTCCCTTTTTTACGTTTAATTTGTCTACATAAAACAATGTGTGTCAAAAACACTTCATTCAATTTTTAAAAAAATATAGAAAAATTTATAGCTATAACGTTTTTGAATTATCAAAGAAGTTGTAACTTATAACTGTAATTTTTAAGTTTGGTAAATTCATCAGAGAGCATATAGTGTTGAAAAAAATTATAATTTCAAGAAAAATACCGAATATATGGCGTTGAAATTACATACATACATGGATGCCCAATATTAATTTTAAAATATCTCAGATTTCTATTGGAAAAGACCTTATTAAATGCAAAATTTTTATAAAAAACACGAGTTGTATATGAGAAAAATTCAACAAAAAAATATGCAATTTGTAATTATATTCTCAACCTTAAATTTATTTTTATGAGTTTTATGTTTCATTTTTTTTATCAAGACAAAATTCTTATCTTGTTAAAAAGTATTTGAATAATAATTTGATTGAACCGAAAGTTAAAAATTGATCGTAATTATATGTATAAGAACAAAACTCCTTTTTTTTTTTTTCAAATTTAAAATTTAGATTTGAAAATTCCTATGTTTCACACATACAAATGAAAATAAAATTACAAGACGTACCTACATAATTTAATACACATACATATGTATAACATATTTATGTAGATAAAAATAATTGTAGATTTTTCGTAATTCAACAGATTGCGTTTGAAAACGTTTTTTTGTATTCAAATTGTATACCCATGTACATATGTATGTACTATATACATACTTTAAATTAGTGATATTGTTTAAAAAAATTTATTATTTAATTTCTTCTTGTTGATTTTGATTATTTGTAGGTGTATGCGTACTACTCTGTGA
This sequence comes from Bombylius discolor, assembly GCA_939192795.1. Taxonomy (NCBI): domain Eukaryota; kingdom Metazoa; phylum Arthropoda; class Insecta; order Diptera; family Bombyliidae; genus Bombylius; species Bombylius discolor. The sequence continues at coordinate 15,977,070 of OW584241.1, read as the reverse complement.
TTTGCAAAACTCTTTGTTTTTATTTTTTTTTTTTATTTTTTTTTTTTTTTGATTTCACTTTTATATCAATAAAGTACATCTTACTGTAATTGTTTATTATTATTATTTTTTTATCGGTATTTTATACATCAGTTGAACACAATAATGAATAATCATGAATGAATAAATGATTAACTGTATATAAATACAACTTCCGATTTACAATACATTAAATTGCATATTGAAATGAAATTTATAATGAAGTTTTGTGGTATTATTTACATACATTTATAATTGATTCACAAAAAAAAAAAAAAAAAAGACAAAAAAAATTCAATAGTTTTGTGATTTTATTGTTTTAAATTTAATGAGTTTTATTTTTAGATTTAAGTGTTTAAAAGAAAAGTAAAATAATAATAGTTGAATTGAAAATTGATAAAAATGTAATTAATTAATATTTCACTCTGAAACAGTTTCTATAGTTCAAGTTATGGGTATGTTGAAAAACTACAATTCGATTTTCCTCTTTTTTATGCCATATCCCATTTATTTCACGTATCAATTTTGCACACCTTTAATATTTAATTAATTTAAATTTCTAAATTATTTATCTGAACTATTGAATTTAATTTCTATTTGAAAAAAATCACGTTCTTTTATAATTTCGTAGTATTTAATTCTTTTTTTTTTTTAATTTTTTTTTTTTTTTTTGAAAGGAACTATGCTGCCTGAAATGGTTATAAAAAAATTATAAAGCATACAATTAAAAAAGATGAAAATTTTATGAATATGTATTTTTCTGTTAAGAAAACTGAAATAGCTTATGTTTATATAATACTTTGTTTTTGCTTTTTCCAAGGCAAACATTCTACATATATTGTAATTCTTAATCTTATTTCACCTTTAGTATGTTTCGTGAATCGTAACATTTAAAAAAAATAATTTAGAAAACCAAAAAATGTTTTTACTGTGGTTTTCAAAGAAATTCATTAAAAGTAGGTGAATAATGTAAGTTTTGCTTTACTGTTTCCTTGAACTTTGCAGTTTTTTTAATAAATGCTCGAATGTATTGGACGAGTAGTACACTTTAACTTAATTATACCAATTATTTTAGGGTACTTACACAAATCAACAAAAAATTAAACTTAACTTTTTATTTATATTAGAAAAAAGAATCTTTTCATAACTCAGTTGTTTACTTGAAAATGACCTAAGCCAACTCTTTATGAAAACTGAGTTAAAGTGTTTAAAGTGAGTTTTAGATCACGATTAATATGCTTTTTCAACTGTTTATAATGAGATTTATTATGTATTGTATCTTCTAGAAATTTTTAGTGGAAATTTATCTGTTATCTGTTTAAAAAACCTTAAATGTCTCGTAACGAAATATAATACATACTCGTATATGTATATTAGGCCACTTTCGAAATAAATGAATTCAATTGACTAATTCAATTTGCACAATTAGTAATTACACGAGTTTTCTCAAATTAGCTACATTTCAATTCTTTGCTATTAAATTGTCTTTTATTTCCTCAATTATTTATTTTATATAAAAATGGTCATTTTTTATAATCAACTGATTCATATATGAATAGGTGTTTTATCATTTTATTTTTTGCAGTAGATACAATTTTCATTCATTTATTTTATTACTGATTGTCATGTTCTAGACTTTCAGAAAGTTTTTATTTTATTATTTTTTAATAAAAACAAAAATCACACTTTTTATGTATGTGATAATGTTCTATTTTTTATTCTGTACAATTTTTTTTTTATGTTTTCAAAATAGAAAGAGAAATACAGAAGAATATGTGTAAAGTTAAAATTAAAAAAAAAAAACGGTTGCAAAATATTTTACATAAAACATATGTATGTATGTATGTATGTGAATTGAAACATGTATGAATTGCTTGAATATTCAACACTTCTATTTTCTTTAATTTGTTATAAATTTTGAATAAAATAATGAGTTATTTTGAATATTTTATATACATACGTACATATATATGTAACTTCTAAAACCTTCTCAATTTGGTAAAAAAATAAAACAGCACGTGCTTTATTTAAATATTTAATGCAAAATTATATTAATATTTTATTATATTATAAAAAATATAATTCCTACAACTTATTTAAATATATAAAGACGACAAAACATGTCGTTTAATGCAATAATTTATAAAAAAAAATTCTCAACAAACAGTTTTTGTTATATGTATAAATTAAATGACGGCGCTTATACCTGAATTATTGTATTTTAACAAAACAACAAACAAAATAAAAAATAAAATTGTATGCACATGTTCATTGGAATTTTGTTTAAAAAAAATATCGTTTTTACTTTTTATTATGATTTTACTTTTAAGTAAAAAGAAAAAAACTTGAATTAATTTCTGAATGCAATATGTATTTGTGAATAATAAAAAATCGATACTTTTTGTTATATGTATATGTATAAGTATATTGCATAAGTTTTTTCGTTTTTTTGTTTGTTAAACTACGTATTTATTTTTTCTTAGAAAAATATATAATAAAAATTAAAATTTGAGATAAAAAGCAAATAATAATTTTTTTTAAAAATAATTTATACGGTACTGTGAAAAGAAAAAATGAACATTTTAAATTTATTTCTCGATTTATTATCGTCTCGATTTTTTAAAAGAAACAATCCTAATCAGAGACTACGATACTGAACTTTAAAAAAATATACATATGTGTATATGTATGTATACCTACACAAATTTTGGAAAACAAAAACAAAAAAATATTCAAATAAAATCTTAAATAAAATCTTATTTAAAAATGTGTTTTATGGAAATAATGATTCATTGTAAGAAATACAAAAAATTGATTTTCATATTTTGTTTTAAATCGAAAATTTTTTAAAATAAATCATATTTTTTCTCAAAAATATTTATGTTTAATGGAATGTAAAACTTGTACAGAAACTTATATTTTAAAATTTTTTATGAGGATTTTTTTCCAATGAAATGGAATTAAATACATATGAAACTCCCTTTTTAGAGTTATTTGTGAAAAAAAAGTTAAAATAATTTCAGCACAATTTGAAACCTCCTGTTCACATATGTTAAAAAGTATACATTTTTTATGGTTGACAGAGTTATATTATTTAGAATTTCCTACAAAAAATTATATGTGAAGTTATCAGAAACACATCGAGTACTGCTTCCATAAGCAAATACTGACTTCGATTTATAAAAATGGTTTAGCTATAAAATCGTTGAGTCGACAAAATCTCCGTGAATTAAACATCACCTATAAATTGTTGAATCGGCAGAATGAGTGTATAGCAATAGTTGTATATAATGATGTCACACATATGTAGCTTCAATGATTAGTTTTGATTAGAATTAGGATTTTTTAATTTAAACGAATAGATTGATACACCTCTTAACATAGCCTAAAAATACCTTCGGTAGGATGACTAGAATGTATTATATAATATAATTACAATTTTATACAGAAATAATCCAAAGGTAAAGAAAGGCCGTTTTCAAAAATTCAAGCTTGCGGTCGCCACCTTGCATGCATGCATATAAAACTAGAAAGTATGCAAGCCTAATTTGCAAGCAAATTTTGACAGGAAATCAGTGCTGCCGCTTTAATCACTTTTTTCATTTCATTAATTTGATCATTTCGTTGTATGTAAACTAAGTGCTGATAACTAAGATCTGATTAAAAGTCAATATTAAAAGTAGTTATGGATAAGAAAAATAAATTTATTCAAGAAGTACTTGCTGAATGTGAATTATGTGCTTAATGACACTCAAATGGTAACATACTTTTTCTTCTTTTTCAAAATTTAGAGTACAAATAGTTTAATATGCTTGCAAGACAGGCGCAAAGTTTCCTTACAAGCTTCATTTTATAAAGACTTTGATTAATTTAATAAATCCTTTGACAATTCAAGCTTGAATTTTTGAAAGTTTTTTTATTTTGCCTGCAGTTTTTACATCATATACTTACATACCATATATTTAAAATTTATAATCTTCGTGATTGCTGAAGTCATAATTATTCCATTATCCATTTTACGATTGAAACTATCTTTTTTGCAATCTATCAATTTAATGTCTAATATTTATTACAGATTTTAAAAGAATCAATTGATTTCTTGTGATTATTTCATTCTCAATTCTAAATTAATTCAATTATTCCAGTAATTCTGATAAATTTCTAAAATCCGGTAGTTCAAAAGTATGTATTTACAATGTCCGTTTAACATTTCAAATTTCGTGGTAATGTAATAATTTTAATCATATTCTATACAATATGTGGTTTGTTATTACACAACAAAAAAAAAATCAATAATTTTTACATTTGTTGTACCGGATTTCATATTTTGCACTTATCAAGTTCACAGATTTTCTTTTGTGGTTTTGGCTTTGAATTTATTGATTGATGTCATCATAAATTCATTTTTTAATTGTTGGAAAAAAACTAGTAAATAAATAAGTTATACATAAAAATACCAATTATACTTTTAATAAAAACTTTCTTCAGGTGTCATAAACATACAACAGACGTATATATGTATCTGTTTACCAACCATTATTTATTAACTTTTTAATAATTTTTTTTCTCTTTTTTTTTTCTCGATAAAATTCACCTTGAATTTTCGTTGCAAATTTTAATACTTTTCATGTAGGTAAAAGTTTAAAAAAAAAAGGAATTGAAAAAAAATTTCAAAAATTCGATTTAGGTCATTTTAAAAATACCTGTTTAAATTATAATAATATAAATAAAAAAATTAAAATAATGAAAATATTAAAATTAAATAATATTTATTAACAACGAAAATATCATATGCATGGATATTGTTTTCGAATAGCAGCTATTCTTGTTGTTTCTGTAATTTTCTTTTAAATTTTTTTTTTTTATTGTTTTCCACTTTTTCTTAATTTATTAATATTTATATTTATTTTATTTCTACGTTTTCTTTTCTATTCATCTGTGAAATCGATTATTATTTGGTTATCTTTAAAATCTTACTAATCAATTATTCATAGTCAAGAATCACACTATTTAGATATTGAATGTTAATTTTATGACAATATTATCATAAAAAATTTATTAAACTCAATAAAAATAGAAGAAAAAAAAAAACACGAAAATATATGCTAGACGTTTTTATGACTTTTATTTCTTCAACATATGTTTTACAATATGTATAATAGAAGTAAAAGATTTTTCTAACTAAAAAAGGTGTTAATCAATGTATTTTATTTGACAAATTAATGGATTCACACTAGCACATGGAGCACACGATTCATATTTTAATTTAGATTAGTTTTTTGTGTTAGACTGATCTTTTTATTGTATAGTATGTTCAAATTTCTTTTGTACAAAAGACAAAATACACGATTATGTTAAAAAAAATTAATAATGAAATTCGAATGATTCCATTTTTGTTTATAATTTTTTGTCCAAATAATAATTTATTGACCGATTATTATTATTATTGATTAAAAGGAAAGGTAGACAAATAAAGAGGTTAAAAGCGGTTTTAAACAGCATGAAGTGTGGAAAAAAATCTTAAAAAAAAATATTGTCTGTGTAAGGTATTTACACTGTATGTATGTATGCAATTAAAAAAAGTGGATATCTTTTTATTAATTAAAAATTTTGCAACTTTTTTCTATTAGATTTATTTTTTTTTTGTAAATAAAAAAAACCTTGAATAATAAAATTGTGTATAATATATTGTCCATGATTTGCAGATATTTCTTTTCTTTGAATATTTTTATTTAAAACAAATCGATTTGAATATGTATTACTCATCATGTTGTTTCGGTAATAGTTATATTTTGTAAGTTAAAAGAGAATTCGCGAACAATTTTTTTATATATCTTTGGATTACGCTTAGAGGTATTTGTAATAAATAAATAAAAAACAAAAAATTAGTGTGTGTTCATTTTATTATAAATTTGTATCCCTTTTTTTTCCTTCATTTGTGAAAAGCATTTCAAAATTCGATAACTAGGAATTTAATAATTTTTGTGCATTAAAAGAATTTCTGCAAATTCAAAAAAAAAAAAATATCTTCTTAAAATAATGAATTTTTTTGTTAATGAACTCTCTTAAAACGGATTCGAAAACTAATTATAAATTTTAAATGTTTTCTAATGCACTTTTTGATTACGAAAAAAAAAAATAAAAAATAGTGTTTAACAATTTTTCAATTGTTCAATCGTGGCAATTAAAACACAATTAAATTATATAATTAAATAGTTTATTGTGAATGAAATAGACTATAAAATGTTAGTGTACATTAGTTTTTCCTATTATTAATAATATGTGCTGTAAGTATAATTGATGATCCATAAATTAAAATAAAAAACTTTTGACTTTTACCATTATTGTAGAAAGTTGTAAAAAAAACATAATATAGTTCTACATTAGTACATTATTATGATGACACAATAATTATCATTCATAATTTAAATACTCAATAAATAAAAAATTGCATTACATTTAGAGTATAATATATTTAGCAAACTTTTATCATTAAAGTTTTTCATGTTTCACATATGTATGTATGCATGTACAATTGTACATTCACGAAAATATTCACTTTATTTTGTTGTTGTTTTAATTTGATCATTAAAATCAGAATAATGCTAATAATTTTATTATTTTTATATTTATTAGTTTATGAAATCACCTGTGTAGGTGGATGTATTATATTATAATATTAGCTAATATGATACTTTTGAATTTCTGACTAAAATTCAAATTGTACAAATTTTGATTTTGTATAATACATAGTTAATAAAAATGAAAAAAAAAAAGTTTAAGTCCTTAAATTTAAAATTTGAATATAATTATTTTTTCTACTAAAATAATCAGTCAGTATCAAGAAAAAGAAATTATAATAGGAGAAATTATGTATTTTAGTGAAATTAAAAATAGTATTCCCTAAAAAATTAAGTAAGACATATCGGAATTCCTTGTACAAAATTTTCATTCTAATTTAATTTCTACATAAAGTAAATCCTTAAGTTAGAAATCTTTAAATCCTATAACGCAATAACTGAAGAAGTAATATTTTCTAATTCACAAAATAATTAAATTATTTTTATCTTACTAGTTTTAAACATTGTACTTGATAGGTACTGACACAATTGCATTAACCAATCAGCTGAATGAGTTATTGAGTAAAAGAGTCAAGATCGTACAAATACAATGTCATTCCATTAAAAAAAAAAATAATATAATAAGTTTGAACAAAGTAAATCTTTTTTGCAAAAATGTCATTATTCACGCAAATTTTTTTTAAAAAGAAAAACAAGCAAATTGTATAATATTCATTTTATCAACTGACATAAAAACTACATGAAGATTTTTGTTTTAATTTTATACTTTTCTTTTTATTTTAAAAATTCTTAACATCAATTTCAATTCAGTTCAACAAAATTATGATTACTCTAAATTAAAAAAATGAAATCATTGCATAGAATTTTAATTTTGCAAAAAAACGGGAAAAACTAAGTAAATTTTAGAGTAAAAAATATTTAATTTACGTTAAATCATCGGATTGTAATTAAAGCTTTTTTTATGTACTTACGTGGATGAAAAATACACAATTCATAATTGCAATGCTGCAATTTTTTTTTTGTTGAAATAAAATGTCTAACAAATAAATAAACAGAAAAATTGAATCTATCAAAGTATACGTAGATTTTAAATTTGAGCACATAATTTTTAATTTAGGGTAAAAAATTAAAATATGTAGATTAAATGCAACTGTTACTGTTAAGTTAATTGTTTCGTAATTAAATAATGATTGTTGTACCGTTGTAATTTGTTCATGTTATAAATTTAAAATCGTTTCTGTATTAGTTTTACAATTTTAAACAGTTTTTGTTTACTTGTGGAGAAAGCAACATTAATTCACTCATTTGAGATTTTTCTTTTCTTTTTTTGAAACATTTTAAAACACAAATCAGGGAAAAAAGTGCAACTGATAAATAATTTTCATACATGAAATAAAATCAGCGCAAATAACATTGGATGTGAAATTTTAGATTTTGTGATGAAAAACAAGTAAAAAGTGATTATATTTAGAAAATAGAGCACTGTCAAAAGTATTTATTGCTCAGATGGAAAAAGAAAACAAGGAAGACCAAAGGCAAGATGGACTGAAGGTTTCGACAGAAACATTGGCCTAAGAAATTGGAGAGCGTTGGCTCCGAACAGGCATCAATGGAGGCGTGTGATTACAGAGGCTAAAATTCAACATTAGGACTGTGTGCCGTGATAATGATGACGTTTTTGTAAATTTTATTATGAAAAGGTGTGGTATATGTTATGTACATATGAATTTACATGAACATTTTATTCACCAGCTTCCTAATATAAACTAATGTTTACAATCGAGTTTCTAACACCGCCACAGACGCTACAAAATGCTTGCTAGTATTAGGACTACATCCACAAAAAATCCAAAGTTTTTGATCTCACTCAACATTTTTTTTTTAAATTTTAAACCTCAATATACCCACATGGCTAAAAAGCAAGTTGGTAGTCTGTGAGCAGCATAAGGCAAACATAAATATTGAGAGTTCATTCAACATTTATTACATTAAGGAATTTACTTCATCAGATTTTCATTATACTAAAATAAAATTTTTAGGAAATCTTTTAAAAAGCAAAAAAAAAAAATCTATAAGTACAAACATTTTGGGTTTATGGAAGATGGTCGCAAATTATTTATGTACATTCTTATGAATCAAAATGCTAAACGTGTGTTACCTGTTCTACAAAAATATTAAATCTTGTGCTTAATCACAATATTATGTTCATAAAAATTGAAAAATTGAAAAATTTTTATTACTATCAACACCAACTTGCACTTTTACTAAATTAAAAAAAATAAATAAAAACAAATTTATAGAGAAAAAAATTCAAACATCCGTAACATCATAATTTTAATTTTATTTATTTATTATAATTTTATTTTTCTCTGTATTCATATTTGTATTTTTTATTTCGTATTGTATATTATTTATTGCATGATAAAAAAATGCAATCAAATTAATCATATTTAAGACATTTTAAGGTAGAGAAAATGAAAAAAACAAATTTTCCAATGCAATAATTTAATAAAATATTGGACTTTGGTTAACAATACTCAAACTAAGTATGTATAATTTAAAATTATATTATTATTATTTTAAATCACAGTTATTATCAACATACACATTATGAAGATATTCATTAAAAAAATAATTTGTGAAATGCTTACTAAACTACAATATAAGGCTGGTAAGGTATTTTATAATTATTATGTACTTTACATTTTATAAAAAAAAGAAAATATATAAGTATTTACATATACATATGTATCTATGTAATTAAGTTGATGTATTGTAAAATAAAAATGTAATGATTTGACATATTTGACAAATAAATGGAAGTGAAATAATTTCGATTGAAAATAAATGTCAAGTTCAATGTAAGAATATGTTTACAGGTATGTTATCAGGTGAATTACCTGTATGTGATACATATGAATGTAATACCATATTAACATGTATAAAATAACATTTTATATAATAGAAATAGTAGGGTTATATTAAAGTAATAAAATTTTACTACTTTACTCGATAGGAAAAAATAATTAATCTTTTAAGAAAATAAAATGCAACAATAGAAAAAAATAATAATTTGTTTGATATTATACTTCGCACTTTAATTCAATTTTTGTTTTATACCGCCAATAAAAAGAGCAAATCATTTTTGCTCACAAGTGCGGGTTTAAAAGTAAAGTATATTCCTCAAGTGAGTAATGAAACTCTGTTTTTTTTTTTTTGAGTTTAATCTGAATAACCTTATTATTTAATATTTTTATAATCAATTCAAAAAGATTCGCTAATTTGACCCTCATTTCCGCCTTGAATAAAACACATAAATATTTTTACTTTTTTTTTGCATGAAAGTCGGAATTTTAATATATAATATTTTCAATTATGTTAAAAATTAATTATTTCATTATGATTAATTGAAATGAAATTAAAAATATTATTTTAAATTAGTTTTCATTTCTGTTTTTCTTATTTATTTAGAAAAATATGTACATATGTACCTATATGTCAAAAAATATGAGATGAATTATTACTCAACATAAATTGTTGGTAAAATATTTAAATTATCAACAGAAAATTTAAAAATAATAAAATTATTCAATATTTATGTATATGAATATGACACATGTGATATTAAAAAAAAAAAAAAAAAAATTGAAGGAATGTGTCTTTGTTTGTGCCCTGGTAAACATGTGTACATTTTCAATATGGAAATTTTTATTATCATGAATTATTTTTGCAGTATACTTTATCTGTTTTGTGACAATTTTTCAAAACATTTTTATGGCATAATAGGCCACACATAGTCGAACACACATAACTGTTGAAACAATGATCGCAATTCGATCAATCAATATTATAACAATTTGAAGGTGTTTTATGTGAAAAATAAAAAATCTGCAATAATCAGAATAAATTCTTTACAAATTTGTACTAACATATTTCTTAATTTATAATATGTATATTCTAGAAAGAATTTGAAAGTCTAGCATGGTAAACATACATATGAATGTACATTTATACTCTTTATAAATGAATCGAGATAAATTTATGCCTTTTTTTAAACTTCAAAAATGTTTAAAAAATTTAAAAACAATATTTTTTAGTATGTGTCTTATGTCTAACATTTTAACTTTTATATTCTTAATACATATTGTAGATTTGTAGACGCTCTCTAGTCTGGACAACTACAGTACTACGTCAATTTCAACTTTATATGCACAATTCTGAAATTTCAACGTTTTCTGAAAATCAATACTTAGTTTTTTCTTAGAAATTCCGTATGGATTCTCAAGATACTTGCAAAATTTTTTTAATCGGTCTTATTATTTTGCGAGATAAATTTCTTTTTTAAGTCAATAGTCAAAAAGTTATCTTGAAAGTTGCGTGTTGTTTGAAACTGGGTGGTGATTTTGGTTTACATTTCATCATGATTCGATTATTCATAGAAACTTTTTACATAGAAAGTAAACAAATGCTCTAAACTTTATGCTTTTTTAAAAGATAATTATTTGTTTTTAAATGCCCGTAAGTTAGTGCTGAGTTTTTTTTTTAAAGTCAGACATGCTCGGGCTTGGATTTAAATATAACGTCTAAGAATAATATTGGTTTTTTTCTAATATTTTTAATTATTTCGAAAAATGTATGATATATATTGTTTGCTAAAAGTAATTAGAACTTTTGATGAAAAGACAGAGGTTCAGAGGTTCTTAAGTAACACAAATATACATATGTATATGTAGATTAAAGATTATATTAAGAAGATATAGTTCAACTTTTTAAATAAAAGTTGTTGTTATGTAGTTGTAATTACCATTAGAAGTAAAAGTATTTTTTGAAAAAAATATCCTGTAGTTTTTGAGGACAACATAAAAAAACACTGAAAATTGATTTGAAAAAACCATTTCAGGAAAGATACAATTTTGAAGAGAACATAGAACAAAAACATTGAACATGAAAATTTAAGCAAATAAAATGTTTAAAAAAATTAATGACAACCACAGTAATAATGTTTTAAAAGTTTATTTGGTTTTTTTCATTTTTGACTAAACTAAAATTTAACCGCATCAAAGAGAGCTTGGTAAAGTATTATTCATTAATTCTTATTTACAAACAAAATCGATTTAACCCAAAAACACATACATACATATGTATGTAATATAAAGCAAATTAAAAATCAGTGTGAAAACGATTGATCTAAAAACAAAGTCCAGTAATTTGTTTAAATTATTTATCATTTAATTTTCACTTCAATAATTTAAACAAAACAAAAACTTTTCTATACATATCAGTACCAACTTTTATAGAATTTTATTTCTAATGCATTAATTATTAAGAAAGCTGTTAAAGTATGTTATTTATAACTTTAAACTGATTTTAAAATTTAAAAAAAAATTTTTTTCAGGATGCTAATATTTGAAAGTGATACACAACTTACAAACTTACTAAAATCCAGGTGATAATATAACTGAAGTCATTGAAGCTGCATCAAAAATTCTTTTTTTCTAAATATAGAAAATATTCTTAAACAATAATTTTTGAATTTTAAATTAACAGGTGTATTACATCATATAAAGTTTTACACATTAGAAAAAAAAAATAATAAATGTAAACCCTAGCTTACATAATTATGGCTAAATGAATGCACACATTAATTTATTGACGTTTAAAAAAAATTGTCACAAGACAAAAAAGACAAAGTTATCTAAAGTTGACATTTTTTTTTTTTTATTTTGTTTTTATCGTGATGTAAAATTAATATTCAATATAATAATACGCAAATTGCATTTACATAGATAGGTACCTATGTGCTATAATAAATAATTTATGCAAAATTATGCTGAATAACATGACGTTTTCTATTACTTATTTAAATTCTACATTCTGTGTATTTGTGTTTTAAGATAAAAAATTACAAGAATCTGTAACTGATCTTACTAATTATTCATATTCATATTTATTGATAAAACATAGAGAAAAAAAAAACAAAATCAAAAACCAAAAATTAAAGAAAATAAAAAAAAGACCGTGTTATCACGATTAATTATTATCATTAGTTTTCATCTGAAAACATATCATCGAAGATAGCATGTAAATAGTCACGATTTTGATATGAAAGCGTGAAAATAAAATTTAATTATTATAAGCCTGATGAAGATTTTTTAATTTGTAATTACCCTCGAACTTGATTTCAATTAACTTTAGAATTTTAATTTTTGAATTTTCAATTAGAATTATACAAACCATGTAATTACAAATGAGAGTACATATTTAATTTTATTCGAAAAAAAAAATGTTTAATTTAAAATACGGGAACATTATACAATTCATATGAATATACTTTTGCGCTCAATAGAATTTATAATTCATATTAAAAATTATAATTCAAATACTTTTATTTCCTTAGAAAGTAACAGAAAAAAAAATTAAATTCATTAAAAATCTTAATTACTTTTAAAAATAATACGGAAATATGTTTTTTTTTTCTCCTCATTTTCAATTGTTTTTCTACTTTGTGTGTACAGGTTACCATTTATATGTGTTAAAACGAAATAATATAAAAAAATCGCATTTGTTAAGTCTGATCAATAATTAAGATTAAATCTTTTGTTAAAGTAAATTGAAAAAGTTACAAAACAGAAGATTTAAATATTGGAAAATATTTGTAGTTACGTTATTGAAAAAACAACATTTTTAACAATACATTTGAATCAAAATGTAGAAAATTAGAATTACCTAATTGCTACCTTCCTTCTTTTTGTGTCGTTTTTATGGTAATTTCTAGATTATTTTGTTATGAAACGTTTTAAATAAGTTTCGTGAGTTTTTCTTTTCTTCGAGAAAAATAAAAATTTGAAAGAAAAAAAGTATCTACGATAATTTAGATTGTTTTAGTTTTTTATTATACCCCCCACATAATTTTAAAAAATTCAAAAACTCACTATTTAAATTAATTTACAAGCACTATATGTATCATATGTATGCATATGTACATATATATACATATGTATACAGGCATCTGCTTTTTTTAATACAATAAAAAATGAATCATAAAAATGATCAATTATTGTTAAAAGTTCATTAGTATAAACATATACATATATACGTATGTACATATGTACATTCGATTCTTTTATTATTAATATTCCTCGTAATGATTCAATCAACGTTTTTAAAATCGAAATTAGTAGAATTAATTTTGTTTTACTTTAACTCGACGTTGGTTGTAAAAACTTTTTCCTTATTTTTTAAAGAAGTTCAATTGAACAATTTGAAAAGAACAAAATTGTTTCTGTAGACAAGGTCAGAAAATTATTGACCTGATACACTTTCACGTTTCACTTTCAGATAAATAATAAATACACGGTCATAATTTGCAAATGGAATTTTTTTTAAATCTTAGGTTCGAAGAAAAAAATTGTTCATCTTTTTCGAACATTTCAATTTTTTTTTTTTTCAATTTTAAAAAAATGTAGAAGAACAAAAAATAATTTTTCAGTCTCCGAATTTTTGTCATGTAAACGCGAAGCATTTTCATGAGCGAAATTCTTTTTTTTTTTTTCCTTTATATACTATTGATATGCGAAATTTTTGACTATCTTCTAGAATTTCGTGTATCTACTTTCAAGTCAAATTGAAAATTAAAAACGCATTTAAAAAATTTATAAAATTTTCATAAAAACAATTTTTTAAAGAATTTTTTTTTTGCAAATCGATTTATAAATTCTTGTACTTATATTCTAGAAAAACTATATGACGTCAATTAATTAAAATTAAGTTCATGTCGACTTTCGTACTTCATATAAGTAGAAGAATTCACGATTTGTAATGAAGGTACAATCATTTCATGCTAGTCTCGATGTCTGGTTAAATTTCTAACTTAAAAAAAAAAACAATATAAATTATAAAAAAATGATAATTTAAAATACTTATCGAATAGAAAAATATTTACCTATTAAAAAAACTACCATATTAGAAATTTTAATAAATTGTAATGCAAATGATGTGTTTCCACGCGCCCGTGGTGTGACACAATCAATATTTACGTTTGTACATATACTTATATAAATAATATCTGTTAAAATATAAATGTTTACTGGTGGGTGTAATTCTTTTTTATTTAATTTTTTTTTTTAACTTTTCCACTTAACTCAAGAAAATTACATAACCGATAAAATATTGCAATTTTTATGCACAATATAAAAATACTAACATGGAAAAGTATTTTTTTTTTGTAATTATAATTTTTTTGTTGTACTCGTATATCTTTTTTTTTTTTTTCATTTTACTTATTTTATTTTTCACTTTAAAATCACCTTTAAAAATACATAATCCATTAAACAGTAGAGAATTAGTGTATAAAATAAATGATGAAATGATTGTGTTACAATACATATAACCTTGCATTAAAACTAGATTAAAGTTGAAATCACCAACCGACCATTCATATTGAAATAAATAGGTATATAGATACAATAAATTAAATTAAATATATTTTGAATAATATGAATTTTATTAATTTATAAATGTGTGTATCATTCGATAAGCATGTGAAATTTATAGATATACATACATATATATGTATATATAGAAAAAAACTACGTCAATCAATGAGGTTTAAATTGTAAAACATGCTCCATCAGACTATACCTGATGCTGTATACACTCATTTTATGATTGATATGATATTATTTTTCATTTTTAATTTAAAAAGCATGACATTTTTGTAAAAATTATACTTTTTTTTTCAATATAGGTATTTTAAAATGCATTTTTAATCGAATGGCGGTAAAAATGCATACTTGCATGAAAATAGGAAACATTCACTATATTTACACTTGTCCATTCGTTTGCATTTTTAAAAACTAAAAAAAAAAGCCTTGTCCATTAGTTCCCAATTGTCCTTTATGCAAATTTATGTATAAATTTTCATATTGACAAATAAATTTATGAGGAAATAGTATAAATATGAAAAAAATGTTTTTTTCATATTCAAATAAGTTAAAGAATGTATAATTGACTATGTAATATGTCAGGTTAATATTATATGTTATACATTATTTTTATTAAATACATATATCTTAAATATGTGTTACATCTTAATATATGTAAATTAAAAATTAATATCTACTATATATTCTATTATTCCAAATGAAAAATAAGAAATAAAAATAATAATATACCTGATTACTGAATAATAATTATTAATTTTATTTACTATGTATATTCATTTTTCTCACTTTTATTTATATTAATTTACTTACTTACTGACTAGTTTTATGTTTATTTATTTGTTTTTATTAATTAATGTGCAATAAAATGCATATAATAAGGCAAAGTTCATTTAATGTACTCTCATATATTAAATATTTCATCGATCAGGCATAGTAATCGTGTAATTTTTCAATTGTCTCAATGAAAGTTTAACCTGTTTCGCACGTGATATAATAAATTGTATATTAAATGACGTTTTTAATGAAAAAAATGTAAGAAATTTATTAATTTTCCTTTTTATTAAAAAGGTCATATGAATGTAATTTTTATGTATGTATGAATGGAATCTGATGAGGCGTATTTTATTATATGTATATATTATACACTACATAGTATGTTGGTTGTGTCTCATATTGTACTATATCAGTCACTATATCAGATCAATGAACTGTAATAATTGTATTTAATTACATATGTTATGTACATACATAGAAAGACATATGTACATACGTTTAAAAAAAAACATATTCTTTAGACATGCGGCTTTTCTTGTGACACAAAAGAAAAACATTCTTTATTTATTTTATTTTTTTGAATTACAGCCCAATATACGTACAATTACTATTGTATCTGATTTTTTGATGAGGATTTATGATTTTAGTTTTTTCGTAGAAACCCAAATTTTTATTTTATTTATTTAAATATTAAAATACTTATTACGTTAATTTTTTGAAAAAATATAAGTATATGCCTCTTGCCTCCTCTTTTTTTCACATGAATTTTAACCCTAGGATCGCCTGATCAACATTGTCAAACTATATCTCAAAAAAATTCAAAATTTCCAATTAAAATGTATGGTATACATTTGTGTACGCACGGAAAATTTTGTGCTTTTGTAAAAAAAAATGATATTTTGTGCTACCGATTTTGAGCTATGACTTTGAAAATTGGGGTATATAGTGAGGACCCTTCAATGGAGGAATTGGTGAAGTTTCAAAGTCCTAGCTTAAAGGAATCATATTTAAATTAAGGCTCAAAGTCCGAATGTATACATTTGTATACGATCAGACAATCCTACGGTTAAATTCAATATGCGAAATAAAAACTAAAATTTTATGAATTTTATGCAATGGGCTGTTTAAAATTCTATATTCAATAGATTGAGTCGTAGTAGAAAAATAATGTCCAAAATCCTTTTCGCTTACTAAAATTTAAGAAAAATTTCATCTTTTTGTAACATTTTTTTTATTCAACATAATATTTCGGTAACAATTTCAATGTTTTTCTTTATACAAAAAACAATAAAACTTTTAATTTTATTTTAACTTGTGATCACAAAAATCGATAGATTCTCCATCTCCAAAGATGAATTTCCCCTCTGTATTTCCAAGAGCTTCTACTTTTCGGTCTTTCTTAATTTTCTTGCTACAACAACTTTTTAATCAAGCCATTCCAGAATAGGCTAGCAGTGGCTGAAGCGGTAGAGTGCTGGCTTCTGATGCTGAAGGTCTCGCAATCGAATCCGCCCAAATTCACTCAGCTTTGAATGAGTATCAATTCATTTGAGTTGGGTATAAGTGCTCGGGACTGAAGTAGTTTGGTGACTACAAAAATATCAATACCAGCCTTGTCATACAAATAAATTCCTTCTCATACCAACGAATTTAATGGTTCGCATTCCACTTTAAACTGTGGGTGCATGTATAACAGAAAAATTGTCAAAGAAACCTCAATTGAAGAATGAAAAAAAAAAAGTTGATTCATTTTTTCCTAGAGTACAGAAATTTCTCTTTGTGCTATGCTTATAATTCTATGTATCTACTTATTATAAATGTTATAAAATAGTCGACATCTATTCACAGCCTATGACTTAACAAACAAAAATATTTTTTCTATACTCTAAATTCTTTTTGTCCACTCTTTTTCCTTTAATAGAATGATTACAGAAAAACCTTCCATTATTTAAAAAATACTTCATATGTTTTAAAGCTGTTTTAAATAGATACTCCTACTATGTAATTATTGAAAAGTTACCCCATATTTTCTACATACAATTTATTTTTCTTATTTTTATTCACACTTAATTAAATAAAAAATTTTCCATAATTTCTTAATTATTTATTTTTTCATTATACGTGTTATTATTTTTGTTTAATTTAAATGCATCTTTAATTTTTTTTTCATTATTTTTCAAACTACATATATATAACGTGATATAATAACATTAAACAATTTTTACATTAAACAAAATCCTTGAATATTGTATAATTGTTTACTTCCGAATACCAGTCAACACTAATTACTTTAACAAAACAATTCATATTCGTCTTGAAAGTAAAAACTGAAAATAAATAATATGTATTTGTATATTTCGTTTAATCTTTTTATTAAATGTACATAACAATTCAATAAAAATATGATTTTTGTTTTCAATTTCGAACTTCTCATATGATTTCTACAAGTTCATTTTCTAGAACAAACAACAAATAATTACACCTATTATACATACATACATATATACATATATGTGTATTGATTAAATCAAGAAAAATCAAATTGAATTTGAATATTTGTTTATTAAAACATAATTTATTTAACTTGTTAATTGATTGAATATAATTGTAATCATGTATTTGATTGAAAGAGAAGTTTATGAAATCTACCATCAAATATAATATTTTTTGCTGTGGTTTGTTGACAAACAAATTTAGTTTCAAATTTTAAAAACAAATCACTTTTTCAATTTATTTTATTATTATAACCCATTTATAAATATAAATTGAAATATTAATACGCAAATTAAAAAAAATATTGATACTATGAATAATTTAGAAAAACCAAATATTCCTAATATTTTACAGTAGCGAAAATATATCAAAAGTTTTCTTTCAACCCTAGAATTAGTCGTACACAAATGTACTATAAATTTCCTTATATTTTAAACATAATCCTTACCAAGCTACGTCTTTGATACTTCGACAATAACTCCTCTGAAACTGAAAGGATTATGTGAAAAATAGCACTCAAAGTTAAAGTATGTACATATGAATTTTTATATGACCATAATCTATTCTAGGGTTGAATGAAAACAATATATGGTACACTCGCGAAATTGTTTTGTTTTGTAAAAAAAAACTACATATATCAACTTGTTTTCTTCTTTTTATTTTTCTTCAGAATCAAATTATAAATTAAGAACAACAAAATTTTAAACTTTTTTTCAAACAACTGTTAAATTGCTAATCCAAACCTTCTGAGGTGAAGCAAAGGGAAGCAATCAACATAGGATAGTGTAACATTACAAAAAAAAAAAAAATAACATCGTCTACCGTTTGCTTAGGTCTTTTACATCATTTGTGACTTTTTCCGAATCGAAAATTCAATATTAATATTTAAGAAAAAAGAAGCATTCCTTTCAGTTTTCACATAACTCATGTATATTAAAAGAAAATTTTCTGTTTCTAAAGACATGTGGTACTTAAGTATAATATACTTAATGGGGGAGGAGAGAGATACATATGTATGTATGTATGTAATTTAAACGTTTTCCAATTTAACCGCTTGAAGATAATTTTACTTTGTCAGCATTCTTTTTAGAATAAATGACAAAACACTAATTATTAATATGTATATGTACATATGTATGTATGTACATTCGTATGTACAATGTATATGTACAATGTACATACATATTATTTTCTATATGGCAAATTTTTTAGTTACACGTTTATCATACTATTTTATGGTTGAAGAATTTCTTTTATTATTATTTGTCAACTTTATTAAGTGTTTAATTATATGTCTGTAATTTAAAATTTTCAAGAAAAATTTTTTTTTAATTATTATTTTTTTATTATTTAATAAAATGAACGTCTTATAAAATTTTTTTCGCGAAAAATAACCTTTACGTATGAAATAGGTAGAAGAAAATTGAAGTATTTTTTTAAAAATTTTCCTATGAAACATAAAAAGAAACATTTCATGCTTAAAAATTTGTTTTTATTTAATTAGTATGTATATTCGTCATAATATATCAATTAAAATATTTTCTACTGTTTTATTTTTAAGTTATTAAAATAAAAACACGAATTGTAATTATTATTATCTCACAATTGGTTTTTTTTTTGTTCTCACTAAAAATTTTAATTTTTTTTTTTATCATTGAATATTAATTTCAAAAGAATGTTATTAAAATGAAAGAAATGTATTTTCGTTGATATCACAACATTGGAATGCAAAATAAATTATATTAAGAAGCTATATCTATGTACTTATATCAATTTATTTTAATTTCTAGGGTAAATGTACTAGTTTTGAGAATTCTTAATTTCTATTCACAACATAGCTCTGTTTAACATATACATAATTCTAAAGAAATCCAAAATATCATGCCTTCGAAATATGTACATATTTCCCAGGCATTCAACATATTCCAGAATAAATAAAGTCTCATTATGAAGTTTACGGAGTTACATTGAAGTATGATTAATATTTCATTAATTGAACTCTCAAATTGTGGACCCTTTCTTATTTTATATGCTCTCAAAACCCTTATAATTTAAGAAATTAAAATTTCATTTTTCGTCTACATACGTCAGCGCTGTATTAATCAAAAATATAATAAAAAGAATATCCCGACCCTGCGTTATTCTGAGAGAAAAAAATTCAAAACGATATATTTTTTTGATACATTAAAATTTGGAAATTTGTATATAATTTTCGCTCTTTTACACTTGTTTTTTATTCACTTCTTCATTATTCTTTTATATCCACCTTGCTTTATAACTACAGGTGGCGGCTTAATACAAAAAATAATAATAATTTTATTGTAGAAGTAAAATTTTCACACATTTATTCTAAATAGTGAAAGGTAAACTGTATGTATGATAAATTAAAGATTATAAAAAAATGTAAACAGTATATGTTTATGTATAAATGTACATACATACATATGTAGTAGTGTAGGTGTTTTTTTATTAGTTAGTTTTTTTTTTTTGCTAAATGAAAAATAATAATATGGAAATAGCTAATAAATACCTGTACAATAGTTATTAATTTAGGTAAAGTAAAGAAGAAAAAAACCGTCTGTTTGATTTTTTATTTTCTAGAAAAAAAAAAAAACACATTCAATTCAAAGGAAAATTTTTTTTGAAAATAAAAAAATTTCCATCATTTTTAATTTTAGCCTATGTTTTTTTTTTTTGAATATAATACACGTGAAATTATAGATTGATATGTACGTATACATATAGTTACATAATTTTTTTTAAATGTAACGAAGAATTTACCTACATATATCTTTATAGTTAGTTAGTTTATAAGTTTCAGTTATAATTTACAGTTCAAAAAAGAAAGTTGTTATATTTGAAATTAATTTAATAATAGTAATAATTTTCGTTTTTGTTTTCTTTCAGAATTTTAAAATTTCATAGTTACAAATAGTTTATAAATATCTGACAAAATGTCAAGTTCAAAATCTGATCATGCATACATAAATGAAGCAATTAAATGCTCATCAATTAGTATTATTGAAAGTGGTGAATTAAAAGGTTCAAATGAATTTATATGTAAGTATATAAAATGTTTTTATTTTCTAATTTTTTCTACATAAATATTTTGCGCTATTTAATGGATTAATTAAAATACTTGTAACATTTCAAATAATTTTTAATGAAATTTTTTGAACTATAAACATTCAACTTTTTCTTAAATTATTAAGTGAATTAAGTGAAGTCGTCGTTCTTTAATAACTCAATTATAAGATAACAACAAGAAAATGCTTTTAAAGGGATGCACATTCTTAGAATTTCATGATAATTTCTTGTGGAAATTTTCATAAATGGCTGCTTTAAAAATTAACTTTTCTTTTTCAAATTTGAAATAATTTTTTAAAAAATTTTACTTTTTTAATTTTTTTCTTCAGATATAGGAAAAGATTCTACATAGAATCAAATGCCAATTATGCAGGTTGCATACCTTCAAGACAACGGTTGTAGAAAATTTTAAATGCCTGTGCAAAATCAAATTGATTTTAATATTTTTTTTTTTTGTATTTTCGATGCACTTCATTTTAATATAAATTTTTTCCGTTATTTATTTTATAAACCATCAACATAAGCTTTTCAAATTTATCAAAAAAAAAAAAAAAATAAATAAATAAATACTTATATATTTTTTGTCAATTTCCAATAAACCAGTAAAAAAAAAAGTAATTCTGGAGAATTTCTCAAAAATTTATCATGACTAAACTACAAAAATTATAAACAAAATTAATTTGATTAGTAAGCGTGAATTTATATTACCTATATTGATTTCATTTTTTCTAAACAAAAATTGAAGAAAAAAAATTTTTTTAAAAACGACATAACGTCTAGTTTATTTTTCTATTGTCATTTGCGAAATCGATCATGCATAAAGATATTATTCTCGCGAAATAACTTTTTCATATAAATTACAACTAAAAATATAATTATCATGACAATGGCAGTTTTTTTTTTTTAATGTTTTTTGTTTTTCATTAAAAGTTTGCAAATTAATAAAATGAAATGCCCTTGATTTTGGTGACTTAAGTCATGAAATTTGTAATCAGTATTGCATTAAATCGCATTATTTTTTTTATGATGAAGCATTTATTTTTTTAATTAACCTTTTACAAGTCCTAAATTAATAATTATGCATCTTTAATTATCATAATTTATTTATTTAATATTTTTTTTTTTGAATATTTTTTTCTTATGTATAGTAACTGAAGATGGTAAAAAAATAATACCACCCTGTGGACGTTTAGAAGATGTAAAAACGTTTGTTAGACGAAAAGCTCGCAGTGCATGCACAGAAAAGAATATTAAAAAACGTATACCAATATTAAATTGGTTACCAAAATATAATTCAACAGATGCAATCGGAGATTTAGTCGCTGGTATTACAGTCGGTTTAACAGTAATTCCACAAGCTTTAGCGTATTCTGGAATAGCTGGACTTCCAGCAGCAGTATGTATCTTCGTTTTTATTAATTTTTATGGATTTTAAAAGAAAAAAAATACAAATTCTTTAAATTTAAATTTGTAAATTTGTTTCATAACTTCCAGTATGGATTATATGGTGCATTTGCTGGTTGTTTTGTGTATATATTTTTGGGAAGTTGTAAAGATGTACCAGTTGGACCAAGTGCAATAACTGCTTTATTAACATATCAAACAGCAAAAGGTTCATGGCAAAAATCTGTACTATTATGTTTTTTAAGCGGTTTTGTTGAATTATTTATGGGAATGTTTGGTCTTGGATTTTTAATTGATTTCGTTTCTGGACCTGTATCATCTGGTTTTACATCAGCAGTTGCATTAATTATTTTAACATCACAAGTTAAAGATATATTAGGTATTAAGGCAAAAGGTACAACATTTATAGAAATATGGTCACATATATTTGAAAATATTCAAAATACAAAAGCATGGGATACAGTACTTGGAATAACATGTATTGCAGTTCTACTAATTATGAGAGTAAGTTTGTGAATATGAAATTTGAATTTCATTAAATTTAATTTAGAATTTCTTAAATTTATTTTTAATATTTTTCTGCTTTCGTTTCCTTTAGATTCTGGCAACAATCAAAGTTGGTCCAAAAGAAGATGAATACAAAACACGTGTACATAAATTTATTAATAAAGTTTTATGGTTAATTGGTACTGCTAGAAACGCAATATTAGTGATTCTTTGTGGTTTTGTCGGTTATGTATTTCATTCATCATTAAATGGTGAATCACCATTTAATTTAATTGGTGATGTACCACCTGGATTACCAACAATACAATTACCACCCTTTTCATTAAATGCAAATGAAACTACAACAGGAAAATCAGAATCATTTGTTGAAATGGTATCTAATATGGGTTCTGGATTAATTGTTGTTCCACTTATTTCACTGATGGAAAACATTGCAATTTGTAAAGCTTTTGGTAAGTTCAAAAAAAATTTTTTTTTCAAACACAAAATTAAAATTAATTTATCTATTAATAATTAACTTGTATTGATTCATTCAAATTTATCTAATTTGTTTTTTCGATGTATTTCTCTTATTTTTCGATGTACATATTTCAGCAAATGGTAAACCAGTTGATGCATCTCAAGAACTTATTGCAATTGGTGTTGCAAATGTTGCTAATTCATTTATGCAAGGTTTTCCTGGTACTGGTGCATTAAGTCGTGGTGCTGTTAATCATGCTAGTGGTGTACGAACACCAATGGGAAATATTTATACTGGTGCATTAGTTATATTAGCAATATTATTTTTTACACCATATTTTTATTACATACCAAAATCAACATTAGCTGCAATTATAATTGCTGCTGTTGTATTTATGGTTGAAATTAAAGTTGTAAAGCCAATGTGGAGAACAAAAAGTAAATTTTAAAAAATGTTATTTTTAGGCAAAAAATCGATAATTTTAATTATTTTTCTTTTCTTTTTTTTGAACAGAAAGTGATTTAATTCCTGGTCTTGCAACATTTATTGCATGTCTCGCGTTACCATTAGAAATTGGTATATTATTTGGTATTGGTATAAATGTCGTATTCATTTTATATCATGCAGCTAGACCAAAAATAAGTGTTGAAACATTAACAACATCCGATGGTTATGAATATTTAATGATAACACCAGATCGTTGTTTAATATTTCCATCAGTTGATTATGTAAGAAATTTAGTTACAAAACATTCAATTAAACAAAATTTACCAGTAGTTATAGACTGTTCACATATTTATGGTGCTGATTTTACAGCAGCAACAGTTATTGAAACTATTACACAAGATTTTGCTAAACGTCAACAATTATTATTCTTCTATAATTTAAAACCAAGTGTATGTGCTGTTTTTGAAGGACTTGAACCAGTCGATTTTACTGTTTATTATAGAGAAGAACAATTAGATCAATTACTTAAAGATAAACAATATAAACAAAAAGAAACTATATCAGTATAAAATAGGAGTAAGATACTAAACTTAAATAAAAAGGAAAGTATTTAGTAAAGTATTAAAAATTACAAAGCTTGATTAAAATACAAATTTGTAAAACAAAAAACAAAAAAAAGTATTACAGAACATTAACGAACATCTTTTAATATTTTTTTGTTTACAATTCTCCTTGTGCCACTTTTCTATAACAAAAGATAATTCTTATAAATACGTATTTTTTTTTTTGTGTCATGTGCTTTAGCACATAAAGAAAAAACCTAAACATTCATTTAGAAACGGTATTTAAATAAAAATAACACCAAATATGAATAATTTCATTATGATTTTCACCTTAAATTTAAAGAATTATTCACTGTAAATTACACTTTTCTGATTTGTAATTTTATTGCAAAATTTCTGATTATATCTTGTGAACAGAATTTTATTAATATCGAGTTTAAATTTCAATTTTTTTATTAGATTTTTTAAAATTACAATTATGACGAATTTTGAGAAGTAATTAATTTTTTTAAATTAAAATATGTATTCCATCTGTATGTACTTAATAATTTAATTTAATTGTAAAATTGCATGTTTATTTTGTACTTTTCTTAAATTTGTGAAATATATTCAATAAGAAGTAATTGAAACAAACGAAAAAAATGCATAAATGTAGTTTAGAAATTAATTTTTTTAATGAACATACGTAGATATCCTTTATTTATACGTATGCCCTTTTTTTGTCTTTTTAAGTATAGTTAAGATACTATTTATTAAATAGTTTTGTTATTTGATGATAAAAAAAATGAACTGAACGAAGAAAAAAATATATGTGAAAATTACATCATTTGCATCAAATTACCTTAAAAATTCTTATTAATATTGTAGAAAAAAACAAACAAAAAAAATGATTTATTTTAAATTGATGATGATATTCAAATTATTTACATGAATCATTTGAAACGAAAAACATAAAAACGAAAAATTCGAATATACAATAAAAAATAAATTATTAACGCATCAGCTTTGACTTTAAGTAACATGGAATGTTTTAGCAGTTTGCTATTCTTGAAAAAAAAAGTGCAAATTACAATGAAATTTGAAATATGAAACGTTAAATTATTTGGAATTCTGTTTTTTTCAGTTACGCATTTTGTAATTGTATATTTGAAATTTCGAACAAAATATTAAATTACATGTTTTTTCTACAATTTTAACATCAATTTTTTTTCTTAGAAAAAAAAAAGTGCAAGTGAATGCAATTTAACGGAAATATTATTGAAATATTTAAAAAAAAAATGTATGATAGATAGAGATTGAAAAAGAAATGAACGTTGTTACATTATTTTATTTTTTTCATAATTTAATTACCTCAATAATTAATTTTTTTATGTATATACCTACATTTTTTTTTTAAATAAAAGTATAAAAGTACCTATATATGTAAATAACTATTTATAAATAACAAAGTATAAATTAAGTATGTAGGTGCTAATTAAATTAACATAAACGAATTTAAATTCCTATTACTATTATTAGTATTATATGCCTACTTTTTAGAATTTTTGAGAAAAAAGTAGCAACAATTTAAAAATAAAAATGTAGACTATAGATACACATACAAATAGATTAAAATATTAATTATTTTTAAAATATTTTCTTATTTAATTAATATTCTACTTGCCTTTTTTTAAATAAGATAAATAACAAGATTTATTATTTTCTCAATAATCCCTAAATTGTAGAAAAAAAACAAGTATTTTTGTATTAATATCTGAAGCTGTAAATATTTTCGTAAGTAAGTAAAGTACATAATGTAATATTTTATTATTGTTGTAAAATAAAAATATAGCTGTGATAAGAAGTTTTGTTGTTGTTTGTTCATATTATTTATTATTTAGTTTTAAACCAATCGCATTTTAAGAGCAATTTTGAAAATTTGAATTTATAAACAACAAAATTCCCTGCTGCTGCTTTCGTATTTTTTATATTTCAAATTTAATTTTTTCAAGTCTTTTACTTTTAATTGTTGAAAAAAATAATAATTACTTCAACGACAAAGTGCTAAAATTTAAAAAAAATAAATAAATTTTTAAAAACTGAAAACGATCGTTATATTTCAATTTTCTGCTGTACAATTAACCGCCTTTTTCATGATAAATTTTATTTATTATCAACTTCGAATAAAAATGTTCGTTCTAACCTGCTCTAATAGAAGTTTTAAACAAATTTAGAGTGGAATAAGTCTGGGACAACATAATTTTTACTTGGAGCGTAGTTCTATTCTAAGTTTTCTTAAGAACATTGTTGTTTATGAAAATAAGAAATGAGAAAATATGTAAATTTTAACAAGATTGCATTTAAAAAAAAAACAATCACATAAATTAAAAAATTTTTTTGTTGGTTTAGTTTCAAATTTTTAGAACTGATTCACAAATCTAACATTTTTCACTCTGAATGTACATTTTGACATTTCGAATTTCGGACCAAAAAAAATTTATTGTTTTTGACTGGTGAAACAAAAAATTTGCGAACTTACTGTGTGTGGGGTTTGTTTTTGAATAATTTTTAATTATTATAACTTTCTTTTATTAACAAAAGAACAAATAATTCATAAAAAAATGTGTGGTGGATTCACGTGTTCTCGAAATGCATTAATTGCATTGAATATTTTGTATATTGTAAGTAAAATAAAGAAAAGATAACTCATAATGCAAATTATGTGATTCAATATTGATTTTTTTAAAATTTCGTATAATTGCGTCTTGAATCACAAATTGTATATAATCAGTCACAATATTGCAATAATTTATAATGGCATTCAGGGCATATTGTGTAATTTTTTACAATTTTAATTTCAGCTTGTTGGCTTTTTATTAATTGGTGTAGGAGTTTATGGACGGGCTGCATCCGTTGTTACAAATCTTCCAATAATTGGTGGAATTTTAGGCTGTGGAATAATTCTAATATTAATTTCAATACTTGGTCTTGCTGGAGCTGTAAAACATCATCAAGTCATGCTATTTTTCGTATCCTTTAAAAAAATCTCAATAAAAAATAAACACATTACGTATTTAACTAAAATCAATTTTGATAACCTTATGATAAGTTTCTGATTATTAAGGTCAAATTTGCTTTATTATTATAAGCATTTATTTTACTTTATCACGTAATTTTACAATTTCTAACATCATTTACTTTAAAATTAAACGATTTTCTTTAACTCATCTAATATATTATTACTTCTTTTCATACAAAAATCAGTACATGATCATTTTGTTCATTCTTTTCTTGGCACAATTTTCAATTGCATGCTCTTGTTTAGCTGTTAATTCTGAACAGCAAAAAGAATTTGCTGAAGAAGGTTGGACACATGTACCAGATTCAATTAAAAAAGAAGTTCAAGATACATTCTATTGTTGTGGATTAAAATCAAATCAAACAACAATAACGATTTCAACTGAAGCAACAACAATGACAACAGTAACAATTGAAGGACCATCATGTGAAATAATAAATAGAGTTTGTTGTTCACAAGTTTCTTATGAACAAAAATGTACATGTCCACCATGTTTACCAAAACTTGAAGATAAAATTAATTATGCATTCAAATTATGTGGTGGAATTGGATTATTCTTCAGTTTTACTGAGGTAATTGATGATTATATAAAAATTTTTTAAGTAAGACAAAAAAACATTTTTAATTAAAATTTTAAACAGATTTCTTATTTTTCACATTTGTTTACATCTTATTTAACATTCTAATCAAAATAACATTTTAATTAATAAAATATTTCTAGTTTCTTGGTGTTTGGTTAACAGTTCGTTATCGAAACCAAAAAGATCCAAGAGGTTTACCTAGTGCATTTTTGTAAAAGCAAAGAAGAATATAAATATATAACTTCTTTTTTTTTTCTGGAGTGTGAAATGCATGTTTTCCTGTGGAATATAAAAATGATGATGATTTATTTTATCTCAAAATTAATCGTATTAATACTAAATCATAAGAGTGGGTTTGATAATATTTAAGTAAAAGTAATTTCTTTCATCATTATTTACTACTATACAATTTATACAGTACAATATTATCAGTAAAATATTTTTTATTTATTTATTTATTTTTTCACTGCATACTTTTATATACGGTGCATGTTTATTTAGTTTTCATTCATTCTTTATTAAATTTAATTTATTTTCTTGCTTTTCGTTTAAATCATTTTTAAAAAAAATATACTCTTAGCGATTTTAAGAGATTGCTCGAAAATTTTTAAGAAAAATTAAAACACCCAACATTATTGAAATTTATTTGTCATGTTCTTCATTCTAGTCTCCGTATCTCTATTTTTTATGCGAATACTTATTTAACATTTTTATAAAATTTTGTCATTTGCAATTTCATAAAATAAAGAAAATGAAATTCAGCTTTCTGAAATTGTTAAGAGTATGTTCTTTTTGAAAAAAACAAACTTCTTAACCTTCTGTTGAACATAATTTTTTTTTTTAAATCTCTTCAGGAAAAAAAATCATGCTTACTAACAATTGATTTTCATTTCTGAAATTTATATTCTGCATAGACAATGTCTTTGTTCACCAAAAGGCTAAAAGGTTAAACAAATTGGAGTTTTTTTTATTTTAATGCATTAAATAAAAATTCATGATTGAGGTTTTTCAAGGTTTTAGAAGACTTTATTCAATCTCTTTCTTTTTTGTTTTTTTTTTTGTTTATGTAATTTATTCATTATTATTTTCATGTCTTTTAATTTTGTCACTTTTTTTCCTTCCAATTTTATGCAAATTATTGATGTATGTAGATATTTAATTATAAATTATTTTAATATTCTAATTACTTATTACTAATGTAATTTATTTTTATTTTTTATTTTTCTATTAATTTTATAATAATAATTTAGGTTTTAGCTGTTTTCTTCACTAGACATTACAGAAATCAACAAGATCCATATTATTTACCGCCTCGTGCTGTATTTCCACGTAATTATCTATATTAAATTTCTTCAAATAATTATCATTAAATTTTAAATTAATTTCAATAGAAACAAAATGTTCATGTAAAATCATTGAATACATACCCTGTAATATTATATGTATATCCTATATCATACATATACAGAAAAAGGAAAAAATTAATAAGAAAAAAAAACATCTAATATAAGTTTTTGGAAACAAAAAAAAATTATAGTCATTGTGTAAGGCTGATTTTTTTTTTTAATTTTACGAATTGTAATTAATTTCAACTTAAAATTATTATAAGTATGATATAACGGTACATGCAACTAAAATTTAAATATGATAACTTGTAATTTGTTTGAATTTGCAAGAAATACATTTTTATCTTATTATTTTTTAAGTTTGACAAACTCTCAAGAGATTATTTTTATTTTAAAAGAAAATTTAAGAAAAAAAAAATTAGACTATTTATTACTATACATGACAAAAATTTTAATTTTTTACATTAATTTTCATTTTAGCAAGTAGAAAATATTCAGTGATAGAAATAATAAAGACAAAATCATATTTCATTTCATATTTCCAATGATCTTTTTTTTTTAGTTAATTTATTGTAAAAATGCAATGAATAAAATTTAGAAGTCCATTTTTAAAGATTAGAAAAAAAGTTCTTCATTTTACAGAAATTTTTCTACTCATCTAAACGAGGTAAGAAATATTATATATCTGAAAATAACAAATGATGTTCGTTTAAATGTGATTTTCTATTCAAAGTGATGAATGATGATAAGATTATCGGTTATTTAATTAGTATTGTTCTATGTCACATATTAATTAATTAATATTGAACCTTTTTGGTAGTATCATATAGTTGACATTTGCAATAATTCAACACATCATAGTTTTAAACTAAGTTATTGCAAATGAAGATTATGTATTTAAAAGGGTCATTTTTTTCTCGAGAAATCTCGCCATGTACAAAAATCGATTTGCAATCACAAAAATGAAGTTGGCACCAATATAAATTTTCGTTATTTCAAAATTTTATAATTAAGTTTATTCATCATATCGTAATGTTTCAATTATTTTGAAAATATTTGATACAATATTTTAAGCTTAATAAAATAAACTAAAATAAAATTAAGACATTCTAAAGACATCTTTTCGGTTCAAACAAATTAAGTTTAAAAGAACATGACATACAATAAATCACATCGTTATTTTTTATTTATTTTCTTTATAATTTTCATTCTTTAAATGAATTTCTTTTCTGTATACACATGTAATAATCATTAACATTATCCTTTATTATTTAATATATAAATTAAGAAAGTATAATTATAAATTATTGTATTTTACCCTATTAAAATTAATAATATTGCTATTATTTATGTAGTGTGTATTTTAAGTAATTTATGAAACAAAAAAGGAGAAAATTATCAGAAAAAATGTAATATTTTCTTATTAATATTACACATTCATATTTCAATCAATAATAAATATGCTTTACACAAAACAAAAACAAATATTATAAATTATAATTAATTACAATTTCACATAAACTGTATAAGAAAACAAATAATCTTTTTAAATGTACATTTATTTCATGTGCTGTGATTAAAATTTTGAAAAAAAAAAATCATGTTGTTTAATTAAAATAAATTAAACATAAAACTCAAAATGTCTTTTTTTTTATTTTAATTTTCTCATTATGCTAAAAAAAAAAAAAAAATTTCAATTTTAAAAAGAAAACTTCAAAGCTAATTTATTTTTCTTAGCAAAATTCAATTAAAATCCATCATAAAATCATTTTGAATTACATACGAGGAAATATAAGTTTCATTCGAACATATGGTTTCTGTGTTTGACTTTTGACATCTTTTTATTTCCCTTGAAGATTTGAAAATCAGCAAATCATTTAAAAAAAAAACAAGCAAAGCTTTCATACCCACATACACCAATTCGACTTCAATTTTAACTATCTAGGTCGTAGAATCGAGTATTTTATTTATTTTAACTTGAATTTCTCATCGAAATTAAATGAAGCATTTATCCATGAGTCTCCATCTGCAGCAAGCACCACGTAAATGACAATCAGCTGATTATGCCTGGAATTGTCATGAAATTACATTGAAAATACCATACTGGTAATAATCTGGAAATATAATATTTTAATAGTGAATACAGGCATTTAAATTTAAAGCTTTAGGCAATAGAAAAAAAAAGCTAAGGACATTGAACACGAATATAAATTTTGCAAATAATTGTTAAACTCGCAACATACGAATCCTAGTCGATCGTTTACTTTGATACGTGCCAGGTCCTTAATTTAAATAATAACGTGTTTGAAAAAGCAAAAAAAAAAAAAGAAAAAGTAACAAGTAGAAAAAAAAGGAGTTTTTCTTTAAAGGTTTCATTATATTTTAATGATTGTTAAAAATATAAAATTTATTAATTGTATTGTTATTGTTTGTGAAATTTAAGAAAATATTTAAAATAAAATTGTAAATAAAAGAAAATAATATATAATTCATAAATAGGAGTTAATAATTAATTAAAGTAAATTGTTATCAGTGCTGAATACAAAAGGCAAAAGAACATACAACATAAAAAAAAAATTAAAAAAGAGGAAAATCGATATCATCATACATTTTTGTATACATATATCTATTCTTTTTGTAGGATTGTGGTATGTATACACATAAACTTTTTTCTTAGATATATATATAGTTATATTGTCTATTACAATTCTATCTATGTGCATATGTACACATGTATCACTATAATAATTTGCTTGAATAAATATATAATTTTATTTTTTTATTTTAATATTATTGTATTAGGATTCAATAAAATTATTTATGTATTAAAAATTTTATTAATAATTTATAAATTTATATGTATGTATCCTCAATATTATGACTATCATGTATCGGTGTATCTATAATATACTTTTAAAACATAAAATTAACGGACGTGCGTGTTGGTAAATAATTCAAATGTAAAATTTAAAAAAAAAAAAATAACAAAAAATAGCAAAAAAAAAAAGTGAACTTTTTAGAAATTTTCAATCAATTTAAAAAAGAAAATTCTTTTATTTAAAAAAAAAAAAACTTAAGGTAAAAGAAAAAAATCAACGAATTTGTAATTCTTTGTTTTACTGATTTTTCAAATTGTATGTACTTTTTGTCAATTTTTAGACTGTTACATCACATAAATTTTAATAAAAAAAAAAAAAAAAAAATGAGTCGTTAAACTGTAAAGTGCATGACAAAAAGTACATGATACTTTTTTCGTTGTTTTGTCTTTTATTTTTTATGTACATATGTACAAATTTATAAATTTAATCACCTGTTAACAATTATTTCTACTAACTACTAGTAAATAATAATAACTTCTTTTTTTTTTCAAATATGTATGTAATTTAGTTTAAAGTTCACAATTTTTCTTCATTTATTTAATTTACGTTTCATTTGTTAAAAATGTTTTTTTGTTGTTACCAACAGAAATCTATGATGAATTACCTTTTTTTTTTAAAATTTTAACATTTGATGTTCACAATAAAAAATCTCATACAAAATTACTTTAGAAGGTGAATTCAGTTTGTTTTTTGACTGATCGTAGTATACACACGTTTATTGTAATTTTATTTTATTCTTCTTATTTGCAAAAATATTTTAAAATGTAAGTTTAATTTTTAAAAAATTTTTAAGTAATTAAGATACACACACATAGACATGATTGTAGTTATAGTTAATTTCTTTTTTAATACTTATTTTACTTTTTAACAATCATGTTTCAGGTTGGATAAGTTTTCATGATTATTTTTTTTTTCTTTGTATTTTTATTGCAGATATTACATTCAACGAAAGTAATTAAAAATGTCTATAAAAAATAATAATCATCATTCTATATCATTATCCGATGAGGAAAAAGACGAGTAAGTATCTACATAATTTATCTTTGAAAAAAAAAAAAATATACAAAAATGTTTATGTACTATATATGAATGTATGTGTTAAAACTGTACAAAGATATAAATTAAAATTAAAGTACATAATATGTATCATAAGAAATATGTATATAATGTGATTTAGTATAATTTGCAAAAATTTTTCGCTATTTTTAAGGTCACCGACTTCCAAAATTTGTAAAATAAATCTAAATTTTAAACTGGTTTATAAAAAAAAAGATTTATTTATTCGCATTGTTCAGAAATAGTTTACTTATTGGCAATTCAAAAATATAATAGTGGACAATTTAAAAAAAAAAAAAAGCGAAACAAACTTCGAAATCGCGTGAATAAACAAATTTCGCTAGAACCTTATTTTCGTTATTCAATAAGAACTCAGATCATTCTGGGAGATTTCATTGAACACGGTAATTTTAGATTTTTGGACATCAGCGTCAAAAAGTGAAACTTGTAAAATGCTATTACATACAAGAATCTACTTTATTACTTTCTTGCATCTGAACTCTACCTTTTTGTATTATTCTTATTAGAAATAAGATTTGGGTAACCTTTTATTATTATTTATAAGGTGTTTGTTTATGCCAGTGCGTATATGAACAATAGAATGTTCTGCTAAATTTCGCCATATGGTACAGTTCAGAAATTTTAGTCATAATTTTTTATATATGTACATACTCGTATACTCGTATAATAAATTAATCGGTTTCATTATTATCGCTAAGATTGTTATGAATTCTTAGCAAATTTTAAATTAATTACAATTAATTTTTATGAATCATATATTGTTTTTGATTTTTGTTAATTTTCTTTAAATTCACTTGAAAAAGAAGTTATAAAATTAATTTCGTAAGATTCAAAGAAATAAAAATATGAAAAAATTATT
The DNA here is from genome assembly GCA_939192795.1 of Bombylius discolor. NCBI lineage: Eukaryota > Metazoa > Arthropoda > Insecta > Diptera > Bombyliidae > Bombylius > Bombylius discolor. The sequence goes on along the minus strand of OW584241.1, from coordinate 15,942,492 downwards.
TTCTAACAGGAAAACCAAATGCGTAAAACATTTAGTTTAAAAAACATAATTTAATCAATAATTTTAATAATCATACTTCCGTAGAAAAAAAGAACAGCTATAAACTATTGATAAACAAAAGTAATGAATTATTGAAAAAAATAAAAAAGGAAAATATGAAATAAAATAAATTACATAAATGGTAATGAAGTCTGGCACGAGCAAAAAACATTCTAACTTTTAACGACTAACATAAAAATAGTCTAAAGAAATTTTAATATTAAAACGTATGATACATACAATATTTATAGAAAAAAATATTGAAAACAAATTTCAAACACGAGACTATCCTCCAGCTCCAACGTTGATGTAAAAAAAAATCGTTTTATTTATAAGTCAAACGTGTGATTAGCGATAATATTATTATTATTATTGTTTATTTTACGTTCTTAAAAGAAATTTAAGTTACTGTATATTCGAATGTATTATAGATATGAAAAAAAAAAAATTATTCAATTCATTGTGTTAATTTAAGCCTTTTTATAATCGATTATCTCTTGTATAGGGTAGTTCAATTCATATTTGAAAGAACTTGAAACAAGGTAGAAAGAGGATTCTGAACGTGAAATTGAGCTGAAAAATTCGTGAAGTATGTATGATGAGCATATCGTAATTTAAAAATATGAAATACCGATATCCGTTTTTGTAACATAATAAAGTATAGGTTTTTTTTTATATTCACCCTTAGTAGTTAGTACTCCTAATAAAGAGAGCCATCAAGTAAAAGTTTTTAGCCTTTTAAATGATAGAAGTGTTAGATTATGGAGAAAAAATTTTCAAAAAAAATCCATGGTTTTTTTTAAAAAATTAGTTCCTACAACATTTTACTGACTTTTGACTTTTGAGAATCACCTAATAGATATTCGCTATTATTACTCGTATGTGCCACAGACTTAACCTGCAGCTGCATATCAAGTTTTCTTTATATTTAGTTCAAGATTCTATCCTTAATTTCCAAAATGTCTTTAAAGAAAAACTCAGAAACCTTTTTTTTTCAAGTTTAATCAAAAAAGTAGCTGAACACCCGGTAAAATATGAAATATAAGAAATTAAATAGGTAACATCGTTGTAAAATACTTATTATAGAAAATCTGTAATATTGCGCACGAGTAACTTAATTTTTTTAAACAATTCACTCAATTAGAATAGAACTATCAATGTTGATATAAAGATCGAATGCATATATACATAGTACATATAATTTACATATTTTAAACGATAACTTTTAAAAACAAAAATACTGAACGAACAGAAATTACATAAAATATTTAAAATCAAGTTCAAAGTTCAAAATAGAAATGAAAAATATGTTATATTGACCTTATTGCTTGTTTACAATTTTTTTTTATGCATGATTTATAAATATTTTTTTGATTGCTTGTGTATCTATTTCAGTTCCACAGTCAGTTATTAATTTTATAATATTTTTTACACATATAGATACATATACATACCTACTAACATACATATACATATATTCGTATAGATCAAAACACATATTTCAGTACATGTAATTTAATTTTTAATTATTAAAAATCTTCTCATAATCAATTCATAATGTCGCATGTGTATTAAAAATTTTTATTAGATATATTATGTAGGTATGTGAAAGTAGCCGAAAAAAAGGGGGAAAAAGATATTTATTTTCAATTTAAAAAAAAATCATTAACTACATATTATGAGTAATCTTTAAAGAAATTCTATTGAAATAATAAATATGTAGATAGGAACTAGGAACACTTTCATAAAATAAATATAAATATATGCAGCATGTATGTACATATGAAATTCATCAATTATTTAATGTAAGAAAATTTAAGGCATAAATGTTTAGTTTAACTGTTTTTGCATTAGACTGTAGCACAACAGCTGGTTTCAAAGAGAGATCTTTCTTAAGAAAAAGTTTTACTCTTCGTTTTTACATAAATTAAAGAAAAAGATAAAAAAAATTTTTAAAAATTACAATAGGTTGTATAAACACTACATACCAAGTCGTGAGGGAAATATAGGGAAGAATCCACTGTACTTATACCATTTTAGATTATGTACATACTTTGAATTTCATGTGGAAGAATAATAAGAGAACATGATTAAGGATATTTGGATTTCATTAGGAACGTTAAACTTGTTTGTCATTCATAAAAAAGTTTTTGTACCTACTACTAAAGTTTTTATTCTACTAATTTATTCCATGAATTCAACAATTATTTCATTGTTAAACAGAAAACTTGATCCTTATAGGTACCTATGTATGTACATATAATAATTTTTTGCCTCAAAACATGAATAAAAAGGTAAATGTTTTCTTATTATTATAGGAATGCTTGTTTTTTTTTTTCAAAGTAAACATGTATGGTACGGATTATTTACATCTATAGTACGAGTCATGAAAACTTTTCACTTAAGATCGCACAAGATAAATTTAGTAATGTTATAATTAACTTATGTTTTATTGTCAAATAGTAAAGATCCTAATGTTATAAGCAAACAAAAATCTTGAATATGGAACCACTGTCAAAAACTTACCGTGGCCTTGAGCGAACAGTTTTCGTGGCCCATAATAACAAAAAGCCTTAAGAATTTTTCACAACAAACACAAGCATCACAAATAAAGTTTCAAAAAAATACAAAATACTATAATTAAATTCGATCACAAACTCAAATAATTATTGTTCGAATATTGGCCATTTTACCTTATATATTCGCCGAACTAACTAAGAAGAGGAATATCAATAAATATGTATTTGTTAGTTCTAGTATCACTGTTTTTTTTTTTTAATTTCAAGCTTGACTTTAAGTTTAAATCAATAAAATTTAAATAATACACTCTCACATTAAAGTGAAACCGCATAGATCATATTTTAATTCAAAATTCAAAACAATTGTCATTATTGATACTGAAATCATCCATCATCATTCCATTGTATAACTCAAGCTCAATCAAAAAATCAGTTATAAATTGGTACTCAACTGGTTCAGACGTTTCAGTTTGATTCGTTATTTTCAAGTTATCGTGTTAAAAGTGTAAAAAAAAATATTTTTTTTTTTTAAAAAAAAGTGATTTTAAATTTGATAAGTTTTACTGTCTAGTTGAATTAAAATTTCTTGAATTTTTTTTTTTAAACAAAAACTATTTTATAAAAAGAAAAAAAATATGCCTGCTACTGGGATCTTAAATGAAAATATTGAAAACGTTGAAAATTATGAAGAAAATGATGAAAATGATGAATATTCAAATATTGATAATGAAAATTTGAATATAAGTAATAATGAAACATTCGAGAATTTCAATAATTTAACGTCAGATAATTTTTTTAATAAAGATATCAGAAATTTAACAAGGTTGGTTCTTTCGAAAAAAAAACCATTGATTTTAGTCATATAATTTCTTATAAATTAGTTAAAAAAATTTTTATTTGTAAATATCGAATGTTTTTCCCCTTTTCATAAGTATTAATTTTGTTATCTTAATAAATTACGAAAAAAATAACCTTTTTAATTTTTTTTTTTGTCTTCATATGTAGATACTCCGATGGAACAGTTAAACTTCGAAATCCTAATATTGAATTAATGGATCAGGATATATTGTATCATTTAGCATTGGGAAGTGAAAGTCATGATTTACATGAAATGTTTGGTGATGTGAAGGTAAGATTTTTAATTAGAAATCATTTTTTACAAAATCATTTTGTGGGAGTGTATATATTGACATAAAAAACCTTGAAAAAAAAAAATATCTCTCCAAGTAGAGACTTCTTGTAAATAATTTGTAATGTAGACAAAATTATTAGATTGATGGTAAAATAGAATACCAAAAGGTGGTAGCTATCATCTATGTAAAAAATACGTCATGCATAATCAATTTACTTTATCGTATAAAATTACTTGTTTTTTCTTTTTCTTTGTTATTTAAAGAAATCAAGCTTAATATAAATGGGAACTCATATCTATACCATGTAGGATTTAATTAACCATAATAATTACTTATGGAGTTTTAGATTTCAGTTATAAGAAAACTGGAATTCTTTAAAGTTTTTAATTTTGTTATTCTTTTTAATCTAGTTTTTATTTTCTGATCACATTAATGGTATTTTTTTTTTCTTGCTAAAGGTTACAATAAGTTGAAGTGGTATTGTCTTTTTATGGAATTATTTTTTTTTTCCCCTTTAAAATTGTAATGTGACTTCTAAAAGTGTCAGATAACAGATTTTTTGTATTTAAAAGCATATCAAAATTTTTTATTCAAATTGCTAAATAAAAGACACATTAGGTTTCCAAGTTTGAAGTCTTTTGCTTTTTGTTGAATGAATTCATCTCATGAATAAAAATTAAGTTAAAAAAAAGTTTTGTTTATCTGAAATTTTATGTTTTTTAAAATAATAAATAATTAATTGGTACTGACCTCTCGTAGTAGAAGTCTTGAATAATCAAAAACATAAACTTTTTTTTCAACGATAAATAATTTACGTAATATTTTTTTCATGTTTTACGCATTTATTTATTTTACTGATAATATAATTTGATATTTAATTTCATTAATTAAAAATTTATGAAAAGATTACAGAAAAACAGGGATGTTGATAATTATATGTATCAGCTGTTTTTTGTTTTTCCTCTGTAATATGTTTTTTTTTTAAATTGTTTTCTATAAACATTATTTATTATAACTCTATACAAAAATAAAAAATAAAAAAATAAAATAAAATTTTTAATCTGTTGAGTTTGATATAATTGACATTTGCATTGCAAATACAATTTGTAGATAAGAACCTCTTGCATATTTGAAATAAGTATCGAAACTTCAGTTATATCCGTCATCCGATACCGAATTACCTAGAAAAATATAATGAACAATAATTAAATTTAAATTTCATACTCCAAAGTAAACAGTTACTATGCATAATGAAACTTTGCTATCATAGAATCAAAACTGCATAAAAATACTGCATAGATATTAGGAGAATTGTACAATTATAGCGAACAAATAATTATTAATCTATCGTGCACTTAGAAATAAAGTAGGTAGTAAATAGTATTCGTAAAGCTAGAACAAAATTTTACAGATCGAATCTTAAAAGCTATGACAGAATTTGAACAGAATTTGAGTGGGATCAGCTAAAGCCATTTGCAATACGGATATTGATCCGTTGACCTGAATAAGATATGTATGTATATATGTACGTACATACATCTTTTAATCATATGGCATATAACCTGTTAACTAAGTCCACAGTAAGCAATGCTTATTCCCCAGTTCCACAAAGTGAATTATTCTTTACGTTGTTTTAATGTATTTGAAATAAAGGGTATAGATGACATTAACCCTCGTTTTTTGAAAATTGTACTGCCAATAATTCTTCTTTACTTGGCTTACTTCTTATAATATAATTCGTATTTCTTCTTTTCCATCTTTTTTAAAGTATGCTATGATAATTCCAGTTCAAAAAAAGCCTAACCCCAAAATCACAGATTTCAGGCCAATAGCAATACTGCCTTTTCTAAGTAAAGTTTTTGGAAGATTAATTTCCACACGCACAAGTTGAAAATTATATACTTACATATGTATAATCAAAGAACATGCTAAATAAACTTCAATCTGGTTTTAGGAAAGGCAGAAGTTGTGTCACAGCATTACTTAAGACTACAGATGACAATAAGAGATGCTATTGACTCTGATTGACTCTGAAAATATTTTTAAAGCTTGGATTGGAAAGCTCCTCGCTTAATGTCTGTATTCACCTCCATAAGATAAATATATTGTGCCTTAATATTCTATTTTACTTCTTTTGTTTCATCTAAAATTTTCTAGATACCATTACATTTTTTATTTAATTTGAAAAAAGTCTTGCAGTTGCTCAACATAATTGAATAATTCCTCAACAATGTTTTAACTTTCAGAAATTTTAAAAATTCTTTAGTAAAAACGAAACTTCTACCAATGCAATGTTGAGAATTTCATCATTATGTGTTTTCAGTTGTCGTTGTATGTGATAATTACAAGAATAAATTGAAAATATTATTTATACAAAAACCAGAATTACATATATTTTCAAAATATTTTTCCAAAACGCCCTGCTTTTATTCTGTTCAATCATACCTCTATTTTGTAGATATTATCAATTTGTATTTAATATATCATAAAAAGTTCTCATGTTTTTTTTTTTATAAATTACGATAACGAAAATCAATATTGTTTATTAAATTGTAAAGAAAAAAAAAATATAAAAATAAAACAAATTATCAAGAAATTCGTTTATTGTTCTTTTATATTTTCTGACCTTGAATAATAGACTTTATATTAACCTGTTCAAATATCAACTGAAAATTTTGTTATTATCATATTTTTAAGATAAACAATTCTACTTAATTTTTTTTTTAATTGCATTTAATTATACAATTTTAGGAAAAAAATCGAATCTTAAAAAAAAAGGTTGTTTATCGAAATATACACTATTCGCTATACAAAACATAAAAAAAGTGCAAAATGCTAAAACCATCATTATATTCTTTTTTTTATATTTGTTTTTTGTAATTATCTGTTCAAAACAAATAAAATTTTTGATCTTAATCGAGCGTCTCAAAATAAAATTTTATTCTGACTTTTTCTTCCTATTATCTTGTTGTTGTTTTTTTTTTACAGTTTGTTTGTATGGGTGGTACACCAAAAAGAATGGAAAGTTTTGCACATTTCATTATGGAAGAAATTGGATATAAATTACCAGCTGGTACACAACTTCAAGATATTAGTGCATATTCATACAGATATTCAATGTACAAGGTATTTTTCACAGTACTGATTTTTATTTGAAATTAAAAAAATAATAATAAAATACTATTTTTACTTATTGTAATTTCAAAAAATTCATATAGGTTGGACCAGTTTTATCTGTTAGCCATGGTATGGGTACACCATCAGTCAGTATTTTATTACATGAGATGATAAAATTAATGTACCATGCTAAATGCAGAGATCCAATTTTTATACGAATTGGTACATGCGGTGGTATTGGTGTTGAAGGTGGAACTGTAATTATTTCAGAAGAAGCATTTGATGGACATTTAAGAAATTCTCATGAATTTGTAAGTGTAATTGATTTGTTGAGAATTTTTGAGAAAATAAAAATCATTTATATTTTTGGTACATACTTTGTTTTTTGTTTTTTTTTTTTGTCTAGACCATTCTTGGAAAAACTGTCCATCGTCCAGCTAAATTAGATAAAAAATTGGCACGTGAACTTAAATCATTAGCTAGTTCAGATGATCCATATGATACAATTATTGGTAAAACATTATGCACAAATGATTTTTATGAAGGTAATTTCAACACAAAAAATTATTTAATTATCATATTAGCATTAATAATTGATTTTTTTTTCACTTCAATTTAAATAACTATGTTAGATAAAAAGCATCTTTTTGTTTTTTAATTCAGTTTCTTTTCATTGAATTTGTGTTTTGTTTTTTATAGGTCAAGGACGTCTTGATGGTGCATTTTGTGAATTTTCTGAACAAGATAAAATGGATTATTTACATAAATTAAGAGAACATGGTATTGTTAATATTGAAATGGAAAGTACAATATTTGCAGCATTAACATATTATGCAGGAATTAAAGCAGCAATTATATGTGTTGCATTATTGAATCGTTTGAATGGTGATCAGGTAAAAACCAAAAAAAAGAAAATTTAAAATTCATATTTATTCATTACTAATTTATTATTAATTTATTTTTATGTCTTTTTTTAAAGGTTAATGCACCAAAAGAAGTCATGATGGAATGGCAACAGAGACCACAAATTTTAGTTTCACGTTATATACGAAAAATTTTGGGTAAACAAGGACAATTAAAATCATTATTTGGTAATCAAGGTTCAATAAAATCACCAAGACGATTTAAACTTGTACAACAGGAATCACAGGCTCATGATTAATTTGATAATATCGATCAAAAATGCATACATATTTTTCTTTTTTATTTTATTTGCTGAAATTTTTGAAAATTTTATACTATGAAATTATTTGTATGCTTTTGTTATTATTTTTATTTTATTTATTTTTCTAAATTTATTTTCTTTGTAATTTATTTTTAAATATTTTCATCTAAATAATATCCACCTAAAATTTAATTTTAAGTTTATAAAAAAAAAAAAAAAATTTTTAAAATAAAAAAAAATTAAATAAATAAAATGAAAAATTTCAAATATATTAAATGTAATTTTATTGTGAAGAAGCTTCCTCAATTTATGGCAGCTGTATATCATTGTTTTTTTTTCAAGCACAAAATTTTAAATTAATTATTATCATAGTTAATTTAATAAAATTAGATTAAAAGAAAAATATAAGTTTATTAATTAGAAAATTAATTTTCTTATTATTATTATATTTTTGTTTTTGGTTTTCTTGAAATTAAAGGCTTAGATTATTGTAGTTGTATAATTTATAAAAAGAAGAAGAAATAAGAAAAAACGAATTAATTAGTATTGTTATACATATATACATAATTGAAATTATCAAAGTATATAGTATATACAAAAAACTTAAATTTAATTAAAGTAAATTAAAATAACAAAAAAAAAAAAAAAAAAGACGAACATACATATTAAAAAATATTTCATGTCTATATTCTATTATTACATTAAATTATGATATTTGTTGATAAATGACCTAAATAATTTGGGCTTAAATTAAATATTTGTAAAATGATAAATAATAAATGTAAAAAAAAAAATAATGCATTTAAAATAATTCATGAAAAAAAAATTTTTAAATAAACAAAAATAAAAAATATAAAATAGTTAAATTTATATGAAGAAAAAAAGTGACTTATCATATTAAATAAAATTATATATTTTTTTTTCTCATAATTACCGGCTTATTTGATATTAATTTCATAATATTCAGTTTTTTAATGAAATTGATATACGATTACATTTCCATTATAGTTTTAACTTTTGTGAAGATTACACAGTATTACATCAGTACGAATATCAATTTTGTAAGAAATTTTAAATTTCATTCATTAAAATAAATTTTATCTGCTGTTGGTGAAAAAGAAAAAAGTGAAAAAAGTATTTTAAAAAAATGAACTTTGTTCAAAAAATACAATATCCACCTTAATAAAGTAATCTGTTTTTGCATAAAATTTAATAGTGTTCAACAAGATACAAATATTGTTACCTTATAATTACGAGTATTATTTTCAGAAAATTTTTATTAAAATATAGTTCTCTTAACTTATTGTTTTGATTTTTTAAACAAATTATAAACTTTCTAAAAAATTCTTAATAAGTTAATTTTACTAATTCTCAATTAAAGGTGTGGGTGCAAAAACCTGATAAGTCCATATTTTAAAACTTTTTATAAATCGAGAAAAACTGTTTTGTTGGTCCAGTGATTTCTTTGTATACGATAATGACAAAATACAAATAAATGTGGTATAATCGAATTAGAGAATTTGGTTCTAACACTAAACGATGGAGAATTTGTATCTTTAACACAGGAAAAAAAAAAACGAATTCCGACCAAAAGTGAAGTTATTATGTTTTTGCACCCACGTCTTCAATTGTGATATGTTCATCTTACAACGATATTCTAGTAAAATTACTATTCAAAATACAAAAACAATCTGTTTTAATAAAAATTCATATTTACAATGGTTATCTTAAGATTTTAGGATAATCCGTTTTAATAACTATTACCACATCTTCCTTTTTTCTGCAAACTACTTCAAAAATTTTAATAAACGAATAAAAATCAGTTTATTAGGAAAAAAAATATAATAAAATTCCTTGTAATTGTAAGGTGGCGATATAATCAGAATGACATAAATTTCAAGCAAAAAAAGATATTAACTGCCAAAATTACTAACACAAAAAAAAAAAACAACAAAATAATTTTATAAAAAAAATCTGAAAACAAAAGTCTAAAAAGTAAAAAAAAAAAAATGAAAATATTTAAAAAACCATATCAACTAATAATTAAATTAAATACTTTTGTCTGGTTTTATGAAATTTTTTTAATAAAATATTTAAAAAAAAAATAAATAAATAAATATATATTTTTCTTGAAATTACAATTATCTACTGAAAAATAAATTTAAAAAAATAATTAAAAGTTGAGAAATTTTTAATCATTTCAAAATAAATGTTAAATGAAATTTAAAAATTTTTAAAATAATGTTTATACATATTTTATTTATAAAATGAAAAAAAGTAGTTAATATCATAAAAAAAAAACAATTATCAATATTAAATTATATACATACATATATTATATAAAGATTATTTTTTATTGTGAAAAATATTTTTTGTTTCATAATAATTTTATTTTGCTTAAAAATTGTTTGGTAGCAGCTAATGAAAATTGTCTTCGATGTACTTATTTGGAAAAAGAAAAAAAAAATTTTTTTGATCGGGCTTGCAAAAATAAATCATTTAAATTGAACGTCTACTTTTTTTCGAATTTAATTAATTAAAAAAATTATATGGATATTTAAAGGATGTGGTGTCTCAAAAATAAATTAATATACATACAATTATTTCGAATTATTTCAGTTTTCGTAATTCATTTTCCATATACATATTTGCATAAATTACGATGAACTGAAAAGTAACATTAATCGCCTAATTATTAAGAAAAAATACAAAAATAAAATTTGAATGAAATATAAAACATTCGTTCATTCATTAATTTTCGTTTTTTTTTTTTATTAAAGTTTGTGATAAATGAAAACGACACACAAAAAGAAAGAAACATTACGATCAAATGTTTTCAGAAAAACAATCAAATTTTTGGAAGTATTACACGCAATTTATTTGATATTTTTCCCGTTTTTTTACTTTTTTTTTTTTTTTGTCAAATAAAATAACAAAATAATCACCTGAAATAAATTATTGCACGCTTCCAATTTTGATAAGCTTATTTATCAACTATATATTAGACCAAATTTACCTCTTAAAGAGATAAAAACAAAAAAATACACATGAAAATAAACCTCATAGAGATAGAATATAAAAAAGGATTAATTATTGGGTGGGACAGGAATATAATTATGTAAGTAAATTTTTTTTTTTTTTTTCATTTATAAATACTTTTAAATAATTTAAATTCTATTTAATTGTTAATTAAATGTATATTTTAAAATTAATATGAAATAAAAAAAAAAAAAATCAATTTTTTCATGTTAATTGCTGCTTGTTATAATAATTAATTAATTTAATGATAATTATAAATTTATGAAATTTAATTACAACTTGAAATTACTTAATGGTTTAAATTTAAAAATAATAATAAAATAAATACTATTCATATATAAAATGAAATATTTAAAAAAAAATAATATCAACGAAAATACATAACTTTAATACTGAAAAAAAAAAAACTCAATAAAAAAAAACGAAAGTATTATACATTAATATAATTATTATAATAAAATTAATATCTAAATTATTAGTTACAAATTAAAACAATATAAATACATTACTTAAGTACTACTTGTTTGCAAATTGATAACAGAAAATCAATATTGATGTGATGGCCTTTTTCGGAAATGCAGTATGATCATCACTCATTAAAAATTAAATGTTGAAAAATGCAATCATATATGCGTCATAAATTCTTATACGTTCGATGATCGCATAGTAAAAATATGTGCATTGGTGAAGACTACACAAAGGTGAGAATATTTTTGTTTGTTGATGAAAGTTTGGTAATTGAAAAAAAAAAAAATCTGTTTTGCTGAAATTAATTATAAGATAAAAATTACATTTAACTAATAATTTCTAAAATACAATATTTATGTTGAAAAATGCCTGTATGTGACATTGCTGCATATACATAAATGCAACGACAAATGTCGTGTCCGACTGCATTTCCGAAAAAGGCCTCTTGTTCATTTAGAAAAAAATACAAGTATGTATTAAAACGAATTCACTAATGTTGCTTTTTAATATCACAGCCTAATTAAAAAGAAGAAGAAAAAAAAACTAAAAAACAAAAAATATAGAAAATAAATTCTAAATAATAATTAATAAATTAATTTCAATGAATTTTTGATTTGCATTCAATGTGAAAATATATTTTACGAAAACGTTGTACCGGTTCATGAGTATTCGATACAGAAAAGTTTCTTGTAAATTATAATTAATTACAAAAACAATGTAATAAAAAAAACCGCAAAAATAACTAAATACTGACAGAAAAAAAAACATATATTATACGAATATGCTTAAAAAACTTAACATTGTTACATCATTTTGTTAATGTACGTAAATTAAATTATATGTATTCTCAATTGCATTTATTAAATAAAGAAAAAATTATTTGTAAATTTAACAATGAAAAAAAAAAATTGTTATTAATTAAAAAAAAAACAATAACCATTTACCCACATACTCATAAATTTTTATTTCTGTGAAGCGAAATCAAAATAATTAATTTAAACTTTTACAATTTACTTATCTTTTAAATTCATGAATGAAAAATAAAAATTGAATGAAATAAATACATTCCACTTAACTGAACAAAACTGAGACAAAAAAATTGGTATAAATATGAAAATTCGTTTATCAAAATCAATTTATAAATTTTGAATTTTTAAATGAATAAAATATGAAAAGCTGCATTCACGGGTACATTAAATAGAAAATTTAAAGTGTAAATAACATTAAATTGGTTCCAGACTAAAAAAATAATTAGAAAATATAAAACAATAGAAATCATTGGTGTCATACACTGAAGAAATTTTGCTAACTTGTAAATTTTAGGAAAACCTTAAAATTTTCAAAAGTTACCAGCTCATTATTAATAAATCACGAACTTTAACTTTGTTCTTTAGTCAAATTTTAATAAAAAAAATAATCCATGAAAAAACATCGCAATAATTTTTAATTTCGATTTTTAATGGAATATCCCAACAAAATATTAATCTATGATGTCATTATTATGTACATATTTGATAAAGTGAATTATTTATTCAATGTGTGTAAACTGAGTTGCCAATTGAAACTTATTAATTAATTTTTTTAAGAATTTGAATTTAGATTGGCATAGTAAATAAAATTGCTCATATAAACATTCTGTTATGATCACTAGACTAAAGTCTTAAAGTTTGACACTAATGTTTTTATTAAAAATTTAAATATAGTAAGTACTGAAAATAAGCTTTCAATGTATTTTTTTCTGTATCTTTTTTATAATCATATGCATAAATAGAATATGTATGTATGTAAATGCATATGGATGCATTAAACTATTAATTTTCACGAAGTCAAAAATTTATCTCAAAGAGTTTCAAAGCTAGAACATATTTACCCTGTATATTAAATGTGTTTGGTCATTGGTATATGATCTTGCACTTGAAATAATAAAATTACAATAAATTATATACATACATATGTACTATGAAAGTTTACTTATGTATATATACATATTTCTCACATTAACAGATCTTAGCATTTTTTATATATTTTTGGATCTCACAATCACAATTTAAAATTAGTATTTCTCTTGAATTCGAACGGATAAGTAGGTTCTAGTAACTTTATAAATTTTATTTTATTTCTAAGTGAAAAAAACATTCCTTTACAAAATCTAATTGTAAGTGAATTTTAATATTTTATTTTTCTTAAGTTAATAAATATTTTTAAAAAATTAATATTAATAATTTTTTTTTATTAATTAAAGAAAATTCAAATATAAGTAGATTTAGATAACTAATTAAATTTGCTGACAAGATAAATTGCACCTTTGTTGCAATTTTATAAAATAGTCGTGTATTTATTTATTTAATTTTTTTTTTTTCTGAGATATGTGCATTTTTTAAAATGAAATTGAAAAAATAAAATTCTTATCAAAATGTGCATTTGATTGACTATTACTCATAGTCATAAATACATATAATTCAACGTTTCTTACATCGTATTATTCAGTGATAACATATTAGCTTTTTTTTTAACCTGTGTATAAAAAAATGAAAACTATCTTAAGTATTAAAAAAAAAAAATCCGGAAATCACAATGCAATATATTCAGGAGTTATTCGAACCCTTATTTAATAGAAATTTTTATTATTCATTCGAAGGAAAAAAGATGGAACTTAAAAAATTTCGTTTGGCGCTTTGTCACGTTTTTAAAAAAAACACACCTACCACCATGTGAACGATGTATTGAAACTATTTTGAGTACTTTAACTTCTGATATGTATCTGATAGTTGTAAATAATTAAATCTATTAGAATTTCAACAAAAAAAAATATATTATTATAACGCTAATAATTTAAAAAGTTACATAAAAATAAAAAATATTTTCAAATAATTTGAATTTTGATAGTTGCAAATTTTTTATTTACATTAAATTTTGTTTTTTAACCGAATATAGAATAGGATTTAATCAACTAGGAAGTAAAAATGTCAAAAATGTAAGTATAATTTTGAATTACTAAACATTTAAAAAATAAATAAGTAATTTTTTTTTCGAATTTGCAGTAATTCTAATGAAGATTCTTGTATAAATCTTTCTAAAGTTAATAAATACCTTGAAGGAATGAATAGTGATTATTTGTATCATTTGGAGCTTGGAACTCATACACATGATTTTAAAAAATTATTTGGTGACGTTAAGGTACTTATTTTTTAAATAATTTTACTAATTATGTGGAAAATAGCTACAATACATATACCCATTGAATTTGGTACCCCTTCCCCCCAGTATCCGTCTTCAGTCTGGCCTTGGTATATTTTGTTTTTTCAAGCAAATTTTAAACATTTCAATACTGGCACATTCATTTTCTAAATATAGGGTAAATTCAAAATTGCATCACTGCTTCAGTGATGCGATGCTCACGGTTTTCATAAACTCAATTCGCGATGCGTAACACATGCTCTGTTTTTACATTTTATAGGTTGTAGAACATTTCAACTTAATTTTTTACCTTGAAAGTAGAATGTCATTCAACAATCAACGGTATTTATCAGAACATTTATAATAAGTTTTTACATTTTACAACTTTATGAACAAAAACAATTCAAAACTGAATTAAATGCATCAGCATTTGTCATGTAATGTCATATAATATCGACAATAGAATTCATTGCAACAAATAAGTTATGCTGCGTCGCTACATAAAAATTGAAAATTTTTGAATTTACTCATAATTTCTCTAACCTTGAAAATATTTGTACTGCTGATAAGTTCACTTCAAAAATTTGTAATATTAATTTTAAAGTTTTGTTTGATGAACTGAGATAACAGATAACAGCTAATAATAAAATAACACATTAATTTAATTATTATTTGTAAGAAAAATATTTTTTAAGTAAGGTTTTAACTATCGTATCTAACAAATCCATGATCGAAGCGAATTCTGAATTCTGTGCGGGATAATAATTATTTTATGGAACTTTTTCGTGAACAGTTTTTTTTAGACAGAATCTGTTACTAGAAAAATTTTTTTAATTTTCATGTATTTTTTTATTTTTAGTTTGTTTGCATGGGTGGTACAAATAAAAGAATGGAAGAATTTGCAAATTATATAAAAAAAGAATTTAAATTTCCTACAATCGAAAATTATACAACAAAAAGATTTGCTTTTTTTAAAGTAAGAAATTTTAATTATTTTTTAATTAAATATTGTTTGTGTTTTAAAAGTTTTCTATGTGACTTTAGATAGGACCAATTTTATCTGTTAGTCATGGAATGGGAATGCCATCATTCAGTATTTTATTACATGAAATGATAAAATTGATGTATTATGCTAAATGTAAGGATCCAATTTTTATACGAATTGGTACATGTGGTGGAATTGGTGTAATACCTGGAACTGTTGTCGTTACAAAAGATGCTTATAATGGTTTAATAAAAAATGTTCATGAATTTGTAAGAATTTTTATTTATTATAATTACATTTCACATAAAAAGACAAATAATTATCACTTTTTTTTTAAAAGGCAATTCTGGGTAAACGAATTGAACGTGAAGCAAAATTTAATGAAAATTTAGCCAAAGAAATTGTATCATGTGGAAATTCAGAAACAGATAAATTCGATGTGATTATTGCAAACACTATGGCTACTGATGATTTTTATGAAGGTTCTCAACCACAATATTGTTTTTTTTTTTTTTTTGTTTCAGTTTTCAATGACACTAAAGAATTAGAACATAAAATTCCATTTGCAAATATTATTTAATGTTCAAAATTTAAAAAGTATCATTTTTCACTTAAATTCCAAAAATTCTTATAATTCAAGGTCAAGGAAGAGTTGATGGTGCAGTATGTTATCATACTGAAGAGGAAAAATTAAACTTCCTAAAAGAACTTCATTCAAAAGGTGTACGAAATATTGAAATGGAAGCAACAGTTTTTGCAGCATTAACAAATATTACAGGTGTTAAAGCGGCCGATATTTGTGTTACATTAATTGACCGTTTAAATGGCGATCAGGTGAGAACAAAACATAAAAAGTAAATTCTTGTTTATTCGAGAAATTTACAATTCGTTTAAAAATGGTATAATTTATTTATTAATTTAATGAGAGTATACAAATTTAAGAGATAATACAAATTCAAATAAAAAATATTTAATTTAAAGATTTTTAATTTTATTTTTGGTTTTTCAGGTAACCGTTACAAAAGAACAAATTACTGAAATGGAATTAAGACCACAAGTAATTGTTGGACGTTTTATTAAAAAGAGGCTATCAAAATGATAAGAATTGTAGAAAATAGAAAATAAAATGTAGTTGATTTAGAAGTTTTTTGTTTTTTTTTCTTCTTCTGTTCTTATAAACAATCTGTAACTGTTTTTAGGTATGTTGAAATGCTTGGAAAAATTTAGCAAATATTGCTTTGATCGAGTTCACATTTGTTGTTTTAAATTGGCACTTTAATATAAAAAATAGTGCATTACATACTTTTAAATCTTTTTACTTTTTTTTTAAGCACTGAACATTTACATCGTACAATAAGGATCTGTAGTCAGCATTATAATTTCAATCAATGACAATAAAAACCATAGTTACCTATGTTTTATTTAATCGATTTCATTTATTCTTTCTTTTCTATAAAATTTTAGAATTTTTTCCATTGAAAGTTTAAATTACTATTGGGCTAAAAAGTTATTTTTTTTCTCTCAAGAATATTTTTTGCAGTCTTTTTTTCATTTTCTAGTATTTGTTTTTTTTTTAACACAATGGCAAATAAAAGAGATTCTCTTTTAGAAAAATACAATATTCCAATATCACATTTGGATTTTGATTATATTAAAAAATGTAATAATTGTAAAGAAGTTGAAAGAATTTTTCGTATTCTTAATTCTGGTGATGAAGGTTATTATCCAAATTTAACAGAATGTGCTGAAGAACGTTTAAAAGAATTAAAACCAGAAAGTAAATGGCTTAGAACTGAAAATAAAATTCAAAATAAAAAAGATATTGATAAAAATCATTGGACAGAAATAAGTGATCCTTTTGTTGTAAGAACTTTAGATAGATATTTTTTCTATTTTAATTTTAAATGAAAATTTTTATTTTTTTATCTTTGTATTATTAAAGAAATGGTCTGATGAAGTTAAAATAAAAGATAAATTTCTATCAACAATATCTGAATCAAAAAATACAACAAAAGATGAAGATATTCAAATTTTACCACCAATTCGTGGTAAAAATATTAAAATTGATTTAAAAAATGACAAAAATAATAAAAATAAAACATCAAATTCAACATCTAATACAAAAGAATCCAATTCAAATCGAATTCAATCAATAGATTATCAAAAATGGGATAAATATGATGCTGATGTTGAAGTTCTTAAAATTGAATTAGAAGAAGAAAGAATAAAACAAGAAAGTGAAAGTATTAAAAATCTTAAAATCAGAGAAGAAAAAAATAAATATAATGATTGGAAAATTGATTTAGATAAATTAACAAACGTTGAAAAAGAAAGTTTAGCAATGAGGTAATTAAATCTTTGAAAAAACAAAATTGAAACTAACTTGTGTTTTTTTTTTTTTTTTTTTTTTTTGAAGATACAAAGAAACAGGAAATGATTATTATAGAGCTGGTGAATATGAGAATGCAATTAAGGAATACACAAAAACAATAAGAATATTCCCATCAGCAGTTGGATATAATAATCGAGCTATGACTTGTAAATAAATGGATAAAATAAATTTTTTTTAAAAAACTATACAATTTTTGTTAATTTAAATTTTTCTTTTAGATTTAAAATTAAAAAAATATGAAAAATGTATTGAAGATTGTGACTCTTGCCTTCAATTTACTTCAAATAATTTAAAAGCACTATTTCGTAAAGGACAAGCTATGATTGAATTAAATAGAAAGAATGAGGTATGATAATATTCATATTATTTTTTACTTTAAAGATCATTATTTTTTCAATTTATTTTATTAAATATCAATTATGTAATTATTAAATTATGCATGATCTTTGAACATTATTCGAATTTTTTTCATGAAAAATAATTTTTTATTTCTTTCTTTTCCAATACATTTTAGGCATATGAAATCTATTCAAAAATTTTATCATTAGAACCATCTAACATGATGGCAAAGAATATTTTAAATTCATTAAAAGCATCAACAGTTAAATCATCACCATTATCAACGCTACCACCACCAAATGCAACACGTATTAAAATTGAGGAAAAATCATTATCACCTAAAACAACACCACATAAACAATCAAATACGAATCAAATTAATGATGATAATACAAAAATTCATAAATCATCACAAAGTAAAATTGTAGATAACGTAAATAGTTCTGATTCAAAACAAGTACCAATACCATCACTAGCAACAACAACAACAAATCGAAAAACTACCACAATTACTACACAAAATAAATTATCAACAGATAAATCAGAGAATGATCTTTCGAAATTAATTATACCAAAGAAAATTATAAAAAGTAAACTTGTAAAAGCTGTAGAAAATATGAATAATATGAAAAAGATAAATGATTCAAAAAAAATTCAAATTAATAATGAAAATTCAAGAAAATCAAAAATACAAACAGATTTTAAATTAAATTTATTAACAACTGATAATAAGAATCATAAAGAAAAGAACAATATTTTAATAAATGAAATGTAAAATCTGAATGTATATTTGTTTGTATGTGAGAAAATTTATTATTATAATAAATTACTAATTTGAAAAATGACATTTTTCTGAACAAAATTCACAACCGGGTAAATTTAAAGTTTTGATGCGGGGGCATTGATTTTTGTATTTAACGGACAAGGGCTAGGCCTTGTCATTTGATTTTAAATTATTTCTTTTTCCAAAATCTTTTTTAATTTAAATTAAAATGAATGATTTCCTGTTAATACTTTTCTTCATTTAATAGATACTTGAGCGGTCAAACCTTATAACTCAAAAATGAACCTGCACACAACCCAAATTATAGATTTTCAATTTTAGTTTAATCAAAGATGATTTATTTCAGTTTTGTGTTTTAATTTTGTTGTTTGTTTTAGAGCATACGAGCCAGAATTTTAGTCTAATTAAAACTATTTTACAAGAAAAAAAAAATTTTTTTTGATATATAGGACAACACAACACGCCTACAAAGAGTACTATTTTAAAGAAAAAAAATGCACACACAAGAAATCTAAAAAGTATCTAAATAATTTGTAAATTTAAATAAAAAATCTTTTTACATCTTTTGCAATTTTATTTGACATTAATTACAATAATTCATATACATATATTTATGTATACCTATATACATATATATTTTTTTTTTTTCAACTTTTTATTTTTGCACAAAAGAAATATTTTTATTTATTGTAAAAGGCACACAAATTATTTTTACACATCACTTATACTCATAAAACTTAAAATATGTATTTAATTATATAAAGTAAATATGTATAATTAGGTAATAATATAGATATAATAAATTTTTTTAATGTAATTTATACAAAAATTTTAAGGATTTTTTTTTTTTAAATTAAATTTCAAAAAGGAAAAAAAAAACATTATTAAAAAGTTATTTAAAAAAAACAAAAAAAAAAGCAAAAGCAAACTATTGTTTAAGGCAAGCAAAAGTTGAAAATTTGAGTGATAAAATTGATCAAATGCATATTATAAAATTAATTGTATGTATTGAAAACATTGTGTAGTTTCAATTTGTAAAAAAGAAAAAAATAAAAATAGCTATCTGATAATCATGCATTGAAAAACTTAAAATTATTAATAAAGTTTCATGTAGCTTATCACATTTTTACTTAAATCTTTAATGTAAAATGAAAATTTATTTTTTATATTTTATTGTGATTTATTTTTTGTTTTCCTTTTAAAAAGCGCATGTGCCCAGGCATCGAAATGAAATTTTTGGTGTAAAGGTTGTTCAACATGTTGGATTTTGAAACGGGCGCTTTCTCTTTAAAAAGTTTACTTTTGAACAGGAACATTTAAGATTTATCATTGTTTACTTTGTGTGTGTGTATTTTTTTTAATTAAATATTTTATTTTAAAATATTTTCTTATGTGCTTTGCAGTGATTAATATTGTTTTTTGTTTTTTTTTTTCATATTATTATTAATTTAATCATTCTATACAATTTATTGTTATTACATTGAATATTAAAAAATAAATCTATAAGCGTTTGTAATTTAAAAAAAAAAAAAAATTTTCTTTTAATAGTTTTTAGTGAAAATAAGTATTAATTTAAAGCTTTTTTGTTTTTACTAAATTTTACATTTATGCGTTTATTTTTTTATTAGATAATTTTCTACATTATATTTAACTTTGGATCCAATTCGTTTTTTCATTTAAATATTAAGGGTGCTAGTTCGAGTTGTATATTGTAAATAAATAACGTGTACAAATAGTTGATATCAACGATTTTACTTTTTTTTTCCAGAGCATAATCAACTTGAAATTTTTTATAAGAAGTTTTTAACATAATAAGTGCCAGTCACCACGTAAAAACACCTTATTCACAGTTATTATAGTATTTTTGTTAAAATTTAAAGAAAAAAAACATTCTTTATTTATGAACCACAAAAATATGATATTTCACGTGGCTTTTCATATTGAAAAACAAAAAAATTTGGGCTTCACAAGGTCTCATATGACACTTAAAATGTTAAAACTTATTAAAAAGTTAATAAAACCATCAAATGATTGATTTAATTTAAAAAAAAAAATCATTTCTTTTCCATTAAAGTAAACTATCCTCACAATCTATTTAAAACTATTGTAAAAGTTACAGCAAGACCACTGTAATTTTAACTAAAATTTTAATGTGATTTTTATCTATCAGGACTTTGTTCTTAATTAATTTAATTATGATAATTTTTTTAATTTTAATAATTTATTATAGAAAATGATATTTTAAAATTGTAAATTTGTGAATTTAAAAAATTTCTTACGGGCAGTGTAAAAATGTTACATATTGTTGTTAGTGACTTGGTTAAAAATGATTTATATTTGTTTTTATTTAAAATTTCATTCACTTTCATCAATTAGGGCAGGTCTAAATCTGATATTTTTAAAAGATAATCAATTTTTATGAATATTACATATACAAAAGCAATTATAAAAAAGTCCTAATAGAAAAATTCACGATTAAAAATTTTACAAAATCATTGTTTTTTTTTCTTATTAATATTTTTCTCGTTACATATTAAATTTTTTGTATTTATTACATATTTAGTTTTTACAACTATGTATATGTTAACAACTTAGGCATTACATACTATAAGATTTAGTGAAATTTTATTTAAAAGAATATTTTTTTCTTTTCAATGAAAATTATTATTTTTGAAAATTTAGTTATTATTTGAAACTAAAATATTAATTTTTCTCTTTTTATGAAGTGAAAAACCACATAAATACATTATATACATATTATATGGATACTTTAAAATTCTTATATGTTATCGTGCATGAATTCTCATCGAAATAAAAAATATCGTTGAATCAAATATTTTAATTAGGCTATTCAAATTATCGTTTTAATTGTATTTTTGTTCAATTTAATTTAATTTTTCTATATAAAACGAAAAATCAAATAAATTAAATGTACATAATTCATGAATTTTTGATTTTCTTTATTTAATTTTGAAATTAGTCGTTAATAAAACTCCACACTTTTTTTTTTTGTCATAAACGATACCCATATTTCGAATTTTAATAATTTTCTCTTACATAAATCAATATGCATCTTTTTTTTCTTCTTTTTTTCTTCCCATGTATTCAATTTTCGAAAACATACATTCTTTTTTAATTTTTCTTTTTTGGTAAAAAAAAAAAGTAACTCATATTAGCCGATATAAAATTCTTGAAAGTTCGTTTTTATGTTGTATTTTTTTTTTTTCATACATTATTTAAATGACTTAACTTAAAAAATAAAAATAAAAGAAAAATAAATTTACAATAAAAATAAATAATTAAGAAAAAAAATTTTTTTCTTTTACTACAAAAACAACAAAAATAAAAAATAAAATCAATTAAAATTCCTATTATTTTACTTTAGTAGGTACAATGAATTCTTTTTCGATTTTGAGTCTCATAATGTATTTTTAATTTTTTTTATTTTTTTCTCATTTTAATACAAATTTATGTGAAATTCATTGACTATACCTTCTAAATAACCTTTTAAATCATAATAGGAACGTGATCTCCAATAAATTGAAGTTTTTATTTGTTCTCTTGCTAATTCAATTGAATTTTCAATTGATTTTAATCCTAATAAACGTACTTTCTTTGTAAATCTTTCTAATTGTTCTAAATGATAATCCTTATCCATGTATGTTGTTATTGTTTCAACCATTTCTGTTAATGTTGAAAATCCATCACCATAACTATAATTTAAATTAAAATACAAAAATATTAAAATATTAAAAAATTAATTAATTATATTTTTTTAAAAATAAACAAAATAAAAAATTACAAGTAAAATACTTACTATTCAGCAATCGCTTTTATATTTGTTACAAGAAAATCATATGCAATTTCATAGCCGATACTATTATGTGCAACAGCTGCAAAAGCACGAGATCCATCTTGTTTTCGTATTCCTGAGTCTTCATTAATTGTCATATTTAAATATCTGAAATTTTGGAGGGAAAAATCAAATTAATTAAAATTAAAAAAGTTGTTCATCATTCACAATAAATTTAAAATTAATTAGCTGTACTACACATATCTCTACATATGTATTTATGCACGAATTATGAATATAGTATGTACGTATATGTATGGTGTATAAATAAAATTTTGTTAAAAATATTATTTCAATGTTTAAATATAATTAAGAACATGTCAGAATCAATAAGGTTCCATGGTGTAATGGTTAGCACTCTGGACTTTGAATCCAGCGATCCGAGTTCAAATCTCGGTGGAACCTCTGAATTAATATTTATTTTTTTAGTTAATTTTTTTTATTATTCAAATTTTACTTTTCAAATTTATTTACTATGTAAATATAATTTTTCTTCGCTGTTTTCTAGATTTTATATTTTTTCAATTAATTTCTTCTTAGTATAAGTTGCATACTTAAAAGTTAATAAAACTAAGACAACGCATAAATGAAATTTTAAAGCAAACATTTAGAGAAAATTTTTTTAATTATTATTATTTTTTTTTTGTTGTGCGATTTGACTTACTTTGAAAGTAACCATGGCTTTGTTGTACATCCTAATGCGTCAATTATTTGTTCTTTTTCAGATGCAACTGTAGTTTCCTTGTAACGGTTATAAGCAAAATACCATTCTTGGAAAGAACCTTCACGAAGAGCTGTACAGTAAATTGTACCTTTCAAATTCGGTTTAATCCTAAAAAATAATAACAAAATAAAATAAATATTTTACTCAGGCCAAAGAATATAATTCATATTTCAAAACAAAGAATAAATTTGAATTAAATATTTCACATTTGAAAAAATAATAATAAAAAAATTCAACAAGAAAAAAAAAAAGAATGACTTGTGTTTGGTTCGAACCCACAAAAATTTCATTCCGATCAGCAGTACAAATTATTTTTAGAAAGCTTTAAGCTTCTATGATAAAAGCTCCGTTATTTATTAAAATAGTATGAACTGTTTTATCGATCAAATTTCTCAATTATATAATTCAGGGAAACTTTTTGTTATTAAAGCAAGTATATATACAAAAACAAAACACGTGCATTTGTTCTTGCTACGGCAGAACATATACTAAAATTGGAACGATACAGAGAAGATTAGCATGGCCCCTGCGCAAGGATGACACGCAAAATCGTGAAGCGTTCCACATTTTTTTGCAAGCTTTTCCTAACACTATATTTTACACTTTTCAAATTCTTTCTTCCACTTTTCAAAATAAACAATAAAACTGAAAACTAATTGTATTTTGAAGAAAATTACTTACAAATTTCGTTTTGGATCACGCATCCATTCACGATATTTAAGTTGAGCAGCATTTGTACATCTATCGTATGTATATTTGCAGGCATATTCAACCACAGTAGCACGATGAGAAAGCATTATATGAGTTTCATTATTAGGCTCTTCTAAGCCATAATGATCAAAAGCTGGTCGAACAATAAATTTCATAAGTGCCTAGTGATATAAAAATGAAAAAAAAAAATCAAAATCAGAAACTCATAATATTATTATTTAAATTAAATAATCTCATATACCCTAAATGTTTCGTATGCTGGTTCTCTATTCAATTTATATGTTAGAAAATCTAATGCTCTTGAAGCAGATATCCATAGTAAACGATCATCAACAAGACCACGTAATGTCATTAAAAATGTTAAAGGTATATCATATGTTAATAATTCAGCTCTTGCTAAATAAAATGCATCTTCTAATAATATTGCTCTTGTTACAGATGGTAGTCTACCGAAATTATCATTTAATGCTATCCAAGATGGATAATCATAATTAACACGATAATAACCCAAACGATTATGATTTAAATAAATAAAATTATTTGAATTATTTGCATTTGAAAATACATCACTTATTGTAATTTTTTCATTATCTTTTGATAGCCAATAAATTGGCATATAAGAAGATGATACCGTTTGATCAGTAACAAAATTAATTGGAATATACCATTTAGTATTGTCAGGAGAATTTTTTCCTGGTAGCATGTATCTAAACGAGAAAAAAAAAATTTTAAAAAAGAATTTCATGATACAAAAAAAAAAAATTTACCTTTTCTGTGAAATAATTAAATCCCTTCCAGATCTTTCAACCATAACTACAGGATAGCCAGCTTGGAGTGTCCATGTATCCATAATTTCTTTAATTTTTAAATGATCAGCTAATGTTTTATATTGATGTCCATAATATGTCATTAATTCCCATAAATCATCATGTGCAGCATTTTTATATGAAAATTTTTTTAAATATTCACGTATTGACATTTTAAATGCTTCATCACCAATAAATTGATTTATCATTCGTAATATTGCTGCACCTTTATTATATGATATTTGATCAAATATTCGTCGTATTTGACTTGTTGATGATACTGGAAAAGCAATCGGATGTGCATAAATATCAGAATCATATTCTAATGCACTTGAAAATTCACTTATTGAAAATACTGATAGAACATTCCATTCAGGATGAATCTAAATAACAATAAAAAAAATTATAATAAAAAACACAAATAAAAAAAAAAAAGTTAATTTCTAAATATTTTAAATTTGAATGAATTGTATATTTACTTACATAGTCAACAGCTATATGACTTAGATAGGTCGCAAATCCTTCTTTTAACCATAAATCATTCCACCATTTCGGTGTCACTAAATTTCCAAACCATTGATGTGCTAATTCATGTGCTATTATTGTACTAACATATTCTTTATGATCGGCTGATGAACTTTGATCTATTCCTTCTGGTACCAATAAACTAGCATCTCTAAAAATATATAATTAATAAAATACAAATGGCATAGATATTATTATGATGATGGAAGTATACGATTAAACTGTTTGTTTTTATACTGAATTTTACAAATCTAATCAAAAATACTGAATTATTTTATAAAACGATTGATGATCAACACAAGATATAAATTTATTAGAAAATAGTGTGAAATAATTTTTAACTTTTTTTTTTTCTATATTTTTTGGAAATACATATTTTAACCGAACTATTTCAGTTATAATGATTACAATAAATATGTCAATAGGACATTGTCTTTTTCACACATTTTTACATATTAAATACCAAACACTTTTATTCATCAGCCTATTTAAATGCCAACAGATTACAAATAAAATGAATATTTTTAGAATTACAAAAAAAAAAAACAAAAAAAAAACTTTATAAACAAACAAACAAAAAGAGAAGAATTTTATATTAGAATTTTAAGATTCTTTCAAAGTTCATCATTTTGATTTTCCCTTCAATGAAAATGAACAGATGTAGTTCTAGTATATCAAGAAGAACTAGCTAGCTGGTTGAATAACATATGACTAACGGACTATATGAGTAGAAAATTTGTTAATTTTTTAAAGAAACAAAAAAAAAAACAAGAGAAGAAAAATTATATTACAGAAAATGTGATTAGTATTGATTTTTATTGGGTTGTATGTAACATTAAATGTTAGTAATAAATCTTTTATTTTTTATTTTTTTTTTTATTTTCTTTAAGAAAATTTATGCAATCAAGAAGCTTATTTGAATGTGATAATTTTTGTGTTTGGTAATAAAATTCTACATTGAAAAATTTATGTGCGTTAAAAGGGAACTTTAATTTTTTTGAAAAATTCATGTTACATAATTATCATAGTTGTAAAG
Source organism: Bombylius discolor (assembly GCA_939192795.1). Taxonomy (NCBI): domain Eukaryota; kingdom Metazoa; phylum Arthropoda; class Insecta; order Diptera; family Bombyliidae; genus Bombylius; species Bombylius discolor. The sequence continues at coordinate 15,915,680 of OW584241.1, read as the reverse complement.
AAATTTAGAATTATTTATTTTAATGACTTAAATCTTTTAATCTTTTTTGTTGTTTTTATATTACTTTTTTTTTTTTCTGTAATCTTTTTAGCAACTTTTTGTTTATTTAAAATTGAAAATAAAACGTTTTTACACCTGTGATCAGTATTTGACCTAAATTCTAGATTTTAAAAGGAGCATTGGAAAATATACTTTATGTACTCTATGCGACTTTCTTGAGCAATTTTTGTTTGTTTGTTTCACGCTCTCATCCACTTGACGGGGTTTCAATTTTTTTTTTAGAGATGCTAGATAGCTCTTTTTTACATTTGTTTTCTTTTTAATTTGAATTTCACATTGATTATGAATATTAAGAAGTTATTATTTATAGAAATACAAAAAAAAAAAAAAAAAAAATCTAAAGAAATAGAAAAATAAAATGTGGTTCAGTTATTTAACTCTGATTGATAACCCAATAAACTCAAGTGATAAAATCAATGTGAAATTGAAATCAAAAGCATAATCTCGCTAGTTCATAATTTTTCTCAACCTTGAATACTCAAATCTTAAATTTATTTTATTTCTTTATCTTTAAAAAAATTACTCAATATTCTAATAAATCAGAATTATTTATAAGTTAAACTATTGTATTCACTAAGCAGTTTATTCAATTAAAAAATAATAATTTTTCATTTCATAATAACTCAATTTATTCTATCATAATCATCATTAAATTGATTCTACCTCATTTAAAAATCAATTTAAATAGAAAATTTGTCAATATTTTCAATTATCGTCTTTCTGATTTATGAAAGTTGAAAACAAAATTTCAAAATAAAAAAAAATCGTTAATAGAGAGCAAAGATGAAATTCCAATTGTACCCTTGTATAAAATAAATTCAATGGTACCCCTATATTTTTATGCTTGTTTTTTCTTCTCTTCTTGTGCTATTAAATTAAATTAATTTTAAAATTTATTATACTTTACCTAAATGTGATTAATCCCCAATTTTCCATTCCACTATAACCAAAATCTGGTATTGAAACTAAATCTAATTTTGGCAAACGAAATGGTATACGAAAATAATCTTCAAAGAATGGTAATACTTTTCTTGTCATTGAATATGCATATTTAGTCATATCTAAAAGTTCTGATCTTGACCAAATTTCTACACGTGGTGTTAATTTTGTATCTAATTCAGAATTATTTGCTAATGTTAAATTTGATATAACAAAAGCAACTAAATATGTTGGCATTTTTGGTGTCATTTCAAATTCTTCCTTTATATAACCTTGACGATGGTAACTGAAATTAAAAGAAAAACATAAAATTGAGTAAAATAAATTTTTTGTTTTTCCTGAATATTATTTTTTTTATTACCTGGTAAAATATGATGGCATATTTGATAGAACCATTTTTGTATTTTCATCACGAATTATACTAATTGAAAAATTGGCTTTTTTGTCAGGACGATCAAAACATGGAAAAGCACGACGAGCATCAATTGGAGAAAATTGTGTACTTATCATAAACCTTAAAAGATTTTATAGAAAGGCACAAAATATTATTCAAATTTTAAAATAATTCAAAAATTGTTCAATAATATTATACATACATTGTTTTTCCACTGGTAATATCTTTATATGGTGATTTATAAATTCCTTGCATAGTATCTGTTATTTGACTTGTAAAAGTTAATTGTACATTTAACGTTACTTTCTCTGAATCTTTAATATCTGATAAAATTGTTATGTGAAATGATTCATTCTGTGGACCATAACCATATTCAAAGTTAACATTTTCCAATGTATTTTTTTTTATTATTCTTTTAACATCAACATCATTTATTGTTATATTATGAATATCGAATACAATGGGTTGTAGTTTTTCAATTTTTAAATCTCTTGTTACATCAACAGATAATGTTCCATTATTACTTGATGTTTCTACATTTGGTTCAATTGTTAATCTATAAATAGACAAAAAAATGTGAAATTATTAGAAAATTAAAATAATTTAAATAAAATTTTGTGTGCAAATAATGTAATGAATCTAAAAAAATAAATGCAACAGGAAATGAAAAATATACACATGTATGTACATATGTATGTATGGAAAACTGCACTTCCTTTAGTGTAAATTCTTAAAATCAAATATTTAATAACGAAAAAATAAAAAGACCAAAATGGTACACACATGTATGTTTATTTCTTGAATATTTTGATTTAAAGAAAAAAAGAGGAATGCAAGAAATGCAAACATATGGTGAACGGTAAATCAACCATGTTTTTAAAAATCCAAAAGCAGTAATACAAAAAATATTAAAAATACTCGAGAATTAACAAAAATTTTCTTGGATGGATATTGCAATCTCAATGAATCTCAATTTGAGATTTTTTTTTTTTTTTTTTTTTATTTAAATTTATAAAAACTGTTTTTCTCATCTTTGTAAATCCTGTTTACATTGATGTTTAAATTGTTGTTTTCTCACATGAACAAACATAATATATATTTTCAAAAATATACATTCTAATATTTAAAAATAACTTATTTTATTTATCTATAAAAAACAATTTTTATTACTGTTGTTAATGAAATATTTTCTATCACCAATTAAATAAGACCTAAATATTGTTTCCCTCCTTTTTTATTCACAACGAAATAAATTTAAATTCATAATGAATTCAAAATTAATTAAATTAAAATTCTAATTCTTTCATAACTGATACATACAACAAGAAAAAAGGTATTTCTCACGTATTATCATACAAAGAATATAAAATATCTAAATAGATATTTTCTTATAGTTTAAATTACTGTATTAAATTATGATTAAAAAACTCAATTTTGTATTCGTTTCATCTTGAAAAAAAAAAAGTTACCATAAATGAGTTTGCCACCTGACTAAGTCTTAAAACTTACATAGAAAATATATGTACAACCATTCCCCTTCTATCAATACTTTACAGAATGAAATATCTTTATTCTTTAATAAAAAAATAATTTATTCAACATATGGTCACAAATTTACTTTTTTAACGCATGCACGTATGCACATGCAATACAAACAAATATAATGCATAATTGAGTTTTTAATAAATAGAAAATGAGCACCTACTTCTTCAAAATACGACAAAATTGAATTTTCAGTCAAGATTACTTTTTCTAGGAAAAGAAATAAAAACCATGCTGCGAGTTAATAATAGATAAAAGCCCGCTGAAGGTTGAAGGTACTATGTATCATCAAACATTACCTGAATCATTATGTAAGTTGCACATATACAAGGTGTTTCTGTATAACTACGTCACAGTTGATGTCACTATTTAGATTTTTATGCAACATAAATTAGACAAAATAAGGGATAACTACATTAATACGGGTCAATGAATTAAAAAATACGAATTGTATCTATTTCATGCTTGTTAAAAAAATTGTGGGAGTTAGAATTTTTTTTCTATTCAATATGTTTCATGAAACACCTTGTATCATTTATTTCTGAACATCATTAACTTACGTTAAAAACGTTAATAAAATATTATTCGATGTTGTACTTTATTATTGCATCAAAAATGAAAGGGAGGTAAAAAACTTTATTTCACCATTCATTTTTTATCACATCAATGTCAAGTTATGCACACCTCTTTTTAAAAAAGAGAAAAAAAAAACCAAGTGATCATTATAAATTTTATTTGAAAGCCCTTTAAACTCAATTTAATGTGAAGAGCTCAAATAATGCTCATGATTTTATCATAACATATCACAGATAACTAAATTTAATATACGAATAAATGCTTTAATCGTAAAATAATGAAGTAATGGTGTTTCTAGTCTAACAGGTCATACATATAGCTAAACACAATTATAATCATTAATCAAAAGTTTAAATTAATGATTCATTTTCAAGCGCCACTAAAATTGAAATTAACAATACAAAAACGTTTTTTTATTTTCGTTTCAGATATATTTTGTTGCAAAGTGCTTTTTGTTAATTGTTACACGTAAAAATTACATCAAAATCCATGTAAAATTATTTTTTATATGAAAAAATTAAGGTGAATGATCTTTTTTTTCACTTCATTTAAAAATATTTGTAACATTTCTGTCTACAGACGAATTTTTCATCATTCTTTCGATATCCAGACTGTTTCAAAATTTTCAAAATAAATCAATTGAAGGAATAATAATAATAATATTTTAATCAAGGTGTTAAGCTATATTCGGACTTAAAAAAAAACAATTTTCCGGTAAAAAAAATCCTCGTAATAGATTTTGATATTTATTAAGTAATAAAAATGTTAGAAAAGGATTCGTTGGACTGAAAATACCTCCATAATAAAATTGAGCACAATTAAATGACAAATGAGCCGTTCACGAGCAAAGTCTATTAACTTCACTTTTTATGTTTTTTTTTTTTTTTTTTTTAAGTTTTAGTGCAAAACTCAATTCAAAATAAGTTTCTGTCATAATTGGATTTTTCACTACTAAATGAAAAACAGTATTTCAGCCATTTAATAATAAGTAAAGTTAATCTGCTACTTTACTTCACTTTTTTTGTAGAGTTAATTGATTAGGCTTGCAAAAGGCTCAGTTATATTGGTGCTCCACGATAAGTAATATTTGAAGAAGAAGTAATCATTTTGTCTTCTGAAATGTTTAAAGTGAAAAAAAGAAAGAAAATTTCACACTGACGTAATAAAATTACCGACAAACAAATTTTTATTCAAAGTGTATCTAGACCGGGATACAATAAAATTTATCAGATGCTTTAAAAATCTTGTTCAGGTAAAAACTACAATATAATTTAAAAATGCATTACACATGAGCTTTTATATCTACTTATGTTATTTATCTACATAGAATATATGATTATGTGGACATTTATTTTTTATTTTTTAATTTATTTTGAATAAAAAACCATACGAGTGCGACCACAAAAACCTATCAGTCAACGAACTGCTTCTTCTTTTTTTTTTTTTTTTTCTCAACATTTCTTTTTTTTTTAATCTTTTTATCTTTTATCTTCCATTTAAAGTTGCCATCTGAATTGGATGTTATATTGTCAGTTAGTGGTTATACTGTTACAAGATTTTGCATTTAACATCAACAATACATTTTTATTACCATCATTAACTGTCTGAGGTCTGTTAACAGCAAAAATTTTATATTAAGTATCTTTTTTATAAGAGTAAAACAAAAAACAAAAAAAAAAACAAAAAAACACTCAATTAAAAAAAACTTTTGCAAACAAGTATGAAAATATTATTCACTTTTGTGCATATACATTGCATCCTGCTACTTTAAACGGAATCAAAGATTAGTCAGAGATCAGCTAATATTTAAATTTTTTTTTATTATCATTATTAGTTTAAGCATCTGTTTCTCAACATTCTAACTCAATATTTAACTTTACATTATACGGTTAAATTCATTTTTTTTTATTGCAGTTTTATTTTTTCTATCTTTTTTTTTACAAAATTCAAACAACAGTAAGATGATGTCATTTATCAAGTAAATAATTATTTTGAGAAAAAAATGAATTTGTTTTTTTTTATTGCCTTTAAAATACGTGCTCTGCTTGATATATTTTAAAATATTTAAAGAGAAGAGCAATATTATTAAAATGAGAATATTTTCACATAATAAAAAATGAATAAAATAAAATTTAAAAAAAGTTACTTTTTGGCACGTCTCTGTAACACATCATAAGATAAATTTTTATTCTTGTAATTTCTTAGAAATTTATTACATCGAAAATTTATATCGAAAATTGAAAAGCTAAAAAGATTTTCTATTTTATTTTAGCACATGGCATTGAAAATTACAGGAAAATTAAAAACATTTACATTTATTTACTTTTTTATTACGTAAAAAATCTAAAAATAGAGATATTCAAGTTGCAAATAAGCACACCTTACAATTACAATAAATTTTTATTATTTATCTGGAAATTTTTTTTAAATAGAATAAATCTATTGTAAAGAATTAGATACACATATAGAAGGTATGTTTCTCATTACAATATTTACATTAATTAAATTCTATATCTTCTATGTTTTCTTTTCCTTTTTTTTTTTTTCAATAAAATTGTAAACATTCAACAAAATAAATTGAATAAAGGCATAAACACGTGTATCTACATATGAAATGAAAGCGAAGGTCGATCTCATAATTTTCATGTACAAAATACAGCATCAATAACAGCCTAACAGAAGTAATAAAAGTGAAAAAAAAAGGAAATAAAAAGCTGTTTGATATCAATCTACAGATCCAACAATAGTTTCATGAAGTAATCTAGCCAATCAAAAATATAATGACGCCTCATCAAAATTGTATAAATTTAAATTTTCTCCATGATCTTTCTAACTTTTTCCGTAAACACTATATACTATGTACATTATATGATACAAAGTAAAAGATTCTTGCCAGTAAAATATTGATTAATGTTTTTGCTTGTTTTTATAATATCGAAAATAGTTTTTATACATATTCACATAAAGTATCTTTTAAACTAAAAACCAACAGTCACATAATTTTCTAAAAACTATATAATCTACATTTATCTAAATCTATATGTTTGTATTCTTTAGTAGCCAATATGTAATTTCTTTTTCTTCAAGAAAAAAAAAACAGACAACATACTTAACAACAATTTCTCAAATTGTATAATATTTCTAATGATGCTGTGAAAACTTCTTGATTATTTAAAGTTAAAAGAAAATGCTTTTTATTAATGTAAACAAATTTTCAAACATTTATAAAAGAAAAATGTTTTTTTTTTTTTTTTCATTGCGTTTGTATTATGGAAAAATATTATTTTTTGATTATGGCTCTCTTATATTTATTTTCACGCATGAAAACAATTTTTTTTTCTCAAATAAATTGATACAATTTATAAAATTTTCATATTTTTGTAATATGTAAAATTTGAATTGTTTTGCGGAAATAGACACCCATTCATATCGAGTCATGTTTATTGTTCTATTTCAGTCTAGTTCAATTGTATTTTTCATTAATAAAAAATTTTAAATTTTACATACTTTTAAAATATATACTTTATTTTAATTGTTCAATTTTTCATGGATTTGTACAGTATATTGCTGCACGTTTCAGGGTAATTCAAAATTGAAAAAAAAAAAATTATCCAACAATTTTTATTGATATTGAAAAAATTTTTGGAATTTTTGTAAAGTTTGAATTTTGTACTTTTCTTGAAATAATAGATATTCAAAATCATCACAATCACAATATACTTTATTAATTCTTAACTTTTTTTCACTTCGAAGTTTTTTTAAATTGTCTCTTCTTTTTGTAAGCACACAGACTTTTAGAATTTTTTAAATTTTATGTGAATCACCTTATTTTCATTCATACTTGCATTTAAATTAAAAACACATAAATCTAAATTCATTGGTTTTAAAATATGTATTTTCACGAAATTTAAATGACGTTAAAAATCCTAAATGCTTTTAAATTTGAAGAAAAAAATAAGAACCGGAAAATTTTCTTACAACAGAAAAACATTTATTCAAAAAAATTACATGGAAATTTAAATTGATTGCATTTACAAAATAAGACATGAAACTATTATGTGTTCTTTTAATTAAATTACACATAAAAAATATGAAATTCTTACATGCTAAAGTAAAGTATGGAATTTTAACATACTACACATAGAACTTTCTCTTGATATGCATTTATTTTTATTTAATTATTAGGGTGTAGGGTCGCTTTCTTTAATCAATTTAAATTGTGCTCATCTTTTTCTAATTTATCTTAATACTTTTGTGTTCATTCATTCATTTATTGTATTATTAACTGTTAAGGGTTATAAAAGCTAATTATATTGTTAAAGAAAGTGAAGAAAATACATTCAACAGATTGAGTTATCAAATAGGCATATCTTTGAAAAATTAACGTACAGTTATTTTTCATTATAAATAAAATGATTCCGTTTAACTGGTTTAACATATAAAATGACAACGGCTGGAAGGGGATTTTTAAAAATTAACCGAAAGAATGATTTCAAAAACACAAATTAAGAAGAAAAAAACCTATCAATAATTATACTTTTTTTTTTCTTTAGATTTTCTCTTTTATCTCATGCAAATTTTTTTTATCTGAAGTAAAATGAAAAAACAAACCTTCTTTAAAATTACAAAATGCAATCTTGCATTGCAATTCTATAAATCTATTCATGTTGAACATGATTGTAAGCAATTCGTTTTATGTTCATTATCACATTTTCTAACATTTTAATTGCAAAAACATATGCTTTAATATTCTGTTATAACTGTAATATGTACAACATTTGAGAAAATAGAAAGTGGAACTGTTAATGCATAAGTGCATTTAAAAGAATTGATTGATCGCATAATAAGAACTATTATTAAATAGATGACATGCATAATACATGATATGATGTAGTTGATCTCTGCAATATCATTTATTGACGGCGCCAGATGCCAAGTGTATTTTACAATTAAAACAAATTTCTATTTTCCTTATACTTTTTTTTCTATCAAAATAATGTTACCACACGCAATCTTTATAGATATTTAAAAAAAATTATATACATATATGTACATACATTTATAGAAAATGTACATTGTACAATAAATACAACAAAAACATTAAAAAATGAAATTGTAGAAAATACATTTTATTTTTCTATTTTTATGTACCATATATAGAAATAAAATTTAATATGGGAGAAAGATACATCACTGTGGAGTTACAGAAATTTTTTTTACAAGAAAAGAATAAGAATTTTATGTTCAGTTTTATGTAGCATTCTTGTGTTTTTTTAAAACAAGAAAAATAAAAATAAAAAACGATATAATCATTGCTTGTATTATAGCACTTTCTTCTGAATCAGTTAAAGAAAAATTAACTTCCTAAATCGTTTTTGTACAATAAAAGCGTGAAGTGGTTGAGTGCTATATAAAAAAAAAAACAAAAAAAAAGCCGACACTACAATGTTTTTTTTTTCCTTTATTTTTCTGTTAAATTTTTAATCTCGTTTTTCATCATTTTGTTTTATTTTATTCATCAAGAACAAAAATATTTTCATTCTGTTAAACCACAAGATATTTAGAGGATTATTTAAACTTACAGTTAAATTGCATCTTTAAAGAATTTTCAAGAATAAATATTTTTTTTTTGAACGCATAGTTCATTAATAAAAGGAACACCAAAAAAATATGAAAAATAAAATAAAATTAGATTTTTTTTTTTAAATTGTATAATTTAACTGAAACGTGAAATTAGTTTTTTCCTCATTTATAGGAAGATACACACATACATATGTATATAAAAATAATGTATGTACATACCGATACACTTCTGGACTCCATCCTTCATAAAGTTTTATTTCTTTATTACTAAGTTCTTCATCTCTTTGAATTATTCCACTATCATAACCATTTGTTGTAAGTTGTGATACTGATGAACCAGAACCAAAGATTCCTGCTGATACCACTGATCCATTCAAATGACTATTGCAACTATAAAATAAATAATATAATATTGAAGAAATTCAATAAATATGCAACAAAATAATTTTATTTTTATTTCATACATGCATATTTATATTTTATTACTGATGTTTTAATAATAAAGTTTTATAATCAAGTATAAAATGTATATTATTCTTTTTAATTTTAGTACATGCATATATGATTTAATATAATTATAAATGCAATATATACAAACTATAAAGATACTCGTATTTACCACGAAATTAGATACATTTATCAATTTTTTTATGGTTATGTAACATGATTTAAAACATTATATAAACAATAAATTGTCTATACAGTGTTCTAACAATGCAATGATGAGAAGTTATTTAAAAAGTAACTTCTATCAGAAAAATATTTTTTTTTTCTTTTTTTTTTCTCGTAGCTTACAATACACTAGAAAGTTTAATACCGCTTAATAGGTGTGTTCTAATGAAATAAACAACTATTGTACCACCCAAATTTACCTTTTCATCAACAATATATAAAAAAAGTATCATTTTAAAAACTTTCAAATTCTACCTGATTATGGGTTGTTGATAATATTTATAATTTTTACGAGAAAATTAATTTAATTTCTTTACAAATTTTGAAATATTTAAAACGATTATTCAAGAAATATTTGTAGCTAATTAGAATTTTTCAAAAAGTAAAACATTTTAAGTCAATAGCGGACAATGAAAAAGGATTACTTTTAACAAATCGCTCATTAAATGTATCTTTAAAAAAAAAAAATGAAATATTCATTAAATTCTTTTCTTATTTTTAATTAAAAACGATTAATTAAATATCTTTGAACTTTAGATGAGTATTTATTTTGTATTAATGATGTATTAAAGTATAATTAGTACTTTTAATATCTGTTTATAATTGTTAAACAAATATTTTCAACTGAAAAATACATTTTGTCTACCTTACCTATCAGGTTTATTTAATATCGTCAAAAAGTATGTGACAAGAATAGCAACAATAAGTGCTAATACTGCAATAACAGCTGTTAAAATTGCACATGATTTTGATACAAAAATTCCTTCACGTGTATCATTAACAATGTATTTTTGTCCATTCTTTGTTTTCAATTGACCACCTGAAAAATGAAAAAAAAAAAAAAAAAGAAAAACATCGTAAAAATATAATCATAGATTTCTTTTTATTTCATTTGAATATAAACATTTTTTTTTCTCTTTATTATATTATATTTCTTATAAACAATAACGCACTTAAAGCTTAATCTTTTATAAATACAACACTTTAAAATGCAATCATAAAAAAATGATTGGAATGTACCTACATATAGTATGTCTTTTATATTCGATTCTTATGACAGCAAAAGTTAAACATTTTTCCTACTAGCTATAAATATATATATCGATTGATATAACTCTAAAATGTTATCACATTACGCCTACAACATCATATGTATATCATATTCACATTTAATTTGATATTCAAATAAAATTTATTTTACTTATACGATCTATTGATGGGCAATCAATACACAAAATCTAAATAATATTTGTTGTAAACAATTTGTCCCTGAAGTTTATTTATTTCGCCTTTTGCCCATCAGCAATATTATTGAAAAAGTAGTCATTTATTTATTAGTTTACACTTCATATATTGTATATAGGGAAAAATATATATCTATCATAAAATTAAAAGTATCTAAAATACTTTTATTATACATATCTAGACTTATATGTGATATGTGCTTATACTCATGAAGGAATCAATTTATGTTGATTTCTTTGTTTTTTTTTTTTTTTTTTTTGTATTACCAATTGAAAATTCTGCTACACTATGAAAAAAAATTTATAAAAAAACAAGCTTATTAAAGAACGTAGGAAAACTTAATTAGGTCATTTTCATTTGTAATCAAATTTTTTTTTTAAGACTTTAAGAATAATGTCATGAACACAAAGAATTTAATTATATAAAAATAATTTTTTTTTATTGGAGTCTAAATTTTTCATTAATTATAGTTTTTAATACTTAATTTTTAAAGTGGAAAATATTTTTTATGTGACTTATTTTAAAATTTTAAAACAATGGCAATTCAAAAACAAAAACATACTACATTAATTTTTACCATAAAAATTTATGAACAAATTAAGTTAAAATCTAAACACACAAACGAGATCATTCTCTTAAATTTTTTATAATAATAAATATGTAAATAACATTAAATTTAAATGTCAGCTATAAATTATCTTACTATATGGCTAATATACAACAAAAACACGAATATTTCAGCTACTTGAATATGCACATATATTTGCCAGATTTAATTATGTGAACATATACAATATAAAAAAATATATATACACCAAGTATATACATATGTTTACATAACAAAGCATTTTATTGAAATAATTTTAAAAATTTATGATTTTGAAATTTTGACCATAAATTCAGCTCAAATTTAAAAGCGATCGAATTTTTTTCCTCTCAAACTTAAACATCAATAAAAACAATCGGAACTATGAAGCAAAACAATAGCTTTTTTTGTTTTAATTTAGTTTTTGTTTGAAAATTGATTACTCATTTTTTAAAAATCTTAATTTTTCAAACTAGTTTATAAATAAAAAATAATTATACAGTAATAACTTAATATTGATTATATACATTCTGTAATTTTAAAATTATTTATTTTGAATTTAAAATATAAATGACAAATTAAATGATTCAACTGTTCGTTAATCAATTAATTATAAATTAATTATCAAACAAATAAATTAATTAAAAAATTAAATACATTCTCTATCATCACCAATGACTATTATAAAATACTCATATGATTATCTATTGCATAAAAAAAAAAAATTTTAAGCTTTGTAAGCGCCATAAAAATTTTTCGCACATAAAATAACTACCTATTCATAAATAAAATGAAATAATTCATTGATCAATAATAAATAAATGATAATAAATTATTATCTTCTAAAAAAAATAAAGATACATCAAAAGTAAGCAAAAAAATATCTAAAGTGTTTTGTGGGGACGCAACAATATGAAAATTTTATAACGTCATCATAAAAATCAATTCTCAAGGTTTTCAGACTATTATCGTATCTATTTTATTTTTATTATTTGATATTTTTATTTTTTCTCTATCATTAAAGATTTATGCCATGATAATAAAAATAAATAAAGGAAAATTTTTTCATCACACCGTCTTCTAAAGATTCTTTTAAAAATAAAATCTGCGGTATATTTTTATTTTTATGTTGTTTTATTTTTTTTTATTTTTAGATATTTTTTTTTTCTCTTTTAAAATTTTCAAATACCTTACATTATAGAATGAATTCTTGATAGTAATCCAAACTAAATGAAAAAGGCGTTTAAATTGTCTTTTCAACTATTTAGTTCATTTAATTTACAAAATATCTTAATAAATGTCATATAATATAAAGTTTTTATTATACTACACATAGTTTATTTTCTTTTATTCAAAAACTTTAACAATACCTACATACGTTAAACAGAAAAAAAATTTCATAGTATTCACATATGTTCATCTTCTTTAAATTATCATTTGTTTATATGTTTATGTGTATCATTTTTTATATAAGATACTTTTCTACTTTTTTTTTTTTTAAATTTAAAAAACACTTTGTACTCTGTACCATTAAATATTCAACATGAAATATTTTAAGTTTAAATTTAAAAAATTAAATCGTTTTAACAATTAATTTTCAAAATTTTTTTTATTCATGTTACCTGTTGTGAATTAATATTTTCTGATAAAAATAAAAATGAAATTGAAAAAAAAAATAATAAATGAAAAATTAATATTCAAAAGTAAAAGAAAAAAAATATGAAAAGGTCAAATTTACAAATGCAATTCTTATGACCACACAGGGAGTTTTAAAATATGAACAACAAAGTATGATGAGACACAATAAGGTGATTAATCTACATCAACATTGGGATTTAAAAAAAAAATAATAAGCAAATAAAATTAATTTGCCTGTCGAGTCGAAACGATATTTATATAATAATTGTTGTTTTTTTTAAGTTTCACGTTACGTTTATTCATAAATATCGCGTTTGTGTGATATAATTAATTTGGAATTTGATAAATAAATTCTGTAACATTTGAAATTTAATAAGTTAAGAAATATGAGTATTTTTTGTAGTTTATTATGGTTTTTTTCCCCGCAGCTCAGCAACGATTTTATAAAATATGACTCTTTTCTTTCCAAATAAGTGTAGCTTAAATAGAAACTTTTTTATATGTATGTATATTTTAATTTTTTAAAAATAAAAAAAGGCAAAATTTGTGACTTTAAGTCGAATTTTAATTTAATAATTTGTCAATAAATGCCAACTTTTTAAAATTTAAATTTTCTTAAAATATAAAAAATATGGTTTTTCTTGGATATTTTATTTTTAAATACTCAAAAAGAAAAATATTTTAATTCCATTTAATTAAAGTAGTTTTTTAAAGTCATATAATATTTTAATTCTTTGCACTCTAAACAATTTCGTTATACGTTGATAGTTGACTTTAATTGTTGTTTTTTCATAGAATTTTGAGTTACGAATAACCAGGAAAAAATATTTAAACTGAAATAATTTTCATTTGTCAAACAGTGTTACTTGGCAGTAATAATCTTAAGATTTTGAGGAGTACAGCTGACCTTGAAAGCTCGAAGAAATAAAATAGGTCCTTTTTCGCATAACTTAAGAACAATTACCACTGAAAATATTTTTTATATATTTGTTTTTTTTTCTTCTCTCCTTATGTACTAGAAAGTAAATTTTTATGAAAAAAAATTGTCTATGTTACACAAAACTTATTGATTTGAAGGATTTATTGTGAAAAAGCTATCGCATTCGTAAGCATCTCGTTAAAATATAGTCTAAATTTCAAAATGGAGAATTCCACGCAAATCGACCACTTTTTTCCTTAAAATTAATATTAATAAAGCTGGTAGAGATAGGTATATATCAATTTTTGGTGTATCTAGTATTAAATTATTTACGATATCACGATAAAGAACAGTATTAAAAACAAAATGTTTGCTACTTATCAGTAGAAATTCGTTTCGCTGTCACACCCGTTACAAAAAATGTCACACCCGTTACATTTCTTTTTTTTAATTATGAAAAAAGTATTGCATTGTTCCTCGTCAAATTTTTCCAAAAGATTCTTTCAAGTGTCTACAGTATAATTAAAAATAATTTTTAGAATTGTTTATATGAAAATTTTATGATATTCAGTGAAATAGACGAAAATCCGTGAAATTCAAAATCTTCAGCGTCACACCCGTTACGCTACTAAAATGACGATTCTGATTAAGAATATTTGAATTTTTCTGTTTTATCGTAGCCGTCGTTTGCTTTCACTAGAGGGCATATTAAGAACATACAAGTTTAATCAGAATGCAATTTTTGTACGAGTTTTCAATATTTAAGAGTCAGCATGTCACACCCGTTACAAAATGGAATTCCCCAAATATGTTTCCAAAATGTAAAATGTCTTGATTGTGAATAATCATTTTAAATTGAAAAAATATTTTCAGCAATGAAATCATTTTTAAATCACTGAAATTAAATTTTAAAAAACAACCACTGAATTTATTTTTTTTTTAACTTCCCTTAATTTGATACTTATTATATGCAATTGAACTTTCGTACATGCGCAACAAAACTTAACAATATTTATGCATTATGCACTAAATAAAGTAAATAAACGATTGACATCCGGTTGAGCAAACAAAAAAAAAAAACTCTGATAACGTTAAACGTAAATATTTTCTTTTCTTTTGAGGTTTATACGCTTGAGCTGAATTTATATTTCTTATACATAATAACAATAATTATTTTTCTTTTTAATTAAGTTATTACTTATGAGCATTGAATCGAAAAGAAAAAAATACGCATTGAAAATTTCATAAACAGTTTTTCGTTTAATATTCAATTGAAGAAAAAAAAGTATTTTCATAAGGGACAAATGATACTCACGACAATTACCACAAACTTTATTTTTCACTTTTGAAATTGTTACAATGTAAATAAATAGAAGCCCTTTCACATGTGAATGCTAAATGGTAAATATACTCGTAAATGTTATTATAAATTAAAAATTTTTTTTTTTTGTTTTGGTTTTTTGTTGCTGGTGTTGATGAGAATCTAACTACATAAATATAGTACAATAAAAGTGATTTTTAATTTAGTATAAACTGTGTGGTTTTCCACCTTAGTGTGGCTTTCACTAAAATTATAATATGTATAATAATATCTACTGTGTGCTGCTGGAGAAATTTTATACCTTTACCCAAAACTGTTTGTGTTTTTTGATTCAAGAAAAAACAGCCCATTAATTTTACGCAATCTCTTCATACAATTCTTACGTCAATTTCATGTGTTTATTCAAATTATGAAATAATCAACATTCAACGTGTAGGCATACGGTTAATTAACGCAAATTCAACCGACTTATTTCGTTTACATTTACAATTTTTTTTACTTCTCTTGAATGAAAAAAAAAAAAAAAAAAAAAAAAAAAAAAAAAAAAAAAAAAAAAAAAAAACATTTGTTTTTTTAATTTTTGCCTTATTTTTGTATCATTAAATTTTTCATTCATTCATTCCTTTTTCAAAAAATTACTTCATCTACAAGACTTTTTTTATTGCTTGGTTATTTAGTGTATCTTTTTTTTTACAATAGATAGGTATTTGTTTTATTTTTTCTTGATGTCACGTTGCATTAACCTCAACCTTAATATAAAAGAGCCAGTTCACTGATGTGCATCATTGTGCATTTATGGTACATAAAATATTATTCAATTTTAAAAACAGGTTGGACAAGTAAAACTACTTTAATTCAATGTTTTTTTTTTCTCTTCTTATTTTTCAAAATATTTATATGAACTCTTAAAATAATAAAATGAAATATAAGAAAAAAAAACAATAAACCGTTTTTGTATAATATTTTTGATAAATATTAGAGATTATTTTAAAAAAATTATGAAGATACTATAAAATTACAAATTTAAGACAAAATTTTCTTGGAAGTAAAAAAAAACAAAACAAGAAAATAAAACAACAGAATAAGAAGAATCTTCTAAAAATCGATAATAATTTTCAATCTTCTTTTCAATGTTCAAAAAAATTTTAAAAATTTTTTATAAAGTTTCCAGAAAGTCTACCTGAAAGCTGATTTTATCTAAGAATCATCATTACAACTCACTGAGAAATGAACAAAAAAAAAAACTAAAGAAGGTTCGCCAAATGGCTATATCAGCTATTAGCACCTACAATATCTACAAATCTGGTATAAAGAATCACCTGAGGCAATTTGAATAGGTAGGACCGGTTTGTTTTTTCTTTTTTTTTTACTTTTTCTTTTTGTATCTTTGACCACTTCATTTTCATTATGAATGACTATTAAGATTTTAATAATAATGTTGTGTTGTTTATATTATTTTTTTATCTATTTTACACTATTCACAGTGTTTTTTTGTCTTTTTTTTTTTTTGTACGTGTTACAATATCACGGTACACTGAACCTATAAGAAATTAGACATTTTTATATAACACAACACGATTAATTCTCTGTAAATAAAATTTATTGTTGTTGAAATGGAAATGACTCAGTAAATTAGGTTTTTTTTTTCTTTCAAATTTTCAAGGATTGAAGGTATATTAGAATCTATTCACAGCATGTAATAACTGAAAGTAAAAGTGTAAACACATACGTAATTTTATCTATGAAGTAATGATTAATTAAAGAGGATTACGTCAGGAAAAATTACTATTCAATTAAAAAATACATATTTATTGAATTTTATGTTAAATTATGCCTTTCGTAATTGAATTAAAGGTATTTAAATTTAAAATGTGTTTATTGATTGTGTTTTTTTCTTAATAAAATGCTTTTTGAAAAATACAATTTGCATACAATTTTTTTCCTTAAAAGGACACAAAGTAAATGCTTAAGGTCATTAAAAAATATTTATTACTTTGGTATTCCTTGAGAAGTTTTATTGGAATTTTTTATCAATCAGAACAAGTATGTATGAGTGTACACAAACACATACATAACATACATTTATGTATGTATGTACAAAAAATTTTATAAACAAGCAAAGTTTTAGAGTTAATTTTTTGTGTATGATTTATTGCTACCATTGTACCTACTTAAAGTCAGAATTTTAAGAGTTGAGGTTTCGTATTATACTAGAAAAACATGCGCAGAAAAAAAGATACTAACACACATGCGTTTTTGTTGTTGTAACACGTTTCTTCTTTCGTATATCTACACAAAAAAGATCACAAAGGCATGTAAAACATGCGTGAAAAAACCTCAACTTTTAAAATTCAGACTATACTATGTACGTGAATTTCGCGAACGATCGAGCACTCAATCTGTCCACAACAGCCGCTTACATTATAGTTGTATTCAAGAGCGTTCTGTTATTTCCATAATGAACCCCTGGGAGCAAACTCCTGATCAAAATCTCAACGAATGTCGTCGATCAAGCACGTATTTCTCGGATGTGGCCTTACGGCTCCTATGACACTTTTTTCTGCAAACTCAAATTACCGTTACAGAGAAAGCATTTTGAATCGAGTGAAAAAATAAAAAAATAAAACACGAGGAAACTCAAATCAATACGATTTAACGTTTGAAAAGTGTTTTAAGATTTTGTACACGTGATCTGCATCTGATAAATCCTACTTTGAAGGCTACAAAATAAATATTCAAAAATAAAAAAGTATTGGGTGTTCTATTAAACAATTGCAGGTACTTTTCTTACAGAATATACATACAACCATGAAATAATTAATCCTTATGCGTTTTATCTCCTAATATCGATATTTAGAGCAAAATAGATAAAAATGGAATGAAAATAGTCTTGATAATTTCGCTATAGTAATTTTTAAATACAACAATTACATATGTCATATGTACAATACTTTTTATATTTCTCATTAAACTCAAAAAACACTTAAAGAATGCATCTAGGATATCCGACTTGATCTTTTGCCCAGTCGAAAAAAAAAACTAAAAATTATTTTTTTACTGCTTCAATGACAAAATAAAAATAATTTGGGTCAGTATAATCCACTTTATCATTGTGCAGTACTATGAATCATTTTTCAAATACTATTACTTTCTTTTAAATTGCAAAAAAAATAAAATTTTGAAAATTTGCCAATAATTTTTTTTATTGTTATTCAATTGGCATATTATAAGGAAAACAAGAAAAGAAAAAAAAACGCAAACAAATTCTTCACTGATTTTTTTTCTCATAAATTGTTTAATTCTCCCACGCACCTTGTCAAAGTGATTTAACTGACTTGAAAGTAATTCAATATTCGACATTAATGAATTGATGACATCAGGACGTTATTTTTAAGAAAGAAAAATAAAAATTTACTTTTTGTCACAAATTTTCACTTTGCATGAATAACGTGATTCAAACAGTCAGTGTAGTAATTTGTATCGTAAGTACCTACATGTATTGTAAAAAATTATGTATGTCATGTATTTCATTTCTATAATTGGACTTTTTTTTTTACTGTGTTATGCGAATTTGTTTTTTTATTTTCAAAGTTCTATAAATAAAAAAATTACAAATCTATTTTTAAACACAGTCGTACCTGAAAACAAAAATGAAAACAAGAAAAAACAACAAAGTGTATTTAAAATTATTTCCTGTGTAACGTAATCACATTGTGCTGTATTTTCATAATGTAATTATTATTATATTTTTTTTTTTTATAATCGAAACAATGATGTCATTTATTTTATTGTTACCTAGCACCTCATAATCATTTTTGTGTTTTTTTTTATGTTGCTTTTAAATTTATGTCTTTTGTTTTATATAAATGTTAAAATTAGATTTGTGCCTAGGTCAGTTTTATTACATCTTTGTTTCTAATTAAATTTAATAAAATAAATTAAAAGTTCATAAGCATTGTTTTTATCGAGAGAAATACATTATTATATGAACCGCTCATTTGCCAAATCGATTTACTTCACTACAGCAAAAAAAAGTTAAGAGAATCAATAAAAAGTTGTCCATTAAATAAATTAATTATTATTCGATGGCTAGATAGTTTTTTTTAATTTAGTAATATGGAGCTTAATTATCAAAGAAATTTATTTTGAACATGAAAAGTTAGTTTTAAAAAGTGGAGTTAATCGATTTGGCTTGTGAAGGACTCATATGAAACCTTCTTTTAAAAAACACAGCTATAGTTACATATTTTTTGTAACATTTGTCTAATTTATACGATTAAAATCGCTATAAATTTTGAACATACAGTATGTACATACATATATAAATTTTCATTAGACAAGATCTTCAAGTACCTGAACTGAAATACATAGTTATATAAACTAATATATCCTCATATTATATATTTTTACTCAATTCACATTCATCAACTCACACGAATTTGAGAAAACAAAAAAATGAATAATACACAAACATGCATATAAAGTACATATACATAATTATAATCATCATATGGGTTATCTTTAAGTAGTTTAAGTCAGAAGATATTAAATTAGCGCCACTTGGAATTAATAATAAACTTTATGTAAACATTTTTTTTTTCGAAAAGTACTCAATAGTCGTACTTACATCTACGTAGAAACTACAGTATTTGATATCTTTTTCAATTATGATTATTGAATAAAATAACATGCAGATAAATTTCAATGTATACGTTGTAAGAGTTATATTATTATAATTTGGTACATGTTACAAAGTTTTTTTTTTTTATATTTTATTTATAAATTTCAATCATTACAACACATCTCAGTGACAATTCAAATGTAACCGTCTATATAGATACCGTACAACACATTCATTCCATGTTTTTGTATAATTCATTAATAAATTTTGAAAATTTATTGACATTGGATATGCATGATATACACATTTCCGGTTAATATATAATTTTAAAAACAAGGTTAAACATATTTTTGTAAAAAAAAGAAAAATACTAACAATATAAAAATTGTGTAATTTTTTAGATAATTCTTTGAAAGAACACTTGACAAAAAAAGTACTATTGAAGTAATTGAGAGTATTTATTCAAAATAACAAACATTTTTTGTTTACCTAAAAATAGCTTGTTTTCTGATAAGTGAATGAAAAGTAGTATCATTAAAAAGTAATTTATAAAATATTTGTTT
Organism: Bombylius discolor; assembly: GCA_939192795.1. NCBI lineage: Eukaryota > Metazoa > Arthropoda > Insecta > Diptera > Bombyliidae > Bombylius > Bombylius discolor. The sequence goes on along the minus strand of OW584241.1, from coordinate 15,895,021 downwards.
ATTAGAGAAAAAAATTAACCTTTTTATCTTTTTTTTTTCTTCTCATTTATTTTATTAAGACCATATCTTATGTGAACAAAATTGTTACTATTGTTATTTTACACCCAATATTTGAAAAAAAAAAAAAAAAAAAAAACAATATGTAATAAATTCCAGCACATAGGTCAGAAAAGTTTAAATAACAAAACATGTCAATCTTCAATTTACAATTAATAATGCGTGTATTTTGTATGTGTGTTTTATAAAATATTAGACAAATATGTTTTTGATGATGAATTATTAAGACAAATGATTATGTCATCAAGTCTAATAAAATATTATTATTATACCACCGCCCATAATTACAACTAAAGTTACAGCTTTTGATTTTTCGAAACAAGAAAAAAAAACAATAATAACTTTTTTTCTTCTTCTTCGCAAAGCAATTAAAGAAATTGATTTGAAATTGATTAATTTGTTATTGATCTTGATAATTTTTATGATTTTGAAAACATAACAACTTAAAAGACTCAAGGACTAATAATCCTGAATGTCCATGAAATTTTTGTATTAATTTTTAAATGGAATTTTAACCTATACAAATAAAAATAATGTAATTTTTTGATTAATTTTTTGACTTTGAATTAATTAAAATTCATATTTGTGAAAATTATAGCACACTCTCAATTTAAAAAAAATTTATTTAGTCGACACATACTATACATATATACACGTATGTATTTACATATACAAAAAAAATTTCAATTACAAGATATCTTTGTTTTCATATAGACTTTGATACTTTGATGAATATGACTTATTTAACATTAGACAACTTAAAGATTTTAGAGACAGAAATTAAATAACATAGACCAAAATTGATTCTATTTAAAACTCGTATAATATGTATGTACATATACATATATGTATATGCTTAGTATATGTAATAAATGTGGTGTGGGTACTTTTACAAGTAGAACCACAAGAATTCGCATAAAAAATTACTCAAAATTATTAATGTTATGTATATCAAGGTTGTCTGAAGTTTGGATATAAAAAAATAATAAACAAAAACAAAAATTCAAGCTTTAGACGTTGTCTAAAAATATTTGATGAAATAGAAACTCCGTACGAAGGCTTATAGAAATTAAGTTATTATGACATAATTATTATATTTTTTGTTGGACTTCTTGAAGAGATGAATTTAAATAACAAATTATATTTATAATTAATAATTGATGCCAAATGTTTTAAATTTAAAGATAAAAATTCTCAATGTAGTTTAATTTAAATTATCTAATATAAATACAATATTATATAATAATATTAATATAATACAAAATAACGCTTCGATAACAATAACAATGAATAACTGAATAACTGAATAACAATAATCCAGTACCCACATTTTTTCTTTAATACATTTTAATATTTTTGTCAACGAAGACATTTTAGGGATGAAAATTTTGTATTTTAGTTGATTTAGTTGGTTTCAACTAGCTGTGTGGGTAGGAATAATGTGTGAACGTCTGTAGAAAGCTTTTATTGAAAATTTAGAATAAGGCTTTTGGCAATCTGAGGAAGCTTTTGCCAATAATTTCGAAAATATGTTTTTTTAAAATTTTTTCCTCCAATTTCGAAAATTTCGGAAAAAAATTCTCTATACTCGGTTTATAAATCGAAGTCAGTACAGGCAACATAGGCATACTTTTCTATATTTTTTTACATTGCGTTTGTATAAATCTGTCTCTTGTGTGGGGTGATTAGATCTCAATTTCAATTTATAATTTATCAAACACATTTATATTTTAAGTTATCAGAAACTAATCGGGTATTGCCTTCATAAGCACAATACCTACTGACTTCGATTTATAAACCGAGTATATAGTTTTATATACTTTACTATTATTTTTTATCCCTAGAATTGCCTGATCGTATACAAATGTATACATTCGGACTTTGAACTTTAATTTAAATATGATCCCTTCGAGCTATGACCTTGAAACTTCACCAATTTCTCCATTGGATGGTCCTCACTATACACCCTAATTTTAAAAGTACTAGCTCAAAATCGGTAGAACAAAATATCCTTTTTATGCAAAAACACAAAATTGACCGTGCGTATACAAATGTATACCATACATTTTATATGGAAATTTTGAAATTTTTTTTTCAAAAAACGATATCTCAGCATCCCGTGGACCAAAAACCATAATTTTTTGACTCTAATATTTGTTGAAGTCACCCCGTCCGATTTTGTTATACAAATTTTTACTTTTTGAGATAAAGTGGAAAACATGTTAAAGAGACGAAAAATTTCCATACATTTGCGAGGCCAAACATAAATTTGACTTCAATTTCAAACTTCATAAATGTCTACACTGTAGGACTAGGACTGATGAAGAAATCCTTTTTATCTAGAAGAAAAAGAAATAGGGAATGATGGGAAAATTTTTTTTTTTCTTGATACAAACGCTGTTAAACCAATTTACATGGAGATATTTCAAATTTGAGCCTAATATCTTAAATGAAAACATATCATACTACAAGGATAATTTTTACTTGAAAAAACGTTTCAAATATTGTCTTTAATAAATATTTTCATATAAGTATTTTGCTTGTACAGCAGTATGAAACATGTTTGTAATTCTTACAATTTTTTTCTTTAAATTTGTCAAAATTGATAACATTTTATTCATTAGCGGTATAAAATATTAATCATATTTGCAATCATTTCTTTTTTCTCCTTATCATTATTTTTGTATAATTACTTTATTATCATAGCAATAAATTAAATGGTTCAAATGTCTTAATTTGTAGTTCAAATGAAGTACATAAAATAACATTCATATTTACATTTAAAAAATTCCGATTAAATTGTAAAATCTTTTAAAAACAAAAGTGATAAGAATTTGAATATATGTATGTATATATTATGTACATGTATAATTACCATCAATATGTATTATATTGACAATTTTTTATACTTTTATACTTATTATTGATCTGCATGTTTGTTGCTACGTTTGAAAAAAAAAAAGAAATACCAAAGCCTTTAAATTATTAACAAACAAAATTCACATATAATATGTATATTTATATCCACACTATAAATTCATAAAATATGTAAAGAAAATGCATTTTTTTTTTAGTCTAATGAACATACTTTTATTATTATTTTTTAGCTCATAAAAAAAATAAATGAAAGAAAAAATGATTTATTCATAAGAAAGTAAAACATAAGGAAAAATTTAAAAAACAAATATTTTATATTTAAAATTTAATTTTGAACATGTATATGTAATAAAAATTATACCTATTCTCTTTTTTATTGTAGTTCATGTATATTTTTCCAAATCAGATGAAAAGATATTCATTAAAAAAAAACTTTTTTTAAAAAAAATATATCAAATCAAATGTACGTACATATATTTGACTTTTTTTGACATTTTCGGTTAATTAATATTTTCAAATAATAAAAATGTGTAATAAAAAATTTGTCCTAGTATTATAATTACTGTCAATATGAATATTTTTCATTTCTCTCATCATTTTTTTCCCCTATGTTTATTTCAAAATTAAAAACATACATATTTAATTTGATTAATAAAAAAAACTAATAAAAACCAAAAACAAATAAAAATTAAATAAAAAATAAATATAAAAAAAAAAACACTTTTGAGGCATTTTCAAGTTTATTAACATGGACAATGTATAATACATAATTATTAACATTTTGTTTTTTTGTTGTTATGATGAGTTCGAGTTATCATTCGTTCTTTACAAAATAATGATAAGAAATTTTATTTTAGAATGAAAAAAAAAATTATTCTTTAAGAAGGATTATAATTTCTAAAGAGTGCATAGTCGGTTAGTCGTTTCAAAGTTTTTAAAGTGTTTAGTACTTAGAAAAGCAAAATCGTCAATAAGGGTGAGTTTTTTTTTTCTATAAATTTTATAAAATTTTTTTTAAGTATTTGCTTGCAAAAAAATCTTATATGCAATATATTTTTTTTTAAATTTTATTATCCATTATTCTTTAATTAAATTATACTTTTGAATAAATAATAAAATTTTAATAATAAACATTTTTCTTTGACAAAAAATGTAGAAAGAATTGATTAATTTTCATTTTCTTTATAAATAAAGAAACCTTACAAATAAAATTTTTAACTTAAAAGTGAAATTAATATCAAATTAAATTCAAATAAAGTGTTTAAAAAAAAACCTTTAATAATTTCAATAGTTGTACTGTTAGCAGAATTTAGTTCTATAAAAAATACTTACATATGTACATACATATGTACCTATATTATGAATTAGAAATATTTATTCAAAAAACTGTGTTTTCGAAACATTCTACTTTAACTAAAAAAAAAAAACATTCTTCAACAATTCTTTCTTCTATTGATTTTTCAAATACATTTAACGAGAATTTTAATTTAAGTTTTTTTTTGTCTCTTTAAGAAAATGTTAATATAGCGTGATTTTAAATTACAAAATGAAATGAAGAAAAAAATTCTCATTTATTAATGATATAATTATAAAAAGGCCGCCACTCCTATCAATTATATATCGTGTTTGTTCTCATTTATTTATTAAAAATTAAAAATTAAAAATAAAAATAAAATAAATTAGCGGTTTCTATATACGAGTATATAGGACAATTATACAATATTAACAAACATACTTATATAAAACGATTATTATACAAATAAATTTTAAAAATATCACATCAAAGTAAATTTATTAAGTTTTAAGTATTTAATAAACAAACAAATCACAAAATTGCAAATAGAATAAAAGCTCCACATACATATAAATCCAATAATTATTTCAAAATAAAAAACACAATAACCCCACAACATTTAATACAAATGAATTTTAAAATTAACATCAAAAGTTGTGTAATCTTGAAAAATTCTTACATCTTTATGTTAAAGTATACTTTAATTTGAATGACCGTATATAATTATTAAAAAAGATCAATTGGAATTTTCTTTGTGTCATGTAACATATAACAGCTTATATAGACATTTTCAAATAAAAACTAGAGCATTAAGGAATGTAAAAATAATGAAACCAAAAGAAAATAAAACCATTAATCAAAATCAATTTTATATTTAACCCTTTTCAGACAAGATGTTTTTCAATCTGATAATTAGGCAGGATTAATACAATTTTGTAAGAAAAACTTGATTTTTTTCAAAACTTTGTAGTAGCATGGCTATCTTTCTGGAAAGAGTTAACTTTTTACCTTAAAATTATGCAAATTTAAAATAATATTCTTGTAAAATCAGGGTTATATGCGTTCTTTCAATTTCAAGATATATTTGCATTATTTAAAAAACATTCGATTGGAAAATGTGTAACTATGTATGTAAAATTTATAAATCTTTTTATAACACCGCTTTTATGTGGTTACAATGTTTTATTCTCTGTTTCTATTTCAAAAGCACTTTACATACTTATTTGGTTTTATGTACAAGAATTTAATCCTTTAATAGCAAAGCTAAAGTTCAACAAGGTTACATGTTACTTGTTGCATTAAATGACGTGTGCAAACTGCAATGTATTTTGCTCTTTGTGAAATTTATTACTGAATGGAATGGGTTATAGATTCAAAATCCGTACTAACTGGATTTTTCGAAATTATTTTTATGAAAGACAAATATTTAAAAAATACAGAAAAAATTATTCACTTCTATTAATCTGTAAAATGTTTTGCATTTTTTTAATTGACAATTTGGCAGATTCTAAAATTAAATTTTTTTCAATTATGAATCAGTTGTTAAATTTATTTTAAATAGCGTTTTTAATAACGTTATTAAAAAGAAATATGTCTTTGATATTAATTTGTGTTAATTTTTTATTTTGCAACATTTAAATTCTTTTTAAATTGCATTTACAATTTGCTTTTAAAATCTAAATATAAAAAGCAGTAATAAAATAAATCACAATTGACTTTTATAAAAAAGAATTGGTCATATACTAATAATAATAATTAATAAAACTTTAAATATATATTGAAGCCAAAAAGTAATTTTGCAAAATAGAAATTGTCCAATTCACATTTGAGTTTTTTTTTTTTTTTCTTCAAATTTAAAAAAACAGATGTTTGACCTAATACAATTGATTGCATATAAATGCAAAATGTTGCAGATGTATTTAGAATTGAGAAGAAAAATAATAACATAAAGCTAAAGAATAAAATGTAGAAATGTTCCAATAAAATAACAATTTATAAAATGAATAACGTCACATAAAAGCAAATAAAATGCAAAATATTCGATTGTTTTTCTTTTTCTTTTTCTTTTTTTAATTGAATTGAAAAATCTACAATATTGCTACTGCATCTATTCTAGATTTATTTTGAAACATCTGACATCATTCCTTAATTCATCATTACCGTCATCATAAGCCATAATGTCATCATATGACTATATTATGATACATTCACGCTTAATTACAATTAATATTGATAGTATTTAGAAGGAAAATAATGAATTAATACTCGATTAACCGTATAATACTCATAACATTTCTATCATATTATTTTATTATGATTGTCATTTTATTCTTATAGATATATAGCTTCATATATTAATTTATCTAATTATAGATCTTTAAAAAAATAAATACGTACTATGTCTATATAATATCCCTCTATACATATTATGTATATGTATATTCACACGAACATATGTACATTTTTAATTATAATCTCTTATACATTTTAATAGTCATGTTATTCAAACACGCTGATGATTATGATTACCTTCAGAGATAGACATGATGATTTTTCATATTTTTGTCGTTCGATGGAGGCTTGTCTATCATTTTCAAAAAATAAAGTCTTATGTGAAAGAAATGCGCCTAAAAAATTCAACACTTCTATACATTTAACACACGTTGCAACTTTTCGAACTAGTTCTTCCCACACTCGTCCTACATCGATGATAAAAAATTTCACTATGAATGCGTTCATTATGAAAAATATATATTTTTTTTTTTTTCAAAATAAAAATTTGAAAAGAGAAGAAAAAAAATAAATATTTCTCGTGCCCCCTATCATGATTTTTTTCTTTTCTATTTTTTTTTTTTTTTTGTAAAATTAAAGTCAAGGTACGATAGAGAAATTTTATTTTTGTTTTGTTTGCATTTCTTTTTCACATAGATGTACCATTTAAAAATTTTATGTGAACTCTAAACAAACGTCTGCATTTACCTATTAAAATTTGTTTCGATTCACAGGAAAATAACTTAGAAGAGAAAAGAAAAACAATTGAAAAAATCGTATAGTTTTAGAGGACATAGTTAGTATATAGTTAAGTGAAATAAAATAAGTGATAAACATTTTAACACCTCATTTATAATCATTTAAAAGAAAAAAGGCGCATTCTATAAAATTTATTCATTGTGCCCATTAAAAGACTTTATATTCTAAATTAAATCGCGAGTAAATTACAACTGTTTAAGTAAAATACAATTAAATTTTAAATGACTTGTGAGTATTTGAAATTAAGTAGTAAATTAATGTATGTTAGTTTAGTGTGTACTTAATATTGATAATCTATATTTGATATTTTGACAAAATGTGGGTAGAAATTCTGTTGTAGCGTGACCAAGAGGCGGCATGAATGAATTTATTATTAATAATAAAAAAATTTACATTAGGCATATTATTCATGTACAATGCTAAATTTAAAATAGAATGGTACATAAATATATATATACGTATACAATTCCATATTAGAGAAGGTGATGTGATTGAAAAAATTTTTTTGCATAAATTTGCATACAATTTCATATTTTTTTTACTGAAAGTATGTGATTTCATTCATTCATGGACGAAGACATGAGTAAAATCGTTTTTCAACCTCATTTTATACGCTTTTCAATTAATCACATGCTGTCAATTTAAATTTATTAGCATAGAAAAATATAATTTCTTGATATGAGATTTAAGCTTTTAAATATTTCTTTTTTTTTATGTATCATTTTCATAATGATGTGCATATATTATGTGATATCATTTTGTATTTTAATTTAAAAGACAAAAAGAGTAAATAGTTAATTGGAATTAGATAGTATCGAATAAAACAAAACGTTTTATTATTTTATTACAAGAAAATACATACATACATACATTTTTTAACCCTTCAACACACACTGGTGTCTAAATTATTGATTCATATTTCATATTTTTCGAAATCTCATTGAAAATATTATATGCGTTGTATGACATATATTTCTAGTAATAACAATGAAATTCAAGAATTATGTTTATATTGTTACTAATTTTTCTTTAAGTTATGAGCGATGAGTGGATGAAAAAATTGATTGAAGAAGTTAAGGGGAAAAAGAAAGAAAACGTTGTTGAGTGTTCCATTTGAACTTCTGAAAATCATAATCCATAGAGCAAAATACATAAAATACAAAATACAATTCATTATTTTTTTTATTACTATTTATTTTATACAAGCTCAAAGATAATGCCTGAACAGCTTGTTGAAAACCTTCTTTCAAGTATAATTTATTTATTTCTTTTAATACAAAATCTAATTAAAAGCATTAAATCTAACTCAGAAGTATTTCGACATATATTGTTTCATTCTTTTACTCAAATAATATTTGAACTACACATGTATGTTAAATTATAATATATACATAATATGTATTTGAACTCTCAATAACAATTTTTATCAAACGTAATATGTATTTAAAATCGAATATGACCTACTTTTTCTCAATTCTATATATTTCGTTCTAACCCTTAACATGTACTATGACTACAGAAACAGAAAACATTTTAACGCAATTTAATTTACTTATTTATTTGTACAATCTGGCTTAGATAATAAATTATCTTAAAACTATCTAAAGAATTCAATAGATGAGAATTGAATGATCGAAAAATTAGATCTCGTATTGATTCTTGTTCATTTTGTTTGTTATTTTCGTTTTTCTTCTTTAACCTTATTTTTCTTCACTGAAAAGTGAATTGTTTTAAATTATTATATTAATTTTTTTTAATGTAAAAATAAAATGTAAAATTGAGTACAAACATAGATTAGAATGTGCTATGACAGGTGAATTCAAACATACTATATTACTGTTAAATATTATTCGAATTCCACTTCAATTGATCCTTTCTGGGCTACTCAACTGAAATTAACATTTCTGTCATATTGTTCAGAGTAAAAATTGTATAGTATTTTCAAAACACAAAAAATAAGTTTTAGTACTCAATTTAGAATGATTTTCGATAATCTCATTGAACAAGATTTATATATTTTTTTTTTATTTTGAAAAGAAACAAAATTCAAATAGTGAAAAGTTTTTTGAAATAAGAAAAAAAAAATAGTGGAAAATATGTGTGTAATTATTTTTATATTATATAAATTAAATGAAAACAAGTAAATATTTAATTTTTTTTGATTAAAATATGTACAATTCAAATTTACCTACACGTTACGTTCGGCCACGGTAAGCACTTTTAATTCAATTACCTTAACATACCTATACTATTACATTTTTTAAATAAAATATTTTGTTTTTCCAACAATTTCAGCGATTATTTTAATCACCAATTAGGGGCATTATGCCCTTCACTTATTATACTATTCTTTTTTGCTGTTGTAGTAGTATATATACTTATGCTACATTGTAAGTTTATTATTTTATTTGACAAGTCGATTCTAAAAGTAATTTAATTTTATAAATTAAATATTTACTTAAAATTTTTCTATTTTGTTTTCTTTTTTCAGATAATTTTTAATTAATCCACTTCTTTTCTTTCTCATTTAGACATCACCATGTCACAAATTTATCAAATTGAAATTGTACCAAATTCTCGTATTAATTTAGGAGAAGGACCACATTGGGATATTGAAACTCAAAATTTATATTATGTTGATATTTATGATGGAACAATTTTTCGTTATAATTATAAAGCAAAAACAATACATAAATGCAAAATTGGTAAATTATTTTATTTAATAATTATTTATTTAATACTTTATAACTTTTTTTTTTATTTTGCAGTTGGAGAGGATATGGTATCATTTGTAATACCAGTAAATTCAAATACAAAAGATGAATTTGTAATTGGTGCTGGTCGTAAAATAGCAATTATAAAATGGAATGGAAAATCATCTGAAACTCAAATTCATAAAATATTATATACAGTTGAAGATGATAAACCAGATAATCGTTTTAATGATGCTAAATGTGATCCAATGGGTCGTTTATTTGCTGGAACAATGCGTTTAGAAATTCTTGAAGGTGATGTATTCAGTTATCATGAAGGAAATTTATATCGTTGTTCAAATGAAAAAGGTTTAGCTCAAATTAAAAACAAAGTTGGTATATCAAATGGATTGGATTGGAATACAAAATTGAAAAAAATGTATTACATCGATTCAGTTGATATGAACGTTGTGCAATTTGACTATGATAAAAATACTGGTGACATAAGTAAGTTTTACTTAATTTAAAAAAAAAAAAATAGGAAAAAAAACTGAAACTTCCACATTCTTCTTTCAGATATTGAAAATTCAAAAGTACTAATACATTTCGATGGGAAACCTGAAATTGTCCCAGATGGCATGACTGTGGACAGTAACGGGTATCTTTATATCGCAATGCATGGTAGTGGAAAATTATTAGTTATTGAACCAATGTAAGTTAATCATTAATATTGTGAAATGAAATTAATTTGAAATTACTTGAAACTCTATTTATACATTTATTTTCATATTTGTTAAAGACATGGAAATATTATTGAAGAAATTAAATTTCCGTCAAAATTGATAACATCATGTGCCTTTGGTGGACCAAATTTAGATGTTTTATTTGTTACATCAGCACATAAAGGTAAAGAAGAAGATCCAGCTGGTTCATTATATATTTTGAAAGGATTAAAAGCAAAAGGAAAACCAATGAATAAATTTAATTTGAAATAGTAATTTTTATGTACTACATTTTTTTTAATGAAAAAATATTGACTTTATCTTTACACACTTACACCGTATATATATCAAAATTTTTTATTATCTTATAGGCGTAGTTATTCTTTTAGATTATTATTTTTAGTAACTATTTTATTATTTTCAACAAATGAAAAATGATTATAATTTTATTGTACACCCATATTCTCTTCAAATATCAAATAAATATCTACAAATGAATTTTCGTTGTTTTTAACTAAAAATTATAATTAATTCTAGATATATCCCATATCCAATAATTTAAAAAATATATATATAGATATTTTAAAAAATGAAAATCTATTTGAATTTCTATGAAAAAACTATCATAAACATGATGAGCGGAAACATTCTTGCAAAACAAAGAATTTATAATATTTTTTTCCATATTTTATATTATAATTATTTTCTTGCACACACTTCATTCACATCCTTTTGTTGTAAGTAAGCACATATACATACATCTAAAAATCTATACGATTAGTTTTAATCATTTTTACGAACTAGTCATGTCAAAAAACCTGCTTTTTTTGTCTTGTGTATGTACATACGTACTAACAGTATGTATCTTGCATTTAAATTAGCTAATTACCTTTATACGGATTGTACATACTATTTATAAAAACAAAAGATATATTGTACATATTTTACAAATACTACTTACATAACTACATATATACATAACTTCATAAAGAATCTAGTCACAACATTGCATTTCAACAGCATTTTTCTACAATAATCATTGTTTTGCAATACCAATCACAGTGCAATCAATTCAATTTTCATTACAAAAAAAAAAAAAAAAAGAATTCAGTAGTTAGTACGGTAAAAGTTATATGAATTATGGCGCTTATATATAAATAATGAATGCATAATTAATTAAGTCTTCTTTCTATCTAAAGATTTTATCATTTTATACAAGATTTATATACTTACATACAAAAACTTTTTTTCAATAAAAGATAAAAGAAAAATAATCAACATAAAACACATCCCGATGGATAAATAATCCTTTCATGGAAAATTATATATGCATAAAATGTTAATTTTATATATAAATATTTTACAAAAAAAAAAAAAAAAAGTAATAAAAAAATATTAACGAATTTTCAGATCAAAAGAAATTATAAGAAAATGTATCGTCAAAACAATAAAACACGCCTCTCTTTGGTTTGTTTTTAGAAAATCATTTAAAAAAAAACAAAACTTTTGTAATATTTGAGACCTTGTGAATGACTAAAATGAATATTATTTATGATCACGTTAACATCTGCTTTCAATTTTTATCATATCGTCAGTACATATTTGAAAAAAAAAAAAAAAAAATCTTTAAAAATCCTTTTGAATTTGTCATCATCATATGATAGGATTTTTAATGAAATGAGACAAGGTCGCTATATATCATTCACAAAGATCGTATTTATTTCATTATTTGTGAACATTTTTATATTCTACTGTACAAAGTACGTTGTCAAACCAAATGTTAGATTTAAATTAAAATTTATAATTTATATAAATTTAAAAAAAGAAATTTTTAACATTCAAATCAATTTTACGACATTGTCGTCAAAAGTAAGTTTTTAAATTTGAATAACTCCGGACTTTTTGAACCGTTTGATTTGAATTTTCTGCATAGTATTCTTCTCGTTATTCTCTACAAAACTTTATTCGACACGACAGAGATCCTTGCAACAAAATACGAGTTACAGATTATGAAAGAAAAACCACGCGTATCAATTTCAAGGTAACAAATTTAGTATTTTCGTTCCTTTAAAAAAATACATTCTCAGGAAAGAAGAAAATTAACATTTAACAAAAATATGTCTTGAAGGGTTTGTTACTAAACAAATAGTGAATGGTAAAATTTCGTTTTAAATTTTTATTTAGAAGAATATGTGACCTGCCAATTTTGGCCAATTATATCTCGGGTTGTATTGAACCCATTTAAGTCAAACTAGGTGAGAAAACACTCTGATAATTGTGAAATACATTTTCTTTTAAATACTTTTTCTTTGTGTTAATAAAGAAGGATCACAGTAGGGAGAAAAAAAAACATTGTTATTACAAAAACCGTGGCCCGTATAGATCACTAGACATTTTAAATGAAATTCAAGCATATACATATGTACATATTAGCATTATTTTGATAATGACACAAAATATTGTAAATATTTCATTCGATTCAATAGAACTTCGATCGAATTCAACAATAGGGCCCCCGATGTTTCCATGCATTTTATCATATGACTTTTACCCTATAGTGAAACATTCAATGTTTGTTTAGTAGCAAACCCTTTAAGGAATACCGTGGCTAATTTCGAACTTCCTATTTTCCTGGAAATATAATTTTTACAAGGAATGAAATTATTTACTTTTGATGCTTTAAAATTGATCCACGTATGTACGTATGTAAAATTTAAGTGAGATCGAAGTGTTAAACAAAATTATTGTGCAAAAAAATTTTCTAAAAATATATAAAAGCTTGATAATTTTTTTCAATTCTTCAATGCAAATAATTGGAAAGAATAACAGTGAAAAAACAAAATTTAAATAAATTTTTAATAAAATGATATCATTTTTTATTTTCATTGTAATTCCATGAATTTGTAAACAAAAAATTTTAATTAAAATTCATTAATTGCATAATTTAAAAATGTCGCCTTTTTTTATCGGTTTCTATTAATTTTCTTAAATTAACTAAGTCATGAATATAATTAGTATTAATTAATACATTTATCGACAATGTTAAATATTTTTAATGGGTTCAATGGCTAAAGATAATTTATTGAGTTTATTTGTGTAAAAAGTTTATTTTCGAATTAAAGCTTATTATTGAATTTTTCGTTATCAAAGAATTTAATAACAAAGTAAAATAAAAACAATAAAATTACTTTTCTTTTGGCTTTTTTTTTTGCACCTTAAGCACATTTACCTTGAAAATCCTCAACTATTGAATCCGAATCTTCTAAGATCAAGGCATGTTATAAGATAAAATAATTTAAAAATCTTTATTGTTATTTAAATCAAAATACATATTTTAAAAAGGAACTTTTTGAACAATAAAGAATTGATTCCATTATTTTTTTAATGTTATAAAGCTCATAAATGAAACTCCAACGAAGGAAAAAAAAAGTGTTCAGAAAAAGTGAGAACAATAATTTTGAATACAAAACGTTTTTTATTGCTATCATTTCTGAAGGCAAAAAAAGATTTTAATGGAAACATTCCTTTTTGTTCTTTTGCAATAAATAAATGATATAAAAAATTAAAATCTCCAAATAAAATATAAAATAATACAAAATTTTCAATCTGACTAAATCTGCTGAGGGACTTAAAACCTAGAATATTGTGTTAATGTTAAGTTATTTAATTTATTTCAACAAAAAAAAAGTAAGATTTGTCGAAACCTAATAAATTCTTGTTCAAAGACCTTACTTAATCATGAAATTATGCCATTCTCTTAAGGTTCATATCTTCATTAAATGTAAGAAAGTGCTTTTAGATCTTCAGCGATTTAATCAGATATTAAAAATTTAATAAATATAAATTTCAAAAAAAAAAAAAAAATTCACATGAAATTTTCAAATGAGTAACATAATTTCAAAACTATTTTATATTTAAAAATTATTAATAATTTTTTTTATATTTTTCATACCTTCATTTATATATCCGCCTTCCATTGTTGTAATCGATTAATCAATCTTCTTGAAAAATAAAAACAATAAATATGTATATTTTTGTGATATAAATGCAACACAAAAGATAAAAATTTCTATGTAGATATATGTATACTACACAAATAAATAGAATTTTTATCTTATTCAAATTTTCTTAGATTTTGAATTTCACTATAATAATAAACAATACACCAACGCGCGCTTTCCTCATATACCTCAATTTTGTTATTTTTGTATTAAAGCGCTCTAGAATGAAAATTCAGTAAACTATTTTTATTGCATTTTTTTCTTTGCTTTTTTTCTCAAAAGAAAATAACTTACACAACAAAACACTTGAGAAAACTTTTACTTATGTTTATGAGTTACGTTTTGTATGACTATAACGTACAGTTCTTAAATTATTTTTACATTCATGATTTCACAACTTAATTAAACATATCTTTTTATTTTTTCACTTTTTTTATTCTTTTTTATTTATTATATAGGTGAAAATATATGTGTATTACCGAAATTTTATATTAGGAAATACAAAATAATAATATGATCGCACACACATGGACACAGAATCGTTATATATATTACGAAAGTTCTAAAAACGCATACGATTATGTCGGAAGTTTTAAGTAAAATAAGTATCCGTCCGTATTTATTAAGCGATAGCAATTTTATTTTGCATTTAGCTATATAGATATTCTGCAATATGAAAATCAAAGATCGTTGCCACTACGACCTCCTTAGATTTCGTTTTATATAAATTATTATAAAAATAATAGCTTTAATAATATGCAATCAATGTATATCATCATAGATGATACATTGCAATGACGATATTATTTTATATTATAATCATTGGACATATACATACATATATACTTTATTATTATTTTTAGCTTATATGCATCACATGCAATTTAATGAAAATTGAAGATCGGTTTGACACTGAATTTTCGTTTCAAATTTCGAGGTATACAAAATCATATGGTTGTGTAGCTAACATCAAAACATTCACTTGCCGTCATCTACCTAGAATTAAACCAGAATAACGTATTATTATTTATAACAATTTTATATATACTTATATCTTTTTTTTTTTTAAATGTAAGTTATAATAATAGTGAAATTAGAAAAATTTACATTTTGCCATATCGAATGAATTTGAAATCATAATTATTACGGTTATACAATCTATGTATTGTTATTTTTTACTTAAAAGGTAATATTTAAATAATTTTTGTTAATATAATGTTGTCAACTACATATAAAAACTGAAAATGTCCATGCTGCTTTATTTTAAAATTCCCATCATCTCAAAATATTTCCCTTTAGATTTAACATAACAATTTTATGTTTTGACGAATAATTAATTACTTGAATTTTAATTGGAATTTTTTTAACGTAGTGTGAATCTTATTTTTAATTCAATAACTAACACTGCTATTTAACAATTTTTAAAGATTAATTTGTTTCATATTTTTATTAGTTTAAAACTGACAGCATTTATTCAATTCGGTAAATCTTATTTTAACAATAATTAATAAAAAAATTTATTATATCAAAAAAAATTCCTTACATACTCGGTATGCTATACATTGTTAATTAATCTTTTTTTCTTACCAAAGAATATACGAACGTTTTACTTATAGTTTTAATAAATGAAATAAAAAAGAAATTTTGATTTCACAAATAGATACTATGTTAGGTACATGAAAAAATAATTTTTTTTTAATAAACTTTTTATTAGATATTTTATAGATTAAACACTCAATTAATATACTCTTGAAATACATGGAAACGAGGGAAAAAGCTCAAAAAATTGTTCATACAATCACCGGAGAAAAGAAAAACCAACTGATTTTAATTTTTAGTAGCCCGTGCATCACAGGCTTAAGCCTAGATTCGTCACTGATTGCTCATCTGTTTTCTGGATTCAAAAAACCCTGAAATTTGTCCCTAGTTTCTGTCACTATAATTTATAATACAATTTTTAGTTACACAAATTTTTCCACGGATGGCGACTATACTTTTTTATATTTATAAAAAAAAACGACAAGTAATAAAAAATATTTTAATTTAAAAGAAATAAAAAAAAAATTACTTTTTTCTATTTCAAAATATAAATTTTTTTTACAACTTCAAAAAGAACACAAAGTACATACATACATGCATACATGCACCTACCTCATTACACAAACAAGAGAAAATAATTAGCTTTAGTTACATTATACTTGTACATACTACTTTTTTTTACATAAAAACACATGTGCATTGATATTAAAGAAAATATTTTTCTTTTCTTAGAAAAAAAAATTTCACTAAATAAATGACAGGAAATATTTGAAACCACAGCATAAATACATTTGCAGTACACGTGCACTTATATACTTATGTGATCTAATATATCGTATGAAATACTGAATTCCGATTCCTCTTACACAGTGGAATGAAATGCACTTTCGATTGCACTGTTTTTTTTTTTAATAAAAAAATATGGTTTTTTTTTCGAATTTTCCAATTCTATTATCACTTTTTTTTTATTTGAGTCGGTGTCTTTAATAAATTCAGATTAGAACATTATAAAAGCACAAACTAAAGATCCTAAACAGATTTTTAACTCGTTGATGATAAGACTAAAAAAAATGGTTATATGAGTAACTCTAAAATTTCTTTTCGAATGAAATTCATGAGGTTTTCAAAAACTTAGCAAAGAGTATTGTTTTACACCTTCTAAAGAAATCGCTGCGAAAATGATATCTCTGATTAAATTGAGTCAACAATCAAACAATCTTTTCTTCAGAAATTTTATTTACTCAGATAACCAATACAAATTAAATTCTTAAGAAAAGGTGAAAAGATATTCGCAAGAAAAAAAGTTCTATAATGAAAAATATACAAGCAGAACAAAGCTGTGATATGTATGTATTGTATTCTAGAACAAATTTTAAATGATATTTTATACACGTAAATACACGTAATTTTTCTCTCGTATATTTCTATTTTAAATTTTTTTAAAAATCGTTATTTACCACAAAATGTTTAAACAAATTTACATAATTTTACAAATATTCATAAAATGTATCTAAAACGTTTTAAAAAAATTTGAAAAAAAAATATTTACTTATAAAACATGAGTCAATTTAAACAAAAATTAAAATAAAAAAAATTTACGATAATTCTTATTCACATGAGCAATTATTACACAAAAGATAAAAAATACGAAAAAATAAATTTAAATATGAATAAACTACCGGTAGTAAACATTTTTTTTTTTAATATTTTTATTTTATTACTTTTTTCAGTAAGATAAGATTTTCATAAAGGTATAGCGAAATTTGTTAGATTTTTTTAATGTCGTAAACACACTTACATATTTATATGTATACTTATTTACTAACTGTATGTTATCATTCTTTCAGTTTAAACAATGTCAGAAATAAGTTAAAGATATAAAAGATAAATTTGTGTTTGTGTCTTTTATTTTTAAATAGAAAAAAATTATATAGGTACCTAAATATAAAAATAAAACAAGTCATTATAGAAATAAAAAACCATCACCCATAACATTATTTCTTCTCAATGTCAAGAGTTCCACACAAAATTGTATACATGTGATTATACATATTCAAAATATTTTATTGTATTTTTTTTTTTTTTTTTTTTTTTAAAAAAAAAGATACAAATGATGTATAATAGCTGTTAAAATAATTTCCTCTTCTAATTTATTTATTGTATAACATTGTACAGTAAATACACAATATTATACATTAATAAACAGTAGCTAATATATTTAATTTTTTAACACTTTTGTAAATATACTTAAGAAAAAAATTAAAAATACAAAAAGTAAAAATAACTGAAAACGTGTGCACATCTAAAATCTCCTTCAGAAACCGTTCATAAAACAATTGAAAAAAAAAAATTATATAATCCTATGCCAAAATTTTAGATGAACGAAAAATAAAAAATAATATTTTTTGAAGGAAACATTAATATCAATATTATTCAAAATGATTTAATATCAAATGAAAATGTGGCTTAAAAGTTTTTGCAACATTTTTTTTGTTTTTTTTTTTTTTTTTTTTAAAGAAAAAAAAACCACCTGTTGTACGCACATGAAGAGTTTTTCAAAAAAATAAAAATATATGGGTCAATAAAACAATTTGGAAAAAAAAAATCTTTGAATAATTCAAATAAGTTTTTCGATATCAAACTTTTTTTTTTATTTTCTGCTTTAATTTTTTTTATAATAAATTGTCACAAAATACTATACAAAAGCTAAAGATATATAATATACATATGTATATAATATGTAATTCACTTTTTTTACTTTTATTTCAAAAAGTGAAATATGTTAATGGATATGATAATATATGAGCTTTTTATCTATTTTCAAAATTGAAAAAATCTATCAACGGTTACATGTGCGTTTATAAGTACGTAGGTTGATGATTTTGTTTATTATTTATTTTATATAACTTGTTGCCAAAATGTGTAATTTTTTTTATTTTTATATTTAAATGTTATTTGCTAAAAAATTTAGAAAATATGAAACATATGTTATTTATGTTATTGTTTATCTTCCTATGCCTAATTAAAAATGTAATATTTTTCATAATGAATTTTTGAATATTTCCACTAATTCTTAAGAATTTTAAATGTTAAAAATGAAAAATTCACATGTAATACATAATGAAAATGTGATTTTACTTTAAAATTTCAAATATTCAAACTGAAATTTATTATGACACATGGTATCATGCCAATTGTATAGAAATAAAATCAAAATAAATTTTTTTGACTTTGACCTCAACTTTGAACTAAATTCGAAAAAAAAAAAAATCAAATTACATATTCTTCAAGGTAAGAATATCTTATTTACCTTTAATTATGTATTTTGAATAAAATATAAAAGTTATTCAATCGAATTAATTAAATAATTTAAATAATAAAAAATAAAAAAAGAAATAAAAAATAATATTTAAGTAAGAAATAAGAAATTTTATAGTTTGTGTGGGAGTTTCTACCACTTGCGTACACATACTAAAAATAATAATATGATAGAGTCTGTTAATTTTATTTATTAAAAACTATCACAGAATGAAAATGTCATATTATTTAAAATAAACAACATTTTTTTCTGTCTTTCTTTTACCAATTATTGTTTATGTAAAACTGTGTCCTATTTACATAAATTTTTTCAGAATAATAATATTTTTTTTTTAAATTAAACGTATTTAATATGCAGAAAATAAATGCATGCTCGTGCAAAATTTTATTAATAATAATGAATTTTTTCACTAGACAATTTTTACATATACATATTTAAATTTGAAAATTACTCATTCGTATAAGGGCAACGTACGATATGATCTATTTTAAGAGTTATTAATTTAAAAAGTGTGAAATAAATAAATCAAGTTAAATAATAATTTTTTTTTCCTAATCATAACTGATAATATTCATTATCACAAAATAGTATCAATAAATTATTGATCTTCTAGTATATCTTATCAACATTTGTTTAATAAAATACGAAAAAAAAAACAAATGTATTAGGAAATCTATAACGTTTTTATAGAGAAATGTTTTTTATTTTTTTCTATTTACAAGTCAATAAATGAAGAAAAAATTAACACAAAATTTTGTAAAAAAAAAAACGCAATTTTATTTAAAAACATTTTTCGTAAAAGATATTAACAAATCCATTTTTGTTGTACGTATCTAAAATTTTTACATAGTAACAAAACTTATAAAAATCTTCGTAGATAAGATAAAGAAAAAATAAGCGGTATTAAGTTGAAATTTCCTTTAAAGTTTTTTTTTTTCTTATATTTATCAATTTTTCTATTTTCTTGTAGTTTATTAGTTGATTAATGATAATAATCATAAAACTTAAAACAGATTTTTTTTTTTGTTCAAGATAAAGTGGGATTTTACACAATTTATTTTTCTAGGTTTTTTAAAAAAATTTTAGTATTTTTCTTTTCCAAAAAGTAAAAAAAAAAAAAAGCATCAACATTTTATAGACAGTAATTTCCTTTTGAATAAACTATTAACATATGTTAATAATAATATAAATTTTTATTATTATTTTCAAACAATTTGTCTAATTTCTAAATTGCATGTTAAAGCTTCTAGCTTCTAACAATCATTTTTCATTTTCTAATAAATTAAATACAAACAAAATAATAATAAAAGAAAATTTATTTTTCTTAATAATCAAAAAATAGAATCTTGTCATACCTCTAATTCTAAATTTAGCATTTAACAGAGTAAAAAAGAAAACTAATTTTAGTAAGGATTTCATATGTATGTCATATAATATTTTATATTCATTTTTATTCAATTTCCTTATTGTTTTTTCACACACGCAAAAAGAAAATTTTGTTTATATTTAGTTTGACTGTTTTTTTCTTATCCTTTATATTCTATTTTATTTTTTATCACTAATCCTATAACTAATTTATAGAATAGTTTTTTTTTTCATTCTTGAAACATAAATTGAATGATTAAATTCTATTAGATTTAATAGTATATACATACATATGTATCTAATACAGCAATCCCCCTATCAAAATTAAGTCGATATATAAAAAACAGACAAAACATTAAAAAAGTAATTAACAAACCCGAATTAGGTCAAAAAAAAATACTTCCTTATAAATAACATTTTACACTATCTTAATATTCACAAAAATAAAAATAAAAGTTAATATGTACGTAAACATGGATTTTTACTCAACCCCCTTTTTTTTTTTTTTTGATTTACAAAAATAAAATATTTATACAGTTAGTCAGATGACACACATTATGTATCTAACTTCGCAATAGAATTACGTATTTTTTTTAATATTATTTTTATGAAAAACCAATATTTACATTAAATTGTAAGATAAGTTTTTCATATAAATTGTGAAGTAAATAAATTAAATTAGTAAATATCATTAGTGTAGAAATATTTATTCAAATTATATGATAATAAAATTACAAAGATAGAAAATATTTTACAGACTTAACGCCCTTAAAAAACAAAATGAAAAATTTTCAAAATATTTTAAATAAATTTTTAAATAAATATATTTTAAAATGCTTGGAAAATTCTTGAAAATTTTCCAGATGTTTTAAGAAAAAATATATTTTTGCTGATAAAATGCTAATTTTCCAAATTTTTTATAATTTATATAACGGTACTTTATATTAGTGCATGAAAATCATATGTTTTATTTCAAAAAATGTTTTTCATTCTGATAAAAAATTATTATCTCCGCAAAATTTTTTACAGTATAATTCTTAAATTTCAAAAATAACAACTTCTTCATGTTTCAATTAGTGAAACAGAAATAGAGAATTTCCAAGAAACTCTTTTTAAGTTTTCTAAAATTAAACGAAATTCTTTTTTTTTTAACATTTTTGTAATTAATTAACTTATTACACTTAAACATGCTTGTCATGAATTTTTATTGATTTGATTATTCTACTAATTTGAAAAATTTTAAAAAATTAGAACAAGTTCAACTATGATATAAGAAAATTAAAAATGTTCATGTCAAAGTACAATGGAATATTATTAATCATTTGAAATTATCTTTTTGTATTTAATGTTCATATACATATATTGATATTATACATACGAACAAAAGCGATATATTCCTCACTACATTTATCAGTATGTATTATAATTTTATTTTTAAATGACAATTTGTTTTCGTTAAACTATATACTGAAAATTAAAATTTACTTAATTACATAATCTGAATTTCAAATTACTATCTCAATTTTATTTTTAAGTAAATATAACTAAAAAAAAAAAAATTATAATTTTTAATTTTTTAAATAATAATTAAAAAAAACAAGAAAAATCAATAAATAAATAAAAGGTTAGGTACATTTGTAAAAGTCTCTGACTTGTTGTACCATATATATTAAAAATAAAAATAAATAAATAAATAAATAGAAAAGAAATATGTAGGCATAAATGAAATGTGTATCTTGAATTAATCAAATGAAATTTATCAATTATGTCTCATTAACCACCTTTTTTTTTTTTTTTGCTTATTAATTAATAAAATCATAAAAATTAATTATTTTTTTTAAATATACAATTGTCATTGATTTATTGAATTTTTCTACATGTACATAAAATTTAATAATGATTATGAAATATGTACATTTTAATGAATGAACACAAAAATTAAAAATAAAATTATGAGAAAATAAAAAAAAAATTAATTCAATTTCATTTCGAAAAAGAGTATGTAGCATATATGTATGTATGTATGTATGTAGTATAACTCCAAAATTTTAACACGTCAAACTCAACATATTATGATAAGAAAAGTTAATAGAAAATTTTAAGAGAAAAAGAGAATTATTTAAACAATTCATTAATTTTTGTTTGTTTTAACATACATATGTGATACCCATACATGTATGTATGAAATTAATGATATACCTTCAAGGTATGTACATAGATATATACATACATATGTATATATGTATATTATAATATTTAAAAGTGTAATTTATGTATATTATAATTTATAATAGGTATAATCTAATCGATTGAGTAACAAAAAACATAATACAAGGTATGTAATAAAACAAGCTTAATTTTATGGTAAATGTGCGATAATGTCTTTTTTTTTTTTGTACGTTAATCATGTCTCATTTATAGGGCACTATTTGTTTATAAAACGTGTACTACATTCTGTATAATAATATAATACCTACAACATAGGAAACAATCACATTTATTGTTTACAATACACATCGCCCATATCACAATCATAATGGGCAACAAATAAACCAAAAGAATATACATATGTATACATAAATACAATATTTGATGACATTATTGTATAGAGCATAAGAAATTTTGAAATTTGATATTTTATATTAAACAAAATTTTGATTAATTCAGCATTTTTATTTTCATAGAAATTTTATTATAAAACTCATAACATTAATTGAATTTTTCATTAGAATTATTATTTTTTGATTGTAAGTATATTTTCCTTACACATTAAAAAATCTTTTTTATATGTAAAATTTGAAAAGAAGGTCATTTAAAATAATTTATAAAAGAATTTAATAACATAATACGTTAAATAATTGGGAACACATTTAAAAAATATGTATTAATAATTTTTACAAAAAAAAAAGTTCAATATTTATTGAAAATTTATGCTATAAAACAAGAAATGATAAATTATTGCTTTTAAAAAAATTATTTTTGGTTTTTTTGCTTTCTTACTAAAGGATACACTTACAAATAAAGAAAAAGTGTCAATTTAATTAAAAAAGTGAAAAAATAAAAAACTTCCTTCCTTCCTATGGTCATATTTTCAAATAACCATAATAAAATTGGAATAATGGAAAAACTATCATCACATGATTTTTTTTTTTTTAATAATTGTAGGGTGTTTTTTCTAACTATTTTATATCCTTAAAATTTTTTTATTCACAATTTTCTCCCTTAAAAATTTAATCAATAACAGTTTTCATGGGGAGCTGCAGTATTTTGTGTCATTGAACTGCAATTATACATCAAATTCAAATAAAAAAAACCCGTATATACATATACATACATATGTACTATATATATCCTTCAAGTACTTATGATAAATATGTAAAATCCAATTATATTATTCCACCCTTCTTTTCGATCAATGCATTTATTATTTTGATCTTTTTTTTTTCAACAAACTAAAAAATACAAGTCTATCAAGCCTTTTCTTATTATCCTCTTCAATTTATTATTTCTAACTGATTTAGCGATTCTGATGTATAAAAATAATTTCAAGGATAACAGGTGAAGAAAATTTGAAAAAAAAAAAATCTTCTATTTACCTTTTCGATATTTTAATTAGAACTTTTTCTGTTCTAATATTTCACAGTTCAGTGAAGAAAAAAATAAGCCAATGAACTCTTTTTTTTTTGTTTGTTTGTAAGTTTTTACTTTCATTAAAAATAGAGCAAATTACTTTCGCCAACTCCTAAAATAATTTCACTGAAATTCACAAACACAAATTGTATTTGATAACTATAAAACTGTATATATAATATGCATTTGAAAATATCCGTAAATTTAGTTTAAGAAAAATTATATCAAATCTAAAAATAAATAATCATATTACAAATGTCACACTGTTCTATAATCTCTTAATTAATTATCATTTGAAATTAAATTCTCTACCACCATCCAATTTTCATTTTAAATTATTATTCTCACAATTTTATGCTAATACAAAAATTATCTCAGAAAAATAAATTTCCATTAAATGCAACAACATATCAACGAATTTTTAAATACATTATTTAAAAATGAAATATTTAATTTTAGAAATTGAAAGATACACTGAATCCAACCGATCCGAATGAATTCAAACTACAAACTGTTACCAAGTTACTTTACTATATGAAATTTTAATTTTTATAAAAAGCGAAGGTAGTGGATGAAGAAAACTTGAAGAGACTATTGAAGCGATTGACTTAGTGGGTGTTTGGGTGAATAAAATGAGTAAATAGAAGCTTTTATTGTTTAGTTTTAATTTAGTATACAGTATATTTCTGGTGCCATGGTATGGCAAGACAATAAATAATTTAATTAAAACAATTTTCTTGAAACAACAAAAAAAAAAACAATAACAATTTTAAACAGTTTTTTAAAAGCTTTGATCTTACATATGCCATGATTTTTTAACAGTGTAAAGTGCTTTTAAGTATTTACATACAATATACTATAAAATAGAAAGTATCTTAGTTACTTCAGCCGTATATTTAACGGTCATTTATTTGGATTGTTCTAAGTAGTCCCCATTCCATCATTCCGAATCACATTAAATTGATACAATAAATATACACACAACAAATTCAAAAATGAATTGCTACTGCAGCTCTCTGCTATTATCCCTTTTCCTTTCATTTTTTTGTTTAATTCTAAAAATTTATGTATCTACACAATAACCGAAAACAGATGAATATTATATATACAGCTGCTAGTATGTACTACTCCTTCCTGTGACAGCATCAACTTTCCAACAAAATTGAAAACACAAAAAAATCCTACAAAGAAAAGGATATCTAGGTCATTCAGTAATGTCAATTAGGAATTGCATGCAACACAAACATAATGCTGTAGGATAATATGTATGTAGGTATAGTAAACACACAATGCGAATTTCTAGAAACTTTATCTGAATTCATATATTTCATTCTCACATCTGGATTTACTATAGACATGAATACGTTATATACATAGGTGTTTTTATTGATCCCGGAGAAAAGTAACAAAAGAGCAGGTTCAAATGGTCATGGTTTCTATACTCCGATTCCGATTTGATACAGTCTAATGGGCGCCTTTTACTTTTCTCTGTAAATCTTTTTTAAAATTGTGAATACTCGAATGTGTGTTTCTTATAGTGTTCATGACAAATTTATAGGTACATATGTATATTTATATAAGAACAGGAAAAGGAGCAAATTGAAAGGAAAAATGAGGTCATGTCATACTATAAGAGGTTATTGCTTTATTATTGTCATGATGACCTCATTTCTTATTTTTAAATCCATTTCGTTTAAAATATAAATTGAGATTTTTTATTTTCTAGCACTGGGCTTGTCATATTTTTGCACGATAGCCAAATTTAGATACATGTAACTATTATTTAAATATTTTAATTTTAAGTTAATTAATTTAAACTAATGATAATTAAATTATAATCTATTAAAGAAAATTTTGCATTTAAGGTATTTAAATTTGAAATTTTCCAGTTGTATGTTTATTGTAACCTTTTAAATTTTAAGTAGCAACTGAAACGTTACTCATTCTGCTAAATTAATTTGTTTTTTCATCGATTCCATCATAAATTTATTTTATTATATTTTTATTAATGAATAACTGTCTTGTTTAGATTTCTAAAAATGAATCATTTATTTGCATAAGAAACAAATTTTACTTATTTATTATAAATTTAAAATTCAAAACGCAAATTAAATATCATGAGTAATATGGGAATTACTTGTGGTTAGAAAATTTAGATAAATAATTAGGTAATATGTATCTACTTCTGAAATAATTCTCATCATCTACGAAATACATACATATGTAATTGATTTTTAATAATAATTAGAATATTAAAAAAGAATTCAATATATAATTACCGTTCTTTAACAATGCCGAATGCACAGATAAACTGCACTCTTTTACAATCTCTGGAAGGAATCAGGATATCCTACAGGAGAGGATAGGTATCCACACTATATTCCTTCCCAATCATTTAAATATCCTCTAAAAGTTGTCTTCGTTTATATTTACGCCTTCTAGGTAGGTAATTTGGGAGTGAGTATGTGTTCTTTGAATTCAATCAATCAGGACGGTATTGATCTCCCCTTTTGCTTTTTGATTGCACTGCACGACATCTGTCCTACATTACAAAGTGCACTGGTGCACTGATATATAGTATGCAATTTTTTAAATCTGTTCATATATAGCAATAAAAACTATCCAAAATTTATTTTTTCAAATTGAAAACATTTAATTATTTTCCAATAAATTTTTATTTTAAAAGTTTTACAATTCAAAATGATTAAAAATATTTGTGTTTTGAAGTGATTGCACTCATTGTTTTGTTTTTTTACACTAAACGACCTAAACGATTAAACATAAAACCTTCCCCATTTTCGAAACGCTTCCTTTCTCTACACACTAATGTCAATATGACATTTCTCATATATATATTCTCCACTTTATTTAAATCTCCAGGTTCACGTGTAAAGTATTGTTTTCATTTTTAATTAAATAATAATTCAAAGAGATTTATATAAAAAATATTATTTTCTTATAATTTTTATAAAAATTATGGTTTTTAACCATTCAGTAAAAGTTCCCACCCAGTACAGGAAAGCAGCAGCAATTTTCAAGAAAGCAATAACCGAGAAGAAATCAGTCAAATCTTTAATCTATGAAGAAAAACATGCGGTAAATAATTTAATTAATACCTCTTATTAAATATTTATTAATCAGAATGCATACAATAATTTCTTTATTGATTTTACAGAAAGTTCCAAATCTTTTGGCGTTATTGAATAAATATTCATCTTATAAAAATATAATTGAGAATATACTTGAAAAGACTAACATTCTTGCTGACAATCCACGTTTGGATCCATATATGTGTCGTGTACTTACAACAGAACTTTTATTCGGCACTAAAAACTTAAAAGGACAATCAAAACCTGTTATTTGTGTACTAGAATACAAAGAAAAATTTGAACAAGAGTTAGGAACTGATATTGCTATACCAAATACAAGCAGCAGTAAATCAGGTAGATTACAGCTTTTATTCTAAAGAAAAAAAAAACGTACCACATATCATCATGTTAAAAGGAAATAGAAACTCTAAAAGTAATATTAAAAATATTAAAAAAACAGCTGCCTTAGGAGAAAGTTCGACCAGTGCATTTTTTTGGTTGTTTGTATTTAGTCTACTTATGTTTACTTTGCCTTTTTTAACATTTTATTGTACTAAAACATTACTATTAGAATCATTTAATATTGAAGGCTTTTATAATACATGCTGGTCTGTTCTAGCAGCTGTTATAACAGTTAATTTAATCATATCTGCATATATTTATAAAGCATTTCAGCAAAACGATAAAAGTGTAGAAAATTATGATAATAAAGAACATTAAATATTCGAAAAATGAATAATTATTATTGAAAAATATGATAATCTTACGATGAACAAAATCGGCATAAAATAATAAAATTAAGACAGAAAGATTAAACATCCTAAGAGTTGAAAAATTGATGTCATTTTGTTCATCGTTTTAAAACCTAATCCCAAACATTCATTCCATCAATAATATATCCTTATTTCTCTAATCTTGTAATTATTATTTTAAACTTTTTTTTTTAGTTAAAAAACCAAGATATGTTCGTGTTAACACAAATTTGCTATCTGTATCCGATTTTATTGAAAAACTTGATGAAGAAGAATGGAAAAAGACACAGAAACCATATGAAACATATGATGAATATTTAGAAGTAATACAATCTTTAGAAGAGGATGAGTATGCGATTGATATGCATGTTGATACAGTTTTTGTATTTCATCCCAAATGGAAATCTTATTGGGCTTCACATGAATACACAGAAAGTAAAAAAATAATTCTTCAAGATAAAGTATGATTATTTCATTTTTATTACTTAGACTATTCATGTCAACAGTTCATATCATTTGTACTTTCGTAAACTTTGAAATTTCATATAAGAAAAACAAAATAAAAATAGTTTAATGTATGTTGGATTTCTCCATATATGAAGAATATGTACTGTTAAAATGAATACCTACACTTATTATTTATTCTATTCTTATTTTTATATTTTTTTTAAAAATAGTTTTAAATTACTTTTATATTTTCATAAGGCAACATGTCTTGTAGCTACATTATTGGATCCATCACCAAAATCTACAGTTTTAGATATGTGTGCAGCTCCTGGAATGAAAACAATACATTTGTCTAATATTATGAAAAATACTGGAATAATATATGCTGTTGAAAGATGTCAATCACGCTATAAAACTTTATGTGAAATGGTACAAGCAGCAAATTCTACAAATGTGAAAACAATGAATTCTGATGCTTTCGAAATAAGTACATAATATAAATTTGTTTAAAAAAATTTGTTTTTTTATTAACTTGACTTGAATCTTTAGGTCAAAGTAGCACAAATATTTATTAATTTTTTTTTTCTCTTTTTTATTACACTTGAAACAGCAAATAATGATGTACCAAATGTTGAGTATATATTAGTTGATCCATCATGTTCAGGATCTGGAATGCAAGGCCGTATATCTTTAGATAAAGATGATAAAGATGAAAAAAGACTCTTTAAATTATCATGTTTACAAGCAAAACTTCTTGAATATGCTATGTCACAATTTCCAAATGTAAAAAGAATTGTATACTCAACTTGTTCTTTGTATCCAGAAGAAAATGAAGAGGTAATAATTATAATTAGCAATTTTTCTTATTATAGGTAAAAAAAAATTTTTTTTTAATTTACTTATAGGTGGTAAAATGGTGCTTACAAAAATATCCAAATTTTAAATTATTGAATGGTAAAAAATCATTAAGACGACAATGGAAAAATTATGGAGATAAAAAATATGAAGGAGTTGGAAAAAATTGCATTTATTCAATTCCTGAACATGATTATACTGATGGAATTTTCATTGCTATTTTTGAAAAAATTTCAACAGATCATGAATAAAAAAAATATTGTGTTTAAAAAATAAAAATAAAATACAGTCAAATTATTAAATAACTTGTTTGTTTTCTTTCTCTATGCATTTTAAAATGATTTTGTTAAATTTAAAATATATTTGTTACATAGTTCTTTAACTAGTTGAGAGACAGATAGAAAAACTTGTAGAATTTTTATGTCATAGAACAGTACCTACTTGATAGAAATTCAAAATAAAAATAAAAAAACAAATTCTTATACTTTATTCAATTGGTATATTTTTCCAAAATATAATATATTTACCAATAAAAAAATACGGAATATTTTATTAAATAAGATATTTTACATGAATTTGTTTTTATATAGTATAAAACTAGAGAGCATCTCTTCTTTTTTTTTTTTTTTTTTTTAATATAAAAGTGTTACGTTTAAAATATACTTTTTTTTTTTTTTTATAATTTTATTATATTTACTCATTCTTATACTTTGTTTTTTTTTTTTTAGTTGTAAATTATTTTATTTTTCATTTTAATATGGATTTCAAATTATTATAATTAGTTAGAAGCATTATATAAAAATATTATTTTCTTACATTGTGCGGATTTCACATTTTTTTTTTTTACTTTTTTTATTTCTTTTTTTTTTTTAGGTAATTTTATTTTTCTTTCTTTTTAAATTCTATAAGATATAATATATATATAGAATTATTATTTATTTATATATTTATATATAAAATACTGTACACTTCAAAATATAATATATATTGTAAAAAGTATTTCTAGTACACAATATAGTAACTAGTAAAATGTCTTTTATTCATCATTGAATAGGAATTTATGTATGTTTATATTTATGTATGTGTATTAAGCTCAAACATTAATTAAAAATAATAATAATAATAGTAATTAATTTTCTTTACCTTTTTTTTTTTTGTTTTCTTTCATCTCTTATCTTTTTATATTTTTTTTTTTCTAATTTTTTACTTAATATAGAGAATATAATAAATTAATTTAAAAAAAATTTGATTACACTTCAAAATATTCAAAATAAATTGTAGTACATAGTATTATAAAGGCTTTCAATTAAACATCAAAAGCAAATAATAATAATAATAATAATAATAATGAACACCAAATACAATCAATATAATAAATGATTAATATATAAATTACATTTTTTTTTTTGTTTTTGTTTTTTTTTTTTTTTTGTATTTTTCTTATTTGCATGGAAAAATATTTAAAATGTTGTAGATTGTTATTATTTAAATGGTAAAATGATATATTTTTTTTGATCAAATTTTGTTTTTTTTTTAAATAATATATTCAAGCAGCAACAAAAGAAATATAATATTTGAACATTTTTTTTGGAAATAACGAAAAAGAAAATATGATAAAACTAACATAATTTACAGTTCTGTTACATTAGTGTCCACCTCCATTCACTGAAAATTTTATTTTTCTTGGACGTGAAAAATTTGCAAAATTTCAGGTGAAAGAAGTATGTAACATATTCAATCAGATGCTTGTTTTCTTTTTTATAATTTTGTTTTTAATTTTGTAGTTTCATTAAATAAGGTGTTTTCAGTTTTGCATGAGGCATAATAATTTTTGTAGTCATACAAAATTGAAAGCAGCTAAATTTTGTCATTAATTTACTTTTTTTTTTTACAAATCAAAATAAATTATATATGTATATATAATTAAAAACAAAATCTTAATTCTTATTAGCATGCCACAGTATTAAACTGTTTTTAAATTTAAACACCCGTTGCTTCTGTAACATGACAACAGGAATAAAAATAATGTGCCCTTACTTTAAATTTTATTGTGAAAGTTACGTCATTTAGATAATAAGCAGTTAAATTTTACTTTAATCTCATCACATAATAATCAATGGCATAACGTCCAGAATAAATATAAACAAAATATTTTTAAAAATCAATTATAGTACCAGAGTTCATTTCTATTAATTTCAACAAATAAAATTCAGTTGAAAGCACATGAAATGTAGTTTAGAACTAGCTGTTCGCATACAAAAGATTGTTTTAGGATTTATCATATGCGAAAATGTATACCTTAAATTTTTGGTAATTTATATACTACAATTAATTTTTAAAAATATTTCGATAATTTTGAATTCCATCAGAATCGAAATAGATTTTCTCAAACTGTTCTGCTTCTTCAACTGTTCAAACGAAATAAACTGTTATTTTATTCCGTTCAAGACACGATTCAGATAGAATTCAGTACTAGAAGGACCTGTTAATATACTTTTTAATTTCATATTAATAATGGAAGAAAGGATAATAAAAATCATATTAATTTCAAGTTGAAGTTAAATATTCTCCTCTTTTTTGTTGCCGCTTTAATAAATTATTTTGATTTCTTTGATTTGTTCTAACATTACTTTTGTATTTTGTCTTTTTTATTATTTAATTTGATATCATGAATTTCCTGTGAAAAGGCACAAAATATTTTTGTTTTCTACTTTTTTTTTAAGTTTGTTTTCGTTACCCGGTTTTAGTACTGTTCATTAAAATATTTTTTTAAATTTTTTATCGGCTTCTCAGTAAAATATAATTTATACTTTTATTCATTTTTTTTTTTAATTTTTGTATAATTTCTTTTTTTTCAGTCTATATAAAGCCAGAACGGCTGAGATTCCTCCTATAAAAATTTGTTACAGTAAATTATAAATTTGTTTTTACATTAAACCCCATTAATTTCCGATTAATTTTTTCTTTAAAATAGATTATAAATTATAATATTATATTCAATAAATGTATTTTTATAGTTGAAACAGTCGTTCCAGCATTAATATATTTTAAAAAAATTTTCTTACATAACTAGAATGGACCCAAAGTCTTTAGTGTTTCGATAGGTTTAATGGGACATCTGAAAAAAATTTAAAAATAAATTTCATTAGAAATGGTTGTATGAATGAAAACAAAAGATCCAGTTGGGAAAAAAAAATTAATTAATAGTAAATATAAATTACCTGAACTATGTTCGTCTTTAATACTAACTAGGGACACTGGATCTTCAGTCGATGAACTTTCTTTACTTAAAGGTGACCAAGGATTAATCCTTGCTGGCGGTAGATGCATTGAAGTGGCGGCAGCTATTGATGGTGGCACTGAAGATGCTGAGACGCCAGCTCCAGCAACAGCACCATTATATGGAAAAATTGTTGTAGGTAATCTAGGTTGTTGTACCCCAACAGATGATGACATAACTCCAGCTTGATAATGCATCCATAAAGGATTTCGAAGAGCTGCTACTGCAGCAGCATATGGATGATAATATGATACGGGAGGAATGTATGGTGAAGCAGCTGCTGCCGCTGCCGCCGCCGCTGCTGCAGCTGCAGCTGCTGCTGAATGTGATCCAGGAGAACCATGAGGTGGATATAAATAAAATAAAGAAGAATGCGGCAAAACCGGAGAGGAACGTAAAACTCCAGCTGTGACATGTTCCATATCAACACCTGAATGATATATTGCATTTGCATCTGGTGAAATTGTTCTATCGTCAATATTTTTTCGTTTCTGATCAATTCCCATTTTATATGGTGTTGTTGATGTTGATGATAATGATGATGATGAATCTCCTTGAGTAACACTTGGTGATGACACAGGAGATGAAAATTGTTGACGCAGAGCTACTGTTTTTTTAGGCACAGTTCTAGGAATGGCCTCTCGACGTTCTGAACCAGGAGGGGATCCTGTATCGCTTGGCGATGGTTCCCTTAAACGATTACTTTGATTATTCGTTGATGTAGGACTATGAAACGATGAAATTTTATTATTTTGTTGTGGTGATGGTGAAAATGCAGACGGTGAACGACTATTACATCCTACTGTATTTCTTGAATGATGGTTTGGAGAATTTGATGAGCTTATTACTTTCATTTTATAGCTGTTATCTGTTGATGGATTAGGTGATAGATTACTAGAAGATGAGTACTTTGGCGAAGCTAAATATGGATGAAATCCTGAAGATGTTGTATTCGATGTTATAGATGAACCAAATTGTTTATATCTACTATTTAAACTATTATCGGGACTACGATTCACTTCTGGTGATCGTACTCTGCCATAATTCATTAATGCTTCAGAAGGACTTCTTTGATGACGATGATTAACTTCTTGAAGTGAAGCATATGTCGGTGATTTCTTTTTACTGTTACTACTGTTATTGTTGCTACTTATAAATGACGAAGCTGTTGTTGTATAATTATTATTTTGATTAACACCACCATTTTCCGACGATGATGCATCATTATTAGTTTCTTTGAAATTATTCGTTGATGTTGTTGATGACTCTGATTTATGATTATTACTATTATTTGTATGTCCCAAAAGGGAATGAATACTGTAACTACTGTAAAGACGAGTTGAATTTGATACTGAAGTTGTATTCTGTTGATGATCGTTTGAATTGGAATCATTTGAAACTGATGAAACATTTACATTGTTATTTTTCTGTGTATTGTGACATATTGACGCTGTCGTTGATGTTATTAAGGGTGACAAAGATGTTAAACTACCCGATTTTGCTCTAGAACGTTTATTATCTTCAAGAGTCACCTGAAAAAATATTAAATTATTATCATTAGTAATAGGTATGAAAAAAAAATATATATATACTATATATATATAATTATTAACCTTTTCCAATTCTCTAAGTATTCTCTTGCGAGGTGAAACATGTTGATGATGATGATGAAGTTCGGCTATCCTTGATGATGTAGATGATGAAAAATGATTAATTGTGCCACTAACATGTGCTGTTTTTGGTAATGAAAAAACTCCAGTTGGTAAGCGATCAATTAGTTTTTGTAAAATTACTGTAAGTTTTACTTGAGATTTAGCTTTTTTATTATATTTTTTCTCATCAACAGTCTTTTTAATAATTCGGCAGTCTATTTCATGTTCAGTATTATCATTTTTTTCATTTTGTTCGTCTTCCTCTATTTCTTTCTTAATTTTTTTCCCATCGACTAAATCATCACCAGTTCCTGAATCTTCTTCCTTTGTTCTAACACTTTTATTACCATCATCAGTGCTAATCACATCATGACCATGTCGATTAATAAAACCATTTTCTAAATAGGTGAAAGGCATTTTACACATTGATTTATCATATGGTCGCCTTCTTTTAATTCTTGCAATTTTATATCCATCACGTGAAAATCTCAAATTCTTTGTTCGTTTAAACATCATACACATTTCTTTTGAAATATTCTTCTTTGGAGTTGTTTGCTTCCAATAATGATCTCTTTGCCACGGTGATGATTGAATTGAACTATTATCATCGGAAACTACAAAGGAAAATTTTTATTTTTATTATATACAATATGTTTGCTTATGGTCTTACAACTTAAAGAGGCAGAACTTTCATTCTTCGTGTAATTTGGTGTATTCGTATTCGATAATGATGTTGACGTTGTTGTTGTTGCTGCTGAAGGTGGCCAATACGTTTTTCTCGGAACTGAGACCCATCCACCTTTTTCACCTTCACGAGCTCTTGCCAATTCAAGAATAAATTTACCATCTAAAATTACATAAAATTTAAAATATGTGTTAAAAGCTTATAATTAAATTAAACATATATGTAGATGTTTTCCGACAAATACCTTTGAAAAATTGCAACCTTCCACCAATGCCTTGCTGTTGATGATGAGTATGATGATAATGTGGTGAACGTAAATCAGAACCATTATTAATTAAATTTGCACCTCCTCCACCACCACCGACATCATTATTATTAATTTTTGCATTTATTTTATGATCATGATGATGATGATGATGTAAATGATGATTTTCATCACGTTCTTCCTTGAAATTTATATTACCAGTAGCTGATAATGATTGAATTCCATTATTACTAATATGATATACTCCACTACCACCACCAACACCTGCTGCAGCTATTATATTTTCTCCTCGATTAGCATTAATTGATGCTGTCACTAAATTTGTTGGAGAATTACCATTATTTATGCCATTTTTAATCTCATCTGTCATTTTTGTACATTTTGTGCGATTATTTATTGATGATGGATCAGTATCATTGCTTTGCATTCGCATTGCTCATATTTTTTAAAAAATTTTATATAAAAAATTTTATACAATTTCATTATTTGCATTCTTATGATAATTTAACAATAAGAAATAATCATTGATTAAAGTACAATTCCAATTGCTATTTTTTTGCTCCATTATTTCATTCTTTTTCGATAATTTAGGTAGGTTGGTAGGTATTTATAAACTGTAGTAGGTTAACACAAAAAACGAATAAAGTAGTCTTTTTGGTTTCTTTTTTTTTTTTTTTTTTTTCAAGTTTATTAAGTGTTTTACTTCACAAATATCTACATTATTTTTAAATAAAAAGAATTCACTTTTTTCATTTTAAATTAAAACACATTACATTTATGATGGTTTTGACGGGATTGTGAATAAAATACATTTGAAATACTCTGTTGAATAATTTAATTCAAAATTAAATTAAATAATATATAATAAAGAAAAAAAAAAGTGCTCCATTGTGTTGGTGCTTTTTCCGCTCTATATAACGACGATCCACCTGCTGGTGTAAATATTTCACTTTATAAAGTATAAAAATTGTTTTATTTTTTTATTTTTAAATTTTTGCAATAAAAAAAGAATTTATTAATAATTTTTCTATTGTAAATAAATTTCACTAACACGTTAATTTTCAATTTGAAACTTAAAATTATGTATTTTTTTTTTAACTTAAAAAAATAATTATGAAGAAATAAAACAAAACACCACACAGATTTCTTAATACGACGAATCTCGTGTCATTTCTCATTTTATTCTAACGAGTAAAGTGGGAACTGAACACCATGGTTCATTCACTTCACCACCACCCCAATCAAATCTGCCATTTTGTTTTGTAAAACACACTAATGTCTAAAATCTTCATATAAATGCTGCAATAAAAAATTCAATCAAATTGCAAATAATTACTTTAATTTATTTATTAAAATTATTTTATTATTATTATCACTTTGACAAATGGACATTTTTATGAAAATTTCCAAAAGAAAAGTCCCTGAGGAAATGAAAATAAAAACTACACACTCACATTTGATTCGAATGAAAATTATTTACTCAAATAATTTATAAATTTATACTTTTAAATTAATTTTAAAAAAAAATATATGCATATTTAGACAAAATGAACAAACTAACAGAAAAATATATTTTATAATTTACTAAAACAAAAAATAATAAAATAATTAGATTTATCAAATTAAAATGTTCCACCGTAAGATTAATATTTGTCGTAGAAATTGTGCGGGTGCGCTACAAGAAAAGAAACATAAGAGCGCAATCAAAACACACGTTCCATTTTCAAAATCTTCAATTAAAAGGGCTGCCATAAATTTGAATTTTTTAAATGTAAAGTGACAGCAAAACAAAAAACCCCTAGAGCGTGGGAAAATTGGTACATTCTCGTGGGAATCTTGTACTGTTGCCAAATTTTTTAGGTAATATTAATTTTAAATTTCCCATTTCCTATGACTTCGGAGTTCGAGTTCATACACAAATACACAAGAAGTTGATTTACGAACGAGGTGAACATTTCGTATATGTTCAGTTTTAATTCAAAATGAGCTCTTAGGCCTTCGAGTGGTCTTGCTTCTTATAAGCAAAATGCACGAGCTACCATGCCAACTCCGAAATGTAATGTTTTCGCTTGTCTATTAAAACCTGATAAGCTTTGTATTTATAAATGAAGCAAAAAACGATCAATACTTTGGACTTATTTTGGCTTTTAAAGCCTTCTTGTTTATGAATATGCTAAACTTCAATAAAAATGTATAGTTTTTAATTAATAAAGTTTTATTGGAAATAAAATCGATAAGTACATTATTGTGAAAAAAAAAAAAAACAAAATAATACAAACTTAATTAAATACGATTACGACATGCCATTTGTAATTCAAACCTACGGTTTACTCTTATATTTTTAACATATTCATTTCTTTCAGTTTTATTTTTATCAGTTGTTAATACCTGCCGACTTTTATACAAATGAATATGTTGCTTTTGTGGTTGTTTATCAATATGAACTATATCTTTATTCAAGTTCAGAGATGAAGTTGTTGATGATGATCTTAAATTATATTTCTTCAAATGTCCTTTTTTATCACAATCATTTCCTTTTCTTATTATATTTTCCCCAGCATTACAGATTATTTTGTCTTTCAATGCCATTTTATTGAAATTTTCATTTTGATCACTAGCTAAGGATGAAGAACATTTAAGATTATATTTTTTCAAATTATTAATTTGCTTCTTTCTATAATCATTAAGTTTTTTATTAATCAATAACGTTGCATTCGATTTGTCTTTTTGATCATTAAGTTTTTTATTAATCAATAACGTTGCATTAGATTTGTCTTTTTGATGATTATTCGAAAATGATGATTTTAGTTTACGTTTTAGTAAATTATCTTTATTATTACATGCTTTCTGAACTTCTTGTGTTTTTAAGTCATTAGAAGCGACTTCTTCAGTAATTATTGGAATTCTATCAGCAAAATTTAATCTTGAACGAGCTTTGGAAACAGTATTTTGTGTTATTTTATTCACAGTTGCATTTGGCTTAATTACGCTGTTTAGAGGTGTTTCAGATTGCGATGGCTTTTTATTGGATTCTTAAAATATAAGTATTAAATTAAATAATCATATTGAAAAAATATAATTACTTTTTATTGTGGATTTCGTTAATTCCTTTGCCCTTTCTGCTTTTCTTGTGACATGTTCTAAAATCGATTCCATTTGTTTGAAATGTTTTTTATGAATAGCTTCGAAATTTGGCATTTTCGAACGAGTAGCTTTTTTATTTATACCAGCAGGATTTTTAACTAAAAATATAAAAGTATGAATTGAATCTACTTTTTGAGTAAGTAAGAAGTTAAATTAATAAGTGTTATATCAATTCCAAATGTTAAATATCAGAAATAATTTAATTTAACAACATTTTCCTTGAATAGTTTCTATTAAAATTTATTAGAATCCTCTTGGTTTTGTACATTGGAGAATTTTGTATCTTACTATGTAAGAACAAAATTAAAGCCTTATTCATGATGAACATTAAATTAATGATTCTTAAATTAAATGATTTTTCCTAACATATTTTAATATCTACTACTTTGGCACTAAATTATATTCTATCTTGGAAATATTATTGTAACTATTACTAAAATATAATAACACTTTTATTCAATACCTTTGTTTTGATGGGTTTTTGAATTATCCTCTTTTACTTTTCCCATTTTAAATAATAAAATAAAATTAGAAAATACCAGAACAAATTAATTTACTGGATTGTAAAAATGAAATTTCGTTTTCTTTTAATGAAATAAATTTGAATTTTTTAAATGTAAAGTGACAGTTGTTAATTGTTGATTTCTGTGCATAGAGTGGGAAGAGAACAGGGTAAAAAAAAAGCTAGCTGCAGCCGGCTGCCGCCAATAATATCGGCTAGAAAAAGTTGCAAAGCAAACTGATGCAGAATTTACGTTTGTTAAACAAACACTGCAACTTAAAATTTAATAATTTTGTAATAATTTGAAATGATGCTGTTTTATTAATTAAATAATATTTTCTTCGATTTACGAGAAATTGGCAAATATAATAGCCTGGCCAGGACTCTACATCAACGACAACACAGTGAATGCGGCTGATTTTGACATTTCACATTCACATTTCATATTTCCTTAATCCTTTCCATCATCGTTCGTTGATGTTAAGTTTTTTATCAAATTTTCAGAAGTAAAATTAAACGTTTTTATAAAGTTAAATTAAAAAGCAATGGAGGAAGTCGCAAAGGAAGAAAAACCAAAAGAGAATAATGATGAGGGTAAGTTTATTTATAACAAAATATGTCAACCCAGGTGTGTTGATATTGTGCTTGACAATTGACACCTATACCTGCCTACATAATTTACAATTTATAACAAACAAGATGAAATTCCATTCTATAAAAGTGTTCAAGAAAACCTCTCCAAAATTATAGTTATTTTTCATACATTTGCGCGCACTAATTTTAATACATAATTTTAAATTCATAATTAAGTTTTTCATTCAATATTTGGAAAAAATGGGAAGTCTTTCAAAATTATTTTGATGATTTAAAAAGAGAAAACGCTCAAACAATGAAAGTCTTGAAATCAAGTTAGGAAAAGTATAAAAGTATTTCTGTTTTTAGTTTCATTTTTGTGCTTTTTTAGTCTTCTGAAAAAAAATTATAGGTAATTCTTATTTAGTATTGTTTTTTTTTTTATATAAAAATTCATTAATTTCTTTTTTAGGTCAAAGTGACGATAACAATCAACCATTAAAAAAGAAGTTAAAGCTAAATAATGAAAATATAACTTTTAAAATTAAGAATAAGATTGTATCAATTAATTGTAAACTTCTAGAATCGAATCTGAAACAAAAATTTAAGACCAATTGGATAGATAATTCATCATTCAGTGATGGAAACCTTAAATTAGAACTTTTTGATAATCCGTTTAAGCATTGTATTGTACAAGATTTTCTTAAAGATCCAACAGTAATAAATGAGATAATTGAAGAAATGATTTCAACAGTAAATTGGTCAAGAAAACAAATGGATTTATATGAATTCTATCAAAGTATAGATCTTTCTGGAATTAATTCAAAATATTTGAGTAAATTTTTTGAAATGTTGAAAACAACTGTAATGCCATGGATGGAAGAAATATCCGGTATAAAATTAAATAAAGTATCAGCATCATGTTCAATGTATAACTGTGGTGATTATCTACTTGTACATGATGATTTATTAAGTGATCGTCAAATTGCTTTTGTTTTTTATTTAACACCATGGAAAAATGTTGAATGCTGGAATACTGAAATGGGTGGTTGCTTAGAAATTTTCGAATCAGATTCTCATTATTCACCATATTATCCAGTTTCAAAAAAAATTACGCCACGTAATAATCAATTTATATTTTTTAAAGTTGATTCAAGATCATATCATCAAGTTGGTGAAGTAACAACATTCGATTATCCACGTTTAACAATTAATGGTTGGTTTCATGGTGATGTAAATTCAAATGTAATTTCACGATCAATTTTTCCGCTTATACCAATGCAATTTGATAAACCAATTATGGATGGTGTATGTTTAGAAAAATTTATAAGTGATATTTATTTAGATGAAAAAATCAAAGCAGCTATACAAAAACAAATTGAAGATAATTCTGAAATAAGTTTACAAGATTTCTTACATCCAGAAAAATATGAAGAAATTTTAATAAAATTAAAATCGTTGAATAATGATAAGTGGCATTTAAAAGGACCAGCTAATATTCAACGCTATGAATATCTTGATAATAATAAAATAGAAGATGAAGAATTACGAGAATTTTTTAAAATATTTCATTCAAATGCATTTTTTAAATTACTTTATGAATACACGGATTTGGATTTATATGGTAATAATGCAAAAAATCCAACATGTCATATTGAAATTCAAAGATGGAATCGTGGATCATATACAATTCTTGGTACTGGTTCATCATGTAATGATAATACACTTGAATGTATATTTTATTTGAATGCACATGAAAATTGTGGAATTATAACGTATTTAAGTTCCGAAAATAGTGAAAAAAATCACGATCATGATGATAGTGATGATGATGATGAGAGTAATAGTAGTATTTCAAACGAATCGGATGATGCAGTACTATTAACAATAACTCCAAAAAATAATAATCTAAGTATTGTATATAGATCGAAAGACACATCAAAATTTACAAAATATGTATCAAAAAAATGTAAAATATCTAATGATGATTTTGTTTATATAATTGTTGCTGGATATAGAGAATAAATAAATATTTTATATTTTATATTAAAAAATTGTATTTTTATTTATTTTTATTTAGATACTACTTTGGTTTGAATTTAAAAAAATAAAAATACATTACCATTCGCTAAATATATATATATATATATTTTTTTTTAAAAGTGTTCAAACATGGTTGTTTTGCATTATTAAAACTTAATTTTGTAAACGTAATAAAATTTACAAACTTGTCAGATTGAATATCTTGTAATGTCAAGAAAACTGTTGTTATTGGACATAAATCTCCATTTATGAAAATTGTGTTATCATCATAGGATTTTAAGAATGTGAAATATTTTAAAAAAGTAAAAATATTAAAATGAGAAAAGCCATCATATAAGAATTATTTAAAAAGTATCAATGCGAAGATAGTATCAGAAATGTGCTATAAATTCAAGAAATTGTGTAAAAAAAAGTGTTTATAGAGCTTGCTAATCATACCTGCAGATGTTTGATTAAATTAAGTCAGTTAAAAGCCAAGCTTTATTAGTTAAATTTTATAGAAAGTTAAGCTTGAAACAAACTAAAATAATTGAAAACGGCCATTATTTTAAATTTCACGAAATTAATAGACCATAATTCTAATTTACATTTTTAATTTCAGATAAATATCGAATATATTCTACCATAGCATTTATGGTTGTCGTTATTGTAGTTGGAGTACCGATGTGGTGGAAGACAACCGAAGTATACAGGTAGACAAAGAAATATTGTATATTTAATTATTATTGTTTTGCATACATTTTATAAAAAACACAAATTATGAACACTTTTTTTTTTTATTATGTAACTTCATTATTTTAATTTTCAGAGTCCCTTTAGCATATACAGAAATCCAAAATCTTTCAAAAATGCCATTAAAAGCATCGTTGCGTATTGGAATTTTCACATTCGATTCAGAATTTACGAAAAAATTAGTAAATGAATTGGAAATACATTACAAAGATGACGGTAATTTGTTTTTTATGATTAAGAACATTAATTATTATAAAAATTATATTTTTATTTTGCAGAAATTTGGAATATTGAATTTATTCATATTTCAAATATTGAAAATGCAAATAAATCAAAAACACCAGCTGCATTAGAAACGCATATAATAAAATCATTTAATTTAAAACCAGGAGATTTTATTATTTATGAATGGCCAAAATTATTAGATGAAGATATTCTGTTAACATCAGATAGATCTGCTCTAATAACAAAAAAAGCATGTATGTATGTGATATTTATCTATCTTAAGAATTTAATTTTTCAAATTTATTTTTACCTTCTCAATTTAAATATTTTTTAGCAATCACAAAAATAATTCAACTTCTTGATATATATGTTTTACAAACTTATAAAATTCATAATATTATCAATGAAAAAACATTTGGATATAAAAGTTTACCACCTCAACCAGATTATGATTTACTTATTTCAGTTTTAAATCCTTTTCCAGATAAAATGAATGTAAAATGGAATGTTCGTGTAGCATCAGAAAGTATATATACGACTACAAATTTTTTAAAAAAAAATGTGAAGATTCCACTTAAATTAATTAATTTTTTTTCTAGTTTATTTGAAACCCTTTTTAGAGAACGTTAATCAAATTTCAAATTTTGTATTGAAAACACAGTGGCGATACCAAGTACCATTTGATTTTTCACCAAAACAGGTAAAAAATAACAAAAGAAAAAAAAAATCATTAATTCTTAAAAAGTGATGAAAGTAGAAGAAAACCAATCTTAATGTTAAAAAATGTTCAGTTAATTTTTTATCACATTGTTTTTTTTTTCTTTTTGTCTCTATCTTTCT
Organism: Bombylius discolor; assembly: GCA_939192795.1. Lineage (NCBI taxonomy): Eukaryota > Metazoa > Arthropoda > Insecta > Diptera > Bombyliidae > Bombylius > Bombylius discolor. The sequence continues at coordinate 15,851,410 of OW584241.1, read as the reverse complement.
AATTTAACAGATTAAAGATAATTCAACTCTTGGTCGATATTATTCAATTTCAAAGGATACTTTACCACATATAATTACAACAATTGAAAAAAATTTAGGACAAAGTATTAGTGATAATTCTCAAATAAATTTAGTTGTATATGTACCACCATGTGATATTGCACCATTATTTATTCATGATGATAACGGTAAAAGAATTTCAAAAAGTAATATTGATTCTTTTATATCGCCAAAATGGGGTAGTGTTATAATTTATAATCCACCAATAAAAGCATGTCTTTCACAATTAACGAATTCCTCAACTGAAAAAATCACTTTCAAAATAAATACAAATGATGTTATGCAAATAGCATTATATCATTTACAAAAGTTATTAGATATTTACACAGACGTAAGTTATTTTGTTAATATTCTTTTAATTTAAAAAAAACAATATCTAAAAATAATTTAAATAATTGTAACAGGTACATACTAACGGTATAAAATTAGCTGAAAATGAAAAATTAGCTCCAAGAACATGGGAATATGATGCATACATTAGACGAAGTGCAATAAATCATATATTCACTGCAAATCGAACTTTACGATCATTAATTCAACTTTTAGGTAAATTATAATTAAAACGGTTTTTAGTTGATTTACCAATAACTACTTTTTTGTTTTTTTTTTCACCTTTTTAATAAATAATAGACAATATAAGTTATATAGTGATAAATGATGATGTTGGAAAAGCCGTTGGTAATGCATATGAGAAAATAATTAATGCTAAAGATTCACTTTTAATGAATGATTTATTAAATGCATCAGCATTCGCTAGAGAAGCATTTATATCATCTGAAAAGGCATTTTTTGATGCTAGTCTACTTGCACAATTATATTTTCCTGAAGAGCAAAAGTTAGTTAAGAAAAAAAAATCATTAAAATAGACAAACTAATTAAAATTTGTTATTTTTCTAATATTTTCAGATATGCAGTCTACATTCCATTATTTCTACCAATCATGGTTCCTGTTGTTACATCATTAGCAAGTCTTAAGAAATTCTATTTTAGACAATCTTCTACAGAGAAACTAAAGACTTCGTAGATGATTTTTTTTTTCAGTTTAAAAGAAATTTCTTTGAACAAATAATAAAGTATTACAACTTTATTAAATTAAGATATGCATGTGAAAATAATTCTGAAAAAAAAGTAATATATGTGAGAAAACTAGAATAATTAACGGTTTTTTTTAAAATTGTAATTGTATTTTCGAAATATTTTGTGTTACTATAATTTATTAACTTGTCATTTCTCGATACATAGCAGTTTATGGACATTTGAGGATATTTAATAAGATTAACTATCTAAAGAATGATTTGTGCAAATTTCAATATCCTACTCCTACAGATACATCATTTTTTTAGGAAACAAATATGAATATCTATCATTTCCAAAGGAAAATTGGAAGCTGTCCGGACTAAAATAACTTGGAGAGAAATTTATCTTTCTATTATTGAATTCGAAAAAACAAAAAAATATTTTAAACACGTTGACCAGCTTAACACAATTCCGTAGTTCTTCCTAATATCACCTTTTTTATGTGTATAAAAATATTTTCAAATTTTTTTTATGCAGTTTCCGGTTTACCTCATAGATATACAAAATAATCTAAAAAAGATTGATGATATGAATGGTCTATCCCAAGCATCTAGTGTCAGGTCAGTAAATTCTTTCTTCAAACAGGGTTTTTCTTTTTTCATAACTGCATGCATAAGCTATCTTAATAGTAAATAAATATAACATAGTAAACTTGTACTAGTATGTATTAGTTTAATAATCGGCGATGACGGAAATTTCTTGTCATCAAAATTTCTATTCATTTCACCAATTGTGGATAAAATCAAAAAATATATAGACTGAAAGAATTCTTATGTAGTATAAAAATGTCTCATACAAAAATGTTTGTTCTGGGGTTCCAACATTGGAACGACCAGTTGTAACGAGAATGTGAGCGTATAAAAACCATGAAGATAAAATTATTTTGGATGATTCTTATTATACCAAGTTGAAAAAAAATTATACCATTATTGTTACAACCAGCGCAAAATAACCGGTTTAACCACCTAATGTGCACATAGTGTTTTACTGTACTCGTACTGTGATAGTGTCAGTGTGACTCATTTTTTATATTTTATTTAACACACAAGAGTAAAAATTTTTTTATATTTTTCATTCATCGACATCTTGATCACGTTGAAAACAAAACTTAAATTTCAAAGCGCTTTAAAGCATATTTTAAAAAGCTTTCATTTACCGTACTGTTCTATAGTCGAAACTCTAATGTAATAATTACAATTTTTAGTCAATACTACATAAGACTTCTTTCTGGCTATATATTTTTTGATAAAATGTACTGACACTGACATGATTGAGATAGCGATAGACAAATGGCCTTGATTTCAAAGTTTTTTACCTGATCTATCTTTTTTATATTATTCTATATGTTTAATAGGTTTTTGACAATTTGATTTTTTATAGTTGAAACTCTACGACAGCACTGGTCACTGAATGTCAATCTTGCGAGAAAAAAATTATTGACAAATGTAAAATTATAAATCTTTTAAAAAATCTTTTTCAACATAATTTTAAAAAAGTCATCAAAAATATTTGCTAAAAGAGCAAAAAACATAATGTGGTCGTTCTTTTCGCGCGACTCATCTAAAGAATTTCCATATGAAATTGGTGAACCAATTGGTGGTTTTGATGCATATTCAATTTGGAGTTTGCATAAAGCAAAACGTAAAAGCACAAATGATGATGTTTCCGTATTTGTTTATGATATAAAAAATGGTTCTGATGCAAAATTTGAATTAGCTAAAGCAGCATTAAAACGTTTAAAAACTTTACGACACCCAAGTATATTACAATTTTTGGATAGTTTAGAAACAGATAAAGTACTTTATGTAGCAACGGAGTCAGTTGAACCACTTGGAACATATGTATCAGGCAGTTTAGGAACAGATGGACCTCAAAAGGATTTATATTTAGCATGGGGAATATTTCAAATTACGGTAAATCTATATTTTATTTTTTCAATTGAGTTTTTCCTACAACATTTGTAACTCTTTGTTTTGTTTGTGATGATAAATTTATAGAGAGCATTATCATTTTTAAACAACGATGGAAATTTACGACATAACAATGTATCAATATGGTCGGTATTTGTAAATTCATCTGGTGAATGGAAATTAGGCGGTTTAGAATATGTAACTTCAGTTGATAGTAGTCCAACACCACCAATTAAAATACCACCATCATTAGAAATTTATGATCCTCCAGAAAAAAGTGATTCAACAAAATTAAAAGCTGTAACAAAATGGTAATTTAATAAAAATATTTGAGTGTTAATTTAAAATCAGATAATTCTACTCAATTATTGTTTTACAGTTCAACAGATATGTGGGGATTAGGTTGTTTAGTGTGGGAAGCATTTAATGGTCCATTGAAAGTTCGTAGTAATTTAAAAGATATTGATGCAATACCAAAATCATTAACACCATTATATTGCGAATTAGTTGGTGCATCACCATCAAATCGACCAAATCCAGCTGATATTATAACACGATGTAGAAAACCAGGAGGTTTTTTTAAAAATGATCTAGTTGATTCATTACTTTTTCTGGAAGAGATACAAATTAAGGATAAAGGAGAAAAGAATCGATTTTTTAGTGGTCTTACATTACATTTGGATAATTTTCCCGAGAATGTTTGCAAGTAAGTTTTTCAAAACTTTATTTATGTAAATTTACATTGTGATTGTTTTTTTTTTTTTTTTTTAATAGACATAAAATACTGCCGCAATTGATAACAGCTTATGAGTATGGTGATGCTGGTTCAGCTGTTTTAGCCCCAATGTTTAAGGTATGACACTAATCAAATGACTTAAACCTTAAGGAAAAAAAAGATAAAACTTTAAATGAAAATTTTAGTTGGGACGACTATTAGATGAAAATGAATATCAAAAACGTATTGTACCTTGTGTAGTTAAATTATTTGCATCAACAGATCGTGTAACACGTTCCAGATTATTACAGCAGTTAGAATTATTTATATCACATTTACAGCCTCAAGTTGTAAATGATCAAATATTTCCACAAGTAGCACATGGATTTCTCGATACAAATGCTACAATTAGAGAGCAAACAGTAAAGGTGAATAAAAAAGAAAAACAAAAGTTCATTAAATTAATCATAATTAAAAAAATAGGATATTTTTTTATAATATATTTTAAATATTTCTTAACAGTCAATCATACATTTAGCACCAAAACTTAATTATAACAATTTAAATGTTGAAGTGTTACGACATTTTGCACGATTGCAAGCCAGAGATGATCAAGGTGGAATAAGAACAAATACCACTGTGTGTCTTGGAAAAATTGCACCTCATCTACATCCTCAGGTGAATAAGTTTTATATTTTTAAAATACAAATATCTAATACGAATTGTTTTTCCAGGTTCGACAAAGAGTTCTAGTTTCAGCTTTTATTAGAGCTATGCGTGATCCATTTCCGCCAGCTAGAGTAGCGGGAATCTTAGCATTAGCTGCAACGCAGCAATATTTTTTATTAAGGTACTTTTTTTCTTCTAATTATTAAACGGTCTTTTTTCAATTTTAATCTTAAAATGAAAATAAAATTTCAGTGAAGTTGCAAATCGAGTTTTACCAGCTTTATGTTCACTAACAGTCGATCCAGATAAATCGGTACGTGATCCTGCATTTAAAACAATTCGTGGCTTCTTAGGTAAATTAGAAAAAGTATCAGAAGATCCTAGCTTGAGAGAAACAATGGGTAAAATAATATTTTTTTAAAATAAATTTTCTAATATCAGTTTAAAGTATAAATTTAATGAAAAAATGTTTATAATTTTTGTAGAGGCTGATGTTCATACAGCAACTCCATCATTAGGCAATGCAGCTGCAACATGGGCTGGTTGGGCAGTTACTGCAGTTACAGCAAAATTCTATAGAAGTCAAAGTGATTCATCAAGACCTAGACCGCCTTTAACTGGTAGAAATCTTTCAAAACCAGCATCTTTAGGTTTTTATAATTTAACATTTTTATTATTTTGCTAATTATTTTTGTTATGTTTTTGTTAACTATTATTTTTCTATAATATTTTATTTTTTAGAACAACCTTCAAGTAGTAGTTTATCGACAACAACATCTAGTGTAACTTCAATGACATCTTTAGAGCATGAAAGCAACGATACATCAGCATCCGCTAGTGATTATGGTGCAGATAATTGGGATAATGAAAATTGGGGCGAAATGGATGTAAATTAATTTTTTTATTATAATTTTTAATTTGATGTAAATTAATTTTGATTTATATAATTTTTAGACATCGCAAGATCCTAGTAGTCCTTTAGTTGGAACATCAAATAATGGACAATTATCAGCTCCTAGTGGTTTAGCTGATATAAGAGATGGTTGGGATAATGAAGAATGGGGAAGTTTAGAAGAAGAACCTGTAAGTGTGCAGTATAAGATTGTGGAAAAAAATTAAATTTTATTTATTATTTTTTCTTTTTATATTAGAACGAAGAATTAGCAGAACAAGAAAATCATCAAGAAGATGGCAGGCCTAATGATTTACCAAATGTAAATCCTATAACAAATTGTAATAATATTAGTCCTGTAAGTGATGGTCATATCAATAATACAAATGCAAATTGGAATAGTGATTCATGGGCTGATGGAGAATTTGAACCAGTTGATGAGCCATTAACAGGTAATATAATTTAATTTGCTTACTTTTTTTTTTAGAAAAATGTTGTATTTTTTAAATTAATTTGTAGGAAATCCAAAACTTGATGAAGCTAGACGTAAAAGAGAAGAGAAAAAACTTCAAAGACAACGCGAACTAGAAGCACGTCGTGCACAGCGAGGTCCAATGAAATTGGGCGCTAAAAAGCTTTAAGAATAAATTTATAACCTTTTTTTTAAAAAAAAAAAAAAACTAATTTAGAAAACAAAAAAACAAATTCAATCATGCATCATTTTAAAAAAATAAAGATTTTTATTTGTATTATATTTTATGTGATCTTTTTTTTAAATTCCAGAAAAAGAAAGAAAGAAAAAAACACAAAATTATAGAATTTTTCTAAATATGTATGTAATTTTATTAAATGCTATATAAAATACTAAATATTTACTATGTATATGTATAAAAGAGAGAAAAAAACAAATATATAAAAACAGGATTCTTATGTGTAAAGTTTAAAACTCGAAATAAAAAAAAATAAAAGAAAACAAAAAAAAAACAATGTGTAAAATATAAATGTTACGATGACTCTTTACTATTTATGTCATAACATTTTTTTTTTTTGATAATGATAAAATAAATTTATCAGTGTCAAGTTGATGTAATTATTTGTTTTGTGTTTAAAACAAAAAAAAAAAAAGAGAGAAAAGAATATCCTGAAATGATGATTTGTCTCGGAATGATAGTTTGAATGTGGTAAATATAAAATGTAAAATTTTTTTTTGTTTTCTAAATAATTTAACCTGAAATTACGTAAGTTAACGGTATCAGTGTAAATTGAACTTCTTCATTCCTTATTTATGTAAATCATAGTAAAAAAAACATTGCTACTGAAACCGTTATTCTACGTGTTTACATTTGAGAGCTTGTAAAATTTTCGAACTGAAATCAAATTTTTGTTACGTTTGAGTAGTTTATTTTTTCTTTCAACTAAAATCTTAAGTCGATAAATCTTCCTAATAGTTAATTCAATTTTTAAAAGATTCTATTAAATTTTTATTAAAGATTTTTCAGTAAAGTAAAAAATTTTAAGCAAATTTAATTGAATTATAATTGAATTTGAAATGTAACTTTCGTTAATTTTGAACTCAGTGATTGATAGGGAAATAACGTGATTTGTATTTTTTACTTTGAAAAACTTTAATAATAAATTTAAACAAAAAAAAAAAAAACTGAATTGAAATTTTTATTGTAACATTTTTTTAAAAAATAGAATAATTATTAAACACAGGAATGCTTATATTTACTGTGTAATGAGTCTTTAGAAAATATGAGAAAAAAAATCAATTGAGAATTACGAAAACAAATATCACTTTTATTACTATTTAATATGCTTTGAATGCACAATTTTATATAAAAAAATTTTCAAAGTATAAATATTAGACTTAAATAAAATTCAATAAATAAGAATTTTCTTTCAATTTTTTTCAACAACTTTTCTCACAAAACCATTTTTTTTCCTTTTTTTTAAAAAATCATTTCAAATCATCATAACAGGAAGACAGAAAAAGATTTTAAAAATTATATATATAAATATATAAATACATATTAAAAATGAAACATATGTAATAAAATGTAAACTATATTTAAAAAAAAAAAAACTAAGTTATAAAAATAACGAAAAATATTTTAAAATAATTCGTAAAAAAAAAAAACTTTTTTAAGTAAATGGCCTTTCCTTTAAAATTTGAAAAAAAAAAATATTTAGAAAAATTGTAAAGACGATATTAAAAAAAATCATTTTCAAGTAAGTGCGCTAGATAAAAATACAAAAAAAGAAATTTTAAGAAGTTAAATTTAATAGAAAAAAATTTTTAAATATAAATATCTAAAAAAATCGTAAATTTTTGCATGAAAAACTTAATATGAAAAAAAATATATATATATAAATAAATTGTATTGTTGTAATGTAAGTCCTTTTCCTATTAATAAAATTATACCGATAAAAAAAACAAACAAAAGAGAAAAAAAATATCTGCAATAAAAATAAATCAATTTTTTTTTCTATTTCTTTTTTCATTCTCATATAAAAACTTTTTAAAAATTTCAATTGAAATTTAATTGATCATCAATTGGAACATCTGTAGTTGTGATCTGGAATCTTAATATAAAAATACGTTTATTGAGGTGTTATATTTGGTCTGCAATACTAAATGGCGCTGAGACGTGGGGTCACTAAAAAAATAAATTTATGAATTCGATATGTGGATTTACAGCTGACCACTAAAGGTAAGCTGGAACGAAATGATGAACAAAATATAAGTAAGAAGGTTGAACAAAAATAAAGAGTTGGCATTAATTGTAAAAGAAAGAAAAACTACGAAAGGAGAAAGGTACAAACTGTTACAGCTAGTATTGCAAGGGAAGGTAGTAGAGAAACACAGCAAATGAAGAAAAAAAAATATTTTGGCTAAAGAATTTGAAAGACTGATTTAATTGCTCAGTTCCAAAATAACAGTAGATCAGAAGGTGTCTAGCCTCCGTAAAAGAAGCTGAGCGACATAAAATAAGAAGAATTGGAACATAATTACTGTAAATGTTGTGTATAAAGTGATTTTACTTTATTTTTCTTATATCTTAACAATGAATTTCTTAAACAGTAATAGTACACAATTTACATAATTTATTTGAATATTTTTTAAATCTATTTTTTTACCAATGCTGTCGGCAATCTGAACATAAAAAACACAAATGTTTTTGTGTCTTTTTTTCAAACAAAAAATGCAAAAGAAAATGTAACTTTTTATCTAGAAGAATTGATACTTTTAACGACATTGTTAAATTGTTTTAACTTTTTTCTTTTTATAATAACTACATGACCGAACATAATTTGATAAATCAGACTCAAAAAAGGAAAAGCACAAATGTTTTTTAAAATTAACGTGGTTTATAATAAAAGTTACATTTTCCAAACGATCTTTTCCCTTATTTTTTTGTTTAAAGTTTAGATTGAATAACAGTATTGGTGGCTAATTGTCAAGATGGAATTTCTAGGCTGACAGTTGTCGATTTAATTGTTTCATTGCTGATACCATTTACAGTTTTTGATGAGCCTTCATAACGTATTGTCATTGAATTTGAATTACCAGGTTCTAAAACATAACCCAATGATTGATAGAATGGTATTAGTTTATCTTTACAATCTAAAGACATTTTATAACATCCTAAATGTTGGGCTAAAAGTGTTACAGTTATAACGATCCTTAAAAAGAAAAAAACATTTTTAATTTTAGTAAGTTTTTAACGATCATAAAAAAGAAAACTTACAATTTTCCAAGTTGTTTTCCTCGATAAGTATTATTGACAACAACATCTTCTAATCTTCCACGCTGTAAAAAAATTTCCATAATAAGTAATATTAGCAATTTATTTCATTAAATAAATAAATAAATATTTTTTACTCACTATTCCACAACCATGTATAAATTTTCTTTCAATTATTAAACTTGCAGCTCCAATAATTCTTCTATTTCTAGTATCCTCTATTACAGTTACAAAATAATCTCCACTTGTTCTCATTTGAGCAAATCTATCTAAAATTTTAAAAAAAAGTAGGTATTATGTATTTTAAATTTTGGATGCAAAGATATAAAACATTTTAAAAACATTACTAATTTTTTGTTCTTTTTTTCTACATACTTAAAAACTGAGCCTTTGTAACATTTCCGACTGCAGTTAATTGTGAAAGAAGTTCTAAAAATCCCTTATCATAATCACCATCTTGTAACGGTCGCACTTTAAGCCACGTTTCACCTGGTGATGCAGCACTTATAGGTGGATTAAATTTTGCTTTACTTTTAGAAAAATCCAATTCTAAAAGTACAGCAGGATTATAAAGAGATTGTTCACTCTAATTTTGAAAAATAAAAAAATAAATAAAAAGAAAATACACAAAACAAAATTAGTAAAATAAAATTACAGATGAATTGAAACAAAAATATTTATTTACATTAAAAATCACCATTGTTAGCTATAACAATGTTATTTTTATCTACGAAGTCCAAATTAAAATAAAAATTATAAATTTAGAAAGTAACACTAGCTAACTTCCAAGGTAGCTAGATGGTAGGTAAACATTGGTGGGTATGCAACCAGTTTTCAATAAAGGTAATTTAAAAGAAAATGAAAGTTGTATTGCGGACTAATAACTGGTTTAAATTCTGGTATTTTGTGGTGTGGCTATCGACGTCTATGCAATCAATTAAGTATCAATAGTACATCAATATGTGGATCTATAATTTACGCATGTTAATTTGCATTTTTTTATTTTTTCGGTGGAGTGTGTGGTCAGTCATTCAGTGTTCATGAAAAAATATTTAAACTAATTGCAAAATAAAGTAACGGACAAAAAAACTGCAGAGATTAAAATTTTATTTAACATGACTGCCCTTACTGAATTAATTTAAAACACGTCTTTTTAAACCCTTTCTTATCTTTTTCATATGTATCTATGTTCACATTAATTTGCACTTACATTTTACTTATATGCAATAATTAATAAATACTTAAACCTTGAGATAATTAAAATAAATTCTTATATTAATTATGAAATTTGGTACTTATTGGAACTTTTATTCTAGTTTTTAATTTTAAGAAAATGCACTTTAACTTACGGATTCATCCATCGGGTTTAAAAATGAATATTAATAAAATTAGCCCTATGAATTAATAATTGCAAATTGGACACGTTCAATATTGATAAATGAATGCTGATTTGTTACGTGAAGGACTGTTTATTTTGCATTGAATTTTTTTGTTTACAACTACCGCATCCAGTGCTACCAATCAAATCTTTTTCTTAAATCAAATTTTCGCAATGAAAATTTCACTTCCGTGAGAAAATTTGCATAATATTGAAATTTAAAGAAATGTAATAAAATTTCAAAGAAAGAAGGCAAATAAGTTAGCACATATTTTCGATTTTTAGTTTTTAAAAACATTAACATGAGCATGAGCGTGTTGTTATTTAAAGCAAAATTGTATCATACATCAATAAGATTGTGCTAGAACGGCAACGCTTGTATTTTCGAAATCAGTATGTTGCAAATTTTCTTCGAATAAACATAACCTAGAAATCGTTGATGTAACAATGTAGTGTATTTTTTTTCTCTTCAAATGCATATTTTTTTGCTAAGTTTCTAATGTTTATTTACAAATTAAGCAAAAATTTCCTACCTTTATTAAATAATAATGTGATATTTAAAAATTATTCCTCAATTTCAAGAGCAACAACAATTTATCCATCTTTAATTCAATTAAATGTTGCATTTAGAGAATTTCATAATAGTAGCATTAAATATACATTATGGGAACGAGATAAGAAAAGTGGATATGGAAAAAATTTAAAATTACCATCAAAAAAGCAATTAATTATCGATGGCTTAAAAGAACTTAAAAAAGAAATAGCATTATGGAAAGAAGAAGTTAAGGAAAAATTTGAAATGGATCCAATTTTAGTATTTCGTCCAGGTAAGGACTTTGTTCTTTAAAATGCAAGTATTTGTTTTAATTATTTGAAAATTTTTTAAATTTTCGTAGGAGAAATTGATTTTGCATGGAAATTTCGAACAAAAGATGATACAGAAAAATGGGTTGTAACTTCTGATAGTGATCATAATGAAGGATGTAGTAAAGCAAATTTTGAAATAAGTAGTTCTGGATATGGTCTTTTTCATGGTTATGTAAATTCTGAATTTCTAAAAGATGGAAGATTAAAACGAACTGGATATGCAAATATAAGATCACAAAGAGCAAGAGTAAGTGTATATGAATGATTGAGTTTTTCTTTAAATAAAATTGAAAATTATTTTTTAAAGAAATCATTTAAAAGAGATTCATATTATGATTGGGCACAATATAATACCTTAATACTGAGAATTCGAGGAGATGGACGATCATATTTAATAAATCTTCATACTGAAGGATATTTCGATTTATTATGGAATGATGCTTATCATTATGTTCTATATACGAGAGGAGGACCACATTGGCAAACAGCTAAGGTTTCAAAATAAATATCTACAAAAATATTATAAATTTAATTACGTAATTTTGATTTAATAGATTCCATTTTCGAAATTTTTCCTTTCATCAAAAGGAAGGGTACAAGATAGACAAGGACCAATACCGTTACAAAAAGTAACACATTTTGGATTATCTGTTGGTGCTAAGGGCGGTTGTGATGGAAATTTTCATTTAGAAATTGATTATATTGGTCTTGAATATGATCCCAGTCATAGAGAAGAATTTGCATATGAAATGTATAAACAACAAAAATATATTGTAGCAACATAGAACTTTTTTCTTTTTGTAAAATATTGTATTTATTTTAAATTTTAAAATATAAGTGAAATGTGTTCTTTAAAAAAGGGGAAAAAATCTATCATTTCTATATAACATAAACGTAGATCATTTTTAAAAATATTTTACATCATAACGTAATATAATGTATAACAGCGACTTTTAAAAATATTAAATTCCTCTTGAAGAATTTCTCAAAACTTTATATGTATTTTTATTTGTTAAATAACTAATTGCTGCTGCAGCTGTTGTAAAACCAGTTAAATACCATAATCCACATAATATTGGGTCATCTAAATAAAATTTGAAATTATTATATGTTCTCAGATTAAAGATTACTTTTTTAAAAAGAAAATTGGGAAATATTTACCAACATAATTCCAAATAGGTGCACCTAAACTTAATCCAATTGTAAATAATTGAACGGCAGTGTTGATCTTACTAATAAATGTTGGCTCTAATTGAGCAGTAACATGTGTTGCGTCAAAGTACCTCGAAAGAGTTTTCTTTAAAAAAAAAAAATATTTCATACAATTTTCAAATAGAAATCAAGAATGTTTAAATACATTTACTTACTGGTGGTGGTAGACTTATGTATCTTATAACAAAGCCTGCACCAATTAAAAATGCATCCCTAAATAATATCATTCCAGATAACCAAATTGGTAATAAATCACAATAACCCAATGATATAACTAGAGATCCAACAAGTAATTTATCAGCTAATGGATCTAAAAATGAACCAAATTTGCTAGCTTGATTTGGCCAATATCTTGCTATTTTACCATCTAACTACATTTTTTAAATTAAATTGGAATATATAATAGCATATTATTAATAATACACCTATAACTTAAAATAAAAGAATAAATAAATATTTCAAATATATTTACAAGATCAGTTATTCCAGCAACAACTAATAGTCCCATTGCAATTGTATAATCACCTTGTATGATGATATATCCTAAATATGGAGCTAATATTGCTCTACCTAATGTTAATATATTTGGTATTGTTATAATATTTTCACGTATAATAGCTTCTTCCATTTTAGCTTTAACTTTTGTTTTCTTTTCACGTATATCTTTAACAATATCATTCTTTTTCTCTCTAATATCTTTAACAATATAATTTTTCTTTTCAATTAAAAATTCACGTTTTTTCTCTAGTACATCTTTAATAATTTGACGACTTTTAACTGATTTTATTTGTATATCTTCTTTACGAATTCCATTAGAAAATAAACGTATTTGTAATGAAGAATTTTGAATTTGTAAATAGTTTTGAATATGGAAATTCATTGATATAATGGTAGTACATCTTGCTTTATCATTTATTTTAAATCGTTTTGTCAATACTAAAATTCTATTCGTACATTGAAATAATTTATTTAAAGTGGATATCATTTTTAAATTTAATATCTAAAAATTTTGAAAAACTGAAAATAAAAAATATTAGTGGATGAATATTTTGAAACATACGGTGAAGTTTAATTTAAGAAATTTAGCATATTTCCTTGAAACTTAGTTTAAAAATATTTTCCATAATTAAAATACCTACCGACATACATACATGCGATTAAAAACAAATCACTTTTTAATTTTTATTAATTATTAAATTATTATTAATTAATTTATCGCTTATTCATAGGAAAAAATGTAAATATAACCTAAATCACTGTACTGCCGAATTGTCAAAAATTAAGTTATCAGTGATGGCCAGTAATGGAAGAGTTTCAGAAATTCAACTTCGAATAATGACCAATTCCATGGTTTCTGCGTGTCTGGGAAAGATTTATTACAAATTTCCCAACAGAATATGATTTTAAAACTTGCATCAAAATATCAATTCAAGGATGATACATATATGTATTTTGCCAAATGATCTCTTTATTTCTAAATTTATTGTACTCAAAACGACAGAAAAAAAAGTTTAAAAAAGTGCCTTTAACTTACTTTTTTTTTTCTTTCCTCACAACACTCTCACTTACAAATATCAAGTGAAGAAAATCGTCCTTAAATGATCACTTACTTCGACGTAATAGCCCTTATACCGACAGTCACCTCACTTGTAAATCAAGTGAGTGATAAAAATCGGTATTCTGACGACCACCTAAATTTAAAAATCGTCAATTGAGGTGAGATGTAACGTCGCGTCAAAATATCTCAACGGTGCTACCACTTATTACTACAATATCCTTCCTCTCACTCCAAGTGAGTATTAGAAGTGACATGACGTGACTAAAAACTCGAAATTTTCGACTACTAAGCTCACTTTAACCGACAATCATAATACCATTAACAGTCATAACACCATTTCTCACTTTTTAAGTTCAAGTGACAACCATAACAGAGCTGATAAATTATGAATGAAAAAATAAATAAAATTATGGGCGTGTTTTTCATTATTCTTTATTTTTTCAATTAACTTTGCATGCTTATTCTTTTCACATTTCTCCTCTTGAAATCTTATACATATCATGAGCTTATTCGAAGAAATAGAATTTATTTAAGAAATACTTTTTTTTAGAGTATACCAAAGGTAGTTTCAACCTCACTTCTTCAAAAGAGATGAAACTCTGGAGACTCGCCATCGGATTTAACCTCACTTTTGGAATCTATGATTTCCAAATTGGTCAACCAACAGACGTTATAGAACGATTGACAAGGAAATCTATAAGGAAGCACCAATGAATACTTTCCGATGAGGTGTCTTCTGCAGGAGGAGGCAAAGATTTACCATCTTTTACTTCTCTGCAGTTGCACGAACATCGGGGGTGAGGTGTTTCCTTGTTTCCAAAACAAAGTGGGACTAGTTCCGGTGGCGGATTCAGCCCATTAGTGATCTTGTAATATGATCAACCACAATCATAAATGTATTTTTAGATCATTGCGTTTTTAAAAATATTCACAAATTTCACGTATATTTAATTATTCATTGAGTTTTATCTTTGTAATTTATTCAAAAGTAAGAGAGAAAGAAGAGACAGAGAGATAAAAAAATAATAAAAGAAATAAATATTAATTTAATGGTACTGTTGTTTTTGCGCTTTCATGACGGATAGCATTTATTAAATCACAGTTCACCAAAAACACAAATCGAAGTCCAGATATCTGTAAAAATTTTAAAAAAATACAAACAATTCATAATTTATAGCTTCAAGTGAAATTTAATCGTTTACCTCAACAACACAGTTATTATTTAATCGTGATTTATTTCCCTGTAGCAAAGGCATTCCATCAATATAAATTGGCCTTTTACCTTCATTTGAAATAAAGAAATCTCCATTACTTCTTAATTTTATCGTACCTTGTTTTCTAGATATTTTATATGCAGGTCCTTCTAAAGATAAATCAACATCAACAGTTACATCTTTTGCACTACGACCGAATGTAATCTCTTTTGAACGCATTAAATAACGTACTAAACGTCCTCTGAGAACAGCTAATGTTTGATTATCAAATTCTGGTGTAAAACCTACACCAGTTAATGAATCTACAAGTACAGTCCAACGTGTCAATTCATTCTCTAATTGTCGAATTTCTCGTTTATTTTTTCGATCAGCTAATGCTAATTCAATTTCTAATGCATCATCTTTATGATCAGTTAATTCACTATCAATTACTGTATCTTCAGCATCTGAAAAGCTCAACAAATCATCCGATGAAAGTGGTTTAACTGTTTGATCAGGTAATAAACAATATTGTTTCATTAATTGCCAATGATTTGAAAGTGATTTTGCTGTCCTTGCTAGATAAAATACTGAAGCGTTTTTATCTAAAAGTTCTTGGAAAGTTTCTAATGTAGGATTGTCAGTCTGTAATTACATAAGAATTTTATTAAAATTTTATTATTCTAAAGTAATCTTAAGAAGTATCTATTCTTACACTTTTTATTGTTCCAAGTAAATCTTCTTCTTGTATTGTATACAATGCCTTACTTTGTACACTTTCAACTAATTCCGGATGTAAGTTTCTCATTGCAGCAACAGCAATTCGTGAAATTGGTTCTTCATAAAGTAAAGAATACCAACGTGATTGCATCTCTTGTACAGTAAATTTACATGAGAATTTGGTTCCACGATGAACCATTCGTAAATCATTTGTTTGTTGAATACCAATTATTAAAGCTAAATCATCAATTGGTTTCCATCGACCCAAATCTTTGGTTGTAATCTGATTTGGACCTCGACCTTTTTTACTTTTTTTACTTGGTTTTCCAGCTTTACGTTTTTCAGTGCTTGTATTTGTTGTACCACCCATTTGTGTTGCTAACGGTGGAGCTGATGTTGGTGTTGTTACTGTTTGTGTTGGTGATCCTGATGCTTGTTGATCTGCTGATGATGTTGAAAATTGTGTAACGTATGATTGAGATTGTGTTCGAGCTCTACCAATTCGACCAATTGATGGTGGAAATCCTAAACTGTATTCTACAATTTCGTCGTCAAATCTTTTACGTTTAATAGATCGTGATGAACTAGAAAAAAATAATTAGTAAATTGGCAATTATATGTGTAATAGAAAATTCTACACAAACCTGCGACGCTTTTGATCGCTGCTTGAAGTATCAATCGCTAATGTACGGTTTCCCGTTAATTCTGTGCCTACTATATCTGGTTTTGAAGTTTGATTTCCATCCATAATGCAAAGTGTATAATTTTATGAATGAAAATATTACAAATTATTAAAAGAACGCGCAATAATTTATTGTAAACTTTTTTGATTGAGACTTCTTTTCTTTTCTGATAATTGATATATTTTTAACATCTGTCAAAAATAATTAGGGTTACCAGGAGATCTTTAATTTATATATGATAAGGGATGCGTTTCATATTTTGTGCCAATTAACCATTCAGAACACACCATCGAACCTATTCTAGAAAACAGGTGAATTCAAATCGCAATTGATGATTTAAAACTGGTGTTCCGGACTTCGTCCGCTTTCATTGCTTTCAAAAGTGGAACAATTTACTTTCAAAGTTTACTTGTTTATATTATTCCAAAATATGTATGTATGTGAAGGTATTTTATATTTATTCGCCATATGCAGCCATGGCTAGTGACTACCTAGAGGTTCACTAACGTTTTTACAATTTGACTTCACAAAAGTGAATTTTGATATTCTAGAATTCACTTCGAGTATTACATTTTCGAAAACGAAATATAGGTGTTTCACGACGTCCATCCTTTGCAATAAATATTTCCGAATTGAATCCGTAAACCGTAAATAAAAAAAGGTTGAAATCCGAAAACATGTTAGTGTATTGTTGTTAATAAATAATACCTACATTTGTTTTTAAATTTATATTTATGAATGAGAATCAGCATGTTGCCAAAAGCATGAAGTTTGCAAAAAACTTTATGCGCGAAGAAATATACTCGAAAATATTTCAGATCTCTGTAAGACAGACTTTTAATACATATTTTAAACGAAAAATTTCATCAAAAGCTACGTGGTATTCGGTAGTTCCAATGGATTTGAAGAATCTCTTAAATTTAATAGTTTTCTGACCTGTTCATTATGCCTTCAAATCGAACTAAAGGTCCGACTCCACGGCCTGGGTCAAATTTGAATACAAAACAATTCTAGAAGAAAAAATGTTACGCCACTGAAATGGGATTTTCAACAAGACAACAACTCGAAAAACACCTTCAAACCATAAGTTTTTTCTTCTCCGTGTTTAATTTTTGGGTGCACAATAATTCTTTCCATCCCATCAGTCTTTCAAGTTAATCTTGGATTTATTTGAGAAAAGCACCGTTTTCAGAAACGTTAGAAAAAAGTATTTCAAAACGAAAAATAGCTTTTTAAAGAAAGTTAATAAAGTCAATGCCGAAGCGCTGCAAGCAAGTGATAAAAAATAACTGATATGCCACGAAGTATGATTTCTAATAATTATAAATTTTAATTCAATTTTTTTTTACTTTAATTGAGATTTTATATTAGTTCCCTTAGTTTTGATCCAAAGAAAAATGGAGTTCATGTAAATTTTAATTAATTATGGAGGAAATTTGTTTCATTATTTATAAGTCACAAAATGAAAATGCAAGAAGAAAAATATTTCATTACATGCAGTTCCCTTAGTTTTGAGCGACAATGTAATGTAGGTATACAACTAACTGTAGAAAAACAAATTATTTTAATAATTTTTTTTTTTTGTAATTTTTATAATTAGATACTCCAAAATATGTAATTTATAATAAATTTAAAAAAGAAAATAATCTTTTGCAATGTTAAAAATTACTTCTTATTATTCGAAAATACTATAAACATGTTTTTATTTCATTATAATAATTTTTTAGTACCTATTATGGTTTACTATTGTGAATTACAAAAAGATACCAATGAAATTCAAAATAATTATTAAAATATTTTTATAAAATTAGCCGTTTAATTTGAAAGTGACATAAGTCACTTTGTTTTTAAATCGAGATATTCAAAATTTTGTATTTTAGTTTCCACACAATTTTCATATGACAGCTTAATTTGTGCTAGGAAATTCTATGACATAATATTCTTCATCATGACTTAAGCCACTTTCAAAATAAACGACTCAAATATTACATTCAATTAAACTCTAAACAGATAAAATAATTATTAAAAATTAAATAATGAAAATAATCATTCAATAAATGTGTTAAATTGTGATATTTTATCTCGAACATGTTTTTCATTTTCTTCAATTTCTTCTTCTAATGCTGTTTTTAAATATTGTAAATTTGGCATTGAATTACAATCAGGAATATTCAATAATGTATTGAAAATCATCTGCCATAATGTTTTTTTATAATATCTGAAAAAAAAGGAATAAAATAAAATGTAAAATATGAGATTCAAAAATGTTTTCTTTAATAGTAAATTATTAAATTTAGTTTTACATTTGGGCTTTTTGTTTTCTTTTAAAAGAGTTTAAAGAAAGCTTGAATATTTATAATTTCACTCTGTGAAAGTTTTTTTTTTTTTTTTAAAAACAGTCAAAAAAGTAGATTTACGCTAAACCTATAATAAAAACAATTAATCGAAGATTACTGATTATCAAAGATAGTACATACACCATTAGGTTCGGCTTTGATGGGTTCCAGATCACATCAGTATGGAGAGAGAGCATACATACGTTTTTTAATTGGAAAATTTTCAATTTCGTCTGAATAATTATTTTCAGTATCTGAAAGTTTACGATCACTACAAGAATAATCTGATACAACAAATAATTCACTTTTGTCACTGTTGGAATCGTGCGAAGTCATTTTCATTTACGAGACTGTGATCACAGTCTCTCGTCTACAAACTGTTAATACCCAATCTTACTCAAGAGTTGACAGCACTGCTGACCAACATTAATAACTTATTTCTAAAATACAAACCTTGGAATAATAGTTTTATGCATCCATCCAACAGCTTTTTTCTCAACTTCCATATGTTTACCAAATAATAAAACGTGAAATATACCAGCTAAGCCATATAAATCAATTTGAAAATTCCATGGACGATTTTCACGCATTTCAATACATTTAAAATCTTCAATTTGTGAAATATAATTAAATTTTTGGTCTTGTGGAAATTGTTCCATATCAATTGAACAGCCGAAATCTATTAATTGTAAAACAGGTCTTTTGTTTCCATAAGTTAATCTGCGAGAAAAAAAAATATGATTTTTTATTTTTGTTTGAAATTAAAAAATTATGAAAATTATTAGAAAATTTGTACTTACTTTGACATCAATAAGAAATTATCAGCTTTAACATCTGCATGAATTATATTACATGAATGAAGATGATCAATTGCTGATAACATTTGACTCGATAAAATCATTACAATATTTTCATCAATTGTTTTATTTGAAACTTGTTTAACTTTATTGCAAATAGCAATTAATGAGCCATATTTTGAATAATCTGATATTAAAATTCCAGCATTATTTCCAATAACCGAATATTCAATATCCATAAAAGCAGATAACTTAAAAATAAAATTTAAAAAGTATAAAATGGAGAAAATATTTCAAAATTTTCTACACAAAACTATGATTTTTCAGATACTTACGAAATCTTGATTTTTAAGTCTACTTTTCAATTCCAAACAAATATAATATTCCCAAAGATTAGCTGGTTTTTCTTGTTTGAGTGCGTATAATCTACCAGATGATTTTTCTTTTGCACTAAAAAAAAAGTATCAAACTTTGAATTACTGGAGAAATGTAATCAGAAACCAGATCAAGATGAGACAATGGAGCTGGATAAGCAATACGTTATGAAGACCAGTAAATAGTATGGCTTTAGAGTGGAATCCTCAAAGTACATGGGGGAGGATGGTACTAAAAGAGGCTGCAGAAATAAACAAGATATGTGCACAAATAAAGCAATTGTCGATTAATAAGCTCGAGTTCTTTAGAACTAAGTAATTTGTATATTTCTTCTCGTTTTGCCTATTTCAAAATTTAAAAAAAAATTGTTTAATTCAAAATAAAGGAGTTATGAATTTATCTTACTCTTCAGAATAAAAGCATTGTGAAACAAGAGTTTTAAATTTATCTATTGGAATAGACAAAAGCAAGCCAGTGAAAAAAACTTGTGTTTGAAAAATGCAAACCAAAAACAAGATAACTTGATGACATTGAGGACGGCACTAGAAAGCTTAGGATAATAGACTGGAAAAAGAAAGCACAAAATCGGAATGAGTGGAGAAGTATCCAACTGTAGATCAATGCTTGAAAAGGTCATCACGCCGATGATAATTGGAATAGATGAGAATAAATTGATAACATCAAAAGAAACTAATTTTGAATTTGAAGGTAATTTAAGGTTTTTTATTTTATTAATTAGTTGATTGAAAATTTATAAAATAAAGCAGGCTATGGGCGAAGTATTTTGCAATTTATTGTGAATGAGCGTTGAAATAAATTTAGTATTTAATAACTAATCTGCAACAGGACTGTTTAGTACGTAGTTAGTCCATGACAGTATCACGAAATCTTGTCCTCTTAGTACGTAGCTTGTCTACGACAGGTGAAAAAAATTTCGTTTTTGGAATATCGAAGAAATGAAAAGTAAAAATAAAATTGAAATACAAAAAAAGAATTTGAGTAACCTTAAATGCTTGAACATAAGACAAAAAATGTTTTAAAATAAAAAAGAAGTAAAAAAAAAAAAAATTTCAATTAAATGCAACTTACCAAAATATTGTTCCAAATGTACCTTGTCCAATAATTTTTTGTACTTCAAAACATTTATTTTGTACTTCAATTATATCACGTTTTTTTAAACATGGTATTTTATTTAAAAGTAAACATGATGGTAAATCTTTTAAAAAATCAATAAAATCAATATTATTTAAAAATGCATCTAATAATTCCTTTTGAAATGGATTTATAAATTTCTCAGTTAAATGATCTTCAATAATTTGACGTGTTTGATTGAAATCAATTTGTGGTTGAACAAATACATTTTCATTTGTTTTTTGTAAAATTTTATTAAAATTTTTATCATCATTATGACTATCATTTTCAGCATTTTTATCAATTTCATAAGTTTCTCTCTTAGAATTTTCATCATCTTTCCATTCATGATGATTTACTTGTGGAATTTCATGATTAATATTTTTATAAATGCTACGTTCACATTCAACAAATTCAAAATCATTCTCATAATTTTGATTGTTAGGAATTTCTTCTTGAGACTTAGAAATTGAATTTAATTTAGAATGTGAAACATTTTTTTCACTTGAACGACAATCTATTTGATTAACATCATTGTTATCATTAATTTTTATTTCTGAAAAAGAAATATTTCTAGATTGTCTTCGTGAAATTTCTGAAAATTTACTTAGTATACTTTTTTTAGGTGGTTTCATTGCACCGCTAATACTTTCATCATTTGCATTAAATTGATCAATGATATGAAGTGATTTTTCTTGAATAAAAGAACATTTTTTAGATATTTGATTTATTTCTGCATTAATAAGTGATTGATTCTTAATCTCTTGATGGGATTTTTCCATAATTTGTGATGTTTTATCCTTGACTATTGATAATGGTGCTACTACATCTATTTGTTTCAATGTTTTAAAAGTGGCTGATTGATCTTTATCAATAACCATTGGTATTGATTCAAGGATGTTTTTTGCATCATCTTTTGTACCAGATAATTTTTTATCAATTTGTTGAAATGTTTTTGTCAATAAAGTTGAATTTTTAATTCCTGTTGCATTTGGTGCAAACGAAATTTCAGTACGAATGTTATCTTCAAAAATTGGTTGTTCTTCATTTTCATCAAGCTTTATACGTTCAAATATTGAAATTCTTGGTTTTACAATTGATTTTCTTCCTGTTGAAGAAGCAATGGTAGAAACAGATGGAAGAGTAAACTTATTAAATGGTTGCATGTTTACAGATTTATCTAACTGTTCTAAAGAATCATCAATTGCTTTCGTATTCATGAGATTATTTCCAAATTTATTTAGAAATTTTGTAGTTGATGTTTGATTTTTCCGAGAATTTGTTGAAATATTCTGTAAAATAACATAGTATTATTTTCACTCTGAATTTGAATAAGAAGAATATTTCTTTGTAATTTCATTCATGAATTTCATTTTACATTAAAAGTATCAATGACCTTGTTGATAAAAATAAATAACAAACAATTGAATTATATAAAAAACAAAAGGACGAATATCTACGCTGAATAGATGATGTGAAAACAGATTTGAAAAAAAGTGAATATTTCAGAATACAGTTCAATATCTTTGGATGAACAAAGATTTTGTTTTTTTTTGTTTTTGTGCGAATGATTTTAGAAATTGATAAATTTTGTTTTGTTTTTAAAGTTTTAAGTTACTAAATTACAAAACCGAAAGAAAATAATCATGAACGACATTCTCAAGAACTTTTAACTCGCGGTTGATTATTCGAGAAAAAAAAAATTATACTAAATTTTTCGATGAAAAAATATGATCAATATTTAAAAAACAAAATTCTTAATATATAGAAATTCAAAATAAAATCATGCAAAACTTGAATAATGTAAAAGAGAAAATTTTATTTTAAAATAAAAATTAAAAATTTACCATCATGCTTGATTTGTCCAGCACGTCATCAGTAATTTTTGGTATTTGAGGAAAATCATATTTTTGCATAACATCTTCAAAAAATGGAATTTTTTGTGAAGTATTCAATAATTCATTTACCTTTTTATTTTCAGAAATCTGTGGTGAATCCAATTTTAAAATATTTTTAGGTAATGTTTCAAAATCCTCAAATCCTGGTACAATCGAGAAATTTAATACATCCATTTCAGGAATATTACTTTTTACTGAGGAGCTAAGCATATTTAATACAGATTGATTTTCATTTTTTTGTTCATTAATTGTTTTAATTTTTGAAAATGAAAAATCTGGAAGTTTTGGTAAAGATTCTTCACCAAATTCCAACAAATCTTGTTTATTTGAATTCTTTATTGTTTTTAAGTTAGGAGTCTTCATCATTATATCAAAGAAATCGCTTTTATCTGAAATTTTCCAAGAATTTGACATTGTTGTTGGTATTTTTGAAGGTGTTGTTGTCCTAATTGGTGATGGTGCAATTTTAAGTTTTGTTGTTTTATTTGTTGGAATTAATAGCATTTTTGGGATTGTATCAGTTTTATCCTCAAAAATTTTCATTGAAGCCATCAGTGATGGAATTGTCTCATCTTTATTTTGAACACGTGATATTTCACTTAACTGTGATAGTTTTTTTGTGCTGCTTTGAAGTAATGGCTCCTGCTGTATTTCTGGTATAGTTTGTAATTGTTGAGAATTACATTTTGTTGATATCTTCGATGAAACTTGATGATTTGTAGCTGATAGTTCATTTTCAGATTCGGGTGAACTAATTTGATAACAATCAGATGATTTTGTTGTTAAATTGGTGATTATTCCTCCAGCACTACCTGTTGATGCTGTATTTGGTTCAGAAGTTTCTAGAATTGTTGATAATTGCCTTGGTAGTAGTGGTTGATCTACATTAGGTGAAATTCTGATTTGTGAGGGCGGTGAATCATCATATTCTTCAGGAGGACTTTTAAAGAAATTTTTGTCATTATAATTTTCAACCGGCTTATTTATGAGAGCAGAAGCAACGGTTGTTGAATGATGAATTTGATTATTCTTTTTTAGTGCTTTTGGTGTACTAACTGATTGAAGTTTTATAAACATATTAAATGTTTGCGTAGAGCATGAATCATTTGGTTCAAACTGAGATGGAGAAAAACGAGTATCCGCTGCTGCACCAGTATTTTCAATATCTTGTTCTTTTAAGAGACATCCAGTTAGTGGTGCAAGAGGTTTTGGAATTTTAAACTGAAAATCTTCTTTATCATCCTCGAAAATTTCAAATTTATCTGTTGATTTTGGTTGCTCTTCAGTGTCTTTATAAATTTCGAATTCTTCTGTGAATTTTGGTTCTTTTTGTTCTTCATAAATTGGAAATTTTTCTACTGGCTTCAAATTTTCTTCACAATCTGTGTAAATTTCAAAATTTTTTGAAAGTTTCGGTTGTTCATTTACAATTTTTGAAATATTTTGTGACGGAATTTCAACAGCAGACATCAATTTTTCATCGACAACAGGATTTTCATAGTTTACTTCAGCGCTTTGAGATTTTAGACACATCGATGGTACTTTTGGTGTACATTTATTTTCTTCTTCATTAATTGCTGTAGAATTGTCAGTAACAGAATCAGTTTTACCTTTTTCGATGATTTCTTTGCTTGCATTTAAAGGATTTCTTCTTAATAAATTATTTGAAAAGTTTTGTGTATCTTGAATTGTTCCAACAGGTACTGTTGAAGATACTGGAAATTCTTTTGAAATTTTCGCACTTTGTTCTTTATCGTCTTTTTCATTACCCTCTTCAATTCTTGGTGGTAATGGTGTAGCTACACTTTTTCGTAATGATGCTATTGATTTTCTGTTTCCTCCATTTCCTGAATAAAGTAATGATTTACGTGATGAAAAAAAGCTTCGTCTAGATTGAGCATCAAAACCATCCCATGCACAATGTGTTTCTTCCATATCTTCTTCAATCATAATCGTTTCATCAGGACAGAATTTTAATTTTCTTTCACCTTTTTTCCACTTTGTAGCTAAAATTTCCTCACATTGAAAATCATTTTTACTATTATTTGGATATATTTCATCAATTTTAATTGCAAATTTACAATTATTAGAAATTGATTCATCCTGAATAAATCTTTCAACAAAGAATTCGCTTTGAGGATCATTCTTTGATTTAAATTGTGGAAATAATCTTATACCTGAATCGTATACATTCATCCAAATTGAATCTAAGCGATTAGTTAAAGTACTTGATATGTTGTTTTTCTTAAACCATTTATAACCACAGAATTCATCCAAGGAATATTCTTGATTTTTTTTTGGATACAAGTAAAATTTCTCATATTGTGGAAGTGCTCGGCCAGTTATATTAGTTTCCAGAGTAACTGGGACTTTCCATTCCTTTTGTGCTTTATTGTGAGCAACAAAATTATCCAACAATTGAATACCTTTTACAAAATAATTAAACTCATCTGAAAGTGGGATAAGAAATTCTTTATTGTCAGATTCACTTTTTGTTGCTTCATCGTCTTCAAGAATTTCAAATGGTAACGAATGATTTCTAGATGACGAAGAAGTGGTAGCAAAATCAATTCGTTTTTGAGAACGTTCCTTAGCTTTTGACCATGGTCCTGGCTCAATCATATTTTCTTGTTTTCTAGAACTATCAATTATGCTTCGAATAAGAGATTGTGAACGTGACATGTCTCCAGGATTCGTATCTCCAATGGCCGTAGCGTTATTACCAGAAATTACAGCAGAAGTTGGATTACGATTTTCATTTTGATCTTCGAATACTTGAAGTGCAATGTTACTACTAGCATTACTACCTCTAACATTTTCAGAATTAGAATGAATTTGAATTTTTCCTGGTGTATGACTTTTAACTGCTACTCCAGTACGTACACTACCAACTTTTTTTCGATGGCTTTTCAATGACGTTAGTGCATAACGACGTTCTTTCATTGTTTCCAAAAATTCTTTTTCATATTTTTCCTCATCCTTATGTAAAATTCTTTGTGACATTGTGAAGCCAAAATGTTTATGTGCTTCGTCCAATGCCTCAAATGGTTGTGCTCTAGCATCTAAACCCTTACGAAATACACTTTCAGCTTTTTGATAATTACCACATATATCGTAATGATAAGCCCAACAAATGTAAAAATCAGCAATCATTGTACCAATGCCTAAATTATACAACTCTTGATAATACTCTGCTGGATTGAGCTGAGTATCAATCTATGAAAGAAATAAATAAATTATATTCCAGAAAAATGTCAAACGTTATTTAAATGTTTTTTTTTTCCTTCTAAATCTTACATATTTAATGTACAATTTAACCATTCTCCTATCTTGCAAATATCGTTGATCATTTTCAAATTCTGCTAAACATTTAAGAAGAACTTCTTCAAGACCACTTTCCTTACCACCGCTTGGATAGCTTTGTTCAATCCATGCAATGTAATCGTACCATGGTTGTAGAGGATCATCACCTTTATATGTGCGAATTGATTCTTCAAATTCTTGTCTTTGCCTAACAAGTTCTTCATGATGTGAGTGAGAATCTGCATTTAAAGCAGCTTCTAAATATCTAACATTCCGACCACAAGCTAATGGTTGTATATTTTCTTTTGCAGTATCAAAGTCCATATTTCTTTTAAATATTTTTATTTATGGAATCACAATAAAATTAAATGAAAAACGTAAGTAAATATACACAAAAATCGACTATAACATAAAATAAAGAAAAATTTTAAATGTAAAAACCTCCAAAGCACAAACTTGCTTCTTTATTCAAATTGAATTTTAAATCAAATTTTTCAAACTGTAATGATCTACTGAACTTCTTTTTTAAGTGGATTTTATTTTTTAGGACGAGTCATGTTGAAAATTTTTCGTTAAAAACCATAGATATATGCTGCTATGTTTTTTGGAATTGAGGAAGTGAGAATTCTGAGATTTTCACTTCCTCACTTGATAAGCGCGTTTTAGTTCGCACTGATTTTCTTGAGTCTACAAAAGAGGTCGCTACGAAAAATCTCACTTCCTCAGTGAAGAAGTGATTAAAAATTTGATTTGTTCACTTTCTTAGTATCAGTTTATCAGCTGTTTTTGAGCATGAACACATTAAGTTGTTGTTACAACGACGCAAACCGGTTATAAAACCTGTTTTTACAACTGCTCAAACTACATCTGAAGGTGGCACGACCAGTTGTAACGAGAGTATGAGTGTATTACAACCGTGAAGCTAAAATTATTTTAGTTGATTTCTTACTATACCAAGTTGGAAAAAATTATACCATTATGTTACAACTAGCGCAACAATAACCGGTTTAACCACCAAGTGTGCAAAGGGTGTTTGATGGTAGAGTCACATATGGAATTAAAGTATGGGGTTATTACGTGATTTTGTAGTTCGTATTTTATATTTCTTCTTGAAATGTTTTGTAGTGAGGGATTTTTTCAGTGAAAATTGTTCAAGTATGTATGTATGAATAGTTAAAATTTTTAACATGTATTTTTGGACACTTAAAGTGAGGCTATTCTCAAGAAGAAGATAAGTGATCTGAGCAAAACTGAAGTGATCACATATAATTTCCTTAGTTCTAATAAAACAGCTAAAAACTGAATCCGCACGTACAAGAATATTCAATATATTCATGTTTTCTAAATCTGTTAGCATATTCCGCCAAAAGATCTCTTTATTTCAACATTATTTATTGTATTCTCTCCTCCTGTACTTGTACACAGAAATAAGTGTTTTTTCTTCATTATAGGTAAGTAGTTTCTATCGCTATAAACATTGTTTTTATTTTATTAAATTGATAATTTTATTTTTATCACCGTCTAAATATTGGTTTGCGTAAACGCCAAAAACTCATATTTATCGTAGATATACGGCAGACTAATATTCAAGCGGTGGTTTTATGAAGTCTTTAATATGCAAGGTTGATTTTAATGAAGCCTTTGAGAAGTTAATCTTACGGCAAGCTTGAATTTTTGAAAACTTTCATGATGTAAACAAAAAAAAAATTTGAAATAAATCCTCTCTCTCTCCATGTTGTAATAAAAATAAAATTAAAATAAAAATTTTCAAATTAAAAATTTATTTATTTATAACAATTTAAAGGAAAAAATTTAAATTTTTCCAAGAAAATTTCACCTACATTCTACTTATTCATTTTAATTAACATTCTAAAATAATTTTCAAGAAGAAATCGTTTTTTTTTCTTCTTTTTTTAAAATGATTAAATACATTTTTAAAGAACAAATTTTAAAATTTCAATTTAATTGAAGAGTATTAAATATATTTTCCCTAAGTTTTTTCTTTATGAAAGACATAGCCTATATCATGTAACATATGTATGTTTAATTTTTAAAATTATTTTGATTTAATCAATAAAATTTGTATTAGTTTTTGTGTCTTTAAATTAATTATTTTTTGTTTCACTACTTAATATAGAAAATTTGAATTTTTTTTATTTACAATAGTATTTTTATTCTTAGTTGTTCGTTTGTTTTCTTCTTAGAATTAATACCACAGTCGAAGAGATATATGTATATTTCTTAAAATTATACTTAATATATTATATGAGTATACAATATCATTGCTTATTATTATTTTGTATTTGTGATGTAATTGTTTTGTTAAAAAATAAAAATTTATATTTATTTTTGTTTTTAGTTTTAAAACTAATAAATTAATTGGTCACACAAAATCAAAATTATTATTCGCAAGAAAAAACAAATTTCATATATTATTCGAATAAATTTTCAAATTATCATTAAAATTATAATACTAGCATATTCATAATGTCATAGTTCCATGTGTGAATTTATTGTTGTATTTATTGGATTCGAAGAATTATTAATATTACATTGAGTTTTTGACATCCATTCAAAATCACTTATCGTTGCCTGTTTGTGAAAAATAAAATAATTTATTAAAAAAAAAAAAATTAAATATGCTTATATTTAATTATTATTTGTTTTTACTTTATGCATAGAATAAACAGCAATTACAACTAAAACATGCATTATATTGTGTGAATTTAAATATAAATCAAGACTTCCTGGAAACCATTTCTCAGGAATATGCATCGCTCCAATCGCTGCTCCAAATGCAGAAACTCCGTCCTTTGGAGAATTAAAAAATATTATGAAAATATAATTTATACCTATTTAATGTTTAAAAATCAATCATACTTACTTGCAAATAAACATGAGTCATAGCCTCTGGATTTCCTCCGACCATTCGTATCGCTCTTAAAAATATTAAAACAGTTCTCATAAGAAAAGGTAATAGAAAACAAAGACGTCTTTGCCATGGGGATGAAGCCGTTAATGCCTAAAATGTATACGAAATTATTTAAGTACATATATACATATATAAATTTTATTTTTTCAATTAAACTGAACAAAATATTTACCTTATACAAGCCCCAAAGTGATAGAAGACTATACGAAACAATAATTGAAAGTTTCCACTTAAGGCTGAAGCAAAACGTTGTTGCCGTAAGCATTGGAAGCGCTCCTAAAACAAAATAAAAATTTTCTAATGATGTTTTCTTCTCGTTTTTGTTTTTCAATAAAGAACGTTTTAATTTTATATACTTATGTACAAATGTACAAATATTTCTTTTATTTAAAAATGTAGGTATAATAAAAATTTTAATTAACTATTAGTACACTTACCAAAACTTTGACTAACCCATATACCTAACATATCAATCTTCAGTAAACGATAATAAATATCTTGTCCACTTTCTAAATTCATAAATAAATGATAAATAAAACTTCCACACCATGGTGCTACAGAACCAAATAAATGGCAAAATGATAAAAATCGAAAATCTTTTTCCCATGGCATTATTGATGGTACTGTTGCAAGTATATAAACGATTGGTATACCTGTAAAATTTTAATTAAATTAATTGCAAAAAATGTTAACAAATTAAACTTTTTAAATTAAAATATCATTTAAATTGAATAACATGAAAATCAAGAAAAAATTCCTTTAAAGTTCTATATAAAAAAAAAATACATGGATTATCTCGGTCATTGTCATTGTTCTTGAAAAAAAAAAATGTATTATGTATTTTTTTTGCTATATTTTGTTTGTCAAGTTCTTGGCTTTTACTTTTTTTTTTTGCATAAAGCAAAAATTTATAAGACTTCAATCCTTGAATATTGAAATTGTGCATGTACAAGCATTTTGTTCTTGTTTTTTTTAGCTGCATCATGTGCATCATTATTGTTTATGTATATATGTATATGTATATATATTTTTTAAATTTAATGCATAATCGATAAATTTAAAAGTTCCATGTACATTTGGTAACACACATATAATTTTGCTTTAATTTAAACAAAAAGTGTACTTTTGAAAGTACAAATTGATTCTAATAAGTGATAGTCAATTTAATTGCGAATATCAATAAAAATATTTTTCAAATAATTTTCCAATAAACTAGATAGGAGATTTTAAATAAAAAATTAAATATAACTCCTATTTGTACCGTTATATTTTCTTACGCTACGTACACACGGTCCAACTTGTTGTACAGTATGGTCGAATTGGAATAAGGTTGTATAATGTGTAAAGGCTGGTCGGTAGACCAATTTTTAAATTTGTCAAACGGTTGGATTAAAATCAAAAATTTTTGAATTTTTTGGTGGACTAAAAAAGTTGGATCGTTTATATTGAATGACATTTTAATTAAATTTTCCAGTTAAGAATATTTAATTTCAAAAATAGTGGAAAAGATTTTTATTTTAAAGATAATTAAGTTTAAAAATTCAAAAAAACCATTCGAAAAGTGAAAATAAGTTTCTTTTTAAAAACAATTAACTTTTTAAACAAACAAAAAAAATGGCTATTTATGATACCAATTCACTTGAGTTGGGTATAAGCGCTCGGTACTAAAGTAGTTTGTTGGCTCTGCTTAAAGACCATAAGATAGTCCACAAAACCAACTACAAGAAAATATTAGTACCAGCCCTGTCATACGAATAAAATTCGTTCTCTACCAACGAATTTAGTGGTTCGCATTCCACATTAAGCTGTAGGTGTATGTATGACAGAAGGGAGCTCTACAACCCTCTGATTCGACAACTAACTGCGAGATGTGTGATATCAAAACGGCACTCTCCGTGCTAATTGGGTTTTCGGAAGCTTCTGAGAACCGCCACTTCAACCAACCAACCAACCTATGATACTGAAAAGTGGAGAGAATTTTTTGAAGTATATTAGGAGTAAAATTTAACTGAATACTTGAAAAACGAACTTCTTTTTCATTTGAATGTAGCCAAATAATTAAGTTTGTGCAATAGGTTGTACAAAACCGTTTGAGCGTCTGTATAGTAAATGTACAACTTGGTTGGTGAACAAGGTTGTACAACTAAATTGGACCGTGTGTATGTAGCATTATATAAATTTATTTAAAATAATAATTAAAAAATAAGAATACATAAAATAATCAATTTTAAAAATTACCATGAGTTAATATATTTATGGTTTCATTGTGCCAACAAAATAGACTATAAACGCATCCTTTTACATTTTGTAAAGGACGATATCCGGTATGAATATAAGGATTAAATTGTAAATGTTTCGGCATATCATCCCATTGAAGTAATGGATATGGTGTTGATGTAACTGCAACTGTTGTTCCTGATATTGGGGATGTCGGTGTTATCGATGATGATGATGATGATGATGGTAATGACGATGGTGATGATGAACTTGAATTTGTTTGTGCTGATGATAAAAAATATTCTTCAATATGTCCATTATTATCATTTTGAAATCCTAATAATAAGGTATCTTGGTGATGAATATTATTTTCACCATTACATTCTCGCATTTTATACGAAAAAAAAAAATAATAATTAAATTGTTATTTCTGGATGGAACATACAACAATAGATATGATTTTTCTTAAAACAGCGCTGAAAATAAATACAAAAATATTTATGTTATATTTTAAAATATTTCCCCTATAAAATTCAAATTTACAAATGTATCTAATCGTTATTATTCAATTGGAATTTGGAATACACAAACTTATTCCTTCAAAATTTACCCTAAAGATATTTTGTCGTGCAAATCTAAGCACGTGATATGTATTTTATATCATAAATAAAAAAAAAACTTACCAATAATAAATATGATTTGAGAGAGCTTTTTTTGCTTTTTTTTCTTTCAATAATTGAAAAAAATTAATTGCACAAAAAAAAAAAGACGGAAAGGAAAAAAACTATTAATTTTTTATAGATTATTTCCTACAATTTATTTCTTCCCGTCTCATAAAATAGAAAGCACTTGATTTTTTGTTTTCTTAATTTGAACACTTTTTGAACACTTTATCGAATTTTTATATATGTACATTTTTTTTTTACATTACATATTATATTTTACATAACTTTTTATTTAGCCACAGCCTATTTCTCACGAACAATTGCTTTTTTATTATTAACACAATATTTTTATTTGTTTAATTATAACATATTAAAATAAATTATGAACATTTTGAAGAATTTCGTTTTTCGTTTTTTTTTTTTCAAATGTTAAAAAATAAAACTAAAATTATCGTTTATATATTTTTAGAAAATTTAGAATTTTATTATAAGGTCACAACAAATATTTTCGATGGAGTACGAGGGGTTCTAAATTTCCGGATAACAAATAAAATAAAATAAATTTTTAAAAATAAAATAAAATATTTTGAACGAATATGCAGCTATAGTTGTATGTGTGTATATTTTGTTTTTGAGATGTAAATTAAACAACTGAAAAATATGTACTGTATATATGAAAATTTTTTTTTTTTATAAGATTCTGAATATTGCGGCTCTAAAAGCTTTGCAAATATACGCAGTCGCGAAAAAAAAAATTTACTATTATTTATTGTATTCTCTTTTTACCTTTTATTGCACTATAATTCAAATTATTATAAGTGTACAAAGTATATACTCGTATATCAAAAAGAAAAAAAAAACATTATAAAAGCTTCATCATTATTTTAATAAAATATGCAAATAAATATTTACAAACTATGCATGTTGTTAGATGAATATATCATTTCTTTTTTTTATTAATAAACACGCTTTAACCACTGTAGATCGATATTATGATATTATAATAACCTTTGATGTACATAGTACAATAAAAAGTAATAATTGTTCTAATTTAATTCTGCTTTGTTTTTTGAAAGTTTTAAAACAAAGTGTATCTAAAACAACGTAGATTTTTACAGAAACGCATTTTAAAGATATTATTTCACAAAAAATTCATCAATAGCTATCTAGAACATCTGGGACTTTCTTCTATTTATTTTTGTTTTAAAATTAGATTTATAATACTTAAAAAATAACAATAATATTACACTCAATTTTTGATTGTTATTGTTTTTGATCGAAGGACTTAATTATTAAAATTTTCCTTATTGGCAGATGTTACAAAATTTAATTCAAAATAAATTCTAATAATTTACATAATCGAAATTCAATTCGCGATATTCATTTTTAATTTTTTCTTTTCTATTTTTTTGTTTGAATAAAAAATTAATTAAAACTCATTTTTTATACAACGTTTAACAAAAAAAAAAAAAACAAAAAAAAAAAACTTTATTTTGAACGTAAGGATTTTACAAAATTTTTAAAATTAAATGTAACTAATGTTTTTATAATATAAAATATTAAAGTTAATACTAATGTTGTTACTTCCATTATAACAAAATGTGATATTGATGTACCAATATCTAACCATGACCCTTTATTTTTAATCATAAAGAAAAAATTTAAATTCATTATTTTACATATAATTAACATACATATAAATATTTCATAATTAATATTATTATTTTTATTAATTATTGTCCAACATAAACCAGTTATAACTAAAATAATTGGTATACATAATTTTAATATAATTAAACTCATTATAATGAATGGTTGAAATGTTGTTAAATAATAACGACATATATTCGGATCAAATGAATTTATTGATGCCATATTACCAGTACCAAAAAATGATATCATTGTAAATAATAATATACTTAATGATTTTTCCATTGATTTCCATTTTGTATTATTTTTATCGGATGTTAATTTTATTAAATTATTTCGTATTGTTGAATTTATTTCAAAATATTCATTTTCATTTGTATAATTATTTTCATCAATAAGTTTTTCTTTATATTCATTATCAATTTCTAAACGACTTATAAAATATGAACCTAAACAAATAATAAATAAAGATTCATAGCTTAATGATAAACTAATATAAATTGATGTTAAATATTGAATAATTAATTTAATTTTCATTTTAATTGATGTATATTCACATATTGGTGCAATAAATGATATAACTAATAATATCCATGATAATATAAGATTTATATTTGGAATACCAATATGATTATCATAAGAATAATAACAAATTAATAAATTTAATGTAAATATTATTGAATATAATAGACAAACACGGTTTTGTTTAATTAATGTATCATTATTACGTATTAACCAAATACATAAACTTAAAAATATTAAATAATTATCATTTCTACCATTTGAAATTGGTAAAAATGGAAAAATACAAATTAATAAAATTGATATAATATGAGAATAAACAAAATTTCTTGACAATTCTTTTGAATTTTTTAAAAAATTATAAGCAATATTACCTGTAAA
This sequence comes from Bombylius discolor, assembly GCA_939192795.1. Lineage (NCBI taxonomy): Eukaryota > Metazoa > Arthropoda > Insecta > Diptera > Bombyliidae > Bombylius > Bombylius discolor. The sequence goes on along the minus strand of OW584241.1, from coordinate 15,816,520 downwards.
AATTAAAAATAATAAGGATATTATTTGTCTATAAAAAAATGTTAAAACTAATAATTCAGCAGAAATTATAATTATAAATAAATTTTTTAGATTTTTTCGTGTCATATTATAAATTCGTTTTAATTTAATATTTTGTAATGGTATTATCCATGCTAAAAGAGGTAATATTAAATAAATACCAATTGATAATGATATATTTTGAAAATAAATAAATATAATTTCAATTATGAAAATTATATAGAATATTTTTGGTATTTTATATATTTGAAATTCAATTGAACCTTTATCTAACATAATAATTAATTGAAATATCCAACCAAAACATGTTAAAACAACACATATACAAAGTATATTTTTATAATAAATTTGAAAATATTCAATACCTTCTAATGAATTATTTAGAATTTCAATACATTGTTCAATAAGTTTTTTATTTAGTTGATCATTTTTAAAATTTTGTGGCATTAAAATGTATTTTTCAAAATTTGTTATATCATTTAAATCCATTTTATTATAATTGTTTAGGAATGATGAAAAATATCCATTTTCAAATTCTTGTTTTAAATTTGTATATTGTGTTCTCATTTGTAATGCATTATTAAATAATGCTTTTGTTAAATATTCATTTGATGTATTAAGAACATTTAATGGTAATTTTCCATAATTATTCATTGGTGGTGCAATACCAATTATACTTGACATTAAAGGTGCAATATCGGCTTGTTCAATTTCAATTAAAGGAATATTTTTATTATCAACATTAATATATTTTTTTATATCATCTTTAGGAAAATCTCCATACCAATTATTAATACCAGCACCCCAAACAAATAATGGAGTTTCAGTTTCAAATTGATCACCGGCTCCATGTGAACCTGAATTTGTCATGCCATGATCAGAAGTTAAAATATATGCTGTTTCTTTATCATTGAAAATTTCTTCAAAAACTTTGTAAATATCATAAATTCTTTTATCAGTAAATAAAAGATTTTCATAAAAATTATCTGATTCAGGCTTATGAATATGTCCAGAAGTATCTAATCCAAGTAAATGTAAGAAAAATATTGTTTTTCCTTCATTTAAAATTTTTGACCCATTTAATTTCAAAAATGTTTCAACTCTTGAAAATACCCATTCATCAAGCAAATGTGTTTTTTCTTTTCCAGAAAAATCTAAATCATCTTTATAACTTATAAATTCAATTTTATCTTTATCGGTGCATTTTGTAAAAATTGATAAAATATCATTACTTCCCCAAGCATAAGTTTTTCTACTTCGATTAAATATAGAATCAAAATCGATTGGATTCTCTTTCCAACCTCTTGTTACTGCTGATGGATCTTCATAGAGACCAGCAATAATTGCTATATGACCGGGACGTGATTCTGTAGGAACTCTTGTATGTGATATTCCTAATAGGCCTTGATTCATAAAAATATTTTTCGTATTTGGTACATATTTAAAATTGTCTTTATAAAATGAATCTGCTCTCAGACCATCTGCAACAATTAGAACTAACCTTTTTGCTGGAGGATTTTCTAAATCATTTTGTGGTTGAAGATTAGTTATAATTGGTGATCTAAAATATATCACAAATATTGATCCTAATAGAAGAATTTGAAGAATAATTCCATATAAAACGAAAACCCAAAGTGAATTTATCGAATTCGCCATTGTCAGTGAAAAATCTGAAAACATAGAAATAGTATATGAAAGAAAGATTTCATGTGAAAATAATAAAACAAACCTTATTTAATGGAATTTTATTTAAATAAAATAGTTTAACACAAATCTCTTTTTATTGTTTTCAAGTTAATGAACCGGATAACAACAACAACTTTATGATTTCATCAGTTTTTTTCGCAGCAGCTGTTTAGTGTTTATCAGTGTTGTTAACTTCAATTGTTGAATGGAATAAAATACATAGCTAATCACAAAATCATTGATCTTTAATTTAATCCAAGTTAAAGCCGTAAAGTTTTACGTTATTTCACCTCAATCTGAATTTTTAAATAATTTTTAAATTAACGTTGAAATTATGAAATTTATTTATTTAAAAATAAATTTAGGATGAAATTTATCTATTTAATTTGAATCTACTTCAACTCGGATACGTTTTCAAGCCGTTACATTTATTCACTAATCGCTTTATGAATTTTCGAAATGAAGTTGGCGATGATTCTTCAGTAATTTTTAGAATCCATTTTGCTTAACTGGTACTACTTACTAGGGTATTTGTGGTACTCTACTATACCACACTAAACTAACTAATAGCTGAACAAGAAAAAGAAAGTTTTGAAGTAAAAACACAATTTATTAAGAAAATTATTGAATTATTACATTAAACTTGGAAAAATAGTTTTTATTATATGACTGAATTATTAAGTTTCATGCAGAAAACTAAAAAGTGGAAGAAAAAAGTTTCTTGTAAGAACTATTGATTTTAAATTTTCAACATACAATTTCCAGATACACTTCGAATACAATCACAATCAACATATACATATCTTAATGTTCATTAGGTTGACAACTCCAAGCTTGAAGCGTGTTTTGAATATTTTGAATTTTTTGTGGACAAAAATCTATAATTCTTATCCAGCAATCGAGGTAAATATTAATAAAATTAATAATAATGTAAAGTAAAGAAGTGAAAGGAATTTCTATAATTAATGTCAAAGAGAAAAGTGTTTTTGAATTTATTTGTTTTGACTCAATGCTGTGATGCTGAGTCGACAGACAGACGATGAGTATAATATTAGCTTGTGATAATGAAATGAGAATATATATATGAATTTATATTATTTTGTAATATTTACGATGGAAACATAAAAAATATAATGAAAATTTTATTATTGAATTATATTTTATGTTTTGGAAAATCTGTGGTAAATTATGACACTCTGAATATCCAAAATGGCGTCGTTAAATACAAGTACACCACGTCTGATTACTATATTACTATATAAAAGTGGTATCTAGCTATAGCTATATAACTACCATCGTGCATGTGGTATCAAATCAAAGTTGGAGACTCGAAGTCTCATCTATATCAAAATCTATATTTCGAATTTTCATTAATTCTCGAATTTCTTAGAATTTAAAATATTTAAATCTTAAAAAGCAAATAGGTAATATAATTAACATAGAAAATGAAAGTATTTTATCAATTTGTTTGTGATATATAAAGTAATGGCTATTCAACGATATAGTAGCGAGAACGTATAAAAAGATTCAAGGCTTTATGTTTTAACACAATATTAGAAATTTAATCGTTAAGATTATTTTGCCCTTTTAAAAAAAAGTGTTTAGTTTTCTTGTTTCGAAAATAGCTACAAAAAATTTCTCTATGTCGATAATTTTTAGTTTTATTTTAATATTATTATAAATGATAATATTTTGTGGAAAAATGAAGTTATTTAACTTTAAAAATATATTTTAGATGCCTCGATCACGTAGACGTCATCATTCCAAAACTAGGTCTTCCGGTGGGCATCGTGAAAAGCGACGTCGTTTAGAATCTGATGAAATATCTCAAACTTCTGTTTCAACACCGTAAGTATATAAAAATTTTTAGGGTTGAAATTGTAAATATAATTGCATGTAATTCTTCATTCAAATAATAAAACATTTTTGTAATCTATCTAGTCCAATATAGGTTTTATCATAAATGGTATCATATAGATACTAAAATTTTCAACATCAAATATTGAATTTTGACAATCATTTCAATCGTTTTTAAACGTTGCAAAAACAGCATTTGTGATTGTTGGATTTAAATAAAACACATAATTCTTATAATTCATTTTACTTCACAAATTATTATTTTAAAAATTACAGATCAAGAGGAAGACGACATGAAACGAAAAGACGTCGTCATGATTCCAAAGAAAGTTCAAAAAAATCTGATTCAACTACGTAAGTATTTTTTTTCTTCTATTCACAACATTTATAAAATTATTAAAATGAAATTAAGTATTGATGTAGATTTTTTAGTTTTTTTGGAAGAGATCTTAATATCAGTTAAAGATAAATTTGAAAAATAATTAGTAAACAATTGAAGTAAAAAAATTGAGAGTTGAAGAAGGTATCTATTAGCAAAGATCTTAAAACATTATAAGATGTTCCAAGTTGTATAAATTTGAAAAAAAAAAACCTTTTATATTAAGTGAAAGTTATTTTGTTTTTGATATTTCACTGCTCGCTATCTCAGTAAATTTAGAAATCATATAGACGCTGATGGGTACCTGAGGCTGAGGGTCTATTCTGTTTCTTCGAAAAAATGAGAATGAGGAATTTCTAATTTGTTTTTCATATGTTCTGATTCTAATTCAATGAGAAAATGACTAAAACTGTTAAATTATTTTCATATGAAATAAAAAAGTCTCATTATTAATTCAGCGTACGAAAATTGTGAGAAGTGAGCAAGAAAGTTATTTTTATTAAATTAATTTTGATATGTAAGTAATGTTACAGAGGTATTTCATATCGTCGTAATTTATTAACTACATTTTCTTAAAGTATATAATATGTAAATTTTTTTTTGTATTCAAATATTTTTATAATATTTTCCTTAGATAAGCAACGAAATCTTTTTCGGGAAACATAACATATTTGTTTTTTAAAACTTCGGTGACACATCGACTAACAACATTTTGAGATAGGGAGAATAAAATGTCTTGTCCAAGTGATCGCTAAAACAGCCAGTGGCAAAAAATGTTAAGGTATAAACTACAAAGTATCCCTATTTGAGATGATATCCCATTCTTCTTAATTGTCTTCTTACCAAAAACAAAATTGAACTCATTTTTATTCGTTTAATATATAATTTGCAATATACAATTTATGTTTTATAAATTTATTAAATATGTACTATGTCAAACTCATGTAAATAATTAACATGCTGTCAAATTTCCAAAAGCAAATGAGGACTCCAATCTAATTCCATTCAGCTGGCAATTTAGCAACAGTGTTTAGTTATGCAAAATAGAATCGTGTCAATGAGAAAAATGATAAATTGAATAGGAAGCTTTTGACGAAATAGAATAGACCCTCTAATGTAAAAACTTTTTTCTAATTTATACAATTTGGAACATCTTATAATATTCTAAGATTTTTGTTATTGGGTATAAGATAATCAAATAATTGCATTCTAATTTGTATTTCTGATAGATGATGTGCTATGTTGTGTTCCATTGTGATCTGAGTTATTCTAATTTTTATTAGTTTCAAAATAGAATATGATTTTTTGCTTAAGTGCTTTGCAACTGTTCAGAGTAAAGCCAATTCGAAATATTCTTTTTTTTTTTTTTCAATATAACAACAAAGAATTATGTGTATTTATTACTATTAAATGCATTGAGGTATACAAATTCTAAATTCTTTTGTGTTGATTGAAGTTAAATTTTAATAACTTACCTGTAATGTATTCGACAAATTTTGTATCAATTCTTCTTGCTGTGATAAGATCATAGTTATAAACATAAGTGCTACTGTAAATTTACCTATAAATTTGCAATAACCTGATTTAACTTACCTTTTATAGATAAATGAGGGCAAATTTTTTATACAAATTCTTAATAGTAACAAAAAAAATTATAAGTTACTGGTAAGAGAAAAATTATTTACTAATTTAAGACAAATTTTTGGTCCAATTTTCGACAATATACAGTTAAAACTTAAAGCCTAAATCAATACAGTTTTAATGAATTCAATTTCAATAATTTAAAATATGTAAATTATTTTTTTTTTAAATTAATATCTCGTGAAGTCTTTTCTTTATTATACTATTTCTTTATATGGAAAATTAATCATCATTTACAGTTAATGGAATAAAGAAAATTAAATTAACCTTTGTGACTTAAATAAAAGAAAATAAAACGTGATAATAAAATATCCTTCGTATATTGATTATTCATTTTATGATTAAAATTAAAATTGAACAAAGAAACTCATAAAATATATATATATTTTTTTTTGGAAATGGATTAAATGAATATTGCATTTCTTTGATTTCCAATTAGCCTTTAAATATTCATTTTTTTATTGCCATAATGTACTATTAATTAATTACCCATAAAGATGTTCAATTTTTAAGACGTTTCAAGTGTCTAATTTAGATGAGTCATGAAAAAATTTAAACAAAATATAAAAAAATATAAAAAGAAAAAAATCTAAAATGCATTTATTCATTTTATGTATAAAAAATATTTTATGATATTTTTCTGAGATTATAAATCTTTGAAAATTCTACAACTTTTTTTTTTAAAATTTTTTAATCCTATTTCCAAATAAGGAAAATGCTTCTATTTACTTCTAGGAGTAATATATTATATATTACAACATTAAATTTTCATATAACGTGATACAAGTTCAATAAAACTTTATTAAATCAATAAAAACATTCAAGTTTCAATAATTTTCCATTACATTTTTTTTTTTTTCAAATAAAATTTATTAATGTGAGTGTTTTAATTGAAGTACGCATATTTCATGATATTTAGTCAATTATAAATTACAATATGAATTGTAATAATTAGCTTCTATTTAAAAATTTATAAAAATTTTTAAATTTTCTTTAAAGCCAATTCATTGGTCAAATAAAAAAAAATTAAAAAATATGAAAAAAAGATGAAAAAACTAGATTTTGACTGCACAACAACCCACTACTACTAGATAAGCAACTTTTAGTTGATATATGTTTTTTTTAAAATATTTTTTTTAATTTTATTTTCAAATTGGGTATACGTCAGACAACGGTAGCTTTTATAGATTTAAGATGCCACCAGCTGTTTCTTCTTGTCTTTTTGCTTTAGTTCTTTTTTTTTCTTTTTTTCATTATTCTGTTAAGAAAGTACTTGTATTTTTCTTATTTTGAAAAGTTCAAACTTCTGCTGTTGTTGTTTTGATCATTTTCATGGATGGGGGACAACGGCATATTATACATATGTATGTATGTATGTATTTTATATAATTATGTTTTATTTTTACAATATTGGTCTGTTGGGTCTGGCAAAAAGATTGAATTTAATCTTGAATCTTAAGAGCTTAAGTTAGTTCAATTGATCGAGTGTAGTGTACCTACCTAATATGTATTTTGAGATTGTGTATATAGATACATTTGTATATATACATATAAATTATATATAAAAAGCAAACGCATACATATATTTTATGTAGACATCATGAACATTGCGAGTCAATATATTATCATCAGAATAACAGCTAACTCAAACTAAAATAAGTTACTAACAAGCCCAAGTTGAACAACAAAACTGGGGTCTGACTGAGACTTAATCAAAATCTTGTGGAGGCTTTTAGGATTTTTTGTCTTGATCTGAAAAAACAGTCAGTCTGTACATTTACAATTGTGTGGATTGGTTGTGAGATTGCGAGTTATGTGCTTAAAATGAAGAATAAATCTTAAAAGAAAAAAAAAACAGAAAAATAAAATAAATAAAAAAATTAAAATAAAAGATATCGTTAAAAAAAAAAAAGATAAATATTTTATATAGTTAGTTGTTGTTGATATTATCAGTCTAATTATTAAATGTAACAAAAATTAAAAGAAAGAAAAAATTAATAATAGTAATAGAGATAGTACGAGCTCTAATTGAAGCCATTCGTATGTGCCTTTTTATGTTAACTGTGTAAAATTTAAATAAATTGATTGGTGTTTTTTGTTTTTTTGTTTTTTCATTTGTTACTTTTTTCTTCATCATCATATCGAATCTTATTTTATTTTTATATTTCCATGTGAATAATTAAAATAATGTATAAATGGTAACGATATGCAGCACCAGTTGCTTTTATAGAAAATTGTTTTATTGTGATAAATATATAAATAGAAGAGACAAAAGCATTTATTATAAATGTTTAATATGTGGAAGAATTCAACATGTAGAATACATAAAATTATCTCTTGGAAGTGTCATAAAATTCTCTATCAATTGAGTTATAATACAGCATAATCTATATTTTTAATATATACATACATATATTTTTTATTTTGTTGGTTTTTTTTTTGTTTTGTTTTGTTATTATAAAGAGATAAGATGTGCGTTTAGTTAATACCTAATAACAACTTTTCCACATTTTCATATTTGAACTTTGAATCATTTAGGTGAAAGTCATATCATCCATATAAGTATTATATCTGCATATATGTATGAATTTTGTATCTACATATAATGCACCTATCACTTCTGTTTTGATTATAGTTAAAAAGATGTGAAAGTTTGTCGCGTTTAAACTAATAATGAAAGAGAATTAAATCTAAAACGAAAAATACGTATACATATCTATATTTTCGTTTTATTTTTCTTAATCAAAAAATAAATAAATTTTCATGATATTCGAAAATAGATTGTGATTAAAAGTAGATAAAACGAAAATCAACATAACATTTCAATTTATCAAATTATAATTATATCGTGTTTAAATTGAAAACGAAAAATGAAATACATAATTCATTTGAATCAAATAAGAATTTAGTAAAAAATCTAAATAAAAAATAAATCGTAAAATACTTTTAACCAATAAAAATTAAATCACGTAAAAATTTTTGATAAACATATTAAAATAAAAAGAAAAAAAAAAATTGATCAAAAGTCACATAAGTAATATTTTTATTTTAAATTTATAAAAACAGTTGATCATGAGGCTGTTTTAAGTCTTTGTTCAAGTTTGCTTTTTTTTTTTTTAGATTATTAGCCTTTTTTTTTCAATTGAAATTTTTAAATTGTGATAATAACGAAAATAGTCTTTAATGTGATTTTTGTGAAAAGTGATATTACAAATTAATAAATAATTAAATTAAACAGCAAAAAATTATTCATAATAATTGCTCACGTATTTTTGTATTTTGTTTTTCAATAAATCATAAATAATAGGAGTAATATTTTTAAAAGAAAAAAAAAAATGTCACATGGACAATTTGCTAGTCGACCATATAGTTCATTTCGAACAACAAAATCAAATACCGGTCATATAAAATTATTATCACCAACAAATTTAATATCAAATAATAAATCAACAGCACCAGCATCTTCATTATCTTCCACATCTCGTACTTTTACAAATTCACGTTTGCATTTATATCGAAGTAATTTGTATGCAAATCAATTTTCATCTTCACACAAAGGCGAGAGAAATCAGAATAATAATAATAATTATAATAATAATAACAACAATAATAATACAATTAATAATAATAATAATAACGACAATAAAAATCAATTATCTACAATTACAAAATCGAAATTATATCGTCAAAATGAATCTAATTCGATAAAAAATGATAGTCATAATCATAATTTATCACTCTCTCCATTAATTTCACAAAAAAATTTTCAAAGAAATCGATCATCAAATGATAGTAATAAAAATATTGAAAATCATAATGGTGCATTAATAACTTCAAATCTAAAAAATATTGATGATGACGATAATTGTACTTGTATTTCAAGTACAAGATCATCGAATATTACGAATTCTATTAAAACTAATAATAAATTAATTCAAAATACCAATGATGATAATACAAAAAATTCTCATCGTTCTTGCCTCCTATATTTAAAGACACAATCACCATCAGTAGTTGTAAATAGTAATAATAATAATAATAATAAAAATAATAATTCAACATCAAAATCGATAACAACAACAACAACATCAACAAATGAAACAATTTTACCTAAATATGGTATTAGAAGTTCCTTCAAAAATCGCTATTTAAATTTTATTGGTGCACAAAGTGATTGTTCCCAGAAAAGGCCTTATAATAATAATTCAGTTAAAAACCATAAAGAAAATAATTTAAATGGCAATAAAAATAATAATTATCACATTAGGAATAAGGAAAATAATTTAAGTAAAAAATTACCACCATATAAAAATATTTATGATTTTTATAATAATAAATATAATTCAAAAGAATCTATATCACGTTCATCATCTTCTCCATCTTTTTCAAATTTTGTAAATAGTTCAATTCGTTCTACGCCACCATTAACACAACAACAACAACAACAAAAATCATTTTCTAGTAAATTTCCAAATGGTTTACCATTTGAAGATGAATTTTATCATCGTAGAAGATCATATTCGCAATCATCTAGTAACAATAGTTATTATAAAAATACCAATCCATCACATTATAATATTGATAATAGAGAAAATAATATTAAAAAAAATTGTGATATTGAAGTTAAAAACAATGATAACATTGATGTTAATCATTCTGATAATGATGATGATGAATTTTCACGTAAACCATCAAACGAACCATTAATTGTGGATTTTACAAAGAAATATCATCGTGATGATGATAAGTTTCAAAAACGAAAGAATAATTTTGAATTAGATAATTTAAGTTCTGAAATGATTCATAACGAAAAAAATAATTGTTTTAATGCACATGATAATAATAACGAAAAAACCATAACTAGTCATCCTGATTACTTTTATAAATTTATAAGTACTACAAAAGGAGCATATGATAATGAAGTTATAGTTCGAGAGCAACCTGTTGTTTATATAGCTGAAAAATCGTGGATTCCAAAATGTAATCGTTTAGCATATAAATATGACATTTTGGAATCCACGAAAAATGATTCAGAGTGAGTTTTTTTTCTTTTTTTTTTCATATGTCAAGAAAATTAATTATAATATTTTAATTGAACGGCGATTAGTTTTTTTTCTCTTTACACACGTAAATTATTTTAACATTACAAATGATTAAGTGCATTTGAAAAATCATTACTTCACCAGAAAACCAAAACTTGGAATTTTAAATTTAAATTTAGTTATTTTTAAATCTTACTTTTGATAAACTTTTAACATTCACAATACAATATCTCCACGTCCATTTCAAAACGGTATACATACATATATACATATTTTCTTTTCCTTCTTCTGTCATTAAAAAATTTTTATTGCTATATTATTTTTCAAGTAATTTTATAATGCTAAAACAATTTATGCTTATGCTCATGACAAATTGTCAAAAAATAAAAAAAGTAACCAAATAATGTAAAATTGACTAACGGAAACGGAAATTGAAATTCCCATATGCATATTATGTATGTATATTCCATGCATTCTTATGATTTTAATTATTTCTATGTTTATTAAGTAATTTATTTATTTATTATTTTCCATTTTATTTAATTTTATAATTTATTCATGAACAATTTTATATATGTATATGTATAAAAATAAAATTATGAAATTGAAAACTATTATATTTTTCTTGTCACAAATATTTTCTATGATATTTTTCATATATATATTTTATATTATGTATTTAAAAAGAAATAATATAAAAATCTAATGAAAATTAAATAAATTCTTCATTAAAAAAAAAAAAAAAACATTTTTTTAAAATATCTTCAGTCGTTTTGTTTAAAATGCATAAAATTAAAATTTTTTTTTTTTTATAATAATCGGGTATTTAATAACAATAAAAACAAGAAATGAAGGTGGGAAGAAAAAATATTAGTATATGAAATAAGTTTTTTATTATTTTTTAGTTGGACTATCTTTTATCCAAGATATTTTCAAGGTTTTGCTACTACTAACTCATATAGTCATAGTATAATATTCACATTTTTTTTTTGTGGTTTTTTTATTTTTATGTCAAGTAAATTTTTAATTTTTTTTATAAATGTAATTGTTCTTTAAAAATGCATAGGTATGTTGTGTTGATTCGGTACATTTGACCAATTAAACCATTTAGAGCAAAAGTTATAGCAATATGTATATAGCTATACAAATATAATACATGTGTGTAGATATGCACGTACATACGTAGAGATTTTAGACATAACTAATCGTTGTAATAATAATAAAAATAAAAATGAATTTAATATCAAATTGAGATTTGTGTTTATAAAAACATGTGTTCACCTTAATTGAAAGAAAGATGTTCTGTTGTATAGCTACATACATATAAGTATGTACATATACTATACATAATATGTATGTTCATATGTATATGACTGTATAAAAATTAAAAAAGTTTAATATTATTTAATAGTTATTATTTTATTTCATTTCATTTTTTATTTACTAATTTTAGTATTTACACGAAAGTAATAAAAATATATCGGTTTATTTTTTAAACTAGGTAGTTTTTTTTTTTTTTTTTGATTATAAAATAAAATTGAAAAATAAGAAAATTTTACTTTTTAAATTTTTTCAATTGAAAAAAAAAAGAGAGAGAAAAAAAAAATGAAAGTTATTTAAAATATGTTAAAATTCTAAATTTATTATGAATTAAAAAATTTTAAATAAATGAAAACATAAAATTAATTCAATTGTGAATTTAATAATCTTATTTGAAGAATAATTAGAGATTATTAGAACACCTACATGGAAAAATTGTAAATACGTTATTATTAACTAATAAAATAAGATTTCATTTTTTTTTTATTCTTTTCTAATTTTAAAATAAATTTGATAATGAAAATATGCGTAATTATTTTATGTAAAAGAGAAAAAAAAAATATAAAATTAAAATCCAGGTGGGATGCAACTAATTTATAATTTGTGGTATTACCTACTTAAATAGAATTCAAGATTTTTTTTTTCTAAATTACTTTAAAGCATTGGTATGCATTCAAATTTACTTTCAATTTATTCACAATGAAATTTAATTTTCAGTTTTTTTTTTGTGTTCTTTTTCTGTACAATCAGATATAGACTAATTGATTTGATTTTTTTTTTGTTTGTTAATAGCCGTTTTTAAACTTTTGTTCCTCATTTTATTTGATTTTCTATTTCTCTTTTCTTAAATTCTAAGTTAAATGACCTGATTTTATCGTGTATATACTTGTACCAATATTTACCACCACATGGATACATTTTGAACATACATATAAATTACTTTTTTCTTATATTTTTTCATTGAATATCATTTGTATATGACAAAATGTATCTTTAAGGTTTTTTTTTTTTGTTCATACAAAATTTTTTTTTTATACTTTGTCTCGTTTGTGGTATGATAGTTGCTGACCTTGCTCGTTTTTTAAGCTTCAATTGTTGTAAAAGGAACCGGTAAGAAATTAAAACGTTAACATTTTGTTGAAGAAAAAAAAAATGATTCATGAAAAATTGGCAAAAGAAGTACTTATTTAAATATAATGGAGTTTTTTTTTTTAAATAAATGAATTATTTTCACTTAAGTAAATTTCTTTTATTGAAAATACAGCTATTTTTTCACTTGATCTTTTTTTTTTTTTCTGTTGATTTTATTGGCATATTAACATATTTTTTGATATTGTTATTTTATATACTCGAACAGTTTTTGTTTTGTCTTAATTTAGAGGAATTTTTTAAAATATGCAATTAATTTATTTTAATGTAAAAATATAAAAGTAAAACTATAAAAAAAATCAACGGGAAAATATTCATTTTCCTCTTAAATTTAATATCACAATTTATAGTTTTTTTTTAATTTGTGTTCGTTACGCTCGTCACATATAGCATAAAATTTTCATATTTAATCATATCATCCGACTGTAAGTTAATAAAAAAATAAGGGTTGACAACAAATGTAATTGATAAATAAGCTTGATTATGATTATTTATGGTATCAATTTTATTATCAGTGAAACAGATGAGTTGAATTTTTCGTTTTTTTTTTTTTTTATAAGTTGAGAATAATTCATGTATGTATGTAAATACCACCATATGTGCAAACTTTTAAATGAAAATAATAATAGAATACAATTTGACGAATTTATTTGTTCAAAAAATTTGTTCAATTCAAAAATTATTATTTTTCCGCATTTTTGTCTCGATATAAATTCTATGAAGATAAAGATTCTTATTATTATGAAAGAAAGAAAAAAAAACAACATTTTTGAAAAGTTGAATATTTATTCCTTGAGAATATTTTGATATAGAAATATCTCGAAATTATGAGTAATATTTTAACAGATTCTATTAAAAACAAAAAAAACAAAATTAAAACACGTAGATTTCATTGAACTTACATTTAAATTGATGTCAATTAAAAATAAACTAAAAAAAAAAAAATTTAACAATAAATTTTCCGTTCATTTGCTTAATTTTTTAAATTAATTTAAATGTGACATGTTTAAAACGTGTAATAAATTTTTTCTCATGAAAATATGACTAAAACGGTTTTAATTTTCTTTTATAACTGGCTATACAAAAGAAAGATCAATAAAAGGAGCATGATTTTTAGTTATTATTACTATTATTTAAAAAAAAAAAAAAAAAAAAAACAACTTGAATACCATTTTTGGAATATTGTGTTTAACTTCCTTGATAAAAAGTTTATGTATGCATCATTTGTTAAACAGAGGACAAAGAAAACAAACGGGAAATGTATTCAAAATGTAAGCTTCACGTTTTCTGTTTATTATTATTATTATTATCATTATTTTTTTATTGCATACCTGTTAAATTCAATTAAAGTTTTTAAAATTCTACTAAGATAAAGTGCTGTTGATGAGAATCATTCAAGCTTAAATTTAAAAAAAAAAAAAAAAGAATTAAGAACAAAAAATAAATGTTGATGGTTTACAGAGCACAAATATATACATACATATTTATTTTTCTTATGTACATATATTTTGAACATAACTGTATTCATTTAATCATGTTATTGACTCCAACTTCCAACATTATTTTAATCGTTTGCAATTTTATTATTACAAAGAAAACTGAGCCACAAAAAAAAAAAAAAAATTTTATAATAATCATGTATACCCTGCTCTCAAAAGTGTAGGTGTTTAGTTATCCAAATTTGTCTTGACATATCGAGAATGTAATACAAGGGCGGATAACCTTACGTTGTATTTTTTTTCTTCTGTTTTTCTTTTCATCCGTGGTTTTTTTTTTTATTTCTTTTAAATTCAATGATTTCTTTTGCAAATAATACAAGAAATGAAACACCTCTGTCATCTGTCAAAATTCAAGAAAATAAAAAGAAGAATTGAATGACGAGTAATAATGAAATCACTATGTTTTAATTCAAATTAAAAAAAAAAATAATAAAATAAAATAAAAATACAGCGAAAAATTTTTACAACAGTTATAATAAAGACAAAACAAGCTTTCGCCAAAATAAATAATGTGTATCTTTTATCTTATGTAAATTTGTGAGAAGAAAGAAAAAAACGGCATTTTGTCATATGCATTGACATTGATTGAATGTTTTTTTTTCTGCAAAAAATAACAAATAGAAGAGATTGGAAAAAAAATCATTAAATATCACTGCATGATTCATTTATGAATAAATTTTGATTGAAATACATTATGCAAAAAAAAAAGGAGAAAAAAAATGCCCTTAATACCAGTGAATTTATCCTACGCAAAATGTAAATGTATCTTTACACCTATTAAATAGAAGACATTTGAAAATTGTTTTTTTTTTTTTTTTTTGATAGACACATAAACATGTACATTCAGCATATTTATTTATTACTTGAGATTCATCGATAAATTTTTTACAACTTTAACATTAAATTTAATATCTAGAACATGACAAACACATCAGAAAAAAAAATGTCATTAAATTCATTTATAATATTTTTTATCTTTATTTTCTTTATTTTTAAAAATTTTTTTTTTTTTTCAAACTACTAAAATAAATGTATTTTATTTGTAATTTATTATTTAGAAATTTATTTCAATATACAATGATCTTTCTCTTCTCGATTCCGGTATCAAGAATTTATCTATATAAGGAAGATGATTAGATTGTGTTTGGACTTGAATTTAAAAAAAAAAAAAACAACACACATTTTCTTTTTTAAAATTTTTTAATTTTAACTGCTTTGTTTTTTTTTTTTCATATATGAATTTATTGTGAAATGGCACAACATTATTGTAGATTTAGCTGTATTAGTGTAGGTTAAGGTTGGAATTTTTTAAAAGTAAATAAGTATATAATGTAATTGCATTAATAAAAGTAACAATTGTATGTTATTAAAGAAAATAATAAGTACAAGATATCACGATTTATGTTTATGATTTAAGAAAAAAATATACATACATATATGGAATTTATAGGGTATCTTGACAGAAAAGAAATAAATTAATACAAAATGTGTAATATCAATCTTGCACTACTTAGATTCAAATTAGATTCAAGATTTCTTAAAACATTAAGGTATTGTTTTTTTTTTTCTACTTTGACTATTCTTTAAAAAACGTGTCCATTTGAATTTTTTTCAATTATTTTCTATAAGACACCCTGTATAAATACATGTATGTACATATGTACATGAATTATTATGTAATATAAAATTTATTTCACGCATGTATTCATTCTCGATGTCTATATAATTACCGTAGTAGATACTGTTTGCATTTAATTTTTTTTTCTTCACATTACATATTCTACAGAATAAATATTTAAATTTGACAAAATTAATTTCTTGTGATATCTACCACAATAATATATTTTAATTTAAATATGTTTGAAAGAGAAAAAAAATTCTTTTTATAGAAATATTACTTGAAAGCTTTTCTAAATTAAAAATTAATTCTAATATTGATATTTGACATTGATTAGATTCAAGTGATAGACGATAAAAAAAAATATATGTATATGTACATAGTTGGAAAAAAAAAATATACATAATAAATAAACATAGATTAATGACAATTTCAAGACCAACATTTTGAGATAAGTAATAAAATAAATGAATTCATTTAACAAAAGTATCTGATATTTTTTTTTCTTCATTATTCTCTCTCAATTTATTATAATTTATTTGATTTCCATATTTGAAGATATGAAATTAAAATCATTAATATATTCTTCTTGTGTTATGTACATACACTTTAAAAAATAATATTTTATTATTAATGTTCTCAAAAATTAAACGGTAATTATACGATATAAATGTAGGAATTTGAAAAGAAAAAAAAATATTTGTCAAATTTAATATTCATAAAGAAAAAGAAGTACAAAGAATAAAATTTAGATCAATTTGAATAATGGAAAAAAAAATCTTTTGTTTTTGTTATTTTTATTATTTGGAATAATGACTCATTAATACCGTTTGTTGATTTTTTTAAAAAAGATATTCAAAGAAAAACTTAAGAAAATTTTTAAGAACAAAAAGAACGAAATAATTTGAGTGCAAACACCTTTAATGGTTTTTTTTTTAAAGGATGATTTTCCTGGTACATAATTAGACACGTTAATTATTATTATTGACATTATACTTGTACTCTTACAAGTAATATGTAAATTGAAATGTTTTTTGTAAGTTAATAATAATATACTGAAAAAATTTAAAGTAGTGTTAAGTGTCATTACACTTTTTTAGTGGTAATTTTGACTTAATTATGTTTTATTTTTTTCATTTGAAACATAAAATTTCGTGATGTTATGAAAAAAAAAAAATGAGGAAATTATTTTATATTATGAAGATTGTGTTTCAACACAATGTGTGTTACTAAGAATTAGGTGTTATTAAAATCAACTGTGTCATGATGATTATAATGATTCAACAAATTCTGCAAATTCAGATTCAAAAAATTTTTTTTTTCTTTTCGTTTTGATTTTACCTTCGTTGAATTACAAAATTTTATGAAATTTTCAACATTAGATATAGGAGAAAGTTTTTTTTTTGTTTGTTTTTGTTTTGCATTTATATCTCAATAAAGTTTAGAGAAAAGAAAACCTTTAGAGTCATTTCGAAATGATTATTTTATTTGAAATAATTCTAAATAAGGAAAATAATAACATACGAACCTAATTGGGAAGAACAAATTACATATCACGATATGTACATATGTTTAAAAAAAAAATTTAATTATGTCATGGTTATTACCGTCAAAGTAGTTTTTTTGTATCATCAGGAAATTATCTTGTATATACTTGTACTTTCAAAAAAATTTAAGAAGCTATAAAAAGGAATTAAATCTGAATCATTTTTGGCTAAAAACAATACATTTTTTTTTTTTAAATTGCAAAATCTTAAAAGTAATACATATATTTTTTATGGTATTGTTACCTATGTGAGTGCAACTTATAAACATAAATCTTGTATTTACAAGAGTTCATTCAACGACCTTGAGTGATAATGCAGTTACAAATTCATGAAGATTGTAGGCGTCTGAGCAATATTTGTAATTTTTTATTTAAAAAAAAAAAATCAAATTATAATTTTAAAAAAATATATACAATGTATTAGTAATTCATTGAAAATTCTACTTTTTTTTTTTTTTTATAAAGAAAAAGTGATAATGAAATTTATCCTTAATTTTTCAAAGAATTTGCATTGTTTTTTCAAACATTGAATATTGAAAAATAAACGTGAAAATTGATAAAATTAAAGATAAATGACAGGTGTTTTGAACAATTGTTTTATTAATTATAAGTTATGAATAATTAAACAAAAAAAAAGTTATGACTAAATCGAGAAGTTTTTATAGATTAAAATCAGCGTTGTCATAATTATAGGCTTTTGTATTCGTCCCGGAAGATCTTTCTTCTTAAAAACAAAAGAAAGGTCATTCACTTTTTACAATAAATAAAATTATTCTATTATTAAATATGAATTACAAAATGCGCACAACTAAAATATTTATTCATTTCAATATCAATAATAATATTTAAATAATAATTGATCTCAATTTATTTATTCGATATTTTTTTCTTCAAAAATAAATATCAATCCGATGCTACGTTACTTAATATACTGTTTGATTGTATACATTTTATTCAATTTAATTATGTATGTTTTATTTTACTGTTTCTCTCCCTCTTGTTTTTTTTTTTTTTTACTGAAAACTTTTTTGTTTTTTTTAATTATTTTTTTACTTTTTTTGTTTTTGTATTATTTATTCTATGTATAATGTATGTAAGTGAGTTAATCATTTATTTTCTTTTGTTACTACTTGAAAAAAAAAATATACTGTTTTGTGTTTCATTGTTTTGACGGCAAATGATGATATTATTTAAGTTGACCATACATTACAGGAAGAAAAAAAAAAAAAAAAAATCAAAGCCTATGCTAGAAAAAGTAGAAAGAAAAATCATTCTATTTTTTTTTCTTATCACATTAATTTTAAAATGACATTAAACTCTGATTCATAATTATCTCAATTAAAATTGAGAGTGAAATAATTTTTAATCATGTTTTCAGTAACATTGAGTATATTGCTGGCATTTGATCGTATTAAAAATTCAGTATTATAGTTTTCATTTTTAAAAAAACATTGTTTTTTTTTTTTAAATTGTTTTTGTTTTTCTGTAGAGATTAAATTTAAATCGAAAGAAAAAAGAAATTCAAATTTGATAAATAATGTGCTGGAAATTTGCGTATTTATTTGGTCATTCAATAAATGGAACAAATTTAAAATCACAATTTGCTAATTTGTAGGTATTTAAGAGAAAAAAAAATTAAATATTTATACTGTTTTTGAAAGAAAAGTTATACAATATATAAATAAATAGATAAATGTAGAGTAAAATTTCAGGGTTGAAAAATTATTTACAGAAAATGTTTTTCAGTTCGTAATTCACGACAAAAAAATAATAAAATAAAATAAAAACTGATATTAAGGTCATTTTTTAATTGTAAACAAAAGTTAATTTTAATCGATTTTTTTTTTATTATAAATTTATTTTACAATTATTATTTGAAATAATAAACAAATAAACATAAAAATTTTAATTAATATTATAAAATTTACAATTTTTTAAAAAAAATAATAATATTATTTAAATTTGAATTTTTCAGCTATGAACGTTCCTCTAGACGTAAAACAGAAAGATCAAAAAGATCCCATCATCGTAAAACACCGACATCAGCTAGACGTGGTCATAGATATCGTTTTGATTATGAAGAAGATTTTAATAACTCTTCATATCGTCGACGTCGTGAGCCCGCTAAAAAAACTGAAAATAGGATAACACCAGCAAAGGTAAAAAAATTCCATTTTACATACAGGAAAGTTCGAGATTTTTTCTTTCTCTTAAATTTATTTTTAATATTTAATTTTCCTTAAAAATTTTTCATTTAGAAAATTTCCTTTTAACTATCAAAAAATAATCCAATCTGAAAATTTCTCTAATGAATTGCATTATACATATTTTCTTATACCTATAAAATATTCAAATTTAAAACAAATTATAAAAACAAAATAACTTCTAGTTCACAATTCAGAAAAAGAAAAAAATTACCTATATGAATTTTAATTTTATTACATATTATTTTTATTCAAGGAAAATAATTAAAATATTTTACAATTTACACCTGTAAAGGTGTTACGATATATCTTAAATAAATTTTTTAATTAAATAACAATTTATTTGTAACTAAAAAAAGAACAATTTTAAATACAAATACATATACTTAAAGTATCTATATTTTTTTGTAATATAGGTATGGTTGACTATTTAAAAAATTTATAATGCGTTTTCTATGTCTTTTATGTGATTTTACACAAAAATACTGACAAGATTTTTACATAGCTTTTTATTTTTATTTATTTGTTTTTAACTATTCGATGCGAATACAACTTATAAATTAATTAATAAAAAGAAAAAAAAAATCAACAAACAAACAAAAAGAATTTATTTTAAAATAAATTTTATACATAATGTAGATGTATTCTCTCGGTCATATATTGAACAGGAAGAACAGTTGATTTCTTATCTAGAATAATAAGAAATATATTGTTGTGTTTGAAATTGATTTAGAAAAAAAAAACATGAAAAAAACTGAAGAACTTTTGAATGCCTGTAGTGATAATGTGTAATGAAGTATGTACAAGTGTGCTAGCTAATGATAATATATATTTTTTTTTGTCGTTATTGAGCGCCATCTATACCCTTAGAAATCAGCAATGTAACAATACATGTCGATTGATGAAGGATTTTTTTCATGTGTACATGATTCAAAATAATGACTTAATTTTATTTCTCTTATTTATTTAATTAATCGTAAATATTCGTAGCTAATTGCTACAAGGTAATTTAAAAAAAAAAAAAAATTTGAATGAATAATATATCCACTTTTGGATTTTTTTATTTTTAATACAAAATTAAAATAAAATTTATTTGTCTTTTTGCATATTAGTTAAGCATTTGTTTTTATTCAGTATCGTTAATTAATTTAATAAATATATATAAAACAATTTTGAAAAAACAAAAAAAAAAAAAAAGGCAAAAATAAAATAATATAGAGTAGAAAGAGAGAAATAAGCAAATGGAGAATACGATTAAACAATTTACGAACGAATCAAGTTATGAATTATTTATTAAAAGTGCTAAAGATAATTGTCAGGAAGATAATGACGACAATTCAAACGATTTTACATACGAAACTTTTGAAAATTATCTGAAAAGAATTGTAAGTTGAATAAAAAATATTTAATTATCTCGTTATTTCGTATTATTGTTTTTATATAAGTTGTTTTATTTGTATCATTTCACATATAAAATGACTGAGTTGCATTATCATTGAAATTCGTTTACTTAAAAATAATTTTTATCTAAAAAGTTTCACTATATAATCAACATTTGTTATTTATTCATACTTACATATTTATTTTGAAGTTTTTTAATTTTTGTTCTTCCTGTTTTCACTTTTTTTTGTTTTTGGTCATTATTGTTTTTATCAATGATTTTTAATTTAAAAAAAAATTGTTAATAAAATATATACTGAATTAAAAATTTATGTTTCAAACAAAATACTAATCTAATTTTGTATGCATATGTATTAATTTTATCTGTAATATATTGTATTTTATTTTTAATTTACAATAACATTTAAAATGGTATTTATTTGATTGTCTTACCATGTAAACAAAATCTAAAGTATAGGAGATTTTGACAAAATGAATCATAATCAAAAATAAATCTATTTTTTCACACTCAAAATAAAATTATACATTACAGACAAATGTCTAGCAAGTATTATTAATTTACATAAGTTTGTACCATATTTGTATAAAGTTTCGAATATACAGTAGTAGCATATTTTCATCATTTTAGCCCTATGATTCATTTTATTCCAATAATGTCAAGAAAATATCATATAAAATAATTTCCCTGTAGTAAAATATATAATTAAAATTCATTTTAATAGAATTTTATTAAAAATGTGCTTGAGCTTCAACAATCCTTTTACAATGAATTTTTCCATTGTACATTTCTTAATACTATTTCAGATAGAAAATTGATCGTGTAGGCGTTAAAATAAAATATAAAAAAAGAGATTGCTGTAAGTTTTTATTTAATTTTCTTGTAGAATTACCAAATCTTGTTGATTTATTGAAAATTTTATAACGTGTAAATATTCCAAACAAATTTTCAGATTTCACTGTAAGATCATTTGCAGAATTTTCTGAACTTTTTGAAAAAATATTTTTCAGAACGTTTATTACTGTTGAAGATCATACGCAGGTCTAATAGAAGAAGGCCAAACTAATGAAATTAAATTGAGAATTTGAATAATATATTATATTTTAATCTTGAAGAAAGATGGTAACACAGATTTTCTTGAACTTATACTACATTCTTCATCTTGTGCAAGTACATAAAATTTTCTTAATATTATTTCTCTCAGAGATATTTTTAATTTTTAAAAATAATAATTACATCGTCATGATGATAATGACTTCATATTCGCATATACATACATACACGTGTATATTATAAGCAGGGATGTAAGATCATAACATAAAATTGTATAAATGAATTTTTCTGAAAAAAATATGTTTTGAGAGAAAATTTCTTATACATATTAGTCTTCATCATCATATTATGAAGATTTTCGTTTATATTTTATAAAGTTTTCTTCAAAAATATTGCATACATATGTTTTGTGAAAAAAAAACTACATATTTTAGAATTGTATTGAACGCCATATGACGTGAAAGATCTATTTTTTCGTACAATCTTGTTTGATCCTCTTCTATTGGCAAAGAAATATTTTCAATTCTTTTTTTTTTTTAAGTATATTGACTTTTTTTTCTTGTGGATACAAAAATAAAAAAGTTGTTTTAATTTAAGCTTGCGCTATTCTCATCACACACAATCTGTAACAGATCGACAAAAAAAAAACATTTTTAAAGCGCATTATTTGATTCTGTAGTTAAAAACACACACGAGATCATCATTTAGCGATTGTTCGTGGTTGAACGAAAATCCGTATTTTCTTTTCTTATATATATATATATACATATATTTAAATTTTTTAGTCATTTTCTTTTATTTCTCTTTATTTTTGTTCCTTTTTTTCTACATTGTAATATATATTTTTTAATTCATTACAAATAAGTTCGCTTGAAAGGAATAATACACTTGTTTTAATTTTTTTTTTTTTTTTCGTTTAAGAGTTTTCATTACACATTAATCAATTATTTCTAATTAATTATAATAAAATATTAAAATTTATGAAAAGTAACATTAATCGCGACTAGCTGTAATTTAAATCATCTAATTTATATTATATTTTCGGGAGTCGTGCATTTACACAACTTTTGAAAAAGAAATATAAATAAAATAAAAAAAAGGAAAAATATTCTTTTTTGTATATACAAATGTACATATCACTGAATTTTTTTTTAAAACTTTAAATAAGTGTGTGAAAAGTGATATAATACTGTGCTAATTTTGGAAAATCTGTAACGATAATTAAAAACAGTTTCAATTTTTTTAAAAAATAAAAGTGTTTATCAAAAAGAAAAATTTTACCTAAAGTTATAAAATAAATTTTCTATTATATTTTAACTTTTTTTTTTTTTTTTTTTTAAATAATTTTTTATTTGAATGTCTAATATTATTGCTTACATATACAACGCAGACTTGAAATATAATAAAGATATAAATATATCAACAAAGAAAATAATAGTATATAATTATAAGATCAATCAGTATAGAACATACTTTGAAATAAATGAATTTCCTTGACAAAGAGAACACAAATAAAAGTTTTTCAAATTTAAAAATACTATTTCAAATTTTTTTTCTAAACATTTTTTTCTTACAAAATAAAAAAGTCATGTTGTAAGTTATTTAAAAGTTCAAGGCTGATTTTGCTAAAATATCGAAATTGATGTTTGATACAATTTAAAATGAATTTACCACAATAACTATTTGCCGAGGTTATTCATTAATTTTCAAAACCTTTTTTTTTTTTTTTTTAAATGTGGTATTGAATAAATAATTAAATCGATTTACAATAGATATTTTACATATCTGCTTAATATCTATAATTTTCCTCTGATTTCTAGATTCAATTTAAAACTGACACGAACTTCAAATTTAACTTACAACAAACAATTTTCATATTTTTCCTTTTAATATTTTGTTTTGAATTTTTTATTTATTTATTTATTTTTTTTTTCAAATAATTTAATTATTTGTTTTTTCTAAACCTATAAACTCATGTCTATTCGAATTATTTTTAAAGTAAAAGTAATAAATGAATAAATGTAAGCAATAATTTAGATAATATAAATATAAAGTTATGTTTTCTTATTTATTAGGTAAAATAATTGGAAAAAATTTAAAAAAAGTGAGGTTATGTGAAAAATTATTTTACTTGTTTATCATTTAGAAATTATTTTTGATCAGCAAAAATTAAAAAAAAAAAAAAAAACTTAAAAAAGTAACGAATTAAAAAAGAAAATATGTCGACAGATACAAAAGTGTTACCGCAAATAATAAATGATAATACAAAAACAATGAATGATAAAAATGATGATAAAAGTACTAGCTGTACACCACGTAATGCTTTATTTTGCTGTTCAAGCCCGGTTTGTTTAACTATATCTGCTGCACCAAAAATCCTTCCCATTGACTACCATTATCAACAAGTGGATAATAATAATGATTTAATAGCAATAAATAATATTAATAATAATAATAATAATATTACTACCAATCAAACAGTTAATGATGAATTAAGGAATGGTGAACAAACAAAATTGGATAATATTAAAAATCTACCTTTATCGGTACCTGATTTAGCAAAAATGAGCGCAATGACCAATACGAATGGAATTATTATCAATGGGGACGCTACCAATCATGAAAATAATAATGAACAAGAACAGAAAAAAGAAAGAAGAAGAATTCGTACACCACCTGCACCAAATCTTAAATTTGGTACACTTTTAAAAAAAGTAACACCACCAAAAACAAAAATAACAGTTAAACATAACGATGGCCCAATGTTGGGTGTTGTTTTACGTAAAGTTGAAAAAAAAGTTGAACCAGTTAAAAGTATATTAGATGATAATAAACCATTATATCATTTAACGGTCGTTCGCAATGGTGATAATTCCAAATCGAGTGGTAATAAAATAAATAAACAGCCACCTGTTGAACAACGTAAAATTAGCAATACAACATCAAACTTAACAAATGCCAAAAAAACTGCTGATACAAATAATAATGCTAAAAATACACTTGCTAAACCAACAAATAATACTGCCATTAATCAAATTAAAAAGCCAACAACTGCTACAGTTTCAACTAAAGCTCAACCTCGTATGCCAATAACTGTACAAAAGATTGAGGGTGATAAAATTATAATCATCAAAAAAATACCTGTTCCTAAAAATGGAAAATTACCTCCCCATCTATTACATTTACAGGTTGTCTTTTTTAACAAATTTAATATAAACATTTTTATAAAAAAAGGATTTCTTAAGGATTTTTGAGATGCAGTTTTTCTTTTTATATATGTATTTTTTTATTACAAGTTTTAATTGTAGTTTTTTTTTCTTCTTTAAATTTTAGATTATTTAAAAATTAATAAATAAATGTTTACATTTTTGTTAACACAAAACTTTTACTATCATACAATCGAGAAATAATTTTTTAAAGGATTTTCTTCGAATATATTTAAAAGAAAAATAAAGGAAAAAGGAAATTCCATTTACATTTCAAAATATATTACCAAAACAAGTATATCTAAATCTTTTTTTTTAATAATTATTGTATGATAGTTATTCAATGAATTCATCACATCATGTTTTTATGTGTTTCATCTGTGGACTAATAAAAATTAAAATATATATGTATATGTATATTTATATATATATGTATGTATGTATATATATAAATTAATTATTATGTCGTCTTTTTTTTAATGAATTAAAATGAATTAAATTTACATTACAAAATATTTTATTACATTGAAAAAATTTCAGAATCGCATATCAACATATGATTTTCCACAGTATTGCGAAAATGAGAAAAGTTTACAGAAAATTGATGTTAACATTGCTTCAAAACCAATGAATGTATCTTCGCAGATAAAAAACAATAACAACAACATCAATAACAGCAACAGCAGCAATAATGAAAATAATTTACCTTCTGATAGAGTAAAAGAAATCGATAATAACAATAAAACAAGTATTCCATTAAATAATGGTGAAACTGAAAGTAGTTATTTTGCAGCAGCAATAACATTATCACCATCCTTAGGTGGTGGTGCTAGTAATAATTCAAAACAGTATCAATTATCGAAAGGCACTATGTCATCGTCAAATATTATGACAAGAGAATTATCATCGGATTCAAGTTTATCATCGACATCGGCTTCTGCATCAGTTTCACCACCACTGTTATCATCTAGTATCAATCTTCAACAAACTTATAATAGAAAACAACAACAGCATCAACAGCAGCAGCACCAATTAAAACAATTACCTTCTGTTGCAAATTCAAGTGGTAATGATCAATTAAAGAAATTGTCCAGTTTAGTTGTACAAAGCAATAAAAAACAAAGTGAAAATAATGAGAAAAATTGTAGTAATACTACTGATGTACATCCTGTAGCAAATAAACAGATTCCATCACTATCTGAAAAACAATATCAAGTAATTAATACTCCTAGCAAACAAATTAAACCAAATACTGCTGCATCATCATCAACAAGATCAACAAATAAAACAAATGATTTTTATAGTGCGGAAATTGATTATATGAACAATTATTTAAAAAGTTTACCAGATTACAGTGAACTTGATAAAAAAATTCATAAAGAATTTCAAAAATGTGAAGATTTATATGATCAAATAAAAAACATAAATAATGGAATTGCAGCAGTTCAAAAACAAGCAGTATCATCGACCGCAAAAAATCAATCATCACCATCATCATCAATTTCAAAATCATTTTCACAACATAATTTACCAAAACAATTATCATCATCATCTTCATTAATATTAAATTCTTCTTCATCTCAACAATCTGATAAACACCAACATCAAAATACAACTACAAAATATCCATCAATGTTTTCTGTTCAATCAAATAAAAATAAACTTACACGTAGTATATCAAGTTCAAATATGCCATCAAATCAAAAATTTCCAATTGATCATCCAGAAATTCCAGGATTCCTTCCAAAATCAATTCAAAATTCCAAAATATCAAATCAATTTGATGGTATTAAAAAAAGTTCATCGAATTCATGTATAATACGTGCAACTGGTAAAAAATTAATGAATGATTTTTGGTCAGAAAATGTTACTGAAAAGAATTCTAAAAAATCAATTTGGAATTATGATAAAATTATGGCAAATTCTGTAACAGGAAATAATAGAAATAGTATTAATAGAAAAGTATTTTTATCAAATGAAAAACAATCAAGTAACAATAATATTAGCAACAATAAGGATAATCATCAAAATAATATTGATAATTTATGTTTATCACAACTTGATAATAAAATAAGACAAGATGTCTCAAAAGAGGAACTTTATAAAATTATATGTAATGATCCAATAAATTCTAATACTTCAGATAGTGATATTATATCAACAACAAAACCACAATTAAAAAAATGTCCAAGTAAAACAATTATAAATAAAACAGATTCATTAATTGATGATATTGAAAACATTCCCGGTTTTATGAATTTAAATAAGAGTGTTTCATTATCTAGTATGCCGGGACTTTTAAAATCAGCAAGTAAATCATACATTCCTTGCTATCAAAAGCCAATATCATCATTAAGTAAAAGTTCATCAAATTCTCAGATTATATCAAAACCAATTGATCCTTCGAATAATATTCCAATTACATTATATAATTGTACTTCAATTCCAAAATTAGGAGGATATCAACAACAACAACAATTTTGTAAACCTAATGGAATATTAAAAAGCTCATCGAGTTCATGTGTATTCTCCAATAAAAATTATTATCAACCATTTTTCATACAAAAACGTGAAATAGATAAAAATTCACAGTTGGATTTTAGAGAGATCTATCATCCTACATCGAATGACACTAGTTCTAAAAAGAATGAAATGTATAAAGTGTTATCTTATAAAGATCATCATCAGCAACCACAACCACAATCATTTAAACCAGATTCAAGAGTACAACAGCAACAACAACAACAACAACAACAAACTGATAGTGGTCAACAGAAGTTGTTTAGTAACTTTGTTGATTCCTCTCGAATTCCTCGCGATCAGAATAATTACCATCAACGTCAACGTCACAATATACCAACACATCCTGTAAAAACTAGTGGAAAATCAACACCACAAACAGCAGCTAATGAACAGCAACAACAACAACAATCATCAAATGGACAATTACAGAATCATTATCATTTGATGTCTTCATCTGGCAATGACCTCTGTTCTTCTTTTAAACAACAGGTATCTAATATAAATTATCAACCTTTAGCTAAAACGGTTAATAATACAAATTGGGAAATTTCAAAGAAACAAAAAGATGTCGAAAATAACATTGAAAAATGTTTAAACGATATGCTTCGTATAACTTCAAATTATGGTCAATCTCAAGCACAAACAGTATCAAATCAAAATCAATCTTTAAAATCAAGGCCAATAGATTATCCTTCTAATGAAAATCATAATAAAAATGCAACAGTTACGAATCAAAAAATCACCACAAATAATAAACCAATACAACTTGGAAAGTCGAATAGTACTTCGAGTATTTATCAAATGCATCATTCAAATCATCATCAGGCCACACGTCTGAACCAACACCAACAACAATTACGAAATAAAAAACCAATAATGAATTGGAATGGCTTAAAACCTGAAATGCAAAATTATAATATAGCTGATAAATTTGCATCATCTGCTTCACCTGTTCAAATAGGCAATTCAAAAGTTTTTCAACCAAATTATTCGACAAATCAAACGTCTGCTGTTATTGGTGTTGCTGCTGTTGTTCCACCAAAACACTTCGTGGGAGGAAATCCAAATGAAATACAAGAATCAATAAAAACATCATTTTCAAAGAATTTAAACAAGAAATCTGATACCAGCAGTAACAACAATATAAACAACAGCAACAGCAACAACCACCTTTATAAGAAATCTGAAAACAAGACTATCGCAAATATCTCTTCAGTACCTACAAACAGGTACATTTCTAGTTCTTATATTGTTGCTGCACCAGCACCAATACCAGTACCATCCACACAATCTTCTCCTTTGGTTATTTCATCGTCATTACATTCATCTTATCCACTTCAACGTTGTAAAAAGAATTCGACATCAGTGGGCAAAATTGCAAATAATACAACAGCATTAACAGCAGCAGCAGCAACAACAACAACAACAACAACAACAACAACAGCAGCTGCTGCTGCTAATAGATTGGCGATGAATCAAGGTTCTTCTGCTGGTATTGACCGTACCACAGAAAATGGACACTATAATGAACAGACACAAGCAGATATTTTAAAAACCTTCGATCCATATTTTTATCATCAACAACAGCCTCCTTCTTTTACACCTCCTCAAAATCAATTAGTAAAATGCAATTCTACAACAATAATACCCACTATTAATATTGATCAACAGAAACGATCTGCTATACAAAATCAACAGCAACAGTGCAATTTATTACATAGAAATATTGTTAATGCTACTGGTATTTCTGTTGCTGTTACTGCTGCTGGTCAAATTTTAAATAATCAATTACCACCATTACCATCAACAGATTTAACTGGAAATATTATTTCATCTTCACTATTGGGATATGAATTTCCACCTCCAATTTCAAAGATACCATCATCTTCTTCTTGCTTTGATAATTTAATTGATTCTTGTACTCTATCAAAGTCATCAGATGATTATTTTGAGGTAGTTTTTGTAAATCATAATTTCAAAATTTATTCAATAGAAAAAAAAGGGCAAAATTTGCTTTTCTATAATATTATGATGAGATTTGGTGTGTTTTTATGTTCGCTATGTTTTGTGATGTTTTTTTCGCTATCTACCATTCTCATGTTAGTTTGAATGTTTGAATGTTGTTTTTTTTTTTTTCTTTGTTCCTGTTTTGATTAATGAATTAAGTGTGAATAATTTTTATAAATTAACTTCTTTTTGTGGCTTGGTTTGTTTTTTTGCTGTTTGCAAATTAAATTTTTGATGAGTTTTTGCTAAAATGAATGATGAAAGTGTTGATGGAATATACCACATATTGAATTTTATTTAAAATAATCAAAAATAAAAAAGAAATATATATATGTATTTTTTTTTTCAAATTCACTTGAAGATTACAAAATTTTCACTTGAAATTTTTATCTAACTTATTACCTTGCATTTGATAATATACATATTTATGTATGTATATGTATGTATACATTATATGTTATTTTAAAGGTAAAACATATGCAATAGATCGAGTTAAAATACTTTAAAGAGTTCAAATTATTTGGCAATGATTATGTGAAAACTTAAAAAAAAAATATGTAGATTATTTGATGCATTTATTTCCTCACTATTAAAAAGAATGGTGTCATTCATTTTATTGTCAAAGTTTCCCCCATTCTAATACAAAATAATTTCAAAATTTTTTTTTCTTTTTTTTTTTTTTTTGCATACTACATACAATTTTAATTGCAATAGAAAAGAAAGTACAAAAAAAAAAAAATGTTCGATTTTATCACTTCCGGTATCCGTGAAGTCGTCGTTATTTTTCGTTATTTTGATATTTAGAAGAAAAAAAAAGTTTTCAATTGGTGTATAATTTAAAAATTAATTGGTTTTTTTTTTTTTTTTTAAAGTAATATTTATGAAAAATTTTAAAAAATATTTCCAGTATATGTGGGTCAAGTTTGAACATATTTGGGCGTCGAAATGTATGATACGTACTAAAAAAAAAATTTTTTTTTCTCGAATGAGATACCTATAATCAAAAATTAAAAAAAAACATCCATAATTTATTTTTCAAATATGTGAATAAATTTCATAATTATTCACTGTTTGGTTTTTTTTTTAATAAATTCACCATACAAAAACAATTTTTTCAAAGTGTTATTCTAGATTTTCTCACATTTTCAAAATATTTTGCAAATGAATTACTCTTGCGCCCTCTTTTATAATTAAAAATCTTCTATTTTTAAAAATTTTATTTTTTTTTTTCAGTTTTAAAATACATAATATGGTCAACTTTGTCTTTCATTCGTTTTATCTTTTTGATTATTCAAATTCAGAATGTATTTTAATATTCTTTGAGTGAGTATATAAGAAAAGTACGTTTGTATGTGAATATATACATGTAAACTATATCTAAAAAGAAAGTGCATTGCATATAAAAATGATCTTTCAAAAGCAAAAAGCACAATCTCTAGTTAAAATAAAATTAAGATAAATTATTTATATATGTATGTATTTATAATTAAAAATCTATTACAAAACTTTATTATACTTTTGATGCCAAATAAAACAACTTGATCATTGCAATCATATCCCTGCCCCAACTTTGTTATATTGGTAGGTACATACATACATATCTGTATTAGAATAAGTGTACATGGTATGTTTTTCAGTGTATGCAATAAGAAAATGTTAAAGTTTTCCTGAAAAGTTAGTATTTGTAAATAATATATATGTACATACATATATCCTCGAATACATATGTATGCAAATTAAATAAAATTTTATTTGTATTTGTTGTTATTATTTCGCCAAAATAGATCAACATCATGTAGTAAAATGTGTATAAGAAGGCTATTTTATTTTGTATTTTTATTATTATTATTATTATTATTTTGTATATAAAATACCATTTTTCTATTTATAGAAACCACCAAAGTCTAAATGTGTCTAGGGAACATACGAGAATTTATTGAATAAAAAAAAATAAAATAAAAATTAAATTTGCTCTTTTCTCATATTTTCAATATAATATATAATAGTACATATTTTTTTTTTTTGTTGTTCCTTTTTATAATCTATACACACTTATAAAAGAAAATTCTTAATATTTTTATCATATTTATATCTCATAATAAAGCCGGAGAAAAAAGAGAATATTTTTATTATAAACACTTGAATAAAAACATACTAAATAATGTATGTTGAAATTTAAAATAGTCCAAAGAAAAAATTTAGAAAAAAAAAAAAAAAAAAACACATACTTTTTGTTCTCTCCCTGTGAAAATTATACATCATCATTTTGCTGGTACTGAAAATGATGATGAAAATGATATTTTTTACTTTCATTTAGAATAAAATACAAAAAAAAAACCCCCAAGAAAACAACAAAGATACGAACGATCTTATGAATCTTAAATCTTGAAGAAATACAAAATTTCGTTCGTTTTGTTTCATTCGTAATATCGATAGAATATCTTGACTTGACGCTTTTTTTTTTTTGTTCTTGTGTAAATACTTTCGTTCATTTTTTATCATTTTAAAAAAATACACTATATAAAAAATAAAATTTATTTATTTACTAAAGATGATTTCTAGTTAAGTTGCATTCTACTTTATATATTTGTTGTTATTATTTTCATAATATAAATGTGTGAAATTCATAATCATTTTTTTTTTAATTCTTAATTTTTTTCCTATTCGATCTTGAAAAAAAATTTAAAAACAAAAATTTCCAAAAAGATTATTCAGATCAGATTATTTGTGTTGCGCGAAAGTGCTAAAAAAAAATAAATAAATAATGATAATGGTCAATAAATTTGACTTATCTAAGTATATGAAAAAAGTGCAAATTTTTAGTGATAAAAAGAAAGGGCTCTGAATTTATTTTAAAAAAAGAAAAAAGGCAGCTCTTTATTTTTATTTCAAGTATTGTTGTGTAATAGAAAAATGTTCTAATAATTAATTTTTATGAATGGTTGTGAAAATTTTATTTTTAATACAAAATAAAATTTATAAAACAAAAAAATAAAAAAAAAAAGATATAGGAAAAAAAAAATGTCAGTAAAAAGAATTTAAAAATGATTTGTGTGTGGACTAATTTAAAATTTGCATTGACGTAAAGATTTTATCTATTTTTGTACGTAAAATGACATAAACAAAATTATATATGTATTATTATTAAATTTTTGTTAAATAAATTGAAAAAAAAAAACAAAAGCAAAATGACCATACAAATTAAATGACCAAAATAACAAAATCTAAAAAAGAAAGGAAAAAAATAAGAAAAATTGAAAGAAAAAATACAAATTTTTTTTTTTTTTTGTCAATACACCTAAAATATTAAATTAGTTTATTAATAAATATTAAAGAAAAATTAATGACGTATTCAAAAATTTCTTATTGTTTACAAACGTCATAGATCATGCTCTCCCACTATGCAAACAATACACTATACCCAGTGTGCATTGTATTTAAAGAAATTTAGATAAAAAATTATTGAATTAAGTTGTATCTAAACAAAAAAAAAATCATTAAAAACAGAGAAAAATATTTAAAAAAGCGGTTATTTTTTAAATGACCATTCAGTTTTTTTTTATTTTATTAACAATTTTAGATGTCAAATTATAAATGTTAATGTATCGTTGATTCAAATCTAATAAACATAAATTTCTAATTTATCTATTTTACTACATTTTTTACATGTGGGAGATATCTATTTTTTATTTGTTGAAAAAAATACAAAAAAGATAATGTTTTGTATTACTTTTTTAAAATTTTGATCATTTATGAATTTTTTAAATTGCATTCTGTCATGTATATTTCATATTTTATTTAATATTTCTAATATTCAAAGAAAAGAAAAAAAAAAGAAAGAAAAGTGTAACAAATAACCGTTTATAGTAATAGAAAACATTTTGGAGTTATGGGAGACGTATACCAGGAAGTTTAAAAAATAGGTCAATTCTAAAGAGTTTCATATTTAATAATCAATTTGTTTTTTTTTTTTTTTTTTTTTTTGGTTTTTTGATAGATGAATGACACAACAAAATTCCAAAAAAAAAGATCATTTTTTCAAGCAACATTATGAGATACTTTCAAGTATAAAAATTTTATTTAAAGGTCATTAAACTGATTTTTAAGACAATTCAAATTAATCATTTTTCTTTTTGTAAAAATCAATTTTACCATATTTTGAAAAATGAAATTTTTCACTAAATTTACTTTTATATTTAAAAAAATAAAAATAAATCCAATTCCTTTCGGAAAATATTCATTGAAGGTCTTGAAGATTTGAAGATTAAAAAAACTTTCAAATACGATTTTACGATTGATATTCTTTTTTATAATTTACATTGTTAAAACTTAACGATTATTTTTTTTCATTAAATAAACTCTATAAGATCTTTGAACGTACATTACACAAATTTAATAAATAAACAATGATAAATGCTATATTTGGAGTAGTCAGTTTTATGTTCATTAATAGTAAGGTAAATAAACATTTATGTATAAATGAATATTATGGTAATGCATTTTCACATGTGCATGTGCAATATTGATTTATATTCTTTATATTTTATCATTATTTTTTAAAATTCAATACGATCAAATGCAAATTTTAACTACACACAAATTATTTGTACTAAAGTTTTGTGTTTCTCTAATATGAATTTTATCCGAAATATGTTTTTTTTTTCTAAGACTAGAAAATCAATTCAGATTGATGAAACTATGATATTGAAAATTTCAATACAGTAGATGTTATTGTTTTTAAATTTAAAAAATAAAATACAAAAGTTTTCATGTAACTATCATGAGGAAGTGTAAATTTAAGAAAATTAAAAAAGTAAAAGAGAAAAAGACACAAAAATTCTAAAAATTTTCTCAATTAATGAGGTCGATACAACAATAATAATAATTATAAAAAAAAAAAAAATAAAAAAAAAAATTTCGAATGGATAGACATTTATCAGGAATGGCATCAACATCATCGACATCATCTTCACAAACAACGTCTTCAACAAACGCATCATCATCATTGGCATTGCCAAGAAGACATCGTTATGTTAGAAGCTCAACATCGAGTGTAACGCAGTTGTTGTCCGATAGTTGCAATAGCCTGTTGCAAAGATTTCGTCGGAATCCAAGCGAAAAATCAGATAAAAAGACGTCAAATCGGTAACAAAAATAAAAATTCAGAAAAAAAAAAATATTTATAAAAATAAAAATATCAAGTGTGTGAATACGTTATTTTTAAAAAAATTCGAAAAAAAAAACGTACCTATTAACCGTATATACTTTTTCTTGAAATTTGTCTCATTTTCAAGTTGATTAAATTACGCGACCTTTACATAAAACTTTGGTTTTTTCGTCAATCAATATTTTTTTTGACAAAATAGAAGTAAAAATAAGAAAAAAAAAAGTATACATTGTGTGTATATATCTTGATTGTGTGAATACGTATCGTATCACATACATATATTGTGTACAAAAAATTCATAGATACTTTGATTTTATTAACGGATTTCCGTTTGAAAATACATAGATTTTGATAATTACTTAAAAGATAATATTTCCTGAATAATAAATTTATAACAATACAAATTCTTTTTTCTAATTTTATTAGAAAAAAAAAAAGTTAAAATTTAAGTGAGTCATTTTGGTATATTTTTTTGAAGATACTTTAACAGAAAAGTATATAAAAATTTACTGTATAATTGAAAATCAAGGATAAAACGGTTGATTGCTGTATTTCAAATATTCAATTGTATTTAATATGTAATTTGATTACAATTTATATGCAATTAGAAAACAAAAAAAAAAAATGTATCTTTGATAAATGATCTTCAACATATTCAAAAATAATTAAGAATATAATAAATATCAAATATTATTATAATTTACTTAATATTTTTAGACATTTATTCATTTATTTATCGGATAATTATTAATAATATTATTATTTTTGAAAATATGAAAGATACTTTAAGAATTTTTTTTTTAAACGATTAATAAAAATATAATCGTCGTGAAATATATTACAGTTACGATTGCGAAAAAATCATAATGAAATGTAAGATTGTATATTGTAGATACATAAGTTACCTATTAGGTGCCTGATTGAGAGGAAAAAAAATCTATTTGAAGGCCGCCTTTGTAAAAATGAAAAAGAAAAAAAAAGTAATAAGAAAAAGAAAAACAGACAAAATTCTGAGATGTAGCCAAGTTTAAAATTATATATTTTTCTCACACATTTTGAATGTGTTTTATTTTTGTATAACATTACAAATTTGATTTTGATGATCTACTTGTAATTTGTTTTCTTTTTCTTTTTCCTAAATTTTTTTCTTCTTTTTATTAAAATTTCCTAAAATAAATTTTTTTGCATAAAATCGTTTTATGTGCTGAAGCTCAAGAGAAGGTTATTTTCTTTAAAAAAAAAAAAGAGTTAATAAATAAAATAAAATTTTTCTAAGCTTTTCTAAGCTGGTTAAATCCTTTTAATTTTTCATTTAAAATTCTAACGAAGAAAATATCTTTTGTTTGATATTTTCTTTGTTAGTTTTCTTAATATTAATTATTTTCAAAAAATACTATTTTTATCTCTATTTTCTTAATTTTTTTTTCAAAATTAATTTTCAATGTTTTTTACATGTACTTTTGATAATCATTTTTCAAAAAAGAAACGCTGGTTCAAATGCAAAAAAACAAAAAGTATACACACTGAAATTGTCACAAAAATTAATATTTTAAAGGTGAAAAAAAATATCTTAGTTTAATTTTAGACATACGGCAATCAACCAATTCTACGAAAATGATCACTACAATGATAAATTTTTTTTTTTAAAAAAAAGTAATACAAATTTTCCAAACACACTATTTGACGAGAAATCGTCTTATTTAATTTTTTGTTTTTCGAAAATTTTGGCTAATTTTTCTTTTTATTTATTTATTTATGTATTTATTCTATTTTTTTTTTAATTATTTGAGTCATATTCCATAAATGCGAAATCACGTTCTTTTTATTAGGAGCTTTCTTTCACCTTTGTTTCGTGGGAGAAAATTTTTCACACACTTGTAAAAATGATAGGAAAAATTCTTTAGTCTTATTTGTCGTTTCGTACTTTATACAAGTTTTTAAAGAATTTCATATATTTTATTTCCTATAATTTTTTCGCGAAATATTTGTATTAATAAAAAAAAAACTAATTAGAATTTAAAAAAAAAATAAAATAAAAGTTTTACTAATTTTTGCTTTATTAAAAAATTGGATATAAAATATATATAAAAAAAATTTCACAGTTACGCATTAAGTCCATCAAAATCAGCTCCAGATTTTGTCCAAAAAGAAAGTGAATCAATGAACGAAAAAGGCATAAAAAGACATAATTCATCATCAGGATATCGAAGTTATGGTGGTTCAAAACATGCAACAACTGCATTCGATCGTTTAAGAAGTAATTTAAGTCCAATTACATCATATTATAAGCCATTAATAAGAACATTTGGAAAACGTGATGATTCACCACCAAAAGTTAGTAAAATTAATTTGAAAAAAAAAAAAAACGAAAAAAAAAATGAATGAAAAATTCTTTGAGTTAATATTTCAGAAAAAGAGAAAATTTTAATTTTAATTTTTGATTAATCGCATTGAATAAAAATAAGATTGTTCTAGATGTACATATATCTAGTATATGTAGTATATTTACATATGTATGTATGTACACGTGTTTCTTTTTTTTTTTCTTTTTTTTTTTTTGGACAGAAGAAAATCGTAGTACATATTTTTATTCGTTAGAACAAAGAATATTTGAAATTTGAGTTTAATTTTAAAAATTCCATTAAAAAAAAGATTAAATTAAAATTGAAAATATAGAAAAAAAAAATGTATTAGCGAGAATAATTTGAAAATAAATTAACTCAAAGAAATTTTTCTGTGTAACTTTTTTATTGTTGTAATTTTACTTGTTGAGAAAGAAAAAAAAAAAGATGAAAAATACTAAAAAAAATGATTTTATTAATATGAAAATTCAGCATAAAAATGATGATAAAGATAAAACACCAGTTCCTGCAACAAATAATGATGGTAACAGTAAAACATCATCTTCAACAATATCACGTTTAGAATCAAAATATTCAAATGTATTAAATCGTGTTGCTAGAAGACGTGCTGCCGCTGCTAGAAAACAAGATAATGATGATCATGAAAAAACGCTTGAACCTGATGAATGTCCACCATCAACAAGTAGAAATATTTTACAAAGATCGGCAACAACTCATCAAATTGGATCTTCTTCATCATCAACATCAATGAAACCTTTAACTAAAGTAGATGATTATGTTTTAGATAAATCAACATCACATGGACATTCAACAAGAAGTAAAACAGCTAGATATCTTAATTCATCTGATTCTGGTTATAATAGTACAAATCATATAAGACCAGAATTAGCATCAATAGCTGACAATAATAATATTGATTATAATTCAATAGGAGGTCGATATAAGGATTCAGTTTATGATTCATATTCGTCAAATTCGAAACCATTAAATTTAGATAATTATTATAAAAATTTAAATAATTATAATAATAAACCGAGAAATAATTTAGATTATAATCATTATTATGATGGTTCAAGAAGTGGTAAAGAGAATACTTTTAAATCGAAATATGATGCAGATTTAATATATAGAGAAATTGATAATAATTATTTAGATAATACTAATACACGACGTAAACATTTAAAATCATTTCGTCATCATAATGATATTCATGATAACAATGGTATCAGTGATAGTAATAGAAGATATAATCATATATCAAATTATAGGCCATTGATTGATACAACAACAACAAAAACATCAGCAGCAGCAGCATCAGATTATTTAGATGATAGACGTTTAATGAATCACACTGGAGGATCAAATAGACATCGTAAATCATCTGGTTTACAAAGATCAAAAACACAAAATTTATATGATTCAGATTATATATGTTTTGATGATGATAGATCATCAGCAGATGTTGAAGCAATAATTGCATGTTTAAAAGAAGATAATAATGATGCAGCAGCAAATGCATTCTCAGAACGTATTAGAAAACAAAAAGAAATAAAAAATATGATTATGAAATATGCACAATTGGATGATGCATATAATAATAAAACAACAGATAATCAAGTAACTAATAATGAAAAAAATCATAAAAATTTTATTAATAATAACAATAATAATAATTATACAAATAAAAATAATTCAAAAAATCAAAAACAATTATCACCATTATATAATAACACTAGTGGAAGAAAAAATCCAATGTCATACAACACATCCTTATATAATTGTTATCCATTGAGTAAAACAAATAGTGCCTCAATGTTATTATCCTCCTCTTCTTCGTCATCTGCCTTAAATAGGTCTCGCATTCCTAAAACACTTTCAACATTTGTAAGATTTTCAATTTTAGTGTGTTTGTTTTGAAGTGTATGAGTGTGTTTTGTTATTATATGATGATTTATATTTTAATTTAAAAATTATACATATTATTTATATTGTATTTATTTAAAAAATATATCAAATATCCATCATAATATTAAAACTCATTAAATTTTTCAAAATACGTTGAACAATGATAATTTTGATATATTTTCGAAATAATAATGCTTTTAATTACATATATACATATAAATGAAAATATTATAATTTTTGCATTTAAACTAATCAAAGAATGATTTTTAATTATTTTATGTAATTTTAATCTTTCTAACTTTTTGTTTTCTTGTTTTTTTCAATATATGACCGATACAGAATTTGTGTTAAATGTATTAAAAACAAAATATGAGACAATAAAAAATGCTTGAAAGATGCATTTTATAAATGCCTGTTGTAATGGAATTTTAAAATAATAATATTTTTAGGTAAATTTTTTTGCATTATATTTTTTAAAATAACAAATTAAAATTATAAAAGATATAGCAAAAGCAGTAACAAACAACGATTTTTGATTTATACAACAAGATTGAGCCGTTTATTT
This sequence comes from Bombylius discolor, assembly GCA_939192795.1. Taxonomy (NCBI): domain Eukaryota; kingdom Metazoa; phylum Arthropoda; class Insecta; order Diptera; family Bombyliidae; genus Bombylius; species Bombylius discolor. The sequence goes on along the minus strand of OW584241.1, from coordinate 15,776,373 downwards.
TGAAAATGGCCTAAATACGGTTTTGTTTTGAAGATATTCAAGGTTTTTTTTCTTATTTCAAGTTCCCATACAATTTTCATATAACAGTTTAATTTGTACTGAAAAATTCTAAGACATAATATTTTATGATAATTTTAATAATATTGTAAATAGTTGAAAGATTATATCGATCTTCATTTCAAAATTTACTTTATCGCATTTTCAGCCAAAAGTGAATTTTAGGTCACTTTCAAAATAAATTGATAATTCTAATTTATCGTGAACAATCTTTTCAAAGAATTTAAAAAAAAAATTAAAACTTGATATAGAAATTCGAATAATTGTTTATTTTTTAGTTACTTAATTTAGATTTTGAACACATTTAAATTTTTAAATAGTTTTTATTTTGATAAGAAAATTCAAAAGAATGCAATTCATTAAAGGAATTATAAAATTTTCCACTAATCTACACTTTTTAATCTTTTCCCACTTTGTACTGTTAATCTATAAAAGAAGAAATAAATAAAATTATTTTAAAATAACGATATTATTTAAGATTTTTTTAAAAAAATAATAACAAATAATTAATGGAAGGCAATGGTCTTGGTAAAACCATTAAATTCCATTTCGTAAAATATAATCTTTTATTATGTTTGTTCTTTTCTTTTATATTTATTTTCATTTTCTATTCTCAAATTAATTTGAAAAAAGAAAAAAATACATACACAAATTTTATATTCTATATTATTATACCACACTCACATGAGGGCAACTATATAAAGGGAAAATTAAAACGTTATTTAAATTACAAAAAAAAAAAAAAAAATGATAATAAAACCAAAGAATATATTCATAAATAGTTTTCTTTTTTTTTTCCTTCTTTTTTAACTTTTTTAATTACAGTTTGCTTTTTTTAATTGATAAATTACAATTTAGAAAGTTTAAAAAAAAATAAACAAATTCGCGAAAAATCAAGATTTTTACTGAAATAAAATAAATAATTTTTCATTTGAATATTAAATAGAAAATTGGAATTACACTGTACCGTACTTCCAAAAAAACATTTTAAAAGACCAAAAAAAATATGAAAATATGTCTTGCACAAATTTGTTTGTTGCTGATTTTTCATATTCTAAAATTGAATTTTTTATTTATTTTTTTATTTATTAAAAAAAAAAAAAATTAACAATGTTTTCTTTTTAATTCTGTTTTCTTGAGATTGACTAGAAGTTATTTTCTTAATGAATTTACAATTAAAAAAATAATAATACAAAAAAAAAAAAATGCTGCTCGATGCAAAAAACAATATCAAATTAGTTTATTTTATTTTTTTAATTATTTATTTATTTATTAAAAAAAAAACAACAAATTTTTAAAAAAACAAAACACAAAAAAATTTTTTTTTGTCCGAACTAATTATCTTATCGAAAATCGATACCGTATTTTTCTCGTATTCCCCGATGATGATGATGATGATGATCATGGTGATGATGATGTTCAATTTATGGTGGTGTGATCCAACGATCGTGATGTTCTTATTGATGATGATGGTCTTCGTGGGTTATATTGATGATGATGATGATAATGGTGTACACTTCACAACATTATGATGATGATGATGATGATGATGATGATGATGATAATGATAATGAACAAAACAACTCTCGATGAACTACAACAATTATGACGATCATCATGTGATGGTATTTGGCTAATTTAACAATCATTGACGATAATGATTATGGTGATTACAATACATTTTGGGTAACTGTAAAATAATGATTTGATAACTTCATAATCCAAAATATTTTCAAAAACAAAAATTTTTGGATTGTTCGATGTTACAAATCATTTTATTTTTGATGATGAAAATGAAAACTACTCCACAATCAAATTCAACAACAACCATCCACAAATCAACAACATTATAAAACTCTGATGTGAACCATAACGTGAACAACCAAAAAATAATAATTTCAATTAAAAAAAAAAACAGCAACCGAAGCCACTAATTCAAGATGATGCTGACGGCCACTTGATTTATCACACCGGCGACATTCTTCATAACAGATGTTCGTGACAATTTTATAACAAAAAAACCATAAACTGCATTTATAATTTTTTTTTTCTTTTTAATTTTACGATTTTTTTTATTTTTAAAAGAAAAAAAAAGTCAAAAAAATCCTATGGTTTTTTATAAAAGCAAACACAATAAAGCTGATTTTTTGTTGCTTCGATTAATATTAATAACTTTAATTAGTGTTTTCGATATTCGAACGAAATTTATATGTACATATCTCTTTTACTCTTTGAGTCAACAGAAAGTCGAGTTTCAATTTCATTCGAAAATCTAAATTATGAATTTTATTTTTAAAAAAAAATGTATGCAAGGTTTTTACAAATTTTAAAAATGAAAAAGTTTACTTACTGTATTTGCAGAAAGAATCTTTAAAAAAAAATTAGAATTATTATGCTTTTATAAAGAACCTAATGAAAAATTTCAAATTTATAAATTTCGCGCGGATTCTATTCAATTTATACGACGTTTTTTTTTTTAAATTTTTTTATTTTAAAAGAGGAAAATTTTTGAAAAGCAGATTTTTTTTTTGTTTTAGATTTTTCTAAAATTCAAAAAATTCCCTCTTTTAGAATGCCAATTTACATTGAATTACGGTTTCGATAAACGAAAAAAAAAATTTTCCGAATTGGTAAAGAAAAAACCAAACATTCTAATTAAATTTTTATGTACTTTTATTTTTTTTTTTTGTTTTTAAATTTTTTTCTTTTAATATAATTCGGTTTTTCATATCTTAATTTTCATCAATATAGATATTAAATAATTTATACCCAATATTTTTGTATAATATTAATTTTTATATAATTATTGAGAAAAAAAAAAAAAGTAATTACAAATATCGGTAAATGCAGGGTTTTATATATATATATATTTTTTTTAAAGAAAAAATAATTTATAAAACACAATTATAAATTTTTTATTCATTAAAATTCATTGTTATTTATGTATTTTAGTAGTTTTAATTTTTGTTGTTTTTCAATATGAATATTTTAATTTTACAGATAAAATTATGGCTACCCTGGGCGAGGGTACATTCGGTCGTGTAGTTAAAGTTAAAGATATGGAAAGGTATGTTTTAACAAAAATAAAAATAAATCAAATCTCGTTGAAAGCTTAAAAAAAAAAACCAAATTTATGACTTTGTACTTTATTATTTTTACAGGGATCATTGTATGGCACTTAAAATCATCAAAAATGTCGAAAAATATAGAGAAGCTGCTAAATTAGAAATAAATGCTCTAGAGAAAATCTCACAGAAAGATCCTAGCTGTGATCAGTAAGTAAAATCATTTTAAAAACAATGTTTCTATGCTGGTGACAAAAAATAAATCTCAAATTGCTTACTTGTCTAGCTACATAAATGTAGTAATATAATTTTCTTATTTTTTCAAAATGTAATAGTTTTAGATTTTCTTCAAGACCACAGTTATGTGGTTATACTGAATCTAGAAACACCCTCTAATTTTGTGTAATTGTTTTTCGTATAGAATTTAATTTAAATTGCACATAAATTAAAAATATTCTAAAATTATATTATTAAAATTCTGTACAGAATATTTTCTTAATTATTATTCTAGAAATAATTCAAAACTATTCAGACTCAATTTTTAAATAATCGAAACAAAAACTTTGAAAAATAACCAAAAAAATTGAAGAAAAAAAAACAGTTTTTGTTTTGAATTTTTATTATTTATTATTTTTTATTTTTCATATAAAATTTAATTTTTATAGCTTGTGTGTACGAATGCTAGACTGGTTTGATTATCATGGTCACATGTGTATTGCTTTTGAAATGCTTGGACTTAGTGTTTTCGATTTTTTGGTAAGTTTTTTAATTTTTTTTTTTAAATAAACTTTGTTTTATCGAATAAAAACTGAAAAATAATTATTTGTATATTTGTTTTTCTTCTTTTATTTTTAGCGCGAAAACAATTATGAACCTTATCCATTGGAACAAGTCAGACACATGGGCTATCAATTATGTTATTCGGTCAAATTTCTTCATGACAATAGATTAACGCACACAGATCTCAAGCCAGAAAATATACTTTTTGTTGATTCGGAATATACAACACATTATAATCATAAAAAGGTAAAGCATAAAAATTTAGTAAAAAAAAAAATGAATAAAGTAATTAGGAAAGAATACGTGTAAAATGACTTTAATTTTTACAGAATCGTGAAGTTCGTCGTGTCAAATGCACAGATGTTCGTCTTATTGATTTCGGAAGTGCAACATTCGATCATGAACATCACAGTACAATTGTATCGACACGTCATTATAGAGCACCAGAAGTAATTCTCGAATTAGGATGGTCACAACCATGTGATGTGTGGTCAATTGGGTAAGAAAAAAGATAAAAACTTAAATTTTTGAATGAATTTTAAATAAGAAAACGTGAATTGAATTAATTTTTGGTTGTTTTTTTTCTTCTCCATGATAAACAGGTGTATATTGTTTGAATTGTATTTGGGTATAACATTATTTCAGACACATGATAATCGTGAACATTTGGCTATGATGGAAAGAATATTGGGACAAATACCATATCGTATGGCACGGTAATGAAAATATATATTTCATATAATATAGAATCTGATTTTTTCACAAATTAATGTATAGCAATCATGTTCTTTATAGTAAAACAAAAACAAAATATTTCTATCATGGAAAATTGGATTGGGATGAGAAATCATCAGCTGGCCGATATGTTCGTGATCATTGTAAACCATTATTTAGGTACCTGATGGCTGATAATGAAGATCATATGCAATTATTTGATTTAATAAAGAAAATGTTAGAATATGAACCAAGTCAAAGGATAACATTAGGTAAGCTATATTTTAGAAATAATTTTATGTTGGTGGTTTTCTGAGTGATGTACACACTCACAAATGTAATTTTATTTTTTTAGGAAAGTATTCGAAAATCCTGCGAATTTTTTAGTGTTTTTTTCTAGAATAAATATAGGTGTCGTCAACACAGCATAGTTGGGTGAAAAATTGTAATTACATATTTATTAGAGGTGATACATGGGACATTTTTATAAGTCTGAAAATAAATTTATTTTAGGATTTAAAGAAGTTTTATCTATTGATAATAAGGAATAACTGCTGTAATAAAAAATATAAACAAATTTCGTGAAAATCAGAGTTAAATCACAGAATTAAAGTCGATTCACACACATCCTCTCCGTCTGTCCTTGAAATCATTCTAATATTTTTTCACCATTCGAATAGAATTCAAAGTTCAAGTTTTAAAGTTCAAAACTGGTTTTTATTAAATGTCAAACATAATTTTATTTAAACTTTGAGTTTGTTTTTCTTAGTTTTTTGAAAAAATATTTTATTTGAAAATAGCAGGATTAAGTGGTTAGGTTTTTTGAATGCTCTATCTGCTGCTGATTAAGCAAAATTAATGATTAACGAGAGAAATGTGTCATTTTGAGATTTTCGAAAAAAATTTTGTAAAATTATTTAGATTAAAAAAGTGTATGGTGGATGAAATTATGGAAAAACTAAGCAAAAGGAAATTTTATGGGAATTACAACTGAAAATTATTTACATAATTATTATTTTCAAGACTTTTATATTTTTTAATAATCTTATAGTAAATTTTCTATAATATTCTAATAATTCTCTATATATTGTAACAAGTATTTTAATTACTATGGTTTCGAGTACAAATAAGCACTCGTATCTTGTCGAATGTTTTTCGTTCGAATATTTACGTTTGCAAATCTCAAGAATAAACCATACATCAAAACTAGTCGTAAATGGTGAGTTTACATATGCATAAAAATAAAAGTGGTTTCGAGAATAGTCATAGGTTCATGAATTTTTACACATGTGTATGTGATTTGTGATCGGAACCTGGTCGGATGCGTATGAACAGATACATTCAAATCACATACATACACGCTAAATTCCTGAACCTGATCGAACGGAAGGGAATCGGATGTGTGTGAATCGACCTTTATGTGCTTTTTGTTTTTAAAAACAATTTTGCTAGACTGATTTCACTTTCTAGAGAATCACCCAAACCCCTTTAGCAGGATTCTTCTTTTTTCTTTTTAGTAAGCCTCTTTAAAATCTTCTATGTTGTAAAATAAATTTTGAATGAATTCTTGAACTCCCCACAGAACTGAAATACATATTGAATAAATAAAATAAATGAAAAGTTATTAAAATTTTAAAAAAGTTAAAAAAAATTTCATTCACAAGCCACAAATGTGTTGTTTCAATACAAAGGAGAAACCCTTATACCTTAGCAATATATGTATATAAAAACAATTAAAATTTTTGTGATAATTCAATGTTTTTTTTTTTTTTTTGTTAAATAATTTCAACAGGTGAAGCTTTACGTCATCCTTTTTTCGAGAAACTTCCGCCTCATCAACGTATCGGAGAAGATAGTAAACTAATATCAGCCAGTAGCAGCCGTGAGAGATCTCATAGTTTATCAAGATGAGATTCGGCACGATTTGGTTATTGTTAATTAATTCAATATTTAAAAAAACAACAAATAATATACAAACAATAAAAAAATAATAATAAAAACAAAAACTTATTACAATATAAGAATTTTAATTTTAAGTTAAAGGAAAGTAGAAATTAAATTAAAATACCTATCTTATTTTATTTACTTCATAAATTCATTTTTATTATTTTTATTTTCTATTTTCTTCTTTTTTTTGTTTATTTTTTCTTTTCTTTTTGTGTTAAACTCTCGAAAAGCATAAATTTAAAAAAAAATAATACAATTTTCGGTATAGATGTATGATAAGCGTATTTAACTATCGCAATACGTCCATTAAAAAAAAAAGTCTGATTCTTTTTATTTTTCAAAATTAATTATTTTTATTTTTTTTTTATTTTGACGTATTTTATTGTAATAAATTACATTAGAAAAAAATAGACAAATTTATTTAAAATAATTTCTATATAATTTTATTTTATTTTATTTTTTTTTTTTTTGATTTTAAAAGAGAAAAAAAATGTTCTTAAATTGATTTTTAAATAATTATTTCGTTTTAGATAGTTTAATTTATAACAAATAAAAAATAAAATATTTTTTTTTTTTAAAAAAAAAAAAAGAAAAGAAACAATTTTTACGGAATTGATTAAAGATAATAACCAAATCGGGAAAGATGATAAGCATTGTAAATTTAAATGGAAAATTTAAAAACATAATAAAATAATACATATAATAAAAAAAAACAAATGATTTTTATATAGGAAACAAACAAAAAAAAAAATAAATAAATAAAATAAACAAAAAAGTTTAATGTAAGAAATGAAACACAATTACTAGGCGAATGAATTACATACACTTCTTATACTGTGTAGTTTAAATAACTAAAACAAAAAAAAAACAAAATTCAAAAATAATTTTTGTGTGTTAAGTTACATTTGGAAAAAAATTTAAAAAAAAAAATGCGAAATAATAATAATTAAATAAACACAAAATTTACAAAAATAAAAATTATATATATATATTTTAATTATTAATTGTACAAAATTGACCGCAGAAAATAATTTCAATTTTGTTTGATTTTTTCTTTCATTTTTTTTTTCTGTCTTGCTAAAGTGTTCACAATTTTTCCTTTTTACATATTATCATATTATTATTATTATGACATTTTTTTTTTTCTTAAAATTATTTGACTTTTAAGGCATTATTAATGATAATTGCAAAGTGATTTTGTAATCATTAAAACAAAAAGAAAAAAATGTTAATTATTTTAGAATTAAATTACTTTAAAAAATTATTTTTTGGGTTTTTTTTTAAAAAGTAGTTTTTGTTTTGTAGCATAAAATTATACAACATTCAAAAAAGAAGTAAAACTTTATAAAATGCAAGAAAAACCATAGAAACTGGTGGAATATTGTTCTCAACAATTTAGAAGCCAATTTAGGAGATTTTTGTAAGAAGATCTCAGGTGGTATACAAATTTCATTTAATTAATTGTTCATTCAAAATATGTAAGAGTTGTCGTTTGGGATTTTGGAATATTAGTAAAAAGCGATTAAAAAAAAGGAGTTCGCCACAGTACGTTGTAGACAACACACAAAAAAAAACCCTCTTAAGGAAAATTAAATAAGAAAAGAAAATGCATTCTCGTCCAACTAATGCTCAATAAAAATAGGAGTGTGGCTGCATTTGCATTGATAGAGCTACTTTTGTCACATAGTAAATTGATTTTCTCAGCAGAAGAACCACAAAGTTTAAAATTTAACAAATTTTGGTTTGATTTGGCAAAATAGGAGTAAAAAACTAAAAGGAGTAGTACGTGGGTACGCCTATTAAAATCGGAGAACAAGTACTCCGACCAGAGTCAAACGACAGCCCTGATGGTAGGCTGCCTTTTTGAGATTCAACAGATTGCACCGAAATCTCATACCGTAAATTCACCGAAAGTATCAATACAGGTTGCAATAGCTGAGTTTCATTTAGACTAACTGGAGTAGTTAGATGTGTACTGTATTTCAACACAGCTAATAAATGAAACACTCCTAATTTTAAGAACTAAGAGGCCTCTAACTTTCTGAATTGAAATAACTACTACAACGAGTAATAATAACCAGCTACTCCAATGTATGAGTTGGTGTATTTGACAGTAGTACCAACTACCGGAATAGTTTAATTAATTAAATGGAACGCAGCTAATGAATGATAAACTCAACTAAAACAACACCAATAAACAAACACAACCATTATGTTTTGGTGTTTCAATTCAATTACAAAATTGGGTTCGGGTCCTGTTTAAAGATAAATTTATGAAAAAAGTAAAGTAAGAAAAACTCAGTGTAAATATTTTTCTAACATAATTTAAACAAATGGCCGAAGTTAAATTTCAGTTTTATTGAATTAATTATTTTTGTAAACATGTAAAAATGATTCGACATTTCAAAATATTGTAGAAAAAAAAACACTTTTTTCTTTCTATTACGTTCTTAAATTATTTTAATTTTTATTGCTAAATAAATAAATACATAAATACAAATTTAATTAATAAATAATTTTTAAATAAAACAAATAATTTAGGAAAAACAAAATAACGCTTAAAATACAAAAAAAACAGAAAAATATTTCTTTTCAAAACAAAATCAAAAAAAAAAAAGATGAAAAAAAAACCGTAATTTACATAATCATAATTTTAAACTAACAATTGACTTTTCTTGTAACAGAATACTAATTTTAATTTAAAAAAAAAAAAAAATAACGAAAAACAAAAAAATTTATTGTTAATTCATTAGTAATTTCTGGCACGTACATATAAATCGACTCACATTATAACTACCACATCATCATCTAAAAAAAAAAAAACACATCCCATAGAGCTTTAAAGGGCATCTCAAAATCAATAGAAAAAAAAAATTGATATGTTTATTTCTATCATTTTTAATTAGTTACTTCATTAGTAACAATTTCTTTTGCTGATTCTGAATCCGGCAAGTATAATTTAACAATTCTACAAAGAAAACAAAGTAAAAGAAGGTGACAATTATAATTTAAAAAAAAAACAAAAATGTATACTGGTATTCTTCGCACAATTGAAAATATTTGGGTTAATCAGATTTTTATAGGTGCGTTACAAAAAATATATTTAAAAAACAAAAAATGAATATTGAAAATGTGTTATTAGAACTCTTTAGATACTTACTTTTCATATGGATATTTTGTATCAATTACATCGAACATTCGTTGAAATCGACACCACAATTGATCACGTCCATTACAATTATTATACTTTCTAGAGAAAGTTTCAATGGCAGTTAAACCAAAATTTGTTATCTCATTGATACGTTCATTTAATTTTTCTGTAAATAAGACAAAAAAATAATATACATATGAGATTAATAGAGAGAAAAATATCATTGGTATTCAAATTTCATTTAAATTAGGATGGAAAATATTTTGAAACATTTTCTTTTTGCATTTTCTATTTTTTTTTTTTTTTTATTAATGAAAAAACTTTAAAGATGATTTTTTATTATTATTTTTTTTTCTCTAGAACCACCTAGACCTATATATATAATTATTCATGTCATATTTTAGTATATTTTTAGAGTTTTAGACTACGGTATTTTCCACAGGAGGATTTCATGTATGTACGTCGTTTTGCATTGTAATTAACGGAAATAACTTTTTTTTTCTAATTTGCACATATGACGCATGACTTGAATTTTTACTGAAATTCCAAAACAATTAAGGAAGAGAAATAAAGTTTTTTTTTTTTTTTTCCTTAAAATGTACATTTGGAAAAAAATTAACTGAAAATTATTAAGAAATGTCATTAGGACATTCTTGATTATATTCCGTAATACACCACTTTTAATGCGTAGCTAATGCTTTATATCACGCATTCTGTTCATAACATACAGAGCGTGATATGTGTTCAAATTTCCAACTTTATGCACGTAGCATCAATGTTGTTGCTCATACGATCAAAAATTAACAAAATCCTATTTTTGATTGCTTTTTTTAAAAAAAAAAAATTAATGAGACTAGACGTAGGGTTATCCTTTTACTAATACAGCGCCAGCGCACATGGAGAATTATTATTAAGTTAAGGAATGAAACCGTTGTATTTTATTGACGGTTTTTGGAGTTAACTCAATAATTGTTTGAATATCGTTGAGGAGACATGGAAAAGTAGATCATCGGATGGTTATTGGATTGTGTTTCGTTATCGTATTTTTTTTTTTGTAATCCAGTTATTCATTAATAACTGTTCAACAGTTACATTATGTAAACAACGTTATACAACACACATATTATATTACATGTGTTTGTTAATTAATAATAAATTATAATTATATTTTAGAATTTACCTTTATTATCTATGCTCTTACCTTTATCTGTTGTGAATTTTCTTGATTCCATATGATCATCATGATCATCATTCTCCATATCATCATCATCTTTCATTAAATTCTTTAATTTTGGTACAATAAGAAGTAAACCAACTAATGCAATAAATTTAACAATTTTTTTAAAAATAATTAATTTCAATAAAAGTTTTCCAATTGTGTAAATATCAATTTTAAATTTGAATTTATCCCAAAACCATGTATCACGTGGATGTTCTTGTATATAAATTGGCATTGGTTGTGCTGGTGGACCATAAATTGGTGATGGTGGTCCATAAACTGGTTTTGGTTGACCATATGATGATGACGGTGATGAAGGTGGAAAATATGATGATGAAGATCCATAATTGTGATCTTGTGATCCATAATTATGATCTGGTGGTCCATAATTATGATCTGGTGGTCCATAATTATTTTCCGATTGATGATAATCATAACCGTTACCACTACTATCATCTGATGTATAACTAAAATCTTTTCGTGTTGATATCACTGAAAGTTTTTTATAAAATATAGTTTATCAATTAAAAATCATAAAAAATATTAATTTATAATATTGAGTTTCCATTCTTCAAATTTTATTTAATTTTTTAAAAATTTTAATAAAACAGAAAAAAAAAACAAAATTTACACACACCATTATTTGAAACTTGTTGATGAGAATTTTTTAATGCACTCAAATATGAATCTTGTTGATTTGTTGAAATATCAGCTTTATTTATCGTTATTAAATAAATTAATATAAAATTTGTTTTTATTATAAAATATGATAATTTATACATTTTTACCGTTATTCACCACTGTACACTTTTATCACTGTAATCACAAGTCACTTTATTCCAATCCAAACGATTGACAATCATCAACTAAGCATTTTTTAACAATTGCTGATAGATTTAAGTACTTGAAGGTTAATCATAAAAAATTCAAAAAGAAAATAAATTATTTTTTTAAAAAAAAAAAGAAGAAGTAAAGATATACGTAGTTACTATAACATATTGACAGTTACAAAAAATAATATTTCAATAGCAAATAAAACAGTTTTAAAAATCTATTGTGTACACTTCTTAAACATTCCATAAGACTATTTTCTTTATTATTATTTATTTATTTTTTTTTTTGTATGTACTTCGAAGAAGTACATTACGCATCCTCTCCACAATTAAAATTTTATTCACTTTTTTTTATTGGATCCCTCCATGAATGGTTTGGCATTTCAGTTTTATTTTTATATCTCAGACATGTGATGTACGTGTTTTGAATTTTTAGCACCCCTTTAAGTCTTCAATATTATATACCCTTTAAAATTATTTCTTTTAAAAAAAATTTAAAAAAAAATACAAGTAGCTAGTGTGTATTTTGGAAAAAATTTAAAAAATATATAAAATACGGCGTCAATATTTTCATTGTCATGAACATGTTACCATCATCAATTTTCACTTATATGCAAATACCTGATATACCTACCTATTAAATTTTTTTTTTTGAAAATAAAAATGTCTTTTTTTTTTGTTTTTGCTACTGTTTAAAATTTATGTAGATCATTTATGCGTACAAAAACATTATGTGAAGATACTAAATTTTATTTATTATTGTTTTTATTTATTTTTTGTTCATTAAATAAATAAGATAACAAACTGTAATAAAGAGAAAAGAACTCAAAAGAATTAAGATGGTACGCGTATGATGTGTATGTACGTGTGTACTAGACAATAGCAATTTTATGTTTTTTTTTTTTTTTTTTTTTTGGCAATTCATTTAATTTTGTTTATTTTCTTATTATTGTTATTACTCCACGTGATGGATTTTTTTTTCTTCACTTTTTCACTTAAAAAAAAAAAATTTATGAAAAATAAAGTAAAAGTTTAAAAATGTTTATAGATACTTACCGTACTGTGCTACTACATGTATTATAAGTAACTGATTACTTATCGGGCTACTTCCGTTTCCGTATGATATGATGGTATTTTAAAAAAAACAACGAGAAATAAAAAATTACCTATTTTAAAAAAAAAAAAAAATTTAAATAAGAATATTTTGTTAATTTTCATTTATTCATTTAAAAATGGAAAGTGGTTAAGTAGGATTTGGTATCTTTCCAAAAAAAAAAAAAAAATCTTTTTAAAGTTGTCATCAAAAATTATAAAAATTAACATTGATGTATGGAAGAAGAATACACAATGCAAAAATGCAATAAAGAAAATTTAAATGAATTTTTGTTTTTTGCTCTTTTTTTTTTAAGTTAATAAAAAGAAATGCAGTTTTAATATAGTCATAATAATAAAGTAATTTATATTGTTTGTTAGTTTCAATGAATTAAATTGAAAATAGTCATACAATTAAATAAATGTTCAATTGAAAGAAAATAATACGTCTTTAAATTTCTTTTCTTTTTAATTTGTATAAATTTTTTAATAGAATTTAAAAAAAATTCAACTTCAAATCATTGCGACAGTTATGGCATTTTGAAAAGTATTTAATCAGAGACTATTAAAAGATACTCTTGTAAATTCCAAAATGAATTTCGAATTGAAAAGAACGTTTTAAAATTATTTAAATGGAAAAGAAGAAGGATATCCATATGTATATGTAGTTCTTTTAATGTTTCATTCCACATAACAGTTTTTGAGCGAAATTTTGACCCTTTCGTTGTCCTACTCACTTTAAATAAAAAAGCTAATGAAAGAATATACTTTATAAATTTTATTTATACATATACTAAAAATCCACTTTGCTACATGGTACTATGTATATAAACATTAAAAAATCTTGATTGAAAAAAATATTTATTGATAAATATAATTAAAAATAATTACACATATGTACATATATGAAAATTTAAAAATTTTAATTGGCATTTGGCATCGGTAACATAATGTATCTATGATTTTTGTAATCAATGATTGGAACTGGGCTGTAAACTAAATGAGATAATTATTTATGATCATTACAAATTCATAATTTGTAATTTATTTTGAAATATTGAGCGCAAAATTAATTTTTTAATTACAAAATCTGCTACAAATTTTAATTATGAATTTATTAAATTAAATTTCTAAATGAAAAAGTTAAAACACAATTTTAGATTTTTCGTTGTTCTGAAGCCACTTTATGAGCATTACATCAGTAATTTTTCAATCGAACTCTCAAATTTCTACATTAGCTTACGTCGTATGTATTTCCTGCCTTTTGAGATTTGAGTAAAGTATAAAGTGGTTTGTTAACTTTCTTTCCTCATGCTGATGAATATTTCCTATTTCTAAATTCCTTTGAAATTTAAGGAAGTAAAGCAAAGAAATTTTAGTTTCCAAAATAATTCACAAACTTGATGGATTTTTATTTGCTGGTTTTCTTTAATTCGAAATTGTTAGGTCATATACAATTCTCTTGTTTTATGGGAAAATTTAGGGATCTGAAATAACAAACTTTATAACAGTTTATCCACAAGCGAAGGAGCTTATTAGGTTTTCAGTCAATATTTCCAGAAAAGTACGCAACCTCAACAGGAAAAAGTTAAACCATCACAGGTCTGCTCCTTGGGTACTGTTTCAGTGTCCACTGTCACTCAATTACTAGAGAGAGGTTGACAAATGCAGATTCTATAAAGAAGTCAGAGAAAAACACAAAACACATATTCTCTAGAAGAGTGCGTTACATGCATCAGCTCTTCCTCAAACCTAAGGAAAAATAAAACGCACCTTCCAATAGTATTTAAGTAATCGTCAAAAGCCTAAAACTACATATAAGAAGCAAGAGCCACTAACAATCTTATATGGTCTAAATCATAATTTATAACAGTTTATTACAGTTTTGGCATAAAGGCAAAAAAATTTATAAAATATAATTTTTTTTTTAATTAAAATTTTAAAAAAAATTAAAATTTCAGATTTTTACAATTTTCCATGATGAGATTTTTGTAAAATTTCAACATTTACTTCTATCTTTCCTAAAAATCCATCATTGATTTTACGTTTTTCTGAAATTGTTGCAACAATACGAAATGTACCAAGTATTAAAGGAGTTGGAATTACTTCGGGATCATAATAAAAATCTTTTATGTAAAGATGACCCTGTAAAAAAAATTATTTAATTATTTTCAAATTTTTTAACGAATATTATTTTCAAAAAATAATAATAATGATTTTATCATACTTCATATGGGCAAGGATGTATGATATTTGAAATGTTTTTTAATTGTGGCATAATAAATGAAATAATAAATCCTTTTCCTCTTTTTGCATTAAAACTGCAAACATCCTCGATAACATTTATTAGAAATGGATTATAAATGTTAATTTCCTTTTTAAATACTTCTAAATGAATCTGAAGGAATTTACACATAAAATGAAGATTTAAAATAGAAATTATTTATGTTAATCTTTAATAAATCACAAGAAAAAAAGTAGGTACCTACTTACAAAAAGAGTTTTAACTGGCCGTAACAAATCAATTTTTCCAGACCATGTAGAAAGGTAACGATTAATTGGCCTTAAAACACAAGAATCATTTACAATTATGTCTTTATTCACGTTATATTTGAACGACACTATTTTCATAAATTCTCTATCCTAATAAAATAATTTAAAAAAAAAATCAATAAATTTTGATGAATTACAGCAGAAATAAAAATTATAATACTCACAGAACCTACAGTTAAACTAATTAGAAACCCCAAGCACAAAAAATTCAATAAATTCAAATTTATGATCATTTTTATTGAAAATTTAAAACGTAAAAATATTATTTCTTTTTCGTTTCCCGACTTTTATATACTTTTCAATCTTTTAATAGCAAAAAAAAAAATTGGATAAAAACTAATTTTAACGACACCACGCATTAAACAAAATTAATGAAATTTTAAGTATTTGTAATTTTTATTTATGATTTCTAATTTAAAAAACAAAGCATGGATTGAATAAAGCTAGAGTTACCAGAAATTATTCTTTAGAAAAGAGAACATATCGTTTTGAAAAAAGAGGACATCTGTAAAATTGTTATGTTTGAATTTAAAAAAAAAAATGAAAATTCAGTATTCAGTGTTTACATTTTATTTGTCAGAAATAATTAAGTATGCTATTTAATTGAGCTAGTTGAAAGAAAATTCAATTTAAAATAAAAATACAAAATTCAATAGAGCAAAAATAACATACATGAGCATCTCGGTCAATGTGTAAAATTGAAAAACAATGCAAAAAAATACCGTGTTAAATGAAAAATATCGCACAAAAAAAACAAAAAGTAGGAAATCTTTGCTAAGGTAAGGTAAATTATACCAAAATTGATTTAAAATATAGAATGTAGGTGAATTATTTTAAACAGACAGCGGTACCGCAAAAATAAGTTAAATGCATAGAAAATTTGATATCAAATAAATTTTTGAAAAATTCACGTTTTCAAAATTATACACGATCGATAAAAAACATCGTATTGTAAATATCTTTCTTGGTATCTTTCTTTGGTTCACTGCGGCCCGAGCAGAGAAAACATACATTCTGCCTGTACACATTAGGTGGTTAAACCGGTTATTTTGCGCTGGGAGTAACAATAATGGTATAATTTTTTTCAACTTGATATAATAAGAAATTATCTAAAATAATTTTAGCTTCTTCACGGGTGTAATATACTCACACTCTCGTTAAAACTGGTCGTGCCACCTTTAGATGTAATTTGAGCAGTTGTAAAAACAGGTTTTAAAACCAGTTTGCGTTCAACGTTCTTTTTTTTTCTTAATAAAAAAAGGACATAAACAGAAAATTTAGAAAAAAAAAAGAGTAAAATAGGTTTCATTTAAAAAGAGTTATATTCTCTTTAAAATAGATATTCCGGTAACCCTAAATAAGGCAATTGTATTGTAATTAGAATAGATTTGACGGAATTCGTAATTAAAAAAAAACACAAAAATTCCTATAAAAATAATCGTTTATTATTCAAATTTGAATTCATTTTAATTGAATATCATTATTATTTATATTCATTTTTTTTTTTGTTCTAACACAATTTTTTTTCACAACTTAAATATACAAAGTTTTTTCATCGTTTTATTTTGGAAGATGCAAAAAATTTTAAAAAAAAATATATTAATGAGCTTGTTATAAAGGAAAAAAATACATATAAATATAACAGTAGCAAAATGTGGTAATAATTAGAAATGATATATGTATTTATGTAGTTTGTTGATTTTAGTATGCTTTTTGTTTTAATTTTTTGATAAACTCTTTAGCTTGTTTATCTCCCTGACGGTATTCTAAGGCACGGATACAGTCTGTATCTATGAAAAAAAATTAGATAAATTACAGTTAATATACATGTTTGAAATTTTAAATTAAGAAAAGAAAAAAAAAGTAAAATACCTTTATATTCTGGTCTACTGAGTGTTAAATGGATTTGTTCATTATTTGATTCTTCGACATCATTAAATGAAAGATAACATTCAGCTATATATTGATTCGACATTCCAAATAAATCTTTATCTTTAATACTAAATATAATTATTGCATCACTAATTGAACGTTGATCATTTGTTAATGATCTAAAATTTTAAATGAAAATTTATTTTCAAAATGTAAATTTAGAGAAGGAGAAAATAAATTTACAAAAACAGGAAAAAAAAAATAAAACTTACACTGAAAATTTCTCATCATAAAGTGGATATAAAGTTTTATGTTGAACACTTGTTTTTGGTGAAGAAATTCCAATAAATTTATCTGCAGGCATAAAATGAACTTTTACAAATGAATCACATGTACCATTTGAATCCATTGGAATTAGATTTCTTGCATTCATTATTTCAAGCTGTAAATTAATTAATAATTAGATTTTAAAAAAGAAAAAATTACGTTTTCTTTTAAAAATAAGACTTTCAATCTTACTTTTAAAATATTATCAACAAAATTTGCTTTAACTGTTAATTGACCATAAGGTTTCTCTTCCATTTGTTTTTGATCAATAAGTCTTTCCAAATAATACTGATGTATTAAATCTGCAGTTTCAAATGCATGTAATTCCAATAAACGTTCAATTTGTTCTAATGTTTCTTTATCAGATGATATTTGTTCAGAATTTTGTTGAATTTTAAAACTGCTTACCATGACATGTAATGTATCACGTAAATTTTGAAAAAATGCTGGTGGTCTTCTTTTCTATTTTACAAAAAAATATAAAATGTAAAATTATAAAAAATAAATCAAAAATAAAATCATAACACTTACATCTAAATTACTTTGAACTAATTCATATAAAATAGCTGATAATTCATTCCATATTGTTTCTAACATTCTATTAAAGTTTGGTTCATTTAATTCAGTATGTAATGTTTGTAATGATTCTTCTAAATACATCATCAGTCTTTCCATTGAATTTGAATCTTCATGTAATATTTCTGCACCTTCAATTAAAAATCTTCTCATTGCTGGTGACATTTTACGTGCAACAAATTCAATTAATTCTAAAATTTTATTTTTTTCTGTATCAATTGCATTTTCAATAACATTTTTTAATGTTGTTTCACAACGTTCTGCTTCTAATGTACTACGAAATTCACCTAAACGTGCAATTATATTATCAACACCTAATTCCTGTGAAACAAAAAACAAAAAAAAAATAGCCAAAAAATATTAACTTGTTAAATAATTTATTTAGACAAAAAAAAACAACCTTAATAAATGGTGGTAAACTTTGTCGAATATAATCAATATTATTTATTGCTAAACACCATTCTTTAGTTACTTCAAATCTTTGCTGGTATTCATGTATTCGAAGTTCTACGACACGTTTTGACATTCGATTTGCATAAAAGACACAACAACGACAAATATCCTACAAAGTAAAAAAAAAAAGAGTAACTCTTTAGATTAGATTCATCATTAGAAAATTTTTGTTGGCTTAAAATTATTTTGAATACTCACATCAGCTATTTTTGCAACAAATGTATAAGCTCCAACAATATCAGGCCATTCTAATTGTTGCCAAAATACTTTTATTTGATAAAATATTGCGAGTGTATCAACAGCTGAGGAACTATATTTAACAGTTTCATCTACTGGTATTAATTTGTCCAAATCAATTGCTTTTTCAATTCTACGATAAGAGAAAAAGTAACAAAAATTTATTAAAAAATTAAATAAGTATTTTAAAAAGGTCTTCAAACTTTTTACCTCGTCATTGCTTTATAAACAGAAATATCTAACCAATGTGTTACACCAGGTGTAAACCAATCATAATATTGATAAATTTCTAAATTTTCATCTTCTGGGCACAATGCTAAACCTAAAATCCAAAAAAAAATCATTTAATAAGGAAATAATTTTTAAAGAAAAACAAGTTTTATCTTCAATTACCTAACGTAGCAAATCTTTTTATAACTAAATACAATTCAAATAATGTCGTTCCCATATTGATTTCTTCATGTTCTGGTAATCTTTCGAATCTATCCTCAGAAATACTTATTCTTTTAAGATTTCTACATACATCTTCTACGACCGGTTGAATATGTTCAGCTAATTTTTTTCCATAAAAATTGTATAATGTTTGAGCGTACAAAAAATGCATTTTTCTGAAGAAAAAAAAATAATAATAATTTATCAAATAATTAGCTTAAAAGAAATTTCAAAAAATGGGAGTGCTGAATCTTGTAACCAACAAAGTTTTCACAATTCAAACTACTTTTTTTTTTTTTTTAGAAAAAATTAAACTTAATCAGCAAAAAATATCTTTTAAAAACTTTAAGATTTCTTCTCCTGTCGAATTATTTGGAAAATATCTTGAACTTACTGTTGAAAGATTTTGTCATAATATTCAACAGCTTTCTGTAAATCCGATCTAATCAATTGTATTAGCTTAATTAAATGTTGAAGTTTATCTTCTTCGCTTGCATTCCCATTTCCACTTCCTTCATCAATATGCTCGAACCATTCGCTTGCTCCAGTATTAACAGCATCTCGTAATGTACCATATAAATCCGAATTTGGACCATCATCTTCACGTATTGCCCAACCGTAAATTTGTTTTGGTAACAAATCAAATCCTTCTGGTGGTTCTAATATTGCAATTTTTGAAAGTATCTCAAGTACTTCACTTAACATTTTTACACAATGTTTGTCACCAGATGTTTTTTTTCTTAATTTTCGTATTATTGAAAAACATGATGGTAAAAGTTTTCTAGCACCTTCCCAAAATATACGAATTTCATCATCGTGATTTGATAATGTTTGTAATATTGGAACAATTTTATCCAAAATTGTTGTAAATAATGATAATGATAAAGGATGATCTTGATGTATATTTGAAAATACAGACCATTCAGCTAATGCACATTCATTTTGTGATAGACCACTTTGAGCTGAATGTTGTGTTAAGACAGCTTCACCTTGTACACTAAATTTACCATTCCACCAATATGGTGTTACTTTTGATGTTTCAAGTTCATGCATTAAAAGAATCCTTAAAAGATGTCTATGCTCTTGTGCTGCAACTTTTGTATTTTTTTCAGCACTAAAACTCATACGAATTAAAACTGAACCACGTGTACGAATTTTTGATCCTTTTTCAAGACTATACCAAACCTTTATACCAGATGCTGGAATTGTCTAGAAAGGTAAAAAATTATTGTAGTTTTTTTTTTTTTTTCCAAAACGAGGTGATTTCTTAAAATAAAAAAGTCAAACCTTCAACGGAATTGCTGTCCTTCCAATTAGTTCGTTATCATGTTTACCTGTCGATGCAGTTACGGCAATTTCTTTCATCAATTTTCTTAAACCTCTTACACCTTTCACTTCAAACAGTTTATTCATTTTTTCCCCAACTGTTTCTGCAGCATCAAAATCCCTAAAAGTGAAAAAAATATGATTTTCATCTAATCTAATCTCGTATCTAATAAAATCTAATCTCGTATCCTTTTTTACTTACCAGACTTCCACAATGAGAACTTCATTGTTTGGATTATCCGGAATCGGTCTATAATAATAATAAAAAATATTAACAACTATAGAATTTATTAAAAATCTATTGTTTTTAAGAAGAAAAAAAAAAATCTTACAATGAAAAATGTTCCTCCCAATTTGGATTTAATGTTTCTGATTTAACTGATGTATTATATCTATGAGTAGAACATGATTCTAAATAAAGTGTTACAAAAGGATCTGAAAAACCATTTGAATCTTTTGGTACTAAATTTTCAGCTTTTATAACTTCAACATTTAAACGAATTTCTGGTGGTTCTTTATTTTGTGCTGATTGTAACATTTCATCATGTTTTGTATTTGGAATTTTAAATGCATCTTGTACATATTCAAATAATGCATTTTGACTAACATCTTCAGATGCTTCACATCCCACATTATGTAAAATTTCAAATAAAACTTCTTCATATAATTCATCAATCTAAAAAAAAACAACAACAAAAGAATGTAAAATTTCAAAAGATTTTCCTTTTAAAATTTATATGTTCTATTTTTATTAATTTGTTAGTTAATGAAATAATCTTATTGACTTGATATTACATAGGTAGTTTACTCTGTAATGAAAAGTGACGTCAGAAAATCAATAAATTGTTTCTGTTTTTCGAATGCAATTTCAATGAAAATTTTATTCTTTTCCAAATTGTATTTTTACTTAATTGAAAAAATTGAATAAAAAAAATGATCTACAGAAAAATTAATTTTTTTTTAAATATTTCAAAGCATGTTTGAGAAATAAAATAAAAAAAAAAATCAGCAAATAATTTGTATTTAGATTCTGAATCTATTCTAATATTTTGTTTATTGAACGAATGATATTTTGAGTGATGATATAAATCCAAACAACAAAAGTATGTACTAGGAAAATGGATTGCTATCAACACCCCAAAATATTCTATCTAACATTACTATTTTATTTTTGAAAACATGAAAAATTTTCATATTTTCTAAAAGAAATAATTTAAGATAAATTGGAAAAATTTGTATTTTTAAAAATTTTCAAGCCAGTTTTATTCGCAAGTTTAAAGATCAGTGAACTGATTTATTTTAAAATTTTAACTAAAAATCATGCAAAAAGTGTAAAAGATATTTTAAGAAACACAATTCTTGCATATTTTATGAATAAAAAGCTACTTTTTTGTAATGTGAAAAATCTCATGAAATTTTCGTGATAAATGGAAAAAATTGCTAAATTTAAATTTTTTCTTTTCTTTTTTTATTGAAAGGGGTAAAAAATGTGATAAATAATTTTGGTGGATTTGAACTCATAGGTTCTGGTATAATACAAAGAGAAGTGAAAGTATTATCCGAAATCAAATAATGACTATAGTTTGCACTAGATCAATATCAGTACACTAAATTGGTTTAAAATCATTTCGTTATGCATAAACTGAAAAAATATCTTTTTATTTTTCAAAAAAATTTTTTTGAAGAGGAGGTGTAAAAAACTAGCTCCCACTATTGTTTATTTTTATAAAACTGAAGCAGCACTAAAAATTTGAAAAAAAAAAAAGTGAATAAATTTAGAATAATTAATTTTAATAAGAATTAAAATGATTACCTACCGTCATTGAATGACAAATTATTGTTGCCTGTCTTTCTAAAACATCTTTTCGTATCCCACGAAAATGATATCTGGGTATACTACCATTACGGTTTAATGTTTTTCTTTTTTTCAAAATTTCAATATCAAATTTATTTGGTGACATAAATAGACGGCTATTAAGGCTCATATATTTTTGATTTATTGTTGGATTTGAACTATAACCACCACCATTAATTAATCGAGGTAAAGTACATGAATTACCTTTAATTAAACTCATTTTTTAAAATTTAAAATCAATTATTGAACTTTTTTTTTTTTTTGTAATTTAAAATTTTTATTTTTTATTCATTAGGAATATTATTTTTTGAATAATTAAAATTTTCATTAGAATGGATAAATAACAAAATTCTTATTCGGCTTATAACGGATATGACATTTTCCGAACGTTATTTTTACGAAAAACACTGACGTAATCCTTTCATTTATGACGTCCTTTTAAATTGAATAATAAATTTTCAAATAAACACTATCACTGAATAATTTCAATTAAATTACTTTAATTCTTTTTAAAAAAAAAACCATTTAACATTTATCTACGATTCGAAAAAGAAAACAAAATTTTAAAATTCTTTAGGGCCAATAATAAGTTAATTTGACCTTAACTAATTTTATGTAAATATACACTCGTTCACACAAATACAAAAAAAAAAAAAGATATAATATAATAATTTTTGTTGGTTTTTTTCCTACTATGTATAAAAATAAAATGCAAAAGTATTCGTTTATTTCTTGTTATTTTATTTTATATTATTTTTTTTCCGAAAAATTTGAGGACAAACTACAGTTGCCGAGCACTGATGAAAAATCAAAAGTGTAAAATTGGAGTGTTCTATATACGATGATAAAATTTATTAATTAACAATCTCTTTAAGTATAAATTCAATAGTGTTTATTCGAAAACACAATAAAGAAAAGCCAACATTATTTATTTTTTTTTTAATCTCACATAATCTATATAATCATCGCCATACATCTTATAGAATCTTTTAAATTTTCACCTCTCTTTTGTTCATAATGAAATTTTACTTTTTTGCTAAAAAAAAATTGTTGTTGAAATTAAATGCGAAAACATTATAATGCGCAATGTCCGTTTTTTCTTAAAGAAAAAAAACAAAATGTACATACGAGAAATTTAAAAATTTTCATATGGACACGATCATGAATTAGTTTTGATGATCTTATAGTGATACTGAACGTGCCAAAATTCTATTCTAAGATAAAATTAAAAATTTTGTGAACTAAAAAGAATGAAATAATGCAATTGAAAGAAGAAAGGGGTAATTATAAGTATAAAATTATATAGGTATACCAAAATTCTGTTTTATAATAAATTCAAATATGAAACAATATACACGATCAAATTGAATTTTTATGGAAAAAAACATTAAACAGTTTTTTAAATTTAATTTTAGAATAAAAATTATGTAAGAAAATATGTATAGTGAAAATTTATACTTCCAGTTTTAATTATAACATTATTCCACAAAAATGTGCAAATATTGAGCTATTTCAGTTCAAAAATAATAAATAGCAATTCCATGCAAAATAAATCATTCCTTTGAGAAAAAAAAATAATTTATTTTTAAAAATTAAAATTTTCATGAGACATTTTATTTCAAGGTTTATGTGTCATCATATTTTTCATTATGTACCAAATGAATAATTTTTCTATTTTGCAAGAAAAAATTTAAAAAAAAAAAAAAAGAACAAAACATACATAAAATATATTACGAAATTTATGAATGCCAAAATTCTGTACATAAAATTAGGCCAAGCTATAAGGGCACAGACATTAGAACGTTATTATTTTGCAAATAAAACATTAAAAAGTTCTATGAACTTTCTTTAACAAACTTTATATTACACAACATTAAATATTTTCTCTTGTAAAATTTTCTCATTATCTGATAAGTTCTCTAAAAAATCATCGTGAAAAAAATATAAATAATTTCAAATACATACATAATAGAATGAAAACGAAAATAACTTTCATTAACAAAATAGAAATGAAAAATCAAGTATAGAAGTAAATAAACAGG
This sequence comes from Bombylius discolor, assembly GCA_939192795.1. Classification (NCBI taxonomy): domain Eukaryota; kingdom Metazoa; phylum Arthropoda; class Insecta; order Diptera; family Bombyliidae; genus Bombylius; species Bombylius discolor. The sequence continues at coordinate 15,751,842 of OW584241.1, read as the reverse complement.
GTGTTTTAGATATCGAAGAAATTTATTAACTTTCGAAACTTTCAAATTTAATTTTTAATTAAAAGTATTTTACAGACAGATACTGCATCTAACGTGATTAAATTTTAAAAGATAAATTTGTAATTCTTTCAAGAACGCTTCAGTTTGCACCTATTCGAAAAATTAATCACCAAAAACAAAACCGATTTGACCTTAATTTTCTTAAAAACTATATTTAAAATGCTCACACATCATAATGCATAAGTTTATTTATATATACCTATCTTCAGTTTAAATCTTATGAGAATTTTTACACTACATAAAGTCTTATGTTATCCACTAAAAATATTCGAATAATAAGGAAGAATAACGTAATATAAACAAAAATTAATTAAATCGATAATTGATTTTATTAAGAAATTCTTGCAAGATTGATTAATACAGAAATTGACTATTTATTTACTTAACGAACAAGTAGTTGTGTATGTGCAAGAGTTTATCCAAAATATCAATTAAAATTCTTCGATTATTTCTTTTGGTTTCTATCAACTGTTTTTATGTACGTACATATATTGAAAAAAATATATTTATTTTCAAGAAATGGCTATAGTTCCGAAAGTAATCAATAATTAATGAAATGATAAAGTGTTAAATTTTACTTACATTCATTCCAACAACTCCTTCAATGAAACTTTCATGTTTTACTCTAGGATCATCTTGTTCCTGCTCGTTATCGGAATCATGTGAAATACCAATGCCACTATCATTTTCTGTTTCTTTAATTGCGCTAAGTTCAGTAGATACATTAGCAGCAATTTCTTCTTCTGGTAACGGTGCTAAAGGAGTTATATACGATTTTTCTTCAAGTTGAGATTTCTGTCGTAAAAGTGAACCAAATTTCTCAAAAAAACCGCCATCAAGATCTTGAAATCTATAAAATTAGTAAGCATTAAAAAGAAATTTTACTATTTTTGCTTCTTTTTCTAAATTTATTCTGAAACTTGTAAAACATAGAAAATACATAAAAATACATAAAATAAAAGATATAAATTTTGAATATATATCATTAAACTTTTATTAGGCATATTCTAGTTACATTAACAAATTATTTTCTTATTTTAAAATTAACAATAGTGATTCTTGAATGGAAGACTTTCTTTGGAAGCAATTGTGTGCAGTATAAGGCTAATTTTTATAACATGTACCTTTTTTTATTGTACTTATGTATTACTAATTTATGGTTTTAAATTGCCTAAACATATGTATTTAATATTAACAAATTCATCAATTCCATGTTTTGAACCCTCACGTCCAAGACCAGATTCTTTAACACCGCCAAATGATGCTTCTGCCGTTGATATAAGACCTTCATTGATGCCAACCATACCAACTTCTAATTTTTTAGCTACTCTAAATATTTGTTGAATATTTTGACTAAAGAAATATCCAGCTAAACCACGTCTAGTATCATTTGCCTCTTTAATTACTTCTTCCTCAGTTTCAAATGTTATTATTGGTATTATTGGACCAAATACTTCTTCTTTATAAATTTTCATGTTTGGATTTAAATTCTTTATTACAGTTGGTTCAAAAAATAATTCACCTAATTCTGGTCGACTATTACCACCATGAATAATTTCTCCACCATTTTTAACAGCATCTTCAACAAATGCTGAAACTTTATCAAATTGCATTTTATTTATTAGTGGTCCTAATTTAACATCTTTATCTTTTAGACCATCACCCATTTTTAACAATTTTATTTGTTCAATGAATTTTTTTACGAATTTATCGCATATACTCTTTTGAATGAAGAAACGATTTGATGCTACACAAGTTTGACCACAATTTCGAAACTTTGATGCTAATGCACCTTTAACAGCAACATCTAGATCAGCTGATTCAAATACAATGAATGGTGCATTACCACCCAACTCTAAAGCTAAACGTTTTATAGTTCCAGCAGAATTCTGATAGAGAAGTTTACCAACTTCTGTGGATCCTGTAAACGATATTCCTGCAACATCAGTACTCTTACAAAAGAAATCTCCAATTTCAGGTGCATTTTTCCTGCTGCATGTTACAATATTGACGACACCATCTGGAAATCCCGCCTCCTTAGCTAATTTAACCAAAGCAACTGCTGTTAATGGTGTATCTTCACTTGGCTTGATTACAACTGTACAACCTAAATTGAATTGATTGAATCAATTTATTCATCTCATAAATCATTATAATTTATTTTAATGTTTATCATTATTTCATACCCGCCGCGAGCGCTGCTCCAGCTTTTCGTGTAATCATTGCATGAGGAAAATTCCATGGGGTAATCAATGCAGCCACACCAATTGGTTGTCTCATAATAAATATTTCACGATCTGAATTTGCACTAGGCACAATTTCACCATATATTCGTCTAGCTTCTTCTGCAAACCATTCAATAAATGAATTACCGTATGTTATTTCCGCTTGGGATTCTATTAGAGGTTTTCCTGATTCTGCTGTCATTATTGATGATATTTCATCACGATTTTTTTCAAGTAATGTTAACCATTTCTAAATCATTTAAAAAATTCAAATGAATAAAATTCACACATAATTGATCTTAATATAAATTCACCTTTAATAATGACGATCTTTCCTTACCGGTCTGACTAGCCCATTCTGGTGAACAGAATGCTGTTTTTGCTATTTCAACTGTTTTTTTAGCATCTTCTAAAGTCATATCAGGAACAGAATCGATTACTTTTCCAGTAGCTGGATTAAAAACATCAAAACTTCCCTTTGCTCTTGTGTTCATTATTAACGGACAACAATTTACATACTGTTGTAAAATTATTCTTTTAATTAAATTTATTTGATTTAATTGCGAATGTCCCAAAAATATCTTCATTTGTTTCAATTATATTTTTTGTAATTGCAATTTGTGATACACTTATTGGAATGTTATACAATGAATAAATTAATTTAAATCAATAATTTTATTTATTCACTCAATTAAATTCACACCACACACAAAAAAACAGCTGCTGCAATAGATTTGATATCATAATTCATACGGATGATGGATACGATGAGTTGATAACAAATTGTTTTATCGTATAGAAGGTCGTTACGATAAAAAGTACAGGTAGAAACAAAACTTTAAAATTTGCGCTACGACGAGCAGCTAAAACTTACATTGTATAAAATTTATAGAAAAATAAATTATTTTTAACTTTCGCAGTTGCAGAAGCTACATTGTGTTTTGAACTTTGAATACAAAACACTAGCAAAATGATAAATAAAGCTCGAAGTATACGTTCGCTATATGAATAAAGTTAACTGGTAAAAATTGTGTAGATAATGCAGTTCACGAAACTGGATTTATTTTTCGTAAATAAAAAAAACCACTTCACCAGTACTGTACTGGTGAAAATTCCAGCTTATTCACCAATCATCACTAAGGCTGAAAGTCACTTAAGAAGAGGAAAGTTTCCGCCAAAAAGTTGATTTTTTTTTCGAGTATGTAAATAGTAAAAATTTTAATGATAATTTTTTTTCAAGTATAAAATTTCATAAAAAATTAAAAGTATAAAATAATATTTATGAACCTACGTCAGACGTCCATGCATATATCTTCAGAATTAAATACAAGTATTAACAAGTATGTATATAATTACATTAAGGTTATGGTGGTTTATGATTAGTGCGTTGTGGATTTTCTAAATTCTATCGATTATCTAGGATTTTGTATTATTATAATTCAATTATTATAATAAGTATCAGACGCAAAACAAGAACATCTTCAGATGTTTCGAGAAATGCTTGTTGTAAGAACCAGTTTTTTAAAAAAAAATCTTGACAAAGACTTTACCAAAGATCTGGTGACCACTTTCTATTGTGATGAAATGATAAGATATGCTTAAAAAATGCAAAGTGAAAACTTTTTTTAAATAGTTTCGAATAGTATCGAACACCAAGGAACAGTAAAATTCACTTTCATAGTTCATCATTGCTTCAGAACAATTTTAAAATCAGAAGCAGATGCACATTACAATTACAAACACTAAAGATTTTAATCACTTGGTATGAATTTAAAATCTACAAACCTTGGAGTACGAATTTTAAACATGTTCTGTATTTAATTGTAATTGACTTTTTTATGTATATAAACACTTTTTGTTTTATTTTTCAACGGATTTAATCACTGGTAGTCTTTATTAGCTACTTTTTAAGCGAACATGCCGAACACTGAAATACTCATGTAATTTTACTTTTCATTTAGCACAGTGTGAAAAATAACAACTAATATTTCAAAAATTTTATTTAAATTTAAAAAAAAAAAAATGTAAATTCACAGCGGACTGACAATGAACAATCACTTTTTTACTTAAAATTTCAATTTACGACAATTGAAACGGATGATTCGATGTACTCGTATATTTTTAATTATGGGGATTTACTATGATTTGGAAATTCGTGTCTGAAAATACTTTTATTTGAAAAAAAAAAAAAAAAAAAAAAAAAAAAAATTCCAAGTAACTTTCAAAATAAACGAATTTAATCCAACGTCTGAAAGTAGTCTAAAACAAACTACATATTGTGTTTTCCTGTTAGTTACTTTCGCAAATAATATCTCTATAGATAGATTCAAAATTATATGAATGTAAGCAGACGTATTTTAAAATGTAAGTGAATGTATAATTTATATTGTAAGTATTCAATTAAATGAGATAATAACATATAATAGAGAAAAATAAAAAATAAATACATTCCAGCTTTTTTCAACAAAAGATTCTTTGCAATTTTTTGAGATTAATCAAATTCATTAGTAAATAATTAAAAAAAAAATTATACAAACATAATTGATAGAATTGATACACAGATACAAATATGATGATATCAATTATTCATTAATTGATTAGTCACGTTGAAATAGAGATCAATGTATGTTAGAAATCTTATGATTACGACAAATCAATCATATGAAATGATAAAAAAAATTTGAATGAATAAAATGACAAAAGATATTATATTATTGTAAATTATTTATGAAAGAAATTTTTTCATTTTCATTTATTCAAAAACAAAATCAATTTTCAAATTGATAACTTTATAAAAAATAATTTAAAAAAACTTTAATAAACTCATATCATGTGTCCATTCGAGATCATGTGCCTATTTCAAATACAAATTACAATTAATTAAGTAGTTAACCTTTTGTTTTTTTATTTTCTTAAAAATACTTTCTACCTTTCAAATATGAGTTTCTTGAGATAACTTGAATTTTTCTAATAGTTCAATTTTTCTCTCTATTTATTAAAAATGCATTGTAAGTAATTACTTAATGGTATATTTTAAAGATTTAATAAAAGTCTTTTTTAATTGAATTCATTGTTAAAAACACGTAATAATTACTATTTCATGTTTTAATACACATTATTATTAAAATAGTAAGTCAAATGATTAAAAATAATTAATGATAATAAAAAGTAAACAATCGAAATCGTGCATCAGTTTTATGTTTATTTCCACAGTGCAATCCACTACGAACTCCTCATGGAAATTTAAGTTATAAAACACGTAATAAGAAAAAAGAATACAGATAGAATGAATCCCATTGGAAAGAAAATTTACTTTTAATATTTTTTTTTGTAATAAATTTTTTTATTTCCTATATTTTGAAAAAATATTTAATTAAAAATTATTCGTCTAACGTTTCGTGCAAATATTTAAAACTATTTTTTTTTTTTAAATTAAATTCTCGGCACTTAAAACAATTATTTAAAAGGGTATTTAAATTTTTTTAAATAAGTACTCTTCTTATTAAACTTCAAAAATATTCTGTTTTGCAAAAATATCCTTACAACAGGAGACGAATTAAAGCAAATGTTTTATAATTCGTATAATAAAAAAATCTAGGTTTTTAGATAAGTTATTTTTTATGAAATATTTATTTGAAAAGAATATTGATTTAGATTTGAAATATTTTCTATTTATAAAAATTACATGTTTTTTTCCCTAAATTTTAATGTGTTCAACTTTGCTTTGTTTCGTTCATTAAATTACATATTTTACTATCGCAATAATTTTTCAAGGCGAAGTAAATTACCACAGACAGTTGAAAATTAACGAACTCTTTTATGAATTAAGAGCCGTATCTTGAGGATCATTGAAAATTGTAGAATGAGAATTTTGAATTTTTTAAAATTATAAATAATTTTAATTTGAGTTATTTAACCTTTTTTTTTTCTTTGTGAATTGAAGTACCTACATAAGTAATTTAATTAGCTTTGATATCATTATTAGCAATAACTTGATCTAGATGCTCATGGTCGTGGATGCCTGCGACCTGCGACCTCCTACCAACAAACCAAATAAAAAATGAAGAACTTATTTTGTACTATACATCAGGTGTTAAGGAGATGATTCAGTTCACATAATTATGCAATAAAGTAATTGATAATATATATTTTCATTGTCTCACTCTAACGGAATCAATTTTTTTAATCGATCAAAAACGAGAGTATTCCTAGTCGTGAGCCAAATAACAAAATTAATCGTGGTCATTAGAACAAGTAAGAATAATTATTAATTCTGATCCCACACTAGTTTATTTTTTTTTTTAACAATTCATCTTGTCAATCCATGGTGGATATATATAGTATGTATATGTATGTGCATATATGTACTACATATGTATGTACATATGTATGTATGTAAATGTATATTTTAATTTTTTTCAATTATCACCAAATAATTATTGGTAAATATCAAACCGCAAAGGTAATTTTTTTGAAAAATTTTATTACGTTGTTCATTTCTTTTTATTATCTTACACGTAGCTATTTTTTTATTAGTTTTGTTAAATATTCAAATTAAAATGAGAAAAAAAAGAACAAAGAATTATATTGTATTGTGTACTGACTTATTTAATTACAATTCATAAAGTAGTGTGATGAATATTGATTAATATTGTCTCAAAAATTCTCTAAAAACAAAATACAATACATTACATTGTTTAGGCTGGAGCATCGTTATAATCGTGACAAATAAATTTACATCTAATTTTTTTAAACGCACTTTATTATGTACCTACACAATTAAGCGTAACTAAATTTTTCGTGGCGTTATTTCTTTACAAAAATAAGTAGGTAGTTCTTTCTTTCATTTTTAAGACAACAGCTCACACATTCAAGTAACAATTAAAATCTTTCAATTATAATAAAAATGGAAATTTTTTTTTTATTTAATTACTTTCTTGCTATTTTTGAAGCTGATGTAATTTAGGTTATCATTATTGTCTTCGTTAAATCTTATCTTATGTATGTATGCAGAGTGTATTTGCATTATTTGCATTATTTTCATAATTTTTTGTTTGTTTGTTTGTTTTTATTTAAATTAAATCATGTACGTTTTTAAATTATGCAGTATGTACCTATTCTGGAAATTATAGACACGTAATTTTTTTTAATTTTATTTATTTATTTTTTCTTAAAAAGTAAAGAATAATTATTAATCATGATTAAGCTTGATTTGAGGTCATATGAAAATATTCAATTGAAATTATAATTTATAAATAGCGTAGATTCAATACGTACATATGTTCTATAAGAATTGTTGAAACTTTACGTCCTCTTATAATAATTAATCAATCTAATAATTATCAAGGCTAGATAATTCAGCATATTCTATTCAAAAATTCATTGAACTTATTGAGAAAAAAATTGGCCGAAGTTAAGAAGTTTTTTTTTTTCAGTATCTTTATTTCCAGAAACATCAAACAATTTTTATGGATCACACCAATATTACTTAAGATTTTTTGTGCTTTTCTTAAAATTATTTTTCTTATAATTTTCAATTGAAAAAATTTAGTAAGCACCTATCACGTTTCTTTTATACATTTACTGCATTTTGAAATTATTAAGTACATACGTGCTTTAGTAACAATAATATAATATGTATTTGAATTTCTGGCTATATATGTACACATATATAAAATAATTATTTTCTAAACATGTTTACATATACTAAGAGCTCTTGGATGTGTTCCAAAATTCTTATACACAACATAAAAAGTCCCTAAATTTCCAAGAAAACAGACAATAAGGTACATTTATATTGAATTTAATTATATATTTTTATTCTCTTTTTTTGTTTATACACTTCATAGATATTGTATATGTATATGCAATCATAAAAATAGGAATTTTTCTATGAATTTATTATGTTTGCGTGTCTTTTAAAGGTGTTTTCGTAATTTCATCAAGGTTATCGTATAAAACATAAATTAATTCATTAAAAGTAAAATGAAATTCAAAAAACCATAACATATCATTCCGGAGTATGGATCAGAGTTTACTATTGAGTGAACTACAAAAAAAGACAAAAAAAAAATATATAAATGATGTCATCACTATATTCTTTATTTTTTTTATTCATTAATATTTTTTTTTTTTTTAAACGGATATACCAACTTAAAAGTTTTTTCAAAAAAGCCGGTCTCAATGAGTGTATTAATTGCGAAACAATCAAACATTTATATGTACATCGTATTTCAGTTAGTATAATTAACAATTTCAAATTTGATTGATGTGTGTACTTATTTTTTTATTTTTTTTTTTTAAACAAAAAACAAAGCTAAAAAAATAGCTTTAGTATTAAAAATATACTTGTATGAAAATAATTAATACAAAAGTAAATTGTATATGAATTTGCTACATACTTATTATCATCATCTTCATTTTCTGTTTTTTTAGCTTTAATTTCTTGAAGTTTATCATAGAAACCTTTCCACATTTGTTCTTCATCCATTTTTCAAGTAATTATTTTGATTAAATGCAAAATATGAATTTTTCACAAAATTATTTTATAAAAAGTACAACGGTTATTTTTGTGATCAGATTTTCTTTTTAAAATTTGAAATTTCTAATTATTATTTTAACACAAGCAATACACTTTTTTCTAGTATTTGTATATACTATTTCCACTGCACTCTCTATTTAAAAAACAATAATAATAGAAACGTATTTTTACGAAAATTCTACGAACTGAATGAAAAAATCATTGAAAGAGACCAGCGCACTATTTTCAATAGCAACTTTTTAATGTGTTATTTTTCCATCAAAAATAGCAACCAGACAGCAATATGATAAATTTTCAAAGTAACATACACTCCGACACTCGTGTGTTTAGTCGACCAAGAGAAAGTACATGATATATTATTTATAAACTTGATTTTTATTTATATAAAAATTTTAATTAGGTACAAACAAAAATTCACAAAAGTGCGATAAGTCTTTATTAAAATTTTTTCTTCTTCTTTAAAATACACAACGTCAGACAGATTAATTTATTATAATATTTTTGTTTATTCGTTTTAAATAAATATTTTATTGTATTGAACCGAGTGTGCTGCTAAATTTATACATATTTCTGTTCTGGACTATCTCATCGACTGATCATTGAGCTGTTTCTCTGACTTATAGGCGATTAAATTAAGAAAATTATCATCTGTTCAACTACAATTATTCCAAGATATTATTGAATTAAATAAATTTTTTTTTTCTTAAACCACGACTAATTTATTAGCATCACCGGCCAAAATAAAGTAGGTGGATTGTTTGATTATGGTGATTCGTGACAATTCAACTACCACCACAGGTGATTCATTTAAGAAAGTCAATAGCTTCAAGCTTGAGTAGTTTAACTGAGTAAAGACTTGTTGAGAAAATATCATCAACTTAAAAGTTGAAATTTAAGTTTTTCTCAAACTGAGCATACCTTCTGTATATTAATAATTTAATGTTATATAAAAAAAAATTCAAGATTCAAGTTTGTTTTTTCTTTACTTTTAATACATGCAATATTGCAAATATATAGGTATAGTAAGTGCAAATTGATGAATCAACCTTCATGGTATAATACTTACGTTATTTTTACTAAGAAAAGCACGTATAAATATTTCAAAAAAGTATTTTAGCGGAAGTGTATTAATGAAAAACGATAACATTTTGCAACACCATGTCATACAAGTTAAATTAAATACATAATTGTTAGTGTGAAAAAATGTAGTAAAAAAATTTTAATATGGAAGCTTTTTTTTTCTTCTCATTATTATTAAAAAATTTAAAATAGCAAACATGTTAGAAATTTCATTTTGCACCGTTCCCTTCCATTTATGGAAGCTAGTTTAAGGCAAATTTATGAATGTGCATGTTATAAACTGGATGAAAATAATGATGATGATGATACTCGTAAATGATGTAACAATTTGGACATTCACTAATAGTTCACGTCATAATTTAATGGAATCTCCACTTCTGTTTGTGAAAGATAAAAGCGAATTAAATCAATTTTTTATTAACTAGTCAATGACCGGTTAACGTAAAAATCGTAGGATTTTATTTATTAAAATAAAGATTTCAAAGATAGATATTGCATTTTATTAAATAAAAAGTCATATATGTACATAGAAATCTCATAAAAAGTCACATATGTTTTTGTTTTTCTGTTTTGTTTTTGTAAATTAGTTAAAAATAATTTTTGATAATATGTAACTATGTAGTAGGTATGTAGATGCTATGTTTTCTAAATTTTGGTACACTAGAGCTAGACCATAAATAATCAAAAAATATTCAAGATAAAAATTAGGATTTTTAAAATCTCCGCGAAAAACATTTTGATAAGAAGAAAATAATATAAATTTTATTTGTTAATTTATATCTTATTTGGCTTTGGTTCTGATAAAAATTATCCAACTGTTTTTTATCAGAAAAAAAAAATTATCTCTAAATATTAGTCATCTCTGATAAAAATACACACATATGATAGGTATCTATAAATAATATTAATTTTTTTACCCAGTTGATGCTCTTACATTTGTACTACGATACGCAGAATTTTATTTTTATTGTACATACGTGGGATTACTCACAACGTACTTGAATCTTATGTAGGTATTTTATTTTTTTATTTCTTTTGTTTTTTATTTGATAAAAAAAATTAAGATAAAAATGTTTTAGGAGAATGTATAAAAATTCAAAAATTGTCGAACTATGTATTTTAGCAAATAAACATACCTTTGATTAGATTCTGGAATACCAGTAGTAAAAGCGGTCACCCTGTATTTAAATGAAAATTTTAGAAAGTTGCAGAACTGGGAAGAATATTGGGAATTTCAGCACACTTACATTATTGGTATCGGACAAATATTTTCAAATGTTTTTTTATTCATGATGCGATTTTATTTTATGAAATCTTTAATTAAAATTTTTTATAATTTTACTTGTAATTTAAAAAAAAAATCAAAAATTAATATTTCTAAAAATTTTCAAATTCAATTCATATTCAATTAGAATAAATTAAAATTCACTAAATTCACTTTAATTTAAATTATATACTTCAAACATTCAGTTATTATTTTAGATATTGAAAGAATAAAATATTTTTTTCAACTAATGAAAAAATTAGAAAAAAAAAATTTTTTTTATCAAAAAATTTCTAATTATTCGGTAATAATTTTATGGATACGGTTTTTGTTTTTGTTTCTTTTATAAAAAAATTTAAATTTTACCGTAAAATAATTTTACAGTAACTAATTAATAAATTAAATGAAAAAGCTTACTCAATAAGTTAATATTTGTGTATATACTGTATAGCTTTTTCGATAATTACTAATATTATTCGAATAAAATAAATTAAAATTTAAAAATTATAAATGTAATCAAATAAACGGGTTTTCAATTTAACAAATATCATTTGTTTTAATTTTAATTATTTTTCAATTAAGATAGATAAATCATTTTTAAAAAGCCTATCAGTAAGTTACTTTTTTTTTTTTTTTCATAAAAATATCAAAAATTTTCAAATACAGATCATTTTAATGTTTTTTTAATATGCGTATATCTTTTACTAGAATATGCATAATACATTAGCTCTTTTTCATATCTTATTCAAAATGGTGAAGATTATAGTTGATTGGAAAATAATTTGGTAAAATAATGAATAAATTTTGATCTAGATTTCACATATGATCGTTATAGATCTTCTATCCAAAAATAAAAAAGTGTCTAACATGAGAGAGAAAGAACAAAAAGTATACCTCTACTTCTATCTGCAAAAAAATAAAGACCTAAACTGTCGCAACGGCTTTAAAATTCACTAACTAAAGTCCTTATTTAATTCAATTGGCATTGATTGGTTGGCTACCTACAGAATATGTATATGTACGTCTGAGGTGAGTTGGTTATCAAAATACGATAAATGTTATGTATTTGATTTGTTTACAATATTAAATACTACAGACGAATAAAAGCTTGTGTTTTAAATGGTCTAATCAGTATAGAGAATTTTTATTTTCTACACATGGCATGGAAGTGAATTATTGATGATAAGATATATCTGTAACAAATCATTTGAAAAATCTAAATACGTGATATTCTTGTCTTTATTATTTTTGTCAACAAAATAGAAACGTTGTATATTATTAAAGCACAGGTAAATACAGGTGTAAAAGTAATGCGTTCACATAAATTAGTACGAAAGATATATGTAGCAACATTTGAATCAGTCGTTCTATCTGTAATAATAAGTACATATATGAGTAGCTATAGTAACACAAAAATTTTTAATTAACTAATAATTATCATCGACCCCTCAGTTTATATCGAACTCTTTTCCGGTTTATACTTTCTATCCTCTAATATTACCAAGCCCATTTTTTAATTTTTCCCTTCTATATCGGTATATACTATACTTTTTCCCTAACCCATTTACATTTTAACTTACTACATATGTATTATAAAAATACATTAATAGATACATTTTCCTCATAAAAAGATATTGAAATAAATTCAAAATTACACACCTTTTATAACTCTACAAATTAATAACATAAATTTTTTATATAATAACTTACGTGTCATGATTTTCATCTTTCAGTCTTTTATTCCATGATAGATTGAAAACTTTTTTTATATTTTTCAAATTTAAACCTTTTTCACTTGATTTTTGATTTGCAATTTGCTTACGACTATATAAAACTGATGGACAATAATTTAAATCTGTACTACTTTTACTTGAAAATTTATCAATTCGATTATTTAATTTTGAATTTGAAAAATTTGATAAATTATTTTCACTAACACATTTTTGTGGTCGTTCATTATTACTTTTCATCATAACAAAATTCATTAAATTTTGTACACTACCATTGAAACTTTGTAAAAAATTTTGACTTCTTCGATTATAATCATTTTTTTTTAATCTATTAATTTGAACATTTTCCATTTTATTATTAATTTTTAATTGTGTATTTATTTTTTCATTAGATGTTTTAGTTATAGTTTTTGAATATTTTTTATCATCAACATTATTTTGTCTATAAAGAATATTATTCCATTCTATTGTACTGGGACTTGATGAGTCAAAAATATTATTTGAATAAACTCGAATCTCAGGTATTTGACGTATTTTATTTACTTGAGATGATTGTAAAGATTTTAATGGCTTATTAGTATCATTTAATTTTTTCTTATCAACAGAACGTTGCTCATCACTGTTTAATAATTCACAGTTAGCAGGTGCAATAGCACGTTTACGTATATTTTTACGTTGTTTAACGCAAATTACACCCATTTTTTGTTGTTGAATTTTTTTGACTTGATGAAAATTGGTGAATTGATCTAATTTTATTTCATCATCATTATCGTTGTATGGAGTTTTTGTCGGTACAGGTAAACTATATCTGGCACTTGCTGAATTTCTTTCAATCCAATGTTCCTGCAAGATAAAATAATGTTTATTTTTTTTTTTGTTTTTTACTTAATAATTATTTTATATTGTATATAAAAAAATAATTCAGAAAAATATAAAATATAAAAGAAAAAAATTTGATTTAAGGCCGTTCATGCAGAACTCCTCTTTTAGTATTTGATAACCACTATTTTTTGTCATTTTTAATTTAACTGTTACATTTCAAGAAGATGAGGCCAATTGTAGAAAACAATTTACACAAGTTACACAATAATTATTTATGAAGAAATTTGTTTTTAGCATTTAAATTAGAACAAAACTAAAAATTTTCTTTTTAATTAATTTAAAAAAATAAAAAATCATGTTTTTTTTTTTGTTAATATTTTTGATGGATACACAATCAAAAAGTTATCAGTAAACTAAAATTACAATTATAATAATTATAAGCACTGCTATTTTTTTCTTTTCTGCATTACAATACCCTTCAAACATTTTATATACATAGATGTATATACATATAATGTAAAATTGTAAATAAAGTAGATGTATTGTTCCACTTATGATTTTCACTTTCAATCGTTACAAAATGTTAAATTTACTTGGAATGTTATTTTGTTATTTTCAAAAAAAAAAAAAAGATAAATGTTTAAAAAAATGACTGAAAAATACTTTCAAAAGAAGGTGTATTAAATACAAATGAATATCTATTATCCTGTTAAAATTTTACCAAATTTTAAGTGATTTAAAATTTTATAAGAGTCACTATAATATACATAAATAAAATACGTAAATATATTTCACAACGTTCCTTCGTGTTAATTAACCTGATGTAGTCAATCAATGTTTCTTTACAAATTGCTTTTGTTTATGAACATATGTATGTACGTATGTATAGCAATACGTACATTAAAACACTTAGCAGCTTTGTGCAGTAAAAACAAATAGCCAAAACGATTTTTTTTATATTTAAACTTAATTACTGAAAAAAATGAACATAAAATTCATTTGTGTATTTAATCACAATATGTATATGTACATATTTTTATTTTAATTTTTTCTTAAAAAGCAGAACCATCATCTTCTGTATGAGGAATACCTCAATTTTATAAGTATCTCAATGATCATTATAATCTATTTTAAAAATATAAAAAAAAACACAATAAATATTAAGAACGTTTTTGCGTCATTTGTTTTCAATTAGATTCAATAAAATGGGCACAATTAGTTCAAAGGCACGAGTTCTGGTTGTTAATGATACATGCAATTCTGTATAGATATATGTACATATCTATATTATATACTCTTATACATATATCATCATAACCACATGTAAGTGAAATTATAAAGTGAAAATAAAAAAGAAAAAATTCTAAAAGAAAATAAAATTGAACTTACCTTCAAAGATTCTTGAATAGATTCACTAAAATCTTTGCGAAATTCATTCGATTCTGAAATTTGTAATTTATTTATAAAATCTTCTGGTACATCTACAGGATTTTCTCTATAATATTTCTCATTTTGATTTGTTTTAGAGGATGAAGGATAATCAACCGAAATTTCACTAATTGTACTGCCATTTATATTTTGTTGAATTATTGAATTATAATAATCTGATGATTGTATATTATCATTATTATATGCCACTTGAATACGTATCCAATTTTCATCTTTTTTTGGAATATTTAATAAATCACCATCATTAATTACCACTGTATTCTCGGTATTGAAATTATCATTCTCGAATTCATTATCCTTTTTAACCTTTATTTTTTTAAATTTTGATTGTTTCAAATGTCGTAATCCTTTTTTAAAATATGATTTTTGTTGATGTTTTTGTTGTTGTTCATCTACGGATTTATTGAGTATTAATTTATCAGAAGAATGTGGAGTAGAATTATTATTATTTCTGGAAATTGTAGCCAAATCTTCGAATTGTTGACCAAATACTAATTCAGCTGAGTCCTTTGAACTGTTTTTGTTTTGGTCACTATTTGACGACCGTAATTGCCACAGTGATTTTATCATTTTTTTTTTTTTTTCAAAAACTCACGCACACAAGAATTTTATGATTTTTATCGATTAAGAACTTCTAAGCGAATCATGAAATATTTAATATAAAAGTGCTGTGAAATTTGAAAGATATAATATGGTTTATAATTAATTTTATTTATTTTGTTATGTAGTACATAGATATATATTTATTCATTTATATATAGTATACATATTTTGGTGTAATTGTATATAAACACAGTTAAAAATACACAATTTTTGTTTACATTTTTACAAGAATGTTTAATCGATATTGTATTTGTACATATATACATATATAATATATAAAAACACTCGTGTATAGTTCAAAGTGTATTTCAATGATTATTCAAATATAAAAATTCCTGAATTTGAAATGATTTCATGCACTAAATTTATAATCTTTGTTATCAATCAATAATTTTCAAAATTGTTTTCTAGTTAAAGTTACTCGTACTTTTAGAGAAATGTGAAATGTTTTTTATTTTAATTAAAATTCACAAGATTTAATTTTTAAAATATTTATTTTAAACTGAATTTTAAACAATCACAATTTATCTTAATTAAATGAAAACACCAAAACTTTTGAAAAGAGTACACCCGAAAATAAATATTTTTCAGTTAATTAAACATTCGCGATAATTTACATTTTTCTAAAGAATAAAATGAAATTCTAAAATTTAAAAGTTTTTTTTTTAATTTCTAGGAATTACTTGATACATATTACTGTCTGTCTAAGATCGTCGAGTAATACTCAATTAACGTTGATTAAAACGACATACATTAAAAATAATCTTTGAAATTTTTCGAATGAAAAAAAAAACGTTTTTTTTTCTTATTTTGTTTGACTTTCGTTGATATCGAATCACATTATTTAAATACATAAATACTTTTGCACTTCACTTTATAACATAAAAATAACATGTAGAAACATTTTAAAGATACTTTAAGAAAAAATAACTTACAAACTTAATTACATTTATTTAAATCCTTCACAATATTATAAATACCGTACTATTATTATTATTTTTTAAACAATTCTAAGATTTCCGTTTTAAAAGTTCTTTAACCTGTAATCTGTTTGGTTATATTCTAATTTAACTATTCTACAGTCTTTATTTATTTCGTTGTTCCATATATACTAATAAAAACTAAATTTTCGCGTACTATGATAAGGGCCTCTTTTTTTTTTTTCTCTCAAATTAGATGAAGATCCATTCAACAAGTTTATTATGTTCACCGTTGACTGAAAATACTAATAATATTTAAAAAAGGGGGCTTTAGAAAAACAATGAATAGACTAGCTGTTATACATAAATAATATAAAAAACTTTTGGTCACGGTTTGGAGATTTTGGGGAAGCCATTCCACCATACATATCAATTGATAATAGTAGAATAACAATATGTACCTACGTTTATTTTACTTTAAGTAAAAATAGAAAAAAAAAGTAATATAAAAATCACTTTTTGAAGTACATATATTTTCATAACATATGCATACTCATTTTTACTGTTTTAAATCTTTTGTTAAAATAATATTCAAGTTTACTAGCAAGAGCGTATCATTCATTTTCATTCAACTATCAATTTCGCTTTTTTTAAATATTTAATTTTGAAATTAAGATAATTTTTTATATACATCAAAGGAAGAATGTTAATATAACGCACACTATCGATTTGAAAAAAAAAAAAAAAAAAAAAATTAATTAATTATCATAGTATGAACATCATCAATTCTATAGAAAGAATTATAGATAATGGAAGCATGAAACATCGTATTCAATTTCATTTCTAAGTATAAAATTTCACAGAAATTCTTCAAGTTAGATACAGTAATAAAGTAGTATTTATTGTATGTTTCTGATACTTATTATCGTTTTTTTTTTTTTCTTCAAATATTGTAGAAAGATACTGCTCATTCAAAAGATTAAATAACTTGTTTAAAATAGAAAAAAATGATGAAAATGAGCAACTTTACATAAACAAGAAAATGTCAGATAACATATATACTTTATTAACACCCCATTGTTGATCAGCTTACACAACGATAATTTTCTTTGTTCTCAATGCTCCTGTATCTCTAGAAGAAAATAAAAGTGAAAACTTAATTTCTATAGAAAATCGCTCATTTTTCACTTTTCAAAATTGTTTTAAAACAAAACATTAAAAACACATATTATTGTGAACCTTCTTAAATGAACGTTTTAATGATTAATGTAACAACCTTGTAATTTTCTTTCTTGAGTAAAAGAAAAAAAATATATTGGTTAAAAATTTCTAAAAAAAAATTTTTATTGTGAAAAATATTTATTCTTAAACTATAACAAATATATACACTTTTGTTTTGTAACAAGTGAATAAAAAATCAAAAAAAAAAAAGTATTTAAAATAAAGCAAAAAAAAATCTTTAAATTTTAACACTTAACACGTAGATTTACGTTTTTTGATACCTGTCTCCTAAGTCGTATCATGTGAATTTACGTTTAAGAAAATGCGCCCACATGGTGTCGGCCAATTTTATTGGTTTTTTCTCTGTTTGTACTACACTTCATTATTAGTAAAACTATTGTGTTTTTGTTAAACTTTCCCGAAAATTTACAGAAGACAGAAACAGAAAAAAATAATGAAAAACAAACCCGTCAGTTAAGTGTTAATAACAATCCGCATCATTTACTTCATAAGTTTTAATAGAGAATAGCATATCATCTAATAATGAATCAAAACTTTCAGTATTCATAATCCAATCACTTCTATTTTGTATTATTTGATCTAAATCTAATGACATAATTTTATCCAGAAAGTCTTTTGGCCTTATTTTAGCATATCTTTTATATAAATTCTCATCAACTTTACATGTACCAATACTACATTCAACTTTCATTTGATTTTCATATGCCATCGCTAATAAATTTATATCATTCGAACTAATTATTGATTCTATAACATTTTCAGATTGTAAAGTTTCATCATCATCAATATTATGTTTATCATTATCACTATTATTTTTATTCATATAATTATTATCTGAAGATGATAATGAAGTATTGTTATTATAGTTTTTGGATATTATTGATGATGACGATGATGATGGTGTCGTATTTTCAACAGTAACTGATGTTATATCCATTTTTTTTAAGTAATCATAACGATTTAAAGTTAAAAATAATTTTTTAACAATAAAAACGGCAGCTTTAACTACTTCTAAATCACAATCATCATTTAAACATTCTAATATAACACCTAAAAATCCATGATCAGATAAATCATTTAAAATTTTATGAATTCTTAATAAAATTTCTTTTTCAGTTAATGTTACAATTTTTTTCTTCTCTTTTGAAAATGTTACTGTTGGAAAAGTACCATCAATCATTCCTTGATTTGAAAATTGTTGGCATATGAAAATTTTCCAAAAATATAATGCATTCACTTTAACTTCCCAATGTAAATCATTTATTGTACAATGTGTTAATGTTGAATACAAACAATTCATTTTTTCTGGTGCTATTTTACGACAATCGTAAATTTTTGTAATAAGTAAAACAGCTTCTTTTCTAACAATACCTTCAGTTTCAACACATAATGATGTAAGTAAATGATCCTAAATATGAAGAAAAAAATGTAAAATTTAGAGAAAAAAAATCTTTTTCTGAAAGTGGTAGATAGAAAAACTTACAACAATATCAGAAGAACTTAAACTTTGTTCCCATAACAAATTTATTACAACCATTTGTAATAAACATTTTAATGCAGATGCTCTAACATAAGGTTCAGAATCATTTTTCGCCATTGTAAAAACAATTGGACATATACCATTGTCAAGTATATTCCGTTGAAAGGCTGGAAATTCTGAAAATATTAATTAAAAATATTGGAAATACAAAAACAAAATAAAAAACGCATTTAATATTGGAAAAATATTTACTTAATTGTGAAATATTTGTAATCGATGTGACTAATTCCAAAGTACTATCTCTAACTTCCCATGCATTATCATGAAGTCGTTTAACTATTAATGGAGCTAAATTTTGCATTCCAGAACCATTCAAATTTTCAACTAATAGCGCTAAATTTGGTGATAAAAAATGTTCAATAGATAGCTGAAGTAATTTGAGAGCTTGAACAGCTAACTAGAAAATTTAAAAAAAAAGACTAATATTAATTATAAAATCAATTAAAAATTCCAAATAATTTACCCTAGATGATAAATTTGGATTACTCAGAAGAGCCAACATAAAATTCACCAAAGAAATTGTTTGTATTGATTCCTTCCAAGTAATTCGATATTTTCTTATTAATGTTTGTAAACCAACTAAAACAGCAAATAAAACATTTGGAATTTGAACTAAAGGATCTGATTCCAAATTAGTTTTATTAAGATCACTTTCCACAGCATAACAACCTGGTGTGAATTCTCTTAAAGCATATACCATAGCATCAAATACTAAAACAGCTCGATCTTGATTTAAAACATTTTCCATTGATATAATTCCATGTATTGATTTATTTGCTAAATCACCAGATATTTCTTTGAATTCTAATAATACATCACGAAATGCATAACAAATTCTTAATGTAAATTCACATGATATTGTAAATAATTTCATAAGATAATTATCAAAAAATTCTTCACGTTGTAATACTCCTTTATTACGTAATACATTAAATAAAGGCATTAAATGGAATGTTATTATTTGATTTTCAAATTGTATCCTTTGATTTTCAATTAAAACTTCTTCTGGTGCCCTATTACCTAATTTTTTCCATAATATGTGATTTAATTCAGCTAAACGAATTAAATTATAGCAACTTTTACGTGATACGCAAAATTTAAAATAATTAAAAAAAGAAACACCAAATTGATTAAAATCTTCTGATGCTATTTTACCGTTACCATTCCACTTTTCATATATTAAACGAGCATAATTGAAACTTGTTAATGTAAATAATAATTTACCTAAAAATTGCTCATTATGAGTCATTTCTGCTAATTTAAATAAATTTTTTTCAAAATCAAAATATGTTTCAAGATAATATGGTATTTTTGTTTTTGATTCTTTTTCTAATGTCTTTTTTAATATATGACATAATAGACATAATGTTGGAGCTAATTTACGTTGTAAATCAAAATCATCAACTTTTACTTTTATTGCATCAGAATCTTGATAAACACTTTCATTGATTGGTTTCATAATATCAGTTAAAATTTGCTTAACTAATTCTTCATTATGTGTTTTCTCTGAATATAATGAAAATTTATATAAAATATCTGATAAAAATTCAATTGATTCTCGAAGTACATAAATTGTTTGATTCTGTTGACAATATTCAATAATCGGTTTCCATGCTTTCATATTTTTTATCCATCCAACACCTAAACTTTTTGTTGAAATTTGTTTTAATAAACGTATATGTCCTAATTTAATAGCAGCTGGTAATATTTCATGATTTTTTTCAAGTATACTTATAATTCTAAAATGAATGAAAATAAGAAGAAAAATAATAAGACTCGTATAAAATTTTCAGCTCAAAATACTTACGTATCTGCAAAACGTTTATCTCTAAGATTTATAACTGCCCATTCATTATCAGCTAATAAAGCACATAGTTTAAGCATAAAAGACGTTACTTGAGGATTCAGTTTATTAATGTCCTCTTGCAATATGTTTAAACATTTCTCCAACCACTCCAAAATGAAAGGTGACTGCACGATTTCACTATAATCTTAAAATAAAAAAATAAAAACTATTTTATTTTCTCACACTTATGACTTAACAATTGTACAATTTTTAAAATACTCAAGAAATACATTACCTTTTTCACCTTTTCCAGAAAGATGGGTAAGCAGCATTTCAAGGTAGACATCGTTAACAACTTTGAAATTTTCATTTAAAAATCCATTTAGGATTCTTTGAAATTTCTGTTCAGTTATTGTTAAATCTTCCAAATTCATATTAACAAATAAAGTCACTTTAATAAAAATATTTAAACATTAAAAAAACACTTAGATCCTCCGAGAAGTGCGATGCAAAATGTAATGTGAATTGTAAATTTGTGATATGTCTATTGTCTATGTTATATGACTATTTGACACTGCGACAGCCAAAAGTTCGTTTATATGACTTGAATGTGTATTTTTTAAAACGAGTTGAAATAAATCAATTTATGTATCACAATCAATTGAATTCAAGTTTAAATTAATAAAAATTAATTAGGCTTTTTATAATTTTAATTTTTAATTAGTTATATAATGCTAAAACCAAATAAATTAGATCTGTGTATTTGGTAGATAAAGAGCGTTTTTGCATTAGAAAAAAAAACTTGTTTACAAACCAATTTTTTTTACACACAAATCAATATTACCAGCTCTTTTTAAAAACAATGTCGGAAATGAATTTGAAATTTTGTAACATGGTAACATAGTAACATAGTTCTGAAGAGTAATATGGCGTTTTTAATTAATTTTATTTAATATTTATACTAATTAATTATGTTTAAGTAATAATTCAGTAGTAAAAAGATTATTTTATTAGTGGAAGATGAATTCAGAAAGGTAAGTCATTGAAAATCATATTAAAATCAAAGTAGAAAAATACAGTTTCGGTCACCTGTCAAAATCGATATTTTTCATTACTTCGTATTTGCATTTTAATATTAATTGTAATGAATTATATGTAATTAAATTGAAATATTTCAGGGTAGAATGGGTAGAAATAATAGAACCGCGAACCAAGGAGCATATGTATGCCAATCTAACAACAGGAGAATGCGTTTGGGACCCTCCTGAGGTGAGTATGTAGTCAGTAGATCATCATATTAATGCACCCACTCTTAGTTACATTTTATTTACATTTTCTTAAGTGAAGTCAAACTTGTACAAATGCGATATGTCCTGCATGCAGTTTTCTAATTTCTAACTTTTTGTATGTGCTTAATATTTCTGTAACTTACATCTCTTTTTTTTTTTGATTTTTGATTTTTTGCTTTTAAAGGGTGTTCGCATTAAACGTACAGATTCCTCACAATGGTGGGAACTGTTTGACGTCAATACACAACGCTTTTATTATTACAATGTTTCATCTCAAACATCTGTATGGCATCGTCCTACTAACTGTGATATAATACCTTTGGCAAAACTGCAAACCTTGAAACAAAATACAGAACCAGGTGAGAAAAAAGATGGTTTTACTCAGACATCACATTCAAAAATTCGTGCACAAAAAAGTAAAGATGGTGGTGGTAGTAGTAGTCATCATCGACATCATTCTTCTGGTCATAATAGAGTTCAGTCTGCTGGATCATCAGATACCAAATGCTCTTCAGAATTATTATCTAGTCCACATGGGCGGCATGGTTATAGGTTGTGCATACAAAGTACTATTTGATTAAATTTATTTAATTTTAATAAGCCCTTTTTTTCTTTTAGATTCCCTTCAGCGGATGGTTGTGTTATGACTAAAATGGAATCCTCAAAACATTGCAGACATTCACAAGGTATGTATAATTATTTGCTCAAAAAAGAGATAAAAGTTTTTAACAATAATTTTTTTAACCTAGCTTCAGCATTACCACGAAGTAGTGGAACTAAACATAAAGATTCCGGTAAATCAAGTGATTCTAGTTTATCAAGCACACATGGCTATCGTCGTCTTCAAGAAGGTGGAAGCTTAAGAATCGGGAGTTCTCATCATAGGAATCGACATGTATCGGATAGCAGGTAATAATTCCGATATTATGTATTTTAAATTGTTTTTTGTTGTTTTCTAAAGTTTTTTTTTAAACATTGAATAGATATCAGCAACATAATTGTCCTCATCCAAAACTGTCTTATTCTATTTCAAATTCATCTGATTTGGGAGCATTATCTCCTACTCATTCAGCAAATACACCAATTCTCAAAAAGAAATTATCTTCTGAGAATTCTTTACATGGTAAAAGAGAGAGTAGTGGAAGTGGTTTAGTTTTAAAACATCAAAGTTTCGATTACCCCAGCGGAAGTAAGTATTAAATAATTTTCCTAAAAACATAGTATTAATTCTTATAATAAAATGTTTTAGGTGCTGCAATTGTTTCACTAACACGTTCTGGAAGTTTTATGAATTCACCGACACCACATTCGCCACACCTTTCATCGCCGCAATATTCATCGAACAATCGAGTGATAAATAGCAATGATGGCAATGGTGGTGGAGCAGGAAGTGATGATTCTATGCATGAGAAATATTTTAAATCAGTTGAAAATACACCAGTCACACGTAGAAGACATACAAATACATCAACAAAATCTAGTGGTAAAAAGAATTCCAGTGATTCAAGTCCACAGAGTCCGATTAGTCCACAGGATCATGTAATAAATATCAATGTAAAAAATTGTGAATATTTTAATTTAAAATTGAATTTATCAACAGAATAATAAGTCTTCTCGACCTGCAGTTTTAAACAGTATTTGTACCCTTGAACCTCCCAGTTTGTGTTATAATGTAGTTTCTAGTCGTAATAGTGATCCAGATTTCTTAAATTTGGATTTAACATCAAAACCAGAAAAATATTTAGATAAAATGAAATTAGAAAAACGTTCACCAAACTCATATGGTAGTGGTGCTGCTACACGTGTTTCACCATTGGGAAACTTATCTGGTGGACGTCATGAACAACAACAGCAACAAAAAGTGAATAATTTATTTATAAAATCACCATCCAATAGAGGTGGTGAAAATAGTAACAGACATTCACCAGCCACATCTAGTCACTATCCAAACGAGTACAATTTATTAAGTTCTCAAAATTTGAATAAACCGAATACCGAACGTCACAAAGATATACAAAAAAATATGGAAAAGTCTTCCGGAAAACGTGAAAAAAGACGTCATCATGCACCTTCAAGTGATGTCGAATACGATAATGGTAACATATCTCCACTTTATAGCAATTGGGATCAGGTAAATACAATTAATATATTTCTTATTAAATGAAATAATAAAAATTATTTCTTGTTTCAATTTGAAAGGAAATGCAAGAACATCTTTTACCACTTCAGCATTATATTATTGAACAAGCCAAACTATCTGGTTGTTATGGCTTTGGAGATCCTTTAGATTCAGATTCATTTCATTCAGATAGCCAATCAGAACATTCATTTTCTGGTCACGAACCAGATAATGAAGATTCTGATCATTCAGATGGACATGGTGATTATTTAACGCACAATTATGGTATAATGGATGATTATGCTTCAAATATGGGTGACGGAGTTTCTTATTATAATTATAGCATGGGCTTTGATCAGGGTGATAAAGAAGACATGTTTGTATTTTTATTAATTAGTTTTACTTTTTATATATTATTCCTTATAAAAACTTCTTTTTTTTATTTATTAAATAGCTCTGAAAATGTTGAAGCTGTTCTAGAAAGTGAAAGAGATAATACACAAGTATATAGTCCATTAAGACATTATCCAACACCTTATCGTTATCTTTCTCCACAACAAACAAAATCAAATTATCAACAACAGCAGCTACAAAAGCAACAACAAGCACAAAGAACTCCATCTCCACATCGTCAGATTCATCAGGTACCTGCTCAAAGTGAATTATTATCATCAAAACAAAATAAAAATTGTGAAGAAATTTTTGAATCAACGAATCAAAATCGACGACCACCACCAATTTTTCCTAAATTTACACCACCGGCTGGACCGATAAGTGGTAGTGGTGGTGGTGGTGGTGTTATACCAGAACTAGCAATAATGAAAGAATGTGATATTGAGAAATTTGCACAGGATAATCTAAATTTACATTCTAAAGGAATTTTCAGGAAAAAGGTAAATAAAAAATAATAATAATTTATCAAAAATTTCATATTTACTTTTTTTTAAAGTCTTCTGTTCGTGACATGTTAAGTTGGACATCGAATGCAATTAGTCGGCCTATGCTTGCTTTAGCCAGAGATAAAGCTGGAAAGAAAATGGCGACAGAATTATTTAAATTGGTTCAAATTTATATGGGGGATCGTAAAGCTCGTGCTGGCATGAGTTTAAACTCAGTTGCAATCGATATAATAATAACTGCCTTAGGACAACAACAGTATGATTTCTGCATTTTATTTTTTTAATTTATAAATTTAAAAAAATAATGAATAATTTGTGAATTTCAGGTTGAGAGATGAACTGTATGTTCAGTTATGCAGACAAACGACCGAAAATCCAAAACGAGAATCGCTTATACGAGGATGGGAGTTAATGGCAATTTGTCTATCATTTGTTCCACCATCACCAACATTTCAACCAGCTCTTTTAAAGTACATATAATTTTACAAATATTTAATAATAATTTTATAGAACAATTTTTGTATATTTTTTCATTTTAATTTTTCAGTTATATGAACCGTCATCGAGATCCAACATTTGCAACCAGTTTTCCAGAAGTTGGAAAATGGCCAATACATGTTCAAATATCACATTATGCTACGGTTTGTTGCCGACGTCTTGATAGAATTGGAAGTTCAGGAAGAAAACAAGCTAAGAAACCAACTGAAGATGAAATTGAACAAGCAAGAGTAATTACATTCGCATACTTCTTTTTTTGAACCCAAACTATTATTATTTATATTTTAGAGTCAAATTCTTCGTGATAGTATGTTTGGAAATACATTAAATGAAGTTATGGAATTACAGAAAGATAAATATCCAGACCGTAAATTACCATGGATTCAGGTGACATTATCCGAACAGGTTGGTATATTTCATGTTCTATATTTTATATTTACATTGAAATATTCAAATATTTTTTTTCTTGTTGTTGATTTTATCAGGTTCTTTTGTTGAACGGGAAACAAACAGAAGGTATATTTCGAGTTTCTGCTGATGTAGATGAAGTAAATTTATTGAAAGCTCGATTAGATCGTTGGGAAGTTCCTGAACACAAGAACACAATGGGTAAATAAATAATTGTTTGTTTTTTTTTAAAGTGTAAAATTTGATTGAATTTAAAATATTTTTTAGATGCTCATGCCCCAGCTAGTTTATTGAAATTATGGTACAGAGAATTATATAATCCACTTATACCAGATGAATTGTATGATGAATGTGTTCAAACTGAAGATCCTGTTGAAGCAAATAGAATAATTGCAAAACTGCCAGAGCTTAATAAATTGGTATAAAAAAAATTTTGATATCAATTATCAAATAACAAGTTTATTTTAATTTATTTGAATTTTTATTTTTAATAGGTTCTAACATATTTGATACGTTTTCTACAACAATTCGCACAATCAGATGTTGTTAGCTGTACAAAAATGGATTCATCGAATTTAGCAATGGTTTTTGCACCAAATTGTTTACGTTGTACTTCACAGGATCCAAAAGTAATTCTAGAAAATGCTAGAAAAGAAATGTCATTTATGCGTACACTTATTCAACATATGGATACATCTACTGTTGAGAATCTTGTTTAATTGGATTTAAAAATAATAAATGACAAAAAAAAAATCAGTTGGGGTTTATTGCAAATATTGTATTTATAAACATTATTTATTGAATGAAAACGAATATAATACTCATTTTTTTCTCTAATTCTTTTCAAATTAATTTTTTTAAATAATTTCTAGTATATGCAAACTATTATTTATAATAATTAACTTTCAACTTTAATTTTATGTAAAAATAATAGCATTTACAAAATATTTTACAATTTCTTATTCGTTTGATTTAAAAGGCTTGTCATATCGAAATTTTTGCAAAAATTATATATTAAAATAACGTTTAATAGTGTTTATTCACTTAACAACAGTAAATAAGTTCCTTTGAATGTATAGATACATATATTACACAAATTACATTATTATAATTGTTTAAGCATGACAAATTCTTTAAATCAATAAAATTAGTTTTCTATTCTATTTAAATTTCAATAATAATTTTATTTAATCTTTAGAGAGAAAAAATTCCATATCGAGTTTTCTGGAATATACTATATGATTTTATATTAACATTCCACAAGAATTTGAAAAAGAAAGAAACAAAAAAATGTCTTTTATCAATATACGCGTAATTAATTACATATATAAATAATAAAATGTTTGAAAAATTAAAACGTAGAAATTTATTAAAAAAGTATCAAATAAAAATTTATTTAAATATATTATGCAATAACATCTGAATACACTTACTTTGAAACTAACTTGAAAAAATAAAATGTTTAAATATTTACAAGAAAAAAAAAAATAAAAATCAATTACATTGAAATATTGTTCCATAGAAAGTTAAATAGAAATAGAAATTGTTACCAGAATTCGTAGATACAGAGATTTAAAGTTTAAAAAAAAGGATATATACATATAAGGCATCTATACGATAATAAATATAAATACATATTATATATATATATATAAATGATTAAATAGTTAGAAATTGAAAAATTATTAAAAAAAGTCAAAAATGTAATTATTACAAAAGAAAGACTAACATAAAAAAAATTTGAAATCTTATATTTCTATTCTAATCTTTCTTAATCAAAAGTATTAAAATCACAATTAAATAGTAATCATTATTCTGACAATCGCCTCACTTGTAAATCAAGTCAGTGATAAAAACGGTCACCTCAACAACAACAACAAAAAATTTAACTGTTTCCATCTATTACCTCAATTTCTTTTCTCTTATCTTACGTGAGTATTGGAATACAAATTGAGAAATGACGTGACTTGGCTAGTCACGTAGATGTACAAGTAAGGTGACTGTCAGAATAAGGGCTAGTATCTTGCCTTTATTTTAAAGTGAGAATGCTTATCATTTTTTTTTTTTTTTTGTAATTTCTAATTTTTTTATTATTTAATTTTCTAATTTTGACTGTGTCAAAAAGTTTAACAGGTTTATTTTATAATTTTTAAAAAATATTAAGAGGAAGAAAAATAATAAATTGATATTGTGGCGTTTTATGCTACGATTTTTTTTTTGTTTGATTTTTTATGTGAATCAAAATATATACTTTTTTTACTTAATTATAAATTTAAATAAAAATTGATAATAATTAAAATAATAAAGTAGGATATTCATGATAACAAAAAAAAAAAATAAAAAAATTAAACTTGTGTATTTGGTATATGTATATACTCATGTCATACATACAGATATATATATATGCATGTATATATTTGACCAAATGTTAAATTTTAAAATGAAAAATATTTAAAGAAAAAAATATAACTCAAATTAAAGTACTTATAAAACAAAATTTGTTGCTTTAAAAAAAAATTAATAATGAAAAGTTTTTTCATTATGAATATATTTGATAACCGTAGTGAAAAAAAATTAGACAATACAAAAAAAATTTTTTAACATATCTTTAGGTCATCTTTGAAGCTAAATTTCGAATTTACAGAAATTTCTAAAAATTTAAATAATAGTTTCATTAATAAGCTTGAAATGTATGCACGTGTATGTTTTGTATAAACCGTTTAACATTCTACATACACATATTTATCGAAAGCAATCTAATCGTATATAAAATGGTACTACAGAAAATTTAATTAAAAAAATTAGATTCAAATAATGCAAGATTTATCTTTTAAAATAAATTTCTTCCAATACTCGGCTAAATTTGCATAATTTATCTCATTTTCCCCTCTAAATTCTGAAGTTTCCATTCTTTATAATTTCTTGCTTTCTCTTCAATAGCTCTCTTTTATAAGAAAAGTCTTCTTGTAAGAAAAATTTGAACATTAAATAGAATTCAACATACAAAACTAGAGTCTAATTTTAAATGTAATCGAATAATATTTGAAAATTGAATAAAACAATTTTTATTTTTGCAAAATGCATTCCAAATCAAAGGCATTTTGTTGAAAGTGTTTTTTTTTTCTTAACAAAAAAAAAAAATAAATAAAAAATATTCTTATAAAATAAAACACTTGTAATTTGAAAACTAAAGAATAAATAAAACTTATTAATAAAATAAATTATCTAATACGTCTTTTGTAACATATGCCAAAGAAAAATGAGTACTTATTAAATTTCTGCTGCCCTTTCTTAAAAAAAAAATTAAAATAATAATAATATACAAAAGCAATAAATTTAGTTTTTAATCATAAGTTTTTTTTAATTGTTTGTTTATTTAAATATTTTTGATAGTCATTCACTTAAAAAAAAAAATTATCCAAAAATCAAAACAGCACAAAATTTTTTAATATGGTTTTTTTTTTTTTGTATTTAAAATATTTCATTTGATTGTAACAAGAAATAAAACAGAAAATATTACTTACACAATATAACAAAATATTTTAAGAAAACTATAAAAATTTATATTAGAATTTAAAATATCCTATTAATATTATTATTAAATTATAATAAATTAAAATAAAAAAATGAAGAAAAAAATGCAAAATAAATAAAGTTAATTGTGGCTCATTGCATATACATACATACATACTGGAAATTTAATAAAGTAGCATAAATAATATATATTTAAAAAAAAGAATTAAAACAAAATTTAAAAAAAAAAAAGAAAATTGTTTGCTATAATAATAAAAATTTAACAATAAACAAATAATTTTATGCTGAATAAATGAATTTTTATGACTTTTTTTATTGTTGAAAAAATCAACTAAATGGTCTTGATAGAGTTATTGGATATGTCTGTTTAATACGTTCAACCCGGCGGACATGGTACAAGAAGATAGTAATAGAATTAATCTGTGCCACTGTGGTACAATGCTAGTGAATGAATGGTGCCTGTATATTAATGGTGTTCGTAAAATTTGTTTATCTTGAAATTTCCTTAAAAAAAAAAAATTGATGCTTTAATATAAAAAAAAGAAAAAAAGAAGAGCCTTTGACATCAATAACGTCGAAAGATAAAATGCACATCAATTAAGTGTGGGTCATCGGTGGTCCACGCCGAGTTAAATGTGTTAAACTTAGTTAACATTTTTCAGGCGGGAGATTTTAATCACAGTTCGAAAAAGAACAATTATTATGTGAAATTATTTTTTTTTTATTTTTACAAAAATGACAAAACAATCTGTAATGTCTTTGGTCAATCGTTCTCTTTTAAGTTTCTTTAAATAAATAACATTGGTAAATTATCAAGTTGATTAAAATGTCCAATAACTGGATTTACTCGCTAAGTGTTAAACTATGCAGTTTTACGAAATCTAGGAAACGGATTTTATGTTTTAAATTTTTTTTCAATGACCCTAAGACAAAAAGTAGTTTTATAGCTTGCTTCTATACATCCATATTCCAATAATTTTACTGAGATAAATAATAAAAAATAAAATCTTTTTATATTTCTAAAATTTTTATTTCATCACCGTTTTAAGACAAAACAAAAAAAAAACTTAATAATTATAACTTATTCTAAACATGAAATATTTTTGCTAGAAACTCACAATTATTTCGTACAAATACTTGTACATGAACTAGATTTTAATATTATAAATTTCAGTAATTGTAATCATGTATGTAGTTTTTTTTATCATAAGTCGTTTTTGACTATTTTTTACGCTCTT
The DNA here is from genome assembly GCA_939192795.1 of Bombylius discolor. NCBI lineage: Eukaryota > Metazoa > Arthropoda > Insecta > Diptera > Bombyliidae > Bombylius > Bombylius discolor. The sequence continues at coordinate 15,720,595 of OW584241.1, read as the reverse complement.
ATAATTTTTTTTTTTTTTTAATTAAGAGTACTTATAAAAATGTTAGAAGATATTATACCTTGAATAATTTGTAATTAATATTGATTTAGAAATTTTCTAGTGTTTTTCATTTATACATCATTTTAGATTCTTCTCCTCCTTTTATCACTATTTTTATCTCTATCATCTTCTTTCCTTTTTGGTGCTTTTTTGGCCATATTCAAGAATTGATCAAGACCAAATGGATCTTCGTCTTTTTCAAACTGTACTGGACCTGTACGTGAATTTGCTGTAGAACGATCAGTTCCACTAAATTCTTTATCAGGAACAAAACGGTTTGTATTAACAATTTTTTCAAGATCTGCTCCGTATGCATCATTGTCAAGTTGTTTACTCGGCCGATATAAGTGAGATGCCAATGATCCAGCATCACGCCATGGTTTATCGTAAACATTGTATGCTTCATCGTCACCATAGCCAGAATCCATACCTTTTGATGTATTGAAGAGACGTTGATCGAATAATGCTTCTCCACCCACATTTGTTTTTGCTGGCATCCCTAATGCAATCTGTTCTGATATATCTCTTTCACGATCTCTTTGCAATTTAGTTCGTTTATCTGGAGCAGCACGTGCCAAATTCCTATCACGTACTCTTTCCCGATGTCTTTCAGCACGTAATTCATCACGTTCTCTGGACTCAGGATTATTACCACCATCATCAGGCATTCTTAGACCGGCACGTTCCTCACGAGCTCTTTGAGCCATTTGTCTAAGCATGTCTTCTTTTTTTTCTTTTTCTTTTTGTGCTAATTTCTTTTCTAATTGTGCACGAGCCTCCACAGCTTCACGAGCTTTCCTATCGGCTATGTATAATGCTTCGGCCATTTTCGCAAATTTCTCATTAATATGCACTTGTTGTAAACCACGACCATCTGCAGCCAATCTCTTATCAAGAGGAATTGTATAGCCCTTAGCATTTTTCCAGTTTGAAATACAAGGAGGTATTTTCCATTCTTTTTGTTCTTTTACAGTAACTTTTCTAGATGGTGAGTGTAAAACTGGTGCTGGAGGAGATGGAGGACCACGAGGAATTTTCTTATTAATTCTGAATTTTGGCGGTTCCATTGGATCAACTTGTGCTTCTACCATTCGTATTACACGTTGTTTTGCTCCAGAATTAAATGCATCTCCCTGTTGAGAAGGTGTATAACGAATGTATTGTGCTGGTGCGGTTTTTTCAGCATGTCGTACTGGCATAGCAGCAGCAATTTTCTGGCTTGTCAATTTCTCTAAAGCTTTTCTTGTAGCTTCAGTTGTTTCTAAAATACTTTCATCGTCTGGCTTTTGTAGTTCTTCAGTGTCTTCTGATAGAACCTCTGCAGGTAACAACTGATTTATATTAGAGTAAACTATTTTTTCCTTTCCATGACCTTGGCGAGCTATTGCATCATATTTCACTTTTCCACTTTGATCTAGTTGAATAGCTAACGCATTTGATTTCTTTCCACTGCTACCTGGGGCTCCCATACCTAAAGTATTAAATTATGTATTACAAAATTAATGACTAAATTTTAAAAACAAAAACATTCTCAAAAACTTACCCAAAGGATATTGTGCAACATGAATTTCTGGAAAGGCACCACCATCTCCAAAATCAGCTTCATTACGAGGAACCCATCCTCTTCTCTGACCATAAGGGGGTGCAGCAATTTTTGCACTGACTAGGGCTCCCATTGCAGGAGCACCTTTGGCAATTAGCTTCCTTTCATCTTCCCTATCCCAGATGGAATTCGATGGAGCAGGAAGTAAACTTGTTAAGGACATCTTTTCGAAGATTTATTGTATATTGAGGAAACTCTCTGAAACCTTTTTATACTACAAAAACACTTTATTCTAAAATCTGAAGTCTGAACTGAACTGATGTGTTGAGTTGAGTTGAGTGTTAAATTTGAAAGAAAGAAGAAAAACAAAATGGCACTAATGACATTCCTGAAAGTGACAGTTGAAACGAAATTTTTAAAAATTATAGTGGATTTACATGAAATTTTGAATAGATGCTTCAGCTGCTCCGTATTGAACACATATAGCCCAACCAAATTAGATGGGACGCTGATAAATCAACGAATGTTAATAATCGTCTTGTCACTTTGACTCCTTGCCCAAAACAAACGTATAAACGTTTATGGATGTTTTTTTTAAATTAATTTTTTTGTGTTATAATTATTTATTTTGTCGAATTTCTTTGATGTATGAATATAATAAATGATTCAGTGTGAATGCGTAACAAGTTTAACATTACTACACTAAATAAGAATTGAAATATATGAATCAGCTGATACGTGTTGAAGACGACGTTTTTTGTAAATTGTACGATCTCTACGGCAGATAAACGTCTGTTTAAATTTTAACGAAAGTGAACGAACGTAACTAAATGTTTATTTTGGTTACATCCACCTAACTATGTACTATCGTATCTAACGTCACGTCTCTCAACCGTCCCGTTAGTCGTTGCATACATTTTGAAAATGTGTAACCTGTACTTGGCGAACGAAAGCGGCACTATGTTTTATCTCTATAGCTCTAATTATAATAGCTGTGTTCTATACAAACTGATGAAGTGATATGTTATCTTCAGTTTTGCTCAGCTCACTTATCTTCTTTTTGAAAATAGACTCACTTTAATTGTCAAAAAAAACATGTTAAATAATTAAATTACATACTTCAACAAATTTTACTAACAAAAATCCAATATTATGAAACAAATCAAGAAGAAATATAAAATACAAATTACAAATTCACCTAATAACCCCAAACTTCACTTAATATGATACTTTGATACTAAAACACTGAAGAAGTGATATTTTCCGTAGCGACCTCTATTATCGAACATAGAAACTGAATATAGGAAGTGAGAAATATCAAAATTATTTCTTCATCAGTTCCAATAAAACACAGCTAATATTACTACCATCAATATACAACATACATGGTACAAATATTTAGTTGTACCTAACCTTCTATCTGTCACTGTCAATTGTATTGAGTATTGAGTTCGAGTTGTCTATTATTGGCGAATTCAGATTTCAGAATTGCCACGAGCCATGTGTGGTTGATGCAATTTTCTTAGTTTTTGCACTTTTATTTGTTTTTTTTTTAAAAGTTTATTATCGAATAAATATTTTCAATTGCACATCTTTTCATTTACAAATAAAATTGAAATTAGATTTCCACCTAAAAGCAGAAAATGCATCGCGATTTGACTGAGAGGATACTTGAACATTTAGAAACATCTGAAAAAGTTGATACTTTAGATTTAGCAAGTGTTTTCAATGAAGATCATCAAAAAATAATTGGAGCTCTGAAAAGTATTGAAGCAGTTGGTAATTTAATTTCAACAAAACCAACATCAAGGAAAGCACTAGTACTTACTCAAGAAGGGGAGTATGTAGTAAATAATGGAAGTCATGAAGCTGTTGTTTTTAATCTAATTCCGCCGGAAGGAATGATACAAGCAGAAATTATGAAACATTCACAGTATGCTAAGGTAGGATTCAGTAAAGCAATGGCTCATGGCTGGATTTATGTAGATAAGGCTGTAAATCCACCTCTAGTTAAAAAGAAAATTGATACTATTAAAGATGAAACGAAAGAACACTTAACAGCAATTTCAAATAGTGGCAATGTAGACATTCCGGAAAATATAAAAAATGAGTATAAAAAAAGGAAATTATTACAAGAGAATGTTATTAAAAGTTTCATTCTTTCAAAAGGACCAGAATTTTCTAAAACTCTAGTCAAACTTGAAACTGATTTAACAGATGAGATGCTTTCGTCTGAACTGTGGAAAAATTTGAAATTTAAAGCATATAATTTCGATGCATTAGGAGCACCTCCTAGTCGTGGACATCTTCATCCATTGTTGAAAGTTCGTTCGGAGTTTCGTCAAATTTTCCTTGAAATGGGGTTTTCTGAAATGCCGACAAATAATTATATTGAATCTTCATTTTGGAATTTTGATGCATTATTTCAACCACAACAACATCCAGCTCGCGATGCTCATGATACATTTTTCTTAAAGCATCCATCAAAGAGTTATAAATTCCCACAAGAATATTTACAAAAAGTAAAGCAAACTCATTCTGTCGGTGGATATGGTTCTCAAGGATATGGTTACGATTGGAAAATTGAAGAAGCGCAAAAGAATTTATTAAGGACTCATACAACAGCTGTTAGTGCACGAATGTTGTATAAATTAGCCAATCAAGAAGGTGGATTTAAACCAGTGAAATATTTCAGTATTGATAAAGTGTTCAGAAATGAAACGCTTGATGCAACACATTTGGCTGAATTTCATCAAGTTGAAGGTGTAATTGCAGATGTTGGTTTAACACTTGGTGATCTTATTGGAACATTATACGAATTTTTTAGGAAACTTGGAATATCTCAGTTAGAATTTAAGCCTGCTTATAATCCTTATACGGAACCAAGTATGGAAATATTTTGTTTTCATCCTGGATTGAATAAATGGATCGAGGTAAATTGGGCTTCTTTCAGACGAAGAAAATAAAAGTTGATTGTTTTTTTATTATTTTTAGGTAGGAAATTCGGGAGTATTTAGACCAGAAATGCTTCTTCCAATGGGACTACCATCAAATGTAAACGTAATAGCCTGGGGACTTTCTCTTGAACGACCAACTATGATAAAATATGGAATAAATAATATTAGAGATTTAGTAGGACCAAAAGTTGATTTGAAAATGGTTGAAGAAAATCCAATATGTCGGCTAGAACGTTAGAGTGAAAATATAGCATGTAGTTTACCAAATTTGTTGTTTCAAAGAGCTGAGAAAACAAACTATATATAATAATAATATAGTAATAAATTTATTAATTTTCAGTACATATGAATAATTGATATTTCTAAATCTACATGATTAAATAAAAAAAAGTATATTCCCATACACCTATTAATAAATCCTTTAGTGATGTTAGGAATGAATTTGTTCTTCGTAAATATTTATTCTTTATCGAATTTCATTTTATTCTTCTGAGTTATCCTTTGATGATACAATTTCAAATTTGAATCCATATTCATATTGTTCGAGCTCCTTAATAATATTTGTTTTAGCAAAAGCAGCTCCAGGAGGAAGGACACCACCACTAAGAAAAAACAAAAATTTAACATTTTTATAAACGAAAATTAATATGTTCTTACTCTCCAGGCATTTTATCATTTGAAGTCAAAATAGTTTTTGCTGAAGCTAATAAGGCAACTGAAGTTGCTGCATACCCAGGATTTTTTCCCGATACTGTTGCAATTAGAGTTTTTGATGGTGGATTTGAATGTTTGTCAGTTGATTCTAAAAGTTTATCCTCTTTTGGCCAACCTTTTGCATAGAATGTCAATTTAAAATATGTATTATTCATTTTCTCTTCAGAAGGACCTTCATGTGATATAAAACCCAACGAAAATAGTTTTGGATGTTTTAATAGTAATTTACGTCCAAATGAAAATTTTGTTAAGACTCCGAAAACAACACTTACAAAAGCAACAATTAAAACATGAAGTAAAGAGCTGAAATAACATAAAACTTATTTTCTAATTAATTTATATCAAATATTTATAACTTTACCGAAATGCTATATACGCATTCATTTGTATTGGACGTTTTTTATCGTTTTCATAAAAAATTCTTTGTGATCTCATAACAACGGATCTATCTGAGCCTGGAAATGGTAAACAATATCCGTTGACAACTGAAGATTTATGAATTACAGACCTTTGAGTAAAATAAAGTTTTGATTAAGTTACAGATTCAATATATTTAAAAAATTTGAAACTAGAATTGAAATATTACCTTTTTTTCAATTTGTAGTCAACTGTAGGTAATTTTTCTTTAAACAATTTTGACCGAATACCTCTAAGTTCAGAGGCATATGCTAAGCCATAAACTGCTGACTCCCATGTACCATAATGAATTGCTGCTCCACCATAATTTCCACCTTTCTGCCATGTTTCCAAGTATGTTTCAATAGAGTTTACAGTACCTAATTGAAAATAATGTATATATTTAGATTTTAAATTTAAAGAGGAAATTAAACAGTATACATGTTTTTCTAAAACTAAATATTCGATTTACTTACCTTCAAAATGGTTTTCGACAAAAACTGTGCCCATATCTGCTGGAATACTATCAAATCCACAGGCAGACACAACATACACACCTTTCTCCTTAGCCAACTGATCATAATTTAACTGCATCATCTCCATATATTGGGGTTCACCGCTGACATCCACATGATGGGTGCCTGCGTTAATACATGCTTTTACGACTGTCTCACCATAAAATCTGTAGGGTCCGCAGCAATTCACAACCACCTGAAAATTTTTACTAAATAAAGGGAACTTTCTGGAAAGATAAACATTAGGGCGTGTACTTTGCACTTTTTAGCCATGTCATCAAGTGATTTTTCATCATTAACGTCTGCTGTGATAATTGGAATGTCGGCAAGATCAGAATTAACTTCATTCAAGGTCTTTTCCAATTTTTCCTAGTTTAGGAAAAAATTGTCGGATAAAACATTCAAAGGAAGCAATATAGCTTAAAATTTACCTTATTCCGGCCGGCAACTCCCCATTTCAGATTTTTTAAAACTTTTGTTGCTTCTCTGACAGCACATTTCCCGGTGAATCCTGTTGCGCCAAAGATAATTACGTCCAAATCTCTTGTCATTTTTATTTATTTGGTTCAAATTAAAGAAAAAAAACCTTTTAAATGAAAATTATTGCGAAATTAACAGAAGTGACCAAGGTGAACTTTGTGTTTTCTTGACAACACGAATAAAACAACGCATTTATGTAGATTATGTTTATGTATGTATGTATACTGTACAGAATATATGTACAGAATTGAATAAAGAGTCACGCTCACGAATCTAAAAAATTCAACATGTATGCAATATGCATATATTCGTACACTACATACAAACTGCATACCACCGGCCCACTACATACTCTGCATAGTGCATTATGCGATTTGCGTTTTATTTTGAACTGGAACGAATATCTGGAAAGAATGACCCAAGGTCACTAATGGGTTGAATCCGCCACCGGAACTAGTCCCACTTTGTTCTGGAAACACCTCACCCCTGATGTTCGTGCGACTGCAGGGAAGTAAAAGATGGTAAATCTTTGCCTCTTCCTGCAGAAGACACCTCATCAGAAAGTATTCATTGGTGCTTCCTCACAAAAAACCTTGGTTGAAAATTTGGAAATCATAGATTCAATTGCGTATTACAGTTGATCTATTAAGGAAACACCTCGGACCAACCACGGTGATGTTCGTGCAACCTGCTGAGAAGCAAAAGATTTTTTGCATATCTTTGCCTCCTCCTGCAGAACACACCATCGGAAAGTATTCATTGGTGCTTCCTCAATCGTTGTGTAAGTCTGTTGGTTGAAAATTTGGAAATCATAGATTCAATTGCGTATTACAGTTGATCTATTAAGGAAACACCTCACACCACCAATGTTCGGTTCGTGCAGAACACACCATCGGAAAGTATTCATTAGTGTTTCCTTATAAATTTCCTTGTTTTCACCAGTACAGTCTTATCAATACTTGGTCTTTGTTCTTTTTAACAATTATCAGAATTTGTTTCAATTTCATCTAATACACTATCAACATTCCATGTTTCATGTAATCCAATACCTAAACGTCTACATAATGCACAAAGTGTTTCCATAGCACTAGCATTATCAGTTGAAGTGGATGCTGCTGTTGCTGCTTCTATTACAGAATTTTGTTGTGTTGTTAAGCATAACCATAGAAGAGTTTTAATAACTTTCCCATCACAAACAATTGATGGTATATTTTCACCACGACATAAATTAAATGTAATTAAAAACCTCTGTTTCCAACGCAACGAATTGATTTTGCCAACCATCGAATTTCTATCTGCAACTGTTCCAAAATCACAAATTTTTAAATTTCTACCCAGATTAATTAATAATAAATTTTCCTCCTTGATTACTCGAACAAAGGGCACAACCGCCATACAATGGAAAAAACGCCACATTTTCACCTTTTGTTGAGAAGTGAGGTTAAACCCGATGGCGAGTCCCCAGGGTTTCACCTCTTTTTAACAAGTGAGGTTGGGACTACCTTTGGCCATTTAAAATGTTTTCTATTGAAATTCTTAATTGATCGTATATTTGTTATGACGAAGTGCAAGACACAAGTAAATGGAAGAATATTTGTTTTTCTAATAATATGAAAACCCTTTAATTTATTCTTACTTTGTACATCAATCAATTATCAATCATCAATTTACTGGTTTAGTTTATAGCGTAAAAAATAATTCGAATTAAATCCGATTTTGGTATAAATTCAAAGTACGGTATAAACGGGTAAAATTTGGATTTGCGATTAAAATAATGCATGTAAACGTTGATACACGTATAGTATAAATGTTTTTCTTCATATTGTAATTTACGCTACACATGCATGTACAAAAATTTGGATTAAACTCAAATAAATTGGGTTTAAACCAAAATCTGAATTAAGGGGTTTATACAACATGAAATCGGGAGTAAACCAAAATCCGTATTAAAAGTAGATTACGTATAAACTGTTAAAATCATAATGATATTTCCAATTTTAAAGAAATTGAATTTTGGACTTTTTAAAAAGGTGAAAGTGTTTTACTGTTTAATTTAGTCAATTTGGGTTCATAATATCTTAATTTTCTTGAAAATAGAATTTTTCACCAAGTATTAGAAATATGAGGTTTTTAAACCAACAAGAAGCACAAGAAATTGACGAGAAACTCTTTAATGAATACCGATTTAGTTTGGATCAGTTGATGGAACTAGCTGGATTAAGTTGTGCACATGCAGTAAGCAAATGCTATCCTTCAACAAAGTAAAATAATATCGTAATATTTATTCGTTTTATTCAATTTTTATGGACTTTTACATTCACATAGTTTTCAAATGGTACTGATATGTTGTGGGCCTGGAAATAACGGGGGTGATGGCCTAGTATGTGCCAGACATCTCTCTTTGATGAATTATAAACCAGAAATTTATTATCCTAAGAAAACGGATAAAGAGCTTTATAAAAATCTAACTCATCAATGTCATGCTAGTGGAATAAAATTTCTGGATGATTGTCCTGATGATGAAACAGCAAAAAAGTATGATTTAATAATCGATGCATTATTTGGATTTAGTTTTAAACCTCCTGTACGAGAAGCTTTTATTCCAATTGTAAAACTATTGAAAAATGTTGGTAAACCGGTAGCCAGGTAAGAATAGATCATTTTCAAAATGGAATATTTCACCTAAGTCATTTTATTCTTTCTTTCAGTATTGATATACCTAGTGGGTGGGATATCGAAAAAGGACCAAATGATGATTCGTTCAATCCTGACTTATTAATATCTTTAACAGCGCCAAAAATGTGTGCTCGTTATTTCAAAGGCCGATATCATTATTTGGGCGGGAGATTTGTTCCGCCTTCACTTCAACAAAAATATAATTTAGAGCTTCCAGAATATCCAGGAAATGATCTTTGTGTTAGAATTTGAAAAAATATATAAATAATAATAAATGTAATAAAGGAGATTTTTTACGGGAAAGTGGTCTTAATCATTTCTTGTTTTCAGAGTGGACCTAACGCTGAATCCTTCCGGAATATGAAAAAATATATGAAGAGCAAATTCAAATTTTTCTTGAAAATATAAAAAACCACAATTTCGTTTATAATGACACATTTTTTAACAACTTTAATTTTCCAAATTGAATATTGCTATGTTGGTAAATAAAAATGTTTCGAAACACCAAAACGAAAGGAAAAAGGAACAAAAAATTAGCCCTAGCAACCAACAGGCAACAAGGTTCAACATTTTAAAATGTTTTATCCGAGAAATACAACCTAGCAGCGACAACAACAGCAGCAGCGAAAGTGGTTAGAAAACTGGCTAAACAGCAATTTGCGCTTAAACCTAGCAGCAACAGCATTTTTTGAATCAAATTCTAAGAATGCTGTCAAGATGACTATATTATGAAATAAATTTTTTGTTTTTGTATTCCTCAATATGGTATCATTGGCTAAAAACTGTCAAATACTGTTTAAACGTTAAAATGAAGTGGAAAATTTTTATCAAATAAACTAAAACAAAATAAAATAGAAGAAAAATCATGTTGCTGCCAGGTTTGTTTAGTCATTTGCAATGCTGTTGCTGTGAGGTTCTAGTTCTCGCAGTATTTACGGTAGTATATATGTAAATCGATTTAACTTTTATTCTTCAATCGTCTTTATTCGGAACTTAATTAGCATGCATGTATACGTGACAATTGTTCATTTTTGATTCATCGTGTCGCCATTTCTGTAGAAAAGTCTAGTTTTTGAAGTCGGGATCGTGAGCTACAATTTCTTTTGCTACTCGCAAAGTTTTATTTCAGTAAGCAATTAATTAATTAACTTTGTAAAAATGCAAGGATTTGGATTAAAGAGCTTGAAAAAGAATCCTGCGGTATGTATTAATAAAATTTTCCACATAAACAAAAAAGAAAAAAGTATGAGTACATTGACGTATGCTTATGTAAGAGACTGAGAAAGTCCTTACGAAAAAAAAAATTCTAAATAAAATTTGAACAAAGTACTATAAAATGTATTTTAGCTCATTCCTCTGTATGCTTGTGTGGGTCTTGGAGGCATTGGTGCTTTCTTTTATGTTTTCCGATTGGCAACTAGAAGTCCTGAAGTAACATGGAACAGGAAAAGTAATCCAGAACCATGGGAAGAATATAGAAATAAACAACATAAGGTACATACATACATATATATATATCTTTAAAAAAATCAGTTTCCACTAAATTTTGTATGATTTAATTATGGTTAAAATTTAATATATTTTTTTCAGTTCTATTCTCCCGTTCGAGATTACTCAAAAATCGAAAGTCCAGCTCCAAAATATTAAATCTGGTTCTAAATCAATGGATGATCTTACTATTTAATTAGATTTGATGAAGTTAAAAGTAAATTATATGTTTAATGTGATTTATTAAAAAGGTAATAAAAGTTATTGTAGTAAATTTGATTGGTAGTTTTAAGAAAAAATTCAACTTGCATAACCTCTACTTAGACTGATGTCATTTATTAATAGATTTCCAATGAGTTGATAGTATATATCAATCTTATTCAAGTTCAAATTACTTTGAATGCTTGCGAGAGCGAAAAAAACGAAAAAACCAATGGCTCCTACATTGAAGTTCTTTATTTTTACATACAGTACTCAAAGAAAACAAATGTGGAAGATAAACATGTATCAAAAGTAGGTAATTTAGTTGTTGAAACATTTGTTTTTATGTAGCATATGTATTTTTAACGTTTATTTAAGTTACAATTGTAGAAAATTATTATTTAGGATTCTTGAAAAATTATGTGTAAGTCTGCCTACTTATCTACAAAGAATTACTATAGATATAAACAAGTTTTGACTAGTTTGTCGAAGCTTATGGTTATAGCTTATATAGTTAACTCTAATAATAAGATGACTTTGAAATTTTAAATTCCTTAAACGTTTTACTAATTAGAATCAAGTGGAGTTTCCTGAAAAAATTGGCAGTTTTGAAAGGACTGATTAAGTTAAGAACTGCTCAAAGCAAAAAATTCGACTTAACCCACTTTTTTTCTCCTAAATAAAATTATTAGCCATAACGTGGGAAAGGCATATTCCTTTACTGCACTTTTAAATTGATACGACGTTGGACTAGCGCATGTACATGGAAAAAGTAGATTAAAAGAGTTTATGGGGAAAAAAACATGTTGAAAGATGTCCTATTTGAACTTCTGCAATTATAAGTGAATAGGAATGGGAACCACAATCAGTAACTCTTTCTAAATTTTAACAGTTGGTTGAAAATCCGAAATCGTTAATTATAAAATATATAAATCATAAAATTTGATCTTGTATTGCTTTGCTTTGCTGTTGCTGCTGGGTTTAGTACAAACAAAGTACTGTTTTATTCTGCAGAATATCAGTGTTGTTGGTGTTGTTGTTTTCTCTACTAGGTTTTGTTGTATTTTTCGGGTTTAATTTAAAATTTTGACGTTTGTCATTCAGTTTTTCTTGACACTTTGTCCGTGTTGGGTTTGTTTTGTGTTTGGGATTTGGTGTTCGTTAATTTTCATAGCAGAGGAGAAAGGATTTTTATTAGTGCAAGTTTGCAGTGCTTATTGCTTAAGAAAATATGATAAAATTTAAAAAAATATGAATGAAAGTTTTCAAATAAATACGATAAATATAATGCAGTGAAATCATATGTTAATTATATTCAATAACTTGTGCATAAAATTATATCATTAAAATGGCTGTTCCAATTTTTTTAGAGGGTGAGTATATTTTGTAAATACTATGAATTTTATAATAAAAATGAATGAAAGTAATATAAAAATAATTAAAAAGTTATAAAAATGGTGAATTTGAAGAAGAATATTTATCAAAATAGTGAAAAATAATTTAGGAAAGTTACTTTTTATTCATTTTTTCTCATCAAAAAAACACACCCTTCGCTGAATGAATAAATATATGTACATGAGTACTTACATATATTTAACACAATAAATAACAGCGATTCCTTGCGTTTGTTCCTTTTCGATCGTTGTATACCTAAACCTAAAGATATGTACATACATATATATTTTGCTCGACTTGATGACTGGCTCTACAAACATATAAGTATAAATAAATTTTGAATGCGTTTGCGTATGTATAATTACAAAAATGTTATAAAATTTTTGATAATATGCTATTGTGTTGGTTCGTTTATTTTTTAGAATATCCAGATTCCAGACATATAGGGCATTATCAATATGTACTTATGTACATATATGTATATGATATCCATATGCAATTTTCCAGCTGCTGTTAATACTGATGTTCCTTTTTCTTCATTTATGTTATACTTATTATCTTCAATCTGTTAGTGATATCGCAGGTGCTCTAAAAAAAAAATTAAAAAAAAACTCGTATTGGCATTTGATATCAGCTATGTATTCTTAAAAAAGACACTTTTAAAGTACCTACATACTTAAATGAAATGTGGTATCAAAAGCAATAAGGGTGGGCGCTGTATTAAATCTGAACAATTTATTGATTAATCCATATTAACTCTTTAAGAATCTTGTTGAATTATAACACAATATAATGACTTATCTGATTTTTCATAACAAAAATCAAGTAGTAAAAAATTCTCAATGAAACTATATTCTATCAGATACATAAAATAGAAATTGTGTCAAGTAGCAGGAAATTTTTTAGTTACGGAAATTCCATATACATATGTACCTAAATTTTTCAGGACTGCAAAAGTAGAGACACAAAAAATAATTTAAAATAGATTTCAAATTAAAATTTTTTTTTTTTTTTTTGAGAAATTATGAAAAGTATTTCAAACAATTCCATATGTATTTGAATATTAGTTGAACTAAAATGTACTCAAAATGATAAATTTTAATTGTTTAAAAGTAAACTAAAAACCATTTTATTTCTTTGTTGTTCAGGTCAGATAATTAATTTTCAAATATTTAGTTCATGACTCATCTTTCATTTTTATAAAATGTGAATTTATATATTTACTTTAAAATTTTTGTTCTTATTAGAATTACATTTCTCTATCTGTAAAATTTAAAGTAAAAAAACCGAAAAAATTCATCCAAATAATACCCATTATATGTAGAATTAAAAAGCGTATAATAACTAATTTATTACATAGGGGCAATGATTAATTTGATTTACCAACTTATAATTTATGTTTTTCTTTTCTAAATTAATATGCGATTACTTTTAAAATTAAATAAATTGAGCATTCCTTGTTCTTTATCATTATAAATCTTCTTGAATTATAAAAACTAAAAATAATAATATATACATATGAAATAAGAAGAAAGCAAAAGTGTAAACAACAATGATACCAGAAGTTAATAATCATTTCTTGTTTTGATTCAAAGATTTGTTTTTGTTTAGTCTGGTCTTTTTCGATTATTAGATTTTATTATGAGAATGCCTGAGATTATTATTTTTAAGCTTGGATGAAGCATGTAAGAAAAAGGGGGAAAAAATACTTGTATAAACAAACATTTCTGCATAATAATTAATGATTATGATTGAAACAATAATTTTTTCCAATAAATTTGTTGTAAATTTATTTTAATATACATATGTACATATATTTAAATATCTATGTTGTTGTTTTGATCTTAAGGCAAAAGGTTTTAAAAATTCCCAATCGTTTATGTAAGATTGTGAAAGTTCAACTACTTTTTATTATAATTCATTTCTTTATTTCATAGATTAAATTTCATTTTTTAAAGAGTAAACAATAATAAAAATACGTTATGTGTAGAGAAGATATGTGTATAGTATAAGATATTTGATCTAATATAAAGTACAATACAAACCAGTTATGCACCCGGAATTGTTATATAAATTTAAAAAAAAAAAACTATAGTCATACACTATTATAACTTGTTTAATTAATATGGAAATACCTGAGATTGCACTCTGTCCATTCATTTCATAGCCTAGTATCAGAAAGTTGTGCATTATGTGATGATATCGATTACAAGCCAGCATATTTTTAAAGAAAAAAAAAACGAATAAAATATGTACATACATATGTATTATATCCACTTTTTGTATGTAAATGTGATTAAGTTTTATTTAATAGATATTTTCTCTTTTTTTCTTTTTTAAATAAAAGTCAATAAAAATCTATATGTAGGTATATTAATCTTCAGAGATTGGACGTTGAACTCTAAAAATTTAAATTTCTACGTCATTATCTTGACCCTCTAATAGTCTAATATAGTAAAATTATTCATGTTTAGAGGATTACTCATATTTCGGGAATTTCCAAGAATGTATCTCTGTTTCTTATTAAATAGTATTATTATGGATTTAGAAAATTCGTTATGGTTACATGAATGAAAAAAATTTACCTGTCATGACTCATGTTCATATCTTGAATATTTGAAAAAACTATACATATTCTTCTAAATAATTAATAATAATTTACTTTCAGAAACAGGAAGTTGTATTTTTATTTAAATACCTTTGCAGATTATTATTATCTATTATTATTATTTCTTGTACTGTGTAAAATAGAAAAACTAATAAATAATTCGTCCAATTTTGAACTTCAAGGCCATAAGCCAATAAACTATTGTTCTTTATCATTGTACACTTGTATAAATATATTTATATGTTTTATGTAAAATATGGTGATTACAAGCAAAGTGAATGCATCATGAAGTACAGTGATGATTGTTAATTTTTACATCCTGTAGTTATGTCTCAAATAAATTAAATCATCACTAAGTACATCTTAATTAAATTATGAAAAAAAAAAAAAAAAAAAAAAAAATTTATGAAACTAAAGAAATTGCATAAAATGACTTTCCCATAATATCTGTGAAAAATTCATTCTGAAAGAAATTCAACACATAATGCTTGAGCTATTGACTATATAAAATATGCATTTGATTATGTATTTCTCTTTGTTTTAGTGGTTAAAGAGCAAGCAAAAAGAAAGATGCATTTAAAAAAAAAAAGGGGGTTGAATTATGATGACGATAACGATGGTGTTGTTTTCCTACTTAATTTTTTCTGTTCTGTGATTCTGGTTTGTACACATTATACTTTGTAATTCACATAATATTGTAATATAATAAGTTTATGTGGACTTTTTCATATACATATACATATATTCACATTCATACTACATACATACATTTTTATATTATACACTGAGTATAATTTACTACTGCTGGAAGGATTGCTTTTCAATTTCAAGTATTCCACATTTTTTAAAGGGTAAATTTGTCTTTGGTAGTAAACTTTATTACACAAAGTTTGTGTATAAATAATAATGTGTATTTGGGAAAATATTATGGCGCTTATAACTTTTAAAAAAAGGAAAACTGCAAAAAAAAAAAAAAAAAAAAATTGTATATTTAGGTAAATATCATAAAGCTAAAAAGATGAGGTGAATAGTCTGAAATGGCATTTAACTTTTCTGTATAAGGATTGAGTGAGCACTTTTATGCCACAATTTTTTTCCCTCTCATAACCTATGTCTATTTGCTTTCAAGTAGTTGTGATGAATATTTTATGACAGCGATAACATGTCCTCAATGAGAAGTTATGTCATTAGTGATAAAATTAAAAAATTTCAGAATTTTATAGCACATTTATCGTACGTGTATGATATAGAAGTATGTAAAATTCTGTATTATATTAATGATAAAACGAAAATGAAAAAAAAAAAAACAGTTTTTTTTTTTTTTTTTTTTTTTGTAAAAATTAAAGATAATAAAAAAAAAAGTTTTCTTATAAATTTCTGTTACACTTTATTTTAAATAAAATTTATTTTTTTAAATTTTATATTTTCTTCTAATTTAGGTTTTTTTTTTCTATTACAGGTCGAATCGGCTCAACACCGGATAAAGGTGTTCCGGACATGACTGCCATTTCGGATATAGATGAGAATGGAATTAATAGAAATTTACAAGTTCGATATCAAAAAGATCAAATATATGTATCCTTTTCAAACTTAAATTTATTTAGTCTGTTATGAAAAATGTACCGATTTTCTTTAAGCTTTTTTTGGGAATTTACTTTCACATTTTCTCATAAAACATTTTTTATGAATTTATGAAAATTTCTAATAGGCAATAAAGACATAATATGCATATACATAATATTCAAAATAAATCTAAAAATAGCAAAATAATAAGCTGGAAAATATAAAAATGAGAACAGAATCAGAATCACAAATGTTTTCAGGCATTTCAAAATTAAAAATTTAACTATGCACTCCACTTTTACATTTTATAATATAATATGCTCTATTCTATCTTTATACAAATAGAAATCCAAAATAATATAACAATTGTGGGTGCTTATACAAGAATGTATAGTTTCTCTTTTATTTAACTTCATTTTTTTTTTTTTTTTTGATAAATCATTCAAAACTAAATCAATCTTGATTTAATTTTTTTTTTAAATGCTTTTGGATATGAAGTATAGTTCTTTTAGAATTAAAAATAAAAAATAGAAAAATTTTCAAGAAAAAGAAAAATAAAGAAGATACACATAATTATTTCTGTTGTGGCTTGCTTGTTATTTCAAGCAGAACTTTATACACACAGGAAGTTGATTTTGAAATGTCTCATTTCAACTAAAGCAATAGCAAAATCATAAATTTTTATAAGATTTTTTCTCCTGTTCTTTTTTTTATTATTTTTGCATTTAAAAGGGAAATAAAAATTGAAATTAAAGCTGAAAAGTTATAAACTTTTTATGTTTAAATCAAAATTATATGTAAGTTTTTTTTTTTCAACTTTAGATTAGCTTGAAAAAAAAAATAAAAAAAATAAAAATAAAATTTCAGTTTTAGGTCAATTCCGATATCAAAATCCATTTAAATCACTTCATTTGATTTCATGGTTTCATATTACATTGTTTATATAATATGAATAAAATAAATTAGATTAAATCCTACTAATTCTTAAAGGCTAGAATTACACCCTCAGTTTTATTTTTTTCCACCCTAATTCGACTTACATAAATGCAAAATATTTAAAGCCAAACTAAATGATTTAAAAGCAATGTTTGCAATAATTTTAACATTATTTACAATTTTCATTTAAAGATTATTAAGTTTTCAATTTCGATTTTCTTTAAAAATAACTTTCAATAAACTAAGTAAAAGTAGAAAATCTTTAGAAAACAATTAATTCTTTTACTGTATGTAAAGTGCTTACACACGCAATTTACAGAAGAAAACAAAATTAGTAATTTGTATACCTCACCGTATATAACAATATTATTGTAGTATATGAATGAAAAAAAAAATTATAAAAACACGTGATTTTATGATTGTTACAGATTATAATTATGTATGTATATTGTTCGTGTCATGTATTCACATATTTGTATGTACATGTACATAATTTGCACTAAGTACGATTAAATGTATGACATGCGATTGAAAGAAAATACGATAGATAGTAATTGTACTTGATTCTAGGCATGCAATAAAAAAAAAAAAAATTGAATAAAATATTTATTAAAGAATATCAAAAAAAAAAAAAAGAGATAGAGAAATATTTCACGTTTGATAATTTTATCAGAAATTTTACAAAAATTGAATTCTTCAAACATAAAATTATTAAATAAATAAACAACTTTATATACGGAATTATATTTCTTATTATAAAAATTGTTTACATAATCGAAATATTTCGTAATCATATTTCAAAATTAATTTATGGTCAAATATGTATCACATTACGTGTTTAATGAAAATTTAGCTTAAATTTAAAAAAAAAAAAAAATTCCTAAATAATTTTATTTTACATGTGCCAGATGATATAATTAACTTATTAATAATTATCTTATTTCAAATATTATATATGTACTTCAAAAAAAAGATGAAGTTTTGATGACTTCACTTTTGTTTCTTTTGAAAAACAAAGAAAAAAATGTGTATCTGTTAATATACTATATGTTAGTCACAATTTAGACGGAAAAACAGATTGAATCAAAATCAATTAAAAGTTTATATAAATTGATCGACTGATGCAATTATGATAAATAAAGAAAAAACATATGCTTTGGTATTAATTTACTTAATCGAACAAAATTCTTCCTATGATATGGTGATCTTTATTCATATATATTTTTTTGTTTTTTCTTGAAAATATGTTGCACATATGGCCCTTAATGTTATTACAAAGACATAATGAAATGGTTTAATGGATTTTGAGGTTTTAATTAATAGTATATAAATTATAATTTGTTTAATGAATTTATATTTAATAAGATAAAAACAATAATAAATATCACAAAATTAATGGATCGTGGATAATTAGTAAATTTTATTAAACTACATATATGTGACATTTTAATTGAATATACATATGTTTATATATGTAATTTTCTACCTTAACTGAATTTTTCTTCCTGAAAAAAAAAAACCAGACTTACACTGGATCCATATTAGTAGCAGTTAATCCATATAAGGAAATTGATTGTTATACAACGGTAAGTTAAATAAATTGTTTATTTAATAAATATTTAAAAAAAAAAAAAAATTTGATATGGAGTATTTCTGTGTATACAATGAAAAAATATCTTATAAATTTGCCTGATGATACTGTTTTCTAATGGTCAATTTTCCACTATAGTCTGAATTTTAAGAGTTGAGGTTTTTTCGCGCATGTTTTACATGGCTTTGTGATCTTTTTTGTGTAGATATACGAAAGAAGAAATGTGTTACAACAACAAAAACGCATGTGAGTCACCCTTTGCACACTTGGTGGTTAAACCGGTTATTGTTGCGCTGGGAGTAACATAATGGTATAATTTTTTCCAACTTGGTATAGTAAGAAATCATCCAAAATAATTTCAGCTTCACGGTTGTAATACACATACTCTCGTTACAACTGGTCGTGCCACTTTTAGATGTGGCTTGAGCAGTTGTAAAAACAGGTTTTATAACCGGTTTGCGACGTTGTAACAACAACTAAATGTGTTCATGCTCAGTAAGTATCTTTTTTTCTGCGCATGTTTTTCTAGAATAATACGAAAGCTCAACTTTTAAAATTTTGACTATATCACACATTACATTTATACCTAATATTTTTCTCAATATTTAATTTTTATTCTTTTAACTATAATTTCTCATGCATACTATAAAATAAGTCTTATTATACGAATATCATAAACTGTTGTCGGTTATAGTATAAATATAAATGTTATCTAATTATGTGTAACAATTCATACAATAATAGAAGAGAGAGAGAAAAAAAAAAGTCTATAAGTTTACCTATCTATTTACCTACTTTCTTTACTTAACTAACGTGAAATACGTACGTGAATAACGCATGAGTATATAAATCAAATAATTTATAATGTGCACTTATAATAACTACAATAGATATACATATGAAATGTCTTTGATAACATGTATGTGCACATATTTATTTCTTTTAATGCGTTAAATTATTACATTTAGTCTAAATGCTTGAGTGAATAATATCATCATCATTAATATGAAAAATCATTTTCCCATGAATGATCTATTGTTTTCCTTATAAAAGTTTCGAAGGAAGTAGAATTTTTTAAATAAAGAAAAAAAAATAATAATGGGAACATGCACATTCTAAAATTATTTTGTAGAATATTTGATGAGTTTGTAAAAGAATTTTTTTTTTATTGAAAAAATCGAGTATTTTGAAAAAAGAATTTTATGTTTATCGTTTTGAATTTTAAATCAATTTTATCAATTTATAATACTTGGTTTGTATTTAGTTTCAAATTAGTAAATATAAATCTAAAAATAGATACATACATTTCGCACCCCTTAAATAAAATTAAACATGAGAATTAACAAAAATTTTGTCGTGTACATTAAATCTTTATTTTCAAATAATTTTTTTTTTTTATATGTTAACTTCCTCATTTGTGTTTTTCACTTTGAAAGTTAAATAAAACCATTTACAAATACATACATTTAATACCTGTCCATTTAAACATTTGTTTTTGGAAAACTTTCCACACCCTTGTTTACAGAAAATGGGTCATTCAATTAACTTTAAGTCCTTTTTATAGTTACTATATACTTACTCAATTAGAAAACCTTCTTTAATAGAACGAGATAGATTGTATTGAATGATAAGAAATAAGGTTTAAAGTAATCCCTTTATATCGTCTACATACATATACACATAAATAATAACAGTAGCAACAGCAGCAGTAATTAAATCCTCACATAATTGTAATTTAAGCGTGAAAATATCTTAAAACTTGAATAATAAGTATATAGCATGAAGTTTTGTAATTATAACGTTAGAAAGTAGTCGTTAATTATCCATTAAAAAATTTTAGTCAATGAAGTAGAATATATTCGTTATTACAAAAAAAAAAGAAAGAAAAAAATCATAATCGTTTGAAAAAAAGTGTTGTGTCTCTCAGAATTTTTCAATATAAAATAAAATAAATTAATTGGGATAAATTTTAATAAATGTCCATATGTAAACAGAGTGCGTTTGTGGTATTTTTGTTTTTTTAATTTTCTCTTGTTAACAAATGATCCTTTTCTTTAAGATATTTCAAGTATCTATATTAAGATTTCTAGATGAGAGATTTTAAATTAAATTTTTTTATATATTTTACATTTTCTGAAAATGGAATTTTCAGAGTCTATAAATAGCAATTTGAATTCTTGATTATAGTTCATTTACCTTGGAGAAATATAAGATAATTTCAAAAAAATTGACATTAATAAATCTCAAGTAGAATTTATTCTGGATAAATTTTGAAAGAAAATTCATCACGAAATCGGAAGTTAAATACAAAAAAAAAAAATACTCCTATATTATTTTGAATGTATCTATAGATTTACTTGCTGCTTTTGCTGTTTTTATAATGAATTTTTAAACAAGAAAAACAAAAGACATTTAATATCCCATACTAAATACCTATTAATTCATTAATTTAAAAGGGCATCTGTGGGGGGATCTTTTAGAACGGCTTATGTCTACTTGCATACATAATTCCATCGACAATGTATATATATATATATGTATATACATATGTATATATTCATGTACCTACATATTTATATACATAATTGTAAGAAAGGCGTCATAGAATCAACATGCGATTTATTATGAGGGCGGTCATAGAATTTTCAGTGATGCTTTACAGTATGCTCACGCATTTGTAAACTAGCCTGTTGCATATAAATGAGAAATATATGTAGTATGGGACATATTTCATGTTGATGTTTTTCAACTGCAGACAGTAAAGTGTCAATAGGAAGAAGTCATATTAAATCTGATAAAATATTATTTTCATTAAATTATATAGAATTGATTGTTTGATATTCAGAAGTCAGAATCAAAAACCTAAGAAGAAAGTATGATGGAAAAGATTATTTTTCTTTTTATAGGAACTAGGATTTCTGATTATGATAAGACTTTATAATCATTAGTTTTAAATTTATCTATAGTACTTACATAGAAAAATTAGGAAGTCCATTATGAAAAAACAAATTCTGCATTGCTTATTAACAAAAAAAAAAAAATGTTCCTATGATTTAGCTCATCAAATTTGAAAAGAAAAATTGCTAAGAACTTATAAAAACCACAAATATTTTTATTAATCAATAGAAATTAAATATAGGGCAAATTTTTATCATACAAAATAAACACTTCTGATATATGTACCATCATATATGTTTTTATTATACTTATGTACTTTTATTTTTATATTATACTATTATATTTTAGTAAAGTCGCTAACAAAAGCAGGTTAAAAGGAATTTTTTCTTACCATCTTCTAAGAAAATATATCTTCTGGAGTTTGAATAAAAATCTTAACCTCTATTATGTATCTACATATGTACATATGTATATAAAAGTAATAAGCATATGTGTTAACATTTTATTTTCTCATAAGCAAAATATACATCTGTATAACATAAGTTTGTTATATGTGTATATTCAATGTTATAAAGCAATTAACGTTTAAAACAAATTCTTACAGGAGTACGTATTTAAGTATCATGGGCAAAAGTTAGGCGCTCTTGAACCACATGTTTTTGCTTTAGCTGAAGCAGCATACAGAAGTATTAAGGATACAAACGTTAACCAGGTAAGTTGATATATCTTTTTTCATATTTATCTTCTTTTTTTTTTTTTTTCCTCGATCACATATTAAAAGAAAAATTATAATGAAAATGTGGGTTTTTTATTTTTATAGTATCTACATAATAAACATATACATACATATGTGTTAAGGGAAAAAAAATAAACACAAAAATAATATAAATAAACCCAATTTCCTTTTTTATTGAGAACGTATATAATAGAGTTATTTAGAAAAGTAAGAATGAATCAAGAAAATGATGATCGGATATTAATTTTTAATGTTTAGGAGACTTCGCATTGACAATTTTTTGAATGAAAGGATTTCGATTTGTCATATCCTTTTTCAATGGCATGTGTTCAATTCAATAAGCTTTAATGAATGACTTTATTAGATCTTTTGTATTTCAATAAAATCGAAAAATAAATAAATAAATTAAATTATGTATAATATTTTCTTGTTCATACACAGAAATTTTTTTTAAGTTAATAAAATGTTTGAATTTTAAAATTTCTTGTTATATAAAATAAAAAAAATACATTTAAACTATAAATAGCTCAGCTATAAAACAGCCTACAAACTACAAGTCTCATCTCATTTAAATAAATTCATCATAAATTTTTGAATCATCATTAAAATATCTAAATTTTGAATTTCTCTATTTTTTTTTTGTTATCAAAAATAAAATGTTGTGGTCACGCACTAACAAACAAACGATAAAAACGGAATCATTATAATAATATATAATAAAAATAAATAAGGAATGCACTTTATACATATAATAGATTCAATAACAAATGAATTACTAACTAGAGATTATCATCATAATCATAGTTATTTTCTTTGTTTTTAAATGTAAATTTTCTTATTTTTCTAGTCGTGTGTCATATCTGGAGAATCTGGTGCTGGTAAAACGGAAACAACAAAATTTGTTCTACAATATTTATGTACAGTTACATGTGATGTATCAACATGGGTACAACAACAAATTCTTGAAGCTAATACAATACTAGAAGCTTTTGGTATACATATATTTATCTTCACGATTTTATAAACTTTAAAAAATATACTAAATAAATTTTTACTCACGATGAATATTCGTTATAAACAGGTAATGCAAAAACAGTACGTAATGATAATAGTTCACGTTTTGGTAAATTTATGCAAGTATGCTTCGATTCAAAATGGGCTATTAAAGGTTGCATTATTCAAGATTATTTATTAGAACAATCAAGAATAACTTTTCAAAGTCCTGGTGAACGAAATTATCATGTATTGTATCAACTTGTTGCTGAAGGAAGAAAAAATAATGAATTATCAAATACATTACA
Organism: Bombylius discolor; assembly: GCA_939192795.1. NCBI lineage: Eukaryota > Metazoa > Arthropoda > Insecta > Diptera > Bombyliidae > Bombylius > Bombylius discolor. The sequence continues at coordinate 15,696,558 of OW584241.1, read as the reverse complement.
TTTAAATGATCCTTCATTTTATCGATACTTAAATGCATCTGGAAACGTGCTTATTGACATTGAAACAGAAAGTAAAAAATTTGAAGCATTAAGATTGGCATTTACTGTACTTCAAATTCCACAACAAATAATTGATGGTATATTCAAAGTACTTAGTGCTATATTATGGCTTGGAAATCTTGATTTTCAAGATATTGATGGAGAAAGATGTGAATTAACAGAAGAAGATAGAAAAATTGTAGCTATAGTTGCTGATTTATTAGGATTACAAGAGATTGATTTTCAACAAGTTTGTCTTTTAAGACAAATTAATGTTCGAGGGAATATTACAGAAATTCCTTTAAAAGTTCAAGAAGTATGTTTAATAATTTTCATCTTATTTCTTGTTTTTTTTTTTTTTTGTCTTTTTGAAAATTATTGATATATTTTTTTAAATAGGCCAGAGAAAATCGTCATGCAATGGCAAAAGCATTATATTCAAGAACATTTGCATGGTTAATTAGTCAGATTAATACTTGTATAAATCCAGGTCAAGATTCTTCAAGATTTTTAGGTGTTTTAGATATTTTCGGTTTTGAAAATTTTACAACAAATTCTTTTGAACAGCTTTGTATTAATTATACGAATGAGAAACTTCATAAATTCTTTAATCATTATGTATTTGCTTTAGAACAGGAAATTGTAAGTTTATGATTTTCTTCCGATTTGTTTTAAATTTTAATTTATTGAAGTTTTTATATATCTATTTTTTTTTATATTTTATTGAATTTTACAGTACAGACAAGAAGAAATAAAATTTTCTCATATTGAGTTCACCGACAATACCTTATGTTTAGAATTAATTGAAAAACCACCACGTTGTATTCTTAAACTTTTAACTGAACAATGTCATATGCCAAAAGGATCAGATATAGCATATTTGACAAATTTACATGCTGAATTTGAATCAAATTCAAACTATGTAAAAGGTGTTGATCGACGTCATTGGGAAACTGAATTTGGAATTAGACATTATGCTGGATGTGTTGTGTATACTGTAAAAGGTTTTGTAGATAAAAATCGTGATGTTCAACAAGATGTTCTATTTGATTTTATGAGTAGAAGTAATAATAATTTTGTACAAGAGCTCTCTTCATATCAGGTATAACCTATTAAATAATTTTTAATGATTAATTTTATTATAAGTATCTTTTTATTTTTATATACATAGGATCTGTTATTAATACAGACAGCAACTCAAATTACAAATTCTGTTAACACAGTCCAAAGAGGTACTTCCAAAGGTAAATTAACAGTTAGTGATACGTTTCGACAACAGCTTCAGGCTTTAGTGGATGTACTCCAAAGCACAAATCCATGGTAATTTTTTTTAAATTAATTAAAAAGTTTACTCTTCAATAATTAAAATTTTTATTAATAGGTATGTTCGATGTATAAAACCAAATTCGCACAAATTACCAAACGATTATAATGAACAACTAGTCTTAGATCAACTTCGATATTTAGGAATGTTAGATATAATTCGTATACGTCGTGAAGGATATCCGATTCATTTAACATTTGATGAATTTGTAACAAAATATCAATGTTTAACAAAACATAAAAGTATAAAATCAAATCGTGAACAAGTAATGACTGTGATAAAAGAATTAAACGTTCCTGAGATTGAATGGCAAATTGGTAAAACCAAAGTATTTTTGAGAAGTCGAGTTTATGAACCACTTGAAGATGCTCGCAATGAAATGATTAATATGAATGCACTTATAATTCAAAAGAATTGGAAACGTTATATCATCCAAAGAAAATACAAGAAACAACGTTCAGCTGCATTAAAAATTCAACACGCTTACAAGGGATGGAAATTACGAATAGATTTCTTGAAGAAGCGAAGAGCAGCAGTTGTGATACAAAGTCATTTACGAGGTGTATTTGCTAGAGAGGTAAAAAATTAACATGCTCTTATTTTGAAATGTTTTGTTTAATAATGAAAAAAATAATTGCTTTGGTGATAATATAGGTTGCTGCTGCATTGCGTGAAATGAGACGAGTTGATGAAGAAATGAGAAAACGTGAAAAACTTGAAGCTGAGAAAAAGAAGAGAGAAGAAGAACTTGCTGCACAGAAATCTGATGAAGAACGCAAAGCAATTGAAGAATGCGAAAGGTAAATATAATTTATTATTAATAGTGAATTTATAGAAGAAAGAAGAAAATGTTTGTAATTCTTAAGCTCATATCTTCATAGGCTTTTATTTGATATTTGGTTATATTTTGTATACTTTATTAGCTTAATTTTTAGTTCAAAATGTGCTAAATTCAAATTATATGCTTTAATTTATAAGTTTACGCTTTTTATCGTACAAAATATTTTAAATTTGATAAATCTGGGCTCGTTATGGGAGAGTATAAGATATATAAAGTCTAAAATATCTTCTTAGTGTAAAAGATTAAAGTATAAACCTATATGGAAGGGGAGATGGGAAAAAAACTATAAGATGATTAAGTAAAAGTTAAGTACTTTCTCTAAAAAAAATGGAAATTATGGTTTCTGAAAGTCTCGTATTAGATGAAAAATAATTGTATTTGGATGGATTGATGTTGTTTTTTTATTTTTAATTATTTTTAATATCTGTTACGTAATTCTAGATCCCCGTGTCTTTTAGAAGTTTTTTTGCATTAGTTTTTTTTATTTTAATTATTGTGAAATTTGTTTTAAATCATGTCATGCCATAAAGATATCTATTAGAGTGAATTATTTTTCTTTGAGTAAATATAATTTTAATTTTGAAGCATGCGCGAAAATGGGAAAGCTGACATTGTGGAAGATTCAAAGGAGTAAGTATTGAAAATATCAGTGAAGTGGTGCTAAAATGACTTATGTTTTTTAATGTGCACTCTGAAGTAGATATGTAAATTTTTTTATGTGTAGATTTATTTTATTACACTAGATTGGCTTAAATTAATTTTGTTTTTGTTTTTTTTTTGTCATAATCACGAGCAAACGCTTTAAACTCACACAATTGCAAAATTTATTTATTGTTTATTATTATTATTATTTTTTTTTTAACTTTAACTTTCAGTGAAAACATAAAAAAAAGAATCAGTTCGAATTGAATAAACTGATAAAAAATTTCACAAGCATAATATTGGTTTGCAATTTCTTATTATCTTTCACTTTTCTTCCACTTTTTTTTCTACTGAAATTTTATCCATAACAGTTTATTGACGACATTATTGTAATATAAAAGACTTATGCGAAATAATAAATATACTATGAGTTTATTTTGAGTTTTGTTTAAAGAAGTTTCCATTAATTTTATTGAATACGATTAAAACCTTAAATTATGAATTGGATATCTTCTAAAACGCACTATGACTTTACGATTGTTTTTGTAACAAATTTTCATTCACAATAAATTAAAATACTAATTAATTTCAAATTTTTGTACCAATTGAATATATCTAAATTTTTTTTTGCGCTTTTTTTTTTCACAGATTAGTACAAGAAGAAATTATAGCACTTTCTCAAATGGCTGAACAAATTAACACAAAATTAAATCAACCTAATTTACCACCTATTGCACCGATTCAAACAAATAATACTCAAACGAATGGACATGTTAATCCATCAATTGGAGCTACACATCAGCACAGTAATGAATCTGTTGATTTAGATAATCTTTTTGCTTTCCTTAGTGAAGTTACACCACCAAATACAGTATTAGATGAAATTGGTGAAAAAATGGATAATCTTGTTCAAGATTTAGATATTGAGGTATAAAATAATTAAAATTAATTCATTGCACAATTTTAATTATATTTATTATTTATTAGCTCGAGAATGTTATTCAACAAGAAATTGAAGGTTTAGCACTTGAAAGACCTATAAAAACTCCACCAATAAAAGGAGTACCTACATTACCAGAACCAACAATGCCTCCACCTCCACCACCAGTAACAAATGGAATCGTTCATCCACATCCACATCCACAACCACAAACTATTATTAAAGCAACAACAAAATCTAAAAACGATGAGCCTATTTATGAAGCAGTTATACCTAAGGAGCTTCCACCAATTCCAGATGTTAAAGAAAATATAAAATCGTCTCTTCATACTGTTCAACAAGAAAATGGTCTCATTACAAATAATGTACAACAACAACAACAACAACATCAGCAACAGCAACAACAAACTCATAAATTAAGACCAAAGAGCCCAGCAATCTTGAATGCTGTACGTTCAAGTAGTCCAGTATCAAGATCGTCCACTAATGGACCAATGAGTCCATCATCACCAAAACATAGTAGACCAAGTTCAAGAGCATCGTCAACGGGTGCCGGACATCCATTTGCAGAAAGAGAACAAAGACGTAAACATCGTGTTGAAAAGAAATTACAAGAAATGCATCAAACTGATATTACTGAAAAAGAGAAAGATGCTTTAAGGTAATAATTAGTTTATATTTTGAACATTTTGATGTGAAAAAAAAAAAATTAAAATAATATTTATATTTTTTCTTACAGGGATGATATTTACTATGATATTCTAGAATTTGCAGAAAATTATTATAATTCTCATGAAAGATCTCCAGAAGGTACAATAATGGCAACATTAACACGAAAAGGTAAAAAATCATCAGATTTAGTACCAAAATATGAAATGATAACATATTATCGAGGAAATTCAATACCATCGTCACATATTCATATGTATGATCCAGAAAATGTTGTTGCCGCCTGCAATATATTCAGAGTAAGTTAAACTGAAAATAGATCTAGAACTGAGGTCTTTTTTCAAGTTTTCTTTTATGAACAATTTTTGTTTTAGGATTTATGTAAATATATGAGAGGTGAATTAAATAATGAAAGAGAACTTCAAGTAATTCAATTCATTATTGGACAAGGTATTGAAAGAGAAGAATTACGTGATGAAATATTCGTACAATGTATAAGACAAGCAACAAATAATCCACATTCAGAATGGACTGATCGTATTTGGCTGCTTTTGTGTCTAACAATAGTCGCTTTTCAACCGAGTAAATTATTATTTAGGTAAATAAATTTGTTGTTCAAAAAGAATTTAGAAAATCATTATATTATTTTTTTGTTTGTTTCAGATATTTTGTTAGTTTCCTCAAGAAAAATTTGGAATTATTGGATGGAAAGCTAAGACAATATGTTCAATGGTGTTTAGATAATTGCAAATGTACAAAAGTTTCACCAAGACTGCATCCACCTTCAAGTGTTGAAGTTGCTGTAAGTTTTCCTTTTATTGCTTTAAAAAAAAAAAAAAAAAATTGCATATTATATGACAACCGTATTTCACACAGGCAATGCGACGATTAGGAACAATCGTTTGTCGTTTCTTTTTCCTTGATGGTCGTACAAAAGCAATTGATGTTCATCCAACAGACAGTGCTAGTGATGCAGTTGCAAAATTAGCTGATAAATTGAATTTATGTAATACTGACGGTTGGGCCATTTATCAGTCACGTCCAGACGGAGAAGAACATGTAAAATCACATGATTATTTATATGACATAATTGCAGCTTGGGAAATGTAAGATTTTTCCATTTAACTTTTTTTTTTCTTTTCTTTAATTTAATTTTAAATAATGAATTACTACAGAAAACAAACTAAAATACAAGCAACAAATTCAACAATGAGAAAAAATGCAGCTACATTGGGTTCTGGTGAGAATAGATTTATTTTTAAGAAACGTTTATTCAAGACTACTCGTGAATTGTCACAAGATCCTGTTGAAGTGAATATGTTGTATGCACAGGCGGTTTATAGTGTAGTAAAGGTATAATTGAAATCTTTTTTTTATTCAATAAGATGAATTTGTTGATTTATTCATATTCTTGTAGTGCGATGATTTCCCTGTAAGTGAAAAAGTAGCTTTACAATTGGCCGGTCTTCAAGCACAAGTTGCACTTGGTGATCCTGCACATCAACCAAAACCAGAATATTATAATGATGTTAACAGCTATTTACCAGAACGTATTTCAAAATTACGGGAAGAACAATTTTGGGTACCGATATTAGCACAAGCTCACCGACAATATGGCTCTGGTAGATCAGAACTTACTGCTAAAGTTTTATATTTAAGTTGTGTTATGCAATATCCATTGTATGGAACAACAATGTTTCCTGTTACATATAGAGGATATTGGAGTTATGGGAATAGTTTAATATTAGGTGTTAATTGTGAAGGAATAATGCTTATAAAAACAGAAGATAAATTCGTATTATATGAATTTCGATATTATGATATTGAATCAATAATGCTTGATCCAAGTGATAGTTTCATAACAATTACATTAAATCGTCAAACGAATGCAACAAATGATCAACAACGTTGTTTTGTATTTGAAACAGCACAAAAAAATGAAATTGGATCTTTAATTGTTTCATATTTTCCACCATTATCGAATTGGATAACTGAAAATGAAGTTCAACCGAAAAAATCGAAAGGTATAACAAATGAAGATCGTGTTCGATTACATCATAATGTTGTGGTTTGTCGAAGACATTTAATTGATGCTGAAATTCTACGAAAACCACAAGATTCAAGTGGTGGTTTTCTTCGAAATACTCTACGAAGACTTTCGAAACATCGTTTAGAGAAATTACGTGCTGAACATGGTAATACTGTACAAGATCATGGTGAAACATATAAAGGTTTTCCTCATGCATTTTGGGCATTCAGTAGACAACCTTTACCACAAAGTTTAAGTAAATTACCAGATCAGGAAGAACAACCAATGTTACAAGTTTTTCAAGCTATTTTAACTTATGCTGGACTTGGCCAAAATGGTAAGTTTTTAATGAATTTCTAAATAAAAATACTAATTTACATTTTTAATTGTTTCAGGCGACTCAATTCAAAGGGCCGAAGATGAACACATAACTTTAATTCAGTCTATAATGGATCGATGTATGAGAAAAGAATCACTTTTGAATGAATTGTATTTACAATTAATTAAACAAACGACCGATCATCCTGATCCAAATTCACGAGTTAATTTACGTCATTGGGCATTATTATCTTTAGCTTGTAGTGTTATTCTTCCACCAATGAAAGTAATACGAAAATATCTTATTGGTCATTTAAAAAGATGTTCTAGTGATTATATAACTGAAGAGGGAAAATATGCACGTTTTGCTGAAAGGGTATAAACTTTTCTCATTTTATAAGAAATTGATCTTTGGTTTATATTTATAATTTTTATTTTTCATACAGTGCTTGTTTAAAACACAAGGAACAAGACGTCGACAATGGCCACCAAGTAGAGAAGAAATTGTTTGCACAATAAATAGACGACCAATTTATGCTAGATTTCATTTTATGGATGGACAATATCATTCAGTTGAATTTCATCCAAGTTCAACAGCACGTGAAGTAATGGAAATTGTAAAAAAGAAAATTGGTTTACAAGAAAATGCTCAAGGTTATGCTATTTATGAAGTACTTGGAACATCTGAAAGAAGTTTAATGCCAGATGAAAAAGTCGCTGATGTAATGTCGAAATGGGAGAAGTATCGAACAGCTGCAGCACAAGCAGTGCAACAAAATCAAGTAAATAATTCTTCTTTAAAAAAAAAAAAAAAAAAAAATTTGAATAATTTTATTTTAAATAATTAATTGAAATTATTGCCTTATAGGGTTCAAACTTACCACCAGTTTGTCGTCGACAACATCACATATTTCTTTTCAAGAAACATTTATTCGTTGATCACTATATGAATTTAGATGATCCTGTTGAGAAGGAGCTCTTATATCATCAAGTATTACATGGTCTACGAAGTGAACGTTTTCCAATTACTGAAATGGAAGCGATAATGTTAACAGCTTTACAAGGTCAACTAGAATTAGGTGATTGTAGCGAAATTGTACATGATTATAGACCAATAGCAAGTCATTGTTTACCACCACGATTTGTACCGAATATACCACATGAAGCTGTAGCTATGCATCATCAAAGTTTAAGAGGTATGACATCAGCTGAAGCGAAAAAATCATTTTTGAATTTAATTCAAAGTTGGCCACTTCATAAAGCGACCATTTTTGATGTAATGGTAAGTGAAGCTTATATTTCTTTATTGAATTAAAGCCGTTTTTTATCATTAAATAACTCTTTTTTTTTTTAAAATTAAATTTCGATCTTTTATAGCAATCGTTTACTTCAAATTGGCCTCGTGTTTTATGGCTTGCTGTCGATCAAAATGGAATACATTTGTTAGAACATCGATCAAGAAATACTTTATGTACATATGAATATTCTTCTATACTTTCTTATTCACCAAATATGAATTGCTTAATGATTATCACTGGGACTGATAAGAAACAATCAAAAGTTATTTTGACAACAGCACAGGTTTGTAAAATTCTTAAAAAAAATAAAATATTCAAAAGAGAACTAAATTTTCAGAAAAGTATTTTTTAATCCTTTTTATCTTATAGGCTTTCCAAATTGCAAATTTGATACGTGAATACTCAGAAGTAGCTCAATCATTAAATAATGATGATTCTTCAAAAGAACCACCTCCAGTTCCAGAGCATACAACACCAATACCAACATCAGTTGTGAACGGTAATAATCATAATCAGCAAACAGGTAAATCATCGTCACAAATACAACACAATTTAGTTGAAGTACGTAAAGGTTCTAGACCACAATCAGTTATTCGAACATCTGGTGCAGCATTAGTTGCTCCACAACCCAGCTAATATAAACTTTTCAGCTTATGGAAATGACATAAGTCATAGTGAGATTATGAAAACCGAACAACATCTCATAATTAATAAATAATTTACTAGTCTAGCATTGTTTATTAGTGATGTTCTTTTTTTATTTTTATAGATAAATTACAGCTGATTTCATTAGTTAGGATCAAAGTATAAAAAATAATAAAAACGATTTAAAGAGTTAAAATGAAATACAAAGAAGATATATTATAATGTCGTAGAATGTAAATATTAAATTTAAAAAAATTAAAAAAATGGTATAAAATTATGGAGAATATAAAATTTTAGCTGTTTTTAAAGCTTAAGAAATTATTAAACCAAAAGAAAAACTAAAAACAAATTAATTAATTAATTAATAAATTTAAATAAAAAATATTACTTCGGTGCTGTTTAATGGTATTTGCTTTTTTAACCATGTATAAAAAGTAATTTAAAAGCTATTGTGAACAATCTCCATAGTTTTTACCAAATAATTTACACATTTTTGAAAATTACTTCACGTTTGAAATAAATACAAATTTATTTTTAGAGCTCTTATGCACGAACAAAAATCGGATTCAGACTATGTAACACTAAAATAAGTTTTTTTGCAAGATAGTCTCTTATCTTTCAGTCCATTCAGAATGATGTTCGTATGTAAGAGTTCTTATGGTAAGTTTACACGATAAGAGACTGGTTTCCAGATATCAAAAAATGCTATCTAAAGACCATGGAGACCTTTGGCCTCCTCCTACACAATTTTTTTTTTTTTTGTATCTGGAAACCAAAGTCTTCTATCGTTTAAACTTACTATTAGGTTTTCATTTCCTATTCACTTTCTAAACTAAATTGAAAGATCTTTTAAATAATATCGTGAAGTGATTTTTCATTGATTTATCAAAATACAATGTTGAACCAAAGAAATTTATGCTATAAGCAATGTGTATTTCTTTTTTTTTTTTCATATGTATAGAAAAATGAAGTATACAAAGAATTAATTTTTATTAATTTATATACATTTATATTTTTTTAAAAAAAATTGAAATTAGTACAAGTTGTTTTTTACACGCCTCTTCAAATTATGTCTTTCCCGATTTTTTTTTTTTTTTTTTCGATTCAGGTAGAACTTTTGTAGTTGTAATTATGTAAAATACTTTATAATTTCACGGTTATTATTATTATTATTATTTTTTTTTTCTCTTAATTTTAATTTAATTTTATTTAAAAAGTTATGAAATATTATAAAATGTAAAACTTACATTGAGGTTGTGAGGTGAATGACATTCATTTACAGTTTACTATTATTTTTAATATTTTTTTTTTTTTTATATATATTTTTATATTTTTTTATTTATTAAAACAATTTAAACTATAAAATATTATTTTTCTATAAAAATTTTAAATACCTATCTATGACAAAAAAAATTAAAGAGTCTTATTTTAAAAAAAAAAAATGAATAAATGTTTCTATCATATTTTTAAATACTACAAAATAACTGTAATTTAAATAAAATGTGTTTATTTTATTTTTTATTATTTCCTCAATTCAAATATAGTTAAATGACAAGAATAAAGATATTATATTTTAATTTTATAGTAATTTGTGAATAAAAAATACGTAGCACAAATTTAAAGAAAAACAACAAAAAAAGTTTTATATATAGAATTTAAAAATATGAAATAAAAAGTTTTTCATGTGTTACATGTAATTTTCCTCTGAATTAAATTTATTTTGAAGATTTTTTTTTAGGTATTCTTTCGATACGAATACAAAGTACACAGGTATTTGTTGATAGTAAAAAGTGAATCAAAAAAAAAAAATCAAAATAAATAAATCAAAAAAAATAAATGGCAATAGACATTTAAATGAATATTAACTTCTTACTTTGTTTGTTGATGCTTTTTTTCTCTGTATCTCATTGCACACGAGTACAATATTTAATGTCATAATCTTTTCATCATTTTATTTTTTGATGTATGTATGTGTTTTCTATTTTTTTTTTTCAAATTATATGTAATCATCTATGTAAAGTCATCTAACGTGAAATTAATTAAAAAAAATTAAAATAATTCTGTAGAGGGAAAAGTAACACAAGTCAGTTTTTATAATTTTTTCAATATAGCAATTTAACACATTCAACGGTTTGTTACATTAGGCGGCGTGAACCACCGCTAGTTAATGATGTCAAAGGCTCTTCTTTTTTTTCTTTTTATTAAAGCACCCAATTATTTTTTTACGAAAAATTTCTAGATAGACAATTTTTTACGAACATCAAATTTAATATTCAGGCACCATGTATTCAGATTAATTCTATTACTATCTTCTTGTATCATTTGCGCCGGGTTGAACGTGTTAAAGTGTTTCTAACGAAGTGCGTCTAATTGAAGAGTTTAGTTATTTCGATAGAAATTAACTACTATTTTCAATAATTTTTGAAAATATCAATTACATCGCTGTAAAGAGCTCATTTTATTCTATTATTTTGCATTATTAACTCACTTTAGCTAAAAATTAACTTTTGATACTTTTCCCTAACACCACAGAGTTACAATTTATTTTAATTTTAATAATACAATTTTTATTTTGAAATAAATGTTAAAATTTTTTACATCACGATACAAATACAGAAAAACGTAAAAAATCAAAACTCTAAAATATTTACATTATGTATGTATTTGTTCAAAATTTTACTCATACATATATGAATGAAATAAAATAAAAATTTAAATAAAATATTACATTTTCTGGCCATTAAAAATACTTAAAATTGATAAAATAATAAATATTTATAATAATAATGATAAAAAATTTAATATAAAATTTTATAATGAAAATAAAAAAAAAAAATAGTAATATATTTAAATAAAATAATCAATTTAAATAATATTGATAACATATTAAAATTTGTTAGTAAATAATTAAGCTATTATTATTAAATGTCAGAGAGAAATATACAAAAAATAAGAAAATTAAAATGAACGCTGCCTATATAAATTTATTATACGCCAATTGAAGAAATTAACTTGGAAAAAAAAGGAACATAGTTTAATTGATATTATTTTATGAATTTGTTTTTTTTTTTATTTTTATGATTATTATTATAAATTATAATTATTAATTTTAATATATAGATTGTATTTATTTTTGTGTAACAAAAAGAATAGTGGAAGAAAAAAAAAAGAAAAAGAAAAAGGAAACAAAGAATTATGTATGAAAATTGAATACAACATATTTTATAAATTTAAGTTTTAAGAATGCATAATTTAATTTATACTATAATTTAATTGATGCAGATATATATATACATATACATTAAAAATATATACATATATATATATATATATATAACTATTACAAGTTTATTATGATATATTTAAGTATTTAGAGTATTTTATTTCAATTTATATAAATAATATAAGATGTAAAAGTTGATTAAATAAAACAAATAAAAAAATGTTGAAAACAATTTACCTTTATTTATTTTTTATTTATTATTTTTAAATTGAACAGTTTATTCTGGAAAATTTGTTAGATATAAGCTATTCCATGAAAACGTCAATTTCGTTTTAACTTCTTTTATTTTAATATTTTATTAATTTGTTTTACTTGTGCATTAATTATTTGAAACAGTATATAGATTTTTATTGCATCGATTTAATAATAAATATTTTTTATTTAAAACACGATATATGGACGTTTTTCAGTGATGAAAAGAAATGTTTGTTAGGAGTTAAGCAAAGAAATTTTTTAGAGACATTATTTGATCCCTTTTCATCATTGTACTTGTTTTTATTCTATAATATTTGATCAAATTTCAGAAAATTTCTGTGATTTATCAAAGTAAGCGCAACACGAGGCTGAATTATTGTAAGTTTACGACACCATCTTCTTAATATATCGTGAAAAATTCATAATTGAGGTCAAAATAAATTTTAGAATAAAAATATGTATTTGAAAGTTACGAAAAATAATAAACTTTTATAAAAAATTATGTGACAAATTTTTGCTATAAAATAAAATCATCCAAAAAATCAAATGAACTGTATGCAACTTTGGACGTTTTTAATCTTCCAAGCTTGAATTAGTAAACTTAAGATCAGATCTACGACGAGGTTTTTTGACAAAACAACAATGATGATTAAAAGCCCTAAAATCAAATAAAATAGCAAAAAAATATCGGTGGTGTTTGCTAGTTTGGTTATATTAAAGTATCTGACAAATCAAGATGGAGTCAAGTTTGAATCATTGAAAATGTTGGGTGAGTTTTAAAACCCCTAAGAATATGTTGTAATTTGTTAGTAATAAATACCATTTCGATGTAAAATGATGTATATCATTGACGAATTTGTATTTGTAACTTTAACGTTTTAAAATCTCTTTTGATGAATTTTTATTTTACATTTTCAGCAAGAAATTATTAGTTTAGTTCTTTTAAAAATCAGTAGCTAATATTTTGTGCAAATGAAAAAAAAAGATAAGAAGATAGATTTTTTTTCAAAAAATAAACAGTTAAAAAAACCAAAGTTATTTTAATTATTATTCATAGTTTTGAATTATATTTTAATCTTAGTATGAGCAACAGCCTCTTTTTTACTTGTCTATTTATACTGACAATGAATATTAATTAAAACACAAAGAAATAAAAAATAATATTTACTTAATCACGTTTTTTCATTTTAAAAAATGCTTAACAAATGTGTAAGCAATGCATTTACGAATTAAATGATACATTTTTTTTTAAACTCTACACATCGCTACCGTTTCTATTCCTGACGTTGCATCTTCGAATCAAGACGGTATTCAAACATTTTAAAACTCTCCTATGTAGAAACTTTTTAATTTTATTCAGAACAAAAAAAAAGCCAAAACGTAAATATTGATAAAATTTAAAGTTTTAGGGTTCCTAAAAATCAGTTTCAATTAAATTCAAAATGTGATAAAGTAAGGGCCACGAAAACTCTCCGCTCAAGGTCATGATAATTTTTTACAAGCGAATCCATATTCGAGATTCTTGTTTGTCTTATAACATTAGAACTTTTACTATTGGACAATAAAATATGTTAATTATAACATTACTTCCGATTATTACTTTTATTAGTTGGATATGAGATACACACATCACAGGTCTTCTCACTGGGCACTGTCCACTTAACTACCACCTAAGTAGGATAGGGCTACAAGAGGATGACAAATGCAAGTTCTGCAAGAAGTAAGAAGTCCAAAGAGACCTCAAAACACATTCTGTGTGAATGAGAGGCATTGGCGTCTAAAAGAGTGCGACACATGGAACAATTTTTCCTCAAACCGGAAGAAATCTGGTATGCACCTTATAATAGAATCTTAGGATTTATCAAAAACCTAAGTCTATGAGAAGCAAGTGCGGCACAAAAGATCTTTTTAGGTCGAGGTGCACAAGAAGCCCTCTATCTATCTACTTATCTATATATCTATCTATAAGATACGCACATAAATAAATTTCTTTTGTCCTTGTGTGATCTTGAGAAGACAATTTTTGCAATATGATTTCCACAATCTAAAGCCTTTAATTGAAATTATAAAGTACCTAATTAGAATTAGAATAATAGAAAAAATCAATTTTATTTTTGTTTTAATTTGTTACATTTATTTCACTTTATTTTCTATTTGACAATTTCTTTTCTCTTTTCTTCATTTATATATTATTTTTGTAATGCTATTTCATTATTTAATCACATCAAATTTTATATAATAATAACTCTTTTACAACTTTTTTTTTTTCATTTTTCATTACTTTTTTTTTTATATTTCTTAATAAATATAATTTGTTTTTAAATTATTATTTTTAATTATTATTATTTTTTTTTTTCAATTTAAATTTATTTAATAAAAATTTCTCTTGTCAATTGATAAAAATAATAAATTTTAAAAACAAAGAAACAACATTTTATTATTTTTATTATATATGTAATTTATTTTTTTTTGTTTTTAATTGTTTTTAAATTTTTATTTATTTTATTTTATTTTTAAAATAGACATTAATTATATGAAATGAATTTATACAACGTATAATTTTTTTCTTTTCTCCTTTTTACTTTATTTTTTCTTGTAAATATTTTATAGGTATGTGTGGAATATATGTACTATGTTTTTCACTTTAGATTTATTCAAGTTCATTTATTTTTCCGGTTTTTTTTTTATTTATTTAAAAAGTTTTTGTTTATTAATAAATATGAAAATTTTTTTTGGTTGTATAATACAGAGCTATAGTATCTAATTGTTTCTGTCTTCTTCTTTTTTTCGTTATTATTATTTTTTTTTTTATATTTCGATTGTTTTGACTTCCTTTACAAAAAATTGAAGTTTTTTGGATTTTTTTTTTTTTAATTTTATTTTGCTGCATAATTTGATGTTATAAATTTTTTGTTTGATTTTATTTTTCTTTGATGATTTTATTTTGATTTCATATTATTTTTGCTAATATATGAAAATTGTTTATCCATAAAATTCTTTAGAAGCCTCATACATATGAGTTTTTAATTGAAAAATTTAATTTTTTTTTTTAATAAAGGATTTTTTGGAATAGAGTTATTTTTTTTTATTTACGAATTAAAAATATTTCTTTTTTCTTTTTTTAATAAAAATTAAAAAATAAAAAAAGACAAATATTTAATTCCTAATAAAAAAAAAATATTTTAAATCCTTTTTATTTTTAGATAAGATTAAGTAGTTTATTATTATTTTCTTTTTTTTTTCAATATTAATATTTTTTTCTTAATTTTTTGTCAATATTTTATTATAATAATATAATTTTATTTTGATTTGAAATTTTTATGTAGGAAAAAAATAATTAACCTTTTAATTTTTTCAAATAATTTATTTTTTTACTCTCATTATTATTATTATTTTTATTATTTTTTTATATTATGCTTTTATTTTTTACTTATTTTTAATATAATTTTATATGTAATCTAAGTAGTACATGAATAAAATGCTAATAAATGGGTTGTAATAATATTCTTTTTTTTTTCATATAATTTTTATATAATGTATTTTTTTTTTATTAATTTATTGATGTGTTAAATTTTCCATTTTATTATTTTTTAATTTTATTTGTTTAGTAATTTTTTTTTTGGTTTTTTTTTTAAATTTAATAAATTTATATATGAGTCACTACCCAGCAATGCATTACGTGAAATAAATACAATAATTAAATAATTTTGTTTTTCTCTTTTAATTTTTTATTTTTGCATTTTAATTTAAAAAGGGAAATTATTATACCACAATAATAATGTTAAATAATTTATTATTAATAATTTAATTGAGTGTAAGTTTAATAAATTCCCAATGCATTAAAAATGTTCAAGAGAAAAACAAATTTCGGAATGAAATTGATATTTATTTCACTGAGCCCCAAATTCATTTCTGGGTGGTGAGTATAAATTTAATTTAATTTTTTTTTTTTTTTTTTAAGTAAAAGCATCTTCCGAAATAATGCTTCTACAAAAATATATATTTTTTTTTATTAATAAAATTTTGTCGTTTAAAACTTTATAATACCCTTTTTTTTGTTTTTATCAAATTTAGCTCTGTACCAATAATAAAACTTTTCTTCCTAATTTCTTTTTATAGAATTTTCAACATTCTTTTTTATGCACTTTTTTAATTTACTTGAAAAAGTACATTTTGTATAAAGTTTTAAATGAGAAAATTTGTTTATTTTTTTTCTTCTTTTTTTATTTTACTCCTAATTTATATTTTTTATTATTTATTTTTTTAGAAATAACTCTGGAGAACATTATAATGATTGCACATTCTTCAATCTATATAAAATTTTTATATAGATTTTATTTCTTCTAATTTTTATTAGAAAAAAAAAAAACTTACGTAACATTCCGAAGCAAATTCTGAAAATTGAATTTTTCTATAATTCTTTTTTATTTTCTTTTCATATTTAAATATTTTTTATTTTACATTTTTTTTTCTCTCTTACTCTAAGGTATTTTTCTTTCTTCAATCATTAACGTCCCTTTAGAAATTCAACACTCCAATTTGCAATGCCATTAAATGTTCTCGCAATAGTTATTTAATTATGTGTCCTTTTTGGTAAATTTTATTTTTAATTTAATTTTTTTTATTTTTTTAAATTAATTACGTCAAATCTAGTTTTCAATTTTTTACCCAATAGTCATAGTTAAATGACCATTAAACAAAAGTTTTTGTTTTCATTTTTAACTTGAATGTTTTAGCACATTTTGAATTTCAAATGAAATTGATGGAAATTACCAAAAACCGTGTTTTAAAAACGACAATTAAGATAAGTAAATTATTCTTTTACGAGCTTTTACTTATTATTTTGATAAATCTTATAGATTCATGGTCAAATTTATGTATATCTTTTTTTTTTTTTTTATTCATTGAGTTTATTTATGAATATATCTTCATATACATATTTGTATTAGATATACATATGTATGTAAATATATACATATTTATGTATTTTTTTTTTATTAGAAAATTCAATTATATATTTTTTGTTTGAAATATGTATACATACCATATATGTATTCATTTGCTTTTTTTTATTATTATTTTTTAATTTAATATTTAACATTTTATTTTTTTTTTCTGTATTTTACTTCAATATTTCTATTGTATTACTTGAGTTTTAATTTATAATCATTCAATTATTATTTGTTTTTTCTATTAAACTGAAAATAATATTTGTATACATGCGAGAAATAAAAATTATATTAATTATTTTTGTTTTTTTAACAATTGTGAAGATATTCTATTATTTTTTTTTTATATGAAAATTTAATTTTTATTATTATTTGCTGGTTTTTTTTTCTTCAATTTTTATTTTTTCTGTCAATATTAATATGATTTATTTTTTGAATTTTTATGATATTGATTAAATTAAGTATTTTATAGATTTTTAATTTTGTATAACATCATTGCATCTTATTAAATATTTAAATACATTTAAATTATTTAATGAATGTTATAAACAATAGAAACATCCTTTATCTCTATATATATATGTATGTCCTTTTTGATTTTTTTTTCTATAAATTTTTAAATATTTGTTGTAGTTTTTTTTTTTTTTGTTTTTTTAGAATAATAATTACTAACTTACAAAAAGTTGTTTTATTTATACATATATGTATGTATATAATTTTTTTTTTCATTTTTCTTTTCAATTAAATTAATTAATTATATTAATTCAGTTTTTTTTTTGTTGTTTTTGTTGTATCACTCTTCTATTTTTTTTTTTTTAATATTTTTTTTTAGTTTTTAGTAATGTTATCATTAATTGTGTTTATTTATTTTTTTTTTCAGTTTTATTTAAATACACACGTATTTTGTTTTTATGTTAAATAATGTTACTTTTGTTACTATTTATGTATTTATGTGTTTAATATTTTATATAAATTTATTTATTTGTTTTTTTGTTTGTTTTTTTTTTTTTCTGGTAAAATACCATACGAAACGTAATTTTAGCATTACAGTGTACAAAATATAACAATTAAAAAATAATAATAAAGTATTAATTAGGAAAAAAAAAATTACTTTTTTCATTATCTATATAAGTGTCTACTTTTTCAATTTGTTTTATTTTTTTATTTTTTATCAAGTGTATGAAAATTATAACAAAAATTTGAAAAAAAAAAATCGGCTATTCTGAATATGCGCTTGTATTTTGTATGTATGTATGTTTTTTTTTTCATCTGTATTATTTTATAGGAAAAGCTTTTCATTGTACTTTTAAATGGTTTAGTTGAAAAAAATTCTTTAAAAAAAAAACATAATAGTAAAAACTTTTTTTTGTTTTTTTAAATTCTACTTTTGAATTTTTGTTAGTATACATATACATATTTTAACATATTGTTTTTCTATGTAATATCTTTTGTTGTTGTTGTTGTTCGTGTCGTTTTTTTTTTTTTTTTCATTTTATTTATTTTTAATAAACTACTTATAATTTTGTTTTCTTTTTGTAAATCACAAAAAAATAAACAATTATAATATGTATATATGTATTTATATCATTGTATCAATAATAACATCTTATTATAATTATTACAGGAGGCATCTTAATATTTGCTTTTTCCGTTACATTTGTTTCTTATTTTTTTATTTTTTTTATTTTTTTTAAATTTATTTCTTTTTAATTCGTATTCAATATTTTTTCCTTTTTTTTTAAGGTTACGATGTAATTTTTTTTAAAAATTTATTGTGTTTGGTTTTTTTATTTTCATTTTTGGACATTCTTTTCTTTTTTTTTTTTTTTGCTGTTGTTATTTTGCAATTCATTTTGCCAATATTTTATACATATTTCATGTGTTGTTGTTTTTTTTTGAAATTTTTTTTTAAATTTTCAGTATATATAATTTTTAAATTTTATTTAATTCATTTTCTTAATAATTATTAATAATAATTAGAAATATCTTATGATATTTATTAAGCGTATTTATTTTTTTTTTAAATCGTACTTGTATATGTATATAATATAATATAATAATTTTATTAAATATATTTTTTAAGGAAAAAAAAAAGGTTTTTTTTTTTAAATAGGTTTTTCTTCGTTTTTTTTTTCCGAAAGATTGAAGAGAACTTTTATTTTTTCTTTCTTGCAGTTAATTGAAAATATACGGAAAATTCTTTGTCTTGTAATAGAATGGAAATATTTTAATTGATTTAAATTTCGATTCGAATAACATTTTTGATTATTTTGTTTTGTTTTTTATTTTTTTTATTTTTGTATTTTCTAATTACTTACGTTAGCCAAAAGTAAAATAAATTTTCTTAAACATTTTTTGTTCATGATTTGTTTCTTTCTCGTGACAAAGTAATAGATTTTAAAACAAAAAATTTCTATAAATTACAGTTTAATTAATTTCCTGAATAATTTATTTAATAATTTTTCTATTTTTATTATTCGGTTTCTATGAAGAAATTTAAAATTCGAATATTATAGCGTTTCTTTTTAGTTTTTCTATTATTTATTTATTTTTTTTTTTCAATTTCTACATTCTCTTTTCTTTTTTTCTTTTTTTTTTTTGACACATTCAGTTTTCCTGTATTTTTGAAAATTTTTTAATAAAAAAAAAAATATAAAAATAATATTTTTCCACGTTTTATTTTTCAGAGTTTACGTTCACTGGAATATGAATTTGTATAATTTTCATTTTTCTATTCT
Source organism: Bombylius discolor (assembly GCA_939192795.1). NCBI lineage: Eukaryota > Metazoa > Arthropoda > Insecta > Diptera > Bombyliidae > Bombylius > Bombylius discolor. The sequence goes on along the minus strand of OW584241.1, from coordinate 15,676,648 downwards.
GAAAATATTTCATTTTAAAAATTTTGTATAAATAAAATTTATAACACAAACTTTTTGTATGTTCGTTTTATGTATCTAAGATGGATGTTTTAGGTGTTTTTTTTTTTTTTTTTTCTTTCTTCTCTTTTTAAAAATATTTTCTTTTAATTGTTAGTTTCATGTTTAATTTTTTCATTCACTTAATACAACAAAGTATAGATTAAGTATATTTAACAATTATTATATAATATATTTCATAAATCTGTTATTTATTTCTCATTGTAATTCTCTTCTTCTTTCGTTCTTTACTTTCTTTAAACATTCTTTTTATTTTCTTTTCAAATAAAAATTTTATTTTCATTTGGCTTTTTAATTTTTGTTGAATTTTAATATATATATTTTCTTTTTAAATACATATATAATTATTATAATATATAGGAAGATTAATAGAGTTTTGGTATATCAATTTCTTTTTTACTTTTTTTATAAATTCATTTCATTTTTGTTTTTTTTTTTTTGTTTCGAATAATTTTTTCTTCTTCTTGACATATTCATTATTTTTCTTATTAATATTTTTTAAATTTTTTTCACAATTTTTAATTTTCTTTTTAACAATGTTTATTGTAAATATCTTTTAATTTTTTAAAATTTTCGTGACGACGTTGTTTTATTTTGATTAAGTTTTCAATTTTTAATTTGTTAATTTTTTTTTTTTAAATTTTAATTTTGATCAACAATTTCAAAGTACAGATTTTCATTTTAAGTGAAGAGCAACTAATTTAACGTACTAAAATCGAAAATTAAGTAAAAAAAAAAAGGTAATACTAATTTGAAAAATAAACAATTTACACAAAAGAAATTTTATTGTTATTTACTTATACGTTTAATTGTGGTCCTACAAGTAGGTGGTTTCGGTTGAATTACATGTTACATGTAATTATAAATGATTTAAAATAAATTTTTCCTTTTGTAAATTCTTCTTTTAATCAGAAATAAAATGAAACAAAATAAAAATTTTACAAAACGTTAACTTTTATAACGGAAACATTTAAAAAATAAATGAAGAAATCAATTAAAAATTGTAATTGAAATTTTAAATAATTAAGAAAAAAAAATAAACAATTTTTTTTTTTAATTGAATATATTATATACAAAATTATAAAATGATATTTAGCACGTTAAATTAGTCGCTCATTATACCATATTCAGAAATCTGTATTATTTGAATTATTTTCAGAATTTTCATCAATTTCTTGTGGTGCTACACTTAATGACATTGAAGGTTGTGCTGATCCAGCAATAATCATTGTTGGTTCTGTATTACGACGTTTCATTTTACCTTTATTCTTTTTTAACATTGTTGCCTGTACCGTCCGGTCCCAAATAAGGATATTTTGGATTTTTCATTTTTATAAAGTTTCAATATTATTTGGAAAGTGTGTTTTAGTTTTTTTTTAATTCAAAATATAAATAAAATAAATGTTAGAGTATTATTTCATATTATTTATAAGTTTAAGCAAAATTAAAAAAAAAAAAATCAATTTTATGTTTGGAAATATTTGAATAAATTTGAAAAAAAAAATTATTTACAATAAACAATTTTGTTGTTGTTTTTTTTTTAAATTAATTAATTTATAAAAAATTTCAATAAATATTATACGTTTGTAATTCATGTTGGACACATTCGGGACGGGAAAAGAAAAAAAAAATATAAAGAAAAGAAAAACAATACATAATTAGAATGATATTGTTGTTTTTGCTTTTTTTTTTTTTTTTTTGGTTTTGCAATTATTTTTCATTAAATTTTATTTAATTTTTTTCTATTAAACTTTTGTTGTTAGATAAATGTTTTCTTTATTAAAATATATAAAAATTTTAAAATGCAAATATAAATATATTTTATTGTATATATGTATATAAACTAATTATAGTATGTATATACTTTTTTTGAAGTTCAATAAAAAATTTGAAAAATTTGAACAAAAAAAAAATAATTGAAATACAACAAAATCCGAGAAAAAACATTACAAAAAAAATTAAAAATAAATTTATGTATATATGTATATAAGGTAAATATATAATTAACAAGCAAAAAAAAGAAATGAAAAATATTTAACAAATATTAAAAAAAAAAAATTAACAAAATAATTGACAAAACAAAAAAGAAACATTATGAAAAAAAAAATTTTAATATAATTTGATAATTGAATACTTACAAATAAATTTAAAAAAAAACAATAAAATTAATTATTATGGAATTGTATGCTTAAAAAAATTAGATTTATAAAAATTTCCCTTTTTTAGAATACATATTAAAAACTTTTAAAAGTACAAAATGTACGAGGAGAAGGTGTATGTAGAAAAAAAACTCTTTAAAACAATTTAAACATTTGAAAAAGAAGGAGCAATTATTTGAATTATTATTATTTTCATTTTTTTTTTTTTTTTGTAAATTTACAATTAATTAATCGATTTTATTATCACTAAGTTATTTAATTTAAAATTGAATCAATTAAAATTATTATTTTTTTTGAATTTGATAAAATTAAAAAATAAATTATAAATGACAATTGTTTCAAAAATTCATGATAAACCAATCGTTTAAAAAAAATTAACTTTTTTTTTTTTGTTAAAATTTTTATCCACTGAAAACATTCTGTGTTAAATGCATTATACAATTTTATTTTAGTTAAAATATTTTATGTAATTACTATTTAACTGTTTGTAATTGAAATTATTTGTCATTGAATTTGAAAGGAATAATTATCAAATTATCAAAAAAAAAAAAGTATTTTGAAGTACGAAATGATAAATCTGTAATGAAAAGAACATTGAAGATGTAACCGAATTTTCAGTTCGTTTTTTTTTCTTCAAAAATAATCTATGAAGTTCTTTTAATTTTTTAACTCTAACTTTCAATTACAAATAAATTATTTAATCACAGTTTATTAGAAATTCAAATCACAGAATGTTTTCACGGAATTTTTTGGAAGATTCCCAAATGGAAGCAATATAAGATTATATTTTGTGAATATTCGATTACTTTTAAATTTTTGTTTCTTTTTTTTTTAACCAAACAATTAAAAAAATTAAAAAATGAAATTTTTAAATACATAAATTAAAAAATTATATTTAAAAACAAAACGAAATAAAAATATAGAATAAATTAAAATCTGTGATAATGAGCATATACTATATATGTAACAAAAATTAAATAAAATTAAATGAATGAAAATTATAATTCTAAAATTACAAACTATTTCACATAACTTATAAATTTTTTCTTATAAAAATTTTTTTTTTTATATAAAAATTGATTTTTTTTTATTTGACAAAAAATGTGGCAGAAAATATTTTGTTATTTTTTATTTTCAAAAGTTTTTTTTTTTTGTTTTTTAAAACTGTTATAAAAATATTAAAAATAAATTTATTGATTATATTTTTTAAAAAAATTTAAATAAAATAAAAATAAATAATTTTATTTTTCAGTTTTTATTTTTATGTGTATTTTTTTTTTATATTTTCGATTGAATGTGGGTATTTTTTTTATTTTTATAAGAAACATGAGAATAGGAAACTAGGACCGGACGGACGGGTTCTCTATGTGCCAACTGGCTCCTTTTCACGGTCACCATTTTCTGGCGGTACCGCTTGAGATGTTGAGCCCGCCACGGCCGGTAGTATATGCGGTTCCGTTAATCTTCTTTTACTTTTTGTTTTCTTCAACATTGTTGCCTGTATTTACGTACATATATGAAAATTATCATCGATTTTAAATTTTTTTTTAAAAAAAGTTTTTATTATTTTTTATTTTCTCACATTTAAGATTAAAAGAAAACGAAAAAACAAAAAAACAAGAAGAAATAAATTAAGTTATACATATTTATTTGTTTGTTTGTTTATTTTTTTAATGCATTATCGTGTTTTTATTTGTATAAAGATATATGTATGATCTTTTTTTATTAAATGTAAATTAATTAAAATTAAAAATTTGAAAAATAATGATGTATGTTTGCGACTTACTTTTTTTCAAACTTATCATAATAAAAGTGTATTTGTCGAAAATATGTATAATAAATGATCGTTTAATTAATAAAATTAAAAATAAAATAATAATAAATAAAATATAATTGTAAATAAAAATTATTCTAAAACAATAAGAAAAAAAAAATAATATAAATAAAAATTGTTAACGAATAAATAATAAAAGGAATTTAATTAATTATTATTATTTTTTTTTTATATTTTGATTCAATTTTTATTTATTGAAATTGTTCAACGTTATTTAGAATATTGAATTTATATCACTTTATTAATTAAAATATGAGGAATGAGGTTAACAAAAAAATTAATTAAAATTATAAAAAAATTTAACTAAAGGTTAATTTAAATTAATACAACAGAAAAAAGAAAAATTGGTTAATCAAAGTATGAAAATAATTACATAATATAAAATATTTGCAAATTCATGCCTACATTGAAAAAACTTTTTTTTTTTTTGAACATTTTAAATTAATATAAAAAACATGCAAAATAAATTTAATAACCGCACATTTCAAAAATAAAACGAAGAAAAAAAAAACGAATCGGAACTAAGAATGAATCAGTTTGAAAAAATAAAAAGAATAATATGTAAATATTATAAATATAATTAACAAGTAAAGTATAAGTGTTTAAATGTTTATAATTTTTTTTAATGATAAATTTAAAAACGTTTAAATAACAAAAAATTAAGTAAATAGTAACATTTAACATACCTTTAAAGCTGATTTTAGAACAACAACATCACCAGGACTTTGTACCCATGGTTCACCATCAACTTGAACTGGTATATCAGAATGCAGATGTATTTTAATATGTCCGCCCTGTTGAAAAAGTCAACATATATAAAATGTATAAAAAAAAATTAAAACAAAAATCTAATTTAGTTATTTACTTGTGCAATACGCATTGCTGATCTTAATCCAGATTGAATTTGACCCAAATGAACAACTCCGGTAACACCGACGATTTCTAGAACGCCATCGTAGTGGTTTGGTTTCGTAAATTGATCTTCTTTTTCAGGACCCCAAGGATTTGCACCAGATCCCCAACTATACAGAAAAAATCCAATATTATTAGGTTTTTTTCTTGTTTCAAAATTTAAATTGACTTTTTCTTTTCTTCAAAAATTAATGTTTTTGTTTTTACCTCAAAATATTTAATATGATAATTCCTTCCACTGGTGGTAGATCGACAACTTTACCATCAACTTCTAAACGTAATTCTTTATGTAATTCTTTAACTGTTTTACGTCCAACAATTTTTCTTAAACCCATTTTAACATAAACACTTTTATTATGTAATCTTGAATTAAATTTATTTGGATTCTCTTCACGTGCATTATGAAAATCAAGACATAAATCAGCATCAATACCAATACCAAAATAATTATTCATAACGAAAATTTGTGAATTATCTTCACTTTGTGTACCGCCACCTAAAAAATTTACATAAAAAAACATAAGATTATAGTCCTTGAATATTAAAATTAATTATATGAATTGAAATTCTTGTTAATAAGGATTTTTCTCCTTTTTTTTATATTCACAACAATTACGCATCACATTATGATTTGCTATTTAATTTAAAATTAGAATTTTTATTATGTACAAAACGGTTTACGATGGCTTTCATGAATTTTAAAAATGATATATGAAATTTTTGTGAAAAAATGATACAAAATGTAATGAATTAAATTAGTGTAAATGATGAAAAGTTTATATGATGTGAATAATTTGTTTCCAAGAAAGATAAAAAAAAAGAAAGGAAGCGAAAAATTATAAATAAAAATTTTAAAAACTCCTTTCCAATGAACCCGTTACTCATGTGTTATTAACATAACCGTTTATGTTAAGTAAAATTTAATTGATTTTAATTTTATTTATTTACACATTTTATTAGTTTATTTTTACGTAAACTACATATAATATAAATTTTACTTTAAATTTGCATTCACAAATATTTTGCATATATACAAACACACATATAAGCAAACATATAATTTTTCACACAAATGTGAGAAACACTTCCAAATTTCGTTCTAAAATTAATTTCAATTAACAATTTCATAATCTTAATTAATTCTATTTTATTCGATATTTGGAAGAGTGCTTGTAATTTGTAATGTTTAAAAAAAAACAAAGATAAAGTAAATAAAAAAAATTAAAAAAATTGCAAGTGTAAAATGTGTTTTTTTTACATATGAAAAGTGATTATAATTTTGAATGTAAAGTAGTGTGATATTGTTATATCGAAATGTACTTGTATAAAATGTGTGTCAACAATCGACATCAAATGACCTGATATATCACTCGATGTAATGGCCAGAAATTGATGATGATGCTGATTCTGTTGTGATAGATGTGCTTGATGAACCTTCTTCTTCTTACCAGTGGAATTTGAGGGCGCTTTAAGCGCTTGATCTTCAGGTTTATCTTCTGGATGAAATACAACTGTCCATCGATCTAAACGGATCTCTTCAGCTTCAATAACATCACGTAAAAGATTTAATGGATCTTCTCCACCTGTATAACCTGGACCCCATCTAAGTACTCTTGCAAGATCATTTCCTAAATATTGAATTTTTTTATAAAGTTTATATAAATTATATTTACATTTAAATTTTATAATGTAGTAATTTTTTTTTACCTGTTCCCAATGGAACTATTGCACAAGGAGGGCTTGAACATTCTGAATCTTGACCAACATTATCGAGACATTGTAAAACCCAACCAATTGTACCATCACCTCCACAAACTAATATTTTATAATGTCTAATTTGACGGAATACATATAATCTGCAATTCACATTAAAATTGAATAAAGAAATTATGAGAAAAAAAAATAAAAATATTGTTCATACCCAGGCAATGGTCCACCATTATCAAGATCAAAAACTTGGTAAGGATTTAATAATTTTCGAAAACTTGATATTAATTCAAGACCTTGGCAGCCACCGGATTTAACATTGACAAAAACTAACAAAGGTCGAACATCGGAAGGTACCATACTTGGTTCGATATTTGGTAACAGAAGTACTAGTAGTTTTTTATCTTCCACTATAGTTTCTCGAAGATTATAAAAAGCCCGAACCTTAAAATTTTAAATAAATTTCAAGTATAAAATTTGGTTAAAAAAATTGAAATATGTACATATATTTATATTCTACTCACAGCTTTTGAGGCATCTTCAAATGTAATTACAACTGATCCATATTCATAATAAATCGGTCCGATACTTGTAAATTTATTCTCTTCGGTTGCATATTTACTTAAAATTTGTTCATAATTTCTTTGTGATAAGCCTGGTGGAAGATTACCAACAAATAATGCTATATTTGGTCCATGTGGGTCTTGTTTATGTTGTAAATAGAATCTCATAAGTTCCATTTGACGTATAGAATCTTTTCCAAGTTGTTTCATTATTTCCCAAGGACGTTCATTCCAAGATAAAATACGTTCAGTAACACCACGATCTAATAAAACCTCCGAACATCTGAAATTTATAAATTATGTATACACATATGCAATTCTGTTATGCAGAATTTATAGAAATAAAAAAAAATACAAACCTATAATCTTGTATTTGATTATCTTGTAAACCAAATCTATCCAAAGCATCCCTAATTAAATCCTTAACTGTTGTATCATTATCTACAGGAACGCTAACAAATGGCTCTTCAACTTGTGATTGAAGTTTACCAGGATAGACACGTACGAAACCCCTATCATTTTCTTTATCTCGAAACCTTAGAAATATGGCAGGTCTTTTACCTTCTATATGATTTAAATTCATAACAGGATTTGGATCCTGTAATGGTATATCTTCACCGCCAGGTGCATAAAGATCAGTTAAATAAAATGCCTAAAAAGAAATTTATAAATTAATAAACAAAAACCATTACTTTTGTAAAGAAAAAATTCATTAAAATGAGACGAAAAATAAACTTACGATTGGATCACGCGTTATATGAAATGCTCTTAATGCAGTAGTTAACAATTGTTCTAAATTAGCTGTCCTAGAAACAGTTATTACACGGAAAATACGTCGACGTAAGGAACAATTTCCATCGAAAACTTTAACACATTCTGAAATATTTACATAAAAAAATACTTAGTAAAATATTCACATAAAAAAAATATCAATAATGAGGATTTTAAAAAAATCCTTGTAATTTTAGAAATTTTAAGATAATACATTTAAAATATGAAATTTTAGTTTTACCTTCATCTCGATCTTCTCTATCTTTATCTTTTTTATCTTTATCTGATTTATGTGCTGATTCTAATCTATAATGTGAGGAACCAACTCCTCCACTACCGGTGGGTGCTGATTCGGCCCTTCCATAATCTTCTTCACGGAATCTAGCTGTATCACCACTACTAAATTCTTCTGATATACTACGCGCTATTTATGAAACAATAAAAATATATATTGTGTTAATTTAAAAAAAAAATTAAATAAAACTTAACAGATAATTAAATTAAATTTTATTAGAACCGATCACTTCTGAGAAAGTTTTTGCAAATTAAAAAGAAAAAAAACATATTTATTAATTTTATTGGCTACTTTTATACACATAGTTAATCAGAAGAGACCAGTGTAAAAGCTAAAAGCATAATCATTCAAAAGCCAAATTATATCTACTTTGAAGGTAATTACTAAACACTTACATCAGAATAAATAACTGCATGCAAATAATTTTTGTTTTTTTTTTTTTTCTAAAATTTTTTTCATTCAAAATTTGTGCAGTGCAGAATAATAGAGCATTTCAGCAATTATTAAAATTTGAAAAAAATTTATTTTTATTATTTATTTGAATTTGGTCTTTTGTTTTTTTTTTCTAATTTTGTTTTATATTAAAAGTTTTGGTGAAAAAATTTTCTTTATGGCTTGGTAGAATAAATAAAAATATTTTAAGTCTTTTAAAAATGAAAATTTTGAAAAGCAAAAATCAAGAGAAAACAAAATTTCAAAATATTATAAAGTGTATCATGAATGAAAACAAAACATAAAAATAATTTTAAATTATAACAAAAATATTTATAATAAGTATATATTAAAAAAAAAAAAAATAAATAAATAAATTAAAAATTAAAAATAATAATAACCCAATCACCTCTATGATTTTTAAATCTTGGTTTTTTCCAACTTAATGATATTTTTCTCATTCTTCGTAATATTCTGCTTAAGATACGATGATTTTGTTGATGTTGCTGTTGTTGTTGTTTTATATTTTGATAATCATTCGATTGAATTATATTATGTTGATTATTATGATGATATCCATGAAAATGATCTGTTTCATTACCATCTTCATCTTGTATACTAATTTCAATATTTTGTGATATTGTATCTAAATCATAATCACTTTTATTAATTGTAGTTGCTGATGATGAATTTTTACGTTTTATAAAAAATCTTGATTTTTTAGCAATTGGTGGTAAATGTGAACGTGGCTCTTGAAATGATTTACTACGTACAACAATTGAATCATTTTTTATTTTATTACCACAATAATTCATTATCATCATCATATTTGTTTTTTTATTTTTTAATGATTTTTCATTATTATCATTATTATCATTATTATCATTTTGAAATTTTTTATATGTTATATCATTTGTATTGGCATTTTGAAGAATTTGATTTGTACTTGCATTCATTGATAAATTACTTAAACTTAAATTATTAATTAAATTAAATCTATAATCGATATCAATATCAGGACTTATATCACCATCTGATGGATGAGTACAGCTACTTAAACTTAAACGAGGCCAACTTTTTTGTTTTCTTTTTATATTTTTAAAATTATTATTATTATTATTATTATAATTTGAAGATGACATACGACGACGTATTAAATTTGAACGACTTGATCCTGATAATGTATTTAATGATGATTCTTGTGATTTTTTATCATACATATTTGAAGATAATAATAATAATTGTTTATTTTGTTCTTGTTGTTGTTGTTGTTGTTGTGATGTTGATGTTAAATGTAAATTTGCATTACTTATTTGATTACCATGAGGTAATGAAATTTCACTTTCAGTTGTATCGCATAATCCTATAGTTCTAAATTCAGCTACATAAAAAAAAATATATTCAAAAAAAATAATAATTTTTTTTTTTTGAAAAAAAAGAAACGAAAATAAAAAACAAAAACAAAATAACAAAATAAAAAAAAAAAATAGTCCAAAAACTTTTTTATTTTGTTTTTCAATTTATATAATTTAAAACTAAATTCCAATAACAAAAAAAAAAATTCAAAAGGAATATTTAAATTATAAAATTAAAAATACTTTGTAAAATACATAAAATTATGTGAAAAATTCATTTTGTATGGATGACTAAATTTCAAAATTGAAATTAAAAAATAAGCCACAACGATGAAATTTAATAGAAGTAATTTTTTTTTTTCTAAAATAAAAAAAATTCTTAACAATTATTCTATGTTGTTAGAACTTTATTTCAAATCATATAAAACAAATTTTTAATTGGAAAAATAAAATTCATTAGAAAACCATTGAAATTACAGTTTGTAAAAAGAGCAATAAGATTTTCTCATGAAAATTTTAAATTAAGTAATGTTAAACAAAACTGAAAAACTATTTAGATATTATCAATTAAAATTTCAAATAGAATTTGTATTTTAAATAAATAAACAGCGATTTAAAAACAAAAAATACTTAAAAACGTTTTATTGATTTGAAATAAAACAAAATATTATTTATTTAATTGAAAAAAAAATAATAATAATAATAATGACATTTACAAGAATTAAATACATTTTGTTTGTGTTTCAGTAAGTGTACATATAAATGTGCAACATTTACAACGACATTGTAATATTTGAATAAGTGTGGTATTTTTTGTGTTTAGACAATAAAAATAGTAATCAATTACAACAAGAAACTACTATACAACAAAGTGAAAATTACGAAAAAAAAAAACATTTGAACGATTCACTATATTTATAATGTGCGTCATCAATAAAAGGACAAAAACAACAACACTCATTGTTTTTTAAACTTTTTTTTTAAAATATAATAAAAAAAGATACTTATATGATTTTTATCTAATGCATGTATGGATATATACTTACGACAAGAATAATCTCTTTGTAATGGTGTACTTTTTGATTTAACTTGGACACCAATTATAGCCTCCATTGGCACCTCTGTTCTTGGTATCGAAACAGCATGCGGTGGTAAATAAATAGGCTGAAGTACACCAAAAGTGCATTCGTTTGGTATATAACTTCGACATCCGCCATGTGTAGTCATTCCACACCATTCGCATCGGTAACCTAGAAAATTATATATTAAATTAGTTATTAATTATATTTTCTATATAAAAAAATTATATTTTTTTCTGTTTGTTTTTTTTTTCTTTTTTCAATAAATCACATTACCTGTTAAACATTCTGATGACCAACATGTTTTTTTACAGTATGCACATTTAGATGTTGATGGAAGATTTCCTTCTCGCCAATGATGCTTTTTTTTTTAAATGTAAAATTTATTAAATAACATACATGTACATAATTTGGATTTTTTAAAAGGACACACTTACTTGATGTTTAACATTTAATAATTCTTTACCGGGAACATAAGTTGCATTTTCCTTACAATCAGGAACTGCAAAATCTTGGCACTCGATATGCGCGAAATATTCGCAAACTATGAAAAGAAAATTGTTTTTTTTTTTTTTTATTGAAAATTATATTCAATTAAATGTAAATTAAAAAATAAATTAAATTTAAATGTACTCACTTAAACAATGTACAGCAGGTGTTTCATCCAAACGTTTTCGACATACTGTGCAAAATTTCTTCCTATGATGTGTTGGCTCGGACCAGCAATGAGCGACAGGATTCTAAAAAAAAAAAAATTAAATTAAAAAAATGGAAATGAGAAAGTACAGAACTTTTATAAACATAGTTATTTATTTTAAATGAAATTATTCATAAATGTGAAAAAAAAAGTAATGTTAACAATAACGGAAGTTCAAGACTTGAAAGCTAAAAAAATTCGTTTTGTAACAGTTTTGGTTTTGTATTTTTTAGTCAAATGATGACGAATTAATAAATTTTTGATTTATATTGAAAATTTATAAAAACATACATATCTTACCTTTATAATACATGGAGCTATACCAGAACAAGGAGTTATTACATTACCGACACATCTTTCGTGGACGATAAAATTACAAACTGTGAAACAGAGAAAAAAAGCAGTAAGAATTATGTAAAAAGAAATAATTCATAATTTCTTAAAAGTAAATCTTAAAATTAAAATTAACGTTTTTCTAAAACTTTTTTTTTGTTCAAATTTTTGTTTTTGAAACAAATATTAAATATTTAAAGCATATGCAGGTGAAAAAAGTCCTTTATGCATAACCCTTCAATCTACATTTAAAAAAATTATCTCTTATATTTTCATTGTATCTACATACGTAGGTGTGAGGATTAGAATACAGTCAGCAAAGTCAATATACTCTTATTTATTAATTTAAAAAAAAAAATTAATTATATTTGATTTAAATTACTTCCTAAAAGTGTTATTAAAATGCGATATAAGAATTTCATCCTATTCTTACAATGCATTTACCTTGTTTTGCATTTCATTTATATGAGCATTTTGATTAATTGTGATTAGGTGAACGTGATAAGTTACACGCATATAAAATATGTATACGTACATATACATGCCTTTATAAAAAAATATTGCTATACATGTAAATATATTTGTCATATACATATTATACTTAAAAAAATAAAAAAAAGGAATTTCTTTTTTGTTTTACTCTTGAACTTTAAAAAACAAACCTATATACACAATATTATATTCATCATCAACCATAAAAAAAAATATATACCTGTGTATTTTTTTCGAGAAACGATGAGAAATGCAAAAAATAAAATCTAGGCCGCTGACCTGACAATGACGTCACAATGAAAACACATACGTGCATGCATGTTATACTCTTGAAAAAAATAAGAAAAATTGTTATACATATGACTCTGTTTATACTTTAAATAAAAACGAAAGAGACATAAATTCGTTTTTGATATTTGTTATCCTTTATTCTTGGAAATTCTAAATTTTAATATAAAATAAGAAATTTTTAAAATTATTAGACAAATGGAATACAAATCCTAAAAAATAGATAATTCGAATTTTTTTTTTTTTTTTTTGCAATTATTTGACCTAAATGATAAAACACAACAATTTTCCATTATCGTTTTTCATTCTCATATTTTTATGTTATCTATGTTTTTTTTCCATACAGGAAAAACAACAGAATTCCCATTTGCTAAAGGAAAAAAAAAATTTAATATGTGAAAGTATGTGTAAGGTAATAAAAATAACGAAAAATAAATTTTATAGGTATTCGTTATTGCGCAAAATCATGAATATTTTCACACTAGACTTGTTGGTTGGAATCTTTTTATATTTTTAAATATTTTTTCCTTAGTCTTCGTTGAAGTAAATATAACCTCATAGTTAGATGAAAATTACTTTTATTGAAATATTTTATAATTTTCCTGAAAATCATTGGAAATTGGAAGTAGATATAACCAAAATTTTTAAACTCAATTTTGTTCAAATGAAATTTTCAAAAGAAATGAAATATTGGAATATTCCAAAATTTTTTTGGTTAATACTTTTAAAATGTTGAAAATTTTATACATACCTACATATGTATGTATGATTGTAAAGTATTATGAGGAAAAGAGAAAGAAAGAACATTAATAAGATTATGAAATAAAACGCGAAATGATGACAAAAAATGAATGACGTCAGAAGAAAATATGTGTATTTCTTCTTCTTTTTTTTTTTTGTTCCCTAAATACATCTACATTACACTTGTATCTACATATGTACATACATATATGTATGAATACTTTTTTTTAGACTCAATAATGCATAAAATATATAAAATAATGTATTTTTTCCTTTAAATTTTATTCCTTAATAAAAAATTAAATTGTTTCATAAAATATTTATAAATTGGAAAAGTTCAATATAAGTAACATACATATAGTAAGTAATTCGCAAATCAAATGCATGAATTTTCATATACCTATATTGGGGAAGTACGAGGATTTCAAAATTTATGTTCAAAAATAAGAATTATAAAAAAACAAATATTTTTGAGTTTATTTTTTTTTTTCGTTTTTTATCTTAATAGTAACAACAACAAAAAAACAAGAAAAATTAGTGCCTTTTTCTCATTTTCAAAAATTTATATATTAATCAATGTGCATAAACAATTTTTAACACTTCCTTATTCAAATACGATTTTTACGTAAACAGAAAAAAAATCATAAAAATAATTAAAAAATAATTATTATCTTATTATTTAAATAAATAAAAAAAATTATCAACGCAACAGTTGATTACCAATTTTTCTACATATGTATATGTAAATGCTATATGAATGTGACAAATTCCCTTAATTATACATAAGTATGTTTGTAGGTAAAATTGGTACAATATCTAACATTTTCTTTTTATCTTTTGTATTTACCACATTGAAAAGATTTATTTTTGGGATATTTTTGATTAAAATATTTTTTTATGCATATATATGTATGAGTAAAAATATAAAAGATACAAAAATACATACAACATATACATACATATATGAGATATTACTATATATTACTATGTATTATTGGAAATTGCATGGAAATTGGGAATAATTGAAAATGAATATTCAGGACATTATTAGATTTTTCTTCTTTTTTATTTTTCTTTCTTTGAAAACAATAGATCATTTCTCAATTTTATGTCTTACGCATGTTTTTTTTATATTTTTATTTGTGAAATTGTTATTATTTAAAAATTTTGTTTAAATTGATCTTTTAATTTTTTTTCTTCTCTGTATTAATTTTATTTTAAATTCATTAACTTTTAAAAAAATGTTTAACGACATGAATTTAAAAAATATAATTGAATTTAATAACTATCACATATCTGACATCACATGTATGAAAAATATAAGTACATAGTTAGAATGGCAACAAATTTTTTTATTTATAAATACAAAAAGAAAATTAAAATTTCAGCACTTCATTCAAAATAATGATTGAAAATGTTTAAGTCTTGATGTACTTGACCTATATAGAATTTTATATCTTTTTTTTTTTCATATACAGACATAAATACTTATAATTATATAGATTTTCAAGAAATTATATTAAAAATTGAAATTTTTAAATAAAAAAAAAAAAACATTTTTGAATTTAAGAATAGTGAATTTTAATTGACTAAGAATCACAACAGGTGAAATTTAGTTTAAAAACAAAGTCAAATGAGTACAATTTGTTGGAAGTTTTGCTGTAAAACAGACACAATAATTTCAATATTTAAACAAAAAAAAAAATAAAATAGATAAATGAAATATTTATGCCGAAAATCTTAGAAACTCTTTAATTATTTTCTTGTGTTTTCTACTTTTCTTTCTTCTCTTTTTCAAAAAATTTTACAAACCAATTATATCCATATTTATCTATTAGGAGTGTTTTTTTTTAATTTTATTGATAAGATTTCCTTAAAAAATAGGAGTAACAAATACATAAGTTGTAGAAAATTTTTCAATAAAGTACAATATATGTATATTCTAAATTGTCAGATATAGATTTACTCTTCATGTGAGCATATATACGTGAAAATATTAATTATTTGATTATTAGAAATATTGTTTTCCTTTATAAGTTTAAGTACTAAGGTTTTGACAACTCAAACTTTGTTTTTACAGTCATATAGATGATATTTTTGGAGAAGTATTCAATGCAAAAAGAAAATTTAAAAAAAAAAAAGACTTTTACAAAGTTGCATGATACATCATACAATTGTTTTTTGTGTTTAAATTTAAAGCGTTTTTTTTAATTAAATTATCATTTTAAAAGATATTTGTACACCGTACATATAATCAATGAGAATACCTGAAATTTTGAAAAATATCAAACTTCTATTTTAATTCATTTTATTTGAAAATTGTAACGAATAAATAGTTAAATTTTTAAAAAGTATCTAATAGTTAGTTCTCCAAAATTATTATTGAATTGTAAGTTCTAAAAATATTTTATAAAAGTTATTATTTATTCATATTAACATTTATATGTTTTTTTATAATCAAAAAAACATGATATAATAATTTAAATTTTATTCTTTTTTCATGACTATTATGAATTGAATTATTTGACATTTTAAAAGTACATATGTAGTTGTCTAATATAGACAACATTTCCCTTTTAAATTGTACGTACTACGTACATATACTTTTTCCTATTACATTTAAATAATTTCATTCAACAACAAAAAATTAAAATTTTAAAATTTCCTTTGACCTTATTATATATGTTTATACCTATATTTATATATATTTATATATAATATGTATAATGTATATACATACATATATGTACATACTTTATTCATACATTTACAGTTTGTATACATGCATGTTAAAAATATTTAAATTTAGAAAATTTCATTAGCAATGCTATAAATAGATAATTTTTGTTTAATATTTGATATTTTCTTTATTGCATTTAAGAACTGTTCTATATATTGTATATATGTATACAATATATGTATATGTATACATACATATAAGCAGTGAAATGTTCTTTTAGTTTTATTTCTAAAGAGTATAACACTATAAGAGCAGCCTATAAAATTTAATATATGTATTTAAAAAAAAAACACTTTTGATAGATGCAATGATGATAAAGCATGCATTAGGGGAAAAAAGTTGTTCTTTTTTTTTTTTTTTTTTTGCTTCTTTGACAAAATAAATAAATATATAAAAACGTGGAAAACACTAAAACATATGACATATCATATATGAATTATTTATGTAGGTAAAATTTTGGTTTTTAAAATTAAAATTTAAAAAAAAACCGTTGTATAACAACAATAAATAAAATTTGAAATTTTTGAAAAGAAAAATATAGAAAAAACAAAAAAACAATTAATATTTACATATGTACTCAAATACTAATTATAGATCATCAAAATTATTTTTAATTTAAAAATTATGTTTATTTTTAGTCATTTAATAGAACATACAATTATTTATGTACTAACAGGTTAAAATGTGCCAGAATATTTTACATTAAAATATATCTATGTACGTATATACACCAGTTTATAATATGTAAATTGATGAATGTATGTATGTATGTAGAAAATGTTTGTGAAATGTCATTGTTTTCTCTAGTTTCAATTTTAAATTTTCATTTTTTTTTTTATATTTTTCGTATGGTTTTTTTATTGCTCGACTAAAATTAGAAAATTTTTAATTTTTTTTTGAAAATATTTAGAAAATAAATTAGTAAAAAATAAATAAAAAGAAACTCTAATCATATGACAATGGAAACAAATAATTGCTTATTTTATTTAATGTTTTTTTTTGCTTTTGGTTTTAGCTCTGATAGGAAGTGTTTTGTTCATGAATTATTTTTTTAAATGAAAAAAAAAAAACACTATTTCTCATAAAAGTACTTATCTTTTTATGTTTAATATTCAAAATATTATTATGTAGAATAAAAAAAATTATACTTGAACATGACGATATAAAAAAAAGTCAAAATGAAGAAGAAAATATTTAGAAATAAATCGTTCAAAATGACGCACGAAAAGCCCTTCAATTTGATTTTTATTTTCACCATTAATTTATTTATTTTTTTTTTTAATTTTAAAAAATAAATTTTTAAATAAAACAATATTAAATTGAGGATACACAAATTTTGTTTTATGTTGAAAAAAAATACAAATGTTTTTATACAAAATTATTTTTTTTTTATCTTTAAATTTTTTCATTGAAGTACGAATATTAAAGTAAATTACTAAAAATAAAACTATCAGATAGGTAAAAATTATGGTTACACACATGATATGTTAAAAAAAAAAAATAATAATAATAAATTAACCAAATTTGTTGATGTAAGCAGATTTTATTTTAATGTGTAAATTTTTTTATTTAAATACATAGTTTATTCAATTGATGGTTGTTTGAAATAGAACTCAAAATTTTCGAAAAAAAAATCTCATGAATTTAAAACAATTAATTAATGTGTACCTACTTAATTTTTTAATACAAAATGTTTATTTTTCTCTTCATTTTTCGTTTTTTTCTGAATCGAAAAAGTTAATTTATTATTCGCAAAAAAAAAAAAAAAAACTATTATAAAATTATTCATTTTTAATGACTGCAAATTAAATTGCAAATTAATTAGAACATACATATGTATGTATATGTATAGTATACACGGTTGCTCCAAAAATTATGTTTTTCTACAAAAAATATAAGTAGGTATTTAGTATTAAAAACAAGATTCTTATTAAATTCAATCAAATTATTCATTAATTTTCTTCTTTTTTAATTTTTTTTATTCAAATATCCTTTTCAAGGTCTTTTCTAGTTTACATACATAGATTTGTATTGTGGAAGATTGAAAGATATGAAGTATACATTTATGGTGTATTTCTTTCAAATTATCAAAAAAAAAAAAAAATTAAAAAAAAAAAAGCGCACAATAGTGACTTGCAAATTTTTTAAATTAATTATCTACTGAGAGAAAAATAATTATGTTCAAGTTTTGAAGAAAATTTGAAAAATTAAAAAGACATTTTGAAACAATTTTTGTACAGATGTATAAATACATATATGAAGTTCTTTCTCCACTTTATTAAATTTATTGGAAAAAAAAATGAATTTATAATAAAAATAACCTCGAATAAAATATCGCAATATACACATACTGAAAATTATTATATTTATATAGAGAAAGATCTTAGAAGTTCTCTTTTTTTTTATGTAAGTGTATAAAATTTTTGGATAAATGTATATTTCCCTCCTTTATCGATTACTTTGAAAGTTTTTCTTTCTTTCTTTTTTATCTTTTCATATGATAAAGTACGTTCTTTTTTTTTTTTTTGCATAAATGAAAATAAGAAATAATTTTAATAATTATTATGAGTTACTTAATTAATCATCTTTTCATGAATTAGATACTATTATTAATATCATTTTTTTTTCAAGATCTTGAAATACCTTCACATATGTATCCTTGTCCAATTAGCCCCCAAAGTAAATCCGAACAATGATGACAATAAGTTGGCTTATGAAATGTCTTCTTTCCAAACGAATGTCCGCCATCCGCCATTTTGTGATTGAAATATATGGTGTATGAATTTCACGATTCTGCCGCCGGTCGTCGAGACTTCACGCGACTCGAATCAAGTGCGGAGGACTCGATACGGCATCATCATCCATTTTTACATCCAAAAATATATATATATATGTATATATATTTTGGATAATTTATTATTTTATTCTTATAATTTATTAATTTTATAATACGCAGAACTAGTTGATAGTAGATTTACGTGGAAGAAAAGAAAAAACAAATACTAACTTTTTTGTTTCAGGAACAAAATATTTTAAATAAATTATTGAAACCGAAGAAAATATACTATATTATGTTTAAACTATATTTTCCAAAATTTTTTTTTTTTTTTTTTTTTTTTTTTCTAAATTTTATTTTATCCACCCCCAAATGGCCGTATACCGAAAAGGGAACCAAAGAAAAAAAAAATTTTTTTGCTACCCCCACGGCCTTAATTCAAGTGAAATCTATTTTCTCCGTTTCTAATCCATTTTCGTACTTTTTTTTTCATAAATTGAATAAATTAATTCAGTTACACGAGCTTAAGAAGCAAAAAAAAAAATAAATAACACAAAGAAAACTTATTGCTACACAATTAAAATTGTTATATTTTTTTATCTCAAAAGCAACAAAAAAGAAAACTTTTTCAACTTTTTTTTTTTTATTTAAATTTTAAAATTTAAAAAGAACATATAAGAACTAAAAACAAGTACAGGAACATAACACTGTAGAAATTTTTGTAGTAACATGAAAAATATTTTATTATTCACATATAATACACACACACATACACACACACACACTCATTCACATATTAAAAATTTTTTTTTTCTTTTTTCAAATTTTCATAGGAAGGAAAATGATTTTTTTTTTACTACACACAATTGAAACTCAAATGTGAAAATTTTCAAATGAATTTTTTATATATATTCTTTTAGAATTTCAACGATATTTTATTAATTTCTATTAATTTATAACATAAATTTAATATTTTTAAAAGTTTTATAAATTATTCGATAAGTTTTTCCACTTTTTTAAAAAAATTTTATTTCTGGTGTGGAAAAATTTTGTATGTTCCCTTTCGCGCACAACACACCTTTTTACAGGGTGTACTATATATTGAGGGTAACACTGATTATATTCATGCTCATTCATTCACATTTACATTTACAAAGGAAAAAAAAAAAATTTTTTTGTATTTTATGGTGAAAAAGTAAATTTTGTTCTTATAATGTGAAATAAAAATGAAAAGCTTTTCCATATTTTATTTCTCTCTTTCATATTTATTTCACATTGTTATTGTTATAATTTTCTTTTTTTATATATGATAATGAAAATGCGATACATTTACATACATACATATGTATTCATATAAAATAATCGAATTGAATGCGATTATTACCGATTTAAAACGCAAGCGTACAATCTCAAAGAAAACATGCGTTTTTGTATTTTATTTTAATACAGAAAAGCACTAAAAACTAAAATTTAATACAGTTGAAAAATTTTTTTGTAGAAAAATTTGTGGAGAAAAATTCAAATTTAAATTGAAAATCTGTTAAAACGATGACAAAACGAGATGATAAGTTTGTTTTGTTAATATGTACATACATTTATTTGCACTTACACAAATTTCACCTTCAAAAATTATTAAAAGTCGATCTAATTTTCTCATTTTATTATTTTTATGTCATTTCAAATGATAGTTATACCGTTCGAAAATATCTCTATAAAAAAAAATTCAAATTTCCTGGAAGTTTTGTATTTCTTCTATTATATTTTCGCTTATTTGGTTTCTTAACTAATCAACGTGTTAAGAATCTGAAAAAAATGGGTAAATGGTCGCTTCTGTCCAGTCAAAGAAAGAAACAACAAAACATGTTCTGTTAAAAGATTAAGACACATACATAGGTAGTATGTACAGGTTTTCTAGCTCCTAAAACAATCCCTAGCTTTTTTACAAGTCTAAGAATTGATGAATCAAGTTGAACTTTTCACAAAATTACAATAGACCTTTAGGTCGCAGTGAGATGGAGTTAGAACTGAAGGAGATTAACGTTTTTGTTGATAAATTGTACATACGTACAATTATGTAGTATGACTGGTTTTACATACATATGTAGATATAAATTTTGGTTTATTATTCGAATTCATATAATAGTTTTCTTTAATTAATTACATTTCGACATAACGGTTTTCACCCTGGAACTCTGGAACTAGTGAAAATTTAAATAAAATGCGAAAAAATTTTTTACTTAATTTTTTAATATTACCTTCTCATTTTATTCACTTACAATTCTATTTAAATATTTTTTGATAAATTTCAATTATAGGTCTGTTCGATGAAAATCCAGGACTTATACGGAACTTTCATCGAACACACTTTATATTTTAATTAAATTTAATTCTTCAGTTGACATTCGTTACATTATTTTTTATACTTAAAATATAATCCAAGTAATTATTTTGCAAATATTAAAAATAAATCTTATAGAATAAATAGGTCTAATACAAAAAAAAATATAGTATATATATATATAATCAAATAAAAATACATAACTAGAAAAAAATATGATATGTTTTTTAATAAGCACTAAGATAAATGTATTTTTATAAATATATAATTTTTAATAGTTTCATGGACGAATTGTTAAAGATATTTTCATAGACATTACTAAGCCTTTTAAATTTTTATTTTTTTTTTGTTGTTCTAATGCTTAATTTTTAAATACATATTGTAAAAAAATTTTATTCCAAAATATGATGTGAATTGTGAAGTGTGATGAATGTATGTATATGTATGTTGTATGTATGTTTCATTATATATTACATTAGAAGTTACGGAAATCTAAATTATTAATTATTTTTATTTATTTGTTTATTTTTTCTAAATAAAAAAACAGGCTAATTTTTTAACTAACGTAAAATTATAGCAATTCACATTTGAAAAATACAAGAACCATTTTTTTTTTTAAATTAAAATACTTTTAACCAAGACCATGATCTTCAAAGAATCCTTGTGGTGTTTCATCCTGTAAATAATTTGAAAATAATTGAAAAAAAAAAAACAAATATGTTTATTTTTATTTTAAACTGTTTAATTGAAAAAAAATTCGAAAAAATAAAGAGCATTCAACTGAACCAAAACAAGATACCTTGTTTTTTTTTTCTTAACAAATAAACAAAGTTACATATTTTTTGTTATTAATCACATTTTTTTTTCTATTTTAAAATATAAAATTTACATACCTTGTTTAGGTTCCGTCGTTTATTTTGTGTTTTGTTTTCTTTTAATAAGTTTTTTTTTTGTTTTTGTTTTTTGAAAAAATTTTTGTTTTTGTACATTTATAAAAATTAAAGTGCATTTCACTACATCACAACACAACGAAACATGTTTTTCTTAAAAAAGGTATAAGTGAAAATATCAAAAAAAAACCCATAAAAACGAAATATATCATCATTTCAAATAGTACATACATAATATTTCATTGTATATTATATTGTTTACACAACCACCAATTTAGTATACAATTCATGTATGTAGCAATTAACTATTGTTTACACTTTTATACTAAATTGTTTAAAAACTATTTTAAATATTAAAATTTAATTATTTTTATGTTTTTCCTTTTACTACAATAATACAATTTTCCACTTTACTCTTTGTTTGATTATATTAGAAAAACTACAGTTTTTTTTACAGAAGGATATACATACATAAATCAGAGAAAGAAAATAAAATTTAAATAAATTATTTAAGTTTTGTTGTATTGTTAAAAATTTTATTAAATATTGTTAATAAAAATATTACATTATCTTTGTATTGTTTTTTTTTCTCATTTGATGAATAAAATTTGTAAATCTTATGTGTAATCAAGTACAATATATCAAAAAGTAATAATTCTTACTTCTAAGAAATAAGAAAAAGTAAAATAAAGTATAAATAAAAAAATAATTTTACCTATATATCTAAAAATAAAATTGGAATGAATACTTAAAGTCGAATGGTAAGATTACACGACAGGATACTTTGGATTCAAGATATCGAAAAATTGTATCTGAAGACCTTCGACCTCCTACAAATTTTAAGTCTCTTGAGTGTTTACACAAAATCTCCTAATCTCCACATTTTTTTTTTGTTGGTATCTGGAAACCCAAGTGTCTTGTCGTGTAAACTTATCACAACGTTAGATTTCCAAACAAAACTAATTTCGATAATCTAATTCGATTAAGTTTATAATTTTTATGTAAAGCAGGAAAGCAAAAAATAAAAGAAAAAGAAGACATTAAAATGTATCACCTTCCCTAAAATACTACATATTATGTAATTCGATTTCTAAATTTTGTTAATAATTATTTAAAAACTTATTAACTAAAACTACTAAGCTATACTATGTATATTATGAGATTCACAGAAATATGCTATACATAAAAAAAAAACTACAGAAGTCCAATGTCTCTCAAAGCTCCCTCTACAGCTTCATCCTGAAGGAAAGAAAATCATTTTTTTTTTGTTTTTGGTTCATTGAATAATATGTGTATTTAAATTTTTAATTACATTATTAATTTGAACACCATTTATTTTAGCTGGTAAGTAAAAGCACTAAGTCCGAAAATTAAATAGATTTAAAATAGAATATAATCTAATTTAACATTGGTTAGTAAAAGATTCAAATTATAAATCAAATATATTTCCCTTATCTATGTGATTAATCAATATTTTCGATATATTCCATAAAAATAAAATAAAAATGAGAAAATAATAAAAATAAAAGAATATTTTTTTTTGCACATTAAAGGTCGATTTACAGTTCATACACATCTGATCGCGTCCGCCTCCGTCCGTTCAGGTTCAGGCTTTTTTACATTTTTATTGTAAATGTATCTATTCACCTGGTCGGATGGACCGGAAAAGAATCGTATGTGTGTGAATCGACCTTAAGTCTAGTGATATAACCAAAAAAAGAAAAATATCCATCATTATTAACATTTTCAAAAAAAAAAATACTTGTAAATTAAATTTTGAGACCTCAAAATGTTAAAAATAGGTAATTGTTAAAATTATTAGACCCAAATTTAATAAAATAAAAACCTTTATTATTAGATATTTATGATAAAATAATAATCAATTGAATAAATAGTAAATATTCAAATTAGGACAGAAAAAAAAAGAAGATGAATAATGACTTATGTGCTTCTTCCCACCGGCACTTTAAATTAATAAATAAAATCTAAATAACTTTTTTTTTTAATTTAATAGGTGCACTCATTTAATTTAAATTTAGATTGATTAAAAATATAATAAACAAATTCTATTCTTTTAAATATTAATAATTTTTATATTTGAAATAATTTTCAAATTTTCATTAATTTTAATCAATCTAAATTAAAAAAGTATTAACAAAACCATTTAATATAATGTTACACCAATTAATTACATTTGTAATATTAAAATAATAAAATTTCAATCAACACAACAATGCCTACAAAATTCTACAGGAAAAAAATAAATTAATAAAGGAAATATTTAAATAAATTTTAAATTAAAATAACTTACAAAATTTTGATGTTACAACATCGACAGACATTGATTTGTGACTTAAAAACTAAATATTTCAAAGGAAGAAAAAAAAAAACCTTAATTTGATTCATCAATGTAATTTTTAAAAAATGTGTAATCAATTTTATTTTTTCCTTTTAAAAATACGTTTTATTCAATTACAGAAAATACGTAATTTATTTAGAACCTATGATAAAATTTTTATTATTTATTCTTCGAAAAATAGTTTTAAAATGAAATCGAAAAACTTACTCCATTTTTAAAATAGAAATATCCAAACTACAATAAATTTAAAAATATTTATAAAAATTGCATTACATGATGCAAGGAATTTAATTAGAAAATAATGGAAGGCAATACACTTTACATGTTATTCAAAATTGAAATGATTATTTTCGTTAAACTTTTGTTGGAAAAAAAAAACGACAACTATAGTACGGTCCACGAAAACAGTCCACTCAAGATCACACAAGATAAATTTATTTATCTGTATCGTGTATCTATCCAACTACAATAATAGTAATAGTCGAAAGTAATGTTATAAACAAACTTATATTTTATTGTCCAATAGTAAAGTTCTTAAGCAAAAGAGAATCTCGAATATGGAATCACTGGACAAAAACTCACCGTAGACTTCAGCGGACAGTTTTCGAAATCCGTACTATAAATAATAAGTGATTTTGAGAATAATAAATAATAACAATAATGATAAATTATATTTATAAATTTTTGTGTATTCAATATAGTTTTATTATTTTCAACGGATAGACAATTTTTAACAAATAAAATAAACAATAATACCAACAAAAAAAAAAAAAATTTGAAAAAAATAATTAAATATTAAAAACAAAATAAATTCATATTATATTTTGATAATGTATTGAATAAAAACCTATAGTTTTATATTTTTTATTTGATTTATTTTTTATTTGATTTTTTTTTTTTTTTTAAATATATGAATAGACTCATACATTTATGTATATTTGCAACATATAATATTTGGTATACTTTGTTTCATTTAATTTTTTTATTAAATTTATATTTCATTTTTAATTTATTACAAAATTGGAAAATAAATAGCCTTAGAAATTTTTTAATGATATTTTTTGATAGATTAAAAAAATACATAAATATATTAAATATTTTGTATTATGCTTTTATGAAAAATACACCGGTAAACATTTATAAAAGAATAAATTAATTTTGAGCATAAATTTTGATTATTCACACACATCAAAATTTTTAAAACTATTTACTTCAATCTTTTGTTTTTCTTTTGTTTTCTCCTTTTTGCATAAGGAAATACACTTTATGTTTACAATTATTTGATTTTGATGTATGAAAAAATTAAAAAAAAAAAAAAAAAAAAAATTGGCACAATTTTACTATTTTACTTTAACAAAATTCGAAATTTAATATTATTAAAAAATATTTCTACAAAATATATACCTAATTAATAATGCGTAATGTAATTTACTATTGTTAGTATGTTTTATAAATTTAAAATCCTATCCCATATCGTTGTTTTACTATATAAAAAATTATTAATTAAATGAAAATTGAAAACATGAAAAACAATCTCTTTTTGATTTAATATAAATGTATGTACCTATTATTGTGTTAATTTAAATAATCCCTTTTATATTTTATAACTAACTGTAAATACTACATTGTTTTAATTTAAATACTCATTGAAGTCCTTTCATTTTGTTAGCATTAAATAAATACATTTATTTTTTGTTTTAGAATATGTTTTTAAGTACGTATATGTTGAAAAATTTTATAAAAAAATACCTACAAACATGCATTTTTTTTATATATTCATTCATGCAAATTTTCTAATTTCTGTAAGATTAATAAATTGGGTAACTTTTTTTTGTAAATAAAATAAATTTTAAGCAAGCTAGATAGATAAAGTGTTTCTAACTTAAGACAATAATTATAGCCTTTCTTATAAATAAACTGTTTAATTTTAAAAGAAAAGACAAAAATATTAATTTTATTCAAATACTATTTGCATAAAAGAAAAAATTATGGAATACATTAATAATAAATTCATTTTTATAAAGGTAGTCATATTTACTAATTTCATAAGCTAATGGAATTATTTATTTATAAATATGTGATAAGTACTTAATTTAGTGTCTGAAATTACCCGTCAAATTTTATAATTTTATTTGTTTAAGAGTAAAGCGTAATATTCAGATGAAAATAAGATATTTTGCCTATACAAAACCTATGTAAAAAAACCAAAATAAATGGAACCGAAAAAATTTTCTGTTTCGATTTCGTAAGTGGTACTCAGCTGAAAATAAAAAAGAGTTGTAAAACTCTTTCACATATGGTGTTGGCTGTCTGTGTTGGAGACCATTTATTTTCATATCCAACCGAAATAAATGAAGTTTCATTTATTTCGTACGGAAAATGAAAATAAATTGATTGTTTGACATTTGTAAAGTTAGGTTGTTTTGATATAGTTATAGTAAAATTAAGATAAAAATATATATATTAAAGTTTTTTTCATCTATGTAGATTTCTTCTCCATTTTGTAGATTTTTTATTTCGTTCCGAAATAAATAGACTTTTTCCAACATAAAATTTATTTTCATCTGAGTACTACGCTTAAGAAAAAAAAAATTATAAATGTGAAACACTTTATCTTTCTAACTTTTTTTTTAATTTTTACATTTCAAAAGCCCTATGTAAATAAATATTGCACAGGAAAAAAAAACCTCTTATGTGTTATGTTTCTTATATACAAAAATTATAGAATATTTAATGTTACAGATAAAATTTAAAAGGCAAGAATACCAATATCATAGAAATTGTAAAAATTTTAAAGCTGTGTCTTTAAATAAAAATTTATAGAGAAAAAAAAACACTTAACGAAAAAAAAAAAAGAAAAAAAATAGCCAGTGAATAAAGCAATATTCAACTGCAACAAAACAAGAATATTTATAGACATGCTTAAATTGTTTTTTTTTTCACTGTAGTAAAAAAACCAATAATTTAGAAAACTATTTAAATTTTAATAGTAAAAATTAAAAAAAGAAATTACTCTAATTGTAATTTAATAACATATTCATTGATTGTCATCATAAATTAATATAATAATGACCAATTTTTCAAAACTTTATCATAAAAAGTTGTTTTTCTTTTAATAATTTATGCTAAAATTATTTTCTATAAAATTTCATTTAAAAATAAATACATAAAAGAAAATTTTCATTTTTAATTTATATGTATATTTTGTTTTTTTACATTTTATGAAATATTGGTCATTTGAAATGTGTTTAAACCCAATAACAAACATACAGAAAATATATATGTATATATGTATGTATTAAATAAAATATTAAATGCAACATAAAAAATTTATTATAGATCATATGTATCGTCTGGTGTACTGACCTCTTGTAGAAGATCCTGAGATGCAATTGCTTTTAATACATTTTTCTTTGATGTATCTTGTATCTCTCCACCAATTAAAAGTTCATCCAAAATAAAATATGCTTTTTCAAAATTAAATATTATATCCAATTCGCATACCTAAAAAAAAAAAGAAAACATTGTATGGTTTTGTATATATTTTATGAAATATATAAAAAGTTTTCTATACTCGGTTTATAAATCGAAGTCACTACAGGCAAATAGGCAAACTTTTCTATATTCTTTTATATTGCGTTTGTATAAACCTGTCTCCTGTTTTGGGTGATCAGATCTCAATTTCAATTTATAAGTTATCAAAAACATTTATATGTAGTTTATCAGAAACTAATCGGGTATTGTCTCCAAAAGCACAATACTGACTTCGATTTATAAACCAAGTATAGAAAACTTTTTAATATCGTCTAGTAAATACTTATTTTATTATGAATTATTTAGTTAAGGAAATGTAAACTTACGCTTCCAAAATATTTGTCCAGCAGTTCAACGTAACGATGAATAATTTCCAAGGTAAGTAACTCATTATCATTTTGTTCAATTGCACAACAAAAATATAAGCTTGCATATCTAGATTTAAATTTTAAATAAATATGTAGATGAATAAGTAGAAGAAAAAAAAATGGATATGAGGATTTAAATTGTTATAATCTTTTGTCGCATTAAATTTTAATTGAAAGCCTTATATCTAATTGTTTCCTTTTTGAAGATTAAAATGTAGTTTAGATATTTTTTATACTTTTAGGTATTATATACCTATCTAATATTTTCTAGTTAAGAAATTTTTATAATTTATGAATCATATTCAATTTCTACTTATATTCTAATCATATTCAATTACTAAAAAGTAATTTACCTTTTATACACTATTTTGCAATCTTTCCATTCCAAAAATGAACACATTTTAGGTTTTCTTGCAAGAATTGTTGTTATTAATTCTCTTGTAATTTTCTTTTTAACTTTATCTGGATGGGCGACATACCATTTTTGCAGCCTTAATTTTCCTTGTCTACTAAAAAGTAGCATAAACAGCATCTGGAAAAGTAATAAAAAAAATAACAAGTTACAAATTTTCATTAAATTAAGTTAAACTAAAAATTTTTCACCATTTTCAAAAATAAATCTTAAATTCTGGAACTGAAAAATATATTGAAGATTGATTAAAGTCGGTAGTCAGGTAAGAATTTGTGTTGTAAAATTGTAGCTACGAACGATGACTACGTCCTATAATAATTGACAACGAGTGTGGTCTGGTCACCAAACGGGCCAAACTGTCTATTATGTTCGCTGCAGTCTTCGTTGTAGTAGCTGCTGCTGTTAGTGTTGCTGACTGCTGTGGAGTTGGATGCAAAATATATTTTTCTTTGGTGATCATTATTCATTAACTCCGTTTCTAAACCTGCCATTTTAAAAAATAATGACTGTTTAGAATTGAATTTTTCGACAGGTTTTCAAGAAAATTTAGTTAATTTTACTTTAGTGAAATACCAGAAGACACTTCAATATAACGGTAAGATAACAAACATTTTGGAAAAAGTAAAGGGTTAAGGGATCCCAGAAAACCTTAGTTTTTCAATTCATGTCAAAATAAAATATTTTAAAGGCATCATTTAGCACTTTTTTAATAAATGTAAATCTAGCAATTCTGGCACTAGTTTATGAATTGATCAGTCAGATGTTTGAGAATTGAAATCGCCTATCGAGTGTCAGGACTCAGGTCATATTTTCTATTGTTTTGTCACTTTGCCAACTGCCAAGAATGCAATAAATAAAATATTAAATTTAAGTATTGGACAATAATTCTTGTTATATGGAAACTTTCTAGTTTACTGATATTTGTTCATAATCATAATGGAAGTGGTGCATGAAAATTGTAAGTAATTTTACTAAAAATACTGTTTTTACTAAATTTTTGACAATTAATAGAAATACATTTAAGTTTGTAGAACAAGAGGTGATGGAATGGAAAATGAGGATGTTTCAAAAGCATTAGAAACAAAACATAATACAAAACCCTTGGGGATAGATAATAAGAATACTATCACGAAAAAGAATAGTAATTGTAAAATTCCAGGTGAATTTACAATTTATCGACCGTCAGAAAGTGAATCTAAATGTGTTCTATCCCCAGTTAAACCAAAAGGAAAACTTTATTGTTTAATTCCAAAATTAATTAAAAAACCTCAAAGTAATCCTACTGATCCACATACTTTTAAAAAGATTCGAGAACCAAAATTTATACCAATTGAACCATATAAAGCAGCAGTGAATCCAATTATTCCTTTAAAAAAACAGAAAAAAATAATTAAAAAAAACAAAAATAATTTAGATATAAATTTTTTAGTTACACAAATGTCGAATATGAAAGCTTCAGAACTTCAACAGAATGAAAAATCAGATGTAGAAATCGATAATAAACAAATCGACCCGGAAAAAAATAGACTTCTAGAAGAAAATGAGAAGTTACGAAGAGATAAAGATCAGATAAATGGTCAATTAAAGTTCCAGCTTCAAGTAAATGCTGAACTAAAAAATTTATTAGTTGCATCTGTTGGAGAGGATTTACAAATAAAAGTGAATGTATTAACTGAAGATAAATTACAATTAGCTAGACAGCTATTAGACACAGCAAACAATCTTTCTACCCACACGGTAAATTATATTTTATTATAGAAAAAAAATCATTTTACAAAAAATGTTACTTATTTTTATTTCCATTTTTTAAGGAACAAATTGAATTTTTAGCAGGGCAATGTGAAGTTTGGAGAAGTAAATTTTTAGCAAGTAGTGTTTTAATTGAAGAATTAGCTCGTTGGAAAGCTGATTTAATGCAAAAGAATTTATTTTTAATTGAAGCGAACAAAAGTACATTACAATTAATATCAAAATTACGTGAAATGCAAATTGATATATTGAAAAATTTAAAATTTCTGGCAAATTTAAAAAATTTAAATTTACAATCGAGTGATATACTAAGCTTAACATCAGAGTGCCTTAATATTTGTGAACAAATGGTGCTACATTCAGAACATTCAGGAATGCCTGATAATTTAAATTTAAATGAATTAGATATTTTGACTGAAACAGAAAAATTTGCTGCAAAAGTAAGTAATTTTTATTTTTAAAACGATTTACTTCAACTTCTTTTGTTTTTTATTTAAAAAAGGCATTACAAAATCTGAGTCAACCACTTGCTGCAACCGAAGAGGCATCAAGAGCTATTGTTGATCAAACATTTTTATCAAAATCGACGATTCATGATTTCAATAACAAATTAAATAAAAGCAATTCTCCTTAGTTTTATTACTTTTATTATCAAATATTTTAAAATCAAATCGAATTTTATCAATTTTTTTTTTACAATAATTTGTTTAATAAATTTTAAATTATACACTTTTTTTTCCTGTTTTTCTGATCACTCAACAAATTTATTTCACAAATAATCATCTTAAATGTTGATATTTTTCAAATTATTGGCTGGGTTCAAAAAGTGTTGTGGAAATGTTATCGCAGTGTTGTTGCAACATTTCATTGTTGTATATTCATAATGAAATAGTGAATTGCGATGTTTTCGGTATTAAAAAAATGTTATAATAATTTATTTGATGAAAATTGTAAAGAAACGTTAGAAAATTTGTTTATATTCATGTTTATTTAGTGTTGCTAATACAATGCAAAAATGAACACAGAATTTTAGTCATGATTACTTTTTGTACTCAAGATTTAGGTTTCTGTTACAACACCAATGCAGTGTTGAATTTTTGAACCCAAGTATTATTTTCGGCTACGTTTCAGAATTCAACATTGTTGAGCACCACACTATATGGTGAATCCATCTTGAATGCAGATTGTGTTTATTTATTGAAACGCAATCTTCTTTTTGAAAAATTTGAGCTTTTATTATTTATTTATGTATATGATACGTAGAAAAATTCTGAAAATTTTATTAATCACGATTTTGAAATAACTTTATTCAAATTTGTAACACATCGTCGGTTAAAGGTTAATGGACATGGGCAGTGGACACTAAGCATTAAAAATTAGATGAATCATATAACTTATCATTAATACGAATTGTTGCTAGTTAAGTTTTATTTTATTAGTTTAAAAGAAGTTTTAAATATTTTCTATTTCACATAAATTTTTTTTTTTAAATAGACAGTATATTTTACTACATATACATACATTTAAATAGGTATCATCATCATTATTAATAGTTAATTTCATAATAATAATATTTAACTTCCTATTCGAAAATCACGAAAAGCATTTTTTCTTTATTTAATAACATATTATTTAATTTCAAATTCAAATAATAATAATAATAATAATAATAATAATCATTAATAATAATAATAATTAATAATAATAGATTTTTGTAAATGTTTAATCGTAAGATATTTTGTTACGAATATAATATAATAGCAGTCTTATTTAGGATTTAAAATCATTACACGTTGTTTTTTTAATGAACATCAATTATTCTTTTTTACTTAACTTAATTTTTCTTTTTTAAATTAATATTTAAAGTTTTTTTTTTGCACATATTTTTTTTTTCTTAATTGTTTTTAAGCTTAAAGATTACAATAACAAGTTTTTCTTCCATTTATCATTTACTAGTTAGGAAATAAATAAATCTTAACATAAAAAAGATTATTATAATTTATCTAATCTATTATTTTTATTTTTTTGTTTTATTTTTATTTATAATCAAATCTATTTCAAAATGTTTGATTTCATATAATATTTTTTCCGTTAAAATATTGAAAACATGAAATATGTAATTTTTTTTAGTAAAATTTGTAAAATTAGTTGTTTTTTTTTTTTTAAATTTATTTAAATTTCTTTCAAAAATTCCAAAAGAGAAATATTATGAATTTTTCTAATTTCTTTTAAACATACAGGTAATTAATAATAATATATGTTTTTTTTTAAATTTAATTTATTATTTTTCTTTTCTTAATTTTAATATTATATATTTTTTTTTCAATCTCCTATAATAGTGACTAGGTAAGAGAATATATAATTAAAATTATACATTTATTGAACAAGGAAGCAAAAAAAAAAAAAAGGAAAATTATATTAAAAAAATAAAATAAAATAAAATCATAAAAAAAATTAATTTAAAAAAAATGTCAAATAACATAATTAAAAATTTTTGAAACTTCCTGTTTCTAGTTTTGCTCAAATAAATTCCGATCAAAACTATTGCATGAAATAATCACATTAAAAATATTTTATTAAAAAAAAAAATTAATCTCAAGTGTTAATTTTTTCAATATTTTGCTTTTGAAAGTATTTTACATCGATTATGTTAAACAGTTTTCGAGACATTGTAGATGCATTTCAAATACAAAGAATTAAATAATAAATTTCCTTCATTTATAATTCATATTTTTTTGTTTGTTAATTATTTAAAATTACTATTTAAAGGAATTAATAAATATTGCACTAATGAATTATTTTTTTTTTTTACCAAGTAATTTCGTACATTGATTTTTTTTTTCATTCTAGTAAAATTTGTGCATCGTTTAACACAAAACAGGCTAAAAATCATAAAAATTGTTTTACAATTTTATAGGTATTTTTCCATCTCTAAGGATATTATTATTCATATTGAATCTCTTTTTTTTTACACTAAAATTTCAACAACAAAAAAAAAAATCTGATAGTAAGAAAAGAAAATAAAATCAAATAAATTACTTTTTTTTTTTTAAATACATATTATCCTATCTTATTTAGATAATCAACACACATAATTAATTAACCTGTAACTTGTTGTATTCAATAATTTTTTTTTTTTTTTTTTTTTTGTAAAATTTTCATTTGAAATATACAAGATAAAAAATGAATTTTCATAAATGTAATTAGTACGATAGAAATAAACTTATTTAATTAACGTTTTATATCCAAGCAATATGAAATTTAAGAAGAAAAAAAATATACTTGTGTGTATTAAAAGAGTCCCTAGTATTGGAAAATTATATTTGAGCGGTTTTATGTTTTTTTTTTAGTTAATAAAAAAACTCACAAAAGCAGTATCTACATACAAATAAGCAGAGCTTAGCTTATGAACCGACATCTAATATACAATGTTATATATTATACAGATTACATAATATATGTATAAAGCTTTTATAAATAGTAACGAGATCAGATGATAAAAAGAACATTTTTCATTCATCTAAAGGTATCTTTCGCCAATTCGATACGTTCAATCCAGCGTAATTATAATATCTAGGATTAGCAACAAGCATAAATTGTTGATAATTTAGAATTATTATTTGTTTTGCATGAAACTAGACAATGTAGAAATCAACACAATTTTACATGCTTCACTGGAATATTTTATTAATGCCAGAATTCAATATTCCAAAAAGTTTGCATTTTTTTAATGAATCGGAAATGCTTTTTTTTTTTTTTTTTTGGTAATCAAATGTATGTGTTGTTGATAAAAAATTCATTATTTATCTTGTACAATACAGCATATTACACAGTTTCTTTTTCTTAATTTAAAAAAAAAAATTGTTTAACTGTATAAGCAGTTCAAATACATATACATATGTTGTACAATATAGTATATTAATATCAATACATTTATAAATGATGAATTTAACAACCTTTTTACTGTTTAAATATAATCATTTTTTTTTTTTTAAATTATTTAATCAATTAAAGCAAACTTTGTAATTTTATCAATTTCAGCAATTCGAAAACTTTTAATTAATTAAAATTATGAATTAATGATCTGGAAATTTAATTTATTTTATTTTATTTTTTTTTTAAAGCAACGACACAGGACATAATGATTATATTCAAACATTAATATTGTAAAGCAGACATAAAAATATATTGCATTATCTATAATTTATTATTGATTTGAAAAAGCTTAATAAAAATTTCCTTTGTTTTGATTTTGATTTAAAAAAAAAAAAAACATTTAAAAGAAACCAATAGCTAATTTAACTTCTTTCTCATAAGAAGTGTTTTAAGTATAGGCTACGTTTCGGTAACTAAAGAATCATTATTTCCATTCAAATGGAAGCCTGCAGTAGCAGCAGCAACAGCAACTGCAGTTGATTGCATTACAGTTGATGTTGTAGTCATATTTGGACTAATTGGAGTTAGAGGAAGAATTTCATGATTATTATTATTGTTAGAGTTGATATTTAAATTTTGTTGTTGTTGTTGCTGCTGCTGCTGTTGAATTTTTGGAGAAGTTGAAGGTGTTAAGATACCTAAATTCACAAGTCCCGGTATTGACATTTTTGTTGTGGTAGTTGCATTAGTTGTTTGTTGTTGTACAGATTCAGATTGTATAGTGGAGGTTGTTAATTTTAAGATTTTATTTGCAGTAACATTAGCAGCAATTAAATTTGTTGATTTATTTGTTTTAATAGATATAAGACCAATGTTATTTCTTAATAAATTTTGATTTGTCGTTAGGGTTGCATGGGTTGATTGTGGTGATGATTGAGATTGATTTTGAATAGTATTATTTATATTTGAACTACCACTACTGACTGACATATTACTAATACTTGATGGACTTAATGAACCAGCAGATTGGGATGGTGATGCACTTCTACCACTCAATACAATGCTTGTAGATGTTGTAGCAGTAGCAGCGGCAGCAACTGCAGCAGCTACTTCAGCTGGGGAAGAATTATGGGCAAGAAGAGCATGACTTTTCAAACCTTGTGCTGTTTTATAACTTTTTCCGCAATGACATTTATATCCTTTTCTTACCCTAAATATAAAATTTTTACTTTTTTAACCACACAATTCAATAAAAAATAATATACAAATTATTTAAGTCTTACTTTCCATCTTTCTTATGACCATTTTTAGAATGATATTTTATACCATTTACATTTTTATAACGTTTTTTACAACCAGGAACTGGACAAGCGAAGGGTTTTTCATTCCCTCCAGTTCCATTACTTGATCCAGAATGCCTTCAAAAATTTATTTCACACAAAGGTACAATAATTTATATTTAAATATTAGTACATGTTTACCTGCTTCCATATCTCATAATAAATTCTGAACTAAATTCTTCTGTTGTCCAAGAATCATTACTATCTTCAGATTCTGATACAATCATTTCATCCTCATCTAATTCACTGCCTATAGAGAAAGGAAATTAATAATCTGATTAGTTACAAAAACACTCAAATATCATATTTAATTTAAATTATTTTAGGCATTCCGATAGAAATAATTTTATTTTTCGACTTAAAAATTTTAAGATTTCACCAATACTCAGATTCTCCCAATTAAAATCATTTTTCTAATTTTTCCTTTTAATGATCATATTCTTAATACTTGCTATAACAGTGTTGCTTGTTTTAACATTTCTAGCTTATAACTTAAAAATTTGAAAAATTGTAGTTTAAGAGGAATTGAATAAGTTCGTAACAACGGTCCAAATTAAAATTACAATTTTATAGTATCTATTTTTGATAATTCATGCCTTCTAACAAAATCTATAAAATTTTTATTTTTTTTTTATTTCAGCTAGCTATAATATAATTAAAAAAAAAAAAAAACATAAAGTCGAACATGTTAACATACCAGTTGGAGTATTGCTCCTATTGGAAATGCTATAACTATGATGTTTTATAGCCAGCTTTCGTTTTAGATCTGCACCAGACGTGCTTAAAAATGAATTCTCTTTTCTGGCAGCATCTGTGATAAATCTCAACACATAGCTAAGTGGTAAACAGGCTGGTTGAGCCTGTTCCTTCTGTTCAATCACTTTAGGATCATAATCTGAAAAAAATAACAATGAATTAAAGTTATCATGGAGTCCATCATCTCATGTAACATTTATTAAATTTCAAAAAAAAAAAAAAAAAAAAAAAAAAAAAGTAGAAATAGTAATAGTCAAATTCCAAAGTTCATTAATAAAATTGATTTTTTCAGCCTTGGGAATTTATTGAAGGTAGGTAATAGGCTAGGCATCGATGTATACATATAAAAAAAAATACAGCTGACGAAAGAAAAAGGTCTATCGATTTTAATAGTATGGTTGTTGTCATGGCTGTTCTGAGTTCTCTTGCTCTCAGTTACAAATAGGAAAAAGATTATGTTTCCAAAAATAAAAATAAATCTAACACAAAATCGAAAATTATTTGGTTACATTACAATATTGCTTACCAATGTGGTTCTCTTCAATGTGTTGAATTAAATCGCCCAAACTTGGAAATGTTATACCGCAGCCATTGAATTTACATATGTTTATCAAAAATACTGCCATCCCTTTGGGTGATTTTATGAATATTATGCAACAGTAAATCTTTCACAATTTGAGTATTTATAATTTGTTTTATTATTTCCATTGTAACATTTTAGATTAATTTATTTAGGTAACTAGATTAACAGATAATGAATTATGTTTAATTATTATTTAATAATTATTATAATATTTTTAGACTAGGCTTTTTAATACTTACTCCACTCGCAATGTCATACGTTCAATAGAATTCACGAGTTTAGCGTAAAGTGGCGCCGTTGTCACTAATTTTGCTGCTTCTGCTGATGTTGACTCTGCTGTAGAATGTTTGGAAATACTACCGCCATCAACACAAAATCAGGATTAATATCGAGGTAATAACATTTAAATATATTCTATAATAACAATATAGAATGAAGCGCGAAAGATTGTTAACGAAGGGTGGTTGACCTCGTCGCAGCCAGTGCTCACGTTGGTGGTGGATCTACTACCTGATATTCATAATCAAGTGAAATTAAAGCGGTAGCAAAAAACTGAGTTCTGCGAAAAGCTATTGTGGGCGTGAAAGCCGTATGTTCCAGTAGAAAATTAAGCGGATTAACAACATTTCCGAGTTGTAAAAAATATGGCATTTCTTAATTTTTAGTTAGGTCTATCGCTACACTTCAACTTGAACAGATCTCTTGTACCGCCCTTGCTTCTTATTCTTATAAATTTACACTTTTGATAAATCCTAAGATTCTATTAGAATATCTTCAGATTTAAGAAAAAGTTGATGCATACATCTCACTCTTTTAAAAGCCAATGCATCGCATTTCTTTGCAAAATCTGTATTTGCCATCCTCTCTTAGCCTCATCTTACTCATATGATAGTTGAAACATCAAAAATGTGTTTTAGAATACGTAACCAGAGTCCAGACAGCATTCGAACAAATTTCTAAAATACTTTTAAGTGAACATAGTATTTGTCACTTCTAAGTCGATATTAGAAATTATTTCATTTTGGTTTGATATTGAGAGAAAACATTTTTTAAAATTAAGAATTAAAAAGATAAAAACAATTGAATGTGAATGTTATTTCAATTCAACTCTATTTTAAATAATTCACTTAATTCAATTCATGAGGTATATACATACCTCAGTTAAAATTGTATTCGATCGGTATCGGTAATCTATCGCAATTCGCAATCGGTAAAAAAAATTTTCATTAAGCCAGCAAGCAGAGGGCCAATTCACTGTCTATTGGTAGGTCGGCGGCCGTTGTCTTTGGTACATTTTATATGTGAGTAGAGTTACATTCTGAATTCTGATTAAGTAGAAAGTAGAAATATATTTAATAATTAATAATTTTCATCTAATTAAATAGTTCATGTAATTTCCCATCTATTTATAAATTTAAAGTGTTTAATTTTAGAATTATATTTTGATATTGTGTAAAGTAGTATTTTTCGAATAATTAAAGTGGTTTTTATGTGAAAATTAAAACGAAAATTTTCTTTTATGTTATCAGGGTGTTGTCGGCCATTTTTTTCTTTTCATAATCGTCTAACTGGAAAGAATTTTAGAATTAGCCGATAATCAATTTTTAACATATAATAATCATTTTCATTTATAATTTAATATCGGCTTTTTAATAATTTACAATATTACATTATAATTAAGTTATAAAATCGATTTTTATTCTATTAAAAGTTAACTTTGTTACGTAGCCGCTAACGTTACGTAACGGGTTAGTAAAGAAAAAACCACTTCTTTATGAAAAAGTTCTAACTAATATACTTTATATTTACATATTTGATTTTAATTTGAATTTGTTTTTCTACATTTGATTACAGATTTGTGGTAGCATTAAATTTTCAAATAAACATTCAAAAATGTTCGTGTCGACAGTCTCACGTATTGCCCCAATTGCCAGAAGTGCTGTAAGTACCAAGTACCTTGTACTTTTTTTTCAGATTATATCCGATAGTTTTATATGACTTTACATATTACAATATTTCATTCATTAACATTTTCATAAATTCTTTAAATAAAAATATCTTAAAATAGTTAGATTAAATTTAGTATAAAAACTAAAAATAGACAACAAAAAAAATTACATAATATTTTTCTTTTTTCATATAAAAATTTAAATTAAGAATTTTTCTGTCTTGCATTACATAATGTTTTTTTAAGGTTATCCAATGCTAAATACAAACTAATGAAAAATTGATAAAATACTTCAAATTTATTTTAATTCAATAGATAAATAAGAATAAAAGAAAATAATTTCATGTTTAAAAATTAATTTCGTTTCGAAGTAATTTTTAATTTTATAATAATCGTGAGAGCACATTTTTTGTTTTTGTTTCGTCTACCTATGTATATAACATTGCGTCTAATACAAAAAAAAAAAAAAAATCAATTGCATAATGAGATAGGTATATCAGATTAAGAGCAGCATGTGAACATATAATTAAATTTCAGTTTTTATGTCATCAAATATCAATATTAATTATTCAAGTTTAATTTTTAATTTTTTTTTATTTTTTGGAAATTCTCTTAACTTTTCATGCTTTGTTATTTTAACCACAAAATAATGACTATATTTTAAGGTCACATGATTTTAGTTTAGATAAAATTAAAGGTAAAAATTTCTTAGGATTTGTTATAATTTTTTTTTTTTTCAAACGAAAGATACTAAAATATGTGAAGTATATGATGTAATCGCTATTTGATCATCTATTCTTAAATAATATGAATTTCAATAATTTTAGAAATACTAAAAACCCATTCAATGAAATAAGCAAACACTTCAATACTAATTTTAATTTCTTTTCATTGTAAAATTTTATATAATTTTCAAAATTGCAGTTGCTCAATGGCACAAGGACTTACTTACGGCCCTTAAGCAGCGCTGTAATTAATCAGAGTCAAACATTGGCAGCACAAAACACAACACCCGTTGCTTTACTGCCACAAATTAGGTCATTCCAGACCTCTCCAGTCACACGAGATATTGATTCTGCAGCAAAATTCATTGGCGCTGGTGCTGCCACAGTAGGAGTAGCTGGTTCTGGTAAGCATTATACAAAATTTCTAAAAAAAAAAAAATAATAATTTTAATTCATATTTAATATTTATGTGATGTAATCCAATCAGAGTAATTCCAATTTTATATTCATTTGATAAATTTTTATAACCAGTAACAATCTTGCACTTGGGGCTACCATACGAGTATTTAATTACTCTTTTAATTATATGCCCCGGGAAGGTCTGAGAATTGATCGGCTTCTATTTGTTGAAGTTAACTTCCAAGCAGGAAGTCAGTATAATTGATGAGCAAAGGAACAAGAAAATCTGCAGTTGATATCGAATTTTTGAAATTACTTTTAACGGTAGATTTCGAAATTTAGTATTAACTGTATTGGAAACCTTTGCGATCAGCAATTTTAGTGCAATGTGCAGGCTAAAATATATTTTTTTTTTTTTCGAAAAGAAAAAGTATTTTAGAACTCAATTCAGACTAATCTGTTACTGGATAGAAAATTAAAGTGAACTAAGAAAGTAAAAATTGGAGTGGGCTGAAATGTGAAATTCTTAGAACTACTGAAATTATACCAATTTTATGTTGTAATTTAATTTTATTTCTAATGAAAGTTTTTATTTATAATCAATTTTGTGTGTTTTTTCTTCTATTTCTTATATTTTCTTAGGTGCTGGTATCGGAACAGTATTCGGATCCTTAATTATTGGTTATGCTAGAAATCCATCACTCAAACAACAATTGTTCTCATACGCCATCTTGGGTTTCGCCTTATCTGAAGCTATGGGTCTGTTTTGTCTTATGATGGCTTTCTTGCTACTTTTTGCTTTTTAAAGTGTTCAAAATTTTTAATAAAAACAAAATATTCCACAATATGGAAATATTCTACAGACATTTATTGAAACTTTCAGTTTAAGTATAACGTAAACAAAAAAAAAAAATAAACATTTTCATTTCAAAAAAATGCAGGAATTATAATTATTATTCAACAAATCATTAAAAGGGAAGATCCATGGAACAATTTTTATAATATAATTTGATTTTCCTAAACTTAGACTTATTTTTTTATAAGTTTTCTATCTCTTTTCCGTACATCTATTTCTCTCTTCCCTTTTTAAAAAATAAATCTTTTATTAATAAAAACTAGAAATTCATGTTTTGTCTAATTTATATTTTTCCATGGTTATTCCTGGTAAATCGTAAGATTAAAGTTTAGTTTAAATAAAATAAAAAAAAAAATATTAAAAACGAAGTCTTGAAAAATAAATACATTACTTATAATATCAAAATATCATTAAGAAAAGATTATGTTAAAAAAGCTACTACATAATATTAAAAATTAGAACTAAATAAATTGATTTAAGATTTTATTTTATACTTTTCCAAAATTTTAAAAAGAAAAAAAAAACGCCAGTGAGGTTTTGATGAGATGAAATATTGTCTGAAATCAATTTAAATTAAGTGTGTAGCTTAAATTTAAAAAACAAAAAATCGAGAAATTTACTTTAGAAAATTTGAAAAAACAAACGGGGAAAAATTGTGCAACAAAAAAAAGGGCATCTACTGTTGGTGATTTAATTAATAAAAATCCAAAAATATTATATGAATGGCTTACAATAAACGAATTGTGACTGTGTACAGCATTAGAACGAAAAATAAAAAAGAGAAAAACAAAAAATATAAATGTTTGTTATCATTTTCTTTTAGTTTTAATATCTATGTCTAATTTTTTTTTGCGTGGATTAATTCTATCGTTCGAATTTTATTTTTTATTTTTTAATTTAATGTGCCATGATGTAGGGATATTTCTTTACTACACTTTTATTAGTGCAGCGCTGGCGCATGAAGACAGGAAAAAAAAGGTTGGGTGATATTACAAGTGTGAAGATAGGAAGTGTTGGTGGATGCTTCACTTGAACTTCTGCTGGTTAAAATAGGGATGGAACACGTAAGATAGAAGAGCATTCCACAATTTCAGTTCTCTTATAATGAAAGATTGACCGTATTTTAATGTACGTTCAAAAGGTGGCTTCAGAGTTCATGAGTTGAAGTTTAATGCTTAGTGGAGTTGGAAAAGAATTATCTTGATTTTGAGTGAATGTGATGAAAAATGTTCTATAGAGCGGCAGAATTAAATCTATATGAAATCTGATCATCCTACACAAGAGACATATTTATGCAAACGCCGTGTAAAAGAAATCCCATTAAAATTTGCACGTCTGGTTATTTTGAATAACATTATTGATGTATTATTCGTGAAGTATCATAATGGGCATAATTTTTACTAAAATAAAGTACCAACCGGTTAAAGAAACATCAGAAGGTTCTACTTTGACATTCATAAAGGATTGATTTTTTTCTTTTCATTGAATTTTCTTATCTGAAGATTTACCTTAAAACTTAGTGTTTATGTACAGATTTATGCCGTTAAAATCAAATTCATACAAATTGTTGAATTAAAAAATGAAAAAGAAAATGCATATTTAATGTAAATTTTAATTTCAGTATAAATTGTTATGCATACATACATGAAACAGTAAATATTGATTTTTAACATAAATGGAATTAAAAATAAATTATCACAATTCAATCATGACGATAATTTATTTTTTAAACACAATACAAATATAAACTTCATTAAAATTCAATTAATAATCTTTAATTCAATAAAGTCCATTATTTTCTTGTATTTAATTGTGAAATTAATGTTTCAATTCTTTCAATAATATCTCTTTTATTTGTTTTTGTCGCTGCCATTTGAATTGTTTGTAAACTATTAATATCACGTTGTTCAATGGCAACTGTAATTGCTTCTTCTAATAAACTAAATATTTAAAAAAAAAAAAGAATATGTAAATCTTTGATTATTTCAAAAATAAATTTCTAATAAATCAAATTAATTTACCCAGATCGTATATACCACTTAATTTTTTTATCTTCTCTGCATTTAATAATATATTTTTTAGCTTCTTCAATATTTCCTTTTTGTAAACATACTTCAACAAATGGTTCATATCCTATTGGGCTCTTTTTTGATTTTGAAAATTTCTCTAATTCATTCCATCGAAAATTTTTTGCAAGTATTTGAATGCGTAACCACCAAAATCTAATAAAAGAAAAATTTTTATCGAACAACTATTTTATAGAAACAAATAAAGGGAATATGTATACCTTTTGTCTGGAATTTTGTATTCATTTTTAAATTTTTCAGCTAATTTTAAATCACCTAAATCCAATATTGCTTCAAGTGTATCATTTATAGAAAGTCCCAAAAAATCTTTCGAATAAGAATTACCAAATCTAAAAAGAAAAAAAATTTATATGTACATACATACATACATATATGAATAATAAATGAAAAAAAAAAAAAATAAAATAACAATATTTTACAATATTATCTTACTTATCAGCTAGAATTTTTTGTTGTTTTAATATTTTTCTTGTTTCACTACAAAGTTCTGCTTCAACATTTTTATGAGCTTTATTAAAATTTAATTCAATTATTGGTAATGTACTATCAATATCACCTTTCTCTAACGATTCACGTAAATTAAATTCAGCTTGTGATTGATAATTATCATCTACACCAAATAAATCTTGTAATTCAGTTTTATTATATAATTGACAATATTTTTTATAAAGATTATATGCAACTGAAAATTGTCTTATTATCATCTATAAAAATTAAAGAAAAAAAAAAAAAATACAAATTTATTATTTATAAATCTAATAAATTTAATTAAATTTCTAACTTGAAATTTTGCAAGTGCTGTTGTTTCTTTCAATTGTAATAGTACCATACAAATTAAATCTGTATCACCGGATTTAGTAGCACTATATAGAGCCTTTTCACTTTTTCCTAATTTTAAAAGTAATGGAACTTGTGAAGATGCTTTTGGTTCTAATTCTAAAAGCTAAATAAATATTTATAAATGAAATCGTTATTTTT
Source organism: Bombylius discolor (assembly GCA_939192795.1). NCBI lineage: Eukaryota > Metazoa > Arthropoda > Insecta > Diptera > Bombyliidae > Bombylius > Bombylius discolor. The sequence continues at coordinate 15,632,219 of OW584241.1, read as the reverse complement.
TGTAATTATAAATTTTTTTATTCTTAATAAATTTTACTTTAATTGCAAGTTGATCTCTTCCAACTGAATGTGCCTTCTCTGCAATATTACAGAATGATATTCCTTGAACTGTTGGATTTTTGAATTTTTCTGTGATTTTCTTTGCAACATCATTATCATCTAAAGAGAAAATAATATAAATTAGTCTATAATTTATTAGTAAGAGTATTTTCTTTTAGTTGTTTGTATACTTTTGTCATATATCACTTTATGGAATGCCCAATGTTCTAGAATACGTGATTCTGGTAATTTTAAATGTTTTGCAACTTGAACTGCTATTGCATAATGCTTTCGAAATACCAACCGATCTAAAATTACGTTTGGATGAAGAAAACAAAATCTGGAAAAAATATATATATATACATATATATGAAAATTAATTAATTGGAAATAACAAATAACTTAAATTAATAAGATCATCTTACTGTTGATAAGTCAATGGTAAACCAACATTTGGATCTCTTAGAGCATTTAAAACTCTTAAGATTCTACACATTCGAACATAATCGTCGGGATTATGAGATGGAATAAAGCCTTTACCAAAATAAGCTGTCTGAAAAAAGATGATAAGTGATACAACTATATTTTGCAGTAATTATTTATTTTTTCTTACTCTTATTAAACTTTTTTGTGTTTTTGTATCAAATTCATAACCAGCAGCTTCTATACATTCATTAACTGCTTGTTCTAATTTATCTTTTATTAATCCTAAATATTCATCAGATTGATGACTTTTTTCTTGAAATTTTCTATGTGCTTCAAATAGAAAACTTGATGCTTCTTGACTATTAATTGCAAAAATATTTTCTACACATTTTGGTACTTTTTGTATCATTTCATGTGAAGTATTTGTTAAAATTCTAACACCATCCATTTCTGGTATTAAAAATATAGCCGGATCAAATGTATACATATTTTGATCACCTTTTGTATTTACAATTAATAATAATGATGGATAAGCAATAACAACAGCATCAGATTGTCGACAATTTTCTGAATCTAATATCCATTCAATTTGTTTTGGACGTTCTGATCGACCAGTATCAAATTCACAAAATTTTGTTTTCATATCAGTTGTTCCAAGCCATATTATACCATTATTTGTATACAAAGCTAAATAACGATGATTATATGAAACTGACATTTGTATAATACTTTTAAATGATTTCTCAATTAATGATGCATGCATGCCACAAGCATTTTGTCCTTGACTTAAACGAATTACTTCTTTTTCACGTCCAACCAAACAGTAAGTATTTCTATCTTCAGTCACTATTTCCCAACATGTTGGATTTAGAGCTGATTCTGAAATTTGAAAAAAAGAAAAGCATATATAAAGAACTAAATAAAAAAAAATAATTGATGATACTTACTTGGAATTTCTGGTAATTGTCTTTTCTTGGGTTCTTTATAGTTATTAACGACAAAAACTCGAAAATTTGTTGTCATTACGGCTACTCCTGTGCCTGTACTTGATGAAAATATTCGAGCATCAATTACCTAATAAATGACGATACAAAGAGGTTAAATTAAATTTAACAATGACTAAAATATGCCGTATATATATTTACCTTTGTAAAATTTGCTTCTTGTCCCATACTAAAAGTATGTTTTTCTTCTCCAAACATATCATATATAACGACCAAACCATCATCCTGAACACATAACAGCTCTTCAGTATCAGACCAACCCATTGTGAGTAGATTTCCATGATTCCACTAAAAAACAAAAATCAAATTAAACTTGCACATAAACGTTTAATTAATTTGTAAAATATGTATTATACATGAATTATTGATAGTAGTTCTCCAGTGGCATTTACAACTCGGATAATTGGTTTAACTGTTCCTTTGATTGGAACAAATTGTTTTGGATCTCTAATAATTGCAATTGGACCAGCAAACGGAGCACCACAAATTGTCATGTACTCCAAATCAATTTCGCTAGGAAGTTTTAAAACACTGTACCATTCAAATTTTCTAAAAACAATAAATAATAATTAGATTCATAATGAATTGTATTTTTTTTTTTTTTTTTTCAATAATTCTGCTTACCGATAAGTATTTCCCTGACATAAACTAAACCAGTCACCAGTATTGTAAATTGCAGGCATAGTTTCAAATAAAAAAAAAATTAATATTTTATAAAAAATAAAAATGTTAATTTTATTTTAATTTGAAAATTTTGGGGGTAGAAAAATTGTAATCAGCTGATTTATTGCTTTTGAAATTTTGGTAAACATTAAATACTGGCTAGTTTACATTGTGTTTTGGAAATTTTTATCAAATGAAGTAATGAAGATTTAACAAAGCATATCTTAAAAAATTGAAAACAAAATATTGAGCGGTAGTGTACAAGAAAATAGTAGATATTGATGTTAAATACTAAAAACGTTTCAGATTAAATTTATTTTTGTCAGATTAAAATTTTTGCAGTGTAATGTAAATTAACGCACTTTATTGATTTCAAGGAATTAAAAGTCAAATTTGAAACCGTGAGTTTATAGTACTTTTAAAATGTCAGAAATTTGAAAATTCTAGGGTTGTACATAACTATTTCATTTTTGAATTTTGAATTCCATTGCTAAATATTGTCAAAAGATTCACACAAAAAAAAATTATAACGACAAGCATAAATGAAAAATTGTACAAAACTTATCTGGCAAAACTAAAACAGTATTCGATTAAACTTACTTTTGAATTAAAAAGAATTCTTTTATGAACACGAATTTGATTCGTTCAGTAAGCACATATAAACATTATACCAACCCTGATGTAATTGACAATAAATTTTTTATTACTATTTATTCAAAAATCTAGTACTTCTATTGACATTTTTTCGATCGTCAATAAACTTTTTAAACATGTCTGATAATTTTGTTTTCAAAATTTATAATTTTATCCATGTAGTCGTATTAGAATTTATTTAAAATATTGAAAAATGGTGATTTAATTAGTGGAAAAAGTTTACATAATAAAATTATTTCATGAATTTTGTTTTAAATACTTAAAAATCACTTTTAGTGAATGGGGTTGATACCATTATTGAGCAACTCATAGCAGCAAGTTCAGAAAAATTTCATTTTTTTTTTTCGTTGTTAATTGTTATATACATTCGCATGGCCTCGTCTTTATTATATTTCTCTTCTTTTTTTCTTTTTTTTTTTTAAAGTGATAAGCCTATATACAAAAGCAATAATTTAGCAAGTTTTTGGTAGTGAACAAATTGCGTTCATTCGAAACATAAAAAAAAAAACAAAAACAAAAAACAATATAGAAACTGAATAAGTCGATAATATAACATAAAATAGGTATCTTATGATTTAAGTTTCATTATAAGTGCATCTTGGATAGTAGTGTTAAACAAGTTGATTTTTTTTCATGTTTATTTTTTTTTTCTTCAAATTTTTGTATTATAAGTCTTGTTTGATTATGTCTTAAGTGATTATAGGAAAAAGACTATAATTTAAAAAGACTATAAAAATGGAAATTTTGTGACGTTGGGCATATCGATTTATCATTGTCTAAAAAGACAAGAGTGTGTAAATTTTACTGCACACCCTGAAATAAAAGCTATACACCCAGAATAACTGATTGTAATTTATATTTTGAAAGTTTGAAGAAAGCTTATCAAAAAAAGGAAAAACAAAATATTATACAAGATGGTAGAACAAACACCTTGTCCGGTGTGCACATTATATTTGCACCCGGGTATGAGTTTAGCTGATCATTTAGAAACTCATCCAAAAGAGCAAGTTATAAAAGCACTTGTTGCCCTTGCTGCCAATTCATCATCACCATTGTCATCACCTTTATTGTCAAGTGGTCCAATAGCGACAGGAGCAATAAAGGCAACATCAACGACAACAACAACAACAACAGTCGTTCCAACTGCAATACATAAATCTCAACCAGATAATTTTTCATTTCATACACCACCTCCACCTCCACCACCCCCGTTGGTTCAAAGAGGATTTCCTCAATTGCCAGGATTATCATCTTCATCGTCACCTAATACTGATTCTTCTGGAATTAATAATTCAAGGGAATCTAAAAATGGATGTATATCTTCTAGCCAGAGAAATTTAATGATCGTGAATAGGCAGAGTACAATGGTGTACCAGGCTGGTGATCACAATCAGAATATTTTAGGACAACAGATAACATTAGCTCCTCCACCATTACAGGTATTTTTTTTTTTATTATTGTACCTAGATTATACTTTTTTGGTTTAACTAATTAGAATAATAACAAAGTATATTAAATTATAAGAATGTCCTGTTTTCATTTGAAAACTGTAATAACCTACTAAAGATAAAAATTGAGATTTATTTAAAATATTCACCAAAATAAATTTCAATTAAAACAAAAGTAGTTTCAATCCAAATTACTGTATCAATATTGTTTTATAAATTAATGATTTTTGCAATTATAGAAAGAATCATAAGAAAAATGTCATAGATATCGTTTAAATATTTTTATTGATTTTTTATTTTGTTAAATTAATTTCAACTAAACAACGGTCTAGAGAACTTAAAATAACTTGCCTATGTTCCCTCGTGGAATGTTAAGGATAGATAATGATGATGATGAAACAATTGAATTTAAATAATTAAATGTACAAATTAAAAAGTACTACAAAATTAAAAGATTAGTTGACTGTCATTAGAATACTAAATTTGATAAGCTAGTAGTTTAAGAGTTCTCAAATTTTTCTAGAATTACTTAGTTCTCATGTGACACTAAAAAAATGTATTTTTTGCTTTTGTAAATCTTTAGCTTTTCAATATATCATCACACAATCAAGGAAAATTTCTAACGCCTCCTCCAGCATATGGAACTGCAATTAGCCAATTAAGGTCCAACCAAAACAATCATCGGACCTACTCTCGTCATAATCAAAGTCAATTGGATAATTCCACAGCGTACTGCAACAACAGTGATACATCTGATCAAAGTGCATTAGATTTCACTATAACAAAAAATCCATCAAAACAACAGAATTCACCTAAACAAAATTCACAACAGTTACAGCAGTCGTCTTCGGCTCAAAAATTTCATGGTCCATCAACATCATCATTATCATCGTTGTCAACATTTTCATCGTCGAGATTTTCAAATCCACCTAGATGCCGTTCTCTATCTTCTTCTCCAAGACTTAGACCATCACCATCACCTTCTCCATCAGTTTTAAGATATGCTGAAAGTCCTATAGCTGCACATTATGTTGAACGTGAAAATGGTGATTTTATAGTACAAGAAACACCACGTCATTTAGTTGAATGTGTCGAAAAAGATGATGGAGAATTTTCTGTAGTTGAAAAAGTAATTTGTTCACCACCAAGTGTTCTTCAATTCCATGATAGTAATGAGTTTGAAGCAGAAGAAGATCCATTGAAAAAAGAGAATCAACAGCACCAGCAGCAAATGCAGCAGCATCAACAACAACAGTCACAGTCTCATTCTTCTGACGATGACACCCTTGGTAGTGAAAATACAATGGAAAGTCAGCAACAGAATATAAATCATAATGATGAGACAAAAAAAGAGATAGAGCAAATTGGAAGCCCAAAACAGAAAAAGACTGTTTCAGGATTGACAGTGATTAGTAATGTAAAATTAAATCCCAACGAGTCATTAGATTTAATGGAAAATATAATGGCATCTAGTAATAATAATGAAGTAGAAGTATTTTGGAGTGGAATAGTTAATCCAATTATAGAAAAAATTGAAAATGAAGAAAAAGAACGTTTTGAAAATAATAAAAATAATAAAAATGAAGAACAACAAAGAATTGATAGTGGTAATTCATCAAAGTCATCAAGCCATCATGAATCTAAAATTCAAAAAGTGTTTACAAAAGCCGAAAAAAATATTCCAGATATTGAAATGGAAGAAGCAGAGGGAATAAAGAAAACGGCTAATTTTACAGTTTGTAATGATAGCTTTCAACTGTTGCACCCAACTATGTCATCATCATCATCATCTTCTTCTTCATCTTCAGTAACAACAAGCGTTATACGTTTAGCATCTACTCCCATTACTATTCCAAGTACAATCGAAATAACAAAAATATCACCAGATCAGAAAAAATCACGAACAGTAGAAAATTTAAATTTTATTAAAAAAGAAAATGAGAATAAAATACAAATGACAATTATTCCCTCTACTTCTTCTAGTTTTTATAAATCAAATTTCTCACGAGATACAATGAAAAAACCACCCTTTAGGAAAGCTCCAAAAAAATTAATAGTTAAATTCAAAAATGCACCTGTCACTGTGAATATAGATGATGTAAACAATACAACACAGATAACAAATGATAATGAAAATGAAGTTAAAGAAAACTCTTCCAACAAAGTCACAAAGCAGGATAAATTAGAGGATATTAGTTCAATTCTAAAAATTGAAATGAAAGAAATCGATAAGCACAATAGTCCAATTAAATGTAAATTAGAAAATTTTCAACAACAGAAACATCAAAAACAGCAACAAGATGTTGAAATTAATGAAAAAAATAATGAGAATAAATTAAATTCATTTTTAGAAGAATCAGATAAAACAGTAATCGAAAGAATGGATGATAGTGATGAAATAATTGAAGCCAAAAAAGAAAAAGACAATGAAAATGAATTAGATGTTGCAGTTACTGCAATAGCACCTCAAATACCAGCAATACAACCAATGATCGTTTATGAATCATCATTGATAGAAGAACCTACTATTGAAGATGAAGGCAATAATAATTCTAAAAATTCATTATCATCATCGAATAATGGTAATACGACAAATGTGATTAATTCTGAAGATAAATATCAAGATCTTTCAAATATGCTTGACAATTGTTGGAAAAATAGTTCAGAAGAGGAAATTAAAGCAAAACTTAATGAAGAATTAAGTTCATCGAAAAGACTTGAAAAGGTGTTCACTGCAGTAGCAGATGTTTCTTCAGATAATAATTCATCTGGTGTAAATTCTTTACAAATAACTACCGAAATTAGTATTAGCAGTAACAGTAGCAATATTGAATCTCCTCATCAATTACAGCTAGCTAGTGGTGCAAGTGTATTATCATTGTCTTCATCATCATCGTTATCACCATCATCGTTATCACCATCGACTATTACAACATTGAATTCATTTCCATCAACATCAAACTTTTCATCTAGTTCTTCAAAACCATCGACTAGTTCCTCAGTTTTACAACAGATTGAACAACAGCAGATACATCAAAATCCGCATAGTTCTTCACAATTACCAGCTACAACTTTACCATCGGTACTGTCATCATCTAATTACGATTATCCTTTCAGTTTTTTATATAATAATAGTGGTAATATTGATAAAAATCGTTTATCACCAATATATCCCACTGAATTATGGAAAGCAAATTATAATGCACCAATATTTCAAGCACAAACAACAGCTGCTGCTGCTGCAGATTTTCAAGATATTGAAGAAAGAGAAAGAAGTAGTTATATTGATTTAGATTCATTAAAAAAAGCAAATAGTTCTGATGCAGTTCAATATTGTGAAGCATTAAATATAAGAACTGATGAAAAAATGCCAGCTAAAGGTGAAATATCAGAGCAAGAAAGTAATGGAGATATTGAAAATTCTTGGAGTCAACCGGTAAAGAATTTTATAAAAAAAAATTTGTTTTTTTTTTACAATGTAATTCACAATTTATTTTCGTCAACTTATTTTAGTTGGGTGGCGGTGAACAACAGCCTTATCGATTCTTCAATCATATCGAGAATTATGTTGCAAGAGAAAGTTGGAGTGATGAAGGATTTATTTGCTCACAAACTGTTGCTGAAGATATTAAACCAAAACCGTAAGTTAAAAAAATTAGATACTTATTTTTTATTTGAAACTTTAAAATGATAATTTGAAATTAAATGTATTTTAAAGTTTAGAAGCCCAAAATTACATAAAAATTACTCTTGAATTAAAATTTTTTGATATTTTTCACGGTGTACGATATGGTATTATGGGATTATTCTTTAAAATAAAATTTTATTTCATCTATTCTTCGAATTTGTAATTGATTCTACGGTAATTTTTCTTAGTATTCAAATTACATAAATACATAAAATTTAAAAATAAATAAAAAAAATGTATTTAATACAAATAAAAAGTAAACAAATGCAATAAAATTTTCTCCAAAACCATTTGAAAAAAAAAATTTTTTTACTTTAAACGTTAAAAATGAATGAAAAATAAAAGAAAACAAACTTGAGTTAAATGTTCTTCTTTAAAATATTCGCTTAGGCTTTCAGTACTATTTTAAACATAAAAAAATATACAAAACACAGAAGCTGTTAACTTCGAATATCATGTCTGTCAGGGGTCGGTATTTTTGTGGTATTTTGTTGAAACTACGATATTGATGCCATTGTATTGATACTATGTACATGTCTGTCTTCCATAAGGTTTTGTTTTTTTTTCAATTTCAACACTAAACTTAGAAATATTAATTATGAAATTGAGAGGTTATATTAACTGATCGGGAGAGGATGTATCATTACTTAAATGAAAGCCTTAACATATTAAATATAAATATTAAATGTAACTTTAAGCATAAAATTAAAAATTCGTCATATTAAAGAATGCCGTAAACTTAGTATTAATGACAAAATAGCTAATTCTTTTAAATAATTAATTTATTTTTTCAGTTCATTAATTCCACCATCATCAAGTGGAGAATTTTCTGAAACTCAGGGATCATCAAGAGCCAAAAAACCACGAAAACCAAGAAAATCAAATAGTAATAATAGTACTAGCACTAGCACCAGTGCAGTTGTTAAAAAGACTAAAATATTTACATGCGATCATTGTCCTAGCACATTTTCAAAATTAAAAGATAGAAATTTGCATTTAATTGTACAACATGATTACAAAAGAGTTAATCGTCGTTTAGTACGTGAACCACCGTCAGCAACAATAACATCAGCTGAACAAGAACAACAACAACAACAACAACAATATCAGTTACCATTACAAAATTATCAATATGAATTTGATCAAATTGTATTACAACAGCAACAAGATAATCATCAACAATCTTTAGGTGTTACAATTGCAACAGAAGATATTAAACCTGATACAAGTGTTGCTGCTGTTTCTTCTTCTACATTAGAAACACCACAAAATTTTCCAAGAGCAAAATATGATTCAATTCGTGCCGGAGTATATCGTATGTTAATGAATTTTAATTTTACTGTATTAAAAGAGAAACAAAATATTGATGTTGATGAGCATATGCTTGAATCGAAAACATTTTGTTGTTTTACATGTCAAAAAGATTTTACAACTGTAAAACAATTTGATGAACATTTAATTAATCATCCAGCTGAATGTTTTACATGTAATAGAAAATTTACACGTTGGTCATATTTTTCAATTCATTTAAAACGTCATTTAGGATGGAAAGATTTTGAATGTATACATTGTAATAAACGTTTTGTAATAAGAAGTGCATTAGTTGAACATATGCGAATGCATACTGGTATTAGCCCATTAAAATGTAAATTGTGTGGAAAATGTTTTAAACGTTATTCAAATTTAACACAACATAAACGTTTATGTCATAGTACACGAAGTAAAAAGAAAAAAGAATATGTTTGTTATTGTGGTGAAGTTTTACCATCAAAAGCTCGTTTTATATGGCATCGTGAAATTCATGATACAAAACCAAAATGCTGCCCATATTGCAGAGATCGTTTTATACACTCAAACAGTTTAAGACGTCATATTCGCTTAGTTCATTCTGATAAATTTATATATGATCAACCAGCAGAATGTCCTATTTGTAATCAGGTAATCTATTTTTATAAATTTTTTTTTCTGATTAAAATTAATAATCAAGTTGAAAAGCTTGGGCTCTATTATGCAATTCGATTGCAATTGAATGAATATTCACAATATTTTGTGTCATTATCAAACAAATGCTAATATATGCTACATACATATATGAATTTCATTTAAAATATATAGTAATCTAATATGCTTTTTAATGTTTTATTCGATTGCGATCGAATTATTATTATTTTTCTGTTTTTTTTTTTATTTAAAAAGATTTGTTAATATTTGAATTTATTTTTGAGACTTTTAAATTAATTTAAAATTTCCTAAAAATAAAAATATTTTTAACAATTAATTTTTTATTTTTAATTTAATTCAAAAAAAAAAAACAAACAGGTATACGCTAAAAATAGTTTAAAAGGACATATGTCAACACATTCAATGGATGCACAACATGAATGTCCAATATGTAATAAAACATTTAGCACAAAATGGAATTTAAAAATTCATAGTTGGGTACATGCAAATCGTACAGCAAAACCATTTAAATGTGACATGTGTATTAAAGCATTTGTACGTGAAATTGATTATAAAAATCATATAAATGCTCATAAACAAATAAAACCATTCACATGTGAATATTGTGGTTGTAAATTTATAAGAAAATATAATTATTTACGTCATCGTAGAGAACATCATGGACAAAAAAAATTCCGTTGTGAATTATGTGGTAAACAATTTCATAGACATTATTATTTAATTGAACATCGAAGAACACATACTGGTGAAAGACCATTTTTATGTACGATATGTGGTAAAAGTTCAACAACAAAAACAAATCATAATAAACATTTAAAAATACATCATTCAAGAGATCCTTTCACATCGGAAACATAGATTTATCATTTTTTTGTTTTTAAAATTCTTTATATAAATTTTACAAATAAAAAAAAAAATAATGAAGCAATTACTATTTATTAAAAATATAATAATAATTAATAATTAAAATAATTTTAATTTAATTTAATTTTTTTTTTTGGTTTTTGCTTCGATAATAATTTTTTAATAATTATTTTCGAATAAGTTATTCTTCAATTATTAATTATTAAATATTATTTATGAATTTAAGTAATTATTTCGCTATATTTTAGAATTTTAAGAGAATTTTAAACAAATTTTTATGAATATAAAAATAACTGGGGGAACTTAAACCATTTATAATTAATTTTTATTTAAAGTTTAAGAGAAAAAAAAATGTATTTTCATTTATTTTCAATGCTTTGATTACGATAGTACTAAAAAAAAAAAATCTTTTACAAAAAATGATAACTCAAGTGCAATATTGATTTTAACAATATTTTAATCGTATCTTTATGGGAAAAAAAAATTTAAACTGCATGAATATAAAAAAAAACGAAAAAACAAAAAAAAAATAATTTGGAATTGAATTAGATCCTCTAAAAATTTTGTTTTAAAAATCAACATTGATGAAATTTAACGTCAAAATGAAACTAAAAATAAGTAAAAGAAAAGAAAAAAAATAATCATTATGGTGTTTTTAAAGAAAATCTTTAAAAGTATTGGTTTTTTAAATTGAAAATAAAAAAAATTTTAATTAAATAATATTGTTGACATACCACAAATGTAAGCAAAGTGATGTAAAATACATTTCTGTGAAAACCGTGCATTATTTATTATTTGCTGTTTAAACACGTGATAGATACATTTTACTGGATAAAGCTGTGCTAAATCCATAATTCACTTTCTTAAAATCTGTTATAAGTCTCGAATAGCTCGCGACGAAATTGAATAGGTTATATTTCCGTGGTATTCATTCCAAAAAGTAAAAACAGTTTTCTAATTTCAAGTACAAACACTTGACTATACTATTTGAGTGCTTACAGTTAATTTTTGGGTAATTAAATAAATACCCAGTAATAAAATGTATTCAGGAAAAAAAGAAGAAAAAAGAAATAAAACACAGGCTGTTTTCAATTATTCAAGCTTGTCTCAAGTTTGACTTTCCATAGATTTCAATTAATAAAGCTTGTCGTCGTCTGTCGGCAAGATTGACAAGTCTAGAAACACCTTTTACGCATGATTTTCAGGAAGAAAAACAGATAGGTTACCATACCACCATTACTGTTGTCAGTTTTCATTACCAAAAATGTTTGTTGTGTAAAAAATAGAGGGATTATATTTACTCCTATTAATTAATTTTTTTTCTTTCATTCATTTGAATAATATTTTTATTTCTTCCACAAACACAAATATTGGTAACAAAAAATTTCAGAATAACAACTGACGTATATTTCAAAATGGCGGTTTATGTTCAATAATCGAAATTTTCTTGCATTCGCAAGATATTTAATCTGACGACAAGCTTGTTGGCACTTATAATCTTCAGATGGCGAGGTCAAGCTTGAATAACTGAAAAAGGCCACACTTTCTGTTTCTTTTTGAAGAAAAAATTTAACTGCAGTTTAATATGAAAGTTGAATTAACTGTAAAATTTTCTCTTTTAAAAATATTAATTCAATCTAAGCTGAGTACATATGAACTTGAACTTTTCGTATTTTACAATTTTATTTTATGCAATTCATTTTAAAATAAAGCGCTGGCGCATGTAAATGAAAAGAAATTGAAAAAGAACGTTATAGGGAAGAGAAATAATAAGTAAGTGTTGAATATTATTCAATATATCGATTAAACTTGTTTTGATTATAAAAGGGAGGGAGTACATGGAGCCGAAGTGTATTTTACAAAGTCTTCTGTTGTGTAAACTTACCTGTAGTTCTTAGAATAACGACTTTTACTCCAAAAATTAAGTATGTACATATGTGTCAACAAAGTAAATATATACTCTATATATATTTTTAAAAATTATGTAGCTCAAATTTCTTAAAAAAATTGTATAAAATTCGATTCACACACATCCGATCAGGCTCCGATTCGTACGATCACGTTTAGGTATTTTGACATTTTTGTATGCGATTTGTGACTGGAACCGTGCCAGATGTTTGTGAATAGATACATTCAAATCACATACAAACATATAAAAATACTTAAACCTGATCGAACGGAGGGGATCTGGATCTGTATCGGTACCTGATCGGATGTGTATGAATCGATCTTAAAACAAATTGAAATGGAAAACTGCCGTAAAGGCATTTGAAAGAATAAGAAAAAAATTATTGATACAAAATCCACAAATGATTTTACATTTATTTGAAATGCATAAATTCTAAAAAAAAAAAAAGATTTTCAAATTTTTGTTTAATATTTTTAGTTAATTTTTATTTTGTTTATTATAAATATTATTTTTAAAATTAAAATGCATGTAAATTTTGTAATAAGCTATTACAAAAAAAAAAAAAAAAAATCATGAAAAAAGTAGTGTTCTAATATGAAGCAATGTAACGTAAATTTAGGAAAAATTTAAGACAAAATAAAAAAAAATATAATAAGTTTGAATTATGTATCATTAAAAAAAAATAAATAGTTAAAAAAAAGAAATTATAGAAAGCGAATTAAAAAAAAAAGACGAAATAATATTTAAAGAAAAAAAAAAAACAAATGAATTATTTGATATAAAAAAAAAACAATTTAAATGTTTTTCTTAAATATTTTCCATTCTAAAAAAAAAAAAAATTATCCATCTAATCATTCTACAACAATTTTATTGTCAAATTTGTAAGGTAATAAAATACAATTATAGAATAAATTTAAAAAAAAAATGAATTAATAAATAAAAATTAAATTTAAAAAAAAAAAAATTAATTAATTAATAATGAAAAGTGAATTAAATACTCAAAAATAATTAAGATAAAAAGAAACTGTAACAAATGAAATAAATCATTATGTCATAAGCATTCTGCTTCTTTGTAAGTCTTCATCTAAATATGTGCATTTCGTTATTAAAATTTTGCGTTTTCAAATGATTTTTTTTCTTCTTATTGAATTGCGAATTTTAATTTATTAAATATTGGAATATCAAAATATTCACATATCGCCTTATAGCAGAAATAAAAAAATAAAAAGGAGACTTATCTTATGATTGGCAGATTTTTTAAAAAAAGCTTAATGACTAAATGTTTCTTATTATTTACTCTTTATTGTATTGAATTCATCAACAACAGTAATTTGTATTTGAAATAAATTCTCATATAAAATTGAAATGAATAATTTTGGTATATGTGGCGAAATATTTTGCTAATGAACCAACTAAAATAAGAAATATGTATAAATAAGGTCATACACAATATTAAGTGTTCAAGATGCATTTTTTTTTTAAAATCGTAGGTTCTTACTCAAATTTCATTAAAAAAAAAAATTCAGATTATTCAAAATAATGAATTCATAAATTAAAAACTACAATTCTTGTTGTTCATAAATTGTTTTATTTCATTTGTAATACAAAAATTAACACATTGGGCCCTTACTAATTGACTAATTTCAATTTAGATTTTTATTTATTTACAACTTGGAAATCACAGAACGCTCTGATTTTCCATATAAAGATACTTGAAAATATTTTCTGGTTTAAATTTAATATGTAAGTTCAAAACATTGTGTGATTTCTAAGTTGTAACTAAATAAAAGTCGAAATTAAAATTAGTCTATTAGTTAGGCCCATGTTACGATAGCTGTTATTAAATACAAGTTGACTTTTGAGACTTCAAAATTAAAGTTTTGATACGGTTTTAAAACAAATTCTCGATGAGTGGTTTGCCATTCAAAATGTGTCTCGAAACATTTGACATTTTGAAAATTTTCGAATTTGACGTTTCGAATCGGGTAACTGTATTTCATTTCGTTTTAAAAGTCAACCACACTTTATTTTTAGTTATTTATTTATAAATTGAAAATCAATACAGTAAAGAGTCAAAATATCAATTATAATTACAAAAACAAAAAAACAAAAAAACATTCATGATTGTTTGATAGTCTTGAATATGTATGAAAGGATTCTGTTTTTCTTTTGCTTTAGCCAAATTTATAACTTTATAAAGTAGCAATTATGTATTTTTAATGAATTAAAAAAAAAAAAATAAATAAATAAATAAAATTAAGAAAAAATAAATACAGAAATAAAATCGATAAAAAATAAGAATATTAAATAGTAAAACCAGTAAAACAATAAATTAAATATATAAATATAAATAATAATGATAATGATCAATTTTTGAATTTAATCACACACAAAACGACTATAGATTCTAAGTAAATAAATAAATATTTTTTATTTAATTTTTTTTTTAATTATTATTATTTTCATTTATCATTATTTTACTTTATTTTTTTAAATATAATTATTTTGTTATGAATTTCTTACTAATTTTACTTTAATTATTTTTATTTCTAAAATTGAAATTCTAATTAGTAATTGTTAAAAATCGTTATTAATAATTATTTCAAAATAAGTGTTCAAGTTTCAAAAATAAAAATAAAAATAAATGAAATAAAATCTATTATTATTTAGGATGAATAATGTTTTCGAAAAATCATCAATAAAGTTGTGAAATAAATTCAACTTTTAATTATGTTAATTATCAGCTTTTAAGGCAATTATGTGGTTATGATTGCAAGAAATGATGTATTTTCGAAAATATACACTTTTATTATGTAGGAACAATTTTTTTTTTCTTTTTATTTTTTTTAGGACATTAAATTCTGTTTTATTGTTTTTTTTTTGTTTTTTTTTTTTGTTTTTCCTTTCTTTTAGTTTTTATTTAGAGATTTTATAAATAAGTTCAAAAATATTTTTATTAAAATTAATTTGAATAAATACTTTAGGTAGATTTATAATTATGCTATTAATTATTATTAGTATTGGTATTTTTAAGACTTAAAATTCAACAAAACAACCAACAACAACAACAAATATTTATATATAAATAAAAAAAAAAATAATTGAAATTCGTAATTGTTATGTGTTTTAATTTTTAGTTAATTGAATATTTTACTACAGGGTGTTTCACGGAGCGTGTGCCAAACTGTGCAGGATGCTAGATCTCAACGAAAAATGAAAAAAAAATTGTATGGAATGCTATGGGTACATTCTCAATGGTTTTCGAGATATTCACGGTCAAAGAATTTTTTTTTCGATTTCCGCTGTGATCGCTTCTACTTTTTACAACACATTTCAGAGCTCACGCATTGAAGAGAGCCAAATGAGAATGAGTTTAAAAATAACCTTCAGACCTTTCCAAAAATGTCTCTTATTGAGTTGTGTCCCAATTAGTTCAGAAGTTATTGCAACTCAAAGTGCGAAAATTTTGAAAAAAAGTCCCCCTTTTTTTGTTCAAGTTCGAATTATTGAAAATTTGCCTTATTATTTCTTCTATTTTATTGCCTTAAATAAAAGCTTTTTTTATGTACTTCGAACTAGTCTTTATTTTATTGCATTATTTTCATCCGTTCAAAATATGTGTATGAGCCATAATTCAAGAGCAGTTTCTTCAAAACCAGTTAATTTTGTACTTGCGTACACGTGCTTGGATATGAATGAATAAAAATGCCTGAAACACCCTCAATATGATATAACGAACGATGGTTAGCCACAAAAAAAAAGACAACACCATGCAATTTACAATGGCCGTTCTCAATTATTCATCTTAACTTTATTTGCTTATTATCTATCAGTAAGATTAATAGGATCTTTGATCACCTACCTTGTTTTGTTAACAATATTTTAGAACGGCTAACTTTGACTTTTTTAAAGTGATCCATTCCAATATTTCGCGTCGTACCTTTTAACCCTATTACTACATTTCACACTTCCATCAATAATATTAATATTGCTTGACCTTTTGAAATTTCAGAGCACCCGGCGAAAAAAGCAGACATTTCCGACGATGTTTTAGTGACTTTATGTTGAATGTGGTAGATAATACCTGAATAGCTGAATTGATTATTCAGTCATTGTTGAATCGATTAAAACAACTTACATACTTCCACCCTAAGATCTAAACTTAGCCTAAGAAGCATAAAAAAGTATTAAAGTTCTATTTTAAATATTGTACTTTCTGTTTGATGTCAAGGAGTATATAGTATGTTTATATTTTTGTATGAAAAAATATTTTAAAATTTAATAGGTGTATGAAAAAATAAATTTGCTGAAAAACAAAAAAAAAGAGAGGAATTTAGGAAGTTTTTTTTTTTCGATTTTATTTATTTTATAAATACATCAGCAAAAATTTTTTCATACGATTTTCCTAAAAAAAACTACATGTGGAAGGGTAGTTGGTGGGTGAGAGAAAGTCTTCGCAGTATGGCTCACTTAAAATCTTATGTTTAAATTTTATTCTAAAATTATATTAAAAAATTAAAACATTCGAATTTTAATTGAAAATTTTTTGAAAAATATTTTCGAATTTTATTAGATAAAGCTTTATTTAAAGTTTTCGTCAAAAGCTTAATTCTATGTACCGATCCGAAGCCAAATAAAATAACTAAAATACAAAATTTCACTCAAGAGAAAAATTCTATCTAATCGGTTATATATTGAGCGATCTGGACATCTATTGAAGGTTTTCAAAAATGTAGGAGAAATGAGTATTCTTCATCAATGATTAAAAGAAGTCACTAAGAACAGCGAGCGACATGGCATCCGATAGCTCATTGGGAAGAGCATTGCCCCGGAAAGACAAAGGTCCGTAGTTCGATTCCCGGTCTGATCAAATGTCGATCTTCTTTTCTCAGCTACTACAAAAAGTTTCTATAATGTATTTCAAAGTAAGCAAAAAGGTAAAAAATTTAACTTTTGTGGAGTTTCTTATTTTTCTAAAAATTATAATATTTTATAAGGTGCGGATGCTTTTTTGGAATACTATATTAGTATATTACTTAGTTCAGAAAATCGAAGCCCATCATTGAATTTTGTCAATTTCTGCATTTTTAGATAACCCTGAATAAGACATAGAAATTGTATTTCACGTTCTTTTGTAAGAAATACTGGAGAGAGGGAGATATTTTTTTTAAACTTTTATATATCAAGCTTTTTATAACTTAAAAATAAATAAATAAATAATAAAGAACAATAAGCATAGCTAATAAGAAAGGACGAAAAAGCTAGTACCATATAAAATGCAAAAAAAAAAATACATATGTAATTAAAAAAAAATTAGTTTTTTTAATGTTCATTTTTTTTTGTTTTATTTTTTTTTTATTTTTTTATTATTAATTATTATTATTTTTTTTACAATTATTATAGATCTAAAGTATTTTACAACTAAAAAACAAAAAAAAAAAATTTAATTAAAAATGGAAAAAAATAAATTAATATTATTTTTGAATTTTCCGTTGTGTTAATTCTGTCGGCAGTTCTCCTCGAACATAATAATCAGCAGCTTTTGTTGCAGTTCCATTTTCATATGGTGTCGTTGTTGTTGCTTTTGTTGCAGATCCATTTTGTAAATGCCTCTGGTGTAAATCATTTGTATCTGTTGTTTTTGTTGATAATGTTGTGCCATTGCAATGTCCGTTTGTTTGTTGTGCTTTTAAAGCGGCAGCATTTTCACGTTTCTAAAATTAGAAGAAAAAAAAAACAACAACGTAGAATTAATAAAAAAAAACTATCATGTAACCCTTTTTTTAAAAAAAAAAAAATAATAATAATAATAATATTAGAAGCTGACAGATAATTGTAAAAAATTAATATATTTTTGAAGTTATAATGCTCGTTTCAGAATTCAACATTGTTGAGCACCACACCAATCGAATCACCACACATAGTGAATTCACCTTGATTACTATTGTATTTATTTTATTATTTTGTTCCGGTGATTATTGAAATGAGGTTTTCGTGGAAGGAAAGGTTGTGTAAACTGTTGAATTTTGAAACTAGCGCATACATTATATAGATATTTAAATTTATTTCAACCTTGTAAGCAGTAATTTAATACAGCACAGGAATGTGTGTTGCTAAAAATTATGTGGTTTTATTATGGCAAAACAGAAAAATGTAAGAAATTATAAGTTTTTTTTTCGCCCCCCAATTTTTAATGTACATATAAATTCGAAAGCTTATTTTAAAAAAAAGTATGAATGCTGATTCTGAACTGTTTTGAATGACCCCTTGAATGATGATTGGATATTGATAAAATTTGTATTTTTATTAATTACTTTTGTCTTCAATAATATGAAAGGGAAGCTAAAGGTTATACCCTTAATACTACATATGTGCGATACTTAATGAATAACACATTGAAAGTTTATTTTAATGACTATTATCGAGCGTGAATAATGATTGGTTGGTTGGTTGGTTGATGTGGCAGTTCTCAGAAGCTTTCGACAACCCAATTAGCACGGAGAGTGCCGTTTTATACCACACACCTCGCAGTTAGTTGTTGAGTCAGAGGGTTGTAGAGCCCCCTTCTGTCGCACATGCACCTACAGTTTAAAGTGGAATGCGAACCACTAAATTCGTTGGTGAAAACGAATTTATTCGTATGACAGGACTGATACTCATATTTTTGTAGTTGGTTTGTGAACTTGCTTATCGTCAGTAAACAGAGCCATCAAACTACTTCAGTACCGAGCACTCTATACCAAAAACTCAAATGAATTGGTAATCATTCAAAGCTGAGTGAACTTACGAGGACTCGAACTCGAAATCTTCAGCATCAGAAGCCAACACTCTACCGCTTCGTCTACTGCCCGCCCCGAGCATGAATAATAGTACATATATTAATTTTTTTTACAAAGATAAAAATAAATTACAATCATTCAGGTCTTTAGAAAATATCTTTTTAAACGATTATTTGAATAGAAATAAAAAAATAGATTTTAGTTGACTAAAAATTTGTCCACTAGTATTGAAATGCACTAGTGTTGAAAACAAAAAAAAAATAAGATAGTTCTTCTCTGAATTTAATACAGCAAAAATAAATCAAGATTTTGTTTCTTAACTTTGCATCCTTTTTAAAAAAAATAATAAAAATCCGTATTATTAAAATTTTCGAATATTATGAAATAATTTTGTGTGTATTGTGAAAAATCAATTAAAAAAATTAACCCAAAGAAAGAAATGTAATAAAGTGTATAGAGTGTGTGAAAATAGATGAGGATATGTTAGGTACATATGTATATTTGAGGTACATATAGGTAATTACAGTACTTGAAAATTATGTAACATATTTGACGAAATGGTTTTTTTTTTTTTTTTTTTTTTTTTTAATTTTAAGAAGAGACATAATTTTTTTTTTATATAAATTCGAAATAAAAAAAAGAAATGTTTTGATTCAAAGTTTTTTTTTTTTAATACATAAACATAAAAATTTAATTATTAATCACAAAGTTACTTACAGACAAAAAATAAAAGCTTTAAGAAATAGAAGAGTTTAATAGGAAGTTATAAACCCTCATTGTTTTTTTTTTTTTTAAATTTTTTTTTTATAACGACTTTAAGCAACAAACTTACCACATTTGAACGAGTAAAACTAGCAATCCAATTATTTATCTGTGGAAATACATGTATAATTTAATAATGTTTTTTTTTTGTTTTTATTTTTTTTTTTAAATTTGTTGATTAAAATTAATTACAAAATGGAAATTTTGTTTTTCAAATAAAAAAAAAGACGCATACATACATATAAGAGTATTATTGTAAGTTTAAAAAATTCCAAAGTGATGTACAATTAAATTTTTTTTAAATTTTTTTATTCAGTTAATTTTTGGATAATCCAATTATAATACGTCATATTTACGTAAATTAATTAATACCTTAGTACACGAGCGTTTGATTTTTTTTTTATTTGATTTTAATAATCACAATTATAAACTTTATTAAATATTGTATCTATTAAAAAGTACTAATTATTTTTAAAATAATAAAAAAAAAAAAAATTTGAAAAATTTCAATTTGATGACGCACAATATTGTATTAGGTAAAAAAAAAAAAATTAAAAAAAAAAGGAAAGTACATGACAAAAAATATTCATATGAAGCATTTTCTGAATTATATTCTACAGAATATTAAAAAATGTCAAGGAACAAGCTTGAATTTAACTTTTAAAAAAAATAATACAGTTTCAAAAATTAATTTTAAACTATCAATGGAATAATCGTCTACGTAAGAAGCTTTTGCTAAGTATTTAATTATATAATTATGCATACAAGTGTTATTATAGTCTAATTATTAAAAACTATTTTTTTTAATGATTTTTTTTTTTATTGTTATTTGTTACATAAAAAGGCACTCCTTTTATTTTCTATGTGTTGAACACAATTTATTATAATTTGTACACGCAATAAATGAATCAAATTTTTACACAAAATACATGATTATTACACATTGTCAGACAATCATATTCATAATGGTCATTAAAAAAATAATAAATGATAAAGGATAATAATAATAAAAAAAAGGATTGTTTTCATAATTTTGTCCTTTTATTTTTAAAAGTTTCAATAAAAGTCTATTTTTTTTTTTTTTTTTAAATATCCTTTTTGAATTAATTCGGTCTACTCAAATACTTAAACGTTTTTTATACAAAATCACTTTTGCGATCATCAATTTAAATCGCATTAATTTGTCTATGAATAAAAATATACAAAATTAGTTTTATATCATCAATTTCTTTTCATTTTTATTTAAATATGGAACGATTTTTATATTACAATTTGATAAACAAAGTGGAATTGTTATGATTCACGCAAAAAATAAGCTATTGATTTTTATTAATAAATAAAAATATTTTAAAAGGATTCATTAACATTTGAATTCATACATCCAACTAATCAGAATTCCGACAAAAGGGGAAAAAAATAGTTAATGAATTTGCATGTTTTGAAACAATTTTGTGTTTATATAATGAAAGTTCTTTGAACGAGAAATTAAAAAAAAATTGCGAAATTTAGTTTTAATCAATCAATTTGTAAAATAAAAATAAAATAAATCACTGCGTGCTAGACAATTAATTTTTATTTATTTAAGTGGTTCATCATTTAAGATGAATTTATGTTAGAAACTATATTTTGGATATTAAACATTTTCTATGAACATAGAAAAAAAAGTCAACCCGTGGTAGCCAATTCCAAAGTCATTAAGTTTTTTTTTTTTTAGTCAATTCATCCATGGAACTTAGTGCAAGTACATCAAAATATTAGAAAATTGTTGAAATAAGTATGTTCAATAGATTTTTTTTTGGATATTTTCTATGGATATAACCAGAGTATTCGTAGTAGAATTGTGGAGTATTTTCACCGTTTGATAACAGAAAGTATAGACTTTTGGTTACTCGAGATAGAAATGATGTGTTGCCATTTCATTTAAAATCACATATTTTATTTCTGTACATGTTCTATAATTTATGTTGAAATTTTAAAGAAGATTTCGGAAAATTAATAATTGACATATTCTATCATAACGTGAATGTATGTATCTTGAAAAATCTATCTTTGGATGGAAAATTTGGAAATCTTAATCATTTTTAAATAAAAATATTCAACAACACTTTTAAAAAGTATAATAGTCTTCATTTTCAAAAACGTTCATTAAACGTTATTTTTATGTTCAATTTTAAACTTATTTTTTATTTGAGAGTATTTTTTTCTTTTGACTATTTTTTTTTCTTGAATATCTTTTCTCATTTTATTTTCATATATCAATATTATCTAAAATAAATTATTATCTCATAGAAATACATAGGTAAATTTTTGTTTTACGAACAGTCAATGATTCGTTTATTATACAAACAAAATTTCATTTCACGTGACTGTATCTTTTGATCTTTAATCTTTTGTATTCTAGTATTCTTTTTAAAATGACTTGTTTTGTTTTTTTTTCTTTTCTTTTTTTAGCGTATCTATTTAGTTTTTAAATATTTCATCATATCTAGGGAAAAAAAAATCCACCGTTAAATAACTATAAATATACTGTGATGGTTGTATGGTGAATAAGATTCATTTGTGTCAGTAAAAAAAAAAAAGATCTATATGTAGATAGAATGTATAAAAAAAGATATACTCATTTGCTATTATATTCTAAAATAAAGACGATAAAAAGGTGATGATGTCATTAGATTGATATAAAAGTAAATATATAATAAAGTAAGTGGAAAAAGGTGGAAGCCCATCACAGAAAATTTACTCCTCATCGTCGTCATTAAAAAAAAAATAAAAAAATTCGAATTTTTGTGGCCAAAATAAACTTCTGACGTCATTGATGATGATAATGGAAATTAAATGATGATGTATGTTGTCTGACAATCATGTCGTCGTTGGACGTTTAATCGTCTGTTGTATTTTTATAGACAATTTTTTTTCAATATGATAGATGTCCGCAACGAATGATAATGTTATTATGCTGATACTGATGATGGCTACAAATTATTTCATCTATACATTGACTCCTCCTCGTATAATCAAAATAAAATAAAGGTGAAAGTTATTACACAATTTTTCGTATCCCACATAATACACATTGTTTAGCTTTTGCATTCTCAAAGATATTGGTTTTTATTTATTTTTTCCTTCTTCTTCTTCTTCTTATTTTCTTTTGTATTACATTTTACATTTTTACTTAAAATTTTTTTCATATGTTTGTAAGTATTTTTTTTTTTTTTTGGTAGATTTTTATCACAATTTACCTATGCTTTATTGAATTTTTTTTTTTTTTTTTTTTTGAATTTTTAAAATTATACCCCCTAACACCTATACATTAAGACCAATCGATAATCACAGTATGAAAAAAAAAATGTACATAGGTACAAATTGTATGAGAATACATTACATTATTAATTTTTTCTTGTCATGTTTTTTTGCATTATACTCGTAAATGTATGAAAGAATCCTATTTTATTTATAAAATATTTTGTATACATATGTAAGTTGCCAATTTAATTTGAATTTTATTTTTATATTTTGCAATATATGTATTTCTTTTTCATAGAAGAAGACAAGAAAAAAACGACATTAATGACAACGACCATGATGAAGACTACTATAATATTATTAATAAATATTTTGCTTGCTACTACACATTGCTTGTTTAATTTTGAATGGATGATTTTTGATGACAATACGGCTGCGCTTTATATAAAAAAAAAATTAATATAAAAATAATTTTTTTTTTTAAAGCTAAATTTATTTTGAGAAATAACAAAAATAAAAAAGCCATCGCTTCTTAAGAGTCTATTATGCAAGACTTTTGGCATTATTTTGAAATTAATTTTTTATTTTTTAATTCATTGGTCGTCTTTTTGCTTTTTTAGTTGTGTTTATTTATTTATTTATTATTTTCTATTTTGTATTTAGTAATAGTCTTTTAGTTTTGTTGATCAAGTGGATTATACATAAATACATAAACATTATTTTATACATACTACATGCTACATACATGGCATGTGACCTAAAATTAAGGTATTATGTTTGTATGTTTTTTTTTTAAGTACAATATGTTTATTTCACGTTTATTTTAATTTTGTTTTTGAACACTTACAGCAATTTCTGTTTGTGTTTGGAAATATTTTACAAAATAAATATATTTTTTTTTTTTGTTTTTTTTTTTTTTTTTTTAAATCAAGATCATTTGAAATTTTGTCTTTAAATCCGTAGAATATCATTGTTGATTTGTAGAAATTAAAAAAAAAAAAAATGGTTTCCTGAGATTTTTGTAAATACACGTAGCTTTAATCCTAAAGTGTATACTATGGGACATGAGTCGATTTCAAGTGGCGGTATCTACATAATTTCAAACAAATATTCATAAAAATTCCTACTATTAAATCAGTTTCAAATTTTCATGAACATGTTATACAGCTAATGACGGTCAAAGATCAATTTTTAATCTCAATTTATGTCCGTTCAATAAATTTGGTTTAAAAAAGGTCAAAAAAGTTATGACAATTCAACCTTGATCATTTTTAATTTAGAATGATGAAATTTAGCATTATTTAGTAAAACTAAAAGAAATTTAAACTCGTAGGTACTTCATATTTAATTTGAATTAAATTCCTTTATTGGAATTCAACAAAGAAAGGATTATAATGATAAGATTCTTGACTACTATTTTTTTTTTCTTCTAATCCTTATTTCAACCAAAATTTTTTCACATACACGTAAAATATGTACATATTTTAGAAAGCGTCAAAAATGTAATAAATTTTTTTGTTTTCTTCTTCTAATTGAATCAATGAATAAAAATTCCTATTAAAGAATCCTAAACGATAAATTATTTCACATAAAAATGATAATTTTAAAAATTCCATTAAAAATATTTTGACGAGAAAAAAACGTGAAATAATGTGTGTTATTATAATGTTTTACAAAATAATAATTGTATATTTTGTATTATAAACATATGTATTATACATATATTCTTTGTTTCCGTGTGTGTGTGAAAAAAAAAAAAATATCCTGCTATTTGGTCATCAATAATTCATAATTTATTTATTTTTTTCTTTTAGAATTTCTATTATGTATTTTAATTTTTAATAGAATGCGCATGTAAACATTCAAATATAATTTACAAGTATTATATTGATATTAAGTAGGCACATGTAATGATTGATTATTATTTTCTTTTTTTTTATTTTATTTTATATAAAATCAAATCAATGAAATTTTCCAATCAATTGTATCACATTAAAGACAGAAACGAAAAAAAAAAAAGAAAACAAAAAACAAACAAAAAAAAACATTGTATAACATTGGACTTTGTGCCATTTCAACTTAATTTCATTGGGTCAAGGTTATTTAAAGTGAAAATCTATTAAGGTACATACATATATCTAAAACTATAATATGAAATTCAATATAATTGATTTGTTGTTGATATATGTTTACCTTTTGCGTGATAATGACTATACAATAATAATGATATTTGATATGTGTGTGTATATACATATATAGTATGTGTACAAATATATACGTATGCATATGTATATGAATTTATAGGAAAAATTACATTAAATATTAAATGATTAAAGGCAGGATAATTGATACTTTTATTATGATGAAGTGAAAGTACTCACACAATATTTATATCAATTTTATAAATTGCTTTTATTTTTTTTATTTATTTTTTTTTTTAAATTTTAATTATAAAAATTTCTTCAACAAAAAAAAAAAAAGTGCGAAGTTTTTGTTTTCAAGAAATTTTCTTTAAAGTTTTATGCAGATAATTTTTGAAAAGATACAAAGACATTTATTTTTGTATTTTATTGTATTTCGAACTTTTTTGGTATTTTTGTAGAAATTATTAAAATGTGATTAAACAAATTTTTATTTCTTTGGCTTATTAATTTTATATTAATTGTTTTTTTTTTTTTTCAATTATAAAAATTGAACTTTGAAAAAGATTGTATATTAAGGATAAAAGTTTCGTTGAACAGATTCATTAATTATTTACATAAAACCACATAATTTTCAATTACAGAAAAGTTTGTTTTTTTTTTTTTTGGTTATTTTGTTTTTATTATTTTTTTTGTTACTTTTGAAATTTCCTTAATTTACGTAGTTTCTATGAGATTTAATGTATTTGAATTTTTAAATAGAATACGAATTGTATTTTTCCTAGATTCATATAAATTGTTTGTTTTTTTTTTTTTAAAAACTTTTTTACATTTAACCGCTATCAGAAAAATAAGGCTACGCCAAATATTGTACAATTAGTATGTATGTTTTTGTTTGTTTTTGAAAATGAAAGTTTTTTCGGACAATTTAATTTTAATAAAATATGAATTTCTGGATTGTATGTTAAATATTTTATTTGAGTAAAATTTTTACTATTAGCTTGAGGCTATAAATATAGATTGTATACCTATATGTGTGATTCTTTGATTGATTTGATACTGAATATTATTCTATTGTTTATAAAATCAATTTTACTAATTGATATAAAAAAGTATTAAAGTTCTACTCAATTTTAATTTTTGATAAATTTATAGCCAAAATTTTCAAATATAATTCAAATCATTTAAATTACAAAGTGCGAGATACCTACTTCATTAAATTGTATACGTTTTTTTTTTCTTTAAGGTTGAAATTCAAAATTTTTCTATTTTAACTTTTCTTTTTCTCTTAGCAATTTTAAAATGATATTTAGCTTCAACAAGAACAAAATACTAGATTAATTTTTTTTTTCTTTCACACAAAATAATTTTAATTAAAATTTACCTTAATTTGATTTACTTTGTACGTTGATTTATAGAATTCGTTGAATAGGAAAAAGAACATAACAGCATGCATACCAATCCACCAAACAAATGCTCTTGGATAATTGCAATCAATAAATAATAATTGGAAGGCATGAACCATAATGAGAACAAATTGAACCTGAAAAAAAAAGTAAATAATTTATTTTTATTATTAATTAAATAATTTATTTTTTATTAATTATGATAAATTTTTCAATATCATGTTTGCGTGTATTTATGATATTACAATAATTAATTAATATATATAAATTATGAACATTCAATTATATTATAGTACATACCATTTGAAATGTAGTTAAATATTTTTTCCACCATAAATATTTTTGATATTGTGGTCCCATTGCAGCAAATAAGTAATAAGTGTACATAACAATGTGAACAAAAGTATTCAATAGACCAAAGAATGTGCTATGACCACCTAAAAAAAAAACAAAAACAAAAGAAGATAGTTTTATTAACTTTTCTAAAAATACATTTTTTTTTTAAATTAACAAATTAATTTTTTTAACCTTCATCTGAATTTTGTAATTTATTCACATTAATTAATTTGTGCCACATTCAAACAAAAGATTTATAAAGACTCCATTTTCAAGGAGTATGTTGTAAAAATACAGAAAATTATGCAATAATTAATAAATTTAATAATTTATCTGTATTGTTTAATAAATAGGAGTACTTTTTTATTTTGCTTGAGAGTTTAAAGATTTTTTGAAGAGTACAAATGTATTTTAATTTTAAATATTTTCGATTCTATTACAAAGATTGATACATAGCGTTGAAAACTTCTTTGCAGTTTTGCAATGTATACCATTGTTTGTTCCTTAGTTTAGTAAATACATATATGGCAAGTGTGTTTTTAGGTACACCATATATCAGTTCAAGTGTAAACACTATCCAAGTACACACATGTATTTTACACAAAACTTAATAAACAAATGACGAAAAATATTTTTTTTACATTTGATCGTTATTTTTTTAATAATTGAAATTGTTAACAAAGAAAATTTCTTTCAAATTATCTTATTTAATATTTTGGAAAGTTATGAGGTAAAAGGCAAATAAGGATAACGTGTAATGAAGACAGGATTAAATCTTTTTTATTATGAATTTGTTTAAAACTTTTGTTTCGAATTGAATTTTAAATACAAAAGAATTCTTTTTAGCATAAATAATTTAACTAAAAATTTCTAACAAAAGATTTTTTCTCATTATTATTTATTAATTATAATTAAACTTTGTTTGAATTCAGTTTGGCTAATTTTTAAGTTTGTAAATGATCTGAAATTTTAATTTCAAGTATGTTCAAATGAAATAGATTACTAAAAATGTATCTGTCATCATATACAAATCTATTAAAATGCTCTACTTTATTTTATTTTTTAAATTTAATTTAAAATTATTTTAATAATTAATTTATGAATTTGTAAATGAGCTATAATGAATTACAGTACATTTTAAATAATTCATATCTTGTATATATTCTTCTTTATTTTTTTCATTTCAAAATAACGAACTCATTTTTATGTAAAACCAAAGACGAAAAAGAAAAAGGAATTGGAATATACAAGTGACAATGATAATACCAAAAATGTAACTCTAGACCTGATTATGTATGCCATATGAGTTTAATGATCATACATTGAATTCAATTCCTATAATTGAAATGTAAAAAAAAAAAAATAAAGAAGAAGATGATGAAGCAGAATAATGCTGTTATAATTTTTCAAAAATAACGATATGTATTTATAAATGTGGATGACATGAAACAGGAAATGAAATATAATAAAATTGTTAAATTGTTGACAAATTAAATTATACATTACGAATTAGTATTTATTTTTAATTAAATTTCCTTTATTATTTAATTAACTCATTATTTATTAATCGGAAGCTATAAAAAGGGTGTTGAAAATTCTTAATTTTTTTTCAAAAGACACCAAAAATTTTAATTTGGCAGTTTTTTTTAAAAAAAAATATATATAATGTGGAAAAATCTACTACTTTAAATATTTAAATAAATTTTTTTTATTTGTGTGTTATTTCATAAAATTATTTATTTATTTTTGTATTTATGATAAATTGAAATTTTTCTTGTTTGTTTTTCTACAGTTTTTTATATTATTCGCATGAAATTATTGAATTGTAAAATTTGTATAAAATCTTCAATGTAATTAGGTCAATAAAATACTCTTCAGATCATATTCATGAGTTTAAATTGAATTTGAAGTAATATTGAATGTATTTTGCTTTGATTACAAAATCATAAAATAACTTTAGGATTATATGTATATGAATTTTTATATTCCAGAATATGTAAATTGAAGCTTTTTATTTATTAAACAAATTGAATTATTTGATTGAAAAAAAAACCGATATACCTACTCCTATAAATTAGTAGACAAGTTTGTATGTATAATAAATATTTATCTTACCAGGTGTGAATTTAACTCCAAACCATACAGACATTGGCATGCATCCATGATGAATTACATGTAAAGTTGACACTTGACTAGTTTTCTTTCGTAACACGAAAAAAATCTGAAAAAAAGCATGTAAAAAAATGGATTAAAAAAAAAAAGTAATTTTCAAAAAAACCATAAATGTAATTTGTGTATAAAACGACTACAAAAATTTCAAGAATGAAAAAAAAAAAATTCTATCTAAATAAAAAAAAAACAATAAAGAAAATTCAATAGAAATTAGAGCTGATTAACATCTTAAAAATCTTGTTCGTTTCACAGTAATATTCAATAGCGTATAAACATGACGGGTATGTAGATACATTTTTATATAAATTCTGTTAAAAAAAAACTTTTGGTATTAATGAACTGCCTTCACCTTAAACTTATCAATGATGAGCTTTACATTATCAAATACAGGTATTTTAAACATATTTTAATGTAAAATATTTGGCTGATGACGTGTATACCATATGTACAAAAAGTGCATATACAGTATATACAACCTATAGATAAAATAGCCTCGAGACAAAAAATTATTTTTGAGAGATACAAGTCCAAGGACACAACAAATTATTATCGAAATGGTTCATTTCTTGTTTTTTTTTTCCTAATTTTAATTGTATTGTTTTTCGTTATTATTAATAGACGACTTAAAAACAAAAAACAGTACAAGATATGTATATGTAATTCATGTTTTTATTTTTTAACAATAGATAATTTTCAATGAAATTTTTAATTACTATTAAAAAATATTTTTTAGTACCTATATTGTAAAGAAACATTCAACATTGTGACATTAAATAATCAATGACTTGAAATTTTTCATATAGCGTAATTGATCTCATATAAAATGGTATCCGACTGCTCGAAAATACAAATTTTGTTCATAAAATGAAAGTGAATTATTTACGTTAATCAACTAAATTATCTTTTCTTTTCCATCATGGTTTATTAGAATGAAACGAAGTAGATGTTTTAAATGAATTTGAATATTTGTTCATCAAAGTACACACAAGAAATACGTAAATACTTTAAATTTTAGTAAATATGTATATGTAAGTATATATCTTAAAAATTTCGAATTCTGGTGATCATTTAGGTCTCTGGACTCTGGTCTACTTAGTACATGTTGATTAATGCAATATTTTTAAATTTTAAATTAACAAATTTTTGATTTTTTTCAACATTATGTTGTATTGTAAAGAATTAAGTATTGAATATTTTTCAGGAAAAAAAAAAATTTCCGGATTAATGACTTAAATTTTAATAAAGTGAAATGCAAATAAATCTTCCTGAAGTGAAGTTAAAATGGTGTACGAGTATGTATGACATTGTAAAGTTTTCATTTTTGCATGAGGAAGATTTTTACAAAAATAATTTCTTTTTAAAATAAACCTGGATAAACAACCCCATTTTACTTTTTAAAGAAATTATAAAAGTTCAATGACCTTGTAATAAAAAAAGAGTATTTGTACGGTACCACAAAATAAAGAGCACAAAACAAGTCATTTTTTTCTGATAATCTTGTATCTATACTGAAAAACAAATTTAAAAAAAAAAAAAATAATACTCACCGTGTCCATAAATTCAGTAAACTTTGAAAAATAATACCACCAGCACGCGTGCACCATCTAAAAGTGTTTATTTAAAAAAATAATAAAAATCATTAATTTCCATTAAATTCTATTCAATTTAATTTAAAAAAAAAATAAATAATATATTCAAATTAATTTTATATATATTGAATATCAAATAATGTAAAATATAAATAAAAATAAAATAAAATTGACTGCAGCTCTCTCGAAAAAAAATAAATGAAATTTAAATGTGTAATATTTTTATTTGTTTTAATTAATTTTCTTCATATACAATATACATTTGCATAATGAAGAATTTACCGAAAAAAAAAATGAAATGTATAAAAGTTAAATAATTAAATTATTAATAACATTAAAAAAATTTGTGTTAAATTATAAAAATAGAAGAATTTTTTTTATTAAATTTAGAAAATATACAATTAAAGTAAATAAATATGTAATTTAATCATCACCAAAATAAATAATAAAAAAATTTTAATTTAGAAAAAAAAAAAAAATTTTTAAAAAAGTAATTTGGAAAATGCAGAAAAATAAACTCTTCACTGAAAAAAAAAAAACTAAGTACATAAAAAGAAATTGTTTAAACAAAGAATATACCAATTATTTTAAAATATGCCATAAACATTGTTTAAGATATTTAAACATAAAATATGTACATACATATATATATATACATAATATTCATTTATTTATTTGTTAGATTAATTTTCAAAAAAAGAAAAGGACAAAAGAAATACATTCAATGCAATTATTCTTATTTTTTTTATTTATCTGGCCTAAAGAACTTCTTAATGACTTTTGTTTTGCTATATGAAAAATTTTAATTATAATCAATTATCTTTTTCTGTGTGTGCTAAATTAACATTTAGTCTGAATGAATTTGCGAAAAAAAAAGAACAATTAAATATGTAATTAATAAGAAATCACTTTAAAATTCACAAATCTATCATATTTTATTTTTAATTTAGATTCAATGCACATACTCGTATGTACTTAATTTTCAATTTAAATTCCATTTCTAAATTAGTTTATTCTTCCGTTTTCGATTTTTATTTTTAATTTTTTTTTTTTTTGTATCGAATTTGAAAATTTAAATTGATTGCATAAAATTTAGGTTACATAATAATATTTGCAATTCATGTTGAATTTAAATTAAGGAAAAAAAAAAAAAACATGATACGTATATTTTACAGTATCGATTAGATTTATTTTTCTTTCTTGAAAATGCAAGTAATGTAGTAAGAGGGAAAAAAATGTCGAAAAGTTGAAAGGTTAAAAGAATTTATTTGTAAGGTGAAGGAAATATTTGAAGAATTTTTTTGTATGTAGATATGTATATATAAATCATTACAACGAAATACATATATGTGTAGATGAATAATTATTCTTTCTCTTTAATTTTATTGTTATTTTAGTTTAATTATTTTTCGTATATTTTGAAATTAATCAATTAGAATGAGTTTGTAGAATAATTAAAATTTAAGAATGTATCTACTTAATATGCCTTTTTGTTTGTTTTATTTTAACTTTGAAAATTATCATTTTTTTGTTATTATGCCTGCAAGGCTTTTAAATTAAATGTTATTTCTATGGTGAACCATAACATTAAAAACTCATTTAAGAGTAATTAAAATATTACTTTTTTTTTTACAATTTAAACGTTATTGTTTTTTAATTTGTTGATAATTGAATTCTATATACCATGACATTTTGATCCATTGAAATTAAAAGGGACATCTGTCATTAATGAATATTAAAAGACAATCAGTCTTTAAATTATTTCTTGCATAAAGGAAAAAGTGAATTTTTTATGTAAAACAAATTCTAATTACTTTTTTTTTAAAAAAAATTAAATTAATTTAATGTTTTTTTTTATTCTGATATTTCAATTTGGTGGATGGATGTTACTTTTAAAAAGTGAAAGACTTTGTAAAAGAAAAATTAATTTTATAAAGAATATTTTTATAAATTTTCAAGCCTTTCATTTTTGTTAATTCTTTACTTTTTTTTTAAAATTTAATGAGCTTCATCGTACGAATACTTTTTTTCTGCACTTTGAATAAGGCACAGCACTGGCTTATGAAGAATAGAAGAATGTTTATAGTTTATATTCTGTAGGAGGTTTGAGTATTCTTCATCAATGATTAGGTGGTAACTGAGAACAGCAAGTGACATGGCATTCGGTAGCTCAATGGTTTAAGAGCATTACTCCGGCAAGGTAAAGGTTCCGTGGTTCGAATTTCGTTTTTTCTGTTTTTCAGTTACTACAATTCGAATCTAATTTGAATTTTCATCAAATAGAAAAGATGAGGAAATTTGAAATTACAATTCTTCTTATTCTTTTTGTATTTAAAAAATAATAAATTTTACAACATAAATTATTAATCACATAAAAATCATGCAAATAATTTATTGTTATTTACAAAATAGTACAAACTACATCTAATACATATAATATAATAATCACATTTTTGGTAAGCCGATAAAATAATAAAAGCGCAACAAACAAAAACAATATCTATAAAAATGAGTGAAATAATAATAATAAATTTTTTTGAACCAAAAAATTGTGGTGTGTCTTTTAAAATGAAGATTGGAATATATGTACGTGTACTAAATGAATTCATTCAATGCAATTTCATAATTAAAGCAATATTTTTTTTTTGTATTTTTTTGTTTTTTTCAAATTAAAAAAATATGTACTAATTAATTAACGTATATCACACGTAACACACATATAAACAATTACCACATACCCTTAAAGTTCTAGGGTGATTACTATAGTCAACTGGCTGACATCGGAAGTTATAATGTCCTGTTAACCAACCGGAGACAGCGATCTGTAATTGGAAACACATTGGCAATAGTTTTTTTTGTTTTTTTGTTTGTTTTTGTTTACTCTTTTATTCCATGTGATGTTTTGTTTTTTGTTTTGTTTTTTTTTTTATATTTTATTTTCAAAGAAATATTGTTCTCAATATTGTTTTCTTAATTTTTTAATAATCAAATGTTTTTCGTAATTGGAATCTTTTTTCATGAATTTTTAAAATTTTGTTTTTTGTTACTTTGTACCTACATAGTTATGAATTGTAAAAATTGAAAACATTTAAAATTTGATTTAATTCTGAAATAAAATCTAGAAAAACCTGTTTAAAATTTTTTTTTTTTTTTTTTAAACTTTAACAACGAAATGTAATTAAAATTTAAACGAAAAAAAGATCATCTTTGAAATTTTTGTTTTTAATTCAATTTTTATTTTTAATTATCATTTTTTTTTTTTTCAGCTCTATGATTGCGTAAAATAAGTTTTGATTTGATCTACTTTTGTTTTAATATTACTTAATATACATATAAAATTATAATATAATCGTTGAGATACAATTAAGTATATTTATTTTGAAGAAATATTTGAAAGTATGAAGATAATAAAAATAAAACCAAAAATTAAATAAAATAAATGATGAAATTAAAATAACTTACTGATGAGTTACATCAAATAGTTCACATCAAATATTTGTTGTATTTAAAAAATTGAAGTGTAAAAATATTTAAACTACAAATTAAATAGATACAAGATATCTATCTTTGAATTTATGATTTTTTTAAAATTGCATAATCACAATTTTAATTGGTAAAATTTTTTGTTGTTTTTGAATTGTTGTTAATTATTTTTTATAATTGTAATAAAAATATCTTTGTTTTTTTTTCTATTTTGAAATATGGAAGTTTTTTTTTTTCTAAGGTAAAAGACAAAAGAGTTGTTGGCAGATGCGAAGATAATTTTTATTGAATATTATCAATTGGAGACCATATGATCGTGATTTATAAAAGAATTCCTTTTATTTTTTTTTGTGGAAATGATATGATTTTTATCTTTCACAAGAGAAAACAAATATACAAAGTACCTACATAGTTACCTATATAAATATGTACGTATGAAGATGTAAACTGGAAAACGTAAAAAAAAAGTTGGTAAAGTGAAATTTAATTTTTATAAAGTGTATTGTTTTTTTTTAAACTTCTTTTATTTTTCTGAATACTTTTCTATGTTTTCAGACACATTAACATCATTCTAAGCATCCTGCTGGGATATTTTTCCTTATATATAAAAATTACATTATTAAAATATCATAGATTTTTATGAAATTGCGTATTCTTGTATATAGGATAATCTTTCATCTTTTAAGATTTTGTTTTTTAAAAGTAATGAAAATTGTTTACTTTTGCTTGATGTTTCTTTTTTTTTTGTTCCTGTTCTTTTTTTCAACTTTATGTTTTTGACAGTTAAATTAAACAATAAATTAAAATATCTATATTTAAATTCTATAAGAAAAGGTAAAAACTAGAGTTTTGCTTAGCAAAAAAAAAAAAAAAGCTTCAAAAGCTTAAAAGGCATCAAATAAAGCGAAACAAAGGCAGTAGAAATTCTGAAGAAAAAAAAAAGATATTAAAAATCTTTTGCATAAAAAAGACTTGACTGCTGAAACGTAGGATAATAAGCTTTAGAAGAATTATTTTTTTTTATTAAAAATTAAATTAGAAAAAAAAAATTAATAAAATAAATAATTACATAAATTAAATAAAAATATATAAAACATTTACCGAAATTGTACTATTGATTTTTCTATTCTGCTTTCAATGAAAAAAAAAACAGATTAGAATTCGGTTAAATGAATATTCAATGGAATTCACCTATGTCATGAACTAGGGTTTCCATTAGAACATAATTATCATTTATAATTTGCTTTTTTAATTAATTTTAATTAATGTTTGTAGTTAAAACGCTTGTTCTACTTATTAATTTTTTTTTTGTTGTTATTATTCATTTTAGAAGCGTTTACATATATGCAATTGCCCTTCTTTGTGAAAATTACATATTTGTTATAGAATTTTACCCTTAATTTTTTACATTATCAGTCAAAAAGCTCAATACTTAATTTATTTTTTATTTAATTAGTTCAGCAACTTAATAGTTTAAGTAAGTAATCGTGTGTATTCCCACCTAATTTAAAAAAATATAATAAAATAGATTAATAGGTAACTAGTTGCAGCATTTTTATTAAAAGTTCTTTTAGAATAACGCAGAATTGTCAATCTGTTTCGAGAGTGCGCAGATGAATTACACAAATTCATTAATTTTTTTTTTTTTTTTCAAATATTGTTGCAAAATTACCTACATGTTTTTTTTTATCTAAACAAAAAATAATTGTATTTTCAAATTGATACAAGATCTAAAAATAAATGATAATGTACATTGAAAATAATTTTTTTCTTTACACGATCTAAAAAATTTCTTTTATATTTTTAGTTTTTAACGTTCAATAATTTAAAAAAAAAAAAAAACAGATTGAATAACAAATTAATCTATCAAACAAAAACAAAAAAGAAATGTATTTTTAATTTTAAATTTGTAATTTGAAATTTTTTTTTTTTTTTTTTGCAACAATAATAAATTCAATTTTATAATCATTCGACAATCGCGCACCACTTACTCGATTTGCAGTTGGACTATCTGTATAATCAACTGGTTGACATCGAAAACTGTATGCACCCCACCATCCACCCATAAGGCACTAAACATTTTGTTTTAAAAAAAAAAATTAATACAATAAATTTTTGTTTATTATTGATTTTTATTTTGTAAAATATTTGTGTCTATGTGTAAAAAAGATATTTCTTTAATTTTGAAGAGGCCCAAATATTCATAGATTTTAAAATTTCTATTGTTTTTTTCTTTTTTTTATCCTGGAATAAAATACAGGTACAGTATGAATATTTAGAAAGGGCTGTAATAATTTGTTTTTTCTCTAAAAAACAACATCATAATATTAATTGTAGAAGCTTATATAAATCTGAAATATATAACTATGTATGCAATATACATATATTGAGAAAATAAATTCTTTAAAAATAAATTATATAATTGAAAGTTTTTAATAAAATTAGTAAAAAGTATTAAATTGAAAAATATAAAAATAAAAATTGTCTTACCTCATAGAAAAGCCATGCACTAAATATCACTTGTAGAAAATTATATACTATGAGTGTGTTTTTTAAATGGAATGGTTTTCGATTTTCCATCAGTCGCGGCCCAAGAACCTAAAATTTAAAAAAATATATATATATATGTATATGTATCTTACAATTTGGTATTTATTAGGAATACAAACTACACATATGTACATATATATATCTCATTTATCATCTTAATTAAAATGCATAAATCTTGTCTAGTCAAGTCGAAATTAGGAAATATAAACACAAATTTATCATGACCTTCCTTTACATTTTTTTTCATAATATAAAATATCTTCAAAGATTCAATATGTGTACATACATTAGCTTCAATACTATTAATATATTGTTTATATAAATATATAGTATGTATGTATATTATTTAAAAAAAAAATTAAAAAGTGTGTTTATAAGTATAGTGTTTTGCATGTAAACATTTTATAGTGTCATAATATCATAACAAGATTGAGGAATACCGGATAAACCGCATTTTAAAAAACAAAAACATAACAATAAAGAAAAAAAAAAAATTGAAAAAGATAAATAAAAACAAAAACAATAAATGCATTCTATATTCTAATAGCTTCAACACGATCTTGAAAAATGACTTTCAATTTAAGTAATTAGTAGAAATAATAAAGAAAATGCTGGAAATACAAATTAAAGAAGAAAAATAAAAACACTTTAGATAATATTGTAGTTAATTTACATTAGAAGGAATAACATTTATTTATTATTGTTCCTCATTGAAGATACGAGTTTTTTATTTTGGATTCGTATAGAGTTTTTTTTTTTACATTTTTAATTAGCGATAGATGACAAAAAAAAAATTCATATTTACGAAATCGAGTTATTTTACTTTTTATAATAAATAATTTTTCCAAGAGTGGTGGACGGTTATGATCATCAACGAACACTGGGCAGCTACAGCCGACATTTATGTCAACATGTTTTGAAAAAAAAAAAATCTACTTGTAAATGATATTTGAGAAGTTTTAATCAATTTAATTATTATGTAGTAAAAATTGAAAAAAGATACATAAACAACAATCATAATATTTAATTTTCTGTGGAATATTTTTAGATACATACATATTTTTTAAATTATTTTCTTTGGAAAATAAAAAAGCTTTAGAATAAATAAGAGTGATAAATAAAAGTTTTTTAATTGAATACAAATTTTTTTTATTACACAAACATTGTAGGCAATTGGTTTTTGGTACTGAATGCCTCATTCAAAATTGATAAAACAATAATTTAATTTATTGATAGAAAGGTTCTGTTGACTGTCTAGTACGAATTTTTTAAACGTTCATGAAAGGATATTTCAAAATTGTAAATAACCTTTCGGGAGCAAAGGTTCCATGAAACTTGTATTTAAATATTTTTGTCTTCTATTGTAATTTTTTTTTTTTCCAACAAAATTTTATTTTTTTAATTTTTATGTGTAAAAAAAACGAAAATGTCAATATAAAGTCTTTGACATTTTTTTTAAAACCTTTTTTTTTAAAGTCGGTTATAAAACCTGCACGTGATTACACATTGTCATGAATACCTTAATTCTTAAGAAAGAAAAAAAATAGTGTAATATCTCCCATTATTTGAATGAAAATTATTATTATGAATATTTTCCATTTCCATGTAATAATTACAAAACTGTCAAAAATAAGTGAAATTAATTTTTATTTATACATTTTTGTTTTAATAATTAAATATTTCCGAGTGTTTCGAATTACAAGCATATCATATTTTATTTTAAATTGCACTTCATTGTATTTTTTTCTTCTTTGATATTTGCAAAATATCATGTAATTGCATAAATAATAAATTATTTCATTTGTAGGTTAATTTTCAAGTATACCAGTTATTTTCTTGTAATTTGTCAGCATTTTTATAACGAAAAAAAAGGGTTCAATGGAATATTGAAATATTTTTTAAATCAGTTAGCAAAATGACATTGTTTTTTACTTTCATCTTTTTTCCATTAATGTTAAAATTAAATTAAATTAAAACTTGATGACCTTATCCATTAAATTGTCAGCAGTTTTTTTTTTTTTCGTATTTATGTTTTCATAATTTCCAATGAAATATACATTTTTTTTTCTTCGAAGATACTACAAAGTTCTTTTTTGTTTATATGCTGTTTCAAAGAAACTCACAAAAAAAGCAACGTAGCATAAATATATAAATTGTTTAGAAAATAACAAATTTATATTAAAACAATCTAATTGTACTAAGTGGTATAATCTTTAATATCCATAAAATATAATAAAATGTAAATTTACCTTGACTATGTAAACGTAACTTAAACATACTGCTAATGTGGGAAATGGTGATGACATCAGTGGCCAATCCTTCGTTCGAGGATCTGTAAATAAATATAGCAAAAATATTCTAATATTAGTATCCAGTAATAAAATTAAGCATATGTACATATGTGTATGCGTATTTATTTTAATTATCAATTTAACATGCTTCAAATGAAACGACAAAAGAATAAAAAAATCAAATAATTAATACAATAAATTCTATTCATATATAGTAAATAAATAAAAAAAAAAAAAAGTAAAAAAATTATTGATTATAATTTTTTAAGTTCATTTCCAAGTAGGTATATGTTTTTACTTCAAA
Source organism: Bombylius discolor (assembly GCA_939192795.1). Taxonomy (NCBI): domain Eukaryota; kingdom Metazoa; phylum Arthropoda; class Insecta; order Diptera; family Bombyliidae; genus Bombylius; species Bombylius discolor. The sequence continues at coordinate 15,592,506 of OW584241.1, read as the reverse complement.
AATAAACACAAAATTACAGAAAATTATAATGAATTAGTTAATATTAATAATTATTAATATTTTGATTTGTTTATGTATATGTTTATGTGTGGTCAGGAAACAGTATTCAAGTGGGACATCTAAACATGTAATTTAATCTGTGAAATATTAGAAATTTATTATTAGGAAAATTATTACTATTTTTTGTTTTTGTCTTGTCTGGCTGTAACATATACATATGTAGGTATTAACATTAAACATGATGAGTTTTACTTTTTTTTTTTATTTATTTATTTATTTTTTTTTTTCAAATCAAATAAAATATGCACACTCATGGTAATGAAAATGAAATTTGTATGTTTGTTAAATAAATATTTTTTATTTTGCCTTAATTAAAGTGTTAATTTAGTTCTAAAGTAATTGAAATTTTTTGAATGACAATAAAATTGGAAATTTGATTATTATTTTATTTCGAAGTACATATGTACATATTGTAAAATGCTTTTACTTTATTGAGTATTCAGTAGAAGAAAAAAAAATTATAATCATTCTAAGGGCTTTTTGATTTTTTTTACCTTAAAGAAATGTAAAAATTAATGAAATTTTTAGTCATGGATAAAAAGTTTTTAATTTATTTTTTTTTTCAATTACTTAAAGTACTTTTAATACATATACATTTTTAATTTTAGCCTGAATACATTTTTGTTGTATCTAAGTTAGATATAAATTCAAATGAAAAATTTACGAGCGATATAATTAATGAAGTTCAAGAAAAATATATTCAAATATAATTAATACAAACTGAATGCTAAGGGTCACATTAAATTTTATATTATGTGTATCTAATATATGTACGTATAAATATGTATGTAAAAGACGTTTACAACTGATTTGGTTATTGAACCGATTAGAAAAGAGCTTGAAAAAAAAAAATACTCAACGGAGACAGAATAGGTTGAAATAAATAAAAAAACAGCTTCTATATTCTAATTTAATTTACAAATCCGAAATTATTATTTTAATTATTAAAATAATGATGAATAAATAAATATATCTCAGTTGAGTGATTTTTCAAGATACTTTTTTACTTTTTGGAAATTTATTCAGGTATTTATTTATTTTTTCGTCTTCCTGGTTCATATTTAAGCAGAAATTGTACGCATGCGTTATACATAATTACAATCATTACAAACACAAAAGTATTTTGCAAAATAGGGGAAGGAAAAAAAAAAAAACTAAATTTTTATTGTGAAATTTTGAAAGTGAATCAAAAAATAATTCCTGAAATCTAGATTTCAAAATTTATTAATTATACGATATTTGAAATAATGATTAATTATTTTGTGAATTTTTGGTCTGTATTATGATCCAAAATTTAATAAGTGGAATTTTATTAAAAACTTTAGTACATTACTTTAGATACTTCAATGAATTACAACGGTTTCAATGTTTATTGTTAATGTAATTTTTTTTTATGTTTTTTATTTTGTCTTTAAATCTTGTTAAACTTGAATAAAAAATTATTTCAAATGATGACAAAAGTTATGATGATCATTGTTTAAAAATTTCACTTTTTCTAAATATTATTGTTTTTTTTTTTATATTTATTAAATTTATGACAGACATAATCACTATTGCAACAATAGATTCAATTATGTTATATGACAGCATCTATTCAATGGATTGCACGTTTTAAATCTGAAAGACCTCAATAAAGGCCGAAATAATTTTTTCAATTCATAAAATATTTTATTGTATAAAAAAAGAAAATATTACAAAGTTGAGATGCATAATACGAAAGAAAAAAAAATATCTATTTATGTACATTGTTTTTTTTTTATTTGTTCTTGTTTAATGTATTCAAAACATAATTTTATATAGTATGTTGTTTTTTTTTTTTTTACATTTTTCTGCTTAATTATTATGGTACGTGTTTTAATTATTTTGTCTTTATTTTTTTAAGTGTTATAGCATTTTACTATATAATACTTGTATGTAGATGTTACAAGTTCTTTTGCATTGTTTTTTATTGTATTCATTATAAAGATGAAAAGTTCATAATACACACATTATAATATATGAATATTATAACATACATCTGTATATAATGTATAATAATGAGTTTTCTGACCCTTTTTCCTGAATGTACTTTATTGTTTGCTGATGTGAAAATTATGTAAATTTAAAAAAATGAGAGTATTAATTTTGAAATACATAAACTGATTTTATCATGAAAAAAAAAAAAAAAAAGATACTCTATGAATATATTTTATTTTACTGTGTTACTTGGTCAGGTTCGTTACAAGTGAATAATTTTTTTTTAATCATATTTCTCTGGGTTTTTTATACTGACTTGATTCTAATTCTTTAAAATTTCATGACAACCAGTAATTTTTATGAATGTAACAGACTATATAAAAGGTGATACAAAAAGCAAAAATGAATTAAAAATTTCGAAAATGAAGAATTTCATATAAGTTTTAGAACCGCTCGTATTTTCAATAAATTGTAATTTTTCAAAAAAAGTTGAATGAAAAATATTGGTGAAAAGTTCAATGTACCTATTTTTCTCTCACAAAACACGAAGCATAACATCACGAACTTTAAATTTCTCATGCAAAAGAGTTTTTGAAAAATCAATATTTTGATAATCACTGAAACATAGAATTTTTTCGCATATAAAAAAAAAAAATTTGAGTCACCCTAAAATATAAAATGCACATGACATGGTGTGTACATTATTGTCGTAAATTTTACTGGAAAATTAAACATAAAAATTATATACATATACAGAATCTAGTCATTTAATTTTTTCGTTACGCCCACTATATTAACAGTGTTAATTATTCAAATATTAGATAATGTGTGATTTCATGTTAAGATTTTCAAATAAAATTAATGTATTGTTTTATTTTACACATAAAATATGAGAAAAAATTGTAATATTTTACAAAATCTTTTTTTAAATTAACCTAATACAAAATTTTAATAATACTAAACCATAATGTGAGTATCTACATGACCAAAACATTATGAATCTGTTTTAAAATTGATTTGATGAAAAAAATATTGAAGATTTTACAAATCTCAAAACTATTTTTTTTAAAAGAAATTTACTTGAATACATTTTAACACATACTACTTTTCTAACAAGTGCGCGGTTGGTAATCTTTTTAAAACTTTCATTCTCAAGTACTCGTAGCTGTACATACTCATATAATAATTTTATTATTATTTTCATTCTTATCTTAAATATGATGATATCAAATTTTTATTTTTTTAAATTTATTTTTTTTTACTCTGTAAGTGATTTATTAGTTATTTTTATTTTCTCATCTACACGCAAATGCTAGAACAAAGTAACTATGTATGTACTATGTATGTATGTACGAGTATATGTATACATATTAATTTCATCTTATTTAAAAAAAAAAATGGGAATGCAGTGACTTATATTTTTCAATGAGTTTATATTGCATGAATATTACTTTTATTAAGAAAAGATATAGAAATAATAAAAAAATATTACTTTTTTTTCTTGGTTTTTCTTAACTTTTATTTTTTACAATAGTAAGTGTTTGAAATATATTTAGAACAAAAAAAATTGATTGCATCTCTTGCGTAATACATGTACTTACAGGATAACCAAAAAGTTTTCATAAATTTTTTCATTTTCAGAGTCAGTCGTTGAGAACAATCTATAGATAATCCCCTTACATATTTTAGATGTCATGTTACAAATTACTTTTTGATATATGTTTATTTTATTTTATTCTAATCAATACCGCTATGCATATGAATCATTTTTAAGGTCATAATACTTTTATGCGATAATATTCTTATCAATGTGATGGGGATTCTCTATAATTTTGTATGATTAAAAGAAAAAAAAAAAACAATAATAAATAAAATCATACAAAATACGAAGTTTATATAATGAAGTGAAAAACAACTTTTAAAACTTTTCAAATACCACATATTACAGATACATTTTTTTGTGTGATTCAATTGATGGTCCTTCGAAAAATTATATCAAGATCAACATGTGTAACAATTAAAAAAAAAAAAAGAATAGAATTAAAAGTATAACTTTCAATAATTATATTAATTATTGAATAAATTCAATTTAATGATAATGTGCTCTAGATTTACAATAAACAAAATTGTTGGAAAATTGATGAAAACTCAGAGTTAGAATATGCATTAGGTTAGAAATTGATTAAAATGAAAAAAACCTAAAAAAATTTATTGAATGAAAAAGTCATGATTAACATTAGTTTAAAAATGTTTAACTATTTTATAATAATTTTCTTACCTCCATATGAGTCCATGTATCTGTGCATGCTGTCAATATATTTCATTATTAAAGCCATTGTGAATGTTTATCTGCAAAAAAAAAAAAATAATAAAAATTTGTAAATTAAAGTTGTTTTTAAATAACAAACAAAAAAACTCGAAATAAAAAACTACAATAAGAAAAACAAAAAAAAACATAATGTACTAACTTGAATTAAATCTTAAAATAATATATGAATAATATTGTTGCATTTATAGACGATACACAAAAGTAAAAAAAAATAATGATAAGCGAAAAAAAAAAAGACTTGGGTATACCGAAATATTTATTAAATAATGATTTTACACTTTTACTTTCTGCTAGTTAAAAAATAGAACAAGAAAAAAATACAGTTTTTTTTTATTGAATTAAAACTTTCAAGTTTAAATATTCAATTAATTGATAATATTTTTAATTCAACAAAAACCAGAAATGTCATCATAATTTGTGTGAAATATTTTTGATTATCGAACATTTTAAGGATTAAAATTTAAAAGAAATGAAAAAAAAAAAATAAAAAAAGAGTTTTGAAAATTCTCAGTTTTCAATGCACGTGAAACAAATTTTCGTCATTTTGGAAATTTTTTTAATCTGTTTTAACGCTTCTTGATTAAAGTATTAAAAAAACAACTATATATACTACATAGTTCACAACACATGTTCGCGATTTAATAAATCACCAAGTATATATATTTACAGTATAATCAGTTTCGCAATGAGATAAGATTAGATAAATTATTTAATGTCTAGTGACATATAAATATTGATAATTTTTTTTTCTTTTTGCTGATTTAATAAACTACATACCAGATTACTTGTATTAGTTATTTTTTAAAAATTATTTTCAATTTTTTATTTGAAGTTTTCCGTGAATAAGTAATATCATTCCTGAAAATGATATATGTATACAGAGTTTTACAAAATTTGATTTTTAAAAATGATTTCAATTTTAAGTAAAATTAGTTTCAAAAGTAAGTTACAGGTACAAATTAATATATTATACTCTTATCTTTTAGAAATTTTTTTTAAAAAAAATATCTATTTTTTAAGTAAACTTCTAAAGTAAAAATACTTTGAAAAAAAAAAAAGCCATGACTTAACGATTGAAGGAACCTGGAGTTCCTATAAAATTAACGTGTTTTCAAAGTAGCAAAATAGATACACATGTATTAATCAGTCAGTAGATTATTCTGATGTATGTTCATATGTATCATATATTCTTTCAATTTCTTTTAAAATATTTGTTTTTAATTCTTCCGGATGAAAACTAAGAAATCATCGGGATTTTTTTAAGGAAAATTAAAAAAAATCGTCCACGTTCATCTACCACATCCCGTTACAACGCTTCATTGACCTAGGGCCTTATAAAAATTAAAGTATATTTCAAAATAATTTTACTTTACATTATTCTCAGAAATACATATAGTATGTGTTTTAATGAATTTTTGTATCTATGTATGTACCAATTCTAAATCTATTTCAAAATTTAAAACTTTTCTAATATTCTTATTTAATGAAAAGAACACATAAATATAACATTGCTTCAAACTTAAAAATATACTTGTAGTTTTCATTATTATTATTATTATTTTTTTTTTTTTTGTTAAACAGTAGGCACATATAACCTGAATTTTTTTTCTATATTTAAACAGATTTTTAATATTATACAACTGAGCATACACTTGAATTTCCTTGAACTTTTCTTTTTCAATTTATTTAAACTAGAAAAAAAAAATTTTCTCTACTTTTGGTAAATTTAATGTTCAGATAAAAGATTAAATATCTAAAATATGCACACAACTATGTCACTAATTTTAAATATATACATATATACTTTTTCATTTAATATGAAAATTTTTAAAGTATATAATGAAAAATTTTTCTATGTATATAAAACTCACATTATTAACTTTTTTAAATTGAAAGTGAAGTTCTATAAAATTGTACTCGTGTGTATAAAATTTTCTTTTTTTTTTTTTTCTTTTTGCTAACAAAAAATCGATTATATATTTTTTTTGTTCTGGTTTTTTTTTTGTTCTTTCCCCTTTTTATTGTCTAAAACTAGACAGAGTGGCGATATTACAAATTTTCAATGGAATATTGAAATCATTATTATGTACATATATACACAATGCGTAATCTAATTATATATCTATGTATTTAAATAGTAAATGGGACAAAATAAGGTAAATATAAAAGTAAATTTGAATAAAAATAAGGATTATAAAACAGCAGACAGGAACACGCGATAAAAAAGGTAAAAAATATAACTAATTGTACTACAATATTCCCATACCATGCAAATAGGTTTGATGTTTTGATTACGTAATAGTTTAGATAATAATTTTAATAAAATATTTCTTATATAGTGAAAAAAAAAAAGACCTTGTGGGGTAAAGTTTAACCGAGTGAACAAAAAAAAAAGCACTACCTAACCGATTACGAAAAGGATTTTGGGAAAAATACACATTCCCATTTTATATACTCAATTCTTTAGTATAAATATTTATCCACTTTAAATTTTGTTTTATAAACAAATTATTCAAGTATGTACGTGAAGATTCAAATATACCTAAAAGATTTTCACAATATTTTTAATCAATATTTAAATTTTTTTCTAATTAATTTATGCACTTATATTTACAAATATATGTGGGTTATTGCAACGAAAGTTCAAAATACACTGAAAAATATTTGTAAAAATTTGTAAAGCAAGTAAAAAAAGAATATAACGATATAAAATGGATTATGTTTAAGGTAAACATAGGTAGAAATTTAAAAAAAAAATTATAAGTGACACTGTTGTTGTGTCATGGCCCATTAACCGAGTAAGTTCCTTTATTTTCTGCAATAGTTTTACATCGAATTAACGTTCAATTTTTGTTGTTGTTGTTGAAAAAAAATCAACTTTTAAAGAAATTTTCAAAGAAAATATATTCACTATACCTTTATACACAAAAAATTATTACAGGTAAAGTTAGATGGATGGTGTATTGTAGGTAAAATATGCTTGAAAGAAATAATTTAAGAACCAGTTCTTAATAATAAAAAATCATAAATATATAAAAATGTGTTGAGACAGTTGAAATATTACAATTGTATGGCCTTTCTTTGAAATTGTCCGTATATTAAAAGTGGAATATATTTAACGATAACAAAATACCACCGAGGCTAAAAAATGCATACATGTTCATGGTCATAGCCACGAGATGCACTAACCGGTTTTATTTTTATTTTTATTTTAAGAAATTAATGCTATTTCTTGAAATTATCAATAAAAAATAAAAAAATTATTGTCTAATTTGTTCGCATAAATAAAATTCAAAAATTACGAATTTGAATTACAAGAAAAATGAAAATTATTACTTTGGAAGTGATAAGAAAAATGAAAGTATCTGAAAATATTTTGATATGTATCTACGGAACAATATTAAAAAATTATCTTCATTTATTTTTAGTTATTTTCAGATATTTTAGATATTTTGATGTTAGATAACATAAATTTTATCTTTTATTTTGTAACACAGATTTTCTTTTAGGATGTTGACAATATAATTTTTCAAAAATAAAGGGAAAAATTTGTTCTTTTTCAATTATGTACAAAATTGGAACGCTTTAAAATGTTTCATTTGATCTAAAATGTAGAAGAATAATGAAACTATGTATGTATATAATATAGTAAGTACATTGTATACATTTCTATTTATAAAAGTTTCAGGTTTAAAATTTATTATCCTTTTTTGCAGCTGACGTCGATTAAATAAAAATCCTTTTTCTTCTTTTTTTTCTTCTTTCTTTTCATATTTTTCTTCTTATTTTTAAGCTACTTTATAATATATAATAATATATTTGTATGTATATTATATACAATAGTATATATATAAAAAATACGTGTATATACATTTTTTATTTTTAAATTTGACAAACACAAATTTTTCTCGTATATAAAAGATTTAGCTTTTATGTATGTATACTAAAATGTTTACATAACAGATGAAAAATATTTCCTGTTCATTCTATTTATATACTCGTATAGAAAGAAAAAAAAAACAAGGAATTTTCTTTATGATAAAGATGTATCCTATAAGAGACGCTTTCATTTTATTATCCTCTTTCCATTCACGAAAATATCTGATGTTATATTTATATACACGCATATACATATGTATATATTATATGTATGTACATATCTAAAGTTATGTAAACAATGTTCACGTAAAAGCTGTTCGATTCGAATTCGAAAATAAAGGTATACATTTTTTTTTCTTTTTCTCATTATTTTATTGATGCTCAAAAAGCTTTATCCTTGTTTTATTTTCATCTTGTCATTTTTTTTTCTTTTTTTTTTTTTTTGCCACAGAAATTCAATGAACTTGAAAACTCACTAGAGTAAATGTGTTAAGTGATGATTTTTCCTTAGATTTGAGTGAATTTTTTTTTTTTTTTCAAATATGTATGTATATTAAGCATAAAATAGCAAAGTATATAAAAATAAAAAAAGGAACGAAAAAGAATAACAAAAAAATTATGTAATTAGATTTAAAAAACCTATTTAAACAACAGTTTTCTTAAAGATATTGTTTTTTATAAGAAATTTTCCATTTATAACTAAAAAGATAGTAATCGCTATATATAGTATATTCTACTAGAAAATAGTTTTTTATTTCGTAAAACATACTAAATTTTTGCTTCAGTCTATTCTTATCGAAATATCATACATATGTTATCAATTATTTTAATTTATTGGCATTTTACAGACTGCTATATATAGTTTAGATGTGTATAGACTATAATTGTACAGTTTATCATATATAAGTACTTATTTAAAAATTAATAATAATTATGTGAACATGCAAATTATACCGACTAGCTAATTATTGTATTAACTCATGTGTAAAACAAAAATATTTCTAGTTTAAAAATTAACAAAATAAAATAATGTTAATTCGAAAAGACATGTACATAAATTTTATTTAAAAATCAAAGTAATATTTGAAAAAAATAATTAAAAAAAATTTAATTTTAATATAATTTAAATTACTTTTAAATGTACTATCGAATATTTTAAAATGTTCCATGTAATTAAGGAAAATAATATTTTTAGAATGAATATTTGAAGAATCGAATTTTTTTTTTCATGGCATAATGAAAACACAAACTGTATTTATGTATATATACATACATACTTATGTATGTTTTTTAGGGGTTATTTTTGTAATCTTAATGACAATATCAACTGCATTGAGTTGAAATATTATTTTTGTACTCTTTGAATTTTTAAAAATAGTTTCTTAATTTTATAATAATGAATCGAGGTAAATTTTTTTTTTTTTTTGCTAAGTTGAAAGTTTCAATTTACCTCGAAACTTTAGAAATAAAAAAAAATTACGAAACAAGTAATAATAACAAAAAAAACTAAAAATAAAATAAAGTCTTGAAAACAATTTTTTGTAAATATTATGATAATAGTTTTAGAAAAAATAGTCAAAAATAAAAATGAAAAATTGCATTTGAGTGAAAATGACTTTTTAAATGCAAAAAGTAAAAACAAAAATCTGTAAAATAAATTTAAAGTTTTTATTTTCATGTTTATCTAGTCAAAACCACTTCATTCTCCCTTTTTTTCAAAAAAAAAAAAAAAAAAAAAAAATTTTTTTTTCTCTATTTGTAACAAATTTAAATGAAAACATATTTCTTCAACATACATATATACATAAATAAATATGTAAGTATGTATAACATAGAGCTGAAAAAAAAATATCCGGAAAATCATAGTATTTATCTAATTATAGCAACCATAAATAACTATATAATGGTACTCAAAATATCAGAAGAGTACTCTTAACAAAAAATTTTTGAAAATAAATGAAAAAAAAAAAAATTATGGTTTTTGTTTTTATCTAATTCTAAAATAAAAAAAGATTTTTGAGTTTAAGTATCTAGTATTTTGTATTTACGTCATATTTGTTTTGAAAAGCGTAGGAATATAATTATGTACTAGTTAATCATGGACTATTTTTTAATTATTTTTGTCTTGAACTTTGATTATTAAAATTGAGACAGTGTTATTTTTGTAAATTTTACAAAAAATTAAAAAAAAAAAAAAAAACAAATAGAAAAAATTAAACCAAATGCTTTTTTAAAAATAAAATTTATCATGTACATTTTTATTTTAATTTTTAAATAAAAATTTATCGGATAAATTGTTTTTAAATTTTGAATATACATTTCTTTTTGCTTCATAACGTTACAACAATAGCTGATAAACTCTTTTTTTTTTGTATTGTTTTTAAATTCATTATGCAGCGATAACAAAATCAGTGATGTTGTATTCTTATCAGAGTTGAGAAAAAAATCTACTTTTGTAAATTTTATGTGGGTGGTAGTTCTACGAAGAAAGACATTATATACATAAGTGTTGAGAAATCTTATTTCTGGATTTCGTTGTGTGACTGATAAAGTAAACTATTGACAATTTGTAAATTTTTTTCAAAATTAATTTGTTGAATTAAAAAAAATTTCTGTCAGGCGAAAATTCAAAAATTGAGAATTATTTTGATTTGGAAATTTTGTTCCAGTATTATATCTTGAAAGACACTTTACCAACATGTTTTGTATCTTTTGGATAGCGCAAGTAATTTTTTCATAATGAAAATTATATAGTGCCTTATTAATTACATTTTAAGAATTTTCTTATACATAAATATCCTGAATTAATAAGGATCTGTACAAGGTTATAGATTTTCATAAACTTTTTATAGGAAAAAAATTTTACTCTTTCGAATCTCTTTCTGCGAAAGTACTCATATTTATAATGTTGCACATGATAAACAGTCAGATTTTTCAATAAAATATGCACATGTGCAGACACGTTTAGATAAATTCAGTAAAACTTTAAATAGGTAATAAAGTTTTACACAGTATATATGTACGTACCTATTTACTTGAAATATTATATGCACGAAAAAATATTGAAAATTTAGTATTTCAGAATACTAAAAAAAAAAAAATTTTAAGTAGAATTTAATTATAGTGAAATATATGTACGTGACAGTAAATATCTAAAATTGTCGTCTGTATCTTTATTACACTTTTTTCTTTAAATTATAATCTGCATTGAATATACATAAGTATAATTGCCTATATATGTACATATGTATATACTTTTCTAAGCAAATAGATATTACATTAAAGGTGTTTTATGGTGAAATATTTTTAAAAACATATATACGACATACATATCATATGTACATATGTACATACTTATAGTTTTTGTGGAAGTCATATTCTAGTAAAAGTAGACTTACTAATTTATATATTGTATATATTGAACTATAATGATGTTGCTTTGTTTGTTTCATTAACCGCAACTATACAATTATATTGGCTGTTTTATACAGTACATGTACAGTATGTATGATTACTCGTTATAATGTCTTCATAACGAGTAAATTGTGCAAATTGATTGATCGTTATATAACAACAAAGTACTTCTCATATGTACATACATATTACATACTTTATTGAGTAGTCAAAACGAAATTCATATAGATATTTTTGAACTTCCATGTACTTAGTATATGTGAATAAAAAATATGTACGAGTATAGTATATACATATACTTTATCTATTCACCCTATGTATATATATATATTATTGTTCATTTATTATGATAAAACATACACCTTATAATACATAGTATGAATTCATGTCTGGTTTAGCATAGTTGATGACATGATATCATACTTTTATTGAGGGAAACAGCGACGACGACTACAAGCAATTTAAATATGGACAAATAATTCATTGATGAGCAAGATTTCAATTTAATCAGTGACTAAATAGGTATCCATTTAATATATGTTGCAGAAATTTTATGTATGTATAAATTAAAACCTATATAAACAAATTAGCTATCTATACACTACAAAAATTCCATTTAAAAATATTCATACGCTTATTTCCTTGAATTTTAAACAAATCGATTACTTATTATTTCTTTTGTTTATCAAATTAAATAGATACTCATAGATACATAGGTAATATGTATGTAAATAATAAAATAAGAGACTTAAAGTGAATTTGCAAGAAAATCTTCACGCAATATAATGTTTGTTTACCAATACAGAATATATTTATATTTTTTTATTTATGGAAAAGTGTGTTCCACATGCCAAAATATATATTTTGAACAAATTTTTCGTCTAAAAAATTCATCATATTTAATTTTTTCCCACCCTAGAAATTTGTTTATCTTGTAATTTGTATCTTATTCTGTATAACAGATGATTTTGAAAATAGTTTCAGTTCAATTTAATATTTTATTTCTATTTTTATATGTGTATTTTTTTCTTTAAATAAATATCCCTGCTTCAAAGGTAAAAAATCTGTCACACTCAAAAGATTTAAAATAAATAAACGACTCTGCTGATAATAATTATAAAATATTGCAAAGATGAAAAATGTTTGAGATTTTTAAACGGGGTGGATTCCATAGCGCAACAATTTTCATTAAAAAAAAAAAAAGATGCTATATGTGCCATGATTGTCAATGTCATCTGTTGATGACATACATATGTAATATGTAATACCCTTTGATACATACACATTCGAAAATACATATTTGTGTATGGTGTTGTGCACAGGTTATTTTTTTAAACACAATTACTATAATTTATGCCCAAGCATAATATATATGTAAATATGTATAAACATATTTTACAATATTACAGCATAAATGAGGTTAACATAAATTAAAAAAATTTTTTTTTATATTTTCTTTTGTCACACGATTATTTTTTTTTTCTATTCACTTTTGTTTTTTCATTCAAAAACTTGCAATAAATTACCTGGTTTTTCTTTATGTCAAATGAGTAGGTATTTCAAAACTCAAAAAAAAAAAAAAAAAAAAGACAATAAAGTTAATCCAGTTCAATTGAAATGCAAAACAGTAATCCACAATGAAATTGAAAACCTTTATTTATTTATCTTTTTTTTTTGTTTTTGAACAAAATTGCTAAATGATTGATCAAACCCTTTTCAAGAGCTTGAAAAAAAAAACAAAAGTAAGTAATTATTTATTGAATTTGTTTTTTTACAACGAAATTTGTTTAATATTTTGTTTGATTTTATGTTCAATTTTTTTGAATTTCTAACTTGTAAGATATTTTACAAAACAAAGTGCAAAATACAAAATCCCCAAAACGCACACCATTCACAAAAAAAAAAAAAAATAAATAAATAAATAAATAAATAAAATCTAGACTAGGCAATATTTACTTTTAAGTTAAAGACCTTTTCTTTTTCAAAGCACGTGTTCGTCGTTTTTCAATTGAACTTTTAAGATTGTTTAAAAATTTAGGTTTTTTTTTTTTTTTTGAAAAATTTCAAATAGTTTAAAATATTTTAAAATTGTTTTCTGTTTGTAAGAAATTTTCATGTAATGGCAATGAAAAAATTATTATGCAATATAAATAATTTCTTTAAATCTTAGATTTGTTTTTGTCATTTTTTACAGCAACAATAACTAACAATATTATTTTAATAATGGTTTTTTTTTTATCTATTATTAATATTTTTTATAGGAATTTTATTAATTTCGTTTTTTAAATTATTAATTACCTATTCAATGTAATAGTGATTTAATTTAATTATTTTTTTATAATTAAATTTTTTTTCTCATGAACACATAAAACCTCTTTGTTGTTTTCTTTTTTGTAATTGTTGTCTAATTCTTAAAAATTAACCTAATCAATATATTTAGAATCTATGTTTCATTAATTTATTGTACTTTTAAATTATTAATTTTAATTTAATTTACTCCCAAAGCACCTTTTTACAATTAAAATAATAAAAAATCACGATTAATAAAATTTTCTAATTGCTAGATTGTTTTTTTTTTCTTTTTTTAATGTTTTTTTTTTTGGTGTTTATTTTATATTTATTTTAACAACAAATAAATACCTATATGTATAATTTAAAGTTACTAATTTTCTTTATCACCTTAATTTTTATTTTTTATATATTTTTTCGCTTGAATTATTATTTTTTTTCTTTATAGTATTTAATGTACTTACACACAGCTCTTTTTTTTTCTATTTAATTCAATTTTTATTTTATTGAATATAATTTTCTACAATATTTTGCTTTAAGATGAGAATTCAACTTATTAATTTTCTTCTTCTTTCTTTTTGTTGTATAAAGATATTTAGTTTTTTTTTTTTCCTCAAAAGGCAGTCATTAAACGATTATCTAATATATGTTTTCTAGTTACTAAACAAGATATTTTAATTAATTGCGATATATATTTTTTGTTAAAAAGAAGAACGCCTAAATTTTTAAAAACTAAGTATTAAATTTAATTTTTAAAATTTTATTTATGTATTTATTTTTTTTTAAAGATATTGAAGAAATTTTTTTTTCAACACCACTTTCACATAAAATCACGTTTTCAGAGATGAGAAGAATTTCTATATCATACAATATTTGATATATTTGTCTAATATAACTTAAATATTTTCATGAAACTGAAAAAAAAAAATTCAGCAGTTTTTCAGAAAAAAATAATAATTTTTTTTTTTAAATTAATTTTAATGAACACACCTTCAGATTTTAAATTTATCATGCACAACAAAACGAACACAACTGCTGAAGACCGACAAGCGATGACTGAATTATTCGATGATTGAGTATATTTAAAAGCTTATATGTGAAAAAGTTTTTATTTTTTCCCTACTTATTTTCTCTCAGATTTTTGTTTTTTTTTTTGTTATTTATTTATTATTTTATATAAAACATTTTTTTTTTCAATAAACTATATACATACTTCAATTTTTTTTTAGGAAGATACACTATACTATAGCAACCACACAGATACTTAAAATATCGGGCTTGACAACAAATCGTTCAACACGTATATAAAAAAGCTTTTATTTTGTGAAATGAACTTTTTACACCTTTTTCATTCAATTTCACTTTATCTTATTTTTATAAACATATTTTATTCAATCTTTATAATGGAAATATGTAAAGATACATATCTTTGACCTTAAGTTTAATTAATTAAAAATTTTGACAGAACCTTTATACATTTGAAAGTTGTATCTGTCGAAAATTAAACATTGCACTGTAGGAAAAGCAAAAGTTTTTTTTCAAATGCAAATATGAACTAAGCCTTATACAAATTAAATAGTTTTTAAAAATTTTCATTTGTATTAACGGTTACTATATATACATAATATGCTCAATACGTTAATTTCATTATTAATTTAAAAATACTTCAACACATTCATATGTACACATCTTAAGATGTAAAAAAGCTCAAATTTGCTTTTCTCAGCTCACCTGGTTAATTGATGATGTGTTATTTTTCTGCAGAAGATTGTTGTAGATTAGATTTGTGGAAAGTGAACTTTGTATTATGTTATCATAACATAAAGAATAGTTATAGCATTTCTAAGGGGTTACACATATGTTAAGTATTCTTTATATCTTTCAATGCATTTATATGCATTCAATTAGATGGCTTGAAAATAAAGATTTTTTTTTTTTTTTTTTCATGCTAACTGCATGTAATACTTTTTCTTTGAACATATACATATTTGAAATTATTAGCAAGATTTTTTCAGATAACTCGAAAAAAAAAGCTGTGGAAATAATGACAGATTTTTCATGAAAATTACATGATATATAAGTGTAATTTGTAGATAAATATGTAGCTAGGTACATAAATATTTTGTAATGTAAAATTAAATGTTTTCTATTAAATTTCAATTACACTTTTGTTATGTGAAAGAAATTTTAACTTCTAAAGTTCGAAGGTTTTTCTTAAGCAAAAATTAAAACAGAATTCTAAAAATAGTTTTTAAAAAAAAGTCTGCAATGCTTACTATGTAAAAAAACTACATTGTTGCAGTTTATAAGAATAAAATGCATTATTGATTACAAAAAGATTATTTTCCCTATACAATAAGTAGTATGTATACCAATAACACCCTACAGATACATAAAGTAAAATGTATCTCTTGAAGAGTATTTCAATTTCTCTTTCTAAAATTACTATTAAATTTCTTTTCAGAGAATCATGTTAGAATATGTACAAAAAAATAAATAATTATTGTATATATTGATTAAAGTGCTTTTGCCTCTCATTCATAAAAGCTCATGTATATTTCTTGTGAAAGATACTTTCAATTGTATATCTACTTTGTATTTGTATCTTTTCACGCATATTTTACATATAGATGTTTATTTTGTATAAGTAATAAAGGTACGTGTTATCATTGCAAAAGAAAAGGGCGATGTAAAAGGGCGAGAAGATAATTTTGTGTACATATGTACATAGTATAATTGTGACGTTAACTCTGTTAAATTAATGGCGTGGATACCATCGAGTCTAACCATTATATTATATTTTTTCTTCTATTGTTCCTCTTATGTAAGAAAAATGCTGACGGCATCATGTCAAGAATGCATGTCACATATATTTTATTTAAATCACCTATATATCTACTTATATACTTATTACACATATATTATCATATCATTATTGTAACCCATTAATGTATATAACATATAACACTATGAAGAAAAAAAAGAAAAGCTTTCTTATATGTTAAACATTTTTATTTAATTTCTTTCGTTTTTATACCACACACAAGATTGAAATCTGGATTTTTGGAATGGTAAATGGTTTAATAGTGTCGCCATGATGTCGTCACTATGAAATAGTTAAAAATGTAAACCATAAGAAAGAGAAAGAAGCAATTTTGTTAAAAGATAAAAAGGATTTACTGAGTTAAGAAAAAATAATGACAAAAAATTGAATGCACTTAAATGTAGGAGTAAATAGTCCATAAAGATTTTAATATATGTACATATAATGCCCTAAACGTTTTTTATTGAAAACAGGAAGAAAAAATTCTATGAGTACGAATTTTCACAACGGTTGTTTTTTACTAATAGAAAATTTACAATAAAATATGTTAAAGCAAAGATTGTTTTTTTCTCACTTAATTTTCAAATTAGAAGTGCGAAATAACTGCAGTTATGTGGCTTAATGATGGCATTTTTGGAAACATAAAAGTTTTATTATAAGTCTGTAGAACAGTGTGAGACACTATGATCCACCAATCCTTATGGTTTTTTGTTAGACTCTGCAGGATCAATCTGCAGTTTAATTTTTCTACTGTCACCTTGTAAATTTAGTTGAAGTCGTTGTTGAAATTTGTAAGTTGTTTTTATTGGAATTATACTCTTAATTTTTTTTTTATACTAAACTGCAAAAGAATTTTTCAGTGATATATACATATAAAAATTTTTTCTATTTTATAAATTTTTTAAATTCGGTTTAGCTTATTTTTAAATAAAAATTAAAAATTTCCGTTTAATTGTATTCTATGAAATACAATTATATACATAATAATTATTATAATTATTCATTTTGAATGCTAAAAAGATAGAGCACATTAGAAATTCTTTAAACTGCTTCTAGAGTTATTATAAAATTTTAAATCATTTCATTGATCTGTTACTGATGAAAATGATTTATATTTAATTTAAAAATATTTTATGAAAACGTGCTTGTACTATTATTTTAAATTTTTTTTTTTTTTTTTTTTTATGTATTACATAGATTCACTTTACATACAAATTACTTATAATTTGCACATGTTATTCATTATAAAAATAAATTTCCGTCATTAAGAATAATAATTTTTTAAAGATACTTTACTATAGTATCATCTAATACAAATGTAAATGTTCTATACCTCTCCTAATTTTAAATATCTTTTAGTTTGAAATTACTATACTTTCTTTTTTTTTTTTTTTTAATTTGAAAACTGTTATTTCTATTTCAATTTTCTTCGATCAATTTGAATCGAAAAACGTTGTCCTTGTTACAAATTTCTTATAAAATTTTCAAAAAAAAAAAAAAAAAAAAAAAAAAAAAAAAAAAAAAAAAAAAAAAAAAAAAAAAATTACATTAATTTACATATTATATTGAGTAGGTGAACATATTAAATGTTGAAATAAAAATTTCATGCATGTAACATGCATTGATATGTAAAAATAAAAAAATAAATTTTAGAAAATGAATTTCATATGAAAAACATAAAACGCTATCTTCGAACACCTCTTCACGTACTTAAATCGAAAGGTCATCGATTTATCATAACAAATTCCATGCGCCCTCGCCAAAATTTTTTTTTTTTTTATCTGATACTCAAAGGAAAATGAAATTATTGATAGCCTAATAAAGAAGTTATCTGAATTATTATTAAAAATATCTATAAAATACGGAAAAGATAAAAAATTTATAGCATAATATGCGTATAACAGTAAAAATCAATATCTAATCTATCAAAACGTAAAGGGTGTTACATTCATTATGTATCTGTGTTAAAATTATTTTATGTATTTAAAAAAAAATGTACCTACATATATGGAATTATGTAATCGAATTCTGGTTAGAAAACTAAAATTTAATCTTGAATTATGTCAATAACAAACCAACCGCATCAGGTACATCATAATTTTTGTTGTACGCTAATAATACTGTTATAAAATAAAACACAATGAAGCAATAATATAGTGTAAATTTAATAATAAATCATATCTGTACATGATGAATATCTTCTCAATCTCAACACCCATCCGTAATCTATCAGTTTAGACATTTAGACAAAGTATGTAAGTATTATATAGTATCTTTGTATACATATCTAGATATTGTATCTGAAAATCTCACTTTATGTACTGAATATTTACAAATCGGTGAAAGTAAATCGAATTTTTCATTTTTATTTGCTTAACTATTTATTCTTTTGTATTTGTTTTTTTTTTTTCTTAATTTTATTATTATTTTTCTCCATACTAATGTGAGCTTTTTTATTTTTTCTTTCTTTATTGCTTTAAGTAAGTGATTTATAGGCTTTTATAAATTTAAAAAAAAAATATTTTAAATTCACTTTTGATGATTTAATCTCAAGACCATTGAGATTTTTGATCATATCTTATAATTATTTTAATGGTATTGATTCAATCGAAAAAATTAGATAAAAAGAATACTACTTTCACTGCTTTGAAAATTTATAAATTATGGACAAATTGTTAAGAAAAAAGGTTTGTATTAATTATGTCGTCAGAATTATGAGAATACATCAAGAAAAAAAAAATTGAAAAAAATTCTTTAAAATTGAAAATCAAATATTTTGAAATTTTTTCAGAGATTGATTTTAATTTTAAATTAGTTTAGAGCTACAAAAAAGTTGATTATACAATACAATTAGGCATATGAAAATTAAATTCGAATAAGTACCTAAACGTGAGATTTTTTTTACTATAGAGTTATTATTTTTAGTTTGTTTTTTCTTCTAAAAATAAGAAAATTTTATTTCTTAAAAAAAATGTTTTTATGGCGTAAATGATCAGATATTATGTTTTTAGAATTTTAAACTCTATTTTTGCAGGTAGGTCGTATAAAAAATGTTCTGTTGCATTTTTTATTCTTTTAATTATTTGCCATTTTTATGAAATTTTTTCCTTTTCGTTCGAATATGTCCGTTCCGTTTCAGTCTTATATAAATTTTAAGATAGTTTAAAAATTAAGTTTACTTGTTTTAAATTTAAAAAAAAAAAAATTGTTTATTTTCTTTTTCCTTTAAATTTTAAATTGAAGTTGAAATTATTTTAGGGTTTTAGCCATGTTTGAAAAAAAAAACTTATTTAGTCTCGATCCTTTTTCACAAAAATATAAATTGTGTGCAATAAATTATAATTTTGGAAAAAACAAATCTTTTAACATTTTTAAGTCATTATTACTTATTTCGAAAAAAATAAAAAATAATTTGAAGTCAAGCTTCAGTATTTATTTGATTGTAAATGTTTTATAATCTTTTTTAAAGCTTTTTGTTTTGTTTGTTTTTTATTTTTTTGTTTTTTTCACAATTTAATATCTTCTTTTTTGAAATACATATTTTCAAGCATACGTGTTGAAATTTATTAATTTTAAGACACGTTTGATGCTTACACATCAGGTAAAATGTTAATTTATGTTTGTCATGCATTTCAATTGTAACTAACCGTGAAGTTAAAAAAATCCTCGTTAACACTATTTGCAATGTATTTTCAAAAGAAGTACAAAAAAAAAAATTTTCAAAAAATGTGTCTGACATTGAACATTTTTTTAAAAAGAAATTATTTTATAACAAACAAAAAAAAAAAAAAATTTATGCACACTTCATAAAAAAATTATGCTAAAGTTGAACAAAAATTATTTTATAAGACTGAATATGCTTCTTATGAATTTTGATGTTTTTAATTTGAAAATATGGAAAAAAAAAAAATACAATAACTGAGAAAAAATATAAGGAAAAAAGTAAATAATAATAATATCAAATTAAAATTAACGCACTATTGAATATTTCAATTAATATAAAAATATGGAAACTCTACAAAAAAAAAAAAAAACAAACAAAGTAATTATAGTAACTTTCCTATAATAGTAAAATTTGAATTTATTGTAGGTATCAAATAATAACACCACCAATGAACTCTATGATTATTATTAAGTTACTCACCTTGAATTATTATTTCTGAGATTATTACAAATTCAATCTGAAAATAAAAAAAAAAATAAATAAATAAATAAAAAGTTAGAATATAACAAAAATTTTATATTATTTTATTATATAGTTTTTCCATTAATGGAAATTTTTTAATTAAATTTTAACTAAAATTTAACATATGATCATATAGATTTTTTAAATTTTATTTCGTTGTTTACGTAAATTTAAATAATTATTTGGATTTATGCAAAAGAATAGAATTGACAAAATAGAAAAAAAAAAAAACTATTTTAATACCTATATTAATCATAATATGACGTCAACGATATTTTCATTGGAAAAAAACACAATTAATAAAAAAATTTTTTTTTAGCGTTTTATTTATCCTACATTTTGATTTTTATACGTGATTGAAAAATACATAAACATCCGATAATAAAAATTATATAAATATTAAAAAGAATATTTCAAACATATAATGGAATTTTTTTTTTATTGAAGTTAAGTAAAAAGTTTCAAAGTAATTAACTAATTAATTCGCTGGTCATTATTATTTTTATTTTTACAATTTGATGAGCCTTAGCGTATAGGGATATCCATATAGAATAAAAAGTGGATAGGGAAATGTTGTGGAGGAGAAGTTAAAAAGTGTTATTGAATGTACTGTTTGAGCTAGTTCAGAGTCTAAGGGGTGCTTAGCACATAGGGTGAAAGGTCAGTAGTTTTTATGAATCTGTTTTTTTTTTTTTAATTAATGTAATTCGTATTAAGAACCCTGATTACTATGAAAATTCTCTAGAAAATAAAATTCAGATTTATGTAACACATGAAAAATGTTGTGCAAACTCCTCCAAAAAATAGTAGAAATCCAAAAATTATAACCATTCAATATACGGTCGAAAAGCAAGTCTAAATATCTGCTTAAACTTATTTTTATCACCGCTATTGAATATTAAACTCTAAATTAAAATCGAAATTAAATTCTTCTATTAGTAAGGTCCTTTGTCTATAAGATATACAGATATTTTTCTTTAATTAATTCGTTAACAAGCCAAATCGATCAATTTTACTTTTTGAAATTTTTGTTTTTAAAATTTCTATGGCAGAAAACACGTCTTAGTATAATTCTACACAACGAAATGAAAAACATTCGGATAATAAATTATTTTTTGTACAAGCTACTTTATTACTTTTCTTGTGAAGTTCGATTTGGCTTGTGACCAGCTTGATTAACTATTTATAATGTTATAAAATTACCCAAAAATGATGTGTAAATTAGGATCAAAAATGTAATTATCCCATTTAATTTGAGTCATAACTATTATAGTGTACCGGAGGATATTTACAGTATCAAATTTTTCTGATTTTTGTTGGTTTTGCGATCGAAGATTCCAAAAATTTCTAACGAAAATATTTCATTTGAATCGTCAAAATCTATTTATAGTGTTCTCTCTGACTGATCATATTAACATCATTGTAATTAAATTAGATTTAAAAAAATTTAATAATAAATAATTTAATTTGCCACATAAATATTCATTAATAATAAAAATAGCTGTTAATTAGTAATTAAACTTAAATTAATCAGTCTTAATAATAAAAAACAAACAAACGTGTCTTTTCATTTTATCAAATTATCAATTTTAACAAATCACAGGTACGTACATACATAATTATACTACATGATACACGTGTATAATAAAATAATTAGTATAGCTTTTATTTAAATTAATTATTTTAAATTCTAATGAAAGTCATAATTCATAAATGATAAAATAGATACTATACGTGTAGAAATTTGAAAGGATATTAAAGCTTATGATATTGCATAGACGTAGAAAATAAGGATAATTTTTCAAATTTGATTGAAATTATTAATCCTTTAATCAGAAACTATATTTAAGAAAAAGTATTATCTTTAAAAAAAAAGATAAAGTGAATCATATAACAAAAAACCGGAAAATAGCAATAAAAAAAACTTTCAATTTCTTTTCCAATTACAAATAAAAACAAGTAACATGTAGAGTAAAATTTAGAAATAGAAAAAAAACATTCATTTTATTTACAATTTCCTTAGAAAAATAAAATGAAATTAATGTTTCAATATACAACTATATTAAAAAGGATAATTACAGGAAAAGCATAAACAACATTGATTCTATGCGATAATGTAATTTTATTTTTCCCCCATTCAATTTCAACTGAAATCGAATTAGTTTGACCGTCTACCAAATCTACTAGATTTCAGACTACATTTACAATCTACATGTGAAACATACATATGTACATATGAGTATATGAGTATTCTTTGTTAGAACCAACAGTCGACCATACGAAACGAGGTAATTTGCACATTTTGTGAATTAAATTTTTGCTTGCAAAATATATTTATGCTGAAAAATCTAGGTCTTTGATTAAAAAGAGAAAAAATAAAATTATTGTAAGGATATACTATAAATGCATGATTACAATTCATTTCATATTCCAATGTTCAAGTTAGTTCACAATTCATGCATATTTGACGCTATAGAAATATTGAGCATGTAAATTATTCTAAAAACTAGGAAAAAGAATACCTACTACAAAAAAAAAAATCTTCAACATTTAAACATACAAGTTTCGAGACTTGATGGCGCCAAATAATTATATGATTTTCACAATGTTCACAATCAGCTTATACAAAGAAAAATTGATTTCCTTCCTTTGGGTGGGTGAGGTTTCTTTTATTTACAAATGTGTGAGTGTGTGTATGAGGAAAGAATGATAGATGATTGGGATTCTTAAAATGATAAAGTATAAACATAGTGAACATTTTTTTTTTTTTGTGAACAAAATAAAAAAATACAAAAATAACATATAAACAAACATTAAATTTATAAAAATAAACACATACACGAGCATTATCATTCAATCAATTGAAACAAGAAAAAAAAATAATCATTCAGCATAAAAAATGTTCTGTGTGTGTGTTTTTTTTTTTGTTGTTTTGTTTTTAAATTTTCCAATTTCTAATGGATAAAAATAAATTGGATTTTCTTTTAAGCTTATTTTATTCATTGCACATTTTTTTTGCACAATGAATAGAAAAATATTCTTGAATTTTACAATGTCTATTTTGTAAATTATTTATTTCTAGTTTATACCTTCAGTAAATAATATTAATGAATTGTAAAAGCGTATTTGTGATACTGAACAAAAAAATAAATAAAACAATGTTATTTCATTTCACTATATTTACATCAATAATTGTAAAAGATATCATGAAAAGAACAATATATACAATTGAATATCTGGGTCAAAAGTTCTTTTTACAAAATACTATTAAGGGATAAAGAGAATGAAAAAAAAAAAAAAAAAAAAATAGAATTATACAGTTATGGTTTAGCACATTTCAAATTAATATGTATTGTTGCCTTTTACAATTTGAAAGACGAACATTTTAGGGGTTGATACAGAAAAGAGTAAATAAAATTTGATAAATTTCATGTGTAATGGTAATTTTTTCTTGCTGAATAAATAGGAAAAATTTGATTTCAAAGATATTTTACATGTATCTATTTTAAATGTACATAAATTTTCACATGATACAATATCATTGTGATAATTTCTAAACTAGAAAAAAAAAATTAATAACATAGAAAATATACTAAAACTTGCTGAAACTTAATAGAAGAATCCTTAATAAAAGAAACAAGAATGCTATAGAAGATTGCTAAATACGGAAGATAAATACCACTTTAAATTGCCCACAGCAAGTAATCTTGTGCATTTTTTTATATAACACAAAGTAACAAAGGAATTTTTTCTATTTTTTGTTCAATCTTGAAAATGTATTGCTGCATTAAAATTATTGCAATTTTTTTTCTATTTTATATAATTTTGTTGTTGTTTATTTTTTTTTTCACTTTTTTTTTTATATTCATCAGTACAGTGAAAATGTTATATACAATTTATGTATTAGAAAATAAACTGGGTCAAAGTATTTCAAGTGAAACGCATTAAGAGTAATGTAATTGTATCTATTTTGTTATTATTATTATTTGTAATTATAAAGTTAAAGTAAGTATTTAATCTATTGAGTAAAATAAAATCAATTTTTAATGTAAGCAAATCTGTTGCTGTTTCATTAAGTAACATTATCATAAATAAAAATATTTTAGTTTTACAAAAATATTTAATATGGATTTAATTTTTTTACATTATTGAATGAAATATAAAATTTCGTTAATTATTTCAATATCATGTGTTGAAAGTATATGTATTTCATAAATCTTCAAAATAGTCTTAAAATAAAATTTTAGATTTATTGTAAAATTAGTGAAACCATTAAATAAGGTTTTGTGATTATTTTCCAAAATATTGCAATAAATAATGAAAAATAAACCTTTTTTTTATTATTACACAAGCATAATTTTCTTTCCGTTGATTTCTACGAAATCCTAAATTTGAATTTTAATCAAAATAAAAGTTGATAGCTTCAATCTTAACCAATCAGATTGTGTTTTTTATATGAAAATTCATTTTAATCGTTAATTTAAAAAAAAAAAAACAAACTCCCACCTTATACTGGGAAATAATTTTTATTCAGGCCTGGATTTCGTCAGTTATGCGATCATGTGATATTTTAATGGAAAAATTCAAGTATGTTATTTTGTTGTTGCCTTCGATAATAAATTAACAATCGTAAATGTAAATAACGTTACTCCTTTTGCTTTTCTTTTTAATTTAAAATTTTTAATAGAATGTCTGAAGATCAACAATAAAAAATGCGACTGGATATTAAAATTCTCTACGAAATCATTAACTACCATCACCAACAACTGTTGAAAATCGATCAAATGCTGAAGTATAAAAATACACCTCTTGGGACCGATATTTCACACAAAATTATTACCGAAAAAAGGGTAATTAAAAGTTAATTAAAAATCTTTTTTTTTATAATGAATACGTAGTTAGTGAAAAAAAGATTCAGATTGAAAGAAAAATATTACGTGATAGATAAAATCCTTTTGATTGTGAAGATGAAATATTTCTTAGAAGATATCGTTTCGTAAAAGATGCAGCAATGTTTACTGAGGAAAACTTAAAAGCATTTCTTTGAAGGAAAACAAAAGAAGTAACTTTTTTCCTCCTTTTTTTCTTTTGAAAATTCATTGTAATAAATGCTGGTTTTACTCAAGAATGGTCTTCAAATGCTAATCAACGTATAACTAGTTTGACAAATTGAAGTTCAATCAAGCTAATAATAGTGAAAATTCAAATCGATCAGTTGAAAATTGTTCAATTACAGACGGGGGTTATTGTAAATCAACAAATAATACTGAAAATCAAGCAAAAAGTAAGAACAGATACTTTTTACTAAGACTATAATTGTTTAAAAACAAAGAAAAATCATAAAAATGGAATAAATATAATTTTTAAATTCAAATTATGTGTAATTATGCATTTATTATTTCAAAAATTATGAAAATTGACTGACATATTGAGAAAAGGTTATAAAAATTATTAAAATTGTTAAACGCAAAGGCAATTTCATTATAAAAGGGAAAAAATCTGAATTAAATAAAACAGTTAAAAATGAGAATTAAACAAATTTACAAGTTTTATTTAAATTTTTTATTTTTATATTTTGCATTGAGTTTATTTGTTCAAAAAGAAATTTCTGATGTTGCATTGGGTAAGTATACAAATTTGAAAACTATAATAAAATATTAGAATTGAAAAAATTCAAGACGACAAGAAACAATATATAATTTATAATTTTTTATAATTTTTACTAAAAAATATTTAAGGTTTATCAGAAATTATTAATGGATTACGACCATCATGTCTTGTAATTTTTGCTATTGAAGAATCACATCAAAGTGAAGTTGTAGATGATTTTATATTTCAAATTCATAAATTACATATACGGACATGTATATTTTTTGAAAAAGATAAATATTTAAAATTCATTGAAAATTCAATTTCAGCATCAATTGAAAGTCATAGTTTAATTTTTAATGATCCAAAAAAAATAACTAAAGAAATTCATAATAAACAATTAGCACATCGATTATGTTTATTTATGTTTTATAGTGGTGCTAAAAATCCTCCACATTTTACAGATGTTCGATTTGAAGAACCAATGAGAGCTGTTGTTATAACGAAACCACGACCAAAAGCGTAATTTATATAAGAAAAAATTAATTTATACATATTCAATTATACATACATATTTTCATAACATCTTTCCAATTTTTTAATGTAGTTTAAGGGTATATTACAATCAAGCAATCCCGATAGGTGAAAGTAATTTACATCTTGTCAATTGGTATGATGCAAATAGTATTGGACTTTATAAAACTCCTCTTTTACCAGATTCAGCAGATGTATATTCAAATTTTAAACAAAGAACATTTTATGTTCCAGTTATTCATGTAAGTTAGATCGATTTTTTGTTTAAATGTAAAATTTTCACCAAAAACAGAATTCGTTTGATATTTAGTCACCTCCTTGGTTTTTTGTTGATAAGAAAAATGAAAGTACCGATATAATTTCTGATGTTGAAGAAAATTATGACGAAGAAATTTCGTATAGTTTATTGAGAGTTATTGGTGGACGAGATCATCATTTATTGTGTTTGTTAAGTAAAAAAATGAATTTCAATTTTCAATATATTGATCCAATAGAACGAACTCAAGGTACTTCAAATGAGAATGAAAATTTTACAGGTGGAATTGGTATGATACAAAAAAAGGTATATTTTAGTAGGTTTGGTAGAATTTTTTATTTTTAATAATCGAAAATTTTAATACAAATTATCCTTCTTAATTATTATTTTTTTCATTAAATAGAAAGCACATTTACTTCTTGGAGATGTTAGTTTAAGTTGGAAAAGACGAAAAGCTGTTGAATTTTCATTTTTTACATTAGCTGATTCTGGTGCATTTGCTACACATGCACCAAAACGACTTAATGAAGCTTTAGCACTTATTAGACCATTCAAATTAGAAGTTTGGCCATTTTTAATTTTAACTGTATTATTATCAGGTCCAACATTTTATCTAATTAATGTAATACCATATTATACAAATACATTTAAACCAAATTTTATATTATATCCTGATTATATTATGGAAATAACTGGTTTTAAAAAACATAATAATAAAATTTTGAAAAAAATGAAAAAAAATTTAAATGAAAAACCACATTTTGCAGAATGTGTTTGGTTTACACTTCATATATTTTTGAATCAATGTAAAATTTTTTGTAAATAGAAATTTCTCAAATTTTTTTAAATTAATTTAAAATTTTTTTTTTTTTACAGCATATATTGAACCATATAAAAATTTTAGAGCAAGATTTTTAACAATAATTTATTCAATAGCTGCAACAAATATATTAACTGCAATTTATTCAGCACAATTAACATCACAATTTGCAAGACCAGCAACAGAAAATCCAATTGATACATTAGAAAAATTAGAATATGCTATGAAATATCGTGATTATAAATTATTTGTTGAAAAAGATAGCTCTTCTCTTGCAATTTTAGAAGTAAGCCGTTAAATTTAAAAGATATTTTTTTGTCATTTAAATACAAGTTTTTTTTTTTTACTATTATTTTTAATTTTTATTAATTTCAATAGAATAGTACAGAAATTTTTCGAAGATTATACACAATAATGAAAACACAAGGTGAAAATGAATATTTTGTTGATTCAGTTGAACAAGGTATTAAATTAATTTCCGATGGATCTCAAAAAGTTATTTTAGCTGGCAGAGAAACAATTTATTACAATATTAAACGATATGGTATGAAGAGCCAATTTTAAATGAATTTTTTTTTTTTTTAAAACAATTTTTTATTTTTTAATTTTTTTTATTTAGGTTTGAAAAATTTCCAATTAAGTTACAAATTATACACACGTTATTCAGCAGTAGCTGTACAAATTGGGTGTCCATTTTTGGATAGTCTTAATGATGTGTAAGTGATATAACAATTTAATATATCACTAAGGGATTCTCATTTGAAAATAAAAGAAAATTGGTAATTTACTTTTTTTTTTTTTTTTTTACAGTTTAATGAGATTATTTGAAGGTGGAATTCTTGATAAAATAACAGATAGTGAATATGATAAAATGTTAAAATTCACTGATAATAAATATGGTGAGAAAAATAATGAAAATATTGAAAAAGAAAACAATGAACAAAGACAAATTAATAAAAATGTTGAATCATTAATTGAACCAATTAATTTACGAATGATACAAGGAGCATTCATAATACTTTTAGTTGGATTTGCAATAGCAGGTAATGTGTATATACATCTTTTTTTTCTTTCTATAAAATTGTAAATTTTTCACTAATTTTCTCTTTAAAAAAAAAAATAGTTATAGTCTTTTTCTTTGAAATTACTGCAAGTAAGAGTAAAAAAATAAAACGTTGCATAACATTAATGTCTTGATAAAAACTCGTTTGGAATACTTTAAAAGTACTTGGAGTACTTTAAAAATTTTCAATTAAAAATGTACTAATAATGATTCAATTAATAAAATACTGTTTTGCTTATAATCACTTAATTTTT
Source organism: Bombylius discolor (assembly GCA_939192795.1). Lineage (NCBI taxonomy): Eukaryota > Metazoa > Arthropoda > Insecta > Diptera > Bombyliidae > Bombylius > Bombylius discolor. Next base: position 15,563,053 of record OW584241.1, on the reverse strand, counting down.
GTTAGAAAAATAAAGCTGGAGTGTACTAATGTTAATAAATTAATAATTTTGCAGATAAACTTTGAGTTAAAATTTTTTTAATACCCATCGCTCTTTCCATGAAAGTTTTCTCTAAATTGGAAAATATAGGTATATTATTAAATAATATCGCTCACATTAAATGTGACGAAAGAATAAATAAACAATTTTAAGGATGATACTACAAAAGGAATTAAGGAGGACAGCTTAAACGGAAATTCGAAACCTCGAATAGGACAGTAAACCTACATATATCAAAATTAAAAGTATAATGGACCACAGAGAAAAAAAAAATAATATAACAAAAATGCCAGTACAACTTGTATCTAAAAAAATAAAAAATAAAAACAAAAAAGTATCGCATAAAGTAAAAGCAGAAAGAACAAAAATATTACTTTTATTTATGAAGTGATCATGATCAAATCAGAGGTCAATAGTTCAACAATCATACTAATGTAAAATCAAAAAAATAAAATCATTTATAATAGAAAACGAAAAATTCAAATCATTGTATTATTAAATATGAAATTTTCTATTTCTTGTATTTGGGAAATAAATAATTATTATTTCAAATAATAAACAAGGTATTAAAAATTCACAATTAGGTAAGCAATTTTGTAATACTCATGGGGGAAAAAACCCCTACACGTGTAATTTTTTTTTATTGTTCACTTCTGTTTGACTTTGTAATTTGTGTAAGTTCATAAAATACTTAAGTTGTAAATTGTTTTATTTTATTAATTAATAATTGATTTTAAAAAAAAAAAAACAAATGTTTACAATATGATTGCTTTTTTTAATATAATTTTTGTACTTTATAACCTCTTTCGATAAATGTTCATTGGCATTTTGAATAAATTAAAAAAAAAAAAATAATACTAGAAATATTAATTGAAAAGTTGTTAAAAACTTTCATAAGAAAAAAGTTCAATAACTGACCAATGAACATTATTTTCAAATCCGGAAAAGTAAATATTTTATTTGTTTTACTACAATTTATTTTTTTTTTTTAAATTTTTATAAAATAAATACAAAAGGTTCTAAGGTTACATTTACATTTTTGTTTTTTTGTAAATATTTAAATATTGTACAAAAAAACTTTCTATTAAAATTTCACAATCAACTAGAGAACATTTCATTGACATTAAATTTATGAATATTCATGTCATTAACATGAATCCGCTTATGTGATATTTTGGAAAAATAAAACTTTTTCATATACACACATTTGTATTATGAATATGTATGTGACAGGATTTAAAGTTTAAGTAAAATAAATAAAGAATTTATAGAATATAAAATCCTTATTAGGTGTTTTAAATGGCTACCTTGAAGAATTAAAAAAAAAAGTGAACGTAACATTAATAATAATCTAACTATAACTATTCTATAATAAGTATTAAGCCTTGTCATTTTTGTAATCCTGAAACAGCCCTGTCATTGAGCCCGAAACTACATAAATGAGTACGTAAATTATGATTGTACCAAAGAACCTAGAAAGCACACTGTAACTCTTTTGGAGTTGGAAAAAATCTTTTTGGAATTTAGCTGATTTTTCCAATTATAAAATAGAGTTTATGCAATCGCAATAATTTTTTCCAGGAAATTACAAAAATATATTTTTTTCCTTCAATTTTATCATCATAATTTGATACAATTAGATTCTTATTTTACTCTGCTATTATTTTAAAGAATCCCCATATGGTTCCCATAACATCATATTTATTTTTCTTCATGTGGAGGTCAACTAAACTTTAAACGGAAAAATATAATTTTCAAGAATGCAATAAAATATGAGGAAAAAAAAACATACTTAACGTATACCCACTATAAATACGCTAACGATGCAGCTGTGTAAAAAAATTGTTACAATTTTTGATATGCTTCTTCAATTTTTTTTTTTTTTTTTTTTTCATGGCTACAATTCATTTTTTTTTTTTGTAAACAAAATAAGGAAAATATTAATTAACAAGGTTTTTCCTCCAAGACATAAACGATTGTGTTTAAAAGATTTCACATTGTTTATACACTCTGATTTCGAATTTATCACACAAACGTTTTTAGTGAGATTTTATTTACATTTTTATTTCAAAAATCTTTAATTTTCAAGATCAAGATCTTCGGTTGTTTTGTATATACATAGTTTTGTTACCGTTGCATAATTTAACTTTCGATACTTTTTCTTTAGGAAATTACTTCAATTTTATAACGAAGTCATATCTAAGTTTGAATGATTTACACATTTTTTTATTTGTACCTATCTAAAATATTTATATTTAATTTACATTTTTTTTTTTCAGATATTATGTACGTCATCATATAATTTTTATTCATGTAATTAATAAATTTCTTTAATATATCTGAACGATTTTTTCTACTAAAAATACATTTTAAAAAAGTAAAAATAAAATAAATGTAATCGATATTTAATTTTGGATACTTAAAAATAATTTAATTTATATTAAATTCTAAGGTTATTATCCTTGTATATAATATGTACAAATGTTTTTATAAATGTTTATTATTTACGTCATCAAGTTTAAAAGAAGATAAAATTCAGACATCGAATGAATCACGATGTTATTAATCTTTTATTTTTATTTTTTCGCAAAAATTTTAAAACAACTAAAATTTTATTTGAATTATATCTTGTCTCAGATGCGGTAGAGAATTTGTGTGTTTTTTTTCAGTTATGTATGTACGAATCAATGTGATAATCATTGACGTTTGATGAGGTTACTGTTCTGTTTTGAATACAAATATGAAAAAAAAAAAAACATTTTTGCATAATATTATTGTTGGTAGTTTTTTTTTTTTTGTTGTTTTTATTTCTTTACCAGTTAGTTTTTTTCCATATTGTTTTTGCTTTTCATTTTGAATATACATATTATATTAATACTATTCTTTTCATTTTGTTTTTATTCTTAATGATTTATTCATACCATTTAATTTATTTATGTTTGTAATTTCCCAACGCATTTAAAACGTGCTTTAAATTCAATTTAAAACTTACATGGTATAGAGGGTATATCATATGCCTATAATATGAAAATTTTTCGTTAATTCTTTATTCTAAAGTTTATTTTAGATAAAAATCATTAAATAAGGTTTATAAAATATGTATCTACTTCTTTCTGGTATGAATTGTTTTTAATTTTTTTTTTTTTTTTAAAGTTTAAAGTCACTATATGGATAATAGATAAATATGCTAGGAAATTCCAATTTGCGACTTTTAAAATATTACCTGTTCTGGCTGTACGTTTTAGAACAATTAAATTGAATATTTTCACGAATATATGTATGTATGTATATGTATGTATATGCCGGATTTGTTTTCTATTGGAATTCATAGCAGACATATTTTTGCCTCCAGTAATTTTTTGTGACATTCATGGTTTAAAATATAGAATATCTAAAACATTTCTTAGAAGCAAAGAATATATACATACATATGTAGGTATATATTTTTTTTTAAAAAGTGTCTGAAAGAAAGACAAATATCTAAAATTTAAATTTTCCAGGTGTACCTTATAAGTTATAACTCTTCTTCATGGTTTTTGATTTTCATAAATCTTATCATACTTCTTGACAAATTTATACCATTCACAAATTTGCCCTGAGAATCGTGTTTTTTTTTTTTTTTTTGAACACAAAAAAAAAACTTGTTTATGCTTTGTTTCGATATTTAATTATAACTTTTTATAGTTTTTTATCTTTAATTTTGTTATAGTAGTGTTTGACGAGTATTTCATTTTTTACTGAAGACACAAAAAAAAAAAAAAAAAATTGTTTTTTAGTGTTTAAGAAATTTGTTGAACCATACCAAACGAGATTATGAAAAAGAATCTTTCAGAATCTCGAAAAATTTCAAAATAAGGGAAATCTTAAAGATTGAAAATCATGGCTTCAAACATATAAAGGACATTCGAAATTTTTCGTATTCCACATCTACATACATAGTTTTTAGACTAAAAAAATATTAATTTTAATTTCTATATTCTCATTACAACAGAAAAGTTAATTATCGGTGTCGCAATAACTTAATCAAAAATTAAAGTTTAGATTGAAGTCTATAACATTTTATTTTACATTTTAATTTGTTATCTACTTCTCAGTTCATTGAACAAGAAATCATACAATAAGAAAACATTATTGTAACAGCAAGAAAATATATGTAGATACTTACACATATGTACATAGTATGTATATTATGTAGTATCGTATTATGCAATTTTTATAACTAAAAATTACTTGTGAAAAAAGTCAGTTGCAATTTGAATGAATTATAATGATAATAAATATAAAAAAATTTCTGTACCAGACTATCAATGATGACAATATATATTATTATTAGTGTCTAGCGTTATATTACCTTTCAGTATCGATTATTATTTTATTATTCTCTTATGAAAATAGATGTAATTAAATTTATTACAAGTGAAATGTATAACTATGAGTATGACGCTCTTTTTTTTTTTTTTTTGCTTTCCTTTTTGTCTTTTTTTTTGCAAATAAATTTCTAATATAGTTTAGTCAACCAACAAGTTTGACAGCTACAACAGGTTTATCAAGTTAATATAATTTATTAAAAAAATAGTAACAAAATTCAGCATCCATATACATTCCATAGTATCTAATCTCTATAGACTACATAAATATGTATACCATCATTTGTGCAAATGGTAACTATGTACATATACATATGTGCATATAATAGATTATGCGGTTTAAGATGCAGATTTTCTACATTTATGAAAATAGTGATACTTTTCCCATAAACAAGTATTAAAATGTATCTTTTTTTTCCCCTTCAAAATACAAACCACATAACTTTTTTTTTTTTGGATTAATGAAAAAGTGTTGAAAAACAGGATGTATCTTCATAAAAAAAATTTTTTTCCCAATAATTCGATTACTATTGCATTAAAATTTTATCAGTCATGCAACATTGACATAAATTCGAACCTTGAATTTAAACATATGAATATCTAATACATCATCATAATCATATTAAATGACCTGTTATGTTACGGAAAATAAAATAAATAAAAGTAAAACATAAAATAAAATAATAGCAACAACAGCACAACATTAAATAATTGTTGATAACATTCAAAATACAAGCAACATAATTTCAATTTAAAAAAAAAATAATAATAATAATTTTCGTTTCCTTATTATTATTCTTTTATTATTCATGACAGTTCGCAATTTTTAATGCAAACTTACTTTTTTATTTCTGTCTTTTCATTGAACTGACTGTTTTAAGTTTTTGTTATAAAAACAAATGAAAACAAAATAATGAAAATTTCACAATAAAATATTTAAAAAAAATAAAGAAAACAAAACAGAAACAAATATTCAGTATTAAAAAAGTATCTGATGGTTAATGATATATGATTTTGTAATTTTATATGTATATGAATTTTAGTATAGATATGTATGTATACATTTTTTTTTTTATTCGTGCCACATAATGTATACTATTGACTTATTTTTGCTTCATTTATGCTATTTTACTATGTTAGCTTTTTTTTTTTTTTTTTTTTGATAATAATTATAATTGTTTTACAACATTTTTACCTTGGAAAGGTGTAGGTATACAAAGACATGTTATTTGTAATTATTATATGTCGCGTGCTTTTTGTAATGATTATTAGATTTCTTATATCATATACCTATACAGATATCATATAAATTCCGTTCACGTTGTCATAAATCTGCAATAAATCTATTACATTTTTTCAAAGAGTAAAAGAAAAAGTAACATTTAAAAAAAATAAAAACAAACTATAGTTGCCATTTCTTAAGTTTTTTTTTTGTCTTGTTTCTTTTAATTTTTCTGTTATTAACAAATATCATCAACCTTGAAAAGTGTTAATTTAATTGAATTAAATGCTTGTGCTGTATTTTTATTTAATCATGAGCTAATAATTTTAGATTTATAATAAACACAAATTTCTATTTTGAATTGAATTAGATAATTTATTGTGAAATAGATGCTATATACTCATATGACATTGTAAACAAAAAATTATTGGTTTTTTTTTTTTCAATTGAAAAATATTTATCATTAAAATTAAAATAAGCTCATTTGAAAATTCGCAAAATGTTGTTTTGATGTAATATTCAAAATTTTTTTTTTTTTTTTTTTTTTTAAATATGAGAGTAATTAATATATTGAATTAAAATAATTAAATTTTTTAATTCGTTTTTGAATAAACTCGGTATTACAAAGTAGTATAACAAGGATTTCCAAGTTTAAAAAGGAAGAAATTTGACATAACAACCCAAATGTTGAATAATAATAGAAAAAAAACAAATCTGTGTGTTTTGACTATTTTCAGGTAATAGTACGCTTTCAATAAAAACTTAAAGGATCAATGAAATATGTCGATTTTTTCCACAACTTTAATGTTTTTTTTTTATTCCGTTCCAGTTATACATTGTAGTCATTTTGAATTGTAAATTTTCAAAAATCTATCTATCTATCTATTTTGTACTGAAGAAATCTAATTTCCAGTTATTAAACTCGAAATATGTATCAAAATTCTATTATTATTTCACTCAAATAAATTTGAACATATCTTGAAACAAAACAAAAGTGCAATTACAACGATCAAATGCCATTGAAAAGATAAAGTAATGAAATATTTAAAAATTTACTTGTGTGGTGTGGTAAATTATAGGATATAATTGAAATAATTATAGATGGAATATATATGATAAAAATTGCAAAATAATTCCTTTAGATGAAATTTGAAATTCATAAAAATGTAGCATAGCCACGAACAAATATATGTATTTTCAATTCAAATAATCTATATTATATTTTAAAACGATTTTCTTACTTCTTTTTTCTTTTTTTTTTAAATTTTCAATTATATCATATAATTATAGTAAATTTATTAATAATGATCATATTATTAACAGTAATCATAGGTTTATTTTAAAGAATTTTCAATTACTTTCGAAATATTACAGAAAATATACGTAAAAATTGTAATTTTTGCAATAACATGTTTTAAACTCCAATTTTTTTTTTTTTTTAAAGTCAAGAATTACTTTAAAAAAGATTGTTGAATTTGTGATAATTTCAATTGCAATTGAATTTATTTTCTTTAAAAAAATGCAGAATTTACACAATTTTTTATTTGAAAAATATTATCTGTGAATTGAATAGAAATTATCCAGTATTCATATTTTACCAAATGGTATAACCACATACTAGTATACTTGTTATTTAAGTTTGAAATAGATTATCTTGTTAATAACTTGAAAACTAGCTTAATTTACTGAAAATGAAATGTTAAAAATCCTTTTAAAGGGTGTTCTTTTTTAAATTGCAGTTAACTTGAAATTGTATAATTTAAAATCAAATTGAGAAAGGTGAGCAAAATTTGTGAATTTTGGTTTAATTTACTTTTGACTGATAATAAATTTTCGAAATCGCTTGAAAATTCATAAGATATTTTGAAAAGTCATAAAGAACAGGAAAATTTAGAAATAATTATACATTTCTCACAGCATTTTAGATCCTTGTTGTTCATTAGTTAAAGTTCTCTAAAAAGTTAAGATACAAAATTTTATCTTGAACTACGACGATAATTCTAACTCTTGTACTCAAAAGTTGAATTAAAAAAAAATATCCTGTAATATTTGTAGGTGTACAGAAAATGTAAATATTTATTTTAAGCCCTATAGAAAGACATAAATTATCATAGAAATATTCATTATAGACTATTACATGTATGTATGTCAAAACTCATTTTTTTTTTTTCCTTTAAAAAATATTTTAAAAAAACCTACATACACATTCTTCGATCGACCAAATTTTTAATATTGCATAATTTTGTTTTTTTTTCAAAAGAAAAAAATATATACATATTTAAATAAAGATTATATTGTTCGTATGTAAAATGATTGATTTTTATTACGTTTTGTTAATTTTACAATTTTATGTATACAAATAGCCAATAACTAGCAATATATATTATTCATTATGAATTCCAATCAAACTTATTTGAACAAAAAAAAAAAAAGATATATTGTAAATATGAGACACCTTATATTATATTAAATATTCAAAGTCGCATTTTTTCTTGTTTTTTATAAAAATGTTAATTGAAAAAAATATATTTATTTGTATGACAAAACTGCCTACTTCTTTTACTGGTATCGCTACCACAGTAACAATTTTGTTAGTGTGTTATGGTATTATTGAGTTGATTTTACCTTTATTTAAAATCAGGTGGTTAATATACAGGTCGATCGATTTATCTAGGACTGCATTTGAAATATATTTTGATATGTCTACATTGTAGATACATATACAAGTATATTTTGTTGTTTTTTTCTTTCTTCTTTTTGTTTAAAACTAATACGATACTCTACTTAAACATTATGCCAAAACATGTAGTTAATGCTCTTGTCTGTTGCTCATTGATATTACATAATTTCAATTCATTGCGCATGGATAATTTTTTTTTTTTTTTTTCATTTACTTATTAAATCAACATTTACATTATTCGAGTAAAAGTAAAGAAAAATAGTGAATAATATCAAATAAAACTTGTATTTATTTATTTTATAACAAAATATAATGTACCATAGATTATAGATACATTTATAATGACAGTATCTAATACTCATATGAAATTTGATAAATATTGTTTAAGATTTTGTAAAAATAAAAAAAAGATTTAAAAAAAAAAAAAAAATTAAAATAACTTTTTGATTAATCATTTACCAAAATTTGAATTTTAGTAATATTAAAATTTGATTTTAAATAAAATAAACAAAACGGAAAGAATGGCATCTTAAAAAGGCTAAACAACTAACAACTTTTTATTGTCTTTTATAAATTACCAGACATGCCTGATATAGATAATTTTATCGGCGATTACGAAATATAATTTTATTATGTTCTGTTAATTGATTATAATCATTCTATTGAAATTGAAATAATTAGTGTTAAAACGTTTCAAATAATGTGAAAAAAAAACAGTTGTTTTGCAAATCTTTATTTTATTTGTTCTTTTTCTATGAATTCTATTAATCCCACTATCGAAGTTAATCATAAGATACTTGGAAGATTTTTTGAAACAATTACTTAATTTTTAATTGAAAATAGATTTTATTAAAAAATGATGTAGTCGATTTAATCAATGATAATTGTATTGTATCAAAATGATTTTGTTAATTATGAATTGTATAATTTTTTATGCGTGAAATGATTTCTAACCGAATCTTTTTGTTGAATTTTGAATTTTAACAGGGCATCTAAATACATTTTTAAAGTACTTTTAATGAGTGAATGCAAGATTATTATTCACTTTTTGTCACTTCTGTGAGTGAAATATGCATTCGATAACAAAACGTATGGAATCTACGGAACTGCTACGAATGTTTGTTTTCTGTTTCCATTCTTATATTAAGCAAAAATAAACTTGATATTAACTTTTTTTCAAATTCTTGTTTTTTGTTTGAATTGGAAGCTTTGGAGAAGATTCGCGTTCAAACCTGGGTTTTCCACCGGGGAGTCATTGTAAAAACAACTTAACGATATAAAGATAATTGAAGACGCCAAAAGTTCGTCGTTTATTACTGTTTCTATCGTTAATCATGACTTTGCAATTACTCTATAATTGTAAATGATATTGGATACTACACTAGGTTTAACGGTTTTAAAAAAGTCTATTGGAATAAAATATAAAAATAATCCAGAACAAACAAAATTATTACAAAATGCACTTATACAAGACAAATTTATCTAAAATTATAATTTAAAGTGCATAATTGAGTCAACACTGATTATGTTTCTTGGATAGATTGAAATTATGAAAATAAAATTTTAATTAGAAAAAATTACTTTTTCCACATATACTACGTTACATATGTAGGTATATGTATATACATATGTATGTACTCTATTGTAATTCAGCTTGATACTTATAGATGCTAGTATTATTTTTTAAAAAATAATTAATTAAATAATTTTTTTTTCTTTACTTTTTTTTTGTGAAATGAATTACATATTTCATTGTTTTACAAATCTTTAAAAAAAACCATTTTTTTTTTAAACTTTGTAAAAGTAATTTTAATTTTTTTAATTTTATGAATTTTGTATGGAATATGAAAAATACATATTTCTGACTATGTAATTACAAGCTAACTAAACCAACCAAAACATTATTTTACATTCAATTTAACATACATATTTATATTACAACAGTAAAACATTAAATGCATAATATCGTTTAACTTACATACATATGCAACAAAAAGTATAACATCATATTGGTGAAAGATTTCTTAAAAATTGTTTTTTTTTTTTTTATTATAATGAAAAGTGAAAGGTTAAAATAAATGTTTAATTCTTTTTAATTTCTTTTAATAAAAATAAATAATTATATTGTGATGATTAGGTTAAAACAAAAAAAAAAACACACACAAATGTTATATTAAATAAATAAAAAATGAATAAATGTAACGTTATATATATTTTTATCATAGTGACGCAAACTATTACATACATATACATAATGTATATATAATTGAATTATTTAAATCTAAAATATGTATTTTTTTTTTTTTTTTGTAAATTAAAACAGATTAAAATTAAAATTTTAAATTTATGTGAACCGTATATACATACATGCATACATGCATACAACACATATTGCATAATTACGATCAATAAATTGGATTTAAGAAAAAAAAAAAAATTTTTTTTCACAGTAAATTTTTTTAAAATTATAAACATTCTTTTATATGCAAGTCTGCATAAATAATAAAGAAGGTCATAAACAGTTCAATGATAATGGAAATTGAAGTCAAGTGCAAGGCTTTAGATCAATAATACATCAATATTATATTTTGGTCAGAAGCATAACGGTGATTTGTCAAAATATTATAGATTCAATATACATATTTTTCTGCATGCCTATATTTATGAAGTTCATGGATTAATTTGTGAATTTTAATAAATTATATATATGTACGTTGTCATTGTCAAGGGTAACAACATATTTTTGATTATTTTGTTCTTTAATTACATCATTTCGATGTAATAATTTTTCTTACCTGTGCATAATATTTTTTCATAATTTCAATGCATCTTTTAAGATTTTAGTACCTATTCAATTACAAATTAAATAGAAGTAATAAATTTTGATATTATATTTGTTTTATTATTATTATTTAAAAAACAAATTATTTTAAAATAATAATTGTGTAATTTCGATTTATTCTAGAATTATTTGAAAATATGTAACATAAAACATGTATGACAAAAAACAAAAAAACAAAAAAAAACTACTACACAAATGGTTTTTAAGAAAAGAGTTATTATTATTCACGTTCGATCACTGTTATATTAAAATATTTTTACTGTTCAATTACATACACGTATGTATGTCATTTAATTGCTTCGAAAACAATAATAATAATTTAATTATTAAAAACCTATTAAGTGAAGGATGAATTGAAATGTTTTTTTTTTTACATAAGAAAATAATCGAAACAAAAAATTTTTTTTAAATTATATCTTATGAAATTGAAAAAATTTTTTAAAATGAAACAATTAAATCGTTTTTAGTACTTGAAATTAATTCAAGTTTAATAAATAATTTAATTTCGAAAAATTCGAGTAATATGAATGATTTTTTTTTTTTTTTTTTTTTTTTTTTTTTTTTTTTTTTTGAATTTTTAAGAACTGAAAATTTAAAAGATCTCTTAAAGATTTCAATGTGTTGAAAATTTATTACTCAAATGAATTTGTAATGGGTTGTATTTCAAAAATTTTTACAGATACTAATTCCATAATTTTTAATTTGCTTTAAATTCAATTATATAAACTAGGTTTTGAATTACAAAATTAAATCAAAACTGAAATTTGTACTTCATTGTGAAAATTTAATTTGTGCAAGATGCACAATTCTTTTGAAATTTCCTTTATCCCTCAATGATCATGTAGTTTGTATTTGTATTTAAAACAAAGAATAGCAGTTAAACATATACTATGGAAAAATTTAAATATATTTTTATCAATTTCGAGTTATAGAATTTAAATTAATATATTATATCTAAGAGGTCAATTCCGTAGGTGTTTTTACACAACCCATTTCCTGTACAATTAATTATGATAACCTTGGAAAGACAGCCACTTGTTTATTCCGTAAATGTAAAATGGAGAAAAAAAAAATTAAGAGAAAAAAAACAGTTGAAAAAGCTATTTTCAATAAAATAATATAAAATGCATATGCACAACAAAATATTTTTTAAAAAAAAACACTCTGTTTAGCTTCCTATAACGTACAACAAATAAATTTTTAAAATATTTACTTAAATAAGTAAATTTTCAATAAATTGTCACCATATAGATTAAAAAGTTAAGTTTTGTTTGGCACGTATTAATTTTTTTTTTTTCTGTTCTAATAACAAATTGTTATCACATTTTTAATAGTTCTCACATGACAATTATTGTGCCATCTTAAATATTAAAAAAATAAACTTTTAAAATATATTTATATTTTTTTTCCGACTTTTTATTCGATTTTTTTTTTTGCGGGACGACTGATAATTTGCAATTGAAGTCCTTTGAGAAAAAAAATTGCATTTTAGTACAAAACTAGTGATATTATGTTTTTGATTAAAAATGCAATGTTTTTGGAAAATTATTTTGGAAAATTTTCTGTAAAGGCAAATTTGAAATTTGAAATTAGATTTAATTTTTAGCTGCGATCAAAACAGATAACGGTAGACTATTTTGAAATCTTTTAATGGTGTTCACACAACTTTTTTGAGTTAATACTAATCAGACAATAAGCAACTGGATAATTTATTTTTAAAAATTTGCTCAAAATCTAAGTCCCAAAATACTCATCGAAATTATCAATTTTTTTTTTTTTTAAATTTATATTTAATAAGTTACTCGAAAAAAAAAAGTTGTAAATTTGAAAGTCAAAAGTAAAAAGAAATCAAGATACCTATATGGTCAGATAGAATAACGGGGAATAAATTATTTTTATTTTAAATTTAAATAGAAAATTGCGGATTTGATAATTTTTTGTAATTTTTCTAAAAGCTAAAACATTCATAAAAAAAAACTCCTTGACGAAAGCGAATCCTAAATTTACTTTCTTTTTATTTAGAATATGGTTTTTCGGAAGTTAATTCAAATAATGCTTGCCAATATTATAATTCAATGTAGGTAATACCTATCACATTTTGGTGTACTTAAACTTGTGTATTTTTTTTTTCTACAATTTTACATACATATACATATATTTACTTCCCAAATCTTTTAAAGCAATATTTATTATATTGTGTTATAAAAATATATGTACAAACTATTATGCATAATGTATTAATAGATATCTATATAAGTAGTACGCCCCCTCAATACAATATAAATTTCATTGTAAATTCTGATATGAGGCATCTAATAGAATATTACATAGTGAACTCATCTTTTTGTGTTTTTTTCTTTCTTAGTAAATTAATAATGCTAGTCAACACATTAACTTGGACGAACAATATGAAAATGTAAAGAGGTAAAATTTAAAATTTAATATTTCACTATTACATTTTTTTTTTCTTTTTTACTCATTTTTTTTTTTTTTTCTAAATTTTATTGTACGCAATGTAGGCTTTTTATTTATTGTATAAACAATTTTAATAGATAATATATTATGTATTATAAATTCACATTAACAAAATGTAAGATACATATATTTGAATATTGTGTTAAATCAACAAGTGGGTGCTAAACCTTTTATTAAACAGCTGTTGCAAAAACAACAAAAACAACAAAAACAACAACAAAAAAGACCTTAAAATCATTTAAAGAAAGAAATAAAAAAAAAGATAAATTTCTAATATTTATTTCTTATTTCAATATTATGTATGTATATTTAATATATAATATATATGAGCGCTGTATCTATGTAAATAAAATTCATACATATACTATTGCATAATATTTAAAAAAAAAATTTTTTTAAGGTTAAAAACACCATCATTAAAGATGAATTAGGAGTTTTTTTTATATCTTACTCTGTTTTTTTATTTTTACTTTTTTTTTTTTTTTTAAAAGCCAACATGAATATTGAATATTATATATTACCTACCTTTATTTGTTGAAGAATTTATGTTTCGTTCAATGGAAGGAGAATATAATTTTTTTTTATACTTATTGTACAAAAACACAATTTTAGTACGATTTTTAATTTAAAAATAAAAATAAAACTTAAAGAATATGAAACTTTAATTTTTTATTTTTTATTTTTTTGTTTAAATAATTTAATTTTCAATTTTCAATACACTTTTTATTCACCTGTTGTTTTTTTTTTTTTTTTAATTCAAAAAAGTTTCAATGTAAATATTGTAATTTTTTTTTTTTACAATTATTAAATTAAATTAAATTTATATCTTCCAGAATGCGAAACTTGTTTTTATTTAGTAACGTGTATGTCTCATAAAAGAGCCGTAAATTGAATGTAATTGAAAATAAAAAAAATTTGATATATTCGTTTATCAAAATATTTTTGTCTCTAATAAAAAAAAAAAAAACAATGAGAAAACTTAGTTTTATCAATATTCTTTCTATGAAAAAAAAAAAAAGTAACTGATACTTAAATCACCACTTTGTCATGAATTTTTTGCAATAATTTATAATTTTTAAAAAATAATAATAATAGCAAAAATTTTAAGAAGATTAACACTGTGCTATTGAAAATTTTAAAATTACAAATTTTATTTTTGAAAAAAAAAAAATAATAATAATAAAAAGTTTTTATTTTTTTAAATAAAATTTTGTTTCTTCCAAAATACTCCAACCGATTTCTGAATGAAACTGAAACGGATTCTGATTATTTGCACTGTTTTACTTGGTCTTACAACCCCCTCTACAATGTTTCTTTATTTATTTATTTATTTTTATTTTTATTTTTTTTTTTTTTTTCAAAATAAATTTTATATAATATTATTTTAAAGTTAGTAAGCAAACTATTTGTATATGTAGATATATGTACTTATAAAAAAAGGCAGCAATATAATGAGAAGCAAAGCAAGCATAAGCATAAGCAACGGATTTATTATTGCTTTTAATATTGTTAGTATTAAAAATTGGAAAAAAAAAAATTAAATTAAAAAAAAAACAAGAAGAAAAAAAAAATGCTGTTTGATGCTGATAGAGTTGTTGATGTGATTGTCTTATCGTCAATTTTTCTCTGACTTAGGTTAGGTGTTTTATTTTTATGATATATAATTTTTTTTTAAAATTTATAATAGAAAAATGTATAGAATCATCAAATGTTTGTAACGTAGATATTATAAAATAACTTGTTTTTCTGTCTACTTGAAAAAATTAATAAACTAACCAATAAATTTGAATTCATCAACCCATAGTGCTTAAATATTTATATTTCAAATTTTCAAACAGCACAGATTGAATGCTTGATGAATTCTCATCGTTTTAATATAAAATTTGTTACTTTTTATTAATTTTTATATGCATTTATAGTATTCGATAACAAAAATCGATAAATACATAATGAGGTGGGAAATTGATATCATTCATAAATCATAATTCAAGATCAGTGAGCACACACAAACACAAAAGTAATTAATAAAAGAGTATATGTAGAGAACCAGAGGTAACAGAAAATAGTGTGTTAAAGGTAGATTTTGATATTACAATACAATGAATCAATTCAACTGAAATATCAAATCAATAAATAAATTTTATGCACATGTGAGTGGTGTCGCTGCAACAATCTTAGGTATTAAAAGAGCAAAACTGCATAAAAGTTTTGTAGGACAGGTATGTATGTATTTACATCAGTGCTACCGTTTTTACTACTATAGTAGTATTTTTACTCCTCCTTTGATAAATCTACTCCGGCTTGATTTGCAAGACAATTACCTTGTTTATGCGAAGCTTTAATTCGCATTAACTCATGCCGTTTTGACTAAATACGGATGCATAAACCAAATTTTAAAACGCATTGAAACTTTATTTCGTTTTGAGTGAATACACTATAAAATCCGAATTTAAAATTTCAATGCGTTTTTAAAATATGCATGTACACTTTCTTCGTTTTAAATGAATTGTCATATTTGACCTTTCAAAATGGTGTTGGTAACATACTAAACATCAATATGAACTTTTAGAGTAGTATTAGTTTATTACTCAAAACGTTTTAAGTGAGAATGAAATGTTGTACTACGCATAAACACCAATTAAAATGTATTATCTCAAAACGATGTTCAAAACGTTTTATCGTTAATACGTTTTAATTTTTGTGCATAAACAAGGTAAATGATCCTTTAAACTTTAAAATTTAATTGAAAATTATAATAAAAAATAAGAACATTGAACTTCTACATATTGTAATTTATAAAAAAAGAATTCGTTATTAAGTTTCTTTTTGAATTTTATTTTTTTTTTATTTATAACTAATTGAATTTTGTTATTTTTTATTTTTGTTATTATTCTTTTCTCAATTTAAAAAAAAAAAAAAATAAAGTTTGTGAATGAATTGAAAATGAAAATAAAGATTTTCATTTTTTATAGAAACAGTTTTCTTATAATTACAAATATGTATGGTCATGCATGCTATAATTCAACTTTCTAGTATGTATTTATCTGGTTTTGTACGTCTTTACTACTATTTCTGAAAATCTACTCCTCTCGGAACGTCAATTCTATACTACTCTTACAATTTACCAAACAACAGCACTGATTTACACACCCTGCAGGAATTTCTCTTAGAAAATTTAAAAAAATTCGTAAACTTCATAATTCAAATACATTTCACACTAATTCTGTTGATAATAGATACATTTTTTATCTAGTATATGAAAAAAAAAAATTTATCATAGAAGTAGAATGATAGAATTAAGAATATTTTTTTTAAGGATCATGAGACGAAAAAAAAATTGTTTAAGTATTTTTATAATTTTAGAAGAAAAATTTTACCACAATCAAACTTTAAATTGTGTGAATCAATTTTGAAAACTCCTATTTTATTATATTGTTTTAATTTAAAGGAAAAAATTATCCTTATTTAAAAAATTTTAGAAAAATATAGGCAAAGACCAAAAAATCTAATCTGTTCATTTTGAACTGCCGTCATTCAAACCACTCATATTAAAATTTCATATTTTATTAAGTAGAATAAATTTTTCCCAATTGTGAAACTAAATTGAAAAAAAAAAAATATATATTTTTTAAAACTATTCCTGTGTATACTTTTTAATATTTCTTTCAAACAATCTATAGTCTTGAATACATGGAAATCGGTTTTAAATGATGTCCTTAACAATGATCCTAAACAATAAAAATAATAATAATTGTAACATTTATCTACACCACGGTAGCAAAGACAAAAAAGCGGAAAAATTTACCGAAACAATTTCAATATACGTTCAATAATTTTAAAAAAAGCAATGTAATTAAAAAAAAATACATATTTTGAACACGGTTTCTCTGATTGCCAAGAATCTGAAAATATAAAATAAAATGGGTAAAATTATTCAATATAGCAGTTCTCTTATACATGCCCTTAATCAATTTTATTATGTTACCAAGACACACTAAGTAGAAGAACAGGTTTATATTGAAAGTTAATAATTTTCATCCAGAACATGAATAAAATCACGTATATATCTCGGGCTAAAAAATTAACGAGGCTTTTAACCTTGAATTATTATTTAAATTTCACTAAAAAAAAATTTAAAAAATTTTTTTTCAAAAACGAAAAAAGTGTTCCTTTAATCTAACAAAATGATATGCTTACCTTAACCTTTAGTAAGATTTCCATAAAATTCATATTATTATTTTTGAATTTTTGAAAAAAAAAAAAAAAAGGAGAAGAATA
The DNA here is from genome assembly GCA_939192795.1 of Bombylius discolor. Lineage (NCBI taxonomy): Eukaryota > Metazoa > Arthropoda > Insecta > Diptera > Bombyliidae > Bombylius > Bombylius discolor. The sequence continues at coordinate 15,545,150 of OW584241.1, read as the reverse complement.
GATAATTTAAGACATCTAATTTATTTGCAAAATTATGTAACTTAAAAGTTTTTTACAATAAGAATCTTTTGAAATTTTGTGTTTTGTTAATAATTTGTTCTTTTTAATTCTTTGAAAATTTTAAAATGTGTTGGCTTGATTCATCTTTTATTTATTAATTTACATAATTATCTTCTTTTTTTCATGTAGGCTCAACAACCTTTTAAAAATTTGCCTATTCAGGCTATGATTATATGTATATAATTTAAAATCTATCGTTTAATTGGTCAATATTTTTAAAATTCAAACATAAACTATATATTATTTAATTTTTTTAATTTTTAGAAATATCTCTAACACAGTGATTTAACAAAAATTGGTGGATCTTCGGTGGAGAAAGAGGTTATGTAATAATTATTTATACGTATTTTAACCCATCCACTGTCAACTACAAGATATCCGGTAGTATAGAGATATAAGTTACTTAAAGGTGTAGTGACTGGGAAAATAACAATATCATTTTTTTATTTTGTTTTTCAATTCTTCACAGTAGAAGCGAAAAAGTACGAACTTGGGCGTAAATAAATTTTTTTGGTTTTTCAAATAGATTTTTCTCGTAAACGTTTTTTTTTTTGTTTTTGTTTTTACTATTAATTGGAAATATTGGCTATCAACTGCAAAAACACTATCCAGTGAGTTTCAAATAAATTTTTTAGCCTTTCAAGTTGTTCTAGAGAAAAGTGTTTCTAAAGTTGTATGTGAAGCAGCCTCGATCATTACCCCCTCTTAAAACAAATACGAAATATTTCATAGAACTCTTTTGTTCCATGTCGTAAATTTATAAATTTAAAATCTGAATTCGTTTTATTAATAAAAATTTGCCAAACAGGGCAAAAAATGCATTATTTTCAAGGCAATGAAGGAATTACAGAATAAGAGTTGAAAGACTTATATTTTAATATTCTTCTTTCAGCTTTAAAATGCCTTTTGTTATTGTATTTATTTTTTTCAAATTTAACGGATGGTAAAATTTTCATATTTCAAATACTATAAGATCCGTTAAATGAATGGATTTTAAAAACCAATATTTTAAAGTTTTTTTTTATTTATTTAAACTTTAGTTTACAAAAAAAAATTCTAGCAGTGTTCGTTATTCTTTCAAAACAATTAAATTCCATAGATCTCCAAAGATCTTGAATTGAAATTTTCAATAAAATTAGATTTGTTTGTACGACTAACTCTTTAATTTTGTTTTCCTTTTTTTTTTCCAGAATTTTCTATTTCAAAATAGTTTTCTTGATCTTTGTTCAATTCTCAAGATTTTCATTAGTGATTGTTTTTCAATAATTAAAAACAATAATTTTTAAAATCAAAATAAATAATAAAAGTGCGTAAATAAGAAAATTTATTATAGCTGTTAAACTGAGTGACAGTGATATTAATATAATGATATTAGCATGTAATTCTAAAGTAATTATTAGAAAAAGATTTATTTTTAGCTATTTAAACAATTATGCGGCTGCGCTAATGACTTGTTGATTTTTTTTTTCAATAAGTCGCCAGTTTTGTTTCATAAGAAAAGGAAAATATAATTTATATTTTATAAGCCTATAGCAATAATGAGTAATTAATAAAATATTATTTTTTCTTCTAAAGTATCTTATTTTCTTACATTTTTACGTTTTATTTTAACACTTAACACGGTAAATTTACGTATTTACCTGTTTCCTAAGACTTATCATTCAAATTTACGTTTTAGAAATGTTATTGGTTCTTTTCTCTGTTTGAAACATATACACTTCATTATTAGTAGAACTATTTTATTATTTATTTAGAAAATTTACAGAAGACAGGAACAGAAAAATGTAATGAAAAACTAACCCGTTTGTTAAGTGTTAAAAACAAAAACAAATATTTTGGTTATTTTTTTGATTTGAAAATTTTATTTATGAAAAGAGTTTCTCAAAACATTTAAAGACAGAATGAAACATTTTTGCACTATAATTTTCCTTTATAAAATTTTAAAGAAATCATAATCTTTTGTTTGTACCGTATGAAATTTATTAAGAACTTTTTCATAGTAATTTAAGATATGTACATATTTCAAGATATTGTCAATATTTCAAACATTAAAGTATCTTTGAATAATTTCTATCTATTTATGCAGAAAATCTTTTGATTTATTCTGTTTTTTTGATTGTCTTGTATAAGTATATTTTTGTAAGTCAATACAAAAGAACAAATCTTTGAAATCTGATATTATGAAATATAGGACAATAATAAAAAACTGTAAATATCAAATATCAGAAATATCAGTTGCAAAAGTAAAACACGTTTGATTTCAATTAAGACGTTGTAAACTTTATAAATGTTCTTAGTTTTTTTTTTATTTTTTTTTATTGAACAAATTCAAAGTTACAAGATAGAAAGGACTCAATTAGTGTACTTTTCAGTAAAAGAATGTAAAAAAAATTAAATTTAAAAAAATTTTCTATTTAATTATTTATTCTGCTCTTTTGGCCTTAGTCAATGGTGTTCAATTAAAAAAATTTAATTTTTCGTTTCGTTTATTTCGTTCCAAAAGTGTACACACTAGGAACTTTTAAATGACGAACTATTAAAGAATTTAAATATTTATTTTATTCGTGACTAATTTTATATTTCAAGTACCTTATTTTTAACTTACTAACAAAACAATGAATAAGCACATTCTGTAGATGCATGTGTCAGATCAAAGACTAAAATAAAATCCCTTAAAATTAACACGTTGTGGACTGATCACAAGAATTTTACTTTTTTTTCTTTTTATTCCAGCATTTATGCTTAAAAATTCTCTAAATTTTGTTCCGATGCTTGTGACTTATGACGAGTTATATCGGGTTACCTATTTCTTACTTTTTCTGAGTAAGCATTGAGACGTTATCTAGTATAAAATCATCAATAAATTTACTGGTCCGCAATGTGTTAAAAAAAAGTGTATATTTAATATTTTATTTTCTAATAAAATTGTTCGATTGTTAATTTTTTATGTAAAGAAATAATAATTTTACAATACCTACTTAAATTTAAAAAAAGTTTCTTTGAAAATAAATTCTTAATTCATAAAAATTAAATATATGTAGATATACGTATACATATGTATATATACATAATATGTAGATGATTATTCAATTTAAATTGTTTAAGTTTAGATAATTTAATTTTCTATCATTCCAGGTATAAATAAATCACAAAAATATAAACACAAAACCTGTGATTTTTCAAAGCGTTCGAAAAATTTCTTTCAAAACAAAATGTAACGTCAACCTTAGTTGTGATAAAAAAAAAGTCTTCTTATATGTTTTTTTTTTTTTTTTTTGACTTTTAAACAATTTGTCACACCCCTGGTCATTTTTTCTTCCTAAAATTTAATTGAAAACTCTAAGGAAAGTTCAGCTATTTAAAAAAATTTTATTGCTTGCATTAGAAACTTCTTACGTCGAAAAATCAAGCTTTAAATTCTAAAACAAAATTAACAAAAATAAGAAAAACAAAAAATATTTGGATATCTTTTTCAAACATTTAAACAATTTTTTTTTTTTGCAAATTTCAAAAAAAAGTCAAATGTCAACGAGAACCATTCTCATAATTCATATAATTTAATTTTTTTTATACTATCAAAGTTCTCATTTTCAAGCAAGGTATGTACATATGTAGACAACTACAAGGTATGTTCTTCCGGGCCTTGCTCTCTTCTCTCAGCATATGACATCACTTGGTTGAAATATTCGAAAGCGACATATATACTACACACATATGTATATGATTATTTTACGTAAAACTAAAACTAACGTTTAATTTATGTACAAATATTTTCATTATTTTATTTACTTTATAATTTTAAACTGATTTATTAACGTTTTCATTCCAAAATATAACCTGAATCTAAAAAATAATATTTTAATATTCTTCATACGTTCAAAAAGTTGAGATTCATTCAACAAATTATTTTTAGAATTAATTTTACTTAAAATAATGATATAGATTTTTCTTAATTATCACAAAATTACGTTAAAATACCAGAATACAACAAAATTTCAACCAAACACCACACAAATTTCAACCAAATGACGTATATGATCAGCTGAAAATAATTATATAGTCAGAATTTTAAGAGTTGAGGTATCGTATTATACTAGAAAAACATGCGCAGAAAAAAAGATACTTACACACATGCGTTTTTGTTGTTGTAACACGTTTCTTCTTTCGTATATCTACACAAAAAAGATCACTACGCCATGTAAAACATGCGCGAAAAAACCTCAACTCTTAAAATTCAGACTATACCTTGATTTTTAGGTACGTACGTGTGACTACTAGTTTATAGATATATCTTCTTTTTACTTTTACATTTAGAAATATTTTTTTTTTTTTTTGTAAACAAATGATGACTGTTTTAATTTAAAAGTTGAATTTAAATATAAATTGTTAGTGGGCCATACATCAAGGACATTTTCTTACCCACCAACTGCCGTGCCATTTTTAGTTTTTTTCTAGAAAAGGAAAGAACTACTTTGTTTTTTTTGTTTTTTTTTTAAATTACATATTTTTGTATTTCCGTAATATTTTCTCAGAATTCATAGAATTCCAAAAATGTGCTAATCATAACTTGAGGCAAAAACTTAAATAAAAAATAACTTTTTATGATTTCACCAAACACATCTTATTGTTTCCAGACGGTAAAATATGATTGCGATCATTTGTATAGGCTATATAAATTGTTTATGCGATAAAATGTTGGAAGTGGATTTCAAGATCCCTGAAACTTTAAAAAGGGAAGACTTTTTATTCCATACATCAGTTTTCTTCATAGTAAGGGTTTATCTTACAATTGTAGTTAATTTATGTTCCCCGTTATTTCATATTTTTAAAATACTTTTAAAAATGTTGAAATGATTGATTTTTTATTTCGGTTACAAATAAATATTTATGTAATATATACGAGTACTTTGAAAAGTGTTCTTAAAGTAGAAAATTAATTGATCAATTGACAAAAAACAAAAACCAAAAAAAAAAAACTATTTATTTAACTAATATTATTTTTTTCTTAGATTAATTTGGGGATGTACACAAATAATATTTTTCTAAAGATATTTTCTTATTTCATCATCTAATAAATCATATGATAAATGAAAATTTAAAATTTTTCATTAACATCAAGTTTGTTTAATTAAGAAAAAAAAAAAATAAATAAACATTCAACTAATTAATTTTATTTATTTTTTCTTCTATTCTCCTAATCTGGCAAAATGCATTTATTACTAATTAAAATAGTAAACAATTACAAGCAAAATTTTCTTAGATAAAAAAAAATAGAAAAAAAAAATTTATAAACATCATTGAAAATTGTATAAATCAATAAAAATTATAATCGCAAATATTAGTTAAATTTTGTCACATTTATTTTTACACTTATTATCTATTGAACTCATATAAATTTTTTTTTTGTCATACTTGTGTAGAAGTATCTTTTTTTTTTTTTCAAATTCGTGAAAAATACATAGTTCGGAAGAATGTTAATTGGAAAATCTTTACATGTATATATATATATGTATATATTTTTTTTTTGCATTTAAGGAGTAGTTTAATAAAGTAAATTTTTAAAATGAGACAAATGTTAGATATATTTAATTTTTTAATTAAGAATTTCCTAGAAAATTTTACTTAATATTGTTACTTTGAAATCAAAATATGCAATCATATATGAAATCAATAAATTTTTAAGTGTATTAATAAATAAGATACTATACATACATACATACATATATCCATGCGTGATTATGATGATGAATGAATTGAATGATATTTACAAAGTATTAAGTTTTAAATAAATTATTTTTGAAATGATATTTTATCAATTGCATTATTCTAATACTTTTGTACGTATTTATTTATTTTCAGAGATTATACTATGACACCTACTATCTACAAATAATGCATTAATAATTTTGACGTAATTTCATTAAGAAATTCATAATATGTGTTCCGCTGATGCATTTTAAAGATTTTCTCAAAATATATATTAATTATATAATTCAAATATTAATATACATTTTTTTCTTCTTCAATAGTAATGTTTTTTTTTTCTTGATAATTTCTAGAAAAAAAAAAATATAAATAAACACTGCTGGAAGGAATGTAGAATTTTTTGAAATTCAAAAAATTATTCTTTAGTAAAAAAAAAAGAAGTTTAATTAAGAAAAAATTTTTTTTCGTATTGTAAAATTCGATTTTAATTATAACAACAGATTTTCTTTAATATTTTGAGAATGAGATGCATTTTTAAAAAAGAAAATGGACTAACATTGAAAATTATATTTTGAATTTGTGATGAAATTTTTTTTAACCCATTCTCATGGTCCTTTTTTGTTCTTCAAATCATTGTGAATGCCATTCAAATACGATATCTTAATATCCTTGGTTTCCAGAAACTTCTTATATGTAATTTTTATAAATTTTCAAAAAGAATCAATATCCTTGCGGGTAGTTAAGAAAAAACAATGCACAAATATTCCTTTGTTTTTGTCTTTTAGGACTAGAGTATGTAAAAAAAGTTTTTGAGAGTCCCTTGAATGAGACACCTACTTTTTGGTTTACTTTTTACTAGTATCATTTCACTGGAATGGCATAGATGAATAAATGAATAAAAATAATTAAAAATTATTATAAAAAAGAAAACTGTATAGCAAATGGGATCGAAACCCCGAAAGCCACAACTTTCATCTACGCTACGGCAATAAAGACCAAAAGGCGGTTAAGAGTGTAAGTGGTGTACTTACAAACATATAAAAACTGATTTTCACTGGCTAGCTACTTTGACATTTTATTTTCAAAAATTTTTTTTTTACATTAGGACATAGGTACTTGTATTAAACTATCAAGTGTACGAATTATTTGAAAATAATATTTCAACAATTTTTTGTAAAACACAAAACACTTATACAGTTACACCAATGACAATATAAATTCTATAATTCTATATTATATAATTCTATAGATATCTGTGGTTACACGTTGCTTCATTTTGTAAATGATAAAATTTTAGAACTCATTAAAATGGAAATGGAGGTAAGATTTGGCTTCTAGACTGGACCTTTTATTAAACTCATAAAACTCAAAATTTCCTGTATTTTAAAATAATTTTTTTTTTCAACTATTATGCTTTTCTATATTTATCTTTTAGCTTTTATGCTATAGGTAAATAGTGCGAAGAAGCTACATATTACAAATAATGTCCATCCATTCTCCTGTTTGATCACAGTCAAAATTACTATAGAAGTAGGAAGTTGACCGAAAGCTCAAATTAAAGATATCGTTGAGTAGTGTCTAAAATGCCAAATATTGGTCCGCAGAGAGCAGAGATTAAAGAAAAATGCTGAATCAGTTCTTATGAATCATTTATTTTATTAATTTTCCGTAAAATAATTACCAATTACTGAACACCTTACCTCATACATATACATACATACATACATATAAGTAGGTATGTACAATTTAGTTGTTTTATTTTTTTATTTTTAGAAGTATGTGCTTCATGTTTTTTTTTTAAATTTTCAATGCTGATAATTTTCCCAATTATAATAAAATGAATTAAACATTTAATTATACATGAACTATCTTTTTTTTTTTTCAACAATAAAAAAGCAAACCAGAAAGAAAAAAAAACTTTCACAGTAACAAATCCTGTGAATAAATTTCGTTTATTTTTTTTTTCACTTTTTTGGTGATATAAAAGAAAGAATTTGTTGCATGTTTAAATTTTTAAAAATCATTCTTTTTTTTTGCATATATGAATTCTATAAAAAAAAAGCTTGTATAAAAATTTCGTGTAATTATAATTTAAAATTAATTTAATTTAAAAAAAAAAAAAGGAATAATCGTTTATGTTTTTTCTGTGCCATTTACCTTACCGACCTCGACATTTAACTCTTTCGTTTATGACGCTTGAAAATTCTAATTGAAATTTTTTTTTTGTTTTTTTTCTTTATAAGATTAAATTTTTAATCTTGTTTTGTTTTTCGGTTAAAGCTATCGTCATTCTTGTAAAAAAACAAAAAAAAAATTTATAATACAAAATTTGTGCATTTTTTTTTCTTCTTTTTATCTATTTTCAAGGTTTGTCTATGTTTTTAATAAACCGACAACTTATTTGCATTTAAAAAAAATAATAATAATAATCACTGTCTGAATTTTTTTTATCAGAAATTTCTCTGTAAATTTTTAATTTACATAGGTATATGAGAAAATTTCGACTTTTTTAATTTAAGATTTTTTTTTTGTTTTTTGATTCTTATTATTGGTGATTTACACATCAAAAAAAAAAAAAAAAACAACAAATTAATGTGAAGTCAATGAATTTTAAAAAAGAAAAATATATCGGAATTTTTTTTCTTTTTCTTTAAGGATTATGATGATTTAGAAAATTGAAAAATGTAAAATTTTGCTTATGAAAATTAAACATTTCCTGTATTTAAATTTTAAAATTATGTATTTTACATTTATTGTCGCAATTTATATATTTTTATTTGAATTATAATTGAATTAATTATATTTAATTTTACTGCTCTGTAATTGCTGATAATTTTTGTTTTTTTGTTTTTTGAAAATTCATTTATAATTTTCTATAAGTGCGTGTTTTTATGATTATGATCAATTTTATTGGTTTTAAATTAAATTAAATATTGTAATCGAACTGTTAAATGATATACAGTTGTTAAAAAATTAAAAGATGCTAGAGAAGCATAAAAAAAAATAATGAAAATATTGTACAGCGTTGCATACGAACAGGCGCTAATTTATTAATTAATTAAAGGGGATGTGAAGTGAAATTTAAGTAAAAATATCATGTAGCTATAAAGGTGATGCGCTGGCAATTTATAATGTAGCTCAAAATTTCAAAAAAAAAGTGATTAATACTGACTTTAAATTTGAATGTTTTTAAAAATCGTGTGAGTATTCAATAAAATTCTTAATAAAAACTGGAAAAAGTCTATCACTATCATAAACCAAAAAATAACAAAGGAATTTTTTGCAAAAAATGTGAAAAAAAAAATCTTTTATGTTAAATGCTACTTGTAGCTTTGTATGTGAATTTGTGCACAAAATTTAAAAAAAAAAAAAACCATATTGGTAAAATTTGCACGTTTTTTTGAAGTTTCACGTGCTTGTGTACAATATTCATATTCTTTCTTTACAAATGCGTATAATAAGATAAAATAAGATAATTAGGGACTATTGTTGCACTTTTGCCTGTAAGGTCTTTTGTGCCGCCCGTGCTTCTTATAGATTTAGGCTTTCGATAAATCACCAAATTTCTTCAGGTTTAAGGAAAAGTTTACATATAGCACTCTTTTAGAAGTTAATGCCTTCTCATTTCCTCGACTTTTTTATAAAATCTACATTTGTTATCCCTCTCTTAGCTGTATCTCACTCATGTGATAGTTATGTAAGTGGACAAAGTGTGTTTAATACGCAATAGGATTTAGGACAATATTGAACAGAAATCATTGAATTTTTTAAATGAAAACAATATTACAAAAAATACCAAAATACAGTTCAATAAAAACGATCAGAAATTAATAGTAAATTTATTGAAAAGAGGGTTAGTGGCCGAAGTGGAACAGTTCTGTCTTTTGTAGTTGAAGGTTTCAACTTAAAATTTTTCCAGTTCCATTCATCTTTGAAGGAGTACCAATTTATTTGAATTGTGTGTAAATGTTCTGTATTGAATTAGTTGGTGGTTCGGACTACATTCATAAACAAGAATATCAAATCAATTACATGAATATCATACGAATTAATTTGACAGTGAAATAATCTCGGGAATTTAAAATAACTTGAGTAGGCCAAAGGTCTAAATGGACTATAGCGCCGAGGTTATATATTGAAATAAACGATAAAAAGGAAAATTAACACATTATCTTCATTGTGTTTAAATTATTGAAATTTATCAAAAGTATCGAATGTTGATAAATTTGTGTGCCAACAAAAAATGTAGGTTCAAATTCTAAAGTAGTATTTTTACAGAAATTTACATAATAATCCAGTTAAAGTCACTTTGAAAACACTAACCAACCTCTTACACAAGAAAACATCTTAATTTTCCATTTTACAAAAAATAAAAACAACCAATATTTTTCTCTGCACTAAGCAGATATTTTATTTAATTTTTTTTCATATTTTCATATTCAAAAAAAAGAAAATTAAATATCTTACGTTTTTTCTTTTCAGTATTAAAGCAGATAAAAATCCTTTTTCACAATAATTCATTTTTAAAACTTTAAAATTTTCTTCTATAACACGCACTCGTAAGTGTAAGAAAAAAATATTATTTAAAAAAAAAACATTTTTAAAGGAAAATGTGGAGGATTTAAAAACTTTTTTCACTTTTGTTTTTTTTTTGTTGTTGAGATAATGTAATATCGCATTTTAAATTTACAAGAGATTTATTTTTTTTTTTAATTATTTCCAGAACTAAACAAAATTCAATGTACAATTTACATGTGTGTTCTCATATAAAGGTTAGGTTTCACCTTATCAAATAAATTTCAATTCATGTTTAAAAATAACATATTTTTAAATTATAAAAAAAAAATATATATATATATGTATTTAAAAATAAAAAAAAAGACATTTATTTATTTTTTTATTATTTTTTTTTGAATTATACAATATTTCAATGGACAAATAATAAATTATGCAACTAAAAAAAAAAAACAGTATTTAATATAACAAAATATTTTCTTTTTTAAATTAAAAAATAATTGATGAGAGGTTTTTAAAAATAGTGAAAAAAAAACAAAAACAAAAAAAAGAATTGTGAATATGTTTTGTGATTTTTAAAAAACAATTTTATAATCCTTTTTTCATGTGTTTTTTTTTTTTTACTTACAATTTTCAATATATTTTTTCTATTTTTCTTTCTTCAAATTAAATTGTTCACATTTATTTTGCAGAAAAAAAAAAATAAAGAAAAAAAAAACACATATGAAAATAATATGTAATTAAAAAGTAGAAACTTATAACAGTCTTCCCATAATAATAGTAATTATGATAATAGAAAAATACCCCATTTTTTTCAACATATTTTTTCATCTTCTTATTCTTCTTAAAATATACATAAATATAATTAAGCAATGTTCTTTTTTTTTTAATTTAAATTTTTTTGTTGTTGTTGTTTTTCTTCAGTTTTTTACAATAAAGAAAGAAAAAAAAAACATTCTGAATTTTTTCATTATTGTTAAACAAAATACACATTTAAATCAATTAAAAAAATTAACATTTTACATAAATCCAAGGATAAACATAAACAATTAAAAAGAAAAAATGAATACAAATTCATCCATTTCTTTTTTATTTTACTTTGTTGTTTGTTTATTTTTTTTTTTCTCATTAAATAATTAATATTAATTTGTAAATTAAATTTTTTTTTTTTTGTCAAATTTTATATTTGTGTGTGCGATTTAAGATTTTCAAGAAAGAAAAAAAAAACAATTTTTTTTCCTAACTAATTTTTTAAGCCAAAGTAAAATTGAAAATAATTATTTTCTGTTTTATACAATTATAATTTTCTTTTAAAATTAATGTAAACTAATTATTTTGGGTTAAAAATTGTATTTTTTAACTTGTTTGTTTTTTTTTTTAATTAATTTACGAATTATACAAAATGATTTTTTTTTGTTACTTATTTTTTCATAAGAAATAAAATTTTGTTCTTTCAATAATTTTAAATTTTAAATTTTTTCACGATAATTAAAAGTTTGATTTGTTATTTAATTTATTTTTTTTTTTTTTCAATTACAATTTTTGTTTTGGATTTTTTTTTTTTCATCTTTTTTATTTTATTTATTTATTTTTTTTTTTAAATTTTAAATCTAATTTTAATAAATTTTTTGTATTATTTTTGTTTTCGCTTATTAATTAATAAATGGTAGAAAAATATAATAATAGAAATGGTTGGTTACAAAATTCTAAACTAAATACACTTTGTTGTTATTTAATATGTCTATAATGTAAATCCCCGTTTAGACTAGTTGTTCCATTGCTACCATTTGAAATACCATTTGTATGTGTTATATGAGTTGAATGACCATTTGTTAAACCATTTTTATATCCATTTTTATAACCATTTGTTGTTTTTGTACAATTATCATCATCATCTAATACAGGCTGTATAAAATATAAAAAAAAATATATACATACATTATAAATATATAAATTTTCAGAAAATATTCTGATTTCTTGAGACACACCCAAAAATCGTTTCTGTTATATTTAAATTTTGTTAATTTTTTTTTTTAAAGAATATTTAATTAATCAGTTAAAGATCTTTTACGCAGGTTCATGAAATTTAAGAAAAAAAATATTTCAACAGTTTTTATTTCTAGAATAATAATAGAATATTAATGGTGCAGTGCTTTGAAAAAGTCCAAAAATTCTTGAGCATATGTAATTGATTTTATTGATTTATTTTAAAATGAATTTAAAACCGGAAATTAACGGCTAAAGATTTAGAATTTTTTTAAAAGGACCTTCAAAAGTAAAAAAAAAAAAAAAACTTTTAAAAGGTGATTGTTCACTTCAATTTTTTAAAACTTTTCTAAAATATCAAATTTATTGCTCTTCGTATTAATTAATAATGTAAGATCGTTTGAAGGATGAGGCTTTATTTCCAAATGTCTACTCTAAAGTTTTAATTTTGTTTTATTCAATGAGCCATGAGGTGAAGATATTCCTTTACTACACTTACATAATATGTACATTAGTGCAGCGCTGACGCATGAAGACAGAAAAAAGAGGTAGATGAATGTTACGGGAGTGAAGAAAGGAAGTGTCGATGGATGCTCATTTTGAACTTCTGCAGTTTGAAAGAGAGGGGGGGGGGACAAGTAAGATGGAAGAGCCTTCCACAATTTGAAAGTTCTATTAATGAAAGATTGACCATATTTCAATGTACGTTCAGGAAGTGGCTTCAGGTAGTCAGAATTCATGGGTTTTCTTAGAAAGTCTAGTATTTCTGGGGAAAACTATGCTTTGCATCGTGGTTGTAATATGACAGTCATAATAGGTACATTACCGAAAAAATTTATGTTGCAGTAACAGCATGATGATTATTAACGATGCGTTAATTGCTCAACTTTGCCATCGTTAAAAAATTACACACTGTTTTGAAACACCGATGCCTTGTCATCACTGTGTATGGTTGACATTTTGAAATTTTTGACATTGTGAAAAAAATGATCGTAAAACGTTTAGAAATTCAGCCTGATTCATAATTTTTTCAAACACGTTTACAAAATAAGCTAATAAGTTTATAAATATCCGCTATATGTATGTATGTGTGTATAAATATTTCCCTACATTTAATTATTTACACTTAAAATGACTTAACAATTTTTTGAATTTACATAACCTGACATGTAAATATTATTTTACACACATTTACGAATCAATGACATAAATAAATTGTTAATATTGTGCAAACTTGAATAAGGAAATATTTAATTTTCCATTACTCTTGAAAAATTTTTGTACTTGAAAGATAATTAAAAGTTAAAACAACGATTCAAATGTACACGAAATTTATTTTTAAAATATTCTAAGAAGAAAAACAACGAATAAAACTTTGAATCTATCTAATTTCTTGAGTAACTACTATATTTTATTGATTTTTAAAAATGCAACTTAAGATCAAGTGCATCATAACACAATATTGTAAAAGTTTATTTTACTAGTTTACACCTTATACAACAGGTTAGCAAATTTTTTTTAATGCATTTGACGTAAGTAAAAAAATAATCTTATAAAATAATTTTCCTATTTGTTTTTTTTTTCTTTCAAATATTTGTAAATATTCAAAGATAAACATTACGAATTTGTAGTAAGAAAAAAAAAAAAAAAGAATGAAACTTTGTACTTACACGAGTTATGTGTAAAATTGTTTGGTCAACAATTGAAATATTTTACATCCGTAATTAAAATCAATATACACTATTTAATCATCATTATCTTCATGACAGCATCATCAAAAGAACAAACAAACTGTGTAATATCTCGAAACTAAGATTCTTAAGCATTTGTAAATTGATCTAAGCTTTTTTAACATTAAAATCTACTTACAATAGATCATTGAAAAAACAAAGAAAAAAACAAATACGTGCTTTCCTTTATGTAAATTAAAAAGCAAAAAATATGACGAAGAATATTGTTTGATTTTTAGTGCACACAAATTTATTTATTTTTCTTTCTCTCTTTCAATTACTCTTCAAGTATTTTGTTTTAAGAACTAACTAATAATTCTAATTACTTTAATTACTTAATTGAAAGCACAAAATTATTAACACATTTATATATGTTTACACATTATCTAATGTTTGTAAGGTTAAAAAAGTTCAAATTTAATGTCAATCAAGTCAAGGAATTTTAATATTTTCTTTTTATTTCTTGTATGCCGCCCTAAATTTCCATTAAAATACTTTTTTCCGTATTCATTTTCTATAAGTTCGAACAAAAAAAAAGAATATTCTAATTAGGTAGCATAGATTAATTGAAAATGAAAAAAAAAAAAATTATGCAAAAATTACATTCTTATCACCTATTGTTTTTTTCTTTCTATTTTTACTTAGTTAGGTATTTTTATTTCATTGATTTATTCAAATAAAATTGTAGTTCAGTAACCTTAAACTAGTAATTTTCTAACTTGCCAATTTAACCATTTAACACACTTATTTCAGAATAATTGAATTTTTTTTTTTTTTTTTTGTTAATTAAATATAAAATTACCTGCACGCAAATTCCGGTTATTTTGTCAAGGCTGACAAGGCAACTTGTGTTTAAAAAATATTTAAAAATTCTTAAAAAATGTACTTAATAATTTTTTTTTTTAATTACTTACAAGGATACTTAAGACAACATGGTCAAGATCATATTGAAATCTTGTGCAAAAAAAATATTAAAAACCGGCTAGAATAAAGTTCAATTATATTGTCTATAGAAAAATTTATGAAAACTATGAGGTGAACGAATAATAAAATTTTGTTTTTTGGTCATAAAATAGTGGATTAAATTTTATATTGACTCTTAATATTATAGATAAGTTGTTGGTTAAAAGGAGAAAAGGTAACAGTTATGCATTTTTTATACGCCTTTAAAAATTAGGAAAAATTTTATAAATGGAAATATTCCCGATTAGAAAGACAAAAAGTTTAATAAAAACTTATTAGCATGAAGTTTTGAAAAGATATTTTTACTTTTCATCGAATTTAATGTGTGTCTTTGAATATATATATTTTTTTACTTACCATACAAGCACCTTTATTATCCCTATTTACATAACCATTTGTTGAACCATTTGAAATTTTACCATTTTTAAGAATTCCATTTGTCTGTTTTAATTTAGCATCTTTTGATGATTTTATATATTTTGTTTTATAAAAATCTGAGAATAAAAATAGGAACATAACTCCATGTAAACCAATCCATATCATAAATCCTTTTGGATAATCGCAATCTCTGAATAATAGTTGGAATTGATGCGTAAAAATAGCAACAAATTGAACCTAAAAAAAATAAAGTAAAAATACAAAAAAAAAGTAAAATTTTAATTTTAATTTCTATTTTTTTTTCTCAATTTTTAATTTCATCATTGTACAATTAATTTACATACCATTTGGAATGTTGTGAGGTATTTTTTCCACCAAATGTATTTTTGATATTTTGGACCCATTGCAGCTACCATATAGTAAAAGTACATTACAATATGAACAAATGAATTTAATAGGGCAAAGAATGTACTATGACCACCTAAAAAAAAACATAATAATAATAATTAAAAAAAATAAAATTAATAATTGAAGCAATTTAAATTAATTGAAATGGAAAAAAAATTTAAAAAAATAACGACTAAATACATAATTACGTAAAATCAATTGATTATACAAAAAATTCAATTATGTTGGCCAGTGATTTTTACCTAAGTATATGCTTTTTAACAAGTAATTAATTTTACAAAATAATTTGGTATATATAATTAAATAAAATAAATTACTTATTGCGTTTACACCCAAGTTTAAATGCACATTAAATGATTATTGGATTTTTCCAAATGTGAAATACGAATAATTTTTAAAACATTTTCAAGTTTTTGAATTAATAACTAATTTTTTAAAACCAGCATAATTCAATTAACATTTTTAGTGATTAAAAATGACTCAACATTTTTTTTTTTTTCATAAATTAAAAATTGGATAATTTTTAAAAAGTAAGAAGATGTATAATTTTATCAAAGAAATAATTGATTTTATTTTTTTTTTTTTTTTGCTAATTATGAAATTTCTTTTAAATTGGAAGCATTAAATTACACAAAATACATTTTAACCCTTTTAGTACTGAAACTTTCCCATTAGTGCCACAAAATATTTCTAGGTACATGTTCACTTAGTTATCAAACCGGCGTAATTCTAGCTGTCTGTCATAACACTAATACATAAAGAATGAGATATGAATTTTCTGTCTCATTTTACTCGGAACATATTCGGAGTTGAATTTTCAATGAAAACATTATGAAAATCTACTGCAAATCATTGCAATGGACAAAGGGTTAAGAATATCAAAATTTAAAAAAAGGATAGTATTTTTTTTGTAGCAATTTAGGTATAAGACTTTACATAGATATTTCATTTAATTCCGTTGAATTCGGCACGAAATTAGAATGGAAGACTCCAATCCATGCAAGAATTAACTACTAGATCGTAACTTTAACGACGCAACAGTTTGATGTGAACTAGGTCCTACTCAAGTTAACTTGAATTTTCGAGACTAATTTTTTGTCATACATGAACCTACGGTTTTAAATGGAATGAGAACTACATACTAAATTTATTGGTAGAGAAAGGACTTATTTTTCTATTTGCTTATGATCAAGTAAGCGGAGCCATCAATTACTTTCAGTACCGAGCAATAATACCCAACTCAAACGAATTGGTACTCATTCAAAGCTTAGTGAACTTGGGTGGATTCGAATTCGAAGTCGAACCACTGACTGTCACTATTAAATATCTTGAAAAATACACCTCCAAACGAGAGGCTAAATTCTTTACAAGAAGATCTGAACAGAGCACAAATACATAACTGAAAAAATTGGAAAATAGAGACCAAATCAAGGACGATTCTTTTAGAGGTGAAAAACCTATAAGGACTACTTTTTTTGTAGTTTGTAAGAAAAATGATATTCTTGAAATCAAACTAAAATTATCCTGTGTCAATATATCTGAAATATTTATTATCCTTCATTTAAATGTTCATGAGCGATTGATTGTTTTTTTTTATTAACTAACATGACAACATAAAAATCATGTCAATAAAATTCACCTCTGAGGATTATTTATTTTACAAACGTAGAAAGTGTGAATAATATAATAATTATGTACATCTTTATTGGATTCTACTTAAAATAATCATGTCATGTGATTATTAAATGTGAAATAACTTATAAAGAAAATACGTTTTGAAATTAAATATTACTTTCCGTTTTTGAATAAAATATAAGCTTTTAAAAATTTTACAAATAAGTCCTTTTACATAAAAAAAACGTGCATGTTATAAAATAATATAAATATAATATAATTATTTTTTTTATTTTGTTTTATACTACGTATTATATAAAATATATAAAATATACGTTTTTTTTTTCAGATTACTCATCCTTTAAAGAAAATCCTATTACTGTCAACATAATCATAATAAAATCATGTTATGCTAGTACTTAGTACTCTATTCATAATTTATGAAGTAAAAAACTTTCATTTGAAAAAAAAAATAAGTCGGTGTAATATTAAAAAAAAAATAATAATAAAATAAATAAATAACAAAAAGTATATAAAAATTTAAAAAAAAAAAAACTTTTTTCTTGTAAAACGAAAAAAAAAAAAAAGTTAATATAAAAATGTTGCCTGGTCTTTTGTCTATTTAAAAAAAAAATTTAAAAAAAAAATATACGACACTCGTTATTATTATTATGTAATTTTTTTTTTTTTACACGTTTGTCTGGTTTATGTATCACACACATATAGGAAGAAACATTGTAATGATACTTTGTTTTTGACTTTTTTTTTTTTTAATTATAATTTTATCACCTTTTTTTTTTTCTTCTAAAAATTAAATAGTCTGATAATAAGAAATTAAAAATACTTGTACATCAGAAAAAACATTCAGAGAAAAAAAAATGTATATATGTATGTATATAGGTACATATGTAGTTGATTTTAATAAATTGAGTAAACAAGGAAAAATAATAAACTTTCAACAGATATTTTTTTTTTTAAAACATTAATATGAAAAAAGAAAAATTGACTACTAAAAATTATTAGGTATGAAACTTAAACAATGTATGTAACATGTATGTATTTAATGCGTTTGCCAACTAACTTTCACTGATATTATTTTATAAGTCATTCATCAGTTTGATTTTCAATATATGTATGTATGTACATACATATGTAATACGTAACTTATTTATTCTTTTTTATTTTTTTTTTCTCATGTTTTAGGGGCAAAAACAGTATTAATAAATTGAATAGAGATTGCAATAATTCAATCAATAATTACATTACAAGTGCATTTTATGATTACAAAACTTGAAAAGAGAAGAAAAAAAAACCGTTAACCGCTATTAAAATGACATAATAGATTTTTAATTTGGCTTTAATTTTATATGAATAATTTTCATCGTGAAAAAAAAAACTAAACAAATAAATAAATTAATTTTTAAATAATAAAGCAGAAGAAACAAAAAACAAAGAAAAAAAAAGAATTTCTTTTTTAAATAATTAATTATTTTTTACCTGGAGCAAATTTTAAACCCATCCAAACAGAAAATGGCATGCAACCATGATGAATAACATGCAATGTTGATACATGTTCATTCTTCTTACGTAAAATGAAAAATAACGTATCAAAAAATTCTGTAAACTTAGCTATGTAGTACCACCAGCAGGTGCGAGCCATCTACAATTAAAAATAAACGAAAAAAAAAAAACATTACAAATATGTATGTATGTAGCTAATATGTAGGTAATAAATAAAATTTCGAACAACAACGTAAAACAATTTTTTATCGATTTCTTTTTTTTCAATTCAGCTATTATCTAAATTCTAATTAAAATTTCGATTTTACTTGAAAAAAAAAATCCAAAATAGAAAAATAAATCTATCAGGAAATATTGATTCCCTTTTATTTTTAATATACAACAAAATAAATATACTCACTCGCATTGCTAGAGGACTTGTTGAATAATCTACAGGTTGGCACGTAAAGCTATAATGACCCCACCACCCACTTCTCATATACTGAAAATAAAAAAACAAATAATATAAATAATTAAAATATTGAAATTACTTATTTTATTTTCCTAATTTTTAAGAAAACAAAATACATTCTTGAAAACTGAAAATCAAGAAAAAAAACAACAACAATAATAACAACAATAAATAATCAATCGATTTACATACCTCGTAAAATATCCACGCACTAAATATTGTTTGGAATAAATTATAGATGACTAAAACTTGTCTAAGATCCATTGGTTTTCTTTTTTCCATTAACTTTGGTGCTAAAGATTTACTAAAATAAGCGTAAAAAATACATAAGGCGAGTGTTGGAAATGGTGATGACATCATCGGCCAATCGTTCACTCTAGGATCTATAAATAAGAAAAAAACACGAAACATATAAAATCTGTAATTGAATATTGAAAATAATTTTGAAGGAAACAACATGTAGAAATAGGATATTGGAATTTTTAACAAAACATTTAAATGTTGATCGTTCCCTTAATAATTAAGGAAGGACTTATCATTCAAATATGTTCATTGACACTCAAAACGCAGAATCGAAAGTATAATGGGGTTAATTTTTTTTACATTTGAGAAAATTGTACTAAGTATTAGACACTCAAAATGAGTTAAGGAGTTTAAATTTCATATTATTCCTATAAAATTGTCAGAAAATACAGAATAATTGCATTGAAAAAACTCCAGAAAAAAAAACCAATAAATAATTCTAAAAATTAAAAATATGTAAATAACATTTTAATGAAATACATAAAAAAATGAAAAATAACGTTACAATCGGACAATGACCAATTATTCTGCATATACAATATTTGTACATAAAATGGAATTGAAAATAAGCCTTTTGAGGTAATTAAAAAAACTAAATGGAATTAAACATACATAAATGGGGTTAAATGTCAATATCATGTAATTTTGTTTTTTTTTTTTTTGCCATCAAAGGATTAATGAACGGTAAGTTAAAAAATTTCCATAGTCTTACATAAAACTAATTTTAATTTTTGTAAAATTATTGAAAATATAAAATAAATCCAAAAATTTTATGACGACAATTGAAAAATAATTCTTTTTAAATTCATTTTATTTTCGTTGTAAACAAACAACATGAAAAATATGGAAAGTTTCATAAAATTACAAATTTTATGAAGGAAAAAAAAACGAATTTAAAAAGTGAAACTTTCCGCAACATGTTTAAGAATAAGAACAAAAGCATTATTTTTTTTTTTTTTTAGAATAAATAAAAAGAATGTTATCAAATTTTAATTAAAAAAAAAAAAAATAGAATAGAAAAATAAGACTTTAATAGAACAAAATAAAGAATCATTAATATTGGAGTTGTTGTTTATTTAAAGTAAATTTTTTTCTTCTTTCAAATAACAATCAATTCAATTGTGTAAACTTCTAATTAATTAATCGTACCATAGCTACTTAAAATTTGTTTGTTTATGCAACAATTATAATAAGGAATATGATTTCCATTATTTTAACCTAATTTTCTCTTTTATATGATTTATCATTATAAAGTCAAATAAAAAAGTGTCATCAAGTGCATTGAATTATTTAAATATAATTGACTTTTTGATATTTATTTTTGAATATAAATTAAATAAAAAAAAAAAAAAATACAAATAACAAATTTGTTTTTTTTTTTCTAGAAGCTTTTTTTTTTTTTTTGAATTATGCTAAGTGTAAAATTCAGTTAGCGCATAATTAAAAATGTAATTTAAACCATTTAACCATTGAAAAACTTCCGACTTGAAAAAAACAAAAATCATAGTTTGAAATGAGCTCATATTTTTCAAGCACATTTTTTAGAATGTATACAAGGTCTAAATTTTGAATTTAATTTAATTTAAAAAAAAATAAATCTAGAATAAGATATTGAAAGTATAAAACAGATTGTAAAAAATTTGATTTGTTTTTTAACAAAAAAAAAAAAAAAAAAAAAATCTCTTTTCTCTCTAAAATCAATCACTGAATTATTTCTGTGCCTAGGTCCTAGACACACTCAGTGTCTGTAATTTGAATAAGTTTACTCTAGTTGCAGAGCAAAATATTTAAAGAAAAAATGTTCAAATGTTTTCCTATAAAACTGTATTCACTCAAAATAATTTCAATGTACCTTTTAAAAACTGTAACCGAAATTAATAGAATGTAATTTTCACAACATCATCATAAAGAATGTCATGATCATAACAGAGATGAAAAAATATTTTAAGGAAGAAAAAAAAAATTAATTTAAATTATAAAATTTCCAGACACATAGAACTATGTATGTAATTTTTATATTTAACACATTGTAAATTATATAATTAACATACCACTTCGATTGTCCATAAGATCTCTGTACCAATCATATATATCATGTAGTAGCACTACCGCCATGTTTATTCTGAAAATATAGCATTTAAAAAAAAATCCCATAAATTTATAATTCATAAAATTACACATGTTTAGATTTACAATTATTCATTTCGTTAATTAGAATAGAAAAAAAAAATTTTTCATTAACAATTAATATCAATTAAAAATGAATGCTAACAACCCTAAATAATTTTTTGCGCAAATTATAATTAAAAAAAAAGAAAAAATAATAATAAAATTATTAAAGAAAGAAAAAAAAATAATACCATCTGTCTGTTAATTTAATCATTTTTTTATACTTTTTTTTTTTTGGTGGGATATTGTAATCACTTACGTAAATACATATAATTCTACTATTATTTATCAAACAAAAATTTTTCGGATGACCAAATAAAAGATTTGTTTTCCTTGATCTTTGATTACAAGGTTTTTCTAATGTTGGTTTAAAAAAAAAAAAAAAGAACTTCCCACACTAATTTTCATAATAAAAAAAAAAAAAATAATGAAAACTTTCGCTACGTTTTTTTTTATTATTGAATAGTATTTTTTAATCTTAGAATGATTATGTAATTAAACATTAATGTAATATATATTTTTTTTCTGAATAAATTCATGTGGGTACATACATAATTAATTTTTATTGAACATCCCAAAAATGTTTAGTAAAAAAAAAAAAAAATCATTTATATAATTTCTTTGTTCCATAAGTTAATCTTCTTCTTTTTTATTATTTTTTTTCCCAAACAAAAAAAGATGTAAAAATAAAATAGAAAAAAAAAATTTAGTTGTAAATATGTACACAATTACACCCACGTAATTTATTTTTTGATTAAATATATTATCTATACGTATTTATTTCAAAATTCAAAATAAAAAAAAATGTTTTTAAAAAAAAAAAAAATAAATTTTGAACAATTTTCACAACATTTTGTTGTTGTTGTTATTATTATTTCGTACTTTATTTTTTATTTTTATTAGATTTTGGATTTAGAAAGAAAAAATTACGATGGTTATTTTGTCTAAATTTTCTTCTATAAATTTAATCAAAATATGTACATATACTCGAATATTCAGTAATTGTTATATAAAAGATTTTTTATTGAACTGTTATTTTATTTTGCCAAAAAAAACTACCTAAATTTATTTTTTATAATTTCAAAAAAAAAGAAATAAGAATAATAAATTAATTCAATTTTTAAAAACTACAATTACTCAAGCAAAAACAATCGTTTATACCCTATTTATAAGAACCTACGAAATTTCCTGAACAAGTAATAAAATTTTATAAAAAAAAGGGGGTTTTTTGTAATTTAAAAAAAATATTTATTTTTATTCAAATAACTCACCTTAATCTAATATAGTTTACTTGTCCAAATTGGTAATTAAATCACAAAAAAAAAAATCTGAAAATTCAAAATAAAAATTACACTTAGAAAATAGTTCGCGTATAAAAAAAAAATTTCAAATTTTAATAAGTTAAAAATTTTAACAAAACCAAAAAAAAAATATAAATAACACCAAAAATTAACAACCCAATTTTATTTAAAGAAAATCTTAAAATATTTTAAAAATTAATTTATTATAGCTCGCTTTGGAGCAATGTTTATCAATCAAATGAAATATTTTGAATGCCGACTGACTGACTACCTATAATCTTGTTATATTCGTAAACTTCATAATATATAAAACTTCTACTTCGTATTCTAAAATTTCAATTCCAACCCCTCTTTATGGAGAACTTATCAATCAATGTGTAAAAATAAAAACTTAAATAAAATGAATATATGTATCTTTTATTTTGTTTCTGGTTTTGTTAAGAACACGTTTTTTTTTTCTGTTTTATTTCAAATAAATATGTACATAGGTATGTACATAAACCTATTCATAATAATGACGTTTATAGATACATTATTATACATATTAAATTTTCTTCTCATATTTCTCGTTTTTTTTTCTTCTTTTCGCCTCTTCCATCAATTATTGTGGTTATAATTTCTGATTTATTTTATTTTTTATAACAACAAATAGATACATATTTATGGTAATCTAATGCATATATGATGTTTATAAAAAAAAGTATATATTCAACAACTAATTAAAAATTTTGTACCTATGATGCCATTAACAATATAAATTTTCAATTTGAATTTCGTAAAAGATTGATATACATATATTAATTAATGTTACACTTGATGAAATTTAAAATCAAAATATAGTGTCCTTGATCTTTGATTTTCAAGGTGTAGTTTTACATAAAACAGAACGTAATGACGCATGATAATAAAAAAATAAAATTGAAAAAAAATTTTTTCAGTGCAACTAATCTTGTCAAGTAAGTTTATTCTTAAATATATATATATATATTTTTTTTTTGTTTTCGACACATGAATGAAATGAAAAAAAAATTATCTAATTTATCATGGTTACCATAAAAAATAGTGTATCTTTTTATTTCTTTCATCTTTCATTTCGGCTTTTTTAACAAGTCTTATATAATAGATTCATCGTATTTTATTTTGAAATAAATAAATTATTAAAATACCGAATGTTACCAACTTAAAAATGTATTTTATTGTTTTTATAAATAAAATTAATGCGTTTTAGACCTGACTTAATTTAAAAAACACAGAAACTTGGGAGGAAATACTGTTTGAAACAGAAACGTTTGGAAAATAAAAATAATCCAATGTTAAGAAGAAAAAAAAAACAATAGTTTGAATCCTTCTTTTTATAAAATAAAAAAAAATATATACATATATTCCGGAAATGAAATTTTCCGTTAAAAACATGATTTTTAATATTGATTAACGTATGCAATTTATATAAAATACATAATTTTTATAATTCTTAACACGAGCTTATAATTTAAATAAAATTCTACGAAAATTCAAATATATATTTTTATAAATAACCTGAAACTGGTTTATTTTAATGTTGTTGTTTTTATTTTGAAAGTTCAATAACATTTACGTAATTTAATTAAAAATAAATAAATAATGTAATGATGATAGTCGAAAAAATCATGGAAAATATTGAATATTTATTGAAAAATTAGATTAAGCTCATGCAAAACAAAATTAAAATTAGGTCGAAAAACAAGACACATTGAAGTAACATATGAAAAACTGAAATAAACAAAGCAAAAAGGGTTCTGATGATTTAGTATTTTTGTTAAAATAATTAGGCTAATTCAATCGATACTCTTTGACAGATTTTATAGTTCGAACTGAAATGTTAAAATTTCTCAAAACTATTATTGTTTTTTTGTATAAGTTTTAAAAACTCTCTACTTTTTTGTTTAGATTTATGAATTTTCCGTAAATCTTTTTCTAAATGATAAAAAATTTTTCAAATAACACAATTTTTCTTGGCTTAATTCTTTATTGAAAGTTTTAAATTTTTCAAACTGCAACAATTAACTCAGTAAATTACTGATTTTCTACTGTACTGCTGTAAAATTCCTTTTTGAATAAACTCAAAAGTCACAAATTAAAAAAAAAAATAAATAAACCGAATTATTCAAACAAATTCAACATAATTATTTATGTCAAATTTTTGTCTTTTTTTTAATAAAAATTTTTCTAACATATTTTCACTTAACTAAAAAAAAACAGCGAAGGTTTAAACGGAAAAAAAATAATGAATGAATTTTTGATTATTATTATTATTATTTTTTTTTTGATTCGTTAGGTATTTCAAAGTATTGCCAACGTTTTATAAATAAAACAAAAAAAGTAAATAATGCTCACCAATTTTGGAAAAGTACAAATTAAAATTTTATTCCTTTTGATTTTTTCAGTAACAGAAAATATTGTATTACATTTTCTAAATTTTGTTCGCTTTGACATCGAACAAATTTTAGAAAAATTATTTTAAAAAAAAAAACTAAATAATATGTATATGTAATAACAAAAATTTTAATTTTAATCAGATTCACACAATTTGCAACAACATCAAATTTTTCTTTTTAATTTTTTTTTCAAGAAATAAAAAAAAAATAAACTATTTTAGTGTAGTTTTACTAATTTCACTTTTTGTGAATGATTTTATTTATTTATAACGAACATACTTTCACCATTATTCCACTACACAATAAAAGCACATATCATTTTGTGCATATATTAAAACTTTGGATTTAAATGTAAAAAAAAATATATGTATATATTTTTTGCAAATAGTTAATTATAAAAATTTCCTGATTAATTCAATCCAATAAAATCAAGAGCAACAGCAAAAAATAAAAAATAAAAACGGATTTTTATTCTGTAATTTGAATTATTTTCAGTTTTTTTATTTTATTTCTAAATTACGTGCTGTAAATTAATCACAATTATAATGCACTACCTACAACCGATCAAGACTGACTAACAAATATTTTTATACGCAACATGGTCATAACGCAACGCCAACGGTGCTAGTTTTTACATGTTATGCTGTTGTTGTTACCTACTATTGTTGACCCATTTCTTAGCATTTTTTCTTGACTTTTCTTTTAACTGTATAATAACATAATATATCTACTTAAAAGCAAGATAAATAGATAATGGATACACCTTTATGTTTACGGGAGTATAGGTTGTGTTAACAATAATAAAATGAAGAAGAAAGAAGAAAGAAAAAAATTAAAACCTATGTTAAAGTCTTCCGCAACCAAAACATGATCTTTTGACTGATTTTTGATTTTTTTTTTTGCTGGCTTAGTTATATACATATTTTTTTTTTTAAAGTTTTTAAAGGGTAAGTAACATGCAAAAGATTGAATAAAATCAAAAAAAAACGAAAAACTAAAAACTTTTGGACTTTAAAAATATGATGTCTTACCACCTGATATTGAGCTTATTCTCATACCAAGTATTTAAAAATAAAAAAAACATAAAAAACAAAAGTTAAAAACTTGATTCTACTTTCGATTTTTTTTTTCACAAATTTAAACTTTCTTTTCACCTTTGATCATTACAAAAGAAAAATTTAACAGGTTTATGTTTTATCCACTATTTATAAATATGAAACTTATGTTTTATTGTTTTTGTTTTTTTTTTTTTTTGTTGAACATTTTAGCAATAACATCATTATAAAAAATCAATTGGAATGTGTTTCTATATATCAAAAATTAAAAAAAAAAAAAACAAACCTTAGACATTTCCTAATTTCATCGATTCATATAGCAACTGTGATAAATCATAAATTATATTCTCTTCAAATCAATTCTCATATTCAAAAAAAAAAAAAAAAAAAAATTTAAATTGTACAATTATAAAACATTATTTAATTTTAATGCATCCACTTTCACCAAAACAAGTTCAAGTTCACAAAAAATATGCATTTTATACTTCTATACATATACATACATATGTATACGTATATATTCATTGGTCTGGTCATGTTTATCATTTTTTTAAAGTCCAACTGATTATTATTCGACCCTCCTATTTAAATTATTGAAAAAATAAATAAATAAATAAATAAACCAAATCAATTGTAAATTAGTAGAAAATTCTTAAATTAAGTATTCAAGAATTCGTGTTTCTAAATATTGAATTGTAATTGTGCATTTCATTATCTTTATAGAATATAGAGATGAATAGATGAATTAACTATGAATATGAATGTAGTAGATGTAGATAATACGATGAAAATTTGAGTTTATTTTGATTTTTTAAAAGACTTCTCATTAACTTCTAAATTTGTCTTGAATTTCAAAATAACACAACTTTTGTACACTGATCATAAAGAAAGATGAAAAAATATTGATAATTCCCGAAAATTCAAAATGATATCAATTGTTTTGAGTTTTTTTTTATGAAACAGAACGTAGTCGATATAAAATTCACATAGGAAAGCTTTATAGAATAAATTAGGTTCTTTAAGATTCTAGATAATACGAAAAGAGATCAATTGATTGCTGTATATAACATTTTTGTATGAAAATGTAAAGCGGAATTAAATACAAATTATTTGAAACAGACTGCACCCCAACTGAGAGCTAGAACTTTGCTTTATCGCTACACTAGATATGTACATAGCTCACATATCGATCTGATTTTGTCTAAACTAATATGTAAAAATTATGTAATTGTAAATAATTTAAAAAAAAAAAACAATTAGCTAGAAATAAACATTTTCTACTTACGATACTAATAAGTGATAATCCTTTCACTTGAAAAAAATTCTAGAAAATTATTTTTATTTTTCGACTAACTGGTAAAATTTACGAAAATATCTATTTTTGTAATGCAAAAAAGTATAAAAAATTTATGGAAATGCAAAAGAATAATATGCGTTCAATAAAACGGAGATATATACGATATAATATTGTATTTATTCGAATACACGTATATGAACAAACTAATACATTAGTCTCATGAATCTATTTTTTGATACACTGCACCGTGATCATAAACAAAAATATATGTATGTACAAATATTTCGATTTTTATTTTAATTTTGTAAAACACTAAGAAAAACAAACAACACAAATTTTACACAAAAATTCTTAATCTTATTTCATGAATGATTCATACTGGACTAAAAATAATAATTTCTTATTATCAACAATTTCTACTGAATTAAGTTTTGATAAGAGAACAATTTCCACTTTTATATACATATGTACATATTTTACAAAACTTGATAAAACCTAACACTGAATTCACAATGTGTTTTTAATGATATGATGTCTTAAGGCCGTCACGCCCAATTTTATGTTATGTAATCTTTTTTTTTTTAAAGAAAATTCTGATAAGAATCAATTATAAATATTTTTTCTTTGAATAAATTAATAAGTTTATTGCCTTCTCATACAGAATATTCCGTTGAAAATTGAAATTCTGAATAATTTTTTAAAATTATTTTTAATTTATTAATTTCCATTTATTTAATTTTTTTTTTATTCTTTTAATTTTTAATAAATGGAAAACGATTAAGTAGAATTTTTAACTCTAGTAATGGTATTTTTGTTCAAAATGTGGCAGATTGCACATACATATTTAAATGCATTACATTTTGTATGGAACATTTTTAGATTTTTTCTTAGAAAAGTCATATTTCAGCAGCCCGTCAACAAAAAACAGATATTTTTTGTACTAAAATATTTGTTGAAATACTCTCTTAAATATTTCTTTTTACGCTAATTTTGTACATTAAATATTGTAGTTTTCATCCAAGAGAACAAGAAAAAGGATAAATTCATGACGTTAATTTAAAAAATTTTACAAGAAAATTTACAAATTGTAGCTCATAGTCGGAGTGTGTACATTTGTGTATGATGGGTTCATTCCTGAAACCAAAACCTTATGGTTTGAGGTTGTTTTTTAAGAAAAGGAGTCGGACCCATTGTGAAAATTGACAATTGATTTTCAATGTGTCTACTGCTCAACAATGGAACTTTGGTTGATCTTGTGGTTGGCAAATACGCTTTTATTAAACGTTTACTTTAACTTTCAGGTGAAATAGGCACATGTTTACAATCTAGCGATAATATTTATCTGTCAAAATTGTCATTTGTTGTCAAAACAATGGGCACCCCTTCCTTCATTTAAACATTTTATAAAATGATTTTTTATGACTGTAAAATATAACACACACTCTTCTGAGTGCTTTAAATAAAAAATTGAGTACTAATTTTTGAGAAAAAAATTATTTTTAAATGAAATTTGAAAAACTGATATTATTTCGAATACCTAAAATATGCACTTTCTATCAGTGCTGTCGTTAGGGTTTTTTGAATAGTAGTACAAAGCTATAAAAAAAAGGGAGTACGAGACATAAAAAAAGGAGTACATTGTAAAAACAAAAGTATTTTAAGTTATTAAGAACGAACATAACAAGCAAAAAAGTACCCGATTAGTTTCTGATAAATTCACATATACATACATGTTTTTGATAGATCCAATCACCCAAAACAGGAGACAGATTTATACAAACGCAATATAAAAGAATATAGAAAAGTTTGCCTATTTGCCTGTAGTGACTCCGATTTATAAATGGTATATGTATATATCCATTTATGAAAAAATCGACAGCACTGCTTGCTATCCATTAACTCAAATTAGAATGTGAGGTAATTAAAAAGGACTTTTGAGCACACATATAATATTGCAATAAAAAAGAAACTTTACAAATCATGTGAATTTCCATACATTGTGGCCTTAAATTATATGAAATTTTCATGATGTTAATATTTTTCACTAAGCACTGTTATTTTTTCGAACGTAAGTGTATCTTAAAATATTTCATTCTGGAATTTTTCAAATAAGTATTACTACATTTGTCCATCAAAATTTTTTTTCTGCCATTTAAACAAACAAAAAAAAAAGTAAAGTAAGCAGAAATTCATAATGTACTTTCATTTACCAACCAACACATTTCATTGTATCAATTAATGTTAAAATGAAAATGTGCACATACATAAATGTATATATTCTATATATGTATGCAACATTGCACCAGCTATTTAACACTTATAAATAAATCATATTATTCAAATCATCAATTATTTCAGGTGTAATCAATTCCATTAAAATCATTTCATAATGAAAGAATTTTTTTTTTCTTTTTCGTAATTTTTATATGTCATTCATATTGATAGCAAAAACTATATATAATATACATATTTATTTAATATTTAGATATAAATGATTACGCGACAATAACTTATATGGATACTTTTAGTTGTTTTTTGTATTTTTATTTTGTTTTTAATATTTTTTGTACATCTATGTGCAATATGTTTGATATAAAAATTTATTAAAAGTAACCATAAAAATATTATTGTTTTAATTACATACAACACCACAGTCCACATTATAAAATCAAGTAAACAAGTCTAGTCACGGTTCACTGCAACTACTTCCGGTCATGTAAGTTTTTTGTTTTTTGTTTTGTTTTTTTTTTCACAAAAACATTGAAAAATGTTATTTTGCAATGTAATATGCAAAAATATCACTTATGTCCTTTTTATATGAAATGCAATAATTTATTATTTGATTGAAATTGACAAAAATTAAGGGGTAAACACACATCATTCTCTTACTCTTTATTTATTTATTTTCTTTGAACAAATGTAAATGTGTGTAAATAAAGAAAATAATGGGGTTTATTTTTGACGTATATTTTAACCTGAAACTTTTGCCCTAACGGAAAAATTTTCTTCATTTAAAATTTATTTAGTAGCAAACTATTCAAGGAATATTATTTAAAAATTTCAAGTATCTATTTTAACAAAACATACTCGTACTCTTCAAAAAGAAAAAAAGAAAAATTTGTCTACATTTTATAGACCTAATAATGATGCGTACTTACAGTTTTCTTACACTGTAAATTGTACCCTGTAGCAAGGATCTTAGTCCTCAATCATGCCAGATGAAAAATTGTAGAAAATGAAAAGAAAAATATCTTGTAAATGTTTGAAAATTGATTCGTGGTTAATAAAAAGACAATAATGTTTAACTAGTACATAATTTATTCGCTCAATATAGAACATGTTTAATTTGTTGGAAATTGTGTGTACCAAATAACATTCAACGATCGTAAATACATACATACGTATCTGATAATTTATCTAATATTTATGTGGTTTGAAGAAACACTAACGCTCAAAAAAAAGGTGCACTCGTATTTTTCCACAAGTTAGAATCATTTCTTAACTTCAAATGAATACATATGTATGTCTCTATTCCAACGGGTTTTGCCCGAAGAAAATAACTTTTGTCCATTCGTTTGAAGTCCCATTTTCTCTTTCCTTCACTCACTGCAGTTTAGCCTTTTTCATTTTCTTCGTGAGAAGTAGAGACTGTTCAGTTCTAAAAGCGAATAGCCCCTCGTCTACAAATCGTAATTAAAGAAGTAGAAAAAACGGACTCTATTGATTTCTCTAGATCTTTTTTCAACTCTGATGCAGTTACGAGCAGGTTTTTAAGGACTGTCCGTACATTTTTTTCATCCACTCCCTAGCTGACGATTCATCTCGCCAGTGTTTGAAATTTTTTTTGAAAACCAACAGAGAATTTGTTGCATTTTATCATTCTATAAATTTTTCTGTTAGATTTGACTTTTCCTTTAATAACTTTATTTGAGCCTTATTTGCAGTACTTAATTGATTTCTTTCTATTGCACTTTTCTTTAGTTCTAGTTTTCACTACACTTCACAAAATTAATATGATACAAAAAGCATCTAAAATGTGACTTATATACCCTACAAGGTTCGGAAAAACCCGATAACAAAAAAATATTCTTTTAATACGAACACATGGGCTTCAGAGAAAAAGAATGCTAAGAATTCTTAGAAAACATCAAGTACGGCTTTTTTTTTGAGCGTTAGTGTATACGAACGTGGTGGTGTACATAATCAAGTATATTATGTATTACATATAGTATGTAGTATAGATATTACTTTCTACAACAAGTCTGTAGAACATTTTAACGAAGCAATATAAATGTAAGTATGTACATTTTCACGTTTTGAGGTCACATTTTATAATTTTACAATGAACAGCAATAATTTCTACAATATCTTAATCAAGAATATCATTCAAAGATAGCTGGAAAGTAATTTAATAATACTATACACATAGATATAAAGAATATATTCCTATGAAATTATAATTTTTCAAAATTTAATTTTACCAAAAGAAAAAAATATATATTTTTACGTCAATTTATTTAATAAAAAAATTAGTTAAAAAATAATTACGTCAAAGATCATGTAGTAAATCTTATTTCCTTACATTTTCAATGTAATTAGTTTGTTTTTTACAACATACTCATATTCATTTATCATTCTTTTTTATTTCTTCAACACATCCAATTAAAATATTATTACCTAAGAAACTACTGTCCTAAAACAAACACTAAACATTTAAAATATTCCAGAAAACAATATTTAAATTATTTAATTTTGAGTTGGTATTTAATTTTTCAAGTTAAAAAAAAAAAAAGATAAACGTACAAAATTTTTATAAGAAAATTCCGGGAAATTGTAAAAAATTTACTTGACAACATTAACATTATTTATTTTATTCATTCTACTGAATGTTATTGATTTGTGTTTTTCAATTTAAATAGTCTATGTTCGGCTCATTAAGTATCGAGTACACATAATATGTCTTTAAATCATTTTACATATGTTATATACATGTAGATATGTACAGACTTAAACTGTACATTTTCAAAATTACCTTGACTTGTCTAACTTTTTTTTTCTCTTAAGAAAACCGGTAATCTTTTGATCATTTATTAAAACATAAGTTTTTCTTTAACAAGTTATTATAAAAGAGAAAAAAATTCAAATCTTCATTACCTTGATAATGAATTTCTTTTCAATGGTGTTGGATTTAATTTAATAAATTAAATTAAGGTTAAATTTTGAACCTGATTTACTAAAAAAAATAATAATAATAATAATAAAAACATACCATTGATCACATCATCTCTACCGAATTCAAACTGAATATTTAACTAAATTACATTACAAAAGATCTAATCATGTAAGATTACATTTTAAGAGCATGTAAATGCTTAAATGTGGATCAATTCGAATGAATTTTCACGTGCTAATAATTACTGTTATCTTCACCTTATTTTGCTTTTTTGTGTACATTTTTATTTTTCATTACGAAAATATGAAATTAGATTGTATGATCTAAAAAGATTTTTTTGTAATCAGGTTGTTTTTTTTCGCTTTTTTTAAATAATTTAAGATTACAAAAAAAATAATAGTAGTTTGGTGGATGTGTGGAGCATGAGTTTTTCTCAGATAATGTTTTGCAAATTATGTATAGGTATTTGTAAACATTCTTCTAAAAGTATAGCTTTTTGTAAATAATGCTAATGAGATACACAGAATTTATAAATTCTAACAATAAAATTTATTAAAGATTTTACACAATAGTATTTCATTAGTTTGTTGTGAATGTGTGAGCTTATTCAAGTCGATAAGACCTGAAAAACTATGATCCTAATTTAAAGTATTTAATTTGACTTTTTATTCATTTTAATTGTATTTACTCAAAGGTCAATCACTGGTAAATAAGTTCTCTTTTTTTTTTCAATTAAAACACGTAAGTTAATCAATCACCTAAATTGAAACAATTTTCTAATAAAATTATTTTCAAGCGATATTTACATAATTATACTCCCGCGCACCTGTTGAACGAATTCAATCAAAATTACCTATCGATGAAAAAAATACATATTATAGATTCACAAGAAATGAACTGATAGATTATATCAATCTTTATTTATTATTATTTTTTTTTTCAAATAGAAACTAATTAAAGTTATAAAAAAATTTATAAAAAATTTGAAAATAAATTTAATTTAAAATTGCAAATCTTTGGTTCTCTTTTACTCCCATTTACTTTGCAAAAATAGATTCAAATATACAAGATTTCATTTAAAATAGATAATGGCAAACGTTATAGATAATCTTCAATCGATTATTATTCATGTATGTATGTATAAATAAATAATTATTAAAATTTTATTTTTCTTTTATTTTCTTGAAATACTTTTTTTTTATTGTTTTGTTTAACCATTTTTTATACAATATTTTCGATGTTGTAATCGGAATTTGGAGTAAACGCACATTTCCATTTTATTACTCTCTTTTTTTTTTCTCTGTAAAACGGTCAGTCTATCTACATACATATACATACATATGTATGTTATGGGTATTTCCGTGGAAAACCAGTTAAAAGCGAAAGTGCTTTCTATTTACACAATTATGAATTATGATGGTACTACATTAAATGTACTTGTTTTTAAACATAATGTACTCGTATATATGTACATATATCGGACATATGTACAAACACAATGATTTTATTCATATTACCTGATTACTAGTATGTCATAGCATAATTTAACGTACCTACATAAAAATAAAACAAAACAAAAAAAAAAAATAAAATTAAAATTTAATATTATAACGTGATGCAATTTTAAGAAAACAAATAAAAGATTTTATGATCGAATACAAGAAATTATGTGAACAATAATAAGAAAATAAACTATTCAATGGATATTTGTTTTCATTCCGAGATTTTTATTATTTATTGTTCAAGAAAGACAAAGCAGATTTTTTTAAATAGAAGAATTTATGAATTGTTTTAATTTTCTTTGATGATAAGTAATGATTGACTACTGATGTATACATTAACATGATTTTCATTATTTAATCTTTATAGCTCATAGAATTTTTTTCTGTGTCAACTCATTCAAAAAAAAAAAAATTTTTTTTTTTTTTTTTTTTTTCGAAAATTAAATGAAAGTAATTCGCTCATTTTCTTTTAATTTTATTCAATGATAATGACCATGAGCTCAAGTTATTTAATTCTTCGAAAAATTGAAAGTGAGTTCATTCAAATTCGATATATCCTGACCTAAATTAGTATAGTCTTGAGTTGTATAACTATTAAATTTAATTTTGCACAAAACAATGATAGTTGATTATTAGGAATGTACCGTTTGTGGAAAAGACTTTCAAAATAAATAAACAACTCAGTTGGGATAACAAGTTGTTTATTTAGTTTTAAGAAAACATATCATAACAAACAATTCAAATGAACAACCTGTTATTGCAGAAGGGGTTAAATAAACTAAAAGATTTAAATAAATTGAACTTGAGAATATTTTTTCTTTTTTTAATATCTAACAATTTTATCGTATAAACATTTTGTAGTACGTCTACGTAATATGTTTAGAAAACAGTCAATGATTTTTTCGAACTATTCTTTTTTTTTATAAAATTAATGGTGAAAACATCGACCAAGTATTGTAACCTGAAAGTATGATAAGCACCTTTCGAATTTCTTGTAAAAAAAAAAAAAAAAACTCAGAGGAAATGGAAATATTCAAAATGCATACTAACAATTTACATTAAGACCTTAAGAGCAAAAATTTCAATAAATGGAAATTCTGTTTAGTCTTTAGTTAGTTATATTCGTATATAGACAACAAGATCCAGCTATCATACAGGTAAAACTGCAAGCATCAACATGAGTGTATCTTACATTCAATTATACTGTTAATATTCGGCTTCTTCGAATGAAAATACATAAAATACTTTATATAATAAATATTGCGAAAAAAAAAAAGTTCAGCGAAATACGTTAACAAAAGTTAAGTGAAACTGTACTAATTTCTTATTTCTAACTTTTTATTAAATAATATTCTTATATTTTCCTGAATTTTTTGTAAAATAAAACTATTCAATATTTTAATAAAAAATTCCGTAAAAATTTAAAATTTTCATATTTCTGATAACAAATAATTCATAAAATTTTAATGTTAAAAAGCATTTTTTTTTTTCTTTCTTTTATTTCATTGAAAAAAAGTTTTTTCATCAATTTGTTTTTCATATATGTGAAACATAACACCTGTATTACGCAAAGTGGTTAAAGTACATGTATGATAACTAAGAATTTTAATATACATACATATGTACGTATAATTGCTTATTTATTTGTATTTTTAAAATGAATTTTACAACTAAATAGATTCTAAATAACTAGTATGTTAATGTATTTGCTGGTTCAATAAAATCTTGTAATTATCCAGTATAAACTTACATTTTCTTAAAAAAAAATTATTTTAATTTGAATACAAGTGAGTAAGTACAAGTTAATATTATATTGTTTCCCTACATGAGCAGTGCAATAAATACTTTTATTTTTTTTTCGTTTTATAATTTTTCTAAATAAATTTTTTAATTCTTCATAATAAATAATAAAACAAATTTAATGTAATAAAATTAAACATATTATATTGATTTTTATATATTTTTTTTATTGAATTCTATATAAAAATTCAAAAGAAACATAAAACAGAATTATTAAAAATGAATATGAATGTTTGAATTGTGTAAAAACAGAATTCAAATTATTATTTGTTATTTAATCAATTTTAATTAAACATTTTCTTTTTAATTGTCCGTTATAAAATATTTTAATTTTTATTCACTTAAATTGTGATTTATAAAATAAAAAATTAATTTTATGTAAAGTCTAAAGTATTTTCAATGTTTTTTTTTTGTGCAAAAAAATGTTTTAGAAAATACTTACTATTGAACAAATAAAAAAAAATACGAAAACAATAAAATTTTTTTATGAAAAATAATCTGAAAAATTGATAAAATATATTAAAATAAATTTTGTAAATCAAAAATAGTTTTTTCCTACACATCATACAAAATTTTCTTCTTTGTTTTATATAGATTTTCATATGGAAACATATTATACTTGCCAACTTTAGGCAATTATGTATCTCGGGCAAAAAATTGTGTCAAACAAAAACAACTACTTACATTACAAATACTTCGCGAATTGGAATGTAGTATACTTTTCTTGGCATATATGTGTAAATAAAGGAAGTTGCAGAAGGAAACCAGAAACAGAAATCCTAGTGGACAGATTTCAATCATTTAAAATTTTAATTCTAAATTTCAAGTTTCTATTTTTACAAAAACATACTACAGAACTACAAATTTTGTAGACAACACTGATGCGTGTAATTTTTTCTTGGCACTCTGTAATTTATATCCTGTGCGTTGTGCAAAAGCATCTTCCATATTATAGAAGATGAATATCTTAAACTTAAAAACGACGAAAACGTTTTAAAATTGATTAAAGTGTTGAAAAAGTCAGTTTTCTATGAAACATTTTTTCCATAAACGTGTCTTATTTAACACATATGTAAGAGTAGAAAGCATAAAAACTCATTCATACAAATTTTTTTTTTCTAATTACGTTGTACTCTATGTAACGGTTTTAATTGTTTTTTACATTGTATACTAATAATAATTCAAATATGAAAGAAACAAACTAATTCATATTAATGTATATAGGAGTCATTAACATAGAATATCGATTCATTTGTAAAGCAGATACATACATTATAAATATATACAGACTTTTATGAAATACAGTTAGATAATTTTAATAAAATTAAAATTTTAAGATTCAAAAGTTAGTGTTGAAATTCTTTAACTTTTATGACTTTTTTTTAAAAATAAAAAAGTCCAACAGTAGCAACAAAAATCTGACATATCATCAATACTTTCTCTAATCGATGATTACATAGACGTGTTTATGAATGTGAATACAATGAAGTCTATTATTTTATCTTATAAGGTAAAATTGAATGAAACACATATACTCTTTTTCCTCATCCCAATTAACGTGTTAAAAAAAAAAAGTACATTCCATTGTAAATTACATAATTAGGGATTTTTAAATTATTTGACACCAAGAATTTCGATGTGATTTTTAATAGTTTGTGATTGATTTAAAAAAAAAAGAGTTAAACATGTTGTTGAATAATTTACACGAATCTGAAATTTAAAAAAAAAAAAAATAGATATATGTACATGTAACTACATTTTTTTAAATACTTTAACTTCCTAGTATGATTTTTTTTTTTTCGTTTCACAACGGCGTATAAAACGACTCTAAAAGATTTCAAAATACACTTAAAGATCGGAGGTTATTTTGTATATCAGATACAAAAAAAGAAGTTTGATTTTTTAAATGAACATTTAGGTACACATTTTTGGTCCTTACATGAAAAACATTTCTTAGAATTAAGTTTATATTTTCTACATAATTAAAACTATAAATTTCACATATAAACACGAAATGTAACTTGAAAATTGGGTCTCATCTTATTCACAATATACATTTGCAATTAACACTTCGTTTTCGTTTATAATCCGTTTTTAAAGTTAAATATCTCGGAACTCTGTGAACTGATTTTTGAAATTTTTGCATATTTCTCTACAAAATTTCTTTTGACACCAAAAAGATCCCCGCAACAGGACGCGAATTACAGGGTGACAAACAAAAAACCCACTCGCAACAATTTTATCTCTTCAGTTGTGACCAGTTTTTTGATTTTTCAGACATTTTCGTATGCCACAAAATAACAAAGAAAAAAATAAAATAGAAGAAATTTAATAAAGTAATAAATAAATAATTGAGAGTAAGCATTTTTTTTTTTGTCATAAAATTGATTACTATGAAAAATATTATTTAAGTGTTTGTTTTTCATTTTTCCATTACTTTGACTGATCAAATCATTTCATCATTTATTTATACTTTATAAGCAATTTAATTAATGAAATAATTAAGAAAAATAAAGTGAATAAAAACGTAAACATATAAGTAAGTAATTAAACAATTACCTCGAATATGTAGGTAGGTACACAAAAACAAAAAAAAACAAAAATCAAACAAATCAAATAATAAATAATAACGTTAAAATCAACATTCAGTAGATAAAATGATAGAATAATAGAAAATTTAACTTTTTCTTTAAAGTCAGGTAGTATATATGTATGTACCTACAAATTACTTACATATATATATAAAATGTGCGTCTTCAATAATATCTACAAATATCGCATAAAACAAATTATTTTGTTATATATGTGAAATTTTTGAAATTCCATTAAATTGTTTAAGGAAAGTTGAATACG
The DNA here is from genome assembly GCA_939192795.1 of Bombylius discolor. Taxonomy (NCBI): domain Eukaryota; kingdom Metazoa; phylum Arthropoda; class Insecta; order Diptera; family Bombyliidae; genus Bombylius; species Bombylius discolor. Next base: position 15,505,951 of record OW584241.1, on the reverse strand, counting down.
TAAACAATAAAGTATTGTTCGCACCTCCATAAAAATTAAACGAATGATGATGGGTGTGCTCATTGTTATTTTTGATAAATTTTTTTTTTCTTTTTTTGATTTTCCAACTTATTTATTTTCTTTCTTATTATTATGAAGCTATAGGTAGATCAAATTAGTTATCTCACAGAGACGATTATTATTGTGACTAAAAGAGATATGATTACGAAATATTTTAAAGTAATTTATTTTTAGATTTTTAATCATAAAGATATATGTCTAAATTAATTTTAAAAGTTTTTATATTTCTTAAATTGGAAAATTTCATGTATGTATTTAATTTTTAATTGATTCATATAAAAAAAGAATTCAATTTAGTAACTAAATGCCTATATCTATTCAAAAAAAAAAAATTGTTCAGACACTAATTTATATACGACTCCAACTGAAAGTTGATAAAACATTGAGAAAAAATATACATATTAGTATACTTAGTAGACATCGGTAATAGATAAATTTACAATTCAGACTGGAATTAGAGAATAATAAGAATGTGTGCGCCAAGTTTTTTTTTTTGTTTTTTTCAAATTTCATCTAATTCATGAAATAATAGAAAATGCATTCTGTATATGATCGCTCGCTAACTGCATTAACATAAATACATACATACATAGACTCGTCTATTAATTGTGTACACCAATTGCATAAAATGTAAAACATATGCATGTTATTCCTATAATATCTACTAGCTATCTGCTGTTGCATGTAACATTGCTAAGGTGATATCTATCTTTTCAATCTCTTACTTTTTTTCTATTTAAATGCATATTTTAGTATCTATTTATTTGTGTTTGACAGTTTCAAGTGCATTTATTAATATTCTTCGACATATGTTTCTCTGAAATAAAAAAAAGATACATATATTATGCATATTTTGGCGGTAACTTTTTTTAACGTAACGAAAAAAAAAAAACATAAACTTTAATGTTGAAAACATTACTCATTGGTAAGTTATAAATGATAACATCTTCAAACAAAAAAAAAACAACAACAAAAAAATTAACGAAGTTGCTATGCTGAATTTGATAACAGGTAAAATAATAAAAGTGATTAACATTAGAATTGTTATGGATCCATATATAACCAGTGTAAACCTAATTGTTAAAAAAACAAAACAAAAAAATTATAGCATTGATTAAGTTTAAATCATCTGTTATTATAATTTTTCCTGTCGTTTCACTTCCCTCTTACTACCAGCTTTTTTTATTTTTTATTATTATTTTTTTTGATACTTTATTAAGTTTAGCTTTATTTAGATTTTGGAATTCGGAAGTGTACCAGAAACAAAATCAAAACTAAAGTAGGTACCACACATTCGTATTATATGTACTCCAAAATAGCTTCGTATATACATACTTTTATAGAAAAAAAAAACGCAAATATTTTTTTCGGTCCCCGTTTCCCAGACGTTTAAATAACTCATCAAAAACATCTATGGACTACATTTTTTTTAATCAAAAAATGTACACTTTTATTATAGAAGAAAAAAAAAAATAGAGGAATTTTTATTTCATTTGTACTTACATGAGTTTAATCTTTAGTCGTCTCTTTTTACCTTCAACGTATTTATCTGCCCGCACTATTTTAATTTTTTATTTTTTATCTAAATGAGAAATTGATATCACACACACACGAATTCAAATATTTTTTAAATGCTACAAATATACAATTTACTGGTATGGTACCACATGTGTATATATATATATTCGAATTGGAAAAAGAAATTTTTGTATGTCAAGTTAATATAAGTAATTTTTTTTTTTGTATTAAAATTGTATTTGCTCTGGACTTTTTTGTTGTTGTATAGTAATGACTAATTCATATAAAATTAAAATACATACTAATATTGGTTATAATTTTTTGAAAAGTTTATTGATTTTTTGATTGTTATTCTATTTTAGAAAAAAAAAAAATATATGTCATAAGAAAAAAATTAACAGTAGTTTTTATTTCTTTATATCTTAAATGAATATTATGGTACCAAATTTATAATAATTTAAACTAACCGTATAATTAATTGAAAATCTACCTACTTTGTAAAATGTAAATCGATTTATTTAATATTTGAGGTTAGATTTATCCTCCTCCGCTACTGTTAACACAAATTTCTATTTTAATTGAATCGCTCAAACAAAAATAATGAAACAAAATTACAAAATTACCACGAATAATATTATAACAGCAGCCAGCTACAACTTATTTTTCAATATGACACACTAAAAGAAATTTCCTCAGAGCAAAGTACAAAATTTCACGTTTTCATTAATAAACACTATTGAGTAAGAAAAAAAAAATAATTCTTTGAAAAAAAGCAAGGCACATAAAAAATTCTACCTTAAATTTAACATATTTATCACTTAAATAAGCCAAAAAGTATTATTAATTTCCGTAAATAGTTAATACATTTATTTTGAATTATATTTATATTCAAATTTAAATAAATTTATTGTTTTTCACTAATTAGAAAAAGGCGTTTCTTTTATTTTTCATTAAAAAGAATTCCAGCAAAACAACAACCGTCCAACCACTTATTAAACAACCGTCAATCCAAATCAACGGAAATCTGATCTGATTTTTCTTCTCTTCTTGTTTGCTTCAATTTTGCTTCGCATTTGCATTTGCTTAGGTACGTCATCTTCGTCAATAATTTAATTTGACGAAAGATAAAAAAAGAAGATATCAACAGATATCCAATATTTACCCCATACAACAATATTTTTAAATAAAAAATGTCATTAGTCATTCAACACGAAATGAATTATCTCGAACTTGTGTTAATTTTTGAAATGCTTGAATTCACAAAAACAGAATTTAATTATTTAAACTTTATTAATAAATTTTAATTCACTTATTTCACATATTTTAACTACTTTATGAAGAAATAAAATAAACATCTGGCAGTGCTGTTATCTTTAGATTTTCGTTATTATTATTGTATTTTCAAATACAGTCATGAACAAAAGTTTTAAAAAAATGTCATTGCCATATAGCATCAAATTATTTTTAAAAAAAATCCTATTGCATATGTACAGACAAAAAAGTCTGTTAATTTATATTAACTATTTTCAGGCGTTATTTCAAACTGATTAAGCAAAACCAAAACTTGCTCATTATAAAAATTGTCACCATCGAAAAGTATAGAATATATGATTTTAATTTACATATGTGGAAATTTAATTGATCCGTTATAAGTAGTTAATTTCGAAATTTTTCAACAATCAACAACCTAATTTAATTTCAGTACCAAAGACCCTGCATAATTTTGATATTTAAAAATTTCATATACAAATTTCAATATCTGAATTAATTTTTAAATAGTTTTATTTAGTTAAGCTCACTTTAAAATTATATGACAACTTTTTATTCTTCAAGATGTTCCTTTATTTATTTTCTACCTTTAAATAGTATCAACAACTATGTACGGTTTATATTGGCAGTTGAAAACGATAATTTCAGACCTTCTAATTCCAAATTTGCAAAGGATTATATTGTACGATTTTTATTTTTCGAAATACAACTTTTCAAAATTTTCAATTTTTAAAAGACCGACCATATTTCAAGTATGCTCATGAGGTAGCTTTATGTAAAATATAGGTATTATTGGAATTTATATCTTCTATCTCGGGAAAAGACATGTTCCGAAGTCATAATACTTTTAATTTCATTAGACTAGAGCACTTACTATGTTAATATCTATAAAACAAAAAAGCTAGACAAGCAACATTTCTGCGATGTTGCAGATGTTATTTGCTGTGTTTTATTAGAACTGAGGAAATGAGAAAATTCTAAGATTTCTCACTTCTTCACTTGTTAAGCCTTTTTTTTTTCACTGATTTTCTTGAGTCGAGAATAGAGGTCACTACGAAAAATCACACTTGCTCTGTGAGCTAATGAGCCAATGTTTTATTTGCTCACTTTCTCAGATCAGTTTACCAGCTTTTTTGGTGGTAAAGTATCATATGGAATTGAAGTTTGGGGTTATTATGTGATTTTGTAATTTTTATTTTATATTTCTTCTTGATTTGTTTCGTAATACTGGATGTTTTAAGTAAAATTTGTTCAAGTAGGTATGTAATTTAATTTTTAACATGTTTTTTTAGACACTTTAAGTGATTAGTGAGCCTATTTTCAAGAAGAAAATAAGTGAGCTGAGTTCAACTGATGTGAGCACATCTCACTTCCTCAGTTACAATAAAACACAGCTATTGATACATACATATGTATATCATTAATCAGTTTCATAGTTCTATTTTCAATTTGATCAAGCATAACAACTGTTAACTTGGAAATATGTATCTTCCAAGATATGAGAATTATATTCTAGACGGGGGTGAATGTGACCGTATATATTACCAAATGCAATGAATTTTTTTCCTTCAAATACTCCGTGAGTAGAAAATAAAGATCTTCTACTAATAATTTAGAAAATATGATTTCTATGCCATTTATTGAGAAATGTCTTTTTGTTTGTTTTTTTTTTTTTTGTTTTTTTTTGTGTTTTTTTAGATGAAACATTTTTTGTTTGTAAATGAATTGAATAAGTATTTTCCTTTCAGATTTGAATCTAACAAATTCAAAAAACTTGTTCTTTTTACAAAAGTTCTGAACAATTTTTCAACTCAATTTTCAAGTTTATAAGAAACTATAAATAAAAAAAACAGTTACAAAGAACATTTTTATATTTCTTTTTTAATAGAAGTTATTTCTCCATTAAGAGCAAGATCTCTATTTTCTATTCATGATTGTTCAAGAAATTTGAAAATTAATTGTGTGTAAGGGGTTCATAAAATCTCTACTGATATTTTTTTAATTAATTTAATATTTTTCTATAAGTGGAAAATCTGATACTTGCCACTTCACACTACAAGAAAAAAAAAAACGGGCTTTTTAATTTGATGTATCGAATGAGTGAAATTTTTAACAAATAAAATTTGCCAATGTAAAAATTTCACATCTATTATTTTCCAAAATCCACACATTATCATTTGATTCTCTTGAAAAGAATTAAAAATAAATCAAAACCATTTTACAAGTGACAGAAGGCATTAACAGGGGTTAAAAAAAAAGAAAACTTTCAGTTTATTTTTTTTTTTTATTTTTTTTTTTTGTAATGTTCCAATGCAATTATAAAAATAAATCAAAGAAACATATAATAAAATCTAAAAAAAAAAAAATAGTTTATCAATATTAATTTTAAAATAAATTTAAAAAAATATTAAAAACATTTTTGTTATTCTTATCAACTAAATTTTATGTAGCTATCTTTTTTTTTATTTTTTTATTCAGTTTATTCTATGTCATGAGAATATTCACATAATGAATTTTTTAAAAAAAATGTATACAGTATGTACCTATGGATGTATTTATATTTAATTATAAAATATTTGAGATTCATATTATGTCCTTTTTTCTATATAAGTAAACACTTTATGTATTTTTTCATGTCAAAGATGTTTTGACAATATCACGTACAGTTTTATTAAGAAACTAAAAAAAAAAAATTAATAAATAAAAATTGGATTTAGCAATTAATTGAACATTTTTCAAATAACAACAGAACTTTTCAAATCAAATATGTAATTTAAATTAATTTTCTGAAAACTGAAAAATTACTAATTTATTGCACTCAAATTGTGTATTTTTCTTCTAGCTTTAAGACCAAATACCCCGAAAAATTGCATACAAAAGATTTGACCATATTATGTCTAAATCATACAATAAACTCATATGGCTAAGAGAAGGCAATATTATTCGTTTTGTCACTGCAGGACATCATTCTTTTAAATAAATCATTTTTTTACACATTACATATTTTACGATTATAATTTGTTAAAAAAATGTGTCTTTTAATCTTTTCCGGAAAAATTCTTATTTCGGTTTCTATTTATCCTTCCCCAAAGTTTTTTCATAGAATTATAATATTTTAAGGGTTAAATAAAATTTTCAAATTTTTTATATTAATTTTTCCGCAGTATTTGAAAAAAAGTATTGTCACAACATCTTTGATGATGGCTTTTAAACTGTATTGTTCATTAACTCAAAAAGTTAATTATTGTTTTATTTTTATTTTTTTTTATCATTTTTTCTTAAAAAAAAGTTTATGTACTTTAGACAAGTTTCCATTCCTATTTTCAAAAATATTAGGCATTTTTTTTTTTAAATTTATATATACACTCGATTGTAAATTTTATTTTGATTATTATAAATTTGAATATTAAACTCAAACTATATATAAAAAAAAAATTTTATATTGTAATTCGCATTGTTACAAATTCAATATGTAAAAAGGGTGTATATACACAGCCAAATGCTGAAGGGTTTATAGTCTTAAAATATATATTAATTATTATTATAATTCGATTTAATTAATATTAATCGAATCAAATTACCCAATTCATATCCTTTTTTTCTTCTTCTTTTCTTTTTTTCAGTTTCTCTAAAATAATTATAAACAATTAACTAACAACGTGTTGTATATTATTCAAAAATGTACTGAACTGATATTACCTAATTTAAAAAAAAAAAAAAAATGTTATTACAAAATTTCGAATTATGTTACCAAAAACAAAATACTCCTAATTTTTAACACTAACATTATTTTTTTCACTTTTTTTTTTACAATCTAGGCAATTTTTCTATTTTAATATACATACATACATATATATTTTTATTTTTTTTCTAAATTTTATATTTGTTCATTTACAACTAGTACAGACTCCTTGCCTCATTTATTATATTAATAATAATAATTAATATTATAATTTATCTAATATAGAGTGAGAAAAGGTATATTTAAAAAAAAAAAAAAAATCATTTGGTGATATTTTTTTTTATGATGAGGATTCACATGTATATTATTATTTGTATGTATATACATATATGATGAGAATTAATTATTTGATCCAACATAGACTCTGTGCCTTGTTGTTGAATAACTTTCTTCAACTTTACCAACACTTTCATATAATTGTGTTTTACCATTAATTTCATTTGTTGATGATTTTGTACCATTAGCTTCAGTTGTATGTTTGTTTTGTTTAGCTTTATCATCATCATATTTTTTCTGGAAGTATTTAAAAAAAAAAAGAAAAAAAAAAGAAAATCAAAATAAGAATTAAATTTTATTTAATAAGATTATTATTATTTTTTGTATTTCATACCTTTTTCAAATATGCTTCTTTATAGAAATTTGAAAATAAGAAATAAAACATAACTGCATGTGCACCAATAAAATATGCAAATGCAGTTGGATAATTGCAATCATTTTTGAATAATAATTGAAATGCATGTATCATAACAAGTACAAATTGTATCATTTGTAATACAGTTAAATATTTTTTCCACCATAAATATTTTTGAACTTTTGGTCCCATTGCAGCTAACATATAATATGTATACATAATAATATGTACAAATGTATTTAAAAATCCAAAAAATGTACTATGACCTCCTGGTGTAAATTTAACACCCCACCATACTGATACTGGCATAATTCCATGATGTATAACATGTAATGTTGATACTTGATCGTATCGTTTTCTCATTACGAAAAATATTGTATCGAAAAATTCTGTAAATTTTGAAAAGAAATACCACCAACAACCAGATGCCATCTATAAGGATAAAAAAAAACATGTAAAATTAGCAAAATAAAAAATTCAAAATTTTATTTTTTACCCTTAACGCCATTGGACTTCTTGAATAATCAACTGGTTCACATCGCAAACTGTACCCTGCTAACCAACCTGCTACAGATGCCTAAAAAATAGAAAAAATATATATATCAATTTATTGAAAACAAAGTTGTAAAAGTTATGAAAAAACAAAAATATACTTCATAGAATAACCATGTGCTGAATAAAACTTGTAAGAAATTGTAAACAATTAAAACTTTTCGCAATTGAAAAGGTTTACGGTTTTCCATTAATTTTGGTCCTAGAATCTGAAAAAACAAAAAGCAAATAAAATAATATTAGATATTAGATTTATTAGATTGGAAATTTATAATATTAATGGGACTAATTATTTATGAGCACAAAAACAGCATATTTTAAAAAAAATTATATTTTACAAAACAAAAATATTAATTCTGAATTTGAAAAAAAAAACAAGTGCCTTAAAATACGTTGATTGTTGATATTTGTCAATCTAAGGTCTTGGTTGTTTTAGCTTGAAGAAAATATATTTCGAAAACGAAAATTTCAAAATTTTACACAGATTTTTAACTGAAAATTCTTATAGCACGGTAGTACCGTAAAACGTGAAACGCTTTATTCTTCATCAACATCGAGCTGAAACTACTGAAAATATAAACATGAAATTTTGTAATTAGCTTAATTTTATGATTTTAAGGCTCACTAAGAAGCTGTTTTTAAAATTCACCCTTTAAGGTGATTAAAAGAGGTTTCAAAATGATCCTATATTGATTTGAAATTTGCTAGAAATGCTATCTATTTTATAGTAGACTACAGGTAAAAAACTATCCACATAAATGTTGTATAAGCTATGGTTAACACTAGGTGTACTAAGCGACAGACTGTTTTCATCAGAATATCTTTTTGACTATAAGAAAACATAGTTTTCTCTTAATATGTGCCTCAATGTTGTCTTACTAATAGCATAATTTTAATTTCGACTTTTAGTTACGTAGTTAGTTATAACTTGAAAATCACAGAACGTTTCGAATTTTCATAATATAATTTAAACCAAAAAAATTTGCAATATTTACAAGATTTTTGAACAATTTAGAATCAAGAGTTTATATATCGTATTTTAGTCACTATAAACGAATAATTATCTTTCTAGAGTATAAAAAAATAAATATGATGAATTTTGAAATTTGAAACCAATATTGAAAATTCTATTTTATATAATTTAGATTATATTTTTTTTTTACCTTTACACAATAAGCATATGTTAAACTGATTGCTATTGTAGGAAAAGGTGAACTCATTAATAGCCAATTTGTTGTTCTTTGATCCGATTTATTATCCATAAGATCCCGCCAACCATCATATATTGATGTCAGAAAAGATGCCTGAAAAAAAAAACAAAACAACAAATTTTATATGTATAGATAAAATTTACAAATAATACAATTCAATAATAATTTCATAATTTTTTCTTAATTACATATTTTCATGTTAATTAATTTACAATATATTAAAAGACATTTAGTTATCATTAAAACATCGAAATCACAAAGACTTTGAACCTTTTTTTCACTTCTATTTTTTACGTTTATTTATTTAATTAAAATTAAAAAACAAAAAAGTTCAAGTGTTAAAAATATTGATTTGAAAAGAAAAAAAAATAATAATGTTTTGTCAACTTGTTAAACATTAAACAATATTCAAACGTAGTAGTATGTTATAATTGTACTTAAATGTTATCCTCCTTACGAAAGTGTAAAAAGCATTTACTATGTGTATTTCGAAAAATAAAACAACAGTCTAGAGATAGTGGAGTCAGTTAAAGCTATGTATATATTTTCACCTTTGAAAAATATTTCTTCGCAAAAAAAAAAAAAAAAAAAAAAAATACATACTTGTGTGTTACATAATGATGATCAAATTTATTTGAGATCATTTTTTGTATTTTTTTTTCTTTTAAATTTGCTGAAATTTTATCATAAATAATCACCAGACTTTTCAGTTTAAATTTGAAAATTGTTTTTTTTTCTCAATAATAAATTTTTTTTTTTTTTTTTGCACTTAAATTTTCTAATGAAACTTAAAATTATTTTTTATTATGTGAAAAATATGGTACTTGTACTTCTACTTATATATCTTTGCAATATTTACTTTTACTTTTCAATTTGTTTTGTAAGAATTACAAAGAAAACAACTTGAAAAGGAGGAGAAAAAAAATGATAAATTATTTGAAACTCTTTCACATTGACCATTGAAAAATTGAAAGATTGAAAAAAAAAAGAACTGAACTTGAATTTAACATACTATAAAAATGATCAATTTTTCACACAAAATTGCTAATAAATAATGTGTTAAATGACATAATACCAGAAGATAAAAAAGTGTGTATAATACAATACCAGAGGTTATATATGTATATATGTATGTAGGTGATTATTGCATATATGGGTAAAATTTTTAAAGATATTTTTATGTTTTCATTTTAAATATTTTAAAACAGAAAATTTCTATTAAAAATTGAGCAAGTTCGTATTGTTATAATATTTAATTTTAGCTTTTAAAAGAATGTTGAAATTATTATGAATTTCAATTAGTTTTGATATTTCTTTGTTTTTTTTTTTTTTTTCTTTCAAAGTTAAAACGAATTATAGTAAATTTTATGAATTAGTTCAACATAATTTATAAAATATTCAAGTTTTAATATATACAATTAATTAAAAGTTAGGTGTCAATGAAATCAATTAATCGTTTTTTTTTTTTTAGAATATTTTTTGAAAAATAATTAATTCTTATAAATTTATTCTATGGAAAAATTATTGTTCACATTATTTTTCCTTATAACTTCCGGTTAATTAATTTCTAATGTAAATATCAACTTTGACCGGTGTTTTATTTAATAAGTACATATACATATACATATATGTATATTTTTCTGTTAATATATAACGTGAGTGGTTAATAAATATTTTATTTTTCATTATTTAAAGTATTTACAATAAGAATAAATTTAGTATATGTTTTACATGAAAACTAACATTCGGTCGATTACCTTTTATTTAATGTTAACATTAAAATATAATAAATTAAATCTACATATTTACATAATATATTACGTCGTCGCGTGATTAACTTATTCTGTATGTATAAATGTGACAATCATTGTTCTGCTTTATCAATAAAAAATTTTTATTTATTTTCCATTTATTGATATTTCTTTGTTTTAAATATTCATTATTTAAAAAAATATAAAAAATCGTGAAGGAGAAATGCTGGTTCTTTTCACTATTGACCAAGTATTAGCTTCTTTGTTATTGGATTCATTTAGGTCGAAATTTAATTTTAAATTAACGCCAGGAAATGTAGGACTAAGAAAAATTACGAAAAATTAAGATAACTTTGATATGTGTCATTTTTTATTTTTCAAAATAAATTTAAAATCACTTGCTTATTTTTTTGTGATACTTTTTTTTGCACAAAAGCAGATTGTTGATAGGACATATAAACTTATTCATTTCTGTTGAAGATGTGAAATATTATTGCATCAAAAGTGGTTTAAAAACATCGGAATTCAAATACAATATTTTCAACATAAGTACATATGTACCTTGCATCACAACAGTATTAGTACTGCATAACAACACATTTTTAAGTGTTTTAGAACTCAACCAAACTTATATAATTAAAATAGAAAATAGAAAATATTTATTCATATTAAATATTTATATACTTATGTATGTATGTATATATGTATTTATATATGTATATGTTATTTAACAATTTTTCATACCTTGTAAAATTTGCATTAAATAATTCATAATAAAAAAAAACAAGCTATGTCAATATCAATTATATGTATACATATGTATACATATGAGTATGTATGATACATATATAATACATACATTCAATTTAATTATCATATAAAGGAAGATAGTTTGATTTATCTTTTATAATTATTCTGTGTTATAAAAGTAATAATAAATTAATATATAAATTTTATGTCATTTGAATAAATGAAAGATATTATTTAATAGATAAAAAATGAACTTATTTAACATATTAATTAGTGTGTGCATTAAAAGGAGATTAAATAACTTTTTTTTATTTATTTATTTATTTTTTTTTTTTTTAATTTTTATTTTGTTATTTTTATTTTTTTATTTTTTTTTTATAGGCAACTGGAGAATATATTTTTTAACTTCTTATTTTTTAGAGTGCACAAATTTTATTTAAATATTTGCACAGTTTGATTTAAAGCACCTTAGTAACACTTTTTTTTTCTATCTATGAAAAAATAATATACAGATACTTACTTTATCTTTATCTTTACCTAAAAAACTACTTCTTAACTTAATGACTTTTTTTATAAATTAAAATTTTTTTTTTTACATATTTCTTGTTCTTAAGGTCAATATACTTTTTATATCTACACATATAAGTATGTACATATAGGTACATATATATAATTACAGTATTATACGAGTATTATGCAGTTATTTATTTGAATCTTGATTTCTTATGTCATATACCATTACCATAAAACCAGCATTAACTTGAGATTGACCAAAATGTTAAATATAGTGAATGTTAAGATGTTAATAAAGATTTGTCCTAATTGTTGATAATATTAAAAGTTTTAATGGTTTACAATCAGGGTCAACATTATAAGGAGTTTATCTTGGTCACAGATATAAATACGTTAACTTTAATAATTGTTAGTTTCTTATTGAAAAAAAAATAAAAATTAAATATTTTTTTTTGTAGATAAATTCACTTGTTAACCATGAGAAGTTGTTTCACCTGTTAGCATTGTAACATATTGCAATTTTGAATGTATTTTAATTACTATAATGCATTATAAAGATTATACCATAGCATGAAATAGAAAAGATATTAAATTCGTGTTTACTGTAAAAATAAATCTTTTTTTATATATATTTTTTTTTGTTCTGCTTTTTTATCTGCCACATAAATTCATACTTACATAGAATTTTTAAGAACATATCGCATCATATTGTATGGGAATCACACAAAGTGATTAAAGTGCGAATTTATGTTACAAAAAAATAAATAAAAATTAAATTATTGTTTTTTTTTCTAAATTTTCTCATCTATGTATATTTATAAAAATAATTTAATAACCATAATACTTTCATTTCTTAAAAAAAAGAAAATAATAATAATTTATTGATTGATTTATTACAATAAAATATCAAAAATGATAAAAATATTAATTATGCTTCGTATGATATATATGTAGATACTCTTACATATATGTAGGTATATTTTGTAAAAGAACCATACCGATATGTAATATGTTTCATAAAAATTCTTCTTTTTATTTTACATTTTTTCTCTCAATGACATGCAAAAATATTATTATATTATCAAAGTCAATTTATGAATTTAAATTGCTTCATTTTTTCATATTAAAATTTACTCATATGTATACATATGTATGAGTACGAGTATAATGTTTCTATACGTATGATAATTCTTTGTTTCTTATGGTAATTTTTTATGCGTAAATAAAAAAAATATATATACATATATTTTATTATGGAATTTTTTTAAAAATTAAAATAAATTAAAAAATATTTTTCTAATGTGGAAAGTTTTAATCTTACAGGTTTTTTATTTTTCTCGAATTCCTCTTATTAATATTTTGGTAACTTCCTGCTAACCTTCTAACACCCTCCTAATAAATAATTCCTTTTTTAAACATTTTCGTATTAAATTTAAATAAATTTCATAATAAATTGATTTATTTTTTTTTTATTTTTTATTTTTTTGCAATATTACGAACATCTTAAGGATTTGTAATTGAATATGAAAAAAACAACAATAAACAAATCTTTGTAAGCAAATTAAAAACACGTGCTGATTTTTAAATTTTAATACTTTTACATAATTTCAATATTAATTTGATGATTTATTCATATACATATGTATATGTTGTGTCGTAATTCGTAACATTTCTTTGGATTAAAAAAAAAAAAAGGAATTTTTTTGTTATTGTTGCATTTTTAATTAATTATTTTAATAATCGTATATACAACTTAATTGTTTTGTTTTGATTAACTATAAATGAAACACGTTTATGTACATATAAATGTATATGGAAAATTCTCTATTATATAGCTGTTAAATATTGCCCATATATAATTTCTTTTCAATTAAAGTTTAAATTTATTATTCACTGAAAAATTAGTAATTACACATATTATAAAAAAAAAAAAATAATAATCATGACTTGTATATATAAGGTTTTTCCTATTTCCTAGTTTAAAATTGAATAAATAAGCTTTATGTTATTAATCAGGTTCCATAAATTTTTTGTTATTCAAATTTTTAATGAAATTCCTAGAATTTTTAACTTAATGCAAAAGTAACACAAAGATTCTAGTTTTAACATAAATTATAGAATTTTTTATGTGAATTTTGAAATTTTATATAATTTACTAATGAAGGGATATATTATAAATTTTAAATTAAAAAAAAAAAAAATTTGAAAAAAGCTAAAATCTTCTGTTGATATCACGTTTAATGTAAATTATCTTAATTAAAAGAGCCATGGCCTACCCAAGTTAATTTGAGTTGAACTATTTTCTGTCATACGTGCACCTACAGTTTTAGGTGGAATTCAAATCACTCAATTCATTAGTACAGAACGAATTTATTCGTATAACGAAACTGCCACTGATATTCATGTAGTTGCTTATTCTATAATTGTTTATGATCAAGTATAAAGAGGTCTCCAACTCTAGAAACCATAACTCCACCATTTCGATCACTGACCACTTCTTCTTCGTCAGCACTACAGCCCACGATGAGCCCCTGCTTGCTTTGCTAACCACCTCTATTGCGTTTTGTCTTGTGCCAATCTTTTATAGTTTCTGACTTGCATTATGCTCAAATCTTCCTCCACAGCATCTAACCATCTTTCCTTGGTCTACCTGGTTTTCTTACCAGAGATGTTTCCCTTGAATATCTTTTTGGTAGTTCTATTTGAAGACAACCATCTCATTCTTTGTGATTTTATGAATTTTATTATATTTTCGCCTTTTATAAAATTTTCAACTTCTTGGTTAAATAAGAAACTACAATCTTCCTTTCTACGCAGTATCTTCCTTTCAATGGCAACTATTTGTTGGACATTACTTGCATTTAATGCCCAGTTTTCAGCTTCATAAGAAAATATAGAGTGTATTATAGTTTCATATAATTTCACTAACCATTTAATCAAAATAAATCATTTAAAAACTTTTCAATAAATATAACTGAAAGTTGTTTTGTTTATTTTGTAGTTTTTTCCCATATAGGATGTTTTTCTCACAATTATTCGTAATAACACCCCATTATTATTTTTTTTGATTAGCATATTTTTTTTCCAAACATATTTTAGAGTAAGAATTGAAAGAGAAAATATAAAATTTCCAAATACAAAAATTAATGTACACGTGTTAATACTTTACTCATAAAATTTCTCTTGATTCTTATTAAAAAGTGTTTGTTCAATTGTGTAATTTGTTAGCCATAACGCATAAAAATTCAGATTACAAGTAAAATTCTAAATAAAAAAGTTCATAATCCTTTTATGACTATAAACAATACATTTTCTTTATCATTATCAATATAATCTGTTCAATATTGAAATTTTTTGATAAATATTCCAATTACATATGTACATATATTAATTCCATTATTGTTTATAACAGTCAACGTGTTAAAAAATGATAACCTTAGATTAAAATTTTTATTATTCTTTTTCTTTATTAACTAGTGCATAAAAATTAACCGATTAATTTATTTAAACAATCATGCAATATTTATGAAATCAAGTACATTATAATAAATAATAATAATAATAAATTATTTTTCAATATTTCATCATATGATATGCTTGATTTCAATCATTTTAAAATTTATAATTTGTTTATTAAAGATATGTACAATATGTACTTATATCATATTTTATTTATTTTTATTTAATTTATTTCGATAACATCAATTTTATCGTAAACATGTAAATTTACTAATTAAATTGTTACAAAATTTCAAGAAATAAAAATGCATCGTAATTTAATATATAAAAATTAAAAAATAAATTTAAAAAAATTAAAGTATGTGAGGTACTACATTGTTACCCTGGATTCTTTCAAATTCCTTTTTTTTTTTTAAATTAAATTGCGTAAAAATATTATAATAATTTTACTTGATAAATATGTGTGTGTATGTGTTTTTTTTTTCACTTACATGAATTTTAATTAATTAAATAATTTAGAAAAAAATAATAAAAGAAAAACGAAAAACAAGAACAAAATATATACATTTTCGTACTGATTGTTCATTTTACCATGATAATATGTTCATCCAATAGAAATTTCATAAATCAACACCATCATAAAATGATATTTTCATTGCAATAAACAATTGTTTTATTGTGGTGTTGAAAATACATAGTTTTATTTTATAAAAGAATATACTTTACTATTTCATTTATTTTATTTATTTATTTATTTTTTTCAGGTACATAATTAATAACATGACAACGACGTTTTACTTTTACTTTGTAACATATGTTCAATTTGTTCAATACATATAACAATTCATTGAAATAAAGCATATAGGCTTATATATATTTTTTTCAAATTTAAATTTAACAAAATATAATGAATTAATATAAGATTATTCGACCTAGACGTTTGTAATAGATATAATGGCATTAAAAGATAATTCATGTGTAAATGTTATTTAATTACAATTACATATTATATTATTGTAATTATTAGATACACCTAAATACCTAAATTACATTATAAATCCATCTACTTTGACATTACCTACCTATTTAAAAAATTTTCATTTTTTTTTTTTCAACTTAAAATATTTTAGACTATAGAAGAATTGATTATACAACAAATTAAAATAAAAGATTTTTGTCTTTTATACATTTTTTTTTTTTTTTGGCTTTTTATTTTTGCCTTAAAAATCTTTAACAAAAAATTTTTTCAATCAATAAAAATGAAAATTTTGAAGAAGAAAGTCAACATCTTTCATAAAAAATATTTTTTTTTGGACACAAAAAAGAAAAAAAAATAAAAAGAAATTAATCTTAATTAAATATTGAAAACCGGAAATATTTAGAAATTTAAAATGACATGTCAACAATAATTTACATATTACAATATAATGTACTTTTTTTTTTTTAAAGTATTTGCAAATATTTAAAACAAAGACTGAAAATATGTAAAATATAATACATACGAAAAAAAAACCAAAACCACATAAAAAAATCATAATAATAATAAGAATCTTAAGACTTATGAAATAAAGACGCGTTTTTTTATCGATTTTTAATTACTTACTTAAGGTTTAAAATATCTTATAGGTATAGATTGCGAAATTGGCACTTACAAATACATATGTACATACTTCATTTTAATAATGTTTTTTTTTTTCTGTGTCTTTGTAATTTGTTCAAGCATTTAAAAACGTTTATAACTCTTGATGAATTGGATAAGAAATAAAACTAATTTCATTTAGATATGTGCACTTGTATTTTATAGAAAATACATACTTTAAGAAAAAATATTTCATAAAGTATCTAATTAACGTATTTCCCTTTCGAATTTATAACATTAAAAATTATACATACTACGTAATGTAATTTTATTTGTTCTTTATAACATTTTTTAAAAATAAAAAGGTTTAAACAAAAAATAAAATGTAACCTAATTAAATAGTTCAACCTTTTATAAATAAAATAAAAAATCTATTTTTAAATTATGTACTAAAATTAAGTGTAGCTTTTCTTTACATCCTTGGTATTAAAAATTTTATAGGAAAAATTACAACAGTTTAGTGTGATATAAGTACATTGACATATGTATAAACAATTGTTACGGAAAATAAAATATAATAACTTTTTTGATTTCAAATGAGTAAATATCGTTAAACTAAATTAATCTTAACTTTTAACCTACTGTACAAATCACTCTCATTGTGTAGTCAAATTAATGAATTTAATTTTGAAATTTCATTTAAATTTTATTTCTTTGAACCATTAGAACTAAAGATTGAACGTTTGGATCGAATCAAAAAGGTGATTTTTATTTGATTTTAAATTCAATCGATACTCTAGACCTTAGAGTCTAGACACATAAAATTTGAAATCCCGTGATTTTCTGCTGAACGGTTTTGCAGCATCATATTGATATCACATATAAATCAGAACAATTTTGATTGTCAATAAAGATTAAAAGATTTTTTTTTCTCCACAGTTTTGTTATGAAGTCTTTTAATTTTTTGTTAAAAAAAAAAACAAAACAAGTCAGCAAAAGAAATAAAAACTGATATTGGAAAATGAAAAATGGAAGATTTTTAACGATTTTATAACTGCAATCGTTTATTTTTAGACTGTTTTGTAGACCTTAAATCGCGTTGAAAGAGAACGAAATAAACTAAAGTATAAGATAAATTATGAAATTTAAAAAAATATATATATATATAGAAAAATGTTCAAAGGATTTGAATAAAATTATTATGATCAAGTTTTTATTCTGTATTTCTTTAAATTAAACCTTTAAATTGAAAAGATTTAAAATATCTTTTTCCAAAATTTCAAAAATTACTCTAATTAATTTAATTAAAGCCTAAAAAATTTCTTTGTAAAATTCATAAAAATATATGCAAAAAAAAAAAAAAAAAAAAAATTGAACAAATTTCATTCATTCTACTTCAATTTGATGAAACATGTTTTGTTCAATATGTCAATGACTTACATGTGATAAATTTAAGTTAAAATTGATGCCCATGACCTAATAATTGAATAATCACATTTTTATCTTACTAAAACGTGTATTTATCACTTACCACGCACTCATATTCGACGCCTATACTTCTCACAATTATTTTATTGTTGTTATATAGGATATTTACAAATCGATACAATTCACACAATACTAATTTAATTTATTTAGATAAGAGCCCTAAAATTTATAATTTAAATTAAGCATCATTATTACAAAACATGTCATCTAAATTTCTGCATATATTCTGTCCCACATTATAATTTTACAATTTGAAAAAAGACAATTTCAACATTTCGATTAAAATTTTTTAATGCTCTTGTGAAAAGAGTTGTTTTTTCAATATCAAAAAAAATTTATTATTAAATGCAATTATATTTTGCTTGTGAAATAGAACCCTTTTACATCCAACGTAAAAAAAAAAATAGGTTTATTGATTTGAAATATCAATTTTTTTTTAAAAAAATTATACGCACACACATATTACTTTAAAAATTGATATTTCATTTTTTTGTTGTTGTTGTGAATTTTGAATTACTTTATAAAAATTTGCTTAAAAAATCCAATTAATAAATCGTCAAAATCTTAAATCAAATTAAATGTATTAAATTAGGTCATTTAATTTTTTTTTTTCTTTTCATTTTATAATTTATAAAGTGAACATGAAATACGTTGTTACTTGATGATTATGCTATGGAAAAAAATTTAAGTTTCGATTAATATACATAGTAATCTACTGACCAATATTTACATGTAAACACATTAGTTTAACAACTAAAGATATGGCATTAAGCATAAGTCACTACATATAGATAATTATCATAAAAAAGTAAATAAATTAAAACATACCGTGAACGAATAAATAACAGTAGAGTAGGTAAAATACAATTTATTTACAACATCCTTTACATACATTTACATTTTATGTAATATCAGATTTGGTATTAAAATTTGATAGATATTTACTTATATTGTATCTTTTTTTTGTTCCTTTTTTGTGTACATATGATAATTGAATGAAATAGAAATTTATGAAATATAAACCTACAAAATTAAATTTTACAGCCTACATTTGTTACATCAATTTTTTTTTTTACATTTGTGTAAACATAAACTTGTAATATGAAAAAAAAAAAAAAAAGATTGATAATAATTGGTGGGCGGTAGATAAAATATATATTTTGATAATGTGATAAGTTAATTTTTAATTAATTCTTTTTTATTATGAATCTTTGTTATTTATTTTTTTTTATTGAAATATTTTTTTCTACTCTCTTGGAAATTTTCATTTTAATAATTAGACAAGTTTTAAAATATAAAGAATAATCGATTTTATTAAAATTAATCAAAATATTAATTTAATTTATTTGACAAAAGAAAATAATTTTTAAATTTTATTGTAATAAAAACTTTTCATTTCACTAAAATTTCATAATTTTGAAATTTCGCATATATGAATTGATAACAGGTTTTTTTTTTCTGGTCAAATAAACAAGTTATTTAAGTAAAACGAAAAATATATACAAGAAAAATGTTAAATTGGCAAAGAAAATTTCAGGTCAGACTGATAATAATATTAAAATGATTATGTGATGTAATAAAATTGGTTTTTCATGTTTTTTTTTTTCACTAAAGATGATTGTAAATAGTTATACCTACATTGATAATTTTTTTTTTTAAATATATACACTTATATAGGTATAAAAAGAAAAGGATTTTGTAATATCCATAATTTAACCTTGTTTTCATTTCGATGACATTGAAATAATTTTCAACAAATATTTCGCTTATATAGAAAGGATGATTTTATTGAAAAAAAAAAAAAAAAAAAAAAAATCCATTCACTATTATGCATCTACAAAATGTGATTTTAATTGCTTTTTTTTTTCTCATTTATTTTTAAATGGTGATACAACAGAAAATAATCTCTTTGGTAAGTAAGAAAACAAGAAAAATAGTAAATGAGACATTCTTAATTGAACAGAAAATCAATTGAGGTTTGTTAAATTCATTCTCTGACCTTGGATGATTTCCCATGGTAATCCAGTAAATAAAAATTATAAATTATGATATATAAAATTCCAAATAACCTCCATATATTTTTACGAAATGGTCAAAAATCGAACGTTATGAAAGCAACAAGAAATTTTTGAAATATTAAAATCTCGAAGTTTTGAGTTCATAGTGATCATCTAACTAACGTAGCCGAATTTTCGATTAGTGGAATTGATCCAATTTGCAATCACTATTCGATCGCTGTTTATTTTTCTCAAGAAAAATAAATATTTGAAATAAAATATACAGGTCACGGTCCTGATGCATATACATATTAGCAAAATTTCAAGTTAGTGCCAAAAAAACTCTATTTTTTCTACACGCTCGACTTGATTAAAGATGTAAGACCACTAAAAAGTTAAATTCTAATTTCATAAATTATGAACAACCATCATCGTAATGAAAGTTGTAGAAGGGTTTTTTTAAAAATCTAGGTAACTCAGCTGAAATTTTCAATTTCAATATACGTCACATTTCTTAAATTTCTTTTGACCAATTTCATTAATGTTTTTTTTCTGTTTTTTCTGTAGTTCTTATCTGTCATATTTAAAGATAAATTAACGGATTTCATAAAAATACATGCATCGTTCTACATTTTAACACAAGAAATACATGCCGAGTCTGTCTGATAAAATAAAGGTTAAAGTAATTAAATTGGCTTTCAGGATTTCAATCATCCTCACAACCACAAAAAAGTTTCAACATACTTGGATTTTTTATTGGATTTCCATAAAGTACATAAATTTGATGTTATAAAATAAAAATAAAAATTATTATTATTACAAAGGTACTGTATGCAATATTTGTGTGTAAGGTGAAATATTGTTTGTGTACCCAATTATTATCATCATCATTAAAGTTTAAAGTTGAAAAGTTTTATTACGCAATCATACGTATATCGTACGTATATCGTATTAAATACATATAACTGATTTCATTCATACTGTAAAAATGACACGTTAACGATGACAGTTAATCATGATCAAAATTTTATTTTACATTTTATTAAATTTATAATTTTCCTTGTTATTATTTTGAATATTTTATTTTCACTTACATATAATTTTTTTGTATGTTCAACAACGTAGGGATTTCCCTTTACTGAACTTGATTATCACAGCTTTTGGCTCATGTAGAAGGAAGTGGAAAGAAGGGGAAGGTTATGGAGGGAGGGAAAGTAAGTGTCGGTAGATGACATGGATGACCAATATGACTGAGTCTTTGTATACTAAAAGGGGGGAACGAATGAGGTGGTAAAGTGTTCCACAATTTAAAAGTACTGTTAATGTTAATAAAAGATTGACCTTATTTCAATGTAAATAATTATTGAAATGATAATATTCAAAAGTACATAAGTAACGTCAATTTTTCTTAGTTGTTTTTTTCGCATTTTTTTTTAATTGAAATTTTCCTAATATAATAAATTTAACCCTTGATTGCTTATTATTCCATACAATCAGCCAAACTCAACAATTTTTTTTTTTTTAAATTTTTTTTTTTTTTGCGATCTAAAAGCCATTAATTGCCTTTATTTGGTTATTTTGTAAAAAAAATTATGTAGATAACTTACTGTTTAAGAACAAGAATCCGTAAAATAAAACAAAAACTTTCGAATAACTTTTTTTAAAATTTTATTAAAATGCTTAAAAGCTTAGTCGATTTTTTATTTTTAGTATATAGGTAAACCTTATCCTTTGTATTGAAGTCTAAAAAATCGTTTAATTTTTCTCACTTTGAATGAAATTTCACCTTTTTTATTTAAAATCACAACAAAATCTTTTTTTTTTTTCGTATACTTTTCCTATTTTTCATAGGATAGACTTAGGCTTTCTGTTCAAGTAGTGCTTTGAAAATTTCTAACACAAAAAATTTACTTTTTTTTTCGAAAACCAATTACGTATCATGCATTTAAGGGGTTGTTAACCATTTTTAAAAGACATGTTTTTTTAAGTACAAAATACATACATATATGCTACATTAATTGAATTTATGACTAATTTTTATATGTGTTCACATTTAAACAACGTAACTAACCTAACTTTATTTCCATTTATTTTTACAAATATCCGACTGCGACATAACATTCCGAAGTGTTGATTGCAAATGTTAAGTAGATTTTCAATACTTTTTTTTTTTTGCTTCTTAAAATCATTTCTTCATTGATTGTCTTTGCGTATGTATAAGATATTATAACGTTATAACATAATAAGATAATTTATATTATACAAACTTAATTTCTGATGGATAAATTAATGTCTAACAAGTATTGAAATCTAAATTTTGCATGCATTCAAAATAATACTATTTCATTATATGTATTATAAATGCAAATTTTATATACTTAATAAATTTTGCAAATTATATTATAAATATAATGATAAAGAAGAACCTTCAACAATGTGGGTGATCATATGGGAAAGGCCTTCAATAAAAATAATTATGTATTATTTTTGTTTTTTTGAAATAGATTCATAGATGTTTATTTTTGTTTACAACTTATTTTTAAAACAAAAATTTTATTTATGAGAATCAAAACAAAAGATATATATGTATGTACTTCTATAAAATTTATATGAATACGTATTTAATAACAAAATTCATTCATGCTTTTGATAATATTATGAAAAAAAAAAGAATAATTGTTCTAAAAAATTTTGTAATTTTTCCTTTTTAAATACCGATTTGTTAATTATAATATATAAAACTTCAATTTTGAATTCTATATAATATATTCGTTTTACATCATTTTTAAATATTTAAATTGCTTTATTTCTTTTTTAGATTTGGAAATATCATGTGAAAATAATTATATATGGTAATTTTTAATTTTTCAATAATAATAATATATTGTAGGTGTTTTTTTGTTCCTTTTTTAAGACAATTATTTATTCATAAATAATTCAAATAAATTGTAGTTTAGTTGATTATTTTTCTTTGTTTTTGTTTCATAAGAAAGATAATATTTTAAAATGCAGACATTTTATTTATATACTATGAAGATTTCTTTCGAAAGATGTTTGAATAAATTCAATTGTATATTAGAGATCATCACAATTCATAGATATTGTAAAAAGCTGTTGAAATTCTTTTTGTAAAATTTTAAATAGAAGAGGACTTTTGGGCAGGAAGAAATAGACTGTAAAACTTAATGTTGACTTGCATCAAAACCTTCATTCTTATAGAACTTCATAGAGATGATTTATAAAATTTTAATAATATGTATGTGTTCTTGTTCCTTGTGAAAAGATTTATTTAAAAGAGAATATATCTCGTGTTACCTCAGAGCGATAGTACTACATATATGTACATAAGTGTGTTTTAAAATATATAAATCAACCAAAATATATCCATAATGGCATAATACAAAATTAAGTTTTCAGATAAAATAAGCTAATAGATATCGTCTTCTTTATGATTAATTCCAAATTAATTTTTTTTTTCTTTCAAAAATTGGCAGATGTATATTGTATACCAAACATTTTTTGTATGAGAATTGTTTTTAAAAATTTGTATCTCAGCATCCTGTGGTTCAAAAACTAATACTTTTGCTACCAAACCATTTGTTGAAGACTTCTCCTTAAAATTGTACTTTACGGTTTTCTTATAAGTATTTCTTATAATTTTTAAGATAAAATGCAAAATAACATTAAAAATGTGAAAGCTTTATAGATTCAGAAGAAAAATTGTATCTCAACATCTCGTTTACTTGAAAAAATAAAATTAAAACCACACATTATTAATTTAGGTCAATTTTGAATTTGTTACAAATTTTTTTCATTAATTTTCATAAAGAAAAAAAAATTAGAAAAACTTTCTATTTCAAAATAAAAAGAAATTTCATACAAAAATTTATTAAATAATAATAACTGGTCATCTTATTGGTAATATTTATCCTTTTGAACCACTTTCATTTGAAAAAAAAAATTATCATAACATCACATAAAATTACATAAAGCCACAAAAACCAAAGTAATTATTGTTTTAAAATTTTCAAATCTATTATATGAAGATGTACATAGGTATATACTTGTATGTATGTACAAATTTTTTTTTCTCCACTTTTTTTTTTCTCTTTCAAATAATTTATTTTGTGTTTACATACTTATTTATACTTTGAGAAAAAAAAATCATTATAATAAAAAAAAAAGAAAGGAGAAAAGCAAAACAAAAAAAAATTCAATTATTTTTTATTTATGTACACAAATAAAAGTATTGTATGTACAAATACATTACGTTAACATGATGACGCGTTTTCACTTTCATTGAAACACATAAGTATCTTATTAGTACGTAAAGAAAAAAAATCTCTATTATATAGCATACCTGGTGCCGAGATGCTTCTTTATAATAAATATTTCTATGTGTGTACATATCTGTGTATAATTACAAAGATTTTATATAATTATTCATTTTCGCGAGTGCATAATACCAAAGAAACTTAAATACTTACATATAGATTTTTCAACCACGTACTAAAGCAAGAAATAATTTTTCTCGCATCGACTATCAGTGATGCATCCCATAAGCTTTTAATTTTTATTCGTTACTTTATTTTCGATAAAGAACATTTTAAAATTTAAAATAAATTTCGAATGTTTATATTCATTTTCGAAACCATTATGTTTTTTTATTATTCATCGGACATAATATGATTAACCATTGATACGCATTTGTTGTTGCTTTTTAATGTAAAAAACTGCACAGTCACAACAATAATCAGTATTATATTGTATAAGTTGTATATGCGCGAATATGTATGCATCTGAAATTAAAGTCCCAATATCACTACGACACTAGAGGTATTTACAAATGCTTGAAAATATGTAAATACATACATATTATGTACATATATAAAAATTAAAACAAAATGTTTAATAATAATACAATGTAAAAAATAACAAAGATTACAAAAAAATGAAATAAAAATTTTCTCTCATGTTATAGGTATAAATTATTCAATTGATTTTTACCTGCATACCACACACGAGTATGTATGTACGTACATATACTCGCTACAATACCCTATCATATATATGCATACATATTCGCGCATATACAACTTATACAATATAATACTGATTATTGTTGTGACTGTGCAGTTTTTTACATTAAAAAGCAACAACAAATGCGTATCAATGGTTAATCATATTATGTCCGATGAATAATAAAAAAACATAATGGTTTCGAAAATGAATATAAACATTCGAAATTTATTTTAAATTTTAAAATGTTCTTTATCGAAAATAAAGTAACGAATAAAAATTAAAAGCTTATGGGATGCATCACTGATAGTCGATGCGAGAAAAATTATTTCTTGCTTTAGTACGTGGTTGAAAAATCTATATGTAAGTATTTAAGTTTCTTTGATAATACTTATAAAGATTTATACATATTTATATCGTAGGTATGTCAGTCAATCAGTCTAGATTCGAAGTCCAGTTTACTTGTTACATCTTGTGACATTACTCCAATAAAAAAAAAATTTTAAATAAATATATAATTTATGCTCTACATTGTTTTATTAACCGTCGTATCCATCAAAAAAACGCTCATAACTTATGACATTTGTTAATAACTTTTTAAAGCAATTTCAATCTATGTTTATCAGAATTAAGTTGAAATTGCGATTTATGTAAGTGTGGTATGGAAAAATGCAATTATATAATTATGACACTATATGAAATGGATGTAAACTGGAATTGAAAATTAAAAATTTATTTATGACACAGTCCTGAATTATGATATGATTGGTGAATATGACGGTAAATGAAAGATAAAAAAATCTTTATTTAAATTGTTTATCTGAAATCTATGTAGGTAAGTGAGGTATAAATGATACTGGCACTTGTTTACATTAAAATGAAACTAGTTTGCAAATTTGAAAAAAAAATAATAACAACAAAAACAGATTTTAATTGAAAAAACAAAAAGTAGAAAAAATAGTTAGAAAATAAGTAAGAACTTTTTGAGTGATAAATTCAATTTGTTATCTGTAAATAATTCATGTATCTATGTATATCTATTTATTTTCACTTTTTTTATTATTATGATGTTTTTTCTCTACCAACTACTTCGTAATCGTTTTTTTTTTCTTGTGTTCACAAGTCACAACAACAGTTTGGAGTCATGTATAGATTGGTTTCTCTATAAACTTTTATTATTTTTAAATTCAAGATATCTCTTCACAAAATCATTCATGAATTACCTATAAATTATACTAATGGCACATTTATGCAAAACGATAAATTATATCTTAATAAATTACTATTTTTTACGTTTTATAGTTGTTTTTTTTTTTTAAATTGGAATTCATATTTGAATATTCGAAATACTAGAATAAAAAGTGAGTAATTGAAAATAAATTACATATAATGTGTATAAACAAAGCTGTTGAAAAAATGAAGGTTGGTTGGAAAAATTTAAAATTTTCCTGTTTAGAATTGTACTGAAATTTCCATTTTTTTTTTTCTTCTGTTAAATCTTACTTCCTTTTAAAAAGAATAAAACTTATGGAAAAAGTAATTTTAAAATTTTTTTTTTATTCTAAAGAATAACTTTTTCATATATAGAAAAATGTCTTCATTCATTTTATTTTTTGGCTTATAATTTAACTAACGTTATTGTTTTATTATTATTATTATTTTTTTTTTTTTTGCAAGGATCCTTAATGTGCCACATATGCCTTATTATTTTCAGTAATAAACGAAGTTTTTTTTGGAATTTAAAAAAAAAAAAATTAAAAACTTCACGAAAAAGTATATTACGAAAAAATAAAGAAATTTTCTGGTTTGCTTTTTTTTTTTACACTAAGTTTGTAACACATACATACATACAAATATGTGCACATATGTACATATACACGATATACAGATGTCTAAAAGCAAAATAAATATAATTTATTATCAAAATTTAAAAAGTAAAGTGAAGAAATCTCAAACTAAATATTTCTTTAT
The DNA here is from genome assembly GCA_939192795.1 of Bombylius discolor. NCBI lineage: Eukaryota > Metazoa > Arthropoda > Insecta > Diptera > Bombyliidae > Bombylius > Bombylius discolor. The sequence goes on along the minus strand of OW584241.1, from coordinate 15,478,441 downwards.
TTTTGTTTTTTAATAAAATAGCAATCAGGTACATAGTTAAATTCATTTCCTTCAGGTGAAAAAAAAAAAATATTTATACGTAGATAAATGTATTTCATCATTTTATATGCACATTATAAATGTATTTCCAAGGTCTAATGCTTATTGATTTTTATCTTAACATAACTTTGTAAAGGAAATTTTTCATTTTTATATTGAATCATGATAATCAATGGAGCGCATACTTACAAAGAGATATACACAATGTAATTAGATTTTCAATGCAATCAAATGTAACATACACAATGTCGTGATAAAAGCTTGATTGTAAAATATGGTTGTTTTTTTTTCCATCTAGTAAACTTGTTTACTTTCATCCTATTTCTATTAAAAATTCGAGAAGTTTTATGAATAGTTTCAAATTTAATTAGGAAAAACAAATTCATCATATTTTTAGTTAAAATTTTCAAATATATGTATATTATATACTATACTAATAAATATGTATATATACCTATATACATAATTGATTTGTTCTTTTAAATATGAAAATTTTTAAATTAAATTAAGTTTGAAAAAAATTTATTCAACAGGTAGTACACACAACTTTTTCAATTATTAGAACATTTCAATTCTATGATCAATGTACTAATTACCTTATTGAAAATTTCAATTAACACGTTTGAAAATGATAAATATTGCAATTTTGTATAGCATATGTATCAATTACATTATATAAATTATTTATTTTTATATGGAAAAGTTCATAGTTCAAATAAGTATATAAATTAAATTAAACAAAATTCTTAATTATACACATGATATCGAAGTATTTACTAATCTACTACACTTACGACAAAGAAAAAAATCTTTTCAAAACAAATACGTTTTTTTTTTTTTGCATTTTAAAAGAATTCATTTATTATACAATGAATAATTGAATAATTATCATTTATTATACATATATATACATATGTATGTACATATTGTACATTTATTGTATTTATTTTAAAGTTTTTTAATTGTGTTGTTTTTTTTTATTTATGTTCTTTGGAATAAATTTATAATTACTTTATTAAATCTGATTAATTAATAATTTATGAAATCTGAATTGGAAAATTTTCAAATAAAAAAAAAAAATTACCTACTTACATATGATAAAAGTTTTAAATAAGTAAGCTCAAATAAATTAGCACGTTTAACATAAATTGTGTTTAATTGGCATATACAAACAATTAAAAATAATAAAAATCTAACAAAAGTAATTGAATGACAATCAGTGTGCTTTTAAACTGTGGAAAAGTTTGCTAAATACTAGAATAGTATTTTTTTTTTTAACACTTTAGGGTTCCTTTCATGATAATAAATTTAGAAAAGGGATTAATAGGAATTCTTTCCGTTTTCAGCAAAAAAAAGCTGCACTACACCTACACTACTAAATAAAAAAGATTTTTAAAAAATCTTCTAAATTTCGTTTTTTCAAATTAAAATTGAAACATTTTTAAAGGTTCAACATTTTTTTGTTGGATTTGTACAAAAAAAAAAATAAATGCACAAAAATGCATTTCTTTTTTTTATTAATGACTTCACCCATAAAAGTTAAAATATGTCACTTAATAATAATAAAAATAAAATTAAAATACAATGATAATAATAATAATAATACGGTGACTCAATTATATTACAACGCGTAATAAAAGGCGAGACATATCGTTATAATTTACAGTACAGTATCTATAATAAATCTTTTAATACTGATCAATCTTTTAAATCTAACCTTCACATGGTTTTCTTTTTCCTTGCTCTTTTCATTAAACACGAGTAGAATAATTTGCTTAGGAATGATAAACATAAAAACTAATAAATATAAATATTATATAAATCAAATTGCACATGTTTATTATGTTAGAAAAATCACATATAAAAAAGATTAAAAAAACATGCAGATGTCATGACATTTCAGTATTAATGTTCTTTCTTTTTTTTTTTCTTCTCTTTTATGAATAATTGAGCAATAAATTCATTGAACTTACAAAAATTACACTTTTATAATATTTATTCTTGGATGCTAGCTACTTTATATGAAGATTCTTAAGAATACTTATGAAATTTTAACTACATATGTTGAATTGGAATAGTTTTTTTTTTTTTTTTTTTTTTTTTTTGAAATATCGCATTACCTTTTCAGAAAATATATTTTGTTGAAAGTTTAATCACATCAAGGTTTGTAAACAAAATTCATATATGTATCTACTTTTTGCTTGCATTTTAAAAAAATATTTTAAGATTTTTATTTCTTTTAATAATATAAAAATAACAAACAAGTATTTTGGTAAACAAATAAAAATATAATGTAGAGAATTATAATTTTTTTTTTGTTTTAAAAAAGTAAATTTTAAATTAAAAAGAAATTAAAACAAAACAAAAAAATGTGTGAATTACCTATGTGTTTTTATTTTTCTTTTTTGTAATATAAAACTAACCGGTTATAGTAATTAAATGATAAATTCAAAAATAGATAATTTTTTGACTTTAAATTGTAAGAGAAAAAAAAAATTAAACAATAATAATAATAATAATAACAAAAAAAAAAAAAGAATGAGTTATTGAAAATGAAAGTCTAGGTCAAGATTATTATTATTTGAATTTAAAAACAAAATATAGTAAAAATAAATTAAATGAATGAATAAAAAATTATAAGTTAATAATAACAAACATTTAATGGAAAATTTCAATTCATATTAAAAGGAACTTTTTAGATATTTATAGATTCATACAAAAAACAAAAAAAAAAACAAAAATACTAAAAATTTTTCAACATTGTATACGAGTTCAAAATAACAAATAAAAAATGCATAATCATAATATTTTTAATAAAATTTTAATATTGAATACCAAAAGACCTTTTAAAATAAATATGTAAATAATTAATTTTAACTGGCTATTTTTTTGTTTTTGTTTATGTTTTTGTTTTTCATTTTCGTTCTTTTGGTAATTTTATTATACTTTAATTACGACTATTGATACTATGTATATGTACATATATATGGTATGTATATGTATACTAAAAAAAATATTCTTATTTCAATTTTATATTGTTTATTAAAATTTTTTGTTATAAAATATTCGTATTAACCTTACACTAATTTCTATTTACCTTTGTTAAATAAGAAGTCTTAAAAAAGCTCTTATATAAATTTTTTCAACATTAGATTTGATTTAGTAAGAAGTTGAAGATAAAAGTAATAAAAAAAAAAAAAAAACATGTTCACTTTGAAAAAAAAAAAACAGATAAAATTAAATATTAAATAAAGTCAATTTATGTCACAAGGTTGACCGGCTTTCATAAGTATCTATTGAATTTAATTTAAGAAAGGGAAAAAATATATATATGAATGCAAACACTTAAGTAATTAAACATCAAATGCAAATACAATTACTGAAAATTAAATATACTAGGAAAAGCAACAACAACAATATAAAAAAAATCGTGTTCATTACAAAATTATTGAAAAAAAAAAAAAGAAATATATTAAAAATTTGTGGTTATCCAACATATTTTTAAATACCTTATTTAAAAATGGTTTTTAAAGATATTTTTTACTATTAGTTTACTTAATTGAATAACATTTCATACGTAGACAATGCATCTTTTTTTTTTCTTCTTTTCTTCGAAACTTAATTTTTTTTTTTTTAATTCAATTGCGTTCGAAAACTGTCTTTATTTTAATTAATTTTATGAAAAATAATTAGAAAATAAAAGAAAAAGTCGAAACATTGAAGTTATTGTATTTGTTTTTGTTAAATAATAAAATAAATGTGTTCATTGATATCAAATTATTCAACCTTTAATTGTTTTTAATTTAATATTTTTATTAAATAATTCATGCATATTCAGCAATCTTATAGTATGAATGAAGCTGAATGTATGCAAAATTATTAAACCACGAAAAACAAACTATTTATAGATTTACAATCTGAAAATAAAACGTTTTATACAAAAACAACAAAAAACGAAAATAATAATAATAATAAGTTTCTATTCACCTGTATATAATTACTGTTATAGGTACTGTCTTTGTTTTCTATTACTAAATAAGACGTTTATTCGTTGTTTATTTAATTTTTTTTTTTTTTTTTAAATAAATATAACTAATTTTCATGATTTTTTTAAAAAATATTATGTAATAAATAAGCATAAATACAAACAATTCCATTGAATTGAATGAAGATGTTGAAAACTTCGAGAATCTTATTAGTATTCAATATTTTTTTTTTTCTTCAATTTTTGAAAATTGCAATATTAGAAATGAATATCTTGAAAAATTTCATAATTAATATTTTAAAATATATTTTTCAAATTGAAGAAATTTCCTTTTTTTTTTTTTTTTTTGAAAATGATGATACAGCAGAAAAATAAAAGGAAAAAAAAAATTTAATAAATTCCAAAAATAAAAATGCCATTATAAAAATTGTCTTTTATAGTTTGTTGAATAAATTTTTTGAAATGTACTCAAAATATAAAAAAATATAACAAAATTTTAATGTCCTTTTGTTATTCCAAAAAAAAAAAATACCATAAAAAATATTATTAAAAGTAAACAAATTTTGATTTCAAATCTTTTCTTCTTTTTTTTTTTTTTTATTCTTTTAAAAATAAAAATTTAATGTTGTTGAAATTCTCTTTTTTATCTTCTTTTCTTGCAATTTTTTCTTATTTAATTGCAGAATCACTTCTTTTTTTTTTTTTTTTTAATAATTTATTGTTTTCCTTGTTTACACACCTGTGAACTTGTACAATATGCATAAAGAATTTCAAAATAAGAATTTTTGTAGTGTTTTTTTTTTCTTTCTTCTGTTTGTTTCAAATTAAATTTTTATATTTTAAAAAGTATCGCGTGTATTCAAATACAATTGTAATTTTTATAGAAATTTGCAAATTATAAACTGACGACACTAGATATTTTTTTTTCTTCGTCTTTTAGTAGTAGACATGTGAGTATTAAATGGTTGTATGGTATATTCATTTTTAAAAAAATAAAAATTCGTTAACATCAGCATAAAAATTTAACAAAATTCATATGAAAATTTTCATTTAAAGAAATTTTTGAAATTGAAAAAAAAAAAAAAAAAAAAATACTTTTAAAATGGTTAAATTTTTTTTTTTTTATTAATGAATGCAAATTTTATTCAAATACTCACCATTATTATGTTGTAGTATTTAAAATTATATAATTAGAAAAAATCCTTTTTTTTTTGTATAATAATCACTCCGAATTATTTTAAAAATCCTAAAATTAATAATTTTAATTTAATTAATTTAAAAAAAAACATTAAAATGTATAAAAACTTAAAATAAACATGCACAATTTTTAAAATATTTTAATTAATTTTTTTTTTTTTTATAATTTCTCAAATTTATTTTTCACAATGAATACATCATCTGAGAAATTTTAGTATGAGTTTTATTTTCCTTTTCTTTTTATCTTGGATGCAATTCATTAGTAATACAATTCACAATTTTACACTTTTTCATATACGTAAATTCTTTTCATATATATACATACGTACATATTACTTTACAAATATCTAATTTTTTTTTTTCACATATCACACATGTGTGATTAATTAAGTGCTAATTAAACTTTCAAATACATAAAATCATTTTATTTATTTTATTTTCATATTTAAAATAAAGTACAAATTAAAATTTAATTTTTATTTTCGCAATAAAATCTTTGTTAATCACTTTTAAATTTTTGTATTAAAATTATTTCAATAATTTTATTTTTGTTTCTTAAAATTTACTTATTAATTTTTCACTTAAATATTTGAAAAAAAAAATAAAATTATAAAAAAAATAATATTACTTTTTAAAAAATCTAACGAATGATCCAGTATGTGTGTTGCTTTTGTTTTTTTTTATTTTTTTAAATCGATGTTATCGGCTTGACGGGACCAACAAGAATATAACTGAAATTAAAATAAGCTTATAATGTCATCGATACTTGGTTTTTATATGAGCCCACCCCACTTAATATTTACCTTTACAATTCCCGTGTGCTCGTTCATTAAACTACCTTAACTCTTAGCTGTTATGTTAAACTTGAATATAATATGCTTTATTCAAAACTTATATTGCAATAATAATATTGTTGTTGTTATTGTTGTTGATCGCGTCTAAGATACTAACTCATCGTGTATACACTTACTCATTTGTAAACATTATAAATATATATAAAGTTGATCATGATCATCATAAAATCATATACAGATACTACTTATATACAATATAGGTACATATTATTTTTTCATGTTTTGGTAATGTACATAGAAAAGGAGTTTTAATAATTCCTTTATAATGAAATTTATGCAGTAGACTCTTAAAATTTTCTCTTGAAAAAAAATTTCTTTTTGTTAATGTTATGTAGATTACATATTCGTAAGTTGTTCTTTTTTGACAATTGATTTGCAAGCTAATCAGAATTTTTTTAAAGATAAAAATGAAATGCAAAATATTGAAGAAGAACAGTTAGAGGATGTTTTTAAAATATTGAAGATTTCATACATCATTGAGACCATACGACTATTAGAAATGTAAATAAAAATTTCATATTTGTACTGTTAACTTAAAATTTCAATATAAACACAAGAATTTAGAAAAGAAGAAATATAAGATGTTGTTGCCATAAGATACACAAGAATTTTTTCTTCTTTTAATAAATAAAAAGCAGCTTCTATAGAAATCATCAGAACTTTCGATTTTTTTTTTTTATTTATTAAAATTTTATTTAAATTTTATCTTAAAATAAAAGTCATCATTTTTTAGCAAAAAATAAAGGAAACAAATTAATTTTTTTAACTAGTTCTGTTATATAAAGATTTGGGCAAAAACTTGTAAAATAATGATTTGAGATATCGAAAAGAAAACTGGAATTAACTGAAAATGAATAAAAAACAAACTGTAGATATTTTTTTCAAACTGTTTTTGTAGGTTTTCTGATATCATTGTAATAAGAATATAGGGTAAAATACCCAGTAACAAGCCCCCTTAAGGAAAAATTTTAACCTTTTTTTTATATCACGGTTAAAGTATTTGATAAATAATTCCAATCAAGAGTAAAATAAATTTTCTGAAGGGTCTAGATTTGCAATTTAACGCAAAATATATGTTTTTATTTCAATAAAATTATTAAAATTAAGAAAATAACTCAAAATTCGTGAAGACCAGTAACAAGCCGTGCCAAAAATAAAATATTTTAAAAATAAAAGTGTTATAAAATGCTTGAAATTAAATTTTAACTAGTTTAAAATATAATTTCAAAAAAATTATCTATTTATCACTTTTTTTTAAAGTAAAATATAAAGGAAATAAATATTCATCTCCTTAACGAAAACGTTAAGAAAAATGCCATTTTGGGTAGCACTTTACATTTATTAGAATTATATTTAAAATAAGAATTTGTAATGATAAACCATCCACGCATTACAAGGATAACATATTTTTTTAAGTATACATATAGCAAATATTCACCTGTATTTTTATAAAAATATCTTAGTTATAGAATAAAATAAAGCCTAAGACATCGTTACTGGCGGAGGGCTCGTTAATTGGTATTCTACCCTCTGTATTCACTTTTAACTAAAATATAGAAAAAAAGAAATTTATAAAAATATTTTATATCAATTGCCATTTTGAAATATGTAGATTCTAGATATTCTTTAGTGGATATGCGGTTCTAGATATGCACCCGTTTGTCTAAGATTATAAATATTAGTCTCGTGCACAGAATTAAGAAAAAACCCATAATTTAAGTGTTTACGAGTGATTTTTGCATAAAATTTTATTATAATACTCATGTGTGTATGTGTATGTGATGATATCTATGTGAGGTTAAAAACATATCTTTCTCTTTTATATCCGTCATAGAATTTATCTATGTGAGGTTAAAAACATATCTTTCTCTTTTATATCCGTCATAGAATTTATTAATCATTCTTTAACGTGAATTAGAATTAAAAAAGAATATTTTAGGGGAAGAACAAAAAAAACAAAAAAACAATTTTAATAATAATGAAAACTTTAAGGTGTTTTTTTTTTTTGTAAGTTATAAAATATGATTGTTTATTTTTTGTGTTCTAATTAATCATATATGAGAAAACTTATCAATATTCAATCAAAAAAGAAAAAAACAAAAACTTACATTTTATTATTACGTAAATAATTCTTTGAGATTTTCTTTTGATATGTGCAAAATATCTTTAGAGACAATGACCCACATAAATTCTTTGAAGATCAAATAATCAAATAAAAAAAAATTTTTTGAAATAGAAATTAATAAATGAATACAAATGAATTTCATATTTTTCGTTATAAGTTGTTTCCGTTTTCGAACACTTAATTTAAATTTCGTTCTTTTCTTTTAACTAATTCATATTAATTTCAAATTCTACAAAAGTGTTAGCACGACATGACTATTAATTTTAAATATTTACTGTATTTAAATGACTTAAAATTTAATTTTAATTTAGAAAGGCCATGATTACTATTTATAATATAAACAAAATTCTAAATTTTTTACTCAACTTTTCTTTTACATATGAAATACTCACTTACCAAATTGATTATCTAGACAAAGAAAAATTAGAGAAAAAGTAACTCATAGAAAAAAATTTTTTTTGTTATTTGATGGTAGAAATATTTTTTAATTCAGTAATGTGGAATTTAATAATCAAAGAAATTTATTTTGAACATAAAAAGTTAAGAATCAGTCGAGTTTTGGTGATAAAATTTAAAAAAATTCAAAAAGTGTAATTCAATTGATTTGGTTTGTGAACGGCTCATACGCTAGAACAACCTATACCATACATTTTATGAAACGTTTTTAAATAAATAAGAAATCTTGCATTTCAAAAACTTGCGAATGATAAAAATTCCTTAAGCTTAAAGTGATTCTTCTGATTCTAATTATAACAATTCAACAATTTTTGGAATATGCTGTTTTAGCACTGATTGCCTTACAAGTACCTATATGTATGTTTATAAAGGAATTATAATTATGGAAAATTTAATATAATCATTTAAATTAACAAAGAATATGAAAAAAAACAAATTCAAATTAGATAGAAGTTAAAAAACAATAAGGAAATAGCTACATATTTATAAATTCAAATTTGAATTTTTATTTAAAAAAATATAATTTTTATTGTCTGACGTCAAACAAATTTTTTGTTGTAAAAAAAATTTTGTTTTGTATTTTTGTAAATTAGTCCATTCTAGTTTGTATCTATTTAAATATCTTTTACTAGTTCCGGTGTTTCACTTCAAATTAGCATAAAATCTGAAAAAATTAACAATTACAGACAATTTTTGTATATAGGAAAAAAAAATTTCATTAATAATTAAATTTAATTTCTTGGGTTTTTAATCGTTACTAAAAAAAATTCCAAAAAAATATTCTAAACAAAGTTCAAAATAAAAGTGGAAAATTTTAATTAAAAAACAAAAAAAAAATTGAAAAACCTCATTAAATTTAAATATGAGTAAATTTATTCTATAAAATATACTAAATAATAATAAAAAAAAATAAATAGAAATTACAAAAATCAATTATCGATATTACAATATTTTCTTATTACCAATAAATTTGTAATTCAATGCATTTTATAGTTCAAAAATAAATGTAATTAACTATAAACAAATAGATGAATAAAAATGTTATGATATGTGTAATTTAAGATGTTTTTCATCACTGATCAACCAATACAATTTACTTAAAATAACAAAATAAAAAAATAAAAAACTTTCCTAGGAAATTAAAATATTTTATTGTTTTCATCAGCAGATGATAGATATTTAAAAAAAAAATTTTTTTATTTTTTTTTTATTTAAACTAATTATTACATTTTTTTAAAATAAATTATTCTCAATGTTAACAGCCACGTGGTGTGATATTATTACGCAACATAAGAAAGGTTTTTAACCGAAAAATTTATGTAAATGTTTTCAAATTATAAGTTTATTATTTGAAAAAAAAAATTATGTACTTTAAACTGGTGTTTAAATTTATTGAAATTAAAGAAAAAAATTATAATATTAGATATTTGTTAACTCATTGTTACTATAAATCATTTTATAGCCAAACTAGATTTTGAAAATAAGGTTATGGCACAAGTAATGATCATTCTTCAAGAATACTTTGAGATTTAGAGTTTAAGGTTATTTTTCTAAGCTTACTATACAACCTGCAAAAAGGTATTACGAAGTAAAAAACAAACAAACTTGTAGAATTACTTCATTTTAATTTACTTTTTAAATCCTTCGAACGTTGCAATTTTTGAGAAAATCTTTGGCCTATTCATTTATTTTTCGATTCAAATTGATGACATAAAAAATAATAATGAGTAAATAGAATACCTATACATCCTTTAAACAAATTTTTTCATTTGGAAATTTTTAATAACTGTGAAATAAACGCGATATCACTTTCACTTTTTATAGTTTTCACTACCTTTAAGCTGTCCCATATAAATAAAAATTACCTAGATTCTAAAAAACTAGTTAGAAAAAATTCAAATAAATAAATAAATAGAATCTCTTATATTTTATTTTATCTTAAAATGAATTTTCTGTTGAAAAATTTATGAGTGTACAAATGGTAGCAAAAACATGAAACAAAAATATAAGTTTTGATATACATATAGTATGAATCTTATATTAATGTTGGCTCGTTACTGGTATTCTTACCCTATTTCTACATATAAAAATTTAATTTTTTTTTTAAATTTAAATTTAAAATCAATCGGAAATTTTATTGCCATGTTAATTATAAATAAATTTTCTAATAGTACAATACATGCGTTTATAATTTCTTTTTTGTTTTTTTACATTCTATGATAAAAAAAGAACAAAATAAATACATACATAAATAATTTTTTATAAATATGTATGTATGTACATATGTACATACAATTTCTATGAAAATATTACACATGCCAAATATCAAATGCGTAAACAATAATTTTTCCTTAATGTTTTTAATTAAAAAACAAGAATATTTTATTTCATTTAAGTGAATTAATTATTTTATTATTAATTTCCTCCAATCATTTAATAAATCACGTTATAAAAATAATAATAAATAAAAATAAAATTTTTGCATTCAGTTAAGTACTTTTTTACTTCTATAATTTTTCAACTAACCTAGCAACGATAGTTAAAAAGAACAATATTGTTTATTGAACGATCTGAATAAAATTTGGAAAATAAGTTTTCAGCAAGAAGATAAAATTAAATCCTAGGGGTATAGGAATTCTCTACCTTGTCCTTGCAAGAAGATGAAAGAAATTTTCATTTAAGACTGACTACCCTATTTCGGAAATATCACTATTCAATAATTTCAAAATTATTAATATCTTTTTCTTAATATATGATATCTACATATGTACATATGTATAGTATGTATATACAGTAAATTCAAAATTAACAACTTCTAACCACAATAAATTTAAATGAGAAATAAACATTTTATAAAATTAGAAGAATATCTATACATAAAAAAATTATTATTATTGTTTATTAAATTTTTTAATAATTATGAAAACATTAAAAATATTCCATTGAAATGTCCACATAATTTACCTTACATTAAAAACCACATATTTTTTACTTATGCTGAAATATTTACAAATTATAATATTGTAATAGGAATTTTTTTTTTGTACATAAAATGGTGCTTAAAAATACAAAAATTATTGAATTTTTATTTTCCTTGAATTTTATACATATATCAATTCAATGTATGTTTTTCTCTGCTTTTTTTAACAAAAAAAAAAATAAAAAAACTATACATATATGTACATACATTTTGTACATTCAAAAAAATTAAAAAGTTTTTAAAATTTTCCGTTCTAACAAATAAACTATTTAATTAATATAATTAAAGTATTTGCTTAAGCATGTACATAAAATGAACAAAAGAATTTATAATTCATTAGAACACTTTTTAATTATTATACATACATTTATTGTACATCGATGAATATAATATACATACATATGTTATATAGAGCTACCACTGGAAACAGGAGAAAATTAGGAGAAATTTGAAAATTGATCATTGTAACTACCATAATAACCAAAAGTAAATCTACCAATTCACCAATTACCAAAAGTAACCAGTTACCCATATTCGAATATTTATTTACCTTTTCGTTAAAGGATAGATTACCACAGTGATCAAATTTTTTCAATTGTTGATTTGATTACTTAACATATGATAGCAACACCAAAATCGTGCTTATCTACCGGTGAATTTTTGAATTTCCCCTAAAACACATACAGGTGTGTTATAAACTTCAGCAACGTAACTACTTTAAAACTTCAAAAATTAAAATTTCATTATGTCTTATATTTTTTTCCACCATAACTTTTTTCACTAAGTTAAGAGCTAAGAATTAAGAGGATTCTTTAGAAACTTTAGATACTTTTTTCTGACAACATTTCCCAATAAAACTAAACATTTGTGAGGGTATATTGAAAACACAATTAGTCATATGATTATTGGCTACCCTATATCCTTTTCATATGTCAAGTCCAAGTTTAGGGCACTATATTGTCAGAAATACTAAATATACATAAATCAATTGAACACAAAATAAATTCAATTACATAAAATTATAAGTGTTACACAATTCTCATTAATTAAAAAATTCAATTATTTAAAAAAAAATCAAATTTTCTAATTGTTTTAACAATTGAATCTTCTTCATTTCAGTATCTAAAAGGAAAGTGAAATTACTTTGTAATCCCACAATACACATTAATAAAATTTTTCTTTTCAATTTTTCATTGTAATTTTGATTACTTACATCAAAGAGAAAAAAAAACCTCAAAATTAATATCTGATAATTATACTAAATTAAAAAAAAAAAATTCATATTAAAATAGATACTTTTATTTCTTTTATATACTTATGCTATAACTTAATCGGTTTAAAAAGCATTGTAGGTACTTAAGAAATAAATATTAATTCGACAACACCTCTTAATAATAGAAATTTTTATGAAAATACATTAATAATGTGTTATGTATATAAAGTCATATAATTATTCTCATACTTTTTTTTTTTTTTTTAAATTTTTGGAGCATAACATGCGTATTCAAATATATATACATATATGTATATTTTTTTTTTTACTACTTTAAAATTTCATGAGAAAATTCATGCAAATAAAAACAGAAGAAGAAAAGGTCATATGTTAAAGTTTGAAAAATTGCAAAAATTATATTTATTATAAACATTTACTTATATATTTCCAAACTATTTTTTTAAAATTATCATAATTTGTTAATAATTTTTTGTAATTTTATTTTTTTCATCATATTTGTACACTGGATCAACCCAAAAAACATCAAAACACAGCATATGCTACTCTATACAAGGTCAATGCATATACTTATAGTAAATATTTGAATAAATCTGATTTGAAAAAAAAAAATGTTTAATATACAGCTGAAAAATTTTGCAAATTGAAAAAATAAAAAAAAATTGTTTACACACAACATATTTGATTGAATTTGTTCACATATACAGGGTATCTCCGTGAAAAATAACAATAAAATAATTTTTAAATATTCTGCTGGAGAAGATGGAGGAAAATTCTGATAAAGGAAAAAACTCTGGATGGGCTATACCGCCATGGAGGAAGAAAAGAAGATGTAGATACTATTGGTATAAGCTTGGAAATTCTTTGTAAAATTCTAGAGCAGAAGTTCTAATATTTTAAACAAATCAGTGCTTTTTACCAGAAGAAAAAAGATAAGGTTTCCGTATAAGAATGTTGGAAAAAAAATACCAGCAACAACAAAAAAAATTCAATAAAAAATATGTATTGAGTTTTTTAAAGAACTTATTCGATAGTTCATAGAGTTTGACAGAATCATTCAAATTTAAATCAATTTAAAACTTGTACAAAGTTCATTCTTCGAAACATCCTGTGAGAGAAAAAAATCTTTACGATTTAATTATAGCTAATTAGGAGACAAGTTAAAATTATTTTGTAAATTCAAATTAACAATAATATATTGCTGTGCAGACTGCAGAAGTATATCTTGCTTTTGAACAACTTCAAGAAAAAAGAAAAACCTGTGTAACAATATTCCTATATCTCTTCAAGGTTACTAAACAGCAATGTTGGCCTCATTTATTTATTGTTTATTTTTGACATCAATTTAATCTTTTACTCATGAAAAAATTAAATCATCAAAGAAATAATCATGTCTTTCAAATAAACTTCATTCATGATTACCAAACATTTTTAAATCGATATATGTGAATGCTAAATATATGTATATGTATGTATGTATATATGCATATGTATTTGACCATGTTCGAAAATATGTTGGTACATTTTATCTCATATTAAATAATGTTTAATTTTTTTTTTTCCTTCGAATTATAAAAAAAAAATAAAAATGAACATATTATTAAATTCGTATATGATAGATGCAATTACCTGGGTAATTGTGATCTTAAAACTGTTAGATCTGTAAAGTGAAATTTTTTTCACGCCTTTTTTGATTATAATAAAAGATTACGTTAACATTTTCACGGATCAATCTTCTTGAATCAAAAATAAAAATTTGTTTTTAACATATTAACATTAAATTATCGATAAGCTCTACTTAACATTTTATTTTGCATCTTTTATCACTTTAAAAACTTAGGTACCTGGTAAGTAAAATTTATCTAATTGGGCATTCGCATTTTACATCTTTTTTTTTTATCTCACCAGAAATTTACCTTTACAATCAAAAATGCTGACCTATGACAGAATGATTTGAGGTGGCGTTGTTTATTATATTTTTCTTCTTTTATTATGGATTTTTTTTTTACACATAAGCGTAGATACTATTTATTTACTGCATTTCCAAATTAATCAAAATTCATCTCTAAGACATACATAACATAAAAAATATGATGGAATATATGTATGTTTGTTTTTTCTTTCTTATTAAATTTTTCTTATAATATTTGATGAGTGATATATTTTGTACCTGTTAAATAAATTTATCATTTTTGTATCAGTTGTTGAATTTATACATATTTATGTGCAGTTTGATCTTTATCATAACACAATGTATGTATGTAAATTATCTTAAGTCATGAATTTGTAAGTGAAAATCATTAAGTTACCACGTATGTATCTAATTTCTCATTTTAAAATATTTTTATTAATAAACAAATAAATTATTTTAAAATACAATAAAAATAATACTAGTATTTCAAAAATGATCAATTTATATCGTATTAAATTTATTAGAAAATTTAATTGACTTATTCAAAATAAAATAAAATTAATTGAACTTAAATTTATTATTTTGAATGTAAATAAAAATAATATAGTAATATTATTATTTAAATGCTTAAAACAATTTTTTAGTTGTATTTATATTCAACAATTTTCAAAAAATAATTTTAAAAAAAATTTCAACGAAATCATTAAACAGGACCTTAAAATAAGGAACCTTTGATTAGAAGTTGTTAAGAGTATTTTTTTTATAGCTTGAAAATTTGTCAAAAAAAAAAAAATATTTTTTACACAAAAATAAAGTAGAAAATGGAAAATTTAAAAAATGAAGATATTATGGATAAATCTTCAACAAGAGCATATAATTTTATAAGTATTATATGTACCCTTGGACCTTCATCTTATGAAACTGAAATACTTCGATCATTAATAAGAAATAACATGATACATATATTTTGCTTAGATATGTCAATTAATAATGATCCTGATTTTAATAATGATTTAATTAAAAAAATACGTAAAATTGAATGTGATTTACGTGGTAAAAATCATTGGCGTCCATTAATTGGTATTGCATTACAAATTCGTGGAAGAGAAATACGAACTGGTTTTATTGATAATAAATTTAAAAATAATTTTATAGAATTGCAAAGAAATCATAAAATTGAATTAACAACAAATAAAGATTATTATAGAAATTGTAGTGAAAATATTATTTATATTAATTATGAAAATATAACAGATATTGTAAAATTATGTGATGAAATTATAATTGGTGAAGATATTAATTATCGTATTATATTAACTGTTATAGAATTATTATCAAATGGTATAGTTTGTACGGTTAAAAATTCAAATATTTTATATTCTAATCAAAAAGTTTATATACCTGGAAGTAGAAATAATTTACCAGATATAACTGAAGAAACAATAGATGATTTGAAATTTGCTAAAAATGCAAAAGTTCATATAATTTTTACATCACATATTCGTAATTCAGAAACAATAAAAGAAATACGTGAAATTCTTCAAGATGATAATGATGAAAATTCATTTTCAATTTTGACAAAAATATCAGATTTAGAAAGTGTTGGAAATTTAGATAATTTAATAAGTGTTAGTGATGGTATTTTGCTTGTACGAAATGAATTAGGAAATGAATTACCTAAACATAAAATGTTTTTAGCACAAAAATATATATTATCAAAATGTAATAGGGTAAACAAATTTAAATATGTACACATAGATTCATGTATTTGATTTAACGGTTGAATTTTCAATTTATTATATTTCTAGGAAGGTAAAATTTGTGTTTGTTCTTCACAAATGTTAAATTCTATGCGACAGGAACCTTATCCTACACCAACAGAATCATCTGATGTTCGTAATACAATTCTTGATGGTGTAGATTGTCTTATGCTTACTTTCGAAACATCAATAGGTAAATATCCAGTTCAAGCATGTGAAACAGTACGAAAAATCAGTATAGAAACAAGATCATCAATAATACAAAGTAAAATTTTGAATAACGTTTTAAAAGAAATGCTTCCAAAAAGTGAACCAGAATCTATTGCATTATCGGCAATTAACATTGCAATACAATGTAATGCTACATGTATAATTGCAGTAACAGTTAGTGGAAAATCAGCAATGGCACTAGCTAAATGTAATCCACCGTGTCCTATAATTGCCGTTACAGAAAAAATAAGTACAGCTCGTCAATTATTCTTGTACAGGGGTTTAATGCCAATATGGCCAAAAATACCAATTGTTAATCTTGATCGTAAGTATATACATACCTATTTTCTTTATTATTTTGAATTTTTTTCTCAGGGCTATAGTAAATTAATATAATGTTGTAGATCGTAGAAGTAATTGGATGATTGCAATGGAAAAAAGCATAGAATATGGTCTTCACTTTGGAAAAAGAATGGACATTATTCATAATGGTGATTGTATTGTAATTACATGTGGATGGCAAAAAGAAAGGCAAATGAATACTATGCGTGTTATATACGCTCATATATCTGATGATGATATAAGTTTAAAAAAACAAGAAAAATCATAATTTTACAATATTAAAAATAATTTATGACTAATTATATTCTAGTTCTAAAATTATACACTTTTTTAAATTAATTTTTTAAATGCAAAAGGAAAAAAGAAACTAAAAACACTTGCGTTTTATTCCTTCAGGCTTCAAATCATAAAACCAATATTGAACAAGATAAAGGAAAAACTAAAACTCGACTACGAAAAAAAAAACAAACCGAAAAGTATAAAACTTCAGACATGGATATATGTATAATACACATTAGTTCTTCCATTTTATATGCTTTTAGCCTTTGTAGACAGTTTTTATAGGGTTTTTTATATTATTTTTTATAAATCGGTGCAGTAGTTAAGGTGTTATGAAAAACAGATGAAACATACCCACATACACACATACATATATTCTCAATAAAAAGCCCCTTTTGTCGGATTTAGTAATTTATATTGTGGTTTTTGAACGTGATTATTCAAAATGGATCATTTTCAACCGGTAACAACTTTTTCTTGAATGCAGTAGGCTAAAATTGCTAATACCAATTTCATTTAATGTCAAAATCTTAGAAAAAAATTGGCCATTGTTTCTTTACCATGGTCTGGAAACATCCCTGACATTTTATATTATTTTGGAATGTGCTCATCAAGACCTTTCTTCTGATACCAAATACAATATGTATGTTTATCTTCATTTTATTTTTTTCGGGGTCTGAAATTAACTTATAAAACCCGCCATATTGGATTTAGTGAGACATCAAATACGCTATGACACGCAAAGTGCTAAGACGAATCCAACGACACCTCGTTTGTATAAATCGGTTCAGTAGTTAAGTTAAGAAGTTATGATGGAATAGATGAACATACCCACATAGGCTACTAAAACCATAACTTAATTTTAAATTCATTTTTCTGTTACTTTTGTATCATTTTCGTGCTTCCGTCGTGTCATTTTTTAGAAACAAATTTGACATTTTTCTTCTAACAAAGTTCAGTGGAAACTGGAAATAGAAAAGAAGTCAAATAATTATGAAAATTTCCTGGCTGTCATTGTCATTGTCATTGGAAGCATAGGACTTAGAGGTTGGAGCAGATTTTCTGTAAGTTGAATTGATTATTATGTAATACATTTATTTAATTCTAATTTTATTTTGTTATTAGATTTTTTTGTAGCATATTTAAAAAAAATCCAAACAAAATGTCTGATCAAGCAGCTGGTCGTCCAATGAAATTTCCGTATACATTTTCTGCTAAGATAGCTCAATTTCCTCTTAAACACTACGTTAAAAATCAGTGGATTTGGCGATACTATTTTATTTCTGTAGGACTTTGCATTCCAGTGTTCTACAAAATCAGCAAATTGGGTAATAATTTTTTTTTTTTTAAATTTAATTCTTTTTATATAATGTATTTTATTTTTCAGCCAATTCTCCTGAAAACAAAGCCAAATGGGCTGAATCTAAACGAAAAGAAGCTGCTGAACATCATTAAAAAAAGTTGATATTAAATGGTTCATTTAATTCCTTAAATAAAAAATTCTTGTCTTAGAAAATGTAAATTATGTATATTTGTTTTTGTTTTCAAATTGAAAGTGAATAATTCCGCTCCCAACTAACGTGCTCATTCTGCTTTTTTCTAAAGTTTCATAACCTTGAAAATAATGGTTTTTAATAAATTTCGCTATGGTGTTCTACTAAAATGTACAATTTTAGGTTATTCATTAAGGTCAAAAATAACCAGCAGGATAGTAACATAAGTGAACTAAAAGAAAAGGAAAGTACTCTATGTACGTACGCTCTTTGAATAAGGATTTTTTTTCTTCACATAAATTTTAATAACTGAACACTTTCGTTATTCTATTAAGAATCAAATTTAGAAACACATTTTTTCTTTATTTTTTACAAATTTTTCAAAAAATATTTCAAAGTAATTGAAATTCTTTAATCAATAAGAACTTAATTCATTAGTAAAAATTTAGAAAAATTATGAGTCTGTACACAAATAGTGATTTGAATCGATACTCGCATAAATATGACCTTCCTGAGCCAAAGAGTCAACGATAGATCTGTAAGAGTTCAAATTTAATAATAGGTAACAATCCTTAAATATTACAAAGTGAACATACTCTAGCTCCTGCATTGATATGTGACTAAATTTACGTTGTAATTCATGTATATTAACATCACCTTTTTTCGACTCAGTTTTAATAGCCTGATAAATAACCAAATGTTTTCCAGTTAAACCAAGGGTATTTGAAATATCTTGGTCCATTGAAATGGGATGTGTGGCACCAAGAGTATTTGAAAAATCAGATAAACCTCCCTAAAAAGAACAAAAATATTTCAATAAAAATAACTTAATCAGTTATTAATATTTTATTGTACTTACTTTATGATATTTTTCAGAGTTATACCGAGCATTTAATACTTCTAATAAATGTGTTGTAACTTCATTAATGCTACTAATTGGCATCATTTTGATGATCATTAGTATTTTTTTACCACTATGTGTTCTTAATGAAGCGTAAATACGAGCATAACTATTAACCATTACATCTGGTGGTTTAACTCCTTCTTCAGTCCAATAATTAGCTTCTATTTTCCCTGTATGATCTTCTAATAAGTAAACAATTTTTGTTGATGATATTTCTATACCACGAATAATTGCAACACATTTAATCATCCCAAATGTCATACCCCACATTTGAAAATGTGTTCCCTCAGTGGCTAATAATTGTGACATCATAACAGGAGCAATACCCTTGATTTAATTAATAAAAAATCAATAATTTAATTTCTCGGAATTTAATAAAAAAATAGCATGACATTAGGTCACTATCCGCCAAAGGTCACAAAATCTTTTACACAAAAATACCTAACTTCATTTTTAATAAATTTTTATAACAAAGTTCTAAGCTACTAGTCATTTTTAGTACATTATTTTAAATTATTAATTATTTAAATACAAACCTCTGGTTTTTGATCTGACTTCGCACTAACAGTATCATTATGTGTGGTAAATTGATCACCGCCGACTAAAAGAAGTAAAGGATTTAAAGACACTTACATTAAAACCACTTAAGTTTATTTAAAACTTACATGTTTCATCCATTATTTTTTAATAATTCTTTTCGAGCGTTTGGAAATTATTATCTTTCTTTTATTAATTTTCTAATATTCACTTACTAACTTAATATCCAATGCAGCGTATAAAAATTCCTTCATTCAACTTCGATTGTGGTTTGTGATGGAATTGTTTTGTATCTGTATTGTTTTCTGTGTATCTTCTTCCCTTCGTGCAAATTAACCGCCAAAATGGTATGACCGAATGGGTCGATTGAACGAAAACTTGAAAGCAATTTTAAAAACATGAGAATTATAAACCAGTTCCAGTTGGAATTTATTTAAAACGGAATTACGATTCAATATTATGAAAAATTTTCAAATATAACTTTTATTTCTCTTATGAAATATGAATAAATAGAAGTCAAGAAAAAGTAAAAACACAATCAACTTACATACCAAAATTTAGAAAAAATGTTTGATTATACATTTCAATTTTTAAGGCGCTTTAGTGTTTAACTCGATTTAAGAAATTAATTAATTTAAATAAAGATTAAGGATAACTCACCTTGCTTCACCAATAATTGTAAATTCAATTTAACGAAGAATTCGTTAAATGTCACAGCAATTAGCAAGCAAGAAGAAGATAATTTTTTTCCATTTTCGAGTTTTTCCAATTGTTGGCGCGTCACTTGAATATGATGATTATAAGATTTTTTCGTGATAGGAATTAAATAGTTTTATTTTCTGTATTTATTATTAAATTGTGAAAAATATATTTGAAATTTAAAGGACAATATTTATAAATGTGATTTATTTGAAAGAGATTTATATTGTGTAATAATACTCTAAAAAATTGAACTGTAGATTTTACAGTTCCCTCCAAAAAATTTAGGAGACGCAATTTGACAGGTATTTTTCAATTTACTATATTTTTTTTAGAACATTTTCTCGACTTTTTTAGAAGAAATATTTCTAATTTTATATTTAATTACAATAATTTACAATTATTTCTAATAAAAAATTAATTTCATTTAGAAAAATCATAATGCCTCGCTGCACTAAAGAAGATTTAACTATAAAGCCTCCGACTTTAGAGGGCTATCGAGATAGTGAAGAAGTTTTCTACTGTGAAACAACAAAAGAAATATTTCGAGATTATGAGTAAGTTCTTAATTATAAAATTCACACGATTGATTAAATTATTCAATTGATAAGAAATAAATTTTAAGTTTTTTGCAATTGTTTTACAACTTATAAGTTTAAAAATTGAATTTGAATTCATGAACTATCATGAAATCAAGGTTCAATGTTGAATTATGTGTGTTAATTGCGTATTCATTTTACAACCTATAAAACAAACACATTTTCAAATTGTGATAGAAATTTAATTAAAATAAAATTTTACTGTTTTTCACATACATGTACAAAATTTTTTTTCTCATTTATAGTGAATTTTTTAGACGCAACATGTTAATAAATTCAATAATATGGGCTTGTGAAGTAACAGGACGTGAAAATCTAACATATGCTGAAGCATTAAAAAGTGAAAAGAAAGCAAGTGAAAAAGCAAAAGGATTTAGAGAAATTTTAAAAGGACCAACATTACTATTGGCAAAAATAGCTCAACAATCATCACATAATGAACTTGGCAGACTATTATATCAATTTTTTAAAGAACAATATTTAGTGGGAGAAGAAGTTATGCCATGTGAGACTGCACAACGTCATTGTAAATATGAAATAATTGATATTATAAAGCCAAAGTCTAAAGATGCTAACAGTAATAATAAAAAAACATCAGGAAATTCTCCTGAAGCAACATCTAATGCAACAACACCCACAAAAAATGTATTTAAATACAAATTGAGAAAAATAACTAAAAATGCAGAAAAACAGAATATAATTGTAAATGTTGAACAAATAAGACGATCACAAGTTGATTATTCATTTGATCGTTTAGTGTGTTTTTTAAAAGACAATACAACAATTGTTGATGGTATAATATGCCCCAAAGAAAATATTTATAAAAAATATGTTACAGATCATAATATTACATTCCAAAGTATTTTTGCATGTGAATTACCTCAATGGAAAGCAAAAAAAAGAAAATCAGAAAAAAAAGAAAGAAATAAGAAAGATAAAAATGGTAGTGGTGGTAATGAAAATAATAAAAAGATTAAAACATCGGATAATGAAAATAAAGATAAAAAACAGCAAAGTTTATCACAATATTTAATAAAAACGAATGGTGAAACAGCAAGAAATAATAATGATAATGCTGAAAATAAGAAAAATTTACTGATTGAAATGGAAAGAAAACGTAAAGAACGAGAAGCAAAACAATTAGAATTAGAAAAGAAAAAAGCTGAAATGAATGTTAAAGCTGAACAAGAAACAATAAGAGTTTTAACAAAATGTGATGATTTAGAAAGAGATGATCAAAAACCATTACCTCAATATAAACCAATTAAATCAATAGTATCATTAAAATATTTTGGTGATTTATTACAAATTCAAGAATTTTTACATTCATTTAGTCCAATATTATCATCATATGATGTTTTTCAAAAAAATATAACATTTAATCAAATGTGTCGAGCATTAACTGTACGTGAAGTTGCTGGTCCTTTAAGTGATTTGTTTCAGGTTTTATTAAGTACAATATTTAGCTGTCAATTTGAAGAAAATGAAGATTCAACTGTAAGTTTTTTTTTCTAAGAGATTTTAGTACAGATTTTATAAAAATACAATTACAATGGTTTGGCACAAAATAAATGTTCACTGAATCCATAACTAAAGAAACATAATATTCCATTTATCACTAAATTTTTCTCTATAAGAATTTTTCAATCTAACAATATTAAATTTATTTCAGTTATTCAAAAATTTAATTCTTTATTATTTTTCTATTTGTTTTTTAGATTGATTATCGTGAACTTCAAACTGCAACAACTGAACCTCATATAACTATAAATCGTGCAACAAAAACTCATAATTTTATAAATAAACATTATTCACATAAAATTTATGAATTACCAATTGATTCATTAACATTAAGTGAATTAATACGTTTACATTTATTATCATCTGGTGCAGCAACAACTGAAAAATGTACAAAATGGAGATATATGTATCGTATGGGTTATTCAAATACAGAAGATCCTGGTTTATTATTACGTATGAAACAACCTCATATATTACGTTCATTAAAATTATATACAATTTATCAATTACCAATGGATGATATAATTAAAATAATAAAATGTCTTATTGATCAGATATTAACTTATCAAAGTACAATAACAATATTAGAAGAACGTTCAGAGAAATTACAAAAATTAAAACAAGAAATAAGAAATTTATATATAGCTGAAAATAAACGTTTATTATTAAATACAAATAAAAAGAAAAATCTAACAAATGAATATAATTTAAAATGTTTAGAAACACAGGATCAAGAAGAAAAGAAAAAATTAATGAATGAATTAAATATTAAAGTAGCAAAAGCTTTAACAGATGAAGATAAAGATAAAAAAGAATTTGATTATAAATTAACTAATGCACGTAGTCAAATTTTTGATCATATTATTAATTTAGGTATGGATCGTTGTTATAGACAATATTTTATATTTGAATCAATATGTGGTTTATTTATTGAACATCCAAAAGAAACATTAGATAATAATTGTTTAGAAAATCCTCCACAAAATTGCACACAATTAGCTAATTTACCTCATAGTAAACAAAAATTAAAACCATTTTTTATGACACGTCTTAAAGAAATGGAAAAAGAGAATTCATCAAAGAAAAATAACAATAATAATAATAAATCAAATGATACAAAAATGATAAAAATAATTGCTTCTATTGGTGAATTAAATAAAGGAAATTCCAGACTTAATGGTATTATAAATAAAAATACTGTTGCAGGAGTTATTGAATCATCATCATCTACATCACAAGCTCCAGCAACATCAACAGTACCAGTACCAGCAGTATCAAATGACAATGATGATAATGTAAAATTAGTTGAATATGGTCCACAACCATATAATCCATCACAATATGAATTATATATGTGTACAGGTGATCCAAATAATTGTATTGTACATAATAATAAAGATTTAAATCGTTATCAATGGTCATACATTAATACAGAAGATGAATTAGAATCATTAATTGATGCATTAAATCCATTAGGTAAACGTGAAAGTGTATTACGTGAACAATTAATTACATATAAATCATTAATATTAAGACATATATTAGATTTTCCAAAAATTGGTTTATCATTTGATGATAAAATAGCTGAAAATCAATTTATACAACAAATTAAATCGGAAAAAAAATATTTAAATTCTAATTTTGGTTTTCATATTGATGCTGATATTAATGAAGTTATGTATAATACATTATTAGATAAAATTTTACAATTTGAAAGTGATATAAGTAAAGGACATTTAGGTAGATTAAAAATAGAAAATATTGAAAAATGGAGAACAGATTTACAAAATAATTCATATGATTCACAATGTAAAAAATTAATTTATGGTATTAAAAGTGATAATAACGATGATAATGATGATAATGATGATGGTTATCACGAAGAAGAAGAAGAAGGAGAATTTGATGATCCTGGATATGGACTTGGTAATACAACAGAAATTAAATCAGAAGATAGTAGTTCTGATGATGATCTATTACCATTGCATGATTCACCACAAACCCGTAAATTAGTACAAAATTTAGCATCAGCATTATTACAAATTGAACAAGCAATTGAACAAAAATTTCTAAAAGAACCATTTGGTATCAAGAATGAAGTAAAAGATAAAGAAATTAATGAGACACGTTTAGCTTTGGGTAGAATTCGACTTAAAAATTGGGAATCATCATTAATGAGATCAACTAGTTACTCACAGGTAGAAATTATTTTTAAACATCGTCTTTTGCCAATATAAATATTTTGATTTTTTGTTTTTCTTTTAGATTTTCCTTCATTTGAATGTCATTTCGGATGCTGTGAAATGGACAAAATCTTCAAATCAGGCAAAATGTATGAAATGCCGGAAAAAATCTTTACCAGAACAAATGTTATTATGTGATGAGTGTAATGGTGGAATGCATATGTTTTGTATGGAACCTAAGCTGACGGTAAATATTATAAGAGTATTTTTTTTCTCTCATTTTAATCAATGTAAAATTACCATACTTTACTATTTTCAGTCAATTCCCGAAGGTAATTGGTATTGTCAAAAATGTACTGTTAAATTGGGACTTGAAAATAAAATAAAAGTTGCAAAGAAGAAGAAAGTATTTAAAATGGATGATGTTGATGATGAGCAAAATTCTGAAGATGATGATGAAGATGAAAAAATCGAAGAAGAAGAAGATGAAGAAATTGATGAAGAGGAAGAGGAGACAGTTGAAGAGGAAGATGAAATTGATGATGAAGAAGAAGAAGACGACGAGGACGATGAAGAATCTTCAACATCAGAATCAGAAATAATTTTATCAACAAAACGAAGTAGTGATAGAATTAAAAAAAATAAAGTAATCTCTGATGAAGATGAAACTGAAGAAGAATTTGAAAATAAAGTTGTAATAAATGGCAAAACAAAATCTAATCATGATGATGTATCAGAAGATGATTCTGAAAGGTAATTGAATGGATATTTTTATTGAGTTATAGGGTCTATACATGAAAAAAAAAGTAAATACAGAAATTTTGTTTTATTTGAATAAAATAATGCTGGAAAGATTGTTGAGAAAGAGTTGGAAAATATAATTTTTAATATTTTTTATTTTTTATTTATTTATTTATTTTTTCAATAGAATTTGCAAAGAATGTGACTTTGATGGTGGAGATGTGATGTGTAACACTTGTGAATCATGGTATCATTTGGAATGTACAAATTTACGTCGACCACCAAGAGGTAGATGGGAATGTACACAATGTAAAAATAAAATAAAAACAAAAGATAAAAATTTGAAAAGAAAAATGGACGAAGGAACTTATAATGGTAAATTAATTGGAAAAATTTTCCAAATCTTAAAAACAATTGTTTATTTTTTGAATTCATATTGTTGGTTTTTTTTTTTACATAGATTCAACATCTTCAGAAGAAAATGATGAACCATTAGTAAAACGTAGTAAACAACATCAACAAAAGCATGTTATTGAAAAACATAATTTACGAAAACGTACAAGTGATGAAGAAAAGAAAAAAACAAATGGAATTAAAGCACGAAGATCACGTCATTTAGCTGATAATTCATTACCATTAAATAGTGTAATATTATATGATTTATTGGATAGTATTATGAAAAATGATGATGCATGGCCATTTTTAAGACCAGTTTTACCTTCACAAGTACCTGATTATTATGATGTTATTAAAAAACCAATGGATTTTGGACAAATAAAATCAAAATTAAATATGGGAAAATATCGTGAAAATAAAGATGTTATGGATGATATTGAGCTGGTCTTTAGAAATTGCGATTTATATAATACATCTGATAATTATGTTTACAGGTAAAAAATAATAATAATAATTCCCTTATATTGGTATTTTATTTTAATTCATTTTTTATTTGTTTGTTCTTTTCATGGAAATAGAATTGGAAAGTCACTGGAATATTTTGTATACAACAAGTGCAGAGAATTAAAACTTCCATTCAAACCAAGTGATATGATTAAAAACGATGTTAATTAGAATGGAAAAATTACAAAATAATTTGAGAATAAAATTAACTAAAAGAGAAAGATAAGAAGAAAAATGAAGATTAATTATTTATGATCAAGTACATTTAACATTATTATCATTATTTATGAGAATATGTTTGCTCTTTTCTTCTATTTATAAAATTATAATTAAACAAGAAAATAAACAAAATAATTCTGTTTTAAGTAATAAGATAATTTTTATTTTAGATTATATGAATATTTTTTTTGTTGCTTTGGCATGTTATAAAATTTCTTTAATAGTGAATAATAATTTGATATTGTTAATTCAAAAATAGAATTTTATTTAAAATTATCAGTTTTTTTCAGTTCACAAACAAATAAATATAATCAGGACTATTTTTGAAAACGGCGTAAATGAGATTCGATTCACCTCCGAGTTTCACCTTAGTGAAAATTTGGTATACTGGAAAACGATCGAAAGCTGTGGTTTACTTTGATCGTTTTCAGGAATAACCCAAAGTGAACTTGTTTCACTACGAAGTTTTCCAGAATACGAAACTTCGAATTCGAATTGAATCTCATTTACGCCGTTTTCAAGTATAGCTCTGAATATTTGAATACATTAATTATAAGGATTTTATTTTTAATTTATAAACAGTTCAATTTACACAATTAGAAATTTAAAAAAATAAATTATAAATCTGACAAATAACATTTTTTTTAAGTTACCATTGCATTCTTTCAAAAACAAACAACAACATTTTGTAAAATTATATTTAAAAAATATTCTTTGTAAAATATAAATAAAGGAAGAAAATATTTTTAAATAGTCTTTCAATATTTACCGTAAATATCAGGTATTGCAATTCTATTCCACTTTTATGCTTATTAGTCGTAGACAGTGTCACATGAGTCGACATTTGTAAAATTGGTACTCCGACAGCCGTTTTTCGTTGACAAATATCGATCCGTATTGGAAGTGAAAATTATTTTGTTATGTTGGATATAGGCTGAGTTCCTAAACATCTTACTACCGTTTTTTTACAACATTGAAAGTTCTAAAACATCAACCATATAAAGCATCCCGTTTCAAAACTCAAGTGTGATTTTTTGACAACGGTAAAATTAAGCAACTAGCGCATTGTGAAAAATTATGATGCTACTACGCAACATAAATTTTTTCAGCAATGTATCGTCACGACTCATTACAATCACGATGCAAAGCAAATAGACGTTTAGGAATTCAGCGATCCTTCAAAGAGAATTTAAAGTATTTCAATTGGTTTTGTACTCGTCTGACACATTTTTTCGAATTAGTTGACAATTTTAGACGACATTTTAAGGGATAACGAGTGCTGTACAAAAACTGAAAAGAATGAAAATATTGAAAAAATATTTAAACGTGACCAAATGGCAAAAATGACCACATATTAGTGTTATATTGAATAAATTTAGAAATTCATTCACTTTACATGACTATTCATGATACCAAACAAAAGATGAAACGACAATGACAGCGACTTTAACAACGAGAAATGATTCCGACCATCAGCATAGGAGTGTTTATTTCATTTAATCCACAGAAAAATCATGTCCAACTGTATTGGGAAATACCGTTTTTTTCTCTAATAAATCAAAACTTTACTTTTTCGAAATAATGAGTTGAAAATAGAGTACCTTGATTCTTGAAGAGTAAAGGCAAAAAATCAATTTTTCTGTTTCAATTTATAGATTATTGATACATATAGCGTTTTAATAAAAATAGATAATTTTCAAACTAATTGTAATTGTAAAGGTGTTGGATGTTGTCGCAATATTAAAGTGAAAAAAATAACATGAAATCTTAAAATGTAAAATATTCATCTATTTCCAAGATTTATTTTCACTTATGCTTTTTTTCTGTTTTGTAGATAAATGTTTATTTAAGCTTGTTTAATCATCTTTGTTTGCTCGCTATGTATGTATGTAATTCAAATTCCAAATAGAAAGTAAAGAACAAAATTATAAAATTTTTCATGTTCAAAATAAAATTAATTTAAAACTATAAAAAAAAAAAAGAAAATAAAAAAGAATAATCGAGATATCAAGAAAATTTTAATCATAATAAATTTTCACACTTTATCACTATTTATTTTTTTATTAATATGTATATCGTATTTGTATAATAGTAATAATTGGATGTGTTACAAATTAAAAAAAAAAAAAATAAAATAATTAATAATAAAACTAAACTGAAATTTTAATTGCTATTAATATTAAAGATTTTTATAATAATTATTATATTTTTGTATATGCTATTCAATATTTTGATATAAGTAATTATCTTGTCTTAAAATCTAATAATATGTTGTTTATCTATATAATGTATGTATGTATTGATTTATCATTATAAACTAACATAAGAATACGATTTTTGCATGAATATCGCAATTCTTATAAACTAAACAGAAGAAAATATATATATATATGTATATATAATATAATAAAATATAATAATGATCACATTTACAATGTAAAAATCTAATTTAAAGATATTTTCTAAAGTATTTCATTTCATTGGTTATGGAAATTATTTGTTTTTTTTTTTTTTTTTAAATTTTTAATTCATTTAGAAAAAAAAAAAACAAAAAAAAAATTATTGATACTGTTTTAATGAGTTTTCTATTCTAATTTCATCTTAAAAAATATTAAAAATTGAGGAAGGCTTATTTGAGAAAAAAAAAAAATAATTAATAAGTTAATTAATAATTTGCAATGTTATATTTTGCTAAATTAGATTTTTCATAATTTTATTTTATCAATCTCATATAATTTCTTTTTTTTATTTTTATTCTTTTAATACCCTCTATTGTAGATTCCGATTAAAAGTTGATTCCCTTTAAATAAATTTCAAAAGGATTATGTAAAAGTATGTTTGACGGTAAATAGTTGATACATAACATTGAATAGATTACTATGATTCGAACGAAATCTACAATAGCAAATTTTAATTTGAACTAGAAAAATTCCGAATATCATCAGCTATTCAAACGGAATTACCAATGTAATAACGTATTCGTTCAAACGGAATCTACAATAAAAGTGTAAGACTGCAAAAGAAAATTTAAATACAAATAATGGAAAATGTAGTAAATAATGTAAAAAAATAAATCCGTTTTAATACACAAACATTTTAATCATAATAAATATTTTTGTTTAATTTTTAAAGGACAAATTTGAATAAAATTTCATTTTTTAAAAAAATTAAAAGTGAAAATTTCATTTAAAAAACAAAATTGTGTATTGATTTTGAATAGTTTTTTCTTTTTTGAAAATTCTGATATAATTTTGCTTTAAATAAATTAAAATTTTAGCATTGAATTCTCATAAAATTTAAATAAAAACCAAAATTATACAAAATAATTATATAAATAATTAATGAAAAATTTAATTCAAGCAAAAAAAAAAAAAAAAGGTTATTAATTAAAAGTATCTTTATAAAATATTGTTATGAAAACTATCTCATCATTTTGAAATTGATTTTAAATTACTACAATTTTTTTTTTATATTATTTTTTCATTCTTCTTATTTTTAAAGTTTAAGATTTAATCACTGTCTGAATCATCACCAAATTTTTTTCTATAACTTTTTCTTACTCTTGCAATTTTCTGATGAAATAATTTTATTGAAAATTTATCATTATTACATGAATTTGTATCATTATTTGTTTTTGAACAACTACTTTGATAATTATTATGATGACTGTTCAATATGTTGTTACTGTTATTACAATTATTACCATTATTACCACAACAATTACTATTTGATGATGAACATCCTGGTGTTGCTAAACTAATTCCACTATCAGGTGTATAATTTAAATTATTATTCATATTATTATTACCATTTGGAGTCTTTAGTTCAGTCGGAATTGTATTTAAATTTTCATCATTATTTAATGGTGTTGATGGTGTTTCTGTTATTTGTTGTTGTTGTGTTATAATTATGGAATTATTATTGTGAATAGGACTAAATTCAGTGTTATTATTTTCACCATTATTATTATTATTATTATTAATATTGCTGTTGTTACTAGGAATAATTTTACGTTTTTTACTAAAACAGTCTAAACTCTCATTACTTGATGAATCATGTTCATCTTCCAAATAGCTACTATTTGATAATCTTGAATTTGAATGACTTGAATATATATCTAAGTCACCGCGTCCAGTTGTTGTTTTTGGTGGTAATGTTCGTTTACGACGGTTTATTGGACTTGAACAACGATCTTCATCAATATCTGATGATTGAACATTTGAATGATTTATATCATTTGTTGTTGTTGTTGTATTGCTTAATTTATTTAAACCATTTGTTGGTAATTTTGATAATGTTGATGTTACATTTATTTGTAATATGGCATTTTGATTACCTCCATGATCGGAATTTATTGGTGATTCATCTGCATCAGAATCATCATCTTGTTGTTGACGTAAACGAAATGCAATATCTTTAAAAAGAAAAAAATGAAGTAATTTTATGAAAAATACGATAACATCATCAAATTAGATAAAATTTTAAATAAAATTTAGATATACCTTTTCCACTTGAAGTAATTCCAGTACTGGTGCTCGGTATTGCAATACCACTAATCGTGCCTAAGGATCCTGTTCCTAAATTTCCTGTTTCAATGCCTTCAGTTTCACTATGACTAGAATTATCATCTTCTGAAGATGATTCTGGACGATCTAAAATTATAAATTTTTTTTACTAGTAACTGTTTTTTATTCTTAATTTTCAATATATGTATTTGTTTTTTTTTTTCTCACCATGAACACGATAATTTTTAGTTTTTCGGCGAAATGATCTAAACATTGATGTATGATGTTGATTTTTAGTGAAACGTGAATTCTTCTGGTGATGATGATGATGATGATGATCATTATCTTCACGAATTCTTGCACGATTTGATAATGAATTAAAACGTCCAACTCTTTTTGCACTGCTACTACCACTACGAGATGTACGAAGATTATTACGATTACTTGTATGATTACTGGCATGATGATGATGATTTTTTCGTTTTGGAACTTTTAATGCTGCATTTTGTCGTTGACGACTTGTTTGTGATGCACCTTTCAATGCTAAACGACGTAATGTATTTCGTTTTGTTGCAATTAAATATGCAATACGATTAGCATATTTATTACGTTGAGGTTTTACATTCTGATTTAAATTACTGCCACGTCGATTACGATCTAAATTTAAACAAAATAAAAAAAATTTAATTTTTTTGGATTAGTTTCTTTGTTTCCCTTTTTTTTGTCTTTCAAGCACAATAACTCACCTCTTGTGTGAACAACATAATTAACAACATCATCATCAGAACTTTCTGTTGAACTTTGTCTAGTACTATTCTCTGATGTTCCAACACTACATTGATCTGAATCTGATGAATTATTTGTATTCCATCCTTCAATTTCTTGTTGTATTAATGAATCAAAAAATGCCATCATTCTTGGATCTTCATTTGTATTTTGATTACTATAATCATGTGTCATATTTGACCAATTCATATGAACTAATGAGAAATATGCATCATGTGAGAATACTTCTCTTGGATTTTCTGGTCCTGTTGCTTCTTCAACTAATGTTCCAGCCCAACCTTTTTGTTGGAAAGGTGACCACAACTATAATAAAAATTTAACAAATTTATAAAATACGTATTTAAATATCACGCGTGTTTCATTTTGTTTTTTTTTTTGCTTACCTTTACAATTTTTTCAACACCTGATGAAGCTAACAAGCACTTTTGTGGATTATATCTAACTTGATTAACAATTGAACGATGACCATATAAAACCATTTGAGTTTGTTCAATCCATTGTTCGGTTAATTCAACTGTATAAAGAAAAATGATTTTATTAAAAATACAATTTAATTTTTTTCACAAAGTATCTAAATCAATCTATTTAACTTACGATTAATATCACCAACACGCCATACATATAAATTAAAATCATCTGAACCAGAAAGTACAAATTCATCATCTTCACCAGCAAAACAACAACTTTTCATTGTGCAAGAATTATAATAATCAGGATGATAAAATTGACAAACAGGTTTATGTGAAAACGTGTTGTATAAAACTGGTGGTAATCGACGACGTAATGCCAAAATTTGATTACCATTTGTATTAAATCGAACACTCATACAACTTTGTTGATTACCTTCACCACCATATTGAATGATTGGGCTTAAATTATTCAAAAAATTAATTTAAATGGTTTTTTTTGTTTTAACCTTTTTTTTTTGAAAATTTTATTCACCTTTGTGATTTTCTTATATCCCAAAATGCTGCACCTTTTTTTGAATTTGCTGAAACCAAATAATTTCCATCATATGGATGAAATTGAACTGCATGAAATGGTGCACGATATTTTCCAATTGATAAAACTGCTGTTCCTTTACGTTGATCAAATAATAAAATTCTTCCATCTTCACCAGCTGTTGATATGATACTATCACATGTTGGATCAACTGATAATCCATAGACTGGCTTTGTATGAATATAGACATCGACTACTTTTCCACTGTATAAATGTAAATAAAATTGAAGAAAAAAATAAATCAATAAAAATGTTAACAAATTAATGAATAAAAGATAACATTTTTTGTTTTAAACTAACGTTTCATTATCGTGTACAATAACAAGATCATCATTTCCTCCAGAGAAGATTTTTGTATTGTCCATATTAAAACTTAAACAGAATATATTACTTTGATGTTCTTTTTCCATAGCGCGTGGTTCTCCACATCCTGCAATTGCCTTTTCGACATTCCACAATAAAACACGTTTATCATCTCCTCCTATACGTTGGAAATAATTTATGAAAAAATATTTCAATAAAAAATTCTTTTGTTTTATGTAGATATTAAAAATTTAGAACCATAAGAATCAGACTAAAGATTTTATTACATTTATTAAAGATATTATTATTACATTTCAATCAGTTTTAATTTGAATTTTTTAATTAAACATAAACTTTAAAATCCTAAAGGTTCAATTTCAAACTAATTTAAAGTTCAGTTCAATTTATAATTTAACTTTTATTAGACATTTGCCAGAATTCCAAAAATAGATACTTATTAAATAGCTCTACTACATCTAAAATTATAATTGCATCCAATGAAAATCCCTAAATCTTGGTATCTAACTAATAAACGTTGCCTAAATTAAGAAATATTTTCGTTTCAATCAATTTGAAATTAGTAACATTTTCATTAATGGCATCTTATAAAAATGAAACAATACCGAAATTTGTATGACTTGATATAGATACAAGGATAAAAATTTTAAAATGAAATATGCAGATTCATATCTAAAGATTATTGGCTTTTCGTAATATTAAGAAAATTTCGGTAAAATGAAATTTTGAAACAACATAAAAAGATGTCTTTAAAATGTGCTTTTTTAATTTCGCATAAAATTCTAAAACGCACTTTATCAAAACTCCATTTTATTTAATAAATTAAAGTCTTGGAAAATCAATGAGTTATTTAATTATAACTAGGTAAGTATACGTTTAAATCCTGAAAATAAAAAAATATCGATATTGAGGAGAGAAAATGGAAGAAATGTCAGATGAAAGGGATATGGGTAACTAAAAGTAAAAAAAATTACACACCTGCACGAATTACATGTGTCCCTATTTAATCGAAATTATATGATTTTAAGAATTTATTAAAAATCGTGAGATTTTAATGATAAACTTGAATTTGTAAATAACTACTTAGACAGGTTATTGATTTATTAATTTGTTCTTTTCATTAGAAAAATGTAGGTAGGTAGGTACAAAAAAAATTATGAAATCAAGTAGTTAAATACTTATGCTCATAGATATTAATTATTTTCACATGACTTCGAAGTTATATAGGTACCTATTAATAAAATTTTAAAAAGTATTTAAATTAGTACCTAATTCGAATGAATTAAAAATTAGAAGCTCAAAAGATACTTAATAG
Organism: Bombylius discolor; assembly: GCA_939192795.1. Taxonomy (NCBI): domain Eukaryota; kingdom Metazoa; phylum Arthropoda; class Insecta; order Diptera; family Bombyliidae; genus Bombylius; species Bombylius discolor. The sequence goes on along the minus strand of OW584241.1, from coordinate 15,443,346 downwards.
GTATGTAAATTGAATTGTAGATATTTACATATGTATCTATATGTTATCAAGTTAAAAAGGAAAATCTATTTATTCAAGAATAATTTTTTTATTTAATTTTTAATGATTTTGCTTTTCTTGAAAATAAAAATATTAATTACATACTCTCACAAAGTATATAAAAAAAAATTTATAAAATGTTTTTTAAAAACTTTCTCGAAATACGAATAAGAAAATTCTACATATCAACCTTAATTTAATGATAAATAAGTGATGTTAAAGTAATTAATTAGATATTAATATATATTCATAAAAATCAATAACTAAATAATTTAAAATTATAATAATTATAAATTAAATAGTCATTAATATATAATTCAAATCAAATTCATTTATTACTTCAGATTACTCAAAATGGTGATTGATTTGTCAATGAGATAATACATTTTTTTTTACATCTTTTTTTCCTATTATTTTCCTTTAATAATTAAATATATTTTTCAAATATTTTCTCTAAAACTAAATAAAATGATCATGAATAATTAAAATTATAAAATTTTACAATTATATGTATAATTTTAATTTCTTTATAAAAAGAAAAAAAAAATTAATTTGAAAAAAAAAAAAATATTGTTCGACCATTTTCTATGATGATTGTTCATCGTTTTCATTTTACGTTTTAAATTATTCCATTAAATTGATAAAAGAAAATTATTTTATACTTAATAAATTTTTTTTATAATTTATTTTAAATATATTTAGAAAAATTCTTATAATTACCTGATACAAGAAATTCACCACCATTTGAAAATTCAATTGCATTTACACACCCAAAATGTGAAATTAGATCATTTTTATATAAATTTTTAGCAATTCTTAAACGTTCTCGGAATAAATTTGATTGAAATTTATAAATTGTATTTTGATACGATTCACGTTCAAATAAATGATTTTGTAAATTTGAATTATTCTCTTTAATTTCAGACATTTTAAATGTTTTTTTTTAAAAATTTCTAATTAAGGAATATTATTTTAAATAAATTTTCTTATTTTAAAAATGTAATTCCTGATTCCACCATTTAAAATGACGACCTCCGACTATTTGACGTATCGTTTTTTTATTTCTACTTTCGCTTTTTTCTTTTTCTTTTATTATCTTTTTTCTTGTAAATTTATTTTCTATTTAATTTATTAGAAATTATTAAAATATATTATTACGAATATTTTAATATACACTTTAAAAGAAAATTAAAATGAAAATTTACATTTTTATTTTTTGTATTTAAAAATTAATTTTCTTCACATAGGTAAGTAGTAAGTACTTTAAATCCAGTCTCGGTAAAAACTAAAAGCAGTAAGCACAGCACACAGCACCCAGTCGAGTTTTTAAATATATATTTGAAACTTTTGTTTGTATTGTATATTTTTGATGTAGGAAAACTCACATTACTCAATTATTTGGAGAATTAAATTATATTTTATTCAATTCAAATACGAAACACATCTTCACAAATCAAAAACTACACACCAATAGAACGCGTATTGCCCCTTGCTGTACTGTATTTATTCGATTCGATTCTTTAAAAACCTTCAGTATATCTACGTGTTACAATATAAGGAACTTTTGCCAAATTGTTTCACATATTTCTTAAATTCATTTGTTTTGAATTAAAAACAATTGAATTATTCAAAGAAAATTCAAAACAAAAAAAAAACAAACTTATTTGATAATCAAAATTTTCAACCAGCTGTGTTCCTATGATTTCCATATAACCTTAGTGCAAATTAGTTTGATTTGAAACAAATGAAAAAGCCGATTTTGACGTTGAATTGAATATGAGAATGAGATACACATACATCATTTACACGATGTTGCACCTACATTTTTGAACAAAGCTGACAAAACCAAAATAGTGTGCGTTTTGTTTTCTTGAAAAGTGTACATGGATTAGTTTAAATGAAAACAAATAAAAACAAATGAAAATCAGCTGATTTTCAGAAATTGTAAACAAGAAAAAACAACACAAAACGAAAGATAATAAAAATCGATTTGTAAAATGGTAATGCTGACAAAACACATTGCCAATAGTAACAAAATTGGCATTATTCTTTTGAAAATTTTAACCACTTTTTTTTATTACAATTATAGTTTATGATTACTATTATTCACACAATTCTATTTGAAAAAATATTTTTAAAAATTTAATAAAAATTTTAAAAGTAAGAAAGAAAATTACTCCCGTCTCCAGTCCATTTCTGAGAAAATGTCATAATACATATTTCATTTTTGAAATTTTTAATGAATAAATCAATTTATTTAGTTGGCAATGCTTTGTGTTAGTATTACCATTTTTTAAATCAATATTTTGTACTTTTTTGGTTTTTATTGTTTACATCTTCTTAAAATCAGCTGATTTTCATTTGTTTTTCTTTTTAAACTACCCCATATACATTTTTGAAGCCAAAAAAGTGTAGTGTTGGTGGATGGTTTTTATATTAATTATCTTTCCCACTTATATAGTAGTGTGTGTAGTCAGTAGCATATATTTCAAAGTCAAAATTGGTTGTTTGCTTTGTTTCAAAATAATTTACAGTGTAGTTACAATATAATACAAGCTAATTGTTTTTCAAATGTTTCCAATAATTCAGGGCAAGTTTCAAAATGTGTCTTTGGTTCCCATGTATTTTGATCCTGTGGAAGTCCTTTCCATTCTACCAAGAATTCGCACATATTTCTACCTTCTTGCACTTATTTTTTCAACAGTTTGTTTTTCAACTTTTTGTCCATTTGTATTGGGGATTGTTCGATTCGCCCGACGACTAAAATTATTCCTTTTGCAAACTGGAGTATTGGTTGATGGTTTGTAAGATTTATGGAAAATGTTGCTTCAGACTCTGGTAAACATGGTGATTTATAAATTTTACAAATTCTTGTATCATCACGACCTTTTCTTAACTACAAACTTGGGGGCAGTTCTGTATTTTTAATATTGTAGATTTAGATATTTGCCTTTTTTCATAATCGTCAGAAACCTGAAGCAACTGAGTTTACCTCTTTTTGATATTATTATTATAAACTACAAGAACAAAAAAACTAAACTTAAAAGTCGCCAAAAACCTGACGGAGACTTAAACTCGTAATTTCGCTAAAAATAAATTTATTTTGTATTTGTACCTATGTAGATTTTAATTTCTCCAATTAATTGTGACATTAGTATAGAATTTTCAACACATTAAATAGGAATTTCAAAAATTTTCAGTCGATTCCAAAATATCAAGACTGAATATATAACAAAAACTAGAATATCTACATATAATGTAAAACGGATGAAAATAACCCACTTCAAATTATTATGGCAACTCTGATAATAATATAAAACTTCATTCTGCAAAAAATAAAATAATTAGTGGAAGTAACCAGGTATGTTTACGTTAGGTAAAAATAAATATAAATTTATTTTTGATTTGTTGGGAAATTACCAATAAAGAAGTATACGAATGACATAGGCATACATCATTCAAATATTGTGAACATACCCTTAAAATAACTTTTATTATTTCCTAAAGGTGTTATGTATATGTACACATTTATAAAAAAAAAAAAAAAATATGATATTTAAAGTAGGTAAATTTTTTTTTTGCCCAATTTAACACATATGTCCTTTCATGTTTAATAATAAAAAACCTTCAAAAAAATATAGAAAAAAAAAATTAGTTGATACCGAACCTAGAACACGTTATTCCTTATTCATAAATGAATCAAAGCTGTGCATGCAACAAAGGGAAAACCCTTAGTTCGAAAAAAGTGTAAAAGATCCTTTTCTTGATTGATGTAAGTGAGATAAAGATACTCACTCAGTCCCTTTTTTTATTTGCGATTTTATATCACATTTGACCGTGACTACTGTGGGTAGAGTTGACAATAAAAATAAAAAAAAAATAATAATAATAATACACACTCGTGGTACATAATTACAAATCCGATAAAATAACGTAATTTTTCGATAATCACAACCACAGTAATTCCATGTTTGTTATTTCATTTTTGAATAAAAGAAATTGATTTTTGAATCAATTCATATGTTTTATTTTCACAAAAATTGCAAGAATAAATAAAAATTTAATATCAATCTATTTAAGTTGGTTTTAAAAGAGTAAAAGAAAAGAGTACATATAGACAAATAATCGAAAATTCAATGAAACAACAATAAAATTCACATTTTTAGTTTTAAATTACTTTTTTATTTGTTATTATCAAAATATCTTTTTTGTTCATAATTTTTTAAATCTTGCTCTCTGTATGAGTATAATAATAGTAGGTATGATTCAAATTGAAAATAAATTCATTTCACATAACTGAAAAAAAAAGAAAGTTCAAAAACCTTTAAAAAAATTGAATCATATATTAAAAATTATATGTCATTTCAAATAATGTTATGCATTTTAATAAATGATATCCTTGTAAAATCTACACATGAAATATGTATATAATAGTTGCATTCATATATGTACAATCAAAATTCACACAAGAGAAATTTCTTTTTTCATTTTTATCTTTTTATATGTTATAAAATGAAAAAGAATAACAAAAAAAAAAAAAAGAAGTATAAATTTTTGTCAACCCTTATTTATATTTTCTTTTTTTAAAAAGAAAAAAGTATTTGATGCGAAATCTTTTTTTTTTTGTATTTCAAATACTATTGTGAAATTGTAAAATGATGATGAGAATCAACTAGAATAGTTCTTTCTGTATCCAGAAACATATTACATAAATGTATGTAGCATGGTATATACATGTATTGTCATCATTATTGTAGTTAATCAGAATCAGAAAAAGAACGTGTTCTGATCCATTCAAAAATTATATTCTTATATATAAAATAATACCTACAACAATCACAATACAAATGTATGTAGAATTGTAAGCATATATGTACATAAAACATAACATTTTTACATAAAAGAAAAAAATGTTTTACCGGCATGTGTTTGACATATGTGAGCAGAGAATAGAGAGAATAAAAATCTTTACATATACAAAAATCTAAAAAGGGATGGTTTTTCAGAGATTCTTATTTAATCACCCTTCCATGCACCCTTGAAAAATATAAATAATAAAAAAAGTATTTTGTACTTAAAATAAGATTTTTTGTAGTGAGTGTGAGTAACGTAGTTAAATCGAAGCTATTTCTTCTCTTGAATCAGGGACGTTTTTTGTTTGGGGTCTTCTAATGAAAATTATTCTGTTTGTTTTTGGAACATTTTGAGATGAAATCAGAATTAAAATATTAAATAAAAGTACATAGTAGGTTTTCATTTATTTGCGTTGAAATTTAACATACTTTTTTATTATTTGGCACATTTTAGGTGTCAGAAAATTCACCGGTTAGCTAACCAATATGGTAAGTAACTAAATCAATCGTAAAAATTTGATCACTGTGGTAACTGGTAACATAACATTTACCGTAAAGGTAAAAAAAATATTCGAATATGATAACTGATTACTTTGGTAACTGGTGAATTATCGAATATGGTAGATTTACTTTTGGTTATTATGGTAACTACCATGGTCAATTTTCGAATTTCCCCAAAAATATAAATAAAATTTGAAGCAGTTTCAGTTAATGTCGTGCTTGACTAGAATGTCATGCCCTTAAAGACCAATTTGAATGAAAATACATACATATTGTATATCTTTAAAAAATTCTATGAAAAGTAGAGATGGAAAAAAGCATGAAAAAAACATTTTCGTTTGATTTTTTCCAATTTGTCCGGATTTTTTCATAAAAATCCTGCTTTTTTCATGTTTTTTTCACAAATGATTTAAACATTCTCCCGTTGCTTTTTATCGGTTTTTTTCCAAAAAAGCGGAAAAAAACAGGAAAAAAGCAGGATTTTTATGAAAAAATCCGGAAAAATTGGAAAAAATCGAAAAAAACAATTTTTAAAAAAGCGGCTTTTTGCTTTTTTCCATCTCTAATGAAAAGTAACACATAGATTAACAGCTTTACTTTACTTTTAAGACATTAAATAGAAAAATTTGACAGAAATTACCTTTATACTAAGTATAACTCCAGTATAATTGATTTTTTTTTATAAAGAACAACAAAAAGTATCTTTTTTTACTTAAGTTAATAAATGATCCCTTCACCCTTATTGATCCTTAAAAAAACGTCTCTGATTTTTATATCTAAATCTCTGCTCTAAGGGATGTGATGCTTTGCTTTTTTCTATTCAAGATATGGTTTTTCATCTTTTCCCTCTTAATATGATGATGATGATGTGTCGTATAGTTCAAATATTTATTAGTAGAGAAATTCAGTCGCATCACATCCTCGCACTGAAATTGTATAGATGTTTAACGCGCGTGACTTCATCTAAAATTTAATTTGAATGATACAACAAAGAGTATTGATACATAATCATTATCTATTGTGTTTTATACACGCTGTTATAAAAATCTTAATGTGTGCAAAATATTAAAAAATAAAAAAATACATCTACGATAGCAACTACTTAATTTAATAAAATTAACAAAATTTTCATTTGAAAGAAAATAGTAATTTTTTAATTAATATTCATTTCAAATTTATTTTGAATAATTTAGTGTTTGTGGAAGTGTTTTAAAAATTTTAATAATACACGATAAGAGTTCTTTTTTTTTAAAAAAAAAAGAAAAAGGAAGAAAGGAAAAAATACAGATTCCAAAAATACATAATAATTCAAAGTAAAAAATTTTTTTTTTTTCATTAAAAAGCACGCACGATGCCTTCTCAAGGATATATTTTCCTGTGGTGGCTTATATTCATTTCAATGTCATGTAAGTGCTATTTTATGCTACTGAAATTTCGAATTTATACTGTTTTATATATTTAATCTTTTTTTTGTTTCTTTGTATTTTCTTTACAATTTATAATCATTTAAATCCAACTGAAAATATCTAAGCAAATTAAGAGGGTGCTTATTTACTTAGTATTTTTGTGGGATATCACATTTGAAAGGAAAAAAAAAACAGCAATTGAAAAGCGACGTAATAAATTCAATTGAAATAATATAAATGAACTTGACCGATAAGCATAACAAGCACAATTACAAATTTATGAAATGAATATGTAATGTAAATTTACATACCGCTTTTATTTTTATATTTTACAAGAGAAATATGAATTTCATATTTTTGTACTTTCACTACTACTTAACGTTGCATAATTTGCAAAAGTTATTTATGGCAAGCCTATATTTGTGTAGAAAAGAAAAAAAAAACAAATTGCAATTTGCATATTACATTTGGGATGATATGCACATTTTCATATCGATTATTAGGATGATGATTGAAAAAAAAAAAAGTCGTTTAAATAAATCGATCGAGTGTAAATGAACTTCGAGACAAGCTTGAATAAATTGTTTACAAACAACAAATGTTTGATTTTTTGCATACATATTTTATCAAGCACTTTATGAACTTTTGATTGATTGTAATGCAATATGATTTATAGGAAAAAAAAGAGAAAAAAATGAATTCAAAAAAGTTAGGCTCTGTGATGTGTTTATAATTAATTCTCTTGTTTTTTTTTTAAGACAAAAAATAAAATATTGTGTTATATTCAAAAAGATACAATTTTGATAAAAGGATTTTTACAACAAAAAACAAACGACTGCTAAACATTTTTTTTAAATATTTTTAATAAAAGCAAATTGGTTTTGACTGAATTAAAATTGAAATATTCTACGACAGAGTCAAACAAATCCACTTTTTACTTACTCAATTATTAGTTTCTGGAAAATAGATAAATTTATATTTCACTAAATTAAGTTCTTTATTATATCTATCAATAAAAAGCTGAATTTTTTTTTTCTTTCAAAAAATAAATCTGATAAATTTAATCTTCTAATCATTCATTCTGCTGGTAAGACGTTCACAGATTTGAAATATCTTTTTATTTTATTTTTTAAATTAAATAAAGAAATTATCTGAATATGTTTCCCCGCCCATGAAAAAACTTCTAGTCTATGATATCACTACCACTTTTCTATCACTAGAATATGAAATACATTGAATATTGATTAAGAACAAAAATTATGTATGTATGTATGTGAAAATATGATGGTAAGATAGATTCCGCTTCATCCTATGCATATTTTCTAACAATATCTACAAGATGTTTCTAAATTTATACTTTTTCAAGGTTCTGAAATCTGAACGTAATTTTTCCTTTTTATTTTGTAAGGTTTGTAATTTCTACACGTTTTCAAATAATCAAATTTTTCAATAAAAAGTGTGAATATCTTTTCAATTTAGGTTTAAGCCGTTATTAATTAAAAACAAACTTCTCCCTTAAAATTTCAAACGACTATAATTTTTATTTTTTAAACATTTTATCAACACGCCTATAAATATGCTTATGATATACAAGCAAAACAAACGTAAAACATGAAAAAAAAGGTAACAGAAAATTAAATTTTAAATTAAGATATGAAATGAATCCACGTTTTTTTTTAGCAATTCATTTTTGTTTTAATCCAATATAATTAAACACATTAAATAAAACAACACCACAACAATACATAAAAAAAATAAAAGCTTTTATATTTCTCTTAAAATCAACCAGACCATGTATTAACGCTTATATTTGGGGGGGTCATAAATTTTAAATAAATAAAAAAAATATATAGGTATATAGAAAATGGCAACAACAAAAAAAAAGTATAAATTTGGTTTTTAAAATGCAAGTGGATCTCTGAATCAACATCGTTAGCAAAATTAAACAATGCATATAATTATTGTTGTACATTACATTCTCTGTATATTGTTTTGTATACATAAATGAACATTGAACATTTAATGTTTGAGTAGAGAGATCAAATACCCTAATATTTTGAAATACATAATTGTAAATTGGGGTTGATTGCATTTCGTATAGATATATGTATGAAAGTATGTAGATATTACACGTATTCTATTATATCGAGATTATAGACACTAAAGGGATGTGATTTTATTAGTGTTGTATATATACATACATATCTACATATATGCACTTTGATATTATACTTAATGATTCATTCAACCCTTCAATGAAATCGAAAGTACATATACGGCATACAAATTGGCTAAAATGAAGTAAAAGTATTTAGGTTATTATTGAATGAGATACAAAAAACAAAAAAAAAAAATAACAGAAAGAGGAAAGATGATTTGAAAATTTTCAAGAATTGTCTATTATGGGTAGAGGTAGATAATGGCTTTAGGACATTGTCTGTCTGTATTGTTAATCCTAATGTAATATGACGTATTTTTTATTGTTTGGAAAATGAAATTACAACAGTTTACAATTAAAATGGGAATACATACACGTGGATGGTTTTGTGTACATATCATTTTTTAAATTCTTATTTTTTTCCAACATTATAGGTTATTATGAAACGACACATAAAATTAGACTACATTTAAAATCACAGGATCACATTAAACATTATCAAAAAGATAAGGTTATTTTGTTCCGCTTGAATGCTAAAGCCTGAAATTTCGCCTAACTTTTGAATACTTCATTTGTAATAAGTCTTTTACTCTTTAAAATGAGGATTACGGAGGATTATATTCTTGTTCAAGAAATAGTTTTTAAAGTTTAATAATTTTTGTTTAGAATAAAAAAGGTTTTGGAAAAATATTAAGAGTAGCAGGATTTTATTTACCCAATTGCACACTTACTGAAATTCATAAACAGTATAAGCGGGCATTACATTTTAAGGATGAGAGGTATCCTAAAATACAATTAATGATGCTTAGATAATTTTACTGATTTTTTAAATTAATTTTCAACGAAACAAAAGTGTTTGATATGAATTCTAAATTGTTTTTGTGTTGAAATTTAAGGTATTTTTTTAAGGTTCAAAATTTAAAAAATTTAAGAACCTAATTGGCAGTGTATTAACAGATGAAAGTAATTGAACAATAAATGTGATCGTTTAAACAGAAAACCACAATTGTAAAATAATTCAAATACATATATGTATATAAAGTTGTTAAATTTAAAGTTTTAATTCAAAGGATTCATATAGTTTTTTTTTCTCTCTTTTTCAACAAAATTATATGTAGTCATTTTCTATACTATGAAAAAGGATATTTTATTTAAAAAGAAGTACTATCCTTTATTTATTCAAATGATACTACTAATGCTGGTAATTTTGAATAAATATGATGAAAATATAAAAAAAAATCATATCATTAATGTTGAACGTGATTTAAATATTTTATTTTTCTTAAATACTTCGACACTTGAAAAAAACATATTTTTTCTAAAATACATAGTTTTCATTTAATCCTGAAAATCTTGAAATATAGTTGATGAGTTCAATGCCTTTATGTTTTTTTTTTTAAAAGAAGCACAACAAACTTAATGAAGACCACAAAAACGATGATGCAAGTGAATTGATGATAAAACTAAAGCCAAACACTTTTTATTCCAAAGATAAAGGGAAAAAAAGTGTATTTTTTTTTTATTCGCTTCTATAAACACTCGCCTGAAAACGTGTCCTGTTGTTGAAGCTTTTATTTTTTTCATATTTTTTGCTATTTTTGCTTTTATATATATTTTTTTCTAATTCATTCTCATTACCGTATGATGCACAATGTTTTTAAGCTTATACAATTCAGTTGTGTATACAGGCAGTTTGAAAGAGTTGATGGGATTCTCACGTGTCAGGAAACATGAAAGCCACCTGCTCAAGTTCACTTCTCCCTTCTTTCACTTTTTACTCATGTTTTTTTTTGTTGTATTTTCTTTATGCATGCTTGAATTCCTTTTTTAAAGGGTGGATATACATGCATTCAATAGAAAGTGGGTGGTATGTAACTTAACGGAATAAAATTGCATAGTAGGTATATATATTTTTTTTTATTCATCTTTAAATTACTCTCATACTTCCTTACAAGGCAAAAAGGATGTTGTTTCCTGACAAGAAGAAGAATGTCGCGACAAAAATATACATATGTACATATATGTGTGTATATTATACATAAATTGATATATACGTGTTTATGGGAAAAAATGAAGGCCGATTTATAAATTACCTTGAACACATTCATGGTTACATATATGTATCTATTTAGCATGTGAAAATTTATTTTTATTATTTTTTTTAAATTGTTTTTTTTTTTTAATTATATTTTGTTTTTTGTTACAGGTTTAACACACCAGACACCCATGATTTCATCAGTTTCATTAGAACAAATTAAAGACATTGGAGAAACTGCAAAATTGATATGTATTGTTGACAATCTTAATGGTTTTTCAGTTAGTTGGAGTAAAAGTAATCCAACAGGACCAGTATTTTTGGCTATGAAAGAATCTTTAGCACTTCCTGATAATCGTTTTCATGTGTATTTAATAGAAAATGGAGAAAAATCACAAACACATTATACATTAGAAATAAATAATTTAGAAGCATCTGATACTGGAATATATGAATGTCAAGTAATAACATCATTATCAAATATTATTAAAAAGGAAATAAGTCTTCGTATAAGACATCCTCCAATTATAATTGAAAATGATACTTGGAACTCTCATACAGTTACAGAAGGTAAAGAAATTGAATTTGGTTGTGTAGCAGAAGGTTATCCTCGACCCATAATCAGTTGGAAACGAGAAAATGATAAAATAATGCCATTCGGAGGACACACTTACCAGTAAGTCTTAGGAATTTTTTATCTATATACATATGTTCATATATGAATTTTCTCACATATAGTAAAAGATATTATTCTTATGGAAGGAAAGGAAAAATTTTAAAATTCTTGCTTAGTTCAATTAAAAATTTTCAACTTTATGCTAAATCACGTACTATTTTCATGTGTAAGAATAATTTACTTTAATTCAGTAATGCAATTTTGTTTAAGAAAAGTTGTGGAAAATTTTAAAGAAAGCCTTAATAACTATAAGAATTGGCGGTTTTATTTCACTTTTTTTTAAGTGATTAGTATGATTTTATGTGTTAAGAGTATCTTTGTTTCCTTTTTTCGATATTTTATTATGAAGTGATTTATTTATATTTCTTTTGGTTTCCTTTGTATTATTTTTACCAAATTTCACATATTTTTTTATTATTAAGAATCCACCCTGCATAATATTATCATAAATGTGATTTATTCAATAAAAATGAAATCATATTAATTTTAATTCATTATAGGGGAAATTCAATAAGATTATCATCAGCTCATCGTGAAGACCGTGGAATTTATTATTGTATAGCAAATAATTCAATTGGTGAACCAGCACAAAAAGCAATTACATTAGAAGTTGAATTTGTACCGGAAGTTCATACACCAAAACCAAAAGTTGCTCAAGCGAAATTTTACAGTATTGAAATGGAATGTAAAGTTGAAGCATATCCTGCACCAATTGTTGAATGGTATAGAAATGGTCAACCAGTTATGAGTAGTGGAAATTATAGGTATACATATTCAAAAATTATCTTATAATTAATTAGAGCATTTTCTAAATATTGCTGAGTTCAGGCTATCCAAAAAATAAGGATATCACTTGTTTTGTATTTTTGTAACGATAATTATCTTTAAAATTTATTTTGAAAAGATTTTGTTTTTTACTACTAAAAAGAGTTACAAGGATTCAAAATTGATATTTTATTTTATTTTATTTTTAAAAAAATTCCCACTAAAAAATTCTAAATAATAAATTTGAGCCCAGCATCATTGAATCTATAAAAATTTTTCAATTTTATTTTTAAATGAGAAATTCTAATAATTTGATTCTTTCTTTTTCATTTTCCTGATTTATGTAGAGTTACAAATATTGCTGAAGCTCATGAGATAACAACTTCAGTGCTTCGAATTACAAATGTTGGTGAACATGATTATGGTGATTACTTTTGTAATGCAACAAATAGAATGGGAAATTCACATAAAAGACTTGTTTTATTCCGTAAGTATATAAATCAAATATGACAATTGATATAGTCATCACATTTCATATAGAAATTCCATTTTTTGTTCCATCGTATACATCCACAGTTATAACATGTTCATTTTAATTCATTTTGTAGCGTTTTTTTTTTTTTTTTTTTTTGATTTAGTGTATGACTTTTTCGTATTTTATTTTATTGTCTATTTTGTAGAACCAGTAATTCCTATTCCACAACATTATAGCAAGTAATTAAGGTAATTGAATATATGTATGTATTTTCTATTTTAGAAATCTAATATAATTACACCCATCCAAATAGTTTTCCTAATTAATATTTAGTAAATAGTTTTTCCAAAAAAAAAAAAAAAAAAGATGGTTTTTACTGTTTAGAAAATTTATTATTTTTTTTTGAATTTATTTTTCTATATTTTAGGATCTTCAACACCAGATATTAATTTTCCAGCATTAATATGGGTTAATAGTGCAAATCATTTAAATTGTAATCAATTAATATTATTATTAATATTTCTTTATTCAACACATATTTATTTAAGATTATATTAAGTTATAAACATACTAAATTATTTGTATAATGTATAATTTCAAAGATGATTATGAATATTAATAAATAAAATGTAATTTAAACCAAATTTTGACCAATAAAAAAAAAAAAAAAAATTTAACATACAAAAAAGAAAAGACAAAAATTCCGTACCTTATAAATTAATGTTGTTAATTGATAAAAGAGGTAAAAATAATATAAAAAATAATTGATAAATTAGAGGAAAAACCAAATTTAATTAAAAACAAAATCTTAAATAAAACGTAAAAACGGTTTTTAAATTAACAAGAAAAATTAGAAAATTTAGAATTCATGTTAAAAAAAAATTATTTAAATAAGATAAATTTAAATTATGTATATCTTATCGTCAATTTTAAATAACAATTAGAAATAAGTTTCATTTTAAAAAACAAAGAAAACAAACAAAATTAAATTTAGAACAAACAAAAAAAAAAAGACAAATTTATATTCAAACCCGTATTTTGAACTTCTAAAAGTGAATTTATGCAAACAAACAACAAAAATATTCCTTTTTTTTTTTAAAATACAAGATTATGAGAAATACAGAATTTTTTATGAAATATGAATGTCTTTAAATTTTCAAAATGTTTGGGTTTAAGTGAATTATATTATTGTTAGACCTCGTTGTTTCGATTTTTTTTTTCAGAACGCTTTTGGAATAAATCTTTTGTTCCAGCATTTTAATGATGGCTTTATTGAAATCTGTTTTATTCATCAACAGAAGAGTTTTCTTGAAATTGATTGTTCAAAATTAAAATTTATTATTTCGTAAAAAAAAAACATTCTTAAATTTCAATTTAATTTTAAAATTTTTAAAACTGAATTTTTGAAACTAAATTTAAACTAGTAGATTATATTATGGCTTTATTTCTTCTATCAATTTTGACTAAAACCAAACCTTTTAATTAGATTCTAATTTTCCAAATAAAATTAAAAATAAGATTTTTGTCAATTGAAAATAATTTAAAGTCTAAAAAAATTGCAATAATTTCGTACATAATTTTTGTAAATCATAAACTACACTTACTTTTTGAAAGAGAATTATTTTTTCTAACCGGAAGAAATCTGGTGTACACCTTCTAATTGAATCTTAGGATTTATCAAAAGCCTCAGTCTATGAGAAGCAAGGGCGGCACACAAGATCTTTTTAGGTCGGGGTGCACAAGAAGCTCTATCTATCTATGTGCCTATATATGATCTCTTGCTTTTTATTATATTGAATTTTACTTCATTCTGACTTTTAAAACTTCTTACTTGTTTTTTCCTTCAAAAAAGTTTTTGTTTTTAAATACCTACTCGTCGAAAAATCTTTTTTTCTTTTTGTTCTAGGACAATGATATCTAGCTTAACTTCTTCAACTCTGTTTCACAGAGGAACATCCATAAACAATTTTTTTTTTCATCAATTTTTTCATCTACATGCGCCAATACTGATTATCAGAAGTACGCTGAGGAGATATTCTTCTGGAAGACTTAAAATTTTTAAAAATTGAAACGAAAAAAAAGGTTTGACGGAAAAACTTTGAAAAAAAACAAGTTGGACAACTAAATTTTAATTAAAAACTTTTCCGTCAATTCTACTAAACCGATAAAAATGGTATAAAACGATTTGTTAAGACTATATCAATTTCAATATTTTTGTAAGTAGAATCTTATCAAATAAATTTATTTTCATTTATTAAAGAATTTAGCTTTAACGTAGACTGCAAATCCGTTTATATTATATACAATGTACATATTTATTTAAATAAGTCATTAATTATAAAGGGTTTGAAAAAAAAAAACAACTAAAGCAACATGCGAATATACCAACGGAATTTGATTTTACTTCATTGCTTAAAGTATTTTTTTTTTGTCAAAGTAATTTTCAAAATTGAAATAATTAATCATTTCTATCTTTAGAATATTTTTAATATCAATAATTTATATCAAAAAAACAACAATTTTATAGCACAAATAATAAGTTTAAAAATTAAACTTGAAAAATAAACTAAAAAAAAAAGCTTTTCATATTTAATTGTATGTTTTTTTTTTCTCTACTTTTCATCAAAATAATATCACAGTTACCTAGAATTAAAACAGAGATAATTTTTATTTTGATAAGATGATAAGAACAAAAATTAATTTTATAGATAAAAAAACAATTTTTTTTTTCTATTAAATTTTATGTATACGTGCAAGTACATTAAGATACTTTATGTATTGTGTAAAAGTATTGAAAAAGAACAAAAATTTTATTCTGTTTTATTTTTCACTTTTTTTTTTTTTTGTATTTTTTTAATTTTTTATTCGTGTGTTGTTTATGAAAATGTTTCGTTCTTATCAAATCTACTTCAAATATTGTCGAAATGAAAAAAATAAAATAAATAAATATTTATCGATGTATGGCTTTTTTTTTAAGTATGTATTCGTAAAAATGATGATTTGCAGACACTATATATTTCACCTTTCAGATAAAATTCTTATATGAACAGAACCACAGAAAACAATATGAAAATATAAAAATAAAAAAAATAAAAAAAAGTGTATGTAGTTTAATCTAAAAATTTAATATTAAGGTCATGTGATTATTATATGAAAAGATTTATACAACACAGAGAATAATGTTTTTAGGTTGAAAATTATTTACTTTTTTTTAGAAAAAAATAAAAAATTAAGACTGAAAAAAAAAATCATTTATGTATATATAATTTGAGTAAATATTAATGCAATTTTAATGTATTCAAAATATATCACATGTTTATTACTTTTTAAAATAAATAGACAATTGATTGTGCTACCTTTTGAACATTTTTACTTTAAAATTAATTTGATCTAAGAACAATTAGAAAGAGAATTATTTTTTCTTTAAAATCAATCATTAAAAATCATTTAAAATTATTGAATGGAATTATTTTAAAATGAATCTAATTTAGAAAAAAAAGGAATATGCAGCCTCAAAAAAAAAAATTTTTTTTAATTACTCAATTAATTCTTGTTAGTAAATCTAAATGAATTTTAGAATAAGAACTCTACATACACATTCGAAATAAAATTTTCTAATCCATACCTGATTGGTTTTTGATTGTCCTAATTATTATTGAGGTCAAGACATTTAATGTAAATTCGAATAAAGAAGAATATTACTTGTCTTAGAAATGAAGAACGAATTTAAAGAATTTCACATACAAAAACGTGTTTTACTGATTGTGCAGCCAAAGACATAACAGACATAATTTTGTTAATGATAACATAATAAGATGGAATACTTGGTCTCATGATGAATAATCACATGATTAAAGAAAAATTAGAGGAAAAAAATTTGTAGAGCTGAGATTTAAAACTAAAAAAAAAAAAAAAAGAGATTTTCAGATTTACTTAATTTTTAACTTTAATTTTTTATCTAAAATTTCAGTTTTTCGATAACGTAAAAGATAGAAATTTATCTTATTTTCATAGCTATTGTATTTTATTTTCAAATTTCTAATTAATGTTATACAACAAAGACAATTTATCTCGAAAAAAATCGATTTAAGGATTTTTATGCAATTTGACTGTCTATAATGCTTTTTATCGGAATGTACTTTTTCATTTTTAAAAGAGAAAAAAATTAATTTCGGACAAAGCAAATCAATTTATAATTTGGTCATTTATTCAAAATAATATCATACATACATAGGTATGACCTTATGCCTTGACACGTATAATAAAAAAAATAGCGTTTTGTGATCATATTCGAATAATTGGGTGCTATTATGAATATCATATTTCGATTAAAAATTTCGACGAGAAAATATTTTGGTATCATGTAAGGCAATTGAATCGAAATCGAAAAATAATTGATTATTATGAATTAATTGTCATTTTGACGTCATTTTTTTAGTTAAATTTCAAATTTTTTTAATAATGAAAGGAAGTTAACAAACAAAAGCTTTTTTTTGATTATATTTTTCAAACAAAATAAAAGATACAGAAGAGTTTATAGTGTAAAGAAAATTAAAAAATTAAAAATTAATTTTTTTCCAAAAGAATCTAGTCTATTAATTAAAAAAAATCATTATTATTTTAATTATTCTCGAAAATTAACTTCAACTTGTAATTTTTGTAATTCTTTAGAAAAAAACATAATACGCAAAAAATTCAAATACATAATTTCAAGATTTTTTGAATTTATGCAGAATAATTAAATTATTAATTACTCCTCTAATTTTCTAATATGTTTATCCTAAATCTTATATTTGTCTTAAATAAATTATAAAATGATATTTGATTCTTTTCAAATTCTTTATTTATCTCAAAATTATGTATATAGAAAAATTTAAAATATCTATTTGATCTAATTTTAGGCACAGATAAGTAATTATAACTAGAATTATTTTATCTCGTATTTAGGTTTTTTTCTTCTGTAAAATAACACAAACAGATGATAAACTCAGACTAACATCTATTATCTAAAATTTTTATAAATATTACCAAACTATAAAAACTAAATATAATATCTATACTCTATAGCATACAATTGATTAAAAAATGATATTTTTAATCAATAAAATGAATGTAATGTAATCATTAAAATTATTTCGGAAGAAAAAAATAATCATATACTACACATATTTATATAAAATTGATAAAATTCTGTCTTCTTCCTCTCCTCTTTCCGCTATTTAGTTGGTTATATACATATATTAAACATAAATATTGTATCTATTCAATATGTACGATTTCTCAAACTATATACATACATATACATATATTATAGTATAAAAACTACTATATCAACCTACCTGTATAAAATATTATCTTCTACCTTACCTGTATCTTTTTACTTAATTCTGTATAGACTTTATGTTTGTAGCACACTTGTTCAATTCAATGTGAACGAAAATATCTTATTTTATTTGAATAATCAAATGACTTACAAAACAAAATAAAAAAACTTTCCCGGAATCGCTTTCTCCATTTGACATAATTCTAAATTACTTCTAAATGATCGAAAAACAAAATTGAATTCTTATTTTTTTTTATTTTATTTTCATATATATCATAAATATAATTAAACTTATAATGTGAACATTTATTTTAAATTTATATTACATTTTAAAAATATTTGAAGAAAAAAAAAATTATGACAGACATAAGGTGTACATAATAATTGTTAATTGTACAATTATAAGAATTGTACTACATAATTTCTACATTTATACGAACATAATATGTATGTATGTATGTGTTTTGAAAATGAAATGTAGATACTTTTGAAAGTCAAATTATGTACTATTTATAATGTACCTCTAGATACATTAAAAATGGATAGAAAAATTTCTTATAATATTTTTTTTTTTTGGCTTAATTTTTCGGCATATGAGTATGGAGGCCATTAAAAGCGAATATCATCAGTCAATTAAATTTTTTTTTTTTTTTATTTTTTTTTATTTTTTTTTTTTTTTTATTTTTTTTTTTTTTCAAATTGATTTAACATTCTTTGATTTGTGTGGAAATCTACATTCATGAATTGTATTGAAAAAATGTATAAACTAAATATTTTTGCAAAGGAAGATTTTGAAGAATTAATGGGGAAATGTGCCAAAAGAATAGATACATTGTGAGAAATAAATCAAGAAAAAATTTCTTTTAGTTTTTTATTAACTTGTAAAAGTCTGGATTTGTATCCAAATTCTTTTAATAAAAGTGTGAGTATGAAATCAAGATACAGTTAGATTTTTTTTTTATATTATAATATTGTTGGTAGATATTTCGGTTATTTTTTAATGTACAGGGTATTCAAAATTCTGTTGTTTTTATTACCTACTTTTTATGTAAAATGGATTTTCATTTGAAATTAGAAAAAAAAAGTATTTTTTAATTTATTGAATTTTTGTTGTTGAAAATTTGAATTATTTGAGACCTGTAACTATTAAATGATTGAATTTTCAATGAGCTTTTAATTTTTTTATTCTTTCTTTACTTAAGGTCTGAAATAAGATAATAAATAACCTTCTTTTTATTCTTTCTTTATTTAAGGTCTGAAATAAGATAATAAATAACCTTCTACAAAAAAGTGAAAAAGTGTTTATCTACATTATTCACTTATTCAAATACATTATCAAATTTCTTTAAAAAAATATAATTCTTAGAATATTTTTTATGAAAATTTCAATATTCTTTCATTCTTTATATTATTTTAAGTATAGTACTCAGGTCGATCTGAATTCAGTTTCCTATTTTTACTATTTATTTCTACACGGAAAAATTTTGTGTAGGATATGTAGAAATATTGCAAGTAAACAGTGGAGAACGAAAAGAGAAATGTCAGCTTGATAATTGTGAACTGAAATTTGGTTGTTTATTTATTTATTTTCAATTAATCACAACACACTATTCACGAAACCCACAAAATTAAGAATGATAAAATTCAAAATTTCCAACAAATAATAAAGCAGCTGTTATTTTTAAATTTTTAAATTTGTTGATCACAACAACTGTCAAATTTACCACACGGAATAAATGTCTGTACATTTACATATTTTGTTTCATAGTGACGTAAAATTAGTGGAGACTGATCGTCAGCGCCGTCTCTTGAACATTTTTAAAAATGTTAGCAATAACAATTTAAATTTATTTTCCGTCTCCAACTCAGTAGTACAAAACAAAAAGTGCTACCTATGCTTTATCCAAAAAATAATTAAAAATTATTTTTGTTTAATTTTGTTATTTAATTCCTTACAAAATTTAAAAAATAGTCATGCATAAGATAAATTTTGAAAGTCGATTAATTCTTTTTCACACATCTTAAAAATAATCAAAATTTATCCTTGTTTTGTTTAGTGTTACAAGAAATAAAAAAGTTCTAGATACATTTATAATTATCAAAAATCAAAACTTAGTAAACTAATTAACAAAATTTATTTGAATTTTTCTTATAAAATAAAAAATTTAATTAAAAATTTACCAAGAAAAAATTATAATTTCAGAAAAATATTTTTTAAACGACGCCAATGTTAGCATACCCACTTTTTAAACATTCTGTTTGTACGTCATTCAAGAAATTTATTTTGCAGCTTTTAAGTCTAACGTTTTCTTAAACTCATATCCCCGAAAGAATATCTGTAAAGAATAATAAATGTATGTTAGATACATATGTATGTATATAGATTATATTGCAATAATACAACAGGTAGTTGTGGGTAATATAAAGAAAGCTTTTAGTTAGTTTTGAATGAAAACTTCTCTATTATCATTAACCAGGTGTAATAAACGGGTAACGGGGAATAAACACATACATACATATGTATATTGTATTAACTTTTTTTTTTTTTCAATCTTTCATACTTGTAATTGGAAAAGAAAAAGAAAAAAAAACAACTTTTGAGTCTCTTCGTTTCCATATCTTATTGGATGAAAGTTGGAAAACCGAGTGATAAGTGTTATTCATATATTACCTATATACAGAACATAATTGTTGTTGTATACACCTTTAATAATTTCTACCTTTGTAAAACTGTTTTTAGTATATAGATGGATGGATCAGTTTATATTTTTGAAGTAGTTTAGTTAAATACGTGCATACATATACATGTGTATAACTTTATGCTTAGTCAGTATAAGTTTGTATATTTCTTATAATTTTCTTAAGAAATAACTCATACTTAAAATGAAATAATAATCGTACCTGGCTTTTACATGGTGTATAACAACAACAAAAATACATAAAAGTATTTTAGAAAGAAAAAAAAAAATGAAATAAAAAGAAGACTTAAGACTTTGTTGTAGATGACGATGATGATGATGATGTTGATGATGAGGATGATGATAGTATCAATTGAGACTAGTCCAGACCAGACCATAGTCAGACGATCGTGTAGAGCTTTAACTTTTTTAAATTGTGAATTGAGTTTTGGTAGATTGAGTTGGATTATCGTTTTGAAGTAAAGTAACAGAAAAAAAAAGTAGGTACTCTTCTAGACAACGGCTAGAGAACTGTTTCAGTTTATAATTTCGTTCGTGTTAAGTCAGTTAGAGTAAGTTGAGTCGTTGTGATAATCGTTTCGATTACGGTACGGAAATTGAAATATTGATAAAAAAAAAAAAGAATTATTATTTATTAAAGACGATGAAAACGGTGAAATTTGTGACAAATTTATAAAAGTGAAATAAAAAAAAAAAACAAATACCTATCGTTCGTTTAATAGGATTTGTCCATATGAACAAAATTTCTTAACTACCTCAAATTTATAAAAGGATATATGTTATATTTTAAGTGTCTATCCTTAAAGGATTTTAATTGAATTTTGAATGTGGAAATTAAATTAATGGAAATTTAATTCTAAAATAATGTGATTATTTTAAGTTTTTATTTGAAAAAAAATTTTTTTTTTTTTTTAAAAAAGCAGAAATAAAAAAAATGATGGAAACTTTTAAATATTTTCAATTTTCTATTGATTTTGCAATTCTTATGAAATTTTATTATCAAAAAAATTTTAAAATGAACAATAAAATTAAACAGAATTAGATTACATTCATACAGTTCAGATAAATTACAAGTGTATATGTGTGTGTGTGTTTTTTTTATTTTTTAGAATTTTATAACTAATTTTTCAATTAAAATATAAAAATAAAACAGAAAATAAAATACGAAAAAAAAAATAAATAAATAAATAAATTTTATTTGTTTTGAAATATACCGTAATAACGTGTGTTGTATTCAAGAAATATTTATAAATAGTGTATACATACATATATAACAATATTCATACAATATATTATGAAGATTGTAACTTGACTTATTGAATTGGAACTGGAACTGACTCTTGAATGAGAGAAATTCTTGATATACATATATAATATTAAAAAAAAAAAAAAAGAAGAAACATTTTATATAGTATATTTTTTTTTTCTTCTATTTTTTATTACGGTCTTTTTATAGCTATGTGTATTGTATGTACATTCTAACCTCATTCTTAGAAAGTTATTGGATAAAACTTACGAATAATACTATAATGAAGCCGTGTGTATATCTTAAATAAATTTATAAAATACACAGGTAAATAAAAAAAAAACAAAATTATTTAACTTTATTTAGCTGATGAAATATAAATATTGTGCATAAGACAAAAGAGTGTGTATATGTAATCTTAATTATAAATGTGTGTTATTTAGAACAAAAATTTCTCTTAAAATTTAAAATACTTTTAGATTAAAATAGTGGTAAAATAAAAAAAAAAAGATAAAAATTAAATTAGTACATTTTTGAAGAAAAAAAAAAAAAAGCTTCAGGTATATTAACTGTATTTAATAAACAACAAAATACATAAAATTATTAGATTATTTTGAAAAAGCAAAAAAATAAAATATTAATAATAATTGTAGCAAGAACATTGTATAAATTTTTAATTATTTTGCTTTTAATATTTTTTAACTCTTTTATTATTTTTTTCATTTAAATTTAGGTACTAGATCAAATTGATTCTATCTATTTCATTTTAGGTTGAAATTAAAAAAAAAAAAAATATTAATATAAAAAGCTTAAAGAAAAAGGAATGAAATAATTTGATAAATAAAAAATAAAAAATAATATAAAAAAGAAAAAAAAATTGTGAAAAAAAGAAAGTTTGATTCAATTTTTAATACTTTATACCTACTATCGTAGTACGTAGATTTTCTTCTCGGTATTAGTAATAGATACACAATTTTTTTATGCTATTTCTATACCAATTTGTATAGAAAACACAATATAAATAATTATTTCTGTTTTATTTCAACAAGAGAGTCGATCTATTTGATCATTTTTGTTTTCTTTGAATTTTATTAATTTTTTATTTTTTTTTTTTTATTTTTTTTTTTTTGCAAGTGTTTCCATGTATATGTAGTGACTTTTCTAAACACTTTCATGAGAAAAAGGACATATTTTTTAGATTTTCAAATAAAAAACAAAATTACATATTTACTAAATCAACATCATTCTTATTTAAAAAAAAATTTAATGTAGATAATTTACATTTAGGAAAAAAAAAAGAGTTATTAACATATTTTCGTTCAACATTCAATGAATGGATAATAAAGGATAACAAATATTTAAAAGGGAATTAAATTAAAAAGGATAATTAGGAAGAGAAGAAAAAGAAAACATAAATTTTTGCGGGTTTTAACATATTATGACGAATGTTTTTAATGAAAAGATGGCACAACCACCTCAATCATCACAAACTAACTGTCAATATACAACAAGATATTGCTGTAAGTATAAAAATATAAAATTTATTGTTTATTTATTTATTTTTCTTTTTTTTTATATGTTAAAAATAATTTAAAACTACCTTAAGAAAAAAAAAAACTCTTTGTATGAAGGTAATTGCACCAATAATGGACTTATGATTTTTGTGAAAATAAACTTTATAACTTTTTTCAGGAAAATTTTGCATAATATGAAAATGAAACCGATATGTATGGCATGAATCACTTTTGCTTAATACGTTATTTTGCAATGTTAGATAGAAATTTCGAATGATTTTATAATATTCAACTTATATTGCTTTCTAGTTCAATTGAGAAATTAAAATCTTACGTTGAATGCATCATTCTTCAATCTTCAGAGTAAAATTGTCCATTTTTGACCAATAAAACCTCTCTTTCTCATAATGTACCTATTTGCTGTAAGAATTTTATGAAAGTTTTGAGAAAAGATTAGACTTATTCTTTTAAAACAACAGAATTTCCATTGCCAAAGAATGTTTAGCAATTTCTCACAAATCATTAAAAAAAAATCATTATTTTTAATTTTACCTTACACAGCATATGCTCTGCAATCGTTTTTTTTAAAATTTTTTTTTTAATAAAAAATACCTGTTAGATGTTAAATAAAAGTATTCTCTATATAGTTATACCTTTTTCATTCTCACCTATTGTTATCAAATTTTACCCCTCTTACTTCATCATCATCATCATTTCTGATTTTTCTTGAATTGTTTTCTTTCGTTTCCATTCGTGTTCTACTTTCTTTTCGAGCTAATAATAATGTTTTTTTTTTTGAATTTTTTTTTCTTTCTTAAAACAAATCTAATATGCAGCAGTGTATACATATATGTATGTATATGTTTTTGTATGTATATTTGTATTTCTACGATAAAAATATTATATTGGAAAGAATGCTGTTGCATTTGAAGTTTTGTTGTACTACATATATGTAGGTATATATAAAATTTAAAAATGTGTAATATGTATGTAATATAATGTTATATACCAATTTCCATATGTAAAAAAATAAAATAATATATACATACATATATTATATATATTTCAAACGGTGTGAGAGACATAAGAGCAGTTTATAATTCCGTAATAATATATGTGCTGTTGAATATCTTGTATTAAAAACGCGAATATCAAACAAAACCGAATGATCGACCAGTTACAATCGTATGGAAAAACTCTGTTTCTTTTAGAGCACATACCTTACTTAACTTTATAATATCTATATAACATATATATTTATACAAATTCAAAAACTGTTTACAAGTATATCTACATAAGTAAATATATATATACATGTACATATGTATATAACTTATCCATAACCGACCAACATTTAACCACCATTGAATCTACCTTGGTTGGTTATGATGATGATGATGGCAAGAAAGTTTTTTTAACATCTCATGATCATCATCATCTCTCCATCTTAATCTGTTTTTTTTTTTTTTTTTTTGCTGTGCTTCATCTTCTTTCTTTTCCAATTTAAAGTCACAAACTCTTCTTCCTCCTTACAGATGATTGTTTTTTTTTTTTAATTCTTTGCATATATTCACTTGAATTGAATTTAGGGCAAAGATAAGAAGAAATGTTTATATCTTTTCTTTATTTATTTTTTCCTTTCTTTCTTTCATTAAAATTTTATCTTTTATGAAATTTAAATAAAAATATCTGTATGTAGTTAATTAAATATTAATTGTTGTTGTCCTTGTTTAATCATTTCGAAATAATTTTGAAGAAAAAAAAAATAAATTGTTTATATAAAAAATTTTTAAATTTCATAGTTTTTGTTTTTATTGAGATAACAAAATGAAAGAAAGCTTAAATTTTTTGCATAAATATTTGTTTATTATTTTTCTCTTTCATTTATATTCTTTTTAACAGTAAAAGTACCACATTCAGTTTTCTAACTATAAACTTATGAATATTTTTCAATGGAAAAATGTATATGATATCTTTAAATTTATCCGAAAAATTTTATTTTTCTTATTAAAAGTTACTTCAATTTAGACCAATCGTCTCTAACAGTTTATTAAGCTTTTATTTTCTACTAGAATTAAAGATATTAAAAATACATATGTACAATTGTACATTCATATTATAATAAAACCTTTTGTTTTATTTTTTTATTTTTATTTTTGGAGTTTTCCATAAAGGAAAAGTAAAAACGGATTATTTTGTTTTATGACTTAATGAAATTTTATTCAAAATTATTCAAATATATAAGATGAAGAAAACTTTAAAAATTTTAATGAGAATTTTTTTATATATGTATTTTTTTTCTGTTTTTCATATTTTAATTTTAAGTATATTTCATATTCCCTTCTCTGAATTTCTTATAAGTTTAAAGGTTGATTCAACAAAATAAAAAAAATAAATAATAATAATAAGAAACATTAAGAAAAACAAGAAAAAATATGGTATTTTACGTCATATGCGGACAAACTCTTAAAAATGCATATTAGAGAAAGTTTAATCTATCTAAACATACATACAGCATATATACATAAAGTATATATGTATGTATGTACATTATATCGTAAGTATGTATTCATAATGAATAGTAGAGTAATAGCAAAAGCAAACCAATAATCTTTGAAAAGCTAACTTTTATTATAATACTCTACTTCATTTATATATGATACATACTATATATATCTGAATTCATACTTACATATACTCGTATATGTACATATATCTATTTTTCTATTTAGATATAACATTGTAGTATATATTATATATATTTATAAATAAATGTGTTTTTATATTTCGTTCATATATACATACATACATGGATTTAAAAATGTATTTGTAGATGACAACAGGTGAAAAGAAATTTTTGAAAGTGAATTTTATAACTTGAAAATGAACATTAAAAAAAAACTGATCATAAAAAAAATTTTTTTTTTTTTTTGTACACATTTCATTTCAACTTCAACTAGTAAAGAACTAAATAAATAATAATCGGAAATTATTTCAGCTATAAAAATAATATCATTATAATATTTCATAGATCGAAATTGATGAACTCAAATACAATAAATAATATTCATTGCAAAAAGAAAACAAAAATATAGAAAAAAAAATTATATTGTTACGCTGCAATATGCACAACATATTAAGAAAAAGCTAAGAAAAGTGAAAATTTTCTATCAAAGAAAAAAAAAATATTTCTGGAATGGTAATTCTTTTTTTTTTTCTTCTATAAAGCTCTTTTTATAAATTTTTTACATCTATACTTACATTACGTCAATTAATAAAAAATTTTGTTGTTCACCTATCTCTTCTTTTCATATATAAATTTTTATTTTAATTATATATACGTACTAAAAGATTTTTTTATTAAAAGAAATAATAATTTTTGAATTTCCAAGTTATGTAACAAGAAGGAAGTTAATTATAATAAACAAGAAAATTAAGAAAAATATTTAAAAGAAAATGTAAGTTATTGCTCTCATTTCAATTTTTCATTTAATTATAAAAAAAAAAAACATTGAAAAAATTTCTAAATTATTCTCGAATGTAATCAATAAAAATTCATAACTTTTACTTTAACATTTCATCAAAGATTATCTTATGAAAAGAAGATTTTACTGGAACAAATTCAGTTCACATAAAAATTGCAAACAATCAAAAAAAAAAAAAAACGGTTGTTTATGCAAGGTTGATTGTTTTTTTTTTTTAATTTAAATTTTGTTAAAGATATAGATACATTTAGAAGTATCTGGGAAGTTTTAAATGAATACAGTGAACGATTTTCCGGCTTTTTTTTATCTTAAGAATAGAATCTATAATATAAAGATCAATATCACACACATCGATGGATAACGGTTTTTTTTTTCTTTACCAAATTATTTCATTGAAATTCTCAAGCATACTATTTTACACAAAAGATCTTTTATTTATTTATTTTTTTTTCAAATGTGTTCTCAAAAGTATTATTTATTCTTTATATCATATTAAAATGCTAATTTCAAGTATGACATTGAAAAATTTTCTTCATTTTGGATAAAATTTTAAAGAAAACTTTTAACTTTTTTTTTATTCTATCCCGCTCTCTTCAATATACATACTTATTATATAAATCTGACTTCTAAAAAAAAAAAATTACCCAATTCAAATGCTCGCATTGAATTAACTTTTATAAACCATACCTAAAAAATTCTCTAAGAACATTAATTAAAAAAATATACTTTAACAATTTTTTTTCCATTACAATGTTTATTTTACCTTAAATTCTTCGCACCTCATAAAACAATACTGTAAATTTGAAAAACCGTATTTTATAAATTTCACATAAGAATCATTCAATGAAAAATTGTTGTAATTTTTTTTTGTTGTTGTTTAAATCTCAAAATATTTCTTATCTATGTATCTTTTTTTTTTTTCACACACACCTGTTAAATTTGAAAATTTTCGGAATATGCATTGATTAAATGTAATATTCTCATCATATATAAAAGAATTGCCTAATGTAGAAAAAATCATATTTATATATGTAATTTTCGGTTATTCTTTAATCTTTTTTGACCTTTTCTAGTATGCTTAAAAAAGTTTCGGTTTTTAATTTATTTTAGTTTTTATTTATTTATTTTTTTTTTCATCATTATTTAAGTCATTTGAATGACCTTACTAGAATAGGAAGTATGGTAAATATTTTTCAGTAAAAATTTTTTATATTTTATTTTTTCGTTTTCTTAAAATATAAAAATTGTTTGTTGTTGTATTTTCATAGTTTTGTTGTTTTTTTTTTGTGATGACCTACTACTCTATAATATCTATAAACTATGCTATGATGCTTGTTTGAATTTTTTGAATAAATCTTTTCTATGCTTAATATTATAATGTATGTATATGGTAAATTAATCGCACGTAAAATTTTGTCCTCGTGCATATTGAATTAATGTTTGTTATGATCAAATTAATCAATAAAAAAAATGAGAAAAAAAAATTTAAAATAAAAAAGAGTTTGCTCTTCCTCTTTTTATAATGTTCTATTTCAGAAAATCAGGTTTTTTTTTTTTTTTTTTTGCTTTTTAGATTCAATCGATTATATAGATACATTATGGTTAAATCAATATATCTATTGAGAATTTACTAAAATCGTAGAAAAACAAATGAATTTTGATTAAAAAAAATTAATTTAAATATTCTTCCTATATACCTACTTATATGTATGTATATTTTAAATCAAATTAAATAGCAGATTATGATATCTTATCATGAATGTACAGTTTGTTTTAATTTGTTTATTTGTACCTAGTTTACATTGAAATATTTGAATGAATATACATATATTTTTTTTTTCTTCAGAAATATCAATTTAATTTTTCGATGAAAATCTACTTTTGCCTTTATAAAATTGTATTGAATTTTAGAACTATGGCAAAAGGTTACTAGGAGAAAAAAAATCAAAACCAATTCTGTCGAATACATATGATGATACATGAATGTTACTTTTTTTTCTATATAAATTTGTTTTTTATAATGTGTTTTATGGATAAGTCCTCACATGTGTTTAACTTTTTTTTTTCTAAATTGAGACTTCTAAAATAATAATTTCCAACTAAATATAAAGGCCTTACTCATAAACATTTTTTAATTTTAAAACTAAAATAGTTTCTAATTGAAAATCAAAGTATTCTTTCAAATTCTTTCTAAAATTAGGAAATAATATTATAACGAAAATATTTTAGTTTAAAAAATAAAAATGGTTTATGAGTAATGCCCAATTTGAATGATAATGACAATTTTAATTTTTTTAGCGAATGAATATTGAATACTAGCTTTTTGTTTATATTTGAATGTGTTTCCATTATTGGAAAACTGTGTTCAATCTTCAACGAGATCTTCGGTACTAATACAAGTGCTTTTGTTGAAAAAGTATGAAAACTTTTTTTTGTTCTCATTTTTATTGCAAACAAAAAATTTTCTACTTACGACGACATTGTCATTTTTTTAATTAACTTTTATTTTTTTAACTATTAACTTGTTTTAAAAAATTTTTTCGAAAAATGCAATAAGCAGATACGTTGTGGTAAAAAAATTTGCTGCTTTAAAAATTTTGGCTACCAAATAAAATATGCAATTTTTTTTTTTAAATTAAGGAGAAGCTGCTTTCAAGTCAATTAATTTTTTTTTGTCAATTTATTTTAAATTTAAAAATATTTTTTTATTTTGTTTTTATTAATAATTTTTTCCTTCATTTTGCAAAGGCTTACCAGTATGAAATATGAATATGTATATTTATATGCACGCGAGATACGAGTAAACATATTTTTATCATTTCAAGGAAAGATAAGATTGTGAATTAGGTTTTTGTTTGTACATATTCATTTTTCGTCCTGTAACTTGAAATGTATAAAATGTAAACCATTAAGAATACATACTTTGAAATACTTAATTAGTGACCAAAAAAATGTAAAAGAAAGCCAAAATATACTTAAAGATTATTTTTAGCATTTTTAAATTTACAGAATTTTGTATAAAACTTGAAAAACTAAAATTAAATGTTTTTCACATCCTTTTTTTTTTTATTTTTTTTTATTAAGAAAATCTTAAGTTCAAATATAGATGAAAGTTCTTATCAAAATTTTTCCGTTATTATGAGTTTCTTAAATATTAACATTTTCACCTATAATATCTTTTTTTCATAATAATAAGAAAAAAGATACGCCTATATCTAGTTTCTTAGAATTTCATCTATAATCAAACACAATTCTTACATATGATTATATTATCTTTTTTTTTTCATGACAGAATTTTTATAACACGCGTTATAAATTTTTTAGAATATTAATAAAAATAAAAAGAGAAAGAAAAGAAAAAAAAAAGAATTCTTTTTCATTTCATAAAATTTCTAGCTGTAAATTGAATATTTTCCATGCGTTATAATAAAATTTATAAAAGAGAGAATATCAAAATTATTATTTTAAGCCTACACATGTATAAAATTATTCACATATTCTAAAAACTTGTTTCTCAATCAATCTTTTTTTATTTCTTCTGTGCTTTTTTTTAAATATTTTTTTATTTAAAATTTTTCTCATTATGTTTTTCTGTAAATTTTGGAATCTTGAAGTTCTGATCTCATTAAAGAATATCATAACAATATATTCCGTTATCTTTTTTTCATCTTTGTGTCATTTTGTATTTCTTTCTACTAAATGTTTATTTTTATTTTCTTATATTTCTATTACCTTACCTTGATTCTTTTGAAAATCTTGACCGTCAAGATCCGGTTAACTTAGCACATAACTTTACGCAGTTCTTTTCTTTCAATTTAACTTCATTATTGAGACATATATAGAACAGCTTAACATTTTCTTGTTATTGCTATTTTACTATAGTAACAGCTGCCATTGCTACTGCTGCTGGCTGATACTGGTGCATTAACTAAACCAAGTTCAAAGTTGTAAACATACTTTTAACGCATTTTCTTATAATTCTTCTTATATATTCTTCATTTAGTGTTATAAGTATCTGAGACACTGTTAAATTTTAAACATACATTCAATTCAATTCAAGCCACCATAAGTACTTTTATTTATTTTTACCTGTACATACGACGACCAAGAACGAGAGAACAAGGCCAAAAGAGAAATTTTCTTCTTGGTGATATCGTCGTCAGTAGTCACGTCACGAGATACATTTTTTTTTTAAAACTTGACTTGCTTATTAACTTGCTTTTTACCTGGGCTTCTTAAGCTCTTATATGCTTTTTTTCCTTCTTTTATTTACTGTATTTTAACTACTACCACTTTGGTAAAATAATTTGGGTCAACCGAAGGGCATCTTTTCGTGTTCCACTTTCTGTTGTTCGGTGATATTCATCAAAAGTTCTTAATACCACAAACAGCGATCTTTTTCAATTCAATAAACGTTTTTTATAAGTATTATGCTGGTATATACTCGTCGTACAGTTATTATTACTTCAATGCTCCACATGGCCTCCACCTCACCTTTCCCATCTGGTTATATGTATATAAATATACTTACTTACCTGTGGTATTATGATGAAAAAGATGATGATGATGGTAACAAAGTAAGAATATAGATAGATTGTTGCTTACTCGTTTTATATTACAAAGATTCCAAACTGTTGACTGTTTTTATTAAAAAAATAAAACGTTGTTTTATTGTTGTTTGTGTTTTAGCAGTAAACCAGACTTTTCATCTTCGTTCTTATTCTTCAAGCACAAAGACAATTAGACGGTATCTTTTTAACTTTTATACATATGAGTACATACATATTTATATTAAGCTTTGTTGAAATTGGGTGAAGATAAAGTTTAAAAGAAACGGTATAGGAAAGAAAGGTTAGGTAACTAGAACAAGGAGAAAGAGAGAAAAAGAATGTAAAATACCGTATTATTCGTCTGATTCTAATTCCCAGATAACCTACTTTTTAAGTTTATATATTCATATACAGCAACAACAATAATTAATAGCAAGATATAACAAGCCCGCCCGGTATGTGTCTTCTCTTGTTCCGTTTCACGTGTTTTTGTCTGTTTATATAGTACATTTAAACATTTTTTTAACATTAAAAAAATAAAATAAATATATCTTATGAGACTGAAAGATTTTAAAAATAAATTGCGAAAGCAATAAAATCTTCTTTTTTTTTTGTAAATGAAATAAATAAATAAACAAGAAAACTTAAAAAAATTTTAAAGTAAAATGAGACAAGTAAAAGAAGTATTGTATGAAAATTAAGTATTTTTATAACAAAAAAGATTTTATTTAAAAAAATTTTAAGAAAATACATATCCTTTCTTAAGAATAAATATTTTTTTTATTTTTTGTAAAAAAACCTTTAAAAAAAGGAATAAACTTTAAAGTTTACGTAAACTTGAAAATTATTCTTATAGGTACATTTTAAAGTAACGGTACTTCAGGATGACAACCGCGAAAATATCCCTCTAGAGAACAATAAAACCTTTTGATTCATTTTAACTAAATCATTGTGTGACTTAGTACTACTTTTTTTTTAAGTGACTATAGGAGTCTTTATTTATGTAGACGAAAATGACGACTATATAGCCGTCCGCCATCTATAAATATGAAATCTTGATCGGAATCCTTACAAAATACAAATTTTGAAAGAAAATAAATTGTGTTTTTATCGTCCATCACTGATTGAAAAGTGAGCGTCGACGTGTTAAATTTAAAAATGGAGAATTCCACGCAAATCGACCACTTTTTTCCTTAAAATTAATATTAATAAAGCTGGTAGAGATAGGTATATATCAATTTTTGGTGTATCTAGTATTAAATTATTTACGATACCACGATGAAGAACAGTATTAAAAACAAAATGTTTGCTACTTATCAGTAGAAATTCGTTTCGCTGTCACACCCGTTACAAAATATGTCACACCCGTTACATTTCTTTTTTTTAATTATGAAAAAAGTATTGCATTGTTCCTCGTCAAATTTTTCCAAAAGGCTCTTTCAAGTTTCTACAGTATAATTAAAAATAATTTTTAGAATTGTTTATATGAAAATTTTATGATATTCAGTGAAATAGACGAAAATCCGTGAAATTCAAAATCTTCAGCGTCACACCCGTTACGCTACTAAAATGACGATTCTGATTAAGAATATTTGAATTTTTCTGTTTTATCGTAGCCGTCGTTTGCTGTCACTAGAGGGCATATTAGGAACATTCAAGTTTAATCAGAGTGCAATTGCTCTACGAGTTTTCAATATTTAAGAGTCAGCATGTCACACCCGTTACAAAATGGAATTCCCCAAATACAGAAGAAAAACTTTCGTCAAATTTTTGTTTTTTATTTCTATGAAGTATTATGACAATTCAAAGATAACAGAAGTATCTTCTATCCTTTTTATATACTTCTCTATGTACTGACTCCTGAAACATAGATATTTCTCGTATTTTACAAAATCCTTATTATAGGATAATTCAAAAATTTTATAAAATTTTTTATAGTTTGTATCTGTTGAAAGGAATTTTTCAAAAATTTATTTGACTAATTTATACGATTTTTAGTAAAAAATTTGTGAAATTCAAATATACTTTTCCTTAATAAAATAACTTTTATATGACTAGCAAATTGCATTTACAGCAATTCAATTTAACGTTACTTAAAATTTAATTCGGTTTCATTTAATGCAATAACTACTTTTTTACTAACTACTAAACTTGAATACGCCAAAAGTACGAAACAATTACAATTCATTTTTTTCTTTTTTTTTTTTCAAAATAAAATATTGACTTTGTGTATCTCCATATTTTAAGAACTGTTATTTGAGTTGACACACAAAATATCAAAAAGTATTACACTTCGATGAATTGGTGTTAAAAATGAACCAATGAATTTTGTAAAAAAAATTTGGTTTTCTTGTGAAATTTTTAAAAGTTTTTTTTGAAAAATTCTCTGAAACAAAAGATAGTTTAAATTTTAAAAATTAAACTGTTTAAAAATATTTTTGAAAATTCTCTCCAAAAAATGAAAAATTATAAATTTTTTTTTTTTATGACAGAATTATTTTTTCAAATTAATTTATAGAAAATATTTTATAAAATTAAAATTCATTTTTAAAGTTCATACACTTTAGTTCGCATAGATATTCTTCTAAATAATTCTTTTGAAAAAAAATAAAATTATAATAATAAAGTTAGGAGAATAAATTATAATAAATTGTATACAAAAAAAAAATTACTTTTATATTGTTTATGTATTTTTTTTTTATTTAAACAGTTATAATTGCGTTTAAAGTTTTTCCTTTGGTTTTTTTTATTATTAATTTTCTTTGTTTCAAAGATTTCAATGAATGACAATCGATCTACAATAATGTGTATCTAACTTATTAGCTACATATTTTTCTTCTATGTTAAGAAAATAATGAAAATGCTTACTTATGTTTTACATATATGTATGTATGTATCTATGTACAAATATATAATTATTGTTTTATAGTTTTTCCGAATAAAAACCACTAAACAGTTAATAGATACTTCATCCATTTTTTAATATTTATAACAAAACAACAAAGTAAATTTTTATGGATCGTCATCATCTATATGTATGTATAGTAACATCGCATTTCAAGACGATCTTACCTTAATAGTAATTTACCACTTCTTGTGTATAGAGTATTTTATTTTCTTAAACCATATTATAACTTCTTTTTTTTTTGTGCTTTTATCTGTTTGGTTTTTTTTTAGTTTGTTTGTTATTCTTATCTCTTTTTAACTTATCCATTCACAGGGGAGGCAGACAAAGTAAAGACATTGATCCGACTACGTGCAGAACTTTCTCCGCTGTTTACTGGTAAACGGAATGCTTCCAAATATGCATGGGCGTAAGTAATACTCAATTTTTTTTTTTCTATGTAAACTTTTTTTTTTTAAAAATATTTTATTTTTAATTTTATTTTTCAATTTTTTTTTTTTTTGGTTTGTTTTTTAATTGACTATACAAGAAAAACTTCTTTTCTTAAAAGCATTTTAACTATCTTGAATCTTCTTCTTGTTCATGGTGTTTTCTTTCATTCTATAAGAAAAAAAAACTTGTCTTTGAAATGTTATGCTTGCATTTGTTTTTTTCTCTCTTTAAAATTTTAAATTTCTTCTTTGATTTTTTTTTTGCAGTATTTTTTTTTGTTGTTTTTAATACATAGTATCTATATATTTTATACTTTAAATTGATGTTTTTCAATATGTATGAATATCACATATGAAACACATATATTGTACATACATATGTATACAACAGTTGATGGACATTTCGGATGGTGTTAAAAGACTTTTGAACAGATTTCTGATATTTTTGTATTAAAAGAATGTGACAGTCTTTTGTATTAAGTGATCACTTTCTTAATGTATATTATATATATTTTATATAAGCAATATATACAAAGATACATACATATATGTAAAATATATAGTATATGTCCCCTCCAAAATGACGAAAAACTCTTTCATGGAATCTATGATGATAATAATGATGAGTATTATAATGTATGTACAACATGGTTGAATGTGTCACTTAATTTGAATATGTAATTTCGAAATTTTCGCTTTGAAATTCTTTTGATTCGAAAACAAAAACAACAAAAAAAAAACACATTTTTAAAGTTTTCATTTCTTTTTTTTCTTGCTGGTTCAAAAAAAATAAAAAAAAGTAACAAAAATAAAATACCAAATTAAAGTAAAATGAATTTGTTTTTTTTTTTTTTTGAATTCTTAATGCATTTCTTCTCTTTCAATCATTTTTAGGCATATTTTTTTTCATCGTTGATTGTTTTCACTTCTTATTTTAAAAAAACATTTTTTTTTTCTTCATTACCACTAGCATCCTGTTCATTTATTGATGATGTTCGATGATTATACAAGAAAATATATTGAAAAGAAAGAAAGAAAGAAATAACAAGAAACTTCATAACAGATATATAACAATAAATTTAATAATACATATTAATTTTATTGAATGAATGATAAAACGGATTTGAATATACATATACATACATATGTACGTAGATAAATTTATAAAATAGATTTACAAAATTTATTATCATATGTATATGCATTTTAAAATGTTTTGCTTCTATTTTTCTTTCTTTGAACTGTTTAAATGAATTTCTTTGTTTTTAAATGATTTTCAATTTTTAGGCTTTTTCTCTTCAGTTATTTATTATTTATTTTTTTTTGCATAATTTCAATATAGATCCGTTTCTTAATTTATAACATGTATTGGGTTCAAATATTTTCAATATATATATGTATGTATGTATGACGATTTATTTTCATTAATCATCATTTTTGAAGAAAAAAGTTTAAGATAAAAATATTATAAGGATGATGCTTTACTTTGTCATTCAATCTATCATTCTTTTGTGGAAATCCCACAGATTTTTAATATATTCTTCAAATTAGAAAAATCAATTAAAATTGAAAAATTGTGTAAAATATTGAGAATAACCTAAATCTATGCCTAATGATGATAAAAATAACTGAAACAATCTAACAGATTTTCAATACATATTCATATGTACATATATGCGTACATATTAATTTCTTCTGTGTAATCTCTATTTAAAATACAAAGTTATTAAAAAAATATTTAATTTTTTTTTGTATTCTTGAATAAAAATCGATATTTTTGATGATTTTTCGAAACTAACTAAGTAATTTTGCCTAAATAGTGTATATGTATTGGTATAAATAGTTTTTAGGAAAATGAAGAAACTGTTCAAAAATATTGGTTTTTTGTCTCAACGAAAAGATAATGTTTAATTTAAAAAATAAATATATGTATTTACCGTTATTCATTATAATAGAAAGTTAGAATATTTTTGATTATTTGAACGAACTTCAAATAATTTATCATTGTACTTTCTTTTAATCCAATTTGGTCATTCTTATAGACATTTTCTTTATCAAATAAGTTTAATTTTATACATAATCTTAATTTATATAAAATGAAAATAAAATTTAAAACAATTTGAGTTACATATATATATATTTTTTTTTTCATTTTCTAATTAATGATTATTTTACCATTAAAAATTTATTTATTTATCAATATTATTTTATTTTCTTTATTTTAGAGTCGTAGAACGAGAATTAAATGTGCCGTTGCCATTATCTAAAATCATTAAAAAATGGAACAATTTATTACAAGAATATAAGGTAAATTAAATAATAAATTTTTCATTTAAATACATATGTACAATATTTTTGAAAATTACTTTAATGGTTTTTATTTATCATTCTAAAAGTGAAAAACAAAAACCTTCATTTAAAATGAATTAAAATTTCAAAAAATTTAGAAAAAAAAAATAAGTGGAACTAAATTCGTTTAACCTCGTTACAAATGTACAAATAACAAAAAAAAAAAAAAAAGAGCAATTGCCAAAAATATAATTTGTGTGTATCTTAACTTTGTCTGTTTGTGGTTTTTACATTTATTATTATTATTATTTTTTTGCTTTTTATAATTAATTTGACATACCTATGTATGTAGTAAAATTAATTAACATAAATGAAATTCCAATTTTCAAGAATTCTTAAAAATTTCTTTTTTGCGAAAAAAAAAACAACAAATGACTATAGTTTTCACAATTAGTAATTAAACTTAAAGCAACAACAAAAATAATAATAGATACAACAAAGAAATGCATATCGTATGTACTTACATATGTACTTAAATATTCATATGTATTTTTTTTTTTTAAATTGCTTATTCAATTATTCTTTAGCATAAAATCAAACCTAATTATACAAAAGCAAGTTATGAACAACAACACTAATATACTAAGTCATTTAATGAGACAACATATAGCTTTCAATTCAAATTGCTTTTTTCTTACGGTGTATAATGATTTTTTTTTTTCTTGTAATATACATATATAAGTACATATGTATACACGAATATAATACAACATACAGTGTTAAAGGAAAGAAGCCGCCAAACATAATTTCACACATAAAAACGACCTTTTCATTCTTTTTCATTTATTATTATTATTATATTTCTTGTATCTCACACCAAGAAAAAGTGAAAGCTGGAATTAAAGAATTTATAAAGAAAAATATATAAAAAAAAAAATGAAATAAATAAATAAATAAAAAATATCTAGCAATGTAAAGCCAAAGAAGCAAGTTAGTAAAAAGTAATATTCCATGGAAGTACCCCACAAACAACTACACCAGAAGAAGTTTAACAGCAGCAGCATGCGTCAGCAACATCGTCATTTTGGTAAAATGTTGTTATTGTTGTTGTTGTTGCTACTATTTTCTTCAGATACTTCTTTAAAACCACATAATAAATAAGAAATTTTATATGTGCACAATCAAGTTACTGTTCTGCTCCTATGAGTAGTTGAACGTTGAAATCTTTTGAATTACTCATGAAATAATAATAATAATATTAAAAGAAAAAGAAGTGGTTATGAATAAAAACACATATTTTTCTTGTTGTTTGGTATGCTAAAGACGATTCAATCTAATGAAGAAAATTCAATTGAATTGATTTAGTTGAAATTGTATTAATAATTGCATACAATAAAGAAATATTATAAAGTATTTTTAAGGATGGTTGAAAATCAAAAAAGAAGAAAATATAAAATAATGAAATTTTAATGGAAATTTATTTATCATTATTATTTTGAATTTATTCTGTTAGTTTTGTATTGTACCAATTGTACATATACATATTAAAATTTTCAAATAAATTTATTTCAATTTCATTTAACATTACAATATGATTGAAATTTGAAATATAAATTTTTAAAAAACTTAATCTTTTACAAAAAAATGCATTTACTCGTTGAAATTTTGTTTATCCTTCAATAAGTTTAGATTATTCTAATTTTATCCTTGAATAAAAATATACTTTAAAGATAATTTTATTTTGTTTCTTGAATATTCAAAGTTTCTGAAATGTATTAAATTTTCCTCTATTACCTTTTGTGTTGTTTGCCTTTTAATAGCTTGTTTCAAAATCAATCGCAGTAAAAGGATATACAACA
Source organism: Bombylius discolor (assembly GCA_939192795.1). NCBI lineage: Eukaryota > Metazoa > Arthropoda > Insecta > Diptera > Bombyliidae > Bombylius > Bombylius discolor. Next base: position 15,404,137 of record OW584241.1, on the reverse strand, counting down.
AAAATACAACAAAAAAATTACATTTCTGATTAAATCAACAATTTTTCTTGATAAAATATAACTTTTTAACTTCTAATAATCGTTTAACAAAAATTACATTATTAATAATATTTTTTTTTTAATTTCATTTTAAAGGTGTACTAAGACAAAAATCCTTTATGTAGTTGTACCATTCTACATTTTAAAAATAAAACAATAATAAAAAAAACAATAAGATCCATTCTGAAGTGTTTAATGATTCATATTACGCAAAACCATACAAGCCATGTATCATGCTTGTGTTTTAGGTGTTACTTAAATAAACAAATTAATTTAACTAATAAAATATGATTTGAGCTTTCCAAAAATTATTAATCTACATTTTTCTACATATTATTTTCAATTTTATTTGTTAAAAGGTAGTTCTTCAAAATTTATTCATTTATCACACATTCTCATTGTTTTTTTTTTTTTAAGTAAAACATTTCCTGGTTGAAAAAAATAACGGATTTATAGATTCCCAGAAAAAGAAAAGCCCTATTATTACATATAACAAATTTTAAATTCTTATCTAATATGTATGATCAATTCTAATTCAAGAATAGACCTACATATATATATTTTTTTATAATCTAACTGTATTTATGTAAAACAATTCTATAAGAACACTTATGAATACCGTGTGACCTACTACATACTACTTATTGCTTAGAAACGAATAAAAATTTAAAAAAAATAAGAAAGAAAAAAAAAAGTGTATCTTAAGATATAAACTAGATTTCTGACACGTGTAGTATCAAGTCACAGAAAATTCAATATTATAAAAATTCTGTTTTCTCAATTAGAAATTCAAATAAAGAGTCTATCTTCACACATTATATACTGTCCAATTTACGTATGAGTATACAATCTTCTACATTAAAATAGACATTTTTTTGTTGTTTTGTTTTCAGTTTTATAAAACCTAAGGAAACATTATCCAAATAATATGTGATGACGATAAACCATCATCGTCACCCAGCTACGTAAATTTTTTTTTTATATAGAAAGCCTTCATATATGAAAGTTTCAATTGATTGCTTCTTTAAAATATATAAAATTTTATACTTGATGAGAAGGTGTTATTTGATATCTGTTTTGCCTGAAATTCTCTTCTTGTGGTCTTCTGATCCACCTATTTTTCTTATATATGTATATATATATTTTTTTAATATAAATTTATATCTGAATTTTTGTTTTCTTTCTGAACTTTTGAAGTATCTTTGAATCCTAACACTACATGTATGTATGTAACATATAAGTATAGGTATATCAACATTTATAACGGAAATTTAAATAAAAGAAAAAGCTGTTAAGAAAAAAAAAAAAACAACAACAACATGATTAAGAAGTATATGTATATACTCTTTATTGACTAAATATAAACTGACGTTATACGACATAATGTTGTGTGTGACCTGCATTTGACCAGATAAAAGAAAAATTTAAGAAAAAAAATAATAAATAAATAAAACATTGCCTGTATTATACAGACAACACCTCTCTTCTTTTTAGTATTAAAATTAACTTAATATGGATATCATCTTCTTTCTTATTTATATACATACATATATATATATACAATAATCTATGTAGCTTTAGTAAAAAATGCTTACGGAAGAGTTATGTTAAAGATAAAAAATTAAAAAAAAGTAAAAGAAAAATTTGGTATTCGTTTTGGTTACGTTGGTACCTTTCAGTACCAGTTTGATTCCGTTTGATTCTTAATGATTTCATTTCATTTATTTCATAAAAAAAAAAAAAAAATATCCGCTTCTGATTGTCCGAATGTACATATGTATATATGTAATTCATTTGTACAAAAAATTTTGAGTTTCATTATAATAATTTTTGGTAGAAAGCGAAATTTTCTCGGTCTTGATTTCAATTGGATCTTCTTCTTTTTGAGCCAATTTTTTTTTTTTTTTACATTTTTTTCTCACATTTTTTTTTCCTACTTTTCTTTTGAATTTTATATGTACCTATATCTATATAAACATATTTATTTATATCTTTATTATTTTTTTTATTTTTTTTTTTTTGGTAAAATATCATATTTGAATCTATGCTCTCAAATTTCTGGAAAGTTAATCATGAAAAAGTAATGCTTACTAAATGAATGTAACATTTTTATAGATTTATTTACTAAATATTGAACGGTTTACTGTTTGTTATTTTTATATCTTTACGGTTTTATGTATAACGCTTTTTGACTTCATTTCGATGAACCACTAAAATAACCAAAAAAAAAAAAAAAACTAAAAGTAACAACAACATTGATTTGTTCATTTGGTAATTGTTAATTGACATGTTTTTCTTGGACGAAAAATATATCTACGAATTGAAAAATGAATAAAAATGAATTATGATCATCATAATTATCATTATTCGAATAGCTGTAGTTTACCGTATATTTCTCGTTATTGCTATTATTATTATTATAAATTTTGTGTAATTAAACAAAAAAAAAAGTATAACTGATGAGAGCAATTAATGAGCGATTCACCTTTCTATACGGTAGCATTTATGAAAAAAATTTTACCAAAATAAATTTTTAAAAAATAAAAAAATTACTTAAAAATGAAAGAAAATATAAGTACAACTCCTATATATAACTTATATGATTTCGTTAGGCCCTGGCAATTGCACCTTTTTCACCTGTTATTTGCTTAATAGAGCAAATCTATAAAAATTACGAACTCTACAACAGTATTTTACAAAATATAGATACAATACCAATTTATGTATATAAATAATAATTTTAACAAAATATTTTTACTGTTGTTGATTTAGGTTTCGATATTTTGGTTATATTAATGATCGCATTCATATAATTAAAGTCACTATCACTTGAAAAAAAAAAAAAAAAACAAAAACACGCAAATAAAAAAAAAATATATCTAAATACAATCTTTTACTTCTAGTAACACTATTTTATTCTTGATTTTATTTTTGTTTTTTTTTTTTTTAGTTAGCTAATTACTAGGTACATTCACATAAGAAAGAAAGTAAAAAAAAAACATACAAAAATTATTTTATTTTTCTTTTTGACTGAATTTATTATATACTCTACAATTGAATTTCATCGTTAACAGATTTTATATTATTTTTAACTTTTTAGTTACAATTCTTTAATTGGTTCAGTGAAATTTTTATTTAAATCATAAAATTATTTAAAAAAAAAAAACAAAAACAAGAGAAAACAAAACCTTATGTTTTCTAAAATTCTCAAGATATAAATATGTATTTATTTAAAGAAGGCATGTTTTATATACTGAAAATATCTTGCAGAAATAGTATCTTTATTTTTAAATTAAATACAAGCATTTTAGAGTTTTTTTTAGCAATTTTAAAAGAATCAGGACTTTTCCAAAAAAAGCTCAGTTTTCATTCGAAAAATTTTGTATTAAATCATAATAGAAAATTTCAGAAGATTATTTTTTACAATAAAATCTTACAAAGAAATAATTTCTAGATAGATATGTATATAAATGAAAATCTTAACATTTTTGTTACAATAAAATCTATAAGCACTTTCACGTTTGAATGTATTGCATATTTTAATACTTTTACTATCATTCACAATTTAAATTAATGTTAAACTGATATTTTTCTTTCCAATTTTTAAAAATGAAGTTCTTTTAACCTTACATTGGAATTTTACCTGTAAGAAAAGAAAGCATACTTTTCAAAAGAAAAATAAATAAACAAAACAAAAAAAAACATAATATTTTATTCAAAAATTCATATGCAAATTTAGAAGAAAAAAAAAAAGCGAATTTAAAATCATATAAACTTTCACTGTTATATTTTTATATTTTATTATATTTTTTTAATGCCAGAAAACGGAAAGTTAATCGTCTAACGCATTCAAATTAATAAATTGAAGAGAATAAAAACAAGGTCTAATATGAATTGTTTATTTATTTATTTTTTTTTTCTACTTTTTATTTTTTATTTTTTTGTTTCTTTGAAATTTTTATTTAGAAAATTATGTTTTTCTTTTACGTCATAATTTTTCTTTTTTTCTTCTTTAATGTGACCTTAATATTTTTTTTTATAATTTTTGTTTTTAATTTAAACATATCCTAAAAAGATTTTTTTTCAAATTTAATTTATTTTTTTTTTTTCATTTACAATTTATATGTATGTAATTTTATTCTTCATGTAAAAAAAATGTACTTCATGTTCTTTTGCAATCTGGATTTTTGTTTGTTTTTGTTTTTTTTGTATCGTCATATGTTTATGTTTCTTTAACTTGAAAAACATAAAAAATGCATGTCTACTCGAAAATAGAAAATATATGTATATTTCATAAATTGCATATTTATCATGTTATGTATGTACATATATGTAATTAATATCCTTGTAAAAATACATAATTTCAAGAAAACAAAAAAATAAAATAAAATAAAAAGTCATTATACCACAATAAATGAAGAACTTTCGAAAATTTTTTTTTTAAAGAAAAACCAGAAAATTCAAGAAAATAAAAATGAAAAGATTTATATATTATTTTTCTTTTTCAACAAATTTCTCTATTACGTATAAAAATACTTGTATATTTTTAAAACACAATTTTATTGTGTAAAATGTTTGTTTGATGATTATTTTGTTGTTGTTGTTTTAATTTTGATTTTTTTCAATAAATACATATTTTATATAAGAAGTTTTATTGCGGAAGTATTTTTTTTGGAGAAAATATAATTCTTATACTTAATATATAGATACATAAATACATACATAGATACATAAATATGTATATGTATGTATGAATATAATGTGTACATAATACATAAAAACAAGTTAAATTTAAATCAACGAAGTAAATCGAAAAATTTCACAGTGAGTATGGTAAAAGAATTCCCGTGCAACCTTCACCGAGAAAACCACAATATCTTATCTACCTGTGTGTACCTACAATAACTGTGAGTTGTTATTGCTTCTTTTAACTATATAACTACAGTTGTTTTTTTTTTATTATTATTATAAGTAAAAGAAGAAAGAAGGTATTTATAGCAAATTCAAACCGATACACTTTGCCAGTAATGCTTAATGTGCTTTTCTTTAACTTCTATCTACCATCTATAATAAGTATCTGTTATAAAGGTACTCTTGGCCAAAGTAATTGTTGTTATATTTGTTGTTTTTGTTTTTTAATGTTATTGTCATTTGCACGATCATTTTCTTGTTTGAAACAACTTAAACTAGCTATATCTATGGTATAAAGTTATTGAAGAGTATCTAAATACATATAAATAAATATATATACATATATAGTACATACAGATCGAAGATCTTCCAAGTTCCGTTCAATTGTGAGTTTTGTGACCCAGTCTGGCCGGTGGGGTTTCACTGCGGCCAGAATCACTTTCTCCTACATTCACGTATGTTGAAATAAGCGATTCATTTCTTTTTTAAATCATTTGTTGTTGTTGCTTTTTATTTTTCAATTTGCTTTCTTGTTTTTATGTATCTTTTTTTTTCTTTTACTTGATACTTTTACATACATACATATATTATTTTACTTTAGTTTTTAATCAACTGCTGTTAATGTTAATATGACGTCTTTTCTGGAGAATTCTTTTTTTTTTCTTGTTTTTATTTAAAGAAATCACTTTGATATATTATTTTATATGGTATATGTTAAAAAAAAAAAATGCACTAGATATATGTATTAGATAAATTTTATAGATGATTTCTATATATATGAAAATTTTTGCGTACTATCTAGCAATATAAAAAGATAGCAGAGAGAAAAAAAAAAACAATTTTTTAAAAAAAAAAGAAAAAATAATTTGCTATTGTTGTTTTTGTATTATTTCACCTTTTGCCAAATATTTTTAAGTGGTTTTAAACTGTTACAAGGCTGTCAGAAATTTGAATGAGATGATCTACTCTTGATGATGTTTCTTTTTTTTTATTTCTTTTTTTATAATGAATACAAGAGTTTTATTTTAAAAAAATGACGAAAAATAATATAAAAAAAAAAGTAGCATAGAAAAGATTAGAAAGTTTTTGTGGTTGACTATTAGATAAATTAAGATAATTTTTTTTTTTTTTTTTTTTTTGTACAATATGTAAATGAACTAGTTTTTATTCTTTATATTAAGTAGGTCAATTTTAAAGAACAAATACATAATTGTAAGTCTGAGTGATCATTTTAACAGCACAGCATATTATTAAAAAAAAAAGTAAAGCTGATACAAAAATGAAATTGGGTTTTTTTTGTTTTTTTTTTTCGAATAAAAAAATTTTGGAGTAATGTTTTTTTTTAAATAACTGTGCTATTTTATTTAAAGAAGTTCAGACGAATTGTTTATTGAATTTGTTTTTTGTGTTTTCTTTTTTTGAATATTTATAACTTCCATTTATTTTATAAGAAATAAAATTGTAAATTAGTTTTAAATAAAAATTTTTATATTTAAAAATATTTTTCAGGCAATAAAATTATCAGAAGAACCAAAACGACGAGAATGGCCATTTTTTACTCTTATGGATGTATATTTTAGTGATCAAGTAAATGATCCAACATTACGTTTATTTTCGTCAACAAAAACCCTTAAAGAAACTATTGATGATAGTGTATTCGAAGATGATCCTATCATATCATCAGCAATTGCTGCAGCAACATCTGGTGCACTTATGGATATTTCAGAATTGGTACGTCGACAAAAGATGAAACAAGAAAATGATACTGACAGCAATTTTGGTGATATAACACCAGAAACATCATTAAATGATTACAATAATACAAATGATGATAATAAAAAATCATTGACAAGTTCTACTGAGCAACAACAACAACAACAGCAACAACAACAATCACAACAACATTCTCATCCAAGACGTAAAGAAAGAGATATTCAGTCACAACAAGAATACAAACAACAGCAAGCAGCTCAGCAACAGCAAGCTCAACAGCAACAAGCTCAACAACAACAAGCTCAACAACAGCAACAACAACAGCAGCAACAGCAGCAACTTCAAAGAGAACAATCAATTCATCAGCAACAACAAATTCAACAACAGCGGCAGCAACTTCCACAACAACTTCCACAACAACCTCAACCATCAGAACATCAAACTATCGATCAAGTATTTGTGTTCCATTTTATTTTAAATATTCGATTTAAAATTATTTAACAGCTTTTTTAATCCATTTTTGTATTTTAGTATTTATTATCTTGGAATAATTTCCATGGAAATATGTGCAGAGGATTCCATAGCCTTCAAAAAGATGAAAAAATGGTAGATGTGACAATTGCAGCTGGAGGAAAAATCTTCAAAGCACATAAATTGGTAATGTCAAAAAAATAAAAGAATTTCCAGTGCAAGTAAAAATAATATATTTTAAATTATTTTTCAGGTTCTATCTGTTTGTAGTCCATATTTTCAGAAAATCTTTCTAGATCATCCATGTAGTCATCCAATCCTTTTCATGACTGATGTAGACAGTAATCATATGGCAGGACTTTTAGATTTTATGTACAGTGGACAGGTGAAAAACTAATTAATTTAATTTTAATCGAAACTCACCATTAATGTGTCTCTTTATATATTTTTTTAAGGTCAATGTTAAATATGAAGACTTACCTAATTTTCTGAAAACGGCTGAAGCAATGAGAATTAAAGGATTACATAGTGAAGTACGTATTTATTATTTCAACAGAAAGTTTGAATATCAATTAATTATTTTACCATTTTTTTTAGAGTACTATGGAATCAGAAGCAGATTTTCGAACTCCAAGACTATCAGATGATGCACAAACCAGCAGATATCATACAATTGGTAATCAATCATTAAATACATCTTCAGCACATTCATCAATTTATTCAAATACAAATGGTCCAACAACACCAACAAATATAAATAATCCAAATAGTAGTCCTGCCAGATCCTGCCCACCACCAATACCAAGTCCAAATTTTTTAAGTTTTCGTGATCATATTAGATCAAAAGCAGCCATTAATGAAACATTTATGAATAATGCAGCTGCAAATAATAATAACAATAATAATAATAATAATTTGTCAAATGAAAAATACTCAATTCAACAAACAAATAGCAGTAATAAAATTCTTGATGGACGTAAACATCATAAATATTTTGCAAAACGTAAAATGTTAATGCAATATAATCAGGATATAATGCGTGAGAAACGTAACAGAGAATTTAGTGAAACTGAACCACAACAATCATCTCAGGTGCATCAGCAGCAACAGCAAGAACAACATTCACCAATTAATGATAATTTTCGTATAAAATTGCCTGATTTACGTGGAGCTAGCAATATAACAAGTAGTGGTAGCAGTGGAAATGTTACTACAGAAGGAAATGGTGGAGGAGGAGGAAGAGGAGAAGGAGGAGGAGGTAGTACCGGTGGTGGCGGTAGCGGAGGAAATACCACCAGTGGTAGAAGTGGAACACCAACACCAACAGTGGATATTCGTGAAGAGGCTCTTAATTTAGTCCAGACAATCAAGAAGGAACCATGTGATCCAGATATAATTTCTCATTCTCGAGGAGGTGATGATAGACACGAAGAAGATTGCAGTTCAACAACACCAACTGATTCAACTGTTGATGAAGAAGCAGAAAATGAAGCAAAAGCAGCTTTGTTAAAATTAAGACATTCAATTCTTGAACAAAATTTAATAAATAGTAATGCAGGAGGAAATAATAATAATAATAATAACAATAATACGAATAATAATAATAACAACAACAATAATAATAATAACAATTATAGTAAAAACAATAATAACAAGTCAACATCTGGTGAATGCGGTCTTGATCGAAATTTGAATGCAGTTTGCAGTTAGAATTTTTTTTTATTATATTTTTCTTTAATATAAAAAAATGTAAAAAAAAATTTAAATCAAAAAAATAAAGAAATTGTTAATAATTTACATTTTTTTTTAAGTAAATTCACTTGAATGAGAAAAAAAAATAACATTGCGGAAAAATGAAATTTAAATGATTTAATTTAATTTAATTTGATCATTGTTAATCAGGTCAATTAAACACTTAATAATTTAAAAAAAAAAATAAAAAAAAAATAAATTATTTGCATTTTTAAAATAAAAAATGAAAAAAAGATTTAAAAAAAAAAGAATGAAATTTATAATTAATTTTATTACATTTGTTATTGTTTTTGTTATCACAATTTTTTATTATTATTATTATTTTTTTTTTTAAATTTAAATATCATTTTGATCTATTTTTTCTTCCTTTTTTTCTCTAGAATTATTAATTTTTATTTTCTTACTTCTTTCAATATTCGCGTGCTGTTCTTATTTATTTATTATACATACTAGTAAGTCTTTATTCTAATAATTTTCAAATTTTGATGACGTTAATTTTAATTTAAAAAAAGAAAAAAAAAAGAAAATAGAATGTTTTTATTTTTAAGTTTAATTATAGTGTTTTTTTTTTTTATTTTCTATTTTTCACATAATAGATAAACATTTTACATAATATATGATATAGATACCACGATATTGATATCTATCGATAGCTATGTATATGTAATTAAAATTATGAGAAATATTATCAATTAGAATTTAAAATGTAGATAATTTGTTTGTTCATTTATTATTATTATTTTTAATTTTTTAATTTAGGTGTTAATATTAGAAATAATTGAAATGAGAATGTTTTTTTTTTATTTTTAATTTTGTATATGATATCCTAATATCGTTGTATCTACATCAATGAATATATGAAATGATTAATGAATTTTATTAAATGATAATTTTCTTTGTTATACGTGATTAAACACTCTTAGAAATATAAAATATTAACAATATTAATTTTTTAGGGTATACAGAATGTGAAATTAAAAGTCGAAAATTATACGTTTAACGTTTTATTTCAAGACAAAAAAAAAAGTGAATAAATGCTATTTGGATGGATTATTAGAGAAAAAAAAACAAGAATTTTGCATATTCTTTAAACCCCTCAATGACAGTTTGTAAATGATTTTTCAAAAATCGTTGTTTTAGAAAATTTTTATTAATTAAAAAAATTTAAATTTATACCTTGAAATTTGAATTTTCCAAATTAAAAAAAAATATATATCTTTTTCAATATCCTTAATACATTGAGATACGTATTAAAAATTTTATTTCTAAGAGTGTATCTTAATTACCTAATTATAATTTTAAATTTATAGAATGTATTTCAATTATTTTATTATGACGTAATAATTGAATTGCAATTATATTACGTAAAATGTAATTGAAAAAAAATTCAAAACACATAAATGTATATGACTTTAATGATGAAATTGTTAAAATTATAAAAAGTTTAGATATACGTATAAAAAAATTTACAAAAATAAATTGTTTTATAGCTATTTTATAGCTACAGAAGAAAAAAAACAAATACTTTTACACCTACATAATGCATTAGAATTGAATTGTTATCACTTTCATTTAAAACACAAGTCAATATATTGAAATTTGAAAGTTTTCATCTTAACAATTTCATAGAAAATGTCAATTTCAATCAATTACAAATTAAACAATTATCACTTTAACCGACAATAATAAAGCTGGAAAATTCAAGAAATTATTGGTGTAAAATTAGACTTAGAATAAATTGTAAATTTTTTTTATTTTCTTAAAATTAATAAAATTTTGTAATTATAATAAATTTTTTAAAATTCAGCTACGTTTAACTGCCCTAATTAAAACAAAAACAGACAAGAATGCAAAAAACAAAAAAAATTGAAATTAAAAATAATTATTTTTCATTCGGTTTTTGATTTTGTACATAAAATTTAATTAAATATATAATTTTTTTTTTTTTTCTGAAATTTTGTTCTATTGAAATATGTAAATAGATCAGTAACAAAATTTATTTCAAATTATTTAAAATTTATACTATATTAATAATTGAATATAATTTAATTGTAAAATATTTAAAAAAAAAATAAATAAAAAAATCGTGTAATTTTAAATAATTATCAGATTTTGTATCCTTGAAAACAACGAAAAAAATTGGAGAAATTTGAATGAACAAAATGAAAGACAAAATCATTGATTTCCAATATTTGTTTATTTTATTTTTTTTTTATAGGAAAAACAAATAATAATCATTAAAAAGAAAATGAAAATAAATTTTTTAGGACGTAAAAAAAAATTAAATGAAAAAAAAGAAAAAATAAAAGAAAAACTACAACGACATGAATCGAATTTGAAGAATTTTTTTTTTTTTTTTTTTAAATTTAAAAATAATTTTTATAATGAATTCGCATTTATTTTACATAATTAAAATTTATTAAAAATTTTGTAATGATTTTATAAAAATTCAGGAAAATTACTCATTTTTATAATCATTAATTATAATTTAATTATAAGAATATTTAAATAATTAAGTTGAGGAAAAAAAAAAAACGAAAAAACAACAAACAAACAAAAAAAAATGAGAGAAAAAAAATCTTGTTTATAAGTAATAAAATATAATTTTAAACTCAATTAACAAAAAAAATAATAATAAAAATAAAATAAATAAATAATACAGTAAAGGGTTTATCCCTACGGTAAGGCTCATCAAGTTAAAAAAAAAAAAACACACACACACACAAAAATATTAAAAAAATATTTTTTTTTTTTAATTCGTAATTACTAAAAAATATTAGGAATACTTAATATTTTTCAATTTTCAAATTTTAACAAAAAAAAAAAAAAATATCAATTAATTATATTTTTAGTTATAGGGAACATTTTTAATGGGAGTCATTAGTACTTATTTTCTGCTTATCGTATTTACAAAAAAAAAATAAATAAAATAAATAAAATAAATAAATAAATATGAATTTAAATTTAAATTAATTTTGAAAAAATAAATTTAAAAAAAAAAAATGATGTTTTTATTGATATTGCAGAAAACAAAACTAGTTCTTAAATGTTTATATAAAAATACATAATACATATTACACGTACATATATATTTTTATTTTTATTTTTATTATTATTATTATTATTATTTTATTTTTTTTTTTTTTTTCAAATTTATTTATTTTTAAATTATGTAAAATTAGTTTTTAAAAATCATGAAATATATATAGAATTTTTTTTTTTATTTTCATATAAAACAAAAATAATTATTGTGTAGTTTCCTTTTGGAACAAATTATATTAAATGTAGTTTTTTTTTATTTTCACTCATAAAATTATTATATTATAATTATTTTTATATATTATGAAAAAGTTAAAATCTGTTTTTTTTTTTTAAATTTTTTTTTTTTTTGTTGTTTTAATCATTCCATTAATTTTAGAATTTATTTTTTTTTTTGTTCATTGGTTACTTTCTCAAGTTTTTATTATTTACTTAAAAATTGTATATGTAATATGGTTTAACATGCATATAATATAGAAATATACATAATAATACATTATATATATATAATTTTTTTTTTTTTTTTTTAAATTCAAAATAAAATTTATTTTAGCACAAACTAGCATTTTTTTTTTTTAAATTTAATTCCTTTTTAAATGGGGGTTTTTTTAAAAAAATTTATTGTAAAAGATTATTGCAAATTTCACACTTTCTAAAAAATATTGGCTTATTTTCAATTATTTTGAAGATTTTTTTTTTCCCATGAATTGCAAATTTAATGAACGATTTTAAGATTTTTTATTTTTATTTTGAAAAAAGTGATTTTACAAAAAAGACAGAGGCAAAAAAGTAGTAAACATAATTGATGATTTAATTTATTTTTCAATTTACAATACCTGCTTTAACTTAAAATTGGACAATGAAGTTCACATATACTTTTCGAATTTTTTTTCTCTTAAAGGATAAATCATTTTTATTTTTACCATGATTTTCCGCACATGAGTTTGGTTTGTAGAATTATTCAATTTCAATGTTTTAGCTTGTATCACGCTGATTAAAGGATAATTTCCATAAATTTTGTATTCCGTATTTTTCAAAAGAACTCTTAAAACATGAAAATGAAAGGTGAATAAAAGATTCTTAACACAAAGAGAACTTTTCCTCACATGGTAAGATAATCCTAATTTTCTTTAAACTTTCAAAATAACGATATACATATGTATCTATCAACCATCACTATTTTACAGTTTCTCTTAATTTCCAATTCACAATTTCGAACTTGTAATTACAGTTTTTTTTTTCTTACCTATAATCTTAATTACAAACAAAAATAAAAGTCTTTTGCAGAAAATTTCAAGGGGTCATATCGTCCTGTAACACTGATCCAAGAAAAGAATCACAAATAATTGAATTTGGTTGATTATTTTTTTTATAAAACATTACTTAATAAGTCATTAAATTTTAATGTGTATTTATTTTTATAATTAATTTTTTTATTTTCACATGAATTTTTTACAAGTTTTATTCAGAAAAATACACTTTTTTCCCTTTGAAAATTAAAAAAAAAAAACATCTAATTTTTTAAAATTTACACAAAAATATATAAAATTTTCAAATTGTTAAAATTTTAATTCTATCAGTCAAATGACTTAAATAAAACTTCAGTTACATGAATATTTTTAGGTGCATCATTTTTAATTACTTTAAGTAATTTATTAACATCACAACAATAAGTATAACCTTTTGTTATATCATTGAATGCTTCATTTTTCCAACCATAATTTTCACAAATATTTTCACATAAATATTCAATTTTTTTTGCAAAAGGATTATTTAAAGTTATAAATGCAATACCTTTATTATCATATTTAAGAATTTTCCAATACCATTTTGGTACAATTATATTACCATTTGTTTCAAGTGAAATTTTTACTTCTTTTTTATGAATATTTGGTAATGTTAAAATTTCAAATATTCCAGTATAAATTTTTAAATTATTTTTTAATGAACTTGCTACTTTTCTAGCAATATTTTCAATACGTAACCAATTTCCAGAATTAATTATTTGCCATTCTGGTGCAACATTTATATAAAAATATGTTGCATATTGCCATGTTCTAAATAAACCATCTTTATCTGGTGTTAAATGTCCACGTGCTAAAAATGATGTTTTATTAATATATTTACGTGCTAATTCTTCAGATTCTAATAATTCAGTGAATCGATTCAATTGTGATATTTGTTTATATGATTTTATTGGTTTAACATTTTTTGGGATTCCAGTTATTTTAAATACTGGTCGTAAATTATCTGATATTGCATAATCAATTGATTTACCACGAATTTCATATTCTGTATAAATAACTGAAGCTATTTTTGAATTATAACAAACTTTTATATATTCAATAAAACCAAATTTTATTGTATTGAAACCAATAAGAAATAATGAACCATTTTTTGAACAATTATTATTTGTAATTTTTACATCACCAGTAATTGTTGTCATACATTCAGTATCCAGTAATTGATTACTTCCATTGTTCACTTTAATTCTATTTTTACATTGAAGTGAAGCTTCTGAACCACTTGCTAAAGAAAACATAAAATTAAAAAAAAAAAATTAAATTTGAATTAATTTTAAAATAAATTACTGATTAATTTACCTTTCACAAAAGAATTACCGGAACCAGTACATATGGCATAAGCTTTATCATTGTTTGATAATTTCAATTGTGGTCCCAAATTAGACCAAAGTTTACCATTACTCGTTACAAGTAATGCATCCTTTTGAGGTAATTCTTTTTGAATATCAATGCTGCAATCTATTCAAATTTTATTATTATGATTTTTGGAATTAAAATAAATTTTTCTCAAATTAAGAAACTTACCACTTAAAATTGATTCTATTTTAACGTTCAAAATCACAAAAACTATAAAATAAAATATTTTTTGACGAAATAAATCCATTTTAAATGATCGATGAAAAATTTTAAAATATATGAAATAATATTTTTCTTTTATTTTATAGAACAATATTTTCTCTAGATATTGTCAATAAACAGTCATTTTATTTATACTACTCGTATATTAATTAGTATTTAAACAATTGTTAATTAAATATTATGTACCATATTCTACATGTTCAAGTGTAGAATAGTATTAGTTCAAAATTTTCTATACAATTTGTAAACAACGTCAAATTCCTGAATAACATAATTATTCTTTTATTGTTTTAATATATTTACAACACTCATAATATTCAATTAATTTTCCACTATACATATGTTCAATTTTCATAATAGATATTTTCACAATCGATAGAAAAACAATATATGGTCTAATTAATACAGATATATACCAGTACAACTACACATAACGTTACTTAGAACTGAATAAAAAAAAAAAAATAATTAAACAAGAAAATGATAAAGTTCAACGAATGTGTTATAGAAGGTAAACATTGCTTACTATCTCTCGTTAATAGAATTTTATTTTATAAAAAATAATTCAAATATTTTTCTTTAATTTCATCTATGACTAACACAAAATACATACATATGTACATATATGTATATACCGTGTACATGTATAATATTTTCCAATGAAAAATAACTTTGAAAAAAAAAAAAAAAATTCTTAAAAATTAAAATGATTACGCTTACGAATATGCAACAGATTGTTATTGCGCCACAATATTAAGCGATTACGAGCTGAATACGAGTATCTACAATCTACATATGTACATATATACATATGTAGGTACATTTTTTTTATCTCATATAATTGAGTTAATAAATCTCTACTTTGAAGAAAAAAATAAAATTGAATTGAATTATTAATTTAAAAAATAATCGAGTAAAAGAAACCACAATTTACAGCAATTTAATTGAAAAATCATCAAATTTTAAAAATGTATTTTATTATATCACATTAAGGATTTAAATGGTTTCAAAGATATTTAGAAAAAAACATTTTTAATTATTCTGAATTTGTCGTATAAAAATATTGACAATGACAGCCACTTATATGTAGATTTTTCATTACTTTTTTCTATATTCTTTTATTATTCTATCTATATTCTATAGTATAATAGTATCTATATGTAGAAAAATCCGCTATTCTTTTTTACATTTAATTACAAAAATTTTCACTGAATCTCTCAATAATACACTTTTAATAAAAAATTTAATTTGGACATTTTATGTTTACTTATTTGCGAAAAATATTTTTAAAAAAACATTAACAAAAGCTTACTGTAAATGTCAGATTCTTAAATATATATTATATGCTTCAATAAAATGCTATAGAAGTCAGTATCTTTAATAAAATGAATTTTTCAACTTATAAGCTTTCATTATTTTTCAGATTCTATTTTAGAAAACTATCATATTTTATTTCTTATGAGTCATTTCCACAACATACTCTTTAGTTTTTTAAATACATATTAGAAGAATACATATATATATATGTAGTTAATTTTATTCAGAATATTTTACACATTCATGAGAATTAATCATCGGTTTTTTTTCTACTTTTTGCTTTTATATTATTTTAAGAAGTATTTTTTGATTACACCAAGGACCAAAAGTAAATATTTTAAATCTTTTATTTATATACATATCATCATCTTCACATAGCGCCAAAAATGATACTTAGCCTACATTTTTTTCTTTTATTTTCAAGTCATATCATCATGAAATTTTTCGAATATTTTATATATGTGAAAAAAACTATCTTTAATACTATATAAAGTAAAAACAACAGCTATTAAAACAAATATTCATCCATTTGTAAATCTTCATAATGACTAGCTAATAAAGTGATGTTCGCACTTGTTTAACTTTACACGCTAAACAAAACACCTTTTATTGTGTTAAACGTTCTCAACAGAGAGTTTATCATTATATAATATGACACCTTACCATTTGAACGTCTTAGGAAATACATACATACATAACTCAATGTCTACTTGATCTATTTAACTTTAGGACTTTTTCAAATGTTTTCGATAAAAAATATCGGGTTTTGGTCCACGGGATGCTGAAATACAGCGGTGGAAACACGTAAATTGTTTCAAACGACTTGTTAATAGCTGAATTAATTATTCATTCATTGCTGAGTCGATTGAAACAACTTACGTGATTCCAACTCAGCTAAAAAAAAAAAATTCAAATCCCTATACAAAATGTATACGATCTGACAGAATTGGGTTTTTTCGAAGAAAAAAAATGATTTTTTTTTTATTACTTAGACTTTTAGTTGTTTCATTGAGCCCTTAAATCGAAGAATTGATAAAATTTCAAGATAATAGCTCAGAGATTAAAGTTAAAGCAATGACAATATAAATTCTATATATGTATCTGCTCTGTGGTTAAAGTGTATTTGCATACGATTAGTCCATTCTAAGGAAATTATATTTGTACTGATAATGGAAAAGCCGATATATCAGTTTTGTGGTATTAAAACGATTAAAATTAGAAAAATAAAATACGTAATTTTGATTTGTATTTTTTTTCATTCTCAGTGGGCGGAGGAATTCACCTGGTAAATATAAATGCTACATCAAATAATAAACAAAATATAAAAGGAGAAATCCTATGTTATTTGTTTTTAAATATTAATTTTATTTCATTTTTTATTTTTTCTTTTTTTTTTTCTTATTTTTTTTGAATATTATTTATACTAAATTTAAATCACGAAGAAATACAATATATTATAAAAACATATCTTTTATCTTTTATTTTAATTATATTATTAAATTTTTAAATGGTAATATTACTTTTAGTAATAAAAGCTGAATTGTTTTTTGTTTTTATATTTATTTTATTTTATTTTTTTTTTTAAATTATTGTATGTGTATATATACTTTTGTATAATTATATACTATATGTAAAGTAATGTATAATATGAATTTTAATTCCTTTTAATTATATATATATATATATTTTTTTCTATTTTTCTCAAATGTAATTTATAATTACATATTTGAATTTAATTCATAATATGTAAATAAATTATACACTTATTATTTCTCTCTATCTCTTTCTCTTTCATAAAAAAAAAAGATTAAATTAATGAAAATAGCATTACTATACAATAAATCTATTTCTAATTGAAATGTTAAAAAAGATTTTTATTTTTCTTTTTTTTTTAATTTATATCATGAATTTTATTCAATTTATAATTATTTTTTTTTTTTTTGGTTCTTAATTAATTTAATTTGAAATGAAATTTTCAAATATGACAGAAATAAGATTTTTTTTTTTTTAAATTAATTTAGAATTTATTTGTGTTTTTTTTTCTAATTTTAAATTTTAACAATTAGTAATAAAAATTTTAATTTAATTTTTTTTTTTTTTCTATGAAAAAAAATAAACATAATTTTTGATTTATGTTAAAAAATTTGATTCTTTCAAATAGTGTTTTTTTTTTCTAAACTTTTAAAAACAATTAAAAAATTCTAATAAATTCAACAAAATTATAAATAAATAAATATTTTTTGTTTTTACAAATCTTTATTTATTTTATTGTTTCTTTTTTTTTTTTTTTCTATTTTTTGTTTTGCTTCTGTATTAAAAATTTTTCAATTGTATTGTTTTTAATATAATTTTTTTTTTATAGGTTTATCCCTGATTATTGAGGTATTCGTTTTATGTATATGTATGTATTTATATTTATAATATGATTTTATATATCGTTAATTATGAATTATTTATTTTGAAAATATTTTTATAAACTTTTAGTGATGATGCGTATTTTTTTTTTTTTTTAAGCAAATATTTATTTTTATTTTAGTAGATACATATGTACATATGATTTTTAAAATTTTATTATGTGCTTGTTAATATCGTTTATTTGATTGTTTTTTTTTTTATAGCCATTATTTCAATTGATTCTTTTTTTGTTTAAATTTCAAATTGTTTTATTCACGAATTAAAAAAAAAATATAAATTGTCTTCAACAACAACAACAACAAAAAAATTGAAATTTCATTATTGAAGTCAATTTTATTTTATTTTTCATGATGAGGAAACAATTTGAAACGTGGTAATGAATTCGTTATTTTTTGTTTTACTAGAATTAACCAGTAAAAAAAAAATGATCCTTTTTTTTTTTGATTAATAATATTATATGTTATTTCAGTTAAACAGATATTTCGTATAAATGTAATTATTATTATTATTATTTTGTTTATTGTACTTTGATTTGAGGTTTTTTCGGTTGTAATGAATTGTACAATGTTTTCTTGTACGATACGGCAATAAAGTTATTTGAAACTTTTTAACAATAAATGAGTTTAGTTCAGATTATCGTTTTGAATCTTAACGATTGTATTTTAGTTTATTTTATTTATTATTTATTCAATATTCAAATTTTAACAGGTATTGATTGAATAAATGGATCGGAAATGCTGAAATTGTTTGTGTTATTTTTATTAGTGAATTTCCGTTTCTATTACGTAATTTATATACAAACTAAACCAACTGAACTAAAAACACTCAATTATACGTGTGATATGGGTTTTCAACGGTAACATCAAGTGTATTCTAAATATTATATAGGATAAATAAGTATGTTCGATTTTATGTAATTATCATGATTTAGAAAAAAATACATAATTGAAATGTAGGTATATAATGTAATCTACATCTTTAAATAAAGAGAATAAAGTAAATCCTGTTGTTTATAAAATAAATAAATGGCGCTTACTTCTAAAAAAATTGTAATTAACATAAATTTTTTATCGAGTTATAACCAAACTCCTCATTGAATTTTATTCTATTCAAAACATTTAAAAAACAACACAAAAAAATTAACAAGAAGGAAAAACAAAAGACAAGAACAAAAAATCAATCCAAATTAAAAAAAAATATATAATGTGTGATTTTTTTATGAGATGTCTGCATAAATTTCTAAAATTTCAAATATTTGATAAATTTTGAATATCTTCATATCACATTCACAAATCCTAAATGTTACACAATTAATTTTTGTTAAGAGTAGTAAAAAAAAAATTAATGTACAAATTATACTTAACAAAAACATTTATAAGATACAAAATTTCATTTAGGCAAATTGTTAAAAAAAAATTTCGAATAAAACACATTCCTAATAACTAAAGTTTTTAATAAATATAAAATTCAAATAACAATTTTTGATTAAATTTCAATACATCTCAACAAATGGTTTAGCAAAAAGAGAAGTGAAATGACATTTATCACATGACACAATCAATTTTTGCCCAATTTTTAAAAAGTTATAAATAAACATGTGACTGTCAAGATACCAGATCTTAATTTTGAATAAATTATAAAATATTTTCCAATTAACTAGCCACTATCACTAATTTTTCAAATGTCTTTTTTTTGAAGCATTTGATAGCGAACTCTTCATTTCAAAACATTTCATTTGATTTCACAAAAAGAATCTTTGTGAAAAAATTTGTAACAAGTTCCAATATTAGAAATAAGCATTTCGTTTCGACTTGATTATTTCAAGTTTCGAATGGATTTTAGGTTGAACTTTAACAAATTGATAAAAGAAGTTTCGAAACAAAGTTCCATACTTCCATCACAGAATTTTGAAGCACCTATTTAAATATCATCTAAAGTTTTTCTAAACACATATACTATACATACATATCATTTTCTACCTACATATACAAACATCCTCCAATTGACGCTTTCGTTAAATCGTACATCTCATAAAAATAACTCAAAAATAAAAATTGAAAGAAAATTTATAAAATAAATTAAATGTTAAATATTTAAAAAACAAAAAAAAAAAAAAACAATTTCTCTAAAAACCATTTAATTTGTATTTTGTTTTGTTTTTTTTTTTTAAATGTGGATAGTAATACAATCAACATTTTTGGCATTGTTTTTTAATTTTTTTTCATATCATAATGCAAATTAAAATTTTTTTTTTTATTTTATTTTTATAATTTCCTTTCTATTATTCTATATCAGATACTTTTTAACTATAAAAAAAAAACAATAATAATAATAGAAATAATAATGTAAAATTTATAAATTAGTTTAAAATTGTTAGTGTCAAAGTTTTTCTGTTCTTAAAAAATAAATAATATTCTTATAAAGTGTATAAAAAAAATACATAAAAATTACAATTTGTTTTTATTTTTTGTTTTTAATTTTTTTTTTTTTTTTTTAGAATTATAAACATTATTATCGTGTTTATGTTATTTATTATAATGTAATTATTAATTTTTTTTTTTATTAAATTAAAGTGTATTTCATTTCAATTCAAACATAGTGTTTGTAAGATTTTATTGATTATTAGAAATATAATTGTAAATGATGAATTTTAATCAAATTTTGAATTTTAACAAGCCAAATTTAAAATTTAATTACAACTAAACTTGAATGACTTAAATTATTTAGATCATATTTAATTACTGCAAAGATTGTATTAAAAAAAATTTATGTAAACTGCTTTAAAAATGACCATGTGTTCAATTAAATTAGAGTTCATTTCAATATTAAACATGTTGAACACCACACCAACATCATCATTCTCCACCTCATTTTGGGTGCTTTCATAAATGCATCGTCGACGCTAACGGCGACTCATTTTCATAAATTACTTTCCAGTACAATCGTGAAATGGTATTATGTTTATTAATTCAAGCTTGCATCGCAGTCGCTGAAATTGCTCAATCGTTTTCAGACGACTGCGATGTTTATTTTTAATAAATATAACGTTTAGTGTTATCAATATTTTATTTTGACATTTCAATATTTTTCTTTAGTTCGATTTTAAATTTAAAATAAGATTTAAATTTAAAAATTAAAAATTAATTAAATTTCATAAAAATTGTGATGTCATATTTGAAAATAGCGAATCATGTTCATTTATTCTGACAAATGCTTGCATGCACAGTTGACGACTCGGATTACAATTCCAGCGCATTCATGAAAGCACCCTCTGATGTTTCAATAATCACCACTTCACCATGGTGAACTCACAGAAAATGTTACATTTATTACCACTGGTTACAGTAGTGAATTCAACATTACAACCGTAAATTTTGTGTGATGTTGACCAATAGGCAATAAAAACTACCTGTTAAATAAAGTGGATTCACCGTATGTTATGGTGTTCAAAATGTTGAACATTGAAACTAGCTCTAAATATTATTTATGAAAATTCAACAACATATGTATAATTGTATTTTGTAAAGCTGAATTCTTTTAATTTATAATTGTTTGACTTCGTTTGTCTTTTTAAATGTGACAAATAACGAATTAATATACATTTTAAAATACAATATCGCCTAAAAAAAATGTAAAGTATGAAGAAAATTTTAAAAATAATATTAATATATACTTTTTTTGTTTTTACAATCATCAATAATAATTTTTTTCATTACATTCCTAAAACGTAACATAATTATACACAGCCAAGAAAACCCTGGATCACACACGTATAAATTTTTATTTATTTATTTCCTTCTTTTTTTTTCTCTTATTTTCAATTTTTTTTTTTTTTTTTTGTTAAAATAAAAATTCCATTATTTTGTTATGTATTTTTCTTTCTTGAAAAACAAAACAAGAAGATTAATTGTTTTAGTTTTAAATGATTAAATAAATTCATAAAAATTTTATTTTTTTAACGAAATAAACGATTTTTTTTTTAATGTGCAATGAAGTAAAATGTATTTAAAAGTAATTAATTAATGAGATTCTAAACATTATAATAATATGACAATAAAAATTTCATTTAACTAAATAATTCATTTTTAATTAGGAAAAAAAAAAACAATTTTTTCAACAAATTTTTGTTTAAAAAAAAATTTCTTTAATAATACTACAAAATTTTTCTTTTTTAAAAAAAAAACAAACTTGACTGTTATTTTTTCTTTCTACATTTTTTTTTTTTTAATATTTTACAAATTTAGAAATATATGGCGTCATATAATCTTTTATTTGTGTAGGTTAGATTCAAAACTTGTCTTTTCCATCTTAAATAATTTTTCAAAAGCCAACAGAAACTTATAACTTATGGTGAACGATACTACAATAAGTTGTGTGATAAATAAAAGAAATATCTTTATTTTTTTTTTTTAATAATTGATGGGAACTATAAAAGAAAGAAAAAACATTTAACTCCAGATCTGACTATTTATTGGGAAGGCAGCTTTGATTTATCATACAGCATAACAGCCTATGTATTAAAAACATTTTTTTATTCATTACCAATATTTGTTTAAACATATTTTAACTCCATGATTAAAGTTTAAAGGAAAACAGTCCAGTCCTAGTATGTGTGTGTGAATAACTGAAGAAAAAGTACAATTTTTGATTCTAATCTACATAATTTTCATTAATTTGAATAAAATTCAATTGAATTAAATAAAAAAAATAGTAAATGGAAATAAAATTACTAATAAAAACTTAAAAAGAAAAAAAAAATTTAGATGGATTTTATCTGGCAACAGATTCCAACATTTCCACAAACAATTTATTCATTGTTACATTTCCTTCTCGAAAAATATTAATCCAGAATTTTCTGACAATTTGATCGGCCTGCCGAAGAGATGGTAACATAAGTAACAATTGCTGTTGATGTGATACAGCTGAATTATGCCTAACAACGAAAAATAAATAATTATTACTATAAAATAACATGGAAATTCGTTTTTAACATTTTAAATTGTCTTGAAAAACAAAAACATTTTAGTATTCATAAATGGAATTTAAAACATTGAAAATAAAAATCAATTCTCCGACAATGCGATTAATTCGTAATGAAAAATTTGAAGAAGGGTAACCTTAAAATTGATAAATCAATTTACTTACCTTATTAAATAGACACAATCATTGAGCGCACTTAAAATAGAATCTCTAAATTTTCTTAACATGAATTGATCGTCCAAACGAATATCACAGTTGGACAGTACTAAAGCTTTTAGTATATAATATTCTTCTTTTCGTGGTGACAACCTTTCTAATCGTTGTGTAATTTGTACACACTACAAAAAAAAGAAGCAAAATGTTACAAATATAGAGAGAAAAAAATTGATCTTTATCTTTTTGCACATACATGATAAAAAAATTCTGTTGCTCCACAATCTTTTGCTAAACGTTCATCCATCCAAAAATCTGATGCAAAATTTAATTTACCATTAAATGGTATTGAACGTTGTGCTAATTGTAATGTTAAAATCTCCACCCAAGATACTTGAAGGAGTTTCATTTGATCGTTAAGAGGTAGTTCTGTAAAACCAGGAATTTGTTTGGCCCAGCCAATAACTAGAACTAATTCCTTGTCATATAAGTCACTTATAATGCTTAATATTTCACAGATATCCGTTGTCATTTTATTTGGTATTGTTGTTGTTGTTGTAGCCGTTGATGTCGTTGTTGTTTTATCACCTACACCACCACCACCACTATTACCAAATATTATTGATTTATCATCAATATCTGAATCAGACCGATTTAATAAATCAATACCAATCGGACCAACTTGTAATAAATCTGGTTCATAATTTGATAGAACTTCTAAAAATTTTATATCATCCAATGATGCTATTGTTGGCTGATATAATACTTGCATTTGGTATGGATTTGAAACTGGATTACGTCTGTATTTTTGTCGTCCACCTCTTACTCTATCTAATCGTACACCTTCTTTAAGCATTCCCATTAGAAGGCATTTTTGAAATCTACATGCTTGACATGCTTTACGTCGTCTTTTATTTATTTCACATTCATTATTTGCTGGACAAGTGTATTCAATACTACCTAATGGTTTTTTTCAAAAGGAATATAAAATCAAAATTTTAGTTATATGATCAATTTTAGGGAAAAAAATAAAATGAAACATTTATTTCAATTTTGATGCCAAAAGTAAGACTCAATCAGTTAAATTTCGAAATCAATGAATAATTGGAATCAAAATCAAATAATGAAACTTTAAAATGTAGAAAAATGTCCATTTCATTTTACAAACTAAAATTAATCAATTCAATAAGTTTTTTTACCAACAGTTGTACCTTGTATTGTTCTCTTAAAAAACGCTTTACAAGCTTCACAACTTGCTACCCCATAATGAAAACCTGATGCCGTATCACCACATACCAAACACAGTCTCCTACAAGAAAATTAAACGTTTTATTTTTAAAAATTCTTCCATTTAAAATTTTAAAAAAGTAAAACACAATTTACTTTGGCAAATCTTCTTTTAAAGAATTTTGATTGCTTATATCACCACCAATTTCACCGTATGTTGTTGTTGTTGAACTACAAAACTGTCTATCCGGTGATCCTGGAGAGGCCTAAAAAAATATATTTAAATGAATAATTACAATTTGATTTATTAAAGGTGGATTTAAATTTTAAATTACAAATAAATTTCATTTAATAATATTGTGTTGTGAATGAAAAAAATTAAACATTTTTATTCAAATTTAAATATTTTAGACATTTATTTACCTGTGAGTTACTGTAAATAATTGATTGAGCTTGATTTCCAGTTGATGGTGTTGGACTACAACATGATGTCGTTTCAATTTCTTGTTTAACACGACTTATAGATCCTTCTGACATCATGGAAACCTAAAAATATAATTTTATCATAACAGCATGAATAAAATAAAATGTAAATGTTTTGTTTTGTTATTTTTATTTTCTTCACAATTTATATTTTAGATAAAGAAAAAAAAAATAATCTTTTATATAAAAATTAAAAATAAAATTAATTTGACACGCTTTTTGTGTCGAAATAAAATATCTGAAATGAAAAATTGCAATCAATTTTCTTCGCTTGTTTATCGTTTACATTTTTTTTTATTTTTATTTTCTTTTTAATTTTTATTTTAGCTATTAACTGTCGATTATCTTTATTCAAATGCCGGGTCGAATGAAAAAAAAAAAAAAACAATATATGAAAAAATGTTTGCTTTTATGTATAATTATCTTTTATTTATTTATTTAATGTTTTGTTTCTCATTTTTCTGCACCTAAAATAGAATTTCTGTTTTTTTTTTTTTTTAAATAAAAGATAAAATAAAATAAGAAAAAAATTTGGTAATTCATGCTTTTTATTTTTAAAAAATAAAATGTAAGTATAAATAAAAAATTATTACGACGCAAAATGATAAAAAAAAGAAGACAAAAGTAGTGTAATTATATATTTTCATTTTTTATTTTCTTTATTATTTTTTGTAAATACATTAGCTGAATTTGAATAGTCTAAAAGTTATTTGCTTATTATTTAAGCTATACACAGAAAATGATAAAAAACAGAACCAGAAGCATCACAATCATCATCATCATCAACATCAACAAAAATACAATGTGTATGAAAAATGAAAATGTTTAAAAAGAAGAAGAAGAAAATAAATATTTTGAATAAATTGGTATTAAGTTAAAAAATTACCTTTATACTGTCAGGCAATTTGTTTAATAAAAGTTCATGAACTTGCAAAAATTGTTTTTGGCAAAATCAAGGTCAAAAATGTTTTGTTTGAATAGCAGACTTTTTTTTTTTATTGTTGCTGATAATATTAACAATAAAAGATAAACATAAATATGTATAATATTTATCATAAAATGCATATATCAACACAGATACATATATTTGAGTAGGTGTAATTTGTGAAAGAGGATATGTATTTTTTTAAATTATTTTTGGCTGATAGGAAAGCAGTATAAAAAAAGAGAAAAAAAAAACGAAATTAGTCAAAACCAATTGAACTTCGTTAAAATTTAAATTAGCATCATCTGCATTTGACCTAAAATCAGTGGAAATTTATGGAGTGGAGTTTCTTTTGGACGTCTAACAAACTTTCTGACATCTGGACTTATTCTACTTATCTTCGATTTATCTTTCCACAATAGAAATTTCCACTGATTTTCAGTCAAATTCAGATGAGACCTGGCGAAGAGTTTTCTTTTCTCTCTATTTATAACAGATACTTCTTTCTAGAAATTCTTCCATATAATCCAATCTCGTTTAGACGTCTTCTGACACACCCTATAGATAAATTTTCAGACACATTTTCTTTATTTCCACTGCCAAAGACCTCCTGATGAATATCAGAAGCACTTTTTCGAGAGTCCGCTTTCGAAATCCTTGTTACTAAGCGATCAGTAGCATTTGAAGTTTTACGTGAGCGTTTTTTTCTAGGTATTTTCTCACACATCTTATGCTTTTTGAAATATTTCACAGCATTAAACAACTTTCGACGATCTTTTTGATGCAGTTAAAAAGGCGTGGGAAGCAATACCAATACAGCGGTGTCGGAACCTCATAAAATCTATGAAATCACGTTGTGAAGCAGTTGTACTCAAAATTGATTTCCAAAAAAATATTAAAATTAAGTAGTACATAATAATACATGTTATTTTATTTGCTTCTCTAATTTTAAACAAATAATATTGTTGTATTATTTACTACTTAATTTTAATATTTTTTTGGAAATCCATTTTGAGTAAAACTGCTTTACAACGTGATTTCACAGATTTTTTGAGGTTCCGGAACCGCTGCATAGGACCGAAGATCAGTTAAAATTAAAAAGCCGTGGGAAGCAGCACCACTACAGCAGTGGTAAAAAATAAAAACATACAGGAGGAAAGGATTTTTAAATAAAAAAATAAACCCATTTATTTTTAATGGCACAAAGTGTTTCCAATTAAGTAGTTGGCCGTAGCTGTATATAGAAGGAAGAAAAATACGGGCGAGAAAAGGTCGTGGAGAAAGTGAAAGATACTTCCGTAAATCATATGACAGAGAAAGAATAGTTTACCATAAGTGAAATATTTTATAAAATAACATGGTTTTTTCAAAAATGAACAAATCTTGTTTTTACAAAAAGAAATTAGAAAAAAAAAATCTGGCATGAATTCAGATTTTACATACAAAATTTAGCTTTTTTACAGATGACAGACGTAAAACTTGTGCATATTTGAATTGTGTACTCTTAAATTTCAGAATTGATTTTAACATTTTATCTTTTTTTTTAAAATAATCGTCAATTATTATACAATAAATTATCTTAAATTTGCTAACTTCTTTTAACTGATAATTCCTTTTAGATATTTTTTAAATTCAAAGATGAGATTTGTTTTTTGTAAAGTTGGCAATAATTTAAAAAATAAAAAATTAATATTTTCTACTTACATAATATAAAATCTTGAAATCATAAAAAAAATTATTCTTGCTTAAACAGTGTAGCAATTTTTTGTTCTAAAATGATTTATTAAGAAGTTAAGCATGACTTGCTATTGAATACCAAATCATCATTCACTACAATTCAATTGAAAACTTAGGTTTCGCCAAAAAAAAAAAACTAATAAAAAAAAATCAATTTTAAAATCATTATGTAAGAAAAAATAAACATTTTTTTCCATTTCAATAAACTAAAAATAAATTAATTTTTTTTTATTAATTTATATTTAATAACAGAAGAGATTTATAAAAAAAAAATTAAATAAAACTAAAATCATAATGATAATTTTGTCTAGTTTTTTTCCTAATTTAAAAATTGATGCATGTAAATTAACACTATACAAACAAATCTTTATTTACTTTAAAAAAATATATTACATATATGATAGATAAAATAAAAAACAAATAAAAAAAAAAATGTCTACCTACGTAATTACGTATACAATAAATTAATTGCACATTAACCCACATATAATAATATCAAATTTAAATAATTTTATTGTGGTTGTAAAACAACAATACACGTACATACATATATATTTTATTTTTTTCCATTTTGTTTTGTCAGATCACACCTAATTCTTTTCACCAAACAATAATTATCATATGCATGTGTATTACGATACACATGATGGGTGTATATTTTATTATTTTATTGCATCAACATTAGCTTGCAAATTTTAAGTTAAATTTTTAAATTTAAAAATAAAATTATTTTAACTTGATATAATTCGTGGAAAAATAAAAGTATGTACGTGAATTGATTCAAAAATTTCAAAATTTCAATATGAAGAATATTTCAGATTCCAATCGAAAAAAAAACAACATTAAAGCTTACATAACTAACTTTTCCAATTAGTCAGTTTTGTTACCCAATCAGATGATATTTGAAGACCCACAATGTAAAATTGAAGGCCTCTTTGAAAAACAAAGATTGTTATAAATTTCTGAAATCAAGCACAAAACAATTTAAAAGAGCTCAAAAGTTCCGGAGCTCAAATATTATTATCCACGTAGCTTTAAAAGTCCTAAGAAATTCAAATTATAAATTTCTTTGATATCAATGAATTTTTATAGTTTTACTCAAAATAAAATTACCATTATTCAAATATTTAAAGTAGTAGGTAAATATTGTAAATTTTTTTAGCGATTATTTGTTTTTTATTCGATATTCAAATTATTATTTCATACATTTTTTATTATTAAACATTTCCAGTGAAATAAATGAACAATTTTATAAGACACTGTAGATTTAATATCTTATATATTATCTTGTTTCTATCTTTATTTCTTTTTTTTTTTGTTCTTTTGTTTTTGTAAATATACATACAATAAGCAAAAATTTCATGTGGTATTAAGCTGAACTGAAACTGTGATGACTACTTCGTCACAGAATAAATATAAAAGTAAACGTATAAGATTAAACAAGCATTTTTTTTATAAGTATTGTAGATATTATTTTTCTGTCGGCCAAGTTCAAGGTAAGCAAGTTTAATATTGCTTGAATGCTTACTTGATTTCTTTTATTACTATATTATTTTTTTTTTATTATTTATTATACATATGTATTTTATCATTATATTTATTTTCAACATTACTTTCGCCTTTTTAAGAAGTAGCAATATTATACAGATACATGATATAAAGATGTACGATAAAAAACGAGTAAATTTTCTTTGTATGTACACATATCATTAACAAAATAATGGTTTTTGAAACAATGATAATTCCTTGAAATTGTTCTTCTATTTTTTTTTTTTTTATTTTTAAAAAAAAATAATTTTGCAAAATGTTATACTATTTGAATTTCTTGACAATTTATGGGAAGATTTTATGAAAACATCAATTAAGTAATTAAAAAATGTAAAAAAAAATAACAACATTTTGTCAAATTACTGCCAATTACGAAATTTTAAATTACAAATTAATTTTTCTCCATTCTATATTATGTATGTACTAGATACTTATAAGTTTTATTCAGTTAAAATTAATAATTTGAAGAGTTTAAAATTTAAGAATTTAACCGTAGGACTCGACTAGCAGATCAATTTTGTTCAATAATTTGCAGTTACAGTTTACAATTGTATATCATGAAAGTTTTTTTTTTGTTTTTTTTTTTTGAGGAGTTATATCTCAGCATTTCGTGAACAAAAAAATCGATATTGTTCTTTCTTTTCTTTTTTGTTTACGAAATCTGATCAAATTCATAAAAAATTAAGAAAATTAATACAATGTAGATAGTTATTTTTAAACATTTTCCTCTCTAAGTTATAAAAAAGGGCTTTCTAATGTAGAAAAAACAAAGTAAATGAGAAGAATATTAAAAAATATTTTGATGTAAATAAAATAGTTCTTCTTAATTCTGTGTTGCCAAGACATAACCGCTTATGTCTAAAAATGCATCTTCACGGTAAAGAGTTTTGAAAGTTGAACTCCATTTTTTTTAAAAAGAATTACATATTATTATTATTGTCAAAATTTTATCAACTGCACTTAACAAGGTAAATTTTTATTGAATTGAGCGAAATTTTGTGTGACTCATTTTTGACTTAACTCCGACTTAAGTGTTTGTTTCGTAGTGGTTAAAAAAGTATTGTACGATAGGCGGAGTATGAAGATTTAAAAAAATGTAAAAAAACTAATTGGCATTTTATTCATTACCAATCATTAGTAATTTCAAAAATGTTAAGTAAACTTAGAAAATCTTAAATTTTTTTCAGAATGTTTATATTAGTATTTACTAATACAGACGATTCGTGATAGAATGAATTTAAAAAAAAAACAAGGCAATGTCACTCTTCCGAAAAGCTATCAAGAAGTTCAGGTTAGTGATTATGTGAAATTTCTGAGTTTCTATGCGCATATAATTATAAAAATTAGTAAATCGTATGTTAAGAAAAAATACTTCAATGTTTTTATTTATTTAATACGAAAATATGTATGTGAAAATCTCGATTTTTCGATAATGATAATGTTTAGATTTTTAAAAGTTTTATTTTGAAAGTGACCTAAGTCCAATTTTGATGCAAACTGAGTTAGAGTAAATTTCAGATCAAGATCGATACGAAGTTTAAACCATTTATAATATTAAAGTTATTATGAATTATTATTATTGTTCCGCTTCACTACTGAGTGGAGCATACAGCCTCTACAAGTTTTTTCCAACAAACTCTCTTGTTAGATGTTAGCACCGTTCTACAAGTATCCTCCCTTTTTTTATTCATTGTTAATTGTTCTTCTCCGTGTTCTTATATTCTAGAGCTTCTTTTGCGATGTTATTATTTAAGCGTAGCGTATGTGCAATCCACCCCGATTTCCTTTGCCTGTTTTCTGTGAGCACAGTTTCCATATTTGCTTTCTTTGCGTTCCGGTAAGTTTATAAATGTTTCGAGCTTTCTCACTGATGTTTCATTCAGCTTCCACGTTTCGCAGCAGTACAGTAGTACATATCGACACTACGCTAGTTTTGAAAATGCGGATCTTATGGCATTGTGACATAGAATTTGATGACCAGATCTTATGTAGCTGTCGCATTGCATTTTATGTTTTATTTAATCTGTCCTTTTCTGTAGATGAGATAAGTAGACACATCTACATCTTCGATTCTTATCCCATCCAGTATAAGAGGACTTTTGTTAGTTGTTCTAATTCTCATCAGTTTGGTTTTTTTATGTTAATATTATGAAATATTAGGGCCTAGATTTAGGTCACTTTCGAAAATCATTTACAAAATTATTCAACTGCACACGTACATAGGTACATATTATAAAAATGTGAAAAAATTAAAACCAAATTTTCAAAAATACCGATCAAGTCATTTTTTTAAAAATCTATAAAATTTAATTACATAACATATTAAATACATACAATTATTAAAGTATTTTAGAACATATTTATATTATTGTTATGTTCTAAATAGAAAAAATAAATACATATGATAATTTGTTGTTTACTTGCACAAATTAGTTTAATTTTCTTAATTTGTTTTGGATGAATAAAATCTTAATTAAAATTATCAAATTTTATATTTTCCATTTAACCTTTACCGAACTATTTTATATTTTTTTTTCTGTTTTAAATTCATAATTTAAAATATTTAATTAAATAAAAAAGTGAAATTTTCATCAGTACCTGACAACAGAGATAGATACTTGGATACATATATTCTTTTCATAAAATATCACGATTTGATAACTACTTTGTTTATTTTTTATTATTTTTCAAATTTATGGCTATTGTAATCAGTTAATATTTAATATATTTACCAACACCCCATACTTAACAAACATTGAAGATTAGATTTTAAAAAAAAAAAAAAGGAAGAAAAAAAAGTGAAAAAAATATCAAATTAAATAGATTGAATCATTTACCTATCTCTCTTAAATGCATTCATATAGATTGTAATTTATTTATATGTAATATATTTATATAGATTGTAATGTATAAATGTGACAACGAAAGAAAAATATCATAAAAAGTAATGAAAAAATCGACAGTGAAAAATTGATAAGATAGATAAGAAGAAAAAAAATTGAATTGCATTTTAAACAATATTTTTTAAATAAAAATTTAATACAGATGATTTTCTTATCTGTATACAAAAACAAAAATACAGAAAAATATGTAATTAATAAATAAAACAAAAAAAAAATTTTGAAATACAAGAAATATGACAATGTTATTGCCTGATTAAAAAATGCATTTTAAATCAGCAAAATAAATGTATTGATGACCGTGAAAGATTATATATTCATGAAAGGTGACAATAATATATATTTTTTTTTTTTAAATTATTTTCCACTGGTATAGATAATATTGATTTTAACTTAATGTGTTTACTTTAAAATTTGAAATAAAATTCCTTTTCTATTTTTTTTTTTATTGAATTCTGAGTACATACAAAAAATATTTAAATATTATATTTGCAATTTGGTATTTTTTTATTTTATTAAACAAAAAATTGTCTTATGGTCGGAGTTATCTAGTAATTGTCTTGAGGGAGACATCTAACTATCATTAGAATTGCGAAAAATTTCTGAAAATTTATAGACGAAAAAACAGCATTAATATATTCAATGGAGACTTTTGAGTAAAATTCGGCCTAATATGATAATTAATGTGGTCATTAATAACATTTCAAAAAATCAAAATTTCATTTATCATTTTCAACAAAACATGTATGATTTTTTTTTTGTTATTTTTCACTTAACTATTTCTATTATTTATTTTTTATTTGAAAAAATATTAAAATTATGTATTTGAAATTTTTAATATTTATATTTTTAGTCGTACATATAGTCCACTTTTACATTGGGAAAAATTTTTGCTCAACTTAAAGCCCTAATTGATAAAGTTTTCTTCATTGTAAATGTTTTATATGTCGCTAGAATATTTTTCAACACCACAAAAGAAACGATAATCTAAAAAGCAAAAACTTCACCATATAAAAACAGATTTATTATAAATTCGCGAAATATACATTCAATTTCTTACCAGATAGATATTCTTCGAAAATATATATACAACATTTTTTTGTATTCTTACAAATTGACTGATTCCCCAAAAATAATTGACCTTGACAGCCAAAAAATTTAAAAGAAAAGAAGAAATAAATAAAGAAAAATAGTCTGATGATTGCTTGTGGCTGTTTCTTTTTTTTTTTATATTTATTTCTAAAATAATGCTTTATAAATGTAAGTATTTGCGTGCAAAAAGTTGTATATTAAAGTTTTCTTATTGCATACTATACATTCATTTCTTTCCGCTTAATTTTTTTTTTCTCTTTTATATACGTTTTTATGTCTTTTATGGTTTAACAAAAAGAAAAAAGAACTATTTTATGCCAAAAGCAGAACCAAAACAATTATATTGTGTATAACCCCTCTGTTTTGGATGTATGTTTTTTTTTTTTTGTAATGTTAAAAAAGATATTTTTTTTTTATATATTTTGCACAAGCGGTTTTTCAAAATATGTACATGTAAGAAAATAAAAACATGCTAAATATTCGTGCCAATTATTTTTTTCAATTTTATTTCGAACTTTTATAATGGGCCTAAATAATTTTTTTTATTCCTTTTTTGTGTTAAATTACCTACTTAGTTTCTTTTTTTTTTTTTTGCTTTTTATTTTGTTATTTTTCTTTTTTTATTTTTCGCATAAAAAAAGTTGTCAACGAGTTAAAACACCGACGTCAGTTATCCTTCTTCTAAAGAAGTGGGTGTGTAGTAAATGATTTCAATGTCATGAAATCGTCGAGACGATTATTTTGATAAAATAAAAAAATAATAAAACGACCAAAAGTTATGGAAAAAAATGTTTAACAACAGAAAAGAAGAATTTATGATAAATTCGTGAATTTAATATCAAGTAATTTATTGAAATTTTTGGTTTAAAACAGTAGATATACAGTTTTATAAATATTTTAGTATCACTAAATTTAACACTTAAGATTTCGATTATAAGATATTTTATAGAATTTTTGTTGTTGCTGCTGTTTTATTATTATTATTTATTTGACTAATTTAGAAAAGTTTTAAAAGAAAACTTACAATAAGGAATTTTTATAAGAATTTGGGGGAAAAATAAACATTTTCAGTTAATTGTGTGTTGTCTTAAAACAAGCATACAATGCTATAATTAATGTATCTATACATATCTATATTGAATAAGTTTTTTTAAACTAATTTGTAACTATTGTTCAAGGATACTTTATAGAAGTCATCAGTTACCTAAAAAATTTTTAAACTTTTAACAGTATTTTCTTTTCAATATTTATATATGTAGATTACCATACAAGGTGGCGGATAGGAGAAAGTGCCCCTCAGATATGAAGGGTTGTTACAAATAACCAATAAGCAGCATGATACCAACAAGTGGAAGAATGCAGAGTCTTTTCTCCACGATAGCGAGGTCGTTTAGAACAGAAACTTTTTCCTGGATACCAAACAGCCTTAAACCAATAGACTGGAGACTGGAGACCAAGGCTAGATAAGAACATATTAGAAGAAGCAGAAACTCACTAATGTCAACTACTTAAAACTTTAAATTTAGTACTAATATCATTTTATACATTCAATACTCCGTATGTAATTATAACAAATGAAATAACTTCTTAAATATTTTCAATAAAGAGTAATTATTTTTCAATATACGTAACAAAAAATTAAAATTATACAAATATATCTATAACCACATGTATGTTTTATATGTAATATATGTATCTATATATGTATATATGAATAAATAATATATAGAAGTATGTATGTATATAAAATTGAATAATGCGTTGGTGTACATATATATCTTATATCATAAGCAATTTTTTATTGCTACTACTTCCATATTACTCCTCTTCAAATAATAATTGCAATAATAAAATATTATAAGTCATATAGCGTATATACATACGAGTATGTAAGTATATAAATAATATTATATTATAAATATTATACGATCAAATTGATTGAAAAGCAAATTAATTATTCTATTACAATCAATTTATTCAACGATTGAAATAACTATTATGCAATTGAAACTTGTTTAGTATTTAGCCTAACAGCAAAATAATTGGCACTGATAAATTTATTATAGACATGTATTCAGTAATCTCAAAAAAAAAAAAAAAAAAAAATACATAAGTATGAAAATTTTCTACTTTTTTACCCGTAACAATATTATTAGAAAAATAAAATAAACTTTAAGAAATTGGTTTTTTGTCTTAAAGAAAAAAAATCATACCTAATACTGTTTTTTTTTTCTTTTTTTTTTTTGAAATATTTAAACAAAAAATTAATATTACTTATAATTAAAATCACAAAAAAAAAAAAAAATAAATAAATAAACAAGTAGGTGTACAAAAATACAAATTGAATTAAAAATTAAAAAAAAAAAAAACACACAAATCATTCACAATTTCCGTTAAAATGATCACATTATAACATTTATGGTGATTTGCGTTTTATTTGAAGTGCTATTATTATTTAGATACTATTTTTTCTTCTATTCTTTTGTGAAAGAAGACAAAGGAATATGTTATTTAATGATCATTTTTTCATGACATAAGTACATAATATTGAAAAAAATTATAATATGAAAGATTTTTCTTATTTCAATGACATGTTATATATTCTCTTCTTTTTTTTTTTTTTAATTTATTTTTTCTATAAATATTTCAATTTTCCGTGAAAACAATGTAACAAAAAAAATAAAAAATAAAAAATAAAATAAAATTACAATTTAATTCAAAATGAAATGTATGCAATTTATATGGTTGAAATAATATTGAAATGATAATAATTGTAATTTACTTATCAATAGAAGTAATCTATTTTTTTTATTTATTTATATATTTTTTTTTTTTTCAACATGTGTATTGCTAATATAAATTATACAATTTTGTTATATTTTTTTTTATTTATATTTAATTGCAGATCTTTCAAATTGATTTGAAAATAATATTATATAAAATTCTATATATACACCGTCAATTTATCAATTCAACTTGACGTCATTTTTCCATTAATTAAATGTACGCTTTTAAAAGGCAAAAAAAAAAAAAAAAAAATAGTATTTGTGATTCATGAACCAAGTCAAAACCATTGAAGCGAAAAAATACAATATAAGATATGGTGTATTTAAAATTGCAAAATATTTTAGTTTCATTCTTGTCTTTGAGAATTGAATGGATTCATAATGTTTTTTTTTTCTTCATGTTGTCAAAATTTTTGCTTTTATATACATTTCGCCCTTATACAATTTCTTATAGTATCCTTTAATCTACATACATATATTCAAAACACACACGATCAATAGAAATTCGAAAGAGTTTCATATTTTCAGAAAAATGTACAAGATTTTTCGCATAACGTATAATTATTTGGCAAACAAAAACGAATTATAAATTTTAAAATGAGAAATTATACACAAAATAATGTTGCAAAAATGTAAAGTTAAATTAATATTTTGACCAAATATGGTATAGATACAGTACACATTTTTATGGAAAAAATATATATATGTATATTCTATTGACTACCCCAAAATTAAAGTTATTTAAAAAAATTAGAGATAATAACTAAAAGGAAATGATTTAAAAAGCTTAAAAATATATTACGATACAAAACAAAAAAAAACAAAAAACTGTGCAAGATCTTATGTTACCTAACAAACCAAAGATCCGGAAATTTTAACATTAAAAGAATTTTATATAAAAGCTAAAATCTTTTGTTATATTAAATGTACCATGTCTTAATTAATGTGTAGAGAATATACGTATGTAAATACATCTAAAACTAATCAATTATTATTATTATTAGCATATGGAAAAATTAGAAATTTGTTGATTGATTTGTAAGCTAAAATGATCGATACGTAGAATTAATATTTTAATAATTTTTTTTTTAATTAGAAAATTCAAAATTAGCATTTGATCAATAGTAAAAAAATACAAACCAATAATTATTGAATAAAACTACAAACATACATACATAGTTATGTACTAAATTATTTGTAAAATATACTTTCTGAGTACCTATGAGTTAAATAAGAGATAAAAACAAATATTTTTACGAACATAAATCATATAATAACCTTAAGTTAATTACATAAGTATAATTAATTTTACGGAAAACTGTAATATGTAAATAATTTACAGCTTAATTTACGCATATAATACAATATTTTTTTATTCATTTATTTTATTGTTCGTAAATAAAATTATTGTACAGCTTGAAAACAATAAAACAATGTCAATATTTACGCAAATTTAAACCTTTTATTTTTTTTTGCACAAAACATATAAACATTATCATACGTTGGCTATTACATCATTACTAATGCAATAAACAATTGCAGAGCTGTTTTTTTTTTATAAGGAAATAAAAGGAAAAAAAATTTGAAGTAAAATAAAATTTAAAAACGAATTAAAGTAAACAATTATTGATAAGACGTTTTGCTATAATGTACATATCTACATATGGTACATACATACATTTATGTACACTTCTTTTTTATATCAATCAACCAACATATTTATTGGAATTTGTGGTAAAAATAATTTTTTTTTTTATTATGTGTCACTTATATGTATGTATTAGCTAATATTTGTACTAATTTTGCAGAATTTCATATTCAAATGAAAATGATTATTATCAGTAATTCATTGGCACTATTTTTATGATTAACTACTGATATAAGCATAAAGATATTTTACAGTTTTTATTTTATTAATTTTTTTGATTTATTCATATTGCACTTAAAATATTAAAAAATTGATTTTCTATGAAGCGAAATCAATAATTAAAAAAAAAAAATAGAAAGTTGAAATATTAAAGTAAAAACTTGAAGTTTTAGTAATTCAGCAGAATATATACATATATATATTTTTTTTTCAGTTGAAATAATAAATTGAAATTTTAAAAAAATATAAAATTTCAGATTTTAGGCTTTCATGCGAAATTATATGTGGAAAAATATGGTGCTTGTGTTATTCCAAAAATTTCCTCTTCCAGTTCTAAGCTTATGTATTTACAGTTTTTTTTAAATACAAAATATTTAAAAAAGATTTATAGTACAAAATTTCTTTTAAAATTCCCTAAATATCATCAAGTCTTATTAGTTATTCAGGCTGATTTTTTTTTATCATAGCGTCGAATCTAATGCCATTAGAGAACTCTAATCTAAGATAAATTTTATTCAGGCTCAAATATTAAAGTCCAAATTTGAATTTTAAATTCATATCTTATCAGTGGTGTACGTTACATAATTACAAATTTCTAATTTTAATTTTTTCAAAAAACTCTAAGAAGCACTAAAATTTTTCTGTAATAAGGTCTTTTTTTTTTCATTTCAAAATACAATTTTATTGTTATATGAATATCGATTTTGCTAACATGCAATTAGCTATATCTTTTTGCTTTTCATGGTTTTAGTTAAAAAAATATCATTGAAATAGTTGAATTAGCATTTATAAATTTGTGATTATAAAACAAAGTTTTTACTTTAAAAAAAAAAAAACGTATATCCAAAGAAATATTGAACATAAAAAATTAAATTTTCAAATGAACTGAAATAAATTATTTTTAGGGTTTAAATTTAAAAAATATCTTTGCTCTTTCCTGTGGATGTATGTACTACAGAAATACTCCACAACTTTCTGTATAATTTGTTGCATTTGTTCTAGGACTCACACAGATAAAGAATCTGAATAGAGAAAAACTCAATGGATTTTCATCTTTTCAAAAGAATGAATTCCAATGTGTACAATTAGAAATTCTCATTTATTGTTTTTGAACTTATAAAAAGTGCATGTTCCTAAAAAGGAAATTTTTTTTTTCAAATTCAAGTCTATTGAAAAATATTATGTATTTGAAAACATACCACATCTTGCATCCAACAATCCATCCTGATGTCTGTGAGCGTGTATTTTTTATTTATATAGTATACGCAATAAAATAAAAATCAATTTAATCCAATAAAGTGTAAGAATTACAGAATGAAAAAAAATTTATAGATTTTAAATTCAATTCAATTAAACTTTAATATAATTTTCTTATTTGTTTTATTTTTTTAAATTCTATTTTATTATACTTTTTTTATTATTATTTTTAAAATTCCAAATATGAAATATAGAATTAGAATTTTTATTTATCACAGTTTTTCAATCAACAATATAGCAACAGTAACAATAATAAAATATATATATATTTTTTTATATGACAACAATGAATGAGGTAGACGAATATCGTATAAATAATTAATATACATATATACAATATAGATATACATATATGAATATAAAAAAAATAATAAAAATGAATTAACAATATATCAAAACTAAAAGAACATAATCATTATTCTAATCGTATTTCGTATTTAGTCATTATAAAAATTCACAAAAATTACATATTAGCGTGTCTAGATTATTTTCTTTTTTTGTTTTTTTTTTTTTAATTTATTTACTATTATTATTATTATTATTATTATTTTTTGAAATTATCCAATGATTTATATGAAACACAATCTCATCTGTATTTTCAGATACAGATACTATTTTTTTTTATTTTTTTATTATTTATACACAATTTATATATTACATATTATACTTATTTGTTACATAAGGCCACAAATTATTTAATTTAACGAAATCATTCTACTTTTCTTTTTTTTTTAGAAATACAAAGAAGAAAACATTGTATATTATAGATATAACACACATTTAAAACTTTATTACTTATTTAAAAGGAATAATATATATGTATAGTGAAAATAAAAATTCAAATATTGCACCATATGTATATTTATATTCGTAATACATTTGTCCATATTTTATAGACTTAATCACAATAATTATGATTGTTTTTATTTAAATATTTTCTCTTTATTTATTTAATATTAAAAAATTAAATCATTAACGTTTATTATTAATTGTATTCATTATGAATTTAAATGATTTATTCATTTTTTATTCTTTTCTCATTAGAATAACTTTTCCTTTTCATAAATGAAAATAAAAATTATTAAAATTTTTTTAATAATAATGTATATTCTTAAAAAATTTTTATTTTATACTTTTTAAACAGTTTTATTCCATACGACAAATCGTCTAACACTAAACGAATTTCTTTTTGCAAATGATTATAACTGAAGAGCTTTTTATAGTATAATAAATATACTTAGTTACATTTATTGCTTTTGATTCATTTTAGTTGTTTTATATACACATATATGTATATAAATTCAAACAATAATAATAACAAATATACAAATACATTCATATAAAAAAAATATATGTAGAAATATTAATATGAACGTAACGAATGCTCAAAAGAAACAGAAAGTATAATATGTATAGAATAACCGGCAAAACTGTAGAAAAAAAAATATATAGGTATATATTTTTTAAAAACGATACTATATGTATATAAATTATACACACTAAACCACAGAGAATCACATCGTCATTATATTAAACGACCATATAATACATATATTCTATGAGAAAAAAGCTTAATATAAAGAACTAAGCATGTAGGAGATAGTAAACGAAAAAAAAAATTAGAAAGCCGCTAACCAGTCAAATTTACCATTAACGTATCACAAATTAATAATATTATTATTTAAGATGATGTGTTTTTCATCATTATTGTTTTTTTTTTTTTTTCTTAAAATGACTTTAAATTTTTATTTTTATAAAATTTATCGAGTGAATATGAGCCTTTTTCCTACTTTTTTTTTCACAAAAAATTCTTCGAAAAATTATTCCATTATATAATTTATTGATTGTAAATTTTATACCTACAAATAAAAAAAAAAAACTAAGGACAGTTTAAATAGTATTGATCGATAAAAAATACCTTTTTTTTTTATTTAACAAATATTAGTATTTGATTTGATTAAATTATTTTATCGTTAAAATACGATTTTTACATCGATACAGAATGTTATCCAATAAAATAAAGAAAATTTACAAAATAACAATTCCTAATATGTAGGTATATTTTGTACAATTTAATTATTGATCCTGAAGCCACAAATATGTTGTATGTACTTATTTATTATTTTAGTATTTTAGGATTATGTTGTTAAATATGGTATTACATTGTGTTATTTTCACAGTATATTTAAAATGACATTGACAAAAAAATATATGTACATGAAATGATATGTAATGAATTTATAAAATGTATCTATTTTAATTGCTTACGAACGTAAATACTGCAAAAACAAGGAACTTAAAAAAAGTATTAAAAATTAAAAAGAATGCAGGAATGTAAAATAAAATAAGAAAAATCCATTATTTTAACAATAAGAAAAATTTTAGTATCATTATTTAAATTCAATACAAAATAATAAGTATTGTTTCGAAAGTTTCAAGATGAATAAAAGTAGAAGTACATATTTTTTGCACCTTTTACATATGTACATACCATACCATATTTATGTAAATAAGTACATATGTATGGTATATCATTTTCAGTGATCTGCAGTGCACAACTTTTTTAAATGTAAATAATCCATATAATTTGAATATAATATGCATTTGAATACATCAGACTTTTTTTTTCTTACTTTTTCAAAAATGATTTAAATTCTCCCTTTTTGATATTCTTTATTATTATTTTTTAATTTTTACTCCGCCACCACTGATCACTTCAATTAGAAAAAATTGGAAAATAAATTCATAAAAATATTGCAGTTTCTCACTACAAATATAGAAATAAGCCAAACACAGTTAAAATAAAAAACAGATACAATAACAAACGATATATATATATATATATATATATATATATAGATATTTTATAAGTGTATGTATTTCACGATCAATTTAATGAAATATATATATATACTCGAATAGGTACAGATACTCTTGCTGTTAATATGAAAAATATACATAGAAAAGTTCTTTTATATAAGAATAAATACATTCAAAATGTATGCAGTACGATATTTCTACTTTTTTTTACACCCCCCATATAGGTACTATATTTATTGATGTAATATTTCTTTTATTTACTCTTTTTTTTTTTTTTTTTTTTTTTTTAAATATATTAATTGTATGTAAACAAGTTGTGTGATCTACATCAGATCATTTTAAGTCAAGTTCAGGGTCATTTTATATCAAGTAGGGGGATTAAATTAGAATTCATTTTTATTTTTGTATTTGTTTTATTTTCTCTGTTAGATCTGGTAAGAAGTTGATGAATAACAACCGAGAAAAATGTAAATATAATAATAAAAGATTAACAGCGGATGATAAAATCAGTAACAAACAATTACATTTTGTATGTAGACGATATTATTGTAATTTATACATTTAAGTCAGGTTTTAAAAAGATATGAATATGATTAATATGAATGTAAGCATTACGTAACAGTTCTATACTAAGGATGTTAATAGTAAATACCTATGATCTAAAATTATGAAATATTAATATAATTTCTAATGTTTGTCAAAATTAAAGAATTTTAGAAATGAGTGTTGTTAAAAAAATACAGTAAGTACATACATATGTATATATTCCACTTACTATTGGAAAATTTTTGTAATTTAAAATCTTTTTTTTTTTTTTCAAATATTCTTTATGAAAAGTAAAATAAAATAAATAATCTGGAAGTAGTTTTAATTACTACCTAGAGTTTAAGTGGCTTTTAAGACAAATGTACAACCATACAACAAGATATGTGTACCTATGTATTTATGTATATTTTGTATTCTAAGGTAGGCATAAACATTAGATTTTCCTTGAAATACTGATCTATTTTTTAATATATGTATGTATTGCACGTATTAAAGAAACAAGCTCACGCTTACAGGTGTAAGGTGTAACTATAAATAATAAGCAAACTTGTAATGAAACCACAATTTCATGATTAATATACATAGATATGTAAATCATAAAAATATAATTTTTTTTCTCCTTTTAGAATCAATACAGATCCTATAACACAAAAAAAAAAAAATCTAAAAAAAATTTCTTTATAAAAAAATATTTTTCATTTCAGATTATTTATTCTTTTTTGAGTAAATTTTAATTTAAATTAAAAATAAATATTTTTTACCTTATCAAAACAAAATAATGCTTTTAATAACAGTCAATTTTAGACATAAATTTGATTATCCATATTTATTGCTGTTGGAAAAAAAAAAAGAATTTATAAAAAATTAATTAATAAAAAAATTTATTATATTTTTTATATGTAGATTTTATATTGAAAATTTAAGAAGCATACACACAATTATAAATCATGAATTTATAGCTTTAAATTTTTAGCTTTCCACGTGCATGATAAAAATGATAAAAACAAATCATAATAATTAGGATTTATTGTTAAAATAAATATGAACAATGAACATAATAGTAATTTGAAGTGTTTATTCAAGTTAATTTGAATTTTTTTTATATAAATTTTTAAAGTTATTCCCATTTTATTAAATTACTTAGTCGAATGTTATTTTATCATGAAAATTCAATTTCAAAATAGGTACCTACATATTTATTTTAAGTGGTAGCTATACGATTTAAAACAATCAGTTGATTATAACAAATTAAATACATACTTATGCAATAATGTAAAAATTATATGTAATATAATTTTCATTCAAATTTAATCGAGAAAATATATTTTGTTTTTTATATTTATTTGTGAACCGATATTCAAAATGCAATTGAAAAAATCTTTAATATTGTAATTTTTTTTTGAATATACGAAAATTATGTAATACACCAATATTTCAAATTGGAAATTTTGTAAACAAACAAGGAAAAATGTGCTACTTGAAATTCTAACCCAGTCACTAGAAATTTGATTAATTCATTTTCTTTTTAATTTTTAGTGTTTAAATAAATATATACCTTTATTAGAGTGTATGATAACATCTGTATTTTATAGTTATTTTCTAGTTTAACACTAAAATTTTGATTTTTTTAAATTAAATTCTTATTTTTATAAAATTGAC
This sequence comes from Bombylius discolor, assembly GCA_939192795.1. Taxonomy (NCBI): domain Eukaryota; kingdom Metazoa; phylum Arthropoda; class Insecta; order Diptera; family Bombyliidae; genus Bombylius; species Bombylius discolor. The sequence goes on along the minus strand of OW584241.1, from coordinate 15,359,618 downwards.
ATTTCACCAAATATGGCGACTAAACTTTTTTACAAAACTGTTTCACTCATCAAATATACTTTCAATATCAAATCGATATGATTTTTATTTATAAACAATTTAATTTGTGTAAATTGCAAGAGTAAAAAACAATAATTTTTATTAAACTTTTGTGCATAAAATTACAAAAAAACACACGTAACTCCCTTATGTCGAACTACTTTCAGTTTTTTTTTTACAATTACGATTATGTGTTTAAATTTTCTGCCGATAGGTGAAGCATGGTCACTAAAGAAATGTTGAAATAAGAAAATTACACTACTAATGACTGAATTACGATTTAAAAAATGCATATGAAAATGAAGTTACATACAAAAATAATTATAATTTATAATACTTTTAAATAATAAATATATAAAATGCTATATACATATTTCAATTCTCTTTGTCCATGGATGCTGCTTAGCTACACAAATTACAATGCATGGTTTTTATCAGAATATAGTTAATATAGGTATACTTAAAAATATGTTTGACTATATTTTTTCAAACTTCTTAAAATACACTCAACCAGGAATTATAAATATAGAGTAAAAGTTCTTACACGTGCATTGAACATGTAGATATATATATATAATATGTACATATTTGAATATGAATGAAAATGTGTGAGTGAAAAGCAACTTGGATGAATTGGTGAAATGATTTTTTGGTTGATTTTTGTTGTACCAGTTGAAAAAAAGTACCAATAAACAGAAACACAGGGAAGGGAAGACCAGTTTTCCAACCAATGTAAAATAGCTATTTGTCATTTGACTTGACAACTTGCTTAAATATTTTTTCATAAAGGACGGTTGAGTTGTTTTAAATTCTACAAATTAATTATCGTATTTACGTATTTAATTCTGATTTGTGGAAAATATAAAACTTTTGTTGCCAAAAAGAGACCATGAGCACGATAAATCATTTACAAAATTTAGAAAATATCCTCAACTTGTATGAATTAAATAAAAAGTTGAAAAAACTGCAAAAATGGCAAAAGTATACAAAAGTAAAAAATAAATCAGAAGTTAAGAACAATAGAAACGTAAAAAAACGCAGAAGTATGGAAGAGTTTTTCAAAATAACATTTTTAAAAATAAAAGAATTAGATGCAGACCAGTTTTTTATACACACAATAATGACTAGGTTTTCTTTTGACATACTTCTTTCTCTAATTGAAGAAAAGTTGAAGAAAAATTCAATTAGAGTGCCTATTCAACCAGAGAATCGTTTAGCGCTAACTCTTTTGTAAGTATGTATAATTCTTTGCATAAATACTTTTGAAAGAAAAATAAAAGCATAAATGTGGTATTACAAACTGTTATTAGATTTTTATCACAAGGAGACAGTTTTCAATCTTTAGCGCAGAGTTGGAAACTAGGAGAAGAAACTGTGAGATGTATAATATATGAGACGTGCGAAGCTATATGCGATTCATTAAAATCGTTCTATATGCCAGAGCCAACTTTACCAGAACTAGATAAAATTTGTGAAGATTTCTGGATGATGCGGAATCTACCTAACTGTATTGGGGCGATAGATGGGAAACACATTGCTATTGAAAAACCATCAACAGAATCAGAATTTAATGACAGCATCGTGCTGTTAGCTGCGTGCGATGCAAATTACTCATTTACTTATATTGACGTTGGTACATACGGTTCCAAAAGTGATGGAGGTGAGAATTTTATTCATTTTATATTAAATATACACTTTATGTCCAACGAAATTTGTATTTTTCTAATTAAAAATAGGTATTTTCCATGTCAGTTCATTTGGGAAAAGAATTCTGGAAAACAAACTAAGCCTTCCTCAACCAAAAAGATTACCAAACTCACAAAAAGTACTGCCTTGTTATTTTGTAGCAGACGCCGCATTTCCTTTACACGTCAATATAATGAAACCATTTCCTGGGAATTATATTTCGGAAGAAAAAGAGTATTACAACAAAAGAATTTCTGAAGTAAGAAGAGTTATTGAAAACTCTTTTGGTATTCTAACAGCTCGATGGAGAATTCTTTTGAAAACTTTATGTATGGTACCAGAAAATGCGGAAAAAATTGTTCTAGCTTGCATTGTTTTACATAACTTTCTCCTCTCAAGTAAAAAACGCAAGGATGTATATGCACCACCACAGTTTGTCGACCGGATCAATAATGAAAATAATATTCAAAATGGTTTTTGTAGGAGCCAAGTTCAAAAAGGTTTACTCTCTATATTACCATCTAAAAATCAGAATACATATAAAAGGCAACAATCAACCCACATAAGAAATCAACTTTGTTCTTTTGTAAACGAGGAAGGAAAAATAAAATAATTATATTAAAAAAGAACAAATACATATATTAATTTTCACAATATAAAATAATTACAACAGTTTTTCTTTTTCTTCCATTATGGCATTAAAAGTTTTTCTTCTAATTTGGTTTTTAGATGCTTCAGGTAAATCTTTCATTAAGTTTACCATTGACTTCATAAATATCGAATCGTCGTTTTCTTCTTGTTCCTTTAATGACTTCTTATAGAGGTCAATTAACGATTTCAGTTCGGCCGTTAAATCATCTTCTATTTTCCCCTTTTTTATTGAGGTTTCTGTTGAGGCTATGGATGTTGGTAGTAAAGGGTCGTCTTCAGATGAAACTGGAGATGCTGACTCATCGAACTTATCTTCATTGCTTTTTGTCCACAAAAGAATATAAATTTATGAATGTGTGTAATTTTATAAATTGTTGAAAAAAAAACTTACGGACTTATTCTTATGAATGATTTAAAAAAACTCGTGGTGTCGGAGGCAGATTCGTCTTCTTTTTTCATCTTTTTTATTGAAGTTTCTGTTGAAACTAGAAATGCAGATTCGTTGGACTTTCTTTCATTGCTTTTTATCCTGAATATAAAGTATATACATATGTATAAATACTATATTTGCATACATATAGGTATATATGTGGAATTTTATTAATTGTGAAAAAAATTACCCTCTTGTTCTTATGAAAGGTAATAAAAAACTCATACGGTCGAAGAAAGTCCATACTGGCTCAACTGAAACTCCACTGTCAGATGGAGTATTCATTTTTTTTACTTCGCGGGCAAATTTTTCCCGCAACAAACTCCATCTCTTCTCACAAACATCCTCTATTTAAAAAAAAAAAAACAAGCAACTAATATTTTTCCAAAGAAATTAGAAATTTTAATATGTTTCTACTTACGTGGCTCTTTAATTTTTTGACTAATTCTTTCCCAAGCGCTTGTTCTATTGTCTTTATTCATACATCCCGGATAGCCTTTTACATATAAAACTGGTTCGTCTTTTACGGCTTCAATTAAATTCAAAAAAAATTGTATATCTAACCCCATCTAAATATTAAATAATTAAAATGAAACAAACAAAAGTATAAAATGTTTTGTTAATTTTATTAAAAATTCACCTTTAGTCTTATTATTTAAATTCCTTTTTAACCGTTTTTGATATATTTTATATTTAAATATAAACAACGGAATAGTTACAATACAATAAGTTTTCACTGACGAATAAATATATAAATTACGAATACAATATGGAAGTCAGTTAAATTATGCGAAATTAAACGCTACCATACAGTAAGAGACGTGACGTTTTCTTTGATCGTTATGTCAGCTAACGTCTTGTTAAATTTTAACGAAAATGGACGAATGCCAATAAACGTTTATATTCCAACCAGATTAAACGGAACGGGACGCTAATAAATCAACGAATGTTAATAAACGTCTTGTCACTTTAACAGTTTACCCAAAACAAACGAATAATAACGCTTAAGGGTGTTATTTTTTTTATTAATTTTTGTTTTGTTATAATTATTCTTTTTGTTTAAATTTTTTTGATACATGAATATTATAAATAATACGTTATAATTGACGAAACGCAACAGTTAAGAAACATGACGTTGGATACAGGATACGGTAATTCATGAGGAACCATAGACATTGTAATAAGGAAATTTGTTGATTTTGCCAAACAAAACTCTCTTGAGTGAGTTTTCCATATACAGGTGAATACAATTTCTCGAAATTTGGATTTTAAATAAATAATATCCTCTGTCAAAAAAAAAAAAAAAAAAAAAATTATTATTCCCGAAAGTATCAAAATTTTTTCATATGTATTATTATAAATTTATGAGTTTGTAAGGTTTAGTGAAATTAATTGTTGCTAAACATTTGCTGTTTCATTTTCTGAATTTCCCATTATTTCTTGATTTCTTCGTTCAATTGTCATTTGTCTTGTCATTAATTTATTTTCATACGCCATTTTCCATGCTCGAAAAGTAGTCTTTTTAGTGAAAATTTTGTTTTTTATAAGAATAGTGCATGAATAAGGATTTATTTTAAATTGAAATGAGTTCTAAGGATAAAGATAAAGAAGTAAAACGTGAAAAAGATCGAGATAAAGACCGACGTAAAAGGTATGTACTCTTTTAATATTTGCATTTTTCATGAACATACATATTTTTACTAATAAATTTTTTATCTGTACACTTTGTTTTTTCAATAGGGATAAAAGTCGAGACCGTGATCGACGGAGTAAAAGTAGAGAACGCCAACGTGAACGTGAACGAGATCGTGACCGTGAACGTGATCGTGAACGAGATAGGGACCGTGGTCGTGAAAAGGATAGGGATCGTAATCGTGAACGTGATCGAGGACGTGATAGAAGTCGTTCACATACATATGATAAAGAATATCGTAGTAGTCGCAGAAGCAGAAGTCATAGTCGCAGATCAAGATCACGTAGCAGGAGTAAAAGGAGTCGTTCCCGAGAACGTATTAGAAGAGAACGAGATCGAGATCGGAATCGGGATCGGGATCGCGACAGAGAAAGAGATCGAGATCGAGGTCGAGACCGCGATCATGACAAGGAAAAGGAACGAGATCGAGATAAAGAAAGATCCCGTAATGGAAAAGAATCTAGTCGAGACCGAGATCGAAATGATGAACCTACTGAAGTTCGTGAAAATAAACAACTTGATTTAACACAAGCTATTATAGATGTTATAAATAGTCAATCTACAGTTACAAAGAATTTTGCAGCGTTATTCAATTGTAACAGTAATGATTCAATTAGTAATGCCCCATCAGAAACATCAGAGAGTAAGTTAATTAAAATATGTGTACCTATATACTTTTGAAATGTTTTTTAATTGTCTCTTTTAATTTATAAAAAATAAGCTTCAAATGGTGAACCAGGAAGTTCATCAGATAAAAAGCGTAAAAAGAAATCTAGATGGGGTGGCAGTGAAAATGATAAAACTTTTATTCCTGGAATGCCGACAATTCTGCCGTCAACGTTGGATCCAACACAGCAGGAGGCATATTTAGGTACAGTATTTAAACTATTCTATTCATATTTTCATTTGTATTTTAATTCATTGTTTTTTTAAAAAAATATAATATATATAAAAAAAATGAAGAGTAAAAAACAAAGGGGTAAAATGATTTCTAATTAATTACTATTTTTTTTTTTTAAAGAATTTTTTTTTTATAATCAATAAATACATTATTGTATTCATAGGGAAGCCAAAGATGATAATATATATATATATATAATAATTTATGATAATTTTTTCTAGTAAACGATAATAATTGAATTTTTTACAGATATTCTAATTAATCTTTTTTAATTATTTCATATAAAACAACAAACATTTTGCAGGAATTCTTTATTTTTTTAAATCTTATATAATTCATTTTATTAATTACAATTACAAATTATTAATAAAAAAAAAAAACTTCTTTAGGATAATTAATACGTAAAACGATAATTGACTACATACAATTCTAGGGTATCTACAACATTTATATATTTTTTTAAAAACAAACAAACAAAATTAATTACATAATTATAAACTTTAAAAAAAAAAATACCAATCATTACAGGGAATTCATTTTTTATCCTTGATTTTCTCCTTAATTATGATTTTGCACACACACATAAAATTAAGTACGCATCTACGAAAAAAAAAAAATGAAAAAAAAAAAAATAATACTAAAAAAATTTAAAAAAAACTGTACATAATATATTTTCTATGTTGTGTGTATATAATGGCAGAATTTGTGTAGTAAGTAAAATTTATTCTCAATTTGTTCATTTTTCATTTTAAATAAAATATTTAGCAAAAAAAAATAAATAAATAAATAAAATAAACAATAAAATTACATTTATTTTTTTAAATTTATCATTTGAAAACAAATTTTACATACATTTGGAAATAATCTAACTCTGAGGCTTGCCTCGATTTTTTTTTAATCAAATTTCTTTCAGTTCAACTACAAATTGAAGAAATCAGCCGTAAATTAAGAACAGGAGATCTTGGAATACCACAAAATCCAGAAGAAAGGTTTGAATAATAAAAACAAAAAAACATCTCTTCTTATTATCTCCTCAGTGTTGTTAACATATTAAGATGACTCTGTGACTATATGATTCATTCATTGGTTCGTGATGATGTACATGATGATGATGATGATGGTGTTGTATCAGTGAACTGGACATTAAAACAAAGCGTTCGATTAATAACCGTTATTTTGGATTAAAATTAGGAATTTACATCCAATCATCATTATTTATTGATTTCATCTGAAAGAAAAGATAAAAAACTAAAACAGGTTTTGATGTTTCAGTTTGAATTTAATTTTTTAGAAAAGAAGAAAAAAAAAAAAATAAGAGAAACTGAAACATCGTCTTTTTATAAAAATTATTTTATTTATGTAATTTGTATTTTTATTTTTATAGAAAAGAGTTTATGCAAGTTATCACACAAAAAATATGTTGTCTAATCGCGAATCATTTTAATTATTCCATATTACGATTTTACAATTTATTTAAAATAAAATGTTTACATTGAAATTTTACAAAATCTTTGGAAAAAAAAATTCTCTTTAGTTTTGAACACGACTAAAGAAAGATTTAAAAATTGTCAATAATTTGGAACTTAAAATACCATCTCAAAGTTATTTATTTAATTAAATTTTTTCTATACACATTGTATAACTTAATAAAAAATTTTTGATATTCCTTTTATTATAAAGAAAGTTTTAAGCTCTTTTACAATTTGTAAATTTCATAATTGTTCCAATTTATTATTTTCTAAAAGTGAAATCTTGCAATGTTTGCCTTTGTAAAACAAAACAAGAAAATTAACAGTAAAAACAACAGTATAGTTTTCATTAAAAAATAATGTTCTAACAATATGCAATCGTAATAAGGAATAAATTTAATAAATGACGATAATTTAAGATCAGATATTATACTCACAAGAATTCGGTAATTTTATAGAGAGAGAGAGAGAAAAAAAAAATAAGATAATCAAAAATAAAATTTCTAATCATGTTCAGATTTTTTCTTTTTAAGTCAGAAAACGGAGTCTCATTAAAATGAAACTTGTGCTGACGGAAATCGACAAAATGAACGAATAAGCGATATAAAAACTGGAAGAGCTCAATAATAAAATTAAAAATTAATTAATTAAAAATTTCAGCAAATTTTTCTTTATTAATGAAAAATAATAAAAAAAAAATCATTAAATCAAAATTTATTTTTATAGATAATTATCTTAGAATAAAATCATTCTGCAAGAAAAACTAAATTTTTGTGAAATTTTATTGTGAATTAATTTGATTTGGAAAGAATATTTAAAGTAATTTTGTTTTAACAGAAATATTTTATTCGAAGAAATTATAATTTTTAATTTAAGCTTCTAGAATTTAGTAAGAAAAAGAAAAAAAAAAGTACTATTCTATCTCTAGAACTCTTATCAAATAAGAGTTTTATAGATGATAGATTAGATTTTGAAACAGACGCTTCGAAAGTTTGTGTTTTTCTTGTTTTATCGTAGGTCACCATCACCTGAACCGATCTACAGTTCTGATGGTAAAAGGCTGAACACCAGAGAATTTCGTACTAGAAAGCGTCTCGAGGAACAAAGACATCAACTTGTTATGAGAATGCAGTGCATGAATCCCGAATTCAAACCACCAGCTGATTATAAGTAAGTTGGGATTTAAAAAAAAGTGGAAGTTTTCAATATTGAATTTTTGTAACTTTTTTTCAGACCTCCTGTAATCCGTGTCAGTGATAAAGTTCTTATTCCTCAAGAACAACATCCAGACATCAATTTTGTAGGATTGTTAATTGGTCCAAGAGGAAACACGTTGAAAGGTAATTACATAATATTTGTGTATTTTTGTGGTTTTCGTAGTAATCAATTGTATTTTTTTAATTTAGCCATGGAAAAAGAAACTGGAGCAAAAATTATAATTCGTGGTAAAGGATCTGTAAAAGAAGGAAAAGTTGGACGCAAAGATGGACAACCACTGCCTGGTGAAGATGAACCACTTCATGCATTTATTACTGCTGGCAATCCAGAATGTGTAAAAAAAGCTGTTGATAAAATTAAAGAAGTAATTCGGCAGGGTATTGAAGTCCCAGAAGGACATAATGATTTAAGAAGAATGCAACTTAGAGAACTTGCTCAGCTAAATGGTACACTGAGAGAAACTGATTGTCCACGTTGTACAAATTGTGGATCAACAGAGCACAAAAGTTGGCTGTGTCCTGATAAACCGAACGTTACAAACAATATAGTTTGTTCTTCATGTGGAGGTGCTGGACATATAGCAAAAGATTGTCGAAGTAAACGACCAGGTCAGGGTGGTCCTCCCTCAGCAGATTCACAAGCAAAAATTGATGAAGAATACATGAGTTTAATGGCAGAATTAGGAGAAGGTCCACCTCCAGCTAAACAGGTTGATCCTCTGGTGCAAGCTCATATTAATAGAGGATATAATCTATTTGATCAAAGACCGTCAGCACCTAGAGCAATTGCTCCTGCACCTGCAACATCAACTTCTACTATGCCACCTTTGATGAATGGTCCTCCTCCTACTCAAGGGCCACCTCCTATTCCTCCACCACCATGGAACACAAATAATAGTTTAACGATGCCACCCATTATACCTCCTCCACCAGGCCCACCTCAGCCTCCCCCACCAGGCGGGCCTCCCTTACCCCCTAGTGGTCCACCACCACCTCCTGGACCTCCTCCACTGATGCCTTGGATGGCTTCAGCCCAACCTCCTCCTCCAGGCGGAGATTTATCAAATCCTCCCATTCCTGGCGGTATTCCTCCACCACCACCTGGCACAGGCCCAATAGCACCACCAGGAACTGTGCCACCGCCAGTGATGCCACCTCCTCCACCGGGTACCACAGCTCCTCTACCCCCATGGGGAGCTCCTAGTGGAATGATTCCCCCGCCACCATTTCCCTGGGGTCAGAATGGTTTTGTTCCTCCTCCTCCAGGAGCTGCTCCCCCTCCACCTCCACCAGCACTTCCCCCTGGTACTGTACCAAATATCGTACAACCACCACCACCACCTCCTCCCCCAAGTTAGGAAATATAAAATTTCTAAAATCGAAAGCAATGTATGTTATACCCTAGATTAAATTTTTTTGGTATAAAGTATGACATTTCAGATAATCATATTACTAAATCTACATTTTAAAGTATATTAAGTCCTTTTCTTTTTTTCAAGATTGTAAAATAATTGAGAATGATTGTAATTGCAAATAAAATAAGTTTAATTCAATATTTAAATAATGGATATTGTTGTTGTTTAACCACATTTTATGAGATTCATTTGACATAATAAAATATAATTTCAAGTAGAAAAATGTTTCTTTTTTTTTTTTTCAATTCCCCTTCTCCATTTTCTCAATTTGAGCTCCTGCGTTGTACATAAGGTAGTGATGGCAAAAATATATCAATATCGATATTTCATATCATGATATTTTAACTTGCGATATCACTATAATAAATATCGGTTGTGAAAAACATCGATATTGTCGATACATCGTACCAATAATAACACTGAATTGAATCTGTCCATATGTCTGTTGTCAAAGTTATGTACGAAACCTTTTCAAATTCATTTTTCAAAATATTCGAAAATTCTTCGCATGTTGAATCAATGATACGTCCTACCTTTTTTCTACTTGGAGGTTGAAAGTGAGGAGAAGCTATATTCAAAAGTTTCAAAAATCTATTATTTTCAACAATTAACAGAGATTGCACATCGACAGAAATCATATACACTACAGCCTTTACTAATGCTGTTATGATACTTACTTTTTTAAAATCTTAATTTCCATATCTTAACTTAAGCAATGGGTGAATGAGACAGTTGCTTTGGAGTGAGGAGATAAGATATAGACTAGCAACTAATAAACATAGGTTAGGTACTTCTAAAAAATTAAGACGGTACAAGATTAAGTTAAAAAAAAAGAATGTGTTTTTCATTCTTTTTCGTCGACTTAATCTGTTATAATCTTAATTTCGTACAGTTTAAGATGATTTTTTTTCCACTTCAACTTCAAATGTGACATATGTTTTACTCTTTCACTACCATGTGAAATTTTCTAATTTTTTTTTCTTTCATTCACACGACACTTAAAATTTGAAGATTAAGATTTTAAAAAAGTAAGTATCATAACAGCATAAGCGATCAAATGAGCTTTCTCCCGCGCTATAAGACGTTATATTTTCAAAGGCTTTAGTAATTGTTGTCTGTGTTCCTTGCCGTTCTTGTGAGATTGTAGAGCTTTGTTTATAAATATTTACTGCTGTGGATGTTGATGCAATGCTGATAGAAGCTGGCATTAAAGCAACAAGTTTGTCTAAAAATTTCTGAAATTTAGGATTTTTCCCCGGAATCTTTTTCAATTTTATTATTATTGAAGTAAAAATTATTGAAATCTCAACTTCAAAATTAAAATCTAATAAAAAGTGGAAATCCTGACTAACATGTGTTAAACAATTATGAAGAAAATAATAAAATTATTGCCATTATATGAAGAAAATTTGTAGTTCAAATTATCGATATGATATATTGGAAAATAAGAAGAAAAATATCGATATATTATCGATTATATATCGCCCGTCACTAGTATGAGGTACGTAATGTATTTGAATAGATTATTTGGAAACGTATCTTTGTGTAAGATCTGAAATCTTAAAATTAAAATAAAAAATACACTTTATTATTTTTTTTTTTAAATGTTTTATTGAATATTTATTGCAAAATTTTTGTGCTTTAAAATTCTGAACAGACATTAAAAAACATTTTTTTTTTAAAGTTTTAAATAAAAAAAAAAATTACAATCTTTTGGCACATCCAACAAAGTACATTCAAGATATGATGTAATTGATAATTCTGATAAAATTATTCCTAAATTACTTATCATGTTTTTTTGTTTTATTTCATTATTATATTTCTTTTTTTTTTTTTGTATTTTTCAATTTTGTTCTTTATTTATTTATTTTTTTTTTTTTTAAAACAAATTTTTTCTATTTAAATAATACATTATTTTTTTTTAATGATTCTTTTTCTTAATATTTTTTTTTTTTTTAAATATTTTATTTATGTATAATCATTAATTTTAACTTAATAAATTCTATGAAACACAACAATTAATTATTAATTAATTAATTAGATTAAAATGTAATAAAAATCATTGTAAAAATTGTATATTTTGTTGTTTATTTTTATTTATTTTTTGTTTTTTTTCTAAAGCAAATTTCATTATAAAATTTTTTTTGATTTTTTTTCGTGTGTAAATAATTTTTTAAAATTTTTCAATTTTAGATTATATATATATATGTATATATTTTTTAAAAAATATTTCTTTAATAATTCATTTTGATTTATTTTAATTTCACAATTAAAAATTACTAATTAATAGAGAAAAATAAAAATGTAAAAAAAAAAGAAAAGTTATTTAATATTTAAAAGAAAAACAATAAAAAAAATTTCGCATTAATTTTACATAAACATAAAAATATATTTCTATGTATTCATCTATATATACATATATATATATATGTAAGTATATATAAAATATATGTTGTGTATTTTAAAAAATTGCACATAATTAAAAAAAAAAAAATATATATATATATGTTTTTTTAGTGAAGAATAATTAAATTATGTAATTTTCAAAAAATAAAAATAATAATAGAAAAATATTAATGTATGTATGTATCCATTAGTGAGGAGAAAAAAACAAAAACACATTTGATTATGTTTTTTAATTGATAAAAATAAATTTTTCTTAAAATATAAAATTAATATATTTTATTATTATTATTAATTTTTTATTTTCGATAGTTCATAATTCAATTGATAATTTCTAAAAAGAACTTCACTAACTGATACAGAAGATAAGTTCATCAATAATTTTATTTAAAAAAAAAAAAAAAAAAACAAACAAAACTAAAAATAATTAATTAATATTAGAATTTAAATGTAAAAATTAATTATTAATTATTTTGATTTTACTTAAAAAACAATGAAAATATAATTCGAAAAAAAAAAAAAAAAAAAACGTAAATTATTGTATTATTTTGATTAAAATTAATTAAAATATAAGGGAAGGCACCAAAAAGACTTAAAAGTTTTCTTCTTTTTCAAATAATTTTTGATTTTGTTATTTTTTTTTTCATTTTATTTTTTATTTTTTTATTTTTTTAAATTTAACAAATTGCACATGTTGTTGAACATTTTTATTAATCTTGAAAAAATAGAATAGCCAGCAGCCTTACACAGAAAAACAACGAATTAAGATTCAAATTTTTGATAAGTAAATTTTGTAAAAATTGTAAAATTTACTAACTGTGAATATAAAAAAAAAAAAATTAATTTTTTTAAAAGAATAAATATTCGATTGAGATTCTTTATGCTTGAAATGTCGATTCACTTTGAAAATTTCACAATGGAAAAAAATTAAATCAATTGAGATTCAAAAAATTATAAAAAATTTTTTAAAATGAAATATGTAAGCTTTTTTTTTTTTGCTTTGATCTCATAAAAATTTGATATATATTTTTTTTTTATACATTTTTTGACTAGATTTTTATTATGTGAACTTTTTTATGTGTATAAAAGGTACGATTAATTTTTGAAAACAAAATATAAAAAAAAAGATTCTTTTTTTTTTTTTTTGCTTTTATCGTACACATTTTATTTACGAGTATTGCACAAACAAATTATAAATGAAAAACCATTCGAATTTATAAAGAACACGTACTAAAGATACAATTTTTTTTCTGGTAAATCTTAAGTTTTTTTTTTTTTTTTTTAAATTAAATTTTGTGTACTTTTTTTTGTATTTTTTTTTATCAAAAATAAAAAAATTATTCATTTTTCAAGATAAGAAAATTTGTTCTAGTTTCTTTTTATTGCATTCAACATGTGCAATTTTTTAAAATTAATTTTTTAATTCGTAAATTATTTTTTCAAATTAATTTTATTATTTTAATTTATGTGTATATAAATATGTATATATATATATATATGTATGTATATATAGTTTTTTTTTTTTAAATGTATTTTCATATTTAAAAATTTATATGAGAGATGAAAGAAAAAATGATGAAAAATAATAATTACAATTATTACTTAAAATTTATTTTATACAATTTTATGAAAATAATGATTATTTATTTTTGTTTTATTTTTATTTTTTTAAATTATTATTCATTAATATTAAATTATTTTTTTTTTATATATTGCTTTTTTTTTTTTTTTTTAACACTAAAAAATTATTCATGAACTTTTTTTTTTATTTTTAAAATCTTAAATTTCTAACTTAAAATTAATTTTTTTTTGTTTTTTTGTTGTTTTTTTTTTTTCAATTAAAATAAAATAATTAATATACATATATGTGTAATACACATATGTAAATATATGTAACAATTGTTATTTGTTGTCAAAAATAATTGCATTTACACTAATATATTTTTTTTTTATAATTCTAATCAAATAAATTTACAAAATATGATTTTTTTTTTTTTGCAGAAATATTTGTGCGTTGTGTTTATTTGTTAAAAATTTGTATGTATGTATTTTTTTTTTACAGCTATTTCAACACGAAAAAGAAAATTAAAAAATTATTAACATTTATAAAACAATTTTATTTCATTTAGACAAAAGTAAGTACTATTCGATACTTGTGTTGACAAAAAAGTTAATGTTTTTTTATTTGTTTTGGTTTTTCAAGTTTAAAAAATCAATCGAATTTGAAAATTGATATGTAACTGTAATTTCATCTGTACTTTCATTTAAAAACTTTCGATTTAAGGACTTCTCTTTCGAAATTCAGTGTAAAATATTATTTTAGATTTTCATTTTCTTCATAAATTTTCTAGTATGTACAATAAAATCAATTTATTCTTAATCTTTTTTTCTTCTTTAATTTAAATTGATTCTTATTTTATTGTGTAAATGCAATTTCAATAATATAATTAATTATTTTTATTTTTAATTTTATTTATAAATTCTATTAAGTTTATTTTTGTAAAATTTTACTATTAACTTATTATCTAAAAATTTAATTTTTAATTATTATTATTATTATTTTTTTGTTTGTTGTTTCAAATTAACTTATGTGTTTTTAATTATTTTTTTAAATAAACCGAAAAAAAGGAGATAAAGAAAATTATTAATGAGAAAAGAATTACTTTACGAAATTATTAAATTATATTAATTAAAATATGGGTGGCAACTGGCAGCACGTAAGTTGTTCCAATCAACTTTTTCAGCTATTAAGCTGAATTGATTATTCAGTCATTTTAAGAGTTTACACGTAATCCACTTTTAATTCGGATTTTGGTTTACTTCCAATTTATTTGGATTTAATCCAAATTTTTGTGTATGTATGTGTAGCGTAAAATGCAATATGGCGGATTCTAATTTTTATGGTGAGAATTGTAGAGTGAAGAAGAAAGAAGGAAAACATATATACTATACGTGTATCAACGTCTTCATGTATTATTTTAATCCCAATTCCAAATTTTACCCGTTTATACCGTACTCCCAATTTAATCCAAAATTCGTATTTAATTCGAATTATTTTTTACCGTATAAACTCGTATATTGCTTAGTCGATTGAAGCCAGCGTTGCCAATTTCAAATTCAACTATTCCCCAATTGAAACTTCAAAATTCCTCAATATCCTATAGTATTCCTCAAAATAAAAATTTCAAATTTTTATCTATGTACATAAATATGAATGTCCATGTAACAAAAGAATGATTTATTCTGCCTTAAAATAGTGATGCCAAAGAATTACAAATTTATTTAATTTTATTTTTAAAAAAATAAATAACAAGTAACAAAAAAATGATTTATTTATCTTTTAGTTTTAACTCACCACACATCCTGGTTGTTTTGTAGAGCAATGTGAATGCTTAATAATGTAAATATAATTTTGTAGTTCAGTTACTAGTCTAATTTAAAATTATAATTTGTAAATTCCTAAAAATTCCTCAATCATATACATAAATTCTCAAAAATTTTAGAATTCCTCACGAATTGGAAACGCTGATTGAAACAACTTACATGCTACCCACCCCAGAAAATTAATCATTTATGAGTTTTATTTTTTTCCCAGCCTTTTACGAAAGAAAAACAAAAATCAATAACTGGTGGCCTATTCTTGAAACAACTCGTATTTTTACGTATACGTAAACTCACCATTTACGAGTGGTTTTGATCTATTATCGAGATTATCGATATTCGTATACGATCATTATCGAGATTCGAATCGATCGACCATCGAATTACATAATAGGGCCCCTACTCGAAAAGATACGAGTTCCTACATATTTGTACACGAAACCATAGTAATTAAATTTATTTAATTTTTTTTTTACAGGGAATATTGAAACAAGAAAATTTTAAAATCAATCATATTTTAGAATATTTTATGAAGAAATATTTTCTAAATTATATTTTGCTATGTTTGATGAAAATTTACTACCAAATTATTAATTTTTTTAAGTTAAAAAATATAAAAAAGTCTTGAAAAAAAACAATAATTATGTAAATAATTTTCAGTTGTAATTTCAATGAAATTTCATTTTCCTTAGTTTTTCCATAATTTCATCTACCATTCCTTTTTTTTTAATCTGAATAATTTTTTTTACAAACTTTTCTTCGGAAATCTCAAAATAATTATTAAATGACATTTTTCTCTCTCATTATTCATTATTTCTGCTTGTTCAACAACAGATTGAGCAATCAAAAAACCTAACTCACCTAATTCAGCTTATTTTGAAAAGAAAAAAAAAAACAAAAACAAACGCAACGTTTAAGTGATTTAAGTAAAATAACGTTTGATATTTAATAAAAACCAGTTTTGAACTTTGAAAATTTCACCATATTCCTAAAGAAATATGGATAGAAATCCGTATGGGGTGAAAAAATATTCTAATGATTTCTAAAGAATACGTCTGACATAAACAATTCGAAATAAAGTACTCGTAAAGATACCTATACGTAAAGTTACAAAATGGTTTCGAGTATTGGCTCCCTGAGCAATTGAAAATAAAATCAAGAAAATATGACAGAAAAATAATTCATTACTTAAAAAAATAATTACAATAATTTCTATTTTTTTTAAAAAAAAATAATAATAATAATATTAAAATTATTAAGTGCACTTATGAATGCCCCAAATATACAATTTTTTTTTTTTTTTCATTTCATAACAAAAAACATTTTTATTGGTTTTTTTTTGTTAATTTTAAACTTAATCATTTAATAATAATTAATTATGGCTTCTTCGTGTATAAAATATAATTTTCTAAAAAATACAAATTGCTTTTTTTTTAGTTTATAAATTTAAAAAAAAAAAAATTAATGAGTAAAACTTAACTTTGAATTATTCAAAAAAAAAAAAAAAAAAGCTTAGTAAAGTGCGTAAAAATCAATTTAAAATGATAATTTTTTTTTTTTTTAAATATATATAATTTTTAATTGTGCCAAAATAATCTCAAATTAATTTTAATTTTATTTTGTTTCTTAATTATGAAAAAAAAAAAAAATACAAAAAATATAAATTCTTTTGAAAAAATTCCATTTAAAGAATTTTTTCTAATTTCTTAGTCAAAAAATTTCTTTTTTCAATTTCAAAACTTGTACATTTTTTTTTTTTTTTTTTTTTTTAGTTTTAATAAATTAAAATCTATAATTTAAAAAAAAAAAAATACTCAATTATTATTTTCTTATAATCAGCATTCCTCTCGTTTATTTGTTAACACTATTAATTATTTATTTTTTTTTCTACAACGAACGGCACTGATCAAATAAAGTTAAAATACATTAAAATTCGAAAATTTGATAATTTGTAAATTTAAATGATTTCTTTGGTAATTGATGTCAACGATTGACAGTATTGAAACCGAATTGAAAATTAAAAAATTTCATGATTTTAGTAAAATTTTCTGCATTAACTCTAATGATAGATACTAGCTTATTATTTATGACACACGTTTCAATCAAGATTCGAATGCCATAATTGAGTATTTTTTTTTTTTTTTTTTGTATGTTAAACAATTTATATTCGAAATTTCGTTAAATACATACTTTACCTATTTTATTTAAAAAATAATTTTTGCATGTCCACTTTAATTATCCATTTTTTTTTTGTATTTTTGTTTTTTGTTTTTATTTTGAAAATTAAATGATGTTATTTATATGAATCTGAATCACATACACAATACATGTATTTAGACTTTTTTTTTGTTTGTTTTGCATTCAGCTGCATTATTTTTGATGAGATGCTTTATGTTTTTTTTTTTTTTTTGAAAGAAAATTTACCTTCACATCAACAATAAGAATTATATGTAATGCGAATTTTTCATATAAATTTGATTTCCAAAGGACAAAAACAACAGATATATTTGATGAAAGTAGTTGTTATATATAGTAGTAATTATATAATAGTGTGTAGTAGTAGTAGTAGTAGTAGTAGTAGGTAGTAAATATATAGGTACAGGTAGTTGTTAAGTAGTAGTTGTTCAAAATGATGATTTTTTAACGAACATACTTTTTTTTTTTTTTTTGATTAGTTGCTGACTGATATAATTTATTTCTATAGTTTTTTTTTTTTTTTTTTCAAATTTCTATAACTGCAATTTCATTTTTCTCATATTGGTTGAATATAGATATATATATTTTTGTGTTAGCACTTCACATAGCAATTATATAAAATTTTTATTTTTCTAAAAGTAGTTTTTATTTTTTTGTCTACCATTGCACCACGTTGTTAGCATACATTTATATATAATATATGTAAAAAAAAAAGAAAAAAAAAACAAAGAAAAAAATTATTTTTGTTAGTACATAATATAATTAAAAAAAATTTTATTTAAAAAAATAAATGAAAAATAAATAAATAAATTTTTGTTTTTTATATACTAAAATTTATAACTTTAAATATATGTATCTGTTATGCTTTGTACACATGATCCAACTTGATTGTACATACCTTTGCCACGTCCCCAAAAAATCAAAATTTTTTTAATTTAATCCGACCATTTGACAAACTTGAAAATTAGTCTGCCAACCAGCCTACCACATTATAAATCTTTTTATCCAACTTGATCAGGTTGTACAGCCAAGTTGGAACGTGTGTACGTAGAATTATGCTTTGTACACATTATTCTATTTTGTTGTACAACCTGGTCAAATTGAATTAAGATTGTATGTACATATAATGTGTAGTCTAATCGGCAGACCAAGTTTCAAGTTTTTCAAATGGTTTGAGTTAAAATTAAATTTTTTTTTTTAATTTTTAGAGAGCGTGACAAAGGTTTGACAAACGAATTGTACTTTGTATAATGAAGTTGTATAAACTTAAATGACATTTAAATTAAATTTGTCAGTTTGTTCACATACAAATAGCTCATATGTCACTTATTTTTTTAAAATTTTTATTTCTAATTACGATAATTTACTATTTTTCAATTATTCAATGCTTAAAAATTGCACTTCTTTCTCATTCGAATGCAGCCAAAAAAAAAAAAAAAGTTTGTGCAACAGATTGTACAACACTGTTTGAACGTCTATAGTAAATTGTACAACCTGGTTGATGAACAAGATTGTACAACGTGTTGTTGGTTCGTGTGTACGAAGCATTACATAAATCTTTGTTAATTATTATTATAAAAATTTATAAAATATTGTAGAAAAAAAAAAAAAACAAGAGAATTTGATGAGAATTTTGTGCAAAAATAATAATAAAAAAAAAAAAAATAAATAAATAATTTTCTTTTTTGATAAATAAAAATTAAATTAATTAAACACATTAAACACAAAATTTCTCAAAGAAAAATAATATTTATTTTTGGAACTTGAAAATTTCATAAAATATTCAAAAATTTATGTTTTTATGTTTTTTTTTTTTTCTTTTAAATATCATTTCAGTTAAAATGTGTTTAATTAATTTTAATACTGTATGATATATATTTTAGGATTATTCTATATTATTTATTACCTCACTCTGTATAAATTTAAAATTGCATGATATTTATTATTAAATATGTTTTTTTTTTTTACTTTTCTCGTTTTTTTTTTATTATTATTTATTTTTGTGTGTGTGTTCTAATTATAAGGTTTTTTTTTGGAAAGATTTAAATGAAAGGAAAAAAATATGTTTGTGTTATTCATTCCGGAGTAGTTTTCCTTTTATTTTGTATTTTCGGAAAAAAATGCTGAAGACTCTTTCAGATAATTCTGGAAATTAGGTATTTATAATTTATTGTTCACAAAAAAAAAAACAAAAAACGCAAAAGATTTATCTAGGTTTAGCAAAATCATATTTTTATAATATTATTTATTTAATTTTTGTGAAGTAAATATCGTCGTCGTTCTATGAAAATTCAAACAAGTGTTCATTTTTAAAGAAAAATGAATAACTTCATATTTATTTTTCTGGAGCGCTAGCTTCGAAATTAATTTATTTCAAAATATGTAATTCGTTTTTAATCGCAACACAGTATTGATTTTCAATTTGAAACTGAAACTTAAAAGTTCATTATCTTAAAATTATCATTTTGGACATAATGAGTTTTCACAGAACGATGACGACATGTTTGATTGTTGATACGAAGGGTGTATTCTGTCTTGCACGTTTTTAATTGTCCCGGTGATCTTAATTATATTCAATTTTTTTTCGAGCAAATGAATGTTTTTTAATTTTCTTTTAAATACAACGAAAAAAGTATTTTTAATTGAACAAATCGACACAAATTTACGAAATTTTTGAGTACATATTATAATTTTGCAGGATCGTACAACAAATTAAAAAAATATATCTAATCGAATTGTAAAAACCGTTAATTTCTTTTTAATTTAACTTTTTTTTTTAAAATTCGAATTTTCGAAAATACTACTCTCATTTTTTACTCTTTTTTTGATAATTTAATTCTGTAAAATAAAAATTTCAAATAAAAAAAAACATTGAAAAATTTTATGAAAAAAAAAAAAAAATATTAGTCAATAATTCAAAATCACATTTAACCAAATTCAAATTATTATCAAAATAATTGTATTATTATTATTTTTTTTTTAATTACCTTTTCTTTTTAATTTTTAACATTTATAAATTATTATCTGAATTATATCTTTATTTCTAAATTTTTATTAAACAAAAGCACAAAAATAAATAATTCCATTTTTTTTTAAAACAGTTTTACAATTTAGTAACAAATATGTCTTATAAAAGGTAAATTTGAACAAATATTAATTATTTATTTAAACATTTTAATTATAATTAAATTAATTAAAAATATTTATTTTGTAAAATATTAACAAACAGAGTGAGGAAATGAAATTTTTATGTTGTTGTTGTTTTTTTTTTAAACTTTATTCTAATATCTCTAAAATTATTAATAAATTAATGAAATACTGTTTTTAAATATTAAAAAAAAAAATAAATAAATAAATAAATAAATTATAATATAGACAATATTTTTTTTTTTAGTTAACTTGGCCTTTGGTTAGTTTCAATATTAGCATTAAAAAATTTTTTTTTTTATATATATATTCGAATTTTCGTTTTTGTTTATCTTTTGTTCTCAAATGTTTCAAGAAATTAGAAAAATTTCTTAGTAAATTAATTGATTTTTTTTTTTTTTTTACTTTCAATTTTTTAAAGTAGAAATAAAGAGAAATAATACTTTTTCTTGCATTTATCATTTGAAAAGATAAGAATATGAAATAATATTTGAATTATCCTGCACAAGATTGGCATGTTTGAAAACTTTATTTTTTAAAGAAAGGATATTTTAGAACTTCTATTTAAATTTAATCTGAGTTTTATTAGGTTGTCATCTGATGTAAAAATGTCTTTGTATGAAAATTTTTTTGGTAAAAGTACTTTTAAAATTATGCCAGTCTTGCTCAGAACTGTTGAGATATTTAAAATTTCTGAAAAATTTCAATTTATCTGAAACTAAAAAAGAAAATAACTGAAAATGTAGATCAATTAATTTATTAGAAATTTTTCTAATATTATTCGAAAATATGATAGAAAAAAATGTATCTTCTTCAAAATAATATTATTATTTTTTGTTTTTTCTATACAAAAAATTTTTTTTTTGATATATTGCATGAAACGAGAAAGTAAGAAAAAGTGCATTCGAATCGGAAAAAAAATATAAATGAGATAGTTTTATTTTATTAATTTAATTTTTATTCTAAAAATTTTTTTTTTTTTTTTTTGAATGTTTTTAGTTTTTATCGAAAAAAAATAATAATTATTTACTTGAAAAATAAAACAGAGGTGCCATGAAGTGTTAGATTAATAAAAAAAAAAATTTGTTTTTTTTTTTTTTTTTTGTAAAATTTTAACTTATAAACTAAATTTTTGTATATATGTATAGTAATAGGGGTTTAATATCATACTTTTTTAAAATTTTTATTTTATTTTATTTTTATTTTTTTTTTTTTTTGTTATACATACAAATAAAATTTTTTTTATTTTTTTTTTATTGTGCATTATAAGAAATTTGAAATTGCAATGATAAAATACTAATAAAGAATATCATTTATTTTAATTAAAATTTTTTGTTTGTTTATTTGTTTTTCTCATACTATATATAAAAATAAAGCGCAATGCGATGCAAGAAATAAATATATATATATATAATAATGTATATAGAAGTTAATGATAAAATTATTAATAAATTAAATGTTACCCAAGTACCATAAATTTTAATTGAATTTTGTTTTTGTTTTTTTTTTTTTTTTAAAAAAACTTTTTATTTTGAATTATTTTTTATTTTTTTTAATTAACTAAATTCTAATATTTGTTTTTTTTTTTTGTATTTTCTAAGAATTATTTGTTTTAGTATTTAATAAAATTTTTTTTTTTTTCATATTTATTAAATAGAATGATACAATTTTTATTTTAGTTTTAAATTTGTTAACAATAAAGATTTAATGGATTAAAAAAAAAATTAATTTAAAATAAAATAAAAAATTAGTTAATTATTAATTAATTTTATAATTATAAATAATGTGTTAAAGATACTTTTTTTTTTTTTTTAAAAAATTATTAACATTTAACTTTTAATAAATAAATAAATTTAAAAAAAAAAATAAAAAATAAAAAAAGGTGGAGAAATAAAAAGTACAATATGAATTAAAGCAATTAAAAAAAAAAAAAAGTAGAATAACAGATATAAATTAAAAAAGTGAATGAATATCCTTTTTCCAAAATAAGATACATATATTTAGATTAAATAAAATAAAAACAAAAAAAAAAATGCAATTAAATTGTATTTCTTATTGGAAAAATAGGGAAACAAAAATAAGATAAAAAAAAAAAATAATAATAATCTTAAAAAATTACACATCTTTTCCATTTCTCTTTTTGTTTTCGTTTTTGATCCCATCGATGGAAAGTCCTTTATTATACCATCACATAGTTTTCGTTGTTGTTGTTGTTGTTGTTACTGTTATATTTCATATAAAGAACTTTCATTGAATTTGTTGTGTCTTTAACTTTATCACCATCATTATCTTCATCATTCATGTTCAACACTTCGAAATATAATGCCCAAATAACAAAAATAAACCAAAAAAAAAAAAAAATAATAATAATAACAATAATAAAAGGAGTAGAACACAAGAAAATAAAAACCTTGGGTCCTTTGTCCTTCTTACAAATTTAATTGATTTTCATTTCCAACAAATTAACAAAAATTAAATAAGAATAATTATAAAAAAAAAATAAACATCTGACATCATTTTCAAATGAGTCTCTAGCATCGCATGCATATTATTTATTTTGTCACATATTCTTTTATTTTTTCCATTTTTTTTTTTGCATTTTTAGTAAAATACCATTTAAAAGTTAAATAAAAAGTTAAATGTGAATTTAATTATTTTAACGGACAAAAAAAAAATAATTTATTTCGTGCTTTTAAAAAATTTCTTTTTTTTTTTTATTTATAAAATTATAGGAAAATTTTTGATTATAAAAAAAAAACCAAATTTTTGGAGAAAAATATATTAATTTTCTTTTTAAATGCTTTTTTATAATAAAAAAAAAAAAATAAAATAAACTATTTAAAAAAGATTAGAATTGTTTGTTTGATTTTACTTTATTATTTTTAAATAACTGTTCATACCAAATCAATATTAATAATAGATTGAATTTTTTTTTATTGTGTTTTATGTTAAAAAGAAATATGTATGTAATTTTTATTTTAATAATCTATTTTTTGTTTGTTGTTGTGTGTTATGAAAAATATAAATATATGTATTTTAACAAATATTAGAGTAGTTAATATTATGTTTTATTTTAAATTTTAATAACGATTTAACACATAAAAGAAAATGCGTTGATTCAATAATTTATTTTTTTTTAAAAAAAAAAACCAAATTTTTTTTTTGTTTTTGAATTTTTTTTTTCTTTCTATATTTATAGAACTTTATTTATATAAATTTCATTTTTTTTTTTTTTTGTTTTTTTGTTTTTATA
Organism: Bombylius discolor; assembly: GCA_939192795.1. Lineage (NCBI taxonomy): Eukaryota > Metazoa > Arthropoda > Insecta > Diptera > Bombyliidae > Bombylius > Bombylius discolor. The sequence continues at coordinate 15,335,737 of OW584241.1, read as the reverse complement.
TATTTTTATATATTACAATAATGTGTGATTGTATAATATTTATAATAATAATTCAATATAATAAAAAATAATCATCTTTATTTTATTCTAACAAAAAAAAATTCATTTTTTTTTTTTTTTTACTTAATAACATTCATGTTGCACCTATATAATATTTGAAAATTTTTATTAAAAAAAAAAATTGTTTTTTATCAATAATTTTTCTTTTTTTTTTATGAAAAATATTTATAATGGAAAATATTTTCTGTACTTTAAATCAAATACTGTGTTTTGCTTTTTTCAATGAAATTAAATTTAAGGGTTTTAATTTAGAGGCTCAACTTTTTTTAAATTGATTTCGAGAAATACCAAAGGAAATTTTTTATACGATGCGATGAATAGTTTTTAAAATACGAATGTTTTTTTATGTCGCAATCAGAGTACGAAAAACTCTTTTATAAAACACAGTATCATGAGCATCGTAATAATTCGTTAAATGTGAAATAGTGCAAATTACATAAAATTCAAATATGAAAAATTTATTTCTATCTTATTACCAAGATAACTGAAATATTTCTATTGTAACTGTTCTATTTTGTATCTGTTTTTTTTTAATTACATAAATTTTACATAAATTATCTTCTTGGCACAATAGCCCCTTGAGCCTTAATCGTCTCAAGTTAACTTAAGGTTTCATGACAATATTTCTGTCATACATGCACCTATAATTTTAAAATGGAATGCGAACCACTAAATTCGTTGGTAGAAAACGAATTTATTCGTATGACAGGGCTGGTACTCATATTTTTGTAGTTGGTTTTGTGAACTTGCTTAAAGGTCAGTAAGTAGAGCCACCAAACTACTTCAGTACCGAGCACTCTATACTAAAAACTCAAATGAATTGGTAATCATTCAAAGTTGAGTGAACTTAGGCGGATTCCAACTCTAAACCTTCAAAATCCAGCATTGTACCACTTCGGCCACTGACCCACCCCACCACCATTTGTATCTACTATTACTGTTTCGCGATTTTTCTGTATATTATCAGAAAAAAATTTCTAAAATGTTACAAATCTAATAAATGCAGTATTTATGGAGAAACTAAAAAAAAAATATATATATAAATTTTAAAGTACAGAAAATATTATCTTTTTATAAATATTCGGTCACTGGAAAAAAATAGTATTAAGTATCTTCTATACACAAAATATTATCGGTATTTTATATCCTTTTTTTTCTATTAAAATATACAAAAAGATATATATATATATATATATAAAACACGCGAATAATTTACTGACAAATAAAATAATAATAATTATAATAATAAACGTCACAAAGGCACAAGTCAACAATAAAAATACAACTAAAGAGAATTTATATATAAAAAAAAAAAACAATTACGTATAACAAGAAAAAAAAATCATATGAAGTACATTCATTACATTTTTTAAATTTATTGTGTGTTTTTTTTTTCTTGTTTTATTTCCTATATACTTTTGTTTTTTTTTTCTTTGTTCCTAACTATGTAATTAAAAAAAAAATAAATCTTGTAAAAAAAAATTCGCTAAGTATTTTTTTTTTTCTTCTTTCAAAATTTTAAATGATTGACTTAGAAACTACTCTTTTGGAAAGTATATGATCTAAAACTTATCCGTAAACGTAATTTAATCCTTATATTTAAATATATATATTTATATGTATTTTAAAAATCTATACACACTTAAAATATTTAAAATATATCAATGACACTATTTTTTTTTTTTTTTTTCAATCTGAGAGATTTGCACTTAATTTTTTGCAATTTTGAGACGAAAAATTTTTTTTTGTTTTTTTAATTACGAAAAACTTTTTTTTTTTTAAAGTGAATATTTTTGAAATTCTGAAATGTTTTGGACAAAAAAAAAATTAAGTGCAAAATCTCGATCTTTTTTGTTTTCAACTATTTTGTGATCTGTATTTATTTATTTATTTTTTTTTTTCTTCGTAAAAAAAAAACTCAGTAAATATATTTTGGGATTTTAAAGCTTAATAAAACATTATCACTTAAAACTACGAAAAAAAAAATAAAAAAATAATTAAAACTAATTTTTTTTTTTTTTTTAAATAAAAATAAATAAAAAAAAAAATAAAAAATTTTTGTATATAAAATATTTAAAGAAAAAAAAAAAACAATAATCAAAACTAACCTTTCAGGCTGAAAATGAATAATAGACCATTAATAATGTATTTGAAAATTTTGGTTACAAAAAAGTTTTTGGGGGGCTCTCTCTTTTTAAATTTCTTTTATTTGCTTTTTTTTTGTTTTGTTTTTAATCATCTGTGGTAAAATAGGTTTTTTTTTTTTGCTTGTTTATCTTTAATTTTCACAAGTACACGAAAATTGAAATTATATTTGTTTTATTTGTGTTTCTATTACGGATTACGAATTATATTTTCTCTTTTAATTTATTATTTACTTTTTATTCTTTTTATTTTTTTTTTTTTTTTAATGTTTCACTGTATTTTTCAAACTTTTTCAAATAAATTTTTTTTTTTTTAATGTAAAATCTGTGAAATATATGTGAGAAGTTTTGTTTTGTTTTTTGTTTTTTTTTTTTTAAATTTTTGTTTTATGTTTACGATGTTTTGCAATTGAAAAAATCATATTCTGATTTGATCTATGAGAGAGCCCCAGCCCTCTGATAAGGATGATCTCGGGTTGCAATACGCCTTTGTTGCTTTAATGCTCCTACTACAAAATAATATAATATATAATATAACATTTTAATTTGTATTGCATTTACTTTTTGTTTGTTTTTTTTTTGTTGCTTAAAATGTTGTTGTTTTTTTTAAAAAAAAAAAAAACAAAATAATTATAAAACTAAAAAATAAATAAATAAATAAAAAAAAATATATTGTTTTTTGCTTTGTTTGATGTTTTTCTTTTTAAGAACTGATTTGTTTTTTTTTTCTTCGAAAAATTTCTAAAATTTGTTCAATTTATAAACTTTGTTTTTTTTTTTTTTGTTTGTTTTAAATTAAAACTTTAAAATAAAGAAAAGAAAAAAAAAATTATATACGTGTACGTAAATTCATAAAATAAAAAAATAGTAATAAATTATAAATATTTTTTTTAAAAAAAACAAAAAAACTTGCATTTGTCTTGTCTAATTTCATTTTCATTTTTTTTTTTGCTATATATTTTTTTATTTTATTTATTTTTTTTTTTCTAAAAAAAAAAAGATCACATTTTGCTTTGTCTTCATTTTAATTGTATAATAATCGTTTCTATTCTATGAAGAGAAAATATACTTGTTTTTTTTTTTTTTTTTAAATTTTTATAAAGCTAATATGACTCTGTGTGTATTTGTGTATAATGAGTGGAAAATAAAATATTAGAAAATTATGAAGAAAAAAAAAAAAAGTACAAATAATATAAAATAACGTATAATTTATAATTGAGTGTCGTTTTTTAAATTTCTTTTTAATTCAATTTAATAAATATATATATATATTTTTTTTTTAAAAAAAGTTTTTTGTTCAAGCACTCAAAAGCGTTAACTTCAAATTATATCAAACATTGTTGTTGCTATAAAGGATGACTCGTTGGTTGGACGTACCATATATATTTTCCAACCTGAAATGAATCTGGAATATGATTTTTTTTTTATATTTTTTGAAAAAAAAAAAAAAAATGAAAAGAAAACAAGATTAATGTTTTAGTGAATAATGAAAGTAGTACATTTTCTTTGGAAAAAAAAAATTTGTTCTTTTTTATTTATGATGCTTTTTGCAAAAATATAAGTAAAAAGCATTTTTGAATCAGCATGTGCATGTTTTTTAATCTCAAAATTAAGTGAAAAATAATTTTAATTATTCACAAAAATTAGTAAAATTCATTTTTTTTAGGTTGAACTGTTATTTTTTTTTTTTAAATTATTAATTAAGAAAAAAATTACATTGTGAGTTATCTCAAATTGAATTTAAATAATTTACAAAATTTATGAATTAAAAATCGCATGATTATTTTGAAAATTTCTATCAAAATAATATATTTTTCATGGAAAATAAATTGTCATGAGCGGTGTTTTATTATTTCCCTTGTACAAAATATTCTTCTTTTTTTTTTTTTTTTCTTTTTCTGTTGATTTAATTTTTATACGAGTCATCCTTTATCATATTTTCTCCAACAAAATATAACTAAATTATTGATATATATAATTTAAATACGAAACGTTAATTTTGTTAAAAAATAAAAGAAATAAAATTATGTTTTGTAAGTATTTTTTTTTTCAAAAAATTAATCTGAAATGAAGACAAATTTAATGTTAAAAAAAAAATTATTTTTATTAAAAAAAAAAAAAACAAGCAAATAAAATTTTTAATTAAAAGGCTGAAAATAAAATTTTTAAATTAAAAAAAAAAAGAAATGTTAAAATGTAAATATGTTTGCTTGTTAAAAAAAAAATTTAGTAATTTTCTAGTAACAAAGCAATAAACAATTAAAAGCTTTAAAAATAAAAAAATAATAAAATTTAAAAAAAATGTTTAACATTGACGATGGGCTATTTTAGTTTTTCAAATAAAAATAATTTGCTGTTACCTTTACCTGTAATTAAGTCAAAAAAAAAAAAATTAATAAATAATAATAAAATAGATACAGCAATTTATTTTCATTCAAAAATCTCCGACGGTATTTTTATTGTATGAATCTGATTTTATATTAGAAAATTTTCATAAAAATATTCAAATGGCCCGTCGTCAATCTTTTTATGTAATGTATATATATATTTTTATTTTAAATGATTAATTCTTAAGAGAGTTTATTGTTTAGTTAATTTTTTTACTGTAATAAACTGATATTTTATATGACACCTATTGATCTTGGGAATTTTTAATACTTTCAGAAATTATTTACCTATTTTCATGTATGATTTTATTTTAGGATCTTGAAAAAATGAAAATACATATTTCCGAAATTATTTTTCAAAAATCGTTTAGAACGGCTTAAAAATTCATTTATTTGGTAATTAATAAAAAAAAAATTGTTCTATTGAAAAATTAAAAATAAGAACACAAATATTCATAAATATATTATATGTATGTATATATATATATTGTATAAAGGTATATATATAGTTATATCGTTTTAATATATGCATTTATTGTATGTATGTGTGTGTGAAAGAAAAAGGCATTCTATTTATAAACAAAAATTGATGCCAAAATGACTAGCTTTTGGACGGAGTCTGAGGGGTTTTAAGTAATTTTTTAATTTATTTATTTTTTTTTTTATTTTAACAAAAAATACTGTTATTTTTCACGGTTAAAAAATATTAAAAAAAAAATCGAAAAGGAAATTGAATTGAATTTTTCTTAAAAAAAATTCGCTATAAGCTTTTTTATTAATTTTTTTAAAGAGAAATAAAATAAAACTAATTTAAATTATTCTTAATTTTAATTAAATTCTAACAAAAAAAGGATATTAATTTCTTCTCTTTTTATTTTAAATTTCTAATTATAAAATTTTGAGCACCATTTGGATTCAGAATTTTTAATTAATTATATTTTTTGTTTTTGTAATTAATATAAATTAGAGCGAAAGCTATTTTGAAATTTCCAAATTTTATTTAAGAAAATTTGAAAAAATACCTATAATGAATATTTTTTTCCTGCATATGTCATGATTTTTCATTTTAACACGTTTCCGTTAAAAAATATTATTAAGAAAAATATTCTATCTACAAAATTAAAAATGTTACAAAAGTGCACAAGAGTAAAGAAATAATTTTTTTTTTAAATACAAAACGAAAAATAAAGAAAGAAAATACAAAATGAACACATATGATAAAAAGAAAATGAAATAAAGTGATAGATATTGAATGAGTTACCCTATTTTTTTTTTTTTTTTTTTTTTTAATTTATATTACAAAATAAATTGGTTTTATCGTGCATTTGAATATTATATTAAATTTAATTTTATATATGTATGTATATATTTTTTTTCTCATATTACTAATCCACCACCAAAATTTATTTATATCCTAGATCATACCATTAAAATGAATACAAAAAAAAAAAAATCTATAAATTTTTACTTTTTAAATCTAAAAAAAAAAAAAATTACGACGAAACTTTGAATGTTTTTTGTACTGACTGTTTCAGCAGTTTTGGAAAAATAAAATTGCTATAAAGGTAAAATTACCTTTTTATTGCATAATTTCTTTACTTTTACATATTTTTTTCTCTCTAAATTCAAAATTAAATGCATTTCAGTACTTCCTTACCCAACACATCCGCAACACATTTTGTAATTAAAAAAAAAAAAAAAAAAAAATCTGCATGAAACAAAAATTCATTACTTTTTTTTTGCTTTCTACTTTGAGTATCTTTTTTTTTTTTTTTTTTTTTTTTTTAAATAAAAAAAACAAATTTGTTCAAGACTTGAATTCACTCAATTTCCATGGTTTTGTTTTATAAAATTTATCACTAACTCTAATGTCAAATCGTATAAAAATTATATAAAATATCTAATATTTAATTTATTGCTATTTTTTTTTTTTTTTTTGCTACTTATCATGTATTAAAAAAAAAAGAATTTTTTTTGTGTCATGTTCTAAACAAAGAACACGGTTGTTTTTTTTTTTTTTTTTTTTTTTTTTTGAATTTTACAATTTTTTTTTTTTAAATTTTAGATTTTGTATGTATGACATATTTTACCGGTCATACATACAATTCGTTTTTTTTTTTTTTCTTTTCTTTTCCTATATTTTTATGTATAAATTATATATAACTATATATATAATTCATTTTTGTTCGTATATAAAAATTTTTTTTTTCTATAACAACTAATTTTTTTTTTTTTCTTCAAATTTATATTAAAAAGTGTATATAGATTTATTTCTAAAGAGGAATATTTATGTATATATATATATATATAAAAAATTATTATTAAATATGTATGTATACGTAATATACATATATGTATGTATATATTAAATATTTTTATATATGAACTATAAATTTATTTTATTTTTATTGTAGAAATTAACATATTGGGATCAACAAAACACCACCCTTTGACAGGCAGAAGAAAAATAATTGTTTTTTTTTATTTTTTTTATATTTTTTTTTTTTTTTTGAAATTTCTATTTAAATTTTTTATAATTTTTATTTTAATTTTTGTATTTTAGAATACGGATCCGGCATGCAAATATCGACCAACTGGAAAAATTTTACATATTTAAAATTAAATATTTGTAATCTGTTTTATTTATTTTTTTTTTTCAAAGAAAAAGAATAAATTTTATAATTGAAATTTTTAAAAGATAAAAAAATAAATAAATAAGAAAAATGAAATAATAAATAATATGTTGAAAATAGAAGAGAGAAAACAAAAGAAACAACAATTAAATAAATATATCTTTTTTTTTTTTTAAATAATAATAAAAATAAAATAATCACATATATGTAACTGAATTGAGTATTTCTATGAAAGAAGATTTCTTCTAAAAATTTACTAAAATTCACTAAAATGTTATAAAGTTGTAATCAATTTGAGTATTATTTTGTACAAGCATTAATATTAGTAATTGAATAAGAAATAATTTATTAGAGAATAATTTAAAAATTAAATTGATTTTTTTTTGAATGACTCATTTCCGAAATGATTTTTTTTTTTTTTTTTTTTTTGCGTTTTATTGATCAAAAAATTTTTAATTCTGTCATACGAATGACGTCATATGTAATCAAAGATATTAAATTAATTTTTCTAAAAAACAAAAAAATCACCACAACCGGGGTAAATGGGTAAATTAATGTTTTCCAACAAATAAGTCAAGACAAAGGAACATTTTTATACAATGTATTTTTTTTTTATCGAAGTATCCATTGAAACCATATTTTCCGAAAAGCTGCTGTTTCTGAGCATACAGTAAAACCCGTTTTTCAAAAAATCCCATACAAAATATGTGGTACACAAAAGTATGTACATTATCTGCAAAAATTGAATTTTATAAAAAAAATAAGAATAGGACATTTTAGTTCTATTAATTTTGAGCTAGAACTTTGAAAAAAAAGGTGGTTTTGTAGAATCCTTCAATGGAGGAATTGATGAAGTCCCAATGACCAATACAAATTACATAATGTTTAAAATAAGTCACAACGTTGAAGTGTTAAGCATTTGTATACATTTTGTCAATTCTAGGTTTAATATAAAATGCACATAACGGAGAAATAGGATAATGATAGAAGGATGATGGAAGAAAAGACAGATTTTTGAAGTATAATTCTTTACCTTGTAAGACAATTTCAAAAAATGTATCTTGTACGACAATCATAGTCAAATTTTCTAATCGAGAAAACATTTATAATGTTAAAAAAAAAGAAAACATTAACGGGTTCGCTAAAATTTGGTTATTTAAATATACGTTGTGATCTAATGCTTAAAGAAAAAGCACTTAAACATGATCGAATCATTAAAATATTTAAAAAAAAAAAAAAAAGAATACAATTTATAAACAAACAAGAAAAATTGTAATTTTTTCTTAAGAATGCCAAAATTTTTTTTTTTTTAATTCCGATTCTTTCATTGAATTATGATGGCACTTAAAATATTTTTAAAAATTTCAATTGAATTCTCTAATAAATTATTTTGATTTGTTAATTATAGAAATAAAATTAGTACTATTAAACATGCAATGCAACCAAATTTACGATATATTAAATTTCTTGTGTTAGAAAAATTATGAACTTTTAGTTCTCTATGGCACTTTCATCTAAAATCAAAATTTAATTTAAAAAATAAAAACCCCCCACAATGTGAATATAAATATAAAAAAATTTCAAATAAATTAAGTATTCCATAATTAAAGCGTAATTATATTGCTGTAAAAAAAAATGATTAACATTTAAAAAAAAATGCTCCTTTAGTTAATAAATCTAACATGAATGAGAATTATCTACTCCTAAAAAAATGCTTCATTTTTAATTTTGTATGAAAATACGTAAAAGAAGTATGAAAATGTTGTTTTTAATTTTTGTGTAATTGTGTGTAACGGAATTCTAACTTTTTTTTTTACATTTTTTTTTTTTTAAATTTTTCAGTTGTAAAAAAATAAGAAGGAAATAAATTCCTATTTTAATGCTCCTAAATAAAGCCCTTTTCCACTTTTTATCATTATTATTGTATTATTATTTTTCTCAAATAAATTATTAATTTTAATTAATATTTACTGCATTTTTCTATGAAATTATTGTCATTCTTAATTAATAGATTATTTTAAATTTTAATTTTTGGTATATATATATATTTTTTTTGTTGTTGTTTATTTGAGAAATACCTTTCACCTATGTTGATTATTTTCGTTAATTTTTCTTTTTAATTAATTAATTTTTTTTTAAAATTATTTTGCTGCTGTCAATTTTTTAGGAGAAAAAAATAAGTTTTTCAAAAATATTTCAATTCAAAAAATTAATTATTTTTTTTTTTTGTTTTTGAATTTTTAAAATTTAGATTATTATTTTGTTTGTTTTTATTTTATTATTATTTTTTTTAAATTTTATCTAGCAAATAACCCACCGCTATGATCTGCGTATTCCGTTAATAATTGATTTCCGGCTGCAAGAGCGGCATAATTTGTATAATCACCATATGGTGTTGCATATATTAGTCCAGGATCTATTGTTGGTGGTGCAGAACCTGATAATAAACTTGCGGCTGTTGTTGGTACTGACATTCTTGGTGATATAATAAGTGGTGGTCCAAGAGGTGCTGTTGAGGCACGTAATTGTGGTGGCAAACCTGGCATGGCTGGTGATAATAAACGTGTTTCAGCTGCTGCTGCTGCAGCAACACGACGCCATTCTTCTTCACAGGCTGCAATTTTTTTGAAACAACTTTGTTTTTTTAAAGCATAAAAACAAAAAAGTAATTTTTTAATTATACAAAAATAAGAAAGAATATTCCGATTGCGATGAACAGAAAACAACAAAAATAAAATTAAAGAATATAAAAATTGAAGAAATAAAACAAAATTAATTTGAAAAAAAAAAAAAAATATATATAAAAGAAAAAATAATAAGAAAAAAACAAATTAAAAAAAAAAAAAATAGGAAAATTATTAAAGAAAATAAAAACCAAATAAAAAAAAATGTTCTTCTATTTTTATTTTGTTTTTTTTTTTTAGTAATTTTCGTTAGTTTTCAGAGAGTTTGGTGACAGGTTCATTTTTTACGCAATTCGGTGTGAATATTAGCAATAAAGCACATTATTTCTTTCCATTTTATTCGCTTTAAGATTTCTTAAAAGAGATTAATGTTATTTGATTAATAATATATTTTTTATGATTTTTTTTTCTTCTTGTAAAATTTATTTATATTAGTCAAAAAAAATATTGTTAAGATGATGTATAATATATACATTTTTTTTTTTCGTTCAAAATTGAAACTTTAAATAACATACCTGCTGCAACGGCTTTTGAGCTTGTATCTCTATAAGTACCATTTATTATGGCCAATTCCATTAATTGTCTCTTCTTAAGTTCATCTTCGCCTTCTGCTTGCTGTGTAAGAATTATAAAAAAAAAAAAACAAAAAACAAACATGAGATGAAGAAAAAACAAAAACAGTAATAATTATTCACTTAATTGAGAATGTACTATTCTTGATTAAGTTTACAATAATAATTTATATAAAAGTAAATTACTCTTATTTGTTATTCATCATAACATTATCATCATCATATAAATGATTCATAATAATTTTCATTTTTTATTTTTATAATTACTTCATTCATATCATATTTATGAATATTTACATATGTGTATGTGTATGATATATGTATGTATGTATAACTTACAGGTACCAGGAGTTTTTGAACTTCTTCAACAGCTCTTTGTAATTTGATTTTAGCTCTATTTTCTGTATCTTCTACTGTAATTAATACATGCAAATCATCCGATAAATGCTCCCAATTTGGTTTACCACGATTTGCATCTTCCTGTGAATATAAATTATATGTATATATAAAAAAAAAATGAAAAATTATTATTTTTATTTTTTTTTTCTTTTCGTTTCTTTTTTTTTTTTTTTTTTGTTTTCTATAGAAAATAAAAAATTTTTCATCATTTTTTTATTTTAAAGATGAAATTTTTATGTGATTTTTTTTTTACTTCAGTATATCTTTGATATGTCGTTTAAATTCATTTTTTATGTTGAATATTAAAAAATAACATTAAAAAAATATACTCCACATAGTTAAATAAATAAAAAAAAAAAAGCTATGATGTTATTTAGATAATAAATCAGAAAAAATCTTATTTTTATTTTTATTTTTTCAAACAACTATAGAGATGAGGTAGTACGCAACCTTTGAAAATATTATTAATCAACTTCATAACAGTAAATAAAAAAATAATAATTTCATAACAGTAAATAAAAAAATAATAATAATAATAATAATTTTCTTTTTCCAACTATAAAAAGACAAAAAGCACAAATAAAAATCAATTTGTCTTAAAGGTATTTCAACAATATAAACTATCTACACATATAAAAATATGTGATAAATTTTCAAAAAAAAAAAAAAAACAAAAAAGAAGAATTTAATAATTTTTTTTATTATTCATTTTTATTCTCATAAATTTTATTTATGGCAACACAAACATTTTTCTTATTCCTGTTGGGTAGCAAAATTACGGTAGCATTTATTTATAATGTATAACATACATATATGTATAAAACTCATCATTGACCAGTCATTAAAAAAATCAAAAATAGCCGAAACTTGTGGTTCTACAAATTAAAAAAAAAAAACAAAAAAACAAGGTGTTTATTTTTGTTAATAAAAAAAAAAAAAAAAAAAAAAAAAAAAACAAATTAAAAAGAAAAAATAATCAAGGCAAAAGAAACATTTTTTTTCGAAAACATAAAAAGAAAATAACTTGAAGAAGGAAAAAAAAGTCGTCAAAATTAACAGCACTCTGAGTCTAATGAGTATCTTTGCATATATGTATATGAATTCTCTTTAGATATAATAAAAATGTTTAACATTAACTAAATGTGTGTTCAAAAATATTTTTGAAGTTGCATGTAGCAAACAAGCAGGCGTGTTGAATCCCCAATGATATTGGGGGACAAAATTTTATTCATCATGAAAGAATAATATACAATGTTGAGTGACATATGTATGTTTAGACAGAGATGAATATTTTTAGTGTTTACACTTTTTTTTTTGTTAAGATTTATTTATTTTTTTTTTTTTTGAAATATTTTTAAATAAAATCAAAGAACAAAAAAGTAATGTATCCTACATATTTTTTAGGGTGTTTAGTTTACAATTTAAAAAAAAAAAATACAAAATAGAATTTTTAACTATAGCTTAAGATACAAAATTTCAAATTTTTAAAAATCAAAAAAAAAAAAATAATAATTCACTAGATAGACATTTCTGTTTTTCCTCATTCAAAAATATATGTTTTTTTTTTTTAAAAAAATAATTTTTTATCATGTTATTTTAAAGAAGAGAAGCATCAATCTTATTTCTTTTTTGATTTTTTAAGGTTCATAAGACGTTTTTTTTTCCTTCTTCTTAATTTTGTTTACTAAAAATAATTTTTTTTTGTGTATTTGGAATTTTTTTTTAGAAACTTTAATTCTTGTCTTTCATACTCTTTTCCATCGTCTAAACATTTCATTCGAGCAAGAATATTAATGTTTTTTATGAATTTGTACAGGTGCGAAAGATAAATAAGTTAATTTTTTTTTTAAATTCAAGAAACTTAAAAAACTTAAAATAAAAAAAATAAATAAATTCAGTTTTCAGAAGAAAAAAAAAATAAAGATTCAAATTATAAAATGCATTTAGTTGTTTTATTATAAGTTTGTTTTTGTTCGAAAATTTAAAAAAGTAAATTTCATAAAATATAAGCCAGATCTCATACTGCAAGATAGACTCTCTAAAAGCTAGAGAAGTTTGGTTTGGTGATAAATGCCTCACCCTCTATATTCGCCAGATAATATGTATCGGATTATCATCTATTCCGAAGTTTGCAGAATTATTTGGAAGGAAAGACACTATGTAGATATTGAACTGAATTTTCGAAGTAAAAGTGAAAAGCTCCTACACTATTGTAAATTTAGAAGAAAAAAATGGAAAAACAACCACAAAACTGTTTTTAAATTATTCTTTGTTATTCTTAAAAGCCTATTAAAAGCCTACGATACTTATGGGATGACCTAATATTTAAAATAAATTAAAAAAACTATCTTTCTTATTTTGGGATGCATCAGAAAAAAAAAATCATATTTTCTCTGCAACAACCGAAATAGCTTTTTAATAAAATTTGTTACGGGTTTTAAAATATATTAAGTTAAATTTTAATTTTTCTTTTTTTTATAAAAAAAAAAAATGTAAAAAGATTTATTTTACGTATTTTTGTTTTTTAGTTCTAGAAAAATTTAATGAAATACTAAAATACACATAGTACCTATATATATATTTTTTCTTGAATTTTATAATAAAAGTGCTAAGTATGCTGCTATTTTGCCAAAATACTAATTTCATGTAGCGTGTGTTTATTATAAAATGAATTATATTTTTATACTTAAAAAAATATAAAATAAATATATATATAAAAAAAATACTATATAAAAATTAAAAATTCGTTAAAATGGGGGTGATGACGATCATTATGATGATGATATTTTTATTTTATCTACAAAAATCTAGAAATGAATTTTTTCTTTTTTATCAACAATACAAAAGTAAAAATGTAGTCTAATACAAAAATGCTATTAAAAACTAAATAATTTTCTTTTTTCTGTATTTTTTTTTTTAAAGGTGTTATTCTATTTTCAATTTTGAAAAAAAAAACTGTTCGAGAAATTAGATCAACTTTTCAGTGTAAAAAAGTAATATGTACGAGTATATTTTCTTTTACAATTACCATATTTTGACAAACTATCGTTACATTTATTTTTTTTACTTTTTTAACAAACAAAAACAGTATTTCTTATTTTTATTCAATTTACATTTTATTTTATAATGCCGCTATTTAATTTCTGTAATCTGTCTGAGAAAAAAAAAAAATTACAAAGATTTATTGACATCATTTTATTATTGAATAATAAAATTTAAGTATAAGAAAATAATAAAAAAAATTGTAGATTTTATTTTAAAATGCCGCAATCTAAAGTATTCATCGATCTTTTATTATTTTTTTTCAATATTTAATTTCAAATCGTATACATAGGTAAAGAATCTACTTGTAAAGAAATAAAAAATTCCTATAAAAAAAAAAAATCTTTTATTTTGTAATGGTAAAATTTACACGAAATGAATATCAAATTTAATATAATGAAATGATTTAGCACGATTCAAATTAAAGACAAAAAAAAAAAAAACAATTTTTATTATTATTTTCCATGTAAAGAAGAAGAAAATTTTCATACTGAAGCAAAAAAAAAAAAAGATTCTTTATACTTCAATTTTGTTTTTTTTTCGTAAGTTTTTATTATTATTTTTTATTTTTTAAATGCCTAATGGCAATGAAATGTAAATTCGTGGCTGGAAATTACTCTAAATTTAATGTCACAATTCGTATATAAACAAATAAACAAACACATTTTATAATTTTCTATGATTTTATTGTATTATATCGTGCAATTTTTAAATTTTCAATACTATGAGATACTATATAATGCGTAATGATGGTGGTCTGAATGATGAATTTAAATATTAAATTTTGTCACGATTCAATTACAGTAATCAAAATGTTTACTTAATTTTTTACAAAAACAATGTTAATTCAATTTTTTTTTTATTGAATATATTAATAATTTACCTTCTTTTTATCTCTCATTGAGCCTCTACCTCTGACCATTATTTTACAACCTGTTTCTTGTTCTAATTGTTTTGCTGTCATTCCTCTTGGTCCTAATATTCTACCAACAAAATTGAACTGTAAATAAGAAAAAAAAAATATTTAATTTAATTCATTTTTTTTTATAGTATGAAATAATTTTTGTTATTTTTCGAGTACAAAATTAAAATAAGGATCTTATAGTGAAGGAATCATTTTCATAATAAAATTGATTGTTCTTCTGATAAACTGCACCTCTTGGAAGATAGTTTTCTCCAATAATAAAAATAAAATTACGAAGAATAAAGAAAATCTATTATTCCAAGCAACTTTAATGAAAAATTAGGCCTTTATAGAGTTCAGAGAAAAAAAAAAAAAAGCTTTACAATAAGGTTTCGATGATAAATTTTCAGTAGAAATGGGATGTAAAGATACTAATTCTCCTAGAAATTTAAAGTGAAGGCGAAAACTGAATTTATATATTATTTAAAAACAAATTCAAAGAAATTGTGAAATAGTATACATATTTTAACTTACCATAGAATTTTAAACTAGTACCTATCACCTTTGAAATTCCCTTGTTTTCAAATTAAAATTTAAAAATTCCATTGACCCATAAAACATCATTTATAATTACATACATACATATACTACAAATACAAAATACTTCCTATAATTAAATTATCTTGTTTTATTCTTCGGAATTTTTAGTATTTAAAAATTATTATTAAAAAATTTCCATTAAAATTTCTAAAATGGTTTTTCTCTGAATAAATTCATTCGAAAAAAAAAGTATGTATGTAATTTTATTTTAATAATAGTGTTTTTGCAAAATTGGTTAGTTTTCGAAAAATATGTGTTAGCAATATGTATTGTGTATAATAATAATAATAAAAGAAAATTGCATTTACATAAAATCATTATTATTGGTGCTGACCATTCAAATATGATTGTTAATACAGTATGTGCTGTGGGATTGCACAGAATCAATCAATCAATCATTACAAATGTTTGTTTCGTGTTTTATGTGTGTGGTACATTAAGTAGTTAAGAAGAAGAAGAAAAAAATACAAAACAAATCTATCGTTTTAATTTGCAATTCTTGAAAAAATGAAAAAAAAAAAACAACTTTAATTTAAATTTAAATATGCCCTTAGGCATTCCATAACCTCTCACGGTTGTGTATTGTATTTTTTTTTTTCTATTTTGACATTATCTATAGAAATATTATGATCTAATACCTATAGAAAGATATTATTTTGGTGACCTCATATAATAAAATAACATACATACATAGAATTTTATTTTATTTTTATAATATGAACAGAAGTTTTTAAATATAAAACAATAAAATATTACATTTTTTTTAATTTTTTTTTATTTTAATCAAAACACACATACGATTGACGCACACCTTCGATTACATATACACAAGTAGTTATTAGAGCATAAAACCCATGAACTTGCTGATTTCAATTTTTTTAACCACCCACATATGTACTTAATATTGATTTTATTTTATTTATTATTATTATTATTTTTTTTTTTTCAAATAATAAAATATTGTGTTTATAAATTACATGAATAATTCAAATGAACAAAACGAAAAAATAAAAATAAAATAAAATATATGACACATTTTAAAATGATAAATTCATTCATATTTTCAATCTAATCATATTTTTCATTATAATAATAATAATAATCAAATCAGCATGATCCATAATGTACTAACTGTTAGTACATACAATAATAAAAAAAAAAATAATAATAATAATATATAAATATATTTCTTACTCATTTGAAATGAATTTTTCAATTTTCGCTTTGCTGGCTCAAATAAAATTTTGCAAGGACATTAATACGTATGTATGTGTGTGTGTGTGTTTTTTTTTCTAAATAAATTAAATTTCAATTACTTGTGATAAAATTTATGTTTCTCTAACTAACTAAACATGATATTTAACTTTAAATGATTTAACCATAAATGTATCTTTTTGTTGTTCATTTTGTTTTTTTTTTTTTTTTTTTGTAATTTTATTTTATTTGAAATATGTCTAAAATATTCTATTTTAATGTTATCGTTCCATTTTTGTAAATATCTTAAACATTATTATTAAAGTTTATTATTAGTTAAAAGAAAAATCATCTATACGCATGTTAAATATTAAAAATAAAAACATACATAATCAATTAAGAAAAAAAAAAAAACAATTTTTTTTTCATTTTGTTGTACATTACACGTACATAAATTTTAACTTGTTTTTGTTGTTATGTTTTAACTAGGATATTTAATTTTATTTCATAAAAATCTACGTGTATTACATAAAAATCAATTTGTAAAGGTCAAAAATGTATTTTATTTAAAAAAAAAAAAAAAATTTTTAATCTGGACAAAAATCATATACTAATAATTTAATGGGTTATTTTTTTTCGTAAATTTATTATTTTTTAAATATCTAAATAAAATCTTATTAACTACTGATCAATCATATTCATTTGTCATATAATGTATTTTTTTTTCTTTCATAATATACACGTATGGTGTTTTTGTGGAACAAAAATTAAACAAGTCCAAGAGGAGAAATCATTAAAAAAAAAAAAAAAACCGAAATAGATTAAATACAAAATTAACACAAGAAAAATTATTATTGAAGGAAAAAAAATAATGAAACAAGGTTTAATAATTAAAAAACAAAATGTTTTTTGTTTTTCTCTCGAAATAATGAAAAATTATGTCGAAGTTTATTAAAAACTTGTTCAATCATTAAGATAAATTCCATATTTGGTTCATCTTTAATGAATAATATACTAAAAAAATACAAAATTATTCACATTTATGCGATTTAAAAAAAAAATATATATATATATATATTTAATGTAAAAAACACTAGTAATTTGTTGAAAAATAAAAATAAAGTATTTTAGAAAAGAAAACTAAATTATATGTTATAATGTTGTAAATATAAACTTAAGTAAAATAATAATAATAAATAATGGAACAAGTTTTTTTATCTCTTCTGTGTTTTTTGTTTTTTTTTTTAAGTTTGAATATACATATGTGATATATGAAAAAATAAGAATTGGTTTTTAGACATAAGAAAAACTCATAAGGTTTATTGTTTAATTAATTAAAAATAATAATTAACAAAAATTCTTTCAATAATTCAAGTTTTACATAATTAAAACAGAATATCAAATTGAACTGAAGTATAATAAAAAAAAATCAAGAATATTTTTCAAATATGAAAAAAAAAAATAACTGAATTTATTTAACGTTAAAAAATTGCAAATGGGTTCCTTTATTACATAATTCGTTCATTAAATCTGTTATAATGACGGCAATCAATAAATAGGTAATTCTATGCGTCACTGACTGACATTTCGGAAGAGATTTTTTTATGTATGATTTTATTTTTTAGCAAAATTTGTAATATGATTTTTTCTTAAACTTATTATTTTTTGTAACATTTAAATGTATAATACTTTTATTCTAAAATTCATTTTAAATTCAATTATGAATTTTTCACTATATAGTATATAGTATATATCTAAAAAAAATTGGCATTACTCTTCGACAAAAATTTAACATCCTGTTGCACCAACTTTGATAAATCACAGAAATTTTCTGAAATTTGACCAAATATTATGGAATAAAAACAAATATGGTACAATAAAGAAAAGGGTCAAATAATGCCTCTTAAAATCTTTTTTTTACAAAAATTGTCGTCACTAACTGACGCCCATATATGTATCGTGTTTCAGATAAAAAGGATTTATGATAAAATCGATACAATAAAAATTAAGGCTTCAGGAAATTATAGAAAACATAAGAAATATTTCCAGGTTTCAAAGATAAATTTAAAATAAAATTATTATTTTCAAATTTAAGATTTTACGTGAATAAAATGAAGGATTACTTTAATGGAAGCACATAAAAAATAGTTAATACAGAGTGAAATTTTTAGTTTTCGGTACATCCTTTCGAAATGTTATTTATCGTGTGAAGAGAAATTGTAGCTCTAATTTATCAGTGTTTCGTATATTAAAAAAAAGTTAGAGAAAGCCTAAGTTCATATTCATTTGTAAGTCTTAGATGCAATTTATTGAAAAATTAGTTTATTTGACTAAAAACAATTTCAATTTAACAAAAAATACTACTTTAAAGATTTTTTTGTATTTAAAAAATATTTGTTTTTTAAAGCAAGTAAAAAAATCACTTATTTCTTAAGGGTTTCGATCATTAGATAGATTGGTTGCTCTACTTTTTTTCACTTAGTTAAATATTACTGCCTACTTACAATCAAACAATCTAATCTCATTTTTTCTAAACTGAGGCATAAAAATATTCAAAAATTTTTCTATAATTCCGAAATGAACATGATATTAATGACACTAATGTTTCTCAAAGTTATTAGCTGGTCTTCAATATTTCTATTTGAAATTCTCTGCATTCATAAATTTCATTATGCTGATTTGATTATTTCTTTTTCTCTATATATATGAAAATATCATATTTTATCATTTTACAAGAAAACATTAATAGACGTAACAGTAATCATCATTAATATTCATATAATTTTAAAAAATCTAATAAATAATATTTTTAACTGTCGTCATAAATATTACAAGCTAACATTTACTATTTTTTGTTTTTGTTTTCTCGTTGTTGTTGTTCTTTTATTTTTTTTTTCTTTAGTGTTTTCAACATTTTATCACCGCCTACATTCAAGAAAAAAAAAATCATTTCAATTGTCTTATAATCATCAATCCATCTGATATTAAAAAGTATATATGTAATTTTTTTTTTAATGTATCTACGTATGTAGATAAACATGTGTACATACATATATTTATGTCACCTCACCTTTTTACCTTTTTTGTTTTTTATTATTATTATTATTTTTTTATATAATTCATATCATATCAAACTATGACTCTCCTAATGTTACAAACAAAATAATATTGCATATGACATGCATTAGATACATCTAAACAAAATAAAAAGATATAATGTAATTTAATAGTTTAAGCATACAATCCACGTGAAAATTTGTTCCGATTTGACGGTTTATGATTCTGGATTTATACAATATAAAAAAAATGAATACAAAAAAAAAAAAAAAAAAAAAAAATTGTATGAGATGCATATACAAAGTCTGTATATAAAGTCAAGAATCAAGCGTGATTTTAATCCGATGTTTTTTTTTTAATATCATTTTTTAGTTGCTGGTATTATCTATTTTTTTTTTTTTTTTCAACTTTATGCATATGTAAGGTATATACAACAATACAGTTGACCATAAAACTATATGTATATGTTTTAGAATAATAATTATCTATCTAAAAAAGCATATATGTATAGTATGTACTATATTCAAACTAAAAATGACTTGAAGCTGAAATTTTCAAGCTTGAAGTAAGCAAAGCAAGTATTTATAACAAATACACAATATTTTATCTAACATTTTGATATATGCAACACACCACAATAATATTTGTTAAAAGCAAGATATATTTTCATAGATACGTCATCATCATCATCATCATCATCAACAACAACATAATAGAAATAATGTGGGCATCGTTCTATTACAACAGATATGATATGCAATATAAGCACTCATATAAATTTAGATACACAACAGATACATACCACATAACATAGATAGCATATATTCATTTTAAATTGAAATGCAAATCATTTTTTATACCTTTTGAAGAGACATAATTTATAGTTTGGTCTGATTTTTATACCTGAATGGTTACTTTATAATAACTACATTACAACAAAATAAAAAAATAAATAATAAATAAAAAATTAAAATAATAAAAGGTGTAATGAAACTAAAATAGACAGGATAACATATAAACTGGTATTTAACAGAATTTATATAAAATATAAAATAAAAATATGTTTTTTCTTGATAATAATGAATATGACAAAATGCATCAAATAACATTTAAATTTTAATAAATTGTATTTCATTTATTATTCAACATTTTAAATTTTCTTTAAGGTACATATATGTATGTATATAAATACAGTTACAATTTTACCATTTACCACAGACATTTTTCATTTCTTTTTTTTTTTTTTTCATTCGTAATAAAAAAAGAATATTTAAAATAATTCACAATTTTGTTTTTTCTACAGCATTGTAGATATTATATACATATTAATTTAATGTTCCTTTTTTCTTTTCTGTTAAATAATGATTATCAATATCTAATAAACTTTTGTAAATATTTTTATAATAAATCTGAATCTTAAAGGGAAGCAAAAAAAAAAAAAAAATTAAATAAATAAAATACACAACAAAAGAAAAATAAATCGATATTTAATGGACTACTTTAATAATAATTTTTGATAATATCTAAATAAATATTGTTAATAATAAAATAATGTTTTATTTAGTAAATATTTACTAAATATACAGTATCTATAAAAACAGTAATTGTATTTGCTTCACTCAAGTGGCGCTTTAAAATATAAAATTACATATCGGTTTTATTCTTTGATCGTACTTTTATTTTATTTTGTTTATTTATTTATTTTGTTGTTGTTATTGTTGTAGATAAGATTTTTATATGAAGAAATATTATTACAACTTTCAAAATACATGTTAAAAAAAATCTTATAAAATTATCTATAATCTTAACACGTGTTTTTTTTTTTTCAAGAGAATTACATAGTTATAGACAAATTTTCTTATCTATCAATAAACCGCCAGAAAAATATTTACATTTGAGATTTAGAAAGAAATTCGAAGATTAATTTTTAGTTGTAATTTTCAGATAGTGTTTTGAAAGTATGTGATCGTTTTATTGTTCAACATGTTGAATATCAGTTCTACCAAAATATCATTTTGATGTTTCAATAATCACCACGAAATTATTGAGAAAGTATCATATTTACCACCTCTGATTGCAGCGGTCACATAAACATTACAATTTGGAATTTTACTTGGTGCTTCATATTGACATTTGTTTTTAATGCCCCGAAAACACCAAAACACACCACCATGACAATTAAAGTGGTTTTACCATACAGTGTGGTGTTGAATATGTTGAATATTGAAGCTAGTCGAGCCGTATCTGATTGCAAATGAAATTTTAAGAAGCATAAAAATAATTTTATTGTTTTTTTTTTATAACTTTCAAGAATATAACCACTTTGTTAAAATTAAAGTTTTTCCAGTTTGTTTTCAAAAATGTACAGCTTATATGTTTACTTATTTGCCTTTTAAATACATACAAGGACTTCAACACAAAAGGTAGATTTCAAAAACCCTTATTTAAACTTTTTTTTCTTTTTCATTTGAAAAAAAAATCAAAAAGGTTAAATCTTGCGTGTGATGATGTAATTATTAAAAAATATCTTAACAATTCATTGAAGCAATGTCGGAAAAAAAAAAATTAAACAATGCATAATTTAATCATAGTTTATACAAAAATTGAACAATTACAAAAATTTAACTAAATAACAAGGTACCTACATAAACTTCCTATAATTTTAAAATCAAATTACATTTGTTTATCATATTATTTAGTTAAATTATCAGATTAGAACGTCAAATTAAAAAAATTTTAAAAAAGAAAAAAGGTAATAAAAAACATTTTTTTTTTTGTATAAATGATTGATCCGATGAACCGAAAATCCCTTCTCATATCCATCATTATTATTATTTTGTCAGTTTTTGTTTGTATTTAACTAACTACTGGTTTTTTTTTCCTTACTTTGTTTTGTGTTTGATTATTTTTCAGCTTCTTTTTTTTTTTTTTTTTTTAAATATAAATTTGATTAGCAAGTAAATCGCGCATGACATTCATCAATTATTTCTACTTGAATCTCCATAGATTGTTTCAAAAATTAAATCGATTAGAAACTTTTAAATTTAGAAGATAAAAAAAAAACAAAAACGTACTTAATATAATCGACCATGAAGTATTATATATCATGAATTTAGGTACCAATTTTGGAATCAATCAAGATTTTATTTTACTTTAATTATCCACATATGTGATCCATATGTGACATATAATATAAAATAATATATAGTAACTTTTATTTATTATAGAAAAAAAAAGTGGAAAATTATACATGTTCTGCGTTTTCCTTTTTAAAGAATTTTTAAATTTAAACCGGAATCAAAATCATACAACTAGAAAATAATAAAGTGTAGGTGTGTCCCTATCATTGTTTACGCCACATTGAATCGTACTATTCTTATTTCCATTATATTGAAAAATATAACGACAAATCATCATCAAAGTTCAGATCATTTAAAATTTGTCTCTGTGTACATTAAAAATATTTTTAAAAAAAACCTATATCTCTATCATAATTTTTTTTCTAATAAAAGTAATAAATTTTATTAGATTAAAAAGAAATATATTTATGTACATGTGTTATCATATATTAGACTTTTTGCATTCATAAGAAAATTTTAATTGATTTTCAATTAAATATTAATAACTAATTACGTTAAGGAATTCGGTAAATTGAAGTTTTATTCACAGAAATGAGGTAAAAGCTGATGCCGCACGTTCGAACAAAAATACTTCATGTATTTTAAAATGTTATATGTATATAGATACATATGTCACTTCATAAAATATATTGTATGATGATTAAATGAATTTATTATTAAACTTCGATCAATGACGCGAGCTTATCATCATGTTATAATGTGTCGTTTTTGTCACTATATATGTAACGACAATATACCCCTATTTTATATAACACATATTTCTAATTTATTATACTATTATATCTAACTATCTAATATCTATTAATGGTGCAATGAAAATGTTTGTGAACAAGATTTCTTTAGTAATTCAATCGATGAAATTCTTTGACATGCCTTTTACATGTAGTACTGTAGATTTAACTATACTTTTAAATTTTTCTTCTATTTTTTTATTTTTTTATTTAACCAGACGACATGATCATGATAAAACATTAACAAACATCAAATAGCATTTAGTTGTTATCATCGAATGGATTATGATGCACGTTGTTCATTAATTTATTATTATTATTATTATTATTAAAAGAATTTATTTATATAAAATAGGTGTTAATTACCATTTATATTTATTATACATATGAGCGAAGTATGTACATGTACATATATAATTATTTATGTGTTTCCTATTCAACACTTTTGTATACCAATGTTGTACAATTTCTTAAAATAAAAGCTACTATAGAGAAGCAAGCAACAGAATCATCTGATCAAAATTCAATTAATAAATTGTTACAAGTTAATATCATTTTATTGAGAATTTATTAATAAAATATTTTATTGCAAAGTAATCAGCTAAATAGTATATACTTTATGGAAAAATTTGTAATTACATTGTATTAGATTTAAAAATAGAAGTACAAAAAATAAAGATAATTTTTTAAATGACCCACCTATGATAGAAAAAAAAAAAGTGTCTTAAAGAAAATATGTATCCAAAGTATAATAATTAATGTGCGGGTGGTTTATAGCCTCAAATGATAATAAATTTAATTTGAAAAATTTCCTTCTATGTATTTCTTGACAATATAATTAGATTTTTAATTCTATCCGTATCTAAGATATAAAATATCCACTATCGCATCATATGTTTTCTAATTTTCTAATAAATGTTTTCTTGTTGAATAAGAGAGATAGTTATCATTGCATACATATACATTCGGTGTAATAACATTAGTAGCACACGATCGTAATTAAATTGTATTTATTTTTTTTTACATTTTGACTTCATTTTTATTTAATTTTAATTTTTTTTTTTTTTTTTTTTAATTTTACTCTTTTTTATTTATAAAATAGCCTAATTGATCGTTTTTCTAGAAATTATCGGGGTCAATAGATTTAGTTTGTGTGTTTAAAGTGTATATGTATGTAATTATTATTTATTTTTTTTTTTGATATATGATATGTTGTTGAATTTATTTGTGTAAAATTATATAAAAATTTTAGAATGTACCTACATATATACATATGTACGTAAGTAATAAGTATATTATGTTTTTGTGAAGAAATTAAGATAAAATTTACACATAAAAAATCAAATGATATTTTTTATTACATTAGAATTGAAAGAACGTATACTTACACATTTGTATACATTTTATTTTAGAGAATAAATAAAAAATATCTAAAAAATTTTCACAGATATTTTAAGTATCTATTTGGAAATTTTCTTGAAAATATTTTAGAAATTTTTATTTTATATTCCATTTAAAAAAAAAATTATATATTTTTATTTTTGAATTTACGTAATGTTTTTATGAATTAGGACAAACACTCAATTCATGTTGTTTCGATCAAATGATTATAGATGGATGCGGTCAAAAGTCCAGTTGAACGAAAAATAAGTTAAAACTATATGTTTTTATTAATTAAGTGACGTTTATAAAATGTTTTCTATATAAAAAAATATCTAAGTATTAATAATAATAAAAATTAAGTATGTTAATATAATTCAAAGCATCATATTCTACTTAATTTATTCGTATTTCTAGTTAAACTTACTTGAAATGACTCATCTAATTTTTATTAAAAGATACACATGTAATAAATATGTATTTTGATGCGAAATTATATTATTGTTTAAAATGCAAATTTTCAAAAAACTTATATTAACCCGTCAAGACACACCTATAATTTAGAATCTAAAACTTTGACATAATTTTTAATGATTTTGTGTTGTTTTCTAAGAAGATGTTTTTTACAAGAAAATTGATATTTTGGTCTAAGGAATATCAAATTTTAAAATTTTCATCAGGTGAAACTTCATGATTGATTGTTTATTTAAAATTTCCAAGAAATAGAGAAATGTGATACAGCGGGAGAATATTGTTATCAAAATCTTTTAAAACTTTATGTGACTTTTGTTCTGTGTTACAAATTTAAAAATTAAAAGATTTATCAAAATTTCCATATAAAATTCATTACAAATTAAATTTATGGATGTATCTAATAGGGTTAATTTTTATAAAAACGTTTAGGCATATTTTTCTGCGAAATTATAATGATGATTTTTTTTATGTATTATAAAAAAAAAAGATAAAACTGGTTTCAATTTATTATGTAGGTATTTTCTTTTCAAAGCCTTTTCAAATTAAATCTTTATTTTATATATAAAAACAAATACTCACTATAACTGTAATCTATAATTGATTAAGTATTTAAATATTGAATTTTTCTTAATGCAATAAAATTAAATTAAATTTTATAATAATTTTCCACTAAATAGGCACATAATTTGATGAAAGATTTTATTGCAAATTTAATTGTAAAAAAAAAAAAATTGAAAAAATAAAAAAATAAAAACATAAATAAATGCAGAAAAATAGATAAAATCAAATACAAAAACAGTTAAAATAGTAAAAAAAACTTTAAAAAAAAATTAAAAAAAAAATAAAAATCATCTATCTTTAGGCCGAGGACAAAGATTAAGACATCTAGTGTAATGAATATTTTTTAATATTTGCGTAAATGTTATTTTTTTTTGTTCTCTCTTTAAATTATAAAATATTCCACCATATGGTGTACAAATTATATTGATAATAAAAAATAAAATATATTTAAGAATGCATATCTCTTATAAAAATTTTCAACTAAAGGCAATATATTGCATTTATTTAAAAAATTTTTTTTTGTTTTTTTGAAATGTATCTTTTTTTTATCTTTTTTTCAAGACATAAAATATAATTCAAAAATATGTTGCTTTGCTACTTATTTAAATTTGAATAAAAATTCATGATTAAAAATTATTATTATTATGACCGTCATATTTAACTGAATTATGTTATAACGCATTATAATTGTTAACCTATCATGACTGTCAGTGTGGGCCAGTTTAGTATTTAAATTATTTTAAAAAGAAATAGAAAAATAAAATGAAGAAAAGAAATAAAGTAAAAATTTAAAAAGAAATAAAATATAATAAATAATAAATAACTGAGAAAAAAAAAAACCTCACACGTTGTAAATGTGATGTTCATATTATTATGATCAAAATGATGAGAATGAATCTATCTTTTCTTCTTTTTTTTTTTTTTAAATTTTTATTTCAAATAATGCTGCTATTATTGTCAGTTTGACCATGAAGAATATAAAATATTTAATTTATTTTCCACATTTTTCTTTTTATATACATATATGTATGTATATTTTTTTTTCTAAATAAATTATACAATATTGTGTACACATCTGTTAAATAAAATATCTATCATTTTTTTTTTTTCACTTTTTGATCAATCGCAAATAACATGAAATTATGATCATCATTGACTGAATAATCATCATCATCATCATGATTATTTTGTTACCATTAAATTGTATAATATGTAGAAAATTTTTAAGAAAAAAAAAAGAGACCATTAAAAATAAATATTTAATAGAAAATATAGACATTGACTAAATGATAGAAATTCATGTAGAAAAAAAAAAAAATATACAAAAATCCGTAAAATAGTGATTGATACTTATTTATAAATGATATTTAATTAATAAAGTAGCGTTTATATAGATAAACAGGGTGTTTAAGTCTAACTGTTGAATAGGTTTATCACAGATTTATATTTTGATGATATAAGTAGTACACTCTATGTGAAAGATGAAAATTTTACCAAAGCTTCAGTAGAACTTCTCTGGAGAGCTTTATCTAGACCAAAAACCTAGGTATATTTCTCTATCAAAATATTTTTTAAAAGATTCATTCTCTTTAAAATTGTCTTTTACTTTAATCTTGTATTTCTCAAAATTTTAGAAATAAAATGAAAAACAACTTTAAAAATTCAAATTAACGTCATTATGATTTTTTTGTACTTTTGATTGAAAACAATGGAACATACCGAATTACTGTACAGAATAATTCTAAAGAGATCTTTTCAACAAATATTTTGGTCAAAAAATATTCATTTTTGATCCATGTAATGCTAATTATCAAAAACTAATATTTTTATTTTAGAAAAAGACGTTCTGAAAAGTTTAAAAACTATCCATACTTTTTCAACAATATAATATTCAATAACAAAATAAAATTGTTAGAAGAAAAAAAAAAACGTCTTCTTTTTGGGTTGATACTTTCATTCTTTTATTTTTCTATTTTTTTCTGTTACTCTTGAACACCCTATATGTATAAAATGTTAACCTATTAAATAAATATTATTTTATATGTATAACATATTTATATTATGCCTTGACAGTATTAGTGCAGAACGAAAATTCATCAATAATTGCCGATTAATCAAGATTTTTATGGTAAAAGAAAAAAATAAAATATCAAAATGAGTACATAAAAATATACATACATATGTATGTATATGAAAAGGTAAATATTAAGCATCATAAGCAATATTGCATGTCTTTATAAATAAACGAAAAAACAAAAAAACAAAAAAAAAAAAAAAGAGGAAAAAAAAACCTTATGAATGACACAAATCATTAATAATGCTTCACTAATTTACATAGTTGGCATTTTCCGGCTAACTAAATAAAATTAATCTTAGATACATAATAAATATTATTTTCTGAATCACTTTTAATTTTAAAAATGATTATCAATTATTACAACATCTATCTATACAATCAATTTATACATATACATACGTATACATATATGTATATGTACATATATGTACATATATGTACATTTTAATAATATGTACAAAATTCAAAACTATGCAAATTTGCATAAAGTTTGATTATAGTTTAATTTTTTTCTTTTTAAATTCAATCTTTCGGTAAACTTTTATGCAAAGGAAAATAAAAATTATAAACACATAATTAAATTTATATGTACACAGAATAGTACTTTGTTTTTTTTTTATATATATGTAAAATTCTTTACAAAAGATACAAAAGATACAAAAGAGAAAAAAAAAATTGATTTTATTTTAATATTTATTTGAATTATCGATTAAAATTTGTCTTTTTGATCTTAACCGCATGAATTTTTTTTTTTTAAATACAAAAATGGTATAAACTAGAAAATATGTAGTTATGTATATAATTTATTAAAAACCATGGTATATATTATTTATTATTTTTGCAAATTGAGCGGTACACAAAACAAGAGAAATAAAACACACACACATACACCAACATGATGTGGTGTGATTAAAAGTGTCAATCAAAAGTAATTATCAAGTATTAAACTATTACGATAACTACATTAACTAACCAACTAACTATTTAATTCATAATTTTTCATACTTTTTAAGGATAAATTTAATTTTATTTAAATTTCATGTACGCAAATTTTTTTTCTTTTGAAAAAATTTGATGAATTTAAATTATTCAAACTATGATTACTGTATAATATATTTATTTTGCATATTATGTATGTGTGTAGTTAATGAATAAACGCGAATTGTTATTATTATCATTATTTTTTTTAAATAATATTCCGGTTTTTTTTCTTTTTTAGTCACCATTCAGATATACAAAAAAAAAAATAATAATAATTTTATATAAATTAATTTTCATTATAACTAGCACAATAGCGTATTGGATTACAAATATCGAAAATATTAAAAATAGATTTTTTTTTTTTACAAATTCTTTATTATTGAATTTACACAAAAAACAAATCAGATAGATACTTGTATGGTGTTGTATTTTGTAAGAAATTTGCGTCGACTTTTATTTTTAATTTAAGATAAAACTCTTGCGTAAGTTGCGTAGTAAGGAATTTTAATATAATTGATTTTGAAAAAAAAAAAAAAATGTTAAAGAGTTTATATTAAAGAATTTATCTTCATTTAAACATTTAGCAAAATCTTTTCAATTACATCATATAATAAATTAAAATCAATTTGTCAATGCTCAATTCGGTGTATTAGCCTCATAAGATAGTGATAAATTTTTTTTTTTTTTTTTTTTTTTTTTTTCAAATAAAAAATTTTTTTTTTTTATTTTTTTTTAATAATTTTGAATTATATTTTAAGATTTTTTTAGGATTTTAATAGCACTAGTATTAATTTAAAAAAAAAAAAACTTAAAAGGATATGTTCTCGTGGAATAGATAAGTTGAAATTTTTTGAAGCGTTTCTTACAAAATAAATTTTGAATAAAAGAGATTGAGAAGCAAACCACAGCTACCACGAAAAGGGTTTTTTTCTATCTAGAGCTTTTCATTCAACCTTAATCGGTGTAATACAACCAGAGATGCATTTTTAAAACTATTTCGAATTTTAAAAAAACTTTTTTGTAGTACAGAGGACCAAAATAATAAAATAAAACGTATACATATATACAGATATGTATGATACTTGAATTAAATTGTGAACATCTGGGCATACGCTTATAAGAAAAGGGCCCTTGAAGATACAAAGAAACAGAGAAGTACATTTTTTTTTTATCACAATACAAGCGTCAAAATAATTTATTATTCTTTAACACAAAATCAGTTTAAGTTCTCAAAATTAACAAAAATAATAATAAAACAATCAACATTTTTATGATCATAATAAAATAAAATATTAAAAAAAAAAAAAACACGTAATTAATTTTGAAATAATAAATTATTCAGTGTAGGAATACATATTTTAATTACTGAATTTTTAACTTCCTCCAGTCGGCTATAAAATCTTACATAAATTAATTTGTTAGAAAAAAAAAAAATGTAGGCTCAAATTTTTAATTGCATTTATGTCATTGGGTATATTTTTAGTTTAGGTACTTATACAAATATGATTTGTTCAAATACTCTGTTTGTTTGACAAAAAAGAAAAAAAAAATGTGGGCTATCAAATTAAAAATAGTTTTACATTTAAATAACTTTTAGAAGAAAGAAAAAAAAAAAAACATATTATAAGTACAAAAAGACAAAAAACAACAGAAATCCTTGAAAGAACCTCATAAACCTCAAAAATGTCAAATATGTACTATTTCTATGTATGTATATAAAACCTTGTCCTCCTACTTTTATTCTCATATTTTGAAATAAAATGTTTTTTTTTTTTTTTGTTTTTTTCACACAAAAAACATAATTTTGTGGTATATATCATGCATGTATAATAAAAATATTATAATAGATTATTTTGTAATTGCAATCGTCACGGATTGTCCTTAAATTTCATCTCATTACATCAAAATTAAATTACAATAGGTACAATTATTTTACCATCATTTATTTAAATAATAAAAAACAAGAAAAAAACAAAATAAAAAACAAAAACACAACAATTTTTTTTTCTTCTTCTTCTAAACAAAACAATGTTGTACATTTAAACAATTCATATTATTACTTGTATTTGACTTCTTGAAAAAAGCATGATTAAGCCCCTTATAAATATTTAAGTATTTAAACAAGAAAGGTAAAATAAAATTTGAAAAAAAAAAAAAAAAAAAAAAAAAAAAAGATTCCAAATATGACATTATCACGACATATCCATGAAATGAATTGTTATTATTATTTTTTTTTTTTCATAATATGATTGTCATTTAAAGAAGTAAAAGACCATTAAAATAATGAAGAAAAAAAAAAGGTGCTCACTTAACAGTTTAGATTTTTTTTTTCAATTCAATTTTTGAATTTTTACTGACAGTATTTTTTTTTTGTCAATGAAAAACAAAAATCTAATAGAAAAAAAAAAGAAGGCCTAAACACTTTTAATATTGTATGTAATTGTAAAAGATAAAAACAAAAATTTAATATCTAAATATTCTTTATATGCATGTTTTATCGCTCACGATTTATATCAAATTAATGCACAATTACCACCCAATCAGTCTTTTGTAATAAAATAATGATGAAATATGAAAAAAAAAAATAATTGTGATGAATTTTCTTTTAAAAAAAATGAAATAATAAAAAAAAGAAGAAAAAAAATAGTAAAGATACTTTAGAAAATGAAGATACATATATGAACTATGAACACATTAGGTAAGTGTGCAGGTCGCAGGAAATTACTTTTTAAGAAAAAAAATTATAATAAAATAAGCAAAATGAATAAGATGACATTGGACTTTGTCGTTAATGGTTTATTAAAATCAGTATTAAGCTCACGAAAATTCTCCGCATGTCTTTTTTATTTCTTTAAACAAATTTCTTTGAAAATAAAATATAAAATCTCACAAAATAATTATAAAGCACGCGTGCCTTTCTTTAGATACAAAACTTGGTAACAATGAATTAAGTAAAAAAAAAAAAAACAATGAGGATTATAAAAATTAGTAGTCGAGTATTTAAAAAAAAAAAATTTTCTAATATTCACCTGAGGATTAAATTTAAAAATATGTTTTCTTTTTTTTTTGTAAATATTTTTGTTTATCTAAAATCAAAACAAAACTTTTTTTTTTTTGTGCAGAAAAATAAAACTATCTAAATTTATCATTAATCACGATTGTGTTTTATCTTTAATTTAGAGGGAAAAAAAAAAGTTGAAAACAAGCACCAAAGACATCTGATAAGTATGATAAATTATTATGAATTCTATTCACGTATTTTCCAAAAAATTAGTAAAACAAAAAATAGCGTAGAAAAATTGAAAAAAAGAAAAAAAAAGTTAGTATCTGTTAGATACTTTGTCACAAATTCGCATATGAATTGTAAATTTTACTTGAAAAAAGCAAAAAAAAAAAAAAAAATAAAAAAACGATTTAATAGTTGTTTTTCAGGAATGCACATACGAGTATGTTTGTATGTACGATTGTTATCAATCACATTAAGTAAAATGATGATGTGGTGATGTAAAATAACAAAACTTCATAAAATCTGCATTTATTTATTCATACTTTTTATTTTTATTATTTTTTTTTTTGTTTCCAGTTTTTTGTATTTTGTGTTTGGAATGTTTTAAAATGAGCTCATTTATGTGCATATATTGTATATCATCAATATAATTTTCAGTGTGACTAATATTTTAATGTAATTGCTATTAAAAATTACTATTACTATGATTACTCTATGCAATGTATCTCTATGTGTATCTATAGACAAATTATATAATAAATTTCAATATATTATGGAAACTACAGAAATATAGAAGAACATCATTTAAAATAATGTTTTATGTTGTTGATGGACTACATACAGTAAACAATTTAACTTTATCATATTCTTCACATGATGGGTACTATTATTATTATTATTGCGAAAAAATATGTAGGTACATATATGTAAGTGTATATATGAAAACGAAGACATTTGACAAACTGTTTCTTTTTATTTATGCTACACATAACTTTTATCATTTAAATAACAAATTATTATATAGGTCATATAATAGTTTCTCTATATATGTTTGCATAAAATTTCATTAAATTCATGAGAAAAGTAATTTTTGTTTTTATTTTTTTGGTTTTTAAACAATTATCATTTAGTACATACAACAAATTCATTATTTTTAAACGTTGAATTGAGACGAGAGTAAATTAAATATTCCGTTTTTTTTTTATATTTTAAATTGAAAAATAGAAGAAAAAATGTTTTTATTAGCATAAAAGAAAGAGTTTTGTTAAATAAACGAGGAAAAAAGAATTTATAATCTTTTTAAGATTTCAGATTCAAGTAATTTTTTAAAATTTAATTTCGCAATATTCAGATTTTAATTTGATAAAAAGATTCGAGAGCAGATTCTATATAATTATTTAAAATATTTTCTCTCTTCCCCTCTTATAAGCCCAACACAAATTAAAACTTGGCATCCATCAACACTTACTTTTTTTTCCTTTTTGTGTGTCAACGCGATACTAATTAAATACAGAAACGGGAAATCTATACGTTGTGGCTTATTAACAAAAAACAATTAAATTTCTTATTTTTGTAAGATAACAACTTCTTTATTTTTCAAGTCATTATAGAATCGTAATTTTTGAAAATGTGATAGAAAAAAAAAAAAAGATAAATTACTAAAAATTTTATTTAAATTTTAAATGAGAAATTTAGGTCGAACAAAAAAAAAAAGAAAAACTTTCATAACTCAATTTAAAATTTAGACATTTTTAGATTAGTATAATATACATTTACTTATAGAAACAAGGATTAAAATAGCGTCAACATTATAACTTAAAAATTCATAAAATGTATTCCTCCTACTACAACAACAACAACTGTAAAAATACATTAAAATTTTTTTCAAAATTTATGTTAAAATTCACACCTTTCTTATCCCGAATAGAAAAATAAATAAAACCACAAAAAAAAAAAAAAAAAAAAAAAAAAAAAAAAAAAAAAAAAAAAACATCTCAAATTTCATAACACACATGCATAAAACGAGCAAAATCTTTGAAGGAAAAAAGAAACATTGAAGGAAAAAAGAAAATCTTTATAAACAGAACATGATTATTTTAAATTTTGAGTTTGTTCCAAAAATAAAATCCATCATTTAATTTGTACGAAGATGTTTCCATCATACTCTTCTGTTTAAAATCAAGATTTTTATTATTTAAAAAAAAAAAAAAAAAAAGAAGAAAAAAAAAACTCAAACAAATTAATTTTGAATATGTACTAATACAAAAAATATGCTTGTAGTAAAAACATACAATATGAAATAACATACCATGTGTAAAATCTTCAGATAGCACGCATGCGGTGTTCAATTAAGTATATTTTATAGTATTACGTTACGAACGATAAATCCAGATAATGTTAAATATTCAATTTAAAAAAAAAAAAAAAAAAAACAGAAGAAGAAAAAAAAAAAATAAAAGTCAAACATAACATGGAACTCATTTTATATTCAAGAATACTAAATAAACATTAATGTTTTATGTTTTTATTGATATTTTACAACCAAATAACATACGATGACAAACATATGACATTATTAACATGCAAAATATCACATACAAATTGATTTTTTTTTATTTCTCTTCATGTTTTCTTATTCTTCTTTTGAATTCAAAAGGAATAAAATAAGACTATATCAATCGAACTAGTATATTATGACATAATCAATTTTTTAAAGGAAAATTATTTATCAAATTTTTTTCTTAAAATAAATCCGATCGTATATAAATACTGAAATTTAAGATGTTTTGGTTATGAAATCTTTTAATCAGTCTTTTTTCTCTTTTTCTTTTTTTTTAAGATGCATTAATAATATAATTGTTCGATATCTTTTTTTTTTTTTATGAAACAAGATGTTAAGTAATAAAATTCTTTGTAAACAAGTAGTGATGATGATGACGATGATGACACTCCTCTGTGACTCCTACTCCTACTCGATCATATTTATAAAATTATTACAAATTCATTCAATTTTTTTTTTTTTTTTTTGTCAACTTATTTACAGGTTTGAAATAAATTAAAATATTTTACCAAGAAAAAAAAAATTAATTTAAATTTAAATTCAAAAAAAAAAATCGGATGTTATTATTATTATTTTTTTTTTTTTCAATTTCCTCAATTTTTCTGTGGGATAATTTTGGATATTTTTAGTGTGAGGAACTTAATCACATATCAATTTGTAAATTATTGTAAATTTAACTTGTTTTTTCTTCTGATAAAAATTTTAATTTTTCAACCGAATTTTTCTAATCACAAAAAAAAAAAACATTAATTGTGCTTTTTTCTAGACTTTAAAAAAAAAAAAAATACATAAAAATAATAAATAAGTGAATCACTAACGATTTACACTTAATTTCTTTATATTTCTGAGACATACATATATTATTTTTTTGTTACATCTTGTTTCCAAGATTATTGTTGAGATGTTTTTCTTGTTAAGAAAATAAAATAAAACAAAAAATTATATATAAAAGATACGCGTTTTTTAATGTGGGCGTTCAAATATTTCAAAGTAAATTATTATTATTTTTTTTTTTATGTTTTCTTTTTGAATATCATTAACATAATTCTTCAACAAAATATTAAATTGTAAAGAGTGAAGTATTTAAAGAAAGTTACAAAGAAATAGTTTTTCTAGTTTATTCGATGAGAAACTCATTAGTAATATCTATACGAAAAAAAAAAAAAACTTGAACAAAAAAATTAAGAGGAAGTGATATAAATTTTTTCAAATAAATTCTAATGATATCGTTCGAATGTTGTTTTTTTTTTTTAATTTAAATAGAAAACTAATTTTATTTAACTGATTTTGACTTTTTTCTGTAGAGAAAAAATTATCTTAAAAATTTTTTTTACATAAGTTTTTTTTGCAACAACAAACAATGACTGATCTTTATAACAAAATTAATCGATGAATATTAATTAAATTAATTTTCATATAATCTATTGAAACAATAAATCTTTATCAATAAATTTATTGAAAATATAGAAAAATTTATTATTATTAAAAGAAAAAAAAGTCCAATATATGTATATGTATGTATATGTATTACAAAATGAGTCACGTACAATTCACTTATACATATACATATATGTATATACGATAATTTTGTTCTATGTGTGACATAAGATGCACAATTTCCGCTAATTAAAGTTGACATGGCATCATTTTATAGGTAAATACGCCGGAAACAGTAAAAGGTGTGCCTTTAATTTCTTAAGATATGTCAAGGCATCAAAAGGTGTGTGTATGTATATTTGTATATGTACATATATGTGTGTGTATTTTTCTTTTTCTTTTTAAGTTTTTGTTTTTTTTTAATTTTGATATTTCTTGTCTGTTTTACAAGCACACAAAAAAAAAAAAAATTCATAAATCTGTTGTCATTTTATCATTTTGACAGATAATTTTTTACGTAATAAAGGATTAGTGTACGACGTACGTGAAGGAAAAAAAAAAGAAAGAAGAAATTAACAGAAATTTTTACTTAAATTTTTCATTTATATTGTCCATGTCGTATTGTGTAATTTCAGATAATTTTTTAAGATTGAATACTTGAAAATTATTTCCCTTTGTTAGGAAAATTAAATTTGGCTTTGACATCAAACTTATTACTTTTTCTGTTCAAAGAAACATTTTTTAAAAATTCATAAAACACATGTGACAACTATATAAAGAACTGGAATGTTTTAAATCTCGTGTAATTTTTGATTTTTTTTAGGATATTTAGGTGCAGTTTATTTGTAGGCTTAAAAAAGATACATTTAAGGAAACATTTTTTTTTTAAATTACTTACATCAGGATGTTCTTTAACTGGCACATATACTTTTTCATTAAGTGTAACTGCTTCACCTTCTGGTTCTGGTAATTGTAATGGTTCTTTTTCTACTCCATTTATTTGAAATAATGATGCTCGTACTTTTGCAATTTCTAAAAAAGGAAAAAAAAAACAAACAAATACCAATTTAATAAATTTTTAATTTAAATATTTATCTAATAAATAATCTTTGAAAGAAAAGAAAAATGATAATTACGATAATTCATTCTCAATAATTCTCATTTTTCTGAATATAGTGAAAAACAATTTTTTTTATTAAAATTCCCAAGTGTTTTAAAACCCATATAGAATTTTATTAATTTATCATTGTTTTTTTTTTTTTGTATCTTTTTTTTTTTTGTTAAATATTTACAATACGTTCCATTCTAATAAATGTTTATTTTAATATTTTAGCATATAATAGTCATATAAAAATAACTTAGCAACGATACAGTTAAAAGAGGTCACATATCAGATTCAATTCAAATATTATGTGTTCTCTCTTCTCTATCAAATAAAATATATGTGTACCAGTAACATAGAAGATTTCATATGTACATACATATGTATGTTTGTACGTCATTTTCAATAATCATAAATCAATATATATTCTGAATTTAATTCAAAAATAATAATAACAACAACTACAAAAATATAAAATATATATTATACTCTTCTATAACACAGTCTCTTGTCTATTATCATCGGCAATTTTCTTAAACAAAAAATATATATGTACATACATACATATGTATGTGCACATAATAGTAATAATAATAGTTAGAACGTGTTTTTTGAAATTTTTAAATCATCACTACAACAGGCGATTCATTGAATATAGTTTTTGTTTTTTTTTTACATTTTTATTATATTGCAATAATTTTATAAATAATATTGATTATTGTTAGAGAAATAATCGATTGTTACATTACGAGTATATAGAAGTTCTCAATAATAACCTTGTTTGCACCCACAATTATTCATTACATGTATGTAAAGGGTGTCTAATTTCAGATTTTGAGATTTATTTATGTCGAAAAACATGTGGGTACTTCTTTTGATTCTGGAAATGAGTTAAGTAATCTTGGACAAATTAGAATTTTGAAGGAAAGCAATTTTAATGGATGACGAGCTAAGAAAATTGTTCGAGAATGTACATATTATAATTGAAAGTAAATTTTTACAGTTTTTCTTATTAAATCTCTTACTCAAAGTGAGAGTAATAACAAAAGTCCTAATACTGGAAAGTGGTACAAGGCTCAAGACAATTAAAAAAGTTTATCAAACACAACGAAAGCAAAGTGCTTGAATTTCTCAAATTCACAAACGTGAATTAAAGACCTAGAAGTAAAGACTAGTAGGCCTTTTAACTAGATACATATACTGTCCTCACAGATACCATTTCGAACAAATTTGGATTGAAAAAAATCACAAGAAGGAATCGGAAACCTCAGACTAAAGTTAGTGTGAGTTCTAGGTTAAAATACGTGGATCAGATGTACATATCTAATACTGTACGAAATGTGTCATATACGGAGGATCGCAGTAATAAGGGAATTATCTCATCTCTAAAAGCTAGATAAAAATCTAATATAATCTAATCTACTCAAAATTGAGCACCCTTTACTTATTTACTCGTTAAAAAAATAAAAAAATAAAAAAATAAAGAAAAATTTTAGATCGATTACTTCACTTTTCGTCTCGCATTTGTTCGAGTGCAATAATTAATAAGACATTTTCTTCTCAATAAAGATGGCTCACTCAAGTCATATCAATCTGTAAAATACATATGATGCATTATAATGCACACAATAGTTATATAGATACTTTATAAATTTTGTAATCATCAACGAAGCTTACGTTTAAAAATTCATTCATTTGTATACCTATAGAATGTATGATAAGTATTTGAATGATGTGCACAAACACATTTCATTTTATCATTGTTTTTGTTTTTGTATTTTTTTAATTTATCATCTACCTTATGATTTGTAGCTTCATTGATAGCCACTGAATGATAACTACCATTATAATGTTCATATTGTACAATATATGAATATCTTTTAGCTATAAACTACTGTGAAAGATATTTTAGTGAATAGTGAATATAAAAACAGCACCCGCATTCAATAATAATAATCGAAAACATATCATTTTAAGTCATGTTATATCTATATACATACATTTATGTATATATGTATGTAGTATAATATTCTCATCATCACATATTTGGATTAAAAAAAGGTTAAAAGGTTTCGTAAATAACGTTTTTTTTTTCTTTAACTCTGTTGGTTGGGAAATAAAAGTATGTATCTTTAGAATTATTATAGATACATATAGAGAAAAAATAATAAGAAGAAATGAGGAATCTTCCTTTTATAAAGCTACTTGCTGTGTTAATTATTTTATTTTTCTTAATATAGACTTTATTTAAAAAAGAATAATAATAATATAATAATAATAAATCTTTTTGAATCATTAATAATTTATAGATTTTGTATAAGGTAAAAAAAAAAAATAAAAAATACATACGTTTTTTCTCTGTTTTATTTCTTAAAAAAGAATAATTTTCTTAGAAACTATCTAAAACTCTAATAATTGTTTTTTTTTTTTTTTTCTAATTTTCTTAGAAAAACTTGTTTAAACCTTTAGGTAATGATTAATAATTCATTGTGATCTCAATTAAAGATAAAATCACTTATTTACAGAAAACAAAAAAAAAAAAAAATACTCCTAATAAACTCTCACCGTGTAATATCATTTCTAAAATCACATAAAATATTTAATTTTATATGAAATATTTGTAAAAAAAAAAATGTTAATTTTCACAAAACATTCTCACAATATAATTTTTTTTGTTTTTTTGTTTTTTTTTAAGATCGCTATAATAATTTTTGCAACAATTTTGCAAGTATGACGCCCATAAAATAAACAAAATGTGTATGTACCAATAATAATAAAATAACTTTGTTAACACTTTCTCATCATTATTATAATCAATATATATGTAGATACATATAGATATAATGGAATTCAATATGTGTGTAATGATCAAATTTGTATAATATTTCTGCTTTCTTTTCTTTTGATATTACCTGTAATTGGAAAACAGGATGAGATTTTGTGGATGTTTTATAAAATAAAATAAAAAGTAAATAAAAATAAACATCTTTTAAGATTTTCTATTAACAGATTTGTTTGAAAGAAAAAAAAAAAGTTCACATAATCTTATATGATGATAAAGTGATATCCTAAATAATCCCATATATTCCGCATATTTATTACCAAATATGTATTTATGGTATGACAGTTATAGCAAATTTGTTTCAGCTGTTTATACCTTTTTCAATCAATTTTCATACAGATATTACAATTATACAAAATAACTATCGCATTTTAACCATAAAATATGTTATTTTTCTTCTTCATTTTTTTTTTATTTGTAGCTTGTAGCGTGTTTATTATCATGGGAGAAATGAATTTGTTTGAAAAACAAACAAACAAACAAAAAAATAAAATAAAAACAAGGAAAAATTAAAAGTAAAATTGTGTGAAAAACGAACTGCATTAACACCTTCTCTTATGATCTCCAATCAATAATTTTTTATTTATTTTTTTAAATGTGCAACAATAAGGTAAACGTTTCCTCTCAATAAACTTTTACGCAAAAGCAATAAAAAAAAAAAAAAGGAAAATTGAACAAAAAAAAAAAGACAATTTAAGCCAAGATGTCATTTAAGTCTTGAAGGCATGTTACGTGTTGATAATGTCTGTTGTAGGTCCATAATATATATCGGCCATCTACCAATGTATCTAATTGTAAAAAAAAAAAAAAAAAAAAATGAAGATACACACATAACATGCGCTTGCTTCTTTTTAATTTTCGCTATGCCAATTTTTACAAAGAAAGCAATTTTTCCTTGTCATCATTTTTCCTTTAGATATCAGTTAATGCTTGCTTATTTCTTATTATGTTAGTACTTTTTTTTTTCTTGGCAATTAAATGACGTTTTTTTTCTTCTTCTGTTTCACTCTTCTTTCTATTCAATTTATAATTTATCGATCTTTATGTAGTTACAGAATAAATTTAATTTTTCATTTTATGTATGTAAGATTAAATCTACCGTGCAGAGGTATATGTATACATACTATATAGTGTGTAATATATGAACATATCTACATAGTATGTATCATATGTACTTTTATTTTTTCATTTTTTAACTTGGGAGAGCAATTTTTGTCTAATAGTTTCCAAAAGTGAAGGCATTTCTATTGGATTAATGCCAATCGACATAATTTGTTCGGCATTATATTTTTGAATTATTTGCCAGTTA
The DNA here is from genome assembly GCA_939192795.1 of Bombylius discolor. NCBI lineage: Eukaryota > Metazoa > Arthropoda > Insecta > Diptera > Bombyliidae > Bombylius > Bombylius discolor. Next base: position 15,294,520 of record OW584241.1, on the reverse strand, counting down.
TGTTTGATTGTTTCTTAATGAAATCATTCATTTTTTGTACAAGTTCTACGTATATGAAAAACAAAATATTAAAGAATAAAGAGAAAATTTAAATGTAGGTATATATAGTACAGAAAAAACTTGAAATAAATAAACTTTTTCATAGAAAATACAATAGAATAGAACACTATCACAATCTTAATTCTATAGTTTTTTTTATCTAATGTATCTTTTATTACAAAATAAATATGTAAGTATACATACATATGTACATATTGAAAATTTAATTTTATAATTTCATGGTGTTACTATAATTTTAACTAACCGTAAGCTATAAAAATCATATAAATAACTTAGAAAAAAAAAAATAAAAAAAAAAAGGAAAAAAAAAAATAAATTTAATGCAAAATAAAAAACTAATAAACATATTTGCACATATGCAAAATACAATTAAAATAAGTATAAAAAAAAAGCTTAAATATTAATCAATAACAAAAAAAAATACAAGAAACAACTTGTGTGCGATAAAAAAAAAATAGTTTTTTTCTAGTAAAACTTTAAAAAATACATTCAAAATGTTTTTGATGCAAAATATTAAAATTTTTTTCAAAGTGGGTGATGTCATTTTGACCGTTTGTTTTTTCTTTTTTTCTTTTTTTTTTTTAAATTCTTATATATACATTTATCGTGTACAAGTACACAAGTATTATTCACAAAATGAAATTATATGTATTTTCATTTTTGACACCATGCTTTTGTTCTAAAAACAAAAATTTGACATTTAACAAATGCATTACAAGGGGTGAAAAATAAACAATTTTTAAATGAGTGTGCTGTTATTTATATTTTTAGAATATGAAAATTGATAGTTCGATGATTCAAACAGTTTTTTGTAGTATATATACATACATACATATATGTATACAAATGATGATGTGATGCTACTTGAACATATACATAGGTACACATTCATATGTATGTGATTTACATATGTGAGAACATTTTTTTATTGTCGTGTTAAAAAAATTATATTTATTTTGTTCAAAAAATTCTAATAAACAAAGAAACATGAAATTGTGAATATAAAATATAGTTACAAAGATTGTCAATAAATCACTTTTTTTTTTTCATATATGTAAGTGTAAACATTTCTATAAAAACAGTGAAAAGATATAATTGATAAGATACCATTGAAAAATTCATAACTTTATGACTTTTTAAAACCAATAAAAATCTTTCAAGCATAGATAAGTTTATTTAAGATTTTTTTTGTTCTGAAAACCCATATTTTCTTACTTTATTTTGAGATATTTTAGCACGTTCACGGGTAATACATTTTCTTTTGTAATTAAAATTTGTGTTATAATTTTACTAAAAACTTAATAAATTACTCATAAAAAGCATAAATTCATAACTTATCATTAAATTATATGATTTTGACAATTTTAAGTCAATTACCTTTTTTTATTTAAAATAATTTTAAAAAAGATACTTCTCATCTCATATAATAATACCTATGACATACATTGCGGTTATCCATACACAAAAAAAAAGGTGTGAAAATCATAACAAATCATAATCACGCACAAAAATTAACCATATTTTTTTTACAATTCAAACAATAAAAATCAATTGACCACATAGGTATTTTTTCATCACATACAAAAATTTTACTCCTATATTAGATTTAACAAAAGCCAAAAAAAGATCTCAAAAAAAAAAATTGAGCTTAAAGCATCATATCATCAACTATTTAATTCAAAAATAAACGTAGTAATACATTAGGCGGTGTGTAACTATTTTAATAGTGGGGTAATGTCATAAAGATATGTATTAAATATACAAACAGAAACAATATGAATATGTAATTAAAAATTGATTGAGATTACGTATCTCAAAGCTGAAAAAAAAAAAATAATAAACAAACAACTTCCAACAAAAATTATTAATGAAAATTGATTTGTAATTTTCATTCATAAATTTTAAAAATTCATACGTTTATTTTTTAAATGAATTTAAAAAGAAAAAAGAAATAAAAAGTATCTTTTATGCTCATAGATATTTCATCTGCCATTTCTGCTTCTGAGAGCTATACAATTTAGTATAATATGATGGTGATGCTGGCTCACCTTAACTTCAAAATGACACAATTATAAACAGCCTAATAGCATTTTTATTAACTTTTAATTTTTCTTAATCGTTTGTAGGTTTTTCATTTATAAGATACAGCGTATATCTGAATTAAATGAATATTTGTATGACACGTAAATATTATGTTTTTTTTTATGTTTCTTGTATAATAATATTTTTTAACACGATATGAAGATGATTCAATGACTATTTTTTGTTGTTGTATAAAGTAAAACCAGGTTTTAGTAAATATAACGTAAAAATAATTAAGTTTATGTTAAAGACGTGTCATCCGGTGATTTTGGTAATGAAGCTTCAATTTACTATTGATAACCTTGGACGAATTCATTGAAGAGTTGGCAACTTTATGATAATGACAAAAATACACTTCTTCAATGGAATTCTTTGTACGAGTATATTTGTACTATATTTTGAATAAGAAAAAATTTTATTTAAAATTTTCAATAGGATTTTAAAATATTTATCAATTCATATACCTAAATAAATTTCCCTTTAAAAACCACAAATCTAACATCAAAAACAGATTTAACTCAATTTTTTGTCATTCTGTCATGTATTACCTATTTCTTAAGTTTGTTCTTTTCCTTTCTGTTCAAGTGTAATTATATTATTTTAAAGTTACGGTATATAACAGGTAAATGAGATACATATACATAAAAGCTTTTATATAGATACTTTTTGTTTTTGTCTAAATATCATCTAAACAATACGATATAAGAAAAAAAATCACATCATTTCATATTTGTGGTTTTCTATTCATTTATATATTTAATTTATGTTTAAACTATTCAACGATTTTGTATTACAAAATTCTTTTTAGAAAAAAAAAGAAAAAAAAAATTCCAGTATTATTATTTTTTTTATTTATTCATAATTTAAACATATACATGAAAAAGTGAGGTTTTAGGTCATTTGATTGGATAATATGTGGACAATTTATTCTCTATATATAACTGAGAGCGATTATATTAATGACATTTCATTAGAATTTAGACGTTTCGTGGTGTTATCTTAACTTTTGTTTTGTCTTAAATACATTTAAAGAGAGAAAAAAAAAAACAATTCACCTATAACCACTAATATTAACAATAATAATAATAAAAAAAAAAAAAGATTATAATAGTTGATTTGCGATTAATAACAATTTTTATGTAGTTTGAGAATAATGAGTTAAAAGGTGATAATGATAAAAGTAGGTAGAACGTAGAACATATATACATACATATGTATACGTTTTGTAATTGATGTATGTTGTGGGTGGGTGTGGATTTAACCTGTTCATTTTGTCTGATATATTGAAATTATGAATAAATAATAATAAAATGCTAAAATTTTTCATTTTTTTACGTTGTCTTATATTGTGACCTTGGATAAAGTAATTTATTTAACTTATCATCAAGGATGATTTTAAAACGTAATTTTCAGGTTTAACAAAATCAAATGACAAATTTACTTTTAGATTTATTACTGGCGTGAAAAAGTTTTAAAATAATAAAAAAGAGTAATATTTATAAACAAATCAATCATAGGTGAAAAAGTTTTGAAATATGTACATCAATTTTTATCTCCCACAAAATAGAGAAAATTTTGAGTAGAACATTTTTTGATTAATAGCGGTAAAAACAAAAATTGTTGAAATTCTTTCCATAAAACAAAAAAAAAAAAATCTATTTAAATTTAAGTGTCTTTAAAAAACAAAATGAAAAATAATCAATTTTAGTAAAAGAACCTTATAAATTAATTGATTCAAGGACAACATTAAATTTACCATATCAATTTACATTTTAATAATATGACACAATTTGTCCATTTTACATGTCATTTATGAAATTTTTCGTTTTTGTATAAATAACTGATTGTTTGAAAAATTTTTATTATGTAATTTTAAAAAGTACCTATATACTTCCTTTCATACACAACACGAAAACCAAGTACTCGTATGTGTTTATTTTTTTTTTTTTCATTTTTTAACAATTTACACATGAATATTTTTTCCCAACAACATCAAAGTGGTAAATAAAAAAAAATTATAAAAAAACATGAAAAAGTAGAGAAAAAAAAACAGTAGAATAATAAAACGATTCACAATATATATATTTTGCTATGTAAAAATGAATACAACAAACTATTATAAATAACAGACAACATCAACACAACAAAAATTTGAAAAAAGAAAAAAAAAAGCACTCAATTGTTTGCGAATGACCAACATCATTTTGTTGAATTTTATTATGTTTTTTATTTTTTTTTGTGGCATAATTAATGAAAAAAATAAATAAAATAAAAAAAAGGTAAAATCAAATTAAAATTATACATTTAAAAAGAAGAGAATCAAAACAACATGCACATATGATGAAAAGAAATATCTTTTCTTAAAAGAGAAAAAAAAAAAACAAAAAAGAGAAAAAATCTTTCAAAGCATTTCCGTTCTTTGATTTAATAATTTCATCTTTTCTTGTACAATTTTGTTGTTGTTGTTTTTTTTTTAAAGTTAAATCTAATTTGTTGTTCGTTCATTCATAAATAAAATTTAATAAAAACCTTATTGTTTGATTTAAAAATTATGAAATTAATGTTCTTTTCCTTGTTTTTTTTTTTTCTTCTTAACTTTCTCAATAAAAATATTTTTGTGTTGTGTATTGTTGTTTTATTTCATCACAAGTGAAATGCTTTTATAAAAAAAAATTTGAGGAAAAATTACTTAAGAAAATTCATGTACAAGAATTTTAGTAATGCAAAACTTTAATAAGTGTTTAACAACTGTTTATTTAGATTAGTTAGATACAAAAAAAAAGTGAATTATTTAAAGTAAGTTTTCAAGTTTTATCATAAATTTCATCAAAATAAGAATTTACAATTTCTTTTTTTTTTTGAATCATATAAAAAAATGCTTTTCACCCATTGAAAAAAAGTCTGAAATAATTAAAAAATAATATTTCATTTGTTTGTATTCATTTTTATTAGAAAGTGTTTCATTTTCATTTTTATTTTTTATTTATTTTCTTTTTAACTTTTTCTTTGTTAGATTACATTGTTGCAGTACGTATCTTTTTTTAAAAAGTTCCAACACATAACAAAGAAAATCATTTATGTATAAAATTTGAAGTAAAGAGAAAAGCTTTTTTTTTTTTTTCTTGAAATTATACGAAAATTGCATATTAAACAGGTTGAGGTTACCTTTTCATTTTTTAAATAAAAAATAAAAATAAAAAAACACACATGCTTATACTAACATTTGTTTTTCACTTTTTTTTTTTTTCATTAAATAAAATCTATTTAGGCGGCTTCAAGTCATTACGCACCGCCAACGGATGTCGTCAATATATTAAAATATATTAATGCTTTCATATTATACCTTGTATATGATAGCCATCATATGTACATATATTCATCCGCTTTGGGAAAACGGGAGTAGGTGTTTAACTCGCCTCTTAGATCAACTCCTATATTACCTACCTTTTCACCTTCATTATTTAACACAGTTAAATATTTTAAGTTTTGATAAAATATAAAAAATATAAAAAAAAATAAAAAATTGTATAAAAATCTATGCGGGGGTTTTGTTGTTGGTCTAATAGCGTAACTAATTCAGTTATTTTAATATTTGTTTCTTTTTTCTTTTTCAAATTTACCTATTCTTATTATTTAAAAATTTTTCTTTTTTTCTTTAAAAGTTTCACTCATTTCAATGCATATACATACTTAAAAACAAACAATTAGTATTTCTTCAATATTAATGTTTTGGTCATAGAATGTGTGGGTTTTTTTTTCTTTCATTAAAAAAAAACAAAAATATTTTAAGCTCTCCAATTAAAATTTTATATTTGCCCAAACGACATCAGAGATTTTGTAAGAATAAGGTTTTGAGATCTTTGAAAAATGTGTTTTTTGTTGTTGTTGGTTTTTCTTCTTTTTTTTTTTTTGCTTAATTTTTTACTTTATTTATAATTTGTTGATTTATTTATATACATATATGTGTGAAGTAACTAAGTATTTTATTCAAGGTTATGGAACGACATCGAAAGCAAAAGTAGAAAAAAAAAAATAAAAAAAATAGAATCGATTGTTGGGGGTGTTTACCACAATTTTTTTAGATCATGTAACAAATTAAACGTATCCAAATGAGGGCGGACATATAATAATGTTAAATAGTTAAAAAAGGAAGGTAATTTTTAAAAAAAATGTTAACCTTGAAAGTTTTTTTTTTGAAAATTGGACTAAATTATGCATAAATTTAATTATTTTTTTTAGGTAAGTATAGCAAACGAGAAACATTTTTTTTTTTAATTTTTGGCTTATACAAATAAATACCACACCACGCTTTTAAATTGTTCTTAAACTTTTACTCTTAATTACTTGAAGGAAATTTTTCAGGTTTTCGAATAATTAAAAAAAGATTATTAATTAAGTATAAAAAAATAGAAAAAAAGGATTTCAAAATAAGAAAAATAAAATCTTCCAATGAATTCGATTTATTCAAAATTGAAAAAATGAGTCAAAAACTGGCAGAAACAAATTAAAGTGGCATTACTGCATTCCAATCTAATTCATTTAAATAATTATGACTATAATTTGTGTTTATAGAAAAAACAACTGTATTTTTTCTTTTTAAATAAAAATCAATTTTTTTTTTGTTTTTTTTTTTTTTTTTGTTTCTTTATGTTTCAAACAATTCAAATAATTAAACATTCAAGGCAAAAAAATCGAAAAAAAATTTAAAAGAAATACACAACAAAGCCTTAATCAGGTAATTTTTATTTTTCGTAAATAAAAGAAATAAAAAAACCAAAACATTATTTCATTTTTTTTTTTTGCTTCTATTTTTATTTATATTTTCATTATTTTATTTTCAAAAGAATAAAAAAAATATATTTTATATTAAATTAAATATTTTTTTTTTTTTTGTGGAAACGGTAAACTTCATATTTTTACATTTAAAAAGATGACCGGAAATAATTATGCTTGGAAAATACAAAAAAAAAAAAAAAAAAACAATGTCTTCTTTCTGAAAACAATAAAATTCGAATTTTTTGTGGCTTTTCATCAGTCATTTTTAAATTTTGAGTTTTGAAATAAAAAAAAAAAAAAATAGCCATTAGAAGATAAGAAATTACAGGAAAAAAAATACAATTTTTATTTAAAATCTTCTGGAAGAGCAGTTAAAAAAATTTGTGATTTATGATTTGTTAACAAAAAAAAAAAAAAAAATCATTACACGATAAAAAAGTGTGAAGATAGATTGACATGATTTCAACATACAAACTAAAAATAAATGTATTTTTTTGTTTTTTATTGAAATTTTGAAATACACAACAACACGATGAATATTTTTAAACTTTTTAATTTTAATTGCCTAGAAGAATTTTATTTCTTTTTAAAAAATAAAAATAATAATAAAATAAAAACTATGTAGAAAATCAGAAATAAAATAAAGGTCCTTACATAATTTTTTGAATATATATTATACAATTTTATTTTTATACTTTATCCTTCAAGTAAATATTTAATTTTACTTTATAATTGTTTTTTTTTTTCTTCTTCATAAATTCAATAAAAATATATATAACCTAAAGAAATTTTGTAATTGATTTTCAATAACTGTTTTGATTTCGTGACTTTTTTCAAATCTGATTTGATTTGTTTTGTAAAAATTTTCCTTAATTTTTTTTTTTTTCTTTTTGCAAATGTAAAATATTCGTGACCAAAAATAATAAATTTTATTAAAATTTTAACACATTTTTTTTTTTTTATTTTTTTTTATTTTGAATACAATTGCAAACACTTCAGTTTATTTTGAATATACATACGTATTTTAAAAAAGAAATTTTATAAAAGAACGAAAAGAGAAAAAAAAACAACAACATTTTATGCAATAATTACTAATAAAAATCTATTTTTTATTTTTTGCATAAATTATATACATAATACAACAATTACATAGTACAGTGAAGTAATTGGATACTTTTAGAAAATACATATGTACATACTTGAACTCACCCACTTTAGTTTTTTTTCTTTCCTTTTCTTTTTGTACTCATATACATTTTTATGTCATTATTCTTTTATATTTTTTATATTTTAATTTTTTTTTCCTTCTCTTTATTATTTTTTTTAAAATTAATTTTATTGCTGCTCCCTTTTGCTATAAACTAAATTGCTATCGTCTAGATTTAAATGAAGAAAGTCAAACTGAGCAATTTATGTACATATACCCATGTGAAAGATAATAAGGGTATTCAATCATACTGTTCTCAATTTATTAAAAAAAAGTTAATTTTGTGGTTTTTTTTACTTTTATACCTACCAAAATATTAATAAAAAAAAAATTAACAAAAGGTAATTTTTTATGAAAATTTTAAAACTTTGCTTTCACTTGTAAATAACAGTTAAAAACTATAATATCTTACATGAATACCCCTAACACATATGTATATGTCAAAAAGTATCTACCATCGACAAATGTACGTACCTATATAAGTATTATACATACTTACATATATAAAATTTATAATAATTGTATGTAAATTTTGTTTTTGTTTTATTGTCTCTATTTAAATATCTGAACTAAAAATTATAAGAAGCTAATTTGAATATGATGCGAGCACTTGAAAATAAAAAAAAAGAAATGATTTTTTTTCACTTCTGATTGTATGTTGACATATTTTTAATATCATGTATGTACATACATATCTTTAACAGGTAAGAAACAAATATATCTTAAAGTGTCATCAAACTGTTTGTATTGTTCTTACTATTTTTTTATTTTTCATTAATTTTTAAATTACAAATCTTATCTTTTTTTCTTTTTGATAATAAGAAAAACAAAAAATAAAATAAAACAATTATGTATAAATTATGATCTCAAAAATAATCATATAAAATTTTTGAACTGATAAATAACAAAAACATACACATTACATATGTCATTTTGATTTTTGTACGTAATATTTGTGTCCTCTTGCATTTAAATTACTTTTAATAAATTTTCTTTCGAGAAGATATTTTCCATTGTATGCACACATATTGTTGTAGGCGTTTAAAAAATTTATATCAAATTTCATAGATACATATGTATGTAGATACATTTTTTTTTTTTTTGTATTTTTAAATTCTGTATTCGATTCAAACATTTTGTTTTTGTTTTTTTTTTTTTTTCAAAGTATGATTATTATCAAAACATGAGAAAATATTTTAATGAAATACATAAAGAGAAGAAAAAAAAAACAACTTCATATTCAATAAAATTTAATGATAATTTCATAGACTCAAATATATCAAAGAAAAACCAAACATGTGGTATCTGTGTAATTTTAAATAGATATACATATCTTGAATTTCTATAAAGGTATAACTGTTTTAATATATGATTTTAAAGAAACCGTCCTCGCATAAATGTATCTATCATCTATGCATACAATAATTTATTTTTTTTTATTATATCTACAATATACATACTCGTATGTAAGGTACAAACATTTATATTATCATGCACATAATAATAATAATAATAAAATATAAAATGTTCTACTTTTATTTAATAAAAAATTTTTTGAATACTAATTTAATTTTGAATGAGTAATATGTATTTATAATGTTTAATCCCAAAATATGTTACTTTTTTTTTCATATACACATGTATAAAATTTTAAAATAAAATAGAATAAAAATTGTAAAATTTACAAGATGTATAATAAAAGCTAATAAATTGTATTTATTATTTGTGTAAAATGTATGCAAATTTTATGCGAAATAATGAAATTAATTGGAGGAGCGCCAAATGAATTAAATGTTGTGAAAAAAAAGGCTTAAAAAAAACAAATTTTCATATATTGATTGATATATGATGAATATGTAAATTTTTATTATGCATAAACGTACATACATACATAATTATTTTTATTTAGTATAGATACATGATTTTATAGTATATTGAAAATTTTTAATATTTCCGAAATATCAAAGTTTTTATATTACGAACAAACAGTAGCGTAGCCTAAAATTTGTTTGAAGATCAATAAACTATTTTTAAAATACTTTTCTCTTTTGCAGCCTAACGGTTTCGATATTTATGACATTTAAAATCTTTTACTTATACAACACGGTGATTCAGTTAAAACGTTGGACTCATAAATGACGAATGGATTTCATCGAGAAAGCCAAACATTTATCTAGGAAAAAGGGTGGTGTTTATCAAAATTAATCTCTCTGCATATTTGAATAACAGTAAAATCAAATTTGAATTTTAGGATACAAATTTTAGTGGAAATCAAGTACTTCAATTTAAATTTTCTTGAATTTTTCTTGTCTCACTTTTTTAAATTTTATTAAATACTTTCAAACAATTTACAAAATCTTGAAATAAATTCCATTTGAACCAATGTGCTTCTACGAACTGTTCGGCTCAACTTAAGCTATGTTACGCCACTGAAAATTTTCAAATACACAAATACCGAAGCAATTTAATTATGTAAAAATGGTATTCAAAATTAAAATTAATTCTGACATTTATTCAAAAAATTCCATCAAGAATAACATTTAAAAAAAACGATGTCTTTATGATTTATTTTATCCTTACATGATTTTTACAAACATGTTTTTAATTTTCCCTAAGAGTAAAAATATGTTGACATACCAAAAATTAAAGAACCATGTTAACAAATAAAAAAAACAAGAAAAAAATAGAAACAAAAACTTTATATAATTCAAATATTTGAATAATGCAATAAAATTAAATTTTATTGCGGCATTTAAATTAAGTACATATTGCGGTATTTAATATCTTTTCCACCTACTTAAAGGAATTTTTAAAATTTAATTTTAACATTCCAAATAGCAAAGAAAACAAAATTAAAAAATTTGTATACTTTTTTTATAAAAACATATGCGAATTTGGTATCTAAACAAGTCAATATATGTACCATATAATCTGAAAGTAATTTGTTCAAATTCAACCTAATTTCTTATTATTAAATAAAACTGGCGATAACAGAAAATACTATAGCTATGTACTAGTATGTATGAATATAAAATGAATCCAAAAAAGAAAACAAAACAAAAATTTTTTCTATATGTGTATGTTATGTTTTATATCTTTTGAATTTGTCCGCTTCAATGGTGGCAAAATATATCTTTTTATACAAAAATTGTATCTATTATAATATCTACAATTCATTTACGTAAATACAATATGTCCAATATCTGTTCAATATATGTACTTTAATAGTTTAAATATACAACAACTTTGGTTCAATTTATATAAATACGACGCCAGGCAGTTCGTAATATCAAAGAGTACACTAATTTTTTCCTTTATGTGACCGGTATTATTGAATATTATACATTTTGAACAACAAAACAAAACAAAAAAGAAGAAAAAAATATGCAATCTCTCCGCAATAATAATATCACCAACTAACCATATTAAGAAAAAATGTTAACAGGTTCAGTTTGTCCACTGCACTGATGCTAAATTAACAGCCAATAAACTACCTATATATGTAAGTATCTATAGAGTATGGAAACATATAAATTTTTCTTGTATTTATTATTATAACATTTAAAGCTTTATTATTGTCAGTTGAAGATATCTATTAGACAGTGTTGCCAATATTTATTGTAATCTCTTTATATTCCTCAAAAAAAAAAAAAAAAGTATATACATATATACATATATATGTATATACATATGTAGGTATATATATAAAGCAGATACCGTAAAATGGGATAACTTTGTCACAAAAATTCCTCTAATAAAAAAAATTTCTAAGTTATTAAACTACATAAAGAAAAGCTTCCTTTCAACTCTTAGAAGGACTTTCATTGTGAAGCGAAATAAAGACATGAAACTTCAAAATAAATGACCTCTTCAAAATCTTTTAATTACAATACTCAAAGATATCCTTTAATTATAATTTTCCTAATTCTTAATTTTAATTTTCTTAATTCATTTCATACCCCTTTTTTTAAAAATATTTTTAGATATTCGAAAATTAAAAAAAATTACCATGGGGCGGGTTCACGTTAGGTGATCGTGACATTGTCTGACCTTAATCATTAATTAAAAAAATGAATTGAAATTCTATTCTAGTTAACATTCTATTGGCCTTGAAAATTATGGTGATAGTAATTTATTATTTTAACTGTGAACCCATTTTCTCAAATAAATTATAATATCAATTTTAAAGAATACATAGTCTTAAGTGATCTTCTTTTCTGTCAAATAAAAATTTTCAAAACGTCTTTTAAACTATGACAAAATTACCCCATTTTATGGTACATTACTTAACTTTATTTCTTTTTTTATATTGAATGATTAAATTAATTAAATGAAAGAATTGTTCTTATGTATTTCAATATACAATTACATTTAAATTGTCATTTTATTTCGCATATACATACATGCAAAAAAAAACATAAAATACTACATTCTTTTTATTTTATTTTTTTTTTTTTCTTAAATACACTTGCCGATCACTTAAAAAATTTGCAACTGAATATAACATGATCGTAAAAATGCAACAATTGCTAATAAACTAATAAAATAACATATTGACTATAAAGATTTTCTCAAATGGCAGATCAAACTAATACAAATCTATTAAAAAAGCAAAGTAGAAATAGATAAATAAAATGTACTTATTCCATTTACCGATATCAGATATTATTTGTTTTAGTTTTATAGTTAATACAAAAATAGAAAATATAAAATGAATTTCAATCTTGGCTTTTTATTTATTTTTTTATTTTATTTTTTATTTTTTTAGAATCAATATGCGATCATAATGCCAACCTCGAGGCGTTTTTAACATTATATTGACCAGTAAAATGCAATTTTCAATTTAAAAATAAAATCAAATCAATTGAGAAATTTTAAAAAACATAAAATTTAAAAAAAAAAAAAAAAGACCAAGAAAAATAAAAAATAAAATAAAATTTGATGATTATTCAATGATCATTTACCTTTATTTTATTTTATTTTATTTATTTTTTTTTTTTACTTATTTTAAAACGATTGAACATTGATCGATATGGAAAAAGTACATTTTGAATGATCACTTGGGAACAAAAAAATTCTCTGTACAAAATGTGACTATTTTGAATTTAATTTTGGATAGGTTTTTATACAATTATATATGAATGATGCTGTCTGAATTGTTGTCGTATGTTGTCGTCCTGTTTAGATTTAATACTTGTAACTTATATGATGAGATCTCCAAATGGCTCCAAAGGAAATGAAAATTATTTCGAAAGCGCCAATACAATATAATATTTCACATTTAACATTGATTACCAAGTTTGTGAATGAGTGTGTTTTTTTTTAAAAGAATTTGTTCAATTTATGTTTTTTCTTGTTAGTTTTGTATATTTCAAATTGATCATTTTGAAAATTTATGTATGCTGTTTGTTAGCTATCTTAAAAAAGAATGATATACGGTGTCAATCGGTGTAAATCATTGACACGCTTATAGTTTTACGAAACAATGATGAGAAAATTAACCATTGAAGAAAAAAACAACATAATGTTTTTCTCTTTCCCTAGAGTACAATATAATTCTTATTTTCTGGTAATTTTTCTTCTTATTTTTTTTGTTTTGTTTGTTGCTTTGTTTGTTAATGAAATTTGTTTGTATATTTTTGTATGATTTCATGAAAAATTCCAATAAATATAGAGATTTTCACTGTGTTATTTATCTGAAGATAGATGACGCCGTGTTGTACTCATTTTCATTTATAAAGAAATAAACTAAAGAAATACTTCTGCATTTTAATGGTAGGCAATTTAGTTAATGTAAAATACATGGAAAAATGAAGTCATTGACTTTTAATTAAGTTTTTCACATTTATAAGTTTATGGAGGATGTACATACATATATATTTTGAAATTTTCTAAATAGTATTGGTCTAAAATTATTTAAGACGTAAAATATTGAAAATATAAAAACAATTAATAGGAAAACAAATATAAGAAGCTCAAACAAATAAATTTAAAAAAAAAACAAAAACATTGAAAATAATCATTGTTTGTTAAAATAATGCAAAACATTAATACTCGGCCTCCAAAGAATTTTTTTAAAAAAAAAAGTATTCCACCAAATTTCCTTCTACTTTATTGACAATTGTTTGTTTGAACACCACCTTCTTGTATTTATTTTTATATTTCAAATATTCTAAAGCAATACATTTCAATTTTTTCATTTTTTAAATAAAAATTTAATTTTTAAATACAAGCCTTATATCCGTTTTTTTTTTTTTTGTTTTTCTCGTTTGTAAATTTTTGTTCTTGAGTCACGGGTCTATTATTAATTTGTGATTGTGATTTTTAAAGTAAAAATATCGTCACATAAACAATAGATTTAAAAGCATTACAATAAAATTTTAAAAATTTGTATACAAAAGAGATTTACAATAGAAAATTAATTAATAAAATTTGCTACGTTTGTTGTATTAATTAAAAAATTGAAATGAATGTCAAAAAAAAAAATTTTTTTTCTAACAAGAAACAGACAAAAACAAAATCATATTCTTTTAATTTAAACTTTTTATTCGATCAAGTTCCTTTTTGTTTTGCCATTATCTTATCCCAATAATAACTTTTTTTTAAAATATATTTCACGATTAAAATAAACATTTCCTTTATTTTTTTTTCAGTTTAAGCTGGAACGTATTGCATAATAAGTTTTTGATAAAACATTCGTTATAGTTGAAACCTGTTTGTTTTCTTTGCTAATTTATTGTTTTCAATTGTTTGAAATCACGACATAAATAGTAAAATGATAATTTGAATAAAATAAAATAAAAGCCAGAAAAGGTTATTTTTTTAATTTACTTAAAAAAAAACAATCTATCATGCAGTTTTTATGGAATGATTGTGTAAAAATAAAATTTAAAAAAAAAATAAATTAACTTTTAGAAAACAGAACTAAATTATTCAGTCAGTTTTAAATTTATTCGGATTTTTGTATGACAATAATATGAGTAATCCATTTCTTGGAAAAAGATAAAAGTTCTAGAATCTAACGAACGTATATACAGTAAAAAAAAAATTGAATACTAATAGATCTTATGAATTCTATGATTTGAAATTTGTTTTAATGAGATGAGTTATTGTGAAAAAATCTCCTTAGGATTTAGGTTCCGTTTGTGCAAAAATATTTAACTTTTTTATCGACGATTTGTGATTAGAAACTCTCAAAACAGAGATTCCAAGTGAAATAGTTGATACAAAATTTATGAAAACTAAAAAGGCCTCGACTCTACTATCGTTCGAAAGTACTTAAATTCGTAAGTTCGTCGGCGAAAATATTAAACATTACATAATCTGGGCCACGGCCAATAACCTCGGCGTACTATCGAATGATTTCTGCAAAAATTGTAGATATAAAGAAGAAATTGATTCAAAAATGTATTTAGTCTTTGAATGTTCAGCTCTAGAAGAACGGTAGCTCACTTCCTGGGCAGCAAGGTTCTTTGAAAGTCTAGACGATTGAGCTGGGACAGCACTAACTTAAGAGATTTTAAAAATCAGAATGGTTTTTAGGATATGTCATGTTTTTTTTTTCACAAGCATTTCGAAGGCCATTCACAATGAGACTTTAGATCTCCTAACCTAAAAAAATCGCTTGAGTAGTTTCTTCAGAGATATATAACAGTGTATTCACGAAATTCGCTTTTCTGAATATTTTCTAAAAGTTGAAAAGGCACAGGATCGTTAATCCTTCCATATTGGTCTTAATTTTTTTTTTCTTTTGAAAAATCGTTTGCAGCGACTTAACAGAGCAAACAAATTAAGAAGTTTCGAATATGAAATTTTCTGCAGCTAACTCTTCTAATAGTTTTTTTATTTTTATTTTTTAAAACTATTCTAAAATAAAAATTTTGAATTGAATGGCAATTTAAATTCCTTTTTAGGGTCTATATCCAAAAGGACAAATTTATTCATATTCTATTTACCTACATACATAATTTCTTTTTAAAATTATTCTACTATGTGAATTATATGTACATAACAAAAAATTAATAATTTATATATTTACAAATTACGCCATATGAAAAAAAAAAAAAGGTAGTATTATTCCAGATCTTTAATTCAGAGATCAAAATGCATTTCCATTTATGGAAAACTATCACAATTTGAATTAATTTTTTTAAAATGACATCAACTCATATATATTAAAAATTTAATTGAATAAATATAGTGTAACTTTAAAGATTTTGTGTTCAATTAAGGAAACAAGTTCATTCTAATCTTAATGATATGTGATATAAACTTGTTTTAATCTATTTTAAGAAGACAAAAAAAAAAAACATATTTTATTATTTATTACTCACAAGTGTTGCTTGATTTTTTTTGTTCTTTCTTTTGACGTATAGTTAATCTTTATTTTTTTCTTTTTATATTCAGATAAATTTCTTCAACTTCTTTTATTATTATTTAAATTTCTTTGTTTTTTTTTTCTCGCCTCCCCTTTCCTTTATATAAAATTATATCAATGAAATCACTTTATATTATTATTTCACCATTTTTTTTTTGTTTTCTTACCTGTAAATAGACAGGAAAAAATAAAGAAAAAAATATAAATTAGTCAATCAACCAATGATCATCAAAATATAATAATAAAATAAAAATATATATGAAAAGATGACAACATCAATTAAATGTAAGTGTTATATATAAAGTATATATGTAAGATTTTAGAGAGACAAGAAAATTATTTTATGATAGGTGGGCGTTACAATATTCCTTAAAAGGTGATTTGTAATTTGTACGGTAATGATCAATAACAACATTCAAAACATTATAATTGTTGTCAGTAACATACCATACCATATATACATATATGTAGTATATTATACTTTACTTAGATATTCTTAAAGAATAAAATAACACACAAAAATTATTAACTAATATATTATTTTTTTTTTTATCTATTTTCCTTATTTCTAATTGTACGAGTATTATAATTTGATATTAGTAAGTATTTTAAGTAGGAGGGATTTTTAATTTTTCATCACTAATCGTGTATACAACACTATCATATTACGATCTATCTTAAAGATGCAAAACAAAAAAAAAAAAAAAACATATATTTGCCTATATGTCTATCAAATATCTTCGTAATGTTCATCACAAACTTATATGATGCGATTATAATGAACATTTTGAATATATTAAAGATTTTTTTTTTTTTTCATTTTACTTTAAATATCTAAAGTAAATATAATATAACAGGTATCTATTAGCGGAAACGTGCTGAATTTTTTAATTAGATATAAACTCCACCTACATAAAATGTAGTAATACACTTAATAAAAAAAAAAATCGAATAAATTAATGAAAAAAAAAATGAAATTTAATTTTATACAAAAAAAAAAAAAAATAATGAAATACCATATTTATTTAATAAATTCAATTGAAAATTTTTGAATCATTGTGCATGAAATTGTTTTTTAAGTAAAAAGATACAAAAAACAAACCGATTTTTAAAAACCTACTCAAAAAAAAAAAAAAAAAAAGTTATAAAAATAAATATTATGTATATGTCCAATATGAGATCAAATAAATTAACTGAACAAGTAAAAATTAATTTTTCATTCATATTATCTCAGATTGCATGTGTGATGAGCGTTCCATAGACCATAATCATCACCATTATATCATCAGTGTGAAACATTGTTGAATTTTTCAAGAAATATTACTTTAACAAAAAAATTAATAAAAAAACTGTATTAAAAAAAAACCATATGAAAATAAGTGAAACAAATCAAATAAACTAGAATTGACTGTATTTAACCTTAATTAGAAATTCGATGAAGGTTGATCACGCAAAATTTATGTTTTAAATGACACTACTTATATAAAATAATAATAATCATTAGGTTTTTTTTCCATATTATTTTAAATTTTAAACTAATGACACGAGCGTATTAAATTTCAATGATAATGCATTAAGGTTTGGCCAAATATTATGATATTTAAAATGCGCTTATTCACCATTTGCAGTAAAAAAGAAATTTATAAAAAAACATTTTAACACCAAGTATACTTTTATAAGAAGTATCTTTTGATAGCTTTTCTTGCATGTATGCTCATCATATTGTATAATATTACTTAAATTGAGTAAACAAGCCTTGAAAATTTCAATTTAATATATTTTATTATGCGTTAAATTTTTGTTACTTTTGTTAATTTGTTTAAATTGAAACCGTATCGAAAATAATAAGCTTTGTACAATGATTGTCACGTATCATAATTGTTCATGTATACAAAACAACAAAACAAGAGGTTTGATATGTGATAATTCCTTTTTTTTCCCATTCTTAGATTCTTTTAATTTTCTTTTTCTTTCGTCTCCTTTTTTTATCGATAGTCTAGACAATACTGTAATAAACTTAATATTCAATAGATATTAGATTTATTATCAAATTATTAAATTCTTTAAAAAAAAATCCTATGTTGTCGTGAATTTTTTTTAAGATTTGAAAAATAGAAAAATACCATTAAGTTTCTAATTTATTGATCCTAATTTCTAGGAATTTCGCTGAAAAAAAAACAACATACATATTATGAATAAGTATCTTATTTTCTATATATGTAGATACATATAGTCATAAAAATGCAAATTATGTACTACAAATTTCTATATATCATTAGAGAATATTGAGGAAGCTTTTAAAAAGAAAAAATTGTGATGAAAGATACTTTTTTTTTTCAACACTTCAATTTTGTTTATTTTTTATTAAATATATATCTATATTTTTTTCTACATACATATTTCATTTTTTAAAGAGGTAATTGACAAATATTGAAGATGATGATAAAGTTAAAAAAATTTTTGAAAATAAAATTGAAGTGTCAGATCGAATTTGCATCCGGCTACTTAATAACTGACTAAATGACTAACTGGATGATGTGAAATAAATAAATAAAAGGATTTTACCACGAAAAAATATAACATCAGAATGAAATAATTTTTTATTTCATTTTATTTTTTTTTTTTTCTTTCGAAAAAGCAAGAGTTTGAGATTTTTTAAACTTTTATTGAATTATAAAAACTTTATTTCAAAACAAGACAAATATTGTTCTTATTGTTTTTTAACATACATAAATGGAAATCTATAAAAGTGGTTCAAATTCTTATTACCGATTTATTATTTTTTTCAAATTAAAAATCAATTACCAATTTTAGTAAAAATTTTAATTTAAAAATTATTTTTTTTTAACACAATTCATTGACAGCTTTTTAAAAAATTGAATTTTAATTACATTTAATTCACTAGATTTAGATACATATGTATGTATATGTATATGAATTTCATGTGAAATAGATACTTTGATATATATTATATGTATCTTTCCCATAACATATTCCAATTTTAATTTAAAAAAAATTTGTATCTTATTTTTTTTAAAGAAACATAAAAATCAAATTCTTAATAATAATACAAGAAGATAAAATGTATAAACACAATTTATTATATAGTTTTTTTTATTTTTTTATTTTTGTTGTTTACAACATTTTTTTTTTTTTATTATATATTTATTATATTTTATCTTTTTTAACGAAGAGAAAGTCAATGAAAACGGGATCAATAATGTACACTCAATTCAGATTTTATACAATAATTTTGTTTTAAAAAATTTTAATATTATTTTGGTATTAACCACTACCATTTTTGGTAATCAACATACATTTATTCATTTTTTCTTTTTTAAGTAAAAAAAAAAATTATTATTATTATTCGTACACAGATTTTACAATATTTTACGATAGGTATACCTACCTATAACTGCAAAAGAAAAAAATTTTCCACATTTTACATGTTACATTATATTATGTTGCACAAAGTTTGCACACATATGTTACATACATCAGTTGGATGTACATATAGTATGTATATAATAATATAAGTAACAAAATATTTTTTTTTATTTTGTCATGTCATGTGAATTACTTTTGAAGATATGTATCATAATTGCAATAACAACAATAAGTATGATTGTTTTCTTAAGCATATCATGTTACGTATTTCATTTTTCTGTAAGACAATTAAAGACATTATAAATATTTTTAAGATGTAAGTAAATACATATTGTATTATCACATAGATATATATATTTGTATTTGGATAAAAATTTTATCTAATTATTTATTGCATTAATTTTTTTGGGACAATTTCATTGACATTTGACCCTTAAAATCTTGATTTTGTTTTTGCTTCTTTTTTTTCCACAGATTTTTGTGGAAATAACAACATTCAGCAAACAGGATTCAAAAAAAAAAAAAAAAAAAAAAAAAATTCAAAAATAAAAATAAAGAAAAAGCGAACGTACTTATAAGAAAGTTTATTCATTTAAGTATTTTTGATTATTTTTTTGTTCTTGCATCACAACCGTGATCATAAATCAACTTGTACGAAAAATGAAAAAAAAAAAAGAATCTTGAGAAATTGTTATATACCTACTTGATAATAAGAAATGGCATAAAAAATAAAACATAAATAACATTTGCAAAAAGCGCAAACAAAAATACAAAAATAAAATATCTAAACTGCTACAATCATTTTGCGTTACGGAACGGTAAAAATTTTTCTTGCATTGACCATTTTCGGGCAGTGCCAGTGATACATCATCGACAACGATCCACCAACGAAAGTCAACATGTCACGCAATTAACAGTTAACTGGATATACATAAAAAAAAAAAGAAAAGTTCATCATAATAACACTACTCCGCAACTAAACAGAAAAAAAAAGTAACAAACAAGAAAAAACTTTTTTAAAGTCCATCAACAGCCGGAAACAAGTTTTATGTTGCATCGTTTATTTTTTTTTTATTGTCTTTTACTTCAGGTAAGAAAAAAATATAGGTAAAATATTATGAAAAAGTAAACTGCGAAGAATAACGAAAAAGATCACAACAAAAATAAAATTGCATTTTAAAGTGCCCTCTTGTTCTGTATGATTTTAACTTGATGGTACTTAAGAAGACAATTTAAAAATGAGGTTAAAAAAATAACACCCCAACCATCACCCGTTTCAAATGTAATGTAATATAAGTACTTGTAATCTTCCCAATATTTCACTTTTAATTTTCCTCTTCTGGATTATGTTGTGTGGTTTTACCTGTGTGTATCTATTATGTCCATCATCATTTAAAGCGTGATTCTTACGTTGTTTTCTTAAAAGATTTCATTGTAAACTAACCAGAAAAACTATATACTTAATATACTCACATGGTTCACAGTTCAATTGATATTTTCCATTTTTATTTATTTTTTTTTTTTATGGACAATCGAATCAATCGATTCTTCTTCTTTTTTTTTTCGAAATATAATTTAAATTACATATTTAGGTATATCTTCTTTTTGTTTTTGTTTTGTTTTTTATTATTAATATGAATTTTGACTTTTTAAATGGCTTCGGTCAGTCGATTTCTTTAGCACGATTTCTAGATAAATATCAAAACGGCGTGCACGAAACTCTTTAAAGGAAAACAAAACATAAGGTAAAATACAATATCTTTGAATTCGAATGCAATCTTATCTACAATTCGATTTGAATTAATTTTAAAAATCAAAAATTAATCATGTTGCACATTATTTAAATAGAATCATAAAATTCAAATTGAAGAAGAAAAATAATAAAAAAAATTAAATTTTTTATGCACAAATAACATGTCGTTGGTCATTCAATTTTGTTCAAAAATGATGATCATCATCATCGTCATCATTATTACACATGAATCGATCGTCTATACAATATACGAGAAAAATAAACGATTTTGTTAATATTACTTACAATTTTCAGTTTTTTCTTTTGTTATTTATCTTTTTCATATTGCTTAAAATGAACATGTAATAGAGGTAATATATGAATATAATATTTTAAGAATACCAAATTTGGTCATTTCATTAATTTCAATTGACATGAAAAAACATTAAGATTTACCAAAAGGTCTCAAAAAGGTGATCAATTTTATTGTTCAATAAGAAAAACATGAATAACCTAATTTCTTATTAATTTATTTTCATAATTATTTTTTGTTTTATATTTTTTGTTTTTTCATCATTACATATTTAATTTTTACAGTAGCATCTTCGATATACATATAAGTATGTTTATTGTAATGTATCTGTGAAGTAGTGATTCATAAATAAGGATGACCAGTTAAAGAAGATAATATTGCTTTTTCTTTAGCAATAATCTGTTTTTCAGGCGTCTAACCAATGAATCTAACAGTAATTATGACCTGAGAACATAAAATTAAGATGAAATTGAATACTTTGAAATTTAATTTTTTCACTTTTTTGAATACAAAACGAACTAAAAATGGTTATAAAACCTACTGTTTTTCAAAGAAAAGGATGAGATATGAAATAAAAATATTAAATTATTGTTTCTTTACATTAAGTTGAATAAATTTTGAAAAAAAAAAAAATTCTCATTTAACTTTTATTTAATTTTTCGTTGATTTACAGTTTCATTGAGGTGAAAATAATGGGTACTATTCTGGTCAAATTCTTTAGAGTTAGTCTTTTTCGAAATCTTTATGAAGCTGTCAACAGAAATTCGAAATTTGCTTTTGGAAAAAGGTAACTTTAAAACTCTTCAAATTTTTAATTTTTTTTCAATTCCATTAGCCTTTTTAGTTGACTGGAATAACAGTATTATGTATGACAGATTTAATTTTGTCTTCAATTTAATGTGATTTTCATAAGTTAAATTCCTTAAGACTTCAATATATTCTTCTTCGAAAACTTCTATTCAATCATCATTTTACTCTTGAAAGAGATTAGCTATCAATACTGCCTAAACTAACTCCTAACTGCTTGCTTTTCTAGTTGTTTTTTTTTTTTTATTAAAATTCAAAAAAAAAGTCTAATGAAACCAATTTTAAAAATCTTGAATTCTTTGTTTTTTCCCAAACTCATCATAATTTTTTTTTTATTTGTTTTAATTGAGTAGTATAGTAATTTTTAATTTTCGTATGTTTTAGATTTTCCGTCATGTAACTAATTTTCAAATCTGTCGAAATTAATTAAAAAATTAAATCAACAAGTTTTACAAAAAAAAGAAAACAAAACAAAAAAAATTATAATTATCTATTATTTTTTATGATTCCATTTACTTAAGATATTCCTTAAACATTTTAATTAATACATTATTTTTTTATTTAATTAATTAAATCATTAAAAAAATAAAACAAAACATAATAAAAACCTGTTCAATAATGAAATTGATATCATATAAATTTAAATAAGCAAATAAAGAAATAACACATTCTAAATTACACACTATTTAGAAAGATAAAAAAAAAAAAGATTGACATGAAATCTTAAAGGAAAAAATGTTTTAATCAAGGTTGATAATATGATGAAGTATAATAAGTATGCTATCTTTTAAATCGAATTTGAAATCGATCACGGTATATGATCTGTTTTTCGTGATTTGTATTTGACACCTTGATTAATGTGAAATTTTACAAGGAATTCATTTATTTAAGAGGCAAACAAAAATGACAAAATAATTTTTCTTAATATTTTCAATTTTTTTTTAAAATTTAAATTTCAGTTAAACAATAAATAAATGTTTTTATTCACAATTTATTCAAGAATTTTTACTTAAAAATAACTAAAAAACAACAAAATTAAGAAAAAATTACACATTCAAATTTTCATTTATTCTTCTTTTTTCATAAAAGTGAAAAATAAATTTAAAAATGTGAGAAAAACAAAGAAAAAAAAAGGAAACCTAGAAAAAACATCGCACTTAAAAAAAAATACTTTCATTATCCGCCATTTTGTTTATTTTTTTGTGAAGATGTACAAACAAAATACGGCAACAGCTCATCATTATAGTAGAACAGCAAAAGAAAATGTGTATTTAATATATTATATAGGTACTATATTATGATAAAGTGTGCTTAAAATAGATTCAAAAATACCACCACCCTCATCTTAAAATTGTCTGTATATTTTGAATATTTTTTTTTAGTTAGAAATGTATACCACATACATATATGTATGTAGTATGTACGTGCATTATATACTGATAATGATGATGAAAATGTTGTCTGTTATATATCGGAAAACTCATAAATATAACCTCATATTAAAATAAATATAAATATATACCTCCTCTAGAATTATATAGTATATGTATGTGCAACTAAATTTAATATATGTACAATATGTATACAGGAAAAATTCTATATGTATAATGTATATGAAAATTATCTGACCCACATATGGTTCAATCGGGCTCTTAAAATCAATTTACTCTAAAATCGAAATATTGTTTTAAATACGCTAATCTCTGAGGGTGATCGATGATTTATAAATTTAGCTACCGTAAATTAATACCAGAAGAATATTTTTTCCTTTTTTCAAATTTTAGTATCCAGGCAATACAAATACAAAATGAGACTCAATAGCATTACAAAATGAAAAAAAAAAAAAATAATAATAAAAAATAAAAAAAATAAAATAAAATAGATAAAATCTTTGATAAATGGGAATTTTTTTTTTTTTATAGTTGAATACAATTGAAATTTTTGTTTTTTTTTTTTTTTTTTTAAAGGGAAGGGTCTCCGCATACACAATACGTAATAATCATCGCTGATTATATTCCATAGTTATGCGAAAGTTAGAGAAGTTACTTTAAAAAGCAACATTTGTTCGTGTTATTTTTTATTTTTTATTAAAGTCATCAATATGGTTTAACTCCACATATTCATGGAATTTCATTACAGTTTGTTTAATGGAGCATGCATACAAATAAAACAAGCCCAGTTCCCATATAGAGTCCATATGTATGTATAATTTTCTAACTTTAACCAATCATATAGAAAATTTTTTTTTTTTAAACTTTTATGATGTTTATATATTCAACAACAAAAATTTTGAATCGGGAACTTTTGATTTAGATTTTTTACTTAATAAATATAAAATAAGTATAAAAAAAGCCATCATCAATATACAATGTTGATAAGATCAAAATCGATTTTATAATATAATTTATATAAAAATTTAATGTGTGCAAATTTTTTATGCATGTTTTTAAATAAAAATCATTTTATAGGCAAAAATTTTGAATAAAAACTTAAACAAAAAATATATGATGCATAAAATTATAAATTTAATGTTTATCGATCAAGGAAGTTTTTATTTTTAGATTTAAAAAAAAAAAAAAAAAAAACAAGAAATAAAAACAAAAGACTTTCGACTGATGTTTTAAGATAATTTTTCCACAAAAGTTTGAAATTAGGAGCCTTTTTTTACTAGATATTGTCAATGTATTAGGAAAGAGAGAGAATAATGGGTTTGGAAAAACAAAGTAGTAGGTACTTCCTCCAAGCGTTTTAAATATGAAAATGTTGTACTCGTAACTAACAGAAATAGAGTTTTGCAAATAGAGATACTTTGAGAATTTACTCTTAAAGACATATGATGTGAAAATTAGTATCACTTTAAAAGTTCGAATAAAAATTAAAAAAGTAAGATCACAGTTCAAAAGCATTTTTCATAGATTTTTCTCAATTTTAATTATTTTTTGCCTTCCAGAAGATGTATAATGAACTCTAATTATTTCACAATATTTTCAACATATTTCCAGTAATTTGAAATCAGCAACTTTAAAACTTTTCGAACAAGTATGAATAAAATTCAATTAAAACTTTGAAAAAAAAAGGCCTCTTTCATTATTTTTAACAAATGCCTAAACAAATAAAAAATTCAATTAAAATAAGAAAAAAAATTATGAAATCTTTAAAATTCGCTTTCATTTAATCATGTTTTTTATGTTTTACCATTGATTATATATTGGACAAAAAAAAAAAAAAAAACAAACATAAAATTAATAAGAAAAACCTGAAATTTTTTTAAAATTTTAATTATACATTGATTCACACGTACTTCTTAATTTTCATTTTAACATTTGTGTTATGCTCTTTTGCACTTCATTATCTTTTTTTGCCTTTGTATCTTCTTTCAAATATCTGATGTCTTTTCAAATTCTGTTTGTTTTTGTTTTTTTTTTTTTTTTTCAAACTCACTTTTGAATAAATTACTTAACACCTTCATCAACAAAATCCTCTTGTTGATGATGTTAATTTTATGATGCACTTAGAATTCTATTGTGACAACATTGATTGCTATAACTATAATCATTATACGTTCGTTTCTCTTTACCTTTTTCATAAATATATATATAATATAATTTTAACCAGTTTTAAATTGCAATATTAATGACAATCACTTTATGTACATGTTGTATTTATATTACTTGAACTACACATATGCAAATTTAATACATTATGTATTTTAAATATGTGAAAGGTTTTTTTTTTTTTTTTAAATAAAAAATGCTTCCGTTTTTATCTGAAGTAAAAAATTAAAATTTTTGATTTTAGAATTTATAATGCGAAAAATTTTATTGCTTTTGCATAATATTCTCTTATTACATTATGCATTCATTTGCCATTAATATTTTTCTGTCATTTTTTTATTATTATTTCAAAATCACTTCGGCATAAATAATAAACATTTGGCGCCATTATTTTATTTTTTTAAATATTTATAAAAGATGAAAATTAAAAAATGAAAAATATCGATTAAAACTGGTTCACTTTTTCCTTGTTTTTCTCGAATAGAAAAAAATTTTTCAAATTAAAGAACTTTCGAAAAAATATATTTTATACTTTTAATTCAGCTTTTCTTTTAAAACAAAAAGTGATTTCTCAAGAAATCAATCAATATTGTTAGTTAATGTTTAATATCAGTGATTGAAATTCATAATTAAACATGAATTGATTAATCAAGGTTTACTGAATGGAAAGCAAAAAAAAAAAAAATTGTTTATTTTTAAATTTTTATTTAAAACGCATAACAATTAGAAAATTTTATTTCCGTTAAAAAACGTGTGAGTATTTAATCATAAATCACAAGTTATTTGTACAATTCAAACTAATTTGTATATGAAGTATAATTATATTAATTTTTAATTAATGCTTCAAATCGTATTGATTCGATTTCAGAAATTTTCACAATAAAAAAAGGTAAATAAAGACATATTATTATAAACTTAATTTGTTGAAATTTATGACAAATAATAATTATGCAGTGCAATACTGGCTCTGACAAGAGATGCTTGTAAAAGGGCCAAAAACAATGAAATGACGAAACAATATGTATTCCATGTTGAAGTAAAAGAATCATCTTACAAAAATGTTAAATTAATAAAAACTCCTTCAATAATATTAGAATTTGAATAATAGAAAGACAACAGCATTGTGGTTTAAAAAAAAGTGTAGTTTATTGAAGTAGAACGCGAAGCAAAAAAACTCCTTCAAATTCGTAAATCTTTTTAGCTTCTCACTTCTTATACAAACTCCCTATTCACTTTAAATTTGAAACTCATTCAAAATATAAAATTTACCTCAAATATTTTGATTATTTCCATATGTTTCCAATTTTAAAAACAAATTCAAAATTTATTGCATAAAATTTTCTCACAAATCTCATTTAATTTTCATTTTACTTAGATAGAAAAAACTAAGCGTATTATCTCTTTCTGTAAAATAAAAAAAAAATAAAAAGAAAAAACAAAAAAAAAACATGTTACCAAAAATAAATAGCGGAAGTTAAACATGAAACCCGAAAATGTAATATTTTCCAAAAAGATAAAATCAACTTGGAAAAAAAAACTGTGATTGGTTTATTTTAATTTTTATGAATTGAAACTCAATTCAGTTCAATTAAGTCTCACAGCATGACAGACAATTTTAAGTAACTTTAGAAGATTCCTGTGAAACTTC
Organism: Bombylius discolor; assembly: GCA_939192795.1. Classification (NCBI taxonomy): domain Eukaryota; kingdom Metazoa; phylum Arthropoda; class Insecta; order Diptera; family Bombyliidae; genus Bombylius; species Bombylius discolor. The sequence goes on along the minus strand of OW584241.1, from coordinate 15,266,577 downwards.
AAAAGTACTATGAGTATGTATGATGTAACACACAATTGCTCCTTTTCCCTTTTTTTTCCTCTTCTGTATTTTTTTTCTTCACAATAATTAAAACTACTTATGTGAACATTATAAAATACGTGTACATTAAAAGAAAATAATACAAAAAATGCATTTATGGAGGTCCACAATTTAGTTTAACTTTAAATGACATGCGGGCTAACATTGACTCTTCTATCCTTCGACGTTTCGTAAATATAAAACGTACGTCGAAAATTAAAAGAGGGTTCGAATTTAAATTCTATTGAATCACCCCTTTTTTGTATATTTAAAAAACATTTTTTTTTTTAAATACATACAAGTAAGTGCTTATTGTACCGTAAATACTATTATTAAGTTCCATCAGGCTTAAAAAAATCATCCTGATAAATACCTGTGTCAGTCTCTTTTCTGGTTAATTTGTTTTTTTTTTGTTTTTGTATAATCAATGGTAATAAAAAATAAGGAGTACATAAAAACTGTACTTTTAATATAAGTGTTATTTAGCTTTTCAAGGCTGTAAATATAAAAGTTTTTATTTATTGGCATTTTAAAAGGGATTAACTAATTATTTACCTAATTGAGGTAATTAATTAATTAATATTAGTTATTATTATTTGTATTTTTTTTTTAAAGGTGTCAAATATCATTAAAACGAAAATTTCATCAACTTTTTAAAATTGCATTTTAGTTGTCCAAGATTTTTGAATTTTTTAATTTTGTTTTCTTCATTGTGACTGTTTTTTTTTCTTAAATAAAATTTTATTAAATCCACAAAATACAAATACAATTTTTATTACACATTTAAAAATTTTATAAATAAAATTGTATAAAGTAAAAAACACATTTCTTCAGTAGACCATTACCATTAAAAACAAATAAAAAAACAAAAAAAAATCATTTTAAATTTAGAATTTTCATTTTCTGAATTTTCTTGTTAAGATTTTCATTTCTTTAAAGTGAAACATTTAAAATTTTAATCGTATGAGCATCATTTTTTATATACATAATATGTATGTATATAATGAACAGTATACATTAGTATTATGTACATAAGTACATGCATAAAAGTACTATGTATATATAGATTTATTATTTTTCAAGATCTAGAATAAAATTAAGAAAATTTTCATGATATTTTTTTTTAATCTTCTTGTGTATTAATTTCCTTTAGATATGCCAGAAAATTTTAAATAAAATTTACGAGTAATAATGTTATTTTCATCTTCTGTGTTTTTTTTTTATTACTACAAGTTTAGGTATATGATGATGATGTTGATATACTCCCTCAACTTTTTATATTTGTATTTCTACTAAAAATGAAAAATACTTTTCAACTACAACGGAATTTTCTGATCAAAAAAATATTTTTTCACATATTTTTAAAGATATTTTATATTTTGAAAATATACATACTTTTTTTTTAAATTATTTTTTTCGTTTTTCTAAAGTTGTTTGTGTATAAATATTTGCAAAATTTTCCACATTAATGATTATTGTGGAATCGTAGCCAAAAAGTATTTGGAACGGAAATATCCGAGTTTTCCGTCACACCATCATCCTATAAACCATATATATAGTCTAATTAATATTATCAATGTATTTGTTACAAAATATAAATGAAAATTTCATATTTAGCGATGTTTTTTTTTTTAACGAAAATTCCAGTCAATTTTTTAATACAAAAAGCTAACTAACTACTAGAAACGAATTTTTAAAATTTGATTTTTATTTTCGTTTTTTAAGAGATCGTTAAAATGCTCAAGTATCTGAAAATTTAAATTTCAATACTTCTAATCAATTTTGGCGTCTGGCCTGTTGTTTTTCTTCTTTTTTACTTCGTCAAACAAATTTTTTTTTTTAAATACCATAAAATAAAATTCTTTTTGAAAACAAATAAAATATAAAACTTCTTAAGTACATGCCAAAAAATATACCAAAAATGAAACTGGTTTTAGTTAGTCTGACACCACAGACTGATTTTACGCAACACGCGCGCCGTCATATTTACTTTTCTTAAAATTTTCACATATATATATTTTTTTAATACTGCCTATGTTTCAATTCAAGTACATTTTTCTTTTATTTTTTTGGTTTTTTTTTTTTTTTTTAAATCTTATTTCTGTTAAGATGTTCCTACACAAAAATAGCGTAAGTTTAAGTATACACAATGATACCTGAAGAAAAAAAAAAGATTGTGCCTTTAAGCGTCGACCTGAAATTCAATCCGCCCACCTATCTACTACTAATATATTTAGTTTTAATACTTAATCACAAAATAAGGAGAAAAAAAAAAGAAATTGAGAAATCTGCGACTGGTTTCATATATTATGTACCTATGTACTCGTATATATATACATACATATATTTTTTTTAAATGCATATTGACAAAATCAAAAAATCAGAAAATATATGTAGTTAACTTTGTACCTGTATCATATTAAACACATATTACATTATGTATTTACGTTTCACTTTTTTTTCCTGTTATTAAATTGAAATAAAATACCTCAATGATTACTTATACTATATATACGCTTATGAATAATGTGTTAAGTATTCAAATTTGAATATGTACATATATTTACAGAGAAAAAAAAGGTTGATAATAAATAAATAAAAACAAAAAATAATAATAAAAATAAAAATATACATTGGAGTCAGTAATAAGGAATTTTTTTTTAAATAAGTATTCATTTCATACAACATAAAAATTCAAATTTCATTAAGAAAATAAATTTTTAAAAAGAAAAAAAAATCTTAGAATGTGCTTTCATCAACTTATTTGTCACAAAATATGAGAAAAAAATGTTTTTTTTTTTTTTTCATATTTTCTTATCACCTTGAACAGATAATAAAATTAAATGACATATCACTTGAATCGTATAATTAGAGAAAATTTATTTTTCAATGTTGAAATTAACAAAAAAAAAAAAAAAAAAAAAAAAATACAAAAACAATCAGAAAAAGTAAAGGATTGATTATACACATATTAGAAAAATAATAAATAATGAAAATTAAATTGCATTTCAGTAAAGAATTTAAATCAGAAATAAAAATAACAAAATTACCAAGGTAGTTAAGTATGTTGTTTTTTAATTTATAGTACAAAAAATTCCTTTAAACATTTAAGTATTAATGAATATTTCAGCTTTTATCATTTTTTAGCAGATTTTTCAATACCACAGATTAGAAAAAAAAATTAAGTTGGTCTAGGAAAACCAAATTGAAAAATAATTTGACCCATATTCTTTCGTGGAATGATTAGATTAATGATAAAGTATCGCTATTTTATTAGAAATTCAATTATTGTTTTTATGTTGCAGAAAAAAACCCTTTTCTATACTGGACGTGTGGACTGTTTTTTTTTTCTTTTCTCGAGTGTCATGTAACTTTAAACGGAGTACAACCGTCATAACCTACGTGACCTTTTATTTCAAAACACCTACAACTTTATAGATATAACTTTAATAATTCTCATTTATAATCCTTCAAAATTATGTAATAGGTAAGTACTATCCTTTTTCCGAGTAAATCTCAATATTAAATTTTATTTTTGTATTCTTATCTTAAAAATGAAATCTACAAAATTTTACTTTTCGATCACCACTAAACATTATTTTATTCCAATTTAATTTTAAATCTAAAATAAAATATCTTTTCGTTCTTCAAATTTCCATATATGATATGTATAAGTACATACATATACCTAAACAGAACATTAGAATCATATTAAAAAACGTGGAATAAAAATAGGTAATTAAATAATAGAAAACTTACAAAAAAATTTTACACAAACATAAGTAAAAGAATCGTCTATCAAATTCTAATTAAACAAATTACATGTTTAATTAATTTTATCCTTCAATTAAAGTGAGTTTTTTTTTTTTTTTCATCATCAATAAAATTATTCATTCACTACGAATTGTAATTCGAATTTTTCATTTATTATTCAATTATTTTTTATTTTTCTAAATAAGTAAGTAATGACATCAATATCAATACATTATTACCCACCCAGAAAATAAAATTAAATTTTTAAGTGTTTTATTTATTTAAAAAAATAATAATAATAATAATAACAAAAAATGTAATTTTATTGGTTGAATATTCTCACTGATAAGAATTATTTAATTTCATATTACTGATCATTGATTGGAAATGAAAAAAATATATATATTCATTATTGGGTTAACTGATTAACTGATTGAATTCTTATCTTTAACAAATCAATATGCTTAATTTATCGAAATTTTTCATGTGAGTGAAAAAAAAAAAATTATTATTATCAAATCATGTGCTGTTTTTTTTTGTTATCAGAAAAAATAACTTTTTATTCGAAATGTACTCAGCAGCACTTTGTGTAAATTGAGTTGAGAGACACACATTTTTTTATTGGTATGTTGGAGTTTGTGTATATTATATATATTTACAATATCGGAATTCGGAATGAAATACACAACTACTATGAAAAATATAAAAATATAAAATATCATAATAAAAAAAAGAAGAAAAAAGTATCTGTATTTTATTTCGATGGAGAACGATAAGAAAAGGTAGACTCGTAGTCGTAGACCGTAAATGAGAATCAAAAAATAACTTTTTATTATGGTTTCATTTTTGTCTTTTTTAATAAAAAAAAGAACTAAGAGTATTTTAACAATAGAATAATGTTTTAAAGCGACAACAAATGATACAAAATAGGTATTCAAAACAGCAAAACTTGTTGCTTAAAAAAATGTTAGTAAGCATGTACAATGTACATATACATTCCATGGTCCCACACCCATCATCTCATATAGTAGAATCATCTTTTTTTTTTTTTTTTTTTGTTCTGGAATTCTATTTGGGGACATAAATATTTTCAAAGTCTAAACTGAATAAAATCAAAGTTAATCAGAAAAATTACAAATTAAAAAAGAAAAAAAGCAAACAACTTGTAATTTTTGTTGTTGTTGTTCTTTTTTCTTTTATTGGGGTTAAAAACTCAGACGATACTCAGCAGGAATTTAAAAATAAAAAAATCACACATAAAATGGAGAAAAAAAATATGGTTAACACATGTTTTCAAATCACCCTCTATTTAAATTTTACCTCCTTTTTTCTCTGACTGATAATTTTCTTGTTTTTTTTTTATTATTCATTTAAAAATGACTTTTCACATAATTTTGTTGTTGTTTTGTTTCTGATGGTATTTCGTTTTTTTTCTCTTCAGTTTTGATTTCTGATTCTGTTACATATTTCTACATCCATAAGAATTAATGACGTCCAATATGATATAGGTACTTTTCTATACTTTTATATGTTGCAAATGATGAGATTGTATGGTTCTTTTCTTTATAAACATATATTATGTACATAAACGTACAAAAGTCATTGACGCATGCGCATTTTTGACAAGTGAAATTGAGATGTTTTAATGAATTCTTTTTTCTTCTAAATTTAAATATTAACAAAAAGAAAGAAAAAAATAAAAATGTTTGCATTATTTTTCAAAGTGTCCTCAAATTAAAATCAATAAAGCAAAATTATTTAAAATGAAAAAATAATGAGGATGAATTAACATGTTTTTTTTTTCTTTTTTCTTTCAAACAAGCGTTTATTGAACTCGAACGAATACAATTCAATAAGTAACAAAGAAAAAAGACAGACCAAAGACCCAGCCAGACCAGACCCTTCATCGTGATGATGATGATGTTGATGGTGTTTGTTGTTGATGACAATAAGTCAATGATAAAGAGGAAATAAAACCCATTAAAGTGAAGGAAAAAAAAAGAACTTGAAAATATGTACAGCTATGTAGCTCTATACCTAGGTAATATGTTTATTTGATTGTTGTTGTTGTTGTTGTAATGTTTAACATACCTTCTTCCAAAAGTCGTTCCACGTGATTAAAAACATTTGGAAATGCTGCCAATTGTTTTCTGTCCTTAAGAAGTTGTGCCAAATAATCAGCTATACTTTCCGTATTCTGTTGAGAATTATTATTATCGCAATTACTCATTTTGGATGATTGTGATAGTGTTGTCGACTCCGTGATTACAAATTTTTTATTAAAAAATTAAAAGAAAAAACACTAAAATACAAACTAATTAAGTAAAAGGTAAAAAAATAACAACACACACACTTTACACTTTGTTTCTTTGCTTTAATCTCTTATATTTTTTTTTTTATTTAAAAAAAAAAATTCCTTTCCAATTTTAGGTTATCTTCAAGAATTCTTATACTTTTTTTTTTACTTGTTTGTTTTTATTTATTTTTATATTGCACACTTAATTTTATATACATATGTACGTATAAAGATGCTATTTTAAAAATTTTATTTTAAAATCCAATTGATGTGTATTACCTTTATATTAGAAAAAAAAAAACAACATCGATCGATAGGTACTTTATTTCAACTTTTTAGAATCAACTGAACTCGATTTTCTCTCAAATTATACAAGTGCAGCACAGCTGCAGGAGACCTCAATAGAATCCAAAATAGTAAAAATGTATTTCAAAAAACAAAATGATAGAAAAAAAACGAATTTGTAGTTAGAAAAAAATTTTTTTTTTTTTTTTTTTTTTGTAAAATAAAACGAGTCAAAACGAGAACTATTAAGTAAAATTGAAATCACTTTTTGGTCTTAAACTAGACGATATATTTTATATGGTATAGGTTTATAGAGGTGTATCAAATGAAATACTTTTCAAAACATATTAGGTGTTTCTTATTTCTCAAATGCTTTTTTTTATTTATATATAATATATATTTCTGTTATTTTTTCTGCTTTCTATGTTTTAGTCTAAACTCATTTGTATGTTTGACTTGATAAATTTTTAAATATTTTTCACACTTTTACGTGATTTTCAAGGGAACTTTTATGGCAAACAAATCACTTTAATAAATTTGTATTGTTGTTGTTATATTGTTAATGAAAATGTTTTTACAATTCAAATACAAATGACTTGATTTTTTCTAATGAAAAATATAAAAAAAAAAAATTGAAAAAACAAGTTTTTCGTTCTTGTTTTATTTAATTTATTATTATTTATTTTTTATGTTTCTATAAGTTACGCTTTTCTTTCACAAAAATAATGTTTTATTTAGAAAATGAGTTTTTCAGCAGTAGAAAATTCAGCTAGAAAAATTTATAAAAAAAAAAAATTTGTATGAAAAGAAAATGTACTGTGCTATAACACTACACACGCCCTACACAAAATAAACTTTTCCTATTGAAAATTGTCGTTCATTTATTCGATGATGTAGATAATTAAGAAAATCTGTTCTATATAATTTTTTTTTTATATTTGTCCAAAAATGAAATTTTTCAACACTTTAATTTCAGTTCAATCTTTTATTATTTTATATTTTTATATAATTTTTACAAAATCAAAAATAATCGTTTTCCGGCTTGAAAAATAGAAAATCTATTCACCTTTTATTGTTTTAAAATTTTCTATAAGAAATTTTTTCAAGTGTAAAAGAATTTTTATTTTTTTATTATGCGATTATACACTACTTTTTTTTAAAAAAAAAAAAAAATATTATTAATTATTTTCTACACTTTTTTATCATATTATATTTATTCATTACCACACGAACCGATCGCAATCTAGAATTGAACTAAAAAATTTTTCAAAAGTTTAGTAAAAATGTAAATACAACTACGCAACGTACTCCTCTCAAATACATTTATATAAAAAAAAATTTAGTAGAATTTTTAATTAAACGAACAAAAAAAAAATGTATCTTGAATTAAAAATTGAACTGACAAATATTCACTTTACTCAACTACTTGCGTAGTTTTTGTTACCCACTACTACACCGCTGTTTATTGCTTTGAAGTTGCTGAAATTGAAAAATTAACTCTTTTCTTTTTTATTTGTCTGATTTCTTTTTCTATCGAAATTAACTTTTAAATGAATGAAATTAATTTTTTATTTTTTTTCACAACAGTAAAAAATTTAAATAATTTGAGAAAAAATCCGACATCTTTTTCGATTTTTGTTAATAAAATAAGAATTTAGAGCGGTAAGTAGTGTAACTTTTCATGTCGGCTAAAAATTACTCTACTCGTGCTGAAAATAATGAAAAAAAAATGACAAAATGGCTTCTTGTCTTTTTGATCTTCAAATTCAAATAAATTTGTACAGGCTGAATGGCTGAATGCTGACTATTATCATATTTTCTCGCACCTGTACTGTACAAATGATTATAAAATTTAAAAAAAAAAGAACAGTAAAAATTTTGTAGTGTGTGTGTGATGTTTTTCAAATATGAGATGAGATGACTTTTTTAATTCAGCAAATAATGTGCTGTGATTTTGATGGGGACAGTTTACATCACTGATCGCTGTCATAAATTACGACTTTTGTGCATGACTGTAATGAGTAATTTGCGGAGGCGCAACGAATATGGAAAGCGAAGGTACTGCCAGTATCAATGAAATGTTTATTGAAATATTTTGATCAGAAGAAAAATTTTGAAATTAATTTCTGGAAATTAAAAACTGTAATTTAGAATAATGAATGAAATAAAAAATTGTATACTAGATTATAGTTAAAATAGTTGCGAAATTCGTCTAAATAATTTTAAAAAGGGGAACTGCAATGTTATCTTATTTTAATAACAGAAATTACTCTGGTATCCGCGAGTCATTCTTTTGTATGTGGGTGGTTATATTTACCGTAATTTTAGTTATATGATGTCCCTTGGCCTCTGTAAATATGTAAATATGTACACACATGAGTTGTGAGTAGCAGCACAACAGTACAGACGATTAACTGATTTTTCCACTGGAGTCAGTTTTTAAAACTGACTATAAAAAATATGTAAATTTTTAAATTTAAATAAGGAGGCAAACAAATTAATAACAAGATACTTTCTGTTAATTTAATTTAAATCCCGAAGATCAATAAAAAATTTAATTTCCTGCTCCAAATTTTCAATATCTACTTAAAAGAACATGTATTATAGTTCAAATGTTTTTAAAGTTGCATAAATTTCAAATTATGTAATTGAAATATCGCCAAAAATTTTTAAAAATGTCTTTTTTTTTTCAAAAATTTAAATCTTTTCAAGCTAATTTTTTTCAATAAAATGGTCATTAGTTGAATTATTAGTGGAATTTAAAAAAAAAGCTATTATGTACTTTCATTAAGATTCTTGACACGTTCAAAATGATTAATTTCTTAAGTCGTGTGATGATTTGATGAATCATTTTACCAATCAATCATTTAGAAGAGGATGCAGTTGGAATTAAATTTTTTTCTTGAATAAATTTCAAATAGGTACCTACATTATAAATTTTTATATTGAGTTTTGAATAATTTTTTATGAAAATTTTCATATTTCATTTTACCTCCACTTTACAATCTAGAGAATTTCTAAGAAAAGTAGATAAAAATATAGGAAAAAATTAATATGATCTTGAAATCTTGAGGATAATCTTCTTAATTATTTAAAACAAACTTGGAATGTCTCTATTTAGAATCATTACAAATTTGAAAAGAAAGATAGAGGGTATTCACAAAACATTGGGCTATAGATATTATCGCCTATAGTTTACTCTTGATTAGGCTCACTTCCATATAGATCTCAATCTGGTGGCTTTTGCTTCGATATGTTAGCAGAAATAACATGACCTATCCTCATCTCAGTAACATGAGCAACATTGTGAAAGTTCGAATAATTAATCCTAGAGGAAAGTAGGATCAGGAGGATCAAATAAGGAGAAAAATTCTTTTGAAAATAAGGATATAATTTAGTCGAACACATTTTACCAACTATTTTAAGACTATTGTAGGAAATTTTAGTATTCTTCATCAATGATTAAGTATAGTCAACATTTTAAAAATTGAGGTTTCGTATTATACTAGAAAAACATGCGCAGAAAAAAAGATACACACATGCGTTTTTTTTGTTGTAATACGTTTCTTCTTTCGTATATCTACACAAAAAAGATCACAAAGCCATGTAAAACATGCGCGAAAAAACCTCAACTTTTAAAATTTTGACTATAGTAAGTAGTAACTATATGAACAGCGAGCGACATGGCATTCGATAGCTCATTGGTAAGAGCATTTCCCCGGAAAGGTTCGATTCCCGGTCTGGTCGAATGTCGTTCTTTTCCTTTCTTAGCTACTACACTATATAACTGAAGTAAATTTCTTCTAAATCTTCATTTATTTGTATTTGTCGTTTGCGTTATGTGGAGCCTTCAAAAGATATTAATTTGTTAAACACTCCTGACTCAGAAAGACAGTTCTGAATGAATAATATTCAGTTCAATAAATTAGAATATTAGCACTTTTATATGCTATCATATTATGTACAAACAAAGGTTTTTAATGAATAATTTAAAAATTAAATAATATCTTTGTTTTTCCTTTTTTTTCTTCTTTTTTCTGTTCACTAACTAGTAACTTTTAGTATTAAGATGTTAAACAAATTAAAATCATGTCATACATTGACAAAAAATTGTATATACATATATAAAATTGAGTTTCATAGTTTTTATTTTATAAATTGCAATTTTTTACTTAAAAAAAAAATTTATCTATAAAACTTTACATGCTACATATATACAAACATATAATATACAACACATAATACATATACATACATATGTATGTTATGTACAGATTATCATATGATAAAACAATGGAACAATTATTCGATTAAAATATCAAAGTTAGACAAATGAAGTTATTTATTACAATCAAGTAGGAGAACAGTAATGTAACCGCCTCTTCTGTATATACATACATATATGCAACGATGCGATTTACACATATTATAAAAAAATATAGTTTTATTTTAATTCTTTATTATTATTTTTTTTTTCTTAAATACAAATAACTAGTTATAACAAGCGTCATGTGACTATTTTTTTTTTTTTTTGTTAAAGTTATAAGTGATTAGCATATGATTTTGGTAAGATTACAGGAAACAATTCATTATAATCGAAGTTGGAGTCTTTAGAATCCTACATTTAAATTGTTATCAGACAATATACTCGTATTTGCGCACCTTATTTTTGTTTTGAAATTATATGAGTTAGGTGCATATATGCATTTAATTTTTTCAAACAACAAATAATAGCGAAATAATAATAAAATACAATATGCAATGGGTTATTTAAAATGCACAAGTATGTTTTGTTGTTGGAATAAATTTTATATGTAAGGTACTTAAAAGAATAATATTCATAACTTGAAAGGTAAGGTTTACTTTCTAAACGGTTAATAATTTTTTTTTATATGTACATATATGTGTTTGCATATTAACTGAATATTTATAGTTTGTACATAAGTAATTGAAATTACCATAAGAGTTTTATTTAATTGAAAATGAAAAAAAAAAAAAAAAAAGGATTCATACAATATTTAATTTTTTCTTGTTAAATTTTATAATAAAGATTTTTAAATACAAAAAGTATCTATTCGTATGAAGATACTTGCTGAAATAGTTTAAAAAATTTTATGAAGGATATTCTTTAAAAGATTTTATTAAGATAAGAATGTAAAAAAATATATTCTTCAGGATCCATAAACAGGCATTGTGTGTGTCAAAAATTACATTATTTAATTATTAAAACATTTCCAAATTGATCCTGAAAAAAAGAAATAATTAAATTTAGCAAATTAAAGAAATAATGCATCATAATCAAAGGCATTATTCTCTCATGTTTTTGATCCTGAATTTGTCTTTTCATTTCATTTTTTTCTTTTATTAGATAACTATAACATAAAAGGATCTTGAAATTATCTTGGAACTAGTTGAATTATAAAAAAGAAAATTATAGAAAAGAAAAATTCTGCTTATTCACGAGAAATTGAACATTGAAAGGATGCAAACTATAATTGGCTAAAAATTGTCTTCTATTTTAAAATAAATTAGTATAGTAAAACTTGACTTATGCATTTTTATTGGTATTTTCGTGATTTTTTCCAAAAATGTTGGAACATTTAGACTCTAAGTTACAAGACGAAGAGGAAAAACTGAATTATGTATTTAGAAAATTTTTAATTTATCACAATTAAAAAGAATAAAATAACGATTATTTTATTTTCCACTGAAATAATTACTCATTAAAAAATAACACAAGTAAGTAGTTACAAATTTTAAAAGATATTTACGTGACTAATTCAATAAATTCTATCGAAAATAAATTAAAAATAAACTCAAATAAAAGAGAAAGAAGTAAAATATATAAAAACAGCAATGTAATAATAATGTATTTCATGTAACATTTGAGGCTCTCAGTTCTAAAACGACCTAACCCTCAAATTGATGAATTTTTTAATTATTATATTTTTTTAAGGCAAAAACAAAAAATTTAAATTCTTTAAATTAAATTAAATTACTTAGAAATTTTGAAAATTTTTCAAATTTTGAAAACTCGAGCCTTTATACGTTCAAAATTATTTGATAAAATTCGTGCTTTTAGCCTTTCTATCACTGAGCTCCTCATTTGTGTTTATTCAATTAATTTTTCTTGTTATTTTATTTATTTTTTTTTTTTCGTAAACATTTAATTTTATATAATTTGATCTTGAAGTTGTATTTCCAAAATGGTAACAGAAAAAAAAAAACCACCACTCGAATTAAAATTAATTACAAACTTTATAAAGCACACATTATAAAGAGGTTGTTTTTTTTTTTCTTTATTTTTAAATTTTTTTCTTTTTTCTTTCAATAATTTACTGATAAGTAGGTGGTATATTTTCCTGTTTTTCTAATAAATAATTTATAATTTTTTTTTTTTTTCAAGATAAAAAATTATTACGAAGGAGAAAAAAAAAATGAATTCTTATTGTTATTTAACATTATTTTGTCATTATTTTAATAAAGTATGAAAATACTTATTACAAAAAATTAAAAACGGTTTATTAAAAAAAATATACAATATATGATTAATGTAACATTTAAGCATATTTGAAGTTGAAAAAAAAAAAAAAAAATCTAGTAACAATATTTTTGGAAAAGTAAATTTAAAAAAAAATACATACATACAAAATGAATTGAGAAAAAATAAAATAAATGAAATCAACTAAAAGTTGGTTATCCATAAAAGCAAAAGTCAGTAAAAAGTCAATACACAAGTTATTTTTTTTTTTTTAATTTTATTTTTTTATTTTTTTTTATATAATATAACTCATTCCAGTATAAAACGAGGAGAAACCCACTTGAATAGATGAAACCTACGACTTTTGGATTGGCATTACCATACAATTCTGATGTGTATTTGTATATTTTTTTTTATATACATACATATGTACATATATAAAATTGTCTCGGATTTTTTTTTTTTTTTGTAAAGGTATATAACATATAACACTTGAATTATTTGTCCTCAAGTCAACAAAATATTATATTTCTATACAGGGTAAATATACTTATAACACATTTTTTCATACTTTTCCCATGTCCCTAGAATTTGTCATATTGAATAAAAAACTTTTAGAAATTTTCAAATTCTTATTTGATTTTTTTTTTTTTAACAAATTAGGAAGACAAAAGGTTCCAATTACCTTTAATCTTACTTCAATGTGTATGTTGAATTTCTGAACAGTTCTAAAGCATTTTATTGTTTTTTAAAATTCTTTTAAATTTTTTAAGCTTTAAAATCCTGTGAGCGAAAAAATCTTCAAATATTTTATCTAAAAGAATGACAATTCTTGTGTAAATGCAGATCTCACCCGGATCTCAAGTTTCGCGATTAATTGGTTTCATGTAAGTGGAAACCGTGCAAGTCGATACTCTGATTTAATACAAAATAACTCGTGTAAATTGAAGAAATATCCTGGCAAATTTTCAATCATTTAACCAGAAATTCCTGTAATTCAAGTATCGTTCAAGTCGAGAAAGATTTGAATAAAAATTCATATGGGATCAATTAATAGTTTCTTCTAAAATTACCTAACTATGTGATTTCAGACTTCATAAAGACATGTTCGGGATTCTATTAACATTTTTGTTGTTTTCTAATAAATTAAATATCACTTAAAAAACTTCACACGAACGATTAACCTGCGCATTAAGGCGTCCTTAAAACAAACTTAGACGTATGATATAATTTTTTAAAAGTGAAAAATTTCTTTGAAACACCCTATATGTGTATTATTGCAACAAATAATACCACATACACATATGAAAAAATAATCAGGCATTTGATTGGTAAAATATACAGACATGATATTATTAAGTAGGCTGATAATAATATGAAGGTACTATTCAAGAATTTATTTTGTAAATCAAAATAATAAAAAATCAGTATTTTTTACTTACATTTTTTTTTTTTGTAAATTGCAAATTTAAAAAAAAAATAAAAAAAAAAAATGTGTAACAGTATTGGAAGGTCATGTAAACCTACAAATAAAAATGATTAACAAATAACATTTTAAATAAAAGGTATGTACCTGTTGACTGTGTGATGTGTGATTAAAATGTAACTTTTCATAATAAATTATTATTAATTATTTTTTTTTTTTTTAAATAAAATGTTACACAAAGTAAGAAAATAATATGAAATGGAACAAAAAAACAAAAAAATAATGTTTAAATCAAATTATATCTTCTACATGTATGTTATTTAAAGAATTCCACGTGTTTTATGTCCTTCTAAGTAAAATTAAAATCTAATTTAAGGTGTATAAAATGACCTTCATATTATTGTTGTTATTAAATGTATTTTTTTTTGTTTTTTTGTTTTTGTCTTTTACAGTACTTCCACGCAAATTATAACTAATTTGAATTTGATTAGAGCGAAAAAAAAAGCTATTTTGCAAAAATATTTTAGCTTAATTGAGCTGTTATTATGCAAAGATTAACTCATTATTGGCAGCGGTATTTATAAGAAGAAAAAAAGAAACAATCAAAACAACAACAACAAAAATTATGTAACAATTAATTTAAAAAATAAAATACGAGGTGTATGACAAAATGCATGTCGGAAATAAAATTTTCAGGTGTAATATGTTTTTTTTTTAACGCCTTCTTTAAACACAAATTTCGTACAGTCACAATTTTATAATGTAAATTTTTTCTTTTTTTTTTTTTTTTTGAAAATATTTTTGTTGAACATTAAAGACAAAGAGATATATCTTTTTATTTCTTTTTTGATTACAATTTTTGAAAACATTTTTGGAGATTTTTAATTAGAATTTTCATAAAAAAATATTAAGTACCTGAATTAAACTTTAATGGAAAATATCCTTTCTGAAATCGAGCGCGTATAAAAAAATAAAATTTTGCTGAGATTGTTTTTTTGATATAGAAAAGCATAAAACTTTATAGATACTTTTGTTTTGTGAAATTCAAACAAAACTTATCAGATTAACACACTTTGTTCTTTGTTTTCCTATATTGATATCATGGCCTGGGGTTTATTGTATAATAATCTTAAATTAGGCTCAATTTTAATAGTTTTTTTGCTGAATATGTTATATCTTTTTTTCTTCTTTAATTTCAAAATTTAAAGAGTTAATGATGCCACAGCGTGTATTTTGTAGAATGATTTATGAAAATAAGGAGAAAAAAAAAAGAAATTCCCAGACAAAGTGAAATTTTAAGCTTTAACTGTTTTTTTTTTTTTTATCAAAAAGATATAATTTTCCTTTTTTGGACAGTATTATAAATTTAAAGACGTTAATTATAATAAAAAACAGGAAGGAATAAAAATAAAATTGTTGTTTTTATTTTTCCCATTTAAAATTTATAATCTTGTTTTTTTCTTTTTCATTTTTTTGTTAATTTTTAATCATTGATATTTTTTGACTTTTGCGCGTATTTAATTGAAAATAATAAAATAAACCAAATTTGGAAAACACCATTCATTTTTGGAAATTAAAGTTTTTGTTGTGTCAAAGTATAAGTACTAAACAAAACTGAACAAAACCAAACAAATTTTTCGAAATTTATATTTTTAGGGTAAATGTTTCGAAAAAATAATTTTCTAATCCGCATATAGTATGTATAAGAAAATGTTTAATCTTCAATTGAGCACCCACTCAAGAATTTTTCAACACAATTTTGGTTATTTCGTTAAAAAATTTTAAAAAAAAATCTAAAACTTTCGATTTTGAAAGATTACTTCGAAAAATGTAAATCCTAAAACATAGAAGACAAATGAGAGAGGTGAAGAGTTTCCTGTTTAACATTAGGTTTCATTGTCATGCACTTTTTATAGGTAAAGTCGACGTAAATTCTAATATCTTTGGTTCCTTTTATCCGATTTACTTGAATTTGTGTCCAATACTCTTTTCATTATTTTTTTTACAACTATTCTTTTTAAACGGAAAAGATTCCTACAGTAATACAAGAGTTACAGGACGTAAAAGGAAAAAGCCTATGGATACATTCATTCTTTAAAAAAGTGTGTTTTTGTGTGATAAGAAAGTTTAAATCAGGATTTCTCAGTTTTGAAGACCCTTATCCTTATTTTCAGTTATATGTAGAGAATCACTTAGTCCAAGTTGTTGAAGAGTTCAGACTTCAGAATCAATTGTAAAACGGAGACCTAGACACAAAAACAACTTTTTGAAAAATTTGATGGAAATTTATTTTGTAAAAAACTTTTCAAAGAATTTCAAATTTTTCTATTCAATGGGAAAAAAGAATATTTCGTGCACAATTGTAGATTTTCTTGTATCTATGAAGCTTTTTTTAAAAAAAAATGAACGCTAGCGTTTATAAAAATAGACGTAGCTGTGAAGTTAATTTTTTCTCAAACGCTACAGGATATTAGACGAAATATAGTACATTCATATCGTCAAAACAAATAGGATTATTTCCTTATTTAATATGCAATTTGTTTAATGGTCTTTTCAAGGATCTATAGTACCTATATGTGATTGAATTGTTTATTTAGTAACCCAAAACTCTTTATTTTTTGTAATATATGTAAATATACAAGACACGTGTTCTGTTTATGTGGTCAGTATTTGAAACACCATCCCTATATTCTTAAAAAAAAAAGTTTCAATAAATATACAAAATGCCCAACACTAATTTATTAAACAAAAAGAAAAGTGATTTTTATATAAAAAATATTTAAAAAAAAAAAACGATAAATCGAAAAAGATAGAAAGAAAAAGGAAAAAAAAAAAAACAAGTTAACTTGTTCATACCATTTATGTAAAAATTGTGAAAACCATTTATAATTTGATTAAACACCTACTAAAAAGAAAATGTTCATCATTTTATTTTATTGTGTGTGTGTGTGTGTTTTTTTTTATTTTTAAATAATAATTTTTTGAATGGCAACAAAAAAAAAAAGAAGCCAATATAAAAGAAACTTAACTATTAAAATTGTGAAACATTTGTCATTTAAAATTATCTTTTTATAAGACAAAATAAAAACATGTACTGTTCACATACATATACATACATATATAGCAGATAAGTTAAGAAGAAGAAAACCTTATTTTAATTTATTTTATTAAATGACTGTTCAATACCTTATTTGTAATATATGGCATGGACCAGTCATCGAAAAAATTTAATCACTATGACAAACAGAATAAAAAAATCTTCAATTTTTTTTTTTTTTTGTATATCTATAAAAATCTCTCAATGGAAGACACATACATACGTTTTATCTTTTTTTTTTTTTCAAACATAATATCCAAAAGCAACGTGTTTTTTTTTTTTTTTTTAATTTCACAAACGCATGAATCAATTCATTTTTAAATAAAAGATACTCAAAACATATCAGCAAAAAAGTGATATCTCTACACAAAAAAGAAAACATTTTTGTTATACCTATATTATTTTGAAATTGTGTCTTAAACAAACACCACCTACGCAAAATCAATTTAAAATCCAATAACATAAAAAAAAAACACAAAAAATAATTGTTGACGATTAAAATACAATTTTTATAAATGTGATCAGGTGACCCATAAAAGATGAATTAAATTGGTGAAAAATTAGGGTGCAGTAATTATGTGGCAGTATTTTAATTCCTTTTAAAAAAACACACACACACATACATACACACAAAACATTCAACTTTGTCATATAAATTCACATAACCGTTTAATGAAACATTAAACGAAAACAAAATTACAGCTATTAATTAAAATTGAAAGTGTAATTGTCATTATTTTTGTTTTTTCCTGTTATTTTTTTTTTTAAGTAATTTTGGCGCCAAAAACACCTACTCAATTCAATTAATTTGTTCATCAATTGTACAAAAAAAAAAAAGGAGCACATACAGAAAATAAAATAAAAATAAAATTTTTATTTTGTAGAAAAAACAAAAGTATTGCAACACACATTGCACTCTTAAGATATATACGTATAAGTATCTTTTTTTTTTTTTCTTTTTAATTTTCTGTTTTAGGCCTATTAAAACTAAAAAAGAAATTTATAATAATTCCATGGTCGACAACAAAAATACAGTCATCTTAATTTTTTTTTTTCTTTTTTCATTTTATTATATATTTTTCTTATAGTCAGTCAATTTAGCCCAGTATTGAGATACTTAATTCAGTCAATCATCAATCGATTTAATTTTTTTTCTTCTATATTTTTTATTTTTTTATTTTTTTTTTGTTTTTTAATAAATAAAAATTCAATACGATTGTGTGCTGTATATCACGACATCGCATCGGCACCGTTAATGATGCATGCAAAACGTTTAAAATAAAAATAAAAAATAAAATGAAACATTAATGAAAAAAATAAATAAATAAATAATAAAAGAGAAAAATAAAAAACAAACACGGTTACAGTTCATGTCTCATTCCATTCATGGATTTTCTGTTTGATTTTCAGTTTAAAAAAAAAAAAATTCATTCATAAAAGTCAAGATGTGTTGTTTTTTTTACTGTTTTTGCTTTTTTTTTTTTTTTTTAAAGTTAGTAGTCGTTTAAAATATTATAATGAAAATAAAAATTTATAATATTGTAATTCAGTGCTCACTAGAAACGCCATGCCGCAATATTTCAGTATGTTGTTGTTGTTGTTTTTTTTCTTCAATTTTCTTATACTCCTTGCCCCATTCTTCTCCCCCTTTTTCCAATAGATACTTTTTTGTATAATAGAACAGGAAACAAAACCGCAGCATAAAATTATTATTATGTGTTTTTTTTTTTTCAAAAAGGTAGCGCATATTTCATGAAACAAAAAAAAAAAAAAAAAAAAATGTTGGCCCACGCTAAAACCTTGTATACATGCCACCTCATTTGAATATCTTTTATGATATTTTCAATTTGATTATTATTTTTAAAAAAAATTATTATTATTATTAGCAAGATTGTTGCTGGTTTTGTTGGCTTCTTGTTTTTTTTTTTTTTTTTTGCTATTTTTCGTTGTTTTTGCTATTGCATTCGGTTGTTTGTTAAATACAAAGTAGAGTGAAGATGAAATATCGAACATGAAAAAATTGATAAATTTAAAAAATTATGTATTATTTTACCTGTAAGCAGATTTTTTTTTTTGTAATGCAGAAAAATTAAAATATATAATTTCCGATTCAGGTTATTTTTTTTTTTGTTTGTTCCTTAAATGTTAAAAATCTTTGGGTTCTATTTTAGATCCAGTAGTACTTCATCATATTTATGTACATTTTGTCTTGTCTTGTCTTTTTGGTTGTTTTTTTTTATTTTTTTTATTTGTATTAAATGCATAAAAATACTTTTAAGTCCTTTTGACATGCGTTTTATTTTTAATTTATTTTTTTTCAATAAATTTTTAAGACGACTGATGCATTACCACAGTGACTAAAGACTTTACTTTAAAAAAATAAAAATACAACAGAAATGTTATCTCATTTTTTTTTCTGATGGGTTGACGCTTCTAGTTTATGTTAAAAATTTTTTTCCTTTCTGTTATTTTTAATTTTTCCTCATTTTCTTCTTTTTTTTTTATATATATATTTTTGATTCAAGACGACTTCTTTAAGTTTTTTTTTTTATTTTTCAATATGTATAGATATGTACTTATGTACATAGATATTTTTGTATGCATTTTATACATAATTATAAACTTTAAAAAAAAAATAAGAAAAAGATATTATAATATAGTAGAGAATGGAAATTTATTGACACGTTGATTGGTGTCTCTTGCTTCGATTACAAAATCCTACACGAATTGATATTTTTAGAATTCACACTTAAGACAAATTTTTATTTTATTCTAGTTTATATTTATTTTTTATTTTTTTTTTTAGAACACACTATAAGATCTATAGAGTGAGATATATATTTTTTTCCTTTAATTTTTTTCTTAAACAACTAAATTTCATTTTTCTTTATCATTTTCTTTATATGTAAATACATAATTTGTTTTTGTGTTCTTTTTTTCTTCCTTTTTTTTTTTTTGTATTTTGTGTTATTTTTCTTTTATTCTTTTAAAAAACAAATTGTAGATAATTTTACTTTTTTTAAACATTTCTAGAATTCAGAAATTTGTTTTAAAATATATTTTCGACTTTTAAATATGAATATGTAAAATATTTTCCGGTTTTCCAACATTAAAAAAAAAAAAAAAATAAAAAATAACATAAAAACAAAAAACAAGAATAAATTCTATTTTTGTTTTAAAATCATAGTCCTTCAAAATTTTTAAAGAAAACAAATAAAAGTAGAAAAAGTCATTTGTGTACTTTTTTCATGTTAATCCCAGTGGGTAGATAAAATTGTCAAGCTTATAGTGAAAAAATAATAAATAGTTAATTTTTATTGTAAAGTAAAAGAAAAGAAATACATGAAAAAATATGATTTTATTCGGAAATAAAAAATATGTGAATTTTTTGTTTTTCTCAATTGTCTGGTTCATTTTTTTTTTAAATTAAAAATAACACCGGGTAGTATTACAGTTAGACAATCATACAGAATAAGAAAGATAAAATTTAGTCTTCCACTATTAAAAGCAGAAACACCAAAATAACAATCTTCAAAAGATTAGAATAATAATCTTAGAAAAAATCTAAACTGTTCAAAGAAAGTTTTGAAAATACTCAAGGTCCTTCAAGGATCGTGATATGAATGAAGGATAAAATTTAGCTTTCATGATTCATCTTTTCTAATATCAGTTTAGACAAAATCTGTAAATAAAATTCACAGTTGTTTTCTACGAATATTCTTTGTAGGTTCACAAGGAATATTCACAGAAATCCTACGAAATGTGTCCCAGTAATTTCATAAGATCTTTTATCTTAGAACTTTTTTATAAAATTCCACAAACAAGTAGTTTACACAGAAAAAAACTCTCCGTATTTTAATTTTTTTTATCAAAAAATTGGTTACTGGGGATCTCGGATAAAAAAAAAATTAAGTATTAAATAATTAGCTTAGAAATTTGAAACAAATCAATAGCACAGACAGCTAATTGATTGAAGAAAATCTTTTGAAAAAGTAAAACGATCGTTCAAGAACAGTGATGTCTCTTGAAAAAAAAAAATTTATATTCTGCGAAATCGTAGGATAATATTCCACAGAATTACTCGAATAATAAATAATATAATTCTGTTACTGTTTTCTAATTTCTAATTGAATTTTTTCAAATTCAAAAAAAAAAAAAAAAAAAAGAAACAAATTTGAAATCTTGATTACAAATAAACTTGTTTTTACAACAAAATCCTATAGGTATCTACTACAATCAATTTTTCAATGTACGTATAAATATATTATTTTTAATCCTTTGCACATAAATTTTCTCAATTAAATTGAATTTGATCATTTTGATAAAGTTAGTAGGTAATGTTCATATAAAGTATTTAAATAATTGCGACAAGATTGTTACTGATTTCATTCAATTTATTTATGCTCTGTGAAATTTCTTAATCCAAAAAAAAAAAAAAAGACTATGAAAAAATAAAAGTAGGAATTTATAAAATAAATGATGACTTCTTTAAGATTTCTATTTTTTTTTTTTTTTTTTTTTGCATCTAAAATGTTTATGTTAAATGCAAATATGTTCATTCACAAATTACCTTAATAGTTAAAAAAAAAAAAAACGATGACGTAAATTAACTTTGAATTTAAAAATATACATTTGTAGATACACCTCACCTCGTCCTATGCATATGGAACTCGTATAAAGTAGTGAATGCAAATAAGAGTTATAAACAAATGAGGAACTGATCTTTAAAAGAAATATAAAAAAAAAAAAAATTATATAGTTGAATTATATGATAAATCTAAGGTAAAAAAGAAAAAAAAAATACTAAAAAGATTAATCTAAGCGGCGGCTATATAATAATATAATAAAATAACACACATGTATGTAATTTGAAAAAAAAGCAAGATAAAAAAATAAAAAACAAGAAGTAGGTAGCAAATTTTTCCAAATAAGTCCATAAAAGATGTATCAAGATTTGAAAGTATAAAATTTATATAAAACATATAAAAGTCGTACGTATGTGACTTGTATTTCCATGGTCTTTTAAATTTTATTATATAAAAAAATATATCTATGTACGTAGAAAAGAAGGCTATTAGATTACATTTTATTACAACGTTTTGATGATGGAGATGATGATGATTATTATTATTATTGTCGATATTTGCACACATTCCCTTTAATGGTAGTTACGACACTATTGTAGCCACCAGCAGTATCTTTTTCGTTGAAGCTCTACAAAAAACATACATGCACACATGATGCAGTCATTTCCATCACCATAATCATGAATGGTGAAAAAAAAAAAGTATGTATGTATATTCAATGTTGCACCAGCAATATCTCTTCATCATTGTCAAGCCAAAAGTTAAGGTTGAAATTTTATGTAAAATCGGAAAGGAAAAGGTAAATATAGATGCTTTTTTTAATAGCTCATGTGATCATATATATATGTACATATATGTAGTTACATCATAGAAGAAAATCGGTTAATCCTGATTTGTAATATTTATTACTTAAGCAAGGTTATTTTTCGTATTTTATTTCCACCTGAAGAAAATTCAATCATCTTGGATTAATCATTATGCCAGCAATCGAATTTTATAACAGTAATGTGCTCTTAACTATTCAAATACATACCGTGAACCGTCAGATACTATATAACTTTTCATACATTATTGTTATCTGTCATTAATGTCTCCACTTTTTTCTTTATCCTGTACACAAAACAGAATTATTGTTTTGTAAAACTTATAATTTAGTAAGTAATACTTTTTTTTTATAAAAAGGATTAGAAGAAAATTTCGATATTTTACGAACCACAAGGTAGGAATATCCCTTTAATACACTTTTGTTAACACAGCGCTGGTGTATGAAGATATAGAAAACAGAAGGTTGAGATAAGGTTAAACAAGAAACTGAAGGACTACCTTTCGTTGCTCACGTCCTTTTTTAATTAAATCAAAGTGGCTGATGTGGCAACATGTGAACAAGAAAACAATACTTACCTTAAAGGTCGAAAACAGATGAAACCACAACGAAGTCCAGTTTTGTGGCCAGCAGCAGATAAAAGGATTTTAAAAAACTGAATTTTTCAAAAAGTACCTTACATGATGTGTGGGTGTTATCAAAAAAATAAAATAAAATAAAGCTCAAACTTATATTTTATAAAATAATACTAAATGTTTGTTTGATGCATTTTTGATATTATCACGTCAACAAGTTGTAATCTTCATCATCATCGTCATCATCGCTAGTATAGTATAGGTACATCACATTTTGCATGAATATGTGGTGACAAACGTGGTGATGGCACGTGGGTAGTTTTTTTTTTTTTTTCTTCATCTTCTAAACTTTCATGTTTAGATATTCAAGATTGTAACGCTTGTTAAAACAAATAATTTCATATTTTAGTTTTAACCAGAGTAAAAAAAAAAGCAAAAAAGAAAAACTAACAATCTTTTGTTCATTTGAAAATGATATCATATTCATCATGTGATTACAACATGAATACATTTATTTACTTCGGATGACAAATATGTATTTTGATGAATGTATCTAATCTGATATAAAAAAAGTGTAAAAATAATAAAATTCACGTAATACTCGTAACATATGTTTTATTACACTTTTATTAAGATAAATGCCAGTCACGTAATGAATTCCTTTCTTTAAAAGAAAAAAATTGAATAAAGAAAAATTGCACAATATTGCAAAATTTGGAAAAACAATTCAATAAATATTTTGTTGTGTTGAAATTCAGGATATACAATTTAAGCATATTTTACAACCCATCTTCTACCTTAAGGAAGTTGTACTGTTGTACATGACATGAATCTGCCTAAGCCTAGTAACCAAAAGTCCTTTATTCATGTTTTTTCCTCTGTGATTTTAGATTTGAGTCTTCCAGACCATTTAAAGTATACATGATCTTCTGTTTTTCTTTTTTTCTGACGACGTCGGTATCATAGGAATACTTTTGAATTTTCCTTTTATAATACTCTTAATACATACATACATATGTACATATGTATGTATATCAGGAGGAAGTCTACAGAACGTATTCCAACAATCTTTAGTATAAAATTCCACGGAAAAATAGTCGGGGCTCCATGAAATTTTGTGTTTTTCCAAAGAATTGTTCCTAAGATTGAAAGTTTTTTTATTCGAGTCCTTCATTTTGTGATATAAAATATTTTTTTTTATGAGCCACAAGGTAGAGACATCCTTGTAGTGTATTTGGTTAGCGAAGTGCTGGCGAATACAGATGCAAAAAAGGTATGAGAAAGTTAAAAGGGGAGAGGCGGTTCAAGTAAGTGTTGTTGAATTGTTGTTTCGAACATTTGTAGATTTTAATAAATGGTAGGGACTGGAGAACACATAAAAGGGAAGTGCGTTCCACAATTTAAGAATTCAGTTTATAAAAGATTAATCATTAAAGTACGCTTTTACTATAATATCTGATTTTCTGGGAGATATGTACAATACATACATATAAATATTTGAAAGCATAATATTTTGGATTTTCTTAAAACAATTACCATGGTAGTATCTATTTAAGAAGAAATTTTTTTATTTAATAAAACTTTCTAACTCTTAAAATTTTCTAAGTAAATATCCTGCTAAAATAATATTTGATTTTATTCCAAGGCAAATTAAATTATTTTCTTTCAACTGAATTTAAAAACAAAAGTCAAATCAAGTAAAGGGTTAAAAATTGAATGTTTACAAGTAATTAATTTTGTTCAATGTCTTTTTTTTTTTTTTCTAACCAAAAAAAATCCAACATTTAATTAAAATATAAAACTCTTTTTTTTTTTATCTAAATTCCCAAAAGGAGATTATAAATTTTTTTTTTCAAGAAAAAACATTAATGATCATTTGCTTTGTGGCTTTTAACGTAAATAAAACGAAAAAAAAAAACACAAAAATAGAAAAATAAATAAATGATCATTTTGTGTACTTGTTTTTCATAAAATGTTTTCGTTTTTTTTGTGTATTTTTTTTATTTTTGATCATAATCACGCAATTACACAAATAAATCACTTGAAAAAGTTCAATTTCTTGGACATGTAAACTGTTAACAAGGCATGATTATAGGTCATTAACTTATATACTTTTATGTAGTATGTTATATAAACTTATACATATATATTTTTTTAGTACAAATCTAGGAAAGTATGAAAAATAAGTCTTTTGTGAAAACAATTGTTTTTTTGGATTTTATTTTTCAAAATAAACAAAAGACATGTCATGATTTTTATGTCATTATCTTCCTGGGCCAAACCCCATTCTCATATTCTTTATTGTCCTAAAGATTATACATACATATTATTATCCCGTATTCAAATTTAGATATTCATGACCTTTTTGGTATTTTTATTAAAATTTACCAGAGTGATACAATTTTTTTTTTTTTAAAGAATAATAATTTATAAAGAAACTAATGCAAAATAAATGTTGGATTTTTTTTCCTCAACTTTTAATCTGACTATGATGTCATTTTCAAAAGTTCACAAACAATCAAAAGGTAAAAATACCAACAACAACAACATTTCAATAGTGTTTTTTAGTTAGTTAACGCGTTTTTTTTTTTATCTTCAACTCTTTCAATTTGGTAAATTTTGCAATCCGTGTAATAGCCCGAGTGTACTTATTTGGTCATCAAATCGTGGGCGTCATTGCTATATAATATCATTAATGTTTTTTTTGATTTTAATAAGTTTATTTTGTTTTTCTTTCTTCTTTTTTTTTTAGATACTATATTTCACTTTAATGTCATATAATATATTAGTTGAATTCTATATTTTATTTATAATATTTTATTCATTTTTTTTAAATATTTTTCCAATTAAAGGCATACAATTAAAAAAAAATTTAAGGAAAATTCAAAGAGAGTTTGTCAAAATCTATAAATGCTTTTTGGTAATACTAAAAAAAAAGATGATTATATAGATACTTTATGCTTTTTTTTTCTATTTTTTATTTAAACAAAATTCAAACTTAAAGTGCAGTATAAAAATTGACAAATATGGAAAAGCTTGATGGTCGTAAATATTATATAGTGGAGGAGGAAACCAATAAAAAATCAGATGGAAAATTAAAACCACAAAAAAAAAAAAAAAAAAAAAAGAAGATATGATGATGATAATTGATGGTTTTTTTTCTCCATATTATGTAGATATAGCTACTTACTTATGTATATTGTTGTTATACTTTTTGTATGGTAGTGATGCTATTTTAACATTTTCATATCATAAATTACCTTGTTATTGATAAATTTTAGAATTGTTTTGTTAAAATGTCCTCAATTCGTTTATTCGTTGATTATTTATTTATTTAAGTATTTATTCATCATTACAATTATTTGTATATTAAATGTTTCATGAAAAATATAAATGACATCCTCTGTCTATTTTTTTTTGCTAAAGATTTTGTGATATGATTATATAAGGTGTGATCAGAAAATTAAGAGAACTTTTAAGGTTTTGTAGTAAATTAGTAAAAAAATTTTGCTTTCATTAAAAAGAACAAAATTATCTAAATTTTGTTTCTGTTCTGTTTTTAGGTGTTCCGGAGCTTTCTCTGGCTAAATTATCGGCTTTAAAATGATTCTATTATATTTTGCGAGGCTAGGTTTTGTATACAATCCTTGACTAATTTTCGAACTCATATTTGTTCCTCAGATTACTTTTATTCCTGACTGGCGGTACGAAAGAATGGGTTATAGTTTTTCATATCTTTTTTTAAAATTCTGAAGCACACACAGATTTATAGAAAAGAATTCTGCTTAGAATATGCTGGTACTTATATTTCCTCAAAAAGGTTCTCTTATACTGACATAATGTCACTTTCTCATTTCCAATTTTATCAAGATTTTCACATGTCACCTTAATTGAAAATCTCATGCATATCAATTCGTCAATTCTTCTTAATCTTTAGAATGCTTTTTCATTAAATACCATTTTATCCTTTTCCTCCTTGTAACTGAGAGTTATGTAATCCTCCAAACAGGCTTGCTGATTTTACTTTGATTTGATTTTCTGTAAAATTTTTAACTGAAAAATACAATTATTTTCCGATCAACATCAAAATCATTGAAAATTTTTGACCAAAAGAACATTACATGCTTCACCCATATTAAAATTTCAGTCCATTAATCTTTTATTCACACCTTATACAAACAAACAAAAAAACAAAACAAAATTACGTTAGTTTATACACATAAAAAATCTTTTGAAAAAAAGTTTATAGAGTATAATTGATGGTGGATTAGTATGTTTATGCCGCCTGTTTACATCGCTAATTGCACGCCTTTTGTTCAAAAAGTCTTCAAAAAGTTAATATAACAAGTAAACAGAGCTTGACATAGTGTAATTCTTTATAATATTGTATATTATTTACCTGTTGTTTTACAGGTACATGCATTATAAAATGTGATTTTTCTTATAAAGAGACAAAATTGATTTTTGTTTTTTTTTTCGCAAATATCTATGTGTAATGTATCTATTTATGTATCTAAATATATAAAATGTATGAAAATATATAAATGTACTGGCGTCGAGTTTCTACACTTGAATAGTGTCATGTCAAGCACCATAACTACTTTATACTTATTATATTACTTGTTTTCTTTTGGCTTTTGTAGCCTTTTTATTACCAATTCTTTTAAATACACAAATATATACTTATATGTACATATATGTATTAGTTTTTTTTTTCCTTTTCTTAATATATCTTTTAAGAAACTATCAAAACGATGGTTAACTGCAGTCACTCAGTTACATTTATTAAAGCATTTTAAAAAAAATAACAGATAAATAGATTTATAGATATAGATAGATCCAACAAATATATATTTATTATATGAATAAAACTAAAAATGAGCATAAAAGCGATACCGCATTTTCAAGCTCAATTCATTCTATAATCAAATGGCCTTCTTGCACTACAAAAAAAGACATTTTAATCGGATTTCGTAAACTATACAAAAAAATCCATTTTTGGGAAGCATCGGCCTCCTGTATAAGACATCAACCAGTAGAAAAAAAAATTGAAAAAAAAGAAGAAAAAAAGAAACAAGCAATAAGTACTGTGATTATTTCATATATTACACTATAAAAATATACCTAAAGATATACTAGTACAGGTATATACTTAAAGTATAATTTATAAAATTTTATATAAATACAACATGACATAAGCAACACATCGTCGTATTCATATTGACAAACAACATCTAACAGATACAATTATTTCATTTTTTCTTGCAAAAATAAAATATCTAAATAAAATAAAAATATATTTGAAAATTTTATAAATTGAATGTGAAGTTTACTACATGAACTAACATGAGTTTCACATATACATACATATATATGTACATAAATATATACATACATTATTTTTTTTTAAAGGGTGTGGGTGGTTCAATTCATTGCACACACCAAATGCGATCTATTATAACCGCACTGACTTTACTTATAGTCTATTAAAATTGGAATAATGATATACAGACCGTCAGAGTATTGAAAATTTAAATAAATTGTATATACATATCTATAATTTTTGTAGTATCTAATAAAGAATTTAATGAAGAAAAAATAGATTTAAATCTTATTTAAATAAGGCATGTTGAAGGAATTTTTAAGCTTTGATTTTCACACTTTTTTCTTAAAAAAAAATTATTAAAAAAAAAACTAAACGAGAAATAAAAATGTTTAATCCCAAAGACCAGGTGTTATTCTTTTTTTTTTTCTAAAGTATTTTACGATGAAAATTTAAATTTTCAACTAATATATTCTTTTTTTTTTTTTTTCTAAAGAGTTTAATTGAAATGTCTTTTTTAGGGAACACAATTGAATTTTTATTTTATTGTTAAGTTCATTTTTTTTTTTCATACAGTGACCTGATTTTATTATGGAAAGATTTATGATAATGCAAATACAGTGATCACATCAAAATATATTATTTATTATTTGTGGTATTATTGAATTTTAAATATGAAATCTATAAAAAGGATCAAAATATTGTGGGTATTTAAAAAAAAATGTATTATGTATTAAATTATAAATAGAATATTACCTAAGTAGATTATTTCATATTCAATAATATACATATTTTTTGATTTTTTTATCAAATAAACAGGTGCTCAAGCATGACAATTAAAAAATTTTCATTTACGAGTAATGAAGTTATGTCATAATAATTTATTTGATAAAATCAGATAATTATTTGATTGAATATTTATTTAATTTTAATGTAATGTATTTATTAACAATTTTTTTTTTTAATTGAAAGGAAATTTATCATTTTGAAGTTTGAAAATTAATGAAAAAGCTTCACTCAAGAAAACGTGGCTTTTATGTGAAATTTTTTTTTTTTTTGCCTTTAGGAAACCTCGAATATAAAATTTAATTTCCATAAACATATGGATATAACGGTTTCCAGAGCAAATAATATGTTTAGGTTTAAGATGGACTAAAGATTTTAAAGATCCGTATGTGATTAAAACGATATTTGTATCATTGGTTAGTCCTATATTTGAATATTGTGCTGTGGTTTGGAATTCTTGTTATGAGTGTAAATGTTAATCATCTTGAGTCTGGGCAAAGATTTTTAAAATTAGCATTAAGTAATTTGCCCTGGTCTGACCCATATGATTTACCATGCTATGAGGCTACTCTACGACTTTCATCACTTGAGTCATTAAATAATAGAAGAAAATCTTACCAGATCTCTTTTATGTATAAAATCGGGTTGATTCACCGGATCTGTTTAGTTTATTAAGTATTAATATATTTCGTCGAGCGTTGAGAGCTAATTAAAATGTTGAATTTTTGAATATAGGCTATCACCGAATTAATTATGATGGTAATGAGTCTCTAACTGTTGCTTCCAGGGTCTTTAACTTAAATTACTCATTATTGGATTTTAGTTTAATTTGTATTTTTTTCTTTTTTAGTGTATTAATTTTTCATTAATTTAAATCACATGGTTCCCTTACATTACTTCTAAAGTTGAGATCTTACTCTCCGGAAGTTTAAAATATAATACTGAATTTTGCCAATCCTAATTTATAAATAAGAAACTTTTTTTGTTTCAAAGAAACGCACACAAACTATATGGAAACGGAGTTCGGATCGAACTCTAAGATACTTGATTTCATGGTTTCGCGTTAATTAAAAAATTAGAATACTTTGCACATATCATGAGACATTTAGACAAATATGTAGAAGATTTTTGTACTAATTTGAAAACAAAAGAGGTCCTGAAAGAAGAATAATGTCTTGGTTGAAAAACTTCAATGATTTGGAATGTCAACTAAGCCACATTTTATAGCAACCATCAACAAAGTGTAGATAGCTAACATGATTGTTAACATTTGATAAGAGACGGTGCATCTTAAGAAGAAGGAAAAAAGCCCGATTTTCAGAAGCTGTAGCTATAAAACTGTGCCTATTTTTCAAGAGTATCAACATCACATGAAATAAGTATCCCCAGAGTTCATCCAATGTTTTTTTTTCACCTTTGGACTTTTGGCTTTTTCCATCGTAAGGAAAGAAGCTGGAATAGGAAATTTCACAAATACAAATTTGTTTTCTTCTTTTCCAATTTTTAATTAATTTTCAGTAATAAGGAAGAAGTTTTATTAAGAAAAGAAAAAAAAATAACACAAACTTACATTTTTTCAAAAATAATAGGATTTCTTCCAATGGCTAATATTTCCTGTATTCCTTGTGCTTTTTTTTGTACTCGTAAACTTGAAAAGCTTGCTTTATTGTTTTGTTCTTTAATTAAAAAGTTTTAAATGCTTCTTTTTATTTACGAACTGCATAAGAATCCGAGGAAAACGAACCATTAGAATGAATCCTTTTTAATATTCTTTATTATTCTTAAAATATTTTTCTCTAAATTAAAAAATAATCAATTTAACACATCTTTTTCTTATTTTTTTTTTTTTCCTTTTTTTAAATGTTTAAAAATTATCTAGAATATTTTTTTAATTCATCTCTTGTTACTTGTTTATAAATTTTACGTTTTTTATCATCTTTATTTAAATTTTTAAAATAACCAAAACCACCACCACCAATACGTCTTTCTGGTCTTTTATTATGTTTATGATTAATTTTTAAATCAACATACGGTGTTACAAGAAAACCAAAACTTTTAGCAACCTTCTGTAAATCCAATGTATTTATATCAAATATTGTTTTCAAATGATGTGAATCATATGCACGAACGTATGCTTTGAAAGCCTCCTTAGCAGATTGATTCAAAAAATAATTTTTTGTAATTAATTTTTCCAACTGTGAAAAAAAAATAAAAATAAAAATATATATGTTATTATAAGAAATTTTAATTTTACGCCATTAAAAAATTTTCAGAGACTATGATGAAAAAAAAGGGGAAAAAAATAAGAAGATAAGAATGATGAAGATGAATAAGTATCTGAATTTGAAATGCCACGAAATATGAAACATTATCATTTAAAATGAATAAAAGATGATCTCAATGTTCTTCAAAGAATATTTTCTTTTTTAGAAATAATATATGTATGTATGTATATATAAAAAAAAACCTCAAAAATAACAAACCATGTGTTCATTTAAATTATTTTGTTTTAAATTTGCTTTTTTTTTTCTTTCTTCACACCGTGTGAGATAAATTCAAAATAGAATCATAATGTTGATGAATGTTTATTATGGCTTATTTAGTTCTAAAATACTCTTGTATATAGATAGATGAAAATTATAACACTAAAATGCAATTATGCAACATTATTTTAGATTCGGTGCAGGAGGAGGATAGATAAAAAAAAACAGACAAACAAATAAACAAAAAAAAAAAAAAATATATATATAATGCATATGAAGTGGTGATTTTTGCTCCTGAAAGAATATTTATAAGGCAAAATATAGATAAACATGATTCAAATTCCTAATAATTTTTTAAGTAAATTTGATTCTGTAAGTGCTTCTGGTGAATGATGATACCATTAAATTGCCACAGGGTGATAGCACCTACAAGGCAAACAACATTCTATTCCGTACTAATGTTTAGAAAATCCCAAGATGCAAACAAAAGCTCGGAAACTGAGATCGAAATTTTTAATTAAAAAAATGAAACAACAAAGAAAAGTTATTCTTTTTCATTGGGTCTCTATTCCTTGTTTATTTTTAGTTTTTGATGACAAACTTCTTAATGTCTAACACAATTTTTATCTTCTAACCTTGACTATCGGTGGCAAAAGTCATAGTGTTGTTGGCTTTTGAATTTCGATGTGTCAGGTTCAATTAACCGAGTATAATTCATTTGAACCAAGTATAAGTGCCCAGTGCTAAAATAGTTTATTGACTGTGCTTACTGATCATAAGAAAACTAACACAAAACTAACTACATAAATAGCAGTGTCATCCCTGTCATACAAATAAATTTGTTCTCTATCAACAAATTTAGTAGTTCACATCCCACTTAAAACTTTAGATGCATGTATGACAGAAAAATAGTTTTGAAAAATTGAACTAAACTTGAGAAAGCTAAAGTCCACACCGAACTATAAAACCAGAAATGAACTAATTGTGAAAAATTTAAATTAAAGCTCAGATTTTTTCTTTCATTCTCGAGTTAATTAAAAATTTTAAATTTCATCCACCCTGTATCTATTTATCTTCTACATTCTACAATATTTATAAAAAAAAAAGAACATTATGAATTGAACATATCATCGAAATTGATGAAATACAGACGTGCAATATGTACTTTAATAATTTTCTATTTAAGTATTAGAAGAACAGTGAAATTCTTTGTTTAGATTTGCACATATGTTGTAAATAAACTAGAAAAAAATATATACATATATGTATGTGTATCATTAGAAATATGATGTAATTGTTGTATGTTTATAATATGATGATGTATACTATACAGAATAGATAGATTTTAGATTGCTTTTTTTGTTGGTCATTTTTTATTTGTTGTTGTTGCAAAAAGGGCATTTGTTTTGAGAATTGAAGCATAACACTATATGGGCTCATTTAATATGCATATTAGTATTGAATATTATTATGATTATGATTTATTTTAAAAATGTATAACATATAACGAAAAACTCTTCCTGTTTTATCTTTTTAATAAATATAAAAGAATTTCTACATGAACGTACATATATGATGCATAAGTGGGTTTCATATACATATGTGTGTACATTCAAAACTATAGAATAAAATAGAATGTATCTATGAATCTATATTATATATTAAGATTCAGTAAAATTCTATATTTATTTTAATGTTCTATATTGATTGTTTGATTTTCGAATCAATAAATAATTAAAAATTATACATACATATATGTATGTACATATGTACCTATGTATAGATATTTATTTTATACAATAATCTGGTTTTATTATTTTCACGATCGATATCTAATATTAAAATGCCTACATTGCAGGAACTTATTAAATCAAAATAATAAATTATATTATTATCAATTCTTTTTTGTGTTTTTCTTTCTAATTTTATCTTTTAAGTCGTGCTTAAATGTTACAACTAGACTTTAAAAAAAAATAGTTTTCTAATGTAAATATATGTATGTATTTAGAACTCTACATATAAATATTTATCAGAAATAACAAGACTCGTCTCAAGGAAAAATCTGAACTAAAAATAAATCTAAGATATTTATGAAGTGCTGCTGGTGAACATATTATAAATTTGTAATAAATTATTTTTAATTTAATTTTGTATTTCAGGTAAAAAAAAAACATTTAAACAAAAACTTTTAAAGTTGATAATGAGACCTTAGAATGACCTGCAATTTAGGACACTATGTAATGTGTGAATGTTAGAATATGCAAATGAGAAGTACGTGAAAATCCTTTCAAAATAAAAAGAACATTCGAAAATTTTTTAAATTTACTCAAAAAAAATCTAAAATATTGAAAACGTTGAAGGGTCTTAGGTTTTATCTGCATAAATAGAATCGATGCCATGGAAATCGAAAAAGCATCGATTTTAAAATTCACCTGGGATTTGGATTTTTTTACACGTTTTTCTTACGTGTTTCTTTTCATTTCACACGGTCTTTGCTTCAACAATGCAAAGCAAAATCGAAAACGGGCATGACCCATTGAACAATTTATTTTTGAATCAAAAAGAAAAATAAACAAAAAATAATACCTGAGACCAGGTACAATCGATTATTTTCTAGTTGGAATGGTAAACTATTTAAATGGATTTTATTTCGTTGAAAAATTTCAACAATTTATTTTACGTATTTTTTAAAATCAACAAAAAACTATTCTGAATTTGTTGCATTGGAAAGAGTCTGGATTTACTATAGAATGAAGATCTGTAAAAAAAATTGTAAGGATAAGACAGAAGGTTCATGAGGCAAAATTTACAACTTTTATCAAAATTTGAACATAGAATTTTCCTTGAAGGTTTTTATGATAAAGTTTTCCACACTAAGGTAAACAGCACCAAAAGTGTAAAGAATACTAAAGAACCTTATTGGTGCTAGATTTTAGCTACAAAAACTTAAAATAAACAACTTTTTTTTTTTTTTTTTGAATAAAATAAAAATTAATGTGTTCTCTAAATATAAACACTGTTTAAAAATTTCAAAATAATTCCAACGAATGAAAAAAAATATTTGACTAGTTTCCTTGAATTGAATTTAGAAAAAAAATTCACATAAAATGTAAAATAAAATAGATATAAAAAAAAAATCCCTATGATTAATTCTATACTAAAATTTCAAGAATTACCTAATTAAATTTTCATTGCTAAATTTATTTCAAATTTTAGAAAACCAAGAAGAAAATGTTTTTGTATTTTTATTGTGTAGAATGTGATGAATGAATGAATGACATGAAACACCCTTAAAATTTTCGTAATCAAATTAGATTTGTATTTTTCGGAAAAAATAAAAATAATTTTTGTTGATTTTTTGTAATTGTACAAAAAATAAAATAAGAAAAAAAATATACCTACATATGGGGAATTCCACGGTAATCGACCACTAATGACAATTATCTTTCAAAATTAGTATAAAAGTAGACATTTTTAAGTCTTAAATTTTTTTAGGTAGTTTGTATGTAATTTGGTAGCAAAATAGGCTCTACACTTCACCGTGAACGCAAGATCTGTACTTGTTCAAATGTCACCAAAATTAGTTTACCAGTAAATATTGATATCGTGATGACAAATCTGGAGTCCTTTTAGTACTTTATCTTTAATGGTTTTTGAGAAATAGGACTTTTACGGAAAATTACGCGTTAAAAAATATTATTTTTTTGACAGTTGCTTTTCTTGACATGTGAAAATAAAATGAAATTTTCACCTAACAAGTATCTTGCGTTCGCGGTAAAGTGTATAGCAGTTCCGCAAAACATATTGCTTTTATACATTTTATCTCCATATTTATTTTTCGTAAGAAGTTTACTATTTTTTATTAAAACGTTTTTATTAGCTCGCTTTCTTGGCTGTCTGTCGGGTGGAATTTAAAAATTGATTTTTAACCAACTTTTTGATGATAAAGAAACTTGAAACTTTATACATAGCTCAGAACTGGACGACAATGCAATATTAACTCGCTTTCTTGTCTGTCCGTTCGTTATATTTTCGTAGGGAAACTACAATATTTGTTGGAATATCGATAGTGAAGTTCGATAGTAAACTAGGATACTAAATAATCTAGCTACTAGATTCAGAAACTCATTATTTTGTTGTCAATAATGTCAATTATAATAACTTAAAAACGTGGTGTTTAAAAAAAAAATTTATTTAAATAATTATTTTATTTTTGAGTTATGTAGTAAGTATAGTCTGAATTTACGAAAAAAGAAACGTGTTACAACAACAAAAACGCATGTGTGTAAGTATCTTTTTTTCTGCGCATGTTTTTCTAGTATAATACGAAACCTCAACTTTTAAAATTCAGACTATATCACTTTCGTGTCACAGCCGTTACGATGGAATTCCCCATAATATTTTAAAATCTATTCCATCGTTATTTCCGCTCTATGTGAGAGTTTATTCAAAATTATTATTATTATTATTTTTTTTGCGAGTGAATAATAACTGATTATTTACAGTTTTGGTTTTTATTTCTTCCTTTTTATCAGTTTTTTTGTTTTGTTTGGTTATGTTCAATGAAAAACTCGAAGTATGCTTAGATCAAAATGTGTATTCGATATTAACGATCTTTTACGCCAGGACTTTTAATCACGAGAAATCTCGCAAGCAATCTTTAAAGTATTAAAAAGTGTGCTCAATTGAACATTCGAAATTGATATGAGTACTTTGTTTCTTTTGAATAGCTTTTAAAACAAATACAAAAATCCCGTTTTTAATTTCCATTCTTACATTGAACAAAAATTATACACTCGCGGCATTGCCATTTTTTTTGGATTAAACAAAAATCTGTATTAACTTTATTTATTTTTTTTTTAAATTTAATTTTATATTGCAGCAACTGACTATTAAATTTTTAAATGAAAATATTAAACAAAAAAAGTATTGTACATACCATGAATTCAAAAAAAAAAAAAAAATTACAACAAAACAGTATGTACAAATAATTTAATGTTAATTACAATGATAAAAATTTCATGAGAAAATTCATAATATGAAATTTTCATTTTCTTATTAAAACAAAAAACAAAACAAAAAAAAAACAAAAATACAAAAACAAAAAAAAACATGATTTTTACAATGAAAATTTACACAAAAATAAAATTTACGTCGAACACATTTTAAGAATTTCGAAAACAAAAATAATTGTTTGATTGTACCTAAGAAACAAAAAATGTAAACAATATTTTTTTTCTTCAAGTTTAATTATGAATTGTTTATGATTTTCTAAATTACAAAAAAAAAAAAATTATCTGGAAATTAAAACAAAAAACGAATACCATCTTTTGATGCTACGTAATATTTAAAAAAAAAAAAAAAAGAAAAAAAATTAATTAAAAATTTTGTGTAGTAAATATCTGGAAATAATGTAAATGCACCAGATTTTGATTCTATTTTTGTTCAAAAATATTTCAAAAACTATTTTAAGCGTAAAAAGATTTTTTTCTTTTTTTGACGGAATCAAATATCATCATGAGGAAGTAAGAAAAGATTTTTTTTTTTTTTTTTTTTTTTTTTTGAATTTTGAATTTTGTAAGTGTAGAAAATGCATGGATGGAAATAAAAAGCTGAAAATTTTCATTTCATTTAACAATACAAAGAAAAAAAAAAGAAGAAAAAAGTAAAATGAACTCATTTAAATTTTATTTCCTTTTTTTCTGAAAGATTTTCACAGCAGAAGTCTATAAATAATTTAGATTTATTTTAAACTTTTTAAATTGAAATTTGTAGTCGATTTTGTTCATTTTCGACTTTGATAAATTTAGGTTTAAATTGAATCTTATCTAGGATTAATTTTGTATGAATACAAAATGTTATGAATATCGAATTAACCCCTTAAACACCTTTGATGGCTGAGACTTGTCACGCATTTGTTTTGAGTTCAACATGAAGAATCGAATCGTTATTCTAACTTTCGATTATGTTTGTATTTTTATTTTAAGTTTTCCTACAGTTACACGGTAAATTAGTTTCGTGTAAGTTAATACTGTATAACCCGAGATTCAGATTTAGTACAAAAGAGTGGTATAACGTGAACCTAGAAGGAATACTACAACATTTTGCCCATGTAGCTCAAATACCGTAGAACTTGAGGTTATCTGTATTTATTTTACTTGAAATCTACTGCTTGAGAATCAAGGAACAATAAATTGAATCTGTTCCATATGCCAGAATTTTTATAATAAAATCAAAAGTTGAAAAAAGTTTTAAGATATCTTCTAGAAAGGCAATGTAAAAAATAAAATAAACACTAGCAAAAGCTCTTGGGAAGCTTTTAATAAAAGTTTGGGCAAAACTTTTCCGCGGGACGGTTGTGGGAGTGGGGAGGAACACGTAAGATGGAGGAGTATTCCACAATTTTAGAGTTCTATTAATAAAGATTGACAATATTTCAATTTACGCTCAAGAGGTGGCTTCATTTAGAATTATTAGATTTTTTTGGAAAGTATAGTATTTCGGAGCCAAAATGTTTGCCAGAAAAGCAAACAAAATTTCTGACTTCTGTAATGTTGCAGATGTTATTGATATAGCAATAATCAGTTTCATAACTCAGTTTTGATCCGGATCTAGAATGGGAAATGTTGATTTACAGGAACCCGCCCAGATATGGGAGTTATATTCTAGACAAGGGCAGATATGGACCTTGTAGATAGTGATAGGATCCGATGACGAAAAATATTTTCTACACTTCTGAAGGAATCCCAAGCATCCATCTAGCGGCATTTCTTGCTAAGTGGAACACATGTGTTCCAACAAAGTTTGATGGTAATTGTGATACCTAGAACTGACAGCGTGGAGGTGTTGGGGATATGTATGTTCTTATGACTTATTTAATTCTTTTTTACTGTAAAACAATTGTTTTATAATTTCTTACATAGGTCGAATTTTATTTCCGAAATTTTAGAGAAAATTCTAAGGGAAATTTAGCTACTTAGAAAACAATTTCATTACTTTTTGTAGAAGCTTAATATGCTGTTTAATCAAGCTTCCATGTAGAACAAAAAAAATAATTTTTTATCCTTTAAATTTTTTTCATTTAAACGAAAAGCGTTTTCACAAGTGAATTTTATTCTGTTACTAGAAGTTAAATATTTATTTTCTGCTGATAGAATTTTTGAATTTAGTATGATGATATGGTAAGACTGGTATATAATTTTTCAAAAACTGAAAAGAAGAATGGACGACAAAATAAACAAAACTTATACGAGTAGGTTGTTTTTAGAATTTACAGAACGAATTACGTACTCCAAATTCCCAAATGAAAGATAATTTTCTTAAAACCTGAATTGAGTAACGTACTGCCTGTGATTAAATGACTAAAACTACCTTCCCTCTGAATTTTTGTCTTAATTTATTTTCTTTTTATCCATGCAAAATTAAATTCAAAGTATATATTTCAAATCGAATTCTAGCCACATGTTTAGGTGATAATTTTGAAAATATTAAATTAACATGTAAAAATCAAAATAATGACCTAGAATTCATATTTTTTTTTTTTAAATGTAATATTCAAATTTCATTTATTTTGTAAAAATATTTTAAATTCATTCATACACAAAAAAAAAAAATTATCTATTTTTATTGAAAAACTATTTATTTATTTTTTTTTTTTGACAGAAAAATCATCTAAAGAAATTCATTTATTTCGACATGTCATTTAACAGTCCCTATAGAAAATTTCATAATTTTAACAAGCATATTTTACAATATTGAATGTACTTTGAAATTTAAAAATAGATGAAAATAGATTAGAAAAACAAAAAAAAAAAAAAAACAAAAAAAAAAAAACAAAAAACAAAACGTTATGTATTTCAACAGCAAATTCAATTTTCATGATATTTTTTTGCCAAAATTAAATTAAAAAAATTTAGAAAATAAAAAAAATAAACAAATAAAATTACTTATTTTTACACCAGTTAATAATGATGTTATGCATTTCAAAAAATTTTTCATTTAAGATGTAGGACACAATTTAGAAATTCATTTAGTTTGTAAAAGTGTAAAGAAAGAAAAAAAAAATAAGAATAATATGAATGATGTATTTTTAAAATGACATTTTCTTGTTTGCTTGTTAATAAGACGATAAAATATTACTAATTGACAAGTTTATTTATGAAAATTTATTCACACTTATGAATGAAATCGATAAATTCTTTGCGTAAGGTAATTTAAAATAAATTAAAATAAAATGTTCCTATAGAAAAGAAACACATACACACACACACACACACACAAGATTCAGACAATTCAACAATAAAAAAAAAAAGAATAATATTTTTCCTACAATTAAAATACTCATTTAATTTTTATCACATGATATAAATTAATAAAGAACAAAATAAATGAAAAGCCGTTAATGTATACAATTTTTCATATTAAATTATGGCTTTTTCACTGACAATTTTAAAAAAAAAAAACAAAAAGAGAGAAAATTTTCCTGGAAGGTAATTTTTGAATTATTGGATTTATGCCAAAAATACAAAAATTTTTTCATAAAATGGATAATTTCATGCAATTTTTAGATAAAAGTATTTTATATATTTTATTTTATTTCATAAATAAAACAAAACAGTTAAGAATAGCATGAAAAATTATTTGGGTGCAAATTATCAAATAAAAATTTCATTGCCGTGATAATTTTAAAGATTAAAATTTAAAATCTAAATTTAGAGAAAATTGAAAATAATAAATGTAATTATATGATTTAATTTAGTTGGTTGTGTTTTTTTTTTTCTGTGAAATAGAAAAGATGCATTATTCGAAGAAGTTTAAACCCACATAAAAATATTTTAAGATTTCTTTTTATGCTTCTTTAACCCTAGGATTGCCTGGTCGACATTGTTCAACTTTTAGCCGTGCATATACAAATGTCACAGCAGCTCGTTGACCAAAAACCGTAATTTCTTGACCCAAACATTTGTTGGTGTCCTCCTTGATCATCCCATGCGATTTTTTGTACTATTTTTAATTTTTGAGATAAAGTACAAAACAGGATAAAACGATGTATCACTTTGCTGACAAATTAGATAATGAAATATAATTTTAAATTTGTCCTGCTTTTATATGCAAGATAAATTTTAGTAAACACAAACTGCAATCAAAAATCCTTAGTATTTTTAACATATAAATAAGTGATGCATCCTTACACGAATTTAAAAAAAATATTTTTCCAAACTAAAAAATAATGAAAAAATGACAAAAAAGGAGTTGATAACATAAGTATTCTATTTTACCTACTTTATAATCAAACAATTTAAAAAATTTATTCAAAAGGAAATTGTAAACTCTGAATGGACAATAAAGGTTATTATCAGGAAATAATAACAATACCGGATGAATAGCGCATATTTTTTGGATTTTCAGGTAATATTTTGATAATATGTAAGTAAATATTTTCTGACAAAACATTACGTCATAAAATTACCACTTTCGTGCCATATGTTCTACAATAACAGTACAATAAAAAGTGCTTCTTGAATGATCATCTTCATGTGAATTTTCTGATTTATCTGCTTTAAGTTTTATCAAGTAGATATTTCGAAACGTTACTGCAATGGAAAAATTCATGTAAAGAATATAAACTTTAAAATTTTAACAATTGAATGATTTTTTACGTACTTTATCCTTTCGATTGAAAATTATGACACACGAAGTCACGGAAATCGATATTTTAAGAAAAACACTTCAATAAATATTTTGGTAAAAAAATTACGGAATTCGATCCATGGGATGTTAAATTATTGTTCTTCAACGTTGGAATTTAATGCTTGCGCTTATACTCGTAAATGTATGAAAATTTACGGTTTTTTACCCTGTTTTGTACTTTATTTCAAACGGATCAGAATAGAGAAATAAGTAAGGACTTGTTATAGAAGAAAGAGAATTTTTAGCAATGTCAGTGTGAATACTAAAAGAGTACTTAGCGACTATGTAGAATGTCCCAATGAAGCCATTTCTCTATAATTTGTATTTAAACAATACACTATATGTTTTTACTTACTTGAAGTTGAATATCAGCAATTTTATTCCATGAAAATTCAAATTCATTAAGAGGGACTTTTGCCTGTTTTAGATACCTCAAAAATCCCAACTCCTCTGGTCTGAGCATTAAGAGTGCATGTCCTGAACTACCTTCACCACGCGCTGTACGGCCGACACGGTGAATGTATTCCTAAAGAAAAAAACAAGTGATTAGTTTCACCAATCTTCCAAAACACAAAAAGTTTAATAAAAGGCTCATAGCTTGTTAAGAAATTATATTATAAATCACAGATTTTTTACCTTGGGATCATCTGGTGGATCAAATTGAACAATCCAATCAACTTGTGGAATGTCTAATCCTCTTGCTGCGACATCAGTACAAAGTAGAATACCACTTTCAGCATTGCAAAATTGAAAGAATGTTGTTGTACGTTTTGTTTGTTTTTGTTTACCCTGAAAAATTTAGACAAAAAAAAAAGAAATATTTTTAAACAGAAATTTTAATTAAAATTGTATAAAACTTACATGGATGGCTGTAACCGATAAATCGATATAATTGAATAATTCATTATGGTATTTAACTGACATACAAGAAGAGAAAAATACCATTACTTTCTTCTTACGATTTTTCTTTAAAAATGTAAATAGGACAAGAAGACGTTTTTCTGATGGACAAACAATATAACCTTGTTCTAAACCAGTTACTGTAGCTGTTTCTTTATCGTCATCGACACCAACATAAATTGGTTCTTTTTTTAATGCAAGCTTTGAAAGTGTATCAGTTTTTTCAGTTTGTGTAGCAGAAAATAGCATTGTTTGTCTGCGTTCTGCGTAAAAAAGAAAAATTAATATCCTGTGAAATTAAATTTTCAAATAAATCTATTACTTGGCAATAAATTAATAATTTGCTTTAATTCTTCTTCAAAACCAATTTCTAAAATTCTATCAACTTCATCAATTACCAAACATTGCAAATTCTTATAAAGAAAATCTGGTGAATTTTGTAAATGATCTAATAAACGGCCTGGTGTGGCAACCAATATATTAACT
Source organism: Bombylius discolor (assembly GCA_939192795.1). Classification (NCBI taxonomy): domain Eukaryota; kingdom Metazoa; phylum Arthropoda; class Insecta; order Diptera; family Bombyliidae; genus Bombylius; species Bombylius discolor. The sequence continues at coordinate 15,223,548 of OW584241.1, read as the reverse complement.
CCTAAAAAAGTAAAAAAAAAATAAACTTATATAACACAAATTATAAATTTAAAAAAAATAATTTTGTACCTTTTCCTAATTTTTCAGCTTCAACTGAACGATTAGCTCCACCCATAACCAAACCATAAGTATGATGATGATGTGTCATCAATTCTTTTAAAACACCAAATGTTTGCATTGATAATTCTCTTGTTGGTGAAATAATTATAACACCAGTGCCATTTCTTGGCATAAATTTCAATTTATTAACTAATTCAATAGCTGGAATTAAAAATGCTAAAGTTTTTCCAGAACCAGTTTGTGCTGCACCAACTAAATCTCTGCCTTCTAATAATGGTGGTATTGCTTTTGCTTGAATTTCTGTCATTGTTGTAAAACCCATTTCAGAAATTGCTTTTAATGTTGCTTCTGACACGAGACCTTCCAAAGCAGCAAATGAACGATCTGTACATTCGATTTGTTTTGATGATGTTGATGGTTCACCTGGGAATATTATTAATTAATTTTTCGGATTTTAGTTAACTTTTTAAAAACTTACTTTCAACGTCTTCAGTTTCATTGTCATCATCTTCTGACTCGTTTGACTGTTTTTTCACTTTTTTCTTGCTGATTCGATCCTCGTTACTACTTTCTTTCCGTTTTAAGGAATGTTTTTGTTCTTTTGGATTTTCATCATCAGGATCATTATCATTCTTGGCGCTGGTTGTGGGCTTTGACGTTGAATCATCCTCCACTTTTGCATCTTCTCCATTTTGCTTCTTTTTCTTCTTTTTTTCTGGAAAATATTCAAAAAAAAAAACACAAGTAAACATTTGAACCTCGCTTAAGTTGGTTGTTGTTGTTGCCTATCTGCAATAAATGTTCATCTATTCAGCAAAAAACATCTACTCATAAGAATTTCAACCAAAATCCAAGAATACTTAAATATTCTGAATTTAATGGGATACTCTTCATATTCGCCTTTTAATCATCATTGAATAATTCTTTTTTGTTTTGAATAAATCATAAAAATAAGATAGGTTAACAATCGGGCGGGCACTTACTTTTCTCTCGGTTTCCATTTACTTCTTCATTTTGTGGTTTTAATTTTACAAATTGACCAATGTTTTCGCTCTCGTCATCATTAGTGTTTGAATGTAAAGGATTCTGTTGTAAATTATCTGAATCTTCTAGAAAAACAGCATTTTGTTAGCATATACATAACTTGTTGAATGGTATTTGAAACTACTCTACTCACCAATCTCTTCCTGCAAGGAAGTTTTCTTTTTTATGGCCAATTCCTTTTTCTTTTGCTCCCTTTTTCTTATCTTTTTCATCAATAATTTTTCACGAATTGACATTTTTTCCCTTTTCTTTTTCAATTAAATAAAAAATATAACTATTTTGAATAAACTCAACAAACACGTGTGTTAAGGTAAATGAAAAAAAAAAAACGTTTGACTTTGACAGCTTTTTAGGCTAGTGATGGGAAGTGTCACAAAATTTCCCAAAATGAACAAACATTTAAGCTTCCATTTGATAATATAGATGAAAATTTAAAAAGACCAAAACACTAAAATCATTAATAGTTTATGGCGCTTTCAAATTTGCATGATTGAATTTCTACAAATTATCAACGCAAGATTTTTAAAACAATTTCCGATCTAAAGGTCGAACAAAAACATTGAAACATTTTTATTTAATTCAGCTTAAAAAAGTCGGACAAAGTTCCATACTTTCAAACTAGAAACTTTACTAATTTCTTCTAGTTTAACATACTTATATTAAGCAGTAGCTGAATTTAATGATAACTTTAACAATTTTTTTTTTAATTTTGCTTAATGTATCATGAAGTGAAGATATTACTTTACTAAACTTTTATTAGTACAGGAAAAAGTGGATGGCGGGTATTATGGGGTAAAACAAGAAGTGTTGATGGATGCTCCACTTGAACGATGTTTTCGAAAATGCAGTGATGCTGCCGCTATACATAATTCAGCTTAAAACATTTTTCACTGATTTGTGTATAACACCAGCATCACTGCATTTTTAAAAACACTGGAACTTCTGTAGGTTATATGGGGAGGGGATCACTTGAGATGGAAGAGCATTTCACATATTGAGAGTTCTATTCTATTGTGCATTTTCGAAAACGTCAAATGATTGTCTGACGTCTATTGAAAAAATTCAACGTACTAAAGCTTTAAGCTGAATTTTGTCATTTGAGATCATTCAACATTTTCGAATGAAGTAAATTAAAGATTGATCGTATTTCAGTGTACGCTCAAAAGTTGGGCTTCAGATAGAATTAATGGATTTTCTTGGAAAATCTGGTATTTCTGGGGAAAACGTATTTCGAAGGTATTATATTTTGGATTTAATTAGAACACCTACCATGGTAGTATCCTTACCAAAAATTCAAACACATTTAAAAAATTTCAATAAAATTAATTTATTAGCTTCATACAATTATTTGTACAAATAAGATTATATTTCTATAAATAAATATTTACAATGCAAAAAAAAAAAAAATAATAAGAAAAAAAAAAATAAAACAGATTAAACAATTTTTATGTATAAGAAGAAAAAAAAAGATGAAACTTATGTCTACAAGAGGGATATTGCAAAACAACATAAAAATAAAGAAAAATGATAAAAATAAAGTAAAAAAAACAACAGTTTCTAATAGATGATGAATAAAGTTTAATAAATCGTTGCGCTATTCTTTTTTTTTTAAATATTTTTCTTTTTCTACTTTGAAACAGTACACAACAACAAAATAGAGAAATTAAAAACTACTATTAATTATATTCCAATTTTTTCTCTACATTTCTTTTTTTTTTTTTTTAATTAAAATATATTTTTCTTTTTTTTTTTTGTTTATTTTATTATATTCCATGGGAAAAAATTATTTATAAAATGTATTCACATTGTAATTCATTGTATATGTTTTTTTTTTTAAATTTTTATTTTTATATATATTATTTATTGTTTTTATTTAGTTTTCCTATTTTTAAAATTTTTATTTTTTTATTATATTTATCATTTTATTTGTTCTTTTATTAATGTTTTTCGTTTTTTTTTTTAATATTTTAAATTTCTTTTTTTAATCGATTACTATTTTTAAGATGAACAAGATAGTTTAGCATAAACAAAGATTTTTTAAATACGTGAAATAGAAGGACAATAATTAAATTAAAAATTTTAAAAATAAGAAAAGGAAAAGAATTTACAAAGTTTGTATGAAGAAGAAGAAATAATAAAATGAAGAAATACATTTTTTTTATATTAAAAAAAAAAAAAAAATTAAACAAATATCGCAAATAAATGCGAAATGGCAAAAAAAAGTAAAATTTTTTTGTTTTTGTTTGTTTTGTTTTTAAATTAAAAATTATATTATAATAAACTAAATACACCTAAAAAGTCAAACATACACCGGACCTTGATCATCAGTCATATCTGGATTTAATTTATCATCAAAGAAACGACGAAATGTAAATTCAAAGAATGCATGATATGGTTTACCAGTATCATTAAAATCATCACCACTTTTATTTGAATCAGCTGATGAATTACGTAATTTTTCTGGATCAATTGGATCAAAATTTGATGTATCTGTTGGATGTTCAATCTTTGGAATATATGGTGCTTTTTGCTTACGCATATCAGCAAAATCTACACCTTTAAAAAATTCATGTGCTTTAACTTCATCTGCTTTTTTACCTAAACGTTTATCAGCTGATGAACATAAACGTCGTATTAAATCAGATGCTTCACGTGTTAATTTCGCCTGTGGTGGTATATGTAAAGTTTTCTCCCAATTTATTACCTAAAATTAATAATAAAAAAATTAATATGACTTCTAGTATTAGCGTGTTGCTGTATTATTCATCGTTTTGTTTAAAGATTGTTGGAAATATTATTCAGCTCCATAAATGCATGTGCTGAATAATGCCAATCAACTAACTTCATAGCTATATTAAATAACTTACTTTTTGTTGAGTTTCTACTGGACTATTTGCTAAAAATGGTGGTTGACCAACTAACATTTCATATAATATAACACCAACACTCCACCAATCACATAATTGTGTATAACCGCTTCTTTCTAAAACTTCTGGTGCAATATAATTTGGAGTACCAACTAATGAATGAGCTAAAACACGTTGATGATCTCGTATTCTTCTCCTGCAAACAACACAAATAATGAAAAAAAAAATCACTAATTTATTTTAAAAAATTTTTAATTTTTAAATTACAAACCTTTCGAGTACTGTTGGCTTGGTCCCGCCTTCACCAACTTCTTCCCAGGGTTCCATTGAATCTTGTCTACTATGATCACCTATTTAAATTTTATAATTTTTATAAATTTACAATTTAAAAATGAATCGCAGAAAAAAATTATTAAGTAAAATTTAAAATTAAAAAATAATAATTACCATTCACTTGATAGTATTTTGAATTATGAGTCCATCTAAAACCTGTGCAAAGTCCAAAATCTGTTAATTTTATGTGTCCATCACGATCAATTAATATATTATCTGGTTTAATATCTCTGTAATGGAGAACATTTTTATATATTCGTAAATTTCAAGAAAAAAAATCAATTAAAACGATTCAGCGTACTTTAAAAAAAACTTACCTATGAATAAATCCCATTTTATGAACACTTTCTACAGCGCATGTTAATTCAGCTATATAGAACCTTGCCAGAGGCTCTTCAAAAATTCCTTTTTTGATAAGAAGCGACATAAGATCACCTCCTAAAATTTATAAACTATTAGTTACTTTTTAAGTTCAATTTTTTTACATGATCTTTCTAATCACTTACCAGGGATATAATCCATCACAAAATAAAGATTATCCTTATCTTGAAAACTATAGTACAATTTAACTACCCATTCATTATCAGCTTCAGCTAAAATATCTCTTTCAGCTTTAACATGTGCAACTTGATTACGTTTTAATACATCTGCTTTTCGTAATGTTTTCATTGCATATAAATGATTTGTTGTATCAATTTTACGTACAAGACTAACTTCACCAAATGCACCAACTCCAATATGTTTTATTTTAACAAACATTGATTTATCCATTTTAGCACGTTTCAGACGTATATAATTGCTTTCTTTTTGATTTAACATTTTTCTCATTTCAATTTGCGCCTGCGCTGATAATCCAATTTTAATCATTTCTTTTTCTAATTGATTTTTTCTAAATGTCCTTTGTTTATATGATTTTAGAACATTTTCAATATGCTGTTCCATGAAAAATTTAAAAGCTTGAGGAGAATAATGTCGTATCCTAAATTCTTTTCGTTCCTCTTCCTTCTCTTTAGAAACCTTTTTCCGTTTTGGAATAGGTGATTGATGTTTGATTTTACGACAGGGTTCTGTTGATCCTTTTGAAGAATTACCACTACCGCTACCAGTACTGGCATTTTGGGGTTTCAAATCCTGTTGTTGTGTTGCTGCTGAAGAACCGGCATTAGCAGTTTTAGCTGATGATGATGATGTGGGAGGAAGAGGAGGAGTTGTTGCCAAGTTGTTATTATTGTTAATGTTGTTGCTACTATTTACAGAATTTGGCATAGGATCTAAAATATTATTACTAGTAGGATTGCTAGGCATATTGTTATTATTATTGTTGTTAGTATTTGATGATACCGCCTGATATGGAGGAGGAGGAGGAAGCTGTCGAGCGGTTTGCTGTTGATGATGTTGCTGTTGAGCTGCTTTTATAGCTTGAATTGTGATCGCATAAGAAGGTGGTTCTGTTATTGGCACTATGGTATTACCGTTGACTGAATTAGGAATAATCGGTGGTGTTGTTGGAGGTGTTGTTTGCACTGATTGAGACTTTGGTGAAATTGTTGTAGTGCCACTAATTAGAGGTGATGCTTGCTGTTGCTGCTGAGATTTCTGTTGGATGGATGATGCATAAGATGGAGGTGCTGCAGTAACATGTACTGGAGAGACACAAACTGACGGTGAGACGGGTGGCGGAGGTGCAATTGCAGTTTGAAGAACTGGCTTTTGGACTTGTGTTGATTTCACTGACTGCATTATAATCGGTGGTTGTGTTCGTGTTTGATATGCACCCCATGGCTGTGGACGTACCATTGACGCTGGCGATATAATCGAACTATTTGACACTGTTATCGGACTTGGAGAACCAGCTGAAGCTGCTGAATAAATACCGCTACTTGGAGATTTTCTATAATCTGATTGTGACTGTGTCGGGCTCTGCCGATTTTGTATTGATGCTGTGTAACTGGGGGGTGGGGGAGGAGCACCAGTATTTATTGGATATGGTGGTGGAGGTTCACCAGAATTTCCACCACTTTGGTAAAGACTAAGTGCTTGCATTTGTTGAGTTAATTGTTGTTGAGCCTTTGGCCCATTCTGAGCGATCACAGGCGGTTGGCGATGATTGCTTGTAGAAGAAACTGGAGATGTTCCTCGAGCAGGACTTTGAGCTGGAAGTGCAACTGGTCTTGTTGTTGCTGGTGAACGACGTTTGAAAATTTGTAAATTAACAGGCGCCGGTGGAGGCGTCGGTGGCGTAGATGAGTTTCGAGGAGGTGGCAGTGGTGGTGCATCACTAAAACTTGATGGACACGGTGAAGGACTATATTGACCAGTACTGGCTCGACTACTAGTTGTCAATTGTTGATGTGAATGAGGACTATCTGAACGAGAACTACCAGCTCCAGAATCAAGAGCTGGACTACCACGATGATATTGCAATGATTGAGGTATTTCACGTTCAATACTTGGTTTACGAATTAATTTTGTTGCCAATACTGGCATCACTTTTGGAGCATGTCCATTTATTTGTGGAGGTGGTGGTGGATCTAAAGGCAGCTTCTGTAGAAATTCTAAAGGATCATTTTTACTATTTGGTGGTGGTGGTTTAAACATACGCGATCCGCTTTTCTAAATAAAAAAATAGAAAAAAAAAAAGAAATGTTAAAAAATATTCAAAATAAAATAACTATTTTTCTTTTTTTTTAAATTTTGAATAAAGGAAATTGTTCACTTTAGTTAAATTTATAAAAACTGAAAATACAAATGTTTTTTCTTATATTCTCTTCATGTAATTAAAAATATTCATTCGGAAACGATAAATGTAAAAAAAATAATAATAATAATAAAAAGCTCTTCTTCGTCTTCTTTTTAGTTTAGAAAAAATTCCAAAAGAAACAATAAACAAAAAAAAACAAAAAACAAAAAAAAAACACTAAAGATAAAAAAGAATTTTAAAAAAATACATTTTTCGCGTTGAAATCTTGATCAGATCTCATGGAATTCTGTGGAATGTAAATTATTTCGTTGAATACCTCTCTCTGTGTATATAAAAGTATACATACAAAATAACATATTTTACTTGTATCATTCGAGTATTTATATGATGATGATGATGATGATGATGAAGAAGAAGAATGAGCATTTTTATACATAATATGAAAACACATTTTTAGTATAAACCTGAAATTTCCTTTTAGCCTAGCATTCACAGATTTAATGTTGATCATACTATAAAAAAAAGTAAGCATGTATATCCACATATGTAGATAAATATATAAATATATATGTACAAAAATACACCTTCAAGATCAACGGAATTTCTTGCGTGCCTCTTTGGTTGTTATGGCACCATGATCTCATGTTAAATAGTCGTTGGTCGTTGTTGGTCGGCAGTTTTTTAATCTGATCAAAACGCCTTATGATGATGCATAAGTTTTCCTTAAGTTTCAATATGTATCTGTTGTTTTTTTTTTCTCTCTTAAAAAACAAAAAAAAAAAAAAACAATTTTTTTTTATTCCCTGTTAAATTTTTTCCCTCGATTTATTTTTTTATTTTTCACTTGCTTTATCTTTTTTTATTTTATTTTAAATTTTTTATATAATTTTTGTTTTGTTTCTTTTTTTTTTTTCCTTTTTACATTTTTTTTTATGTTGCTGCTGCTGCTGTTGATATTTCATGATGGAATTTTTAAATTTATTGGAATATCATAAAAATGATAATAATAAAAACAACAACAATAACAACAACCTTAATACCTTTCATATAATATGCTTTAAAAACAAGTAAAGAAAAGTAAGAAAGAAAAAAAAGATACATATTTAAAAAAAAAAAAATCCCCATAAGATAACGACAACAAGATGAAACGCATCATCACAAATCGGTTTTAAGCTACAAATAAGCTGATAATAATAAAAAAAAATAAAAAAAAAAATAATTGCAATCATAGAATAAGAAATTCTTCTCCCTCAATTTAAAAAAAAAAGTATGTATGTATATATTTTTTTTCGTTTACTATACATGATGCTGGGTACTCTGAGATGCTTGTTGCAATCCACGAGCTCACAATAAATGCATGCATGCTGTGCTGTTGCACATAAAGTATCTTGTCCATGAGCAGCATACTGGTGGACGAATATTGCTACATTGCATATGCACTAACACACCAGATTTTCATTTTTATTTTAGTTTTTTTTTTTTTTTAATTTAATTTTTTTTTCTTTTTAGTTAGCATCAATGGCAACGCAACAAAAATCAACAGAACAGATGTAGAAACTTAAAATGATAAACTGGAATTTGAACCTCCATTCTTACATTCCTCAAGTTAAAGCTTAGCTATTTTATTTATGCGCTATACTCAGATTCCTCCACTACAGTCATCATCATCATCGTTGGTGATTCTTCTGACTGACTAAATGTTGTGTTTCTGTTGTTCTTTTTTAACATTTTTTTTTTTTGCTTTTCATGTTGTTTTTTTTGTTGTTGGTCTTATTATTACTGAATTTGATTTGGTGGTATCATAAACATAAGACCGGCAGGGCTAAAGCAACAAACCAAATGCCTGTACGCCATGCAAACAGGGCTACTGTACCGTGAAAAAGCGTATTTCGGTAGCTGTGGAGAAGTCAAATCGCACAAATTTAAAATCTCACTTAGCACATCTGGCGGTTTTTGCTGGATATTATAAATTCTTTATAGGTACTCCATATATAGATATACATATATGTACATACATGAATATAGTTCTGTATAGATACATATTAAAAAATAAAAAATAAAATGTTTAGTGTGCTGCGCCTGTGCTGTTTGCTACCATTATAAAGTAAAAGAAGTAGAAGTATGTATCTATAATTTCATTAAAAAAAAGTATCTATATAGATACCTACTTTTTTTTAAATAAAATTTATATTTGATTCGTTTTTAACTCTATTGCTTGTATTTGCTCCTGTTGTGGCTGCTGACTATTTTAAATATACATTTTATACAAAAATAACATATTTTTATATAAAAGATATAGGTACATATGTATGTAAGCATTTGAATAGGCATCAGAACTCAGAAGCAGAGGCATTAGAATAAGCAGTGTTGCTGAATACTATTGGATGATTGTATTCGTTTTCACTAAAATTTAATGTTACTATACTCAAACTCAGCCAATATACGAGCTATAGAATGTAATTTTAATATATTCAAGTATGGTGTATGGTATATGGCCTCGTTCTCTACTTCACAGCATTCTTTCGATTTTTTTATCTGCTTTTTATCTTTTCTGCTTGGTCTTTCCTTTTTATTTTTTTTTTTTAAATTTTTTTTTTATTTTATGATTATTTTCTTTAATACTTATTTTATTTTATTTTTATTGTGTAGGTATATATACTTAAAATTTAAAAAAAAAAAAAAAAAAAAAAAAAAAAAAAAAAAAACTTAAGATTTTCTGAAGAATAAAAATAAACATACACTAAACTGCATGCCATTACTTGGAGGAGTGTCTTGCGCTTGACTTTTGTTGCAAATTTTAGACATATGTGCCAGTCAGCAACGTTATCACATTTGAATAATGTTTAAATTGACTTTTTTTTTAAATTTTTATACAAAAAAAAAAGAAAAAAAATCTTATTGTGTATTGCATACAACTGATTTCTTTATTTCTTTGTCAAATTTCCTTGATAAAATTTAAAAATGTTCATGATTTCATTTTTTTTTTCCATTTTAAATTCATTACATTTAACATAAATGCGTAAATCAGAAAATTTAAAATAAAAAAGCATTTATCTTTTCAGAAAAGAAAAAAAAAACTCAATTTAAAATGAAATATTTGAAGATTTTCATTGAAATAATATGACAAAAGATTATCTTTGGATTAAATCAGATACATTTATCATAAATTCTAACTGAATTTTCTTTTATTTTTATTTTTTTCTTTTCCTTATTTGATTTTTAAATTTCTCATTTCAAAAGAATAAAAAAAATGATGCAATAATTTCATAACTTGCAATGAAATCGAACATCTTTTTTTTTTTTTTTTATAAAAGAAAACTGGATTTTACATTTTTTTTTTTTTTAAATAGATAAAATTTTTGCAAATATCACACAGATATTTTCGTAAGATACATATCGTAAAAAAAATAAAAAATAAACAAATAAATAATTCGGCTATAAAAATTATGAAATTATTCATATTTTGTATACCTAGTCTAAAAAAAAAAAATTTGAATATGAATTGCAAAATATGAAATATTTTCTTTAAATTTTTCTTTTTTTTTTATTATTTATTAAAAATATTTTAAGAAGCCGGTTTTGTTCGTAATATTATTGATTTATAATCATCATTCTCATTTCTTATATTGAAGAAAAAAAAAAAAATAAAAAAAATAACTCTATGTAAGTACGTGCTTAAGAATAAAAATAATTATTTAGTAATGTAAAGAATGCCAAAAATTTGTTGATTTAACATACATACATATATGAAAAATAACAACAAGATAATAATAATATTAAAAAAAAAAATAGAATATCTTATTCTACGTCATGACCATTTAAAAAAAAAAAGTGTTTTTCTAATTTTTTTTTTTTTTCTAAAAAAAAATATTTGAAGAAAAAATTTTTTGCATAAATTGGCAACTAAACAAACTATGTAGGTATTTGTTTTTGTTTTAAATAAATTTATAATTATATGTTTCTCGTTTGAGAAATATTTGCAAAAAAAAAAAATAAAACAGAAGGGAGTAAGGGGTATGAAAAAAATATGTGGAATGTGTTAAATAAAATAAATGATATCTATTTCCTTCAGTTGAATATTTATTAGGCAAACTGAAAAAAGAATAATCAAAAAGAAATTCCATTGTGAATTCTATCAAGAATTTTATCTTTTTTTTTTTTAAATTGTAAATAATCAGGTTTATTAAAAATCAATTAAAAATCCGATAAAATTTCCACTTTCTACATATTTTTCACTGAATTATGTACATACATATTTTCAAATCTTATAATGGAAAAAGTGAATTAATATTTTCACTTTTTATCGTGAAAAAAATAAATTGTAATTTTGATATAAATCTGGTATGATGAGAGAATTTCAAAGAAAATGGTTAAAAAGTTATGATTTTCACATTATTTTTTAACCCTAGGATTGTCTGATCGTTTACAAATGCATACATTTAAACTTTGAGACTTATTTTAAATATAATAGTGTAAGAGATTTGAGTATTCTTCATCAATGATTTAAAAAAAAAAAAAGTAGTAACTAAAAACAACAAGCGACATGGCATCCGATAGTTTAATTGGTAACAACATTGCCCCAGAAATGCGAATGTCTTAGGTTCGATTCTTAGTCAGAACAAATGTCATTTTTCTTTTCTTAGTCTACTACAATAGTTTGAGCTAGGACCTTGAAACTTCTTCAACTCCTGCACTGAAGGATTATAAAAACTACCCCAATTTTCAAAATTCAAGCTCAAAATCGGCAGGTAAAAATATAATTTTTTTTTTTTTTTTCGGAAAAACACAAATCTGACTGTGGTGCGTATACAAATGTATACCATACATGTTTTATGGTAATTTTGGATTTTTACTTTTTTCGGAAAGCTGTATCTCAGCATCCAGTTACAGGATAATCATACAGGTCAATTTTGAAGAGGACAATTCAACAAATATTTGGGTCAAAAAATTACGGTTTTTGATTCACGGAATGCTGTAATATAGCTTTTTAAAAGAATTTAAAAAAAAATTTCCATGTAAAATGTATGGTATACATTTGTATACTCATCGCCAGTTTGGTTAGTCAATTCTAGGGTTAAGGCAGAATATTAGTTTTTAAAATATCTGAATGAGAAGTTTAAAATTTGAAGAAATTTTATTTAAAAAAAAAAAAATTCAAAACATTTCGTCCAAAATTCATGAGATAATAATCTTTTAAAAATACACAAAAATGCCTCCAAAAATTTGAATGAAGTTGACTCCAAATCTTCACCATAAGAGTGTTAAAGGAGTCTAGACTTATTAAGTTTTTTTTTTTTTTTTTTATTCACGCAAGAAAATTAATAATAGTACTTTGTTGTATGTAAAACAGAATATTGACTTATTAAAAATAAACAATAATTCAATTATGATTAATTTTTAACTTTTTTTTACACGTTTTTTTTTTGTTTTGTGTTTGTTTTTATTCTTAAATTCAATAACAATAGACTTCGATATTTCTGTATCAGAAAATAAAAAAAATGTATCCAAGATAAAAAAAAAAAACAATTCAAAACAAATTATTAATTGCTTTTATGTAATTTCAATATACAATAGTACAAATGAATATATCAATTTATATTTTCGTTTGTTTTACTTTTAAAATGACTCAATAATTAGTTATTAATTAAAATAAAATTTATCGAATGATAGATAATATTTAATTGATGAATTTATTTTTACTTTGTTGTTGTTTCTTTTTCTTTCTTTCTTCTTTTTCATTTATATTGACTGAATGAGTCAATTGAAAAAAAAATTCTTTTTTTTTTTTGCATTTTTGTACCTTTACTTTTTCATTAGGTTTTTTTTTTTTTTTGAATCAACGTCATAAATTGATAAAAAAAATTTCAAGTATGTTTAATTATTGTTTGCATTTTTTTTTTTTTTTGCTTTTGTGTATATACAATTTTCGTTTTTAAAATTTTATTTAAATTTATTGTTTTATTTTTGTTTTTTTTTTTTTCAATTGAATAAAATAATTTAAAAAATTAACATAAAAATGTTTTATGTAAATTTTGCACAAATAATGAAATTATAAAAGAAAAAATAAAGAACAAAAAGAAACAGGTAAATCAAGATTTTTTAAGAATATTACAAGAGAAATTTTATAATTATTATTTTCTTTTATTTTCTTAAATTTTTTTTGAAAATTTAAGAAGAAAAAAAACTACAAAAATGTTAGAAATTAAAAAAAAAAAGATAAATTTTAAATAATTTTTAACCATAAAAAGTAATATGATGGATATTAATGGCAACAGTATAATAACTCTATATAAATATTTCTCACTCATAAAATATTTATGTGGGGTACCTAAACTTTTAATGATTATATACTTATATACTTTGATGCTGATGATGATTATGAAAAACGAATTAACAAGTGTTAAAATTATTAAAATCTCATGAAAGTAAAATGTCAACGACTTAAAAATTACATATATGGAAAATATGTGTACATATATAGGTATGGTTTTTTCTTTAAATAAAAAATTACAGTCTCTAAAGACGTTATGTAAAAAAATAATTTTAAATATTTTAATTTTTTTTTTTTTGTTTTTTTCAAATTTTTCATTCAAAAATCTTTTTTTAAAAAAAAATCCAATAAAATAAAAATATGTCTTGAATTTTTAAAGATTTTTCAAGTTAGTTTCCTTCATTTTTTTTTTGTGTAATTTTTATTCTTTTGTTTAAATTCGCCCACAATAAATTTAATTTAAATTTTTTCAAATTATACAATAATTTTTTTTTTCATTCACCTTATCTTTTTCAATACGGTTTTTTTTTCGCAATAATGCCAGTATCAATACCAAATTAATGTTTTTTTTTATATTATATGTGAAAAAAAAGTGGTGTTTTTGTTTTATTGAAATGTATATTATGTTACTGACTGACTATTAAACATTTTTTTTGTTTCTATCTTTGTTGTTTTTTTTTCTCTCAACCCACATAAAAAATTAATACATTTTTTGTATCTTTTTTTTTGAATTTGGCCATGATTAAAAATTTTTTTTTTTTCAGAAGTTGATAGATAATAAGCTAAATTTTTCTTTTATCATTTAAATTCATGATAATTCTTTTGCAACGCAGGTAATCACATTAAAAAAAAAAAATACGAAAAAATGTAAAAACTTAACAAAAAAAAAGAAGAAGAAAAAAAGTATTAAAAGAGTTTCTGTAAGAAAAAAAAACACAACATTTTTAAATAACTTCAACATTATAAAATATGATCTGTGCAAATAGTAAAGATACCTCAATATGTAAAACAAATTATAACACAGGGTATTTCAAATCGAATATGAGCGATAAAATTGATGAAAAAATTATTTTTAAAAATTCTGAAAAAGCAAAATAATTTCTTCAATTTCCACAATTCACAGCCTCTTGGTGAATTAATTTGAATAGAAAAATCTTTAGAGCGAAAGAAAATCAAGTACCTACCTTTTTTACTACTTAATTGAAGAAAAAAAACTAGCTAAGTATTCAAATTAATTAACTTATCGTTTTAACTATTTATAAGCTTTTATCATATTTTTCAAGTACAGGTTACTTGTTAGTTATTTAAAATTTTTAATGCTTATTTATTTCTATCAGGCAAGTAATTAAAAATATAAAAATACATATATTTCTAGCTATATCGCTTTTTAGAACATTATTTTATCGATTCAAAAAGAATTTTAAATCAATAATAAAAATTGCAAAAATTGTAAAATTAATTCAATGGAATCTTTATGTTGAATTAGCATCAATTTTTTTCTCTAATAGTTTCTTTTTTATCAAAAATTCGGAATAGTAAATTATTTAGATTAAATAAGCAAGCTGAACATCTGCTTGGAATATACCCTAACTATGATATTTTTGTTCAAGAGAACCGACAAATATTTCTTAAAATTAATACCAGTCCCATTTGCCTTTCAAAAAAGTATATATTTCTAAGGAAGAAGAAAATATCAAAAATAAAACATTTCCATGTAGGTATCATTTTCATTCAACAGATCAAACAAGTTTTCATTTTAAAAAACAAATAAGATAATAATTGATTCATTCAGATTCAGATAAGATTTTATGGTTTTTTTACTAGCAAATCTTTTAAATTTCTTGGTAATTCATGATTTTTTATGCATATTTTTAAAAATTTTAAACGTTCCTTTATTATTTTTTTAATTAAATTAACAAATATTACTTTGTGGAATAGTAATGAGATTCCTAGTTTTTATTTATTTATTTATTTATTTTTTTTTAATGATAAATTAACGACTTTATAAAATTGAAATACCCTGTTAAATTCTGATGATGATAATGATGATGAGTATTTTTCGAAGAATTCTTATATCTTTTATACAAATGTACCACAAAATATGCCCAACTCTGTGCATTTTTTCTTTCTTTTCTTTTTTTTATTCTTTTTAAATAAAAATAAGTATAAGAATCTTTTTTACAAGCTTTTTAGTAAGTATCTTAGTACATATAGTTATACAGTTAATGGTAGCATATTTGAACAGTATTCAACATCAACAGCAATATTTTTGTATTAAAAAAAAACGATGTTAGGGAATAAGAAATAAAAGATTAATGAACCACGACAGGCAATAATAATTTTTACGACTGCAACAAAACAAATTTGCCTTCTGGTTCTACGCAAAAAAACTAAGAAGCATAATATATTCAATATATAAGATGCCCACACCGATTAAAAAATGAAGAAAAAAAAAATATATATAAAAAAAAAAGAACTTTACTGCTGAATTATTATAAATGTTATATACTCGTAGGTACGTGTATTTTATGAGCAAATTACTCAGAAAGAAGAAATTAAATTAGTTATATACACTTTTGACTTGGGACCTTTTCTTATTGCCTTGTATTTTGTTTTTGTTGGTTTTTTTTTATACTCTATTTCTATACTTGAATTATTTGTTAATTCTTTTTTTTTTTTTTTGTTATAACCCTCAAAGTCACAAAATACAACATGTGTTGCATTTTTATGTTCAAATTTCCATTATTTTGTCTTTAAAAAATTTGCGTTTGATAAACCTAGAAGTAAGAGAATTCAATTTGTTTCTGGCAAATTTAAAATCCCAGAATGATAAGATAAGATTCTTGCTGTTCATCTTGAAATTTAACTCAGATATAATAAAAAATAATAGACTGCAATTCCAGCCACATACATATATGTTTAGCATACTTCAAGAAATCTTCAATTAAAATATCACGAATTTTAGTCCAAATTATATTGAGCCGAAATTTTCAAAGATAAAGTAAAATTTCATAAATAAATACAATTAAGATGTTCTCTTAAGAACGCAAACCACGATATTCTAGATCTAAAAGATCGGAAAGAGCTCGAAATATACATAAGTCGACTCTAAATAAGTTTAAGAGTCTTCATTTTATTCAATACACTTTTTTTTCGCAAATTAAAAAAGGGTATCTTAGTATCTTTTTACTTGTAGGTATAGCAGCACTTGCTGTTAATTAAATAGCGAGTATTTAAAAAAAAAAGGAAACTCTACATTAGAAATAAATTAGTACCTTTTAAGCCTGAAATATCAACAGTTCATATTTTTTTTTTCACTTAAAAAAAAAACGATTAATTCAGTGGGTTTAGAGTTATCTAGAAAATTGTACCAAAAGTTTTATATAAAATGGCTTCATCACTACCCCCCTTAACACATATGTAATTTGTATAATATACTTGACTTTTAGATGTTCCATTGAAAGAAGATAATTGTATTGAGTTTCTTTTGGCGCTATGATTTCGGAAGAAATTCACATACTCTTTAGCGAAGACTCTTGAGAAAATCATAAAAAAAAATAATAATGCAAGCAAAGGTCTGTGATTCTGTGGGTTAAAATAAATTATTTATGGATATAGATAGATATGAAAAATAAAAAAAAAAGGTAAATAAGAAGTATGTAAAGTAAGCAATACAACAAAGTATAATCATAACAAATAATAATAATATGTAAGTGAAGCATATATACACATCATACAATGAAATGGGAGATCTGTTATAATAATACAATTTGTGTCAATTGTGTGTGGTTTCTACAATTAAAATTTAATATAACCAGTGGACAAATATAAATTTTATTAATAGTACAAAGATTGTTTTTTTTTTTCTTATTTACTCTTTTTATTGTTTAAGAAAAGAATTAAAAAATCATAAAATCAAGAAGACGAAAGAAAAAAAAACATAAGAAAACTTTTATGAGGATCAAAATAAAAACAGAATTACAAGAGACAAAAAAAAAAAAAAAAGATTGAAAATATGATTTTAAGAAGTCTAACATATTAAACATATTAAATTTTTTGTTTTTATATTTTCCGTTTTTTTTTGTTTTTTTTTTCTTTTCTGGATTGTTTTTTTATGAGGTAATAAAGTAAAAATTAATTGACATTAAAAATATATGTAGTATGGATGAATAAAAAAATATCTACCTGGGAGATATTAAAAATGTATCTTTTGCGAAAAAAAAAAATTAAGAAAGAAATAAGCATTCTCCTTCTTTTTTTTTTTTGTTAAAAAAACAGAAAATTAATATTATACATTTACAGATATATAAAGGTACATTTTTTTTTTTTTTTGCAGCACGTGCCAGTATATTGAAATTTTCAAAAGTCAAAAGAGTGCATAATGTATGACCAAAAAAGAAAAAGACAAAAATTTAATAAAAACCAATCTATATATTTTATCTAAATTTTTCTAAAAGTAAAGATAAAGAGACTTATATATCCCTTTTAAAATTTTTAAACAATAATTTAAGTATGGTATTCATGGAATTTTTATAGGTAATAGTTGCATTCCACATTCTCTGACAAATAATAATTCGTCTGGCATTTTGAAAATGATGCCTTATTGTTATCGATAATTATTCAATTTGTTGGTACATAGTATGAAAAGATTTAGAGAATGGTATTCATAAAATTTTATTTCTCTTTTCCCTCACAATATTTTTAGAAACATTTCTTTTTTTTTTTTCCAATAATAGATTTTCGTCTAGTCATTCAATAGCATTCTTTTTTTTTTCTTTTTCTAATTTTAGTAAAATAAAATTGTCATTAAATTTCATGATAATGCTTTTTTTTTTGTAGTTATTTTAGAATTTTTCTATTTGAAACTAAAACGCTTTTTTTCACATCATAAAATGAAAAAAAAAAAAATTGTAAACACCTATTATTTAAACATTTTTCATGAAATTATTTGGATTTCTCTATTTAATTGGATGATATTAGAATTTACCTGTAATTTAAATTTTTTGTTGTTGTTAGATTACATACAAGCTAACGTGTGACTTAAATCGTTAGTATACTCACTTTTACAATCCATAAAAAAGTATTCCGAATTATATAATATGGAATGTGGGCATTTTTTTTTTAACTTTGATAGATATCATTATTTGGCTACCTTTGAAAATTTGATTTCTAAACAAGAAAAAAATATTCAACCGAACGCAAAGTGTTGAAAATATCTTTGTCAAAGTATGGCTTGTGAATTTCAGAACAGATAAAGAACCTAAATTAACATTCTACATTCTAAATTTTACAAATAATTATTTTTTACTTTTAAAAATATGAACTTACATCAGCAAAGCTTGCCGCATAATATTGCTCCAATGTGAAAATATCTTGCTCAGATAATTGTCCTCCAGTTGTTGTTCCAACATTTTGTAATGGTACTTGTGGTGATGCTGAACCAGAACTCTATATTTGTATAACACAAAAAATAAATTCAATCATTAAAAAAAATATTTTTCATCCTTATTGTTTTTTTTTTTTAATTTAAAAGAAAACAATGAGAAAAATTATAATTTTAATTTAATTTTTTTTTTTTACTTGTAATCCATTTCCTAGTTCAAAACGATGTAAATCCTGTTTAATACGTTCTAATGCAATTGCTGCATAATTTTCAGATCTTCCAGATGATGTTGTTGGCGTTTTACCACCAGATGATGTACTTGGCGTTTTTCCGCCCGATGGATGCATTCTTGTCGATACTTAGTAGTCATATCACATAATTATTTTACTTAAAAATAACTTTTAATTTTTTTTTTATTAAATATTTTTCTTACAATTTCATATTAAAATATTAATTTAAATTTATTTATATTATTAATTTATTTATTTTATACTATTTTTTTCATTATTATCGCTTTGTTTTACAATTTAATAAATTTTTTTTTTTTATTATGATATTTTAAACATTTTCTATCTATGAGAATTCTAAAAAAATATTTTATATATATTTTTTTAAATTTATTAAAAAAAAAAGGTAATTCACTATTTAACAAAAACACATTTTTAAACACATTAACAAATTTTCTTTTTATTTATCTCCCTTTTTATTTTTTTAATTTTTTTATATGTAATTTCAATTTTATTCTAAATTTTAAATTCCTTTCGTTTTCTTTTATTTTACTATTTTCTATAGCATTGACTATTTTATAAATTCAATATTAGATACTTATTAGTTTTATGATATTATATGTATTTTTTTTTTTAAATATTTAGATATATATAGGTACCTACTTTTTTTTTTTCATATATAAAAATTTTTTAAAAATCTATCTTATCACAACGATTTTCTGAGATATATCCGAAATTTATCGCATATTTTATTAATTTTTTTTTTTTTTTAAAACATATGTATAATAAAAATTTATTTATTGATTTGCAAAAAAAACCAACTTTTTTTTTATCATAGAAAATATGTGAAAACTTTTTTTTAAAATATTTATAAAAAATATTTTATAGGGAATAAACTACGAAAAAAAAAATAAATAAAAAAAATTATTGACACGTGTTTGCTGTAGCACTTTTATTATATTTTTTATTTATTAAATTAAATAAAGTATTTCTTTTACTTTTTTTTTTTTTAATATTTTATTTTTTAATTGATAACCTTATTCCTTTCGTGTTTTTTTTTTTAATATTTATTTTTATCTTTTTTTTTTTTCCTCATTTATTATTCTCAAATTTTAAGACACACACAAAAAAAAATATATATATATAAAGGAATTTATTTATTTTTTTTTCGCAAATTTTAACTACCGCATTCCAGAATACATTATTTTTTATTTCGACATTCTAATACATTTTTAAATAAGAATACGTTATTTATTTTTTATTTATTTTTTTTTTTGTTAAAAATATATTTAAATAATAAAGTATACAAAAATGATTAACCACTTTTGGTATGTGACCTGTAAAGAAAGTAAAAATAAAAATATATCATGAATAAAATTTTACAACTAAATTTAAAATAAATTTTTTATTGAAAATAAAAAAATGTTCATATATGTACATACATAATATGTACGTTCAATAAATTACAATAAAATTGTAAAGCAAAGCAAAATAATGTAATTTTCTTGTTATATTTTTTTATTTTCATTAATTTTCTTGATAAGAAAGAAAATATTGTACGTATTTAAATTTTTAATAATGTTTCTCCGCTGAATGTTTAACATTTTTGCATTTAGTTGAAAATTTATTGATAATTTATTTTTCTATTTAAAATTTTATGAAATTCTTATCGTAAAATTCTTTACATAAATAACATGATAATATTTTTTTTTTCATTGTATCAATAAAAAATTATTAATAAATGTTAATTGGTAATTATTAAATTACATATTTAGACTGTTATCTCTTAACCTTTGTTTTGCAATGTACATACGTTATACATATTAGCAATTTCACTGAATTAAAACAACAACAAAAAGTGATTTAAAAAAAAAAAAAGTGAAGAATTTATAAAATAAAGGACTTTTAGAAAATTTCAGATGCTTTGCTTGCAACTTATTTTTATAAGATTTTTATAATCAATTATCCTTTTCTTAAAAGAAGATGAAGTTCTGTATCCTTCTCCTAAAGGACCTTAAAAACCGGAGCTAATAAAATCAGTCTAACAGAACCAAAGATACGGAATGAAAAGTAGCATAAAGTTGAATTAAAAAAACATTGAAGAGGATTTTTTCTTAAAAGGAAATTCAACAAAAAAACTTCTTACTATTTGTCTTTTTTAGTAAAAATCCATGTTCTGTCAGACAAAGTATCTAAATTATAGAAAATCATTAAAAAAATATACACTGTTCGAATTCAACAAATTTAAAATATATACATATATGTATGTACTTATATATGTATTTTTTGGAAAGTCCTGCAAAACATACTAATGTAGCACCAAATATAAGAAAAAATCTTTAAAATTGCATCTTATTTTCTCAAATCCAGAAACAAAAACTAAAATATGTATCTTTAAAAACCAATTTAATTATATGTATGTATTAAATTTGCATAACATATTTTCCTTGAGCATATATATTCAAGTATGTGCAATTTTTTTTTTTTTTTTTGCATTTTGTAGAGAGGGAAAGTTAAAAGCTATCTATTATTATGTTTCGACTATGTCACAATATTTAAACTTACATAGCCCGGATGAAGGCGAATATTTTTAAACATTTTTGATATTCTCTAAAGATAATCATTAAAATATATAATGTACATATAAACACACATACATATATGCAACAAGTACATAAAATTACATAGTTTACTTGCATGTACCTACTTGCATGGTTCATTGCCGTATGCCATATCTCTACAAGAAAAAAAAAATTTTTATTTTATTTTACTTTTTTTTTTTTTCTCAACATTTTATTATTATTTTCTTTGTGATCTTTTGCTTTTTATCTCTCTGCATTTTGCTATAGTCATTATATCTTATTTTTTTTATATTTTTTAATCGTAAAATACGCACATATGGTTTCAAAATTTATCATTAATATGCATGCAATGGAACACATTCTTGGGCATACACAACTTGTAATAAAAATAATACGTTTAAGATAAATATCATTAGAAAATGTTTTACATATTTTACTTGTCAATACAAAAAAAAAAAAAAAAAAAAAAAACCATATCACTGTTTATAATTACAGAGATTTAAAATAAAAGTTCGTTTTTTTTTTTTCATAAAATAAAATGGTGATTATAAGCATTCCTAATTACTTTAGGAACTAAACTTATTCATTGCAAGTCTGTTCATGGCATTAATAAGATATAATCTTTTGAAAAAGGACATTTTTGTAAATGTTTTCTGTACTAAATCAAAGTTCTTTCACTTCTTTCAAATTCAAACAACATTAAACTTTATTTTAAGACCTGTCATAATGGCATGGTTTGTAGCTTACAATTCATGTAAAACTAAGTCTTTATAGAAAATACGTTTTATTTATTTATTTATTTACTTGTTTAATTTTTTTTAGTTAAACCAAGATTAAAGCTAGAATTAAATTTTATTTAGTGAAACATGAATGGTCAACAGAATTTTTATAATTACACAAATATTTTAATTTTGGAAGAAAAAAAAAAGTAAAATAAATAAATAAATTAAAGTAAATAAATTTTATGTACAAAATCCCCTTTTTTTAAAAAAAAAAAAAAACAATGACTAAAATATTGAAAAATGTTTTACCTCATCAAATCAAAATTACAAAAAAATTTCAATTAATTTAACTTTTGTACAATTTTCAAAAACAATTCAATCTAACGTAATTTTTAAAAAATAAAGAAAAAAAAAAACATTTAAATTAATTTTTCTTTGTAGATATGATTCACAATAATAATAATCTTTACTTCAAAACATTTTAATTGATTTAAAACGTACCATCAAACAAGAAAATAATAAAATTAATAAAAAAAAAAAATTAAAAAAAAATAAAAATAAGCACGTTAACTTTAAAATTAACGTCTCATACTTTTACAATTACTCACTGGCAATTATAAATTTGTCGAAATATTTCCTGTTTTTCATAAGATGAAGAAAAAAAAAAAAAAAATAATAAAAAAAAAATAAAAAAGATGTTTATAAGAGTAAATATTTACATATTTATTTTATTCATTTTATGATTGTATGAATTTTACTATTATTTTTTTTTTTTTTACTTTTTAGATTAAAAATGCAATAAATAAATATTTTAGCTACCAATATCATTTTTAAAAATTCATTACTTACTTCCACAAAAAAAAATATATATATGTATAAAAGAAAATAATAACAATAATAATTTCACTTTCAGATTACATTTTAACAAATTAAATGATCGTTGAAAAATCATACGCCCACTCATTTTAATTATAACGTCATTATTTATAAAATATATATAGGTATAAAACGCATATAATAACCACCTAAATAAATATTTAATACATTTTTTTTTTTTTAAATAATATTGATATAAAAATTTGTTTTGCGTGATTTTTTTTTCATTTAAAAAAAAAAAAAAAACAAATCTACTAAATTTGAATCTGATGAGTATCATGTCCATTTTTCTCCTCCATTAGGGAGTATGTAATTTTTTTTTTTAAATTCTTGTAAATAGAAAAAAAAATTTAATCAAATTTATAAGAGAGCAAAAAAAAAGAAACGAATAAAATTCAGGTCTGAATTGTGTTGTCTGACAAAAAAAAAAAAAAACAAAAAAAAAATAGGAAAATAAAAAAGAAAAATAAAGAGAAAAAAATTTACACGCATGGTTGATCATTTACATGTACTATGTATGTACATTATATTGTAAATGTACATATATGTATATTCTCTAGATTATATATTTTTAATATATTATAATACTTTTATAACATATGGAATGTGTACGTATACACTCTATAAAGTTGCGCTATTATTGAAACAATTTTATTCATATAATATGAAACTATGATGATTTTTTAGCTATATAGCTTAAGTTCGTCGGCTATAAAATGATAACTTATATGCGATTGGACAAACAAAAAAAAATTATAGATAAATAGATAAATAGTATTAAAGATACTAGATGTATCTATATTTATAAAATATAATCTTATGTATCGTGTATCTTTCTTTTTTTTAAAGGGACGTATACACCTGAATAGAATTCAAAACTATTGGCTAGTTTTATTTAATTTTGAATTTAGCTCGAACACAGATGTAACTTGAATGTTTTGTCTCACTGTTAAATTTTTTGTTTTAATTTTCTACTTACTCTTTTTTTTTTTTTAAATATTATCGCCAGATGAAGAATTTTAATATGAAACCATTAATTGATAAGTAATAAACGAATATGAAGGTTATAGAGCCAAAATTATCTGTTTTTGGTCAGATTATCAGTTGATGAATTCTTGATCTTTAACCTTTTTAAACTTTCCTCAACATTATCATTAGGTAAATTTTATTCGTTTTGATTATGAAAAACAAAATATAGAAATTCTTTCAGTTGTATAAAATTAATTTTTAAATTTAATATTTCTGTTGCTGTTTTTTTTTTTGTATATTTTTAGATGTATATACCCCTTTAAATTCCAATATTAAATTAAATCAACATCACAACTTTAGCAAGTTTTTGAAGTTGTTATACTTAATATATGTATATATCTTCTACTACATAACAAATATACTATCTTCATTATCATCATCATATGCTGAATATATTCTGAATATACAAGATAGCTTGCTGCTGTGATATGAAGTCAACAAAATGTAAAAACATGTTAAATATTTTTAGGCACAAAAATTATAATTTTTTTAATAGGTACATACATACGTATGTATATAAATTATTTTTTTTTTACTTTTTTGCTTTATAAGATGATTTGGTGGATCGTCCAAGTCGTCCAAACCAATTCATACAGCAGCAACATCAAAAATATATGTTTGTACAAAAACAACAAAAAATAGCCAGTAAAATAAGCAGCATTACATATGATACTAATAATATATAATATACAAAATATATACATACATATATGAAGACTTAAATTGTAATAAATATATATTTTATATTATACACATGTATCTTATAACTTTTAGATACTAAAAGAAAAAAAAATTCAAGGAATATTTATTATGATTATATTTATATACACATAAAAAATTGTATAGTATATATAATTTAACTAGCCCGAGAGCGAATATATAAAATTTTTCCATTTTAGTATATTTGACCTAACAACATTTTGTTAGATTGCATAGGTGTGTATTTCTACGGTTAGTTAACTGCAAATAATTTTATTTGCACGTAACATATCGTAACCTTCCTCTCTTTATTTCTAAATTATGTACATACGTATATATCCATGTACATACATGCATGTGTACGTATATATGTGGTAATGTATTATGTATATGTATATTTTTTTTTTTTTAATTTTTTTTTTCATGTATTTAACATTATTTTGTATTATATTTTATGTATAACATTGGAATTTAAATGGAATTTTAAGAATTTCACTAACACATTGATGCCATTATTATTATTATTTTTTTTTTTATTACTTTTTATCATTGTAAATCAACGTAATAAATGTATTTAAAAAATAATAATAATAAAGACCATATAGAATGAGTAGGTTGATTTGAAAATAAAAAAAAATAAAAAAATTTGTATATAATTGTAATAATTTAAAATGTGCTCATTTATGAATGTACAATCAATTAGAAATTGTTTTGTTATGAATAAAATAAAAAAAATAAAAATCTAGGTAGATATAACAAGAAGAAAATTTTTTTTTATTATTAACTATAACCCATGTTTCCAATAGAAACGTTATCAAGGATTTTTTGCATATTATATTATATACTTGAGAATACGTAAACTATGTATGTACATGTAAATATTTGCTGTGATGAATTAAGTTTTTATAGACATATGTATGTACGTATGTATATATACATACATGGTGTCCAAGAGATAAGATTGAAGAAGATGGAAAGTCTTAATCGTAAAAAAAATGCAATCTTTTGATATTTTTACAAGTCAGAGAGCAAACATAATAAGCCTTAAATAATCACCATTTTCTCGTCAAATTTTTTTTTATACTTCTAAGAGTAGTGTTATGATGTGAGTCTGTATTGAGTCTTGGCCTCCATTAAAATGTCTCTCCACTTCTGTCGATCCAACGCTATTTGTCTCCACAGTTATTAATCTTTAGCTATCTTACATTTTCGTCAATGCAGTCCTTCCATCTATCTCATCTTTAGTCTTTGCTTTTTCAATATTCTCATTGAGAAGAAAATCTAACAGACAACGACCAAAGCTTATGTTTCTATAGAAATTATTTTAAAAATGCATCAAGAGAGATGATTTTTAAAGCCTTTCTTGTTGCCAAGGAAAAGAATAAAGTGGAAGGGTTTGCTCCGTGACACTGAAACTTATTATTTTTACTTAGTTTAGTTGAAAAGATTAAATATGTAGACAAGTCTCTTCAAAAATAGGTTGTTTATTTGAAACTTCCATTGGTTTATGATTGCCTATGGTTTCGAACCTGTATCTGTCGAGTTTATTGCATTCGTTTATTTTTATTTTACATACATATTTACTTTTATTAAGACACTTAATTGAAGGTTTTTATAAAGTCAAAATGTATAATAATTTTTTAAATGTATCACTCTTTTTTTTAAGTCACCCTGCGATAATGTAAAAAAAATGTTTCCCTAGTATGTATAGCAGTTTCTTTATAATAATAATTTGAATTACTTATCAGAAATATGTACATATGTACTTAGTAGGTAGGGTTTTATTTATAAATAATCAACAACATGAGACTAAAGTAAAAATTATTTTGAGAAAATAAAAAAAAATAAATAAATAAATTACAAATGTTATAAATATGTAATTCCAAGTAAAATATAATAATTTTCTAAATTAAATTCTCATGTACTTTTTTTTTCTATTTTAAATGTTTGTCTCTTAATAATTTAATAATCATGTTTTTCGTGATAATTAATCATTTATTCATCGATTATTTTACTTTTATATCAAATTAATTTATTCCAGTTTAAATTTTTTTTCTCATATTTAATAAATTTCAAGAAAATAAAAAAAAAATTAACGAGTATGTATTTTAATCAATTTATAGTTCATGTTAAAAACAAATTACATGAACAAATTTTTGTTTTTTCTTTTTTTTTTTTTTTTAAGGAGAAAAAATAATAAAATTCCATAAATTGTGACTCTTCATTTAATTTTTCAATAACAATAATCATCATATAAAAATTTGCTTAATTTTACATGTGATAGGTACATATATTACATTTTAAAATAATGGTCGCGTGGTTAATTTCATTTATCTTCAAATTTGGTCAACTAAAAGTTATAAGTTAGTTATTTTTTTTTTTATTTTTTTTTGTCCATTATGATACATATACGTATGTATATACATATATATGTATATATTTTTTCAAAGGTATACGTTCATAATATAAGTATATAATCATCTTGAAAATATTTTGTTCATAACACCCACACAATTATATATTGAAAAAATGTGATATTTCTTTTTCGTTATTTAGTTTTTTTTCTTTCTTTTTGAATTTAATTTCAATTTAAAAGAGATCTGGCTAATTTTTTTCAATTCTATAATTTTCATTTTTTTTTTTTTTAGTTCTTTTATTTTTCTGTAATTATAAAAACAAAAACAAAAATATGTACATAGGTAGGTACAATGTTTTTAGTTGATTTTTAATAACATTTAATACCTAGGTACTTCTTAACATTAAAAAAAAACGTGATTATAAGACAGATCACAGGAAAAAGGTGGTTAGGTTTTTTTCTACCTTTTCGTATTGGATGTTATTTTAAATTAAAGAAAACAAAACAAAAAAATACCTCAATTTTTATATGAATATGCGATCTTAAATAGCGGATTTATAAAAAAAAAATACATACAAAAATAAAATTAACTTTATAATAAGAAAAGAACTGGATATTCAACATTTTAAAATGCATTCTTTGTAAAATTTTGTGAATGAGTCATAAAAAAAAGTTTTTCATAAAAAATAAAAGAAGAAATAATGTAACATAACAAAGAAAATGTTTATTCAACCATGAGTACCTTTATTTTCTTTTATAAAAGAGTTTTTGTTTTCTATATTGTTTTTTTGTTTTATATAATTTTTGCAAAAAGAAATGTCTTTTTAACTTTTTTTCATGTTTATAAATGTTTGCATATACATATAAAATAATAATAATAATGTGATAAAAGGGTAAAATATATCTATGAGAGTTCTATAATGAACAATTTTCACTTTTTAAAATACATAACGAAAGATATCCTGTTTATTGAGAAACAGAATTTTCTTTAAACAAAACTTGATCTTTGATTTTATTCAATTTTTTTTTTCTTTTTTTTTTTTTTAAATAAGTGGCTTCATGTCTTTTGATTCGTAAGTTAGATTGTTCTAACTAAAAATGCACCTTGAAGATTCTCTTTTACAAGTTGTTTAACATTGAAGCACTTCAACAACAGCCACACAATTTTGTTGATTTTTAGCTAATTCTTTTACTACAGAAATTTGGGGAAAAAAAAAAAGGTTTATACAATAGAATGGAACTCAAGCATTACCATTAAATTTCAAAATGAATTAGGTACTAGTTGAAATTGAAATTTTTTAAAATTTAATTGCAAATAGTTTCACTAATTTTCCATATGTACAACACGTGGCTAGAACATAAACAAAATGTGTTTCTATAATTTAATGAAACAGAAGCCAAATATTTATAAAGAAAAAAAAATAGAGCCTATAAATGACGTAAAGAATACAGAGGAGGTTCCTATTGTCTAGACTCTAACTAGAAATTCCTTACAGCACCTGGCCAAAAATTTCGGTACAACATATTTTTTTTTCCTCTTGTATATTTTAAGGTAATATTGCGAATTTTTTACTTTGTTGTCACACCAAATTTCATTTATAAATTTCTTTTAAATTAAAATCTAAAAAAAAAAGTGTAATTTTGAGAGAAAAAACAAAAAATTCAAACATTAAAAATTAATTAAATTTTTGTTATAATTTTTCAAATGTCAAACACACAACTACATTAACATGAAATCAAAATAAAAAGCAAAAATATTACAAAAAGAAGAGTAAAAAAAAAACGAAGAAGAAATGATAATGAAAAAGAAAAAAAAACATTTTGGTCTAAAAATTCCTTAGCCTATGCAATTGTATTGTGAATGTATGTACATTTTTTTTCTTCAGTTTTATTTTTTTTATTTAAAAATTCAACTATACAAGAGGAGGAAAAAAAAAAGCAAATGAATTGCTGCTGCAATTTATCAACTTACCATTCAGCTTTGATTTTTTTTTCCTTGTAAAATTTTTTATTTTATCAATTCAATTAGTCTTATAAAATTTTAGAAAATTTTCATTTTTACTTTATTTTCTTTTCACTTCAAAAAAAATTTTTTTTTTTCGAGTAGATACAAAAAAAAGTTAAAATCACTTTAATAAGATTTTCTTATTTAAACAGAAAGGAATTCTTCAAATTTTTTTTCCTCTTAATATGCGATTAAAAAAGATATGTGTTTTTTTTTTCGTTTGTTTTCTTTATTTTTTTCAATGAAAATTTAATTAAAAAAATTATTCGTATGAAGGCACTTCATTTAAGGCACAAATATTTTAAAATATGAACTTTTATTATATTAGAAATTCCACTTTTTTAGTAGAAATTAACACTTCATATTGAAAAAAAAATTTTTTTTTGTATTCGATATGAAAAAGAAATTTTTTTTTTATTTTAATAAAACAAAATCCTTGAATTTAATGTCGTTATATTAATTTTAATTGAAACACAACACTTTTTTAAATATTTTTTTTAAATTATAAATTAATGAAACTTCGTTAAAAACTAAAAATTTGAAAACAAAGAAGTATCGGAGCTCGAAGTTAACAAACCACCAGCAGCCATATTGAAATAAAGAAAAATTTCTAAATGGTCGAATAATAAATATTCCAATAAGTCGACGACGAATTTGTGCCTGTAAAGTATGAACACGACATTCAACAACCCTAAGTATCACATTGCGACGGATATTATTGCATGCGTTACGCGTTACGTTACATGTATGTATGTTTTCAAGAGAAAATGTTTAAAATCAAACAGATAGTGGAACTTGATAAGTGTGTTTTTTTCGGACTGAATTTCTTGAGTCGACAATAGAGGTCGCTACGAAAAATCTCAGTTTACAGAAAAGTATCCTGTGGTATTAAAGTTTGGGGTTATTACGTGATTTAGTAATTTGTATTCAATATTTACATATTCTTGACTTGTCTTGTAATGTTGGAATTTTTCAGTGAAATTTGTTCAAGTACCTATGTAATTTAATTTTTTAACATGTTTTTTTTGGGCACTTAAACTGAGGTTTTTTTCAAGAAGAAGGTAAGTGAGCTGAGCAAAACTGATGTGAATACGTTTCACTTCCTTAGTTCCAATAAAACACAGCTTATGACATGAGCCATTCTGGTTTGTTATTTGCAATCGCTTGAAACGAATTTGATTCTCTTGTAAGAGATTACAATTGAATTTGAATTTCATATATTCGTGACGCACGCGAAAATAGTATTCGCCGCAGTCTCATACATAGGGTTGCAAAGGTGTTATGTTTCGTGAAATGTCAATACATTTACCTATGTATATCTACTATATATATATGATTTTCATAACCTCAATCTTCTTCTGTAACAAGAAGAGTCTGATTGGTTTAATTTGATTGAAATTTTTTTTTAGATTACATAGTAAATTTGAATTAATAATGGGTAAAGTAATGTCTGTAATCTCCCGTAAAGTAAATCGTTTCAATGTAGAAAATAGAGCACACAGAATCCTTGATCGTGATAAACCAACTCCAGCACCAAAGTATGAATCAACAATAAAGGATATTGAAAGAGCGATGAATGGTAAAAAATGAGATTTTTCTATATATTTTATTTGAAATATTTTAAATTTTGAATGTAAGCTATAAAATATATTATTTAATTATAGAGGATCCAGATTTTCTTGTTAAACAAGGCATAAAAGACATAGAATTAGATGAACGTTTAAAACAGGTTTATGTAACATCGAAGGACAGCTATGTGAGTTACAAATGGAATATAACATTTAAAAAAATTTATAATAAATTTTTACAGAGTTTCTAATTTTTCAGATAGATCTTAAGCAAGACGATCCAAATCGACCATTACCATTAGATCGAAATGCAATTAATGATTTTGAATTTGGTTTTAAAGAACCAGAAAAAGTATCAATAGGTCGTTGTACATTAAGACAAGCAATACAATTTATATCAGATCATGAAAATGATCCAAAAACATGGACTAAAGAAAAAATTTCAAATGATTACAAGTTAAAAGAATCAAACGTGGGTAAGTTTTTAATCTGAAAATAAAAGAACCTATTAAATTTTTATTATATTTTTTAATTATTTTTTTTGTTTTGTAGAAAAAGTT
This sequence comes from Bombylius discolor, assembly GCA_939192795.1. Lineage (NCBI taxonomy): Eukaryota > Metazoa > Arthropoda > Insecta > Diptera > Bombyliidae > Bombylius > Bombylius discolor. The sequence continues at coordinate 15,192,265 of OW584241.1, read as the reverse complement.
TTAACTTATTTCAGAACATTCAAAGTTTACATACCTGAAAAAGTTAAAAAAGAAAATATTCTTATTCAAACAAAAAACAAATTACTTGGAGATACAAATCAAAAAGGAGAAACTTAGGTAAAGTAAAAAGAAGAAGAAAATGTTTTAGTAAGATGTATAAATAGAAAAATAATAAATTAAAATTTCAAAGCTTTAAAAATTTAATGAAAAACAGTTTTCATATTTAATTATTCACAATATTTATTGCTATTGTAAAATTTGGTCTTAAAATTGATTTAAGTAAATCAAAATAATTATCAAAATTTTGTGATATTCTTTGACCAATTCCCAAACATTCAATTGCCATAAATAATTTTAAACTTTTTGGTGCATTTTCAACAGCATACAATAAAATGAATTCTTTAAAATAACAATAAAATTCATTTTTTTCCAAATAAATATCATTCATGAAAATTTTAAACATTTGATAAAATATTTCTAAAATTGCTAATTTTTGATATTTTGAAAATTTCATATAATCTGAATATTCAATTCCATCATTAATTAAATTATAACAAATTTCATTTACTTGATCATTCCAATTATTTTTAATGATTTTTTCCAAAATTTCTTTTTTATTCCAATTTTTAATGTCATCCATTCGAAAATTTTTATAATAAATGAATCGAGGTTTTAGTTGATTTTCATCTCTTTTATGAAAAGGATAACCTATAGGTTGAAAAAATATCTTTCATTAAAATTTCGATTTAAAGTAAGATAAATTGAATAGACCTTGTTTATAAACGATTTCTAATTCTTCTTTAGTGAATAAAGGTTCTTTTTCTTCTATTTTTGAATATTCCTTGGGTGTTTCATAATTTTGTTCCTTTTCCAATGGATATGGTGGAAATTTTTGTGGATTTTGATAATTAGCAACAGGAAATATTTGGTGAAGTATTTCAGAATTATTTGCTTCTGAATGGTAATTTTTATTTTCTGAAATTACTTCATTTGCTACTGAAAATTCAGAAAAATTATCAAAATAAGTTCTTGATGAGAAAGGAAATTTGTCTGACATCTTTTACTATTTTATTTTTTATGATTAAATATTTAAAAATTACCAGTGTTTTCGTTGTTTTAATGTGTTTTTGTTCAATAAAAAAATATAAGAGAGCAACAAACATAAGTTATCTTAAAAATTTTATTTATTAAAAATCAGTTGATTCAGATACATTGTACGTAAGAATAAAATGACCCAATAGAAATCTGATAAAAGCCAAAAGTTGTTATCTTTTGTATTTCTTCATTTTGTGATCTTTTGCAGCAAAGATTCCATATCAGGAAGATAATATCTTAGGCTGTTTCACTTTTTGCTTAGACTAGTTCCACAAAATAAAAAATTTTAACAGAATTCACTGCAAGTATGAAAATACCGATTAGCCTTTATTCCTCTTTATAAATTATCTTATTTTTTTTTTTATAAAACAACATTTGGTGGACAATCATACAGATTTAAACTTCTATCTTCTGATACGGAAATAACTTTATCGTTATTTAAACTATATTTAACACCCCATACTTGATCCAGATGATCATTAAATGTATGAATACATTTACGTTGTGAAAAATCCCATATTTTAACTGTTTTATCAGATGATGATGATGCAAAATGTTTACCATCCGGTGAAAATGATACACATAATACCCATGATGCATGTCCAGATAATGTACCAGCAACGTCAGAATGTGCTCTAAATAAAATTTTTTTTTAAATAATTAAATTTTCTATTAAAAGTATCTTAAATTTTATTAAAAGATAACTTACACATCATATAATTTCATATGTCCATCATCTGAGGCAGTTAATAACATTTGTGAATCTGGTGAAAAACATAAACTTCGTACAGACATTGCATGTCCTTCTAATGTTTGTGCGACTTTTCCAGCTGCAACATCGAATACATTAATGATACCATCTATAGCTCCACTGGCTATATACTTTCCATCAGGACTCTTCAATTAAATTAATAAAATTTAACTTTTGTCTATTTTAAAAGAACATATGTTTACGAATTACTCACATATGCTATACTTAATGTAAATTTTCCGTTTTGTGGATCTAGTACTTGTTCTGCTTTACCATTTTCAACGTTATATAATGAAATTTTACCTTCATGTGAACCTGATATCACAAATTTATCACACGGTGAAAACGCTAATGTCCATAAATCGACTGGTCCAAGTGATAACTGATTAATTAATTGTCCATTTTCAGCATTCCAAAAGCATAAACCGGAATCTAACGAACTGCTTGCAATTACTCAAAAAATAAAAAATAAAAAAACAAATAAAAAGTAAGATTTTTCCTTAATATTATATTCTGTTGTTACTTTTTCCATCAGAACTAACAGCTACAGAAACAACACCCAATGAATGACCAGACAATTGATGTCGTAATGAAAATGTATTATCTTCCTTAACATCCCATATTTTAACTAAATCATCAACACCTCCAGTTACAACATAATCTCTAAATTCTGAATTTGTTTGTGATTGTATTGAATCTTTACTTGCTTCTGGATCTTGTTCATCTTCATTAGTCTTTTTATTTTCTAATGCAATCTTACCCCATGTACATGACCAAATTGCTTCATCATGAGCCAATTCTTGTTTGTGAATTAAAGAAAACTAAAAAATAAAAATTTAAAAATCAAAAAAATGCCTAAATTAAATGATAAAAAAAATATGCAGTCCAATTACAGAAATAATTTGTTACTGATCAAAGCTAAATTACTTCTTGAAAAATCAGGACTTTATTGAATTAAAAAAGAATTTATTCACCATTTTATAGTTATTATTTTTTTTAAAACACAATTTAAAATCAAATTAATTGTTAAATAAAACATTTAAGTAATATAACCAAAAAGAAAAAAGCCGCTCGCTTTATTGTAATAAAGCCCCCTGGTTGACATTTACACAATTACACATAATAACCACTTCGGTACTTTACAGTTTACCATTTTTGCAAATTTTCGTTGACATTTACAAGTTACCCAAAAAAAAAAGTATATATGACAATACTGTCGTTAAAATTTCGTTCAATATTTAAAAACAAGTCACTTTTAAACACTTTTTTAAAATCTTTTAAATATTTTTTGTATTGGCACTTTTAATACGAAGACAATGCGGTTTGATAAAGCGATGTCGGAAAATACCAAAGCGATTAAATTTCGGTTTTTGAATAGTTTTACATTTGCAAACATTTGTTTAATATTAAAAAAAGTTATTCAGTTTTCTTATTTTGATTAATGGCAACTCATGGTTCGTCATAATTCTTCGTTAACTTGAAGTATTCTTTATTTTCGGATTTGTGTGAGAAATACATTTAAGAAAGATCCCATCTTTTGCCAATTATTTAGTAGTAATCTATAAATTTGTTGAAATTTTTTTTATATCGAATTAAAAAAATTTTGAATAGAAAAACGTCAATTTCGAAGAAATCGTCGTGGAAGTTGGGTGGTTTTGCTGGTTGTCTGATCAAGAAAAAAAAAATTAATAAATTCCAAATATTTTTTATTTTTAATTTGTTCTTGGCTAAAAAAGCAAAAATAAAAAAAAAAAAAAAGATTTTCAATGCGGAGGAAAAAAATAAAAAAACAAATCAATAAAAAATTAGTCACAATCATAAAGTGAATTAGACATCAATTATTTTAAATAAATTTTTTTTTATTTCAAACGAAATTTTTATTGAAAAAACAAGTGAAATTTTTATTTTTCAATCAAAAGTAAATTTTTAATTTTTGTCTTTTCATCAAAAAAAAATTTTATGTTGATGCTGTTGAAAAGTGCATAAAACTCCACATTTTTTATGTGTGCTTATTTTTTTTTTACATTTATTTTTGTGTTTGTCCATTTAAATAACGTGTATTCAATTTATTGTAGAATTTGTTGAACTATAAAAATAATAATATACTTGTTTAATAAAATCATAAATAAATTGAAAGTAAAAATACAAACAAGAATTTTGAAGTAAAAATAAAAATTAAATGTGGTTTTTTGTTTGTTTGTTTAAAATAACAGTGTAATTTTTCATTATTCTCAAAAGAAATTTTAATTAGATATTTTATTTTTTTTTTTTTTGTGTTTTATAGAAGAAAAAAAAAAAAATTAGTTTTTTGTTTTTTCGAAGCAAAGAAAATTCCGTGTTGTGCATATAAAGAAAAAGTATCTAGTATCTTTAGTTTTTTTTTTTAAATTCTGAATGAAAACATAAGTACCGCTGCTTCATGCCAATATTGCTTGGAGAAATGGTCAATGGAAGATAAATAAGAAAAAGAATCGAAAAAGTCTTAAAGAAAATAGTTTCTGTCTTTAGAGTACCTATAAATTTCTTTATAGCTATACTTCTTGGATTTATTTTTTTAAAAAATTCTATAGCTATGAATCATACATCAATTTTTAAACAGCAATAGAAATTAAAGTAAATAAAAGAATAAAAGAAGAAAGTCGCAAACTTTGGATTTACCTGTGTACTTGCTGTAATAGGTGTAACAACCAACTACATTAAATTTCCAATAATAAAGGGATAGTGTGCTCTTTTGTTCTTCTAAAAAAAAGTACGAAGAATTCAAAAAAGTTATTGTAAGTTTTTTACTTTATTAGAAAAATGATTGAAAATCTTGTTTTTTAAAATTTTTTGTAGGTTTTTGTTTTTTCTAAGTGTGTAGTTAACTTATTTAATAATTTTTTTCCTCTTTTTTTTGTGTTAAATCACGATATTGTGGTAGTATAGTCTGTCTTATAGATTAATTATTTTTACAAGATCTTAACATGAAAACAACATTATTGAAGTGATATAAGTATAAATGTATGTAAGAGATAAATGGTACCTTAATGATTGTGTGCTGTTAATAAAAAAAAATAAATTTAAGAATTTACTTTAATCAGGTAGTATATAGAAGTTACACTATACACGCTAACACAAAAATCATGCAGGTGCTCAACGAAAATGACGAAAGTAGTTTTCGTTGCCATTAAATCATCATCAACTTTATTCTTCAAGGTTTTTTTTAATAAATGAAAAGTTGTTAGTCTAGGTAGGTAATAAGTAATTTGAGAAAAAATTAAGATTCTGATGCTAAATCTTATTTTCTTATTCTTTGTGTTACCTTAATTGTTGAATTAAATTTTACATCTGCTTTTAAAATAAGAAATTAGAAGGGTCTGATTTTTTGATGAACATTTAATTTAGGGCATAAAACGGTATATTTTCTTTTAATATCAGAAAGAAAACAAAAAAACATATAAAATAGCTTTGAAAAATGTCAAGTAGCAAAATAATGCATGAGTACATATTTCCAACTGAAAGCTCACATGTCTATAAGTATACTGTATCATCTATTGTCTTATCGACCACAAATGAAATTAAAGAAAAAAAAATATTCTTGCGAGTAGAGAAGGAAAATTGTATATGCGGAAATTGAAATTTTATGGTCCACTTATGGATCTTAAGTGGATAAGATATGTGGTGTATATATGGCATAAAAACAAAATTGGAGCATTTTTCTCCAACTGGTCAAAAAATATCAAAAGTTAATGCTAAAGAAAAAAAAAGATACCTAGTCCAATAATATACGTGTACCAAAAAATATCATTGAGCTAGTATCATACATATCAATTCTAGTATGACAAAGGAAAACAATCTGAATCTTCGAACGCTTACTTGAATATCTGTAAGACAGGACAAATGTAAATCTTGTAGATATAACGTAAAAAATTCAAAAAATGTAAATTACAAGTACCGATAAAAATAGATCTTAAAAAAAAAAACACTGCTGTTAATTATTCTGAAAATCGATTGTCTATTTATTTTATATTTGAAAACATGTCTAACATAAATAATAAGTTGTGGCGTTTACGTATTTTGGTCCATCATATTTAAATTTACGTCACGACATGTATTTTTTTTCCTTCATTTTTAATGAAATGTGAATAAAATCAAAGAAAATTTTATGCGCCAGATTAAATATTTTGTTGTTTTTTTTTTTTTAATTAAAAAAATAAATTCCGGCCAATGAAATTCTAGTAGGAATGAAAATTTAAATTAATTGCATTTTTTTTTTTTTGCTTACGTATACGAATATTATTCCAATTCATTTTACCACTAGTTTTCTAAAAGAATATGTTTGCATACTTATATATTATATCTACCTATCTAATTTAAATTCATAAAACGGATAAGATTGAGACTTTTTGAACACAAAATGTACGTGACATAGAATTTTGAGAGAATTTGCCTACAATAGATATTTATTATCTTCTTCTTTAAAAAAGAAAAAAGAAGATACACTTCTCATTATCACAGATTGTTTATAAATATAAAAGGATGAATATAAATTAAATTTGAATAGGCAAAACCTCCATTTATCACCTATCATTAGACAGTGTCCTGCAATGTCTTCTATCATTCACCATACATTGTATAAAACTAAGTGGATACTAATATACTTACATTTTTTTTTGTCATTGAAAACGCTATCATAATGCAAAAGCATAGATTTAATCAGTGAATTAAAATTAGTCTTTAACGTTTCTTTTGTATTTTATGTACAAATATTTATGTAAATCTAAATTCTATATTCATGTAGCTTTTAAAATAAAATAAAAAATAATAATATGATCTATACAAAAGATACTTGAGTATTATGTACTCTAGTATATTCATGAGAGTATTCAAAATATGAAAGATATGCTGTTTTTTTAAAAAAATTATATTGGCATAAGCTTACAAAAGCAAATATCTTTTTTTTTCCAATGAATCTTTTGAAAGTAACTTAAATATTTTCTTGATTAAGAAGTTTTTTTTTATTTGTGTGGTGTGTGTGTCATTTTATTATTAAGAATAATATAGGGCTTATTATTCGAAGAAAATTAAAAAATATCCTTCATCATAAAAGAGATACTCAAGACTGAGTAAAAGGTGCCTTGAACTGTCATAAGGTACGGTATAAGGTCATAACCGCAAGGCATTATAAAAACTAGTGGTCTACTAGTTGTAAAGAAAAAAAGTTTATTTTGCAAATTTCTTTTGAGTTTTCATTTAGAAACTTTCATTGAGAAATTTGCACTTTTCTCTCAAAATGTTCTCATAGTAAGTACGATACTATACATATGTACGTACATACATATTTGTACGTTTTATGAGTCGTTACTGAATTTAAGAATTTAAAATATTGATTGCTGTCTCGAAAACAGACGATATCAATGTCTGTATTGAAATTGAATTTTATTTTCTAATTTTAAATTTTTATGGAGGTTTTTTTGAATGAAAACTAATTAAAAACATTTGAATAATACTTATGTATTGCTATTTTTAAAGTATTGATAGACAGGGCGACAACTAAAAATTTCTGTTTAGCATTTTAATTGGAAAACTTCTATTCCATTATAAAATTGTGTATAAGTACATACATACAATACACACGTAGTTATTACCTATAAAGTATTTTTACATATTCAAAATTCATTTAAACATCGAACTTACATTTAAATTGAATTTTACTATTAATTTATATTGTATCTTTCAATTAAACTTCCTTTCCTTCAAAGTAATTAAAAATTATATTTTACTGAAAAATTATTTTTAGAGATTTTCAATATCCGATAGAATTTATTTAGGGTAGAAATTTTTGTATTTTCATTTTAAATTATAACAATTTTTCAATTTAATAAATTCATGCACACACAATGTTTTATTACAAGAATCTTCATATAAAAAAGTTTTTATAGAATTTGGTTTTTTTTTTTGTAGATATGCACGAGTATATCTATTGTTATTATCTTTTTGTGTCTGGAGTTCTTTTTTTTTTTGCGTTCATATAAAAAGATAGATGTTGATACTAATGGAAATTGAAATAGACAAAAAAATGAAGACGAGAAAAAGATTCTATCAAGATAAACCAGAAGTAATCAATAAAAAAAACAAAATAATTCAATGAGTTTTCTAAGTAACATAAAATTCTATTCATTATTTTGCCGTAATGTAATTATACATACATATTATAGGTATATATATTTTTTGTCTATTGTTATTTATTATTTTTCATTTTCAACATTTAGGAGTCTGACTCAGTTTCTTGATTATAATTCAGATAGTTTATGTGTTGAATTGTTTAAATATCAATAAGAGAAAATAAAATTGAAAATAAAATAAGAAAATTATGTACATTTTTTTTCTGCTTGATATGTCATTCAGTACAAAAGGGAGGTTTAAAAACATTGGAGAGAAAGGTAAAAAAAAATTATTAAAAAAATTACATAGGCAGGTAGTCAACCAGCATAACAAATCGATTGGGTAGGCCTTCCTGTATAATAGCAAAAATTTACCAAAAAGCACAGAAAATAAAAATGAGGGCGAAATTATAGATACATACATGTACATGTGTATAGTATCAATTATAGTTTGCATGACAATTTTTAAGTACTACATACATAAAAAGTGAAAATCTCACTATAATAAAACATTGATGAATATATGAATAATGTGTACATTACATACAGTTATTCATATTTGTAATTATGTACATACATTGAAATTTATGTACATAACAGGTACAATGAATATTTTATTAGGTTTTTAGGTTCACGATTTTTAATCGATTTCAGAATTTCAATGTTTTCTTATTATTATTATTTTACTTTTTCTACTTTTTTTTTTTTTATCGTATTTATTTTTCATTTAAAATCTATGGAAACAAGAACAAAATAATCATACATAATGCATAAAACAACACTTTCTAGGGATCATCCTATTAAAAAAAAAAAAAAATTGAGACTAAAATAAAAATGAAAAAAAGAAATACATAATATAAATTTCCATATGTCACATACTAGTTAAGAATATTAAAATCATTGTAAAGTCACTGGCCTACTCTTAAGAAAAAAAAAAAAAAAGTATTGTTTTGTTAGAAAAAAAAAAACATATTTCTCGTGTACGATTTAACTTACTACAAACTGTATTTCTTTTTCTATTATTATTATTTATTCTTTGAACAAAAATAATACTTAACGCTTTTTTGTTTTATTTTCTTTTACTTTCTTATTTAACATTTTTTTTTTCTTACTTACTTTTTAGATGGAAGTATCTGATGTGTTACATCTAGTTACATGATTTTTTTTTTTTTTTTTTCATTTTAAAAACATTTTTCCAGATGTGTTTTGTAATACAAAACTAGAGTATAAATAGAATGCAATTTCTTCTGAAGTACTTGAATACATCAGCTTACCCACTTGTACTATTTTTTCGCAGTATTTTTTCTTAATTGCAAAGTTTGAATGATTTTTTATTTTTAAGAAAATAAAAAAAAAATCTTTTCTTTTCTTTTTTTTTTCCTTGCTTTATTTATAAAAAGATGAATAAATTTTATAGATGGTAGAACAAATGTAGCATTCAGTATTTATTTTACCCCCTGCATATAAAAATTTTTATTTATTTATTATAAGTTATAATTACAATCAAACTTACAATTGTGCATAATAATTACTTGAAAATTGTTTTTTTCTTGTTTTTTTTTATTTTTCCTCTTTTTTTACTTATTTTTTTTTTATTGGTTTTGTTTTCTGTTTCATGATCTTTTAATTTGTTTTAAATTTATATATTGTCTGAACGCAATGAGTATAAATTTAATTATTATTTAAAAAAAAAAATAATAAAAATAAGTTATATTACTTATCAAAATGATAGACAATCAAATTTATTGGCCTTAATAATTTCAATTATTGAATTATTTATAAGGCTAAAATGCATGTAGTAAGAGCATTTACTTATGTACATATTTATATAGATGGTTCTATACATACTCGTATATATTCGAATTTAAGATTAATTTTAATTATTATGATTTAAAAATTGAAAACAGTTAATATGGCAATTAAATAGGAGTATTGTGTATTTATACATTTTTTGTATTTAATTTCATTTTTATTGTAACTTCGCCCCTATTATGCATTTTTTTATGTGTTCATAAAATCAAAACTTTTCTTTTTTTTTTCTTCAAATAATTTAATAAAATTTTTGAAAAAAAAAAATTCATTACAAATGTAATTGAACTCATTATCAATTGAAATATACTTCATTTTGTGTTTTTTTTTTCTTCATTCTGATTTCATTTGAAAAAGCAATTAAAAGAAGAGAGAAAAAATTTTAAGGTTTATGATTTTCTGCAATAATTTAAAATTATTTATTTCAAATAAAGACTGCAATTAAAAAAAAATTTCCTATTTCTTTTTCTGCAAAAGAAAATTATCAACAAACAAAAAGATACATAGTAATAAAATAGATAGGGTCAATAGTATCTATTGAATTGCTTGAGTGAATAAAAATATTTTTTTATTTTAATTTGAAATTTTTTTGTTGTTTTTTAACTAAAAACTAATTTTATGATTTTACTTTTGATTCGTTAGTAAAATAAACAAAAAAAATTTCCATTTTATATGCTTTTTAGTGATGGATGGATGTTCAATTAGATATTGTAATGAAAATTTGGAAACATATGGCGTTTTCATTACTCCTTCATCATGTTTGCAAAATTTATCTTCATCGTTTTAACATATGAGTATGAATTCATTGTTTTTTTTTTCTAATGAAAAGAAACATCCTTGCATATCTACACCCAGCCTTTCAGACTGATTGCGACATTTTCAAAATTGGTTATCCTCTTCCCTAAAATTTCGGTATGAGTTTTGTATTTATCAAGCTTTAGAACCTTTAAATTTAGAATAAATGTAAAAGTTACAGGATATTTTTTCAAAAATTGATTAAAATGAGAAAAGTAATGAAAACAAAAAAACAGTAATTGTATCTATATTTGGGTTGAGTGTGAATACAATGAAATATTAAAAAAAATTGGCTAAAGACAAAAACATTGAATAGTCAAAGCAAACACTCCTAACAATTTTTTAGTATTAAACTGGCAAACGAGAGTAAGCCTTTTTGTTCTGTAAAACAATAGCAAGAATTATTGTACCGTATTTTTAGCGACATTTTATCCTTTTATTTTTAAATTATGGTATTTCACAATTTCACAATGTTCTATTTAAAAAATAAAGCAAAAATCAATAAATAGGTATGTCTGCAGGATATTTTCTGCACAAAAGGAGAATCGTTTTATTTTTATTATTTTCAAATAATCACAATCTTTTTTTATCCTGTTTGAACACAAAAAAAAAAAAAAAAGAAATTAAAAATAAAAATGTTTTACTCGTATATTTACCAATTTCTTTGAATTTGAATGCAAATTGAAAAAAGAAAAAAAAATGAAAGAACAATGGTTAGGTTGTCACGTGCCATTTCATTGTAATTAATCAACTTCTTGAATATAGTCTGCCTTAAACCATTTTTATAGAGTATCTAAGTAAATGACTATAATATATATCTTTTTAGAGTAGCTAGATAATAACAGTTAAATATTTACTTTCAGTAATGGATTTTTGTTTTCTTTTTTCTTAAAAAAAAAAAAATAAAAAAAAGATACTCAATCTAAAAACCACAAATCCACAAAAAAAAAAAGTTTATGGAGAATGCGTGCAAATAAATGAGTGTACTTACCTAAGTAATCGTTATTAGAAATAAGAGAGATTGTATTATAGCAACTGGTTCAGTGCAATCGTTAATCACAATCATTGCATTGGTATAGTTTGTAAAATGTTGTAAGTAAAAATGTAATAGGTAATCTATCTAGATGTAATATAATGTTGGGCTCTATACTATAAAAGTACACATAGGCTCTAACACCTGATTCGTATCTATTTTTTTTTTGTAGTTTCAAGCCTAAATGAACCACTATACCACCTCCCACAGTACTTAGTTTGCTGTAGAATTTGTTCAACAAGTAGTGGCATATACATATAATATTATAACATACATATGTACATATATGTATGTAGTAAAGCGGTAAATTAAATATTAAATGAATTGAAACTTAAAAAAAAAAACTGTATGTAAGTACATACTTATTTTTTTTTTTTAAATATATTTTTCATCCTCTTGATTTTAATTGTAATTCTCTCGTGTTGTAATTTTTATGAAATTGCAAACGTTACTTACTTTATTTTTTTTTTTTCAAATAAACTCATAACTAAAAAATAAGCTCAGGAAATATATACATTTCATTCTATTGACTTTGCGTGTTAAACGGCTAACTTTCGTATACATATTATTTAAATTGAAGTGTAAGTAGCAAAATGCATTATGGAATTTTATAAAAAAAAAAAAAATTAAAAAAAAACCTTCCAATAGTAAAGTTCAGTAAGTCATTGTATTATAATATATTATGGGGGGTTATTGTACTACAATTGATATGTGTGTGCATTATGATGATGATGATGATTATAATGAAGAAAATATTGTGCATAATAGGTAGATTACATCTGATATTTAAAGTAGATATTATAAATTTTTTAACGTATGATATCTACCGACACGTTTTACAATTGTACTAACCAATTTATATTCATTTATTCCTTATTTTTTCCTTTCAACAATTTTTTATTCAAATAACTATACGTGTACACATTTCATATTATATTGGTGTGGAAATAGAAAAGAGGAGTTTATTGTCCAGTTAAAATTCTTCACATTTTTGTTAATTAAAATTTTCAACTTAAAATAATTCTTTTTGATTCTTTTGTTGTTATGAATTTTATTGTATGTAAAGATATAAGGTAAATACACCTACTATCGTTCATGATTATGTACATAGTATAGGAGGTTTGAGTATTCTTCATCAATGATTAAGTGGTAACTGAGAACCGCAAGCGACATGGCATTCGGTAGCTCAATGGTTTAAGAGCATTACTCCGGTAAAGTAAAGGTTCCGTGATTCGATTCCCGGCCGAGTCGAATGTCGTTTTTTTCATGTTTTTCAGTTACTACAATAGTTTATAATAATTTTTAAATATGAAATTCTTAATTTTTCCTTCATCATAAATTTACGCTTAATTGGATGGTGGATGGTACATTTACAATATTATAATAATAAATAGGTATCAAACTGTGTATTCAAATAAAATTGAAAAATCTTTTTACAAAATGTAATTTTCTTTTTTCTGGTATGATTTTCTAATTTAAAATAATATTTTCATATTTATAAATGCACTTGTTCATAATAAAAAGATATAAATAAAATTATTTGTACTTATCTTTGCAAGTGTACTTTTACATTGATTTATTCATAAAATGTATGCACAAAAAAAAAAAAAAAACAAAAAAAAAAAAAAAAGAGAAAGATTGAAAGTGCAAGAAGCAAATTGACTGAATATTTATAATTATATATATAAAGAATTATTATAAATGATGTTGCCCTGACTTGGCATTTTCTTATAAATAGAATAATGTGTAATGTATTTTACTCAATGTTATACATATATATGTACATATGAATAATTATACTAAGTATATTCAGTTTTGTATCTTTTTGTTTATGAAAAATGCATTCAAATGTTTTGTACATATTTTGAAGCATTCAATAATAAAATGAAATTATTTTCTTTTATTTTTGGAAATTGTTTTTTTTTTTTTTTTTAATTTTTTTATTTTAGAAAGTTTTCATTTGTTTTGCAAGTGCAAAAAGAAACAAATTAAAAATTTTATTTATGTTTTTCTTTTTTAAAAATTAAATTAAATAACAAATTAATTTCAATCACATTCAGAGTGAATTTTAAAAATACATTTTATGAATAATAAAAAAACAATCAAATAAATTATTTCCAAATATAGTTGGTGTGAAATTAGTATTAGTATTTTTTCTAAGTATAACAAGGAAATGAAACTGCAAAATTTTCATTAAAAGTATGAGATTAATAATAAAATCAAATTAAAATTACTTATACTTGAAAATATAAAAAAAAAAAAAGATTTTTTTTTTTTTTGAGGTAGGTAATTATAAGTTTGTATTGTTTGGCTAATAGCCAGAAATTCAAAAAGTGAATAACATGGAACTCAAATATATATATTTTTTTCTTTCTAAACTAAAATTACAAGTACACAAAATTTAAAAAAATATGGAAGTAGTTACACGTAGATATTCTTGTCTTTTTAGTTTTTTTTTTACATTAAAATAATTTAAGTTAGAAAAATTGTATGCAAAGACGATGTAAATATTTATAAAATGAAATTTTTATTCAAGGTAAATTTTTGAAGAATTTTTTTTCTAGTTTTGTGTACCTACTTAATAATGTATCTTATTTCTTTTGTAAAAATAGAAAATGTTTTGAGATACTTTAAATATTTCATTTTATTTTTAAAAATAATTTCCTATGTTAATAAAGATACACATGTGAAAAAAAAAAAACATTATTCCTGTAAACGGAACATTTTTGTGGAATTTCCGTTTGATTTTCATAAACTTGAAATTAAAAAAAAAGAATGAAGACAAAAAAGTTATTTTCAATATTTTGACAATTTATAATATTCAGGAAAAAAGTGAACACAAAGTATAGAAAAGATTTTTTCTTATTCAAAAAGTAAGATGTTTGTAAGATGCTAATAAATTTTCAAAATTAACTAAAATTAAGATATTGTGAAATGAACAAGAACAGGAAGTAGTAGCAAGGATAATATAATTCTAGAAAGATCTTCAAAATTATTCTTCCTGGCTTGTAAAAAAAGTAGATGATCTCTTCAGTTAGCTTTTTTTTTTTTTAATTAGAATATTTTCGGATTTTGTGATCTGATTAACTTGAAATTTGTGCAGGATATTCTTCTCTTTTCTAAAATACATTTTTTATTTGACATAAAAAAGATTCTCTCCACAGGACACGAGTTACATATTTTTTACCATATAAATTTCGCTCTATTGGGGCTCTGCTAAGAAATAACACAAAAATAACTGCACGAATTCGTTTTCTATCAATGAATTTAGTGGTTTACATTCCACGTTAAACTGTAAATTCATGTATGACAGAAAAATGGTCACAAAACCTCAATTAAATTTGAGACGTTAAGGAATAAATAGCAAAGAAAAAAAATTTCTACGATAACATACTACAGGAAACGACAAGGAACTAAATCTGTGAACTTCACACTAATTCACGAAGATGGTTTATTAAAAATACATATGTACATATGTATGTATTCATAAATTTCATAAAAAGTAATACTTTTGTTCAATGTTGTAGCCCAAATTTTTTCTACGAATTAAATATACGCAAAAGTTAATCGTACTTCATGGTTCCATGCCTGTAGTTTCTATTTTTATTTATTGTTCAATTTCATTAACAAAATTGTTAGAAAAACTAGCGATTTAACGTGTCAGATATATTTTAAAAATAATTTTCCGGTTTTTGTTCCTTTAATATTTATAATAATAATAAGTATCTATGACTTATGTGTACAACTTATACATGTAGTATATTTAAATTTATTTGTATGAAAAATCAAAATGAATGAAATCAACATTAAATTAAGTACATTATTGTCCTTGAAACATGCAATTCCATAATCTATCCATCAAATGTCTAGTGAGCTGATAATTCGTATCTAAGTACAAAAGAAAAACACAAAAACACAAAAAATCAAAATTATGTATTTGTAGTAGAGAACATTTAAATTGATTTAATATTTTCTGTTATTGTTGTTGCTATTGTTTGTGTTTTAAATAAGTAACTCTATATAGTTATAGTTAATATACGAATATGTATGTATGTAATCATAATTCATAATTTGAATAATAAACATATTTCATTATTTTTTTATTTATTTTCTTCTTCTTTTTTTTTTTCTAGGTCTATTTTGCATATATTATTTTTATATATATGGAATTGATTCAGTACGTTATGTGTTATTTATTATATGTATCCAGAACAAAGCTTCAATAATAACTCAAGTGAGTATAATAATTATAAAAATAAAAGATTTATAAATTCAATATACATATGTATGTATTATATTTTTTTATACTTAAGTAATGCGTAAATTAAAGTGTATAAGAAAAAAATTGAATTGTAAAACAATGAAAAATTTACAATCACAATATTGTTGTACGAGTAGTTGATTACTTATAAAAGTATATTTTATAGAACCAGTTTTTTTTTTTTTTTTTTAATTTTCATAAATTTTTATTTTTTAAATGAAAAATTTCTTTAGTAGTAAATTTATATCTCTATTTTTATTTTCCTATCATGAAAATGAACTTAAAATTCATAATATAAAATAAGAAGAAGAATTTAAAAATGCGCGGAATAAAAATAACGAATTTGTTTTTATTGAAATATTTATTGCAAAATTTTACCTACGTGTTTGATTGTGTTTCGTGTGATTCATGATACATTTTTTTTTTTTAAGAATAAAATTGATATAATTTGCAGTGAAAAATACAGGGTACGCATATAGTTCAACGTACGAAGTCGCTGACACATAATAGAGAGGACATACATATCAAGGAGAAAGAGGTCAAGATCCTTGACCACAGATTCACTAAAACATTTGGCTTGTATTCTAAAGTTATACTATTTTTTCTCAAAATAAATGTACAGAACTCTTTGTTCTTTCGAACAAGCTTACGGAGTCCTTTTTTAATGCGCTTTTGCAAGAGTTTTATTAATTCAGTTTTTTCCCAATTTTTCTCAATTGAAAAGTTGAAAAATTACTGGCTATTGCATGTCGTACAACATTTTTTCACATTTCCCATATTTTCTATTTGCTGTCAACAACAGTTTTGTGGAAATCGCATGAAAACCCTGTGAATGTCGAATAAAATACGAGTACAAAAAATTTTTGATAAGATAAAATTACAATTTTTTTCTTGAAAAATTTACTGTTCTATTTTAGAGAAATTAATTTATATGTATTTTTGTTTTTATTTGTTGATGTGCATAAGTGCGAACATTTTTTGATACAAACTCCGACAACAGACGTAAAATATTTCTAATTTTTCAAGTAAAATTTTTCCGGGTGTGTGTTATTTTGTTATTGGAAAAATTTTAATTTGATGTTTTTCATATTAATTAAGAAAAAAAAAAAAAATCAAAAATAATTTGAATTCGTTTTCATCACTTTTAAAAATATATTTTTTTATCAATTTTTTGTTAATCGTTTGCGGCTTTCGTAGGCTGAACCATCGTAAATTTAGTGTGTTATTGCTGCTCCCACAATCAATCGACAGAATAAAAGTATTAGATAACATTTTCATGCGTAGACAATATTTTATTCTGTTATTTATTTTGGTTGTTTTTTTTTTCTTTCTCGATTGATTAAAATCGATACTGTTTTAATACAAACAAAAATAATTCATATGTATACTACTTACAATCTAATATCTGATTTATATTTTTTGTTTTTATTTAAAAAAATTTTTATTCTATTTTTAAACATTTATTTTATTTTTTCTTATAAATTTTATTCTTTATACATATGATTACAGATAGTTCATGTACATGTGTATTATTATTTTGTTGTAAAAGAAAATACAATACATTGACTCATTTTTAGAAATTAAAACAACGAAACATTTAATTAAATTTTAAGAAAGAAAGAAAAAAAAAACCCTCCCGTTTTTTAATGTGTGAGTAAAAAATGCGAAAATTTACTTGGATAATTGCCAAAAATTTTCATAGTTAGTACAAAGATCATTGTAATAGATATAAATCTATAAAAATTTATATACATATAATGTATATTTTTCAGATACAAATAAACAAGAGAAAAATAATGATGAGATAGATTTTCATTTTCAGCGATACTTTATTTAGTATGTACGATTCTTAACATAGAATCATGTTATTTTTTTTTTTCATTCAAAAAGTTGCGTAACTAAATTATTTATATTTATACGGTATGTACGTATATGTATATACGTAACTGTGAAGTATCAATCACATACGAAAAATTTATTCAAAATGTTATTAACTTCTTAATTTGTATATTGAAAATGAAATATTTATGTACATTCAATTTCATTTAATGCATTTTCATTTTGAATTGATGATTGAAAAAATAAATTTCTTTTTTTTTTTTTTTTTTCAATTTGTTGTACCATTGATGAAATATGCGGAATTTTTCAATTATACGTACTACAAATTTTGAAAATTCAAGAGAAAGTTTTTTTTTCCTGTTACGATTGAAATTCACTTTAAACAATTTCGTTGAAATGCATTTTAACATTAAAAAATTTTTTTTTGTAGTACTTCAATGAATTATACATGCGGTACACCGATAAGCAACGATGTATCAGGGAATTTTGAAGATTATACAAGCTTTCAATTAATATGTTTTTTGGTGCTAAATGAAGAGGAATCCGGCAGGTGATAGAAATTTAAATTCGTTTAACAAATTTAATTTTTTGTTATTTGTTTCATTTTCAATTTATTTTTATTTTTAATTGTAGAAAGAAATTAAATAATTAGGCTATTTCCTTTACAGAATTAAAAATTCAGTATTTTCTTGAGCTATAAACCATAATCACTGTTGTTCGTATTAAATTTTCCCTATATTTTCCTAATTAAATATATTCAATGCATATTTGCAAAATTATACCAGAGAAAAGTTCAGTAAACTTTTTCTAAATTTTTGTTTTATCTGAAATTTTTAAAGATTTTTCCCCTTTTCTTTCCTGAATTTCAAAAAACTGTCATATTTGTTCAACAGAAAATGTTATTATGTATTTTATTCAAACACACCTGGAACTTTATTTTATTTGATTTTGATAAACAAATTTTGTCATAGTTATAATCTCTGGAAAGCTTTTTATAAGGATAAACTCATCCATTCTAAACACAAAAGAAAACAAAATAAAATTGAAAAAAAAAAAATGTATTTCAATCAGTATCATTGAAAGTATCTTTTATCTCTGAAGCCTTTTCTTGAAGTACAAATGGGTGTTTTTAGAACAGAAAGAAAAAAATACTTTCGTTGAACAAATTTTACAAATAGATAAAGGTATATGATAAGAGACTGTTATCATTGAAATGAAAAAAAGTATTAGAAGAAAACATAGAAGCAGATAAAATTGATAGAAAAGATAAACAAATTGCATTAAGGGAACGAAGATTAAATAAGAAGTTTTTTTTTGTTTGTGATGTTAGTTAAAATTTTTTAAATTTTTATCAATTTCTTGATAAAGGTAATCTATTATATAGTTTATTTATTGACAATAAAATATGTTGTTTTTTTTTAAATTTACTTGTCGTTAAAATTTTCACCAGAGTGCAGTAGACATTATGATTTGTTTATTTTCACTGAGTAAAATAGATATTTTAAATATTAATTATAATTTCGAAAAAAGTAAAGTACATACATATTTACTATTTTGAATTTATCTAAAAAGTCAATGTTTCATTTCTTTATCTTTTTGAAAAAAAAAAAAAAAAGAAATTAATTGCATCTATAAAAAATGTTTAATTATACTGACTCACTTATTTTTTCTTAGAAAAAATTCTGTACTTAAAAGGGTAAAAGATAAAAAAAAAACAGGATTAATTATTTATTTCTATAGAAAAAAAAATGTATTTTTATTTATGTATGTTATACTTGCTATTACCATATCAAGATGTTTGTGATTTTTTATAGAAATTAAAATAGTGATAATTCACCTTTTTAAAATTTTTCTTTATTAAAAGATTGCTACAAAATCCGGAAATGTTTTTCATTAAACTAAATGAATCTTGAAAATGTATAAAGCTACTATATATGTACAAATATACATAAGTAGGTACATATAATAACAAACAATCATTGCTATTAATATATGTAAATAAATAAAAAAAAAATGTAAATCTAAGGTACTGACTGATATTCTGATTAATACTTGTTATACTACATGTGTACAGATGTGTTTAAATATATTTAGTTAGATGAAAATAAAACAAAAATGAAATATTAGTTAGTCATACATTGGCAATTTTGCAATATGATGCAGCAAATAAACAATAATTTGTATTTTTATTATTAAGATAAATATACAATTTACACATATTCATTGCAAAAAAAAAAAAAAAACATTAACAAACTACTATAATGATTATAATGTCTTTCTTTTGTTTGGATTCATACTTAAAAGAGTACCTCTATAACAATATGATGTTTAATTTGCGCTTGTGTTCATCTATGAAAATAATGAATAATGAGAAAAAAGAAAAAAAAAGTAGAAAGTAAATGTTTTTTCTTTTAACTTTTCTTATTTTCAAATAAAAATTAAAATAATGAGTTACAAATTGCATATACATATATGATCTTAATGAACTTTGTATTAAAGCAAAACAATAAATTAATAATAAAAATTTCTAATAATTTTTCATATAATTACTTTTTGCTCTTTTTTGTTTTTTTCGTTAATGTAATTAACAAAATTAGTAATAATCGGTTTTATTTTGTTCCACATTAAAAATAAGTGAAGAAAAAGATGTATGTATCTAGAGAAATTATAATAATGATGATTAAAATTCAATATAAATATTTGCCAGGTGATTTAATAACTTTCGATATGGAAAATTAGGTAATTAAATTTCGAAAATAAAAACAAATCAGATATGTAAGTGTAGTTATAAATTTACGAAATTGAGCTAGTCTTAGGATATTTAAGTTGAATTGTGAAGCATACATGGACACCATTCACAAAATAATTTGAAGTGAACATTTTTCAAGAAAATAGAAAATATATAGTAAATATCTGCCTAAAACTTTCGTCAAAAATCCGTTTTCAATGTTGAATATCTCGGGACCCTGTGAACTGATTAACTTGAAATTTATACACAGTATTCTGCTCATTCTCTACAAAACATTGACACCAAAAAGATCCCTGTCATAGGACGTGAGTTACAGGGCGCCAAACATAAAACTCATGCGAATCAATTGTAAGTATCAAAATGTTACAGTTTTTGACTCATAAGTCTTCTTTAGACCTCCTAATCCCACGGAAACTTTTTTTTTCTAAGAAGTCAAAAAATATAACATTTTGATACTTAAAATTGATGCGTGTATGTAAAATGTAAAATATAACGAAGTGTTAACGTAAAGATGATGTCTATAACAAATTGTTTTCATTTTTCTTTACAAATCAAAATAATTAAATGTACATCATTAAACAGTTGTTTGAATAATAAAATTACATTTATTTTTGAATCTTAAAAATTTTATATTTTTCACCTATTTCATTTGAAAAGATAAAAAGAAAAAGTCCTCCTTTTTATTTGACTTTCGCGTATTATTTTCTTTTTTCTTTTTTTTTTTCTTCATTTGTCTCAGGTGTTTAACATACTTTTTACTTATGCTTTCTTTTAACAGGTGTTTGTTTTGCTAAAAAAAACCATGATTTTTTGCAATAATGCAATCTTCTATTCATATCTAATTTTTCATTTGATTTTCAATTTATCAATAAATGGAAAAAAAATTATATTACAGGTATTCCTTGTTTATTGATTTAGGAAAGTCGTTAGTCAATTTTTTTTTTTAAAGTCAAGCTTTAATACTTTTAAATTTTATTAAATAGGGTAAATTAGCTATGATTTTCTTCATATTAAACGGACATTATATCTTTGACATAATTTTAAATTAAAGAATATTTTTTTTTCATTTATTTGAAAAGTAAAATTTTGAAAATAGAAGATTGAAAAAATAAATGCCATCAAATGAAAAAGAAAACGAAAAAAAAATTCTTTTTTGAAAATAATAATGTAGGTATAACAAAAGTATCTGAATAATACATAGAAAATAAAAATGCTTAAAATACCTGTTTGTTGATGATAGTGAATTTCATTTTAACACTTTTACTATACAAGAATGTATTTAATTTAATTTCTAATATAAAAATCAATTTTCATTTTTTTTTTTTTTATTAATATTATTACAAGATATCTACTAAGCTCCTATATCATTTACCTTATAATGTATGTTTAATGTTTTTGAAATAAATAACGATATCTATGTATATACAATATATGTACATAACTACATCATATGTTAGTGAGGGAAAATATTATAAACAAGTACAGTACACATATTATTTCTATGAAAAATATAAAATAAAATTAAAAAAAAAAAAATCATCAAGGCGTGCACATATCTGTGGGAAAAGTCATATTAGAGATATATCATACTTCACAAGATGGCATTATAAAAATAAAAAAAAACCATAATATCAACTGAAAAACTGGTACTTTACGGTTAATGTCTTCTTGTAATATATGTACTTTTTTTTCTCTTTCAATAAAACATATTCAATTTAAAACTATACTAAAAATTATATACATACATATACGAGTATGATAAAATTGTTATGGAAAAAAAAAAAGTTGCTCTTGAGTTAAACATTAAAATAAGAGATTGGACTTGAATATAAGATACATTTTTTGTTGTTGTTAAAGATATAAAATCGTGACAAATATACATGATATGGGTTTGGTACATTTACTATATTTACAGTAAATATATTTATGTTACTTATTTTTCATATATTTAAGAGAGAGAAAAAAAAAATAAAAGAAAAAATGTTATATTTGTGATAACTGTGAAAAAGAAAATGAAAATTATAACCGGCATTATATTTTGCAGATTTTACTTTTGATTAAATCAAGTTTTCAAGTTTCTTGATATGGAGGACAAGTGTTTGAAAAAAATTATATATGTGAATTTTATTTTTCTTATTTGTCTTGATTTTGTTTTTGTTTGGTTTTTCAAAATGTACTATATGCAATGTAAACGCATGTGAAATTTTCAGTAAATGGTAAATTATGTTATAAATATACAAGCAAGGTAATTTTTACATGTTTAGCATATTGTCTTTTTTTTTACGTTTTGTTTTCGAAATTTAAATAAAACAAAACATTTTGTGAACATGACACAAAAAATAAATATTTTCATTTTTATTTTTTTTTTATACTATGAAAGTTGACACAAAACGTTTTTCCACAGATACTTGACTTCGTTTATGTAATTTAGTTGTATTAGTTTCAAAATAAAATCCTTGCACAAAATAATTATTAAATTTTAATTAAATTCTAATGCTGAAGTGTAAATTTTTTAAATTTCAATAAAAAACATAAAAGAAAAAACATTCTATTGAAAATGAACTAATGGAGAAGAGTAAAGTTTCTTTCTTCTTTTTATTTTTTATTTTTTTTTTATTATTTAACACATGTGCTAGAACGGCAATTTTTTAATATCACAAAAAATCTTCTAAATATAAAGGACTCTTCGAATGTTCTGTTTTTGACATAATTGCACAACACCCTTGTAATAAATGATATTTTTCCCTTTTCAAATTAATAACATTGAATGGTGAAGAATAAAGTACAAACTTTTAGTATTACATATTTTGATGTTTATGCTTTTTTCTTTTAATATCAAGATTAGAATTGGTGTTATTCTTTTGATGCTTCAGTTTAACTTAAAATTCTTTTATTTTTATTTCAAAATTTTTGATGTTAAAAATCTGTCAACCTGTCTTTTATCGTTTATTAAAAATTGTTTTCACTTAAAAGCATTTTCAAAAAAATTGCACACTCAAAAAAATTTTGAAAACTTTCATGTTGTCAGTGAAATTGCTATTCAATATAATTACTCTTATGTTCATTACGTGAAATATCTTATTTTAGAAACGTTTGTACGTATGCACTTTTTGAGAACAACAAAAAAAAAAAAAATTACAAAAATTTAAATATTATCCAGAAATAAACTTTTTACATATATTTTTGAAACAAACTCTGTACAATAAACAGTTAGTCAATCTTTTTGTTTGTTTCAATTTTATTTATACATATTTTATTGGGGGACGACGACATCACTCACATACTTGCATTCATAATGAATTCTCTTTTTGTGGAAAAATCAATGTCAATGCGTTCGCGTAATATAAATGAAAATGAAAATGTCGAGAAAAAAAAAAACATAAAAGATTCAAAAGCAAATGTTACGCATTTGAAATTTGTAAAAAAAAAAATTTTTTTTTTCATTTATAAAAATTAATCAATATTGTTGTACCGTATTTGTAAAATTCATGAAGCAAAAATAGGAGGAAAAAAAATACAGCTATAGCTAATGAATCACTGTACAATATTAGTTGTTAACGAGGAAAAATTGATGATGAAAAGTATAGAAAAAAAAAATATTGTTTTTGTTTTGTGTTCATTTTAAACGAATCAAATGAAAAAAAAAAGTGTAAATATGTACATCAGAAATAGACTGCATTTCCGATTTCCTGAACAAAAAAATATATATAAAAAAAAAATTATTATGGTCAATGTCACATTCAATCAATAAAATATACACGATCGAGATACAAGATACATAAATAACAGACAGATAGATACTACATAGATTGAAAATAAAAAATAAATCAAAATGAATTTTCTATCGTTTGTGCTGTTATTTTCTGTTGTATTTCCAATTTTGAAGATAAATATTTTAGAAAAAAATTTCTTAAAATACGTTGAGTTAGTTTTAATTCTATGTTGTCTTTTTTCTCTCAGATTTTCTTTTTTTTCAAAAGATCATATCAGTTTAGTTTCAAATTTAAAACGTATATATGTATAACGTATTTAAAACAAATGCAACAAGATCACACATTTTGCTGACAGGAAATTTAACATTGTTTATTTATAAATTCGTGATATGGAAACCATTTGGGAATAAAAAAAATAATATAAAAAAATAAAAAATAAAGAACGGAAACTAAATCTAATTTTGGTATATTATGTATAGCAAGCAATATGTCAGATACATGTATGATATTAAAAATGCTTACCCTTCATTATTTTTGTGCCTTTTGGTAGTGAAATTATTTTTTGCATTTGCATTAAAAACATTTTCAATTTTTGCTATTTAAATTCTAGAAACTGAATTTTTTTTTCTTTAGAACAAATTTAATTTTCTTCAAGATACTTTTCGAAATATTTAATTATTCATTTTATTATGCATAATTCGTATGTTTAATGCCAAAAAGATGATTAATATTTTATAGTTTATTTATTTATTTATTTTTTGTATTTTGAGTTCATGAGAATAAAAAAGAAATCATAGAATCATCATAGAATTTTTATACATTTCGTGTGCAAAAAGAAAACAAAAAAATTAATTGAACCATGAAATTTAAGTTTATAGTATATTTACGTGTGTGTTTTAGAATTTTAGAATATAAAACAATTTATTAGACTACAGAAATAATAACGACAATGAATGCAATATAAAATTTAAAAAATACATATACATATCTTTGTTTTTTATTTAAGAATATCTTCCTGTTGTTATAATATGGATGTGGTATATAATAAATAAATTGAAGAAAAAAACAACATACATAATTGTTAAATTTTGTTGAGATAGGTTGCAATTGAAATTCAAATAGAAAATTAAATATATGTAAAAAAGAATATTTTTTGAAAGAAAACAGACCGAGATAAGAATATTTAATGAAGTGAAGACAAATACGAGAAGAGTTCTTAGAGAAATGAAAAAAAAAAAGAAATTTTTTTTCTTGTTGTTGTTGAAATATTCAAAAATTCATAAAATCTGTATCTTTTTAATTTCTTTGATGTTTGTTCAGATGTCGGTTGATAAATATGTGATGAAAATAAGATAATTTATTCAATTAGGTTGAAAATAAAAAAAATGTAGAACGTTTTTGAAAGTGGTTAGAATTTTGATCAAGACAGTTTTATTAAATTTAATAAAATACACCTACTAAATTTTTCTTTAGTTTCTTCTTTAGCATTGCATAGCTATCTATTTAAAAAAAAAACAGATTCACGATTTTTAAGGATTACGTCATTTTTGTTGCATCATTATCTTATTAAAATTTTTATTAAATAATCGATTAAATGATTAAATTCAAGGAGAACTTGAATCAATTATAAAAAAATAAAAAAATGTAAAACAAAAAAGTAACCCTATATATGTACATAACTCAATCCGCCTACTACACTTTTATTATTATTATTTTAAATGTTCAAAAGAATTTGTTCAACTTATGTGAGTTTTGTTTCACTTTTAGGAAAAAATCTAGAACTGTTTTAAATATATTTATGTATGTGGGCAAATAACGCATGTCACATGTAATTTGTTAAGAAATTGTAGGATTCAAATAGGATTAAATGTTTCATAGAACAAAAAAGGACAAAATCGAAGAATGTAGGAAATTTTGAGGTCGAACAATTTCAAGGAAATTTAAATTACATTGAGTTTTATTACAAACAAGGAATTGTATAAAAACGTTGTATGACACATTTCAGCTACAAACTCGAGATAACTACTGACATCATCTAAAGTTTATCTCAAGGTTCTTATTGAAAAGAAGGCATTGTAACTGATTTTCGATTAAAAAGTTTTTAAAAACGTGTGCTCAACGTTTAACAACTTCTTCATGAAATCGTGATAATTTTCGAAAATATTTAATTATTTGGTTCAATTGCCGAAATTTTAATATGCCGGGTCTGATGAAAAAAAATTAGGATACGAGTTATTTCATAAAATTTTGTATTTTCAATTATTTTAAGAAAAAAGTATACTATGATTTAACTAACGTAAAAATAACAAAAGATTTATCTTTTGATGTTATGCCAAAATTTTCTAGACAAAAACGATGTTTTTTAGGCATGAGATAAAAAAAAATGAATGACCAATCAATGACGTGTTTATTTATTTACAAAAATATAATAATAATTAATAACAATTAAATTATTCGCACAAAAAAACTTTAAATTTTTTGTTTAAGTTAAAAAAAATGAAATTGTTTTTATAAAACTAAACCTCAAGTAAATGTCAAGCATTATTGTAGGCGTAATATAAATTTGAATGCGGAAATAAATAAGTGAAATTAAAAATTAAATATCCAATGAAATAATTTTGTTTAAGAAAAGAAAGAAAGAGCAAAGATTATCCAAATTTATAACGAATTATTTCTTAGGCGCCAATTGTTTCATTGTTCAGTAACAACGCACTAAATAATTTTACTCTATTAAATTTGTACGTGTGGTGTTGTCAATTTATACATTCAAGTCTTTGTTTTAATAATGGAATCTAAAACTTTTTCCAAAAACGTATCAAAATCTGTACTGAAATAATTTCCAAATATGTACATATGTAGTTGTCTCATCCTTTAGTCATTGTTTGACAATACCTCATCAAATACGAATTAATTCTACTAAAATATTCTTTAAAAGCTTATCCTTCATTTCACTTCGGAAAATTTTAGAGAGAAAATAAGAAAAATTAGTGACAATGTATGACAGCTAAACGGTCTAAAAAACTCAAGGTAACTTAAGTAGGGCATGGCTTGATTTGAACTGTAGCGCCATCGGAAACGGAAACAAACAGTGACAATGTCATAGCCTAATAGAGGATTGAAGAATAATTAAAAGTGTGCCTGTCTGTTTAGAACCTTTCAAGAAAGAATACGATGAAATTTAAATGTCTCAGCTTAAAAAGGTCAGACTTGAAATTAGGTTTAAAACTGTTTAACGTTATTTTTTTTTAACTTCATAAAATCCCATTTCATTTTATTTCCAGTGTTATCTGTTTCTTATATCATTTCCTCTTTGTTTGCTGGTCTCAGCATCTTCACTTTTAAACTTTTTTTTCCCCTTTGTAGAAAACATTCAACAGCAGTTATTTTGAAAAAAAAAAAAGAACAAAAAAAAATAGCAATTTAGCACTTTCTTATCTGGGATC
Source organism: Bombylius discolor (assembly GCA_939192795.1). Taxonomy (NCBI): domain Eukaryota; kingdom Metazoa; phylum Arthropoda; class Insecta; order Diptera; family Bombyliidae; genus Bombylius; species Bombylius discolor. Next base: position 15,164,634 of record OW584241.1, on the reverse strand, counting down.
AAATGCCAGTAATGTCAACGATGATGACGATGATAATATGTAAACGCAATTGAATATTGCAAGCCTCCTTTTAGCCTGCAATTTATGACACTATTATAATCGTGTATTAGTATTTTTCCTGTTTTCTTGTACGTGATGATGATGATGAAAATGAGAATGACAATGCGGTATTATTGACACTGGCATATAGTGTTTTATGGTCATAAAATTTCATTTAATACAATATACATAGTTTACGGTATAATAAGTGTACATGTGTCCATTTCATAATTTACAGAACTTTTGTAATAAAACCTAATTCAATGATAACTTTAAAAAAAAACAACTTATTTGTGTAATCGAATGAAAGTCATAACAAAGTTGAAAGTATCTGTACAAAGTATTTCGATATTTTTTGTGTAATTTTTGATAAAAAAATTTACAAGTATTTAATTGATGTGCTTAAATATGTATGTACATACATATGTACATGCCATGTGTTGTAGGTACATACATACATATAAGAGTCTCATTATGCAGTTTTGTACATTATTGTAATTTTCAATGATGATAACAATACATCATAAAACACTAAAAGTCAATGACTCATTGACTTTAAAGATTATATTTCCTTAATTGGGCAATTTAGTAATAAAAAAAATTCATGTATGCAAGTAAATTAATTACCAATTTTACATTATTTGTAATAAAAATTATAAATCAAGAAATTAAGTATTTTATTATCGATTATTATATTGTTGAAGAAATTTTCAAAAAAAAAATGTACAAACAAAAAAGATATATTACATGGTTCGAATACACTAATAAAACAGATCTATTTAATCGTGAGAAGATTCAAATAGGTTCCAAGGGAAATATCAATTTGAATTATGTAACTTTTACATGTTTTAAGTTAGAGGAAGTATTAAAATGTATGTCATGAATTTAATTTTTTGAAATTGTAATTTATACATTATATATATTGTAGATTTTGGTACTTGTGTATATTGTATTTTTAGTATTGTAACAGATTTATCGTATAACGGTTGTAATGCAGTATATGTTAGGTAATAATTTATTAGAGATTTTTTTTTCTAGTTGTGCTACATTTTGTTTAGTATTTTTGTTTTTAATGTTACGTATTTTTTAGATTGAAAATGAGTAAGCAAATTTGATAGTTCTCAATAGTGTCGCGTTTTAGCTTCTATTGGACCGATCTGGCTCAAATAATGTGGGATAATTAAAGTAGTAAAAGGTTACTTTGAATGTTTTTCAACAGAGTAAGGTTTCAAGATAATTTTAAATTATTTCCTCGCCATTTAAAACATTAACGTTTTCTTTTTAATCAATGATGGATGACGAAAGAACAATTTGTTTTCTTTTACAATTTGTTAGTTTTTAGGGATTTTTGATAAAGATTTCATTTTCAGAATCAGATTATTTTATTTTGTTACCAAATAATGGAGAGCTATAGCAATCATTTCTGTCAACATGTTAAAAGATGTTGATTAATTATTCTGGGTTCCAATTGTGTTTAAGTTGACTTATTCAAATAAAGAAAATTTTTATATCTAAACTCCGTTGAGGCAGTTGTTTTTGCTTAATTGATTTCGTATCCTATTGGTAGAATTTTTCTGAATTCTATTTACATATTGTTTTCCAATTCTGTAATTATGGTTTTGATGAATTTTAAAAGTACCTTTACTTGCAGTCACCTTTACTCGTAATTTAAAACAGAGATTTAATTGCTTAAAAATGAAGCTGTTCAACAATAAAAGTACCAATTTAAAAGTAGAATTCTAATTAGTTGTTCAACTTAACAGAAATACAAAAAATAACCTATATTCATTGATGGAATTTTAATTTATTTAACCACAAATTTTTATTTGAATTCAAAGAGTGAAAAGTATTTAAAGAAAAATTAGATTGAGGCCAGTCACACAATAAAAATTGAAAATCTTTTCTTTATACATATATTTTTTTCAAACGTTGACTTCATTTTAATTTTTTCTTTTTTGTTTCTCATTACATTTTCTTTGACACTTACAAGAATTAGTATTTGTCGTCCTCCTTGCTGACAATTTTCTCTTGTAAATGAAATGTAACAAAAATTTTTCGTTGATCTTTGTTAAAAAAAAAAGAAATCATAAATGAACTCAAATAGTTGATTTTCATTTAGATTTACATTGACATTCAACAGAGATTGTTTTGAAGTTTTGATTTTCATTGTTTAGTGTCATTTTCTCTTATTAATATTTTTGTTTTTATTATCTAACTTCAATCTAATTGAAAAACCTACACTATTGTAGAATATAATTGCATTGCATACAAATTTATAAACGAATTATTTAAATTGCAAAATTATTGATATTGCATTAAAATAATTTAATAAATTTGATTGTGCACAGATATAATACATACATTAGATACTTATAGATAGGTGTTTAATGTGCATCTAAAAAATATACTTACCAGTTGAAGGTATTATGTTTTGAGTTCATTCAAAATAATAATTCATTTAAATCACATTTTGTTCGTGAATTCTAATTTTATGAATATCTAGAGTATTAGGTATATCTCTGTAGTTTAGATACTTTGTAAATAATTGCAAGTGTTATTTTTCTCGCATTCATACTTATAGATACATGAAATTCCAGATTATTTTGCAACCAATACGATAATGTCAATGTGAAAAAGTATGCTGTGGGAGTTTATTATTTTTTTTTCTAAATGAATTTCAGGTGTTGGCAAAAATGTACAACAAAGTGAATAATAAAAGAAAAAAATAAACTTAAAAAAATAATAAAAAATATTTCAAATTAAAAAAAAATAATTTTTAGTTGTTTGAGTTTTTAAACATTTTCATTTAATTTTTTTTTCTCTACTGAAATTTTTCTAATTTTAAGTCAAAAGTAAACTATAGTGATAAAAATTATTTATTTTCTTTTATTTAGTTTTAATTTCGGATTACCTAATTGCATTAATTGAAAATAAAAATAAAATGAAGATTCAATTGAATTAAATTTTATACTGAAAATTTATAATTTTACCTTTCACAGGAAAAAACTTTTTTTTTTTTAAAAATGGTTTTTCTTTGAGAAGAAATTAATTAAACTTTTTTTAATGAAAGGAGAAAAAAAAGTGAAGATTTTTATTATTAATTTACAGTTAATTTAATGGTTATTTAATTATTTTGAAATTAATGTGAAAAAAAGAAGAAAGAAATGTATGATACATAAATTTCATGCAATTTATTAATAAATCTAAATAATTTATGCAAAAATAGACGAAAAATGAAATAAAAAAAAATCGCATACTTTCTCTTACCTAACACAACAGGTATAATAAGTATCTCATATAGATTTTAAGACATTTGAGAATTATTCACACATACATTTCTTACATTACGTAACTCACAATCTAATGAACTTATTTTTAAAATAATAAATATGTAATTAGTACAAAAAAACAAAAATGCAACAACAAATTGATGAGCGCCAACTTATTGCACGAATATCAAAAGTATCTATAGAGTATATATATAGAGTATCTATAATTGTTTTTTATGTAATCGCAACGATGCATTACATTTAACACTATGTAATTAGCATTATTATTATTATTGTATTTTAAAATAATATCATTACTCTTTTTATTATTTGTTAAATTTTTTTATAATTGTATTATGAAAAAACGAAAATGTGAAATGTATTTAGCACCTATGGTATAATACGAAAAAAAAAAAATTATATTAACAATTTTAATTAATAGGAGTATATTTTATTTTTTATGAAAAATTAATTTGGCGAATAAATAAATACATACATATAATGAATCATAGAAATAACTTTTGTTACGGTGGTTATCGTTGTTGTTTGTGTTTTTTTTTTTCTATCTATAAAATGAACTGGTATCAATATAAGTGAAAGTTTTTTTTTCTATCTAGATATATACTAAATTAGGTACAGTTACATACTGTATATAAGTTCGATAAAAAAAAATACATATGAGTTTGAAAGTAAAAAGTGAAAACATATAACGATATCGATAATAATTTTTTTTTTTTAAATGAAATTTAATTTATGTATTTTTTGAATGATTTTTAAAAGAAAATAACTGATAAAATCGTTAGGTTTGATGATTGATAAAATAAATTTGATAATTTATTTCTTTTGATTTTTTAATTTAGTTTGTTGTGTGTTAGTCAACATTTAGTTTAGGAAAAAAAAAGACTTTTTGGTGTTTGAAATTTTAATTTGAATTTGAATTTATTTTTCTTCTTTTTTTTTCGTAACGTGAGTTCTGTGACATAATTTATTAATAAAAAACAGATCAAATTGAATTCTACAAAAATTGAGATCTCTAAATTATATTTTGTGCAAATTTTCATTAAAAATTTTCTGTTTCTTGAATTAAAATCATATAAATATTGATTTTTTTTCTAATTTTAAATAAAATAAAAAACAGTGTAGTCAATTAAAAAAAAAAAAAAACTATGGTAAATTTGAAAAAAATTGTGCAGCTTTTAAGTGAAATAAAGAATTGAAAAATTAAGAAAATTATTCGAACTATCTTTCAAAACAAAAGTTTGTAGATACACATGAAATTTCAGTTACATGATTTTTTGTGTTCCACGGATGACAAATTGCTGTATTCTTAATCTTGTACTTTGTAGTTTTTTTATTTTTTTTTATACGGAACCAATTAACAGTGTAAATCAAGAAAGATCTTAATATTTGTGCAATTATTTTATTTTTAACCTTTTCTTTAAATTTATGTGGAATATTTCTTTTGTAATCCTCTAGAATATCTCTTCAGTTTGGAAGGCCTAGAGCTTCAAAATCTAAGTTACACTGATGAAGGAAAGATTATAATATTATCACATTATTATGTTAGAGTATACACGTAGAGACCATCTGTTTTTGTCCTTAAAAATAAAAAAACTCAGTTTGTTTACGTAGACCAAAGCAAGATGTATCCATGTTGACTTTCACTAGGACTAGGATTGAAGGAGTCACTGCTGATTGAAAACGATAAAAAAGATGTTCTCTAAATTAAAGTTAAAAAACATAGAATAAGAGTCCTTTGAAAATTTATTAAAAATTTGTTTTAAGAATTTGAAGAAAATTTTTCATAATTTTTTTTTTTTTTAATTGTGGAATTGTTAGAGCATTAGATATATGCAGATCCTCTTTTTCTGAATACAACAAAAATTCAGTTTTCGGTCTTTAAAAATTCAAGGATATAAGTACATATTTGAAATAGAATTGAAGCACTTTAAGCTTAAAATGAGCTCATTCATTTTATGTTAAATTATTATTAAGTAAAATTAACTAATTCAGAAAACCTTGATCTTTATCTTTTTCAGTTCATTGTTCCATTACTTATTTATTCTTCCTTGTCTGTTTTAAAAAATGTACTGGAACCAAGAGTTTTAAATGTGAATTTTTATAGAAAAAAAAAAAAAAAGATATGGTGTAGGTGTAAATTTTATTATTTAAGTTTTTTATTTCAATTCTCCATTTATAAACTTGATCTTTTAAAAGTTTTTCTTTTTCAAACGTGCCAAATGAACAAGTTTTGTAATACGAGAGTTAAAAAGTATTAATAAATTAACAAAAAAAAAAAACAAAAAAAAAAAATATTGTAACATTCATATAATTTCCAAAACTACATACACTCACATATGTACTTCCTTGTTTTTATTGTATAACACATTTTTAATGCTAAAAGTTTCTGTTTTATTTTTATTTTTATAAATGCAGAAATTGAGACGTTGAAGTGCATATACTTAGATATTATTACTTAGTACGTACATATAAGGTAAACTGATAGCCTGGATAGCACGTATATTAAGAAAAGAGGAAAAAATTAGTCATAATTCTTTTGTACATTATATTTGTACCATATTTTTGTTATTTTAGTATGATGATGATGACATTGATGATAGACACCATTCTCGAATGGCACTTTTGTTATTACAACACAACATACATACATATCTTTACATTTTCTGCAATGAGGGTGGGGCTGCCTTATCAATATTATAAATATATTTTTCACCGTATTTAATGCTTAGGTATATCACGTATGTTGTGGAATTTGCACAATGAAATTATAATAGGAGTAATTTTTTTTTTTTTTAGAAAAGGTGCTCTCATTAACATTGAAAATATTGTTGTCGACGATGACGGTAATAAAATATAATGTGTATTTATTGGCAATACATATACTCTTTTTTTTGTTTGTTTTTTTTTTTTACCACCCATCGAATGAAAATAACATGTAATTGTTGTTTTATAGGAGTATTTTATTTTTCTTTTCTTATTATTATTTTGTAATCGGATACCTGAATAAAAAAAGAAACAACGAAAAAACAGTACAATATTGATCTGATTGTGATTATACATACAAAAATGGTTTTGGAAATGTTAAATAATGTGGAATATTACACTTGACACTTTAACATTGAATACAACAGGTTTTTATTTTGTTTTATTATTATTATTTTTTTAAAGATACAAAATACAATAAATAGATACTGTTTTTTATTTTTTATTTTTTTTTAAACAAAATGTTGATGATAATGGTTTCTGTTTGGTATTTGTTTTTCTTGTTCTTTTTTTTCTATGATTTGTTATTATCTCATATTAAAGGTTTAAGGTCGATGTAATATTATTATAAATGTTTCATATCACATTTGTGTTTAATAATATGATAATCAACAGAGCGGTAGAGCGTTTCACAAAGTAGCTAAAGAAAATAAAAAAAGTTAACATGTGTGTTTTTCTTTTAAAAATAATAAACAAAATGAAACAAAAAAAAAAAAAAACTATAAAATAAAATGAAATAAAAGTTGTAAAGGGTATATGTAACAAAAGTACATATTGTATGCATAACTAACGTTTACATGTAAACATTTACAAATACTATAGCTATATTTCTGTTCGTTATTATCAACGGTATCAGAGCGTAAGTTATAGTACGTTTTTCACTACATTATATCACTAACAATATCATAAAAATATTTTTTGTCTGATTGGAAAAAAAAAAAGAATCTAAAACCAAAAAATATAGTGATTATAGGCAGATAATTTTTTTTTCCTGTTTTTAATATTCCATATATAACAAAAGAAAAAAGTATCTTAAATTAAAAAAAAAAAAGAATTGTATGTATCTATTTGATGTTTCAAAATGAAATTTCATCAAATATTTGTACGTGGTTTTTTTTTTTCTTATTTACTTTTATTAAATAACTAAATTTTTTTTTTATTAGACTGGAACCAGTTTTTGAAGCGTAAAATTATTGTTATTAGTAAATTTTTCGTGAACGTGTTACAATTGTAGATATACATAAATTAGATACTATGTACTATAGAACAATTATCTTTATAATCGTATCAGTCATATGGTTGTGTTCTTAATGTTATTATTATAGCCGCATTCTTATTTTACCTTCGAAAAGTGGTTCTGTTAGTCTTAACCGAAAATCGAATAGTCAACATGGGTGAAAATTAAAGGAAAAATATTGTATCTAGGAGTACGTGTTAGAGCTAGAAGTGGCAGTCCTCTGTTCCTGATTTCTCCTCTATGTTTCTGGATTTAAGTATCATTTAATTGTTCACCCAAAATCGAATTAAAGTAGACGAAATGTAATTTTGTTTTTGCATTAGCATATCCGTCATTTGAAAATTAGCTTCTATTATTGCCTTTTGTGAGTCCACAGAAAAAATATCTCAAGAATTCTTTTCGGAAAAAAAAAAAAATATGGTGCGAGTTTTATTCTCTGACACTGAAACTAATAAGTTTATTGTAACATATACATTTTATTTGGTCTAGTTGAAAATTTTGTATTCATGAGAAAGTTCTACCAAAAAATTTCACTAAATTTTAATTTGAGAATTCCATTACTTTTTTAAAGATTTGGTTACTATTATAGAAATTTTATTTCTCTCATTTAAAAAAAATATTACAAGTTAAAAAATTTCTTATAACATGGCCACAAATTAGAATATTTGCCCTACAATTTTTTTGTAAGTTTTGTGTAAACAGAATCAAATTTAAAGGTTAATTTTTGTATTTGACAAGTTTCGATTTAAAATCAAGTTTTTTTTTTTTATATATGAGATTTATAAAAGTTCAAGACTTTTTTTTTCAGGTTTCATTTAGAAATTGTATGTTCTAAAACTATTATCATTCTAATGAAAATATTTCAAGAATTTTGTTTTAAGTAAATGAGCTTTATTGTAAATGTGTTATACTTTTCGAAACTTTTATTTTTTAAATCCTTCAAAATTCCAATAAGTTTCAATAAATTGTCTTAATTTAATTGTTAGTAGATTACGTGATGAGTATATTTATTTATGATTTGATTTTAAAATCAAATAATTAAATTAAAACAATATAAAAATAAATGAGCCTATTAATCATACATTACTTTTTTTTTTTTTTTGTATTCAATTATAAATTATTATTAACAAATAAACTGGGTTGTGATTATTCAACTACGAAAACAATTACTATTTGGTTGTTTTTTTATTGCGTTTTTATTTTTTCTTGTGAAAATTAATTAAAAATCATAGATATTCGTAATAAAACAATAATCATGCGAATACAGATACACAAACATATAAATTTATAATTGTGAATGCATACGCGTACATGTGTGGTTTTTTCTTCTTCTTTTTCTTGTATAAATAAATAATCAAAAGTAATTGTTTCAAAATTTTATGGCAATTAAACAATAATATGAAGAAGAAGATGATTAATACAAAAAAAAAAAAAATCTTCCGCTCATTACTTTTGTTTCTACATTTTTTGTTATTGTTTATTTTGAATGTACATACATATGTATATAATTACTTTCCTACAAATGCAATGAAAATGCCAGTTAGGTATATCATCAAGTGAGTACATTATTTAGCTTGCAGTATAATAATTATCATTAATTTAGTGGAATTTTTTTTTTTCTCGTTCGAAAAAATAATACAATATGGTATTTTCAAGTTTTACCTTGCCTGTATTGCATTAAATTCATTCAAAATTGCATTTTTCTTAAAGTTGCACATTTTATATGAAATAAGTACTTAAGTACGTCATATTTGTAATGAATCGATTCAATTATGATTAATTTTTCCGCGTAAATTTACAAAATCAAAGGAAAAAAAAAATGTTATGAAAAATTTATTATTACAAAATAGCTAGTAGTATACAATGTCTATACATATGTATGTATAATATGTAGATATGTATATACAAAGAGGTTTTAAGGTGTATCTATGTGTGTTTTTATAAATAATTTATCTATAATGCATTTTATATTTGAAATAGATACATGTGAACGGAAAACAAGAATTTAATTGTAATTTATGTTACATAATTTAAAAAAAAAAAAAATGTACAAGATTATATTATTTATTAATATTCAATTTTTTTTTTTCAATTTGAAGAGAAAAATAAAAAATCTTATTAATTTATTTTTGATTGTACGAAACTGATTAGTAGATTTATTACATAATTATTTGTGAATTAGTGATTTTATGTAACTCCTTGAATTAATTTTTTATTATGGACGATTACAAGTTCAACAAAAAAAAATATCGATTTAAAAGTAGTTTATGAAATTAAAAAACGATAAAAATAATCCACTTAATCCAACAAAAAAAAGTTATTGCCTGCCACCCACTTATTAGCTTGCGCTATAATATATTAACATCCTTTATTTTTTTTACTGTTGTTTTTTGTTTTCACAGTTGGGATTTGTATATTACATAAAAAAGATGGTGTTCATTTAATGACCTCTAATAACAAGTAATTTAATTTATGTTTTTAACCTTTTCCATAATTACTATCCCTTGAGCTTTGAGTCTCAAAGGAAGTATCGTTTATATTTTTAGAAGCCAACCATCACTTTTTAAGGTTAATTTATGAAAAAAAAAAATTCTTCGAAAAATACTATCTTATTAATCAAGTAAAAGGCTTTAATACTCTGTTTCCCATACCCTTGAAAGAGTTTCTATAAAAATATCAATTTCAATAGAAAAATATTAAAACCACCCCCTTGGCAATAAATTTTACCCACATTTTTAAATGATATACATTTCCCTTATGAATGACATCAATTTTATTATGCAAAACTCAATATTAATTGCATTTTTTTTTCACTTTTTTTCCATTTACATACATGTTTCACATGCTTTTAGCCAGAATATAAAGTAAAATTGATTTTTATGCATAATTCCATTTTCTTTCCTTTTAAAAATGTAATGCATATTACGTGTATTTGTTTTCTAGTTTTATTTTCTTTCTTTTTCTTTCTGTTTTTTAATTGTTTTTTCTCTTCATTTTATTTCATTTTCAATGAGGAAATATCAAACAAACAAAAAATATATACGTTTACATGCATATTATTAAAATCGATATATTGACTGTAGTACATATGGTTGATATGATTGCAATTATTATGCAATAAAAATATTAAATATGTATGTGTATCGACATTTGGTTATCCTTTTAAGGACGATAAGAGGTCATTTGTTCGGATTATATTGAATCAAAAAAAAAAAAAAAAAAAAAAAAGAAAATTTATTATAAAAAATTGAATAAAAAGCTATTGATTATTTTTTTTCTAAAAATACTTTCTCTTTACTTTCTTTTCAGATTTTCAACATTTAAACTTTTTTCATTTTGAAGGCGACTGAATAAAATTCAAGTAAGTTTTTATGTATGTATATGTGTTAATTTTTTTTTCAATATCCTTTTTTCGTTTCAACTAAAAAAATACCCGAATGTATTTACTTTGAAAAATCTGTAAAATTTCATAACATAAAGCATTTCTCCTCAAGTATTATTACTGAAAGAGGTTTTACGTACTTATTTTACAAAATTTAAATGGAACATTTAAAGAAGAAAATTTTGTATTTGTTCTTTGTTATACGTAATTAAATATTTGTATATGTATGTTCTAGAAAAATTGCATTGACCTAGGGTAATGCAAAGCACTAACATGACTGTATGATGTATTATTTTAGAAAAATAAAGAGACAAAAAATTCAAGGAAAGAAAAACTACGTGAATTGATATTTTCAAAGAGCAAAGAAAAAAGCTTCTCAAATGTTATTTGAAAAACAAACAAAAATTGCTACTTGATACTTTTTTTCATGGAAAAAAATCGTTTAAAATTCCTTATGCAAGAAGGAAAAAAAAATTGTTATGGCTTATGACAATATCCTTTACCCTATATCAGGTCAAGTATAATTGCTTACACAAAAAAAAAAAAAAAAAAACAAAACAACGAAAACACAACATTTTAAATCCCGTACATTTTTAAAATGCTGAAAAACAAAAAACAAGAAACAAATTATTAATCATTAAATGTGCTGCAAATAATATAAAAAATAAACTATCACATATGTAAACATGTATATTATCCTTATTTGATGACATATTCACATGTGATATGACATCTGCTGTAAGGACGATTAAATATTTTATATTTCATGTTTTATTTATGTTAGGTGTTTTGGTCTCAATTGAATAATTATAATAATTGCAAAAGTTGTCATTTTCATGTGTGAAGGTCAATTAATAATAAAAATAATTGTATAAGTATACACGTAAGTACATTTTTTCAATTACGTGTCAGGATAAATTTATATTAGAGCTAGATAATTTCTTAATATAATTTTTTTAATTATTTTTCTTTATTTTCAATTTTTAATTAAATTTTCCTGTTCAATGATTCGAATTGAATGTAAAAGAAAAATATAAGACAAAAAAAAAAAGAAACAAAAATTTATTAATTCATTTGAGTGAAATTTTAAACTTTTCAAAATAAATTATTATCATTTTGATATTAAATTTAATGAAGATTGTTTACAACATTGAAAAGGAAAAAAAACAAAAGCCATTCAATAAAAGTATCTTTTTTTGAATAAAGTTTATAAAGTTGGTACAGTTTTTCTTTTTATAGAGTGAAGGCACAAAAAAACTTGGAAAAAAAAAAATAAGAGTTTAAGTTATTGGTTTTTGTGTAGGATTCAATTTCTTTGAAATTTTCCAAATATTTAAAAAATAAATGTCAGGAGAATTTTCTTTTGATGTTTTGTTCTATGATGTTTTTTTTTTAATACGGGAAAAATTTGTAATTTAATGATTTTCTCATAAAGCCTGAATAATCTTGTATTATTTTGTTTAAGAGCACCTCAATATTAATGAATTCGTGGAAAATTTTTATTGAATTTTCGAGTTTATATATTTTGTCGAAGATACAATTTAATTATGTGCGTATTTTTATCCATGATAACGTAAGAAGGAGATTTATAACGTGATTGTGTAATACAATACATGAATGTTTGTTTTTTGTAATTCTAGAACAATAACGAAAATGAATTAATGAATCAGCTCAGACTATCAGGTGGTATTTAAGAATTAACAACTTTTTAAAACTCATTAATTCGGATATTATTGTTGAGAGTTTAAAAAGCAGATTCTAGAAATGTTGTAGTATATTTTAAATCATTTTAACCCTAAGACTATGAGTAAAAGTGGTATGTTTTGACCAAAATAATTGTTTAAGGGTTTTCTTCAATTTTTTCTCTACGGTTATCTTGTATTTTGTTTTTTGGTTTTTAAGAAAAACTGCAAATAAAATTAAAAATGTTTAAATGTGAAAATTTTAGTTTTTAGTCTATGGGATGCCATAATACATGTTTATGATATGTATATATCTGTTAGTTTTGTGTTTTTCATGAATGAAAAAGACTTCCAAAAAAGGGATGGTTGCGTAGAATCCTCCAACGCAACGGAGAAATTGAAGAAGTTTCAAAATTGCAGCTCAAAATAAGGTTTAAAGTCCAAGTATATACATACATTTGTTTAGGATCAGTCAATTCTAGGGCTAAGATCCTTTTTTCAGTTGTAATCAAGGAAATTGATAAGTTAATTTTTTACAACAAAAAAATTAATTTAAAACTTAATAATTACCATCTAAATTATCTAAATATGTTCCTACATGAGTTCCATATACATCAAATTCAACAAATTTTTCCTGAAAGAGTTATCAAATAATTTTCACATCTTTTCTCCTTATTTGTTCAAAAAAACACGTTCGAAAATATGTAATTTAATCCTTGTGCATTCATGCATTTATCTTGTATTTATTTTTTTCTACTCATTTTGGTATGAGATAAAACAAATACATACATACAGTATAATAAAATGATAAAATTTAGTGAATAAGCAGCACACCGTATCATCATCACACTTAAAATACATTAATTCGCTTTAAATTAAGTTCCGATGGGAGAGAATAAAGTGAAAAAACACTAACTAGGTATATAGGTATGTATAAAAATATATACATATCTACATACATATATAATACTCCTCGACAGCTACATATGTTGTATTTGTATATATTATAATGATGATATGGTTTTGTAAAAAAAAAAAAAAAACTATTGTAGAATGAGAAGAGAATTTTATTCTTGGATGTGGAATCTGGGTCAGGAAACTTTTTTAAACAAATACTTTACTAAATACTAAAACGTATCTTATATTATATAAATAGTTAGATAAATTTTACACACTTTTTAGTTTAAATATTTAAAATGTTTTTCTTGACATTTTATATGTAAAGAATATGTTGGTTTTTTTTTTTTTTTTTTTTTTTTTTTTTACTTTTAAAAATTGTAATTTTAATTTTATTTTACTATAAAAACATGAATAAAATTTTCATGTTTCTCATCTCTTGGGTTTAAATACCGCCGCATCAATACCTCTGACGTTTTAAATTTAAACAAAAAAAAAAAAAAACAACAACAAAACGAAAAAAAGATATATTTATTTACACATTAAAAGATGTACTGAATACTATGTAAATTAAATACTAAAAAAAAAAATTTAATAGTATGTTAATTTAAAATAAAATGTTTTATAATTAGATATTGTACTAAATATGAAGAAGATTTAAATCATTAAAGAATTTATTTGAATAGTTTTACTTCTAAACCTTTTTTTTAATTGTTATTTTTTTTTTTTCATTTTAAATTTTTGTAATTTGAAAATGTCTGTTTTTGAAAAGAAAGAATATCTTTTTTTAAGAATTATATTAAGTAAATAGATTTTTAATTTATTTTTAAAAGTATCTATTTAGTAAAATTTTAATGTTTTAAATGATTTTTAATTTCAATAATTAGTAAGTTTATGAATTACATACATACATTCTATTTTAAAATTAAAAAATTCAAAATTAAGTATGTACTATTAAAATATCTAAAATAGAATTTTATGTTATTTCCGTTTAAATATAATTAGATTCATCATATAACTTAATTTTATAAAATATTAACTACCTACTAAAATTTACTAAAAATAAAAAACTTTTAAAAATCTAAAAATAAATTTAATATGCAAGAAATAAACACAAAATTATATGAAATTGCCTTTATTTTTGTGAACAAATTTGTCATCAATAGTAACTTTTAATAAATATTAAAATAATGAATAATTGTATTTAAAAAAATATATATATATTATTTTTAAATATGGGCTTGACGTGATATTGTGTTTATAGAAAATATAATTTCTAATTTCATTTATTCACGTGTAATGAGTGATCTATAATCAAAATTCAACAAATTCCATTTGTGTTTTATTTCGAGATAAAAATCAAGTTGACATATTTATATAATTTTTGAATTCGTTTGTAGATTTAAATATTTAAATAAATTCTGTGTCGATAGTCAATTTATTTAAAAATTTGAACTTTTTCAATATTTGATTCTAGACCACTCATACACCATTGATATCCACACATGCTTTTTTTTTATATTTTCTGTTGATGTAACAAATTTTTTTTTTTTTTAGTTAGTCTTTTTGTTCATTTTGATTAGGTGCCAAGACCTTGTACCTATAAAATCACATAATTTAACAAATAAATTGTTTAAAAATGGCAACAAAATTATTTAATATGATTTTTTTTTTGTGTACTTTTTCATCATATTCAGTCATTTTTTCTTTTCAGTTTGATTTTGTGTACATATACAAACATTTCAAGAAATATGTATATTTTCTTCTGCATATTAGAAGAAATTTATTGCTATTGTAGACAAAAAGGCGCCTTTATGTCGACAAAATATTGATGAAATTTCTTAATTTCAATTCACCCGACTTTTACTGAAACCTTACATACAAAAAAACATTTTTTTTTTTTTTTTTTCAATGAGGACAAATATAATGGGTGTAATACATTAAGAGTAGGTACATCATACTTCTAATAAATTTTATTACCATAAAGTTATAAGGGAACCTTCGTTAGAATGACGACGGGATGGAACCTAATAACTGAAACCATTGAGAAACCATAATAGCAAGTTGTTAATCAAGTTAAACGGCATGCTATGAATTTGATTATTCTTTATACATACATATGTACATATATATAATATTTAATATCTACTTTTCTTTTTATATTTTATCAAAACTATTATATTTCAATGACCATGCCCACATACGTGTTCATTTTACTTATAAAATTTCGAGGTCATCATATTTTATGCTGCCATGATTATAATGATGTACTGGATGAAATCTTAAAAGAATAAGATAATTCATAAAAATAGCTTCTATACATTTGAAAAAAAAAAAAAAAAAAAATTGGTTTAGTTATGGTTAAATGACAGTAGTTGCTAGTAAGTAGTAACTATAACCTCTGTAAGAGTACAAATAGTACAAAAGATATTTGTCTATATAGAAACACATTACTAAAATAATAAATTCATGTATTTAATTTTTGCCTTCGTCCTCCAGTTTTATCTTGTCATCCGCCTAGTAGTCTATATAAATGTAGGGCTAGGCATCATTTTTTATAATAATTCAAATTATAAAGTAGGTACACACACTATAGATTCTTTTGCAACTTTCGCAAAATATCTTATACAAAATTCATGTTTTAAAAGAAAAAAAAAGTTACAAAAATAAAACAAAAAAACAAAGTGTATCATGTTCATATTATTTTGATGTACAATATCTGAGTAGGTATTCAATGTACGCCTCTTTTGTCTATAAAAGGTATAATTTAATTTCCTTGTTTTGCATACAAATGAAAAATTGTTCAAAAAAAAAAAAAAAAAAAGTTAAATAAAATAGAATATTCATGTTGCATTGCAATATTGACACATTGCGGAGAAACAATAAAATTTTCTCACGTAAAAAAAAAGAACTTAAAAAGAAATTAAATTTAAAAAAAAAAACAAAAAAAAAAAGTTATATTGATCATACATGACGACGATGGGATATGAATTTCGATTTCTTGAAAAGTGTTTTAAAAAATGAAAATGAAATTCAAAAAACAAGTTTCATTCATTGTATTGAATGACAACTTCATAAAATATCTGTAGACAATTTTAAATTAAAATTTTTTGTAGGCCATGAAAGTCATAAATTAAGTATTCATCATAAAATATTGCTAACAAATCTTCAACATATCATTTTTCTTTTAATTCTTTGATATTCCGAAGATTGCTCCATTTGCATCGATTTATCGGTCATTAATTGCTTGTTTAGACAACATGAACATTAAAATAAGATTGTTAATAATTTTTGTTTTATTATGCTTTTTTGTTTTGTTTTGTTTTTGTCTGTATATGTGTGTATGATACATATTGAGATGCCGGACATCATCAGATACAAGATACATAAAAAAAAATTTGAAAAAAATAAAAAATAATAAAATATTTAAATTGTGTCATATATTGTGTTGATTTTTTTTATATGTAGCTACTCTCATGAAAATGATGTGTCTGTTAATTGACTTTAAATTAATTTTTATTACAACAAGTGGTAATAGTGGAATCTTTTATTGGCGCATCACAAAATATATAGTACATATTATATGATTTCTATTTTATTTTCAATATTCAAAATGTCAAATTTGTTTTTTTTTTCTATTTTATATTTTTATATATATAGTTTAAAACTTTTATTTTTTGTTGCTAATTGAAACATGTGAAAGGAAAAGTGAATTTCTTCATACAAGTAAAAAAAAAAAACATTCATGGTAATAAATTAATCAAAAACTATATTTTATGAAATTTTGTTTTTAACAATTTTTTGTTGTTATTGTTGTTGTTTTCAAATAATTAATGATGACAAACTTTGAACTTTAATTTTATCAGATATTCATTTTAATTTTAATTATTCGATTATTTTTTAACATTAATCTTTAGTTTTCCTTACTAAAATGGCATAAAAAGAGTATCTTTTTTAAACATTAATCATTAATTTTGAAAATATGACGTAATGTATATGATATGTTTTTTGTTTATTTTGTTCTTAATGTTTTACAAGTATATTTATTACAAAATAATCTAAATTCATCATCTTCTATGTTTTTTTCAATTATCTAATGACATATTTGAATTACGTACTTATATATATAATTCGTTTATACTTATTATTATCATAAACTAGATCTTCATTTTTTTGTTTTTTTTTTTCCGAATAAAAAAAGATAAATTCTGTGATGAAATTAACCTATTTTCTTAAAATATATTAAAGCTTTTCAAAAGCATCGATGAAAATATGATCCCTTTGAAAAATATTCTTTTCAACAGATACTCAAAACTGGAACTAATTTGTTAAATTAATATCTTAATATAAACCATTTTTTTTTTTTTTTAAATTCTTTTTTTATATTTTTTTTTTCTTTTGGATGATTTGAAAATTTTTTGAGGCTATAAACTTCAATAATAAAAATTAATACTGAGTTGAACGACATATTAGTTATGGTTTTTAATTTTTTAATTCAAAAACAAAGGATACTCAAATAAAATTAAACCGCACAAATAATAACCGCAAGTAGGTATTTTATTTGTTAATTAATAAATGGACTGTATGTAATACACGCATCATTATCATTAACATCGGTCATAAACATTACATATTTTTTATTTTTTATTTTTTTATTGAAATTTTTCACATTTTGTATTTATTTATCTTTACGGTGCTCAAAGCTCATTGTTGTCACAATGGAATTTTTTTTTTTTTTTTGCGAGCAAAATACATAGCTTTTTTTCTTCTTCTTCTGTGATGGTGTAAAAATTAAGTGCCCAAAATTGCGTGTAAAATAAAAGTGATTTTTATTTAATTTTTTTTTTTCTCAAGGTAAAAAAATTATTATCTATTAGAGAATAAATGAATAAACTTTATTTTAAAATCTTTGAACTAAAAATTAGTTAAGTAACAAAATGAGTATACACTTTTAGAATTCATAATGTGTATGAATTTTATATCGATAATACGATCAAAATTTATTATTTTTAGATTTCAATCAAAACTATAATATATTGTATATAAAGAAGTTAATGTAAGAGTACATCCAAGGTCATTTGTATTATTATCTATTGTCCATTTATAATTATTATTATGTAGCTATATACATAAAGTTTCATAGTGAACCTTCAATACCTTTTTCATACGATAAATTAATATGATTTGTAATGCCTTTTACAATTAATTTTTTATTTTTATTTTTTTTGAATAATGAAAGTGTAATTTTAATTTATCTGATACTGTCTATATTTATCTGAAATCTGTGAGAGAAACTAAGTTTTAGATGATTTTAAGGTTATTTATTCACAATTTTTGATTTACGGTTTTTCACTTATTTTGACCTCTACTAGAATTTTCCTTTATTTATCACAATTTCGGAAAAAACACTATATTTATCTATTTTTACAGTATTAGTGTATTCATTGTAATTATTCATAAGAGCCTGACAAAATGTTTTCTAGAAGAAGATCTAATCTAATCAAATCATTTGTTTTTATTCCTTGTAAGCTTTAGGATAATGAAAACAAAAATATTAATTATGGTGTAATTGAATTTTTCTCATTTAGTAAACAAAAACCATATTTTTCAAAAGGTGTTTTTCACAAATCGCAATAGTTGCCAAATACTTTTGATGTTTCAAAGGATTGTCAAAATGAATCATTAATTAATTAAAATTAGTTTCAGTAAAAGTATATGCTGTAATTTTTAAATAAAAAAACTATATATAAAACAAAAAGATTTGAATCGATATCTCACTAAATTTGATGGAATAATGTTTATGACGGGTATGTGGAATGATGTAATTCATTTTCGATTAAAATAAAAAAAATTTTTTTGCACTATTTCGTTTATGGAAAATATAATAATTAGGTTATTTATGCAACGCAGAAAAAAAAAATGTTAATAATATTTTAAATTAAAACCACCTACAGTTTTTCATTTATAGAAAAATTTATAATCATAAATTTTGTTATTTCACATACATTTTATGTTTGATTTTTTCCATAAAAATAATAAAATAGCTATTTTATGTAATCACATATTTCACAGAGGGTATTTTGCAAAATAGTTAATATTTATTCACATGAATTTATGAAAAATAAATTTTTGATAATGAAAAGCAATTATTTACAAATGTCTATTATTTTGAAAATAAAATATGAAAATGTAATAATTTTGTGGAAATTACAATATATTGAATAAATTTCAAATTTCCGTGAATAATTTCCTCTTTTTTTATTTTTAAATGAGGTCAGTACCAACATGGCAATAGAAAGAAGTCAAGAGAAAATCAGTACTATAAAGATTAACTTTAGTAATAAAATTCTTTTTTCTTCTACGATTACTGGAAAACATACTATGTTTTTAACGGTCCTTATTAGACTTCCAAACAGTTTGGTTGTTGGCTACACTTTTTCATTTTCAAGTCTTCAATATAAATTGAGCATATTTCTTTCTCTTGTGCGAGCTATTTCCTGTTAATCGACTATAATCATTTGCTTAAAAATTCTCTTCAAATCTTTTGCTTTTTATTTCATTTTTGTTTGTGTTGGTTGCATAGAAATTTTTTTTTTTTTTTTTGTGGTAATCGAAATAGTCATCATGTGATGTTCTATTTGACACATCTTTTATTTCTTTTTGGAGACGACTTTTGATTTAGCCATAAGAATAACTGGGAATAAAAATTTTTTAATACTCTTTTTCTTGCCTGGATGTCAAATATACATACTTATGTATGTACGAGTACGAGTATTTGAATTCCTCAACTCGCTCAACGGTTACGCTTTGGTTTAGACTCCTTGATGAATTTCTCATATGTACCATAACTTTGCTTTTCTTCTCATAGACTTGGAGCCTGATATCTTTTATTATTTTTTATAGTCCTATTACAAATCTTTTTTACTATTGACAGATTGTAGGAGAATATTCTTCAAACATTATGATTTTAGAAAATGAATAAAGTAGCAATTCTCAAAGAATTCGCTTCCATATGATAATTTTTGAATTTATTAGAATAAAAATTAATAAAACCTAACATAAGTCAAACTGGTCAAACTTAAAATTAAACAAAATTGTAAAAAAAAATAAAGAAAAAAAATTCTATATTATCACATAATAAATTTTAATAATTATATGATTTATGATTTTTTATTAATAATCAAGTCATTTTTCATAAGTCCAAATGGTTGAAGCTTATTTTTGTTTTCTTCTAATGATAAAGAATTAACTGACATCACGAGAGTTCAACTTTTTATTGTGTTCTGTGCTTTCTTTTTTTCTACATAGCGATAAAATTTTTCTTTTTTATTATTTGATTTAAAAAAAAAAACATTATAATGAAACAACACCGCACTGTTATCAAAAAATTTAAGTACATAATTTATATTCACGCATACATATGAACCTATAGCGCTTTGCTTTAATTAGTTAAGTCAGTGAACTACTTAATTAAAATAATTGTTATTTTTTATTTTATTTTTTATATTCCTTGTATTTTCTTTTCTTTTTTAATTGTTATTTTCTTCTTCTTGAAAAGAAGAAATTTCTACACAATGTGGAAAATTTTTTTTATAGTAAGATATTTATTTATAAAAAATATGTTTATAAGAAATTTCTCTATCAGACCAGACAATTAGTGTAGGATGTAGGAGTCTATGAACTGGTACAGTCTACTTCCTTTTGAGTTCAATTCAATTGACATGTGCTAAAAATGGATATACATTTAGTATAACTATATGTACATATGTATTTTTATATTTAATTAAATTTAAAGATTAATTACAATTTTATGCCGTGTTGTTTATGTGGCAATATTTTAAATAATTTATCTTAAAAGTAATTTCACATTTTTCTTGAGGAAAGTATTCCGATGTTGAACATTTTTTTCTTTTTCCATTAACGAATTATAAATCAATTATGTTCTAGAAAAACAATTCAGTATCTCTTTTTTTCACTTATTTAACACGTTGACACCGGTGTCTAACATCTGCTCGAACGATTGCGAAATATATGATAAGAATTTTTAAAAAGAAAAAAAGTCCCTGTTGTAGATTTTGTAACTCTTATTTTCTTAATTTCTACCAAACAGATAAGTTTAAAAAAACAGTTTCGTTTTCAAAAACCATAACAAAAGCATGTTCTATTTTTCAAACTGAATGGTTTTTTTTAACAGAATGTTCTAATTCAAGAAACATAAGTTTTCTTGCTATTGTTTGAGCTGTTTTTATATGTTTTCACTAAACGAACATGTCCTCCGAAGATGAATTTCTATAGTCATTGAGCTTGATCACAGAGAACAAAACTATGTAGGTGCTCCAACTAAACGAACTCAGAGGTCTTGAAAACACGAACAAATCTAGTTTTGTTTTGATTTTTCTCACTCAAACAGTTTTCTCCGATAAAATTTTTTTTCAAAACACAGCTTTTTTTGTCAAGAAAGGCAGTTTTTATTTATGTTTTATGTTTTGTTGATTTAGTGGAAATCTGGCTTTACAAGGAATATTCTGTGTAAATTTCAGATTAGTCGGATCACAAAGTCGAGAGATGTTCAAATTTAAGAATACGTACAAAAATTACCCCTAACGACGCCAGTGTCGTCTACGTGTTAAAATTTTAAATCATACTCGCAATACCAAGATATTGAGTGAGGTATTAAAAAAAAAGTAGATATCTTTATTCGTCATTTTAAACTAAGTGTTTTAACCTGAATTGTATACCAAATAATTTTGGTTAAAATGCGGAATATAAAATTAATAAAATCACAATTAATTCTGGATAATGTGTGTTTTTAAAAAAAAAAAAACTTTTATTCACATATGAAAAACTTTTTAAGACAATCAAGATAACTTCGCCTACATTAAAATTTCATATAAGATACTAATATGTATATCAATTTACACCAGTACTAAAACGGTCACGACATGAATTTCCTTTAATGGGAACTTTCATGAATACAATAAAATCCATTTAAAAATTTGAAAATGTTTTTTTTTTCTTTTTTCTTTTTTGGTGCCTAAATAAACATTAATTTCATCATTATATATTATTCGGAATGACCAATTTGAAATTTTTGCATCTTATTTTCCAAGAAATTGTTTTATAAATGCGATTAGTATATGGTCAAATCGATGAAAAAAAAAAAACGAAAAAAAAAATCTGAATCATCATTTTTACTGCTTAATAAAATAAGAAAAGAAAAAAGTTTATTTTTTACATAAGAAAGTTTATACATATGTATACATAATACATGTTGTAGGTGTTTTTCTTATTGTTTGTAAAAACTTCGTTAATATATAAATATAAATCTCATTTTTTTAATATGAATGAATTTTTGTATT
This sequence comes from Bombylius discolor, assembly GCA_939192795.1. Classification (NCBI taxonomy): domain Eukaryota; kingdom Metazoa; phylum Arthropoda; class Insecta; order Diptera; family Bombyliidae; genus Bombylius; species Bombylius discolor. The sequence goes on along the minus strand of OW584241.1, from coordinate 15,141,985 downwards.
TTTCATGTCATGGCAGTTTATTGACATTGGCACAATGAGAGAAGTTGAAAAAAAAAATGAAATGAAAAGGAGAAAATGAAATAAAAAGTAAAAAAAAAAAATGTTTAAATAACATGACCATAAATAAATATTTTGCCGGTATTTATTTGATTTGTTATTCGTCATTTTTATTGTTGATATTCATGTTTAACAATAATGCATTGTGATTATTCAATTAATAAAATGTCATGTATGTTATTCATACATATGTGATAAATCGATAAATTTATTAAAATACTTAGATGATTTTCATTATGAAATTTAAATCAATACAATGATGATGAAATAGAAAATTTTAACTGTAACATTGGTGTGTAAGTTATGTAAAAGGATGTTTTTTTTTAGAATTCTCTTTTTTCAATTTTTTCTTCTTTTTGAATTGAATTTTGATGTTATTTTTGAAAAAAAATTTAAGAAAAACAGAAAATAAACAAATATTTTCTGAACTTTTCATTAGATTGTTGGGTGTATTATTTTTTCCTAAAATAATAATGAGGACGTCAGATGTGAAATGCGAAAAGTATTGACGTCATTGATGTCTTCTGTCATTTCGAGAGCATTGTAAGAAAACGAATGAAGTCTTGACAGATTTCAAAAAATTTTCGTATAGAAAAATAAATAATTCAAATCGATTAGAGCAGAAGGACATTTACTAATTTATTTTTTTTTTTGTAATTTTATATTCAATAAATTTTGCACTTGGTAGCCTCATATTCTTTGTATTGTGATAAAAATTTAATATTTATTGGATTTTTCGATTTCAAATCCCAAATAATCCCTTCAATCTGTAAATTACGTCCTAATTTTTTTCCCTTCTTCATGCAAAACAAAGTAACCTGTTGAAAAGTAGAAAATGACAAATTTATTCACCATCAATGGATTATTATTGACATTTATCTCAGAATTAAGCATCAGTAAAGGTTTTTAAAAACGGAATAAATTGCTAAAATTTAGGGTATTTTATCAGGTTTATCTCTATGTGTTACCTTTTAAATAAATAGTCTAAAAAAGAAGTAAATTTTCAATTCTATGAAAATTTCAAATAACATTTTTTTTTTTTTTTTAATAATAAAAGCATACTCGCATATTTGGGTAATTAATATTTAAGTTTTTCACAATCTAAATTACAAGTCTAATTCGAAAAAGCAAAATAGAGAATAAAAGTACCATCGACACCATTAATTCTTTGTTAATAATTTTATTTATTTGTTGTAAGTTTAAAATTTTACAATTTTTTTTTTTGATATTGTTAATAATTTTTTTACAATTTTAAACATTATTTTTTTCAGAATGAGTCGTTCATCACATCATTTAAGGCAAATTCAGCTTCAACAGCAACAACAACAACAACAAATGGCTGATAACGATGCAGCAGCATTAGCTGCAGAAATGTTTGATCATTTTTGTATTGCAACAACAATGCGACAAGTATTAGGCCTTTATAGAAATATGTGTGATACAGTTGGATTAAGACCAAGTCCATTAAATGAATTTTATCCAAAATTAAAAGCTAAAATAAGAAATTGGAAAGCAGCAGCATTATGGAAAAAATTTGATGCTAGAGCTTCACATCGTGTTTATAATAAAGGTAATGCATGTAATGGTACACGTGTATTAGTTATTGGTGCTGGTCCATGTGGTTTAAGAACAGCAATTGAAGCTCAATTATTAGGCGCTAAAGTTGTTGTTATTGAAAAACGTGATCGTATATCACGTAATAATGTATTACATTTATGGCCATTTGTAATAACAGATTTAAGAAATTTAGGAGCTAAAAAATTTTATGGAAAATTTTGTGCTGGTTCAATTGATCATATATCAATTAGACAGTTACAATGTATCTTATTAAAAGTTGCATTATTATTGGGTGTTGAAATACATGAAGGTGTATCATTTATAAATACAGTTGAACCATGTGATGGTTATGGATGGAGAGCACAAGTATCACCAGAAGATCATGCTGTATCACATTATGAATTTGATGTATTAATTGGTGCAGATGGTAAACGTAATACATTAGAAGGTTTTAAACGTAAAGAATTTCGTGGTAAATTAGCAATTGCAATAACAGCAAATTTTATTAATAAAAAAACAGAAGCTGAAGCAAAAGTTGAAGAAATAAGTGGTGTAGCTTTTATATTTAATCAATCGTTTTTTAAAGAATTATATCAGACAACTGGAATAGATTTAGAAAATATCGTTTATTATAAAGATGAAACACATTATTTTGTAATGACTGCCAAAAAGCATAGTTTAATTGATAAAGGTGTTATACTTCAGGTAAAAATTGTGCTTTTCATGCTTTTTTTTTTTGCGTAAACTGGAAAAAGTGATTACATATTTCTCTTTGTTTTCTATGTGTGATATTTAGGATTTTGCTGATCCAGCTGAACTTTTATCACCAATAAATGTTAACACTGAAAAATTATTAGATTATGCACGAGAAGCTGCCGAATTTTCAACGAAATACCAGATGACAAATCTGGAATTTGCTGTTAATCATTATGGCAAACCGGATGTTGCCATGTTTGATTTTACATCGATGTTTGCTTCCGAAGCTTCATGTAGAGTTCTTGTGAGTTGTGGATTTTTTTTCTGTGTTTTCTAGTGTGGAAGCATGTAATTTTGTTTCAATTTTTTGTGTTCGACTTGCTCCAGCTAAATTTAAATTCACTCATAACAAATTTGAAACAAATTACGTGCTTCCACTACTGTTTTCGAATCCAGGATAAGAAAAACTCTATCTCAAAATCTTCTTTGTTTTCTATTTTAAATTTTCAATAGGTTCGTAAAAATTATAGATTACTTCAATGCTTAGTAGGTGATAGTCTTTTAGAACCATTTTGGCCAACAGGTTCTGGCTGTGCTAGAGGTTTTTTATCAAGTATGGATGCTGCATACGCAATTAAATTGTGGTCAAATTCAAAAAATAGTATTTTAGGTGTTTTAGCTCAACGTGAAAGTATATATAGGTGAAGTTTATCTGTTATTTCTTAATCAAGATTTTTAGACTTACTTATTAAAAAACAAATGTTTAGGTTATTAGCACAAACTACTCCAGAAAATTTACAAAGAGATATAGGAGCTTATACATTAGATCCAGCATCACGCTATCCAAATTTAAATAAAGCAACAGTTAATGTTTGGCAAGTTAAAAATTTATTAGATACAGATGATAAACAATTATTAGAACAAACTCATATGGATACAAGTATTGCACAAGGTGCTATTTCTGATACACCTGTCAGAAGAAAGAGACGCAGTGGTGGTAAGTTAGAAAATTTTCTATTTAAAAAAAAAAGAGAAGAAGTAATTAAGCACATTTAAATTATAATTTTTTTTTTATTTTTTTTTTTTTTGGTTTGGTGTAATTTATAAAAAAAAATATAAACAAAAAACTATTATATATTCTGCCTGTAGACACATTGCCATTAAGTGCAATATTATTAAGATGGATCAAAGCACAATTGCATGCATACGAATTTACTCAGCACTTAAATGAAGTATCGGATGTCTTTACAAATGGAAAAGTTTTAGTAGCTTTAATAAATCGGTAAAAATATAAATTTTTTTATATTTATATGGATTTCACATTTATTTTAAAAAAAAAGCTTTAAATATATTTATTTTTTTTTTGTGTGTGTGGGATGTTAATTTTACTTATTTTTTAATTTTAAGATATCGTCCAGATCTAGTCGATCTCAGTACAATTAAAGATTGGGGTCCAAAAGAACGTAATGAATTAGCATTTAAAATATTAGAAAATGAAATGGGAATTCATCGTGTTATGTCTTCCAAAGATTCATTAACATTAGAAAATATTGAATCAAAAATATGGCTTAATTATTTAGAACAAATATGTGAAGTATTTAGAGGAGAAATTCCACATGTTAAACATCCAAAACTTGTAAATATTTTTTAGAAAATTTTTAATTTTTTTTTCTTCTTTAAAATACTTAATTAAATTTTATTTTTTCTTAAAAAAAAAAAGGATTTATCCGAATTTCAACCAAAATCAATGACAGCAAAAGTTCCTGATTTTTCAAATTTATTACAAATTGGAACAAGAAAAGCAAAATCACCATTACAAGATATTGATATGACAACAAATGTAACACATCGTAGAAGTGTATTAGATGATGATAAATTACGTAAACAAAGAAAAATCGCAGCAGCAGCAACAACAGAATATAATCCATGTAAGGCACAAAATTTTAAAATATATTTTCTAAAATTATTCAATAATTGTCTTTTGTAAAATTAATTTTAAAAAATAATAAATTTTGAGACTTTTGAAAATATAAAATAAAAAACGATCTTTTCAATAAAATGTTAGACGTAGTTTCTTCATCATAAAAGAATTAAATTCTCTACGTGATCATTTCCGGATTTTTATAAAATTTTAAATATGTAGAAAACTAGGAATGTTATCCAGAGTTTATCGGAAAGAATTTCAAAAATCGTAATATGTATTTAAAAAGAAAACAAAAAAATTATATATAAGAACAAAAACATCTGTGTGAAATTTCTTGTGTAACAGATGTGAGGAAGTTTGAAAATTATTATAAATTATTTTTTCATTTATTTTTAATTTCTTTTCATACATTGAAAAAACACAATTTAATTTCAACTTAGTAAAATGTTCATCATAAGATTCAGGTATCGTGATTTAGTGTCAAAAGAAACAAATTTAGAATAAGATTTCAAAATTAATTTCAATTTAAAAATTAGATTTTTAGCAATTTAAAAAAAAAAACTTAAAAATAATCTTTAAAGTTATTTAGGTACTCAATATCGACTTTCTATTTTTTTTTAAGACACTCCTTGATTGCATGATTATTTTTTTTTAAATGAAACATTTTCATCTTGTTGATTTTAAATCATAAACAAAAATTTAATTTACTTCTATAACAATTTTTTTTAAAAAAAAAATAAATAAATAAAATTCCTATCATAAAATTTATTTTTGAAATGTAACTTGATTTTTTTTTTCCTTGGGCATTATGTCACGGTATCCTAAATAAATGTTCAATTTATTAAATTAAATATCATGATCTTCACATTAAAAATATCTGTTCGTTTGTTTTTTTTTTCTCTCTCATTTTTATACATTTCAGCACCTGTCGATACTTCAAGACGTGCAAAGAAAAGACGAAGTCACGAAAAATCTGGAGCTATCGTAAGTAAAAATTTTTTTTTTTTTTTTAATAATAAATTAAGTATAGATACATTTTCTTTTATCATTTATATATATTATAAAAGAATATGTCTTTATGTATATACCATCTATGCACTTTTGTTTTATTTTATTTTTCTTTTATCCCTTTTTCACTTTTATCTTATTATTTTTTTTAAAATACTTTTTATTTACTTTATGCTTACAACTATCTATATATATAACTTAAAATACCTTCACTATATATTTAAAAATGCCAAATGTGAAATGAAAGATTTTCACAAATTACAATAATTGGTGGATTGGAAATGATAAAAATAATACTAATAATGAAAATCTAAATGAAGAATCATCATCTTCTTGGCTTAGTTATGATATGCCATTTCTTATAATGGGCTTATTTTTTATCATACGTTTTTGGTGTTCGAATATTTTCTAAATATTATTTATTATTATAAAAAAAATCAATTTATATATTTAATTTAAGAGTGGCTATATAACTGTACAATATTATTTATGTGTAAAAATTTTTTTAAATTTAAAATATCCTTTTTTCTTATTTAAATTAAAGAAAATTTAAGTAAACAAAAAAAAATTTGAGACTAATAAACGTGTTATGTGTGAGAATTCTCTTTTTTTTTTAACCTTTTTTCTCGTATTTCTTTTTTTTTTCTTTCTTATAATTTAAAAACTCTTTGTTTTTCTTTTATTTTTTTTAATTTATTAAAAAAATTATTAAAAACGAAAAAACAAAAAAAATTGCGAAAAATAATAGGAAGAACGTCAACAACGTTTACAAGAAATTGAAGCAAATCGTCAGGAAAGACAAAATCGTCGAAAACTACAAAGATATCAACAAACACAAAATTTTTATAAAAGTCTTCAAATGTTACATGCAAATACATTATTACGACAAAGTGATAGTTCAAGTCCATTTGAAGATTATTCAATTTATCTATATCGGCAACAAGCACCTGAATTTAATGATCGTGTTAAAGATCTTGAAAGGAAACTTCTTTATCCTGTAAGAAAATAAAAAAACGAAATGTTTGTGTTTTTATGTGAACGATTTTGTTTGTGTGGCTTTTTTTACTGCAATTGCAAAAAAATAAAAAAACAATCTAAATTATAACTCGGCTCCATAATCAGTTTGTGTTGATTTTTTTAATTTAAAAAAAAAAAAAATTGTCTAACTACAGTTTGATTTCTTTTTTCATTTTAATGTGAAGTAATTTTCAATAACAAAAAAAAATTTCTTTAACATTTTTGCCTGATTGTTGTTTAAAAAAAAAGTAATGAATGTAAAATTATAGAATATGAATATTCGGGATAAATACTTAGGAATGTGAGGATCAAATGAAATTGGTATTGGTTTCTTTAAATGTCATAAAAGGCAAACCTTTTGGCATAGAGAAAAAAAAATATGTATAAGAAGATTTGCAATCAAGGGTTATTTTCATATTTTTGTTAATATTGCACATAAAAGAATTTTTGGAGGGAAAACACTGAGAAATCAAAAAAAAAAAAAAAAAAAAAATTTACAACATTTTTATGTAAATTATTTTCATTTAATTTTCTTTTATTTTCAGGTTTTTATTTTACTTTTAATTTTAATCTTATTGATTTATCTATCTGCGATCTGTTTCATCTTTTATAATATTCACTACATCAGTTCTAATATAGCCACAACGATTAAACTTTTATTTTTAGATTTAGGATTTTTGAATTAACTTTTTTTTTTTTTGATGTGTTTTTTTTATCTATACTTGTTTTTTTTTTCTTTTTGTATATCATTTTTGAATTTATTCTATTTTCTATTTTAAGTTTATTTTTATGATTATGATGGTTCAGATGAGAGCAGTAGAGTTTTATTTTATTTTAAAAATTTCGTAGACTCGAAAATATCTACGATTTTTAATATCTTTGAATTTTTTCGTAATTGTCACAAAAAGTGCAAAAAAATGTGGAGCTTGATGATTAAAAAATAGTATTTTTTGTGAGATGAATTCCTTGTGCTGTAAATTTTAAATTGACTGATAAATTATGTACATATAATCAGCAGAATTTAAAAAATTTGAAAATTTGACAATCAAGTGAACTTATCTGATGAAAACGTATACAATCTCTAAATTTTTCAAAATTTTTTTATGGGGACCTTTAAAAGTAAATGGAACTTTTAAATGAACGAAAAAGTGTATCAAAGAATCATTAACGAATTCCTAATGGAAGTATTAAAGTATGATTTTATATAAATTTTTATAAATATGATATCTCAACTGAATCGTCATTGAATTTTGTATTATTTTTGAAATTTGTTTTTATATTAAGAATATTTTGTTCTATTCATAGTATTAAATAATTATAAAATTATTTTGTATTTATTATTTTATTCTTTCATTAAGGTGGCGCAAAATTTTCTCCCTACTAAATTTTGTTAAATTAAATGTAAAAAGAGTGTTTTCTTAGAAAAAGATAAAGAATTACAAAGGATTCAAATGAATGTTCTTTACTTGATAGCGAGAAGAAACTTTTGCGCCGGCCTTTTTTTTTTTAAATAATAGAATTTAAATATTAGATGAGAGTTATGTGGGAATCAAGTTATACTAGTTAGTTTTTTTTATTGTTTTCTCATAACGCATTAAATTACATTAGAATTCTGATGGGTATGTTCTTTTTGTTCATATCATTTTCATTAAAGGGGGCCTATTTAAAAATTTTACCAAGTGTGCGAAATTTCCTAAAAAGAATTTCCAAAATACAAAAAAAAGAGGGTTTTAAACAAGAAATTTGAGAGATCTATTTCTTCTTTCGTCTTTGTTTTTGTAAAAAAAAAAAAATAATTAACTAACAAAAACTTTTGAAAACACTATGTGGTTTTTTTTTTTTAATATTGAATTTTTTCTGAATAACCTTAATTTTAAATTTGAATTTTTACTTACACACTTTTTTTTTTCTAACGATAATTTTTTTTTTTTTGAATTAAATGTGTAAAAAAGAAATAAGTTAATTTAACAAAATAATAATTACCTTTAAAGATACAATTAATTGTGGTACATCATCAATTTTTTTCTATATTATCTTTGAAAAATCACAAAAAATGAAAAAAAAATATATATATAGGATAGAGAACGTGGTATACAATCAGCATTACCAAGAGGAACAGATGAACAATTTAGTGATCGTATTAAATCAATGGAACAAAGGATAACATCAAATAAAAATTATGGTGCTGAAAAGAAACCAAAAGATTTATTACGTGCCATAGGTAAATTAGAAAGTAATGATTGGAATGTACGTGAAATTGAGAAAAAAATAGAACAATCTAAAAAAACAGAAATAATGGGTAAAAATCGTGAAAAAGTACCAAAATGGAGTAAAGAACAATTTTTAGCTAGACAAAATAAAATGTCAAAACCAGTTGATCGTCAAGAATCAGTTGATGAAAAATTCAAAGAAATTGATCAAACAATTAAAAATTTAGATAAACAATTACGTGGTGATTTAGAAATTGGTGAAAGAGGTAAAAATAAAGTTGCATCAATTGCTGGACAATTTATTAAAAAAGATGATACATCTGAAGAGAAAAGTATTCCAATACCAAAGTCGATTAAAGTAAGATTAAAATTGTGTTTTTTTTTCTTCAAAATTTTTTTTATCAATTTTAAATTTAAATTTGAATTTAAAAACAAAAATATGATTTATTTCTTAATTTTTAGACTTCCAAAGTTGGTTTAGTATTTAATAAGCAATCAAAAACTGAAAAATGTCATTTTTGTAAACAAACTGTTTATTTAATGGAAAGAATATCTGCAGAAAATTTAATATTACACAGATCATGTTTAAAATGTCATCATTGTCATACAAACTTAAGATTAGGTGGTTATGCTTTTGATCGTGATGATCCAATTGGAAAATTCTATTGTACACAACATTATAGATTACCAGCTAAAGAAGTTAGACCGATTGTTAGAAGATCAAGGAATCAAAAGGTAAATTAGATTTTTTTTTTTTAAATCTTTACAACAAGAAAAAAAAACAATCTTTTTGTATTTTTAGAAACCTTCTACTGAAGAGAATCAAAATCAAACAGATAAAAATTTACAAACACCTGTTCGTGGTAGACCTGGTGATGTTGCACAATTAGATTTATTAGATCGTGGACAAACACCAGAACGTATTGAATTTGAAAATATTGATGCAATGTCTGATGGTGAACCATCATTAGAGAATGTCATTGATGAAAATGAATGGACTGATCGTAATTTTATAACTGGTGATGAAGATGAAGAATCAGATTTATCAAGTTCAGATTCATCAGATGAAAGTGATTCAGATATGTTTGAAGAAGCAAATGGTTCACCAATTGGTGCACAAACATTACAATTAGCAAATGATTGGATTGGTAAACAAAAATATTCAAATGTAACTGATAGTGATGATGAAGATGATTTTTATGATTCAAGTGAAGGATTATTAGGTAGTTTTTTTTTTTTTTAAATCTATTCATTAAGTTTTGTTTTCGCTTTAGTAATTATTTTGCTTTTTTTTTTTTGTTCTTAAATTTTAAAGAAGATGATGCAGACAGTCAAACTGAAGGTGAGGAATTCAAAAAGGCTCGTGAAATGAGAAGACAAGAAGTCAAAGTATTACCTCCACCATCATATTTACCAACAGATACTGAAACTGAGGTATGTTGAAAAATAAATTTAATATTTGTAATTCATTTATTTTATTTTTTATTATTCAACGCATCGATAACAGAAAATGTTATTTTTTTTTTAATAAGTAATTTTTTCCCTAAGCAAAATATTATTTTTTATTTTTGAAATTGAATGTAATTTGATTTTACATTTATAAATTTTTTTTTTTTTAATGACAATGTTTTGTTATTGGACCTATTTTGAAAGTGCGGTCAATAAAACTAAAGACAACACTCTAAAAACAATTTTTTTTTTTTTAAATAATGACGAAAGTATATAAGAGTAATTAGGAACCGTTGTTGCACTTCGACCTATAAAAATTTTTTGTGCAGGTGTATAGTATACAAGTAATTTAAATATTTTTCTTTATTTTATTGATGGCTTTGGTTTATGTTCCAGAAAATCATAATTTAGAACCGTTTTCAGGTTTATGACTCGGATTATTTCGAATTCTCGCTTGAAAAATTGAATCTATTGTTGCTCTTGTATACTTTTAAAAAATAAAAACAAATTAAAAATAAAACATTCCTTATTAAAATATATTTTTTTATTTTAAAATTATTATTATTATGGTGGTGGATTTTTTCTTTTATTGCATATATTGCCTTTTTCTAATATATTCACAGGTAATGACCAAAGATGTTACACAAACTAATGACAATATAAACACAAATCTTACTGATAATACTGACGACAATATGACAAAAACTAATGACACAGACATAAAACAAATTAATAATAAATCTATTTCAGATATTGATAAATTAAATAATAATATAAAACCTGATATAATTGAATCGATTGATAATAAAAAAGATGAAAAAAATAAAAATGAAATTCCATCAAAAATTGAAATAAAAACAATTGAACGTAATCTTGGTAGACAAGTTAGTAATGAAATTGATAATTTAAATGAAAATTTATATAATTTAAATAATTTAATAAAATTAAATAAAGAAATTGAAAATGTACAAAGAGATAATTTAGTAAGAAATGATATTATGAAAAAATTATCATTAAAAGAAAAATGGTTAAATGAAATGTACGGTAGTGGTAGTGGTAGTGATAGTGGTAAAAGTATGGGCTTTCAAATGAGTAGTAATATTGCAGCAGGTGCAGGACAAAATGTAGAAAACGATAAAAAATCAGAAGTTGAAAAAATTGTTGAAAATGTAGAGAAAATTACAATTGAAAATGAAAATATTAATAAAGAAGTTGAAAAAGAAATGCCTAGAGAAGATATCAAAGAGAAGATTAAAAATGTTGAAAAAGAGAACGAAAAAGTTATAGAAGAAAAACAAAATATTGAAGAAGAAAGTAAAAATGTTGAAAAAGAAAAACAAAAGCCTGAGGAACAAAAATCAAAAGAAACTGATAATCAACAATTATCTAAAAAATCAACAATTTCTGATACACCTGCTGTTTTAAAAAGATTAAGATTGAAAAAATGTCAATCAGTATATGTTCAAAATGAAAATGAAATGACTGAATTAGAAATGAAACGTTTATCAATAACTGGAAAATCATTTGATAAAGATATTGGTAAACTTTTATATGATGTAGAAAATAAATCTGAGAAAAAATTAGATGAAAAAATAAAAAATATTGAAGTAAAAAATTTTGCTGATACAATGCATACAATTAAATCACAAATGCAAACACCAAAAGTTTCAAAACAATCATCATTTGATTTATCAAAATATTTTCCAAATCAAAAACAAGAAAAAGCTGCTCCAGTAGCAGCAAATAAAAATCAAAAAAATTTAAAAGATGTTGATTTAACACAATATTTTTCACAAAGTCCAGTTAATCAAAGAAAATCAAATAATTCTTCAGCAACACAATCTCCAGCAATGAATCGTAAATCTGAACAAGTACAAGAAATTAAAAAACCAAATACTGAGAAATTACCTCAATCTTCGACAAAAATAACAGAAAATAAAATTGTAGAAAAACCGAAAGCAAAACAAAGTATTTTAAATCAAGCAAAGCCTACACCTAATATTTTAAATCGACCTATTTCAAAGAAAAATACTTTAGATGATGTGAATCAAAAAATTGTGCAAAAAAAGCTTACAAATATAGCAGGAAATAGCGGATCAAAAGTCTCATTAAAAAGACAAGAATCGAATGATTCAGATCTTTTTGATCAATTACTTGATGGCGCAATAGATTTAAAGAAATCACCTGTTGTGGCGAAGAAAACTCAAGTTACCGGTAAGCAAACTGGTCAAAAGAAAGTTTCTGGTCAGAATGCTAGTCCAAAAACGAAAAAAAAGACCAAAGATACAAAAAGAGGAAATAAACAAAAGTCTACAAAAGTTCTGACTGAAGAAGAAAAAAAATTTGAAGAAATTTTACATAAAAACGAAGATGGTAATGAACAATCACCAAGCAAAGAATATCGAGAGCTGTTTCATGATGAAAAATCACCTAGTACAGATGTATCGGATAAAATTGAGAAAATTTTCAAAAATGAACAAGTTGATTTAGGATCTGGAAGCTCTCGAAAGCGAAAAGGTTCAAAGGATAATAATACTTTGCAAGAGAAAGAACCCGAAAAGGCACCTCATCAAGGAATAACAAGATCAATTGTTTCACAAGTTGTAAAAGAAATTAATAAACTTTTACCGAAATTCGAAAAAGTTGATGAAAGCTCAGTAAAAATGCGAAAAAAAGACGATACATCGAAACCTACAACACCATTAAGTAAGAGAAATTCAATAACGGAACTATTGAAATACGCATCAGAAGGAAATAAACGAAACTCAATGGCAGAATTATTAAAGTCATCGTCTTCATGGAGCAGAACAAATTCAATAACAGATTTGCTCAAGTCTACACCACCAGGAAGCAGAAGAAATTCGTTAGCAGAACCGACAAAGTCCACTTCTTTGGAGGGTAAGAGAAATTCAATAACAGAATCAATAAAATCTAGTCCACCAGGAAGCAGAAAGAATTCAATACCGAAACCATCAAATACTACTCCAGGAGAAACTAAAATAAATTTATCTAAGTCTACCCCGTCAAGTAGTAAAAGAAATTCATTAACAGAATCGTTAAAATCTACATCATCGGGTAGTAAGAGAAATTCAATAACAGAATCACTAAAGTCCACTCCACTAGAAAGTAACAGAAACTCAATGACAGATTTAGAAAAAACAATGGAATATCTAAAAACTGAATGGCGTTCAGAAGCAACAAATTTCTTACAAGCAAAACGTGATTCATTTAATGCAAAACGAAAATCAAATTCGAAAGAGGATGAAGGGAGTGGAAATGCTATCACTGAAGGAGCATGGAAAAAAGACGAAACTAGTAAAGAAATAAAAGAGAATAAAAATGAGGAATTTGTTGTTCCACAAGAGAAAAGATCAAGATCTGAAAGTCAAATTTTAGAAGTTGAAATGGATGTGGATGATGATGAAATAGATTCATTTTTAAATCAAATTATGGAAGAAATGAAAGATGATAATGTTATAAGTAAAAAAGAAAACAAACTAAAGAAAATAGAAGAAAATAAAAATTCCGTACTAGAATTTTCTTCGACAAAAGCTCAGAATGAAATAGAAGAATCTAAAATTGATTCTGAACGTGTTAAAAAGAAAAGTCCTGAACAAAATTTGTTATTGTCGAATCCTTTCATAGATATTATTGAGGAACCTCCAACACTTGTACTTCCAAGTCCTACACAAGAATCAGTAAATAATCTAGCCACTGGTGAAATTCCAGAAAAAACGTCTTCTGTTTCTGAAACTTTTCTTACGATTAATAATACATCACGTAGAAGACGTGCGTCGTCGGGTGATAGTATTGAAGAACTTTTCAAGGGTTTGAATGATGATATGTTAGTTGATGTGGAATTTGACAGCGATGGTGAAATAATTTCTATTACACCAAGAGAAAAATCTGAGGAAGAAAGTGTAGAAGAAGAAGAAGAAGAAGAATCGGAAAAAGAATCAAACTTGCAGTTTTTTCGTGAAGAAGTAAAAAACGAGCAAAAAAAGGAGATGGTTCTAAAAAATGATGAGCCTGAGAAATCCATTGAAAAATTTGAAAGGAGCAACCAAAACAGTCAAAAAATCTTGTTAGGAGACAATATTGAGAAAAACATCGAATTAAAATTAAAGGATTCTCAAGAAGATTTAGAAAATGAAAAAGAAAAAAAGATATCATCGGTAGATTCAAAAAACAGTGAAAATGAGAAATCAAATGAAATAATTGCAAATAAAAGAAGAAGTGAAAGTGGATCAAAAAACTTAGTAGAAGAAGTGACCGAGAAACAAGAATCGCAATCGGAGTCACAAATTGCTCAAGAAGATTTACAAAATGAAGAGAAAAAGAGACTGTCATCGCTAAATTCAAAAAACGATGATAACAAAAAATCTAATGAAGGACTTGTAGATAGAAAAAGTAATGAAAGTAATACAAAAAAATTATTGGAAGAAGAACTAGAGAAAAAAAAATCAGAGTTTGAATTACAAAATGTTCAGAAGAATGAAGAAAGTGAAGAGAAAAAAAGGATTGCATCCGTAGATTCAGAAAATAATGAAAAACAAAAGTCCAGTGTAGACATTGCAAACAGACGAATCAGTAAAAGTAACTCTAAAGATTTTTTAAAAGAAGTGTCACAGAAAAAAGAATCAGAGTTGGAACTACAAAATGTTGAAGAAAATTTGGAAAAGGAAGAACAAAAGAAAATGTCATCAGTAGATTCAGAAAATATTGAAAAAGAAAAGTCCAGTGAAGAAGTTGCAAACAAAAGAATCAGTGAAAGTAGCTTTAATAATTTTTCGGAAGAAGTACCCGAGAAAAAGGAATCAGAGTTGGAACTACAAAATGTTGAAGAAAATTTAGAAAGTGAATTGAAAAAGAGAATGTCATCGGTAGATTCAGAAAATAGTGAAAAAAGTAAACCCGATGAAGTAGTTTTAGGCAGAAGAAGTAATGAAAGTAATCCAAAACCTGTAGAAAAAGATGATCAACATGAAGAAGGAAAGGCATCAATAGAGTTGAAAAAAATTGATAGTAAAGAATTTATGGAGGAATCGAGAAGCAATAAAAGAAGTATTTCTGGAAGCAAAGAAAGTAGTCCAAAAGTATTTAAAACCGATAATAGTGATGAATGTTTAGAAAATACAAATAATTTTGACAATGAAAATAATAGAAGTTTGGAAGAAGTTTCTACACGAAGAAGTGAAAGTGGTAGTCAATCTTTTGAATTCCTTCCAGAAAAAGTTGACAAAGAAATGTCAAATATTCTTGAGAAATTCGAGGAATTGAATACTCAGGAAAATAACAATGAAGTTGTTAACATGGGAATTTCATACAGAATCAGTGAATCAGTGGAAAAATCTGAGGAATACTTTGACGATAACAATCTAGATCAAAATATTAAATTTGATGATGAACTAGTTTCAGAGCCAGAAAAATTGTTAATTGAAAATCCCATTGAAATTGTACAATTGAAAGAAAATACACCAATAAATGAAAAACAAAGTTCACCTGAAATAAAAATTGATGAAAAAGTAAATATACAATCAGAACAAAAAAAATCGGTTGATAAACAAGAAAATCTGGAAGAGAAAGATAAAACTATATTGAGTGTAAACAAAAATATACACTTTTCCACACAATTACCTGTTGAACGAAATCCCAACTGCTTTCCAAAGAAACCACTACGAAGACAAAAAAGTGTTTCTTCTAGTACAAGTCCAGAACATTCTATTACACCGCAACGTGAACGGAGTCTATCGAGATTAAATCCTGAAGATATGCCACCATCAGTTCAAGATATTCTTAAGAAAATTGATAGTACAGATGTTGGTTTGAATGATGAAAATCCAACAAAATTTCCCATTATATATGAAGATAAAGGTTCACCTGTTAACGGTGAGCCAGAAACAAACATTTCTCATTCCAAAGTGGAGATTTTAAATGAAAACGAGAAAAACATGACTGAAGAAGAATACATCGAAAAATTAGAAAGAGAAAGACGAAAATCACTCATAAGACGTGATGAAATATATGCTAAACAAAATGCAATGAACCCCTTGGTGTTGACAACCAAAGAAAGACCAAAATCTGTGGTAGAAGAAATAGAACAAAATGGATTACAAGAAAAATCAAAACCATCGTCTCCTCCAAAAGTACCTCCGCGATCACCGAAACCAAAACGTCGTTTAAACCGTGAAAAACAAAATTCCAATGAAGAAACATTTCCAAATTCATATTCACAACAATCCTCAGATAAATTTGATAGTTCTAGTAGAAGTTTATCAAAATCCATTGAAAGTATTCCACATCGACCACAACGCACAAAAGGAAATTCACATCAAAAAGTCGATCCAGGAACTGATATTTTATTAGAACGTAGCAAAATGTTACACAATTTAAAAGAAGATTTCATAAATGATAAAATGATAACTGGAAGTAATCCATATTTGAAAAAGAAAACATATAATCGAACACAAAGTAGTGATGAAGATGATGATACATCGTATCATGATGCAATAAATACGTCAATGAATCGTGAACAAAGATATAATACATTGCATTTTCCAACATCAAGAATAATCAATGATAGAAGACGTAGAAAATCAAATACTCCAGAATATACAGGTGTTAATAGAAGATTTGCAAATTTATCAAATGCATTAGGAGGTTCTAGAAATTTTGTTGATTATTTTAAAAGAAGTCCTTCACAACCGAAGGAACGTATCGAACAAGCAAGAGATTCATGTGTGATTTCGTAAATTTTACATTCACAATTACACAATTTTTATTTTTATTTTTCGTGCTTTTCAAAGACGCTTTTTATAGTAAATTAAAAAAAAAAAAAAGTAATAAAAAAATTATTTAAAGAAAGTTAACAAAATGTGATAAAAAAATACATAAAATAAGAAAAGAAAAAATATAAAAAAAAAAATAATAATAATAATAAATAAAAAATAGAAAAAGCAACCTCTTAATTTATCAACTAAACAGACTTTACAAACACTTTGACATTCAGACAACACTTTCAATTAAAAACAAATTTTTTACTTTGACTTCTATCCTTAAAATACAAACAGTAGAAAAAAAATATATAATAATCCTGAGATAACAATGGGTACGATCTCTTGAAGGTAAACCGTAACAAAGTTTTTAAAACTTTGATCGAAGCGTGTTCTTTCTGTGTGATTTCTTTTTTTTTTTTTTAATTTCATTTAATTCTTTAATTAATACAATTTTTTTTTTTTGAAATTAGGATTTTTTTTTTTCTAAAATATTGAAATTTAATTTTGTTTATCTCTCATACAAAGAAGAAAAAAAAACAAGCTCATTTAATTTAATTAATACAAAAATTAATAATAATTTTTCTAATAAATAATTTTCGTCTCTGTAAAAAAATAACACAAAATTCATTTTATTTTTCTTTTCATAATTGTTTTTTTTTTTAAATTTTTGTATCATTTGAATTATTCTTGAATTAAATTCATTATTAATTCATTCATTAATTTTTAAAATAAAAAAAAATAAATAAAATTGTAAATTTTAGAAAGCATCAGGAAAAATAATAAAAAAAAAATATTTGCTTGTTCTCATTAATTTTATTTGTACGCTGAAAAAAAACCATAATTTATTAATTTAGTGTGCGCCTTTTTCGGATCGTACCCGAAAATTAATAATATTATTGCCATTGTGAATATTAAAACTGCCATTGTGAACAATTTTTAAATGTTGTTGTTGATGTTTTTTTTTTTTTGTAAACCTTCTTTTAATACATTTCCTTTGATTCAAAATTTTGCTAAAAAAATTTTTTTAGGAAAAAGTAAGAAATATTTGAATTTTTGTTTTACACGATCGGTTTAAATGAAATTTTGAGTCAAAAGGAGTATTTCTTTTCTGTAAATTTGATCTTAAAAAAAAATAAATAAATAAATAAATAATTAAATTAAAAATTCTATTCTGGCTAATTTTGGTATAAAAGTAATTGCTTATTAACCGTTAGATCACCGGTAATGCTCATAAGTTTCAACTGTATTTTAAATTCTAGTAAGATAATTTCTTTCCGTTAAGATAATTTTCGTAAATGATGTTTCATGCATTTTGTTTTTTCAAAATTGCCATTATTTCCATTAAAAGGCCATTATTACACATTGTAAATAAATTAAAATAAAATTAAACGCTTATGCTTTACTCATAATTTTTGTTTCATTTATTTCATATTTTATTTAAAAAATTTCATATTTCTATGTGCAAAGGTCAAATGAAAAATAAAGTTATTTATTTATTTATTGTTTTTTTTTTTTTTTTAAATTGTGTATTTTTTTTAAGAAATAAAAGTCCTGAATATTGGGCTCATTGTGTATTAAAATTATGAATAATATTTGCTTTTTTTTTGGAGTGATATTAAAAAAAATGTAACTTTTAAAAAATTTTATTTTAAATTCAAAATTATGCACAATAATTTATTTTATTTTACTATTTTTATTTATTTTTTTAAACTTTAAAGGTTCAAACTGATTCAGATTCATCACCAGATAATGTTGAATTAAATTCAGCTACAGAAATATCAACAGATTCAGAATTTGATCATGATCCAATTATACGTGAAGCACCACGAATATTTATTGATGATACACACATTAAAAAACCAACAAAAGTTCAAGTAAGTTGAAAATATTTAAGGTCGATTCACACACATACTATCCGGTTCTGGTATTTTTACATGTTACATGTACATCGGGCCCGGTTCCGACCACAAATCACAAACAAACATGTCAAAATGCCTGAATCTGATCAGACGGAGGGAGAAACCCGATCGGATGTGTTTGAATCAATCTTTATTTCTCCAATTGGTACCTTTTTTTTAAATAAAATAATTTTTTTACTTCAGGTAAAACAGGGTATAGTAACAAGTAGTCCAACACGTAAAGTACCAACAAGTGGTAATCATTATCATCATCATCATCATCATCATCAACAACATCATAATCATAATAATCAACAATCACCATTAATTAAAGAACCACCACAATTAGAATTTAAACCATTAGTACAAGTTGATCCATCATTATTAAATTCAAATCGTTTACCATTAAAAAATCCACGTCCTGGTGATTATTTATTAAATAAAACACCAAGTACTGAAGGTATTGCATCTAAAAAAAGTTTAGAATTAAAAAAACGTTATCTATTAGGTGAACAAGGAATTGGTAATGGAATTATGAAATCTGGTTCAACATCAATATTAGATTCAAAAATGAAAAGTTTTTATTCAAATATATCAGAATGTCAAAAATTATTAAATCCTGGTGCTGATATAAGTCCAGGTATGAAAACATTTTTAGATAAAACAAAAATTGGTGATTTAAATAAAAATAATAATACAACAAATACAACATGTACTGGTGGTAGTGGTAGTGGTGGTGGTAGTGATTTTATGACAAAAAGTTCAATAACAGCAGCTGAATTAGAGAAAAAAGATTCAGAAAAAGAAAATTTATATGTAAATAATCGAAATGAATTAAATAAAAGTGCAACAACATCAGCTATTTTAACAAGTAATACAGGAATTGGTTTTAGTAATGTAAAAAATATCAATAGTAGTAATATTGGTGAATATTCAGAAACAATAAATACAGCACTTGTTGAAAATATGTCAAAAACAATAACAAAATCAACAATATTAGAAACAATTGATTTAATATCACCAGAAAAATCAGTTCCTTTAATTGATTTAACAAAAATTGATATTCCGTCCGAAATGATAAAATCAAATAAAAATTTTATAAAAAATATTAATATGGGAAATGATAATGAGAAAAAAATGAATGATAATGATGATGATGAAATAATTGATTTAACAAATGATGATACTCCAATAAAAAATAAAGATATTAATGATATCAATGTTGAAAAACCAGATGTATCAAAAGATATTAAAGAGACAATACCTGATATAATAACTCATATTGAGAATGTTAAAAATGAAAAACGTTCACAACAGCAACAGGAAAATGAAGAAAATGAAATTATTCAACAACAAGAACAACCACAACAGCAACAACAACAAAAAGATAATGATGTACAAGAGACATGTATTGAAGTTCCTAATATACCATGGAATAATAAAAAAATAACAAAAATAAATGATGATAGTGATGTAGAATCCGATAGTCTATCAAATTCATCAACATCATCAAGTTTAGATGATATACCACATTATATTTTAGATTCAACAACATCACCAGATACACATAATATAGGATGTGGAACAGGTGGTGGTATTGAACAAATTGTACCACGTTTAGAAGTACATGATAGTTCTGGTGCATTAATGCAAATTGATAGTTTAATGATAATTGATGGTAAATATATTGGTGATCCAGAAGATTTAAAATTAATGGAAATACCAGAAGGTACAAAAATTGAACTTCCAACACCACCAAAAACACCAGAAAATAATTTAGAAGATGAAATAAAAGATAAAGTAAATGAAAAATTATCAGATAAAGATTCAACACCAACAAATAAACCAAAAATTATAGAACAATCAGATACAACAACAACAATAACAACAACACCTACAAAATCACCATTAGAAAATGATGAAAAATTAACGATAATAACAACAAAAATAACAACAACAACAACGAAACCGAATTTAAAATTTGATACAAAAAATGAAAATAAAATAGATACATTAAAAAATATGCCATTTGTTATTGAAAAAGATGAAAATAAAATTAAAATAAATAAACCAACAACATTAGATTTAAATTTAACAACAATAAGTAACAATAATAAAACAAAATTATTAGAGACAACAAATTTAAGTGATAAAGATAAAACACCAACAGCTGAACATAGTTGTAGTGGTGGTGGTGGTGGTGGTATATCAGATTCAGAAACTGAAATAACTGGACAAGTTTTAACTGAAACTGAATTATCTGATTGGACAGCAGATGATGCTGTATCAGAAAATTTCGTTGATATTGAATTTGTATTGAATTCAAATAAAGGTACAATAAAACGTAATAAGAAAGGTAAAAAAAGGATGATATCAACAGCAATATCATCATCAAAATTAAAAACACCAACATCATTATCTCAACAACAACAGCAGCAGCAGCAACAGCAACAACAAAAACAACGAAATGAAAAATTAATAAAAACACCAACAAAAATACAAACACCAACTAAAGATTGTGGTATACTTAAAAATTTAGATATTGAAGAAATTGAATTTATGGATACTGGTTCAGAAGGTAGTTGCGCTGAAACATATTCAGCAACAAATCGTGCAATGTTAATGAATCGTGGTTATATACAATTTATTGAAAATAATGCAAGTAATTTATTACCAAATAATAGAAATTTAAATATGAAAGATTCAATTTTATTACCATCATCAAATTCAGGAAAAGAAATACTTGGTGTTGATTATATAGAACAAGGTGCATGTATATTAAATAATGATTATGATCTTAAGACTCCTGTTAATGAAACACCACCGCCACCACCACCAGTATCATCATCATCATCATCATTTTCTAGTTTAAAACAACGACAACAATCTTTACAATCACAACAACAACAACAGAAACAATCATCAGCTACTGACAATGTAAATGATATCGATGAAGATAGTTTACAATACTTAACATCTCAGGGTACAACAGATTTATATGCAACAACAACAACAACTGAAGAAAGTGAAGCTTTAACTGTAGTAACAAGTCCTTTAGAAAGTAATAATAAATTTTCATTACCTGATAATGTAACAACACCATCATCAAGTTCAGATAAACAAGATAAAACTACAATAACAACAACAAGTAATACAACAGCATCATCAAAAGTACCAATAAGAAAATCATCATCAAGTGATCGTCGAAGTATTGATGAAGGTAAAACAACAACAACAACAAGTAGTAGTAAACAATCATCACATGAAGATCTTTTTGGTAATAAAAATAAAGATATTGATGAAATGAGCTATGAAGAATATGTACGTAAATTACAAATGAAAATTACACAAATAAGTAATGCTAGAGATTCAATTGATATACGAAAACAAAAACGTAAAAGTTCAAGAAGTGAATCATTAGGATCAACAATAATTGTTGGTAATTGTAATGAAAATACACAAAATAATACTGTGATAGATAATAATAAAAGTTTAAGTATATTTGAGCCTAATAGATCATTAACAACATTAACGATAACACCAACAACAATGTCTTCATCGATAACAGCAAGTAATAATTCTTTGTCATCAATTCAACAACAACAACTACTACAACAACAAAAACAACAAATTCAAAATACTGAAGTTCCTACTTTATCAAGAAAATTAGAAGAAATTACAAAAGAAAGAACAAAACAAAAAGATTTAATACATGATTTAGTCATGGATAAATTACAAAATAAAAAACAATTAAATGCTGAGAAACGATTGAATCGTAGCCGTAATCGAAATTTATTTAGTCCAAGTCATGGTATTACTTCACCTCCACCAAAAGTTCCTGTTCCAAATTTATCTTCTATAAATAATAGTTGCTCAAATTCACCACATTATTATGTATCATTGTCATCAGAACGACGAAATAGTAAAGAAATATTAATTGCTCAACAACAACAACAGAATACATCAAATAAAATAAAATCATCACCAAAAGAAAACAAAGATATTGCACAAATGTTTACCACACAACAACAACAACATCAACGTTCTTCAAAACAACGCCCACTCAGTGATAATTTAGAAATTGTTTCAACAACTTTCATATTTGATCAAACACCAAAAATTACAAAAACTCAATCATTTTGTGTTTATACACCAAAAACTAGTTCATCATTTGTACGTGATGAATCATTAAAAACAAAAAATGAAATTAATAATGATTCAATATTTACAACACCACTTCCTCCACCAAGAACAAATCGTAAATATGATGAAACATTATCAGCAAGTAGAGATAAACTTCGTGCTGAAGCACGTGCACGTGCACGTCTAAAATCAAACGAAGAATTAGGTTTAAGTCCTGAAGAGAAATTTCAAATTTTACGTAAACGATATCATCTTGATTTACATGAATTATCATCAACATCTACACCATCTGGATTAGCAGCATCATCACCACCAATTACAACAACAGCATCAGCAGCAACAACACCAACTGAATCATCATTAAATAAATCAGATGATATTAAAATACGTGAACGTAAAATGATAACATCAAAAAGTGTTAATGATATAAGTCTTGTACAATCAAATTTAACATCTGATGAAAATTTAAATAAAAAATCACCAAGAAGAGGTGATTTAGTTGATTTTACATCTGATCCAAATTTATCATCACAACATCATCATCAACAAAAACAACAACTACAAAACAATGATGAAGATGAAATTGAAAAGACACCAATAAAAAATCGTAGACGTAAAGATCCTGAACGACGTAAAAGTTTAATACAAACTGTATCTAGTTTCTTTAATAAGAAAAAAGATAAAGATTCATCATTATCACCACAATCACCAACTAAAGAGAAATCATCTGAAAGTGTATTTAGTCGTTTTAGAATTTCACCAAAATCCAAAGAGAAATCTAAGGTAAGTTATTTTCCTTATTTTTTTTTTTTTTGTTCTTATTTTATTTTATTTATTTATTTATTTTTTTATTCATGGAAATATCATAAATTCATATATTTTATTTTTATTGGAAAATATAAAGTTATAGTCATGATGGATGTGGTTTTTGGAATTTAGATAGATTTTTATGTATTTTGATCTTTTTTTTTCTCTTTCATTTACTCTTTTTATTTTCAAATTTTCAAATTTCTTTCAGTCATGCTTTGATGTCCGGACTTTCGGGCTTGGTGTAAGATATCATGAATTTTCTTGAAATGTAGTTTTTTTTTTTCTTCTTGTTTTCTTTGATGTTTTATTTTACTTTTCTTTACCACCATTCATGTTTGTTTGTCCTTTTTTAACGGCTATTCTTTTTTTTTGTCTAGTGCTTTAAGAGTTTTTTTTTTTAAATTTTTTAAAATTAGTTTGAGTTATGCTTTATAAATAATTTGCTTTAGAATTTTGTGTGTTCTCAAACAATTAAAAATGAAAAAAAATTACAAAAACATAAATTTTTTTTTAATTTCATTTGTGTTGCTTTGTAAATACAATGCTGTTTTAGTTTGTGAAAAATAATTTCAAGGTTTCAATATTTGACATCTTGACACATTGATAGTTTTTTCTAAATAGACGAAATTTTAAACTATTAAAACAAAAAATTTAGACTCTACAATCAGTTTGGACTTTTTAAAGTATTTTTTAGCAGCTAGGTAAATGGAATTATTTCTCTTTTTTCATAAAAGCCGTAATTTATTAATTTTTAATGCAAGGAATGAAAAATAGAAGATTCTTTAAAATTTCTATCAAGTTCATAGTATTTTTAAAAAAATTTAATAGCTTAGTGCTATTGGTGCTATCGAAACGCTTATTGTAGATTTCGATTGAAAGTTGGTTCTGTTCGAATGAATTTCGAAAGGGTATTGTGCAATCTGTTCTGAAAAGTATGTTCGGTCGGACAATTGGATAGGTTAGTATGATTCGAACAAAGTCTACAATAGCAATTTTAATTCGAGCATAAGAATTTCGAATGTCATCACCTATTCGAATGAAATTTCCAATGCGGTAACGTATTCTTTCGAATGTTTTTCTATACGATTGGAATTTAGAGTAGAGGTGTAGACATTTCTCTGTCATTTTTGACAGAATTCTGTACAAAAGTCTTGAATTCTGATGGAACTCAGTAATATTGATTTAGTTAGTTTGATGTTTTTTAAAATTAAAATTAAAAACGATTATTCTTCGTTTAATTTTTCTTGTGCAATTAATCAAGCAAACCTTGGGCATCAGTTTTTTTAAAGACATAAAATTTCATTATCAGAAAGTCATATCGTTTACAACGAACTCATTTTTTTAAATATTCCATTTATTTTTTGTGAAATGTATTTTATATAAGATTTCTGAATCACGACATGAGACTAAAATTTGAAGAAAATGCAATATCGAAACTGACTTTAAATTTTGTATAATCAAAAAAATCTTATATAAAATATCTTATTCAATTTCATTCATTATTTTTTCATAATTTTTCATCATAACAAATGAACAATTTTTAATAAAATTAGAAGAAGAAGAAGAAAAAAATCGTGGAAAATAACTTCAATGCATCGAACATATTCATCATTTTTAACGCAACTAACCGCCTACAAAAGATATTCGTTTTTTTTTTTTTTTTGCTAAGATTTTCTTTACAATTTCCATTTTTTCACAATCTTTTTCTTTTATTTTTTTTTTCTCAAATTTCAGCAAAATTAAAACAAAAAAAAAAATCATTCATTTTTTTTTCATAAATGAATGGGCTCTTTTCAAATGTTTTCATAACGGCTTCTGGTTCTTTTTTGTACTCAAAAAAAAAAAGTTTTCAATATTTTGCGATTGAGCAGGAATTGGCTTTTTTTCCCCGATTATTATGTAGTAAAATTTTTTATATATATATATATAAAATAGAAAAGCTAATTGTGTTTAGATGAAATTCACTTTTTTAATAAACGATTTTTTATTAAAATTGATGAGCTTCATAGCTTTTTTTTTTTATTGTTTCTATTTGGAAAAAAATAATGCAACAAGAACTATTGCATAGTAACAAAATTACAGTATTATTTTTATTTTTAAATATGTTTTTAGTGTGAAAAAGTAGAAAAGAAAAAAATATTCAAAAATTTTCTATCATAGATAAAAAATATTTACTTAAAAAAGGACAATTTTGAAAGTCTGTAAATTGAAAATCAAAATGATAAAACATTTTTGAATATTTAGTAACTTTTTATTTTGAATTTTTCTAAGTTTACTTATTAAATTAAATTCTTTTATTTTTGCATGATTCGATTTGTTTATATATTTTTTTATGTTTGTAAATAAAAAAATTTTTTTTTTAAATTTAAAGAATTTTTATTATTTGAAAAAAAAAAAGAAAAAGTAAATATTTAAAAAAAATGCTTTATAAAGCAGCATTTTAGAATATACACAAAAAAAAAGAAGAAGATTTCAATATTAAAAACAACAATTTCATAATATATATATATTTTTTTAATTTAATAAATCGCAAACCTTTCCGTTTCGCACGTAATTTCTTCAATCAATAAAAATCCCTTCACAAAACACCACCCACAACCACAACATCACTACATCACATTGACACCACAAAATTGTGTTTGCTAACAACAATAAAAAAAAAAAATTAAATTTGGGACTAAAACAAAAACAACCATACAAAAAAAAAAATTAATCGTAATTCAACATTCAACATCGAAATTTTACAAAATCAAAAATTACAAAAAAAAAAAAAAACAAAAAAACAAAAAAAAACAAAACATCACCGATCACCTTCCTCCTATATGCTGCTCATATGAACATAAACAAACAAAAAATTGGCAAAAAAAAAAAAATGATGAAATACAAAACAGGATAAGGATTTAATGCAATCATCAGATGGAACGAGAAGTAGTTCACATGATTGTTTAGAACATAATTTAACAACAATAACAACAACTGCTGGTGTTGGAGAAACATCAGGAAAAACATATTCTTCAAGTCCTCAACTTTTTAAGAGATCAGACGATACAGCACCACCACCAATACCTCCACTGCCAACTAATTATCAGAGATCCGATGGTTTGTTTGTTTAATTTTTTTTTTTTTTCAAATCAATTTTTTCTTCTATTTATTTATCTTTTTAAATATTTTCTATTTTTTCTGATTTATGAATATTTTTTTTTGTTTATTTTCGTTTCCTTTTCAATTTTTCTTTTTTGTATAATTTTTTTCTTGTTCTTGTAATTAACTATTTCTGAAAACATAATTCTAGTATTTTTTTGTAAAAATTTTAATTTTAATCCTGTTTTTATAAACAAACAAAAAAATTAAGATGAGAGCTATACTGCCGAACCTAGAGAGCAGAAGAAGCAGCGTGCAATATCAAAGGCTTCACGACAGGCTGAGCTTAAGCGATTAAGAATCGCACAAGAGATTCAACGTGAACAAGAAGAAATTGAAGTTAAATTAAAAGAATTAGAAGCAAAAGGTGTTTTAATTGAAAAGACATTAAGGGGGGAGGGACAAAATATGGAAAAGTATGTAAAATTCTATTTAATTATTTTATTTGATTTTTTAAGTAATTAATTCGAAAATTAAATTAAATTCGATATTCTTCTAATTTCAGTTTGGATTCTTCAACGATGGGGGCTAGTGACGAGAAACTTTTAAAAGAACTGTTGGAGATTTGGCGAAATATCACTCAATTAAAGTGAGTTTCGTGAAAATTTAATTATTTTTGTTATTTTTTTGAGAAAAATTATAATTTGTTGCTGTATTTTTTCGTTTTACACAGAAAACGTGATGAGGAATTGGCAATACAACAACAGGAACTTCAATTAGAACATCGACATGCTCAACTTAGAGAAGAATTGGATATGCGATTATCATGTAGTAGTAAGTATTTTTCCTTAATTATTGCGTTTTGAAAAAAAATGAATTTGATTTTGGGTTTTTTATTTTCGAAATTCGAAATCATTTTTCGAACAATAAGCTATTTGCTGTTACGTTTCATTTTCAATCATGATTATAAAAATGAAAAAGACAGCAGGTAATTTTAGTTCGAAAATTTATTTCGATAAAATTCACAATTTTCGAAAAAATTCGAACTAAATTTTTGTTTTTTCTTTTCTAAAACTACTTTTCATTAAAGAATTAGATAAAAGCTCAGCTGATGTAGCTGCTGAAGGTGCAATACTCAACGAAATGTTAGAAATTGTTGCGAAACGAGCTGCATTAAGACCAACTGAAACAATTACAGTTGATCAACAACAAAATGAAAATGATGATTCAGATGTAAGTCACATCAATAAAAATTTAAATTTAAATAATTTGAATGAATTTATTTTAAAGAAATTATTACGTTGTTCTAGCTTATTTGTATTTTTCATTATGATAATATTTTTTGCATGCATTTTATCATATTTTTTTAATTTTTTGACAAAATAAAAATTTGTTTAGAATAATTTTTTTTTTTAATTATACTTTTGAATAATATATGCACTTTTTTTTGTATTTTATTTTTGTGTTTATTTTTTTTATTTTTAATCACATCAAAAGATTTATTAAAGGATAATTAATTTCTTTGCGCACTGTTCAGTCTGCACCACTGAATAAAATTTAAACAAAACAAAAAATTGTAAAATTTTGGATAACATTTTTAAAATAATAATACAATAACAAAACACCGTTATACACTAAATTTACACAAAAAAAAAAAATT
Source organism: Bombylius discolor (assembly GCA_939192795.1). NCBI lineage: Eukaryota > Metazoa > Arthropoda > Insecta > Diptera > Bombyliidae > Bombylius > Bombylius discolor. Next base: position 15,113,699 of record OW584241.1, on the reverse strand, counting down.
TAAAACATTTCATAACAGATCTTAACAATAAAAAAAAATCCTGAACAATAAAAAAAAATCCTGAAAAGTTTTCACAAAAGAAATAGTCGAGAAAGTTGCAGCTTTTCAGCTTAAAAATGTCAAAGGCTAGAATTAAGGTTTTTAATAAATACATTTAATTTTCAACTGCCACGTCTATGATAAAGTTTATTGATACGATCAATTTGGATATTATATTTTGTTTATAAAAATACCTTACAAAAACATCTTCCACCCGTGTAATGATATCTTATTCAAATTTGTCAAAAAACTGAGTCTAATTGGATAAAAAACAAAAAAAAACATTTCGAGTTTGAAGATAAAAATTTTGAATTTTAAAGATTGAAAATTATTTTTGAATTCGAATGAATCTTTTTAATAGGAGTATCAAATAAATAACGGTATTAATGAATTTCAAAGATTTAAATTTTTATTCAATTTTATTTTTTAGATTTTTACACATGCTATCATAAATTCAACAATACACTAGATTTCAAATAGATTTTTTTTTGCACTTGCATGAATTTTTTTTTTTTTTTTCAATAAAATTTACAATAGCATGCTAAACTTAGAATTTAGTTCTGGCTTGTGAAAAAAAAAAATTAATTAGAATAAAAATAGAATTATTGTAAATTTATTTTGTTTTTGTGTTTTTTTTTTTCCATAATTAAAAAAAAACAACAAATTCTTATAAAGGCTTTCTTTTTCTCTTCAGATATAAAGGAGGCCTAAAGCCGGAGTTATATTTTAAGATTCAGCAAAAGCAAAAAAAAAAAAAAAAACATAAAATCGAAAAAAAAAAATACATTTATTTAGCAGCAAATTATAAAACAAAAAATTATTATTTTTTAAACAAATTAAATTATGTCAAAATTGAAATGAAAACAAAAATAAAAAAACAATTAGAGCAAAAAAAAAATTATTTAAATGCTCAATTTTAAAAATTTATTAAACAAAACAACAACAACAATAAAAAAAATACGATTTTCATTGTAGGAAAAAAAAAATTTGGCAAAGAAAAAAAAATATTTTTGAGATATTTTTAGCAATGCAAAAAGAAAAAATAAAAAAAAAATAAAACAGAAATGAAAAAGAGTTGTGAAATTTTAAAATGTAGAAAAGTGTTCTAGTGTTTTTAGCAATTTTAATTAAAAAAATAGAGAAAAAAAATAATAATAAATTAACAATTTTACTTACTCTAAAGTAGAAGAAAAAAAAAACGAAGATGGAAGGAAATGAAAAGATAGAATGGAGCTATTTAGAACAAAAATTATATTTAGACAAAAAAAAACTAATTAAAAAAGGTGGCTTAATTATTATTTTTTTTTGCAATAACGATTTAAAAAAAAAAAAAAAAAAAACAAAATTTGAAGAAAAGAAAAAAATCAAGAAAGAAAGAAATAATAAAATGAATGAAACATAAAATATGTACAGAGATGGGATACCTGAGTATTGTAATGTTTTATTCGTAATTTAATTATAATTAACTATGTGTGAGAAAAATAATAAAATATATAAATATATAATTATTATTATTTAAAAAAAAATAAACAAATAAATATATAAATAAAAAGAAGAAGAAAAATAAAAAAACAATAATTAAACAAGGTTTTATAATTAATATTTAAAAAAAAAATATATATATGAAATTTTAAAATATGAAAAAGATTGATAATAAACATATTTTTTATTAAAAAAATAATTATTGAATAAAAACAAAAAAAAGGTTTTTTCGGTTGATATGAATTATAAAAATATAAGAAATAAAGAAAAATTATTTGAAAAGATGAAAAAAAAAAATGAAGTGCTTTTACACATCTGTTGTTTCAGTCAATTTAAGAAGAAGAAGAAAAAAAAAATAATTATAATTCATATCAACCATTGTCACAAAAAGAACAAAAAAAAGAAATTATTATTTAAAATGTGTATTATTATAAAAATATTAAAATAAAGGACATTTTTTTTTTTGTTTTCGTTATTTTTAAATTGAGTTTATTTTATTTTATTTTTAGTTTTTTTTTTTTAGTCATACATCGAAGGATTGTATCTGAAAAAAAAAGAGGGAATATAATGAAGAGCTTAGAAATAATATGCTTTTGGAATTTTCATTCAAAAGAATTGAATTGCTAGTTTGGCTTTGGTAACTTTTGTAAAATTGAAAGATTTTCGATAGATTTCCTAATTCTTTCACAAGCAAATTCAAAATGTGCACTCTTCAAGAGGAATTTCTTAAAAAGCAGAGATTATCAAATTATTGTTGTTGTTTGTTTTAAAAGAGTCAAATAGTAAGGGTAAGTTTACACGATAGGAGACTTTAGTTTTCAGATACCAAAAACAAAGAGATCTTGTGTAGACACTTAAAGGTATGTTTCCACCAAAATTTTAGCTCACGAGCTGCACACGAGCTGCGTTCGTTCTTGTATCTACACCAAAACAGCACGTCACGATCATCTCACGACCTACGTACAAGCTGCTCGTGATCTGATCGTGAGCTGAGTGACAGTAATTTCGATAAGTGTATCCACCAAACTGAAAAGCATGTAGACAAGCAGCGTGAAGCTGACTAACGAGCAGGTTTGGTGGATACCATTGTTTTTCAGAAACACGCAGCTGACGTTCAGCATGCGTGCAGCACGCCTGCTTCCCATTTAAATTGGAAAACAAGGAAGCTGCTTGCAGTCTAGATAATAGTTCTACAGTTTGATTTCAACTTCTAAACAGTAGACATGGAGTGGACAAATGATATTTGAAATAGAACAAATAATTCGTGTCTTTTTTTCCAACAAGTGGACCAATTCTTTTTGCAAGATATTCAAAATTATTGGATGATATCCTTGCAAAGTTTCTAAATTCACTCAATTTATCTATTTTGAGATTGTTTAGCAGATGCATCCCTCCAGAATTTTCTCTAAATTTTGGATATGGTCGTACCCAGCAACGAGGAGATTTACGTTTCTTCGTTAAATTATATACAACAATAAACGGAGCAGCGCAAACAGCAACATCATCCCAATAGTAGGACATTTTATTCACAACCGCACTTAACAAAGTACATACATTTGAAAACTGAACTAATCTCATCAGAATACCATAGATCCTACATAACATTCGACAAGCAAACGAACAGTTCACGTGCAGATTGTGGGCAGCACGTAGTACTGTACACACCAACATACATGTTTGTAACCTATGATTGTTTTTATTCCTTTAAAGCACGTTCGGTGGATACAGTAAACGTACTTTGTATGCATGCAGCGTGCGATCAGTTCACACACAGTTGACGTTCCTTCATTCATTCGTATCCACCAAGTTCGAAAACAGTGTGTGAGCAGCTTACGAGCTTTGGTGGAAACATACCTTTAGTGTTTTGTTCCGGTGATTATTGAAACATCGAAATGAGGTCCTTATGGATAGGTTGTGCAACCTTTTGAATTTTAAAACGAGCGGAGATTTAAAAATATGTAGAAGGCCGAAGGTATCCCACTTTCTGGTCTCCTGTCGTGTAAACTTACTAAAAAAAGTGAGGTTCATTTCATTCTCGTAATTTTTTTTTTTCTGATTCAAATGCTCATAACGTTTTGATGACTAAAAGCAAAAATCCGTTTATTTTGAAAGTGACACAAGTCACTTTTATGCGTTTATTTTTTTTTGTTTTGTTTTTGTCAGCTCCTATGAAGTTTCCATGTAATTAATTAATTTCTACAAACAATTTTATAGGGATATGAAATTTGAGCTTTAGTATTGTAAATAATTGAAAGATTACATACATAAATCAAAACGACACTCTCAGTACTGATTGGGTCTTCGGAAGCTTTCCGAAAACTGCCACGTCAACGTGTATCAATCTTCAAATATTTTACTTAAGTCTAACTTATTTTATTTTCTTAAAAAATATGATTTATATACCACTACAATCGGAAAGGTTGAATTGTTAGAAACCAAAAAATCATTTAGAATAAAAACAAAAATTCTTCGTATTAAAACAAAATTATATTTCTTTTTGTTATAAAATATTTTCTTTCTTCATTTTTAATTTACTGTACACAAAAAAATATCACCTTAACAATTTATAGTTTTTTTTACTTTATTAAATTAAATAAAAAGAAAATAAATGAATAATAATATTTTGTAGTCGACTCAATAAACTTTTACGTTTCTGATGGGTTCTGTTCAATTTAACTAGTATGTTTTTTTTCTTTTTTTCTTCATTATAAATATGTTATTTCATTCCTATTTTTATTTTTTTTTCCTTTACTGTTACATATTTTATTTTTTTTTAATCATTTCTTTTTTGTTATAAGATATTAATTTAAAGCACAATAATATATTAGAATATTAGAATTAACTATTAATAAATAGTTTTTAGTGATGATGATGTTGATATATATTTTAATGATTAAAAAAAAAACAACAAAAATAAAAATACATCTATTTTTTTTTCTCTTTTGCATTTATTAATCAAATTTCTTTTGATTATTATCATTGAAATCATCAAAATTTCCAGGTTCATCTAATTCAACAGCACAACGTCTTGGAAACCAACCACGTATTTCTGTTTTCTTTGTATTAATACCATTTAAATCTGTTTTAATTGTTGTTGTAGGAACACGTTCACCAAATAACCAATGTTTACGCCATCTTGTTACTTTAACAATATCACCAGGTTGTAATTTAATTCTTGGCTCATCAGTACATGGTGGTGATAAACAAACTCTAAAACCTTGTGAAAATAATGGTATAAAACTACCAGTTGATGGATATATTATACGATAAGTACGTGTTCTAGCACGTTTTTCTGCTTTCTGAGCGATTTGTTCACGCTAGAAAAAAAAATGAAAAACAAAAGAAATAAGTAAGAGTAAATTTAAGAGATTAAAAATGTTTCATGTTTAAACCAGGGTACTTTTCGCAAATTCAACAAAAATTAACCAAAACAATCATTGAAAAAATTTTGTCACTGTGGTAACATAAAATTTGCCGAAAAAGTAAATATTCGAATATGGTAACTGGATACTTTTGGTAACTGGTAAATTATCGAATATGACAGATTTATTTTTGATTATGGTGAATTTTTATGGTGCCCTCATTCTGACATATAATATAAGCCCTAGATGAATTTTTTTATGCACATCAAGCTTATTTTAATTGGTTTTCGTAATTGTGATTGAGTAGCTTGGTGAATATTTTTTGGCGGTTTAAATCAGAATGGGTGCATGTAAGTATGATAGGTGTTTATTCTCTGTTATTTATTTACCGTTAATGTGTATTGATCACATCCTTCAACTATATCCCATGTTATACCATCACCAATTGGAGCACATGTCCAACTCATAACTTGATCGATATTATTCCATTTTCCTAAATCGTAAGGAAATATAAATTTTTCTTCAGTATTTTGGCGTCTATAAGTTGCCTTCTCTAAAATCCAATCTTCAATTCCCGTTCGATTATTTAAAATAGCACGAACCTATGGAAAAATTAAATTAGATAAAAATTGTTGAATACCTTTATTTTCATTTTATTATTATTATTATTTTTTGTTTTTGTGGTATTGGTTCTCGTGATTGTTTCATATTCAAGAATGTTAAATGCGCAAAAAAAAAAATTGAAAAATAATAATCTTAACTGAATTTTTAATTATTTTATAAATTATTTATGAAAATTTTATGAATATGATAAAACAATAATCATAATTGACACGTGGTATATTTAATGAAGTAATTTTGAAAGAATTTTAAACAAAATTGAATTACTTACTTGAAAATATAATAACATTCCAACAGCTATAACAACTCCAATAGCTAAACCAAGACTGAATATACATAATATTAAACTTATAAGACCAAAATGTACATTTGCTAATTCTTGATAACCATGATATAAATACCATTGCCTATGTAAACCACGATAAAATGAACCAATTAATATGAATGTAGCATGTATACAGCCCATTACGGAAAATGCTAAAAAACATGTAAAATATGCATGATTTGCCCAACCGACACAATTATTTATCCATGGGCAATGATGATCCATTTTTTTAACACATCTTTCACCTGTTAATTAATTATGAAAAATATTCAAAAAATAAAATAATTATTTTAAGTTTCATTTTAAAATTAAAAAAAAAAAAAAAAAATTAAAAGAAAAAAATTTTCCAATTTTGAAGTATCCTTAAATACATTTTTAAATTTGAACTTACATTTTTTACAATGATGCGATCTTGGTGCTTTATATCCTTCACACACAGTACAATATTGTAAATATTTAATATCCTTTTCATTCTATAAATAAATAAAAAAAAAATAAAATAAAAAAATACATTGCATGTTAAAAAAGGAAGAAAAAAAAAAAACCAACAAATTCATGAAAGAATTATTTAGTGTAAGTAATTAGTTAATTGTGTGCAGTAATAGTGTGAATTAGCAATATCCTAAATTTATGGTGATAAATGTAATTAAATATGAGTAAGAGATCAATTGAGTATGAAATGTCCTTTTGTTGGTGCTTGTTAAATTTATGGTCAATTTTTTTTTTTTTTAATTTTCATAAAGAAAAGGATTTTCTTTTTAAATTTTTACTGAGCTGAATTTTTTTTTAAAAAAAAAGGAAAAATTGTTATTGCGTTTTCTTTAATAATTTCATTTTTTTTTCTTATTGTATTTTACTTACATGCATGCAATATACATATGTATGAAAAAAGGATGTGCATGCAAATGTTAAATACCATAAGAATATCTGATTATAAGTTACAATTTTAATGTATGTACATTTTATGTTAATATAGGAAATTCTATGAAAGTATTCATTATTATTTTTATAACTTTTGTTAAATTGATAAATAAACTAATGAATTTATGATAATGAATATTTTCCGCTTTAAATAATTTTTTCAAAAAAAAAAAAAGAAAAAAAAAATAAATTTAAAAATTAAACCGGAAAATAAATTTAAACAATTCACTTAAGTGGCTTACTGAAATGAAGATTTATGCTTAAAATTATCTTTTTTTTGGAGTTATTTATATAAATAGGAACTTTGTTTTTTTTTTTTTTTTGCTTTTATTAATCATTTTTTGTATTTTTCAAAATTAGTACAGATTGAGCAAGGGATTTGATAATTTTTTTTTAAGACGAAGTATTGTCCTTTTGACGGAAATTTTTATTTTTTGTTTTAGATTCAGTATTGGTCAATATTAAGGAATATATTTTCTGATCACTTGATGAGGTATATTTTAAATAAAGTTTTGACATTTTTTTTTTAAAGAAATAAATACACTTGGTGTTTTCGACTTACAAATTTTCTTTATTAAATTTACGATGCGTTTTGATTTTCACATCATCTTCAGATTTAATAAATATTATAACAAATTTTTCCTTATTTTTCTATTTATTCTAAAATTATTGAGATTGTGAAGTGGTGAATGAAAGGGCAGGGTAATTTTATTTAATATAAATTATCGGTCTTTATGACCCGCCTAGTTTCTACACATTCTAAATAATCTAATTTCTTTTTTCTTTTGTTTATTTTATATAAGATTTTAAATTTATTTGTACTGAGACTATGGTATGTATTTAAAATATGTTAGGATATTTCAGAGTTTGGGTTATTGCTTTCAAATGTTCTTTGAACCTCGTTTTAAAGGATCTACCTTTTTAAGTAAGTATACGGAAAAATATCTCCAATATTTCCAAAAGACAGCTGATAGTGAACTGCAATATTAGTACGTATTTTTGGTTTTTTTTTTTCGGATCGAACAGAGTACCAAAAAACAAAAAGTAAACGGAAAAAAGGAAAACAGATAAAATGAATACAATTAGAGAAATACTAGAGTGTTTCTTTCCAATGCTATAACTTTTTATTTTAAATGGAAAATACCTTTAAAGAAAAATGAAATCGAGGGCAAAGAGTTAATTATATACACATGTAACTAATTCGTATTCTCTTAAAATATATATATATATATTTTTTTCAAATCAAAAAATATATTACAAAGAATTATTAAAGGAAAATCAAAAATTCATGCTATATGAAATTACCAGTGAAACTTAATTACATGCTATTTCATATACATACATATATAATTAACTCGTATAATTCCTCAAAATTACATAGTAATTATAATCAATAAAATAAATCAAAATATTATGTTCTATTTAGAATTTTACTAAACATTTTACTCATTTCAACATTCGTAACGAAAATAAAACATACGAACATTTGTTAACACATTTATTTCGCATTAAAAAAGAAAAAAAAAAAGAAAGGATAATGATAACTTTTTCTATTATTATAATTTATTAATGTCAGAGATATTTCCTTTTCACTTTAATTTTCTTCTGGTATCAAAATTGTAAGTAAATAAACCATCACACATTTTTTCACATTATTCAAATGTGAATGAATTTAATTAATAGTCTTTTTAAAAATAAAAAAAAAAAATATTATATAAAAAAATTTGTGAAAAAAAAATAATAATAATACCAAAATGGGTGAGTATGTGTTTTATATTAAGTGAGTTGCATGTTTCATTATCACCACCACTGGGATTATTATTGTAATTGAATTACGTAATTGTATCTAAAAAAAAAAAAAAAATGTTTGTGTGACAATGAATTATGTGTATGTATTAAATTATATCCTCAAAAGGCGATCTCTGAAAGGATATTCGCTAGAATTAAATTAAATGGAATATAAAATATGAAGAAGATGTATTTGGTAATTGTAAATTAGATTAATTTAAATGACAACAAAATACTTTTCTCTTTTTTTTCTTTTTCAATTTTTTTTTTCGTTTTTCGTTTTTGATACATAAATTATGATTGATTATTTTCGCGATTTCTTTATTATATTGAAGGGAAAAACCAACAAAACAAAACGAAAAATACATTAAAAATCAAACTAATGACTTAATCATAAGCATGAACTCTAATTACATATGTATATATATTTGAGATAGTACTGATATCTAAATTAGATAAGAAAAATAGAAATTTTTGCATATAGTTTTGAAAGTTCAACAAACTGACATAAATTTAATCAAGAAAATAAGGTATTTAATTGCATATTATTTATGACTTTATAAAGGTCAGGGTCTATTTAAATAATCCATTTAGTTTACATATTTTTTCGAAATTCATTAAAAGTTAATCAAAAAACATTGAAGCCATATAATAAAAGAAAGTTTATGATTGACTCATTTATTTGATAGGCGACTAAATTTTAATTCAACGATAGGTATAAGAATCATGATGAGGCTGAATAGAACCAAATTAAAATTGAATAAATTTCAACCAATTAGGATTATTCAATATGACATTTTTCAATTTATGATTCATTTAAGAAAAAAAAATCTTTTAATAAAAATTTCAAAATAATTAAAAATAACTTACTTTTGGCTTCCAACCTTTTGGTAAAAATCCTGGTCCAGTTATTGTTGCCAAAAAATAATTAAATGCTGATAATGATGATAGTACTAAAAATATTGATTGATTTATAAAACCTCCAATACTTTTATTTGGTGGCCACCACATTGAATTCATATACAAAGTCATTAAAGTTACACATTTAATTATTCCTGAAATAAAAGAAAGAAAATTGGAATAATAAAGATTTAATCATTTTCTATTGTACTTTTCATAATAATAATAATAACACTTTAAGGAAAAGAAAAATATAATAATGATTTTAATATCATAAATTTTCTGACAAAAAAAAAAAAAAAAGAACAAGTCATTGGCAATTTAACGGTAATGTAATAGACGTAATATACACGGTAGCGAACAATAAACTTCCTTGTTTATTTAAAATAATATTGCTAATAAAAAATATATGAAAATAAATTTAGTTATACAAAATATTACAAAAAATAATGAAAGGAAAATGGTTTTGTTAAGTCATTCTAAATGTTAAAATTATTTTATTTATTTTTAGTAAGTCCCTTTAATATTGAAATAATCTTGCACGCAATCAAATCCTTAAGATTTTAAAAGTTGTTTACTTTATTTTCTTCTTAAATTTTTTTTTGTTATTCTTATTTTTTTAAAAATATTTCTTGAAATTAATTCGGGTTTATGATGAATAAGTTTTTATCAAACTTCAATCAAGCACATTGGTTGTTGCCTCTATAAAAACAACAATAAATAAATTTATGAAAAATAAATTCTTCATTAAGAAATTCATTTTTAGTAATTTACAGTAAATAAAATATATTTTCTTTCTAAAAAAGGATAAAATAAATAAATAAATAGGAGTATTAAATTTAAAAACTAACCTATCGCAATAATAGGACCCCAATGAAAAAATCGCCGAAATGCTGAGATGTTTGCACTCATTTTATTGCTATTTGCTATTTAAATTGAAATTTTTATGAGTTGTATCGTCAACATTTAGAATATAAATCTCACAATAAAATAATTAATTTGAATAAAATATAATTAAACTTTAATTTTGTTTTAATTTAAATAAAATTAAATACAAATAAACATTCCTAACCGATGCTGTAGGTTTTGATGAACTGAAACAAACAAATTTTGACATTTCCTTTTTAGCATTTCTTCTACGCCATTTTCTTCTTCTTTTTTTTTTTATTATCAAAAACTTTCACCAGTGTTTCTTTCACTTTACCAGTTTATTTAATCACATGAGAGCAAAAGAAATAACTATATCATTGCTTGGGATATTTTTATAAGGCAACATTTACACGTACATAGGAAATATTCTTCATAAATGTCACAACTCATAACTCACCACTGGAGTTTACCGTTTGCTGTGACAGTGACTTAAAAATTAACTGGGTGTTAAAATGAGTTGTAAAATTTATTTTGAATATTTAACAAATTTAATTTTAATACTAATTTGTTTTCGAATGTTTTATTCGATTATAGAATCGTATTTAGTTTTAGAATTAATTTCTTCATTAATAATTAGTCATTTTTCATTTTTCAAAATGTTGTGTTGTTTTAAAATTGCTTTGTAGCGTAGCATTTTTCAGTCGTTACAAAAAGTTCTCTAAAAAAATTTTTTGCGCATGCGTTTTATTTATTAAAAAAATTCTTTCTTATAAGAAATTTCACTTATCTGTTTTGCATTTATCCGATTATAATAATTAGAAATTTGTACATTTTCTTGAAAAAAAAAAAAATTATACTAATTGAAATTTCGTATGAACCAAAAGGATTATTTTGTGGTTCATTACTTTTCCTAATTAAATTATTGATTGTAAAATGTTCCTTGTGAACAGACACAGAGATTTATTTTTTGTTTTTGAATCTAAAGTTCGTTTCGTAGTTTTTCATAACATTTTCAACACAAATGTCTGTTATGTTGCGCGCAAAATGTTCAAAAATAAACGTAAAATTTGTTTTTAAATTTTTAAATTTTATTTCCCCACAAATACTTAATTTTACAACCGGAGTGTTACTTTTACAATAATAAATCTAGGAAAAGACTTATTTACAACAAAAAAGTTTAAATTTCATATCAAAATTTCTTTTTAAATTTTAAATTGTAAAATTCGACAATATTTTAAGTTGTAATTTTCAAATAATTTTTTACTGTGTAGTTTAATTTTAAGAAAATAAAAACAATTTAATTATAATTGTTAAAATACTAACTTAGAAATATGATCATTTGCCATATTTTTGAATAATAGAAAAAGGACATAAACCAATATTATGTTATAACAACTTAACCAAATAGTTCTTTTAGTGTCAACCTACCTTACTAAGTTCTTTGTCCCATGGTTTTTTTTTGCTAAGTGTTGATTTTCATATATTTTTATATTCTTCCAGAAGCTCTATAATGTATACATTTAAAAAAATCTGATTATATATATATATTTTTTTAATTTAAATTTTATTCATTGATTTTTAATAAATTATTTTTTTCCAATTTCAATTCTATGTGAATGTGAGTGATACTCTGGTGTCTGGTCTCTTAGAGTGCGCTACATGCATCAGCTTTTCCTTAAACTTAAGGAATATTGAAACATATCTTATAGCAGTATTACAGGATTCATTAAAAGCCTAAAACTATAAGAAATAAGGACGATACAAAATATTTTCATATGTTCGTCGAAGTGCAACAATAACCCCTAACAATCTATTTATCTATCTAAGATGTTTTTTTATCAATATTTTTCGTTGCAAACTGTGTAATACAGAAAATACAGGGTATTTTGTAGAAAAAAAAAACAAGTAAACTGTAATAATTTACATTTCCTCGAGCGTCAATTTTGTAAAAAAAAATTGTTAATTTTTTAGGAACATTTTACATAATTCCTGAAATATAGAAAAATTAAAAAAAAGTTTTTAAAGGTCCTTCCAAATCAACATTTTGTTGTGTATCATTTTTTTAAATTTAAAAAGAAGTACCTACATAATGTATATAGGGCAAGTGAAATTGTCATTTAAATTTTATAAAGGGACATACGTAAAAATATACATACATACTTTATTTTTTAATGTGCGAATTCATAGCAATAAAATGTGTTAATGCACCTATGTATGTATTTGTATTAAAAATTTAAATTTATATCCTTTTTTTTGTCAAGTATCTTTTTGAATACACCTATGTATTAAATTATATGGAAAGAAGAAATATTTAAAAAAAGCTTATTCTAGCAACATATGTATTAATCAAAATGTTTCAATAAAATCTTCAAGATGGATAAACAAGTATCTGGTAAATGAAAGGACGAAAATTATATAAAAATATATGGAAAGTAATTATTGTAAAAAAAAGCTTTTTTAAGCTTAAGGATAAAGTTTTAAAAGCTTATGAATTTCAAAGTACATATAAGAAAAAACAACAAAACAAAAAATAGGAGAAAATATTATTAAAGAAAACAATTTGGAGAGTTTTTCATAAATGTGTATGTCCTGTATGAATATCCTGTTGCGACTTACTTTATATAAAAAGTTTATAAACCGTTTTATTTGTAACAGATTATTTTATGTATGCAATTTTCTTTGAGAATGTTTAAATTTGAATAAATTAAAATTAAATTAAATTTATGGTTACCTACATACTTAAAAAATTTAAAATAAGGATAACGCTTAAATTTTTTTTTTTTTTTTTAATATTTTTAGTGTTGAGTTTTTTGTATTAGTATTAAATGGGAAGCTAAGAAAAAAACATGATTAGTAAAGGATTTTTTTTAAATGACACAGGCAAGGAAAAACTACTACATATTTTAAAAGGAAGGATAATTTTCTATGTAGGTACTTGGTTTTCTTCAATCGAAATTTTTTAATTTACGTGGCAAGTTAAAAAACAGTGATTTTTACGTAGAAACAAGGATATTATTTAAAATATTCAAAAAGTATTTTTTGTTGTTGAAAATCTTACATACAGAAAAATTTTGAAACTGTGATGTAATTTGTAAGATAATAAATGACTAAATTTTTTCGTTTTTTTTTTTTTAAATATTAAAAGTCGTAATTAAGAAAACAATCTTGTAATTAAGAAGGTTAATGACGGTTTCAAGTTTTAATTTCATCTATTCTCAATGGTAGTTTAGAATTGAATAAAAATTAATTAGTTTATCATTAAAAATATAATTATAAAATTTATACATATACATATGTATGTAGGTATATGAGATTGAAATAAAAGTGGCTGAAACTGTTGGAATGACTACCCTAATTAATCTTCAAATTTCAACATAACAGATTGAAAAAGTTCTAGTAAGTAGTCAGTTTTTTTAAAAGAAAAAATAAATAAATAAATTAAAATTAAATTAAAAATAATGTTTTTTTTTTCAGACTAACTTTCTATGTACATATTTAATTTGTTTTTTATTTTAAGTTGTTTAAGTTCATAAAATTTTCCGAAGTCATTATAGATTTTACGTATTATGTCATAATTACTATCTACATTTTCATTTTAAAAAGAAATTTGTGACCTTCTTATCAGTAATAAAAAAAAAGTATCATAAAAAAAAAAATAAGTAAGAGAAAAAAAAGCAATATAAAAACAAAGTGTCACCCGGCTAACAGTTTTTTTTTTAATTTTTCGTTTTTTTTTTTTTTTAAATCTAAAGTTTACGTTTAAATACCTATACACATTCTATATTATATTCTCCACATTGTGGGGATTTCATGATAAACTTTTTAATTGGGTGGCTTTTGCAGCTGATATTTTGTTCTGGTGGAGATCTAACATTTTGTTTTTTTTTTTTTTTCATGACGACTGTTTCTTCAAGTTTTTCTAGAGTTCATTGTGTAGAGATGAATTTTTATTCGTCAACAGTTTGGCTAGAATCATCGAGGTGATATGACCTAAAAGTTGGAAAATAAAAAATTCGTTATAAAATATAAAATCAAATTGTTTTTTTTTTCTTTTCTGTGTAGTAAGTGCTAGTAATAAAAAAAAAAAAAAAATTAAATAAACAACAATAACAAAATTTATTAAAATTTACGTTCTTTTTTAAATTTTTTTCAATTGAACCATAAAATAATTTGCTTGTATTTAAATATAAATTCTTTTTTTTTTTGAAAAAAAAAAAAAATTTTTTTTATTTAATTTTTTTTTTTTGTCTTCAATTTACTGAAAGTTATTTATTTGTGTTACATTGATTTTTTTTTTTAACTGTTTAAATTTTAAGCAATAGCAAAAGAAAAAAACGTAATTAAATTTAAATTGAAAACATTTACAGAATATCTATTTTATTTTATAACGGAAATAAATTAATCAATTTAATTAATTCATATTTTTTATTTAGTTTAATGTGATTTTTGTGGTGTAAAAGCAAAAAAAAAAAAAATTTTCTTTTTCGAAACACAATACAACGTTAATAAATTTTCCAGTAAAGTTTTGTTTTTGAAAAAAGTAAATAGAAAGGAAAAAAAACGGCGTAAAAAAAGAGAGAAAAAAAAACATAAAAGGAATAAAACAATTTTTTCATCAATTTTTATGAAAAGTGTAAGTTTTAATGGAAATTGAAATAAAAAATGATTTTTTCTTCAATAGTTCAATTGAAATTTACCATAAATATTCATATAGGTATAATAGAATAAAGTATTTGATATACATATGTATGTACTGTAACATAATGTACCTACATAGTATGTACATTCGTTTTTATTTGTAATATATGTACATACAATTGAACATGTACTCGTATATATGATTTTTATTTCATTTTTATTACTATTATTTTTTATATTATATTACATATAGAGAATAAAATAAAATATTTCCGAAATATTAAACCCCCTGGTGATTTGCAATTTGTAAAAAATGAAATTGAATGCATCATTATAAAAAATTTCATATATGTATGTAGATGCATTATATGTACTTACATTTCTATATATGTTTAACAAAATGTTCTATTTTATATCAGAATATCTTATGGATAACATTTGATCTGTATCTGTAAACAAAAATTCTAACTTTCATATTTTGAAGGCAATTGTATCTAGATAAATGTATGTAAGTGTTTATAAAATATTTTATAGAAGTTATAAGTTTCATATTTTCAAGTGAAAAGAAGTACAACTTATATCATATGGTAAATTCATGTATGCAATAATATTTGTACGAAATAAATTCTTTTATACAGGAATATTCATGTAAATATGTACATACATATGTATGTATATTCATATTATATTTATTATTCAAAATGCCTGTTTTTGATAATAAGATACATTGAAATGGTAATATAATAACAGTTATATGGTATGAATATGGTATCATTAGGATATAAAAAATAATAAAAATTTTATAGTTCTACATCTCAAAAGGAAGAAAGAAAAAAAAAGAAAAAAGAAAAAAAAAATAAACAAGGGAAATAAGACGAACAATGCTTTCATAAAAACATTTTTTTTTCTTTTCTAAATGATATTTCATAAGCAGATATTTTTTATTAATATGAATAAACTGCTTTTTTTTCCATAATGTTGACAGTTTTAAAAACGTGATTCGCATTTTTTTTTTTGTTTTGCCATTTTTCACCCACAAAATAAAAACACAAAATAAATTTCATGTCATAAAAGTTCTTCCTTATTATTATTATTATTTAATTCTTTTCTTTCGTTTTTATAATATATCTTTAATATCCTGTTTTTTTAATAAAATTTCTCTCGTAATAAAATCAAAATCGATTAAATTAAAACCATAAAAAAATACGATGTATGCAAGATAAATTTACCTAACAAGAAACAAAAAAAAAAAAATAAATAAATAAATAAAAAGGAGAAGGGAAAGAAAATGATTTTGTCAAAATTAATTAATTTGATCGAATTCGTATATGTACATATTTGTCTCTATTAACCATATAGATATGTCTGTATGTGTGTATGTATAAACACATATTCTGTGTCACTAAGTATAAAAAGCTAATTTGAAAAGTTGTTGTTAATAACGATATTTGAATTTGATAAGGAATCATGATAAAAAAAAAAGAAGATGAAATGTACAGTGGAAAGGGCATTATTTGATGATGATGATGATAATGATGATGAAGATAATGATGATGAAGATAATGATAGCTTGCCTTTAAAAAAGTATCCAAATGAAGATGATGGGATTTTAGTAATTTTTTTTTTTTGGAAAATATATAAATGAAAATTTTCGAAAGATATTTTGTTGGAAAAAAGATACTTTTAGGTTTGCATTAATGTAAAAAATTCATACTGTACATTATGCATGAGAGTGAAAACTGTTTAGAAAATCACCACTATGAAATACGAATATATATTTTGTATGAAAAAAAATATATATGTATATATATATTCATATGTGTACACATGTACAAGTACAAGTAGATACATACATACATATATTATCTCTAATGTAAATATAATTTCTTGAAAAATTTTTTTTTTATCCTTTTTTTGTATACACATTTTCATCATATAACAGCTGCCGATAACCTGTTGAATTTCAAAAATGTAAACATTTTGCTAAATGACTTTAAGTTTTATAATGTTTTCTTGTTTTTTTTTTTTTTTTTTTTGGGTTAACTGAATCGGTTCAATATGGGTGGATGGGTGGTGGGTAATTTTAAATGTCAGAAAAAGAAAAAATGGAAATAAGCAGAATTTCTGACCAAGTTTATAGAATGAAAATTATTCATATTATGTTTTCGGGCAGCAACATTATAATCACTTTTTTTTTGCCACAAAGCATTTAAGGTTTTCATTTTGGTTATATTTTTTTTTTCTTATTTTTGATGAAAGAAAAATTATGGTTTAAGCTTTTAGAATTTAAAGTTTTTTTCTTTTTGCTTTGTTGTAAAAACAAACAATATACTCTCTAAACTTTTTTTTCTAGTTAGGTATTTTTTTTTTATATATAATTTGAATACCACCAGAAAAAAAAACTTTTAGTAAAAAATGAATATTTTTTATAAAGTCTTTCATTTTGGTAAAATTTTAATGAGTGACGAGAAAGAAAAAAGTGATTATATACGATTATCACAGAAAATCATAAAAATTTACTTTTATTTTGTTATTTTTTTCCTCTTTTTTTTTGTTTAATATTAACAACGCCATAAAAACCGAAACTACATTTAAATGAGGTTGAGTAAATGAAAGCTTCATAAAAATTATATGTACAAAATATGTATAAAAGAAGTATAAAAGCAAAAAGGAAGAAGAAAATATGGAGAAAAAAAAAATAAAAATGTGGAAAAGTATATATTTAAGAATAATAAAAGAGTTGAAAAGAAAATGAAGGAAAAAAAAAAGCTTCTTTCTACTGTTTAGTTATGGATATTACTTGTTGTTTTTTTAACTACTGTTTTTTTTTTGTTTTTTTTTTTGTTTTTCCAATGTTGAATTATTGACTTGACCTTGAGTCCTTGTGGAAAAAAGCAGTTATTATTATTATTATTATTATAATTTTTTTTTTTAAATTTTATGATGACCTGGTCGTGAGAATATGTGTAATATAAATTATAAA
The DNA here is from genome assembly GCA_939192795.1 of Bombylius discolor. Lineage (NCBI taxonomy): Eukaryota > Metazoa > Arthropoda > Insecta > Diptera > Bombyliidae > Bombylius > Bombylius discolor. The sequence goes on along the minus strand of OW584241.1, from coordinate 15,095,770 downwards.
GGAAGATAGAAAACGTATTTAAATGAAATTTTATACATACATATATCTGTGTATGTATGTTGCATGTTTATAACACACATGGTAATTAGTATATGTTACTGTGCAAAATATTTAAAAAATAAAAACGTATGATATATTAATTTTAATTTTTATTATTATTTTTTTTTTTTGTATTGTGTGGTTTTAATGGTTGATAATGAACGTAAAAATATAGTTTTTCTTCCAGGTTTTTTTTTTTTTCTAAATTTTAATGATAATTATTTTTGTATATCGCACATATACTAAGAGTATATGTACAATAATATATTGTGGGTTTGGTAATGATTACTTTTAGACCAAATATTATTATATGTATAGTTTAATTACAAAAATGTAATTAGACCAATAATTTAAAATTTAGCTTTTATAATTATCACTATAAATCTTTAATTGTTCTTCTTTAATAAACCTTTCAAGGAGTAACAAGTTGTATTAAGAAATAGGTAAGAACATCTACAATATACTTATACATATGTATGTATAGTATATATTTTTTTAAATATACTCGTATATTAAAAAATTAATCGGGTCGATAGGTTATAATTTTGTTTGGAAAATGAGGTTGAATTTTTTAATTTATTTATAACGTGAGAACGAATAAGTAATAATACTAAAAAAAAAATAAATAAATAAATTAATGTCATTAATAAAAAAAAAGGAAAGGAAAAAAAATAAAACAAAAATTAAAAAAAAAAAAAATTATTTTTAATGAGTTTTCGGATGTGCATGTACTTTTAATGTATTAATGTATGTGTATGTATATACTATATATATACATAGGTACGTCCTTATATTGACTGATTATGCAGTACTTTTTTTATTGTTATTATTTTTTTTTTAAAGGAAGAGATTTTAAAAAGGACATTCTTGATGTATGAATTTTTTACATTAAAAATTATTATAGTAAATAATAGAATATGTTTTCGTACAGAGGATTTATTTTTTTGCTGTTTTTCAAAAAAAAAAAAAATTTTTTTTTTAGATATACATATGTACATATGTATATATGTATGTATCTTGTCTATCATAATTTGTGATTTGCAATTTACGTAAAAATAACTATAGATATGTATATATAGTACATACACATACATATGTATGAGTATGGGAAGAAACGGTATGAGAACTAAATCTGAAACATAACAAAAACAACAAAAACAGTTTTTGAATAAGTTATCCTTTATTTTCATTTAGTACACGTTTTTTTTTGTTTTTGATTTTTCTTCTTTTTGTCTTTTCAATTTAATTAAGTATTTTTGACCTGACAAGAATAACTTTTTTTAAAATCTAAATTAAATTTGATTTAAATGAATGAAGAATTTAAAATGAAATAATAAGAAAATTTAGGTCAGCAGGAGTTAGAATATATGACTATATGTATACATTACATACATATGTACCTATATGTATGTGTTAATTGTTTTATTTTAAACTATTTCTCTTGTGTGGGAAAGAAAAACTTCTTTTGTTTTAATGGAAGCAACACAAGTATAATGAAAAAATAAAGTGATACAAAGTGTTTAAAAATTTAAGAAAATAAACAACAATAGAGTTTTCGTATGTATACATAGAGTAAACAAAAATTGCCCCACAGGAAAATTTTATTTCATTTGAAATTGAATAAAATGATTTTATGAACTGATAAAATTTATTTTTACACTCAATTAGATATTCAGTTTCCTTTTATTTTTCTATTAAAGAATTTCTATGACTTTATTTCTAAGCTGAATTAAATCTTTGGAATGTTTTTTTAAATGAGCCACGGTGACGTAGGAATATCCTTTTATTGCACGTTTATCGTGCTCAGGGCTAAAACATGAAGATGGAAAAGTGAATGGGGGAAATAAAGAAAGTGTTGATGGAGTGGAGTCACATTTTAACTTTTAAACATTATAAGAGGGAGGAAACATACAAGGTGGAAGAGCGTTCCTCAATTTGAAATTTCTATTAATTAAAAATTGATCATATTTGAATGTACGTTCGGAAGGTGGCTTCAGATAAAAATCACGGATTTTTCGGTAGGACTTTGCACGTTTGTTTCTAAAGCTTTGAATTTTATAGAATAATTTCTTTAATTATGTAATATTTTTAATTTGAATAAAGGAATTCATTATAATTAGGACTTCATAATAATATAAAATTTCAATATGAATATATAATTTGAATAAAAAGGATATCAATAGAACAAAAAAAGAAAAAAAAAATAAATAAATAAACATAATAAAAAAATATTGCAATACTCGTTTATTGACATATTATATTCTATATTAAATGAAATTTTATTGAATTCAAATATCAAATAAAAATATACGATGAATTGTTTTTGTTTGCATTGAACACAATTTATAATATAAAAGATACAAAATTTATATTAAAATGAATTAATCCAGTGATTTAATGCTTTTATATAGCAATTATATTTTTGTGTATCTGATGTTTGCGTGTTAACGTTGATATTGTAATTAAATTGCGTATTATTATTATTATGTAATGTATTATTTTTTTTTTTTTTGGTACACATTGATGCTGTGAGGTATATATTGTATTATAAAATAATACATTTGTGTTTTCATGTCTGTAACAAAATTTTCATCGTTCATTTGCTACAGCGGTAATTAGATTCAAGATGAAAATTATAATATTTTTACAGTTCATAAACAGAAGTGAATTTATAAAATAAAAAAATAAAAAATAAAAAATAACAACAATAAAAATGAAAATTCTAAAGAGAGATGAACAAAAATATGGAAAATTGTATAATGATGTGGTAAAGTACTGTTAAATTTAAGGGTGGAAAACCATATTTTTTTTGTTGTTATATATGTGCATTTATTTATTAATTTAAATTTTATTTTATTTTTATTTGATTTATGTTTTGATTGTCATTCAAATGAAATGTGGAAAAGATAAATGTTGGTTTGTTGTATACCATAGAAAAATTCAATTTTATTTTATATTTAATTTTCTAAAGAAAAAATAATTATAGAAAATAAGAACATACAAACTATGAAGCCAGTCAAAGTTCTCATTATGTTTAGAATAATACGAGAAATCAGATGAAAATGTATAAATTGTAAGAAAACAGAAGGGTGGATGATTCTAGTGGTGAAATATAAAGTTATAGTTAATGGTTTGTTTAGTGAACTTAATGATATTCATTATTTGCTTCTTCAGTTAATCTTTTCTTTGAGAAAATTTTTATTTTCTCCACACAAATTACTTTTAGAAAGTATATACCACTAAGTAGATTTTATATGGATATATAAGATCGTAATTAAAAGATTATGTACATGTTGTTGCTCTAAATCCTAACTTAACTTTATTTTTAAAAGTTTATTTACATATACGTATACATACATATATTTTTTCTGCAAAGTTTTGACAGAATTTTCATTTAAAATTTAAATTATTTTAACAGGTATTTTCTTCAGTCCTTTTTTGCTGTTGTTATTTTTTTTTATATACCTACATATGTACGTATATGTAGGTATATATTTTGTGGTTTTGTTGTATATTTTCTGTTTTTTTTTCTTCGTTTATTCATTTATTTTCTGTACTTTATTATATACACAAAAACAATTCATGAAAATTTTCAAGGATTGTGAAATTTTATAAAAAAAAAAAAAAATCAACTTTTCTTTATTCCTAGAGAATAGAAAAGTAAAGTATATTAAATGATTTTTCAATGTAATATACATAGTAAAAAGAAAATGAAGGTAAACAGTAAATTTTAAATGAATTTTTATGTTTACCTTTATTTTATCAAAAGAAGTACTAGTTCTAGAAAATGAAAAAAAGAAATTATTTATTTAAAAATTTTCATTGAAAATATAAATGCATTGAAAAAATTGATTTTTTTTTCTTCTTTTTTGTCAAAAAAAAAAAATAAAGAAGAAAATTCTGTTGTTGGTAACCATTGTGTATTCTTTTTGTGTTTTAAGTAAACAATTATTTTTAATTTAAAATACTCTTTTTTAGGGTTTTAGAAAAAAATCCATTTAAATTTAAATTGAAAAAAAAAACATGGATAATTTAATTTATTAACTGAAAAGTTTCAGATTTTAACATAAAAGTGGTGGGTGTGTGTGTGTGTGTGTGCATTTTTTAGTATTTAAAAACAAAAATTCTAGGTCAATTAAATTTTAGTGAACAATTAACTAAATTAAAATTGAAAAATATGGAAAAAAAATTTGAAGCAATTGTCCTATACAAGTTTTTAAATTTGAACATTTTTTTTTATAACTTTTCAATTTTTTTTTAATAATTATATTTATGAATTTCATTGAAATTTTGTTTTTTACTTTCATTTTGTGAAAGTTTTTGAAATTTCAATGTACTTTATAACTTATGTATATATTTACTTTTTAATTTGAATTTTGTAATTAATAATAATTCATCGAAAAATGTTGTAGTCATTGTAATTGATTGTAATTAATATTTTTTTGGTTTAATATAACATTTTGGATTTCGATTAAAGAATGGTATTTTTCAATTTTAAGTTGAAATTAAAAAAATAATAGTTAATTATTAAACAAAATATATTAAAACAAAGTACATCAAACAAAGGATCTTACATAATTTGAAAAAAAAAAAACAACTGTTTTATGAACATGACATTTTATTTTTCAATTCCTCAAATATAATTTATATAATAAAAGAACTAATTTTTCACTTTTTTTATTGTTTTCTTATAAAAGAAAATCTGTATCTATTGTATTACGCCTAAACGAAAACTATCGAAAAAAAAACAAGACATTTTCAAATATTTTTTTAAATGAAATATAATAGCGAAAAAAAAAAGTGAAAAATCTAAATCTAAATTGAAGAAAAAAGTTTCATATTTATTAAAATAAATTAAATTCCTAAAATATTTGAAAACAATATATGTAAAAATTTTCAAATGAAATTTTTTTCCTTTTATGTTTTTATTATTATTATTTTTTTCAATCTATGTATGATACTTTCTTTGGTATATATTCAAAAAAAAAAAAAAATGAAGGCAAAATATATATTAGAATTCATATACATTAAAAAGAATATTTTATTTCGAAATTCCCTTGAGTTGAAATATGAGATACAGGATTCTGTTTTTTTTTCTTTTTTCTCTTTTTTCGTTAATAGAAAATTTCATAAAATAAAATAACTTAAAAAGCTAATAAAGCATGACAAATAGAAAAAGAAGCAAAACAAGAAAAAAAAAAAAGTATCATATGAATATTTTGAAAGGACATATGTGAATTATAAACATGTGGATTATCATATTATGTATATCGTATATATTATATAATTTTGTATGTGTGTAAAAAAGGTTTTGTATATATATGTGTTATGAAATGTGTTAATGTAAATACCTATGTGATTTGAAATTCAAATTATATATTACATATTAATATTTCTATTTTCTTGAGAATTGAATATATCTAGTGAAATTCCTTTAAGTTTTTTTTTGGAATGGAAAATAAATTATAATTTTAAATTCAATAATGAAGCTGGTTATTGTATATATTAGGAGTTTAAAGTATATAATCGGTTTTCAAATCTTTCATATTTAATTTACTATAAATAAAACATAGTATATCTATAGCATATAATAATTAAAATATATTTAGATTGGGATTTACCTATTAAAAGGAAATTTTTTATGTACAAAAAAAAAACAAGAATATTTTCACAATTATCCCTTTTTTTATGTGATAATCTTTATAACATTTCCTTCATCATTATATTGCATGTAAGCATATAATTTAAAAGAAAAACAAAAAGAACACACATAATTAACATTTTTCATTCTCGTAAGCATCTTTCTAGTTTATAGATAGATAAATGGAAAAAGCAGATAAATGATTTTAGCTTCAGTAGAAGCTACAAAATCAACATAAAAAAAATCTTCTAAACATTCTCAGTTGGTTTTATATACATATGTACATATGTAGTCAGTTGTCTCACAGTTGATTGATGCCTTTGACTTTATGGCCTTCATGTATTATAATTTCCGGAGGCATGATTATTGCCAGTTGATGTAGAATATATACATACGGATATATTTTTTTTTTTATAGCTACATTACAATAGAAAAGAAGATATGTTAACATAAGTACATACTTGTTTTTTCCTATTTCTTTTCAATCATTTTGTACTTTTTATTATCATTATTATCATATATTTATTATACGATTATACGTAAGTGCAATGATGATGTTTTGCTTTAATAGGTTTAGAATTAACCAGCATGACTGGTTTAAAGTTACTTTTTATTTCTTTTGAAAATACTTTTGTATTAACTCATTGTTACTTCATTAAATCGTAGGTAATATGATAAATTTAGAATGCAGAATCTTATTTTTATTCTATATATGGTATGTCTCAAGAAATTCAATTGACATTGTTTGGTTTTATTAAAGGAAAAAATTAAATTGAAATATATTGAACAAGTGTATGAAATTTTTTTTTTGTATATTTTATTAAGAAGTAGTTTCTCATTAAAATTCAACTTGAATTATGATGTGTTTAATGTAATATGTTTTTATGCAATTTTTGTACGATCATTGAATGCTCAAATTTTTAACTAGAGTAAAAATGAGCTTATGTTTGAGAGTACAAATCCTGCTAAGGACTAATTAAATAGGCCTGTAATCGCTTTGGTTACTCGTATATCAATTATGCATTTATCCTGATGCATTCTTTCCGTTGTTAGTTTCTAATTCACTTTTTTTTTATCAGTGAGTCACGACATACTGTAGGTGCATTTTTAATATGCACAGCGATAACACATGAAAATAAAAAATGGATGGGGAAAGTTAAGAAGAAGAGGAAAAAAAGTGTTGATGTATACCAAATTTGAACTTCTAAAGATTAGAAGAAGGAGCCGACGGGGGTAAACAAGTGTAATGGAAGGGTGTTCTACAGTAAGATAGGGGGTCAGAGTAAGGAATGGCAGTGTAACTCAGTGTTGCAACTGTTTAACTACCTTACTAAGTGCATGCTATACCTCTTAGTAGTGGCTCCCGGTAACCAGCTAATAATAGGTTGGACGAAATAGCATGGGTTTTGGTCCTTCTACAGGGGGTTGGACGATAGGCCGATACCCTATCTTTGTAAAAAAATCAAGATTAGCAGACAGGTAAAGAAGGCTGAGGCCAAGGTCCTCTTCAGGACTGTGGAGTCGTAGAAGAAAATTATCAAAAGATTGACCAAGCATATGCTCAGAAAGCTGTTTTCAGATAAAAATCATAAGTAAGTTTTTTGGGAGTATCTTGTATTTTTCGGAAATACGTACATATTTCTGCCATTTATTTCCTCTATGTTAAACATCAAAACCATTTACAAAAAACTTTAATAAAATTAACGAGTAATTTGTGAAATATTTAAGGACAAAAAACCACCTTTTTAGTTTATCACGTTTTTCATTTCATTTTGAATTTTGAATTTTTTTCAAAAATGCAATTAATCTCTATAAATGTAACATCTGTTTCCACAATATTTTTAAAAACAAGAAAAATGTAAAGCTCGTAAAATGAAAATTTATTTTCCAGTGCAACCACTCCTTAAAATTTTTTTTTTTCTTTTCTAAAAAGAAAAGTAAATAAATAAATTTCATAGAACTGAAATAGTGGTCATTGGTCGCACAATACAATAAAAAATTGACAAATATATAAATGTATATATGTATGTATATATGTACATAAGTAGTGTGTATTTATATATTCTACCATACAATCAAAATATTATTTAACTTTTTTATATGCATTGTGTTGCATTTCAATTCAATAAAAAAAAAAGGAAATATAAGTAACAATACATTATAATATACTATATGAGATATGCTGACAGTTCATTCATATTATACACAGATTCATTTAATATTTTAATAATATAGATACCCCCTTTTATTTCATTTAAGTGATAAATTATTTGATAGCCACATATATTAGCTACAATATACAATAATATTATATTAGAGAAGTTTACGTGCGGATAATGTCCTTCCGTAATCTTATATTAATATTATTGTTATTTTTTTGTTTTGTTGCTGTTGTTGCTGTCGTTGTTGTTGAATAAAATAAATAAGAGAAATTTATGTGTTTTTTTCTCGTTATTTTAATATAAAAATTCTAGATTTATCTCATGATAAGCTATTGCTGTTTATATTTTTTTTTTTCGTGTGTATGTAAATATTCTGTATACGTACTATATGAAATAAATTTATATATACCAATTACTTGAAATTAGAGAACAATGAATCAAATGATAAAATAAACATATAATTTTATTTGTTTTTGTTCTTTCCTAAAAATCATTTATATATTCATTTTGTATGTATCTGTACATAATAGCAGAATTACATTAAAAATTTGAATATTTAATTTTTTTTTGTTTCGAACATAAGAAGAAAAAAATTTATAAATAATGCAAAATATCAATAACATGGTATTTTTCAAAATGTTTAATTGTTTAAAATAAACCAATAATTTAATTATAATTTATACTTAATTACTTTTTTTTTGTATTTGTAATAAAATGTAGTATTTCGAATTAAAATTGTTTAAGAAATTAAATTAAATTTTCGTGCAACTTATTCAAAAATCATTTCTTGCAACAACAAAAAATTGTATCTAATACTTTATATATACTCGTATTAAAAATTGTACAAAAGATATTTTAAATAGAGAAACTTTTTCAATTTATGTTAATTTTATTCAAAGATAATTTAATTGTATTATCAAAGATAACATTTAATAATTATTTATTATTGACTTTTATCAAATTAATAATAATTACCAGCATCCTTTTTTTTTTTATATATAAATAAATTTTTTATAATTTTCCTTTATTTTTCTTGTACATATTTAAATAACATGAATATTCAAAACTCATAAACTCCCTATAAATAATTATGACTTCCTCTTTCGATACACCAGAGAATATTTCGAGAAGAAAATATATTTTTTTTTTTTACCTAATTAGAATTTTTTGGTTGTTTTTTATTTTTTGTTTTATTTTGTAAATTTTTTGTTTTTCTATTTCATGGTAATTTTTAAATTGACTTTGACAATTGACAATTTTATAAAAGTTATTAAAAATGATTGAAAGTAATTTCGTTTTGTAATTTTCCAATTAAATTTTTGTTTTTCATTTTTTTTTTTTTAATTTTTAAATATTTTTTTTAAATAAAAAATGAGATAATTAAATTATTGTTTTTATTTTCATATATTTTACAGATACTGTACGAGGTAAACAGGATCATTTAAATACGCAAAATCACAGTTTTTTTTTTTTTGTTTGTAGCTGACAGGAATATATCAAGACGAAATATAGAAACAAAAATATAATCAAGTTTTATTTATTGTTTAATTTTAACAATATTGTAAAAATACAAGGAAATAAATCGAATTGAAATATCGATTGGTCTAGCCATTATAATCACTAGATTGTGCTTATTAAAAAAAAAATTTAAAAAAAAAAATAATAAAGGAAAAAGGAATTAAAATAAAGAATTTAAAAAATAAAAAATAGAAAAAATGACATCGTTAAAATTGACATCATATGAAATTGCCATATTTATAATAACAATAGCGTTCGTTAAAATTACATTGGTTTATGGTGTTATTGATAGACTTGTTGTACAAACAAGTAGTGGACCAATACGCGGACGTTCGGTTATGGTACAAGGACGTGAAATTCATGTATATAATGGTATACCATTTGCAAAACCACCAGTTGATGGATTAAGATTCCGTAAGCCTGTACCAACAGAACCATGGCATGGTGTATTGGATGCTACACGTTTACCACCAACTTGTGTTCAAGAAAGGTAAATATTACTTTTTTTTTAAAAAAATTATTGCAATATAATTCTTTTACTTTAGAAAGCTTTTTTTTTTTTTTTTGAATATTTCATCATTTAAATTGAAATTTAGTTTCGCCAGAATTTAATTTCCACGGATAATTTTTTGTTGATAAAGCACTTGTATAAAAACAAAAATTAAAAATACTATACTATGTATGTTTTGTACTTAAGTAGTTTTTGTTTTTCATTTCTGTTGAATTTCAATTTAAAAAATGGGGAAGCCTATTTTTTTTATTTTCATTTCAAATTTAATTTTCCGACAACAACAAAAAAAATTATATAACAAAGAACATTAGAAGAATTTTGTTTTAGTGAATCTGATTTTAAAGTTATATTTCAATGTTATATTATGTTAAACAAAAAAAAAATAATAAAAAAAGAGAGAAATAAAAAAATATTACAAAATCAGAAGTATTATATTCAAAGCAGCAAAAAAAAAAAAAGAAAAAAAAAACATAAAATCAAATAAAAGGCAATAAAAAATAAAATTTATTTAAGTTTGTTAAATATAAAATTTAAGTAGAAAATCTATTTATTTTGTTTTTGCTTAAAAAATATAAACAAAGAAAAACATTTTACAAAATGAAAAAAAAAAAAGAATTTTTTTGGTTTTTCTGGAAATGGTATTTTCATGAAATTTATATTTTTTGTCGATTGAAATTTAATTTTTAAAATGATAAAAAAATATATAACAAAATTGAATAATAAATGAATAAATCTTTGGGTATCTTAAGGTAAGGACATAACTTTGATTTGTTCTTAAATTTTTTTTTGAAATTCTAAATAGTAATGTACGCTTTAGTAGGACAAAAAAAAAGTTTATTTAATTTATTATTCATGTTCCCTATTGAAAACTTAAAAATGAAAAAAATAAATTTTAAGTATTTCATTCTGTTGGTAAGAATTTTTGTATACATTTTTATTTGTGATTTAAATTTTATTTCATATATTTCACAGTTTCAGAGTAAATTGATAATTTAATTTCCTTTTCTGTTTCGTTTAACAATAAAATCACATTTTTTTTTTTTTTTTACCGGGAAATAGATTTGTTTTGTATTTACAGAAAAATAGTATCTTAAAATTGATTCTTTTCGAAAAAGGCTTTTTTTTAAAAACTTAATAGTTTAACTCTTTTTTTTTACTTTGTTTTTGTGAGTTTTTTGAGAGGATTTCATTTATGTTGTTTTTCTATTGTTGTCGTAATTTAATAATTTAACTATATAGATACACATATGCTTTAAAGGATAATAAAGGATAAGCTAGGTTATGTTAGATGGCTAGCTCATTTTGTTTACATAAAGAAAATTCAAACGGAGGCCAAAAAACTCATGCCTTTCGGTAAGCTTGTGGAGAAAACATGGCCATTATAATTTTTAAATAAATCTACGAATATTAAGGTCTATAAGTGTTATCTCAGACCGACAGACTGATTTCACGACTTCATTTCTATAGCTTCTAAAGAAATAGTTCGATATTATGTACACCGAATTTAATTGGCTGACCATGACCCTGATTTCGAATTTGTTTTCTTTCGAACGATGGTAGAGTCGCAGTCTTTAACCCGTTGTTCAGTTGTGGCCGCATACTATAGTACGTGGAGCAACAACGAGTGTTTTTTCACTGTTCCGCAGCCATTATGCAAAATATCAGTAACATTGAATTTGATAAATTTGAACTATGCTTTATAACCTAACTAAAAATTAGTCGAATAATCGATTTATACTCTTACACATTAGAATTGCACTAGTAAATAATACACAAATAATGGATTTATGTTTTTATTTAATTATTTATTTATAATTTTATCATTTCTTTTTTTTTTTTTTTATTCGAAAATTGATTTATACAGTTTGTAATTCTTCTATGTACTTAATGTACACACACACATAATTATATATGTGTCTATCCTTTTGATGGATATACGATAATTAAAAATCAATAATCCTAATTACTGTTATGTATTATTTATTCTTTGCATTTTTAATAATAAATTATACATTAGAATTTAGAAGCTTATTTCAGAATACAAATTTATTATTATTCTATGTATTTTTGCTCTTTTCTCTTTCAAACATTTCAATATTTAATTTAAAGCAATTAAGTAGATTTTTTAATTATTTGATAAACGAGAAAATTTTATTTAAAAACTATTTATTTCTTTTTTCTTCTTTCAATTTCAATTAATTTTCAATTTTTATTTTCTACTCAAAAAAGGTTTTTCTTCATTTTTCTAAAAGCAATTTCTATTTTAAAATGATCAATATTGATTTGTGGTTTTCATGTACATATATATACCTACACATGTATATTAGAAAAAAAAAACTATATATATTTAGTTTAATATAACACACCAATATTATTTGAAGGATAGTTAAAAAGATACATATTTATTATTTTTTTTCTTTTTCAATTTATTTAATAGATACGAATATTTTCCTGGATTCCCTGGAGAAGAAATGTGGAATCCTAATACAAACATATCAGAAGATTGCCTTTATTTAAGTGTTTGGGCTCCAGCAAAAGCTCGTTTAAGACATGGACGTGGTGCTAGTGGTAGTAATGAAGTAAGTAAAGTATAAAAAAAAAAAGAAGAAAAAACATCTACTTTTATGTTTTCTTTTTTATGTTTTTAAACTTTATTTTTTCTTTATTTCTTCTGCTTTAAATTTTTTTTTTTTTTAAGTCAAAGTATGTATTAAGAAAATTCAAGTTGTTTAAAAGATTTTAGAAAATGAGAAAAATTCAAAAAGAGAAAGAGAAAATTCGAATGAAAAAATTTGCAATTCAAAGAAAAAGAAAACATTTATATTCTTTTTATTTGTAGAATTTTTTTTTGTTTTTTTGTTTTTTTGATTAGATTTGTTGTTCGAAGAAGAATAAGAAAAATGAAAAAATTCCAATTAATTTTAACAAGAATTTACAAAGGTATATATTTTGTATTTTAATTCATTTGTGTTCAATTAAAACAAAATAAATGAAAGGAAAAAAAGAAAAAAAAAAAGAAAAACATACAAACAAAATATTTATTTAATGCAATTTGAGAAAATAATATTGTTTTGTAAATTTTGTAAAATTCGTATAACGAACGTGATTGTATCAAGTATCTGTGCACATACCAGTATTGTGTAAATATACAAAAACATACATATACATACTTATATGTATATATATATTTTTCAATGTTTATATTTTAGCATTTTAGTAAAGAAGAGCATGGTCATGGAGGACAAAATCAAACTGGATTACCAATGCTCGTTTGGATATATGGTGGTGGTTTTATGAGTGGTTCATCAACATTAGATTTATATAATGCTGAAATTTTATCTGCTGTTGGTAATGTAATTGTTGCATCAATGCAATATCGTGTCGGTGCATTTGGATTTTTATATTTGGCACCAGAATTAGAAGGTTATGAGGATGAAGCACCTGGTAATGTTGGTTTATGGGATCAAGCATTAGCAATACGATGGTTAAAAGATAATGCAAGAGCATTTGGTGGTGATCCAAATCTTATAACATTATTTGGTGAATCGGCTGGTGGTAGTTCAGTTAATTTACATTTATTATCACCGGTAACAAAAGGATTAGTTAAACGTGGTATTTTACAATCTGGTACATTAAATGCACCATGGAGTCATATGAGTGGTGAAAAAGCATTAGAAATAGCAAAAGCATTAATTAATGATTGTAATTGTAATGTTTCTATGCTTTCGGTTAGTATCAAAAAAAAATATATGTGTTACATAAATTGTTTTGTGGTTCATTTTGAAGCAGATAAACATGATTTTTTTTTTTTTTTTTTAATTACTCATCTAGGAATCACCATTGTCTGTAATGGCATGCATGAGAGCAGTTGATGCAAAAACAATTTCAGTTCAACAATGGAATTCATATTCTGGTATTCTTGGATTTCCATCAGCACCAACAATTGATGGTGCATTCATGCCATCAGATCCGATGACAATGTTACGTGAAGCAAATTTAGAAGGTGTTGATGTCCTTGTCGGAAGTAATAAAGATGAAGGTAAGTGAATTTAATTGGAAAAAAACAAAAAAAAAATAAATTTATTCAAAATATCGCATGACAAACATTCCGTTTTTATTAAATTTGTTATCATAACTTAACACTTTTAAACCTTATTTCCTTTTTTTTTTCTCATATACATACATAGGTACAGTTTTTCCTTCCTTAATTCCTTTTTTCACTTCGAAGACACCAAATTAATAAACTTCCTTGAGGCAATAGGTATACATATATAGGTATACATATAATTCTAATAAGTAATGAATTAAGAAAACTTTGTCCTATCACAGTAAATATCTTAATCAAAAACTTTTCATCGTTTTCATATAATAACGATTCAATAAAGGACATGAATATAATAAAAAAAGAAAAAATTACATATACACGTATATGGGTAATAAAAAAGTTAGATGGTAAGAAAAAAAAATGAAAAGGACATGAAAAGAAAACTTTAACAAAGTCACGAAGCAGCCAAGTAAAAATCATTTCTTACAAAATAAAAAATTATATTTTTTTCTGTCATTTTTTCCTTTTTTTTTTTTTTTTGTGAGACTGATTCAACAATCCATACTTTATACCTTTATATGTACACACCTATATATCAGATATCCTTGAGATTTTAGGGTTGGATAAACAATTTTTCGTTAAATGAAAAAAAAAGAAAAAAAAAAAACTTTCTGTTTTATTTCTTTTTAGTATATATGTACTCACATTTATATAATTCTACTTTTTTTTTTATACATATATTAAATAACTTTTTCTTTTATATACTTAAGTATACTTATGTATTTTATACACGTGTAAAAAAATTGACTATATGTATTGTATACATTTTGTAGCACGTTTTCAAAGTCCCATTTCAATTCATTTACACAGGAGATTGTGAGAAGATTTTGTGCTTTTTTTCTGCTAAATAAAAAAATTTTTATTATAATAATAAAAAAAAAAATGAAAGAAAGAAAAAATTAAATAGCAAACGAAGAGAAAAATTTAAATCAGAATTCGCAATTGCACCAAAGAATTTTCTTGAGGGCTGTTTACGTTCTTTCACATCCTCCCTATGACCTTGCTTTTGTTGAATTTTTACATATACATACATGTACATATTGCTTTTGTATTTACAATGTATGCCATCATAATATTCATACTATGTATGCGATTTAAATGCACTTTTTCCTTTAGGCAAGTTAAAAAACAAAATTCTTATTTTAAAGTACATATTCTTTTTTGTGTTCGTTCCTGTTTTTTTCTTTCCATTTTCAAATTGGTGAAGGAAATATGAAGATGGGTGGGAAATCACAAAAGTATGGAAAAACTGAAGGCAAAAACAAGAAAAAAAAAAATAAAAAGGTCTGACTTTTTATAAGACTACCGCAGACTGAATATTGTTTGTATTTTGTAGAACAAGAAAGCGCATAGTGTTTTTGTATACAAGGATATACTAACACTATAAACATTTATGAGAAGGATTACAAATGGAGAGATATATAGCTAATCCAACTATGAAATTATACTAACACGACATAGAATTACACCTTTTAGTTTTTCCTTTTTTATGTTTAATTTTTTTAATTTTTTTTCTGTTGAATAGTAAATGACCTTGAACTTAAGCCGATTCGTTGGGTATATTAAGAATTTGACAAAAACTTTTGTAAATTAGAATTGTGTAGTGTTACAGAATTGCCGTGTTGTAATATGAAAATAGTAGTTGCTGTGTGTCAAGAAAAAAAAAATAAGGTTCCCATAAGGAAAATTAAAGATTATATGTTAAAAAGAAGAAAATGAGTTTATGAGGCGATGTATAAGGATGAGAAATATAAAATGTATCCGTATATGTTTGTGTATCTGTGTATTTGTATTATTATAGGAAAAACAAAACACAACAACAAAAATATTGTATTCTAAGGTTTTTGTTAAGATAAAAGCTTTTCTGAAAGTTACACATTGTTTACTTGTCATGTCATTTTACTATATAGTAGCGGTAAACCGTCGTGTTCTTATAAAGTGTGCTTTATACACCTAACTATAATACGATAATGATATATACATATATATTACATATTATAAAGATACATGTAAACGTATATGTATATAATAAATAGTATGTTTCCCTTTTCATAATCGACGATTGCGCTGTGGGTTCACATTTTATATACACATTAATTATAGTACTAAGTATATACATATTTTATATACGAGTAGTATATAAGTACTATTATATTTACTTTAATAATAATATATACATATACTTATATGTATATACACATTACACACTAGCACTCAAGAGCATAGTACTTGAAACTCATTTTATTTCATCACACCTAAAAACTTTAACATCTACAAGAGGCTCAAGAGGACCTTTATGGTTTTTTATACTGAAAACAAAATCCTCGTTTGTTTTATTTTTCTTCTTCGTTTTTCTTTTTATTTTCCAATTTTTTTGTTTTTTTTTTTTGTTTTTCATTTTTTTCCGAATAAAGTTTAGTTTTATTTATTTATTTATTTTTTCTTTTTATCCTTTTCATTTGTCCTTGCAATGTGTTATACATACATACATATGTATGTATGTATGTATATGATGTGAAAAGTGAGAATATAAAGTAAAAAATAAAAAAAGACCCAAACCACAAAAAAAAACAAATAATAAAGAAATATGATAGAAAAATAAAAGATATGAGAATGGTTAATGGGTATCATAACTTAAAGTTACAAGAGTGGATAGATGAGTTTTGATATTAAAAAAAAAAAAAAGGAAAAAAAAAACTTGGAGAAAAAAAAAATTATTTGTCGGTTAGATCAATATACTATCGTCTTCTGCCATGACAATTATTTGTGTTAATCAAACAAGCATATTATAATATGGTTTTCAAATTTCATTTATTTAATGTTAAATACATAAATAAAATACAAAGCAATTAGAAGCAAGAAAAATCGATTTTTTTTTTTTCTTACAAAATTTACATTAGAAATCAATTATTGTTATTATTATTGATTTTTTTTTTTTTTCATTTTTATAATATTTTCCAGCACGTGAAACATAACAATGCGACGTCTTCAATTATGTTTGTCGTGTATTATTAGGCGTGAAAATGTCTAATTTATTCAGACAAGCATTGTATCTGTCGTTTAAAAAAGATATATTGGTTCTTTAATTTAATTTGATTTTTTTTTTTAAAGTCCTTTTTCTTAAATTCCAATTCAATAAAATCATTAATTATGTAAATAAAAATACCTGAGGTAAAACTAATTGTTTCTATAAGAATTTTATCTATAAAAATTCGTAGAATTAAATTTAAAAATCAAAAAGACAAAAATACATAATTTTTTATTTTCGAAATACAATTATTTTTTTGTTTCTAAGAAAATATTTTTCAGAATTAATCAAAAAAAAAAAAAAAAAATAAATAAATAAAGGAAAATCATAATTTGATTTAATATGTAATTTTCTGTAACATTTCCGATAAATCATATAATATGTCCTTTTTTGTTTTTTTTTTTCTTTGTTCTTGCTTCATAAGCGACAGTAATAGCCTAAATGACATTAGATATATCCTTTTTGTTTTTGTATTTAAGCTACGTCAGGGATGTCTGGGTCAATTTTTCATATGATATATATCATATATTACATATTGAAACTAACATGAATATATACATATATGTATATACATATTAAAATTAAGTTTTCATCCATGCATACAAGCATATACTTTATTTACATACATATGTATATGTGTTGAAAAGTATATAAAAGCCCCAGCAGGATCCTAGGAAAAATGAAGTTGACCTATCCACCTAATATGTATGTTGAGATAAAGACAAAAGGCTTTATCCAGAAACGGAAAATGTATGAAAGCTTTTTTTTTTTGTGGAATTATAAAACTTATATAATATTATAGTAAAATAAAGGAAAATACTTTTGTATATGTATATAATAGAAGGTGTATATAGTATATATAGTATATATAATATGTACTATATATATATTTTATACAGAACATATTTACATTGTTTTTATATTATCTGGAATATAATAATCCTCCACGTGGAGAAAAATGTATGCAAAAAACCTTGAAAACGTAGTAGAAACGTAGTAAAAGCATGTGAGAATTTCTCGTATCGTAGTACTACAACACCACCCACGCATCGAGATTATATGTGTTTATAAACAGGAAAAAAAAGATTGACTACTTACTCTACTATTTACTCTCATACAAAATAATGTGTAACTGTAGTTACACTTACTATACTTAATTCGCATACAATTGTAAATAAATGTAAAGTAAAAGTACATTCTATTCTACTATTATTATTATTTACTCTAATTTTGATTAAACTGTTGTTTCGTTTTACGAAAAAATGAATATTCTCAAAAAAAAAAAAAAAAAAAAAAAGAGGAACATGAAGAAAAAAAAAAGTGATAAAAAGTAAAGCCCAATGAACAAACATTTCTAAGGTTTAGATAATCTTTTTTCTTTGTAATATTGTCTGTCGTCGGCTATAAGAACAAAAACTTTCAGTGCTTTTAGTAAAATACACTTTTTGTTTTGGGTTATTCTGGAGACTTAAAAAGGCGAATTTCGTTAATGCTCAAATATTCAAAGTGTGTGCTTTTTTTCTAATAATTTTTTTTTGTTCCATAAAGTAAGTACCTACCACTGAGGCATGTTGTTGTTGCTGCTTGATGACAAGCTTAAATTCTTTTAGGCTTTTTATTTTATTTTAACAAAAGAAAAACACATAACAACCAAATACCATTTAAAATTTGTCCTTTTTTTTTAAAAAAAAAAAAAAAAAACAGAAATAAGGTGAAATTAATGGGATAGGAGGGTTAAAGATTCATTATTTTGTTATGATTCTTTTATACCTATATAAGGATGTTGTTTTTGTTCTTGTTTATGTTTTTCTTTTATCATGTTTACGTCGTAATATAATACTTACTTGGACTGGGTGTGGAATTATTTTTCTTTTTTTGTTTTTATTTTAAAAAGTAAAATAAAATAAATAAAAAAAAAATAGGGAGAAAAAATAAAGACCAAGGAGAAAATTTTCAAGGGTAGTGATATAATTTAGTTTGAAATCAAATTTAAAATTTCGAAAAGGCAATTTATTAACAAATAGATGATCTTATTAAATCAAATCAAGCAAAAAAAAAAAGGATGAAAAAAAATAAAATAAATAAAAATAAGAAGTAATTTTGTTTGTTTTACTTTTTGGTATTATTTTACTTGACTTCTGAAATAAAATTGTGATGAAAAATTTCTTGTTAAAAATTTAACTTAAAAAAAAAAAATTAATACTTATAAAATACGTTTGAGGAAAAACAAAAAGTTTGTATAAATCTTGAAGGATTTTTTTTTATTTCGATTTATTGGAAAAGAATAAAAAAATTAAGTATTTATACAAGGGATATATTTTATAAAATGTACGTGTTGTAATTGGTTTATTTGAAAAAAAAGCTTTAAAATTATTACAATTTATTTATTTATTTTTTTCGTCATAAATATTTTTTCCTTTGATATTTTTCAATTAAAATATATAATTTATGGAAAAAATGTTCATTTCAATTATATAAGTAATTTAATTCTATTTACTAGTGTACATGTAAATGATTTTTCATTTACATACATATTTATAAATAGAAAAATAAAGTTAAGGAAAATTCTTTTTGACAGTTTTTATTGTGACACAAAAATTTAATTTAATTGATGTCAAAAATTTTCTAAATAACATCAATTACATTGTTTTAATTTCCTCATGGAAACTTTCTACTTAAATTTGATGTTCTTGAAATGACGTCTTGTATAAGAGTTTTTTTGTTTTCAATTAAAATGTTCTTGTGAAAAAATTTACCTTAAATTGTTGTTTTTCTTAAATTTTGCGTAAGCAATTTATAATTTAAGATTTAAAATCAAGCTTTTTTTTTTCTAAATCAGAAAAAAAGAAATTTGAGTCTTAGTGGATACAAAAGAATGAAGTTTTTGTTTTGAAAAATTATTCAAAAAAAAAAAAAAAATGTTCAAATTTAATTTCATCTCAATTAAAAAATTTTGTTATACGAGTATTTTAACGATCAATAGTGAAGTGGTCATTAAATTGACCTAGTTATTGATAGTCTCATAAAGTTGTAATTAATGGATTTTAATTTTTATTTTATTTTAATTACTCAACTGAAAAAAAACAACAACAATAAATAACAAAATAAAATGAAACAATCAAATTCAAATTAACAGTTCTTATTAAATACAAAATTTTCTGTATAGGATATTCATATATAATATATGGTAGATATTGGGTCGTCCCTTAAGTAATGCCGGTTTTTTTACAAGGAGTTTGAAAATCAAAAATATATATATTTTTTTAAATTTTCAATAGAAAATATATTTTCCTTCATTTTCTACAACATTTTTCTACCTTTCCTCCAATTTTTGTATTCCACTTGCATAAAAACTTTTTGGCTTTGACTGGAAAAATCCGGTACCTGAACATGACTTTATGGGATGACCCAATACATACATATAAAATTTATTAACATCAATCTCAAATTTTGTAGATTTTATGTGAATAATTTAAAAATGAATTGAATCGTAAAAAGTGGATAATAAACAGAATATCCTATTTTATATTCAATAAACGGAATATTTTTATCGATTTAACTGCAGCAAATTATTTTTAAATTTTTTATTATTATTTTTTTTTTTGTTTCAATGTGACCTATATATTCACATAATTCACCAAAAAAAATTGGTTCATGTCATGTTTTTGGAAATGAATTTTTTTTTAAATATTTCTTTGAATTTCAATAAAATTTCACAGAGATTGTGAAATAAAAGCTTTTTACTTCTTAAAATATACAATAGATATACGTATATAGGCACATATGTATATTTTTAAGAATTAGAACTTATTTGTAGTTCAGAAACTTTAAGAATTATCAAAATAATATCATACAAATTCATTGAAGTAAGCAATATTTTAAAGGTTTAATTTTTGACAAATTTTTTAATTTGAATATTTTAGAATATTTCGTGCTTGAGAAATATTATAAGTGAAGAGAAAAAATGTACATAAATAAAAATTAAATTTCTATATTATATAATTGGTGTTTGAATTATGCGATTAAGGTGTTAATTGAGGTTACTGTTCTTTAGGTTATATAATTTGTTATAAAATATTCTTGCTTATTAACATACCAACTTAATTTATTATGTACGTATGTACATATGTATATGAAAAAGAGGGTAAAAAAGTGAATAAAATTGTTTGAAAGAAAAATTAAAAAAAATGTTTTTATTGTTACATATCGTAATAAAAGATAACATTTTCAAGTGATACATGTGTCAAGGTTGTTAGTACTCTTCATTTGACTTTATATCATATTTTCTACTCCTATTATGTTTACTTCAAAAATGAATAACTCAAAAGTGATAGTACAAAAAGATATGTAAACATATATACATACATACATACATGTGTACATTTTGTAATCTAAAGGGTTGCGCATCAAAGTCTACAAAATCTGTTTAATTTACATACGTATATGTCCATTATATATTGCATCTATATGTTATATACATATGTATATACATATGTGTAGATGTGTACACACTTGTATGTTTAAATTCTTTCATTTTGCTTTTGTTTTCCAATTTATTTTGTGTTCAAAATGGAATCATTTTCAAAAGATGATAAGAAAATTAATACTATATATTTTTGGTTATTTATTTTGACATGAATATAAAATATTTGACAAGCATATAAACAATATAATAAATAACGTCAAAACGGATAACATACATACATACATATATGTATGTGAAAGAAGATGAGGAGAAGGATATGTATGTATGTATGTAAATTGTGAATTTTGTTGACCTTTAGTTAATAAGGTTAGTCATTCATACCTTTATGAATCTAATATTTTACTGACCCTTTATTTTATAACATTTATGATAATGATAATAAAAAAAATATATTGATGATTCGAGAGGGATATATGTATGTATGTATTTAATAAGATGTCAATATTGATTTGATGTTTGTTCTAATGTTTTTTGCTTTGATTAAATTATAAAAAAATTCTCAAAAGATTTTGTGTTGATTAACGTTATCAGATTTATAGAATTGATAGATTTTCAAACAAGATAATATTATTGAAAAATGTTACTTATGTCTTACAGGCATCGGTTGAGAAGATTAAATATCTTTTTGAAGTAATTGAAATGAGTTGAATAGTAAAATTATTAAAACTTTTAATTAAAACTAAAAAAGTTTTAAAAGTGATTCAGATTAAAAATTAAATTTCCAGATTTTCAAGTAAACTTTTTAGAATTTATCTAAATTAAATGATGTTTAATATTTTCTTCATTACATTCATTATTTAATTAAATATCTACTTTAATATTCCAATTTAAACATACATATATATGCACATACACGTGTACGTGCATACATATACCTACATATAAATTTATCATATAAATGCTATTATTTTTATAATAAAGTTCATTTGAAGTTCACTTGAACTCTATTCTAGAGGTAAAAAGTCATATAAAAAAAAATTTTTTTTTTGTTCTAACTTTTTTCTCCATTATTATTATTATTATTATTCTTTGTTGTTGTTGTTTTTTTTTTGTAATAAATGATATAGAAAAAATATTTATGAGTAATTTACTTTCGTATTTCATCAAAATTATAAAAAAATGTTATAATGTGTAAGAAAAGCTCTTATGTATATACATTATTTTTCTAAATTCAAGAAAAAAAATGAAAAAAATGAAAGAAAAAAATATTGAACAAGAAAGTCCAAATCGTGACTGAAATTTTCAAATCAGCTCCACAATATACAATATTATATACATTTCGTATTTTATGTGGAAAAAAAAAAAACATAAAATATGAATTTTTATTCTTCAAAGTATATTACACTTAATATTTATGTTGTTATAATGATGAATGTGTAAATATATGTATACATTCACCGACGTGTACAACACACACAAACATATACAATATACATACATATTTTTCTTATGAAATTTTATTATATAAATGTGAAATTTATCCTAGTAACATGTCACTTTAAAAATGAGAAAATGAAAAAAAAAAAAAAAACATAACTTAAGGATCATCTGACTGGATTTTATAAGCATCATTTATACTTTTATGTACATACATACATGTATGAAAAAAGGATTAAAAGATTTTGTATTCTTTGAGAAAAAAAAAAATGTTTCTTTTTTCACTTGAATATAATAAGTTTGTGTATATAAAATAAAATTTAGGATGTTCAAATAATAAATATGTATGTTTAAATTTGCATTAGAATGGCTTTAGAAGTCATTATGTTTCAATATCCTTTAAAAAATTTGAAATATATGAGAGTACTGAACTCGTTATTATAATTTTTTTACTTTTGAAAAAAATTTAATTAAAATTTTACTTTAAATATTTACAACGTTTTTTTTTTCAAAAAGATGTTTGATTTTTTTTATTTCGTTTTTAAAATTCAATAAGACAAGTGGTCTGTTTCCAATTTTCCGTTAGATGATGCCTTCCTATGTTGTTGAAAAAATATATTTCAAATGAAACAAAATTGTTAATTGCGGTGCTATTATTTGTATTTTTCTCTATCTATCTACGTTGACTATGACCTTAAAAGCAGAAAAAATCATATCCTGAAGACTCTAGTAGCGTGAAGTAAAGAAATCTAACTGTGAATCATTGGTGGTAAGCACCGGCGTCAACGTGTTAATGTTTTACATTCACTTTTGTATCACTTATTTTTCCTATTCAAAGCTTAAAAGAAATTGGAAAATTAATTTTTATTAGCAAAAGAATAACTACATATTAAGCAATTTTGTTTATTCAGATAAAAATCGATGCAACATGACAATTTTATAAAGTCAATTAATTTCAATAATCCTTTAACCTTTATCACATATTAAATTAGAACAAAATTTCTATATCTTGAATTTCCTTTAGAATTGACATCTTTAATAAATTTCATTTCATAAAAAAAAAAAAAAAAACTTATAAAGGAACTTTTTAATCAAAATTTTCTCTTGTATTCATACGAGAATTTTTAAAATATCTTTTTTAATATTTTATTGAGTATAACATACATACATTATGAATATATTATGTAAAATTTAATCATTTTATTTTCAATGCCATACGATTTGTCTATAATGCAAATGAAAAATTAAAAAAAAAACAAGATGTAGTATATGATTAAATTTTCGAATAAATAAATTCTTGTCAAACTTATAACAATATATGTATGTAAATATGTACATATAAATCAATATTTCAGTATGTGTACATATAACTATTATTCCTTTGTATCAACATATTCGTGACCTATTTAATTACAATTAGGATTTACAAATTGTATGTAATTTCTTTTGAACTTGGAATAATAACAGCTTAATAAAAAAAAAAATGAAAAAAGCATAAAAAAAGAAAAATATAAAAATATAGGAAAAACAAAATAGTTGCTTGTAAGAATGAGTTGCAAAATTACAATGGTTTTTTTCCTCCTATGAAAAATAGACTTGATATATAGAAAAATCTGTTTTAGTTCATATTTTGATGATATCTATAAATCTGACATGCATTTATAATGGATATATGTACAATATATTTAGTACGATCTAGAAACACTTGTAAAAGTTCTTTCAATGTACATACATAAAAAATTCATCAAAACTAAGCACGATTATGAAAAAAAAAAAAAATAATTCTTATAATGTGATTGTAGGTTAAGAAAAAAATAATAGTAAAAAATAAAAAAATAAAAGAGGAAGAATAACTTTAACTGTTGGTTTTGAATATTGAACTTAAATTAAGATAGTACAAATTTAATTTTCTTTCAGTTTTGTGACTATTTCATTAATATTATTTCTACAAATACTAAGAAAAACAATAAAAAGAAAAGAAAAATATTAAAATGTCAGGTTTTACATATTTTATAAATATCAACAAATCGATAGATGTATTAATTACTTACTGCATACAATTTGTCAATATAAAATTTAATGTGATATATATTATTGAGTATCCATTTATATACAAGTTTATGAAATTTTAATAAAATTGCAATTAAAATTGTAAAGAAAACGTCCTTCCTTTTTTTCATTTTCTTTTAACGATTCGATTCTTGACACAATTTGTTTTTTCTTTAGTTTTTTTTTTTTATTTTTTGCTGTAAAAAACAGAAATTTTTAATATTATGCTTTCAATTTATTTTGAAAAATTTGAAAAAAATAAAAACATAAAACGGATAATAAGTTTTCTACAGCTTTTCAAATATTATTTTATAAAAATAAAGAAGAAAAATAGACAACAAAAATTTTTTTTTTAAATTGTAACATAAATAAAGTTGAAAATTTTCATTTTTTAATGTACAATAACCCTTTTTTTAAATTTTATTCCTAGATTTTTTGATTAGTTTCAAATAAAATTAGGAACTCATATATTACAGGATGTTCTGTTTTATAAAATTTAACTAATTTAATTTTAAAACGATTTCGTTTTATTTCACGTCCACGTTCAAAACAAAGATAGAAAACTGATTAATGATATCTCAATGATATCTATGTATATTAGTATCACTGCAACATGGTAGAATTGTTACCTTGCTACATCTTTTCTAGAGATATTACCACGATAGATGTTTTAACGAAATCCAGAATATTTTGCCTTCAAAATAAGTATTACCAAAAAGTACAAGATACTTCCGAAAAACCTATAATTTCCATCTGAAACCATTATTGTGAGGAGTGTACATTGAAATATGGTCAATCTTTCATCAATAGAACGCCAAAATTGAGAAAATGTAGAAAGTTTTCATCAACACTTTATTTCTTTTTTCTCATAATTTTCCTCATTCTGTTTTCTCCTCATGTACCATCACTGTGCATAAAACTGCAGTAAAGATATTTTCTTATGTCGTATCCGTAGCACATACAAAAAAAAAACGAATCTTGTTTTCTTTTAACTTTTTGCCAAAATTGTAAAATTTGCTTTCCTTAAAAAAATAATTAAAAAACAAAAAATAAAACTCATATTTTCATCAATTTTCATTGACTTTATAAATCCTCGCTTAAAATAATACAGAATGACCCTGTTAAAATTGCATAACGTGAAAAAAAAAATGTATCATTTAGATAGTTTAAATTTTTGCAACACATTTTCATCATTAAATTGTAGTTCAATTGAATAGATCTACTTTTTTTTTTTTTTTTTTGATAATCCTTTTTTCTCAATTCAATAAAACAACTTTAATAAAAAGTATTCTATGAAAACCCTTGCTGTAATAAAAACTACTACTACTAACATTCTACAAAAAAAAAAAAATTTAATTTATTTTTACTGAAAAGAAAGTTTATTTCTCTTAATGTTATTTTTTTTTCTTATTTTTTATTTTATATATATATATAATTTAAAATGTATATAATATGTATGTATGATGAATATTGTGATGTTTATGATGATAATAAATTATTCAATCTGGCATACACGAGATCCCACATATGCATATACATATATAGTTATGTACATATTTTTTTTCTATTTATTTATTACAAACTATCTAATGAAAAACTATATTTAGAATTGTAATAAAATATATGTATGTATAATGTACATATGTATGTACATACATGTGAATTAAGTGTATTGTATAAGAGCAGATATAATATACAAATTTGTACATATTTTATTGATTTATATACTATATTTACATATTGCAATTTTGTCCTTCTCCTTTTTTTTTTAAAATTTACTTTCAATCACATTTGTTTTTTTTTTTTTTACTTTAATATGTTCAAGTATATAAATCCTTTTTATTTATTTTTATTTTATATAATTTCAGGTACATATTTCTTATTATATGATTTTATCGATTATTTTGACAAGGATGAAGCGACATCATTGCCTCGTGAAAAATTTCTTGAAATTATGAATACAATATTTAATAAAGCATCTGAACCGGAACGAGAAGCAATCATATTTCAGGTAAATACAAGAACAAAAAAAAAACATAGGTAAGTACATATACAATTGTAAATGTAATTTTTTTTTTTTTTATTGTAATCATACAACACATGTCTGCTATGAAATTTTTACAATAATAATAAAAAAAAAAAAAAATGAAGAAATAAAATTTTTTATTATATGTTTACGTACATGGAAGTTCAGAAATAAAAATAGGGTGTCTAAAAGATGCCTTGAATTTTAATGTATGATTTTTACATATATGATTAAAATATGATATATTTATTTGAATTGGAAACAAAAAAGCTAAAAAAAAAAAAATATTTAATTGCAGAAGGTTGAATGTTTACATTCATTCTTTTTATTTTATTTTGTTTATATTTTTTGGATAAGAAATAAAAAAAAGGAGGTTTCTGTGTGTTAGAAAGTGTAATTAAATTGTGCTTACTAATACAAGATCCAATTAAAAGAAATATAAAAGATACTTTTACAAAAATTATATACCTTTTTAAAGTCTGTTGTTAAGCAGTATTTTAAAGAATTCTAAAAAGGACATTTCAAGAAATACGTTTATAAAAAGTACCTTTTTACAAATATGTACATACATATTACATACATATATAGTATGTATTGTAAATTCATATTCTAATTACGAAAGTATTTTTTGAATAGAAAGAAGAACATTTCAATCTTTGAATAGTTGTTATATAATACTTTTAAAATGAAAGAAAACACGTATTTATATTTCCATATTTTCAATTATCTTCAATGTCCTTTTCTTTAAAAAAGTTTGTATAAATAAATAAAAGATCGTTGTTGTATTGAAAAGTGAAGGACTTCTTTAAAAAATTGTTTTTACCTTATTAAAGTTTATTATTATTGTTGAAAAGTTAGAATACAGAAAGCAAATGTGAAGTTATAGAGCGTGTAATTTTAAGTAATATGATGCCATTCAAAATTACACTTTCAAAAGACTTATAAAGAAAAAGCGGGTTAAAAGTGTCATTTAAATTTTTTGATCTTTTTTCAGGTGAATTATTAAAGTATGTATGTATGTACATACTTGTAAATTTTACTATAGAGAAGAAAAAAAGGCAAAATTGTCTAATGTAAATTTTGTTTCTTAATATTTTTCCAATCCAATTGTATATTTTATTATTGTGTGAAAGTAGTCATTATAAATTTTTTAGGATGGAATAAAGCTCACTTTAAAGTTTTAATTCAAATAAAAATTTTCCTTTTCTCAAGTTGAAAAAAATTTTCATGTTAGATTTTTCTTCTTGTTTTGTAATTGAGAATGTTTGAAAATAAATTTCCCTTGGATACACCCTGCTTTATTTCTACTTGACAATATGTTTTTATTTTTTTTTAACATATGTTTCATATTCATAAAAAAATAGTTTTATTTATGTTATATCAGTTGTATTATATACTTTCACATATGTTAAATTTTTATTTTTTTATTCATATGTACGTAAATATCTCTACAGTAAAACTTTCTCAGGAATTTTCACAATGGATTTGTATGAAAAACTAAAATTAAATTTTATATATTTGTATCTTTTTCCTTTAAAATGTGCATTTATTTCACATGGAATACTTAAATTCTAATATTTTTGAAAACTATCACAAATTTTCTTAAAATTACAAAAATTCGTTTTGAATACGTTAAATAAAACACAGCATTTTTTAAAAACTTTGATACGTTTTCGTATCATTCTGAGACGTTTTTAGGACCAACGGAAAAATCTCAAATCTAATGAATGTGAATTCAAGATGAAAGAAAATGTTCTTTATCGTAAAAACACAATAAAAATGACACCAGTGACATTTATCTTTTCAGTCGTGTTCGAATTAGATTTAATCTCTTTTATTGTGTTTCTAATGTTACTATGTAAGACTCCAACTTTGAAATTTTCACGGTTATTCGATGTATACATTTTATTCCTTTTTTTTTTTCTTTTTTTTTTTGTGTTATAAGTTTCAGCTGGAGGTAAAATGTAAGTTTGTTACATTTTCCTGAAAAGATATTTCTGTACTTGAATTTTTTCTAGTAATTATTATACATTAACTACATAAAATCAAGTATGAAATATGTACTTATATAGCACTTTAATTTAAATTTTTGTATTTTTCAATGTAAATTTTACAAAAGGAAAAATTTTACAACTTTTCATCAGATAAATACTTGTATGCCATAAGCGTTGATTTTGAATTTAAAAAAACCCTCTTGTACACAAAAAAAAAAAAAAAAACAAAAATATTCCAATTAGAAAAATTAAGCATGAAAATTTACTGGTAAAAGGAAACTATGTATATCAATACACTGATTATTATGATACTTGTACATATAAGTAGAAGCAAACTTTTTTATTTCTCCTATAATTAAATTCAAGTGTATATATGTATATTTCGCACTTTATAATTATTCAAAAATAAAATCTCAAGTGTTTAGTAAGAGCAATATCAAATTAATTTCTTATTTACTATTCTGCATTAATTGGAGCAAAAATATGAGAAGAAAAAAAACCAATTGAAAAATTTTATACTTACTACATATTAAAATATGATCTGTATATGTATACGAGTACATGATAAAATGAATCTTGTTTACATCCTTAGTATGGGGATTTTTTTTAATATTTTTTTTAAATATTTTCATCTTAATTAAAGTGCTCAAGGCAAAAGAAAAATAAGTGAAATTTTGTTGTTTATAGAAAAAAGAAATATTTTGGACTTGGAAACTAAAATTTTGTGGGTTAGGCCGATTGTATTGTGAAAGCTTCATTTTAAATATTTTCTGAGAATTATTTTTTTTCTTTAATAAATTTTTAAGTAAAAAGATAATTAATTTTAACTTTTTTTTTTTTTCTCTAGTATACGGGATGGGAAAGTGGTAATGATGGATATCAAAATCAATATCAAGTTGGTCAAGCAGTTGGTGATCATTTTTTTATATGTCCAACAAATGAATATGCTCAAGGATTAGCAGAAAAAGGTGCTAGAGTACATTATTATTATTTTACACATGTAAGTACATTTTTTTGTATATTCCATATTGTTGTTTTTTCTAAGTTTAAATGAAAATGAAAATATTTTTCACACAAATTTTACTGCACCCATTCTTAGTATAATTTTCTTTTTAAAGAAAAACAAAACAATGAAAGTTGTTTTAAATAACAAAATAAATATCATTACAGTATATAATGTTACGCAGTACACACATGCTTGCGTTTCTTTATAATAGAATATAATAAAATTTAAACTTTATCACTTACACTTTGAAAATGAAATTTTATCTTGGAAATACACACAGGTCATTTTGAAAAAAAAAAATAAATAAATAAAAAATAAAAACAAGGTACATTTTTTTATATTGTTTTTGGGTTACCGGCTGTTATAATGAAATCATATGATAAAAAACGCTTAAAGTAGGTGGGTGGTTGGTTGAATATGATTGTAACTTTTGGTGTTTTTTTTATTTTAACAATTTTTCCAGGGAAATTATCGCAATATTTGACAACGGTGTCAAATTATATTATTTTTTCAAGTGATACGAGTACATACACACATAATCGTGTGAATGGGTCGAGTATATAAGTGCAACCTACTTACATCCATATGCTTATTACATATGAATTTTTTTTAAAAAATTTTATATGAAATTTGTTCGTATGTATGTGTTAATTGAAAGAAATAAAAAAAAAAAGAAAAAGAGAATTTATTAAAATGGAGCCTAACGTAATGAACTTTTATGTTTTTAGTTATGAAGCATTTTAATAATTCTTTTAACATATTTATTTTATTATCTCTATATGTGGCTGAGGATGATAAAACACATATGAAGTATTCATCACAACAAAGTGTCAATTAGGGCTAATAATGAGCAATTGCTGGGGGTAAATTACTGTGATTATAGTGATATTAAAAATAATATGATGGTGACGGTATATGTATAAAAATTATGACCTGGTAGATAAATAATGTATGTATATCATCATATATTGAATATTTTATGTACTCAGGGGGCTTTTCATATATGTATCAATGAAAAGAAAAAATCATCACATAGAATAAATAATTGTTGGAGGTTTGTTCAAAAATAAATACAAAAAAGTAATTTTTTTTTGAATTTTTAAAATTACGGCCGTTTTAAAGTTTAACATATTTTTTTGTGAATAGCCCTGTGGAAATTATATATTGTATTTTTATTATTTGAATCGTAAAGAGTATACAAGAAAATATAAAATATAGTGCATTCATTTAACATTTATGTACATTCATCAGTTTATTTGCAGACGTGGTAATAATTTAATAAAGTTTATTGCATAGAAAAGGTGTGAAAGTTATCGTTCAAATCGTTTAATGTCATTAAATGTTGTATATGTGCTTTTTAAAAGGTATACTGAAGGTAAATTGAAAGTCCATTAATATAAATTACGTTCATTAATTAGCCATGAAGTAATTTACCGAGAAAAATAATTAATTCGATAAATATTATATGTATACGTATGTTAGAAAAATAGGCTTAGACATAAGGACAAGATGAATGGGTTTAGTGTTTTATTTTATTTTATATAATTTTTTTATAAGAATTTTTCGTTCATATTATTGGCTCAGTTAAACTCTGAGTTTTCACGAAAAAAAAAATTCCTTTTAAAGCTACAAGCTTGTCTTCTTCTTCCAATGTCGCTACATCACCCCAAATCGAGTTCTGTCCTCTTCACAAGGAGTTTGTACATATTTCTAAAATATTAAAGTATTTATGAATTTTTTAATAGTTCTAGAGTTGAAGTATTATGTATTCAGTGTTTTCGATAAATTAGAAATTAGAAAAAAAAATGTATGTCTATGTAAAATTTCAAAGATATATATACATATATTTAGTTGATGACATGAAATAATCAATTAATAAAATATTGATGAAATAATTCTCTTCTACAAAATTTAAAATTATTAAGGTGATAAATAAAATTAGGAAATTTTTTTAATTTTTAAAGAATAAAATTGATTTTTTTTCTTCTTTTGTAGAATTAAAAATAATAGCTCAATTGGAAGTAGAAGTTTAAATTTTCGTGATCGTGGTGCTTTACATTTTTTTTATAGATATTTTCTTTACAATCTGGATTTAAAATTAAAACAAAAAAGTTTCATTTTTTTCCATTATTTTCACTATTATTCATTATTATTTAAATTTTAGTAAAACGCTTCACGTTGACAATATAATTTAAATAAATCAAAATGTTATATACGTAGACGTACCCAATTTTTTAGATCTAATGAATAAATTTGTTTTTCGTGTAAAAAATTGAAAACTAAAGAGAACCTAAAAAAAATTTTCCATTTACACATAATATCAAGTTAAATAAGTATAAAATGGCGTTAAAATCTTCAATTAATCATGAATTTATCGATATTCGTTAAATGTCACATGAAACATTTTAACTACGAGAAGAAAAGGAAAAAAAAAATGAAAAAAAAAAAAAATCTTATTTTCAAAAGCACAATCTATCACCTTTTTGTCCATAACATAAGTAAAGAATATATTTTCCTTTATTAAGCAACACGAACCTATAATATTAGAAATCACTTACATACATACACATATACATATGTGTACATAACGTGCGTTTGTAAATTTTCACTTATTTTCTTTATTGTGTAAACGAAACATATGTATGTATATTTTCATGTTATTTAAGAAATAAGCGAATTCATCTTCATGACCTTGAAAAGAAAATTTTCAATTTTTTTTTCTCTTTTATTTTCTTTTTTTTTTCATTTTATAATTTTTTTTTCTTTTTTTAAACTTTTACTTAAAATTGGAGACTTTTAATATATTTTTTTTTCGGTTCATTTTTCATAAGAATACTCAAGGAGAAAGAATGAAACAACAACAACAAAAGACTAAATCATAATAAAAATATAATAATATATTAAATATAATAAAAGGTAAAAATAAACGATAGATGCTACATATATTCTTAAAGTATATTGTACATGCTATAAGTACGTACATATATCTATACATATTTTCATTGTATTTTATAAAGAAGAAGAAAAATAAAAACTTTAAGATAATATGTACCTATATGTATGAAAATTGATAATTCTATAGTACGTGAAAAACATAAACAAAAGGAAAATGAAATCCATCAAAAATGGAGGACGAGAATTATATAAAAAAGAAAAAAAAAAAAAAAAAGAAAAAGAAGAAAACATTAAAATGGAATAAAACTGGAAGATTGAAGGATGAAGGATATATAAAATAAGATAATAGTAAAGTGAAATTAAACGAAAATGATTCTTAAATTGCAAAAAAGAAAAAAAAGGGGAAAAAAAAACAAATGAAAAAAAAAAACTTTTTATGTTTTGGTGAAAAATAAATACATTATATATTTATACATACTCGTGCACGCAATGCGAGTTGAGAATATTGTTCAAGGATATGAATCTTATAATGCGTAAAAGAAATAAAATTTTTCTTTTGTTTTTTCGCTTTTTTTTTTCAAATTTTCCTTTTATTTTTGTTGCTGTATGGAAATGTAAAATAATTGTTTTTTTTTTCTTTCTTCTTTGTCGATATGATGCGACATTTATCCTGAAAAGATAGGGAAAAATTAATTTATAATGAAGAATATATGTTTTCGTGTGATTTAAGTTAATTAAAAGAATTAGATCGAAAACAAAAATATTGAAAAATTGGAACATGCAGAGCTGATAAAATAATTGTTGACATTCTTTCTGTGACCTATTCTCATTATAATAAAAAATATATACTATGTATGTATACATATTTTTTTTTCGACTATTTTAATTTGATTATATACAAGTTCATTGTATGTATGTACATAATATACATATAAAATTACTGCCGATATTCTATGGAAAAAAACTTAAATGTTGAAAATTTTTTTTGTTTTATTTTTTTAATCTCATTTACTTAATTAATTGTCCACCGTTATTTTTTTTTTTTTTCGCCATAGGTCATAGGTTAAAAAAATAATAATAATAAAAACAAATTTGAAAGAAAT
The DNA here is from genome assembly GCA_939192795.1 of Bombylius discolor. Lineage (NCBI taxonomy): Eukaryota > Metazoa > Arthropoda > Insecta > Diptera > Bombyliidae > Bombylius > Bombylius discolor. The sequence continues at coordinate 15,061,830 of OW584241.1, read as the reverse complement.
TAATTGTGATTTATTGTTAAGATTGGCTTTGATTGTGTTGTTCATTAACAAAACATAAACATCAGAATAAAAAAAATATTGAGAAAAAGAAAAATTATTAACAAATTGTATAAACATGACTGACATGACTTTTGACATAATGTTTGAAAATTTTTATAATATTGTATAAAGCATAGAAATTATGTAATGTGATTTTTATTTGCATAATTTGACATTTAAACTTTTTTACTGTATAATTTCTTATTAACATATTGAGGTCAAGTTTTTATGGAATTCATTGAACGTAAATGAAATTTTTCACAAAAAACACGTGTTTTTGTTTCTAAAGAAATGTTAGATTTTTTTAAGTGAAATTGAAAAGGAAAGTAACTAAGAATTTTCCAGTTTGTAAGTAAAAAAAAAATTAATTTAAAATATTATCGATCCATTCATTTAAAAGAAAATTTTTTCGATTCATTGGAAAAAAAAAATTCTAATTTACTGGAAAAATTGATTTTTCTAAATGAATTACGTTAGATTCTTAAATTTGATTCGATTAAAAATTTACAATGATAATTTTCTTTTTTACACATTCATACACTTTTTTTTTCATCAAAAAAGAAAGAAAAAAAAAAAAAATAGCGATACAAAATAAATTCAAATCACATAATTTTTATATAAACGATAAGAAAACGATAAAAATTTATGTTAAATTGAATTGTATCAAATTTACGAGAAAAATTTGTATCTTTTTTTTTTTCTCTCTTTATTTAGGTTTTGTTGATTTTTATCTTCTTTTTTTTCACTGTTCATGTATTTCTTTCTATTTAAAAAAAAAAAAAAAAAAAATAAGAAAATAAAAGATATTCTTCCTGCTACTTTTTTATTCTCTAGAATTCTCCACTTTTCAGAACAGCTAGATATACATAGGTACATACGAGTATATAGATATATAAGAGTACATATATAAAAAAAAATTTTTTAAACATTTTTATTTTATTTCCTTTTATTATTCAGAGGAAAATAAAAAACAGAGAAAAAATAATCCAAGAATATTTGGGTTTAGGTGAAACTTATACGAATTGAAAAACTATAAACGTCAAAGAGGAAAAATAAAACATTAAACAAAATATACAAAAAAAAAAAAAAAAAATTTCTTAAATTCCTATAGGGTATTAATGTAATAACAGTGATGTGTATCAGAAAACGATTTGAAAGAAGTAAAAAAAAGAAAAAAACAATAAACACATTACCTAACAGTACCTTTTTTCCGCATATTTTCTTATGTTTCTTTTCCCAGAGATTTTTGAATCAACAATAATAATCGAAAAAAAAAAAAAATTTAAAAATGAAATTGGGAAATAAAGAAAATCATGTAACAAAATGATTATAATTTTTTTTTTATTTTATTTCATTTTGTATTTTTGTTTTTTCTCAAATAAAAGTGAAAGTATTTTCTTTTATTTTTTCTGTTTTGCTTCATTTTTATTTGATTTTTATTTTCCTGATATTTTGTTACAGTTTTTTGTTTAAATTGTTTAAATTTTTTTTATTTATTTCGTTATTTTCCATCATCATTATGATTATCATGGTTTTTTTTTTTTCAAATTTAATTCAGTTTTCTTTTTTTTTTTTTCATAAGAAATTTTTCCAAGAAAAAAAATGAAATTCTTGGAAAATATACAGTTGAGAGAAAAGAAGAATAATAAGAAAAAATTAAATATGCGGTAATATCATTTTTGTTATATGTATGTACATGAAATATTTTTGAGAAAAAAAAATCAATACCGTATGAAATAGAAAATGAGAAAATAACAATAAAACAACAGTTTTTTTTTGTTTGTTTGTAAAAATGAGTATATGACGTGATGTGCATAAAATAAATTTAAAAGCAATATGTCGAAAATTAAAGTAAAAATTTTCGGTAAATATTCACGAAAACAAAGATAATAGAATAAAGTTCCTTTATCGAAGAAATTTATTTGATTATCTTTGGAAAACCTCTGCTCAACTTAACACCATGATTTGAATTTTAAAAACAAAAATTTCAAATTTAAAGACAGGGTTTATACGCTAACTTTTTTACCCTATGTAGAACGTAAAAACCGGTTTTATATGGAAAAGAAGTAGGAAGTATGTGGTGGGAAGTCACTCACAGGTTAATCAATCTTTTTCTTCGATCACGGCTGTTCCTTTTTGTGCTATATTCGTTACTTTGATATTTTTTCTCATATTATCGCAATTTCTTCAGTTAACCATATGAGTATATGATCTTATTACCATACAAATTACCAAGCAAGAAATAAGTATAAAAGAGAATGAAGAGAATTTTAGATAGGGTAAAAAAGTGACCATGTAAACGTACGTACGTCATTTTCGTAATTTATCAAAGCGTAATGGATGATAAGGTCGTGCAAAAAACCGTACGTATAAACCCGGTCAAAAGTGATGAAAATAAATTTTATCAATAAATAAAATAATTTTTGAAGAATGGATTATAGTTAGAATTTAGAAATCAGATTTCATATCGGTAACAATAATTTTCGTTACACAAAATTGATGAAAAGGTTGTTACTCGAGATATTAGGAAATTTTTTGTTGTTTTACATTTGCTGTAAAACTTTTATCTAAAACATAGTACTTATTTCATAGGAGAATTCCATTACACACTTCTGTCACAGAACAAAAAGTATATATTATATTTTTTTAAAATATACATATTTAAAATGGGAAATATTTATATAGAATTTCGGAAAAACTAGAAGCTATGATTACCCATTTTAACAAAAATAAAAACTTCAAAAGTAAAAAAAAAAATCAATTTTTCTAACTATGACTTTTACTATATACTTTATTGGATTCCTTTAAATGTAATGTGATATCCTTTAGACTATATAAATTCTTTTATTAAAATAACAAAGTTGTTAAAGTAATGAATCTATACTATCAACCTAATAAGACTTTCTATCTTACTCAATTTTGTCTCATACTTCAGTCAGTTATACATTTAAGTTGTTATTTATTTTTTGTTTGATTTATTTATTTTTATTATTATAATGGTTTTTTTTTCTCGTCTCAGTGTTTTTTTTTTTAATTATTTTTTATGTTTCATGATTTGTTTACCTCTTTGTATTTTATACATTTGTTGTTGTAATTGTATACATTCAGGAAACCAAAACCCATTTACCTTTGTCAAGGATTCTTGACAGCCAAAGCAGGTGCGTCTTTCTGCGTATCCCTTTCCACCCACATAGTACATCCTTTTTTTTTTTATTATCTATTCTTTAACTTTTATTTGTGTGTTGTCTGAGTGAATTGATGGTCAGCAAGCGTTAAATTTTCAACTATATCCATACGTATGTATGTATGTATGTACGTATAACCATTAGATACATAATATTATATAGATAGATGTTATATAGAACGATGTAATATATTTGATATTAAATACATAGTATGGTAATATCATATATAAATATATGTATGTATGTATGTATGTGTATAAAAAAAATATATAAGAAGGAAAACGATATCATACTGTGATATTGTGATGAATAAAAAAAAAATCGATAACATTACCTTGGAATTGAAAAACAGAATTTAACCGACTTTATTATGTTGCTATTCAAGTATATGTACATATATATATATGTATATATATATATGTATATATATATACATTGTATATGTATGTAAGTACTATAATGTAAATCTATATAATATCTTTAGATACATTCTACATGACGATGTATCTTTATGTACTTATTGTAATGTTTTTACTTTACTTTCTTTATGTTTATTTGTTTGTGTATTTACATTTTCAATGATATAAAATTGTCGTAAATGAGCTTGTAATCAATTCATATGAAAAAGGATAAGAGGAGTGTGAAATGAAAGTTATAATACGAAATATTATACATATAGGTATTGTTTTTTATTATTATCGGAGGTTTTTTTTTTTTATTCATTGCTAAAAAGGATGACATATTCTATTCCATCTCAGACTACTTACTTTTTACCTTGATAATAAAAAATTTTTTTTTTGTGACGACATCAATTAAGTACCTGTACAGCGATATATACATTATGTTTTATAGGTATATGTACATAATATTAATGTATATGGAAATTGTATATATTAAAATTGTATATACTGTATAGTGATAGATGTGAAAGTTTATAAGCTTATTACACTTTGTATAGATTTTCGTTTTAATAGAAATAATTGAAATATTTACTTTAAGATTCGAGGAATAGCTATATATTATGTAGGTTTTATATATTATAATAGTGAAAAGTAAATGGTTTAAGACCCTTCTCAAAAAAATAAAAAAAAAATACTCGATGTATGTTTATGTGTATATGTATGTATAAAGTACATAAATATTGATTGAACTTTCTTTTTTTTTTTTTTTTCATTTTGAATGATTGTTGCTAATGTTACAATAGTATCATTTTTACATTCATATAATGTTCGTAGATAGGAAAAAAAATTTTAAGTATTACAAAAAAAAAAAAAGAAAAAAAGAAAAACAAACAATGTGTATGTAGAATAAAAGCGAGGAAAAAAAAAAGTTGGAAAAAGCAATTTTGATATCTAATCAATAATTTGGTCGAAATTGAAAGAGGGCCAATAAAGTAAGGTTGATGATGGAGAGCTTACATACATAATATATGTATGTATGTACGTAGTTTGTAGTTTGTTTTATTTATTTATTTATTTATTTTTTTGTTTTGTTTTGTTACATCATTACAAATTGTTAACAGTTTATTTGCAAAACTTATATAATGACAAAACAAAACATATATATTGTTTTTAATATTATATATATACATACATACATACATATGTATATAGTTTTTTTTGTTTTTGTGTATATTTTGTCGTATACGTACATGATTAAATGAAGTGTGTAGTATATGTGAAAAATTATGATAAATTGTACTTATATTGTTTATTAATTTATTTTATCGATTTTATTGTTAAGAATAATATACATATATATATGTGTATTTATTTAGATATACATATCCGTTTGCATTAATCAACAATTTATCTTTCATTAATACTTCATGTACATATAGATACATAATTTTCAATGATGATAATTAATCTCTAGGTAGGAGGATTCACAAATTTGTACCATCATCATAATAATCGAAGATAAATGATGTGTTCATACATATGTGTATAAATTTATTGTATGATGTATAGGCAAGTAATGTTGATAGGTTAAATGATTTTTTAATTGAAAAAAAAAAAAAACTCATTTAAAAACAAAAATTTTTTTAAAATAATATTCTACAATTAAAATTTTATTAAATATAATTTTTAAATAATTCAAACTTAATAAGCATTATTCATATTGATATACATACATAATCAATTTTTGTATTATTTTTCCGTATCCTTTTATTAACATAAGGACTCAATTATACACTATGATTGAATAATTATAGTATAATTATTGAAAAAAATGATTTATTATTTATTTATCATTGAAAATCTATAATTACATGTTTTTAAATTTTGTTGTTTGTTGTGAAGCAAAGAATAAATGAGTGAACCTTGAAGGGTTAGAAAATATAAAAAAAAGAGTATCAAAGTTATCTGTAGGTGAAAGGAGAAAGTAATAAAGTGTAAAATAACCATGTCCTCGAAAAAATGAAGATATTTTCAATACTTATTATTTAAAAAAAAAATGAAATTCAATACTTTCTCTTTTCATGGATTAAATGGACTAAATTTAAAGATTGAAGTATGCATATACCAAATTTCATAACACCCATAAGGGTCATTTTTATATTACAATTCAATTTATTGATGATATTTTTCAAAAATTTCTGAAGATTCCTAAAAGGATTAATTTTTATGGATTCTTTTTAAATATCTGGAATTTTATTATACCCTTTATATTTCATTTGGGTTAAAAATTTTCAACAGTTTAAATTTTCTCTTTTAAATAATTTTTAAAATTGTTTTTTTTTTAAAATTTTTTTTCAAAATTTTTCCATGTACAATAAAAACTAAACATAAAAAATCATAAAACAAATAAAATTTTAACAAAACAAAAAAAACAATACATTTTTAATCAAAGATTGTAATTTAAACAGATGATTTTCCTTTTGTTATAAATTTTGCTTTTGCGTAAAATTTATATAAACAAAAATTTAAAAAACAAAAAAAAAAAAAAACAAAAATTCTTTAATTATTTGCTTTCAGTTTTTTATTATCTTGGTATTGGGATTATTTACATTTTAACTCAATATTTTTTATTTTAAGTTAAATAAAATAAGTAGTATGAGTACACGTGTATCAATGTAATTATACAATAAAAAGAACTTGATTTTTAATACTCGTATACAATTTCGATTTTGTTATTGTTTGTTTTTTTTTTTATTTTTCAAATTTGAATAGAATTCTTAATTGGGTTAATTTTTGAAAAACAAAAAATTTATCAATATTTACACAGAGAACAATTTTGTATGAGTATTTTTTTTTTTTGTAGAATTATCAAATATATTATTTTTTTGTTAAAATGAATTTTAAGAAATTAATTTAAAATTTAATTAAAATTTTAAATGAAAAACTTTTTATAAAGAGAAGCCAAATTCATACATATATTTACAGATACATATGTATATCTCCAACTTACTTTTTAGAGTTTTTTTTTTTCAGTATTTTAGTTAAATAAGTATTTTATAATTATTGAAAAATATAAACTTTATTTAAACTTCTGAGATTTATTTTGTTTGAATTTGAATAGTTTAAACTTCAAAATATTAAATAACTTTATTTTTAGCTATTGAAACTCGTTAAAGTATGAAAAACATTTTCTGGTTTGAAAAGTAAAAGATGACGAATGTTTATTTGAAAATTTTATAAAGTTTATTTAGTTTTGAAAAACAGAAAAAGAATTTATTTTCAAATTAAAAATTTAATAATTTTTTTTTTTTTTTTAATTAACTTATATTTGCTTGTATTTTTAGAGGACAAGTACATCCTTATGGGGTGAATGGATGGGTGTATTACATGGTGATGAAATTGAATATATTTTTGGTCAACCATTAAATCAATCATTACAATATCGTCAAAGAGAACGTGAATTAAGTAGAAGAATGGTATTAGCTGTTAGTGAATTCGCTCGAACTGGGTAAGTATTAAATTTAACATGTTTAATTTAAATTTAAATTAAAGCAAAAACAAAATAATTTTCTCAATTTCGATTCTCGATAAACTAAATAAAATTCGAAGATTTTTCATACAAAAAAAAGCACAAATTTAAAAATATAAACTTTTAAGTTTAAAGGTTTTTGTTCGTGGATTGTTTTAAAATTAACTTTTCAACAAATTCTATCAGGGTTGGTAAAAAAATATTTTTCATGGAAGCTTTTCAAGTTTTGAAAGAAAATTTTCATATTTTAAGGTGTTTATCTTTTTGAAATAGAAGCTTTAATGAAAAATACCATAACGGATTTTTTGTTGTTTTGTAGCAGTTATTGTTGTTCACCAACGAAAGATTAATTCATTTAGATTCAGAATATTAAGAAAATATGTTATAGAATAAGAAAACAAAAATAATTTAAAAAAAAAACACAAAGAAGAATAACAATTAATTAATGGTTTTTCTGCTAAGCTTAAAGAGCTTTTCACCTAACATGTTCAAAAAATTTTGAAATTTTTTAAATATTTCTATAATATGTTGAAAAATTTGAAAAAAAAAAAATGTTACAAAACCTGGGAAAAAAAGTAAGATTTTAAATTTTTACCTTTAAATTTTGCGACTTTTTCTTCTTTTTTCATTATTCTTGATTGATTCATTCTGTTTTTTACCTGGTGCATTTCTATTTCTCCCTGAATAATTATTATAAAAGTTTTTAGTTGAAAAATTCTACATATCAACAAAGAAATTTTCTTTGTTTTAAAACAAGAAAAAGTAATTGTTTATTGTCAAATTTTTAGAAATATTTTTTTTCAGAAATTGATTTATTTACTATTTAAAAAAATAATTTTGATATAATTTTTTTTTCCTTACATTTTAAAGAAAATAAATAAAAAAAAAATAATTATAATAATAAAATACAGATTTTGTTATGATGGAGATTTAGCAAAATATTTGTTTATTTGGCTTTAGAAAACCATCTGTGAATGGGGATCCTTGGCCATTATATACAAAAGAGAATCCAATTTATTATATATTCAATGCTGAAGGTGATGAAAATAAAAAAACTGAAAAATTTGGAAGAGGTCCAATGGCAACATCATGTGCATTTTGGAATGATTATTTGCCTAGACTGAGAACATGGGCATGTAAGTCAAAGTCAAATAATTAAATTTTTCTTGTTTCATGAAAGTATCTAGTTTGTATAAAATAGCTGTTTTATAACCTTCAAATTGTAGTTCATGCATAAATTAGTACAAAATAAATGTGGTTTCTTTTAAACATTTTTTTGGTTTTTTTTCTTTTCAATATTTTTCTTTCTTAATTTATCTTTTTTACACCTTTATTTCTTTTTAAATAGCACAAAAATATTTTAAAACTTTAGCATGCATGAGTTTTTGTAATTAATATTCATTTCTAAAAATTAATCTTAGAAAGTTCTAATTCTTAGCTTAAAAAAAGATATATTTTATTAGTATTATTAATTTTTTTTTTTAAGTTTAAAAAAAAATTAGTTAATTATTATTTGAATTTGAATAAAAAAAAGGGCTTAAAATAATTAATTTCTATAGTTTTTAAACCTTATTAATATATTTTTATTTGAAATTCAATTTATGCCAAAACAAAAAATAAATAAATAAAAAAAAGAGAAATAAAACAAAAAATACAAGAATAATAAGTCGTTTCGGTTAATTTAATCGAATTCAGTTTTTTTCTTTTGTATTTCTGAATTTTATACAAATAAATTAAAATCTTATTTAGAATAAAAAATTTTAATTGATTATAATCCATTAAGCTCAAAGTAAGTAGTACTACCGAATTCGTTGTTATAGAAGCAAAAAGAATCTCTTCAACTAAATAATTCTAGAAATATAGCTAAATTTTAGAAAATTTTCTATTAAATTCTTAATTTTTTAAAGGTCAATTAATTTATCAAGAAAAATCAAAAACAAAACGAAAAAATCTAGTATATATACAAAATAGCTCCATACAGTCTAGATTAAAGTTAAAAAAAAAACCAAAAAGAATAAATCCATAAAATTATGTAAATATAATTTTGTGTTTTTTTTTTTTTTTTTAGAAAGAAGAAAAAAAATGTTGTATGCAAAAAACTCCAAGAAAGAATATCTAAATATTATCTAAAATGAATTCTAAATTAATTTTTTTTATTATTCATTTTAATTTTTAATTTTGATTATATATACATAGTATATGTTTTGTGAAGATCATGTGAGGTCAAAATTATGCACATATTATGTATATATTGCGGTATATAAAATACAACTAAAAAAAAAAATAAAATAAAATAAAATATAAAATAAATAAAAAATAAAATGGAAAATACAAAAAAAAAAAAAAAAAATTTTTAAAAAGTTGTACATGTTGACCGTCAATATTAGCGTCCAGTTGTCTGTCACATAAATGAATGGGAGCTGTATAACTAGAAGAGACTGCGTTTTTTTTTTTTCAATTAGGAAAAAAAAATCGCATGATAAAGACGCGTGGCAACAAAGATTCATCAAAATTTGTCATCAAGGATATTTTTCCTTGAGAATATTATCTTTTTAGAATTTATGAGACAAAATAAAAACAGAAAATAATCTAACCATAAATAGAAAAACACAAACCACAATAATGAATCAATTCTAAAAATTTATAATATTATGTGTATTTTTTAATCCAAATAACAAGTTTTGATTTTCTTAGAATTTTTTTTTTATGATTTTATTGTATAATTGTATTATAACGAAGAATTAGAAAAAGAGAAGATGTGCTCATCATTATCATGTGTGATAAGTTAGTTTTTTTATTTTTTCTTTCAGATTATTTTTATAGCTTATATATTTGAAATTTTAGAATTAATTTGATATTTATTGATTTTATTTTTTCATGAGTTATCAAAAATTCTGTTTTATATTTAAATTATTTTTATGCATTGTATATATTTATGTATTTATAACGATGATGTATAGCAGATATTTGTACATATGTATAAGCATACGATTTTTGATATTATAAACAAAAAGGTATACAATCGCAATTGTTTAGCAATAATTTTGGTAAGTACATATTAAAATATTTTGATTATAAAAAAGTTCTACAAAGTAAATTAAAAATAGGTACATATACATATGTAACAAAATTCATGTAAGTATGAAGATGAAAATTTAAATTAATTTAAAAAATTTAATTAATCTTACACTTACACAATCTAATATACTTTTTACAAAGGTGAATGTAATTTTTAAAAATTCACATAAAAAATAATCGCTTGGAAAAAATTTAAATAAAAAAAATATTGTATTGTAAATTTTTGAACATTTTATGTTTTTCTCAACCCTAAAATTGACAAATGTAGGTATATTTGTACATTTTGGTTTTGAGCCCTATTTTAAATATGGTACTTTTGAATTACGACCATAAAATTTCATTAGTTTTTGCATTGAAAAATTGTAAGCAATCACCCTTTTTTATTCAAAATCTTAGCTCAAAAAATCCATTAAAAAAACCATAGAATTTGCAGTGCGTATACATATAAGGACATACATATATATTATACATATGTATATGTACATAGATTTGGTATATCGTACATTTTGTATGGGAATTTAAAAATTTTTTTTTCTTTTGCATTTTATGAAACAAAACCCAATATTTTTTTACCAAAATTGTGTTGAGATCCACAGAATACTGAGATAAAACTATTCAAAAGAAAAATTTGAAAATGTCCATACACAATGTATGGTATACAATCTATGAACAAAACTAATCTGTTAGTCCTTGAGCTAGCCATGAACCAGAATGTAGAGATATCCTTAATTTACTGCATTTTTGTTAGCACAGCACGTGACATAAAGATAAAAATAATGGTTTTATCTATTGTACGGTTTCAAATCAAAATTATTAAATATCCTGTAAAATGTATATTAGTCTAAACTGTATCTACACTTTCTAATTTTTATAATAAATGACTTAACAATGGTTATACATATGTATATGTTATGCTTGTTATTATTTAAATTATGTAGTTAGAAAAATAACGCATTCATTCCTATCCCTAAAAAATTTTTACTTGTATTTATTTCATATTCAAAATACTTCAAACTATGACATTTTCTTTACTTTAATTCAATCTTTTGTTTATTTATTTTTTTTTTTAGCTCCCTATACACCATGTAATGATCTCGAACAAGGAAGTAGAACATCATCATGTGGTAAATTATCATCAAATGAGATAATTATTACGCTTATCATAATTAGCATTTACAAATTATTATTCTAAGTATTAAATATTAAATTATATACAATTAGGAATTTAATAAAAAAAAAAAAAAAAAATTATATATTAGATAAAAAATTTCAAAAAAAAAAAAATATATATATATATATTCTAGAAAAAATTATATTATACAAAAATGAAAAAAAAAACAAAACAAAAATTTGTATAAGTATTTATTATACACAACTATAAGAAAAACTGAAACATATCATCTATTGTGCAAAATAAGTTAGAAAAACTAAATAAAAAACAAATAAACCACAAAATTTTGTAGACACAAAAAGCTTATATACATACATATATACATATATTATATTATAAATTAATCAAATCAAATAATTTTTTAGAGGAATGTTTAAGATATTATTATAGTTAAATAAAATTGATTACAAAAATAAAAATATTAAAAAAAAAGTAATTATTACACACGTAGTTAAAGACATATAACAAAAGAAAAATATATATAGAAAAATAAAAACAAGTATTTCCAAAAGACCTAAAAGCTGGTATAAAAAAAAAAATATGTTCATTATTATTTCATTTTTATGTTGTTTTACTTTTTGTATATTTGGCACTTTTTTAACTGTAATTAAAATAAAAAAAAATTGAAAATTGAAAAAAAAAAAAAAAAATGATACTAGGTATTCAAGGATTTATAAAGGATATATAAGGGTATATATAGTATATACATATGTATATAAAAGGAATACATATTATGTATAAAAAAAGTAGGAAAATTTGTTGATAAATTAATAGAAATTAAATAACAAAAATTATTTAGTAAAAATTTACACATTTTGAGAAAAAACAAAAGTGAAGAAAACAAATATTAGACAGACACAAAAAAAATTTGGTAATATAAAATTAATTTAAAAAAAAAAAATATATTACTTTGTTGCATTAGAATCACAAAATACATATACATAGTTTAATTATAAAAAACAACTTAAGATCTTAGAAAATCTTAGGATAAAACCCCAACAAAAGCTCCACAAAATAATATGTGAAAAAAATAAATTTTTTTCTTATAAGAGAAAAAAAAAAAAAAACTTTAGATAAATGAATTAAATTTTAGAAATTAAAATTTTGAATAAATTGCAAATAAAAAGGACATGCAATTTACATAAAATTGAAATTATAATTTTTACTAACAAAAAAGAAAAAAAAAAATGACAGAAAAATGTTTAGTAAAATTTTTGTATAAATGGAAATTTTATATTTAAAAAAAAAAAATAAAAAAATTATGTGAAATTGTGAAAACAAAGAAAAAATAATCAAATTGACAAATATAAGACATTTTTTTTTTATATAAGATTATTAAAGAAGTTAAAAAAAAATATTTGAATCAATAAAAAGAAAAACCACTTTGCTACTATCAATAAATAAAAAAAGAAAAAAACAAAAATATTAGCGAAAAAAAAAAAACCATAGATTTTTTTAGATCAATCCTTTTAGAGTATTTACACATACAAAAAGTATTTACATATTAAAAAAACAAAACAAAAAAGTAAAATGAAATAAAAAAAATAAAATAATTCAATAAAATTCATATCACACAAGTTATATACATATATAAACGAAATTTTTATAGTCTAAAAAACACATATCCTTTAATTATGTCAAATATAAAATTTATTCATATGTATGTATATTGACAATTTATATAGTGAACAAAAAAAAACATGAAAAAAATATGATATATAAAAATCATTCTATACAATACATATCTATATACCAAAGAAATTTATATATTACATATATATATATATTATATGATAAAAGAAACATATCTAGAAACAATAAAATTTATATACTCTCAAAAAAAAAAAAAAACAATTAAGATAGAATTTCTAACTGTAAATTAGTCATATAAAAAAACAAATAGTAATTAATATAAAATTTAGGTAAATTTTAAGATAAAAGAAAAAACAAACACTGTACAAATGATGATAGAAAAAAAAGCTAAGAAACAATAATTACGTAAAAAGAATATATACTATAAAGAGTTATATAAAATCTTTATAAGAATTTTAAGAATGTATCTTATAAGAGCACTTATTAATTAGAATTTTTTTAGATTTTTTTTTTCTTATTTATTTTTTTTTTTTAGTTTAAATATTTATTAGATATCATATTTCCATTTTGAAAAAAAAAAAAATTGTAGATATAAAAGTAGACAAGAATGTAGAAAATATTTCTTATTTTTTAATTAAAATTTTATAATTTCTTTTGTCTAAATTTTGAATCTTTGAGGTTTTTTGTTTTTGGTTATATTTAAAATGTAAGGATTTAAATTATTTTTTTTTTCTCTCAACGTATTTTACTAGAATGACAATTAATTCTTGAAAATTCTTATATGAGTCAAATTCAAATTATTTTATAAAATGATGAATTATTTTTTAATTATAGTTTTGTGGTTATTACTGAATAATTTCGAAAAAATTATAATTATAATTTCAACGATTTAAAGCAAAAAGAATTTTTTATAAAGAAAAAAAAAAACATTTATAGTGCACATTTGAATTCATTTCATCTACTATTATTTATTTAATCCGATAAACAATACAAATTTTTAGAAGGCCTAGCATAAAGTATTACAGTAAATGAATAAACGAATGATTATTTTAATTAATTACTCGTATATGTTAATGTATTTAATACTAATAAATAATTTATATTTGCATTTAAATATTGTTCACGATAATTAAAAATTTCGATAGAAGTTTAATATGTAATTATTTTCCAGTATTTTTATTTCTCATTTATCGCAGTTTTATTGAAAGAATTAATTATCATTCAAAACAAAAAATATTTATTTCGTTTTCATTGAAAAAAAAACTAAGTTTTTTTTTTCAAATTTTCAAATATTCGTTGAATTTATTAATAAAAACGGATTCAATTCAATAGTTTGTATTCATTGTATTCTTGTGAATATTTCGTGAATGAACATATTTTTATTCTTTTTCACGAAATTTATGTTTAGCCCTCGAATTTCATTGAATACGATTAAATAAAGATTTTAACCATTTTTAGAGGTATTTAAAGAAATCCTATCATTGAACAGAACAATTAGTAAAATATTAGTAAAAATAAGAAAATAATAAGATACAATTTACAAGATTTACGTAGAATATATGAAATACAAGCTAATGAATTTGTATAACATTAAAATAAAAAAAACATTTTCTTTTCCTGAAATTTTAAAATTGTTCCTTCCAAAAAGTGCAAACGATAAAAGCAAATATTTTTGAAAGAAAAAAAAATATAACTGAATTTAAATGAGTATTTGTTTTTTTTTTTTACAGAAATTATGATATTATATTCAAAAATACATAATATTCAATATATATATATATTTGAAAAAAAAAGTTAAATTATCCAAAATAAAACAAAAATATTTATCGTATATACAAAACATATTGAAAATTTGTAAATTTATATACCAAAAAGGATATCTAATCATTTTGAATATATACCATGATAATTTATTATAGAATCGAAAAAAAAAACATATCATATGAGTTTTATAAATATATAAATATAAAATAAATTTATTTAAAAATTATCTAAAAACATACATATCAATATTTGATGAATTTATATATGAATGAAAATTTATCTTTTTTTTTTTTGTTGAAAGAATCAAAATATATAAATAATATTAAAACAACAAGCAATTAAAAATATGCATTTTATAATTGTATAATGTTGAAATTTTTTTTTTTTTTTTAAATTTAAGAAAATTCCAAATGAATTTATCCAAAAAATTATGAAAATTATATGTATATGTAACAACCAGTGTGTGGTTAATATTTCATACTATACAAAATATTCTCACAAAAAGATTCATAAGAAAAAATTCTTGTTATTTAAAATTTTTACTTTTGATTTAATCACAGCGGGTCTGTGTTAAGAAATATGATAAGAAATTTAATAAGAAATTTGATAAAAAAACAAAAACAAAAAAATATTTGAATTTAGAAAAACATATTAATTAAAAAGAAAAACAAAAACAAAAGTTTTATATGAAAATTTTTTATATTTACTTTTACATTATTAAATACTGATCTTATGCATTTAAGCTTCCACTTTTACTTTCAATTTCTATTTTATGTTTGTTTGCTTTTTTTTAAAATATTTTTTCATACATTTAATTACATACAAAATTTTATAAGAGTTTTTACCTATTTATTAAACCTTTTAAACGTTTTTTTTTTTTTTTTTGGAATTTTTTCTTAATTATATAAAAATTTGTTACAAATATTTTTGTTATGTAACCCTTTTTAAACCGATAAGTAAATTTTTGGCTCAATATTATAAAAAAAAAAATTGTTATAAAGTTAAATTTGTACCGAGACAACAAGAATATCATTAGATCTTTAAATTTTGGGCTAATTAAGACTTGAGTGTCTTATTAGTCCTTTTTGACAATCAGTAAATTCATACAAAAAAAAAAAAAAAAAATACCAGTAACAGTTTATTTAAAATACCATGGTTCCGGACTTTTTTTTTTGTGAAGCTTTAAAATGTTCTAAAATTGATTTGAAAGGGTAGAAAACAAAAACAAAAAAAACCTATTTCTGTTTAAGATATTTCTATATATTCATATTATTGTTCAATTTTTTTTTCATGATTGATTTTTTAAACAGAAAAATTTTCATAAATCAAAAAAATAATAACGTTATAAGGTAATTGTTATTCAATATTGGATAATATTTATATATTCATTGAAAAATTTAGTAATAATTGTAATTAATTTACAAAAAACTAAATATGTATATTTATCATGAAAATTTCAAATGAAAATTCATATTGAAAAAATTTTGATAAAATTTGAAAAAAAAAAAAACCAAATTTTTAATAAAATCAATTTTTTAAAAGAAAAACCGAACAAAACAAAAAACAAATCATCAGAATTTAAAGAAAAAACCTCAATATTTTAATAAATCAAATACATATCATAAAAAAAATTTAAAAAAAAAAAGACTTTTGTATAGATACAAAACAATGGATACAATGGAAGGAATAAAAAAAAAAAAATTTGAAAAAGACCAAATTTATATTACCGTTTCTTTTTTTTTTAATTTTTTTTAAGTAATAGTAGTTTTTTTTTTTTTTTTTATTTATGAATATTGGTAATGAAAATTTTATAACTACATATATGCATATTATATACATACATATATATTTTTTGTACAATTTGCACGTAGTATTAAAATATTATAGTAGTAGTAGTGTTTTAATAAAAACATGAACAATAACAAAAATTATGTAACAAAATTTTTTTATATACAATATTAGTTATGATCAATAAAAATTTATCCTTATGGATTATAAGAACACAAACAAATTTGTATTGAAAATTGAAAAAATAAAAAATAAAAAAAAAGAAATAAAATTTGTATTATGTAAATTAAAAAAGTAGGTGCATTTGTAATTTTATATGATGATATAATTGTAATTTGCAAGCAATAAATTGTAGATTATGTCAAAAAAAAAAAAAAAAAAAAAAAAACAACTACTAGTAAAATTTTCTTCTGTGAAAATCTAATAGGTTTCTTGAAATTTTGAGTTCCATATTATATTTAAAGATAATTAAGATAAATCTATCATGGTTGTTTTGAATACTTCATTGCCTCCTTTGAATATTATATTATTCAAATCAACCATGATGACAGATTTTTCTTATTATTTAGCCCTTTACATTTCAAACATTTTTTGTACCTATAGTTAGTCAATTCACACACATTAGTAATATTCAGCACATCTTAAATAAATTTAAATTTAAAATCAAAGTAACGACATTATCTGGTTTTTTTTTTTGTATGATTGCAAAAGAAAAATATTGACAGTAGTGTTGGCAGTTGAAGTAGAATGTTTTCAGTTGTTAACCCAGTAATGCTGACTGTTAGAGTGCAAAGGGTTAAAAATAAATTAAATTTTTTTTTTTTTTTTTAAATATAAAGGGTTCAGAAGTCTTAAATTTTTAAATGTATTTGGAAAATTTCCTAAATGAATAATGAGAAAATTTTACGTGGTAGTTAGTCATTTAGAAATTATAATAATTTTTGTTTTTTAAAATTAACTCCGAAACTTTTATCATACATATATTAAAAAAAAAAAAATTAATTGAAGCAAAAGAAGAAGCAATATGACAATCTTGTACGGTTTTTATTCAGAATTCATTATTAATTAATTATTAAAAAAAAAAATTTTGTTTTTTTTTTTTTTTTGCATTTCTACAATTTATTGTTTATGTATTACAATTAAATTTATATAGTATATTGAAAAATATTGGAAATAATAATGAAAATTTTGTAAAATTATTGTGTAAAATTTGATTTACAAAAAATAAACGCTGTATGCAACAAATTTAGTAGTATTAAAATTAAGATAACACAAAAATTATAATTAATAAGAAAAAAATAAAATAAAAAATTTTATAATAATTATAGAAATATATACATAAATATATAAAAAGTATATATGTATACACATTAAAATACTAAAAAAAAATAATACATACATACATACATACATATATTTATATATCAACTTTAGAAATTTTTTTTAGAGAAATTTCGAAATATATTCATTTACATATGAATATTTATATATAGAGAATAATTATAAATTTATATTATACACAATAATCTAAAACTTCATAAATATAAATATGAAAGGAAAAAAAAAATCAAGTACTAATTAATTAAAAAAAAAAAAAATATTTAAAAGAACAAAAAAATAAATTTTAATAGTAGTATCTTCCGTAGGCGATGTTCGCTATATATATTATTTATAAAATGGCTTA
This sequence comes from Bombylius discolor, assembly GCA_939192795.1. Classification (NCBI taxonomy): domain Eukaryota; kingdom Metazoa; phylum Arthropoda; class Insecta; order Diptera; family Bombyliidae; genus Bombylius; species Bombylius discolor. The sequence goes on along the minus strand of OW584241.1, from coordinate 15,043,598 downwards.
TTATTTTTTAGTAAAAAAAAAAAAATAAAAAAAAAAGAATAAAAAAAAAAGTATAAATAAAATGTAGGATAATGGAAAAATATGAAAATGAGAAAGAAAAAATAAAAAAACAAAATTTCAAAAATTAGATAATACATATACTTAGAGAGCATTATAATTACATTATATACTAATTAAAAAAATTATAGTAAAACAATTAATTAATAGAAAAGACAGATCAAATTAATCTATTGGAAATAAATTGCTAAAATTATATAAAAAAAAAAAATATAAATATTATATATTAAATAATTATTTAAAAAAAAGAAAAAGAAAAAAAAAAAAACAAAAACAAAGAGTTAAAAAAAAAAAAAAGTACATATACATTATGTAATAAATTGCACTTATGCAACTGCAACGGCCTTTCCTTTTATACATACATTATTTTATTATATTAAATATGAAATTTATAAAATATAAAATATACTTACAAAAAATATTATTGAAAAATAAAAAAAAATAATAATATTGGAATTTTTCACAATTATTAAAAAAAAAAAAAAAATAAATAATCTATATTACACAAGAAAAAATTGTAATAAGAATTATTATAGAAAATGTTTTTAACAAAAATCAATTTAACAAAATTAAAAAAAAAAAAAAAAAAAACCTAAATAAAAACTTTAAAAAAATATATATATTTAAAAAGAAACTGAAACGATTATGAAAATGAGTAAACGAAAAAAAAAAATTAAGTGAAGATAAAAGAAAAATCTAAAAAAAGAAAAAAAACTCTATATTGATATTTTTTTATGAAACTTGTGCAAAAATGAGAAAAAAAAAAAAAAAGTAAAAAAAAAAATTATTTCTGAATATGAAAAAAAAAAAAAAGTTTATTTTTTTAATTATAAGAAGAATTAATTACAAAAGAAAAAGAATATCTCTAGTTAAGAAATTATTATTCTTATTATTTTAATTAATAATAATGATTAAATAATAATAAACATTGTGAATGTATTAACGGTACGTACATGATATTAAAATAAAGAACAAACGAAAATGCGCTTTTAAAAAAATAATAAGATGTTTTTTTTTTTTTTAAATTTTATAAATATTTTAAGTTCATTCAAACAAAAATTATCCAAGTGGGTATATTTAAAGGCCTTTTTTGAATCTTTGAAATTTGAGGAGAATTTTTTTTGTTACTATAGAACTAAAATTAAAATGTTGTCCTTTTACGTTTTCTTATTAGCAAAGAATGCTTCCAGAAACTTATAGGATTTCTTAAGAGGTGTAAAATTTGTAAGAACTTACCATTTACATTTACAAAGTTCACATTCTCCTTTGTCTAGTATATAACTCACATATTTGGGCAGAAGCATGTAATTTAACACTTGTCATGTGTTTAACATAACGAGATATAAAAGTAATTATTGATGTACCAATGACATCCGGTACAACATTATTGCAATACCTTAGAAATGTTATCTCTTTAACTCTGTTTTACAGTTACTATTATTACTGGTGTTCTAAAGAAATCTAAAACAGTATACAACTGTACAGGATCTATGAAAAGTAATATAGAAGGAGTGGAATGGAGTTCTAAGAGAATGTATTGGAAATTTGTATAAAAAGTATAAATATCCGTCTTCGTTAAATTTGATTAATGAAATATCTAAAAAACAAAAGTTATTTGTTTTCAATACCAAAATATTTAAAAAAAATGATAGTGAGGCTATATTCCTTTAATTTTTACAACCCGGTTAATATTCCCCGCAATTAAACTTCAAAAAATTGTCTACCACTAAAGGTCCCTCAAATTCCTAGAATAAAGGTTTGCAAAAATTCCACTCATTCTATGAGATATAGATACATGCGGTAAGGGTAAGGCTATATTTTGAAACAAAGTGTATGTATGTATGTATGTATCATATCTCCCAGGAATACAAGATATTCCAGTAAAACCCTTGAATTCTCTTTGAAGCTACATACATTTTCAGCTTAAATTGAAAATAATATGGTCAATCTTTTATAAATAAAACTCTTGAACTGCAGACCGCTCGTCCATCTCATGTATTCTTTTGCTCTTATAATTTTCAAAAAATTAAATGGGGTATTTAATAATCTTCGCCATCTATCTTTCTCCCACATGCGCCAACTCTGTACTAATTAAGTATAGTAAAGAATTATCTAACGTTGTGACACATTAATAAAAAAAATTGTAGAATTAAGTCAACATTCTATAGAATGTCTGAACATATAGATATTCTATCGATTTTTTGATATTACATTAAACAGATTCAATAAAATCCATCAGATTTTAAAAATGTAACAAATACAATGAATCAGAAATTCTTTTTTAATGTATCAATTGTGATTTTTCAACATTCTACGAGTATAAAGGTAAAATATCTAAAGAGGTTACCTAATAAAATTTATTAATCATGATTTTCTTCATTACTGGTTTTAATATTATATGTAATGGAAATGAGTAATTTCTTGATTTATCTTTGACAATAATCAACATAATATGCTTGTACGTTCAAAATTTTGAATGATATGATTTTATCTGTCTTCCTTTGTACAACGAATTTTGAATACTCAAAAGTAAGAGCATGTGTAAAATGAGACTTTTTAAGAAATCATTATGGTAGAAATGTGGCTGAGTTTTAAAACTTTTAAATACCACCCCGATTCAAAGTTTAAAGTTTTAAAACGTAAAAACTTGAAACAGTAGAAATGTGTAATGATTTAAAATGTATTGTGAATGTCAATGTATTACCTATGTAGGTATATATTAAAAAACATACGCATTATGAATTTTTCTGATGCACAAACGTAAAATTTTTGTAAACGTCCGGGACACTTTTTTATTGTTTTAAAAAAATAAAGATAACTTAGATATTTCCTTTTTTTTATATTTTTTTTTTTTGCAATAGATATGAAATCTTTGCACTTTTTCCTTATTGCAATTTTTTTTCTTTCGTAAACATTAATTACCGATTTTTGATAAAGTGTTTTAAAATTATTTATTTTATTAAACGATTAATTTTTGTTGAAGTTTCAAATAGGCAAAATATCTTCGATGCAATGCATCAAAAAAAGTTAAAATACTTTTCATCGAAACGGTATTATTATCGCATCAGAATCCATTTTTAGGCATTTTAGAACTCAACCTGTTACCTAAGAACAGCCTTTTTGTTTAATATGAGTATGTTAAATGAAAAGTCAAATTTGACACACACCCTAACTCTTTTCTTTAATAAACATCGATAGTTTATTGAAAATGAAACAGGTTACATCAATGATCCATGAATCATACATAAAAAATGTCAGCATAACAAAGAGAAATTCTTTACTAAATGTAAAAAAAAAAAATGAATAAATTTTTATTATCGAATAAAAAAAAAAAAAACAAAAGTTTAGGTATTCATATATTCAATGAATTACAATCGAAAGTTATTTGCATAAAACGTTTTTCATTTTAAAATGTATTTTCATAATTCTAAGAAATCAAAACAAGAATTAATGTAAAAATGGTTTCATTACATGGAATCAAATCAAATTAAAAGAACAAAAAAAAAATAAAAATAAAAAAAAATTTAAAAAAAATTTGATAAATTGATCATTTATTAGATGAATACCATAACGTTATTTAATTATCTTTTTTTGTCATCAGTAATTAATAAATCTAAAACCAGTTATTCTTTAAATTAAATTGGTTTCTTCAATTTAACAATAATGAAAAATAAAAACACATTTCTTTTAAATAATTTAGAAAATTGAAAATACTTTCATTTTTTTTTTCTTTTTCATGTAATTTTTTTCTTATAAAATAATTTGTGTCATAATCTACTATTTTACCTAATCGACTAGGTAGGTACATATATCATAATTAATTATCATTTTTGATTTGATTTCAGTTAAACGAGATAAAAAGGAGAACACACAAGTTTATTGACCTAAAAATTCTTTATAATACTTTTTAAATTATTGGGTCGTTTCAAAAAAAAAAATAAAAATAAAAATAAAAAAAAATTTATAGTTAATTTAATTTTTTATTTTCTGTTCCACACATTAAAGATTAATTTAGGATTATAAGAATCGTTATCAAAATTTTAATGTGTGATTAAAATTAATTCACATATACTTTTTGGAATATTTTTATGAATATTGCAAAAATATATTCATTTATGTAAGTATGTAGATTGTTTTTGTTTTTTAAAAAAAAAAAAAAAATTGTAGAATGGCGATTCATATTCATTATTTTTAATTTGTTTATTTCTTTGACACTCCCTTATTTATGTAATTTTTCGAATAATAACCTCTATTTTATGGACAAAATGACGCCTGTTGAAAAATAATATGTTCTTGTAAATGATTATTTTATTATCATCCTAAAAAAAAAAATATGTTTTTATTTATTTGTTGATATAGCTTGAATATATATTGGCAAATTTTTATTTGTCGTAAATTTATTAAATAAAATATTCCAGGTAAAAATGAAATATTCAAAATAGGAACTCCATTGACCTTTTAGGAATTTGAAATTTTTTGGTTTTTTAAGTAAAACAAAATGAAACTATTTTGTAATAAAGGCTACTACAAGAAATTTATTATTCTTCGATTTTGATTTCTATTGAAATAAATTAATTAATTAACTTCTTTGATTTATGTCATAAGATACGTATTTAATTAAAAATAGATGTAATGACTAAAAAGAAAACCAAAAACTCTTTTGTATTAACAACACGTGTTCAAACTAAAATTTTAGAAAATTGTCGATAAAATTATCGATTATGTTTTACATATGTATATGTCAATAAAATGTACGTTAAAAAATTCTAGTAAACTCATCGTTGTATCTTTAAGATTTGAAATTTAATTATAAAGAAGTATCTATAAATTTGAAAATCTAAATTTATTTCTCGTGAAATTAGAAGGCTTCGATAAATAAATGGGATCATAGTTTTTGTGTCCTCTAAGATAAGAAATTAAAAGAGAGCAGCATGTTTTACAGTTGTAAGATTCTTCACAAACTATAGTACTTATGAGTGGATTATAGACGTCAATATGATATATGTATGTATGTAGTACATTTTTTGAAATTTTTTAATGGCTTAAAAGGCGTGAATCATATTATTTTTTCAATTTTTTTATACGGCCTTAATCACATTAATATCTGAGCCATTAATACAATGATGACTATGAAACTACAATATCATTTTATTTCCGTTTTTTTTTTTTTTTTAAATTTCTTTTGTTGATTTCATCTTTTCAGGAAATCAAAAACTATAATAGTGGATCACGCAATTATAATTATTGATAAAATTTTAATATACATACTTCCTGAAAATTATACTCAAATAAAAAATAAAAAATACAACATTTCAAGGATTTACAATTGAAGATTAATTAATATCAAATTTCCAATTAGTAAATATAAAACTAAAAACTAAAAAAACAGAGAAAAACGTAATACAATTAGTAAAAATTCATAAAATTAGAAATTTATTCAAGGAATAATCTACTGAAAAAATAAAATATAAATTACACTTTAAATATCATTAACAATAAATTAACAATTTCCATTATAATCGTCTAATTTATTTATTTAATTATTTTTTTATTTTTTTATTGAAACTCTATTATATTTGAATAAAAAATAAAAAAGAGAAAAAAGATAACAAAAAAAAACAAAACAAAATAAATAAACAACAAAAAAATGCATAATTAATAAAATATCTGTGCAAAAGTAATTAACTAAACTTATATAGTAGTATGTATGTAAGTAATCAGGAAGCGTGTAGTAAAATACAAAAAAGGAAAAAAAAAAAACTCATCAATTTATTATTATAAACGAAAAAAATTAACAAAACGAGATGTTACTTTCAATCAATAAAATTTATTATTATTATTATTATGTACTGGTATCTTTCCAATATGCAGCAATATTATGTGCACGACAATTTTATTATTTTTATAATGTAATCATAAATAGTATATTATACGTATAAACATATACATATGTAGTTACGATGACGATGTAAATGAAATGTTTATAAAATGAAGCTTTTTGTACAAAATGAGATAAATTGTTTGTGTGTATGTATGTGTGTATCTGAATAAATCAATAAATTCAGGATTAAAAATAAATTTAGGAAAAAAGATACAAAAAATATGACGATAGGATGCTACTTATTTATAGAACATTTTTTCAAATCATTTTTTTTTTCAAAAATAAACGGATTGAATTTTTATTAGTCAGGTTTTTTTTTAAGTGAATTTTTTTACTAATAAGAGCGTTTATAACTATAAAATGAAACAAATTTTTGGAAAATCTTTAATTTCAATTAAACTCCAGATACCTAGACGTTCTTTGTTCATTATATGAGATACATATATACATATACATAGAAATAATAATTTTCTGTGAATACAATATATATATATATATTTTTTTTTTGTAAATTATTCTTATTATACAAAACACAGACTCTGTAGATGTAAAGGAAAAAAAAAGTAAATAATAATCAAACAGCATAATATAAATGACCATCATCATTATTGTATTGTTTATATGCATAGTAGCTCAGAGATAAAAATTATATACTATATGTAAAAAGCGGTGCTTTTTGTTTAAAATTAAAAAAAAAAAAAAAAAAAAAAATACGTTTTATATGACATTTATAAAATCCTATATAATATAACGATTCGTCCTTCAATATGAAATATCAATTTCGATAATAAACAACACAACAGTTCGTACGTTTGCAATTTTTTGTAATATTGCAAAAAAAAAAAAAAAAAAATGAGAAAAAAAAAAATATATATTGTAAGTATACAATGAAGTTGTATATTTCGCACTGAATGATGATGATAATGCATTTTATGAAGTTGAACAACAGTTTGATGAGAAAAGTTTTATTCAATTGAAATTATTATTATTTTTTTTTCTCTCACATTTCCGTGATTTTTCATATACGCGTTTTATTTAAAAAAAAAAAAAAAAAACATAATTAATAATATTGCAACTTATAAATAATATTGGTAATGATAATTATGTGATGACCACACCTGATGTGAACTTGAATAAAATGTGATCAAATATATAATGTATGTATAAACTGATGATATTGAAGTCTTGGTCACACCTTTGTAAATCCAATTTTTAATCGAAACATGATTATTGACCTTTGTTCAATAAAATTTTTATTTATTTATTTATTTATTTATTTTTTTTTTTTTTTGACTTCATCTGGACTATAAAATTAAAAAATAAGAAATTTATTTGAGATGAATGATGTGTATTAGAAGTGAGGCAAAATTGAATGGTGTGACAATTTTGGTGAGATGTTAATCATGTTGGATAATTTTTTATTTAGTTTTGTTATCAGAAACATTTAAAATGATACAGTGGCATGTTTTGTATATAAATCACAAGTATATATTGGATTTTTCACGATTTAGATAGTTAGATAAAAGTTATAGGATATTAACAATACAATTTGCATCATAGAACCTTATTTTTAAAGAGTTTTTAGAAATGTATTTATAATTTCAAGGATTTTTTAAAATTTCTAAATCTAAAAAGAATTCTCCTGTGCATTCTCCTACTTTGTCAATATCATTGGGCTCGCTTCAATATTTAACAAGCTACACACTATAAAAATCTTACTTCGATGTTTCACATGTCACATGTTAAATATGATGGATTGACTGTATGATTTGGTTTGCAAAACATTGAGTATTGAAACAAGTTCCTTGTTAGATTTTATTTGCATTATCCTTTTTCACATATGACTGTCGGTTTTCTTGAACAATTAATATTGTAAGATTATTACAACAAAACTTTCTGTTATTTCATAGACGATTGTCTATGTTGAAAGAAATTTTTGAAAATGACCGATATATGGACAAAATGTTTTCAAAACCGAGCCTTCTTCGAGCCTGGATATGAACGCAAAAATGAAGCTTAAGACTCTTAAGTTAAGTGAAATAATAAACAACATATTTTCTCGTATATACCTACATATATAAATTAAACTTTATTATTATAATGATTATCGGGAATTAAGGACTTTTGTTAATGATAACAATGTCATGGGATAAATTTGAAATATATGTATGTATCTTGTCTGAAGTGAGTCAAAAAAAAAAAAAAACGTCAAGATTCATAAAAGATAATATTATGAGTTTTTGTAAATTTTTCTTTAAATATGTACTAAAAAACAAGATTAAATAAGATGACAAGACGATGATCAATAATTGCAACTTTTAAATTGTATATAACATGAACTTTATATGCATATGTTATCAGATACAATACATGTGTAATATTTATCCATTTAAATATAAATATATTTTTTTTTTATACAGAAATTTAAATGTTCAATGAAACAATATAATGGAGGAAAAAAAAAAAAAAGAAAAAAAGAAATGAATAAATAACAAACGTGATTTTATAAAATACATCACACAGTATGAATTACATGTTTAACATACAATTCAAGTTTAAATATGAATATATGTATGTACATATTTACATGATATTGTACAAGATGTATAAATAAAATTTGTTTTTACTGCAAATATATTACATTATACTCTCATCTCTCTGTTAATGTAAAATTTTAATCGAAAGATTTATTAAGTGGTTTGAAATTTCACATTTAAGTATATCACATATGGTATATCATTGAAATTTTGTATGTGTTGTGTTTTAATTTACATAAAAAAATCCTTTTAAAAAAATAATAACAAAAAACTTTTTTTTTTTTTTTTTGGTTTATAGCAATGATGTGAAGAAATAAATTTAATTTTAATTAAGTTCCTTATGTTACTGACATTATTATTATTTTATTATAAAATTTATTGTTTTGATTTGAAAGTATTCAAGCGTTAAAAAAAAAAAACAAACAGTTAAAAAGTGAAAAAAACAAAAAAAGTTTTTTTTTTTTTTTTACAAAACTTTAAAATTTTCCCTACAAATCAGAGTAAGAAACAAACTTTTAAGATTCAAGAGCCATATCAAGATACAATATCATATTAAGAACTTAAGAGAAATACAGTATTAGTATTGAGTATTTCAAAAGGATATATTACATATACCACAGTACTATTATATGTAGAGTACAATTATCCTGTAAATTCTAACTGCATTGTACCACATGCGGCTTATCATATCAGACATTTTATACAGAACATTCACTATTTCACAAAAAAAAAACAAAAAAAAAAAAAAACTATAGTACATTTTATAAGCATTTTCTCATAGTTTTTTTTTGTTTTGTTTTTGTTGCTAAACTTTTTTGTTTTTTTTTTTTAAAAAAAACACACACACACAACAAAAAATAGGAAATGCTTGAAAAGACTTTTATCGCAGTCAATTTTATGGTTGATCGATTACAATAATAACTGGTTGTTGTTGTTGTTGTTATTGCGTTTTTTTTTTTTTTTTTGGTTTATTTATATTTTCAGGAAAATTCCCTTGTGCAAAATAAAAATTTTGTGTTGTATGTATGTATATAAGTATTATCGAATATTGTTTAGCTAACTTAGCTAGGCTACCGAAAGTTAAATTGAAATTAAACTACTACATATAAGGTTTCTTTTTCAATTTTCCTTTTTTTTTTTTAAATTTGAAAATTTGATAGCTTGAAAAAGCAAAAAAAAAAAAAAAAAAAAAAACAGTAAGAAAAGAAGAAAAAAGTATGTAGATATTTGTTGAACCGAAGCAAACCATAATCAAAACCCTTTTTCTTTATAAAGTGGTATTTTACAATAATAAAAAAAAAAAAACAAAACAAAAAATAGAATAATAATAATAAGAGGTTCTACGTAAATATTTTAGTAGTTCATGTTGTATTATATTGTATACAAGAATTAAATGTTGGTAGTGTATCAATATCATGGTATAAAATCTTATATAATTCTTATAATATTCTTGTATTTTGGGGTTTTGTTTTGCTATGTTGATTTAGGTCTAAAAGCTACTTAGATAGTTAAAGTTTTATATTATAAATATATTATATACTTGATAATTTGAGGTTATTTAAGAATCTTTGATTATTTATTGAAAAATATCAATAATATTGAGTAAAACGTTATTATGAATTTATAATATGGTTTAAACAATTTACGCTTCCTTTGAGAAAAGGATTTTATATTGTACAATAATTATTTTAAAGGAAAATTAAAAATTTATTATGAATTGAAAAGTTTATTATTAAAAATCTTTTTTTTTTTTTTTTTTTACAATACCAATATTTTTATACATAAATATATACTTATATGTATATGTATGTATAAGAAAAACTATAAGAACAAAAATCGAATTTAAGGATTTTTTTTAAAGTTAAATTAGAAGTAAAAAATTTATAAGAATAACCTTATTTATGCTGATAGCTTTTGAAAAGTTTTTATAGAACGTAGTTAGAATTTGTCAAGGCGATTTCAGTTGAGGTTGGTTTTAGAAAAGTATCTAAACTATTACAGAATAACGTTAAAATATTTCAAAAAATAATTTACTTTAAAATTTTATTTTAAAAAAAATGACAGGTATGTGTGTATTAGATTTTTTTTTGTATAAGGTAAACTCGCACCAGCTCTTTTTGTTTTCACTTTTTTTTTTCAAATACGAAAATAAAAAAAAAACTTATTTGTTTTTAACATATAATATTTATTTTCGTAATTGGCAATACATATGTACATGTCACAAACAAAAAAATCAAAAAAATATGGTATACATTAATTAAATTGTTAGTAGGTGTAAGTAGGTTTATTTTCGTTCAGAGCTTTGACCTTATCTGTAAATGGTATTAAATTTACATATATGATATTAAAATTATTAAAACTACATAACTGTTTTTCTAATACATTTCAAATTTCTATTAATGAAAATTACCATTTAATTTGTTAAAGTGAATTTATGAGAATTATTTTATCATATTTACATAAAGTATCTTATCAGTTTTTTTTTTTGTTTTTTGTTGCAGTGATTGTATATTATTAATATTTCAAGTCAATTAAATTTAAATCCGTTAAATGTGCAGTATAATATTATTACGAAGTATCTTTATTATGATCAACAATACCAATTATATCAATTATTATAATATTATCAATATTATTTAATAAAACTAATATTAGAATTTATAATTAAAATGAAAAACATGATGTATCTACTGTTTTTACATATATTGTACATACATACATATATCATCGTCATATGATAATAATACATGCGTATGTATGTATACATGAAGAAGAATATTGTATATTACATAATATAATCATAATTTAAATAATAAATAATAATTCATTGATTGATATTTATTTATAGATATTTTTAATATATACTACATTATACGCTTTCACTTATTATATACAAACATATACATATGTATATCATTTAGTTTTCATATATATTCATAACATCATATATTTTATCATGTATTTTTATTCAAATGATTGAATATACATATCATTATTATAAATATGAAATATTAAATTTTATATGTATGTACGTATATATACCAAAGAGTGATGTTGATATCATCATCATTTTTGTTCACATTTCATTCATTTTTTTTTTCTTCAATTTTTAATTTTATGAATTTCTAAAAAACGCAAAAAAAAAAAAAGGTAAAGAAATATTATAAAAGAAGAAAAAGATTATTGACCTGTATGTTAAAATTTATTAAGAAATAACATAATAGAAGAAAAAAAATTTATGTACATACATATGTGTACACAAACTTGATTTTTTCATCTAAAAAATTCAAATTTTCAAAATATCTAATTTATAATACATTTTAAATATATTTGAAATCGATAGCAGTTAGAAACATTTTCTTGATGTCATCATTATTTTTTTCTACAAATATTCATTAATTTTTGAATGTATCTACAAAAAAAATATACATATATGTATTTTAATTTTTTTTTTATTATTATTTTTACTTAAAAATAATTAAAATAATCTACCTAATTATTTTGTAATTTTGTTTGAAAAAAGGATTATACCTATAATTTTTGTTTTCACAATAAAAATGGAAAGATGTTTTTTTTTTTCATAAATTTTATGTAACTTACGGTCAGATAATATTTTACAATTGGCTAATATATGCACGTGTCACATATACATACATACATATTTAGATTGAGAGTTTTTCGTTTTTGTTTTGTATATTTTTATCTTACGTTATTCTCTAGTATCTTTAAATTATTTAGTTTTTTTTACCTATTTTGTGAAATTTATTATTATGATAAGATAAAATGCTTCGCAACAGTATCTAAGAAAATACTACAGAACATATGTAAAAGAATAAAATAATTTAATATCTTATATTGTTTTCTTCTTTTTTATCTTTATGTTTACTCTTTCTTTCTTAATGTTTTTTTTTTTTTCAATATTATTTAGATTCTATATTTATCTAGAAAGCTTGCTTGACATCTGGAAAAATATTCAAGAAAAAAGTTTGCAAAATCAAAGCAAAAAAAAAAAAAAATTAAATGATACCCACTACACATACATATGTGTATGTTTTAGAAAAGATCAAATGTGAGCAGATTATTCTTATAGGGTGTTTTAAAGAAAGTATATAACGGCTAATGTTGTAGAGAATGTTATGTATTATACCAAAGTCCTTTTTACATTGTACACTTTATATATTTGTGGATATCAGTGCTTTTAGAAATTAAAAAAAAAAATAGTATCATTTTTCTAGACAGGACTTTTTCATGATGAAAAATACGTGTGACAGTCTTCACACACCCTATTAAATTTAGAATTTATACTAATACACAAATTAACATGGTAAAAACAGGAAAGTGTAACAATAAAAAATACATTATATGATAAAAAAAATATATATAAATATAAATTCAAATGGACATTCAAAATGGATCACAATATTATTCTTGTGATAAAGATTTTGATTTGTTGTCGTCGCCTTCTTTTTATGTTAATTCTTATTTCTAATTTTTCTACTTTGCATATCAATTTTGTTTTTTAGTCATTAAATTTGCATTAGTAATAATTTGAAGGATAATAATTTCCCACGAATTAAAATAAGATTATGAAAAAAAAAAAAGAATTGATATTGGTTCGATCACGTTCATTGAGAAAGATATTCAAATTTGATGATTTTTTAATTATTTTATTAAATATTAGATAGATATTATATTTATTGAATTTGATTAAATATTTCCATATTTTTTTGCTTGTTTTCTTTTTTCTTTGTAAAATTACTTTAAAAAAATATTAAATGCATAAATTTTTAATCTAGTTTCTAATGCGTAAACAATTTTTTTTAATCTTTTGTTTCCTTTTTGTTGTATTACATGTGATATAGCACGTCTCGTGTCTGTAATAGATACCTACATATATGTATGTATGTATGTACATTAGGGTGCTCCTTATTTTTCAACTTTCAGATTCTCAATGTCTCACCCCTTCATTTTTTGCCATTTTGCAAAAAAATAGAAATTCCAAAAAAAAACAGGTTAAAAAAATTATGTTTACTTGTGCCGCAATCATTTTGAATTTTAAGGTACCTATAAAGGTCAACTTGTTTATATGTATTTAACTCATTCTTATAACTAATAATTGTAATTATTTTTACCTGTTTCTGTTTTTAAAACGCTTTAATTAATTTATTAAATTAGTTTCCTATTTTTTCAAATATTAATATTCTAACAACATTAGACCTAAGCGTACTCTTGAATTTAAAGAGATACCATGGAGCACTAGTAAGATATGATGCACAAAATGAATTTGTTTTATGGTGTGTACAAGAGCACAGAAGACTGTTTCCAGACACTAGAAAAGAAATATTAAAAATAGATTTTTTAAATTTTCTATAAACTACATTTAATTTTGAAAAAAACAAGAAAAATAAAACCCAATACATCCAATATCCGTTAATCGCGAACTTTTATTTAGTACATTTCCTTAGGTAAAAAGAACCCTTTGACGGATTTTCTAGAGCTTTTAAATTTTGAGGTTTCATTCTCATGATCAAGTACAAAAAATTTAGGGTGTGAGAGATTGGTTTAGAGATTTTTTTTTTTTGCAGTACATAATAAGGGACACCCTAATGTACATATACATATATACCTTTTATCTTAATTCTGTAAATTTATGCGTTTGTACTTACATATATGTAACATGTCTTTTGTAAATTTTTGTTGACAGATAGCAGTGTTATACATAACGTAATCCTATTATTTTATGAATTAATTAAACTTTCAAGTGATATATCTGAATTTGAAAGAAGAAAAGAGTTAATCAACAATATTATATATTTGATAAGTAAAATTATAAATCAATTAATTAATTAATTATTTGAATAATTAATAGAAATTTATGTAGCTTTTTCTAATAGAATTTATTGTTTATAAATATGTATTAATAAAATAAAAAATTTTGACTAATTAATTTTAAGAAAACTAAAATTTGAATTTAATGAATAAATATTATTTTAATTTATTTAAAACAAAATTAGTTAATTATTGGTGAAATTTTTTGAAATTCCTTATAAAGACTAAAAAAAAAATGCGATATCTTAATTATTCCTCAGATATTCCAATAATGCAACTCTATTGGATCGTTTGTGTTTTTTGTTTTTTTTTTTTCAAAAATTCAGAGAGCTAGTGATAGATTTTTTTATGTTTATTTGTTTTGTTTTTATTTTCATTAATTTTTTTTTTATCTATACACGTGATTTTTTTTAAAATAGTTTTTTATATTTTTGAAATTTCAACAGTTGTCACTATTTAAAAATCTTATTTTCATTTTGAATATTCAAAAGATTTTAAATAATTAGAAATTTAAATAAGTATAAATTTAATTTTTTATTACAGTCAATTTAAATTTAATACATATGAGATTAATATGAGCAATAAAATTCATTAAAAATTAATTAAAAAAATATATTTGTTACAGTTTTATTATCATTCATAAAATGTTAATAATTAATTTACGTAAAGATATAATCTTCTGACACGTTGGAATCAACAGAAAAGCTTTCAATATTTTTTTAAGAACAAAGATCTATCGCAACTAATGTGAAATGCCTTATACCATATACTTACGTACATTACATACTATATAGGCGTATGGTAACTATTATAAAATATATGTTTTAACATTTTTTTTTTTTAAATTAAAATTTAAATCATTTTTTCAACCACGTAAAAATTACATTTAGTTTCCATTGTTACAATCATCATATCATTAAAAAAACTAATAGTATTAAATTCATTCGAGGGAACATAATTCATGAAAATTAGATACTCGAAAAAAAAAAATTATAAAAAAAAATATGAAACGTTAAATTGTTAAAATTTTCATATAATATGACAAATTTCTTCTATTTTTTTTATATTTTATTTCACGGTTAAAATTTTTGGTGTAGATTCTAATAAAATTTGTATTGGATATCTGTAGATTCATGCCAACAAATTATTAGATTCTAATAAAATTTTTTGATTACAAAAATTTTTATAATATTTTTTGGCTTAAAGTGTAATATAATAAAACATTAAGATAGAATAATCTTTTGAGTATCACATTTTAATAATTATAAATTATAATATTATTACACGTAGTTAATAAAACAAATATTAGAAATAAATAGAGTTTGTATTATAGAATTTTTTAAGCCACCAAATATTGGAAATAAATGAAATTTTTATTACCAGATATATTTTTGCAGAGGTTGTATAAATTAATACATATATTAAAAATTAATATTAAAAATCAAAAAATTTTATTAAAATATATTTTTATTTTATAATGAAAAAACATACACCCAGCGAACCTGAAAAGTACTCACCTTAATGTTTCATATTGTTTTAAGTATAAATGTAATTTTTCTACTTTTAGGACTTTCTTTATGGTATTTTTTTTTTGTTTTAATGGGAATTTTGAAATGTAAAAATTACTTCTCAAACAAATTGCATAATGAAATGAAAGATTTTTCAAATTTATTCTTATAAAGGAAAATCAATGCATCATTCAAAAAAGAATTTAAATTACAACATCATTCATCCTACTTAAATAATTTTATTGAAAAACCGTTTTTTTTTAAGCAGTTGGCTTAAATAGATAAAAAAGAACGGTATTTTCCAAAAATATTTTTAAAAATTTCAGGCAATAGGTAACGTAATCAGGAAAAACCATTGTACATCAGATTAATGAAAACATGCAGGTGAGTATTTTTCAGGTTTGTTGATTGTACATATATGTAAATTCATATAACATTTAACAAAACAAAAATTCACAAAATAAAAATACATTATTTGTACTCAAAATAATATATGTATAACTAAAGAATTCAAATTTCACATGAAACATTCGTATTACTTAAGTCACGTTGAAAAAATAGAATGGAAATTTATCATAAATTTGTAAAGGTTCTTTTAATAAATTTTGCCTGATCTTTAAAGTTTTTTTTAATCTTAATTTTATTTGCTCCTCTTGTTTTTTAGCATAACAATGCAAGAAAAAATTTTCATTTTCTTGATTTAGCACTTTATTTTCTGAATCGTCAAAATCTTTTTGATCGTCTGAAGATAAAACTTTCGTCTATGAAAATTCTACCGCTGTTGATATTTTTTAACTTATGTACAAAATATCCTGTGGTTTTTATAGGATCGTAAAAAAGCCTCTAAATTTAAAAAAAAAACATTTAAAAAATATTTTACCGAACAACAATTATTATTTAACTTTTTTCGTACAATGCCTTCTATTCCACTGTCTTCAATTTTAAAAACTGAAAATAAATCTACTATTGGTTTTGCCAAAGATATTTTTTCTTCTCATTTCGAATAATTTCCAAAAATTTTTCATAATAAATTGGTTAAAACTGGAACCAGTTCTCTTCGACTACGGTTTGAAAAACTTCCTTTTAATTTATACTCTGCTAATAATTCTGGTGCGTTATATTTTAAATGACTTTCAAGGACCTTTCAATATGATGTATTACAATTTAGAATTCAAAGTATTACAATTTTAGTGTAATACATTGAAAGTATCTAAATATTAGAATTTACACCAAAATTTTCAACCGTCTGTAAATTTATCATATTTCTAAACTATTTTCAAAACAAACAAAAAATGTTTTGTGTTTAACAAAATCCAATTGAATTTTTTTATTCAAAAGTATTGAATATCTGACATATTTGTTCGATGAATTTTGCAATTTGATTATATTGTGTGATTTTAGACACGTAAATTACCACAATCAAACATAAAAATAGAAAAATATTTATTTATTTATCTATTATTACAGATGTTGTTTTTTTTTTTAAATGAATAAATAGTTTTCAATAAATTGTGGTTTTTTTTTATGAAATTATTATTGTGTAAATAGAACAATAACACAATAATTAAAATGTATTCTGATATATTTTTATTGGTGACAAAAAAAAAAAAATCTATACACGTACGCATTTTATTTGAAACAATCACAAATATTGTTTGTGGAATCAATTGGGAAAACACAATATAATAAATTGCAATAAATCAGAATGAAATATATTTGAAAACAAAAGCAAATAAGTCAATTATTAAAAAGTCATTCTACTTTTCTTTTTCTTTTTTTACATCTCGATGGAAAAGCAATACAATGTATCTGTAGTGATTTTAAATTGAAAATAAAAAAAAAAATTTTTTTTATTAAAAATAAAATAGTGTTTAATGAAAAGAAAAAACAAAAAACCAACATTTTTACACAAATTTAGTTTTAAAATGTCTTCTTTTTAAGTAACATTTTCTGAATACAAAACAGAAAAACAATAACAACAACAAAAAAAAAAAGTATCTTAATTAAAGGTTGTAGACAAAAGCATGAATTTTTATACTTAACGTATACATTTATTTATTTCTAACAATTTAATTAAATTACCGTTATATTTTCTAAATTTCAAATAAAAAACCATCATCAGACACATAAACAAAAAAACAAAACATACTCAATTAGAAAAACATATGAAAAAAAGATAAAAATCACAAAAAGATTTACTATTTTATTAAAATCATAAAAAATATATATAAAAAAAGAACAATATATTACTTATTTAGGCAAAAGAATAGATATTCAATCTTATTAATTTTTTTTTTTGTTCTTTAATTTGAATTTAATGATTATTATCAATTTTTCCAATCGAATCTAATTTCCAGTTATGGTAAAAAAAAAAAAATAGAAAAAAAAAAGATTTCTTTTTATTATTTATGATTAGAAGAATATATGTTTTTTAATGTACAATATATACATATGTACATATATGAGAGTTAATTAAAATAAAAATATAAAATTTGCATAAAATTTAAATCCAATAAAAATGAAAAAAAAAAAAACAACAACAAAAGATACATAAATAAAAACGCTATAAATATGATTATATTATTTTTAAAAGAAATTAGAAAAAAAAAAACATAATATAAAATATATTTATTTATTTAGCGGTTTATTTCTTTTTTTTTTTTTTTTGTCTTCTTTTTAATCCAAATAAACTTTAACCTTGAATATTTTTGTTTAATCAAATACGAATAAAATAAAATCATATAATACAAATAGATAATGTAATTACAGGATAAATCTTTTCGATTAAAAGAATAAAAAAACAAAAAACTATATAATATGAATATTGGTAATTATTATATACAAAAATAAAGTTTAGTATAGTCTACCAGCAATATGTTACTGCTATATTTCTTTTGTTTTATTGTTCTGTATGTGTGTATGTTCTTTTTTTTTTTCTATTTCATCATAAAAAAAAAAAAAAACAATAAATTGGAAATTCTAATTATTCTTTTATTGAATATTTTTTGTATTATTGAATTTATTATGTTTTCGATTTAACCTATTATTCTACAGAATACAAGAATTCAAAGAAAAATAAATATAATAAATTGTTTTTCATTGTTCTTTTTTTATTTCAACAAAATACAAGTTTCTATTGAAACGAAACAAAGAAAAATAAGGTGTGTTCAGAATAATTGTTATTGAATTGAAATTTTTTTTTTTTTTTTTTTAGTCTGGAATTGCATTTTTAAAATACTTGTATATTGAGAAAAATCTATTCAATTGAATTAACCGATATCTAGTTTTTAAAATACCGCTTCATTCTTAACATCAAAAATATTTAATATCTATTTACATATATTCTCAATTTTCTAAAAAAAACTTTGTGGGGAACCGACTTTCAAATATAGAGGTAATTTTCAACAAAAAGAAAAGTTACAAAAAAAAAAAAAAAGAACTTTATCATCAACAATTAACATTTGGTATAGAGAAAATAAAAAAAAAAAATAAAACTCGACAAAAAAATACGTGTTCTGTCGCTTGAGTTATAAAAAATTACATTTTTTTTTGAAATTCTAAAAAAGAAAAAAAAAAAAACAACACACACACACACACACACACACACAATAAAACTTATTCCTTTCATAATTTTAATTTCTAATCACGTTTTTGGTCACCTGAATTATTTAATCTTTTCAAAAAATAAAAAAATAAAAAAAAAAATAGCTAGTAAAAAGTTTCATCTTCTTTTTAAAAATGTAATTAGTATTCAACGATGAACAGGTAACCAATACAAAGACTTAACGGAATGTTATTGTACTGTCAACCTCTTTAAATAGTTTATAACTGAATTTGAATTTATCTCTCAATCTACAAAACATATTCTTTATTTTTTTTTTTTTGTTTTTTGTTTTTTTTATAAATTTAATTTTTTGATAAAATACGATTTTTTTTTTTTCTTCAAAATATAATATTTAAGCGTTTTTATATTTCTTGTCTTCAATTTCACTTTCAATAAAAATTTAAAAAATTACATCAAATTAATGTCTGATTTTTATTTCATGACAATAAAATATTTCAAAATACAGTTTTTTATTTCATTTGAATTATTTATTTTTTGTTTTTTTAGTGAGAAAATAAAAATGTTTATAGTTTTAAATTGAGCGTGGAAACAACGAAAGTGATGATTCAATTTATTATTCTTCATTTTAATTTTATTTAAACTTTTATTTTTATTTTTTTTTTTTTGATTTTTTCCAATATAAAAAGAGGATTATAAAACAAAAATAATAATCAGAATAAAAAAAAAAAAAAAAGTATCAAAAATAAAAATTCCAAATAAAAGATTCAAATATGACTTGATAATTCGATTTGACACCTTTAAAGGTGAGCAATTTAAAACACATTGTGTCCAATTAGTTGATTTTGATCATGTTTTTTTTTCTTTTCTTTTCTTTTCTTAAATTCTTTTACAAGTTTACATATATGAAATTTTGAATTTAACTTTTAAAGTATCTTTATCCAAATGATGACCTTAAATTTATTAACAGAAAAACAAATAACATTTTTGAGTATTCATGAAGTCAATCACATTTTTATATAAAAACATTGAAAAATATTTTTATTGTTTTTCTTTTTTTATTCTTCTACAGGTTGATAATTTCTTTTTATTTTTATTTTGTTTTTGTTTTTTTTTGTTTTTTTGTTTTTTATATTCACAAAATATCGAATTTTACTTTTAAACTTGGTATTTTCAGATTTTTATTATTATTTTTTTTATCTTGTGTTCATTTTAGATTTTTATTTCTTTTAAGATTCAATTTCTTGATTATGAAGAAAAACAACAGAAAAAAAAAAAATTAATATCATAACAAGAAAAAAAAAAATAAATAAATAAAAAGAAATATTACTTTATTTTTAGATATTTTTCTAGAATATTGTTTTTTGGAAAAATACTGAGTCAATGAAAAAAAAAAATGTATTTTTAGTTTTACGGTCGAATGGAAACTTTCAAAACTTGTTAAATCGGAAATAACATTTTTAGTATTGTTTTTTATTAATTTTTGTTGTTGTTATATTTAACGTTTTAAGATATGTTTTTTGGAAGCATATTGATTCCTGGCGTTCTCGTTTATTTAACGATATTAGATTCCATGCGAAATTATACTAACTGAATTAATTTTTGAACAGGCATAAAATCTTGCTTTACTACTTAAAAAATTTATTTTTGTGTCAAGGTGCGATAACAATAAAAGGAAAAAAATTTATAAGAATTTTCTTTCTTCTAATTAGTCTTTGGCTAAAGTAGAATCACATAACTTAAAAAATAGTGAATGGCAAATTCATTTTTTCTGCACTTTTTTTCTATTTTCATTAATTTTCGCATTCATCATCGGTCTTAGAACTGCCATTTATGTTTTGTTCGCTTTTAGTAAATACAATTAAAGCGAAACATGAAGGCAAAAGCGATGGCGAAATTTGTCGTTAACGACGTGTAGGAGGTTTGAGTATTCTTCATCAATGATTTAGGTGGTAACTGAGAACAGCAAACGACATGGCATTCGGTAGCTCAGTGGTTAGAGCATTTCTCCGGCAAAGAAAAGGTTCCGTGGTTCGATTCCCGGCCGAGTCGAATGTCGTTTTTTCATGTTTTTCAGTTACTACAGACGTAAATTAATAAATTTGATCGTGAATAGTTTTCGCCTTGGTCATACTTTGCATTTGAGATTTATTTATTTTCAAGTGAATTGTGGTTCAGAGTGTAGAAATTTAGTGAAATTAGGTGAATTTAAAAAACGAAAAAAGGAGTATTGAAGAAATAAGTATATAAATAATAAATTCGCTTTTCGTTTTAATTGTGTCTAATATTTGAATACGAATTCATTTTGATAAACGATAATCGTCATCGAATTCGTATTTCGCGTTTATTGTATGTATTTATGATGTTATTTACTCCCAAAAAATTAAGTAAGAACTTTGAAAAAAATTAGAAAAAAGTAGCTTAGAAAAATCTTGTCAATTTTGTGTCAAATTTTGAATTTAAATTTGAATCTAATAATACACTGAAGAAGAAACAACGATATGTTAAAAAATTTCCAAAAATCATTAAATTTATTCGAATGGGGCAGTTATATTGCAATAATTGTTATAACTACAATCATAACAATTCAATTAACATTATTTTATTGGCCAAGAGATTTTGAAAGATGGTTTGAAAAATATCAATATATGCATAATGAATATAAATTAAGTTATTTTGTTGTTACAATTATCTCAATAACAATTCTTATTTCAATTTTTACTTTTACAATTTATCGTGAATATAATTCATTAAAATGGTATAGTAAATTAATAAGATTAAAAGAAAGAAAAAAATCTATTGATTTATTATTAATAAAATTTGTTCAGAAAATACGATATGAAAAAGAGAAAAAACAAAAAGAGAAACTTATATATTCGATTTTATGTTTTTTAAAAGCACATGATGAAATTGGAAAAGAAGTTGAAGATTTTAAAAAAAATGTTAATAAATTTCGATATTATTTGAGAAATTATAATATTGATACATTTTTTACAAAAAATTATGAAAATAATAATCAAAATACAAAAATTAGTGATAATGATATAAAAGAATTTCTTTTACATATTTTTCAAGGACCAAATAATTTGATTTTTACTAATTATAAGGAATTTTTTACACATGATATTCAGTTTAATGATATTGAAGAAATTGAAGATGATGATGAAAATTTTAACATTTATAAGAATGATAAAAATTGTTTAGAAGATATAAATTCATTGAATTTGAAAGGAGATGTATCATTTGAATCGTTTTAAAATTTTACAATGAAGATTCATTCCAAATTATTTTTATTTATTTATTTATTTAACTCTGTAATTTTTAAAATAAAAGACAATTTTGAAATAATTTGAATTTTTTGAAAGAAAACAATTTTATTTTCAAGTAGCAGATAATTTTTGTTACATTTTTGATGGTTTTGTTTTTTTTTATTAAATAGCAAGAATATGAATAAAAACAAGTCATTGTAAAATATTTATAAATTTTTAATATCATAATTTTTTTATCAATTAACTTGATCTGATGTTTTCGTTATGTTTTTAGATTATAATTACTATATAAAATTTTAAGAATATTTGAAATTTTTGACAATTATTACTAAGTTTATCTTTGACTCCATAAATTTTCAAATTTAATATTTTTTTAAAGAAAAAAGTTATGTTTTATTTTAATTATTTCAATCTTTATTTATCTTAGAAATTGAATAATTAATTATTTTTTTTGTTGAAAAAAAAAAAAAATAAAACATGTAGTAGAAGCCACGCCTGTTGGTCTTAAATTTTATATTAATTTATTAAATATTCCTTTTTCTACACTGTTAAAAAAATAATATTAAAAGAAATGAGTTAAACATTATTGACATTTTGTTAAATATTTTGACTGATTGGTAAAAGAATAACTTAAATCGTAGAGATTTCATCAAATACATAATACACAAAACTGCAGGATATTTTTAACAGTGTAATGAATATTTTTAGATTAATTTAGAAAATTAATTTATTGAAAAAAAAAAAAAAGTTTTATTAGTTCGAAATAATTAAAAACACACTAAAATAGAGTTGATTACGAAAACGTGTATAAATAAACATGCTGTTAAATTTCCTCCTGTTTTTATCATTTTTTTTTTATTTGGTTTTTTTTAATAGTTCTTGTTCCTTTTCGTTTTTTTTTTTTTTAAGAATTTATTTTTAAATAATATTCTAGTTTTTTTTTTTTTTTGTGTTTAAATTTCATCATTATATCAGCTGTCGTTTAGCACAAGTTATGAATTTTAAATGAAATGATTGTACTTTTTTTTTTTTTTTTTTCTTAATTTTTATTTGAAATTCATTTTGAATAATTCATATATGTTTTGGGTTCTAATGGTCGATAAATGCTGCACATCATATGAGAAATCCTTGAAATAAAAAATAAAAAATTTTTTTTTTTTATTTTCCCCAGAATTAAAATAAATGTATGTCACTAAGAGAATAAAATCTGTTTGAAAAAAAAAAAAAAGATAACTCGATTATTATTTTTATTATTTATTATTATTTAAATTTATTTTTTTTTCTGCATTTTAAATATATTTTTTTTGATAAAATAAAATTGTGTTGATGTGCAATTTTAGTTAAAAATAATTATCATATATAAAAAATATAACAAAAAAAAAAAAAAAGAACATTTAGAAACAGTTTATAAATGGTCAGTATAAAATTACGTAAGATTGGATAAAAAAAACTGGTATACGCATACAATATATTTTATATGATATTTTTTTCTACTTATGTAATTTTTATTTTTGTTTTAATTTTTAATAAAATTTGAATTAATTTATGCTAAAATAAAGAAGAAAAAAAATTAATATGAATCATAAAAAAAAAAAAAAAAACATTTCTACGTTGTTTTATTTTTATTTCTTTTCAATGATTTTGAAGAAAAAGGTGAATGACATAAAGTATAAAATTTCTAAGAAATTCGCTTAAAACAAAAAAAAAAACAAAAAAGTGATTTGAAAAGAAATGAAAAACGATTATTAAATATAAATTTATAATTTATAAAATTTGAAAAAAAAAAAAAAATGTATCTTATAAATTTGTCAGTCATATTTATTGTCACACATTTAATGCATTACCATAAATCAAAAAGAAAAAATAAATAATATCATTTTAAAAAAAAAAAAGGAAACATGATGTAAGGTGTTTTGAATTGTTAATTTTTGTTGTCAAATGGCATATAAGCTTCAAATAAAATATTGAAAAAAGAAAAAAAAAGATATCAATCTTTTATAACAAAAACAAAATTTTTTTTATTTATTAGCAAAAAACAAAATCTAGTTTAAAAACTTTAAAATTTATTGAAAAAAAAATTGACTAGAGATCATAATAGAAGTATCAAATTACATGTATGTAAATTTTTTTTTTTTTATTATTTATTTTATTTATTTTTTTAAAATTATACAAATACGGTAAAAGTTGTCACATTTAGAAAATACGTAAATATTATTTTTTGAAGATTTTATTTTGTATTTCTTTCTTAATTTTTTTATTTTTTTCTCTTTTCAATTGATAGACATAGTGAAAATTTTCGAATTTTTAGTTTCATTAGAATTTACAAATTTAAATAATAATTTATGTACATTTAATTATACTGAGAAAGAAAATAAAAACAGGAAAAAAAGTGAAAATAATCTGCTTTGTCATTTGAGATAATGTACATATTTGTAAAAATAATTCTTGACGGTACACGTGGATATTTATTAAGAATGAAAGTCAATAGAATATCTATTCAAAATAA
This sequence comes from Bombylius discolor, assembly GCA_939192795.1. Taxonomy (NCBI): domain Eukaryota; kingdom Metazoa; phylum Arthropoda; class Insecta; order Diptera; family Bombyliidae; genus Bombylius; species Bombylius discolor. Next base: position 15,018,449 of record OW584241.1, on the reverse strand, counting down.
TTAAGTATTTTTAATTAAGTATTATTTTTTGTTATTTTTTTTTTTAGAATTTAAAAGAAAAAACAAATACTTAAAATATTTGGAAATTTTGTGAAAATGAAGTACAATTTTAGTTATTTTCAAAAAGTATGCTGGATGAATTGAATATTTCATATAACATGATGTAACCGACAATTTATGTGCATTTTTTCGATTTTGAGATTTTTTCATTATTATTACTTTTGATTCTACAAAAGATTTTTTTAAAAAAATTTTTATCATCCATATCTCTACAATTGGCCTTCTAGCCCCTTTATTCAGTACTTTGGTCTCCAGTTTCTTATATTCAATTTTTTTCATCTAATCTGTCGAGTCTATCAATCTAATTTTTGGCCATCTATACGTAGTTTGTCTTTTATCGTCAGGATAACAGTGGTAAGTTTTATATGAATGATGTTCATTATTCATTAAAATATGAAATGAGCAATTCCATGGCTGACAAAAATGCAATGTCATGTAGCGTGAAATTTTCTGAAATTAATTCAAATATTATAAAACCAAACCAAGTACAATTAAGAAAAGAGTTCAAGTAGCTAGTACTTCTAAAAATGTCATCTTCACTGATTGACATCTTTTTATTACTGACAGACTAATCCATGTATCGTATTTTGGATAAAAAAGATTTATGATAAAATAAATGCAATAGAAATATTTTTTAAACAATTTTAATTAATTAATAATAAGTAAAAATTAAAAAAAAAAAAGACATAATAATAAAATATTGTAAGAGGTTTGAGTATTCTTCATCAATGATTAGGTGGTAACTGAGAACAGCAAGCGACATGGTATTCGGTAGCTCAATGGTTTAATAGCACAATCGAATATCGTTTTCATGTTTTTCAGTTACTACAATATTAAACTAAAGAAGTTAAAAACGATTGCACGGATGACATTTCCATGGAATGGAATGGAATCACTATCTTAAATGGGATCAAATAATAAAAAAAGTGGTATACAAAAACTAAAAACACACATAAAAAAATAAAAAAACTTTTTATCTAATTTTTTTTAGTGTTTACTGTGAAACTCATGTACCTTGGAAAATAATAAGAATAAATTCAAAATAATACACATATGTACATATATGTACATATGTATGTGTATGTATGTTTAAAAACATCAGTTGCTAGGAAAATAAATTTGTAAATCTAACTCCAATTTCAACATGCATATTGTATTTCTAATTAAAATTTACATAATATGTACATACATACATATATGATAAAATATTTTTCTATCCCGATTTATTTACATGAATATCAGGATTTACTTTTAAATTTTTTAATATTAAAGAAAATCCTGGAAAAAAAGTTGGCAAACTATAAAAAAGTGCATTGTTGCATTTTTTTTCTGATTGCAAATACATACATATTTTTTTTTTTAATAATAATTTATGTATGTGCAGGTGGTAAAAGTTTTAAATAAAATTTAAATCATAAAATATAGTAAATGTGGCATAAAATTCTTAATTATGAATAATTCATTGTTATTTATATTTTACTTTTTTTTTTTCTTCTTAAAATTACTATTTTTTTTATATATCATATATAAAATTTACTTTAAGGGTTAATAAAAAATTGTTCGCGTGTTTCCTACAAAAAAAAAAAAAAAAAACAAAGAAAGAAAGAAAAAAATAAATAAAATTAATGAACATTTAACACCTACACCCAAAGAGTATGAAAACATCATTAAAAAATATCATTTTTAATTGATTCTTTTTTATCGTTTTTCAACATAATTTATTACCCTTGCATACGTGACAAATAACAAAGAGTTTTGTAGGAAATTTTAGTGAAAAAAAAAAAAACATAAAATATGTGTGGTGTTATATTTCAGTTTTTGTTGTTTTTTTTTTTTTTTTTTTTAGAAAAGTTTTTAAACATAATTTCTTGTGAATTTTGTCGGCATTATTAGCATTGTCGACATTAATTTGAAGTGATCAAACTACAAATCATTTACAGAAATTCATTTTTCTTAATAATTCTAATTCTATAATTTTATCATAAGAATCTTAAATTTTGTTTTTATTTTTATTTTTTTTTTTCTGACTGCGTAGTTTTATTCAATGAAGTGCGAATTAAAAGTAATAATGAAAATGATATTTTTGTAAAATATTTAATAATCATTAATTTATCATTAAATTTCGTGTGTTTGAAAATAAGCAGGATCATTAAGATTTTTTGTAGAAGATTTTCCAAAGTAGACACGTGAATATTTTTAAGAGTTTTATTGTTTTATGATTCACTAGAAGCTAATAAAATTTATTTAACGAATATTCAATGATCATTTTTTAAAGTTTTTAAATATTAACTCAAAGTGTCAGTCTTAAATTGGTTAATTTTGCAGTCACTTTTTTATGAATTTGTGGCTATTTTTTTTAGTTGTTTCAGTGTTCAAGCAAAAATTATTTTCCCAGTAAATTTTCATCAGATAGAGAAAGGACTAATATGATACATGTGATAAATTCTTACATTTGTTATTTGAAACATAATTCTTTTCTCTAAATAACAAATAAATTCTTGAAGAAATAAAAAAAAAAAACATTTTTTAATAAACACCGAACTAATTTCATATTCCTTCTCAATTACTACTTCTAACTACCAATTCAATATTTATTTAATAATCCAGAAATAAAATGTAAATAATATCTTTCAAGGATCGGATAATTAATTTTAATTTCTAATTTTTTTTTTTTTTGCTTTTTACTTCATTTACATATTTTTTTGTTGTTGTTTTGTTTTAAAATTTAAAAGCTCTCATAAAATTAAATAATAAATAATTTTACTTTCAATGTCATACCATGAATATAATTATCATTAATTTATTGTAATGTCAATAAAATATTTGCAATATTTTGCAGAAAAGAATATTCAACTATTAACTATATGTATTTACCATAAAGCACGTCATATTAAGTAAGTATAGGTACATAAATTCTGTAGACAATAATAACTCATAAATATTTACTTTAATATCCGTTTATAGATTCAAAACATGAATTGCGCATACAAACGCTTAACAGAAAAAAAAAATATAAATATTGAAAACAAAACATGCAGCAGCAACAACAACAACAACAAAAAATTCTTGACCCATCATCCAAGTAAATAATAAATTCTGTAAATATATATTTTTTATGTTTTTCTCTAACAGATATTTTCTGGTTTCGTTTTGTTATAATCTCAATTAACATATATATAAAATCCAAATTGTGACCAATACAATTTAAAATATTTTAACACTAGAATTAACACATTTTACGGACATTTCGTGTAAATTCATTCGTTATACGTTTGTTTTATTTGTTCAAATACATCTAAATAAAGATACTTTTATTCTTTCGCTATAATTCATGACATAAAATTTTTTTTAGTAGGTATCTGAATTTAATTTAGATAAAGTAAAATGTACATATTATAGTTGGCATTAACCACAAAATCAAATATAATGGTGGTTAGTTTATATGGCATTTTAATACTTGTATACATAAATTACACATTGTAATACATCTCAAAGTCAAGTTAACAATGTGTGTAATATTTCATTTAACGAAAAAGATCTTGGATGTACATAATAAATTTTATTGTGCGCTACATCAATATTATGGATGCATTACACTTGGATGTTTTTTTTATTTTTTTAACTCACGTAATATTTACATTAGAGTTGACACTACTAGTCACTATAAAAATTTATCTATATAAATATTCAGATTATATTATGTCAGATTTGCAATAAATTTTTTTACATATATTAACGCCCAATTCGTATTTTTATATACTACATATGTATATATGCATTTGTAATAATGAGCTTTTAAAATGGTGTTTTGTTTATTTTTTAAAGAAAAAAAAAAATTTGTATTTAAAATAAACGTGTTTTTTTAAAAAAAAAAACTTAATTTCCATATATCTATGCACACATAAATTATGTACTCTCATCATTGCTGATATGCCGGAAAAATCGAAAAAGGATATATTTAATTTATTTATTTTATTTAATTTATTTATTTATTTTTTTTTTCTCGTATTTTAATTGATTGACAGCATAATTCGATTTTAGCTTATACGAAAATGTTAAAATACTATTTGTACAGGTATAAAAAACGTTTTTTTTTTTTTTTTTAAATTTGATTAAATAAAAATAAAAAAATTTAGCTTTGTTTTTTCTTTTTTGGAAATAATAAAATTGAATTTAATGAGAAAAAAAAAATTAATGAGAAAAAAAAAAATCAATGAATGAAATAAGATACTTTTTATGTGCAAAGTAATTGCATATTATGTACATATACATATGTAAAAGAAAATTAAACCTTCATCATTTATGAAATTCTGACACTTTAGATTGTTTCTAATATGTATTGATTGCCTTTATAGAATATCTATTAGTTGAAATAAAACTAAATAAAGGTGATGATTACATGCTACAAATACTTTTCTATATAGACGCCATTTATTATGTATTACAAATTTTGAAATTGATAAATCTTTTATTTATTATAGCAAATATAATGTATACATTTTTTTTACAATATTATTACAGAAATTAATAATAATACGAAAAAATACAATAAAATAGAACCTTTGACAGAACCTTGACTTTATATATGATGCTGATAATATTACATGAATGTAAGTATCGTGAGCTTTATAATAAATAAATATTAAGAAGATATTATATTCTTGACGTAATATATATGAGATATTACAATATGTATATGAGATATGATGAAATTTATAAAATAACACACATTATTTGAAAGCAAAGTCGGAAGTTAATCAAGTAATTAATGAATATTAGGTTAGGTAAGAGTTAGAAATCGATTAATGATTGTAATTTATGTTTTTTGTGATTTTTGTTTTTGTGATGTAGTTTATAGAAAAAAACATTTTTTTTTCAGAATTGACTTTTTTTCATGCGTGTAATTCGTTATATTATAATTCATTCTATTTAAGTGTTTTTCTTAATATATCAAAAAAACTTTTTCTTCTTCTTCTTTGGCCACAAAACTCAATTTTCTCTTACAATACGTTCTGTCTTTAGCCAATCTTTTATAATTTCTGACTTCAATTATTCTAAGGTCTTTTTTTATAATCCTTTTCCCGCCTTTCTTTGACTTCTTACACTATTGTTATTGGACACTTCAAAGAAACTAGTAAAAAAAAATGTATATGAATCCTTAGAGTCCTTTATCATTTTTAGAGAATTTTTTCTTATTTTTTACTTAATTTTTTTTCAAACTTCATTTAAAACTGACTCTTATGAGATTCGATTTTTAGTTAAACTGAAAGTTAAAACAAACAAAAAATATTTATATGATTGATTGTTCAACAGTTGCCAATTTTATGAAATTAGCAATTCATTAAACTCACTAACAATAATTTACATGTTAAACACATGTTTGTATTTTTCAAATTTAATAAAAACTTTACAAGAAAAAAAATTCTTACATCATTAGTATTTATTTCAACGCATTTGCCTATTTTTAATACCAAAGATTCAATTATGTATGTGATTTGCAATTTGTATAAACATTAAACAATTATACAAAATTGTTCAATAATTATAATCAATAAATAGTTTATATTTGCAATTTTTCATATTGTTGCTAACGATAAAAATTTATTTGATGATAGCCAAATATTGTTGTCTAAACGTTTCAAATATATTCTGGGATATGCTAATTCTTTTAATAACAAAACAAAACAAAACAAAAAAAGAAGAGAAAATAAACAATAAAAAATTTGAATAATCCTTGCTCCATAGTTTCATAAATTTTTTTTTCTGTCCTTAGTCAAAGTCATTTTGTTTACAAAAAATTTTTTTTTCTAAATTTTATTAAAAAAAAAAAAAAAAAAAAAAAAAATTTGGATAAAATATGATGTAGTTTTGAATGAATAAAAATTTTTACCAAAATATTATTGAAACATTCTTGAAAACGATTGATATATACATATTATGTATATATGTATGTATGTATTTTGTCCTATAGAATATTCATTGATTGATCAGAAAACTAAAATATTCAAATAAACATCATAAATATTTTATTATTAAAATAACACCTGATCAAAAAATATGAAAATTTTCCAATAACTATTTTTTCTTGTAAATTATTCAATTTCAAGAAGCTGAAACAAGAATCAAACATTTTTTACAATGACAAAGAATATGAAAGAATATTGTTTATATTTACAAATTTGTTTACTTTGAAAAAATTTAAAAAAAAAAAAACTAACTAAAATTTATGAAGCGTAAAAAAAAAATTTCTTTAATTTTTTATTAAATTATTAAAATTTTTAAGAGTCCAGTAACAAGAATGTTAGCACATTTTCAATTTTATTTATTAAATACATTTTATTTATAACTTTAAAAATAATTTTTAAATTGTAATATCAAAATATTAAACAATTCAGAAGTCCAAATAATAACAATAAAAAAATTTAAAAAAAAAAAAAAAAAAAAAAAACACATCCAGGATTTCCATAATCGATTACAATTTTCGTTATACAACGCATACATTTATCCTTCATTTTTCAAAACTTTTCAAAACAAAAATATTTTGATAGCAAAACTTCATATTATTATTTTTTTTTTTCCTTTTTTTATTTATTTATTTTTTTTTAAATATTGGAAAAAAGCATTGAGCTGTAACGATGTTAAACATTTTAAAATGATTAATTGTAATTTTCTTTTAACTTTTTTCTTTATTTTCTGTTCAATGTTTATGTTAAAAATTATACACAGAAAGGTCAAGTTTTTAATTAAAAAAAAAAAAAAAAAAATTTATAAAATAAAAATTAAAACATATCTCAAAAGAATGAGAAAAAAAAAAAGTAAAATTAAACTAAAACATGATTTTTAAAAATATTTTTTTTTCTCGGGAAAAAAAAATGTATTCTAGAAACAAGCAATGATAATGACCTATCATTATAAATGCAAAGGACCGGTCTCATCCTCATCATTCAATTTTTTTTTTTTTCATCATCTTTTTCTTGAATTTTAATATTCAATGTGACTGTCTTTAATTCTTTTATTACTTTTTTTTTCAAGTCATACATGTATAAATTTTTTAAATATCATATATTTTTATCACTTATATACATATCTTGTCGTGCGTGTTGATTCGGATACCAATTTTATATTAAAAATTTTAAAATGACATTATATTGTTCTTTAAGTCATATTAGTGCTCCTATCTGGTATCTTAATACAAAAAAAAACGTAAGAAGAATATAAAAAAAATGTAGTCGCGAATTGTGATTTATCTTTTATGTGCAAACTAATTTGTTTTCTGAAATTTCAGAGAAAAAACAAAAAACTCTTTTTATATATTCTGTATATATGTACATATGTACGTATATATATTTCATATATTATACAAATTTATATAATTTTTTGTTGTCAAAAAGTTGTTTTTTCTTTCTCATTTTTAAAAAAAGTGTAAAAAGAATAAAATTAAGAAAAAAAAAAAGAATAATAAAAAAAAACTTTATAAAGAAAAAAAAATTAAATAAAAAGAATCATTTAAACACATACTGAAACTTTCTCAGAGACGATCTTATCTTCATTTTTTTTTTTTATATTAATTTCTTACCACCACCACCCAAAAAAAAAAAAAAGAAGAAAAAAAAAAAGAAGAAGCTTAACATTATTATTAAGCTTGGTATATAGCTACTTAACAATAAGTAAAATGTAGAAGTAAAGTATATCTTCATTCAGTTAGACTTTACAGGTTCGATTCATATAAAAGCGACAGGTGAAAAAGTTTTTGCCACCATAAGACGCCTTCATGTCTAGCTGGCTGGATGTATTTATATTTATAAAATAGTTAAGTTTATATAAATTTTGTTAAATTAAGTAAAAAGTTTTTTTTTTTTTCAAACGTGCAAAAAATAAAAAAGTAATAAGTAAAAAGAATTAAAAAAGTTTTTTTAAAAAAAAAAAAAAAGTAAAAGTCTTGTGCGTATAATTATAACGGAAATTTTTAAAAGTACAATAAAAATATAGTCTATACATATATTTTAATTAAGTTTAAAACTTCGAGCATATACGCAAGAGGATAATACAAAAATTATAGATAATAAAAAAAAAAAAACTGAAGGATAAAATAAAAAACAAAACATAATTATTTCAGCATTGATGCGAAAAAATTTAAATGTGAATACAAAATAAGTGATTTTGTCATTACTTTTAATTTAATATTTAAAAAAAAAATATACATAAGAATATAAAGAAAAGACAATTGACAAAAAACAAGAACATTTTCTGTTAAATTAACAAACAAACGAAAAAAAAAAATAAAAGTTTTGAAGTGTTAATTTTGTGTAAGAAAAAAAAAACAAGAGTAATATCCAGCCTGGAACATTTGGTTTATATTCAAGGACACAAATAGAATTGAATTAAGTTTTTTTTTTCTGTCTTTATTGGATTAAAAGAATTCAATTTAAATTCAAATAGTAGAAATAATTTTACGAGAAATAAAAAGTGATTACAATTTGTTTTTTTTTTGTGGGTTTCTAAGGATAATTATATTTAAAACTTTAAGATTTAAAAGGATTACCATTGTGGATTACAAATAATTGATAGACAACAAAATAAAATTTGAAAAAAAATAAATAAATAAAAATAAAAAATGGCTAAATTTATTGTGAAAAGTTTACAAGCTATTGTTTTTCTTTTATGTATTGCTGTTGTGATGTCCTGTCGTGGAGGAACAATTCTAAGTAAGTATTCTTCAATTTAAGGATATCGATTAATTTCAATTGTCATTTGATGTGTGTAGAAAAATTTTTGTCTTAAATAAAATAAGAATAGAAAAAAATAAATTAGCAAATTTTTTATATGAGATATAAAAATTTTTTCAACAGTTTTTAAAGTTTGCGGTAACAGTTTTTTTTTCGGTGTTAATATTTATTTTAATTTAGGCCTAATTATTTTAATAATTTTTAATAAAAATTCAAAGTAGCTCGATTGAATTTAGATTTTTTTTTTTTTATTATTTTGAAGGACATTTTATTTTTGAAATAAAGCTGAAAAACTAGAAAAATCATATGAAACACATAATTAAGATTTAAAAAATAAGATCACTGAAATTTTTTCATCCAATTTTTTGTTTGAATTACAATCAGAATTTATTTTTTTTTTTTTAAATTGGATTTAAAATAAAAGCCCTTAAAATAAAATTAATTCATAAAGTTTTTTTCTTTTTTTTTTTTTAAATATTTTCTCAAGTAAATGATAAACGTGTTTTTATTTTGTTACAGATTACATTAGATTTTTAATGGTCAATTTGTTTTTTTTTTTTTTTAATTTGACAAAATCCATAAAAAAAATCTTTTGAATGTAACGAATTAATTATTATTTCCATAAAAAAATATATTACAAAAAAATATTTAGTTAATTCAAATTTAAATTTATAACTGTTAAATATACATATTTTAAATTTAGTATAAAGGTCAACAAATACGGTGACATATGTATCTAAAAATTAAAAAAAAACACTTCTTTAATTTTTTATCTTTAATTTTCCTTATTTTTGACAAATATCAAATTTTATTGTTCACAAATTTTCATCTTAAACAAAACGTGTTTTAAATTTATTTAATTTTATAAATTAAAATTTTACCAAAAAGAAAAAAAAAACTTATTTTACATAATAAAAAAAATTATCTTAAAATAAAATAAAAAATCATTAATTATCTAAAATTCAAAGTAGCAATAAATTTTCAGAAATTCAATTTTATTTTAAATATTCTCGTCTTGTTTTTTTTTTTTTTTGATCACCTACTAAATTAATTTTTTTATTATCAAATTCATTATTATCAAGAGATTAAAATCGAGATACTAATAAATATATAATTCTAGATAGTTATGTATATGTATGCATAATGTGAGATATTATAAAGAAAAAATTTTTCATTCATTTAAAAAAGATATGTAGGTACATATAGTTACCATGCACGGTCCAGCAGCTGTTGTATAACCGTAAAACTTTTTGATATTTTCTGAAAGGTAATGAATAATCGTTGATTTTTTTTTTGTATCTTTGCTTTCATTTTTTTTTTTTTTATATATACATAAAGGTAATATTTTTTCTATCATCATTTAATATAAATCTTGCATATAAACGTATATCTGTGGTCAGTGATTTATTTTGTCTATCATACACTATATTATGTATTGAAAAAAAAAAATAAAAGAAAAAACAAAATAAGCCAAAAATTGTGTTACGTGTATAAATCAATTTGATTGATGATTTTATGGACTCATTTATAAATGAAATATCGAATTCAAAAAAAAAAAAATAATAATAATGAAGAACATATAGATATACATACGAGTTCAATGGACTTAGATTTTATGTCAAAAAAATTATATTTTTATTAGCAATGAATTAACAGTTATTCATCAATTACTTATTTATTTATTTATTATTAAATTAAATTATCATTTGAATTTTTTTTTAAAATAAATTATAACTGTAATTTTAATTTAATTTAAATTAGAGTAGGTGTTTAGATGAATAGAATGTAGGACATTTTGAAATTTGGATCGACAATAAAATCAGATTAAATGGATATATGTAGATACTTTAACATTAATTAGATGCCTTCTACATAATGTTTTTTTAAAAAGCCTTCATCCAATTGGTTACATCATGCTTATTTTTAATATGTAAAATAAAAATTAAAAAACAAAACAAAAAAAAAATTTTTTAAATTTGATTTATTATTAATTAATAAATATATCTAATTAACTAATTTTCAAAACAAAACAATTACACGACAAAATCATGTTAAAACAACAAATTCTATCACATTAATTTAATTATAAAAAAAATAAATACTTAACAAATATGAGTTAATAATTTTTCTTGTTCATTAATAAAATTAAAAATAATATTAAACGAACAAGTTTTATTATGTTATATGTCATTGACCGTGTTATTAATATTTTTAATATCACCTCATAAAAATTATTAAAATAAAACAAATAAACAAAAATAAAAATATATTCATAAAAGTCAATTTTCATTCATGTATTATAAATAATACAGAAAAGTCTAGTTAATAAAACGAAAAATTACCTTAAAACATTAATTTATTGTCACAATGGGTGGTATACGAAAAAAAAAACAACAATACAAAATAAAACTATAAAACATTTCTGCTCATGAGAAACCCCCTTTTTTTATTTTTTATTATCAGCACTTACATTATTTCCCAAAATCCCAAGACGAAAATCAGGATAAAAAATTTTTATTTGTAAAAATTTTATTTAAATAAAAAAGTAGAATATTTTTAATTGATTGTATAGTAGGAACACATACACATTTATATAAGATAACATTTTACGTAATAATAATAATAAAAAAAGTCCTTTTTACCATAAAATCATGGAAAATCAAAGAAAATAAATGAACTAAAAACTACTTATTAATGAAACGCTCGTAAATAAAATTAAATTGATGTTCATTTATCGTTTATGTTTTATTTTTTCTGTAAAAACAAAACAGAAAACAAACAAACAAGAAAATTTCTTGATAAATGAGAAAATTTTTATATTTTAGTTAAATTAAAAAATCACATTTTTTTTTTGTTTTGTAAATAAAAAAAAAATATTGTAAAATGTCATTTTTCGTTTTATTTACAAATGTTTTTTTTTTCATTTTGATTTTTTTTATTTTTTTAAAAAATTAATTTAAAATATTTATCATTTGTGTTTTACATCAAATTTAAATATGTTTTATAATATTTTAATTTATTTGAATTTGACCACACCCACTATCGTTTAATTTTTAATAATTTTTTTGTCAAAATAATATCAAAATTATTACATAATGATTAAGAAAAAATATTTATATATAATATACATATGTATGTATATTTTGTTTTTAATTGGAAAGTGACATTTTTTTTTGTTGTTTTTTTGAAATAAATATTAGGGAATTAAAGTAAAAATGATTAATTATCTAAAATATAATTAAAGCACACACATGTTTCTAATTTTTCAAAATTGTTTTTCAATAAAACTTGTTAAGGTCTTATAAAAGTTTCATGTAAACAAAATGAGTTCATTATTTTATTTTGTATTTTTTTTTCTGAATCTGAAATCTGAAAAAAAGTAAGTAAATAAATAATAAATTGTAAAAGCATTTTACTTTAAAATTTCGTTCTTTTTTTTTGTTGTTGTTGTTGTTGTTGATATTTTTTGTTTATGTAAATGACTGTGTAATCTGTAAAAAATAAAAGCATGACATTTTCAAGTAAAAAATTAAAAATAATATCCTAAGAGATTATCTTGTTAATCTCATTTAAAAGTAAATACTTTATTCGATTTTTTTTTAACTGTTTCCTGTAAACTTTTCGTAATAATGAAGAAAAAACATTAGAAAAAAAAAAAAGATTATCTTATAACTTTTCACAGCAAAGTTGTTTTTTGCTAAAAGTTGAAAGGTTTTAAAAGAACTTTTTACTCCGGAAATTCAATATTACAATTTTTTTCTTATAATTTTTAATATTTTCAATTAAGTTATATTAAAAAAAAAATTATTAATAAAAATTGTTGTATTAAAAGGAATTTCACTTTTTTTTTTGTTCTATGATAGAAAAAATTTTAAAGTAAACAATTTATAAAATTATAAAAATATATTATACTAGTTTATTAATTTTTCAATATTTTCAGAAGAAAAAAAAAAATTACTCAAAAACGACACTTATTTAAATAATAAAAATTCAATTATTTTCATAAAAATAAATTCTTATTCAAAATGTTTCATCAGAATTATGTGGATCAACTGGTTAATTTCAAGAAAAAAAATTTTATATTTTACATATTTTATGTATTTTTACACTTTTGTGTCATAATTTCGTATTTAAAATTCTAAAAATTAAAAATATTCTTTGTCACTATATACATGACTAGACTTCATATTTTATATATACTAATTAATACTTATTTTAAAGAAGGGATTTATATTAATTAAAAATTAAATAATATTTTGTTTTTGTATCAATGGATAATTTTATGAATATTTTAAAAGATAATCATGAACAAGTTTGCAATATTTTATATTTTTTTTTCTTTCTGTTATTTATTCGATTTTGTTTATTTTTAAATGAAGAACCTGCCTTAAATTGAACTGCATGATGTCTTTTTAAAATTCAGTAATAATCATTCAAGGTCATATTAGTTTTTTTGTTTTTATAAATACGTATGAATGTTAATGTTTTTCTGTGAATGTTTCATTTTTTTTTTGTTTTTTTGTTTGTTTAATAAGCAAACAACTATTTAAAAATAAGAAAAATCTCGTGATTTGTTTTAAATAAAATTTACAAAAAAAATTTCAAACACATGTCTAAGTGATATAAAAACATGAAAACACAAAAAAAAAAAAAAACAAATTAAAATATACGTAAGAACTAAAAAAACGAAAAAAAAAAAAAAAAAACAAGATTACGAATTAAAACATGATATTAAAGAAAAATAATTAATATTACCACTATGAAGTAAGCGCATAAAAATTTATATAACATTGTCGCAAGATTTCTTATCAAATAAAAATGATTTCAGAAAATTTGTGTAAATGTAAATGAGCTGGAATGAAAAGAAATTTGTCGTCTTATCACATTAGAAATCATAAAATATCACATTTCAAATGAAATTGAATTATTGATTGATAAAAAAGTCTCAAAAAACCTGCTTTTCTGTTTTCTAGTTGATATCACAATCAAAGTTAAAAATGTAATTAATTTTCCTTAATTATTATTATTATTTTTTTTACTTTTTTCCAGATAGTGGAGTTCCATATCATGAAAGAGCAATCATTCTTGAAGCACATAATAAATTAAGAGCAAGTGTTGCTATGGGAAGAGTAGCTGGACAACCAGGAGCCGAAAATATGAGAGAAATGGTATGTTCTAATTTTCTTTTTCTAAATTCTGTTTATTTCATATTTAAAATATAGGTTATTCGTCGAAAGAACAAAAAAAAAAAAAAAAGAAAAAAAAACCACAAAAAATTTAATTTACCTATAGAAACGTGTTACAACTGTACAACAACACACTTACATAAATAGAAAATTCGTATAATTATTGATTAATTATTTGACTTGAATAAGTCTAACTCGTGTGACAATTTTTTTTTTTTTTTATTATTTTTAATCTATAGTATACACTTACTTGAAAATTCTATTCTGAATTAATTTAATTTAAGAATAATTCAAATGACGTATATAATAAATAAAATCTAATTCATTCATTATCAAGTATTAATAATGGACTGTAACTAGCCGTGTTTAAATTGAAATTTTGAATAAATATATAGAATTTTTTTTGTTGTTGTACGAAATAAATTTCGTTTTTGTTGATCGATTGATTTATTTATCTTCCTACATAATTTTTTTTTTATTTTTTATTATAAGATTAAAAATAAATAAAAAAATTGAAAATTTCGTTGAAAATTAAAAGAAGATTCCTCAACGACAAACAAATAAAACGATATATTGCACAAATAGCACGTATATTATATACGTTTTAAAAGTATCTATAAGTGAATGAATATTTATAAATATTGTGATTAATTTTAATTCATCATTAATCATGATTCGATAGATAGATATTATTTTGATTAATTAATTATATTTACCTTAAATATAATTTTAAAATGAAATTGTAATTTTTTGTTGTTGTTTTTTTTTTTTTTTTTTTTCATAATAAGAAAGATTTATTTGTTAATGGCACGTGATGACAAGTTAAACACGTTTAAAAGATTTTCTTGCTTGTTGTTAAAGATTAATTTGGTTTTTCTTCATTCTGGTCGGTTAAAATAAAAAATGAAATAAAATTTCATCTGAAAATGATGCGTAATTAAATGTTTAAAAAAAATTAGCTAGTTTCCGAAAATTCAGAAAAAAAAAAACCAAAATTTCTCAAGGATGCATAATATGAGAATACTATGTCATGTTTTTTATCTATAAAATGAAACAAAATTCCATATTAACTTGATTTTTCTTGTCAATAAAATTTCTAATTATAAAAATATATATTTTTAAAATATCATAAAATATAAAATTATAGACTTGTCATACTGGTTACTGTTAAATTTTTATATTTTATTTTATTATTACTTTCGGAAATAAACTAAATTTAGTTAGTTGTCATGTTTAAAAAACTTGAATTGAAGATAAAAAAAAAAAAAAAAAATAGAACATTTATTCAAATTTTATTTTTTCTTATAAAAATTTTATTGGATTTTATTTGTTCTTTATTCAAAAATTAATTAAATTTTATTTAATCTTGGAAAGGTCAGGTAAGCAATTTAAGGTGCTTTTTTTTTTTTTTTTTAAATATATCAGTCAAGGTTATAAATTAATGAAAAATATTTAAAAAAATATAACTAAAATGAAATCAAGTTTTTCTAGTTTCATTTATATAACTTTCTATCGGATAAAACATAAAATCATAAATTAAAAAATTGATCCTTATTTATTTATTCATTATTTATTTATTTTTTTTTTTTATTTTCATCGCAATATAATTTGCATATGTAGATGCATATTAAAAATTAAATTGAAATGTATTTTTGGCTTTTAAATAAAATTAAAGATGCATTAAGAAGAGTGTATAAATTTTAATAAAAAATGAAAAAAAAACATTATATGATTTTTGAATTAAATATAGAATAATTATTATCAAGAAACTTATGGTAATAAGTTTGTCATTTTATTATCAACTTCAATTTGTTTCCAATTCACGGAATATTCAGGGAATTTTTTTTTTTTTTTTTTTTTAAATTCTAATTAAATTTGATTTAGAACATACATTATGATTTTAACAGTTTACAAATTATTAAGTTCTAATTTATGATTTTCACTTAAAAAATATCTTAATTGATTTGAAATTCATTTTATTTTAATTTCTATATTTTTTTTATTCTCTTTTAAGGTTTGGGATGAAGAACTTGCAGCTAAAGCACAAGAATGGGCAAATCAATGTACCTTTAAACATGATCCACATAGAACAGTTGGTAATTAGATTTTTTAATTGATTTTAATTAAATTATTTTTTTGTGTTTATTTATTTTGTGCTTAAATTGAAATTGTATACTTGAAAATTTTCGAAATTTATAAAAATACGTTTAAAAAATTCATATTTCCAATTAATTAATAAATTTGAGTTGTAGTGAAAATTTAAGTGCAATTAAATATATTTGTTTTTTTTTTTTTTAAAAATTGCATATTAATAAATATTTTTGAACGAGAAATATTTTTTAATAATTAAAATTTCGAATTTATCTTCATTTAAAACCTTTAAATTTATTTTTTAATGTTTCTATGCACTCCAATACCTTGAATATATATACATGTATACATTTGGTTTTTCAACATTATTTCTGCAAAATTCAGTATTTATTTGTTTTCATATTTTTTATAAAAAATTCATACAATTTGAATTTAATAAATTAAATTCAATTGAAAACACACTTATTATAAAACAAAAACGATGAAAACAGAATACAATACTCAAATTTAGATTCGAAATTAAATTTAAAAAAAAAAAAAAAAAAACAGTAAACAATCAAATGTTTTTGGTTTTTAAAATTTGTTAAAAAATTAAATTTTAGCCAAAAGAGAATTGAACGGGAAACAATAAAAAAAAAAAATAATTATTATTTCAATTAAACAATTGTTTTTTTTTTAAATTTTTTGGAAAGGATAAAATTGAAAATAAAATATTTTTGAATATATTTTTCGGAATTTCGATTTTATTATTTCAAGCTTTAATGAAATTTTAATAGTATTGAAAAAAACAAAAAAATAAATTGAAAATTCGTTGGAAATATAATTTGAATTAAATATAAGTGAAAAAACCGACAAATCGATAAATAGTTTTTTTTTCACAATCACGATACCACACATGATATTGACAGATGTTGGAATGAATGAACTAAAAAAATAACGTATTTTTAGATGCATATTTTTTTTTTTCAAGTGTTCAATGATTAAATTCTTTTTTTTTTGGTGTTTGATTGTATTTTTCAATTTAAATTAATTTTATTTTTATTTTTTCTTATCGCATTAGATCGTTTCACAATGGGACAAAATATGGCTATAATATGGAGTTCTGAACCATTAGCTGAAGATGATGGTGATTTTCCATCACGTATACAAAATTGGTTTAATGAAGTACAAAAATATGCATTTGGTGCTGGATGGTCACCAAAAACTGGTCATTATTCACAATTAGTATGGGGTGAAACAAATTTAGTTGGATGTGGTTTTACATATTATAAAGATTCTAAAAAATATAACAAATTATATGTTTGCAATTATGGACCAGGGTAAGCTACTTTCTTTTTTGTTTTTTTTTTGTTTTTTTTTTGTTTTTGTGAATCGTGTGCAATTTAAATTTTTTTTCGTTTTATTTAAACTTTGGTTTTTTTTATGGTCATTTATTATTTAATCATTTTTTACCGTTTATTTAAAGGTGTGAAATTTCTTTTTTTTTTAAACTTTAATTTGAAAAAAATAAAAATAAAAATAAATACAACGTAAATATCATATTAATTTTTGACAATGATTTCAACGTAAATTGATTTATCTGGTAAATAAACAAAAAAATAATAATAATAATTGAAACAATGCAAATGAGTTTTTATGAATATTTATAATTTTTATAATCGGATTAATAAGATTAAAATTTATCACATCTGAATTAAAGTTTTCATTTAATTTTATTATTTAAGTTTTTCGTTTTTTTTTCTTTTTAACTTTTACACTGGAAATAATTTGAAAAAACACTCGTAGACTTTTCATGAATTCTTTCAATTAAGGTCGAGTTTTCACTCATTTCTTTTTATAATTCAATAACGGATAAAAATGTAATTGTTAAATGAAATTTCTCATATGTATTTTTTTGAATGCGAAAAAAAAAAAAAAACTGAAAACTATGTATTCAGGAAATTTGTGGCTTTTTCAGGGAAATTATTTATTGCGAATGTAGAAATAGTGAAACTTTTATCATCATTTAGCTTATTTTTGTTTTATTTCACGTGTTAAGATATCAGATAATTAATTATTTATTAATTTTTTGTTTATTTAATTAATAATTTTTATAATGTATTTTTTTTTTTTAAATTATAGTGGCAATGTAGTCGGTTATAATCCTTATGAAATTGGTAAACCAGCATGTACAAATCATGGAATGCATCCATCACATAAATATCAAGGTTTATGTTCAACAAATGGTGGGGGTGGTAGTCAACAGAATGCAATTAATACATATTATAAGCCAGCATCACAACCAACATATAATGCATATAACACAAAATCTTATTATTGGCAACAACAACAGCATTATCAGCAACAACAACAACAATATCAGCAACAACAACAACAACAATATCAACAACAGCAACAACAATATCAACAACAGCAACAACAACAACAACATCAAAACACACAACAAAAGAATAATTATAATTCTGATTCTGGATTTAAAACATCATTCTTTAAATTCACAAATACCCGCAAACCGAATGGTGTATACATAAGATGGGGTACACAAGTGTAAAACAATTCTATAATAATTAAATAGGTCCTTTATTTTTTTAAATTTTTTTAGGTCAAATTAACAAATTCTTTTTATTTCTTAAATCTAGATTTAAAAGTTTAAGTAGATTCAAATTTTTTTGTTTTGTTTTTTTAAAAAGCCATCAAGTTCAGAATTTAATATGTGAGCAAAAGATGTCAAGAAATTCGTTTATTTTAATGAATTTGAATTTTTTAAACTACTTTTTGTATAAGATTTCATCAATGATTAAGGTAGTAACTAAGAACAACAAGCCACGTGACATCCGATAGTTTAATTGGTAGAACAGTGCCCCGGAAAGGCAAAGGTCTTGGGTTCGAATTCCAGTTGAATCGAATGTAATTTTCATGTTTTTAGTAGTCTACTAACTACACTTTTATCACCATATAATTTTTCTTTAAATCTGTAATTAACAAATTTTAGAAGAAACAAAACAAAAAACAAAAAAACAACAAATAATAAATTAAAATTTTAACAATTTTACATGCTGCGTTTTTGTGCAGTTTTTATTATACACTAAATTAATCTAAATATTAAGTTTGTGTGTGAATTTTGTTGTTGATATATTTTTGTGAAAATGTTATATTGAGATTTTATTTTATTATTATTTTTTTTTTTTTTAGTTATTTGTTTAAGTTTTTATATATATTTTTTTTATTTTCAAAATTAAATTTAATTCTATTTCTTTGTTTATAAAAAATGAAGATTTTGATAGAAATTAAAAAAAAAAAAAATAGTTTAGATATTTTTATTTTTTACATATAATTTAAGAAATTAAGAAAATATAAAGACAACTAACTGCGATAGTAAGAGAAACAATGAATACAGATAATTTTAAGAATTTTTATGTTACTTTTTATATAGTAAGTATGTGAAAAAGAGAAAAAGATAATTTCATTTTGATAATTTTAATATGAAACAAGAAGTATAAATTAAAAGTAAATAATATCTGTTTTTTTTTTTTTTTGCTGTACAAGAAGCGATGAAAAATCTAGAATACATACATTGTATATATATCTTATTTTTGATATATGAATTTTATCTGTAAGATATTCATATGATGAGTATATTAAAAAAGTATAAAATTTTTAAATTTATTATTTATGTACGCATTAAAATAATACAATGTATATTTTTGTATGAAAATTATATAGAGAAATAATGATAATATACATTTTAAATACAAAAATATACATATGTACATAATGTTCATGTGTAATGCTCCTTTAGGAGAATTTATTAAATATAAATCTTATTTTTTCACATGAAAATGATAACGATAATATTAATGATAAAATAACAAGATTTTATATACGAACGTTTTTTGAATACAATACAGAAAATTTGTTATTGTTTTTGTTTTTAAAATATGTAAAATCCTTATTAAAAAGGATGTATATATAAAAGAATATTGTCTGTATATATGTAAACAATTTTGTATATAAATCTAAAAGAAAAAAACAAAAATTTTTAAATATAGCGTACGTCATGTAAAATTCATATAAAATAAGAGAATATGTGATTTGTATGTTTTTTTTTTACAATGTATGTGTTTATATTATCATCGTTTTGTGTATATAGAATAAGTAACATACTATACCATTAAAAATTTTCCTTTTATTATTTTTTTTTTTTTTTGTAAATTTGCCCAAAGCAAATGTTTGTATCAAATATTTGTTTTGTGGGTAACAACGTTTTGTTTCTCTATTTAATAAAATTGAAATAAAAAAAAAATAAAAAATAAAAATGCTTATTATTTGTATTTTATTTTTAAAATAAAGAAAATTAAAAAAAAAGAATAGATAATGAAAGAATATATGTTTCATTTGAATGAAATTAGTCCTGTAATATCAAATTTTTTTAATACATACATATTACTTTTTATTTCACATGACACATGAAATTTTATGCATGATTTTAGATAGCTCAAACCAAGCTTGTTGCTATGTTACTCTGCCATGAATATAGTAATCTTTAATCCTTATTTATTTTTTTTTAAAAAATGACTTCATCAGAATTTTCTTTTTTTTAAAAAAAAAATGTGAAATTAGGAATTACACATGATACTCTAAATTTTGTATTGTAATTTTCAGTTTTGAATGAAAAAAATAACGTATACATGCTTCTCTACTAATTTGTGAACTTACAAACTCAGAAAACGTATAACAAGAGAATATGATCATGGAGCATGAACACATTAGATGGTTATAACAACG
This sequence comes from Bombylius discolor, assembly GCA_939192795.1. Taxonomy (NCBI): domain Eukaryota; kingdom Metazoa; phylum Arthropoda; class Insecta; order Diptera; family Bombyliidae; genus Bombylius; species Bombylius discolor. Next base: position 14,997,601 of record OW584241.1, on the reverse strand, counting down.
GACTCAAACCTGTTTTTACAACTGCTCAAATTACATCTGAAGGTGGCACGACCAGTTGTAACGAGAGTGTGAGTGTGTATTACAACCGTGAAGCTAAAATTATTTTGGATGATTCTTATTATACCAAGTTGGAAAAAAATTATACCATTATTGTTACAACCAGCGCAAAATAACCGGTTTAACCACCTAATGTGTACAGGCAGATTGAGTACAACCAGAGTGCCAATGATGTCTATTAAAAAATCTGTAACTTTTTGGTTTTAGAAACAAAAAAACTACATTGTAGCAAAATAGAGATAATTTAAGTTATTTGTTAGGGTGCTGATTTATTAAAAATTCAGTGGTCAATTCAATGTATCTGTTAATTATGGTGTTCTTATCGTGAATCAAAAGTAAAATTTATAGCTTCTAACATCGTAAGTTCCTCAATAAAAAACGTAAGTAGACATCAATCCAAATAATGCCTAAAAGGAACTTTTGTCCTTTTAGATATATTAAATATTTCAAATTATGAACAATTTTCCAGTTGATCGTTGATTTTATGAGAAAACTAATATTTATTATTGAATTTATTCGAGAGACCGTTTTTCAAATTTTGTTTTACACTTCGTTTGAAGTGATCTCAGAGTAAAGTGCAGGATCTCTACTTTCTATTCATGTCTGAATTTTTGAAAAAAGCACATAATAGGAGTAAAAACTGTTTTTCATGATTTTCAAAAGTAAAAACTAAGAGATTATCTGTATTTGTAAACTTTGAAAAGCTGTGACTCGAAAACTAATAGTCCTACATCAGATTTGGAATTATATAAATTCCCATAAATTAATTTATTCCGTCAATAAATCAAATAATTTTTTACAATCGATTTTTGAAAAAAAAAAAAAAAAATGGTCGATTTTATTTTGGTCAAAAAGTTTTTTTTTTAAGAAGTGAGTTGAATGAGTGTTTTTCTTACTAAATCGAATCTAAAGAATTCGGAAAATGTATATCCTTTTCTCGATATTTAGATAATTCCGCAAGTTATGAACAACTTTCTAAGTCAATTTTAAAATTTGAAGAAACTGCGAAATTGTGAGACAATTGAAAAGTAAGAATGATTATCATTTTTTTTATTGAAAGTAAAAAAAACTGTAAAAAATTTATGTGATCTTTGATAAAAGCTTATATGGTGTTATTAAAACTGAAGCACAAGCAATGATTGTCACCGACAGAAAATTTTATTGTTCACGATTTCCTTATATGGATACACCACAAAGTTTTAGACATGGTGTTACAATGCTTCACATATGGTAAGGAAAAGAAAACAAAATATAAAGTAAACAGTTAATACAATCATGTTGTGTTGCATAAGCTCTAGAACTTTTAAAGGATCATTTAAAACCTGGAGGATGTGTACCCGATGTAGGTTCAGGATCACGTTACTTAGCTGCTTGCTTCTTAAGATTCATGGATTGTCAGGGTGATAATAGTAGAGGACGTGTAGTTGGTATTGAGCATCAATAAGCATTAGTTAATTAAAATAAAGAAAATATCAATAATGATGATCCAATTTTATTATCTAGCGGAAGATTATTTATTTTAGGTAAGTTAGAAAGTGTGTAAGAGAAAGTATATAATTTTTTTTTCAATAAAACTTTTTTTTTTGTATATAGAAAGAGATGGTTGTGATTGTTTTCAAGAATATTCACCATATGATGCTATTCATGTAGGAGCTCCTGCACCGAATGGGACCTTTTGTTCCTGAGGGAGGTGAACAATACCTTATGCAAGTACATATGTATGTACATATGTGTACTCTGTGTAGATTTTTGGACAATTTTCTTTCTTTTTTTTTTGGTTCTTTTTGAAATGAAAATTAATTTTTGTTTTAGTTCTTACAATATGATAAGAATGACAAAGTAAATGTTATTGATTCACGGTTAATGGGGACGTCATGTTTGTTCTATTAACTGATTTACATACATAGATCTTGATTTTGGATAATATTCAAAGGATTGATAGTAATTTCTCTTGTTATTTTAATATGTTTACGTTATTTTCGAATAATTTAAATTATGAATTTTCTATTTTATTATTTTTTTTTTTGAATAATTTATTATGAAATATATATTAGTTCATATTTTCGTGAAACAAATACAATAATCGAATATTTTTATTTTGAATAAAAAAAAAAACAGAAAAAAAAAGTTAAAACACGGTAAAAATAGCCTCGTAATGAATTTGTTCCTCATAATTTGATGACGGTATTTTGTAATTGTACAAAGTATTTTTATTTTTTGTTTTTATTTTTCTCATAAAGAAGAAAAATATCTACATATCCATAATAAAAATTGGATTTTTCAGTATTTTTGTGTTATTGTGTTTGTTAAATTTTTGTTTTTTTTTTTTTTTTATTTTAAAATAAATAATTTTCTAATGCTCTGCTTAACAACTAAAAAATTTTATTTAATTTTACTAAAAAGATAATTTAAATATACCTACTTTTGAAGTATCTTTTTTTCTTATAGTATTCCAAAATTTCTTCTTTATGAAAATTAGAAATGTAAATTATCTGAAAAAAGAAATATTGAAATTTGTAAGAGAGAAAGTTATTTCAATAGCTTAAAATAATAACTCCCAAAACAAGTAAATTATTATAGGAAATTTCTTGGATTTTCCATTACGTAAAAGTATATAGTCTTTCGAAGAAAGAATCGTGCATATATTTTTTTTTGTGAGATACTTTAGAATTCTTGCAGCTCCTCTGAGTGATCCTAATTTCTAAATCTGTCTCAGAATCATCTTCATAGTATTTTTGTTCTATAAATCCAATATTTATTTTTCTGTATCAGTGTGCAGCCTCAACTGCAGGTCTGAGGAGTTAGGGAAATGATAAATGGGAGTTGTGGTGCATTTTAAATTTAAAAATTTTTTTTTATTTTTAATGTCATCACATGCAATTTCATAAATCACAAAGTATTTATCATTCATTAATGACGTACCTTTTAATTATTACTATTGAAGAGTTTTTAGTATGGAGAACATCAAAGATATGTCCTTTTTTTTTGTTTTTAAGAAAAAGTAATTATACATTAGGAACGCTATACTTATAATTCAAAGAAATTTTTAAATTAGAATAAAATGCAATTTTTGTTATGAAAAAAAAAAAAAACTGTAAGATTGTAGCTAGAAATTTTCATATTAATTTTTTATTGTTAAAGGTTAAATTTTATGTTCTGTAATTAAAATTTTTTTGGGAAAATTTGAACTTTTATATAAAAATTGATAATTTTTAGAAAAATGCATCAGTTCTATAAGTGTAGTTAGTGGAATTAAGTCGTTGAAACAGTTGTTTTTTTTTTTTTAAATATTTTTTGTTAGAAAAATATTTTAATTTTAAAAATAATAAAAAAATACAAAAAAAAAAAAAAAAATAAAATGTTTTATCGTTTTTCTTATCATCATCATCATCGTCATTGTGAAAATTATTTTCCATTACAATGTTATGGTTTAAAATTGAATGGATTATGGCCAATAAAAATAAAATCAAAATTAATTAATAATTTTTATACAATATGGTCAATAATTATAATATTTTTTGTTATAATAACAGTTATATTTCAAATAATATTTTTAATAAATAATTTAAATGATATTATGAAATTAACTGAATGCTGTTGTACAACATTTATGGGTTTACATAATTTATTTCGTTTAATACATTTACGATTAAATCGTAATTATTTGAAAATTATTTTAAATTATTTTAACCGTTATATATGGATACAATGGTAAGTAGAATTCAATTTTAATAATAAAGTATTTTTTATTAAAGAGAACTATAACAAAAATTCCTTTACTTTTTCAAAAAATATGAATTTATAGGTTTTTTAAGTGATTTGAATGCGAAAAATTATCAAATATGGAAATTTTTGTAAAAAATTAAGCCAAATACGCATAGTCAGTTATTTTACTGTTCCTTTTTTTTTTTAATTTAAAAAACTTTTTAATTATCAATCAATTGTTGAAAAGGACATGAGAATACATAAATACAGACGGTAACTGTTTAATCATATGGGATTATTTGGATTTTTATAAATTTTTTAAGGGAATGAGTTATTTGTGTGATTTGTAACAGAATTTATTTATCATGATGGCCGTATATATAAATTTAAGATACAATTTAACAAGTCTTTGTAGTAGCTAAGAAAAGAAGAACGACATTCGATCAGACCGGGAATGGAACCACGGACCTTTGCCTTTCCGGGGCAATGCTCTTACCAATTAAACTATCGGATGCCATGTCGCTTGCTGTTCTTAGTTCTTAATTTTTAATCATTGATGAAGAATACTTAAATCTCCTACATCTTTGAACTAATTAATTCAATCATTTAATTTCGGTTGACTTTTTCTATAAATGGAATCCAATAGAGTAGAGGAGGTGAAAAATATATTATTCAAAATTGTTTTTTTCTTTTCGCAAGTCCAATTTCTTCGACAAAAAATTAACTAGAAATTGAAAACAGATTTAATTTACTTTACCAAGACTAATATTTGAGAAAAAAAAAAAAACTTTAGGAACCGATTTCTTTTTTTTCAACAAAAATGTTTAATTTTTTTTCTTTTTTAGGAATAAAAATCACGAGAAAATAATAAAAAAATGTAAAAAATCAATGATAATATTTCATTTGATGTCAATTATGATGTTCATATTAATTTGTATGTATTGTATATTACCTGTATTTGAATTAATTTCAATATTAAAAAATTCATTGAATTTATTTATTGAAAATAATGATAAACCATTTCCATATAAAATGATATTTCCATATAAAATTGAAAATTGGTTTACATATGGTATAACATATTTTATAACATCATATGCTGGTTTAATTGTTATAACAACATTATTTGGTGAAGATACACTTTTTGGATTATTTATTATTTATACATGTGGACAATTTCAAATTTTACATAATAATATTGAAAATTTATTCAAGAATGGATATAAAAATGCATTTGAAAAACACATTCAAAAAAATAATAATAATTTTCATATTTTACTTAATGACGATTGTGTGAGAGAAGAATATTTGAAAATTTTAAATGAAATTGCTGAAAAACATGCAAAATTAATTAAGTGAGTTTTTATTTTTTTTTTTTAAATTTATTTCATGAATTTTTACAGTTATTATTATTTTTTTTACTTATTAAATTGTTTTTTTCTTTTTTTTTACAGATTTTCTAAATATTTAGATAATTTTTTTGGACCAATTTTACTTGTCAATTTTATAACAAGCTCAATTCTAATATGTGTTGTTGGATTTCAAATAGTGAAAGTAAAAAGAAATAATGAAATATTAAATCTTAAATGATATCCTTTTAACGAGTATCTTTTTTTTTTTTTTTATAGAATGATATATCGATTGAGAATCATGCAAAATTAATTTTATATATTTTATCAGCTCTAACACAACTTTTCATATTATGTTGGACTGGAAATAGTCTAATTGAAGAGGTTCGAAAAATCTGAATAAAAAATTAGAATTTTGAAATTAATTTGGGTAAGTTTTTTTCGGTGTTTCTTTTTTTTTTTCTATAGTCTTCTAAAACAGCATGGAAATTGTATTCGTGTGGTTGGGAAAGTGGTGATGTATCCTGTAATAAACGTGATTTAAAAAATAATGAACATAATTATCCGATTGGTGGATATAAATTCAATAGAAAAATTGCTTTCATGATAATGCGTTCACAAAAATCATGTAAAATTACAGCATTGAAATTTTCTGTATTATCCTTGCAAAATTTTTCAAAGGTAATTTCAACGTAAAAATTAATTAAAAATTTTCTAGATATTGATTTTTGTATTTTACAGATATTAAGTTCTTCGATGTCATATTTCACATTGTTACAAAGTTTATTGCAAAATGAATAAAATAAAAACTGCGGACACATTTTTTTTGTTATACCTATAAAGGAAATAAAATTTAAAAAAAAAAAAATGGAATTCAAATTATTGTAATGTTATTTATTTATTATTTCTCATTTGTATCTTTTTTTCAGTTTTTTTTCTGCATGATTTTTATATATTAACAGTAAAACAAAATTGATTTTAACACGTTAACAAAAAAGTTTTTAGTATTATTAATCTTATTATTTTTTTTTAAATTTTATTATTTTTTTAAAATTAAATTTACACTTTAACTTTTAAAAAAACTAGTTAAAAAAATTATGTTTACCCGTGCCGCAATCACTTTATATGGCGTAGTGATCATCTTGTGTAGTTATACGAAAAAAGAAACGTGTTGCAACAACAAAAACGCATGTGTGTAAGTATGGTACTTTTCAAAAACGTCAGATGATCATCTTTTGACGAAAATCAATAATTCATAAACTTTTTGACGAATGCGTCAAAAATTCAAAAACTCGATGACTTTGCAGTTGACTGCAAATATTTGAGCAGCAAAGCATTCAGTTTAAAGTTACTGTAAATTTGCTGTTGTCAAAATTATTAGATTAAATGTGGTCGGAGTAAAACGAATTTTAATAGAGGAAAAAATGAATAGGTGAATATTTGGGTGAATAGAACTTCTTATATAATTTTTTTGTCCATTTTTATTTTTTAAAATATAAAAATGACTTTTAGCAATTCTTCTTATAGCCTTCAAAAACGTCAAGTAATGCAAAAGCATTGTGATGCATTTGATTTGTCAATGATGCCAATAGAATCATGTGATCGTCAAATTTTTGACGTTTTTGAAAAGTACCTATCTTTTTTTCTGAGCATGTTTTTCTAGTATAATACGATGCCTCAACTTTTGTTATTTTACCTATAAGTATGTTTTTCGAATTAAAATAATTAGAAAGACACAGTTTTCATACATAATTGAATATTAAGATCGAAATACAAGTATCTAGAAAAGTTTTTTGACTTCGTTAGTTCGAAGCTTCTTACTATGCATTTCAAGGGTTTTAAAAATATGTATTTTAGAAGAGCAAAAAACTTTTCTCGTTTATCTAAATTTCGTTATTGGGCGATTCTCTGAAAAGTGAAACCAAAACCGAAGAACTAAAAGTAGCATTTATTCAATAAATACTAATATTGGTGTATCTTATTAATATAATTTTGGTTTTTGTTATCTATCCTTTGCTCATCAACAACCTTACGCATGCATCCGCATAAAAGAAGACCTATACATAGGTATGTACTAATTTTCTTCTTCGTTACCTGGACTTCCACATTATTTTTCTCCTACATTTTTTCAACAATCATTATTATAGGTTTTTCCATCAACATTTTTAATGTAGACATATGATGTAATAAAACTAAAAAAGCGGAATTTTAAAATTACCTAACACTTTGCAGAATTTTTAAGAAACATTTTTCTTCTTCGTTACCACCTCCTTTTTACACATATTTTAAAAACCAACTGAAATAATTAGAAACATATGTTATAGTTTTTAAAAATTACCCATTATATACAAAATATCAAAGTATCAATTATGCACATTTTGAAATACTTTAAAATTTTTATCTAAAAAACCACCAGAAAAATTTCTCTTCGTTACCAGAGAATCAACCATGTACATACGAGTATGTATGTGTAATATGTACAACAAATAAATACAAATGATGCAAAATGATGAAATAAAAGAATTCATTAGAAAAATTCCGAAATTCTAAAAATATTTAATTTATTTTCATTACCTCAAAGATTGTTTTTTTTTTCTCCTCTTTGTTGTGTATTATGATAGGTCTATTGGTCTGAACAATATAAACTTTGTTTTTGAAAGGATTTGTGACAAAACAAGATAAAAAAGTTGTAAAAGAAATGACCACATTTACGCAAATCTATTGATTAAGATTACGCATGAAATTATTCAATTTCAAAGAATTTTTATGTTTTTGTAAAATTAAAAAAAAATTTAATTAAAATATTTGCTATAATTAGAATTTAAAAAATTCTTCTTAAAATATAGTATTTTTGTTTAGTGTTTAATCAATCCCAAAAAAAAAAAAGAAAAGAAAAAACTTAAAGGTTGATTCACACCAACGCGGTATGCGAGACGGTAGCGGTAGGATATAACACGTACATTTTCATTATTTATTTCATACCACTGCAGTATACAAAATGCGGTAGACATGAGGTATGCGGTACATGTTGCGATATTATTTTGCATCGCTGTATGCACAATTTTACCTCGTACCGCGATAAAACTTTATATGTACTGTTTAGTTGTTTTCTGAATGTGCGTAAGCTAAGATGGAAATGTTTACAGAAAAATTAATTGAAATGGTGAAAAATTAATAAACCATCACACATTCTAAATTTATTTATGTATATTTATTATTTAGTTGTTCAATTTTTCAATTTCCTTCCAGCACAAAATAACAAAAGACAATATCACAATACCGCGTTGGTATAAAAGCATTTTACGAAAATTTTTTACCGCATATGTATGTTTGCGCTACTCGTATTGCTACCGTCCCGCATACTGCGTTGGTGTGAATTAACCTTAAGTAGGCAAAAAAATAACAGTTAAATCTACATAACATATGAAATTTAATATCAAACACGTAAATTTTACACATATTTGCATTAATTATTAATTATTTTAAAAATATTTTCAGTTATTTTTTAAGAAATTTTATTCAATTAAACGGTATTTATTTAATTAAAAATTTTTTTTTTGTTTTTAATTGATGTTGGAATGTTTATTAAGACACATTAACAAAATCTTTTTTACGTAGATTTTAATGATGTAACATAATCAAATCGAATCATAATATTAAGAGGTGACAATAAATTCTTAATAAAATTTAAATTAAAAATTTACATAAAATTGATTTTAAACAATTGATAACACATTTTACATAATACATGACATTTAGCAATATTTTTATTCCTCATTTAAATTTACATATGTGTGTGTATTTTATGATAATAAACAGTTATTTCCTTATGTTAATAAAAAAAATAAATTTTAATTTTTTGAATGCATCATTAATTTTTTTATTATCAAAATGCAAAAGGTTGATAATGAAAAAAAATTAATATTTTATTATGCATTTTTCTGGCTTTAAAAAAAAAAAAAAAAAAAAAAAAAAAACAATATTTCTCAAGGTTTGATAAATTGTCTGTAAGAATAATTGTTTTTTTTTTCTTGTTGTTGTTGATTTTTAATTTATTCATAAAACATATTTAATATGTACATCATGTAATTTGAGATATTATGATATTTTTATTCTTTTAAATTTTTAGATTTGATATGTGATACAAGTGTGAAGAAGATAAAGAACACAACAACAACAACAAAATTAAAAATAAACAATTAACATGAGAAAATAATTTAACTTGTTATGCTAAGTATGTAACTGAATAAATGAAAAAAAAAAATACCATGACGGTAAAATAAAAATATATATATACAAAAGAAAAAAAAAAATTAAACACGATAATTAAATATTTTTACAATAAATATACTGGCGCAAAGATACCAGAAAATTTTAATTTATTATTTTAACTGACGCCAGCATTAATATTCATTTTATTAATTATTGGAAAAAAAAAAATTAATAGTATGTAATTTAATATTTTACCGTGTAATATAAAATATGTATTATTCACAAAATATATTAATTTAAAAAAATAAAAAAATGTATATATTTATTAATAGATCTAATTTGTGTGGAATATGTATTTCAAAATAATGTTAATTAAATGAATTTTTTTTTTTTTAAATTATTTTTTTAAATAAACATGAATGTTATGTAACAGTACAGTTAGATTAATAATTGATATTCAGTTAAACTACTGTTTAAACATTTTTTTTTTTTTTTAAATATGTAATTCAATTTGTTCTTTTTTTAGCTTTCAATTTTTTTTTAAATTCTCATTTAAATTTTCGAAAATAGATTTTTTATTTGAAAAATTAAGAAAAAAATTACAATTTAATTTAAATAAAATTCAAGTAAAAATTTTTGTATTTAATATTATGTAATTTTTCTAAAATATTAAATTAATTTAAAAAAAATTTGTATTGTCGTCATTTTGTCTTAAAAAAAAAAAAAAACGTAAATTTTTTAATTATGTGATTTGAATTACTGGCGCCAAACAAATAAGTATTTTTTTTTTTTTTGTCGTTTTTAATTTGGATTTAATTTTCTAATGTTAAAAATACTGTTATCTTCATTTTTATTCTATAAAAAGGGATTTACATATATTGATTGTGACAAACTTCAACTGATTTGAAAGATTTAAAAAAATATATATAAAAAAGTAAGTGTGTTTTATTTTTGTAAAAAAAATTTACCTAAACCGAATATGTATTTTTTTTTTGTTAGCCTTTTTTTGAGAGAAAATAAATTCATTTTTTCAGTCATGATTTTAACATTAGTTTTTTTTTTATGAAATGCAATGTACGAGTATTTGAATATTAAATCGATGACGCCACATCCTTGCAGCAATTTTCCTTACATATTCTAACCCTACCATCAAAATATTTTTTTTCTTTCAAATTTTACTCTTTTATAAATTTAAACAATTTCTTATTCGAATCCTTATTTTTTTTTTGTCAAATACTTTTATTTGTCTTTTACAAAAGGTTCCATATAAAATTGAAAAATTATTATTATATGTATTTTTTTTTTCTCATATGTAAATACTCGGTAAGTATATGATTGTATTTACACAAATAAAAATGCTTCAATGCATAATAACATTTTTTAGTGGGTAACCGGAAACCTTTATTTGTTTAGGAAGGAACTTAACTTTGAATTTATATTGAAAATATGTCGTTTTACCTTTTTGTTATTAGTTTTTTTTTTTTTTTTTTTTAAATACAAGAAAAGAAAAATATTATCAATAAAAAAAAAAATAGAAAAAAATAAAAGAAAGAACATGAATACTTACACGTATCAAAAGAAGAGTTTATCAAATGTTGCATATTGTTTTACAATTTTTAAATCGTAATACACTTTGAATAAGGACTTTTTAAATGTTTTGAACAATTTTTTTAAAAAGCTACACCACTTGAAAAAGTTCCTTGGGTATTTCGATCAAGTTTTTAAGGAGTTGAATTTCTTTGATTTCGAAAAGGATTTTATTTGTTTTTGCTATAATTTTTTTTTTTTTAAGAAACCAAAAAATGTGAAAAAAATTGAACATTGTTGATTTTGTGATTTTTTTCATTGATATTCGAGAGTAAGATTTACAAGAGAGACAAAAAAAAAGGATAAAAGTCACTTAATATTTTTTTCCGAAAATAAATACAATTCACAGTCTATTTTTATTCTGATAATTTTATTAAATCCTTATTTTTTGACATTGGTTTTTTTCCCCCCTTACAAACACAGTGAAATTTTAGCTTAACTACAAGAAAATCATTTTTCTTATTCTAAAGTTCTTATATGGAAAAAAAAAGGACATGAGATGAAAGTAGAAAAATTTAATAATTCAATAAATCAAAAATTAATGTTTTTTTTTTTATATCTTTAGAGTACAATTGAAGTGAGTTTTCTTCAACAAAAAAAGACAAAAAAAAAGAAAAGTGAAATTCAATCTATAAACTCTTATTTTTCAATTTTCGTGTCCACACTCACTGTATATATTGGTTACTACTGGTTTATTCATCATTTTCCATTAAAATAATTTTATCGATGTTTTTCCTGCCATTCTCATCATCATCATTACCACCATTATTATCATCACCAGCACCAACAGAAGTAGCAGTAGCAGCAACAGAACCATTATCATTTTTATCCATTTCGTCGTCATCGTCATCATCTATTACAGCAATTCTTTTTCGTTGTCGTATCATCGTATCATTCACATTGATTATTTTTTTCTTTTTTATAACGACAATATCCTCATCATCATCATCATCGTCTGATATTTCCTGTTCACCATCTTCAGAACGATTTCTTTTATTACTAACTTTTGACTTGGAATCACTATCAATTTGATAGGTTTTATGTTTTTTTACTTGTGATACATTATCGTTAAGTTCATTTTCATCATTTGATTGCATTATTTCAATTCCTGTATTTATAACAGGATACTGTAATAGATTATTTGTTTCAGTCATTGATATTTTTTTATCATTTAGTTTTTTCGTTGCTATAGAATCATTTTTATCATCATCATCATCATTAATCCCTTTATCCTCATCAGATGAATCTGAATCAATAACATTTCGACGAATACGTGAATGAATAAAAGAATTTATTTTTGTTGTTGTTGTTTTTGTTGAAGAAGAAGAAATTTCCGTTTGTTCTATTGCATTCTGATTTTCAACATCAGATTCATCTGTATCACCTGTCAATTCTGCTAAACGTAATCGAAGATTTTGTGAGCTAAAATTATCATCATCGTCTATGTCTACGTCTTGTGTGGTTTTTATCATATTATCAATGTTAAATTTTTCACGTTTTTTCTTTGAATTTGAATTTTCTTTGTTTAAAATTTTCTCATTTTTTGATTGATTTATATTTGTGATTTTATCTTGTTTCTTTGTTTTCATATTATTTTGAGAATTTTCATGAGCTTTCAATGGTTCACGATACTCATCCTCATCATCACTTCGATTGAATACTAAATTATCAAATTGTTCACGACGTTTGTTCATGATATTTTCATGCAAATCAATTTCTTCATCAGACGATGAAGATATGTTATTATCCGTATCATCCTCATCCTCATCATCATCTTCACCATTTTCGTCGTCGTCGTCGTCATCATCATCTTCGGTGCCGTCATCACCTTCATTATCACTGCAATCATCATTTCCTTTTTCAATATTTCCATCATCATTATTATCTCCAACTTCTGTATATGTTCCATTCAATAATTGCACCCTCATATTTAAATCAGCAGCATTTAAATAGATTGGTATACGCCAATAGTTTTCCATTTCCGTTATAGGAGGTTGAATCCCAAGTGTAATTAAAACTTTTTTAAATTGTTCATTATTCATTGCTTCTCTTTGTATATCTAATAATGGAACTAAAGGTACACCATCATCTTCATCATCTGGTAATTCATCTTCTTTTAAATCTTCAGCTGCATCATTTAAACAATCCTTAAGCCAATTAATTGCTTCCTTAAATTGTTCATCGATTTGGTCAAGTAAATTTTTTACACTACCAATATGTAGAGGTGTCTTAACATTTGTTCGGTTATATTTTTTTTTCGTTATTTTTATTTTAGTTTTTGATTTTCGATTATTATTTTTTTGTCCTTTTTTATTGTTTTTTCTTGATGTATCCTGTTGTTGTATTGGATAACCATCATTATTATCATCATCATTATCAGAATTACCTTCATTATATGATCGAATATTTTGTGTTTTATGTTTTTTTGATATTTTTTTATTTGGTAAAATTTCTGATTTATCAGCGATTAAACCAAGTGATATCATACGTTTAATAATGTTGTTCTTTGAATGTTTGTCACGTAATACTTCAAGGATTTTATTGAGACAATCTAAATGAGAGTTCATAAAAAAAAAAAAAAAAATTAATGATGGTAAATGTTGAAAACAAAAACAAACAAAAAAATTGTATTTAAGACTAAAAAGTTTTGAACAAATTTTCTTTTATTAGTTTTATTGTTTTTCATAAAGTTACCTGGTTGTAAACGAAATTCATCATATAAATTACGTAATTGTTCATCCTCCTCATATTTCCATAAATTCTTTTTGGCTGCAGCGGCATTTGTTTTTTTTGTTGGTGCTTTAAAAATCAAACCCATTTCACGTAGTTTTTTCATTACAGCACGACGAGTACGAGTTTTATCAATTAAATTATCAAGAATCCAATCAATTACATCTAAAAAGACAAAAACAACAAAAAATAAAAAAAGATTTAATGGTTCTCTGAGTCATAAAAAAAAAAATAAATAAAGATACATTATTCTACATATGTATGTACCTTTATCAGTTTCTGGATTCTTTTGATTCTCTTCAAACAGCATTCTTAATTCATTTTCTTGTTCTTCAGACCATGAACCTTTATAATTTCTAAAATTAAAAAAACAAAAAAAAACAAACAAATAAATTTTAAAAAGCTAATAGATTGAAAAAAAAATAAATAAAGAGAACAGATATCAATTACGTGTTATAATCATCTGTGTATCCAGTTTCAATATCATTTGCTTCTTTTAATGTTTTATAGAATAGAAGTTCTGCATAAATTTTTGGATTATTTGGTGCAATTTCAGTAAAATTTCGTATAATATAAATTCCTAGACGACGTAATTCTTCATGATGATCATCTTTTGGTGCATGAAATACTTGTTGAAATATACGAAATAATGTCGCCTATATAAAAATTTATTATTTACGGAAAAAAAAAACGAAACAAAATAATTTTTAGACATGAATTTTCCATTAAAATTTCATATGACATGAGGTAATAAAAAAAAAATTTCTTTTTTCTCTTACACATGATTTTTTTTGTTTTTCTATTCACATGATTTTTAATGATATTTTATGAGTACATGGCAAAATTTCAATTTTATGAAAACTTTATTAGGTGTTTTTTTTGTTTTTATGATAGTAAATTTTTATTTTTATGAACCAATTTATCATTTATGGAAAATTACTGATATCAGAAGAGTGGAAAAAAAAAATGTATGTATATAGATAAAGGAAGTAGGGTCCGTAATAAAAGGATCAAAAATTGCTTGTTAAATGAATTTATAAACGGGACAATTGGTTTCTTATTTTACATTCATAGAAAATTCATAATCTTTATTAATATGTATATATACTTTTTTTTTTCTCATGTTATACACAGGACACACATAAATAAAAAGAAAAAAGAAAAAAACATTTTTATCGAATTTTTCTTTTTTCTTTTTGTAAGGAAAAAAAAAAAAGGCAAATAGATTTATTAATTTTTTATTATTATTTTTTTTTTTTCATTGAAATAAAATAAATGCAAATAATCCAGAAAAGTTTTGGTTGATTGAACAACTATAAATGAAAATTTTGATAGATATAAAAATTTACGCATTAGGACACATATGTATATTTTTTTTCTTCATATTTTCATTTATCGTATATCTATTAATTTTCAATAATGATGAAAAACAAAAATCATTCACACATAAATTATTCTTCTTTTGTCCTTTTTTCAAATACATATTTGTTTTTGTATAATTTTTTTTTTTAATAGATTTTTCGTTTTATTTTTTTTTCTTACATAAACTCCAAAAAATATATTAAATAAGTGCCAATTAAGCAAATACAAAGCATAATAAATATAAAAAAAAAGATATCATACTCTTTAATTTTAGAAGAAACAAAAAAAAAAGGATCATATTTTTGTTGTATATAAAGTATATATACATATATATAGTACCTCTTCAGTTATCTCTTTAATAACTGAAATAAAATCTAAGAAAATACAACAACGATGAGAAAAAACATTGACACACTATAAAATTTCTCGTTAAGTAGTAACGAATGATATTGTTTCCTTATATAGACAGACAATTTAGAAACTATGTGGTATATGGTAAAGGATATATTGTGGACTGGACAGGACAACAAAAGACATCGTCTTCACATATAATAAACACCATATAGTATTTGAAGAATAATAAACAAGGACTTTTCCAGAATAAGTAAATAATGTATAGGGTGTTTGTATTTTTTTATTTTTCATTTTAGGAAAAATTAAAAAATTCGTAAATAAAAAAAAAAAGAGTTGAAGAAAACATAAAGTTTAAACTTTTGAAGTTGTACGAATGTTCCTTAACACTCCGTACTATTTTAAATTTTACACCCGCGAATCAATTTTAAGTATCAAAATGTTACATTTTTTGACTCCTTATAAAAGTATGTTCCTGTGGGACTAGGAAGCTAAAGTTTGGCCAGGATATTCCTTCAAGGGACAAAAGTTATATGGTTATATGAAACAAGTAACTTTTCGACAAAAAACTTTTTTTTCTCTTATATGGGGCCCTCCTTAATTCATACCCTGATCTACAGAAAAAGGAAACATTTCAATTATTTTCTGACCTATTGCATTTTATTTGACTCAAATCGGTGCAATATAGCCCGAGATATAAGAGTTCAAAGTTGGCAAGTCACATATTTTTCATACAAAAAATTTTTTATATAAGAATTCAAAAATATTGAACTATTTTTTTTTTAAATTTTATATGGAAGGATATGTGACGTGTGAGTTTTAATGTTTGGCGCCCTGTTTCAGGGATCTTTTTGATGCCAAGGAGAGTTTTGTAGAAAATGACGAGCCTAATACCAATAACAATATAAATTCTATAACAGACTAATTATTCCCATATACTGAAATAGTAAGAACCAGTTGACCTCCAATCTCAAAGTTTGGTCTCCAATCTAAAAGCTGTTTAAGCTCTTTCTTATTCTCAGGATTTTTTCTTAATTTCTCATTTTTTTTAAATATATTCTCTTTTCTATCTATTTTCTATACAATACATATCACAGTGTCCCGAGATATTCAACTTTGAAAAAGGATTTTTGACAAAAACGGTCAAGAATGGAGTGTTAAATTTATAGGCTTCTTTTTTCAAATAAACAGCTGTAATTCTTTATAGTGTATAAATAGAGTTTTACAAATTTTTTCTAAGGACAATATCTTCGTATTAATTTGTTACAGCATTTACCGAAGGTTAAAATGAAAAATCTGTAAACCATGATGTTGAACAAAAATTATTATTATTTTTTCATTAGAATAAATGATTTATTAGAAATTTTCAAAAATTTGTTTTGTCTATTTTCGATTCATCCTATTTTAAATTTTGATCAAGATATGGTGTAAAAGTCATATGTGTATGTATACATATATTTTCGATGCCAATTAGAACTACAGCTACTTTTTTTTCTTCTTATATTTTTATTATTTTTTGATGGTGTTAAGCTAAATATCCTCATAAGCTCGTATTGCTATTTTACAATATATAAAATATCCTTTTGCAATTAGATACGGATTTATAGGTTTGACTTTAGTATAAAATATATACATATATATATATATATATATGAGAAAAGAGTTTTTAAAGTAAGCAGTTTTGACTAGCACAACACACATATGTACATGTATTTCCAGACAAAGAAAAAAAAGTGAAAAAAGACAAACTAGAACACCATATATGTATGTATGTACATACAATATACATTCTGTATTATTTTATATTAAATTATATATCCTTGGACCAGTTTTTAATTTAATTTAAGATTACTGAAACGTTTTTATGTACATAGTACATACATATGTACATATATGCCATATACTGGTACAGATGATTTTATACTTTGAAAGATAATTTTCAAGTAGAAATTACACTAACCTAAGATTAAAATTTATATGGTAAATGATGATCTATAGCATCTATAGATATAAGATACTTTTTATATACTATAAATATGTATGTAGTATGTATGTGGAAAGGAATAAAATAACGCTGCCTCATTCAACTTGTTAGAAGAACAACAGTTGATTGGATCGTATATAAAATGTAAGAAGAAAAAAAAAGTCTAAATGTAAAAAAAAATTCCATTTTCAAAACTTAAATCAAATGAAGTGAAGAAAAAGTGTTTGAAAAAGAAAATTGTGATGAAACTTTTTAAATAAAAACGTTTATTTTTATTTTTTTTTTCATCTTTCTTATAGAATCTGTATCTATGTATTTGTTCTCACATGGCGATATACAGCCGATTTTGGAAAAAAAAAAATTCTCTACGAGCAGACGCGGCTCTACCTTAAGGGCAAATGGGGCAGTGCCCTACAAAGAATTTCACCTTAAATTGCATAAAATTAATTATAATAAATTTAAAATTACATAAAAAAAGTAGAGAAAAATCAAAAATAATTTCCTGTAAATTGTTCAAAGTACATGTGTACCGATGCAAATATATGCAAAGAGAAGTGAAATATAATATACTTATATGTATACGTATATATTACAATATATTGTGTATAGGTACATACATGATACAATACATATGGTTCAAAATATTTCAATTCTCTTTGTATAATATTTTTTTTGTATGATCAATAAAATTAAAATCATAGTGATCATACTCAATGGGGCAGTTTAACAATAGCCCTATAAATGAGTATTATTTCATATATTCGTGTATGAATCATTCTCTCTCTTTATTCATTTTTGTTCAAAAGAAATTTATGTTCATGGGGCAATTTCAGTTCTGCCCTTAAATTGAGAAAATGTTGTGTCTTACCAAGTAACAATACAACACAAATTTGTCTCATAATTTTCTTTCTCATAGGATTTACATGGTAAAAAATTTACATCTCATTATAAATTTTTCACCTTAAAATTATATTTGTAAAAATTGTTATGAATTTTAAAAACAATAGATATTCATATTATTTTTATTCATTAATGATATTTATTTTATTATAATTATATTATTTTTTATAATTAATAATTTTTTTTCCATTATAAATTATCAATTTTACTCCATTTATGAAATTCGTTTCATATATTACAATGAGTAAATATTAATTTGGAACAATTTATTAAATTTTATAAACTTTTTGAATCAATTTTCAATAAATTTTTTTACAATTTTCTGATGATTTAATATTTATATGAAATTTTTTACCATGTACATAAATGTGTTAATGATACATGTTCGTTTTTCTTCCGTTCCATCTATACAAACTGTATGATTCGTTTATACCACGGGGCTGCTGGTTGATTGCCCAATGTTGTAAACATACAAATAGAGTACATTTCTTCTTTTCTATTCATACAAAATAATGTTGGTTCTCTTCTCATTATCTCAATTTTTTCTAATCCAACCCAACATATTGTTTAAATTTTGTTGTTTTTTTTTTGTATAAATTTTATTCATTGCACATAGAATTCACTCATTCTTTTTGTTTTAAATTTTTATATGGAAGGATTATGACTTCCTAACTTTAAGATGTTATATCTTGGGCTATGTTCTATTAATTTGAGTAAAATAAGAAGTACTATTTAAGGAAACATTTCACCTATGTAAATAAATGAGTTGTCAGGAGTAGGAGTAGGGATAAATTTTTTAATTTAGTAGAATAAAATTTACCAACAAAATTGTATAAAAGGATTAAATTTTTTAAGCTCTGTACATATGTACATAGGTATGTATATGTACATATGTATATATTTTTGAAAAACATAATTTTGTGTCTTGTAATGGTATTATCTACATAGTATTTAGATTTGTTCCTTTAAATTAGGCAAAAAAGAATATATTTTCAGTCAAAAATATTTATTAGGCTTTCAAAAATACATAACAAAAATTTTCAACCGTGAACTGAGAAAATAATACAAATACATAATTCCTTACAAAATCTTCAATGATATGATTTAGATTGACACAACTATTTTAA
The DNA here is from genome assembly GCA_939192795.1 of Bombylius discolor. NCBI lineage: Eukaryota > Metazoa > Arthropoda > Insecta > Diptera > Bombyliidae > Bombylius > Bombylius discolor. The sequence goes on along the minus strand of OW584241.1, from coordinate 14,978,237 downwards.
GTTTTAAAATAAAGTTGAAAAACAAATTTAAGAAAAGGGATTTTTGTCTAAATATAAATAAATAAATATGTAATATATAAAATATAAGGATTCTAAATAAAACGACATACCGGAATATTTCAAAGTGTTGAAAACCGAGCAGAAACCCAAATAAACTGTCTCCACAAAAAACGATGTTTCTGAGCATTTTTTTCTACAACTTTCGGATCCTAAGCATTGATGCGCGTAGTTTTTTCGGTGCTCTACAACTCGCGTCTTATCGAAAGGATCTTTTGCATGTCAGAGGTAGTTTCGTAGAGAATAATAAGAAAAATACCTTGCAAAAATTTCAAAACAATCGGATAGGAGAGTCCGGATATTTCCAAGTTGAAAAACGGATTTTTCAGAAAAACGTGTTAACATTGATTCTAATGCTAATATCCTTGAAACCTTAAGCAGCCCCACCATTTGATTTCCCCACGAGCCGCCACTGTCTACGAGTATATATGTACATACATATGTATATGCTTTCTATGTATGTTTTTTTTTTTTTGCTCAATGATTACGCGAATATGCGTTATGTATATTATGTATATACTTTCCATCCATATATTTAAAAAAATATATATACGTACACACATACACACATATGTATAGAAAAACTTTTATGTAATTTTCTTAAGTAGCGAAATGATTAATTTTTTTCTCAAATTCCAATGACTTTGATAGATTAAGTTGGACTTTAAGAACAGATAAAAGAAAAAAAAATTAGATAAAAAAATTTAAAAAATAAAATTAATAAAATAAAAGAAAAAAAAAATTAAAAATAAAAAACAAACACACATACACATAAACATTTTTTTTTATTTAAAAAAAAAAAAGTTTTATTCTTTTGGATTTTCTGAGATTGAACATGAAAGATGCAAACTTTTTGATAAGGATATGTTTCTATTGACATATGTATATACACGTATAAACATATATCAAGAATTCTCATTTTCATTTTCTATTTTATTTTATTTTTTATATTTTTTAAAAGAATCATTAGATTCATCAATTTTCCAGTTGTTTGATGTCAAATCATTGGAATTTTTTTCTTTAGAAAAATAAGTACTGTTACATTTATTATTTATTTGTAAGAATACTGTATCTACTGAAGGTACATTTTATATGATTTTCCCATATGTCATTCCATAGAGAGAATAATTTGAAAATAAAAAAAAAAAAAAAAAAAAAGACGGAGATTTTGTAATCGACAAATTGTCTTGGTCAATGTCCTGTGAAGGATAATGACGAGAAAATACAGAATATCTAATGGATTTTTTTTTCTTGAATATTACATTGAGAAATTACACATTAAGTTAATTAGAATGAGATGTATTCTGATATGAGGAATATAGAGATTTAATTGTAAAGAGCATCGAATTTTTTTTTTTTTTTAACGCAAGATATAAAAAATAGGGATAAAATCGCTTGATTGTTTTAGAAAAAATTTGTGGTTTGAGTTTTTCTATTGAAGTATTTCTGAGAAATATTAAATTCTCTGATTCTAAGAATTTTTTTTTCTTCAATTCGAATTCTTCAGGAATAGCTTTTAATTGAAAAAAAAAAAAAAAAATTTGATATATGTAAAATGAAAAAATGCCATTTACCATGCTAAGAATATTGTCAAGGACAATAAGATTTTCCAATGAAATGAAGCTCTTATAAATTATTCTGCGTAATTAAAAAATATAATATTAAAATTATTTGACAAAAAAAAAAAAAAAAAAAAATTCTTGAATAAAATTCTTCAGTACCAAAATTACACATTAAATTTGACTTTTCACAATATTTTTTGACCTAATTTAATAGAAATAAGACCGAAAAACAAAAACAAAAAAAAAACAAAACTATTTTAAAATTCATTTTAATTTAAAAATCAATTTGAATATTAAAAAAAAAAAAATTGATTATTATCTTGTACTAAAACTTTTTTAGAAAAAAAAAAAAATAGAAGAAAAAATTCAACTTTTTTTAAAAAAAAAAAATTTGTTTGAAATTTTTAGCATAGTTATGATGATGTACAGAAAAAAAATAATAAACTTCCTTGTTTTTCAAAAAATTTAAATTTTTATAAATTTTTTGTTTTTTTTTTTTTTCTTTTTTATCTTACCTGATATAACATTGCTGAACATTTGCAACCAAAAGCAATTCTATGTAAAATTGTAACAGCACTTTTTAACGATTTCGTTGAAATTTTTTCCCAGTCTGTTAAAACTAGAGTACAAGCACGTACCACTTTGGGATTTACTAATCTGAAAATATGAAAAATGAAGAAGAATTTATTTTTTTTTTTTTTTCATAAAATATAAAAAAGTTAAAAGTTTTTGAAAAAAAAAAAATTTTTCTTTTTCTTATTGTATGTAATTTAATTTTTGTTTTTTTTTTTTTAAGATTTTATTTTAAAACTTTACATAACTGACTTGTTTAGCTTTACGACAACTACTCGGATATATTTTTTGTTCTTGATTTAAAACTTATTATCGAGAAAAAAAAAGAGAAAAAAAAAAAAACAAATTCAAACTAAAGAGAAAATTTAAATATTATATAATTCTTTTGAGACAAGTTTTTATTTTTTTCTAATTTTAAAATCATTTTTTTTTTTTTTTCAAAGAAAGATAAAAAGTAAATAACTTTTGAATACACAACTAAGGCAGGATAATTCATCGTCCTGGTCATAAATGCTATTTTTTTTTTATTTTATTTAAAAAAAAATATATATATGAATGCTATTTGTGGGCCAATTATGTTAGCTTTAGAATATGAACAAAAAAGTTTTTATTAGAAAAAAAAATTTATAAAAAAAAAAAATAAAGTGTAACTCAATCAAATCAATGCAATTGCATCAGGAGTAACAACAAATATATCTACATAAATACATAATATATCAACGACACTGATGATGTCATCATGATAAGGATGACGAACAAAATCAAATCAGATTGAAAAATAGATTTGCAAAAAAAAAAAAAAAATCGTACTTTATTTTTTTTTTTTTCTAGATTTTTATTTCTGTTATGATTGCAGGATTGCAATTTTGAAAAACATCAATCAAATAGAAAATAAATGGTAGATAGAGTGAAATAAAGTTAAAATTAGATATTCAATTTATGCATTTTAATTCACGTGTACTTTCAATGATAACAGAACATTGAATTAGAAAAAAAAATCAAAAAAAAATAAAGAAAGAAAAGTTAGACAACACTATGACAGTTGATTTATGAATAAAATTAATTTTTTTCCTTTTATTCCTTTTTTTTTTTTATTTTTTTGAATTTCACAAAAATGTCTATTCAATGCTTAATTAGACTTATTTTATTCATGAATATAACTTTTATTTTAATTTAACATTGTCTTTTTTTTTTTTTTTTTCATTTACAGATTCTTTTTCAGGAATGTTTTTGTGAGATGTAAATTTTATTATTGTTAAAATTGCGGTGAAAAGTTTCAAGAAAAAAGATATTAAGTAGTGTTTTTTTTTTTTGTTTTTGTACGTTGTGTCAATTACATTGACAATTTTATTTGTTATTGTATTTATTTTCATTGTCTTTATATCTTTTATTCTATTTTTTTTTTTTTTTTTTTTTTGGTTTTTTAATGAAACTTTAAACTTTCTATTCCTTTTTAATTTTTAATTGTTTTCTATTGGAAAACAATTAAAAATTGAAAAGAAACTTTTTTATACAGAAAATAAAATAATCAATAAGAAAAAAAAGGGTTAAATGCGAAGAACATCGAATTTTTCAGTTGAATAATTGAAAATAACAATTTGTCAATTTAGTAATTAGTTTTCAATAGTTATGTAAATGAAAATAATATCATAGTGAAAAATTAGGTCATTCATTGATTAAAATACAAATTTTTTCTCATTTGTGTGTTTTTGTTTTTTTTTTTGTATTTTTTGCTGAAATGAAGAAAAATTCAAAAAAATTATTTATGAAATTGCTGAAAACAAATATGGTACATATATATCTAATTAGATCTTACAAGGTTTTCTTTTTAAAATAAATTAAATATGTTATTTGAAAAATATTGAAATAAAATGAAATTCAAAGATGGACTAATAAACTTCAAATATTCACTTTGTTTATCCTTTATATATTTTTAAATTTAAATTAATTATTCTTATATTTTTATAAAGAGTATTTTATTGTCTGAAAAAAAAAATTTAATGTCCTTAATGATGATTTTCATGGCGTGGCAGGAAAATTATTTATAAAAAAATTATTTTTTTTTATTTTTCACTTACCACTTAATATACTTATTTTAAAAAGTACACCATAGCTCATAAATATGAGCACCTTAAAAAATTTTTTATTTTACAAAAAAAAATAAAAAAAAAAATAAAATAAAAATGAAATGAACTCATTATGCCATTCTTCAGAATTCATTTTTTTTATTTCCCCTTTTTCGAATTTGAAATAAGAAAAAAACACAAAAAAAAAAAAAATATATATATATTAATAATGAACCAACGAACGATACACGATATACTGCAGTCATTTGTAATCACCGCCAGAAAACCCAATTTAATAGGGAAGTAATGGGAAACTTGAAGGAAACCAGAAGAGAGATGAAAAAAAAAAACAGAACAGAAATGAAATGAAATAAAATAGATCATTTTTTTTTTTACTTTTATCAAAATGAAAAAAAAAACGCGAAAAAATGGATAAAAATGCCTCATTGAAGTCATCATGAATGCATTTGTAGGCCATTAGGCATTTGATTTTTTTCTTCTTCTTACTTTTTAATACATTTTTTATTTCCTTTATTGCTTTTATTCTTTAACTGTGTTCTAGTTTTTGTTGTTCTTTTTATTCAACTTCTTGATTTTATTTTATTTTTTTTCTTTTTTAAAGAACATTTTACTGTCACAACTTGTGGGTCGTTACACTTATTCAAAGTTTAAAAATGTGCCGCTCTGCCACGTCAAAAGAATGGAAAATTGCTTTTGGGGTTGAAAGAAAATTGTCTTATAGTTATTGAAGTAATTTATTCAATGGGTGAATGGGTGGCAAATGGGTGTAGATATTGTGATACCATATATATTGTACTATGAAATTGATGTAATTTATAGAAAAACAAGTAAAAAGTAGAAAGTAGAAAGCAAAAAAAAAAAAAAACCGTAGAAGTAGAAAAAGAAGAAGAAGAAGAAGAAGAAGAAGAAGTTTTAGTTTAGATTGGCATACATTTTATGAGATGACTATAAAGGTGATGGAATGGTAAATTTACAAAAAAAGGAAGAAAAAAAAAAGAAAAGAAAAAAAATTGTATATTGTCTATATAGTGGTATTGGTAAATTGACGGTATATGGCAACATTATAAATTGTTATCAAACGACAATGAATGTCTCAATAAAAAATAGAAATGGTGAATGATTATAATGATGTCGTTAGTCTTTAAAACTTTTCTTTTGATGTTCACTTTATTAAAGATTTTCCAAAATAAAGTAAGTTTTATGTTAAGTGATTGATATGGAAATTTATCTTAATACATAGTAGCAAAATCAAAGTACGATTTAAAGAAGAAAAAAAAAATAGAAAAAAAAAAGAGAATAATTGATAGATTTGTAATGGCTCCATTTTTATGCATTGTAAGGATTCATTCAATTTTTTTTTTTTTTTCAAACTTATTTTTCGTTATTGAGGGAATTTTAATTTCATTTTATTGTGAAGAAAATCAAACTGTATTTCATTATTCAAAAATGACCGTGATTTAAAAGTGATAATAAAATTCATTTGATTTTCAGAGGAAATTACATTTTTTTTTGTCTATTTTCTAATGAACTTTATTACATTTTTTTTTTTATTTTTTTATTATTTTTGATTTAGATTCAATTTTCAAGAAAATTTATGATTTAAACATGAAATATTTCATAAATTTTGTGTTTTTCTAAACGTTTAAAGCTTTAAAAAAAAAAAATGAAAAAAATATTATAATTTTTTTCATGTGAACATTAATAATAATTTAATGTTAACAGAATTTTTCTTTCTCTGCAAGAACAAAAAAAAAAAAACACTCAAGAAATTCAATAAATAAAAGAAACACTTTTAAAAACAAGAAAGGATAACTACTACACATATAGGAGTAGATAAGAAGGCAAAACAAAAGACTGAAGAATATGTAGAGAATATTTTTAAATTTTATGTTTTTTAAAGCATCGTTTTGTGGTAATAATAATATTTTGCAGCAGCCTCACAAGTTTTATATTTTTATAAAAAAAAAAAAAAAAAAAAACGATAATAAATAAATTTGACGTTATACACATAAAAATTTTATAAGCTTCATATTTATTTTTATAATGATTCGTATTGAATGTGTGGGTGGTGTAACGCTAATTATTCTAACATAACGATTGTTATTTTTTTAACCACCATATTTATTTTAAAAATAAAATTTTTTTATTTATGATTATTTGAAGCAACAAAAAAAAATATATATGAAAATTTAATAAATAATTTTTTGTATTGTCATTATAAAGGATAACATCAATATAAAATTGCACATTTAAAAAATATTTAGAAAAAAAAAAAAATTATCGAATATAAAATGAAAATAAAAAATAATAATAAAAAATAAAAAAGGATCTATAACTTGTGAAATCTGATATATCAAAATTGCAAATCTCATAATGTTTTAAAGTTCTCTATTTTTGTTGTTGTTGTTGTTTCGTTTTAAAATATGTTTTATAAAATTTAAAAGTATTCGTATAATTAAAAAAAAAAAACAACAACAAGAAAAAATTAATATTTATACAGAAAATGTAAAAGAAAAAAAAAATAAAATAAAAAACAAGATGAAAATTATACAGAACCTTTTGACGCGTTTATTTACGCTTCATAAAATATTTTATGATATAGACAAGTGTTTTCATAATAATAATAATACGAAGGTATACACAGTTAATATTTAATGAACTGACGACGAAGCGATAATAAAATCAATAAAAATTCTATATTTTTTCTTCTCATCATCCTTATTCTTTTTGTGTTTCTTTTTTTTTTTTTTTTCTCATTATTTTAAGAAATGAAAAATCTTCAGAATTTTTACATTTTCTTAAGGATGAAGAGGAATTTGTTTTTCATATCTTTTTTATATTAAAAAAAAAAAAAAAAAAATAAATAAAGAGTAACGATAAAATAATAAAAGTTCAATATTAACGAAATTCTTTTTTATTTTAAATTAAAAAAAAAAAAAAAATTTTATTTAAGAGAAAGTTTGAGAATGAGATTTTATTTTACTTGTTTTTGTATCTTTGGCTATAATTTAATATATTGAAAAAAAAATTTTTTTTTTGTTTTTTTTTTTTTTTTTTCGATTTTTTTTTTTTAGTAACGATAAAAATCTTGAACTGAAAATTAATGAATGAAGTCAATAGAAAGATTTGACTGGAAGAACAGAAAAAACAAAAATTTTTTTTTTTTATTATTGAAAAGATTTTCATTTAAAAGAAAAATTTTTCGATGAGATGTAGAAAAGCAAAAAAAAAAAAACAAAAATCTTTGAATGATGATGTGGACGGTATTGATTTTGACTTTTTAACTTTTTTTTTTTTTTTTAATGATAAAAGGATTGTCTAAGGATGATAAGAAAAATGAAAAATCAGACGGTCATTAGAAGTATCATTTATTATCTGAAAAATTATAAAAATTTGAATACAGGGAGTTTTTTAAAATATGTACAGAAATATCAAATGCAGAAAAACTTTTCGAAATTTTGTAAACTTTCCGATTAGAAAATATCTATAAACTTTTCAATTTAGAAATTATAGAAATATGTTTGTTTTGAGAGAAAGTATATATTTGTGGATGTAAATTGAAGCATGTATTACCCACTCAATTTTAAACTTGTAAACTACATTTAAACTTTTAAATAAACTTTGAAAACTTTAAATTTCAATAAATTCATTAAAATCGTTACTGCAATTAAAAAATATCCTTGAAACAAGATCGAATTAAACAATACATACATGTTTTTTCCTTATAAGTTTTCATTTCATAAAAGTATATGTACATATGTATCTACATCACTCAGACAATCTGATTCTGATTTTGGTTTTTATTCCACCAAAATACCTATTTTAATTTTTAATTGCAAATTCTCTCATTCTATCTTTTAAGTTTAAAGCGATGTAATAATTTTTTTTTTATATTATTTTATTTTCATTACTTTTTACTACCATTGTTGATGTACATAAATATGTACATATGTATATTTTGTATTTGGATATATATTTGTATGTGAGACTTAAAAATTTCACAGATGCAAAGGAAATGAAAATATTACATTGTGTATATTGTCGTCCAATGGGGCAACAAATGATAACACAATATACATATGTATGACAAACTAAAATATAAGTGGTAAACGCGACTGCTGGTGCGATAACAAAGAAAGAAAAAAAAAACATTGAAATAATCTCTAAAAAGCTATGTATATATTTCATAATATATATTAACATATAAATATATATTTGATTGTCTATCTATTTGTGCGTATCTCGTTCGTTGTACATATAGTTAAAACAAGTAGACTAGATAACAAAAAAACAGACTAACATTGAGAAACATTGAATTGAAGAGTAAAGCTAAAGTAAATCACTAATTAGCTCCCTTGGGTATTATAATACTGTAGAGATATCACAATAAGCGCCATCATCGACCACCAGAGAAACACACAGCAGAATCAACATCAAACCATAACAACAATAATATAACTGAATAAAGAAAGATCCTTGGGATCGGGATGAATACAGAACTTAGGATTTATATTGTCAATATTAATACACATGTACATACAAACACACTTCTATATATGTATATAGTAAACAAACTAACACTAGACAGACAGACAACATTTTTGTTGCCGTTTTTAACTAGCTCAAGTATATTTTCCTTTTTCCATTTTCAAGTATTGCTCCCATATAGCCACAAACCATTTCCGTTTTTATACTTTGACGATCTGTGAGTTTTATAAGGCTCCAAAGTAAATATGCGATTGAATATATAGATATATGTATATACAAATGTTATTATCTATTTATGTTTATGTTTGTGTATAACATTTTGAAAATACACACAATATCAAATCTAATGCGTGTGAGATAAAATTTTCTTTTTAAGTTATATATACTTTTCTCATGGTAAATGAATAAATTTTCTAAGATTTTTCTTCATTTTAACTGTTGTTGCTGTTTTACTTACATATTTTTTTTTTTCTTGTTTTATTTTTTAAACTTTATTATAAAAGATGTTTGCTTATTTGTGAAAATTTAAGTATAGTATATTTTTTTCTTTATAAGTAAAAGTCATCTTTTCATTTAATAGAAATTTCTTATTTGCTGTAAGGATACAATAAGAAAAAAATAACGAAAAAAAAAAATCAGTATGTATATAATATATTTATATACTACTATACTAATATATGTATGTATCAGCGTATCTTAACTAATACTAATTTTAAAGTTATGAAGAAAAAAAAAAACAAACAATAAGAAACTAAGAAAAAGTAACAACATACTAAAGTGAAGAAGAAAATTTTTTAAAAAGTTTTACTGGTTTCATTAACTATAAACTCTTAAAAGAAAAAAAGAAAAAAAAAAGATGAGAAAAAAAAAATTCTTAAAAATTTTTATATAAAGAAAAATGTATGCACAAGTATAATGAGACGTTAAAGGATCTTAAGATAATTTTTTATGTGTTTAATTAGCATAAAAATTTATGTATTTTGCCTAATTTACTATTTTTACATGCAAAAAGTAAAATAAAAAAAATAAAATTATTATCAATGTTGTCATAGATAACGTGTTCATATCATATATATAGATGAATGAAGAGAACTTTTCATTTTTATTTGTCTTTTGCGTGGGAGTATAAAATGTATCTATATATAGAGAATGAAACAATTGGATGTGCACTTACATAATATGTGTACAACAATATAATGATTTTAATATATTTCATTTATATTTAATCTCATGGGAATCTTTTCGATTACTAAAAGTAATTATGAAGATAAGATAAAATTAAAACAAACACAAAAAAAAAAAGTTATTTTAGTGTTTTTTAAAATTAACAGATTCATTTGCAATTTTATGTTATTTTTTTTTTTTCGTTTTGTTTTTGTTAAATGTTTAGTTATCTCAAACATTGCTAATTGCTGCTAATTAGTATTTGTGAAGGACAGTTTTATAATTTTATATAGTATAAAATTTTATGGTATAGCAAGGATTTGTATTATTAAAGAATAATTTTGAAGGTCTTATTTTTGTTATTAAATTTTTTATATAATATTTTCATAAGTTTGAGAAAAATATCATTAAATTTGTTTTTGTATTTTAATTATTTTTAATCCGAATAATAATAATAATTTTCAAATAGATTTTTCTAAAAACAAAAAAACCTTGAATTCTGGATAATTTGAGATCAGAATTTCTACAGATTTTTAAGGACATTTTTTTTTAAACGAAATTTTAGTAGTTTTTATAATAAAATAATACAATATAAATTAGCTTTTGAAAAAAAAAAAATAATTGTTTTTTTACAATTTAGCAAATTAAAAAAATTTAAATACATATTTCAAAAATTATCTATTTATATCGAGTAACTAAAATATACATAAATTCTCTTGCTGACATAGAAGCAAATATGTTTGTTAAATAAAAAGTATCTTTGACTATAAATCGCTCACATTATTAATCCGTTTTTTTATTTACTTACATATCGATAAATTATAATGTATTCATAATAAATATACAAAAATTAAAATATAAAATTTAAAAATTAAAAACCTATAAATTTAACGTATAAATGATGTAACAAGATTTTTATATTGCCAACATTTTTTATAATAATAATTATTACTTTTTTTTTTTTTAACATACTCAATGTAAATGATTTTTACAGATTTTAATTAAACTGAAATAAAGTCATTATACTCAACTTTATCCTGACAATTACCACATTCATTTATTTTATATAATATACACACATTATCTCATTCTTTTTCTTGTTTTTTTTTTTTTTTTTTTTTTTTTAAATTTTTTTTGTTTTTGTAAATTTATAGACAAAAAGCTTATAATATGGTTACATTTTACATTGCAGAGGCAATAATTCTCAATGAAAAATTATATTTAAAAAAAAAAAAAAAAAAAAAAAAAACACGAGGAAAAAAAGTTTCTGACAAAATAAATTTTCAAATAACAGTGCTATAGAGCGAGAAAGAGAAGAAAAAACAGAAGGGAAAATTATAATCACTGCCAACCAATTGGTAATAATGGTGGTAAAAAAAAAAGTTTTTTTTTTTTTTTTTTTTTTTCAATTCATGTGTAAATATTGCAGAAATAAAGAAAAAAAAATTAACAGGGGAAAAGTTTTTTAAAATTAAAAAAAAAAACGAGTAAAAATTATAAGCTCAAATTCTATAGTAGAAAATTCAATTTCGTTAAATGGTAATTAAGATAGCAAAGTTATTAAAAGAAGTTTGTGTGTGTTTTGTTTTTTTTTTTTGTTTTTTTGTTTTTTTTCAATTTAAACGTTGCTCCCTTATATCTTTTCTTATAAGTTATATGCTCTCTCTTCTGAAGTAAAAATACAAAAAATTTTCTATTAAATTATTTTTTTTTTTTTTTCATCTACTTTTATATTTACCTACTTTCTTTTTTTTTCATTTATTTTTTTGGTTAAAGTATGAAAATTGTGAGAAAATTTATGAATTCATAAGATTTTTATCGGTTCAAGTTCATGTAAATTATGAACAAAGTTGTTACAGTTGCTTTTTTGTTGTTGTTGTTGTTTTTTTATTTATTTTTTTTAGTGCTGTTATAATATGTATACGACGAACAGAATTTAAGTAGGTATATAATGCTTAACTTTTTGAAGGATACTTCCTTTTTTTTCGCCTTAGGTGTATGTTATGTGGTAAATATGCGGAATAATTGCCTTAAAAACACCTAAATATATGGTGGTTTTATTTTAAAATATATAAAATGTATGTATATGAATATTTTAACAGAAAAATTGCTTTAAAATATGTTCAAAATATGCTTCAGTGGTTTTTACATGTATTTAACTATATACATGTGTATATGTATATAATATATACATTAAGTTTTTTCTTTAAGTAAAAGTATCTAACATAAATGTTGATATGGAAATTTTAAAGTATAAATTTTATATGTAGATAAAGGGTGTTATAATGCGTATAATGTTAAACATAAGGTATATATCATTTTAAAGAAGAGTGCTAAATGTATTTTAGATGTACCTAACACATATAAAACGTAAGAGAATAACTTAATATAGTATATCTATTTATTTTTTATTTTTTTTTTTTTTACTTTCTTCCTCTGATATAATATACATAATATGTCTACCGGCTTGTTTCAAGGTAAAAAATTTTAAAATTCGATAAATTCTCATGTGTGTATCTTCCTCTTGAGTATGTTATCATTATTGTTAAAAGTTACATCAAGATGTAGTAAAATTATGGTAAAAGTAATATTTTGTTTTCATATAAAAGAGTTTTAAGGCTTTTATAAAAAAATAAAAAAAATAACAAAAACACAAAACTTTTACATTTTCAAAAGAATATAGAAAAAGAATAGAAATAAATGAAAACTTTAAAGAAACGTAATTTACACGCATTATATACATTTTCAAAATGAATGAAAAATAAAGTAAAAAGTATAAAATGAAAAATTTTCGTTTTGGTAAGAGACTTTTAGTGATTTTGTTTTTTTTTAATGGAATTGAATCATTTTAAACGTATGGTAATATGTACATAGAATATTTTAAAATAATAGAAGCAAATCTTCTGGTTTTTTTTTTTTTTTTGAGTAAAACAAAAACTTTGTATGGAAAGATGTGTTAAAAACAGAATGAAAAACTTTTAATTTATTAGAACAATCAGACATCTTATTTGCAAAAGAAAACACGAAAATTTAAAGAAGAAAATTTCTTTTTAAAACCTCAAAAACTGTTTTTTATTGAAATAATTATTTTCCTAAAATCGCATAAGATATTACGATCAACAAATTCACTAAAATTTCATGTTATGGAAACTATTATTTTTGACAATAATAATCCGCTTTTTTGCTAATGTTTTCTTTGAATGTAATTGAAAAATTTTCAATTTATCTTTTCAAATTAAACAATAACAAAAAAATTGAATAATAAAATTTTTCTTTTCTCTGAAAAATTAAATTATAAAATTATCTTTAAAATTTATGAAAATTCCTATAAAAATAAATATGATAACCTTTTTGTTTTTTTTTTCTTTTATTTTTTTCTTAAAGCAATAAACTGGAAAATTATTTTATTTAATAAAACCTTTATTCATATCATTTTCCTATTTCAAATTTCCTTTATTATTTTTTTTTTCTTTTAAAATATTTTTTCTGCAAATTGTTCAAATAATCATATATTTTTCGAGATAACGATCTTGCACCACACCGTATACTCATAATCATATAGTATGATATTTTTTTTTCTTCAGTTTTTTTTTTTATATATATATTTTACAAATTTATAATCGTTTCTATATTATCATAACATTTTCCGTTTAATATTATATTTTTGACCACAAAATTCAAATTTAAATTTTCTTCTCAAGAGAGATAAAAAGGAAACTAAAATAAACTAACTCAAAATCACATATGTACGAAGTATATGTACTGTATGTGTAATTTTTGAATACATACCATACATATATATATATTTATGTATATTTTAATTCTTGAGGATTTCAAAAAAGGATACAGTATATATGTATAAATGTACATACTACATACATATGTATGTAAGGGCTATGTATGTATGTAAGTACTTGTGGTGTGGTTAAAATTATCGTGTAATACAGCAATTTGAAAATTTAAAGATTTTATGGTTTTAAAAGTTAACCATCAACAACTATGCACAAATAATAAAGATAAAAATGAAAGAAACCGAATAGAATGTATAATAGAAAAAATAAAGAAAAATATCAAGAAAAAAATAAAAATAATAAAAATTTTGAAAAATACTAAAAACATTTAGATCATAACAATTTTCATTATTTTTGAATAGCTTTTTATAGTCATGTGCCAAGAGACTTACTTTGTATTATAAAAGTAATGTATGATTACGAGGTACATTATTTTGTACGAAAAATAGAAAAGAAAATAATAAGTTTCTTTTTATCCTTGCAATAATAATAATAATACAATGAAACAACAAAAATAAAAACACTTGTAGAAAAAATACAATGATCATACAAGGCAAAGCAAATATTAGCAGAATTATATCAAATACTGATATAGCTAAAGAAATAAATGATATGAAATGATGAGAAACTGATGTTTTCCTTTTGCTTTCTGCTTATACATATATGGTTAAATGTTATATTGGAATAAAATAGTCCTTATCCGGTTTCACTGGGGCAATTTTAATTCTAACATCACAAAATATTAGAATTAGGGTATATCACTATACATACATATAAAGTTGTGTTATAAATAGAAGGATACACAAAAATAATTTATGTACGAACACATACATACATTATATACATCCATACACATATGTGCTGCTATGTAATTTTCATTTTATAATTATATATAATCTAAACTATACATTTAAAAACCTACAATAATATATGTACATATGTGTATATCCAAAGTACATGGAGAAATATAAAATTTTTCATTCTCATCCTTTTTTTTTTTTTTTTTTTTTAAAAAAAGAAAATGAACATCGGCAAAAGTTTGCAATAATTGTCATTTCATTTTCGTATACATATACATATGTATATTATATGGGTGTACAATGTTTAATATGTCGTCATCGTCCTTAAAAGTATTTTAACGATGAAGATTTGATGGCTATTGTTCTAGTTTTATGAAAGTTTTAATTAGAATTTTATTTGAGGCAAAGATAAGACAAAAATTATGGAGAAAAAAAGGAAGAAAGAAATTATGTAAAAGAAATAAAACAGAGTTTTGTAATCAGTAAGCGTTAATATTATTTAAAAAGAAATATGTAATAAAAAAAAAAACGTTAATAAATGATTTTTTTAAAAAATGTGTTAACTTTAAAGAAAAAAGATAATAATAAGTTTTAATGTGTGTTTAAAGCTCCTTTCGTCCTTGAATCAAAAAATTTCTGGAAATTTTATTATAATGGTTTTTTTTTATCTCTCTCTACTAGAATTTAATATTACATTTACAAAATACATAGCACGCCTTTTTCTTTTTGTATTCTGAAACCGTTTCTTCATTGGAAATTAAACAAAAAAAATTCTATTATGTTTTCTGAAGGTGGATTATGTTTACAAAATAATTACTAAACATCATTTCATATAAATAATCTTTAAATATGGTGTTTCTAAAATTCTGTTATTCCAAATAATGAAAACTATTTTTGTCTGGAAAATAAGAGTAGTTCGTTTATTTTAGTTTCAAAATGCTAGAAGTAAACTATATAAGGATACCTTTGAGGATATTCTTGAAATTTAGATGAGAAAATCAATTTTAAATTTTACTCTCAATCAGAGCTTTAAAAAGCAAAGAAATTTCATAATATCCTTTGCAGATACATAATATAAAGGACACAAACAGTTAATAGAATTTGAATGACCATGCTGATAGAAAATTCACAACTACAAAATGCATATTAAAGTAAAAAAAAAATAAAATCATCATGAGGATAACAATTATCACAGATACCCTATGGTAAGATGATACATATGAAAAAAAAAAAAAACAATATTGTAATGAAGATATTTATTTTTTGCTTGGTAACATTCGATAAGCGATTTTCATTTTAACGCTGTTGTAATGTAATCGTCTGTCTATGATGTCATTTACCATCATAATAATGTATGCTTATATGTATGAATGTGTACATATACTTGTATATTCAATGTTATCCTGAAAAATATATATAACATACTTATTATTGTATTATATATGAAAAAAGAGTGCGTGTGTGTATGTGTGGTTGAATTTCATGCACTATCATGGACTCATTAAAAGACCAACGTGATTATCATTTATAATTACTCTGTCGATAAAATCTTATACTCTTCATGTTATATCAATATTTAACACCGCCCTTTTATTTCATTCTATCTACTATATACATGAATATATATAATCTATATCTCAAAACATACCATATATGTAAAAGAATTATTTAACTGATGTACTTATCTCGTATATATGTATTTATTAATATACATGTTTCATAATATATATAAAAAGGATTTAATATTCGACACATGTGTGAACAAAATCCTCTTTACAAGCATACAAATTGCAGGCTTCATATACTTTTCATAAACCATATAATAAATGAATCTACACATCTACGTATGTATGTACATATGTATATAGGTATAATATGTTTACTTGTACATATATTATAGTTTGTTTTATATTAAATTTAGCCTTTCCTGTTCGTTAAAGAATAAATTAAATTTTATTATGTAATTTAAGTGCATGTTTACTATGAATTTTTATCATATTACTCGTATATTTAATGTTTTTCCTTTTATATGTATAAACAATAAATTAATATTTGAAAATTTTCTAGTCTTTTTCTACATATATCATTATATAACCGCGTACACATAACTAAAATTAAGATAAAGTGTAATATGTGTTTTAATTTTAAAGAAAATAAAATTTATAAAACAATTTATATTCAAATTTTTCAATGATATTCTGATGGTATATAATATAATAAAAATAATAACATAATATAAAATTGCATTCAATGTTGTTTACATGATATTAATTTGCATGTAATTAAAATATCAATGTACTATGAAATTAATTCCGATGCAAGGAAGTATAAAGCAACCAAGTATATACATACTTAGATGTATGTAAAATGACTGTTGTGTGTTTGTGCGTTTATTTATTTTTTTTCTCCTTTTGTTTTTTAAATTCATGAATAAATTTACAAAAATAAAAGGATCATAAACACACGATTTTCAATTTCAATTAGAATAAAGATTTATGTAAAATGTCTTTTTAATATTATTATACTTCAGAAAGAAAATATGCTGAATACGTGATTAAATTTAAAAAATGCAAAAAATAAAAGTACCGTTCTCTTAAGGATACACTTAATGATATGCTGTTTTTAATGCTGAAATAATAAATATCTTCTTTTTTTTTATATTTGCATTTATTTTATAATGCAGCACCTGACAAGTCCTTTTATTTTTCTAAGTAATCAAAACAATTCTGAATTGCTTAAGAATTTGTAAGAAGATACGCACAAAAAAATGCATTACGGACTAAAATGTAGGTCAATCGATTTTTGTGAAGAAATTTTCAGGTCAAAAATAATATCTGGAGTTGAAAAGCCTATTAATCAAAGAGTTTATGCTATTAAAAAATTAGTTTTTTTATATGTATTTCAAATAAATATTTGGGTAAGCTGTTTTTAAATTATTTATTTATTTATTTTTTTTTTTTTTAAAGTTATCATTTTTCAAGAAATTATATGATTGGGCACTCATCGCTTGTTTTTTATAGTTTTTCAATGAATGCTCAAATACATATTATTTAAATATTTTAACGCCAATTGTAAAAAAAACTTTAAAAAATAACAAAAATAAAAATAAGCTTCAAAAGTATACCACAGAAAAGATTATTATAATGCGGTAATTTTTTTTACTTCCAAAAACATCTTAAAATTTAATTCATTTCCTGTAAAGATATAGATAGCTTTTTTTTTTTAATTTAAAAAAGAAATCCTTCTTAATAATAATTATCCTTTCAGTCACAATAAATTTTCATAATGATTTTTCATATACAAGCAATTAAATTTTTCCTTTTTGTTTTTTTTTTTATTAACATCGTCATTATTACGCATCATGAATGTGTTTTTAAAGGTTTTAAAACAATAATTATTTCCTTTTTTAATTGCATCATCAAATTATCGTTTAAACACTTTAGAAACAGTGTTATATACTCGTATACATATATACATTAAATGAATTTGCTTAGATTTTAAATGAAGGTTTTGTTATAACAATCCAAATAAGAATACACTAGTAAAAACTCTTATAAACTTTAGTATGTACTTAAAATAAGAAGACAAATAAGTTTCTCCCCCATTTTCTCAAAATAATATAATTGAAAAAAAAAAGACAGAAGAAAAAAAAACAACAAGAAAACAAAATAAACGGAAAATTATAATATCCTTTCTATACAAAAAAGTATATATAATATGCAAGTCCCTATCATAGAAACCTTATAAGAATATTATATCAAGGATTAAAGAATATTTTACAAGACTTTTATATAAATACACACAATACTTTGAAAAACAGTTTTTAGTATACTTATTACATGGTTGCCTAGAGCATAATTCGGTTTTGTTTTCCAGCTCCAGCATCGTGTACGCTGCGATGCGATGGTGCGATGTCAAATGTTAATATCAGAAAAGACGATGTGATGTTCTTATGAAAATTTCTGAATTATAAAAGGATCCTAAAATGTGCATTATATGTAGTATGTTGTTTTCTTCAATATAATTATAATTGTGAATAAAAAGTAAAATAAATAGACATTAAGAAATATGCATGTACGAGTATATTGTACAAAATATCTCATAAAATGGCAAAAGCTTATGTTTAATTATTTCATCTCATTAAATGTGATTAATGTTAATTTACTTACTTTTAAATGTCAGTTTTATTTTCGTTTAGTCGTCAATAATTTTTCTTTTATTATTTTTTTTTGTTTCTTCTTCTTCTTCATTTTAAGTATATGATTACACAGAAGTATTGTATGTATTTGTTAAGGACAAAATAATACGGTCTTTACAAAAAGGATTATAGAGGAAAAGTAAAAAAAAAAAGGTCAAATAAATTCCAATGATATGTGTATATATTGGTATTATTAGAAATTTTTTCGTTTTTATATATGTATATACTCAATTATCTGGTAATTCAAAAAATTTACATGACTACATACATATATGTATATATGAGATTCTGATCTATGTGTCATGGTAACTTGTAACTAATGATGGTGAGAAATTTATAGTATGTAAAGGACTTAAAATATAGAGGGTTTGGACACCCTTTTCCAAAAAATTTTTAATAATATAATCTGCTTTCGAAGAAAAAATTTGAGGGTGAATTTCAATTTGAAATAGAAAAAGCGATTATATGAATGTCATTTTCAGAACAGGTGGATGAAACAGTTTTACTTAAAGGTTTCTTAAAATTTATTAGACAATTGCCATCCTGAAATATTTTACATTGCCATTATAGCAAAAATTAGAAAAAAATAAAATCTTATTATTTTATTGAAAAATTTAACAAAATTAAGGTAATCAGATTCAAAATTCGTTTATTGAGAAACAATCTAAAACATTTCAGATTTAACTAGTACAATGATCAACAACAATCTAGGCATTATTCACTTTTTAAAGCTTGAACTTTGTCGGAGTAAAATTTTCGATATACTCTTTATGTTTTTCATAAAGTATAAATTAAAGTAATTATGTAGTTAATTTTGAATTTGATGGCCTCAATTTATATTTTAATGAAAAAACTCATAAAATGTATGTGATATTCAAAAGTTATCATTTTTATTTTTATTATTAATTTGTCCAAATTAAATTTACAACAGCATATAGCATATTTAAAGAAAAATTTAATAATGAAATGTTTAATTTTCAAGAAAAATGTCAGAACATTTTGTGGACTTCATTAAATTTAAGACATATTCATAATTTATTATTTAAAATTAAATAACAGAGAACAAATGGTGAAAATTTTATTAAATATATATATTTTTTTTTTACATAACTAGAAAAAAAAAAATTCTGGAAATATTCATTTACAAATCCACCTATATACAAACTACAAATACATACATATACACGTCATTCGTATAAAACGTACTCATAACGTTTTTCATGAAAATGTAATTAAAATATCTTTATATACATTTTCTATGTGTATTTCTCTTCCTGAAATTATAATTTTGTGATTTATTTTCTTGTACGTGTTGTAGATAGAAAATGATAAAAATTCATTTATTTTCAAAAGTATGAAGGTGTTGTTTGTTGTTGTATTTGTTTTTGTTTTTACCACATACTAGGAATCAATTATGTATACCCAACAGATGATGGTTTATAATTGAATTTTTTTTCAGCTGTTTTTAAAACATAAATCTTAATAATAATAAAAAAAAAAAGAAAAGTGAGAAGAAGGTGCTTTGTTCTAAATTTTCATTATTAAAAATATGTTTTGTTTTTTCTTCATTTTTTAAACGAAGAAAAAGTAAAAATTGTACTTTTATGACAAGGAAATTTTTAGTTTTCTTGAAAAAAACGAATTTTATTTTTTTTTTTTGGTTTTTTAATTTTTGACAAGAAGAAAAAATAAAACGCTTTTCAAGACAAGAAATGTAAGATAATGATTTTCTTTTTCATTTAACAAATTTAACATTTTATTTTATGAATTTCGTTTTTTTTTTTAATTAAATTTAATTTTTACATTTTTCTTAATTCTCTTGAAATTTTATTCTTATTATCTAACTTGATTTTAATTTATATACTCATTTCGTTTTCGCGAAATTTATTTCAACAAAAAGGATAAAGTATTTAAGTGCTCTTTTTTTTCTTTCAACAAAAAGAAAATCATTAGAAAAAAAAAACGACTAACAGTTACAAGGACATATTCATAAAACTTTGTAATTTCAAATGTAATTTATAGAAAAACAAAAAAAAAAAAAAACAAAAAAAAGGAAAACTATATCTTAAAAACGTATTTGGGTTTAAATAGCTAATTTCTAAAAATGACGATTTAAAGTATTTCTCTTAATTAAGTTTTGCATAATAAAAAGTTTATTTCATTTTAAAAATAATTACGTACAATCAATTTAGTCAAGTGCAATTTTGGTTTTCAAATTATGGTACTAAACTAATTAGATAATTTATACTAATTAGACATAACAATCTCTGACTTTTCTCTGACTTTCTTTTTTTTGTTTTTTAAATGTTTTCTCTTATTTTTCTTTTTAAGTACCATAAATTTTAATGCATACAAACGAACGCACTAAATATAAATTCAAGTATTAGACATGCACAATAAAAGAACAAAAACAAAAACAAAAAAAAAAAAAAAACAAAAAAAAAAGAAAAACAAAATAGAAAGTACTTTTTACAGTGCCAAAGAACTTCTGTATCTAATGAATGACTTAACGAATTTTTCTTTTTCTACTTTTAGTTTTTTTTTTTTTCATTTGGAACTTTTTATTTTTCCTCTTTTTTTGTTTATTCATTTTTTTTTTGTAATTTTTTTTTTTCCTAACCCTTTCCATACAAATAATTCATTCTAAACAATTTTAAGTTGTTAGTTGTATAAGAACAGCATTAAACAAAGTTAATATGTATTACCATTTTGTTTGTTAAAAAAGGAAATTCGTAGAGAAAAAAAGGTTCCTTAAAAATGGCTGACAAAAAAGAAAAAATTGTAAGAAAATATTCTCAGAAAGAAAATTAGACTGCTGGCAGTAAATAAATTAATTGTCTTACAACGGACGTGTTTTATTTATTTTTTTTCTGTATAAAAAAAAATAATAAAATAAGTAAGAATCTATGTAAAAAATTTTAGATATGAGTTACATATTCTATTTATAAAAAAAAATTTTCATTTTCATTACTATTTCAGATCCTTTCTTGTTTCTTTGAAGATTGACCTCACCTTTTTTTTTGTGTTTTTTTCTTCTATGGTTAATTAAATAATTTATGATAAATGAGAGAAAAGGGTTAAAAAAAAATTTAAAAAGATTTATTCACTATCAGATGTAAAAGGAAAAAAAACAAACAACGGTTGCTGCGGGTATTATAATTTTTTAAATGTTCTTTTTCTGTACGAAAAAGTAGGTATACCAATTAAGGAGTTAAAGTTTTAAATGTTCTATCATAATGGATAACTTTGACTTAAATACTAAAATTACATTTTATTTTAAAAAGTTGACTAATTAATAAATATATAAAAATATTAATGTTAACGTTATTTTATCTGGGATCTGGTAATTTCGAAAAGCACATCCTGTTGAAAAGCATGTGAAATGTCAAGCTTTTTTTCTACTTTACAATTTTTTTTTTTGTTTGAAATAAAAATTATCTGTAAATTATCGCATACATAAATAATAAATAGGCACTATTTGTGATTATTGATAAAAAATTACATTTCTCGTCCATGAAAATAAAAGTAGAGAATTCAAAAAAAAAAAAGAATAATACGTAAAATATATTCTCTTTTTCAACTACGAATTTATTAATTAAAATGAAATGGAATGGAAAAAAAAAACTCAAAATTTAAAAAAAAAAGAAAAAGAAAAAAAATACAACAATAAAACATTATCCTGAAGAATCATTACCTTTAAAATGTAAATGGGCACTTTGTAATAAAAAATTCTGTTTGTTATCATTATTACACCATCACTGTCATTTATATACTTGTACATGTACGTACATAGACTGATTACGAAATATTTGATTTTGACACCTTATATGGTTTTCTATGTATGTATATGAGTGTCGGATTCAAAATTAAAAATAAATAAATAATTCATATTAAAACAGAAAAAAAAACGCTGTGAATAAAATACAAAATTTACGTATTTTTTTCACTCGTCCTTTTTTAACGAATTTTTATTTATGTTTGTAAGCGTATTAACGGACTCTTTAAAGTCAAAGTGAGTCTGTAATTCTCAAATAACGAGCATAAAATATCTTTTTTTTTTTTCGGTTTACCAATTATTGAAAAAAAAACTGTTTTATATTATTTAACTTTGTTTTTACAAATTTTTATTTATTTTTTTATTTAAAAAATGACAGAAAATCGATTTCACTACAGCAGACGCCCAATTACCATTAACAGAATAGTATTAAAAACAGACTATACACATACATATATACACATATGTATATTAAAATTAAAACGAAACAGAATTTCAGGATTGTCCAATCTAAAAGGATGTTTTAGTACATTTTTTTTTTTTCGTTTTTTGTTCGCTTTTTGAAATGATAAGCACACTTGAAATAAAATGCATTCAAATAAAGAAAAACAAAACATATCTACATATATACATAATACAAAAATATTTTATATAACGTTAATGTGTAATATGAGTGAATAGATGAAAAAAAAAAAAAAGTAACTTAAAAACTTGATGAGATTAAAAATTTGAAGCCAAATTTTAAAAATATGCTTAAATAGCAATTCATACAAATTATTTTACTTACCTTTTTGCAAAGTCCTCAAAACGAAAATCCTTTTCCACTATAACATTTTCTTCTGTAAAAGTTAAAAAAAAAAAAAACAACAACAATAACAACAAAATAATTTAATATAACACAAAAATAAATTAGGAAAATAACATTCAAAAGAAAATTTCAGATAAATTAGCGTTTTGTTAATTCGCTTCATTAAATTTTATATTTTTCAACAATATTCAATATTTTCTATTTTCTTCTTTTATTATTTTTCTTTTTCTTCTTACCTTCTTCATTTTCTTCATCATCATTGTAATAATCTTCTTCATTGTTTTGTTCATCATCATCATCATCATTACCCTTATCATTTTTAGCAGATTTTTTTTCAACTGCAATAAAAATAAAATAGAAAAAAAAAAAAAAAAATACAGTTATTAAGGTCAACAGTTATATTATACAAAAATATTTTTGTTTAAAAATTAAATTAAATTTTTGTGCAAAAATTCAATTTTTTCTTTTATTTCTTTTTTTTTATTTTTTTTATGTACGATAGAAAGTTAATGACTAAAAATGCAAAAGAAGAGATAATAAAATAAAAAAAAAATTAAATAAATGCAAGGACAAGAATTTATTATATTGAATTTTTAAAATGACATTTAAAATGAAAATTTAAGAATTTCATATGATTTTTTTTTTCCATTGAGGTATATTGATAAATTTAATTTTCATTTAAAATGCAAAATAATCAATAAATTTTATATTATTCAAAAATAAAATGACAAGTCCATCAGGTATGTGTATTGTATTTTATAAATATACTTATATTGAATGTCATATATGTATATGTAGATACATATGTACATATATGTTTTTAGTATTTTCATTATAAATGCAATAAACAGAATTTTATATACATATATGTAAGTATATATACGATTGTATTTACTCGTATATTATATATCTATAATATATGCAATTCATTTCAAATGAAAATATTTGATCGATCGATTTAAAGATACTATTGATACACTATATAAACAAAAGCTTTAATTACATCCCTTTTATAACATAATTGCTTTTAAGTTATCATAGGTACTATAAATTGGGTTCTGTTGATTTTATATAAATGATTCTTGAAAGATAGAAATTCATACAAACATATACATACATATATCTATGAATGTATGTATCTACGTATGTATAATAATTGAAGTACAATACAAATTGTATTTACAAACAAATCTACTGTTTAACTTATTTCAAAAGATATTTAAAATAAAATTAAGATCAAGAAACTATATACTTTTATAAATATGAAGAATGAGTATGATGAAGTATCTGAAATTTTACAAAAACCAAAAACCAAAAGAAAAAAAGAAAAAAAACAAATACAATTGTAATTTATAGTAGATTTTCATTAAATAAAATTGTTGATTGAGAATTTTATTTTAAAATACTGAAATATAATAAATTTATATTGTTGTACTGATTTTAATTGAGAATTTTAAACTATTTTTACTGTTTTGTTGTTGTTTTTTTTTGTTTTTTTTTGTTTCTGGTTTTAGATATTTCACATTAAATTGTTTTAAAATGAAATTGCTAAAATTACATAGCAGCACATATTGTGCTGTAAAATATTTTTGTTATTTGATATCCTGACAAATTTTCTTAAAATGTCTTATTTTTTTGTTGTTGTTTTTTTAATCATCTGTGCTGCAATTGAATTGTTTCTTTCAATAAAAACCCTTTTTTATGTATCATTTTATTCTTGTTGATTCTTACTTACTTTTATTGGTTTTTGTTTTTTTTTTTTATTTATTTTTTTTATTGTTTTGTCTTTATGCTTGTATTTCATTTTAAATGTAACAATTACGTAAAAAATGTTGATTCTGTTAATGGCATTTTAAGTATATATGAATCAATGGGTTGTGTAGTGGGTGGTTTGTGAGAATATGTATTATGTAACAATTTTTTTTTCTTACATTGTATGTTGAAAATTAAATGTGAATCTTTAGAAAAAAAAAAAAAATAAATAAAAAAAATAAAAAAAAAACAATTATAAAATAATGGAAAAGAAATCGGGTTACGAAGATGAATTCTCAGGTTCATTTGGAATTTAATATTTTTTTATCGATTACTCCTAACAATATAGTCTACGAGTATCTGTCTGTTTTTCTAGTTTTTCATGTATTTTTTGCTTTTTTTTTTTTAAAGAAAAATAAATTTTTTCTTGTATGTATATAATGTTCATTATGTTCATTTAAGAAACAGTTGTTCTGGTCTAGACATTTTTTAAATGATAGTCTCAATTTAAAAATCCAACTATTACAATAACAATATTATTTATATTAGAAAACATATAGTAAAACTTTTTACAATGCATTTTAAATGGTTTACTAATTGGTTTTAAAATAAATTTTGCGTTATATACAAAATTTCTTTAATTTTTCCTTCTGTTTTTTTTTTTGTCTTGTTTTGTTTTCTATGGTATATCTTTCGAATAGTTTATTTTAGTTTTTTATTTACAATTAAAACATAAAAGAAAAAAAAAACGTTTTTGAGTTGAAACAAATTGGAAATTTTTCATTTTAGTAATTCCATAGAATTTAGGTTAAATTTATAGAAAAATATAATTTTAATTAATATTTTTTTCTTGGGAAATTACACAGAATTTTATGTTGTTTTTTTTTTTTAATTGTCGTATAAATGTTGAAGTTCTATAAATTAATCCTTTTTTTTTGTTCCCACAAATTTTAAAACAATTTTATGTTTAATTTATAAAAGAAGATATCAATGAATGACTTTTAAAAACACTTGTGACAATTCAATGGAATTATTTCATTTTTTTTTTATTTTTTTATTTTATTCTAGAATGCTTGTTCATATTAAATAATAAAAAAAATATATATGTATGTATACATAAACGTTTATCAAATTGTATGAAGCAGTATGGTCCATTAGAATTTTTCTATTTTTCTAAATAAAATAAATTCTATACACAATTGTAACATCTGTGTGTTCATCACAGTCAAGTGAAAATGATACAGAATTCATTTATATATACATATGTATATATATATATATATTTTATATTTCATTTTATGTCTTCATTTTAAATACAATCGAAAAGGAAAAAACATTGACCTTTTTGAAAATTTAATTAGAGAGAAGGACAAAAAAAAAATTAAACGAAAATTAAGACATAAAATATCTCTAATTTATTTTACATGTTATTTAGATTGAAGATTTTTTATTTATTTTGTTTTTTTTTTTTTGTTTTTTGAAATGTATCTTAATGTTTAAGATTTCTGTTCGCGTCATTATAAATTAAATTATACAGTTTTTGATGTTCTTATGTCTTTTTGGTATACTTTAATTATGAATAAAATATTTTGAAATTATTTGAATTATTTCAAGAAAAAAAAAAAAAGAATTTAACATTTTTTTTACAGGTTTCAGTACTTAAACCTTATGTCTTTAAATATTGTCTATACTTTTGTTTTTTCTAAAGCCTATCCTTGTTTTAAATTACAACATTTCAATTAAAATTCATAAAAATAGCTCAAGTTACATTACATTCAGGTGACATTATATTTTTGTAATATATTAAATTAATTAATGTCCATCACATTAAAATCGTGCTTTGAAATACGTTTACGTTTTTCTCCTACTACTTATGTACTTCTTTACTTTATCTTCTCGTAGATACCATTAAAAAAAAAAAATAAATAAATGAATTCCCATGACAGTCTGGGTTGTTGGTTTTATTGTAGATATTTTTAAATAACAACAAACATAACATAATAACTTTCTAACATTCATAGCGTCATTAAAATCACATTAAAAAACGATGAAGAAATGAAAAAAAAAAAAAAAAAAAAAAAAAGACGATGATATCATACCGTGTTGTTACCATCATACTCATCATCCTTTTTTGAATATAATATACAGATAAAATACAAACACAGATACATTCATATACCAAAAGAATTATTATTATTAAACTATGAAATCCGATTGCAATGTACAACCGCACAAAATTTATACATGTACGATATGATGTTTTTTGATTCATTCAAATGTAGAAATTTATCATACATGTATTTTAAAATAAACTACAAAATATTCATAGAAGTTTTGAAATTATAAAGCATGAAAACACCTGCTATTTTCATTCATTTAAATTTTCAATTTTGTGTTGAATTTTATCATATGATTATATTTAAATATAAATTGTATAAAGTAGAGAAAAAAAAATAAAAAAGGATAATATAAAGAAAGAAGACTTGTCATAAAAGCAACAGACAGGATTTAATGTATACTATATGTAGTATGTGTTATGTATGTATGAACATACTTGCATTTTTTTTTTTTTTGTTGTTGTCTTTTTTCATCATTTCTCAAATACTTTTCAAATGGAAAAAGGATTCTGACATTTTCATTAAAGGAAAAACAAAAAAAAAAAAACAAAAAAAACAACAAAAAAATGTTTAATTAAATCACGTTTTTTATTCAAATAATGAAACACGTTTCAAATTATTTTACAATTTCAATTCTTTGAAAAAAGAAAAAAATAAAGGATGTTAAAATAAAAGATGCTTTCAATTAAATTTGTAAATTTCAAGAAAGAAAACTTAAAGTAAATAAACACTTAATGTAATTACGACTCAAATTAGAATTTAATGATACAAAAGGTAATTGAACTCAATTACAATTCCATGACAAAATCACAAGAGTGTTAATTCTTTGAATGGTTTAGTTATTTTTTAAAACTTTAAAATTTTAATTAAATTTAGTATAATTTATTCTAGATTTTTTTTTTTCGAAATAAAATTGCAATTTTTTTTAATCTCTTTAAACATGTTTTTTTTTTAAGTCATTTTTATTGTCAATTCAAAAATGACGGTAAAAAATAAAGAAAATCTTCTAATTTATTCATGTTTTATTTATCCAGTTTTGTTCACACAAAAATTAGATATTACACAACAATTTGCATATTGCATAAAATTTTCAAATTTAGATAACATTTTTGCATAGATAGAACTGCAATACAAATACTGTTACTTCAAACTTAAGATTTGTTTCATTATACGAAAAAAAAAATCTTTTGTCAAAAATATCTTTTCTATAGACTTTTAATATTGATATACCACAATTTCATCCATTGAAATTCACTTTACTAACACGTAAGCCTAACGGAATAAAAAAAGAGAAAAAAAACACATTTTTTCTATATGGAAGTTTTATGAGATTATAATCAAATTGAAGGGTTAAAGTTGATATATCTTTGCAGAAAATTGTGAATGGTAAAGAGAAAAGTGAAAATATTGATTCTGTGGTGTTTAAATACACTTGATAAAGTGTAAAATGTTTGTGCGTGTATTTGTGTATCATGGCGAATATAAGAATTTCGTAGTGATACTTATCTCGTCCTTTAATAGTTCTATTTTTGTTTTTATTATTTTTTTTTCAAACGAAAACCCTAAAATTGCTTTTGAAAGTTTTATCTTTAGGAAACTTTAGGCAACAACTGTAATACTGTGGGATTTCTGAATACAATCAAGGTTTTTATTTTTTATTTTTTTGTAAATGGTGGAAAAATGTTATATTTGAGGAAATTTAACTTTGTCTGTTGTTTGTAAATGTACTAGTGCTTCTTTTGGTGTTTTGCTTTTTTTTTTTCTTTTTTTTCAAACAAAAAATTACTATGAAATGAAAAATAAATTTAAAAACGACACAAAAACCATTAAAAGTGTAGAATTTTAAATTTATCATTGGAATATTGTTGTTTTCTGTTTTTTTTTCTTTTTTCATTTTGCTTGTATTAATTGTTGGGATTCTGAAATTTAGTTTCAGTTTTGAATAGGATTCACTATTTTTAGTGGCTTAGTAACAGAAAGTCCCAATTTTGTTTATTGTATCGCAAATTCACAAAAATTATTCATTAATTTTCAACAAAAATTCCAATCGTTAATACTAAGTCCTTACAACGTTTTTTAATAACCGATGTTGAATTTTTCTTTATTACGGGAAAATCTAGTGATTTGGTTGAAAATTAAGTCTTAATTTTGTAAAAAAAAGATGCTCTTGCAGTTGGTATTATGTATTTGTAGTGTTGTGTTAAACTAAATTTTTTTATTAAACAGAATTTCTACTAGAAATTAAAGATTCAAAAATACCATACTCCCATTTAAATATTAACCTCCTTACAGTAACAAATTATTAATGTTGAGATTGTGTTTAGTAACACAATAAAAAAACAAACATTTTCCATCTATTGTAGGTGGATTTTAATATTCATCCTGAATATTAAACGAAGTCATAAAAATGATTTATTTTTAAACAAGAATAAAATAAACACTCTCTAAAGCCATTATAAAAATCGAATAGCTCTCAGCAACAATACTGGCCATTTTTTTTTTTTTTTCAAAATAGTAGAATATATTTTTTCTATAGAATACAATCGTTTTTTTTTTTTAAAAAAACAAAAATTCTATACATATTATTTATAAAGTTACATTATTTGTCATTCGTGTATATCACATAAGCATCATAATCATCCAATTTGTAAATTACTATCTATCCTCAACTATTTTTTTTTTTTTTTGTAAAAAAGTCTTGTGATGTAAATCACGTACCAAAAAATCATTGAAGATATAAATTCTTTTCAACTGTAAAATGTGAAAAAAATATATATATGTACATACTTATTATATACATACACATATATTTCTAAAAAATATTGTTTGTAAATTTAACCGATTGACGATATCCTTGGGAAATTGATTTTTTACGCATAAACTGTTATTTAGAAATTTATGATTTGACAAACAATTTACGAAAATATATATTTTTTTTTTTTAAAAACAGAAAAATCTACAAATACATATAAGTTAAAAAACGCATATCTCTACATATACTATACTAGTATTTTTTTTTTATCTAAAAATAAATGCGCGAATAGTAAACGTTTCATTCAAATTTAAAAAAAAAAAAAAACACAAATAAAAAAAAAAATAGATGATGAAAAAAAAAATGACACTCATAAGAATTATCGTAAATCGTTTTTTGACACAAGTCATTTTCAAAATAGTTGTTTATCAAAAAAAAAAAAAAAAAAAAAAAATTCTGAAAAAAAAAGAATGAAAAGAAGAAAAATTTGAAAATTTTGCACAATTTTGTTCCCTTGCGATAAGTAAACTTTGATATACATTCGATTAAGATAATGGTGTTTGATAATAGTAACGAAACATAGAACTCAATTTAAAAATATGATGATGACAGAATATTAAAATATTTTTCAATTTTATTTTTTTTCCTATTATTTTGATTTATGTAAATATATTTTATCAATTTCAATATTTTATACATAAATTTCAATTTTAATCAAATAATGTAATGAGGAAAAACAGAAACAAAAAAAAATAATATACAACAGAAACAAGAAGGTTAATATTCGATACAGGATCAAGCAAAAAGGAAAAAAAAAATTTTCGAAAATTTTCAATATTAAAAGGGAAATTGATTAAAAAAGTGAAATGAGACAAAATGTGATATTAATCAAGTCAAGTGTGTGTCGCATTTGTTAAATAATGAAAAAAATCTTTAAGGATTCTACCCATGCTTTATGCTTTTACAATATTTTTGGTAACCCCACTTTTTATTTAGAAATATGCAATAAATCCCCAAAAGAGAAAATTTTTGTTTTCATGTTTTTTTTTCTCTTTTCTATTGTATTTTTTTTTTTCATTTTAACCTGTAACAGCAGGGATCATATTGGAAAATTTTTCAATGTCTAATCTATTGTGTTATCGAGGAAAAAAAAAAAGCCTTCATAACATTTACTACTGGTGGTGCGGTTGGTTATTCGCGTCTATGGTAATTGGTTTAGATTGTAAAATAGAAATTTGAAAAAAAAAAAAAAGTACAGAATCTTTCTTCATCCTCAAAAAAATTTGTCATGAGTTATGGAGATGTTTTATTTTTGTATCAAACCAACAACGATAGGACGATTTACGAAATTGTGTTCATTTGTTATATTAAATATTCTATTTGGTATTGATGTATTAGTGTATTGTGTTATTTGCAACCATAAAATTTACATAAAAATAGACCATGATGTAGAATATTTTATAACAATCTATTGTACATACTTTTCTATTCCTATATATGTAGATTCATTTGATTCTATGGAAATTTTTTGGTTACTTGGATATTAATCCGAGACCAAAATCACCGGCAAATCTAATTAAAATTTCAAACAATATCGGTCAGTTGATTGCTATCTGCACTGTATGTATTCGATATTATTTAAAAAATATCGGTTACATGTTTATATGAACCTTTAACTATGTAATATAATAACATTATTTTGTTGAATAAACAGGGTATTTTTGTTAATCTTCGACGAGACAATTTAAAAACTGTTTGATGGAATAAAAGAATTAAATCATTCTTTTGTTTAGTTGAGGATTTAAAGGTTTTTCAAATTATTTGTTTTTACTCATAAATCTGTCTGTAGTTTTTCACCTAAAAAATACTGAAGTATCTAAAAAATGTGATTTCAACTGAAGGATTTTTAATTGTGACTGAAATTTCTCCAATTGAAATTAAAGTTTTGACTGTATGAGATATATTGTTGATCATCTAGTTATGGAAGAAAGCAAAGCTTGGTAGCTGGAAAGGATTTTTGTTTTTACAATTTTATTTAGGATAAAGTAGCTGAAAGCGTTCTGAAATAAACACCATGTATGAGAAAAACTAACACAACAAAGTGAATTATCATTTCTTCAAATTACAAATTAAAAAAAAAAAACACTCATTAATTTTTCATAAGAATTTTTTTTTTTTCTATTATGTATTTTCTTTATTGAGCTTCAAGCTGTTTACTGTTTATTTCCATTATTTTTTCTCAAATTATTAACATAAATGAATTAATTACAAAAATAATCACTCACATATTGCTATTTTTATATTAAAAATAACTGAATCAATCCTACATAAAGTCCAAAGAGAAAGTAGAAATCGATAAATAAAAAATATATTTTCGATGTAATTTTTTCTTTTCGTAGGATTTTTAAGAAATCTGTGGATTGATATTTTTTATTAAATTTAAATCATAATACAAAAAAAAAAAAAAAAAAAAAAACCAATTCGCATTGGAAATATGTACTTCCTTCACTTATTTTTTTTACTAAAGGTTATATTATGAATTTTCTATGTACTTCATTGAAATTTCGTTCACATGTTAAAGAAAGAAAAAAAGACGGCCCACAATTGTTACTAAAATTGACTTTAATTGAATTTTTATCAATAAAGTAAAAAAAAAAAAAAAAAATAGAAAATATTCATCTTTAAATTCAAATAAAAAGAAAAATGAATGAATTAAACTTTTTTGTTTTTTAATTGTTAAAAAGAATTTAACCTTGATTCCTGGAAATTCGAAGAAATTGATTTCACGTTAATTTTTTAGGAAAATCTTTTACTATGTACTCGTATATGTTTTTTTCTCATTTTTTATTGATTTATTAGATTTTTGTTTTCAAAAACAATTTTTAAAGAATTTTGCAGGATGATTTTGTTTTTTTTTTTTCTTCTTCTTTTTTTTTTCTAACTGAATTGGTAGTTAATTAATAAAATTGTTTAATTTAAATTGTAAACTTTGTGGGTTGTTTTTTTTTATTATATTATATATTTTCTTTGTTATATTTTGTTTATTTTGTTCCACACCTACAATTTAAAAAATTTCTGGAATTTTAAACTTTTTCTTTTTTTATTCTGTGTGTATTTGTTAAAATTTGTTTTTATACTACAAATTATCAACAGACCGTGAAAGTAACTTTCATTTACCTTTTTGTTTTGCTATTTTGTTTTTTACTTTCCTTGTTCTTGAAATTTTGCATAAGAAATAATTTTCTTTAAATAACATGGATCTCATCCTTCAATTATTATACTTATTTGCAAGTGTATGTACATACAGTACAGTTCTTTATTTAAACACATCTCATGATTTTATCTATTTAATTACCTCCTTAGACAAATAAAAAACATCAAAAAGCTAAATGTTAGTTATGTACTCATTATATTATATCGCATCCTTTATTTATTTTTCTTTACTTTTTTCTTTTTGGTTTTTTGTTTTCTGTATGTTCCTTTTTCAATACTGTACTCCACATTCCATTTTTTATGTTTGCATGTGATGTGCGCTCGTGTAATTTCTTTTTTTTTTTTTTTTAGTTTTTATTTCAAATTTCATGGTTAAGGTGAATTGAATTGATAAAGATTTTATATAGAATGCTTATATTATATGAAAAGTATCAGACCGCAGGTAATATATTTTGTTGCACTTACATATTTATGTACTATGTATGTGTTGGTATGAGTAATTTAATAAATTAAGAAAAACCAGATTTTCACTATTCTTCACATTCATTCTCATAATGACTTACATTAAAAACAGATTTAGAAACTCTTTTAATGTTATATAAGGTATACATATCAGCAGGATACATAGGATATGTATGTATGTACGTATATGTACATATGTAAAAAAGATTATTCCTTGTATATTAAAATTTTTTTTTAAATTCTTTTTTTTTTTTTTTTGTGATTCTCATGCAGGTTTATTTCAAATTCAACTAAATGAATGAATATATGATGATAATCATAATATGTACTTTATTTATGTTTTTGTTTGAATTTCATTTTTAGCTTTCAGGTAAAAAATAAAAATAAAACTTTCAAGTGTAAAATATTTTTCATGTATGTAACTTATGTGGAATAATGAAAATAAGAAAAAAGTATTGTGGAAAATGTACATAGATCTACATATGTATGAATATTTCTTTTTATTTGTATTTTTTATTGTAAAGTAAAAACCTTTCCACTTGGTAGCAAAACAAACGGTATATAAGGTACATAAGTAATAGCGAAAAGGTAAAAAGCGTATAAGACATACACAACATATTGTGGTATTAAAAACCGTAACAAAGGCAAAAATACATTATACATATTATATTTATTACGTATGTATGTATAGTCGCTGTCATTCTAACTGTCAGTTACTTGACATTTTTCTTATTTGTTTAAGCCTCATACATATGAACAGCCAAAAATTTCTGTATAAAATATAGTTATAACGTTCATATATACAATAATGCCAAAATTTTTGAAAGCAACGCTAAAATCAGGATAAATTGAATGAATGAATGAATGGTTAGATAGATGGAATGTTTCTGTTCCAGATGGGTAGATTTAAACACATATGTGAACAGGGTGAACATTCAATTTAAAAAATAAAGTTTAAGATTTTTTTCGAAACTTTAATATCACATGTCATGTAAAAATCTTTACGAAACTTTCAAGCGAAGAATATTTGACACACAGGATGATTTTAGTGTACGATGTCATGTCTAAGTTATAAGACAAATTTTGATTTTTAAATAAAATAATTTTCAAAATTTTTAGATTTATTCTTGTTAGCCTTCTATTAAAGTCATTATGATTCGCAATTCATGATAAAAATTTAATTTAATATTAATTCACAATAATACCGAAAAGATGCACCTTGTTAAGCTAAACGGAAATTGTATCCAAATTTCAATTTTGACATTTCAAAAATCATGTAATTAACAAATTCTGTTATATTTAAGTCAACACCGAAAATTTTCAATAGAATACCACCCACAAGAGGAAGTTTTTTTTTCTCAATATTGTAAAAAAAAAAACAGTAAATATGTGTATTTATACAGTACCTTAAAAAAAAAAACCCTTTAATTTTTTAATTATAATGTTATGTTATGTTACATGTGTAAAAATTCAATGAACGCTCATTTATATTTAATTTATTACAGAAAGAAAAGCGCGTACATATTCCTACATAAATTTGTTTCATGTTTTTCATTACTTTTCCCCCAACTTTTTTTTTTTTTACTTTTTAACTTTTTAATGAATTCGCGGAAGTATCTTTGAAAAAAGAGATTTTTTTTTTCTTTTCAAATAACTTCTTTTAAAGGTGTTTTTTCAATTATATATTTTTGTTAACTTTTTAAAATTTCATTAAGAAATGTATTATATATTTCCGACTTCTATAAATATTTTTAAAATTCACTAAATGAGAAAAGAAATTAACAAAAACAAAAAAAAAAAGTTACAAGAATTTAAAAAAGAATCTTAAAAAGTTAATTAAATTTTCTTTAATAATGTAATGATTTGAAATTTAAGATATGTATTTCAGATTTTCTTTAAAAATATTTTAAATATTAAAATAAAGGAAAATATTGGTTTTATCTTTGAAGGGAAAAAAAAAGAACAATTTGATTAAAAATAAATCTAAACTTTTTTTTTTAAATTTTGTTTATTTTTTATTTTTAAATATTGAAAATTGATCAAATTTTAAGTAGGAGTATGGTAACCTTCGTGAAAGGATTATTGAATGAACTAGAAAAAAATAGTAATAGATTTTCTGTTCGATAAAAAAAAAATTAATGAAATTTAATCCTTTTTATTTATAATTATGTAATAATTTTATTTTTATAAAATTTCTCATACTTTCTCTATTAAAATTTGTAGAATATTTTGTTTTCATTAAATTTTTTTATTGTTGGGGTATTATATAGTGAATTTCTATTTTATTTATTAAAAAACACTTTAATTTCTATTTTCTCTCTGTTTTGTATTTCATTTTTTTTTTTTTACTCTTAAATTTCAATTTTCACATTTTTTTTTTTACTATGAAACCTAAATAATTTGAGAAGAAAACCTAAAAGCTGAAAGAATGATTGAAAAAAAAAAATAGAAAACAAAAGAAAGGAAAATTTGAAAAACAAAACACATTTGTACAATACAACTTCTAGACACACATTCATACACATATATATATGTATATAATATTGTAGCTGAACCAATTAAAAAGTGCAAATCTGACGGGCACAATAAACGATAATAGCTTCATAAAAAATAAAATGGAAACAAATTTATAAAAAAAAAAAAAAAAAAACAATGTACATGGTGTATTCTCTACCGCTAGTTGCATTTTAAAAATGCTGGATGATTTTGATGTATAAAATCATCATAACGGACGTTTTTAGAATTACACTCAAAATATGTATATGTATATATATGTATGTACACGGTTAATATGTGTCTCCCACGCGAATTTAAAAACGACAAAAAAAATAAAACTAAAATTTTTCCTGCATGCATTCATGTGCATTCGTTTGCATTTATAGGATAATTGGAATCGGCAGCCATCATTTAAATGGGCATGAGTATAGAAAAAGTAAAAGAACATTTTTTTTTTCTGCTTCTGAAAAAAAAAGGATATATATTTTTTAATATAGCAAAAAACTATTATTATTATTCATGTTATTGTTGTTATGTTGTAGGAAATTGAACATTAAAATCGTTAGGTAGGTAATATTTATTTTTTTTTTCCTTATTTTCCTGTTTTTGTTAAATTTTTCAATATTAAATTCATTCAGTATTTTCTTTTTATATCCTTTTTCTATTTTACTGTTGTTTCATTATACGTACATACATATATATATATATTATTATTTTATTAGGAATTTGTTTTTCATGATGTTTTAATAATGTTTAATAACTTTAAAATTAAATTTTCGAAAAAAATACAATAAAATTGAAAATTTTATTATGTAACTCTTTAAAAAAAAAAATTCCTATATCCTTTTAAGAAACCTTATATTTTATATTTCACTTAATTTTCTTGTAAATTTAATTCACATGTTTCTTTATGTGTAGGTTGTAGATACTTTTTAATTTCAATTCTGCAAGAAGAAGAAAAAAAATGAAAAAAAAAAGAAAGCAGCTCATGAGTGATGGCAAAAATGCGTTTTGTATTATATTTTTTGCCCCCTTATATTCTTGTACAGGAAACGCGACTTGAATTATGAATTAGATGAATACCATTTTTTTTTTCATATACCGTTTTATTCATTTTCTTTTAGTAATACTTTAAAAAAAAAAATTTTTTTTTTTTGTCTATTTATTTTCTTGTTATGAAAAAGGGAATATTTTTTTTTATACAATTTTACTTTATAATGTTACCAAGAAAAAAAAAATGAAAGTTGAAGCCCACATTTTATTTTCTCGCATTTACTACTTTATTTTTCTTATTTTTTTTTTTTTCTTTCTAAATTGCAAAAGTATATTTATTTTTTATATTTTCTTTTATTCTGAAAACATCGACGCCGACGCCTTAAGTTAAAATTCTTATAAAAAATAAATAAAATAAAATAAAATTTCTTACTTTAAAGTTTGAATTATAATAAGTAAAAGTATGACTTTGCTGTTTT
Source organism: Bombylius discolor (assembly GCA_939192795.1). Classification (NCBI taxonomy): domain Eukaryota; kingdom Metazoa; phylum Arthropoda; class Insecta; order Diptera; family Bombyliidae; genus Bombylius; species Bombylius discolor. Next base: position 14,940,670 of record OW584241.1, on the reverse strand, counting down.
TATTATATTTTCCTTTTCTTTTCCTTGTTTTTTTTTTCTTTTTGTTCTTGGTATATGGAAGATACTATGTAGAAACATTGTATCTACAATAAAAATACGAAAAATCGGCCTCATCATTCATTTTCATCATTCTTCATTTTATATTCGTGTTTTACTCTTTTCTTCTGAGGATTTTTTTTATTTTTCATTTGGTACATGTCAAAAGAAAAGTTTTTATTATTATTATTGTATACTTTTATTCTTTTGTGTAATAGTTACATAGCCAAAAATATATCAAGGTTTCTTAAAAATGACTAAAATACAATAATAGCAACAAAACCAAAGTGAAAGGAAAATAAAAGCAAAAAAAAAAAATGAGGAAAGATTGAGAAACCTTTTCAGAAAAAAAAACATTTTTTTTTGTAGTTCAATTTCATATAAAAAGAAAAGTAAAAATAAAATAAACGGAAGTACCTTTATATTAAGAAAATGCCTCTTCAAGTTTTGATTTAATAATGAATGATAAAAGGGGATGATATTTTATTTTTATGCTTTCACAAAAAAAAAAGACTCTTTTTCCTTTTTTTTTAATTCTTTGATTCATTTTTATCTTGTACAACAATATTGGCGTCAGTTAAATCATTTCTTACAACAAAATAATGATAATAATTGTCTATAATTTAACCTCATCATGCTCATAAACATACCTATGTATGTATCTACAATGAAAAGGGAGCAAGAAAAAGGTGGCTAGCTATATAAAAGATATAAAATAATAATAACGATAATCATGATGATGATGATGGTAAATTACCAAAATTATTATAAAATGGTACTAAAAATGAGATTTATCAAAAAAAAAAAAAAAAAAAAAAAAAAAAATATTAATATTTGTCTTCTGTTTTTAAAAAAACGTGACCTTTATCAATTGTATTATATTCGTATTTTCATCAGGGAGTGATTTCCTCTTTAACAAAAAAAAAAAAAAAATAAACAAATTTAGTGAATTTTTAATGAATTCGTCTGATTTTGTTTTTCCGTTATTCCGAAATATCACACAGTTGATTGTATTATCGGATTGTATTATCGTCTAGAAATCTAATTTTTCTAAGTATTTTCTTACACATTATCAAGCGTATTATAATAATTTTCGCTGATTCCCTTTAGAGATTTTTTTTTTTTAAATATGAAAAAAAAAAAAAACTTTTTAATGATTTTACTACACTCCTCCTTATTATTATTATCATCATCATCATTTTTAATTACGTTATCGTCTTAATGAGCGAATAATAATTTTTTTTTTTAACATCAGAGAAGAAAAAAAAATAACAATCAAAAGAAAATACTCATATTTTCTGTTGAATTTTGAAAATTTTATGTTTATACTTTAAGAACGTAATAAAAAATAATTATATATATGTACATACAAAAATTCTGCTTGAAAAAGATATCTATGTATATCATTTCACTTATGAAAATTTTCTTATTCAGTGAAGTATACCTAAAGATGATTAATGAAATTTTCTGAGGAAAAAAAAAATAATAAAAGAAAATTATTGCATTTTTATTTTATTTTAAAAAAGGTATACGAATATGTAAATTATAAGTATCTTTACTCATACCAACGTTTAACGAATGATATCTTTTTTTTTTAAATATTTTTTTTTTATTATATAAGTATATACCTTTAAGATATGTTTAAACTCATTAGGGATTTTACTCACTAGATAGATATTTTCGTGACTGTTTGTATACTAATTTAAAATTTACCCAAAAATCACATTAATTAGGTTTCCCTTATATCTTAAGTTATATGTTAAACATTACTTTTTGTCAAAATTTACAAACATCAACATAAACAGAAATTGATCATGCTGATGATGATGATGACGATGGTAATGACGAACAACTTTAGAAATATAAATACATATACATACCTATCTATACGTTTACCATTTCTGTATGTATTATAATTAACTTGTGAGTAAACATTTGAATATATAATTTTCCCCCAGTGACTATTTAAGATAAAAACTTCTTTTTCACAGTTTATATACATAGATACATTATCGTGCATATACATACATGTCTATCTAATGTCTATCTATCATAAATATTTTCTAACATAATAACCCACAAACATCCTTTACATAACAAAAACTTCCTTCTTTTATATTTTCTTTCTTTTTTTTTGTGTTGACTAAACTGCCTGGAATACCTTTCAACACCGATGTAACAAAAAATGAAAATATTTAGATTTACTATACAATAACTAAAAAGCTTCAAAATCATTTTACTGGTAATGATGACAATAGAATGTTATCTTTCATTTTGGTATAATTGAAGTATCTAATGAAGATAGGGTATCTATAGGATACATATGAATGTATGTATGAATGTATATAATATATGTATGTGTAAAAGGATGATGTTGATGATATTTTATAATAACCGTTCAATGCTAAATATTTTCCTTTTTTAAACACACAAAATATAAAATGATAAAAAGCAAAAAAGAAAAAAAAAATCTGTAAAAGAAGGAATTTTCTTTTTAAATTCTATTTATACTTTTACATAATTTATAACTATGAAAAGGGTATTATCATATCGACTATATACCTACAGTATTTAACATTTTATTGAAAAAAAGAGAAGCGAAAAAAAAAATAAAAATAAGGAAGAGTTACAACAAAGTAAAAAAGTAAAGTTAAAAGATATTTATTTATAAAAGGTGTATTCAATCTTTATGTTACTATTTTCGTAAGTAAGAAAAAAAAAAAGCACACACACACAGATTGGAAAAAAAATGATGAGTTTTCTTTTTGAAATTTTCAAATATCTGTCACAAAAATAAAATTATTTTTAACAGAAAAAAAAAAAAGATAAATATGTATTTTAAAATTCTATGATATCGAAAATGAAATATATAAAATCATGCAACAATAAACCTTTGATAAGGGTATTTTTTTTTTTTCTATTCTGATTATTATGTATCTGAATAATTAAACATTTTGATGACATTTTTTATTTTTATTTTTTTTTTTTTGTATCATTTGAATATTCGTACTTAAATATTTTTATAAAAAAAAAAAATATATTATTATTTTACTTTCTTTGTTTGATTCTTTATATTTTGCTTTTAGAACGTTAAGATTGTCTGAAAAAAAAATGTTTACGATGAAAAAGTATTAAGATACATTTTTATTAAATATTATTTCCACTTTTCCATTTTATTATAATTTGATTGTCGGTCTTTTTTTTTTTTTTTTTACTTATATTCAATATTTTTAGTATCTTAATGGAAAAATCATTATTATTAAATGATTGTGATGATAATATAAATATAAAGTAATTATCATCATTATCACAGACGAGACAAAACGATAACATTTTGGCGTAACCCTTCGTTTTAACTTAGAAAAACAAAATATTGAAAAAAAAAGTTTTCAACGTTTATTGAAGCCTTTACAGAGAAATTTTTTTTTTTATTTTATTTTATTTATGTTTCGTTTTAAATTAATTTATTCGAATCACAGAAGAAGATATATTTTTAATGATAATGATATTTTTGAAGTGTTACTAAATTTTTGTTGTTGATGAATCGTATTGAGAAAATATTAATAATGATTAAAATAATTTGGCAATATAAAAGGCTAAAGAAAATAAGAACAATAGATAAAAAGATGAAAATAATAATTTGAAATAATTGAAAGTGTTTAAGCAATTTTTGTTCAAGTATTTTGATTTTGAAAATATTAATAATGATTTTTACATAATGTTTTGTCGTGTTAAGATGATTTAATCGTTTAATTAGATAAGATAATTATGATGGTGTTTTTGGTTGGAATCATTAAATGAGCGACATAAATCAAACAAAATGTTTGTCTTTGATTAAGAGTGAAAGAATACCAATTGAATTGGTTATTTTTGGTAATTGTTTTTTGTCTTTTCAGAAGAAATATAGTATTACATAGGTGGATGGAAAGTTCTATCGTATCTGAAACCGACGTGAGTAAGCAGATTAGTACGAGATAGAAGAATTTGGAAAAAATTAGTAATGTGGTACAGACAAGAAAACTTATGTAAACTGTTTGTAGAGGCCGTAGTAAGAGCTTGAATATGTTAAAGATGATTTACAAAATTAATTGACTTTGACTTTTCTTTTGAAAGAGGAACCCAGATAAAGAAGGCCATCAATGGTGAAGTGCTACGCATTATGATGAGGACATATTTCAACAACTGCTTTGGATTATCAAAAGGCTCGACTTTATGTCAAAAATTGAGTGGAAAAAATATAATTTTATTTTCTTAAAAAAAAAAACGAAAGAACTTTCTCTTGCACCTAATCACCTAATAGAAATTTTCACGTTTAAGTTTTAATTCAGTTAATTAGCAGTGTCGTTTTTGCTTTGAAGAGATTTTCTATACTAGTCATCTCAATTTGGATCCTTAGATATTTATTTATTAAATGATAATAAATTATGATTTTATGGTAAACTCCTATTTTAAAATCTTTTTCAAAATGAATCACAAATCATTTTCACCAGTCAGCAATTAAAAGGAACAAAATTTATTAAAAAGTTTTTTAAAACTTTATACTACTTCATATGAGTATCTAATATACATATTTAAATAAAAGTTGAAAATAAATCTCATTTTTTATTTCAAATACAGTTTATATCAAATCAGCCAAGACTCCAAATTGTCGGCCAACTTTTATACATTTAATTTTTTAATAAAAAAATAAATAAATATATTTAAAAAATTGAATATTGTATTTGTCATCATTTTATAGGCCAACACAAAAGGAATCAAATCTATTGTAATCATCCATTAACTTCATAAATCACAAAAAAAAAAAATGTTCCTGGTTGTATATTTTTTTTTCTTTCTTCTTCTTCCTTTTAAAGAAAATTAAGTATAAGAAATAAAAAAAAATTATCCTTTTTGCTAAGTATGCGTATTCTTAAAAGAAAAAAAAAAAAAAGGAGGAGATACTAAAAATTCTTTAAATATTCTATTAACTAAACTTTTCAACAATTGCCAACTTAACAATAAAAAATAAAGTAAATGTATTAGAAAAAAAAAAAAAAAAAAAAGAAAGAAAAGATTTCAAATGTCATCCATTGATAATATGAAAACGTTTTATTTATGAGTTGCATATGTCCACCCATTATTTTATTTTTATTTTTTATTTTTTATTTTTTCTGTTTTGATCTTATTTATTGCTTCCTTATAATAAGTTAAAGTAGTACATTTGTATACAACACATATATTTTTATCCATAAAAAGGGATTGAACTTTATTATTATATGGTAAGGCAGACGATATCCAATTTCAATCCAAGAAAGTAGAAAAAAAAAAAAAAAAAAAAGAAGGGAGAGTGTATTGATATACAATAAAACCGAAAAAATATATATAAAAATAAAATAAGGATAGTAGGAAAATAAAATGAAAGTCGATTATGCGACAAAGTTGAAACGAGAGAGGCTTTGTTAAAAAAAAAAAAAGATATTGAAACGACATACAGGAGGATAGGATATAGTTGATGATGATGATCATCATCATCATTTTATGAAAGAAATTTCGTGGTATGATATTGATATTGAAAAGATAAAAAATAGTTGCATACCAAATAAAATATACATATATACTATATGTATGTATGTAGGTATATATGTTTATGTATATTAGGGTGGGTGGATGCATGGACAAACAAAGTACTTTGAACTTTATCTCACTGTATTTTCTATATTTATTCTCTTTTTTTTTTTCCACGTTATGTTCCTTTTTTTATGGTTTTTTTATATTCATTGAAAGTTATGTTGTAAAAAATATATGTACATCACCATACATATATGCATAATAAAATAATACAATAAAAATATATATTTACATATAAGAAAACATATAATATATGTATATAATGTGTATCTTTTTCTGCATATAAAGAATTCTCTAGACACAACCCTGTTTATGTTTATTCGGTTGTGTTTTTGAAATGAGAAAAACGGAAGGAAGTTAAATTGTAGAAAAGCACCAAAAACAAGAGAAAAAAATACGATATAATATAAAAACTTGAAAAAAAAATGCTAAAGAAAACGAGAAAAAAAAAATGACAAATACAATATTGTGCATACCCTTATTATAATAGTTACAGTGTAAATAACCACCTACCAGCATATATTAAAATAGTTTTGACTATATACGAGTATATTATCTATTTTTCTATTAAAAATAAAGTAAAAAAGAAAAAAAGTAAAATTACTTTGTATATTTTTTGTATGTGAAAAAAATAAGCGATTGTGTCAATGGATTTTGATAAAGTCTTGTACGGATATCCTGTCCTGTCCTAAACATAGACCGGATATTACACTAAGATTTTATTGAAGTTTTTTTTTTTTGTTTTTTTATTTTTTTATTTTCAATAAAATAGAAAATAATTTTATTTTATTTTTGTGTATTTGTCATTAAAAAAAACAAATACTTTTTAAAGAAATGATGAGTTTACTTTCTCTTTTATGGAAAAATAGAAGTGATAAAAACAATATTAATTTCTTAAAAGCTTTTAACCTATCTTTTAAATTTTATTTTTAACTGTTTTTTTTTTTTTGAAAATGGGCAAAGATTTACAAGTTATTTTTTATTTATGTTCAGGATTAATGAACTTTTAATTAGATTTTGAATCAAAATTGTAATTCATGAGAAAAATTTGAAAAATAATTGAAAAGATATACTACTAAAAGTTCAAAATTCCACAGAAATTTTCAAGGTCTACGTCTAGTTCAATTATTTTTTTTTCTTCTTTATATTGTAGCTAAAAAATTATTTTTTATTAAAAATCAAAAGTTCCTCGAATTTTGTATTTTCTTTTATAGACAACAAAAAAGTGTCATTTGAAATTCCATTAAATTATATTTTAAAATTTGAATTTGCATACACACTTCATATTTTCTATCAAATAACTATAACATTAAGATTTACTATGTCATATTCTCTGAAAACAAAATATGTATATCTAAAATGTCTTCAAATGATAACTTGAATGAATTCACAGATTTTGTTAAAATTTGTGATATAATAAATCCTGTATTTGATAGAAGATACATATTTTGTTATATTTATGTATGTTATAAAGTTAATTTTAAGCTGAATTTTTTACATATACACACTCTCACATTTTTACATTTATAATAGAACTGAAAATTTAGAGAAATGCAATCCAAAAACTACGTATATTTAAATTAATACCGTTTATTTCACTTATTAGATACTCGTATGTATACTGTCAGAAAATTGCATAGCAATCACTTTTAATAGATTGTAACAAGTAATCATTGTTACTCGTGTTGGGATTAATATTATATATTGTATATAGTGTATTAGATATTATGATGGTATAATATTAAAAATTTTCAAAGATTTATGTTTTTATACTCGTATGTAATTTTCATGTCTGATATTCAAATTTATGCTATATATTGAAATATACATACATACATGTAATTCTATATACATACAAGTAATAATATCAAGTGGATAATAAAAGCCAAAAATCAACCCTTTAATACTTAATCATTTTATATACATATATACATATGTATATGTACATATTTATGTACATACATATAAAATTATATATTGTACTAAAATTTACAGATTGTTATTTAGTCTATACAAAAGTCATTAATCAATGTTTTAAGAGGTTTGTCATCTTGAGAAAGAGACACAAAGCCAGAAAGAAAGTTTGAAAAGTTACAATATTTTCTATTAACGCTTTTCTTTTTCATTTTCTCTTATAAATGTTTTTGTTCTTAAGGGTAAGAGCCTCATAAAACGAATAAAATTTCTATATATTTTTAAAAAATGTGAATTTTCTTGAAAATTTTATGGAAAGTATATATATAATTCATCACAGAACAACAACATATATACATAATGATACTTTTCCAGAGAATTATGAATTATGAATCTTTTTTAAAGGTTTTTTTTTTTTTTTTTTGCAAATATACAAGCTATAGAAGAAAAAAACTGTCTGAATGAATAAATTTCTGTACTTATACATTCAATTTTATTTTATAAATTATTTTATGTGCAATTATGAAACCTGCTGATGAGATTTTTGATATATTATACGTTAACAAATCATAATAATAGAAATTTGTAAAAAATAAATGAACGAAAATGTCGTTTACAGAACAATCAACAAATTTGTTACAAGGATTCATATTTTTCAAATTATTATTATTATATGAAGTTTTTTTTTTTTTTTTTCTTCTTGTGTTTTATTTTTAAGGATATTTATGAGCACATGAATTGAAATTAAACAGTTTTATTTTTTGACAAATTTACATTGAATTAAATTTTTCCTTTTTTTAGAATTAAATAGTAACTGCAATTTTATTACGGCTAAATAAAAACCTCCCACATGAACATGACAATTTTTAAATTTAATCGTAGAAAAAAAAAACTTTCAAAAAAATAATTGTCAACGCATATGTACATATATACTGATGTTTATGGATGTTATATGTCATTTTAATCGATTCGAAAGTGGTTTCTGTTTTTCTTCTACGAAAAAACATTTTTTTTTTTTCGTTTGTTTTTATTTTTTCAGAAACATTTTCCATGAAAAATTCATTATTCGTTCACAGTGAATATGGTAAAATTTTCTAAAATGGATTTTTTTTTTTTATTTTTTCATATTTTTATTTTTTATTATTTCCTTTGCGGATTTTATTTTTCTTTTTTTATTCACTTTTTATTTAACGCAAATCCAGAAAAAATAAGTAAAATGTAAATGTAAAAAAAAAAAAGTAAGAGAAAAAGCAAAAAAAAAAAAAAATTGAAAATTCCAAACAGAGAACCAGAACATACATTACATTCCACTCATTCCGATTTCTGCAACAAGAACAAGAACCAAAAAAAAAAAAAAAAAAAAGAAAAAGAAAACCAAACCAAAAAACTAACGAAAGAAAAAACGTACATCGAATATATTTTTTCACCTATAAGGACTTTTTTTTTAATACAGAAAATGTTAAATTATACCTAAAATTTATAGAAAAGCTCAACATATATTCTTTTTTTACAAATTCAGGAATGTTTCGCATTGCCATTTCTCGTCATCACACTATGCATAGAATACAAATTTTTTCATCAGTATTATTTTGTATACCTAAAAAAATCCAATATACTGACTATTTTATTATGTTCCTTACCACATATCATATTTTATATAGAGAAAATGTACATAAAATATCCTCGATACGAAATATTTTGTCGTCTTTTTTTTTTTTTATTGTTAAATATGCAATACACAAAAATATAAAAAATGTTTGTTGTGCGTTATCCCATTTTTTTTTCTCTTTTAGGTTTTTTTTTTTCCAAGTAAAATATTTTAGAAGCAAAAAAAAAAAATCAAGAGTCAAAAGTATATTATCAACAAGATTTTACTGTTTTGTTGTTAAAAAATCTTAAAAATCACCTTTACAGTCCTTTTTTACTGTTTTTTATCTCCCACTTAGTTTTTCTTATTTTATTTTATTTGTTTTTTTCTCCATTCTTTAGATATGCGTGTTTTATTTACTCTCAACATTTAAATATTCTATGCAGCCGATTTATAGTCTTAAAAGTAATTTTCTTCGGTTGGACATATCTCTCTTCTTTTCAAAACTGTTGTTTTTTTTTTTTTTTCACATTTTCATATAAAAACAAAATAACATTATTTTGGCTACTGTTTATTCATTTTTCCTACATTTACTTTCTCATATTCTTGTAATATTATTACCAACCAGAAGCCGCATCATTCTATGAAAAACAACAGAAAAACGGAAAAAACAACACTAAACAGGATGAAGAACACAATAAAAAAAAAACAACAAAAAGTTTAACATTTTTGCCTTCGGTGTGAATTATTTCACCTTTTATCACTGCGGGGGAGGGACACAAAAAAAAAAAAAAAAATAGAAAAAAAAAGTGAAATAAAAAAAGGAAATATGGATTGAGTTCACTTTCCGTCAGTCGTTAGTGCCCTCAACTTTATATTACTAAGCCCTCTTATATATCCTCTTAAATTATATAAAGTGTTATGTGTAAGTATGTAAAAGGAAAGGAATAATATTATACTAACAGTAGCAACGTCATTGTCTCCACATGGGATAAAAATTTGTGTTGTCTTGTACTGTAACTAAATCATCGTTTAGATGATTCGTTTATTCAAAACCTCATACTATGGGTCAGGATTTAGGATTCCGGAATAAAAATATATACATATATAATATGGCTTAAATGTATAAGATTCTTAATATAAAATGCTCTTGTTGGTACGCTTTTTTATTTTTTCTTCTTATTTTTATTTATTAAGGTACAATATATATAAAATAAGAGAATGTACATGAGGAGGTCGACGAGACGTATTCACGTTCTGTTCTTCACACAATAAACAAAGTGTCTACTAAGAGGGCATAAAAAAATTTGTTGTCGTCGTTATCGCCTTTAGAAATAAGAAGTATGAGGTGAATAAAGCAAAAAAACAAAACAAAAAACAAAACAAAAAACAAAACAAAAAAAACACAAAAAAATAAGGTAGAAAGGACATAAATGCAATGTTTGGTTATACAATGTTTTATAATGTAAAGTACCATTTTTCTGATGTTGGTTTCTTTTATTTTTATGAACAGTTTCCTGTCATGATGAGGCTTACATGGTTGAATTAAGGAATGGGGGAGTTGATGATGACACTGTTGTTGTATTACAACAATATATTACGGTTTACCATATTCCGAAGGATTATATATAGTTAAAAAAAAAAAAAATAAAATAAAATAAGATTTTTCATACTGTATGGAATTTAAAAATAAAATTGCCTAGACTTTTTAAATTGCTGCTGTCATATATTAAAATGTGCCTTCAGGAAATAGGCTCAAATTTCAAATTCGAGTATATTCATGTTTTTTTTTTTTAATTTTTTTTATTTCATATTTTATTTTACTTTAACACACCAATGATATTTTTATTTATTTATTATTTTAGTTTTTTATTTTGAATATTTTGTAAATCATACGATGTGCTGTATAAAGTACGTTAAAATATTAAAAGCGTCAAAGATAAAAAGTAATAATTTTTGTATAATGTTAAGAAAAAGGGAATGAATGAGTATATGAAGAAAAATATTCATGTATTCGTTTATCCTTTGCATCTAGCATCGGATTAAAATATACTCAAAAAAGAGGGATTTATTTAATGGGTGCGTGTATATACTCATAAATGAATGAATTTTATGTATTATAAGGATTATTTATTTTATTATGTACGAGTATGTATGTAAGTTATATTCTAAAAATCACCCTAATTATTAAATTTGTTATTTTGGTCGACTAGTAGATATAGCTAGTTTATTAAGTATTAAAATTTTATGGTTAAATAATTCCTTTTGTTAAATAAACATATGTATATACATACACATATTTATATACATTATTAATTACGAGATTATTATTTTAAATCTTTTTCCTTTAAAATTTAAAACAAAATATTTAATTATCAATTAAATGTCTTTAAGAATTTCAATATTAAGTGAATCACAATAAATTAAAGTTTCTTAAAGATACTTAAATTCAAAGAACCCTAGGATTTACTTTTATAAATGTTATAATTTTTCACATTTTCAATATACATTTTCATTTTAATACCACAAATTAATATTATTTATATAATATAATAAATATAATATTACACCCACACAAAAATAGTAAAGGATTCTTTGTAATTTTTTTTTTTTTTTTTATTTTTTCCTTTTTTTTTTTTTGAACATTTTATTATGTTATGAAGACCACTGTGAAAAATAATATTCTATGTGTTGTACAACATAACACACCCATCATTCTCAAGGAAATTTAATTCCATCAACAGTATTTTTTGATTTGAAAAGCGCCTAAAGGTCTAGACAAGGCACAAATATACTGCAAATTTAATGATTCAATCGAATAATACTGTTTTTTTTTGTACATACGTATATACATATATACATACTATATATTATAAAAGTGAGGATATTTAAAAAAAGTTGTTGCCTTTACCATCCTTTTTTTTTTTATACAATCCTTATGTGTATCCTATTAACAATGTAATAATAATTGAATATCTCAGTAGTTACTTACTGTTTTTATTTTAATTTTAATTTTCTTCAGCTGAAAGTGGTTGAAGTTGTGGTAAAAGTTTTTTTTCCTCCATTAGTACTTTTTTTTTCATTGTTATTAATTTGAAAATCTTCTGCAGTTATGAATTATCACGGTTTACAAATATTAACGCAGTTTCTTGTTAAAATTCACTTTTCAAATATGAAAAATTTTTATAATGCACATCATCGTACTTATTATACACCGAACAAAATATCGAAATCCTCAATTGATATTTTAACAGACTTCACCATTACCCTTATTCGTTTTTTTTTTTTTAATATTTTTATTTTTTAATTTGAATTTTGCTTATGCAAGCATACTGTGAATTTATTTACAACACAATAACACATCATCATCATCATCATCATAACCATTTATAATCACTATCACGTAGAGCAATAAAGTATTTAATTTCAATTTATGATTTCCCACATGAAATGAAAAACTCATACAAAACATTTTTTTTTAAAAAACAAAAAGCAACCTCTCTTTTTTTTCCAAATAAAAAAATCTAAAAGTAAAGAAAAATATGAAAAAATAAAAAATTCCAATTATGCGTTCGGTTTATTCTGTCTGAATGCCAGGATTTTGTGTAAAATCCTGATAATCAGAAACTAAGAATTTTTTTTCTTTTAAATTTGTTTTTTTTTTTTTACTTTACTTTTTTTTTTTATTTTAAGCACCGAACATTTTTTTTATTTATTTTATTTTTTCCTATATTTTATTTTTTCCTTTTTATCCTTTGCTGTATGTTTTCTTTTGTAAATCTTTTAATTTAAAAAAATCTCGCCAACTCTAAGGTATTTTTTTTTTTTTTTAGAGAGTATTATACTATTTATGGTATAGAGAAGAAAAATTCGAAAAAAAAAGTAAAACTATAATAATTTCTTTTTTATTAAAAGCAGATCCTTTGGTATAAATAATATTTCTAGTATTTGAATTATTATTTTTCTGTATGAAGTATGATGTTGTAGATGCGTTCTTTTCATGTACAAAAAGATATTTCCCATAGGATTTTTAGAAAAATTATAATTGAACAGGTTACAAGCATAGTAAGTAAGAAAAATTCAAAAAATAAAAAAAATAAATAAATGTACTTCAACACATTTATGCATGTCGTGAATATTTTCTACAAAAGTTCGTCTCTTCCAAATTAGATAATAAAGTACACCAGTTAAAAAAAAAATTTAAAAGTTTAAAAAATATTGGGGGTGGAAGGGGGTGTTTTGGATTAATAATCTACGAAATTTTTTTTCAAAGGATTTGTATAAAATGTTGTGGCTTTTCAATCATCAAAATGTAATTGCACTTAAAAACGATTTACAATATCCTGTTTATGTTTTTGTTCTTATTGTTTTCCTTCACAAATCAGTCACGTATAAATTTAATAGTGTTTTAATGAAAAATTGGAATTGGCAAAAGGTATTATACATACATTACAAATTTTTGGATTGCTCCTTTGAACAATTCAGGCACATTGCACCATATCACAGATAGATGTACATATGGAAAAAAAATTTTTTTTTCATAAAGTAAAAAAAAAGTCTATTTAACGTGCAGTTTCATTGTCCTATTTGTTTTTGTTTTATTTTAAGTTTTTATACACAGTAAAAATTTTTTCAGTGTTAATGAATACCGTCAACAAATACAAGAGGATGTTTTAATTCAATTTAAATTGAAATTTAAATTCTAATTAAAATACGAGTGAAATGCAATCTTAATTTTATTTTGTTTCTGCTAGGCTAAAAATCAGATTCTATGCTTTCAATTTTTATTTATTCTTACACGATATTTTTTTACTGTGTAAAGTAATTCAAAATTAAATACATATGTATTTCTGTTTTTAAAAAAACTCTCATTGTTCCTTTGGAAATTACAATTTCTATAAAATAACAGCATTTTAATTAAAAAATTTCTATTGAAACGGTTTTTTTAAAAAAAAAAAAATTATTCTGTAATATTTTTTATTTTGTTAGAAAATGAGGTAAATTCAATAAAAAATTCATTTCAAATACTAGAAAGTTTTCTTTTCATAAAATATAAATTCAATGAAATGCACTTTTTCTTTATAAAAATAAAATAAAACAACACGAATGAAAGTTTATAATTAAATCATCTCTAATTCCCCCTTTTTCTTTCAACTTTCAAACTAATATGATATCCCTTTTCCTTTATTCAATGCTCGAGCATATTCAAGTTGCTGCTTTTATTTCTATTTTTTTTTTTTAATTTTCTCACATTTCAATATATACTAACAAGTGACATGTTATATCCGTCTCCTCCCCCTTCATTGTTTTTACTTCACTCTCTGTTGTTGACAGATCATGAAAATTCAAAAAACCACCAAACCATCTGTCATAGTAAAAAGTTATGCTGTTGACAGATTTCTTCCTGAGAGCATCTATTTATTCGTTTCAAATTCATCTATATTTTATTAGAAAAGGGAAATATAGGGTGAAAAGGTCAAAGAAAATTTGAAGAAAAGGAAGAAGGATATTTTTTTTTTTTTTTAAATAGGGGAGACAAATTTAAAATATTTTGAAAAGGGAGCCGCACACATAGTATATATAGTAAGTATAGTTAGTGAAATGAGTGCAAATCATTGTAAGTCCCGAAGCTACTAAATTATTATTAGCAACATCATGATTATAAGGACTATTAAGAAGGATATATACAGTTCATATTATATATAGAGTCGAAAATTAATCAAAAATGTCCTTTGATTAGCTCACATATAAACATACTTGAACTTTTATTCTTTGTGTTTTAGACATTTGCCAGCACATATCTCATACAAAATTCATTACGTTTGTTTTTAGTACACAATAAAAAAAATGCTTTTTTTTTTGTTCATTATATACATACGTACATGAATGTATTTATAAATTATTTTGTGTGTACATATGAAATTTAATGTATAATAATAATTTATTCTGTTTTATTCTGTTATCGTTTACATAATTCCATAGCTAATTAATTGACTGCAAGTTTTAGGTAAAAAGAAAATAAAAATAAACAAACAAAACAAAAAACGAGAAAAAAATAAAATAAAATAATAACAAGGATCAACTAGACAAAGAATGAATGAATATATGAGTATAAAGTAACCTAAGTAACAATAACTAAAGTATAAACATATGTATATAAAATAGAGAAATATTTGGTATATATAAATTTTACTTACAAAATGATAAAAAAAAAAAAACTTAAATATTAAAGCATATAGTAATAATAATAAAAGGTTGATGTAATGTGGGTGTGGTTGCTAACGGAATGTTAATTACGTTGATTTTCATTTCCGTAAATTTTTGATGAGGCTTCATTTACTTGAGTATATTCTAGGTACTTAATAATGTAGTTATGTATAAGTGATCCTATAAGAAGACATATGATATGATATATGTAAAATTAACGTGTGTATTAAACACAATTTTTCTGTTTTCTCTTCTTTTTTTTTTTCATATGAAATTTTAGTTTTTCATGTGTTTTCGATAGAATATAAGTATATGTAGTACTTACTGATAAATAATATTCTTGACAAGAAATATAACATATATACATACACATACATATGTACATATACATATGTAGATTGGTATACTAAATGCGATTATTCATGCGTCAATCATTCTTAAGTTTTATTAATTAAGAATCCTTAACAATTACGTATACAGTATGTATATGGACGATGATAAGAAGAAATTTTTCTCTCATATAAATCACATAATGTATGTATGTATAATAATTATTATAGTATGTACATACATACATTTCATATGTATGTGGTACAATATAATTTTGTATTAATTGTAAATTTAATTAAATTTTCACACATATTTACATTTAAAATGAATTTAATAATATAATTGTGTAGAACAAATTTACCGCACATCTACGAATGTATGTATGTACATATATTGATTTTATTTAATTATTAATATTGCAAAACATTTAATTAATTAATAGTGTTTTCTTATTTTATTTTACAACGTTGTATATTGAAATTTTTCGGAGAAAAAAAAATCGATTTTTGAATTGATTAAAAAACAACGTTTTCGAAAATAAACAAATTTTAAAATCTGAATATGGTTAGTGATGCAAAAGTTGTCCTCTCAAAAAAAAAAAAAATATATAAGGTGAAAATCATGACAAACTGAATATATACATAGATGCAGAGATGCTAATGTAAAAAAAAAAAACTTAATCAATTTGAAAAATATATCACAATCTTGACATTGCCACCCTGTAGAGGGCCTTCGATTTGAAAATACAAAAATAAAATATTCGAATTGATTTTCTATTTCGAATTTTTTTTTTTCTCTAATTAAATGCAATCGTACACAATATGATTTTTAGGTTTAAATTAAACAATGCATTGTACTTTTAATTCCTTAATTATTACACTTTGTTATTAAATTTTTTTTTAAATTATAATAAAAATAACCACATTTTAATTTTGATAATTATGATAATCACAAAGAGAATCACAATATAATAAATGATAATTTTCAACAAATTACATTTTATGTAAATTTTTGTATATAGTATACATTCCATTTAACAGAAAAAATAGAATCTGTTTTTTTTTTGTTCGTTTTTCATATTTAAAAAAAAAAAACAAAAAAATAATATTACCGAAAATTTTATAATTACATAAATCTTGTGCACCTGAAGCATGTAATTGAATAGGTATACCTGCTCTTTCTATAACATACTCGTTGTTCTAATTATGTGCATTATAAAAACATTTTCATTTTGGTGTTGCTACTTCTGTTTTTAACAATTTTCAATAATATGAAAATTATCACTTGCATACATAGGTTTAATACACACATACGAGTATACACATACATACATATGTATGTATGTCACTACACATACATGAAATTCAATTCATTTTAATTAGATGATTTGTCTATAACAGCAGTTAAAACATTATTAAATGTCGCTTCTCGTAGGATATAAGGCTGATGTGAAAAAAAAATATTTATTTGTTGGAAAATTTATTCGTTAATTTAATGACTAGACGATATGTGTATGTTATGAAAGCAATATATATTTTTGTATTTATATATATGTATATACATTTGTAATTTAATTTAATTTTTATTTTATTAATACATTTTTTTTTTTTTGTCGCATTAAATATAATATAAACAAAAGAAGAGTATCAACTGTTATTGTATTTGTTACTGTATTAAAATATCTACTGGATCTGATAATAATCATTGTACACCTGGATAATCCTTAAAATGTATGTATATAAAAATACAACATGATAAAATACAATATGTGGAGAGTTTAACTTAACAAACCGTAATATGACCTGTCACATAAGTTACCTTCATCATGGACATTAGATTCACATTTACTAGGTTTTATACTACAATAGATATTTTCAACTACTCATATACATATGTATGTATACATATGTAGAAAGAATATCAGGATATGAAAATGAAAATTACAAGTCTCTTTTATTAAAACGTATAGTGTAATTTACTAACGATAATAATGTTAAACATATAGCTACTGAATACTGTGTTTTTTTTTTTAGTCCTTTATTTATTCTTAGTGAAAGCTCAGTCAGTCGTTTATTACTCGTTTTATGTCCACACCCTGTCGTTTATTTATATATGTATATTTTTTTCTTTATTACAATTGTAATTTAAACCTTTTAAAAAAGGCGTTTAAGCAGAAGATAATCTGCTTTGAACTTAAACCTTCCAACACAAAAAACAAAAAACAAAAAAAAAAACATAAAATAATAAAAAAAATATAAAAAATAAAAACAAATCCCTAAAAAACCAGGAATATCGTATAATATAAATTATCTCAAAAAAAAATTTTTGTCATTAAGTTCAATGACCACTAAATCAAATTTTACCACATTTTTTACGTAAATTTAATTACATTTTATGCGTTTTATGAATTTGTATGTATAAGTGTTGAATATATATAAATTTATATAAAGAATCAAGATTTTTGGCATAATATCTTCTATCTTGATGTCAAGGATGCTTTATGGTTTTATTTTATTTTATTTATTTATTTTTTTTTTTGTCGAAGCAAGTATGTATTGTACTTTTATTTTTTTTTCCCTAGAATATCTATCTTTTTGTACAAAATAATAGTATTTCTTAAGATAAAGAAAAATACTATTTAATACTTTGTCTTTTTTTTTTTTTTTAGAATTTTCTGAAAGGGAGGAAACTGTCTTTTACTTTCTCTTTTTTTTTTCATTTGGTTTTGCTTTTTATTCTTAATAAGACAAAGTGAAATGAATCACGAGATAATTCATTGTAATTGCTGCAATAATTGTGTATACATTTGTAATTAAGCCTCTTAATGTGCTCAAGGGATTTTTTGATTATATATATACATATATGTATGTATATACATATAATATAATATTATGTTTTGTAGACCCTTATATACTTTTAAATATATTATATACCGAAAACATTTATTAATGATAATTTTATAGTATTACGTTTACGCGTATATATACATATGTATGTGTATATTCTTGTATTTATATTAATGTTAAATTTGATAAAGTTTTTTATGTTATACAAATTTAAACGCGGATAATATAACAAACATTTTTATAGCCACAAAAATATCATGAATAAAAGTAATTTAAAATTTTATTGTTCAATGTTTTTTGTTGATTATTTTTTTTTTTACAAATTTTAATTATCACATTATAATAAAAATATTTCATGTTTTTAATTTTAGATATATTTTTTTTAAACTTTTATTTTTAATTATTTTTCACTTCTTTGGTTGGTAAAAAAGTTCTAGACATTTATAAGAACACTTTTCGTGATGAGCATTAAATTAAAATTCAGCTTGAATAAAGATTGAAGGCGTATAATTTTGTGTAAAATACAAACTATACTCGTATTATAATCTTGTGCCAAAACAAAAAAATTTTTTAATCGTCATAATATTGAGATTGTGTACAAAACATACAATAAAAAAAGGAAAAAAATAAATAAATAAATAAAAAACAAAATCCATTTTATATTCATGTGTTCAAGAGAATGACCATCTGAATTTTATATCTTTTATTGTATTGTAGATATGGTACTTCTTCTTCTTCTTTTTTTTCTCACATATCTGCACGATACACGATTAAATGAAATTCATTCATGTTATATAAGGTACTTCATGTAATGTACTCTTAACTTTTATTCTTACATACATTTTTTTTTCTCCAAAAAAGATTTACATTTGTTTTTGCATTCATTGTGTTTTTTTTTTTTTTCAAAATTCTCTCTCAAATCGCTTGTCTAGACCAAAAAACTTTTTTATTATTGTAGACGAGTTTTTTATGAGTTCAAAAGTTACAAAACAAATGTTTCATTTAAAAAATAAAAAAAAAAAAAATAGACAAAAAAAGGAAATGCTTGGCTAACTTTTAATGTTTTTTTTATTTTCTCAAAATCCCCTCACATAATACCAGTCAGTTTGATATTTTATAATTTGCATACTTTTAAAAATTTCATAGCATTTTTTTATGTTTGCACTTTTTTTTTTTCATAACAATTTCTTCTAATTTTTTTGTTATTTTGTTTTGTTTTTTTTATCCTTTCTCAATTTAACTTTCTAACCCAACAATCATGATGACAATACCGACCACACAAAAAAAAAAAAAACTTTTCTTACCCTTCATTTTATGTATCTTTTATCTATCACTTCACTAAAATACTAATTTTATTTTTCTGATTATTTGTATATTCTTTTCCTAGTAAGTATATTTCAATGTGTGTGTGTATCTGAGTGGTACATACATACACTGCGATATTATAAAATCTTGCAGAACATTTCAAATTTTACCTTTGGGGGTGGTAGATGTTCATGCCATAAAAAAATATGTATAATAACTTTTTAAACTACATATGTATAAGTAAAAAAAAAAAAAAAATAGCAAAAGAAAAAGTTAATTTTCCTACATCCCTTAACCTCTATGTACCTGTAACTGTCATTATATTGTCAGCTCCATGCCACAAGAAATAACTAAAACGATGATGATGAAAGTATACGAAAGGTAAAATGCTTTCTAAGAACTCATCATCGTACCCTTAAACAAAGCCTAATTCGTTTGTCTACGTGCTTAAAATTTTTAATTTTCAAACGAAATGTCAACAAAACAGATTTTTTTTGTTTGTATCTTTCATAGAAAACGAACCTTTACTTTCCAATCTCCATTTTTGAAATCTTTCATTTTCCTTATTTCATATATTCTTTCTCTTTTCAAACAATGTGAAAATTTCTACAATTTTAAAAACATGCAATTCCTACATATTAAGCATTATATCCTTTTTATATCCTTCCTGAACGTTTATAATCTGTGATTTTATATTTTTTGAAAATTTTTATAGTTATATGAATTTTTTAGGATATATGTATGTATCTCAGCAGAAATTAAATGTAGCATTCAATAATAAAAAATAAGCATAAGAAGAGAGACAAAAAAAAAAGGATATGATAATTATTTGTAATTAAAATACCATTTTCAAATATTTTGCGCGATAATAATATGGAACATTGCACATTGAAATTCATTTTAGTTTCATGGTAGGCACATGATTATAACTTCAAAATATTTACGGTCTGACAGGATCTCTGTGTATTATGTGAAAATAAAAAAAAAAAACAATTGTTTTCTGTTTTTTTGTGAATTGTTATCAAAATAAAATTTTGAGCACGATTTCGCACCTAATTACTATCTAATTGTCTTGATTTCTATATTCAAATTCATCTCATCGAACCATAACTATTATACGTATTTTTTCGTACTTTATGCAGCATATCTAATATACAAATACATTTTCAAAATTTGAAATTTTGTTCATACATATATATACATATATATATTATTTAGTACACATAATTACATACATACGTATACATACATACGTTTACTTATGAATATAAAGTAAAAGCGCCTGTTGATATCTAATTATCACCGTGTTCAACATTATATATTATATATTCTTGTTTTAAAATCTTTTCAGATGTATACATACATACATACATCAATATATGTATATGTATGAATATATGTATGTAAATATATATGTTTAAATATTTTACAACACACATCATACATCATGCATTATCTGTATGCAGGTCTGATTTTCAATCGGATATAATTTTCATGTCGTCTAATAATATATCATATATGATGATGCAAAATATGTGATGCAAATTTGTGATAATACATGATATGATGAGCATACCACAGACGAAAAAAAAAAAAACAAAAAACAAGGTGTTGGGTGATGAGATAGAAGGAAACTAAATTATTATGTAAATTATCAAGTGTATATTGAGAAATTATTGTATGTAGTGGTTTGTATTGATTGATTTTCAAAATTCAATTGACTTTGCAATATTCATCATAATATTATACAATATGGTATAGATGTTATGTGTAATATTTCATTGTGAATTTAAACGTGTCTTTAATATATTATTGAAATTTTTCAAAATAATAGATGAGAAATTACATAGATACTGAAGGAAAATAAAAAGATTTTATCATTTTTTTCACTCCTCTCTTTATTAAATTGTCTATTCCAGAATTTTAGTTCAGAAGAATTTTCAGAATTGTTATGTAAATGAAAAAAAATTAAATATTTAAATTCAAAGTACATATAATCAAAAACAAAGAAAATTAAAATTTAATCCAAGTATCTTGAAGTGGGTGTCAATTCTGTTTCTATGAAAAAAGCAAAAAAAAAAAAAAAAATATTATGATGAAAATAGAAAAATTCAGATTTGAAATTGTTTTTTGGTAAATGTCATTAATTCTATGATCAAAATTAGTCTTATTGAAAAATTCTTTTTTTTTTTTTGTCACTTTTTGCAACCGAATTTATCCAGAAATAAAAGCAATAAGAACAATTTTTCCCACATTAAACTAACGATGTTTATCAAAAACAATTTCAAGTCTGTAGGAGATTTGAGTAATCTTCATCAATGATTAGGTGGTAACTGAGAACAGCAAGCGACATGGCATTCGGTAGCTCAATGGTTTAAGTCTGAATTTCATTCTGCTTTAAATTCATTTTTTTGACTTTCATAGAAACAAAATTAACCCTCCCCTGTAAAACTAAATTGTTTTCTTAGTTTTTAGTAAAATATTTTTTCATTTTCAATAATAAAGAAAGACTGAAAAAAAAAAAACAAAAATTAATAGGCGTCACATAAAAAAACCAATTTCAAAATATGAACAAAAATCTATTATTTTTTTTTCTTCTGAATTTCATTGTGACATAATATCATAAATATGAGATCACATTTAACAAATAAAATTTTTCAAATTCATTTTATTTTATATTCGCTTAAAAAGTAATTTTTTTTTTTGTCGATAAAATAGGCATGAGTTTATCACAAGAGATTTCATTCAACAAAAAAAAAAAAAATAAAATAAGTAAAATAAAATAGACAAGTATAAAAAAGATAACTAAATAAAAAAAATACGAAAAAAGAAAAAAAAAAAAGAAATATTTTTTATCTTTGAACATACTTTGAAAATTGTATATATTGAAATGAAAATGATCATTTATCAAGGATTTTCTTATTTTTCATTGATTTTCACATTTTTTCTTTTTTTCATATTTTTCATATATTCAAAAAATAATAATGCGTTCTAGATAAAAAGATTCATATACCATATGAATAAATGATAAAGTGCGAAAAATACAATTTTTTTTTTCTTCTTTTATTTCTTTTCAATTTCTATTTTTACTTATTAAAATTGCATAAAACCTTCATTTTATTCACACTTTATTATTTTTTTTTTTTCATATCATATTTTCTATGGAAAAAAAAAAAATTTCCTGATTATGTATATACACATTCAAATTATATACATTATTTCATATCAGATTGTTAAGGAGAGATTGTCTAGCATAATTTTATTAAACGCGATGAAAAAAAAAATAAATAAATATGAAATGAAATGTAATAAAAAAAAAATTTATTTGTGATGTCTATAAAGAGTGACAAAAATCAAGATAAATCCTTTTTCATTCAATTCATATGTGTATGTAAATCACCCGCATTACTCACATAAATATCTTTCCTTCACTCAATTGTATCTGTTTTTCTTTTCTTTTCCTATAAAAGATTTTCCTTGCACATCATAAAATTGATTGAGAAAAAAAAAATTTTTTTTTTTATACATACATACATATATCACAACCAACATTTTAAGTTACCCTTATGTTTCAGTATTTTTTTTTTAAATTTTTTTCTTCTTCTTCAACTTCTTTATACACTCTATATATATATGAAATGCATACAAAATATACACACATAATCAAATTTTTTTATGCTGTGTATTATAAAGATATGCAAAAGTGCATTTCATACTGTTTTTTTTTTTTCTTTCTTTTTTTTTCTTCTTTGCATGAATCCTTATAACCTTCTGTTGATGTTAACATACTATTTTATATATAATATCCTTTTTGATCATTCTTATTTTACTCTGTATTTAAAAAAAATTAAAGGAATATATGTGTGTGTGCTTTTTTTTTTCTTCAATATTCTTTATAACTTTTTCGTATAGATTTTCTTCCGATCTGACATTCACTATATGTATGTATGTACTTATAATATTAAATGTTGTTCTTGTTGTTGTTATTATTGCTGTTAAAGTTTAATACTCGCATATAAAAGTGTCGATACAGCAAAGATATAACTTTTTTTTTGTGTTCTTGAAAAAAAAAAAAACTTATTTTTTTTTGTTAAAAACTTCATGTACTTTCATGTATCATACAGAATTTTTATATAAAATAGTTTTATATACTACACTATTTAAAAGAGAAAAAAAAATATATAGAATATAAAAAAAAACATAATAAAGAAAAAAAAAAAACTATATTCAATTCAAGTAAAAGCAGCTTGCTGTACAACACTATCAGAGTAAAAATTATATTTAAGAGTTAGTGTATCAGCATAAAAGTAAGATGATAAATGACTATCTGTATTGAATTCCATAAGAATTTATTGGCTTCATGTATATATGTATATATTTTTTTTTTATATATATTTTGCTTCACATTTTTTTTTTTTTTTTTATAATCTGAATCCTTATATAAAAACAATAATTTTTTTTTTCTTATTATTTTAAAAGTTCCGATATTTGAAAGTGTGATATAATATCTTCTTTTTTTTATACATATACTAAATACATATATATTTTTTATATTTCAGTTCATTTTATTTTATTTCATATTTTAACGAGTTTTTTTTTTTTTTTTATATATATTTTAAATGTATTCTATTTCTTTTTTCGATGAAATATAAATTTTTTTTTTTATTATTTTCCAATGTTTTTTTTTTTTTAATCTTTAAATTGAGAAAAAAATAAAGCAAAAATAAAAATACAACTTAAATTCTAGTCAATTTTAGAAAAAATTTATTTTCCATTCAATTCATTGAGAATTAATAAATATTGAATTTGAATTCATAAATCTTTGTCATGCTGTGTACAATTTTCTATTTTATGACTTTCATAAGTTTGTTCAAACGACAAAAAAAAAAATATATATTTTGTATTTTGGGATTTTTTTTTTTTTAAATTTGTGTATAATATAAATTTTGAAAGTTTTTAATGTTCAAATGTCGTATGTATGTATCGTATATGTATATATTTTTTTTTTAATGCGATTAATGACAATTCAATATGTTGTTCTATTTTGAAAAAAAAAAAAAAAAAGGACGAAAAGTTCTGCCACTTTTTATTTTTATCTGATATTTGATTAAGCGAGAAAAAACAACTGTTTATTTATTTTTAATTGTGATAATTTTTCATTAAAATTTTTAATAATTTATCCGTTTATAAATTTTTTTTCAGTGTAGTTTTTCTGAATTCTGAAGTTTTAATATTTGTTCAAGTTAATTTTTTTAATTGAAATAAATTTTGAAAAATTGAAAAAATAATCAAAAACTTACAAATATTTTCTTGGATTATGATATTAAAAAAAAAATACGCACAAGATATACTTTTATTAATAAATTAATGCAAATATTCTTTTTACACCAAGTAAATCCTCGTATAGTGAAACCTGGGGCAGAATTATGTACTACGATATCGATCAAAATTTAACTT
The DNA here is from genome assembly GCA_939192795.1 of Bombylius discolor. NCBI lineage: Eukaryota > Metazoa > Arthropoda > Insecta > Diptera > Bombyliidae > Bombylius > Bombylius discolor. The sequence continues at coordinate 14,915,380 of OW584241.1, read as the reverse complement.
CGACACTCAAATTGGGATTATGAAACTCGATTATTCGTGTATTCGATATCTAGTGCTCGATCATAGTAGCTCGACGGTACTTTTTGTATCGAATTAATGCCGACTAGGTAATAATTTGTTTTTAAAAGTGTAGATACGTTGGTAATTTTTTAAAATAAATAAAATATTTTTATTTATTTTACTAAAATATTATTTAAAGGTCCAATTTAACAAGCTAAAAGTTATTGTAAATTTTCATTGAATACATGGGAAAAAAATATGAACTACGCTTTTTTTGTTTTTGTATCATATGAATTAAAAAAGAATATACATATGTACTATAGTTTTTTATTTTTACTCTAATTCTTCAAGCATATTGTCGTATATTATTACATCCATGTATATATTGTCAGTGAGGACCAGAACTGTGAAAGCACAAACATTTACAAATTTATGCCAAATCAATCCAGTTTATAAATTACAACTTAAGTCAATTAAAATATAAATGAAACTTTAAGCTTAGAATTTTATTTATTTGAAAGCAAACATTTAAATTTCTTATTTTGACAGCTCGTAATTCGAAAACAAAAAGAAATTCGATGTATCGTATTTCACAATACCAAAATTTACTTTCGAACGAACGATATCGTTTTCAACTTTCGAATCAACGATCATCGAGTATCGAAATACATAATTCCGCCCCTGTTTTATAACAACAGGATTATATTAACACGATAATTAAAAGTTCAATCATTCAAAATACAACTTTTTAACTAATAAGGATCTACAATAGTAAAATACAAAAATATCCCTTTTGAAGATTTTTTTCGATTAAATTTAACTACTGATTTTTTAATAATAAAATTCCGTTATTTAATATTATTCATTTTAATTTTGTATTAATACTAAAAAGTCTTCATGTATATAAAGATGGGTTAATTAATTGAACAATTTAAATTTAAAAAAAAAAACAACGCAAAATCTTAAATTTTATTAAAAAGGATTTCTTTTCCATTTCAGATTTTAATTAAATTAAATATTTCCAATAATATACAGCATGTATTCTTTATAATCCTGTTTCTGAATTGTTTAAAAATATAATTTAAATTATTTCCAGAATCTTCATGTTATGTATTTTTTTTTAAATCTTAATTTTAAAATATTAAGTTTATGAATACTTCTTTACAAAATGAAAGATGAAATGAACTTATCTTAAGCTACATGATTTACTTCTACTAAGACTTTTTCTATATAAAAGATTTCTTCTTAGAAAAAAAAAAATACAATACATATTTGCTTTTATCATTAAAATTCAACGTGAATAAATTTTTTTTTTCTCTCATTTATTTTTTTCATAGATAAATCACTTTTAATTTTTTCCTTTACTCAGTTTTATGTTTAAATGGCAGCCTAAATTTGTTTTTTTCTAAAACAGATTTTCTTTCCCCTTTTATATTTTATATTCGTTATTTTGGTTTTTTTTTCTTCTTCTTTTGAATTAATTTGCTGTTATTTTTTTTTTTTTTTGAGTTTTTTTTTTTTTTTTTTGTATTTTCTCATTGAATACATGATAACAGTAAGCACCATCATCCCCAAGAGAATATAAAAAACACAATCGTTTATCTCACTGAGACGCATTTTAATTTGAAACATTGCTTAAGGCTTCTGTGCTTTTTTTTTTTTTTTTTTTTTTTTCATTTTAGTTTACCATCTCATTTTCCATTTTTGGTTTTTATTTTTTTTTCTTTCACTTTTTTTTATTTTCGTTGTTTTATATTTTTGAAATATCTCTGTTTTATTTTCTTATAAAATATTTAAAAAAAAAAAAAAGGAGAGAAACCGACGTACTGAACAACTGATATTGGCTTTCACAGGTGGAAAAGAAAGTTTTAATCATATTTGAAATTGTTGTTGTTGTTTTTTCCAATGTTAACGAGGATCATTGTTAAAGACTTTCTTTTTCAACGAAAAAAAAAAAAAAAAAAAATTATAATCTGTAAGATTTCTACACTTTTGTGGTAACTACAATAAAATTTATTTGAAAATATTAAGAATTTTCAAAAATTTGTATTTTTCTAACAACTCCTTAATTTACATTTTTTTTTTTTTTGCGAAAGTTTAACAAGAAAAATTTAAAAGAATAAAAAAATAGAATGTATCATTTTGTTTTATTTTTTGGCAATCTCATTTTATTTAATACATTATTTTGATAGATGGTGTTGACTTTATTTGTAAATCCTAGTTGAAAAAACAAAACAAAAAAAAAATAAATCCAAAATGAGGAAAAGTGTCCTTTTTAAAACTTCCAAATATAATCAGAGAATAAAAATCCCTTAAGCTTCATCATTTTCGTCATTTCTACAATTCAGTTTTTCCTCCTTTTTTTTTTTTGGTTTTTTTGGTTTTTTTGGTTTTTGTACATTCGTACAGCACAACAAAGTTAAAAAAGAAAATAAAATAGAATAAAAATATTACTATATTATCCCTTTACCTCGAAAAAATGTATATATAGTAATAATGTTGATATATCATCTTATATAATATAACGGTAAAACTATGTATATGAAAAAAGACAATGACTTATAAAAATGATGATAACACCGACCATCTAAGAAAATGTGTATACAGAAGCTTTTAGTCATCTTTTCTTATAGTTTCAACTTTTCTTATTTTCATTTATTTTTGTTTTTTTCTTTTCTTGTATTTATTTATATATTAAATTTTTCTTTTTGTGTTTTTGCTTTTTTTTTTATTTTTTCTTATTCTTTGTAATACAATAAATGTGTGTATCATTCATCCGTGATTTTTATATGAGAGATTACAATTGTCACATTCGATTGAACGTGTACACCATCACTAAACGGATTAAAGAGATATCATGACAATACCAGAAAAATATAACATATATGTATGATACATATTATATATATATATACATATTTATGTACATGTATGTAAAGTATAATAATGCATGGAAAATATCCATATAAGGTATAAGAAAATATTAGTATACGAGTAAAAGCACTTTCATAAGAATAATACGTATACGTATTCAATGGAATAGATGTGCTTAATAAAATGAAAAACCTGGTCATCATATAAGAATATATCCTTAAGGGAATCATCATTTATATTATAACAAAATATATTATTATATATTTTTTTCAATATATGTATGTAATATTTATACTTAGAAATAAAACAACAAAAACAAAAAATGGATATCAGTTATTTTCTTTTTGTTTGTATTTTAACAATAAATCCTTCCTTATTGGATTTATATAAAAGGATTTTGATTTTGGATAATCATGATGACATTGTAACAGTAAAATAAAAATAAATATCTACACAAGTAGCGATATACAGTATAGCTACTACATACATATACATATAAACACATTCATTTCTGAACGAATTGTAAGGTTTAAATGGTGTTAAAAATGCACCTGATAAGCGCCTATAAGTAATTCATACAGAAAATATTTATGATAAAAATTTTATGTTTGATTTTGAAATGTTTTTTTTTATTTTTCGATATTTTATTTTTGTGTAATATTTTGTAGTACGTGATTATCGTGAAAAACATACATTAATTTTATGCTACGATTAATTTGAAAAACATATAAGGGGGAAATTTTAAAGGGTTATATTCACATATACGCGTACTATTTATATTATATTTAACTTTTGCATTATATATTACGGTTCAATATAGTAAATCAAATAAATTTTTGAAATGCTTAATCAAAGGATCAAAATAAATTGTATTTTAGATTAAAGATATATTGCAATCTAATCAACTTCTTATAAATAAACTTTGACCTTTTGTGAATAACAAATTAGAAAAAAAAAAATCTCTTAATCCAGTCCTATGGCTCTTTTTATATGAAATCATCAATTTTTATGACATAATACTTTTTTTAAAACGAAATACGTCTTTTCGCAAAATACAAGAATTCCAAAAAAAACTCATAAATTTTACCTCAATTCACCTAATGAGTGTACGATCAATCTTTTATAAACAGAACTCTCAAATACAAAACTGTCTAATTAACAGTTTAAGCAACACATTTTTTTCTTTTTTTTTTTTTCATAATCTACAATTTGAATGATTTTGATTTTCTAAAATTCTAAGGACATCTTCCTTTTTTAAAAAGAAATTAATTTTGAGATAAAATTTTATAAACATATTCCCATTTAATTCTTGGCATATTCTTACTTGAAAATACTTAATTAATTACTCTACAAAATTAATATACAAAACAAAAAATGCTTTTAATTATAATTTAAATAAACAAAAATACTTAACTTCATTTTTTTAAATAAACATGATACCTAATTTTTTTCTCATTTTTTTTATATATCATGACTTTACAAGCGCATCTTCTACAGCAAAAAAAAATAAAAATTTTTTCCAATGAAAAACAACATTTTTTTTTTTTTTTTTTGAGTGCCAAATAAAGTTATTTTCTGAACTATTTCACTTGAAAATAAATTTATTTATTTAAAAATTATATAAATTATGATTAAAAAGTTATGAAAAAGTATTATTTTTTTTTTTTTTGAATAAAATCTCTTAAACATTTAAATCTTATAGAAAAAAAAAGTTTTTTTTTTGTGTACATAAAGCACATCATCATATTTAGATAATATGCATGGTAACATAATTTTTATGTGACATAAAATTCTTATTCTCACAAGTAAATAATAATAATAATAATGATGATGATGTTATGAAATTCATACATTTTTTCTTAAAAAAAAAAAAAAAATATATATGTACATCCTTTTGTCCATGATACTCACGTATATTTATGTAAAAATAAAATTCATGATTATGTTGATAACGTTTTTTTTTTTTTTTTTTTTTTTGCTACAAAAATATATTTTCTTTTCAACTTGTACACGAAATAAGTGTATTCATAATTGCAAATATCTACATATAGTAAAACCACACTCTATACTGAAAATTTTCTCTCAAAATGCAACCTAAATATTAGTTTTGTATTTTCTCTTGTAAAATTTGTAAAAAAAAAAAAAAAAGAAAAAAAATAAGATAGAAGATACTTGTATAAAAGATTTAAATGCTTGTATTTAACCATATAAATACAAAATATAAATGACAAAAAAAAAAAAAATAAATAAATAAATAAATAAGAAACAAAATGAATATTTTGTGTATAATATATATGTAAGTATTCCGTACATATACTTATACTTATACGATATAAGGATAAAATCAGTGTACTAATATTCATGTACACACCTGTTTTTAATGTTTTATTCTTTCCGTACTTATTTTTTTCTTTATAAATATACAACACATTACATTTACTTGAAATACAAAGAAACAAACTTTAATTTTCAAAATGTATATATAGTATGTTATAAATGTATACAATTTTTAGTGTCCTGTCATAATGATAAGTAAACATAACTTGAGGTAAAACTTTTTTATAACTTCATATCAAATGTATTTAAATTTAACCGCATAAAATATAATGTGTACAAGACTGTTTTTGATTAAAAAAGAAAGAATCTTTTCAATTGTAAGTAGATATTTCAACGACATTCCATGTATTTATTATGTTTACATGTTTTAATTTTCAAGTCAGATTCATTTCAAATCTAGAATTAAATTCAAACGTATTGAGACAAAATTTTCATGTTTTGTAAATAAACCAGTTCATAGAGATATCATTTTCCTGTAAGATACTAGTATTTTTGGTACAGAACTTTAAAGCATAAAGAATGAAAAATGAGTACGTCATGAAGAAAGTGAAAGTCAATCAAAATTGATTCTTCATATGTTGCAGGATTCGATTGAAATCAATTTTTTATGTTAAAGATTCCTTATATCGCAAGGTACCTTCGTTCTTTTTAATTCCAATCTAATATATAAATTACATTATCACCACGTAAAAACAGACTTAAAAATGAAAATTAAAAATTCCAATCCAATTTCAAGTTCCCATCACAAATTACGACTGCATGTCAACATAGCACAATCTTCTTATTATGCAGAACAGCAAAATTTGTACACATTTTATAAAAAAAAAAAAAAATAGAAATAAAAGAAACATGTTTTCTTCTCCTTTTCCTTTTTCACTTATAATTTCTCAAAAATCACAAGAGAAAAACAAAAAACAAAGAAATACGTTTTGGATTGCGTTATGTGTGTATAAATTTCATTTAAATTTGAAATGTCTAGATTTTGAAATTTTTTCTCTTTTGTAAAAAAAAATAAAAAATAAAACCACTGACTTTATGAATAGTGAAACTTGAAAAAATAAACATAAATAGAAAAAGTACATATTCTTGAGAAATATAAATTCATATAAAAATGATATGCAATTTGTCTTTTTTTCTTACATACATTATGACAGATTTCATATGAATTTTATGAAACAACGAAACCAGAAAAATTTCTAACAAAAGGAAAACAAAAAACATATACATAATTTTGAGATACTTTTTTTTTTCTTTTTCTTTTTTCAAATTTATTCTAAACAAATGTGTAAATTTGAAATTGGAAAAAAAAAAGGATAAATTTGAAATTAATTAGACAATCAAATAAGATCAATGACATATCTTGTAAGTTCAAAAAGTTCAAATTTTATTTATGAAATGACCTAAAATACAATTTAATTTATATGTATACGAAAACTTTTTTTTTTTTTAAAACAAAAATAACAACAAACTATTTAAAATGTAAAATGATATCATTGTTCTTATAAAATACTACAGATAAATCCTTTTTGATCATCATCTTTTATTCATGTATCTTGTGTTGTTGTGTTCTTAATGCAATTGAGACAATATTCCCATATGTCAGATTTAAAGGCAATTTTATAAAACAATTTTTGCACACATATGGTAAAAGTCACATATGTTCTTATGTCTACATTTTTGTATTTATTGCCTTTAAGGATTTAGATTAACTTTAAGTTACCTAACAAATAAAACTTTTTTAAGAAAAAAAAAAAAAAAAAAAATACAAGAGATTATTTTCAGATAAATTTTCTTAAGAATGTTTTTCTTGTGAAATAGAAAAACTATTAGAAAAGAAATTAGTTTATATACTTTTTTATAAGTATTTTGTTTTTTTTTTTTCTCTTTTTCGACTATTTCACATTTGGACTTGAAAATTTTGTATAAAATTTAAAATGTTTGAAAGGATAAAAAAAATATTTAAACTTTATGAAAAAAACGAAATTGAATTAATGTGTCAACTTTTCAATATCAAAATTTGTATTTAGGTTTTAAATTTCACAAAGGAAAAAAAAAAAAGAATATGTACATACCTACATATATATACATATACATACATATATCTTTCCACCCTATTTTGTTTCTAGAAACCATATTTTTCATCCTTTTTTAAATTTCACGATAAGTGTACATCATTATGTTAAAAGTATAAAAACAAAAAAAAAAAAAAACCAGAAAAATAAACAATGAAAAAACTTTAAAAAAAACAAAAACACAAAATACAAGAAAACAAAAAAACAAAAAAAAATGAAATTTACTTTATGTAACGAGAGCTATTATTCAGACATGACGAGACACTTGACAAACGATCAATGGCACAAATCATTCAGAAAAAAGGAAACAATTTGCTTTATACCACCCTCATTTCTAATGTAAGAAAATAATAAGTGTATTTTCCTTTCTTTATCGTTTTTATTCTGATTTTATTCTTATACTTGTGTTTTAACACAAACACATCAAATACACAAAATAATGAATATACATACATATGTATATTCTATGCCACAAAATAAATAAATACGATATATGACTTTGCAATGTGTAGATATATTTTTACTTGGATACCATAAAACTTCAATGTTATAAAATTTTTGTCATTATACTGACATTGATGTCATTCTTTTTTGTCTCAAGTCTGCTTATATCAATTTAATTCAATTTTAAAATCTTTTACATTCTTTTATATATGTATACAATACAGCTTTTGTTTGTATTTACTCGTTCTCTTTTCCTTTTTATTAATCCTTTTATATTTTTACTCTTTTACGCGCCCAATTACACCACCCACTTATTAACTCACTGTTATGTTGTCTTATACATATATTTTTTACATTACAAAATTATTTCAAAATAAATGGAAAAAAAATATAATGTTTTTTCTAGTCTTTGATAAAATTATACCGTTATACGTGAATAAATAAATAAACGCGTAACATTTTGAAATGAAAAAAAAAAAAAAAAAATTATATAAAAAGTAACGAAAATTTTTTTAACTGTAAAATGTTGAGAAAAAAAAAAAGGAAAAGAAAAAGCATTAAAAAAAAGCAAAGCAAAAGCAAATAAAAAAGAAGATAACTATGTAGAAAAAAAAAAAAACAAATTAGAATAAAATTTATGTTAGGAGTGTTAAAAATTTTTCAAGGACGATTCTGTTTTGCCATTCATTTTTCATTCACGTTCTCTTGAAATATTTTTTTAAAACAAAACAAAAAAAGTACATTTTTTCTCATAGCATCCATTTAATATTTTTAGTAGGATAATAGGATACGTATTCACAGTTATTTATGTATTTTGTTTTTTTTTTTTTTCATTTTCCCTTTCTCACTGTTTTATGAAAAATTTCGTTTTACTAAAATATGAAGCGTAATAGATTACATCTCTTTCTAAATTTTTTTCTCACATTTTTTTTTTTTTTTAAATACAAAATTTTATTTATTTTTTGTGAATAGCAGAATGAAAGAAGAAGAAAAAATTGCATATACAGTTTAATCTAAGGGCAATACATCTTTCAATGTACGGATATATTTAAGTGAAGAAAAACTATTATAAAAATAAATTATTGTATGTTAGGTCATAAAATTTATTTATGAGAAAATGAGAGTATATACCATATTAAGTATTAACTTTTTCTTTTATTCTTTATGTGGGTGGAAAAAAACAAAAGAAAAGGCGTATTAAGTCTGATAGCATAAATGTCCTCTCCATTAATATTAAAATAAATGATTTTTCTGTAATATTTTACGAAAAAAATGAAGAAGTTAAAAAGAAAAAGAAAAAAAAAAATATGACTGCCAAAAAGATATAGATAATATGGATAAAAATAAAGAATAGAATATGTGAGTTTATACACATATACTACACAGACTATAAAATGTAAAATAGTAAAATGAGATGACAACAAAAGAAAACGTGTAATGTGTATGCAATTTATTATTATATTTAAAATTTATTTCACTCAGAGAAGAATTATATTATGCTTCATGTATGCATGTATGTACTTTTCAAGAACAATAGGAATATCATGAACCTAAATCATAAATTAATCACTATGAGATAAACATTTAGTACACAGAAAAGTGGTGTATGAAATAAAAATTCTAAACAACTTTCGCGAAACTAAAGAGAAAATTTTTTTTTGAAATTGAAAAAAAAAACATTTGTTAAGGAATTTTTTTCGAAAATATTTCCGAAATTGTTTTCGGATTTTCGAAAAACCTGGCGAAAGTTTTATTCAAAGTTTCCAACAAGATCTTTCTGCGGAGGTCCACTGCTACACTACATTATAGTACAGTTAACCGAAGACAACTTCTCAGTAAGTACTTAAAAAATCGAGAACTTCAACCTCAACTTTACAAAAATAATGTAGGAATTTAAAGAAATCCTTTATTCGTATTGAGCAATCTGGGTGAAATTTAGAACATAGGTTCTCTGAACAAAGCCAAGACCATGAACTATCCAGCGACAAAGCTTTTATTGAAAATTTTCAAGAGCTTTTTCTAATGTATTTATGTATGTATGTATATTTTTTAAAGTCAAAAATCAAATCCCAATTTCCACGATTGAATTTTCCGTTATTTTTTGCCAAACCTAAATAAAGTTTAGGAATTACACATATCGAAAAGTTATAGGTATTATACATATTTGTTATACTTCAATGGTTTACTTATGCCTTAATTCTTTACACCCGTTTGTTCATTTTTAATGACCGGAAATATAATAAATTTAAGCTTTTTAATGTTCAAAAAAGGTTAAATTCTTAAAAATAAAAATTATCGCTCAATTAATTAACAAAAAACAAAAGGGTATAATCTTTGTTTTAAAAAATTTAATTTTTTTTTGTACCTGGTTGATAATTATGAAATTTTAAAAAAAAAGTCTTTAAATAACACAAATTGTTGAAAAATAAAGTAAGAAAATTTTCAATTAAATTTGAAAATGCGTAAAAAAAAATTGTTCCATACTTTGTAATTATGTATGTCAAGTTGAAGGGAAAAAAGGATATATACAATATGTATAAAAAAAAAATTGAAAAATTTGAAATTTCTATTAAATAAAAAAAGGAAATCCAATTACAAAAATTAGAATCTATCATAATTTACTTTAATTTTTTTTTTCATTTGTTTTCTAATTTTTTTCTAACATTCTTTTTTTCTCTTTGAATTTATTTATTTATTTTCTCATTCAACCTATAATTTCTTAGTTAATTGTTATTATAACCGCATGATTGCTTATGTTATATCTGTTTTATTTCATAACAATTCATGGTTTTTGATTAAAAAAAAAAACGTAACAGAAAAAGTAAAAACAAAAGAATACATAAATGAATTAAATATTCTTACATTTCCTTCTTATTTTTGTTTAACAAAAAAAAAAAAAAAAGGAAAAAAAAGTAGAAAATAATGAGAAAATGTTTATATGCTTATTTTATTTTTTGTCATTTCCTTACGTATTCTTGTCAATGTATAAATTTTCTTTGTGTTTTTTTTTTTCAATCAAAAAGTAACTGTTCTCCCGAGAGCTATTAAATTTAAAGTAAAAATAATGATAATAAAAGCATTTTTTTATCTTCTGTTTTTATTTTTTTTTACTTTTTTTCTCTTTTTTTTTTTCTTGCTAAAAAATAATGACATTAATGTTAATAAGAAACAGACAAAAAAAAAAAAAATCACAGTAAAAACAACAACTACAACTACAACAATTCATAATAATTTAAATTAAAAACATAAAAAGGAATTTTAATGTTTATCTTTTTTTTTTCCTTATTCTTGAGCTTTTACGTTTTTCTTTTTTTTTTTTGTTTCTCCCCTCTGAACTTTTAATAAATAGATTTATGAATACTTATTTATATTTTTTATTCTATCAAACAATTTTTTCTTTATAACTTAATTTTTATTTTTTAATAAATGTTCTTCCATTAGATGTATGCATCATATTTTTGTCTAAAAGATATTATTCTGTCTGTAAGATATTCATTATTATTTATGTGTATGTACTTTCTCATTTCTTAGTATTTTTTTTCTTGAATACATACATATATACAAAATAATCACAAGACGAGATACAAAAAGCAGGTGTCTATAATGGGATTTTATGAACGAAATTTTCCTTTTTTTTTCACTCATTTCGATGAAAAAAATGAAAGAAAAAGCAAAAGAATAATAAATCAGAAAAAAAAAAAAATTTATTAAAAAGACGGAAACAGAGAAAAGAACAATCATAGACAGTCAGTGTGTTGTAGACAATATTATAACAACTTTAGTAAGTATAATAGTTTCTCAACTAAAAAATAAAAAAAATAAAAATTTAAAATAAAAAAATAAAAAATACAAAAAAAAAAAATGAAACATTTAACATCCAAAAAATTGTTCATTTCTTCTTTTTTTCACTGAATTTTTATTTTATTTAATGTCTTTTTGTTTTTTTTTTTGAGTTTTCATTCATTTTTATTCTCATTGTACTTTTTGATCCTTATGCCTTGCTGTATTATCATCATGATGTTTCTTTAATATTTTCTATGCAAAAAAAAAATAAAAAAAAAATAAAAAAATAAAAAGAAACACAAAAAACAATGAAAAACGAACAGAAAGAAAAAAAAAAACAAAAGGATATTCAAAAAGATAAGATTATGACTTAGTTATAAAGAGTTTTTAAAAGAATGTGAATGACGACAAAATTGCCTTCATAAAAATTTTCCAAAAACAAAAAAGCAGAAAAAAAAACAATGAAAACTTTATCCTGTATGAAAAATGTTTATGAGTTTTTCATTTTTTTCTCTAAAAGAAAAAAATGTTTTTTAAAGTTTTTCTTTTCTTTTATTTTTTTTTTCCGTATCATTATCAAATAATTTTCAATAAATGTTTATTTCTTTTAAAAAATTATGTTAAGGAAATGAATTTCGGAAGAGAAAAAATTTAGAATGTAATTAAATGATAATTTTAGATAAGATTCATTTTATCATATGTAACTTATATTCACTCTATAACATTAATTAGTAGTTATCAACTAATTCATGATTTTCCGGATATCATATTTATCGATAAATCAAATCGTCCTTAAAACATAAAGATAATACAAACACATACTTGTAGATACTATATATAATACAAGGGATACTATAATTATGTATAGGTGAAACAATATTTCTTGATTTTGCACTTACTTATCACGTAAAATTTGTACCATTAAATATTGTTGATTCTTCCTCATGTACATACTCAGTCACTCATTTTGATCTGTTCAATTAACTCTTATCGCAATATATAATTCTCTGTATATGACATTCACCCGCATATTCATATACTTACATACATACATATATGGAAATTAGATTCGTGTAATAACTGGACTTGAGAATTGAGATATGCTTTGACAAGTTGTATATAATGATACACAACACGTGTAAGTACAAACATATAAATTGGTTGTATATCATAACCCACATGTGACATGATAGGTGGTAGTGGGTGGTTTTTTGTATTTATTATCACTAACCATTCTGTGTATATGTATAAAATTTATTGATGGTATGATTAAAGTACAAACATAACTAGATGTCACTACATGATAAAAGTCATCATATCTTTTGTCCAATGTTTAAAATATATGTATATGTATGTATGTTATGATACATTCATTTGTATCTATATTGTATGTCCCTTTAAGGAATTATTATTATACATACATTTTATAATACAATCTTTGTCGTTTAGTTACTGATACTGTTATATAAAATTAAAATGGCAAAAACACAAAAATATAGATTGATGATAAGGGTAAATTTCTAATAACCTTTGGTTAGTTACAATGTACTACACAACTGTTATTTAATATTATAACACACAATTTTTGGTATTTTCAAATTTTATTGAAGTAATAAAGTTTTCAAATTCATATTGAGTATCTTATTACATGAGGTTTTAATAAAATTATCTTTTTTTTTTTTCTGAATACACAAGATATCATGAATATTAGGTTTTAATTGACAATAATTAATTGATCTTAAGAAGAAAAACAAAAATTAAGAGTGTATTTTTCATTATATGTATATGTTTTTGAATTAAATTAAAGAATATTAGAAGATACATTTCAATATATGTACCTTTTTTATATCCTTTTTTACAAGAAATATTTCGCAATTTAAATATTCAGTATTGGAAAATCTCTAGAAAAACTACTTTTGTGCCTTTTAATTTCATGAAAGAGAGCGTCTTTTGATTATTATCAACTTATAAGCAATAATTTTTTTAAGAGACCTTCAACTAAAGACGAAGTTTCACAAATGTTGATTTTTTAAATTTTTAATTAAGAGCGAAAAAGCTCTTAGATACGAATAAACATTTCACGAAAATGACTTTTAAAATTTTTTTTCTAAAATTTCTTGTTATGAGAACTATCAATTGATGTGCAATGATCCTGAAAAATCTTCGTATTTTTTTTTTTTTAAGCAAAAAATACCGAAAATACATTGAAATATGAATTTTTCTGTATAAACATTTATCCTTGATCAGTAAAAACATTAGATTCGAACATAATATTTTTCTAATAAAATTTTTCTTTTAAGAATTTAACAAAGAGAAAAGTATATATACATTATACACATATATTATTTTAGTGCTGACAGAAGAAAGACATTTTTAAATGTCAGCGATATCTTTTTTTTTTTTTTTTTTGCATGAAAGCTGAAAAATTAATCAGAATACAATATATCACACAGTAATAATATGAAAATGAAATGAAAATATTTAGTAGTATGAGATACATATTATTTTGAACAATAAAGATAACAATGTTGTAATAATTCTAATATTTATGGGTTCAAATTAACTATGCCATCAATTTCAGCATATTGCATAGTAAATAGATAGTAGATACAAAATAAGCATAACACGTACAATAAAAAAAAGATTAAGTGAATGAAATGAGTTAAAATACATATTAGCCTTTGAATAGAATTGAATTAAAGAAGAATATATTCTATGAACACACAACATACACGTACATACATAAATACATACATCTAATTGTGATTATTATATTGATTTATGTTCTTTGTTGATTAATGTGAATTATTTGAATAACTCATCACAAAGTACTTTCATTATAATAAATTTATGACAATAATTATTCATTATGATGTTGTTAAAACGATGCATAAAGGTGTGTTAAGCTGGAAAATTGAATTGAAAATTAAAGAACAAAAATAAAAGAAGGGTGGTAAAAATATTTTTCTTGAAAATTTCCACTTAAAATGTCAAATTATTATTTCATGTGTTCATTCAGGTGTCAATTTAAATAAAATTTATCTTATTGAAGCAATAAGGAAAACTTTATCTTGTATGTATGTGATCCTATATCATCGGAAATTTTAGAGAATTTCTGGATGTGTTGAAGCTAAATTTTTAGATCAAAAAGTTAAATTGAAATGTATCTCCTTATTCTTCTTTAAAGGAACATAAGAGATCTATAAAATTGTTAACTTTGAAATTCTTTTAAAGTAACAGATTTTGCTGTTCTGGTTTAGAAGGTGTAGAGAAAATTTATAGGTGAGAGAATTAAAAGAAATGAAGAGTTTTTTATACTAACTTTAGAATAATTGCAATTCGCATTTGTATAATCTATTAATCTCGTTCTTTGTTAGTCCAATATAATTACTGACAAAAATAAGTTACAAATTCAATCAATTAATTTCTATTGAAAAAAACTTGAAAATTTGCAAATATTAAAGTTTTTCTACTATAGATTCTTTTCTTTTTAAACTTTACCAACCTTCCCATTTTTCAAAAAATAACTTCAAAATAGAATAACGATAAGAAAATCACTTTTTTACCGACGAAAAATTTTAAAACTAATTAATGAAACCGTTATGTTAGCAGATTTTTAAGGTTAGAAATTCCTAGAACTAAACTTCCAAAGCAGAATTGCAAAATCTACATATTTACTAAATTTCTTCACCAAAGTTAAGAGATGTCAGCGATCAGTTGATCGATTGATGTCTCATAGGTCCTAAAGCATAATACCAAATCTGATAATTCTATCTTCATAAAGAATATTAAAATACACTTTTCTGTAAAACAGAATAAAGCTGGTTAATTTTAAAATTTTAATTTTAATCTTTCTAGTAAAATAAATGAAAAGCCCAAGTCTTGAAATGAACATGTAAATATCACACAATTTCCATCCAAGATCGTTTTGAAAATATCGAAATGTTCTGTCACCATAAAAACTAAGAGAATTGACATTGTTAAAACAAAAGCTAAATGTAATGTTGGGATTTAGAAATAAAAATGGTAAATGTGAAAAGGTGATAGCAACAGAGAACGAAAAAAAGATATTTATCGACACCCAACGAACTTTCACCTCAAACATTATACGTTTTAATACAAAATAACATCGTTTTAATATTTTAAAATCAATTCCATAAAACTATAAAATAGTGTTAAAAATTTTTATGAGTTTCGATTTTTATAATACATAATGCACTTTTCAAAACAAACACTTCAAAAAAAAAAAAAAAAAAACTCGAACAGAAAAAAAAACACAATCTTACAAATAACATAAAAGATTTTTTTTTTTTTTTTATTAAAAGAATATAATGTATTTGTATTGATACAAAAAAAAAAACTTTATAATGTCACGTGGGTATTTTTATACAAAAAATATTTGAAAATAACACTTTGAAACTTTTATAGAATTTTTCATTAACAATTCATTGAACATTGTACATGTGAAATGTATATAATGTAATCATATACATATGTTATCTTTACTTTAATGGAGAGTATTTGAACAAAAAAAAATAAAAATAAAAATTAAACAAAAAAAAAAAAAAAACAAATGTTTTGAAAAGTAAACATATAAACATTATAAAGTTTATATCCTTTTTATTTTACCTTTACAAAATGAAATTTTCTTTCATCTCCCAAGTGAAATGAATGTGAATGAACGTTTATCAGTTGTAATTGATCAAAGTGGAAAAGTATTAGAGCATAGTATTTGGTTAATTCAATAACAAAATAAGAAGAAAAAAAAAATAATAAAATACGATTTTCTAAAATATAATACATCTCTTTTCATATACATACATAGTTTGTTATTTGATATGGGAAAAAAAAAAACAACAACAATAATATACAAAGATACAAAGATTTTATTATTGAAACTAGGTTATCGTATATTTTTAGAAAAAATTTTATATACAAAATGAAAATTCACATTTGTGCTGAATTTGTCTTTTGCACTTGAATAATTGAAAATAATAATCTTCCTTTTTCCATACATTGATTATCTTATTCTCAAAATAAATTGAAAGAAAAAAAAAAAAGATTTTTTTTTTGTGGAAAATAAAATGAATCTTTTGAATGAAAATCATTTACTATTGAATACGGAAAACATTTATCAAATATTTGTTATAAAGCCTTATAAAAAAAAAATTTAATGAATTTCATTTCAATTTAAAGTATTTTAATGATGTGAATTTTTGTGTTTGAAAAATTTTTGTCAATCGATTTTGAATTTAAGTTTTTTAAATTTATATTTCTCATAGAAAAATTTAATAAAAAAATAGAAACAAAGCAATAATTAAACTAATCGACAAGGAGGGTAGTTTATATTTCTATAAGTAAATACAAATGATGGTCTAATGCACTCCTTACATACCATTTTGAGTCTATTCCAAAACGTCAAAGTTTACGTATAGGTTATATAATGACTACTTTTGTGATGTATCATACATTTTTGTGACTTTCAAATCCTAGACAGATATATAAAGTGGCAAAAACCAGAAATTCAACTACCAACTATAATGAATATAATATGTAAGTGTTATGTTAGATTAGGTTTAAGACAATTTGGTATTTTCTGTTGTAGTGTTGTATCGAGAAAATTTCCACTGCACTGTTTGCTCTAATTTTATACAGCAGATTCCATTGCAAGACGTTTTGGAATTAATGACTTTGTCACTTATTTGATTTTGATGTTTTAGAATTCGATACGTTGCAATCAATACGCAGTTACGGTGTTTTGAAATAGACTCTTTATATATGTATCACAGGGCACTCGCCAATAGGGGATCATGCAGAGACACTGTGTATCCCCTTCAATATCTACTGCCGCAGTTGTAGGGAAGCCAATGAGAGAGAAACTCTCGCTCACTATCTTTGCAAATTTCCGGCACTTGCAAGAATAAGGTTCCAGACAATGGGTAGCGTCTTCTTCAGGGACCTTGGTGAAATAGCAAAAATCACGGTTAGGAACATTATACAATTCCTGAACGAAACAGGGTGGCTATAATGATCTACCGGTCAAATGTCATTGCCTAAGGTTACGCGAGGTGTAGTATCAAAACGGCACTCTCAGTACTAATTGGGTCTTCGAAAGATTTCGAAACCGCCACGCCAACCAACCAACTAGACTCTTTATATTCATTTCACAATCTTGATTCTATTTCACGTGGTGAGAAATTAAATTCAGACTAATGTCAAATAAAATGACGATGAAAAAAAATTTCCCATATGAAAGGTTTTTTGACAATTCATTTCTTCGTTTCATTGTCTCATGATACGAAAATCGGTTTCAATGAGAATATCCAGTAAAAAGATTCTTACCACATTTCTCATGAAAACAGAATCAATACTCTGGTATTAAAAATTTTATGTAGTAAACTTTTTTCCTCAGTGAAAAGCACTTTAGATATTATTTTTTTTCTTCTGGAATATTAGCTGTTTCGTACTCCTCTAAAAAAAATTTATAATTATTTGCCCAAAATACTTCTAAATTGCATATTAACTGGACCTCTACTCAGACGATGCGGTACTTTTAAATCTAATAATTTTATTTATTTTCACGATACATCAAATTTTAATTAAAAATTAGTAAGTGGAAATTTTTCTTTTTATTATACATAATTATATTTTCCAACATACAAGCATATAATAATTAAATCGAACGAAATTCTTAAAAATGAAATAACGTTAAAAAATAATTTCAAAATAAACAGAAAAAAAAAAATTAAATGAAATGCAACGGAGAAAAAATAAGAAATTTTTCATTTTTCGTATACATAACAAAAGTACAGCACATTCAATTTTATTTTATCTCTTATGAAATAATAATAATCGAAAAAAAAAATTTATGTTTTTACATTATACTTTTTAGATACGTGGAACATATGTTGTAAGGATATACATAATTAAGATATAATTTATATTCATATTCATATCTTTGACTAACATCATATAATTGCATTCCTTTTTATAATTTAAATTGAAAAGGACTATAAATGTGAATAACATACGAGTATGAATGATGTACGAATCATCACATTGAAAACGGTCTGACATATGAATATGTTTGTAATTTTTTTTTTTTTTTTGCAAAAAATGAAAATAATATTTAAAAGATTATAAATTTTATTTGTAATTTTCGAAAAAGAGATTTTTTTATAGAAAGTTGTTCTTATGTGTGTTTGGAAGGTCAAAAAATGTTGGAAAAAAAAAAAACGTACAAAGTTTTTAATTAACAAACTTAAACATAAACAAAGTTAATTTAACAAATGAAACAAATGAAACTATCATAATTTGTACAATTTAATTAAATTCCATAATTTAGAAATTTAAAATTCAAGTATGTTTAATATTTTTTAGTTTTGAACTTTAAGTACATACCTATGATTTTTAAAGAACTAAATGAACAAAATACTTTTATGTAAATATAAAAATATTTGCATTTTATGTAAATTACACCAAGGATTTTGAATAAGTATTGTTCATACTTTAAATAAAGACATTTCTTTAGTATTCATTCTCAAAAAAAAAAACCTAATGGGTGCCTACAATTGTAGATAAAATTTTCTTTTTCTCGAAAAAATTTTTTGCATCGATATCTAAGGTTTAAATTTAGCTAGAACATTCATGGAAAGATTTACCATAAAACAAACTTGTAATAATGAAAATTTGTGTTCTATGGCAAACAACTTTTTTTTTCTCTGCCATTTTCCTGTTTAACCGCTAATTAAGGTAAAATCCATCTACATACAACTTGGAGTTGGTTTTGCTCTATTTATAGCTTTTTATTTGATTTTATTCAGAGCAAGATGGGAAACACTTCACGAGAATATTTGGCAGAATACTTCATACAAAATTGAAGTAAATCGGATCACAAATTTTGGAGATACATATTTGAATTTCAAAATCTTCGATTTCGTCGACAAAAATAAAATAATTATTTAGTGGTACCTTATTACTTCGGACTTGACATATATACATATTATATTTTTGAAATTAACAGAGAAAATTAAAGATATTGAAAAAAACATAACACCGTTCTACAACATCCTTGGAATTTATTCAGAAACATAAAACAAAATATTTTTCCGCAATAAATTATTAGTGTGTGAAAAAAAAAAAACAAAATATTGAAATACTTTAAAATTATCCTTTAAAATTATTAAGTATATGTTTAGAATTAACAATCAAATATCTCAAATTAAATGTAAATTTATCTTTTCTATTCAAATATTACATATTGTTAATTTTGTTAATTATAATTTCTTGTTGTCTTCTTATATACATATGTGTACACACAAACAGAAATATAAGTATAATTTACTAGTACATTTAATTAAAATAATGTATTTACATATTTACGTACATATGTACATATATTGTATACATTTATAATACAAAATTTATATTAAAATTTATACTAAAAAACCAAATTAGATCACATTTAATTAAATTTAATGAACAATATAAGAACTAAATTAAATGTACAAATCAAAAGACTAATATACAAATTAAGAATTTTGATATTATATTGTTTATTATTTATTTAACTAACTGTATATTTATGCATTTTGCGTAAACATATAAAGTTGTATAAAATGTTGTTTTATACACTACAGTTTTTTTTTTTTTCAAATTTTAAATATAAATAGAAAACATACTATGTATGTATGTATGTATCTAAAGTCCACATCAATAATTATATACAATGAAAATAAACCAAATGAATCGATGCATTTACAAAATAAATTCAATATAATATGAAAATTCGACCATTATGGAATCATCATCATGAGTAAATCAACTTTCAATCAATGTAATATAAATGAAAATAAAACCAAACCAAATCAAACCCAAAAAACTCATTCAGCTAAAGAATCCAACAAAACCAAATTAAAACCGAATATAATAGAATCATCATATTTTTGCGAATATTCAACATCTGTTTCATGATTTGGATAATTCAAAATAATAATACGACCCGATTCTCTTGTCACCATTTATACCCATCATCATTATCATTATCATTGAATTTACATTCACCATTTGCAGAATTTTTGTTATATACTACAAATATGTACATATGTATGTATGTACCTCAAATAAAAAAAACCCCCCCTCCATCTAGATACATTTATCTCATGCATACACATCTTATCATTCCATCAACTTTTCGCATCCATTTTCCTGTACTTAAATAATATTATTGATAAATTAAAAAAAAAAAAAAAAAAACGTTTTTTTTCTTTAGTATGAGGATACACAATGGAACTAAATAATATATTGTCGAATCATGACTAAATTTCACCATATTTCGCAGTAGCAGAATTTCATAATATCGTAACTGTACATTCATATGATACGAATATATTTATACCATATTCGCATGCAATTTCATATATGAATTCGTATTTGGTTTAATTTTTTTTTTTAAACCCTTTTTACTTTTTTTTTTTTCTTTTTTGTGAATTTATCTGCTTGAACTGCTGTCGTTAAGTTGATGTTGCTAAGATCATACAGGTCACAAAACAATAACAAAATATTATTTAACAATGACAGGGAAATTTAAAATGAAAAGTTAGTATAGGTTTTTCTTTTCTCTTGTTTTTATATACATATATATATATATTTTTTTTTTTGTATTTTTTTGTTTTAATTTTTACAACTTAAATGAAAAATTCTTTATGTAGTGTTACACAAAAAAATAAAATGTGAAATACAAAAAATTTTAAATATTGTACTCTTGTTCGATATAACACAAAATTAATAGTATGTAAAACAATATATAATTTCTTAAATATAATATAAGATATATATGGTCGAATATATAAGGTTATACATAATTTAAATTATACATCCTTCTCATATAAATTAATATCTAATCATAATATCTATAATGCAATTAGTAATTGTTTGTACATGAAATTAAAACATCTGTTATTATGATATGATGATGTTAGTTTAGTTTCATTCTTTACCATTCTCTTCTTTTTAAATTTATATCTAATTTCCCTATATGTCTGTTTCTTTGTTAATTTCTTTCTCTCTATCTGTAGTGCAAGTTCTCGTATATGTTTTTTATTATGTATGGATATGTGTTACAATATCATTTTAAACAAATAATGTTTGAAAAAACAACTAAAAATTATTATACAAAAGAGATACATTATTATAATTATAATACAAAATATAGTATATGTAAACATACAACAATTTGTTTAATTTACTTATTATATGAGAATTGACTATCATCTTCTATACATTTTGTCATATATAACTATTGTTTTCCCATATGTACACTATATCATAAAACAGGATAATAATGTTCTTCCACTAATGTCATTATGAGTTATACTATATTAGAATATATACTCTATAAAATATACAAAAACTACACACTACATTATACTGCTTTAAGACACTGTTTATCATGGTGGTTTTGTTGTCACATAATCAAATTACTATATATATTATGATTTTCTCATATTATAAACACATTGTACCACCATGATACAAAACACCAACATCATCGCATCATTCTCACATATGTACATGATTTTCTATTCGATTTTAATTTTATCACAAACCTGAAAATGTTTTTATATTTATTTAACCTAAATTCGAAAATTTCAACAACAAAAAAAAATAAATAAAGATTCTTTTTTTTATGATAAATGAATTGATTTTTGATTCTCTTTCTGCTTGATAAACATTTGTCATTTCATATGAGAAAAATATTTTTGTGATATACGGTAGAATACAATTTAATTTTAATGAATTAATTGAAAAATATTTTGTATGTGTGTAAAATGTTTGAAAAATTAATTAAATAACATAAGAATTTCATTTTAAATATTTTATCAGAAAACAACAACAAAAAAATAATTTTTTTTTCTGATATTTGATAACAATTACGTTTGATGTTTTATTCATTTGCAAATATACTGCATTATAAAAACAAAACAAACAAAAAAAAAAACATTAAATATTAAAATTGTGTTTTACCTAATGAAACTGTTTTATAGATTTTTTCATTTTTAAGATATAAAAAATAAAATTTAATTCCCAAATGAAATGTCCTAGTTAGGATTTTATTTACTATCTTTTATTCAAAAAAAAAAAAATTAAATACGATTTTTATGACATAAAAATTTCATTTTAATATTTCCAAAAATAGGTACACTAGAGGATTAATTTTTTAAATTCTATAGCAATAAATTAATACAATATGAAAATTATTCTTTCTTTTTTTCAATTTTATGAAAATTAAAAATTAATCAAACAGAGTGAATAAGTCACAGTTTCACACCTTTCAGTCTTGAAAATAAGATATGAAGGAGGTGATCATAACTCCTTATTGAACAGAACATTATAAAAACCAAACGTAATATATGAGCTTCATCGTAAAAATATTAAATTTTTATTTATATGTATGTCACACATTGACTATATGTTTTTATGTTTTTTTTTTTATTTTATTATAAACACCATCGTTATCAAAATCTAATTTTAATTTGCATGAATTAACAGATTTCAAAGAGAAAAACAAAAAAAAAAAAAAACGTAATAGAAAACAAAGCATTGCTTTCAAAATATTTTTATTGCATTTAATTCAAAAATAAAACTCTATATATAGAACCTTTTAAATAAACCGTAAATCTGATGCACAAATATCTTTTTTATTATAATTTTAATTAAAATCTACCAAATCCTTTTTAATCCTTTATTTTAATTTTTTTTTTTTGCCTTATATAATTCTCATAAATCTTCAAATTATTTACTAGAATAAAAACACACATATACTCGTAAATGTTATACATACATATTCTTTATAACTTTTTAAGTATGTGTATTATCTCTTTTCACAAAAACTTTTTCATTTTTATGTTCTATTATACCTTTAATATGTCAATAAAAAAAAAAAAACAAAAAAATATATATATTTTTCCATACCAAAAGATAAACTCCATAAATTATTATTTTTTTTTTCTTCAATATTTTACTACAATCATAAAATCAGTTATTTTGCATTTTAAATATCAATTTTTATGTTTTTTTACAAAAAAATGTATTCAGTATATACTTATCAATCATTAAAAACGGTTTATTAATTTAATAATAAAAAAAAAAAAAACAGAATCTTAAAAATAGATACTTTATAACATAAAAATAAAAATTTGATACTTTTTAAAATAATGCACAAATAAAAATAAAAACAACAACAACAAAAAAAATACTCTAGAAAAATATTTCCTTAAAATGATAATAAAATTTTATTTTTTACGTTGAAAAAAAAAAAACAAATAGCTTGTTGCTGGCGTATTCCAGTATGAAATTATGTACGAAAAAAAAAAAACAAAAATACATAGATATATAGATATGTAGTACGAAAATATTTATTCAATATTTTTAATAAGAATAAAAATTTATTGTTAAACACATTGAAAACAAATTATAAGCACAAAAAATGAACAACAAATTAAAAAAAAAAAAAACAAAAAGCAAAAAAATTTAATGAAAAGGTAAGATTTTTATTCGAAAGCATAAAACCGCTTATCACTTTTATTTTAAACAAAATTTCCAAACAAAACAAAATACAAATAACTTTAGGGTATAAATAGAAAATTTACCAAATATAAATTGATTATTCAGCTTTGCAAAAAAAAAAAAAAAAAAAACGAAAAAAAAAACAAATAATAAACGTAAAGAAAAGATAAAGAAAAAAGGAAGCAATCTATAAACAAAATTCATGCTTAAAAGATTCTCATTATTAAAAGACTATATATTTTTGAAAAGCTTAAAATTTTCAAAATTAATATAAAGCTATTCATTCCTATCAAATATTATCCTTGTATTGTATTATATTTATGTATATATGTATTTACAGTTTTGTGTATACTAAATTATTTTATAAATATCATATAAATTCTCTATCAATTTTCATTTAAAAATCTATCCAGGTGTATTCAATGATGATGAAATTATAGAAGACAAACTATTATAGGTATCTGCATAAGATAGGCAAAATATACAAAATACATTTTAAAAAAAAAAAAATAATAAAAATAAACTAAAAACGAAAAAAAAAAAATAAAAAAATAAAAACAAAACAAAAAAACGACCATAATCATTCTTAACATTCCTTCCATAAAATGACCCTAAACTTTTTTAAAATTCTTTAAGTAATTCCATTGGAAATGCAATGAACATGCTATTAAATGATAAACTATAGAAACACACATACATACATACAATGTTTCTAAATAAATCCAATCTTTTCAATATAATTTATTTATTATATTTTTCATATTTTTCATATATCACATTCCAATATCGTAAACGATATTATTTTTGGAAAAATTTTTTTTTTTTTTGAAAATGAACAATTCCAAAATTTTCATCTATGACATTGTGCGCATGTCATTTAATTCATTTCTTTTATAAATTGGTTCCTGTTATCCTATTTGAAAAAGAGAATACTTTTTTTTTTAAAAAAAAAAAGCTTTTTCTTTCTGTTATTATCCCAGTACAAAATAAATACGATATTCATAGTACGTATCATTTTGTACTCATAATAATTTCCAGGATAACGTGTTTTATTTATATTTGAAATAAAATCAACTTGCTGATTTTTTGCAAGCACATACTATAATAAAATGAATATCCTTGGCATAAGTATGTTCAGTCTTCAGTTGAATTCGTTTTAAGCAACACGAAATATAAATATTTCAATTCTTTGTAAACGGAGTATTTTATCATTTGAGAGAAAAAAGAAAATTAAAAAACAAAAAAAAAAAACTTTATAATATACAAAATATCCTTTTTCATTATTTTTTTTTTTCTTGGATATTTTTTTATTAATACAACATCATTCCCTGAATATTCAAGAATAAATTTCTTGTGTGTGTATGTGATTTGTTTTACATTAAAGGAATATTTGTGATAAAAAAAAAAAAAAACAAAATTATTAAGTGACATGCATATATAGTTTTATCAGTTCCTTAAAAACAACATCCTTATAAGCTTTTTCAAAGAATTTGTGAATATGTGTTTTTCTTTTCATAATTTTTTTCGTATTCTTGCTGTGTCTTTTATTCGATTTCTAATTTACGTTTTATGTAATTAATGTGAAAATTTGATGGGTGATTTTTCTTTTTATCGTTTACTAAAATAAAAATAATAAAACACATATAACAAAAAGAAAAGAAAAGAAAAGAAAAGACGAAGGCGTTTTCATTTATATTGTGATCATGTTGATGTTAATTCTCTCATGAGAATCGAAGTTTTGGAGTAAATTTTCACATTATATACAATTTACACGTATACAAATAACATAATATTAAATAAAAAAGAAAAATAAATAAATTGTGAATTTAAAAAAAAAACAAAAAAAATCATTATTAAATGAAGTTAAGATACTTGAATTTGTGATTTTTCGAAATGTTGCATGACAGAAGAAAAATGAATAAAAAAGAAACAGAACAACAACAACATTTTCAATGATAAATGAATATAAAGTGAAATTTCAAAGTTAATGTAAAGTAAATTATCCTTTTAAAGAATTTATTTACCACACTAAAATAAAACAATAACAACAACAAACAAAAAAAAAAAAAAAGTGAAAAATAAAATTTAGTATAGAAATTTTTAATGTGTAAAAATTTTACCACAATCAGAAAAAAAAAAATGGTTTAATGAATGAAATCATTAACATAAAAATAAAAAGAAAAATTATAAAAAAAAATAAAATAAAAAATAAATAAGTAAAAAAAAAAGAATTCTTCTTAATTGAATTTTAAAAGAAAATAAATTTAAAAGGGAATAAGTTTTGACAACAACAACAAAAACCGGATTTATCAAGTAAATTGAAATTTTCCAAAAACAAAAAAAAAAAAAAGTTTTCTATTTTCTTTATTTTTTTTCCGTTTTAACTTTTCTTTATTTCGTTCAATTTGTTTTTTTTTTTTGCTAATTTTTTTTTTCTGCTGAATATAATTGATTGATACCAGAAACTTTTCATTTTATTTTTGGTTTTTTTTTCTTCTTCTTCTGAACCGTGTTACAAAAAAAAAAAAAAAAAGTTTTGTTATAAAACCAAGAAAACAATTTTTGTTTTTCACTTTTATTTCTACTTTCTTTTTTTTTTTTTTAATTTTAACGAAAAAAAAAAGAAATTATTTATACAGTTATATTCTTTTTCATTTCATTTTTTCTGTATTTTATTTAAGAAAAAACAAAATAAAACGAAAGTATAAGTTTGTAATGTTTCATGAAAACGTATATTTTGTTTTACTGTTGTGAATTTGAAAAAAAAAACAAAAAATAAAAAATACTAAAAGAAATACAAGAATAAGATATAAAACAAAGTAGAGAAAGTATGAATAAAAAACAAAACATAAAAATTACTTAAAAATAATAAATAATAAATATATACATATAAGAAAAAATTTGAAAAAGCAAAATAAAACAAAAGAAAAAGAAAATATAATAAAATATAACATTCATCATAACAAGTACATAATAACAAAAAAAAAAATAATAATATAAAAAAAAAAAAAATCAACTTGTAAAAGAAACAAACAACAAGAGAAGGAAACATTTTATTAAGGAAACCAACATACAAAATATATATACATACAAAAATATAACTGCTGAAAGAGAGGATTATGCAAATCAGGTAAAATCCACAAACGTAATTATAAGTTCCTTTCCGAAGAAACAAATTTCTTCTTATTTTTCTTTTATTTCTCCTTTTAAAAAAAAAAAAATATATTATATAAGAGAAGAATTCCTTTTTATTATTCCTTTTTTATTATATTTTTGTTTTTTTTTTTTTTTTTATAACAAAATAAGTACAACGAATACAAGAATTTACATATAAAGAAAAATTTTAAGCTAATGGTAAAAACGTTCATTGCTTACAGATAAGAATTTTGATTTTTTTTCTGGCTTTTCTATTTTTCTTTTTTTCTATTTTCTTATTTTTCTTATTTAAAATTAAAAATGAAAGCTTTTCTTATATGATGTAGATTTTTTTTTTCTTTCTTTATCATTTCACACATTTCAAACATATACACTGAATTTTTATTTCATTTAAATTGCGTGATATTTCATGAAACACATTTATCTATTTTTTTGGTTATTTTTTTTTGGTTTTTTTTTTTTTTCATAATTTACCAACAACAAGTGATGTTTTCTTTGATTTAAGGTAATTTTTTTTTTTTTTTTGGTTTCTTTTATTTTTCAAATTAAAACAGAAAATATATCTGTATGATGCTCTGGGGAATAAATAATTCGAAAATGATCAAAAGAAATACAAAATCAAGGATTATGCATTAAAATAAAAAAAAAAATTTAATAAATGTGTATTACGAGAAAATAGATTAAAAAAAAAAAAAAACATTTTATATATATTTTCTGATTTGTTGATTTTAATGAATTCATACATCACATAAAAGATAAGCAAAAAAAAAACAAAACAAAAAACATCTATAAATCGGATTCTAAAACATGATTTATTCAAATATAATTGAAATTCTATTATTTTGTGATATTTTATGATGGCATTTCGTTAACTGGGACATGAATTTTCTCTTTAAAATCTAACTAAATTTTTTTTATTATTCTTTTTCTTCTTCTTATTCTCAAAATGAATATTTTATGTGTTAAATTTTATGATGGATTTTACTGTTTTCTCATATTGATTTTCAATAAAAATCTTGTAAAACAAAGTAACAAATAAATTAGAAAAAAAAAAAATACGACTGGAAACATGTTTTGACGGTTTAAAGTAAAAAGAAAAAAAGATTTATTCTAGAAAATGAACAAATTCTTGTTTAATTTTATATGCTACCATTAGATATCAACGAACGTGATAATTTCATTTAATTTTCTTTAATATCTTTTAAAGCTTCACATTTATTCTAATGACATTCTTTTTTAATGCTTTGTCTGCTTTTTCTTCTCTTGCTTTTTTCAAATTATTATTTTTTTTCTTCTGTTTTCTTGCTGTGAAATATTCATGATTTTTAATTAATTTTTATAATGAGTTTAATTAATAAAATGACGATTCCCAAAAGACCAAAAAAAAAAACAAAAAAAGATATTCATTTTTACGAATACCAAGTAGAATTTATTCGTATTTTAAAATTACTATACTTTGTGATCATGAGGATTTCTTATTATACGTGAGGAATTAAAAATAAATCAATCTGAATTCAAATAAAAAGGATGTTGTGTTTTTGTTTTTGTTTTTTTTTCTACGGCAAATTAAAATTGATTTCACAGGCTTAATTTCCACAGTTAGCAGAATTTCTACGGTATCTTTTTCTGCAACTTTGTCTTAGTATTTCGTTGGATTATCTGATTCTATTTAGAAAGCATGAAAAACTAAATTTTTGAGTTCTTTAATCACGTTTTTTTTTTTTAAATTTTTAGTGAAAAATTTACATTTTTTTCTCAAAAAATTCAATTGAAAATTAATAAAAGACAAAAATCTCTGTAATAAAATTATACACAAATGTATTGATTACGATTTAATATATTCCCAAATCTTTAATACATTATTACTCTTTTACCAGTTCACCCTTTTCGTTTTGAGATGCTTTGGCATGTTTGCTTTTTTTTTTTTTTCTTCTTTTCAAAATAGAATTTTAGATACTTCTATCTTTTGCTTATACAATAAAATAAAAGAAAATTAAAGAATTTTTCTAACGAAACATGAATATCTTTTTCTTATTTTTTTTTTTTCTTCCTTTTATATCTAAACTGAATCTTTATTCTTAACAACCTTTTTAGTTGATGACCATATAATAGTGGCATTTTAACCTAGACCAATTTACTATAACCAAACATACACCCTTTTCTATTGAATATATTTATATACTAAACATGAAAATTATATATCTTAACATACTCATATACCTACATATGTATATATAATCAGTTATTTTAGTATGTTTGTATTTAATATTAGAAAAATATTCACAAGGGATCAATATTTATATAATATGCCCAAAAAAAAAATATATACCAAAATTTCATTTATTTACAGCACACACTATTATAAGTTCTAGAGAAAAGAAATAAAAGAAAAATAGCAATATGGTTATATTTTATGTATTTATATGTACATCATCAAGCCATCACATAAAATGAATAAAAAATAATAAAAAAAAAAAAAATAGAGAAAAATCCTGACATCCCGACATCAAGATCTTTTTTCATTGACTTAAAATTAACTTTTATCCAAATTACCACCATGATGTATGCACAAGAGTAACGAAAGAGGGATGTACATATATGTGTGAATCGCTATAAAAAGTACATTTATATACTAACATAATTTTGTGTATACAAATACCAAAAAAAAAAAAAATAAATAAAAATAAAAATTAGATGAAAAAAGGGGATGAATTGTAATTGTGTGTGAGAATATGTGGCATAACATATAACAAAATGTTACATACATATAAGCTTATATGTAACAAAAAAATCAAAAAAAAAAAAAAAAGAAAAAAAAAAGAAGAAGAATAATCGCTATGTTACATGCGATGACCTTTGAAGTATCTCTTATGTTAAGTAACCCAAAACGAAGCTTTCCTTTTTTTTTTTGTTTTTTTTTTTAATAGTAAAAATTGTATAACTTCAATCGTTTAGAAAAAACAACAAATTTTTTTCCCAAATGCAAAAAACTATTAAATTCTTCTTCTTTACTTCCTTTACCCCCGCCTGTTTTTTGTTTTTAGAAAGCAGGAAAAAAACAAAAAAACAAAACTTAAGTAATATATGATACACATGATAACTAACTGTTGTTGGAAAAGTACCAACAAAATATACACCAATGTTTGCATTCAAGTTTAAATTGAGAATGTGTAAAACTTATAGAGAAGTACGTTATCCTAGTTTGCACGTAAAAAAATTTTTCACTCTTAAAAATAAAATACAAAAAATGAATGTGAAGTAAAAGCAGAAAAAAAAAAAAAAACACCATCAACTTTAGAATAGTGAAAAATGGATTTAACTCTTTAGAAAGAAAAAAAAAACGGAAAAGAAAAACAAGAAGAGTTCGTTGTTGATGCACTTTGCATTACATTAGAAAAGTCATTTTTTATATCATTCAAAAAAAAAAAAAAAAAAGAACGTAAAGTAATATTTATACACATCTAACTAGATCACAATTATGTATACATACATACATACATATCACATATGTATGTATTCTTACATTTACCGTTATTTCACAGTATTGCATTTATATAATATAATACGACAATACAATACACATAAATACATTGGATTGTGTTGTTTCATTTTCTAAAGGATCATGAAAAGTCTTGCTACATATACTTAGCAAAAGGTAACATGATAGTAAACACCTCAAAATGAAAAACTTCACTATTATTATATGGAAGAAGAAAAAAAAGTGCTCAAATACCTAACTAATAAAACGAGAAAAAAATATCATATACATACTTACTTTTCCTTAGAGGTTTCCGTCTTCGTTATACTGATAACAGTCAGAAAATGCTAAATTTAATGCATCACATTCTGAAACTATTAAATTTCTAACTATAGAAACAGAAACAGAAAAAAAAAATTTAAAAAAAAATAGGTATGAATTGAAATACGAAGGATATATACACTTTTCAGTACACATTTGAGAATTCATTTGCACGGTAAAGCATCTCGTGTAGTAAGGTGAAATGTGAAAAACAAAAATAACGAACAAGAAAAAAATTTTTTTTTCTACAAAGTGAATGTATTATTGTCTTGTAGATTTATATATTTTTTTTTTCCGTGTTCTTTTTAACGAAAACGAAAAAAAAAATTCAAGTTCTATTTCATCTCCAAGGAATTTCATTTAAATGTAAGAAAAATCTTCATGATAATGCACTATTTTGAAAAATAAAACGCAATAGAATAGATTTATTATTGTTTTCTTCTTTCTTTTTTTTCAATTTATTTTCTCGTTTAAATTAAAAGGATGAAAGAAAGGAAAAATTTTCACAGATTGGTGTAAGGGGAAGCAAAACACTCTCTTTCATGTGAACGTGAATACGGTTGATATACAAAAACGAAGAAAAAAAAAAGTTGATTAATACATTCAATCTGAAAATTAAATTAAATAAGGTAGATAGTAATTTGAATTTACTTTTTTTTTTTTTTTAAATGACAAATTGATAACAATGTTTGTTAAGAGATTTTTCTATGTTAATCTAAGAAATTATAATTATTCTGTAAATTTTGAAAAATTAGGGCATTCAAGAAGGATAAAATGAATTTTAAAGGGAAGGAAAAATACAATATATAGTATTTTCACTGAGATTTTTAAACTTTGGTCGTACTTATGCAATTTTTAAAAATTAGTAAAATGTTTTAATTGCTTTTTTAAACGAAATGATAAGGATAAAGATATAATACGGTAATATTAATAAAAAATAAAATTTTCCATGAGAAAAAAGCCTATATAAAAATGCAAAATTTAAAGCAGACTGGTACCAAACGGCGGGTCGGGTAGACCCGTAGAATAAAAATAATTTCCTCGTAATCCTAAATATTCTTATTAAATATTTGTCTCAATTCAAATTCTATTGTTACTTTTTAGTTTTAATATTTACCTACATGTTTTTCAAAAAGCAGATTTTCCAATGAATTTCTCCCTCTAAAAGTGTAAGTATAGCTGTTAAACACATTGAATGATCAGCAAACCTTTTTCAATTTACGCTCAATTAAATTATTTCAAAAAAAAAAAAAATATATAGGGGAAAATACCCAGTAACGAGCACCCTTAAGGAAAATGTTTGACCTTTTCCTTATACCACGGTTAAAGTATTTGATAAATAATTCCAACCAAGAGTAAAATAAATTTTCTGAAGGGTCTAGATTTGCAATTTAAAGCAAAAAATATGTTTTTATTTCAGTAAAATTATTAAAATTAAAAAAAAAACTCGAAATTCGTGAAGACCAGTAACGAGCCCATGAAAAGAGCCAGTAACGAGCAGTGCCAAAAATAAAATATTTTAATAATAAAAGTGTTAAAAAGTGCTAGAAATTAAGTTTTAACTAATTTAA
Organism: Bombylius discolor; assembly: GCA_939192795.1. Lineage (NCBI taxonomy): Eukaryota > Metazoa > Arthropoda > Insecta > Diptera > Bombyliidae > Bombylius > Bombylius discolor. Next base: position 14,882,777 of record OW584241.1, on the reverse strand, counting down.
AATGTAATTTCAAAAAAATTAGCTATTTATCGCTTTTTTTTTAGTAAAATATAAAGGAAATAAATATTCATATCCTTAACGAAAACGTAATATTCATCTCCTTAACGAAAATGTTAAGAAAAATGCCATTTTGAGTAGCACTTTATATTTATTAGAATTATATTTAAAATAAGAATTTGTAATAATAAACCATCCACGCATTGCAAGAATAACATATTTTTCTAAGTATATAGCAAATATTCACCTGTATTTTTATAAAAATATCTTAGTTATAGAATGAAATAAAGCCAAGTGCTCGTTACTGGCGGAGTGCTCGTTATTGGGTATTCTACCCTATATATATATATATATAAATATAATAACTGACCCAATAAACTTAAATTAAAACTAATTTTGTTGGTCAAAGGAAAAATTGATAATTTTAATTATAAAAAAAAATATATATATACTTATTAGTTTATCTTTTAAAATTTCTATGTTAACAAATATTATTTTTTGGATAAAATCATTAAAATAAATCAGATTTTTCTTTTTATCACAAGCATAACAGGAAATTTTTTCAAAACAATTTGCAAATAGCAAATTCATTATATCCCAATTCTTTTTTTTTTTTTTTTTTTTTTTTTGATTTTTTTCTTCTAAATAAGTATTATAAAATACACACATTCTAAATATCTCATTAAATTTATAATCAGATTAACATAAATTTCAAAATTAGATAAATTGCACATTTCATATCCACATTTAGTTTACCGTATTATAAAAAACAAAAAAAAAAAGAATAGAAAAAAAAAAATTAACATACATTAAAATAATCAATTACAGAAATCATACATGAGATAATTGCAATAATATGATATCATTTTATTGATTTTGTAATTTATATAATCAATAAAATTATTTGATAAAATTTCTCATTAACTCGTATACATATGTATCTTTTTTTTTTCTTTTCTTTTTTTTTGTCATTCTGTCAATTCAAAAATTTGTTTATATCAATTTAAATTAAACAGAAGAGAAAAAAAAAATATACATAAAATTATTCTAAATAAATAATCGATTTTATATGTATTTTGTTTACATAATTTCGTTTATCATTTTCATTTTATTTATATAGCTTTTTTTCTTCTATTTATACAATTTGTATTTTTTTTTATTTTTATTTTTTTTCAAATATCAAATAACAACAATAGATATATAGAAAGAAAATAATAAAAATTGTACCTACATATATAATAAAATTGAATTTTTTGATTACACATTATGCCCATTTAAATTTTTATATTACAAATAATATTATATTTACACATTAGATTGTAGTATCTACACATGTCAAGATATATACATATACTTTTATTTATTTTTTTCTACTAGAGATATTCTTTTATGATTTTTGAATAATAAAAATAATAATAAAAAATAAAAATAAGAAAAGCACGTCAAAATACGTTATATATTTTAGGTTTTCATTTAAGTAAGAATACTAACAGGTGTAAAGATTTTACTTTCCACTTCATATATCTATATGTCTGGTACATATATGTATGTACCTATATTTTTTTCTTTCCATTTCTTTATAATAATCTCCCTAGAGTGTTATTCTAGTATATTTTATAAGTACCGTGTAGGTACAGATTCATATGCAAAATATGAAATGCCGGTATAATATAATGATTTAGATTTGTACAACATACTCTCTACAGCATGTTTTTTTTTTTTTCTTTCTTTTGTATACTCAAACATTTTGTATATACATATACGAATACATTATACAAACATATAAATCTAAATCATTTTCATCTCTTAACAATTTTTCGACTTATCCTAAGGAGGGAAAATATGAAAAAGTATTTCATAAATCCAGGAAGAAGACTTAACAAAAAAAAAAAAAAAATACAAATAATAATAAAAAGTTAGCGTACGAGTATATGATACATGCATCATAAACATACAAAAAGTATATGTGTATGTTGCTTCTTTTTTTTTTTTACTAAGCATATGTATGTATGTATGCTAATAGAGATATTAGTTTTGCATTTATGAATAGAAAATTTTAGATAAATTTATGAGTTATATAATTTTATGCGTTTGTGAAAATTTTTTTATGTTAAAAGAAGAAAAAAAAAAAGTGAACAAGAAAAATTTACATAATGTATTATGCATATAATAATTTTTTTTTTAAAAATGATTTTCATATCATAAAAAAATGTTTTTTTCTCATTTAACACTTGTCAGAAATATATTTTATAATTATGAATATTTTTATGGTGCAAATTAAACATGTGACAGATTATAATAACATAAAAAGATACAAACATACATACCATATATACAATGAAACCATTATTCAAGTGACAGAATATTCAATTTTTGAACGAATTACATAATTTAATTTAGAAAAAATTATTTTATCCTCACACGAAAAGGATATCACTGTAGGAAGGCCAATGAGAAAGAAAGTCTCACTCACTATCTATGCTGCTGTCCTACACTGGCTAGAACAAAATACCGATAAATGGGAAGTTTCCTACTTAAGGACCTCAGCGACATATCCAACGTCAGGTTGGAGAATATAGTACGTTTCTTGAACAAAACAAGATGGTTATAAATATGTCTTAGCCGTATGTTAAACGTTATTTCAATAAGGTGACGCGAGGTCCCGTCACCACTTTCGGACGAAAATTCTCGAAGATATTGTTACAATAAATTAAATTGGAGAAATTTCAAATACATAGAATAATTTCATGAACTATATTTGTTTAAGTGATTTGTATAAAAAAGCCTTCTCTTTATTTCAATACAATTTTATCATAGTAAATCAACTCCCTCATTTACAGGTTTAAAAACAAATTGCTTTGAAAACTTATACTTTTTTTTTTGCAATAATTTCTCGTTAAAAAACATTCTATAATTAATGCTATAATTTTTCCAGCCCCTACAATGCTACTATTATACTTAGAGTTAGCCATACTTGTCACCTTTTGACTTTTGTAAATATTTTTGGCTTTTCCAGGATAACTAATTGAATTATAACTGAAATTATACTTTAAAGAATCAAAAGACACTATTTTGTCTTCTTTTCCTTTTTTAATTAAAACTTGAAAAAAAAAAAAAAATTCTTAATTCCAAGTACCCATAAAATAATTTACAAACGAACTCTCAAACAACCCCACACAAATAATTTTTAAATACCCACTTAAAAAAAAAAGAAATTCTTTTACATAATCCAACTTTCTTTTTGCCTTACAATATGCTGCTATAGAAAATAAAAAAGTCTAATTTACTACTAAATTATACTCTTAAAAAATCAACATTATAATAACATTTTCTTAATACATGTTTTTTGTGTAAGTATACTAAACCCCCCCCCCCCCCCCCCCCCCCCCCCCCCGGTGGTATTGCTTTACTGTATTAATTTGCTGTGTACTAAATACGCAATTATGAATTTGTTTTACTAGGCAGATGTGAGACGCTATAAAAGATATTACGAAATAGTCTCATTCCTTTGTATAAAGTAGTTACAGACGTTACAGTGAAGTTCTTGAAAATAATATATATATAAATTTTAAAAAAATAAAAAAATAGAAAAAGTGTATTAAAAATATTCGAGGTAAGTAATTTAACATTTTTATTATTTATAAAATATCAATATATAAAATATAATAACATAATAATATGTATACTAGATAATTAAATAAATTTATTATCATTTGGATTTTGATTACAGATGCAGTAAAGAATAAGGAATTTGGATACAGAGACTGAAAAATCAATGAGAGTTGGTCTAAGTGCTGTAAGAAATCGTTTTTATATAAAAAAAAATTTCAAGCAAAAACAAATTTATTAATGTATTTATATTATAAGTTAAAAAATAAATATTGATTTTAAAAAGAATAAGAAGCATTTTATTAATTAAAAAAAAACACCACAGAAATTCTAGAAAAGCTTTAAAAGCATCTAAAAATGTGAAGTGCTTCTAAAACGCAAAAATGAAGCGCTGCCTTCTGCGGACATCCAATGTTAAAAAAGAAATGAAGAAGGATACAAAGAGGAAGCACTTACTGCATCAAAAGAAGCGCTGAAACAGCGATGTTTCAGCGCTCCTTTAGCCGCTGGGTACATACACACACACACACCGAAGTTTTTAGCTTATTTGTGTACCAGAAATTTTTTAATGTCAAACATATATATTTAAAATACAAAAAACTTTTTAAATTTCATGAAAATTAATGAAAATTTTGCAATATACAGAGTACACACACATACATACATGAATAGCATTCATTATCACCTATGCAAATACATAATATTTAATTGAATTAATTTCATTAAAATAACTTATTTTGAATGGCATAAAAATAATTGCAAATATATAAATTTTCGCATAACAACACTATAAATTCATTTAACTTGAATTTTCCTAGTCCCATATATTTTTTGTTATACAATTATACAACAATTTCTATAAGGAAATGTATAATAAGAGCAAAGTGATCACAATACTTATAACTATTAACTATAATAAAGGGATACAATTTACTCAGCATACACACACACACACACTCACATACCAGATATATAAATATGTAGGTCAAGATGAAGGTGGTAATCTTAACGCCCTCAGGCGTAATTTCAATTTCTCATACTATTCATAGAAATTTTCTTGATATACCAATTTACCTCAACCTCATAAGATATATGTATGGGTATAATTCTTGTATGTTGAGAAAATTACCTCCTGCTGTGTTGTTGTTTTTGTTTTCTTAACTCTATTTCCCGATGAATACAAAATTTGTAATTACGTTATAGACATAAATTTCGTCTTCTGTAAGATCGTCATAGACAGGGTAAATTCTATAACAACAACAGACAGAATGACGATATTAGATAGAAATTGTTTTGTATCGTACAAGAATCAGCTAGATGCTAGAATACACTTACATACATACATACATACGAATACTATATGTTGAAGGACGCGGTCGATATACCAACCAACCAGCCATATTCAAGTAGAATGTTGTACATTCTCTCCAATAAAACGAAAATGGGATTTATCATTTGGAGTCACAATGTCTTTAGATTTTCCATATAGTGACATGTGTGTTCATATAATATAACTGTATTTTTATATATCTAGAATAAATGTAAAATAGTAGTATTTTACTATTAAATATTTTACATTTAAAGGCAATTGCTGGAAAACGAATATATGAAAATTTATCTCCCGACCATTTGTTGCAAAAGATACAACATTAACTGTTACAGTATACTCTAAAAAACATCATGCATATATATGATATAGTTTTTATTATAAAATCCCTATTTCTTGAATGTTAATAAACTTTAAATGGAATGCGTATATGCATGCATTATGCAAGAAACAATATTCTTATCTAATTTCAGATAAATATAACAATTGAAAATCGAAATTTCAAATGGAATGAGAAATAAAGCAAAAGAAAAAAAGAAAAGAAAAAGGGGATTATAAGAAACAAGTCTCAATAACATGTATCTCTAAGGATGTAACATGCCAAATGGAATTAGGGTAAGATTTGCAACAAGATTCCCTTAACCTAAAATCATTTAAAATTGTTTACCATATACAAAACATGACTTTATACTTGTTAATAATAAGAAGCCACCTGGGTCAAAAACACCATATCTGTTCATGTTATTCATTCATTATACATATTTCACCCTTATTACAAATTCAAATCTTTTTTAAAATCCCAAAAGAACATAAAAAAAAAATAAAACAAATAGACAATTTTCTTACATAATATGCGTTACATGTGTAACAATCTTTTTTTTTTTTTTTTTTTTTTTTTTCAAAGATACTTTTTTCTTGATATCGTTCATTCAAGTATTTTGCATATTAAAACAATTTCAACTTGTCTTTAGATTTTAATTTAAAAACAAAAAAAAAAAAGCAAATACAAATAAAAATCAAGAAAAAAAAATGATCATTTTCATTTGTAAATTAAACAAATTATATTTTCAATTGATTTTAAGATAAATGATATTAACTGTTGTATTACACAAATTTCTTATGCAATCTTTTGTCACAATCTCTGTTTTCTTGGTATTTTTTTTTTATAGCTAATATTACTTTTTAAATTCCATGACATAAAGATAACAACACAGCAAAATAGAAAAAAAAAATAGTAAACCATTTAACCATTCATAAAAGATAAATATCTATAGATATACCGAATTAAGAAAGATGCTTTGAAATCTTATAAACACAAAAACAATTTTACTATTTAAACCTTCTTGAAAATGATTTCAACCCCTTTTGTCTATCATTAACTCATTAATTCGTTTTATTATCAACCCTTTACATTAAGAAATAGATCAAGGATTTTCATTTACAATTAAATATCTTCATTACGCTTTTGTTATTCTACACATACATATGTATGTATATGTATATTTAAAATATAATAAATATGGAATATGGATGTTATGTGGAAAATAGTATATCTATTTAAGTTAAATGATGTTTAAAGTAATTTAGAATTGTATCATTACCTTAATGATGAAAATCACTGCAATGCACTATTTTATATGACACATTCATTGTGGTTACATTACGTATGTATCTTTAATATGGTTTAATTTAATATAAAGGAAGGAAATTTATGTAATATAATTAATGATTGTGTCGTATATAATTGATGAATGACATAATTTTAAAAAAGGACCAATAAGTGATTTTTTTAGTTTTTTTTTTTAATTACTTATTTGCAGATGAATAAGATATGTTAAGTTATATTTTACATTTATGTAGAAAAATACAATTGCAATAAAGTCTAAAAAGTTGTTTTTTCTCTATTCCATGTGAAGTTTTTTTCTGTATAAGCTAAAATCTTGCATCTTTAAACATCTTCAAGTTAGGTCAGAGATACTACGTACGAAGCCTGTCAAGGAGATCGAAACTAGCTCTGTAGTTGCCCGGCCTTCTCTAGGATAAAGATGCGCACGTAGAATTCTGATGTAGTGAGAATGGAAGACGTATTCTGTTCTCAACCCCTAGACAAGGTATTAGAAAAATGAGAAGATTTTATTAGAGACGGGAATCGGGATACTGTCTCACTGCTCGTACATGCCTGCCAACATTCACAATGGGCCTTTTAAGCCTCTGACTGGTCTTACTTTCTCAAAAAAACAGCGTAGGATACCAATACATTAAACACCAGACTTAAAGAAAAATAAATATAAAATATATCTTCGGCACAATAGATTGGTATGAGCAAGGACCTTCTAAAGTTAATTTGAATTTTCTATACCATTTTTCTGTTATATGTAGATGCACCTACAGTATTCAAGTGGGATACGAACTACTAATTTCTTTGGCAGAGAATGAATTTATTCGTATGGCATTTAACCAACTACAACTTGCTTATGGTCAGGAAGCAAAACTACCAATTACTTCAGTACCGAGTATATTTATACCTATTCTCATATGAGTTGAGAATATAAAGATAAGTGGAGAGTGGAAATAATTTAGTTTTCTCCCTTAAGTATCAAACTGAACATATGTACATATGTATGTACACCATCGTACTTTCATTTTTTTCCTAATTTTTTTAAAAAGGAATTTTTAAATTCAAAATTCAAGTTAAATCAGCATTAAAATGCATACGAAATTTTAAAAACATTCTTACGATTCCTTTTGAATATTACAATAATATCAATGTTATTCAAAATATATAACAGAGATTAAAGGAATGTAAGTGCATATATTATGTGTGTATTTCACGAATTACGATCAGATAATATATGTATATACTACATGTATCTGAATTATTTTTAAAAATATATCTTTTACAGTTATTTCCATCGAACATACATACATGAGAAAAAAATACAGAAAGAAAAAAATAACAAACAAAAAAATAAGAAAAGATGCTTTAAATATTTTTATCCACTTACAAAAAAAATATCACTTCTACAAATATACATACACGCTCACACATACAAAACTTTCCAAAATGAATAGCATACATATGTTTGTACCACACATTTATAAAATATAAATGCATAAAAATCAAAATACAATGCAAAATAAGAAAAAAAAAAATCTTTTTCTTCTCTACATGTAGTGTAGCTATATATTTATGTATGTATGTACATATGTACATTTATGTTGACGTTGCATTTACCTTACGGCTACTTAAATTGGCATATGCTATTTTCATTTTGATAGCATTCAATTCAAGTCATGATCATCATCGTTTAAGGTTAGTTGTGCTATATCTCTTTTTTCTCAATTTTCTTCTTTAAAAAAAGTAAAAAATTGTAAAAAAAAATAAAAAAGGAACGGAAAATTGAGAGCTTTTGTCTGGATAATACCAAGAAAATTTAATTCAAATAGATATGAAGGAGTTATACACATACATACATTATGTAGATACAAAGGTATACACATACATATAATATAAAATGAAATCATAAGAAATCATCAAAATATTTTGAATTCAAAAGCTTGAATCTTATTTAACGTTTATATATATATAAAAAATAATAATAATACGGAAAATTATAAAGAAAAAAAAAAAAAAAGTTTAAGAATAGTGAATCGAACAATTACCAGATACTTCTTTTAGATGAATCGTATTACAATGGAATCCTAAAGAGGAATAAATACGCTAAAGCAATTGGAATCCGGTTCAAAATTAACTTTGATCAGCAAATACGTGACTTTTTTAAATGTAAAAATATTTTGTATAATGTTCAATAAAAAAAAATAAAAATAAAGTAGAAGAAATTGTAAATGTACATAAAAGTTCCAAGAAAGATGAAATTCTTCATTGGTTTTTTTCTTCTTCTTCCTAATTTCATTCTTATTCTTATTTTTCATAGATAATAGGGTTAATAAAAGTAAGGAATAGAATACTGATGACCATTTACAAATACAGATATAGAAGTACCTATAAGTATTTGTTGTATATCACTGACTGACTTACTCGTAAGAAAATTCATTTTAAAAGGGTCAGTCAATCAGTAATTCATGATGAATTCAAGTATACTATAAAACAGATTATGGAAATATCGAATGATGATGTGATGTGAAAAAAAAAATAATAGTAGAATACAAAAATAATAAGAAAAAAGAATTAAATTAAATATAATAAAGTATGTATTACAGGTGCGGAAACTCAAATGAAATGATTTAATCAAATGTACGAAAATGAATATTTAATTTTTCGAATTCTTTTATTTAAATTGCAAAGATTTTCTTTATTCTTTATTTTTTGTATTTGTTTTATCCTTTTGTGCTGATAATACTAATAAAAGTAAATAATGGAGCGTTAGTAATTCAAGCGTTCACCTGAAGACTATTAAAAAATAAATGCAATTATTTTATTAAATACATTCAAAGCCTAAGGACTACAAGACTTCTACCAGTAGTCAAGCCTTTTTATATGTATATTACTCCTTTTTTCACAACTTTTTTAGAAGTGAACACACATGTTGTGAGACTGGATTCAAATATGTTTTTGATCAGTAAAAATAACACCAAACAGTATTTCACCAAATCCTATTGATGACACAATCCCATCGACTTTGATTGCCAATAAAGATTCCGAATGAAGTTTTTTTTTTCTTGTATTTTTTCTCCAATCTATCAAAAAAATAAAGTAATTAAAATAACAGCAAATAAAATAACAGCTAATATTGGAACTATCAATTGAAAATGGAAGATTTTTAGTGATTTCAACTAAAATTTTGTAATTTTATGAAATTTTTGTATAGAGATGAAATCACTCTTGAATGACAATTTTGCTTCGATGTGTCTCGACTATGATTCGTTTCAGAACGCCTTTAAGATGAAATTATCCTGCTCATATCTTAATTTAAACTATTCTGAGAAAAATTCACGTCACATACTGGAAAAGTATGTTTCACGTAAAGTTACTTTAACTAATTGTAAAACATACTGAACAATACTAACTAAAATAAACATAAGAAATCGTTAAATGAACTCTTTTCTAACTTTTTATCCGTAAAAACTGACTCCTCTTAATCAAAATTCATCTTTTTAAAGTCCTTCAAACTAAACAGAAGCAAAACAACTGTTTTATTTCAAAAATTTCCAAAAAAAAACATTCTAAAATCCATTTTATTGTTATTTTTAATTTTTTGTTTTCCAAAATTCTTTTAAACTTAATTGGATGATAAAAGTACAAGATAAGACAAAAGTTTTTCAAAAAATCAAAAACTTATTTTCCTAAGAAAATAATAATAAAAAAAAAAACAATTTGTAACCACCATAGAACATAGTTTTAAACTAATTAACAGAATGAATATGAAAATATACAAAATAATATGGAAAAGTACAAGAAAAACTTTACACACAACAACAACTTGTCTATAACACTTATATGTACATACATATATATGCATTGTGTTGTATTTTATCATAATAACATTTTAAATAAGACACTAATAAACAACTTGTTAACAACAAAATGCTTTTAAAATTCATTTTAAATGCAATCTTTATAAAATTGTATAAAAATAATATTTAGAGAAAAAAAAAAATTATCAAAAAACAAAAAAGTTCATCTAAAAAATTATATTTACAATTTTATATGAAATTTTCTTGTTACTGCACAAAAAAAAAAAAATAAAAAATTTAAAAAAAAATTAAAAAAAAAAAGTAAAATAACTGAATAAATGAATACTGAAAAAACACCAAAATCATGCTTTCTGTTATTAGTCTGACTTTATTCTTAAACTTTTTCAAAAATAAGGAAACAAAAGCACAAAAAAAAAGGAAATAAGAAAAATGAAAAAAATAAGCAAAAAAAAAAAAGAACTTTGCTTTCATTTCTGAACTTAAATCCAACAAATCCGATAAAAGCTAACTTTTGATGTTTTTAAGAGGATTAAATAAAATGCAAGCAGGATATAAATTCAGTTTCCGCGCATAGGACCAAAGTTGAAAAAAAAAAAAAGTGAAATAAAAAAAACAAGAAAAAAATACAATCTTCACTACTACCAGATAATAAAAAGGAAGATATTGTAAAAAATCATAAAGTTTGTTGTTTTTTGTTTTTGAAAAAAAAAAAAAAAAAATCTTTTTTCTTTTTGTTAGTCCATTAAAAAACAAAAAAATCTTTGAAGCTAATCCAATTAGAATTTTTTTTTATGAAAAAAAAAAAAAAAATTAATGAAAAATAGGAAGAAAAATAATAAAACTAACAAGAAAATTCTTTGATTCTTCAAAGAAAATGTTAATTTGCTTTTCAAACTCAAAAAAGTAAATCATTTATATTTTTTTGTAAATTCTATTCACTTCTATTTTTTATATTCTTAGATTTTTTTGAAAGTTTTCTGTTATTTAAAAAAGAAAATCTCTAGAAAAAAATTTAATGTAATTGTATTCCAGATATTTCTGTAGTTTGTGTATTTTGTAATATTTTTTCTCATCTGACCTTTTCTATAATTCGCCTTCGTTTATAATACATATAATACATACATATAGGTACATAATATGTGTATCTGAGCGGGAGCATACTGGACGACACGTCTTGTAATGTTAGATCGCGATTAATGATATCTCAATGACATCTAAATTGTTAACCCTCTCTAGCCCTGTGTATCACTAAAGGTTCAAACGAGACCCAGAATATCATGCCTCAAAAATACATATTGTCAAAAAATAAAAGGCACTTCCCAATACCCCATAATTTCTATCTGAAACCATCTTCCGAATATACACTGAAATATGAATACTTTATTAAAAGAACTCTCAAATTATGAAACACTCTTCCATCTCACGTATTTCGCCTCTCTTATAATCTTCAGAAGCTCAAATATGGCATTAATTAACAATTTTTTTTTTCTTTTTTTCTTCTACTTTCACCGTTTTTTCCATCTTCATGTGTCAGCGCTGTGCATAAAATGCAGTAGAGGGATGATATCTTTACGTTGTGGTGTCACATAATAAAAAAAAATATTTCGTGGGAGAAAATAAAATAAAAAATATTTTTTGGTATCTTATGCAAATCAAATATTATGTAAAACAGAAAAAAAAATCTCTTGTGAAAATTTCTCAAAACAGTCGACTAAATTTAAAATTTTAATGATTTTCTACTAACATTGAATTTCAATTAATATTTAAATTTAATTTTAGACAAAAATGCATTATGTTTTACAAACACTATACATAAAAACATTTTGTAATTTTCGGTTTCAAAATTTTATAATTTATTTAATAGCACTTAAAATATAATTATTTTAATATTTGTTTTACAAGATTTTCTCATTTATACAATATCTTATTAAATTCATTTGCACATTTCCATACACATACATACTTGTTTCTCTAAAACTATATACATATACATATGTACATAATGTATGTAAGTTCAAAAAAAAAAAAAAAAACGAATATCCTTTAAAGAAAACATAACTGTCATGCTCTTACGCTTAAACATTGAACCCTACGAATCCTATATGATATAATATAATAGACAATAATAACTCAACTACATATATGTATTTAAAATAAATTCATGTAATATTTTTAGTATCAAGCAAACAAATGTAATGACAAGGAATTATGACAGATTATGTTAATTGAATTTTGTTATTTTTATTATTATGTATATCTAAATATACACAAACATGACATAATGTATTTACATTTATTTTTATATTTAAATATTTTCTTTCTCAAATTTACATAAGAAATATGTACATACATACATATGTACCTATTTGTATATAGTGTACTTACACACAATTTCATTTCAAATACATAAAAATTTTCATAAAAGCAGACATTAAATTTAAAAACATTCACATATATTCAATTCTTCAATGAAATTATCAACAAATGTTTTCTTCCCACCTACATATATAAAATACAGATTTTTGTTTTTATGATACATATAAAGGATATTACCACAAAACGAAAACGTTAATCGGTCTAAATGAGTTCATTTTTAAAAAATATTCAAAACAAAAAACATAACAAGAATATTATATGTACAACAAAAATAATACTAACTAAAAAGCAAACCAACATAAATAGGTAACTACTACATATGATGACGACGACAAATACAAGAATGTTTATTATTTTTCATTTCCATTAGTAACATCCTTAGAAAAAGCGTTCTTGATATTCTTAATAAAAAAAAAATAATAATAAATTCACTTAAGATACTTTTTATTTTTGTGTCTGTGTAGAGTCTTATTAAAAGAAGCCTTCTACTTTAATTTTTTTATACTTTTGTTCTCAGATTTAAAAAAAAATCAAAAACAAAATTAACAAAAAGTATAAAAATTGAATCAAAATTGTATGTATTTTCTGTTTTTTATTCTTGATGAAAATATCTATTTTATGAAGTAGACACCAATGTAACACTAAATTTTCTTAAAATAACAAACACATACACGTACACACCATATACATAACAAATTTTTCTGAATGGTTTTACACACTCTAGTGTTATATAAACTTTATAAGTGCAAATCAATATTTTTAGTAAAATTGCATTTTATGTTGCTTTAAAACCAAAAAAAAAAAAAAATTTGATACAAGAATATGTTACTATAAACCATCTTGTATGCATGTACATCAAAAGTATCTTATAGTACATATCGATTCAAATAAAAATTTAGAATATTTTCTGACTGTTTATGAAAAGATACATATTATAAACATGTACTATGGTATTACATACGTATGTATGTATGCATTTACATATGTATATGTATAAACTTTGTTGTATACATCAAATAAAATATTTGTAATAGAAAATAATTTTACAAGGATGAAAAGAAAATAATATTGGAGAAAAAACATCAATTTTAAAATCGATATTACAACGAAACGTGATAAAAAATTTAATGTTGAAAATATTGGTTAAAACTTATTTTTTATTTACCTACTTAAAAAAAAAAAAAAAAAAAAAAAGATTTTATGCAACACATAACATTGTGTGTACTTGAATAATAAAAATAACTATACACAAAATAAATACGAAAAAAAAAAATAATCATAAAATGAAAAACACAAATTAAATAAATAAAATGAAAAAGAGAAGTAAATGTTTGTAAAAGTGTAAAAATATTTTCATTGAATTTATTCAAAAAATGAATAGAAGTAATCATGAAAATGCATATAAAAAAAAAAAGATATGTAGATGTACTATGTATGTATGTATCTTTTTTATAATAAAAATTTTATTATTTTCAAATGTAAATTTTCCCATACCTAAACCAGTTTTTCTCTAATGTCCCAGTACTCTACTTGGATTCAATTGTAAAAATCGTAAGATACTATCTGCATCAATTTTTTAATGCTCGTACACTGAAATACACCTAAGTTTTTTTCACACGGTTCGCTTCCAGTGTGTGAACAAAGAGTTAAAGTTGTCTTTTATCTCAGAAAAAAAAAACATGCGTTCTTTAAAAAAGTATCCATATTTGTTTAATAGAACACTCAACATTTGTTCATTCATTAATAATTACATATTTTGTCGTCTTTCAAAGATGCCTCTAAAATGCAACATGCATATGCCAACGCTTAGCCCAATCTTCAATACTCTTTTCAAACACTGAAGCTGGTATTATGTATTCAGGATTCTTTTGCGAATTTTCTTTTATTGCTTCAAATAATTCAGAACGCTTTCCTAGAAGTGGTAACTTGAGTTTGGAAAATGGAAAAGGGTCAAAGGAAACTATATCCAGAGAATACGGTGCTTGCTCGATGACATTTGTTGAATTTCAAATTCAAAAAAAGGTTGTTATGACATTCACAAAACACTATTTTTAACACAAAAAAATGTAAACAGCTGCTGTAGATAAACTAAATAACAGATCGCTCACAAACTTAGTTCTTTGCTACTGAGTAACAAAGTACGGTGAATAAAACATGCAACTTACAACTTACTTTTAAATGACAAATTCCTGGTATATATGTATACTTTTAACTGAATGTACATATTGTAGGAGGTTTGAGTATTCTTCATCAATGATTAAGTGGTAACTGAGAACAGCAAACGACATGGCATTCGGTAGCTCAGTGGTTAGAGCATTTCTCCGGCAAAGAAAAGGTTCCGTGGTTCGATTCCCGGCCGAGTCGAATGTCGTTTTTTCATGTTTTTTCAGTTACTACAATATGTATATCTTCTTTTCTTCTTTACTTCAGTACTAAAACTTAATCTATGTTTTCAAGAAAAAATTAATTCAAACACATTCCCTAACTTTGTTTTCAACACTTTTCAGCGAAAGGTCACTTGGTATCGATAGAAGTTATGTTTATTTTTTTTCTGTTGGTACCCTTTTTAAATTAGTATTCAAAAGAAGCAATACTTAAAGACAAAAATAAATACTAACATTTTTTGACATCAAGTGAATTTTTACTTATTTTTCTTATCAAAATTCTTAAATATTTTTCACACAAAAATAAAATATCATATTTTCTCACATCCCAACAAACGATTCAAAAAGCCAACACTTTCATAATCTGATTTTTTTATCCGTAACAAAAAAAAAAAAAAAAAAAAAAACAACAAATAATAATAATCATCATAATTCGATACTTATGAGAAAAACAACAATAACAAAACAAAACAAAGAAATAAAAATATTTATATTACAAGAAAAAATTATCATAAAAAACCGCAGACTAGCAAGTCATTCAATTTAAGTTATGAAAAGGGCAAACCATAAGTCAATTTACTCTGCCTACATTATAATAATAGGTGTACTTTAGTTGTCGTATCATTGTTATTCAATGTACCTATGTATATACAAAAATTCTCATTTTGATTAATTAATTTTATTCAAAGGATCTTCAGATCGTTTAAATAAGGACTAAAACAGATGAACAACGTCATCATGATTTTATTAAAAACAAAAAAAAACAACAACTTTCGTACTTTGTACATTTTCTTTTTTCTTTACTTTGCGTCTTTTATTAATAAATTTCGATTTACTTTTCATTTTTACTTTTTCTTTTATATTTTTTACGCCTTTCTTTTTTTACTTCTTCTTTTTTTTTCAATTTATTCCTTTTCTTTAAAATTTTCAGTCATTTCTAGAATATTAGTAAAAGTTATTACAAAATTATATTATGATTGGTTTTCATACTTTATCTTATATTAAAATTGACATTCTAACGTCTTTTTCTTAATATTCAAAAAATCATACATTTTAAATTAATAAAAAAAAAAACAAAAACATCAAAGTAAAAATGATATAACCATCTTCTATGTCAATATTTTATCAGCAGGATCCAATTCATACTACATAAGTAATTTTTTAATTTTATTTTATTTAATTTTTTTTTGTAATGCCTTATAAAGAAAATGATCAAATATTGAACATCATTCAATAAAGTTTTAAATAATAAAATAAAATAATAATGGTTTTGATGATGATAAGAAAAATTTTATAAAATTCGCTTTAACTCTTTAAAAATTTACTTTCATAATATTTATTTTTTAAGCATTTTTCTTTAAAAAAATAAATAAAAAAATAAATTCAAAGAATTTTCATGAGAAATCAAATTTTAAAACATACCAAATAAAATAAGTAACATTTGAAAGAGGTAAATTTAAAAAAAAAAAAAAAGCAAGTATGAAAAATGTACTTGAAAAGGGTAAAAAAATTATTCATGAGTAGAAAATGATACACTCTACAGACAGGTGAATGACTTTTTTTTTTTTTTAATTTTCAGCGTATTCATTTTTTTTAAATAAAAATTTTATATTTTGTTTCTAAGCTAAAAAAAAAAAAAAAAAAAAGCTCTTGAACAGAATATCATATCGAATTTTTCAAATAACACGTAGTAAAAAACCATCAGTTTATTTGAATAAAACAAAAAAAAAAAAAAAAAAAAAAAAAAAAAAAAAAACAAATATTTCGAATTACCTTTCACAAGCTAATTCATTTCAGATTTTATTTAGTTATTTATTTATTCTTTTATTTTTTTTTATTTTTTTTTGAAAAATTTCATTAAATCCTTTACAAAAAACGCTCAATACACAGTTTTTCTCCCTCAAAAATTAGTTTAGAGAACATTGAAAAGGCGTTTTTATTAAATCAAAAATAATCAAAATGTAACTAACGAACTAAAGTTCATGTTGTATTTTTTTATATTTTTGTTTTTTTTTTTTTTTTTACTATTCGGATTTACGTAAAAAAAAAATAAATTTGAGCATTTAATTCTAAAAAATACGTTTTTCACAAAACTTTTGAAAAAAAAAAAATAATAATAAAATAAAAATTAAAATAATTCACTTAAAAGATACTGTATGAAATTACACACAGAGAGAATACTCGTACCGTACCCATTCTTATATGAAATTTTATTTTTTTTTAATATTGAAAATTTTTAACATTACATACGATGTGTTTTTGAAAACTCATTTACTCATTTACTTGTTGTTTTAGTACATGAAAGAAAAAATTGAAAAAAAAAAAATATATACATATATTCCATGCTAATGTTTTAATTTAAAAAGTTATGAAAATATGTAAAATTTAATGTAAAAAAAAAAATGTTAAATGAAAATAAAATGAAGTTGTTTAAATGAAAATAAAATAAAATGAGATAAATTTAAATTAACTTAAAATAAACAGTAATTTTTCAATAAGTCCATTTTATAATCAAAAAAAAACATAAATAAAATTTAAATAAACAAACAGTAAATATAGTATAGTAAATAACTAAAGATGCATGATTTCAATTATAAATATGTTCTGAGAAATTATTTTAGAAAAAACATTCAAAAAGTTAAATTCAATTAATTTAAATATTTGAAAAAAAAAAAATGAAAAAAAAACATTAAAAATGTTGAAAAGATTTTCACAACATTTTTCAAATTATTATAAAACAAATTTTTAATATGCAACAACTTTTCATAGTTGTTTTTCGCTTAGAAATGAAAAAAATCTGAAAATGAGAAAGTAAAACTTTTTTCTATCTAACATGTAAAAAAAATAAATTCTGATCTTTACATAAAAAAAAAAAAAACGAAAGATAACAAAAGTCAACTCTAACTTTTTCCGTCTATATTTTCATTTTTAGTTTTATTTTATTTCTTTTTTTTTTTTATTAGAAAATAGAAAAGTTTAATTTGTTTATAAATTTTAATTTTCTTTTTCATTTTCTCTTTATGATTTCTTATTTTATCATATATATATATTTTTTAATATACATAGAAATATAGAAATTTATGACAAATTTGTTATAACTGAAAATGTCAAACAATAAGATATATGATGAGTATATGAAGAAATAATGTAAAATAAATAATAAATAAATAAAAAATAATAAATGTAAACTAATAAAAACGTACTATTGTTAGAATGTTATTTCTCACATACATAGGTACATATCTATGTATCATTTTATTGTTTCATTGGAAAAAGTTTTTCAATTTACGAGAAAGCTTCAATATTATATATTTTATTATTATATTTTGTTTTGTCTATTATAAAACTTTAAAATCACTAAAAATGAAATATATTTTAGATACATATATGTATACATATAAGTATATACTATTTTTTTTTTTACCTCATATACTTTTTAAAACTTATCTCTAAAATGGTGGTGATGTAAAGTATTAAAAAACTTTTATATGGTTAAAAATTTCTATATAAGTTAACTTTAGAAAATTTTATATTATTTCATATATGATTAAAAAGATATATAAACTTGTGTATATATAAATATCTGTACATATATGTATGTGTAAATGTACAAATAAAATTAAGTCAATTTGAACAAATAAAAAAAAATTGATATACTTACTCTGTGTATCAAAATAAACTCTAACATACCTCCAACCAAAGAAATTGACAGTTTTGAAGAATTATTTACAATTTTCAATTGACAACTGAACATTTTTCAATACTTTGTCATGAAAAACGACACAGAGTTTTTTTTTTTTATTCAACACACTAATTTAGTTTTAGGGTTCTAGTATTTTTATCAATAATGAATTATTGAAAAGTCTCGTTTGACAAACACCGTTAAAAAAGAACAAAGCTCAAAACTATGTATGTTACAATAAATTTGTTGACTTACCTGAAAAAAAAAGAGAAAAATAAAATTATGAAAATGAAGTAAACTTCAATAAAATTGAAAATAAAATTTCTTATCTTATAATTGTTTTCTAAAATGAATACAATTTGATAATACATAATTATATTACATATTAACTTTATCATTAAAAATAAAATTGCTTTTAAATCAAATTAATTGACTTAAGTTTTTCTTTGAATACGTGTGCGTACTTGTTAGTGTACAAAAGAAGAAATAAAAAAAACCTACAATAGCAAAAGAACCAACCATATTTTCACGCACAATTTCATTACACTTTTATTTTTATTACATCTTTTTTGAAAAACTTCGATTGCAATTACATCAAAGTCCATTAAATAAATCACAAAACATGAAACATCATTTGAACAACATAAAATGAGAACTCAATAAAAAAAAAATACAAAAGAAGACGAAGAAAAACAAAGAAAAAAACGTAAAAAGGACATTTTGTTATGTAACAACATTAAACACTCTTATCAAACACATAATTTTTATTTCTCGTTTACTTTATTTTGTCTTTTTGTCTTTTTTTTTTTTCTTCAAATTAGGAAAACAAAGTATTTTTCCTTACATTTTTTTTTTATTGTTTAACAAGATTTTTTACAAATGACTCATAAATTAAACAAATTGAAGGAACAAAAAAAAAATAAAATAAATATAAAAAAAGTAAATATAAACTCTATTTAACTTTTAATTTTCAATTTTACGAAAGCAAGACCAAAAATGAGGGAATTAATTAAAAAACATAAACATAAGAAACATTTGAAAAAAAAAAAATGAAAAAAAAAATAAAATAAAAACAATAAAAGACCAGCATTTGAAGAAAAAATAACAAATATTTTTGAGGACAAAAAAAAAAAAAAAAATAAACAAATAAAATCCTTGAAATAAAAATGAACTTAAAAAGTACAACGATTCATTTTATTTCCCTTCCCAAATTAATATTATGTATCTAAAGATGCTCTTCAATTAACTGTAATTCTTTGTCTTCTCTTTATTTTTTTTTTTTTTAATTTTCTTCTTCAAATTAACATTTTCTTGTTGACAAAATTGACTTTTTTTTATAGTTATTTTTTTTTTATTTTTTTTTTTTTTTCATCATTTCTATTTTCCTTTTTTTTTTAACTTTTTTATTTCATAAAATTAAAAATTTTTAGCAGTCACTCGTTTATCTGTATTAACAATAAAGATCGTAACATTAGGTTTTTTTATTTTTTTTTTATTTCAAAAAGGGTAGCATGTAGGTGTATATGATAGAATTTAACAAAAAAAAGGGAGAAACAATGAAATACAAAAAAAAAAAAAAATTGTTGAAATAGCAATCATAAAAGTTTCAAACTCTTAAGAAAGTGTAATAATAATATTGAAAGAATAAAAAGAAGAAGAAGAAGAAGAAGAAGAAAAAAAAAAGGGCAAAAATTATATTGAAACGGAACAAAATTTCACTAACAGCAATGTTTTATATAGTTTATTTCAAAGTCTCATTTTATTTTAATGAGCATTGAAGCTTGTATTCCATTTAAATACAATAATGAAATATTTACAATTTCACTTGAAAAATGAAAAACAGCCAGCCAACGTTGAGAATCATCACTTGAAAAACAAATTGAATGGAACAAAAGTAATAAGAGAGTGTGGGTGTGGGTTTGAATGTTTAATTCCAGTAGGTACTTGAGATTTTATTCACCTATATAATGTAAATAATATAACCGCATTCAGAAATAAATATAATATACATGAAGTTAATGGATGTTTTTTTTTCCAATGGTAAAATCTTGTATAGCATTCAGGAAAAAAAAAAAACCTAAAATGTGCAACAATGAACGTATAATAATAATTTGTGTAGCGGTTATTTAATTGCCCAATGACATTTTGAAAGTAAATGAGGGAAAACTACAAAAGGGAAACAAAAATATATATAGTATAGGGAAAACAAAAAGCCACAACAAATCATTAATGACAAATTGTACAAAATGACATTAAGTGGTAATAAAATAATCTAAATTTTTTCCTATTTTTTTTTTTTCTTTTATTGTTCTGTTGATGTTGTCAATTTAACAAAATAAAAACGGGGATTTTCTTTTTTAATTTTCTTGTTTATTCAAAAAATAATGTTAAAGTGTTTCACATTATATTTTTAATAATAAACAAGTAAAAGTACAACTTTTGTAACTTTGTAAAAAAAAACAAGAGGTGAGCAAAATAAAAGGTCAACAATATAATGACAATAATTATATTAAAATTGTTACAACAGCAATTAAAACAAAAAAGGGTTTTTCAAATGTAACAAAAAGTAAAATACTTTTGTTTTTCTATTAAAAAAATAAATTAGAAAATGGTAAACAATCGAAATTTTGTTTATTGTAACGATAACAATAGGATGAGCGCGTGAATACAATACAAAAGAAAAATTGTACACGTGTGTTAGATAGTGGGAAATTCAATGGAAATTATTAAAATATTAGGAATATAAAGCTTATACTAGAGGCCAGTTTAAATCATAATTGAATTTGAATTATTAATTTTAATTTGATAATTTTAGCACTATTTGTTTTCCTTTCCAATAACACCCTTTTCGCATATGTGACAGCAATGTTCTTAAAACGAAAATAAATTAAAGAGATGTCTCTGTGATTTTATGTACGTTTCGTTCAAATTCGAATACCTCCGAAATAGTAATGAACCAATAATTCCTCGTCTCTATTTGTAAGTCTTCCTTTTACAGGACGTCAAAGTATGATAAAACCTTCAAGGACACATGAATAATTACATTTCTAAACAATAATTTTTTTTTTTCCATTAAGAATAATATTCTTTGAGGAGTTAGCACAAACTTCTACTTCGAATAATAAAAATCCATTCCATAGGACAAAAGTTAGATGGCGTAATAGGCATTTTAAAAATTTAACAAAAAATCAACTTTTTTCCATCCCCGGTCACCTTTTTGCCTGACCATTTACAAACACTTCTTTATTTGTCTTAAATAAATTTTTCTGAATTCTTTCATATATGTACTTAAAAAAAAAAACTTTATTTTTGACTATGGAAAATCCAATCCATGGAAGATTTCACCAACAACAAATGTAACAGTACAATACTTGAATAAAAAAAAAATTGACTTTATTTCCATCCCTCAAATGAAAATGAAGAAACAAAAAATAAATAAATAGGTAAATATATTTTTTTTTGTTTTTATATTCCCATGAGACTAATTAGTCAAAAATAAACTTCTCAAATTATCTGTAAACTTTTATTTTTGTTTTGTTTTATTCCATATATTATAAACATTTTCATTTTGTAAATGTAAACACATACATACATAATTCAATGTTTAATTTCATATAAAAAAAAAATTTTTTAACATTAATTTGTTTTTCTTGTTTATTTACTAATTCTTTTTTTCTTCTCTTCTTTTTCAATTTCAGATTTATGAAATGGTGCCAAAAAATTGACTTTTACATGTAAATATAAAATCCAATATTTACTCAAAAAAAAAAAAAAAAAACAAACAAACAAAAAAAAAAGTATTAACCACAAAAAATCAACTTTGCTGTAAAAATTATATTGTTTTTTTTACATTTTTTTAAAACACAAAAAAAAAAAAGAAAAATTATAAACATTGCCAAAATGCCATTAGTTAAACAAAGAGGATTTAAATTTTCAATATTATGTGATGTTTTTCTATTAATATTTTTAATTTTTATATCGATTTTTATTAATATAATATCATGTGTGCCAACAAATACAACAACAACAACAACAACAACAACAACAACAGTAATACCAATAGCAACAATACCAACAGAAGAAACAACAACAACAACATCAGCATCAGTATCACAAATAACAGAAAGAACAGAATTAAGTTCAAAATTAAATTTAAATAATAAAACAAATTTCAATGAAATATCAACAACAATAAAAAATAATTATAATAATAATAAAACAGATAAAAATAACAACAATATTAATAACAATAATAACAACAACAGCAACAACAACAACAACAAAAATAATAATAAAGAATTACCAATACAATATGCTGAACTAGAAACATTAAAAACATTATCGAAACGTTTCGATATTTATAGTGATTTTAGTAAAATACCATTTGATACAATACATCGTATTTTACGTGATGAAGAACCAGAATATCGTAATGATGATAAAAGGATACAACGTCGTTGGAAAAAATCAACAACATCCACCGAATATAGTGTTTATCATACAATTAAAAAACGTTCACCAACAATAACAAAAATAACAAAAAAAAATATTGAAAATAACGATGATCAATATATCGAATTTTCATTTTTAAATAATTATAATAATAAAAATATTAATTTGAATGATAATAATTATTTAAATTATTTAAATAATAATAATAATAATATTAATACAAGTAGTGATTATAGTACAAAAATAATTAATTTAGGAAATAAAAATAATTCAATCGAAACAATCATGATTCTGTTGAATCAATACATTCAAAATATTAACAATAATAATAATAATAATAATAATTCATCATCATTATCATCATTAACATTCTCTTCAATTAATATTGAATATTTAAATTTAACAAATAATAATTTAAATGATATAACAATATTATTATTATTTATTGAAAATAATTCAAATTTAGTAAATTTAAAATATCTTGATCTATCTAAAAATCAAATAAAAAAAATTCAATTATCGAATACAATTAAAATAAAAGTGCTTAATTTATCAAATAATCAAATAAAAAATTTCAATATTTTACCATTATCAACATCATTAATATTATTTAATTCTAATTTAAATATATTAAATTTATCTAATAATAATATTAATTCATTAAAATTAATAAATTTAACAATGTTAAATAATTTAAAATATTTAGATTTATCATGTAATCATATTTCAATAATAGATAAAAATTATTTTTCTGATAATATAAAAACATTAAAATATATAAATTTATCTGGTAATAAATTAAAAAATATTTATAAAGAACAATTTTATAATTTAATTAATATAAATATATTAATATTATCATATAATAATATAATAAATATTGATTTAGATACATTTTTAATTTTACCAAATTTACAATATTTAGATTTATCTAATAATAATATTAAAGGTAATTCAATAAGATCATTACAAGGTATACCAGATTTAGTTGGTTTATCAATTTCATATAATCCACAATTATGTGATTCACTTCAAGAATTTGTAGCATCATGGAGTTTAAAAGAGCTTGATATTAGTGGTACTGGATTATGTGAAATTCCAGCTGCGTTAGCACAATCAGTACGTTCATTGAAGCTTGTTAATAATTGGTTTGAGGTAAGTTTTTTTTTTCTTATTTTTCTTATTTTTCTTATTATTTTTTTTTAGTATTATTTTCTTGCAAAAATAAGTAGAAAAAAAAAAACAAAATAAAGATTTTATATGTCACATAAACTGATACACAAACAATGTGTTCGATTCGAATAATATGGTTTTTTTTTTTTGAAATTTTCACAATACAAAATATGTATATTAGATTATCTTGAATTACACGATAGTTTAAAAGCTAAAATCGAATGTATATATAAGCCTTAAATAATAGAAATCGAATTAAAGTATTAAAGAGCACATTAAACGAGAATTTGTTTATAATCTTTTGAACACATAATCTTTTTTAGAGAATTGATTGTTTAATTAGCTTCAAAATAATAATCTACGTATAATTTTTTAAATGATGTTTTTCCAAAAATATGGTACATCCAATTGTAATTGAAAATTACAACATTACAATAGGTTGCTGTGAACCAAGACTATTTGTTTGTCATACATGCACCAAGAGTTGGATGCGAATGGATTTGACAGTCTGAGATACCAATACCATTACCCACCACAGGCTTGAAGAGAAATGGATGCAAACCATTAAAGTCATTGGTAAAAAACGAATTTATTCGTACGATAGGGTTGGCACTGCTTTTAGTAAAGTTAGTTTTGTGTATTTTTCTATGGTCAGTAAGCATAGTCACAAACTATTTCAGTATCTAGCACCACTTATACATATCTAATTCAAAGCTGAGTGGACTTTGGCAAATTTGAACCTGATACCTACAATTTTGGAAGCCACCAATTCAGCAACTGATTACTCACTGTAGGAGATTTGAGTATTCTTCATCCATGATTAAGTAGTAACTAAGAACAGCAAGCGAAGCGACATGACATCCGATAGTTTAATTGATCCTAGATTCGAATCCCAATCTGATCGAATGTCATGTTTTTAGTTCACTACATCACTAAATTCAAATTATTCGGAAATGAGTTTAGAAAGTCGATCAATTTAAGAAAAATTGCTTGCCCTCATATATGTACATATGTCTGTAATGCTCTTGTTTCCTTTGTTGTATCTATAATATAAAGTTTTTATATTTTAAGGTATTGAAGCTTATCTGAAAACACTCAATCTTTACACAAAAAACACTTTTAAACCAAGAACTATTATTTTAATTTTTATATCTTGTGTATGTATGAAGCATGGAGCAATTTGAAAACACTATACCCCTTTTGGAAGAATATTTATTTTTAAATTTCTTATATCTGAAGAAACTGACTTTAAAACATTTCAATTTTCTACTTAAAAAATTCACTACCATTTTTCATAGAAACTTGTTATAGAAAAAAAAAATTTATTTGTATAATTTTTTAAAAAGAAAATTTCCTCATCTTCCTTATTTCTAAATTTTTCTTTTCTTTCCTTCTCTCTCTCTCTTCCTCTGTCTCTCTCCTTCTCTACAACAGTTATTCTTTTATACAGTAGATATAGCGATTATATTTATAGATAAAAAAAAAGATTATTTTATCAAATAATAAATTAACTGATACCCAAACAACCTTCACCTTTTTTACTCACAAATCAGTTAAAATCAGATCCTTAGAAAAAAAAAAAAAAAAGGAAGATGAAAATATTTTGTCTTCTATATTTTATTTTATATTTTTCCTATTTTAAATAAGAGAATTTCATATTAAAAAAAAAGCAAGTTATTTCTACATTTACAATAGGACAGTTAAGGAAAAAGACGCTCAAAGCAATAAAATAGGATTACGCGAAATGAACGTGCCCTACTTCTTTCCTTAATTTATTTTTTATTTTCCATTTTTATACACCTACACACATTTTACCATTATATTACATATTCACAAAAGCCATCACACACCATTCAACATTTCTTCAAATTTTTCTTATATACGCTAATAAATAAGTATATAATATATATACATGCATACGTTCATGTATGTATATAAAAAAGGAAGAGAAAAAAAAAGAGACCATGGACAGAATAATTCACGACTCACGAATGAATAACATGGGAAAAAAAACCCTTTTTCTCCTTATATTTGAATATGTATGAATAGAAATTCCCGTGAATATACAATAACTAAACCAACAACAAAAAAAAAAAAAAGAAGATAAATTGGAAGGAAAATAAAAAGAAAAACATTAAAATGAAAAAGAAAGAAAGAAAAAAAAAAGTTAAAGAAAAGCGAGGTACAACCATAAACTGCGTCGAATGAAATATTTCCTCCGGAAATTGAAGATGGTGTGGTAAATGGTCCAAAGAAGGCAAATTAGGTCACAGGAACTTATTTTCTGTTCCATGAAGATAAAATGATTAGTTCAGCAACAAAAATATCTGTATAAGTACAAGTTTTATTTTACGAGTATATACATGTATAAACATACACACAACAATACATATGTAGGTATATATAAAAATACAATACTTTAGATATTTTCATTTTAGATTGTAATTTTCTTCCTTTTCCTATCACTGTTCAATTTTCTCTTTATACCTATATATTATGTGAAAAAAAAATATACAGCAAAAAAAAAAATAATAATAATGAAATATGTTTTTACTATATCCACTATATAGCAGTTAAGTGTGTGTACATTAAAAAAAATTGTTTTTCTTTATGTGTTTTACACATAAATATAAAAAATTGTAAAAAAATATAAATGATGATGTTTCAATTTAAAAAAAAAAAAACAAGAACAAAAAAATTATATATTTAAACTAATATCCATTGTATATTTACTTTAGTAGCTTTATAATAAAGCAACTCAATTGTAAAAAATACAAAACAAAAACAGAAGAAAAAAAAAACATCCTGCTACATTCGTATTTCATCTGCAACAATATTATTTTTCATTTTCGTGGTACAACAAAATGTATAACAGAGGAATTTAGTTGGTTGTTGCATAAAAACCACAAGAGAAGTTTTGTATCAATTTTACTTTCAAGTATTGAAAAATACATACATATATACTATAATTTTTCTATACATATACATACATACATCTATGTTAAATTTTATCTATATGAATACTTTTCATGTTTTATTTACTTTTCACTCATCCTTATCACAATCATCATCATCATCATCATCATTTTACTAAAAGTGCTCTATACATAACCTCTCCCCATCATCTCTTTTATAAATTTCAATGGTTGTACTAAATATGTATAGATATACAGAGTAGAGTATACATTTAGGTATCTAAAATTATTGTACAATATAATTTGTAGAGAATACAGATAGAAACAAAGTAAAACCAAACAAAATACCAATGGTTAAAACAGTAACAATTATGTTAAGCCGAGCGAAAACTTTAATTTTAGTGAAGTATAGTTAAGAGAGAGTAAAAAAGAGAATGCTTTTTCAAAAAATCCATGGTAAAAGTACTAATTGAAAAGTTCTTTCTTTAACTTTCACTTTGTATTTTCTTTTATTTTCTCTCTTATAAAATATTTCCTTTCCTTTTCTTTTTTTTTCTTCTTTTTGAATTTCATTTTCAAAATAATTAAATTAATTTTTCTCGTTTTCTTTTTTCCTTCCCTTTTTTTCGGTCTAAAGCTTATTCTACTTTTTTTTCTTTCCTCATAATATCATTACATTGATGAGTTTATTTAAAAAAAAAAAAAAAAAAAAAAAACAACAAAATTTACACAGAAACAGCTTTCAGATACTTCCATCAGATGACTTTAATCTGGTTTATTTTTTTTGAATTAATTAAAAAAAAAAAACGAAAAAAAAAAGGTTTTTCCTGTGGTATCCTTTTAACAATTAAGAAGCATGATTATGAACTTTTCAAATTAAAAAAAAATAAAATATTTTTAAAAAATGCTTATAAAACTACTTCAAGCTCTTTTATAAGTATTTTCTCATGTATTAAATTAAACAAATAACATACATTTTAATGATGTACGGTCAGGGAAGTCCTTTCATTTTAAAACACAATTACATATAATAAAAAATAGTATATATATGTATATGTACATATATTTTTTTAAATATCTTAACAAGTAGGCTAAATCGATATATTTAAGTAGAGCATATCCATTTTAACGAAAATGAATCCAATTACAGTGCCTTTTATCTTGCTTACTGTAATTTTTCAACTTGAAAAAGCACTAACAAGAAAAAAAAAATAAAATAAAAAAATATAATGAAATTATGTAAAATTTATTTTAAATTTATAACAAATTTTACGTAATTTTAAAGAGATGAAACAACACAGATAAATTTAAGTTAATATAACTTTTGTTTGGTGTGAAAATCTTGATTTATTTTCCTTATTTTTGTTTTGTTGAAAAAGAAAAACTTTTTTTTCGTATTTATTTATTATTTTTTTTTTTTTTTTTGCGTTTTAAAACTTTTCTTTTTCTTCGATTCTTTCAATATTTAAATTATCGTACTTAAATCGTGTAATGATTAGGAAAAAAGATTTGTTTTTATCTACCCACACAGAAAAACCTATTATTTACTTGTGACACGAAAATTTCCATCAAATTAATTTTATTTCACTCAAGAAAACATCTGTATTATATATTTTGTTTTTCTTTTTAATTTTTTTTTCTTCTTCTTCTTATATTCTTACAGATAATTCGTTGTGGTGATTTGGATAGTTATCCGTTATTACAATATTTGGATTTATCATACAGTCATATTAATGATATTGAAGATGATGCATTGGGACGTTTAGAAATTTTAGAAACATTATTTTTGGATCATAATAATCTTAATCGTGTACCAATAAGTCTTCCAATAAGTTTAGAATATCTTTTTTTACATAATAATCAAATTATGGATATACAACCGCAAACATTTCAAACATTAATTAATCTAAAAATTTTAGATTTATCTGAAAATAAAATAATGTACCTGCCTGGTTTACCATTACCAAAATTATTAACATTAAATTTACAGGCATGTGAACTAAGAGGTTTAAGTCAATCAGTTGTAAAAACATCACCAAAATTAAGAGATTTATTGTTAGATGGTAATCCGATTAAATGTACAGATCTATTGGGTATTGCTGAATGGGCAAGTCCATGTCAAAGTGTTAGAATATCTGAACCAAAAGATATAAAAACAATTTTTCAAAATATGAACAATTATTTCCAGTATTTTAAAAGTAGTAATGATGATAAAGAAATTTTATCATGTGAAAAAGATATTAAGGATAATTGTTGTGGGAATTATAAAATGAAAGAGTTAAAAAAACCAATTTGTGCTAACAGCATCAACAATAATAAAATCAAAAAAAGATTATTAAATCAAATAAATATAACTAATGATGATGATAATGATAATGACAGTAAAGAAAATCAACATAATTCTGAGAAAATACTAAATCTTGTGGGAAAAAAAATTTCAGAACAAAATCTAAAAAGACAACAAATTATGGAAAACTTTAATAAACAACAAAAAAATATAGAAATAAATGAAGGAAATGAGAAAGGAAAATTTTATGATAATCAAAATGGAAGTTTGTTTATGAATAATGTCAGTTCTGCCAGAGATATTTTCAAATCTTCATCTTTATCAACCAGTATTAAAAATGCTGCAATGCCAAATGAGCATAAAACAAACATAAAAATTCTAGAAAAGCTATTTAATGATACAAGCACGAACGAACAACTCTATAAAGATATAAATAACAAAAACAGTAGCAATATAAAAAGTACTTTATTTGATGCCAAAATTCCGATCTTATCACTCTCGTACAATTCAAATGAAAGCTTTATTGGTGATGTAAGCCATGAAACTACAAATTTTGTTAAAGAAAAAACATCCGAAAATATTGAACAACAACAAAAACAACAAGAAAAACAAGGCACAAAAAGAAAAGTAATATCAAACATAAAATCTGACAACAATTATGTCGAGACAAGTGTTTTATTTGAATCCATAAGAAGCCAAAAAAGAAAACAAAATGAATCACAATTTGAATCAAAAAACAAAAAGGATGAGAATGAAGAAAATGAAAAAGCAAAAGCAGCAGCAGTAGCAGTAAAGGAAGATAATATTGATATAAAAAAATTACAAATCCCAAAAATTATTGAGGGTAAGAGACTATCAAAATATATTGAAATGTTGCCAAAAAAGAAAGAGAATGATTCTTCCTTTTCCTTTTCTACTATTACAAATGAGAATTTTCAGGAAAGGACGAAAAATCTACAAAATTATAGTGATACCAATTTGAGAACGATTGATGAGGGTCATATAGACATGTCTGTTGCCATTAAAATGAGCCAAATAAATACAAGTACATCTCTTCCAATAGTAAAAGCACAAGAAAAACATTCAAATATTGAAATTAGTAAAGAATCTTTGTTAACGTTATCACATAATGACAACAACGACCCAGAAATTTTTATTAACGACCAAAGCATGCCGGATCACAATGAAAATGATGATGATGATGATGAAGCTAATATAGAGCAACTTAAATCAACAGCCCACATAATGGCGTCACCGTTTAAATCTCATACAAATGAAAATATACTAACAAATAACAAAAGAATTCAAACATTACAAAATATTACAAAAGATGAACGAAAAGTTAATTTCCCGGAAATAAAATCTAATTTGCAAAAAAACAATTCTAAAAATTATAGACGAAAAACTATGAAAGATATTATCAATGCTAAACTATTTTCTTCAATTCCATTTTCATTTAATTTACAAACAACTACGACATCAACAACAAAAATGAAAATATCTACGATAAAAAATGAAATAGAAACAACAACATCAACAATAGTACCAGCATCAGCAATAGCAACAGCATCACAAATAACAAAAATAATACCATCAAAACTAAATAAAGCTGACAAAGTGGTATTTTTCGATCAACCCTTAACCATAAAGGGAGATGATATCGTTAATCGAAATCAAAACATTTCACATTCATTGGGTCGAGATTATCACCAAATAGAGAAGACGACGACGGTTAAACAGGAAGTATTATCAACAAATTTCCATCATCAGTCACAAAAAAAGCAACAACAGGATAAACGATTAGCTCGAAATAAAAAGGAACACCAACAAGAATCCAAACCACAATCGTCCAAAGGAGTTACACAACAAAAACAACTTAATTTTCAAACAACATTAAATAATACCGTCAGAATGAAAACTTCATTTCAAAAAAATAGAAGATACAATCTAAGTATGACAAGTCAGCAAGAAAAATTCAATGTACGAAAAACGACAAAAACAACAACAACAACAACAACAACAGTACCATCATCAACAACACAAATCAACATTATTAACCCCACCGCAATAAATAATATTCATGGGATTTTAACAGATAAACAGAATAATAAATTTTTTGTTGTTGTTAATGATAAAAAAATAAAAAAGGACAATGAAAATTCCATCACATCAAACAAATCTCTTACCCATGGGACCATAAACACAGATAATTCGACCATCAGCAGCATCAGTACAATAAAAACACAAAATAATGCAACAAAATTTTTATCATTTTTAAATAATTTTAAAATGTCACAAATTATTTTAAATATGACAAAAATAAATTCGACAAATTTAAAACGTAATCGTGGAAAACAACAACAACAACCACAACAAAGAAAATATATAACAAAATCTCATAAAGTACAAGCAATAAATCTTGAAAATTCACCATTAATGAAAAATGAGAATGATAATACATTTAATTCTGAAGAAAATTTTATGACAAAATCTCAATTAAAAAATTTGAAAGTCATTGGAAATACTGGAAAAAATATAGAATATGAAATAAAAATGGCAACACCAGATAAATATTTAAGTGAAACAACACATCATCATTTGAATACACCAAAAAATACAACTATTGATAATAATAATTCAGAATTTATGAATTTACCATCATTGAAAAATTCCAAAAATAATGAATTTTATGATACAGAAAAATTAACAACACACAGTCTAATTCATCATACTATCAATACAGCAATACTTCCATATACAATTGATGATTATGCATTTGAACGTACAGGAAATCATGAAATTCATGAAAATCCATTAGAAGAAAAAAATTTAATTTCAATAAAATATCCAAAAAAATTAGAATCACAACAATCAAATCTTGATATACTTTCATCATATGCTAATGATGAACCAATTCATCAGGATTTATTCGATAGAAATTTTAATACAAATGATAAAGAAATTGTAGATGAAAGGAGTAGTAATACTGATAAAATGGAATATAAAGACAACATATCGTTCAATAATAAAGATATAAAAAATTCTCATAAAAATGTTATCTTTAAAATTGAAGAAAATATTTTAAAATCTAAAATATCAGATACTGGAAATCATGCTGTTAACCAAACGATAGAAACAAATGAGAATTTTAATATAACATCGATCAATAACATAAACAATAATCGAATCAATGATAGTAAAGATGGTAGCAGTACCACCCATATTTACAATTCTACTTTAAATTCAAATTCAAGTATGATGGCATCATCTGGAAGTACCAACACAAATAACAGTAGTGGTAATGCTTTAGAAAATGGTTTACCACCAGAACAATGGCTAGATATACGTAAAGCTACAGGACATCCAGGTTTATTTATTGTTATCGGTGTTACATTTGGTATGCTACTAACTCTTGGATTGATTCATATTTATCGTTGTCAAAGGCCATGGTATTATTATTATAGTCAAAAAGGACCGCATCCATTGCATCATCATCAAAATTCACATTCACATCATCAACATCATGATCATCATTTAAATAATCAACAGCAGCATCAAAATAATCAAAATCCTCTTCAGCATCATCATCATCATCATCATCGCCAGCATCCTCATGACAATGTTCATCGTTATTTCAATAATAATAGTAGAAGACATAGTTTAACCACATCATCAGATAATTATTGTCATTGTAATGAAGAAGATTATTATATTGAAGCCGATTATGAATCACAATCTTCTTCATTAAGACAAGATTTTCTACCAATGGAACTTTTAAATTTAAATGGTAATGACCAAAATGATGAATCTATTTCTAACACCACCATCAATAATCCTAACAACAACAATAATAACAACAACAATACCAACAATAATAATGGTAATTTACATCGTACACGTCGAAATATCAATGGTCATAATATAGATATTTGGTGACGAACAGTTCTAGACAAAGCTTATACTGTATTTGAATGACCTAATGATGTTGGATATTGAAGTGAATGTTCATTTAAATGGTAAAACGTTCAAAAGATTTAAAAACAAAAATTGAAAATTCTTTTTATTGTATATTTTTTTTTTCTGTTAACAAAAGAAAAAATTCTTTATTCTAATTTTAAAATTGGTTAAAAACTAGAACAATAATGTAAAAAAAAAAAAAACAAAAAGAAAATTCATTTTATTTGAAATTTGTAAATACTTAATGATGAAAAATTTAGAAAAACTTTATATCAAAATTTAAAAAAACAAAAAAAAAAAAACAAAAACAATGGATAAAATAATTTTTTAAAAATTGAAATTTATTGTGAAAAAAAAAACAAGAAATTAATTAAAATAAATAAGAAAATATTTTTTCTAAAAATTGCAAAAAAAAAAAAAAAATAAAAAATTCATAAAAAGTAGAAATATTTCATTAAAAAAAATAATGAAGAAAAAAAAAAAGTGGAGAATTGATTAGAAAAAAAAAAAATAAAACTTTATGAAAATTTATGTCTTCTTACTAAATAATAAGTATAGTTTTTAAGAATCTCATGGGGTTGCCAAAAAATAAGTAAAGAAAACAAAAACCAAAGAAAATTGATTTTCTACCACAAAAAAAAAAAAATTTAATGAAAGAAAATAAATATGTGAAAAAAATTATAAAAAATGAAAAGTTATTGTTTTCTAATTATATTGTAAATAGTAATTTGTGGATGTAAAAAAAAAAACAACAGAAAAAAAATAATAAAAATAATAAAATTTAAGATAGTTTTAGAATGATAAGCATTAAAGAATTTAAGCCAAAATAAATTCAAAGAAATTAACATAAGAAAAATTTATTAAAGTGTCTTTTTTTTTTATTCAGAAATTTTTCTAGAAATTTGGTATTCGATCATGTTTTGATACCTTGCATCCCCTCCAATGGAAAAGAACAAGTTTCACACATTAAGGAGAGAAAAACTTACTAAGACATATCTAAAAAAAAAAAAATGAAAAGTTTTTCAAAAAAAATTAAATGACTTAAAAATGACTTCGGTGTTCAAAGTCTCACTGATTTCACTGTTGTAAATCCAAAATTCAATTTTTAACGTTGTTTCAATTGAAATTAAAGGTAAGCTTTCAAATACAAAAAAAAAAAAAAGACTTAAAGCTTTAAAAAATCAACCATTTTGTTCCACTCAATTTTTGGTAAAGCAAGAAAATCCAAAACTAAAATTGTTGTTCTGAAAAACATGAACTGCAATTTTTCTAGTTTAATTTTTGTTTTAGTACAGCTCGTATTCTAGTTACAGGAAACAGTATTGGAAAATGACAAAAAACGGAACGAAAAAACTTAAAAAAAAAAAAATCCATCCTTAATTTATTTACATGTCCTTTTTTGCAAAACTAAAAAAAAAAATGAAAGAAAAACAAAACTAACCGCTTGTTTGTTTTTTTTTTTTTTTGGCTATATTTTTACTTGGTTGACTTTTGAGATAAAATTCATATACATAGTCTCATATTAAGCAACAACAAAAAAATCTTCCGTAAGGAAAAAAACATAATAACAACAACAACAAAAAAAAACACAATGTTGGTTTGCCAAAATGTCGTCTAGCATAAATAAATAAAATTGTTACAGAAAATTGGATCATAAAAATGGAGCTATACAACTATTACATCGCCTATACTACCTCTATACTTATTTGTTGCTATATATGTACATACATATGTATATGTACATATTCTAACATTTATTTTATCCACAATATGAAGACTAACCAACCTCTCTGGTTTACCATATACTTTATTTTTTATTTTTTTTTTATAAAAAATACGATAAAAATACATAAATTATGTCCTAGTGGTGAGTGTTATAATACACCTTAACGTCTTTTTTTTTCTATAACAAAACACCAACAAGCTACACAAAATAATGTAAAAAACTCCTTGAAAAAAAAATAATAATAATAAAAATGTTTTGAAAAAAATCTTGAAATTCGTCACTTTTTGGGCAAGAGTTAAATTTTTTTTTTCATTTCTGTTAACGATTCATGAGAGTTATTGAATAAAATACTAAATAAACATATGGGTTACAACAGCATAAACGAAATTTAAAAGGAGAAAAAAAAAGGGTTCATTGCCCATTCACATATGTCACATAAATGTCCCGCGAGTAAATAATCTAACAAGAAATTTATTTATCAGAGAAAAATGAATAACAAAAAATAACAAAGTAAAAAAAAAAAAATAAAAGAAAAAAAAGTTTTAAAATAAGAAAATAAATTCATTTTATTTTTCTTTTCTTTTAAATCTTATTTTTTTTTTCTCATCTGCTTTATATGCAGAATCATGAAAAAGATACAGAATTGTTATGAATCCCAGGTGAGAAACTATTTATGAGTTGTTTTTTTTTTTTTTTTTGTAATCCTCTCTCAATAGAAAAATTTTATCTTGTTTTTTTGTTTGTGGTTTTTATACATTAGTGTCTTAAATTATTTATGATGATACATAAATTTCCTTTTCTATTAAAATAGTATTTTTTTTTCTTGTCAGAAAAAAAAAATTGAGTAAAAAAAAAAGGAATCTATCTTGTCCGGATTTTTCATACATATACAGTTACATAATATATACAAGATGAATTTTATAAAATTGATTAAAAAGGATAAAAATGGTTAAATTTATAAATTTTTTTTTCTATCCTTGAAAAATTTTGACTTATGAGGTTGATGTCAATTTATTTATGTCGATTTAAAAAAAGAACTAGAAAAATTTTTTTGAGATTATTTTAATAATTTAGAAGAAAAAATTCAAAAGATAAAAATTAAAGAAAAATGACATATTTTTAGACTTTCTGGAAATAAAAAAAAACAGTCTGATTCTAAAGAAATCAATTCCTTTCTAACAAGAAAAATATGCAGGACATTCACAAGCAAACAAACGAAAAAATCAATGTTTTCATTTTAATTTTCCTTCTATTTCAGACAAAAACAATACGTGATTCGAAAATGTATGTATGTGAATTCAAAATTATTATTGTTGTCAAGTACAAAACCATCTCATAAAAAAAAAATTCAGTATAATTTAAAGATTTATTAAATACACGTGTGTTAAGTAACCTACATAAATATATTTTACAAGAACAAAAAATTTTCGTAAACGACCAAAATTTTATTATTATTATTATTTTTTTTTTTTTTTGTTCAATTTTATTTGTAATAAACTATAAAAAATTATATTCACATTTCTAAGGATTGAAAACAATTTTCAAAATACAATCTTCAATTACAAAAATAAAATCGAAAAACAGAAAATTACTTGAGGCTTTCAAAAATGATATTTAAGCAATAACACATAAATATAAAAAGTAGTAAATATTTTACCTTAATAAAAAATACACATCACGTTGTTTTAGTAAAATGATAGTAGTAACAAAAAACTTAGATATCTTATATGTAAAGATTTTTTTTCCTTTTTAGATTTATATCACCAAATGAAAAAAAAAAAAATACAATAAAAAAATAAACAGGTAAAATATAGGACATTCGTAGAAAGAAAAAAAAAAAAAAAAAAGATTTAATGGAAAACAAGAAATAAAAATCTTTCAAGTTCTTCAAGTTTAATCCTAAAGCATAATACTTACTTTACTGTATAAAATATCATCATGTTTTCAGGTGTTAAAAAAAAAAACTCAAAACAAGAAAACAATGTAAAAATAAAAAAAAAAACATTAAATAAAAGAAATGAAAACAAAATAAAAATGGACAGAATTTCAAAATAATGCCAATGGGTAATTTAATGCGAAAATCTCATTTCATCGCTCAGTATAACATTTTGAAAGACAAAAAAAAAACCAAAAAATAAAGAAACAATCACTTTTTAGTTACAAAAATATTTCATACAGAATGAAGGATGAATTTTTAGATGAAATACATAAAATATACATAAGTTCATGAGGGATATTCTTAATATTATTACTAAAGTTAGTTATACGAACACAATTGTTCGGTATATCTATTGTACTTACTATATAACTTTTATCATAACATAACACATCATGAATACATGTACATATGTACATATGTATGTATGTATTTTCTACTACTTTATAACGGAAGTACCACAGTCCTTTTTCCACATACATACTTTTTTTTTTTCTTCTATACAATTCGTATTTGTTGATTCAAAATGATGTACGTAAAACTTAACACTAATGAAAAGTATTGTCCGAGAAAATGTCTGGTTTGGAGAATTTCCAGGACTATACAATACTTTCATACATAAAAACACATAAGTACATATTTGTGAAAGCTTGAAGAAAAAAAAATAAAAGCAAGAACAATAATCATGAAGACATAAATGAAAAGATAATAAAAATAATAAAAGAAAAAAACTACTACTGAATTCCAGTGAATGTTTGATTAAAATGACCGCACAACATATTGCTTAGAAGAATGAATGAGTTCAATAACTGAAAACTATGCTTTAGGATCATTTAATTTTGAAAAGATTGAAATAGTAGGCAAAAAATACATTGTATGTATCTACATTATATATGTATGTAATATCTACATTTTATACATACATATATACATATATGATTCTGTGTAATTAAATTGAATGTGCAATGTTCATTAAAAAATTTGCATTATTCGAATAAATTAAAGTTTTTTCATTGAAAAACAAGAACCAGCAGAAATATCAACATCATATGTATATAGTGATGTCGCATTATCATCATTATCATCATGATTTTCCACAA
The DNA here is from genome assembly GCA_939192795.1 of Bombylius discolor. Classification (NCBI taxonomy): domain Eukaryota; kingdom Metazoa; phylum Arthropoda; class Insecta; order Diptera; family Bombyliidae; genus Bombylius; species Bombylius discolor. The sequence continues at coordinate 14,844,420 of OW584241.1, read as the reverse complement.
AAACAAAAAAAAAAAAAAAAACAAAAAAAAACTTTTTTTCATGTCGTCCAATTTCACAATTGTTTTTTTTTTTTTTTTTGTTTTAAGTTTTGATGGACATCCACAGAAGTTATTCAAGAGAATTTATATTTTAAAAGAATTGTGTAAAGTCTGACATGAATTTTTCATTTTATATTAATTTTTTTTTCCTTTTACGGACAAAAGAATAAAAAACTGTAAAATAGTAACAAAAACAACAAAAAAAGTAATTTGATGAGTTTTAATTATTTTTAATTTTTCCTTTTTTTTTTAACTTCCATATTTTCAAAATGAAATTATTTTAAAAGATTAAGAATTCAAATTTTAATTAAATTTCATTTTTGACTTTTTATTAAATTAAAAAAAAAAAAAACAAGTAAAACAGATATTCAAGTATTTTTGTTTTTTTTAACTAAAAATGATTATTTTTTTTAATGAATTAAAAAATTCCTTACTCATTTGATAAATTTTTTTTTTTTGCATTTTAAATAAGCAAAATTAAAAATTTCATGATATTCTTTGTATAAAATTTAATAATTAAAATTTCTATTTTTTTTTTTTTAAAGTAAAAAAAAACCCCTCAGAAAATTTGTATTATGTACATTTTTTTTCCTTCTATATTATAATGCAGAAATTTTACTTAAAGTATCCATTTCAATTATTATTAATCCTTTCTTTTCCCTCTTTTTTTTTTTTGTTCTTTTTGTATCCATATCATCTTAGAAGTCAAGGTAAATTAATAAAAATTTTATCATACCTGTCACTTTCTCCTCTTTTTTATACTCATCATAATTTTTTTTTTCCTCTTAATATTTTTTTTACAGTAAGCATATACATACATACATACATATGTATGTATATTCTAGTCATACTGTAAAAAAATAAGCTCATATGCAAATAGTAAAGAAACATTTCATAAATAATTTTCATTTCTTATCAAATATTTAGAAATCATAAAATTCATCATTTCTTTGCTTTTACTTTTGTTATTTTCATATTTTAAATAAAACTACAACGACAAGATAAAAAATTTAAAAGTATATAGGGTGAAGGTGTCAAAAAGAAAACTTATATTTGAAAAAAAAAAAAAAATCTGTTAGAGTTTGTTCAGTCAAAAGTAAACTATGTATGTATGTATCTCAAGTAAAGCTTTTTACTTCTTAATTAGATGAAAAAAAAAAAGTTAGTTTGTAACAAATCAGTTGCTTGAAAGAAAAGCAGCCTTTAAGGAGGTTAAAAATTTAATTTTTATAAAAAAATTTGAGAAATTTCAAACTATTTTTTTTTTCTTTTCAAAATAAGTAGGTACATCACCAATAAAATTTATATCAAAATCAACCGTTATGACAATTATTTATTAGAATAAAAAACCTCTTACAGAAACAATTACCCTATTACCTTTAGTATACTTTCATACTCACATTTTCATTTTATATAATAAGTATTACACATACACTCCAGTTGCATAAATATTTTATTTAAATAAGAAAGAAGCAGTATATAGTATAGTATAAATGAAATTCAAGTGATCCTTTTATATATGCACAACTTTAATAATAATAATAAAAAAAAAAGAAACAGAACTGTTTTTACAATTTCATTTTTTTTATATATTTTATTTTATATACATATGTAGATTGGTGTTGGCACTTCAATAAAATGAAATAGAAATGAAATAAAAAAAAAATAAAAACATATTAACTTGAAAAGATAAAAAAAAAGATACATATACTCGTTGTATATTCAACGAAAAAAAAAAATGGATAATGTTATGTAGACGAAATTTCTATTGTATAAAGAATATGCTACATTTTGTGATTGATTTTCACATATCATAAAAAAGAAAATATATACAGTTTGCAATTTCACTTTGATTGCAACTTATTTTTTTTTTCTTTTTAGACATCTTATGTAAATATAGAAAAGAAAATAAATTTTCATTCATGATTTTTCTACAAAAAAAAGCAAATCTACACTTTGAAGTATCCTAAAAGGATCATATGATTATTTTACAAATTCAAATTAAATTAAATTACACAAATTGTGATATCATTAGCGAAAAATGTATTGAGTAAGGCTTTTTTATGTTTATTATGTATCATTTCGAATCAAGCAACTGAATGCGGTAAATGAGAGCACTTAAAAGGAGAAAAAGAAAAACACATAGGTAATTAATGTCATTTAATAGCTGTCAAATTATATAAAATTTTGAAAATAAATTCAAAATAAGACTCAAAAAAGCAAAATTGTCATCAGAAATTGATTTCGAACCTAAAGCATGTAAACGAACAAAACATTTTTTGAAATTTAAAAGAAACTTTTTTTTTAAAACTTCAAAAGAAATATTTTCGAAGGTACGTATTGACAAAAACTTACTCTTAAGTTTCCGACAAAAGCTTTATTTCAAGTGTTCCACGAGAGCTTTCTACAGGGGTCCACACAGAGATCCTACTCTGAAGACTACTTATTTCTTTTTCTAGTCCTACAGCTAACTGAAGCTCTGCCATACTTTTTTTTATATAGCAAAAATCCCACCCCACATCACGAGGAAGGTCAGACGACAGTATGACAAAAATGAGAACTTCAACTTCAACCTTGTAGAATGGATATAGAAAATTTAGAGGAATTGTTCATTTGTAATTGTAAATTGTAAATTGCAATATTTCTTTATTGAGCGATCAGGGTAAAATTTTGAACATAGGTTCTCTGGGAAAAGTCACAACTATTTAGCAAAAGAGCTTTCAAAAACTTTTTGCTAATATTTACATACATATTTTTTAGTTCACAAAATCGAATTCCGTCATAAAACTTATTCGAGTAATTGTGGTAACTGGCAACTCAAAATGTATGAAGGTACTTTGTTCGAATCAAAAGAATTTAACTTTGATATAAGAAATTACACAAATCGAAAAATCATGGGAAGTGTGTTTATCTTTTAATGGTTTGTTTCTGACAATAATTATTATACAACCATTAATTGAAATTGTTCAAAAACTTTCATTTTCAAATAATATTTTCAAATTTCAGCAGTCATTTCATATGCCTGTCATTTAATTTGCCAATTTTTTTAAACATTACCACGTATTAGAAAAATTGTTTTTTCAGAAACATACATATTATGTATGTACCTACATATAACGTAATTATCATAATTTCATCAAATATTTAATAAATTGAAATATTTTCGAATGAAAAATAAATTATAAATTAAATTTAGCATAAAATTTTCCCCTTAAACACAGAATTTAAAAAAAAAATTAATTGTAATTTAATATTTTCTGGATTTTTTTTTTACTTTTTTTTGCAAAAAGCAAACGAAATTGTTATTATTTTATTATTTATTAACCACATTTTATCACATGAAAATCTTCATTTTATACTAAAACAAAGTTTTTAAAAATGTATTATGATTATTTTCATAGAAAAAAAAAAACAAACAAACAGTAATTTGTGGTATCATTTGTCATAATTTTTATATTATGGTAAAGTCTTTAAAAAAATATAACTGGAATTAAAAAAAAAAAAAAACAAAATAAAAAAAAAAATCATAAAAATCCACAACATAAAATTTTTTTGTCGATGATTTTTTCTTCTTTTCTATTTATATAGAATTTTACATTCTTATATCTTTATATCCTTGTACGTTATATGTACATACAAAAAGTTTGTAAATACATCATAAAAGAAAAAGAAACATGGACCCAATGTCATTACAACTAATTAAGGGTAATTTTTTATTTTAAATGATAAATCATCCTGATGACTTGCTTGGGTTCATTAAAATGACGAATGGGTTAAATGAAATTTGAGTGAGGATTTTACATTAATTTTGAATTGTGATAAAATTTGTTTAGTTTTTTCTTTCTTCAATTTTTGTGTTGAAAAATTTTTTTAAAGGTTAAAAGTTTTTTTTTTTCAATTTTATTTTCTGTTTGTTTAGTTTTTTTTCTGGTATAATTATATTTAATGGATAAATAAATATTATTTTGATTGTGAGAAGAAAAATAAATGGAAAGAAAAATCAAAAAAAAATAACAAATGTTACGTCAAAAAAGAATAAGTTTATTTTTAAATGATTCGACATAAATGTTAAACTTTAAGAAAAATGGAATGAAACACACTTAAAAAAAAATTAAATAAAATTTTTAACGAACAACTTTTTAAGTAAAACACAAAAATATTAAACTTATTTGAACACATCACGTTTTTCAGTTTTATAAAGAAAATAAAGTTATTTAAAAACAAAAAAAGTTTAACAAGATCAAAATCAATCTTCATTTGATTCTCTTCAAAAAATTTTTTTATATTTAATTTAATTTTTTTTTTTTCAGACGAAAATAAATATCATTAAAATTTTTGATTATTACTCGAATATTTTTTTACAACTAAAATTTTTTTTTCAACGAAATGATTTCATTTTTTTTTCTTTGTGAAGTTGTAAAAACATAAGAATAATTTTTCTTCCAGTAAAAACAATCTACTTTTCTAAAATATCAAATTTTTAAAACATTCAAATAATAGAAAAGGTCAGGGACTAACATTATTATTATTTTTCTATTTTTTTTTGTTTTTTATTACTATGACATTCTCATAGTCCTTACACAGTACACCTTTACAAAGTTAAAATTCAATTTACTTTACAACTCTTACATTTAACTTTGTTCTATGAAAGAAGAAGAAAAAGGAAAATTTTTAACAAGTTTTGTCTAAAACAATCTTTTTAACCTGAAAAGCTTTTTCTTTTCTATTGTTTTTTCATTATACTTTTCTAAATTTTCATACACTCTAATTCACAAGGAAACAAAGAAAGAAAGAAAGAAAAATTCTCAGGATACACATACATATGTACGTGAATAGTACACAAAAAATAGAACAAAAAATAAATCTACTTAGTCGTTTTGATTTATTCTTTTTTTTTTTTTTTTCAGTAAAAAGAATATAAAAATTTTTAGTAAAAGTAAAAGAAAATATTTTTTTTTTCTTTTCAAAAAACAAAATATTCAATTTTTCTTTTCATGTGTGCTCTTATACCAAGGTTATATGCGTATTTTTACATCGAATAGTTGATATAGATACGACATTACCATCACTCAAAAGATCTTCAATTTTATAATATAAAAAAAAAAATAAAAAAAATAAAAAAAATAAAAAAACAGAAATATAGAAACTATGACTACGAACTTTTTCGTTTTTCTTTTTTATTTTTATAATCTTTTTTTTTTTTTTCATTTCTTTTTTTACTTTTTCCAACAAATAAAGAATAAAGAAATTAGAACAAGTTTCCACTCAACCTTATACCTTGAATATACATTTAATATATGATTATATGAAAAATATACCAACTAAAAGTATCCTTTTTTTTTTTTCACTGAAAAAAAAAAATGTTGGAAAAATAAGGTGAAATAAAAAAAAAAAATAACATAAAGAACATTAAGCAAGCATCATATCATAGATATTATACTTAAAATACCGGATGTTTCAGTACTACTTGAACTTTAGCATGAATAAAGATAAGATAATACTACCAATGAATATCTACATACATACATTGGTGAGTAAAAGGATGGTAAAAGGATCATTCAACCAACGAACTTTACAATAACTAAACATTCAAGTAACCATTTAGCCAGCCTGTTATAAGGACATCATTGTAAAAAAAAAAAATAAAGAAAGAAATAAGCAAAACGAAAAAAAAAATAAAGTTTGCTCTTTTAGCGCTTGCAGCATTCAACAATTCACATTAAACATAATGGCTTTTAATGCTCTCACCTGGGATTCTACGTAGCTCCTTTTTTTTCACATTTTTTTTATTCAAGAAAAAAAAAATGAAAATGAAGAAAAAAAGAATGAAAAGCATAAAAGAAAATTAGTTCTTAAAGAATATTACCGACCTGGGCGACTGGACCCGCACATTTATGTTCACACCCACTAAAAGCAATAAGGGTTTGAATATTATATTATAAAGGTGTACATTATATAAATCGTTTCTTAAGTATTTATACAGCAATATTATATGATATTTTGTTGTACAAAAAATAGCATTTTCAATATCTAGATATATATACTGATACATACAAAACATCTGGATTAAAAGTATTTCTTCATGTACAATACAATAAAAAAGTTAAATATTAAGTATATTAATACATATGTATATATGTATACATAAACTCTAATATTCTCCTTACTTCATGGATTATCAAACAATTAGTTTAATAAAGGAAATTAATTGTATAACAAAACAATATAAGATCCTTAATAAAAATTATTCTTATGTATATTTAAAAAAGAAAAAAAAAGAAAAGAAAATAACAAAATTTCACACAACAATATCAGACAAGAAAAACAACAATAATAAGCTTTCTTGTTCTTCTTCTTCATCATAATATTTGAACCACATAATTTTCAAAACATTTACCTGAACCAATTAAATGATGACTCAATTAAAATCATTTATATTTTCACTACATAATGTTCAATAATAAAATGTGTATGTTATATTTACAAACAAAAAAAAAAAAAAAAACAACTAAAAAAAAAAGATTTTATGAAAATAAAAATATTAGTTTACCGTAAAATATTTATCAAAGTAAAATAAAATGTTACTGTTAATGACTCATTTGAAACAATATTTTTGTATGTTATTACCTGATTTATATGAGCAATTTAATATTAAGATCATTAACAATGAAATTTATTGACCTTATATTTTTATAGGACAAAAACAAAGCCAAAAAAAAAAACAATAATTCATTGAATGGCAATTATGTACACAAAATGTGTGAAATTTCTAACAAAAGAAATTAATATGTATTATAAAACATAACTATAAAAAATTGATTTTCCTATTTTATTAAGAACCATGAACATTTACACAATTTAAACACCTGGATATACATAGTAATTTCCTAAATAAAGTGTTTTCACAAATTACTTAGAAGAACTTAGCGAAGTAAGAAAATTGGAATGCATACTGAAAAAGTACAATAATTTCCACCACGACTGAAAAAAACTAAAATATCACGTGTGGCAAATATAAGTACAACGTGAGTATGTATATAAATTATAATTTTATTTTTTAGATATTTTTCAAATAAGACACTCACAAGGATTTTTTTCCTATACTCCACAGTTTTTTACGCCAGATTAAACAACTCTTAATTGTAACCAAGCCGCCAACAGTGCCACAGACCATACAATAGAACATAGTTGCCAACTTAAAGCTCTGTCCACAAAAACTCCAAAATTCATTTCACTTAAACCATTGGTCCAACATGGAATTTCAACTTTCAACTTGCCTTATATGGTCGATCAACATTGTCTACAACAGTTGGTCGTATGTGTGCCACATTAAGTTTTTCCTTTAGAAAAAGCCTTATTTTATTAGGATATTTAAATGACCATAATTGTCGAAAATATTTTCAAAATTATTACCAAAAATATTGCTTGTGTATCTGTTTCTCAATTTCACAAATATCTATCATATGTACAAAAAAAAAAAAAAAAAATCCAATGTACTTTACACTTAAACGTAATAAAAAGTTATACTAATGGATTAAATCAAGGATAACTCTGTTCAATTGTTATGACTCTTAAAAATTTATGTCAAAAATATTACAGTAATAAAATATAAACATGTTACACATTTGACACAAAAAAAAAAAAAAGAATAAATAAATAAATAAAATGTAAAACAGAGTTTTATTGAATGATCCTTGAAATTTATTTACAATTGATAATAAAAAATTAATAATTTGAATTTATATACCAATTTTTACTATGTATGTAAATATGTAAAAAAAAAAAAAAAGGATATGTTTTTAACGTTAAATGTTTTTTCAAAAAAAAAAAAATATATTTTATAAAAATTCCTTTTATTCAAAATAGAAAAAAAAGTAAAGCCTTTTTTTACAACAAATTGATTTTCTTTTTTGCGTATTATGTGTTTTTTATTTTTTATTTTTTTTTTATTTTTCATAAATGTTTTTTTTTTCTCTTTAATAAATATTCGATATTATATATACAAAAAGGTATTTATCCGTTTACTTTAAGGATTCATTATATAAAAATCATTGAATTGAAAAGATTTTTCATTTCTAAAAAGAAGAAAAAAAAAATGAAAAATTACTTCAGGATAAAAGATGTTTATGTAGATAAATATGACCTTACAAAAGAGAAAAACTTAAATTATCCTATACACAAGAATATATAGGATAGGTAGGTACTTACATACAATAATCCATACAAAGTGGGCCTCTTATTGATTTTGTATTTCTTTTTAGCTTATATGAAATTTAAAAATTAAATAGTCTCTTTTATTTGGAATAAAAAATTCTAAAGAAAAATGTATTTTAAAAAAAAAAAAAAATAGAAAATCATTTGTTTTTTTTCCTTTTCATCAAAAAATTCCATACAAAAAAAAAAAATTAATAATATGTAGATATTTCATTATTATGCGTACACGTACTCACACTCAATTTATAAAGAATCAATTCATATTTTATTACATACAAAAAAAATTTTTTTTTTTTTTATAATAAAATATTGTTCTTTTTTTTTTTTTCCTTACTTTAACCAAAAAGAAAATTTTCAACATAATGCTGACATTTTCTTTAATAATATTGAAAGTAGGCAACCAAAAATACATCTCTGAACATATTCTATCTAATAATTTCTTCCTTTTTAAGTTATTCTTATTCTTTTAGCATAAATTTGAAATAATCCAACCGCAGTCATTCCTTTTTCGACTTGTTGGAATATTTTCTTTATTATGTATTTTTTTTTTTTTCCTGTATGTTGTATATTAAATGGAAAATGTTTCACGTAGTAAAAACGTATTATATACGCATTCTACTTTCTATATAATAGCTGATATAGTTACACATACCAACATAATATACATATCTGTATCTACTCAAATATAAATTCATTCTAACATTTTATTATATAACACCGTATAATATTGCAATTCAGCAAAATTTAATCCCTCCGCAATATTAGGATCTATCTTATACTTGTATTATATACTTACAGGAATAAAATATACAATTTTTTTTTTTTTTTTTTTTTTTTTTTTTTTTTTTTTTTTTTTTTTTGAAATTCTATAGAAGAGTTTACAGGAAGACAATATTATTACATACATAATCATTATATAATAATATAATAATACAATATAAGTATTTTGATATGCAGGCAAGTAAATGTATTTTCTATGAAAAAAAAAAAAAAAAACCCAATTTGTAACCCCTCACAAAAGTAACAGAAAAGTGCCAGTAAATTTTAGTGAGTGAGAATTCGATTTTCATGTATCAAAACGATACATTCTGTATATGATAAAATGATTCTTAAAGGGGATAATATAAAGAAAAGAGAAAATTAGGAAAAGTATTACAAAAACTTAATACTAAATTTAAGGATTCACAACAGTGCATTGCTTTTTATACTTGAATACCTTAAAATGAATGTGGTTAACAGTTTTTGTGTTTTATTTTTATTTATTTGTTTTGCTTTTAACATAAAACGGAATAAGAAATTGTAATCGAGTCTATTTATTTTTTAACTTTAGTTTTAATACCTCCGAAAAAAAGATTATTTTAGAAATAAAAAAAAAAATTCCCTGTTCCTTTGAATTAATTTTTTTTTTTTTTTTTTTGTTTATTAGGAAAAAAAAGTGTAGTAGACTAAAAAACAAGAAAACGACATTCGATTCGACTTGGATTCGAACTCTAGATCTTTGCCTTGCCGGGACACTGTTTAAAAATGATATTGCATTGAAAAATTTCAGTTTTTATTTCAAAAATTTTAAGAATATTCTAATGAATCTTAATAACAGAAAAGTATAAGTATATATTATGTAGATGCAAATTTTCTTTTGAGAACAAAAAGAGCATTCAATAGTTACTCTGATTGATTTCTATGACAGGATTAGATTAGATTGTACGGTACTCTGCACTTTGACCTGTACAGATCTTTTGTATCATTCATACATATTTTTCATATTTCAGGTTCCTAATAAATTCTAAAATATTACTAGATTTTCCGGTTTTAATTTTCCATTTCTTTGAAATTTTAATGACCAACTTAATTCTTTCTTCTTGAATTATATAATTGAAGGCCTCTTCTGCCACTGTTGGAGTAATTTAAACATCTCGTGGGATACCTCATGGCAAGCTGGTCTTTTTATTTATTAGGATTATCAGAGGATACTAACATTCGCCCCTGTTCCAAAATTCGCAAAAAGTGAAAACAAAATCCGATTTCAACTTCGTACGATTTAAAAATTGGTGTTCCACATTTCGCACGAATTTATCAAATGTAATGTTTCTATTTCTGATTTCAATTCGCCTAACTTTTACAGAATGTGAAATTTGGAACACCTAATTTTACTTTTTCGAATTGAATTAGCATAATTCTTGCAAAAGTGAATTTTGGAACAGGGCTGATTACGTCCATTTGATAATTATTTTTTTTATTTTTGTCTTTCTATAAATAAATACACCCGTTTTGAATAAAATTTTACATATTTGTTCGTCCTTATCATATCAAAAGCAATTTAAAAAACAAATCTTCAACCATCATAACAAACTTTCTGCATTCCCTAATGTACCACAAAATAAAATAATATTTTTATTCATTTTTAGACTGTTTTCTTTTTTAACAAATCAAGTTGATTTTTATTTTGAAATTTTTAATTAAAATATCGTCCTTCATCTATTTATTACATTGTCGTAATTTCTTTGTCTCTAACTGATTAAAATTTATTGTGTGAATAATTTTTAATTTTTTTTTATTTTTTGCCAGTTCTCATGCTTAAAAATTTCATATTTTTTTTTTCCAAAGAAATAAGAAAAGATCGAAAATGTACTATGAAACCATTTTATTGTTTTTGTTTTTTTTTTTTTTTTTTCAAAACAAATTTATTCAACCAAAAACTCAAATGTTTATTATATTTATTAACACTTCACTGGATATTTTTGTCTATATCGATATTTTACAGGATATTTTTTTCCCTTAATTTTTTTTTTTTTTTATTATTATTATTTATTTCAGTATTTTGTTGTTTGTGTTTTTTATTCGTTTAAATTTTTTTATTTGTTTATGTTTTTTTTTTATGTATTTATTTATTTTTTATTTTTTGTCTCATAAAATGAAGAATGATTATTTTCTCATACAATTATTGTGTATACCTGATGCTATCGTATTTTATATCTTTGGCATCACATAAACAAAAATACATTATACTATATACAATAATGAATGTTGACGTCGCCCAGGGAAATGAAATTAATTGGAAAACTTTTATACAGGTGGCGATTTTCCGCAATTCAATTTTTTTTTTCTAAATTTTTTCTTGTAGCAATGTTTTAATAATTTTTTGCTTGTTGTTATGAACACTTTTCATTTCTTTTTTTTTTTTTTTTCTAATTTTAATTTTATAGAATTTTTCCCTTTGTTCACTAAAAGCAGCAAAAAAATTTTGGACTTTCCTTAAACTTTTTTTTTTTTGATTTTTTTAAAAGTATCTAAAACAAAATACAAAGTACAGATACTTATTCATTATTATTATTTTTATTATTTTCATTATGGGATTATCTATCACAAAAAAATTAAAATTTATATATTTTATGTATATGTACATAAGAATGTATGTGTATTGTATACAAGTACATTAATATTAACTTTGGTTTTATTTGGTCTTCCTTATTTTTTATTGTCCTGCTTTTTTTTTTACCTTTCTCATATATGTACTAAATTTTTTTTTTTCTGTTTTTTTTTTTTTTACTTTCTAACTGTTTTTCAAATAATGTACTTTATGTTCTCAACAAATCCTTTTTGTTCATTCTTAGTAAAAGTTTTCAGTAATCCATTGGGCGACAACGACAACTACAATGACTATACATAATATAATCCTGAAAATCTAAAGACTTGTTTTGTGTGTCTACTGAAACTAAACTTTTTCATAAACAATCAAACCCAGGGTATTAGAGTGGTTAAAGGAACGTTTTATTAGCTTTTTAGATGAAGGTGGAATACATTCTATCAAATAAAAAAATTAAAAAAAAAAGTTCCTATATGATTCCAGTTAAGCTTTTATTCTATAAAGGTTTAGTCCGGTGAATTTGAAAATGTGATAGAATTATACTTTTTTCATTTTATTTTTGTTTATAAATGTTAAAAAAGGGATTGTAGGTACATATGTGTACGTATGTGCACATTAAATAACAGTATAATAACAGTGAAGATAATACGTAATACTTATATGTATACATATGTATGTACATACATATATAATTTCAGTTCTAAATTCTGCTGGTATTGTTTCCTTGAGCAAAAAAAAAAAACACAAACAGGTTCAATGCACGCATGTAAGAATATTTAATTTTGTTGTGCTGTTTTGTCCTTTTTGCTATGAAAAGCAGCAACTGCTTTTGAGTGAAATATTTATTTTCTATTATTCTATTATTTACTCGTATTTCTGTTGCGTCCTCAAAATTCAATACTTATTTTTAATATTATTTTGCATTTTATCTTGAAAACTAAAAGAAATACAAGATTACTGTGAAGGACGAGAATGCTTTGACAAAAATATTTTTCAGTGCACAATTAGATTTTGGTTAACGAAATGCTGAGATACAGCTTCTATAAGTCAAAATTAAAGTCAAATTCATGGTTTGACTTGTAAATGTATGAAATTTCTAAAATAAGGATCAAAATCTAAACATACTATATACATTTGTACACAATCAGTCCATTTTTAAAAAAAAATTTAATTTTTATAAAAGTAAAAATTTTACTTTTTCGAACTTTATGAAAAGTTTTGAAAATTTTTTAATTAAAATTACAACTTTAACAAATAATATTACTTGTAGTATATTTTCTATATTCTATGCGCATATCCTTTCATAATACATGGTATTTAAAAATTTCCTAGTTCATTAACCGAATTTTACATCTACATTTTTCTCTTTAACTAATAAAAGGATAATAAATAATCTATTGAAAAATATATCAATATTTCTCTACAAAATACAATTTTGTATAAAACAAATAAAAAATAATTAAATCCTGTGGTTATTATCTAAATTATAAATTTTATAAAACTTATCTATATTAAAACAGTAGTGTAACCATAGAATTAATAACAGTTTTGTTGACAAACAAAAAACTGATTTAATTTATCGTGTTTTTTTTTTTCTACATTCTCTCTCTCACTCTCTCTTTCTTGTTTCATGTGTGTAAATTGCTTATAAAAGTAGTAAAATAGTAGCTAAATAAAATTGGAAACATTCATAATATAATTTTAATAAAATTTTGCTTATTTTCATTAAATTACATGCTTTCATAAACAAATTTTATACATACTATATTTACATACATAATAAACGTTGAGATATTAAAATACTCTAAAAATTTTTAGACACTCATCGGTTAAAATTATCAATTTTATTGTTAGTAACCAAACAAAAAACCAAAAAATTAAAATAAAAATATTTAAAAAAAAAAAAAGGACAAAAAGCTCCTATGATAATAAATAATATAATATACAAAACTATCATACCAACATCATCATATTATACTTTTGTGTATAGATATAAAATTATATTGTGTATCTGTATCTATGTACATATTTTTTTTTTATATTTTACTTCTTTTTTTTTTTTTTTTAAATGTACATAAATACATTATTATTATGTGTATCTATTTGAAACCACAAAAGGGTTCGATAAAATTTATCGGCATTGATTGCTGTAATTGATATCATTATGAGTCGGGGTATTATTAAAAAATTATATTTGGTTTGCTTTTTATTTTAATTCATTTGGGGTTATATATATTTTTTAATACAAATAACAACATACCTATACGTATTAATATTTTATACATATTATGTATCATTATTTCAATGGTTTTTTTGTTATACTCGTTATATTTTAAATAAAATATTTAGTAAAAAAAAAAAACAAAACAACAAGTTTGTTTTAAATTTATTCAGGATATATGAAAATTTTTACATTGTATCAGGGTAGATACAATTAAAATTTGATTTATAATAGGAAAAATGTTGTGATTGTGAATTTCAAATTTTCTTTTTTAAACATTTTTTTTTATTGAAATTATTACCATAGTTTTGGTTATTTTATTATATACATTTCCACACATTATTTTATATTTATAAAATTTTAAGTAGATAACATATAAAATTTTAAATAAATTAAGTGGTAAAAAGGAAACCATTAATATTTATAGAATATAGACAAAAATGTATTCCTTTTTTTTTTTGTATTATTAATTGAACGGATTAAAATTATATTACATAAATGTACAGATACAGATACATATATGTATAAAAGATTCAAAAATAATGAATATCGAATGTTACACAAACATCATTTTTTTTTTTTAATTTTTATGAATTTCTGTGTAAAAATTAAATTAATTGGAAAAAAAAATCTACGGGTATGTATGTTGATTTTGAATGTTTAAAATTTTCAATTGAGTAGCTTGAAAGCCAATGTGATTAATTGACATTTGTTTTAACGTCTAAATGTTTTTTGTTCATAAATTACATTAATTTTTGAAATTTTTTTCTTATAAATTTAGAACCACATACTCAATCGTATAACAATTAAGGAAATTGCGACTAGCAAATATGGCGGATGGCTATGGAATGCATTCATCATTTTAACGGAGTTTTACATAACGCATTTCTGTGATATATTTCACGACTCGCTTTAAGTTATTGAAAAACTATCTCTGCCTAAATTAGTTATTTTTCATACAACCATCTATAGTTTTATGTAAATTTTGAAACGTAGAAGGCGTTTATCAAAAAAAAGAAAAAAACCCATCGCCATATTAGAAATTTTGAAGAACACGGTCGTCGTTCTGTGAAGAATGAATTGTATACACTAAAAACATGCTCAACATGCTCAAACTTCAAATTTATTTCTATGAAACGTCAAAATTATTTGTATTTTAAAAAAAAATCGTTGCAAATCGAAGTATGTACAATACAATATTCAATTTTAATCTGAAGTTGAAACTTGAATGTTCATTATCTCTAAAGTATCATTTTGGACTTATAGTGAAATATCTACAGAATGAATACAAACGTATAAATTCTCACGCAACTAATTTTTATTCGAAATGAAAAATTGTTAAAAGAAAAGGAATGTTCATGTTGTTAACCAAAAAATTTCACTGGATTACAACTATATTTAAGGAAAAATCCTTACGAATATTTTATCAAGAAAAAAAAATGTACGTCTCAGAAATAAAAATTAAAAACTTACTAAAAAAATCTTGAAATATCTTTTTGATGATAATATTTTGGTTAGTTGATATGAGTAAAATATCCTTTTTCATGATAACGTATTACATTATATTAAAATTTTCTATTTTTTTTTTCTCTTATTTTTTCAGAAAACTTTTAATTTTTTTTTTTTTCTTATTCGTGTTTTTTTTTTTTTTTGTTTTTTTTTTTTTTTTTTTTTTTACAAAAATTGTACATTGTATTAACTTTTTCATGTTTATATCATGATCTCATTAAATAACGTACATATTTTTATGGCATAACTTTTTAACACTCCTACCTATAGCAACAATAACAAAATTTTATTGTACAAGACTACTAATACAAACTAGTACACAATACACAGACACAATTTATATTGTTGTGTTTAAATTGAAGAAAATTTTCCAGAAAATAATTTTTATTTTATATTATGTACAACAGAGTGCAATTTTCTTTTCTAGTCTATTTTTTTTTCTCTCTCGTCTTCAGAATATATTTTTTTTATGTATGGGAAAAAAAACGTTATATCTTTATGATACAATGTCATAATAATTGTGTACTACAAAAAAATATATATATTTATGTATTATCATAGGCATTATTATATAAAAATGTGTATACTCGTATATTATATGAAATTATATTTTTAACGACCACAATAATATCTGCAATTTTATTTTTATCAGTTTTACACGTATTTTGTGAAAATATATTTTTTTTAATATTTTTATTGCTTTATTGACTGACCTTACCCAAAGATATAATTTTATATATATGTAAGTATTAAACATGATATATGTAGGTGTAAAGGTCAATCAAGATAATTGAATTTTCAAGTAGTATCCTTTAAATTAAATTTTCGTTCTTTTATTTTTAGTTTTAATAATAATTATCAAGCAATTAATTATTCAGAAAAGCAAAATATAAATTACATATTAAGCAAAAAAAAAAAGGAAGTTATCTAATAAAACTATCTGAAGGTTTAAATATCTTATATTCATTTTTTTACATTAAAAATGTTAATCAACTTTAATTTCTAAATGAGAAAAATAATTTCTTGTTAATGTACATACATATATATACATATTACGTACTAACTAACATATAACAAAAATTTTCCTTGAAATCATCGAATAATCCTTTGCAAATGACAACCCCTTTGGGTCATTGTATTTATATGTATAAACTGCTAATAAAAGTCTTATCCAATTTTACTTAAAACTTTTAAGAGTGTTTTTTTTTTTTTTTTTTTTGTATTTATGTATAAAAATATTTGTGTATAGAATATTGTGGATGAGGAATATAGAAAAATATGTATATACATATATGTATGTATAAAATATAATAAAAGACATCTCTTGAGGATTTTACTTTATGAACTTTAATTTGATAAAGAAAAAGGATGAAGTACACAAGAGAAAATTTTATTCATTTTCTTAAAAGGCTACTTCACTAAGAACATGTATAAAATTACATAAATATGTATACATATATAAATTTACAAGGAAAAAGTACATTGGACTTTTGACTATGATGTACAAAAAACTAACTAGCCATTACTATAGACAATAATAACAAAACCAAAAAGCTAACCAAAATCAGACAAAAACTTCAAAATATATCCTTAAGCTTTTGTTATAATCCACTAATCTCTAATGACTTGATTAAAAGTTTCTCAAACTCTGTCCGACAGCTTAAATGAGAATTTAGTTGAGCGAAATATGATTTGATTAGTACAAAAAAGTAAAATGAGAAGATACATATTTATGTACAATATAAACTACTTGTCAAATTAAAAATAAAAAAAAACAAAAACAAAAAAAAAATCATCTCTTTATAAATTAAAATCATTGCAATGATAAGCGTAAACAAATTTCAATGTGGAATAAAAACATGAGGAAAAAAAAATAAGCTCCTATAGGTAAATGTAAAAAAGGACATTAAAATGAATAATATTTAAAAATATAAAAAAAAAAAAACAAAACAGAATAAAATATGAATAACGGAAATTTCAATATATATCAGTTTAAATATTATTATCATAATTTAAAGACTTATCACACCTACCACAGATATATTAAGCACAAGAACAAAACAAAAAAATAGCATGACTTTGTGATGAAACACATAACAACAACAAAAAAAGAAGAAAAAAAACACAAAAGAAATAAATAAATTGCATTAAATTTTTAAATAAATACAATTATTATTATCCTTATTAAAATCGTTATTGTATTTGTTATTCTCTCAACAAAAACGAAATATGATATTAATTTTTTGTTTCCAAAGAATGCAGACAAAAATAAAAATGACAAAGAAGAAAAATAAAATAGATTATTTCAAGAACGTCACATAATCCTTGAGAATTCGTGTTCGTTCATTCTATTTGTTTTTTTTTTTTTTCTTAGCTATTTCCTTATTAAATTTATTTTCTTATAATACGAACAGCATTTCATGACAAATGAAAATAAGGGAAAAATTTTTTAGCTTTTTTTTTTTTTTTTTTTAGAAAAATAAAAAAATGAAATCGAATGGAATTTTAAGAAGAAGAAAAAAAAAACTTATACTCATATTTCAACAGCCGACAATAATTTAATTTTTTCTGCTATTTTCTGAGAGTACAGAAGCTCAGTTGACAGATGACTGACATCCTTTTTTCTTTTTGTTTTCTTGTGTTTGGTGTATATATGTGATATTTTTGTGTTATATACGATACGAATATAAAGCGAATGATAACATATATGTATAAAGAATAAATGTGAAATACAATAAACATAAGAATTGAAAATAGAATTAAAATATAAAAAAAAAAAAGTTAACAATAAGAACAGAAAAAAAAATAAAAGAAATAAGATTTTCATTTCAACAAGATTTTAAAAAATATTTTTATCTGCTGTAAATTCTGCTGAAGGTTTATCATGGATCAAGTTTTATCATTATTACAAGATTTAATAAATTTTGAAGAAAAAAAAAAAATAAATAAATAAACAAGAAAAAAATTATGAAATTGTTGAATGTATTTTTTGAAAAGAATCGTTCACATGAAATATATTTTTGTTTTGTTTTGTAAAAAATAAAATAAAAATAATAACGTACAAATTGTGAAGAATAATCAAATATTTTTCTTTTTAATTTTTAAAAGCGGAAAATTAAAAATTTATTTTATTTATAAATAAAAATGTGTATTTGATTCGTTGAAATCCTTTTTTTTGTTTTTTTTGTTTAGATTTTGGATTTTATTTCGAAATTACAATAACTTAGCTTTGAAAAATGAAGTTTGTAGGAGATTTGAGTATTCTTCATGAATGATTAAAAGTAGTAAGCGAGCGACATGACATCCGATAGCTCATTGGTAAGAGCATTGCCCCGGAAAGGCAAAGGTTCGTGGTTCGATTCCCGGTCTGAACGAATGTCGTTCTTCTTTTCTTAGCTACTACAAGTTTAAATTTTAAAGAAGTCAGGCTCTAATTGCCAAAAAGGAAGTATCAAATTTGAATTTTTCAAAATGAATATTTAAAAACAAATAATTTTCGCGTTGACAACAAAGTACTTATAGAATCATTCTTTGAAGTATCATGTCTCATATTGTGTGTTTCAATTATGTTTTTAATTTTTTATTTTTCACATTTGTAAATCTTTGTGCAAAATCTCTCTAAAATTGAAATGAAATGAAAAGAGTTTATTAATATATTCATGGGGAAAAAAAAGTTAAATGAAAGTATTAATGGAAATAGAAAAAAAAAACAGAAGTAAGAAGAAATAATAATAACACAATATAAGTATGTATAAATAAATAAAATCACATTTCTCTTCAATATCACATACCAGCAAAGACAAAACACAATATTATATCCCATTTCACTTCATATATAGAAGGAACACTTCATGCATATTAAGAGGAAAACTTTAGACTTTCATACTATACATACATATGTATGTGTCTGGTGCTGCTGTTGCCGGTGCTGTTATTGCCATTTCTAATTCTTTTTTTTTTTTTTTTAATATTTTTTTTTTTTAATTTTTCTCTATTTTTATACCATCAGACGATAATTTTCCAAAGTCGATATAGGCACAGAAGAACAAGAATAAGTTGAAAAAAAAACAACTTTATAACACATATACATATACATGTATGATATGTTGTATAGTCAAGATTTTTATTTTCCATATATGAGTAAAATTTGTTCATATTTGAAAAAAAAAAAATACACATATACATACTTAAAAATAAATATATATTTCAACATAATATTTCCTAACCACTTTATTTCTTGTCTATAATTCCAGACAGAAATTTCCATTAATTATTCACAACATTTTCAATTTCAAATTTTTCTTTCCCTTTTTTTTTTTCGCTCACAATATTTCATGAACGATATAAATATAAATACATATGTATGTATGGAAAAAAAATTTAATAGTAATAGAGTATAATAAAGGTTTATATAGATTTGTTTTATTTTATATTCGATTTTATAATCCGTGAAAAATTGGCAATGTTTTCTATCAATAAATTTTTTTTTTAGTAGTCTGTTTTTTCGTTTTTTTTTTTTTGTTTTTGTTTTGTTTTTGCAATTTTTTTAAAATAAATGTTTAAATGCAGTAAAAAAAAAAAAATCTTGTTTTTAGATATTTGTTCACCAGGGGCATATTTTTTTTTTTTTTAATAAAAGATAAAGAAAAATTAAAGACAAAACTAAAAACAAATTTATAATAATTTAAAATGAATGCCAATAACAGAAAGCGATTACATATCTCATACATTTAGTGAAAATATGCACATGATTCAGATATTTATGAGGCGATTTTATTGAAATTGATGATATAATAGAGATTTTTTTAAAATCACAATAAAAACTAAATATATTTTTATTGAACAATTTTCAACTCAAGAATTTCGTGTTAGGTTTAATTCAAATACATACATACATATATACCTTAACAATATTTTTTTCACGATGTACCCTTATGTGATCTGCCTAGAAGCGACACAAAAAGTAACATAAAAACATAAGAAGAAACTCCTGGAAATCTACAAGCGAAAGAATTCATCAAGCCTTCATTGCTGAGAAACATACTCCACCGCAATAGGAATGAGTTAGACTATATCTATCGGGTCGTTTCACGAAGCATTGTCTACTCAACACTCATATAAAGAGGGTGATGATGCTAGTAGAGAACGAAAAATGCAGATTCTACAAAACTATAAGAAGCAAAAGTGACACAGAAGATCTTTAAAGGTCAAGGTATAATAACAAACTATCATAAACGATGTAATTAGAGATTTCCTACACTTATTTCCCACCTCAGAAAACTAACCAATAACAAACAAAACTTTTTACTTGGCAAAAATTATCAAAATTCATGACAATGTTCTTAATAACATCATAGCATGATTTTAAAATCAAAATTCTTATCTGTTTGAAAATTATTATTAAAAAAAACAAATTAAATCGAACAGAGCCTAATTTCACTAAAAATTTACCTAGAGCATGAAAGCATTCTAAATTCAAGTATAAATTTAAAAATTTCATCTTGTTTGTTTTTAGAAAATTTCTTTCAAAGCTTTTCACTTTTTTCACAAGATTTCCTTTTTTTTTTTTTCAACAACGAGGTTTTTCATAAGATTTTATAACAAAAATTTTCAACTTATTTAACAATTGTTGCAATAACTCTTTTCATCACTCATCATATCGTTTCACGAGAAAATAAAATCCTTTATCTATTTCACATGTTTTTTTTTCTTTTGTATTTTCACAATTGTATCTTTCACATATAATTTTACTCATCTTAATAAAAATCCCTTATCTTTTGTATTTAACATAATAAAAGTGAAAACATGTAACAACTTCAAGACATAACGTATTTTGAAATTTCAAAAAACAAAGTAATTACAGTAAAATAAAAATAAAAAGCATAATTGCAACGCTTTATCCTTGCATTCATAAATATAAGTAGGTAAATACAAAATATTGTTAAAAATTGTTGAATCAGAACAAAAGAAACTTTTCAAAACTTTTCCATTTGATCTATATTTTTTGTTGTTTTTGTTTTCGAAATGTAATCACTCTAAAAGTAGTATCCGATTTAAAGTGTAATTAACATTAACAAAAAATGAAGTTTATGAAGAATAATTATGAAAATAATGGATACAACATTTAAAAAAAAAAATTACGATTAGTAAGTGTTATTATCGTGGTAACAATATCTGACAATAATTCAAGAGGAAAACAAAGATTGTAATTAAATAAGGACTTACCTGGACCAAGATCCGATAAATAAATCTCTCTTAATAGCATCAATTCATCTTCTGGTGATGATGAAATTCCTCCAAAACAATCATTTTCTGGCCAAACTTCTCTGTGATTTAAAAAAAAAAAAAAACGAAAATTCGTTTTAATTTTGTAACATTTTCTTTAAAAAAAAAACAAAACAAACAAATCAATTAAATTTAACTGTATTACATTAAATTCAATATTAATGAAAATTGAAAAAAAAAAAAAAAGAAGAAAACCTCTAAATGAAAAACTATTAAAAAGTATATCAATTCAGTTTAATTGAAAACTAATTTTCCTGTTAGAAAACATAAAATGAAATATAAAAGGAAAATCAATATTTCGAATGAAGTAAAGTGTAGAAAATGAAAATATCGCAAAATTTTTGATTTTCACTTGGTTACAGCTATATTTCAGTGTTAATGAATTTATAAAAGTATCTTATATGTATATAGAGGAGAAGCTACAGTATACTCTCGATGTAGTGACCTTACGAATTAATAATCTCCAACAGTAATGACCAATCAGTTTTAATTTATAGATTTCTAAAAAAAAATCCTTTTGAAATTTTGAAATTGAAAATTGTTGTCAACAACAAATTTAAAAATTTAAAAATAACAGTTGCTTCAGTATTTGTGGATGCTTTTTGATTTATATTTCTACATATTCTACACAAAATTTTTCCGTGTAGAAATAAATAGTAAAATTATGGAACTTAATTCCTCTCGAGCACAGTACTATGCTTAAGTGCGGAAAACTGTAGTCGAATGGAAACTTAACAAAGTTCAAAATGAAAACCATAGTTCCTCTTTTGGATAATATCGGTGATTCATTCATTATTCAGAAAGTGGTAGTCAACAACAACAACTGTCATCGATGACTACTCCAACTCCATTTAAAATTTACATAAGCTTATTATGTTTAAGATTACAAATATTTTTATTTCTTTAAAAAATTTTTTTTTGTAATTTTTAAAAAAAAACAAATTTTCTCCAAATATTGGAGAAAAAAGTTTCGAAGTTTCGGAAAAATAACTTTCGAGAAAAATATTTTCGAGGAAAACGTTTTCGAATTTTCGAAATTATTGACTATGTAGTTTCCGACGAAAGCCTTTTTTTCGAAGCTTTCCACAAGTACTTTCTGCGGAGATCCAAACGAAGCTTCTACTAGAAAAGTTACTACTACAACTAACCGATACCAATGAATTAAACCAAAATACAAAATTTTTATTTTTTATATAGCAAAAATCTTACCACCTCCCCCACTTGAAAAGTCAATATTTAAAAGATAAGAACTTCAACTTCAACTTCTACTTTATAGAAATAATATATATTTTATCTTTGGCATATATTGAGCAATCAAGTTAAAATTAGGGACATATGTACATAGATTCTCTAAATAAAGCCACAATTTTTCAGCGAAAAAGCTTTTATTTAAAGCTTTAGAAAGTTTTTACTAAATTGTATACATATTTTAAGAATTGGAATATGGAGTCCCACTATTATAGTTTGTCAATGTCTTTGTTATTTTTGATAAATCTGAATAAAGTTTAGGAAATGTGTTTGATGTTCCTTTGGAAGAAATACGAGGGAGGAGGAAATATTTTTGAAAACTTTTGTTAAACATATAGCCCAGCTTTAGTAGGAAAAACATCTAGAACAAATATGCACATATATTATGTATATACATATACATATGTATGTATGTATGTACATACATATATTGAGCCTTACTACTAGACGAGTTTTATTTCGACTTTAATTTAGTTATAACTTAAAAAGCTTATTTCTATGGAAATTTCTATTGAAATCTAAAAAGATTAAAACTAAATTGAAGTCGAAATTAAATTCATCTATTAGTGCAAACTCATTTTAGTAATCGTGATAAATGAAAATGCATGAAGAAAGCTCATTTGAACCAAAAAGCTTTATGTCTTTTTTAAGAAATTACACATATCGGAGAATCATGAGATGTATTTTTATCCTGTAGTGGTTAATTTATGATTACATTTTATATGCCTAAATAAATATGTATGTATCTTGATCGTGAAAAATTTAAAAGTATACTTTATAAATCAATACAGAAAATAAATCGTGAAAGACAAAAAGCATCTAATTAGTTTTTACATGTTCATTAGATTTAAGAAATCAAATTTTACCATTCAAATTAAATGCATAATTAAAAAATTAAAAAAAAAAAAAAACATAAAACACTAACTTGCATCATTATAGAAATATGTTTTTATATTCAAATGTGAAAGATAAAAATACCAACACTTTTTCTTTAATTTCTTTTCACTTTTAATACCCAAAAAAAAAAAACTAAGTTAAAATGAATAAAGAAATAAAACCATAAACCGTCCCATAATCATATCACAGACATCAGACATTAGTGCAGACAGAAGATTTTCTGTGTGTGTGAACCACATAAAAACATAAAATATTTGAATTAAAAAGAAGAAAAAAAAAATATTATTAAAAAAAAAAAGATAAAGGAGTAAAGGATATTAAATGAACGAACATTAAAGGTTAAATAAAATTTTATATGAATATTAAAAATGAAAATTAATGAAACTCATACAATCATAATTATAATTCATATAAAATGAAAAAACAAAAAAGGTAAAGGGAATCCACTTGCAAAAGTATAAAGGAAAAAAAAAAAATTACCGTCAGAATTTAATTATTGCTTTTTTTTTTTTTAATCCTTTCTTCTTTTTTTTTTTTAATTTTGTATTCATTCAAAAAACATACTTTTTTTTTCGTGCTACATAAATAAATAAAAATTTATTATATGAATTTTATTTTATTATATTTTTTTTCAGAGTTGTTGTATAAAAATTATGTGAGTTAAATTGGTATAAAATGCATCCTTGTCAAAAGGATTTTTATTTATATTATGTATATATATATTTTTTTTTTTTTTTGTAAATAAAAATTTAGTTTGAATGGCCTTTGATATAAACAGATTAAGGTGATGAGAATGTTTTATAATTTTTTTTATGGTGAATAGCGCACAATAGGAAAATTAATAAAAATTCGTAAAAATTATTTATCAACCTTTACACGACGTTTACAAAAACAAAAAAATAAAGTTCCTAGAGAGCAAAAAATATTTTTTAAAAGAAATTTTTTTATACAATATCTCTCATTATACTTTCAATGAATTATAGTCATGAATGCAGCCGAATACATGAAATATTTTCGAAGAATTTCCTAAATGAACGAGAACAGCTTTTGGAAGACCTATATTTAAAAACTAAAGAACGATCTATCTATGTATATTTTCAGATACTATAAATGTTCTTAATGGACGAGTACGATGAATTTGTAGACAAATATATGTACTTATATATATTTTTTTATTAATAACTTTCCACAAGAATTTTTTATGAAAAATTCAAAAGTGCCTCAAAACCTTTAAATTTTATTTAAATTTCAAAAAACAAAGAAATAATTCCAAGAAAAAAATAAATAAAACCTTTCAAAATTAATTTGTTTCTCATGAAAATTCAATTAACAAATATCTTAAATCAAAGTTTAATCTTTATAAATATTTCCTTCCAGATTTAATATTAGAAATCCAATATTGATTAAATTTTCAAACTTAACAGACAAAAAAAAAAAGGAAACTTTATAAAAATAAAATCTGTATGTAGTCAGTTATCCTAAAAACGAAACAAAAAAGAAAAAAATTGTAAATGATTACTCCATTATTTCTTCTCATGTTTTTTTTTTTTTTTTTCATAAACCTTTTTTATACTTATGTGTACATGTAAAGTATTTATATTCTTAAATGGAAAATAAATTCACCAATTTTACATTGTATGTGGAAAATTGAAGTGCTTTTAATACATTATGTTCTACATCCATTTACGTAAATTATATTTAAAGAAAAAACAAGTCACTCTTAGTTTTTTTTTTTTTTTTGCAAACATTTTTGCAAACAATTTTCATAAACAAACTATTTTATAGTTTTATACTTTTACATCAAAACGAGGACACAAAAGATAATAAAAAAATGAACAAAACGTGCAACAACAAAAAAAAACCAACAACACATTGAAAAAAAAAGAATTAAAAGAAAATATACAAGAACATAAAATTTTTACGTTAACATTCTTTGAAAAGTATTCATGAAAAATTTTGTTGCAAATATAGAAATTCTTTTTTATTTATTTTTTTTTTTTAAATTTTAAATTCCATCAACCTTTCAACTTACAACTTTGTGATCCTTGTATAGTTGCTATTATTTTCTTATAATTTCTATGTCCTTTTATAATCGACGTCATCGTCATCATTTTTCTGAGTGCCTGTTTCATTTTACTATATCCGCACATTATTATATTATGTGCATCGAAATGCAATTTCTTTTCTTTACAAACTTTCATTTTTCAGGAAAAATAAGAAGAAGAAGGCAAAGAAAAATATATGTTCTTTTACTCACTTACATTTACCACCAGAATTTTTACCATTAAAAGAACTTACATTTTATAAAAAAAATATTTGTAAAAAAATATGAAAGAAGAAAATTATAAAATAAAAAAGAAAATAATCTCATCTAAAGCTATATACGACTCTGGGAATAAAAAGTCTAAAGACAAAGTTTTTTTTTAATGTGAACAGGCATACTCGTAGATCAAGGTTTTATTTTAATTTTTTTTTTTAATTTTAATTTTTTTATTTTTTTCTAAGTATAAGGCAATATTGCATTCTGTGGATTGTATGCTGATGTTCTTATACGTAAAATAATGTCTAAAATAAGGTTTGTATGTATTTTTTTTGTATTTTCCTTGTAGCTTGTGAATCGTATATGAATTGTGATTAAAAAATAAAATAAAATCTACTATTTAAAACAAAAAAACAAAAAAAGAAATAAAAAAAAAAGAAAGAGTAGATAAATTATAATTTCATTCTAAGTTTCAGGTAATATGTGAGATACTATTTAATATGTTTTATAGTTTTTTTTTTTTTTTTTTTGCTTTCTACTTTTTCAACGTATTATCGCATACAACGTAAAAAAGAAATAATAAAAATTTATTTTATTGCTTTAAAATTATTTAACCATATTTCATAACTTGGAAATTTAAAAGAATCTTATAGCCTCAAGAAAGGTTTATTTCTTGTAATAAATTTTTATTCTTTTTTTTTTTATAATATTTGAATATTATCATGTTTCCACAATTTTTGTTTTTTATATTTTTTTTTGTAAATTTAAACTATTTTATAGTTTATTGTTATTAAACTGTAAGAAGAGAATTTTTTTTACAATTTATTATAATGTACAACATCACAAGGTGGTTCGTCATTAAATATTTTTTTTAACTATTATCACAGAATCTACTGAAACTGTAGATTTTGGATTCCACATTAATTGGAAATGGTTGTAAATATTTCGATTGGTTGGTTTTTTTTTTTCATTTATCAAATGCCTGAAATTTTACCAAGCTGATAGAGAAAAAGTAAATAATTCAACGACTAAAGATACTTTTATAAATATTTTACAAGCTGATGCAGTTCCTATAACCTAACAATAGAATCAAAAATTTCTCTATTGATTTTTTTATTGGTTTTTCAAATGTCAAATTCATAAAATTTGAAGGAAAAAAAAAACTTCTTGTCAAAATTGATTTTTGAAACAGCCCACACATCCAATTTTTAAAACTTTATTGTAAAATTAAACATTATGTAAAAAATTCTTTATAAACTATTCAACTGAAATTTGAACAGTAAAAAAAAATACAAGATTAATTTTCATATAAATTTTTTTTTTATACACACAACTTTCCTAAAATTTTATAATTTAAATAAATTTTATTAAAATTTTCATTTCAAAATTATTTTCGAAAAATAGAAAAAATGAAAAATGAACCTTTTTCTTAAAATTTTCTATAATTTTTCTTGTTTTTTTTCATCCCAAAAAAAAAAGTAAATTAATTTTTCAAACTTTTTATTAAATTTTTTCAATGAGAGCTATTTTCTAAAGTTAAAATTCAACTGTTGTAGTATAATTATTCACAAAATGAAATTTCAGCCGGTCATTTATATTACATGAATTTAACAACAGTATGCACCCAAAAAAAAAAAAAAAAAAAAAAAAGTGGGACTAATATTTAAGTATAGTATAGTGGGTGGTTGTGGTAATAGTATAGCAAACAGCAACAGTATTTTTAGTCGGTATAATTTCTGTTATATATACATAACATTTGTACAATTATAAATGTGTAATATAATATATACCTATATATAATTTAACAGTCAGCACATATAGTTAACATAGTTAACACATTTTCCACGCCATTTACTATCAGAACTCATACATCAGAAGATTAAATTTTTGGCAACGACATGAAAAATTTCCGCTAAAATTCAATTAAAACACCAACACTTTTTTTTTCCTCCTATTTTTTTTTTTTTTTCTGTAGAACAATTTACAAATGTCAGTTAAAATAGAAAGCTAAAATAAATATTTTCTACATTTATACCTTCATATTCCCTAAAGGATAAAGGATATACACAAATATATAATATAATATATTTTGTTAAATTATATGCAAATGACAAAATTTTCAAATATTTTCACATACGATTCATGTTTTTTATATATGTACATATAAGTATGTATTAAATGAAAATTTGATCTTTTCAACATACATATTACGGACTCTGTACACATGTTGTATATTACACTCCCACACATACATTTAGTCTAATAGGTTACTATTTTTTTTTTTTTTTTGTTCTATTATTCACAAAATTTGACATTTTGATTTTAAATGAAGAACAACATCATACTCTTGATAATTTCAATAGAATATACTGTGAAACTGTGAACTATCACTAAAATTCACCTAATTTTCATGTAGTATATTCTTAATCATACGTTCACATTTCAAATATGGATCCCATTTAAAGAACCATTAATCTTCATTTTGTAAGCTCAACAGGATGAATGATATGATGATATGAATGTTATAAAAAAAAAAAACCTAAAGGAAGAAAAAGTGTAAAAAACAAAAAAAAAACAAAAAACAAAAAAACAGATAATCAGTCATTACGTATTTGAATATATTGGATTGGGTACATATTCGCACATCATTCACACAACACTGTACCAAATAGGTATAGGTAAGAAAGAAAAAAAAAACAAAACCTATAAAACACATAAATATCAGAAAAATATCCGCAACATTCTAATACAATTTCATTACATAAAATGAATCTTCTATGAAAACCCATCATACAATTCTCTGTGGGAAAATTGTTGCTTTTTGGTCAACTTATATATGTACATATATATAATACATAATATTTTATATAATATGTATATAAGTATTTATAGATATAAATAAATCTGTATTTTATTTAAATACTTATGTAGTAGATATATTATATATAAAATAAATTGTGTATTTTGTATTTTATGTGTATACATATAGTTTTTGGTTTACGGCAACACCACAGGACTTTTCCGTTTTCTTTAAACATAATGAGATAGTTTGAAAGGAAACTTTATTTATACAAACATATACATACGTATATACATATACATATACATGTATTTACTTAAATACAACATACAGTCAGATCAAAAAATGACCGTACACCACAATAAAATTACATATAGTTTCAAAAATTTATTAGAAACAAAGAAGTCAAGTAAAATACTAAATATCATATGTAAGATGGTGAAACTTGTTTTCAAAAAATTAATAATAAAGAATCAGTGAAAAATCATTCACAATAATATAAAAAAAATTATAACACAATTAATGAAAAAAAAAAAAAAAATTCATTTACAAACAAAAAATAAGCGAACACAAAATCAGTCTAATAATATTAAATTGTTTCTCGCCCTATTTACATTATTTACATTTTTTTTTATTTTTTGGTACGTAATTATAAATCCCGAATCAGATACTCTACATACAGATACAATTCGAAATCTCCAGTAAAAAGATGTTTTTGATTTTTCACATTTTCATTCATAAATCACAATGTAATATTTTTCTAGGTCATTTTATTGTGCTTTCTTTTGAAAGATTGTTGAAAATTTTTTGGCTTTCACCTCACATAAATTTCTAAATGTACCTACTTCAGACCAAAATTTTAAAAATTTTAGGAAAAATCTAGAAATATTGATCTTTTTACATCCTTTTATATGAAAGACCTGTTTGTTAACATTTTAGCCCTATGTATCATAGCAAACCTTTTCTTATTTAGAATAAAATATTCACAAAAAAACATTTACACACTCATAGATGAAATCTTGTAAAGTTGGAAAATTTTTGAGGTTAGATATTTACTTTAAACCTCTAAAATAGAATAGCAAAATTTGCGCACTAGAAGTCTCCATCAAAGTTAAGAGGTGTATGAAATAATCATGTAATTTTGTTGTGGTGTTCGTTAATTTTTTGATCTGACTGTATTATGTTCAATTTAAAATGTTATATAACATTAAGTAATAGAAACTGCCTTTTATATATTTCATTATTTGTGCAAAACTGCAAAGGCAATTATTAATAAATCATAATTAAAACAATTATTGAGATTTAATATTGGGCATTTACTAACACAGTACGATTATAATACATACTGCAGAATTTTCTATAACATAAAAAGGATCTTATAAACATAGTTTCCTTTATGTGTAGTTAAAATCAAGATAATTTTATATAATATTATGTTGTATGTATATGTATGTACATATTGTATGAATAAAGAAGAAATTTTACTTTATAAGACATGACTTTGTAAACATAACATAATGATTGCATTATAATATTAAATATGAAAAGCAATTTAAAGCTGTTAAACATAACTATGTTTTTAATATGTTTGTGTACAATGTGTACATATTTGCACACATTATTTAATATGTTTCATATGATAATAACAAATAGTGAAAATTAAATATATAAGTAACACACTGCGTGTTATGTGTTGTTTTTTTTGTTTATGTTTTTTGTTTATTTTTTTTATTAGAATTAAAGAACATGAGCAAGAAAATTAAAAGGAAAATATTAGAAATAATGTTTTTATTTTTAATATATTTAATGAACACAATACAAAACCTAATAAATGGAAAATAATGCAAGCTGCAGAAGATAAAAGCATATTTAGCTTCTTTTTTTCAATTAAGAAATTTTCTATAAACTTTTCCGGTATACTATACTCGAAGATTTAAAAAAGTCATGCTATTTTTGTTAAAAGAAAATAAATTATGTTTTTCTAATGAGATACATCAGAATTTAAAAATTAAATTAATTTGAGCTTTTTTTTTTTACCAGCTTTACGCTACAGCAGTTTTACGCTGTTTTTCGCAGCACATTGGTGTGACGTCAGAGAATCTTAAATATACCGCAAAATTTTGTAAGAATCATTTACCTTGTTTATGCACAAAAATTAAAACGTATTAACGATAAAACGTTTTGAACATCGTTTTGAGATAATACATTTTAATTGGTGTTTATGCGTAGTACAACATTTCATTCTCACTTAAAACGTTTTGAGTAATAAACTAATACTACTCTAAAAGTTCATATTGATGTTTAGTATGTTACCAACACCATTTTGAAAGGTCAAATATGCCAATTCATTTAAAACGAAGAAAGTGTACATGCACATTTTAAAAACGCATTGAAATTTTAAATTCGGATTTTATAGTGTATTCACTCAAAACGAAATAAAGTTTCAATGCGTTTTAAAATTTGGTTTATGCATCCGTATTTAGTCAAAACGGCATGAGTTAATGCGAATTAAAGCTTCGCATAAACAAGGTAATTGTTAAATTTTATTATACATCGGCCCATCTATGTTAAGAAAATTTTTGTAGACCTCTTCGACCCGTATTTTTCCGAAGGAGTGGGAAGTTGAAATTTGGTCAGGATTTCCTTGAAGGGTTCTCTACCAAACAAATTTTAAACGGTAAAAATCCGTTAACTAGGGCAAAAGTTATATGGTAAAATGCACAAAAACGTCAAATCAGCGTTTTTTCCTCTCTACTACGACTTCCCTTATTTTTACATTTATCCTGGATAAATACACATTGCGCTTAAATTGAAGTGTTTTCTGATTTAACGTGTCTTATTTAACTCAAATCGGAGTCCGAGATATAAAAGCGGAAAATTGATAACTCCCAATTTTCTCATCGAGAATGACGAGAAGAATACCCTGTAGAAGTTTCAAGATGTTCAGATTACAGGGTCCAAAGATACATATTCAAATTTGAAATCTGATTTTTGACGAGTGTTAAACGAGCAAGGAAAATTTATACTGTCAAGTAACAAAAATTGAAAATCAGTGCTTTAGAAGCTACTTCTTTCCCTTCATTATCTCATTTACCCTTATTTTCATTTACATGTGTTTCATAGTAAAATTAATAAAGAACGATGACTACAACAACCAAATTATTTAATAGAAAAATAGAGTGAAAAAAGTAGAATTAGAAATTTAGAAAAAAAAAATGTAAAACCGTTGAAAAGAACCAACTTCTTTTATTTCAAAAAAATTCCCATAAATGTATAAATTTAATCTCACAAATTTTAGTTTTTATGTGAATATTAAATCTTCAAGGATTTGAAAGCTACATACATAAGTATGTATGTATAATCAATTCATCAAACTACTGAAAAATATGTACTTTATAAGAACAATTAATCTACATTGTCACTAGAAATTATTTTTTTTTTAAATATGTCTTGAAAAAAACCTCACGAAAACAAAAAAAAACCAAAAATCTATTGTGGATTTTTTAGAAAATAATTTAATTTCGAACAATAAGAAAACTTTCACTACCATTTTTTCTGTTCTTTTCTTTTTAAATACAGACAACAAAAATATAAGTAAATATTATCATAGTAATCATTCTATTTCATTTTAAAACTCATTTTCTCTTCTTTATTAGTTTTTTGAAAAACTTTTACTTAGTATAAAAGCATTCAAGTTTTATTTTGTACGAAAAATGTATACTTATACTTTGCCAAATTTTTACTCTAACATTGCAAAAAAAAAAGGTTTTTTGTTTTCTTTTTAATATACTCTTTTTAGTATAAAATCACACTTTTACTAACAATAATTACATTATCTGTTTCATAAGAAAAGAAAAAAAACATTTTGTTCTTTTTCCTTATACTAAAAAAAAAAAAAAAAAACAAAAAGCTTTAATTGTTCATTTTAAGAAAATTAAATCAAACCAAAGTCCATTATTCTTCTTATCTTTTATGGTACAATATATAATGCAAAATGTGTAACAATGACTTACCACTTTTTATTTAAATAATATAATGCATTTAAAAAAGAAAATGGTATACATACACAAAAAAATTAAAATAAAGATACAAAAGAAAGAAGAAAAACAAATAAAAAGATATAAAAAGAAACAAAACGAATCTTTTTACAATTTTCTAGATTTCATATACGTAAAACAAAAAACTTTTTTTCTACTGTATATAAAATACATTTTTATACATAAATACAATTCTCTATAAAACTGTAAAAATTTATATCTACATATATTTATGTACATTTATGCATGCAAAATTTACGAAAACTCTTTGAAAAAAAAAAAAAAGAAAGAAAAAAACACCGACCATTTTAAGAACGTAAATCTTCCAAACAATTTGTCTTTCACTTCTCTTATTTTTCTTTAAATTATATTATTCTTGCAAAAACTAACTATAACTACATAATTTTGATATACATATACATATATCTATATAATGACCCTGCATACCATTTTACGAACGTTCGTAAAATGTAAGTGAAATACGAATGTAGAATTAAAAGAAAGAAATAAAAAAAACACACTCGCAAAAATAACTCGTAAGTAATTCGTAAAAAAATATTCCAGCACACATTTTACGAACGTTCGTAAAATGTAAGTGAAATACGAATACAAAGTTACTCGTAACCATAGGCTTACAAATGATTCGTAAAAACGTTCGTAAATTAATTACTTTTAATTTATTTTAATCGAAACATTCGTATTTTACGAATCATTAATGATTCTATTGCGAATTAAAAAAGTAATTCGTAAAAAAAGTGCAAAATGGTATGCTCCATAAATTACTTACGAGTCTTTTGCAACTATCGTTAGCGAACAATATGCTCGCTAAAATGATTCTTTTACGAATTACTTATGAATCATTTTGTTTACTGGGGATATATGTTTATATGAATAAGTATAGAAAGAAATGGCAAGATGATACTAAATAAACTGATAAGAATTTTAGAATCTTGAAAATTAGCCTGCATCAGAAAACATGTAGTGAAGTGTAGAAAAATAATATATAACATTTTTTTCAGTATATACCTATGTATGTACATATAAAATGTATGTAAAACATAACATACTGTTATGTATAAGGACCATTCTATAGTTTATGGTATCCCGCAGACGTTCTTTTACTTTTTACGTTCTCTATAAGTCTATTTTTACTCTCCGTTCCTTAAGTCCTTTTTTTTTTTTTTGTATTTTCAAAAACTACAGTACCAATATAAAATGAACTCTTAACATTTTATACATATACCATGATACATTATGGTAACTTTTATGGTACTGCTGCATCATTATTGCATAATTTTACCGTTTCTGTTTCTTATCGTTGTATAATTTATTTGCCATACAGTATATTGTATTCTCATATTCTTATACTTATATTACATGTATATACAAACATAGTATCTAAAATTTAATATATGTATATACAGTTTTTTAGTTACCTAGAAAGACTTGTAAAATAAAAAGAGAAGAAAAAAAAAAAAAGAAAAATTAACTATACTAATTCTGTTAGTTTACTTTAAAATAATACAAAAATTTTCATACTTTTTTGTGCATATTCATTTACTTTTAATTTTTCAAAAACAAAAAAAGACATGGTTTTCTACCCCCTTTTTTTTTTTTTTTTTTTTTTTTTGAAAGTTAATAAATAAAGTAAACTGCATAAAATTAGTAGTTTCACTTTATGTGTAATAATGATAACACTTAATAAAATACGAAACGTATGTTTTTTGTTTTTTTTTTTTTTTTTTGTTGTTGTGCTAATGAAAAAAAAAAAGGAAATTTTTATTTAGAAAATAATAAACACACACACTCACACACACAAACTCAGTAAAATATATATTTTTCATATTAAATACTGTAAAAATAATTATACAGGGTATACATATGTACCTCATGCAAAAAATGTATTCTTATATGTACATATGTGTGTTTGTTTTCCGGATATAATAAAAATATTTAACATAATGAGGGAAATACAAAAAAAAAAACAAAAAACAAAAATGAAATTTAATATTTTTTAGGGTTCTTTTTAATTAATGTAATTACCAAGAAATTATACAAAACAAAAAAAAAAACAAAACAATTTTTTCCGTTTAACAAAACCATAACACGATATGTAAAACAAAAAAATTTCTAAAAAAAAGTAACAACCAAACCATATAAAATCAAAG
Source organism: Bombylius discolor (assembly GCA_939192795.1). Lineage (NCBI taxonomy): Eukaryota > Metazoa > Arthropoda > Insecta > Diptera > Bombyliidae > Bombylius > Bombylius discolor. The sequence continues at coordinate 14,809,378 of OW584241.1, read as the reverse complement.
TAAAAATTGTATGTACCTACATATGTATGTATGTATGTACCGTATTAATTTCATAATAAATATGATATTTTTTTTTTTTCGTTATTTTTAATTTAATTCAAGGATTCATTGTCGATTATAATGTTTAATTATTGGAAAATAATTACAATTTTTTGTATGAAATTCATGAGAAATCCTGAAAAAATGCCTTTTTATTCAAACATACGCCCACACATTCACAGAATGTTTTTTTTTTTTTATTGATTATTTTTGGAGATTACTCCTACACAAAACAGTTTTTAACTTTTTTCTTCTTTTTTTAAAAAAATTATAATAAAAATAAAATTAAATAGAAAATTTCTAAAAAAAGAAAGAAATTTAAATTCTCAGATCTGCCTACCTAAATTTTTAACATATTCTGGGGAAATATTTCAATTAACTTTTTTAAGAAGTTTTATTTAAGTATCAAATGTCACGTTTTTTTTTTTTTAATTATAAGTTAAAAAAGATAATGATTGATTTAGCTCATCTGTAAGGTATTTTTATTCACACATGTGAATAGGTAGCGTTAAATTCTAGACAGAAATTTAAAAATAAAAAACCATTAAATTTTAAAAAAGGTATAAATGTCACGTTGTATTACATTCGTTATATTTTCGACTTTTTTATTTTTCTTCTTCATTTTTTAAGTTATTTTACGAAGAAAATACTACATTACATTAATTTTAAAGAAGGATAAACAAATTAAATATTTCTCATTCAAAATGGGTTGTTTAGATTTATTTTTAAAAATTCTACCTTCTTTTAAGAGTCTTCTTTTAAAATTCATGTTTTACACATTTTTTGTTTTTTAAAAAAAAACATTCTTAAGTTAGGAAAAACAACCAACAAATTTGTTAAAAACTTCATTCCAATTTCTCTCAAATTATTTTAAAATAATTCTACTTTTTACAGTTCTATAGCCATTAATTACTTTTGAAAATTAATTTTTTTTTTTTTTTATTCATAAAAATGAAAAATACGAAACAAAAGAATGCATTTTTTACTTGAAGAATTTCAAAAATCCTATTTAAAAAAAAAATAAAACAAAAATATTCGTAGTAATGCATACTTTCGAATAATTTTATATTTGAACTTTTTTTTTTTTTTTCGTTCTTTAAAGTTTAAATTAGAAATCATAAAAATGAAATTTTATTCAACATTGAAAAAAGAGAAAAAAAAAATGAAAAGAAAGAATATTTAATACAACTTTTTCTCTACAATATTCATTTTTTCTTTTCTTTTTTTTTTTCGTTTTTTTATGAAAAAAAAATTTTTTTTTTTTACTTACCTTGCAGATCGCATCAGAACAATAGCTTTTTCAAAATTTTCTTCTCTTAGAAATTTGTAAATTCTTAACATACAATCATCTCTGAAAAAAAAATGAAAGAAAAAAAAATAATGAAAAGAAAATATTTACTATATTTATAAAAAAAAAAAAAAAGAAACAGTAACGAATTTATATCTTTTGAAGAAAAAAAAAAAATATAGAAAAATGAGTACTGATAAAAAAAGAAAAAGTTAAATAATACTTAAAAATATTTTATTACGAAGTAGATTTTTTTTTTTTTTTGTTTGACCTACTTTTGATCATCAATGCTTTTATCAGATGCTGCATCAAAAGGAATTGGCTGATTTTCTTCAGGCAATTGAATATCTTGTGTTAGAGTTGATGCAATTTCAGAAGCAAGTCCAGCCCACTTATCTTCAAGATTTTCCTTAAAAAAAAAAAAAATAGAAGAAAAAAAAAATCACAAAAAATATAAAAATATACTTTTTTTTTTTAAATAAAAAAGAGCAAAAAAAATTATCTAGATAATATAAAGAAAAATTTCTTTCAAAATGAAAAAAAAAAAAAAAAAAAATTGTTAAAATGATATTGACTTCATGATATCAAATTTCTGATAATAACTATCTTTTTTAGTTTTTATTTTTTGTATTTCGTTCCATAAAATATGAAAAAAGAAAAATATTAAAAAATAACGAAATATCGAAATCTATATAATAAATTCTTTAAGGTTAAACGAGTATACATACTGAAAATTGATATGAGTTGCTTTTTAGTAAATTTATATCTCGTAAAATTTTTCTATTATTTTTGTATTAAAAAATAAATTCAATAAATTTTGAAAACTTATCCTTAGAATAATTGAAATTTATATTATTTTTCATTTATCAAATTTTAAAACTTGCTTTTTTTTTCATTTTTTTTTTTTTAATATTTTTTTTAGCAGAAATTATCTCATAGATAAAACAATTTAACGTTATTTACAAGCTACACATACTATTTATTTGAAAAATAGTAGTATGAATTTTTAATCCAAAGTGTAAAATAAATTTACAAAATTTTTCAAAAATACTTTTTTGGTAAAACCAAAAAAAAAAAAAAAAAAACAGGAAATATAAAAGCTAAATATTCATGATATACCTACTATAGAAAAATTTAAAAAAAAAAAAAAAAAAACAATAAATCCTATAGAACAATTTAGTCATTCTATTAAAAAAATATCCCTCAAACTTATCCAATAAAACGAATTTTTTTAAATATATACTTTTTTTAAAAAAAAAAAAATTTTTATATTCATTCTTTAACAATTTTTTTGTGTTTTTGTATATATATTTTTTTTACATATAAAATTTATATGGCAATAAAACTCAATTGAGTGGAAAATATCGGCTTATTTTAAAGCAAATTTATTGACAATTTACATAACGAATAACACAAATTGGTGCAAAAGAACACACACGAAAAAAAAAAAGATTTTAAAATAAAATTAATAACAAAAAAAAAATTTCGAAAATTCGAGGAAAAAAAAATAAATTAGTCTATCAACTATGCGAAATGAAGAGAAAAAAAATTTTTTAACCGGATTTTCAAACAATTTAAAGTGCAACCAAAAATGAAAAATATAAACGATAATAAAATAAAATATAGTGAGTCCTGAAACAAAAATATGTATGTGAAAAAAATATATAAAAATATCAAATAATACACACATACTATACATACTGATATACAGCTATAGATAAATCGAGAGGATAAAAGAAAAAACAGGATATCAAATAAAATAAAGTTTTTAAACTATTTTTTGATTGTCTCGACATTTAATTTTTTTTTTTTTTTCTACTATGTATTTTTTATTCAAACTTTGTAGATATTTTAATTTTCAGACAGAAAAAATTAAAATCAAATCAAAAAACAAAAGAACAACAAAAAAAGCAAATGAAATTTAAAACAGAGAAAAAAGAAAAAGACAAAAATAAATTCTTATAAAAAAAAAGCATTTTATTACTTACATTTTCATTTGTATTCATATTTTGTTGTGATTTTTTTGCTTTAGATGATGATGATTTTTTACCATTTTTATTTTTTTTACGTTGCCTTCTTTTATCTTGTACAAGTACAGGATCTTTACAAAATTTTTCCATAATTTTAATAAAGATATTTGCTGTTTCAACAACATCACGTAAATAGGCTCTAAGAAATAAAATATGACACAAAAATAAAAAAAACAAGTAAGTAAAAATAAAAATAAATAAATAAAATATAAAAGAAGAAATTGTGTATAACAAATAAAATAAAATAAAATAAAAATACAAAAATTATTGTCACCATTCATTTCAATTTAAGAAAATTACTTTTAACAAGAAAGACAAAAAAAAAACAATGTTTTATTGTAAGATTTTTCGTTTTCTTTATGTTAGGATTTTTTTTTTGCTTAGTATTTCTTCTGTTTTTTCAAGATTATGTTAAAGTTAAGTTAAAAGGAAATATTTTAGATTATTTACCATTGATAAGATAAAAATACGATTTAATAGAGTGGGAGATATTTTGGAAAATAAAAAGGAATAATATTAAAAAAAGAAGGTCGTCCGAAATTTCGTGAGAAAACGGGATTGTAAATGAAATAAAAAATTCAAATTATTTTTCTTTTTCAATATAATTTTATCTTCAAGTTCAATACAATTTTTAGATTTTCAAATTTATTTATTTAAACTCCTTTAGCTTTACAAGGGACAAGTCTTTGATAGCTATACATTACCAAGATTATACGCACTCATTCTTTGCATGTGTTAAGAGCAAGATTTGTACCTTCCTACTTATAATCACTCCATATTAGATTTTAATAAAAGCTACGTGAAAACTTTGTTTCAGTGAAATGTAAAACAGTGTGTAAACTTTAATTTCATCGCAAATATACCAAACTTCGAAAATTATTATAAAACAATAAAAAACGTGATAATATTTGTTATCAGTACGAACAAGTTTCCATTCCATTCCATGAACTTTTAGACATCTCTCCGTATATTTAATTTGTAAAGGAAAAATTTAGATATTTCAAAAATAATGAAAATTACTTAGCAAAAAAAAAATAAAAATATATTATTCATGAATTTCACTCTTAAACAAATAGGATGAAAAAATGCATTTAAATTTTTTTTGTTTTTTTTGTTCATAGAATTTTTACTTTTTAATTTCACTTCAATCAAATTCAAATGAATGAAATAAAAAAAAACACACACACACAAAATGAAAATAATTTATTTTTGATTAATGTTTTAAAAACAAAAAAAAAAACAAAAAAAAATGCATTTTTCATTTTTCACAGATGCTTACGAATTCAAACTTTTGTAAATTTATTTTGAAAAAGAAACAAAGCAACAACAAAAAAAAAAAACAAACGGGGTAAATAAAACATTAAAACTAAAAACGAATGAAAAAAAAGTAAAAAAAAAAAAAAAAAAAAAAAAAAAAAAAATAAAAATAATGAATTTTGTATGTAACATGAAATTTCTGTATATATGAATTATGACTTAAAAACGTGATACTTCAAAAACATGAACGTGAGACATGCGAAATGTATTTTCTTTCATTTCTTTCCGTATAATATATGTAAGAATGTGTATATGTACATATATATGAAAATGCATATAAGCACAAATGAAATAATAGTTTTTACATTCACTATAACATGATATACATTATATAATAGTACAAAAAGGATTTATTATAATACATATGACATAGAATTTATATGTGACAAGTCATCGTCACAGTACAAAAATGTTTGTAAATTATATAATATATTTACAATGGTCTTTTTCATCATACATATACGTATATACATACTCGTATATAACAACATTTGTATATTCCATTGAAATATCTTTATGTTGAAGTTCTTAAAAGTTTATTAAGGCATTTAAGTTGAAATATTTTTGTTATTCTTTGAAATGAAAAAAAAACAAAAAAAATTATAAATACATGTTATTTTAGTCACAATTTAATGTTTTCTAAATGTGTGATAATTTTCCCAGATTTATCATAATTTTTCACAATTACAAATGAAAATTAAGATTATGCAAATAAAATTTGTACTTTTTAATAATTTGAAAAGTTTGAGGGATTACTTATGTAACTATATAAATTAATTAATAAAACTTTTTTATAATATCTCAATGATAAATGGCTTTCATAACGACTCAATTAATGCAAGTAAATCTGTCATTTTACTGGAAATCTTATAATTTGAGACACTTTTTCACTCTAAGTGTGCTTTTTTGTCATCATAATCTGTGAAAGCTGAACCAAAACGTTCATCTACAGTATCTTTGCTCTACTTTTCAATTGCCTCTCACTCCTTTTGCCCTTTTCACATATAATGCAAACTTATTCTACAAAAGTATTAAGGATGAATCCCTTGGACTTTTTCTAGGTAAATTTTGAATGATCTTGTTTAATGAAACTGCTTAAAGCTATATGTATAAACAGAATTGCAGTTACGAGCGACGGAATTCAAGCTATCGACCAAAAAATCACTTGTCAAAATTAAGAAAACTAGTTTTTTCATATGAAATTACCCACAATTTCGAAAACTATTTTCGTGATCGTGTTCGAATTAAGATCTTATTTCTGATTTTTTCGCTTGAGTCGTGTTATCCAATAATTTTCATTATGTTTTGAGTATATAGTGAGTGTTCATATGTTATGTGTTCTCATTTGTTTCTACTTCTGTGTTTCTAGCGTAAATAACTTTAGGATGAAGGAACTCAATTTGTTTGAATAAATCAAACAACAACGTATGAAACAAATTTTAAACTGGAAAATTACGAGCTTCTAAACTAAATATTCTCTACTTCTTCATGTTAACAAAAAAACTTCAATGATCTACGGTCTTCACATGAATTCTTATCAAATACCTTATAGGTAGCTATCAAAATCTAAAAATTTAAATTTTTCCCACAAATAAAAAACTAAAACATTACAACATTTTATGAGTAACACAAAATACAAAAAACCTAATGAGATATGTCGGGTAGAAGAATTTTTATTTTTTTCACTACAATCATTCACTTTTTTGTTTTTCTGTTTTTTGTTTCCAAAACTACCTTAAGGCAATCTCAAAAATTTTACTTTACAATTCTTATGAGCATTTACATTCAATCTCTCTTTACACAGAGGTAAACCTAAAATAACAAGTATTCGTAGTACATTTGCGAGAAAAAAAAATGTCTTTTTTTTATTTTTGATTTTACATTTCAACATACAAAAAAAAACGCAACTTTTTCAAATCGCTTCGAGGTATGTATAGTATATGTTTAAAAAAAATTTTCCATTGCAAAAATTTATTCTCCTTGACATGTTTTTTTTTTTTCTTGTCCTGGATAATGTAAAATTTACATTTTTTAAAAAAAAAAAATAGAACAAATTAACTTAAATTTACATGAACATGTTTTTTTCTTTTCTTTTCTGTTTCAAATAACAAAAATATGTAGTTAACAAGAAAAAAAGAAAAAAAAAAAGCATATTTAATTAAATTAAATCAAACCACCAATTTACATGAAAAAAAATGAAAACATCTAATAACAGAATATGGGTTAAATATATTAAAAATCTAATCAGAAAAAAAAAATAACAAAATACTTTTTACAGACTTTTCTAATTTTTAAAGAAAGTACTTATAGTTAATAATTTGCAATTTCATGTCTATATTACAAAAACACACTAAAAAAAAAATTTAGCTATATATAAAGTTTATTCATAAATTAAACTTTTAATATAAAAATATAAAAAAATAAATACGCTTTTTTTTTTTTTTCTTATGCTCTTTATAAAACTTTTTAGCTGTGTCCAATTACCATCAATGTTATTTAATAATTTAAAATGAAATTTTCTCAATATTAAAACAGTTTATAAACTTAAATTGCTTCATAAATATTTCTCTCTTTTACTTTATAAATTGAAAAAAAAAAAAATAAATAAAGGTGCGTAAATTATGCGTGTATTTAAGTATTTATTGAAATTCTTGGAATTTTATAAGAAATTTAATCACCTTTCTAATATCGAGATTTTGTTGAAGGTCTTTGTATAATTAACGATAAATTTTGATGTTGAAAATCATACAAAATTACATAAATGATATCTTCAAAAGTAACAGGCTTTCTTGGAATTTTTTACTATTCCTTTGGAAATTATTTAGTTAGCTTTCCCCTTATTTCTAAAGTTGTAGTAAGTTTTGAACAAAAAATTATAAGCCTTTTCATGATTATCATTTGCAATAATGAAACCATGATACTGAATTTTTACAAATGACAATCTTAAATTCAAATGAATACTTGCTTTCTCTTCCTCTATAACCTCTCCCCACTTTTACTTTTCATCTACATGCAATAGCACTGTGCTAACTTACTTAGTACCGTATAGGTTACATTGTGGCTCATAAGTTTAAAAAAAGATGGTGTTCTTGAAACGAATTATTCTATTTTCGGGTGACACGGACGAAAAATTACGATATTCCGCGAAATTATGAACGTTCAAAATAATGCTGCGAAAGTCAAAATTTCTCAATGAATCTTAAGTTATGACCTTTTGTAGACGAATTGTAACATATGTTTTGTACGCGGCTGTCAAGGATTCGGCACAATGCAGGCTAACAATTAACAATAAATCAGCTGTAAATCGAAGTTATGAACAATACAGAAGCCGAAATGGCACTTTAATGATAATGACAAAATCTTCAAATAGACAATTTTCTCGGAACTTTATTTATTCAACTCAAGTAGGTGATAAAAAACTAACCATCAGAAAAAAAGTAAGAACACTTGATACGTTAATTTTAGATTATCGCCATTTTATTGATTTTTTTTATTAGACGATAGTGGCATCAGAGAGAGAGAGTCTAATTAATAAATTTTTTTCCAATTCTGGAGAGTCTACATCGAGTTATCACTCACATCTTCCACACGGTTTCACTCACTAGAAAACTTTTTTTGTCAGTTTTTTCAGAAAAAAAAAATTTTATAATTATTTTATGTTTCTCATCAATAAAAAAAGTTCTTAAAATGATTTCAGAATTCCCAGAACGGTCCCTTAAGCTTCTGAATACTTTTTTTTTTATATTCTTTTAAAAAAAAAAAAAAATGAAGAACTTTCCATTATAAATGAAAATTTCTTAACTAAAGTTAGTACTTATTTTTTTTTTTTTTTAAATAGTTTTTGTTCCCAATTATTAAAATAAACATTTACAACAACAAAAACTAAAGAAAGCGAAAAAAAAAAATTTAATATGTAATTTAATCAAAGAATGAAAAGGAAGTAAATAAAAATAATATATGTATGTATATATTTAATATTTTATTATACTTACTTTGTGCTATGTGTTTCATTATAGTTCATTAATAAATGTAGAATCATTTCACGATATTCAAGAACATAACAAACATTGTTTTGTAGCATATCGAAGAGTGCTAAAGCTTTTTCATCTTTTAACTTTTGTAATGCTATTAAACTTAACAACAATTCTCGGAATGTCTTTAATTAAAATTAAAATGAAATATTATGAGAATGAAAATATTTTTAATAGAATTAAAAATGAAAAGACAAAAAAAAAATTTAAAAAAAAAAAAAACAAAAAAAGAATAAAAAAGTAAATAAGTAATAATGGAGGAAAAAAGAAATAAAAAATTAAATAAAGAGAAAATTATAATTATTATTAAATGATTTTCTTTTTATTTTCTTTTTGTTTTAAATACCTATGATAAGTAATTATCATTTAAAAAATATTCCATTATTAAATTATACTACTACATATATTTCATTAAGAAATATTGTTTGAAGAAAAATAAGAAAACAATGAAAGGTAGTATAAATTAAATAAAATATTTTAAGTATTAAATAATTAATACCAATTATGTACCTGAATAGCAATATGTAAACGTTTAGACCATAAACGTGCTTGTTTTTTATCACTTCTCATCATGTCCATATGATGATCAATTCGCATAAGAACCCAATGAAAACATTGAACACTCAAGGATTCACTGTAAAAATAGAGCAAAAAATAAACAAACAAACAAAAAAAAAAAAAAACAAAATAAAAAATTACTCTATGTACATAATATGTACATAAGTAGTATATAAAGTATATTATAAGTGTGTACTAGTTGTAACTAATATATTAACTACTAAATAAATGGGTAAATAAATAATTTATTAGTTTAAATTTCCGTAATTACAAAACAACTACGGAAAATTTTATAGGAAATCCTTTGAAATATATTAAACTCTATCTATACATTTATTGTAAACAAGTTCATTAATTACATTTAACAAGTATTGTATATGTGTTTATATATAATAAAATTCTAATGGTATTTCATATAAATTAGTTGATTTACATAGATAACTTTGATTTATTAACACTTAACATTGTTAACAAATTAATGTTAAGTTTATCAATTTACACAGAAAATTTATAAAATACAATTTTACACATTTTCTTGTTAAATGTACTTAAAAAAATTATACTCATTAAAATTGATACAAGAATCTAATTATTGATAATTGAGAAAATTAATTTTTTATTTTAAATTAAAAATGAAACATAAACATTAGAATTTTATTTTTAACTAAAGTACGTATTAAAGAGGATTGACTGCAACTCAGAGTAAAAATGGACGAAAAATTTCAAATAGAAATTTTGTTTTTATTTTATTTAGTTATTCTTCTTTACTTAAGCCTCAATTTTGACAGTCACCTCACTTGTTAATCAAGTAAGTAATAAAAAATCACTTGAGGTGAGTTCTAGCGTCACGTCAAAAACGTTGTTTTTATTATCACAATATATTTTCTCTCACTTCACGTGAGTACTAGAATACCAATTAAGAAGTGACAATGCACGACTAGTCACGTAACAGGTGAGGTAACTGTCAGAATAAGGGCCTTATTGTGTCAACTCTTCATCATATATTTTACTTCGAAGCACACTACTATCACATGAAGATTGAAGATAGAAAAAGGAATGAAGAAAAGTGATTGTTGGGGAAAACAGCAAGCATTGATGAATATTCTGCTTGGCCTTACGTAAATTATTAGATAGAGGAGATTATATGGAAGTGTATATGACAATTGAGAAATAAGGCTTAAAAATGATAAATTAGCCTGTACACATTATGTGGTTGTAACAACGGACGCAAACCGGTTTTAAAACGTGTTTTTACTACTACTCAAATTACATCTGAAGGTGGCACGACCAGTTGTAACGAGAGTGTGAGTGTGTATTACAACCGTGAAGCTAAAATTATTTTGTATGATTCTTATTACACCAAGTTGGCAAAAATTATACCATTATTGTTACAACCAGCGCAAAATAACCGGTTTAACCACCTAATGTGCAAACAGTGAATGATGGGAATTATAATCGTTAAGAAAGAACACAAAAAATTAAAAATAAAAAAAGCAATATTAACACGTTGACGCTCAATTTTTTAATCAGTAGTGGACGACAAAAGCGAACTTTGCTCTTTTTCAAAATTTGTTAGTTTTCAGGGATTTTGGTCAAGATTTTATATTTATCAGAATCAGATTACGTATTTTATTTTTTTCTTACCAATTTTTCTAAGATTCATTTTAGGGTCTAAGCAGTCATTTACGTCAAAGTTTCAATCAATGATGATTTGAAATTAAACCTGATGATGTAAAAATCGAAACACATCGTAAATTTAATCAAGAAAATTTAAGTCAAAAAGACCGTATTTATTTCTTAAAGAAAAAGTTAAAAACTTTATTTAAAATATGGTTCATCAAGTGCCACAAAATATTCCTTATTTAGCACAATAATGATTTGTTAATCGTTTAAAAATGTCTACTCAAAACATAATTTTAAGAAACTTATCCATACCATACTTGAAGAACAAGTAATACATAATTTTGAGCTCAGTTGTATGACAAAACAAAGATCTATCTAATCCTCTTTTTTTTTAAATAAGTAAGATTAATTATTTCACAATATAATGCAAAAATTAATGAAGAAAAAAATATCCTTTTGAATTGACTTAAACTAAAGTAAAAATTATTTAATCAATTACATCAGACAGTATTTAAAAAAAAAAAATCAATTTACTTTACAAGAAAAATATTTTGTACTTAAACATCATTCATCCAATATACAACTTACCTCACTAAATCCAATTGAAGTCCACTCAAACGATTAAATTCCATAAAAAATCGTATTGCCCATAACAAATATGAATCATCTTGACTACTTGAACCTGTACTATGTTCTAATACACGTCTAACTTGCCGTACTAAAGTATTATATCCAGATCGTAAAACTTCAATACAATACTCTCGAAGACATAATCTGAAAAGATTTTTTTTTTTTTTCACAATGAAAAAAAAAGTGAAAAGAAGAAAAAGAAAAAAAAACATTTAGATAGGTTCATATCATTTTTAGCATTAAAAGTAAATACATTCATGAAAATAAGAATGTATTCAACTATGAAATAAAAATACACAATATACATTCTTATTTTTTATTTGCCTTATTGCCAAAACACCTTGTTATATTGCAAATCATACATAACAACAACAACAAAAAATAAAACGAAAAAGAGAAAAAACTTTGAAAGTTATCGATTATTTACCACCCTCACTACTTCACTACATGATATCTCATCATCATTACACACAACAAAAAAAAAAAAAAGGAAACAAAAAACAAACAAAAAACATTATACTTAACTTACCTAACAGAAAATGCACTTCGTCTTTCTATAACATTCTCTTCACTAACAAAACGATGAGATCTTTTTTGTTTTGATTTTTCCCTATCAAAATCAATAGAGACAGCACGCTCTAAAGATTGATGGCATATAATATCCTTTTCAGATACAGATTTAACATTACGTAACACATATGTTCCACCGAAACGCGAATGTCGTCCTTGTGGTAATTTTGATATATTTTTTTGTTTTTCTCTTTTACGTACAGCAACTAATTCTTGTTCATCACGATATTTTTCAGCAAAGCTACGTTGCAATGATGCATCAGCTAAAGATTCTGCTGTCTGAATGATGATGATAATATAAAAATATAAAATTTAATATAATATGTACATATGTATATGTGTATGTACATATATGTGTATAAAAGGAAAAATAAATATATAACTACATTGTTGAATAGTTATATGAATAACAAACATTATAAAAGATTAATATCTTAAAAGGATTATTCTGCTTGTTGTTTAATTCAATTCACTTTGCAACATGAAATCTTAATGTGTTTGCAATAGATAAATATAAGCTTTATATAGAGTATAATCGTTTATAACGCGCACACCAAATAAAATTAAATATTCCATGATACAAAATGTTTATGGATTGTTATATTTTTTTTTTTTTTTTATATAAATTATTTTTAGTATTTAATAGTATTTAAAGATATTAAATTTTACATACCTGTTCTCTGTATAATAAACATACAATTTCAAGTGCATGTAAATGATATTGATTCTCATTTGTTGAACTAAGAACATATAATATTAAATCTAACATTCCAGATTTATGTAATGACCATATTATTTGATCATGTAAACTTGCATCATTATCAGCACGACATTCTATATCTGGATTTGATGGTACTTGTAAAACATTACGTCCCAATACTAAAATACGTTCAATTAATAAATTTTGTTCTTCACTTCTTAATGCCCAATCCTAGAAGAAAAAAAAAAAGTTTTTTCATTATTAAAAAAAAAAAAATAAGAATAATTAAGAAATATTTAACTTTTTGCGCTCGAACTTTTTCTGGACAAAAGATGACGGTATCTCGAACTTTTTGTAGTTGTTTAAAAGTAGGATTTTTAGATACAAGTACAAGGCAGTATTTTAAAATAAAGTAAATGAATTATTTGTAAATCAGAATATGTACATACTTTGATTCTTTAGTTCTGTTTCTATGCTTGAGCGGAACAAAAATGGAAGGAATGGAAACTTCGAGTGCAAAGGGTTAAAGCATGTATCATTCATTTTTAAGGAGAAAACGCTCTTTTTGCAAAGTCAATAAATTATTTATTTTTTTAATGTAAACAGCGAAAAAAGAAATCTGTATCTTCGACGCTTATACAATATTTTTATATACTCATTAATTTTTTGTAAAATATTATAGAGATAACAAAATTTCTTAAAGTTTAAAATAAACTTCCCCCTTTAAAAAATATCTTTCCATTTATTCTAGATAACATATAAGTTTAAATTTCAAGAGAAAGAAAAAAAAACAAGCAAACAAATAAAAACAATTTGATTTTTTTAAAATTCTTAACGTCTTGTTTCATTTCATTCTCTTTTAAATTGAATGAATTGTGTGGTTGAGTTATTTTCTAAAAAGGATTAAATTGAAAAACATAAAAGTAAATGAAATAAAATTTCACAACTAATCAATTATTATATCAAATGAAAATTTCTTTCATACATGTACTAGTTCTTTCATTTTAATTTAATTTTAAATTGAAGTTTTATTATATAATTTAAAAGCAACATCAACAACAACAACAACCATAACCATTGATACAAATATAAAATAAAAGGAAAATATAAAAAAAATAAATAAAGACCCACAATCAACTAAAAATATATAAAATGAAAAACCCCCAATGGCAATAGATTTTTTTTTTTATTGTTTTTAAATTCTTTTTTTCATACATATATAAATTTTATCTTCATTTTCTGTAGTATATTTTTAATTACTTAATTGTGTGATAAGTTGGGATAAGTTTTTATATTTTTATATTTTTTTTTTTTTGTTCTCAATTTTATTTTAAAGAAGAAAAAAAAATAGTATAGTTAATGGAAAAACTATTTTTGTAGATGTATGTGTGTAATACACTTGAATCAATCAAATAAATTAAAGAAAAATTGAAACAAAAACAACAAAAAAAAGGGGTAAAATACATTTTAAAAGTTTTTTTTCAATGTTCGTATTAAAAATTTATATTTGTATTTTTAGTTTTAAATAAAAATTGGTTGAACAAAAAAAAAATGTAATAATAATAAATAAGCGAAAGGATTAGATTAAAGAAAAATGTAATGTTTTTCATGAAAAAATAATCCAACATTTTTGTTTTATTTCCATTTGCATTTTGGAAATTTAAAAGCACAGGCACTGTTCAAAATTGTATTTTCAATAAAAAATAAATGAATTTCCTGTAAAATTTAAAATGAAAAATAATTAATTTATATGTGCCATTACTTTAATGAATTTTGAAGATAATTATTTTTATCTTGGTTATATAATCAGCGAGGATAGCAGTGTAGTTCCCGATGTAGAGCACAGAGTGAATGCAGTGTGACTACAATACAGAACCTTAACAGACCCTTCTGCGATAAAAGAATGCCAGTGAGAACAATGGATAAGATCTACAAAACTGCAGTACGTTAAGCAATGTTGTACGCATCAGAATACTGGTCAAGTAACAAAACTTTTGAACAAAAACTGCATGCACCCTAAATGAAAATTCTAAGGTGGGCAGATTTTGCAAGGTTAGACAAAGTTAGTAATAATCATATAGTCAGTTTCAAGATGGCCTCAGTTTGCAAAAAAAAAGGAAGAAAGAAAACAGACTAAAGTGATTCCGTTATGTTATGTCGAGTAATGAAGATTCAAGAAGTAGGAGCCGAGGCAGGTCATGTTTGACTTGGACAAACAAATGGGATAAAGCGAAGATTGTTAGTTGGTTGACGTGGCGGTTCTCTGAATATTTCGAAAATCCAATAGCACTAAAAGTGCCGTTTTGATACCACATCTCGCGTAACCCTTGGAAATTACGTTTAACAGACCGATAGGAGATTTTAATAACCATCCTGTTTCACTCAAGAAACGTATCATGTCTCTGACCGTGACTTTTGTTATTTGTTTAAGGTCTTTGAAGAAGAAGCTCCCTATGTCTGGAACCTTGCTCTAGCAAGTGCCAGACAGTTTAAAGACAGTGGAATAAAGCGAAAAAAGCTGAAATCTATGCCATAGACATGTGTGCTACCGAATGCCTTAAAAAAGGCTTCAACAGAGCCACAGTCTACATAATCTCAGACAGTCAGGCAGCACTTAAAGCCCTGAACGCGCACAAAATTGTGTCGAGGCTAGTATTAGAATGCCTTAAGACTGTGATAACACTCGCCAGAACCAACAAAGTTTACCTTATGTGGGTTCCGGGACACGAAGGAATCAAGGGTAACGAGCTGGCGGATTCCCTTGCAAAAAAAGGCGCTAACTCCAAATTTATTGGACCTGAACCCTTCTGTGGCTTGCCTAAAAGCTACACAAAAAACTACATGAAAGAATGGAAGAAAAAGAAATCTATCTCCTACTGGGGAAAAACCCCAGGAAACATACAGGCGAAGGAATTCATTAGGCCTTCAACTGGTATCTCTAGGAAACTAGTCAACCTCAGCAGGAATGAATTAAGGGCAATTACGGGACTTATCACTGGGCACTGTCCTCTCAACTACCATTTGAGTAAGATGGGGCTCAAAGAGGATGACAAATGCAGATTTTGCAAAGAAGCCAAGGAAACCTCGAAGCACATCCTATGTTAATGTGAGGCATTGGCTTCTAAAAGAGTGCAACATATGCATCAACTTTTTCTAAAACCAGAATAAGTTTGGTGTGCAGCTTCTCATAGAACTTTAGGATTCATTAAAAGCCTTAACCTATGAGAAGCACGGACTGTACAAAAGATCTATAAAGGTCGAAGTGCAACTATAGCCCCTAAATATCTATCTAAGGCGAAAACAAAAAAAAAGTTTTTTTTTAATATATGGGATATTTTTAAATTAATTATATCGAATGAAATCATGCTTCTAAACTCTTTATTAATATTATCCTGCTACTGAATATTTTATTTCATAAATCAGAAAAGGGATCCCATATGAAATGTTGAACCATTAACTTAGAATCTGATTTTTTTCTTGAATTAAAATCTCTTTTTTCAAGATGACACAAACATGAATGTTTTAAAATATTACGACATTATTCACAAATTTCTGAAGAAAATAAAAGAATCAGAAATGTCATAAGTTCTTTAACCTTTACTACTTTAAATTTTATAAAAGTCAACACATCATCTTATATGCTGCTACCTTAAAAAATTCAATCCATTTCAAGAGTTTTAAGTTTAAAAAAGAAAATTTTTTTGACTGATCCTTTTACTTGTTTTTTCTTTTTCCTTTTTTTAACTTTTTTGTTTTTTTTTTTTTTAATAAGTTAACGTAAGAAATTGTAAGTAACAAACTATTTTAGAATGCACGTTTTGTGATCATATTTTATTCATGAATTTTCAATAGAATGAACATGGTAGTGCAACAACAAAAAATTCTTTTTGAATGATTAAAAATAGAAAAAAAGTAAATTCTATCGAACACGAAAGTAAAATGCATTGATTTTCTCTCTTATATTTTTTATACTTTTGCATTTTTATAACAATTTATAAACATTTTACAAACTATTTAAGCTTATTCAAAACTTAAGACAGATAATTTTAAAATGCAAAATTATGATTGAAAAACTTTTTATCGATGTGCATTCATTAAAATTTCAATTAAAAAGTCTTTCGTAATTAAATTTAATTCAATTAAAAATTAATTAATTATTTAAAACTGATAGGATCTTTACTTTTTATCTATTTTTTTTTGAAAGTTTCTCATTTTTAAAGTAATTTAACTTCAATTAAATTAGATACATATATGCAATTTATAATAAAATAAACAGAAAAATAACTTACCACTTCTAAAACTTTATGTAAACGTAATGTTAATACACTCCAAAATATATCTGCTGAAAATGCTGTTTTATAATTTTGTAATATATCAATTAATTCTAAATAAATTTTTCTTCCATTTCCATCTTTTGGTATACCATCACGATATAATAATAATATAGGATTTGTTAATATAATCAAAAGTCTTATAAGAACATCACTATATTCATTGTTATCAATATAATTTATTAACATTGGAACTAAATCCGTTTGAAGTACTTTAGCTCTACCAAGATGACGTCGGTATTCATGATTATCAAGATCTCGTCGAAGTATCCAAATAAGATGCTGATAAAGCAAAAATTTATAAGATAAAAAGAAAAAAAAATGATAGAAATAATAGATACATAAAAATTGAAAATAGATTTATATTTCAGCTTACTTTTAAGCCTTGTATAGCATCAGGTTCAGCAAAATATTTTTCACCATCATTGTATCCAAGAGCAGCACAAGTAGCATCAATATCAGCTAATATAGCAGACATAATGGGGGGATAAAGATAATGTTATAAACTAAAATCACTTTTTTCAATAAAAAAAAACAAACAAAACACTTTATCAATATTAAAAGAAAAATGTTTTAGTTGAAACGATTTTATAAAGAAAATAAATTGTAAAAAAATCTAAATCAACAAATCGGCTTTTGTAAATGTAAATTATGTAGAAATTGACAGATAATTAAACAGCTGATTAAGTTTTCGCGCCAAATGAACTAAGGCGAGTTCATATTAGGGATGAGATGGAAATAAAGAAGTTAAATGGATGAACGCCTAATGTTATGCAAGAGCAAGAATAGAAAAATTTGTTTTTTATTTATTTTCAGTTATTATTTTATTTTTTTATTATAAAAATTTATATTCAAAATAAATAATAATATTGAATTGAAAATAAATGTTAAATCAAAGTCATAATTACTTAGATTTTAAAATATGCCAATTTAAAAAAAAAAAATTTCTCCCATAAAAAGAAGAAAATAAAGTGGATCGTGGAATGTTAAAATGTCATTATCAGTAACTGAAGTGGCCGTAGGTTTAAGCTGTCAGTTGCCACTTGCCAGTAAAAACTAAAATTTGATAATTTTTTTTGATATTTTTACACCAAAAAAACGTCAGAACCAGAACTCAGGAAGCAGGTAAGTTAACATATTAAACATTTACTTTTTGCATTAATTAGTTATAATATTGCTTGACTGACAAATCCGATTCTTCCTACCTTTGATTTTTACCCTAGGCCTAGTCACTAATTTTACGTTACTACGAGTGTTACGAGTTACGACTTGGACAAGTGACTATTCGACTTTACGACTGTACGCAATACGCATGCATTCAAGAAAAACTTTTTTTAATTTTGTACATTATATTCGTCTGTCTAGTCTAGTCTCACCAAAAATATGAAAAAAATTGCTGAAAATAATGACAAATAGGTATTTGTAATTAAAAATTTTAAAATATGAAAAAAATATCTAACTTCGTTCGACTTGACTAATTTTCGAGTAAATGCAAGTTTCTGTTATAAATTATTTTTGAAAATTTCCTTAACTGGTATTCGCAAAACAATTGAATCGCTAATATCAGTCATATTGATAAATGTTCAGAAGGTTAAAAGAACTTTTTATTTTTTTAAAAAACAACGGATTTTTTTTTGCATTTCTGCAGTAACTGTAATTTATTTATAAATTAAAATGGAAACAGGCCTTATTTTTGCAGTAAAATATGTTTTTACCCATCTACATATTTGTTAGAAAACTGGACATATCCCCTTTTAAAAGTTAGCGATTCAATTAGAAATAATTTATTTTTAATAACACTTGTTTCAGCGTAACCACTATAAATAAGTACATGTGATAATTGTAAAATACATACATTATACATATTATTCTTGACCCTGAAATTATATTTCCTTTTTCTCTCTTATTTCGAAATATAACTGAACTCTAAAATAATAATTTGTACGTCTTTATTCCTTGTTAGCCTTTATTCTACTCATACCACCATTTTTAAAAAAAATTTCCAAACCTATTTCGTGTTGACTATTTCAAAAAAAAATATATGCTAATAAAAACTTAATTTGTCTTCTCCAATTTATTTATTTTTTACTTTGTTTTTCATTGTTTCCATTTTTTTTATTAACTAATTTATACAATGCTTTAATTACTTTTTAAAATTATTGATTTATTTATTTATTTAGGTATGTACTTCTTTTTATTATCCTTGTTTTTGCATTTCCTCGGTCGGAAATTTACTTTGTATCTGCTATAAGATTTTTTTTTCGTATTTGCTTTTTAATACATTTTGTGGGGGAAAAGGATTAAGTGGTAGATAGATATTCAGAGTAATGATTAACCAAAAGTAAGAATTTTTTTATTTTTCTGTCCTTTTTTTATAATAATTAACACATACAAATAAATTTTATGATAGATACAACATTTTTCAAGATTCTATCATACATATTATCTACATATTGTTCCTTCATCCTTCTATACTTTCTCATTTTTAAAAATTAACTTTTACTTTTACATTTTTAACGTTAAAATGCAAAAATTTACTTTTTCTTTCTCATTATTTCAAAAGTTTTACATTTTTAATGATTTTATTTTTTAGACTACATAATTACGTTGATGATGAACAAATACATTTTATAAAAAATAAAATAAATGACAAATTTTTCTTCTTTGAATTTATTTTAACGTCTATAAAATTTTATCTTCTTACTCTTCGACAACAAAAACCAAACGCCAGTAAAATAACAACAAAATAATGTATCTATCCTTTAATTATATTCAAAAAAAAAAAAACAACAACAACAAAAAAGTAATAAAAACAAAACAAAGACAAAAATAATAAATAAATAAACAACTACATTGAAAATTTTATGCTGGTTTTAAAATTAAATGAAATGTTAAATTTTTGTTTTATTTTTTATTATTAGAATTCAAAAAATATTGTTACATAAATGAAAATATTAGAGAAAAAATAAAACCCAAGCAACAACAACAAAACACAAAATAATGAAAAAGTAATAAGGATTCAAATTTCATTTAAAATTTATTCATTTTTGATAGATATTATGAATTTATCATAAAATTGTTTATTTTTGAGAATACGATTCATAAAAGTACAATGTTTTTCTTATTTTAAAAATAAACCATTCGAAAAAATGAAGTTTTTCATTTATTTTTATCGAATTTTTGTTTTGTTTTTATTTTAAAAGCAACAGTATATTAAAGGTCATTATTTAATACTAAAAATTGTTTTATGACTTTTTTTTTTGTTTGTTTTTTTTTTTTGAAAGTAAATAACGTATAAACTAAATGAAATATAACTTCATAATATTATTTGCCAATCAACCAATAAGCTTTTGTAAATTTATATGAAAAAGTTTTTATGCGTTCATATAACATTTTACTATATATACATATTTATTTATATACTCGTATTAAGATGGTCGTAATACATACATATATACTTTAACACTATAATGAAACAGTTCGATACGATCTGGCTTTGACAATCTTTTTTTTTTTCTCATCATCATCATGATTGTCATAAAAGTTCTTAAAAGTTGTCAATATGTAATCAAAGAGATTGGTTTCAATTTCAGTTATTATATCTTTCATTTACATACAAGTACTATACACAACTACAGTACTTATTTCTTATAGTACTATTTGTACACTTATATTACTGTACAGTGTACATAAATATTCTTCGATAATAATTTTTATCGATTTTTAACTCTCATGATGCACTTTTTTTTCACATGCAATTTTCTCTTTGACATTCAAGAAAATCATTAAAGGTAAACAAAAAGTGTAAGAGGGTAAAAGTATCACTTTTTTGCTTATTTCGATTTGAAAGATAAATAAGTAGTTGCATAAAAGAATAAACTTTGTTCATTGGTATTCTTGGATATCTGCTCTTAGGTCAGAAGGTCAACATTGTTTTACAACTACCATTTGAAAACAATAACATTGTAATACCAAATTTCAAAAAGATTAAAAAATACTCTGAAAGTTGTATTGTATAATAGGGTTTGTGAATGTTGTGTACCAATCTCACTTCATGGCATCCAAAAAGGTATATTGCGAGTTTGTGGAAAACCCGACTTAAGGATTGTTAAGGGACTGGGGATTTGGACCAGCAGGGAGAGTAAAACTCTATGCCTATTTGTTTCATTATTTTGGAAAATAACTGTCCACAGTCACACAGAACATGTTCTGCTGTCTTTTTTTCTGACAGGCGGAAATGGTAAAGCTCAGACTCGGTTTTGCCCAGATTTTTCAGGTACTCTAAAAATTAAAAAATCGCTATGAAAATTTGGTATTTGGATGTTCATTATTAAATGGCTTGCATACCTTGTCCTATGACAATTTTTTTTCATTTTTAAATTTTTCACTTATTACAAATGAGATTGTTAAATTAATTTTGAGCTCACAAAAACAAATTCATATTGAAAATTATAAATCAAATTACTGTTAAAAATTTTTCTGAAGGTGAAACGAAATTGTCACATCTACCCTATATAGATAAATATAAAATAGATATAACCCTTTTTCATCAGACACTTTAAATGAATTTAAAGAAAAAGAAAGGGATGATGTAAAATAGGTGTATAAAATGAATAATATTATATTGTCGTTTAAGTTAACGGGTCGAATATAATTTTACTATGATATTTCTCTTTCTTTCTACAAAAACTTTATAGACTGACTTTATAACTTTGAAACCTTGGAGTGAAAATGAGGTTGAATTATGGATATCATAATCACCGCAATATATACATAATCATAAGGAAAACTAGATATATAGTATGAATAAATGAAGGGGTAGATTAGAAAAGGGCAAGGAAAATCATTTCTATTGTACGTGTGGCTCTACTATATAATAAGAAATGCAATGTTAATGACATTAATGAGACCACTGATTCTAGTAAAAGGTTCTTTTATGAGGAAAGGTGTTTTTACTTTCTAGATTTTAGCTTACAGATATCCGTTTGTCCTATACACCATACTGTAGTGTATACATACGGATATGCATATGTATCTATGTATACTCGTATTATAATAAAAACATTGTTATGCGGTAATGAAGTTTGAATTCTTCTGAATAATTTAGAAGCAACAATAATATGATACATACCATTCCATTCATATCTTAATCATTTTTTACCCAAAGGTACTACCATCCTCCATTTATTATTATTTGATAGTTAACTATGGTTGGTTAATTAGTATTATTAAAATTTCTGCAATTTTAATGCAAAAAAAAAAAAAAAGATTTTCATATTTATATAAATGAGTATAATACAATTATGATTGTTATATTCTATATGGGAAATTATATTAAAATAAAAGAGAAAAGGAATAAAAATATGTATGTTATGTATGTTGTTTTTTTTTTCTATTCTTGTTGTTAAATGACCTTGACATACTTTTATGTGAAAAATTTAATTTAGAATTCCCAATTGTAATCGTAATCTTCTTTTAACTTTAATAATGTTTTTTTTTGTCTTTTATTCTTTAATTATTTTTTTAATGGAAAAACCTTGTGGAAGCTTAAATTTAATTAACTTTTTTTTTTTTTTCATTTCTGTTCTTCTTCTCCTTTTTTTTTACCTTTAGAGTATAAGGTAGAAAGTTAGATATTATTTAAAGCAGATTAAATTTGAATTAAATTTATACATGTTGTATAGAAAAAAAAAAAAGTGCCATTGTATAGATGTGTAGATGAAAATATTTAATCTTAACATGAAAAATATCTTTTACCTTTAATAAGACAAAATAAAGAAAAAATGAAAAGAAATAAGAAATATAGCTAAAGAATTTCATAATAATTAAAATGAAACGTGATTAAATTCATGATGTCAATTCAAAATAATCTCATAGAAATTATACAGAAAATGAAAAATACGAAAAAAATAAAATAAAATAAAAAAAAAGCTAAAATTAATTGACCTAATTGATTGCAAATTACAAATTATAAAAGTGTAAAATATATTTTGAAAATGTTACAAAATGATGCTGTATATCTTGTATCTCAATGTTTTTTCATAGTGTACGTGTATAGATATAAAATTCTCAATTTATTTTCATTTTGTTTGAATAATTAAAAATTCTAAAAAACAAAAAACATTTTTAAACAAAGTGCATGTAATCATTCATTCACCATTATTATCATTTAGATATGTATGTGAAAAAAATAACTGTTTGACAAATTAAAAATAAATTTTCACATTCAAAAATTCTCGAATTTTTTTTCTTTTTTTGCTTCTTTTTTTTGTTCTAATTTTTGTCGAATAATGAATTAGTAATACAAACACACAGTATCAATGCGCACCATCTCATATTTGTTTTTGTAGTTTTCGAAATAAAACAAAGAAAAAAAAAATTATTTTGAAATGAAAAAATGTTTTATCAGTTTTTCTTTTGTATGCTTTCTATGTGTATGTGTATAAAAGCATAAAATTCGCAAAGAAAACAAAAATTTTTATTACACTTTTTCAAGTTAAAAATTTTTCTTTTGTATTTAAATAGTTTATAAAAAAAAAAAAAAATTTTTGAAAAATAAAGAAGAAAAAAAAAAGTGATGGATCTGTGTTTGTACATAAATGTGAGATTAATTATAGAAATGAAAATTTAGGTCAAAAATGTATATGAAAAGAAAACAGAAAACAAATCTCAAAAAGATTACCAAAATAAAAGAAAAAAAAGTCTATGTTTTTGTTTTTTTTATTTTTTTTATTTTTTTGTGTTTTGTGTTTTGTACAACAAAGCCTTAGTGGAGAAGAAGAAACTATTATGAAACTTATATTTAGGATTTGAAAATTTCATTTATTTCATTTCAACAATAATCTGTTATATTAAACTTTCCTTTTTTTTTTTTTTCGTATACAAAACATGTATGATTTTACCGGAAATTCAAACTGACATTGTATCTGTTTAAACATGAAAAATATGTTAAAGAATGAGCTTGTTGTTTCTTTATAATAATTTAATGAAAAATTCTTTTCTCAGGAATTTTTTTTTTGCTTCATATTAAATATTCATATATGTATTTAATAAAATGGGTTTTATAATTTTTTCATATGTTTTCTAAATATTTTAGAATTTATTAAAGTAAAAACGTAAAAAACAAAAAGATATGTGATTATAGGGTGTCGAAGAAATTATTTTGGTGGTTCAAAAACACAGTTCAAGCGTTTAGGGGTCATTTGAAAAATATTGTGTAAATTCTAACTAAGATTTCTGGAACATAAACCTTCATAGGTATTGACTATACGAAATGAAATCTATTTAGTGGAGCTTGATAGTGAACTTGTACAATAAAACTGCGATATTCAATACCACTGAACAGTGGATAGTAAAGGATTAATGTTAGAAAATCTTATTTGCAATGAAGGCTTTCTTTACTAACACAAATTTGCTAGTGCATCTCTTTGTCGCTCAGCTTGAATAAGGTTAAATGGTTTTGAGTGAGGCGAGTTTACTTTTTGTGGAAAACAAGTTGAAGTAAATTTCAGATAAAGATTGTCTGTAGAAATTGACGTGTTATTCCTACAGAGAGTGAAAACTACATTAAAAATTTTAAATATTTCAAAACAAAACTAAATATTTCCCACTTTCAAGAACGCCTCATATTTTGATTTTTTTTTTTTAATTAAAAATTATGAAATGTTATAAAAATTGTTTTTAAGAAATATCCTGTACTTCTAAATTTTTTTTCAAATACTGTAGAAATATTAATATTTTGTTTCTTTTTTTATTTTAAAAGAAATAAATACATAAATAAAATTATTAAATATGAAATTTCATTATTTATTTACACAAAGCAATACAAAAAAAAAAAATGAGAAAAGAAAAAATTTCAAAAAAAAATCTTACATATAGCTTAATTTCTGCTTCTTTTATTTTTTAATTGAAAATGTTTTTTCGTTCCATCATTTTCTATTCTATTAAATTTTTTTGTTCATTTGTTTTTCTGAGAATTTATTTATGAAAAAAATAAAAAAATATATTCGAAAGATTTCTTTTAAAGCGTAACCAAAATAAAATTCTTTAATATGATTAAGGAAAAATATGAAAAAATTGTGTAATTGTGGAAAAAAAAATCATATTAACAAATTTTTTTTTTCAATGAAATTCAACTAAAAATTCAAATAATTTCAAGAATCGTAGGAATTTTAATTGTAATGAAAATTTTTAATTTATAATAATTTCGAATATTTTAAATTTTTATCCATCCTGAAGTTATTTTCTTAAAGTTCGGTGTCAGCAGTGAAATGATATATATTCTTATCCTATACGACTTAGATATATCTCCCCAAATAAAATCACTCATCATCGTATTTCATTCAACAAAAAAATTCTAATTTCTGGTTTTATTGTTATATCCTTGACCAAAAAATGATTTTTACGTTTTGATTGTTTTTTTTTTTTTTCAATTTTCGCATCTGATTGATTTCTTGATCTTGATATCCATTTGATTACAATAAACTTGATTTTTTTTTTGTTATACTTCTTTTTATTTTCATTCCGTGCTTGAAAGAAATTTCTCAAATAGTGTAATAGAAAATTATAAGAAACAAAAACTAAGTTCAAAAAGAAAATAAAAAATGCCAAAAAAATCAAGGAAATCAGAATACATGAACGGATATCAAAACAATCAAAAATCTATATATACTCGTATATATAGAGTCTAGAATATTTCCTGCATTAAAATGTACACAATATATACACAAGATACAACGTGTACCATATAAAATGTATAGTTTTTTTTTTTTTTCTGTATTTTTGATTTTTCTTTGATTTTATCTTCATGTTAGTTTTTTTTTTTTTTTGTTATATAAAATGCCAAAAAAAAAAAAATTGACTTATAAAACATTCATTTTTCTATTGATCGTACATACATATAAGAATTTTTCTGTGCTAAATGTTTTTTTTTCATTTTTGTTTTATAAACCAGAAAAAAAAAATTTTATAACAGCTAACAGCAACAACATTTTTTATATTAAACATATGATACTATAGTATTTTATCGTTTGTTATCATAAAAGTTCAAAAACTTTGGATTCTTTTCCTTTTCTCCTTTTGTTTTTTTGTTTTTTTTTTGTGATATTTTCATTATACTTTCAAAAAAGTTCCTTATTGATTTTTTTTGTTTCTACTTTATTATTATTATTATATTATTTTTTTTTTTTGCTTGTGTTTTTACTATGTGGTTTATTTCATTGTACATTTCATGACGAAAAAAAAACAAAAAAAAAATGAACCAGAAAAGAAATTACACAATAATATGTGTTTATGGGGCTTTTATTGACATCAAAACCTTTTAATGATGCCAAAATAAAAACAACTAAAAAAAAATATACATAAAATTTTTGCAAAATAAATATATTTATATGTGTATTTTTTTTTTTTATCATAGATATGATCCTTTTTTTTACACGCCAAAAAAAAAAAAAAGAAAAAAAAAAAGAGAAATTTATTGTATTTTACGTTAATGATGTTATTTGAAAGTATTCCGATTTTTTTCATATAAAATTTTCTTTTTTTATTTTTTATTTTTTCTCTTCTTTCCTTTCTTCTCTACACTCTTGTCGCATTTTTTGTTCTGATTTTATTTTAGTCTATGAAAATCATTGATTACATAATGGTTAACATATACGATCATAAAATTGTAATTCAACAATGTAACTGTGTTATAATATAAAGTATAAATGTGACATGAATTTAATTTCTTTTAATTGAGTTCCAGATACGTTTTTATTTTATTGTTTTTTTTTTTTCTTTTTTTTTATATTTTCTTATCATACGCAAAGACTTTTATAGACATGATGTGAACATTTTCATAAAAATACCAATACGTTTATTCCCTTAATAATATACGTAAGAAAGCCAAAAAAAAAAAAAAACAACAAATCGCTATTGTTAAATAGTTTAAAATTATAATTCCTTTGCGTTAAGCTATTCCAGGATATTAGAATCTTTAAGTTTTTAAAAAACAATCTTGAAATTTCGTTTTTAGTGATCTCTTATATGAATATTTATTAAAAACTTTTTAAATACTTCCAAACACAATTAAAAATTGACCATTCGAAATTCAATAAGAAAGAAGCTACCCATGATATCGATTTTAGAATCAAAATGCAGAAGATACACAGTTTGTTTTTTTTTTTTTTTTTTTAAAAAGAAAATTTATAGTAACTTTTTTTCTAGGTACACTGAATTTTTTTCAACCACATTTTATAATGTCTTTTTTTTTTCAAACATTTTTTCACTGTTACAATACAAGTTAAATGTACATATCTATCTGAAATTATAGGAATCTAAATTAAAAAGTTGACATACTTTAGATTCTTTTTGTTTTTTCATAAATGTACATTTTTCTATAGTATACATAGTAATCTATGTATACATACATATATATTTAATAATCCTTGGGATAACAACTTCCTTTCAACAATTTGTCATATATATGTACATACATTATACAATATACATTATTTGCACACAGTTAAATCTTAGAAAATAATAGATACAGGTTTAAGAAAAACTGTTGCATTTTTATGATTTAAAATAAGACAAAAAACAAAATGCAAAAAAAAATTTAAAAAGAAAATCCATTCATTTCAACTTTCTTTTAATGTAATCCTTTCAAGCTATTCATTCAAATATTTTTGTTATATAAATTTCAATTTTTTCTTCTTCTTTATTTCTTAGTTTCTTTCTCTGTATTTCTTTTTTTTTTTTTTTTTCATTTATGCAGACGTGCATTCAACATGTTGTCTTATCCTTTTTATATTCAATTCAAAGCTTCTTATTTTACTAAACTAATACTATATAATATTATATGTGTATATTTTTTTTCTCTATATACATATACATATATATAATTTCCTGAAAAACAAACCAACTATTCAGTTCATTTTTATAGTTATACAAAAGCTTTATGTGTACCACATTTTACAAAAACATATTTAAAAAAGAAAATAAAATGAATAAAGAAAAAAAATTATACATATAGCGTATTTGTAATACGTAAGTTTATATCCTTATTATCCGCATTTTTTTTAAATAAAAGTATCTGTATATATGTATGTAGATAAATTTATATAAAACATAATGAAGGAAAAAAAAACAATAACAAAACAAAACAGAAATAATAAAATTGTTAAGGATCTAAAGCAATTTTTGTGCAAAATATTGAAAATATCAAAAAAAGAAAGAAAGTAGATTCGATTGTGTATGTACATATTATGAGAAGAAAAAAAAAAACAAAAGGACGAAAAAATGGAAACAAAGAATAAAAAAAAAAAAGGTCAGAAGATAATACAGCACTCATGTTATATAAGATCATGTATTGTATATTTGAGATTTCAAAAGTGTATATTGGAAAAAAAAAGGAACAAAAAATGAGGAAAAAAATGTCGAATAACCTCAAAACATCTTTTTAGAAAACAATAGCTTTACTGTCATACATATATTGGAAAACAACGAATATCGTAAGAAATTTTATGGAAAAAAAAAACAAGAAAGGAAAATGTATTAAGAAGTCGAAGCGTTGAAAATAGAAATAGAGGAAATATTCACCCCCCAATTTTCATATATTGTAGTACCTTTTTTTTTTTCGTTCTAATTTGATTTTATCAGCTCAATCTTAGATGAGTGGATATGTTTTTTTTTTCTTTCTTTTTGCTCGTTTCACATATGAACAAAAAACATATATATTTTCACATTTCACATTATCAAGGATCTGAAAACAAGAACAACAAAAAAAAAACACAACGAAAGAAAATATTTTTCTTTTTTTTTTTGTTTTTTGTTAAGAAAAATTGAAAATCATTTGGGGATTTCCTGATGTGCGTATACCATATTCACTATAGTCCTCCTTCTGGCTATGTTGTACATATTTACAACTTACACACAATACATTATTTTTTTCGGCTTTTTTTTTTTTGTTCTTGTGTTACACCCGCATATATACTAAAAAGTACATCAACATCCCTTCAATATATAACATAAGTATTTTCGATTTTAATATATCATATTTATATAAGTATTTGTTTTCACTTGATCCTTGTTCATAAGCAAAAGGAAAACAAAAAAAAAAATCAAACAATACAAAAATAGAGTCAAAAAAAGAAGAAGAAGAAAAAAACAAAAAGTCAGTAGTGTTTTGGTGACTGATTGAATCTTTAGACCGGATTTTCATCATTGACAAGGAATTAAATTGTCAAAGCAATAGGGAAAAAATTTTCCTTTTTATTATTATTATTTTTTTTTTGGTATTGTTTTCTCATTTCATATTGTTTTTTTCTTTTTCTATTTTTCCATGATTTTTGTCTGAATTTTCTTTTTCAATATGTATTTTTTTTTCCTCTCTTAATTCAATACACCAATTGTTTAAAGGTATAAATGTCCTGGAAGTCTTTTTTTTTTGTTTATACATGATTGTAAAATTGATATCTTTATTGATTTTCTCCTCTTTTTCTCCTTGTAAATTTATTCGTTATATTACAAGCACATTAAAGTGATCTATTAAAATATTTAATTAATTTGAAAATGTAACCATAAAATATTTTTCCATTAATCATTCTTAATAATTTTTTAATTTTTTCATCTTTTTTTATTAAAAAATCATTAACAAGTAATTTTTCAAAAAAATCTCAATTTTTTTTTTCTTTCGTTTTTTTTTTTAATTTCAAAAAGAAAAATATCCTTTGAAATATATTTTGTTGTTGTCATATTTACATTTTTCTATTCTTATTTTTTTTTTTACGCACAATCTTGTAAAAAAGTAAATAATTTTACGGACATTAATTTATAAAGAAATAACGAAAGAAAAAAAAAAGAAATAGAAAATTGCCATCAAAAATTATATTCACAAATTTTTTAATAAAAAATCTAAAAATGTTAAAATATGTCATGATAAGGACAAAAAAAAAAAAAAAAAAAAAAAGAAATCTTGTTAAATATATATAAATTAGTCTTATGTATGTATATGCGAATCTTATTGCTTGAATTTTATTTTTATTTTTTTATTTTCTTGTCCTTCAAATTTTTTTCTTAACTGATAATGTTTTTATATGAATTTTACACAAGGATACAAAAAGAAAAAAAAAAAAAGAACAAAATATGTATAACATGATATAAGCGAATTTTGTTTTTTCTATGTAATTTTTTTTTTTTTTTACTTTTATTTTTTATTTTTTGTGTTATTCACCATCTAATCTTGTTGTCATTCATCAAACGGGTAATTGCCCTTCTAGCATACGCATCAATCTTCTGAGGACTTATTACTTCAATTTGTGACATCGTTTTATTTTTCTCGACTTTGTAAAGAAACAAATATACGTACATATATGTATGAATAATATAAAAAGTGTTATATATATCTTTTCATATAGATAAAAGCTTTATTTGTGTTATATGTTTACAAGATCTTTATAGAACCCTGCCACAATTTTTAGTAGTGTTGTTATACCTAAACTTGTACTTGTATCATTTTGCCATCATCACATTATCGCGATATATAATAGCATCAGGATATACTTGAAGAAAATGTATAGTTACATACATACATACATACATAATATATTAACTGGTGTGTTGGAGATAAAAATAAAGATTTCATAGGGTATTTAATAAGATTGAAAATGAATTGTGTAAAAATAAAAAATTTTTGCACAGAAGGGAATCAGGACAGTGTTTTTATTTATGTAAAATTCAGAATTTCTCTACTCCCTCATACCATATACTCTACCATATTGTCATGTGTCACCACCTCCATACTTCTCCCCTTCCTCATCCATTTTATAATCTACAGACTACAGACGGAGTTTCAAATTAGTCATTCATCACGGCATTTACTTTCCTAAACGCCCCACCCCTCCACATAAACTCTATCATCATTCTTTCTTCTATACATACGACAATGCTGTACTATAATTAAGTACAATAAAGTGGTATCCCTATATTGTGGCTCATTAACAAAAAAAAAATTCTAGAAATTTTTTCGTGCTTGTCTAGCTATGATCCTATAAATTATAAAACTAATTTCACTTTTGTGAAAATTTAGATCCTAGTTTTAAAATCAAACCAAAACCTCGAAATACATATTTATTATAAGTTTGAGACACCCTGAATACGAAATTTATTCTATGAACGAAAAATGATACATATTTTTCTCCAGGATAAAAGTGAAAGTTTACTTAAATGTAAGTGATAATTTTTGAGATGTGCAAGAAAAATCCGAAAAGTTCGAAAAAAGAAGCAAAAAATAGGATTAAATAGAAAATCAGTTGATAAATCGTTTATAAAAAACGAAAAAAATTACCAAAAAGCTTAACAGAATTAAACTATAGAATCAGACTTTATTTCTCATTTTTGACAAAAACTTCATCACTTTCATTTTCATTGTCCTTATCGTTAATGGAAAATAAAAAATAATAATCTTTAAATATTTTCACTAAACATCAAGGACAAAAAATATCCTTGATATATGTATGTCTCTTTCTCTTTTTTCTATTTGTTTTCAGTCTCATAGGAATTAAATTACATATATATGTACGTACATATATGTATGTACATATTTTCTTTTTCTTTTTTTTCATAGAATATCCTTAAATTTTTTTCGCTTGAAGTTTTTAGAAAAAATTTTCTCAACCTTTAAAAGATGATTCCAATGTTAAGTAATACAGCAAATTTTTCCTTTATATTTTTTCAAATTCTCTTTTTATAAGTACAAAATTGATAAAGAAAAGAAAAAAATTACGATACAATCGAGACAAAGGTAAATTCAATTTTCAAAGTTACATATGGACAGGTACTTTATAAGGTCCTTTCAAATAATATGGTATCCATGGATATAGATATCTTGAGTATTACTGTTATGTACATGTATTTCGACTTATCTATTTTCACATTTATAAATCAATTGTCTACAAAATAAATAAGAAAATAAACAATAAGGAAAAAATAAGTATATATTGCTCTTTTATTAGATCATATGTGTACACACACAATTTTTAGATATTTTATTATAGATCTCACATGTTTAACATATATGTATTATATATAATAAAAAACATACATATAAACGCATTCTTTTATATGTAGAAAAAGCTTTTTCAATAAAAAAATATATCCTTTATAAGAAACTATAAGGACTTTTTAGCTTAAGGTCAATAAAAAAATTACTAAGGAAAAATTATAAGAAAAAGAAAAAGTATAGAAAATATAATATTGAACAGTATGTGGTAGACACTGAAAAAGAAATAGAATAGAAAAATTCTTTTTGATCTTAAAGTTAATATCCAGTAAAATAGAATTTCGATTTATTTATTTATTTTGCTGTTTTTTTTTTTTCTTATTAAAATTTAATATAATTTTATACTAAAGATAATATCTGATAAATATTTCAAAAATAAAAACAACAACAAAAAAATCCATTTTCACAGTAATTAGATTCATTTAATGCAATTTAAATTAATCATATGTCAATGAAAGTTTAATTTTCCGTAATTCAATTCTACATATTTTATATTCTAGTATATGTACAGTCATGGCCAAAAAAATGTTGACACATGATTTTTAGATTTTTTTCAAACTACAAGTCTGAATATTTTTAAACCAATAATAGTTGCTATCAAAGCTTATTCAAAATATGCAATAAGGATATGTCTTCTTGCAAAAATAATCATTCTTCATTTGTTTTACTCTTCTATTATTAAACGATTCAAAGATGCACAGATAAAGGTAATAATAAGGCGTTACCTAGATGATATACAGGTAGTGTCCTATCTGATATTTTCACATAAAATGTGTTTATAAATGTAGGTAATTGAAGATATAGTAAAAGAAACCCTAATTATGTTCTTAAAATATTGTTTTTATTTGTAATAAATAATTTGTTTATTGTCATATTTACATTAATATTTTGTAATTCCACCTCTTGCTCGAATAACCAGTTTTACCCTTTCTGGCATTGATTGGTAGTATTCTTCAATCATAGTTTGTGTTATCTGGCTTTCCCAGATTTCTATATCAAGAATTCCAGAATTTAGATGTTTTCTGCAATATTAAGAGTATTTAAATCATTTTAAAACGTACTTTTGAAGTGTTCTGAAGTGATAAAGAGTGGATTTAGCTCTAGACGGCCTGCTCGAAAACCCCTATTAACAACAAAAATGAAACAACAACGACTTCAGTGGGCAAAAAATAAAAAAAATTGGACTGTAGAAGATTGGAAAAGAGTTGTCTTCACCGACGAATCCAAATTTAATCTCACAGGACCAGATGGAAGAACCACTGTTAGAAGGCAAAAAGGAGAAAGGTATAAGGAAGAATGCCTTTTACCAGCGCTAAAGAAAGAAAAGTCGTTAATGGTGTGGGGAGCAGTTACAGCACTGGGCACAGGCCATTATATTTTCGTAGAAGGTTCGGTGAACGCCGAAAAATATAAAGAAATTATTAAAAACGGAGTTCTTCCAACAATTGAGGAATTAACTGAATTTACCTCAAATCCTATATTTCAAGATGATTCGGCCCCGTGCCATCGAGCGCGTTCTGTAAGTATTTACCTATAATTAAAATGTTTTTTATAGTCCTGCTAAATTTCTCAATAATTCTAAATCGACTGATCAATTTTTTTTTCAAACAGGTGTTAAATTTAAAAGTTGACATGGGAATAACGAGTTTAGAATGGCCTGCCAATAGTCCAGATTTGAACATTATTGAAAATGTTTGGGCACTTATTGGTAGGAAAATAGGAGAAAAAAAGCCGACATCTCTTGAAAACTTAAAAAGAGCATTTGCTGACGTCTGGGAAAGCCAGATAACACAAACTATGATTGAAGAATACTACCAATCAATGCCAGAAAGGGTAAAACTGGTTATTCGAGCAAGAGGTGGAATTACAAAATATTAATGTAAATATGACAATAAACAAATTATTTATTACAAATAAAAACAATATTTTAAGAACATAATTAGGGTTTCTTTTACTATATCTTCAATTACCTACATTTATAAACACATTTTATGTGAAAATATCAGATAGGACACTACCTGTATATCATCTAGGTAACGCCTTATTATTACCTTTATCTGTGCATCTTTGAATCGTTTAATAATAGAAGAGTAAAACAAATGAAGAATGATTATTTTTGCAAGAAGACATATCCTTATTGCATATTTTGAATAAGCTTTGATAGCAACTATTATTGGTTTAAAAATATTCAGACTTGTAGTTTGAAAAAAATCTAAAAATCATGTGTCAACATTTTTTTGGCCATGACTGTATTATCATATAGGAACTTATAAAATATATCTTATTTCTCAATTTGACATTCATGAATTTACATAATATGTAGATAGATAATACATAATATGCATATTCATAATTTTATTATAACATATGCAAGAAATTATTAGTACACTTTTATATTTATCTATTATATGTATGTATATATGTATACACAAACCAACAAATGTCATATCCTTAGGTTATAATTCAGTCAAAACTGACAACAATTTCTGAATTCAATTTTCATATAAACAACAAATATTTTAGAGAATATAATATACATACATATATAAATATATGTTTTATTAATATTATATTTATATCTTGAATGACACCATAAATTCTGCATCCAATTTGTTTTTTCTCTATTAACTTTCAAGATTGGTAAGGTAGTAAATATCTGCGAAACTTGATGGAAGAAATAAGTAATGATTCACAATCATCAATGACGTATTACTTCATATCGAACCACAACATATTCAATTTAGTCTGGAGTTTTAAACCTATAGGATGGTCAATGACCAATGTTTGTTAAGTACTAGTTCCTAAAACTGGAAGATTCGGATTCAAATCCATCCAATATTCACATGCATAGTTTTGAATGAGTACTAATTTATTTGAATTAGCGCAGTAAAAAGACTATATTTTTCAACAAGCAAATACACAAACTAACTACATGAATACCAGTGCCAAACATGTCATATAAATAAACTCCTTCTCTGCCAATGAATAATGGTTCGCATTCCACTTGAAACTGAATATAAAACTAATGGAACAAGTCGACAACTTTACTTGAGAATCATTTTTTCTTGCATCAAGACATAGGGTTATCCCTTTACTTCACATTATCTAAACTCATAGCTCTGACGCATATATTAATAGAAAGGAAAAAAGATGAAGAGATCATGAAGAAAAAGAAAGATAGTGGTAATGAATAGTCTGTTTGAACTTTTATAGATTATAAAACGAATTAAACACATGAGAGTAAAATTAAAATTTAAAACAAAAAACAAACAAAATTAGCCTTAAAAATTCAAAGCTATACTATATAAAAAAATTTGTTAAAAAATTTTCAGAAATCAGGTAGTCTCTTTTTATGACAAAATTTATGGCATCATAAGATAAATTTATTTACCTGTAAACATTTTTTCATACATACTGCATATGTGCATTAATATTATAATTTAAAAGGAAATTTAATTCCTTATTTAGAAAATTTGAATATTCAATAAACGTAAATCGCTAGCAAATGAACAAGTATTTATTATGTATCTACAACATCTTATAAAATTTTATACATATATAAATAAATTTTCATATATATGCAAATTAATAAATACAAATTTATGAAATACTTACATACAATATGCAATTCATATGTACATACAATAATTGTATTATTGTTATTGTTTTTCATATTATACATACACATTTATGTATATATTCAAAATTTTCAATGTTTAATAATAGAAAAGCTTTAAGCAATTTCTTTAATATGAAATTAATCAGAAAGCATATATTATTTATATAAATGTATCCTTATCTTGTGTAATGTTTGCATTCAAATATAACATTTTCATATTGAAATAAATTACGCATCGTTAAACATAAAAAAAAAAATAATAAAAGAACCCCAATAAGAAAAAAGAGTTAGAAAGAATTTGTACTAAGATTAGAAATTTACATGAAGGATGTGACAAAGACTAGATAAATGATAACTAGTCTGGCTCTGGAATATGAAAAATAGATTCCTTTAGAAAAAGCAAAATTACACGGTTAAGTATAAAGAATTTTGCTTTTTTTTTTTAAAGATTTTTTTTAGGATTTCAGAAAAAAATTAACCTTTGAAATACCATCTTAGACACATGTGACATGAGTCTTCAAAATTTTCCGAGAGTCGAGTTGTACAAAACTTTTACCCCTCCCTCATATTCCGTCAAACTACAAGACATCGGAAAAAAGTTCGGAAAAATTACATTTCTCTATTTTTCTAATAATTTGCGGAACTAAAGTTGATATGAGTATCAGGGGAAGTTTGTGTATGACAAACTTGTTAAAGTACAAAAAAAAGAAGACATAATTATACTTTTCACTGTTCTTACTCATTTTCCAACCACTATTTATCTAACTGGGAAATTATATATAAATTTACTGATATGAACATGATTTAAAATGATGATTTTGATTCCTTCAGGTAATAAAGTAAATTCAAAAACATCTGCCCTATTATTTTACTAAATGGATTTATTTTGTTTTGTTTTCTTTTCATATGTTATATAAAACTAGTACGTTTACAAAAAAAAAAAAAACGTTTTTAATACACCTACACACACATTAAAACCAATTTTGAAGAAAACTTTTTTTTAATAACATTTTTGCCTTTCATTTCTGCAACAGAAGTCTTTTTTTTTTTTTTTTTTGCTTCAAGTCTAAGTTTAAGTAATATAAATTTTGATTATATTATACATATACATATGCGTATTATATGGCATATTATTAAATCCATTTGGGAAAATGCATTACTTAGCATAATTCAAAAAAAAAAAACAAAAAAAAAAAAAGAGTAAGAGAAGCCAAAAACAAAAATAAACAAGTGAAAATACGGAATAGATGAAAGTTTAACTTTTCGTTAAAATGTTCGGATTATAAGATTATTATAAAGTTTAAGGCAAATTCTTTTTTTTTTTCCAAATTTTTATAAAGTTACATTTTAGAATACTAAAAGTAAATATCAATGCAAAAAAAAGGGGAAGGAGAGAAGAGAAGAACAAGAAAAAATCATGTAACACAAAAACTACATACATATTAGTATTATAAAGTTTAGTTTCGTTTTTTTCTTTTTTTTTTTAACAGTGAAAAGAATATTTCCTTATTACACACACCATAAAGTTATCATCAAAGCATCAAACTTTTTCCTTCGAAAATATTCTATATTCATTTTTCCTTTTTCTTATTTTTTATTTTTTCAAAATATTTTACTTTTATTATGTGCGAATTGAGAAATCAAATTATATATTTTATATGTGAAAGTTTTACTATTTTTCATGTCTTTTATTATTATTATTTTTTTTTCATATGTGAACAAAAAAAAAAAGGATAACAAAAAATACTAAGCAAATGAACAAAAAAAAAAGGGATTTTTAGTTGGAAATAAACACATTATTAATAACGCACATAAGGTGTATTCATATATGAATTGCATGTATGACTTCCATAGAAAAATTACAATTTCAGATCACGTACTTGCATTTATGTATATATTGAAAATTGCAAAAAATTCTTTTATTATTTGCACAAAAACCAACAACAATAAAAAACTATAAGAATATAAAAAGAAAGTTTAGTAGAGGGTAAATCATATAATATACATACATACTTGAGATCTCACATATACACACACATTATTTGAATGATTTCATTTGAATTTTTTCTCTCGCATTTTTTTCCCCATTCTTTCATAATAAATTCCAGTCTCTTCATTTTATTTTCTTTTTTGTTGTCCCCAATTTCTTTGAGATTTTTTTATTTTTTATTTTTGTATTTTATCTTTTGTGCATCATGAAAATTATTCAGAACAATTTATGTGATATATCAGGTCACCCACTATGTATGTATATAATGTGCAAGTATTATATTTGTAATACTATATATACGAATATAACGGTACATAAACGAATATTTATGTGTGTTCACACATGTTTATTCAAATGAAAATTTCTGAAAAAAAAAAATGAAAGAAAAAAAAGAATTGATTTTTACCCTATTTTTACTTTGTCTTTGATATCCCTCTTTTTCCGTTATTACAATTTTAGGTAAACGAAAAATGTCCATTGATGACATTTTTTTCTTTTTTTCTTCAGAACTTTATTAAACAGTAAATTATTTTTCGATATGACATAGATAAAGGATCTATAGAAATAGAGATATTGTATAAGAAATAAATATATGTGGTGAATCCTTTCTTTTATTTACTCAAAATAGAACTTAATATAAATTTTTTTTTTTCTTGAACATAGGGTATTTGAAATATTTCAATATACGAGGATTTTTTTTTTCGAGTCTTTAAATCAAGAATCTTATGATTTTCAATTTGATTGTAAGTTCTTTTAGAATTTCTTTCTAAAAAAAAAAAACAATCTAGATTCTTTTTAAATTATTACTTGTTCTTTTTTCCAATTCAATACAATGTTTAAATAAACTTTTTTCACATATACAACTTATGCATCTGTTCTGAAAAGGTGTTATTCAAAAATGGCAACAACAACAACAAAAATTTAAAAAAAAAAATGGCAAAAATATTTTTTAAAAAAAATTCCGGAATGTTTTTACAAGTCAATTTACCAAGAGAATGAAATAAATTATTTTTTGTTGTTGTTGTTATTTTTATATAATAAAAGTATTCGAAAATTTTAAATTTCGAGAAAACGTTTATCTGTTCCAATTTATATTCATTAAATAGCATGTAGTACACATATACGTACGGTATGCATATTAATTTAAAAAAATTGTATTGATGCATTTAAAAAAAAAAAAAAAAAAGAAGAAGGAAAAAAAAAAATAAGAACAAAAAGGATATTTACAGCATGAATTTAATTGAAAATCATGACATACAAGAAAATTAAATCAGGACATATTGAAAAATAACAACAAAAATAAGAAATATATAATTGTGTTTTTGTGAATGTGAATCATTTTAATTGATTTTATCGAACGTGTAAAATAATATTTTGATTTTTTAACATGAAATTTTTCGAATTCATTTTGAAAAAAAAAAAAAATTTAAATAAAACATTAAAAATTAAAAATTCTGTATTGTATGCATGTTTATTTGTTGTGATAACTTAAAAAATTCAGTTGAATTTGAATTTTTATTAATTTATATATATATAATTATATACATATATAATTTTTTTACTGTTGTAAAATGCCAAATAAAAACGCCGTTGTAATTATAAAATTTTTTACAATTTTTCAATGGGAGCTTCAGGGCAACTATGCAATAAATTACAAAAAATTGCTACAATTTAAGAAGAACAATTAACACACAACACAGTCAAAACAAATTATCTTATTAGAAAATCTTTACTCATTTACTCCCAATCAAGGATTATTAAAAGCTGGAATTCATGAAATTTCGAGTTTTTAACTTAATTTTTGCATTTATCTTCATTCCATTTGATTTTTGGTCTAATAAAGGAAACAAATCATGACAAATTAGAGTTTTCGAACTGTTACGCCCAACATTTAAGTATAGGATAGGTTAAGTGAGATTTCAACTTAAGTATAGTGTTTTTTGTTTGTTTTGAAAACGTTTAACAGTGAACACTTAAGCTTTCCTTAAGTATTTGCCATTTCTGTCGTTTTCATATGGCAATTGTCTTACGATTTTCAACATTTTTTCAATACTCGAACATTTTTCAAAATAGGATGACAGTTATTTTTGATAAATAAATTACAGAAGTTTAGATATAATGAAAATAATACAAAATTGAGTATACGTATAGTTATATCGTTTTTGCACATATTTTTTAAAGATAATTTACCAGCTTGTATGGCTTTGTAAGTGTGATTTAATTAACTGTAAGATTTGAAAAGTCGACAGTTTGCTCATCCTAAATCTTGTAAAAAATCAGGACGTTTTTTTCCACTGATTTCTTCATTACTTCACAAATTAAAAATATTTTTATACTTTCACAGATATTTGATATTTCAAGTTTTAATTTTAAAAGCTTCAATCTTAAGGGAAGGCTAAGTTACGAACTACATAGGCTTAAGCGTCCCTCAAATCCCACCTAAGTGAAGACTATAAAACTGGACCTTAAAGTATTAATTTTTTTATATAGTTTATTATCAAATTTAACATTCATCGACACTTACTTTTCTTCCCCTAGTATTTTAATCAAGTACAATAAAAAAAAAAACCGTTGAAAGCTTCGAAGAATTGTTTCTGACTAAAGTTTTGATCAGAATGACCGGAAAAAAAGTTGCCTTTGGCCAATTTCCAAATTATTTGTAAAAAATGTAACAGTAACAACTACTAAAACTTAAAAATTTTAAAAGTCGAAATGTCATTAGAAAGACAAAATTACCCACTAGATATTGCATAAACAAAAACTCACAATATTTCGTTCTGAAAGATAAATTTTTTCCGTTACCACAACAACAAAATGAATTTTCTTTAACAAGAATCAAATTTAATGCAAAATTAAATATACAACATAAATCAAAAACGATAACTTTTAAATTTAATGTCCATTATTGATTTGAATGAATTCACTATATAAAATGAAAATCGATAAAACGAAAAAAAAAATAAGTCAAATAAAAAAACAAAAAAATTATGACTACACAATAAAATAGAAAAATTTATTATGAAAAAGATTTAAAAAAAAAAAAATAATATCTCACAAAAATAAAATTTTTTTTGCATAATGTACAAAATACAGAATCTAACCATCGAAAATTCTAAATTTCAAAATATTTCAATACAAAAAAATTATTATATACAAACCAGGTGCTTTGAATTATGGTACACATCACAATAAAATTTGAATTGATATTTTTATAAAAAAAAAAAATTTTTTTTTTGTTTTATGATTTTTTTTTGTAAAAAACAATTTTGTTTATATCTGAAAAAAAAACCAATCGAATAATTTCTCTTGAATTTGATTTTTTTCTTTTTTCTGTATAACAATAAATTTTCTATCATCGTTCGTTAAATATGAAATTACTGCTGCTGCTGCTACTACTACTACAATAAAAATTAACTTTTTTTTTTTCATTTTGTTTTTCTTTTATTCTAAATTTTATACAAGTAAATTTTTATCCCTTCATATAAATTTTTTGAAGCAAAATCTAAATTATGACAGCTGACGTAACAAATAACCTTGTATAGTATCATACAGACAAAAAATATATATGTACATATGTATATATGTATACAAAATCAAATTGTAAAATTATTCATTTTATCATAACTTTTTAGATTATATATTGGTAACGATTTTAAAGGACAATTTTGCGAAACAAGGTAAAAAGCATAAAACATATATGAATCTGTATGAAGCATTTGATAAAATTTTCATATTCAACTTCCTTTACTTTTTTTTCTCTTTTTTCTTCTCTTTGCTTTACTGACAGGAAAATTAAAAATTTTCGCTTGATAATATATTTTCTTCATATTTGATTTTTCATCATATTATTAGAAATTTTCTTTAAAAAAAAAAGCAATCTTTAAAAATTTGAAAAACTAAAAGCGTAAAAGATTAATGATTGGGGAAATCAAATTTGATCAATAACATAGAATAATTACGCTTTTAATCATTTTAAAGTAGGTTGATTTTACAGTTTAATAAATACTTTTAAAGTTTATTCAAGTATGAAAAAATAAAATATATCAAAAAGGATATAAATTAATAAATTTTTAACATTTAAGAAGGAACACTTCAATTATTACCCTATTTCGTTTCGAATTTTAAAAAATTTACGGAAATTGTGATTAAATCATAAAAAAAATTTTCATCCACAAATCTGAAACCTGGATCTGAAAGAGATAAAGAAAAATTTAATACTTTTAAAGAAGGAATCTACGAAAAATACATTTCACCTTGAGAACTCTATTTTTTTTTTTTCATTACTCTTATCTCATTCTAATTTTTCATTTGTGAAGTTATCTCCTAAAGTATGGTGCGTCTCTAAGTATCTTTGGATCGACAACTTGAACATTTTCCTTAAGGATTCCATTTGTTTCATGAACTCTTATTTTATTCTATTTGGCCAATAGATTCTGCACATATTCCTTTGATACCTATTAACAAAGTTTTTAAATTAATGGAAATTAGTTATTTTTTAAAATATTTCAAGAAATGCTCAAGGATAAAGAAATTAGGAAGCCCAAAATGAAGTGGATAGATTATCTGGAAAAATATATGTGGGGTTGAACATCATTAAAACAAAATCAAGAGTTGGAAAGAGAGAAGAGTAGAGTGGAAATCTTAAGAAATCAATCTAGAAATATTCTATGTATAAGAACTGTCAATTCATGGTTGACGATAAACAAAAAAAAAAATATAATCTATAATAATAAAAGGATTTTAAAAAAATAAATAAAGATTCACATTTTTTATTTTTTTTAGCATTACATCAAAATAATTACAATTTTCAATAAATTTTTGATTTATCCAACCGTAAAATGAATTTTATTACAGTTTAAATTTCAACCATTTTTGTTTTCTTTTTCTTTTAAATCATATTTGCCTTTTGTCCTATATTTGACCTTGATTTAAGTATTTTTTTTTTTTTTGAATAAAACAAAATTTGAGATTAAGTATAATAAATTTCGTTAGATTTTGAATAAACTTCTTTTTCATATAAGGAATATTTAAATCCTTGCAATATAATTAAATTTGAATTGAAAAAAAAAAAAACAAACAAAAAATAAAAAAACAAAACGATTTATTTTGCAATTTTATTTTATTTTAATACCACCAACCCCTTTTTATATAATTTTTGATACAATATAAAGTGTACCATATATGTATACTTTTATATAAAAGAGTATCTAAAGGAAAAAAAAAAACATCAAATTTGAAAAATCACATTTAAAAATTCAATTTTCCGTTATAATCCGCAATCATCTTTTAAGCTTACTTATTCTTATTATATTCTTTTTATTTTTTATTTTTTTTTATTTTATAGATAAATTTTTAAGTGAATAAAATACAATAAAATATCGCGATACTGTAGATTTTGTATTTTTGTGTTCTTTTCTTTAGAAAATAGATATCATTCAACTATGAAAAGTCATCTAAATTTTTTTGGCTAACGATGTATGTGTATGTGATGTATATTTTATAGTAATGATTACATTACACACATTCATACGTACATATAAAAAAAAAAAAGATAAGTATATGTACAGGACATTTTATTTTTCGCGTATATTTTTTTCTATAATAGCAAAAAAAAAACGTAACAGTATCAAGAATATATACTTATGAAGTAAATCAATAACTTTTTAGAGTTTAGAGCAATTTTTTTGTATGTATTTTAAGTACAATATAAGTAAACGCGCCTGATATACATATGTACGTATGTACATATTATATATACGAGTATATGAATCTCACGCGTAATAACAATAAAAATGACAACAAAATGAAATCCTTTTTCTTTTCCTTTTGACATCATCATACGATTTGTTTTGATCCATTTTGTATGGGTAAAAGTCAGATCCTTTTAAAAATTATTTGAATTTTTTTTTTTTACTATTCTTTTGTCATTTTCGAATACGCACAGACATACATATACATATATAGGATTTTCAATACGGTAAATAAATTTTTGTGAAGGATCAAATTTTATTTGAATATTTTTTTTTTCCTAATTTTTTTTTTTTTACACTGGTACATCGATATTAAAAGTTCAGCAACAACAAAAAATGAAAGAATTTTCAAACGAAATATGTTCGTATATATACCTACTTTTTGGCATTAACGTATTTATATATGTACTACATACATATGTATATATACTTTCTGACAATTACACATACATATATGTACATACTATA
Source organism: Bombylius discolor (assembly GCA_939192795.1). NCBI lineage: Eukaryota > Metazoa > Arthropoda > Insecta > Diptera > Bombyliidae > Bombylius > Bombylius discolor. The sequence continues at coordinate 14,765,394 of OW584241.1, read as the reverse complement.
TACATACACATATATACATATACAATAAAAAAACTTTTTTTTTTTCTCGAATGTTTTAAATAGATATGGAAAGTTAAAGATATTCAACACAATATAAAAGGATATAGGAAAGCTTCAATTTTTTTCTGTTTTTATAAAATATATTCTATTTCAGTTTTTTCCCTATCTTTATACATATATTTACGTGAAAATGTATGTGTACATACATATGTATATCTATAAGATATATATTATAACAAAATATCAATTTCGTTTTGATGGAAATAGTGTCAAAAGTAGCACCATTTCAACAAATCAGCGTCAACTTTGAAGGCATCTATCAGAGTTCTCTAGAGACGTAAAAATATCATATTCCAATATTCTATCTACTTATGTGAATATATATAGACTGTATCTAATTTTATACAATATATTTTATATAGAAAAAAATAATAATAATAATAATGAAACTGATACTGAAATGTTATATGACTATGATGTGACTTTTTAGCTTTTTTTTTTTCCTTTTGATATGAAAAAAAATTTCTTTGGCATATGCATGTATGAACTGTAATATGATGGGCTACATGATAATACATACATATGTACATATTTATATTTGCAAAAAAAAAAAAAAAAAAAAATACATTTGTATAATAGAGTAAAAGTCATCATCATGAAATTCCCATTTGGCTAAAAAGTATTCAATATGATTTAAAAGAAATTTTGAAAAATTTGTTACTATTTACATTGTAAAATATACGATATCATCAATTTGAATATATACATGCATCTACATATGTATGTATCTACATACCATATGTAAGATACATTTTTTGGATATGATGACTATTTTTTATGCCAAAATTAATAAAATTCGTTACAAAAATTTTGTATACATATTACTATATATTCTCTTTCTCTGAGTATCTTTTTAGTTAAGCTTATGTTTCATATTACAAAATATTTTAATGTTATCTAATAAAATAAATAAGGTTAATGATTAAATGTACGAGTGTATACAATATGAAAATATTTGAATAAATTTGATGAGATAACAATTGTAATTAAAGATTAAGTTTTAAATTCAAATATTAATATGCTATACGTGAATAATTTATTCATTAGATACATTTATTTTTTTGTTTTTCGCGAATTAAACAATACAACATTTTTTTTTTCTGATTTTTTAAAAATAATTCGAAATTTCGTGACTTAGTTTAACTAGAATTTAATAAAATTATAAAACTTCGAGAAATTTTAGCCAAAAAAATTTTAATTACTTCGATTTTTGTTCTAATTTACATTTTTTTATTTATTCTTTTTTTAATTCTATTAAACAGTGAAATTCTGGTTACTAGAATGACAAATAATTAAAAAAAAAAAACTAAGTAAGAAGATTTTATACTTGGTCAATAAGGGTATAATAAGTAGAGCGACCAATTACTCTAGTACCGAGCACTTATCCTTAATTCAAACAAAATGGTTCTAATTTAACTCAATGAACTTAAGTGAGCCAGCACTTCATCATATAAGCGATACTGAATTAGAGACTCGAGTCAAGATCTGTTTTGAATAGAACTAAACAAAAGTATAGTGGTAACAATCACTCTTGATTAAATTTTTGCATTTCTTAACCTACCAAAATTTGTGTAGTTCCTCTAAAATTAAAATACAAAATATTGAAGAAAAAAATTAAAAAAATGGTGGATATGTGACAACCCTAATAACAAAAAGTATGGTCTTCATACCATATCCTCTGTGTTTCTGGATTCAAATCTATCATTTTCTTAGTCTATCATTTTTATAAAATAGAAATTTTTTTTTCTGAGAAAGTCTGTAATTTATAAGTACCCTACAGTTTTCCATGAATTTATTGCGTGTCTCCAGAAAATATACAGAAAAAAATTCTGAAAAAAATATTTTCATAATTTTCTAGAATTATTTTATATTTATCACTAAAACGTATAAAATTCCATGGAAAAATAGTCCTTATTGTCTTTGTTTTATTTTCTAAACATTCTTTTACTATGGAAAGCACTTTTTTTTTTTTTGGTTTCATGAACCAATATATATTTTTACTACAATTTTATTATGCACATCACTGGTATATAATATGTAGTATGTACGTGTATGTACATTGTACATACATATAGATGAGGAACATGAAACGAGAAGGTTAAATTTATAATTTTAAAATAAAAAAAAATAGTATTAATGAATATCATAGCTATTTTAAAATTTTCCACTACAATAAACTTTATAATTTTCAAACCAAATCCTTTATTCAGGAATCCAGGATATACATATACATATATAGATGTAGAAGCAATAAAAAAGTCGATTTCTACAGGTTAGCAAATTTCAAACTTGAAATAAGGAAATTTTAACCGTTACCTCGACTCGGTTTTAAATAACTTGATTCACTATTTGATCTATGTACTACTTGAAATTAGATTTTTAAATAAAAAAGTTTAATGGAAACCTCAAAATTAATTTTGAAAAGAAACAGAAACCAATAATTTGTGAAATGTGAAAATTAAAGGATTTTAAAACAATACTTTTCTGTATAATTTTTCAAGATAATACAAAAAACTATTCAACAAAACTTTAAATTTAAATTATACTTTTTTCATTACACTTATAAAAACCAACAGCATACACATCCATATGTGTTTTTACGAGTATATATAGGTACATAGTACATACGTACATACAAATCCATTAAAAACTTTCTTTTTTTTTTTTTCGTCTCATATAATAGTTTGCAATAATTTTTCTTGTCACAACTTAAAAAAATTATTTTAACAAAACTTCAACAAGACTTTTATCTCTGATTTTATGATTGTCTTATAAAAATATCTATATATCTATCTATATCTATCTATTTTTATCTATCTGTTTTATAATATACATGTATAATACTTGTTTCAAACCACAAATTTATCATAAAGTTTATCTTATATTCATATTACATACACATAAACATAATAATAATATTATTTATATACATGTACAATGTTTTTATAGATACAAAACAAAAAACTCTTCAAATTCATATACATATGTATACATACATATACATACTTGTTATTTATATGAAAATAAAGCAAAAAGAACTATTGTTTGATGAAGTGAAAAAGTTATTTAAAATTCCTTATGGTAGCATGTACTTGTAATAAAATAATTTTTTTTTTTTATATATAACTTTTCCTTTTCATAAAAGTAAAACCGCATCTACAATAAAAGCAATTGCGCTTAACATACTCCCAAAAAAAAAAAAGAATTTATATATAAATAAAATATAAAATAAATAAAAAATTCCCCCTTTTTCTATTTTTTATACATACATATTTTATTTTATTTTTATTATCAAATTTCTTTGTCATTTGCTAATATTAGAAAGTTTTCAAAATTCAAATAAAATTATAACTGTGTTATAAAAAAAGTTTATAATAAACTTAAAATAAACAAATTTCTTTTTTTTGTCGAAGAATATGGGAAAATAAAAATTCATTTTTATGCACTCTAAGGATATATAAAAGGATGATGATGATATTGTCAGATTGTAATGAATTCGTCTTGTTAAATACTAGAGAGAAAAAAATAATTTCATGTTTTATAACAAGTTAGGATATTTATTTAATATTTTTTTTTTCTTTTCAAGTATACCTTTTATATACTGTTAAGGCTATTTTTGTATTAATTTTTTGATTAGCTACATACATACTTACTTGTAAATCAAACACAACAAATCCTTGAGCAAAAATGATGAAAAAGTTTTGTTGAAAAATCTTTTCATGCATGAACTATTTTCTTTTTTTAAATATGGTAAGGAATATCTATGACATATCGAGTATTTTTTTTTTGTTGTTTTTTTGTTTTTTTGTTATTGAATAATTTACCAAACTTTTATTTCTTGTGTTTACTTTTTTTTTTTATCGTTAACAATTTAAAAAAAAAAAATTAAAAAATCTCGTTTTCGTATTTGTATAGATTTTTAAATTCAAAATTTTTAATTATAAAAAATACATAAAATACAACAAGTTTTGTACTTAAAAAGTAAAAAATGTTATTAAAAATTAGGTTAAAATTACAGTTTTGTAAATTATAAATTAAAATTTTGTTTTTGAGTTTAAAAAAGAAGAACTTTTTCCTTTAACTTTATTATTTTTCTAAAAAAAAAAAACTTCTATAGAAACAAAAATTTTAAAGAATACAAAGTTAATAGAAAAATCTACAAACGGTATGCTAATGAACATGTTAAAAATCTGAAAATTTCATTATAAACTTTAGCATAAAACAGTTACATTTTTAGGACTATTTTTTTCAAAAAGAAAGTAGCTCTCTTTTAAATACTTAGTAGAAAAAAATGTTTTTATAGGTAAAAAGTACTTAAATAAATTTATAAGGGGAAAATTATTGCTTTGCATGTTTAAACTCGTAATTTTTGTTTATTTTTTTTTTTTTTCAAAAACTGCATTTTTTTTTTTAAATCCTAAACTCCTAAAACCCTTGACAGAGAGTAAAAAAAGAGGGAGAAAAAAACTTTAACAGGGAGAGATTCAAATTATTCGTTCGTCCAATTTCTAATAAATCAAAAACAAAAGTAAATTTTATTCTAATTAATATTCTAAATAAAATTATTGTCTAAACTAAAACTATCTTAATTCTTTCCCTCGTTGACGATAGTTTAATTATTTATGTGTTGATTCAACTCGAAAGTTTCCGCTTGGCTTCGTCTGGTTGCAGGTACTGGTTGTTTTCGTTGTGCTTCTTTTCTTCTAAAACGAAAATGATGTTGAATAATATATATGGCAATGACAATAATGACTCCAAGTGTCAAATATCCCAGAGAAAAGTGATGGATGTCATATATCTGTCCCTTGATTAATAAGTGCTCGTGATCCTTAAGAGCATCAATTTTTTGTTTTAGTTCGGTGATATTGTGAAAAATTGATTGTTCGGATACTGACTTGAATTGCATTTTATATAAAACAGATGGATGAAGTAGTTTGGTGATATTAGTTGATGTAATGAATGATGTACTTGTTGAGCTATAGTATAGGTTATGGGCTTGGATTGTAGTTGTTTTATCTCGAAGTATACATCCTGATGTCAACTCTAAAGTACCTGACCCGTCTAGCGTATACTGTGTAACATTATGACCGCAAAGAATGTTGATTGAAGTTGTGCCATTCATGACGTATATCCAATGATTTCGTTGGTGGAGAGGTGTCCATGATGTAGGTTCCACTAAATTAATGAGTGTACATGTTCGTGGAATAGTTGTCTGTGTCAATATGCTGATCTCGCAAGCACCAATGGAAGACCCCTTTTTGTATAACGGTTGATGTTGTGTACACAGGTACGTGTTGCTCTTAGACACAAGACATTTTTCTAATTCCTCTTGTGTAATGGGATAATATAGGTCTCGATGAAGGTTAACTAATAAATATTTAGTTGCTGGCAGGATGCTAATGAACGTATCGTTGATCTTGGTTGGAACTGATGTTAATTGTAGTAGCTCAAAGACCTCCATTGAAGATAATGGCAATTTTATTCTGAAGATAACTCGGATTGCTGTAAAATAACCTTCTACTGACATTAAGTTGTATAATGTCAGTAAATTATCTTGTACCGCTGGTAATTGTACAGTTGGGGGCAAGTGCTCTCTAATGATTGCTAGTTGATTTTGTAATTGTCGGGGAGTTAATAACAACGGATTGAGTTTCCCATGGTGGGTGTCGATGATAACATTCAACAATGCGATTTGCATTTTTTGATAACTACTAATAGCTAGTATTAATTGTGTAGCTAATGCGTTGAACGATTCCATTAATTTTTGATCTGTGACTTCTGATTGTATTGTACTTATGTGAATATTGAATCGTATTTGGAGTTTCGTCGCTTCTTGAGATTTATTAAAAATGTTGACGGTAGAGTCCACGATGGAAGTTTGATTTTTCAATAACTCTAATAACTGATGCTGATTATCGTCCAAATTTTCAATAACGTTAGACATTTTTTCTGCATATGTTGAATCTAGAACCCCAAACAAAGAGCTTGCGATGTTTCCGATTATGTCTAGCGGAGCTCGTTTGTATCGTTTATGTGCGTGAAGTAATTCATTGCCGTTTTGAATATCTGCAACTGTTTGCTTAAACTGTTGTATCGTTAGATTGCAAGTTTGTGAATCTTGTAATTTGATGCATATATTTTGTAACTGTAATATACTTTCATTTATGTGTCCAAGCTCGTCCCAGTATTTTGACATATTAAAATATACAACTAACTTCCAATCATCTGTCATTAACTTAGTTAGCCCGATGCTTTCAAAATAAAGTCCAGGCTGAGTCGTAAACGGCTTAATTATGGCTTGTGTAGCTCCTAAGGTTAGTAGAAGTAGACATGTAGTAAACAATAGTCCAATGGCAGCATTACCTTGTCGTCTGTTTCCTGGTCTAAAACAGAAGACACAGCGAATATATATAGCGGCTTCATATGCTTGTCCTGAATCGTCATAAAAAGCGTGCATTTGTACAGACTCTGGTATTTAATGATTAAAAATATGTCTGGACACTTTAATATCTTTTAGACATCTTAATTGAGAACGAAATTTGCACCATCGATCCTTTCATACAAATATATTCTTTTCCAAAGTACAATACCTATGCTAATACAGTTTTTCTACTGTAATTAAATACAAAACCTTTTTGTCAACTTCTTTACAGTGCCCTTGGCAGCCTCACCAAAGGAAAATAGAAGAAAAGGCTTGAAATCACTGTAAAACGGCTACTGATTTTTTATTGAATAATTTCATTCTTTTATACATAAAAATTGCTTACAAATCAATATTTACCACCAATTTTCAATATAAAACTCCATATTAATTAATTATTAATAAAGAAAAGAGTAAATTCATACATATATGTATGTATGTATGTATATGAATGTGTATAGATTATTTGCAACAAAAAATTCATACATATAAAGTGAATATCTATAAGAATTATATTTCAAAGTGCATTTACCTTTAATGAAAAATTATTGTGTAATTAAAATTTTTAACAAAAGAATATTTTTCCTACTAAAAATTGAACATTCTTGTCATCTATTCAATGATTTAAATAAATTTAAATGAAATTGTTTTATATATGAAATCTATAGAACTATCTTAATTCTAAACAGGAAATATTATAATAACATTAAAATTGTAGAAATAATTTAATTTATTGAAAATTGGTAGTCGTACAATATTAACCACAAAAATTTGTATTATTATTTTCCAATATATCTATTGTATAGTATATATGTTATGTTAAATTAAACAAGATTTACAGTAAACACAAAAATAACAGTAAGTATGAACAAAAAAAAAAAAAAAAAAAAACCAACAACAACATAAAATAGAATTCACTTTATTTGCAATCATCATTTTTAAAATACAACCACAAAATGTAAAAACAATTTAAAATCATCATCGATTCCATTGTATTTTAAAATTAAAACAATTGATATTCTGTCACAAAATAATTTTGATGTTATTAAATGAAATAATGAAAAAAAAAAAAATTGTATGTGTGTTATGTTGTTCGTATATTTTCTGTTATTTTAAATGTACAAAATTCATGCTAACTATTATACAAAAGAAAATTAATGAATATTTGGATTCTACTTTTTTCGTTTAACTAAAAATTCTATCCACGAAAAATGTTTCAAAGTATGTAAATATTTCAACGTGAAAGATTAAATTAATTATGTGACCTAAAAACATTAATTTTTATTCAAAAATTGATATTTGCATAAAATTTTTGTTGACAATTTTGAAGAAAAGACTTTAAAAAAGGTGTTTGCGAAGTTCTTTTGAATAGAAGATTTGATTAAATTTCAAGGATATAGCTCAAAATAAACGTGTTTAAAATAAGGCATCAAATTGAAGTGTATTTATGAAAGATCAGACCATTCTAGAGACTAGATTTAATAAAATATCACACTATGGGTCGAACTAATAGACGATATCTAATTTCGAATTTTTAGTTACTTATAGCTTAAAAAGCTTATTCTTATAGATTCTTATTCTTATTCCCACACCTGTGCCTGTGGCGGGAAAAATTTAATGAATAATAAAATAAATAATAAAATTAAAAAGGAGCAATAAATTTTGAATTTGGACAAGTAACGAGGATTTTTAGAATTACGAGAAAATTTTGTGCATCCTGTGGCAATCTTAAAAGGTATTAACATCTGTCTCGTACGTACATACATATATTGTGTTAATCTTGTAAGTCTTCCCATGATTGTCTTAAACGCCTTTTAGTTCTTGCTACTGTGGCGTAAATAAATATATGTAGTTATAGACCAATTTTTACCAGAATTTTCAAAACATAACAGAATATAATGTCCTTAATTATATCAATATAATCGTGAAAATTTGAAAAGATTCTCTAAACAAAAAGCTTCAAAACTCTTTTTATGGACCACACCATAAGTTTATAAACATAATATAAACATTTAAAATACCAAAGGCATATATGTGTATATGTATATACATACATTCATTGACTGCTCAATTATTATATTATTGATCAGATAAAATAAATCCTTTATATACGAGTATGTTGTCTAGTCTGATGATTGTTTTTCCTAAATGAGAATGATAATAATAACGATGATGATGGCTGATGGTGAATTCGTTTTGCTTTTTTTTTTTTTTATTTATCAAACTACTAAAATTTGCATATTTATCCTTTATTAAATGACATATAACATTAAGGCTTGATATGCTCACATTTTAGAAAATATAAAAACACAAAATATTTTAAACATTATAATAAAACAGAAAAAACATATGTATACATACAAAAAAATTTAATACAGAATCCCAGGTATTATTCTACTAGAAAATCCAACCTATACGTGTGAATATACAAGGATGTCTAATATAAAAAAAAAAACACAATATTATACACAAACATAAAACATATGTGAATAATAAATTAAAACACAAAAATAAGTTTAAAAAAAAAAAATAAAAAACAAAAAAAAAAAAAAACATAAAAACAACATTTAACCATATTGCGGTAGCTTTATGAATGTTATAAAAATAAATCTTAAACATTTTCATTCATTTCATATTACATATTTTTCAACCTGTAGAGATACAAAACAAAAACAAAACATACACTCATACATATAGGTATGTAGATAATACACATAATATTCACCTCTTTTTAATGAGTGCGGTTAAAACCGTATTATATTTATCTGAAAAATTTTAGAGAAAAAAAGTATATATTATATATACGTAATAGCTTTGAAACAAACACTTAAACAAAAATTTCAAAAATAATGTGCATTAAAAAATAAATAAAAAAAAGTAAAATAGAATTAAAATGAATAACAAAAAAAGATAATAAGATAGAAAATGTTTTTTTTAAAGTGTTTTGTGTGGAACAAAAAGAAGACATAATAAAAAAAAAAACAGAAAAAAAAAAGTATGAATAAAATAAATTTTTAATTATGATTGAGATTTCGATGTTGATAATAATGAAAATTGTATGAAAGATAATCTAATTGGAAAAAAATTTATTATAAAAAGTGACATTAAGTGGCTTAAACTTGAATTTTTTAAAATTTTTTATTTAATTTACTTTTCTAGAGGAATAAGGCAGAACCGTAGAAATACGTGTAGATACTTACATATGTACATATATATAGGGAAAAATTGTAGCCTATAAATTTCCTATTAATTTTGAAAAGAAAAATAATTATTTTCCTTAAGATGTATTTTGGAAACACAAACGTTGTTTTCTTCAAAAATGTGAGTTAAAGTTTCACAAAATTTTAATTTTGAAATATTTTCAGAAAAGTATAACAGAGAGGTAATCAGTCGAGTAAAATTGTGTGTATCACACAGTATCTGTGAGCTCTCCAGAAAATATCAATTACGTAATGATTTGTAATAAAATATTTACATATATTAAAAAAAAACTTTTGGAAAAATCACTTTTATAAATTACCACCCCAAATTACCCCAAAAAACGTGAATTTTTTTCACCTCATCGAACTCCTCATTCACTCATTCTAAACCAAAAAACCCCATGTAAATCCATCCACGCTTACTACCCTAAAACACTTTCCAAAATTCCACACTTTCGTCACGAACGTCACTCTTACACACAAAGTTATTTAGTCAAGCGTTAGTAAGTGGATAAAAGTTATTTAAAAAAAATCAAACATACCATATGTACGGTTCTTAATCATTTTTTCAAATATGATTTTAAAAACATATTATACTTTTTTTCAATATAACTCAAAAAGAGATATAAATAAAAATATAATTGAGGAGAAATACGGACTTTTTTTGAGAGCTTAAAAATTTTTCACCTATATCATAAATCTTACTTACTTACTCCATGGCACTACAGCCCATTGCCTTGGCCTTAATCCTAGGATCGGCTTTTTTCGTCCTATAACGCCACAATGGTCAGCTTTGTGTTAGGGCTGAATCAATTTCATTTTCAAGAAGATTCTTTGTCACTTTAAAAAATTCATTTCAATTTTGGCCTGCCTAAACTTTTTTATTCGACTAGTGGTGATATTCTTTGCCGTTTTTACCGTCATATTTTCTTACAACATGTCCGTATCAATGTAATTTTTTCTCTTCTAATTTCTCTTTAACGTCTAACGTCAGCAATTTTTTATCTACTTCTATGATATAGGTTTGTACCTACATACATAGGTACATTCGATTCCACATGACAAAACTATGAGAATTTGTGAGATTACTATATAAAAATTATAGTAGAATATTTGATTATTTTTCTTTCTTTCTTAACGCAATTATATTTTTAAATCATCCTGTCAACTTTGTACTAGAACAACAAATTACACTCCATCTGTTCTCACTGGCTAAAACTTTTTGACACCCTATAACTTTTTTTTGACTCATCATCATCCTTCCAATTTTTTGTTAATCTCTGTAGACCCTAAAATATATATATCCAGTATCATTTTTTGTATCACACCACCCTGCATATACATACAGTATGTATATGTATCTTATTTTTTTGATTCAAAAATCACACGAGAAAAATAATTTTGAGCAAAACATAAGTACATTTGTGTTAAAATATAATTAAAAGGATATTTTATATTACATATTGTGGTCATAATAAAAAATTTAATTTTTATGTAGATAATAATTAATTTGTCAAAAAAGATAATAAAAAAACCAAAAATTAAAATAATTTTTATTATTCACATAATGAAAAAAAAAAAAGCTTAATTACAAATAAAATTTTTTTAGAGTAATTTTTAACATTTTTTTTTTCATTTTTGGTAAAAAAACAAAAAATAACAGAATTATTACAGAAATTTCCTTTTATTTATAGGCTATAAGTACATTTTTTTTTTCCTGTTAATTTTAAAACAGCCAGTATGTGTACATATTCATTATTTTAAAATTCATTTTATATTCCTCTTTATTTTTATATTAATGTAAATACAACAATAACAACAAAATAAAAATTTATAAAAATCAAAATTATTTACAAGTGAAAAAAAAAAAATTCTCATATACATATACATAATAATTTTTTTGCTATGTTTGTATTTAATTTAAATTTAAATGTAAGCATTCGTCATACATATTCATAATTCATATTCACTTTTCAATTTAGTAAATTAAACAAAAAAAAAAAATATAAAAAATAATAAATGATAAAAATTGACATATTACAGTTGTAAAACATAAAATAATGCAAAATTTACAGAATAATTTATCGATAAATTAATTGAAATAGAAATTCGATCTTTTTTTTTTTCTTGTATTTTTCATGAATTTCCAATTAGAATTTTTTTATTGAAATTTAAATAAATTTCTTTTTCAGTCATTAAAAAATTGTTTGACTATTCAAATATTTTTTTTTTTATATTATTTATGCTAAAATCTAGAATGTAGAAAGAAATTTCTGTTTTTTTTTCGAATCAATAAATTTGAAATTTCAACTTCTTCTTCTTCGATAGCAGATCATATCGAACCAAAGCCTAATCAAATGTAGTTAAAGCTTCCTAGATTATTTCCTGTCATACATGCATCAACAGTTTTATTGGGATGCAAGCCACTAAATTCATTGGCAGAAAACGAATTAATTCTGGTACTTGTACTGAAATTAGAGTACTTGCTTAAATTCAATAAGGTGAGCCACTATTGTTACTTCAGTACCGAGCACTTATACCCAGTTCAAATAAATTTGTACCCATTTAAAGCTGAATTTGATCGGATTTAAACCTGAAAATTCCAACTTCAAAAGCTAGCAGTATTGTCCGTCTCTAAAATTTAAATTTAACTTTTTAAAAATCAATTTTTCTTTTATATGGGACATTTTTCGGATACATATTCCGTATATGTATGTAGGTATGTATGTAAAAAAAAATTATGTGTATATGAATTTTAATTCATGACCTACAAATATTTTTTTATTTCGATTGCGTTATTGAACGCATGAGATAAGATTTTTGACTATAAACAATTGGAAAAATGCCAAATATCTGTATCTCAAACCAAAAAACAAAAAAATACCATATAACACATTAAATTGAAATATTTATGTACATATATGTGTATAGTGCATCGCTTTTTGTATTCTTTTTTTTTTTATTTTTAAAAACAAGAAAATAATTTCCTATATGAATTTTCCTTTTTACAAAATATATCTTTCGGAATTAAAATAACAGAATATTATTGAGAGAAAAAAGCAAAACAAAAAAATCTTCTACATAAAAATTGTAAATTTTAACATCAACACACGAAAAAAAAAAGTACAATAAAATTTACATACAAAAATAAAATTTCTGTATGTAATTTTTCCCTCTTTTTAAAATATAAAAATCCTTGAAAATAAATAAAAAAATAAATAAAAATCTTTTAAAAATACATAAAAAAAAAAAAAAATTACATACCATTAAAACTCACATTTTGATTCAATGATCTATGTAAGTCCTTTTTACTACAATAAACAATATTGGCTTTCTATTTATTATTTTCTGTTTTCCCAATATGTGCCAATATAAAAAGAAAATATACATAACATATCGAATTGTGTGTGTGTGTGTGTGTGTTATTTACGGATTAATTACATGTTGTTTTTTTTTTAAATTCTTTTATTGGTTATATTCTATGGGAATTTACAATTTTATTTCATATATGTACATATACATATATTTAAAAATGGGTCAACTAATTGCCTTCGACATTACAATTTTGTTGCTGTTAGCTATTTTTTTTTTTCGCTCAATTAATACACTTTTTGTTTGTTTTTATTTCACAATTTTTAAATGAAAATTAAGTTATATGTTCATTCAATTTACATATAAGTTCAGTATTATTGCACTCTGCAAAAATAACATTTTTGTGTGTTTCCTTTTTTTTTTAAGATAAAAATACAATAATATAAATATACATATGTACATATATGTATGTATCCTCTGTATGTAACAATTTTGCATTTATAATAATCTATACATGTATGAACATATAATTGAAAAAGAACATATATGAATCGTTATCACAGAAATTTACAAGAAAAAATATATGCAAAATTTTAAAAATATTACTTCAGGGTGAAAGTACTATATGACTCTTTCAATTATCTGGTATTTCCCATGTTAATATTCTCAAAAATAAAAAAATAAATGAAAAAAAAAATAAATAAAAACATAAATATCATCGTATCCAAGTTTAAAACTAAAATACCAGAACAAATATATATATGTATGTAATATATGTGATTGTGTGTTTTTAGTGTTAATTATTAAGGACAAATGAAAATAATACATGATCGTATCTGTAGATTAAACATTGATTATTTATTTTTAACTTTTTTTGTTTTATTTTTAAAAAAAAAAAAAAGTATTCTTTTGAATAAAGAAATAAAAATTTATTAGAATAATCTTTCAATCATATTTCCGACATAACATTTTGGCATCATATGGCCATTGTGGACATTTAAATTTATAGAAATCTAATTCTCTTGAAATGAACATTTTCAAAATTTTATCTTATTATTTTATGTATAGATTCATATATACAATGTGTATTTAAATAGATAAATTATACAGATAAAATATAAAATTCACACAGATGGTTGAGCATGATTATTTGAAAATTTAGCTTATTAAAAATATTATAAATTTTCAATATATACATATACATACTTAAAAATACTTATTAAAATTTTATATTTATATGTATAGAAAGTAAAACATTTTCAAATACATATTAAATGTTATAATCTAAATGATATTTATACTTTTAAACTAGAAATTATGTACATACATATATAAAATCATAAATTCAATCTATTGTAGAACAAGAGAAGAAGAAGAAAGGGAAATTTTCAATTTCATAAATAGAAAATCTTCAATAAATTTGTTTTTTTCAATGTTTGATAAAAAAATAAATGTTATAAGGACAATTAACAAAAAGTTCTTGAAATTTTGATTTCAAGGACATCATTTTTTGTTTTCAATATGTTTGAATTGTTTTAAACAATTTTACTTTTAGTGAAGTAAAATGAGCTCTTTGATTCCTTTTCTCTTGTTTTTTATTTTTTCTTTGAAATTCATTCAATAAGGAAAATTAATGTGGAAAATATTTTTCCTACAACTTACAAGACATAGAAGGTTGGGTTTTAGGAATATTTTTACTTTCTGATCTTAAATATGGTATTTTAAAAATTCTTATCACGTAAACTTTTCGTGCTGGAAAATGATTTCCGGGTTTTTTGTTGTTGTTGTATATTTTTACTGGTAAAGTGCTCTGTACTTAACGCTCTTCTGAAAAAGTTGTTGAGAATGTTCTGTTTTTTACTAAATTTCTTTAAGTGAATGTCCTATCTGTAATGTTAAATTTTAATTTGTACTATAATTCAAATTTAAAATTTTGTGAAATGTTGTAGTAATTTTTGGAAAAATAATTATGGATTTTTGAACACTTCAGTATTTTTGAGTATCTTTGTAGAACTTTTCAAAAATGTTACTTTTTTCTTTTTGGAATTTCTTGTATTCTTGGAGAGGAGGTTGGTAGTTTTTTAATTATCATCTTTATCACCATATGATTATCGTCCGTCATTAACACAACAGTCCTTGATGGATCTTAGTTTCCTCTACTAATGAACACCAGACTCTCTGGTGCTTATAGCTTAAATCTTTCCATGTACGAAAATTCATTTTTCGGAAATCTTCACACACATCATCTAGCCAACACTTCTCAGGATTGTTGTCAATAAAGCTCCTTTTCGATTGTTTCTGAAAAAAATCAATGAAAATCCGTGAAAAGTTTCCATAAAACAAAAAACAATATTAAATTGATATTCTCATCTATAATTGAATTTTTCAATTTTTCACATTTTCGAATGATAAACCTGATAAATTTTAAGATATTTGTTGTGAAAATTATAATCTATTTTACAAAAAAAAACAAAAATTTCAAAGTACCTACCTTTGTATAATGTGAAATTTTATTTTGTATCTATACACAGCAAAATAAAGTTATCTATAATTGAATTTAAAAAAAAAAAATCAATCGTTACTTTTATGATAAATCAATAAATATATTATACAGTACATAATTTCCAACTTGTATGTGGGCATTGTCGGTATAGATAAAAGTTTCATTATTAGTTGTTATTTAATTAAATCTCCTATATATGATATATTTTCAATCTAAATGTGTCCTGAATATCCTTTTTTTGTTTTCTTGTATATTGAACTACGAACAAACGATATGAATTTAATAGGATTTAAATAATAATAATCAACAACAACAATAACAATAATAATAATAACAACTTCTCATATATGAATGAATATTATTTTTGTTTATCTTATTATATGTCATATAATAATATTTTATTTATATGTACATATTTATATGTAAGTATCTACTTTCTATAACAAATATGAAAAAAAATTTACATATATATATTACAATCCTCTAATAATGAAAAAGGATATTCAAACGAAAATATATAATCTACTTACATGTTTTACAAGATTAAAAAAATATATACATACATACATATATGGATGTAACTTTTATCACACTTTTCTTCCAGTATATATGACATTTTCTCTTTATACATTTACCATATAATCATATTTTATAAACTTAAAATAACAATGAAATTTTTTGAAAAACGAACTTACGTTAACGTACAACACTTATTATAATACAAAAATATTAAATAAAATATATATACATAGTATATAATATAACATCATGCATGTTTGTAGCAATATATCGTAACGAATGAATGCATCATATGCCCGGATGTAGCTTAACATTTATTCAAAATTCGACTATACTATACGAATATCTTTTAGATTTTTGAACTCTTTTCTCTATAAATATACACACAAAAATGTATTTGGTATATTTTAAAGTTGCATAGGAAAAGTTTTGTATCTTTTGTATATGATCCTTCTGATCAACATACAAAAATATACTCTTATATTTTATAAGTAACAGTATATATTTAAAAGCAAAATTCTGTAGTTCCTCCAGATCGTATATATGTATGTATGTATAAGATAAAATAGTATAAAGTATCAAAATCTTTTCATGCTGTTTATATGCACATTGTAAATTGTTCAACGGTATGTAGCATATTCCATTTTATAATTCACAAAAAAAAAAAAATATATTTCAATTTTACAATCTCTCTTTCACTAAGTGTATTCCTTGCATTTTTCATTTCTATATACATATGTATGTACATCCAGTTATATACACATTTCATTGATTTTATAATATTTTCTTGTGTGATGAATGAATGAAAATCCTGTATGGAAAATACAATTAGAAAAGGAAGAAAATTTTCCATAAGTAAAATGGCGTAAAAATACAAATATATGTATATACCTATATATATGTACACATTCAATTTGTTTGTGTGTATGGGTAAAAGTACAAAATATTTTCATATAGGAAAAATTAGAGATCAGCAGAAAAAAAATAAAAAAAATGAAATACTAATAAATAGTCGAAAGGACAAAAAATAAGTACTGTTATCAATTGGAAAGAGTAACATGTGTCTAGGATTATTATTAGCCTTCTATCAGTAGACACCATACACAAAATGAGTTAAATTCTATTACTTTGTGAAATTTTATTATCTATCTTTTCCTTCCTCAACTTTCAATGTATTAATCATATTTTTGTTTGAAAATTTTATGATATTATACGAAGGTCGCCTTCATCAACAAGATTTTATTTTCTCTTTTATTTATCTGTATTTATACATAGAATACACTATAGGTATAAAAATATATAAAGGACCCTTCAATATTCTTTACACATTTACATTAAATAAGAATAAAACGATATAAGTATGAGATATTATTTTTTTCCATAATACATAATTTCGTATCTATAGATACAATAAATATCTATATACATAATACTGTTAACGAGAATCATATATTTTCAAAAATCTATATATGATATGAAAATTCATTCACCCCCTTCTTCTTTTTTTTTCTTTTTTCTTCATTATTCATATATTTTCATTTTCATTAGGTTTTTTGTGCAGAAGATAACGATAATTTTATTTTACACTTGGCTGTGCAATTTCCGGTCGCAATTCGATGAAAATTAAACTCCTAAAAGAGCTTAATTGTATTAAGTGCTTCCTATCTTTTATGAAAAAAAAAAAAAAAAAAAAAAAAAAAAACTAATAAAGAAAATAAAAAAGATATTCTAAGTAATAATTTCCAAAGATATACATATAATAATTTTTCAGTTTTATTATTATTATTATTTTTTTTTTTTTTCAACTTTTTGAAAGAATTTATAATCTTCGTATATATTCAAAAAAAAATAGAGTATCTTTTTAAATTGAAACTGAAAGAGAAAAGGCTAATAGAAAATTTGAACAAAAAAAAAATAAATAAATTTATAGGATGAGATGTAAAATTAAATTATGATTAGTAAATGAAATATATGAAAATAAAGAGGGTATTTTTCCTTTTTATTTTTTGCTTTTCTTTCTATCTTTTTTCAAAAGATTTTGTGGGAAATCAAAATATTTTTATAATTGACAAAGGGTAATTGGTTTTAATTAAAAATTATATTGAAAAATTCATATTATGAATATGATGATGGAATAAGAACTTTTATTAAAAATTGAATTAGGGAAAATTGGGATATTAAAAATAAAATTAAAAAAAAAAAAGTAAGTAAGAAAATGAAAATATAAAATAAAGTTGAAATTTATAAAATTTATTGGATGGAAAAAAAAGTGATCGAAATATTTTTAGAACAAAATAAACTCAGAAGAGAGAAAACTTTATTGTGTTGAATCCTTTTTAATTTTTTTCATACAACTGCAGTACGAATCGGTATATGTACGTACGTACACTTATGTAATTAAAATATTAGTTTTAAAAAAAAAAATAAAACATTTAAAGAACATTTCTAAAATACAAAACAAACAAAAGAAATTGAAAATTCTAAACATAAAATTAAATATCCGTGATATACCGCAAAACAATCCTTATATTATTAGAAAATTTTTAAATATGTATGTGTAGATGTTATTAAATACACGAACTATCATGTTTATGTCAGTGTGTGTGTGTGTAAAAATAAAATTGATTAAAATAAATTTTCCTAAAAATGAAAAATATAAATCTATTTATCATTTTATATACGGATATGTTGAAAAACAAAAAATTAAGTTGTATGTTATTTTATTCGTATAACTCATTTTTTTTTTCTATTCATCCTATTTTGGAAAAAAAAAAAACAATTTCTGGCAGTCTTTCAAATATGTATTTTTTTTTTTTCTAAAATAAAAAAAAAGTG
The DNA here is from genome assembly GCA_939192795.1 of Bombylius discolor. NCBI lineage: Eukaryota > Metazoa > Arthropoda > Insecta > Diptera > Bombyliidae > Bombylius > Bombylius discolor. The sequence goes on along the minus strand of OW584241.1, from coordinate 14,746,544 downwards.
AAAATCATTTATTTTAAAATTGTGCGTCAGAAATAATAAATGTGAAATGTGTTATTTAAGCAAAAAAAAAAAAAAAACAAGAATATTTTCTAAATTTTGTTATTTAATTTTTATATTGAATTACTTTTTCAGTTGTTATTTTTTTTTTATTTTATTTCAGCCAAAATATTTCATGTTTAAATATTTTCAAAATCTCCATAACAGAATAGAAATGGTAACGAAAATTATAAAAATGGGTTAACTTTCTTTATTCCCTTTGTCCCCCCACCAATCAATTTTTTTTCAATTTTCATGCGTCATCTCTGAGCCAATCTACTCGTATACTTAAGTAAAATAAAAGAGGGGAATGCGTTTTTTTCTAAATTAGATACTCAATAAATCTACAATTAATCCTACTTTTACATATTTTTTCTAAATACAAGTGGATTTTTTACAAAAATTTTTCAGTGTATTTATTAACCGCAAGAAAAACTTCCCTATTATTTGAAATTTTTTTAATTTATTATTGTGTTCAATTGTATCCAACATTACACACGCAGTTCTATACTCTTGGCTGACTTCAAAAATGTTGATCCTTTTTTTTTTTTTTTTTTGTTGGTTTTCTGTGTAATTTCGCTAATAAAATTTCTAGTGAAATAATTTTAAGTATTCTTTTGTTCCATCAACGATCTTTGTTCCAATTAGTCCTTTCATATTTAATTAATTTTAATTTGATTTCAATACTCGAACATTGAAAAAAGGATAAAATTCAAATTATAATATTGAAAAATATTTTAAATAATTTCAAGTATTTTAATGTTGTTCCAATTAATATAATGATTATAGAATTATTTCTCCTTTTTTCTTTTTTTTCTCTCTCAAGTTTTAACATTCTTTCAAGGTTCAGTTTTTGAATCCAGATTAACATCCTTCTGGGGAAAAAACTAATAATAATCATACTTCAAAACAAACAAACAAACAAAAACAAACATTTTAAAAATTAATTTTCACATCTCACATCGCACAAGAATTTCCCACATGTATTTCAATTAATTAATTGCAAAATTTCATTAAATTAAATAACAATAATATTTAAAAAAAAAATAAAACTAAGAAGAAAAAGAAAGAACATAATTTCTATTCCGCTCTAATTAATTTACTCAAAAAACTTTTCCATCAAAATACAAATAATAAATCTATATCTTTTTTTTTTTTCTCATAAACTTTCCACATAAATATTCTCTTACAGATAAACTTTTTATTTTTCTCCATTGAAATATTGTTTTTTTTTGTTGTTTTTTTTTTTTTTTGTAAATTTCAATTTAAAATTCTGGGTTACCAATTCAACCCATCAATTTAAATGAAATTACATATATTACATAGTTTTCAATTTTCTTTTTCTTTCTCAATTTAATTTTTTTAATTTATGTAAAAATCTCAAAAAATAAAAAAAACATAATATTCTCTATTAAAACTCATAAATACTATATTAAACTCAAGGTACATATATGTACTTATATATGTACATACATATATACATATACGTATATGATATTAAAATATTATACATGAATGCAGATTTATAAATATTTACTTTTACCGCAAACTATTTTTCTCTTACACATATACATATGTATACCAAGTACCTATAATATAAATATATAATAATAAATATATTAATTCTTTTTAGCTTTAGTTTAATTCAAGTTTTTAGTTTTTGAAATTTATGAAGCTAATAATTCTGAAAAATAAGTAAATTTATGTTGATTTCAAGTTAGCCATATAGTACCACCTAACAACATTTGTATTTACTTTTATATTTTATATATGAACTTTTACATAAAGTAAATAAATTGAAAAAGGAAAAAAAAAAATAGAAAAAGAACATACATTACATATGTGGTTGAAATTTATTTATATTTAAAAAAAAAAAAAAGTGCACTAAAAATAAAATATATGTATGTATTACTTTTAAGTTCTTTTTATATACTCACATGTACCGAGTACATTTATCTCATGTATGAATTTTCAAGGATTACATTTATCCACATTTTATAAAATAAAAACAAATTAAAAGATTTTTTTGCTTTTGTTTTTCAATTTATCATGATTTAAAAACTTTGAAAAATAGTGTTTTTTTCTTCCTTGTTTTTTTTTTTACCATCTACATTTTACATTTTAATTTTATTTAACTCAAATAAAAAGATTTAATTGAAAAAAAAAAATAAATAAAAGATTTTGTTTTTAATGGAAATTTATCAGATGAATGTATACCTAATTACAGAAATTATTAACAATATTTTTAAGTTAAAAAAAATAAAATTACTTATTTTCAAATTGATATAATTTAAATTTAAAATTAAAAAAAAAACAAAAAAACAAAAGATTTTTATCGAAAAAAAAAAAAAAATTAACAAAGACAAAGTAAAGCTATGTATGTGTAAATAATATACAATTTTATATTTTTGACAATGAAAACCGCTAGTTTCGAAAAGGACAAATATATTATAATCGGCAAGACCTCTTTTCCGAAGACCTGAATGTTTTAGTTTAAGAAACTTTCAATCAATGATTTCTAATCCGAAATTAGAAAATTGGTATCCTACGACCTACAGAAGCTGATTAAGATTGTAGGAGATTTGAGTATTCTTCATCAATAATTAAGTAGTAACTAAGAAAAGTGAGCGAAATGGCTTCCGAGAGTTCAATGGTAGAACAACGTCCCGAAAAGGCAGAGGTATGTGGTTCGATTCCAAGTCTGATCGAATGTCGTTTTTATTTTCTTAGTTCAGTACAAGATATAGGAGATTCATATTTAGCGATTTGTAAGATGTACATATATTTTAAGCTTCACTTTTTAACTTTTTTTTTCTTTTGAACGGACTTACCGATAACAATTTTTTCTAAACACATTCAAATCGCACATTACAAAAGTATTACAAAAGTAACAAAAAATTTTATGTTCAGTTTTTTTCTATTAATAGTCGAAATACAAAATTTTTCTTTTATTATTGAATTCTATATAATAATTACCAGAAATTTCACTTTAAAAATGTAAAACTTTTTAAATTACAAATTGTATGCATATGTATACACAAATGTAAATAAAATCCAATTAGTAATTTTAAATTAATGTTCAATTAAGTAATACACCATACATTTAATACAATATTGTATTAATTAAAAAAATCAATCGCGATCCACTAACAAATATCCAATTTTCAGAAAATCAAAAACCTATTGTTGTAAATTCAAACATTCAAATCTATAAAATGAAATTTAAATTTCTATGCATGCATATAGAATAGATAGATGATGTAGATCAAAAGTAATTTTCTGGAGCTCATTCAAAATGATTTGTAATACACCGAAAACAATCAAGTATACGGGCATCGATTTAAATAAATTCTTTGTGAAAATATAAAAAAAAAAGACCAATTCAATCGGTATATATCTAAAATTCTATATATACTCGTATATAGCATATATAAACCGTGATATAATCAAGTTACAATCAAAAGTTAGTATTCGAATTAATGAAATTTCTCTAATTAGATGAGCCTGTACGCGCATACATATATATTATACTGTTGAATAGCGAAATACCGTCATTCGTTAATTATATATTGATACAACATTTTATAATGATATATCATTCAATGATTCGAATACATAATTACAGCACAGCATTATCTATACGAAAAAAAAGAAGAAAAAAAAATGTATCTTGAATACAAACAAGATAAAAATTCAAATTAAATTTCCGCTTATTTTATTTTAACTTGAATTTTTCATAATTTTTATTTTAATTCTAAGCAATAAATATCGAAAAAAAAAAAAGTATAAACTTAAACTTAAAATTATTATTATTTTCATATAAAAATTATATATTATTAAAATATCACAATATCGTGCACAAAATAATATGTGACCTTAAGTACTTACATAAAATAGTTGTGTGTACTTTAATCTTTAAATATTTTATAAAACCCTTTGGGAATCTTTTTCTCGTGACTTTCTTTAACAACAAAAATAACAAGTATCTATGTATCTATCTATCTAAACTCTCTCTGATGATAGAGTTGAAAAAAATTTATATATTGTCTTCAAAGTTTATATACTTTCTAAGAAGTGAAGGGTGATTCGTCAGATTTACACAACTTTTGAAATTATAGGTTTCGATTGAATTAAAAAAGACAGAAAATATGATAAATACTTGCATTACTTTTTTTTTTAAAAAAAAAAAAAAAAGATAGCTTTTCTGTATGAATTTACTTAGACTATTTTGTTTTCTATTTTTCTTAAAATGAAAACATTACAAGGCGATGAAATGTACATTTTTGAGTTTTTTCGTCATTAGGTTAGGTTAGGTAGGTCGGCCATTTGCTGTCATAATCAAATCCACTAGAAAGCCCATTGTGAAGGCCTTCGACATATTGTGAAAAAAAATGACCTATTATAAAAACTATCCAGATTTCCCAATGAATCAATTTAAGACATTTAGTGCAATCTTATCCGAGTCGTCCACACTGTCGAAGAGCCTTGTCACCCAAACAAACGAGCTGTGGTTCTTTTAAAGCTGGACATTTGCAAAGTAACTGCATTATTGATGCCAAGTTTATTTAGCTATTAGCCCCAATTAGGCTTTTTTCGTGATACAATTTTCCTATTTTAATTAATCTTATCAAAAATTATTACCAGAGATTTTTTTGAGAAATTCAAGAATTCAAAATCTCAACTTTCATTTGAAAAAAAAAAACAATTGATTTTCAAATTTAATAAACTTTATACACAAGTAACACCCTACCTCCTTCAAAAAATATTCTCAATCGATATATCTGACGGAATCTTTCAATATAACTTTGAACTTTTCCACATAAACTCAGAAAAAAAAAAACAACCTAGAAAAATTTTTATTTTATTGAAATCCATTTTTTTTCTGATATGATCGAACATAATAATGGTATTGAAAAATAATATACATACATACATAGAAGGTAAACATGAGTACATTTTCTTATATTATTATTATTATTTTTTTTATTTTTTTATTTTTTCATTTTGAAGCTCTATAACTAATGATCCGCGATATATTTATTGTACATTCATACCTGCATGAAAATTTGTTATATCATATTATAAAATGGTAAATAAAATACACAGGCACACAATATAAACTCGTAAGCTTTAAAATTCAATTTTATAGATACTTTTAAGTTACTCATATATCTAAGTATCTATACTTTATTATTATTGTTATTATTATAGATATTTGTTCATGTACAAACATTTCAAATCTCATTCATTATAAAGTTTGAAAAAAAAAAAAAAAAAGAAGAATTAAAAAAAAAATAATAATAATGAAAAAAAGAAGTTCAACATGAAACTAGAAAAGTTTTTTTTTTTTTTTTTGTTTTTGTTTGTTTCATTTTTTTTTTTTTTTTTTTTTTTTGGTTTTACATAAAATGATGGTGTGTGGAATCAATTGATTGTTTTGTGGTAAAAGTCATTCAGAATCAAATTATACCAAACATGAAATTCTTGTTCAAAACTATTACAACCGCCACCGCAGACGCGCGTATATACCTCTTATAATAATATATTTTCATATTACAATTCATTAAACACATGTACCAACAACAATAACAACAACAAAAATTTTATATATAGTTCATTAAACGTTAATATAGTTATAATTTCTCGTATATACCTGTTTGAAAAGTGTAGTCAAGATACAATATAATAATTACAATTACTCATTAAAAAAAGAAAAAATACATCAATTTGTTTTTTTTTTCTATTAAAATAAATTTTTTAGTTTCACATTTAGATAATAATTTAATGTAATTTGAATGTATAATCACGTTTCAGTGAATATTTTAATACAATTTTGTTTTTTTTTTTTTAATAATTTTGTAATGTTAATTGTGTGATAATAAGTATACGCGATAATTTTTAAATGATTTAATTTAAATTTATTAACACAAATAAATTGAATAAAAAAAAAACACACACATTTTAAAGAAAAAAAAAAAAAACAAAATAAAAACGATAAACGATGAAAATAATAATTTAAAAATTGTGAAAAAAAATAAAAAACAAAAAAAAAAATTGAAAATTATGAATATCATAAACGATTTGTTTGCCGTTATTCAATATAAATTGATTAAAGGTATTTAATGACCAAATAAAAAAATAAAAAATAAAAAACATTACAAAAATTACACAAGTTATTTATTTATTTATTTTTTTTTTTTTTGTTGAGTTAAATTATTGTCATTATATTTTTGTATTCAAAATTTGCAAGCAAACATATTGCAAATTTTTGCAATATTAAATAAAAAGCAAAAAACAAAAAACAATAATATTGAATAATAAATAAATGAAAAAGGAAAAAATACATTATTTTTTAATGAGTCATGTTTAAACATTTAATTTACAATATTTTTAATTTAAGATACGAAAAAAAAAAATATGTATATATAAAATAAACAATGTATGTATGTATACGTATAAAAATGGATAAAATAAAATTATACGATAATTTTATATAAAAATATGTAAATAAAATGCATACAAGTATTAAATATTATTCATTAATTACAAACTGAATGCATACAACAAAAAATAAAATAATGGATATTTATCATATAAAAAATGTAAGTATGTACCTACACTACAATTTATTAAAAAAAAAAAAAAAAAAAAAAAAAAACAAAGATTAAATATTAAAGGACAAAAAATTAATTTCAGATATAATTAAAATTTTATTGAGGATAATAAAAATTTACTTTTTTTTTAATTAAATTTTATCGAACATATTTTGTTGTAGAGTTTTTACAAAAATTTGGAATTACTAAGAAACTGTCGAATAAAATGTTTTTCCCGTAGTAGGAAAACTTTTTTCAAGGTCTCAAAAATTCTCAATTGAACTTATTCTACAATGGTGCTTAATTGATCATTTGATAAAATCAATCTTTTAAATTTTGAAACACCTTCTTGCTAAATCAGTTCCTTAACATCCTACAGGGAATTGTTAGACTAGATTTTGTTAGCCCAGACTGTTTGCCAAAATAAAGCAAGTGCGGATTATCCAAAGGACATTGCTTCCAAACAAACGATCCGTCGTTCTTTCAGAACTGGACATTCACAGAGTAAATCAATGTCTGAAACTTTCACATAAATCATTCGATGGTACGCCGACTTTACTGGCCATGACCTCCGATCAGTCAATGTCCAATGATAACACAACACCGACCGGTTTTCAAATGTACCATATCTTTGAAGTTTTAAATTATTATAATAGCCGAAAATTGGCAATAATATTTCGTCTTTTATACCTTTCAAGCTAGCAAGTCGCAAGATACTGTATACATCAGTTCTGCTTGAAAATATCATTAAAAAAACGATAAAATCAAAAAAAAAATGAAAATACCAGCTAAATACTTTGTTTTACCACCTAAGAACTACAGGGTGTTTTTTCATTTTTATTTTTATATAATCTCAAATAGATTCTTTCTGTTTTATTTTTAATCTGAAAAATGTTTCATATTTATCACAAATACCCTGTGAAAGTTATCGCTCTAATTTATTTTTCTTAAAGAAGTTGACTATAAAAAATTTTTGAAATCTTTTCAAGAAATTATCAAATTATCACGTACAAGTTAAAAATAAAACAAAAAAGTACCTACTTACTATATGACCCGAAAAAATAAAATAAAATCTTTACAAAAATGAAACATTGAATGTTGTGACTCATAAACTATTAATTTTACTAAGAAACGCTTCAAAGAACCAAACTAATCGTTTTAATTTTTTTTTATTAATTTTTCTTACTTTAAAATCGTAAAAATAATTTCTACTCTCAAGAAGATAAGGTTAGAGAGTTAATTCAAAAATGCAGTAATGCGTAATCATAATACCAAATTATTTTTTTATACCTTAAATAATAATGCATCATGATTGCATTATTGCATTTTTTGAATATACTGAAAGTTATATTGAAAAAACAAAAACACAGTGAGTCATTTTCATCATGCAATTTTTTCAAATTAATTAAAAAAAACAGAAAAACAGAAAATAGTATGTAATGTACATATGTTTTGAATCATTGAATATTTTCCTGAAATTCTTGAAATTCTTTTGATATTTACTTTGTATTTTTTGTTCGTGCTTTTTTTAAAAATTTTTTTAAATTCACAACATCGAATCATTGTTACTAGCTAACTAAAATATTTCAAGATATGAAAAAAAAAAGTAATAATAATAAAAATCAATAAAATATGACAATTTAATTACAATTTGTATATATAATTATTCCCTGAGGTACATAGAATACATCACAAATTATTATCTATTCAAAAATCATTAGCTTGTATATTTTATAATTGAGCATTGTTAGGTAAACTAACAAAATTTAAAAACATAAACACATTATTCATATGGGGAATTCCATTTTGTAACGGGTGTGACATGCTGACTCTTAAATATTGAAAACTCGTAGAGCAATTGCACTCTGATTAAACTTAAATGTTCCTAATATGCCCTCTAGTGAAAGCAAACGACGGCTACGATAAAACAGAAAAATTCAAATATTCTTAATCAGAATCGTCACTTTAGTAGCGTAACGGGTGTGACGCTGAAGATTTTGAATTTCACGGATTTTCGTCTATTTCACTGAATATCATAAAATTTTCATATAAACAATTCCAAAAATTATTTTTAATTATATTGTAGAAACTTGAAAGAATCTTTTGGAAAAATTTGACGAGGAACAATGCAATACTTTTTTCATAATTACAAAAAAGAAATGTAACGGGTGTGACATATTTTGTAACGGGTGTGACAGCGAAACGAATTTCTACTGATAAGTAGCAAACATTTTGTTTTTAATACTGTTCCTCATCGTGATATCGTAAATAATTTAATACTAGATACACCAAAAATTGATATATACTTATCTCTACCAGCTTTATTAATATTAATTTTAAGGAAAAAAGTGGTCGATTTGCGTGGAATTCTCCATATGCATACTTACTTTGGTATGCATAATGTATAAAAAGTAACTCAATAGGAATAATTAAGATACATTAAATAGAAAACATATTTTACCCAAGTGTTTATTACAAAAATAAAAAACTAGATAAACGAGCATAGTAATTCTCATTATCAAAACAAAATTTTTTGTTTTTTTTTTTTATTTATAAAACAAAAAGTAACTATAAAAACGATTGAATCTTGTACAAATTTACCCAATTTTCACCTAGAAAATATAATTTTATTAATCGTTAACAAACATTTAATATGATAACAATTATTATCTATAAATTTACACTGATAAGATACTTTTTTTTTTTATCTAGAGAAAATTTATACAATTTTTTTATTTTTTTTATTTTTTTTTTTTATTTAATTTTTTTGTTGTATGACAAGTTTTCATTTTTATCACACTGAAGTTTAAAGTAAAATATTATCCAAAAAAAAAAATAAATCAAAATTACTTAATAAATGTATTTATTTATTTTTTACTTCCATAATTCTATACAAACAAACAAAAATAGTGAATATTTAATTAACACAATTTTTTTTTTGTCTAAGTTTTTAAATAAATTTTAGTTTCAATGAATCATAAATTAAAATTTTTAGTAAGTACCTACATAATTTTGTTTTTGTGTTATTTTCACTTCTTATTTTTTTTTTTTATGTTTTTTTAAAAGTTTATATTGAAAAGTTTTGATAAAGTGCACCTTATCATTATTTAATCACAATTTCTTAGAAATTACTCTTAATTTTTGTTTTTTTCAAAAGTAAATTAAAAGTACAGAAAACTTTAAAAAATAATAATAAAAAATTTACAGGAATAGAAAGTCCTATAAACGTTAACTAAATTCTAAAATTTAAGATGTAATCATTTCTATCTAAATTACAGAGGCAAAGATTGTTTTTTTATTTCTTATAGATTACTTTTATTTTTGCATTGAAAAACAAAATTGTTAAAGCATTAGGCCATAACGAGTCTTTTCTTGCTTTTTTTCAAGTATAAACTCTTATGGTGCTTATCATATTTTAAAAATGCAAGAATTGAGTTTTATAAGATTTTTAAGAATTTGTATTCACACTAAAAACGTTTTCAAAATAATATTTAAGAAGGTTTTAGTGAGAAAATAAGACAAAATCGGTTCACACACATTGACAAATGTGTTTTAAAGGTGTTGTTCAACTCCTTTGAACATTCAAAGTTTTAGTGAAATTTCTGTAAAAACAACTGAAATTGAAACTCTAAAAATCTTTTTCAAAAATATTTTCCATATTTGTAGATTTCACAACTCCCTTCAAACTAAATGTAGGTATAAAATCGGAATAAAAATGACGAAAATATTTTAGAGCAAATTTGACACTTTTACTAAAACCTACCCTTAATTTGGAGAAAATAAAACAAAATTGATAGTGTAAAAACTTATTCATACACTTATCTTTCAGATACTTACATTATTAACATTTATCATCATAAAATATGTTACTGCACAGCAAAAAGACATACCTTACACACCAGTTAAAAATATTTGTAAAATATGTGTTTGTTTAACAGCACAAGATGATATACAAAAAATACATCATGTATTAAGTTGTTCAACGAAAAATTTTAAACATATTTTAGCCGATTGGCCAGAAGAGTTTGGAACTAATCATACAGGTATTATTTTAATTTTTTCAGCTTTTAGCATGACCGTTTTTTTTTTTTCAAAATTTCATACTTTTTTGTATTTTCTTATAGGACAAGAAATAATAGCAACATTTTCTGGTAATTCAATTTCATTATTACAACAGATTCCACAAACCAAAGGTATATTGTCATTCAGTTGTAGACATTGTGATATTAAAGAGATTCAATCACCAGCATTTGTTGATGTTCCAAATATATTAAGATTAGATTTAAGTTGGAATGAATTAAATGGTGATGTATTACGTCCAGATGTATTTCGTGGTCCATATAATGTACATTCATATGAACCAATTTCACTTGAAGATTTAAATTTAAGTCATAATAATATTCATACACTTGATAAACGTATATTTGAACATGTACCACATTTAAAAAAATTAAATTTAGCATTTAATAAATTTGATGTAATTGACATAACATCAGCATATGCTATCGGTTCTGCAACAGAGCTTGAGGTAATTAGTACATATGTATATGATTTTGTTTTTTGCTTTATATTAACTCAAATTTTCAATATATGTATTTTTTTAAAGTATTTAGATCTCTCTCATAATGGATTAGAAAAATTACCAGATTCATTATTCAAGCAATTATTTAATTTAAAAGAATTAAATTTACAAGAAAATAATATAAAAACTGTACCATCAGCTTTATCTTTACTTGGTTCATCATTATTAACATTAAATCTTGGAAATAATTCAATTGAAAATATAAATTCAAATAGTTTTATTGGATTAAAATTATTACGTAATTTAAATATAAGTGGAATGAATCAATTGAAAATAATTGAAAATGAAAGTTTTTCAACATTAAAAAAACTTGAAGTATTACTTTGTCGGAATAATCCATTATTAACAAGCATTGATTTTGAAAATATAAAATCTGCTGAAAATTTAAAAGAAGTGAGTATCTACCTATACAATAAAAAAAAACCCGCCGTGAAAAAAATTCTTGCAAATTAATTAAATTTGAATGAAAAATTCACATTTTTTTGTTGTTTTTTTTTTCTCTTTTCAGTTGGATATTTCAAATTGTGCTCTCAAAACACTTGTTATAGAAATTGATTTAAATCAAATTAAAAAAAATGCTACAACATCAGCTATAACAACATCATCAGAACAACAACAAAAATCAACAATGTGGTGGAAAAAATTAAGAATTTTAAAAATTTCAAATAATCCATGGAATTGTGATTGTATGATTATTAAAATTTTTGAACAATTTAAACAACAATTTATTCATGCTGAAGATAAACCACGTTGTAAAACACCATATGATTTAGCTGGTTCATTAATTTATGATTTATCTGGTGAAAATATTTGTAATTTACCAATGCCACGTAAATTAAAAATTCCAATACATGATCCACCAGCATATCTTGAACCAAAATCATTAGCATTATCAATTGTGACGGTAACAGCTGTAGTTGCATTTGGATTACTTATTGGTTTTGGTGCAGTTATATTGAGAAGGAAATTACGTAAGGATGAATTTGCTTTTACTGTACCAATACGTTATACAACAGTCCGAAATAGTACAATATCTGTGGAATAGAAAAAACAATTTAAAAAAAAAAAACAACAAAAACATACAAAAAAAAATGTCTACAACGAAACCATTTGTTTCGCTTTTTTAATTGATTTTTATTTGAAATTTTTTAAAGTATGTCTAGTCGATTTTTTGTAATTTAAAAATTAAATAAAAGAACAAAATATTAGGCAAAATTAAAAAAATATATAAATTTCAAATACATAAAAGATAAATTGTACGTATGTACATATTTAAACAATTTTATAAAACAACACAGCCAAATTTAATGTAAGATACTTTTATTATTATTTTTTTAAACTTTATATTTTTATTTTACAAAAAATGAATAAAATAAAATAGAAACTCGGAAATTTTATTTAAAAAAAAAAGAAGAAAAAAAATAAATAAAATATCCATGTCCCACCCACATATCCTTTAAAAGCTACCAAAAGCTCAAAAGCCACAAAAGCTATGTATCCTTTCCGCACAGGTAGCGACAAGATACGTTAGAAGAAAATTCATGTCTCGAACAGTGAAAGTACCAAAAATATCCTATAAAAGGAAATTTAGTAGTATTTTTTTAAAGACTAAATCTATCTCAACTCAATTCAACAAATGAAGATTATTAAGATGTTTGGTTTTTAATATTTCATTCGAAAAATTTCAGTGATGCATTTTCCAACTCCAATCCTTTTCGAAAATTTTAAAAAATTTAATTAAATTTTGAATGTTGTGAAATCTCTCAACACTGTCGTATTTTATATCATTCGCCCAGCCGCTTAATTCGCTTCACTGTCAAGTGTCAAATATTACATTACATATCAATCGACTGGTGAGTGGTGACGAAACTCGTTAAAACTTCGGAAAAGCCGCTTTTGGTTAGTTATTTTTGAGTTTTTTTTCACCTGTTATCTGTTTTATTTGTTTATAATTAGAGTTATTTATAAGTTTTGTTAAGTTTTCAAATTCTAAATTTAAATAAAACAGTAATTTATGTAATTTTAACTTTATGAAGTGAAATCGGTTAAGTTGAATCTACCATTCCTCAAAAAGATGGTTTTTGGACCAAAGTGAATCTTGCTTCCTTTTTGGAAGTGAAAGACCTCAAATAATAGAAAACTTAAGTATCTTGCGTCACTAAATTCAATTTAATTAAATTTAAAGATTATTCTTGTAGACAAAATGGATTCTTTTCTATCTTCACTTAATCAACAATCCGTCAGTATCATATTTTTTTTATTTTTTTTTTTATTAGAAATTAGAATAATTCTTAATAATGGTGTTCTTTTTATTTTTCTCTCCCCAGAATCTTTCTTCATCTATTCTAAATAAAATACTACAATCGAAACGATTATTAATAGATCATGTAGAATGTATTGAATTATGTGTCGGTGAATCAGAACCACAAATAAAACAAAATTCAATTTCTAACTTGTGTAAAACAGCAACATTCACAACTGGTACAATACTATGCAGGCATTACATACCTAAAGAAAAAATTATCCTGAAAACAACTTTAATGGCTGCCTTTGGTAGTTTAACATCATTTTTTGCTATTAAAACATTTATCAGATTTCGAAATCAAATGATTGAAAATTCTTTGGATGAATTCATTAAATCACTTGAAATTTTTAGTAACTGTGTCAAAAGGAATATTGTTTATTTTAGTGAAATTCAAATAATGAATACAATGAATAAAACCACCGAAAATATCGAGTAGGTATCTCAGAGTTTTCAGTTGTAATTTCAGAAATAAAATTAGTTTATTTTTTTTTTTGAAGTTGCAGACAAACAAAACAATGTTGGGAATGCATTAAATCAATTAAAGAAATTACAGAAATTCTCTATGATACTACACGACAATTAGAAAAAAATTATGAATTATCAATGGATATTGCTGATTTATATTGTCCAATGGAAGAATTAAGAGATTGTGATTATTTTAAAAAAGATATTAAATCATTTACTTCTAAACACATTAAGGTAATGTAAAAAAAAAGTGCTAGGAATTAGGAAATAATTTTTTATGACTAACAAAATTTTTTATTGATAATTTTTTTTAGGATTTCTATAATATTTTCGCTTACGTTCAATCACAATATTTATTTCGTTTAGCATTATTAGCTAAACAGAATTTTCAAATGTATTTTTTACGTTATGATCTTAATTATTTAACACGAAATATTCAAAAACATATTAAAAATGATGATAAATATTTTAAAAATCTTTCAATAATTAAGAAAAATTTAAAACCAATTGAAATTTCAACATTAAATCGTAGTATACCATATCATCAACAAAAATTATCTAAAAATTTTCAATCAGAATTTATATTAAGAGAATCATCATTAAAATTGAATTCATGTATTTATGCTGTTGCTGAAGAATGTCAAAAATTAGATAATACATTACAAAAAATTATTGAAAATTCATTAGATCATAATATTGAATATTTTAAAGAGAATGATACAAATAATTTACTAAAAATTTCAAATAGTATGAAAACAATTGAAAATTCATTATCAATATGTTGTGATGATTTTCATCGTTTAATTTTAGTTTATAATAAATTTCTTAGTGATAAATTAAAATTAGAATTAAAAGAAAATTTGAAAAATGAAAAAGAAAATTACGAAGAAAATAATCAAGATGATCAATTAATAGAAGAACATGAACATAAAGAAGAAGAAAAATTTGATGATTTTTTTGCATTTGTTGAAGATGATGATGAAAATAGTAATTTAGAAAAAAATGAAGAAAAAATTGATGATATTAATGAAATTTATAATATTGATGAAAAATTAACAAAGAAAAAATTTAAACCAGTTTTAAAACAATTACGAAATAGAATTAATCCAATTCGTCATGAAATGCTTGAAAAAGAACGAAAAATTTTAGAATCAAAAGGAATTAATGTGAATAAGTTACTACCAGATGATGTTAATAAATCAAATGATTCAGATAGTGATGGAAGTTTTGATGAATTAGAGAAAGAAAGGAAACAAGAGAAACGAAAAGATGCTTATGAAGAAATGCGAGAATTTTTAGCACAAAAGGAAGCATTTAATGTATTCCAGTTACAACTACCAACAAATACTGCACTATCAGAGGAAATTTTAGAATAAAAATGGCTGTACTTTGAATATGATTGGTTCTTCAGAATCCTTGGGTACTTTAACGCGTAGTTAATGTAAGTAGAACTGAGGAATTTTTATTTTTAAAATTTAAGTGTCTTTTCTTTTGACATAAAGAAATCAAAAAAAAAAAAATGGTCTTGTGTAGAAAATTTATTACTATTATTATTTAAACAAAATGACCATGTGGCCAACGGCATCCTCTATTGCATTATTGTTTGAAAACTGTTTCAACACATGCGGAAAAAGAAAAAAAATTGTTTTTTTTAAATTTAAGAAAAAAAAAAAGATTTTTCAACATGAAGAAAAGTTTGTTAATAAATAGAAGAAAAAAAAATAACAACAGTGTGGAGATGCCGGGGTTTGAACCCGGGACTTCTCACATGCGAAGCGAGCGCTCTACCACTGAGCTACATCCCCAACCTGGACTGTCTGTTCATAATATGATATTTGAACAAAAAGCTTTATTTTAGCTTTTCTGTTTTATTTTATTCATTCTTTAAGTTTTAAATAATTGTGAGAACTTTTCAAAGCATGTACATATTTCTTTACTCTATTTCTATTAATTTTTTGTCGAAATGGTCTGTTAGGTAACAGTTTCAATTAAATAGATTAAGAAACTAATAAAGTGTACTTAAAAAATCTATAATATAAATACTTCAATTATTAAATTTAAATTTAATTTCTGTACTTAATGTAAATTCTGAGACTGAACTTCCGATTAGGAGACGTGAGCTATAGAAACAGGATTTTTTTTTCTTACGATACTTTTGAATGTCCTCTTTAACGTGTCCTTATTGGCGAAAATTCCGTTTTATAACCGAGAAGTATTTTTCAAAATTTTGTGACAAAATTGACTTGTTTTACGAAAACCATTATTTCTCTATTTTAGGATATTGCAGGATAACAGTTAATAGTGCACTTTAAAGAGAACTTATTCTTTTCAACACATTTTATTTCACTTCGACCGAATTAATGATTCTTGATATGATTTAATGATGAATGATAGATATTTTAAGTCAAAATTTCGTGTTTTTTAAAAGTCGATTTTTTAACTTTTTTCGATAACGGACCTGTTAAATTTTAAAAAGGAAATACATATATGTTTTTTGGTTTCATATGAAAGATTTTTCTGTCCTCTTTACAATGATAACCATATGTCTATATAAACCACGTATAAAATGTGCATTTTTCATGCATTTATAAGTAAAAATATAAAAAATTATACTATTTATGTTGTTGATTGTGTCATGTTTTTCAATACATTTTTCTTACATTTTAACTATTATGTTTCATATTGCTTTGCTGGTAGGCATTGTAACTATTGAACAGTTAATCTAAACTGTGTTAAATGGATGTAAAGTGATCAAAGTGATTTTGTAAATAAAATAAAAATAAATTAATATTCAATTAAGAGCTGTTAGAAAGAGGTGTACTGTTTAATAATATATAGTGAAGTGAAAATTTAAAAAACAAAGTTAAAATTAAAATTTTACTGATGTTTATTTGAAAACTTTGAAATTAAACAGTAATTTTATTCGCATTTTATTTTAAATTTGAACAATAATTTATAAAATTTGTAATCATAAACTTAACTGTAATATTTGTATAAATTTATTGGATTTTCTTCAGCTTTAAATGGGTTCCACTTTTTTAGAGTGAAAAGATGCTCTATGGGTATTCCGTTTAAGACTGTGTAATACAATTAGAACAATTAATTCTGTTTTTTTATAAGGGAAAACCAGAATTGAAAAACTTTTTTTTTATTGCAATATATTTTCCTTTTATTGAAATATATTGTTCAAAACGTTTAATTAATACTTCTCTATACTATTAGAAAATTAGGAAGAATCTTTGTCCTAAAAATGAGCCAAAACTTAGTTCAGACTTTAACTTGAAAATAAAAAGTAGTCGCTAGGAGCCAGATCAGGATTTCGTTATCGTTCAATAACAAAATTCCTCGCATCATCTTTCCTCTTCTCTTTTCAACAATTAATTGCCTCAATTGTCGTAATAAATTAGCATAATAAGCACCATTGACGGTCATATTGCGTTCTTAATAGTCAATTAACAGAATTCCTTCGCAGCTAAAAATTTGATTGAAAAAAAGGCACTTATAATAAAATTTGACACGTTATCAAAACTTACATTATGTCTATTTAATAACTGACGTCAGGCTTGAAAGCGATTGTTCTCTATTTTCTAATAGTATAACACTCGTACTCATATGATTTGTTTATAACTTGTAACAGTTTTTTCTAATAATGTTTTTACAGCTCAAAATGGGATCTTTTTAGACTTTTCAAGAAGTTAAAGGATTATTAAAATTAAAGTTAAACGGTATTTTTCCAACGAGTAGAATGTGAAAAAAGCATAAGAAGGAAATGATTTTACAACGTAGAGATCATGTTTTGCTAATCAATTTTTTTTAATGCTGATTAGAATAAATAGCAATTAAAATAATATTTTTGACTCATAAATTTTCTTTATTTAGTTTGTGTAAAGCTCGAGTGTTATGATTCAAGCTCGGATGTTATTATGTACAATTCTACTGAAATTTTCACAGGAGCCTGATTTATCTAGGTAGTATCTATGGTTATAAATTGTAATGTTCTTTTAGTCTAGTACCATACTTTGAACTATTAAGACTCAAACTCAACAAGGATTACTTAAATTAAACTAAATTTAATAACAATACATTTTCGGTAATTTCAAATAATTAAAAGTAAGAATGTTCAAAATTTCCGAAATAATGAAATTAAACACTTAAAAAATCATAGAAAAAAGCTATAAAATATTTTTTCTTGCAACAAAATTTTGATCAAAAATAATTTACAAAATTACTTCATACATTTTTTAAATTTTTGATTGGACCTTCTGTTTTTTAGTGTAAATTCAACATCAAAACTAAGATTAGATTAAAGCTTTCATGTAGTGAACAATTAAATTAAGTATCATATTCAGATTTTATTTTTTAGAATAAGAAGGAAATCAAGTTTGAATTTCGTTGTAATCAATATCAGATTTAATTTAGATTTAAGTGAAAAATCTATTTTCAAAACTATCAATTTTGAAAATAAATTCTTCAAATATTAGCGTTGTAAGAATAGTTTTAGTTTAGATATAAGATTTAGTCTTAATAACAGTTTTTAATTGTACCTACTATAACATATTTATTAAACCTTCTGTTTTTAGTTAAAATTCAGGGTCTTCACTTCTTATAAATCATATTAGTTAATGTTTCAAACTATAGCATATAAGCGACAATTCTACCAACAACAATCATTATTAAAAAATATATTTTGGCTTACATGCATTTTTTTTTTCACTAGGATCAAAAGGCTCATGAATGAGTAGATAACTGAATGAATAAAAAAATAAAACAGCGTCAAATTCAGGAGAGTGAAACAACAATCAAATTAAATTTCTTCTTTTTTTAAAATGTACAAAACGTACAAATTATAACAATTTCTAAAAATATCTAAAAGAATCCCAAGAATGTAGAATCTTCTAAAAAATTCTATAGAATGTAGTCAAATTTTTTTCTATGATTTGTAAGGAGGTCACGTTTTTCAGCTACGTGTTTTACTGTTAGTACTTTTTACATTTGCATTTAAAGGCTATCGATTAATCAAATGATGGTAATAAGTTAAAGGTCTTCTCATTCTATAATTGTGAGCCATCTGATTTAAGGTATTCACTCCGCCTTTTACCTTTCATAATTATAGAAAAGCCTCCTCAAGAAGTTCCATTCTTATTATTTCGGTACCTGTCATCTATTCTATTTATCTTCGGTAGTTCTAATTTAATTTGTCAAATTACCCAATTGTTTCTATATATAATTCTTTTATATTTATATATTTTTGATTTGATTGCAGCTATTTTCATACCCGCACAATTGAACTTTACAAGTTTACAAGACATAAAAATATATAAAAAGCATATTAGAAAAAAAAAATAATGAAATTTCCGTGATTGAAATTATCGAAGATGTATTACATTTGAAATGTAACTCGATAAGATAGAATTCTTGATTAAATTTAAAAATACATTTGTTATATTTGTTATAAATTTAAATTATACTTTTTTTCTTGTAAATAGGTAAATTAAAGCTTTTATGTAGTAAACAATTAAATTTAGTACCATATTTACTAGTCGTAATTAAAATTTTATTTTTTAGAATAAGAAGGAAATCAAGTTTGAATTTCGTTGTAATCAATATCAGATTTAATTTAGATTTAAGTGAAAAATCTATTTTTAAAACTAAGAATTTTGAAAATAAATTCTTCAAATATTAGCGTTTTAAGAACAGTTTTAGTTTACATATAAGATTTTCACCTCTATTGTTGATTCCGTTCGAAAGTTACTTCGTTCGAAAGAATATTCACAATATTTTGTGTCTTTATCAAACAAATGCTAATAAATGGTAATAAACTTTAATTAAAAATATCTAGTAACAATTAAAATTTAACACAATATATTGTGAATATTCTTTCAAACGGAATCAACAATAGAGGTATTTATACTAATAATAATGTTGAATTTAAGAATAATAATCAATTTGTTGACAAAATAATATAATTGTCCGCTGAAAAAATAAGAAATAAAAAAAAGTTACTTTTTGAATATATTAAAAGATAATTTTATTTATTTCACATAAAAAACATTCAATTTATTTGTTTGATTTCCTTGTTTTTTGTTACTTTATGCAAGAAAAAGAAATATTTATTAGATATGATAATGCATAATATAATTTTTCTCATATTTATAAATACGTTAACATTTTTTTTTTAAATTCTACTACTGATTCTGTATCTTAATTTTTAAAAAAATAATAATAAATAACAAATTATTTTCTTTTTAAAAGAGCACATCACACTAAAAGTACCAAGAAATGTTTGTTTTACAAAAGAGCTAAATATTACTTTGTTCATAAGAAAATTACATATAATATGATTATTTCTCTTTTTTTTTTTAATTTTTTTTTTTTTTGTTTCTTTTTTTACAAATTATACAAAAAATTTATAAGCAATTTATTTAAATTTAAAAAAAAAAATGATATTTAGAGCCTCTCAGAATCATAAACCGCAGGAATTGGTGATGGATAACTTAAATCATACATTTGTGATTTTATAAATTTAACTGTATCGTCAGGACGTGGACGAACTGTTGCCAAACCTATGAAAAGTTAAAAAGTGAAAAAATCAATAACCTTGTGAAATTAGAAAATAAAAAATTTACCTTTTTCATAAGCATAATCCATAACTCTGGCAGCAATTTTAATTGAACATTGTGTAATGGTGTTCAATGGAGGATAAAGACTTCCTTTTTTTAAATCATCTTCTGTACATAAATCAGCCAATTTCTATAGAATTAGAAAGAAAATATATATTTTTTTTATGTGTAAAAATAAATCACTTCTAAACAATCATTTAACTTACTTCAGCTGACATTAAGAAAACTTCTTCTGGAATTGTTACCATGCCAGCACATATCACACCTAAAGCAACACCTGGAAAAATATATGAGTTGTTTCCTTGTCCTGGATAGAATGTTTTACCTCCATATGTGACTGGAGGGAATGGTGAACCAGATGCAAAAACTGCTTTACCCTAAAAAAGTTTAATTTCAGATAATTAATATCAAATTTTAATTTAAAAAAAAAAGTTTCATTACTTTTGTACTGGTATAGGCTTGTTCTGCTGTACATTCAGCTTTACTTGTTGGATTTGAAAGTGCAAAAATTACTGGTTTTGCATTAAATTCACCCATCATTTCTAAAATTTGTGGTGTAAATGCACCACCAATTGCTGCAGCACCAATTAAAACAGTTGGTCGAATTTTTTGTACAGCTTCTTTTAATGTATCAATTGGTGGATGATCTTGTGCAAAATGTAATTTATGTTCGGTTATACCACCAGATGGACGATTTTTAACAATTAAACCTTTACTATCTACCAACCAAACACGTTTTTTAGCTTCAGATTCTGTTAAACCTTCTTTAACCATTGCCATCACACATAAATTTGCAATACCAAGTGCAGCTTCACCTGCACCTTGGAATAATATTGTATTATCTTTTAACTTTGTATTTGTTAATCTTAATGATGCTAATAGACCAGCAACAGCAACAGATGCTGTACCTTGTATATCATCATTAAATGTACAATACTGGTCACGATATTTAGCTAATAATCTAAATGCATTAGCATTTCCAAAATCTTCAAATTGTATTAAACAATTTTGTCCGAAACGTTTAACAGCAGCTTTCATAAATTCATCAACAAATTCATCATATTCATCACCTTTAATACGTTTTTGTCTTAAACCAATATAAAGTGGATCATCTAATATTGATTGTGTATTTGTACCAACATCTAATGTTATTGGTAAACATTGATGTGGTTTTATACCAGCTAATGCTGTATAAAGTGATAATTTACCAACTGGTATACCCATTCCATTTGCACCAAGATCACCAAGACCAAGTATACGTTCGCCATCGGTAACAACTATTGCACGTACATCTAATTCTGGCCAATTCTGTTGTTTAAATTTAAAAAAGTTTTTAATAAAATAAAGTGTTCTTTTTTTTTTTTTTTTTAGATAAAACCAAAAATTACCTTCAAAACATCATAAACATGTCCTTTATCTTTAATTGTTATATAAAGACCTTTTGGATGTTGATAAACCAAACTGAATTTTTGACATGCAAGACCAACTGTAGGTGTATAAACAATTGGCATTAGATTTTCAATATCAGCTGCCAATACTTTAAAGAATAATCTTTCATTTCTTTCAGCTAAACCATTTAAATAAATATATTTATCTAAATCATTTTCTAAACGTTCAAGTAATAATAAACAATGTTTAACTTGTTCATCTTCAGTCTTAACAACAGCTGGTAATAAACCATGTATACCAAGTATTTGTCGTTCGGTTATGGTGAATGCTAAACCCTAGAAAATTATATTTAAAAAAAAAAAAAGACAAAATTAAGTAAAATTTTAATTAAACTTTAAAAACTGTCTGACTAATACAATGTTTTTGCTATTTAAAAAAAAAAAAAAAACTTAATGGAGTAGTTAATTTGTTACGCTATAAATTTTTTTTTTTAAATTCATTGTGGTGTTTAATTATTCATCTAGATCAAAGAATCCGTGTTTCCTATTTTTTTTAATATTATTATTATTTTTTTTAAATCTTACTTTGGGGTTTTTCCTTTTTTATAGACTTTGGACATTTTTCTTAGTCATAATTCATTCATTCAAACGCACAGAAAAAAAAAACAAAAAACGTGTGGGTATATTATTGTATAGTATTACATATTTAAATACATAATTCAATTTAAAATTGTATATTCATCGTCAAGGTTAAATTTAATTTTATGACCATCAACATATGTACCTGAAAAGACCTTTGAAAGTTGTTATACATTTTTTTTATGTTATAATTTTCATAACAACACTCTCCAATTTAGTGATAGCTTTTTTTTTATTTTTTTATTTGTAACAATAAAATGCTTTTCTTTTCGTTTTTAGCTTTATTTTTCCCAAAACAATATAAGTATTCTTCTAACACAAGTTTCCCACAAATCATCGATTTCGTGAATAATTGTTACTTTATAAAGTTCTAAACTTTTAAAATACATATTTGTTTTTAATTATTTATTCATTATTTCCAGAAAATGAAATAGAAGTTTATTAAAATTTCAATACATAACTAAAGTTAAAATAAAATGCCTTTAAAATGTTAAAAAAAAAAAAATTAATATAGATACACAAGTAACTACTGTATTGGTTGATTTCATTTAATTAAAATTTCAAATTAACAAAAACAAAGGAAAAAAAGTAGTCCTTGGTTTAAACATTACTATAAATTTAAAACACAGGGTGTATAACTATAAAATAATCTTTGGAATCATTCGTAGAATTTCAAGATGACAAAATACATAAGTAAATTCATTCCAAAAGAAAGATTATATATATAAAGTGGAATAAGATTTGAAGTAAATCAAAAATTTTTTACTAATTTAATTTTAAACTATCTTAAAGCATATTAATAACTTGTATCTATATAATTTTGTCTCTTCTCTATAGTTGAAAATCATGTCATACGAGATACTTTCTTAGTTTTCTTACTGTGTGTCTTATTGTACTTTTACGTTACTTTAGAATCTTGTTGCTATACTAGAAGTTTTCATATGTATGTACATATATGTATAAAAAAAGATTTAAATAAACATATAAAGAATTTCATCTTACTTTCTTTAAAAAAAAAGGCGATAGGCTAAACTAGTCAAAGAAAATCGTAAGCGGTTATTATAATTGGGCCTATAAAATTCAAATTTGGCATATTTTGTAATTTATAGTACCTACTTTTCTCTCCCTCTTTGAGGCAATTTGCATAAAAATTAGACAAAAAAACGAAACACCCTCTAAATATACATGTACGTATTTACATTTACAATTTTATTTAATCAACGTTTAAGTGAAAGTCTATTTTATTGTTACATAAGGTAATTTTTTTGTACTTGGATTTTAAAAAAAAAATTTAAGTTCAACCATTTTTGGTTGAATTGCAAAATTAAATCAGCAATTCTAATTTAGTTGTGTTTTTTTTTTTTTTTTTAACTTAGTTGATAACAAATTGACTGATTAAGATTACCTACTTTTTCCGAGATCACGTTACTTACTTATTTACTTAATATGTATAATACATATGTATGTACATATGTATTTTTTTCTACGGCAATTCATTATGAAAATTTGTGCATAAATCATACATGCATACATATTTCAATTATCTATAACTTTCTTACCATACAAAGTTGTAAAATTTCATCACGCGTTCAAGAAATACGACATTCTAATCAATAAAACATATATGAGATATAAATGATCTGTTAAAATGATTAGTTTGTTAGCGATTAAAGTTGACAATTTGCAACAACAACAAAAAAAATTATACATTATTTTGATAGATTGCAAAAAAACATTATAATGAAATTAATTGCATCTTATAACAAAACATATAAGTCAACTATATACAAATATTCAATGCTATTGTAATTTTTAAATTAAAATTAACTCGGTTTTTTTTTGTTCAATTAGTGTCAAAGAAAATAATTTAATGAATAAATGAATTAAACTTTTTTTTCATATTCGTTTTTGATTTTCTACTTTTTTTTTTCTAATATAAAATTAACAATTAAATTTTAAAAAAAAATTTACAATTAATCTAATGAACATGCATTAATTTCTAACATCTTTTGAAATATATTTCCTCTAAAAAAAAATTGAAGTAAAATAAACATAATTTCATCATAACATGAACTAATTAAATCCATAAAAATATTTGCAATAAAAAAAACTGCATATACATACATATGTACGATTTTTTTTTTATACTTTCATTCACTCTGCTTGAATCAAAAAAAAAAAAAAACCAATAAAAAATTAGGTATAAAATCACCGGTGTTATTGCTAAAATGTTATCGTTGTGTGATTTATCGCACGTACAACAGAAAATATCGAATTGCAAATTTCATCATTTTTAAAAAATTTTGGTCTTCACGTTATTTTACACCTGTTTTTAATTTTATTTTATTTTTTTTTTTTTTTAATTATAATGATTCGTTCATTGGTTTGAGAAAATTATGAAGAGAAAAGAAATAGGCACAAACTTTTCTAATACATAAAAAAAGAAGATGAAAAAACACTAAAAAAACTAAAACTCAAAGGTGCAAAGGTAAACAATAAAATAAATTATTGATAAGAACTTTTTCTCAATAGAAAAAAAAAGTAAATAAAATTAAAAGCAACTAGTTAATGTTAATTTAAACAAAAAAAAAAAAAGATAAGATTTTAAGATAAAAACTATTGCACATTGAGTTTAGGAAAATTTTTGTATTTATAAAAATTCATAAATATTAACTTTATGATGGTGTGATTTTTTTTTTTGTTCTATCGATTGGAATAATTTAAATTCAATTCTAAAAGAAAATGCAAAGTGATTTATAAATAATTCTCAATTTTCAAACTCATGACTTTTGAAAAATTATGAAATTTTTATGCATTCTGAATTATTCATTGTGTTGGTTATCATCAGAATATCAATTTTTTCAAAGATATTTTGAGTTCTCATATACAAAATAGAGTAAAACAAAGAATAGAAAACACCTACAAATTCATCAAACCTAAAATAATTATATTTTTACAAGTTTCCTTAACATCGTGTTTTTTTTATTTTTATTGAAAATTAAATTTCTTGCTATTCTAATTTTCTCGTTATTTGGAAATACGTAAAATCGATTGTTATACTTATTGACTCATAATCTCTAAATGTATCTGTACATCATATATATGTAGTAGCTTTCAAGATTCACTTTACTATTTTATAATAATTTCAACCTTATGAGTACCTTTCATATGAAAACATAAATATACGAGTATTTTCATAATACCTGTCAACAGGTATGTAATAATATTTAAATATAATTAAACAAATTATTATTACGTAACATAAAGCACTTATCATCATGAATAGTAAAATAAACATTTTTAGAAAATTACATTTATTATCTATTATCGTCATTTTTATTTCATAAAAAAAAACAAGACATCTATTTAAGATTTACGAAAGCACGCGGATATTATACAAGATTTCAAGATTTGTCTATAGAAAAACAACAAAGATGATTTTTTTTTTTGTTGACTTGTCGTTTATAAAGAATTATAAATATTTATTTTCATGCTATTATTTTTTTCATAGTTTATTTCCATAATTTTTTTGAGCTTTAACATTTATTTTACATAGAATAAATTATGTCAGACTTTTTTTTTCTTTTTTCAATATTTAAATATCTTAAACAAAATTTCCAATTCTAAATTTAATTTTAATGTGTGTACAGTGTACACACATGTTATATATTCACAAGACTATAAAAAATTAAAAAATTTGACTCACTCACCACCCTCACGCGGATATTTAAATTGTATTTGATTGAACTCTAACTCCCTGGTTTCTGTTTTTTTGTTTTTTTGTGATGACACAGCGAATTATTTTCTACATACTAACAATATAAAATTCAGAATATTTTTTTAAAAAAGTAGTACAATAGAATTGTACATACAAAAAAAAAAACTTGAATTAATTTTGAAAAATAATTTTTAAAGATATAATTATCGGTATTCTATAAAAATTCCTATTCATATAATAAAAGTATTAACAAACTGCGCCTTTTTTGCAATAAAATTGATTATAAAATAAAAAATTTTCATTCGTGTATTTTATTTATTTACTAAGAATATCTTGTTTTTTTTTATATCTATAAATTATTTCAATTTAAAATTAACCGAATAATCGTGCAAAATGATATAATAAATAGTCTGTGACGATGACATTACATTTAAAACGGTATTGAACTTGAATAAAATACGAATTAAATCATTTGAAAATATTTTGTAAATTCTAAAAAAAAAAGAAAATAATAAATAAAACGAAATATCTATAAACATTCACTGAGAAAAATTGAAGAAAAAAAAAATGTATTTAAAGAAATTTTCTATTGATTTTTCCCTACACCCACACAAAGTACACATAAAAAATAAATTTTTCCTTTAAATTTATTATTTTTTTTTTTTTAAATTAATAAAAATACAATTTTACAATTATTGTCATCGACATGAATTTTCAATCATTAATATTTTTAAAAAAAAAAATAAAAAAAAAATTAATAAAAGGACTTACCTTATTGTAACGTTTATTTTTTAATCTTTCCAATCCAGATAATGTTCCAGGTGTTTCAGAATCACCAGATCCTAAAAATCCTATACGATCTCTTGTTTGTTGTTGATCCATTTTTATATAATTTTCTTTTGAAGAATTTTTTTTATTTAAAAATTCACTATTTAAATGACAATCACAATTTGGACAAATTTTCACAGAACACTTTTTTAATTCTGGTACACCGTTTGACAGTTCGTATTCAACTGTTTTCTGATGAGCAAAATAGTTGGCACAGCTATTATTGTTGCCCATATGAATTGAATTGCGCATAGATGACGATTTATTAATACAATTTTGTTGGTGTTGTTGATCTAATGCTGCTATAATACATTTACATTGATGATTATTAACATTACGTAGTACGTCATATCCCAATTCTCCGGTTTCCATTGTAGAAATTTTTGTATTACAATTTTGTTGATGATTATTACAATTACAATTACAACAGCTGTTATTGCTTGTAGAATAATTATTACGAAAATTTTCTGTTACACATGGACATTCATGATAATTATTTACAGGTATTGTTGTTTTATAAAAATTACTTTTTGTTATTGAATTATCAACAGTATCAATATCTATTGCTGAATTATAATATTGACCATTTGGTGATGGATATTTTGGCCTTCATTTTTTGTTTGTTTCAAAAATGATTATGAAAGAAAAAAGATAAAAATTAATCTTTTTTATTATTATTTTTAAAATACAATATAAACAGATACAGCTACATAATATATTCATACATGTATAATTTATTTATCTTATGTATATGTATGTTATAAATGAAAGGGTTATTATTATACATATTTGTATAGTAAGAGAACTAGCTCTTGATATTTATAATTACAATGAACCAGTGACGGGGTAAAAATTCATAGTGAAATTTAAAGAAGAATTATAAGACTAACCATATACTTCGGCATTTGCAAACACTGTTCTTCTCTACATGCTATGTACGCAATTTTTTTCTTTTCCCTTAAATATTTCATTTCAGTGCCATTTTACTATAGAAATTGCTGAAATTTCTTTTTCAGTTCTAACACACTGTAATACTTTTTGCGAAATAAAAAAAAAACCTCATATTCGAAAAAAATATTCCACATCAGAAATCCCACATAAAATATTCCACTCATTTCAATCGCTTTCAAATTTTTCTTTGGCAAACAAAAATAAAAAATTCAAACTCAATTTACACTAAAAATTCCAGTCATTAAATATTTACACTAATGTTGTAACGATTCAATAAATATTTAACGGTTTTTTCCATAATTTTACTATAAACTCACCTTAGACAGTTCATTTTTATTTATATTTACTTACAACAAACATTAAAATTTTCCTACAGAATTCAAATTTATTTTCAAATAATTTTAAATTTAAAATAACAAAATCAAATCAAACCTTCCTATTTGTACAATATGTGTTACACTTTGCTCATTCTTTTAAAGAATGGAAAATTTATTTTCCAAAAAAATATATTGAATTTCATCTTTGTTCACTGAATTTTAATCAGATGAACTACATGTTTTGTCTGCTTCCTTTTTTTCTTTTTATTTTTTTAAAAATTTTTATTCTTATCATTTTTATAAAAACAAATAATGTACATATATGTACAATGGTATCAACACGCCACTGTTTTATTATTCTCTTTTTTTGATTGGAAAATTTATCATATTATTATTTTGTCTGAGAGTTTTATTTAAAAGAAAATTATTATGAAATTTTCTCATCGTATTTTAACAACATTTTATGTATACATATGTATGTATGTATAATAAACAACTGCGCTTGAGTAACATTTGCAAACAGCTGATTTTCAGTATTATCCAATCCGAAGCGGATTGTTTAATGGTGATATTGTTTTTGTTTTTTTTTTTTTTTATCGAAACAAATGTGAAATGTGATTTCGTATAAATCTTGTAGATTAAAAATCATAATAAAAGTATTAAAATTTTGATAATAAAGTCCAATTCAAGTTCATTCGAAATCCAATTTATTATGAAATATAATCAATCCGCCAAAATACAAATAACATATATATGCATTCATTTCTACATATGATGATTATTTTTTCATATCACTTTTATTCAGAAGTACTATCACGCCACTTTGCAATCGGTATACGAAGAGGAAAATAACACATTTTTTTTCATGGTTTTGTTTGTTTGAATTTTCTAAAAAAAAAAAAAACGAAATAAAACTCAGGTGAGAAAATCATAAAAGAGAATTGTAGATACACTACTCATTTGGTTTCGTGATATTAAATTAGTTTATGATGAATTATAATTGATGGCACACTTTTCAAGAATACACCTAGTTTTTTTTTTTTTTTTTTTTTTTTTTTAGTTCCTTATTCGCAAATTGTATAACATTTAAAAAAAAAAAAGACATGTAATTTCTTCATTTATTTTTTTTGCCTTGTAATTTTAATTACATACATGAGTTTCCTGTACTGAATTTTTTATTTCGTGAAATTAAAGTGTGTGGGAAATTTAAAGAAAAAAAAAAGAGGCCAAATGATTCGGCATTTTTATAATAACACACTATGTGCGCATCGCGGTGACTCACGTCGAACGGAAGGTCGGGTAATATGTAATATCTTTTTCGCGGATTGGCACCGAACTGTAGGTCGGATAATAATATCTGTTATGAGGGATGAAAAAAAATTTTCTATGTAATTCTAAAAATCCTTGTTCACTAAATACTTATACAAATTTAAATTTTATTTCTAATTTTAATATTTACTATACATGTTTTCCAAAAGCAGATTTTTTAAAAAACCCCATTGAATTTTCCTCGCCTACGTCTAAATAAAGCTCGATTAGTGACCTGCACATAGTGCGTTGAATGATTTTAACTCAAGTAATTCAAGCTATTAAAAACTAATTGATTTATTGTTCTACTCTACTTATAAAAATAAGTGTAATTCTGACTCATACTTGTAAGAAAATAAATATACATCGATTACCTTCGCCTTCACCATTATGTCTGTTAGTTAATCTATGTGTCTACATTCGAAAAACATAAAATTTATGAATAAATTTTTCAAATAATATTCATCACGAAAAAAATTACAATCAATCACACATTTATCATTTTCCAGTCATAAACAATAAATTCTCACATTCTCTTATCATTTTTTTTTCTTCTTTTTTTTTTCATAATATATTAAAATATTCACGTTTTCAATTATCAGCGCGGTTAGCATTTAATTTTAAATCACACGATTTTTAAGGTTAAACTTTTTAAGGTCATAAAGCATCTTTGAAAAAAACAAACAAAAAAAAAAGAATTCGTTACTTTGTTTTTACAAGAAATTCTTGCTTCTGCTTTTTTTTGTGAATTTAAACATAAATTTTGAAAAAAAGAAAAAAAAATTATTCAATTACAATTTTTTGTTATTGGAATAAAAATAATGGATAATATGTTTTCAGTTACTTACCTTGAATCAATACCAGATCCATAATATTGTTCAGATCTTCTATCAGAACACAAAGAACTTGAATTACCCATAGTTGTCAGTTAAATTGTTGTTTTTAACTTTCACTTTCACTTTTTTTTTTTTTGTTTGTTGTAATTTATATTTTTTTTTTGTCTTTTTTATTTTATTATAGTATTTACACTATTTTTTTTTTTTTAATAAAAAACAAATTTATTTAATTTTTATCGTTCATTTCCACTCTCAAATAATGATTTCCTTGAAACACAAAATCAAAAAGGATATGAAAAAATTAATTTTAGATTTTAACTATAGATTTTTTTTTTATATATGTAATAGCAATTTTTTTTTTTTTTCAACAAGAAGACATTCACAAAATTTAAAATTCATTGATTTCAATAATTTTCATAAATAATTAATTTTATTAGAGAAATTATTTCTAGCATGCATGTTATCATTATCCGTAAAATGACTGTCAACTTATTACTTTTTCAAAGACATTTTATAAGTGAAAAAGTTTTTTTCTATTATACCTAGGTACATAGTATTTTAGAAATAAATTTTCCTATTATTTTCTGTAAAAAGACAAAGAAAAAATAACGTTAACTACGACTTAACTACAAAATTTCACTAAAAATAGAAAATGAAAATAATTATTTATTATTAGTTGTACGGGTATTGAAATATCCTAGTTATAAAATTGACATACCTATTTTTGTTTAATTGAAATATTAATTGTAATTTTCTCTTTCTTAACAAGTCATGACATTTAAAAGAATGTAATTATAATTTTTTTTTATAGATTGTTTTTGTTTTGCGTTTTAGAAAGCATGATTAATTTTCATTATCGCATGTAGTTAATTGAAAGATACAGCAACTTTTAAAGCTACGATTAATTTAAACTTTAATTTTATTAAAATTTAAAAATATTTCATAATAATTCGAGAAAAAAAAAGTAACAAAACTGTTCAAGTTGAAACATGGTAAATAAGATGATGGGTAGCAAATATCTGTTAAAAATCAAAATTTCAATTTAATTAAACATTTGTAAAACTGTGAAAAATTTGAAGGTTAATCCAATAAAAAATGAATAAAAGCACATCAAGGATTTCTAGAGATCTTTCAGCAAATCCCTAGTAACCAAAAATCTATTGGTCATACTTTAACTTTTGTGCTTCTAAATTTTAATCCATCATTTGGTTATTTTATCAACAAAAAATAGACAAAATATTATTTTATCATTGGACGTATCCTGTAACATTTT
Source organism: Bombylius discolor (assembly GCA_939192795.1). NCBI lineage: Eukaryota > Metazoa > Arthropoda > Insecta > Diptera > Bombyliidae > Bombylius > Bombylius discolor. The sequence goes on along the minus strand of OW584241.1, from coordinate 14,714,685 downwards.
TCCCTATGAATGAATAATTTTCTAGGACTTTGTTACTTTTGTCTTGAGACTTTCACATAAAATCCTATACAGACACAGTCTGGTCAGGAAGAATAATTTCTAAATTTACATATTTAAAAAATATCACTTGGTAATTTTTTATTACAAATTGAGAAAAAAATTGAAAACCAGTACAAAAAAAAAACACACATACAAAAACACCAACTAACACATACACTTGATGATGTAATTTTATTCTTATAAAATTTATTTTCTAAACTTTATTTTTTGTTATTTGTTAAAAAGTCCTTTTGTTTCTTTTTTTTTTTTTTATTGTCTATTCTCAATACTTTCTTTATTATAAATAGTATATGACCTTTTTATCTCGTTAAGGTCTTTAATAACTTTATATAGAAATTAATAATAATAATAATAATTACGTTTGTTCACTTCAAAGTTAACAATTGAAATAAAATCATTAAAAGAGAAAATCCGTTTTCAATTCACCCATAAACATTTAAAAAAAAAAAAAAATACCTTGGCATAATCTATCCATCTTGAAATATCTGAAGTATGATTTTTCATCATTGTGGGTATACAACATAACATAAAAAGTATACTATGTACATATATTACTCATTCTCATTTCAATCACACTATAAGAAAAAAAGTAAAAGAAACATAAAAAATACACCTGTATGAACTATAAACCAAAAAGCTTGCAAATTAAAAAAACATAAATAAATTTATTTAAAAAAAAAAATGTTACAAAAATTACAAAAATAAAAATAAAACTCCAATAACATTAAAGAAAATCAAAATCTCAAGTGAATTGGTAATTATATGTTTTTTATTAATTCAACATTTTTTTTTTTATGAAAAAATAATAATTGTAATTGAAGTAAAATAATATTTTGAAATAAATGCGTTCATTAATTTAAAAAAAAAAAATAATAATCATAATAAAATAAAATTACAAAAAAAAAAAAAAAAAGTAATTCATGGGCACTATTATCAAGTGAGTGAAACCCATAAACTAGATCTTAGTCAAAACTCCAATATATTTTACACCACGTACAATAAAATCTTTTTTTTTTTTTTTCTTTTCACAAAGTAAATATAAATTATTTCACTGAAAATTTAAACAGTAGTAGTGCAAAAATTCACTATCTATTCAGTGTTTTGTTTTATTTACGAGTACTTGTTAAGATTTAAATTAACTTCTAATTATATTTATTATACTGACAATATTTTTTGAAATTTATATGAAATTTACACAAGTATCTATATTATTATGGATATTTTAAAAAAACACCTCCTCCTCCTTCATGTGATTTTGTACTTGATTTTCTTGTATCATAAAACAAAAAAAAAATTTTTATGATTTAACTTTCATCTTTTTTATTGTTGTGAATATTTCAAGTGTGACTTCACACATTTTTTTTTCTCAATTTTGTTGTTTTTTTTCCTATTATAATTGACAATCGTGATCAAAAAGGCCATAACAGTGTAATTTTATGAGTATAGAGCAATGTTTTCAAGGTAAGAACAAAAAAAAAGATAGATACATACATATGTATGAATTTTAAGAAGATTTATAACTTTCATGATTTGCAAAATAAATTTTAAAAAAGAAAAGACAAAAAAACGTAAAGTCATCATGACATCTTAAACGGTAATGATTTTGTAATTTCATGAATTCATGAATCGCCTTAAAAACAGGTTCAATTTTTTACCAGATGATGATGATGGTGTTGTTTTTTTTTGGAATTTCGAAAGTCATGATCTAAAGCTTACAAATAATTGTATCCAGGATAAAATTTTTAACACTTTATCAGTGGCACAACAGCTCAAGTCCTGCTCAAGTTAATATTCTTCTTCTTCAAATGGCGCTACATTGAGGTTTCGTGACGATATTTCTGTCATACATGCACTTACAGTTTAAAGTAGAATGCGAACCACCAAATTCGTTTTTAGAGAACAAATTTATTCGTATAATAGGGCTGGTACTGATATTTTTGTAATTGATTTTGTGAATTCGATCACGAGACCATCACCATCAAAAGCCTACACTGTACCGTTTTAGCCACTGACCGCCCCTCAAGTTAATGTTACTTTTAAATTAAATTCAGAGCCTCAGAAGAAAAAACATATTGAAAGATGCCTTCTACATTAAATTAGATTAGATTAGATTGCGTTCAGTCATTAGAGTTAGGATATCAACGTCCCTATTACGTTTGATTTTTACCAAATGATACTTAGTTTACTGTTTGTGAGTTTAGGAAAATCAAGCTTTTTGCTCTTGTTGTTTCTCATAAAAAATAGGATAACGAGTAGAACTCAAGATGTGAAATATTTAGAAGATTAACTGATAATCGATTCAGAAAGAACAATTTAAGGTAAATTCAACTAAACTTATTGAGTATTACTAAAATTAATTGATTAATTTCGACCAATTCGGTCAAAAATCTCCTTTCAAGGAAAATAAAACTTCTTCTATTCGCACAACCTCCCCCACATTCCTTTTACCACCTACTTACGCTAGCAAAGCAAAGTAGAGTAATGAGATATCCTTAAATTTCGACATACAAACTCAAAAACATAAACCTTTCATATATCAATATTAAAAATTAATCTGGGCAATCCAAGTGCATTTAACATTTGATTTGTAAGAAATCAAAAACTTAATCAATTCAACATTTTTTTCTATTTCACAAAACTTTTAAACTAAAACTACTTTGTTATTTTTTTTTTTTTTATTTTCTATGAAATTGTTGACATTAAAATATGTTCATTTAAATAAAAACAAAATAAAATAGTTGCATACGAAAACAGGTAAATCCGCACGTCATTACTGTATTTTGTTTTGTTGGGTCAATAAAGTTCATACATATGAATGAATATTATAGTTTATTTGACGAGCCTCCAAATATAAATATGGTGGATTATACTCGTATGTGTAATATTATGATTTAATTTCATTTAAAAGCAAAAAGTAAGGAAAATAAATACTAAACAAAAACTAAAATGGATAATTTTATTGATAAATGTATAATATACAAGACCTTTAACCATAAATGGAAACTTAACCATGACTGTGTCGCTATGAATACAAAAAAAAAAAAAAAACGAAAAAAAAACTATATAAACAAACAAAAATATTGAATAGATTACCTTTTAAAAGCCACAATGCAGACACATAATAATTTTGTTGCACCTTTCGCTTTATTTATTAATTTTTCTTTTCTTATTATTTCGTTTTTTTTTTTTTTTTTGACTCTTTTCATTCAAAATAACATAAAAAAATAACGAAATTATTGATTAAATCGTTCAAATGAATAATAAGGTAATAATGAAATTTGATTTTTGTGTTTTTCTTTTTTATATGTACATATACACTTCATGAACTTATATAAATAGTTTTTCTTCCTTGAATAGGACGTATTCTAGTTCCAATTTGTTTCCCTTTAATCAAAGGAGCTTCAGCTTTCTATTTTCATTTTTAAATTTTTTAAATTTGTCAAAACAAAAAAACACAAAAAACAAAAAAAAAAAAGTATTTTTCTTATTTAGCTGTATTTAAAATTTTATAATAATTAAAAAATAGAAAAATAAAAAAATACAGGTTAGTAAAAAAAAAATCTAATCATTAGAAAATTTAAAAATAAAATAATTTTACATTTTTATTTCTTGCACCTGTAGATTTTTTTGGATATGGCTGAAGAAAGTGATATTGGTTCATTCACATCAACATCATACGATGAATCATTTGAAGAGGATTCTAGTGATGATATTGAAGATATCGAAGAAGAAGTACAAAAAATTGAAGATTTATCAGAACAAAAAAATACACAATCTACGGAATTAGATACAAAAGAAGTAAGTTCAATCGATAAATTTTTGCAAGCACACAATCAAAATTAAAATGTTTTATTTTCCATGTGAAATTCATATTTTAAGAAATATCTATTTAAATAGTTGTGTTTACGGTTAAAATATCACCATAGAGAATTTTATTGATTTTTTTTTTTTTAGTTACACATTTCAAAATCGTTCTGGTATTGTTTTTGAATATTTTCATATTTAGATTTCAGCAAAAAGAACAGAAGGATATGAATCCTTAATACAAGATGAAGTACTTAAAGATGAACAAGATACTGTAACTGAAAATGATGAAAGTGATGAAGATGAAGAAGATGTGGACAAATTATTTAATGATGAAGAAAAACCAACAACAACAAATAGTAGTATAAAACTTTCATCAAAACGTCCAAGTGATTTTAATGGAGACGATTATGCATTTCATTTTGATTTTTTTCGTCAACCAAGAAATATACCAAATGTTAATGAGAAAAAGTGAGTTTTTAAATTTTAATAAATAAAAATGAAATTTTAAAATAATTTTTTACCTTTTGTTATTTTATTGTTGTTTGTTTTAGATATAAAAATGGTACTCGAAAAAGTTTAAGCTTTAGTAATGAACGTATGCGTGAAATTGAAAGGCATAATAGAATTTTATTAAGTAAAATTGTTGCTGTTGGTCCATCACATGAAAGTTATCATAAAAAAAGTAAAAATTTTACAAATGTATGTATTTAATTTTAAAATATTAATAGGAAAAAAAAAGGAATACATACATTTCTAATTTTTATGTAATTTTACAGATTAATGATATGCAACAATCAAGAGTATCTAGTGCAGCTTTAAATAGAAAAAAACAACAACAAAAAATTGATTATGAAAATCAAATATTGAAAAGAAAAATTGAAGCTATAGCACTTAGAAAAACACGTTTTAATTAAAACTACATATACAAAAATTTTTAATGACAACTAAAAAATGTACAAGCAATTATAAAATGGGATATTCCCATTAAACTGATGGAAAAGTAATGAATTTAAGAATTTTGTTTTCTAATTCATAGCAACAATCCAAAAGGTAATGTTTTTATAGGATTTTTATTATCATTTGAACAAAAATGTTGACAGTTGACGACACTCGGAAAATTTTAATGCGCCAAAGTCTCCATAAATTTTTCAGTTCTCATTACATGAAAAAAAAAAATTATTTTGTAATCAGGATGATATCGCCCGAACTAGAATTATAATAAGTCAAAAAACGAGAAAAATTCACAATTTTTTCTTCAAAAAGCCAGCAGTTTCTCAGGTTATATATATATATATTTTTTTTTTTAAACGATGAGAACTGGAATTATGATGTAGACTTTGGAGCATTTTATTTTCATGAATACTTTTTTTTGACTCAATAAATATTGTTAAATTTTTGTTCAAATGGTAATAAACATCCTATAAAAACATGAAATTTTGGTTTTTTCATGAATTAAGAAAACAAAATCCTTAAACTCACCTATTTTTCCATCAGTTCAATGAGAATACTACATAAAATAAGGATATTCCTTCGTTAAAGAATAAAAAAAAAAAAATACTAGCTCTCATGTTTAATTTGAAAATTCAGTTTGTGTTTAAAGTCTGAAAAATTTGCATATTATTGTAAAATAACATTTTTTTAAATATATTTTATATTAATTACTTTTTAATATTGTAGTAGTTTTTTTAATTATTTCAAATTCAATATTTTTGATTTGAAAAGAATGAAAAATTCTCTGTTCAATGCAGTCTTGAAGATTTGAAGAACAAATAAGTATTCTATTTTTTTTTTTTTTTTGTGTTACATGAAGAACTCCAGGTTCATCAAGAGTTAACTTACAGTTACAGTGTTCGATAAAATCTAGGATTTTCAGAAAGTCTCTAAAATATAGAACGCTTCAAGTAAGTATGCTTTTTTGTTGTGAATGCCAATAAATCATTATAAAATGCTTCTATTTCAAAATATTCATTCCTAACTTAACTGAAAATTTTTTCAAAACCGTAATATTCAAATTGAAAGAGGAAGTTAAAATTTTCAAACTTCATTCACAAATGAACTGCGACATCTTGTAGCCATTTTCTTCGACTTTCTCAAAACAAAAAATTGAAAATGAAATTTGATATGTATGACATTTGAAATTTTGGAAAAATGGCATTTATGGGACAAATGGAATTTGAAAATGAGAAAAATGAAAACGATGAAAATTTGAAATTTATGAAAATGAAAAGTTGTCAAACGACAAACGGTAAGAAAACGTCGAACTATGAGGATATGATTTATTTTGCTGTTGTGTGTTGAAACTTTTTTTTGTATATTTTTAATAACAATTTTATGTGATGAAAAATGTTATGTTTTTGTTAATTGAAAAAAAAAGTGAAATTATGTAAAACAAATATTTAACAGTTTTTGTTTACATGATGTGTGTTGAATTACAAAAATAATGTATGTATGTTTTTAAAAAAAAAAAAAATTATGTTTAATGTTTAATTATTGATTTTGTACTGTTGTAAACATATGAAGACAACAACAAAAATAATAGGAAAAAAAAACATAAATCAAAGTGTTTACTATTTTTAGGATAATCAAAGAAATTTTTTTGTTAATTTAGAATCATAAAATGTTTTCCATAGAAATAATGTTGAAGTTTTAGATTGTTATAAATGTAAATAAAATTGGTAATTTAAGTCATGTCACCTTTAGTATCGAAATGGTTTTGAGTACGGAATGGTCTCAAGTTGAAGTAATCGATCTAGTTAATGATGGTAATGGACTTGGTTTTATGTTAGTTGGTGGACGTAGTACTGGTGTTGTTATAAAAGCATTAATACCAGGTGGTGTGGCTGAACGTGATGGTCGTTTACAAAGTGGAGATCATGTATTACAAATTGGTGACGTTAATTTACGAGGTTTTAGCTCTGAACAGGTCGCTACTGTTTTACGACAAACTGGTACACAGGTACGATTGATTGTAGCACGTCCTGTTGAACCATCAGCTACAGATTATCAATCATTAGCAAGTCATGCTCCAATAATACCAACAAAATTATTATCTGATCCAGAGGAATTAACACGACAATTATATCAAAATCCAACATTTGCTACAAGTGCTGGTGGTTTTATACAATCACCAAATCATGATATAGCACCAATATGTCCAAGTCAAATTGAATTAATACCAGTTACACCAGATCAAATTGTTTCACCAGATATTGGTGATATATCATTATTATCACCATGTTCTGTACAGATTCCTTCAATAATAACAAATTATATAGAACTTCCAGAAACCGAAACTTATGATGTTGAATTACGTAAAAATGTTTATGGTTTAGGTATTACTGTTGCAGGATATGTATGTGAAGAAGAAGATTTATCTGGTATATTTGTTAAAAGTATAATTGAAGGTAGTGCAGCTGAAACGAGTGAAAAAATTCAAATAAATGATAGAATTGTTGCTGTTGATGGTAAATCATTAGCTGGTGTAACAAATCATCAAGCAGTTGAAATATTAAGGAATACAGATATAATTGTTAATTTAACATTAGAACGTTTTCTAAGAGGACGTAAATATGAACATTTACAAGTTGCATTAACTGAAACAAAAGCTGAAACACAATCTCAAAATTCATTACCCCATTCACCATCAATAGCTACACTTTCATGGGTACAACCAAAATCTGATGCTGATTCAATTGTAACTGAAGAATGTGGAGAATGTCAAATTGAATATGAATTAGCATCACATACAACAGTTGATTCAAATATGTCTGGAATGATTTTCGGTAATTTTGATAATCATATAAAATTAGAAAGCAGAGAAAATAGTGATTCAAGTATAAATAATGATGATTCAAGTATAAATAATGAAAATATAAACGAGAATGGAAATAATAATGATAATAATGATAATGTTGATGATATTGTTATTGATGATAATAATCATATTAATAATTCCAGTAAAAATCCAAGTCAAAATGATTCAAGACATAGTACACCTACACCAACACCAAGTGTTAATTCATTACATAAAGAATGGAAAAATGAACGTCCTGAAAGTGAAATAATAATAACAGAAATAAATAAATTAGCTGGTTTAGGTATAAGTTTAGAAGGTACAGTATATGTTGAAGGTGGAATTGAAAAATGGCCTCATCATTATATACGGTCTATATTAGAAGAAAGTCCAGTTGGTTTAGATGGTAAATTAAAACCAGGTGATGAATTATTACAAGTAAATGAACATAAATTACAGGGTCTTAATCATACAGAAGTTGTTAAAATATTACGTGAACTTCCTGGTCATGTTAAAGTTATTTGTGCAAGAGGACCAAAAGCACCATCAATTATAAATACATCACAAGATATTGAAGGTTTTGAAAGTCGTAGTTTATTACCTGGTGGTCATCAATGTCTTCAAAATCTATTAACAAAAGCACAATCAGAAAGTTCATTATATACATCAAGTACAGCAACATTAACTGATCAACAACGTTCAAAATCTGTTGAACAAGTATCTGGTTTAGCATTATGGTGTAATGAAATAACATATATTGATATTGAAAAAACTGAACGTGGTTTCGGTTTTTCAATATTAGATTATCAAGATCCATTAGATGCAGATGGTACTGTTATTGTGATACGTGGTCTTATACCTGGTGGTTCTGCTGAAGAAACAAATCAAATATTTCCTGGTGATAGATTAGTTAGTGTATCTGATAAAAATTTAAATGGTTTAACATTAGATGAAGCCGTAAATATATTAAAAGGTATGCCATGTGGTAAAACAAGAATTGGTATATGTCGACCATTATCATCATCTGAAAATAGTATAGCATCACCAGTTAAATCTCCAACATAATAGTCATAAATTTTATATTATTACATTCATATTTAATTTTTGATCTTCATCATCGTGGATACAGCATATGTTATGTACGTGTGAATGGTAAGTTAATTACTTATTATTATTTTAAAAATAATTATTCTCTAATTTTACATTTATTTGTTTTAAAGTTTTTATTATTCTAAATAATTCATATTTTATTTTTATTAGTTAATTTTATGTGCTAAAGGTTAATTTTCTCATTTGTTTGGTATTTTTTTCAAATCTAATTAAAATTTTTTACTGTTTTCAATTGATACGTTGTAGTTTATTTTATGTAATTTTTTTAGTTTTTATTTTCTGATTAAAAAAAATAAAAAACATTCTACAACTAAAAAACAATATACACTCAAAAATCGTTACAAATAACAAAAACAAAAAAAAATGAATGTATATACTCGTATAAAAAAATAAAAATAGAAAAATAAAAAATTTATCCTACGGCTATTGTTAAATTGTCCTTCCTGTCCATTCAAATTTTTTCACAATTAAATTAAGTGACAAATAAATATTTACAACTTGTCGGTATTTATTGTTGAAAAATGTACAAAATTTTACGTATACGTAACTGTATCATTTACTTAAATTTTAAATATTTTTACCTATATTTATTATTAATAAATTAATCGATAAGATTATTCAACCACATATTGAGATTATTTTAAATATTGACACAATTTGCATACAAATAAAATTTTTTTTTTTTTTTTTTGAGAGAGAGGTAATGAAAATAAAATAAAATTATATATATGTACGTACGTTTGTTTAAAATGTAAAAAAATAAACATAAAATATTATCAATTTCTACATTGAATATCATGAATCACAATAAATATTTTAATTAATTTAATTGATTATATTTTTATTTTATTATTTAATTCTCCAATAAATAATTATAGATTTTTTAATTAAAAACCAAAAAAAAAAAAAAAAAAAAAAGCGTTGATGGGGCTGTAGATAATTCGACACCTAAAAGTGTTCGTTTCTTCGGAAGCTTTTGGTTTTCATAAATTTTCAAAATTAAAAAAAAAAAAAATAAACAGAAACAATCAAGTATCAGTACTGTCAATATCTTGATCATTTTTTTTTTATTTTTCTTTTCAATTCAATAAAAGGGTTCATTAGGAATAAGCGTACATGAGCCTTTAACATGTAACGTTTTGTGGACAAAATTAATGATTTTAAATTGGAATATCTCCAAAACCTGTGATCCAAATTACTTAAAATTTTTGGCTAGTATACTTATCATTATTGTTTAAAACTCTTCTTTTTACACAAAAAATATTCCTTCAATAGGAGTTAGATTACAGAACATCAAAAAGAAAATAATCACTTTTTAAAAGTGTTGAGAGAAGATAATAACTCTTATTTAGCAAGATTTTTATATTTTTTATTTGAATTGTTTATCAACATATTAATTTTCATTCAAAAGTTCTATACAAAAGCAACAATTATCTTTATAAAAAAAATAAAAAAAAATAGCTTTATCCTTCAACAATCTATAAGTATTCAAATTAAGACTATTCAAAGCAAAACAATAAAAAAAAATCTAGAATTATCTTAACATATCAAAGATATTTTAATATGAGCAACAAACATCATTCATAATAAACTACACACATGTTGTATATTTATAATCATTTTCAGAAAACAAAAAAAGGAGGTCACGAAGAAAATATAATGAAAATGTTTAATTGTAAAAGATAAGAGGTGATGAAGAATAGGAAGAAATTTTCACCTTTTTCTTTTCTTTTCTTATTTTTTTTTTTTTTTTTTTGCTTTCTTCTTTGATGTACAAGTATATTCAAATGAATGATGAGAACATTTTTTTTTTTTAAATATTTCTTTTTCCGTTTTGTGTATATTTCTTATGTTTTTTGTTTATATGAAAAAAGGATTGCCGGAAACGATGGGTGAATGTACTTGAGATGTTGTAAATAATATGCAACAGAAAAAAAAAATAAATAAAAACAAAATTCTTCCTTTTCGACTACATACATACATTAAATACATACATAAGTAAGTACTTAGTCTCTTTTTTTGCCAGACAAATCATTTTGAGCAACATTGCTTTTTTGTTTGGTTTTTTTTTTTAATAATACTTATGAAAATTGAAGCGTTGATAGATATGAGAAGAAAAAAAAACATGAAACGAGTGAAAATAGAAAAAAAAAAGTGAAACAAGGACAAGACAAATAATAGATAAATAAATAAAACATCGGTCTAAATGAATAACAGTTCTCTTTTAATATAAAAAAAAAGGTTTATCATTTTTTTCTCTTTTTTTTTTCTCAAATTCCTGGCGCCTTCTAGTTGTTTACACATTTTCCTTAAATAATTTAATTTTGTTTTTATTTGTGGAAATCGTTTTTTATTTCTGTTGTTTTTTTTTTCCTCTCTCTTATAAATATTAAAATAAAGGTGTCTGTTTGTTTAGATACTTTTCGTTAGGCAATTCTCTAGAGAGTTCTGATTGTGTTTGGCAAAAGGATTTAAGGTTAGAAAAAAGTAAGAAAAATATGTTTGTGAGAAAAATTATTGATTTATGGAATTGATGTAAACTATGTATGTTAAAATCAATTTTATAACAAAAAGATTGATTTATCTTTTTTCTATTTTGAAAATAAATTTACATTATTGTAACTAAGTACTTAAGTATTTTAAGTGCATATGATTTTATGTTTTATCCTTTTTCCATTATTATTTTTTTTTTATTTGTAAACTATAAAAAAAGACACGATAAAAAGTATATTCAAAATATATTTTGACATGAAAGAGTTATCTGAAAAATTTGCATTACAAAAGTATAAAATTGGACATTTTTATATTTTTTTTTAACGATGAATTTTCAGAATTTCACTTAAATAAATTTTATTTTCAATAAAATTTAATCGATAAATGAATAACGTAATTTATTTGATTGACAACAAAAAACTATTTGAAATTGAACAAAAGATATATGCAAAAAAAAGGTACAAAATTTATGCAAAAATTACATAAAAGGACACACATTATTGCTTTAAAATTTCCATTAACCCTGAAATACTAACGTGGGGTGTACGTAAATCCAACCACAACAAACTAGTTTATCCTGATCGTTACGGTCACCTGGTGCTGTAATATAAAAAAAAAACATATTGCAACTGTTAAAATAAGATAAGAAAGAAAATTAAATTATCGTTTTGATACAATTGCTAAAAAATTTCACGTTAGTATTTCAGGGTTAAAATAATTTTTTTTTTCTATTTTGTTTTGTTTACTTTTAAATTTTTATTATATATTTTTTTTTTATTTTCAAAATAATCTAAATGCCTTTTACTAGTTTTATTTTTCTTTAAATTTTTTTGTTGAAAAACTTTTTCTTAAAATGAAATGACAATGTTTGTTCTCATAGGTGACAAAAATAATATTTAAATGTTTTTATTAGGATAAAATACTTAAACCTTTTTGTGTGAAAATTATTGTTTTTGTTTTATTTTTACCTTACTCTTTTTATCTAATGGTAACTTATTTTATATTTTTTTATTTTCTCGTCCTGATTTCAATCGATGTCATAGCGAAGAGATGAAAATAACTCAAAAAGATTTTTTTTTAGGATTACTGAGCTTTGGGGTAAATAAATTAAAAGGGATTATTTTGGATATACATATTATGAATAAAGAAGGATAATATATGCAGAATTTTGTTTTATGAGAATACCTAGGTCATGTAATCTACAATTTTATTACAAATATTTCAAAATTATAATACATACATGTATGCTTTATATGTGTTTAATCATATAGGTATGTATGTTTGAATAAAAAATAAAGTACAGTTATGAAGAAAAGTTAAAACGAATAAAGAAAATAAAGATAGTCATTAAAGATATGCATTAACATTTTATTTATCAAAAAATTTCACAATTTCGTGTTTTAAAATAAATTAAATAATTTAACAATTTAGTCATCTGTGAAAAGTCTTCAAGTGTACGTAAAACAAAGATATTAATCTCAGAATTCACATAAAATTCGACTTAAAATTTTATTTCACATAACTTTTCAGTAAATTTTTTTTTAAGTGATAAAAAAAAAACGTTCTGTAAGGCTATCTTAGATAGCAAAAAATTAATTTTCATGCAGTAATTTCATGTTTTTTGCCAGCACTGTCCTTACATATATGTAATATAAAATTTTTTTCTTCACACTGCAAACCTTAAATATTGTACATACATATATAGAAAATTCTTCACTTTCACTAATTAAGTATTTTATTTATTTCAGTCTTTCTAAGTTAATTTTTTTACGTATGTACGTAAAATCTCATAAAATATAAATTAAATGTAGGTATATGTATAGTAGATAGATATATGTACATATGTAATGTGTGAAAATTATTTTTTCAGAACAAAATAAACTACTTAAGTATCTTACAAAAATAGACATAAAGTAATTAATTTTTATTACGAAACTTTTTTTTTTTTCTTCTTTATTTTACTATGAAAATATTCATTTTTTTTTTATAGAGATTTTGGCAGTTTATACAATACTTGAAAATAAAAATAAAAATGATGTAAAATAGTTGATTAACGTATAAAGCATCACAAAGAATTTTTTTTTCTGTTTATAAGCGAAAAAAAAAGAGAAAAAAAAGAACTTATAACTTTTACAATTAATTTTATTTAAAAAAAAAATTTAATTCAAATTTTTCATTTATATGTTTTCTTCTTTTTGTTTATTTTTTTTCCTATATTTTTATAGATTTAACTAGTAACTGGAAATCAAATTAAAAATTTCAATTTTATTAAACTATAAAATTTAATTAAAGTATACTAAGTATAAGAGAAAAAAAAAATTGATCAAATTTTGAATTACATATTTGAAAAAAAGAAATTTTTTTTCTATGTTAAAAGTTTTTCGTTTGAAAGTTCTTATTATATAAAATTTTTATTTTTTCATATTAACAACAACAACAATAACATGCTATAAAATTTTATGATGTAGAAAAATACCGTATAGTTATTACTTTAAATATGAATTCGTTTAAGATTCATAAAAATTAATTTACATATTCCTTGATTTATATCGGTTTTCCATAATATTATAATTTTTTTTATTTGTATTTTTTTTTTTTTTATAACTCAAGCATCAAACCATAACGACTAATAAAATTTATCACGCTTTTCATACTAAATAAAATATGGTTTGAAATTTTTGTACACAAAAAAAAAAAGGAGACATTCAATATAAATTCATAAATAAATATTCATATACTTATATACATATGTACTGTATCTATGTATTTATTTAAATACACACGAAATTGAAAAGAAAACAACAGCAATGAAATGTAAATTCAGCGAAAAAAAAATAGATAAATTGTAGTTCAGATAAAATTTCAAAAATTTTGTCGAATATGAAAATTAAATGGAGAAGAAAAAAAACCAACGACCTTGATTCAATTTCATTTGAAATGAAAAAAAAAATACATATGCATGTTTGTGTTTATTTATGATGTTATATAAAAATAGAGGATAAAAACAAAACAATAAAAATAATAAGTGCTTTGGGATTATCGAAATTATTAAACTTTATTTCATAAGCTTTTCTCAATAAACGACAAAATATGTGTTTTAGAATATACATATATGTACATATTTCTTATCTGTAGAAGTATACTCACATGTTCGCAATCGTATGCAGTTTATATATATACATATGTAGAAGATACATGACAAAGGCTCGAAGATTGTTATATTTAAACAAAGATTTTTGTTGAAGTATTCTATAATCTATCTATAATCTAAAATCTATAATATTTTGTGCATTAAAACTTTATATATTTTCTGAAGTTTTCAAGAAGAAAATTTACACAGAAATTATTTTTGTACTACTTTAAAACTTCTGAGGTCAAGTTAATCTGTCTGTTCTCCAAAGTGACCCAAAGTATCTTTTGTGAATAGCTTTTTTTGAAGTGTGGATACCAACTTTACAGAATTTATTTTTATTCTATATGAAAAAGCAATCGATTTTACTCCTCTCAATTAATTTTAGTTTGTTTTGAAAGTATATTTTGGAGGGAATAAGTGCAACATAAACTATGATTAATGTTCGTTTTGAAATAGTTTCTCAAAAAAATCATGGGCAAGAATAAAATCTATCTAAATTGGGCAAAAATTGGGTCTTAACTAATGAGTTACTATTTCTTATAAACAACATTAAAAAGCGTGATTGGTCCAAAAAGGGAAAGTGATATATCTTGAGTACTACAATAAGTATGGAAACGTTTAAGTAAGGAATATATACAAAATATATATTGTACATAGAATATAGTTTTCACGATATAGGCAAATAGAAATTTTACCACATTTTAATTATATTGCGAAAAAGTAAATGTTAATAGTAATAAAATATAGCAAAAGTTAAAACAGCCAACAGTTTTTTTTCTCCCTATATTTTCTGAAGTGAATCACACTGAAAAATTACATTTTACATACATGTCTTGCATTCTTCAGTGAAATATGTTATACAGAAGCTTTCAATCAGAATTTGCGAAATAAAGTTCCAAAAACCCAACTTGAACTTCAGTATTTACATTTAAAAAAAAAAATGTTTATTCACTTCATTAACAATAAAAGGATACTTTACTTTTCAAGTAACTATAGTAAAGATAACGACTCCATTTTATGATAAATGAGCTTACAAAATACTTTCTAGATATATAAAAGAAAAACTATTTTTACCAAAAATAAAACAACAAAAATAGTATCTTTCTCAGACAGAAAAGAATTTGGAGTCAGATAAAATTGTTTGAAGCAGAATGAATAGTAAAAAGTTAATTTTCTAAAAAATTTTACCCTTTTCTTGTTTATTTGTCATACACAAAGTGAATGTGTTAAATTTCACATCTGATAAAGGTTTTTTTGAAAGAATATTTTTATTATAAAATTTAAGTTTTTATTTTTCTTTTGTTTTTAGAAAAAAATTTACTTTTTCTTTTTGTCTACAAAATTTTTCCATTTTATTTTTCTTTAAACTTTTTATTTTAAGTAAATTACCCGAAAAAAAAAACTTTTTATATACAAATATTTATGTATGTGTACCTACATATTTACAATACTTAATTTAATTTTTGATATTTTCCCTTGTTTTTCTATTAACCATATTAAATGGAAAATTTCAAATATTTTTTTTTTGTTTTTGTTTTTTTTTTTTTTTTGCTCAAAGCAAATCACTTGACAAAGTTTTTTATTCAAATATAAAATATAAAAAACTAAAGATATTCATATTTTACATACACATATCTATACGTACGTACATATCTATCTATACAAATTATGTAAATATAGATAGATTTTTGAAAATCAATATAAACAGATAAAAAAAAATAATAATAATAATAAAAGATCTATCCCATGAAAATTTCTCATATAAGTTTGTATATAGTTACATACATATGTATATAAAATAGCATGAACATGAAATGAATCCTCCTCATCTTTTCGTATATCATATTATTAAAATGTCGCATTGAATGTATAGTGAGTATTCAAAATGAAAATACACAATATAAGGAATACAGGATATAGATATAGGTATAGTATATATGGGAGGATATAAAAAATCCTTTTTCCATGATTATCTTTGTTATTCAAAAATATACCAGATAAATAAAAATAAAAAAAAAGACCAATGTAAACTTTGTTGTTGTGTGAAAAGAAAATATAGGACATTTTTAGAGAAATCTAAATCATAATTTTAGATGTAAATTTAATTTATATGTATATACACAACAAAAAGAAAAAGATACATAAGTGGTACATACAATATTTGTTAAGATGTATACGTACATATCATTTATCTGAATAATGATTTATTTTTTGTTACATTTCTTTCTTCTTCTTTTTTTCGTAAATTAAAAATTCACAAAAAAGAAAATTTTTATGAATTTATTGAAATGTAGAAAAAATATGTGAAAAATATTGTTAAAACATAAAATTTAATATGAAAATACATATCAATGTCAAATATGATAGAAAAAAAAATAAATATGTACATATGTGAGAGGAAATTCAGAAAAAGCAAAAAAATAATAAATCAATGATATTTTTGCATTTGAATTTTTTTTTTTTTGTATAACAAAATAGATCGAGTAGGGTAACTAGTTTAGTAAAGAGCTCGTTAAGAGATACTATAGACTTCTAGAGGTTGTCAAATTATGGTAAACAAAGCGTAAAAGCGTCTCTAGTGATTAGCAACATTTTTGTAGTTGTAACAAAACAAAGTAAGGCTGAAAAATGACATGTTTTAGGTGACTCTTATTATTATTAACGATTTCTATACATGACTCACATAGTTAGCCACATGATGAGCCATTAGTCTCGAATGTGTTAAACATAAACGTTAAAAAACAAAAAGGAAGAAACATATACTTCTCGAGAAATTGACCTCTGGCTTGTCAAAAAACCACTCTTTTAAAATTATTAACAAACCACCTCTTTTACTGATTGATTTGATTTAACACGTTCAGCACCAAATACAAGATACATGTATACTTATGTATTTTTTAGTGTGTGTACCACGGGTGTCGAATGCAAGATATCTTGTAGTTTGCAACGGGTCTTATAGGCACTTTTTTGTTCGTCCTTTAACTGTTACAAAATGATGGGTATTTCCTGTAATTTTATTTCAAAGTATTTTCTACCATTAAATTCATCAAATTCATAGAAAAAAGGTTTGATAAATTTCCACTCCTTATATGAGATACACACATATGGTATAGGTGAGGCTATATTTTGAAACGGAGTGTATGTTTTCTTATGAAATAGCATACAACTGCTATTATCAGTGGCAACTATTTTTTCGCTTGCTCTCGAATTAAAGTTTATTTTTCATTTTGTAGCTGTAATGCAGGATTTTTTGGTCGATAGTCCGAATTCTGTTTCTGCAGTTGAAGATGAAATTTGGCTTTTCTATTTATCAATATTTTTGATACTCCACGCAAAGTTTTTCCACTTTTCTTAACCCTTAAACCCTTTAACTCATAAAAACGAAATTTAAGTTAGAACGCTCATAGACTCACTGTCCTTATTACGATTTTCCTTCTTATAATTAAACAAAAAAGTGCTCTTAAAATTTCAATATTAAAACAAATTATTTAAAGAACATTTTTAACAATTTTATAAGAGAAATTCAAAATTTGTATCTTTGAAAAAAAATATGTGGAAAATTCATTCATATTTTTGTATTTCTTATCTTTTTTTTTTTTTTTTAAGAAATAGAATTTTTAATTTAAAAATCTTCATTTTTTTTTTTTCCTATTTTATTCAACAAGAAGACATCTAACAGACAGTTTAAAAAGATAAAAATTTTCTGCTATAATTATTTATAGTTTGGAAAATTATTATAAAATATCTGTATCTTGCGTAAACATATATAATCTTTTTTTTTTTTATATTTTGGTTCCTTGCTAATATATAAAATTATGTATATGAAATAATATTTTTCGTTTTCTATATGATATTCATCCGTATGTTATGTTCTTGTTGAAAACTTTGTTTAAGAACTAATAAAACTTTTAAATTACATATAAAGAATATTTATGATGTTTATTATTATCATCATCATTTTAACATGATCTATTGTATTTTATTAAAACACTAACTAACAAAGAATGAAAGATTCATTTTCTTGAATTTACACTTTACTTTTTTTTTTTTTTGTGTTATATTGTTTATTTCATAATTTCTGAACTTTTCTGAATAATATAATACATGTACATATAAATTGTACATATACATAATATTTTCTATGATGTTATATTGCATGATTTAAGTTAATTTCCTGGAAATGCCTCAAGAAAATGTAATTTTAATAATTCATATCGTGAAATAAAAGTAGTCAGAGTGTTTACGTATGTTGGATTATATAAATTTCAATACATTTTCTATTATAATTTTCTAATTTTCTAAATATAATTTTTATGATAATTGAAGGAAAATTAATGATAATAATTCTTGTTAGGCTTTTGGTTTTACTTATTTTACTCTTTTTTTTTTTTTTTACCACGCATGAACAATTATCTGAAGCAGTTTTCATAGTTTTTGTAGATTATTTTTGGTGTAGAAGTATTAAGGTATATTCGGGAATTTCTGTAGGAATATGTTAAAGATACATTTTCATAAAAATATGACACTAAATTATTGAAGAAAAACAGAAAGTGAACTGAAAGCCATGAGCTTCTCTTTTAAAGAATATTATTGGTAAAAAAAAAAAACTCCTTTAACTAGGATTTTCTAACAGAAAATAAAAAGAGATCCACAACTATACCTAGATTTATGAAATTTCATTTCTACCCACAGCAAAACTGCAATAATCAGAACCACAAAAAACATGAAAATTTTCTTATACTTTTTTGTAATCGTTTTTTTTTTCAAGTCGCTGTAATTAATTACACTTTTTTTTCCGTTAAACTTTAACATTTCCTATGAAAATTAATTTACAAAAAAGAAGAAGAAAAAAATAGAAATAAAACTTTTCTCAATTTTCTTCAACACCATATTTCAACAAAAAACTCATCATACATAATATGTATATGTAACTTCAACTTTTCTAATATGTTTGTATATTTTGTATATATGTGTATTGACAGAACACTTTAAACTTTCTCCATAGCAGCCTAGTTAATTTTTGCAAGGCTCATTAAATAGTTAATACTTATGTATGTGTGTATGTGTGTATATCCTTAAAATAAACGAAAATAATAACTATAGAAAAAATGTGTAATAATTTAGCAGCATAAAAATAATATGCGTAAGGGTCATTTTTTTATTTGTTACTTTTTATTGTTTTATAGGTTAACAGTCATATTTTATATTTAATAAGCAAATTATTCATAAAAGTAGCTTCATTTGTAATAATTTTTTTTTTTCTGAATTAAACTTTGTAAAATGTAATTGCTTTTTAAAAACTTTTTAATTTTATGTTCAATGTTTTTTTTTTTCTTCAGATTTGGTGTATAATTTATCTTGAATTATTTGTTCCAAAGTAAAAAACAAAGTTTTTCGGGCAATTTTAAGAAAAATATGGATTTTTTTATTTTTATTTATGAGAGTGAATTTGAAATGATAAAATTTTTATTTTTGTTTGAGAGAAAAAAAAATCAATAAGAATTTAATTATTGTAATTATTTAGCAGATTTTGAATACAAAAAAAATTTATAGAAAATAAGATAATATAAAATATATGAAATTTAAAAATTGGCATAGCAATTAGCAATTTGAATGGCAAAAATTTCGTAAACTTAATAATAATTTCAAAATAGAGAAATAGTAATGGATATCCGAGTAGAACGGTCTCTTAGAAAATTATTTGAAGATTTTCAGTCAGATTTATAGATAGTTGTGTTGTAGTTAGTGGCCGAAGTGGTAAAATACTGACTTCTGAATTTTTTTCAAGTTGTTAGCCATGACATTGGGCTTTACAGCACTTCAGATCGGTACGGCGCTGAAAGTTAACAAAGAAAAGAAACTAAACATTGATGATTGTCCCACTTAAACTTTTGTTGATTATAAAAGAGGAGAAACAAATGAAATGGAAGAGCGTTGATAGTTCTAATAATAAAATATTGACCATATTTCAGTGTACGCAAAGAATGTGACTTTAGGTAGAAATCATGATTTTTTCTGAAATATTTTTTATTCCAAGGAATATACATATGTTTTTATATAGCATGATATTTCGGATCTCTTTAGAACACCTATCATTACCAATGTCAAATATCATTATGCCAACCCTGTCATACGAATAAATTCGTTCTCATATCAAAGAATTTACTGGTTCGCATGCCACCTAATACTGTAGGCGCAGACATGACTGAAAAAATTCGAGAAAACCAAGGTTTATCATGGAGTGTAAAGCTAGAAAAAAAAGAATAACTAACAAAACATTAAACTTTTTTCAGACAAGAATGAAAAAAAAAAGCATTGAACTTTTCAAAAAAGGAACATTCAAGACTTTTAAAGTTCGTATTATAATTTCAAACTCAAATCAATCAACTCAAAGCTATTGAACTATCGCCTGATATTCAAAAATAAAAGAAAATTATTTTCAGTTTTTTTTTTGTCTGTTTGTATGAAAATGAAAATAATGAATTCTACATTAAAAAAAAATATAATCTACCATCAAATGATTTACAATTGAAATGATTAACCTCATAATTACACAATAAAAATAATAAAGAATAAATTGTATACGTGCACATACCA
Organism: Bombylius discolor; assembly: GCA_939192795.1. Taxonomy (NCBI): domain Eukaryota; kingdom Metazoa; phylum Arthropoda; class Insecta; order Diptera; family Bombyliidae; genus Bombylius; species Bombylius discolor. Next base: position 14,693,692 of record OW584241.1, on the reverse strand, counting down.
TTTACCAAATATCATCGTCAACATAATTTATAAAGTTAAAAAACGTATACCATAATAAGAATAAAATGATATATGTATATGTACGATGATATCCTTCTAAAATTATAAATGTCCTTATTATATAAATTTTTTTATATATCTTCAAGTCATAATTTCGATGAAAATTCCATTTTGAATGAAAAAAATGTTTTTAAGAGAAAAAATCAACAATAACAACAATGTTCTGCTGAGAAAACAGAAGAAAAAAAAAATAATAAGAAAAAATATTTTATGGAAAAAAAATTTACTTGAATTGACAATGACATCATGCAATCCACAGTAGAGAAAAAAATGTTGTTTTTTTTTGTCTAAAAAGTGAAAATATTTGAAATGATATTCTACACGCATTTGAATATATTATTTTGTGATAGTCATGCTTGAATTGAAGACTAAAAATATTGTTGTTTTTTCTTCTTTTATTTTAATCATTTTTTTTAACTATATGGTTTTTGAATAGAACACACAAAAAAAAGGCATAAATAAATATACATTGTACAAGGACAGAATCCTTGAAAAGTTTTTTTTTTGTTGTTTTTTATTTGTATTAAAATTTCTTCATTATAATTCTAAGCACAAAAAATTAAAAATGAAAATTCGACTGTTAAATATGTTTCGAAAGAAAATTAAAAAGATATTTGTAGAGTTTAACCGAAGGAGTTATTTTTATTTGCAAGCAATGTCATTAAATACCAGATAAATCGCTTAGAAGAAAATACAAATTTTCAAGAACACTTATTCAACACTATCAGCAGCATTCATTCTCGTATGTACGTTTTGTTGGAAAAATCTACTTTAAATTTGAATATTTTAAATATCGATTCACTTTAAATTTATGTTCAATCTGATCCTCATCTTTCTCTACAGTTCTTCAAAACGTCAAAGAAAACAACTTCAAGAAAGCATAAATTTGACCGCGTTGAGATATTATATCTGGGAGAATTTAAGATTTCTCGGATAGCGGATATCATGAATTTTTAGTATATCATTCTAATTTCTTTCATAAAATAGCCGGGTCAAATTTAAACTTTCTAACTTTACAGGAACATGATTTTTTAAGGAATGAAAATTTGTCTACAAAATAATTTTAACACTCATGTATTCTTGAAGTTTTTTTAAATTTATATTCTTTTTTTTTTTTTTGGAGAGTGAATACTGAGTGTTAAAGTTTTTAAATTTAATTCTAAACCTTTATATTTTTTTAAAAAAACTGGTAAACAAAAAATCTGAAATTGTAAAATACATTTTTAAAAAAAACCGATTTAGTTATTCAAAACCCTCCAAGATAATGAAAACAAAAACCCCTTGAAAACATGAAAGTTAATTTATTTGGTTTTTTTAATTTTTTAATTTTTATTTTTAATTATTTTAAATTGCTTTTTAAATCAAGTAAAAGTAAGTACCTACTTAATATTGAATTTTCTCATTATTTACTGTATTCCATGACAAAAAATGCAAAGAAAATAATAAGGAAAGAAAAAAAAAAAGCAGTAAAACATTAATGCACATCTCTGAATAAATTAAAAATCACACAAAAAAATATTTATATACTTTACAATATAAGTACGAGTATATGTATGTATTAAGAATATATGTATATAATACAGAACTTATCTATCTTAAATATCTATCTATACTTAGTTGCATTTTGTATTTCTGGTATCTAGACAACAATTTTAATAAATTATGAATAAGGCTAGGATTCCCTCATTTCATTTACTAATGCAAGTATTATATACTAATTTAAAATTCTATCATCGTATCTATTTTTTTTTTTTTATTTTCTATACTATATAGGTATGTGCAGATGCAATCTAGTATTGTGAATATATAGCAAGTAAAATACTGTTGTAGAAATCCTCTTCAATTTTCGTTATATCGTCTTTTTTTTTCTTTCTTTTTTTGCTTCCTTTTTTATTTTGTTTTTCATCTTTTGAAAATGAAAATCGTATAATTTGACCTACATATATATTTACTGAATTTTCTTTTTTATTTTTTCCTCTAGCTTTTGTTTTTAATCCTTTAATCCTTTTCTCCACTATATGAATTCTTACTTTAAAACAGTTGAATACCATAGATACATGAAATTTTTAAGATGAAAAAAAAAAATAAAAAAAAAATAAAAAAAAAAAGAAACATTGAAATTGAACACTTATAAAATACTTGAAATTGTTTCTTATTTTTATTAAAAATTTAAAATTGACAAACAACAAAAGAATAAGAAATATTACAGTGTATATACTTTTTTTTTTACAATTCTATTTAATTTTTAATTTTCAAGTTGTTTGCTTTTTTTATTTTTTTTTTAGTTTCTTATTTTTCTAGGGTTTTGGTTTTAATTTTTTCTTATTTTTTTGCAAAATAAATTTTTTATAGTTTTCAAAGAAACCAAAAAAAAATGTAAGTGCAAATTATAAATTTATTTTTTACTTTTTTTGTTGTTCAATTTTGTGATAAATAAAAAAGAGAAATTCAAATAAAAGATAATTTTCTAAGAAAATGAAAAGGTTGAAGTAGTACTCCATAACTTTTATTTATGAGTTCTAAAAGTACACACGTATTTTTTTAATACATTCGATACAAGACATTATCTACGTCAGATAGATAGATATAGATTTTTAGAGGATATATCTTTAGTTTAAGTCTTTTAATAAATGCCAAAATACTAAAAGGTCTGCTCCATATTCTCTCAAGTTTGAAAAAAAGCTTATGTATGTAGCGCAATCTTTTAAAGGGAATAGAATGTGTTTTGAGGTTTCCCTGACCCGTGATATAGTCTTTATCTGCTTCCGATTGAGGATTAGTTATTTTCTAGAGATTTTGGCTAAAAACTCATTAAATTCTTTCGGTTATAGATTTCCAGAAGTTTCTTCTCAGCGGAAAATGCATTTTTTCATTTCCCACTATAGTTGATACTATTTTTTATGTGACTTCTATGAATAGACCACAGAAAAGTTATAGTCCAAGGAAACTAGAATTGGCACTTTTCCTAACTATGCCAACTCTTGACTACTTCATGTTGCGGGATCCACATAAAGTGTTCTTCGTTGGTCTTTACGAGCGTTATAACAGTCTTAAGACACTTCCATACGATAAAAAAGAAAATTTTCTATGAAAATGAAAACTTAAAATAAAAAATTGAAGTACATAGTATATTTACTAACTTTTATTTATGAACTGTATTGGTACTTATGAATCAATATATATTCGATACAGTACATTATTTAGATCAAAAGTAACAAAAATAAATTCAATTTCTAAGTTAATATTTTATTTTATACAATTTTTTTTTTTTTTTTTTTTTTTTTTTGTATTTATATTATTCTTGAATCAATAACAATAAATTATGTTCAAATCATAACATAAAAATTGTTGACATTTTTTTATTTCTTATTTTGTTTTGTTGTTTTGATTGAAAAAAGTCAGTATCATGAACAATTTAATATATTTTTTAATATTTTCTGTTCTTTAACTGTATTTATGTGAATTTAATAATAAATTTCATTGGGAAAAAAAATAAAAATAAATTTAAAAAATAAAATAAGTACAATTGACATGCTTTCTGTATAAAATTTATTAAACTTCAAAATTAATTTGTAATTTTTTACTTTGAATAAAGAAAAAAAAATATTAAATATAATTATTGATTGACAACATCTAAACAATTTGATAAAAATCAAAAACAGAAAAATAAGAATTTGAAAAAGATTTAAAATTGTTAAAATTGATTTTTATTGTCACACTGAAAATTATTTGTAATTGGATATATTCCGTCATTTTGACAGATATTTGATAATATGTGATAATTTTCTTAGAATGAAAAATTTCGAGCTAATAAAAAAAATTCTAGGAAGTTAAAACAGAAGAATTCTTATTGAATTTCTCTTGACTTTTTTTCTTTTTTATTAAAATAATTCATTTCTACTTTTATTGCGTTCAAATTTGTAAGTTTTTAATCACCTACTATAAATTCTGGATAATTTTATGGTAAAGATATTTTAGTTTTTGGTTTTATAGATATAACTTTGGCATTTATTTTGACTATTGGTTTAGATCAAGTTCACTTAAGTTTTTTTTGAATGTTTTTTTGGAACTAGAATTTAACAGTTGATAACATGGACGTTGACCTACCATTCTTTTGAACGATATCTTTCTTGACTAATCCTTTGCGATTGTATGTCTTCTCTCAACCACCAAAAGTATTTTTTTTACGTTTCGTAAGCTAATACCATAAAAAAACATCATTATTGCTAACAAATAAAACTTTTACAATGCCACATTTTAGAAAATATTGGAAAAAATAGAACGTAGTTTTAATTTGAAAGTGACACTTTTTAGAGTAACTAAAAACATTGATATCACAAAACGTAAGGGCATTTTGAAAAGACTTATAAGGTTTTCGGAAACTTTGAAAAATGAGAAACATAGTGATACCTTTTGGTTGAAAATTTTGATGTGATGGGTATTATCTGATTGCAAATTAAAATCTAGGCATGCATCTAAAAATAGAATCATAAAAATGTGGTACATACTTGGAAATAAAAATATGTACTTTGAATTTGTAGATTTATCTCGTTAGTTTTCATTGAAAATAACTAATTCCCGACCAGCGTAGGCATCTTTGTATACAATTATGTAATACGACAACAAAATGTTGAGTTTGTGAATTCCTTGAAAATATTACTCTAAGTCATAATATGAAAATTATAATTATTCATTTTTTATTTTTATTTTTTTTTTTTTTATCTTCTATTTTCAGATAGTGTTTTCATCATCTTTGAAATAAATATCGAAAATTTAACTAATCATCATCAATTATATATTAGAAAAAGAAAATACATAAAAAAAGGCATGTAAGTGCATATACAAAAAAAAACATATATGTAATATCAATATGAACATTTCAGATATGAAAAAAATATCAATTAAATTTTATATTTTTTAGGAATCATTTTTCTTTTTAAAAATTTTCATTTTTAATTTTTCTTTCAATTTTTTTTTTATTCAAAAAAAAAAAAATATTTACATATTTAAAAAAAAAAAACAAAAAAAATTTTTTCTTTCTCTCAATTAAAAGAAAAATACATAATAATAATTCTGAAATTTGATAAGCTATTTTAAGATATACAAAACAAAAAAAAAAAAACAAAAAGTTAAAATTAAAAAATTTAAGAAAATAATATTATTGCCTTGTTATAAACAGTATATAAGAAATATGTTATTAATATAGAGTTCTTATAAATAAGAAAAACGAAAAGAAAAAAAAAAAAGAATTAACTTTAAACTTCAATAAACACGTAATGTGAAGAAAAAAAATATACTAAATTTGAAAAAAATTCGAAAATAAATTTTTATATCCTTAATTGTAACTTTTATTTGTTTCAAAATATATTTATTTTTATGTTTGTACGATTGTCAAACGATACATGTAAAAAACAAAGGTCTAAATAAATTTTAAATTAATTTATATTCGATTGTTAATAAAAAAAAAAATAGTACAACTAGTAAAGACCTGTTCATTAAAGGATTCAATTTTATTCTACAGTTAAAATGTTCAAAAGCTCATGACTAATTGAACACATATGAAATTTTTAGCAATATATCCTTTGAATCGCCATCGAAAAGAAAAATTTAAAAACTCCCAAAATTTTTTTTTTAGAGTAGATTAAGGGGGAAAAAGAAAGAAAATGTTAATTAATGCCACATTTAAACTTCTGAAGATTATAATAAGGACAAGTGTTCTACAATTTGAGGGTTGTAATTTGTCACAATAATGCATTTTTCTTTTAGAAATTAAAAGTTTTAAGACAACTTTAAATTTTTATTTGGTGAAATTTTTCTATCGATTCACTTAAAAAAAAATTCTAAAACCGTTTTTATAATAGCAACAACAAAAATTATGTAAACCATTATTCTTAGTAGAATTCAAAATATTCCAATTCAAGTAATTTTTAGAAAAAAAAAGTCCTCAAAGAGAAAATAAAACCCTTAAAAAGATTTTCAGATCCCTAACATAAATAATCCTATAAAATCAAATTTCAAGCGGATTTGGAATAATGTGTCTTTTATTCAACTGTAAATTCAACTTAAGTAAGATTACTGATCTTCTCCTTGTGGTGTAGTACAAAAGAAAAATATTCTCAAAAAAAAAAAAAAAAAAAAAAAAACTAATAAAGAATCAACTTTCGAAAACATTCAAAATCTAGGATTGTTTTATTCGTTACCGACTAAACTTTAAAAGGTAAATACGAATTTTAATTTTCATTTGAACAACAAACTAATTTTTATTCAAATATATTGATATGTATGTATTTTGTGTGTGTGCTTTTTTTTTTTTTTTTTCAAAAAAAGTTACAATTTCGGATAAAATTAATGATTTGGTTTTGAACTTTTACACAACAAACAAAATAAAAAAAAAAAAAATAAAAACTATTTAAATACTCGACCAATCATAAACTCTAGTTATAAGTGAACGAAAAAATATATACATGAATAAAAAAAAAAAAAAAGCTTGTTAGTGATACTAATTTTAATTATAAAATAGAGAAAAAAAAAATAATTGTTAATTCGATTCGAAAATTAAAATTCACTCTATAAACAAATACAATGTAATTTTAATATACTTTTTACATGTATCCAAATTCATTATATCAAGCTATCTATAGTATATTCTTCACTCAAAACAAACAATTCAAAATAAAATTCATATGTAAAACATATTAAATATATGCACACCTATACTTACACAATTTCACACAGTAATTCATATACAAAACATATTCATGTATAGAACAAAATTAAAAATTATACAAATAAATTTAGAACGCAAGTGATTTTATTAAAAACAACAACAACAACAAAAAATTTAGTATTTGAATTATAAAATTTAAAAATTTTGCAAAATAATATTTAAAAATAAAATAAAAATACTTTAAAAAAAAAAATGTTTTTTGTAAAATTTTAACATAAATTTAAATAAAAAAAAAAATTTAAAAAAAAAAAAATGAAATGTTAAAATAATTTTATTAAATTTTATTGGTAAAATTTAAAAAAAAAAAAAAAAAAAAGTTAATTGTTTTTGAACGAAAAATAAAAAATTAGATAAAATTTAAATTATTAGGAAGAAAAAAACAAAAAAAAACGTACTTATAAAAAAAAAAAAAATTATGCATTCTTTAGTGATATATCAAATTTATTGAAAATCAATTATTTCTAGTCATTTTTACACGAAATTCTAGATTTTTTTTAGATACAAAACAAAAAAAAAATGCTTAGCATATATTCGAAATATAAAAAACAAATAAAAAATTATTAAATGACAAAACTTAATAAATTTTAAATACAATATGTAAAAAACAAAAATTATAATAACATAAAAAAAAATAATAAAATAAAATTATATATAAAAATTCTAATACATAAATTGTTTTTTTTTTTATAGATCCTTTTTTGTCCCTTAGTACACATCAGTGGACGGTGACACCTTGAAATAACAACAGATAATTATACTGATGGCTTAAAATGTGTTTGAAAATGAGCAGCCATTCTGAGCATTAAAAAGGAATGAAAAATGAGTATTCAAGTTTTTTGTTTTAAAAGGAAGTGATATACAGGCAACATTTTAAAGAATTTTAAAAAACCAAAAAAATTTCCATCCGCCTTACTATTGGGTGTTCTTGAAAGTTCTGTTGAAATTTTTATCTGAAATTTATACCGGACACATATTGTAGAAGATTAAAAGTATAGTAACTAAGAACAGCAAGCGACATGGCATCCGATAGCTCATTAGTTGTATTATGTACGTCAAGAGCTAAAAATGGATCACAGAAGAAAAAAATCCATATTAGAAACTGCATTTTATACAAGTTTAAAAATGGTAATAACTCATCGATCGCTCAACAAAATTTAGTTTTCGTCTTTGGTCCAAAAAATGTATCTGAACGTACTTTTCATTGCTGCACTGATTTGAAATATTCAAACAAGGATTTCAGTCTTGAAGATTAGTCCCTTTCTGGCAGACGTTCGATCGTTCTTAAAAGGAGATAAGAAAGAAACTAGGGTTGCACAGCAAATAGTATTAGATCACATTCGAAATCTACTTTTAAGTAGAAATTTGTGAACTTTTCGATAGACTCAATATTTTAATAACTTCATATTTCCAGAAAACTGTAAAATTTATTCGAAATCATCAAGTTTAAATAATCAATTCCTTATAATTTATTTTCTGATTGACTTATTTTCATTTTAATTAAAATTTACATGAACAAAAAAACAGAAAATTAATTATCAAAATTATATTAAATATTTGAAATATGCTTCGTTAATTTCATAAGAACATTTTCCAAATGATGATTTAATACATTCCAATCAATTATTTTAATTACAGTTAATTTTATTAATTTATAAGATTTTATCTGCTTTATTGTGTATCAAAAAATAAAATTAAAAAAAAAAAAAACTCACATCTAGATACACTTATAAAATGATAAAGTATACATGTATACATACATACATTACAATTTATAATCATGAAAAAAATGAGCAAAAAAAAAATTCAAAAATAATCAAATAAATTTATAAAAAAAAAAAAAAAATGATATTCTGATTTTATAGACTATTTAAATTCAATACACGTAAAGTTTCTGTATACAATTTCTCTGCTAATTTTTCATCTTGTGCCAATTCTGAAGGTTGTACAATTTCACAATCACTGAAGAAAAAAAAAAAAAAACAAGAATTAGGAAAATAAAATTTTTTTTTTTAAATAAATTTTATGAATTTAAATATTTAAAAAAAAAAACAAAAAAAATTTAATGATAAATAACAACAAAAAAAAAAAACTCTGTTACAAATATAATTACTTAAAATATTCTCCAGTAATTTCTTTTAATTTTGGATCAGTAGCTAAATGAATAGCACATTGTGCACCTTCAAATGGATTTTTCATGAAAAGCCACATCCATGGGTAAGTAATTATTTTAACACAAATTGCTTTCATTAATGGTGAGCTAATTAAAAACAACAAAAAAAAAATGAGAAAAAATAAAAATAAAAATTAGAAACAAGAAATTTCATTGATTAAAAATGAATTTTTTAAATTTATTAAATTTTATCTATTTTTTTGAAATTAAAGTAACTGTATCTTCTTCTTCTTTTTTTGTATCTCTTCAAAAGAAAATTACACTTTAAAAAAGAAAAAAAATTCGATAATTATTTCAGTTTTTTTTTTGATTTTTTTTTTCACAACAAAAACATTTAATTTGAAATTAAAAAAAATAAATAAATTAGAAAACATTAATGAGAAAAAAAATATATAAATTAAACTGCCACCTTTTAACTTTTTTATGTTATTTTATTTTTCTCTTGACATATTCCGTTAAAAATACAAGGTAAATTACTGTTAAATAATAAATTTATAAAAAAAATTTTTCTCTTCACCTGTTCTATATAATCTATTTACGTATTTTTTTTATTATTATTATTATTTTTTTTTTCAAAATTAAATTAAAATCTAATCAATTTTTTTTTTCTTGTAAACATTACCACCAAAAAAAAAAGAAGAAAAACCAAGAGAAATAGAAAATCGATGCAAAATATCTAATTAAAAATTTATCTTTAACACCTGTTAAAAACTATGTAACTAAGTAAAAGGTGAATTTATTGACTTATGTGTATTTCCTTTTCCTATATATACACCACAAATGTACATAGCTAGGATCCACTTGTACATATAGTTTATAAATAGCTTTCAATTTATAATAACACGCTTCAATAAATCATGTAATGAATTCTAAAAATATCAATCATATTATTATTTTATCTATTTAACTATTTTTTTTTTCTTTTTTTTTTTTTTTATCTAAATAAAAATTAAAATAATAATAATTCATTGGAAAATAACGATTGTAAATATAATTTCAATTTGATGATTGATTTAAAATATGGAAAACAAAATACATTAAGCCACAAAAATATAATATTTTAAATTGAATTTTCGTTCAATTGATGAAAATATTAAAAAAAAAAAAATTTTTTTATTAATTAATTTTTATCATTCGAATATTTATTATCTTGTGCATGTTAGCTTTTACTGTTCAAATTAAAAAATAATCAATACATGTAATTTTAAACCACAAAAATCATTTTATTTCATTTTAACATTAATTTGACATTTAAATTAATTTTTTAGTTGTAATGAAAATAAAAAAATTATAGGAATCGAATGTTGAAGGACTACAAAATACATATGTACATTTTTTTCGTATGAGTCGCGACATAGAAATTTTTAATAAGAACGACGTTAAGTAGAACATATTGTCTATTTTCAGGAAAATTAAAAATTGTAGTTGCTTATAAAAATCGTAGATAGTTGAAAAATAAATCTGTTACTAAAAACGTAATTTCGCAACAAATGGACATACATACCAATGTCTAAATTTATAAACAAAATTTTCATTCCTTCAAAAAAGTACATTTTCATAGGACAAAGAAGTTGTAATATAATCTTAATTCTATACAAAACAAAATGAAATGTAAGCGTTCAAAGTACGGAAGTCCTTATTAATTTTTCGGAAATTTTTATATGGCAAAAATCGGGACTTCTTAACTGTATAAAGGTTCACTATACATATACCTATGTATGTATGTATATCTCGAGTTTTACTGCATCGATATAGGAAATAGATACAAATACGCCTACTGCAAGTTGTGGATGACTTTTTATAGCGATCCAGTAAAAAAGGACAGGAAAGAAAGTCAAGTTTTTGTTGCATTTTTAAAATGATTGTTATTCTTTGTATTTTGTCCTAGAGCATGGAACTTTATCATTCAAAATTGTTTTGTAATGAACCCTTCAAAGCATATTACGGCTCTGGGTTTGTGTGATACAGATTGAAATTCTCAATGGGTTTAACTCTCAAATATTAATAGTTACCCGCTTAAGCCTTTCAGAAGTAGAAATTTTGTACTGTAAAAAAAAAAACAAATATTGTTTATATGAGGTTCTTTCACGTTTGTTTATGATTTTTCGTATCACCCTAATAATTGGATACCATCTATTTCTTGTATTTGACATATTAAATGTAACATATCTTATTTTAATTAACATTACATAACTTTAAATTTTACCTCTTTTTTTATTATTTTTTTTTTTATGGTCGGAAATTAAAATTGAATTTTTGACATAACATAAACTCTACTCCTCAAATTTTTATTAGAGTTCAATTTCACTTCCACAAAAAAAACGATTTCTTGTTAAAATCGAATGGAATTAAGTGTAATTACAATTTTTGATTATGTCCAAATTATAGGATTTATTATTCATAAAATAGAATATACTTATTTTGTCTATCGCACGTATATAGAAATTGATATACTTTATCTTTCAATCAATCACCACAAATCGAAAATTGAAATTGGTTTTTTATATGTAGTAGCAATAGAACGTACACGTATATTCACATATATCATATATGCAATTCATATGTGTACTTTAATATTTGAAATTATAATTGATTTACCTTCTCAAATGATCCGTTCCTCTTACAAGTCCTGGTGTACAAGCATTTATTGTTATTTTAGTATCTGTATAATAAAAAATTGTATGAGTATTATTTATTATTTAAATTACAATATTATACTCATATCATCATATTATGTAAAATTAACTTGGTATACAAATTATTAATTCAATCTAATATTCTAATATTAAATAATGCAAATGTAATTAGTTTTTCATAATCTGCAATATGAATCGCATTATAAAAAATATATTTAATTTTTGTTATTTCTATTTTTCATATATCTGTTAAAATTTTCAAAAATTGACTTTGATATTGTTAAACATTGTTTTACTTTTATAACATACTCAAGAATTTTCAAAAGTATTCTAATTTCGAAATTTTAAAATAAATTGAATGATTTTGAAATAAAAATTAATTAAATTAACTTGATCCGCTTTGATTTGCTGTAAGACAGAAAATGTATTTTTAAAATAAACAATGTAGTTGTAATTGTAAGTGTATTCTTAACAGTTTTTGTATCTTTTAAACTATCAAGTAAAAGATTACATTCTGTTTTTTTTTTTTTTGTCTTGTTTTGTATAGAGAAAGTCAAAAAGTTAAATTTTCAAAACAGTTTTCTCAATTAAATTTCTTGTGTTTACAAGTATTCTCTGTTAGAAAGAATGAATTACTAATATGAGTTCAAGTTTCTTTCATTTATAATTAAAAGATTAAAATAAATGGATTTTTTGAAATTAAATTTGACTTCAATTAAATTGAATGGTTTGATTTTGATTAAAAAAATCTTAAATCTATTTAAAGGGAATTGATAAACATTTTTAAAATTTAATAAAAATCAAATTCTTAAAATTTTTATTGAATTTTTCAAACTATACTTCTGAATTATTATATTGGTTTTTTACATATATCAAAGATAATGTTTATTAGGTAATAAATATTTTTATCATAATATCTATCTAGAGAGATACATAATACATAAGCAGTAATGTACCTCTAAACACAATATATCATTATTGATAGTATTACATTATAATCACATTTATTGTCCCTGGTAGCCAAAAATCTGTTATCCTTATCCATACTTTATCATTTGTGTTTTTGGATTTGAGTCTATATATGTAATTTGTCTCATTAATACCAACATCATTTCTTCTTTTTTGTTAAGATAACCTGTACTGTGAATAAAATATCCATAGTTATTCCTAACTGTCAAATTTTTTTTTTAGCTTGTATAAACAAAATTCAACCATCATCAGAAAGAAATTCCTATTGACACCATATTTGATTACTAAAACGTCAAATTTCACACAAACGTCACATGAAACATTTTATTACAAAAATATCTGGCATGCAAGAATTTCCCATGATAAGAATACCCTATGTACATCTACAGGAAATATCCACAGAAACTTTCCAAAAATTTCATAGGACTATTGCATTCATCGTAGAACTGTTAACTTGAGTCTACTTTTTTTTCTTCATAAAAATGGTTACCAGGGATTACAGTATAATCATATTTTTTATATAATACATACATAGTACTTAATTACCATAAATTTAATATTTACCCTTTAAAAGTTTAGCAATATGTCTTGTTGAAAGTATAACAGCCAATTTTGAATGTGAAAATGCTTCACGTTGATGAAAATTTGTTGCCCATGTACCAATATTTAATGGATCATCATACATAATTTTTCCAGTTGCATGTGCATGTGCTGATACATTTATAATACGTCCATTATTTGATTTTTTTAAATGTTCATATAATAAATGTATTAATAAAAAATGTGATAAATAATTAACTTGTAAATGTATTTCATAACCATCAATTGTTTTTTCATTTCTATTAAATATAATACCAGCATTATTTATTAAAATATCTAAACGTTCATAATTTTTTAAAAAATCTTTAACAAATCTTTTAACATTATCAAATGATCTTAAATCAAGATATTTTGATTCAATTATACATGATTCATTATTATCATTATTCAAATATTTTAGTTCATTTTTAATTTTTTGTATTATTTTATCCGCCTTTATCATGTTTTTACATGCTATTATAATATGTCCTTTACGACCAGCTAATGCTTTACATATTTCCATACCAATACCACTATTACCACCAGTTACAATAACAATTTGTTTATCAATTAAATTTGTATTTGGACATTTTTGACCACCCATTAATGTTCTAAAAAACAGATAATTCAGATAAAGATATTTTCAAAAAAAAAAAAAAAAAATCACAATTTTAATAATACAAAAAAAAAAATATATTTCAATATAAAAAAAATAAATAAAAAGTAATAAAAATACTTAAATAAAAACAATATTGAAATAAAATAAAAAAAATAAATAAACAATTAAATAATAACATACCTTATAGTCATACCAAGTCCGACAATTGTAGCTATGATAAATGGCCACCATGAACCAAACGGATCTGATTTTTCAAATAATTCACTTATACTTTCCATATTTTTGCACTTTTATTTTATTTTATTTTTTATTTTATTTTATTTTATTTTTCTCGTTTTTAAATTTAAAATAAAAGCAAAAAAACAAAACAAAAAAAAAAAAAAAGAATTATAAAAGAATAATGAAATTATTAATTTTGAATCGGTTACAATCCACCAATTCACCGATACAAAAAATATGAATCACATATGTTCAACACTAAAAATATTATGTACATAAAAATGATGGCTTTTTATTATTATTATTATTTTTTTGTCTTCTTGTATTTTTTTTTTTTTTTTGTTGTCCACTATAGACCAGAAGCATATGTGTTTAAATTATTATAAAAAAAAATAAAAAAAAGCGGAAGTTTAATTAAAGTCAGAGACTATAAATCTGATCATCAGTTGAATTATTTAATTTATTATTTTGATGCATTAAAATATTATAAATTCTGAAATATGTAAATTGAAAAAAATTAAAGAAAATAAAATAAGAGGAAAAAAAAAACATGTCACATATTATAAAAATTGATTTTAGTGTAATGATTTTTTTTCATATTATTTTTAAGATTTTTTAAATAATTTATTTTCCTGGATGTTTTCAGAAAATAAAACAATTTAAAACAAAAATAAAACTTTTTGTACAATTAAAACAAAAAAAAAAATTAAATGAAATTTTTAAAATAACGAAAAATTTAAACAACAAAACAAAAAACTTCTTTTGTTTTGTTTTCTTTTTGCAATTTTCCACGTAAAATAAAAATAAATAAAAATAATTCATTTAAAAGGATTCTTTCACCGGAAATTGTAATTGCTTCCACCACTTCCACCGAATAAAAAAGGATATTTTTGCGAAAATATTAAAAATTTATCTCAATTTTAGGAAAGCGGAAAAATTAAATTTGTTGGTCACGAACCAAATGAAATAAAAAACTTATGTACAATGAACTTTTTTGAAATTATTAAAATGCTTTTTTCTGTTGAAGTTGAAAAGCATATTTTATTAAACTTTTAGAATTTTTGGGGTAACCTGATGAAGAAAAATAATAAAATTCATAAAAAAACTTATATAAAATTGAATATTTATTTCAATTTACTGAATTTCACATTTTTTTCAAATTATTATCATTAAAAAAGTTAACCTGTTAATTGGCCATACCGTCCAACTTATATATGTATTTCAGTTTTTGTTTTTGAAAGATCCTCTTGACAATAAACTTATGCATTTTTTCCTCCCTATAAC
The DNA here is from genome assembly GCA_939192795.1 of Bombylius discolor. Classification (NCBI taxonomy): domain Eukaryota; kingdom Metazoa; phylum Arthropoda; class Insecta; order Diptera; family Bombyliidae; genus Bombylius; species Bombylius discolor. Next base: position 14,678,429 of record OW584241.1, on the reverse strand, counting down.
TATTGGTTTAATTGTTGTAATCTCCACAATGATGATGAACATAAAGTTCCATCTATGCTTACGAAAAATACCCACCAGGAAATAGACATTCTTAAATTTTTATCTGAAAAATTCCCCAGATAACAGATTAAAAAATTAAAAAAAAAAAACTTGTAAATGAGTTTCCAGAACAAATACACCTAAAATTCCGTTTCCGATGGTGCTACAGCTCAAATTGAGCTAATTTTAAAAATTTAAATTTCATATTGCTAAAAAAAACGAAATTTCGAGGAATTAATAAAAATGTTATTTCATTTGTGTTAACACTAAGGATGTATGAATTTCTATGTCATTTTGGACATAAACTTCCTTAAAATTAAAAAGCATTTTATGTCAATGTTTCTAAATGCTCAAGCTCTTATTTTGTACACAACACTTCCAATTATGTATTATAAAAATTTAAAACTTGAAAATAAAAACCGTTATTTAATTGAAATCATTTGAAACTGTTATACAATTATTTTTCATGAGCTTTCATTGATATTCAAAGTTAGAGAACTCAAATCCGTAAGATAACTATAAAAAAATATTTAGAAGAAAAAAAAAATGCTAACCAGAAAAAAAAAGATACGCTTTGTTAAAGGTGTAAATATTAATGATGCGCAAACTCTGGAATTACAAAAAATTTTTCAGTGTGTAAGTGTTGAGAGTATAAAATATACATACGATAGAGGTATATGTATGGCAAAAAAATAAGGAATTATAATGAAATGTTTTCCCCTATTTTGATTTTATTTTTTCCCGGATAATATCTATATTCTGTACTTGTATCTTTTATCATATTCACATAAAATCTATGATATTTTTCTTCTATGAAAGTTTGTATACTATCACGTCATTTGGTCATAATACAATTTACCGTATAAACATTGAAAAATAATGTTTTTTAATATGTATATACAGCAGTGAATACGTAAACAAAAACGTACTGGAAATCTAAGTTGTTATAAAAACTTTTAGTCTTCACCATCAGGTTCTATAAAATGAAAATATATATACTTTTAGATTGCTTTTAGCTAGGTATCTGGTATAATAAATGAGAAAAATTTTATAGATACTCCAAATAAAGTCTTGAATTTTTTTGACTCTCTATTTCTCGTATTTCTATTACTTTAGTATTTGTATTTTTCCATATCAGTGTAAATTATAAAATTATACTTTTCAGTTTAGTATATTATATGAAGAAGAAAAAAAAAAAAAAGATACTAATCATATGTATAGTATATGTTATACTCTAAAAAAGCCCCAACATAATATTAAATATACAATGAATGTGAGAAGACATTGTCATCTGTCGTTCTGTGTTCGTTGTTTGCAACAGAAGCAGTCGATTTAATACTGCTTTTATATTGCTAAAATGTTAAAAAAAAAAAATAGTATATTTTGTTTGTTTTCAAATTTCGTTTTTAGTGTTTAATCATAAAAAATATTTTCAATAAAACAACAAATAGATAATTTTTCGTGAATAACAAAAAAAAAAAAAGTATATTTTACAAAGAACGAAAAAAAAAAGTGTAGTTAATTAAAATACCAAATAAAAAACAACACAACTTTGAATTTGTTTAAAAGTTAAAAAAGAAAAAGCAGTTCTTTTTCACCGTGTATAAGATATATTGAAATTAAAAAGATATTAAAAAAAAGAAGAAGAAGAAGAAAAAAACAAGAAACAACATAAAGCTTATAAAAATTTAAAACCGGATTATTAAGTTAATTTTTTTCTGCTAAGTATTTTTTTTTTTCAATAAACTTTTATAAAATTTAAAAAAAAAAAAATATGTACACGACTTAAACCTTAAAATGTGTCAATTTTAAAAACGAACAGATATTTTTTTTTTAATACTATTCATAAATAAATCTTGAATTTTTAATTAATTATCGATAAAATTAATATTCTTCTTATTGAAATAAAATTAACAAGTATCTGTTACTAAAGTAGAAAATATTTTTTCTTAAATATTTATAAATACTTTTGTGTATTATCGCAAATTATTTTGATGTAATCATTAACATCATCATCATACATATGACACAATCTATGTAAAAAAAAAATAATAATAAAATAAAATAAAAATAAAAAACAAAAACGTACATATAGGTACCAATATATTCATTAATATAATATTCTGAGAGGGGAAGTGAATTGTTATAACAAAGATTCATATAATAATCTTGTATTGAGAAGAGATAAAAAAGTTTTTTTTTTTTTTTAATAAGAAAATAATCCGTGATGCTAGTAACCGCATTGTGAAGTGTTTAAGAAAATCTTGAATTAATAATTATTTTAAAAAAAAAAATAAAAATAAAATAAAAAGATAGTGTCTACGTACGTATACTCGTATATATATTATTCAAAAAAAAAAAATTTTAATTGCAGTTTTTTGTTTGTTTTTCAAGTTAATAAGAATTTTTTAAAAATTTAAATCAAGTTTAAAAAATATATTTTAAAAAAAAAACAACAACAACAATTCAAAAAAAGAAAGGTAAAAAGTACAAGAAGAAAAAAATAAAAATTTTAAGTGTCAAATTTTAGAAAGTTTTTTAAATAAGAAAGTTTTAAAAACTACAAAAAAAAAAAGTTGCCAAATTGTTTTACCTGAAGAAAAAGTATAAGTATAATCAGATACACCACTAGATTTAAAAAAAAAACAAAATAAAAATAAATAGGTACACATATTCTACTTTTTTACAGTTTCCAACAACATTTTTATGTTATGAGTCAAAAATAAGAAAAATAAAAAAATAAAAGAAAAAAGATTGTTAATTGTAGATACTCATTTTAATAAGAGAGATATACATATATATATTTTTTTTTAAACCATTTTATCATCATCATCATCGATATTTTTATAAAATATTCTACCGATATTTAGATGGCCTCTACAGGTGGGTACTTGTTTTATAATAAACTCTATAGAAATAGGTACTTTAAGTATATTAATATTATAGTTGTACTTCTTATGCATACTTTCATACACCTATGTATCTATATACTTTGTTAGATATATACTTTCATTAATACCGACAACAAATAATGTTGTTTATGTTGTGTACATCTTTGCTAAGTGCTATTGGCCCTTGAGGGCTGTTTCCGGGGAGGTAATTATGAATACATGATGTGGTTACTCTATGCTCTTTGATCTAATATACAGAGAAAATATTAATTTATATGTATATATAGTGATATTTTATTATATTATAATATAATTGCCGCTATGTCATTTTATTTGATATAAATTTCTCTTAATACATTTTTTTATATCTATTTAGTGTTTTACATAAAATAAATGGTTGATATATACATAATACATATATACGAAATATTTTTTTCTTTCTCTATATATACAAAAAATAGATTGAGAATAGATATATAGGTATATAATTTAGTCATCCGGTCAATCATTCATTATACATACATAAATTAAAATTATAGATCAGTACCTGTTTTTAATATTCTGTATTATTTTATTTTTTTCTTCTTCTTCTACTTGATTTTTTTGTATCTAAGATACAACCACTTATTTATTATTATTTTTAGATACTTTTATATATTGCAAGATTGAGAAGAAGAAAAAAATGTATGTAGTATATAAGCGCAAATTATTATTATTATTATTATTTTATTTATCACCAAATCAAGTTTTTAACTTAGTAATACCTGTGTGTTACCTGTATACAAGTTATATAGCTAATTTTTTTTTTTCTTCATTTTATTTCTTGTTAAAACTATAACAATAGATATAATTACAATTAGATATACAAAAGAATAAAGTTTTATTATTAAACAAGTTTTTGATTTTAGTACGAACAAATTTTTTTTTTTTTTAATCTTTTAAGCTTTTATAAGTTAAATTTCAAAGAAGAAAAAAATATTGAAGTCATAAAATCTTTAAAAAAAAAAAAAGTTTCTCAAGTAATGAAATGCTTGTTTTTTCTCTAACGGTATTATTTCATGATGTAATGTTCAGAATTGCATAGAAAACAAGAGAAAAAAAAAAGAATAACAATAAAAAGAAAGAATAAGAAAACTATTGAGGAAAATAAAAAATAAAGTAAATATTTATACCTTATAAGAATTATTTTAATAGATACATAAATATGTATATCTATAAATATATAATTTGATTGAGTACACGTATATACGTGCAACTTATATAATATTATAAGTATGTGAATTTTATTATCTGAATGTGTGTTTTTATATACTTATTGATAGGTAGAAGAATAGTTAAGTAAACAATAGATGAAAGAAAGAAATATTCACGATATTTTTTTGTTTTAAAAAAAAAATATACATTCAAATTCAAATATCTGTACAAGTAATGTAGGTATACCTTTTATACAATAAAAAAGTATGAATATCTAATGATACCATAAGTTCTGTTATATAAATGAAATTGTTTTTTGATCGATTAAACTTATATGAAAAATAGCTTACACAAAAACTAGACTTAAATAATATATTTGTCGTCACTTAATAAAAACATTAAAAAATATTAAAAATAAATTATGACAGAAATATCCTTTTACTGCACTATTTTTGAAAAATAAATAAAATATGATCCACTCAAAGCTTTGTAGATTATAAATTAAACAGGAATTTTTAAAGATATTGGAAATGGCCTTCACAAAACGACAAGGTCATAAGGCAACAAAATGAGTTTCATTATTGCTTTTAACACCTGTTTTGCTTGTTTTTCAAGATATATTTTTTTATATATAATAAAAAAAAACGTCTGTTTTTTTTTTAATCTCCATGAGAAAAAAGTTCCGCCCAACGTAGAAAAACAATTTCAGAGTCTTTACAATCAGATCATAAATAACAAGATATTTAATTGTGAAAAAAATAAAGAATGTAGATGGGAAAACAACACGAAAGATTCCAAAAAGGACATAATTCTAGGAAAACAACTGGAGGTTCATTGCATTGATTTCAAATTTTTTCCAGCTAGAATATTGCCTTTTCATTATCATTGTCGTCAAGAAGTGATTAAAAATATAGAACTTATGGCACCACTAGGTATTTAAAAACAACAACAAAAAAGTATCTATTCTATATAATACACCTGACTTCTTTTATTTCCAGACAATGTAGCATAAAAGTATCTTTATACGTGTGATGAATACCTATATTGGTTCCACTCTAGCGCGTTAAATTTAACTTCTCTATGATATTATAATGTATGTACTTTCTTTATAATAATTTTCTAGCTACCATGTATATCTACTTGCTTACGTTAGATACAATAATATAAAAAATATCTAATATATAAGAATAAATTTTAACTGTACCAACAAAAAACAAATGAATTTGCTGAATCTTGCGTTGAAGTAAAATGTGAATCTTTTCTTTTTAATTCTTTTATAAAAAAAAAAGATACTTTATTCCATCAGAAGAAATCATTGAGAGAAAATAGATATTATATATGTATGTAGTGTACCTTGGATATCTCCAATAGCAAAGAGAAACAAGATGATGATGATGAAAAATAAAAAGACGAATAAGAAGAAGAGGAAGAAAAAGAAAAACATGATGACGGTTGTTTTTTTTTTGTATTGAGGGTTATTTGACTCGATCCCAAATGGCCCCCCAATGACGAACTTAAACATCAACTTTCATTCACCAGTTTCTTGACTTTTTCTCTGTTCATACAAATTTCATATAAATATATGTATATGTGTTAGACGATGATGATGATCGTCATCAGCGTTATATAAAATATATCTACACACATGTATATAAGTAATGTAAATTTTGTGTATGTAACGTAGGTGGTTGATTATAGATGGTATTACAGTTAAAGTAGATGTACAAAATGTGAACTAAACTAAACAACAGTGCAAAATTATTACATGAGTAAAGGGAAAAAAATAAATAAATAACAGTCAAGAAAAGAAAGATAGGTAGGTAAGAAGAACAAAAGAAATAATATTTATATAAATTTTTTTTAAGAGAGCAGATACTCTATATATTGGTATATATACATATATATATCCATGAAAAATATGTCTGGTCGTACTTGGGGATTCCAATGGGGTTGCCATTTTAGTGAATCGTTTTTTCAAATAAAAAAAGTCAAAGTCAAATAGAGATGACTGGCAATGGTATATCTTATGAAAACTCATATATACTCGTCATATCATATGTTAAACAGTTACAATGTAATTTAATATGATTTTTTTTCTTCTTATATTGTACAAGTATATATGTACATATATCTTTTTATTTCGTGTATATTAAAAATATAAATATTGTAGACTAAATGGGAAATGGAAAATGGTATATGGTATTTTTATGTATTATTATTAAATTTTCAATACTATATGTACACTATGTATTAAAAGAACTGTATTTTTTTTACCGCATGAATTGCATTAATAAAATGTTTTTGTTACAGTTTCAAATTATTATGAACATAAATATAAAGTATGGTAGTACCTATAAATAAAAATAAGAAAATATTATTAAGAAAATTAAGTTTTTTATTAAATAATGTGCGTATGTGCAATGTATTAAAAAAATAATACATATAGTAAATGGTACACATTATTTTCGGTATAATCAGGGTTAATTGAAATCATTACAGTTTCAAATTATTTATTCAGTTGTGTACGATACAGCTCATATACCTATAGTCATAATTATTCCGTTATATTCTGCGATCATCACATTAAAATTTTACTCAGTTTTTCTAGTCATATTTAAAAAACGAAAATAAAATCTATTGTATATTAACCTGACGTACCAAAACAGGCTTTTTACGATGGAAATTCAATAATAAACAATTATTTTCCAGAGAATCTACTGCTGATTGTGAAATTACCATGAAAAAAAAAAAACGAATTTCAACTCGATATTGTTTTGTATGTAATTTCCGAAAACTCTGCATGAGCTGGATCACCAAGGAGAGAGGGAGAAAAGCCGTTAAACAACTGTTAAATTTCAAATATATGGAAATTTTAATTTTACTTTCTTAGCATGTTTTCAGTTTTAAAACAGCTCTTCTCCTTCTTCTCATAATCTAGAGAAGTTTGAGTGGAAAAGCCATGAACAATTTGTTTTTTTCACCCCCATAACTTCATTCATATCCATGCGCCATATCCGCTGTGTTAATAAAAGAAAGGGATGTCCCTACGTTATGGTTCATATTTTAAAACAAATAAACGTGATAATTTATGTAAGTTGGTTTACACATGATAAAACAATTTATCACTGAAACATGACAAGTGTAATGAAGTGTCAAAAATATCAAATATTTCTCTTAAAAAATGAAAATCAGCTTTTAAAGCAGGAGTTTCAACGTAAACCGTTTTGTGTTTTTCAAATATGTAACGGAAAATTTGTAATATGGTTGCTCAACTTTAATATTGAGTTAAAATTTACAACTTGAAATCAAAATAAGTATGTATTTGAAAAAATAATAAACAATGTTATTTTTTGAATTTAATGCACAATAAAAAACAATTTCTTAAAAAATACAAAATTTTATTATAACAGAACTCATTCAATTATTCAATTTTCACAACAAAAAAAAAATAATCTGCATTCTTTAATACGCTACAAATTGATTTCAAATAAAATTTAATTGTATAACACAACGATAAAGAAGAAAAATATAAAATGCAATGATTTAAAAAAAAGGAAAAAAAAAAAATAAAAAATAATAATAAAATAAAATAATCCATTTTATAAAATTTCATATAGCACAGAACAAATAATCTAAAATCATATTGACAACTTATGTATATATACTACGTACAAAAAAAAGTAAAAAAAAAAAAATAATAAATCTAAAAACTTTTCTAATTTATTTAACGTATGGAAAAATGAAAATAATAAATTAAATCTTTTCCACATGTATGTTCAATAAAATTTAACATTAATTTTATTTACTCAATTTTATTCAATTGCATAATAATTTTTTTTTTTTACTTCATAATTTTTATAATTCAAAAAATCCGCATATAACTTCTGCACATTAATAATAGAAGTATAATTTTAGTTATATTCTAAAAACAGAAAAAAAACTATATTAAATTGCGAAATATTTGCAAAAAGTTTTTCTCGATTATCTATTTTTCATTTTTCATATTTTAAAATTCTAAAAATAAATTCACAGTTCATTCAATTCATTTTCTACACAATTGAAATTTCATGAATTGAATTTATTTAACTGTAACATGTATGACACCTTTTCACCATCGTAATTATACATTTATTATAAAGAAGAAGAAAAAAAAACCATAAAGTAGGGTTAAAAACTGACTTGCGAATGTCGTAGGTTTAAAAGGATTTGTTTACTTTAAGTCTTCAACCAAACATTTAGGAAGGCTCTTTTACAAGTCATAATGTACTACAACCAAAGAATATATTTTTTTTCAAAATTATTTAAAATAACAAAACAAAAGAGAAGAAAAACATAAAAAAACAAAACAAAATATAAATTATTTTAGTAAATTTTTTAATGTCCTTTAATGAAATTTCTTAAAAATGTCAAATAAATTTCATTTCAGTTCTTTACACATATTCAAGATACATTTTCCACAACAATGATTTATACATAAAATTGTGATTTTTTTTTTTTCAATAAAAATAGAATAACATTGTGTATGAAATATTACACGGTGTACCAGAAGAAAAAAAAAAACATTTTTTTTTTTTGGCAAAAAACAGTTATTCCACACAAATTTTTAATATTTTCTTTCTCGAAAGATTAAACATGTTTTGGCTAATTTATAGCTTAGAATCTCTGTTTGAAGATCACGCTACCTGGATTTTAAGTAATTTTTAAGAAACAGCAAAATATAAAAATGGAATAAAATCTTGAACGGATTTCTCAAAAAGCTCAAATATACGAATATATTTGTTGTTGTTTGAAGTTTTTTGAAATAAAATAATTTTTAGAAATGTCGATACTTTCAAGATTTTTCATTTAATAAATTTCATTGAACCCCTGAACTTTTTGAAGTCCTAAAATCTGTGTAATTGCAAAAAAAAAGTAGTTGGAGCTAAAAATTTAGAGTCATATTATGCAAGATGGTATTAGGAGCAATGGTGCCTAAAACAAAAATTTTTAAATACAGAAATTTGCTTTATTTTCAAACTTAAGTCCTTTTACTTATAATCAATCTTTTCCTGGAACACCGCACACACACATTGTATATTTTCTTCATTATTTTAAAGGATATTATAAAATATGTGTTTATAATATATAAAGTAAAAGTATATAATATCTTCAATACAAAACAATAAACATACGAGTACATGAATATCATATACTTTATGGATACTTGTTATATTTAATTTTTGTTTTTGTTTCTCTTTGAATGCACATATTTTGTAAAATTATGTACAATCAACCTTGAATGTTGAGTTACTTATTTTTATTACATTTTTATTATTTTTTAAAAAAAAAAAGATATAACAAAAACAAAAATGATAATAAAATAATGAACAAATATTAAGATAGTGGTTGAAAAATAAATAAATATTATTGAATAAAAAATATTATTAAAATTTTGTATAAATATTTATCGCATCAGAATATTTAGAAAAGGAGTTTAAAGGAGAATCAAAAGTATGTAAATTTTTTTTTATTAAAAAGATGGATTCAACTAACAATATTTCATATATGTACTTATGTTTTGCAATTACATATTGAATATTGTAACATAATAAATGTAAAAAAAAAAAAAAAATTGAATGTCATGGAGAAAGAATTTATCTTTTCTTTGTAATTTACTTCAAAAATATGCGTTATTCAAAGAATATAAGAATTTTAAGAGTTTGTTATTTCAAAAAATGTTCTTTCAAAAGATTTATTGATTATTTTTTTCCGTACATAATATTTCAATCATTATTCAAATTTTATTTTTTACATCCTTTTCAAAATTATTTTACAGTATAAGCATTTTGAAAAATACTGTTTCATAACTAAAAAAATACAAATACCAGTAAAATTAATTATTAATTGAAAATTTTTCAAACAAACGCATAAATTATAGTTTTTTTGTTATTTTGTGTGGTGTTTTCCAACGAGAACATAAATAAATGGGTATTTTTTCCATTTTTACGGGAGCTTACATTGTGCCAAACTATATTAGTTGTTATTAAAATATAGAGTGATTTAAACAAAAAAGTATAAATTACATTCGTTTTCTTCAAAATTAGCATTTGAATATCTGTAACTATAATGTGACCATCACTTTTGAAAAATTTCAGACATCTTTGTTTGGAAATTTCTAAAATATTCAATCAAGATGAATTTTTAACAAAACAAACAATGTTTTCAGAAACATTTGGAGTTAAACAATACTTCGTAATTGACGTACTTTTTATATATGTATTTAAATTTAAATTTGAAGTTTATAAGAAAACATTTCAGTTTTCCAAAATAAGTAATTGAGCAGAGGAAGCCTCAAAAATGTATGTAAATGGTCCTGATTGGATGAAACTTTACAAATACATAAAAACGACTAAAAGTTCAAATTCAAAAAATATAACGTATAGGTAAAATGGGAATTCCCTTTAAAATAACTTGTAGGGTCGTCTACAAGCTAGAGGTGTTTTGATTTTCAATATTGATAAATTTTGTTTTCTCACATAAATGTGACTTGTTTTTTTGAAATTGCTCAAATTTTTTCATTATACAATTAAATTCGATTACAAAACAGATTTTTTTTTTGCTGAACTTACCGGTTTAAGTTATACAGGTATTATCGAGTCGAGTTATAGAATATTATTGATTTAAATTTAATAATTTTAGTTCAACAAAATATGTATGTCTTACGTCGACGGTAAAAATAATAAAACAATAAAAAAAAATTTAACTTTTCAATACGACATGTATAATACTAGGGAAAAACCTTAATAAAATAATAAATATTTGTTTTAATGTTCAATGTATTGTATTTGTTCGTGTGCACGTAGTTCATAATATTTTTTTGTTTGTTTATTATTTTAATATTAAATAATGTTGATTTAAAAATAACGTCAAACACAGTTTTCACGGAGAATATTTTATAATTTATTTTTAATTGAATTTGAATTATTGTACTTAGTTTTTCCTTGGAAGAAAATTTGTTTTCGCATTTAATATATTTTTAATTCGACATCATCACCTGAATAAACATTTATTTGAAATACGAGGAATGTGACAAAATCTATTTACTTTAACTCGCATTCTCACAATATTTCTATATAAAACAAATATAATTTTGCCGAAAATAATATACTTCGATTTTAAGTATAAGACACAAAAATACTTGTTTACAAATTGACATTTGCATTTTAGATCACGTTCGATATAGAAATAAAAGGTCATATTTGGCAAAAACTCCATAACAAAGATTCTGACTCCCTAATTTATTTACGGATACCAACATGTTTAGTGCTCTATACAGGGTGATTCAGTTTAGGTATCCGACCCGGAAACTACGGATAGGTCTCGGCGAGACAAACAAAAAATCGTATGGGAGGGGAGCAGATTCAATCTCAACCGTTACGGAGTTAAAGGGGGGCAAAGGTTTTTGGTACCTTTTCGTTGTTTTACGCTATAACTTTTTACAAGAACACGCTAGGGTCACCTTTTTTTGCAAAATTCTAGAGCACCCCTGTTTCTTTTCAACAACATCTTACATGGGCTCTGAACCTCTTACCGTTCAAAAGTTATAAGGCCTCAAATCCAAAATATTGTCATTTTTTTAACCCATTTTTTGACTTTAACCCTATTTTTCTCGAAAATTGATCGATATTTTATTGCAGAAAATGAAAGTTCAATTGATTTTGCATCGATTTGTTTAAATCATTTTTTTTTTTCGAAAAATGCATAATTTTCGAGATATTTGCACTTGAAAAATCTGAAAATTAGCATTTCTAATACCTATTTTCAATTTACACTGTAATAAAAGCACATTTAAACCATGAATTTCAAATATGTATTTGTCTTTTATAGTTTTTTCAAGTGCAAATATCTCGATGTGTGTGATGGGATTCGATTTTCTCAACTGAAAATTATTTTCAAAAGCTTTCGATAGAAGTTTGCACTTTATCGCTGAATAGTTGTTGCTTTTTTCAGACTCCAGAGAACTTATGTTCCGAATTTCCTTCCAGATTGCCCCATCCATATGTGTACATATGTACATATAACAGATATATTACGATTTAGTAATAAACGGTTTTTTAAAATTTCTATATCAATTCTTTAACGTTGTGGTTGAAGTTGAAATTCTCTTTTTTTTAAAAAATAAAAATACTGACTTTTCTCATGAGGTAGGGTAAAATTTTTTCTATATAAAGGATAGAAATTTGTTGATTGGTATGGAAATTGGAACTGTTGCCAATCTAGCTACTACTGAAAATTTTTATTAACACACATACCAACTGCCGTTGTCTAAAAATTCCTTTTTCTTTTTTAGCAAATTTATTTATTCTTATACGTACACCTATTAAATTTTAAAATCATAATTTTCATATGCAACCACAGCAACATGTAAATAATCACCACTCCATGTCTAAAAGTCTGTCTGAATTATTATATAAATTACATATTAAGTTTGTGTTGATAGAATGTTTGTATTTAGTATGATTTCATACATCACTTTTTTTTGTATTAACTGTTCATATTATAGTGGTTAATTACGATAATAGAAAACAAATGAATGTAGACTTTTTTTTTTATTTAAAACAAATACAATTTGAAAAATAATTTTTTTTTATTTTTGTTCAACCCATTTCTTTTAGCGAATCACACAGTGCGTATAAGTTAATAAAATATTGCTTGTGACACATTTAATTTTTCATTAAACTTCAAAAACGCTGTCGTAAACAAAACTTCGCAATACCTAAAAAACTTTTTTTTTCAGCATCCACGGGACATCCTACACACATAAGTAAAGATGTACATATGTACATAATCTGAAAATCCTTAAAATCATTTGAAATTATAATTTGTTTCTTCTTCAAAAGAAAAAAAAAAAAGTATCTCAACAAATAACAAAAAAAAATGAACAAACAAAAAACGATTAATATTAATAAGCAAAAAAAAAATATACTTCAATACATAAGTACATATGTACATATGTACATATATTACTTTCAAATCTCATATGAATTTATATTTTGGAAAAAATAAACTTATTTTAGATTTTTATTATTATTCTCTTTTCAGATACCATATTCATTACATACGATATATGTATATGAAAATAAAAATTTTTATCATCGAAGGGAAAATTCAGCCAATATTTTTTGAAATTCATTTTTAATATTATATTTAAAAAAAAAAAGACAAATAAATAAAATAAAAAAAAATATATAAATTTATGTTGCCACAGCATTAATTTTAATTAAAAAATAAATAAATAAAAGAATATATACAAAAAACAAAAAAACAGTTATATTACATACTCAAAGAAAAAATTCATTAATTATTTACTTTATTTTGAAAAAAAAAAAATATATATATATATATATACATATATGTATTTATATATTTCTTTTTTAATGCTGTAATTTATAAATATTAATAAAAATAATAACAAAAAAAAAAATGGAAGGACCAGAAGTAACATTTCTTTTTCAATTTGGAAATTTACGTGATACAGTTACTGTACCAACAACAACATTGAATTTAAAATCTCTAAAGGACATGGCATGTGATTTTATAAATTCTAAGGTAAGTTTTTATTTTTTTTATTTTTATTTATTTTCTATAAAAGTGAATAAATTTTATTGTGTTTTTGTTTTTCTTTCTTTTAAATCACTTGGGAAAAATAAGACATGTTTTTATTGTCGTATATTTTGGAATTTACTATCAAAAAATTCGTAATGTCATTCATTTTCAAAATAATAAATTTTGTAAAAGAAAAAAAAAAAAAAGGAAAAACTTTTTCGTAATATTATTTTGAAAATATGTTATTTAAGAATAAATTAATAAGGAAAAAATAAATAAAAGAAAATCTCTACATATGTGTTACACGTGCGTCAATTTTATTTTTCAATTATATTTTCAATTCAAATACAACATACAAACATTTATTCTCTGTAATTGACAGAATGCCACATATGAAATTGACTTAATATATAAACCACAGAATCATACTGTATGTTATATAAGTACTTAGAATGTGGCAAATGAATGAACTCAAATTTAAGTAGTTTAAGGAGGAATTACTAAGTTTAAAATGATTTTCAAAAATACTTAACATCCTGGAAATTGAAATGTCATTTTTTTGTTTAAAAATTTTTAACAATTACACGTTGTTTTTTTTTTTTTAAATTCTATATTACTTTTCCAAAATGAAATATGAAAAATTCGCGTTCGAGCCTCAATTTTAAATTGATGATACACGACAGGGGCACAATTTAAATCCTTTCAAAATATATATATTAGTTTTTAAGCATTTCGATCAAAATTTCATATTTACAAAATCAGATTATATTTTGTTTTAAATATTTTTTATATGAATGGTGGACGGCTATAAAAATATTATTTGCGTCAACGTGTTAGAGGAATGTATGAGAAGTGTATGGAATTCTGTATATATTCAAATTTTCGTGCAAAATGTATTTTATATTTAAAAGAAAAATAAATTGTTTTAAAAAAAAAAAAAAAAGTAAATAAACAAATTGAGTGTGAAAAAATAAAAATTTTATTATGTATTTAAATAAAATATTTTCGATAAATTTTATCGTAAAATTAAAAATAGAAAATAATTTTAATAGAAATGCACATTACAAATTTTTTTTTTTAAAATTTTTTGAAAAATAATAATTAGTATGTGTCATAAGATTTGTTTTTAAAAATTTTATTGGGAGTTATTCCAAAAAAAATGAAATTATGATTTAACCCTCACAGTTCCAAAAAACAATATGATATGAAAAATATATACCGTTATGGATGAGATTTAAAATTTTTAATTATCTCTTTTATTAATAAATTTTTATAAATTTTATTTTACACTCAACAAATTATGTATGTATATGAATTTGAACCAGCAATTTATGCTCAACTTCACTTTTTTAATTGGAACTAGAAAGATTAAACATAAAAGTATTTTGGAACATTTCGATTACAAATAATTATTGAGTAGGATGTTCTTTTAACTCGAAATATCTCTTTTGGTGATACATAGAACGATTTTTTTTTAATTTTTTCAATTATAAGTTTCAACATACATATTTAAAAAATTTCTTTAGTTTACCACGGCAACTAAAGGTGACCTATTGAAGTGTTATCTTGATGCGTCGACGCATTAAGGTTCACTTCTGTAATTGCTGGTTTTTCTAGTTTATTTTACAAAATCCCTAATGAAAATTAACACACTTAACAACAGCGTGTATTGCCAATATAGCTTACATTTGATGAAGAAAAAGATTTATAAAATGTTTGTAAAAGTTTTAACCGTAAAAAATTAATTTTTCCTCATTATTAATTTTAAATATATGTACATATACTTAAAGTAAAGTTTAATTAAGCTAACTTGAGCTTTCTTTTTCATTAAATTTCAATAAAGCTAACCTTTCATTATAATTAATTTAAAAAAAAAAAAAAATGAATATACAAATTTATAGTTCCAAGTATTTTATAAGCCATTAAATATCTAAATTACAATTTTTTCCAAATGAAAAATCAATCATTTTACTGGAAAATAATTACCAAAAAAAAAAAAAAAACTTTTCTTAAAACAAAATCAACTTTATTAAAGATTTTAAGAAAAAATTTAATTAATTTCGTGGTAAAATAAAATTATTAATTCAGATATTTTCAATTTAAATCAATCTCAGTTCTCTTTCTTTCATTTGTTGAACACACACATATTGAAATAAAAACAAATTAAAAGTAATAAAATGTTTCGTTTTATGTATGTATGTATGTATGTATATAAAAAACATTTCTTGTTAAATTGTTTTGAACAAATTCACAAAGTTTTATTTCATTATTTTTTCCCATACCTATTTTTTTTTTTTTTTTTTGTATATTAAATTTTTCTTTTTCTTTTTTTTTGTGCTCAAATGACTTGATGGTCATTATATGAAAAATAATAAAAGGCTTCTCCCATTATATTAAACTCTTGTTTGTGAAAAGTGTACAATGGAACACAGGAACATTTTTTTTCTTATTCTGTATTTTTGATATTTATTCTTTATTTTCTTGTTTCTCTAATCTTTGTTGATGCTTTTATAAATAAATGCAAACAAAAAAAAATGTTTTAATGAGATCTCATTAATAAGAAATTTTTAGTTACTCTATTATTTTTCTTATATTTTTTTCTTATTTTTCTTTAAAAAAAAAACAAAAACACTTGAAAAATATAATACAAGCTACAACTAGCATAGAAACAAGCTGTTGATTTTAGTAAAAAATGAAATTTTAAAAATTTAATCAAAAGTTTAATGGTAGTATGTACTTCATACAAGAAAATCGTGGAAAATTTTTAGAAAATATAAAACATCTGATGATTTTTATTTATTTATACTTTTTTTTTTTTTTGTACTGAACTAAAGCAGAAAATATAAACTGATTAAATTAAACTTAGGCAAGATTAAAGGAAAATTAGTTTTAAAAAATAAATCCACACCAACCCATGTGTGGCAACACGTCACCATAGTATGTTACATTAAATTTAAGAAATTATTAAAAAAAGCTTTGTTTTTAAATTGCAGAATAGTATTAATTAGTTAACTATTTTGAACCCGAGACTTCCAATTTCGGAAGCCAGCACTGTATCATGGGCTAATGACTGCCTATGATTATATTTTAAATGTATCGATATTGTTATTTATTTTGTTAAAGAATTGAGTGGCTCAGAAGCCAATAAAAAAATATTTTCTGAAGTAGAAAAAACTGAGCAACGTGTATTTCTTTCAACAATCAAAAAGAGTATTACTTATTTTATTTACAAAAATCTAATTTACAAAAACCAGAAAATATTAAGAAATTGACTGATTTCTGAGTCACTCAATTAAGATTCATCACCATGTAAATTGTCTATCGGAAAAAGAACTATTTATGGAAAAATAAAAAACCTGACATTTTACTCTAGGCATGTTAGAAGCTCACTTCTTGTTAAGTAACACAACTAAATAATAAAAATCGTCAAGATTCTGGCCGGAACAATGAGCTTCTAATTTCTCTAAATTCACAACAATTTCGAAGTTATTATTGAACACATTTTTTGCTCTAAAAGTACTCAAAGAAATTTCCATTGAATAAAACTAAAAACGTTATAAATTCATAATCTATTGTATATTGCATTTTTTTAATAAATTGAAAATATTCTTTTACATTTTCAACTTTCACACAATTTTTAACTGCCATCCTCTTTTTTTTCACATGAAAAAAAAAATCAAATGTGAACAAGAAATTTTAAAAATAAAACGCTCAAGTAAATAAAAATGTAATTACGTCAAGGTTCAATCTAGGAAAACAATTTAATCAAATACCTACAAACTAAAATAATTTCTTATATAATTGAAATAATTGCACGATGATCCGAATAATTTTACTCATTTATTTTAACCCTAGGATTGCCTAATCGTATACAAATGTACGAACTTTGAGCCTTAATTTAAATATGATCCCTTTAAGGTAGGCCCTTGAAACCACCTTTTTAATTTCTCCATTGAAGGGTCTTACATATACACCTCAATTTTTAAATTCCTAATTCAGGACAAAATATCCTTTTTTCTACAAAAATACAAAATTTCCCGTGAGTATACAAATGTATATACATATACATATGTATATGGAATTTATAAACAAATTTTTTTTCTTCAAAAAGCGATATCTCAGCATTTCGTAGATCAAAAATTGTAGTTCTTTGACCCTAATATTTGTAAAAGTGTCCTTTTTGATTACTCTGTGCCATTTCTTTGTACTATTTTTATTTTTTAAAATAAAGTGCAAAACAAGGTAAAGAGACGAAAAATTTCCATACATTTGCAATACCAAACATAAATTTGACTTAAACTTCAACTTCAAATATAGCTATCTGTATCTCAGCATCCCGTAGACTAGAAACTAATATTTTTCTACTAAAACATTAATCAAAGTGTAGTATTGTTTTTTACAGTGTTGTTGTACTTTTTTTTTTTTTTTTTCCAGATAAAATACAAATCACCATAAAAACATGAATATTTTATACATTCTTCTATATTCATTCTTCTATATTTATAAAGGCAAACATCTAGTTTTGACTTCGAAGATTCTCTGAAACAAAAACTAATTTTTTTTGATTAAAATATTTGTTGAAGTGTTACTTTAAAGCTATCTTGTACAGTAATTGCGTAAGTACCATAGTTTTCCATTTTATCTCGGAAACTAGAAAAAATATAAAACTTCAATAGAAACAACACTAAAAAAAAAACTTCAATGAAGATTTTAATATAAAGATATTAGTTTTTGGTTCACGGGATGCTGCGATGCAGACTTTCAAAATCAAATTTAGGTCTCAATTATGTTTGAATTTGTAAATGTATGAAAATTTTGAACTTTTCACCCTGTTTTGCACTTTATCTCGAAAAGTAAAAGAAATATAAGAAAACTATACACAACAATTATAAATGAGACACTTTAACAAATATGTACATATTTAAGTCAAAGTAATTAAGGTTTTTGGTCCACGGAATGCTGGTATAAATTTGTATACGCACAGCCAAAAATTGACAATGTCGATTAGTCAATCCTAGGGTTAAAAAAATTTCTACACATTTTTTTAATTTTTATACATGATATGTAAATTATTTATAGTACATTTTATTTTTCATACACCAAACCATTAACCAATTGTTCACATATTTTGCAAGTAAAAAAAAAATACACATACATATACTTTTGTGTCTCATACCTGTACTTTTTGCACGTATGATTACATTTTAACTTAATTAATCCAACATAATTTCCTTTAGGTAATTAATTATATAACCGCATAAGAAATTATTCATTTATTAAAAAAAGAACATAGGACGTCCACAATGACTATATGTATGTAGACATGCAAGTCTATTCTTTCGTAGTCTATATATCTGTACGTATACTATTACACAACATATGTACATACATACATATATGTTATATGTACATATTGTACATATTATATGAACTTGAAATATAAAAATAAGCAGTGCGATATAAAAAAAAATTAAAAAAAGTAGGTAGGTATAACAAAAAACTAAAATAATTTAAAATATTCAAAGAATTTTAAATAAATTGTTAATAATAAAGTACACACCTTATACTAATCAATTATAAATTATTAATTAAGGATACCCAATTAAATAGTTTATTTTTTATCTTTAATAAGGTAACCTTTTCTATAATTACCATCCTTATCATAAAAAAAGGGTATCAACTACCAAATATAAGTCCTAATAAAAATAAGACGTCAATTATTTATTTTTTTTACACAAAACCCTTTTATTTATGTACTTTCTTATAAGATAAAATTATAGAAAAAAGGATTTTTCAATGTTTGATTTCATGCAGAGAGAAATGAAAAAGTTGTTTTATTATTCAAAATACTTTTTATTTATACACAACTTAGTCTTACTTATGACAAAGATAAATTCAAAAAAGAAAAAAAAAAAAAAAAACAATTCATTAATATTTAAAAAAAAAGTAGAAAATTAAAATGAAGTTAAGGAAAAGGATGTATATTATCAGATTAAAATTAATATTGTACCGTTAACACAAATTTACGGTAGATTTAAAACTGAAAAAATTCTCCATTAAATGATGATAAATACATAGGTGGTTGCAAAAAACCTGATAATTGTGCATTGTTGTTTTGTAATTCAGTTTGCCAAGGAAATATGGGTGGATGTTGTATTAATGGTGGTAATTGTTGATTTATCTGTGTTCGTGTTGTTGAAAATGCTGGAATAGTCGGTAAATTTTCTGATTGAACTAAAAATCCAACTGCTGGTGAAATTGGCGGTGGTGGTGGCGGCATTGTTCTAAATGGAACTGATGTTAATGGCAATAATGATGGTAGTGGTGGCGGTGGTTTTGTAAACGTTGTTGGTAATGGAAAAAGCGGTAGTGGTGGCGGTGGTTTTGTAAACGTTGTTGGTAATGGAAAAAGCGGTGGTGGTGGCGGAGGTGGCACCGTTATAAAATGAGGAATATCAGCAAATAATTGATTTGGACGATCAGCATATGATATTGGATTTTGAGCTGCTAATAAACGTTCAGCAACTGATCCATGTTGTATATTTTTTGAATCTTTTTTAAATGCATATGATACAGTTATTTTACGATTACATAAATGTTGACCATCCATTACTTCAATAGCAGCATCAGATGCTTCAAAACTACCAAAATTTATAAATGCATATCCTTTTGAAGTACCTGTAGCTGGATCTCTCATAATTTTTGGTAATCGAATAATTAAACCAAATGCAGCGAATGTGTCATAAAGTAATTTTTCATCAACTTCATTATCCAAATTTCCAATAAAAAGATTTGCTCCAATATCGATATTCCTTTGATTTATACATGCTTTATTCACTTTTATTGGTTTATTATATAATTTTATCATATTCATTGTTTTAATTGCATAATCTGCATCTTTTTTATTTAAAAATTCTACAAAACCATATCCTTGATGTAATTGTGTTATTCGATCTTTTGGCATATAGATATTAACAACTGGTCCAGCTTGAATAAATATTTCTGATAATAATGATTCATTTACCTTTTCATCAAGTGATCCAACATAAACTGTTGCATCTTGATTTCTTTCAGTAACTTGTCCAAAGGACATAATGATGATGATGAATATTACAAATTAAAACTGTTAACAAACTAATAAAAAGAAAGTTGAACTACAATAAACCTCAGCAAAAAAAAAAAAATGATCTACTTACTTAGGCTTTAGAAGAAAAAATAATTTTAGAATTAATTAATAATTATCTCTAGCTGGAATAAAAGAGATGAAAAACAGCTGAATGAATTGCACAACGCATATCCAGTGATGCCAGATTGGACGGTTTCACGCCAATTGGGCTATCTTTTTAAAAATTTCGCGGGTTAAAATTTTCAAAAGCCGCCAATCGCCAATTGGGCTACTTTTTTATTTATATGCGTCTTTTGGGCTATATTTTTAGTAAATCAAAATATACAAAATATTTTGCTCGAAAAAATTCAAATTACGTCATTTGTTTGATGTGAAAACACTTTTCTAGCGAATGAATGCCACTTTACTACAAAAAACGCTGCTAATAACTTATTATTTAAAGAATTAAGTACACTTGTTTTAAGCTGTCTTTCATTACCTGTAAGTAACGCCGTAATAGAACGAGCATTTTCTATAATGAATACAGTTAAAACAAAACTAAGAAAAAAAAATTCGTCCAGAGAGTATATATTCAATCGTACGAATAAGAATTCACACTTCTGTTGTTGTTTTGAAATAATTTCAAGTTTAGAAGTAGAAAATAAAAAGTTAAATTTCTTTAAAAGTGAATTTTTTATTATGTACATTCAATGATTTTTAAAACATATTCTGGTATGTTGATAAAAGCTGTCTTTTATAAACACTTAAAATTCCTGAAAAAATTAGTGTTTTGTATTGCAATTGAATGGATTGCTAAATCGACGTCTTTTGGTCTATCTTTTCTCGTTGATTGGGCGGCTTGCTTCAACGGAAACCTGGCATCACTGCACACATCATACATTGCTGACATGACAAATCAATAGTCATTACTCATTAGTCACTACTCACTAGCGACTCGCTAAATGTATGTTAATTTGGTGTTGCCATGTATAAAAAAAAATGGTTGCGTAATTTTTATAAAAAATTGATTGACAACGTACAATACTGCTTTTTTTCTTTTTTGACAAAAAGCAAACTCTGTCACTTTTTGTTCAAATTTTAATAATTATTAATTAAATTACATCAACACGAAAAAAGTACTTTTGTTAAATTGAAAAAAATTTAACCTATTTTTAGTATGACTATAAATTTTGAACTTTGACCTCTAAACAATACAGATGGCGCTGCAATCGGTATGAAGAACGTTCAAAAGTAACAAAGTAGGTATACAGGTTAATAATTTTCAAGAATTTTTATGAAAACTTTTTATAGAAGGCGAATAAAATTATATAATAATTTATTAATAGGTCTGCTCGATGAAAGTTCCGTTTAAGTCCTGCACTTTTATCGAACAGACCTAATGTTTATACAAATTGGGAAAAACTTATTAACTAAAATAACGAACTAATTCTTCAAATTTAAAAATATTTTTATATTATAAAATGGATGGAGCTGTTGTGTTTTAAGTGAGGTGAAAATTTTATTTTATTTTCAGGATGTCAAAAAAAGTAACTGTTAAAAAAAATAATATTTTTTAAAGCGTAATTTTCTGAGTATTTCGCATTGTTTAATGAGTTTATCAATAAAAATCATCTTTAAATTGAATAAGTTAATAATTTTGTTGTAATTTTGTACATAAAAAGCATTAAAATTAGGTAAAATACGTGTTCGAAGTTCGTAACTTGAGAGTACTTTTTCGAAAAAAAAAACCATTGAATATAGGACTAAAAGGACTCCATATTCGTCATCAGGACATCAATATTTACTGGAAAACTAAATTTAGTGATATTTGGACAAGTATCTTATGTTCGCGGTAAAGTGTAGCAGTTCCGAAAAAAATATTTAAGTTACAATAGCTGTGTTTTATTGTGAATTCTCACTTCCTCAGTTCCAATAGAACACAGCTAATAATAACATAAGTATTTAGATTTGAGTTTTTTCGTCTATTATAAGAAATTTGAGGTTATATGCTGTTAACTCGGTTTGAGATACCAATTTTGCGATCGCAACTTTTGACGGTTAATTTGCTTACTTGAGAGACCAAAGACAATCGAGGATACCATTTCTATCATTTCAGCTAGCAAGACTTGCTTGCTTGCTTGCAAGATGATCGAGGATATAAGCCAAGCCTATGAGTGAGATGAGAGTATAGTTGAAACTATACGCCAGGGCACATGCACTTTTTAAAAGGAAAATAGCTAAAAATTTAAACATACATATGTAGGTACATCGAATTTATCCTTGCGTTTCACAAATGAATTTAGCTGTACATTTCTTACTTTAGCGTAATTTTATTTTAAATTTCATTAAATCTTGATTTTTTTATTTTTATTAATTATTATTAATTAAATCTATTGAGATCGAATGTTGTCATGAATTCAATGGCATACAACCCTAGCACCACAAAATATTTAAAGTAAATTTAACACATAGAGGATCATATACGCTGCTTAGAAATTGAGATGCACATAAACAATATGATACTCAATTGTTTTTGTCTAATCAATATGTATCTCATATCAAAAAGGTACTTATATATATGTACCTATGTATATACATACATACATAGATACATTTTCATATGTTTTTGAAGGTTTTTTCATTCATGTATTAACATACATACGAGTATATGTTTCACGATTCAGTTCGTTAAATGCTCAAATAAGGTTTTTTTTTTTTTTTCAAATCTTTGATTAAAATTTCTCCTTAGAAAATAATTGTTCTATTCTATATGATAAATATTTTACCGTTAAACTATGAGTGTATGGTATGTACAACGTAAATGCAATAGTAGTAGAATTTTTAGTTAAAAAAAAAAGAAGTAAAAAATTTAAAATTGTAATTATAAGGATATTCTCTATAGGTAAAGGTATTTTAATTTTTGTAAAATGATCCGCTATTCAATACATATTTTGTTTCATATTTGTAAAATATTGAAACAAATATTCACCGAATAACATTTGCAAATCATTAAAAACAAAACAAGGCCAAAATAATAATATCTATAATAATAAAATAGAATAGAAAGTCAAAACATTTACGAAATTGTAATGAAAATACAATGGCATAATATTCCTAACACAATTACATTCATATATAGGAAATAAATGAAACCTTTGGGATTAATTTGAAACAAGGTAAAACTAAAATACATGAACAAATTCAAATTTAAAAAAAAAAATAAATAAATAACTGCAAAAGTATAGATATAAGTATGTACATATGTATGTATTTTTTTTTCTACATTAGAGCATAAAAATATGATTAAACAGAACACTGTATAGTTTTATTTTATGAAACAATAACAAGGTGTTTTATGTTAAAAAAAAATTTAAAAAAAAAATCTCTTTCAAAATTATATCATGTATGATTTCACATATTGTTCTTCTATAAACATACCTACATAGATATATGTACTCATATGTATATGAAACAACAACAAAATCATCATTATAATAAACATATTATACAATGTGAAACTTAAATAAAATTAGAGAAATTGTTATAAACATACATTGTACAATAATTATTAATGACAATGAAAAAAAAAAAAAAAAAAAAAAAAAAAATAGGGTGGTAAAAATGGGTGAAAATAATATAGATGATGATGGTCATAGTGACATTGTAGATTTTAATAAAGGAGAAACGGATGTGAACTATCTTTTGGAATTATCTATACAAACGTATAATCTGTATATTATTTTGTTATAATATAATGTAGTATAGCAATGGTCTTTTCCGGTTTTATATGATATAGAATACATATACTATCTTCTTCTGTATTCTGTATTTATATGTCCATATATTCATCGGACTTTATGAGTATATTATATGTATGGTATATACATATATTTACGTTAAAATATTTAGTTTTACATACAAATTTTATGATGACTAATAATTTCATTTTGTGTATGACTTTTTGTTTGCAAACAGTAAATTGTTGACAGATATAATACAATCATATATGTACATAATACATACATATATACATACAAACAAAATATAATAATATAAATAAATGTATGTATGTATATAAATTCCTTTTGTAGGACAAAAACATAAAGGAGAAAAATAATTAATAAAAATTAGTCTTGATTTAGTCATTTAATTGTTTTTTATTAGAAAAAGAAAAAAAAAATATCTTTTTAAGATTTATTTGAATGAATAAATAAGATTTTTTAAATTACAAAAGATTATTCATTCAGATTTAATTCTAGATACGCTACGATTTTGTCTTGTGTTTTTAATTTGTGTTGTTTCTAACTCGCATTTATCGTCATTTTTATATACCAAGAAACTCAAAATGCCTTATGAATAACTGACTTTGTTTCATCTTTTTTGAATTAAAAATCGAGTAAGTATCTATCTTTTAATTTACCTATGACCTTATAACACTCGAGTTAGTATTAACACTTTTTCGTCAAAAATCCATTTTCGAATTTGAATAACCTTCGGACTCTGTAATTGAATTAATTTGAAATTTTGGCAGGGTATTCTTTTCGGAGGTCCCTACAAACATTCTTGACATTAAAAAGATGCTTCCAGACCTTTTCGTTCCTTTAAAAAAATATGTTTCAGGGGAAGAAGTAAGTTGAAATTTGGTCAAGATATTCCTTGAAAAGTTATCTATACTAAACAAACTTCAAAACCGTCAACTACGACAAGAGATGTAGGATAAATTCTACAGAAACGTCGTTTTTTGTAAGAACAACATTTTTGTCTCCCCTACTTTGAATCCTTTTATTTATACATTTATTGTGAAAAAAAGTCATATTTCAATTATCTGGAAGTGTTTTTCTAATCTTTTGCTGCATGAATAAATCAAAGAGGCATAACATGTCAAGTCACAATGTTTCCATATAAAATTTAAAAAAAAGACGTGAAAATACATATCATAAGTATATCTCACTTTCCTTTGTTTCGTATAATGAGTTGCACTTTTCATCAGTAACGGACGTAAAATAAAGTACAAGCATATGTTTGAAAATTAAATATTGTTGTCAAAGTAAAAAAAAGGAAAGCAAAAAAAAATAAAAATAATAATAAAAGTAGATAAATTAAACATTAAAGAAGTTATTTTGTATAGTTTTTTATGTCACTAAACAATTGATTCAAACATTATCACGACATAAATTTATGAAAGTTGACAGTTAAACTACATACATATGTATGTACATACATATTTATGTATAGGTACATATATTATAAAATATAACGTGATTATAAGGAAAACTTTTTTAATATGTATTGATTTTATATTATCATATTAAACATATTAACACTTCCAATTTTTCTTTATATGTTACGTGAAAGTCCTTTTTTTTTTTTCATCATTTGTTGTGTTAATTTAATTTATGTGTATGCAAGGTTTATTTAATGAATTAATAGAACTTATCATAACTAAAAACTAAAAGAACAATTCTTGTATTTTTAGGAATTAATAACACGTATTATTAATGTAAAACAATTTTGTTGTTTTTATATTTGGCATTACAATTCGACTATTCTTTCATTAAATAATCAAGAACTTTTAAATATTTCGAAGGAAAAATCTGATTTCAATTTCTTAGAAACTTTTTGTTAAATTTTATTTTATTTGTATTTTGAATGTTTTACTCATTTGTTTTTTTAAATAGAAATAATAATTTATACAGAATAATTGAAATTACTTAGCACTTACCCTCTCTCCTATTTTTTTTATTTTTTATTGAATGAATTTGTCGAAGAAATAATTAAGTATAAGGCACTTTAGAATCTTAATTAAATTAAAGATAAATTTTAATTTGTACAAAAAGAAAATAAAAGATATACCTAATTGAAAAAAAAAAGAAGATAATTATTGTTCAAAAAATTTTCCATAAATATTTTCATTTTAAAATTTTCATTTATTTTTCTAGGAATACATATTTTTTTCTTATTTTGCGTTTATATAATAATCTTAAAAACAAAGTACAAACATGTACATATAAAATAAATAATTTTTAACATAATTATGATTTTCCTTTACACAATTTTTAAAGTGAAAGAAATTTTTTGTCAACTTGTTTTTTTTTTTTGTTTCTGATGGTTTCTTTTTATCGTTCCAAAACACTGTCTGTTCTTTTTTAGTTCTTATACCTTATCATAATATTTAAGTATCTATTTACTTTTTTTTCCATATTGTGCCTATTATTACATTAATATCATAAATCAGATAACAATAATAAGATATTACAATAAAGACAATTTTCTCAATATATGTAAAAAAATTTTAAAAACGCAAATAAAATTTTGAGAGCAAAAAAAAAAATATGTACATTTAGTGTACATACATATCTTCTACAGTAAGAGAAAATTATATAATAAAAACGATATTATATCATAACATAAATTTTATTTTAAAAATTCATCACCTTTTCGTAAAAAATATAATTTTTCATTTTTCTATCATTTTTGAACACACTTTTTTTTTTTGTGTTGTGCGTGAAATAAATATTTTTTTTTATTTAAATAAAGGTCGTGAAAAAAAAAATCGCGTGTATAAAAAATACGTTGTATATTTTTCGTTTTTACACCTGTACGAGAATATAAGAAAAAATATTATTATGTATATGCGAATGTATCATTGTAAATTTATATTTGTGTTATGGGACAATACGAACAAAATTCTAAATTAACAATTACATATTTCTTTTTTGCAACGAATTCCCTAACAATGTTTTTTTCAATAACAGGAACCTCATTTAAAAACAATTTTCATAGAATAGACAAACGTATACATTTTGACATTTTACCTTATTTTAAACATGATCCTTTTGAGCTATGACCTTGAAACTATCAATTTCTCAAATGATGGGTTCTATACAACTAGTCTAATTTTTATATGTTTAGTTTTTTTTTTTTTAAATTACCTTGTGCGGTTATTCTATACGTGTCACAGTTTTTAACCAAAAGAAGGAAATAGGCAAAAAACACTGGAAAGGCCGTACAACATTTTTATTTTATTTTGTATTTTATTTTGAAAAATAAAAGAAATACAAGATTGTGTAAGAAGATCCACAGAGAATACGTCAAGAAAAAATTTAATCCATAAATACATATCAGTTTTTGATTAACAGGATGCTAAGCTATACAGATCTTCAAAATCAAATTCTGATCTAATTAATGTTTGCACTTTATTTTGAAAAAAGACAAATATTTTGGTTTTAAATCTACAGGATGCTGAGATGCAGCTATTTAAAAAAAATAATAATTATAATTTTCATACAAAATATATAGTTTACATTTGTATACGTACTGCAAATTTTTAAACAAAAATGACCTGCCAGTTTTAGGGTTAAAAAAGTTTAATTTGATAGTTTTAAAGTTTATAAGTAACCTAGAGCTTAAATAAAATCATGAAACATTAGATCTTACGTGTATATATTACACATTATACATCTCAATTTTGTATCTATGAAATTTCACAAGGATATCCAATTTCATTCTGTTTTTTTTTTTATCATTTCCAATCACATTACTTGCTTTCTTGTTGATTTTTTTTTTTTCTAAGACGATTCAACAAACGAATAACAAAATATTTTTATCGATTTTTTTTATAATTCCCACTTGTTGGAGACAAAAAAAAAAGATATTAAATTAAACAACAAATATTCTTTATAAAATAAGATAAAAATAGGAAAATAAACAGAAATTAATTTATTTTCCTGTAATATGTTTCTCATATATGTATGTATATATGTAAAAAAAGGCATGTTTTGATATTAATTTCTTTAAAACTTCTTAAAATGTACACAAAAAAAAGCAGAATCAAAGTATGTAATTTGAATTTTCTTGAAAATTTGTTACCCATAAAAAAAAAATTATCTTACGTAAGATTTGTTTTTTTTTTATTATTTCTTTTTCCTCTCAAGTACCTAAAATATATTAAAAATTATGTACATAAGTATTTTTCTTCAACATTTCTTTTTGATATCGTTGAATAACATATGTTGCGATTATTTAGTATTTTTTATATTAAAAATGTAGAATAGGTAGCATATGTTTCATTATTTATACCTTTACTACGTGAAACATTTATAAAATAAAAAAAAAACAATTTTTCCATAAATTTTCCATTAATTAATTTAAAAATTATCATAAAAATTTTTCAAAAAGAACATGCTAATTTCAAATTAGTAGAGTAATTTAATATTGAAAAAATAACTGACAGTTCGGTGAAAAAATTGAAAAAAAGAAAAACAAAAAAAAAAATACACAACAAAACTCATATACCTTGATAATATGCGTATACGTGAACATTTATCTAAAATCTGTCATTGAGGCAACCAAAAAAAAGAAAAAAGGTGGAAAAATTTTCTCTCAAAGGATTTTAGAAAATTCAAAAAAAAAAAAAAAAAAAAAAAACTTTTTAATAATATTTTCTTGTGTGGATACGTATAGATAATGTTTGTGAAAAATATAAACCTATGAACGTATTTATTAAAAATTTCAAATTAAAAATTAATGATGTCATTGAATCCATTATAAATGTTTGTTGGTTAAAATATTAAATACAAGATAAATTTGATTAGCTTTATAAACCTCTCTATTGTTATGGGTATAT
Organism: Bombylius discolor; assembly: GCA_939192795.1. Classification (NCBI taxonomy): domain Eukaryota; kingdom Metazoa; phylum Arthropoda; class Insecta; order Diptera; family Bombyliidae; genus Bombylius; species Bombylius discolor. The sequence goes on along the minus strand of OW584241.1, from coordinate 14,648,989 downwards.
ACATACACAAATAAACACACTAAAATATTTATAAACTCTCTTGTTATTATGAAATTGATAAAAAGGATTCAAATTACATTTTATGTAAACTCCTTCTTAAATACGTTTACACACAGTAACAAAAACCTATTTTTTGAAGAAAAAAAAAAAACAAAAATTCTAAATTGAATTTTGTTTTGAAATAATTAATTAAAATTACACATGAGTGAAAATATATTATATAAGTATATGTACTAAATGTATAATACCTCGGATACCACATAGATACACAAACACCCCAATTTAATATTAAGAAGAAAAGAAAAAAAAAAAACAAATATTCTATTTATTAGGGAGAATTTTTCTATGGGTTTAGATAATTTATGATGTAAATATTGAATTTAAAAAATAAAAAAAAAAAAAGAACTCACACAAAATTGATAAATAAAGACAGTTATCATCAAAAATTTAAATTAATCCTATAGAATGTTAAATATGTAAACAAGTACTTGTTTGAAATTTTTCAATTATCCTTTTGTGTTAATTAAAGAGACAACTGAAAAAAAAACAGTAATTTGTATTAAAAAGGATTCTGTCTTTTTTATTTGTTTCTTTTTTTTTTTTTGTTCTTGTTTAGATGTAAGGATACGATGACATTTATCTGAATCTGACCATAAAGTCTAATTTTAATTATACTTTTTTCTTTCAATTTAATTTTCTCTTTTGTTGTTTTTTTGTCTTTTTATGCAAACATTATTAGAATGTATGTACATATGTGTGTACAATTGAAATTCTGGTTTAACAATAAAATGAAGTTGACCATGAAGTATAATTAGATTTATTATGATATCCTATACTTTTTTTTTTGTATAATTAAAAACAATTAAATTAGTTTAATAAAAAAAAATCATAAAATTAAAAAATAATGTATTATTTCATTTTAAATTAGCATAGATTTTCATACTCAATAAAGCTCTTGTATATGATTTTTAATAAATTGAAAATTTTAAAAGAAAATAGAAAATTTTAGATAAAAGATTTAATGAATAGAATTTCTCTCTTTAGGATTTTAATTTTAACTAATTTATTAATTCAAATTAGAAATAATGTATTATGCATACTAAAATTCTAAAATTTGGCATCATACAGGGTGTAACAATAAAGGAATAGTGAGGAATTTTGGTAAAAAAAAAATCTACATGTTTACAGAATTTTATAAATAACCTTGGAAACCCTGATACGTAATATTTTAATTTTATGATATTAAAGGTAATTCCAAAACATCAAAGGGCTCAATAAAAATATTTTATTCATTTTAAAGATAACATCCTGCTTAAACCGTTAACATTTCAATGAATTTAATATTGTTTTATTCTTTACATCCTTTCTTATATTTTTACTCACACTTTATTAACATTTCTAGCGAAATTTTGTAGAAAGAAGAAGTTTTTGTTATGTAAACATTACCCTATGCATGTTCTATAAATCAAATTTAAAATTAAATACTAACAAGACTGTGATTCTTTTGTAGAACTGTTTTTTTTTATGAACTGGATGCCAAGTTATTCTTGGAACGTTTCACCTAAAAAACAAAAACATATAAAAAAAAAAGACTACATACATGTACATAGTATGAAAATTTTCAATGAATCGTTTTAATTCCCAACCACATTATTAATTTTTTCTACAATATACCGTTACACCTTCTCATAAAATACAACATAATCCTTTTTGAAAATTATTTCGTACAAAATTCAAATATTCGAAATCAATTTTGTTTTTATACATACAAGGTAAACTATGTACATATGTATATACAAAAATGTTCCTAAATAAAATAAAAGAAAAAGAGGACTAAGAATAACTTAGAACACATATATAATTAAAAATAATAACAATTTATACCAATCACAGTTATAATTTTACATTTTAATTTGCATAATTTGTTATTCAAACCAGGATCTTTGGTTTTTTTTTTTTTTTTTTTTTTTTTTTTTTTTTTTTTTCATTTTCCGAATAACATTTTTATGTAGAATTTTATACATATTAGTTACTCAAGAAAATAAAATTGAAATAGAATCAGCCTTCAACGTTAATTAGAACTCACAATAAATTATTTATTAAAAACTTTTTTTTTTTTCCAATTTAAAAATAAAACAACAAACTCAATAAGAGTATCTTCCATTGTATTTTTTTTTTTTCATTTTCTTTTGAAATTATATACCTTTTGCGAACTAAATGACAGGAATTTTTTTTAACACGTGCACTATCCTGTCTATATTATGATAGTGGTTATAGGATATAGCTATCATAGGATATAGGTTATTAGGTTTTATAATATAAATCTTGTATCTATCTATCTACATATCTCTAATATAAAATATTCTTTTAACGAAATTACTGTCTTTTTTAATTCATTAAAATTTTATATTAATCGATATTGATTTAAATATACACACACGCACACTATGTAATAGTATATGTTTTTATTTTTACCTCATTTTTTTCTTTTCCTGATTTTTTTTTTTTTTTAATTTTAAATTTTATTTCTTTTTTTTTTTAGTTTTCATGAAATGAATTTGTACTTAAAATGGAAAATAAATAATAAATTAGTATGATTTTTGATTACGTAAATTGAATAGAAAAAAAAATTTAAATAATTTTATGTGGGTGTGTATTATGGGTATTTTTTTTTTTGCCCCAAATTTTTAATTTTTTTAATTATTATCTTCAATTTATTTTTTATAATTTCAATTTTTTTTATATTTTCATTCACAGATTCCTGATAATGGTTTAAGTCATTTATCAGAACGTTTATTACTATTTCGTCATGATTATAACAGTCCAAATGTTCTACAATTAGTTAATTCTGCATCTGAAGTTGTTGATGAAATATTAATTGAAATAGTTTTAACTGCTAATCGTAAGTATTACATAAAAACAACAACAAAAATAAGAAAATAATTAAATATGAATTTCAATTTATTTTACTGTATATTTTTCAAAATTATTCAATTACAAGAAAAAAAAATGGAAAAGTTATTTTTACATTAAGCAATCTTAATTTGAACATTTTCAGTTGTCAAAATTTAGGAAAAATTTACTACTTTTTCTTCCTTTCAAAATTTTTGCAAATGTGATCAATTAATTTTGTTTTTTTTTTCTCATATTTTCTCTTATTATCCTGTTTTCTTATTTTTTTTTGTTTGTTTTTTTTTAGCTTTGACTTATCCAGATGCTGTAGCAACAGTTCGACCTCATTCGCTCAATGTACATTCGTACAAAGCTCCAACATTCTGTGATTTTTGTGGAGAAATGCTTTTTGGCCTAGTAAGACAAGGCCTTAAATGTGATGGTATGTTAAATAAATATATTTTTCTTATTTTTTTTTAAATTTATTTTTTTTTCTTTTTTCTTAAAGGTTGCAACCAAAATTATCATAAACGTTGTGTAGTTAAAATTCCAAATAATTGTAATCGTTCAAATGATACAAGACGTTTATCAACATTACAACCACCACGTAGTCCATCTGGTGGTTCAGCTACATCACTTGTATCTGATGATCAATCAAATAGTGGTTCTGGATCATCATTGGTAAGGAAAATGGCACAACTTATGAATGATATTAAAAATTAATTAATATACTATGTATGAAAAATAATTTTGAATGAAGAAATTGATTTAAAAAAAAAAAAAAAATCATAGAGGGAACAAAAAACATAAACAATTTTAATAAAAAAAAAATTTTACACATATTCATTACATTCCATATATACATATATTTTTTTTACAAATATTTTATAAAATAATTTAATTAATTTTTATTCAGGGATATAAAAAAAAATTTACAATAATTTTGCTTCATAATTTAAAAAAACACAAACCACCTTGAGCATAATAATTTTCATCATAACTTCTTAACTGATTTTATTGAAAATTAAACATTAATAAACCTTATAAAAATTATGGTACTTAAATGGAACAGAATTTCAAAAAAAAAAAAATAAATAAATAAATTACTTTGGTTTGCTTTTAAGAATCATCGAATTTTCATTAAAAATTTTTTATGTATAATTTTTTCATTTTTTATGTATTTTGTTTTAAAGAAAATTCTTTTAACCGCACTCTTCACACAGTATAATTACCTTTATGAGAAAAAAATTATTATCCTTTCATAGTTCAAAAAAACTTTTATCTTCAGGACTTCATTCAAGCACTTATTAAACATACAAATGAAATTTTTTTATTGATCGCTTGAAACTCTTTTCACAGTAAAAAAAAAAAAACTTAATTTATTCAAAATAACTGTATACCATTTTCAAATTAAATCAATATAAAACTATTAAATTTTTATATCCCTGACGTTTTATTAATATTTCTTAAAATACATATATTAAACTTTTATTTTGTGATGAGATCTGGTGACAAGTATTTATTAATTGATTAATATAAAAAAAATTTTATCAATTTGTTTTTCTATTATATATTATCGAGTTTATTATAATTTTTGTACTTAAAAAAAAAAAAACAAAAACTTAAAAATATTTTTTTATACTTTTGTAATTCCTTTTTTTTTTTTTTGTACTTAAAAAAATTATTTTATTGTATTTTAAATAAATTTACTATTATTTTTTTTTTCCAAAATTTTTTGTATTACTTTTTTTTTTTTAAATAAAATTTATTTTTGAAAAAAAAAAAATCAAAATTATTTTGTTTTATTATACTAAACCAGATCACATCACTCCTTTCGTTAATATTGTTTCTTAAAATATCGTTTTCTTTTTACTTTGTTTAAATAATTTTTTTACCAGTTTTTTTTGTATGTTTTATAACGTGTTTTCTTTTGAAAAATTTACATAAACTATTTATTTATTTTTTTTTGAAGTATTTTCGTATTCAACTTCTTTAACAAATTAAAACGGTCTATTTTATAACCCGATTTTTTTTTTTTTTTTTTGTAATAAAGAAAAAAAACCAAAATAAAATAAAAAAAAAAGTAACAAAAAATGTAAATTACACAAATTGTATTTAAATAAATTTCTCATCTGAACCGTTAAATGGAAATTTCTATTATTAATAAAATCACTGAGCAAGAAAAGAATTTTTTGTGGAAATTTTCTTTTTTCAATTTTTCAGTAGGTACACAGTTTTTTTGTTTGTTTTAAAAATAATAATATACTTGTACCTCTATTAAAATAACATACAAAAGAGGGTGTTTCAAATTTTTGTAAAAAATTGTCATCTAAATCAGAATTTATCTTTTGAACATTATGTAAACAAAGTGGCTTAGAATTTCAATTTAGTAGCCACTTAATAGGTTAAATTCGATTATTAGAATTTTTAAAGTCAGTTTTTCTTCATTTAATATTGCAATGCCAAAAATACATATACATATTTTTTAAAGCTAATTATATAATATATATGTACTACAAGCTTAACCCTTTATGTAATGTTGCTCATTATATTCAACAAAAAAAAAAAAGAGAAGAAAAAATTATCATTTCATTATGAAAGTGTAAATTAAAGAAAAAAACGTGTTTATTATTTTTTTCTTATATGTACGGAAATTACATACATATGTATGTACATATAATCAATTAATCCTACAACTTGTAAATTTGTTTTTACATTATGTCTAACGATGTAAAAATCATAAATACATAATTTACATGAATTTAACTCATGTATATCACATGTGTTCTCTTCATATCTTTTTTTCTTTTTTATTTTGCTTTTTCATTTTACATAATTGAAAAATCCCATGAGAAGAAAAAAAATGATATGTAAAGTGTTATAAAAATTCATGGAAATTGTAAAACAAACAAATAAAAAAATCTATTCATGCATTTTTTCTTTTAAAACAAAAAAAAAATCGGCCTAAAATTTGTAAAAAAAAAAGAGAAGCTCAGAAAAAAAGAGGAAAAAAAAATGATAAAAATGAATACGAAATTATGTTTATATTAAGGAATAAAATATTCCTGCTTCAGGTCCTTCAGAAAAATTAAAAAAAAAAAAAGTCAAAGTAAAAAAAGAGTTCACTTGTAAAGTACATTAAAATTTATATGGAGAAAAAAATATCAAAAAAATTGCATAAATTACTTCTTTTTTTTTCTGTATTAAAAGTATCTTATATCTGTATCTATGGATATTAAATTGTTAATGTTAAAAAATAAACTGATTTTGATTAACATACATATACATACATAAAACAAGTGGATGTACATATGTAAATTGAAGAATTTTATAAAGAAAAAAATTATAATTAAAAAATCAAGATCATAATTTTATAATGAAAACTTCTTTGAATATTTTTTTTTTCCTTTTCTTCTTTTTTTACATTAAAATAAAAAAATATGATTCAACATAATATAAGTTCTGTGTATACCTGAAATAAAATTAGCAAAAAAAAAAAAAATCTTTAAATTCTTTATTTCAAGAGTTTTTAAACTTTTCATTTTATATATTCTTAAAAAGTACCTGTAAATAATTTATTTATTTTTTATTTTTTTTGGTTTTATGAAATTTCTATTTTAATATAACTTGAAAATATTATGAATGAATTATAGTAAAATACATATTTTAGCTTCAAGGAATTCATAAAGGATTCATTCACATTTTATTTTTGTAGTCTTTTCTGAATAATAATGAGAAAAAAAAAAACTTCTTCATTTTTCGGTTTTACAAAATTTTTCAAGAATTATAAACAAAAAAACAAATTTGAATTTAAAAAAAAAAAACACACTTTTGAATACTTGAGTAATTGACGAAAACACTATATAAATTTTAAATTTTAAAACAAGTTTGTAAAAAAAAGTATAGATAGCACTAATTTTAATTCAAAAAAAGTTACTTTCAAAAATTCTGTGTTTTAAAAAAATATTTTATTTACTTATAAAACGAATAATCAAAAGGAACCAACCATTTTACCGTTAAAGGACATCAAAGATTTTTCACAATAGTTTCTCTTAATATTTTATAACTGCCCAAAAGAAAATGACATATTATGTTTGACCTAGTCATTAGTGACGCTACATTCCATTTAGGGCCTTGACTTACCCTGGTTAACTTGAATTCTCCTGAAATATTTTTCTGTCATAATTGGTACTAATTCAAAGCTGAGTGGACTTGGGCAAATTTGAACCCGAGGTCTTCTACTCCAGATAAGCCAGCGTTATACCAAACACCACCAGAAAACGACATGTGGTGAAAGTAGTGTATATGTCCAAAACCTACTCTATCTTACGTAAGATAAAAAAACTTCTTATGGCATCTTACCAGAAAATTTCTTATTGAAAGTTTGTGTATTCTATCACCTTTTACTAATTTGTTTTTTTTTAAAAGGTGTCATTATGGAAAGTTCAAGTTTCCGAAAAATGCAGCACACATACGTTCTTGAAGCCATGAAAAGACTGTACTTCATTCAAATTTGAATCATTTTTTTTTTTTTTTTCAAAATTCCCATCTACCTCCTGTCTTCGTATTGTCTTAAACTAAACATAGTTTCTAATAAAACCTCTGAACGTATACTAAAAAAAAGCATTTTTTAATACTAAAAACTAATTATTCGTGAATAAATCATTAATTTCATATTTAAAATAAAAATAAATAAACACTAAAAATGATAAATTTTCAATTTGAATTTTAGCAAGTTCCAACAAATAATCGTCAATCAAGATCATCATCATTTGGAAGTCGTAGTGGTGGAATAATTGGTGGTTTTTGTAATATTCCTGCAAGTTTTAATAGTGGTGCAAATGGTATTAGTATCGGACAACATTTATTATCACCTGGAAAAATTCGTATACCTCATACATTTATGGTACATACTTATCGTTTTCCAACAGTATGTCAATATTGTAAAAAATTATTACGTGGCCTATTTAAACAAGGTGTACAATGTCGTGATTGTCAATATAATGCTCATAAAAAATGTATTGAAAAAATACCACATGATTGTACTGGTGAAAATCAAAATACACCACCAGAATTAAATGATCAAACAATAACAAATGATAGAGATTCATTTTTTAAAGATGAATTCGATGATAATGATTATGATGATAATAATCCACCATTAATTGATTTTAATACAACAAATACAAATCAAAAATTAATATCATCATCATCACCAACAAAAACATTATCTACATCATCTGTAACAACAATTGGTATAATTAATCAACAATTATTACAAACAAAAATTAATGGTACAATTGATAATATACAATCATCTGAACAATCATCATCATCATCATCACCGAGTGCAAATATACCATTAATGAGAATTGTACAATCTGTTAAACATACAAAAAAACGTGGTGGACAAGCAATAAAAGAAGGATGGCTTGTACATTCTACAAATATTGATAAAACAATAAAACGTTATTTTTGGAGATTAGATTCAAAAGCAATTACATTATTTATATCAGAACAAGGTTCTAAATATCATAAAGAGATACCATTAAATGAAATCATATCAATTAATACAAATGAAGATTTTACTGGTGATAGACGTCATTGTTTTGAAATTTTAACTGCAAATGTTAATTATTTTATTGGACAAGATCCATTAATTGCTTGTAAAGATGAACCAGTTAGAATACCACCACCAGAAAGTGGTATTGGTACAGATATTGCAAAAAGTTGGGAAACAACAATTAAACAAGCATTAATGCATGTAACAAATACACGTAAGGATATTTGGTCCTTTTTGTTTTTTCAATGAATTATTTAATTATATTTTTTTTTTCTTGTTTTGTTAAAGAATCATGCTGTGAATCTGAAGAGAATGTACAAGATATGGGACAACTTTATCAAATATTCCCTGATGAAGTATTAGGTTCTGGACAATTTGGTGTCGTTTATGGTGGTATACATAAAAAGACTCATAGAGAAGTTGCAATTAAAGTAATTGATAAATTACGTTTTCCAACAAAACAAGAAGCTCAACTTAAAAATGAAGTTGCAATTTTACAAGTAATAATTGAATTCATTTTTATCTCTAATTTTGTTATTTTTGGGGTGGTTAAAATATTTGCAACTTTCTCTTCCCTTCCCTATTCCTAATACTTATGACAGACCGGAGTTTAGAAACTGTGTAAACCCGTTTAAATGGATAAATTCCTTGGTCTGTCAGCAAAGGATTGGAATAAGAACGTTGTTAAGTGGTTAAGACCAAATCACTTACCCATTTTCTGTTTTCTTCCTACATGTATGCAGTACAGAAATATCGTTATGATTTGCCTCATTTACTATAAAATTAAGAAAAGATCTCCTAAGGAAGAAAGTAACATTATTCTAACCACTCCACGTACTTTTCAAAAATCCTTTTACATTATTTAATCACCTTTTTTTCTGTTTATTTATTTCTATTGTATTTTTTTAGAATATATCACATTGTGGTGTTGTTAATTTAGAACGTATGTTTGAAACACCAGAACGTATATTTGTTGTTATGGAAAAATTAAAAGGTGATATGCTTGAAATGATATTATCAAGTGAACGTGGAAGATTAAGTGAACGTGTTACAAAATTTTTAATAACACAAATATTAATTGCATTAAAACATTTACATAGTAAAAATATTGTACATTGTGATTTAAAACCAGAAAATGTTTTATTATCATCTGATTCAGAATTTCCACAAGTTAAATTATGTGATTTCGGTTATGCTAGAATAATTGGTGAAAAATCATTTCGTAGATCTGTTGTTGGTACACCAGCATATTTAGGTAAAATGAGATAACAATTTTTTTTTTTTTTTTCAAATAATTTTTTTAATTTAATTTATATTTTTTAAATTTTACTATTATTTAGCACCTGAAGTACTTCGTAATAAAGGTTATAATAGATCTTTAGATATGTGGAGTGTTGGTGTTATAATTTATGTTAGTTTAAGTGGTACATTCCCATTTAATGAAGAAGAAGATATTAATGATCAAATACAAAATGCTGGTTTCATGTATCCACCAAATCCATGGAAAGAAATTTCATCAAATGGTAAAAAAAAATAAAAATTATAATTCTATTTTTTGAATCTTTCGATTAAATTTTCAATTTTTTTTTTTTTTGTTATCTTTTCTATTAGCAATCGATCTTATTAATAATTTATTACAAGTTAAACAAAGAAAACGTTATACAGTTGATAAAAGTTTACAACATTATTGGCTTCAAGATCAACAAACTTATCATGATTTAAGAACATTAGAATCACAAGTTGGTATACGTTATTTAACACATGAATCAGATGATGCTAGATGGTCATCAATTGGTGGTTATGGTGAACCTTGACTACATAGTAAAATACTTAATAAAAAATTTAAAAATAAAAATAATAAATTTGGTGATAATAATGTTGGTGTTGTTAATGAGGAACATGAACATGATGGTAGTAATGATAATGATGATGATGATAATGATGATGATGATGATGATGATAATTTAAAAAGCACAAATAATTGTTATTGTAGTAGTAACAATAGTCAACCAGGAACGCCAAAATATGAAGCAATTAGCGGTAAAGCATTTAAATGGGTACGAGGAAGATTATGTCGTAATTTAAAGGCCTAATTCTTATTCATTTCTCTTTAATTTTTAATTTTTTTTTTATTTTTTTTTTATAATATGTATGTATGAAATATATAAAATTTAATTAAGAAAAACAAAAACAATTAATATAAATGTTAGGAAACGAAAAATTATTTGTAAAAAAAAAAAAAAAAAGTTAATTAGAAAATTTTAAGAAATATGGAAAAAGAAAAATAAAATTTTTCATGTAACTAGAATTAAAGAAATTAAAAGAAAAAAAAATAAAATGTATGTACGAGTATGTCCTAAATATTTTAAGATAAATAATAATAATGAAATTTCATATATTCTTATGTAAATATTTTTTAGAAAATCTTTTAGTTCTACTATTTTTATTTTTTTTTTATTTTTCAAAAAAATATAATATATTAATTTTCTAATTATTATTGTAAATATATATATGTATGTATTTTTTTTTTATATGATAAAAAAATATGTAAAACTTTTATTACCTTGAAAAAAAAAAAAAAAATAGAAAAACGATTAAAAAAAAACACCAGATTTAAATAATAAGTATGTAAACATATTTTCTTTTCTAAAACTTTTTTTTTTTTTTAATATAAAATTTATGTTATTTCTTTGATGAATATTAGGTTTATTCTTGATTTTGTTTTATAGGGAAAATTTTTAAATACTCTTTTTGTACATGATGATTGTTTTTTTTTTTTAGTTAATTTTTTATACGGTTTATTCTACTTATATTAGACTTGCTTTGCTAAAAAAAAAAAAAAAAATTTATAAGTGTGCTTTATATTTCAAAATATTAAAATTTCATTTTATATATTGTATAAGGCATTAAATATATAAATGTAATATATTATATAATTGTGCTGAATCTCTCTGCCTTAAATTTAATTTTTACTCATAATATTTTTACATTCCTTTGAAAAACAAAAAAAAAATGATTATAAATAAAAAAAATATATTATATATTATACAATTAAAAAAAATTATTTTTAATGTTTTTTTTTTTTCAATGAGATAATTCAAAATGGAGCAAAGAAGTTTGACAAAAACGGAAATGTTTTTATTGTCTTATCACTTTTAAAATTGAGATACATATATTTTTTTCTTTTTTTTTTTCAAAATAAGGTTTTGAAATGTTTACATTCATTCTACCTATAAATTATACTGATGCTACATTTGATAATATATGACAAATTTTTATAAAGATTTGTTTATTTATTGTTATAGTCTGAATTTTAAGAGTTGAGGTTTTTTCGCGCATGTTTTACATGGCTTTGTGATCTTTTTTGTGTAGATATACGAAAGAAGAAACGTGTTACAACAACAAAAACGCATGTGTGTAAGTATCTTTTTTTCTGCGCATGTTTTTCTAGTATAATACGAAACCTCAACTTTTAAAATTCAGACTATAAATGTGTGTTTCAACAGTATTGTAATATTCTGGGCATTCGTCATATCAATCATTCCATCTGCTGTTGTGTGGTCTAAAAGTGTGTAATGGAATAATGATGAGACTTTTTTTCTCATATGAAAATAATTTGACAGTTTTTATCATTTTCTCATGAAATTAGAATCGGAACATTGGAAAAAAAATTTGGAAATTTCTCATTCTCATTTTTTCAACAAAACAGAATAGACCTTCTAACAGAAACAAAATTTGCCACTTTAATTTCTTTTTTTAATTCATTATAATTAATTTTGAAAATACAATGTAAAAGTTAATTTTAGATAGTTTTTGAAGTATTTTGAGCAACTTTATTAATTTGTAAATAATCATCCAAAACATTTTATCAATAGATCTTCAATAGGATATGAGATCTAAGAATATTCGGCGATTTAAGCTCTCTTTCTCTCGAAGACTGAGTGAGTCTATCATTTTACCGAGAGCATATCTATTTTTTGTCACGGTTTCATTATGCTTTTTTATTGAATCAGCATAACTCGAATTAAGTTGAGATAGGTACTAAATTGATAGAGCCGAAATTTTGTAAATCAATTGCATTTTGCAAATGACAAGAACTCGTTTCATACTTTTTGATTCTTTCTGACAAGTGCTTCACGTCTAGAAAGCTGATAAATATCCAAGTAGGTTCGCCTCCGTATAAAAAGCAATAAAAACAACAAAAATAACTTTTTGCTTCACTAACAATAAGCCAGAACACCTTTTAATCGGAGCTTGATAAATTAAAATTAGAAGGTTAAAATTTAGTTTAAAAAAAAATATTATACATATGTAAATTGATTGAAAGAAGCTTCTTCTTATAATTTGTTTTTTTCTTACACTTATTAGAGTGAAAAATGCCTTTAAGAATTACAACAACTACATCAATAACATTTAATTTGATGATTATCACATTATTACGCTCCACAAATTTTAATGAAAGTAGGTGAGAATAAAAGACACACATCACACATCATAAAGTGACAATTTTTGTTTTTTCAAATAAATTAAAATCATTGTCAAGAATACATTTGTGGAGTGCAAAAGTATATTTTTCTTTTTAATATAAACAACAAACAAAAAAGTACTAAAAAAAAAATGAATAATATCAAATTATTTTATTTAATTTTTATCATAAAATTATTACCTTTAATTTATTGTGATTGGATTGAAATATCAAAAACATCAACAAATCATAAATCACCAATTGTAACAAAATCAGATTTATTAAGTTCAATATTTGATAATGATAAATTAATAACATTAAAAATTGAAAATTCAATGCCAAGTAAAGAATGGATTGATTATCAAAAAGAACGTATTAAAATTACTAAAAATCATAATGTTTCTCATACAGATTTAATTAAAAATAATAAATCATCATTTATTGTTACAGAAAATCATAAACATTTAAATAATAATAGTAATATTTTTTTAAGTTCATCAAATTCAATTAAATTAAATCATAATAATAGTAATAATGAATTTATTTCAAATTCAAATGATCGAATTGATTTTATAACAGAAATTTATCATAAACCATTTTCAACAACAATTGAAAATATAACAAAATTTAAAAATAATAATAATAATTCATCTAATGAAAAAATAATTAATTTTCATGTACGTTTACCATCTGTTATAACAAATGATGATAATGATGATGATAGTAGTGTTGAAGAAGATACTGATAATTTACAAATTGAAAATGAAAATAAATTTGATACAAAAATTTTAACTAAAATTGATGATTTTATTGATTATTCTAAAGAATTGTATAAAAATGAAGATACAATAACTAATGTAACTAATGATTCAAATTTAATTCATAATTATAATGAAAAACAAAATAATGATAATGATGATAATGAAAAATCAAATAGATCATCATTTTTATCATTTAATAATTTTTTAAAATTTGTTAAATCAATTCAAAATAGTATTATGACAAAAGCTTCACATAGTATTAATGATAAAATAAAAAATTTACAATCATTTCGTGATCAAATTTTAATTGATATTGGTAAGTTATTATGATATTTTAAATGTGTAATGTGTTTGACGAATCGTATGCCAAACTGTGCAAGATGGTAGATTTCGACGAGAAATGAAGAATTCCACATTTTCATGTTCGATTTCAAATAAGTAAAAGCTTATTTTGTCTACTTCAAGCAGAATTTCATTTTATTGCATTATCTTCATTCGTTCAAAAGCCATAAGAGCAGTTTTTTCAGAATCAATTAATCAATTATTGAACTTACATGCGCTTTGGCATGTTTTATTAATAAAAAAAATTGAGTAAAAGTTTACAAGTACAAATACCATCCTGCAAAGTTTAGCACCACGCTCTGTGAAACACACTGTAAAATAGTTTTCGGAGGAAAAAAAAAATTATCTAAATACTTACGATAAAATTCACAGAGGATCGTATAAATGGTTTATGGCCATCCGGTGCTGATAAATCTTCACATCGTATTCGTCGAAGTTTAGGTGATTTTGATGGTGAAATACATTTTCCTACAGCTGAAACAGCATTAATGACAATTAATTTTTTAACATTTGCCGTTTTCTTAATAAAATTAGTTTTGGTAGGTCTTTTTATTTTTTATTTTTCCTGTTTATTGATTTATAGAACATTTTTGTTTTAGCAAGTGATCCACACACTTAAAAGTAAACATTACAACATTAACGGATTCTCAGTGAATACGATAGGTGCAGTAAAAATTGAACGAAAAATAAGAAATGTTGAATCATCAAATGATTTTGTTAATGATGCGGAAAATATTGCTAAAATTATGAATTATGTAGAAAATCTAAAACAATAATTTTCTTTTTTTTGTTTTTTATTTAAAAAAATCTAGTATTTAATTTTGTCACTTCGTTTTTTAACAATTAAATTTGTTTTAACTTTTCCTGGTAATTGTAAACATAATATTTTTGTACCAGCTTTTAATCGACTATTTACAAGACGTGCATATTTAATTATTTTTGTTGCTGATATTGTTAATTCTTGTGATAATGTTTCAAGGTTAATTTCATAATTTTCACTTAAGAAAAATGATAATGCTATAAAATAGCATAATGCTTTATCAGTTGTAAATTTTGTTTTTGTTCTAAAAATAGAAAAAAAGAAAAATCTATAAAAAATTTTGCTAAAACAAAAATTATTTCAAAAAAATTTATAATATAAAAAAAAAACATGTACCTGACTTTCAAATTTGGATCAGAAAAATTCACTCTAATATGATTTTCAATTTTTTCAGTTATTTTTGATAATTCAATTTTTGTCATTATCCTTTGACGTGTTTTAATTAAATTTATTAAACCATCCAAATATAAACAAATTTTTATTTTTGTTAAATTATCAGGTGATTTTGGATTTTCTGAATTTTTTATTGAATTTATTTTATTTAAAATAAATTCTGAAGATATTCTGTAAAATTAAATTATTGAATTATTAAAGATTTTCAAAAATAAAGCATTCTTAACAAAACTTATTTTAAAACTAATTTCAATTCATTCATTAATTTATCTAAACAATATTAAGTATTTCAAATGAACACTTACGGTATTGAAGAAACATCACTACTTAATACGGCATAACATTCATCATTTAAACGATCTAAAAGATCTTCTGATATAATATCGTTTATTAAATAAACATCTTTAATATCTTTAGCATTTTCATTTATTCGTGGACGAATTAATTGAAGATTTTCTTCAATA
Organism: Bombylius discolor; assembly: GCA_939192795.1. Lineage (NCBI taxonomy): Eukaryota > Metazoa > Arthropoda > Insecta > Diptera > Bombyliidae > Bombylius > Bombylius discolor. The sequence goes on along the minus strand of OW584241.1, from coordinate 14,633,289 downwards.
TTTTTAATTTCATCAATACTATCATCATTATTGATTTCAGTAGTTTCAATTGTTTTATCCAATTGTTGTTTTACAATATCAACATTAATTTTCATCCTTTCTGTTCTTTCATAATTAACAATTGCTTTACGACCACCAAAATTTTTTATTAATGCACTTTTAACTAATGCAGCATTATCAGTTTCTGTATTTTCTGATGTTATATTTTTGGTATTATAAATTTGATTAATCATTGATGCTTCTTCAATTTGAATAAGATGTACCTGAAAAAGAAAAAACAATAATCTTCAAATTGACATGCTTTGCTTTTTTTTAAAAAAAAAAAAAAAAAAAATCACTATTACCTTGTTAGTCTTTTTATTTTTTATTGCAACAAAGGTATTAACTAAATTATTATTATTTGAAGAATCTTCAATTTTACCACTATATAGATTACCATTACGAGTTGCTAGAACAGCTGTCTTTTCTTTTTTATCGTTATTTAATGCTTCAAAATAATAAACTGAATCTTTGATATCCTTATTCAAGTGACCATTTTGAAAATTTACTGTAAATAATTCAAGTAAATAAGATAATTTGTTGTCACATTATTGGTAAATACAATAAAATCTCCAAGAACCAATTTGGAGTGGAAGATGGATGATTTTTATTTTCTACTTACACAGAACTGGAGTATGTAAATCCTTGTTAGAAGTTGAAATTTTATTAATTTTAAATTTTTCTGAACTCATTTTCGTTGTGATTTAGAAATAGTGATTTATATTTTTATTTAAGAAGAAAAAATCACACAAGAGCCAAGAACATCAAATCACGCACGTGTAAATGAGAAAAAAAACTAAAAAGTGAATTTCAATTTGTGACATTAGAACTTATAGTTATAAATTATAATAAGTCTATACTCTATAGACTTTAGGTTAGAGCTTAGAGCCTAGAGGTAGTCGTTTGACGTTTACAAACCTTCACTTTGTTGTTGTAATTCTGTTAGATTTCAGCGATTTTTGTACCTCTAGAAAAGAAATTATGTTATCATTAGTAAACGGTGCAATATATTGTAGAGCCTTGATGTTTTTAGACAAAATTAAGATAATTTAACATGCTTTCAAATGATTATTTCATAATTACTGCATCTTGTGGCGTTCGATAATTATGAAGCAATAAACATTTGGCACAATTTATGCACTATTTTGTTTTTTATACTTAAAATTAAGTGTTCAAAACAAATTTAAAATAATTTGTTGAGAATTTTGAAATTTATTTTTGATTCACTAAATTTCGCTCTCAAAATGGGGTGTACTTCATATAATCGTATAGCGTGTTGAAGTGGATTTTGATGCACAAATCGGAAGAACTGTTTTTCAAGGTGATTTGGTGATAAAAGCATTAAAATTGAATTGGAAAACGTGTAAAAGTAACATAAAATTAGTTTTCGCATTGAATTTTTTCTTGTTTTATTGAAAATAATTAAATAATTTGAAAATTTTTAAAATTTTAATATTTCCCATGTTGGTATTTTTTGTCAGGGACTTTGTAATTTACTAAGAGAGAATAATTGGATTATCTAGCAGCACTTGTGAGTTTCGGTGATTTAATGATTTTGACATTTAACATAAAAATTTTGATTTGGCGGGTAATACATAAAAACAAGGACTACTAGACTGGGCTTATACGCTTATATGGTCACTTTTTTACCCTTTGTAGAACGCAAAAAACCGGTTTTACATGGAATAGAAGAAGGAAGTATGAGGTGGGAAGTCCTACTTTTTCCATGTAAAACCGATTCTAGATTAATGAAATCTGAATAGTAAAGTAATTTTAGAAATTAATAGAATAAAAATGAGTTCAGCAGTATTTTCAGCAGCAGAAACTGTAAGTTTAGAACGTTTAAAAATATTTCCCTTCTTGTTATTTTGTTGTTGTCAGGGACTTTGTAATTTCCTAAGTGGGCTTAATAGAAACATAGAACAACACTGGTTGTAATTTTGACATTTTTATAAATTAACTTTATAAAAGGCAAATGTCAGCACTCAGCGCATCATTTTATTTAAAAAAGATTCTAAAATTTAATTAAAGGCGAGTTCTTTTCTTATGGAAATTTGGTGACATAGATTATAGACAAAGTGCTGTTGGAAAAAGTTGTAAAAAAACATAAAAAGTTTTTGTATCAAATTTTGATGATATTTAGTGAAATGAAATAGTATAAGTGAAAATTCCGGAAGTTCTACTCATATCACTGCACATTCTATGATTTTTAATTGCAAAAAGCAAGAAATAATAAATAGTTTAAAAAAAAGAAAAAAATAAACAAAGATGTATTTAATGTATTATTTGAATGAAAAAGGTGAACGTTGTTACACTCTGAAGAAAAAGATGAGTAATGGTGAACCAACATTATCTGCACATCCAGCTAGGTTTTCTCCAGAAGATAAATACTCCAGGCAAAGGATAGCTATCAAAAAACGTTTTGGATTATTATTGACTCAAAAGCCTTTACCAGTATACTAAAAATGCATGGTGTAAAGTTAGAAGTTATACCACATGTTATACGTATGGAAATATTTGATGTTTATGGAAAATAAATACAAATATTTTTTGCTTTTAATATAATATAAACTCTTTTTCATTTATATTGTTTGAAAATTTCTTATTTTTACTTTTTACAAAAAAATAAATTCTACACCTGAAAAATAGCTTACGAACTTCTGAAGGTAACGAAATATTATTATGTACTTGATTTTAGGTAATAATTTTCAAAATATTGTCTCCAATTTAATAATTAAATTTAAAAATTAAGCCTTCTTCTTATATACCCAGGTCTGTGTATAATTATTTGAATTTTTGGCCATATTATCAATATCCTTCCTACATTTCCAGATTATGTAGCCTCTGCCAGATACTCTATTGCATCTAAATGGAAGTCATCAATTTCAATATTTAAATTCTCTGAAAATATTTTCCGTTACCATGTGATGTTCTTAATATAAAGAACTGATTTACATAAAATTTGGGTTCAGCTTCAGCCAATATGTTATCAGTATCACGTGACTGTGATACATGTGATACATTGCCTTCAAGTTCAGTTTGTTCATCTACATTCACTATAATTTCCTCAGGAACTGGTACTTGTGTTCTTATTAGAATATTATGTATCACAACACATGCTTTAATAAATTATTCCAGCTTTTTCTGGAGTGTAGCATAGTTTTCTTTGTACCAGCAAGGAACAAAATCTGCTTTTGAGTATGCCAATACATCTTTCGACGAGGATTTTTGTTGTTTTGTGATATAAGTTTTCTTTGCTTCACAAGTTGCATTTGCAATTGGAGTCAGCAGTCAGCCATGGTTGCAATGGATAGCCACCATAATCGTCATCAAACAATTTGAACACTTTTAGAATACCCAATTTTTCTACAATAGTAAACATGTTCAATTTTTTTTTTAGGTGCCTATATTTTTATGTGGGTTCCGTCAATTTTATAACAAATATAACTTACCATATTACGATACTATCCACAGTTTAAATTTTCCAAAAAAGAAATAGAAAAAATACTATTTATTGTTTTACGTTACTTGTCAGTTGATTTGACATTTAGCAGAGTAATCTACAAGATAAATAAAATTCAGCATTTACTTTACATGTTTGAAACGAGAATCGCATTTTCATGTACAGTGATGAGTGATGTGATGTCTTTTATGTTTTGTATGTTATAACACAACAGTTACAGAATTGCGCCCCAGAACTTCCACATCACAGATATACGGGAATAATTTTAAATTTTAAGATTGAGTTTTGGTGTTTGAAAAAAAAAACGGCAATGAGATTTTTTTCCTTTCCATAAGCTGTTCACTACCATTACCATACTAAACGGAACAAGGTATACGAATACGTACTTTTTTCTTTCTAGTACATTCTTTAGGCTTCAAATTATATCCATGATTCATGAATCAAAAGTTTTGAGATGTGATTTCTTTTAACTCTCAAAATTTTTTTATTTTGAAATTTTAATTATTAAATATTAAATATTTGAAATTTTATTTATATAATATTTCTATATATTCAAAATTTCTATTCTGTATTACATTATGTCAAAATAACTACATATGTGTCTTACCTGTAAGTGCTTAATAAAAAAATAATTGAAAAATTTGAAAATTTCTATAATTATAATATGTATTTTCCTTAGTGGTATTTTTCGCCACGAAAGTGAGCTAAATGGATCATACAACAACACTGGTTTTGGTTTTGACATTTTCATAACTTTATGAAACAAAAGAAAAGACAAAGTGATTTTTGTGGGTGGTAAAAAAAGGACTAGTGAAATCTGAATAGTAAAGTAATTGTAGAAATTAAATTAAGAAAGTAAAAATGACTTCAGCAGCATTTTCAACACCAGAAAGTGTAAGTTTAGAACGTGAAGCTGAATTTGATCAAGAAAATGTTAGCTTCGAACACATTTGGACAGAAGACAATCGTTTACTTTCCAAAAATTGGGTCAATAAAAGTCAATTCAAAAAGGTAAAAGTGTTGGGTTCATCAATTGTATTACATACTTACTGTAATTTCTGTTTAACATTTAAATAATTAACCAAACGTTTTTCAGGTTTGTTTACAATTTCCTGATAACTATTTGGCACACAGCATTAAAATCTGTGATGATCTAAAGGAAATATGCCCTGAATCGAAATTTTTCATTCTTGCTGATACGTCATATGGGAGCTGTTGTGTTGATGAGGTAAATATTTGATCATAATTTGATCCTTGTTTAATGTCACAGTCTGTTGAATAAGAGAAATCACAGAAACATATAAAATCACAATGATGATTCCTTGTTTAAAGTGTGCACAGTTTCAAAAGAAAAACCGATTTGCCTTATTGCAATGCTTTTACTAAAATCTACTAATACAATCTACGAAGCTAATACATATTTGTAATAGAAATGCTTTCCTTTTATATATCATGTCCGTCTTTAAATGCCATGGTTGTCTTATTAAATTCCAGGTTTTTTCTCCTCTCCAGCAGGTTTCTTCTTTTCTCCAGCAGGTTTCTTCTCTTCTCCAGCAGGCTTCTTTTCTTCTCCAGCAGGTTTATCTCCTGATTTTTTATCATCACCATCCTTTTTACCTTCATCATCTTTCAAATACGCTTTTATAAGTTCTTCATTAGCATATGGAAATTTTACTCTATATGAAGCCACAAAACATGTTCTAGTTGTACTATGCATAGCATAATACATGCATCCAGCCACACAGGAATCTGTTGCACCACATACTTTGCGACATTCTTCCTTAACTTTTTCCTTTTTGCAATTTTTATTTAAACCAATATTGCCAAATGGTGATGCTGTTACAGTAGTTACGTAGAAAATTTCAATTATTATTAAAATTGAAATGTTTATCCAAAAATATTTCATTTTCTATGTTCCCTGAAAAAACAAAATAATAAATCATTATTCAATGTCATCAATTTAAAACAACATTGAAACAATTTAAATAATTTTTTCGAGGGTAAATAAACACAGAACACGAACACCTACATATGTATATAAGTAACTTACTTATTTCTGTTGTTGCTGTATTATTTTGTTATCTGCTAAACCAACTACTTTACACTTTAAGTTTAAATTTAAACAACTGTTTTTGTGTTAATGAGAAGTAATTTTTGAGTTAATTGAAAAACAAATCAAAAATCAGTCAACTAATTACTCGAATACTTTAAAAGCACTGAACTTCAACTTGAATGCAATCATTTTATATTTGGATCACAACGATAATTTTCCTTAAAAAGAAAAAATAATCAGTACTAAATATCTTAGGTAAATCATAAATTACGTGACAGGTATTGTTTATAAATTAATTATTTTTCTTGTTTTTTATTTTCTTAGAAATTATTCTGCATATTTTCTTACATAAAAAATCAGAAAACAATGCATTTCATATCAATTTTTGTAACAGTTATGATTTTTATAATATTTTTTATTGATTTTATTGGTGCCAGTCAAGATGATTGTTCTTTATTTTGTGATACTATAGAATGTATTCATGAATGTTTTGCAGACTTAGAAAGAAATCGAGGACTTATCTAAAAATATGTAATATGTATTGCTTTTTTATTGTTACTGTTATAATTTTTCTCTGTAAATTTTTAAAACTTAAAAACAATTGCTCATAAAAAAATTAATAAAAAATATTTATGTAGAAAAATTGAATAAGTTTTTGTTTTATTATTCGATTATGTAATTGAAATATTTCTGTTTTTATTACAAATATGTAACTAATTTTATTGTGCATATATAATTATAATTAAGTATGAGCAAGATTTGAGGAATTTGCGATAACATATGAATCTTTTAAATTGAAATTACGAAATGCAATTTTCTAAGAAATTGATAAAATGAATTTTTTTGTAAATGTGTTTCACAAGGTTTTTACTTAAACAAATGTATGCTAGGAAAAGAAATACTATAAGCCACTTTGGATCTATGGTATCCATTCATTTTTCACTCTAATGTAATTTAAACAGTCTGCTAAGACTATTTATTTCAAAACCTAATTATTTTATCTTTTCTAGATTGCTGCTGCTCATGTTGAATCCGATTGTATTATACATTTTGGTAATGCGTGTAAAAGTAAAGTATCTCGACTTCCTGTTTTATACATCTTTCCTCAGTTACCGTTTGATTGTGATAATTTCATTAAACATTTAAATTCATCATCATCATTAACACCCACTTTACCATTAGAAAACGAACAATTATCAATATTTTTGGACATAGGATATCAGTATCTTCTAGGTTTGTTAAATTCAAATGAATTCAATATAGTTTACCCTCATTTCATTTTTCTAATTTAAATAATTTTTTTGTATTCTTTTTGATTTCATTAAATTTTAGACGAAAAATACAAAGAAACTTGTGGTAAGTGAAAAACAAAATTTAGAATTTGAAAGAAATTAAGACTTTCAATTAATTGTTCGAATTTTTTCACTCTAATACTTAGATAAAATTCAAGAAGCTTTTACAAATTCCGTTAAAATCATAATTGAAAAATATCCAGATAGTGATAATACAACAACAAAAAACTGTGCAGAAAATAACGATCACAATAGAAATGTGTGTATTTTTATTGGTAAAGATGGTCAATCGTTTTTCAATTTAAGCATGTCATTTAAAGGTGAATTGTGAGATGAAAATTATTTTCGTAAACGCTAAAATGTATATTTTTCTAAATTATAGCAATAAAATGGTTTATTTATGATCCATCCAATAATGAATTAAAAAATATAAATCCATTAGGAACAAATTTTATACGACGTCGTTATTATTATATTGAAAAATGTAAAGATGCACAGAGGCTTGGTTTAATTATAGCAACATTAACATCTGATGGTTATTTAGATATTGTTAAACATATACAAAATATGGCAAAATTTCATGGTATTAAAACTCATATTATATCAGTTGGTCGTATAAATCCAGCAAAATTAGCTAATTTTATGGAAATCGATTGTTACGTATTAATTGGTTGTCCATTTAATAATTTGTACACATCACGTGAATTTTTCAAACCAATTATATCTGTTTTTGAAGCTGAAATTGCTTTAAATCCAGCATGGCGTGATAAATTTCCAGAAATTTATACCACAAATTTTAAAGATATTTTACCAAATGGTAAACTTCATAATGAATTTAATTCAAATGATATTCCCGTTAACGATGGTGGTGGTGATGTAAGTTTATTAACTGGTCGTGTACGAAATGTTGAATTAAATGGAAATACCATGAATGGTAGTAGTAACATAAATGGAGAATTAATTGAAAGAAAAAATCAACAAGTAATGCAATTAAATGGTGGTTTCTCATATGAAGATCGTTCATGGAGAGGTCTTGAGCCAGCACTTGAAAATAGGGAACCAGCAAAACTTGAAAAAGGTTTAAGTGGTATACCAACTAAATATACACATGACTTTTAATCGTTTTTTTTTTTTTAAGTTTTATTATAATTGATAAATAAATTCTTATTGGGTTTTAAGTGATTTGGTTTTTTTTTATTAAATTTAAAATTTGAAGTTAAATAATTTTTCCATGAAAAAACTAAAATTATGAAAAACTTTTTCATTATAAAATAAAAATTTTAAACCAGCAAAATTTCATTTTTAATTAAATTTATGTTTTCTTGACTTGTTTGTTTTTTTTACATCTATTGTCTCAAAAAAAAATAATAAAGAACAATTTAATTTACAATCTTAACCAATACATTGATGAACGAATTCTGTTGTAATCTGGTAGATTTTCAACTGGACCAACAGCTGCAACAGCTGGGCATCTATCGTAAATGTATTTCATACAAACATCACGAACATTTTCAACATTAACACTATCAATACGGCTTTCTAATTCATGTAATGGAATTCTACGATTATAACATAACATTTGACGTCCAATATCTTCGCAAATTGGTGTTGTTCCATCCAATTGTAGTAACATATTTGTTTTTAATAAATTTTTAGCACGTTCAACTTCACCTTCAGTTACCATTGTACATAATCTCATCCATTCAGATTGAACATTGAAAAGCATGTCCTATCCAAAAACAAAAATTAAGCTCAAACCTTCATTATGAACCACTTTTAACTTTTACAAACCTCACACTGTAATGGATCACAAACCCAGTAAATACCCCATAATCCAGTATCTTTATAGCAGGTGTTGAAAGATTGGAAACTGTGGCAAAGTCCTAGAACAACAAAATTGGTTAACTCAAAACATAAACGCAAGTGGTTATTTAAAATTTACCGCTTTCAGCACTAATACGAGCCAATTTTGATGCATTATTAACACCACCACCCTGAGAACGATCCCAGGCACCAATTAAAGTGTTTGCTACCATTAAAGGAATATTATCTTGATCTGTCCAGCCACAACCTTCAACGGCAATTGCAATATGTGCCAATGGCAAGGAGTCATCACGAACACGAATTTCTGAACCAGTGAATCGACATGCTGGCAAAGATGGTGGTTGTCCATCATATGTATTTTCAAGTTTTCCTAAATTCTTTTGAGCCAAATTTACAAGTTCATTATGACTCACTCCACCTGCTCCAGCTAATACAATTCGTGCTGCTTTATAATGTGTGTTAATGTAATCAAGTAAATCACTTCTTCCAATGGCTCTAAAATTTATAATAAAAAAAAAAATTACAAAACTTTTTTCAAAAAAAATTCCAAAAAATCTCACTTAATATTTTTTGTAGGTCCTAAAATAGTTTGTCCCAATGGTGTACCCTGATATGCAGTTGAATGAAGATGATCGAAAACAACTTCTTGAAGATTACTTTCAACTTCTTGCATTTCACGTAAAATAACACCACGTTCACGTTCAATTTCAGATTCACCAAGTTTTGAGTTCTGAATAATATCAGCTAGAATTTCAACAGCTTTTGATACATCCTTAGATAAACATTTTGCATAGAAAACAGTTTGTTCCCTTGATGTGTATGCATTCAAATGTGCACCCATATTTTCAACTTCAAGTTCTAAATCAGTTTGTGAACGTTTTGCAGTTCCCTAAGTATAAATAGAAAAGAAAAAATTTACCTAAAAGTTTACAAAAAATAGACAATACACTTACTTTGAATGCCATATGCTCAAGGAAATGAGCGACACCATTATTCTGCTCATTTTCGTATCTAGATCCAGCATCAATCCAAAGTCCGACAGTTGCTGTTGATGAACCCGAATCTTCACTAGCTACTCGAAGACCATTATCTAATGTTGTAACTTGAGTTGCTGGAACATTTAAAAGAGCCCTTTTCACATCGGTTGCCTTGCAACGCTATCAAGTAAAAATTGAAAAGAATAAAACATCAATCGTCATTTCTTTCTACATTTTTTTCCAAAAACATAACCAAAAAAAGAAAAAACTTGTAATGAAATTTAAGTAAGTTTAATATCTTGTTGTACATTAAAATTTAAAACTGTAAAACAGTATTTATTGTTCTTAAATGATCAATTTAAGGAATTTAAACGTTTTTAAAGAATATTTCCACAAATAATCAACATGGATTACGTAATTTAAAATTTTCATTGAAAAACCAATTACAAAACCAAAAAAAGTACGAACCTTAATTAAAGCTGGGCTCTGAGATAATGCTCGAAAATGTCGTGTTAAATTTAATACTCTGGATGCCATTTTTATAACAATTTTAAAATTTATTTAGATAATTTACTGATTAAAACAATTTTCCAATTCTTCCCAAATGTTCTTTTGACTTGTCTTCGGTTCGGTCTGGCAGGCAGTCGCTTAATTAGATAGTAGCTTTGGATAGACCTGAAGTTGTTGACTGCTGCTGGTCTATAGAGAACAGTGTTGTCAGGGGTAATTGCGAAACTACAAAAAAAAAACGGCAATTTAACATGAAATTAAATTTTCAAATTTTTTAATTATTTTCATTGAAACAAGAAACAATTTAATGCGAAAACTAATTTTATGTTACTTTTACACGTTTTACAATTCAATTTCAATGCTTTTATCACCAAATCACCTTGAAAAACAGTTCTTCCGATTTGTGCATCAAAATCCACTTCAACACGCTATACGATTATATGAAGTACACCCCATTTTGAGAGCGAAATTTCGTGAATCAAAAATAAATTTCAAAATTCTCAACAAATTATTTTAAATTTGTTTTGAACACTTAATTTTTAGTATAAAAAACAAAATAGTGCATAAATTGTTCCACTATTTTGCCTAAAAAACTTATTGTTTTGAGTACCACTTATGAACAAATCTTTGAGACTGCATAACTTTTGAATGCCATAAGGTACAGAAATAATGGAATAATTATTAGAAAAAATGCAATATCATCTACAGTTTTTCTGAATATGTGAAATACCTGAAATTCACCGTTAATGAGTGATATTAAAATTTTTAATTAAAGTACAGAAAATCAATAGAAAATTATCATTCATTTTTAAAGTTGTAAGTTGGGTGTACTTGTACAATTACAAAGCGATAATTTGTGAAAGCGTCAAGTGATAAGCAGAGTAGAAACAGAAACTCTGAAGTCAACGACTCAACAAGTTGTTTATTGGATTTTTTATAGTTTTAAATTTTAATTGCATTTTAATTTTTTGTCTGTTAACATTTCGAGTTTTAATTCAGTTTAACTTTTTGTTAATTATTTTATTTTGCTTTTATAAGAATTTTTTTTACAATTTTTTACGCTTAAAGATAAATAGAAAATGTCAGCTGTAACTAAAGGTACAAAATAGATTTTAATTTTAAAATAATCTAAAAAGAAATTGTTGATATTTCGAGGGAAAATAATTAAAAAACTTTTCGAATTTTACTTTCAATTTGCATATCAATAGAACATTGCAAAAATGAACTGCAAAAGAAAATCTCAAATCAGTTATCTCATATTCTTCGTTTGATGAAAATGATCTTTGGACCGTATCGAGAAAATGAAAGTCACTGAGGCGTTGCATAAAAATTTTTAATTAAAACTGCATCTGAATTATTTAAAATATTTTGATTATTTTTTAAAAATAAGAGGAAGATTATAATTCACGACTTTTTAAAGATTAGTCAAATAGAAAATACCAGATAAAACCTTGAAAGTATTATTGAAATTTTGATCTTTGAACCTTTCAACATTATTTATTGTTTTCATGAGTTATCAATTTTTGAAATTAAATGCATTTATTTATTTGTTTTTATTTTTTATTTTATTTTAAGGAATTTTCATTGTTGCTGCAAAACGTACTGCATTTGGTACATTTGGTGGAGCATATAAAAATGTTAATCAAACACAATTGGCAAGTGCTGCATGTAAAGCAGCTCTTAATGCAGCTGGTCTTCAACCACAACAAATTGATTCAGTTGTAATTGGTCATGTTTTAACATCATCATCATCAGATGGTGCATTTTTACCAAGACATGTTTTACTTAATTGTGGAGTACCAATTGAAAAACCAGCACTTGGTGTTAATCGTTTATGCGGTTCTGGTTTTCAATCTATTGTAAATGGTGCACAAGATATATTAGTTGGTTCAGCAAAAGTTTCATTAACTGGTGGTGTTGAACATATGTCACATGCACCATTCATTGCTAGAAATATTAGATTTGGTACAACATTAGGCACTAATTATACATTAGAAGATTCATTATGGCTTGGTTTAACAGATACATATTGTAAATTACCAATGGCATTAACTGCAGAAAATTTAGCTGAAAAATTTAAAATATCACGTGATTTAGTAGATGAATTTTCATTTAAATCACAACAAAATTGGAAAAGGGGTAAATTTATTTAATCACAATCGCAACATTAGAAATTACTCAATTATTATTTTTTCAATTATTATTTAATTACAGCACAAGATGAAGGAGTTTTTAAAACTGAAATAACACCAATTAAAATAAAGGTTAAAGGAAAAGAAGTAGATTTTGCAATTGATGAACATCCAAGGTGAGTAATTACTAAAAAGTTGAAATTAATGTTTTGCTAAAAAACTAATAATAAATTTTACAGACCGCAAACAACCCTTGAAGGATTGAAAAAGTTGCCATCATTATTTAAAAAGAATGGAACTGTAACAGCAGGATCAGCTTCAGTAAGACAGCTAATTGCGGTTATATCTTAAAAATAAAATTAAAAAACTTTGAATGTGAATTTTAGGGTATTTGCGATGGTGCAGCATCTGTAATTGTTGCATCTGAAGATGCTGTGAAAGAATATAATTTAAAACCATTGGCAAGATTAGTAGCATATTCAACTGTTGGTGTTCCTCCTGAAATAATGGGCTTTGGTCCTATACCAGCAATACAAAATGTATTAAAAGTTTCTGGACTTACATTGAATGACATTGATTTGGTTGAGGTAATAAATTTTCTTTTCAATGGTTTCTATTTTGAATTAAAATTGAAAAAAAAAAATTAAATTTTAATTTAATTTCACTTTTCAGATTAATGAAGCATTCGGTGTTCAAACATTGGCATGTGCTCAAGAATTAAAATTAGATATGAACAAGTTGAATGTTAATGGAGGTGCTATAGCACTAGGACATCCTTTAGGAGCAAGTGGATCTCGTATAACTGGTCATCTTGTTCATGAATTACAGTAAGCATTTTTTAAAAACATTTTCTTTGAATTTTCATTTTCACTGTTTTTTTTTTTGTTTTCTTTCTCAAATTAGACGTAAAAAGTTAAAACGTGCCATTGGATCGGCATGTATAGGAGGAGGTCAAGGAATTGCACTTTTATTGGAAGCAGTTTAAAGATTTTTATTATTTTTAAAAAGAATTATGTAAATTTTTATGTATTGTGTTTGAATTACGTATTTTTATTGAAACTTTTATGTACGCATTTATTTTTATTTGAATTATTTTTTGTAATAAAATGATGATATTGTGATTATTTGCTTTTTGATTTCAGATTTTTCTTTGTAGATGTAGAGTGAGTTTATAGAAAAAAGAATTGGTCAGGATTTTGAAGATAAGTTGTTATCGATAACATGAGTGCAGTCATTGTTCACTTTATTTGGCTCAAAAGATCTGTAGATCTTTACGTGTACTTTGTGTGTGACAGGTCCACGCATAGAATTGAAATTATTTTCGTCAATTTTCAGAAATTATGTTATAGCACGATAACGGTGCGATATACATAGATCCTTGATGTTTTCAGATAAAATTCAGATAATTTTACATGCTTTCTGATCATTATCTCATTACTTCTGTATTTTATATCGTTTTTAAGCTATCAAGCTTTAAAATCACAATAAAGAATTGTTGTTGTAGTTTTATTCAGTTCTTGCGAAAATTGAACTTAAAACTGATGAATGGTGCGTTTTAAGCCATTGATATTGTATGAAGAAATTTAGATGATATTTCATTCTTCCTAATAATTATTCCATTATTTCTGTACCTTATGACATTTAAATCTTATGGAGCCCCAAGGATTTGTTCACAGACAGTACCCAATAAAATATACGTTATGAGTAAAATTCTGGAACAATTTATGCACTATTTTGTTTTTTATACTAAAAATTAAGTGTTTAAAACAAATTTAAAATAATTTGTTGAGAATTTTGAAATTTATTTTTGATTCACGAAATTTCGCCCTCAAAATGGGGTGTACTTCATATAATCGTATAGCGTGTTGAAGTGGATTTTGATGCACAAATCGGAAGAACTGTTTTTCAAGGTGATTTGGTGATATAAGAATTGAAATTGAATTGGAAAACGTGTAAAAGTAACATAAAATTAGTTTTCGCATTAAATTGTTTCTTGTTTCAATGAAAATAATTAAAAAATTTGAAAATTTTTAAAATTTTAATATTTCCCATGTTGGTATTTTTTGTCAGGGACTTTGTAATGTCCTAAGAGAGAATAATTGGATTATCTAGCAGCACTTGTGAGTTTCGGTGATTTAGTGATTTTGACATATTCTATTCTATCATGTAAATTTTGATTTGGCGGGTAATAAAAACAAGGATTGCTGGACTAGTGAAATCTGAATAGTAAAGTAATTGTAGAAATTAAATTAAGAAAGTAAAAATGACTTCAGCAGCATTTTCAACACCAGAAAGTGTAAGTTTAGAACGTGAAGCTGAATTTGATCAAGAAAATGTTAGTTTCGAACACATTTGGACAGAAGACAATCGTTTACTTTCCAAAAATTGGGTCAATAAAAGTCAATTCAAAAAGGTAAAAATGTTAGGTTCATCAATTGTATTACATACTTACTGTAATTTCTGTTTAACATTTAAATAATTAACCAAACGTTTTTCAGGTTTGTTTACAATTTCCTGATAACTATTTGGCACACAGCATTAAAATCTGTGATGATCTAAAGGAAATATGCCCTGAATCGAAATTTTTCATTCTTGCTGATACGTCATATGGGAGCTGTTGTGTTGATGAGGTAAATATTTGATCATAATTTGATCCTTGTTTAATGTCACAGTCTGTTGAATAAGAGAAATCACAGAAACATATAAAATCACAATGATGATTCCTTGTTTAAAGTGTGCACAGTTTCAAAAGAAAAACCGATTTGCCTTATTGCAATGCTTTTACTAAAATCTACTAATACAATCTACGAAGCTAATACATATTTGTAATAGAAATGCTTTCCTTTTATATATCATGTCCGTCTTTAAATGCCATGGTTGTCTTATTAAATTCCAGGTTTTTTCTCCTCTCCAGCAGGTTTCTTCTTTTCTCCAGCAGGTTTCTTCTCTTCTCCAGCAGGCTTCTTTTCTTCTCCAGCAGGTTTATCTCCTGATTTTTTATCATCACCATCCTTTTTACCTTCATCATCTTTCAAATACACTTTTATAAGTTCTTCATTAGCATATGGAAATATTACTTTATGTAGAGACACAAAACATGTTTTATTTGTACTACGTATAGCATAATACATGCATCCAGCCACACATGAATTGTCTGTACCACATACTTTGCGACATTTTTCCCTAACTTCTGACTTTTTGCAATTTTTATTGAAACCAATACCGCCAAATGGTGATGCTGTTACAGTAATTACGTAGAAAATTTCAATTATTATTAAAATTGAAATGTTTATCCAAAAATATTTCATTTTCTATGTTCCCTGAAAAAACAAAATAATAAATCATTATTCAATGTCATCAATTTAAAACAACATTGAAACAATTTAAATAATTTTTTCGAGGGTAAATAAACACAGAACACGAACACCTACATATATAAGTAACTTACTTATTTCTGTTGTTGCTGTATTATTTTGTTATCTGCTAAACCAACTACTTTACACTTTAAGTTTAAATTTAAACAACTGTTTTTGTGTTAATGAGAGTAATTTTTGAATTAATTGAAAAACAAATCAAAAATCAGTCAACTAACTACTCGAATACTTTAAAAGCACTGAACTTCAACTTGAATGCAATCATTTTATATTTGGATCACAACGATAATTTTCCTTAAAAAGAAAAAATAATCAGTACTAAATATCTTAGGTAAATCATAAATTACGTGACAGGTATTGTTTATAAATTAATTATTTTTCTTGTTTTTTATTTTCTTAGAAATTATTCTGCATATTTTCTTACATAAAAAATCAGAAAACAATGCATTTCATATCAATTTTTGTAACAGTTATGATTTTTATAATATTTTTTATTGATTTTATTGGTGCCAGTCAAGATGATTGCTCTTTATTTTGTGATACTATAGAATGTATTCATGAATGTTTTGCAGACTTAGAAAGAAATCGAGGACTTATCTAGAAATATGTAATATGTATTGCTTTTTTATTGTTATTGTTATAATTTTTCTCTGTAAATTTTTAAAACTTAAAAACAATTGCTCATAAAAAAATTAATAAAAAATATTTATGTAGAAAAATTGAATAAGTTTTTGTTTTATTATTCGATTATGTAATTGAAATATTTCTGTTTTTATTACAAATATGTAACTAATTTTATTGTGCATATATAATTATAATTAAGTATGAGCAAGATTTGAGGAATTTGCGATAACATATGAATCTTTTAAATTGAAATTACAAAATGCAATCTTCTAAGAAATTGATAAAATGATTTTTTTTTGTAAATGTGTTTCTCAAAATTTTAACAGCAAATTCTTGATCGGGAGTTCTTAGTCCTAACAATAACAAAACTTTTTACATGGTTGTCATGTTGATAACCTTCATCATGTTGATCATGCACACGATGTTCATGACAGTCATAGTCCAGACTTTGATTTCCGAAATATGGAAGTTTATGGTTTGGAAAATATTTTTGTAGTAAACGACCCCGCTAGTGAAGGTGAGGTTGAAAAAGCTCTCTGTGTCAACCGTCTATTACCCTTTGCGTTTGCACACTTGGTGGTTAAACCGGTTATTGTTGCGCTGGGAGTAACAAAAGGGTATAATTTTTTCCAACTTGGTATAGTAAGAAATCATCCAAAATAATTCCAGCTTCACGGTTGTAATCAGGGTACGGAAAAATATCACTCGCGAACTGAAAAATTCAATTCGTTCCTTTTTTTATCACTCGTGAGCGATTCAAAAATTTTTAAATTAGTGAGCGATTCGTTTAAAAAGGAATTTTTTAGTTTCCATTCGTTCCCAAGGAATTTCGAGTTTCATTCGTTCACGAACGAATGGAATAATTTTAAAAAATTCCATTCGCGAATGAAAAAGAATCAAAAACGAATCATTCGCGAATGATTCGCGTCTTATACTAGACAAAGTACAAGTACAGTGTTCATTACATGAAAAAGAGTAGAAAATTTCTTAATTTCTTTTGTGATTTTGTATACATACCTCTAGTAAATTAAAAAAATATTTTTGAAAATATAGATAAAGCAAAAATATTTGATTCTTCAAAATATGTGCAGTATGACAAAGAATTGAATATTTAGTTATTAAAAAAATAAAAATAAAAAAATAAAATAAAAAATAAAAAATTTGCTTACGAATGATTCTTTTTGATTCCTTTTTTGATTCGCTCACGAATTATATTTTTTGATTCCTTTTTAATGCGATTCGCTCACTTGTGAGCGAATCATATTTTATCGATCTTCCTACCCTGGCTGTAATACACTCATACTCTCGTTACAGCTGGTTGTGCCACCTTCAGATGTAGTTTGAGCAGTTGTAAAAACAGGTTTTATAACCGGTTTGCGTCGTTGTAACAACAACCTAATGTGTTCATGCTCTATCAGTTGCGATCATTCACACTTTGCACACTTGGTGGTTAAACAGGTTATTTTGCGCTGGTTGTAACAATAATGGTATAATTTTTGCCAACTGGGTGTAATAAGAATTATACAAAATAATTTTAGCTTCACGGTTGTAATACACTCATACTCTCGTTACAACTGGTCGTGCCACCTTCAGATGTAGTTTGAGCAGTTGTAAAAACAGGTTTTTACACCGGTTTGCGTCGTTGTAACAACAACCTAATTCGTATGCTTGGGGATCGAATATGCAGACTGCTGAATCAGCTGCTGCTGAAAAAATAAAAAACATTGATGATGGAAGGAGAGTAATGGAGGAACATAATTACTCTTACTCCTCCCAGACGGCTGTTGGTGAAGAAGTGCTTCCGCCTGTTCAACAAGCGGTCGAGAAGGTTGAGATTCTAAAATCTCCTACTCCTCAACCTACTTGTTCGAGGGTGGAATATCCTTCCACTTCTTGCGCGCCGAATAAATGAAGCTTGTTTACCTATCAAAATCACTTTTAGTTACACACTTCTTTTCTTTTCTTTTCAGGAGATTAACTATAGTATATCAATATAATTGAATCTCAATATTTCTCAGGAAACGTACATTAAAATATGGTCAATCTTTTATTAACGAAACTCTTAAATTGTGGAACATTTTTCCCTCTTATAATCTAGAAGAAGTTTAAATCAACACTTCCTTTTTTCCCCCTTGACCACCCATCCACCTGATGATGGTAGCCAGCGCTGTGCTAACTCAAATGCAGTAAAGGAATATCTCTACGCGGCAAGTTTCGGAAGCGGAGTCAACGTATTAGTAAAAGTAAGTAAAACTTCATTTCCCTGTCATCACCAGCAATTCAAATTTCTAATTATGTATGTACTTATATTTTTTTTTCTTTGCACATATTTTTTAATATACAAAATATGTAACAGATACACATATGTACATATGTATGTACATATGTAAATGTTACTCATTTCATATACTCGTATCTATAGTAACAATTTTTCAAACATAACAAAACTTAAAATTATTAAATTATAAATCGCTTTGTAATTATCTTTATACTCAGTCTTTTTTTTTAAAAAAAAGCACTTATTGTTACAATTTTTCTACTTTTAAAAAAGGAAAATCTTAAAAAAAAGATATAATGTCCGAGGATAATTCATGGGTTTTTGATTCATTGGTTTGTTTTCTTCATGGACCAGTTTGGAATGCACCACTACAAACTTTTATTGAAGAAAAATCATATAGTAAGATTATATTGATTCAAATTGTTAAGTTATTTAATTATTTTGTTTTATTTATTTTTTTTTTTCTAATTTAAAGATTTTGATCCAAATGAGAAAAATGACAAAAACAATCCATTATATCAAAACATATTTGATGAATATAAAACATTAGTTGATTATATGTTAGGTAGTTTTATGGAAGAAATGCAAATATCACCAGAACAGTTTGAAATTGCCTGTTTAGAAGGTCGTCATCAACATGATAATTCATTTAATTTTCATCAGGGTTTATTTCAACAGGTTTATATACAAAAATTAATAAATTTTAATCATTTTTCTTTTTCTACATTTGTGATTCCTCTTTGTTTTTTGTTTTTTGTTTTTATAGATATGGGCTGCGAACGATATAAACATTTTCATACGAATGATGACACAAAGAAATATTGAATTACAACTTCAAGCACTTGATTTAATTGAAAGAAGACAAAATTCTTCGGAAGCAAAATCAGAAGAGAATCCGGAAATAAATAAAATCCCAGAAGAAAGTATACCGGAAAAGTAAATCTTAAAAAAAAAAAAAACAAACAAAAAAAGATCTAAAGTAGAAATTTAGATAGATTTGAGATCTTAGTTTACTGTAATTTGAATGTATTACTTAAATTTTTCTATTTTTAGAGTTGAAGAAAAACAGGATATTACTAAAATTGTAGAACCAAAAGTTGAAGTAAAAGATGATCAAATTGAGACCAGTAAGGAACGTTTGAATTTACTTTTTAAAAATAAAGAGGTATACAAGGATATTTTAATATTGAATATTTTTCAAGTATGTTTTTTTTTTATTTAATTTGTTTTTGAAGATAAATCCAGAAGATGTTCAAGCACGACAAGAATATTTAAGATCACAACGTGATAAAATTTTAGAAATAAAAAAGAAAGCACGTGCAAAACAATTAAATGATACAACAAAACGTACTGGTGGTAGTGGTAGACCATCATCAGCTCAAGCAGCACAAAAAATACTTGAAGGAAATAATCTTAAAGAAGTTGTACAAGATTCAGTTGTAAATTCAGCATCTGAATTAAGAAAAACATTAGCTAAACGATTAAAAGTTGAAGTAGTTGATCAAACACAAAAATGAATAAGAATCACACAATAAAAGTGAAAAATCTTTTTTTTAGGGATTCCTGCAACTCATTTTTTTTTTAAAGAAAAAAAGTTTTTCCGTTTTTTTTTTGTCATTAATTTTTTTTATTTGCAAAACCAAAATGTGAAAATTAAAACAAATTATTTATATATTATTGTGTGCATTGTTGTTGTTGTTGTACTAATAATTTGACTAGTGTTTTTTGTAGAGTTAACCATGATAAATACTACACATGCAGAAAAAATATTAGGTACATTATTACAAATAAAATCTAAAAAAAAATATATATACCATATATAAAAACAAAAAATTACATTAATAAAATATAAGAGTATTTAAAAAAAATATTGAATTTTTAATGCTTTCTGTTTATTAAATATTTGTAATTTTCCTTAGATTGTTCGGATTATGGCTCTTCAAGTAGGAATACGATCTCTCAAATATGACATAACAGCATCTGTTCCTTTTTCGAGAATTTGTTGTCTTGGTTGACGAAATCTGTTTCCCAATAAACTTAGAGTTCTGTAAATGAAGAAAAAAAAAATTAAAATTTCCTTTACTTTTTTTTTTATTCTTTTTTCAAAATTACGTTATATTTCTTAAATTTCCCAAAATTGGTGGAACTTGACCAATATTATTATTTGATAAATCTAAATTAGCTAAATGTGTCATTGCTCCTAATCCAGTACATGTTGCATTTATTTCTTCAATTTGATTACCTCTTGCTAAAAGGATTTCTAAATTTTTTAATGCATAAACACATTGTGGTATTTCTTTGAATCTAAAAAAAAAAATACAAATTTTTTAGTAAATAAAAAGCAATTTAATTGATTTCATAAATTTTATAGTAACTTATTAAAGGATATATTAAGTTCTCGAAGTGAATTTAATAATGCAAATTCTGGTGGTAAATCGGTTATTTGATTTTTTGATAAATCAATTCGTGCAATTCTACAGAATTCTGATATAAACGGTGGAACAGACATAATATAATTTTGTGATAGAATTATTTCAGTAGCTCGATCTGCCAAATAAATCAATCTGTATTGAGAAAAAAAAAAAAAAGATAAAAACAAGAATTTTTAAATGAATCAAATATAATATAATATTGAAATATATTATTTTACCCTTTTGGAATTTCATTGAATTTATTTTTCGAAAGATCAATAAGACCTACATTCTCTTCTTTGGCTCGAGCAAATATTTCATCTGGAATATTTGATAAATTTTTCATTGTAACTGCTAAAGTTCTTGTACTTCGTAATTTGTACCTAGGAGATTTTTTTTAAATACAATTAAAATAGACTTTTTTTAAAAAAAAAAAAATTGTTCTTTGTTTAAAGTTTACCTGTCAGGAAATACCTCATCACATTCACCGAAACAATCAAGACCAATTCTTCTCATATCTGTGTTGTTATCGTTATTACCTTCTTTATGTCGTTGCTGTTGTATTTGTTGATGTTCCTGTTGTGCACGATCACGTAAAACTTTTAAAATACGATTTGTACCACACTGAATAATATCACGTCTAATTGAACGTATTGGATTACCATCCAATTGTAAACTAACTAAATGTGCTAATGTTGATAATGAATTTGGTAAACTATTTATTGAATTATTTGATAAATCAAGTCTTAATAAACTTTGTAATAATGATATTTCATCAGGAATTATTTCAATTTTATTATCACGTAAATCTAATATTTTTAAATGTGGTAATGTTTCACAAAAATCTGATGGTATTTCCTGTAAATTTTTAAATATAATAAATGTATACACATAACTTGCTATGTATAAATATTTTTTTTTTTTTTTAAAAAAACGGAAGTAGAAATAAATAATGCAATAAAGATGTGAATTGAATTAAATGAAATAAATAGAAAAGATTACTTTGTTATTTTTTTTCAAATTTTTTCTTTTGTTTTCAGTAGAAAAAAAAAATACAAAGTAGAAAATTAAATTTCATTTTACCTTGATAAAATTATTTGAAATATGAATCTCTTGTAATGCATCACATCCTTGAAAATTAGGTAATTCAGTAATATCATTATGTTGTACATAAAGACATTCAAGTCTTCGTAATTCACCCATTTCACTTGGTAATTGTGTCAAATCATTATTCATAAGATCTAATTTTTTTAGGGCTGTATAAAAAATTTGCAAAAAAAATTAATTTTATTTTTTAATTTTAAATTTTCAATAAAATACCGGAGTAATTTTTTTTTTTAAAAATTTGATTAAAACTTAGCCCTACTAAAGATTTAAAAATAAGATAGAAATACTTACACCTTAAACTCACTATGTCATTTGGTAATTCCTTGATTTTATTAAAAGAACAAAGTAATTGTGTTAAACGTACTAAGAATCCAATACTTCCAGGAAGTGTTGTTAATTGATTATTTGAAAGTTCCTTTGTATTTTATTAAAAGAATAAAGAGTATAGTTATTATGTTAAATTAGATTGTTTTTTCTTTTCCAAATTAATTTTTTTAAAAAAATTAGTAATCTTTAATTAATTTAAGAACTCACCAAAATATCCAATACATAAAAATTACTAATATCAGGATCAATTTTTTCAAATAAATTATATGATAAATTTAAAGATTTTAATTCTTGAAGTTTGAAGAAATTAGCAGGAAGTTCTGTTAGTTTATTACGACTTAAATTTACTTTAATTAATTTTTCTAAATTACCAATTTCATTAGGTATAGAGGTTAAAGCATTATCATGAAGCTAAATAAAATGAAAATAAAAAAAATGATAAAAATTAAAATTTTCTACGAATTATAAGAAATTTTTTTTTTTACAGTTAAATAAAATTTAATTTAAAAATTTAAGATAGAAAAAATTTTTTTCTAAACTTACATTCAAAACAGTTAAATCATATAAATTTCCAATATCCTTTGGTATAACTGTTAATACATTTGAACTTAAATCTAAATTACTTAATGGTTGATGATTCCACCAAGCATCCTCTTCTTTAATATTATTCATATCTAATGTAACTTCTTGTTCATCTTTTTCTGGTGAATGAAGATTCCATACTTTATCTGGCACTATAGAAAAAAACAAAAACAAGGATAAATTGTAATAAAAAATAAATATTTAAATAAAAAAATAATAATAATAATTTCAAATAATTTCCTTCAATTTCTTCTGGGCTTTCCATTCTTATTAAAAATTTTTTAAAAAATATTTTAATTTTCTTTTCTATTCCAATATTTTCGAACTTCTTTTTTCTCATCAAAAATTCTTTAGATATTCTTTTGTTTTTTTCTTTCTTTAAACTTTTCTCACCATAAATTCGAAAAAATTTTCGTTTTTGTTGATGTAAACGACGACAATTCATTATTAAACTGAATTTATTTTATTTGAATTTGATTTATTTAACAATAAACTTTCCTGATTAAGAACTGTTTGTATTCTAAATGTGAAAAAGAATTGTTTTTAAAATATTAAACATTTCAATTGTGATGTATTTAAATAGCTTATTTATCATTAAAGTTTTTTTTAGAATACATACATATATAGAAAAAAAAGTATATTAATTCATTATTTAAATTACAAAAATTTAATGATGCGTGAAAATTAAAAAATTTGCTGTTATGGGTAAGTGAGTAGTGAGATGAAGATTTTTTTTAAAAAAAAAGGTGTGGTTTTAAATATATGATTTTTAAAGTGTATTACTTTAACGATAAAATAGTTTTTAAATTTTATTGTTAACAAATTAATGTAAGTTATAGTAGTGATATCCAAATTGGAAGTTAAAAATTAAAGAAGTTCTTCAATTTAATTTTTGTTAGAATTAGAACATTAAATAACAAGAAATACCTCTCGAAAAACGTATACAAAAATATCCAGGAATATAACAGATACATCTAGCGTCAAACTGTTTTCTTGTATCCCACATCATCTGTATTTGGCAGCTATTTAGAGCATATTATGTATCTGGTTTCAATATGAAGTCCTGGTACATGATTAAAATTTTAGATTTTTGATATTTCAAAGAAAGTTTTTCTTGTGTTCTATAACCTAAATCTTTTTTTCTTTTCATCAAGATCTCATAGAATCCAGATGGTTTTCATATGAATCCAAATTCCAATGATTATTTCGCTTGATTCTTAAAATATGTACATACTACGATAAAGGACAAAGTGATGAATAGATTTTCTATTTAAGCTCATAAATAAGTAGCTATTTTTATTTTTCTTAACACATAAAATACACGCTTTAAAAAAACAAGAAAAAAAAGTCAACATTTTATAAAATTGTGTACAAGGATTTCAAGGGAAATAGTTACAATAAATATCAGAAGACATATGTATTGATTTCTACATAATTCGTTTGTACCAAGTACTTGACAATTTTATAAAAAATTAATAAAATTGATTTATTATTCACTTTGAGGTTCTAACAAGTGTAATATGATATACATAATATGTACATTGCATAATACGGCGACATAATTATGACGACCTGGTTTTTTCTGTTTTTTATTTTTTAAAATTTATTAAAAAAAAATAAAAACTCACCAGTAGAAAGACCCCTCGATGATAAATTAAGAATTCCAGTTTTACGAGCTTGTTTAACTAATTGTTTTGGAAATTCTTTATTATCTTCAGATTTATCTCGTTTATGGAAAACAGGATTAAGATTTTTTAAAATTGTCCTTTTTATCCTGGTTGGTTTTGTAGATGTCGTCATTATTGAAATTTTTTTGATTTTATAAATTTTCTTTTAAATGAAATGAACTAAAATTCAAAATACACAAAATTTAAAAATTTTCAACTTTTTAACTATAAAATTTTTACTTTGTGGCCTTTGTGCCCTTCGAAAAATAAGAATGTAAATAAACAATGAATTTGACATTTACAATTTACATCAAACTTGTATGTTGCATGTATGATTTAAAGTTTTTAGTTGTATCAAACTTGTTTGAAACGGAAATTATTAATTTTTCCGTTATCACAAAACGGGGATTTTTAAAATTTGAATTTATTTTTGAATACCGAAATTTACAAAATTGTGAAAATTAAGTGGAGAATGATATCGTAATATATCACGCGGTTTTGTTTTGTGTTATTATTATTTTTTTTTTTCTAATTTTTAAGGATAGATCTTTTAGGTACATATTACCAAATAGAAAATAGATCATATACGTTTTCAAAAAATTTCTTGATTCAAAAAAAAAAAATGAAATTTGTATCCTAATCCTAGTTATATGTAAATCACATTTTTTTTGTAGATTTTTAATTCAATAAATTTTGAATATGGAGAATTCCACGCAAATCGACCACTTTTTTCCTTAAAATTGATATTAATGAAGCTGGTAGAGATAGGTATATATCAATTTTTGGTGTATCTAGTATTAAATTATTTACGATATCACTATGAAGAACAGTATTAAATAAAAAATTTTTGCTACTTATCAGTAGAAATTCGTTTCGCTGTCACACCCGTTACAAAATATGTCACACCCGTTACATTTCTTTTTTTTAATTATGAAAAAAGTATTGCATTGTTCCTCGTCAAATTTTTCCAAAAGATTCTTTCAAGTTTCTACAGTATAATTAAAAATAATTTTTAGAATTGTTTATATGAAAATTTTATGATATTCAGTGAAATAGACGAAAATCCGTGAAATTCAAAATCTTCAGCGTCACACCCGTTACGCTACTAAAATGACGATTCTGATTAAGAATATTTGAAGTTTTCTGTTTTATCGTAGCCGTCGTTTGCTTTCACTAGAAGGCATATTAGGAACATAAAAGTTTAATCAGAATGCAATTTTTGTACGAGTTTTCAATATTTAAGAGTCAGCATGTCACACCCGTTACAAAATGGAATTCCCCATATACAAATGAATGAGAAATAGATAAATTGATTGATTTATTTATTAAACGACATTTAAAAGACGTTTAATACTTCTTTTTATTATCATAAAAAATATAATTACTTTTTATATGGGTCTTATTTAGCTTTAATTTGCATTTTATTAATTCCATTTGTTAAAAAATACTGTGAGCATGTGAACACATACTATATAAAAAAAAGTTTAAAAGAAAATAATAGATGATAAATGTAAAATAAATTTTTTAATCTAATTTCTCTTTATTTTTTTTTTTTCAATTATATTTTATGCTAAGTAAATTTATCTATAGAAACAATTTTTTAATTAAATTTTAAATAATTTTTACCGAAGATCTTTCTCTATAATATTTACGTTGTTTGGATGCTTTTTTTTTTTTTCAATATCTAAGTCTTAAGCTCTTAATATCTTATTATGATGATTTACTTGAAATATTTTATTATGTGGATGTCATCTGAAGAATGCTTTTTTTTTTTAGTTTACAATATGTAG
This sequence comes from Bombylius discolor, assembly GCA_939192795.1. Classification (NCBI taxonomy): domain Eukaryota; kingdom Metazoa; phylum Arthropoda; class Insecta; order Diptera; family Bombyliidae; genus Bombylius; species Bombylius discolor. The sequence continues at coordinate 14,606,839 of OW584241.1, read as the reverse complement.
AATATATATGTATGTCATTCATAATTACCACACAAATAAAAAGAGTACACGTGAAATACTCAAACTTTAGAAGTAGAATTAGAATAGTGGAATAGTAAATAAAAAAAAAATACTTTACGGAAATAAAAAAAAAACAAAAACAACAACTGTTCATTAAATTCGAGGTCGGTTTTCAATTTCATTCATGAAAATGTTATTCTATAATATAAAGTTGTGACCACATGTGTATGTGTTTACATATCAATTGATATATTATAGTTATAGATGTATATACAGATGTATGTATCTATAGATTTCATATGTGGTTTATGGGGTTTATGGGTTATTTTACATGATTATTGAATAAATTTTAAAAGGAAGAAGCTTTAAAAACTGATGGTCAATGTTAATGGTCAAACATTTATTTAACATTCATATCATCGATCATCACTTTTTCGACGAAGGGAAACCTTTTAAAAATTTCTTTGTTCTATATACTAGGTACTTGTTGATAGAAGAACTCTAGAAATATAGGTACATACCATCTATAAGTACATACATATATTATATACTCTATCAACTTTACTTAGATCTAGATTCTAGACAGTATGATATAGGATATTGATTTACTTATATTAAAGAATATTTGTTCATAACTATTATATTTGATGTATGTAAACTTCACCTATATATTATATTTTTCCTTCACATTTTTAAATTGAATCTCATTAGTATGTCAGTGAAATTCATTGTGAATAAGTCGTTCTAGAAGAAAACAAAAATAAAAATAAAGAAATACAAAAACGAAAATACAATTTAATTAGATTTTTATAATTTGTGATACTTAAAAAACGAAAAAAAAATAAAAAACAAGTTAATGGAAGGTGCTTTTACGAATTTCATGAAAGATATATTTGCGGTATGTGTCTTTTTGTTGTTAATGATTAATATTAAAAAGTAGTACTATGTTTTTTTTTTTTTTTGGTTTATTTTAATTTTAAAATTTAATTAAATTTTTAACTGTAATTATACACACTTTTTAATTAGCTATTCTTTTATCCAATCATGTTTATAAAGGTTAATTTTTCTGTTATTTGAGTAACACTTTACAATTTTAGTGATTGTTTTAAATTTATTATTAAAATTTGTTTATTTTATTTTTAAATTTAAAATATTGTTTTTTGTCTAAATTATAAAATTCAATCGTTAATAATAATATTTAAAAAATTCCTTCAAGGACACAATATAAATAATTTAATTTTTTTTCCTCATTATATTAAAAACACACCACACAACAAAATAATAAGCATATATTAGTCATAAAATAAAAAACGTATAGATATATGTACATAATACATATTTAGAATTCTCTTGATAATAATAAAATTCAGATTTATTTTTTTTAAAAATTTTGCATAGACAACATTATGTAGGGACAATAATCAAAATTAATACGTAATTCTTGTGTTATTTATGTTGTATATAAAAATATAATTTAAATCGATTAAATTATTTAACAAAAATTTTCAGCTGAAATTGCACTATTTATATACATATTTATTTTGTAAAATTTTATGATTGTAAACAAAAACAAAAACCACTACTACATTTTCATGTATTAAGCATATGAAATAAATAGAATAATTGGATTAGAAGAAATTCACATTAAAAAAAAAGGGTATCATTTTATTTATTATTTTTTTTATTTAAAGCATATGTAAAATATGCGCTCTTGTGATGATGAAATTTATTTTTAAATGAAGTGATGTTTAAATTCGTATTTGATTAAATGAGAAATAAATTAGATCAATGACAGCATTTTTTGTTTTTAAATGTAGGATTACGTAAGTCAGGACAACTATCAAAATGTGTTTAAAGAAAGAGATTTTCTTTAAAAAAAATTTCCGTTATAAAATGTATATATATATATGTATATATACTTTCGTTGAATTAATAAATTAAAGTTTGTGCAGAACATTCGTGAATGTATGCTATGATATTCTTTTTATTTAAATGAAATTTTGGAAAAAAAAAACCTCTAAGTCAAGGATAATGGAACAAATCTTCACGACAAAAACACTCTCTATTTTCTAGGTAATGAGAAGACAGACTTTCTTGCTAGAATGGACTTATTTATTCCAGTTACTGGCCCATAACCTTTTCGCGAAGTTCTTTTGAGACACTGGAAACACAAGGTGGAAAAAGAATGCACCCTGTAACATTGAGTCAAAGCTCAAGACCTTAGAACAACTACTCAAACTCAGCAAGCCTGAACTTAGGTCAATAGTAGTCCTACTCACCGGTCTTTCTCTGTCAGATATTACCTGAAAAAATTTAATTTAAACTCTGTCGTTTCTGCTTGGCAGAAGAAAAGCCGTAATATGTCCTGTGTCACTGTAGAGCAATAAATAGCTTTCAAAAACTGTGGTACTTGAGTACAAGATTTACTTTCCCTGCCAAATTCAGGCTTTTGGCTATAAAGACAATTTTTAGCTTTTTTTCAAATCTAAGAATTAACGAATAAATTTTTCTACAAACTTATGAGGACTATCAGGTTTACATATCCTCGGAAAAATATATATAGAGAAAAAAAGGAGAAGTAATTAGAAGTTTTGACATGCAAATGAAGTTTTATTTACGTTTACGCCCTGTAGTACGAGGCGGCTGAATCGGTAGCCAAAACTGGTCCAATTTCTTCTCAGATATACAGTAGATTGAAAAAATTTCATTTTCAAAATTTTAGCAACAGAAGTGTTTTTCTTCATGTTAGGATGTTCTGTAAACTTTTTTTTTTTAAATTTACATAATTTACAGTTTCATATAATTTATTACGTTTCATCATTTATATCAAAAAAAAAACAAAAAAAATTAAAAATTAAAATTATTGGAAAATATTTATAGGTTAAATTCAATTCCGAAGATCATGATCCTGAAGGCACTCGAATTGATGGTAATGGTAAATGTTATCCGAATTGTGATTCAAGCGTTTGGTTAAGATCATGTGAAAAAGAAGTAATTGAACCAATTCATGGAGAATCAAAAGGTTTTATTTAAAAATTAAAAAAAAAAATATTTCTTTTATTGAAAATTTAAATTTTTATTTGTTATGAAATTTTACGTATAGGAAATATTCCAAATTGGATAAATGGAAATTTAATAAGAAATGGTCCAGGTAGTTTAAAAGTTGGTGATATGAGATTTGAACATTTATTTGATAGTTCTGCACATTTACATAAATTTTCAATTAAACATGGTATTGTTACATATCAATGTAGATTTGTACAAACTGAAACATATAAAAAAAATTGGGCAGCACAACGTATTGTTGTACCAGAATTTGGTACATCTACAGTACCTGATCCATGTCAATCAATTTTTCAACGGTATATTTACAAAAAAGATTCCTTTTTTTTTTTTGAGTTATTAATATTAATTTTCTTGCGCAGAGTTGCAGCAGTATTTAAACCGGATAACATTACAGATAATTCAATGATTTCAGTTTATCCAATTGGTGATGAATTTTATGCTTTTGGTGAAGGGCCATATATTCATCGGTAAATTACAAGAAAAAAATTTTGTATTCAAAAAACGAGATTATTGTTTAATTTTTTAAACTTTTGTTTTTCATTAATATACAGAATTAATCCAGACACATTAGAAACAGAAGCTAGAGTTACTTTAACAGATTATGTAGGTGTTATACATCATACATCACATCCTCATGTAATGCGTAATGGTACAGTTTATAATCTTGGTACTGCTGCAGGAAAAACAGGTCCTTGTTATAATATTATTTGTTTTCCAAATGGTGATAGTATGTTTGAAAATGCTCATGTTGTTGCTTCAATACCATGCAGATGGAAATTTCATCCTGGTTATATGCATACTTTTGGTAATTTTTCACATTTTTTATTTATGTAATTTTTTTTTTTTTTCAATATTATTCTTATTTTCAATTAATTAATTTTTTATCATAAGGTATCACACAAAATTATTTTATTATTGTTGAACAACCATTAAGTGTTTCATTACCTGAATATATGAAAACAAAATTTACAAAACAACATTTAGCCGGTTGTTTAAAATGGTTTAATAATAAATGTACTCATATTTATTTAATTGAACGTAAAACAGGTGAAATAAAATTTACATATAGAGCAGAAGCATTTTTTTATTTACATATTATAAATCAATATGAAGATTCAAATCATATTATATTAGATATATGCTGTTATAAAGATCCATCAATGATTGATTGTATGTATATTGAAAGTATTATGAATATGCAATATAATCGAAATTATGCAAATATGTTTAAAGGTAGACCATTAAGATTTATTTTACCATTAATTAAAGATACATATAATTTAGATAATATACAAAAAACAAATAAAATTTTTAAATCATTATCAATTACAAATTTAACATCAAAATTACATATAAAACAACAACAATTATCAACATCATCAACAAATAATAATTATAATAATAATTTAAAAAAATCATTATCTGAATATAATGATATAACACAAATAACATGTAATCAAAATACAATGAAAACATCACAAAGTATTGATCTTTTAAATACAATATCAATTAATTGTCCTGGTAATTTAATATCATTGGAAAATACAAAAGCTGAAGCATATAAATTGCAAGATGGTACAATATTTGTTAGACCAGAATTAATATGTGATGTTGGTTGTGAAACACCAAGAATTAATTATGAAAAATATTTAGGTAATTTAATTTATTGCGTTTTTTATTTTTACTTTGAAAAAAATTTTTTTTTTCAAATTATACAAGAATTTTATTCATATAGGAAAAAAATATCGATACTTTTATGCAATTAGTTCAGATGTTGACATCGAAAATCCTGGAATGGTAAGAAAATTTAAATTAATCTTTAATAATTTTTTCGTTAAAGTACTTAATTAAAAATGATTAAAAATTGTTAAAAAATTAATTAATTTGTATTTTCAGTTAATAAAAGTCGACACAGTGAATAAAACAAAACAAATTTGGTGTGAATCTAATGTGTATATGAGTGAACCAATATTTGTACCAACACCTGGATCAAAGGTATCCTAAACCTTTTTTTTTCTTTCTTTCTATAATTCCTTTATTTTATTTTATTACATTTTTCAACCAAATTTTGAAATAAAAACTTAGAAATGTCCTTTCAAAGTGAATATTGAGTTGAAGGAGAAAGATCAAAAAGGTCATTTGAATATGAATTTGAATTTTCCTGGTCTTTTTCAAATCTATCGGTTAATAAGGTTTGAAACCAACTACAATTATGTATTGTAGTAGGTTTGAGTATTTTTTATCAATGATTAAGTGGTAACTGACTGAGAACAGCATTACCCCGGAAAGGTAAAGGTTCCCTGGTTCGATTCCCGGCCGAATCGAATGTCGTTTTTCACGTTTTTCAGTTACTACATGTAGTATCATCTCTGTTTCTTATAATCTGCGAAGATAAAAAATGATGGCCCACACTGTTTTCTTTTCTCTGACCTTTCTGAACCTTCTCTGTTATTTCTTTATATTTCCTGTACTTCAAAAAAATATAATGCTTCTACTACTCAGAACATTGTAAAAAAGAAGATAAATGTTTTTTAAAAAAAATGTATAACTGTAAAATTAATTATAATTTTTTTTTCAAATAAGCCTTTTCTAAATTACAAAAAGACAGACTAAACATTTTTATTTAATTTTCTCGCTTTAGGCAGAAGATGATGGTGTCATTTTATCATCAATGGTTTGGGGATCATTAGATGAAAATCGTGTTGGATTACTTATATTATGTGCCAAAACATTTGAAGAATTAGGTAGAGTTGAATTTCGTACACCAAGTCCTGTACCAAAATGTTTACATGGATGGTTTTTAGATAATAATAATTCATTCAATGGAAATAAAACAAAACGTAATAGAAAAATTAAAAAATAATCATATGTATATTTTTTTTTTTGTTAGAAGAAAAATAATTTTTAATGAAAAACAGTTCCATAAATTTATTAAATTTTGAATTTTAAAACAAATATTATAGGAGTATATTTTTGTGAAATATATTTAAGTAAAAAAAGTTAATATATTTTTATTGTTTTGTATTACAATTCAATATTGTTAATGTGTTCAAGAAAAAAATGTTTATTTGTAGTGAATTCTACGAAAATTGTTATAATAAAATGTTGTTGAAATTACAAAAAAAAAAAAATGAACTTTCAATAAAATTGGGCCAAAACAAGATGCCGCACAATGACAAGTTTTCTCTTTAAGGATCTTAAGAGCACATCGAATGTCAGGGTTAGAGATATGATACGATTTCTGAACAAAACAGAATTACTGTAATCGATATATTTTACAAATGTAAATTGGATCTTCGAAAGTTTTCAAAAACTACTACGTCAATCAATTAACCAACTAAAATTGATAATTTCATTTTAATATAGAAAGAAAAAATAATCATGATCATGAACTTGAAGCTACTGTTTTTTTTTTATTGATTTGACCTTTGGAAAATCAAATATAATTTATGCCATGTGTGATGTGGCTGATTTATTTTACTCCCAAAATTAAGCTACAAATCAAATTACTTCTTTTTTTTTATTTCAAATTCTATTCCCTATGTACCAAATACGCACACACATCGTAATAAGAACCTTGTTGGTGATAAGCGATTGTTCTATAGCAATAAAAAAAAATATTTATGAAACATTTTAATTAAATATTTAGGTACCAAATTTTATTGTCTATGAATTTTATTTATGTTTTTTTTTTTGTTTTTTATTTTATTTTATTTATATTCTACATTAAAATATGTACAGATCATCTGGACAAACAAGGGAAAGCTTAAACAAATATAGAATTTAAAAAAAAAAATACCAAAAAGCTTAAACTAAGGTATCTACATCATGTGATGGGGTATCGTAGCATAAATATAGTACATATATGCAAATTTGATGAAAAAAGATAAATATGATATGATATATTGTTTTAAATAAAAATAAAAAAAAATATTTGTGTACCAACAAATAAATTATAATATACCATAATATAAAGATCAATTGGTATGAACTTGATAAGATAAAAAGCGAACATGCTGTGCAAGAAAGCTAAAACTATCATATGATTTAAAAGTATCTCTATCTATCTATTTATTATTATTATTATTATTATTACAAAATACATAATGTTTGTGTTATACACATGTATTGCAAAATTTATACAAAATTAAAAACAAAAAAAAAAACAAAAAAGAAGAACTATATACAAACAATTTTATTTAAAACAATAAAACGGATGCATTTAATCAAAGTTTTAACAATTTTTTGTGAAAGTTATTATTTATTTCTTTTTAAAGTTCTGTGAATAGAATTTTTTAAGTAAAGAAACAAAAAATTTGTTTTCTTAAGATATTTTATAAGATTTTATTGTAAAAAAAAAAAGAAGAAAATAATTAAATTATTTTAATTGAAATACGGTTCAGTGAATATTATATTTTTTGATATTTTTTATTTAAAAAATTTGAATGATTTTAAATTAATAAATTCAATTAAAAAATTGAAACGAAAACATCACTATAGAAAAACAAAATGAAAGATAAATTAAATTATCTTTATTATTATTTATTATTATTTAAATTTTCATGTATAATATTAATTGTTTCAAGTGCCAGTTTATATCCAGATAATTATATGACAGGTAAACATTTTTTTTTGATTTAATAAAAAAACAAAAATTACGTACCTACTTAAAATTTATAAAAAGTTAATTTTTAAAATTTATTTTGGATCAATTAAATTTTTTACTGAATTATTTATTGTGAAACTAATGAGAGATCTTTTAACATTTTTCATTTAAAATATTTAAAAAAAAAGCATATAATGATGTTCGTTATAAAATAATTAATGCTGAAATGACAATGGCAACTGGAGGTGATTTATGGTTAACAGCAAAAGAAGAAAAAGTAAATGCAATTCTTATGAATGCTAAAAGGCAAGAGGTTTGTATGAATTTGCTTTAAAAAAAAAAAGGATTCTTTAAAGTATCTATTTTCTTTTATTTTTTAAATCTATAGATTATTGATGGTATGAAAAATCCTGATATGTATCCACCATCAATGCATTTTTTTAAAGCAAAACCATTAATTAGACAAAGTGAAGTATTTCGTATTATACAAAAAATGCCAAAAGGTGCATATTTACATGGTCATAATAATGGTATGGTTACATCAAAATGGGTTATACATAATTTAACACATCAATTTAATGTGAATACATGTGAAAATGAAAATGGTGTTATATTATTTACATTTCGTAATAATTCAAAATGTATAACATCATTAAAAAATGTTTGTATAGAACGTTTAAATGCTAAAGATAAAAGACAATATGATCGTCAATTAGAGAGGCATATTAATATGTATACAATGCATCCAGAAAGTATATATTAAATTTTATTTTTTATTAAAATTTTTTACTATAATTAATTTTTTTTTTTATAGTCTCTTATATGGAAACACAAAAAATTTGGAAACGTTTTGAGAATATTTTTGAAACAGTTAATGATTTTTATAAATATTTACCAGTTTTTCGTGCATATCATAGAAAATTATTAGAAGAATTGTATGAGGATAATATTATGTATATTGAAATGAGAGTACCGTTAAGTGCGGTAAAATAAAAAAAAAAATAAATAAAAATAGAAAATACAGTATAAGTGAGGAACATTATTTTAAAGGGTGACATATCGACCGTTTTCAATGGTGTAAGCTTGAATTTATCAACTTTAAATCAGATCTACAAGCTTGTTGACAAGATAAGCAAAGTAATTTAAATCACTATATTCCTTTTCATTATACACATCAAGAGCAAAGGGCTGAGCTTATCCAGCCCACAAAAAGTGAAATAAGGACATTGATAGGACTTTTTACTGGATACAATGGGGATTGAAGAAAATCACAACTGTATAGATATTGCGAAGAGGAATCGAAAAATTCAGAGCACATTTTGTGCGAGTGTAAAGGAATTATTATCCATCTTATGTTGAAAAACATGGATCAACAAATGTACCTAACAGCGGACGAAATGTTGCAGCTATCATTTAAAAAAGTTTTGGGATTTGTTGAAGCCCTTGATTTTTAGGTTTGTTCTAGCATTAGGGTAAAAAAAATCTAAAGTGGATTGAAGGAAACTAACATCCCACCTCCAGTTTCTGAACGTAATCCAATCTACTCTATCTCGATGATAGATGATGGCAAGTTTGAATCAAGCTTAAATCGTTGAAAACGATCATCCATAAAATTTTTTTACATTCAAAAAAAGGAACATTTTATCTTTTAAAATGATTATCCTCAGAAATGAAAAATCTTTTTACCTAATTAATTATTTTTTTCAAGGTTTATGATGATAATGGCAAAGAGTATACTCCAATTGAAGTTGTAGAGGAATTAGAAAAAATCATTGATGATTTTAAAAAGCAGCATTCAGATTTTCTTGGAATGAAATTGATTTATGCAAAAAGAAATCATGCAACAAATGAAGAAATGCTAAAAAGGATAACAGTTTTTAAGGATTTGTTGTAAGTATAAAATATGTTGTTAATAAAATTTTAGTAGGAAATTAATTCAGTTACTTTTGAGTTACTTGAGAGAAGTGGAAACCGAAAATGTTTCTAAATCACGAATATATTTTGTATCTAAAACAAATGGTAACTGAATAAAATGAAAGTACACTGAGAGAATAAACGAAAGTACATATGTGTCCTTTTCTGGTGGGAGTAAAATTTGTTCCAGATGAGACAAAAAATTTTTTTTTTAAATTTTAATAAGTATTGAGAACTATACCTGCTAAAATTGCTAATTAAATTAAGCTAAAATTTAAAAAAAAAACAATTTCGTATTTTTTTTTCAAATTTAAAGTGAAAAAAAGCCTAAGACTGTAATAGGTTTTGATCTGATTGGACAAGAAGATATTGGTGAACCTCTTCATAAATATATTAATGAATTATCAGAACTACCGCCAGGTGCAAATTTCTTTTTTCATGCTGGTGAAACAAGTATGCGAAAAAAATAATTTATAAATTTTAAATATTTTAACAAACAAATTTTCTAATTATTGTCATTTTAGATTGGTATGGTAAAACTGATTGGAATCTATTAGATGCAATATTATTAAATACAAAACGTATTGGTCATGGTTATGCATTATCAAAACATCCACATTTATGGCAAACAGTTAAATCACGTAATATTGCAATTGAAATAAATCCAATATCAAATCAAGTATTAGGTTTTATATGGGATTTAAGAAATCATCCAGCTTCATTTTATATATCTGAAAATTTACCAATTATTATATCATCCGATGATCCAGGATTTTGGAATGCAAAAGGTTTAAGCTATGATTTTTATTATGCATTTATGAGTTTTACAGCAGCTGAAGCTGATTTAAAAATTTTAAAACAATTTGCATTAAATTCAATAAGGTAAACAAAATAATGAATAATGAAAACAAACACAAATTTAATTCTTAAGTAATTTTTTCTTTTTTGTTTTTACAGATATTCAGTTTTAACAAGTCAAGAAAAAAGAGAAGCAAATCATATCTTTAAACAAAAATGGGATAAATTTTTAGATGATATTATTGAGTCACGTTATTAATGATGAAAAAAAAAAAAAGAAGAAGAAGAAATTTTAATTGTTAAATTTTTGTTTTTAAAATTATATATAATTATATTATTATTATATAAATAAATAAACCACACTTGTTTTTTAATTTTTCACAAATTTTCTTTCAATTTAATTAATAATTAACAAATTATAATTTAAATAATAATTAGAAGGTAAATTAATGTTTTCTATTTTATCGATTAGTTCTAAAGAATTTTTAATAGAATAATTAGGTTGAAATTTCAATATGAAAGGTAAATTATTGGCTAAATATTTTTGCGATTTTTTTAACGGGGCCATTAAACGAAGAAGAAACTGGTCTCATCGGTATGTCAGATTTATGAACTTTAGGAAGGCCATGTAAAATTTGTATAGATGGATTATCTATATAATCAATTTTTTATAATCTATATAGGATTAAACAATGTATTACAATTTTTAACAGTTTTAATTACAATTTTATTAAAGTTACTAGTTGGGATATGTTTTAGTTCATTTTTATTTAATAAATTAATACAATCATACATTTTTTTGATATAATCATTTTTGTTCAAAATTTTTATTGTACCGCAATTGAGAAAGATTGAAATGAAAATAATCAACAACATAAAGAGAAAAATCAAAAATGAAAATTTAATTATAACTAAATCTGACAAAGGTAATACCTACTTAGTGATAATTTTTATAAAGAAATTAATACTATATGATTACTCTAAGAAGTTTGTTTATAATATTCTAAACATTCAAAAACAAAAAAATAGACAAAAATTTAATATATGTATGTATCCTGTACAGGCTGTACAGCCACAAAACGCACAAAATATTTGGAAAAAAATTCCATATCTCGGAAATAAATCTGAAGATATAAAAATTATACTAAAAAAGATTAAAATTAAAACAGCTTTCTTTAATAATAAAACTGTAAAAAAAAAAATCTGTTATTTAATAATAAAATTAAACCCTTAAAAAATTATACAGATTTAAGCGGTGTTCATAAAACTAAATGTAATGATTGTTCAGCCATTATATATGTAGGTATATAGGTAAAACAAGAAAATGCAATAAAATAAAAACAAAAAAAAAAAAAACCATTCCGTGTCGAGTCAGAATTACGTTTACTTTTTAAATTGAACCTACAAGGAAGTAGATACCTTCAAAAAGGATTTGAATTTAAGGAAATTTTAAGTCTTCGTTTAATCAAAAGATTATTGAAATTTTCTACATTACAGTATTTAAAAATATGCATGGTAATTCAGTTTAATTTATTTAAAGCCACCTTCTGAGTCTTCTCTATACACCAGCACTGTACCAACAAAAGTACAGTAAAGAGATATCCTTACGTTATTGTACATAATTAAAAAAATTACCAAAAATCTTTTATACGATTATAAATTTATCTACTTTAATATAATTACCGAAATTTAAAATTTAACGTTAAATTACAAGACTTTACAAATTTAACTGATCCATTAAAAGGTTGTTTTGTGAATCTAGTTACACCTTCTGAATTAAACTGATTGAAAATTTGAGATTAATTTTTAGTAAATAAATGTTTTAAGTAATACGACATCTACAAACAACACTTTCATTCTATACAAATTTTAATACAAGTCATTAAAAATTATAAATAAATGTAATTTTAAAAGACTTATTATCATCAAATTAATTGACCAACCACTTACTCATTCATATACGTATATCAACAGGTGTTGAAAATTAACTAATTATTTATTTTATTATTTTTGTATTTTATCAACGATGCATGAATAAATGTATGTGTATCATCTGTTTATAAAAACATTATTAAAATTTAAATTAACCTGCATGATATTCTTGTCATGTCACCTTTTATATAGGGTGTAGAAATTTTCAAAGTGGAATTGAGACATTTTATCATTTTTAAAAATCGGTATTAAAATTTTTAACTGTAAATAATTAAATTTTTAAAAAGTAAATGTAGCATTTTCATAGATTATTTTTCAGAGTACATACTATGTACTTTGGTAAAAAAATATTTATTATTGTTCAGAAAAATATTTGGTTTTCTTTTTAGTGAGTTGTTGAACATTATTTTTTCAATAGTACAAAATTTTCAACATACATAATTTTAAAGTAATATTTATGAAAAAAAAAAAAAAGTTACTCCTACTATTTTTGTTAAAGATTTATTTTCTTTAAAATTTTTGTATTACTTGTATCATAAACAATTTTTATGTTAACTTGATAATTAAGATTGTTTTATTTTTTATTTTTTGTACACCTGAATAAACTAGATAACCATTATTTAATGTTTTTTTTATATCAATTATTTTTTGAAAATATCTGTATATCTTTTGTTAATAAATAATTAGTAACGTAATATTAATTTTATATTTTTTTAAATTTAATTAATAGCTCAAAAAATTTTCTTATAACAGAAGTATAAAAAAGTATTTGAAAATAAAAGTTCATTGTACATTAATTAAAAAAAAAATTATTATAATATATATGTAAGTAAGTAAGTAAGTTAAATTTTCTTTGAAAAATAATTTGCAAATGATTTATTTATGAGGAATTTCTTATCAATTTTTGACGTAATATTTAATTATTAATTTTTCTTGTCTTAAAAACAACATTCTTAGATATTTTCTAGAAAAATTTAGAAATCAATCTCAAAAGATTGAATTACTTTAAGAATTTTCCTTTTTTTTTTTTTTTTTAGTACAAGAAAAATAAAACGGTTACAAAGTGAATAATGATCACAGTTATAATTATATTTAAATTAATTTTCTTAAATTTGGTGAAATCAGAAGTACTAAGTAAGTTAAATGCTATAGTTAAAATTTGAAATGTAAAAAGAAAATTCATTTTTAAATAATTTTTCTTTTGTCGAAAAAGCCTATGATTTGACTATACAAAAAGTTAAAAATTATGAAGAATTTCTAATGACCGGTGGTAAATTAAATTTAAGTGCAGAAGAAAGGCTTGCCAATGATATTTTATTGGAATATAAAATGAAAGAGGTGATTATATTTATTTTAAATATTGTTTTTTTGTTCATTTAGAAATTAAATCATTTGTTTTTTATTTCTACAGATTGAAAATGGCATAAAAAATCCAGAATTATATGCACCAGGTTTACATTTTTTTAAAGCAAAAGAATTAATTGAGCGTAGTGAAATATATAAATTTATTAAATGGTTACCAAAAGGTTCATTATTACATGGTCATAGTACAGCATTAATATCATCGGAATGGATTATTAAAAATATATCATATTATCCGAACATAAAAAAATGTGTTAATGATAAAGGAGTATTATTGTTTACATTTCAAAATAATTTAAATAATAATTGTGTTCTAATTAATGATGAACGTAATAATTCAACAGATATTCAAATATACGATAAAGAATTGGAAAAAACAATTAATTTATTTACACGTTATCCAGAAAGTAAATTAATAATTTTTTTGTTGTTTAAAATTGACGTCAATAACTGTTTTTTTTTTTTTTTTTTGTTTATTGTTAGTGGAATATTCAAATATTAACATTGTTTGGAAAAAATTTCAAAATATGTTCAAAACAATGGGTGAAGTTACAAAATATTTACCAGTTTTTAAAAAAATTTTTGAAAGAATTTTACAAGAAGCATATGAAGATAATGTCATGTATTTAGAAATAAGGACATCATTGGGAAATGTATGTGTTAAAAATAAGGATAATTTTATTAAATTTACACAAGAACACAGTATGCTTTCCAATAGAATACTGTGTAGAAAAAACGGTTACAAACCAGTGATTTATCAAAGGTAATAGAATAAAGTTCTTTATCAATAGATATTCCATTTTCTACTTTTAATAGTTTTACTCTATTTTCGGTTGAAGTTCCTAAACGATTTTTTCTTGTCTGATGCTTTGTTTTTCAAAAGCTTTTTTGTTTTGGCATATCTATTGATAAATGAACTTTATTCTATCTTTGAATTCATTTTACATTTGAAGAAAAAAACAGCTTAATTTAAAAACCTTAAAATTTTCTTTTTATACAATTCGAAATAATATTTTGTTTAATTTTAAAATTTTGAAAAATTTAAATTTAATAATAGATCTACGATGAAAATGGAAAAATGTATTCTTCGGTAGAATCTGCAAAAATTCTTATGAAAATTAATAAAGAATTTATAGCTACCCACCAAGATTTCATTGGTTTTAAGATAATTTATGCAATAAGTCGTAGTTTAAAATCAGAAAAGCTTTTTAAAAAAATTGATGATTTCAAAAAAGTATAGTAAGTAAATTTAATTTTACATTTTAAAATTTTGTAATAAATTAACTAAAATGAGAATAATTAAAATTTTCTTTTGAAGTGCTACATTTCCAGAATTTATTATCGGTTTTGATATTGTAGGACAAGAAGATACTGGTCCACCATTATATGATTTTGTTAATTTAATTCAAACTTTACCACCAGGAGTGAAATTTTTCTTCCATGCGGGTGAAACAAGTATTGAATTAATTTAAAATTTAAAAAAAAAAAAAAAACTACTTTTCAGATTTTGAGAAATAATATTTTTTATTTTCCAACAGATTGGTATGGAACATCAATTGATCAAAATATTCTTGATGCAATTTTATTAAATACAACACGTATTGGACATGGTTATGCATTAATTAAACATCCAGTATTATGGAATAATATAAAGTTACGTGATATTGCTATTGAAATAAATCCATTATCAAATCAAATTTTACATCTTGTTAATGATTTAAGAAATCATCCAGCTGCATTTTATATATCTGAAGATATACCAATTGTTATATCATCTGATGATCCAGGATTTTGGAATGCAAAAGGTTTAAGCTATGATTTTTATTATGCATTTATGTGTTTTACATCAAGTGATTCTGGTATAAAAGTATTAAAACAATTAATATTGAACTCAATACGGTAATTCATAACTTTAAAAAAAAAGTAAACATGAAAACATAAAGAATTACTTCCTTTTCAGATATTCATTGATGACTGAAGATGAAAAAAATAAAGCTTTGAAAATATTTATGAAACAATGGTCAACATTTATAAGGAAAATCATTGCTGAGAATGAAAATAAAAGGCATTTAAGATGAAATCGGAAAACAAAAATACAAGAATTGGACTAAATTTTAAAATAACGTACCTTTTATTATTTTATGAATAAAAATTTCCAATATCTTCTATAGTGGTGTTTTTAATTTTTTATTTGCTTTATTTGCAGTTCTACAAAATTTTTACAACTATCTTCAATTTGTTCAAAGCATCTTTTAAATCCATGAATACCATTTTCCTAAAAATTTAATTTTATTATTATTTCTAAATCTCAATTAAATTAAAAATATTGAAAAAAAAAAAAACCTTACAAAATATGGATCCAAAATAATTTTATCATTTCTAGTATAATATATTCCTAAAAGTTCAATTCTTGCATGATGATTATTTGGTGCTAATCGATTCAATTCATCCATATTACCATGATCCATACCAAATATGTAATCATAGTGATCGAAATCTGATGTTTTAATCTAAAAAAAAAGACGAAAATTAAAAGATAATTGTAAAATATTTTGAACTATTTAATTTTTTAGTGTAAAATTACTTCTCTTCCAATATGATCACTTGATAGACCATGTTCAGAAAGTACTTGTATGCAACGATCTTCTGGTGGATATCCAACATTCCACGAACGTAAAGCGGCGCTATCAATTTCCCAATTAAACTCAACATCTGGCTTTTTCGAATTAACTACATGTTTTAGTATGCTTTCTGCCATTGGAGAACGACATGAATTGCCTAAAATTTATCAATATCTATTCATTGTTTTAAAAATCAACTGAAAATTAAAAAAGTTTTTGAATGGAGTAGTCACAAGTCTAAAGTATGTAAATAAATCTTTTATTCATTCAACAAATTTTTACAAAAAGAACAATATAAAAAAAAATCTTTAGAAAAATCAAATTTGTCCCTCATTAACAACCTTCTCTATGAAGGCTTTACACGCAATTACACATTGGTTATAGACTTTTTCGAATCCCTCAGAACCAGAATCCTACAGATAAAATTTCAAATTATTACACATAAATCTACTCAAAAAAAGAAAAAAGGATATCTTAATTGATTGTCATCACTCACATAGTAAGGATCTCGAATTATTCTTTCTTGATGTGAAAGTCCATAATCACCAAGTAATAAAATTTTAGCTTTACAATTTTTTGGTGCAATACTTTGTAAATCAGATATATTTTCATCGTCCATACCAAAAATATAATCGAATTTTTCAAAATCTTGTTTTCCAATTTGTCTAGCTTTATTATTATATGGTATCTTTTTATCTTTTAAAACATTTAAAGCACGATAATCTGGATTACGTCCAACATGCCATGGGCCAATTGCAGCGCTATCAACTTCCCATTTATCAGTTAGATTCATTTGTTTTACAGTTTCTTGGAAAACAGCTTCAGCAATTGGTGATCGGCAAATGTTCCCTGTGGAATATTTTTATTTTGAATATGTCGAAAAAATTAATCTAATAAAAACTCATACCAAGACAAACCATTAGAACTTTCTTTTTATGAGCTGACATTCTTTTAATTTTTAGAATAATTATAAAATAGAATAGACAATCAAAAAACTTATAAATTCGATGTCTGGTAGCTTTAGCTACTTAGCTAGTCTACCAAATTGACGTAATATTATAACAAAAACAAACTAACAAAAATCATATTTGAGATTGAGGTTATGTCACTCGACACGTCAGAAAAATACTGACGTCATTAATCTGAATCATTGCCAGATGCAACATAAAGCATCAAAAATCGGATTTCGAGGAAGGTAAGCTTGTAAGCTACTACTGCTGGTCTCCTTTTTTATTTTTTGGCGGTTTTTTTTTTTAGTTGAGGTCATTGAGCGAATTCGTACACATTGTGAGTGGTAAAATTGTAGTTTTTGTTTTTTATTGAAATTAAAGATAAATTAAATTAAGTGAAAGTGTATAAATTTAACTAAAATTTATTTAACGTGTAAAAGATTTCAGAATAATAATTTAATAGCTTCCCAAACTAGTTAATATGTACTTATTTAGATACAAAAATCAGATTTTAATAATCCTCACCCAAGCACACGAACAATATTTTTAACTGTCTCGGATCATTTTTCTTCTCCTCTGCCATTTCAAGTTTTTTTTTCTTTACAATTCAAAAACAAAAATCACTTTAATTTAAAAAAAAAATATTTGTAGTTTTAAATTTTGTTAAATTTCCCCACTTTTAACTTTATTCACAAAAGCCTCACAAGCAACGACACTCTGCTGATATGCTTTCTCGAAGCCTTCTGAACCGGAATCCTACAAAGAATAAATAGAATATATTACATACATATTAAATTTCGTCACTGAAAAAAATATTAGAATGATTACGTAATAGGGATCTCGAATGATTCGTTCAGCAGGTGGTAAACCAAAATCACCGAGTAAAAGTAGTTTTGCACGGCAATTTTTTGGTGCTTTATGTCTTAAATCATTCATATTTGATTCATCCATACCAAATATATAATCATAATGATTAAAATCATCTTTTGTTATTTGTCTAGCGATATGAGTATAATTGGTTATTGAATGTTTTTTAAGCGTTTCTTGTGCACGATAATCTGGTCGTTTACCAACTTCCCAGCTTGCAGTTGCAGCACTATCAATTTCCCATTGATTTTCTAGGCCTTGTTTTTTAACAGTTTCTTTTAGAACGGCTTCAGCAATTGGTGATCGACAAATATTACCTAAAAATAAAATGTAATATTTTTGGACTAAGATAAAAATTATATACCTAAACATATCATGAGTGCACGTTTTTTGTCTGATGAAGACATTTTTCAGACTATCCAGTATCCTTATTTGTTAATGGAATTAAAAACACAAGTTAAATGAAAATACTTATTTGAACGGCCTAGGCTAAAAGGTGAATATGAATGAATTCATTAAATACGTTGTGTGAGAGAGGATGCGGATGTGGAATGCGGATAGAACTATTGTCATCAGAATCAGCTGATTTTATTTACCAGTATTGTTTATGTATACGTGGGAAGAGAAATATATTTCAATTCAAACTGTAAGTACATACGGATGATTTTATTTTTGTTTTTCGAATTGAAATTTGTTGTGCCGAAATAATAGAAATGAAAATCATGGTACAAATAGAAGAGATAATAGAAATTATCACATGATTTTGAAATGTGAACTGATTACTTTGAATTTCGAGATTTTAAAAATTGTGAACTCGACTTAGCTTTAAATCGGTTTGTATGAATTTCAAATATTAAATGTATACAGAGTTGAATGAGGATAAAAGCTCTTATTATTTGTTTCCGCTGAAATAGTGAAAATTTTTAAAAATTGAAAAATAAACAGAAAATTAGTTCTGAAAATTAATTTTAACACATTTTCTATACGTATTTTAAGTGAAAAAATTCATTTTCCAAAAGTTATAAAGAGTTAAAGATCAGTTGTTACATGGTATGATTTTGGAGTCTATTGTTATCATTTTATCTATTGAATTTTTCATCATATAAATTTAAATTCAAAAACAAATTTGCATTAAAAAACTGTCATGATGTTAGAATTTTTGTACAGAAAACAGAAGTTTCATATCGTATTTATGTATAATACAAAAAGGATTAATATTGACTTAACTTCTTTGTTTACTTTTTATTCTTGCAACGTATGTATGTATGTATGTGTGGGCTATTTATTTGTTGAACTGCATCAACATGCAGAGTATTCAAAATGCATTCAACTATTTAAAAATGAAGCAAGGTAAAACAAATTTGGCTTTGTAAATACGGATACGGATGCATGTGGATACACAATATGTAAGTATCTATATATGTACATAATAATACATTATATCTTGGATATATAAGTTCATCCTCTATCTGTATATTTACAGTATGAAATTGTAGATAACTGCAGGCAAACTCTACCTGACGACTCCATTCTCTACTCATATCATATACATTCTTATTAATGGCGTTGACGACGATGGTAATGATGATGATGTGTATTATGTATATATGTTCATATTATATTCCAGTTGTTATATTCGTTATATTTTCAACGTTTTATTATTCTCATACCCCTATAAATGTTATGTGGACAAACCCAATTCCAATTTAAAAGTGGATTCCATCACTATGTATATAATATCAACATCGTCATGAGACGACATATTATAAGCAAGAGAATTACCAGTGCATCAGTATATGAGGAGATCACGTATTTAGTGAATATACATAAAATCAGAGTTTATAATAAACACAACTTCAAAAACTACATCATCATCATATATTATATCAACCATAAGTAAAGTAAAACCTACATTAGCAACAAACACAAAAAATATTATCATGGAACTAAAAACGACTCAATCGCATCAGATTCATTTCTATTCGACTACATCAAGCACTTGTACAACCAGTACCAAAAAGCCCAACCAAACCAGAAAAGCAATTCTTTAAAACGAGTTTTAAAAAAGCCAGCAAAGTAATCAAATCAAAAGTAGTTTTGTTCGGGCAGTCATCAAATAAACTTTATTTTCTACGTGTGCATTGCATTTAATAAAAAAAAATAAAAATAAAAATAAAAAAAAATTTACTATTGTGGATATAGGTACAGTACATGTACTTTTTATAATTATTATCCTCTCATTTTTGTTTAAAATTTACTTTTATTTATTTAAAAAATGAAACATCATCATAATTATAATTGAAATTGTGACTAAGAATAATTTTATTTTAAAAGAAAAATTTTTTAAAAATTTTACTTAAAAAAAAGTAACTGAAAATTCATTAAGAAACAACAACAACAAAAAAAAAGAAAATAAAAACAAAAATAAAATTCTGGTTTAATGTAATCTTTAGGTAAATTTATATAGGTAAAAAAAATTTTCCGTTACTAAAGTTTTGTGGTTTTGGTTTTTCTACCATTACAAAACAACAAAAAAAAAACGTGAAACAAGGAGAAAAAATCAGTTCTTGTTTTTTTTTTTTAAATAAAATGAAAAAGTGAAAAAGTATACAAAGGTGTATTTCTTCGATTAATATAATTTTCTTAGAATTTAAAAAAAAAAAAACAAAAATTTAGAAATTCTTATTGTTGATTTTATTTTTTTTATTTGCATAACAATTGAAATTATAAGAAAATTGAGAAGAAAAAAAATAATGAAAAGAAAAACATTTGATTTTTATAAAATAAAAATAATGAAATAACAGCGACGCCGATAGATTTTTTTTTTTTGAAATCATCATCATTATCATCAGTGTAGTGTACCTTAGGTAATAATTGATGTGGCTTTATAACACCTAGGAAATATGATCGAAGAAATTTTTTATTTTAAATAAAAAAAAAAAAAAACGAAAAAATTTAAATAATTTAAAAAATAAAATAAAAACAAAAAAAGTATATGTATAAAGTGAATTTTGTATTTGTACAATCGTACAATAAAATACCAGTGTATAGAGAGGATTTAAAACAGAAAATAAAAGACAAAAAAAAAAAAAAAAGAATATAGTAAAATAAAACAAGGTGTATACAATATTTTTACCTGTTATACCTATGATAATAAATGTACAAATACATCTACATAACAAAATTATAAAAAAGAATACCAGTAGAACATTTTTCAAATACATTTTAAAAATTTTATCCACGTAGTACACATATTTTATTTATTTTACTCTAAAATATACATACTACATACATACATACATAGGTATGAAAAAGAAGTTGATGATGATTATTGTAAAGTCAGCAGGTCACCACACGGCTTCAAGACTTTAACTATAGGTGTACACACATATTATGTATGTATGTATCTATACAGAACAAGAATAGGTACAGCATCTAATATATATATTTTTTTTTTTTAAAAAAACTTTAGTATTTTTCATCTAGCTAGAAGCAACATTAACGTTAAAATATTATATATGAAAGAAAAAAAAGTAAAAAAAAAAAGTATCTATAGAACTTAGTTTAGTTTCAACTTTTCAAGTAATGAAAAACCACCTGAAGAGTAATGTTCTTATATATGCCATATCATTAAATTGTCATAATATCATACATGTACATAATATATTAAAATACTGTATCTACTTTTTTTTTTTTATATTGTTGTTGTTATTATTATTATTTAAAATAGATAGTGTGCGGTTACAAATGTATCTTTTACACATAGTAACTAAAATAAAAGTGTAATATTAGTTATGCTTATTGTATAATATAATATAAAAAAAAAATTACTATAATAAATAACGCTTGCATTTAACTACTTAAAAAAAATAAAATAAAATAAAAAAACGAATTAATTTAATCTATTAAAGTCATGTGTATTGTTTTGAATTATTCACATCAGCAGTTATGATAATAGTGCATTTAAAAATAACCCGTGCTTTACTAATTTTCATACATTTTTTTTTTTCATATAATTTTCGTACTCAAGTGAGGAGTATTTGTTATCTGAATTGAAAAAAAAAAAGAAATCTAAAAACACTACCTGTTATTAATTATTATACAGAACAAGAATATAAAGATATTTTAATATAATAATTTTTTTTTTAATATTTGTGTATAAAAGTGTATTTTTTTAAATACGAGTGAATTTTTTCTTCTTCTTTAAATTATTAAAAATTTAAAACTTGTTTTTAAAATGCACACAAAAAGAAGAAGAAAATTTTTAAAATATAAAATAATAAAAATAAAAATTAACAACATCAACAGGATTGACAACGAATAAATAAAAGTGTATTTAACTAAATAACCATCAAGTTCTTACTTATACATTTTTTTTTTTTTTCAAATAAAAGAGAGTAACAGCAGCCACAGTTCAAAGCAATTTAATAGTAACATAACAGCTGCTGTCACACCAAAAAAGATATTTCTTTTTCTGTTGTTTTACATATATATATATACATAAAGATACATGGAAGTTAACCGCGCATATTTCGAAGGTGAATCAACATATTATTCACAGGTAAGAGATAATTTTAAAACTAACTAAACTAACTATATGAAATAAATATTCATTTTTATTCTTTTTACATATTATTAACATACATACTTACACATATGAATAACTTAGTTATTTTTAAAAACTAAAAGTAAAAATATACACATATTTCTTACTGGTTTCTTTCTTGTAGTACCAATCCTTTAACGAATAAAATGAATATATGATATAAAGATTTTCTTCTTTTTGAGATTTTTTACATGATTCATTCCAAATTGATTATGAATTTAAAGGAATGAAAAACGTTATGTACTTTGTATCTTTTTTTTTTTTCATTTTATATAAAATTTAAAATTTTTTGTATTCGTTTTTAAAAAAAAAAAATTTATTTTATCTTTTATATTGATTTGGTTTTTGTAATAAAAAAAATATCATCTCTAAAAAGTTGTGGACACACATATGGACTACCATGTAACGATATGTACATACATATATTCAATTCCATAATTATATATGCATAATATGACACGAATATGTAATTTTTTTTTTCTTGTTTAGAAAAAAAAGATACTTATTTTTTTGATAATAAATTTTGTAAAGCTGGCTTTTTTGTTCAACATATTCTCTTGTATTTTACTTGCATAAATATAGATTAAGTTCATATTTATTATACTACTCGGTAAAATTTATAAAACAAAAGATACATTTAGGAAAAAAAAAATCGAAGCATATTAATTAATTTTGATATATTTAAAACAAAAATAAAATGAAATCAACTAATTAATCTTTATGTTTTTTTTTCTCCAAAGTGTTATTTTAAAAGAACAACAAAATTCCCAATGAAATCATCATGTTTCTCATGACCTCGAGATTGTTTGACCATTGAAAATAAGTACCTACATTACATATACATATTAATATTAATTTTAGTAAATTTTGAAATATTTATTATAAAAAAAGATTATTTATCTAAATTAAACATACATATGTATGTATGTACCAATGACCACGATATTTTGAAATTGCTACAACCAATATGGGTTTTAAAAAATATAAATGTTTCCGTAAGAGTGGAAAATAATAAAAATTACTTTTGAAGAATTTATTGTAAGTTTGGTTTTTCTTTTCAATTCAAAATTCAACTTTTTATTTTCTTTTTAGTATCGAATTTCTAGAAAAAATACATCTTTTTACAGAGAATTAAAAATATTTCTAATAGATAGTTCTCGAAAGATTCCAAACAATTTGGTTTTTATTTAAAATAAATCTTTCAACTGAAATCCAAACCTTTTAGTTACATTGATTAAATAAAGATGAAATCGTTCTTAAAGATACAATGATCTTCTGGTCGTACAGATTATGGCTTTTCTATTATTATTTTGTAATTTTAGTTTTGTTGCAAGGATTAGCTGCTCCTTCCAGAAAAACGAGTTTTCTATATTATTATTCCGTTTCATTTTCGTCTGAATCATATCTACTATAAGTATAACTTTCCATTAAACTCGATTATGTGTAGTATTCTGCTTCTTTCAGCTCATCTGCCTCTATTTCTGTGTCCTCGAGGATTAAACTCAAGAGCAGTTTTTGTCATTGTTATAGTGAATCGCAGAGTGTGACCTATCTATTTCCACTTACGCTACGCGTTTTAATATTACTTCAACTCTCTTCTGGTTAGCTTCTGTCTGGACAAAATTTCTTAAGAATTCGCCTTAGACCCTGGTTTATGAGGACGTAAATTTTCTTTAATATTGTCCTATGTTTCACACCCGTAAAACAACAATATTTCAATACATGAATTGAAGACTTTCAATTTATTCATTTTATTCATTGAGTAAGAAGTCCAGTGTTCTACACTAGATCTCCAGCTTTTTATAATTATTTCCATATTCGGTACTCAGTTTTTAGAACGGATATTAATAATAAGAAAAAAATATTTCTATATTTACAAATACATAATTCTTACTTTCATTTTTTTTTAATTATCGAATTGTTCTAGTCCAAATGACCATAATGCTACATACACATGGTCCAACTTGATTGTACATTGTTCGCTAACCAGGTTGTACGTGTAGGAGGTTTGAGTATTCTTCATCAATGATTAAGTGGTAACTGAGAACAGCAAGCGACATGGAATTCGGTAGCTCAATGGTTTAAGAGCATTACTCCGGCAAAGTAAAGGTTCCGTGGTTCGATTTCCGGTCGAGTCGAATGTCGTTTTTTCATGTTTTTAAGTTACTACATACGCGTTATACACACGGTTCAACTTGGTTGTACAACCTTTGCCACGTTCCCAAAAAGTTAAATTTTTTAAATTTAATTCAACCGTTTGACAAATTCGAAAATTAGTCTACAGCCCACACATTATACAACTTCAATCCAACTCGACTAGGTTGTACAACCAAGTTGGACCGTGTGTACGTAGCATAAAAGCATGTGCTTTTGAATTATATTTTTCTAATGTTATTATTATTTTTTTTTCAATAATAGGTCTTGATATTATTGTTTATTTTAAATTTCAAATTTTCGTTTTATGATCCTCGACAAATCAATTTCACATTATAAGAACTCATTATCGTTTTGGTCTGAAATTAAAAAACAAACAAACAAATAAAATAAAAAAAAATGTTAAAGAAAATAAAATCAATTTGTACCAGGGCATTTAAGTTTTTTTTTGCGGTTATTATTTGAAAAAAGAACACATTCATAAACAAAAAACAATATTAAATTTAAAGCAAAAAATATAATCAACATTAAATTTAGAATTGGTGTTTAAAAATTAAAAAAAAAAAAAAAGTAATAACTACTATAAATAAAAAATCAACATAAATTGTTATCGTTTTAAATGAAAAACAAAAAGAAAGAAAAAACTTTTATTACTGCAAAAAGTAAATGAATTTAGAATTTTCATTGTGGAAATTTATTATTGCATAAAGACTAAGCGAAATATAACATTTTTATACAAACAAAATGAAATACAAAAAAAAAGTTTGAAAATTTTCATTTTCTTTAATTTAATTTTAGAGTATATGAAAAGGAGGCAAAAAAAACAATGAATTTTTTTTTTTTGTAATTCGTTTTTTGTTTTTATTTTTTCTTTTTAAATGTAATTTTCATGTTTTACTTTTTTTGTTCTTCATTATTTTTTCTTATTTTCTCTTTTAAACTGATTATTTTTTATTTTTTATTTTTTTGTTAAATGTGAAAAAGTCAAAGTTTAGGTCAAGGGCCGATTAAATTTAAAAAAGTAGAAAGTCAAACTGGTAGAACGAAATAAAGAAAGAAAAATTTGAATATATTTACTTTAAGTATACATCAAAAAGTTAAATATGAAGGTGGTTCTTTTGATATTGTATTCAATAAGATACTTCTTTCTTAAGATTTATATATCTTATGAATTTGATTAAAATTAATTTTGATAAAATTCTTAATTAAATACATTTTGATGAATATTCTATTGAAAGAATTTTTACGATTTTTCTTTTAAATTCATGATAAAAAAAAAGGTATTTTTTTCATAGTGATTTTTTTTTAAAAAAAATTTTCCGTTATTCAAATTTTTTTTGTTTGTTTTGAATGAAATAGAAGATACTTTTATACAAATTGCTCCATAATTTGTTCTGTCAAAATTTATTTGTGTAAAAAGGTATACCTACATACAAATTTTTATCTAATAAATGTATCTTTTTATTTAATTTCCATTTAATTATACAATTTTTATTATTTTTTTTCTGCATTTAATTTTAATTAAAAAATTTGAAACACGCATTTAAATTCTTGTTTGTTTTTTTTTTCTGTTGTTAGTACACAATTACATTTAATGCAATTTAAATGTATACATAATTGTTATTCAGATTTTAAATTTATGCATGTTAATTTTAAAAAAAATTTTTATAACACAGTTTGAGTATAGTATAACAGTTACGTTAATTCTTAAAAGATTTTCATTTTTTGTTGTATTACTTTTGAATACTTAACAATATTTTTTTTTTTTCAAGTACTCAAACACATTTTTTTTTTGTAGGTTCTAACTATGCATCGTTGCGCATTTACTTAGAACTACTTTAAGTATATAAAAATCTATATTTCATTCTAAACATAATTATAAGTAGTATCTACCATGTATGTAAATGTACATATAAGTAAAGATTTAACAGAAAAAAAAAACCCACAGATGAGTATCATTAAAGCGGAAGTATCAAATTTACCCTCGTCGTATTTCAGTTACGTTTCTTCTTCGTTCTTGTTTTTTTTTTTTTCTTATTAATTCTTTTTTATAAAGACTGTGATATCTACATATGTATGTATGTGGTAAGGGTGTTAGAAACACATTAGACTGTTATGTATATATATACATAGTATACAGATGCTGCTGGATTTCATATAAATGTGGTGCGTCTTTTAACTATTATAATACACCACTATAATACATATATGAATATACCATATGTGATTCATAAACCTGCATAGTGAATATAAAAATTTTATATTTTATTTAATTTTTTTTCTTCATTTTATTTCAATATTTTCTACTTTAAAATGCATTTTAGCTTAAAAATAAAATTATGTTTACGTTTGCATTTTATTTTAAAACAAAAATAAAATAATGTAGAATAAAATAAATAAATAAATTTAAAAAAAAAATAAAATAAAATATAATAAAAAATTACTTCTGGAAATTATTTTAATAAAAATACATACCTATACTTAGGTACTTACAAAAAAATTCCTACATTGTTGTTTTCTACGTACATTATGAGTATTTAAAGTATCTACCAATTTTTTATTAATGTATTAAATTTTCCTATGAAAAAAAAAATACATTTAATGTACAAAATTAATTGAAAATAAAAAAATTTATGTGGTTTTATTCAACTAACTTTTGGTGTTGTTGTTTTTTTTTTGTCGTCATGTTTTTATATACTAAATTATTATGTAATACGTATATGATGATTCCTATGTAAAACCAAAAATGATACCACAATTTCCAAAAATATGTAATTAATTTTTCATGCATTGCTATACTTATATAAACCGAAAAACCACTTTTCATTTTGCTAAATTTTAAAACTACACGTATTTACGTTGAAAAAAAAACAAATAAAAAAACAACAAGAAAATCGTGAAAATAAAGAACTTTTTTGTAAAAAAAAAAAAAAATTAAAAATTTATTATAAATGTGGTATTAATTCGTGCTAAGCTTTTGAGAGTTTTATGAATTTTAAAGAATACAAAAAAAAAAAAAAATAAAAATAAAATAAAAATTCATGTAGAAAAAGTAACGTCAATGAGTATCTATTTTTTTTTTTTTCATAAAAATTGGAAAAAACAAAGTTTGAATATCTATGATATAACAGTAGATAATAATTAAATTTTAAAAATAATTTAGTTTAGTTTTTGTAAAAAATAAAATTAATGTAATTTATTGTTTGTGGGTTTTTCAATTTTTTTTTTCATTATTCATATAACTTTTTTGGAAAATTTTATTTTTTCTCTTACTTCTTTTTATATGAATTTACAAAAAAAAAAAATAAACAGATTATTTTTAATCATCTCCACATTATTTTCGGTGTGTGTGTGTGTGTATCTTTTGTTTTTAAAATTAATTGAAAATTTGAAACAAAATTTTTGGTATTATCCTACGACTTTTGATATTTATTCATTAACCTATATTTCTTTTTCAGAATTTTTGTTTAAGTTATATAAATAAATTATCAACCCTCAAATGTTAATCCAAGATACTCAAATTAACTGCAAATTTTTAGATATCCCTAAATCGGAAATATCAAATCAATTTTATAACATTTTTTTTTTTTCATTTCAATTTAAAGTCAATTAAAATAATATAAATTGTGACTTTTGATATCATATATAGTAGATTTTATGTAGGTGTTCTATTATAAATTTAAATTATATACATAAATAATACATAACCTATATATTGTATTTGATTTTATTTAAATTAAATTTTGTTTCAATGGAAAATAGAGAAAAAACTAATTTAATTTTCAATTTTACAAAGTACATACATATTAAGTATATGTATTTGACATTTAGAAAGGTTTATTGAATTTTTTATTTTTGAATCCACACACGAAAAAAAAAAGCTTGAAATTTATGTATAAGAAAAAACTCGAACCGATAGAGTATTTAAATAATTATGCATTTGGAAAAATTGAATTATAAAAAACAAATGTTCATAAAAACGGTCAATCAAATCTGCTGTTTTTTTGTATTTAAAAAAAAAAAAAGAAAAACATGTATACTTTCTCTTAATGGACCATACACCGACCATACCTTTAAAAATTATACAAAATTTGTATCTATATGTATTAGATGTATGTTGCACAATTTTTTTGTTTTCAAATGTTTTTTTTATTTTTAAAGAAAATTTGATGTTTTTTTTTTCTTTTTTGTTAGTATGTATTACATTTGTGAAAGCATATATAATACAGGTCAAAAAAGCATTTTATGATGCAGCTAAAACTTAATGACTTGTCGATTATCTAAAAGTTTAATGCACCTGTGACTTTATAATATCAAATAAAAATGAAAAAAAAAGTTGATAGAGAGGAAAAGAAGACAGACACATATCATGAAAAATGTGCACAATCATTTGAACACCTGTAGTATATTTCTGTGTTGAAAAAAAAAAGATGTATCTACATACATATATTTTATGAATAATTTAAAATTAATAAAAGATAGAAAAAATAGTTAGCAGATTGACTTAAGGTACGATAAATTTATTGAAAAATACTTTTGAATGTCCACATTCAATAATTCAACAAAAAGAAGAAAAATATGTAAAAGTTATGTTAAGGAAGAATTCAGATAGGAAATGTATCTTATGCAATACAAATATATACATAGTCCTTTATTTATGCTATATTATGCATACTAAATACAATGAATCTTTTTACAACAGAACCAAAGTACATGCAAAACAATTAAACTACCAAACTAAAAAAGATTTTTTGTTTAAGACATAAAGAAAATGTAAAATGTAAATGCAACAGCAAAAAAGTATCTATTGGTTGCTAGTATAAAGAAATACATATCTACAAATATGCAAAATTTAAATGTAAAGCAACAACAAAAAACAATACTGTTATCAGTATTTCATCATGATGTTGTTTGCTTCTTGCATTTACTGTAATTTTGAAAATTTTTAGTATAAAAATCACTTTTTGTTTTATACTTTTTTGAAGTTTCTATGCAGAATATCTAATGTGCTTTAGTTCATTGGAGCATGTATGAAGGTGTTATAAGTGTCAAGTAGTATATTTTTTCAAAGTTTTTTTTTCTTTTTTTTTCTCTTTTTCTACTTCTCTTATACATTTGTAACTTTTAACCCTTTTCTATGCTTGTAAGAATATAAGGTAATATGAACATCATATCATAAGACACATAAAAGCTAAAAGATATGTATATATGTATGTATATATAGTATCTGACAATAGAATATAAAAAAACAACTAACAAACAAAATATCTACAATAGCATATATATAAAGTTAAAATGTTAAAAACATTCAAAGAATTTTCTATGTTAACTCACACACCCACACACACCATACATATATAATAATTTTTCAATAAAATAACTGATGATAGCTGCAGTTGCAATTGCAGAATATATTAAATTTTCGTTTTTGTTGTGTTTGTTTTTTCTTGAAAAATTATTATTACCACTTATTTTGGTTATGGTGGGAAAATATTACTTTGAAAATTTATGCGATGATATCTTTTTGGGTATTTTTTTTTTTTTCGGTTGAGTTTTTTTATTCTATTTGGCATGCATAAATAATTTTATATTTTGTTTTGTAGAAACAAAATAAAACGATTCAAATTGCAATATTTCTACTGTTTCAAGTGGAATAGGTATGTCGATAAAACTTGAAAAGAAAAAAAAAAAAAATCTAAAATTACATTTCAGTAATGGAATATTGATTTTATTTCAAAATTTAATTAAAACTCATTTGAAATGACTGCGACATGATAATTGCTACAGCACAAGCTATAACTACATAAATATTCTATATACTTTCTCTATATAACGTCAATTTTGATATTTGATGTCATTAAAAAAAATATATTTCATATTTTTGCAAAAAAAAGAAAAAAAATCATATTTCTCATCAATTTTCATGATTACAGTTTGAAATTTTTTAATTTAATTTTCGTTATATTCTCATATATTGGATTATGATGTAATTATTATAAGTAACTGTCAATTATGAAACTTTATTTTTTTTTTAAATTATAATATGATTTTCCGAAAATTTTTTTGTTTGTAAAATTGCATTATTGTAATTAATGCCACAGCATCATGTTTCTTTCAAGTGAGTTCATTAAAAAAAAAAAAATGAGATTAATGATAAATCAAGTAAAAAAAAATTTGGGAATAATGATTATGCACTGTACTAATTAACTTTAATTCCCGAAAGCATTAGGTAGGTAAAGCAAATTGGTATTTTAATTTAAAACGGTAATTAGTTCAGGACCAATTCATAATTATGGAAACATAGAACATTATTATCGGAAATGTCCTTTTTAACCGTTCAAAACGGATTACACGTCGTGACATGTGTAATGCATTTCCTAGCCAAAAAGACTAATCACATCGTGTGTGTGTAAATGATATATTCTCATTACTTAGTACTTGGTGAAGAATTATGTCGTAGAAATAAGAAATTCATAGTAAAGTTAAATTTGGAGGGGTCGGGTGTAAAATTTGTAACTTTTATTGGTTTGAAGCTAAGATCACAAAATTAGTTGTTCACAATTAGGAGGATTGTCGGACTGCAAAAATAAAAAATGGTGATGGTTTTTTTTTTTGCAAGAAAATTTTTGGCATTTTTGAGACCATTTGTTTTTTGAAAAAAAGTCGTATCGAATGGATTGAAGAAATGTAAATTTTTTATTAATTTTGTGAAACAAACTATATGATTCATGGAAATTTTGCTTTCAGGACATTTAAATTTCAGGACGGTACAACATTTATTTTGAACGAAGAATCTTGTCCAATTCAAGTGGATAAAGTGGTTTTGTGGATAAAGTGGTTTTCATTTTGTAGCTTTAAAATTTCCAATTTTTTTTTTTTTTCGATTTTTTAAAAACTGTTCAATAAAAACAGTTTCAATAGTTTATTTTTTTACACTCTAAATGATTTAAAATCAGCAATTTTAACGGCAAACAAATTTAAGTAAACAATAAAAAAAAGTTGTAAATTTTAATTAGTTGTTAATTTATTTATTTATTTTTTTTTTTCAATAAAAATTTATCTTCATGCATTATTAATTTTTAATTTATTTTCTTTACAAGAAAAATAATATTTGCCAGAATTTTCAATTTTTTCCGAATTTTTATTTATTATACTTTTTTTTTTTTGAATTCACTTACTTTTTTACTCTTTTAAATTTTAATTTAAAAAAAAAAAAAAGAATAAAATAAAAAGTATGAAAAATGGTGATTAAATAAATAAATGAGGCTTTAAATTAAAAAAGTAAACATTTTATGCTTACATAAATTTTAAAAATTTGCATATACATTTTTTTGTTTTTTTTTTTTGCAATGTGATCCATTCATCATCATCTTTTTGAGAACAATTTTTTATTTTCTTTTTATGTTTTATGGAAATTTTAACTGTGATTTAATTAATTTAATTTTTTTGTTTTTTGTTTTTACAGTATGTTAAAAATTTTGTGTTTTGTTTGTTTAAAAATTTTGTTGTTTTTCAATGATAAAAAAAAAAAACTATTTGCATAAATATCGGACATATTATATACTTAGTACATATTTACTTTAACATTATTATCATATATAAATTAAAGGTAATTTTACCTATTTTAATTTTTTAATGTACACAGAAAGAAAAAAAGAAAAATTAAACATTACAAAAGAGTGCATTTCATGACATAAATTAAGTCAGCATAAAAAATACTGTTTTTTTTTTTTTTTTAAATATGAAATATTTATCATTAGGAAAAACTGAAGAAAAAAAAATATAAAAAAATAGTAAAATACGTTAGTATAAAAACGTGTACATTATGGAAAGTAAAAAAAAAAAAAAAAAAGTACATATTTACTTTTTAGAAAAATGTAGTGTAACGTACATATCGTTATGTACTTTTATATTCTGATGGACTCTTTATTTTATTGGACATTGGACAAGTTTACTATTGTATTAAAGTATTATTGTCCACATTTTTATTATTGTAAGAAAATAAAAGAAAATACAAAGAAAAGAATGAAAATGTAGACTAGTTTTGTAGACATACATAATATACTTACCTGTACATGTCAAATGAACTACATTAAGCAAAAAAAAAAAAAAAAACGACAGGTAGAATGATATTATTGTGCAGATTTTACACATTAAAAAAAAAATTTAATTTTTTTTTTTTGCTGACTGCTAACTCTACCTTAATATAAATTTCTGTGTTACTGATGGACTATTATAGGATTTTTGAATTGGAACTGAAATTAGGTTTTTATTATTATTTTTTTTTTCTCAATATTTTTTTTTTTATGATAAAAGCTTTTAATCGGAAGTAGGTCATTTTATATTACAATAATAGCTAAAAGGTCAAGAAACTTTTTTTTTTCATAGTTTGTCATTTTTTTTTTTTTTATTTTTTAACATCAATTTTTAGTATAAATAGAAAATGATTGTGGTAGCAAAACACATATGTAGATATATCTAAAATACTTAGATGCATAGTTTGATCATAGTGATGATGACAAATCATGTATCCATCATCATCATCATCATCATAGGTAATATTGTATGTTTTATTATTTTGTCCACTATTTGTTCTTTTTTGGGCACAATCATATATGAATTTGTTATTTTTTTTTTTACAATAAAAGTTCACTGAAAAATCCGTGATAAAATGATGAAAAAAAAAAAAAAAAATGCTGCAATTTCTTTTCTGAGATGAAAATTATCCACACACAATATAAAAACAACATACCATAATTTTTTTATTTTTTATTTTTTATTAAAAAGAAAAATAATAAAACTATATAGAGTGGACGAACAAGTGGACTTTCCACTTTTATATTAAAGGGAATTGGGTTTTGATTTTGTGCATACTATTTTCAACTTCAAATTCAATAAAAATGTATAAGTGTGTGTATTTTATTTTCTTTAATATACTTTCTCTTGTGATGTTTTTTTTTTCTATATTCGATTTAAATGATTGAAACTGGTATGATATGGAAAAAAATTGTTTAAAAAAAAACCTTTTTTTTTTTTTTGGTAGAAAATTTCAAATTATTATTATATAGCAGATTTTTTTTTTTCAATTTCTTGGAATTTTATTTTATTATAAAATTTTTTTTTCGTTTGAACTGAAATGATTAAGCATAAAATATTACTAAATTTTTTTTATTTTTAGTTTTATTGTTCTTTTAATTTTCTTCTTCTATTTTATTATGTTTCAGTTTTCTTTATTTATTATTGCTTCAATGTAATATCGAAATACAATGCAAAATTTTAATTTTAATGATTTTATAGTGACTTAGTGTAATTAACTATTGTTATTCGTTTTACAAAAGGTTATTTGAAAGAAATAAGAGACAAAAGAATAATAATTTTTTTTAAAATTTTTTTATTGTTTTTAATCGAACTTTGACTATAAAAGAAATTTATAATGTAGGTCAATTGATGTGATGGCAATGATGACAATTTTCTTTTGTTAGATTATTATATGTTTTCTTTTTTTTTTTTTAAATTTTTTTATTGAAAATTTTCTTTTTTTAATATACGAGTGTGTAGTTTAAAGATTAATCTATTATTGATAGCTTTTAAATGTGTCCTTTTTGATTTCATTTTTTTTTTTTTTTCAAATTATAGAGATACTTTTTAAATCGATTTTGCTTTATTTTTTATTTTATCTTTAATGCGATTGTTATCATCAAGACTTAATTACGAGTATATGTTATATCGACCGCAACATGAGAATTTTCATTATCATTTTTTGGCTTCATTTCTATGATTAATTATGTCGCATATATTTTTTTTTCTTCTCTTCATAGTTATATGTATGTATTTATTTTTGCTATAAAAATATATTACATTGTATTGTATTGATGTGATGCTCTTAATTATAATAATTTCTTTTTCTGCATAGATTTTATTGGCTTTTGTTTTGTCTTTCATCTTTTCGTTTTTTTTTCAACATTAGAAAATCAAATCTATATTTGTCCTTAATGATTCAACCTATATTATATTTATTCCACCACAATAATTTTCTAAGTATACCAACCTTAATGTTTTGCAATTAATGATTTTGATTTTCACATTTATTTTCAAACCTTCTTATATGTCGTATATTAAGGTTAAAAATTCATAAGAAAGGTTTAAAATTTTGAAGTTTTTTCATGATTTAGATTTAAGATTAAACAAGTTTTTATTACCTGCATTCCAAAATTTAAATGTTATTTGTTACAGTTTGTGTGAATAATATGTATGTATGTATGTTTTTTAATAAATTTTAATTTACATGTAATGTCGAAAAAATTGGATTGTTTTATGTATGTATATTCAACATTGTTAGTAATCTTTGAAGAAAAAGTTGCACGGATCTTTTTATTTTTTTAAAAAATTTGATAAGTTTCGATGTTAATAAGATATTTAGATTCTCAAATAATACTTTTTGGAAGATCTTCTAAGTCTAAGTAATTCCAAAAGACGATATTTTTTTTTCTTGTTTTGATACCACACTTCGAGTGACCTTAGGGAAATACGGGTGGTAAATGGGTAGAAGATATCTATATAACCATTCTCTTTCATTCAAAAAGGGAAGTATTCTTAAGAAGAAAAAAAATTAAAAAAAAATTTCTATTGTCAAACTGAATATGTAAACAATTTCTAAACAAAAATAAAGTCCATAACGTAATTTTTTGTTCGTGTATCTTCTAACAGGTGCATTTGATGAAATTTTATTCAAATTACTAGTATGTGTCAAAATTTTATATGATTTATTTTCAATTAATTATCCAGAAGACAACTTTTATGCCTTCAAGTTTATGAGCCTTGTGTAGTACAGAAACGTATGTACGAGAAAAAAAAAAATAAATAACGACAAACATTGTTCAATGTAAATTCAATGTAAAATTTAAATATTTTTCGATATTATTAGCTAATCGATAAATGTATCTTGAATGAAAAAAAAAAATACTTACAATGAAATTAAACAGGTTTATTGTTTTTTTTTTTTAAATTTTTTTCCTGGTGCAATATGAATTTACTCGTATATGTAACATTACAAAAATATGAAACAAGTCACGTTCTTTTAACGCCATTTGATAAACGTATATTATTACACAAATATCTTAGAAAGAGAAAAAAAAAGTAATATTGTTGTTTACAAAATAATTTCAATTTTTAAAATACTAAGAAAAAAAAATCACGTTGTTATTAAACGAATATTAAATGTGCAAAAAAAAAAATAATAATTGAAAATACACAAACTTTTCATAATTTTCACTGATTGATTTAAAAAACGTTTTATGTGTGTTTTTCTCTGACATTTTTACTGTTTTTACGTAATATAATTGGTATTATGAAATGTGATATTTAAAAATATAATTTACAAAATGAAATTAGCTATATTAAATTACAACAAATAAAAATTTATGTTTTTTGTGTGTTTTATGTTTCAATTTGTTTTAAGAAATTTCAAGAATAATTCTTGTTAATTTTAAATCGTAGAAAAAAAGAACAATTTTTTGAAGTCAACTAACAAACTAACAAAGTATGTATGTATGTATATGATAATCAGTATCTTTTCAGTTAGATAATTAATCTGTATTTCTTTTTCTTCTTTTCATATTATATCTACCGTAAAAATTAATTTTATTTTACAAGAAAAATTCAATGTGTGATTATCATAAAAAATTAAGTTATCTTCTTAAAATGAAATTACATATTACTATACGATACACCTTCTTTGAATTATGGTGGATTCCCTTTTTTTTTTTTTTTAAATGATATAAGATACCTAGTTAAAATAAAAAGACAACCTATAATGTTAAACAATGACTTACTTAGTCACATCATTTAATAATTTGAAAAATTTGTATAGACACGCGTATAAAAATATTTTTCAACTTTTATTTTAATAATAAAAACTAATTTTTATATATACTTATAAAGTTGTATGTATTTATATATATACTTAACATCATGTTATAATTTTTCAAAACATGTGATTTGCATCTAAATAATAATTACTAGTTTACCATGTTAATTAGCTTCTAATGAGGTAACAAAAGAAACTCATTTACCAATCTTATTTTCATTTGAAAAATTTTCGTTGAAAATGAGAATTCCGATGTGATAAATGTGTTTGTAATTTTATAAAATAAAGTACAGGGTGTTTTTGATTTAAAAAAAAAAAAAATGAAAAAATGAATTAAATACACATAAACTTTTGGAAAGTTTGGAATAATTTTAGAGGATTCACACAGTGAGCAAGTATTTAGTAACCGAAATAGTAGATAGATTGTTGCTTCCTGAAAGTGCAGGTCTCGATGTTCAAATTCGCTTAATTTTAGTCCAATATTTGAAACTGTAGGTTTCCTACCTACCTACATAATATGTATATATTATATAAGACAAAAAAATAGTCTTGAAAACTAAGTTAATTTGAGCAGGCTCCGGTTTTATTGAGGTGTTGAGCCATTGATGACAATTGTGGCAGGGTAAAATTTTGTTGTCAAGGTATACAATTCTAAATTCCTCAGTTAACTATATTTTCTCCAGGATTTGTACGAAAACATTCCGACATCTTGCATCTTTTATTTACTCCACATTCGAAGGGAGGGAGTCGAACTAGTAATTTTTTAAGTAATTGAATTCTCTCATTTCATTATTAATGAAAAAAGTTTTTTTTTCCGCTTTTTAAAAATCGCCCTAGAATTTTATCTTGAAAAGTATTAAATTTATTTTCTATTATTATTACCTATTATTTTTTTTTTTTCAAATAAAAAATTTATCAATGTTTGACCTTCATAATGAAACGCCCTGCATTTAATTCAAGTAAATGTGCACTGCATAGTGCACACATTTATAAATTAAATTTTTTTTTCTAAAGAAAAAACTTATATTGGGCTTGTTTCTGTCGGCGTTATATACAAAAAAAAAAAATGAAAAACTTTTTCAAATTATAAAATGTAATATTTCTCATTTTCAATGCTGTTAGTAATGTTTTTTGTTGTTGTTGTTATTTGCTGTTGTTTTTCTTCATATCATCTCTATCTACGTATATAATATTACATTCATATCTAACCAACTAAAATAATCAAAAAAGATGAAATGAAATGTAATATGCTTCACGACCCAGAAAAGTCACTTTCATCTGTTCATTTTGCCTTAAGGCTAACAAGTGAATTATTTTTGTACCATCAAAAAAAAGAAAAAAAAACGAAAAGAAAAGTGTTTAATTTTTAATAACGTTTTTTTTTTTACATACCATACATACAGTAGGCAACTTGTTAGTAGTTAGTTAGGTAAAGTATAATAAGTATCTATATAGAAGTTTGCAATAATTATAAATAGATTATGTGGTAGTTAGCTTTTTCAAAAAATAAAAAAAAAATTATCTCTTCAATTTTGTGATAAATGAAAGAAAATTTGCCTAGACATATACGATATTTTTACCTTGTAATAAATTTCAAAATGTCTATAGATACATTCAGGTTTTTTTTTTTCTTTATGAATATATATACTAATTAAAAAGTCAATTTAAAATTCATATTTTGTTTTTAAAAAATACATACATACTCACAAATAAGATATATATGTATTTTGTTTTGATATTTAATATTTGTTTTATGCAATGTATATTTAAACGTTACTGAATGTATAGTATAGATAGAAATGATGTACATACCAACTTTGGTAAATAATATTTTTATTTGTAAATAAAAAAAAATTGAATATACAACAATTTTAGCATCTCAATAGGATTTTGTGATCATCTTTCGTTTATTCGTTTTTTTTTTTATTTATGAAAAAGGTAATTGAAAGTCACGTTCAAATCACCTGCATACATTGTGATAAACACATAATGTACATCAAAAGTATTATTATTATTATTTTTCTATAGTGCACAATCTCTAATGTTTCTCATATGATTATTTTTATTTTCATGCATAGTTATTCTCATTGTAAATTTAAATTTG
The DNA here is from genome assembly GCA_939192795.1 of Bombylius discolor. NCBI lineage: Eukaryota > Metazoa > Arthropoda > Insecta > Diptera > Bombyliidae > Bombylius > Bombylius discolor. The sequence continues at coordinate 14,567,993 of OW584241.1, read as the reverse complement.
TTTATCTGTTTGTTTTTTTTTTCCTACATATCTATAACTTTTCAAAATGGAAAACTTTTTTAAAATAAAGAAAAATATCGTTAGAATACATATATGAATGGTACAGATACATTTTGTATCTTTATACATTTCTTTTTATTTTTTATTTTTTTTTTATTTTTTCAACTGATATACAATATTATTATAATGCTTCTGTTGTGAATTGTGATGCTGATATGGTCCAATGGATTGTAAAGAAATCAATATCATATTAGAAAGTTAATACACAATCATTGAGCAATGCAGTAAATACAAACTAATATACACAGTATCTATGTATATCTTATCAAAATGTCTAGATCAAGATCTTTAAGTATATAATCAATAAGAAAAAAAAAATATAGAAATAAAAAAAAAATTACACGAGTATCTGCACAATAAAAACATAAAAAATGTTTTACAATCAATGAAGCAATATATATGTACGTTATAAAGATAAATCGATTCGTATACTATACGTGGCTTTTTTGATATAGTAAATATTTTATGTACAGTACTTAAACAATTTAAAAAAAAAAAATGAATTCTATCTAAATATGTATCGAAAGAGAAATTACTTACTTTTTGCTAGAAGGCATGAAAGTTGTATGGTCAGTCAATATGTTTTGATTTATGAACACTTTTGTGACTTTTTTTTTTCACTTAAAAAAAAAAAATTTTTTTTTCGTACCAGAGAGTCAGTTTTGTCGTTTAGATTGTTTCATTTTCTTTAAATAAATCATTAAACTTTTACTTTTCTTGATTGTATTTAAACATTTTTTTTTTATATCTAATGTATTTATTTGTGATTGAGAAAAAAAAAGTATTAACGTAAACAACAATTTCATCCTACACTTAATTTTTCAAATTAATGCATAAATGTACAGGTGCGTACATTTTGAAAATTGAATGTCATTAAAATAAAAGAAAATGTTTTATTTTTGTTTACTTTTTGTAGTAGAAAATTTCTCTGTAAAATATACCGGACTTTATAGTGTTTTTTTTTCTTTCTTTTTTTTTTTTCAATTTAATGAAATGTTTATTTATTTTACTTTTTTTTATAAGAGCTTTAAAAATAAAAGGTGCTGAAATTAATTGTTAGATATTTTTTTGATGAATAAAGTAAACAGAAATCATAAAAAAAGGTAAAATTTTTCAATTTGTTTAATCTTTTTTTTTGCTTTAGGGTCTATAAAATTAAAAAATTTCCATTAATCTTGAGATAATTGATTAAATTTTTAGGTGCTTAAAGGCAGAAACTTGTTTAAAGAAAAGTTCTTCAATCTTCAAAATCGAATGTCTTGAGATACGTAAGGACTTTTGTTTTGAAAGAAACAAAAAGTTAAGTCGCATGTAGTTTTACCCATAGATACCAATCTCATCTTCAATCAGAATCCTTCAGGTACAAGAAACGCTTGATGATCTAAGAAAAGGTGTATTGATGCTGTTACGAAAAAATCGCACTCGGACTATTGAACTGGAGAGCAAAAGCTGGAGATTGGATGAAGTAGAGCAAAGTTATAGAGAAAGCTTGGGCCAGTAACAAGCTGTAATGCTCATGATGATGATGTTTTTCTAACTTACGAGCTGTAAGAATTTTAATTCACAAAGAACAAAAATGCCAAACAATAGTAACGATAAATTATACTAAATGAAGCTCTTTTGATAAATTCTTTTCTTCAACATTTCGGCATAAAAAAAATGTTATTTGAAAAATAGAAAATTTTACTTATGTATGTCTAAATTTTTGTAAAGAAATATTCCATAATTTGAATGAATTTTGACAATGAAATTTTCATAAAATCTTATTCATTATTTTTCAATAATCAGGATTTAAAAAAATCCCTTTAAGAAATCATCCTGAATTATCAAAAATTTATTATTAGAAAATCACATCGATATTTTAATTTTAAATTGAATAAATTACTTCTGTAGTTTTTGTAGACATTCAACCTGACCTAAGGGCATTTTTAACCTGCTGTTACTTAACTTCTTTTTTTTCTTTTTTTTTTTCAATGATAAAATAGATACTTTGTTTTCTAAACAAAAATCTTTCTTTGTTATATTTTGACATTGTTTTCTTATTTAATAACATAATTCACTTTCAACCACAGCAGGGATTTTGAAGTTTTGATGCATTTTAATCGTATAAAAATGATAAGAATCTATATCGCATCATATTTAATTGACTTATCTACAATCTGAACTGACAAAAAAAAAATGTATCTTGAATTAAAAAATTATAGGCTAGATAAATTTTTTTTTTTTGTAGTACATTTAATATTACATATTTATTTTTTGATTATTTTAATTAAGACTATTAAAATTCAATTTTTTTTTTCACTTTTGATTGCGATTTATCATTTTAGATAAACTAAAAAAAAAAAAAAAATTTTTTTCTTTAATAAATATACTCATCAAAGTTATTAGTTAATTATATAGTATTTCATTTTATAAGTCAATAATAATGATCATCAGTGTGTAAAAATGATGAGAAATTAAAAAAAAATATATATCTATTATAATTTTTGTTGTTGTTGTTTAATAAATAAAAGAAAATTTTATTTATTACTTGTTCCTTTGTGTGTTTGTTTTCTTGGTCTATCAACCTATATCTTCACTTTTTTTTTACATGGAAAAAAAAATGAAAATGAAAAAAAAAAAAAGATGAAATAAAAAAAAAAACTGAAGTAATTTCATTTATAGCAATTTTTAATGTGGGAAAAAATCATTGATGAGGAACAAAAAATTATAGTTAAAGTCAAACATGTATAATTTATAACAAACATTATGTTCATTGTGTAGTACGGAGCTATCAAAAAAAAATATATATAGGTATATAGAAAAAGAATCTAAAACTATTATGTGTATCTGATATATGTATGTACCTATGCAAAAAAAAAAAGTCGTTATTTTTTCTTGTCCCCCTTTTTTTCCTTACCATTTCTTAATTTTCATTTCTTTTTTTCTAGTTTTTTTTCATCCTTTTTTAATTTATTTTCTTGTCTACCTTGCATTTTTCACCTTCTTTTTTTTTGCAACTGTTATTATAATTTTCCGTATTTTTTTTCCCTTTTTTTATTTTGTAGTATCTTTTTAATATTTAGTTTATATTGTTTGCCAATTCACAGTTCTGACTATAAAATGATTGCGTTTTTCATTTAGTTTTTCTTGATTTCTCTAAAAAAAAAAATGAGTTTGAAATGAAAAAAAAAACAAACTATATAATTGTTTGGTTTGTGTGTCTGTCATAGATATTTAGTATGAATTTTTTCACTTTTAATTTTTTTTTCTTCTAGATTTAATCTGGTTAATTGTATCTGATGATAAAAGTATAAAAGGAAAATGTTATATGACATTTTATATGAAGATAACACTTTTATTTAATTTTTTTTTATTATGTTTTTTTTTTGTTTGTTTGTTTTACTTATATTTTCATGTCTTGCTTCATTTTCATCTTCAATTTTTTGAATAAATAAACTTTTTCTTTCGTTTTAAATTTATTTTTTCTTTCAAATCTCACCTTCCTTATTAATGGCGCTTATTGTAAGCTTGTAAGATTTGTTTTTTTGTTTTATTTTGTTTTATTTTATTTTTGTTTTCATTTGTATGCTCTTTTAAACTTCGACTTCTTTTCTTTTCAGAAAAAAAATAATTAAAAAATACAAAAAATGAAAAATAATAAAAAAGAACTTATTCTTTTACTTAAGAAAAGGGATTCTATAAGTGAATTTACTAATCTTACATACATACACATATAGATACTTGTAGATATAATCGTATATTTACGTATAGATACAAATACACTGTGTTAATGTATATTAAAATTTAATTAAAAATTTTCATACGTATAAGTCATAAAGAAAATATTTTATTATATACCTATATCATATTATTATAATTTTTCCTTTATAAAATACAAATCATACCCTTAATGTACTAAATCATAATTTTAAAATATCTTAAAAGGAATACATAATTGTGTTTTTAAATAAGCAATTATCTTAAAGAATAATGCATTTAAAAAGAAACAAAAAAGAAGAAAAAAAGGGAAAAAAATTAGAGTATATATATTTTCTTTGAATATTTTAAATATACCTTCTTTGTTTTTTATTTTTTTTTATTTTTGTCTGTTTTGTTTTTTATTTTGTTATTTTTCTATTTTTACATATTTTTCAATTTTCTCTAGGGAAATTTTTTTTTTCATTTTATTATAATTTTTTTATTATAATGAAGTTATTAGAAAGTCATATTTAATTTGTTTTCGATTTTTATCTAAAAATTTCTTTTATTATATTTTTAAAGATATTTGTTTTAAGATTCTTCATTATTTTTATGTCTTTTATAAATATAATCTAGATGAAAATTTAAATTTCATATTGATTGTTTGGTGAAATAGGATATGTGAGAAGTAGGATAGCAACAGTGTGGTTTTTGAGTTTTAATACTCGAATTAATGTTTTCGTTAAAAATCAGTTTTCAAAATTGAATATCTCTACACTCTGTGATCCCATTGATTTAAAATTCTTCATCGATTTAATGGAACCAATTAACCGTGAAATTCGAGGGAAAGCTATATTACAATACTTTTTAAAAAAAATTTTATATAGAAGGAATGTGACTTACCAAATTTGGGCTGTTAGATCTCTATGTTGTACTGTTTTGTACTGATTTCAGTCAAACAAGAAACACTAGATCTCAGAAAATACTTCAAGAGCTCTAAAACATACTTGTGTAATAAAAAGTGTTTCAGTAGAGTGGTAAACGTAGGTCCTACAAAAGTCGACGTTTCTATTCATTTTCCCTTTTACTTTTGTACTAGTAAATAGATTTGGGCTGTTTAAAGTTTGTTTGGGAGCAAACCCTTCAAGAAATTTCTCAGCCAAATTTCAACTTCTTAGTCAATCGGTGACATATGCCTATCTTTTAAATGAACGGAATTGTCTACATTTGTAACCTAGGTAAAGTGTAAACGAAATCGGAGTGTAAGAGAGTGTTTTCGAATAAACTAGCTTAGCTGATTACCCAACGAAGGCTATATCGAATTTTTCTTTCAAAGCGCAGCAGGTCTATGTAAACTAAGGCATATCTCTTTAGTCATACTTCTTCTTCTTTCACGACTCTAAGTACATACTACGACATAAAATATTAGTCAAATACTTACATAGACCCTTTGAATTGAAAGTGCCTTTCAAAATCACAACGCAAAAAATAAAAAACATTTTTTTTTCTTTCTCTCCACTTTTTTTATTTTTTTTTTTTATTTTTACAATAGTCATTCATACCCTATTAATAAATAAATTTTCTTTTTCAAAGTTACTTTTATAAAGTTTATTTTTTAATGCTTTCCAAAACTAAAATGGCTTCTCCAATAGGACAAGCTATATTTGCCATTATAAGTAAAATAAAAATATTGTTGTAAAGTTCAACGTGAGTCCTTGATAAGGATTTAAAATACGAATTGAATACGTGTCTAATGGTTTGAATGTTTTACTTTCTTAATATACAAAAAGAAAAAAAAGGATACAGTCGCATGTACGATATGTATAAAAAGAGATTAGAATTTGTCTGAATCAGTTAAAAAAAGGATTTCAATTTTGCAAATGGTAAACTTTGATTGACGAAGGTTCCATTTATATTTAGAGTAAAATATAATCGATATGTGTGTAGTAGATATTAGGCAAAATGTATATAAGTAAATATGAATATTTTGTTGATATGAAATTTGCAAGGACTTTTATTTCTAGTTAGACCTTTAACAAATATTAAGAACACATTATTAAACGGATTGATAGATTCTCACTTTTTAATATACATATTTCTTTACCCATTGGATTACAATAAAAATCAATTATCGATAGAGTTAGTAGATTTCTTGTACCCTGTCACGTTTCTCGAATTGAGAAGGACATGTCATAGAAAAATATGATTGTGGATTAAGAAAAAAAAAAAAAAAAAAGGTAAACCATTCATCTTTTATATGGGGAGGATTATATTGATGTCATACATGATTATATTGAATTTATTTTTATTATTCTTATGTATTTTCCGGTATAACATTTTATCCTTGAAGAGGTGTGAAAATAAGTACTAAATTGATATTATTTGGGTCAAGGAAGAATATAATGATTATTTTCTTTTAATATCCTGTTCTTTTTTATATTTATTTTCCTTTTATGTTTTTTTTTTTTTTTTTTTTTTTTTATTTATTTATTTTTTTTTTTTATTTTGAAAATTGAAATGTTAATTTTATTATGTGAATTAGATTTTCTGTAACATAAAAATATCTATTGTACGTATTTTGCGTGTGTTATGAGTTTTAATAATAATTTGAATTTTAAAATTTTCCGTGATTAATTCATGATAAATGAATTCTAAAGTATGATACATTATCGGGTTTGTTTAAGTGAAAAATTTTAATTCTATGTGGCGTCTTTTAGATTAATTATTGACTTGACGTTAATGAATTAAAATTATGTTGATGTTTTTGTTTACAGGAAAAAAAAAATTGAACATTTTTCATATTGGAACGTTAATTTAGAAAATTCATTGCAATGTGTATAAGTTTTTTAATGTTATGAAAAACATGTTTTTAATTTTCTATTTTCATCATACAAAATGGACATGATATCAATAAAAAGGAATGAAATGCTATAAACCAAATGTTTTTCACTTGTTTCTTTTTTTTTGTTTTTTTCTCCTTCAAAATAATAAATTTCTACAAGTATGTATAAAATAATGTGCACACCCAAAAAGGCGGACTTGCATTTGTTTCTATATAAATCAAAACAAAATTTTTATACCAAATAGACCGGAACAATTAATGTGTTATTGGGTATTTTAGTCTCACATCATATTATTTATTGTTTATTTTCTAAATCAATCGAAAAATTCTAAAATAGAAAAAAAAAAGAGTTAATAACATTTCAAATACAATCCGTTAGTAATTATATGTATACATCAAAAACATACCAAATTTAAATCAGCAGATTTTTTTTTTTTTAAATTTTGTGTTTTTATCTTCTTTTTTTTTTCAAAACATAAATCACATTGTAAATTATCTAAATTTAATCAATGTGATCATTGATTTAAAATCCAAATTTGGAAACTATAATACAGACATATAGTATATGTATACTATAGATACTCCTCACATGTTGTTTGCATTATTAGATATTATTATTTCCATTCTCTTAAATTTTTCTACTCTTTATATATTTTTATGATTTTTAATGGATATTTTTCTAAAATGGTGAAACATCATACGATTTGATGATTTTACATTTTTATTATTTTTTTTGTTTTTTTTTTATGAAAAATAATAAAAATGTTTATTTTTTGTAAACAAGCTTATTTTTTCCTGTTTTTATATTTAATGCATAAAAACAAGTGTAAAAAATTTCCTTTTTTTGTATTTTTGTCAAGTGCATTGAACCACACACACATACTAAATTTTCTAGTGTGATTGAAATTCGTGTAGCAAACCAAATTGATTTTATTTTGATGTATCTTTTTTTTTTTTTTCTTCCAAAATGTGTTATATTTTAAAATTATTTTGAAAATATTTTTGTTTATATTTTTTTTGTTTCTTTTTGTTGAAATTTTCATCAAAAAAGTATATTTTTTTTGTTCTCTTAAAAATATTTCTGTCATTGAGGAAATTTTTTTTCTTTTTCCGAAATATGAAATCATAATTGATATAATAATAAATTATTTCTCAAATTAAAAATATTTTCCATTGCAATAAAATTAAATTATAATGAAATATTGTCAAAATTGAGAAGAACTACATATTAAAACTTTAATTTAATGCGAAAAACTTGAAAAAAAAATGTTATACAAAAAAAAGTCCCTTTCAAAGCTCGTTAAATTTAATGGGAGAAAAAATTTTTTTATATATACCTAAATAAAAATTAAAAAGAATAATCAAGATTCTATAAGAATGCCTTGTGGTGTGAAAGACAATAATGAAAGCAGGAGATACAAAAAGCATGTTCTTTATGTCCTTTTTTTTTTTTTTTTTTGCTTTTTTTAAATATTTTATGTAGAATAATGTACGAGTACAAGTATGTATGTATCATACATTTTGCATGTACACATAATATAATTTATCAGTAAAAGTAGAAAAAAATTTTTGTTTGTTATCCTGAGACATAAAGCTCTCGAAATCTTTTTTTTTTTTTAAGAATAAAAAAAAAAGGAAAGAAAAAAGAAAATTTAGGTCATTTCTGTATAAACGAATAATTTTTCAACACTATATGTATGTATTATCTAATACAATTTATAAATATACTATATGTATAACCAGTGCTCGTATATATAATACATACATAATGTTGAAAAATTATGTGTTAGAGAAATGTTATAATATTTCGGTACTTGATGATAATGGAAAAATGTAGAATATTTTTTTTTAAATGGGATTTTAAAATATTCATCCATAAATCTTATAATGTGAAAAAAAAAAACATTGGTGGTATACTGTATGTGTAAAGCATTATCTATTGTTCTTGTAGGAAAATTTGTTATGGTATATAATTGTACATATTTTTTCTAGCATGTTGTCTGCAATAGTCTTTTGTTTTATGTAAAACATAAATACAACATGATGTTATTTATTTTTTTAATTTTTTTCAAATAATTTTATATTGTTGGCTTTTTTTGGGGATTTTCTGAGAATAACATAATGTTGAAAGATTTGTATTGATTTTTGTTTTAAAATCACTGTCATTTCAGTTTTTCTTTATATTTTTGTGTTTTCGAAGAGAAAACTGGTGGAAATTTATCGCCAAAAGTAATGAGAGCAATGACACGATTGGACTACGATTTATTTCTATTTTTTTTTTCGGTGATAAAAGTTCAACTCATAAGATTTTCTTCATATGGTAAAAATCAAGTTGATAATGAATTATTTTCAAGGGTATCATAATATGTACATATGTAATAATTCTATGTATCTTAAAAAACTAAATTTTTCAAATGTATATTTTTTAAAAATTTAAATTTTGTTAGAACGTTAATCGTATTTACTTTTTTATACTAGGAAATTTTAAGTATGGTATACCAGGAATTTTTGTGATTTTTGAAAAAATTACTTGAAAACAAGTTGGCTAAGGTCTGGAATTTGAAAATTAATTCAAATGTTAAGCAGGTGTGCTTTGGAAAAAAAAACATATTTTATTCTGAAATCTCACTTGAAATATTTACCGAATGACATTTCCGTGTCATTTAATCTAAATTTAGAATTTATTTTTAGATTTTAGGGTTGAGATGTTATTTTAAAAATTTTAAAGATTATGACCGCTATTTGAAAATTTTTTAAGTTTTAAAAATGATGTTGTTTTTAAAATTCGAACGAGAATTGAATCTCAGGAAAAAAAATTTTAAAGAAATAAAAAGAAATATGTACCATAGATACATAATTCGTGGGTTAAAAATTCTACTATCAAAGGATTTTGAAAGGAAACACAGATTTTCTTTTTGAAGCAATAAATTTTAAATTTAAAATTCTTTTTGAGTTGGTAAATATTTTCACAATGAGAATATAAAAACGATACATTTTCATTGCTATCCAAAAACATTTGGAGTTTCTGGTAAATTTTTTTTATCGTGGAAAAATTCAATTATTCTTTGAGATTTTAATTGAAAACGTATATACATATGTACGTAGGTTCAAAAGTTCCCGGCCTGATGTATATACGCGTCATGAAATTTCAATAATTTTCGGCACATTTTTATATAGCTGCTGTTTCAAAGGCCACAATTTTAGAATGCAAAATTAAAAATATAATAAAAATTTGGCCCTCAGTGATAACTATTCATTTTCAAAATTACTATCTGACCTTTACAGAAAACTAATTTAACATACACAAAAAATTCAAGCAAGCCATTTTGGACCATTTTGAAGACAAAACAGAGTACTTTTATAAAGTGAGATTATATTGAAAAATGATATATGTACATATATGTTTTTTATTTCCAAATATGTCCTCTACCTTAGGACGGAAACTTTTGGACCTTACTAAGTATATTTATGTATTAATCAAAATTACTTGAAACCAACATGAATTTTCCATTTTAAAAAACAATCAAGCAAATCAGACTAATTTCAGAAATAAATGAATAATTTTTATTTCTCTTTTTCAATTAATGTATTTTATGGATAAAATTTTTTCAATAAATTTTAAAAAAATATAAAAAAATAAAAGCCAAAAACAATATGAAAGTGTATCTTTTTCAATACAAAATTTACTAGCACATTGTCAACCATATCATTTCAAAAATAACATTTTCAAGTGGAATAATTGAATTTTTAAATATGCACATTATGTACACCATATTGCATGCACATTTCATTCATACATAATATTTGTACATATATTTTTTAAATTATTTTTCTATATTAAATATTATTCATCAATCATTTATACAATTATAATCACATTGAAAAAAAAAAATGACCTTTAACATTAAATAACTTTATTAATAGCAATATATTCGATAGCAAACATAATATTCAATATTAAATAGATACAATCAAGCTTTTCATATATTTTTCTTTCCTCTTTCCTCTCTGTTTTTTTTTTTTCATTTGTAATTTGTTTGTTTAATTTTTCATGTCTCATTTTATTTATTTTAAAAATTTGTGCACTTTTATGATCTTTTGTACTGTTTGTAACAATGAGAAAAATTCAACAAAGTAAATAGGATAATATGAAAATTAAAAAAAAAAAGAAAACAGAAAAAAGAAAATTAAAATGTCCTTTTTTCTTGTACATGCAAACAATTTTGCATTTTTCTCATTATCATGATTGACTTGATTCTGTTATATACGGTCTTCTAATATCCCTTTCTTGTTTTTTTTCTTCCTTTATTTGTTCTCAAGATTTCTTTTTTAGTATTCTAGTAAATTGGAAGAGACTTTTCTTTTTAATCATTATCCTTTTTTTCTTTCTTTCTTTTTTATGTAGAAAGAAAAAGTAGAAACAAGAATGACAGCATTATACTTAATAATAGAAAGAAAAAATATATATAAGAAAACAAGAAAAAATAGTTTAAGAAGTTCAAGAGACTATATTATATTTTGTGAATGGGATCACAAATTGAGTGCATCTTCAACTTAGATTATACGTATGTATGTCTATGTATAAGAAAAAAAAACAAATATAAATATGTAGATATGTACAATGAAAATAACAAAACATATATAGCACATTTTATAGATAGAAGATACAGTGTGTGAATAATAAGAGTAAATATTATAGTTAAAGTTTAAACTGGTAGTCATGTTTAAAATCTTGACATGAATAAAAAAAAAATAATAATAAAGAAATTAAAAAAAAAAAAAGAGATTTTATGAAAGATGATGAAATATGTAAATAGGAAATATTATAAAAAAATATACTCCTAATAAAAAAAGCGTATTGAAAAAATAAAAAAACAAAAAGACAAAAGAAGTTAGAAAAAGATAAAAGGATTATAATTTTATTATTCCATAATATTGACGCAATGAAGTAATAAGCTGTAAAAGGATAATTTTTGTTAAGTGAAAAAAAAGGAATTAAAATATTGTTTTAGTGGGATTCCTGATGGTGATATTGAAATTGATTTATGGTTTGGTAAGATTACAACTTTGTGGTTTAAAAATAAAAAGGGAAAAAACAATTATTTTGTTCAATTGAAATTGATTGTTTCAGTTTAATCTTATTTTTGTTCTTTCATATTCGGTGTTCGTCAGATTCCTATATTTTGAATTCTAGCAGATTTTAAGTTGGTATTCTAGGTGTTCAAAGAATGTTATAATGATCTACTGCATCATTTTCTTTGGATTTTTATCATTCTTTGATCCTTATATGTACAATGTAACCTTTCTTCGATATAGGTGAGGTTCTTCAAAACGAATACTTCTCAGTATTCTTAGTTTAGAGTTAGAAGGTTTTGGTTATATCATACAACAGGTTTAACTTTTTTTCGAAATGATTCTACCCCATGGGATACATTTGATTTTTCTTTTTGCTGTTTGCACTGAAAAAAATCTATTGCGGATTTGTAAACTCTAATGATTTAGTTGAACCTTAAAATTTTATAACAATACTTAGGCAGATATAAAATGACAGTTCGCACTCGTCTTTGACAGTATGTACGATTTACCTGAAATTGCACTAACAGACCCATAGAAGATGCTATTGAAAAACCTGGATGTGTTTCAGGATAGGCCATGTATAGAAAGACATTCATAATGAGTCTTCAGGTCTCTAAGTGGAATTGCTTTCTGCTATCAAACAGCTCCAGTCACCTGATCTAACCTCATTTAGACTGATATATAGTTAGAAGTTTGGAATGTTTAAATAAAAATAGAGCACAGATTGAGATTTTTTAAGGTCAAAGGTGAGGAAAATGTTTTTAAGAATAAATGAATAATGAAATGAGAGTTTAAATCACAAATTACAGTTATGGTGTCATAAAGTTGACATTTGATTAAGATTCTTTTAAAGTCCCACTTAACATTATAAATTCTTTTGCAATGAAAAAAGTAATAACATTTATTTTAATCGATATTAAATAATCTCAATATTACAAATTTGTCAAATCAGATTTGTTTTGAATATGTAATTTTATTATTTACAATCAATTAAATAATAATTTATTTTACAATTAAATTTAATTTATTCAATTTCATTTTCATTTTATCCTTTTTTGAAATATTGAAAAAAAAAAAAAATTATTATGTAATTTGTTTCCTGTTAAAATTAAAATCATTACAATTGTACTTCATAAAAGGGCGGATATTCTAAATATGTAGAAAATTTACACATACATATGTATATACATATATTGTAATCGTTTAAAGCTTATTTATTGAAATATTTATATATATGTACATATATACATATGTATGTATTCAATGTATCTGTACATAAAAATGTATCTAGAAAAATTAATGAATAATAATGAGACTTTCATACATTTTTTTTATCTTCAAAGTGAAAAGTTAATATTTATTCAACGAAACACAAAACACAAAAAAAAAAAAAAAGTACAAAACCATGTAACAAAAAAGAAATTTTGAATTCTAAACCATACACTTAATAACATTTTGTATAAAATGAAATCATCATCACGTATATTGAAACTATTTAAAATGCTTTTTTTTTTCTTTTCGAAAAAATTCCATAATGTAACGTATCATGTTTTTTCTATGATATATCTATTTTATTTTTTATTTATCTTTTCTTTATTTGAAAGTTTGTATATGAAATATTTTTCGTGACAAGAAAAATATATCTAAAAAAAAAAAAAAAATTGTTAAAGTTTATTCTCTCATTAAAATTATAACTTTTGTATGTGGTATTACACACTCCAAAAAAAAAAAAATAAATAAAAATACTATATTAGAAAAGTTTACTGTAAAACGTTACAATTTTGTTTTATTTTTTTTCAATTTGTGGTCAATTTTAAAGTGCATATCATGTAAAAGATATCTAAATACTCGAAGAAAAACTTTTTTAGACAATTAAAAAGTAAATTTTCTAAACGACAAAAAAAAAAAAAACACAAAAACATAACAAGATAGAGAAAAATGTGACATGAAAGTTGTGAAAATATTTTTATCAATTAACGTACAATAACAAACAACATTATTTTGAAATACTCTATTTTTTTTGTACGTGGCTTTTTTTAAACGTATTCTTTTCCTTTTTAATTTTGTTATTTAATTTGTAATAGAAAAACTTACAGAAGTTTGTTCAAAAAGCAATTTTAAAATAATTGCATGAACGAAAGAAAAATCCTGCAGGAATGTTTATTCTTGGTTTTGTTATGTTTTTCTGTTGTTTTTTTTTTCGTTTTTTTTTTATTAAAGTTTGTTTTTTATTTTATTTTTCATCTTAAAGTTTTGTTTATCTACGTGAACGAACTTCTTAAGAACTTTCTACTACATGAATATATGTACTTAAAATTTATATATAAATGTATGTCTATTTTTTTTTTTAAATTTAACATAAAAATTATTTTCAAAATTTAAAACAACTTTATCTTTGGGGGAATAATTTTTTTTCTTTTTCTTTTTTTAAAATATGAGATATAATCCTACGGAAAAATATTTATGTTGGATTTCAAGTCGAACTGAAAGGTTTTTTCTTACTTTTTCATATAATATCTATTTCGATTTAGTATCTGTTTCATTTTTTCTTGAAGAAATTATTAAAAGCCCAGTTTAACGCTCAAAATACTGCCAGCAGGACCAACAAAAATGGCAATATGGTAAAAAGTACAAGTCTTACTTGTAGTAGCTAAGAAAAGAAGCACAACATTCGATCAGACCGATAATCGAACCACGGACCTTTGCCTTTCCGGGGCAATGCTTTTACCAATGAGCTATCGGATGCCATGTCGCTCGCTGTTCCTAGTTACTACTTAATCATTGACGAAGAATACTCAAATCTCTTACATAATACTTTATAAAGTTTTGACGCAGATTCGAATTTACATTCTAAAATAGCCAAAATAGAAAAGTTTTAAACCGATTGTCGGTCTTCAGTAAGGCTCTTTCTTAGTCTTGGTTTGCCTTAATTTATAATATTTGATTCAATTTCGAATTGATATTACAAAATAGCGAAGTTCTGAATTGATTGTTATTCTTTGGTAGGGTTCAAAACCTTGGTTTTTCTTAATTTACAATATTTGATTGAAATTCGGATTTATGGTTCATTAATGCGAAGTTTTAAAACAATTTTCGGTGGATCTTTCGGTAACATTGTACACTTTGGTTTGTAATGAGAAGAAGAAGAAGAAGAAGAAGAAGAAGAAGAAGAAGAAGAAGTTAATTAAAAATAAAAATCGTATAATATTTAAAGTTTAAAAAACATTTTTAATTGATTTTAAAAGAAGTGGTATACTACACGCCTAAAATCGATTTTGTTTTCCTTTTTTTTTTTTCTAAAATTAATTTAAAATTCATATGTATAAAAAGGCCTCAGAAATATTATATTCTTTTTTTTTCCACAAAAAAGAAAATCTTTTCTCTAGTCAAATAAACAATCAAAATTAATGTTTTGTATGAAAATATTCTATATATGTATATACAAAATTGTTGTCATTGTAGTTTTTTTTTCGAATACAAAACTATGAGATTTTCATTTATATAAAAGAATTATTTCTATTTTATATTTGAAAATGAAAAGTGTGGGTAACCATTTTAATATTTAGAAACAATTGTGTGAATTGTGTTACATATATGTATATGAAAAATATTGTTGGTATTTTTTTTTTCGGTTTTTGAACAGAAATATACGAGTATGTATGTATGTATAACTCTAAATGCGCATTATATTGTTAAAAATATATGTTTTTTTTTATATGGTTTTAAGAATTATTTTCATATGAATTTTCAATTTTATACAATAAAATTTTGTGTGATATATTATAAATTTGATGATGTACCACTATTACATAATACACAGTTATATGTACATATGTATGTTTTTTTGCAAATATATAGAAATTATTGCACCGGAAATTATTCAATTTTAAATTACGTGAACTGAAATAAAATGAAAAATAATAAATTTATTGTTTTGCAAGTGTGTTTATATTTTAAAATGAATAAATAAATCACAAAGATTTATTTCAATCTGATTTCAAAGAATCCTTTTTTTTTTTTTTAAAATATATTTTATTCTATTGGAATTTATTTTAAAAATTCTGTGAATGTGTATTTTTGTGGAATCTATACATACAAACAATTATAATTTTTTTATTGTTCGATATATCATACATACTTTTTTAAAAATGTTGAGTGTTTTTGTTAATGATGTTTAAGCTTTTTGATTTGTTTCTATTGAAGATTTCATCATAGATTAGTTTTCAAAAAACAAAAAGTAAATAAATTATCGTGATATAAAAGGAAAATGATTTTATTCACACAATTACACTTTTCAGGCATTATCCTTTACTTAATTTTCTTGTTGATGCTTATTACTCACGTAAATTCAATCAAATGTTCATCAAAACTATCTATCTATCTATCTTTTTGTTGTGTTCTAGATTTTTTCATTTTTAATTTAATTTGCCAGCAAAACTCTGTGAGCCTTAAATAATCTGAATCCTTATTTCATTACTGATCTCATTTACAAGATCATTAAGTTAAAATTTAAAAATCTGAAAAAATAAATGAACTAAATTCAAATCATGTTAAAGATTTTCCTTAATTTTATTTTTGTCCTTATTTGAAATACGCGAGTACATATAGAGCGTCATTTCAGTGAACGTGTAATCGATTTAACTTATTTTTTTTTCATTCACTTGATATCTTTCAAGAAAAAATCAATTTTCATGACAAGAATGTTAGTGATTTTTCGGTAAAATTAACACAAAAAAAAAAGGAAAGTTTAGGAATTCAGGTGTAAAAATCGGTGTTTTAATTTTTTTTTCTCTCTATTTAAATGTGAATGTATTTTTTTTAAAACACAGTTTTGTGTCCTGAATACAAATTATTTGTACTTAATTTTTATTATTTTAAATAGAAAATACGTATTTACGCAAATAAAAAAATTTCTATTTAATTTTATTTAAATAAAATTTTTTTTCTAAAAAAATAATGCAAGTGAAAGTTAAGATAAAGTGAGAAAAATAAATAAAGAAAAATAAATGAAGAAAAATAACATGTACTTAATCTATAAATTACCATATTAAAAAATTAGGGCGAATATACATATGTATACATCACATACGTAAATACATATGTATGTAAAAAGTCAACTTAAGTATTAAATTTTCGTTATTTCACTTAACATAAACTTTTACTTTGACAATGAAAAAGTTAAGAAGATGAAGAGAAAAAAAAATATCTTTTTCATTTTAGTACATCATACAAGCATTACAACAATATATGTATAATACATATGTACATACATAATATGTTTATTTGATTTTGTAGATATACATTTATCTATATCTAACTTAACCAAAAATTATAATCGTGTGTAATTTATAAAACTGGACATTTTCAATTTATTTATTTTTTTAAATATATATTTTTAGTAGATACATATATACATATGTATGTATGTTTTTCTTTTAAATAAAATACGTGATTTGGTTTTGATGTTAAAACATACTAACAATTTTTTTTTATTCTATTTTTTTTTTTTAGAAATATCAAATAATTGATCTAAATTGTTGAAAAAAAAAAAAAATAAAATAAAATCAGAAATAAAGAAAGTACCTAAATACATTTTGTACACATAAGAATTCCAAATAAAATATGTTGTTTGTTTTTTTTTTTCTTTTACAGGAATGATGGTCAAAAAAAATCATGATAAAATTTTATATTATTGAATATACAATTATTGTCATTATTACATTTGTCGTTATATTTTTTTTTTTTTCATTGTAATTTGTAATCATATAACAAACAATCTATTTTCATGATTGTATGGGGATGATTGTTGTAATAATGATGATATAAAAATTAATATGTGATATTTAGAAGAAGAAAAAAAATATAGTAAAACAAAAAAAAAAAAAAAAAAGGAAAGAGATTCATTATGTTTTAATATTTCGTGTTTAACGTTTGTCATGGGTAATTAATGTTCTTTTAGTCATACATGAACAATCAAAATTCATGACAGTTTCAATATAATGTATATATTTACTCGTATGTATAGTATATTTAAAAAAATAGGTATAAATGTGATTTTGATAAACTGTTAGATATTCCTTTTATTTTTAAAGTTTTTTTTTTTTCTATTCAATTTCATTTTGAAGCATGCATGCA
The DNA here is from genome assembly GCA_939192795.1 of Bombylius discolor. Taxonomy (NCBI): domain Eukaryota; kingdom Metazoa; phylum Arthropoda; class Insecta; order Diptera; family Bombyliidae; genus Bombylius; species Bombylius discolor. The sequence goes on along the minus strand of OW584241.1, from coordinate 14,550,199 downwards.
GATTTATAGAACACACATATTGTTAGTAAACTCTATAATTAACTAATAATAAATAAATTACATATTCCAAAATGTGAAATGTTTTTTTGTGTTTTTTTTTTTTTGGTTTTCAAACATGTGAGAATTTTAAAATTCCAATATGTAGGGATTTTTTATTACATTAGATGTATTAACTGTTATGTTGTGTATAACATGAATGAATGTTAATTGTTATTATTTATAACGGGGTTATTTTAAAAGTAGTACTTAAATTTTGATAACGAGTATAGCCACCAAAGATTACCTAAATTTGTTTTTAGTTTCAGTAGTCTTATTGAATTTTCAAAATTTCTTTTTTTTTTAAAACTAATTTATGATAATTTTGTTCTAATTTCAGAATAATGCTGTAGAATAACTTCAATTTTTATCTGGTAAGTTTGTAAAATTATCTAATTTCTGTTTGATTTCTATTTTATTTTTACTCAAACAAACAAACTACATAGATATTTAATTGTAAATTTACGGTATACAAAATTTTATCCGATAATTTTTTAGATGAAGATTCCAGTTAGAAAAAAGAAATCCATTAGAAAAAGCTTTTATTTTTATCTAAAATCGATGATATTTTATTTCCAAATGTATTTTATTTGGTGTCTAAGAACTTTTCAAAACTACCATATATGTACTTCCATTTAAAAATTTTATTTAAAATGTCCTTGTTTTATTTCAAAGTTCGATAATAACAGCCAATTATTTTGTGCTTGAGAAATTATAGAATCTATGAAAATTTGAAACATCTTTCTTTTCAATTTAAGAAAAACAAAATAATACAAAAAATAATAAATAAAATAAATTTTCAATCTGAAAATTTATAAATTTTCCAAAAGATAATCCTTGAAGAAAAAAGAAAAACTACATATTTTGATTTTAATTTTCTTTTTTATTTTTAAAGATTTAAAAATCGCAATCCTTTTTTGGCTTAAGTATTTAAATCAAAAAATTGGATATTAGGAGTTGTCAGTTATTCGAAATATAAGTTTTTGATATAATGTATAAAAGTAATTTTTTCAAGGATTGAGGAGAAACCTTTTATCATAATTTAAACCTTGGTTACAATATTTTATTGAAAATAAAAAGTAGAATGAAGAAAATGTGAATAGTAAAAAAAATTGTGCGAAATAAAAGTATTTTATGATAAGAAAAATCGAAAGTTCTAATATGTCTTGTTTGTCCTTGAGAACGTTCATATGTTCTATTTAGGTATTTTTATATGTGAATGATATTATGTATTAAAATTTTGTTGTTTTTTTTTATCATTTTAAAGTGTTTTTAGAAAATCACCTTAATAAAAAAAAAAAAATCGAAAGGATTTTTTTTTTATTTGTCAATGACAAATCATTTTTGATTTTCAATCCAATAATATTTTATTATTTGCGTGTTTGTGTCACCAGAAAAAAAAAAAACAGTTTGAGGATAAAATCAAAATACATACATAAAAAGACCAAATATCAAATATTAAATAATATTGATTTTAATATTAGCTCATCAAATGTCGCACCCTTTATATGTACATTACTCAAAGATAAAAAAAAAAAGAGAATGAAAAGAAAATCTAAATTCACTTCAAATATGTAGGTACTCGTATAGGATTTTTTTTTTCATATGTGTATACATATAACATGAAAGAAGATGTTAAAACCTTTATATTTTATTAATTTTTTTTCTTCGTGTATTTCGAAGTACGTCTACATATTCACCTACATCACAAACAATTTTTTTTATTTATTTAATTTTTTTTTTTCTGTATTTCGGTAAATTTTTTGCCTTACCTTTTTTTTTTTTTTTTTTTTTGAAAACTATTTACAAAAATATTTATCTTTTAATATTTTCTAACGATATTAAAAAGGTAAGAGATTTAACTTATATGTACTTTTCATGTAAGAGAGATTTTTAAATGCATCAAAAAATGTACACGTAAAATGACATGTTTTCAAGTATCTAAAATTTTTTCTTATTTTCTTTTAAATTACATACGAGTAGATACTTATTTAAAAGAAAAATAAAATAAGGAAAAACAACTATAGAAAACGTTATTAGTTGTTGTTTTTAACTTATACAACCTGTGTAAAGGTATTTTTTTTTGATAATAATTAGCTTGTTGGAATTTAAAAAACAAACAAAAAAATAAACAAATTCCTATTTCAGCTGGTATACCAAAGTAATTTTAAAGAGAGAAAATTGTCAAGGAAACAAACTGGAAAAACAATTTTCAAAAAAAGAAAGCAAAAAAATAAAAATAAAAACAACAAAACAGAAAAATAAAAGTAACAAAAAGGTGAAATAATGTAATTTTATACCGCAGCATGTACACAAGCTCATATAGAAAGAAAAGAAAAATTAGTAATAAAAAAAGGAAGAAGACATCATTTGTCATATCAAATAAAATTTTTCTTTCTTGAATGAAAAAAAAATGTTTTTTTTCCCCCAGATTTTTAAGGATATATCACGTCAGAAGGCAAAATAGAACCAAAATTATGTCAAGCAAAAAAACAGTAAAAGAAATTAAAAATAGAAATAAAAATTTTATATAGTACGTATTATATAAGGAAGTACTTCCTGTTTGTTCTACCGGTATACTTGGCCTCTATAAAAGTATACATATGTACTCGTATATGTTTGTGTGTACATACTTACTTTCATAATATAATATTTGCTTTATATGAGCACATTTAAACATACTGTTATAAAATAATTTATTTGACCGGGAAATATATACGCTTTTTATACAGATTTTCCTTATACTTAAAAGCAATTGAATCCTACGACTGATATGGTTTTTTTTTTAATTCTTAAATTTTCATTACGCAAAATTTTTCAAAAAGGATACATATAAGGAGAATGTATTGATTGTAGCGCATGTTTTTAATTTCAGTTTTTTGAGAAATTTTGAGAGAAAGATTAATGCGGGATAATGAGAGAAAGAGAAAAGAGTTTAAGGACTCAGGAGTCAGAACTTTTTCAAGAATGTGTGTTAGAAATTATATATTTATTCATGTGATTATATATGTATCGTATACGCAATTATAATATATATTATATACTTTTCCATGTACTATACATGCATATATGTATATGCATTCATGTTAAAAGGTAAATGATATGATTATCTCATTTGTTATGCAATGTGAAAAAGTCGATGTCCTTAATCAAAAGGAATCTAAAAGTACACCTAATATGTATTAGAATTTAAATACAATTTGTTTTATCAGACAATAAATGTTGAGTAAAGATTTTTTTTGTGTACACCGCAAAAATGATGAGTGTAAAACTAAATAATTAATTTGAAATTGAAAAACATGACAGAAGAAGAAAAAGAAGAAGATAAGCGAAAGATTCTCATAAAATGATGAATATCAAGCTGATTTGATTTTAATATAATCTTTGTGATTCAATGATAATATCTTTTTAGTATACAGTTCGATTGAAATTTGTATTGTGTTGCTGGTCATTTCAAGACAATAAATGTTGTTTCCTGAATGAGTTCTGTCAAGTTCCCAATTTTTTCTTTTCTTTAGAAATCATTTGGGTAGGCTTTGGCTCAAATCGATCTATTACACCTCAAAAAGATTCTCAAAAGTTGGCGATTATGTTAACTAAATAAACCTTGTTAACTGCTGCAATGAAGAGTAATTATATGACGTAAAATGTCATTTTCTGGAAATTTATTCTTTTAATTTTTCTATTGAAAAGTTGGAGAGTTCTTTGAAAAATTGTCATTTAGAATTAAAGGCTTAAGTCTTTTAATATCTTTTAGCTATAAAATTACGTAGCTTTCTTCTGTAGCAACTGAAAAACATGAAAAACGACATTCGACTCGGCCGGGAATCGAACCACGGAAACTTTACCTTTCCGGGGTAATGTTCTTAAACCATTGAGCTACCGAATGCCATGTAGCTTGCTGTTCTCAGTTGCCATCTAATTATTGATGAAGAATACTCAAATCTCCTACACTTCAATTCTATATGCTTTTTTTTTTGTTCTTAGGTCTGTCTAGTATAGTATTTTCTTCTCAAAAACTTTTGTTTTCAATTTCAAGAGCTTATATGGTTGAATATAAAAACTCAAACTTCTTGTAAGTTAATTTAAATTTTGCACTTTTACAATTTTTTCTTTCCTGATCAGAACTTTATTTTTCTTCTGTAAAATCTTACTTTTATTTCACTATTTTGATAGCCCAAACAATAAAATAATTCTGGCAATTCTCTAACTGTTTTATTTATAAAATTTAAAATTTGAGAGCATATATGACCGCATTATTGTGTACTTTTAGGTACTTACTATACGCGTTTATGTACACATATTACCAGAAGATGTCTAGTGGTGTATATATAAAACCAAATATATAATGTTTTAGGGGAGAAAATCAACATTAGGAAAATTGTTTTTGCCTTCATTTATTTTTGTTGTTTTTTTAAATCAAAATAGTGATCTCAAAAATTCAATCTGATGTATAATACGTTGCTGTTTTCAGCTCTTCTAAACAAAATACTCACAATTGTGTAGAGTATACATATGATGCGCTGGCGTAAAAAAGTACAAAATTCCTTTACATATGTATGTATGTATAAGAAAAACAACATTTTTCAATACTTATACTATATTTAAAAAAATAAAATAAGAAGTAAAAGAAAATCTATCCTAGCATTTAGTTTTCGCTTTTCCTTTCAATTATTCGGTTCAATAGAAAAACATTTTTTCAGTCGTCTATAAAAATATTATGGCAAAGGAATAATTATTTATTTTTTTTTTTTTTGATAATTTTCATTTCAATTTTTTTTGTTTTTTTTTATTTTTTAAATTAAAATGTGTTCCTAGAATTATTGAAAAATCCAGTGGAATTAATTTGTGTTTTTTCTCGGTAATTTATATTCTTGTTTTTAAAAAAGTGAATAAAAAAAAAAAACAAAACAAAACAACGAAATTGCTAAAAAATTGAAAATTTTTCTTATCAATCAAAAAAAGTGAGATTTTATGTGAAAAAGTATTTTTTTTTTTTTAAGAATGATTTTAATTAAGTCAAAAAGGATTTAAATTTAAAAAAAATATATATATGAAAATTCACGGAAATAATAATTTTATTTCCTTGTTTGTTAGAAGAAATAAACAAAATTAACACTTTATTGTATAGCACTCAGAAGATTTTCACCTTAATATTCAACCTATACGTAAAAAAAAAAATTTATAGTATATAATATATATTTTTTTTATTATTATTGAAATATATAAGAGGTTATATTCTTTTTGCTTACTCTGAAGGATATACATAAGTGTAATGAAGAGGATTTAAATAAAAAAAAAATATATATGTATATATAAAAAAGAATAAATGATACAGATGAGACTAGACGCTCCCCTTTTTCTCGTATAATTTTTTTGTTTTGTTTTTGCGTTGTTTTTTTTTTTTAAATGAATTCTTTTGAATAAATGACATTTTGTATGCAAAAAAGCTTTAAAAATGCAAAGTTCATTGAATAAATTTCGTTTTTTTTTTTTTTTTTTGTTTTTTTAGAAACGTACACGAAAATTATGCGTTTGAATCTTTTACTTTTAGTGTAGTTTTTTTTTGTCGTTCATAATAATCATTTTGCATATTATTATAATTCAAAAATGGGAAATAATATCCGTTTAATTTTCTACTACATTATACATTCATGAAATATAATAATGATAAGATGTTTTGTATATTCCAGTCAGTCAGTCATCATCATATATATGTATGTAATATAAAAATTATCAAATTAAATGCTTCAATAAAAAAATAAAAAAAAAAACAGTGAATTCAGATGTACTCAAGTACAAGTATTTACACATGACAGGTATTATTATTATTAGGCATATTCAAATAATAAAAAAAAAATAACGTTCTGAAACGTTACCTTGGTAACGATTTTCTACAATTTAACATTTATTTTTTCCTCCTTTTTTTTATATTTTTTGTTTTTGTTAAACTTAAAATCATTGACAGACAAAATAAAAATGAACAAAAAAAAAACAAAAAAAAAATTGGCGTCATTCAAAAAGGATTATCTTTATAGGATTTAAAAAAAAAAAAAAAAATTGTATATACACATTTTATTCCTTTTTCTCTGCATAATTGACTGTAATTATGCAAAAGAATTTCATTTAAAATACATATATTACACATATGATAATAAAATCTTAATGTATGTGCATTACCGTGTAGTATTTAAATAATATGTAAGTATATTGTCTCAAATCTTATATATTATGATAGTACATATAGTACACACCTTAAAAAATAAGAAAGAAGAAAACATGAAAATAAAATTAAAAAAAGGATAATAATGTTACCTGTAATTACATAATAAAATATTCATGTATAAATTCTCTTTTCTCATTCTTTTTTTTTTTATATGTACATACATACATACATATATATTTTTTCTCAACATATTGTTTATTATCTTGACTTGATTGTTCATTTCTTGGAATGAAAATGAAAAAATAATAAGAAAGTTTTTTTTATTGTTGTTATTGTCTTCTTTCTACTTAATTGAGTAATCCTTTTTTTAATTTATTTATGAAGTCTTATTTTTTCTTTAGTTTTAGGGTTTTATTTCTTTAATGTTTTTATTCTTTTATAATTTTTGTATATAATTTAAAAAAATGGAAATAAACAACAAAATAATTGTCTTATGTTATGCTCCTTTGTTTTTTCGTTTTTTTTTTTTTGTTTATATATTTCATCTTCAAAGCTTAACTTAAATGATAACGTATGAACACGTATTAACGTTACAGACTTTGTATGAAAATAAAAGGAAAAATAAAATCTTCATTTAAAATTAAACAAGGTGGAATAAGAAAATAATAAATGTTTTTGCTTTTTTTTATTTTTCTGTTAGTAGTTTTATTTTGTGTGTGGTTATATTGTATCTGACTTGTTTATATATTGAATTTTAAGATAGAAATTTTATATAGGTACTCATTAGAATATAGGGGGTTCGTTTTTACATGAATTTTACATGGTGCATCTAAAATATTTTAATAACGGATTTTTGTTTATTTTTTAAGTACTATAACTTTGTTGGTTCGGGGGTGTTTGCTTGAATATAGATACATATATATTCTGGTTAAATGAAACTTCATATAAATTTTCAATGTTTTTTCTTACTGTATTTTCACTAAAAATATCACATATTAAACAGAAAAAAGCCATATCTTCGATTTAAAAAAATGTTTAGACGATGATGTTATAAATTTCATATACATACATACATACATACATATATGTATAACTTAACTCTTTCAATACGATTTTTTTTGTATATTTTTTAAAAAGTATATATTTATGTGTTAAATAATCTAATCTGTGTGAGAAAATGCCTTGAAAAAGGGTACGCTAGCCATTTAATAAGGAATATCCAGATGTTGAAATGTCATTGCAATTTTGTAACTTTTAAAATCTAGAGTATTTTAATATTATTAAAATTTGCTATGCAGGATTATTATGGTATTATCTTCAAATGTCAGTCACCTTCTGTTCCTAAAAGCAGATATTCAAGGATACCAATTGAATAAAGTTTCTTCTTCGGAAGATTCTAAAAGTTTAAAAACTACACTCGGACTTATGTACATGTCTCATTAGTGTTCTTCTTCTTCATTCTACATACCAACTCCAGACTTTTCTTCGTCAGTATTGAAAAGGTTAAATAAGTCTGGTTAATTATTTTTGTTCCACCCTATATTTAAAAAAAAAATAAATAAATAAATAAATAAATAAATTTGTCTTTCAAGGATTTACTTATTTATTTTTGTGAATTATATACCCAAGTCATTTATTAGTATTATTTGTTTGATTTTAAGTTTTGCATTTTCAGTTGTATTCTTGTGCCGGTAATGTTAAGTTGGTTAAATTCATATCACAAATATTTTATTCTTATAGTTATCCATATTGCTTTGTTCCATATCATTAAATATTCTTAGTTATAGTACATACATAAATAGATAAAAAATAAATTAAGAAAAAAAGAAACCAAAATTACTAGCGTTATTAATCGTCATACTTACAATTAACATTCGTTATTAATATTTTTTTTTTGCCTTTCTGTTTTTTTTCTTCCTTTAAATATTAATCTAATATTTTATCTATAAGTGTAATTGTGTGTTATATGAATATATGTGGTAATAATGAATCTGATAAAAAAGAGAAACAAAAAAAAAAAAATACAAAATAAATGAACGTTGAACATACAATAAATTGGGTCAATAAAAAGGACATTTATTATAATCTTTTAAAATACACGTTCAAAAAGTTTTGTTAATGTAAAACATTAAGGTGAAAATAAAGGTGACATTCAAAAAGACGACACATAAAAAAAAAAAATATATATGAAAAATACTTATAAAAAGAAAAGAAAACTAAAGTAAAATAAAAAATAAAAACAAAAGCTTTGTAAAAAAAAGGAAAAGGAAAGAAAGAAAAAACCAAAATGAAGAAAAAATGTGATTATAAAAGAAGAAAACACACACAGGACGCAAACTTTGAATTATACTGATAATCGTTGTGAAAAATAAGTATTATTGTCGTATTGTTTGCGTTCGAGTGTAAAAGAATTAATGATGTGGCAAATATTATCATTAAGGATTACGTTTTTTTTTTTTGCATTTATACAGTTTTTTGCTTTTTTTTTTTTACTATTAATTTTTAGCGTAAACATTTTACTGTTTTACTTTTTTTTTTTATTATTATTATTTTTTTTTTATTTGAAGGGATTATGGGGGGTTTTTTTTTTATTTCATTAACAGTTTAATCAACATTTTTCCATTGGTGCACAAACCCATTACTCAACCAAATTTAAATTTATGTTAGAATTTATTATACATATAAACCCTCTTCAAAAGATAATCTATAGTTCATCAATAAATTTTAATTAAATTAATTAAAAAAGTACAATAAAAAAAAATATTGTAATAAATTTCATAATAATTCAAGTTTATAAAAATAGTAGCTTATCACTTATGCACTTATGTATATATTTATTATCATAAAATACCTATACATGTTTCATTTTATTGAATATTTTCACTTTAATTCTCAATAATCATGTTGTGTATGATTTAAATGTTATTTTTCAAAATAATAGTGTGAAATTTTAATAAAATTTAATAATTTGTATTGAAATAATAATTTATTTTAATAATTTTAATTAATCGATGGGAAATAAATTTGTTGCTATGAAATTATGTAAATTTTAGATAGAATTGATATACCTATACAGGTTGTGTTGTGACTTGTGAATAAAATTTTCATAATTTAGTAGTTTTAAGGATTTATTGGGAATTCCATGAAAAAACAATGTTTTTTTTCTAGATCTGGTTTGGAATATTTTGGAAGTTACTAACAATAAGAAAAAAAATATAGATTTTTTTTTAGTAAAGAAGACCGCATTAATTCAAGAGTATATTTTTTGAAAAAATTTAATAAACTCGTCAGTCCGGATTATACATTCTTTTTACTGCACGTTTGTTAGTACAGCGTTGGTGAATTGAGATAAAAAAAAAAAATTTCGAGAAAGATAGAAGGGTAAAAAAGAAAGTGTTGATGTGTGGAAAATGTGTTTGTTTTATGCCTTGTTTTTTAATTTTACGAAAAAGAATTAATTTAAATTATTTAATGATCAGAATTTTAAAATTTGTTTGCCTCTTCGACTTTGTTTTTCTTTTCTTGGTGATTTTAAGATGTATAATATTTTAAATTCGAATGTGGTGATAAGAGAGGTGTTCTAGACGCATTTGGGTTAGGCCTACAAATTACTGTAGAGTTTTATAAATTTACTCTAGGATTAAAAGAGTTAAACAATTTAGTAACCGTTGTCATGTTTTTCATAGGTATTGTTAAATTAAAAAAAAAACATTCACACCCTTTAAAATCCATTCCAAAGCTGTAATTTAAAGCAAATCGTGAAATGAAATTGGAGTTATGTAATCATTTCTGAATACTTTTCACTTTAAATTTTAAAAAAATTTAATACATGCTTTTTAAAAATTCCAACTTTATTCAAAAAAGATAGTTCTGTGTTAAAATTTTTTAAATTTTAAATTACGCTTATATGATTTATTTCAATTTTTTATGTCGGAAATTAAAAAGGCTCTATGTCGATTTTTTTTTTTTTGCTTCTTCAACTGACATTGTTTTACAAAGACTTCTTTTTTTTTTTCTTTCAAATTTTCGCTGTCAAAAACAAAAATTTCGTTACATTAAAATTATCTTTTCAAAGTATGACGTATTCTTTTTTTCCTTTTCCAAGAAAAATAAATTTCCTTTAATTTATAAATTTCAACTTGAATTATTATTGTGTTTAAAAAATAATCGAATTTTCTTTTGAATTGCCTTCTTTAACAAATTAAGATTCCTTTTTACTAATAAATGAATTTATCATTTTGATAAATAAAATATATCACAAAAGTATGAAATTGACATTTGAAAATGATACAGAAAAAATAAATAAATAATGTGTATTGTATCTATATATGTACATATTTAGGTACAGATAAAATTATATAAAATCTTTTTGTATCAATCAAAAGATAATTTATAATAAAACAAATCATTATTATAGAATATCTCTTATTTAATTTTTTTTTTATTTTTAAATTACATAATTGAGTCAATTAAAATTTTCATTATTTTAATTAGAACACATTTTTGTAACCTAAAAATTTTTTTTGTCATTAATTCTTCCTTTTTTTTTTTTTTTTTTAATTTTACAATGTCAAAGAATTACTATTAATTATTATGAAACAAATTTCTTTTTTGTCGTTTCATTTTTCATTTTGGCTTTTTTAAATGCTTTTTATTGGAAATTTTCTATGAAACACAAGAAATATATTAAAAAACGTTTTTAGTTAAAGTACACATTAAAAATGTAAAAAGAATGAAAAAATTTAATTAATCGGGTTAAACAATTTTTTTTATAGTTATAATAATGTTTTGTTTTAAAAACGAAAAACGAAAAAAAGAATAGTAATAAATAAAGGAAGTTTAAAAGCAATATTTTTTTTAAACTTTAATTACCTTTTTTTTTTATGAAAGAGAAAAGTTTAAAAGTTATAATAAATGATAAAAATGTATGCCAATTTTATCGATCGATACATGATACTTTATAAAGGAAAAAAACAATCTAGGATACATTAAATGAACTCGTATATCCAATTACCCTTGTTTTTATTTTGAATGTAAAATTTATGCAATAGTTTATACGTGAACTCATTTAAAATTATTTTTCTATTATGTTTGTCCTTGCTCCTGCTGTTAAATAATTACAGTACAATTTGCAAAATGTATTCAATATTTTATGTATTTTGTGGGTTGTAAGAAAGTATTTGAAATTTTACTTGAAGGCATTAGAATTTGATACTGAAATAAAAATATTGAGAAATCAATTTTATTGTAATTGTATTTAAAGTGAAAACTCTTTAAGATACTTACAAATATTTTTTTGAAATATAAAGTAAAAAGTAAATACACACAATCATATTGAATAAATATAATTTTGTAGTGTACTTTTTATCTTAAAAATTTTGTTTCTATTTGTGCAAAAGATACTGTGTATTCTGTTGTTTAAAATTTGGAGCAATTTAATTTTTTACGCTTAAGATTAATATGTATATGTTATCCTAAAATTGTTGGATATATTTATCTTCGATTAGAAAGAGTATCATCATCACCAATACCACGACAACCCTTCATAAGTCTTGACTTATGTTAAGATCTGTTTAGAAGTTTTTCGGTTGGCTGCTTTCCTTTTTTAAATTGAAATTTTCAAGGACTAACATATCTTGAATAGAATCTCCGTATTTGTTCTTAGATCTTTTTCAAATAGGATTATTTATAAATGTTGTCTTTCATAGAATTATCTTGCATAAAAAAGGACATTCAAGGAATATGTTTTTTAAAGGAATTTAGATATAAAAAAATTGGGTTCCAACAATATTTGTGGGGCCTGTGTGGGACAGGGTGAGGGAAGATTTTTCAGTGATTGCCTGTTTTTGAATTCAAGCCGATAGTTTGACTACTGTATCGATCCACTTCAGTCTTGGCCTTCCTCTCTTCTTTCTTCCATGAAAACTTTTTCTACAGAACTATTTTTTTTCCATTCTAATTAGTTAAGATGCCCAATTCATTCTGCAAATTTTAATTTATTTACCTACAAGGTCTTCTGTTACAAAAAAAAAAAAAATCTGGCGAAATTGAGTATGTTTTTTGTTTGAAAGAGATCATATATTACAAAGCTCGTATAATTTTTTTTTAAATCCATAGAGCAGTATCATTTTGAAAAATTCAAAAATGTATCTTTTTTAAAATTTTCTGAAGAAAAGTAAAAAAAAAAATGGCAAATCGAAAAAAAGTAAAATTGAAGTATTATTTTCAATTTCTATTTTTGCTTTGAGTTTTGATGATAAAAATCAATATTATGCATAATAAAAATTGCCGTAGAACAAAGATTCTGTCAAGATAGCGTAGGTGTATCAAATTAATTGATTTTCATATTTAAAAAAAAAAAATGAATTAATCACAATCAAAATTCTTCTTGAAAAATAATCAATTAAAAATATCTTTTTGCAAAAGCAATTTAAAAAATTGTATTAAATATCTGAAACAATAAAAAAATTCCCGTAATCTTTATAAAATTTACATCATAAAATCTAAACTATAAACAATCAATTTTACATTTTCCTGTCAAATATGATTAATGTCTAAAACATTCTCTATGTAGTTGTCATATCATCAATAAATTTTCATGTTGTAAAAAAATTTTTTTCCATTCTTTGTCTTGTTTTTTTTTTTTTGTTTTTGTTTTTGTTTTATATCTCTCATCTATAATTTCCTTTATATTATATGTTTTTTATTATATGTGAGATACATAAATGTTAAACAATATGTAATAAGGAAATTTTACACATCTAATGATTTTTAGATAGAAATTTCTAATATACATATGTATATAAAATTTGTATATTTGTATGTACTATAAAAAATATAGTTAGTAGATATTTTATAAATTTTCTAGTTATAAATCGCATAATATCTTTAAATATCATATACGTGTACGAGTATGTATGTATGTGTGAATGACATTTATCCTTTTTTTTTTGTTTTGTTTTGGATAAATCTGTGATTTCAATCAAAAACTTGTAAAAGTATTCAGAAATGGCAATTTCCTTTGCAGACATGATTAACTTCCTATTTTGACTTTTCAACACAGTGTTTACTAGTATGTAGATGTTATATACACATGTGTATCGAGATTATTTATTGTTTACTCATACATGCATAAATTGATTATATATAGAGAAAGTGGAAAGGACATGATGGACAGACATGTAATAAATGGTTCTACATATATTTTATATTGTACATTGTACATACATATATAGTATCTATTTTAATAATAAACATTCATATTCATGTATTATTTTTGACAGTATAATGTATATATGTATATATAATACTATACACATATACATAAAATTATGTACATACATATGTAACTATAAGATATATTTCAAAATTATAGAATGAATTCATAATACAACAAAATTTTATAGATCTTAATTTATCAAATAAAATCCTTGTCATTTATATCGTTTTGAAATGTAATTTACTAACTTAAATGTGAATAGAATATGAATATATCTACGAGTATATATGATGTGAGATTCTATTATCTTTACATTACGAATAGATACAGATATTAGATTTTTTTTCATTTTTTTTTTCCTAAGAAGTTTGTACGATGGTATCGAGTTTCAGGAAATACATATATGAAGGAATAAATTTAATGATATATGTATGTATGTATGAATGTGATAGAAAAAAGTGTATATTTATAGATCTAAAAATCTAATATCATGATTACGTAGTAAATTTTGTTGTAATATATCTACAAGTATGTATTACATTATCCTGATTCATATTTATTCGGTAGAGTAAATATTTACTACGTAAAATGAGATATGATATTACATATAGACATAAAAATGTAATTAAAATGACAATAAATTTGATATCTTTTCATTTTCAATTTTTGATTGTGATTACAATTTTTTGTTTTTATCTCATTGTTGAATTTGTTTTTTATTTTTTGTTGATTTAGAAAATAAATTTTTTATTTTGTTAAAAGAGAAAGAATTTCTTAAAAAAATTTGAATTTAGCTTTTAAATTCAAATATCTACCAGCATCCATTAGTGTTAATTAATACTTTTCCTTTAAATCAGCATCACGTTAAATTTATCTAAATTTTCAATTAGGATATATTAATTTGTTTAAAAACACAATTCACAGTATATTTTGAGAATTATATAATACATAATACAATTTTAAATTACAAATAAACACTACTGAAGTTTTAAAACCACATTTCCGATGCTTTTACGGTTTTTTAGATTGATATCTCAAATTAATTAAAATAATATCCGTTAAAAATATGCTTCGCTAATTTGATCCACCTTAATTTGATTAAATTTTTAGTTCTTAAAGGCAAACGAAAATCATTATATTGGCATAGTGCATTGTATTAACCTGAAATATAATTTCCAAAAAATCTTTACTATTATTAAAGTTTTGATTAAAAAAAGAAAACATCTCATGTTGCTTAGCTGAAATAACTTTAAGCATAAAAGATATATACATATGTATATTCTTTATTTGTAATTTAAGCATAAACCGAGTACTTAACCTTTAACTTTACACATGTGTCAAAAAATCAAAGGAACAACTCAACAGAAGTTCTATAGAAAATGTGTTTATTCTTTCTCTGTTTCCCAAGAATTCTGTCAAAATCATTTTAAAACTTGTACTGAAATATGTCGGTAATTGAACTTTCTTAATTTAGAAAAAAATTAACCCACAAATAAATAAAAATTCTGGTGAAATTCGATTCAAACATGAAAAAACTCAAAAGAATTATCTAGAATGTGTGATATGTAATGTATATCTATATGTATGTACATACATATATACATATATTTTCTACATAAAAGTGATTAAAATCATCGATTAAAATTTATTCAAAAAAAAAAAAAACCAAAAAAGTAATAGAGATATCATATTTCCAAAATAGAACAAAATATAATTTCCATGTAAAACACTTCTATTAAACATATAACATACACCTACTACAAGTTTAATCGATTAAATAAAATTCATAACTTCCGAATATCAATAATCTATTAAAAATATTACTTTTATAAAAATCGATTTTGTTGTTTTTTTTCTTTTTATTTTTATGTAATTTATTTATTTTTATAGGTTTTGATTCTACGGTAATAATAATAATGGACAAAAAATTATTGATTTTCTTCCTAAAACATTTGAATTGTTACGTACATATATATGTATGTACGAGTTTTTCTGTTTGGTGTTTCACAGGGTAGGGTGTTTTTTGTTCTTTTTTTTATCAAAGAGAAATCGAGGGAATTTTTATTGTGGCTTGTTTTGAATAATTCTCGATTGTCATTTTAGGTCTCATGAGGATATAAAAATAATTCTTTTTCCTTATTTATATCTCAATTTTATTTGTTTGTTTGACAATTAAAAAAAAAAAAATGTTGTTTTTCTTCTACTGCTTTGTAAAACTACCCTGTATTTATTTTAATAATCAGTCACAGATGTTCAAGTTTGAATTACAATATTAAACAAACATATATGTATACATAACGAACAATCGAAACTAAAATAAAAAAATATTAAAAAAAAACTTCCTAATTTCGTATTCCACCTACACTAATATTTCAACTTTTTTTTTTTTTACTTCCATTTAATATCAAATTTTCAATATAAAAAGATTATGTATCTCTAATATTTATCTGATGTTTCTGTATATGTATATATAATATCTTCTTTTTTTTTTTTAATCTTATGTCAAAGTTAAAAGGAAAACAAAAAAAAAAAGTTATATGTATATGAAAATAAAGATATTGACATACCAAATCTATATATGTACATATGTATATACGGAAGTATGCCTCACCTAAATATATGTACAATTTTTTTTTCTTTTTTCATTTTTTTCACACTTTATACAAACTTAAACAGAAATTTATATTTTAAAAGAAAAAAAAATTTCAATTTAAAAAAAAATAAATAAATAGTTTTTCAATACTTCAGCAAATTTTCAAGATATTTTCCATTTATCTCAAAGTAAAAATAAATTAAACATGAAATTGAATACATTATCACTTGAAATTGTTTAGGAAGAAAAATAAGAAAGAAAAAAAAAATTTAAATAAGATTAAAAAATAATAAGAGAACAGAAACAACAACAAAAAAACTATGTGACCTAAAAGAACCTACACAAATTCAAAAGAAAATAAAAATATACTGGCTTTATTAAAAAAAAAAATTGAAATGTTTTGGAAAATCAATGTCAAAAATATACTTTGAAAAGATATATCTTTAAAATTAACAAAAAAAAAAAAATAATATTAATAAAAATTGTGTTATGTTTTCAATGATAAAAATTTTAATTCTATTTTTTTTTTTCCATAAAATTTTATTAATATTAACGGGAAAAAAAAAAATATTTCATTGACATTTTCACTCTAAAATTGCTTAAATGTTTTCAACCTTTTTTTGACATTTTTTTTTTTTTTAGTTTTATTTTTAATTTTATTGTTATTATTATTTTTTTTTTTGTATGTATATGTTTGCAATTTATGAAGGTCATTCTTTAAAATATAATGAAAAAGAAATCTTTACTTTAATGTCATTTTAAATCTCTATAGTTTTATTTTTTTGTGGCAAATGTAATTACAATGTGAATTTTAAATTAATTTTGCCTTCTTAAGAAAAAATAAAATAATTTAAATTTATATATTTATCTATGAATCTAGAAAAAAAAATTATGCGTGTGTAATTATATCTTAAATTTAAGAAAACTAAATTTGAATTTAATTACATAATTCTGGTTTTAATGGTATTTTAAATTTTCTTATACGCAATGTTCTTTTTTTTTTTTCATATCTAATTTCCTTTTAACAAAACAATTAGAGAAAAAAAAAAGACAAGATAAAAATGAATAAACACAATGTATTTTCGATAAGAAAAATCAGAAAAGACAACAAAAACAATAAAATGAACACAGCATGAGTATAATATAATAATTTATACAAATTATGACCATATTCAAATTGATATAAAATGCCTGAAGATACATATAATACAAAAATCTTTAAAAGTAGAACTTTAAGCTAAAAAGATACAAGTTTTATGAAACTTTAATGTGGTGGTGGTGGCCTTATTATAATTTATTTTTCTTTAAAAATTCAAATTATCATAGAACAGATTTCTAGGTTATCTAATTTTACTTTTTATTTTTTTCTTTTTTTGTTGTTGTTCTTTATCTTTTGCTTTGCAAAAGGGTTAGTTACCCCTTGTAAATTAGATTGATTAATACTTTTGTTTTTTTTTTCTAATATTCTATAAAAATTAACAAGTTGATACACAAGAGAAAATTAATAATTAAAATAGTACTTGTTATATTATTTTTGTTTTCTTTTATAAATTTTATGTACAAGGGAAATTCAATTTGAAATATTTATGTAATAGGAAATAAAATCTTTTTTTTTTTTTTATAAATTATGTAGCTTCTGTGTGTAATATGAAAAAAAAAATGCTTTCTTTTTTTTTTTTAAATTTCAATTTCAAATAACAATATTACGTTTCAAAAGAAAATAAAATAAAAAATAAAACGAAATAAAATCAATATCACAATAATCCTTTTTGCCAAGACAAAAATCTTTAAAAGTTCAATACACATACTTTTTATATAATTTTTTGTTTGTTTTGTTATTTTGTTGTTTGAGATATTAAAAAAAATAAAACTATATCATATACGTAAAAAGTTTTCTTTTTTTTTTTTTGTCGTTTATACTTAAACATTATATAATACTTTTACAATGTTATAGATACATTTTCAAGAAAATTTATCTTTTGTAAATCAAAAAAAAAATAAAAAATAAAAAAAATAAGAAAATAACTAAAATGATGAAAAAAGGATCTAACAATTTTATATACAAATATTTGAAATGAAAAAAATAAAAAATAAAATTTTTTATTTGTCAAACCGGAATAAAGGAAAACTTTTCAAAAAGTAATTTTGTTCAAGTGTCATGTGCATCGAAAAGTTTTCAATACATATAATGTAAAATGTGTCTCTTTCGTATACGTTATGCCTGAAAAAAAAAAAAAAAAAATTTGAAAATAATAAAAAACAATAAATATTTTGTATGTATTGAGTTTTTCTTTTTAATAGCTTTAAACTTTTCAATGATTTTTCAAAATGAAAGATGTATAATTTATAAAATAGAAAAAAAAAATTAAAAATAAAAAAAGATATTTTTTGGAAGAATCAATTCAAAATTTTCTTTTAAACTTCGTTTTACAGTTGTTGTGATTTACAAGTATGTATTGTATATTTTTTATTTATATGATTCTAGACTGATGTAATTTATGATGCATTCTATAGACTTGCTTATGTTATTTTTTTTTAAAAAGAATTTTAACTTTGAAGCAAAACATTTCATAAAAAAGCATTGAAAAAAAAAAATGATATGTTCCATTCCATCTTTATTTCTTTCAATAGCGCTACAGCAGAAATTGAGCAAGGGTCTACATTAAGCTAACTTGAGTTTTCTAGACCATTTTTCCGTAATGTACATATTATCTACGACAGTAGAAACAAAACTAATGTGAAATTATTTTTACCAGAAACGTTTTGCAAACGGTTTAAATTTAAAAAAGAAAAGAAAAAAAAGGATAATTTTAATAATATCTTTTTGGAATATATCCAAAAATAACAGAAAAATAATGAATGCAAAAAAAAAATAAATAAAAATATAGACAAGAAGATAAAATAGATATGAAAGTATGTATACAATAAAAGCGAATACTCCCAGGACATCGAATACATTGTGGAAAAAAATCATTTTTTATTGGCAAAAAAAAAAAAAAAATTTGAAATTTTACTACTCATCAGTGCTTTACTAGCTTTATGAAAACAAAAGCAACAAGAAAAAAGTACTAATAATAAAAGAGAATCCTTTAGAAGGATTTTGATAATTTTTTGTATACTAAAGTACATATTTTTAGATTTATGTACGGTATATATTGTTATTATTCATTGAAAATAATTTTTTTTCTTATCTTATTCAAAAAGTTTATTTGAGTTTGAAAAGATAAAATTATGAAAAGGCTTGAAATAAAAATAGGAAGTATTTTTTTGTACTCTGTACAGGGTGTGTTAAAGTTTTAATTTATATTGATTAAATTTTTAAGTTTTCACAAAAACAAAAATGAAAAAGAAAAAGGAAAGGAAGTTGTTTTCGCCCACTTTTTCAGGAAAATACAAGAACTTTTTAAAAAAAAAAAAAAAATTAAATAGTGCAAACAGAATTTAAAATTTTATGAACTTTGAACTTTTGAATGGTTGTGTAGGTAGAAAGTTAATTTTTGGCTTTTGTTTTTTTTTTTTGTTTTTAATTATTTTTTTAAAATTTTGTTGTTTTTTATTTCGTAACTCGAATAAGCATTTAACACTTTCAGATATTTTAAGGTAATTTTAATTGGTCTTGATCGGAATAGGGATACGTTATTTTTACTACTTTTTATTTTGGAACTGGAAAAGATTAACTAATTTTACAAAGCAAAGAAGATAGAATTTTGTTCCTATTCATTTTTGTCAGCCGCTGCTTTTAATTTTTCTTGAACTTTTTTTTTTTCAAAATTTTCCAAGAAGGAACAGTAAACAGTGGAATGTGAATCAATTTTGTTTTATAATAAATAAATGGTTTTCTCCATTCATTTCTTTTTTTAAAAACAATATTTCATGAATCACTTCAGAAAAAAAATTATTGAAATTTAATTAAAAATTTCAGTAAATTGAAGAAAAAAAAAGTATTTAAATTCCACAAAAATAAAAAATAAAAAATTATGTAAAATACTATGCAATTCAACATTTTAATTTTTCAAAGAATTTTTAATATGAAAATTAAATTAAATTGAAAAATAAATTTGAATGAAAAAAAGAACAAAAAACAAGACATTTCTCATACAATTTATTTTTAGAATCCCTCTTTTTAATTAACTTTTATTTATTTATTTAATTTTTTTTATTTTATTTTTGTGTGTATGTGTGTGTAGAAGTTAACTAAAAATATGTATAAAATCAAATGAATCGTAAAATTCATGTGGTAAATTTAATCTTTGTTTTTTTTTTTTTGTTTTTCATTTTGTTGTTGTGTACATAAAAGTCAATTGAACAAAAAAAAAACACAATAAAGAAGATATATATCGAGTAGTCAGTAGATATAATATGACCCAACTAAATATCTTTCTACTTATAAAAATGTTAAAATTGACCACTAAAAATCTATAAAAATGTATACTTGTTTACTGTTATTGTTTGTTATTCTTATTATTTTTATTTGTTTGTTTACTGCATTATTTTAACTATTTAGTAAAATGTTACTTCATTATATTCGATTGTCATTACAAAAAAAAAAAAAAATAAAAGATAAAAAAGATAAAATTAAATGTACAACGAAAATTAACATTTAAAATTGATGTCAAAATGTAATTAACTTAATAATACACCCAATACACACTCTTTTACAAACATACTCACAACACTTAAATTTACTAGTAGAATATAATGTATTTATTGTATAACTTTAACTTTAACTTTAACTAGAATTTGGATAAAATTTTACAAAAAATATTTCATGTTTGTATGTTTGATTATATGAAATGTGATTCTCTGTATTTTAAACATAATTTTCGACAATTACAAATGATGAACAAAAATAATGATAATAAAACAGTTATGACCACATGTCCATTAAAGCATATTTAAAACAGTTAGTATATTGTTAAATAATCACAATAAATACTAATAGTTTAAATATTAAGTATCTATATACAATAGTTGAATAATCAGCAAAATTTCTATATCATAAAATAATTTTCATATATTAAATAGAAAATTCATTTCAAGATTTCTCACATTCATATATAACAAATTGTACAGTACATTATGAATGTGCAATTATTTTGTAATTGGTATCATTTACAAATTATTTAACAAATATCATACCATAGCATACGTGTTTTCATATATTCATGTACATATGTATATGTATACACGAAATATGTATAATATGCATGTACCAAAACATATTCATAAATACATATTTTTATGAGAATATATACTTTTATCTATAAATGTAAATATAACATATTAAATCTATTCAACTTCATGTATCTATTATGTTTAACAATTTTATATATGTACATATACAATTGTTAAAGAAGCTTTTACTCTAATGAGAAAATGCGAAAACTTCTAAAATACGTTTATAATATTTACATTTTCTACTTATATTATACAGAAATTTTTTAAAAAGAATTTCACATGTGATACATACTTTTATACATTCCGCATTTATTTAAAAACAAATGAGCTTAAAATTGTCTGTTTGGTCTATACAATAGGTATCTCCAAGGGTTACAGGAAGGTTCTTTCATGTATAAATAAGTAATCAGGTTATAAAATGGGGTGTTTCATTAATTTCATGAAAAATGTCGATTAAAAGTTTCGAAAATTTATTATAATGTATAATTTTTTTTAGACGATTTTTTTTTATTTGCTAACAATTTTTTGAGCTTTTATGTGAGTTTTTTTCGCATTTGACGAACTAATAGTTTTTCGAAGATTGACTTTATGTTCGAAATAAAGTTCTTCTAAAAATTTTTTTTTCCGGAATTTTATTGTCCAAAGATTGGCTTTGTATTCCGAAAATGTTTGAAATGAAGTCCCCCTAAGATTTATTATAAAATATGTACTACAAGATTTTAAAAATTTTAGATTTTATGAAAAAAAAAGTAGGCCAATTTAGATTTATTCGAAAGTTATCTAATTTCCGAGGCCTTAAGACATGAAATTTAATTCATAGAACAAAAAGTCCTCCAACCCATTATAACAACGTGTGAGAGACGTTACATGGATTCTGGATCCAAAATTAAATTCACACATTATATGGTCCACAGACGATTAACTTGGATATATTCACAGAAATTAGCCAAACAGTACTGTTACACGATTGACCTGAAGTCTTTTTCAATGATGGTGGTACTTATTGTCGATAAGGGTTGAAAAGTTTACTGAAAACAAAATCACCCTATAAAAGCAAAATAAAAAAAATTTTCCACTACATCCCACCATTTCACATACATACATTATTTTCCAAATTCATTATAATATAAATTTTTAGTTATGAATCCCTTTACTCAATTAGAATTGAATAAATGAATGTATAATGTTGATTTTCATTTGTGATTCTCTTGTAATTTAAATATTTTCTTATACCTGTATAAATGTTTGATAAATGATAGATACATTGCGTATTTATATGAGCATCCAGATACAATATATAATATCCAGTATTTGAATATAGTACATCCGTAAATACAGAATATCGAAAATTTACAGATATTTTACTAGTACACGTTTATAGAAAATTGAATTTAATTTATTAATTCTGAAAATATAAAGAATATTAAGGTGGATTTTATAATACAAAATTTATTATGAGCAATCAAAAAGATAGAATTACAGACCAATATAAATTTAAATTGAAATGTTTATTGCAAAATGTGTAAATTTATTCTATCGTAAAAAAAAAAAAAACAAGAAAAACATTTAGGACGTTTGTTTCTTGAATATATTTGTTTAATTTTGTCCTACAGATTGTGTTTATTTTTTTTTTTTTTTCAAATTTTAATTAAAAATAATAAAACAAAAACGAACAAAAGTCCTAGAAAAATAATTCAAAAGACTGATTTAAAATGATGAACTTTTAAACGACAAAATTCAAGTTAAAAACAACAACAAAAAATATTCAGAAAGAAATTAATCGCACATACATACATAAATTAAAATAAATCATATTTAATTCATTTATTTTATGTATTTATAAATTTTCATTTTAGAAAAACAAGAAAAATTGTTTTTGTTTTTATTATATTGCACAATCAATGAATTTTTTTTAAAAAAAAAAACAAAGAAACGAAAAAAAAAAACAATAATAAAATAAAACAAAAAAAAATATTTCAAAAATTATTTTTAAATGAAAAAAAAAAAAAAATTAGGTACATATATATGTATTTTGTGTCAATTGTGAAATGCCTTCGAATTTGTGCGTTATTATTTGAAATATTATTACAAATTCAAAATTATGTATGAATTTTTAGAAATACAAATAAAACAAAGACAAAAAATAAAAACTAGAGAAAAAAAGAAGGCCATTAAATTTGAAAGTACATACTAACATTTTTATTTTATAAATTTGTCTTTTTTTTTTTTCTTCTTCTAATATTAAAAATACCAACAAGATATTTTATAAATAAATATCAAACGTGTGATTGATATTAATAAAAATGTGTACAAGTACATATAGTGTGACTGCGGTATAGGTCCGGTCCGGTCTAATCTGATGAGATCGAGATCGTATAATATTAATGCGTTAAAAGAAAAAGAAAAAAAAAACTAAGTTTTTATGCATTATTTGTTGTTATTTATTTATTTATGTTTTTAATTTAAATACTATAACAAAATGTTTGAATTGACCTAGTGAGAGGCCTATTTTTAAAAACAAATAAAAAAAAAAAAAAAATAAATAAAAAATTTTATTAATTTGTGTTTGTATTATGTTGTTTTTGTCATTTAGTGTTTCCCTTTAATTTCAAATCTATTTGACCACATAATCGCATTTAAAAATAAAAAATTCAAAAAAAAAAAAAACAACAAAATTTTTAAATAAACACACGAGAAAAAAAAAAAAAACTTCTCATCAAAATGTTCACCTGTCTGTGGCAATTGTGGGATTGGTAAGTACCATGTGAAAATATATTTAATCTTTTTTTTTTTTTTTATTTTTTGAAAATATTTTTTTCTGTGTCATTTGAAGCATTTAAAAAAACAAAAACACACATAAATTTTTCTTTCAACTAACTTGTTTTTTAAATTAAATTTAGTTTAAATTAGTAAAGTGTATTTATTTATTTTTTTTTTTTTTTCATTTTTTTTAAAAAATTTAATTTAAATTACAGAAAAAATCTAGTATTTCAGGTTTGTGTTTTTTTTTTTATTACAAAAAAATTAATTGAAACCTTAAATATCATTATTATGATTTGATAACATTAATAAAATTTTTTATTTTCTGCTAGGTAATTTTTTTTTTGATTTTTATTTTTTTTTTACATGACACTAGTTCGGTGGTCATATGTAAATCAAAATAAATACAAAAAAAAAAAAAAAAAATCAACATAATTTTAACAAAATGTGTAGACATAATATTGGTTGTGATTTCCTTTTCACATTTTAATACTATAGTTAATTACAGTTTGCATCCTGTACTAGAAATAATTACATATTATATAGTGAGTATATTATGTGATGCAATACCGGAATAGAGAAGCATATTATAATTACAAAGTGGTTCATAGAAAATATAATATGTGTATATTTTATATAATGTGTATATAATACTATATATCTGTATAATATATAGATATTTAATAGAATGTTATGTTTTGACAAAAAACATGTTCTTGAATTATATTAACAGATTAAAATATCCATAGATACATAATACTGTAAATGCAGATGAATTTTGTAATTCTTGCTATGATGACAGTACCTTATATGTACATACATATATGTATGTATGTATGTATGTATGTATGTATGTATCACCTAAAACTTGATTTGAATATTATACATTAACTTTGATCATTCGACTTGAAATGAATGTAATTTCATGAGAAAATGATTATTTTTAATTGAAATTAAATCCATAATAATGAAAAACATTATTTAATTTGTTTGTTTGAGATCAAATCTATATTTCTGATAAATTTCATTTTAAATAGCAATTAAAATAAATCTCTTTTTCTTTAAATTTACTTAATTACAGGTTGGAAACTCCACCACTTTTTACAACAACAATGGAGAGTAAAAAATTACAACAATTTCAACAAGCAAACTCACATTTGGCACCACAGCCAATGCCACAGAAAAAAATACCATCATTTCATTCAGCTGCTACTGCTGCAATTGGGGACTATCATCCATCATCTCATTCTCCAGTCTTCCAAAGTTATTCACAATATACAACAGCATCTAATTTTTCTCAATTAAATCAAAGTGGTTTACATCATCAGCAACCATTACCAAGTACATCACAAATATCGCCAGCAACAATGGATAATTCTCCACAAAGTCATTTATTAATGAAATCATCACAACAAAATACATATCAACAACAACAACAACAACAACAAAAACAACAACAACAGACAATAAGTCAATATAATACTGATCAATTGTATCAAGCTGCACCGGAAAGAACTTATCATCATAATATACCGCCACCATCACGAACACATTTCTCAACAGTTAGTCACACTCATTCTCATCCTGTTACTTCTTTACAACAACAATATCAACAATTACAACAAGCTAAAATTCAAGCTCAAATTCAAACACAAAATGAAGCATTAGCACAACAACAAAGAACATTTGCTTTACGCCAACAACTTAATCCACCTATCCCCCAACCGCATTATCATATGCAAAGTCCAAGTTTATTGTCAACACCAAATCAACAACCGCAAGTACAACAACAATCCTCTCAATCTTTAAGTCAAGCATCTTCACATCGCAATATTCCTCCATCAACATTAAATCTTAGTACACAATTTCAACCTGCTCCTGGTCCTGTAAAAATGACAAATGTCGAAGTTCGAAGTCAACATTATCATCAGGATATTCAAAGTCAGCATTTAATTCAAACACATAAACTTCAAAGTCAAACAATTTTTCAACAGAATCAACAAATCCAACAACAGCACCATCAGCAGCAATTACATCAGCAGCAGCAACAACAACAACAACAACAACAAACGCAACAGTCACAGCAACAACATTCATCATACCAAGGAAAAAGTGAAATTACTCCCATTACTCCAGGAGATCAAGGACCTGTATATATACAACAAAATCATCCTGGTCATGTAGTTAACCAAGCTTGTCAAACACAGTTATCTGGTGCCATTGGATCAAAAGCAAAAACACCATCTGATGAACAACAAAAGTCTCCAAGTCATCCACCTTTGGATAGAAAAAAAAGTTCTGGAACAATTCAACTTAAATCACCAATTACAAAACGACCACCATCATCTCCAGTTACAATATCTGGTTGGTTATATAAACAAGGTTCAGAAGGACTTAAAGTATGGAGAAAAAGATGGTTTGTTCTATCTGAATATTGTTTGTATTATTATAAAGGACCTGAAGAAGAAAAACTTCTAGGATCGATTTTATTACCATCATATAGAGTTGCTGCATGCTCTCCAGAAGATAAAATTTATAGAAAATATGCATTTAAATGTGAACATACAAATATGAGAACATATTGGTTAGCAGCTGAAAATGCTGAAACAATGGGTCAATGGGTTAGAGCACTTACTGCAGCAACAATGATGCAAGGAAGTAGTGAATCAGATCAAACATCTCAACCAAGTGTTTCTTCATTGAATCATAGCGGTGAGAATAGTGATTCTGGTATTCATACATTCCAATCACAGCAAAGTAAATTAAGTATACAACAAGGACCTGTGACACCAGCTTCAGATAGTGGAGGTGGTGGTGGTACACAACCACTTTATGCGAATGCACCACCAAAACCAAGAAGAGTGAATGACGGTGGATATTCATCACCTAGTCCTGAGAATTCAATTGACAGGTAATTCTTTTTCATTTATATTTTTTTTTATGAAAAGATACTTGAATTGAATTGTAAATTGTTCAAGTGATTTTTTTCTTTTTTCTTATTAACTGTATTTGTTATGTCATTGAGATTTAATAAGTGAATGGAATTTTAAATTAATGCACTTTCTAAAAAAACAATTGTTCATACTTTTTTTTAAAATTTTTTTTTTTATAAAATTCTTTAGAAATGAACCGAATAATGATTCCCGTCATTTACAAACTGGTCATAATTTAAAAAGAAATGATATTAAATCACCGCTTATTCATCAAACCGCAGCAACAGCTCAACATCATGCAATTTATGATACAAGAACTGGCAATGTTATGTCAGCTGTAAAATTGAATAATTCTTCAGATACAATTGCTGTTCAATTACAACAAATGAATTTAGAACGTAATTTAAATCCAAATGTAAACATTATACAAAATAAATATGGAATTTATGATTATGATAAAACAATACAATCAACAAATTTACAAAATAATTATCATCATCATCAAGATATGGATTTATTAAGAGGATCACAAAGATTTAATGATGATTTAAGAACAGCTAATGGTAGTGATATTTATGGTGAAAGAGAAATTTATATGCAACGAATGTTACAACAGCAACAAAAAATTAGCAATCAATATGTGCCTGGTCAAGGGATAGCATATCCTAATACAGAAAGACGTACACCTGATGCATATGGACGTTCAAAAACTGGACAAGTACGTCCGTTTTCAGATTATGAAGATATTTATAATTTAGGACAGCAACAGCAACAACAACAGCAACATCATCAACAACAACTGCAAGGTCATCATCAAAATAGTGATCTCGGTGTTTATCGTCGACCGATGAGCCCACCAACATATAATAATAGTAAACATGTGCCACCAATGCCTTCACGGTATACACCAAATCATTTAGAGGTAATTTGATAGAAAAAATAAACAAAAACAACAAAGATAATATTTAAAAAATTTAATTTGTTTATCAAAATATCATTTCTTATATTTAATTTTATTTTTGTGTTTATAAACAGTCACAAGTTAATTTACGAACTAGAACTCCAACATCATCAGCAGTCATAAGACCACATTCTGCTGACTTTTTAGAATATGAAGCAAGAGCTGAAGCATCTAGTATAAAACCTGATCCAGTACGGGCGCCAAGACCAAAATCAAGTTTAGATATAAATCGTGGATCAGATAATTATTATTATTCAGAAGCTAGTTATGCTGAAAAAATGCGACAAAGTGCATTATATTTACAAAAACCGCATAATCAGCAACAACAACCCCAACAACAACAACAGCAACAACAACAACAACAACAACAACAATCTGTACCAGCAAATCATCGTAGTAGTCATGATATAGGACCATCATCATCATATTCAACTGGTATGAATACAATCAGTTATGATTCACACTATGAAAGACCTAAACGTATTGAAATGTTAAATGATGGTTTACATCAAAGTGGTGCATTAAGTGTACCACGTTCTGCCGGTATTAAAGATTATCGTAACAATAATAATAATAATAACAGTATTAGTAGTATTATACAACAAAATGAACAATTTTTAAGATCAGCAAGTGCTCGTCTACCACGTAAAGATGATGATAATAATGCAATTAAAGATGGTGAAAGAAAACGTGAAGAATCTATGAAAAGATTACTTGAATGGAAACAAAGAATGCTTCAATCACCCTTAACACGTAAGGGTGTACAACAAAATATTAATCAATCTCAACAATGTACATCGAAATTAGCAAGTAGTAATCCAAATATTCTATCATCTTCTGGAATACAAAGAAGTCGATCTGAATCACATGCAAATGCGGGTTATAATAGTTATTCATCAGATGATGAAGGTAAGATTATTGATTTTTTATATACGGTTTTTTTTTACTTTTTTTTTAAATTTAAAAATTTGAAAAATATGTTTTTTTTTTCTGATTTTATTTAGTTTTCTTCTCATTTACAAAAAAAAAAAAAAAAAAAAAGTAATAATTTTTTAAAAAATAAAATCTTATACCTATGTTTAACTTTTTGTGTTCTTAATTGACATGCATGCTAAATGTATTAATCTTTTATAAAAAAAAAAGAAAAGAAGAACGAAATGAAAAAAGGATACTATGTATTTGAATTTTATTTAACGTAACCGTAACACAACAAAAAAGTAGCTTATGATAATTCAATTTAAGCATTTTTTTTTTCTTGTTTGTTTGCAAAACTTTTTGGTATATGTGTGGGCCATGGAATATTAAAGGATTATCAAACTATACTTATATGAAAAAGGATATTTTTATCCTTTCGTTGTCCATATGACTAAACTTTTTATTGGAGTATTTTAATACAAGAAAAAAAGTAAATATTTTAAAATTGAGTTTTAGGATTTCGATTAATCAGAAAAAATCAGAATGAATGTGCTACAAAAAAAAAAAAAAATAAATAAAAAATAAATAAAAAATAAAGAAATTGAAAAAGAAAAAAACTGAGTAAAAGAAAAAAAAATATTGAAAATGAAAATGCTTAAATTGAAAATTCATAAATTTTGTTTTTTTTTTGTTTTGTTTTTTGGTTTGTTTTTTTGTACTACTGATGCACTTTATCTGTTTTTTTTTATTGTTTTTTTTTTTTTTTAATTTTTTCCAATCACCCGGATAGTTGTTGGGAGACTTGAAGGTTTGTTTTATTTTGTGTTTTTTTTATTTTTTATTACAATTTTTTTAATATACATAATTGAAAATTTGTATGTTTATTTTATAATTTTCTTAATCAAACAAAAAAAAAAAAAATGTAATTAATTTTTTAAGAATTTTTTTGAAACAAAAAAATAATATTTACGTTGGAAAAATTTGTAAAATAAAAGAAAAACTTTGTTTTTTATTAATTAATTTGAAAAAACATACGAATTTTCGTATGTAAATTGTAATAAATAAAAATTTTTGTTGTTGTTTTTTAATCTAACATTTTTAAAAATAATAATAATAATAATAATTTTAGTGCTGTATATTTTTTGCCTTTTTTAAAAAAAAAAAAACACACACACACACACATTATGCACATAAACACACATACACACACACATAGAGATATATTGTTTTTATTATTATTTTTCACTATACACTTACTACTTTCTGTTTTTTTTTTTTTTGTATATATATAAAAAAAAATAACATTTGTGTTTTTATTTTTTATTTTTAATATTAAATCCAAAATTTTTTGTAGGTATTTATCTAAAACAAAAAAAAAGAAAAATAATAATAATAAATTTGAAATTAAATAAAAGTAAAAAAAAAAAATAATAATACCTAAATGATTTATATAATATAGCCTTCCTGCCGAGCGCGCCTACATTTTACTACCTACTGATTTTTGTTTTTTTGTTTTTAGTCATGTTTATTTATTTTTTGTTTTTGAATGTTTTTTTTTTTATTAAAAATAAATAAAAAAGGGCAATTGTTATTATTTATTTTTCCCCCTTTTATAATCCCCGTTTAATTTTAATTTAAATATTAATTAAATAAATTAATTTTATTGTTTTTTTTTTTTTTTTTTTTGTAAACTTCTGGTAATAAGTTTATTGCTTTTAATTATATATTTTTTTGTTGTTTTTGTTTTTTCAATTTTTTGTTTATTAATTAGAAAAGTATGAAAAGTACTTTTCTATTTTATTATTTATTTTTATTGTTTTTCAATGTGATTTTGTTTGTTTGGTTATTTTCCTATTAAATTATAGAAGTAGTTTTATTATTTATTTGGAGCAGAAAAGTTGGAAAATACTAACAAAAAATTGAAAAAAAAAAAACAACAAAGAAAAAAAAAATTGTAAATTTAGAACGTATAATAAAATAGTATTTTGAAACTTTAAGTAGATTATCATTTAAATGAATCAAAATAAGAAATCTTATTTGAATTGCATGTCGTATAATTCAAAAAAAAAAAAAAGTAATAAAAAGTGGGAAAAATACGAAAAAACACATAAATAAAGGAACTATTAAGTTTGTTATACATCAAAAGTATATAATGAGTTTAAGTACATTAGAAAACAAACAAATAACAAAAAGAAAAAAAAAACGTAAAAATTTCCCTAACCCTTGTCTCTTGTTTTTATTTTTTCTAATTAATTTTCATTATGTAAATTTAAAAAAAAAAAAAAATGTGGTTGTGGGTTAAAATTATCGATTATTGACTTTTTACCGTATAATATAACGCGACTCACATATTTCAACTAAATATCCGCTTAATGATAATTCATTTACGAGTTCTTTAATTTTCCTTTTTTTTTTTTCAAATAAAAGATTAACATTTTGGTAATCGGGTCTTTTCAATTTAATCATTAAAAAAAAAGAGAAAAAAGAATAAAATAAATAACAAAATCAGGAAAAAAAAATTGTTGATTATAAATTCAATTACAGTTACGAATTTAAATTTTTTCCTGTAATTGAATTTTTTTTTTTATTGATTTATTGGTTTTTTTTTCCTGCTTTTGAATTATTTTTAATATAAATTTTGCAAAATAAAAAATTCATAAATTTCATATTTTTTTTTTTTGAAAATATTTTATATGTATATATAAATTCATATTGTATATTCGATTATAATTTTATATATATATATATATATAGTCAAAAAAACATTTAAAGTTAAAATAAAAATCATTATAAATAATTAAAAACCAAAAAAAAAAAAAAAAAATCATATAGAACTCATTTTGTAAATGTATAATTTCGTCAGATGGGCCCGATAACTCGCCGGCAGGAAGGTCGTCTTCGTCAACTCCCTCTTCTTCCTCAAATAATAATAATAATAATGCATTTATTGATATAAAAAATATTACTAGTACTATTGATACAATTGTTACTAGTAATTTAAATCAAAATAATAATACTGTTAATAAAAATAAAATTCATAAAATAAATAATAATGATAGTAATTTATTAAGTACCTCCTTGTTTATCGGTCCAACAATAACAACAACAACAACAACAACAACAACAACAACAACAACAGCTATTACAACAACAATAACATTAACAAATACACCAATTACAACAACAACAACAACAACAGCAACTTCATATGTACCTGTTTATAAACAAAAAACCTTACATCAACATAAAATTTTAAGAACACAAAGTCTTAATGATAAAACCACAAAAAAAGATAATAATAAAAATCGAAAACATACAAAAGTATTACAATGTGAAAAAAAACCATTAGAAGAAAATATTGAAAAAAATAATAATGATAAATTTTTAGAAGATAATAAAATTATGCCAAAAGATATTTCAAATGTAAAAAGTGAAAGTATTCAAGAGATCGAAAAAAATTTAATTGAAAATATTAATGATAAAATGAAAAATGATGATACAATAAAACAAAATGATGATGAAAGTATTAACGAAGATAAAATTTGTTTAGAATATACTGATGATGATTTAAATGAAGCTTTAGAACAACAAGAATGTGATACTGTACATCTTTCAATTGATACAAATTTAAATCAACCAATTGAACAATTATATCAAAATGAAACAATATCAATAATAAATTTTTCTTCTATAGATTTAACAACAGAAAGTCATTATTTACCAATGACACCAAAAAGATCAATTTTAAGTCCAAGTAATAGTTTAACAAAATTCAATTTTAATTTAGATAAAAATGAAGAAAATCCATATGTTGAAATGACTAAAGGTATAGGTGGATTGGGTGATAATGATGGTGATTCTGATGGTGGTGGAGATATTGGTGTTGGTGTTAATAGTGTTAATAATATCATTGAAACTGATTGTGATGATACAAAATCAAATTATGAAGTAGTTTGTATTGCTTCACATACAACAAATGAAAATAATAATGAACCAGTTTATATGGAATTAACACAAGGTAAAATTACACCTGAACAACAAATAATTCCAGATGATATTAATAGTAAAATATCTAATGGTAAATCAACAATAAAAAGATCAACATTAAAGAAAAATGATAATGTTAAAAAGAAAAATAAAAAAAATTCAGATAGATTGGTAAAAAGAAAAGATTTACCAGATATTTTAAAAGCATCACAAAATGTTAATACAGACAGTTCAGATGCTGATGATGAATCATCAAAAGATACTGAAAGTATTAATATGAGATCAAGATCAAGATTTAGTTTATCAGATACATTTCGTCCGGCATCATATTATTTAGGTGCAAGTACATCACTTAGTAATTGTATTGAAAGTTCTGATAGTGAAATTATTATATCATTACCATTGCAATCATCATCAACACCACCACCTCCACCGCTACTTATACTATCACCATTACCATCACCACAACAACAACAACAACAACAGCAGCTGCAACAACAACAACAACAACAAGAACAACAACAATCAGATGAATTATTAAATACCGAAGAAATATTCTCATCAGAAAATTATGATACAGTTAAACGTCGTGGTGATAAATTGAATTTATCATTTGATCAAATTCCAAAAATTCATTCAAGTAATTCATCATTAAGTTTAAGTTTAAGTAAAACTGATGGTCATAAAACAACAAGCCGTTTATCATTACCAGATCAATTTATAAAATTTCGTAATTTTAAACCGAATACAATATTATTAAAAAATCATGAACGTACATTATCTGATTCAAATTATAGTTTTAATACAGATACCGGTTCAAATACATCATCTGATTATGATTTATATAATAAATTAAAAAATAATTCACCATCATTTATTGGTGGTAATAATAATAATGGTCAACAATATCAATCAAATAGTTCATTACCACAAAAATTTCATATACAAACAACAGATAGTAGTGAAACTGAATCATCATCTGTTGAATTTCGTCATAGACAAAATTCTGATTCAGAATTAGAACATCAACGTAATCGTCGTCGTCCATTATCTGAAGAATCAATTAGTGAAATTGAATCAATGAGTGAAAATTTTGAAGAAACAATAAATAGTACTGATTTAGATTTATATTTATGTAAATTACAAACAACAAATGATTTATATTTATATCAAAATAGTACAATAGATAATAATAGTTGGTTAAAAGATGGTATGACAAATTTTATAAAACCACCAGAAGTATTTCGTAATGAAGGTGATGAACATTTTTATGGTAATATTAATTTTGTATCATCAACTGATTCAATACAAAAAATTGGTAAAGATGATTTTGATAATATTAAAAATATAAATGATATAAATACAATATCAATGTTAAAAGAAAAAAATTTAACAATACATAATGCTAAATGTGAATCAGATGATTTAAATAATGTTAATATTAATACAATTGTTGGTATTGATAATATTGAAAATATAAATAATATTGAAATTGCAAAAAGTATAACACAATCATCAATTGATATGGATCAAACAAGTTTTTGTACAGCATATGATTTAACACAAAGATCACCAATACATAGTCGTAATAATAGTAATATATCTGATCAATCAGCACCATATTATTATTCAGATATACAAACAAATGATGATAATAATTCATTAATTGATGATAATAATATTAATCAAAAATTAAATAATCAAAGAGATATTAATTTAAAACGTACAACTGGTATTATATCACATATACAAAATCCAATTAATAAAAAAACTTCTATATATAATTATACAACGATAAGATCTCAATCAGTTGAAATATTAAATGATAATTCATCTGATAAAGATCAAAAAGTAAATATTAAAAATTTATATCAAATGAAATATAATAATTTATTAGAAAAGAATTTATCAAAAGAATTAAATAATTATAAAATTATAAAAGATTGTGGTGGTATTAATAATAATAATAATAATAATGTTCATATAAATAATAATAATTGTAATAATATTATTGGTGGTAATCATATTGTTGTAGAAAATAGCACTGGCACAAATTCAAATTCTTCTTCTACTTTGAATGTACTAACACCACCAATTATAAAAATTACTAATTATTCACCATCTCCATCAACATCATCATCAAAAATTTCAAATAGCAATTATAATAATAATGATTGTAGTATATCATCATCAACAATCGGTCAATATAATAATAATAATCAATTAATATTAACAAATAATGAATCACAAC
The DNA here is from genome assembly GCA_939192795.1 of Bombylius discolor. NCBI lineage: Eukaryota > Metazoa > Arthropoda > Insecta > Diptera > Bombyliidae > Bombylius > Bombylius discolor. Next base: position 14,515,200 of record OW584241.1, on the reverse strand, counting down.
AACTTTCAGACTTATCAGCTGGTGAACAACTATGGGAAGAAGATGCATTATGGAGAGAAAGTTTAAGACGTGTCTCACAAAGGCATGCACGTTCACTTGATGATCTTGATCGTATACCAAGTGTAACAGCATCATCATCATCTACATCACCAATATCATCATCATTAATAACAACAATAACAACACCAACTATTACTAATACTAACCCAATTAATCAAATAATAATAACAACAACAACACCAAAAATATCAAAAAATCTTCAAATAGCAAAAGGTGCTATTTCAAAAAATCTCGATAAATTTTGGAATCCTTCTGAAAATAATTTTAATAAATTTGATAATTATAATAGTAATAAACAAAAACAAATAAAAATTACACGTGATGTTACATATGTTAATGATAATATTTCAAAACAATTAAAATTTCCATATAGATCAAGATATAGTGAACCATTAGTTCAATCGTATTCATTATCATCATCAAAAATTCATCAAAATTGGAATGATCAACAACAGCAACAACAACAAGTACAAGATATTGATGATAATTTCAATGATATTGTTGATGATGAAAAAGATGATAATGATGTTTATGTTCAATTGGCTATCGATGATAATAATCAAGATGTTTATGAAACATTACGTGAAGATACAAGTTCAACATATTCACGTAAATCAATTGAAATTGATCGTGAAACATTACGACAATGGGATTCAATGTCAAGTGGTTTAATGAAAAATTCGATACCGATAACAAATGGAGGTACATTAAAAATGACAACAACAACAACAACAACAGCAACAGCAACAAATAATATAAATAATATAAATAATATAAATAATATAAATATAAATAATAATCAAATTCATAATCATGATAACATAATTGGATTAATGGGAGGGAGTGGGTCAATAATTGGTAATTGTGAAAACAATGTGAGCACTACTACTACTACCAACACCATCACTACTACTACTACTACCACTTCTACTTCTACTATCACCACTGTGGATACACAATCTGAATGCACAGCAGATCACATCTTAAATTTTTCAAAATCATATCGTGTTCCTTAAAAAGGATACATTTTTAATTTTATTATTATTATTATTATTTTTTTTTTAAATTAAAATAAATCACATTATTTTTGTTAAGTACAAAATTCATGTATAAAAATTCACGTTAACTACTAATTTTGTAATAATTATTTTATTTTTTTAATTGTTAAAACAAACAAAAAAATTCATAAACAAATTCAAATTTATAATTTATGGTAAGGAAAATTTTATTATTATTATTATTTTTTTTTTTTTTTACACATTCACAATTTTATTTTTAATCAGAAAACTAACTTTATCATTATAGTTTTTAGGTTTGTTTTTTTGTTTTTTTTTTTTTTTTTTTTTGTATTTTTTTAAATAATTAATTGAATGAATCCGTCTTATCCTTAGAGGCTATTTTAAGTTAATCATATAAATTTTTAATATATATTCACATAATTATTGTATATTTTTTAAATTCACATATGTATGTAATTTTTTTTTTTTTTTTGTTTTTTACATAAATGAAAAATTCATTCAATTTTTTTTTTATTAATTACTTTTTGTTTTTGGAATTGATTTTGTGATTACTCTGTTCAAAAGTATTTTTTATTCATAATGGAAAACTATAAGGCTTTTTTTTAAAAAAAAAAAATTTTAAAAATTTATTGTATTTATTTTGATAAAGAAAATTTAAGAAAAATTAGATACTTTAGATGAAAAAATATTTCTATATTTTAGTAGGTAGTTTTTTTTTTTTTAGTTAATTAGAAGATTCAAATTATACTCTAGCACATGACAAAAAATATATTTTTCAATTAAAAATATTCCTTGAACTAAAATGAAATAAAAATCTAGTTTTTAAGTTCACTTTATTCAGAGTTAACACACTGACAAAAACATAAAAGGAATATCACTTTCAAGTAAAAAGTCTTGGAATCTGTTTCATGTCTACACAATTTTCCACTTTAAAATTTTCAAAACTTAAGAGCTCCATTCTTAATTAAGATAAATTAAATAAAAATTACATTTCTTGTAAAATTTATGAAAAAAATCCACTTGACAAAAATGAATTAAATATTCCTTTTTATGTGACTGATTTGAAAATTAAAGACTCAATCGAAAAAAAAAAAGAAATCTTCAATAAGCCATAATTTGACATTATTTACACGCCATTAAAATTTAAAAGATCTCACTAAATTCTTTTAATAAATGACGAGTGCGACTTCAATAAATCGACAAGAATTTAAATTTCATTTTACCACTTCTAAAAACATGAGTGAAATTAAGAAAAGAAATTAAAAACAAAATAAAAAGATACAAAACAAAATACATATGATAAAATATTAGTCTGAAAAGTTATATTTTTTCATTTATATCCTTGAAATGCACATATCATTCATTTTAATTAAAAAGTTTATAAATTTCAAGATAAGTTTCTATTTAGAATTTTAATTAAAATTATTTAAATAATTAAGTAGATACACTTTATTATAATACACAAAAAAAAAAAAGATACTTTGAAAAAAAAAAAAAATGATGAGTAGTTGACTGAAAAATTACATATAAAAAAATTGACTTAAGGAAACAAATTACTTTCTCTCTAAAAGAGTTATTTTATAAATTGCTTTTAGTATATGTACAACAAAAAATGGGGAAAAATATATTATGTATTTTTTTTTGACTTCATAGATATTTTAACTAGGAACAAAAACTAGATTTTATAACTTATTATACCTACATATATATATAGTATATACAATATATTTAAAATATTTTACAAAACATAGAGTCTAGGGAAATATATATTTTAATATAATCAATTTTTTATAATAATTAAAACTAAACGTGCAGTAGAATGGGTTATAATGAAGTTTTTCTTTTAATAGGGAATTAAAAAGCTTTTAATTAAGATTATTACATGGAAAAAAAATTATCTATGGGAATTTAAAAAATTAAGTTATTTTATATGAAAACAAATTTAATATAAATTAAGATGAATTTATTTTATATATTTTTTATTTTTTTTTTTTTAAAATAAAATCTTTAGGGAATTATTAATTTTTATTTTTCGTTTATATAATTAAAAAAAATTTTATGTATATGAATAATTTATATAATAAAATAATTCTTGAAAATTAATTAAGAACTTTCTTTTTTTTTTTTTTTTTTTTTTCGTTTAAATTTTAAAATATATTATATTTGTATTGTGAATGACATGCATATTATATTGAATTATAATTTTATTATTTTTGTGTGACTAATTGACGCAATTAATTGTGTAAATATACAAAAGTTACTTATATTAATTTTAATTAATAATAATTTTATAATCAAGGCTTTAAACCTGCTTAAATTAAAAATGTTCAGAAAGTCAATTTTCGTTATGTAGAAGATTAAATGATAATAATTTGATTTTTTTTTTTCTTCTATAAAATGAAAATTTTTCTAGAGCCTAATGTTCGACTGTTATTATTAATGGCTGAAGAATACTTTCGCTGAGCTCATAAGTTTATTAAAAATGTTAATTATTTTTAATTTATGTTTCAAAAAAAAAGCATTGTTCAAAACCGTTTTTGTTTTTTGGTTTGAAGCCTTGTTTAAATTTAGAAAAAAAAAAAAATTAAGAAAATAAAATTTCCTTTAGGTGAAAATTTTAAAATTTTTTTTTATTTTCTATTCTCTTTCAATTTTTTGTATGAATTTTTTTTTTTCAAATAGCATCAATATCAGTTCATAATGTACGTAATATACCAAAAACAAATTTAACAGTTAAACCAGAAATAACCGATTCTATGACAAATTTAAATCATCATAATAATCATCAACATCATCATCATCATCAACAATTAAATAAATCTGGTTCATATTATGGTACAACAAATTTTGAACAAAATAATTATTTTCCAATAAATGATTCAAATTTACATTCATCTGAATCAATACCAAATTTTCAACCATTAAGAAAAGCAAATAGTCGTGCTGAAATTGATCTTCTTGAAAGGGAAACTAGTACACAGATACGGGTAAGTGAAACATCATTTTCTTTCTTTCATTTTTTTTTTTAATTTTAAAAGTGTTTGATATGCGAAATCTTCACTTTTTTTTCTTCACATAAACACAGAAAAAAGGACACTTTACTAAAGTGATTATTTTGTTGTTTTTTCATTATTTATTTTTTAACTTAATTTTTTTCTTTTCAATTTTATACACGTTTTTTTTTATTTTATTTTCAAACACAAATTGTTCACATAATTCACAGAATTTGGACGTATCTGCTGGACAATTATTAAGTCGTACACATGAAGAATTAGTTTTATTACTTATTCAATTACGACGACAAAATACAACAACAGCTCGTGCAATTGAACAATGCTGCACAGATATTCATGAAATTCAGGTTAATTTTTTTTTTTTGTAAAACAGAAAAAAAAAAAAAAACAAAAATATCATGAAATTAACTTTTTGAGAAAATATTTGAAATAAAAAAACAAATTATTAAAACAATTTTGCATTCGAATATATTCTAAGTAGATTATAATTTTGTTAAAAGTAGAATTGCGCTTAAAGAACATTAATATTTGATTAATAAAAACTGATAATTACGCAAAATGCTTTACTTAGGTAGTGTAAAAAATTACTTTGGGATAATTGGTGTTTTTTTTTTTTGTTTGTTTGTTGTAAAATTCATTTTTTGTATTGCATTAATAATTCAAAAAATAAATCAGTCATAAAAAAAAAAATAATAAATTGACAAAATACAGAATGAAATCTCGAAAAAAAAAAAAATGAATCTTTTTCAATTTTCCAAATTAAAATTGATTATTCCCTCGAGAATTTTCTGAAGTATCATTAATAAAAAATTTTTTTTTCTACAATATTAATTAAATTTGATTAAGAAAAATTAAAAAAATTTTCGGGATTTCGTTTCGATACATCAAAGATTCATTTAAAAAATTATCTTAAATGTTACGTTCAAATGTAATTGGGTAAAATTTTTATAAATTATTCACAATTTCATTTAACAATTAACATTTTTTTTTTTGGTTTTTGGTTTTGTGAATTCATTAAAATTAACATAAAGCTAACACAGAAAAAAATATATATTATTGCTTCATTAATTTTTTTTTTTTTGTGTCGTTTCATCAGAATACGTTAATTATACAAAATTAAAATTTATTTAATTTTAACCTTTTTGTTTTTCTTTACATTTTTATTTTGATGAAATGGCATTCTAAATCGAAAAAACAAAATTTATTTAATTACTAACTTTTGTAAAATTAACCAAACAAAAAAAACCATTTTGTTTTTTTTTTTCTTTTCTCTTTTTTTTTTTCAAAATAAAAAATAAAATATATAATATAGAATCGTATACGCACAAGTGAAGGACCTACACGTTCAGAACATATTCAACGTTTAGATTATTTAAAACAACATTTAATTGAACTTGAAAAACAATATGAAAAAAGTAAACCATTAGTTAATCTAGTCGATAATATGGTTAAATTAGGTTCATTATATCGTAACAACGAAAATAATAAATATATTAATCAACAATTAGAATCAACAGCATTTGATAGATTAGAATTTAATCATAAAATAAATGAACAACAACAACAACATCAGCAGCAACAACAACAACAACGTCGTCATATTATACAACAAGAACATGAACAAAAACAATGGGATCGTTTAAGTCCAAATCATACAGAATTACAGGTAAGTAAAAACAAAAATCAAAATATTTCATACGAGTAACGTACATTAAATATACATGGATAAATATGTATGTATAGTCTAAGGTACGACAGTTATATCAATTGGATCAATTGCTTCAACAAGAATCTGGAACATTACAAAGTTTACAACGTGATAAAGAAGATTTAGAAAGAGCATTAGGTGGATTAAGGGCACGACTTCAAGATACAAATGGACAACCGATTGCAATTGATGCAGCTAAAAAGCAACAACATATTCTTGAAAGAGAATTATCACGTGTCCATCAATTATTAGCTGAAAATTCAAAGGTAGACGAGGTGCCTAGTAGACGTTGGTTCTTTCTTCTTTAGCCAAATGTTTTTTTTTGTTATGCCCTTATTTTTTTTTTTTTAAATAATAAATAATATATTAATTGATTTATAGGGCTGCTTTTTAAATCTAATCCAATTTCATCACTCATACACTTAACATTTTACAAAAAAAAAAAAAAAAAAAAAAAAAAAAAAAAAAAAACCAGTAGTATTTTCTTAGCACTCATCTTCATTTAAAAAAAAACCTACAATTCAACCTTTTAAAATAACGAAAAATTTCTTATGTTTTTTGCCAATAGAAACTCGAACAAACTGTAGCTGGAAATGCTCGCTTGGAACAGGAATTACTTATCCTAAGACAAAAATTACAAGCATCACGAAATTCACGAGGATCTCAAGGAACATTAGCTTGTAATCAAGGTACTGGAGATAATATTCAATATGCTAGTAATACAACAGCTCTTCTTGAATCAGAATTACGACGAGTCCAACAATTAGTAGGTGATATGCAAAGACAAAGACAGGAACTTAGTCATGCAGTTCGACAATTAACTGAAAATTCAAATTCATTATATCAACAAATTGGTAAAAGTAACAATGATATACATCAATCATCACACATTAAAAGACGTCAGCATGTTTCATGTTGGACAGAAACAGATTTAGATACAATGATTATCATAAATCATACAGCAAGCAGATCAACAGAAAATTTACATTTGAGTACACCATTATATGTTGATACAAATTCAGCTAATTCAAATAGTAATTTTATGAATTGTTCATTATCGAGTAAAACAAGTGAAAATGATTCAAAAAATAATCATCGTCATAGTATTAGCAGATATATAGATTCAGATGGAATGGAAACAAGTGGTATGGATAGTAGTGATGATCTTTTAGATAATAATACATTTTCGAATCTAACAAATCAAGAACGTCAAGAAATTAAAACAGTTCGTATTGTTAAAAGAGAATCAGAAAGACGACAACGTGATAGAGAACGTTCTGGTAATATTAGTGTATCAAATCAAAATTTAGATCAAGTTCTTGAAGAAGATGGTATTCATAATCAACAAACTGAAGATATTTATTCACGTTCAAAATCATTACCAAGATCATATAATAATGATACATATGAATCAATAAAACAAATTAAAGAAAGAAAAAATTATCATCCTGAACCACCAAAATCATTACCACTTACATCTACAACAATACCAACAAATAAAAGATATTCAGATTATTTTCCAACAACATCAATATCATCTAGTCGTCCATATCCTGTATCAATGACCGAAAAAAATTATTATAATATTTATGGTGAACGTAATAATAAAGATTCTTCACATAATTCACATATTAATTCAAATTATACATTAGAACAATCATCTAACGGTATTCATATAAATAATAATGAACAAAATAATTATACATTAAAAAATAAAACCGAATCAATGCAAAGTTTAACAAAAAGTATAACTGATTTAAGTCCAGTATTTCAAAGTGAAGCTGCTAAACAAATTTTAATTGAAATGTCTGGTAGTGCATCTGAAGATAATAATGATAAAATTGTAGTTCCTCAATCTCATAAACATAAACGTGCCATTCCAAAAGAGAAACGACGACATTATACAGCACCAAATAATGTTAATATAAAAGCAATACAAAGTATGCAATCTGAAAATGATATGAATCGTAATGTGAGTTTCTTGAAAAAATAAACAAACAAAAAAAAAATGTCTATAGGTCCCATAAATAATGCAATTTATTGTAGAACTTAATTTTTATGGGATCTATTGAAAAAATTCAAACAAATTTTTTTTTTTCGATTTTTAAATTCTACTCATTTTTATTTTTATCTTTTAGAACACTAATTGGAGAGCAAGAGATGATTTAGATATGGAAGTTGCATTAAGGCCTAGAATAAATGCTCCAGATGTTGTTAGATCTGCATTAGGACAAAGAGATAGAATCTCTGAGAACACAATTGATAAATTATTGGCTGCGCCAAGTAAAATTTTAATACCAGAACGTTATATTCCTGAACAAGTAAGTGTATTATATTTTTTATGAAATGACAAGAAATGGAAAAAAGAATAGAATATATCGTCGTCGTTCTGTGGAAATTTACTAAGTCCAAAGTGATACTTTTGAGATAATAATGAACTTTTAAGTTTGAGTTTTAGATTAAAAATCAATACTGGATTTCGATATAAAACGAAAGTGTTTTTTTTTTTTTGAATAAAAAGTCATTTCGACTAGGTGGCATTTTGTAAAAATAAATTTGAAATTTGGACATTTCTTTAGTGTACTTAACTTATTTTCTATAAAATTGGACAGAATGACGAAAATATTTGAGTTTTTTTTTACTCTGTGAATACGTAATTGTATACGTTAAAAAAACAAATCATTTAAAAATACCGTGTAAAATGAAACCTAGGTGTATGTGATTGCGAGTACTTAAACGTTATGATAAGTTTACACGACATTAGACCATGGAGACCTTCGGCCTCCTACATATATTTAGATCTCTTGGTCTCTGGACACAATTTTTTGGTATGTGGAAACCAGAATCTCATGTCGTGTTAACTTATCATTGCGACAAATCAGAGCCCTGAAAGTAATTTATGCTCGATTTTTAATCAAATTTAGTTTTGATAGAAAAAAAATATTTGTGATGTATGTGACATTTTTTAAATTTTTTTATTAAAATGTTTTTTTTCAATTTTAGGCTCCTGAATTGTCTCCAGAAGAGAAGAAACGAAGACAAGAAAAAGTTGAAGTAATTAAAAAAATGCTATCAGAAGCACCAATGAAAACTTCAAATGTAAGTTGAAAGTTTTCATTTTCTCTCTAATTAAATTTAAAAATATATTTTACTTTGCAAATCAGTAAAAAAGTATATTTTTTGCAAATTTATTAATAAAAATTTAACAAAATGCTAGGGATTATATTTTTTTTTCTTCTTCTTAATGTTGTAATATAAATTTTAACACTTTTTCAACACAAAATAATTAATTTAAAAAAAAAATTTACTAATTTTTGAACAATTTAATTTTTTAAGAAAGAAAAAAAAAATTTCTCTTTTTTTAATTTTAATTTCTTATCAAAAACAACTTGTATGTGGATTATTTACAGTCTGAATTGGATTGCAAATAAAATTGGATTATTACAAATTTTTGGTAAAGTAAAAAAAACAGAAAAAAAAACAATGAAAATTTACATGTTAGATTCAAAATTTGCTTTTTAATTAGTTGAACATCATCAGAAAGAAAAAAATAGGATAATTTATAAGAAAAAGTCCTTTAGTGGATATCATTCGACCTGTTAGTAATCAGAAGATTAGGTTTTTAGACCACTGTAAATAGATCCATTGTTCCATAAAAAAAAAATTTAGGTTAGAATATAAGAAAAAAGGAATTTTATAATCTAAAAAGTATCCTTTTAGATATAATCATATCAAAAATAGTAATCCTTGAAAAAAATTGTACAAACTTCTAAAGGAGGAACAGAAATTATTAGTGAAGAAACGTGAATGTTTGTTTCGTATGTGTGCCTTTTACTCCACCTTTAGCACCCTAATTTTGGATTTTGGAAAAGTTTAAAGGAATAATTACTCTGTAACTGTAACATGCCACTGTATAAGATTTTCCAACATTTTCCACGAATGTGTAATTTGTAGTGAAATTTACTTGATTTCAACATAGCTTTTGATGTTTTGCATCTCATTAATTCGCATAAGAGAAAAAAATTACATTTATGTAAATTCATCCTCATACATGTTTTCACTTTTTTCTCCATACATACATACAATATGTGAATATTGTCCTCAAAGCCATTTTTTTAAAAAAATTCTCACGCCCTCATTCACAGTTCCATTGCACTTTTTGTCTTCCGTTTATTTTTTTATTTTTTCAAATGTGTGCTTTTGTGAAATTTTTTGATTTTTATCCTTGTTTTATTTTGTCACATTTTTCATTGTTTCGATTTAATTAGCTTTCTTTATGATTTCAATTTAGTAATTTTTCTCCTCACTTAAAAGAAATATCAAATAAAATTTTCTTATATTTTTTTTTTTTTTAAATTTTTTTCTAGGATCCCGTTAGTAGTACTTTACCACCAAGTAAAATAAATGCTGAAAAAAAACAACGTGAACATTTATTACAATTAAATCAAATTTTGGCTCAACAAGTTATGCAAATGAGTAAAATTGTTGCAGGTAAGAATTAATTTTTTTCTTAGTCATTTTTTTTTTTCCTTTGAAAACCGTAAGAGTTTTTTTTTCTTCTTCAATGTTTTTAAGAGAAGTTGAATTTATTTAAAAAAAAAAAATTAGTTTTTATTCGAAAAAAATATGTATGTGATGTTATTTTGGTGAATGTGTTATTCTTACTTTTTTTCAAATATCTTTTTTTTTTTTTTTTGACAAATTAAAAAAAATACATAATTCATTAATTTTTTTGTAATTTTTTAGAAAAATAAGAAAATTAGAGTAAACAAATTTATTGTTTTTTTTTGCATTTTTTTTTAATTGAACAAAAAACAAAAAATCTTTTGTTATGAATTACTTGAATTTTTTACTAAATAAATGTAAATTTTTTTTTCTTCATTTTTTTCTTCTTTGATTTTCTATTAATTTTATTTTCTTCTTCTTCTTCTTATTGTTCAAATTTTAGATGAAAATTCATAAAAAATAAAAAATTTATATAAATAATTAAAATTTTAATATAAAAATATGATTACAAAAATTTATATCACATTCATTCATTCATCGAAAATAATCACATCATCACTATCATCATCATCATACATCCGTTTTTTTTTATTTTTTAAATTAAAATTTATAAAAAAAAATATAAAAAATAAAAAGAAAACAAAAAAGAAATAAAAAAAAAGCAATAAAATTAAATTTATTCAGCTACACATCGCCGCTCGATGCTCATATTCATTTATCATTTTTATTTTTTGCAATTTTAGCAATTTAGATTTTTTTTGTTTGTTTTTCGAAAAAAAAGAAAACGAATTTTGTGTAACATTAGTTTAAAAATTTTCATTAAATTGTTTTAAAGTTACAAAAACAAAAACAATTTATTTTTGAAATGTTTGTTTGATTGTTAACTGTTTTTTTCTTTCTCTTGAGATTTTTCCGAATTCATTTGATTTTTTTTTTCTTAGTTTTTTTTTTTTTTGTTTTCTTTTATGATTTTTTTGTTTTTTTTTTTCTTTCTTGTTTGTGTTTTTTTTTTTTTACTTTATTTTTTATTTTATGCTTGTGTTTGTTCTTGTGTATAGGAAATCCTAGCCAGTCTAATCAAAAGTAGTATGGAGTTCTGCTGTTTTGCTTTAAATTGCGGATGCTTGACCTCAAAAATTAAAAAAAAAAAAAAAAAAAAAAAAAACAAATTTAAAAAAATTAAAATAAAAAGCACATATAAAATACAAGAAAAAAAAATAAAATTAATTGGAATACGCTGATCCTGAAATAAAAAAAAATTTAAGGTTTGTATAAAATTTATAATTTTTATTTTGTTTCTAAGATTTTTTTTTCTGATTGTTCGTTTGTTAAGCATTTTTATTTGAAATTGTTACTTCATAAATCGTAATATTGCATTAATTTTCTAGCACATTTTTAACGCACCATTTTTGTTTTATCATCAATTTGATGTTGTTTTTCTTTTGTACGTATTATCATTTTAAAGTAAATTTGTTAATTTAATTGATTAAGGACCATGAAATTCTTGTTTTTTGTACACTTTCTGTTTTGTTTTTGTACAAGAAAAAAGGCCTATAAAAAGGTAATTTCTATTTACGATCTTTCTATTTTTTTTCTTTTCAAATTTAAAGAACTTCAAAACAACAAGTTAAATTTTATACTTTTTTTCGCTTTTTAAGCGTAGTACTCAGATGAAAATAAATTTTATGTTGGAAAAAGTCTATTTATTTCGGAACGAAATAAAAAATCTACAAAATGGAGAAGAAATCTACATAGATGAAAAATACTTTAATATATATATTTTATCTTATTTTACTATAACTATATCAAAATCCACAAAAATCACAAATCAATTTATTTTCATTTTCCGTACGAAATAAATGAAACTTCATCTATTTCGGTTGGATATGAAAATAAAAGGTCTCCACGCGGACAGCCAACGTCATATGTGAAAGAGTTTTTCAACTCTTTTTTATTTTCAGCTGAGTACCACTTACGAAATCGAAACAGAAAATTTTTTTGGTTCCATTTATTTTGGTTTTTTTTTTTTTACATAGGTTTTGTATAGTCAAAATATCTTATTTTCATCTGAGTACTACGCTTTAAATAGAAAATGAAAACTTTAAAAAGTTTCTAATGATTTAAGCACCTGAAGAAAATTGAGTTTCTGAAAAAATTTTCAGAGATTGAATTTCATTTAAAAAACTATCTGCTGAATTACTTGCCTGGTGCTCAATATTTATTGAACAAGATAGAATTATCTGAGTTGCTTCTGCTTACCCGATGCTCAGTATCTGTGGGGAAAAAAAATATTTTAGGAAAAAAAACTAAGGTACTGACTCAGCTAAGAACTTATCATTTTTTGTTTTTTTTTTTTTTCGAAATTACTTTAATAATTTCACAATCTAGCTTAGAAAGAATTTTTGGTCTCCTGAATTGTCCAAGATCATGTAAGGCTTTTAATAAAGCATTTTGCATTAAATGCGCAATTCTTATGCTTTTCAATTTGTGTTTTTTTACCACGCAGAAACGTTTTCTATATATAAAAAATTTCACAGTCATAAATCAGTTTTCAATCAATTCGTTGAACCCATTTTTCTAAAGATTTTTTGTTTTACTTGAAATTAAGTTAAATTTTTTTTTTCTTTTTCATTTAGTAGGAATATTTAAATTATTTTTTTTCTTATTGTAATTTCAATCACAAACAGAAAAGGCTATGGCTGCATTACCATTAAAAATGGCTGAATTGAATGCAACAACTTCTGAAGATGATTTTTCATCACCAACAGATCCACTGCCAATTTATCAACAACGGGATAATTTTTTTACATAAAAATTTTATAAAATATTAACTATATATTTTTCTGTTTCTTTTTTTTTTTTTTAGATTTTTTTGTGAAATTTTTAATTTTTGTGTTACAAAAAAAAAGAAGCAATATGTTAAAAAAAAAATAAAAATTAAAAAAAAAAAAAAACATGATGAAAAATTAATGAATGTGTGATAGAATAGAATAGAAATATTCTCTAGAAAAAAAAAAAATGTTAAGGCTCAAAAATATTAGGATTTCCGCCTACGAAAAGAAAAGCAATAACTGTAAATGATATTTTTTTTTTTTTTTTTAGATTTAAATCGTTCGATATTGGTTCCACTTGTTATTGTTAAGCAAAAACTTACAACGTTAAAAAAAAAAAAAGGAATGAACAAATAAAAATAGACTTGATTTTTCTTAAATAAGAAAACTGAAAAAAAAAAGTATTTTTTAATTTATCCGTCCAGAGAATAATAAAAAAAAAAAAAATAATAATAAAAATAAGTTTGAATCTCATTTTTTTTTGTTTCTCATAAAAAGCACAAAATCTCAATTATTCAATTTTTATTTATTTTATCATTAATTTGAAAATGGGCAAAAAGTAAATGAAAATTTTAATCTGAAGAAATAATGTTTGCTAATAAACAGGGAATTTAGTAGAAAAAAAAATACATAATTCATATTGCATATCATTCATAAGCAATAAAATTAATAATTAAAATAAAATAATTAATTAGTCAATAAATTAAATTTATAAAATGTCATCAAAAAATTTAGGAATTTCATCTTTTAAAGGCGAAATTATTTATGTTTTTTTTTTTGTGTATTTATTCTATTCAACCAATTATCTATGAATGACAAGTAGACTCGTATCACTTTATTTTTGCGACAAAATTTAAGTATCTATACTTCAAAAAAAAAGGGCAACACAACTAACTGGTAAAATTTTTTAAGTAAAAAAAAAATGCGTATTTTATTTAAAAAAAAAAAAAGAAAGATCCCTTTGAAATAAAATTTTTTTTTGTTGGCAAAAATCATGCTTTCAACAGACTGATTAAGTTATGCCTTTAAGGGTTACAATTTATTTTGGACTAAACTTTTGAGATATTACTGTAGGAATTTACTTTTTCAACGATAGACAAATTTTTTTGTTTTTAATGTAATTTTAGAAAAATTAGTAGAAAAAAAAAACAAAGAAAAACTAAAAAATCTTATCTTTTACAAATACATTTTAATTTTACAAGGAAAACTTCATATTAAAAAAAAATTTTTTTTTTGACTTATAAAAACAATAACAAAAGACTCATTATTATTCAAAGTATATAATTTTAAATTGAATTTTTATATGAAAATAATTCAATATTTGACTGATAAACAACATAGCAACACTTTTTTTTTTCTTGATTTTTTAATAACTTAAAAAAAAAAATAAAAAATATTTAAAAAAAAAAAACTATTAAGGAAATATGATAAAACAACACAAAAGATTTATATTTCTCAGGTAAAAAACAAAAAAAATGATAATTTTAAATGACAAGACTAAATTTTTCCTCTTTTTGAAAATTATTATTATTAATTTTTCAGTCTTAAAAACACTTCAAGATAAAAAACAAAATAACTGTAAAATGTCTTTTTTTTTAAAAAAAAAAATAATTAAACAATTGTTTAAAAGTTAAAAAAAAAAATTGCCTTAATAATAAAAGAAATCTAAAAAAAATAAATAAATTTAGGTTATCCTTTATTCTAAAATTATAAAATATTTAAAAATTCTGAAGAAAAAAAAAAAATAAAAATAACTATATATACTTAAAATTTAGATTGTATTATATAAACTGGTACTGAGAAAAGATAAAAATCAACAACAGAAAATTCTATTAGTAATCAATTACTTGAAAATAAAAATAAAAATATATATCTTTACTATTTATTGACTAAATAATATCATAATTAACCTATTTCAATTACATTACACACACATGTTAAATTGTTCATTAAAAATTCAAATTAATGAAAGTTAAAATAAAAAAATTTTAGAACAAAAATGAAATGAAAAATAAACAATTATCCTATATCAATGGAGAATTTAAAATTTAAAAAAAAAAAAAACAAAAAAAAAGCTAAAAAACCAAAATTCGTACCTTTAGAATTGTCAAATTAGAACAAAAAAAAAAAAAAAATAACAAGAATTAAAAAAAAAAATAAAATATCGTTAATGAGAATAATATCCTTAAAATCATATAAGAAAAAATTACCATAAAATTAGCTAATTATACATATATACTCTATATCAATTATTATCATCATTATTGAACATATTATAATTACATACACATTATCTATACATATATATCGAAAAATATCAATAATTACATGATAGTCAATTGTTATTTAAGTGTACAAAAAATAAAAAAAATAGATTTTGTTTTTTTTTTTGTCAAATTTGTTTTAAATTGTGGTTTTTAAGAGGGTAGTGACCGGGACCATTTTACATACAATTTTATAATTCTGTGTTGTCAAAGCATAACCGCTTATGTTTCTAAATGCATCTTTACGGTAAAGAGTTTTTAAAAATTGAATTCCCATTTTTTTTTTTTTTTTTTTTAAAGAATTATTATTATTGTCAACAACTGTCCATGACAAAGTATTATACATATATTTTTATTGAATTAAGCGAAATTTAAAGTGACTTACGCTCATTTTTGACTTAACTCGATTCAACTTGACAAAACAGAATTGTACTTTTTTCTTTTTTCGAAAATCACTTAGCCGATTTTAATGCTTTTAATATTTGTGACTCTAAATTGAATGAAAAAAAAAATGTATAAGAAAAATAATATTTGAAATTTGAAATATTGAAAATTTATTTGTGATTCACAAGATAGTTTTTTTTTTTGGGAAATTCTTTTATTCAACTGATAGTCGATATTTCAACCAGCAATTAAAAAAAAAATACTAAATATCTTTTGTGATTTGTATGAAAAAGGAACATAAGAAAACAAGATTATCAGATTCTCCTTCGCTTTTGCGAAAAACTAAAAAAAAAAAACAAAAAACAACCGAGCACCCGTACCTTCTCATTTCGAATATATGTACATACATATATTTCGAGCAGTTCCATCTGGAAGTAAACATCGCGGTTGTCCCTATTCGGTACAGAATTGAGTCTAATTAAATTTTTTTTTTAATTTTTTGGTCACTACATCTTTAAGAAATTTTTTATAATATTTTTGTTGAGCATTTATTTATTTTTAAAAAAAAAAAACTAATGAACAACAAAAAACCAATCTAAAATCTGAGATGTTTTTAGAATTATTCATTTATTCGTACTTTTTTTTTTATTGAATTGTGTAAAATTAAAAAATTATTGAAAAAATAAATTGAAAATAAATAAAATAAAATCCACGTTATATTAGATTAAAAAACAAAAAAGATAAAAAAAAAAAACAAATGATATTATTGTACAAAATCATATCATAAACATCATCAAATAAAACACTCATTAAATAAAAATACTTATTAAACAATAATTTAAAAAAAAAAAAAATTGAAACAATAAAATAAGATAAAACTTAAAAAAAAAAAAACAAAAATCTTGTTAAAAATTAAAAAAAAAAAAATTGTAAATAATTTTTTTTTTTGTCGTTATCTGAAAAGAATTTATTTTTAATCACAGAAAATGTTTTTATTTTACTTTTTTTTTTTAATTGTATTTAATTTTTTTTTCTTTTTAAGTGAAATAATTGATAAAAATAATTAAAATGAATCATTTTTTTTTTTTTTAATTTTTCGTCAAGCTTACGGTGCTACACGATGTTTTTTTAATTAGTTTTGTTTTTTTTTTTAATTTTAATTTTAAAGTTTAAATGTTTTTTTTTTTTGTAGCTTTTAAGTTTTTATTTTTTTTTGCAAATTATTGTACATAATGGAAATTATTTTGAATTTTTTTTTTCTTTTTTCAACACATTCACTAGTTAATAAGAAATTTCTATAATTTTTGTTTTGTTTTAAATTTTAAAAAACCTTTGATTTTTTTTTTATTCTTCAAAAAAAAAAAAAAACGGATTTGTAGATAATTATTAAAAAAAAAAATTCATCCAATTTTGAAATTGGTTATCATTATAAATAAATATATATACTATACATATTCGTAAATAGTACACATTTATATATTACACGTGTATATTATGTAATGTTAATACAGAAAAAAAAATAAAATAAAATAAAAATAAAATAAAGTAAATAATGAAATTAATATGTTTATCATGAAAATATTGTTACATAATGACAAAACACCACTTTGTTGATATTAATAAGACAGAGAATTGAAATATAAAATTAAAAAAAAAAATAAAAATAAAAATAAATGACAATTAAATAATATGAAGAATAATAACAATGATTAGTTATACGTAGAATTAGAAATTTGAAGAAAAAAAAAAATAGTTTATCAAATTAAAAGAACAAAAAATAAGATAAAATAAAATAAAGAAATGTTATTGTAAACGTTATAATGCGCAAAAATCAGTTGAAATAAATAAAATATTGAAAAAAAAAAAAGTAAATAAAAATATGCTTTTTAATTTTTTAAACAGTTTTCTTAGGTAAACTTTTCATAAAATTTTAATCAAGGACATATGTAGACTTTTTCACTGCATAGGCCTCGTTGATATTTATGCTAGTACCATTGAGATAGTGTATCATCTGCTAGTATTAGCATAATGTCAACTGCTGTGCTACTATAGGATCTGGATGGTTTACTATCAGATAGTAAAATCAGAATTAAACAAATAAAAATTTCGGCAAATGATAAAAAGAATGAAGTTAAAGAAAACGCGACTCTGTGTTGACGATAGAATGATTTGACATTATTTTTAATTAATGCGCGTAGGAGATTTGAGTATTCTTCATCAATGATTAAGGTAGTAACTAAGAACAGCAAGCGACATGGCATCTGATAGTTTAATTGGTAGAACAGTGCTCCGGAAAGGCAAAGGTCTTGGGTTCGAATCCCAGTCGAATCGAATATCGTTTTCTTTTCTTAGTCTACTACATACGTTTTAAAATTTATTATATTTAAATGAAAAGCAATTATTTTTTTATTAAATAATAAAAATTAGGAAATTTGCAAATTTGAAGCATCTGATAATAAAAAGCAATAATGTCAACGCATCAGCCGATAATGTACTAGCAGATGATTTACTAACGCGATAGTACTAGCAAAAATCTCAATGAGGCCATACTGTTCTCTTAAATACTAACTTAATGAAAAGAAAAGAAGAAGTAAACTGTTGATATTGCAAGGAGAGACTGAAATCTCAGAACATATTTTGTGCCAATGTAAACAATCATCCCTCCAAACACCCTTTGCACACTTGGTGGTTAAACCGGTTATTGTTGCGCTGGGAGTAACATAATGGTATAATTTTTTCCAACTTGGTATAGTAAGAAATCATCCAAAATAATTTCAGCTTCACGGTTGTAATACACACTCACACTCTCGTTACAACTAATCGTGCCACCTTCAGATGTAATTTGAGTAGTAGTAAAAACACGTTTTAAAACCGGTTTGCGTCCGTTGTAACAACAACCTAATGTGTTCATGCTCAAAGATGTGCCTAACATCCGACTATCGCTTCAAAAAGTTTTGGGATTCGCTAAAGTCTTTGCATTTTAGACCAAACCAGTATTAGAGTTTTACAAAATATATCAGTATCTCAAGAGTTCCTGCTATCTAATCTAGTTGATTCTAATTTAGGTAAGTTCATACTCAAAAGAATTTTGAAAAAAAAAAAAAATAAAAACCAGAGATACTGAATGTTGTTTCTAGGTTACTTATGGATAAAATCTTTTACAGAAAAGCGACGCTTTAATCAAAATATAAAAGATTGTCGGCTTGATTTTGTAGAAAAATAACGTGGTGAGAAACAAAACGCCGTTTTCCTAGAATAAATTATCAAGACCTTGACTTTTGCAAGTGGGAAGTAGATGAGAAAATTGTTTTTTTTTTCTTTTTTTTTTTAATGAAGAAGGTTGTATGTTGATTTTCATGGGGAAACAAAAGAGGAGAAAGTCACATAGTTTTTTTTTTCTTTCATTTTTTAAAATATTACACTCTGGACATTTGTTCTCCCTTTTAAACTATTTTCCTATTTTCTATTAAAAATAATGAAAAAAAACAAAAACACTTTGGATTTTTATCAATGAGAAATTTAGCACACAATTTTATGTTAACGTTTGAAAATCAATTAAGGTCTTAATAAATTAGTTGTGTGAATTTTGAATCTAGCAAATCTGTGTTAAAAGCGCAAAACTAAATTTATTTATAAATTTTTAAAATTAATTTTTATAGCCCATTTGTTTAAAAAAAAAACAAAAAAAGTAAATTCAAGTTTTTTCGACAGCTTTTAGAAAGTTTGTCTTGCAGAATTCGACCATAAGATTTTTTTATTTTTTACTTATTTTTTTGGGTACAAAATAACAGAATCTGTTGTCAAATAAGACAAATTTAATGTATCTTCCTAAAAAAAAAAAAATTTTCTTGTCTTTCAAGTTAAAATTAATATATTTACCGTTTTTTAAAAATCACAGCATTTAAATGTGTGTGTGTGTTTGTAAAACAGGCAATGTACACATATAATACAAAAATTATATTATCCATTAAATTAATAATAAAAAAATTAAGTAAGTTCGATTTTTTGTTCTGTTCCACGCCCTTTCCTTTAATAATAATTCATCATCATTAACTCATCATTTTTCAATGCTAATTTAATATTAAATTTATGCATGCATTTAAAATTTTTTGTACATACATATGTATGTACTTTACATTGCGTGTGTACCATTTAAAAACAAAAAAAATTTTAATGTTACATATTGCAATTAAATGACAGATACTTTAAAATTCAAAAATGAAAAAAAAAAAAGATAAAAGAAAAATTTATAAGAAATTAAATTCGGGATCATTGTAAAATGATTGTACCTCCCATATGTACATACATATGTAATAATTCTTGATTATAAATATTTGCCCTCTTACCAAACAGGTTTAATGGATTTTTTTTTTTTTAGTTTTTTGATCCAGATAAGGAGCCCGTTTTAATAATGTCTTTGAACTCCAAAATATTTTTACATACATGTTGTTATTATTATTATTATTTTTTTTTTTGTGTTATACATTTTTTCTTTCATGTGGTTTACTTTGTTAATATATCTTTACAATGTCATTACCATGGAATAAAATTTAAGAAGATGAAAAAAATAATAATAACGAAAAACAATTTCAATTAACATGAAAAATTTGAATAAGAAAAAATCTGGAAAAAAAAAAACAAGAAATTTTTTAAATTTTGTAAAAATGAGACCAATTAGAAATTTGGAGCCATAATAACGGTTATGTATAGATAGACAAGGACGAATTCTATCTGTTAGTCAATATAGAGAGGGTGTTCATTTGATTTGTAAAAAAAAAAAAAGTAAATAAAGAAATCTATTTTTTTCTTGAGGTTTATTTTTCTTTACTGCAGACCCTTCAACAAATATTTGGGTCAAAGAATTACGATTTTAGGTCCATCGGCTAAGATACATCTTTTTGAAAAAAAAAATAATTCAAAATTTTCATATAAAATGTATGGTATACATTTGTATACGCACGGCCAAATTTATGTTTTTACATAAAAAATGATATTTTGTTCTACCGATTTTGAGCTAGGACTTTGAAAATTGGGGTGTATAGTAAGGACCCTCCAATGGAAGAATTGGTGAAGTTTCAAGGTCCTAGCACGAAGGGATCATATTTAAATTAAGGCTCAAAGTCCGAATGTATATACATTTGTATACGATCAGGCAATTCTAGGGTTAAACAGATAGAATACATATTTTGTTTTCTCAATCAATAATTTTTGTTTTTTTTTTTGTATTTTATTGATGAGACAATTTATTTGTGAACAATGATGAGTTATTAATTTTTTTTTTTTGTTAAATATGCATAATAAAGAAATTTAAGCAAAGAATAAATTTATTTTAAATTATTTATAAATAAAAAATTTAAGAAAATATTTTAAAAAAATTAACAAAAATTATGATGACGTTTGAATGGTTTAGAAAAACATTCAGTTTATATTTTATAATTTTATTTATTTACATAAATTTCATGAAATTCAATAAATATTATTAAAAATTAATTACGTTATATGAAATTACGTAAATTATCACCTTCATTCTATTGTACCCTAAGGAATTTTTAATTTTTTAACCTTATTGATATTTTCAGTTGAACAAATAAAATTTGCAACGATTTAATTACGTACCTAATCAATGATTTGTTATGAAATCAGGTTAAAAGCATATATTAATTTTTTTTTTAAAGAATTTCTTAAAACAATTGAACAAATATTTGAAAAATGTGCGTAATTAAATGGTTTTATAATTGATAGTAAACAAATTGCTGAAAAATTTTCTTCAATTAAAATTCGAATAATAGATTTTTTAAGATTTTGCAACATACGAGTAACATACGCACTACTATGTTATTGATTTTTTATTTATTGATTCTGATAATTATAATATTTAATGAGCTGACACAGCTCCTAAATTTTCCACTTATTTTTTTTTTTTTTATTCTGAAGCACACTCGTAGCGCAGTGAAGGGATATCTCTAACGAAAAAAATACAAAATGTATCTGAAAGTGATTTGTGAAAAACGTCTTATTTAATTTGAAATAATAGACTAGTAATGCTCCTTCCTACTCATCAGTACCCTCACCAAATCTTATAGGAAGGCTACAATTGTATATAACAACATAATTTGAATCTTTGATTTTAATTTGAGAATGTTATGACAAATTTTCTCAGCATCGGGTTCAGATTAATTCGTGCAAAATTTTTAGATTAAAGTATCATGTATAAAAAATGAGAGATTCATCGTACAACTCTACTCAAGGTAGAATAGTATACATGAACATTTTTAAAATAAATTTTTCATCCGAAACTGTTTCTTTGGAAAACTGCGATTGAAGGTTTAAAAGATTTTACTTTAAAAAAATTTTAACAAACATTCTTATAAAAAAAAAATATTCCAATAAAATGAGAAGAATAAAATATAACCCAACTTAGGCCTTTTCTCTCTTCTATGAAATTTTCTACCAATTGAAAAAAATAATAAAATAAATTTTATCATGGAACTGAAGACAATAGTACATTTGAAATTAAAAATTAGAATTCTAAGCAAAAAAAAATAATAAATGTATATATTATCTTTTTTTCAAATTTTCAACTACAACATAACATTACGTGCATCACTGCAGAAGTTACATGTCT
Organism: Bombylius discolor; assembly: GCA_939192795.1. NCBI lineage: Eukaryota > Metazoa > Arthropoda > Insecta > Diptera > Bombyliidae > Bombylius > Bombylius discolor. The sequence goes on along the minus strand of OW584241.1, from coordinate 14,492,789 downwards.
GTTCTTATCATTATTTATCGCATTATTAGTTGTTTTTTTTTTATCATAATGGAACATAATTACTAATTACTTTAATTGATCGATAATAGATATATTCTAACAGGGTGATTTTTAATTTTAACTATGAATTTCATAGAAATAGATTTCAACAAATGGTGAAATTATACTTGAAAAAAAGGAGTCTTCAACAATTTTTTTTTTTTTGTACTCTGTAAAATCAAAATCAATATTCTATCATTTGATAATATTCAAATGATATTAATTACGATATTTCAAGTGCAAATTAAATAGAAAAAAATTTAAAAAAAAAAACAACAACAATAGATACAAAATCAAAAGAAGCGAAACAATAACAATAAAAAAAAAAAACAAATCACATTTAATTTATTGTTTTTAATGTGAGTTCTCAAAGTACGGAACTTAATTATTATGAAAATTATAAAATAAAATATCGTTAATAAAATATCAAGACTTGAATACAGATTATAATGATTTTTATGCGTATACGAGATATATGGCTGTGACTGACTACCTATTAATTTCATATTTCACATTGAATTATATTTTTGTTAGGTTTATTATTTGTTTTCCTCATATCAAATAGTTTTACAAATTACATGTAAATATGTAATAGTTCAATAAAAACAACAACAACAACAAAAAAACTGATCTTTGATAATTTTGTTAGATGCATTTTAATAGATTTTTATAACCGTTTTTTTTCGCCTTCTCTTTCAAATAATTTCTGATTTATCTTTTTTGTTTTTAAATTCTAATGTTTTTTTTTTTTTTTTTCAAAATGCGTGAATCATAAATAATTCTTTGTAACATGGAAAAGTTCAAAATTTTTTTTTTGATATCGAAACTTTAAAAAAATAATCATCATCAATACAATGACACCATATATCATGAAAAAATAAAAAAAAAAATTGTCATATATGTATGTATAAAAAATGTATCTTTTACTATACAAAATATCTTATATTTATTCTTTTTGTGAAGCTTCATCAATATTAACGTGTATATTATTATACGTACTTATCAACTGTTTATATGTTATTATTATTATAGTACTGTACATAATAATTTTTGTGTGTTACTTAAAAAAAAAAAAAACACCTTTGTCTCATTAGTATAAATATTCCGTTCAAAATCAAATTCATCGTCATTCATCCAGTTCTTGTTCACCTGTAAAAGATGAGTGAGTACCTTTCTGTTTTATTTTATTTTATTTTATTTTTTTGTTTCAAAAAATATTTGTTTTTCGACAAAAAGAAAGATAGAAAAGAAATAACACTGGAAGATTTTTTTTTTTTTTTTTGAATTTTTAAATTTTTGTTTGATTCTTAGTGACTTTTAGTGCGTTAAAAAAATTTTTTTTTAAAATTTAGTTCGTTTTTTTTTTCTTTAATTAAAAAAAAAAATGATAAGTGTATTATTAATTTTTCCTAGAAAATTCAATTTTATGATTATTTAATTGTTTTCTATTTTTTATTTTTTTATTTTTGAATTTAATCATTGTTTATTGTGTTTTGTTTCGTTGTTATTGTTTTTTTTTTTCTTCTGTTATTTCTTAAAAAAGTATTGTTTCCTTGAGTTGAACAAACTTTCGTTTCATGATAATATTTTTTGTTTTTGTACAAATGTGTTTTTGTTAATGCAAATTAGTTAACACCACTCACACATTACGTTGTGGGGGTGCATCGTGAATATAAATTAGATTTCTTGAAAAAAATATCTTTATACATATCTTACGTTTTTTGTTTGTTTATTTTTTTATTGTGATAGTTACAATAGATTAAAATTTGAAAAAAAAAAAAAATAAATAAATAAAAATAATGAATAGTAAAAATTTAAATATGTGTGCCGAAAAAAATTGTACCTTTAAAAATGAGTGTTTTATTAATTAAAGTTTAGGAGGAGAAAAAAGAATGAATAAAAAAAAATTGACCTCGATTAGAATTTAGAATTTTTTTTCTTTATTTTACATTTCTTTTATTTTTTTTTTTTAAACGTAAAGGAAGTATTATTTCCTTTTAAAAGATAGGTACTCGTATTTACTTTTAATTATCTAAGTTAATTCATTAAATAAATAAACAGACCACTCATCGAATTATTTGTAAATTCTGTACACAATCAATGAATCACAAATCTTCTACAATTCATAAAAAAATAATGCAAAACGAAAACAGAAAAAAAACAACAACTATTTGAAGTGCAAAATAAACTATGATAAAAAAAAATTATCTATTTAGCAAAAATAGAATAAAAAAAAAAAAATTACATATCTTTTTAATTCATTAATTGTTTCACAAATGTCAGTTGTCACACAACATACCGTTTGTTTTACGTTTTATGTCAACACGAGCAGAAAAAAAAAAAATCAAAAGAATCACATTTGATGAAATTTTTTTCTTCTTCACAAAACTACTTTCTCTTCTTCAGAAATGTTCACATGTTCCTTATGTTTGTTTTTAATTAATTAGTTTTTTTTTTCTAAATTTAAATTAAATCGTTAACATAATTTTACATGACCTGTCCGACATTAATTTGTGATAAAAATTTTTATTATGAATTTTACCGTTACAAATTATAATTTAAAATGGGAGAAAAAGTAAACAGCATTATAGCTTTCGAAAGATTATAGTTAGTTTATTTTTAAGAAGAAAAATGGTATTATCCTTTTCAATACTTTATATACCGGAAAAATTTAATTTAATTTAATTTTTTTTTTTTTTAAATCAGAAGCATATGTGTCGATTTTATCTTTAGTTCTTCTCTGGGGCTTTGCTAGAGCCAACTCAGAAGGTAATTTATGATATTTATGACATTTTAAAATCCAAATAATTTAATTTACATAAATAAAATAAAAACATAATTTTTAAATTAAATTAATTCATAGAACAACCAGCACGTATTGTTTGTTACTTCAGTAATTGGGCTATCTATCGTCCTGGACTTGGAAGTTATAAAATCGAAGACATACCACATGATCTTTGTACACATCTTATTTACTCTTTTATTGGCGTCGATGATAAAACATGGGAAGTTTTAATTTTAGATCCTGAGGTAATTTTTATAAATTTTTTTTTCACAAACTTTATCTTTTAAAAATTAATTTCGTGTGTGTGTGTGTATGTTTTTTTTTCAAAGGTTGATGTTGAACAAAATGGTTTTAAAAATTTCACTGATTTACGACATAAAAATCCAGATTTAAAAGTTATGGTAGCTGTTGGTGGATGGGGTGAAGGTGGTGAAAAATATTCACAATTGGTATCACAAAAAGGACGTCGTGATATATTTATTCGAAGTGTTATTGAATTTATGAAAAAATATAATTTTGATGGTTTCGATCTTGATTGGGAATATCCTGGTGCAGCTGATAGAGGTGGAAATTATGGTGATAGAAATAATTTCTATTTCTTTGTTGAAGAGTTACGACGTGCATTCGATAAAGAAGGTAAAGGATGGGAAATTACGATGGCTGTACCAGTTGCTAAATTCCGTTTACAAGAAGGTTATCATGTACCAGAACTTTGTAGGTTAGTGAAATTTAGAGGAACGCATTTTTTTCATTCAAATCTTGAAAATAATTGAATTTGTTTTTTTTTTTTGCAATATTTCAGCTTACTTGATGCAATTCATTGTATGACATACGATCTTCGTGGTAATTGGGCAGGTTTTGCTGATGTTCATAGTCCACTTTATAAGAGACCACATGATCAATGGGCATATGAAAAACTTAATGTGGTAAGTATTCGTTTTGAAACATAAAAGTTTATTTTCTAAATTTTTTATAAAACTAAAAAAAAAAATACACACTTTCAGAATGATGGATTAGAATTATGGGAAGATTATGGATGTCCATCACATAAATTAGTTGTTGGTGTTCCATATTATGGAAGAACATTCACATTAAGTGCATCAAATAATAATTACAATCCCGGAACATATATTAATAAGGAAGCTGGTGGTGGTGCACCAGGACCATATACAAATGCAACTGGTTTCTTAGCATACTATGAAATTTGTACAGAAACACAAAATCCATCAAGTGGATGGACTGTTAAATGGGATGAACATGGTAAAGTACCATATGCATATAAAGGAACACAATGGGTTGGATATGAAGATCCAAAATCACTTCAAATTAAAATGGATTTCATTAAAAAGAAAGGATATGCTGGTGCAATGACATGGGCTATTGATATGGATGATTTTCATGGTTTATGTGGTCCAGAAAATACATTATCAAAAATTTTATATTACAGTATGAGAGATTATAAAGTGCCACGTTCAAATCGAGTTACAACACCAAAGGTAATAAAATACATAAACACATTTATATGTGCATATATGTATTGCATTTTTTTCTTTTCTTTTTCTACGTCATTTAAACAATCAACATTATTTTTGTATTACAGCCAGAATGGGATCGTCCACCAACAACACCATCATTTGATGGTATTGTCCCAATTATACCCGTAACAACACCAAAACCAAAGCCAAATACCACAAAACGACCTACGACCTCATTACCGACTCAAGTAAGTTTTATTATCAAAAAAAAAAACAAAAAAAAAAAAACAAAATAAAAAAAATATAAACAGAAAACAAAAAAAAGTCCCAAACAATCTAATTTTAATTTTTTGAATGTAAAAATAAAGTCGACATTAATTAAGTTCAATGTATGGTGTAGTGCAGATTGATTGATTTAATCGCAAATGCATTGACATTGATCTTTTTTTTTTTGTTGATGCAAATGCACTATTTACCTGTTTAAATTATATTTGTTGCAAAATTTGCTCTAAACTTGTAATATTTACGTTTCATTATTTATTTATTTTTAATTTTGTTTTTTTCCCAAAAAACATAGGCACCAACTAAAAGACCAACACATGAACCAGAAATTCCACCAGAAGTTGATCCTTTAGTACCAGATTGTACAAGTAGAAGCTTTTTACCAGATGAAGATTGTTCAAAGGTAAAATTTATTAAAAAAATAAACGTGATTTTAATTAATTACTTAATTAATTATTTATTTTATTTTTTATTTTTTAAATTTCTTTCTAAAGTATTATCAATGTGCAAATGGAAAACCAATGCAATTTCAATGTATGCCCGGAACAGTATTCGATTCAATATTAAATATTTGTGTTTGGCCAAATGATGCAGATCGTGATGAATGTAGACATTTGTAAAAATTAAAAAAAAAAAAATTAGTTGTAGCCTATTCCTTAATTATAATTACATTGTGTACTGATTTTTTTTTTATTTTTTTTAAATGTAATGAAATGATGATGATTACATGCTATGTACCAATTTTTTTTTTTAAAGAATTGTTTGTTTCTGTATTTTAAATCGATTTAATTATAAGTTAAAAAAATAAATAAATAAATAAATAAATAAGAGAAAAATAATTATTTTTTATATATTTACGCAACAATAACAACATTAACAAGAATATTCGCCTTCTAGTGAGACAGTTTAATAAATTAAAGAATATTAATTTTTATGTTATATTTTTATAATATTAATATAAATGATGAATATAAAATAATTATGGTGGTATTATGCAAAAAAAAAACATTTGGATGAAATTTTGCAAGAAAGAAAAACAATTTTGCTATTTTATTTTTCGTTTTTTTTTTTTATTTTTCGTTTTTATTTTTTAATTTCAAATTTTTGATTGAGTAATTGTACGTTTGCTGTTTTTGCATAATCTTCGAATACACATTTGAATTTTTAAAGTGAATCTGAATGTTTATCTTATGAAATGATTTTGTATATGTATGTTTGTCTCTATGTAATTAATAATTAATTATTTTTTCCTAGGGAATTTTTAATGAAAAATACCTACATATATCCGTTTTAGGTATAAATTGTACGAAAAAAATTGTCATTTTAAAATGAAAATTTAAAAAAAAAAATAATCATAAAATGTCAATTTTTCAAACATGTGTTATATATTTTGTTTTTAGTCAATTACATTTAACACATTTAATTTATTTTTTATTTTTATTTTATTTTTTCTTTGATCGCAAATATCTCGTGTTCATTTGGCTTGTAATATAATTTAAATTTATTCAAATGTACCAACTACATAACTGTATAACAAATTATAGCCACTTTCAATGATTAATCAATCATCGAGTAACTGATATTTGAGACTTATAATATAAATTCAATACAATAATAAGTAAATTTTTTATAATCCCTAAGAAAAAAACAAAAATCAACATGCCATTTTTAATACTACAAATATAAATTTACAATATTTATTTTACAAAAATAGACATACATACATACACACATAAATGCAAAATGAGAGATTTATTATGCTCTCATATTAATAATTTGCTTAATCACAATTAATATTATAAAATTTCTTTGGATGAAATTTGTCAAAATTCATTTCATACTAAATTTTAATGTCTAATTCAATGAATATCATATTTTCGACAAGTATTAAACTTTTGTCTCGGTACAGGAAAAAGTGTATAAGTCCAAAAAAGAATAAAAAATCAGAAAATTTCAAAAAATTTAGTAATTCATCCATGGGCATTGAAAGTTGGTTTCGAATATATTTGAACGTCCTTCTAGTAACATTTACAGGATGACCAATTCATTACTTCGTCTTACTTTTACCGTTAACTTAATCAGCAGTTTCGGAAAATGAAAACGTAACGTTGAGCTCATCTTTGTAACCAGTGATGATAATGATGTCGCATTTCCAATGAGTTCATGGTGAATTTCTCTTTGATAAATTTCTGCAGTCATCTTTTTCTGAACTCTATATTTTGATTTATTTCTTCCAAAATATTCTTCTTAACGTGCTTTACACAAAATTGCCATTTTTTCAAGACTAAGATTTTGTATGTTTATGATTCCAAATAATTTTCCTTCAGTCAATAACTGATCGTCAAAATATATATAGTCTCAAATTTTTAGTAAAAAGATTAGACCAGTATATTCGTGCTTTTCTAAACGTTTAAAACGATTTATATAAATGATTGTATAAATCCTTATACAATATCAAGCTCATCTTTGCCTTTAAGGCTTTTTCAAAAGGTGGAAAGGTGAATTATGAAAAGTACATTCGCTGGTTGAAAATCGTTTCAAAAAAAAAAAAAAAAAATTCATAAAAAATTAAAAATGATTTTTTAAACTTATTCTACTTTTTGTTCTATAACTAGAATTTTAGGAGAGTATACGGATATAAATTGAGAGCAAAAAAAAAAAATGAAAAATAGAAAAAAAAACAACAAATATTCATAGCGAAAAATAAGAAGAAGAAGATAATTTTTAAATAAAAATAATCATCTCATAGTGCAAAAGATATTACTGTTGCTGTTCTATTATTATCGCCTCCCATTGCGGAGCGAACAAACTTATACACAACTTTTATATCTAAAAACGTTTTTTTATGTTTTTTTTTTCTTTTTCGTATATTTATATATTTTTAAAATATACTAAAGATAAATTAGAGATACAAAAAAAAAAATAATAATATATTTTATATGTGTAAAAAGTTTTTATTAAGTCACCACCGTCACTGCTAATAATTCGTGTATATCGTGGCGGTATATTGGACTTTTCGCGGTCACAAGGTAATATTGGTTCCCCTGTTTCGAATTGGGATTAGACCGGGAGAGATCGACGGCGCGTTTAAAAATAAAATTACAATTTTTTTTTTAAACATTTTTTTTAACAGGAGTCTAAAAAGTTATTTATTTAAATTTTCATTTTTTTTATTGAAATTTCTTTCTTATATTTTTTAAATTTTTTTTTTTTTTGCAAATTACAACAATACAATCCATTTTTTTTACGTTCTATTCATTTCATTAATTTTTTTTATATTACTATTTTTTTTTTTTAGATTCCATACATTATTTTTTTTTCCTTCATTTAATTTTCTTTTATTTCAATTTGAAATTCATAATTTTATATTCCAAAACCGTTCGTATTTTCTTTTAAATCATAAATTTTTTTTTTTTAAATAAAAAAGAAGAGAGCAAAAAAAAATCAAACGACCCTAAACACGAATACGAACATTTTTTTTTTTCGAATTATAAATTTAGAAGAAAAAAAATTGTGAAGAAAATTTTTATATCCTTTTTTTTTTTGGTCTAATAAGAATTCTTTTTTTTTTTTGTAGTGTTAAACGCGACGAAATACTACTAAAAAAGCGGATATTATTGTGTAAAGAAAACAAAATATAATTATTTAAAAAAAAAAAAAATTTTTTAAATAACGTTGAGTTTTTATTTTATTTCATTTTTTTTCCGGATATTTTAAAGAAAAACAAAAAAAGTTTGAATATATGAAAAAATAATTAAATATGGTACGGCCTTCATTGTGGGTCTTATTAGGATTAACATTCCTCGCCGTTTCCTTGTATGGTAGGTTCATAAAAAAAAAAAAAATTATTTAAAAAAAAAATTTAGTGTTTAAAAATCTTAAATTAAAAAAAAAAAAAAATCTTAACTTAAAATTTAATATGTAAAAAATTGTTACATGATGTATATGAAAAATTTCTAATTTTAGTCATCAATTGTTAAAAAAAGAAAAAAAGTTCAAGTGACAAAAATAAATTATAGATGAATAAAAAACAACAAAAATAAATGTGTATTAAATCTTTAAAAAATAATTATATTCATAATTTTCTAAATAAATTGAATAAATTTTATTTAAAAAAAAAATATTAATTATGTAACATATTGAAAATTATGCAATTCAAAATATTTCTTGTCGGTTGTTTTTTTTGTTTTTTTGTTTTTTATTTTCTATTTTCTTCAATTTTCAAATGTTTCGTTTACGTGTAATATTTAATTTTAGATGAGTGAAGAAAAAAATTGCTTAGTGTGTTGATTTTTTTTTTTTAAATTCAAATTTAATTCAATACGAAAAAGTATCTTTTTTTGTTTTTGTTTTGAGAGAGAAAAAAAAAACAATTAACTTAAATTTAATATTGAATTTTTGAAGTGATTTAAAAGAACAAAATAATGCACACCTTTCTCATCTAAATAGTGTTTAAAATTTTAAGAAATTATTCAATATCGAATTTTTTTTTTTTTTTTTAAATTTTTTTCCAAACTATTGATTAATGATGTTTTAAATTTCATTGGAATACAAAATATTAATCATCACAATAATACATAAATATACAATTTATATATGTATATAGGTACATATCTATACATATGTATGTATAAATTAATTTTTAACATATACAAACAAAATAAAACAAAAAACAAATGTATTTAAAAAGATGATGAAGAAAATGTACATAATATGTACATATTTTCCGAAAAAAATGAGATTTTTTTTTTTTACGAGAATTTGAATAAAAGTGATTTAAAATTTAACAAATGTTTGTTGATGTGTAAAAAAAAAAAGTAAAAAATTACACACATATTTAAAATAAAATTTGCACACTTTTATTTTTATTTTATTTTTTTTTTTGGTAAAAAATAAGTGATGAAAAAAGAATCACTGATAAAATGAAATAGAATAAAGAAAGAAAATTTGTTTTTTTTTTTTTTTTTTGAAAATTTTAAGAAAAGAAACCAAATTACAATACAGAAAATTTTTTGGTGTAAAATGTGGGCAATTAGCCAATATATACATAGATACATATATTATGAGAATTTTATAATTAATATATTTTGAAAAGTATGATGTGACTATTATGTAGCAAAAATAAAATAATATAATAATATTAATAAATATGAGAATATATAAGATATTTAAGAAATTATAATATATAGAGAGTGACAAGGACATTTTATTATAATAATGGTGACCTGCTATTGTCAAATGAATTTATATACGAAAACAAAAACAAAAAATTATTATTATTATTATTAAAAAATCATGGCATCATTTTAATAATCATCACCATTATCATCAATATCATCATGATTTTATAATAAACCATAATAATCCTTGTGAGTGTTTTATCGAAAATTAAAAAAAAATTAAAATTCTTTTTTTTTTTTTTTCGATTCGATTTAGATGTGCAAGTAAGGGCGGAGGTTGGACCAACTGAATCAGAATGCCGGCCGTATATAGAAAAGGCCATACACGAATTACAAGCTGGTGAAGGTGATGCAGATAATAGTACTGGTAAGAATTCTTAAAAATTTAAAGAGTCCTTTTAAATAAAAATTGCATACCAAAGGATAAGGACTTTATTAGTCACATACTCTAGTTATAAGTTATGCCTTGTTTGAGACATGAATATGAATATCAACAGAATTTATGTCTTTTTAACGTTTTTTTCTTCAAAATTATAGCAAAATTTCGGTTTGACGTCGAGCAAAAATGTAAAACATAAAGTTTTAAATCGTTCTTTAAAAAATTACTTCACATGAATTTAGAAATTAAAGAATACTAATTAAATAAAAAGGACATGCTTGTACTTCACATTCATCTATAAATGACTTCCTTAACAAAATTTATGTCAACTAATTTAGCCAAATGGCATCTGTTATTGAATTGAAAAATAATATCTTAAGTTATCTACAATCTCACACTTTAATTTTATTTGACGTCATTATTTCTATTTTTAACTTTTACACAATAATAAAATCAAATAAACATTCTTATTTTAGTATTTTATTCTCTATTTTTTGTTCTTGTATTTTTTTTTTTTTAAATTATTATTATCATCGTAAATTTTGACCTTTATCAAGAGGGGGTTGATAGCCAAGAGAAAGCTGATACAGGAGAAGTAGCTAGTGAAGAAGATAAGGATACAGGTCCTCCAGGATCAAAAGAAGCACCAGATGATGACGACGATGATAACGATGAAGCAAGAGAAAGTAAAGAACAAGCTGCTGCAGACGATGATAAATCAGTAGAAAAGCAGGCTGCAGAGAAATCTAAGGAAGATGCTGATGGTGATGACGATGACGACGATGGTGATAAAAAACCCGAGTATACGGACGACAAAGATGACGATGACAACGATGATCAAAAATCAGAAGAGGCAGCTGACGGTAAGCCTTCTGAGGAAGCAGGAAAAGATAGCAAAGAACAAGCCGATGATGACGATGATGATGATGATGAAAAAGATGATGCTAAGAAATCGGGTGAAGACGATAATGATGATGAAGATACAAAAACAAAGGAAAATGATGACGACGATGATGAAACTGCAAGCAAAGAAAAAGATGACGATGGAGTGAAAAGTGAAGAAGCTGCAGATGATGATCAAGATGACAAAAAAGATTCTGGTGAAGATAAGGATAAGGATGATGGACAATCTGGAGAGCAAGCTGAAGCAAAATCTGATGAAGTGAGTGCTGAACGAAAGAATGACGATGATGATGACAATGACAAGGATAATGATGGCATTCCTGACTCTCAGGAAAAAGATGATGATGACGAGAAAGCATCTAAGGAAGTAGAAGAAAGCGTTGAAGTTAAAACTAAACGAGATGTAGGACAGGAACCAGGAAAAGTTCAAGTGTCCGAGGAAGATGCTAATGATGATGATGACAAAAAAGATAGCGGTGAAGATGATAAAGCCGAAAGTAAAGAAGGAAAAGCTAGTGACGACGACGATGACGACGATGATAAAGTTAAAAAGGATGACAAAGATAAAAAGGATGCTGATGATGACGATGACGATGAAGAAGAAGGCTCAGAAGAAACTCGTCCAGAAGATGATTTACTTTTGGTAAATTTTTTTAATAGATGTTCAATTAAAAATTTGGTAAAAAATAAATTTTCATTATTGTAAAAAATCTAATAGGAAGGTGAAATACCAGAAAATCTTCGTGATCGTAGTCATATCACTGAATTACTTCATCTTGATGATGAACATGAACCAAAAGAGAAAGCTGTAGATCGTGTTGCTGAAATAATTCTTCGTGATTTAAAACGTATCTATGAAAATGCTATTAAACCATTGGAAGTTCTATATAAATATCGTGATTTAAGCAACAGACATTTTGGCGATCCAGAAATATTTTCAAAACCATTAGTTCTATTTATGGGTCCATGGAGTGGAGGAAAATCAACAATCATAAATTATTTGACTGGAAATGAATATACTATGCATTCATTACGATCAGGTTGTCTAATATTTATAATAATTTTTTTTTTCATATCGATTCATTAAAATTTATTGTACATAAATGCGTGTGGGTGTGCCATGTAAATAATAACAATCTACTTTTTTTTTCTGTTATTTTTATTTATACATTAAAATTCAGGTGCTGAACCATCACCAGCATATTTTAATATTTTAATGCATGGTAAAGAACCAGAAGTATTAGATGGAACACAATTAGCAGCTGATTGGACATTTTCTGGATTACAAAAATTCGGTCAAGGACTTGAAGATCGTTTACGTGGCCTTAAATTACCTAATAAACTATTAGAAAAGGTTAGTGTACTTTTTCTTTTCTTTTATTATTTTTTTTTAATTATCAAATAAACTTGAAAAATACTATGACTGAATGATTTTTAAGTATATGTGTGTGTAGTATACAAGAAATTTTTTTTTTTTTCAAATTCTCTAATGTTATAAACAGTGTTGCATTACAAATATGCAACACAATACAACAACAAAAAGTCTGTATTACAATAATATTCCTCCCACGCAGAAAAAAAAATTTTTTAAAACAATATTTTAGTACTTTTTTTTGTTTGTTTCTTGATGTAACCTTGCAATCCATTACAAATTCATAAATTTAACACTGATCTAGGAGAAAGAAAAATTTAAAGAAAAAACAATAAACAGAAACATTTCAGTGAGATAAAAATTTTGTCGTTTCTAAAATTACAATGTTGCAATGACGTATGTATATGTTTTTTTGTTTTGTTGCTGCTAACGATATATAGTATGTGATTTTTTATTTTTATTTTATTGTTTTTCTTTTATTCAATAGATATTAAATGTATAGAATATCGAATTTTATGTGTGTTGATCATTAAAAGACAACACGTCATTAGCACAAAGTTAAAAATAATATTATTAGTTAAATGAAAAGAAAAAAAAAACCGTATTCTAAAAATAGATGCACATGATACGTTGTCTGTTTAAAAAAAAATAATAATAATAATAATAATATTTAAAAATTATATAGTGATTTTTAGAGCTCAATTAATCCTTTTTAATTTTATAAATTGTTTGTGGTGTATATTATTAAAATAAATTCTAAATTTTTAAACTAAATAAATAGAACTGAACAAAATGATGCTTTTTTTTTTTAAAAAAATATTTTGTAATTACGAAATCAGTATCTCTGGGCTAAATTTTTATTTTATTTATTTATTTATTTTTTTTCACACATAATTTCTTTTTCTTTTCTTTTTTTTCATTTATGAATCAATCATGTTTACAACTGTGATTTAAAATTAGAAGATTTCTTTTTCGTTTTTTATTTTTTATTTTTTTTTTTTTAATTTTCACATGAAAAATTCCATATGGTGTTAATTAACTTTTTTTATTTCTTATACAAAGTACCTACAGTTTTAATTTTCTATTTTAAAAAAAATTTAAAAAAAAAAAAAACAAATTCTTTGAATTTTCCATTCACATTTGTGGAAAATATCTTAATATTATATTCCCACGCATAATTCAATTTTTGTCTAAGAAAAATACAGAAAAATTTAAAGAGAAAATTGTTATAAAACTGCTGAAAGTACAAAACTTTAGAAATTTCTTAAAATTTCCCTTTTAATTTCTTAGAGCTCAAAACTAAGCTTTTTTTTATTAAAGTAAATTTTGAAAACGACTCATTAATTTCTAAAATATTTTCGATAAAATTTATAAACGGACTGAAACGGTAGATCAAATGTAAAATAATTTAAATAATTATTTTTATTTTCAAAATAGGTAAACATTGTTGAAATTCCTGGTATATTAGAAGTACGTAAACAAGTATCACGTCTATTTCCATTTAATGATGCATGTCAATGGTTTATCGATAGAGCTGATATAATATTTTTAGTATATGATCCGGCTAAATTAGATGTTGGTCCAGAAACAGAAGCAATATTAGATCAATTAAAAGGACGTGAATATCAAACACGTATTGTATTAAATAAAGCTGATCAAGTTAAACCTGAAGAATTATTAAGAGTTCAAAGTGCATTAATATGGAATATATCACCATTAATGTCATCTGCACAACCACCAACTATGTATACAACATCATTATGGTCCCATCCATATGAAACAACATCACCTGTTCGTTTACTTCAAGCTCAGGAACGTGCATTTTTACGTGACATTCGTTCAGCAATTGATAAACGAATCGAAAATAAAATTGCAAGTGCACGTCGTTTTGCTGTAAGTACTATTTTTAAAATAATATACAATTTTTGTTATTGTGCCTATCTACATCTAGAGAAATTTTCTTATTAAATTAAAAATAAAAATTTTCTCATTAAATTTTTTCTTCTTCTTTTTTTTTTTTTTTTTTAGGTGCGCGTACGTAATCATGCTAAAATGGTTGATTGTTATTTAACAACATATTATAATCATAAAACATTATTTGGTAATAAGAAACGTATCTCAGATCAAATTATTGAAAATCCACAAAATTATCATATATATGAAGGTTTATCAACATTAACAAATATATCACGTTATGATTTACCAGATCCAGATGTTTATCGTGATTTCTTCCGTTTAAATCCATTATTTGAATTTAAAAAATTATCAGAAACATGTACATATTTCCGTGGTTGTCCAATTAATAAACTTGATGTTGCAATTGCATATGATTTACCAGAATTAGTTGGTAAATATAAAAAAATGTCTGATCAAGCAGTAGTTGATATTGATAATGAATCAGATAAAACTGATAAAAGTAAAAGTTGAATTACAATAAAATAAAAACACACACACACATAAATATTTTTTTTTTTTAAACAAACCAAAGTAAAATAAAAATTTTTAACGAAATTACGATAAATATTGATGAAACATCAACAACAACAAAAAAATTTTTTAATTAATTATTTTACGTACCCGTGTGATTAATTGATTTAAAAAAAAAAAAATAAGAAACGAAATTGGAAAATGAGAAATATAAATTTTAAACAAAACAAACGAAGAATTCATGGAAATTTAGAAAAGAAAAATAAAAACCCAACGAAAATTTAAATGAGAGTGAGATACGTTTAGAATATAAAAATTTTAAATTAAAATCAAATAAAACAAAAATGCATAAATCATCATTTCCTGCGCATAATAAACACCATTTTAATTTAGTTTTGTTTTAAATTCAAGATTCTTTTTTTTTTCAAATGCAAATTTTTAATTAAAAACGTAGAAAAAAAATCAAATTTTTTTTTTTTTAAATTGAAAAAGCATTTATTTAAGTTTTTGTTTTCGTTAAATTCGTCTCGTTTTTTTCCCTCCTCCTGTCGTCATTATATTCTATTTTTTTTTTTTTTTTTTGTAATTTGTTTTCGTATTCAAAAGTATCTTCGTTTTTTAAAAAATGTAATTTTCAAATAATAATATAATTTTATTATAATTAATTCTTATATAATTTTTATCTAATACCTTTAAACAAAAATTTAAATGAAAAACAAAAAAAAAAAAGAGAAAGTACCGTAATTTTAATTTTAATCTTTTTTTTTTTTTGAGTGATTAAGAGTAAATTAAACTTATATTATCGTGCACTGATTGAGACACAATTTAAATTTATTTATATAATTTAAAGAAGAAAAAAAAAACCATCATAAAAAAAAATTATAAACAAGAAAAATTAATTAAAAATAAAATAAAAATGTTTTAATTAAGATTTTAATTTTAGTTAGGTAGGAGAACATTATTTAAAAGAAAAACAAAATGATGAATTTTATTATAATTATTTAAAATAAAAAGTATCAGCTGTGTTCGTCGTTCTTTAATAAAATTAAAAAAAAAAAATAATAAAAAAATAAAATGAAAAACAAAAAAAAAAAAAATATTTTCTTAATAAATTAAAATATATACATTAAAAATCTATCCTTAAAATCATGAGTATAATGGAGTTATGCTATTCGAATATAAGAAAATGTTTTGTACATTTAGAATTGTACTTTAAAATTCAGACATCATTAATAAATAAATGAGAGAACAAAAATAACAAATGTTTTTCAATTATTTAGGTTCTTTCAATATTTTCAGTATAAACTGTCAAGGTTACAACGTTATGCACTGTCTTAGAATTAATTCAAGATTTTTGGTTTCGTTCCACATTGGTAACTGATGATATGCTTGAAGAATTTCCTTACATTGGCAGTGCAATTTCTAAGTTTGGAGGCACTAGCAATAGCAGTTTCGTGTTCTCAACAGCTGTCAATAAAAACAAAAGTCCTAATCTTCAAGTCTTGTGCTATTTCTGTTCTACTTTATAGATACAAAATTATTTGTAAAACTTTTTGGCCTAAAATAATTACTAATGCAAAACCTTAGAGTAGGACATCAGTTCCAGAAATTTACACACTGAGAAAAAAATCCGCAGTCAGATACAAAACAAACAATGGAATGAAATCAACCAGGCAGTCGTTCAAAAGGTAGATCTTGAATGTACTGGAAGTAAGGAATCAAAAGAAATCTTGGTAGGAAACTAAAGCTTTGACAAGGAACAAAGTCAACTGGAAGTGTTTTGTTGCGGCAATATGCTCACTCACGAAGTAAAAGGACATACATAATATGTACTTAATACTATTTTTAGTACAACAAAAAAAAAGACAAAATTAATTGGCTTACCACTTCGCATCGTATATTTCTTCTTTAGTCTTAAAAACTGATTAATAAAAAATAAAACCTCCAGGTTCCTTTTACAGGCATTTATTGTATTTTTTTTTTTTTTCTGTTAAAAAAACAACTATTATAACAAATAACTAGATTTTTCCATTATTTTGCATTAATTCCAAATATTTATCATTTGTTATTAAATTTTCTTTAATTAGTTCACAATTTTCTGGTTTTGGTAGAATAATTGCTAAATATCCATCACCTTCTTTATTCAAAATTTCTGTATTTTCAATAATCCTTTCATTAACTTCAATTAATTTACCACGAATACAACTTGGAACTTTATAAATTGTACCATCTTTACATGTAATTAATGCTAATGTTGAATCTTCTTGTAATATCATTCCACCTTTTTTACCTTTACCACGAACCTGATTAAGACTACGATCAGTATGACCAATATTAAATGTTACATTTTCAATTCCATTTTTAAATGCTGGATGTTCTGGTGCTAAACCAATAAGGCAAACACGATTCGAATGAAATAATACAATATAGTATTCATGATCATTATCTGATTTTCCTGGTTTTTTATAATAATATCTAGTAAAGAATCGATCAACAATTGATGGATAATTTTCAACATAATCTTTGGTAATTGGTGGTACATGAATATCACTAATTATTTCTTCTTTATCATCAAAATAATATGCCGATAGATCTTCCTCCATGGTTATTCGTTTAATTTAAATTATCTTGATTTCTTTTCTATTATGTGGAAGTACTATTTTGTGCCTTGGAAGATTCTAAACGTTTCATTTGTTCTTTAATTCTTTGTTGTCTTTCAAGGGCTTTTTGACGATTTACTGCTTGATTATTTGCTCTTTCACGTCTTAAACAATTAATAACTTCTTTATCTAGTTCGTTACACTTTCCTAAGAATCTTGAAAGTTTATTCTGAAAGAAAATTTTGATACTGATAAAAAATGATATGAGTCAAATTATAAAAAACAAAACATACTTCTTGATGACACTCGTGGAGGGCTACAATTAATTTATTACACTCTGGAGTATGAAGATGACTAGATAAGTCTGGGTGCATGTTATATTTTTCTGATAACTGATGAATTTCTAAACATTTGATTTGAATGAATGGCAAAATCTGCAGAACAGAACCAAAATTTCAAAGATGTTTTTTCCTGCTGACTGTCAACTGTCAACTCAAGATTTAGTAGTGTATGTACACATGATATTTGGAACCTCGGTTCAACGGACTTCAATCATAATGAATAGTATAAATTTTAAGTGGGTTGAAGAATACATTTTGAGAATTTTTCTAATTGTAAGACAATATATATTAAAAAATTCGAAATTATGAAGTTATACAATCAAAGTTATGGTGCTCATTTGATCCTGTTTTAAAAAAATATGATGAAACTTCAATTAAATTGCTATTACTTTGTTTTACACACTTCATGTATACCGGTTGGAGAAGAAACTGTCGGAAATCTATTTCAATTACATGTGCATCCCTGCCCTGGTCAACTGTTAAAAATTAAAGAATTATCTCGTGTTTAGTTGGTTAATGGTTTGGCTTGGCATTTGGCAAATTGGCATGTTGATGTTGTGAAAGAATCTACATGTGCTTTGCTTTTTTAAAAAATTTATTAAAATAAAGTGAAAATAAATTCTTTTGTTTCACTTTTGTTGTTCGATTGTGAATATTTCATTTGTTTAAAACAATTTAGTTTAATAGCACAAAACACGATACTTGTAAAATTAAATTCGAAATCTTACAAAATGTCGAAAAAAAGAGAAAAGGCGGTAAAACGCATTGATGAAAATGATGAACATAATAATTCTTCATCGGATGATTCAGATTGTGAATCAGATCCTGATGTCTACAAGGGTAATGAGGTAAGATTATCTGAAATTTTCACTTTTCCAAGAATAATTAATTTTAATGTCTTTCTTGTAGGAAATTCAAGTTACATTCGAGGGACGAAATCCAATTGATTCAGATTTTCATGGAATACGTCAATTACTTCTTCAATTATTTTTAAAAGCACATTTAAATCTTTCAGAAATGGCAGATTTAATTATATGTAAGTTTTTCGTTTTATTCTTTTTGTTTCTCAAATTTATTTCCATAACGAGCAACATTTAATTTTTATAATATCACTTTTAGCACAAAATTACATTGGAAGTGTTGCAATACAAAGTGAAATTGACGATGAAGAAAATAATGATGGTGATGATGATGATGATGAAGAAATGTATGATCCAAATGTAATATTTGGTGTTACAACAGTTATAAATATTACACGTAAAAAAGAAATTGGTTGTGTAGAACAACTTAAATCATATTTAATTGAAAAAGCTGAACAAAATGCAACACAAGAAACAAAGAATATCATTAAAAATTATTTATGTAATGATAATCAATCAATTGGATTTTTAATTAATGAAAGATTCATAAATATTCCATCAAAATTATCAATTCCATTGTTTGAGAATTTATTTAAAGAAATTAAAAGAGCAAATGATAAAAAAATGGATTATAATTTCACACATTATATAATGTTAATAAAATTTTATAGAAAAGAAGGTAAAAAAGGTAAACCATCAGAAGATATATATTCGAATCCAGAAGAAGAAATAATTTGTAAAGAAGCAATAGCAAGTTTTGAATATTCAGTACAATCTGAATGTGATACTGGTATGTCAGGACAATGGCTTGAAAGTGATGATGATAATTTAATACCTCACAGAAAATGTATAATTTTTGAAGCAGAAAAATTACCACAGATTATGTTATCTATTGCGGATTTTTTGGACGATAATAATATGGAGGCTGTGTAAAGTATTTCGTTTTTCTGTTTTTCTTTTTTTCTTTTTTTCATTTTTTCAATCAATTTTTTTATGTTCTATAATTTTTTTAATGTTTTTATTAAAATTGGAGTATTTTAAATAAATACATAAAAATGTTATTTTATTGTATGTATTTTTATATGGGGAAATTGCATATTTATAGGATGTTCAAAAGTGGTGCTGGCTATATCTTCAATAATGGGAAGTTTATCAGTGTCAGAAGATTGAAGAGCTCAATTTGGAGCAGAAATCTTGTCGTTTTCTAACAAAGAATTTAATGGTTCATAACATTCTACCCTTCCCCACGCCCTTGAATTTCTTGCTTATTTTCACGAAATCTGGTTGTGATTGAATATTTTTTTTTTTAGTGTAACAGGCCTCAATTTTTTAATTTTAACATATTCATTCTGGTGAAAATTTGGTTTATAGCTATAAGAAGAAGTAACAACCTAGAGAATACGGTTTGTAAATAAGGAAATTCGTATTTCCTTATAATGTATTTATTGAATATAGTATTAGGATTTTTATGAGTTATACTTATCACTGGAATCACTAAAGTGACAGCAATTCTTCAATTATTAGCCTACAACAAGAGTTCGAGCCGGACCGGGGACCGGAGTCTGCTAAATTAAATACAATTTAAATTAAATAAATTGGGCAATTGCAAAGATTATGGTTAATTGAATAGATAAGCTCAAATTATTATCGAAAAAACAGTTTAAATTATAAAAACAGTGGTATTGTTCAAATAGAAAGCGATGACACGAGAAGAAAACATTCTCAAGCTCAAATCAATTTTCGTGGTAACGTATTTTTTTTTTTTTTTTTTTTTTAGAAATTTCAAATTTTTAGTAAAAAGGAATATCAATTATCAACTAACATTTTTTCATATATTGTAGCTGTTTCGGCATGGTGATAGAACACCGACTTCAACATATCCAAATGATCCACATATAAATTATCCATGGCCGGGAGGAAATGAAGCTTTAACAAATGTTTGAAGGAATTCTAATTACATATTTAGTGAATTGAAGTTAATTAGAATTTAATTTTATTTTATTCACAGAAAGGTAAGAAACAAACATACAATTTGGGAGTTCTATTAAGACAAAAGTATCATAATTTATTACCAAAAGATGGTAATTATTCATCAAATGATATTTATGTACGTAGCAGTTATGCCGAACGTTGTATAATGAGTGCACAGTGTTTTATGGCTGGTTTCTTACCACCATCAAATAATGATAATCCTCTGCCCATTGAATGGCAACCAATATCAATTGATATCATCCCAAGAGAAATGGATCACGTAAGATTATGATGGAGTTTATGAGAATGAAGTACATAAGAATTATTTTAAGGTCATTGCACAATCGAGAACTTGTAAAAAATATAATAAACACCTTGAGGAAGTGAAAAAGCAAAACATTACACAATATAGGGAAATTTTTGAGTTTCTGAGCCAACATACTGGTTGGGTAAGTATTGACTGTGGTGCAAAGTAATTAATCAGTTTTATTTGAAAACTAGAAACCTTCTATTTTTGTACATAGGACATTAAAGATGTTGTTCAAGTACATCAACTCTACAGTGTTCTTGAAATTCAAAATGACGCTGGTCTAAAATTACCAACATGGACTGAAGGAATGTATCCTGATAAATTATTACCGGTGGCCGAAGAAGCTCTCAAATTATATACAACAACTCCATTTATGAAAAAAGTTCGTGGTGGTTCATTTTTAACAGAAATTGTAAAATGTATGAATGCAAAGTGTAATGGCACTTTAAGTCCAGATAGAAAAGTATTTTTATATTCTGGACATGATTTAACAATCGTAAGTGTTTTAAATTCATTAAATGTTCTTGAACAAGCATCAAAATTACCAGATTATTCATCAGCGATTGTTTTTGAATTTTATCAAAATGATTTAAAAGAAACGGAAGTTAAGGTAATTGAAATCTATTTATCACAATTATTTAAATAAGCACCGTTTTTTTGTAGATATTTTTTTATCGAAATAGTGGAGACGATAATCCAACAGAAATTTTTATTCCTGAAATTGATTATCCTTGTAATTTGGAGACATTTAATGAAATTTTAGAGCCGCTTATGGTCGAGAATTTTGATGAATTATGTAAATTGTGAATGAATTGAAAAAAAAAAAATCAGTTAAAAAACGTATTAAATTTCCATCTATTACATTTATCAAATAATCTACTTTTATTTTTAAATTCAAATCAATCTTTTGGTAATATAAGGTTTTTTCAAAAACTGACTAAGGTACATAGTGATTGGTGAAACACAATGCATTTTTTTTCTCTACGTTTGCACATGGTAAATGTGTAAATCTTGTCCTCCATATGAAAATAGCCGGATCTCAAAAACAAATTGAATTTATTTAATTAGGGAGAATCAACTTTTGAAAACACTTTAATGTGTTATGTTTAGGATTGTTACTTTGTTTATGTTTTTAGTATAGATTTTTGGATAATTAAAAGTAAATTCCAATTGGAGTAGAAGTACCATTACCATTTACCATACCATCCCTAGTTAGCTCCAGCTGTCATTGTCAATATATTGAATACGGTGGATTTGGTGTCGATGAGTTTATGAAGCGATAACATCACGTTTTAAAAAAAAAATTTTGTTTCTGTGTAATAATTGTTTTGTGATTAAGGTGATTAACCAGATGTGATAACGTTTTATCATAAATAATTTCTTTTGTTACAATCTTCAGTCGTTGTTTTGTTCTGATCTGAGTGAGTACAGTACCAAATCAAGTGCAAAATTCATAATTACTTGCCACATAGGGTGAATTTAAATACTAAAAATTAGAGAATATGGGCATCGAACGGTAAGTATTTAATAATTATTTAAATATTTGCTATTTAATTTGATTAAATATTGAAAATTTTCGAGGAAAATTTTTATAAAAATATTGGTAAAATGTAGGTGGAATTGTAATAACTTTTATTGTGTAAAAGAGATCATATTTTACAAAAAAAAGTTGATAAGATAAAATAATAAAATATTCAAGTATGTAATAATTTTTACTTTGTAACTAACAAAAAATTTATAAATTTTATTGAAATAATGCTTTTAAACATGTGATAAATCAATGACCAAAAATATTTCTATGTATTCACACAAAGTCCACTTATTTTTGGGCTAAAATATTTGAAAAAAATGTCTAAATTTAAATACGGTGAAATTATGAGTGT
Source organism: Bombylius discolor (assembly GCA_939192795.1). NCBI lineage: Eukaryota > Metazoa > Arthropoda > Insecta > Diptera > Bombyliidae > Bombylius > Bombylius discolor. The sequence goes on along the minus strand of OW584241.1, from coordinate 14,469,982 downwards.
TATCAAAAACTATCATGAATATTTTTAAAACGATCACAAATTAACAATCTGGTATGCGAAATAAACTACTAAAATTATGGATGAAAATATAAGGATTAACCTTTAATGTTGATTGGACCAGCATATTCTTCCTCAAAATGATAAGCTTTGAAAAGTATTGACACTAAAAATTATAATAACTAGAAATCTGAGTTTAAAAATTAAACTTTACAAAACAAACTTTAAAAACAAACTTAAAAGTGTTGAATACAATTCTTTTAATAATTGAATCATCGATATAATTTAACGGACTTTGTTTACCGTTTTTTTTTTAAACTGCAATAATGTACATACATACATATGTATCTTATCCATAGTTCACACCCAATATAAAAAGATTATTAAATAACATTGTTCTCTTATCAACATAAAAATTATTTTAATTAATTTATCACCCAAAATATGAAAATATGAATTTATTTTGAATTTGAATTTTCTTTTTATCTCCATTACCATTTTATATAGTTTACTGCCTTGTGAAGTAAAATTTGTACAAAATGTTAAAAATACTGGATGTGATGCATTTTGTATAATTGATTTAAATGACTGTCATTTATATCATGAAAATTTAACAAAAACATTCAATGAATTTAGATCTTTTGATAAAAGCTTTGATTCTGAGGTAAGTAAATTTTTTTCATTTTAAATATCTTTAAAATATCAAAATTTGAATTCTTTAATGTTTTAATAATTTTCAAAAGGTATCTTGTTTTAAAGTACCAAATCTTGATTTACCAATAATTTATGCGCCAATTGGTAATTTAACAGATTATCATGATGTTAGAGCTTATGGTAAAGCAGCAGTTAAAGTCTTAGATCGTGCAATTAAAGTAAGAAAAAGAAAAAATATTATAATATTGTGTTTAAAAATAAAATAAAAATGTATTTTTTCTTTTAAGGCAGGTTCAAAAAATCCACTTTTAGCTATTCCGACATCAAAAAAATTTCAAAGTACTGAATTATCTACTATTCTAGGAGCTTTAGAAGTTTTGTATGTGGTATGTATATATTTGAAAAATTTAAATAAATTTAATATGAAATTAATTCGTTTGTCTTTTTTTTAAATTTAAAGCCAATTCAATTACGTGAAGATGTTCCCGAAAAGAAACAAAGGGTTGTGAGTTTAACAATTTTATCGAATAATCCAAAAGCTAGTGATATTTTTAATGAAGCATTATTAATTGAATCGGGACGTTATGTAGCACGTGATATTGGTGTTGGTGATCCAGAAAGAATGACAGCACCACGTGTTGAAGAATATGTAAAATCTATATTTCCTGATTTAAAGGTTACTGTTATTTCGGATGAAGATACTTTAACACGTGAATATCCATTATTTGCTGCAGTTGATAGAGCAGCTAGAAGTGTTAAAAGACATCAAGGACGAATTATATTATTAGAATGGATATCACCAACAGCAGAAAAAAGTATTTTACTTGTTGGAAAGGGTGTTACATTTGATACTGGTGGTGCTGATATTAAAGCTGGAGGAGTTATGGCATCAATGTCAAGAGATAAATGTGGAGCAGCTGCAGTTGCTGGATTTATGCAAATTGTTCAACAGAAAAAACCTAAAAATTGTAATGTTTTAGCTGCATTATGTATGGTACGAAATTCTGTTGGAGAAGAATGTTATGTATCTGACGAGATAATAACTTCTCGAGCAGGAGTACGAGTTCGTGTTGGAAATACAGATGCTGAAGGTCGTATGTGTATGACTGATGCATTATGTAGAATGAAAGAACTTGCAGTTAATTTACCTGATCCTCATTTATTTACAATTGCAACATTAACAGGGCATGCATATCTTGCTGTTGGTGAAGGATATTCGATTGTATGTGAAAATAGTGTTGCAAGAAAATCTAAACATGCCGAGTTATTGAAAAGTATTGGAGATCAATTTGGTGATCCATTTGAAATTTCAACTCTACGGCAAGATGATTTTGAATTTAATAAAGGGAAAGTTATAGGTGAAGATGTTGTTCAGTGTAATAATCTTGCTTCATCGAGAACTCCAAGAGGACATCAAGTAAACATTTTTCTTAATTCTTGAAAAATTTTGGTTTTTATTTTATTTGTTTCTTTACAGATTCCTGTCTCTTTTATGATTGTTGCAGCTGGCTTAGATAAATATGATTTAAATTCTAATAAACCATTAAAATATTCTCATATTGATATAGCGGGTAGTGCTGGTGAATATCCAGAAATGCCGACTGGATCACCAATTTTAGCATTATTGAAAACTCATCTTGCTTAATTTTTTTTTTTAAAAAAATAAGTATTTGTACTTAATTTGCGTATTACGTTTATTACCAGTGCAAAAATGTGATATATTAATTTTTTTGCTGATTTATTATTTACGCTTTGTTATCAATCATCACATTTTTTGTTTTAAAACTTTCGCAAATATATAAATATTGGAAATTGGGAATTTTTTTATAATTAAAAATTAAATTTGTTGTTTTATTTAAAAATTCAAGAATAAGACTGATGCAAAATATTCTCTAGTCTTTTGTATTAATATTGGAAGATTGATTTTGAAGCATCAAAATAATTGCTTGTAAAATTCTAATTAAAGTAAGAATTTGCTTTATGGTTCAACTCTTTTTTTCATGAAGGCTAAGAACCTTTTAAGGGTTATAGTATTACAGATCAGAAAAAATTAATACAGTTAAAAATTGATCATCTTTCATGACAGATTTACACTTCAGATGTGCTTTACCAAATGTAGACTCTAGTTTACTGAGTCAACTAATCAATGTCGATTAAATAAGGACATTGTTAACGGATTCTCTACATATTGTACCAAATGTAAGTATTAGATACAAGATATTTATTTGTTTGAAACAGAAAAAATGAAAAAGAAAAACAGACAGAAAACAAAACAAAGACATAATAAAACTAATAAAGTGACAATAATAATTTATTTAATTTTTATTGTTTTTTTTTTTTTTTGTACATTTGTAATGATCATTTTCGTCGAATTACAAATTTACAATTTCCTTTTTATTCAAATTCAAAATGAAAAAAAAAAAAAAAAAAATATTCTTTGTGTTACTATGTGACTCGACCACATTTTATCGTTGGTCACGTTGTAATTGATGTTAAGTGTTTGTTTATCTTTTTTATTTCTCACTACAGTTATTGTTTTATTTTTTTATTTTATGCTACTACTGCCACAGTACATACATAATAGTACCTTTAAACTTCTAGAAGGATTGGGTTTTGAAAGGAAGGAATCATGCGGTTTAAAAAACACATTTTTTTTTTTCTTCAAAATATACTAATGTATTTAACTTCTTAAAGACGGGTTACTGTGTTGATCTCCTAACGGATCTTATTTACTGTATTCTATATACATTTTATAATATGTATAAGAAATGTTCATTCAACGACAATGTATAATGTATATATTTACTATATAAAAATTATCTAAATAGTAGACAGATAGACAGAGAATATACAAAAGCAACAATGTATGTTATAATAAACTCTTTGAATTTTATACGTCCTATTGCAAACTTTGGAGGAAAAAAAAACATAATAAAATAAAAATAAAAAAATTAAACATTTTTTTTTTTTTTGCAAAAGAAAAATCAGTTATGCGAGTAGACACATTACACATAACATTCAAAGAATAACAACAATTTCTGTTACTACTGTTATTTTTATAGGTACATATGTATATACTACACCTATATAGGTTCTTTAATATAAACTAACATGACATGGTTGGCCCACTTTTCTGTGATACCTTGTGATATTATAATAAACTAAGATGTGAGTTGTTCGGTTCTTCTGGTCAATAATAGTGATAATAAAAATAATATTTAAAAAAATAAAAAATAAAATGACGACAATATAAACAACACGAATAACTTTTTAAGACTTTTAAAAGTCTTAAGAAGATGACGAGTAATGATCATATTTTTAATGTGTACTTTATAATCTTAGTGGAGAGTTATTTAAAAAAAAAAACGGCTATAAATTAAAAAAAAAATAATAATAAAGGAATACTAATAATAATGTTTTGAAGGTATCTTGTAACACAATTATACACATAAATATACGGTAGGCAGATACATGATTTTTTTTTTTTTTTTTTCAAATAAAAGTTAGATATTATAATGTATTGGTTAATGATGATCAAGCTTTAAAACTTCAAGAACTATGTACAAGTAATCTGACTGGATTTTTGTTATTATTCTACCTCCAACGAAGATACAAGTTTAAAGAAAAAAATTCGTTAAATACTTACAATCTATCTATTGAAAAAAAAAAAAAAAACCTTATGGAATGCATGCAAAATATTTATAGAATTTACATAAAAATGAATGATATATTCAATAACATATTATTATATAATAAATTTAACTTGGCTCTTGCGTATGAAATAAAAAATTTAAATTTAAATTATATTTTATGATATGAATAAGGAATTCTGAAGTTAAATGACATAATGATTAAATTAAATAATGATATGTGAAGAACTAATCAGATAAAAACTCATTTTTTTATATGTATGTATTAGGTGTATCTTTTAATTTACAGTAATTGGCAAGGGTTAGGATAATTCTCCTACATCCTTGTATACAGGATGTCCAGTTTAAGTTGTTATAAGATTTAACTACAGATAGCTGGTCTCGTCGAGACAAGCAAAAAATCGTATGAGAGCGAGGGGGTAATCTCAACAGTTTCCGGGATAGGGTTAATTTAAAGATTTTTAGGACTTTTATGTGAAACACCCTGTTGTCAGTTATTGCAGAGCAATGATAGGCATACCTAACGAAAAGGATTCCTTTGCCCTTTTAATTACCATCTGTAGTACAGCCCCCTTAACACAGAAGTTATTAGCGATCAAGGTCAAAAATTTGCAATTTTTTATCTTAAATTTTGGGAAAACCCAGTGATTTCTCGAAAAATACCCCTTATTAACATGCAATTTTTTTTGCAATAAAAGAAAAGCACAATTCTTCCTCTACAAATTATTTCTCTGCTGTATGACTCTACCTGTCTTGGTTCAGAAGCTACAGCCTGCGAAATGAAATCATCTTTTCACTTTTTGTCATTGAAAACCATGTTTTCGTTTGACCCACAATGCATTTTGCACCAAGAGATTTTGAGATTAACCTTACTAATACGATTTCTTGCTTGTCTCGGTGAGACCTATATATGGTTAAATTTTATTACACCTTAAACTGGACACCCTGTGTAGAGTCAGAACTCCTATTGTGTAAACATGCGTTTGTGTAAACTTTCCTAGGCCAGGATTGTTTAAACCTTCAGACAAAATCTGCAGATTGAATTTTTATTAATTTTTTTCTCATGAGAAAAAAAAAAGATTTATAATACTGGTTTTGTTGGAACGTTGGAGGTTAAATTACATTTTTTTTTTAGTAGGACTAAAAAAATTCAGATAAACTGAGCCAACTAAGATTTATACTTAAATCTCAATGGAGCAGTGTTCTTCTAAAAGAGAAGAAAGCTCAATGTGCTAGCTGAGGACCTAAAAAGAACTCATCTCAATTCCACTGAGCAAGCTTGTTTGTTTCTACATTTTTCACCCCACTATTTTTTATGCTCTAGAATTCAGATTATTTATTCGAATTGAAAAAGTTGATAATTTTCCGCCTGCTTAAGAAGGCAGTACAAGACATCTTTTGAATTGGGATTAAACTTATTCATAAAATCTTAGATAATAAATTCCAATTTTTTTGGACTTCTTTTCTTAAAGTGTGTATCTCAGATTTGACTAAGGTCTTTTTATTATGTCTTACGATTTTTTTTAAATAATAATAATTTATAAACAAATGAACATTTTCTAAAAGTAGAAAAGGTCCTTTCTTATCCTTTTCTTTGATAATTTTTATTTTTACCTTTTATTTTTATTTTTTAAATAATAAATGGTAAGTTACATCTACCAAATTGCTGATTATTTTATATCAGTTGTAAGTATTCCTATGGCATTTAAAAGCTGATCAACATCATTTAATATATGTACTTTACATTTCCAATTGCAATTTATATTTATAAAATGCAATTTCAGTAGTTAACAAGTTTTTATTGATGGACCGTTAATTTGTAAAGTTCCGTTTATTGCTGATACTTAATAATATTTATAAACTAAGCTAATAATGTAATATATGTTGATGATGATTCTGCAATGTTATGCGGAAATTATACTATATTCTCATCAATTGAGAAATTATACGAAAATCAAATAAAGTCATTGTTTTTTAATCTTTTTGAATTATGAAAGATAAAAAAATATTTTTAAAATCTTCGATTCAAGTTTTTTTTTATTCCAAGGATAATATGGATTTACTTAAAATTTTTTTGTCTTATTTGTTTTAATTTTTTCTCTAATTTGAATGGAATTTAAAGATTACAAATACGTGTTAAATGGATATGGGAACATTTGGCAATGTGAATTTCTTGATAGGATCTTTAAAAATTGTAAGTAACCAAAATTTTTCAAGTTAAACTTTTTTTTCCCATTACGAAGTTTTGTTTTTAAACATTATGGCTTTAAAAGAGCACCTTTTCATTATTAGTGATTTCAGTTCTTAGAAATTTAAAAATTAGCTTAAAAAAACAGGAAAATATGTTATGCAATATCTTTTAAATATTTCTGATATCCTCGATGAATTTTTTTTTATTGTGTGCTACGATATAGGAATTATCTTTTATTGCACTTTTTTTTTATTATGGACAGTACTAGCAAATGGAAATGAGAAAAGTTATGGGGGAAAAGAAAAAAATTGTTGATAGTTTTGAGCTTCTGAAGATTATAAGAACAGGAAAAAACATGTGATGAAAGAATGTTCCACAATTTGAGATTTTTTAAAAAAACCATTGATCATATTTCAATAAACGCTCAGAGGGGTGGCTTCAAAGAAAAATTGTATGTTTTTTGGAAGTGTTTTGTATTTTACAGACTCTTTTAAAAGATTCAAGTATCTCTTGTTTAATAAATTATTATTTCCTTTATATAGTAAGTTCACCAATTCAAATACTCATCTTGTGAAAAAAATTGTTCAATTTTCCCACATTTTATTAGCCTAGAGCAAAAAAAAAAACATATTTTCTACGAATCAAAATTATTCGATTTACCACACAAATACATTTTTAAAGGTGCTATATAAAAATTGATCATAATCTAGTATCTATAATTTCTAAAAGATAATTTTTCCTACCAATTCGTATATCCGAAGAAAGTACAATATATAAATCAAAAATTTTTATTACTTTCTTTTCTTTTATTTTTTTTTTTTCATCTAAATTATAGCAAATCACAGTATGTATATAGAGATTTAATAATTTTACGTTAATTTATAATATAATTCAATTAGATCTTATATAAATATATTTACCGGTAAGATATAACAGGAATTTTTTTGTTAAAAAAAAATATTTTGTCACTAACCTTTCTTATGAAGAAAAAAACAAACAAACAAAAAAAATCTCTTTTTCATCCTATTATTACTTATCTTTACAACAAAAGTAATTTATTTTCTAGCTGTTTTTGTAGTGTATAAAAACAAGAATGACTAGGCAAAAAACTATACGTTGATTTTTTTTGTTTTTGTGTTTTTCAGTCAATTGAAATGATCAAAAAATTTTGACAGATACAAGATAAATTTTTTTTTCCTACTTACTACTTAAATTTTATTAAAGGTGTAGATAATCTAATACAGCAGATACTCATTATTATTATTACTTTTTGGCTTTAGTATGATCATAAAAAAAGATAAAGAAAATATAAGGATTGCAAATTTTAAATATAAAAAAAAATAAAATAGAATTATTGAAAACAAAAAAAAAAAAAATAAAAATAATCTCAAGCATTTGATTTGTTGTATTAAATTATATTAGTAAAATGTATCTCTTTTGTATTATTTAAAAAATAAAAACGGAAGCTAATTGATTATTGTATCTTATTGATTACAGTCTTAAGTCTCATGAAATCAAAGATTAAAATAGAATGAAAAAATAAAAAAAAATAAAAACAAAATTTAAAAAAAAAAAAAATGATAAGAAAAATAAAATTATAATACATAAATAAAGTTGTTTTATGTATCAGGAAATTAAATTTTCTTTAAATTATATGAATCTATGTATGTATAGTTTGAGAAATATTTTGTTGTATTATACATACATCATATGTACATACATACATAATATATTTATCATGTCATTGTATATTGAAAGTTTTATAAACGTGAGGGAGTTACATCAGGGCATGACTCCCGTCTAAGAGCTCAAAGGTATATTATAGAAATATATTGAAGAAAAAACAAAAAAATAAAATAATAAATAAACAAGAATTTAAATTTTGTATTAGTAAATGTAAATGCAATAAAAGAGAACGAGCATAAAATATCTCATTTATTTAAAAACTTTAAAGTGCGGCTAAATAACTTACGATGATACAAAAGACAGGATTGGAGTGGAATATAACAAAGATGTTGATGATGATGATGATGATGAGATGTTGTGGGGGAATTTTTAGTATATTACCTACCTGAATATTATAGAGATTCTCTGTATAAAATATTTTATATATGAACCGATAACGATGATGATGATGGTAGTATCTTAAGAATTGAATTCTTGTTGGATACCTTCAGTTGTTTATGTTTAGGTATATACTTATACATTTCTATGTTTAGTTTCCTACTGCCTTAAGCTATTCGACTGGGAAAATGTCTCTTCTCTGTTGATCCGAACAATATATTCCCATAATTTTGATGTTGATCTCACCATCATATTGATTCTCAACATTATCATTTCTACATATACAATATATTTGTATTAAAAATAAGTATCTATACATAAAATAGATACATATTATAGTAAACAAGCAACATATCAATACAATTAGATACATACAGAACGGATGAAATGTATAGATCAATACAGCAGCCATAGCAGCTCCAATGGCACCAGAAGAGTTGGAGTCTGTATTGTGATGATGATAAATACAGAAAACCAAAAACAAAAAAAAAACATCATTTTACCAATATGCTTACTAGCTGCTGTTGTGATAATATGGTTACTTGCCGGGATTTCTCTTAGTTAGCTATGTATAGTTTTTTGTTTTCTTGACTTCTTTTTCTTAATATTTATCATAGTCTTTGTTTGTTCATCGACGAGTAGAAGATCAATGGTTTTTTGTTTTGTTTTTGCAATATAAGCAAGTAATACGTCACAAGGTGAGTGTACTTGCGGATGTTAGTGGGTCACTCACTGAGCGTTCATTGACCTTTTGGCCGTTTGTAAATAATTTCATATATACAATGTATAGTGAAAACACAACACCACCATCATCATCATCATCGTCATTACTATATTTTATCAATTGGTAGATATTTTTCTGATTTTAGTTCTTAGAGTTCTTTATATACATAATATTCTTTTTATCATTATTGTACATACAGGAAAAGAAAGTAAGTACATATATGTACCTGTTTTGTACATATTCGTATATTTATTGAAAGAAATAAAATTAAAAGAAAAAAAAAAAAAGAAAATATGTATGTACCTACATATGTATGGTACGTACGTGCGAATTGTATATAATAATAATATGTGAAAAAATACATTTTTTTTTTTCATATGTATACGTAAAAGAAGAAAGAATTTAAATTCAAGTTTTAAATATAAGTATTTTCTGTGTTGCTGATATGTTTCCTACTATAATTCCTGTATGAAATGTTTCTTCTTTGGTGTAATGAAGATTGTTTACGACTTTTTAGAACTTTTCTTGTTCTTACTATATGAAGTTAAAATCATCTTGACCGGCTTCAAAAATAAAAAAATAAAAAAAAGATTCTTTGATTTTATTTTATTATTATTATTTTTTTGATGGATTTTCGAAAAAAAAAAATATATATCTTTTTGTTGTTTAACGATTATACTTGCGCATATCTTATCAGTACATGACTGCGTTATTTTTTTATTTATAAAATTTTCTTTTTCTTTTTTCTTTCTTAAGAATTTCAATTTGCTTTTTTTTTTTTTTTTTTGAACAAATACATAAGAAAAAATAAGAAAAAGAAAAAAAAAAGCAACAAAAAAACAAATAAAGTAACAAAAAATTCTTTTGATTAACACTTCCTCTTAAATTTTGAAATTTTTTGACATTAAATTAAAAGGAATTGTTGATTTTGTATTCCCAAAAAAAAAAAAAGAAAAAAAGTAGAGGATGTTACGTCCATCATACTTTTGTAAATTGTTTTTTTATTTTACGAAAAAAGTGTTTAATAAAAAAAATAAATTAAATTTTTTGAATTGCAATTTTCAATTGAATAATTTGGTTATTTTTTTTAAATAAATTGTATCTAGATTTTTTTTTTTTTTTAAATATTTTGTATTGAAAATTCTTTTCGATCCTTAGAAGAAGAAAATCCGTTTATCTTGATTTTTCCATGTTTTTTTAAATACATAGGTTCGTTTTATATATTTTAAAGAAGTACATTGATTATTTTATTAATTTATACAAAAGATCAATGACCTCTTCTGAGCTTTAGATCAGCTGTTTGCAATTAAAAGTTTTGAAAATATCAAAAGGAAAATTTATTCAACTACATACTTAATTTGAAAAAGCAAAAATACGCTAATAATGTTTAATTAAGGAAAAAGATATACAATAAGGAATTTATTTTTAAATTAAATTAAAATTTATTAATATATTTAGTAAATGTTTGTTATTTGCAATATATTTTCTTTTGATTATTAGCACAAACAAAAAAAAAACACTAGAACAAATACCGAAATAAAATAATAAGTGTTACCAGATAAAATTAAAGGATCTATTTGAATTTTCAGTAAATTTTAATTAAAATAATTTAAATTCTATAATCTGGCTAGGTTCCAGCATAGCGATCATTGTTCGTTAACACTTGCATCCTTTTTATTTTATTGCTTCCTTTCTGATCCTTCTCTCATTTATATGCCAGTATTGTACATTGTACCATATCGGTATGATTAAAAAAAAAACATTCAATGAGGCAACAAAACAAAACAAAAAAAAAATAGATTTCTTATGTAGTGAAACCTTGATGGAGTGAAATAAAATTATTTTTTGAAGCCTCTAAAAAAACTCAAGAAGATTTATTATGCTTTGTGGGCTACTACAAATATCTAATTTTTGCGTAATATAGGAAGACTAACATGTAAATATGTTGGTATACATGTACATACATATAAATGTACTTAATTGGAAAATATGTACAAAACTAAAGTTAATTTCAGTAGACCAAGACTCTCTGTGGCCTATAGCACCGTGGAGTGTGAGTGAGTATAGAAAGGCATTTAATTCTATCCACGATTTGTGATTCACAGTACACGTAAAATTGTAGATATGACATTGTAAAGAAAAAATTATCAAAGTTCGAGTTATTTTGAATAATCCGTATTTCATTCAAAAAGTTATATTACCATAATAAATGAAGAAGTTTACCAAGTATCTTTTCAAATAAATAATAAACATTTAAATATTCATCGCCAGAGGTTTGTAAATAACTATTAAATTTCAATGAAATTAGAAGTAAATTAAGTATCTTATTTATATCTTTCATGATTCCCCAACATTTATACAGTCTACATATATGTATATAATTGTAGGTATGTATGTACTATATATATTTTTAGTTTTGGATCACAGGATACATAAATTAATCAAATAGGTATCAATTTTGCTTAAATAAAATTGTCATGCCAATGACTATACAAAGAGAGAGAAAAAAAGAAAAAAAAAGAAAATAATAACAAAACAAATATAAAAAAAAAATATACTACATATATGAAAGTATGTATATAAAACAGGAATTAAGAAATATTAATTAACACACTAGTGGTAACCCAATCTTTCCTCATATTCAACATGAATATATATGTACTTCTTCTTCTTCTTGTTTTTTTTTTTATTTAAATTTAAACTCTGAGAGAATTTTATAAATTTATTCATCAGAGTAATACATATTTATATAATTGTCGTTGTTTCCATTCCATTTATACCTAAAGTATGATTATTATTACTTTTTTTATTTTATTTATTCTTCATATATAAATCTTCTTTGCAACCATCTGCAAAATAAGCATAAAATTACATATAAAAGCAAAAATAAAAATAAAAAACAAAAATAAGTAAGAAGAAAAAAGAATATAAGTAGTAGGTATCTAAAACTAAATATAAATATTTTATCTATGTAGAAAAATATTTTTCTTAAAAGTTATTTTTGTATTAGTGGTAATGTTTTAAAAGAACATCATCATAGCAGACAATCTGGGTCAGAATTTGCCATTGAACCGATGACGTCACGGGGCAATGACCCGTCGGTATTCCGATGGGGCAAAAGAAAAAGAAGACATGAAGCGCATTTTAAATTTATACTACATATTATACATATATGTATGTATATCAAGTTTTGTGTAAATATATAAACTCGTACTTACAATATATACATATATATATATATATATATATATATATGTACATATGTATATATGTATATTTTTTTAAGTTTTAAAACATTGAATACTACAACATATCACCAGAAGCCAGTATAGAAGCAGAAAAGAATTATTTTGTATCTCATGGAGTACCTTTTAGAAAAAGAATATCTATATAAGAATAAAAAGAGTTTTGTATGTTGTATTCTAGATATACTATATGTATATACATTTATATAATTAAATACAAAAAAAAAAAAAAAAAAAAAAGATAAAGTTGCTGCGACCACAACATAACTTCTTTAATGCATATCTGGCATATCTGTAATATGAACAAGAACACATTCATATAGCATAGATACCTATATATAATAAAGGCATATTATAGTCATTTACATGAACGACTTGAAGAAAATTTATATGAAACTTTTTCTTCTTATTTGAAAAATTAAAAAAGAAAAACATAAAACATACAAGAAAAAATAAAACGAAAACTTAAAAACAAAAAAAAAAAAAAAACAAAAAGAGGAAAGGATGCTAATGAGAATGAGATAGAATGATGAAGCATAATGAGAATTATTTTTCTTTAAAAGTTCATATCAGTATTAACAACAAAACATATCCGTAGTATAAGTAGATACATTGCTTGAAAACATGATTTTTTGGTTTATAATACATAAAAAAAAATTAAAAAAACGACAGAAAGAAAGAAAATAAAAATTATGAAAAACTTAAAAGAGTCAAAGATAGAAGAATATTGCAATTACTGCAATGATGTTTATATGTAACTAATAACTATAACTTTATAAATATAGTAAATAATGTAATAATAATAATAATAATAAGTATGAACAACAAGTCATGATCAATGGCTAATCTCACGGCCTCGCTTTGATGGGATGGATGGGATCTATTCGCGTTCATGTTCCTCAATTCCCATATATGTATGTAGCAAAAAAAAAAAAACAAAAAAAAAAAAATAAAAATAAAAATAAAAAAAAGAATCTACCTAGAAGTTTAAAGTATCAAGCGAATAATCTTATGTTCTTTAATTTTTAAAAGATACATGAAAACATTCACGTATACATACTTACACAAATACAGGTACCTAATACATTATTATATACATATGTATATGTATGTATGTACATAAGTGTACATTGCATTGGGTGCTGGCTGATGGCCTTAAGGAAAAGAACTTCTGTAAAATTTTTCATTCAATAAGAAATTGTTGGTATTTTGAATACATAAATGGATATTTTATTTGATATATAGGTAGTAGAAGTTAAGTAAATGAGAAGAAAAAAAAAAAAAAAAGACGTAACAAAATATGTATAAATTTAATAAAATAAAGGTGTTAAGGATAAAAATATAATATATATAATATTTGTGTAATATTTAACAAGTATTATACTTAACAAAATGATGATAGTAATTCTGGTTCTTAAGTAATTTAATCAATTTGTAAAGCCATCGGTGATGTTACGAAAGTATGATAAAAATAAAAAAACAAAAACAAAAAAAAAAAAAACAGTGAAAAAACAAGTCCTTATTTTTGAAAGGAGTATAAAATAGAATAACAAAAACAAATTCATCGCTCTAATAAATGTGAGAATTTGAGATATCTTGAAAGTATTAAGACTTGATGACAAGAAATGTAGATGTCTAATTTTTAATTTATTCTACAGGGTATTTCAGTTAAAAAAATATTATTTATACGGAGGGTGCTTCCTTGAATAATTTTCGGGGAAAAAAGTTTATTTTTCTCTTTTACGAAAACAAAGAGTTTAAAAGTTTTTTTAGGCTATTATTTAGAAATCACTTGTTTAATTTAAAATTTTCCAAACCAATGCAAAGTGAATCAATTACTCTTTATGCTGATCCTTCTTCTTTTTCTGCCCTCAACCTTTATAATCTTTTACAACTTTTCTTAGTTCTTTTACAACTTTTGTTAGATCTTGTCCTCTTATTTGTCTTTGTATTTAAACTTTAAAGTATAAATTCACTAGATTTTCCTCATCTTCGTACCATCATTACAGTACCATCACGAAATTTGTTGTCATTTGTTTTATCTACCATGGAAGTTGCTTCTAAGCTGCCTCTTGTGATCATGTTGATCCTTAATTAATAAAAGTTAGTTCACTAATTTAAAAGTGACAGGACGTCTAATTCGGAAATGTGTTGAAAAAAAAAAATTTTTTTTTTTGGTCTTCAAAGGAAAGTACAGGCTTTCCTCGAATTGCACAGAGTTACATGATTTTCGACTTACACTGATGAAAAATTGAGGTAAAATCTTGAGTTACATGGTACGCAACTTTTATAATGTGTTAAATCTGAGTCTCGACATACGCGACTTTGAGTTCCGATTTGTACTTTTAATTCTTTTTCAGATTGCGTTTATTTGCACTTCAATTTACGTAAATGCAAAATAATAACACTTGTGGTTCGTAGAGCATGTAAAACAACGTAGGTTTTGCAAGTATTATAAAGTTGTGGAATACTGAAACAAAAAAAAAAAATTATTTTGTCGAATATTACGTGGTGCTTTGTAATAACATATTTTTTCATTCTTCGAAAACTCTAAAACATTACATTAATAAACACCAACAACACCATCTCTCAACTAAGGAGGATTCGCCGTATGGTGTAGTGTTCTATTGAAACAAAACCTATAATTGAGTTTAGTTTCTACAAAAATTAATGTTTGAAAAACAAAATTTTTTAAAAAAAAGGTGATACACTATTTCAGAATTTGCAATTATGTATATGTATGTATTACAAATCAAAAAACATGAATTTTTCTTTGTTTTAGTTTTTTATTTTTTATTTTAAAATTCCAATAAAAATAATCATTACACGCAATTTAAAATTAATTATAGTAGGAAATTTATTTAAATCAAATTGTACAATAACAATATTTTTTCAATACAGAGACAACAAAAGAAATTTATGAGAGCTTTTATTAAAATTTATTTGTATTATATGATTATATGACATTTCCTACTTTTTAATAAAATATGTATCTTTAATGTTACACATACATTTTTCATTGATTACGAACAGAAAACAAAAACATTACATATACAATACATACATAAATACATACATAATATGAAAATATGTATGTTTATATATTTTTTAAATTTATTTGAATAAAAAGGAAAAATAAAAGGGGCAAAAAATTACAGTAACTATAAGGAAAAAGACTTATGAAATGGGAAACTTTTTAAAACTTCAAAAATCCTTCCTGCTGATTAAAGTTTAAAAAAAATAAAGAGTGTACTCGTATATTAGACAGGTATGTATGGTATAGATACATATATTGTAAGATATACAGTTGAACATACATTTTATTTTGTGGTGACAAATAAAATCAAACAATTATGTATGGGTACATAAATATATGCATGCACGAGCTACATATGTATATAAACCTTTTTTGCATATAGTATGTGACTTCTTTTTTTTTCTTTGTACCTTTACTTCTATGTCCATTTTCTTGTACCTTTTGAATGGTCAACGGCATCTGCATAAATGTTATTAGAAATGCATCAATAAATATATCCCATCTGACCATATTCTTATAATAATAGTTCAGGAGGACAACTAAAATACACAACATAACTATAATGTATCTATTTTGAAAATAGCATATACATATGTAGCTGTATGTAGCTTGCGGTTAAAAATATCAACAATGTTACTATATTTGTCTGTTTGTTTTTTTTTGTCTTCTTATTATTTCACTTTTCTTTTATTTGTTTATTTATTTATTTTTTTTTGCCTAGTAAAATGTATCTTGACCAGTCGGTTATATTGATTTTCAGGTCGTTCATTGTGTCAAATGCTTTAGAAGCTGTTAATAATGCGATTTGCATTCAAACAAATTTTTTTTTTTCAATTTTTTTTTTAAACACGTTTTATGAATATTTTATAGAGCGACGGTGGTTATATAGACATTAGACACATAAAATATTATAAAGTACATGCATGTATGTATAATAAAAATGAAAATGTGATATGATTGACCGATAGCCCTTTATTATTTTTATTATTATTATTTTTTTTTTTCTAATTCTTTTTTAGACACATTTTATATATTTTATTGTTTTCAAATGTATGATATGTGATGAAGTATTGCAATATGTAAAATGACCAATAAATAATACATTTAGATACATTTGGTTTTTTTCTTTTCTTTGATATGAGAAAAGAAAAATTTGTTTTTAAAGTAACACCTTTTGATTTAATAATTGAGTGTAAATCGGATTAAATACATCATAATGAAGAATTACTATATGATATTTCAATGTGGTCCTTGATTGATCATTTCAGAATTTTATATAGTTTAAAGGATTATTTTTATCCAGGTGATTCTTGATTATTGTAAAAAAAAAAGTTTAAAATGCCTATGTGCAATATGCACGTGGAACAAAGAACACAAATCATGAATTTTTCAATCTTTATAGTTTTTATTTCGTCCTTCATCTTTTCCAGGAGAAGTATCTATAATTAAATACTTATTTTAAAATATGTATCTTTTTAGCAGCTATCTATTTGGTAGAGTTTTTTTTAATTTTTTTAAAGAATATTCTATTAGAAACATTTTCGTACAAAATTTCCCCCTCAGTTTACTCAAAAAAGGATCAAGAATTAAATAATCTTGTATCCTAGTTATTCTATTCCTTTTCAAATGTAATTAAACAAAAATTTAGTTTTATTAACTTTTTTATTTTAAAATTGTTAATTATTTAAAAAATAGTTACATAAATTAAAATTCTTACACTCCAGTGTCTCTTGAACATGAAAATCATTCACATAAATTCACACATTCACCCACACTCTATTATCAAATTCTATGTGCCCATGTACATATTTTATTTCTTATTCCAAATTTCTTATCAAATGAAGCGTATACATACGTGATATGTATACAAATCTTTTGTATTCTTCTTAAATGATTTCAAGGATATATAGAAAAATTCTGTATATCAATAGTTTGTCAACTATCAACATTACCATACGAACAAACCAGGAGTTCAGAATAAATAAAAAGAATACCAACTACACATATGGTCATGCAAAACTATTTTTCTTTGAGATCCTTAACAAAATATATCTATGTTATACAATATATGTACATATATCCTTATTTTATATGATTTCAAATGAATTAGGAAAGATAGATATCAAAACCAATAGCTTCACTTTCTCTATACTATATCGTATACGGCAAGCACATACATATTACGTATATATCTACAATCTAATTTTGTTTTCGTTTACTAAATTTTATTTGAGTAAAGTTTTTCCACATGTACATATGTAAAATTCTTTTTCTATGATGCTATAATCCTGTAGGTTAGTTTTTGCCTTTTGGTATCCTTACATATGGTGTTATACATCATAAAATTGTTTATATTCAATGATATAAATTGTATAATATTAGATTTATATTGTTGTTATTGTATATACTACTTATTTTATATTCACTCATTTTATGTGATAAGAATAAAAAGATTGCATAATTTACCTGAAAATAACAGGAAAACAGAACTAAATGAATGGAAATTATTATGGTAGAAAAGTTATATAACATTTTCTACGGAAAATAAAAATGAAAATTGTTTTTCAAAAATAAAAAAGTAGTATAAAAGTTGAGAAAACTCAGGTAAAATTCTTCAATTATTGTATTGTATCTATAGTACATTAATTTTTCAGTATTCTGGAAAATATACATATAATAAATAACATTTTTTCTGTAAATGTAGTAGCATTTAAGTAAAGCATCTAGAGCCAATGATTTTTCACGGATTTTAAGAAAAACACGGATAAAAAAATTTTCAATTATTCGTTTTTTTTTTCAATTCATTTTTTTTTTATTTATTCAAAAAATAAGAAAAAATTTATATTAATATTAATGATAAACATACTGATACTACAAGATACATTGTAACAGGATAATATAATTTATAATAAGAATAAAATTCTTGATAACAAATTATACAAACAAATAAAATTTTCAGTGAAAGTATATTTTCTTTCAAATGAAATAGAAAGTTAGCTATATATGTACATATACATAATATGTATGTACATACATATAGATATTGAAAGTGTATAAAAATTATCTAAAGTTTTTTCTTTCTTTTCGTATTGCATAATTTTTAGTTTTATGCCCAGTATTTGAAAAACAGCATTAGAAAATTTCTAATAAAAAAATATACTACAAATACAAAACATCTAGATATTAGATAATACCAGGAGTTCATAATTGAATGAAAGCATAAGAAACATTAGAAATAACGGAAAATATATAGAAAATATCTTTGTTGATAAAAAAATAAAAAAATTGGTACATGCTTGGGTATGTATCTATAAAGAAATATGTATGTTTTTAATTTTTCTTCTTTTTTCCTGTTAAAAGGAAGGATATACTTATACTGTTATAATATGTAGGTATCATGAGTAAGTTAGTGGGTGAAGAGAGTTAGAAAAAAGATGTATACTATACATACGAATTTCATAAAAATTATCTGCACGAACAGCACATGTGTCAGGATATGTTGGAGAAAACAAATAAGAAAAAAATAATATTTAAAATATTGAATTGGGGAAAGTTTGTGTATGTTATTCAAATAATTGAAAAGAAAATTAGAAATTTTATGAATGAAAATTGTAGAGAAGAAAACAAAAAAAAAAAGTGATCCTATAAGAAAAAATAAGGAAACACATTGTTTTTATTTGTTATACAGTTTTGAAATTTTAGAAAATATTCTGTTATCCTTGTGATTTTGAAACTGAAAAGAAAAAACAAAATACAGTTATGTATGTTTTATTAAATACAAATTTTTTTTTTTAAGAGTGAAAAGCAACATGATTTGCATGTAAATTATCTGTTTACTAAACAAAAATAAAACAGAGAAAAAGAAAAAAAAAAGGAAAAGAAAAAGAAAATCAATATCTAATACATGATGGACTTAATTTTAGATGGTATAGGGAAAATATACATACATATATTGTACATACATATGATATATATAATTCGTATATGTGGTGTTCTGTGTTATATAACCACAAAATGTGGTGTATTTGAAATTGAAAGAAAAATTATAGTATGTATTTTTGTTTTTTAACAAAAATATTTCTAGACTTTCTATTCAAATATGATATCCTGGTATTTAAAAAATTCTTAAGCTTTGAAGATGTTAAGTTATTTAAAACTCGTTTGAAGTTATAATTTGGAGGAAAATCGTTTTTACTTTGTTAGTTAAACATCAAAGAATCAATTTAGAGAGTATTTGGTACACTGATTAAATATAAAATGACTTTTTTTTCTTTTTTAAATATAATTTATTATATTATCAAAGAGAATTTTTCAAGCTTTGATCTTCATATCATCAAAGGATTTTTTGAAAACCACAAAATGAAAAAAAAAAAATGAACTCATTTTGCTAATGGAACTAAAAAAAAAAAAGAGAGAGAGGAAAAAAAAGAGGATTGGTTCTTATATTTATTTTCTGGGTGTGTTACAAGGTTCTAACTGTAAATATTCTCTACATATAAGTTATTGGTTACTATACCACCCAACTGAAAATTATGTAATATATTTCAACACACATAAGAATAATAAATTAATCTAGAATTCATAATATTCAACATTTCAGACTTTGATATTCTCATTTTTCTTTGCATGATTCTTGTCATTTTGAAAGATTTATCTTATTACTTTTTGAAACTTTCCTTTTAGAAAATATGTATATTTCAAAATCTTTGGAAAATGTTTGTATTAAAAAGGAATAAAGTCAAAGCAAAAAACAAAAAAAAGGACTGAAACAGTCTTTTAAATTCGGTATATATTTAACATGTTTAAGAATTTCAATAGAATCAACATAAATTATTTATTCATTAGACAACTCCCACATATACCTTAAAAAAAAAAGTGATTTTAAAGTTAAGCATTCCTTAAAGAGTCATCAAAGGGCTTTAAAAAACCAGGCAAACAGGATTATAGAAAAACTAAAAAATATTTTAAGGTGAGTCATAATATTACACAACAAATACACTGAATTTTCTAATATTTTCTGTTCTAAAATATTAAAAAAAAAAATACATGAAATCAAATTTTATCATAATCACCTTCTATTTATCTAACGAAAATTATTTCAATTTCAAGAATAAAAGATAATTCAATTTTTTTGCTTTTTTTTTTTTGTAAATTTGAAAAATGAAAACGTATTTAAAATAAACAAATAAAAAAAAAAATACCTTTGGGAATCCTTTACCAGGATTTCATAAAAAAAAATACCAAATTTTATAAGTGTATCTTATTTTTATTAGAAAATTCCAAATATTTAAACTTTTTTTTTATTATATCTAATGTAATAAAAATCATAAAAATAACATAAACATAATCAAAAAGCATATTTAATGAATTTCAAAAGTATTTAATCGAAATTACATCACATCATAAAACTGTCAAGTCATCAATCTTTTCGACTTTTTTATCAGGAGCTCATGTTATTTTGAAATAGAATTTCCAGAAAATATTTTTTGGTAACTTTTATACTGTTCCTGGTTTTTTTTTTTCGGTTCAATAAGGATATACATTTTTTGTGTATTCATTTTTCACAAAGTAAAATTTATCAGTAAATAACGGTAAAGTCTTGAAAAGTATTAAATACATACATACGAGTACATATGTGTAAAAGAGCATACATAATGAAAATTTTTTTTTTCATTCAAAATAGAAAAAAAATGTATCATGAAACTTTCTTCTTGTAAAATTTTCAAAGACGATCCTTCGCATGTGACTAACACAACTTTTGTTAATAATAAAAAAAAAAAAAAAAAAGAAAATCTTCAAATAATAATGTTTTCGTTTCAATTTTTCTAATAGTTAAAAAAAAAACCCAATCTTTAAAAAAATAAAGTTAAATAAAAATTTCATCAGTTAATTTTTGTCACTTGTAAACAGGATAACATAAATTTTGAAATGAAAAGTTAATGTTTTCTTCTAAAAAAAAAATTTTTATTTTTTGTATTCTGTTTTGGCGCTTTATTTTGGAAAAATTATCTAAATATATTTTTGTATTATATGAAATTTTTTCGAATATTCCTTACAGAAAATTCTTGAATCCTGTTAAATGAAAAGTCAAATTGAAATATTAAGAATAGTAATAATGTTGAAAAATTGCATGTAGTTGAACATTAACATTAAAATAATGTTTATATAATCACCATTATTGTCAAGAAAACTACAGTTATTATGGTATTAATATGAAAAATTGTATAATGTTAAGATATTTTTCTCTTTTCACATAAAAGTAGTCAACTCATGAACACAATTTTTTATCAGGCGCATAGAAATTACAGAAAGGATATTTAATTTTTGTGTACAAAATATATCAAGGAAGAAAACCATTATAAGAAGAAGAATTTATTTGAAAGGATATTATAAAACAATATAATATGTAGATAGTTATTTTTGAAGACCTGCGCACTAACTCAAAGGATATATGTGATACATGTTGATATAAAATAAAGAAAATTTATTTGAATTATGAAAGAAATGCGAATGAAAGAAAAATATTAGAAAATCAATATTTTTTTTTCACTTTCATAGTTATTTTTCATATTGCGTCATTGGAAAGGAATTTCCTTTACTTATTTTATATGCTGTTGTCCTGTTATCATGAAAATGCAGATGAGGATTTGAAATTCTTTTGTTAAATATAATTTATAGCATGTTAGATATTATTTTTATATTAGAAGCAGAATATTTTTGTTTCGTTATCCTGTTCCTTTATTTTTTGTTAGATAAAACAACAAATAAAATTTTAAAAATAACATACACATAAGTGTGCTTAATGTAAAAGGACACGTGACTTGATTGTTCAATACTGTAAAATTTTCTTTTAAAGAAAAACCACGAATGAATGAACATATTTTGATTATAAGTATTGAAAAAAGTGTACATATTAGTTAAACATTTGCTCTCATGTCCTTAGAAAAAAAGAAATGATGGCACGAGCCAAATTTTCTATTTTGTATGAAAAGAAATGAATGGATTTTTTTTTTTATCAACACATGGCTTTTATTATTAAATATTATGCTTTTGGATCACAACTGGCCTATTACTTCCTTTTTTTTTTTTTTTTAAAAAAAAAAAAAGGTATCAAACCACCAGGTACACATTAAATGAATAAAAAAAAAAAAAACCAGGAACAGTCATCAATTTTTTTACACATTTTTTTTTTTCTAATGGTAGCGAAAGTGTGCAGGATACAAACATCGGCTTGCACCACCGTAGAAGAAAAAAAAATTATACGGAAAGTAATTTTTTTATTCTCTAATTCATTATTGTTCTTCAAGTATCCTTAAAGAATAAAAAAAAAAATACCGTTGAAAAAAAAAAGTGGAAACTTCGAAACACACATGCTCTTGAGGGTGCGATGAAGTAAATATGTGTTATTCTGCAAATCAGCGCAGCTTACCAATATGATGCGGTTGTTTTGAAATTCAATGTTTTTATTTTTTATTCATTACATTAAATTCAGTGAAATCGAAATCTTAAATAAAAAAAAAAAAAGTGAAACGGATGGGTGCTATTTTTTTTTCTTATAATCATGCTGTTTCATTAAATTAATAAAAAATAAGATTGAATGAAGAAAAAAAAAAACGTGTGTGTGCAAAGGTATCCTGATTATATAGACGCCGTGTAATTTTTTTTTTCTAATTTAGTTTCCGCTTTCTTGTTTTTTTTTTTGTTTTTTTGTTTCCAGGGTTCCAAATAAATGATTATGACGATGATGCAACACGGATAGAATAACCACATACATTTCGCTTCCGCGTGTTTTTTATAAAAAAAAAAATTGAATCATGTGGTCGACTGATGCCATATAGACTACATACATATATATAGATTTTTATTATCACGTATAAGAAAAGACCACATAATTAAAGATAATCTAACTATAAATAGATCGCGAATGAAATTGAAAGCAAACTATAGCTACTATTTTTTTTTTTTTTTTTTGTTCTTTTCAAATTGACGACTTCAGTGTGTAGCATGTGGTCCTCATTTTTTATCAAATAAAATTAAATAATAAAAAAACAAACATTATTAAATAAAAAATACAATATTTTAAGAATGTTTAGATTTTTTTGTTTGGTGCATATTTTCCTGTTAAAAGGAAGTTTCTTGTTTTTTTTTTTTTTGTTTTGTTTTGTTTAAAAAATAAAATATGATTTATGCTTTTCTATCTTTTTGTTTGTTATATTTCCGTAAGGATATATACTTTTCCTTTTAATATACCGTTAGATGTATAAAATTTCATTTATTGAATAACTGTAAAAAAATTTTTTGTTTGATTTTCGGTTTTTGAATTAAAAAAAAAAATTATTAAAAAAATTATAAGTACCTATAGCTACTCATTTTTTAAAAGCAGATTTTATCTTCCTTATTTACCGTTTTATTTATTTAAATATATTTTGGAATTGTATTAAGTGAAATCTAGATTTTTCCGGGTTAGAACAAACAAGCTAAAAAAAAAAAAAATTAATTTCTTAAAATATAAAAAAAAAAAATTATAAATGTAAACTACTCGAGAAATATCTGTTTCCTGATTAAGGCAAAATTTAATTTATCCCGAAATTTTCCTTTCGAAAATAAGAAAAATTTATATGTAAATTTTGATCTTTTCCTGTTTAGTAAAATCTGAAGAAATAGGTGTATCCTTAAAGTGCAAAAAATACAAAGACTCAAACTGATCGATTTGATGTGACAGTCATTGGACCTAGTCAGATAAAGCGTTATTATAACGCCTGTTATAATTATCGGTTTTAAGAAAAAAGAGTTATGATATGATTTTTTCTGACATATTCTTTTAATTTTCATTCTAATTTTCCCTTAAAAAACAGTTGAAACAGTATTCCTTGGATTAAATACGACCGATAAATAAGGCCTCGTCTGATTATGTCAATTAAAAAGAAAAATTCCTTTGGAATTTGTTAGTCTTTTTTTTTTTTCAAATTTTTAAATTTAAAAAAACAATTACAGATTTTAATTATAATTCAGATCAATTGTTCAGGGTTAAAATGACATGTGTGTACGTAATACATACATGGAAAACGAGAGTGAAAAAAATTAAAAATAAATAAAATATTTCTGGCTAGACGTTACATACTATTTATTTATCTTCGACATCATTAATTAAAATTACAAAAAAAAAAAAGATAAAGTAGAATAAAATAAATATATACGATAAATAATAAAATAGAACATAATAATGTGAATTATTAAATACTTACTTACTTAATTAAAAAAATAATATATAATAATAAAGAAATAATAATTTAATACAAATTATTTAAGGAATAAAGAATATGAAAAAAAAAAAAAAAAACAAAAAAAACTAACCAACAAACAATTACCTATTCTCGTATTTATGAATTTATTATAAAATCAAATAATTGAAGTAATAAATCAGAAAATTTATATTGAATTCAAATTTTTTTTTTTTCATTTGTTTTTTTGTTTTTTTTCTTTTAAATTAATTAGTGTCATTACAACTACAGCAGTAGTTTGATGAATTATTTTTTTTTTATATAAAATATGTGTGCGGGATTTGAATTTTTCATAAATATGTGTATGTAAATATATAAGCTATGGTGGATACGTATGTGTGTAGCTTTATGTCTTTATTTAATTAATTTCAAGGTATATAGAATAAAATTATAATTAAATCATGATGTTTTTTTTTTTTGTATTGTTTTTATTATATATTTTATTTTTTATTTTGCTATTCATTTTCATGATGTTCACATTGCAGTTCTATTATTTATGTCTAATTAAAATTTTTCATTGTTTTATTTTTATACATATGTGTATTTCCTTTATATTAGATAATACATATTTTATATGTGATGTTTTTTTTTTCTTATTTTTTTCCATAGAATATTGAATTTTTTATTCATAATTTAATAATAACAAGCAAGTATTTCTATTTTTAGTAAAAAAAAAAAAAATAAAAAAAATAGAAACAAACTATATTTCGCTTTATTACAATGAAAACAACAAAAAAAATTAATTATTTTTCTGGAATTATATAGCTTATGGAAATTTATTTTATATTTGTGGGATTCAAAAAAAAAAAAAAAATATGTGTATTAAGTTTATATTATGTCCTTCTATAGATTTTTTTTTTCACAATTAATTGTCTTTCGAAAGGAAGCGTGATCGAACAAATAAGGTCCGAAATTTTGAATTTTAAAGCGTGTTATTATTGTGTAGATTTTTGTGAGTTACACCTTAGTTTTTTTTATTTCCTAAGAATCTAATAATTCTTAGCTGTCTATTCTGGATTTGTATGAAAGAACTGTCCTTGAAAGCTTGTTGGTTGAGTTGTATGTAACACATAAGGATCAAAATTCAATATCTTGTGGTTTTTTCTTTTATTATTATTTTATTTTTTGCTAGCTGTTCACAAAATGTTGTATCTCGTGAAAACAGATATTTTTTAAATTAAGAACAAAATGGAGGAAGATAATATATAAGCTTGCATTAATTACTGTTTTTTTTTCTTCTTCTTAAATTATAAAAACAAGAAAAAAATAATCAACAATATTTTCTTAACAAGTAAAATTATCTTTACAAATAACATTTTTTTGTTTTTCAATAATGAATATTATGTATATACGTGTTTTTTTTTTTTTTTTGTATTAATAAATACTTTATCGAATTCACTGATTATATGTAATCATTAAATTTATTATTTATCTTCAACAAATAAGGCTTTGTCTAAAAATAAATGTAAGCATCTGAAATTATTTAAAAATAAAAAATAAAATGTAGACAAAATGCAATCTTAGATAATATAGAAAAAAGAAATATGTACACTTAGCTATAGAGAACTCATTAAATTATAAAACATAATATAAGCCTAATACGTGACTTGTACGCCCAAAAAAATTATGCGAGAACAGGGCCTCCACGTGTAGCAAATATAGGGTCTTTGAACTAATGCTTATATAAAAAAAAAAAAAAAAAAAAAACAAAAACTATAGGTATATACTGAATAAAGACTCATTCATTTTTTATATATGTAGTTTTTTTTTTTTCATAGAGGTGAATGTATATTATACGTTTTTCTAGAAATAGAAATAGCATAAAATATACATAATTTTCTTGATTGTAGAAATAGCCTATGCGTATACGCTTACTCACATGTTAACCATTTTTTTTTTCTATTTGGGAAAAACGATCATTATTTTGACAAATAGTCACAGCAGCATTTACAAAAAAAAAAACTTTATTTTTTCTCAATCAATAATCCTTTTTTTTTTTTTTGTCATTCTCAATTTGCATAAAATAAATTTTATTTCTTAATTATTGGCTTACGTTTTTTAAGAAAAGATTTTTTTTTTTAAATTTTGAATTACAAAACAACAAAAAAAAAAAAAACGACAAATTCTTTTATTTCGAAATCGTAAAATATTTAATAATAGTTTTTTGCAATTATTCAATTATGTTTTGCATGATTTGTAACAAAATATTAAACAAAAAATTTAAAAAAAAATAACAAGAAATTTTAATAAAATTAAAACTAAAAATATGAAAAAAAAAAAAAAAAGAAAAAAGAAATTATGGGTGGGGAGGAAAGGTAAGGTAAAAAAAAAAAATCAACGTTAAGAATAACATATCTCAAGTTCACTGGGGCGAGGTTGAATGAACTCATGTTAAACACATTTTTTTTTTTTTTTACAAATACAAATGTAATGCAAATTAAATATATATTTTTATATGTATGTATATTTGTATGTTCGCATACAAATGTCAGGTAAAATGTGAAATTATATAAACTTGACTTTAGGAGGTGATTGGAAAAAGAGTCAAAAGAATCTGTTAGTTGGTTTGTCTCTTAAGTATTTATTTTTCATTTTATTACATTTTTGCTATCATATACTCTCTCTTTTACAATTTTTATTTTTTATTTTTTGTTTTTTTCTTAATCAGAAAAAACTCTCTACTTACAAATTAAATTCTTCAATATACCTATAATACAATATTATCAATATTATGCCGAGTTTAAAAATGTTTTTAATATATCTTGTGTAAGTGAATGATATTATAGAAAAGATACTAATTATGAAAAATAAGAAAATTTTATAAAATTTATGATAATTAACAGAAAAATTACTTTCAACGACATAAAAATTTTAAAATTTATTAATTTAGTTTAAATTTAACAAAATTAAAAAGAAATGGAAATTAGATAAAAAAAAAGATAATTTCCATGACTATTCAATTTTCTTCTTTATTCGAATTCTTTTTTTTTTCTAGTTTTCTTTCTTTCTATCGCCCACTTGTATTAAAAATTTACAGATAGTAGAAAGGTATTAAGCTTTATATGAATGCACATTCATGACATTATGACTAATTAATGTTCATTGTAAATTAGTGAACAAATTAATAGTGGAACGTTTGCTTATCATAATAGCTCGTGTACATCATTAAATATATATTAAGGATGCTTAATAATAATGAACGCAATATGTATATAATGTAGGTATGTTTAATTTAAATGAAATAAAAGTCATCTACGTATATATGTATATTGTGATAATATGTTATTGTTTTAAACAGTTAGCTGTTATTGATAAGAGTTAAAGAGTAAAATGGAAAATTTTAGTTTCATTGAATTTTGAATCATATTTAAAGAAAAAAAAACCTAATTTCTGTTTCATGTGGAAGTTATCACCTATTAGAGATAAAAAGGATTTAAAACATTTAACGTTGCAAAAGAATATATAAATTTTTGTACTGCTAGTACTTACGTAAATGTAATCTATTTATTTTCCTATCTTGAAATCAAAGTTATTTTTTATTCTATAAACACCACGTTGAAGGTGTCCTATATTCTAAGGCTTTCGAAAAAAATTTGTAAGAAGAAAAATTAGAAAGCAAATGTCTTAAATTTAAAATTTAGTTAAGTAGTTTTATTACCATAAAATCCTTATCATCACACCTACAATTCATCTCTGTGGTGAAGTATACTTTCTCATTTTTTACAAGTTTGTAAAATGTGTAGAAAAAAAATGAAAAAAAAAGGGAAAAGTGTAGAGAAAGTACAGTCGGGTCTCTTTTTATACGACAAACATATTTTACAGCAAATCTCATAAAAACTTAACATAGTTGTATGCTGAAAGAATTAGGTATAAGTTCCATAATTTTCTAAAATTACATAAATGCAAGACCATATAAGTTTTAATTACCCTAAAACCGCATAAAAAAAATCATAAAATTCATGAAAATAGAAATAGGGTTTAATGAGTTTCTTTGAGAATCTGAAAAAATTATCATGAAACTTATAATAAACATTTTTTGAAACTTCATTTATTTCATTATTTTTAAGTAAGAAAAATATTTTCATTTTTTTCAACAGAATTGTTGTATTATTTGCAAACTGGTGCCAAATTCACCAGAAGAGACAGTTTTCGCATCAGATCTGCGCTTCATTTTACTTCTGTATAGATCCGTTTTTTCTAACAGTGTAATCAGTATATAATCAGACTATGTGTTGATGATTCTATTAATTTTTAATTGTCCAAAGCATAAACTTATTGGTGAGCTAAAGCGTAATGCAAGTTTTTTTTTGTTTTTTAGAATATACTTCAGAAGAGAGAGTAAAATCACAAATAGGTACATCGGTATTCGGTACATGTAAATATCCTCTCTAGGAGAATATTGCCCATGAGAATGTATTATATACCTACCATATGAGTAGCGAAACTTTTAATTAAAATGAAATATATAAACCGCACGAAGCGGTCAAGGCTCAAAGGGCTGTAGTAGTAGGAGATTTGAGAATTCTTCATCAATGATTAAGTAGTAACTAAGAACAGCAAGCGACATGGCATACGATTGTTTAATTGGTAGAACAGTTCTCTGGCAAGGCAAAGGTCTTGGGTTCGAATCCCAGTCGAATCGAATGTCCTTTTCTTGTTTTTGGTCTACTATAATAGATAGATAGAACTAACTGTACAGGCACAATAAACAAATAGTCATGAAACCTAAAGCAAAGTTGAGATGGCTCAGTATTTTGAATAATTGTTTTGGGCGAGAAATGAATGAATTGATACTTTTTTTCTGAAAAATTCAATACACATGCATTAAATCAGATTTTTCAATTGTGATTCTTTCTGCGATATAATTTGTACTGTTTATAATTTTCCCTACGTCACCTGCCTTAAAAACTTACAAATTAGAACACCTTAATAAGTTTTCTGATTTTCAATTCTAATTGGGTACATTCGATGTAAATTCCTAATCAAAAATACAAAATAACTTTTTTCCCAGAATAATCAATGAGGATTGTTATTTATTAAAAAAAAAAAAAAACACATCATTCTACAAAGTGTTACAATTTAATTTATTTACACTTTTTTTTTTTTCATTTACTTGTCACTATAAAATATCACAAATCTAATATGTCGTGTATTAAGGTTAATAGTTCATATTCCGTATTTTTCTAAGAATTATGTTAATTTATTATTATTATTATTTTTTTTTTAAATAAATAACAATCAAGTTCCATATTATCTATCAATTACATGTTTTTATCAATTCGTTCGTTAATGAAAAAATAGGAGTGCTATAGTGAAAAAAAAAATAAATAAAATAGAAAAAATAAAAAAAACTCTTTTGTAAAAGAATGTGTCATCAATTTCAGATGCCCTAATTTCATTATTTTATTGATATATGAACGTTGTTTTTTACTACATATTATTGGTTTGCATTCTACAAAAAAAAAAAATTTAAATTCTTGAGATACAATAATGCACTTTGCATAGATAGAAATTTTATTATTTTATTTAATTTTTTTTTTCTTTTATTTTGCTTTATTCTTATATTTAAAACGCATTAATAATCATGATGTGTATTATTTCTTTGCATTTCCATTGAACTTGGTTACGCTATTTACATTCATAATTATTTATTTATTATTATTGGGTTTTGTTTGTTTTTTTTTTTCTTCTCAAAATAGGTGACATAAGGGAATTCAAAGAATCAATTGAGTGAAAGATAATTTTCCGGACGACAAAAGAAACAAAAGAAAAGTAAGAAAGAAAAAAACAAAATTAAAGAAAATAAAAGAAAAATAATTAATTATAGTTAGTGTACGTATGTACCTATGTATTATTATTATTATTATTTTTTTATATATAAAACAATAACATTGCAATAATGCGTTACGTATAAGAAAAATGAAAAAAAAAAAAAACCTTCAAGATTGTGTTATACAACTTTTGTGTTATTTCAAGTATGTAACGCATTTTTTTTTCTTTTTTTTTTTTTATGAAAATCTTGGGTAATGAGGAAGTTCATTCCATACAAATGAAAAAAAAAAATATAAAAAAAAAAAAAATTCCAATCTAAAAATTATAAGAATTCTTTAAAAAATTAGTAATACATATGAAAACTGGGAATTTTTATAATGCAACAATATGACAAAAGAAGAAAAAAAAAAAAAAAAAAAACATAGGTACATAAATATTTATCATTATATTATCATCATCATTATCATTATATTCCAACAGCAGTGAGAAAAAGAAAAGCAGCACATAAAAGGTGAAAATATTAAATAAATAATGTTAAAGGTAGGTATTGACCTGTATTTAGGTCACTCGAACGATCATCCCGTTTAATATTTGCATTAAATACAAAACATAATATATCGTATCTATATATGTACATTTGAAAACAGAAAAAAAACAAAAAAAAAAACAAAACAACATATAAAGTATCAAAGAATATGGGTGTTCCATGAAGTAAAATATACAATTCACCGTTGAACTACATTCAAAAAATTATTTATGCAAGAACCCGTTATGTGTTGAGTAGTATCATATATACTATAGTTTATTTACCTAATAATATGAGGAGACATTAAGAATTTATCGTTGTTTGGTTATTTTTAAGTTGTTTTGTTTTTGTTTTTGTTTTTTTTTTTCTGAGAAAAAATAAATACTAAACTCTGAAGATACACTAAGTAAAAAAAAAAAACCAGCTGATAATTTGATGACGATATGATGTGGCTTTTTTTTTGTTTTTTTTGCTGCAATTTACCGTATACTTAACTAAACACATTCTTGATGATGATGATGGTAAAATAGTAATAAAGAACTTCTTTGAAAGGTGTCAGTTAACTTTATTTTTAATTCCTTCTTCTTGGATATCGGTTATATGTACATATGTACCTACATATGTATGTATGTATCTTCTCACCTCACCGTTGCAGGAGCAATTCGTTCCGTTTTATTCCAATCAATTCACAATATAATATGTATGTATTTGTTGATGATGCCATTTAAAAAATATTACACGAAAAAAGAAAAAAAAAAAAAGATGTAATGATTAACAAACAAAACTTTTCTCTAGAACACTTACTTAACAAAAAAAAAAAAAAAACAGAATAAAAAAAATTGGTATGTTAAAGATATAGGTGCATTGATATGTCGGCAACATGACCAAGTAAATATAAATGAATATATCTTTACACGTAGGATCCCCAATAATAAGAAAAAAAAAAAAACTAACAAAGTATCTGTAGTACGTGCGTCGCAACAAACATCAATTGATGAGTGTATAGTATATAAATTGTAAAATGTAGGTTAAGAAACCGTTATACGGTGCGGTCTTTTAATTTGTTCAACTATTGAAGAAGTTAATCAAGAGAAAAAAAAAAAACATAAAAAAATATCTAAAGAATTATTCATTCTATCGCCAGTATTTTATTTGGCATCACTTCTTGTATAACATACTTAGGTGTATGTACACACACAATATACATATTATGTACAATTAATGATATTTATATATTGATATACGCAAAGCGATAAAGAATCATTTATTGTAAGAAGAAGAATTATCATGGTAAACCAAAAAAAAAAAAAAACACTATTATATTGGAGGAGATGATGTTAATGATGATGATGATGATGATGAAGATGATATATTACACATTATTATCATTTTTTTTTTATTTAAAATTTAACTTACATTTGGAGGATGATGGTGTGAAAAGAATAAAGAAAATGATTGGCATAAAAATTTTGTACTTGTTCTTTTTTTTTTTCTCCTTTTTTTTTTATAAATCAAAAGATGTTCGACTTTAAATTTCATGAAATACCTGTGGTTAAAGATTTAAAATAATATGTAGATACAAGATACATTTATAGAAGACCCCTTCAGAGTATTAAAATATAGTGAATATAAATTCTTGTTAAGTAAAGAATCCGTTAAGTTTAATTTTGGCGAAGATAAATAGATAAGTAAAATATCTTTTTTTTTATAACGTTTATTTATTTTTTTTTTTTTCTAATTCAATCTGTTTTTTTTTTTCCTTCCTTTTTATTTTTGCAAATCTAGACTTGATCTCAGACAAGTAACTGTAATAACAAAGAATGATTTTAAAAATGTTTATTTTAGTTTTTTTTATTCCTTATTCATTGTTTTTTATATTTTATTTGGAAAAAAAAGAGATATATAGTCAGTCAGACATTAAAAGTTTAAAAGTTGTATCTTTTTAATCTTTGATCAATTTTAATAGTAAAAATATTATCCATGTTTAACAATAAGATTATGTTTATTCTTTAATTTTTTTTTTTTTTTTCATTTTTCTTTATTTTTTTTTTCTTCTTCTTTAGCTTGATGAATTAAAAAATTAATCATTGTGAATTTATTCAAAAGGTCGTTTGACATTATATGCAAGCTCTATTAATTACGTTTATTAATTAATTTGAAATAAAATTAAAATAAAAAATTGCATAATTTGATTATTTTGATATTTAATTTTTTTTTTTTTTTTTTTTTTTTTTTTTTTTTTTGGAAAAACCATATAAATTTGTAAACAGTTTATTCTAGTTATTAATTATTAATAAAATAATCCTTTAACTTGTCTTGAAGCAAAAAAAAATAAGAAAAAAGGTTTTACACGGGTGAGCTTTATTTATTGATTTTTTTTTTTCGTTGCAGATACTTGTTGAATGCTCGTGTAAAATAATTAAAACTCGTTTGTTTTCTTCAATTTAAAATTTTAAAATTTAAAAAAAAAAAAAATGAAAGATTGCAAGAACCCGGTAACTCAAAGAGTCAATAAATGAAAGAAGTGAAAAAAGGATAAATTTCAGATTATATTGCTAATTTTTAGTTTTTGTCTATTGAAATACATAGTAACAAGGTGTATTTTCATAATGAAGAGTATAATTTTTTCTTAGAAAATATAGGTAAGTGAATTTTTATCTATTTTTTTTTTTTTTTTGAAATTTTGTACAAATATTTGAACATGACTTAACAAAAATTACGCCTACACAAAAATTTTTACCGATACACTTTTTGTTTGATTTATGGTTAAGGACTATCCTCCTGAAAGAAAAATAAAAAGTGTGCTATTCGAAATTTGCTTATTTAAAAGAACAAAAAAAAAGGAAAGGTTTGTAAATTGACATTTTAATGCAAATAATGGTTAATAGTTTTTTTTTGCATGAAATTTAATAATTTTTCGAACAAGTGTATATAAAAAATACCTAAAATAACATTTAAATATGCGGTATTTTTGAAGTTACAGTAGTAAAATAATTTAAAGAAATTTTTAGTAGCATGAATCTTGTTAAATAAATTAACAGAAGAAAAAAAATGAAAAGGAGTTAAAAATGGATTTTTATTTATTTTTCTAGAAAAAATGAGTGGTCATTTTAATTTTCCATGAATTATGATTTGTTATTTTTGCTAAGTAATAGATTTTTTTTTCATTTTTTTACTTTACATTATTTTTTCTTTTTGGGTTCATACATTTTCTATTAAATTTCAATTTCTTTATCCTTCTTCCTTTTTTCTTTACTTTGTTTTTTTTACTGTTTTTGACATCCGTGAACAAATTGACAAGAACATCGAATTAAAATTTCGATAACATATTTATAAGATCATTAAATAAATTTAACCCTTTTTTTTTATAAATTTCCTTTTACTTAAAAGAAAAAAATAATCCTTTTTTTTTCGTTTTCAATTTTATATTGTCACGAGAAAAAAATAAATATTTATAGCACGTGTCTAACTTGTGGAGCCATATCAAGTATATAATCAATAATTTTTTTTTTTTAAAATATAATAATTGAAAATGAGAAGAAAAAAAACATTTGTAACCCTTATGAATTTGAAAAAAAAAAAACACCTTCGTTCTATATGTTACTTTTGTATTATGTGTATTTATCTTCTTAATAGGTGTTTTTTTGTTAACGTCGAATTCATATAATTGAGAATGTAATTTGATAGTTCAACCCTTCATTATATTGATAAGATTTTATGATTATTGAATATCACAGACAACAAAAAAAAAAAGGATTAGAAATATTTATTTGATGACATGTGAAAGGAAAAGTCTTTAAGGAAGAAATGAACGGTTTGTTTACACTCTTTAAAGGAGTTTTTCTTGAACATTAAAAGTTTTTTTTAGATAAGATTTTTTCTAAATAGATTTAAAAAAAAAAGATTTTTTTTTTTAGATAGGTTTTTTAAAGTAGATTTTTTTTTCTTCTGAATAAACGGTTACAGACATTCCTCTTAAATGCATCTGTTTGTATGGTTCTTTTTTTTTTTTTCTCCTTTCTGAAATTCTATTTATTTTTTCTTTAGACATAATTTAAATTATGATAAAATAGCGGAGCTTCCGTTAGATATTTTGTTTATATTTACATGTCCTTTGACCATTTTTAAGTAAACAGGATCCGTCTGCCCGGAAATGAGAAGTTTATTTATTATCATTATTACACTACATTTAAAAGATATTTAGTATACAATATTAATTGAATTAATTTTAAATATGAGACAAAAAAAATTTTTTTCCGTTCATTATGTGAATTTTATAACAAAAAAATTACTTAAATGAAATTCAAATTTTTTTTTTCTATGTAGATAAATAGTAAAGTTTTAGATAAGAAAAATAATTCAAAAGTTAAACTTCTGTCACATCTGAGGGTGTATTTATGAAAAAAATAAAAATAAAAACATACAGAAATTTGTACAAAATATAGACAGACTTTTCATTAAAACTGTAAGTAAAAATTCATGGTTTAAGAGTTAATAATATTAGAAAAGAGCTTCTTTTGGCTTCCTTATTAATAAAAACGATTGGTGATCTGTTTAAGTAATTCTCCTTCTTTTTAAATTTAACATACATATGTATACACTATTGAAGGATAAGAAAATGCTCAGAGTACCTAACAACTACAAAGTCTTAAAACTTAAAGTTTAGTGGCCAATTTGAACATACAATAAGGGACTATTTTATCACATACAGTTTTTACAAAAGTCTATTAAGTCGTGTGTGTATATATATGTATGATAACACTTTCAATTTTTTCAACCCCTAAAATCTCCACAAAACTATACTTCAAAAATCAATATTACACATCAATTTCATACCTTCGAATTAAACATCTTACATTTTAATGCCGTACACATCATTTTTGTAGGTGGTGATATAGTTTTTTGATTGGAATTAATCCTGGTTTATCCTTCCCCACTACTTAAAGTATATAGAAAATTATTCTACGTACAAAGGAACTTATTAATAAAAAGAAAATTTCAAGTCCATCCCCTTTCGAATTACCGTGAACAAAAATATTTATTATGTACCTAAATCTTACATAATAAAAATATCCTCTTATATTTTTTTTTTCCTGTTTTATTTACCTGGCCGACATATGTATGTACAATAATTCTGAAAATGACAACAACACTAAAGAAATAAGATAAATAAATTTTTTTTAAAAATTTACTCATATAAGCGATCTCAATGAATTTATAGAATAAAACACATGAGAAAATTATATGTAAAAAGGTATTTTACTCATATGAAAGAAATTCAACAACAGAAGAAAAAGTAACTAAGATTTAAAAACAGGTATTCTATCCTTTATATACATTTAAATGAAATATGAAATCAATGTGGTGAAATGCATCTTTTCATCTAGATATTACATCAGATTAAAAAAAAATTAAGAGAAAATTCTCATAATTCAAAGAGAGTCGATAAATACAAAAAAAAAAAATCAACAAAATAAATAAAGTAAATAAAATTTTTACCTATATTCTCTTCGACCAGGTGAGTTAAGGTGATCGTACTTTTCTTATATACCTATACCATACGTGTACTACGAGTATATATTTGTATTTTATGATAAATCGACAAATCCGCCCGCTTTTATATACAAAGAAAAATATTTCATTTGTAAAATTTCGAAGAGCATGCGAGTTATGCTGCTTTATTGATCTTTAAAACATAAACTCAAACTCAAAAGAAGACGACATAAATATATTTATTTATCTTTTTTTATTTTTCTTCTTCTTCTGTAAATTAATATAATCAACAAACTAACATTTGTATAAAACATACTCACCTATATAATACAATCATATTATGTATTATAAATGTATCTTTCTTAAAATTAACAAAAAAATTAAAAATAAAAAGATATTGGCTAGTGAGTATCACACATAAAACAGCAGATGGTTTTTCGAATTAACTAGCCTCATTGTGGAGTAACATTAAAAGTTTCGACCTAACGAAGATATTGTCAGAACGTTAAAAACTCCAGACAGGAGAACATCATAACTTCTAAGCGAAATAAAATAAGATTTTTTTTTTTTTCGAAATAAAAAAGAAATATAGTAAAGTTTATGTTTTTTTTTTGTTTTTGATTTATTTTTTCTATTTTGAAAAAAAAATATCCGATTTTTAAATAATTAAATCAATAAATTATGAAATAAAGTAATTATTTTAAAAATTAAAATAAAAAATTAATTGAAATCTAATA
The DNA here is from genome assembly GCA_939192795.1 of Bombylius discolor. Classification (NCBI taxonomy): domain Eukaryota; kingdom Metazoa; phylum Arthropoda; class Insecta; order Diptera; family Bombyliidae; genus Bombylius; species Bombylius discolor. Next base: position 14,432,611 of record OW584241.1, on the reverse strand, counting down.
ATAAAAAATAAATAATTACCAAAAAGTTTTTGATTTAATTTCAATTACTTAATTATTTTAAACGAGTGAAAAAGAACTTTTGTGCAAGTTCAAAAATAAAAGATAAAAAAAAAAAATAAAATAAATTTAATGGGTGTCAGTGACTTTTTAATGCAAAAGAAGAGACATTGTGTTTATTGAAGAAAAAAAAAAGAAAAGAAAAGTAACATAATAAAAGAAAGTTTCATTGGAAGAAAATTTTTTGGTCATTTAATTGATTGTTGTTTTTTTTTTTCTCTTTTAATAAATTTTTAAAAAAAAATATTATTTTTTGAAAAAATTAAAACATTTTTTTTTTTTTTGTGAATAATTGCAACATAAAACATAAGAACAATGATGAATGTTTTGGATCCAACAGGACATTACTGAATTTTAGTCTGACTAAAAGGAAGGAAAGTTCCTTGACTAACTGGAAAAAAAAAAATAATCGAACAAGCATTAATGCTTCAATCACTGCCGCTAAACCACAAGCTAAGTTCTGATCAATAAATAAGTTCTAAGGTTTCCTGTTATTGAAACAAAGGACATACGTAAGATTATATTTAAATGAAAATATCATTTAAGTAAGATTGTAATTTTTAAAAAAATCACAATCCCACATACAAATAAAAATTTTGAATGGAAAATCCTTGATTATTATTTTATAAATCACAGAAACTATCACTGCCAATATTTTGTGATTTTTTTTACTTTTTGTTTTTAAATTTGAAAAGAACACAAAAAAAAAACGCTTCAACTATTCAAGATACAAATTTAGATGTTTCATACATATAAGTTTTATTTCCTATAATACTGCCTATATACAAATTAAAAAAAAAATAATGACTAACAAGATGTTTATCCTTGATCCAACTGGTCAATACTAAGCAATTGCATAGAAGCAATTAATTAAAATTTAAAAAAAAAAAAATAAAATCAAATTCTTTGATAAATAGTAATTAAGCAAAAAATAAATTAAAATTTATAAAAGAAAAAAAAAAAAATTAAATAATAGATAAAAAAAAAAAATGGGTGACATTCTTGATCCGACTGGAACATATTAGATCAATACATTTATTATATTGTATAAATATCATTTAAGTGATAAAACTGCGATCTCAAAGGTGAATCTAGCTCACCTTCAAAATAATAAAAAGAAAAAAATATATATATATCTACATACAAAACACGTCCGGGTATTATTATAATATTCTTGAAAACTTGAAATATTGCAATCATTTTATTAATATATACTTGTTCATACAAGTGTAGAAATATTTTTTATATAAAAACAAAATAAATAAAAATTTTTCATATTTAAGAAAAAAAAAAAATAAAAAATTATTAAAGTTAAAAGTACGAAAGATATTTAAAAAAAAAAAAAAATGGCTTTACCATCAGTTAAAATTCTTGATCCAACTGGAACATATAAAACAAAAACGATTATTAGAAATTTTCATAAGACCAATAAGGATCCTTTAGATCCAACAGGACAATATTAAAAATATTGTCAACAACAACAACAACAAAAAATATATATATATTGAAGATTGTTGAGTAAAATCTAAAAAAAAAAAAAAAAAAAAAGAATTACAAAAAAAAAAGAAAATGAATTTTAATGTAAAAATAATGAAAAGAAAAAAGAAATATAAAACATTGTATAAAGATTATAATTATATTGATAAATATAAAATTCCTTTTTAATTAAAATATATATACATATATAATTTCCTTCTTATTAAATGTTCTATATATATTAAAATAAAAGAACATACATACATATATAATAATTATTATATAAAATACACATTATATTATTTTATAGAAAATATAATATGAAATTTTTATCAAAAATTATTAATTTTCCAATGTCAATTAAGAATCGTTGGAAACGTATTCGTGGTCGAGAAGAAACATCTAGTTGTCGACGTAGAAGGAAGTTTATTAATTCACAATATTATTATATTTTATATAAATTATATTAAAAAACAAAAAAAATACTGTTTATTAAAATATTCTATTTTATTAACATTTATTGTATTTTGTAAAATTTCAAAAATCGTAAATTTATAATTAATTAATTTTTTTTTTTAATAATTGTAATTAACATTTATTTTCCTCCCTTTTATTTTATTTTAATTTTTTATTTTTTAAATATGTATTTCACTTATTTTTTTAAGTAACAAATTACAATTTATTCTGTTTATTTCATTTAAACAAAATAATATTGTAATTTTTTTAGAATTTAAAGTTTTTGTTTTTTTTTATATTTTTTTATTTTTAATTTAATTTACAAGGAAATTATTCAATTATAATATGAAAGGAATCGTATTTGAATTAAAATTAATTCAGCATTCAATAAAAATATTTAAAACAAAAAAAAGTATTCTATTCGAAAATTTATTTTAAAGAGTATTAGAGAATGTGTCATATTTTTTTTTTTTTTTTTTTTTTGAAATTTAAAAATACAAAAACAAATTTTGAATTATAAAGCTTAATTTTGAAAATTAGAAATGTTAAAAAATGATTCATAAAGTATTACGAAAATCATTATAATTACTTTCGTATAAAAGGATATAACGGTTATTACATTTGATTTTATTAACATAGATACTTTCAGATAACTAATATTACTTAGTTGAGTTTTTTTTTAGATATAAAAACAATAAAAAAGATTTTATAGGTCTCGAATTGGGCACTATTAAAAGAAAGAAAGAAAGAATCATAAGATTTTACTTAGAACTGTGACAATTTGTTCCAATTTAAAAAGAAAAAGGAAAAGAAAGGAAAAAATCGTAACACAATTTACAATATTTTGCTGAGCTTAAAAAAAGAAAAAGAAATATGAACCTACACGTACGTCAATGTTACCAATTTTCATCTTCTTAATCATTATTTCATGTAAAGTATCTCATATACAAAGTATATAAAATGATTTTTGATGAAAGATTTTCAAATTAAAATAAAAAAAACATTATGAATTTGAAAAAAAAAAAGTTAGTAAGTTTAAAAAAAAAATAATAAACCCACCTTTTTTGAATTAGAAAAGCTTTTTAATGTTTTATCTAAAAAAAAAAAAAAAAAAATTGAATAAAAAAAATCTTTTCTATATGAAAAATAAAATTTAAAAAAAAAAATAACACAGAAATTATATCAAGTAAAATTATGTATGTACTATTTTTTTTTAAATATTAAATTACATAAAATATCCCACTTATTTTTCTTTTTTTATGAATTTTATTCTTGAAGTTTTTTATATCAAATAATTAATCAAATAAAAAGTAATATATATTTGTAGAGTACATACCACTCTTATATCAATAAATAAATTACAAAAAAAAAAAATATGTATACAAATAATACATATATGACATACACATACCTATTGAATTACACATGTATTCTTTCATAATAAAAAAAAAAAAATATCCTGTAGAAAAACAATAATTAAAATAATTGTCTGTGATCATAACTTCGCACAGTAAACTGTTTTGACATATATATTTTTTTTTTTAAATAATATTATTATTATGGTTTTTTTTTTTTTTAAATAAACATATCAATTAATAAAATACATATGTATACCTATGTAATATTTTTTTTTATATTATTTTTCAATCATACAGAAAACTTTAAAACAAATAAATGAAAATATTAGAATGAAAGATAAACAAAATATTTAAAAAAAAAAAAAAAAACAAACAGAATGAATATGAAAAAAAAAAATAACTGTATAGAAATTAAAATTATTTAGCAAAAACACAAAAAATATACATCTAAAATAGCGCAAAAAAAAAAAAAAAATTTACAAACATACAAACATAAATTAAAAGATATAGACAGAAAATATAAAAATCATTTCAATTATATTAATAATAATTTTATGAAAAAAAAATAAAAATAAAAACATTTTATAATTATTATTATAGTTCAGTTACATTTTTAAATACGATATATACAACATTTTTATATCAAATCATTTAAAAAAAAAAAAAATTAAGTATGTAGAAAATAAATAAATAATTTTAATACCAATATTAACACTATCAATAATAATAATGGTAATTGTTTATTGCAATTTATATATTAAATTCATTTTATTGTATATGTACATAAAAAGCTATAAAAAAAATATTTTTGTTTTGCATCTTATTTAAAGAAAAAAGAAGAAAAAAATATATGTTTACCTATATATCTCTTACCTGTATAACAAAAATTATACACACTTCCGATTAATTTATTGACTTTTTTTTTTTTCTCAATTAATTTTTTTTTCTTTTTCCGTGTGTCGTGCGCGCTTTATTATGATTTTTTTTTTTTTTTTTTGTATAATTATCATGAAAAAGTTCAATAGTATCTATAAATAGATTTTTATTATTATTCTTTTTTTTTTCAATGAATAAGAAAAAAATAAATACAAAACAGAGTACAAATCAAAATAAAGAAAATTTCATTAGTGTATTATTTTTATTTTCAAAATGTTTTTTATATTCGGCAAAAAAAAAAAAAAATTTTTTTTTTAACGCTAGCTTTATTCGCAATTAATTTTTTATTTTTGTATTTTGTTTGCATTTAATCGGAATTTTTTAAGCTCATTGTGTGTATTCAAATATATATAATTTTACCTGTATTTTGCATGATTTGTACTTTATCATATTTTTTTTTTCGTCAATTTTTTTTTTTTTTGTATAAATTACAAATAAACAAAACTCATGTAAGTTATTTATTTGTATTTAATAGAGATTAATATACAAATACGGCATGCATTTATTTATACAATCACATATTTAAATACTTAATAAGAGAGTGCAAGGCAAATTTTTTTTTGAAAAAAAAAAAAACTCTTTTTAGATACAAATTTTTGAATCAGTATCTGTTTTTACAGTAGTTTACTCAGAGTATATTGGTTAACTTTTGCTTTTCGAAATAATTTTTCACTTAATAAAAATTTTTTATTCCAAGTTAATTACAAATTTATTTGCTACTCTCTCGTTTTACATGAAATTTTCGAAAATTCGAAAAATCAAGAAAATCTCATTCATAAAAAGAAGAGAGACACACACACACTAATTGAGAAAACTAGGAAGAGTGGGAGAATAAAACAAGAGAAAACTTGCAATTAACAAAATGCAGAAAATATGTAATGAAAATTTATTTATTTATTTTTTTTTCTTTTTCTGTATTTTTATTTATTCGTTGTTTTTCTTTTTTTTTTTTTGAAAAAATATTCTTCCGCATTTCATATAAAGTTGATTATTAGTATTTTTTTTTTTTATGTTTTTGTAATTTTATTTTATGTAGGTACATCACATCTTGTTGTATGTTTTTGAGGAGTATAAATTGCAATTTTTGTTTTAAATTTAAAATTCTAAATGAATTTTTCATAATATATATGTATGTATATATTTTTTTTTTCATGTCGAAAAAAGAGTTGAATGCACACGGAATTATGTAACTTAATTTTTCTTTTGTTCTTTATTTTAATTTTTAATTGAAATTTGGTTATTTATTTTCATTTTGTTTTTCATTTATATTATTCGAAAAAAAAAAGGAAGAATACTTAGTAGGTTAAGTTTTAATTTTTTTTTTTTTTTTTTTTGATAAGTTCATAGAAAAAGAAAACAAAAAATGGGAAAAATTATTGAAGAAAAATATTTGAAAAATAAAAACGAAAAATTTATCAAAGTATTTATTTTTTTAATAAGAAAAAAAAAAAAAAAGAAAAATCTTAAAAAAGTAATGTAACTCATTCTTTTTTTTTTTTTAATGATAACATTTGAATGTATTTTTATTTTTTTTTTAAATTATGAAAAAAAAACATTGTTAAAAATTATTACTTTTTTAAAAAAAAAAAAAAATAAATTAATTTCGAATTTTTTGTTTTAAAACTATTTTACTACTATTATGTTTTATTATGTGTATTTCCTATAGTTTTTAATTATTTTACTTTTATAGTTCTATTAAATAATTCACTTTTTTTTTTTACGAAATGTATATAGTATCTTTTTTTTTTCTAAAAAAATAAAATAAAAAAAAAACGAAATAATAAAATCGTTTAAATATTATAAAAAAAAAATATTGTTGTTTTATTTTATTTTTAAAGTTTTAATGATGGTCTTTTCCTCCCACTTTTTCACCAGAAGATGTGTTTTTTTTTATATAGCACCTTTCAAAATTTTGTGTACTTGATATTTATTAACTTGAACTTGATGAAGAAGATAATCTATTTTTTTGATGGCTGTTTTATTTAATGTTTCTTCTTTTGTTTTATCTATTAATTGATTGTTATTTTTTTTATTGCAGATAATGCAAATTTTTGTGCAGATTATATGAATATTATCATCATTGAATTGGACATGTGGATTTTATGAGTTAAAATCATATAAAAAATATTGTCACACAAGCATTATGTTAAAATTTATTAATTTGTATACAATTTAATTAATTTGAACACCTTGAACTTGAATAATTAAATAAGTTTATAAAATTGGAAAAAAAAAACAAATTAGAGAGACGGAGAGAGAGAGAGAGAGATGGAAAAATAATTTTATTGAATATAAATTGAATTTTGCGACCTTGTCAATCTTAGACTTTGCCAAACAGAAGGTTGATTGTTTTTTATTTTTTATTATTATTATTATTATTTTTTTTTTTTTTTTTGGTAATTGAAGGACTATAGATTCATTTACAACAAAAAATATCGATGTTGAATGAACATTTTTAATCTGAATTATGTTAAATTTTTTTTTTTTTTTTTTTTAAATGGTTTGAAATTTATTAGGTTATTTATTTTTGACCTAAAAACCAAATTTTATACGTAGCACACTAATATAGATTAATGATAAAATATAACTGAATATTATTATCAAGTTCAAAGAAATACGATAAAAACTATAAAATAAAATTTTCCATGAAATAAAAGACAAAAAAACAAAAAAAAAAAAATTAATTAAATTATTTCCATTTTTATATTGCACAAACTATGTTTTAAATTTGAAAAATTTTGCATAAATTTTGTTGATTATATAAATTATTTGAAAAATTGTTCGATAAATTTGTTCTTAATTATTAATTAAAGTTTGTTTGAACTCTTGAAATTTAAAAAAAAAATTTTTTTTATATGTATATACAAAAAAGATAATCCTGTTTTATTAACACATATAATGAGTATCTTTTCGATTTTTTTTTTTCAATTAAAAAAAAAAAAAAAAAAGCAGAAAGCTTAGTTTATCATCGTGTCAATGATCTTTTTAGTAGTCATCTAGAAATATTTGCTTTTTTTGACGAATAAAATTATTAAAGGGCCATATTGCATCTTAAAATTAAATTTTTGGCTTTATTTTCTCTTAATTAAATTTAAAAAAAATAAAAATATCTAACTTATTATAAAATTATGACATTGTACATTACATCTATATTAAATTTTTTTTTTGTTTTTCTTTCTGATTAGAAAAATTCTATCTTTATTATCTAATCATAAATATATGGTTAGTTAAATTTGTTAAATATTCTTTTACATATGTATATTCAAATATGTATCTTTTCGTTGCTTTTTTTTTTTCTGGTTAAAGTTCTAAGATTTATATTTAAAATAGCAAACAACCTTAGATATACTTATATATACAAAATATACCAAAAATAAAATTGAAATATAAAAATGTTTCAGAATATATAAGAACAAAAAGAAAAAAGAAAAAAAGAAGAAGAGAATAAACAACAACAATAATATTTTTTATTTTTTTTTGTTTTTTTTTTTTTTGTTTAAAAAAGAAAAATCAGAGAGAAGTGTGTAAAGTAAAGATACACCTCAAAAAGCTTAGTTCACTGAACCCTAACGACAGTCGTCGTATATGGTTGACTTAATGTCGTACCACAAGAAAGTAACAACTAATACTATAAGATTCGATCTTTCTGCGATCACATATAAAAAGACTGAAAATGCTTAATTTTTTTTTCTTCATTTTTACTATACAGGTATCTATATATATTTTTTTAAATATTAAAGAGTTATAACTAAATAAGTAAATATAAAGTATCTTTTTTTTTTATATATATAGATACATATCTACCTATATATTTAATAAAAGTTTTGTAGTACAACATACATATTTATCGTATTAATATACTACAAGATATTGAATGTAGTACCAGATCGACCATCAGAGGTTTGTATATATACATATGTACATATATATTACATTCGAAATATTCTTTATTTTTATTTTATTTATTTATTTATTTTTTTACAAATATAAATGACGAGAATTTACTTAAAAAGTTATACGACAAATGCTACATAAGTTCATTTTATATCTATGATACAATATATTTCTTATTTTCCTTTAATGTAATCACTCCATCGTGATCGCATCTCAGTAATAACACAAAATTTATATACATATGTATGTATGTATGTATGTGAATATGTACGCACCTCTTTATACACATGATATGATTTAAAAAGTAGAAAAAATTACACAGATTCTCTCTGAATATCCCATTATCAGATGAATGCAATTATACTGGTAATTTACACAAATCATGAAGTCCACATTTCATTTTCGATATGATGATGATGATGATGATGATGACGATGACGATGACGACATTAACTTTATCACGAATTTCTCTAGCTCCCCTATAATTGAAGATACATTTTTTAAAGTAATGTGTACCAAATTTGGATCATTTTAAAAAGTCCTCTTAAAGAGTTTTTCAACGTGAATTTTATTGAAAAAAAAAAAAACAAAAAGACAAGGTGTGAGTAATTATTTTAATAAAAATTGGAGAAAACTTAAAGATATTTGGAATAAATCTTGAGTTTAGTTAGAAATAACATGTGAGGTGTTGGAATATCCTTAAAATGGTTTACTCAATTCTTGTATGGATTAAAATCTATCTATCAATACTGGCTGATTTTGGTTCCTCTTCGCTAAAAAAATAGAAAAACATTTACAAACAATATCCTGAATAAAGGACAACTTGAAAAGAAATATGTAATATGAAATTTACAATTTACTTTGACAATAATTGAAATATTTACCGTAAAATGTAAATCATTCATAATGTATTTTCTTTATTTTATTTTTTTTTTGTATATAAATTTTTTTTTTTCAACAATATAAAAGAGAAGATCTTCTTACTATGGGGATATTAATGATTCTTAAAGACATGTTTGAAGATTGTTAACATATCTCCACCACGTATGTATATGGTTGAATTGGACATATACTATAAGTATATATAGAGGGTTAGATAAAGTATATATGATGATTTTAAAACATTATGTGATATTGGTCAACAGCCTAATGCTCAGCTGGTGATGATTTTGAAAATGAAAGTTAACTTCCTGTGGAAGTTTATGTAGGTATAGATATATATGTATCTACATAATATATAATATAGTATATATGTACATAAGTAAGTAAGTTTAACCATAGAAGAGGTGTCAATAAAAAAAAATAAAAAAACAAACAAATAAGAAAAATTGAAAGAATTCACCATATCGAAATGAATTAAGTTTATTGAAACTTTTTGGGGCAAACTTATACTATAAGGCACTGTTTTTTTTATTTTTTTTGTTGTTGTATTTTTTGTATTTTCCCATGAACGATAAATCATTGACTTAGTTACTTAAGAATGAGATTTAGTGAAAAAAAAAAAACCATGTAAATTCATATGTATGTACTCAAAGATATTTTTAAAGTTATATATCAGATAACAATTTGACAATAGTCATTATGATGAATGTAAAAATGTTTTAAAGAATTTTGTTAAAGCACGTGCCAAATGAATCTTTAAAATTTGATTTATTTTTAAAAATGAAAAAAAAAAAAAAAATATGTTAAGAAAAAAATTGTGTTTTTTTTTTGCATTTATTTTAAGAAAAAGAACATGTGAAAAAAAAAATGATAATAAAAGTCATAATACGTCACATTTGATTGTTATTTTGACTTTTAAAATAATTTTAAAATTCATTGAATAATTTTATTTATTTATTTTTTTTTGTGAAAAAAAAAAAAGAAAAAAGAAAATGTAATATAAAAACTCAAATTATTCAAATAAAAATTATATTGCAATAAATTTTAAATTGAACGGACATCAATGGAATATGAGTTGTGAAAAAAAGGAAAGGAAAGAAAAAAGAAAGAAGAAAACAAAAAAAAATGAATAAAAAACAATCTTCTTAATAAATGATTTATAAATTTCTTACATAAAATTTTTCCTATAAATGATTTATTTATAAGATTTATTTTAATCATTGTTTTTTTTTTTTCACCTTTAGCAGAAAAAAAAAAATGAATAGAAAATAACTAAAAATAAACGTTGGTTATTTTGTAAAGGTTTTTTTTTTTTTGGCTTTTTGCAAAAATTAGGAAGCGCTAGGAAAAAAATATAAAGATACAAAACGTGACTACCTTATATCTAACGTATATCAAAGATATTATTCCTTTTGTATTTTTTATTTTATTATTATTTTGTTTTTATTTTATTTTTTTTTTGTTATTATTATAATTTCATTTACATGTTTTCCTCGTATTTTATGAATTTTAAATAAATTCCATGTGTTTTATTATATATATTTTTACTATGTATTTTATATAATTTATATTTTTCCTAGTACACAGTTTTTTTTTTATTTTTTTTATGTTAAACATAAATTTTAATTATAAATTTAATAAAATTTGTATTTATTTTTTTTAATATTATTATTATTTTTCTATTTTTAAATCGATATGGCCAAATTAATACTGTTTTATAAAATATATAGCAAAATATTTTTTTTTTATTATATACTTTTATACATAAATGTATCTTTTTATTTTTTTTTTTTTTTGTTTTATTTTTAATATTGAAAACGACCTTATTCTTGAAGTTTCCTATCGACAAAAAAAAAAAAAACACCATATATGTATTTATTTATATACGGAAATTATATTATTGTATATTGCGAAAAAATATTGACCTTAAAGATATTTTTGTCTTTATGATGATGACGATGATGATAAGTTCAAAGAAACATAGGTAAGTTTTAAGTATCTTTAGGTATATCTTTATATAGAAAAAATATTTATGTATATATTTTTTTAAATTATTAAAGATGTTAAATATTCTAATTAAATGGAAAATATATAGTATATAATGGTTTAAAAAATAGTTTTTTTTTTTAACCATAATTTATTTTTTAAACATCTGTTATATTCTGTTTAATAATTTTAATTATTGAACAAGAAGAAATTTACAATAACAATTTTATGCTATGTATGTTATAAAATATATAAAAAATATTATTTTTTGTTAATTTTTATCAGTATATAAATTTTTAAATGAAAAAATGGACAAAATATAATATTGTAAGTTTTTTTTCCTTTTTATGTATTTTTGTTTTTGTGTATAAATTAGATGTCATCATCTATGATTTCAAGGTTCATGTTAAATTTAAAAAAAAAAATAAATAAATAAAATAAAATTAATGCTATTAATTTTGATTTTTAATTTATTTCAAATATATATTATACTAAAATCCTTTGATTATTATTAAATTGATTTTTAATTTTAAATTTAATTATGTGATATAAATGATATTTATTTTTTAATTCGTTGCGATATTATGTATTTTTTTTATTTTTAATTAAATGAATTATCTATAATTTTTTTACAACTATTTATTAAAAGTTATATTACATAATATAATATGTGCATATAGAGTATATATTATTTATATTTTAATTTATCGTTTTTTATGCAGATAACAGGGCCGGCGCTAACCTTTTCAATAATAAATAATGGGACCGGTGCATCAAATAATTTTTTTTTTTTAGCCGGTTTTTCTTCTTTATTTAAAAAAGATGATTTTTTTATCTATACCTATTATATTTTATACTTCTTTTTTTTTTACAATATGTTTTTTTGTTTTTTTTAGTAAAATTCAGTTTTACTTGAATTATAAAATGTGTTACGATTTGTATCTTTGGCCACGGTGATAAAAATTTAAACAAATAAATGATAAACATAAATTTTGTTTAAATAAAAATTTTTGAAAAATTGCAATATAAACACAATTTTATTAATATTTAAAATTGTCAAAAAAAAAAAAAATAAAAAAAAAACATTTAAAATTTTTAGTATTATACATCAAAATTATAAATTATAATAAGAAAACAATTAAAATAAAAAAAAAAACAATAATAAAACAAAACATCAGTATCTATTTTTTTTAATGAAAACTGATTGATTTTTTTTTAAATTTTTTAATTTTTTTATTTTTTGGTTTTTTGCAAAATTTAGAGAATGCAGTTTTATGATTTTTTTTTAAACCAATGAAAAACAAAATTAAATGACTAAATTTTTATATATGTAGGTACATACTTGGAAAATATGTATGTATATCAGACAAGGTATTCTTGTTTTGTTTTTTTTTATAAGATTTAATTAATTTATTAAATTTTTTATTTGAAACTTTTATAGTGTGTTTTTTTTTTTTTCTTTTGAAGCCTTCAAAATTAGATTCAAGAAAAAAAAAACAAAAAAAGAAAAAATAATGATAATTTAGCATTTTGGTTGTATGTATCCTTGCTATTAATTTTTTTTTTTTTTTTTTTGTCGAATTAGATGAATTTATTAGCATATAAACATGCATAATAATGCAAAATGTTTTGCCATTGATTTAAAATTAAAAATCAACTATTATCAATGTTTTTAAAGAACATCTTATTTGAAAAAAAAAAAAAAAACGAATAACAACACGAAACTTCAACAAAAAAAAAAAAAAAAAAAAAAAAACTTGAAAATAATTATTCTTTTATGATAAACAAAAATGATAAATTTTTGTTTTTTTTTTTTTTTTTTAAATTTTCGATAAACAAAATTTAAGAAAAAAAAAAATAACTAAAAAATTGATTATTTGAGGATAAATAAAATATTTGAAATATGTAAAGAATTTGAAAAAAAAAAAAAAAATTAATTCACTAATAAATTCATCTAAAAATAGAAATGGTAAGAAAAACAGGATGTTTATTATATACATATAAAAAATAAAACAAATATTGCAAATTTTTCTAAACATACAAAAATTTTTTCCATTTATCATTATTTCCTCAATCGAAATATAAATTCTTTCATTTTTTTTTTTTTTTTTGTTAAATTTCTTAATCAAAGAATTTTTTTTCGTATATAAAAGACAAAAAAAAAAAAGAAGAAGTTAAAAACAAAACACACATACACCACACATGAAGTAGGAATAAAAATCACAAATATATAATAAAATGCATCAATTTAAAGTGAATTAATGCTCAGTGCTCATCATCACCTTTAATTCTCTTGCATTAAAAAAAAAACAAAAAACAAATCTCATAAAGATTAACTTCTTAAAACAAAAGAAATAAAAAAAAAAAACAACCAAAACCAAAAAAGTAAAAAAAAAAACATTCTATATTAGTGTTAAAGAAGAAGGTGTTGTTATTCTGTTGGTATCTTTTGCTTTTTTTTTTTTGTAATACTTTAAATGAAAAAAAAAAAAAAACGACAACGAAATAAAAGAACAAATTAAAAGTTTTTTGGCCGTACGTTGAACTTTAACGCCAAAATATCACTTCACCAGGTGAGCGAGCGCAAACATTATTATTTTTTTTTTATATATTCATATACATACATATGTAGGTACATAAATATATACGGATAAGACATACATACATTAAATAATATTATTATATAGTTTGTAGGTACCATCAATCCAATCCACCAAAAATAAAAATATACAAGAAAGTTGAAAAAAATTTAACAGAAAGAAAAAAAAAAAAAAAAAAACAGAACCGACAACTGGACAGTGTGGTTCATACATTCATAATAATATTATCACCTATAGGGATTTTTTTTCTTCTTCTTCTTTTTCTTTAAACAAAATACATACATATATGCAACAGTCATCATCATCATCATGATTTTTTTTTTGTGCTTTTGGACAATATCACACGTATTTTAATACTTATAAAAAAAAAATTATATTATATTTCATTTATAAAATTTACCTTTATATGTTCATTTGCGCGCTTTTTTCTTCTCCTCCTTCCTCCGCTTCTTCTTCTTCTTCATACAACACATAATCATACATGCATAAATTTATCTCTCTCTCTGTTTATATTTAATATTTATTTTAAACCAAAAATTTTTGTATTTTTTTTTTCTTTTATTGAATTGAAACTGGAGAAGGTCTCCTTTTGTAAAATTTATGCTAATGATAAAAAATCGTCTAAAAAAAAAAAAATGCAAAATACAACAAGTAAAAATAATTTAAAAAAAAAAAATGTATTTTTGTAAAAATTTGTAATAAATATGTAATGTAAGGTGGAATCATGAAATTTTTAGTGGCTCATAATAAAACACATTAGTTGCAATTACAATAATTGAAAAAGGGTTATAGTTTTTTTAACAGGTTTATTTTAAATTACATTAAAAATTCATGTGATAGTTTCAGAATGAATAAAACCCTTAAGTAATTATGAATTCTTCTTTAATTTAACAACTATCTATACAAAAATATTTTCTTTTATTTTTATTGAAAGAAAAAAAAAACACGTTTTTTTTTGCAATGAAATCAATCTATTTTTTTTAAATGAAAATAGAAAAAAAAAAATTTTAAAAAAAAATATTAATACAATTAATTTGCCGGTTATCCACAACTTAACCTAGACAGACAATTGAAATTTTTTTTTTTTTTTTGAACAGTCTTACCACATTTTTTTTTTTTTTCATAAAACATTTTAATAATTTTTGTTATAGTTGACCTTACCCTAGTAACCATGTCCAAGGAAAAATAAAAGAAAATCTGCAGAAATTTTCCATGTCCAAGGTTTAGGTCCAAGGACATATCCCACGAAGTTCTTGCGATATTGTTAAGATTGTCCTATGGTAAATGCAACGCTGTCCAAGGATTTATCTCAGTAGTATTCCAATGAAATTCCTGAGAAATTTCCAATCCAACGATAAAGTCCAAGGATTTATTATTATAAGTACTCATAGTTTTACATGAAATGTAAACTACAAAGTTTTTTCCTTTTTTTTGAAATTTTTTTCACTGATGTTTGATAAAGTTTGGTTATGACATATACTTGGTTATCAAGCAGAATCTTCTAAGTTCTATGATAACATTAATTATGCACGAAAAAAAAAAATTTAAACTAATAACAAAATAAAATAGAATATTTTTTTTTGCCATTTCGACACTAAAAATTTGACATAATTTTTTAGTGACATAAAAACTTTAATCAAAACGATGTAAAAAATTTTCTAGAAATAAAGAGAGGCTTTCACTTAATTTTAATATTCAACTTGTTGAACACCACACCGATACCATACAGTGAAACCATCTTAATTAACAGGTGATGTTTTAAAGTGGTTTTGGATAATAAGAAGAATGATGTTAGTACAAAGCACCAAGTAAGGCAAAAGTGGTACTTTCGTACGTATATTAAAAGGATAACTTATTTTTATTTTGACTTTTTTTTTAAAAATAAACCTGAAAAAATCTGAATTGGCAACATTAATTTCTTGAATGACCATATAAAATGATATGCGTCTTTATTAGATATTTATTTTATTTTTTTTTTTATTCACAATGATTTTATAGTTATAACATCAGACTACTATTCATTTCATTTTCAAAACTAATCTAATTGACATTCAAAGGTAGTATATTGTATTTCTAATATATTCAATTCATATCAATAAAAAAAAAAAAAGATACACATATATGTATGTATATATGTATGTAAAAAAAAAAAATATTAAAGAGAAATAGATGAAAAAAAAAAAAAAAAAATTCACATAATATTGTAGGGACTAGAAATGCTTAATTTTTTTTTTTTTTCTGCCAAAAGTTTTATTACCTCTTATTTTAGTTTTATTTCTAATTTTTTATTTTTTTTTTTTATTTTTTAATCTTTCTTTTTGGGGTAACCAAATATTCTTGAAGAGAATCTTAAGTTCATTGAATCTATCTAACGACCATGTAAAATATACAAATTTATAGAATTGTGGAAAATCCATATAAATTTTGAATAAAATAAAAAAAAAAAATTTCTTTCTAACCTTTTTTTTTTTTCTATTTTTTTTTTTTAAAAAAGAATATTTTACCATTTTTTTTTCACAAAAAAAAAAAAAAAAAAAAAACAAGAACAACAAAAAAAAAAAGACTATTTTAATATGAGTATATAAAATTTTCATTATTTATTTTTGATTTTTAAATTATTTTGTAATCAAAAATGAATCATTTATTTAGATTAATATTTTATTGTTATTTTTGAATAAATAAATGAAAACGTGTAATAACATGCGACTCCTTTAAAAATGCATAATGTAACAGGTTGATTGGTTTACTTTAAGTACAATAACTCTCTTATTTTATTCATTTATTTACTTATTTTTAAAATATTGAAAATGTATATGTTTAAAAAATATAAATGAAATTTTCAATACTGAAAACATGATTTTTTTCACATATACATACATATTTTATAAATTATTTTTGATATTTGAATAAAAAATTAAAAACTTTGAACCTTAAAGAAATAACGTTAAATTTTAGCTTTTTTGATTGTGTCTTAATGATTTAAATACCGGCAAGAATAAATTTTTCCTATATGAAATTTTCAATGTTGTGGAAAATTTCTCTTTTTTTTTTTTTCTTTTTTTATATTTATTCAAGAAAAGCAAAAGTGAATAATAGACAAACCACGTTTATCAAATGGCGACAACGAGGTGTTTTTTTTTTATTTTATAAAACTATTCCAGATAGAATCAGATCAATTATATTCAATTTTTATCCATTAATTTAGATATATGTATGTCAATAAATAAATAAAAAAATGCATATACTCATTGTATGAACATTTTTTTCTTTTTTTTTTATTATAAAAAATTTATAGAAAACAAATGTGACTTATGTCACGTTCATTGAATAGGTTTATTATTTAACTGGGTCCCAAATTGATTATTTTGTTCAATGAAAGTAAGATTACATAAAAAATTTTGCAATTTAAAATACAAAGTTTCTAAAATATGTGTTAAACTGTTTTTTGTTCTGATTTTGAGAAAAACAAAAAACATATTTTTTTTAAACTTTTTTCTTTCAGGAAACCAAAACATTTGATAAAGTTTAATATTGTGAAAGAATGGGATGATTGAATAAAATTTACAAGAAAAGATTTCTGGTCGATCAGTGATCGACATGGTAGAGTGCTGGCTTCTAATTTTGAAGATCTGAGGGTTCAATTTCGTCTAAGTTCTGCAATAAGTTTCAAAAGAGTACTAGTTTTGAAATAATTGATGACTCTGCTTGCTGACTATAAGCAATGACAATATAAATTCTTATAACTTATAGTATCTGCTCTGTGCTATAAGCAAGTACATAAAACCGACTAATATCAGCGAATTTAGTGGTTCGCATTCCATTTAAAACTGTATATGCATGTGTGGCAGGAAAAACATTTTTAACTTAAACTTTTCTATTGCGTTTTTTGATAATTGTAATCAATACGACTCAAAACTCTGTTGTGTTTTACATACTTGAGTAGTGTGTCATGAATTTTGTTAATTTTCATTTTTCTTTTAAAGGACTTAAAAATTCTTTATATTCATTTTTTTTTTAATGACAAAGATTTGTGAATTTTCACTTTTTTAAAGGATTTAAATATTTCTTATTCTTTTTTGTTCAATCTGTACCATTGATGGGATTTCAATTTCCCACTTACGTATATTAATTTCAGGTCTATCTTATTGTATATCTTTATTATGAGATGAGTTTGTTGTATGTTTTTGTGTTTTAGTATTATAATTACAAATTCAATATGTCAGTATGTATTCTGCTTTTATGTGTAAATTCTATCTTCCTACTTTGTTACTGATCCATCAGATACATTACATACAGATTCAAATAAGCCAAGATTCAAATATTTGATGAATATTATTTGTATAAAAAAAAATGCTACAACAAATCGTAACTTAAATTGTCACAGATGTTTTTTTTTTTTTTTTCTAAAATGAAAGTGAAATCAATCTCGGTATTTAAAAAAAAAAAAAACCGGTTTCAATTTCATTTAAAAGAAATATTCAAAAGAAAAGAAAAGAAAAGAAAAAAAAAAAACTGCATCAAAATACATTTGAAATTATTTAAAATATTTTTATATAAAATTGAAAACATTGTTGTAAAAAGTGAAAATTAATTGAATTAAAAAAAGGCAAAAAAAAAAAAACAAAACAAAACAACATTAATTATAAATAAATATTAATTTAATGTGACGTAATATTACATAAATATTATATCAAATAGTATATACATTTTTATAATTATATTAAAAGTGTGCATTTAATTTGATTGATTTATACATACACATGTGTTCATATTGAAATCACATTATCACCTATGTATATAAGATTTTACCTTTTTAATTTGTTTTTCGTTTTTGTTTTTTTTTTTTTTTTCTAAGCAATTTTTTTTTTAATTTTAAAATTTAATGTATTTTATTCAATGAATTGACAAATCTAATTAAGATTAATAATAATATTAACAACGTTAACATATTATACTTATATACCACACCCAATGCATAATAATCATAATAATATAGTAATAGATAATATACCATATGTAATATATGAATATGTATTTTGAAAAAAAAAAAAAAAATTTATAATAATAATAAAAAAACATAAAAATGATGTTTGCATACATAGTTGCAAATGTAATATGCTTATTAAAACTCACTTATCATATGTTTATATATTTTATTTTTTTCCTGTTTATAATAAACTATATTAAATTTCAAAATAACAAAAAAAAAAACAAAAAAAAAAAAAAAACAAACTGTTATTTATTTATTTTTTTTTTCTGCAATTTTTTTTTTCCTATCTAATTTCAAATAAATAAGATATAAATGTGTGTTTTAAAAGTTTCATATACATACTATATATATATTTTTTTCTTTTATTCTATTTTATTATTATTATTCTTATGATTTTTTTTTCTGTATGTTTTTTTTTTTGTGTAATAAAGGTTAACAGCTGACATTTTCCATTTTGCTGAGAACACTTCTAATAGAGTCATTGTGAAATTATATACAGATATGTAAAATATTTTAATTTCCTAAGAAATATATATTTTTATTTTTTCTTGTGATTTTTTTTTTTTTTCAAATTCTTCATGATAGAAGAAAATATTAGAAGTGTTTGATTTTCTTAAGAAAAATGTAAAAGAAAAATATATGATTTTTAATTACGTTTAAATATATGCGTTAGATGAATTCTGTATTAATATTGTGTTGTCATTTAAGATATTAAACGTAAAAATTATAGCTAAATATTATTAACACATATGTACATATGTATATAAATATTATGTTATGAAATAACTTCTAGAAAATTATAAAAGAATAAAAAAAAAATTCATTTTAGAACCTTAATATGTGCGTATAACCTTGAATTTAATTTTAATTGATTTTCCTTTTGATGAAATTCATTTTTCAATTTATTATTATTTTTTTTTTTAAACAGGTTTCATAATCAAATTATAGATTCTTGGTAAAAATTCGCAATTATATTTATTTTCTGCTAATTTTATTGTTATTACATTTTTTTTTTTTTTTTTTTGCAATAATGTGTGTGTGTGTTTTTTTTTTTTTTGTGTTTTAAATAATTATGATGATATAATTTATATGTATATTTAATTTTTATTATTATTACTAATTTTTTTTATATTTATTTTCATTTTTTTATATTATAAAATTAACATCAATAAATTATATTATAGTTTATACATACATATATGTATGATCACTTATAATGTGAATAGAAAAAAAAGTGTGTGAAGATATTCAATATATTTTATCATTATTTGAGAAATAAAATTTCTTATAAATTAATTATTACGGCTTAATTATGTTTTTTAAATTAAATTTTTAAGTGGTTTTTAACCCTAATAGGATGGACTGAATGTATATAGGTACGTTGATTTTTGAGCCTTATTTTAAATATGATCCTTATAAATTAAGACTTTGAAAATTTATGAATGTATGTTTTACAGATCTCTAGAGTCTAAACTTAATGTTTGGTCTTGTAAGGCTTTTGATCTACAGGAGATACAGAGATGCTGAGATACAGTTCTTCAAAATGTTGGTTTACAATGACAAATATATAATTTTGGTCAATTTTTAAACAAAATTGATTTATCAATTCTAGTGTTAACTTGTTGACATCATGACTGCTTTCGCCGTCCAATGTTAAGTCATTTACATGAAAAATTACTGAAAAAAAATTAAAAAAATCTAATTTTTTTAAATATGAAAAACTAATAAATATTGAAAGAAAAAGTTAATTGTGCTTTTGTTGTCCACCACTAATTAAAATTGTGAGCATCAACGTGTTATATAAAAGTAGTTTAAAAAAAGATTTTAATTTTTAGAATAATTAAACTATTAAAATTTCAAATTGATTTTTTTAAAACCATTTTTTATTGTCTTTTTAATTTGTTGAAGTATTCATGTTCTAAAAATAGAATGTTAATGTATTTGCTTTATTATAAATACAATTTCTGTTATGTTACAAATTTTATTTTTAATTTTGAAAAGTCATTCCAATACGTTAAAATTCTAAACAAAATTTAGCCCTCTTACCTTATTTTTACTTTCTTTTATTCAAATGAAATAAGATACATTTGGTAATTCAGATAATTAACTCCATTAAAGAGGTGTTAATTATCTAAAGTGAAAATAAAGTTTTGATTGGAAAAAAAAAACTTCAAACACACGTTAAAGAATATATTTTATATATACATATGTATATTTTTAAGATAAAAATTACATACATATGTAATTAAAAATTTCCATTTTAATAAAAATCTAAATTTTATTCAATATTTACACATTATATCACTTATCGCAGTATAAATTTATTTTGCTTTTTTTTTTTTGTTGGTTTTATTTACAGACTTTGTTTCAATATGGTACAAAAAATTTTTTTTTTTTCATTCAAATTTAACATCCAAAAGAATTTATTATTCACATTTCAGATTGTATAAGATTTCATTTTGCATTTCCGTCATACAAGCATTAAAAAAAACAACATAACGAGAAAAAGTAAAACAAAGATTTTGATCAAAATTTGATGTGCATATCATTTTCTTGAAGTACTTTAACATTGTCATCACGAGATACATATACTCATGAAATAAATACATATATGTACATGTATTTTATTGAATTTTTTTTTTAAACAAAAAATCAAAATTTCATTTTTTAATCTGTTCAAGGAAGATTAAGAATACATATGTATGTATGTACATCAATGAGATGCACTGTGAATTCATGCAAACAAGAAAAGAAAACAGAGAAAAAAAAAAGAAATGAATGATTTAATTTTTTTTTCTTTTTTTAATGTGTTAAATTTACAGTCCAATTTCAAATTGAAACTCAAGTTATAAAATCTGTTTTCGATAGTTTAGACGGAAATTGTGTCAAATTTGTTCTCTAGAAATACTCAAGGATTCTGAAAATCGAAAAATTATAAAGTCTGGAAGAAATGTTCTTACAAAGATGTCTGTTATGGCACAAACTCCAATTAGATTAGAAGTTCAATGTTTTAAAAGTTTCACTCAATCTGACCGAGACCTCTTCTTCATTTATGTTTTTGTGCTGAATTATTTTATATAACTGTTAAAATAAAAACATCTTGTAATATGTATTCAATTTATTATTGTTGTTGTTCCGCTTCACTCCGTGATGGAACATACGGCCTCTATAAGTTTTCTCTAACGAACTTTATTGCTAGCTGTCATCATCATGTCATTCCATGTGTATCATATTCTATCTAGTTCATGGTTAATAGTTCTTCTTCATGTATTCCTTGGGAGGCCTTTGATATGGGATTCATACGGGTTATATTGAAGAGCTTCTTTTGCGATGATGTATCTAGAGCGTAGCGTATGTCCGATCCATCCCTGTTTTCTTTATCTGATTTTGAATAACACCGGTTTCACATTAGCTTCCTCTGTCAGTCTTGATAATTGATTTGGCCACAATGTCTTCAGCATTCTACATGGGCAGCAGTTAATAAATGTTTGCAACACTTTTACTGATGTTTTGTTCAGTCTCCTTTACGTTTCACAGCCGTATAGACATTACCTACACTAGTTTTGAAAATGTGTATTTTGTGATACTACGAAATAGAGTTTGAAATATTTAATTTACTACCCTGTATTAAACTTTATTACTCACTTTTCTTCGTTCATGTCAATAAAGTTAGGTGTTAAAGATAAACGAAAAAAATAATTTTAAAAATTCATCATCATTTTTAAAATGCAATCTTGCAAAAATTACGTGAATTTAAAAGTTTACTCATGAACTTTTTTTTTTTTTTTCAAATAAAAAGCCATTCAGTATTTTAGTTGGATGAAGTTTTTTAGATATAACAAAAATTAAAATTTTTTATAAATATTTTTAATTTTAAAAAATGTATCTTTTTTGTAAAAGCACATTTTGTTTTGTTTTTGTTACATTTTTGATGTATGTATGTATGTACAATAATTGCAACAAATTTTAACATTGAAAAAAAAAAATTGAATGCATGACATTGATTTAGTCCGAAGTACTTTTACCTCAATTATATTATCGATTGTGCTCGATTGCCTTTAGTGTTTGTATTGATGTTAATATATGATAGTATGCATATGTACAATAATCGATATGTATTTATTAAAAAATGAAGAAAAAAAAGTCAGCAACACCGGAATTATAAGTAAATGAACTGAATTTTTTTTGTACTCTGATGATAAATATGTGAGAGAAGTGATTGGACTTGGATAAGTCACATTGAATAGGACAATCACCCTGTATAACGTATAAAAGTTTATAAATGTTAAATAAGCAAGAATTAAAAAAAAAAAAAGTACTTTTATTATTAAGCTAAGCGCCAATATCTACATTATATGGTACCTGTATACAATGTAAGTATGTAATTTAATGTTGGATAGGAAGTAGGTGATTTCAGAGCAGAGCATTTTATATTTAAACTGATTTCTCTTTACACAAGATTCAAGTGAAAAAGAAACCGGCTGAATCACATTATTTATTATTTCATATTTAGATAAATGGTGAAATATACTCGTATGTACACCATATATACAATTTTTTTTTTATGTACCTATATGCATCTAATACATAATGTGTACAGATGAAATTTTTTTAATACTTTTCTTTAAAAAAATATTTGAATACTTAAGCCTAAATTGAAATTATTTACATTATGTATCTCATGAAATATTTGTGTGCAACCGTATGCAATTTATTTATTTTTTTTTTTACTTGTTTTTTTATATAAAAAGTAAAAAATGAGTAAAAAAAAATTCAAACATTACAAATAGCTAAATTGAAAATTGAAATTAAAAAAAAAAAAGCATTTGAAATCAATTTTGCAGTAAAAGTATTCATTAGATATATTTTTTATATATCCTCAAAGTTTTTTTTTTTTTTTCATTTTCTATCTGAATTTAATGTCACCTTTAAATCGAACTTTCTTCGCAAACGTTTCTTTAACTTATCCGATGATAATGATTATAATGATGATGATGGTGGTGGTGGTGATGGTGAAAATTGTAAGTAAAAATATACATTAAATTACATATTATAATTTTACATATGCCTGTTTTTATAACTTGTTGACTTGTTAGTGATGAATGATGTGGTTGTTGAAAAAAAAAAAAATAAATGTTTATCTTAACGTATGATTTGTATGTAGGTACTATGGAAAAATTGTTATTATAAAATTTTTCATTTTTATTTTGAAAAAAAAAAAAAGAAAAAAAAAAGCAGAAAAACAAAAAGAAAATACATAAATCCATCTCGCTGTGATTTAGTTAAATATTTTTTCTTAACCGCAGCATATGTGTGTTTTAAATATTAAAGAAAGAAAAAAAATATATAAAAACAATAACAATAGTCAGATAGCGAAAGTGGAAATGATCGCAAAATTAGATAACCAAACTACAAGTATATATACATATGTACATATATGTACAAACATATATGATATGGATATATCAAAGATACTTTCTTTTTACAATAAAACTAAAAAGATTTTTGTTGTTTATTTAGAGAGTGAGAAAATTTTTTACAGAAGATGAAAAATATTTTTGTTTTGTAAGTTTTTTCTTTTATTTTTATTATTTATTTATTTTTTCTAATTTTATTTTATTTATGTTTTTATTAATGTATATGCAAACGTACATTGAACTCTAATAAAACTGTTTTATGAAGAAAAATATTGTTAAACTGAAAAAAATATCTATATATGAGTAATATTGTAGAATTATGTATTTCCGCAATCGTTTGGAAATTTATTGAATGTTTGTTTAAAGATATCAAAAAGCAATTATTAAAATATTTCATTTTATTGTTAATCAAAAAATTTGTATGTTTTACAAGAAAAATACTTTTCCTGTATTATTTATTTCCACATAGTGAACAATCTGATTTTCTTAAAAAGAAAGTTCAAAATGATTTTAAAAATATTACTGATTAACTTTTTTCTTTGTGATTTATAGAAATCGATTGAAATATTATTTTTGTAAAGCTTGAAAGTTTTTTATTTGGAGAATTACAAGGAGTTTGAAAAGGTAAATCCAGAAGGTAGAAGAAAATTATCTGAATTAAAGTCCTAAGGAGGTATTACATATATGGAAGGTGAAATATGCAATCTAAAGGTCATGTTGACGATCCTAAATATAATTAAGATGTCTTTTTCATCTGTCTTTCTCCATTCGTTTCCATTTTTCTCTCTCGATATTTTCCCATTATTATTCTTGAATTCATATAATCTACGAAAGTTCAATTTTCAAACAAAATATTCATTAACACTATCTTTCTTTTCTCACATGATCTTTTCACCTTTTTTATTTTTCCTTCAATATGCACTTGTACTGTGCGTTGAAATAATGTGTAGTGAGTAGATAATCCGTCATGTTGTTGCAAAATGGAATTCTGGATAAAATATTCTCGAATTTTTTTTATTTTAATCTAACAAATTTGGTGATTTTCATCCTATTTAAAACTGTATGAGAAATAGTTTCCAGAACTTAAGTTAATTTGGAAAAGGCAAGATACGTCGTGAACTATAGAGCTGAAGGAAAGAATCCTTTTTTCTTCTTCCACTCACTTTTTTCTTTCTATAGTAACTGAAAAACATGAAAAACGATATTCGATTCGGCCATGTCGCTTGCTGTTCTCAGTTACCACTTAATCATTGATGAAGAATACTCAAACCTCCTACATTTCTTTTTTCATTTACATACATGTACTAGTGCTTTATTTTGAGACAAAATGAAATATAAAAAGGTGTCCTTATGACCTCCTGTCCTGATTTACGTGCATAAATTTAAAAATGAATGAAATGAATTATTAATTTAATTAAATAATTTCTCAATATAACATAAAATACATTTGAATGAAAAAAAAAATGTATTGTTATTTATTTATTTTTTCAATTTCAAATAACCATTAATCTAAAAAAATATGAATATTTATATAAAAAAAAATAATAATAATAAAAACAATAAAATAAAATAATAATAATTAAATTACTTAATACACATACATATACAATTTTAAATTTACAAGAGAGGATGAACAAAAATTTAAATTTTAAAATACATTTGAATAGAGAATGGCATTGAATTTATATATTTACAATAAATTATCTGAGGCTATTATAAATACAATCTAATTAAATATTATAAAAATAAAAAAATAAAATAAAATGTTGATAATATAATAATATATCTTTTCTATTGTATATCTGCTGAATAATTAAATGTTGTACATTGTAAAAGAATTCAAAGTATCAGTTAATATACGAGTATAGTGTGGTATAGTGATTAGATTTATGTTATACAAAGGATTATGTTTTCTCACGCCGTCATTATGCCACCTGTATGATTTTTTTTTTTTAATACTCCTATTACATGAATTGAATAGATTGTAATTTTTTTTTCCTTATATTTTTGTAACTTTGTCACTATAGAAATAACGGAAACAAAAATTATACAATATTTAAAAAATATTGTGAGTATTTGTTTTTTTTTCATACATATACATACATAGTATGTATGTAAATATTAGCGCAGATTCACATTTTAAATTATTAATTATTATTTTGAAATCTTGAGATTTATTTAATTTATATTTAAATTTTCTTACATATGAAGCGCACACTTTGTTGTTTTGTTATTGTAGGCATAATATGTATTGTATCTTGTAACTGAATTAAAATAAGAAATTAAATTTTCACATATGATTTTTTTTTTCCTTCATATATTTAAGCATGTAATTCTTGTGTTGTATTGTTTGAAATATTTTTTTTATTTGAAAAAATGCATTTTTTTTATTTTTTTTTTTTTTTAAATTCTTGTTAGAAATGTAATTAATCTCATTCAGTTGATTGTAATTGTAGAATAATTGGTTGTTGTTGTTGTTGTTTGTTTGTTCGTTTTTTTTTACATAGTTACATACATATATCTTATTATAAAGTCATAATGATTATGATGATGACGACAACGCATAAACAATTTTAAAACAGCACGATGGTATATTCACATATGTATGTATATGTAGTATAATTCTTGTGCAACTGGATTACCTTCTATAAAATTCTGTTAGAACTTGTATTTTAAAATGTTTAATAACAAAATAATAATAAAAAAAATAATGATAATAATAATAATCATGTACAATATATGTTTAAATCTAAAACAGATAGAAAAAAAAAAAAAAAAGATATACCTATGTTTTAGTTAAAGATTCATTTTTAATTCAGTGAGTGAGTGGTTAAAGGAAGATGTTTAAATTTTCATTTATAAAAAATTAACAAAAAAAAAAAAAAAAAATAAAACAATCAAGAAGAAAAAATGAATATCGTGACTTATTGGATTATTGCAATTTTTATATGTAATTTTTTTGTATCTTTTTTTTTTTTTCCTCTTTGTCTTTGTTTTAAAAATGAAAATGCAATAAAATTAATAGATACATATTATGTTTCACATATTATATTTTAAATATCATCATTTATTTGTTAATTTATTGATTTCGAAACATGAGAGAATATATCTTCACACCTTATTCGACATTTTTAACCTTTTTTTATATCTTTTTTTTTTTTTTTTTAAATTTATTTTGTTATTTTTTAAAAATATTTTTATTAATTGAATGCATGTATTTAAATTTATGGTTTTTCTACATTATAATTGTTGCATATTAGTTAACAATTATTATATCATTAAAATAACATAAATATTTTTGGTTCTATTATTATTATTAATTTTTTCCAATATAAATGAAATTAATTTGTGTGCATTTTATTTAATTTAAACAAAGAAATTGCGTGTAATAAAATTGTAAAAATGTAAAAAAAAACTGAGTGCAATTTGCAAAAAAAAAAAAAAAAAAATTTGTCAAAAAATCATAGAAATGTGACAAAACATTTTTTTTTCTCTAACATAAACAATACATGTCACTTTATTGCTAATTAACTATCACCTTTTACCTCCCACTCTCTATCATATAAATATAAAAGTTAAAATTAAATTTTTGTATTTAAAAATTTTCCTAAAAAAAATTAAAATTAAATAAAACCTGTCTAAAATTAAAACTAGAATTATTCTAACTAACTGGTTTTGTATGTACGAGTATGTGTGTGTGTGTGTGTGTGAATATGTGCAATAAAAATGCAGCAAAATTTCGTTTTTTAATTAAAAATTTATTTTTGAGGGAAACAAGAAAACGTCATTTTTTTTTTCTTGTTGTTGTTTTAAGATGAACAATGTTTTATTTAAAAATATCTTTTAAGAAGAAGAAGAAAGAAAAAAAAAAACGAAAACGGAAAAAATGTTGATCGACAGGGCGGTCTTGCAGATTATCTTATGTCTCACACAATGTTTTGTTTTATAACTTTGTTTTTTGTTTTGTTTTTTTTTTTTTTTGATTCAAGGTTGTCTTTTGCAATATTTCATTCAAGTTTTATATATACATATATAATTTTATTATTTTGTTGTTATTATTTTAAAAATATATTAATTTAAATTTTAAAAAATTATTAAGTATTTTGTAATTTTTTTTTTTTACCTGAAATAGCTAATGTTCAATAATTTTTTTGAAAGAATTTTAAAAATTTATATAACAAGATAATTTTTTTTTTCTTTTTTTTTTTGGTATTTTGTTTTGATATTCTGAGATTAGATCCTTTTAATGCATTAAATAAATTTTACACAGATTATATCAAAAGTGAAAAATGTTTTTTCAAAAGAAAAGTTATATCTTTTCTAAATTTTCCTCTTTAAGTGCAAACCAAAACAATAATGTCATAAATTAAATGTTGTTAAGAAAAAAAAACAAAAGTGAAAATATATTTTATCGAAAAAACATTATGTGTCATTTTTCACTTTTTAAACCTTAACTGTAACAAAATCCAAGAAAACAGATTATAAAAAGAAAGGAAAAATAATACAAGGACGAAGAAATTACAAAAATTTTCAGCAAAATTACCACACGCACACAGTGAGGGGTTCCTAAGGGTTCAGTAATTTTTTTTTTCTCTTTGTTTTATTTGTGAAATACTAAGGATTTTTTAACGCAACCTAACGGTATATTAACTGTAATTTTAATATATATTATCATTATTATGTGTATTTATTATTTTATGTCACATTATATAGTATGTATCTAATAATAATGTGTAACAGAAAAAATACCTGAATTAGATAATAATTTATGATATGGTATATATAACAATATATGTAGGTATTTGACAAAAATAACATATGTATACTTAACACGGATGTTCTTCAAATGTTTTTTGTTAAATATAACTTAATGATAATTATATTCAAACAAAGTACCGGTTTTATGTTACCATTGTCACCGCATGATATCTAACAATAATAATAAAAAGTATGTTAAATATTTGTCTTAAAAAAAAAAAATTTAATTCACTAAGTGACAGAAAAAGATATTTTAATAAGAAAAAAAAAAACCTATGATTCAACCTTTAAACTTTACCTATATTTTAATGAACATGTACATGTTCACGTGTATCGGAATCGGAATTAATCAATATCGGTATGTATTTTTCCATTCATATATGTACACGTATGTTGAATAGCCGGCATTTAGATATATGTATAAAATTCTCAATTCAATTGTATCTATAATTTTTGTTTTAATTTTGTTTTTTGTTGTTCAAGTGATAATTAATCGGTATTTGATAATATCATAAATATTTTAAATGCCGGCAATACAGTTTTTTTGTTGTTGTTGTTGTTGTTTTGCTTAAGATTTAATTTTTATGTGTTAACTTGTGTTGGATTTTTTTTTTTTTTTTTAAATAATATGTGACGTAATTAATTTAATCAAGGTCATATAAATATAATATTTATGAAAAATTTTCATTTTCATTTTGTATTTATGAAATTATTATTAATATTATTTTATTGCGTGAACTAGAGAATTTAATAAATTTGCAATTATTATTATTGCCACTATAAAATGTTATATTTTACACACATACATACATACATACATACATACATACATACATATGTATAGAAATCTGAATATTAATTAATTTTATTATTAGTTTCATCGAAGTTAATTTATAAGTGCATTATTATTATAATCACAATATTAAATAGCATGGCAACAACAATATTATCACGTGTTAGTTTTGTTACGTTAGATAAATATCTTGAAAAATATTCTCAAAAAATACAAAACAAGACAGAAAAGAAAAAAAAAAAACGTTATAATTTGTAGTTTTTTTTTTTTTTTTGAATTATTGATTTCATAATATACATATGTTGAGATATAAGGATTATTTTTAAAAAAAAAAAAGAACAAGAATTGTAAATTGTCATAAATGTTGTCACATATCAATAAAATGATATGTCAAAAAATTAGCATAAAGATTTTTTGTTTTTTTTTGTTTTTTTTTTTCTATTCTTTTTTTCCGTTTTACACAAGTGTATAATAGTTAATTGTGTAGTTTTCTAAAATATGAATTTATTTGCTACTATGTTTTTCCATTCTTTTTCATTCTAAAAATATGTATTCTATTAAATAATTACTATACTGATATGTTACAATAATAGTTAGAAATATACCATTATTGATATTAAATATCAATCTTAAACGCAAGTATCTTATATATTATACAAATTAATGATATTTTAATATTTAAAAAAAATATATATATATATCTAAACCTCTATTTATTTAACATATTTATTTTAAATATACATTTAATTATAATATATTTACAAATATATAAAATATAATAATATATTAATGAATAATTTTCATAATCAAATTTAAATATCAAATTAATTCTTATAGTTTTAATTTTAATTTATTTTATTTTTTTTTTTTTCTGTTTTACAGAAATCTACTTATAATTT
This sequence comes from Bombylius discolor, assembly GCA_939192795.1. Taxonomy (NCBI): domain Eukaryota; kingdom Metazoa; phylum Arthropoda; class Insecta; order Diptera; family Bombyliidae; genus Bombylius; species Bombylius discolor. The sequence continues at coordinate 14,402,109 of OW584241.1, read as the reverse complement.
TCTTATCTAAAGTAATCCATTAAAATTTGTTATTATAAAGATTTTTAGTTTTGCAAACATTGTCGCGTGTATTATAAGACAACAATCTTAAATATTTATAAGTAAAATTACAACATAGTAATATGTATTTATAAATACATATGTATGTGTATTTATGAAATTCATATATAATATATATAATTAACGACAATTAACATGATAGATATAAGGTGAAAATAAAAAAATAAAAAAATATTTGTATTCATATCCGTTGTTCTATTAATGCAATGACTTTGCAAAATATTCAAAATTACGAATAAATTAAATATAAAATTAATTGTTTTGTGGTTATGATGTCTGCATAAAATTGATAAAAATCATAATATTTATTATGAAATTATGATTATGACATTTTTATTTATATGGAAAAATTTAAAAGAAAAAAAGAAAAAAAGCGATAAAAGTAAACGGATTTTCTAAGAAATTTATTTTAATAATTTAAAGTTGAAAAAATTTTAATGGTAAAATAATTTTATTTTATTACTAAGTATTAATCAACCACATTACGTTTGTGTTTTTTGTGAAGTACCAATTTTTTTTTTAAATTTAAAATTCGTGTACTACTTTTACTTATTTAGATTTATTTTCTTTTGAACGATGAATAATATTTGTAGAGCACAATAAAGTGTATCGGTTGTCCTTTTTACATTTTTTTTCTTTCTTCATGAACTACGCCTTAGGTCATATTTATTAAAATAATTAATTTTAAATCTTACAAGTATTTTCATAACTATTAAAAATTCGAAATCACAAATTTTCAGATATATCTGTATGGGGTTAAGAATCTGTATGGGGCTAGGAAAAATTATTTTATACTTTTCAGTCCATCTTAAAAACGTGGTATATTAAAAAAATTTTTATTCAAATAATTATTTTCTGCTTTTTAGTCTTATGTGTAAAATTTTTCAATCGATTTTAAATTATTATTATGGGTGTGTGTGAATACTACCTAAATTGAACCTAAATTTCCAAAATCCGAAATTGCTTCCAGTAAATTTCCAATTTCAAAATTTAGTATGTTTGTGCTGTGCGAATTGTAATCCATCCTAAATTTTTGACAGCGATGAAATATTGTTTAAAAATTTTTGCTTTATTTTTTTTGAAAATAATCAAAGTTTATTATTATTTAAAACAATTATTATGGACATTACTAAAAACGGAATTGCAGCTATGTAAATTATTTTCAAGATTAATTTTTTTATATAATACCTGCGCAATGAAAAGAAAAAAGAAAATTTTAATCTAGTAGGCTAGATTATTTATTCCTAAATAATTTAGGAACCTCAAAAAAATACTAATCGAACTATCGATATTCAAATAAATAGTTTCCCTACGAAAATATAACGAATGGACAGATAAGAAAGCGAGTTAACATTGCATTGTCATCCAGTTCTGAGCTATGTATAAAGTTTCTTTCTCATCAAAAAGTTGGTTAAAAATCAATTTCTAAATTCCACCCGAACAGACAGACAAGAAAGCGAGCTAATAAAAACTTTTTAAGAAAAAGAACAAGTGAAAAGTTTCAAAGCTATTTCTGTAAAAGTATACATACCTATACACTTTCAGAAAATATGAAAAAATAATATGTTTTAAAAATGAAAAGTAGGGAAAATCCACAAATTCCTTATTTCATCCTGTTTGGAATTTCTAGGTCATCTTTATGTGAAATTCTTGCACAGAATTTTTGCTTATTTAAAAAAAAAAAATTAAAATAATATTATGTTTTTTCTGACACGTTTCTGGAGATGGATGGCTTTTCAGAAGATACAGATACATAAATCTTGACCTTTGGACGTGTTAGGCATTCTGAGGTAATATACATAGTATATGTATGTATGTATACTTTAACATATGTTAACACCAGTGCAGTGTGTAAGTTTGATGACTCATAAATATGGTTGTTCCATTGGGCAGTTTTTATCACCCGTGGACGTTAGTAACAGTTGCTTAAATCGGTTTTATTAGTATGGGCGAAATATTTGATTACTAAAAATAAATTTTTGTTGTTGAAAAATTCAAAAACTATGGGGGGAGTTTTTGGGAAAAACCGAAAGTAATTTTTAAAACCTACTTTATGCTGTGCATTTAGCCTTGTATCTTTTGCTTTAATAAGGGAATTTTTAACATTTAAAGATTTTTTTATATGTAAGTCCATCAAGAATCATAATATTCAAATCCTTTACTAGGAGTAGGGTACGGAAACATACTTATTTTTAAAGGAAATAAAAATCACGTTCATTCATACACTTCACATTGATCTGTGAATTTTAATTTTTGAGTCCTGTAGCTCGTGCCTTGTTTCAAGGATCTATGTGATTTCATGTACGAAATGACAGGGTTATATTGTTCCTAAAAAGATGTCTTGTGAAGAAAGCTCTCGAACTATATGAATAGAAGGGAGAATCAGGTAGGTTTGGTATCATATAAAAGGACATGAGAGAAGAAGGATTAAAAGATGAAGAGAAGGGAGATCGTCTGGTCTGGAGACGCAAGACAAAGAACGCCAACCCGCACTAAGTGAAAAGCAGGGAAAAAAAAGACATGTGAAGAGAATGTAATATTTGAAAATAATATTTTAACATTTTAGAAATTATATTCTCTTCAGAAAAAAAAAATTTATGTGAAATAAGTTTTTCATTCATATATAAGTCAAGGTCTAAAGTTATGAATAAAAATAAGTATATTGAATTTAGAGAAAACAAAAATGAATCGCGATTGACCTAATAAAGTTTTTTTTTTTATAAAACTTAAATTTTGACAGAAAATTTCATATGAATTTTCTAAAAAATCACAAAAAAAAAATAATCACATTTAAATTTCTTCACTTGTTCTATGTAACACATCCTTAAAAAAAAAATGTTTCAAAATTTCGATGACTTCATTTCACTTCAATGTGATTTATTTTTTTCTTCACATTAAAATGCACATGACCAGGCATAAGAATCTAAAGAAAAAAGAAATCTATTTTATTTCAATCGAAAAGAAATTTTTATTTTCATTTCTATGGCTAGCATAATTTTTTGTTTTTTTCTTCGATAAAAATTTTTTTTATTATTTTCTACTGTTTTTTCTTTCATATTAGAAAATCTGCATAAATGCATACACTGTACAATGTTATGTAATTTTAAATTCAATTTGTGTGCATTATTATAATATTTTTCAATGGAATTGTATATGCATGCTAATAGGACAATTTTCACTCTTTGAGAGACTATGAGTTCTTATTTTTCTATGATTTGTTTTTGAACCTCTTCAATTTGACCCACCTTGAATGTAAGTCGTCGTAACATTCTATTAAAAAAACAAAAAAACAAAAAAAACATATAGAGGGAAAAAAAATTATTGTTATTTTTACTTTTGCGTAATACAACAAACTATAGCAACAATGAATAAAATTTATTCAAATCATATATGATAAAATCGAATGTCTTTATTTTTACTTACATTTTGTTTGTTTTTGTTATTGTATATTCAGATATTTATTACATATACCTGTTTTCTTTATTGTATACAAGTACATGAAAAATGAAAGAATGTCCTATTAAATAATTCAAGTAAGCTAGCCAAAAAGTATCATTTAATATATGGTCAAGATTTATATGTATATATTTTAGCCTAGCTAAATATATTATTTATTTTGTTGTTAGTTTTTTTTTTAATATTGTTTTTTTTTTTTTTCAAATGTTTTTTAATATGGGTATGGAATTATAAACAATATGTAATTACCAGGAAATTGCAGTACAAGTAGCACAATTTTATGCTTAACGCGATTGAAAATGAAAATTTCTCTCTACTAACATACTCAATTCTCCTTATGATACATCATATAGGTATACATATTTGAAAAAAAAAAAATAAAAAAATAAAAAAATAAAAAATAAAACAAAAATGAAAATACAAAAAAAGAAATGAAAGAATGCGTTTATGTCATCTACATAATGTAAGACCATCGTGGCTGCGTCAATCGACCATCTACCCTAAAGAAAATATTTTTATATTATTATGTATGCAAAAATCGAATTACATTTTATAATTTTTTTTTTTTTCGTTTTTTATTTTTTATTTTTTAACGTTGTAATAATATCTAAATTTATTTTTTGTTTTATGTGTGCGCGATTCAATTGATGTGTCTAGTTTTCTTGTCGATGTATTTGTATGTATGTACATAAAAGTAAAAATGAAAAAAAAAAAGAAAAAAAAAGAAATTTAGTATGTGTGTAGATTTTGTACTCATATATCTATCTGAAACAAAATAAGTAAATTAAAAATTATTTATTTATATGAAAAAAAGAAGAAGAAAAAGTAATTGAAAATAGACAAAATAGAGAAAAATATAGGCAAAAAATGTAAGTAATAGAGAAGAAAATGAATCAAAAAAAAAAATATATATATAAAGACTGAAAAAAGATACATTTTGATTTGAAATATGTATGTAACTAGCATGCATGCACTTTCATGGGAATGCGGAAGGCCATGGTTTATGTCTCATCCACATCAGGGCAGGTAGATATATTTATACATACATACATACTCACTTACTGAAATATAAATTTTATACATAAGATATTTTTATTTTGCAAAAAATTATACATTTTAATATATGAATACAAATATAATTATGTATGTATGTTTTTATAAAAAAAAAAAAAAAAAAACAGATACAGATTTTAATAGGAGGTATCTTTTTTTTCCAACATTTTAAAGAGTCTGTCAAGATTTAGAGCTAATTTGCTAGATTTTCTCACCTTAAAGTATTAAATTGGATTATAATGTTTTAAAGGCATTGCAAAAACGTAGTATAACATTGCAGAATAACATACTCAGTACAAACAGTAAGTAAATATAAATTAAAAACAGCTAAAAAAAAATATATATATATAAAAAAAAACTCATCTAATGTAATAAATACATGAACGTCGTATAATAATCTTATTAATCCGGCATTCATTTCAAATGAAAACGATAAAATCTATCTAAGCAAAATAAAATTAAAAAAAAAAACACAAAAAGTAAAGGAAAACAAAAAAAAAAAAATAATAATAAAACAATTTTTGTATTGATGTTGTTAATGTATAATTTATTATTTCATCGTTTTTTTTTCTTTTTTCTTTTTCCATTTTTTTTTTTTCATTTATTTTTCTGCATTAATTGGAATTAGATAATAAAGTTGATTTCTTTGAAAAAAATAATTACAAAAAAAAAAAAAAAAACAAAACAAGAACAAAAAAGTGAAATATAATAGATACATTTCATCAAAATATTTGAAATTATATGTATGTATACAATATTGTATACGAATATGTATTGTGTGTTTAAAGATACATTCATATATAATTCTCATATATGATTTTTATCTTTAAATATAAAATAACTTTGTATACCAGTCAGCAAATAATTTATTTTATTTAGATCGATAGAATTCCTATTTTGTAAAATTTTTGTCAAAATAAAAGTGAATTCCATATCAAAAAAAAATTTTTTTTTTTTTTTTTTGTCAAGATCCTTAACCTTAAAAAAATTACAAGGTCTTAATATTTGAAAATACGTACAAATAAAAATACAATCAGAATTTGGGAAGAAAAAAAAAAAAAAAAAACAATAAATTCATCAAATAAAAAAGACTTTTGTCTAAAAAGAGAGGGCGGCATTTGATCTTTGATTGGCATGCGGCGTGCAGTCATCATATATACTTTTCAAAAATTTTTTTTTTGTATTTGTTTGTTCTTATTTTTGATTTTGATTTTTTTGCATTTGATTTTTGGATGAAAAATCCATTGTGCACCCACTTCATCACTTATATTATCATTGCGACTTTAAAATAAATTCCTTATAATTTTTTTTTTTTTTGTGAATTGTCATGATTTTGAGTTTTGTGCCCTTTTAGAACAGAAGGATGAATTGGGTTTTTTTTTTTTTTTTTTGTACTGACTCCTTATGTATATTCTTTAAATTCATCATAGATTTTTATATATAATACTATAAAATATTTACTTTGTATGTAAACCGAATAAGGAGAACATTTTCAATTTTTGGAGATTCTATAAAAGATTTAAGGTACCATCGTTTACTATCTATATGTATATACATACCTACAGTTGTATCTTATTATTATATTATATGTTTTTTTTTGTTGTTTTTTTTTGTAGTTTTATAAAACAAACATGAATTTTTAAAACGTATAGATATTTCCGAACAATTCTTAAAAACCATTCTGCACCACACCACACAACAAAATCTTTATGGGTCCATAACCAAATTCAAAAATATAGAATCTTTAAGATACAAAAACAATAACTATATTTAAGTAGAATGTGTAACTTCTTCAATATAGGATCAGAAAATCATCATCATCATCATCATCATCGTCATCATCAGGTATTGTATAAAATGATGATGGTCTAAACCCAGAAAAAAAAATATAAAAAAAATAAACAAAAACAAAAATATAAATAAAATGACACAAGATATGCTACCAGAAATGGACTATCAAGCGCACAAATATACAAAATTTAAAAATTGATGACAAAAATGGACATTGGGATTTCACTTTTATATTGTATTATAGAGTATTTCAATTGTTGTTGTTCGCTAATATACCACAAAACATTCAATATTATTGTATATATGTATCTTTTTGGTTCTCTTCATCTTACCGAAAAATCGAATTTTAAATTAGAAATGATTATGCTATGTGTGCGATGATGACTTTTTAGCATAAATCTATATAAAGTAAAAATTCTTTAAGAACAAAACAAAAATGGTACATAATATTGCCAAATACAAGAAGAAAAAAAAATTAAGTGAATAAACAAAAATAAAAAATTTCTACCAAAAATATTCAATAATCGATGGCAAAAAAAAAAAAAAATACATGTGTATATAAAATCTATTTTTAATTTTTTTTTTTCAATTCTTAAACTAATTTATTATGCAAAATAAATTGATTAAAAAATTTTTTTTACAAAAAAAACACACGCATATGATTAAAATAATATATATATAAATAAAAACAAAAAAAAAAAAAAACAAAAAAAATTGTTACATGAAGAAATTTTTTTTAGAAAAGTGCAAATTAGATCAATCTTAAAAATAAAAAAATTAGATTGAAAAAAATTATGACAACAAAAATTTAAAACACTTTTTTCTTTTTGTTGTTTATCATATTTTTGCTGCTTTTAAAACCTGTTTAATTTATTACATATTCATAATTTCATTCAAAAAAAAAAAAAAAAAAAAAAAAAAAAAAAAAAAAAAAAAAAAAAAAAAAAAAAAAAAAAAAAAAATTCGATAATATGTAATATTTGGGAATTACAAGTATGTATCTCTAATGTCAACATTATAAAATTGTATATACATATGTATATTATGACGTAAGTGACAGCAAACCATATGAGGGGTTGAAACAGAAATAAACAAAAAAAAAAAAAAAGAAGAACATAATAAAAAAAAATTCAAGTAATAATTATGTATCGTAATATGAATAAAATTATGTTACGTAATATTGAAGTCACATGTTTGTTTTGTTTATAACTTTTTATTGGTTTTTTTTTTTGTATTTAAAATTTTTTTTTTATCTCTAGCAGCTTTTTTTTTAAATGTGTTTGGTAGTTTTTTTTTTCAGATCCTTAAAGTAGAATTAATTTTTAAGAGTTTAATTTAATTATGACTTGATAATTGAATGTACGTATCCTATTATTTAGCGAAAAAAAAAAACACAAAATTAAGAAGAAAAAATTACGCAAAATAATTATTTTTTATTTTTTCATTGCGTTTGAAAAATCGGAAAAAAAACGATTTAATTTTATGGGACTCTTGAGATTTTTTTTTCAGTTCTATTATGTCTGATATTATAAATAAACAAATGATGGAAATGTATATTTAATTTAATTTTTTCAACTGTGAGGAATTTGAAGAAACAAAAGATGAAAATTCTGAGAAAAATATATGGACCTATAATCCATGTAGAAAATTTGTAAGTTAGGTAAAACTACATATGAACTGTACAAGTTATATAAACACCCTAATTGTCCAGGGCACTTGAAGTTACAAATGTTTTCAATGAGCAGGACATGTTCAAAAAAATGAATAATACATCTATTTCCAAAAAAGTGTGGACATTAAATACAAGTAAAATCAAGATAACATGGAAGCCTAGATTAATGTGGGAGGAAGCAGTTTATACATGAAATCTTAACTGCATTACAATTAATTGGAAACATTTAGCAAAAGATGAAAATTTGGGAAAGACTTATCTTAAGACTTTCAAAAACCATCTGATTGAAGCTTTTTTGTTGAAACAAAAAAAAATATTTTATAATAAAACAGGATTTTTAAAATAGGCCGATGATAATAAAATTCAGAATAAGTGTATTATATTATAACAATCTAAAAATTTACCTTGATATATATGTACATCATGATATTTTTAATTGATTTTTGACATTTTATTGATTGAGGATAAAATAGCAACAAAAATTATGAAAAAAAAACTAATACAGTAGAAATAAATAAACAAAACATATAGTAGTATAATTTTAGAAAATACCGGAAATTTTCTACTCTTCTTAATCTAATGAATAAATCATGTTGACTTCCTTTAATCTATGATTTTTTATTTATTTATATTTTTTTTTTTTAATTTAAAATATTTCAGTTCTTAATCGAAAAAATTCATATGGGGAAAAAAAAAAAATTATGAATTAATTAATATATATTTTTTTTTTTTTTTTTTAAATTATTAAAATAATTTCCTTAATTCATGTTATGTAAACATTTTTTTTTTTATATTTATTTCTATTTATAAAAAGTGGTATACATTAAATACATTTTTATTAATTTTATTATGACTTTTTTTTTTGTTTTTTTTTTGTTTTTTTTAAAAGTGTGTAGTATATAAATTCATTATACCTTTCATTTTTCGTTGATTTTTTTATTTTTTTATTTTTATATTTTTTTATTAGCATACACGTGTAATCTCTTCTAGTTCAATTTAATTAAGAAATCTTTAACCAGTCAAACAAGATGTTATATACCAGAAGTTACCATCATCATCATCATCATCATCTTTAACATAAATATCTTCCTATCTATGATACTATTTTTATCATACAAATCTATAGTATATGTGTGTATATATGTGTAATATATAAAAACAAAAAAAAAAAAAAAAAAACAAAAAATATAATTTACTTACACTGTATTTAAAATTATGTAGTATTTTAATTCATAGAATCTAATAAATACATATAATGTGTAAATACTTAAAAATTTATACATAAGTATATAAAATATATTTTAAACACCCTTTTTAAATTCTCTCAATAATCTATCTAATATCAATTTATCTATTTATAGTTTTAATTTTTATTACAGGTAATAATTTTATTTTGTTTTGTTTGTTGGTTGTTTTTTTTTTTTTTTCTCGAAAATATAGGAAAATTATATATAGAAAATAAGTAAAATTAGCTTAAAATGTAGAAATAATAATAATAAAAAAAAAAAAAATATTATTGAGATACATAAATGAAAAAAAAAAATTCGAAAGAAGTAAATAAAATGAATAAAAATAAAACAAAAACATGTATCTGCAATCAATTTGAAATAAAAATTAAATTTTTTAAAACAAAGTTTCATTATACATATGACTATGTTTTTTTTATTTTTTATTTTTTTTCAACTATAAAATATGTATGAACATAATAACATACTTAGATATTTTCTGTATATAACAGAAAAACGTGAGTACATATTATATTTTTCATACATAAAATATGAGTGGTTCAGATGTCAATGTAATTAAGTTCATAAATCCATTTATCAATATTTTCTGATTTTTGTAGATTTTAATTGAATATATTTCAAAATTTTTTGTTTATTAAAGGATTAATTTGTTCCTTTATTTTATCTACATTAGAAAGTCATTTTTTTTTTTGTGGCTTCTGAATATGTTATACATAAAATTTATAATTTATAATAATTTTATGAACAAATTTTTTATATAAACTTTGAAATAAAAATAATAACCATTGCTCTTCTATCCTAATAGTATGTATGTAGAGCAATTTTGAAAGTAACAAGTAGAAACATGGTCAATTTATAAAAAATACAATACTTAGTTTTATCAATGACAATACAGTTCTTATAGATAACTGCTCTGTGGTTTTATGTATGTATACGAATACATATACTTACCTCTAATGGAACATAGCTTTTACAGAACATTAAAAACAAAACCTACAGATAAAAATTTAGATAGTTTAGAAGCAGAAGATGTTTGTTGTGATAATTAAACCTATACTCATATTTATAAATACCTTTTTATATATGAATATTATGTTACAAATAAAGCCTAATTTTTTTAAATAATTTTCAGTTACCAGAACGTGCAATACCTAAGATTTTACCATTTTTCTGTATATACTTTGCATTGTTGTAAAGCCTATACATTAATATACGAGTTTATAGGTAATTCACTTTTAATACGGATTTTGGTTTACTCCCAATATCATGTATGTAGTATAAACCCGCTAATTCGGATTTGGGTTTAATCCAAATTTTCGTATATGTACATATGTATGTGTATGGTGCGAATTGTAGAGTGAAGAAGAAAGAAGTAAAGCATGTATACTATCAACGCATGTATACTATCGTGTATCAACGTCTGCATGTATTATTTTAATCCCAATTTAAAATTTTACCAGTTTATACCGTACTCCCAATTTAATCCAAAATTCGTATTTAATTCGAATTATTTTTTACCGTATAAACTGCTAAAATGAAAAAAAAAACATTTTATATACATTTCTGATCAAATTATTTAACTAAACTTTAATTTTGTCAATTTTTGTTTTTTAAACAATATCACATCATATATTGGTTTCTGACCCACTCATATTTTAATTTAAAATTTTAAAAAATCTTAAGAAAAAAAATTCAAAATAAATAAAATTTTTGTGTAATCTGTTTTTTTTTTTGCTTAAAATAAAAAAAATAAAAATTTTACGAAATTTATAATTTAATGTTTTTTTTTTCTTGAATAAAATAAAATTAATTTTAATGAATTTTATATTTTGAAAAAAAAAAAACCAAAACCAAAACCTACAAAAAATAAGAAGCAAATATTATGTCATCAAAAAATTTAAAAAAAAAAAAAAAAATTAATTATAGATTTAATAGAGTGCAACATATATACAACATACGATATGTATATAAATTATGTATATGAAAAAAAAAAATGAATATATTTTATTTAAATTTATTTACACACTTAAATTTTTATAGTATAGCATGCTAATAATACAAAAAAAAAAAATGAAAAAAAAAAAATGATAACATACATTAAAAATTCAAAAAAAACACCATCTTCTATTATTATTATTGTAATTTATTTATTTTATTTAATTTTAATTATTATTATTTATTTTTTTTTTTTCAGTTTTAGTCGCTATTAATTTAAATATAAAATGAATTTTTCTGTGGTACGTACATTTTATAAAATTTTTATTAATTATAATTATGTAGTTTTATGAAGTGTGTGGCGCAGTATTTAAAAAAAAAATATACATACATAGGTATATTAACAAGAACGATAAAAATTAACAAAAATTACATACGTTTTTTTTTTTGTTATTTCTTAAAAAAAAAATTATTAAAAAATATCTTAAAATAAAAAAATTAAAAAAACTGTAGAAAAATCATGAAATAAGTCGAAAATGGAAGAAGTATAAAATTATTTAAAACAGGAAAAAAAAAATCTAAATATTGTCTCTGCAACAGTTTGTTTTTTTTTTCATATATATTTTTTTTGTTACTAGAGATACACAATAACAACATAAAAAATCTATAGGACTAGGTCAATAAGTAATTAACATAAACGAATGTATATGAGGCAAATATATATGAAGAAGAAAAAAAAAATACAATCAAATAGATACAAAAAAAAAAAAATTAAATAATTTAATTTATTCACATATGTAATTATTTCGTCATGTTTTATTCTACGTTTATTTATTATTTAATAATTTTTTTTTCTTATTTAAAAAAAAAAATAAATTACATATTGCGATTTTTATGTACCACAATTTACAATTACACAGAAATTATTAAGTATTTTTTTTTTTTGCTGTTTCAAATCACATCCTTTTTTTTTGTTGTTTTTATTGTTGTCATTTATTATTATGAATTATAATTTATTTGAATAATTATTTTTTAAAAATTGATATGTGTAATAAGATAAAATTAAGAAGCTGTTATAATAATTAGAAAATTAATTAAGATTACAGGCAATTAAAAGACGTAATTTCTATTATATATAGACATGTTAATAATTAATTCGTAACGTGTTTATATATTTTGTTTTTGTAATTACATTTTTTTTTTTAATTCTGATTAATTATTTATTTGTTTGATTTTTCTTTTTTTTTTCTATTTAAAAATAAATATTTTCAATTGAAAACCTATAAATTATAACACCACCAATGATTTGTCAACGGTAAATATAATTTTTTTTTTTTCATTTATAATTTATTGATATGTATTAAGTTTTTTGTTTTTGTGTATTTAGAAAGAAATTTTTTTTTGTAAAATGATTTTGTATTTAATGTGGGATTTTTTAGTGTTATGTTTATTTTATGGGAGGTGAAATTTAAAAATTAATTATTAGAATAATTTTTTCATATATTTTTATGTTCAATAAAGAAACAGCGGCATCCTGTTTGGCTGAATTACAATTTCTTGGCCGGGAACTAAACGTATAAATTTTTGACGTGTCCAGTGAAGAGATGTTTGACAAAGAAGGGCAAAAACGAATGATGTTAATAAATGAGTATCATTTATTCTGATTTTTCCTGTTTTCCGTTTTGCACAAACTCTAACGCTAATACTAAATTTCATACAAAAAATGGCTCATTTCAGCTATTTCTCAATGAAAATTTTCATGGGATACAAGAAGGTTTAAATTTGAAATGGTAGTTTTAAATGCCCTTCGATAAGCTTATGGAAAGAACATGATCTATCATGAATACCATCGAGATAAAAGTTGGTTAGAACATTCTTAATAAAATTAGAAATTATTAATTAGGTATCAGCAGAGCCTAGCCACTAGAACATTTCACTTTTATTTAATTTTTACTTTTACCTTGTATTCTGCATTGACATATTTTCAATTTTTGCTTTTTTGTTAATAATTTATACATTTTCCAACTTGAAAATCCTTTAATAGGGGTTTTTTTACACTTCAGGGTTTAGGTTCAGGGTTGAGGTTGAGGTTGAGGATGCAAGCAATCAGGAGCATTCAGACAACAGAGCCCATTGTATTCAACTTGGCCCTGTCGAAGACTTTATCAATGGGTTGAGAACAGATGTCGTCGCTCGAGAATTGGTTTGCCATAAACGCTACAGAAAACCAATACTCAAGCGACGATATGTTTTTTCTATTCTCATTTCGTCAAAACCCCAAGTGCGTGTTCTTATTTTAGAGAAGGCAGGAGAACAGAGTTATAGAGAAAATGTCTCTATAATTGCTTTCATGACAGCCATATTGTGGTTGAATGTGTTTTGCCCTATGTCTAGCCTAGCAGTTTTTCTTGTTTAGGCTTAAAAGAAGTCTAGTCATTTTTTCCTTAGGTTTTTTCACAAAGCGCTTTTTACCGCTATATCTTACAGATAAGGCAGACCCATTTTTCGCGTGGAGTTTTTCCACGCCATATTTCAAAATGGCTTTTGTATGAATATTTACTGAGCTTTAAAAGTTCAACTGTAAAATTAAGCAAAAAAAAAAATAAAAATTAAAAAAATTTAAAATAACCAAAAGAATTTAAGATGCATTTAATTTTCTAGAAAACGCATTATAATTTTCGATAAATATGTTTTTTATTTTTTTTAAATTTAATTTTATGTCTGCATATTATTTTAAAAAAAAAATAAATTCCTTATAAAATGTGAATTTTCGAAATTTTATTATGATAAATTTGTACAGCAAAAAAAAAAAAAAAAATAAATAAATAAAAAAAGAACGAAACAAAAATTCTAGAAAATATTTAAAGATTTAATTTCCAAATGGATTTTGATATTTTAGAATTCGTATTTCGCATAGTATACATATGTATATGATATTTAGAAGAATTAACTTAATTTTCCTTGATTGTTATATCTTTTAAACAAATTTAATATAATTTATAAAATACCAATGAATAGTTAGGTATAACCCTTTTAGATTTTTTTTTTTCTCTCAACATCTTAAATCGTTTTTCGATAAATATATACTAGTGGGTACATTTTTTATCATTAAGATTGCATGGTAAAAATTTATTTTTGATATACCTATTTAATCGTAATAAAAAATAAAAAAAAAAACAAAGCAAAGAATAGAATAAGAATTTTAAATATAAAAATGAAAATTAAAAAATTTGGATTTTGTGATTAGATGTTTCGGTTTCGATTTGAAAAAAAATATTCATTTATATAGTTATGACTGGATATTTATAATGATAGGGTTTATGTTATTATTATTATTGTTGTTTTTTTTTTTTTAACAAAATCAAAAATGGATCTCATTCGTAGGTAATTTTACAGATGGTTACTAAAATCTTATATGGAGTCGTATCCTTTATATTAATTTTATTTTTTCATATTAAAAAAAAAAAAAAAAAAGAAAATAAAATATGTGAAGTAAATTTTCGTTTTGTTCTGAAAATAATTCTACTTTTCCAAGCAAGTAAGTAAAATTAGTTTCTATAGAATAGTATTTTATCACGAAAATTGTATAAAATTCATTTTCAAAGCAGTTTTATAATTAATTAAATTTTTATATGAATTTCGTTTGTCGCAGATGTTTTTGTTTTTCACCCACAACAGTTTTGCAATTTCATCAACTTTTTAAAAAATTTAGCAAAAAAATATTTGTTAGGCTTCAGAAAAATATTGAATAAGGCGATTGATTCTATAAAAAAAAAAAAAAAAATTTATAAGGAATCTTTTGTCTAGTATCCAGATGTCGCGGAATCGATATGTGTCAAAAAATAGTCGCTTGATTCTGATTTGAAAAGGAAGTGAACGATCAATTTGATTTTGATAATGTGACTCAGTCAAGACAAAAAATTTTTATAGTTTATAAGAAAGAACATTATAAACTGGAGTGATTATAAAAAAAAAAAAAAAGTTGAAAAAAGGATATAATAAGTTCGTAGTATTAAAACACGTGATATTATTCATCTGACAAAATATTATACCGGAAAAAGGGTTAACTGAACAACAAGAAAATAAAAATGCTCATTGATTTCATCGCCTATTATTTTTTTTTTCTCTTTTTTTTTTTTTATTATCGTCTTGTCAGTAATAATATTTGGCGGCTTCATATTTCCTAAATATGTATGTACATATATATCAATTCAGTATACGTTCTATAATATAATGATGACAATCATAAATTACTAAAATATGATGAATTTCAAAATTCTTTTCTTTTTTGTTCTCTTTTCTTGTATTGTGTTTTTCAATAGAAATGTTCAGTTTTTCTTTTTTTTTTTAAATTCTTTTTTAAAATTGTTTATTTTTCTATTATATTAAATGTCAGGTATTTAAAAAGAATATGTGTGTTTTTTTTTTCTTCTTCATAAAATTGACGCAATAATCATTAGGTCACATATTGTAAGTATCTATCATAAAACCATTTAAACCTTTAACCCTTTCACTTTATTTGATTGTTGTATAAGAGAAGGAAAAGTAAGAAAAAAAAAAAAAGAGGAGAAAAGAAAGAACAATTTAAAATACTTTTACTTTTATTGATGATTGAAATAATTTTTATGTAAAAAGGGCATTTTAAAATTCACTTTCTTTATGAAAAATAAAATTTTGTAGTTATTTCGATTTATTGTGAATAATTTCAAGGACATTTTAATAACAATTAGTTAATCAGTACACAGAATGTTTAAATATTCAAGTTTTTTTTTTCCCTGAAATATACACACTGTTGCTCAGTGAAAATTATGAAAAAAAAAAATAAATAAATAAATAGTAACTTTTTTTTTATCACTATCATGCGACCAAGTATTCTGTAGCATTATTATTATGTTTGCTTCTACGAAAATTCATAAAATTTATTTCAAATATTTTGAAATATGAAAAAAAAAAAAATAAAAAAAAAAATCATGTGCCTGAATACAAAAAATTATTTTTCAAGGATTTATTCTTTAAATTATCTAGGATATGAGAAAAAATAAATGATATCATAAAAAAAAAAAATCACACATTTTCTTAATAAAATTAACATCTTATTAACATTTAAACATTGATAAAAATCTTTGTAGATATATCTACAATATGTATCTTTAATTTGTTTGTTTCTATAATTATTATTATACTCCTATTAGATTTTTTTTTTTTCATGCAATTTACCTGTTTTGATTTATTTTAATCTCTTTAAAAAATGTACAATGTACGAGTATATGAATATAAAATATAAAATTATTCCTACACTATAATATGATCTCCTGTCAAAAGCCGGATATTAAAGTATACATATTAGCAATATTATGTTACATATGTACCATGTAAGTATTCATGTATGGATGTTGTATATTATAACAAGAAAATATTAACACACATACAAAAAAGAAAAAAAATTAATTTGTTCCCCTTTTATTTCAGATATTAAATATGTAGATTCATTTATTGTATCTATGACATGATACACATTTTAAATATTACTATATTTCTTTTGTTTAAAAATACCATAATGATAATGATGATGATGATAATGGTGAAAATAATAATAATGTTACTATCATAATAATGATAACAACATTTAAAAAAAAAATAAAAAAAAAAAAAAAAACATCAATTCGCTTTCTCTTTGGCATCAATTCAATGTCCGGAATTATAAGGTGAAAGTGTTTATATTCATTTTTTTTTGTTTTTGTTTTGTTTTTATTTATATTTTTATTTATAAAACGATTCAAATATACATCGAGTATAGATATACATATATGCATATATGTATATAGATTTATATATAGATATTTTTGTATATTTTTGAACCAAATCCATTTTATATTTTATGCTATTTAAGATATCAATATTGGAGTCAATGATTTTAATTGCCTCTTTTCAAAGAAAAAAAAAAAAAAAAAAAGTGAAATTTTAGAAATAGAAATAAAATATTAACTGGAAAAAAAAATTAGGTAGCTACTATTCATAATCGTATATATATACATACATATATACTTACATATATGTGGTCCATTTAAGATAAAAAATGAATTTTTAATTTAATTTTAAGATATTTGTTGTCGGTATTATTATTATTTATTTTTTTTTCATAATAATAGTAATTCTTAAGATTTTTAATTGAATAAAAAATTTTAAATTTGATAGATATACAATTTGAAAATGTTAATTACATCAGAAAATTATAATTGTTTATTAATTCAATTTGCCACTCAATTTGTAATATAAATCTTTTTTTTTTTTTTGTTTTTTTCTTGGTTTTTTTTTTTTTTTTTTAAATTTTTCTTTTATTTTTAGAATGATTTGAATTTATTATTTATAATAAATTTTTACTATAACAAATTTATTATTATTATTTATATAGAACATATTATTAAAATATAATGACGCCAATAAGAATTAGAATATTAATATATTCATACATACATATATACATATATAAAAAATTGTCTTTTAAATCGTCGTCTATACACACTTTTCTTGTTTTTGTTTTTCTTTTAATTTTTTTTTTTTTTTTTAAATATAAAACTCCTACATTTTTTGTAATTTAAAAAAAAAAAATAATAAACTAATAATAAAAAAAGGCAAACTAATAAAATTTAAATTAAAAAAAAAAAAAAAAAGGAAAAATTATAACATAAAATGAAAAAATCAAAAAAAAAAAAAAAATAAATAAAATAAAAAAAATATATAAGAAAATTTATACATCATATAATATTGAATGATTAATTTGTAAACCACACTCCAGACATTAATTATGAGTATTATTAATAAATTCAAGGGGAGACAAGATTTTATATATATACTATATATTACATATGTATACGTATATAACACATATTTTAGCCATATAATACGTACGTAATGTACAATAATTATATTTTTATATTGCAATTTTTGTGCATTTATTTAATGCGGATATCATTATGTATGTTTGTTTGTAAGCTAATATAAAATTTATTTTATGGTTGTTTTATTTGTTTTATTTGTTTTTTTTAATTTCTACCTTGTATGAGATGTGATAACATGTGTTTGTGTGTGTATGTTTATTTTTTTTTTTTTTTTAAATATTTTTTTTTGTTCTTGTATATATTTATATTTTTCATTCAGTAATTGAGAATTGTTATTTTTTTTTTTGTTGCTTTTCTGTAGGATTATGTGTACACAATAAGAGTATCCAATTTCAAACCTGCATGATGGATATTAATTTCAAAACTGTAACGTGGGTAGAATGAGTTGTAATATATGTACATATGTATATATATATGTATATATGTATTTTTTTTTTGTTAAATATTTTTAATATACAAGTTTATTATTATTATTTTATTATATTTTTCATTTATCATCTTCACACCTTGTTAAAAAAAAGTTATTTTTGTTGTTGTTATTGTTTTCCTTAGTTTATTGTTTCTTTTATTGTTTTTTTTTTTTTTTATATTGTAGTTTTAATTTTGCTACCAAATAAAAAATAAAAATTTTTTGCATGAAATTAGAACATCAATTGTTGTATTTGCAGACTTATTTTCAGATGATAAAAAATAAAAAAAAAATAATAAAAAATTTTAAGTTTTCTTCCTTGGCGGAAGGAATTTAATTATGCGAATTATAACTTTGTTTTCTATGAAATTTAATGTTTGTTTTAGTAAACTACCACATCAATTAGAAATAAAAATAAGAAATAAAAAAATACCACTTTATCAAATAATGTTTGCTCGTTGTGTTCAATTTTTAAAGGATATTTTTTTTTTTTTGTAAAAAAGTTATGAATATCCTGATCTTTTTTCCACATATAAAAGTTAGTTTTTTACTTAATAATTTTCAGATTTATTGAATTTTTGTAATTTTATAATTATTTGTTTTTATGTAATATAGAATTCTTGAAATATTTTTAAAATCTTCCACTGTGGAATATGAAGATTTAAAGTATATAGAGTTTCTGAAGTGTTTTTTTGTTTTTGATACTTCACATAACATTGAATTAAACTTCAGTGGGAATAAAGGTTTGGAAACAAAAGAAAAGAGGGAGGAAGAAATTGATTCTCCAGGTTGTAAATTAAGCTTCAAAATAATAATCTGATTCCTAAAAAAGCTTCACTCTTGCAACTTCTCGAAGTTAGCTTCAGATTGGAAAAGGACAAGGACCGATTTAGGCTGTAGTGCCATTGAAAGATAAAAAAAAAAATTAACTATTATTCATTTTAGATTGTTTTTTTTACTATAATACATATACATATATTTTTCCCTATGTTGCGATCAAAATAAGGATCTCAATTAAATAATTCAAAAAGTTCCAAAGATTATCGAAAAGGTATCAAATAATATAAAAAATATTGTATAAAATTTATTGAAGTTAAGAAAAATGTCCGAATTAAGCTACATACATATTATTAAAATATCCGTTTTAATAACTGTCCCCTTACATAAAATTTATGTTATTAATTTTTTTTTTTTTTGATTTTCCAATAAAATGTAGGTAATTAATTCTAATATTTTCTAAAGTTCATATTTTTTTCCAATAAAACCACAAAAATTTTCAAATAATAAATTAAAGTGCAATTTAACATTTTTTTTTCTCTATCATTACATTTTTAAAGATTAATTTATTCATTTTATTAATTTTTTTTTTTTTTATTCTTCTCTACGTCTAATTACAAATTACATCATGAGAATTTACACAATTTCATGTTATTTTTTCTGTTTTTTTTTTTTGCATTTTTCTCTGTATTCTTTGCGTTATTTTTTTTTGTTTTGTTTTGTTTTGTTTTTTTTGTTTTGCTTTTATTTTTATTTTTGCACTCTCGTATAATAAAATTTTATATTCATTTTCATCCGGAAAAATAATTATATTTATTACACGCCATAATTAGAATTGTTCTAATCGATCATTTAAAATAGCAATAAATTAAATAATAATAATAAAAAAAAAAACAATGTCACTTATTATATATTATTAAATGTGAATATTGTATTTATTAAGAAAAAATAAAAATAATAATAATCAAAAACATTAAAAGAACAAAAAAAAAAAAAGTGCATATACGCGGAACAACTAGTCTATAACCTCTACGGAAATGCCATGGTGTTTAAATATACATACATAGCTCTTTTAATATTTTAAATAACCAGGTATCTTTTTATTTATTTTTTTTATATGTACATATATCATGTATTATTACGTTATTATGTCGTGGCGCGGTGCTAGTTGATAAATCCCACAATAAATAATACAAACTTTTACAAATTCACGTGAAGTTTAAGATTGTTTTTTTTCTTTTTTTTTTTTTTTGTTATGCCATTATAATATGTAATAATGAATATAATAGCCAATAGCTACTTACTACCTACCGCTGCTTATACTCATATACATATATATATATATATATATATATGTATGTATTTTAAAATACTCATGTGCTTGATTTTAAATTAAATTTCAAACAATTATTCTGTTTCATTCACGATTTTGAATTAAAAACGCATTCATATAGGTTATATATACATACATATATTTGTATGTAACATGTTATTCTTTTTAAAAGATCATCAATGATTTATACTTTTAACATATGTATGTATCTAAAAAAGATTAAATAAATTATATTAGAGAAGAAAAAAAAATATATATTGTATTTGTAATTATAAATTCCTCAAAGTATATGATTTATTTATTTGCATTAATTGTACATATGTATATATATATTTTTTTTTCAACATCAAAAAGATGATTTTTAAATATCCTTTCAACAAAATTCATGATTGCTCAATTTAAACATGAAAATTTCAAATATATTTAAATTATTATTATTATTATTTTTTTCTTTATGAAACCAATATCAATGAAATTAATATCAAAATATCTATAATGTTCCAAATTCTATCTGAAAAAAAAAAAATGGCCTATTAAAATCACGAAACAAAAAAACAAAAAAAAATTTAATAATAATTAAAATAATTAAATAATATTCTGTCATCAGTTAAATATGAAACCGCATATAGCTAACTACTTTTTTTTTTTTTTAAATTCATTTAAGTGGAAGATTCATTTGCATTGAGGGTTTTTGTCGGAAGTTTTATTTTATTATTTTTTTTTGATTGAAACAACAAAAAATTATATCTACCACATGCGGTTTGATATAATATGTACATATATATAAAGTGAATGATATGCTGCGGTAGTGATGATATTAGTAATCAATATATATATATTTTTTTTGAGTTTGTTTGAATTTTATTTTTAAAACAAATCAAAAAAAAAAAGTAATAATAAAATGAAATTTTTTTTATTTTTTTGAGTGATGAATTACAATATATAAGAAATTACGATTTTTTGATTTTTTCAATTGTAAAATTTTATTTCATGGGTTTTTTTTTTGTTTTTGTTTTTTTTTGCACAATTTATTTGTAAATTAAGAAGAATATTATAGATTTTAAATTACTATGGTGAATAAATAATTTTTGTTTTTAATTT
The DNA here is from genome assembly GCA_939192795.1 of Bombylius discolor. Classification (NCBI taxonomy): domain Eukaryota; kingdom Metazoa; phylum Arthropoda; class Insecta; order Diptera; family Bombyliidae; genus Bombylius; species Bombylius discolor. The sequence goes on along the minus strand of OW584241.1, from coordinate 14,380,376 downwards.
AAAATAATTTTTATAATTTTTTTAGGTTGTAGAAATGCTATGCTAAAAATAAACTATGTATATCAATAATTTTGGTGATATTGGAAACTACTTAGTTGGGTATTTAAAAAAGAAAAAGGTAAATAACAAAATCCTTTTTCAGAAAATTTACAAGTATGTATTTCGATAAAATTTATTAGAAAATTTAAAGGTTCAATTTCAAAAACTTAATTGTTAACCAGAAGGAATCAGGAGACTATACCTAAATTTGCACAGATAAAAAAAAAAACAGGACTTAAAAGAAAGGAAGTACGAATATAATGTAAAAAGGACTTAAATAAGAAAAATATGATATTTGAGCGTTTCAATGTCACAAATATAGTCAGAGAAATTATTATTTGTTTGTGTAGTTCAGAATGATTGTTCCAACGAATCAAAATAAAGCAAAATTGAGGTATCAACTCTGAATGTGCCAAAGGTATTCCTTCTTAAATAATTCTATCACAGGATAATATCTACAGCAGAATAGTTAACATAGGGAAAAATGTTTATAATGGTCAATGAAAAAAAAAAAAGGTCTTAACAACTTCTGGTAATCATGGATGGAATCATTAATTTAAAGGCATAGTAAAGTTATTAAAAATTAAAGTTAATTAGATAATTTTGTGTTTTTTTTTTTTCATTTACATTTTCTTATGAAAAATACACATAATATGTGCTTTGTTCAACAAAATATTCGCAATGGAAATGATTCAATACACATGAACTGTTATTTAATTAAAATATCTATGTACCTTTATTAGATAATTAAAATAATGTTTTTTAATGTGTAGGCGGTTGATATATCGAATGGAAGATTGTTTTAATATTTGTAGAATGTGGAATTTACTCAACGCCGTCTATTAGCAAGTAGAAAATATAAGTTTGATGGTTCTGATTGGAATACATGGTTTGTGTATAAAATAAAATAGGTAGTTTTAAAAATTTTCACCTGTTAAAAATTTTTCTTGGTTTGAAATTCTTCCATAATTATAAATTTAAATATTTTTATTTTTTTTTTCATTTTTTTCAATTTGATTGATTTTCTGAATTAAACTTGATTTTTCCATATATTTGATTATATTTAATAACACCTTCAGGGAATTTAAAAATCAATAAACACAAGGGAAAAAATTAATGATTAGAAAAGTTATATCATCAGTTGATGAGACAGATGGACTTACAAAAAAAAAAAAAAAACAAAAAAAGAGAAAAATATAAAAATAAATAAAACAAAATAAAATAAAATCGCCAAATTTGTGCATTTATTATAACTTTGGTATTTACAAGTTCTTTTCTGTGAAATAAATAAATAAATAATGAATTTAAAATTTATTAACAACAACATATCATCTGAATTTTCAGTCACTTTACAAAAAAAAAAATTGTTATTTATTTTATTTAAAAAAAAAAAAACTCATTTTATGTTTTTTTTTTTCTTCTTAAATTTAAGAAGAATACGTTGAGTATGATGATGATGACGGTGAAGATGATGATGATCCACTAGAACTAGAACCAGTATATGAACTGCTTGATGATGAACTGCTTGGATAATATGAACTATATGCTAAATTATGTGCAGAATTTGATCCTGATGTATCCCAACGTGAATATGGTCCACCACTTGATTCCCAACTGTTACTTGCTGAATATGATGATGATGATGGTGGTGTTGTTGGTTCTGGTGCACCGTACGTATTCATTGGTTCAGCTGATGGCATCATTGGCATCATTGACATTTTTAATCCACCTAATTTTTGAATTAAATTATAAATTAAAAATCCCAAAACTAATTTAATTGCCAATTTAGATAGAATTAATGCTTTTATAGCTTTGAGTCCAATCAAAGCAACAAAAATTGGCATTAGAGCTTTCAATTTTAATTTCAAAAGAAGAAGAACTGGGAATAACAATTTTTTTTTCAATAAATGGCCACGACCTGAAATTAAATAAATAACAAAACAAAAGAATAAATAATTAAAAAATTATTTAAAATTCAAAATCAATATTTTTTTTTTTTTTTTTTTTTTAACAAAATTCTTTCAAACCTTCTTCTTTTGGTAATTCAAAATCAATACCACGATCTGATCTGTATGATACAATAGCATTTCCAAAAATCATTTCAGGAAGTTGTAATTTAAATTCATTTGTTTGTAATATTCTTCCAAGACGATTAAAAATTACTTTATTAGCATTATTTTCATTAAATGAACGACCATTTTCTTCATCAATTCCAATCAATGTATCCAAATAATTAATAACTTTCTCTTTAAGACAATGCATTGTATCAACTTTAAAACAATTATCAACAATTGATGATATTAATTCATCACTATTACGTATCCTTGGTGTTTCATTATAAACAGAATTATCAATAATTGCAGCTGCATTCACAATATACACAACACATCCAAATAATATTAAAAATTTTAAATTACCGAATATCATTTTGACAAAAAAAAAATTTTAAAAATAAAATCAGTCGTTTATCGTACACTTATCGTAAATTTTGTTTTTTTTTTGTTTTTTTGTTTTTCAATTAATTTTTTCAATATGATTTTTATATATTGAACCGTGTAGTGGACAATGGGTAAATGATTGTCAATTGTTCGAGTAATGTGTTTTTTATACTGCCGCTCCCATCGAAAAATTCAAATTATTTAAAATATATTTAACTGAATTTGTAGAAAAAAAAAAAAGAAAAAAAAAGAAGTCAATTTACGAATACCTATACTCCAATTCTTCTTCAATATATTATATATTGTTTTAATTTCTTTTGGAGTGTGTAATATTAGTAGTTTTACAATAAACGTAGGATTACAAATTTGTTGTGTCAGTAATTCAAACAAATCCAAAAATTTTAAATACAAGGAAAACTATTTTTTATTGTTGTTGTTGTTATTATTATTATTATTTATTTTTTTTTAAAGTGCATTAAACACTTTTTTTAATGTATCTATATAATGGATGATTATAACTTCACTAGTTCACTGTCATGGCTCATATTGTAGGTGAATTTGTTTTTGTATATTTTTAATAGAAAACTAATTAGTATTCAATCAATGTAATCGTCAGACTTGGATATAAACTATATACGATAGTATAGATACATAATATTATTAAACAATAAAAATTGTATAGATTATTCGGTTATGGAGGAGTTAAAAAGTATATATGTAATTAAAGAGATTTTTGGTTACTTCGTATCGATGCAATATAACGTGATTTCGATATTAATAACTAAAAATTGTCGTACTAAAATGTTTGATTTTTTTTTTATTTTATTTTCTTTTACTTTTGTAATTACTCAAATATAACATAAATGGGAAGTAGTAATATTACATCCGTTACGATTTCATTTATATTTTAAAAGACAAAAAAAAAAAACATAAGCATTTTTGTTTTCAAACATGTATGTATTCAATTCCTGTTACTTGATCTGAATTCCAAGAATACTTATATTTGGATAAAACGGTTATGAGAACACAAACAATAATTTTTTTTTGTATTTGAAGAAAGTGCAAGTGCGTATTTTAAATATTTTTCTATCTATATACTTTTTTTTTTTCATTTCTTTTTTGTCTTTTTTAATTCAGCACACGCATGAAAATATGCGATTATATTCAAATATATACCTACTACACAGAAATCTGTTTTTTTTTTTTTTTTTTGTGAAATTGAAGGGATAACAATAAAAGTATAGTCTAATTTAGTTTTTAACAAAATAAATAATGTCCTTAGAAATTCGACTATAGAAAAAGGAATAAATAAAATATTAGAAAAATATTCTACTAAATAATTTCAATGGAAAATCATTAAAAACAGTAAAAGTTTATTTTTTATTTATCCTTTGAGAATAAACAAAACTTTAATTGACATAAATTTTTTTTTGTTTTCTTATTATATCCTTTGAGAATCAAGAATACTTCTAAAGTTGGAAATACACATTTATTTTTCTATATTACATTTAGAAATAGATAATTTATTATTAATAGATTTTAAATTAAATTCTATGAATTATAAATCCTTATACAGAAAAAAAAAACAAATATCAGAAGTTTTGTCAAAAGCAAAGAGAAACCTGGAACTGTCATGAAAAAATTATTTGATAACACGTGTATTATTGTTCGTTTGGATGAATTTTTAGGTTTTGAATACGCACTATAAAAGTATACTTATATAGTTTCTTAGAAAAGATTTTCTGAAATGTTAATGATTTTCCTTGGCATTGTCGCTAGAAAATGACTTTAAAGTAATTTATTTTATTTATGTTTTTTACAAATTTTATTCTGATTTATTAATTATGAAATAAGTTAAATTACGTTCTAAGCCTTTTGTCTCAGTTTCAGATAAACTTTTGTTCAAGTTTATTTTCTTTATGAAAACTTAATTATAAAAAGCAGTGAAATTTTTGAGATACAAATACCCAAATTGTTATTTTAAAATTTTAATTTAAAATATGAGTACACGATTATTTTGTTTTTTGTTAGTTTTTTTTTCTCTTTTAAATTTTAATGTAAAATTCAAAAACCTTTTTTCTTGGAAAAATTTTCAAAAATTAACTAAAAAGAACTAAAGACAATTCCAAGATAAGTTAACACTTTTTGTCCTTGATTGTGAAAATTAATTGATAAAAGAAAATAGTAAGAAAAACCAAGTGCTCCTTGCAGTTCTTTGAAAAATGTTGTACAAGAAGGTTTAAAAGTCAACTTTTCACTTATTTTGTTTTTGTGGATTCAAATATTTTTTGTCTCATTTTTTAAGACAAAACTCATGATTGTTACACATATGTATATATTATGTATTTGGGATGGCTGAAATGTATATATTTCACATATTCTGAGCAAAAAGTGTGAATTTTATGTTGAAATTTGTTTGGAATTTTTTCAGTATTATTGGTTATTAAAATGGTACACTAGTTATATTTAAAAAATCATACTCCAATATTTTTAAGGCTATTTATAAGCAATTGTCTTCAAGATTTTTTAAGGATATAAAATCTAGTCTGATTTTTAAGTTATAAACAAAAGTTTAAAAAAACTAAAAGTGAGGATATAATTCAGTTGGTATTTCGATAAAAATGAAGTTTTTTTTCTTTCCATTTTCTTTTTTTTCTTCTTCTCATTTCTTTGCGTTATCTACTACTGTGGTTCCGCTCTCATAGTTCTCAGACTCTAGACAGTTCGGTCTTGTGTTAAATTTTCCATTTCCTTTTTTTTCTTTTTTTTTTTTAATTTTTAAATTTTAGTTACAAGTTGTTTATTCGAAAACAAAACTTTCTCATAAAAGCTTTATTTTAAATTTTCTGAATATTGTTTTCAGTATTGCAGTTCATATTTTGTCTAAAATGTAAATGACTCAAAAAGTCTCAGTTTTTATTTAAAAATTTTTCTGATGACTTTGTTTTTTTTTTATTGATTGATTTAAAAAGTCTTTCTGTAACATTTGCATAACGGCTCTTACCTATATAAAATAAAATTAAGAAAGTTCTTGAAATTTTTCAAAAAAGGATAAAAAGAATTTAAAATTAAAAATTATAATTTAAAAAAAAAAAAAAGAATATAAATTGCCGAGAATAATGTAATGTTATCCACTACTAATAGTTTCTTAGTGTAAGTTCGATCCTTAGTGATACTTATTAATAATTTTTAAGCTCATAATTTAAAAAAAATACAGAGCTCAATTTTATTTTGAATTTTAAAATAAATATGTAGCTAAAAAAAATCGTTGTATGTAATCTTACTGATTTAAATTAAATTTGAAGAAATTGAAAAAGAACAAAACAACAAAAATCACAAAGAAAATAAAAAAATCCTTATTTAGCAATGATTTACCAATAAATAAAAAAAAAATTCACATAAATTTTATCCTTTTATTTGAACAAAAAAAAAAAAAAAACAAATAATAAATGAAAATTCTTAAGAATGAAAGTGAAAACAATTCTTATGAAATCAGTTCTTTTTTTTTTTTCTTTTTTTTTTTATTAAACAGAATCAACAATTCAAATTTCAATAAATTAAATAAATATTTAAATTCGCCTATATAGCTAATTTTTTTTTTTTTTTACTTTGAAATATTAAATTAAGCGTAAGCATTATAGGCTAAATTTTGTGCATTAAATTCTGGAACGGATTCAACATTTGAGAATGATCTTGCATCCCATGGGCCATGTGCCGTAATAGCTGCAGGATGATGATGATCAACGGCAATCTATTTTAATTAAAAAAAAATTATTATTTAATTAAATACAAAAAACTATTAAATTGAATTTAAAACAAACGCAAAAAAAAAAAAAAAAAATACACCTACCTTTTTACAAAGTTGGAAAATTGCTAAACCAACAGAAACTAAGAATGATAAGAAACCAAGTTGAAGTGCATTCCATGCTTTTAGTCCGAGTACACCAAGAGCTAATGGAATTAAAGTCATTGCTTTAAGAAGGACAAATACCATGATTGGAATTGCAATTCTCTTCAATTTATGTTTACGTCCTGTGAAAAAAAAAAAAAAATTACAAAAAAAAAAAAAATTTAAGAAAAATGATTTAAATTATGAAATAATTTTATTTATTTCTGAATGTTTACCTCTTCCTTCAATGTCAGTGGGTAATTTAACTTTCAAAGTCAATTCATCATTGTTGATATTTCGTGGTGATACAGTTATTTTAGAATCAGCAAATGGCATATTGAATGTGACATCATGACTTTGAATGTATTTTCCTACACTTTCTAAGAGATCATTTTGTCCACGAGCTTCATTATCATTATTATTAACATAACCATTTGATCTCACTTCAACATCATCGGTTAACTAGAAATTACAAAACAAAAAAAAAAAAAAAACAAAAAAAAAGGATTATATAATTTCCGAGTAAGCAAAAACTTTCCTTTTTTTTTTTATTCTTTTGCTTTTTCTTACTTGATAGTTATCATTTTTAAAAATAGTATCAATGAAATTCATCACTTTAACTTTAATACAAGCCATTGAATCACTACCACTATCACAATTTGATCTCATTTCTTCAACCATACCATCTAATGGTGTTCCTTTCCAAAAATCTGTATTAATAGCAGGATTTGCTGTTGTTATAGCAATAAAACCAATTGCAAGGATGATTTTTATCATTGTTAATGCCATTTTTTTTTCTTCTATTTAATAATAATTTAAGAAAAAAAAAATATCCTTTGTTTATGATGCGTTATTTTTTTTGGTTGTTTTTTTATTTATTTTTATTTTTTTTTTATACCAAATGATATGGTCGCTTCAATGGAACGGTACTGATTGATATTAGATATTCATTGTTTTGCGATTTTTATACTTGAATGAATTACTAAAATAGTAAAGTATATATTAAAAAGAAAACAAACTATCGATAACATTTTATGAATGTTTGATGGTGAGGTAAATATTTCATATGTTTACATGTATGTATGTATGTAGATATGTAAAATTGTATATTGAATATTTTATTGTGTATTTTCTGGCAATTTATTTTGTTAACACCCCACATTATCAACAATTACATATATAACTTGTATATATACTTTATTTAAAATGATATGTAGCGGTCAATTTATTGTCTTTTACACACATTAAAATTTTATTCCTTCAATGGACATATGTAAATACGTTTTAATGGTAATGTGGGGAAAAATGTATATGAGATTATTTGAAATACAAAATAATTCATAATGTATATATGTAAGTACTACTGTTTATACAATTTTCTATCTATACTTCCGATCGACCGCATTTTCCTTAGTATATCATTTTCATACATAACACAAGAAATCAAACTTTTACACCTTAATATATCTTATATATATCGCACCTGTGTATTGTAGATAGAGGGTTTGTATTGGGCATTAGTGTCACGTTCATTTTAAGGCTAAAAGATTAGAATTTTAATCAGTTGATGAAGTTTACATTAAAAAAAAAATAAAAAATGAAAAAAGAAGAAAAAATTTGTGGTATAATAAACAGAGAAAATAATATTCGTACATTTTGATTTTACTTTTGTTATAAATTCGTTCATGTTGTTGACTATTTGGTTGGCCAAGTTTAAATTCAGAAGACTAAAAGCTGATTAACATTGGTTGGGTGAATAATTTTTTTAAATTAGATTTTTTTTTTTTATTTTTTTTTTACATTTTCTTTTTGTTTTTCAAATTTTAAATTTTTTAACAATTTTTTGTTTGTTTTTACATAAAAAAAAAAGTTTCACTTTATAACATAATTCAGTCAGTATAGATACAGATACTTTAAATTTCATTTTATAACATAAATTAAAGTATCTGTATCTATACTGATTAAATTCATGATAACATAATTGACAATTTTTAAATTTAAATTCTAAAGATAACAAAATAAACATTTTTTTATAATAATTGTATTTTATTTTAATTGCTTTTGTATTTTTTTAATACTGCGTAATTTTTAGAGATTTATTTTTTTTTTTCGTTTTATAAAAATTAGAAGAAAATGAAAATTAAAAAATTTAATTAAAAATAATTTATTATAGTTTCAGAATTAAGGAAGCAATAGGAAGAATTATATTGTAGAAAATCCAATGATAAACATCTAGAAATTTCTAATAAAAGAGAACAAAAAAAAAAGGAAAAAAAAAAGAAAAGGAAAAGCTTTTAATTGGACATTATCATGCAATTAGAAAATTTTATTAAATTAATCTCACTTTTTTTTTTCTTATAATTTTTTTTTTTTAGTAAAATCTATAAAACTTCCCTAATAAATTCAATTATGATGAATTTGATTTTGATTTTTATTTTTTCTTATAAAAAATTCCATATTAATAAAATTATTTCGCTCCAAGGATTTTATGTAAAATATCATAATAATGAAATGTACTGTTTGTGAAAAGATTTTAATTGTTGATCCTTCGGAGAAATTTAAATTTTATAAGGAAAAATATAAGGAAAGGATTTTAATTTTAAGTTTTAGGTTGTCTTTAAAAATCTTGTTGAAAGAAATTTGAATTTTAAATTCATTAAAAAAAGTAAATTAACGTGAAAAATATATATGTACATATGTATAAGAATATCCTTCGTAATTATTATATTACATTAAAATTAAAGAGTTTTTTCCTGTATTTTAAAACCTTTATTAGAAAAAGGACATTTTACTGTATACTCACTCACATTTACGTATTATTTGATGTTTTTGGATTCAAAAACAAATAAAAGTGTACAAAAACAAGAGCAGAATGACATAACCTTTTGTATATATTGATTTCTAAAAAGACATTTTCGAATTTTCGTTTTTAAAAAGAAAATCTCTGAATACAAATTCTTTTGAAGTTTATCTAATATTTTTTCTATAATGATTTTATTCTATTTTATATTCAATGAAATCAGGGCCGGATCTAATGAATTTGGCGCCCGGTGCACTTATAATTTTTGCCGCCCTTCGTTATGAAATTTTTTTAAATGTGTACGTACATGTATAAATGCATGTTCATTTTCCGCGCCACCCTGTAGGTAGAACATAAAAGCCCCTTTTTTTTTAAAGAAGTATCCCCTATAGGCCTAATCCTCATTCAACATATTTTTTCAAACGAAAACATATTTCAAAGCTACTTGAAATACATATTTTCATAATATTAATCGATTATTTTAAAATTATCATTTGATTTTGACTTTTTAATTATTTAAAATCTAAAAAATTTATTTACTTTGTTCCATTTAAAAAAATATGTGATTGTATCTTAAAAAGAAATAAAAAATATAAAATAAAATAATAATAATAACAATTCAAAACAATAACATAATCAATAGTAGTTATAAAAATTAAACAAAAATTATTCAAAACAGTCTTCTTAGCAAAACAAAAAAAAAAATAATAATAATAACAATAATAATAATAATAAAACGTTAAATAAATAGAAGAAATTAAAAAAAGTATTGAAAGTAGCTTCCTTAGCAAAAAACATTATTTAATGAATAAATTTGTAGTTATCGTTCATTTATTTTTCAAATTTACACGGCGAGCTTTAAATTCTTCATAATCAAAAATTAGAGATGCGATGGTACAAATTTTTTACTTGCACCATTTCAACGCAAGTTTCATTGTAAAAGAGAATAAAAGTGAGTATGCGATGAAATTCGTTATAATTTTTTCATAATCAAGAACTAGATATGCGATGGTGCAAATTTTTTACTTGCACCATTTCAACGCAAGTTTCATTGTAAAAGAGAATAAAAGTGAGTATGCGATGAAATTCGTTATAATTTTTTCATAATCAAGAACTAGATATGCGATGGTGCAAATTTTTTACTTGCACCATTTCAACGCAAGTTTCATATTAAAATTTAAAGAAAATGTTTGTGCGATAAGGAACGATATAAATTTTACCATATAAAATTTTGATAGCGTTGGAGCAAAAAGCTTTTCTGCTCCATGAGTTGAAATTGAAGCTGATGCCTATATACAGTCGCATTCTGTTTTGACGTTATATTTCCTCTTAACTTAACACACAAAATAGTAAAAATAAATGCAAGTATGTACATACATACATACATATGTAGTAATATTTTTAAATAAATGAACACCGAATATTAGTGCGTCGAATAAAAGGTACTTTTTAGAAATGTTATGCATATAAGAATTATCTAATATGAATATATGTACATATTACATAATACATACATATGTATATGTATGATCATATATATTTAAATTAGTGAACTTTGAAAATTGTTCTCTTTTATGTTATTTTTTATTAAACAAAATTTAAATAAGTGAGCAGTTATTTTCAGCGCCCCTAAGTTTTAGCGCCCGGAGCGAGTGCTCCAGCTGCTCCTATGGTAGGGCCGGGCCTGAATGAAATTAATTAATCATTAAAATTTCTGAAAGTATCTTCATACATATACATACTTAATTGTTTTTTTACCGACATATTAAGGATATAAAAAATTTAAAAAAAAGGGTTAAAGAAATTGTGTAGCAACAATATTTTATTTCCAGGTAAGGGTAAGAAATAAAGATTGTTTATTTTATCATTTTTTTATCTTGAGTCAATAGATCCTTTAAAATTTTATAATTCATAATATTCAATTCAACAACATTGTATAATTCATTTTTACTCATTTTTATTCTTTCACATTTTAAAGTGATATTAAAAAAAAAAAATACATAACGTAAATGAAATTGCACATACTTCTTATGCATACTCAATTTTTATATACATATATACATATGTATATATATTTTTTTTAATGAAATGGAAAGTTGAGCAAAAAAAAAAAATTCAAAATAAATAAATTTTCACCAAAAAATTATTATTATTCAAATTGAAAGTAAATTTTCAGACTTATAAAGTTTATATTAAGAAAAAAAAAAAAAAAAACTTGTAAATAATACAAAATCAGTAAAATTATTAAAATAGAAAAAAAAAAAAATCGTGCTATTGTTATTTTCTCCTTTGCCAAGTAATCAATCATACAATGCAAAGTATCTGTAGTATATACCCTTGCCTATTCATTAAAAAAAAAAAATGAAGAAGAAAAATGAAAAAAGAGAATGAAAAATAAAAAATTTCACTTGATTCCCGGACATTTTTATATAAATCCTTATTTAATATTCAGGACATGTTTTAATTTGATTTTTTGGTTCATAATATCAATGTCTCAATATCAATGCCATGTAGATATTATAAAAAATTACATTTGTTTTTTTTCAAGCTAAATAAAAATCAAAGACAAAACTGCAGAAAAAAAATATTTCTTTCATAAAAAATTTATTCCTTGTATCATTTATGCTGTTGTCGGTGTAAACAAAAACACAAATATATACAACAACAACAAAAAAAATCGAAGTGTTTATATCATCATCATATCTTTTTGTTTTTTTTTTTTTTAAGGGGAAAAGTATATTTTATATATTTTTTTTGTTTTTCATTGATTGTAAAAATTTAAATTAATATACTTTACGTTATGCCATCATTTAATTAATTATAATACAATTGATATTGATACCTTTTTGTATCTTTTTTTTTTTTTGTTTTTTAAATAGATATCATGAGTTGAGTGGTAAAATTGACGCGACAAAGAATTTCTTTTTGCACTTAATCAAAATATTAATAATGTTTTTACGATGTACATATTTAATTACAATGAACAACAACAAAAAAAAAAAAAGTAAGTAAATAACGAAACAGAAAAAAAAAAAAAAAGGTTTGGTATAAAGTCTAATTAAAATTAATTTTGTTTATCGAATTTTTTTTTTTTCTTTTCTAAAATAAATATCAAAAAAAAAAAAAAAATAATAAATAAAAAAGAAAAGCTAACAGACTTTCTACACACCATCTAAAATCAAGTAAAATACATAAATAACAATTATTCAGACAAAATAGGAATATTTTAATATGTATATGAAATTAGTAGAAAAAAAAAATTGAAAAAGAAAAATAAGAAGATGATGGAGAAGAAGAAGAAGAAGAAGAAGAAGAAGAAGAGTATATAAGGTTTAGGAGAAAACGTGATTTGTAATTTAATTTAATTAAGATTTAAGAGTTTTCGAATTTCAAATAAAAACAACATTTTCGAAATCAATTTGTTTTTATTTTTGAAGGATGAAATATCAATTTTGTTTATTTTTTTTTTTTTTTTAAGATTCCATTCAATTGATTTTTTTTAGGGAACTTTCTAGCAAAAACAAAAAATATAGAAGGATAAGACCAGAAATCAAGTGACATTCAGAAAAGTTGTTGTAATTTTATTCTCATGGAAAATAAAATTTTATTATAAATTATAATGTGTTTTTGGCAATTTACTGGTATTAGATATTAATTTGAATAAAATATTTACATGGTCTATAATATAGAATCCGGTTAAATAAAGCCTAAATCTAGCCTGTAACATAATATGATCTTTATTATCATATTATAACAATATAAAATTAGAATATGAAAATAAATATAAATATCTAATATTAGAAGATATTTAAATTCAATTAGAATCATCTAAATGATATACTGCTGAGATTATAACAATCACATTCACTTTGTCCTTTTTTTTTAAAAAACAACAAGCTTGTGTACGAATTACACACGTGTCAAATTTTCTTAATAATAATAATAAATCTAATAATTAATACACAAAGGTCAAAATTGAATCAAGTATACATTAGGTAAAGTATAAATAAACACAAAAATATATTTTATAATATCATACATACTTAATTTTTTTCCTAAAAATAAAACTACATTTTTTTTTTTTGTTTTTTTAAATTTCAAATTGGAAAAATTCTATGGAAAATTTTTTTGCGCATAAATTACAAGTCAAGTACCTTTCACATTAAAATTAGATTTTCATAATCTAATCACAAAAAAAAAAGAAAAAAAAAAAAACAGAAACCTGTAATAAACTTGTGTAAGCTAACAGAAAAAATCAATTATTTTATAAAAAATAAAAATAATTAGCTGAAAAACAATACTTCTAGAATAATAAAATATTTATCGCATGCTTAGAGTTTATTATGCCCTACTTCTTAAGAATTTTCAATTATTATTTGATATTATAATGACGTCATTTAAAAAAAAATGATATTTAAGATTTTTTTTTGTTGCATAGTAATTTTTATATACCTATATTTTTTTTTAAAGTGAGGACGATTTTTCAAAAGAATTCATGATTACAAAAATCTTCAGAAAAAAAAAAAATTTTTTTTTTTTCGTTACTAAGAAAAGAAACAAAGAGAAGAAAAAATTAAAAAGGCTTCTTTATATACTTTCAAAGTTCATTGTATGGACAGGATAATGAATAAAAACAATAACTGGAAACCTTAGAAAAAATTTCAAACAAGTGAATACATTTTTAGTTAAATTAAAAAAAAAAAAAAAAAAAAAACTAAATAAAATCAAAACAAGAAAAAAACAAACATAGAAATTTTTTCTTTGGTCATGTGGAAAAATAAATAGATTTATTTACAGAAATTAACAAAATAAATTAATGAAATCGTATCTTAATAACAACAAAAATTTCGCTGTTTAATAATTTAAATTTTTTTTTTTTTATTTAGCTAAAATTAAATTTGTCTTGCATATGCCATTTCTTGAGCATCTAATTCACGAGCCCATCCATGATGTTCCCAATCATTTGGTGGTGGAATATGTTCAACATGTGCAATATGATCAACATGATTTGGAATATGATCGACATGATGTTCAATATGATGCGGAAGATGTTCAATATGATGTGGAAAATGTTCGATATGATGTGGAAGATGTTCGATATGATGTGGAAGATGTTCAATATGATGATGTTCTAAATGTGCATGATGTGGATAATGAACAACTTCATAATTAATAACCTGAAATTGAAATAATTTTTTTTTTCATTGAATTTTGTTTTTTTAAAAATACTTATTTTTTTTTAAAATACTTACTTTTGGTTTTGCTAATTTAAAAATGAATAGAGCACCAGTTAGTACTAATGATAAAAGACCTAATGTTGTAGCTTTCCATGCTTTTAATGCAATTAAAGCTAATGCAATTGGAACAATAACGAATGTTTTAAATTTGAGACCAAGTAAAAATGGAATCATAACTTTTTTAACAAAACCACGTCCTGGAAAAGAAAAACATAAATAAATGTTTAAGAAAAAATAAATCAACATTGATAAGATTATATTAACGAAAATAAACTATTATTACCTTCAACAGCATTGCCATCAGTTAATGGTACTTGTAAATCTTCAGCTAATCCTCCTTGTAAAAAGGATTTTGGAAGTAATGCACGTGCTTGTTCAGATCTCAATACCTCTGGAGCTTTTATCTTCAAGGAATGAGTTGTTAGAAAACTATCAATTTTATCAAATAATTCAATTGTTGTATCATCATTATTATTGCTACGTTCTTGTTTTTGTGATGAAAAATTAATTGTTTCATCATTTCCAGTCTTAATTATTGATAAATCTTCAGTAATTTTTATTTCATCCTGTTTAACAGCTTTACTTATCCATGATAATGCTTTTGGTTTGACACAGCTGGTCGATAATTCACTTAAACATGAATTATAAATATCTATAACAAGATCTGTTGCTGATTTATCTGCTAAAACACTACCACAACAAAAAGTTAATGCCACCAAAAGGATTGATAAAATATTTTGTTTCATTTTTTCTTTTTTTTTTTTTTTTAAATGGTTTTTGTATAACCTTTTTTACTTATTAAAAAAGAAAACAAAAATAATGGACTAAAAAAATAATATAATATGTTAACAGTATGAAATCACAATAAGATTTGTGTTTGATTATTACTTGACGATTGTTTTTATACGACACCTTTCAATGATTTCAATTTTAATTGGATAGTGGAACAATTTTTGAAATTCTTTCACTAAGAGGGAATAAAAATATTTAATACGAACAAACAGATACATAAATACATAAATGTTTGATTCAGATTTCTTAGTTTTTTTTTCTTCTTCATATGTGTATAAATTATTTTTTTTTATTTTAAATTTAAATGGTCAGCATAGTAATATAATTTGAAAATTTTTAAAACTGACCGGATGATGATAAAGAGGGAAATCAGGTTGATACGTGATGTGGGTGAATAAATTCTATATTATAATTTCATATGAATCTTTTTCTGTGTATATTTATTTAGTATATCTAAACAAATTATGTTACATATAGTATATGAGTATATCGTTCAAAATGGATAGGAACATATATTATGAGGAAATATTATGTTTAACTTTTATTGTTTTTTTTCAAATTTAAAAGTTAAGGTAAAGGTTTTAAAAAATAATCACAATATGACTTAATTTTTTGTTTGTTTGTTTTGTTTTAATAATTTTAATTATCCCGATGAATATAAATTTTAATTTTCTTTCAAATGAAGTTGTGATTTTCACTTTCATTCCATTCAAAAAAAAAAAAAAAACATTTTATTTATTTTTTTTCTGTAAAAAAAATTTTTAGACAATTAAAATAATTTTTGTTTGTTTATTGTTTTTATTTTCTGTGAGTTATTACGTGGGTTTACTGAAAGATTATTGTTTTTTTTTGTTTTTGCAAAGTAATATTTCTTGTTTTATTTATTTATTAAAGATAAAATTAAATTATATAGAAAATCGATGAAATCCTTTTTTAAATCATTTATATAGCGCCTATTAAAAAAATAAAAAGGTAGAACCTTTTAAAAGTAAATTAAATTGTTTTTTATTTCTTTATTTTCTTTTTTCGTTAATAAAATATAATTTAATTAAATACTTTATAAAAAAAAACCCGAGAAAACAAATAAAAAAAAACCGAATATAAATTATGTATCTAACAATAAAGATTTTCAAAGGTCTCATGTGAGATATTTTATTTGAAATTTTTAAATAGCTTACGGTCATCGTTTCAATTATAATTTTTATTTACCATATACATATGTTTAGCGAAAGATTGAGTTTAATATATGCGATGGAAAAGGTTTTTCTTACATATATTTTTTTTATATATGTATGTATTGATGTGTATTTTAAAAGATAAGAATTTAAAAAAAAAATAAAAATATGAATAAGTCAAATTAAGAAAAAGATTGGGTTTAATGTCTGCTTACAAAAAAATCAATTTAAATTTCATATCCCCTGGATAATAATTTTTTAATTCAAAATAATGGATTTAAAATCATAGGAGTATTTTAATAAATGTATTGGAAAATTAATTTTAGAAAAGATGAAGAAGAAATAGAAGAAAATATCAATATTTTTGGAATTAATTGGGAAAAAAAACGTGAACAACAAAAAAAAAAAAAACGATATGAGTACTAAAGCTAAATCATCGAAACTGTTACGTTGACCAATCAACAAACAGGTTGAATTATATTTTGAAACCTGATATACTAAGGTGAAATTTTGTAGAAATTTCACCAATAGGTAGAATTAGATTTTTTTCATACCTTATATTACTTACTAAATTAACAAACGAAATGATCGCAGCTTTTAACGATCAGGATAAACCATGATACAATAACTATAGGTAGTCTATATGAAAAAAAGCTTCTCTTCTTCTTCCATGCTGGAGCTTTATTTTTTCGTCGACCTGTGCCAGATGTGAAAACTGTGCCAGATATTAATATTGTTTTGATGTTTGTGAATATTCTTTTTTGTGTAATACATATATTAAATAATTATATACATATTATATTATAATTATATATAAAATTAAAATAAATTTATTGTGGTTTTTATATCGTAAAATTTTTAATTTATTATATTTAACATGGTTGGGTGTAAACGTAAAGTAAAAAATTGCAAAAACAATAGTGTTAAAAAAAATTTTGATCGAACAATACGCTTCTTTGAGTTTCCCACAAATCCAGAAATTCGCGACAAGTGGATTAAGTGTTGTGGACAAAAAATTATAAATATTGAAAATGCACGCGTGTGTTCTGCTCATTTTGTCGAAGAAAATTATAGACTGGAAGACAGGCTTCTCCAAATACCCATTAAAAAAAGAAAACTTGATCTAAATGCAGTTCCTTCAGTAAAGTGTTTTGAAGAAAAATTTGATGAAAGAAGTAAAAGGGCAGCAAAACGATCTCGAAAAGAAATAATAAGAACAGTTCTAGATGAATATAAGTAAGTACCAATTTTACTATCAATAGTAAAAGTACCCAAAATTTATTATTATTATTATATTATTTTAATTATTATTATTGTTGTGAATTTATAGTTCTGAAATAAAAGATTGTACCACAGAAGTAATTGATAAAGAAAATGAGGAAGTTATAGAAGCATCAATTTCAGAAGAAAAGTGTACTCATACATGGATAGATCAACTTTCGGAAGGAGGTTTAATTAAGCCTTCATATTTTTTTTTTGGAAAAAATAAAAGAATTAGAAAAAATATTTATACAAATAAATGGTACAAATATAAAAAAAACATAAAAATTGTTTTCAATTTCTAATTTCAATTTCAAAAAATATAAACTTGCCAATAGAATGTAAGCAATTATATTTTAAATGTAGAATTTATTTTAGATTGAAAGATTTAAATTTAAAAGAAAATTATAAACACATAAAAAAAAACAACAAAAAATGAAAAAAATCATATTATAATAAATAAAAATCTTTGTTTTATTCAAAATTAACAATTTTATAATTGTTATAATCATGTTATAATTGAGTGTTTCTGGCACAGTGTGACATAACGAAAAAGCTTTTATTGAAAGCTTCTCTCGATGTAGATTACCTATAGTTATTGTATCATGAGGATAAACTATAATTTGTTGTGTTGGGGTGTGCGTACAATCCACGTTAGTATTTCAGGGTTAATTGAGGTTTTCAGGATGAGCAAATATCAAAAGGTATTCAAATTATTTTTAAAGATCATAGTAAAAGCTTATCTGCGTTAAAAAAAAAAAACACAATTTTGACTTGGATTTATTACTATCTATTAAGTTATAATTTAGAAGAAAATAAGCATCTCTAAGTACTCACATATTAATTCTATGTGTCAATGAAGAACTAGTGCGTTTTAGCCAATTGAACTCGCCGAATTGGAAATCTTTTTCAATTTCAATTAGAAAAGTGTATAGATTCAATATAATTAAACTCCAGCAACAAGAATTGTAAATTTATTTTTATAAAAAAAATTTTTCCAGAAAATGATTCGCAATTGTAATGAATATTAGTTGACATAATTAAATTTCCTATGGTGAATGTTAAATTCAGTGAATTAAATTTTTTGTAGAATAATATCATGAGATAAACCTCAAAATAAATATGTATACAAAAAATTAAAAATATTTTTCATAAAAAAAATCAATTTTATAATTTCCTTTATTTTAATTTTTCCTTTTTATTATTTTGTTGATTTGTTTTTGTGTTTATTTAATCAACAATATTCAAAATGTCATTATTTATTAAATGAAAACATATACAAAATATTGTTACTTATAATTAAAATAATAAACCAATATTGAAATTTAAACTTGTTTGTTTTTTTTTTTTCGTTTTTAAATTAATATTAAAACAAAAATGTAATATATATGAAAAATAAAAATAAATAAATAAATAATACATGAAAATAAATAATACAAAATAAATAAACTTAATTAATCATTAACTCACAAATAAAATAAATAATAAAAGTAATTACTTAATGTCATTTTCTTTTTAAATTCTTATTTTGATAGTTATGAACCTTTCCAGAAAGTTCTATATTTACTTTTGGCTTAAGAGGTATAGAAATAAATAAAAATAAAAATATTAAATCCTATTAGTACCATATTTTTAAATATTGAAATTCTTGAAAAAAAAAAAAAAAAGAAAAAAAAAATTAAGTTAATTAATTTTAAGAATTTATCTAAATGAAAAATTAAAAAAATACGAGTATATAGATTATATAAATAAATATTCACACAATAAATATTAAACACAAATTATTATTAATTCTAGAAATTTTATCTTTAAAAAATGCTTATTTTAAATTCATAAATTATTAATTAACAACACCATCAATGTTTTTTTCCCTTTTTTTCCAAATTAAAAAAAAAAAAAAAGTCTTCCTCCAAACAGAATTATAAATAATATAACTTAGAAGTATATTTAAATAAATTTAATTACAAATTAATTTTTAAACTAAAAAAAAAAAGGAAATTAAAATATCATAGAATAATTAATAATAAAGTTTTTTTTTTCTTCTTTATTCGGTACTAATCGAACAATGTGGATATAATCTCATACAATCACTTTGTTCTTGTCCATCACGAGCTGCCTGAACATATCGATAAAATCTTATAGCAGCTGTATTTGTTGATGATGGCTTCTCAAGTTCACTGGTATCCCTGAAAATAGATAGAAAAAATTGAATAAATGAGAAAAAAAAAAGTAAAAGGATAAGAAATATCATAAAAATAAAAAATTTTAAGGATAATGTTTTTAAGGGTATTAAAACAAGAACATTTTTAATTTATGGTGACCTTTGACCTTAATAGTTTTTTTGCTTTCAATTTTAGAAATCGATAGCTGAATTTATTTGAAATACAACCTAACGTGTTGACAAGTTTTCATTAGAAATCAGTTTTAAAATTTGAATAACATCGGATTTTAATCTCATCAAAGTTGAATTTAATTTTGTAGATTTTTTCGTGCTTTTAAAAAAGTATGTTCACGAAAAAGTAGGAAATTTAAATTTGTCCAGGATATTCCTAAAAGGTTCTCTACTAAACAATCTTAAAGTGGAAAATTAAAAATAATTTTTTCATACATAAATAAAATTCACATATTACTACTTTTTAAATTTTTATATGGAAGGATTGTGACTTTATGCTGTTATATATTAAGCTGTACTGCACTGATTTGAGTCAAACAGGAAGAAATAGGACAGAAAATACTGCAAGATAACTGGAATATGATTTTATCAGAACAAGTGTTTAAATGAAGAGAGTTGCAGTAAGCAGGAAAAGGTTTTTTTTTCTCCAGGAAACGACATTTTTGTGTATTTTACAATATCTTTTATCCTTGTTTATTTAGTAGAAAGCCCTTTATGAAATATTCTGCCAAATTTCAGATTCCTACTCCTTCCAAAAATACTTTTTGAAAGCATGAAATTATCTGCAAAATTAACTTCAACACTGAAGTTCTTATGTAAAATTAAAGCAAGGTGGAAGTGTTAATTGAAAATTTGATTTATTTGTTGTTATATGTCCTAAACCTTTCAAATTAATTATTGTTTTGTCTTTTTTAGATTGAAATTTATTTTGAGAAAAAAACTATAACGTATGGATTATTCGAGCTATATACTTTTTGAAATAGTGAAATTTTCATTCGTCCTTTCAAAAATCACTGTGTGAAGCTTGATATTTATTTTAGCCGTAAAAGCACACATTCCTTTTTTTTAAAAATTTTTTTTTTTATGTTAACTATTTGTTTTACTTAATAGTTTTGGTTCGCATTTTTTTGTTTGTTTTTTTTTGTAAACATTTATTTGAAATATTTTCCATGACTGAATAATAAAATTAAAAATTGTTTATATATTCATTTTGTTCCAATAAATGCTCAACGTAAATAGAATTTTTATATTTATTTAAATAAATAAACTAGAACATGTTTTATCCATTTATGTATTTACTTTTATATGACAAAATTTTTATATAGCAAAAAAAAAAAAAAAATTGTATATATTTTTGCATGATTATTTCTAATAATTATATTGACAATATTATTCCATAAAAATATATTAGATACTTCATTTTGCGTTTTTTATTTCATGCAATTCCTATATTTACAATAAAATTTTATATCATAAATGACAACAGCTACCATTAAAGAAAAATTTCAAATAGAAAATAAAATAAATAAAAAAAAAAATATTTACCCACAAAAATCAAACAAAATAAAGCAATGAAAATGAAAATTGTAAATTGCATGACCTAATTTTAGTCTAATAATTTTATATTGACACCAATAATATTTTATATTGAATATACTCATACTTATGAAAAAAAAAAAAAAAAATCCCATTATAGGTGCATATACCGTTAAATTAGGTGACAGTTTTTCTATATTTATTCTTCTTCTTTATGGTTTATTAATGTTGTTATTATAATTTTTTTTTGTAGATAAAAAATATAAAAAAAAAAAAATATATTTAATGAAATAAATTCATATTTAAAAATGGCATATAATATGTATATACTATATTGCGACCTCATATGTATCATATATGTATGTATATTGAACCTCAAAACGCATAAAGGAAATTGCTTATTAAAAATGCATAATTTTTTCCTTTATAACTTCAATTAATTTGTAAAAAAAAAAACAAGAAAAAAAATTACAAATAATAAAATACAAGACATATATTATTAAAAAAAAAATATACACACACCTTTTTTTTATATAAATTTGTCACATTATCATCAAAAGTGCAAGATACCTGCATGTATGTAATCTAATTGTACATACATACATATGTATATTCATAAAAGAATACGAATAGAAAAAAAAAATTTGTTTTTACGATAATAGTGTTGTAAGTGGGTGATTCAACCATAAATTTATTATTCATAAGCTGTGAAGTGTATACAGTAAAAAAAAAAATTGCTACTTATACCACAAAATACCATTTAATATATATACGACACTTTAGGTGTACATATACTCGTACATACATATATATACTGTACAATAATGAAAATAAAAATATTATAGAATTATTATTACACTGTTTCAGACTTTATCTGTTACGTTAGCTAATTTTATATCACTGATTGTTATTTTTTTTTTTCTATTCATTTATGATTTATCATAGATGGAAGGTTTGTATATATTTTATTAAAGGGAAATTGTAATTATAATGAAATTATTGTTTTAAAAATTTACTTACATCAGTATGTCTGTCTGTTCGGTTTTTTTTTTTCCTATTGTAAAGAGCAAACATATCGAATTAAGAGGTAATTCTAGTTTGAAATTTTGAAAAAAAAAAAAATTTCTTTTGTTTTTGATTTTATTTGAAAATATGAACCTCCAAAAATATGTATGTTTTCAAAAGTCCTTTTAGATTTTGAATTATGACCTTTTGTAAGGGAAATCTTATGCGTTTTACTCTAAAATCAAATTTTTCAATTGGCGTGATAAAATAAAAACTAACCCTCCAATATTAAGCTGAAATTGTTTTACATTATTCGTTATACTGTGAGCCATCAGTTGAATCGCGGATAAATTACCATGTTCAAAATATCGGAGTTTAAAAAAATTAAATATTTACTTGAAAAAGAAATGGAAAAATTTGATATTTTCATTTCAGATGGTTGCAATTTTATTGATTGTTTTCATTTTTTTTTTTTTTTCGATTCAAACGATAGTGGCGCTCTTTGTTAGTAATAATTATTTTGTTCAATTCTGACATGTCTTCATTGAATTGACCCTTACGCTAACCAGATAAAACTTTCCAAAGGTTTCCACTTTACCCGATGAAATTTTGCAGAAATAATTATTTTTAAAAATTTTTTCTTATACATATTTAAGTTCAGAAGTGTTCTAAGTATATTTTTTTTTTCAATAAAAACGCTTCAAACTAGAAATACCCCCTTAATGCATTACAATAACTTTAATTTAACTTTTTTTTTTTTTTGTTTGCTAAATAATAATAAATTTTAATTGAAACCATTAATTTTTGTGAATTTTTATACCTTTACAAGCAAATATACTTATTATAATAACCTTTTATTTTAACATAACCACATTTCTAAATGATATTTGTCTCGGCTGGACATTGGTTTCAAATTTCAAAACAACATTAATGTAATAATCTTTTATATGGATATCAAATTTAAAATTTAATCACCGATTAAATGATATAAATGATAAAATTCTATTATATTTCAACAATGTCTGTCTGAAGATATATGTATATATTTTTTTAAATTCATTAAAAAAGTTAAATGATGTTTAGTGAGACAAATGATTAAATTTTATCTATTAAATTTGCATGATGATGATGATGATGAGAAGGTCTATTATTAAAATAAGTATATGTATAATATATTGTACATAGTAGTAATATAAGGTGAGAAAGTCTTGGTTGTCTGATTATTAACTGGGTTTCATTGAATAAAAAACATTCAAAGTATACATATAGGTAAATTTATGTACAATAGTATGTCCCACCCACAGTCATTATTAAACGTTGAGGAACTAATTATAATTGTTTTTGAGATAAACATATGTAAGTAATTTTTTTTTTTTTTAGAGAATTTTGTTTGTTTGTTTGTTAATTCATGTATTTTGTATAGTTGAGGTTATTTGGTTAAATTATTATGTTGTAATCAAGTTGTTTAGTTTTAGATTTGAATTTGGGCAAACAAAAAAAAACAACAAAAAAAAATACATTTTGTTGTTTTACTTTTATCTGATAAATTTTGTTTAACAATAATAATAATAATGTGTGGGAAATTTAATGCATTTATGATTATAATGATTTTATTAATTTTTATAAAAGACAAAATTACCTTTTTTAATTATTGTGTTTAATTGTTGTTATTGTAAAATGTCATTAATTTGTAAAAAAAAAAAAAATAATAATTAATTATGCTTTTGAATTTTTTCATTCAATTATTTTCTTTTGTTCTAAAATGAAAAATTCTTAAAATTGTGCAAAAATAAGAAATTTCTTAAAAAAACGAATTACTTTTCAAAAATTAGGAAAATATTTGTTTTTCCTTGAGGAATTTATTAAAAAAGTAAAGGTAAATGTAAATTTTAATTTTTTATAATTATTAAATTCCGAAGGTATAAAAAATAATTAACCTTTACTCTTGTATATCAATAGGAAGTAAATTTGAAAACCACATAAAAAGGAAAAGCATTAAAGGAAGATTCAATAAAATCAATTTGTTTTAATTAAATTGATTTTGTAGAAATTTGAAAAATTCTTGAAAATTTTTGTTATAAACTTTTTAATTAATCGAAATTTCATATTTTTAATGAAATATTTGATACTGAAAAGATAAGATGATATGATAGGGTTATTTATAATAATCGTAAAAAAAAAAAATATGAAAATTTCGTGGTTTTCAAAATTCTTATTAAATTTAGTCTTTGTTCTACTTTTAGTGAAGGAGTAAGGATATTTCAAAACAAAATGACGAAGAAGAAAAATAATGAACCTGAATAATGATTAGAATGATTGAATGGTGGTGCATGAATTAAATGCTTCAATTTTTTTTCTTCTTACAACTAAAACTACTTATTTCATAACATTGCATGGAAACGTTCAACATTCCAAAAATAATAATAGAGCTATTAAAAATTAACGAATGTCTTTGCTTTATTTATATCGAAATAATTACTTTTTTCATTACAAATCCAATTAAATAACGTAGCTTGGGTTAAACATTTTCAATGAAAATTTTCATTGTACAATAATTTTTATTTTTAAGATACTCTACGCATTGTATTAAAATTCAAAAGATTCATTAAATCAGGCCCTATAGAGTTTGCAGGGTCAGATAAATTGAGGTATACCTTAAATATACATTTTAAAAAAATTCTTTTTAAATTGAAGATTTTAATTATAGTATACTAAAAAGTGTTTTTTGTTTGATTCATTTATACAATTTTTGTACTATTTCGATCGTATCTGATAATAAAGTATCTTTTTGGTTATTATATTATGAATTATACTTAAAATGACATTTGTGAAGTAAATTTATTAATCATAGTTAAAATGTTAACTTCACTTTCAAAATGAAGACGACAATGTCATTAAGCTGATGACTTATGTAAGTGAAAAAAAAAAAACACTTCTAATGTGTTTTCTTTTTCATAATTTTAACTATTAGTTAAATGTTACTTGTTTTTTTTTTTCAGATGAACAATAAACATTCTCCGTTACAATAACCTGACCTGAATAATCTTATCTCATAGAAGAAAAATATTTTTTTTTAGTTTTTTAGTTTTTTGTTTGTTTTTAGTTTTTTCTTAGTACATATATAAATTTAAAAAAAAAATTTAATTAAAATAAAACTAACCTGCTCAATTCTGCTGAAACAAAATTACTATGTGGACTATAACGTGTTGGATTTTTGTACATACTACAAATTAATCTTTCCTTACAGTAATCATCTGTAAATCCTAATTGTAATAAAAATTTATCAACTTTTGAAAGTATCGGAGTATAAAATGGATCATAACCTTTCGGATAAATTGGCTAAAAATTTAGAAAAAAAAATAAAAATAAAAAATAAAAAATATATTTGTCATTTTAATTATATATTTTTTTTTTCAATAAATCTTTTAAATCTTTAAAATTTTTTTAAAAAAATTTCAATTTTAACTTACTTGTGAATCTTGTACGAATGGTTGTTGTTGCAAAATTTTTTGCTGATGTGCAACTAATTTTTGTTCAGCTTGTATTCTTAAAGCTTCTTTAACTTGTGCTTGAGCTTTTTGAATGTCTTTAACATTTACCTGTAAAAAAGAAATGGTAGAGAGAAAAAAAAAAATTTAGATATAAAGTAGTTAAATTTTATTATTCAATTCTTAAAACGTTGACTAATTTTAGAGAGAAAAAAAAAGAAGAAAAAAACAAAAAACAAGAAAAAATTGATGAAACTTATCCGGTTAATGTTTTTTTTTTTTTTTTTTTGCAAAAATTACGATCTGGTGTGTGATTTATCATATGTATGTATATATATGTATGTATGAAAAGATTTTATTTTATTATTATATATTTTTTTTTTTGTGTTTTAATTTTAATTTTCTCTTCAACTCCAAGAGATACAAAATTAATGTGAGTTTATATCTATGTTATATGTATGTGTATGTACATATATGTATGTATATATACGTACATGTTTTATTGTAATAAAAATTGAATCATCAAGATTCAAGAGTTACGAATGAAGTGAGATCAATGTACTGGTTAACTGAATGATGAAAGTGTGTCAATTAATAATTGGAGTGTAGTTGCATGTTGTTTTTTTTTTTTTTTTTTTTGAATATTCTTTTTGCAACTAATATTAAATGTGTAGTAAATAAATTGCCAATAAAATTTTGCTTTTTCATGTATTGATGCATTTTTGTTCAAATGTAAGATAAGAAATAAATGTAAGTAGCGTATAAAGATGAAAATTAATGGAACTTTTTTTTTGATTTTTAAAAATAAATTTTTTCAAATGTGTTATAAGCTTGGAATTTTTCTACCATTCTTGGCTTATTAATTTTGTTTATAAAAATTAATTAAATTTTTAACAGATAGTATTTATCTTATATTCTTGTCCAGTAATTTAAATTTGATAGTGTAAGAATTGGTGGAAATATTTCGGTGATTTTGATGGTTCTAGCTAGATTAAGTGAGTACAAACTTTTATTTTCTGGTTATTTGTTTGGAATTGTTAATAAAAAAAGAAAAGCCTGATTTGCAATGAACAATGCCTTCAATGAAATTTTTGGGTAATTTTCAAGTTTAAAAAAAACAGACAAATTTAAATGATTAATTTTTGATTTTGAAGAAACTTTTCGGATGCATTTCGAAATTAGTTAATATGAAGGAACAAAAATGGTATGAATTGAAAATTTTTTTTTGTCTATTATATAAAAGTTAATAAAGTACTGTAAATTAGAAAATTTTTCTTTTTTTATTGTAACAAAGAAAATTTAGAATTTTCTCAAGATAATCCAAGGAATTTTGCATTGAGTTTTCATAAGAAATGGAACATTGTCCTTAGAAATTTAAAACGAAATGACAAAAATTTTATTAGTATAAAAAAATTTAGTCTTTCTCAATTAAACAAAAATCGTTATAAAAAATTTTGAATAAGGGAAAACATTGACAATAGAAATTTATAATTTTGCTTAGGTGGTTGCTTTTTTGAAATTAGCACTTTTCTTTTTTATTCTGGTTTTTTGAGGAAAACATTCCGTTACTTTTTCTTAAGAAATTCACCATTTTGGTGATCTAATTAACCATGTAATCACTGTAATAATTGACATGTAAATCATTAAAAAACTTCAGAAAAAAAAAATATATTATTGCAATTTTCACACCTTTGACTTTTTACTTAGAGAAAAGGAAAAGTGTTAAATTACCTATCTTGATGTGTACTTAGTGAGTGAAATTTAGTGTATCAAATGTTTTAGACTGGAAAATAAATAATTTTTCTGGTAAAAATAAAGTAAAAAAAAAAGGTTTTATTTTAAATTTTCATGTACATATGTATGCTCAGTTTGTTAAATTAAGCGTTTTGTTAAATTTAATAGCCATGTGGGCATACTCAATAAAGTTAATTTGAAAAAATACAAACAATAAAAAATAAACAAATAAATAAATCAGGAAATTACATTTTATTGTTGCGAATATAATTTTGATAAAATTAGATCAAAAATAATTATTTTATTTATTTGTTTAGTTCTTCATTTATATTTCTTTTTTATTTAACTTTTATTTTGGTCCATTAAATATGAGACCAATTTAGATAATATTTTCTTAAAAAAAAAAAAATATTTTTGAAAGAAAATAAATCATTTTTTTTTTTAAATAGAAGGTGGAGAAAATGTTCTTGTTTATTTTTTTTTTTTTAAACTTTTAATATGAATAAATAACTAGCTACATTCAATTTCTGACCTAATATTATAAATTACCACAAATTGATTTTAATGATATCTTTATAAAATCTCTAATGATAATTTCTTTTCTTCAATTAAGTATATTGTTACTTTTAGAGTTCAATATCCGGTATCTAAAGCTTTTTATTCGAAATTTTCATTTCACTTTTTTATTTAGAATGTTTTTGATACATTTTTAAATCAATGCTTTCAAAAGGTAAATGTTCTCATTATCGACCACTCACTATTTACTGCCCACTCGATATAATTTTTCAGATAAATTTCTTAAATGGGTGTCAATATGAAAACTACTTTGATTCAAGTTAGTGTTATTGTCAAAAAATAGAAGAGGACCTAATTAATGAGTATGTAAACATTTTTTGAATAAAAAAGTCATTTTCTTCTATTCTAAATTCCATTTTTAAGAAAAGAAAAGATTGGTAATAAGCTAAAAATGAAGAGAAAAAAAACTATAGTAAGAAATGTAGACTTATGCAAATTTTTAAGTTTTTCTAATAAAAAGTAATTGATCGGACTTATAAGATGGATAAGAGATTACAAAATTGAATATAATGAAACCATGTACGTATAAAAAAAAAATTTTATTTCTATTAATTCTCTGTTACGTTTAGGAAAATTTTAAAATAAGCTGATTTAGAAGTCTCTTATCTTCCTGTAAAGCAGAATAAGCGGCATAAAATCTTAAACTTTACATGAATATTTCTTTGGTTCAAAATAATTGACGCTGTTAAATTTTTAAAAAAAATCTTATCACGTATATCACAAACGGAACGGTTACCCTATATTGTTTACATTAAAAGAAAAAAGACAAATTTTTGTTTTCGTTCGACCAGCAACATGAACTTTCATTTAAAAAGTAGAAATAAAAAAAAAAAATCTACAAGTATATAGATATTTATCCATTATGACTTTCGAAAAAAAAAAGTATTTTTTGAAATAAGTGTTTATGCACACATTGATGAGTATGAAATTGACAAGTAAATCAATTACTTATTTAGAATATATGAAACCACAACAAATAGTAATTGTTTTCTTGTTTTTAGATTTTTTTTTTTTACCTAACAGGTAATACTAATATAATATGACAACCATAGAATATTGTGTTTGATTATGATAATATGCTAAATGGATATACCAAAACAATTGTTAGTCATATACTGTAAAAAGTGCTAAATTGTTTATATAGTTACATAGTGTGATAGCCTATTTAAACAGTTGTGCTATGTTATTTTTGTCATAAAAATGAAGTCTTAAAAATATAAAGGTAGACATATCGAAAGTAAATGATGTAAATTGAAAGGAAAAAAAAAATGTGTGTGTGTAATTTGAAAGTTTTCTGATAGCTAATGTGATGTTATTATTTGATATGAAAAGAAAAATTTGTGTCAAATGACTAAGCAAATATACAAATCAGTTACATAGATAATATTGTAATTAAATACAAAATATACTTACCGGGTTTTGATTTATTTGTGGACCATATTGTGCTGCTATTTGAGCTGCTGTCATTGATGGTGTACTTTGTCTTTGTGGATTATAAACAGGACCATGATTTTTTAATTTTTGAGGTGTAACCATTCTGAAATTATATTTCATTGATTTCCTGTTTTTGAACAGAAATTTAAAATATTGTGCATTATGCAAATAAAATACGAATAAAATTAAAAAAAATAATAATTAAAATCTAAAAAAAAATAAAAAAATAAAAATAATAATAATAAAATACATGTGATAACTAACCCTCCAGGTTCTTGTATAAATGGATTTATATGATAACTATGACTAGCTGATGATGGTGTATATGTTGTCCCTAATCCCCATGAATTTATTTCATTTGCATCATCTAATTTTGGTTTAAAATATGGTCCTTCTACATGTGCATTACGGTGTATGTCACTGATATATCTAAAAAATGTTGTTTTGTTTTTGTTTTTTTTTGTTTGTATGAAAAAAAAAAAGAATGGAAAGGAAAGTGCAAACTAAATGTTAAAACTATCTGTTCAAAATTAGAACTACTTAAAATTGTTATTTATTTTTATTTTTTTTTTCAATTTAAATAATAAAATACTATTTTATAAATAAATTAAAAATAAAAATAAAAAAATTTACTCAGAGCCAAGTCCAGGTCCAGAATGTTCCCAATCGGATTCATAATGTGATATTGGTGGTTGTTGTTGATGATGTCCATGTAGAAATTCAGCTGGATGAATTTTTGGTGGATCTGTGAAAATTAATTCTGGACCATTTGGAATAACAGCTGTATGATGATGATCATGATCATGATACCATTGTGGTAAAACCTTAAAAGAAAAACAAAAAAAAATCAAATTTGTTAATTTAAAATGCAATTTTAATGTAGATTTGTAGGCTTTTTAATGGGAAAATAAAATTAATGATAATCAATTAATGATTTTCTTTCCCACAGCAATAATAACGCGTGTATCAAAAAATTGATTTATCACTTTCATTTGATTAAAATAAATTTTGAATTTATGTAAATAAGCTGAATAAATAAATACAAGCTCGTTTTGTTTTCAAATCTTGAGTCTGTTTTCTACTAAAAAATTTGCAAAAAAAAAAAAAAAAAAACAATATCTTTGGCTTTGTAGAAAATTGGGTCACGCCCTGTGTGTTTGTTATTTTTGTTTTTTTTTTCCTAATGCAAAATCTAATTGTAAAAAAACGATGATAATTTGTCTAGGAATTTTATTTTAGCTATTTTAACATAATATTAACACCTAGAAGAAAATTGATAACATACGTGCGTAAAGTTTAATAATTTCTTGTATTTCAAGAAAACAAGTTTTTAATTCAAATCTTGAAAAAAATGTTATTACTCTTATCACAAGAACTACATGTTAATATAATATATGTACATAAATACACAAATATGCATAATAAACATGTGTGATGATTCTGTCTCTATGTATTCATACTGGGTTGTGCTTTTGATTATCATTCCAACGTGGTCATTTCTTCATGACATTTTGACAAAACTTTCACTATGAAGTGTTATGTTTGTTGCATTTGAAAAAAAATGTGGTTTACGAAAAAAAAATCGAATTTTTTCACAATTTTTCTCCTTACATTTCTTCTCTTCTCATCGTATTCATTCATCTTTTTGGTTTTGTTTGACAGTTTAAAACGACCTACATATTATGTACATTTTTTTTTTTCACATCTACCACTTTAAACAACAGGTATTTTTATTTTGTTTGGGTTTTTTTCTTTCTTTTTTTTTTTTTAAAGTCCACGTTTTAGTTTTTTATTTCCTTTACTCACTCACTTACGTACTACCTGTTGTTTAGTTATGCTGTTGTGTGTATACAAATTTAAAAGAAATAATAAAAATTGAACTTGAACGTTTACTTTTTGAAAAGATACAATTTTGTTTCATGGTGAAGGTTATTTTTTTAATCATTTTATAGTCATCATGCATAAAATCAAAGAAAATACAATTCAAATATAGTACAGAATGAATAGAATATGAATATAGTATTGAAAATTTCTCAATTGGATTGTTATTACTTTAATGGCAGAATAAAAAAAGAAAATCACAGTTTATTGAAAAAATTAATTTAAAATTGAGAGAAAAAAAAAATCTATTTAAAATAACTTCAAGAAATTGAGAAAAAAAAAAATCTATTTAAAATAACTTCAAGAAATTAAAAAAGATATAGCTACATAATTATAAAAATCGTTTTTTACTTACCGTGTGATGATGATGTTTAACATGATGATGATGATGATGATATTTTGTTGCATGATAGCTATCATGATAATATGAGCATAATTTAAATATATGTGATAATGCAGGGAATAAAAATAATAAAAATTTAAGAATTAATTTTTTAGCTGTTGATACACCAACAATAATTGGTAATATCCAGAATAATTTCACTTTTATTAATTTTATAATTAATAATAATGCCAAAAATGATAATAATAATTTATTTTTAATAACTTGTTCTGAAAAAAAGAAAAGAAAAAAAAAGATAAAAAATAAAAAATGTATTAGTAATTTTAATCTGATTTATAAGATTAAACGAAACAATTAAATAAAATTTAAAAAAAATAAGATACAATCAGCCAGTGAATTATGCTTGATTTAATATTGAGTCTCATGATATGTCATCGAAAATTGTGACAAATTTCATTACAAACATATAAGTAGTTTCAAATTACATGGTTTGAACTATTGTATTACTCGATGACTGGACAAGTCCCTTTTTATAAGATAGGGCGAGAAAATAATAAATAAATAAAAAGTAAAAATCATGAATTCTAATCTACTATAACAGTTTAACTCTCGCTTTCTATTTTTTTTAAAAAGAACTGTCAAATTAAGAAATACAAGAGTACGATACAATAATTATGAGGAATCAATTAGAGAATTAGAGATTGTCATGTTATGCTACGGATGATTATTATTTATAATTTTGGGGTCAATTGGAAGATACGTCTTTTAATAAGATTTTAATTTACGTTTTTGATTCTAAAAACTTTCTTTAAATCTGAAATCAAGGTACTTGAAAAGTCAAAATACTTAATTAGTTCTGATATTTTAAATAAGTATTTATTGAAGTGTTCGAAAGTGAAGAATTGATTATTTCGAAAAAGAATTATTTACAAAAGTGCGTGCGTCTCATAGGAAAAATAAAATTTTGTATATGAAAAAAAAAATATATCAATTAGGTTAACGAAAATAAGAAAAGAATATCGATGACTTAATTGCTTGTTGAATTGGTAATTAATGATTCTTAACATAATTCTTTTATTCAATACTCTTAAAAAAAGTAGGACTGTTTCTTTTCACTTCTGATTTCTAATAGTAATATAGATAGTTTATCTTGACCTAATTCTTTAGTTATAATTATGACGTGAGAGAAAAATATTTTATTATAATTTCTTTAAGCATCTGAAAGTTGGTATTTTAATTTCTTACACTTTAGATTTTATTCAATGAAAAGCCCTTTGTTTGCTAAAGTAAAGGGATGTTCTATTGAATGAGATAAAAATCAATTAGATCATATTTTAAAGTATCTAAAATTAATTATAAAATTGTATCTTGTGTGTAAAAACACCCTGTATATATTTAAATTTCTATTAAATTGATTCATTTATTTGTACTGTATTGCATTATTGTATCATTTCAAATGGCTTTTTGGTATAAAACATAATTTACAGAATATTGTAAATTCTATTCCATGATATGTACAATTTACTGAAGATTTTATTAAATTTGTTTAAATGATTAATAATCAACCAATAAATCATAAATTTTTGTAATTTTTCATTAAATATGCAAAACAATGTGTAAATATGTTGAAAATGATAAATTTCAAATATAAATTTCTATTTCTTATTTTCTATATTGATTATATGATACCATCTATGTAGTTAGATACAAAAAAAAAAAATATCTATAATGTATCATAATCATTCAATATTAATGTCGTTGCAATATGCATCATCACATAGTATGCAATTTTTTTAAATTTTTTTCAAAGTAGGTTAAATATAAAATAATTTGCTCTCTAAATTAATTTACATATGTACATATTATGGTCTATAGACAGATTATCTTCTCTAAATATATGGTAGAAGTTACATTTTAAAATATGGTAAATACTTAGAAAAAAAAAAAAAAAAACAAAATGAAAATGGGAAAATTTTTATTCTTTATTGGCATAAAATGTATAAAAAAAGAAAATGGTAATAAAGTGTTTGTAGAGAGTTTTGATTACCGGAAATAACTTAAAGTGTATACTCAAATATTACAATAAAGTTTTTTTTTTCTTTTGGTTTTTTTTTTTGTGTTTATACAATTTTTTAATTATTTTATGATCAATAAATGAGTCCTATTAAAAGGACTGGTTTTTATGTGGATTTTTTTTTTCTCGTTCAATTAAATAATATTTCGCTTTTATATGCAACTGATGAAATCTGTTGAGAAGTTCGTAGTCATATGAGAAGATTGACGAAGTACTAATGATTAGATAGTTGTTTTTGATTATAAATTATAGACAAGTTGAAGTAATAAAAAGTACACTTTATTTTTTTTTTTTCAAAGATTTTTTTTTTAAAGAAAGTTGGACTATTTGAAAAGTAGATAATTTAGATACATTCTTAGAAAGTCGTCATGGTTTTTTCCACACTTTCAACAGAAAAAATTAGTTGGTTTTTTTTTTTCAAAATTCAAAAGAGAACTTAGATAAAACTTGAAGATTACTTTTAATTATTCAGGAAGATTATAAATGTATAAGTATATATTTTGTTAAATTGTGTGAAAATGAACTTGTTTTTCTTTAAAGGATTACGCTGACACAAAGACTTTGGAAAATCTGGTTTTTAAAAGTAAGTTTTTTGTTTTAAAACTTGATATTCAAATTCTTTGTTTCATTAACCCCATTAATAAAAAGAAACCAAGAAATTTAATTTAGAATTCAGAATTTCTAAGTCTTCCTTGAAAAGACTCATTCTATTTGACGGTTAAAATTTCTTTTCGGAAAAAATTTAAATTTCACTTAAAAAATGTAGCAAAAAATTGAAAATCAAGGATATACTTTATTTTTTTGAGATGAGAGGATTTCCGAAAACAAAAATAAAATAATTCAAATTTATAATTTATTTTAGAAAAATATTCCTAATTGAAAGATATAATTGTCACTTAACAAACTCAACAAAGATATAATTCAACTTAAACACAAAATTTGTTTACTTACTAATTTTCTTGATAAATATCCTTCCAGTTTCTTTTTCTTCAATTTCATTTTTTGGCATCAATTCTAATTTAATTAAAGCTCCATTCCCTTCAAATGATTTTGGTGATATTTTTATAATAGCACCATTAAAAAATATCTCTGGTAATTTTATTTCATAATCATGTGTCATTGCAAATTTTAATGTTTTATCTGATAATGCAGTTGTAACTTCTTCGATTGGTGAATCTGTAAAAAACAAAAAAAAAAAAGACCACAGAAAAGAAAGTATAAATTAATAATTTTTTTTCTTCTAAATAATTTCATGAATAAAGATGAATTTCAATGAGAAAAAAAAAAAACAAAAACAAAATTTTCCATTTCTCACCCCATTAAGTAAGTAGTATGTAAAATTAAATTATATTATATGAGTATCTTAAGTAAAAAACAAAAATATAAAATCAAGTACTCGATAAGTGAAAATATATGAAAAAAAAAATTTTGAAATTAAAACAATAAAAAAAAAAAAAAAAGATACAATAACATAAAAAAGAAAAGTGATTTAAAAGGAATGAAAATATTTATAATGTTTAAGGTATTCAATGTATCTTTTATGTACTAAATTTTTCCGTATTTTTTTTTTTCCTATTTGAGCACGCAATCTGTACTATTACAGTTTTCTTTTGAAGGAAATATACTCGTATACAATTTTTTATTATTGAGTATTGCTTACTTATTAATGTAATGAGCATAATTTTCTTATTGTTTTATTGTTGTTGTTTTTTTTTTTTTATTATTTCATTTTTTATTAAATTTTAGGAAAATACATAAAGGTAAGATAATGAAGAAAAAAAGTATCTTTTTTTTGTTTTTGTTTTTCTTCAAAAATTAAAAAAAAAAATTGTTTACCTGATCTCGTTTCATTTGGTATCTCATTATCCAGATCATTTTCATGATCTTCTTTATCATTGAATTGATAATTATTATCATGGTATTGGTGATTTTGATGATGATGATGATGATATTGATTATTTGCATCACGTGTATATTTTGTATAATCAATTTTATTTTTATAAAATTTTAAATAATTTGTCACATTAACATCATTTACATTTAATGTTTTATCTAAATATGAATA
The DNA here is from genome assembly GCA_939192795.1 of Bombylius discolor. Lineage (NCBI taxonomy): Eukaryota > Metazoa > Arthropoda > Insecta > Diptera > Bombyliidae > Bombylius > Bombylius discolor. Next base: position 14,344,437 of record OW584241.1, on the reverse strand, counting down.
TACATTTTTTTGAAAACATGAAAATGTTGGAATTTTGTAACAATCACCAATTATATTATCCCATAATTCATTACCAGTTGTCCATTTATTTGAATTATTATTTCTTTTTGAACTATTATTGATATTTATTTTAAATTTGTCACCAATTTTTGTATGAATTTTTGTATCAATATTTGAATTGAATTGATGACTAGTTAATTTATCATATGATGATAATGATAAAGGTAATGATGTTGATGTTGTTGTTGTTGCTGTTGTTGGTGTTGTTTTATTTATATATGGTGTCATTGGGGTTGTTGAAATTATTTCATTTAATCTAATTCCGGAATTTTTATCGTCGGCACGCACATTAATAACATTAAATGATAATAAAATAGTAAAAAAAATTGCAAAAACTAAATATGGATAAAAAATAGCAAAAATTGTTGTTGTTGGTGATGATGATGATGGCAATGATGTTGGCCTACTGACCATTATTTTACTTCTTCTTCTACTGTTGTTATTTTTGTTGCAAATGTTGTTGTTGTTATTGTTGGTAATGAACGCAAACCAGGTGCGTTCAATCTTTCGTTTCATCATTATCATGTATAAAGTATGATACTATTTTATAATTTTTGAGTATATAAAACTTGAATAGATTTTTTTTAATTTTGACATTTAACATTAATTGAAATTTTTTATGTACCTATATATATATATATATTTTTTTTTTTTTCAATTTTTCAATTTTTTATTTTTTATAAAACTGAATATACATATATATTTTTTTCGTTTTAGTAAAATTTAGGTTACTTTTATTATCACAGCACATATGATTGAAAAATAATTTTTTGTTTTTCTTTAATTCACATTGGAAACTTACGAGTGTGGATTACATTTCACAAATAAATATTTAATTTTAAAACCGAACAGGAAAAATGAAAATTAGAAAAAAAAATAATAATAAAAGCGGTTTATTAAAAAAATTCGTAATGAATTTTTTCTCAATGCTTCTTTTTTTTTGTTGTTTGTTTTGTTTTTGTAATAAGCACACACACACACATACACTCTACAATGTTGACTTTGGTTGGTTACATATTAAATAAAATTTAATTATTCGAAAATTTTATCTTATTTAATAAAATGTTATTGGGCTTCAAAAGATGTTTAAACTTTGCTAACAGAAATCATTGATTCCGAATGTCTTAAGTGGTCTGACAACCGCACAAGAATGAATCGTTTTGTTGAAATTTGGTTTGGATTTTACCTGGTTGAATTTAAATCAATGGACTTCCCTACTCTTCTATTTCTGGTATGTAATTGAAGTTGTTTTGTTGTTATACTTTATAAAACTTGATAATCTGCAATTTTTCATATATGAATCTGGAGCTTTAATTTCATTGTCTTTTTATTTTTTTTTTTTTCTTTCTTTCTTTTTATTTTGTTTTTATTGTTGCTATTATGAAGATGATGATGATGATGATGATTGTTGAATGCTTATGATTTACCTTGTTTTATTTAAATTGATGTGATCTTTGGTATGATCAGTATCTGAAAGTGATGATGTTGATCATAATGATGAAAAATGTGTTAAATAGAAAACATACATGATAAATTTTATAAAATTATAAATATATATTCTAGTAGCTAATTCATATGTATTTATCCTATATTTTTGCGGTTTTCGCTTATATGTATATTTACAGACATACATATATAATTGATAGGCATACTATACAATTAAAACATAATATGAATGCTAATTTAGAAAATTTTAATGCTATTTTGACGTATTTTTGTATTTTTTGTTTTGTTTTTTTTTTTTTTATGAAAAATAATAACATTTGTTCAGAACATGCCATATGTGAGTATGTATATGATAAAAATAAAAGGAAATCAAATAAAATGTATTACATATTTTAAATATTTCATATTTAATATGTAAAATATCTATTTACCTATGTATGTTTATTTTTAAATTAAAATTCTCAAGGTGTGATATTTTTTTTTTTAGCAAACAAAAGACGAAAGAGAAATAAAATACACATAAATTACACACAGAAAGTAAAATGTATAGAAAAGTGAAGTTTTTTGCTAAAAAATTTCACTGCCATAGATTTTTGTTAATTTTTTTTTTTTTTTTTGTATTTCACCTTTTTTTTTTTTTTAAATTTTCAAACAATAGATATAATATAGTTTATTGATAATATTTGAAAAAAAAAAAAATTATAATAATTCATAATCTCAGTTTTTATATTTAATATTGATTCCATGAAGAATTGTAATAATTTAATAATTATATAGTAATGTAAAAAAAATGAATTATGAATTAATTTATTTCAATTAAATGTTGCTTTTGTTTTTTTTTAAATTCTTGTTAATTAAATTGAACAATTCCTTGAGAATTTTCATTCTTTTGTTTGCCATATAATTATGTTTATTGCTTTAATTTATTCATTTATGACATTAGAAATTGATGATAGTATGTATATGTATTTTTAAATTTATGAACTTTCGCAATCATATTTAATAGCATATGCATGCGACAATAGAAATAAAATAAATTTTTGTTTGAATAATTTTTTTTCATGAATGAATATATTTTTAATGATGTGTCATAAATAATAGAAATTTATTTAATTATTTACACGAAAGAATTTCTTTTTTTGTGATTTAATTAATAAAATGAAAAAGGAAAAAGGTTAAACATTTATTTGCATACAATCCAGGAGAGAATTTCATGTTCTATTGTGTGATTAAAGCTTTAAAATATTTTTCAATCGACTTTCATATGATGAAAAGATAAAGGTTATATATATAATATTTAAAAAGAAAATTAAATATGAGAATTCAAATAATTAGGTAAAAATTATTCTAACATATAGCATATTGAACTTAGAAGGAATAACTTTTCAAATATAAGTTTGATTTTGTATAAATGAATATTTTTTATAATTCAGAATACTACAAAAATTATAATAAAAACTAAAATTTTTGTCGATTTAAGGAAAAATAAATATGTAAGTATTTCAGGTCAGAAAAATTCATGAAAAAAGAAATTCATTAAAATCGTCTGAAAAACCTTAAAAACAAATCTATAAGATATTTCTAAAAATTTAGATTTTGAGACCACTTTTTAATATCTTACACCAAAAAATGAAATACTCCTATTTAAAAAAAAAAAAAAAAATTGTGACAGTAAATAATTTTGCCCTTTGCTATAACTTTCTAAATTGTATTAAATTTTTTTTAGCCCTAAAAATATATGTTACATCCAATTAGATTTTCTTTTCATCACTACCATTTTTTTTTTTTTTTTGTTAAATAAAAGACGTCATTAAGAAAAGTATAAAAGAAAATTCTTTTCTAAAAATACAAGAAAAAATATTTCCATAGGAAAAAATTATATTTCATTCGTTTTAAATATGAATGTTTTTTTTTTGTTCCTTTTATTTGTGATATTATTTAGGTATTTGATTTTTTTTTAATGTTTTTTATACAAAAAAAAAAAAAAAAAAAAACAAAAAAACGAAGATGGGTACTTACACGCAAAAAATATTTTTCAACAATTATTTTCAAATTATAATAAAAAAAAAATGTACTGTTTTTTTTTTACTTAGTTTCAAATCAGAAAAAAAAAAAAATTAAAATTGTAACTATACAATTTCGAAAACAAAAAAAAAAAAATTAATGTTCATTATTATTATTTTTTTTTTCTATTTAAAAATTTAGCAAAACTTTGTCAAAAGTATACAATAAAAAATCACAATAAACTTTTTATTGCAATAGCGTAAAAAATTATATTCACTTTTGTTATTATGCTTTTGGCATTTTAAACATAATTGTTGAAAGTAGATGTATTTTTTTTTTTTTTTTATTACTTGAGGTGCATTCATTTTTTTTTTTTTTTAAGTATTTAAGAAAAAAAAAATTTAAAAAAAGCCATTTTATTTGATTAATAAGGCCGAACTTATTAAACGATTAAGGTTTTCATTTCATTATTATTGTATTTATCAAAAGGAACAAAAAAAAAAAGCATATTTTGTTTAAGGGGTTCTATTAACTCTTTTTTTTTTTTTTTTTTTTTTTTTTTGCTGAAAAGTAACAATGCTTATTAACTGTAACTGAACATATTAGATATATTTTAAATTTGAACAATTTAAATAGAAAAAAAAAAAATATTGCTTTAAGTTTACAGTATAAAAAAAAAAAAATTATGATGAATTTAAGTGTTTATTATGTGAGTAAATTTTATTTAATAATGTGTAAAGTATGTTAAATTATACCAATTTAATAAAATTTATATATTTTTTTGACATATAAAATATATCTATGTACTTAAGTTAAAAATTTATTTTTATGTATATGCAATTAAATATTTTCAAATTAGGGATGAACAATAAAATTTTACAGGCAATGAAAGTTTTTTTTTTGTTTTTTTTTTTTTTTTAATTTTTATTAAGTTTAAAGTGATTCGTTCTAGTCCCTAGAACATGAAAGTTATTTATTTTCTTGTTGTTGTTTTTTATTTTTTATTTTTTAGTTTTCGTTAAATATGCGGAAAATTTAGGACAAACGTTAGAAAGTACTTAAATTTATTAATTTTTAATTTTGTTAGTTTTTAATGTATTTCAAGATGAAAACAAATTTAAATAAGCATAAAAGGATTTTAAAATATAATATTAAAAAAAAATATTTATGTTGTAAAATATTACGGTTGTACTAAATATTTATTATTTACTATTTAGTCAAATGTGTGAGAAATATTTTATGATTTATGCAAAAATATAATATTAAATTTTAATAATTAACACAAAGTAATAAAATGTATTTTAAGAAAAAAAAAATCAAAAAATAAAAAAATAAAAAATAAAAACTAATGAAAATAATAAAAGTTACTTATAAGAGAAAGCATTATATTAAGGAAATTAGGTTCAAATTATTTGGTTATCACATTTTAATTGTGATTTATAATAAGAATTTGTCATTAAATATAATTTTTGATTTGTAGATATGTATTTAATTAATAAATTTTCAACATTTTGAAAAAAAAAAAAAAATATATGACATGAATTAAATTGTTCATGTTAAGGGATAAATAATTTTAATTTAATATTTTTATTTTTTTTTTTTTTAGAAATAATTGAAAAAGCGAAAAATTTAATTTAAAAAAAATTTTCTTGCAGTTGTCAAAGAAAAATTACTTTAATTTAAATTATTAAAATAAAAAGTGATTGTATGAGATTTTAATTAACAATTATTTTTTTTTTAAGTTGCCCTTATAAAAGATTTGTTTGTCGATTTTTATTTAATTTTTCAAAACAGGGTATTTTTTTTAAACTTTTTTTTTAAAGAAGACTTAGATTATAGCCATGAAAAGTGCCAACTCCAACTTCCGAACATCAGAATCTTTCTGTGGTCTACCTAGAAGCCATACAAAAAGTAGTATAAAAGAATGGAAAAATAAAAAATATATCTTCCTATAGGAAAAATGTTCTAGAAATCTACAAGCAAAGAAATTCATCAAAGTGCAACAACAGCCCCTAACAGCCCTATCTTTCTAATTGATGGAAACTGACACATTAGCTTTGGGAAGTTTCACCTGGCTTTGAAAACTGTTTGGTATGACAAAAGTTTTAAGACATTTTCTCTGGAAATAGCAATGGAATGTTCCCTATTGTTCCAAGAATAAAAAATTCTAATTTTTCTCTTCAAAGAAATTATATTATTACCGGTACACAAAGTAATTAAATTTCATTATATTTTCGAAATTTTCAATTGAAAAAATGAATCTACCATTTTTAGTTTGTATTTAAGATTTTTTTCGTATGTTATTTTTTTTTTTTCAATTTAAGGTAATTTTCTCAAATTTCAATTTTCGTTCTCATTTTCACAATAAATATGTATTTCACTCGTAAAAATTTTTCAGAATATAAATTTTCTATTCATTTACCAGTCTTATAATTAAATAGTAGTCGCCCTGTAGAGTATAGAACACATAGATTTATTCATTATATTAGGTTTTCTTTTTTTACTTTTTGTTTTTGTACATCGAAATTGAATTATTTTGTTGCTTGTTGCTTGTTGTTTCTTTTTTTTCTGTACTACATAAAATAATTCTTTTTCTTTTCAAGGCTGTCAAACTAGGCAACTTTGATAAATGATGGAATTTTCTTTCATATAAAAAATTACTCTCTTATTATATTAAATTCGCTTTCAATTGCTCTAGAATGTAACAGTATATATTTTTCATATATTGAATCTAATGTTAGATACATAAATAAAAAGCACAATTTATTTCCGGATTTAAATATGGTCTACCATAAAATTTTCAATTACAACTCAATTGAAAATTAAATAAAGTATATTTTATAACCAGAGCAAAACAAAAAAACAAAAAAATTAAATTATATAGAAAAAAAAAAGAAAGTAAATATTCTGTTCAGCACATTTAATTTGCATGTTATAGGAGAATTAATAGTGAAGTTGGGCCAGGTAAGTGATATCATGTAACCACGTATTCTATGAAATTAATATTATCTTTATTGATTTTTAAGATGGGCTTTTTTGCTTTTGGTTTTTAGATTCTTAATTGTAAATTTGAAAGTTTTTTTTTTTAAGATTTAAGAGAAATTTTTTGTAAAAAATCGCGAATACATAATAACCTTTGAACTTGTATATTTATGAATATTTTAGGAAAATAAAAAAAATTATAAAAGGTTATTGATTGAGGACAAAATTAGTTTTTTTTTTCATAAATTTATGTTTAAAGATACATGTCATATTTAAATATATGTACGAGGATTTACATATGTACGTTATGTACCTATATATGTATTCTTTTTCAATTTAAAATAACGGTTATTTTGTAGTGTTCATTTTAAAAAAAAAAGTTTCTTCCTAAAAATTGCGAAATTTTTTCAAAATATTTAATCAGAATCGAAATTTTGCGCAAAAAGAGAAAATAATATGCTTGAAATTTAATTGAGAAAATTTTATTCAGCTTTTTTGTTTTTTTTTTTTTAAACAACAACTATTCATTTCGTTGAACTTTCTTTAGTAATTTTTTTTTTTCACGTTTTTTTTTTTTTAATAAAATTTCGTTATTACTTTTATCGATTATTTTTAAAATTCATATATGAATTACTCGTACATGAGGTGTTTTGTATTAAGTAAAATTATTTACCTATACGATATTGTTTTCTATAACATTGTGTACATTTCCTATTTATCGATGTTTAATAATTCATCATCTGATGAGCATTTAATAGTTTTTTTGTTTTTTTTTTTCATTTTCTTGGAAGGTTAGTTTTTTTTTTAATGTTATGAACAATTTAATCTTTAATTTAGTACTTTTTTTTTTTTTGATAATTTTATGAAAAAATAAGAAATGAAAAAAAAAAAAAAGATTTAGGCACCTTCACTATCGTTCCACTTTTTTATTGAATTTTTTAAACTATAAATTTTAGACTTTTTTTAAAAAAAAAAAAGACTTTAAAAGCCAATATGATTTTCTATTTGATAAATTAAAGTTTTTAAATATTATTCGTATTTTTTTTTCTGTGGTGTCAAAGAAGAAAACAAAATCTGATATAAAAATTTGACTACATACATCAACCTTAAATCCCTTTAAGGAATATTTTCTCCAAATTTCAAGTTGCTTCTTCTTAGGGACAAAAATTTCCTACATTTGTAGGTTGTAAATGTAATTCCTTTTCACTACCCTCTAAATTGTGTCATGTTATAAGGACTCAATTTATGCTAAATGAAATATTATAAAATAATAATGAGAAGGACACTCTTCAGTAGTTTCAAATCTGCAAAATTACAGAGTTAGGATATATTAAAAATTGGATAAAAGTTCAATATGCTTCATTAAAAGTCATTTTACTGTTTCTGTTAGTATACCCTTTCTACATAAGCTTTTATATGTAACCATACCAGTACCAATTGAAAAAGGCTAAAAGAATTCGTCAAAAAGTATTGAACTTTTAGCCAAGTGTGAAAGTGAATTTTTTGACAAAAGCATCTGCACATTAATTTGAGTTTCACAAAAGTGATTTTTTTTTTTCAACAACAATGTCAAGGACTTGTTATTTTTTCTTTGATTTTACAAAATTTAGTATTTTTGCATCAAAAAGATAATAAAACTTTTGTAAAATTATAAGATCAAATAAATATTTCTGGAAATATAACAAAGTACAACAAAATAAATTGTACAATAGTCAACTTTACAATAAGTTGTTGCCTACAAAAATCCACCTTTGAGTTACCATGTTCTTTACCACGCACCCCATTATACCACCTTATACTTAGGAAACTTTTTACTGTTCAGAGCTGAATATTTACTTGCTCTAGAATTCATAAGATGAAAGTTGAGTTAAAATTTTGAAGCCTTGACGATATCAATATATCAATGCTATTAGTTAGTTAAAAATTAACAACAGGATTCTAAAAACAAGTATCCTTTTACACAGCTCTTTCAATTATAATTTAAATAAACAAAAAATAATTTAAGCTTTCTAAATCATATAATTTTTCTTTAAAATTATTTTTCTTAGTCTTTATTATTCATTAATTTATGGAAAATAAAAATAAAAAAAAAAATACAAAACAACAGACTTCTTATTTATATTGTTTATGAGTAATTAAATAACATAATATGAGAAAATCTTAAAGATTATTAAATAATTAAATTTAATAGATTCATTAGAAGTACAAAACTTTTTTTTTTCTCTATACCAAATAAAATTATCACCCAACCTCTTTATACACAAAATGTAAACATTTTTTAATTAAAATTTTCATCTCATTTTATTTAATATATACATATGTATACTTAAAATCTACATAAGATACTTTTGAAGTTCATATTTACAATGATAAATAATGAATGGTAAATAAAAAGCAAAAGAAACAACACTAAACAAAAATAACTCCATCTAAATAATTTTATTTGAAAATTGTAAAAAAAAAAAAACAAAAACAAAGAATTAAACTTTTCAATTCAGGTGAATCTGAGTATATAATAACACTTAGCAATTTTTATAATATTTAGTTAAAACTCTTTTAGCTTTTTTTTCATAATTTCTGTTTTTTTTTTTTTTTTGAAAAAAATTCACAGCATGTTGTGTATTAGAGCGAAATTATTTTACCTTCTGATCTAAATAATCATAATCATATAAACATAAATAATGAAAATTAAGAAGAATAAGAAAAACAAAAAAAAACAAAAAAATACATAATACAACAGAAAGGTGATATATACTTACAAAATAAATATGATTACTTATTTTTTTTGTTTGTTTTTCCGATAAAAAAAAAAAAAAACATAACAGGTAAGCTTTTTATAAAATTTTTCTCTCAAATTTTCTTGAAAAAAAAAAAAAAATTTATTCAAAATGTCAAAAAGTTATTTAAAACATAAAATATGCCTTTCGATTGTTTTTCAAAACAAGAACTTTTTGTTTTTTTTTATTAAAATGAATTAACGTGTTTACTTTCGTGTGTTCATTAAAAAAAAAATAATATATTAGTCTTCGAACTTTTTAAATGAACTTTTAAACTTATTTTTTTTTACAAAATAAACAAAAAAAAAACATATTTTAAAATTGTCTATTTTTTTTTTTACAAATTTCTACAACAATTTTTTCAAAAAATTTGTTTTTTTTTTTAAGAAATTATAAGAAAATTTTTTGACACTTTCTCACACAAAAAAAAAAATGTATATATTGATTTATTAAAAAATTTTATACACGTTCAGTAAGTTTTATCATTAACAACCGGTTAACAACTGAAACCATCATCTTTATTTTCACCAGTTTTATTTCATGACCAGAAAAATTAATGTGTTAAAAAAAAAAAAATAAGTATCTAAATATAAGCATGTATAATTTCTCAATAAATTTTTTTTTTATTTATATTATTTTCATTATTTATTCTTTGGATGTGCATGTTAAAAGAAAAACAATCTTGTTTTTAGAGCTGAAGAGAGTATATAAAATGATGATGATAATAATGATCAAAAATTGTTTAAAAGGTGCTTTATGAAAGATATTTTATTTTAGGAAATTTCTTATTTAGTGCTTTCTGGTGATAACAACACTTGAAGATTGAATTTTTTTAAATTAATTTTATTTATGTAAAGTTAAAAAAAGACAGAATAATTTAATCGTGGTGTGCTGTTGGTATGTTATTTTTACAAAAGAGAATTAAAGATGATCATTAGATTTTTATGAATCTCTTAATTCAGCTAATAAATAAAATTAGTAAAGTGTAGAAAATTTTAACGATAATATTCAAAAATTTATGGTTTTTGTAATTATTTCCATCTGAAATTTAATATTATAAAATTATTTAATTTAAGTACACAAAAAAAAGTGTGTGAATTCATAAATAGATACTAACGTTGTTTGAATTTTTTTTTAAAGATTTTTTTAAAAGTTTTTGAAATTAAAAGGATCAAGGTCTACTTCAAGATTTATGAATGAATTTTTTTCATCAAAAATTTAAAAGCTAAAATATTTTATTTAAAGAAGAGGTCCAAGAGTGTACTTAAAGATTTTAGAGCCAAATAAGGTGCAGGATCAAATGTCGATTGTAAGCTACATATTATATATTCCCTATAAACTTTTTTATGAAAAATATTAATGAGCCGTTTATTTTGAAAATGGCTTAAGACCAATTTTGGTGAAGAATTATTCAAGATGAATTTACGGTGAAATAAATAATAAATAATATTAAAATTATTATGTAATGTTATGCCATGGATTTTTTTTTGGCAGAAATTATATACAAATTGTATAGGAACTGAAATAAAAAACTTTAAATATCTGAAAACAAAATTTGATGATCAATATTTAAAGATTTTGACGAATACTTTTTAATTTTCTCAGAATTTTAAGGCATTTTTTGTTTGAAAAAAAAAAAAGGAAAAAAGGATTATAAATTGTCACATTGAATGTGATCTTCATGAATAAAATTATTTCTGAAAAGAGGCGATCCTAAAATGATTTGTTCTAAATAAAATCGAGTTGAAAAATCTAATTAAGATTTTTGTTATTTTAAAAAATCTAATTTATTTACTTTATTTTTCATATATTAATTTCGAAAATAATTATTTACATTAGAAAGTACAAAAGATATAAAAAAAAAATAATGTTAGTTGGTAAAAGTTGAAATAGAAAAAAAAAATAATAAAAATAAAGAATAAGAGTTATTTTTATTAATTAATTCAATTAAAGTGAAAATCTTGTCATTACGCCTGAGTCTCTATTGTTTTTTTATTTTTTATTTTTTTTTTTTTTTTAAATAATAATTATTCATAAAAATTGATTTTAGTTTTTCATTACAATATGTACATATAATTAAAATTAACTTTTCCCTTTATCACTAGGAAATTTTTATATTTTCTAATAAAAAAAAAAAAAAAAAAGGAAAAATTATTAAAACTTTCATTTAGAAAGTTCATTTTAATAAACAAAAACAAAAACAAAAAAACAGGAAAAAAAAATTATTTATTGTAAAACTGTAATAGTATAGTGGTGAATTTATAATAAATTAACCGTTATATTATAAAAAAAAAAAAAAAAACTGTCATAATAATTTTATAATGAACGGACAGCACCTCCCAAGATGGAGTAATTAAGTAAGTTTTTGTCTGATTGATGAAAAACAAAAAAAAAAAAATTTAATCCTTTTTTATTTGAATAAAATATTCAAGATAGAAGGAACAAAAAAAAACCATTATAATGAACGAACAATGTTTTTTAAGTGATAAATGATGATAAGTGAGTCTACTGAGTATGAAATGACTACATATGTAGATACGTAGTAGAAATAAAAGTTATGAGAATTATAAATTCAGAAAAAAAAAACCTTATTATCATATTCATGGTGCAGTAACATTTCAACAAAGAGCCTCTTTCAGTTTTTTGCTTTTCTTAAATTTTTTTTTTTTTTTTTTTTTTTTTTGCATAAATTTTCATCATCATTAGAACATGTATATATTTTTCATTTTTGTATCTATAGTTCATTATATTTTTCTTCATATGAATTATACTTGGTGATGTTAATTGTGTGTTGCATTTAAAGAATATAATAATTACTTTTCTTTTAATTATGATTTAACTTTGATGGTTCATGAAAGGTAATTTTTTTTTCAAGTTAATAAAAACTATTCTGTAACTCAAGGGTTCAAAACTATTACAAAAAAGTCATAGGTGCATACAAAAAAAAAAAAAAATAAAAAATTAAAGCAATAAGAATAATTAAAATTAACATTTCAATAAAAATCTAATTATGATTTATTTCGGGTAATTGCATTCAAAGTGTTTCATTTTTGAAACAAACAAAAAATATATACCTTTTGGCCTATTATTTTAATTACATTGCGCTTTGATGATTATTACTTTGAAAAGATAATTATTCACTGCACAATTTTAAATTTTTTTTTTTTTTTTTTTTTTTTTTTTTTTAAATTGAAATGTTGCTTTGTTGTAATGATATTAAATTGTACATACTACTCGTATATATAATGAATGAATTTGTGCATTGAATTATAATAAAAAAAAAATTGAATTTCTAATGGAAATTTTTAGAAATTCTAGACAATAAAACAAAATATATGAACCAATTTATTATAAAATAAGGTCGGTATTTTCATTGAAATTAAAAATATGTGTGTTCTTACTACATCTACTTTAAGGTGTTAAATATTACACTTGAAAATTAAATGAGAATTTTTGTTCTAATTGAGTAATAAAAATTCAGATGCTAAAAGCATAAGAAATAATTCGTTTAGAACTTATATTTTCTTTTTCTTTTATTTTTGTTTTTTTTTTTGTTTTTTTTTTTTGCTTTTTGCCAAAAGTATTTTAAGATTAAAGAGCTTTATAGCATTCATGCACTTACTAACCTTTCAATTTCAACATTTCCTTTTACTATAATGGATTTATTTTTTAATGGTACCATAAACATGAAAGGATAACCCATAAGATTAAGCTCTATGGAAAAATCCTGATTAAAGGATTTTCGTTTCTGATTTAGTTTTACTTATTAAATTTTTCATATACATATATAACTTTTGAGTAATTTTATTTAGTTTTTTTTTTAAAAATATAAAATTAGATAAAAAAAGTACTTTTTAATACGTATGTAATATGTGTTTAAATATTGCTTACGGTAGGATATGTTTGAAAAGTTTTTTTTTTTTTGTTTTTTAAATAATTTCATTGATATTAAAAAATTTAAAAAAAAAAGGAGAGAAAAACAAATTTTTCATGCATAATAATTAAAATTTTTAAAGTTAAAATAAAAACCGTATTTTTTAAACGTGTATGGTATAATACTAAGAAATAATTAAATTTGGGAATGTGTAACGGTAAATTAGTAGATTATATTTATGTAGAACAAAAAAAAAAAAAAGGTATAAGATGTTTTAGGAATTTTTAATTATCTATATAATATGTAAATTAATTGCATATAATATAATATTCTAAAAAAAAAAAAAAAAAAAAAAGGAGAAGAAATTATACGATTATATGATCACTTGTGTGGAATAAGAATAGAATAAATTAATTAAAAAATTTATTTAATTATTGTTTATTTTACTAAAAGGATGTATTTTAATTAATACAATTTAAAATTTTTACGTAAATTACAGCAAAAAAAAAAAAATATATCAAAAAACAAAATTAATACAAAGCTACAGGTAACACTTTTCTGCTTGTGCTTTTAATGCCTGTAGTTATGCATTATCATTAACATTTCATTAAAATTATGAATTTAAAAAATAAAAAAATTTAAAAAAAAAACAGAATAAATTCCAAATTTTAAATTTAAGTGAAGAAATAAAATTCTATAATGTGAAGTTTAGTAAACAGGAAATTATAATTACGTGATTACGATATTTGTATCTATGTACATATATACATATTTTGCTACAGATAAAATGAATTCTTATAAATAATGTAGAGGTATGCAATGATTAAATTTTTTTAAAGAGAAGCTGAAAAATATAAGTGAAGGTTTTTCTTTTTGATTTTTATTTTTGATGAAAATTTTCACTTGATGTCTGTGAAAGGTGTTTAATAAATATTTAATAATAATTCACAGTTGAAATTTTAAGTAGCTAAATATAAAATTTGTGTTATGATGATTGTTCCGAAACAGTATATGAGATATGTATCTATATGTATGTGTATACATACTTAAATATTTTTTAAAGAACGATGCTTCAAGGTATAATTGTTTTTAAGGATTCAAATTTGTAGATTCGGTTCTAGATATTAAAAACTAACATATGTATGTTTTGTCCTTTTGCGTTTCAAAATTAAGGATTGTTTATTCCGAAAATGGTGAGTGTTCATTTATTTTTGTTTTGAGATATTTAATATTTTTTATTCGAATTATTATGCAGTTTTGATAAAACAGGTCAGTTTCCACTTCAAGGAGGGGATTATGTAATAACTTCAATATTATAAATAGTTAAAAGGACATTCCATTCTTCATCTAAAAATTTATTTCTCATTAAAAGTTGATATACCTATATCACTTTTATAATAAACAATTCTGCAAAGTTGCTAGGTGAAAGGCTCAGAAGCCAATATATGATTAAGCCATTTTGTGGTATTTTCTAATTTTTTTTTAAATTTTAATCAAATAAAAAATGTTTCTTATACGTCAAAAAAATCTTTTTTAATTACTTAAAAAGACGAATTCAAAAACAAAAAATGATGTATATTAAATTAAGTTTCTCTGAGCCATTCAAGTATGAAAATTTATATTGTTTCTACCAGCAGTCGGAAAAATTTATTATTACATTTTATTTAAAGTTTATTATATACTTTGATAAAATCGATAATGATTTGGATAATTTGAATTTTCATAATTGAGGATTATGGATTTGTAGGGCTTAAATTCAAAAATAAGGTAAAGTTAATTTAACCAAAACATTGAATAAAATATTTTTTTAAATATTATTAACGACAGTTTCTCAATTTCTTGTAATTTAAAATGTAAATTATAATTTGTAAAAGTTCAAGCAAAAAAAACACCTTTTTTTTTCATTATATACATTAGAAGTGCGATCAATACAAAAAGGAAGGTACAGTACAGTTGCGACTCAAAACAATTACTCTTGATTAGAAAAAAAATCCTTCCTCCATTAACATAAAAAAAAGGATATTAATAATAAACAAAACAAAGTAATTTTTTACAAAATAATTTATTTATATTTATTCAAACAACTACAAAAATTCAGAACATAATTTTTAAACATTTTTAAATACTTTTTCTTTTTTATTTCGTCGTTATTATTATAATTTTTTTTTTTTTTTTTTTAAAGAAATCACAGTGTGGAGGAGTCGAAATTTCTCATAAATATACAATGCACACATTATTCTAGTTTGGTTTTTTCTTAGTTTTTTGTTTTTTTGTTTTTATAAATAAATAACTTAAAGTTTTTTTTTCTTTCTTCAATTAAATAAATTATTAAATAAATACAATATCGTGCATACGGAATTCATACAAAATTATCATTATCATTAATCTGTCAATTTTTCTTATTTTTTTTCTTTCTTAAATTTTGTTTAAATTATGCCTTAGCTTTGGTTAAATGTTCTGGTAGCGCTAAATTAATTGATCGTCCATAACCGCCATAACCGCTATGTCCATGACCACCACCACCACCACCATGACCATGAACATCCTCATGACTTACTGAATGACTGTGACTTGTTGCATACATTGGTTTAGCAATAATTTCATATGTTGTTGATTTACTACCGCCAGATGTTAATGCCTTGATACCAACAATTGCTGATAACATAAGTGCCATCATACCAGTCATAAGAGCCTTACCAGCAAGCAAAGCTAAACCACCAGTTGCAATTGCAAAAAGTGTACCTGTCAAGAAAATATTATCCAAAAATATTTAAGTATTATTTTTTGTAAATGGAAAATTGTAAAAATGAAGAAAAAAAAAATGAAATGTTTTATTTGAAAGTACCTTTCATCATCATACCAGCGGCAAGAATTCCTTCATAACCACCTTTTTTACCACCACCTCCTCCTAATCCACCTTTTACACGTCCAGTGAATACAGCACGAGCTTCTTCAGCTGTTTGCTTGTCCATCAATTTTAATCTTAATGTATGTGATTGAAGGAAATTACCAAGTTTTGCTAATAAATATCCATTAAGTCGTTTTTCAGCATCATTTGGAAAACTTCTTGCGATTTCTTGATTACATTAGAAAAATTTTAAAAAAAAGAAGAAAATATTAAATAATTTTACAAAAAAAAAAAAAACAATGGTATTTTAATGTGTAATAATTTTTTTTTTAACCCAAAAAATTTTATGTATTTCTTTATCACGATTATCACCGTAGACACGAAACACATTATTAAATTCTTTTAATACGTGGGTTAAATATTTTTTATTTCACAATTAAGTAATCCAAAAATTTTTTTGTGTATTTAAAAAAAAAAAAAAAATAAAACAAAATATAAAAAAAAATAATAAATTACCAGCAACAATTTCAGATGTTTTTGGATCACTTGCATTTATTTCTTTCACAACACTTAATCCTGGTAAAATATCATATTCTTTTTTATCTGAGAATTTTTCAATAAATGATACAACATCCAATTTAAGGCATGTTACACTGTATGATGTATCACAATCACGATTGTATAAACGTTGTTTTGAATCATGCATTTCTTGATAACCGTACACAAATCCATTGAAAATGCAAATTAAAATTAATAATCCACAGGATATTCTATTTGAGAACATTTTTATTGATGATGATAATGATGATGCTGATGAAATAATGATGATGATTATGATATTTATCCTTAAACCGGATATTTATATTTTTTTTTAATTTTTTTTTTTTTTATTTTACTAAATTATAAATAAGTAAATCCGATGAATGAGTAAATTGAACTGATGCCTAAGTAACAAGTGTTTATCTTTTTATACCGATTCAAAGTCAATTTGATAAATTCAATCAGAAAAAAAAAAAAAGAAAAAATGAAATACATTATTTACTGTAAAATAAAATAATATAAAAATTATTCCCTTTACTTATTCACTTCACTTATTTTACTTTATTTCCTATCAAAAAACAATCTCTTCGATACCTTTTCATATATGTATATGTATGTACCTAAAAACATACAGACATAAATTTCGTATCTGATATCTTCTCTATTTTCATTTTTCATGAAATCATTATAAACGCATGAATTATTTTTGGTTGTTGTACAGATGCCCTTTTTTTTTTTTTTAGTAGGGTCATGATTTTGTTTTGTTTTAGTGTCTTTTTTTTTTTTTTTTTAATTATGAAGATTGCTTTGTTTTTGTAAAGTACTAATTTTATCTCGATCTGGATTTTGTTTTTTTTTTTTTGCTTAAAATTTTAGTATAATTTTTATTAATAAAGTTCAATACTTGAATAATAAAAATAATTTTGTGTGTGAATGTATGAATGTATATATGTGTGTGTATTAGATAAAAATAAGTGACGGAAATCTTTGATATGTACCTTTTTAATATAGTAATAATATATCAAATAATAACATTTATTATAACACACACATACACATACATAAATTTAAAAAAGATACAAAGAGGGCCACAAATCGATTAAAACACGCTATATACGTATGTAGCAGCAACAGCACCGGCAGTAGCAATATGTATGTACAAACAATAATCTCATCGGAACAGAGAGCAGTTAAAATTCGTACATTTACTTTGACTTACATTACAACAGGTACATGATATCCATCCATTAACTATGTACCACAAAAAAAAAAATTTTTTTTTTTTCAAAATAAAAAAGATATTTAAAGTGAATGTGAAAATATATCTGACAACTTGTAGAAGAGTGTATGTAGTAATAGCAATCTTAGGTGATCCATAATGTAAACAGTTTCAAGAGGGAGTGCACATATTGGTAACATACATATACATAATATTGGCAAAGTCAATGAATGAACCTAAAACTATCTACTTTTCAGTGTTTCAGTCAATTTTCATTTTATTCGCAGTTAATCGATTTTTTTTTTCCATATACTTTTATCATTGTTATCTTTTTTTTTTGATTGAAATAAGAAGTAAGTACTTTTTTTTTAATGAAAAAAAATAAAATCGAAGTTTTCTTTTGTTTTTTAACTCCCATAAATATTCAGTTGATGATCATTTTGTACGGCTGAATAATATTTAGCCTAAAATATCGTTAACTAGAGCATCAAATCAATAATAGAAATGAATTAAATTATACTATTATATTTTCTTTATCGTTTTTTTTTCCCTTATCTATCATTGTATTCATTTTAAAATTACAATTTTTTTTTGTTGTTCGTTATTTTTATATGTGCAACACAAAAAAAAAAAAAAATAAATAAAACAACAACGTTTTTTCCAACAAATTACAGGTATATACTATTTATTTAATAGTTAGACCGAACCGAATCGTTCTATATTCTTAATTTTACTATATAAATTTTCGTAAATGTATTTATCTTGTATTTTATGTATTGTATTTTATAGATATATATGTATATATATACACAATATGACCAATACATCTATTAATAAGTAAAAAGTATATAAAATCTGAACGGATATCACTTTCTAAAAAATTCAATTTCGGGGACTGTTAATATTTTGGAGGAATTTTTCTTACAAGCTCTAGTTAAAATTCGAGCAAAAAAACCAAAAAAATAATAATAATAAAGAAAAAACGTTTTTTTTTTTTTTTTTAAATAAAATTTTTATCGTTTTTTGTTTTAATTTTTTAGTTGTTGTTGTTTTTTTTCGAATTTAAGTGAACAGTGAAAGCATTTCATATTTTGGAATTTTTTTTTTTTTCACTTTAAATTTAACTTTTAATTTTTTTTTTTTTTTTTTTTTTGAAATGTAAAAGACAATCACTCTTAATGTATGTTTCAATGAATTGTATATACATGCAATAAATAAATTATTCTTATGTATTAATGTGAAGCAAAAAAAAAAAAATCGAATATAAACTTTCACATAAAGTAATATTGCAACAAAAAAAAAAAAAAAAACAACAACAAACCAAAAAATAAAATCTCAAATAAACAAGAATTTTTAAATGAAATTTCTCATAATGAAATATCACAAAAACACAAAAAAGATTCTTATAAAAAATTATTTTTATAAAATTCAGAAAGTTTTTGTTGAAACAAATAATAATAAATTTTTAAATCACGTGTAAAAAGAAAATTAGGAAAATATAAAATTAATATTTTTATGAAAATGTTCTATTTGATTTACCAAATAGCTGGTGTTTTTTAAAGTAATACAATTTCCGTTTTTGTTTTTTTTTTTTTATAAAGAAAAAAGTATCTTAAGTAGAATAGTTTTTTCCCTAATATTTTCTTTTGAATATGTTCTTTTCTATGTTTTTTTTGTTGTTGACTTTTTTAATATTAATATCATTAATGGAAGGAAATTGCCTGATAAGTTATTTTTTTTCACATTATGTTGGGTTATTAAATAATGAAGATATTTATTTTGAAAATTTAGGTGACCTTGAGGAAAATATTGTCCTAATTTTTAAAAATAATTTTTTGATTTTATTTATTTTTTTATGTTATCAAATGTTTTTAAATGAAATAATTAAGTTTATTGAACTAAATATGCTCCGAAGTTATTTGAAAATTAGTCCGCGGAAGAACTACAAAAAAAAGTAGAATAAATCAATAAATGATGTTCATGGACAGATACAAAAAAAAATAATAATAATAATGAAAAATTTAATTAATTCTTGTTAATTATTAATTTGTGTTGCTTCAAGACGTGGGGTGTACGTACTGTTTAAACATGCGGAGCTGATGCGTAAATATAGAAGGGATAAAAAGAGGACAGAAACTTTTGTAGGAAATAAAAGATAGTGTTGGTGAATATTCTGTTTTTTTATTTTTTTATTTCATAATAAGGAATTAAAAAATGAAATTTGTATTTTTAAAACATTTTTTACAAAAACATACGAACGAATATTGTGATTGATTAAAATTTTGTTTTTAGTTGCGACCCACATATTTCAGTGGAAAATAAACTTATTTAAACGACAGAGTTCTAACTTTTATCCTTTTCCATCTTTTAGCTTTTTTTTCCATGAGAGAACTAGTAACTTCACACTTTTTCTGAAGATGAAATAAAAAAAATGAACAGTTATGGTATCTTGTGCTGTTTGCTTATAAGAAGCAAGTCGACTGGGAGGCCTAAAGGCCCATTGTGAATGCCCTTTAATTTGTCAGTGGGAGTAAACTTGACCTATCCTGGAAACCATCCTGATTTTTGAATGAATCTGTTCAAGTTCTTAAGTGCCATCCCGGATGTCGTCCAGACCATCAAAGAAATTTTCTCCCATATAAGTGAGTCTTCATTCTTTTATAGCTGGATATTCGCAGAATAAATACACTAATTGATTTTATTTCTCATTGATCTCTACAACTTCTACGGAAATCATTTGATGGTACGCTAATTCACCTAGATTGCGGATGCAGTTGACAAGGAAAATGAACAGTTTAAGTGCCCGAAAGTTGAATGTTGAGATAAACCAAAAATTATTTATCAGGAGGCCAGTCTCAACCGTTTAGTCACTACAGGACGTCAAAGCTATATTGCACTATATCTTTCAACATGAAACCTTCTAAGTTATCTTGTAACATATCCCAATTCCTTCAGACTGAAATATAGTAGTCAAAAAGATGTTGCTGTGGTAAGGGCAGTGTATAAACTTTAAAAAGTGAACTTTTTGGAATTTTTTAAATTTCCGATGAGATTGCTAAAGAGAGTAAAATTTAATCATAACTAATAGGAAGGTTATTCAATAAAGCTAACAAATATAAGCATGGTGAGTGGTACTCATTTTTGGAAAGCCAAAATTAGAAGCTTTTTAAAAAATCTTTCAGTTAATCCTTTTCTTTTGTTTCAATTGTCATATCTTTGTTGTCCTAACTAAATTCCGGCGAATTGATGTTGATTTCTTCATTGTGTGTGTTTTTTTTTTTATGGAATACAGTAGTTAGCCTTACGCCCAATCCCCAACTTTGAAGTTCAGTTCTGTTTCTTTTTAGTTCCCTTGCACGAGGGTTAAAAGTGTCATCATAAGAAGATTTAATGATAGAAGGCAGGAGAAGTGTGAGATTTTAAGTTAAATTAATTTCTATTCTAATTAAAAACAAAATCGTAAATTTCAAAATTTCAAAATCTTATTTCCAGTAATTAGATGTTGTTTTTTTTATCTTATTAAATTTCCATAGAAATCAGAATAAATTTCATGATTTAAAGCATTTTTTGGTCAATTGTTAATGAGAAGAAATAATTTTCATTAAATTTCATTGCCTAAACTTTCACATTTTGTACCTAATTTTTTTTTTTTGTTTATTAAAATAATAATTCACATTATAAATTTTATTTTCTATTAAAATAAATTATGCGTGTGTGTACAGAGTGTAATTTAGTAAAAAAAAAAAAGAATGAACGAAAATTATTAAAATGTAACCCAAAATCAAAATAAACATACATAATTTATAATAATCGACAATTAAAATTACTAAAATATATATTTAACATACACGTTACATTTAGCACCTTATGCTATATATTACTTTCATGTGAAGTACATATATAATAATTAAATTAAAAGAGTTCAAATGTTCAATAAGTGTGTATGTAGGTACTCGTGTATACAAATATTATATCGGTTACAAAAGTCATAATTTAACGCACCTAACTGTTCTGTTATTGATTTTTTATAATGTAATGAAAACTTAATGTTGAAAATGTAATAAGATACACACACTCTACGGGTATAAATTATATTAAAGTAGGATGTAATTAATGATTGAATGATTGTAATTAAGACTGTTATTGTTAAACAACAACATTATTAAATTATTTGATTTATGTATTTTGGGTTTTTTTTTGTTTTTTTTTTTTTTTAATTTATTACTTTTTTGTATGCTTTTTTACCTTTTATATTTGAAGAGTATTAAGTGTATTGATTAAATTGTATCTAACGAAATTAAATAAGCTTTTGATGAAAAATTCAATTAAATTAATGAGATTATTTTGTATAATGTTATTGTGTGGCATTTGAAAAAAGAATAAAGTTAAAAATGGATAAAGTGATAAGAATAATAATAATAATAATAATAAAAAAAAACCACACACACACTTTTTGAATTTTTAAAATTTTATTATTCCCTTAACATACGCAATATGTGGTATACAACATCACCCAACACGATAAATGTTTTTCTTGATAAATTTTAAACATATTAAAATCTATGTATTCACTGCGCTGAATAAAAAAAAAGAGGTTTTTTTTTCGAAGCATATGAAAAAAGTTGAAAAAGAAAAAAAATGGTACAAAAAAGGATTTATTACTCATAGCTTTTATGATATTAAAAAACTCTTGTCTTTTGCGTTATTTTTAATATATAATTTTTTTTTTTTTTTTTCGTTTTTTTTTCAAATTAAGTCATGAAAATAAATGTCAAAAAATAAAAGATGAAAATTTGCCAAAGAAAAATATAAGCAAAATAAAAAAATATGTGTAAATTTGGTTTTCTTCTTAGAAACAAAAAAAGATATAAAGTATGTCAATATGTATTTTTAATATACATATGTACATATGCCTGTGGTATTTATGACAAATAAATCTCTTTTGTAAAGGTTTTAACTTGAAAAGAGAAAAAAAAAACAGAAAAATTTTCAAGATTTTTTAATAAAATAAATTTAAGAATGATATGATGTGCTTTTAAGACTTTTTTTATAAAGAAAAAGATAAAAGATAAAAGAAAAATAATTAATTTAAATTTTATACAGGGTGTTTTTATCAACTGATTAATGAAATTGACTTTTAAATAAAATTTAATGAAGTAAATTATTATAAAGTGTTTACCTCGACATTTGATACATCTTCAAGATCCCTAACTAGCGAAACCTTTTATTGTTCGGTACCTTGCTTTTGCAATGGTTGAACTGCTACAGAAATAGCGGGAAAGAGTTTCTCTCTTGTAAATCTTTTTGTTGCTGCGGCAATTAGTATTAAAGGCGATACGCAGTTTTTTTTTGTATGAAGCGTAAAACTTTTTTCTTCTAATAATACTTCCAAAGATTTTTTATATAACAAATGTAAATCTAACAACGATTTAAATATATACCAATCGAGTCGAATGAAATGTACGTAATGTATATATTTACATTATGTATGTACATCGTAAATAATTCAGAATTTTTAACTTGAAAAACGAATTTGAAAAATTTAACTAAAAAGAAATCTCAGACTTAAAAAACGAAATTAAAAATTAAACTAAAAATAAATCTTAGACATTTATCATGAAAAGTGATGCGGTTGAATTATTTTTTCCAACTGTTGAAAGCGATATAAATTAATTGTGTAGTATCATTTTTATAATGACGTATTATCTGTACTGTGTCATTTTCTAAATCATATTCATTTGAATTTACAACCCACTCATTTTTACAGTTTTGTTTTACTTTTCATAATTTTCCTTTTCAAACAATCAAATTTTCAATTTATTTATGATTGAAGAAAAGACATTCTCCACGATCACGAATTTAAAAAAGAACTCTTATGCAAAATATTTATACAATTAAATGAGACAAAATAAATTCATGACGTAGAATGAAAATAAGAAAATCATGAATACACACACAAAACATTTAAAAAGTATGTTCAATGAGATTAAGGGTAGAAATTATTTTAAATGAAATTTTTTTTAAAAGAAAAAGGAAAACATCGCATAATTTCTTTTATTAATAATTTTGTTCTATTATTTTTAGAATGTTTTGTGTGCTTAATCATTTTCTGTGTTTTTTTTTGTTCTTAGAATTTTTATATTTTTAGTGCAAAAAAAAAAACAGTTATAAGGAAATGAATTAATATCACACGTTTATTTATTTTTGTTTGCTTTTCGTTCCTTTTTTTTTTCTGATTGTGTTCATTACTTATATTCCCATCAATTTAGTGGAAATGAATTTTAATTATTTTGTTTTTATAGTGTTTTTTTATTTTTTTTATTGATTATTATTAATTTTTCTTTTGTTTTCATAAGAAGATAAATTTGTTCTTAATGAGAACAACTAATGAGAGAAATTATGAATTATTTATTAAATGTGTAATATGAATATGTATAAGATTTGTATAGTAGTTTTTTTTTTTTTTATTTTTTTTTTTTTGGAATGTGATAATTTTCGTTAAATACTTTGATTGTTTTCTTGTATTTTATAAATTCTCCTGTAATCAATTATATTGAACAGGACTATCATGATATTAAGTAGGAATGTATATGTTGAGTTATTTCATTTTATATGGTCCTTATGACCTTTTCACTATGTACTCTTTATTTTCTTTGTGTGTCAACATTATGGGTTCTATTATGATTTTCGAATGAAATTCAATCGAATCGAATGAAATATTCACAATATTTTGCGTCATTTTCAAACAAATTCTAATATACGCTATATGAATTTTATTTAAAATATCTAGTGATCTATGATTTTAAATATTTTTTTAATAATTTCATTCGATCAGAAAGAAGATATCTAAATAATTTTCGGTAGCAATCGAATAAAACATTGAAAAGAATAGATAACTATAGATATTTTAAATGAAATTCATATAGCGTATATTAGAATTTTTTTGAGAATGACACAAAATATTATGAATATTCATTTGATTCGATTGAATTTCAATCGAAAATCATAATAGAGCCCTATGTTGCGTAAATATACCAGATGATATCAGTCAAGAAATCATCAATCATATGTCAAAAAGCTAAATAAAAATCTTTGAAATATCACTCAATAATAAACAAGTAAAAATTCTTTGTGAATTTTATTTTATATTGACAAAATTTTCAATTATGACAACAACAACAACAAAAAAACAGGAAGGAAAAAAAAAATGTATCTATGACGAATTAAGAAAATCAACTACAAAATATTCACAAGACAACAATAAATTAATTTTTTTTATACATATGTATGTAAATAAAATAAAAAAATATTGATATTTAAATAAATGTCAAGACAAATCTTGTATATCAAATTTTTTTGCTGTCACTATTAAAAAAAAACAAAAAAAAAAAAATGTCTAAATAATCATTTGGATGAATTATTTATATTTTTATTTAAAAATTCTGTTTTTGTTTTTTTTTTTTTATTTCCCCTTTATAATTACATAACACATTATTTCTCCTTACAAATAATATGTTGATGACTATTCATTCTCATTTACATTACTTTCTTTCATTTAAAAATAATAATAATAATAATTTTTATAAAGTTTATATACATTCGAACTTGAACCTCAATTTTCCGTTCATTTACTATGAACTAATTAACTAAAAATTTAAAAAAAAAAAAAAAAAGTAATATTAATCGAAATGATTGGAACTTTTACTGATTCCACAAACTTGATTTGATAGACTTTCAAAAAAAAAAATAAAAACAAAAAAAAAAAATGTGGATACGGTTTTTATTTTTACTTTTCATTTTTTTTTTTTTTTCAATCTTTTCACCTTTAAATTGTTTTATTTTTCATAAAAACTGTCACTGTTGACTGTTGAAAGAATTTTTATAATTATTTCGAGGGAGAGAGAAAAAACAAATTTTTTTAAAAGTAAATTCAATTTATTGTTAATTTTTTTAGTTTTTTTTTTGAAAAAGAAAGTGATTTTTTCAAATAAAAATTGTAGTGATACTTTTGTTTTTTTTTTGTTTTTTTTGTAGTTGTTGTTGTGGTGAAGGTTATTGAATATATATATATTTGTTTTTTTTTTGCAATAGAAAGAAAGATACAAATAATTTAAAGTTTTTTTTTAATAATTTAATTTTTTTGTATTATTATTTTCAATTAAGTATTTTTTTTTTGAAGTTTTTATCCCACAATTTTATGAAAATTTTTATGACAAAAATTCTGTTTTGTTGTATGTTCAAAAAATGATTCCCAAAAAAAAAAAAAAAATATTGAATACAAGGAAAAAAATCCTTGTTTGAAATTGTTTTCAGAAATATGAAACTTCCCATTTTTTTTACTTTTTTTAAAATATTTTTTTTTTCACTTTTCTGAAAGAAGCTTAAATAATGTTCTTGAAACTTAAATATATTTTACAAAAGACATGCAAATGATCCTTATGATCCAAATATATCTTTTTCGTTAAGAATTTTATTTGAAATTTAGGCCAAAAAAAATTTGATTTAGTGTTTGAAAAATGTTCGATTTGAGAGGATATTTTTTTAAAGCATTACAAAGATAAAATTTTACGTATGTACAACAAAAAATATTGAAATTCTCATTTTAATTTCATAAAAAAAAACACACACACACACACACAAATTCAAAATAAATAATATTTATTTAATTAAATAACATCATTTTGTGCAATAAATTATCTATTTACAAAAATTACTAAAATCCTTTTTTTAATTTTTGTTTTTACCATGAATTTAATAAATATTTAATTGAATTAATAATTTGTAACTGGTACTGTATGATAATTATAACCAGCATATGCTAATTCTTGTGCAGATGCTTGACCATTTCTATGCCAATCTGTTGAATGAACAATTTCAGCATTGACTGGATGACCAGTAATGTAAGCAGTAGTAATGTGATCTTTTTTCTTTGGTGACATCATATCTTTAAAAAAACTGGCACCTGAAAATATATAAGTATAAATGTTATTTTATTTATTTTTTTAATAATGGTACATCTGCAATCTTCATTATTGGTACATATTTTAATATTTGAACACCCTGTTACTTACAGATAAAATATTATATTGTCAGAAAGAAGACAAAAAATATAAAATAAAATATATTGTATACTTATTAAGACTAAGCTTAATTTTTCTGTCAAAAAATAAAATCTGATGTATATTTACAGGTAATTTATTAATATTTATTTAAAAAAAAAAAAAAAATCCTAGTCTTATTTCTACTTACAGATTTTCTTATAATTTTTTTACTATTTACATTTATTTACTTTTTTTTTGTTTTTTTTGTTTCCATTTTCATGGAAAATCAAATTCAAAGTACGATGACATTGAAATATTTATGATTTATGTTAGAATTTACCAGAAAATAAATAATAATTCTTACCTGAAAGTAATAATGCAAGGAATCCAGCAGCTAATCCCTTTAGAGAAATTGCTTTAATAGCTAAAA
This sequence comes from Bombylius discolor, assembly GCA_939192795.1. Lineage (NCBI taxonomy): Eukaryota > Metazoa > Arthropoda > Insecta > Diptera > Bombyliidae > Bombylius > Bombylius discolor. The sequence continues at coordinate 14,317,216 of OW584241.1, read as the reverse complement.
GAAGTATTGGTACAATAAGGCCAAGTTTAAGTTTAATAGCAAGAAGTAAAGGAATCAATATTTTTTTCAATTTTCTGGTTCTTGATTCTGAAAAAATATTTAAAAAAAAAATGAAAGAAAAAAAAAAATGAGCAAAATAATAATGATAAATGTTTTTAGTAAATAATATACAAGAGATGAAAGATGAAAAATTGTCTTTTTAAAAAGATTTCGATAGTTTCACATTTAAAGACTATATTTAGGTGCTTTGAAACATGAATTTTTCTTACTGTTTCAATTTTGTTTAAAGTAAAAAACTGTAATTTTAAAATTATGTATATTTCACCAGCCGTTACTACATGAAAGGCGTTTTTTTGTTTTTTTTTTTTTTTTCAAATTTTTAAAAAATTTATTATTAAACATGGATTTGAATTTTTTCTTGTTTTTTTTTTTTTCAAACGTTAACAGAAGCGTTAAAAAATTTAAATTATTAAAAAAGAACAAAAATAAAATAAATTTTATCATAAATTCAAGCAATGGAAAAACAAAATGTAATAGTTGTTTAGTAAAATAAAATTTGAATAATAATAAAAAAAAAGTTGATATTCTTACATTAAATTAGATTTCATACAGCTCTTAGAGATAGGATACTTAATTTTCTTATTATTACGACTCACGTTGTATCTTTTGCAATACTCTAATGCTAGATTTGACCTGCCACACTTTGTTCGGTGTAAGGTACATCATCTGATCCATGAACCTAGGACGGATGATACCTTTACATTCCCACAAAAAGTGTGCTCAGATTTAAGACTGGAAAATGTCAGAGTTTTGAAAAGCTTTTCAAGGATAATCAATTTTTTTTCTTTTTAAAAAAAACATTTATGTATTTCTTAAAAAAAATTTTACAAAATCGGGTCAGATTAAAGTACATATATCCTTAAACAATTAAATTCACTTTTTGTTTTTTTAAACTGGAGTCAAACACTATTTCCAGTGAGATTCAATAAAAAAAACTATTCTAGGATGAGCTTAACAGATAATAAAATCTAATGTCATTTTTGGAATAAATGTCATTTTGAACAAATAAGGAGTTTTATTAATCTGTTCCTTTCAATAATTTTAATTTTTACTAATAGATATGTACATACATAGTTTTTTTTTTTTTTTTTTTTTTGAAAAGTGGCATAAATAAGAAAGAAATTTATTTGACACATTTTAGCTAATTCGAAAATAATTGAAGGTTAAGCTTGAAATTTTTATTTAAAATTCAGTTATATTTTTAATAATTTTTCAAACTGTAAAATCAAATAAACGTTAAATCAAATAAACTGTAAGAAATACTGTTAAGAAGAAAACAAAAAAAACAAAAAAAAGTATATAAAATTGAAGTAAATATTCATCGTCTGACATTAGATATTCTTTATTTATTTGATTTTCACATTTAAGGCAAGAAATTGATTTTTCTAAATAAATTAAGGATAATAAATAATTTAATATAAAACCAAAAAAGGTAAGCGTAATACTGATTTATGAAAATCAAATAATTTTTATACAAAATTTAGATTTGGCAATAAATTTATTTAATAAAAAAAAAAATAAATAATATACTGCCTATAGATTTTTTTTTTTTGTTTCATACAATCTTGCTTATATTGCAATTACATATGTACACAGTACAAATATTGTATGAAACTGTTGGTCGAATAAACCTCATACTTGTTTATATAAACGAAAGTTTCCAGTAAAATAGAAAGTTTTTGAAGAAAAAAAAAAAATTTTAAATAAAATGTACTTACACCTATGTAAACACATATTGTGGGGAGGTAAAAAAAAAAAAAGAAAATAAAAGAATGTAGATACTTGTATGAAAATAAAAATCTGTTGTTGTTTTATTTTTTTTTATTTTTATTTTTTTGCTGGATCAACGAAGAAACATCTTTTCACAAAAGAAAAGAAAAGAAACAAAAAAACTTTGGTCATTGAGGTGAATTTCTCCAATGGTAATATGTTAACAAGAAAAAGAGAAAAGCTAAAAGAAAAAAAACCAGTTAAGGTAAAAATATTTACAGTACATTAACAGCAACCGAATATGTATGACTTTTTTTTTTTCGAGAAGGTCATTGTCATTGCTGTTGTTGTTGTTTGTGTTGAGCTTTAGTAGCTTCACAATGATGATGGATATGGTATGAATATATATTTTTTTTTTTCAGCATGATTTCATACAAGATTATATATACAAATTTATGGAAAGGTATTTTATTTTATTTTACAATATTTTTTATGGCAGCAAAGTCAAGTTCGGTTTTACATCGTCATCATCATAACATTAATAAAAAAAAAAGCAATAATAAAAATAAAAAGAAGATGTATCATCATGTATTATACACATAAAAGGTAATTGTACATATATTTATATTACAGGTCTTGTTGTTTATTTTTCAGGTGTGTGGGTAAGTTCGATCATATAACTTTTGCTTTTTACCCTTTTGAAATTTTCTACATTGGCAAAAGGTATATTACTGTACATTGTAAATTGTAAGGAGACAAAAAAAAAATAAAAATAAAAATAAAGTACAGGTATATAATATAAAGAGTATCTTATTATATTACAATCAGGTAATTTCGATTTCTCTTCTTATCGGTCGCGGAAGTAAGAAAGTGGCACACAAGCCAACACCATGTTAAATGTATGTCATGTACTCGAAAAATAGCAAGTGAAAAATAATGAAACTGTAATGAATGATGGTAATAATAATAATAATAATAATGATGATGAAGATGGTGAAGAGTCCCCAAAGAAATTTGTCGTGTTATTTACCGCCCAAGTTGTTGTTTACTACAAAACGGTTGCTATAAACTGATGATCCCGTGGTTGTCTACTTGTTGTCATTTAAAATGAAAAAAAAAATAATAATAATAAAAAAAAAGGCGAATAAAAAATACCTGTGTGGTGTTTTTGATTAAAATGTAAGATGAAAAATTGAAAAGTTAGTTGAAAAAGAAAAACAAGGTAAAAGTAATAAGGAAAAAGACAAGAAAAGAAAAAAAAAACGATAAACCAGCAACAATTTTTGCTAAAACATTAGTTGATTTGGTATTGATGCCGATGGCAAGTTGTTATTTCTTGTGTATAATTAGAAAGGTGGGGTTATCACTAAATAGATATTAGATGCTTATTAGACGAAAATGCTAATGCATTTTCACAATTTTTTATTTTCTTATTCAAAATGCCACAAACAATATGCTTTTACATATATTTTCACTTATGCATATGTGTATATGAATTTTATTTTTCTTTTGTTTTGTTTTACCTTATATACAACAAATGAACTTGACTTTTAGTATGCATACCATTCTCTCTTATTAATTTCCGGTTCAGGGGAAATTGAAATTATCTACATAAATACATGTATAATATCTACCACTTGTTGTTCATACATTAATTTTATATATATCGGGTTTTTATATACTGCCAAAGAAAATATTTTATTTTATTTATATTTATTTTTTCTATAAGGATGTAAGTATGTATGTGAAGAGAAATTGAATTTTCAAAGATTTATCTTATAAGCCTTATAAATAAACATATACAGTAAATCCGTTGTTATAAACCGTAGCATGTGTAAATAAAAATATGTTTTAGTTAACATTTTATATATGATTTTGAGAAGAAAAAAATATATATATAATATAAAGAAATACATACACATACCTACATGGTGGGTAAATTTTATATATTTTACTTAAGTCCGGTTAAAATGAGGTTACATATAAAATCATATATGTGATTTTAAAGTAAAAAAAAAAAAAAACAGTTCATTGGACAGAAAGTAATTTAATTTATAGATTTTTTGTTTTTCGTTTTTCGTTTTTTTTTTTTGCTTTTGGTTTTTGATGCATAGATACAAAATTTATTGTACGTAGAAAAAAACCCTTTCAAAAAAAAATGTGCATATGTATGAACACATGTGAAATTTATTTTTTGATAAGAATATAATTATGGAGAAAGAATTGTGTGTATGAGATAAAAAAAAAAAAAAGAAAAAAATGAAGAAAATACAAAACTTTCTATAAAATTTTTTTTTGAAAAATATAGATGAATTTATTCATATTAATAAATAACTATAAATAGATTGAAAACTTTAAAATTTGATTTAATTTCATCGTAACTTTTCGTAGGTTACCACATTTTGTTTTTCCACAAAATATCCTTAAATAGATAGATACAATTTTTTGAATACATGGTCAGTTAATTGAATGTTTTGGTAAAATTGTTATAAAATGAAGTTACTAAAGTATTTTGTAAATGTTGAACCATAAAACTTCAATGTGTTTCATTGAATTAGATATTTGAATCTTTTTTATTTTTTTAAGAAAAAATCCTTACTTCAATATTCTAAAATATATAAAAAATCAAAGTATCTGAAATATATGTACAAATTCAAGGACTTGTTTCTTTTAATAAATTTTTGGTGTACATCCTTTTAAAGGATGTAAAATTTCTTTTGAAATTGATGTGAAAAAGGATATAAATTATCATATTAAAATGTAATAAAAATAAATAATATATATCGAAATATTCTATAAAAAGATATAAAACAGAGGAACTGTATTTAAGGTGGGTCGAAATTAGCATACTTGTCTGTTCATTTTCACACTTTTTTTTTTATATTGAAAGAAAATTAATTTTAGATTTTGCTTGACATATTGAAAAAAAAAAAAAAAAAACTAAATGTAAAACTTAATTTCCATGAGATCAAAATATTAAAATAATTTTTCTTCGTTTTCCGTTATCAGATTAGGAAAATTTCCTCTCAATGTCAATAACCTGTTCATGTGGCTTGTGGATAAAGACTTATATAGACTCATAATTGTCCTTTTTAACGAATTTTAATAAGTCAATAATATTCAAACTTTTAAGTATTTTTAATTTAAGATTTTAAAATAATTCGTAAGTAGCAATATTGGCCTTATTAAATATGCAAAACTGATGATTGTTTTGGAAAATTAAATTCAATAGGTTTTAGAATATTTAATGCTTATTATTAATTAAATTTGATAATAATAAATGTTTTTTTTTTTCTTTAACCAAAAGCTGCATAGTTTCAGAAATACTAATATAAATAGAAAGAATATTTGGCCTTAATTATGTTGAAATTTATTGGAATTAATTTTAATTACCGAAGAGAAAAATTTTAATTACATTGAACTGAATATTAATTAAAAAATTTTTATGTGTTTTATTTAGTAACTTTCGAAAAATTTTTTTTACTAATGATTCGAATTATAAAATTTATGTAAATATAATTAAATACGAGTATTTTATTGTAAGATTAACCTATTAAACAGATATACCACCCACTTTAATATATCTGGAAATAATTATTAAATTTTTTTTCTTTAAAAAAAAAAAAAAAAAAAAATCAGATGCATAAAATAACCGAAAGAAAATGTTTGATTTTTTAAAAAATTTGAAGAATTTTTTTATTTGGCATTACTTTCTTCTTGAAATTTAAACTTTTATAAATCATTAATCTTTTAAACATAACATTAAATCTATACCATATTTGATATAAAGATCAGACATTAAAAATGTGCATTGGATATACAAATTCGTAGAATGTATATTCGATGGAAAAGATATAAAAAAAAAAAATACTGTAGTAAAAGTGATTTTTTAATTTCATTGAAAAGAGCAAAAAACCAAATCGTTAAAATTCATTTTGTTTTTTTTTTTTTAGATTTTCAAATAAATTTAAATATTTTAATTTTAATAAATCATTAATTTAATATTACTATGAAATTTATAGCATGTTCACGTGAGGTTTTTAACTATATTTTAAAATAAGTATGAAGAAAAATTTATCACAAAGAAATTATAGTTTATTTGATTAAATTTTTAGATTTTTTAAATATTAATTATTTTATTTTCTTTTTCATTTTTATTATATTTCAATTGGAAAACAATCTATGAGCTACTATTCTTTGGTTTGTATTTTTTCAAATGATAATGTAATTATATTATTGTTTAAAATAAAACACAAAATTAAAATTTACCTTCTTCAAGTTGATTACGTCCACTTTCAAGTTCATTATCTTTATCTTCTGGCCAATTAAATTTCAATTCATGTGTATTAAAGTATCTTTCAATTCTATCCATAAATTTTTCATCATTTTTTAATGATTTCATCGAACGTACATTTTTCAATTTTTCAATACTTAATCCTCCAAATAGATTCACTGATTGTTCTTTATCAAATTCATTTATAATATTTAAAAGATTTTTTTCGGATGTATCATCTTGATTATTATTAATTGGTGTTGCACTAACATAAACTAAACAAATTACTAAAATTATTAAGGACGATTTCATTTTATTATTTATTTTTTTTTTTTAACTTAATATATAATTATTTTATATATAAGATAACTTAACACGTTAATTATTCACTTTAAAAATGAATTTAATTGAAAATCGATTATACTATTTATTAGATTTTTTTTTTGCTTTATGTTGTTAAATGATGCTGCCCTTCTGTCAAATTATAATGTTTGTTATACCCCACTAAAAATATTTGAAAAAAAAAAAAAAAAAAAAAGTAAAAATTAATTTACACCCATATTTGTATTCTTTAATATTCTCTTCATATGAACGTTCAAATATATATATCGAACGACGTGACAAGTGTTCAGAATTTAATTATTTTGAATGGGTCAATATGTATAATTATTTTGTATCACGTGCATTATTATATTAGGCATACCTAAATATGTGGTATGTAATATAGAAAAAAAAAATATTTTCGATTTCTACATGAACTTCCGTAATCATTTAACCAGACATTTACATTTATGAAATGTATGTTGTTTTTTTTTTCTTCATAGGAATTTAATCTAGTTTCATAGTTCAATTATGGTAGTCCTGTTTCAAGAAAAAACAAAATGAATTGGGGGCTTTTTAAATAAAAGTAAAAATTGCATGAAAATCATTGCGAAATTTTGTTCAAGTTTTATGAAGTTAAAAAATTTTTTTCTGGAACTGGAGGGCTGATACAGTATGTAAGTTTTTATTTTTTTCTAGAATAGTGTATTTTTTTTTATCCTTTTGAATTCAGAAATATAGTCATAGGTGGAAAATTAAAGAAAAAATGATAAATTAAAATCACAAATTTTAGGTTAAAAATGCAAAAATCGTCAAAAAATCTTGTAGGAAAATTTGTAATTTATTCTTTCAAATTTTATCTGTGAGGAAAGTCAGTTAGTTCTTCGTAAAAGGTTCTAATTCCTCAATAAATAAAAAAATATAATATAAATAAGAAAATAAGGAATAGCTTAGTTTCAAAGTTCTAGAAAAAAAATCCTAAGTTGTATACTATATTGAAATTGTTTAATAAATTTAAAGACAGTTCAAGGCTCTTTGAATTGTCGGATTTTTATTTTTCATTTCCTAAATCATATTTATGTTGACTGGATTGTATCTACTTAATAATTTTATACAAAAGTAGTCCGAAAACTTATCAAAAAGACAACTGACTTTCCTGCAAATCTCGATTTTTCCTGGGAAATTTAAAACATTTTTTGAAAAATTATATCGAATAAAGTAAAGACATATGAAAATAGAGACTACGGGTGCAACAAAGGAGGTTTTTCTAAAATCAGATACATACTTTAAAATGTTTGAGTTTTTCCAAATCAAATTGTGATTAAAATGAGATGAAGGTGGTAAGTTTGTCAGTTTTTTCTTTGATTACATAGCCTGGTTTATTTTTGTACTTAAAATTTCATATTTTTACGATTTTTTAGTTTGGTCTGTGAATTATTATCAGTCAGTCAGTCATCACAACTACAAATAAAAACGTGGAAATAGTTACTAAGTAGTTGATTCTGCTGTTAAAAATGGCCAAATAATTTAAAAGAAATTTCAATGAATAAAAATTTTCATGTATGTACATATTTCATAAGATTAACTTTTAAAGTTAAATTAAAGTACAAAACTTTTTTCAGAATTACACATCGTAGGTGTTACTTTATTAATTACCAAATATTACTTCGCAGTTATCAGCTGCTCCATCGACAATTATTTTTTCAAAAATTATATAAGGCAGTTAACCTACGACCTATCGTACTAAGCAGTTGTAATTACGGTGGTATTAATTTAATAATAATTCAATAAAAAAGGTTATTTAATATTACCATATAAGTATGTATGATTATTTTCCATTTGCAAAAAATTTTTCAAAGTCCACTTACATATATGGTTTTCCATTTAGAGTTTAAATGATAGATTTCGTTGAAGCTTGTAGCTTTTGTTTATTGAATTTTAAACTGGCTAAAAATTGATATTGAAATTTGAGGAAATCAAATACAATATTCTGTGCCAATTTGTCCTTTTCACATAGAAAGTAATAATCTATGATTCACTATAAACGCAAATCAGTTGATAGGCTGAATAATAAAAGAAAAAAAGTAGATAGTAAAAAGCTTGACACTTATTAATATGATTTTTATTTAAAGTTTATAATTTCATATCTTTAAGTTTTTTAAGATTTGTTTTTAAATAAATTGTTCATATCAAAACATTAATATGATCATATCATATAATTATATGATGTTTCTTTCCTTCTCAAAGACAAATAAAATATATTAGAAAAACTTTTAAAAAAAAATAACTTTTATGAATTACCACCCTCCACCCTTTCTTTTACCCCATCGGAAAGCTTCCCATTCACTCATTCTAAATCAAAAATGTAAATGTAAGCTGTAACCCCATGTAAATTCATCCACGTTTACTACCCTAAAACACTTCCCAAAACTTTATACTCTTTCGTCACGAGCGTCACTCTCCACATACAAAGTTATTTAGTCAAGGGTTAGTGAGTGGATAAAAGTTATTTAAAAAGAAGAAGAATAAAGAAAATAAGGATCATTCAAGTCATCTTCATTCAGTTTTTTGTTAATCATTGAATTTTAATTGATCTTTAATTTTTAAACCTAATATCTTATTTGTTTCCAATTAAATTTTTTTTCTTATGACTTTAAATGCATCAATCAAATAAAAATAATAATTTTCAAATCATAATAATTTATTCAACACATGAAGTAATAATTTATGGCTACATTTTATAAATAAGTTAAAAATAACTCTACAAATTCAATTACTATTATTATTTTTTTTTCTTTGAAAATAGTAATTGACTTCAATACTTTTGGTATTCCAAGTTTTTGACTGTACAATCTTTTTTTTCTTCTTTCAATTTTATTCTTGTTGTTGTGATGGTGCTTGTCCATTGTATGCAATATCATGTACATCTAAATTACGTGCATATGGATATGATCCACTTGACCATCCTTGATTTCCTGCTGACCATCCAGCTGTATTACCAGACCAACCAGATGATCCAGCACCACCAGCAATTTTTCCTAATACCGATGAACCACCGCCTAATAATTTTGATGCACTAAGTGAAACAGCAAGAAGGAATGCAATTTTAGCAACAATTAAAGCTTTTGTTGCCAATAATGCTAAACCACCAAGAAGAATTGGAACTAATGCAACTAATTTAGCACCTAATGCCATCATAAGTGGTCCCATCATTTTCTTCATTTTTCCACGACCTTTAAAAATAAAATGATAAAAAAATAATAAAAATGATAAATAAAAATAAATGTAGGAGTATTTAAATATAATTTACCTTCTTCAAATGATCGAGCAATTTCTTTAGTATCTTCTGGTGAGATTTTTACTTGTAATTCATGAGATTTTAAGAAATCAGTAACTGAATCCATTGCCAAATCAACCAATTTTTCAGTTTTTTCTTCTTGATCTTTTGGTAATGATGAGGTGACATCACTTTCAGAAATTGATTTACCTCCACGGGCTAATGGCACTGATTGATCTCTAAATAGTACAGAATGATAGAAAAAAAAAATTATTATTCAACACGATGAACAATGTAAAAAAATTCATTGACTAAAAAATTTATTTATATTTTTTTAATCTTTATTCTTTTTTTGTTTTATATTTTCTAAAGTTTTACTATAAATTATTTTTTTATTCATCTTAAAATACATTTATCACAAAAAAGCGATCATAGTCAAAACATTGACTAAAAACTGCCTAAAAACTTAACAACTTTATTTGAAAAGAAAAAAAAATAATACTAAAACCCGAAAAACAAAAAAAATCTACAAAAAAAAAAAAAACCATACAAAATTATTACACATCATGCACTTGACCACCCAAAGCTTTCTAATTTTTCTGACGCAACATGATACAAAATAAAATTTAAAAAAAAAAAATAATAAAGAAGAAAAAAAAAATGTATCTTCTGCAACATTTAAGATTTTATACGCGTATATAAAGTATTGCAACATCTTTCACTCTTTATTTTTGATCTTAAAACTGGTTTATGATTAACAAAAAAAAAAAAATAAAAAAACTTTCATTCATGAATCTTGGTTACACTATATATTATGTTATTTAGTCATCTGATGTAATTTAGATGTGTTTTTTTTTTTTTTTTTGTATCTTATAGTATTTATATTTTATTTGTTTTTATTGCAATTAATTGTCATCACATAATAATAATAAAAAAAAAAATGATATGATGTCTATAATATTATGTTATTATGATTTTTTATTTTTTTTTATTATTATATACTGTGTGCTGTATACCTTGTAAAGATAACTCCAGGTGCAATTTCAATTTTATTACTTCTAGCAGCACGATTTAATGCAGTTACACCACGTACTGTTAAACAACTTAATATATCTGAACTTTCTAAACAATTTCCAAAAAGTTTTGTAATTTTTAAATCATATCCTTCAATTGATTCAATATGATTATCCGTTATTCCAGGAGCAGCTAAAACACATGCTACTAAACATAATTGTACAACAATAAACACTTTCATTTTTATTTTTTATGTTTTAATTAAATTAAATAAAAAAGGATATATATTTTCTTTTTAAATACACGATATCTAAAGGATACGCGATAATTATTTTTTTTAGTTTTTTGTTTTTTTTTTTTAGTATAGATTCGTTACACTTGAACGATGTGAACGTTTTGATGAGTAATTTTAAAAGTATCAGTGTTTTTATATATGCTAAAAAATTTTTGTTAGTCCAAGAAACTCCCATATGTTTCCGGAATTATATTTATTTACATTTGTAGTACTCAAAGAGTCAGTACAAAAAAAAAAATATATATATATATAAAAAAAAGATGTCGCCTAGTGTTGAAATTGAATGAAAACGTTTTATTTAATTTATTTTATTATTTTGTTTTTTTTTCTTTTTAGTTTACTTCTTCTTTATTATTTTTTTTTTTCACTGCGTAAGATTGTTTATGTTAAGCAAAAATTTCTTTGCATATATTAAGATTACAATGAAATAAAAATTAAAAAAATAAAAAAAATTTACTAACGTTTGTGCGAGCAGGAATGAGGGTACATTATAAATACACACACACACACACACATATATTTTGCTATGACCGCATAATAGTATGTGATGAAAGAAAGAAAGAGGGAAAACGGTGAAAGGGCGGAGCTCCAATTTAGCGATAATTTTTGCTTTTTTTTTTTCTTCCTAAAGAAAAAAAAATTCATTTATGAACCACGTCTGCTTCAGAGTACCTATTGTTTGCTAAAAGTACCTCATTGTTGAATATAATAATAACCCCTCTTTTCCTTATACAAATTATTCAAATATTGAGTCATCATATTTATGATAAATATTTTTTGTCCGTGACTTTTTGTTGATCATGTCATCATCATCATCATCATAATCATTATCATCATCACCATCCACATCATTTACATCCTACCAAACATACATATGTACATACATATTTTTGCACCTACTTAAACCACCCGACAAATTAAGCAGTGCCATTAAGCATCGTATTGAATACGAATCATATGAAAACTATTCAAAAAAAAAAAAAAAAATGAAAAGTAAAAAGGAAAAAAAAAAAAGTAAATAATAATAAATAATAAATGCGTTATACACCTTTTAACTAGCTCAACAAATACTTACGTATTTATAATAGGTATGTGATCTGTAAACAATTTCTCCATAATTTAACAAAATGAATATAAAATTTACAATAAAAAAAAAAAAAGATTATTTCAAATGTAATATCTTTAAGGGGTCATAAACAGTCACACCTACATCAATAGGAATGCTAAATTTGATGCTAAAAAAAAGAAAAGAAAAAAAAATGAGAAGAAAATCTTTCATTTTTGTTTTTAATGTAAATTTTGAAGAAATTTTTAAAAGGGCTTGTCTGATATTTGTTTGAAATTGATCATTTCATTTGTAACATGCGTGCAATGTTTGAGTACATCTATTTATTTTCCAATATAGCTTTACAGCCCAATTGGAACCTTGGTTTGAGTACCATATAGAAGATAATAATTATTAAAATAAACAATAGAATCACTCATGTATATTCAAAACGATTAATTAGATAATATTTTCCGGTATAAAATTATCGAAAAATATGCTTTTTTTTTCTTCTTATTAATTAAATATGCAAATTTATGTCTAGACATGTTTTTCATGAATTTGCTAAAATTGTGAAGAAAAATGTTAAATATTTAAAAAATTCGATTAATCAGACATTTTATGTGAAAGAGAAAACTAAATAAATTGGTTAAGAAGAAATAATAAATGCAAGGTGTCCTAGAAAACAAATTTTTTATTTTTTTTTAGTCACGTGACTGAATACTGTGAACAAATTGAGAAAAATTAATTAAAACAAATTTTGTCGATTCAAAAGCGTTTAGTATATAAAATTTGATTTTTAACTGTATGGAATGTTGGTTGATGGTTTTTATGGTTTACTTTTTGTCAAAAATATTTCTTAGTAGTGTTTTTTGGAGCTATCTCTGTAAATGTCCAGTACTGGCCATAGCAAGGACTTTAACGACGTAAAAAAAGTCAGGGCCGGAGATATAATACGTTTCTTGAAAAAACAAGATGTTTGTAAATATCTTTTGCCTGTAAATCAATTATTATTTCCTTGAGATTATGTGAGGTGTGTTATCAAAACGACAATCTTAAACCTTAGTGCTAATTGAGTCTTTGGAAGCATCCGATAACCATCTCGAGAATCAATTAAAATTTTTGCCTTGAGCTCTTTTATTCTTGTTTTTATCGAAAATTTTCTTTTATTTTTTTATTGAGTAAAATTATCTCCGTTCCGTGTAAGAAGTTTCCTTTGATTTTATTTGTTGAGTTCTAATAATAATGTTTGGGTTCTTCTTAAAGTTTTTATTGAATTGTGAATTTTTAAAAAAAAGTTTTATAGTCTTTTTTCTTAAAGTTTCTATGCTTTTCAAGTTCTAATTTTTTTTCCTTCTTTGAAAGCCTATTTAAAATTTTTCATTTGTATTTTTAATCGGTTAATCAACTCGGAAAATTCTTATAATTATAAAAGGATACCCTGTTCAAAATAAAATCAGAAATTACTTATATACAAATTAGGAAAATATATTCGACATAATATAAATATTTACAAATACCTACGTATATATGTGCATACTTTACCAAAATAATTTCATTTAAATTTTGATTATAAATTGTGGTTAACTCATTTTCCACTTAAAAAAATGTAAATATTATTTTTGATTTTTTTTTTTCCAGTATCTTCAAAATATTTTCCATATATTACCTAAATAAACTTTTTCGTGTAAAAAAAAAAAAGAAGAAGCTAATAAATCATGATTTACATATGTGCTTTATTCATTACTTAAATACAATATGTCATATACTCGTATGTATAGATAAATTTGACTTTATAAAATGAATGTTTATTCAAGTACTTATACGTTTATTTATTTTCTCAGTACTTTCTCATTGCATCAATATTTATATTTCTTATTTAATAAAATGAAAAGAAAATTAATTTCACTTGTACAGATAAAATTTCAAAGAATAATCAATATAATAATGTTAGAAAAAAAAAAAAAATAATAACACAAAATTGTTGAAATAAATTTAAACTTTTTATTTATGCATGATGAAAATGAATTATATCTTCTATGTTTTTAATGTAAATATTATAAATCCTTTATTTCACTTAATCTTGTGTACATTGAAAATTGGAAAGAAAAAGATAAAATTTATTACAGAAAATATTTGCAAAATAAAAAAAAGAAGAAAAAAAATCAATTTTTTGAGAAAAGTTTATTTTACTTTCTTTTTTTTTTTTTTGAAATTTGTCAGATTTATTATGAAAATTTAAATAAATTGAAAGGTTTTAAACGTCTTAATAAACATTGATAATTTATTGAATAAATCTGCAAAAAAAAAAAACCATAACAACAAAAGAAAATAAAAATACAAAAAAAAAAAAAAAGGAATAAGTTATTTGATTATGAACAAGTGCATTTTCTCAAAGTTGATTAATTAATTAAGCTATAAAATCAACAGAGAAGATTCAATTATCTTCAATTTGAAGATGTTTTATTGATGTTTATAAAACTTTTTAGAAAAAAGTTGTGAAAATTAATGAATGAGTTGTAGTAGTGCTACTAGAAGGGAAGAAGAAGTAGATGAAGAAAAGTGGTATGCGTTGGAAGAAGAAGAAGACGAAGAAAAGTGGTATGCATTGAACTCCTTTTGATTTTCGATAAAAGTTCAAGAAATGTTTTAGCTTTTTAACTAATCCATATAATGAATTTTAAATCATTAACCCTTTGACCAATATCGAAAATGAGGTTAGGATTGTCTTTTAAACGTTATGTTTGCTATAATATAATTTAAAAGAACTTAAGTAATGTTAATACCGTAATTTAAATGAAAAAGAAAAAAAAATAATAAGAATATTTTCCTATGAGACTATTTCCTTTTATTTGAATAAAATATTTAAAAAAAATATGTATCTACTTTGAAAACTTCTCAGACAAGGAAGAAGCTGACAGATCAAATTTTTTTAATTTTCAGTTTTGTAAGATTTAATTTTCTAATTAGAAAAAAAAAATATAAGAAATAATTTTGTAACCAAAAAAAAAAAAAACAAAAAAGTGAAAATTGTGCGATCATTTACGAATAATTTGAAAACAAAAAAGCATTGTGAAATTTTTAAATTCAATAATTGTTTTTTTTTTTCTTCTTTTTTGCAAATTTGATTTGTAAATCTATTGTGTGTGTGTGTTTTTTTTTTTAATTTTAAAATTTAATATACATTATATGTCTAATAAAATATTACGTGCAATAATATTATTAATCATTCATAACTTTTTTTTTTTTTGTTTTTTGTTGATTACACAATAAATAGATATTAAATTCCGTGACCGTCTGTAAAACATTGCTTGTATGTTTTTTTTTCTTCTTCTTTTCTCTTACATACATTACACCTATTTAATACAATAATGATAATAATTCACTTCAAATAATAAAAAAAAAACAAAAAAAAAAAAAAACAAAAAAACAAAAAAAAAATAATCATCTTCTATCTTTTGAAATAAGAGTGAAATTTTGTGGGTCAATGATCTTTTACCAAAATATGTATGTGCGTATCTATATCATGTACCGATAATTTAAAACTGCCTCCTTATTCGAAAAAAAAAGCACCAAAAAAAAAAATAATAATCATTGATAATTTTTCATTTTACATATATGTATGTAAGTATACAAGCTTTTAAAATGTACATAATTTAAGTAAGATTTAGTTTTTTTTTTCTCCAACATTTGTTTTTTTTTCTTGTTCATTTTTTTTTTTTAAACTACGAGTATTATACATAAAATGTGTGTAAAACTAAAATACCTACATCAATGTTTTTTTTTTTTTGGTTTTATTTAACACACATCATGTTAATTTAATAACCTGAACTTGATTATATTTTTCATATGTTTTTTTTTTTCTTCTTCTTTTTTGTTTGGTTGGCGAGAAAGTGGTTTTTTATTTTTATTTTTTTGCTTTTAAAGACAATTAATACGACGACGAGACCATCATCATTATCATCATTATAAATATATGTATGTAGTTTAGTTTAGATACTTTTTACACTTTTCTTTTTTATTAAACAATTTTTTTTTTTTATTAATTGTTTAATTTTTTTTTTGTTTATTTGAAATATACAATTGAATTTCTAACTACTTTTTCAAATAATAATGTTCGACAACATATTTTTTTTTCCTTCTAATACTTTGTTAACACGTTATTACTTAAAAAAAAGAAAAAAAAATAACGAAACAATAAAAAAAAAAGTTAACTAATTTTAAGAAATTTCACGCACATTTTCCATATGTAATTTGATTTGTGAGTGTTATATTATTATACAAATAATGAAATAATGAACAAATTTGAAAATAAAAAAAAAAAAGAAGATAAAAATGTGTGTAGGAATATAATTAGACAATATAAATAGATAATATATACTAAAACTGTATAAAAGTATGCTTGATTTATTTTTTTATTTTTTTCAATGCGGAATTCATTATTATTCAAATTATAAACATTTTTTTTTTCAATTTGAATAAAAACGTGTGTAAAATAAAAAAAGAAAGTTTAATCATCTATTTGACATTATTGTTTTTTTTTTTTTCATTTCATGTTTTTTTTTTTTTAGCAAAAGAAAATTGTTACTTTGAAAAAAAAAAAATTTTTTTTTTTGAAGTAATTTATAATCCAGATTAGACAGATTTTTCAATTTTCCTGGAATGGAATTTTAATATTAATGAAAAATCACAAATCACAAATTTTTTTTTTAATGGTTTTTCAGGCAAAAATCCAAATAAGATAGACATTAAGCAAAATTATATTTTTGTTCTATAAATTGTTAATCAAACTAAAAATGAAAGTCATAATTTGTGTAATTCTTAGTAGCTAGAAAAAAAAATAATTTTCTGTTAATTTAAATGAATATTATAAAAAAAAGTCAACATTCTTAACATTCTTTGAGAATTATATAACAACCATGGAATGTAAGAAGGTCAAATATTTATTCTTTAGGTGCTTTTTGAGAAAGATATTCACATTATCACTATGTCAAAAAAAGTTTTACTTTACAATTTAAATATCTAAGACTCAATAAATTCGCTTTACCGTTATATTGAACTTTTTCAGTACTTCTTCTGGCGAAGAGGAAAGTAGAAGAATTGGGATAGTAATTATGTTAGAATGCCGAAAATAAAAAATAAAAAATAAATGGAAATTTTCATTGAACTTCAATGAAATGAAATAATAACTGTAAAAATGATTTTTTTTTGGTTCATGATTTCATTCCAAAAAAAATACAATAATATATAGAATTCCTCTCAACACTGTTTTTTTTTTTTTTGTTCTTTATTCTGAATGTTGTTCTGAATGACTTTTCTTCCTTTACGCAACTTGAATCAAGTTAATTAATGAAAATAAAGAAAAAAAAAGCTCACGTTCCAAAGTATGAATAAAAAAAAAAGAACCAAACAAATTCAGATTTTTTATGTATTTCTTTTGTACTTAATTAATTCCATTCTAACGTTTCTATAGAAACCCACTGGCTAGAACAAGAGTAATTATGGTAATTGCACTATTTCTAAAGCTTTTGAAAAACATAGCTCTGGATATTGTGCATGTACACAAATAAAAAAAAAAAAAAACTTTTTAAAGAGTTAACATAAATTAGATTTTCTCATTTCATTTAAGTAACTCGTAATGTTAAAGTTTTGCAAAAGTGAATAAACTGAAAATACAAAAAAAAAATATAAAAAAATGTTTCATAAAATTTATCTAATCATATTGATTTTTTTTGCAAGTTTAATTAATGAAGTTTTTCTAAAAAATATTGAATTGTGTTGTAATTCTACACAAGAGAATAAAATTGAATCGAAAATTCATAATGAAATTGAAATATCAGGTTTGTTTTTAAAAAGGAAAAAAAAAATAAAAATAAAATAAAGTATAAAAACCAATGTGATTTAATTCATTTTTAAATGTATTTTGTTTACATCATAAAAATTTTTTTTTTCAAGCTTAAAAGACGTACAATACATTAATTTTCTAATTTTTAATGGACTCAATAACATAGCTATAGACAATTGATATTTTTTATAGAAAAAAAATGTTAAAAATTTCCATTAGAATTTAAGAAATACAAGAAAAGAAAAAATATCTTTTGAAACTTCAATTTTTTAATTTTGAAATTTTTTGTGTCAAATCCTTCAAGAATAAACACTCAATTGTTTTTTTATTTTATTTTGTATTTTATATTAAAATGTTTCATTTTTTCTTTTCATTTTAATTTATTTTATTTTCAGAACGTTCAGGAAAATTTAATAAACAAAAACGTATATTACAATATATTTATCCATTAATTGTTGGTTTTATAGCTTTAAAATCAATTATAATACCGTTAATTGTAAAAGCATTAACAGCATCAACAGTAATAAGTAAAATTGCTCTAATAACATCAATAATAATAGCAATTAAAATATTATTTGGTAATGACAGAGCGAAAGATAAAACTAAAATTGAAATTATACAATTACCATCATTACCAACAAAAAAATTAAATGGATGGATCGATAGAGATGTAGGACAACAAAAATATGGACCAATTGAAGGTGGTTATTATGATGTAACATTTGATGCTCCAGAATATGATGATAAGATAGTTTTTTGAAAACCAAAAAAAAAAAAAGATAGTATTTGTAGAAGAAGAAAAAATAGTTTATAGTGGTGTGATAGATTTTCTAGATAGATTTCCATTTTCTTAAAGTATTCTAAGTACGATACAGAAATGTGTTAGTTGATCCTTTTTTGATTTTTTTTTTTTAAATAGAAAGATTTTAACAGATTTATTTGTGTGTTTTTTTTTTTTAAATTATTTTATTTTCTAATACAACAAAATTATAACTTTTAAAATAAATAAATAAATAAATATTAAAATTTAACTATCTTATGTACTTGATGTTATAAGAAATTTTAATGTTTTTCTGATTTTAAACTCATAACTGCCGCAAATAAAGCAAAAAAGAATCCAGCCATACCAGTTGATCCAGCTAATAGTATTAGTCCACCAATCATAACCGGAACTAATGTGAAAAATTTTAATTTATATGCTAAAAGTAGTGGCAACACGAATTTTTTATATTTTCTTTTTACTTTAAATTTTCGTTCTTCATCATAATCATCAACGGAATTAGAATCTGAAAATAAAATTTAAAAAAAAAATATTAAATTAATATTATTGTCCTTCAAAAGAAAAACAAAAAGCAAAGAAAAAAAAAAATAACAGAAATCCATTTAAATTTTATATATTTTGTTGTTTGATTATGACAGGACTTAGAGATATCCTTTTACATTGCTTATTCAGTAATAAAGAAAAAGCGCTTGAGGAGAAAAATTAAGTGTGAAAAATTCAAAATTTTTGAATTGTTTGCTTTTACTTTTTAACTTTCATAAATTAATAGAAAAATAATTAAAATTAGTTCTAAATGAAAAAAAAAAAATATATTTTAGTTTAAAATTCTTAAGAATTTTAGCACGATTTAAAATACTACTTTATAGGCTTTAAAGGACTCCAGTAAATTATTAATAAAAATTAAGAGAAATGAATTATTAACCACCTAAAGAAATTCTATTCAATATTGAAACTGTTATTTAAAAAAAAAAAAAAGTTCTTTAGAAACAAATAAATTACCATCATAAAAGAATTGTTCAAATATCATTAACCATTGTTTAATTTTTGTTATCCATGATTTTAATTTATCTGTAAATCCTCGAAATTCCTGATTTAATTGAATTTCTTTTGAATTTTGAATAAATTCAATATTATTTTTATTAGTATTATTATAATTATTTTTATTTGTAATTAGATTCAAATCATTTCGTTTAATTTGATTATTATTTATGACTGGCACACTATTATTTAACATTAATTCACTTTTATTTAATTTAATATCTTCTCGTAAAATCCAATTATTCCAAAATGGATATGTTCTATGAGCACATAATACATAAATACAATTTTTTATTTCAATTAGGAAAATTAATTTCAAAAAAATATATTGTAAATTCATATCGTTTGAATATTATTTATTTTATTTTAAATAAAAACACTTTTTTAACATTTTTTTCTTTCTTTTTCAAAAAAAAAAAAAATTGTTTTTTTTTTTTCTTATGTATCTTGTTCTCGATCACTTTTCAACTGAACTTCAATCAAATGATTAACTAAAATTTATAAAATTTCATTTTCTTTATTAAATGAAAGTTATTTGTTTTTAAGTTTTTAAGTTTTTGTTTTTTTTTATTTTTTAAATTCTATATTTTGTCCGAAATTTAAATAAAAACAAAATAATAATAAAAAATGACCTGGTCAACATTACAATTCAATTGAAAAATAATTCTTTTTTTTTTCTCTTATTGTTTATGTTTTTACATACACAAAAAAAAAAAAACAAAAAAAAAACAAAAAAAAAGAATTACAACTTCATACGACAATTGATGTTGAATGATTCAACTTAAAATTCAAATTGTAATCTAAATTTATATGACAATCTTGATGAAGATATTTTGTTTTTGTTTTTTTTTTTTTCAAATTGGTTGCATTTTCTTTTTGTGTATGCTGCGTATCTTTTTTTTTTCCTCAAAATAATAACAAATATATACCAGAATATAATAGAACTGTTAAATAAATTGACACTCCTACAACATAGTCTGAAAAGAGTAAAAGATACTCTTATAAACACAAAAAAAAAAATAAGTAATCATTCATCTGTACAATATTTTTATGATATCAAACATATAATTTACATGTCTAAGATATGTTATCAAAATGTAATAAAAATTGCTATAAAACAAAAATAAGTAATATTCGTCACTAAATTCATAGAGAACATAAATGAACATAATGTCATGTTAATGTTTGATAAATTCGTTGCACTAAGTGGAAGTCATGCATTAAACTTAACCTGAACTCTTTACATAGAATTCTGGTTTTTTTTCTTTTTTATTTTTTTTTTAAACTAAAATATATTTTTTTTTTTCGGCAAAATGTAACTAACCATAACCCTTTTACAAAGTATGGATATGAGACGTTAAATCCATAATAATAAGATTTCATATATATGTATGTACATACATATATGAATTATTGTATTCGCTATAGATTTCTAAAAACAATTAAAAAAAAAAAGAGTACTACATATATACTATATGTATATCAGGTCATTTGTAAAAGCGATTAAAATATCATTTGTATATTTAAAAAAAAAAAAAAATTTCATTGTTATATATTTTTTTTTTATGTAAATTACGTATGGAAAATATCAATTTTGTGGTTTTAGCTTGAGTATACATTAACAAAAGATATACCAATATGAATGAACGTAAGTTTAATACATGCGTTAAGAAGCCGTTTCTAATTAACAATGAACATTGAAAGTAAAAATATATACGAGTATACTCTCATTTTATGAGGAAGTAATTTAAAAATTATTGTAAAAAAATCACGTTCAATATATTTAACGGCATTAAATGCATTTGCATATACATAAGATTTGCATAAAATTTTGCAAAATATATGTACAATGAAATAGTTCAACAACATTTTATTTAAATTCTTATGTTATTTTTTTTTGTTGCAAAAGGATTAAGGATACTATAACAGCACTAAGAGTGTGATTTATAACTTTTAAAGTATATTCAGCTTTTGAAAAGTCGTTGATATAAATTAAAGGATTTCAAAGATTATCTTTAAAAAAAAAAAAAATAGCTTGATAAAAGTATAAAAATTGCAATACAAGACTAAAATAAATTGGATACCATAAAATGGAATTTTTTATTAACTTTAAGCCTGTAAGTCAATTGATTATTCGTTACAGTGACACTATAAATTCGGTTTTTTTTTGGTTTTTTCTTCAAATTATTAATGAATGCATACATACATAGTTTGAATTATTTAAAAAAGAATTTTCGACGAAAAGAATTCATGGTGTTGAAAGTAATAAAAGAAATTAGAAGTATTTTTAAGGAAAAGAAATTCAAAAAAGCTCTGAAAATTAATTTTCACTATGTCATCACTGATAATGAAACTATTTGTTGATATACGTGAAATGAATGAGATTTTATTTTTTTTTATTACTGAGTACAAGCACGTACATGGAATGATTTTTCAATTTTTTGATAAATCAATTCAACTAAATGGTTCCGAAGTTACTTTAAAAATGGAATCTTTCAATCAATATTTCATTTTTGGAATATATTCTTAATCAATGAGACTGATTTCTAGAATTTTAAAGGGAAATTCAAAGGATATGTTCGTTAAAAAGTTGATTCAAAAAACTATTTTAAAATCATGATTATTCATACTGGAACATCTTTTACTAGCTAAAATTTTTTCGTGTTTTTCAATAAGACGATGGAGTTTTTAACAAGGTGATTTGTTTTATAGTTACATAAAATTTACAAAACATTCAACATTTTTATATTTCAAATATTTCAGTTTATTTTTTTTTTTTAATTAAAAATTTTTGATCATCCAAAATTCTATAATTTTCCAGAAAAAAAATTCTAAATCAGAAAAAATGTTCCAAATAGCAGAAGAATTAAAACAAAAAAAAAAAAAACAAAAACAAATATGTACTTAATTTTTTTGTACCTGAAAGAACTTTCACCGAATATTGTATCTCACTTTCTTTCTCAATTCTCATTTTCAAAATTCATACAAAAGTTCTTTATATTGTAAATTTTAATTAGAAAAATAATTTGAATAGTCTTACTGTTGCAAAAAATTTTTATTTGCGATTTTTATTTTCCACAAACGGATCCTTTTTTTTTCATTATGCTACAACGCTAAGTTCTCTATATAGTTTGCTTGTTTTTTTTTTGCTGTTATAACCCTAGACTTTCTAAATTTTTGATTTTCTAGAAAAAAATCTTATTTATTTCATTATTTATTGAAATTGAAACAATGCAATTTATGATTTTTAAATTTATCACACATATATAAATTAAAATCAATGTCTAATTTTAGAAAAAAAAAAATAATAAATAAAAGTTTTCTATACATATAACATGGAACAATATTTACCAAAACATTCAGTAAAACATTAAATAACACACATAATTTCTTTTTAAAAGACAATAATTTATTACAAAAATAATAAATTAGGTACAAAATTCATAAATTATCATATAAATAATAAGTAATATACTTACAACTTATCTCAATAACAAAGAAAAAGAACATATGTATCTAATTTTATTATATAGAGAAAAAGCTGCCATGAAAATAAAATAAATTAATTAAATAATTTAAAAAAAAAAATAATAATAATTATAATTATAAATTAGAGAGCATTCATTTTAAAGCTTGTTCTTTGTTTAAAAAGAGAAAGATTTTTGAAATAAGAAATAAAACAAAAGATATATTACAAAATGATGGAAACGCGCGCGTTGAGAAAAGAGTTTATAGATTGATTTTGTGTTCAACCAGAAATTAAAATTAGGAAATAAAAAATAGTTTTTCTTCTTAAAATTTTACACTTAACCTACTTTATCTATTGTTTACTATAAGCGCGATAAGCTAAATCTTGTGCTGCATCAATTGACCTTCTATCCCAACCACCACCTCCTCCATGACCTCCACCACCTGAGGACCATCCACCTGTGCCTGACGATGACCAACCACTTGAACCTCCAGATGCACCTCCTCTACCCGAGAGTAATTTTTTAAGTCCAATTATACCGGCAAGCAATAGAGCAATCTTTGATACAATTAAAGCTTTACCAGCTAAAATGTAAAGTGCAGCAATTGCAATAGGAATTAATCCAACTAATTTCATGGCCATTCCCATCATCATCATTCCAGCCATTTTCTTCATTTTGGCACGACCTATAAATAAGTGAAAAATATATAAATGCACACACAATTCAAGGATTAAGTATTTTTTTTAAAATTGATTTTCTTAATTTTATTTGAAAAAAATTCACACACCTTCTTCTAATCCTCTTCCAAGTTCTTCTGATGTCATCTTTGGCAGATTAACTTGTAATGTATGTCCACTGAAGAATTGTGATACACGTTCAATTAACATTGTAGTTAATGTACTATCACGATCATCGATACCTCGTGGTAATGTTGATTCTAATTCATTTTCACTTAATGCTTTTGAAATTGGTGCTTCACCTAAACGAATAATTTTCATTCCATCACCAATATGTATGGCATCAATTGTTGATATCCTGTCAATAAATGTAATGGCTTTCTTTTTTAAACACGGCACAAAACCACCGTCAATTTTTGAACACTCATCATAAACTCTAATCACTGTTCTTAGTCCAGCACTTTGATAATCCTCTGTTGTTGCATATGTTTGATAATGATGCAAGGATAACATCACAAATAATACACTTGATATTTTAAACACAACCATTTTTATCTGTTTAAAATTATTTGTTTTTTTTTTTTTTTGTTAGCAACTATAAATTTTTATTATTGTTTATATCACTGTTCATTGATTGGAACGGTGGTAAATATATTTTGTTTTATTATAATTTGCCTCGAAAACACACCCTTATGTCAAAATCCGTAAGACGTAATCCAACCGTGCAACGGACTACAGAGTTTCAAAGTAACTGATGTTGAATGATATCAAACATCATTCTTTTATAGACCCCGTTGGATAACATTTATCTAAAAAAAAAAAACTAATAGTAATAGAAAAAAAAAAACCTCAATGGGAACACAAATCTCAAAGTTTATTGTGTGTGAGCATTAAATCAAGCACACAATCCGACACATTCAATTCCCTAGAGCTCTGGCTATTATTATTACTATTATCAACAACAATATCATCAAACATCATCAAATCATCATCATTTCAAACACACACATACACACACACACACAAACATTAACAAATATATATTCACACAAAATAAAATATAACAACAAGCGGGATATATAAAGAATTACTAATATAGGTACCCATTTCAATACTATCCGCAATTTAAAAGCTTAAGAATATTATAATAGACCAAAAGTTACAACACTTTTACAATGAGGAAGAAGAAAATGTTTATATATATTTTTTTTTTTTCAAAAATCATTTTATTATTGGTTTGTTGAAAATCTTTTTCCTGAAGGGGGCTTTTAATTATATATGTATATATGTATATTCAAACTTAAGATCTTGAAATTGAAAGCCCAAAATAACAGTCAAAAAATTAAAAAAAAAAATCCAAAAGAAGATATAAAAAAAGAAGAAGAAAAAAAAAAAGAATCTAAAACGACAACAATTTGTGACCACTATAGTTTCAGATAGTTTCATTTCGAATTAAAAAATATAAAAAAAAAATAAAAAATTAGGCCTCTCTCTGTTACTCTATCACATCACATTTTTTCTACATCATTCGAGTCGAGTTCATTATAAAAAGCAAAATATATATATACATATATATAGAAAACACGTTGAGGTCACGTTTTCGATTTCAATTTCAAACACATTCAAAAAGCTAAAAAAAAAAACAATAACAAAAAAAAAAAAATCCACTTATTTTCTTATATTCTTTTAGTGGTAAAAAATAAATTTTTTAACAATATAAATACTACCAACTGCTGTATATATGTAATTTCAGGAAAAATTTATAAGAAATTCCCATACAACACTCATGTGTTTTTTTTTTATTTTTTTATTTTAAGTTTATAAACTTATATGATGATGATGATCACTACTGAACTGTAAAGTAATATATTGTTTTCCTTTTTCAAAACACTAAAATTGTATATTTTTACCGAAGGAAGGTTTAACTAAAACAGTGAAGATTTTTCTTATTCAATTCTAAAAAAAAAAAAAAAAGTGCAACATGCATATTATAATTGTTTTTGTAAATACATACATACATATGTACATATATGTATCTACTATCTACAATTATAGTCACGAATATCGTCATCATCATCATCATTATAGAAGATTCGTGTTAGACAATGGATACAAACAGGGGAAATGCAAAAAAATTATAATTTTCATGATGATTATTTGCACATACATATGAACATTATTCACAATATTCAAAATGACGGTGAAGAAGACACCGTTTACTATGTATCATCACAATGGTAAATTCATAGAGTTTTTTTTTTATTATTTTTCATTTTTTTTTTTTTTTTTTTTGAAAATGAAGAACATAAATAATAAATTATGAAGAAGAAAAAGAAGTAGAAAAGTCATGGTATATAAGAAGGGTTCCAGGACTGACTTGATATGTGTATAAGTTTGTTGATGTTAATGAAGATGATTTTTTCGTTCATATATTAGTAAACCGAGATGTCCTGGTTTTATTTAAATATGACCTTTCTCGACCCACAAACCCACTGCAAATATTTTCATGCATGTGACAATGGCAATGCAATATAATTCTTATTTTATTTTTCTTCATTAGTTACTTTTTTTTTTTTTTTAATTTTATTACTGTTGTGAAAATAGTAAGAAAATGTACTCGTTCATGTAATTTGTAAATTTTTTGCAACATAGTTTTTTCACCTTGTTACAAACTTTACACAATTGTCAGTTTACTTACATATGTGTAAGTATATCTATGTAGGTACATACATACATCATTTCACTATACATACATATATGATGTAAAATGGAAAATTTACTTTTGTATTATAATAAAAATCGGTGTTGTACTCAATGAATTGTGAATCTGTTATGACTTTTTTTTTTCCTTTCTCAAGTAGATACTTTTTTTTTTATTGTTGTTTTTGTTTTAGTTTTCATTCTATAACCAATCTGTGTAAATTCATAAACAGAACAATATAATAAATTTAAATGAACTATGGAATTTATCATAAAAAAAAATAATTTTCTTCATATATTTTTTTTTTTTTACAGTAATTGAACTTAAATTAAATGCAACATGTCCGTATACTCGTGTGTATGTATATTCGTACTTGTACATAAGATACAAAAATAATAATTTTAAATCTATTAAAAAATAACAGAATCATCATAATTATAATATTTTATGCATTACAAAATGCATATACGAGTACATACATAGGTATATAATGATAATGATAAGTTGTGGTAAAGAGTAATAAATCGTATTTTCAATTTATTTTAGAAAAAAAAAAAAAGAAAAAACGAAACGAAACAAAAATGAAAAAAAAAAATAAACATTTAGTTTCATATTTCACTAATTATGGTGATTATTACGATGTGTGTGATTGGTATGCTAAATATGATAATAATTTGTCAGTAGACAAGACATTATTGGAAACTGGTTGCTTGATTATGCATTATAGTAAAAGTATCATTTCTTTTTTTTTTTTTGTGTTTTTTTTTTAAATTCTCTTATCAATGACAAAGACATATGTAGCAGCTGTATGCTGAAATATCTAAAAATCAATGACAGGTGAAAAAATTCACTACAGTAACATATGTATGTGCCTCTATATCTACATATATAGTAGGTATGTATGCATAATTAATTATTGAAAAAAAAAAAAAAAGATAGATTTTCATCTGAATCATTTGAGAAGATATTTTATCAATGAGTTTTTTTTTTCCTTTTTAAATAATTTAAAAAAAAAAACGTATTATAAACGCCCGTTTTATTTTTTTTCAATTTCAAGTGTATATTTGATGCCATTTACACATATGTACCTACATAATGTATATAAAAAAACGTAAAGATACAAAATTTCCATCAATAAAAAAATGATCAATAATAATCCACAAAAGTGTGGAATGTTGGTGAAAAGAAATTATTATTTTTTTTTTAAGGCTTGACACCAAAAAATGTACAGATAAAATGATTTTACTATAAAAATAAAAATAAATTAAATATCTATACATTTGTATCTCTGTTTATAGATTTAATTTGTTATTATTATTAATATACATATGTGTTTTTTTTTTTTCGGCGGCGGTGATTATTAAGAAGAGAGAAATTCTTTTTATCGATTTAAAATCAAAATAAATTTCGGGTACATTATAAAATTAAATTTCAATATTAATAGATGTATATACCACATATCATTTATGTATCTGAGACTCTGTTAACAATTCACATGTATCTTTCTGTTGTTAACTCAAAAATAAAATTTAAAAAGGAAAAAAGAAAAAAAAAATGAAAAATAAAAATACAAAGAAATTTCAAAGAAAATGAATTTTTATGTTTTTTTTTTATTTGAAAAAAAAAAAAAAAAGGAGAAAAAAAATTTATGTATATATTTAATCTTAAGATTCAAATCAATTCTATTATCAATTGATCCGTTACAAATATTGATCAATCATTTTATGCTATTATAAGAAGTTTATAATGTAATGAAAGTATCTTTGATTTCATTCATTAAATTATACATTTTTCAATTTATTTCTAATTTTATAATGACTAAAAGAAAATAAATACATTGAATTGTGTTGTATTACATATACCTACTATTTATCAATAAAATTGTGTACATCTTGATTATGCATATAATAAAATATAAAACATATAACATTAAGATGAACATACTATAAGATGATGTGTTATTAAAGAGATCCGCACAAACAGAATCTTTTTTGTGTTTAGGTTTTCTGTTATTATTGTTTTTTATTTTTTTGCTACTTTTTAATGTTATTTTTGATGATGTTGCTGTCATAAAGGTTTATGAAAGGTGAACATACACATAACATATATAAAATCTATGTAAGTAGGTATTTATTTACATACATATATCATAAGCATGCGTTATTTTACAGTAAGAATTTAAATCGTATACATAAGACAAAAACTAAATAGAAAAAAAAAAATAAAAAAAAACTAAGAAAAATGAAAATAAAAGCACAAAAAACATCTTTTAATAATTTGATGCTTATTAGAAAGCAAATAATGAAATTTTATCACCTGTATAAGTGATTAGCGTGCTTTAAAGTGTGATTTAATTAACTTTTTTAATGGTTATTATCATCATTTGAAATTTCGCAATTTATTGCTATATTATTATTATTTTAAATTTAATAAAATAAAAAAAATTTTTTTTTTGTCTATATTCTAGTGTATAGTAAAAAAAAAATATTGTACATGTAAATAAAAATCGTATGCGGATTTAAAGGTTTTTTTTTTGTTTTTTTTTTTTGGTTTGTTTTTGTTTTGTATTTTGATTACAGGGTATATAAAGAGCACAAACAAATGATGATGATGATGGAAATGATAAAACATGATGGATATTTTGAATGCATGCAAAGTGCATTATTAAAGATTATTATTATATGGCTCCGGTTTGTCTTATGATATAGCAATTGAAATTTCATTTTATTATTTAAATTTTGAAATGAAAGATAAAAGAAAATAATAGAAAAGGAATTTAAAAAATTTCTGATTCATTTGTAATTTTTCTTTCAATACAAATGACATTTTTTTTTTTTTTTAAAGAAATTTTCAACTTTTTTTTACTCTCTCATACAATTAGTTTTTAGTAATACATATATTGTAATTAGTGTTTTTTTTTAGAGTAAAAATTTAATTTAGTTCAATTTTTTTTTTTTCATAATCCTTTTAGAGTCATCATCATCTTATCTGTATATAATTTAAAAAAAGCTGTAAAAAACTAGGATGGTCAGTATCATGTATTAGAAGTGGTTAGAAATGGTTTGTAATGCAAGAATTTTTTTCATATGATATAATGATTATATCTGAATGTACATATGTGTTATCTTAACATTTAGTTTTATAAATTAAGGTGAAACAAATTTCAATTTGACATGAAAGTTATTGTGAAATCGTATTAAATTTATTTTCAATGGTCGGTTATCTCTAATAGTACACAAAATATATCTTCAAAATTTCTATCTATGGTTATATTTTTACTACTTTTTTTTTTTCTTGTAATTAAACTCTTTTTTTTTTTTAAATGTATATCTACAAAATTATCGTTTTGTTTTTCAAATAAATATTTAACACTTTTATTACCATAAAAAAATACAAACTAAACTATGTAGATAACAAGTTGTTGTCATCTGAAATTATAATGTCATTTAGGAAAGAAAAAAAAAATAAAATAACATTTTTATTTATTTTTTTTTTTAAAAGTCATGTCTTTATTATAATAAAAGAAAGAAGAACAAAAAAAAAATAAAATTTTCAACCTCAATTTGTATATACTTAATTTACGTATCTATTCCAAATAGTAAATATTAAAATTTAAAACAACAATTCATGATTTTCTTTATTTTTATTTTTTTTCATCTAATTTCTGGTCAAGTATTATTTCAACAAAAATTGTAATACAATTTTATTTTTTTATATATTCTTTTATAATGATCGTTTTACTTGAATGAATTTTACTTTTGTATACTATTTTAAAGATTTAAAAAATAGTATCTATTTTTTTTTTCTTCATTTTCATTTATTATTTCAAAAATATATGTATCACTTAATAAGAAACATTTTTGATGTACATCATTGAATTTTTACAAAAAGGTGAAAGTTATATATACGCATATGTATATATATATGTAGCATATATGTAATTCTGAATTCCAAACATTGAAAGAAGAAGAAGGAAAAAAAAAAAAAACTTATTGTACCTGTGGGGTCAACTTTAGACCAGTTATTTAAAACATAAAACATAATATCTTTTCTAATATGTATATATGTACTGTTGTTGTTTCTGGACTTGAATTTTATTAAATTAATTTCATTTTCTAAGAATGTAACGCGCTCATTCATGTGTTATTATGTTAAACAATTTTTGTTTTTTCCATGATTCAAAAGTAATCTTAAATTTACATTTTAATACAATCAGTTTTTTGTTTTTTTTTTCTCTTTTTATAATTTAAAAATAAAATTTTAATTTTCTGTTAGAAAAAAAAAAAAAATATCTTTCAATTGATTAACAAACGTATTAAAAAAAAATTAAAAAAAAAAACAAACTTTCTACGCTGTTTTATTTTCATTCAGTTTTTTTTTTTTTTAATATGGTTTTAGAAAAGAAGTCAAGTTGAACTGAATTACAAATCAAATGAATTTCTATTCAAAATATCACGAGCAAACATAAAAAATGATTTATTTTGGAATTTTTTTTCGTACTGAAAAATAAAAAAATTCCTTTTGTTTTTTTTTTTTCTGTAAATTTTTTAAAATATTATCTTATAACGTACGTGTGAATTTAAATGATCCTTTAAGCTTTAAATCTGTCATAATTTTATTTATAACTGACATGTAAGTGTGTGTAAAAAAAAAAAACATAATATTTTTTCACAACAAGTAAGTTTGATAAAATACATATATGTATGTATATGTAAGTATATGACTGTGTTTCAAGTTTGTAATAAAATATTTCAAAAATGATTTAAGTATAAGGATAAAGATTTTTTGTTTAGTTCTTAAATTTTAAAATGGTTTTATCTTGAAAAGGATTATTTCAATGAAAAATTTAGTAAATTTAAATTTTATATGAAGTTTTAGTTTACACACACACATGCACATACAAAATTCAAATTTTTTACATTTAAAGTAATTTATGATTCAAAATTTTTTGATTATAATCGATTTATGTCATCATTAATTTATGTATAACAGAACTTCCGCTTTTTTCACCTTATACATTTCTCTTCCCTAGAAAAACTCATTTAGTAAAATACATAATAATTATCGAAATGATGTATCTTTATGATAATTACTGTTTAATTACATTGCGTTAATTCATACATAAATCCGTGTATTATAAAATAAAATAGAATTCAAATAATTAAACTAAAAAAATAAAACAAAAATATTTCTCATAACACCCACAATTCACAATTATTCACATTTAATATCTTTATAAGATTTTTTTTTTTTTTGTTTTTTTTTTCTATTTAATTATTGTTATTTGAATTTCATTATCATTGAATTGTAATCTGGAACTGATTTTATTAGACCGCCACAATTGTTGATTTTTTTTTATTTATTTTTTTTTTTTATTAAAAAAAAAAATTGTAATAAGTATTTTATCAAAGTAATGCGCATACATAATACATTTACAGTATATGTATGTATATATTTAAAAAAAAAAAAATAACAATTGTATTCTTGAAAAGCAACATAAAATTATCGTGTAATTACAATACGAGTGTGAGCATATCGTACCTATACCTAATAAAACTTGGTGGGTGTGTGTGTGTGTTTTTTTTTTGTTTTGTTTTTCTATTTTAAAATCATTCATACAAAAAATTAATCCCACTGACTTAATTCTCACAGTCAGTATGTTATTTATTTTTTTTTCGATGTCGTTTCAAATAATAATTATAATAATAAATGTAATGTAGGTAAAGGTAGAGAGGTAAATAACCATGACTTTGTATCTTACGGAATGACTTATCGTATTCACTTTAAACGTGTAATGAAAGGGTACCAAAATGTTAAAAAAACACACAAAAAAAAAAAAAAAAAAAAACAACAGCAATAAAAACGTAAACCTACTTACAACATACAACTAAATATTGTAACAATGTTATTATTCATGTAAATATAATTACAAGAGTACATTCCACTCTTATAATATAAGTGTAGATACTATTATTAAAGTGTGTACTTAATTTAAGGTAAGAAAATTAATGACTTTTATTTTTGATTTTTTCTTCTTTTTACATTATTTTTTATTTATTTATTTTTTTTTTTTTTTGTATCTAAAAATTGTAATTGATGTCACTATTTTTCACAATTCAACTAAAACATCACCAGTAATAAAGTCAAAAATAAACCAAGATATTGTATGTATGCAAAAGATACAGAAGAAAAAAAAAATCTAAACTCATTTATACATAAAAAAAAAAAAAAACGGTGAAATTTGTTTAATAAATTTTAATTTATGCGAAAATTTGTATTTTTAATCAAAGGAATTACGTTAAAGAAAATTAAGGGGAAAAAAAAATAAACTTAAAAAATTCGACAGTAAAGTTTTTAAAGATTTTCAGTAGACGCATCGAATTAAGATCACACACTATACAAACAAATATCAAAGATTTTTTTTTTTGGTCAGATACTTTTCATTCAACATTTTGTTTTAGAAGCATTTTATTAGTAGATCCATAATTAAATACTGTAACATGATGTAGCAAAAATGTTGCGCTATTATCGACGCGTTTTTTTTTTTTTTTGTCTTATCTGTAGCAGACAAACGTGTCCAGTGAAAGTGTTTTTCAAAAAAAAAAAAACAATGAAAAGAAAAACAAAAAAAAAGTATATAGAAATAGATGAGCACTATATTTTGATACATTGAATAAAAAAATTTATAAATCAATTGGGAAAAAAATTAAAATAAGATTATACTATACATACTGTATGCCTGATTTTTGTTATTGTAATTTTGATAATTTACAAAAGTTCACAAAATATTTTTCTCATAATGCTTGAATTTTAAAAATTGCCATAGGTTCATGGAAAATCTAATAAAAGATTATGGACTTTTGTTTTTGTGATCACGTGTGCAAATAAAATATCTTATTATCTCTTTTGTTTTTTTTTATTATAGATATATTTTTATTTCAATCGAAATTAAATAATAATATAAAAATATCATAATTATTTTAAAATTGATTAGTAAATAATAAAACTAACATCTAACTAGCCTAACAGCCTAATTCAATTTTATTGATTTGTAAAAAGATACAAGCAATAAAAAGAGACAATGACAGAATGATATTTTATTTTGATGATAAAATTATTGAATAAAAGAGGATGTAGAGAAAAAAAATAGTGTTTGAAGAAAATTAAAAATAAAAAGTAAAATTGAAAAAAGAAAATAATAATAATTTTGTCGTACATATGTTACTTGATTTGAAAACACACAAAAAGCTATGAAGTTAAATGAGAAAAAAATGTTGTAGAACACCTGTTCTTGTCACAAATTTTTCTTGAAAGTTGAAAATAATTTTTATGTAGAAATTAATTCTGAAAAAATAAAAACTGTATACCAAAAAAAAATCGATATTTTCAATAGAAAATAAAAGTAATGGAAAAAAAAAATTAAAAAAATATTTAGATGAATAAACAAGATAGTTATGTGTATATAAGTACATATGTATATGTATGTAATACTTTCTAAGAAGTCATTCTTCGAGAAAAATAATCCACATAACATATGTCAATTGGTATTTAAGTAAAAATGTGTAATGAATATAAATTTCATCATGAATTTAGTATTGTCTAGTTTCAACA
Source organism: Bombylius discolor (assembly GCA_939192795.1). Taxonomy (NCBI): domain Eukaryota; kingdom Metazoa; phylum Arthropoda; class Insecta; order Diptera; family Bombyliidae; genus Bombylius; species Bombylius discolor. Next base: position 14,283,098 of record OW584241.1, on the reverse strand, counting down.
TTAGATTATCTTTTTCACTTTTTTTTTTTTTCTAAAGAAATATTTCCAATAACACTGAAAGTTTTTGCACTTTCTCATTTTCTAAGGATGCTGTTACAATGTATTTTGGATGTAGATACAACAAAAAAAAAAAAAAAAAGAAGATACATCTAAAGAATTGAACAAAAAAACATCTGGTGATGATGAAAATATTCTTTTTCATTTTGAATTCATTTTATATTGTCACGTTGCTGTTAGTTGACAATTTTTACTTTCTATTCAATGAAATAAATTTTCAAAGATAAAGTGCAATATTTTAAATAAAGAAAAATTATTACTTTTTTTTTTTTTTTTTCTTCTCTTTTATACTTTTGTGTAGGTAGTGGGTACTATCATTTTCTGTAAAGTTGTTATTTATCTTATTAACTTAAAAACTAGCATCTTTAATGATGGTGAAAGTAACAATTATTTTATTTACTATAGTACTATATGCATGATAAGTATATAATAATTGTATTTATTGTTGTCGTTGTCTGTTTCAATATTCTTTTATCATTTATCATTTTGACTAGCGGTATATGAACTTTATAACAATGTCATAGGTTAAAGAGATGATATCCAATATTCGTATAAGAAAATATTGTGCAAAATAAAATATTCATGAATTTTGATTGTTGTAAAGTGATAAAGTCTCTAAAATATAAAATAATGAAATTTTATTGTTAGTTTTTGTGTGAGAAAGTGAAGATTTTATTTATTATTATTTTTTTTTCTCAAAATAAATGCTTAAATAAAGATATTATTAAAAAATTATACATTGAAAATGATATATGAATTATGCATTAATTTTTTTTAATTAAGATTAATTTATTTCAGTAATGAACTTGACTAAAATTTGAAGAAAGTTATTTTGAAATAATAAAAAAAAAATTAAAGAAAATGAAAATATAATTGGATAGGTATCTTTAGAAATAATTAGACAAAAAAAAAAATGTTGCTCTTTTTAATAACTGAATCGAAATGCCGTTTGTGGATTAAAGCAAATGGAACTAAAGAACATTCTGTTTTTTAATTTTTACAAATGACTAGAATAGAATTTGAAGGATTCATCAAGCAATTAAGGCAAAAGAAACACAATATCTTCTCCCTCTGTTTTCTCCATTTCAAGTGTAATAGCACCGCATTTAGAAAAGAAATGCACAAAAAGCATATTAAAGCTTAGTGGGAGTAAAGTTGGCTTTTTTTCTTTTTTTTTTTTTTTTACTAAGTGGATGTAATTTAGAATGTGTATTTAAGAGGTCTTCTAATATTTTTGAATATTTTGAATAAATAGTCAACATGAAATAAAGTGGATGAGAATTATGTTATGGCTTATACCTACATACATATATACTTTTTGCACTAAATATTTCAAGACGGTATAGTCAGAATTTTAAAAGTTGAGGTTTCGTATTATACTAGAAAAACATGCGCAGAAAAAAAGATACTTACACACATGCGTTTTTGTTGTTGTAACACGTTTCTTCTTTCGTATATCTACACAAAAAAGATCACAAATACATGTAAAACATGCGCAAAAAAACCTCAACTCTTAAAATTCAGACTATAGCAGCTCTGGGTCCTTCGTAATAACATAATTTATGACCGCTCCTCTCGAGCGTCGATCGAAAAAACTTTTATTTCAAGTTGAATAAAAATGTCACAGAAATTTAAAATGTCTCAGTGTGTTTTCTGGTAGTGAAAGCAGTGAATAGGAAGGACGTTTTCTAGTGATTTAGATTGATGGCAGAGAAGATAAACCACGGCCACGATTTCGAGAATGAGTATGAAGTCAATTCCGAAAAACGAGTACCAGCGTTGTATTGATTCAGAAAGAGACTGTTTTAAATAAAAAATAGTTAAAGTTAACCACAAATAATATATTTTATTTCATTTTTTATCAGTCACCTTTTTTGTTGAACACACTGAAACACCTACTACTCAGTAAGTTTACAAAGTTCCACAAAAAAAATTTTTTTTATTAAAACAAAATATTGAAGAAAAAACAATGTTAGTTCAATAAACCTAATTACATATTTTTTTTACAAGTATTTTATTTTTGAAATTGTTTGAAAGAAAAAAACAAATAAATACAAAATAAAATTTTTTTTTTTTTTTAGTAATAAATAAAATGTTGATTTATCATTAAATAAAGAATTATTATATTACAAGATTACTTTCTCCATATTCGTGTTATTAATCCTGTATGTAATCCGTTTATTAATTTTATTTTCTCCCTCATATCCGTTAACACATTGAATTTCTCTTATTAAATACATTTTTATCCATCAAGATTACACTTATGTATATTTGTATTTGTACTGACTTTGTAATAAATAATTGTTTTTGTCTGTTTGATTTTTATTTTTTACAAACAAAAAAAAAACAAAAAAATTGTTTAAAATTATTATTAATAATTTTTTGTTTTTCTTTTTTATTTTATTTCTCACGCGATATTTAAACCATTTTTGTGATTTTATTGTTTTTGATTTTTTGCATTTTTTATTTTTTCTCAATTTTGTTTTTCTAAGCAAAAAATGCATATTTGTATAGATATGTATGTATTTTTTAAAAAGATATTCTTATAATAAACAATTAACATAAATACGTTTAATTAATGTATATTAAATAAACAATTAAAACACATTTGAGATTTCAATCTTTTTTTTTAATGTGTTAGAGTTAGAAAAACTATAGAGACCTGATTAACAATTGTGTTGCACCAAATTATTGAAGCTAAAAATTTAAAAAAAAAATAAAAAAAAAATTAAAAAAAATAAAAGAACATGCAAACAAATGTTAAAGATAAATGCATTGCACGCTCTAAAAGATTTACAAACCACATATACATATATGTTAAACAATTATATGGCCATATATATTTTTTTTCTTATTTTCATTTTTTTTTTCTTCTACTTTTTTTTTTTTCAACTTTTTAAATGCAAAAAAATTGCAAATAAAATTCTGAAGCTCTCATAGAACTAATCACATTTATATAAAACCATTTGTTGAGTTCATTTCGTCTAATTGTCGGTTAAGTCGTATTTTTTTTTTTCAAATATAATTAAAATTAAAAAAAAAAATAAATAATAATAATAATGAAAGTCCTTAGAAATTTATTAACATTATTTCTTATTGTGGCGGTATTATCATCAAAAGGATTAACAGATTCAATAACAGATAATAGTATAATACGTGCAATTAGTCGAGTGTATGATCAATGTGAAAATAGTGATGATTTAATGAGATGTTTAAAAATTCAAGGAGCTAAAATTGCTGGACGTGCCCTTAAAGTTAATAATATTAAACTTTTAGATGGATTATCAATTGTTAAAAAGCAAGGATATATTGAAACACAAAGATCTGCATCATCTGATAATTTACTAATTAATAATAATAATTTGGATAAGATTTCATCGAAAAGTTTAAATAATATTTTCTATGATCGATTACAAAATTTATTGACTAGCCATCAAATTCAAATAAATATGCCACGTTTAATGAAATTCGGACAAGAACAGACAACAGCATTATTTGATGGTAGAGGTAAAAAGGATAAAGGTGGAATGAAATTTTTTGGACCATTTTTAGCTGCAGTTCTATTAAAAACTGCCATGATGAAAATGGCATTCCATTCAATTGCATTAGTTGCTGGTAAAGCATTACTTGTTGGAAAAATTGCATTAATTATTAGCGCCATAATTGGTCTTAAAAAATTAGTTACATCTGAAGGACATGAAAAGACAACATATGAAATTGTTAAACATCCACATATTCAACAAAGTCATACATATTCATCAAGTCATGGTGAATATGAAGGTGGTCATGAAGGTGGTGGTGGAGCATATCATCGAAGTATCGGTGATGATGAAATGATTATGGCTGATAAAGCATACAGAGCTCATGTACCAAGGTCTTAAGTGGTTTTAAAAAAGGATTTATGTAAGAAAAAAGTCTACAGAAAATGCAATCTAATTTTTTTGTTTTTTTGTTTATAACTTGTGTCAAATTGATTTAAAAGAAAGCAAGAGAAAAAAAAAGTCGTGCAGTTAATTTAAGTGTGTTCTTTGTATTTATTTTAATTTAAACATAGAGAAAAAAATATCGATTAAGAGTATTATAAAAATAAATTGTTATATAATAAATAAATTATTGATATTTAACTTAAGAATAAAAAAATAAATTTATTTTAATGACTTTATATAATGAAAACGAAGGAAATTGAAGAGACAAAAATGTAAAATTAATTTTTCAGTTAGTTTTTTTTTCATTTGAGACGTGAATCATCAGGATAACGATTATCATATTGTTCATCATTATATCTTGGAACACTTCGATGCCAACTACCCTCATGTGAAGTTCCACTTCCCCCAGAATAAACAACGTGTTCACTTGATCCACTTCCTTTTTTTAATGCATTCTAAAATTAAAGAAAAAAAAAAAAAACAAGTTAGACAAATAACTCCATTTAGAAAAAAAAAAAGCAAAAAAATTTATACTCTACACTATTTTCTAAAAAGATTTTTTGTTTTTCTAAACTTACCAAAACTGAGAATAGCAGTGCTATTTTTGATAGAAGTAACGCTACACCAGCTATCATAACAATTTTTCCCATAAATAATTGTGCCATCATTCCAGCGATTGCAATACCACCCATTAAAGCGAAACCTCCTTTATCTTTTTTTTTACGTCCTAAAAAATAGATAATTTTTGTTAATTATTAATTGACAAAAATTTAAAATTCCAATCATAATGATGAAATTCAAAACTACAAGAACAATCTTTTAAATGAAATTTTACAACCTTAAGTTTTTTTCATCTTGAATAATTAAAACGGTCATAAAACCGTACTTGCATATTTTTCTTAACTATCTCTTGAAAAACAAGCTTAATTTGATAATAAAATCTTAAATCACATTTAAAATCAAAGAAAAGTGGATTGCATTTCTATAGAGGAAAAGAAATCTAAAGTTCGTTCAAGGATTTAACATAAAATTTTGTAATTCATGCAAAATAAAACCAAAAGATTTTTTTTTTTTAGGTCGTAATGCAACCATAATCCCTAACAACACCACCAATTTTATACCACCAACAAGGCCAAGGTCCTCTTTAGGACATGTGGAACCGTAGAAGAAGAAGAAGAAGAACAATTTTCACATACATACCTTGTTCTTCATTTTTTGTTCTCATTGTTAAACGTATACTTCTCGATTCAGCAAAATCTTCAAATTTTTTTGCTAAAATATCATTTAAATCATTATAATCTGTTAAATTAATTCTTGTTGATTTCCAATCTGGATCTTTTTCTATAACAACATAATCATTTAGTTGCCATGTATCATCATCTTTTATTGCATTATCTAATTTTTCAATCATTCTTTTTTTAAAACAACGTGTTATTTCTGGTTCAATTAAACAATGTCCTATAATAGTTCCAATATTCATATCTTGTGTTAGATTATTTTTATGTTGTAAAGATGATTGTGATGATGATAATGATACTTTTTGTTCTAATACTGTTGGATGACACCAAATTACACATAATTTTGTTATCACTAACAAAATAATCACTAATTTTGTGATAAAGCTCATTTTCTTATATTATATTATTACACTACCACATAAAAAAAAAAAACAAACTAAAATAAGTAAAATTAAGTTAATAGGATTTTCGACTTTTTTTTTTTTTTTGTACACTATTTTTAAATGAATTTTCACACAAAAATAATATTCTATATGATAAACATTAAATGAATGTCCTTTATCTCAGATTATGTATATTTTATTTTGTAATAATATCGTCCTTATCGCATATACATAAAATTTGTACTTTACTGGAACGATTTTCATGAAAAACTACTTTGTATGAAATAATGATAGTCTTCTTTTATACTTTAACCTTTAAAATCAGATAATTATAAACGGTATAAGAACTTCTTCTCTTATTTTTTGTTTTTTTTTTTTTTGTATAATGTATCTTTTGGTAATTAACTAAATGTACACAACAACAAAAATTCAATATCTTTATGGAAAATAAGTTATCTTATCGTGTCAACTAAGAAAAAAAAAAAATTAAATTTGTCCCAAATCTTCTATAAAAAATAAAATCTAGACTACATTGAGTTTTTGCTTATTTTGTTTTTTTTTTTTTTTTCAAATATACATATGAAAGTGATTTTTTTTTAATTACACATAACTGATATGGAGAAGTAGTTTTTTTTTTTTTTAAAGTAATAATATGCTTATTAAAAATGATATTCATTTTAGAAATAATTTTTTTGTTCACATCACTTACCAAGCATACACCGGAAAATTGATTGAAATTTCGTTTTTGTTTTTAGAGCAATCCTAATACTTAAATAGAAAATTATATTTGTGTATATACAAGTACACCCACATGTATGGACAATAAATGTATCTTTAAAATGAAAAAAAAAAAAAAATAATAAAAAAATTCAGACAAAAAAAAATGTTAAAATGATAATGAAAATTTAGGTTGTCTATATTTGAATTTTGTGTCACTAGATATGTATCCAATCTAAATTTTTTTTTACTTAGATACAAAGATAATTTGAATTTTTGATAGACAAAATAAATATATGTATGTGTATATGATATGTATCTGTATACTATATTTTATTAACAAACATTATATTAAATTTTCCATGCACATAAGAAGGTGAAAAGGATCATTTTTATCTTATTTACCAATTTCTTGATTATTTTTTTTTTGTTTCATCTTTTAGAATATCGAGTAGAAGCAATTTCAAGGTAATAATGTTTAAAAAAAAATTTAATACTCATTTTATCCTTGAATTTATCCTACATATTTTATATATATTTTCGTTTATTTTTCATGACAACATTTTTCTATTAAAACGATTGCAAAATATTTGCAAGAAGAAGGCAAGAAACAAGCTGAATATACAGGATAAAATCTTCATACATAGTTAAAATTTAAAAATCACAAGAAAAAATTACATAAAAAAACTTTTTTTGCGAAGATTGAATAAAATTATGTAGAAAATAAATGAGGTATAAATTATGAATGTCACACTCTTTTCTAAAACATCGTTCGCTCATGAATAAAAATTGGTAATGAAAAGTCATTTAAAATTTTATATTTTCATGACTTTCATTTATTTTTTTTTTTTCACCCAGATACAATAAATCATAAAAAATATGAAAACTAATAAAATGTTCAAAATTAAGTTCTTCTTTATTTGCATAGAAATAAAATATTTTAAAACAATAAAATACAATTTTTTTTTTTTCCAAATAAATAACAAACAAAAAAAAAAAAAGCTGTACGTTAATAATTAAATTAAATAATTTCTAAATGTGATGATGATAAATTGACAACAACAAAAAAAAAAAAAAAAAAAAACTTTTTTATGTGACACCTTTCATATAGAATTCAAATGATATTTCCTTTGTTTTTCCTTCTGATTTATTTTTTGAAGAAAAACTAACTAAAACAAAAGTTTTATTGTTTATTACTTTTAAAATTTTGATAAAAAGAATAAATCAAATTATTTAAAGTATAAAATAAATATGACATACATATTTCTATTCATCAATCATATTTTATCAGATATAGTCACTTTCAATTTAAATTGTTTATTCAAAAATTGTTAAAAAGACACAAGCAATAATAAAATGAAAAAAAAAATCAAAATTCAATAGAAGAACACGAGTGTTTTTTTTTTTTTTGACAATTTCATTTGATTGTTTATTCAAACAAAAGTATAACAATTTTATTTTATTCAATGAAAAAATATCCTTTTTTTTTTTTTAAATGAAAATACCTGAGGCAATCAAAGACAAAACAAATATTTAATTATTTTAACAAAAAAAAAAAAAAAAACTTTATTTATTTTTGTCATTGTATCTTTTTTTTGAGACATTTTCAATTTAATATTTTGTTTTTATTTTTCCACAAGGATTTCAGACAAAAATAATAAATTGAAAGAGAAAAACAATGTTTTTTTTTTTTTGATTTGATTTTATTTTTATAAAGTATTGTATTTTTTTTTTTTTTTGTATGTATAAAATTCAAGTTAAACTTTTTTCCATGTGTATTGTTGCTGAACATCATCATCTGGTTTTTCTTCTAAACCCTTTATATTTGAAATTTCAATTCCATCTTCGTTCATTCGAATATCTCGAATATTATCTTCATAATTTGTATTCTCGAAATTATAATGTCTTACTATTTGTCCTGGATATGGTTTTTCGAAAATAATTTTTTTAGAATTTCTTTGTATTCCTTCACTATAATAATTATAAGGATCACCATCAGTAGCAGAAATATCATCATTATTTGATTGTGAGACTGAATTTTTCCATGATTGTGTAGAACTGAATGGAAAATTCATTTGATATGGAGTAAATAATTCTGTTTGTTGTGTTGTTTTAAAATCATTAAATAAATTATTCATAAATATTATTAATTTTCCTAAGAAAAATATATTTTTAAATGCAAATATTATTCCAGTAAATATTAAAGGAACAATATTAATTAAATTATATTTAAATCCTAAAATTAATGGAAGAACATATTTTTGAGTTAAAATTCTTGCTGAAAATTCATATAAAACGCAAAAAAAAAAAAAAAAAAAAAAATGAAATGTATGTATATTATTTTTTCCCAAATATAATTTTATTTTTATAATATATTCCTTACCTGTGCTAATATTTTCATAATTTTCACCTGTCGTCGTTGATGTTGTGTCTATTATAAATTCTAGAATGCTATTAGTATCAGATGTTGGCCCAATTTTAAGATACAAACCAGGATAAATATTATTTAGATTCCATTTTATCGTTCTTCTAGATAAAATTATACCAGCATTTTCTATTATTCCTCTGTGGTTTAAATTAAAAAAAAAAAAATATATATGACATTTAGAATGTGAATTATGACTTGAAATATAAACAACAACAAAAAAATAAATAAATAAATAAGGAAGATGTATAAGCCTAACTTCTTAAGTTTGTCAGTGAAAATTATATACATTCATCACTCTGTTTAAAAAAAATTTTTTTCAGTACAAAATGCAAAGAAAAAAAATGTAAAACTAAAATGAACTTTACAAGTATTTCAGCAGAAATAAATAACGTTTTTTTTTTTAAATAATAATTCTTGATGAAAATTTCAAAGATGTACAAGCAATAAGTAACAAAAAAATATACAGACAGTAGCAGCTCTAGAGAGTTAACAAACAAGAAAGACAAACAAAATAAATGACACGAAATTATCTTGAGACATTTAAAATTTTTCGTACATAATGTTTTCATTAAGTAAAAAATTTTCAAATCATATTACTGTCATGAGTAAACAACAAAAAGGCAGGTAAAACGTAATAAAACATTAAAAAAAAAAAAATAAAAATAAAAATAAAAGAACAAGAAAAAACAAAAACACCCACACAAGAAATATTTTAAATGAAGACTTACCGATAATCAGTAGGATTCTGTTGATGAAAATCCTGCTGTTGCTGTTGTTGTTGTTGTTGATTTAAAAAATTACCATGTTCTTCAAAAGTCCTTGTTACTGATTGTGCTATACTTTTAGCTTTTAAAATTGTCAAATCGTTTGTTAATGTAAAATTATCAAATTTTTCAACATTTTTCAAATAATGAATCGCCTGTGATCCAATGCATTCTTGTAAATTTGATATTAATGTTGATTCTTTAAAACATTCACCAATAAATAAATTATTTTTTTCACCAAGAACACACGTGCAAAATTTTAAAAATAATAAAAAATTAAATATAAAAAATATTCTACAAAATGAAATTTCATATGTCATTTTAAATGTTTTGTACACGTTTCGGAATGAAATTTTTTACTAAAAATATAAAAAATATGTATAAGAAAAATTTTTTTGTGCGTTTTATTAAAAAAAAAAATTGAAAAATAAATGTAAGAGAATAAAAATAAAATATATCCACAAGTACTATCCACCCACCTTTGTGAATTTGTAAGTATTTTTTTTTTCCATACACTAAAGAGAATACACAAAGGTACAACAAAAGTCGTTCTGAAAATTTTATTATTATTTTTTTCAAATTTCTTTGTGATATAGATTCATTAGAGAGTGGAAATTTGCATTGAATAGAAAATTGAAAGAAAAGTGAAAGTAATTTTTCCCAGGAAAAGTTTATAACCGTTAAAGGTCTAACAGCATCTAAAAATACATAATTGGTTATTAATGTATTTATTCATACATATACCTTATATTATTTGTTTTCTACCTTTTTGCAATAATGATGAAAAAATATTATTGAGAAAAATATTTAGAAAAATTCTTTCAAATTTTTTACACGCATCGAAAGTTTTCAAGAATTGAGACATGTAATTAGAATTCATTTAACGTGCAATGTTTGGTCATTTGGAAAAAAAAAATGTTAATTGCATATTTTCAGGTATATTTCTATAAAAAAGAAAAAAAAAGAAAACTTTCATAGTAGGTATGTATTTGCTTTCTATGATTGTTCAATATTTTTATTTACAAAAACTCTCTTTTACGCAACATTGATTACATCAGATTCAGAACCAAGTAACTAATCGTTATTTAAAAGTAGTTTCTGGAGTCTAAACTGGTTTTTGTAATTCTAGGGATCAATTGAAAAGTTCAGGTATAAATAATAAACACTTCGAATTAATTTAAATAAGCAAGTTAAGAATGAAAAGGGTTATTATATATTAAGAATCTAATCATCCTCCTGTGGATATTTCAAAAACTAAGACCAATTTTGTATTACAATATGGACTTTTAATATTGACAAAGGTGACATTCTGATAAAATTCATTCGAAAACGACATTTTCATATTTCATATAAAGTGAAGAATCCTTTCATGTACTGTAGTTACATATCACTGGAAAAAAAAATTTCAAATGTAGGATCAAAAATTGTTATTCATAATAGTTTATATTTTAAAACATAAAAAATAACTATAAAAGATTCCGTTTCCAATGGCATTACAGTTCAAATTGAGCCAGGGCATACTTAAATTACCTTTCTGTCAGAAAAATGGTCTAGAAAACTATAAGAGATTTGCACATGTAATTTTTCAGAGATGTATCTCAAAAATCAAGAGTTGAGTCAAGCTAAATGATTTTTTTTTCGATCGATTTTTAAAATGCAAAGAAGTTAGGAATCAGTTGGATGAGAGTTTTTCTTATACAATTGGATCTAATAAATTCAAAAAAAGTATCTTTTTCCCCTCTGAATTTTCCTGAAAATATTGATCTTAAAAAAATTTCTAATTCAATATGATTTTGTGATAGGATGTGATAATTTGGAACCTTCTAAGCTCAAATCTAAAAAAGGATTTTGATGTAAGACTCTTAGTTTTTTAGATACAGAAAATGTAAAAATATTTTTAATTCCCATTTTCGAAAACAATGAAAAATCCTTCATAGTAGATTTGATGTCCTTTTTGAAAAAATTTTACATTTATAGAAAACAGAGTTCCTGAGCTTTATTTTGAGATTACTTCCATATACAAAACGAAATATTGAATTCTCTTTTTTAAATTAATAAAATTGATTTGTTGAATACTCAGGTGTTGCTTTTGCATACTTTCAGGTACATATTTTTTTTTAAAAATTTTCTTATTTAAGTTTTTCAGTTTTCACTCTGGTATGATTTTTTTTACCATACTTCATATTATTTTCTAACAATGGTAACAAACTAAAACTTTCTCTTTAGTTTTGTGTTTCTTTCAGATTGCAAATTACCTGATTACAAATTTAATTTTTATTTTCTAAATAATTCTAATAATAATTTATACAACTGTTTTTTTTTTTATCAAGAAATCAATAAATTTTTTTTTTTAAACTCTTAAAGAATTTTTGTTTTTATGTAAAGATACTTTTTATGTAGCTACTATATATCTTTTTTCAACCAATATTTAAATCATGTCAAATTTTTATCAATATTATTTATTTCTAAAAAATTTTTTTTATAAATCGTTGAAAAATAAGTTTTTCCTTTTTAATTTTAAATTTTTCTCCTGTGAATAATATTTTATTTGATTTCTTTGTTCTGGAATAATTTAATGGAATAATTTCAAACAAATAATGTAAATAATTTATTTTTTGCTTAATTATTTGTTTAAAATATAATATAATTTGTTTCTATCGTAAATGAATTTTTTTTTCTTTTTTTTTTCACAAGAATTTGCTTTTCTCGTGTAATAAATTTCATTATTTGTGTAGGCCATTTTTTTTTTTCATTTTCTGTAAATAAATTAATTTAATAATTTGAAGAGAAAAAAAAAAATGTAGGTAGTTAATTCAGAAATATGATTTTTGTTTTGCCAATTTTCTATACTGTATTTTTTTTTATCTATTTCAAAGAAACTGAGCTGTGTTGAGAGAAAGTTTATATACTAAATGTATATCTGTCCATATAAAAAATATATGTATAATAACGATAAAATAAAACATGAGACCAATGAACTAAATATATTAACAGAGATATTTTTTATTGACTATACACGTGACAATTTTAGGATAAACGTCACATAATAATGTTTATTGAAATGTAATTATAATGAAAGCTGTATTAACAAATACATATATACAAATATATAGACTTACCATTTCATATTTACAGATTCAATCATGGCTATTTATATATATTTACTATATTTATTCATAAAAATTAATTTTTTTTTTCTAATTAAAAGTATAAAATTTATTTTTCAATTTTCATACTTTATTGTTTAATTATTTTTTTTACATTTTATTAAAAAATTATAACTTGCAAAATTTACTGTAAAAATTTTGAAAAAAAAAAAATTATATATACTTTAAACTGTGTTTTCTAAATATGTCAGAGTTAAATATACGAAAAAAAAAGTAATTTCTTAATCTAAATATGTAGTTGAAAAAAAATAAAAATAAATAAATAAATAAAAAATACATTAATTATTGAAATTACTTTATTCGAAAAAATATTAATAATTAATTTTTTTTTTTTTTTTAAATCTGAATAAAGATGAAAGTGACCCTGTTTTTGACGTCACCTTCTTAATCTTACTCGTACTCGTACTTATTTAACTATAAAAAAAAAATGTGTATAACAATAAAACAGCAATGTGATCATGTATATTTTCTCAAAAAAAAAACGTTCATATACATATTAATATAAAAAATTTACCTTCGTTTATGTATACGATTTTAATAAGTTTAGATTTAAATCCAGACGAGCGCGGTTCAATTGAAAGAAAAAACTTTCGATTTATAAAATTCAGTAAAAAAAAAAAATACCAACAAATAAAATATATTGAAGAAAAAAAAAAAATAATAATAAAAGAGAACTTGACAAAGATATTCAAGTTGAAGGTTTTTAAATTGAATTTTTCAAAAATAGAGATACATTCATGTAGTCACAATGTCTAAAAGTTATATACGGTTTATAATTTTATAATTAGATATTTAGGTACTCATGATTCATTTTAAGCTAATTTAACAATGACTATGATGAATTTTCATTATGATGAAGTTATGTTATGACTTATGAGTATGAGATGTCTATCTAATTTGTTTTTTTTTTTTTTTGTTATTTTAAAAGATTAAATAAAATTTTTTGAAAAAATTTTGACCGACGGTTAAAAAAGAAGAGAACATGAAATTATAATTATGATAATTATTATTTTGTTTTGAAGGTCAATAACCTTTTTTTAAAAAAAAAAAAAAAAATAAAAAAAAACTTTTTTCCATTTTGCGATAATGAATAATTATGAAAAAAAAAAGAGAGAATGAATTGAAAAGAAGAAGAAGACGAAATAAAAAACAAAAATTATATTTACGTCAAAATTGATGAAAGTTTTATCATGAACAACTTTTTTATTCACCATGTCGTAATTCAACGTAATTATAAAAACAAAATAAAAAAATAATAATAATAAAGGGAAAATTTCTTATCGTGATACAAAAAAAAAAAAAAAAATAAAACAAAAGAAAAAAAAAAACAAATTTTCATTTCATTAAAATTTATAATATCATTTGGATTTTTGTTTATATTATTATTTCGTTTTTTTTTTTTTTAAATTTTTTTAATTTTAATTTATTTTTTTTTATTATTTTTTATTTTTGTTTATTTCGATAACTTAATTATGACTTAAAACATAATGAACAGACTTTTACGTAGATACTTTTATTTTATTTATTTTTAAATATTTTATCTCAATTTTTTTTATTTAGATATTAGTAACAAAAAAAATAAAGTTGTAATTATTTGTATTTTTTAATAAATAACTTAAATTATTAATAAATTTATAATTGAATATAAATATTGGGGGGGGAGGGGGTTTATTTTTTTAAGCAATAATAAAAAGAAATTAATAATTATATGTTCTAATTGATTTTTTTCATATTTAATAACAACAAAAAAACAAATATATTGCATTTTAAATAAAAATTTTGAAAATTTTTTTATAAAATTGTATGCCTGCCTGCCTATATATGGATAAGAAAATTCTCTCTATAAATTACTTTTTTTTTCTTTTCTTCTTCTTCATACTATTTTCCATGATAAAAAAAAAATTAAATAAATAAATAAATACATACATGTATTATTTATATATATATATATATAAATATGAATATGAATATGGAATATAAGAAAAAATTATTATATTTTGTGAAATCGTAAAACAAGTTCATAATGCAATGCAGAATATATATAGGTAGCTACTATATAAAGTTATTTATGTATACATATGTGAAAATGTATGTTTATAAGCATTGAAATTGACCTAGATGGTCTTAATTTTTTTTTATTTTTTTTTAATGTTTTTTCTTCTTTTTTTCTTCATGTATGTGATGATGATTATGATGATAATATTTTTTTTTAAATGTTAGTTAAAGTAGTTCCGTTACCTAAAACACATATACATATGTATGTATGTTTATTTTATTTATTAAGTATTTTATTTACTAACAAAAACGCACTGGTTAATCTTGTTTTTTTTTTCTTATCATAGTTGGTATACTATGAATGCACTTTTCAGTAAAAAAAAAAACAAAAACAAAAAAAAAAACAAAAAATATAAATATATATAAAAAAAAGATGAAAAAAAAAAGAAACTGTTTTTAATGCTGAATATGGAATGCTGATATATATGGTATTGTATATATCTGAACAAAAAATGCATCTTGCTTGAAAAACAAACATTCAGAAAAAAAAAAAAAGAGAAAAAATGAAAATTATTAAAAGAAAAATTATTATTTTGTACTTTTATATTAAAATTAGTGATTAAATTCATTTAACAGAAAGCTGTAATTTTCAAGAAAAATAGATAAAGGATTATTATACGGTCCAATAAGAAATTCAAAAAAAAAAAAAAATGTGTTTCTTTTAATAAAAAAAAAAAAAAAGAAATTAAAAAATTATGCAAATGATATTTAAATAAATTAGCAAACTTTAACGTGAATAAAACAAAAATAAAAAATGTTTTTTTTTTACAAACCTATTTTTTTTTTTAAACAAAAAAAAAACTTATTAATTAAGTTTTTCAATTTCTGTGGAAAAATTCTAATTAAATTATTATTTTGTTAAAGAACACAAAAAAATAAAGGAAAAAAAAAAAATTTGAATAAATAAATAAATTAATTAAATAGAATAAATTTCATTATTATAAACATATATATATATATAAGTATATATTATACTCGTTTGTATATCCTATTTGGTATGTGCTGAATATGCTAAATTTTGTGCATCTTTTGATAAATCATCAATTGATCTACCATAATGTCCATGTTCATCATATGTTGAATGTGATGATACATGTGGATGTGCAACAACTTCATATTCATGATTTGAATTTTTTGAGTCCAACAACTTTTTTAAACCAATTATACCAGATAATAGAAGTGCTATTTTACCAACAATTAATGCTTTAAATGCGATCAATGCTAAGAAACCGATTGCTAATGGTAAAAGTGCAGCAGCTTTTAATTTAAAAAGTAGAAGAAGTGGTAACAGGTATTTTTGTTTCTTTTTCTTTCCACGAGCTGTTGAAGAAAAATAATTCAAAAAAATAAAAAATAAAAATAAAAAATAAATAAAAATTAAAACGAAAGATACAAACAAAAGATAACAGATACAAATTTAAAAAAAAAAAAAAAAAAAAAAAACCAAACATTAGTGCAAAAATAAAAAATTGCAATTTATTGAAATAATGAAGATTTAAAAATTCCATACATGGTATTCGTATATTTCACATACTTGAAAATTAATGTTAGATACTCAATTTATTTATGTTCTTCTTGTTTTTATAGGTTTTTTTTTTTCTTTCTTTTTTAATAAAATGCTTTTTTTATTCTTTTTTTTTTTTTGTTTTGTTTTTTGTTGTTTTTTGTGTTTTTGTTTTTGAACTTAATAAGTAGGTATCTGTACAATTGACCTAAATTAAAAGTGTTACACATTGATTTTCTTTCCAAAGACTAATTTTATTGCATCACGTACTCTAAACAATTCGGACATTGACATTGACTATAATTATAATATATATACTCGTATGTTGTATAAAAATATACGGATGTGTGTAAAAATTATTGTTGCATTCACAAATATACTTATACTACCGCATGTGATTTTTTTTATGGTATTTTTTTTTTTTGTAGATACATTTTTTTTTTCCTATTTCAAAAAGTCTTGTCTAGACTTTAAAAATGAATTTAATTCGAAAATTATATAAAAACAATAATACTAAAAAAAAGGTCTTTAATGATGTTTTTTTTCTTTCTTTTTTTTTTTTTTTTTTGAATTTTTTTGATTCATTGAATCAATGTTCTCCGGATATGCAAAAATACATCAAAATGAAAAAAACTCACATGAATATGATGTAATTTTATATGTTATGCTATATGACTGTGAGAAAATGAGTAAAACATTTTTTTATTTCGACAACAACAAAAAAAAAGTAGAAAATAAATATTTTTTTTTTTTGTTTTTCTCAAGGTGAAAACTTTCTTTCTTTCTCTCATTAATTAATTGTATCTTCTATGATACAATCTAATGAATTTATAGACAAAATTAATGATAGGTAAAACGGAAACATAAGAGTTAAATATAAAAAAATCTATCTTTTTTTAACAGTTTAAATGATGATGATGATGAAACGATGACGTCTATGATAAATTATTTATTATTAAACGTTTAACTGTAAACTTCTTTTTTTTTTTTTCTTTTTTTTTTTATAATCATTTTTTAATGTGAAATTTCACTTTCTTACAGAATACCTTTCATTTTTATTTTCTTTATGCCTTTAAAAATTTTGATTTCAATTATTAAACGATTATAGTTTGTTTTCTTTGTTTTTTTTTTTTTTTTTTTTTTTAAACTTTAAAATTTCATATGAAAAATAAAGTATTTACCTTCTTCAAGTGATCTTTGCATTTCTTCAATTGAATCCTTTGGTACTTTAAATTGTAATGTATGTGTACCGAAAAATCTTGCAACTCTTTCAACTAAAAGTGAATCAACTTCATTTTCTCTTGCTTCTTGATCATTTGGTAAATCAATATCATTTAATGATCTTCCAATTGGTATATCATCAGTTTTAATCAATTGTATTCCATCAGAAAGTTTAACATCTCCAGTTTGTTTGTCCATATAATGAAGGGCACGTTCCTTTAATTAGAAAGTAAAATTTTTTTTTTTTGTTATTTTATTGTTTTTATTTACTTATATTTTTTTTCTAATTAATTTTATTAATCCTAATTTTTGCATTTAAATCTTTTATTCAAAAACAAAAAAAAAAAAACAAAAAAAAAATTGTTTCCACTCAATTTTCCTTAAGTAAGATTTTATCTAACACAATAAGCACTTTTATCATATTTTTTTTTTTTTTTTTTTTTTGTAAAATAAATTTAAAGCACATTATTATTGTTTTTATTTAAATTTTCTTACCTTTAAACATAGCACAATTGATCTATCACCACAATCTTTAACAATTTTTAAGGCACTCGATAATAAATCATCTGATTCAGATGGCACCGCTGAACAAATTGCCACAAAGGCCAATAAATATAGAAATTTTTGCATTTTTTTATAATTAATCAACTCTTTTGTTTTTCCTTTTTTTTTTTTAAAAAACACTATTTTTTTTAAATTAAATTAATTATTTTAAAAAAATCCTAACTGCTCCTAGCCGTTAGGAATTTTTTTTTTTTTTTTTTTTTTTTGCAAAATTTAATCCTTGATTTTAATCTCCTTTATTGCAAATATATTTTTTTATGATTATCCCGTTGTTGGTGGTCAGAAAGCAGTCGGTCAACTGTGACTAGAAGACGTTGATGATCGCATTTTATTCTCTCAAAATGAAGACGTTATAGAATTTAAATTAACGTTCAATTTGAAAAAAAAAAATAATAATAAATAAATAAAATAAAATGAAATAAAATGAAAAAAAAAAACATACAAGAAACACTACAAATTTAACTACTTGGTAGTTGGTACTATTTACTCATTGAATATTTATAATACTACTTACTTACTTTACATCTTACCAGTTTACTATTTGTATGTAATCGATTCAATATTAAACACTTACATGAGATGGTACAACACTATAAATATCAAATGTTGTGCATTTCTAGTAGAAAAAATAAAGGTAAAACAAAAAAAAAACAAAAAAAAAACAACATGCAATTTTATACTTATTCATACATATAGTGATGATATTTTATATATATACTTACCTGGTATACTCTCATATTTTTGCTCTGAATGATAATAACAAGAATCTAAGTATTAAATATGTATGTATACGCTCTTACAATTTTATTTTTCTTGCATTTTACTAATACTTTAAAAAATATGTATATATTTATTGTATAGATATTCAATGACATATAAGAACTACAAACATGAACAGAAGACGAAGAAAGAAAAAAAAAGCACAAAACATATCACCTGAGCTGCATACAAAATTATATCTATGTTTAATAAAAGCTAATAAATACACATTACTATAATATCTATGTATCTATACTATTTACATCTATGTATATCTATATCTAAACGTGATATCTTTGCGTATTTGAATCCGTGATCTTACTTCTTCTATATAGACTTAATTAGCCTTAGGATATACCACGTTTTAATTTTTATTTTCCTTTTCTTTTTCTTTTTCTTTCTTTTTTTCAACTTGAAATACTTAAATCAAGTTGAAAAAAAGAATAAAAAAGAAAAAGAAGAAGAAAAAAACGTGCGAAATTAAACAGTTAATTTGATGGGACCCATCAAAATATTCAAATATATAAATTATTTTTGTTGATTTGTTTTTGTTTATCGTAATAATGTAACTTATTATAATATTCGATTAACGTATTCATGAAATTTTATATATTTTGTAGAAAAAAAGAAAAAAAAAAAGGTGACAAAAATAATTTCTTTTTTTTAAATATTTTTTTTAAAAAATGTCACACCAACAAAAATTGTAAATAATGTATGTATGTCATTATTTTACTTTTTGTGACATCGAAATTCTTTGATTATAATTTAATTTTAAAGAAAAAATAATAAATAAACATACTAAGACATAATCTTTTTGAAATATCTAAACAATCATACAGATACAATTTATATTATTGGTATAGTAGGCAAATATAGTAGTAGCCTATTAAGATTACCACCCCCTTTTATTATCTTCAAATACTTAAAAAAAAATAAAAATAAAAATCAACCGATATGTGAGATTTTACGTTGTATGGGTTCCCCTTTTGTTTTTTTTCTTATATTGAAAAAAAAAAAAGAAAACATATATACAAGAACTCCTATTTTCATTCATATATACTTACATACAATTTTTTTTTTCTATTGCTTTATTATATTATTTTTGGAAGACAACTCACGTCTTGGTCATTTACTTAAGAAAATAGAAACTTCTTTTTTTTTTCGGTTCGATTTTAATTTGATGTTTTTTCTTCTTCTTCTTCTTTTTTTATTTATTTATTTAATTTTTTTTTTTTTCAATTTCACCAGACAAATCCGTTTTAAAATAGAAAATTATATTTGTGTAATGAAATCAATACATTTTATTTATAATCAAATATCATCTGTAAAAAGATTGAAGAAATATATATAAAAAAAAAAAAATAGCTACATATACTTTCCGTACATTAAATGATGTTGAAATTTAAAATAAGAAGAAAATTAGTACAAAAATCTATGATTACCCACTATGTACATATACAAATATTCATATCATGAATGAAAATGTTTTTTGTTTTTTTTTTTTAAATTTATTTTTTTTTTATTTTTTTTTTAAAATCTTAAGCGAAAGTAGAAAATGAGCTCTTTTAGATATAAAATGTATATATATATTTATATCTAGCGTTACAACAGTTATGAATTAAAAAGTTAAAGTAATTAATTATAAATAAACAAGTATCATATTTAATATTTATGTATGTAGTATATGTATAAAAAAAAATAAATCATATAAATAACAGCAATAATTTAAATTTTAATGATTATTAAAAAATTTTTCTTTTTTTTCAAAAATAATCCATTAATAAAAAAATAAACCAAGTGTATACAATATTTTTAATAAAAAAAAAAAAATAAATGTATCTATGATATGATGTTAAATTTTTATGTTAGATTTTAATAGTTTCACACAATTTTATTTATTTAATTAATTTAAAAAAAAAAAGTATAGCTAAATACCAAAAAAAAAAACAAAACGAGTATCAACCCGATTAAAATCATTAAAAAAAAAAATATTTAAAATTGATTTTATTTTAATTTATTGAAAATTCATAATGATATTTAAATGGGGAGATTAATTAATGAGTAAAAGAAGAATTTAAAAAATTTAATTTATATACTAAATTATTTATTTTTAATAACAAGGATTCACAAATAAAATTTCAATATTTTTAATTAAAATTAATCAGTTTTTCAAACAGATTATTTTAATATTAATTAAAATTAGAAATAAATTTAAGGATGTATCATAAAAGAGAGAATATCTTAAAATTTTGTGCAGTGTCCATTCAGATTTTAAAAAAAAAACAAGTTAAAGATAATTTTGTGATGCTTAGATTAGATTAGATTATAAGGGGCTATCATTGCACTGCGATCAATAGAGATCTTTTGTACCGTCCGTTCTTCTTATAGATCTAGGCTTTTGATAAATCCTAGGATTCTATTAGAAGGTGCACACCAAATTTTCTCAGATTTGAGAAAAGGCTGATGCATGTTGCACATTCTTTTGGAGGCCAATGCCTCACATTCATACAGAATGTGTTTTGAGGTTTCCTTGTCCTCCTTGCAGAATCTGCATTTGTCATCCTCTTGTAAGCCTATCCTACTTGATAATTTGTATAATTTCTTAAATGTTCTAAAAATATCTTGAGTTAACCTTCATTAAAAAAAAGTTGAAAAACTATTGGTGAAAAACTTTTGAAGAGTTGTAAAACCAACCAAAACCAATAATCCATAAGTTTATCATAAGAACTTCAATTGACAATTTACTTTTTCTTTTACAATCATCATTAAAAATTTGAAAGATTTCAATATTAATTTTATTTCTTGAAATTTTTCATTAACTTTTATAATTTCTTCGTCAAACTATTTCGAATGAAAAAAAAAAAATCTTATAAAATTTACGATTCTCAATTAAATTTTATTACTTCATTATCAACTTATTACTATTTCATCATATTTATCTTCATTTGAAAATAAATTCACATATAAGATACATATATGAATAATGTTCATATAAACTAAAGAAACATAATAATTAATTATCATCAATTTTCTCCTCATTGATTATTACTAATAAACAAATAACAACAACAACAACAACAACAACAAAAAAACAATAAAAATAACAACAAAAATTCATATAAAAAGGTTTTACTTACATAATAAAAGTATCTTATAGGTTTAAATTAAATACGACATATGTGTATTATAAAAATTATAACTTGTATATCATAAAAAAAAAATAAAATATTTGCATTAGCAAAAAAACATTATATTATTTCGTGTTTAATTTTTACACTTTCAATATAAAAATTTTTTTTTTTTTTCATGAAAAACGACACACTAAAAACTTTCACTCCAACACGAAATGTTTTTTTTTTTTCTTAAATCTTGTGGTCATTTATGCGCAGCTTATTAGTTCAAAAAGAATGAAAGTTTTTATGATGATCAAATAATATGAAAAAAAAAAAATTTTTTTTTATTTTTTTAATGTACAAAATCATTTTTCTTTCGACAAATTTACAATCAAATTTTATTCGTTGCGGGCTATTTTGTATTTCGAATTTTCGTGTTTAGTTTTTTTTTTTTTCATTTTATTTTTATTATAGAAACTTTTTACATGTCCAAACCATATGTATGTACAGACTTTCATGGCCCAGACAATTTCAACTTTTTTTTTTCTACTACAACTTATCTTCTTTTTTTTTTGTTTAATGAATTTTTTTTTTTTTTTTTTTTTTGTTCGTTTTAAGGTTCATTGCCCTATGTAGGTAATTTAACTTTCATTTTCAAAATGTAATACATATTATGTGAATTATAATAAATTATGTGTTCTTATGTTATCTTTCGTTATATCTTACTTATTATTAAGTATTATAATTTTTTTTTTTTTTGTTTTTTGTTTTTTTCGTTCTTTCAATTAATTAATTTTTATATTTTCTTGTTAAATTTATATTTTTGTTTTAACACATCAAATGGATCATTTGTAATTGTTTTAATTCTTTTATGTTTATTATTTTTTTTTTGAAATGAATTATTTCAAGACATTAATCAAACAAACAAAAAAAAAAAAAAAACAAGTAAAAGATTTAATTTAAATTATCTACCATAGAAACGAGAAAATATAATATATAAAAATTTATTAACTGTAACAACAATCTTTATATCAATTCATCAGATACATATACCACACTATTCAATTGTATACACTGTACAGAATTCAATTTTATTAATAAATATCTTATATAGTATCATTTTTAAGTTCTAGCTATGTAGAATAAATTGGATTAACATTAAAACCAATATAAATTCAATTATTTTATTATTGTTATTCTGTTAAACAAGAAGAAAAAAAAAAAAAAAAACAAACAAAATGAAAATAGAATAAAATATAAGTAATTCGAAATCATATTTCATTTTGATAGTGTATTTAGCTTTTCAATAAAATAAATAAATATCCTGTCTTTATCCTTGATATTGAAAAAAATTAAATTTAACCATAAAATACACAATAAACATGAGACGAAAAAAATAAAAAAATAAAAAATATAAAACAGAAAGCAAAGTAAATAATTTAACTGAAAATAAATTGTATAAATGCGTAATCCAAGAGAATTTCAAATTAGATTTATTGATTGCATTCTTTTAAAAGAATTTCTTAAAGATGTTTGTAACTCTTATATAATATGTATATGTCTAAAATAAATAAATATTATTTGACTTGTGGTTAAATAAATATAATTTTCTAGATTTTTTTTTTTTGTTTTTTATTTAACTTACATTTCTCATTTGTTTTTTTCTCAGGATAAGAAATAAATATATATCCTTTAACAATTCGAAATATGATATTGATTTTTTGTGTACTTTAATTTTGTATTGCACACGCAAAACATATACATATGTATGTACAATAATATTACGGAATGTGATACAAGCAAAATATATTTTTTATATTTAATATACAATAAAATGATAAATAATGATAAAAAAAAAAAAAAGGTTTAAGAGAATGAGTTTTAACGAGGATAGCGAAAAATTTTTTGATATACAATCACTAAAAACAATATCCTTAATTAAAGATGTCCTTTTGACCTTTTTAAATATTGTCTCATACATAAAAAGCTATTAGCTATATGAGAATAATTTCAAAGATAAAAATATCTTTAAAATTTGTGAAAAGAAAAGTCGTCATAAGAATCATATTGTCTGGCTGGTTTAATTGGGCAAATGGATATTTCAATCATTTTTTTTTTTTTTACAATTTAATCTGTCTGAACCTTTTTTTTTTTGTTGTTGAAAAAAAGATTGTTTCACTGATGAATTTTTTTTTTTTTTTTGAATACTTAACAAACACCCTGTATGTATCTGTACATTAAATATTAGTTAAAATCTGACTTCTAGAAAATAAGGGCAAAAATCAAATAAAATTGTAAAGGTTTCAAACAAAACAAAAAAATTTTTTTTTCTTTGTATCTCTTTTTTTCGCTATCTTTTTTAGTGTGACCCTCATTATAAAGTTCCATTGTAAAATGGCAAAAATAAAGAAAAAATTTGTTCGTTTATTTATTTTTTTAAATGTTCCTTAAATTTGTTTTTTTTTTTTCATTTTTATTCTAGTTTGTAAAACACTGAAAAATGATTTACGAAATTTTAAATAATGTGAAAAAAAACTCATAAGTTTCACTTTATTTCTTATTTCATTAAAAAAAAAAAAAAGAAAAAGGAAATAAAAATAATGAAGAAAAAGGGTCTTATCGTATTGTTAAATTAAGTATAAATTGAGAAAGAACATCAAAATGTATTTTATTTTAACTTTATTTAATGTAGTGGTAGATTTAGTGACAAGGATTCTCTTTTAGTGACATTTATTTGTTACGTTTTGTTAAGTATAAGCAATAATAATGTCATAATAGTGTAATTTCTTTAAAAAAAAAAAGTAATTTAATTAATTTAAGGATAAAAATGCAACAACAAAAAAGTATTTTAGGATAAAAAATATAAAGTCAATAAATAAATTAGTTAAGATATAAAATTATATAGTAATATTTTAAAAGTTAAATGTGAAAAATGATTTTAAAGAATAATAAACAAATCTATCTAAATGGAGCATCTAACTGAAATTTGTGTAATAAAAAAAGAAAGTTTATAATTTTCAATTTATTTTAAATTTATAAAATATGTTAAGTATTTCTTGTGTGAAATTTTTCCTTGAATCAACAAAACAGAATAATATTTAAGTAATCATTTTTTTTTCTAAATAAAATATAAAGGAATTTCACTGAAAAAATTTGAAGATATCATTTCAATTACTTTATCTGAATCACAAGAAATAAAACCCAAAATTACCAGAACCAATTAACGATTTTCCATTATATGTAATTGTATTTTCTAAACTGAATAAATTTGTCTGGAAGAAAATCAAACTGAATAAATTGCAATAATAATTTATTCAAAAAAAAAAAAAAAAAAAAAACTCTTATTCAAAATTTACAATATTTTTTCTTATAAAATGTATCTTTTGCATGTTTGACTTGATATTTATGTAAGTATAATTGCTTTTATATAAGATTGAAAATTAAATTCTGATTATATTCTATCTTAATTATATATAAAATAAATACTTATTAAATTAAGACTATTATATAAAATGTACATACTCTTAATTATAAATATTTCTTTTTATTTACAAAAAAACAAAAAAAAAAAAAAACCAACATCATTAATTCTAACATCATTAAATAGATAGAATTTTTTTCTTTTTCATTATGAACGAAAGAAAACAAAAAAAAAAATAACATAACATAACAAATTGCCGTTAATAAATAATAATCAACACGAATTGTGAATATAATTAAAATTCTTTAATATATTTATCTTGTGGATTATATGCACCATAAGCTAAATCAATATCTCTACCCCATCCAGAACCTCCATGACCTCCAGCAACAACAACTTCATGTTGTGTCTCCTTATTACCATGACTAAGTAATTTTTTAATACCGATTATTGATGCTAGAACAAGTGCTAATTTTGATACAATTAATGCTTTTCCAGCTAGTAATGATAATGCTCCAAATGCAAGTGGTACAATGAATCCTTTAATAAGTAACGGTATCATAACATAAGCAGCATGATTACCACCACCTTTTTTCTTCTTTGAACGTCCTTCTTCTGTATCATCATTCAATGAACGTTCCAATTCAGAAGAATATGGAACTTTTATCTATACAAGAAAATTGTTTAAAAAAAAAAAAATTAAAAAAATATTGAAATTATGTAAAAATTACTAAGCAAAAAAAAACAAAAAACACTTTCTAACCTGTAATGTATGACTTCCTAAGAATCCAAATAAATTATTAAATATTAAATTATTCAATGTTTCATCTTTATCATTTAATGATCTTGGTAATGATGCTTCAATATCACTTTCAGTTAATATTTTTTTCATATTTGTATTTTTATTATCTTTAATATTTAAATCTTTAATAAATTGTATACCATTTATTAATTTAATATTACCATTATTTTGTTTTGTTATTTTTTCAATATTTGTTAATAATTTTATTTTTAAACATATTGTTAAATTATTATTAGAACATTGTTGATAAATTTTATATAAATCCCATATATCTGTCCAAAAATCATCATCAACATTTTTATTTGATATTATAAAATCATTTTGTTCTATTGTATCTTTATCATGATTTTTATAATCATCCTTTATTAAATTTTGTGATATATGATGTCCATTATTTGTACTTCGACAAAATACAATATTTGATACACTTAATAAACACATAAAAAGTATAACTGTAATACTTGATTTTAACATAATTGTATCTATAATTGAAATTTTTTAAACTGTTTTTTTTTTTTGTTTTATCTTTTTAAATTTTAAATATATTCCTTTTGATTTTTTGTTTTTTTTTTCTTTTTGTTTTAATCCTTTTTTTTTTTTGTTATTAACAGATTCTCTATTTCGAAATGTTAAAGCATCTATTGCTCGTATGCAACTGCATTAAAGTTTTTTCGTTAAAATGAATTTATAGTGATATATGCTCAATGAAAAAAAAAATATACATAAAATTTGTAAAAAAAAAAAATAAAAAAAAAAAATGCAATGAAAATATTATTTTATAATTTTTCCCATCAGAACAATTGTAACAAATAATATTAACATGTAAGATACATATCTTCATACAAGGAGAGAAATCTACATTAAAAAATTTTTTTTATGTCTTACATATTTTCTTTTTATTATTATTATTATTATTTTTTTTTTTTTATTGCAGAAAATTCGTTCTAATCTAATGGCTTTTTACTGAATAGTAATAATGAAGTATCTCGTGTGCAATATGAAATTATATTTCTTACTATTTTTTATTTTATTATTTTTAAAAGTCAAACACGCAATGCAACACGATGTGTGTATATCAAAGTATTTTATGATAAGTGTGATATACCTAATTTATACAAGATGAAAGCATATATGCATGTATGTATATTGCATTGTAAATATTATATTAATAAAAATATAATATTGAAGATAAAATTAAATTAAAATATATCTATCTTTCTTTGTTTTTTTTTCTGTAAAATTTTTAATGAACAAATAATGCACACTCTAGAATCACAAATAATAAGTGGACCGAATCATATAATAATTAAAAAACAAAAAAAAAAAAACAAAAAAATTTAATCTTGGTAAAATATAATTTGTAATTTTAAGTGTTTTTTAATTTGCTTGTAAAAAATTTTAAGAAATAAAAAAAAATGAAAGCAGATTTAATATGTTTTTGCATTGAATTCACGAAAATCATTGAAATAGATGAATTGAACATGAAAATATGTATTTTACTTGTTTTCAATAAAAATTTGAAATTTTAATATCGAAAAAAAAAAAAAATAATAATAATAATAAAAATAAAGTACTTGTAAAATAAGTGAAATTTTTAACTTTATGAACGAAAAAAATACATAAATATAGAATGAATTAAAAAAAAAAAAACATCAGAAAATATTAGATCCTGAATAGCAGAAATCAGAAGTTCTAAAATATTCATTTCAAAAGATGAAGAATATATTCGAATCTTTTTAATCGAATTAAAAATTCAGCTAAACAAACTATTTTTTAAGTGATACATTCTAGTATAATCCTGATGTCTTTATATTTGATCCTCCGTGTTTCTGGAAGCTAAGGAAATCTTAATTTTTGTTTTTTTTGAAGACATCACCATTTACAGATACATTAAAGATACATTAAGATTTTGTAAAAACTGTCTGAATTTAAGTTTTCTTCTCCAGAGAGTTGATTTGTTGGGTGGAAACGCACTCATTACAATAAGATATATGAAAGCCTGAGTTATTATAGCAGTTACTGAGGTCATTTTATTTTCAAAAATTCTTGGCTTTCAATTCACGTACGGTACAAAAGGAATTAAAATTATTTATGTATCTACTTAATTTCCATCAATATGTTGTCTGTTGAATTTAAGGGTAAACAGGATTTATATTTTTCTATTTTTTTTTTTTTTTTGAGTAACTTTTATCCACTCACTAACCCTTGACTAAATATGTAACTTTGTATGTGAGAGTAATGTTCGTGACATCCGTGACGAAAGTATCAAATTTTGGGAAGAGTTTTAGGATAGTAAACGTGGATGGAATTATATTGGGTTTTTTGATTTAGAATGAGTGAATGTGGAGCTTTCCGATGGGGTAAAAAAAAGTTTATGTTTTTTGTGGTGGTAAATCATAAAAGTTATTTATTTAAATTTTATGTTTAATTACCCTGTTTTAAAACCTTTAAATACTAAATATGAGAATTGAACTCATCTTATACAGAAATTTCTTTGTATTACCTTTTCAGTATTTTTTATCTTATTCGAAAATACTGAAAAACTAATTAATGGGAAAAGTTCTATGCTTGATAACATTTCCTTACAATACATAATTTTTTTATTTTATTTTTTTTTTTTTTGCAAAATCATTCAACTTATAATGGAGTTGAGATCTCATTAATATCATCCAAATTAATGATTTTTATATTTTCGTGTGTAAAAAAGGTAAAACCAATTGATAAAATACTGTATATAAGGATAATCGAATTTTTGATATTCATTGTTCATTCAAAGGAAAATTAACATAATTTGTATATCCAGATGATAGATTTTATTTGTAATCCTAATCGATTTGTTAAATAGGATTTTATTTGTGGTCATGTTCTATTGTACAATCAAAATAATAAATATGTAGTATGCTTCAAATACCATTCTTATGTATATTTTTATTATTTTTGTTTTTTTATTTGCAATAAAAATAAAACAAAATAATTTGTTTAGTTATTCACTTTTTTTTTGTTGTTTTTTTTTCAAACCATTTCACTTTCTTTACCATATACCCACATTTAACCACAATCTTATGTCTTAGACCCGCTTAGTTCACCTTCTTTTTCAGGTAACAAAGAAAGAAAAAAAAAAAAAAAAACAAGAAATAGGTAATTGATGATGATGATGATGATGATTACTTATTCTGATGGAGTTGCACAGATAGACGAGAAAAGTACGTTGTTAATTTTTAGTTATTTATTATTCAAAAGGTCGATAATACATGTACAATATATACATACACTGTGTATAGCTGGTATAATGAAAAAAAAAAAAAAAATCAACTAACAATAACACAAACGATATTGCATTTATTTTATTATTCCGTATTCGTATCAGATAAATAATCACGCATATAGTTCACACAGAAGCACCCACAATTTGTAAGACCGGAATTTTTTTTTATTTTCCTTTCTTTTTTTTCTATTACCCTTTATCCAATGGGTTAGTATGTCAAAAACTTTTTTTTTTTTGTAATTTGGAAGCATTTTGTATTTTTTGCTTTTTCTTTTTATACATTCATCATGTGTTTTTTTTTTGTATTTTCTATTATTCTCGAATAAAATTAGAAAATTTTACACATTATTGAAATACATTTACGTTTATTTAACGTGATTAGGTGATAATTAACAATTTGCAATTAATAAGCTTTTCTCATTTATAATTAAAAAAATTTTTTTTTATCAATTATCCAGAAAATAAAAATTAAATGTGAAATAAATTTACTGTTTTTTTTCTTTTTTTTTTATGAATAAAAGATATTTTTTGTTACAAATTGTAGAATTAATTGAATTTTTTAATACTTAGGAATTAGAAAAAATTTTCTATTTACCAATAGTCCAATAGTACAATTGTCCGTAAAATTGTCTAACTGAGTTTGTCCAGTAATTCAACTTAAAGTAGACAATCTCATATCTTTTCCTGGAGATTTTTGTACTATGATAATACTTTACAATTTTTTCTAGAAATATCTTGTGCATATCTACTCGTATACAAAATATGCCACATGACTTTCCAATAAACTTAAAATAATGTGCCACAACGTTGAGATTATCCTTTATTGTACTTATAATTATTAGAGGAAGAAAAGTAAGTGCCGATGGATGCCCAATTTGAATCTTTGAAGATTTTAAGAGGAATTAAACACTGTTGGTAGAATTGGTTCTGTGACTGTTATTTTTATAAATTCAAAAAAAATATTTAATTTTGCAAATCTTGAAAACAAGTTCTTTAGTTCATATAAATTATCTATCGTACGTCCATATATGTATGTAAATAAAGGACAAAATACTCTTGATAATTTAATTTAATTTTTATTGATTTCTTCTAATATCTATAGATTGTGAATCGGTAGCCTTTTAGTTTTAAGTGTATTCTAAAAATTTAAATTGATTAACACAAATTAGTTTAGATTTTAATAAAAAAGAAAATCTATTGTTTTTTTTTACAAGAAATTTTATTTATATCAAAGAAATTGTTTTTACAACAGTGGTAATTCGAGCCTCAAGGTATGCAATTAAGTTTCTTAGTTTTTTACAAGTATCTAGTTGGAAATTATTATTTGAAAAATTACAATTTTTTACAAGAAATAGCTAACATTAATTTTTTCAACAGAATGTTTGATTTTTTTTTTTTACTCTGAAATTATTTCGCCTCAGGTTATAGAAAAAAAAGTACCTATTCGAAAAAACAAAATCAAGTGAAAATTTGAAAAGAAAAGTTCACTTTTTGCAGATGAAAAAAAAACTGAAATTCCAAAAGACAAAATATTTTTGGTTCAAATTTTGTGAGTTTTAGAATTTACAGATGTCCAAGTTCTTTGGAATTATTTTAGCAGCGTTCCATAACTTATTGGTTACATTTAATTAAAATTTATTTATAAGTTTTCATGACGTAAAATTTTAATTTTTCTAGATATTTTTGAATGACAGTTTAAAATTATTCATAATAATAAAAAAACAGCAAAATGACGTACGATTAATTTCATATTCACATAACTATAATTACATTGAATTCGATTCAATAAAATGTTGGCTTCTGTAATTGGGTATCATTAACTTAAAAGACTATCTATAAATTTGTATTACAGTCAATTACACATTGACTTTATTTCAAGCTTCGTATAACATTATAAAAAAAAAACATTTTTTCTCTACTTTTTTATTTTTCAAAACTATTTTTTTTTTTTTTCATATTTAAACTATAATATTATGTTATATACTCTACTTTTTGTTTTCGGAAATTGTTTGATTCACGTTTTTCGCCTTAAAGGTTTTTATAATTCAACAAAATTAACAATTTAATGATTTTTGTGTCTGCCAGTAAATCGTTATTCTCGTTACACTAACCTCATCTTTTCTTGTTTGTTTACAATTTAGTTGTTTTTTTTTTTTTGTTTTGTTTTAAATGTTTTTTCAGTATTTTTTTTTTTTTTTTAATTTTTATTTTATTGTTATTATTGCACCTTGTTTGGAATTTGATCAAATCACATAATGAGCATTTATTCGCTTGAGTATTTTTTTTTAATTTTTTTTATTTTCGAATTAAATGTAATGTATCGGGGAGTAACAAAAAAAAAAAAAGTAAGTACACATTTTCACATTTTATTCACACAATTAAACTTTTTTTTTTTACAGTTTTTTTTTCTTTAAATTTTTAAATTACTACGATGAACAGTGAAAGGATTTTGTTTTTTTTTTTTTTTTAAATTAGTCATTTTATGATGAAAAAAAATATCTATCATGAATTTCAGACTATTACTTTTTTTTTTTTATTTGAACTTTTTATCTTTTATTTTGGCTAGATTTAAGGACTATTCATCTTGAGAATATTAAATAGAAAATTAAATAATTAATTAATTAATTAATTAAATAACAAATCCCAGA
Organism: Bombylius discolor; assembly: GCA_939192795.1. NCBI lineage: Eukaryota > Metazoa > Arthropoda > Insecta > Diptera > Bombyliidae > Bombylius > Bombylius discolor. The sequence continues at coordinate 14,251,066 of OW584241.1, read as the reverse complement.
TAAATAAAAATAAATAGGTTACGAAAATAATTAAAAATAAAAGATAATTTATACTAACATTCCTTCATCTTTTTAGTAATTATTATACAAAAGATAAAAAAGAAACGTTTAAAAAAAAGGACATAATCTCATGAAAATTCAAGGAATATAATATATGACGGTTCAGACATTTAAATCATCTAATGAAAAACTAAATATTATTAATGAATGTAATTCCAACAACAACAAAAAAAAAAGGACATGCCGCACGCAGTCAGATCCTTAAATTTATTTATTTAACAAAAAAATTGGCTATTAAAAGATGCTCAAAAAAGTCACAGGAATTGTTTTTTTTTTTTTTTTCTTTTTTTGACGTCGTTGTTAATATAAGTTAGCAGTTTTTTGGGGTGTGAAATAGAATTTCTACGAAAAATATCTATTTTTTTTGTATTTTCTTTTTAATTCAAAATTTAATTTATGCCATGTATATAAGTTTTCTCAATCCTCATTTTTTTTTTGTTGATTAATAAAATCAAAAACCGGTGTTTACTATATGTATAAGTAGCATATAAAAAATTGTGGTATCTAATAATAAGTAATATTTTTTAACAGATACATATGTCAAAAGTATTAGAACAAGTTCTTGAAAAGTTGCTGATATAGTTTTCTATATAGTAACTAAATAAGTGAATATAAGTAGGTTTTTTTATTTTTTTTAACAACTTCTATGAAAATATTTTGTATGTAATTCACATTTAATAAAAATATGTGAATATAAAATAAAATAGAATGAATGTGAAAGAGAAAAGCGTTGTAGTTTATTTTTATTTTTATTTTTGATACTTGTAGATAACTAAATTAATTGTGAAGTAATATAAACTTAGTAAGTATGTGAGTTATTCAAGCTTACCTAGTTTTTCTTTTATGTAAAAAAAAAAAAAAAATAATAATAATAACACAAAAAAATGCAAATAAAATGAAAAACTCTCTATAACAAAATAGATTACCGGCCACAATATAAGTGTATGCTTAACAGTTCAACTAACTGTTAACATACATTCCTCTTAAGAATTTTGCTGTGTCTTTTTTTTTTTATATATCAACATTATATTAAAGATTTACCTGTTGTTTATATTTTTTTATATATTTTATATCTACATATATGTATATAATTTAATATTAATATATATGTATTAACAAATCAGTCGAAAAAAAAAAGTTTGTTTTTTTTTTTTTTTTTTTTTTCAATAAAATTTACAACAGCAAACTTTCTTAATATATGTGATAGTATCTATTCTCCTTAAAATGTAACCTTATATTCATATATAAATGCATTTATATACATAATATGTATATCTATAGAAAAAATAATAATAATAAAATAAATTCATATCATAGTAATACAGGTGAACATGTTTAGATTGATTCACGTTTTAATGGAAAAACCATATATGTGCTATAGAGCCACACTTCTATAAAATAACAAGTAGTACGCAATTTCATATGTGAAAAAAAATATATTAATGAAACATTTTAATAAGCTAACAAATAAAAAAAAAAATTTAAAAAAAAAAAAATTGTCAGAGCGAAACGAATTAAAATTCATTCGAAAAATACTATCAGACATCAACAATTCCAATTGAACTAAAAATTGTTGTCATTGCTTTAATATCAGATGACCAATTATTATTATCAAAAGAAAGGTAAAAAGAAAAAAAAAAAAAATGTCAAGTAATATCATTTATAATGACATTGTTACAGAGGTAATATGGAGATGACAACAACAACAACAACAAAAAATCAAAATAACAAAATATAACTATGAAATTTGTCTTTTCAACATTTAATGTATATTGTATTATAGGCCATTAAACACGTGAAATCAAAATGATTGATTATACTCTATGCGTCCATAACACATACATATATCGACATCATTAGCTTGAACAAGTGACAAAAATATAAATACTTACCAAATAAGGAAATCATATAAAAGAAAAGTCATTAAAAGAAATTTTTCTTCTAACACATTTTTTTTTTTTTTTTATATATTTGAGATTGTAACGTGTCATTTTGTATTTATTTTTTTTTTATCTTTCTTTCTTCCGATTTAATAAGTATGTTTACCCACCCATTCAACATTTTATGATGACTTTTTCAAAAATTTTTATGCAGAATTCCATCGTGATTTTTACTTAAACAAAATAAAATTTTTTTTTTTTTTTTTTTTAAATAAGAAAAAAAAAAAACTTTTAATCATATAAACAAGAAGAAAAATGAAACCAAAACGGTAGGCGTATAGAAAACGTAGAAAAAAAAAAAATACAGAAGAAGAAATACAAGTTAAAAAATCCAAAAGAGAAAAATATCTTGAGGAAAACAAATATATACTAAAAGTATCTGGATAGTACACATAAAAGGCGGTATTTCCTCCTCAGGTGAATAAATTATGTCCACTATATGCCTCAATATAACAGCACTATCTGGTCGAGTATGATGATAATGATAATGATGTTGGATGGTTAGATGGGTTCGGTCGGTATAATCGGCAATCTAATATGCAATAAGAAAGTCCAGAAAACTGGTGTGTTCTCATGACACACTTTATAATTTATAGATGGACAGTGACAGTGAATTTTTTTTTTCTTTTTCTGTTTATTATACTTGTTTATAGTGAAAGATAGATAAAAAAAAAAAACTATAGGAATACATAATGATGGGGCAATGGAGAGTGATAATCAACAAAACAACATCATAAACTGACCTTTAAAGATACTCAGGTTCAGATAACATCATCATCATCATCATCATCAACACACAATGTATAATAAGTGTTGAGGTGTGCTATAATGCTTTTAACTTACATACCTTTAACTTTTGAATATAATTTTGTGTATTGTGTATGAGAAAATCGTATATACATTTTTTGGTTAAAATTTTATTATGATGAGAATAAATAAACAACAAGATCTGAGATGGGGGGGTTTTTTTTTTTTCTATTGATATGCACGTTTTCATTACGACCTACAGAAGAGAAAAAAAAAAAAAAATAAAAATAAAAAAGAAAATTAAAAATTGAAATGAAAATATAAAAGATTTTTTTCTTCTTCTATACTTTAAGCCCTTGAATTTAAATAAAAGATACTTCCGAAAAGAGAAATTGAAACATACTGTAAGATTAATTTATTCAATTTTTATTTTATTTTTATTTTTTTTTTCATGTTTTCTTTTTATAAAAATTTTTATATTCTTTTAATTTTTATCTTTAAATGTTTTTTTTTTTTTTTTTACTTTATTTTACATATTAATTTTTATATATTTAATTTAAGCTAATTTTATATTTAACATTTTTTTTTTTTGTTGTTGGATTTTTTTCTATAAGTTTTAAATATTTTTATATATATTTTTTAAGATTTTTTTTTTTTTAAATAGTTACTATACTTATTAAAAAATTTAAATATGAAACATATAAAAATACACAGAAATCAAAAAAAAAAAAATAAAATTTGGAAAAATGAAATGAATAAAAACTAAAATAATATATATTTCATTGGCATAGATTTAAAAGAAAGTGAAAGAAAATAGGAAAAATGTAATATGAAAAAAAAAAAAAAAATACATTATGTGTATATAATAAATATATTACATAGATACTTTTTTTTTTTTTTTTTGTTTTGAAAAAATATGAAGAATTTATAACGGAAATTATCTGGAAAATAACAAATTATTAAGTATTATGTGAATGTATTAAAGTGTGTAATAAATTATTATCTTATAATTTTATATTGCAAAAAAATATATATATATATATGTATATTGCATACTAAAAATTAACAATAAAAATGAATCTATTGCTGTTTTGTATTATAAAAATAAAAATTAATAAATAATACATAATTTATATGTGTATGTGTAATGTGTGGCAAGTATAAAGGCTTTTAAATTGACCGAAACTAATAATCAAAGAAGTAAGTAAGTAAAAAATATATATACATATATATATATATTATAAATACTATAGATACTTAGATAGTTAAGTTGAGTGTAAGCAGCGAAAAAAAAAAAAAATATAAATATAAAAAGAATCTGTAATCTGTTATTTTCCTGATATATTATGTGCGCCAGGTGAATAATATATGTACGTATGGATATGCTGTAACTATATTGTAATAAAAAATTAATTTTCTTTTTTTTTTCTTTTATTTTAAAGTTAATTTCTGCAAATTTAACAAAAAAAAAATAATAAAGACTAGAAATAACATTGAACTGAGAAATAATAATAATTGAAAGTACATCATCATATTAAATTATATATCTTAACGCATGCATTCAAGTATTTTTTTTTATTTTTTTTTTTTATACAAAAGAATTTTCATAGAATCGAAAGAAGAGAGCTATAGAAAATTAAGATTTTTTTATATATATATGTATGTATACTATATAAAAATATTCAGCACATTTTAGAATATTAACAAAAAAGAAAAAACAATACGTGTAATTAAATATTAAAAAAAAAAAAAAAAAAAATATATTCAAAAATTGTAATGTGTGAAAAAAATACTTTAAATATGATCTAACAATTATTTATATGAAAAATATATATATAAATGTATGTATAATCAAAAACTGTGATATAATTTATAATAATAATTTAAATAACGATTTTTTTTCTTCTTATTTCGAAAAATATAAAGATTTTTGTTTTTTTTTTTTTTGTTTTTTTGTTTAAATAAATATTACAAAATAAATTATAAAACTAACTTTGTAGATATTTTGTAATTTAAAAAAAAAAAAACAAAAATGAACAAATAAATATCTACAAAGCCTGAGTATTTAAAGGTACCGATAATTGGCTCTCTCTTTCTTCGGTAAAACAAACAAAAAAATCCAATAATATTTTATCATTATTATGCTAAAAAAACAAAAAACAAAAAAAATTAAATTACAGACGACGACAATAATTATAAATAAAAACTCAATTAAATAAAATTTAAATTATTGTATGAAAAAAAAAAACAACAAAAATAAGTAATAAATCCCCTAAACGGGACCTAACTTATTCAATTTTTATCTTTTTCCTTGTTTCTGCCTTTTATCTAAATAAATTAATATTAAATTGATTTTCTTTGAAATTATTAATTTTTTTTTTTTTTATTAAAAAAAATTACTGTGTTGGTTTTTGAGCATTATACGCTAAGTCCTGTGCATCCAATGATCTACCCCAACCGCCACCATGTCCTGAACTGCCGTAGCTACCAGCATCACCACCACCACTGTATCCACCACTTCCGTATGAGTCATGACTTACTGAATGACTGGCTGAATGATGTGGATGAGCAACAACTTCATAAGTGACATGTTTCTCTTGTGATAATAATTTTTTGAGACCGATAACAGCTGATAATACAAGGGCAATTTTACCAATAAGCAGGGCTTTACCGGCAATTAATGCAATTGCACCTAAAAGTAATGGTAAAAGTGCAGCAGCTTTAAGTGCAACTAATGCTAAAATTGGTCCAATAATTTTTGCTGCTTTCTTCTTTTTTCCTCGACTTTCTTCAGCACCGGTACCAGATGGTTCATCACCACCAAGTAAATTTTCTGTAACATCTTCTAATGCACGACCCGTTGATGAAACAGCATTTACAATATCAGATCCTTTTAATTCAACTTTAATTGTATGTGTTTGTAAGAAATTTGAAACACGACTTAATATTAATGATTCTAAGGATTCATCTCCAGATATTGATCGTGGTGCACCAGTTTTATCAACACCTGGTGTTTTAACAATTGTAACACCTTCAGTTAATGCAAATTGATCACGTGTTCCCATTATTTTATCCACAAAATTGAAAAGCTTATATTTAACACATGACACTGAATCCTTTCTCAAACAATCATTATAAATAGTATCCATAATATCGCTATCTGTTGTTATTGCATTCCTTGCATGTCCTCGTGATTCCTCAGCTGGTAATGCTGTTGCTAATGTAACCACTACACACAAAACACCGATAATTCTTCTAAAAGACATTTTCACTTCGATTTTTTTTTTCGCTATTTTTTATTAATAATACTGTTAATATCCTACAGATTTTCTTTTATTGTCAGTAAAAGACCGAAATTGTTTTATCTTTTTCTTTTTTTTTTTTTTTTTGATAATTTAAAATTCGAAAGAAAAAAAATCAGAAAATTGAAAAATTTAAAAATTTTGTTTTTTAAACTTCTTTTTTTTTTTCGAACTATCGCCGAATAAATGTAAGGATGATATGATACTGCTTCCCGAATGATCATTCAATTTATATAGGTACCTGTTTGGTATTATACCCCACCAAAAGCTTTCTTCAAACTATTTGCTTCTTTTTGCTTCTACTTAAAGTATCTTCAAGACACAAGATGCGACGATGTAAATATGCGCCTTTTGAAGATTATACATTATATTGTAACATAAACACACACATACAAAAAATATAATATATTTTTTTAAAATATACTTTTTTTTTTTTTTTACATACAAAGATTCACCAATTCATCCATACAATATGTTTAAAGTCCATTCTTGTTTTCGCATATAACAGACATTTTGAAATTTTTTTATTTTCTTTTTTTTTTTTTTTTATTATTATTTTCTTGAACTTGGAGATCTTGAAAACAACTTTAACTCTTGCGGATTATAATGGTTGATGAAGTAGATGCCGGGAGGCTGAAAGCATACATGAATGTATATGTATCGTGTTTGTGTAGTATATATTATATACATATTTGTATGATTTAAATTTTCTCTTGGCTTTGACAATGGCATTGGCATTGATATTGCATTTAACTGCAAATGAAATTTTGTTGTAGATAATGAAACAAGAAATATAACTGAAATTTTGTGGTAGTTGAACTTTAATTTTTCTTATTTATTTTTTTTTTTTTTAAATTTAATTTAGCAAAATAATATTTTTTCTAATTATTTTGAAAAAAAAAAATGTTTAATTCAAGAGAAATATGCGTGAGAAAAAGAAAATCAATTTGATTATTCAAAAAAAAAAAAAAAATTGAATATGTACCTACAAAAAAATTAACAAAAATTCAAAAAAAAAAAAAAAAAACAACGTAAAATTACATTTTATAATTACCAAACAAGTACAAGAATACATTGACCGTGACTAATACATCTCAATTGTGTTGCATTTTCCATTAAAAAATTTCTTTAAATTGCATTGTATCATTATATCAATGATGGTGCCAAAACAATTTCTTTTTAAAGTAGTTTACCTGTTTTTGATTATTATTATAATTTTTTTTTTTTTTGTTTTGTGCGATTATGATGAAAATTTTCATCGTCATTGCAACATTATAAGATTTTCGTTGTTTTATTTTTTTTTTCTTAATTCTTTGTATCTTTTTGAGCGCCATTTTAAATTTTTTTTCAATTTCAATGAATGTTAAGTGTATGTAATTTTGTGTTTTATTTTTTTTTTTTTTTTTGAAATTTTATTTTATTTTCATTGAAGATCAACATAATATACACTTTCTCAACCGATATGACAATAACGGTGACCATCAGGTTCAGGAACCATTAAAACAGCATCATTTTTTTTTTTTGTTTTTTTTTTTTTTGGTCTTTTCAAGAAAAAAAGTAAAGCACACGGACCACCACAAATCTTGATTATGTTTCGTATTTATTTGTGGAATGTTTCGTATGAATATCATTCATGAATGGATTTTGTTTTTCTTTATTTTGAAGAAATTCATGAAAAGATATTATTTTTATTCAGGTATTTTTGAAGAAAAAAAAATGTGTTTTTTTTTTTTTTAGTTACAATTAATTATAGAAATCTATGATCAATTGAAATATTCCTTTAGTAATTTAGCAATTGATCTTTTGATTTGATTGACTGTCTACGATATCATCACACAATTAATACATTTTATATGGTATTTTATTTCTTTTTTTTTTCTGTAAATTTTTTTTTTTTCTTTTTTTTTTAGATTTTATAAAAATACAATTGGTAAGTAGATAATATCGTATCTTTATAAACATAATATACTCTAAGCGAGATCACCTAGAAATTAATATTGAATGCAAGAATAACTTGAATTGACCAGGAGAAAGCGACATTATCATTATCATTATCATCGTCGTCGTCATCACATTGTGTATTTAATTAAAAACATCGTTAAATATCTTTCGACAGATTTGATTTTCATCATCATCATCATCATCATGATCATCATCACATTTGGGCGGTTAGATCAGATAATTTTTTTGAAAAGGTTTCCACTTGATAAACAAAAGGTAAAGTTATTAATTTTGAATAATGTATTCATATAAATATTTTTTCTATTACTTGGTCATTTTTGTGGGAGGTATATATAGTTTTTAGGAAATTTTTTATTTATTTATTTTGTTTTTTTAAGATTTATTTTGATGTGTTTATCAATGAAAATTTTCTATAGCCAATATGCATTTTAAAATTTGAATATAACACGTTTGTTGACATTGATAAATTATCATAAACCAAAAGAAAAAAAAAATGAATATTTTTTTTTTCTTTCTACTATGATTACCGTTATTTAAGAATTTAACATGTATAGTATATAGGTTTTTTTTTTTTCTAGAAAAAAAATAAATAATACAAAAATTCATAATTCAAATTACCATTTTAGTAGCTCACAAAAAAATTTTTTACTTTTCTTTCAATACGACAAAAAAAAAAACACACACATTGTTTCTTTATCTGATCAAAATTTAATTTTCGCCGCATAATGGGAAATATGTTTTCTTTAAAGCTTTAAGAAAAAAAAAAAATACATCTTCAGGAGACAAAGTGAAAAAGATTAATAAGAGCTGGTTGAAATGAAAAAAAAAAAAATAAAAATAAAACAAAATAAAAGACTAGAGGAGTCTGATTGACAGCATGACAAAACTTAGCCATGTGGGAATGGAAAAAAAAAATATTTTTAAAGAAAGTATAATTTGCAGAAAGTACTTGAAATTCCTTTGCAATATTAACCTCTTTTATATTATGTTAAATGAATTAAGAAAACAATATATATATATACATACATGTTTTGTTGTTGTTTTGTTTTTTTTTGTATTACTTGTTTTGATGCCGATTATCGAATATTTAAAAATTTATTTAACATATAAAATAACATCAATCGAACAGTAATACCATATAAAGAAGATGAAAATGAAAAATGACAACAACAAAAAGAAGAAGACAAACAAAAAACAAAAAAACCCGATGAAAATTCTTTTTTGGTAGGCTGTTTAATTTCTCGAAAAATCAGGTAACACATAAATGATTTATCAGATATTATAAAAAGTGAATATTTCTCGTGATTTCGATTTTCGATGAATCTTTTTTTTTTCTTTCTTTCGTTTTTTTTTTTTTTAATTTTTTGTTTTCATTAATTTGTGTTTATTACTTTGAAAGATCACCTTTCTCGTTTTTTCAGTTCATTTATTTGTTTTTTTTTTTTTTGAAAATTTTAAACATTTAACACTTTCTTAAAAAATTTAAAAAAAAAAGTCACATAAATTAAAATTGAAAAAAAAATAAAATAAAATAAAAAATAAGAAGAAAACAAAAAAAAAAAGATATTTTTCTTGGAACTTCCAAATATTTACTTTGAAAACGAAAGTCTTAAATATTATATATGTATGAGTAATAATTGTAATGTATAAATAATAATTATTAAATTAAGAAAAAAAAAATAAATACAAAAAATTATAAAGAAAGTAGACTATTTGAAAAAAAAAAAAAATAAATATCTTTTTGTTTTTTTCTTATTCTGACAGGAACTGAATAACTTACATAGAACTTTTCGTACACGCTATATAAGAAATAATTTATTTTAAAATAAGTATATATTTTTATTTTACATATATGTAATTAAATATTTCTGTCATGCAAATTACAATTACAATCAAGCGTGTTTCATTTAAAAAAGTATTTTAAAAAAATATTTTAATAATTTAAAAAGTCGGTCAATTAATGTGTTATAATAATTCATGTTTTATATAATTTTTAAAAGGAATTTTTAATTAAAAAAAATTAAATATGTAACATAATTATTATGCATAAAAAATAATTTTTTTGCGTGATTTTTATATACTCACATATCATGATTTTTAAGGAATGTTATTCATATATTTATGCATATAATGTAATAAAATAAAGGGTAACTAACCTAAACTAACTTTATTACATTTTTAAAAATTCTATATAGCTACTCGTATATTATATGTTGTATAAAATAATATAGGTAATGTTTTCATTATTAATATTCCACATGTCATACGTTTACATATATAAATATGATTTATTTACGTGCATAAAACCTAAATAAAAAAATATAATAAAGTTTTTTTTTTAAAAAAAATATACTACCTATATGAAAAAAATAAAGAGTCATTGTCATTTTGAAAATACCTATAGTCGTCATATAATACTGTTCCACATATTGAAGAACAATAGTGATTGTTAATCTTTATTATTTTTTTTTTTTCATATTCATATGATCGTATATGGAATTAATGAGGAGGAAAAAAAAATCAAACAATACACCAGATATACTTAAAATTTTTTTTTTTTATTCATTATTATGATGCAATAATTAAGTTCAAGTAGATAATAAAGTACCCTACAGTACCTACACACATACAAACACACAAAAAAAAAACACCAGAATCAAGATCAATGTTAGTGCAATTTTTTTTAATTTTTTTTTATGGATTATACATTATGATTTAATTCACAAGTGCAATAAATGCATATATAATGAAATGAAATAACAAACAGCAAAAAAAAAAAAAAAATAGACTGAAGATTAATTAGAAAATCTGTTTCTTTTTGATTTGAATTCTTGTCATTGAAATACATATTCCAATTGTGTCAAATAGTTTTAGGTCATTTGAGGTTTGTAAAAATTTATAATGTGGAATAGTAAATCTAAATTGAAAAATAATTTTTTTTTTTTTTTTTTTGAATAACAATTTCGGATTTTAATTAAATTATGTGAGAAGGTAACGTATTAGATTCTGATGAACTAAATGAAATATGATTTAAAAGTATGTTAAAAGATATTTTTCTATTTTACTTTCCAAGTTTTTGATAACCATAATAAGTTTATGTATATTTTCGTTTCCTGTGGCGTTACAATCCTTTGTGAATATTGACCTACTTTTAATATGTGATTGGCATGCTTTTATCCCTATGTTTTAAGAATCTGTTTGTAATGTTTTCCTATATTTATCAATAAATCATAAATCATTGATAAAATTCAGTGAAGAAAAAAAAAATAAAGTTTTTGAACTTTTAAGACATGTAAATATCTGTATCTAATGTATGTATCTTTATCTATTTTCCGATTGTCGTCATCAAAGATTTAATTAAAAATTTCAAACGTAAATTAATATTTTAATAATTCACGTATCAATAATTAAATTTTCTATTTATTTAGATAATATACCGTATATTGCTTATGTGAAAAAACAAAAAAGTTTTTTTTTTTTTTGTTTTCTTAAATTTTACCGTTGTATTATTATTAACTCATTGGTTCCGGATCAATGCACTCTTACAAATTATATCACCAATCTAAAAAAAAAACACACACACACACAAAACAAAAAAAAAGTTTTTATTTATAAAATTTAACTTATACAATTTGAATGTGAAATGTTCGTAATTCATTATGACATATTTGTGTATGATAACACATATAGAGAAAAAAATTAAATATTGATGCGAATATATACTTTTGTTTTATCGCTGATTTTTTTTTTTCATTTTGTCTTTTTTTTTAATTTTTTTTTTATTAAAATTTGCATTGGAAAAAGTGAAATTTAATTTTTTGTGAATTTTTAATTAATTTTCTTTGTGATTAAAATAACAGGACGTTTGTAAAAAAAATCTTTTAAAAATATCTCTTGAGAAATTTATTTTTTATTTTTCTGTATTTTATGCAAAAATTTAAGATTTGGTTTTTAATATATTTTTTTTTTTTAATTTAACTTATGCTTGTTAATTTATTTAACAAGAAAAAAATGTATATATGTATATAAAAATTTCTATAGATACATTTGTATGAAAATATTTACGTGTGTATGTACGATATATTATTTTTATTGAAATAAAATTCAACTTTCGATTTTCTATAACATTTTGTACTTACAATATATAATAAGCATTTATTGAAGTATTGAAATACCTTAAACAACGAATAATAAGTTAAATAAAAGTTGTAAAAGTAAGCAAAAAAGAAAAAAGAGCAAAGCAAAAAAAAAAAATAAACAAACAAAAACGTGAAAAAGAAAAGATGATGAAGAAAGAAAAAAAAGAAATTGAGAACTTGGTTGAGATGTAAAAGAAAAATTGAACGACCACGATTTCTCACATCCGTTATTGAGCATATACAATATATACGATTTCATATATATATGTATATATATTTTTATAAGTATGTATAACATGTATTTGTACGTTTTTATTATAAATTTATAATTGTACATACATACATTGATTTGTGAATTAAAAATTACCTCCAGAAGATACCGTAGCATTTTACCTATATACTGATTAATCTGATGTTGTATATATAATAATTTCTTTTAAAATTTCTTATATTCATATAAAATTGGTTTTTTCATCTTATTTTTTTTTTTCAAAAATAAAATTTTTTTTCCAGCCAGCAGACATATAGAATTATTATCGGTCATTATCATTTAAAAAGGCAAACGTACGCATGTGTTAATATATTAGTATAATATATAACTTGAAAATAAGAAAAGAAAAAAAAAATATTAGTATATATTTTTTTTTTCATATAAAAGATACAAGATACATTTAGATTTAAGTAAAATGCGAAAAGATGAAATTTCATCCGCAAAATTTCACTTTTTACGATTTTCGGATATGTTTAACAGCACATAAGTACACCACCATACTTAACTCTTTTAATTCAAATATTTTTTATTTGCGTAAATTTTTTTTTTTTTCTAGTTTTTGTTAACGTTTTTTTTTTTCTTTTGTTTTTGAAAGCGTAATGTTACAAGATGTTTTTCTTTAACAAAGAAAAAAAAACGCAATCTTATTTTATATGATTAACTTTATATAGGTAGGTATGTGAATGTCATGAACGATGTAAGGTATAGTAAGATATGGTTTGTTGTTGTTTTTTTTTTTTTCGTTTTGTTTTTAATTAGCACGAATAAGTTTATTTTTTCTCTTTTTGTATATAGCTTTGAAATTTTATTAGATTTCTATATTTGTTCGAAAAAAAAAAAAAAATTGTTTGTTTAAATTTAAATCTTTTCTTATAATATTTTATTTAGAAAGATTTATTTATTTAATTTTTTTTTTCTTACATTAAAGATATCTAATTTCTGTTTAAATCATGATATTTTAAATTGAAAGAAGAAAACAATAATAAATAAACAGATGTTGTATATATATTTTAAATGCATGCAATGATATAAATATGTGTATTCCATATAAATACATGTATAAATAATAAATTGTCAGGTATATAAGTATCTATATATGTTGGTTAAATTTGTGGTAATTGCATTTTCACTTGCAACAGGGTCTCTGAACTGGTTTTTTTTTTTTTTTCTCTTCTTTTATATACTACCAACAAATATGTACATACTACATCTTGAAAAATTTTCACACAAATAACATTTTTTTTTTTGCAAGCATTTCATTTAACTATATTCATAATGTAAAAAGTAAAAAAAAAAAAAAGATACTGGAAATTTTTCATATATTATTTTCCTTTTTTTTTTTCTTTTTTATAAAGAACCTGTAGTATAGGAAACATAAACTAAAATTGACTTGGTACGTTGTGTATATCATTGAAAAAAAAAAAAAAAGTGCATTTCACATTGTAGCTACCCAATTTTATATTCAACTCAGGTTCATATTAGATGTTTTGGGATTTAAGGTGTTGTATATAATATATAATTTCATTTTAGATTTAAAAAGAAAATAAAAACTTTGTTTTAGTTTTGTTATTTATCATCAATACATTTGATAGTTTGTAAATATTTGCATGAAAAAATAAATAGCATAAAAAAATACACAAATCTCACTTTTTCCGTTTGTTAATTTGTATAAGTATATGTATGTAAATAATGTTGTAAAAATACCATAGTACACACAAGGGGATATCCGGGATAAACTAAAAGAAAAACTACATATAAAAAGAAATTTCTTTATTTAGGTTTAAATTTCTCATAAATTTAATATTAAAAATTTAAAAATACTTATACGAAATTCATCCTTGCAAAAAATATGTACTCAATATAACAATTTGTATCTTTTATTTTTACAGATATGTATAATATAACATGTATGTATGTGTGTGTGGTATTGATCTATGAAAAAAAATTATTTTACATATTGTCATGAATGAATCGAATTTAAAATGTAAAAAGAAAAATGCTTTGGTTAATAAAATGCAAATAAAAAAAAATATGTACATATAAAAAATAAAAGATACTACAAAAAAAAAAATCTATATAAAATGTTTTCAAATAATATGTATATCTAACCTCAATGAAAACGTTTCATTTCTTTGATGGAATCATAAACCTGTTAAATTTTAATATATATGTATGTTATGTCTGTTGTCACGTTGATATTTACCTTGTATATACACTTGTATCTGATTAAACACCGTATTTATCAATATTAAAAGTCAGTTACAAGTTTATTTTTAAAGCAAATCTTATAGCGGCATAATTTTATATGTATTGCAAATAATTGTTTTTGTTTTTGCTGTTTTTTTTTTCTTCTTTTTTTCTTTCTCAAAGTCTTTATATATTTTTCTATATAAAATGCTCACTTAAAAGTAATTTCATCTTATTGTCATCAAAATAGTATAAAATTGGAGAAAATCTATAAAACATTAAAAAAAAAAAACAAAAAGAAGATATTAATGGTTAACAATATAAAAAAAACAATATATAAAAAAAAAAAGAGAAAATAAAACTTTGAAAAAGAAAATTTATTCGATTTATTAGATATCATTACACTATAATTTTTTTTAAACTGATTTTAATAAGTATATATTTATTTTGGTTTTTTCTTATCAAAAAAAAAAAAAAAACTTTTTTTTTTTTTTCGATTTAATATTTGGCAGACATCTTGGCGAGACTAAAGTGTGTCTGACTGTTACATTTTTATTTTTTTGGTGAATGTATATAATATAACAAAAAAAAAAAATAATTCAGTAAAAAACTATATTGTTTTTGTTGTAATTACAATGATTTTTTTTTTTGTATTTTTTGTATTTTTTAAGATACAATGATCAAGACCACTGTTTTTTTTTTTTACTTATTATTTATTTCTTTTTCGTGAAAACTTACAACTAAATAATAAGTCATAAAAACATAACATATCACCTTAATTTGGTATTATTTTCTTCTCCTTTTTTTTTTTTTATTGCACCAAAACAAGAAAAAAAAACAGTATTTTTTGCACTTTTCCCCAATTATCTGGAAGGCTAAAAAGTTATGTGAAATTATATGATTTCATTTCTTGGAAACCCTTTTTTTTTTATTTTTTTTTTTATATAAGATACAAGATACAAGTGCAAATATGTTGCTTGTGAATTTTAACAAAGAAAAAAAAAAAACAACAATATGTTTGTTTTTTATTCATAATAATAACACGTATAAATGTATCATTAAATTTTTTTTTTGGTTTATTTACCATCAATAAAAAATCATCTTTGAAATAACGATGCATTAAAGATAATAATTATAAAATGAAGATTTTATCGAAATAAAGGCGTAAATTATTATAAAATGAAAAAACAAAGGGTTTTTTTTTTGTTTTATTTTTTTTATTTTTTAATAGTAATTAAATTTTTTAATTACGAGTAATAATTTTTATTTATGATTTAGTATGGTTTTTTTTTTTTTTTCGTTTTGTTATCAATTTGGATTTATTATAGATTAGAGATTCTAATAAAAACAATATGATTAATTATAACTGTAATATTGTAGGTATAATATTTGTTATGTAATTTATTAGAAAATTGTATAAAATTTTGTAATTAATTAAATATGATTTTATTATTTTGTTTTTATTATAATCAATGTGTGAGTATTTGAAATGAAAAAATAAAAAAAATTGTAATTTTCTACAAAGAATAAAAGTGGATTTTATAAAAAAAAAAAAAAGGAGGAAATATCACGATACAGTAATTTTTCTATGCTTTGTTTGTTTGTTGTACTTTTTTTTTTTTTAAATTCTATTTAATTTTAACTTCTATTCTTTTTTCTACGAAATGAAAATATTGATTATTTAAATTTTAGAATAAAGCGTAGTACTCAGATGAAAATAAATTTTATGTTGGAAAAAGTCTATTTATTTTGGAACGAAATAAAAAAATCTACAAAATGGAGAAGAAATCTACATAGATGAAAAAAAACTTTAATATATATTTTTATATTAATTTTACTATAACTATATCAAAATTCACAAAAATCACAAATCACAAAAAAAAAACGTACTCTTTTAAATAACCTAACTTTACAAATGTCAAACAATCAATTTATTTTCATTTTCCGTACGAAATAAATGGAACTTTATTTATTTCGGTTGAATATGAAAATAAAAGGTCTCCACATGGACAGCCAACACTATATGTGAAAGAGTTTTTCAACTCTTTTTTATTTTCAGCTGAGTACTACGCTTAAACAAAAAAAAAAAATTTTCTTTATTTTTTTTCAAGGACAGATTTTCAGTGTTTTTTTTTTTTGTTTTTAAGATTTGCAAATAGGATTACAAATAAAATTTGATAAAATTCTGCCTATATTAAAAAAATTCTAAATTCTTAATTTTTTTATAGAATTAAATGAATATGTAAAAAGCATTAAATAATTTACTATAGATTAAAAAAAAAAAGGATAAAATTCATCACTGTACTTTGTTTCTTTCTGTAATTAATTTATCATATGTGAATTAACACGATTAACAATAATCCTTTATGGAAAAAAAAGAAACATTACTCATTTCTTTGGCTTAATGTATTAGTTCAGAAAAATATTTCTTCAAAAGTAATTTAATTTTACAAAGAATTCTCCTATATGATGTAAAATTACATTGTCAGTAGATACTTTGCACATAAAAAAAAAAAATCTTATAAAAAAAAAACTAAAAATTATAATGTACCGTTATTATTTCACGTTTACTGAAGTAAACATGATAATCAAAAGAATTCCTTTTATATTCAATTAAAATTTTTATCTACTGCCTCCGTTTTATTGTGAAATTTACTTTCATATGAATTATAAATTCTTTATGGAAAAACAAAAATTCTGTCTGTTAAAAATTAAAAAATTAAATTCATCCCAAAAGATTGTTTTTTATTATTTTTTCTTATTTTTGTTATCTTTTAAAAAAATTAATAAATTACTTCAAAGGCTTATTTATCTAAAGTATATTCACACAAGTGAAGCAAAACAACAAAAAAATAAAAATGGAATTTCAATCTCGAATTAATTCAATAAAATGATCGATTATATGTCAAGATTCTTTTATACAAAAAACATAAAAGTACCGCCAATTCAATATTATCAATTTTTAATTATCCTTTATGTAGCATCGTAGCATGAAATTTATTGAGCAAAAAAAAAAAAAAACAAAAAAAACGGAAATTGTATCTTTTTATTATAATTTAATATTTATTAACTGTTTCCTTCTTAAATTATTATTTTCATATAATTTCACCAATATGTGAGCAAGTGCAAAAATTTTTAAATATTCAGTAAAATACAAGTATAGGATGTAAAAATTCAATTATCTGTTTTTGTTTGCAAACCTTAAGGGTACAATAAGCGAAATTTTTATAAGTATCTTGTTGTTTCATTCAAGTTTCAGATAAATTATAATGAACTATACATGTAAATTAAATTATACATATATCTAATAAGTATTATGTACATCACCTGTATATAATGATAATAACAATAAATGAATTTGGGTTGTACGGAACTGCGGATTTTTATCTTTAATAAAAACGAAATTTAAAAAAAAAAAAAATGAAAATGTAAAAAAGTAAATAGCATTATTTTTCGTCAAATTGTGATTTCTCTAATAAGACAACAACAACAACAAAATTTCTTTTATGATTTTTTTTTTTGTTTTTTTTTAGGTTGAAAAAAATTTTTATTCCCATATCGTAGTCAATCAAAACCTCGATAAGTGCTCTGAATGATGGACGTGTTTGTACAAATAAATTTACAATAACATTATTATAGGTGTTATCTTCACAGTACACACAAAACATTGTTTTGTTATTAAAATAAATTTTTATTATTATTTTGTTGTTTTTATTAAAATTTTTTCATATCTTTTCTATTGAATATATTGTATATGATTTTTCTTTTTCAAGAAGAAAATTAAAGAAGAAGAAAAACAACAAAAACAACAACAGAATATATCTTTTTAGCAACAAAATAAATTATTGTTACGCGTATTTTTTTTTTTTTTTTTTTTGTTCCTACTGCTTTGACGATGCAAATGATAAAAAAAAATAAATAAAAAATTAAAAAAAAAATAAAATAAAGAAAGAGAATGTTTAAAGGCGCATAGTCATCACTAAATCTAGTAAACTAAACAAAAGTAATAATAATGATGGATGTTTAAAAATTAAACATTAAAATACAAAAAAAAAAAAAAAAAAAAAATAAATAAATAAAAAAAAAAAGAATTATTAATAATAACAATAATAGTAATAATAAAAATGACAAATAGTAGTTTTGACCTTTTCAGTGAGAGTTTTACAATTAAAGTGAAAATTTTTCATATAGTGTAAATAATTTTTTTTTTGGTAATATGGAATGATGAATCTTTTCGGAAGTCTTTTAAAATTAAAAAAAAAAAAAAAAAAAATTTATATGTATATTTTTGTGCAAACAGTTGAAAGCTAATTATTTTAATTTTTTATTTATTTTTACATAGTCACTGTGGTAAGTAGATATTATTTATAAAAATTATCTACCTGTAACACATATATGAATATAATGTTAATAAAAATTTCAATAATTGTATTTTTATCATTAAAATACAAAATGACTTATTACTTTTAATGTTAATTTTAAAACAACAAAAGTATAACGAAAAAAAAAAACACATTAATAACAAAAAAATCAAAAAAAAAAAAAAACAATAATAATAGAAAAAAAAAAGTAATTTTACTTTTATTCTTTTAATTGTCCATTCAAATTTATTCATGAAAATTATTATTTATAGTTATAAAATTTTTTTTTTTTTTTGTAAATTTCATAAACCAACAAAGCATAAATTGTTTGTTTGTTTTAGGTTTTTTTTTTTTTTTTTTCATAATTTTTCATTTCATTTTTCACATCATAAAAGCGAATCTAAATTTTAAAATAATCATAATTTTCTTTTCAATAATAAATTCGTTTTATTTTTTTTTTTAAACTTTTTTTGTATTGTGGGCAATTTTTGTTTTTTTTTTTCAATTAAATGTATATTTTTTTATTTAATTTCTATTTGATTATCTATTAAATTATTGTTTGTTTTTTTTTTTTTTTTTGCAAACATTAAAATTTAATAAATCAAATAAAATACATTATTTTTATGGGAAAAATTAAATTAGGGCAATGATTTCACTTAATTTTGTTTGGAAAAAAAAACTTATTTAAAATAATGAATTATTATTATTTTTTTTTCGATTTTAATTTCATTTTAAACATTTTTCATCGATTAATTTATATATATATACATATATATATTTTTTTTTATGAAATTTAGAAATTTAATGGTTTTTTTTCAATTGGTTGTAGATTCAATTAATTAAAAATTAATTAGGTTAAAAATTATTTTCAATTATTTTTAATTAAATATGAAATAACCAAGAAAATACGATTTTTGTTTGTTTATATATATCTTTTTTTTCCAATGATTTTTAAATATTATAATTAATTTTTAAGAATTTTAAAAATACTGTGCGAAGAAGGAATATGATTTAAGAATCCATAGAATATTTCAATATTGACATATACTAAAAAATTAAATTGGACTTATATTTTTAATTTTGAAGGATATTTTGGGTTTTCAAATTACTCTGCCGTAATAAATGTAAATATGAAAAGTAAATTTTAATTTGTTTTCATTTTAATTTTCTGTAGTCCTTCAACTCATTCGGTATCTTTGATAACTAACACTTATCATTCACTTGCTTTGCCTAAGTAGAAGATGACGAACGCGTCATTCGGACTTTTTGTTATATATTTTGAATTAATTTGTTTTAAATTTGTGTTTTTTTTTTCTTCATCTATTTATTTAATTATGTATTTTTAATTTATCAGTTTTTTTTTTGTAATTTCAATTACCTGAAGTCACCTTAATACTGTTTTTTTTTTTTTTTGTTGCTATATTTATTTCTCATAGGAGCTTAGCGTCTAAAGTTTACTTGAGGTTTCGTTGACAATTTTCTGTCATACAAGCACCAACAGTTTTAAAGTGGAATGCAAACCACTGAATTCATTGGTATACAGAACGAATTTATTCGTATGACAGGGCTGGACTGATATTTGTGTAGGTGGTTTTATGTATTGACTTATAGTTAGAAATCAGAGCCTTAAACTATATACTTCAGTACCGAGCACTTACATATACTTATATTATATAAGTATATAATAAATTGGTATAGTCATTCAAAGCGGAGTCTAACTCGAGTCCTTCAGAATTAGAATTAAGCCAGCACTCTACGTCTTTGGCCACTGCCCACCCACCTGAATACTATAAATGTTTCTAATTTTTTATAAATAAATGAATTTCTATATAAACTCAGTGTCATATGACATATCTTTTTTTTTTTTTTTCAAATAAAGCGGCACCCATGTGGTTAATAGTGTTTGACGAGTATACTCGTTATACCTATCTAAAAATAAATACTTTCGTTAAAATTACAAAAAATTAGAAAAACTCAACTATATCAACTACATATCAACTGCTTGCATTCATCATATTATTAATTTGGCGAGTATACTCATAATCGCTAGATTTTTTAAAATTCCACCTTAAAGGGTTAAAATTGAATTGAATAGCCTTGAAAATATTGATATTACAAATAGTAGTACGGGTGTAAGGATTTTTTTTTTTTTTTAATAAAGAAAGTAATGAATTTAATCCTTTAGTTTACCGTTTAATTAAAAAAAAAAAAAAAGCTGAAAATACAGTTAAACAATTATACATA
The DNA here is from genome assembly GCA_939192795.1 of Bombylius discolor. Classification (NCBI taxonomy): domain Eukaryota; kingdom Metazoa; phylum Arthropoda; class Insecta; order Diptera; family Bombyliidae; genus Bombylius; species Bombylius discolor. Next base: position 14,229,853 of record OW584241.1, on the reverse strand, counting down.
TATTGTAAATAAAAAACAACATAAGTGTAGTTTTTAAATAAAGATACGACATAGAAAAGCACAAATTAACGAATATTTTCAAATTGAAAACAAATAAAATATAAGTTTCGATATAACTAAAAAGCTTCAAAAAATGAATTTAAAGTTAAAAATAATTTTAAAACTAAAAATTAAACAAAATTTCAATATTTTATAGAAAGATTTTGTTCAAATTACCCCTATTGTTATGCAATATACTGTTACTAGAAATTTTTAAAATAAATTTAGTTTTATTGTTTTTTATTTAAAAAAAAAATTCTAAATAAAAATTTTTAAATAAATTTCTTAAATATTTTTATTTGGTTTATGTTTCTTTGACTGTTTTTCAATAATAAATTAAACACTTTCGAATTTACACATATTTTTTTTAAATTAATTTCTTTGTTTTCTTTGCTGAATTAATTTTATTTTGCGTTTTGTTTTGCAAATATTTTTTAATAATTTCAAATAAAAATGACGTTTTATTTTGTATGTGAGTAAGAATAAAAAAAATATTTATTGTAATATTTCATTTTGATTAATTTTTCTAAAGTAAATTAAATTTTTATAATGTGTGAGATAAAATCATATACATCATCTGAAAACTAATAAATAAAATAATGTAAGAACAAATTAATATTTTATTAACGAAGAAAATAATATTTTATTATTATTTGTCAGTTTATTAATAGAAAATAAAATTAATTACGATATGAAAAATATGTCTAATTAAAAAAATTACAATTAACACTATAAAATTAATAACCGTGTCCTAAATTTACACATTATTTCGCTGAGTTGTTTTGTTAGCATTTTTTTGTTTTTTTGTTATTAAAGTTTATGTTATATGGTATCGGTCATAAAAATATGTAAGTATATTTTATTAATTAACTGAAATAGAAAATAACGCAAATGTACTTTTTATAATTCTGTGATTTCATGATTAAGTATATCTTAAGTCGTCTTAAGTCCAATTTGGTTTCTTTTTTTTTCAATTTGTTCGTGATAAAACATCCAAAGTTTGCAGTTTTTTTTTCAATAATTGCTAAATTAAGAACTGGACATGTTTCACTTCACGTCAAAAATGTGGACAAATTACTTTACCAGTTTTTTTAGAGATACAAAAATATCTTTAGATGCGCTTTTCTTAAAACAGAAAATTAAACTTAAGATACTTAATTATGAACACAGAATTAAGGCAAGAAAGAACAAAAAAAAAAAGGGAAAGAAAAACTTGTTGACAAAAAAAATTATTCAATGAAAAGGACACAGATTGAGGAATTTTTCTTAGCTCTTACTTTACAAATCTGGTTTATAATTGAAAAAAAATAAGTAAAAGATAAACCCAAAAAATCTAGGAAATCAAATGATACGGATTTTTTTCTGATTGAAGAAGAAATCACAAAAAGAAAATCACGTTTATCTTCAAGTATCCAAAATCAGATTCATTAGAACAAAAAAAGTACAACGCTATTGATAGAAAAAAAAAAAACCTAAATATTAAAAAAAAAGTTTTGTTTCTTCAGAAACAAACAAAAAATTAAGTAGTTTTGACCTTCTTTGTGGGAGTTAGGTGTGATCATGATAGGCTGATAGGCGCTATTATAAAAACTGTAATATTACATTAATGTCTTAATTGCGTGATCATTAACTATTATTTTCCTCTTATTCTTCTTTTTTTATTTTTTTGTTCTTTTTTTTTTTTTTTTTTTGTAATTTCAATTGCTTTTTAGTATTCAAACTTTTTAATATAGCGTGTCATATCGTAATTACTATCATTACAGAATTATGATGACAGTGATTGTTTAAATTAATCAAAAAACTACATATGTACGTATGCGATTATAATACAGTCAAATTCCTCTAAGTCGAATCGTCAGCTGCCATCAAAATAACTTCGAGTTAAAGGGATTTTAGAAGAAATTCGAGTTATAGAGATTGAAAAAAAAAATTAATTTTCTTGCTAACTACATAATATAAGAAACACATACATATCTAAATATGTATAGAATTTGCTAATTTTATAGGTTGAAAAATTTTAAAATATTTTTTTCTTTTCATTTTAAACTTATTATTAATAAACTCTACATATTTAACCTTTCTTTCCACCACATTATAGTTTCTCGATCCTAAATACATATACTAAATATCGTTTAAAAAGAAATAACTATATTTTCTTTATCAATATACTTATTTAATTATGTTTTGGACTGTTTATATTAAAAAAAATGCGTTGTCGCCTTATTTAAAGGATTTGCATATAACAAAAGTAAAGATTTTGTTAGAAATAAAAAGATAGGAATTCCATTATATTAGATGTAATTTATTATTTCAAAATCTTAAAAATATATTTAAATGATACATACTTGAAAATATTTATAAAATATGAAAGAGAACATTTTCTTATTTTTTTGTGTTTTGAAAAAAATATTAGAACAATAGGAAATGTGTACACAAAAATAAAATTAAATAGAAGCCCATTTTATTTTTGTCTTACAATTTTTTGCTGTGCATAATTTCGAGTTAGAGAAATTACAGGTCTCTAGAACGTTGAAAAAAATGTTGACTTAGAGGAATTTTCGTCTTAGAGGAATTTCGACTTAGAGGATATATTTTATATAGAAATTTGAAGGGAGCGCAAAAAAAGGCCTAAAAAATTCGAGTTAAAGGAAAATTCGAGTTACAGAGATTTCGAGTTAGAGGACTTTGACTGTAATTCATAAAATTGTATCGCTTTTATTTCTTCGATTAAAATAATTACAATTCAAAACAACAAAAAAATCTATTTAATTTTTTTTTTTTTTGAGAAATTTTATCTATTTCATCCCGTTTGTCACAATGACTTTTTTTTTAAAATATCTTTTTTTGTTATCGTACATTAAAAAAAAAGTAATCAAATCAACCACATAATAAACTGAAAGAGAAATTTTCATTTTTTTTTTTTTAAAGATTGATTGCATTATAATCAAAACAACAGCAAGAAAAAAAAAGTAGCATATAACAAAATTACTAATAAAAATAAAGTCATGACATTCATTGTTTGATTGTTAGATGACTAAAAACACAATATCTTCACATATTTTGTCTTAAAAATATAGTGTTATATAGTAAAATAAAATATGTACACATATATCTAAAAAGATACAAAATATATATCATATATGTTTGTATCTGTTGTAGTATGTTAAAAGAAAAAAATGTATATAATATTAAATGATTAATATTATAAAGATTTTGACCTGATTTTCTTCAAGTTTTGCAGTATCTCTAAACAAATACTGAGGTTTAACGGAACTGCATTTTAAAGGTATTCAAATTACCTTATTCTTTGAATTTATGTTTTATTTTTTATTTTTTTTAAGTCGGTTTTTTTTTTTTATTCATATATAATAATTTTTTCATTAGTAAATTATTTTATGAGATAAATATGAAAACAAGTTATGATGAATGTATGATTTAAGAAAAAGATAATATGTGAAATTTAAGATACTCGCATTCATATGAACAATTGTTTTTTATTATTATTATTTTTTTTATTATTATTATTATTTTACCTTTTTCGTAATGAATTTTACCTTACATATGATGATGACATTATTAATTACACGTGTCTGTAAAAATAATAATTTCATTTTGTTATGTTATGAAAATTAATTCAGAAAAAAAAATATATCTTATAAGATCGTAAAAAGAACACATAAACAATGTTTACATACTAAGTATATATGAATATGTAATTGAAAACAACAAAAAAATTGTTTAATAAAATGTTACATTTTTATTTTTATTCTATTTAAAAAATAAAAAAAAAACCAAAAATAAAAACAAAATTAACTGTATGCTTTAAAACATATTTTGTTGTTGTTGTTGTTGTTTTTAAATAACATCAGAATGTTTTATTTATTTTTTTTTTTTGTAATTTATCGAAAATTCTACATGAAAAACACAAATTTTAAATAAAATAACGATTTTCTTTTGTTTTGTTTTTTTATCAGTTTAATTTGAGGTATTTAAAAAAAAAAAAAAAAATTACAAATAAAAAAGAAACTGACAACATTGACAAAAAATAAAATTATCTTCAAATTCTTGGTATGTATAATATTATTATTAGACAGAACATATAAAATAAAATAATAATAATTAATTGTATATTATTTACCTCCATGTTCGACTAGTCATATAATGATCGATAAAATGATCTACCTTATTTCACCAGGAAATAAATAATTAATTAAAATAAATTAACAATGAATATTGATATAGTAGAAGAAAAAAAAAAAATACATATAAAGAACAAAAGATAACATAAAATTACATAATTTGAATCACTTATAAGAAATTAACGCATTTTCATTTGATACATTTATGTACAAAGTCTTTTTTTGTGTTAGTTATTTGATTTAAAGAAATAATTTAAAACGGTAATTACAAATAAATTATGAAAAATAAATAAAATCATGTAAGAGAGAGAGAGAGAAAAAAAAAAACATTACTAAAAAATTATAAATAACTAAGAAATTTGGATATTAGCTCATCGTGTCGTTGGTTTATGTGCTGAATATGCAATCGATTGAGCTACTGGTGAACTATATGATCCGTGTGAATCCCAACCACCGCCTCCACCGCCAGCACCCCATCCACCACCACCACCGCCTCCGCTCCATCCACCAGCACCACCTGAAGACCATCCACCTGATCCTCCTCCATTACTACTGCCTCCACCAAATAATGATCCTAGTCCACTAAAAATACCACCACCTCCTCCGCCACTGCTACCTCCTCTCTGAGTAAGTCCTGAAATACCACTGAAAGCGGCCAAACCAAGGGCAACAATCGATATAACAAGTGCTTTCTTGGCAATGAATAACAATCCAATCAATGCTCCGAATATTAAAACGAAAATCTTCACTTTAATACCAAGTAAAATTGGTAATAATTTCTTAAGTAAAAGTTTCTTCTTGGTACGTCCTTCAAAAACTAAATCCCTAATATCTGATTTAACAGTATCTGGTATAGCATTTGCTACACTACGAGCAGTATTCGCTAAATTTAAATTTAATGATCTTTCTTGAAAGAAATTCATAATATGGTTCCATAAATATGTTTCCATTTCAGAATTTCGTGTTTCAACTGATTTTGCTGTTTCAATTGCAATTGAATTATCTTCAATTGATTTAGCTGATCGTCCTTCAGCATTTTTCGATAATGATAATCCAGCGAACAAATCAATTTTTGGTTTATCAAAAAATGATTTTGCTTGACGATATACCTGTAATAACGTAAAAGAAAATTAATAGAATTTAAAAAAAAAAAATATTGTAGTTTTTATTTTATTTAATTAAAAAGATTTGAAAGAAAAAAATTTTATGAATCTTTTATCCTTCGAAAATATCTAATGTTATTATTATCACGTACATACAAAAAAAAAAAAGGATGATCAATAATTTTTTCATAAATAATTTTTGAAGATACAATTTTATACAAATGATAAGGGTTAATAAATTATGAGAAAAAAAAAAAAAAGGTTAAAAATCACTTTACAAATGACATGTCCAACATTTAATTCAAAAGTGTTTTAATATTGGCAAACCGCACATTATTAAAATTACTTTTTAAAGATGAGTTACAGAAAAAAAAAAAATTTTTTTTTCCCCCTGATCATTTATTATTTTGTACTATATTTGAAGGATATTTAATTTCCTTACGTCAAAAAATATGAAAAATTATAAAATTCAGAATAATATCAAAGTAATTTAAGATTTTTGTACGTTAAAAATAAAATTTTAGGATAAAAAAAAAAAAGAAAAATTGGATACAAAAACGTGGAACGTCTAAAATCACACAAAAATTTGCATATTTTTTTCTAGATTTTCTTTGGTTTCCAGGAATTTCCTGTTTTTAAAATATTCGATTTTTTTCGTTTTCCTGTGTAATTTTATTATATTATTAAATTTCTTGTAGTTTCAAGAGAAAAAATTTAATTCAAAAAATTCGTACAGCTATACTGCCTACGTAAATATTTATCAACACAAAAATGTATCTTTTTAACAAATCATAAAGTTTATAAAGATTTCAAATAATAAAAACAGTTTTTTTTTCTCTATTTTTCTACCATCTATATTCCACAGATATTTCACTACATTTATTTTTATTTTCTTATTCCTTTTATTTCTATTCTTAATATGATATTTGTTTTTTTTTTTTTTTAAATTCACTGTTTTTTAAATATGATTCACATTGAATGAAATCAATATTAGTAGAAAATAAAACTAAATTTGAAAAAAAAAAAAAAAACCAAAAATGTAATATCCGTACCGCTAATTGCATACATGAAATTGAATCCTTTTCAAGGCATTCTTGAAATAGATTTATATCATCAGCTGTAGTTGCAGTTGCAACTAACAGGACACATATTGTTGAAATAAATAAATTCATAATTTAATTGATAATAAACACTTTTTTTTATTTTTTTTTATTTTTGTCACAATCGCGTATCCTTAAATTTTCTGTTGTATTTTCACGTCACGAAAATATTTTCAAATGTTCCAATGCAAAAAAATCGAATTTTTTTTATTTTTTTTATTTATTCCAAATGATGTTTATTCGAATGGAACGAAACACATATTGTCAGGCTTCCGACAAAAACGCAGTGTTTTTAAAGACTTCAACAATGGTGTTAAATATGCAGGACAGTTAATGTTAAAATTAATAAATTTAAATGAAAAAAACAACAACAACAATAACAAAAATTTTAATAAATTTCAAAAAAATAAGATAAAACAAATGTATATATATATATTTTTTTTAAAAATATTTCTCCCACTCCGGAACTAGAAAAATATTTTAGTACTAAAACCTATTCTTTGATTGTTTTCATCTTCACTATCAACTGATGAATATTCTTATTTTATTTAACGCATACATTATGACTATGCATTTAAAAAATAACGTGGAAAAATTCACGAAAAAAAAATTATAGTCATTATGAATAAGAAAAAGAAAAAAAACAAAAAAAAGATAAATCTTTTCTTTTAGTATAGATATATGTATGTACCTTTAAAGTAGGAAGATCATTCAAATCTCTAAGTTAAAAAGAATAAAACTACTACTGAAAAAAAAAATACATAAAAATCATACAAAATGATCAAACAAGAGAAGAAAATAAAAAAACCTTCCCATTATGGACCTCCAAAAATATGGAGACAAAGAAAGAAAATAAATACAAATAAAAAGTACATAAATAGAAAAAAATAATAAATATATTCAAAAAAAAAAAAAAAAAATAAATAGATACAAAAAAAATGATGCTTTTTTAATGCAACGAATCATCGTCATCGTCATAATCAACATCAATATTTTTTTTTTATCATTCGGTTCTTTAAATTATGTATTTGTGACGTCTAAACCGCATAGAGTCAATATAATATACTATCAAATACCATATAATATGTAATAAAATGATAATGCGATTTTAGTGAGATATGTGTTAGGTTTATTTGGTTTTTTCTTTTTTTTTTTCCTCTTCTCTAAAATCAAACAACATCAAATATAAAAAAATTCATCTTCATGTTTTATTTTTCTTCCATATTTCTACTTTACTAATTTTCTATAAATAAAATGTTTATGTGTTAGATTGAAAATCATATCGAATCCCAGAGTGATGCTTCTTATATTATAAAAATTTTCCTGTACATGCATAATAATACCTTCATTAATGATTAATGGAAAAAAAAAAATTAAAAAATGAAAATTTTTTAATAAGAAAAGAAAAAAAAAATAGTAGAAGAAGATAGATAAAAGATTTAAAAAAAAAAAAAATAAAAAAAATCTTAAGATCGTAGTGACTTTGAAGGCTAAATCATATCACTCAGCATCCATAAACGCATTCACACCAATAAGTATCAATGTATCTTTCATCCAATATACATACGAGTATATTCATTATATGTATATGCTTAAAGAGAAAATATAGCATTCATCTATACATTTGTGTCACTATTGATTTGATAACATCATTAAATTAATAGCTTATCTTTAATTGTATTTAAAGTTTTGTTTCATTATTTTTTTTCTTCTTCTTCTTCTTTATTATTTTCACAGTATATACATACATACATATTATGGAAAATGTATCTAAAATGTCAGAGTGTTATGTTAATAAAAATATTTAAATTCATGAAAAATTTCATTTTTGATTCATAATCAAAAAATAAAATAATAAACTGGGCAGGTACTAAAAATGAATACAAGTTAAAATAAGAAGAAGAAGAAGAAAAAAAAAATATATATATATGTATCTTCAAACTTTCCATAATAATATACAATTGAACATATTTTATATACAAAAATTATGGTATGTACTTGATAACCGTAAAAATCATAAAGGTCTAACTTAACTAAATTTAAAAAAAAAGCTTTAATTTTTCTTTTTTTTTTCTTTTTTTTTCATCTTGTCTTGATTATGTATTTTTATTTGTCCTATGTAAATTTTTTTCTTTTTCGGCATAATACCTGTTCTCTATATAAAATATTTAAATTTTATATATTCTGTTCATATAAGTAGATACAGAAGTGAAAATAAACTTAAGTGAATAAAGAGAAAAAAAAAAACAGAAAAAAAACAAAAAACAAAAAAGAAAATAATAAAATTAAGAAGTATTTAAAAAAAGAAAAAAAGAAAAAAAAAAAAGATTAAAAAATAAAATTAAATCAGCAAAACTTGAAAATTGTTTTAATTTATTTAAGAAAAATGTCATTTCTAATTTTTGTTAACATTTAAATGAATTAACATAGAGGAAGTTGATAATTCTTTGTTTTTTTTTTACTTTTTTTTTAAATTTTTTTTCTCTGAATTTTCATATAATTCGTATCATATATGAATATATACTTATAGGTACGTGTACATTTTTAGATATAAAAGTATATGTGTTTGGAATATCTAATTTGTATATAATAATTCCCATAAAAATCAGGTAATCATTTTAGGAAGTTTTCTGTAATTTTTTTTTTTTTTTTTTGATGAACACAAAACAAACAAAATTTGATTGGACATATTTCCACTTGAAAAAATTTCACATTTTAGAATACCTACATATTTTGTGTTATTGTAATTTTATTATACATATATGTATATAAAATTACTCATACATAAACCTTAAAAGAAATGAAAATTTTATTTTATCTCATGTTGTTGCTGATTTCACAATGTGCTCATAAGATAAATTCGAAAAAGAAAACTAGATAGGAAAAAAAAAAAATACAAAGATACTTTGAACAGAAATTAGAATCAAATAATATAATTTTTACAGTTTTTCTTTTACGTCAAGTGAAACTTTTTTTTTTTTTAATTCTTCTATGAATATATTAAAATTATGTTATCGATTGAAAAGTGATCATAATGAAAGAAGATATATTTAATGATATTTTTCATGATAATAATAATAATTGTAGATACACAAAAATAAAAAATAAAAAATGTATTAGAAAAATAATGTAGGTAGAATTATATTATTGAAAAAAAAAATTCAAGCATTATTTTTCAAAAAGATCGATTGATTGAATTGTTCAATTTTTATCTTATTTTTATTTTTTTTTAACTGAATTGTGTGTGTGTGTGTGTGTGTGTTTCATATGAAAAGGGAAATTTTATTATTATATCTATCGAATGAATATTTTTCACAGAAAAATTTATAAATAGTGAAAATAGTTCATTATAAAGTTCATTGAATTGTATTTTTTTTTTTTTTTTTGATTTTCTATGTTGTGGGAAAATTTAAGAAAAAATTTTCATATCTTAATGAAGATAATTTAATTTCACTTTTGAGATTTTTTTTTAAAAAGATATAAAAAGAGAATCTACTAATTTTTTTAATTGTAAAAAAAAAAAAAATGAAGAAAGTCATAAATAATTATAGAAGAAAAATTTTATAGTTTAAAACAACTAGATAATTAAAACTTTAAAATTTTAAATTTTTCAACTTTTTTAATTTATTTAAAAAATTCGCAATTTTAATAATTATGAAAAGAAAAGATTTTTGTTTTTGTCAGATTCATTGGTTGTTGAAAAGTTGTACAGGGTTCTTCTGTAAGATATGCTGATTAATATCCTTCCTCTGTCATTTAATTCATTTTGTTTGTTTTAAATTACAATAATAAAAATATTTTTTTTTTTTTTCTTAAAATCTATCTCTACTTTTTTTTCTTATTTTTCAGACAAATTCATGGAACAAACAAAACATAACTGAACAAAAAAATATGAAAAAATTTGATGTGTGATGAATAAGGAAGCCAGGTCAAAGGCATAATGGAACTATAATTGAAGATATTTACTTGAATTGCAAAGAGCTTTTAATTTGATAACGAAATGAATATCTGGGTGACTAGGTGATAGTGACTTAACAAGTATTTTGAAATAATTTACGAAAAAGAATGCGAATTTCCAGACAGTAGTTAAGATTATAGTGCGGAAACTTGTAGATACAGGTGAGTAAAAATAAATATTTATAAGTCAAAGAATTACTGTAATACTGAACTAATGATATTATATGGAATTTGTAAGCTAAAATTTTCCCAACAATTTTTCTTTTCTTACTCTTCAATCTCTACTCTACTCTTCAAGAACAGAACAAAATTTTTCGCACGATTGTAAAAATAAAAATGAACTGAAAACGCGTTATCGAAAATAAAATTCAAAATCTACTTATTAAACATTTCAAAGTCTATGTAATTAAGTGTGTTGGTCAAATTTTAGCAATCAAAATCAAAAAAGTAACAAAAATCAAGATTTATTGTGTAACTTTCGAAATAAAAATTAATTATATTCATTGAAAGTCATTTATCATTTTTACTTAGGCCTTATTATCTTTTTTTTTATTATTATTTTTTTTTTTTTTCAAATTTAAATTGCGGTTTAATAAGAGGTAATCAAAGAAAATTATAATTGCTACCTTACACTTTCACTACGAAATAATTTCTGTATTTTTAATTTTGTTCTTTTTATTTTCTTCTTTCTTTTATAATTAAGTCATTAAAATAATGTATCTTTATTATTTTAATTTAAAATTGAATTGAACGTTTCTTTTTTGTTTTTTAATTGTAAAATCTTCACTTTTGTATTTTCAATGATAAATCAACTTCCTCGAAGAATTATTTTTTTTTTTTTTTGAGAAATCCCTATTCAATATTGTGTGACATGAAAAAAAAAATAAAAACATGAAATTACAAAAAAGCAATAGATACATCTTTTTACATCGTTATCTAACTAATACCATTTGGGCTTTAAATTTAGAAAAAAAAAATAATTTGAAATACAGAATACAAATTTACTCATTTACTTAATTATAATCTACAGAGAATATTTTCAAAGTTTTTGGTGAAATCCATTTTGGGATTTGTGGTAAACCGGGGTTAAAATTTATAAACCATAATAATATGTACCTTAAACCTTCTTCAATCAAAATTTATTTTTATTTAACTTTTCCAAAAAAAAAAAAAAAAAAAAAAAAAAAAAAAAGTTCATTTCAACCGAAAATTAAATGAATGGAAAACAATAGACATATGGCACTCAGTTATTGCAAATACCAACAAAATTAGAATTTATTCACAAAATCAAATCTTTATTTAATTTTATTCGAAAAATTCATTTTGTGTGTGTGTACTTTTTTTTTTGTTATTGTTGTTGTTTAAAATTCATTTTATAGAAATTTTATTATGTAAATTAGATGGAAATTATATTTTAGGTTTTTCTCCTTATTTTATAAAGAATTGGTTTACAAGATTGAAAGGAAAATCTAATGTGTATTTAAATTGATAAAATATTTAATTTATTTAGATACGAATTATAATAGATTCCTACTGTTTCTATTTAATATTTAGACCTAAATTTTGTAACGGTATTAATGTGAAATTGATTAATTTGCAAATTGAATTCAAATGAAATTTTATTATATGTATATCTTAAAGTGTGCACATGATCCATAATTTTAGATACAAATCATGTTTTAAATTTTTGTAAAAAAAATAAAATAAAAAAAAAAGATGTTCGCAGTTGAAATAACAAGAAAGAAAACAAGCCTTAAAACTGAATGCTAATAAATAAGAATCGATTTAAGGAAATTTATTGCAAACGTGTAATGATCCAGTTAATGATTTTTCCTATATCATAATCATAATTTTTCTTTAATGGCAAACAAATCATAATTGTAATCATGAAAATCTTATCTTTAAAATATTCCGGTACTTAATTCAATCATTAATCATTTTTTTTTTTTCAGTAAACGTTTTTTTTTTTTCTTCTTTCATCTTCTTATACGGACTTTATTATCTCTATTTAATATTTATCCACAGAAAAAATCTATGAAAGTACATAACGTTAATTTTTCTCTTTTTTTTTTTTTGTAATTTTCTTTTTCATTTTTTCTTCAAAAAAAAAAAAAAATTTAGCTATTTTCAATTTCTTACTGCTTTTATACAATTTTGTATTTTTAATTTTATACCTTATCTGATTTGTCTTTTAAATACTTTTGCCTTTAAAAAGTTTAATATTGTCTCATATTATATGCATCTGCATCTTATTTCATTTGTGTTGAATACAAAAAAAAAAAAAATGCAGTAAAAATATGTTAGTTATGTGTATTATATAGCAGATACTTTAATATGTATGTACATACTTATGTATCTACATATATGCTACCAGCATATTTTATGCAAATAATAATAACTGTGCTATTATAATATACAATGTAGAACTTAATTACATTGTTGTTGTTTGTATCTTTTTTTTTACATGACATACTCATATGTACCATATGTATGTATGTATATTTTGATAGATTTTGTTGGCAAGCTAATCACATTTTGTATCTCTTTAGAAGAAGAAAGTGAAAAAGTGAAGAAATTCCTTTACTCTGATACGATACGGTAGTATGTATAATATAATATGATAATAAAATCATAAGAATTACAACAAAAAATAAAATATATGGAATTTTAAATTTCATTATTATTATTTTATTTTTTTTTATATATTCAGTTCAAAGAAATGTGTTAAAAGGTATAATCTGCATATAATAAGAAAAAAAAAATCATTTAATTTAAAAAAAAGAAAAAAAAAAGTGAACCATCATCATCATCAGAAGGTATTTAGGTCGTATTTTTGTTGAATGTGTGGGGTATAAATTCCGAAGTCGATGATTTTGATGATGTCTTGTTAAAGCACATATTATTATTAAAAGTTTATTTTTAGATTATTTTCAATTTCTTTTTTTTTTTTTTTTATGTGTCTGTATTTACTGTTTTAAAGTATCTTCTTTTTAAAATTATTTAAACAAATTAACAAGTATAGTCGATATTGATTTTGTCATTAGCAAATGACTGATTCAACTAAATGATTTGCAATAACAAAAATCAGATAATGTAAATATCTTTTTTCTTCTTTAATTTTTGCAAATATTATTTATTTACTTAATTCTTCTTTTTTTTTTTTTAACAAAAAAGAAAAGAAAAAGACAACAGAACTTTCTCTGTTCTCAAAATATTACAAAAAAATATTAAATTTCATTTTAAGCTGTCATAAGCACGACATGTAAAAATGCAAAAAAAAATTTTTTTTTTTTTCTTAAATAAACAACATGATTATTATGTTTGCTTAAAATTTTACTTTTTGCAATATAAATAACTTTTCATATTTGGATGAAAATTTTAATAGTGAAAGGTGTGACGTTTAGAAGAAGATCGATAATTTATATTTTCTTTTCTTTCTTTTTTTTTGTTTTTTTTTTTTTTTTTTGTTGTTTTTTGTCATCATTTCATTTTTTTATTTTTTCAGTCTCATTCTTTGAATTCTTTTATGTCTTTTTTTGTCTTATCTTTGTTTTATTAATTTGCATAATTATCATAAAAGCAAAAAAAAACAATTTTTGTAAATTTAAACAAGAAACATATTTAGAAATTACAAATTTGAAGAAGCCTTTAAACTCCAATTACCTTGTCAAATTATTATTATTGTATTCTCAAAACTACAAGGTCACAACTAAATTTCAATAATGATTTCTAAATTGTTTAGACAAAACATTTAATTTTATGAAAATGTCCAGTATCTGTGAGTACTTTAGATGTCCTGTGTTGTATAAACTAAAGCTTTAAAATTCTTCTTCTTCATATAGCTCGAGCCTGACCCCATCTATTGTTTTCCTCTAACTCTCACTGGTCATAGCCTTCCTCTTGCAATTCCGACAACTCAGTAGGTTCATTGTGTCATTTTGGACATTATCTTTCCACCTTCCAACAGGTCGATTACAATTGTGAACAAGGTCTTTCTTGGCATACAGTTCTAAAACATCCCATACTTCATGATCTTCCAATTGCAATCTGTTTCATATAATTAACCCTATATTTTCAAGAAGGACATTCATAAGTTCTTAAGACCAATATTCTTAAAATAAATTTGGTCTACTCAACTAATATTTTCTTTGCAAGGGTCGTTTATTTTTTGTAAGATTCATCTTCTCAGATTGAAAATGAAAAATAAAAATAATTTATTAATTTCAATCTAAACACCATTTATCACGATCATTTACAATTCAAGTAGTTGAGTCATAGGGTTTCTAAATAAAAGTCAAATAAAAACTGTAGGAAAGAATTCTATTGAAGGTTAATAAAACATCAACATTATTTACACCACCCATCAGGTTGATCAACAATATGCATCTCAATATAGGTATCTTCCATTTTCTGCTATGTTTTTTTTTCTTTCTTCATAATTAAATTAATCTCTTTTTAAAAAGACGTCAGTAATCTCTAATTGTTTTTAATTAATTAACACAAAAGTTAATTAAATAATGAAGAAATTTTCATTTAAAAAAAAAAAAAAATACAATCAGACATCAAAGAAATTCCTAAAACTCATACCTTTCATTCATCTGTCATGATGCGGCTACACATAGTGTGTATCGCATCATGTTAAACACCTTCTTTTTTTTTTTATTATTTTTTTTTTTTTCTAAAATGCTGAACACACAATAAAATTAAACCTAAAGTTTTGTATCTATAATTTTTAATCTTTTTTTATGATTATTTCTTGCGTTTTTTTTTTTTTTTAACAATTTTTTCTGTGCTTGCGTGTAATGTAGGAGAAAAAAAAACAGCCCATCATCATAATCATTTGAAATTTTTATTTTTCTAACATGATATTTTATAAATTATGTTACATGTTGTATCTTTAAAAAAAAAATATATATATATATACATATACGTATGTACAACTAGTTTTTATTATGTTTTTTTTTTTTATTTTTTTTTATTTTGATGAATTCATTGCGTTTATATAGCATATTAATATATTATTTATTATGATTAAAATACGTGTAAAATATAAAAGTAATGAATTTAGTATTACATGTATGTTAATCAGCTGTTAATTGATATTATTGTAGGTGCAAAAAAAAAAAAAAAAATAAATAAATAAATAAAAAAAATAAAAAAACATGAAATGTAGGTACATAAATATTATTTAATTAGGTGCAAATTAATATGTCAAATATAATTAATATCGATAACTGTTTTAATTGGAATTTTTTTTTTTTTTTTTTTAATTGAGATTAATTAGTAATTTTATTTCATTTGAAATTTTTAGCAAAAAAAAGAATAAGAAGAAGAAAATCTTGATTATTTGAAAATTAAATACAATTAAAAAGTCTTTTGGAAATTTTTAAAAATCTTACTGTCAATGTAAATATGGTATATTATTTTTTTTTTCTAAAACTATCGTTTTTACAGTTGTCAGGACAATATTTTTCTGAAAATGATTTCGATTATAGTCTTTAATTCCCCTCCCCCCTTTTTTTTTTTTGCTTTTAAAATTAATTTAAGTCGATTTTTGTTTTTCTTTTTTAAATAAACAATAAAATATAATAAAATGCACATAGAAAATTATTACTGTAAAATATGAGAATATTTATTTTTTCAAATTTGAAAAAAAAAGTAACATATTTAAAATTATAATTTACCAAAAAAAAAAAAATAAATAAATAAAAATAATTTCAAAATAAATATGTATCTACGAAAATACTTATTTTATTTTATTGATGTGTGAGTACATCATAAAAACCAAAATTTTCGCATACAAATCAAAATTATTAGGTACTTTGAAAACACACACACAAAAAAAAAAAAAAAAAAAAACAAATTAAATTAAATACAATATAAAAATCTATAAATTTTAAATAGCTGTGTTGAAAAATATTCTTCTCATAAATTTTAAAATTTCATAAAATATGAAAAATAAAAAGAAATAAAAATTAATAAACGCACCTGAAATAAATTGTTGATTTGTAAAATATACAAAACTTTTAAGGGATTTGATGAATTACGATGAGTAAATTGCTTTTACAAACATAAAATTTAAACTTTGAAAAAATAAAAAAAATAAAAAAAAATAAAAAAAAAACAAAGAAAAACTTTTTAATGTGATTTTTGTAATATTTTTTATTTTGTATCCAAGTAGCTACTCCAGATGTTTTTTTTTTTTATATTTAAGAGAAAAATAGCAAGTGTGTTTTGCAACAAATGAAATATTGAAATTGGAAAATTGAATTATGTATTTTGAATTAATTTACTTGCAATTTTCACATTAGGAAAATTTTGGCAATTTCTTAAATATTTCAAATTTTGAAAAAAATAAAAACAAAAAAAATCACACTAAGAAAGTGAGAGCTTTTTTTTATTAAAGTATATAATAATTTTCTTTTACATATACTCGTGTATACAATACATACATACATACATATGTATGTATATAAAATATCTGTGGTCACTGACCCACTGTTCTACTTTATACACATGTCGAGCACGCTGGTATTTTATCATTCTTTTGCGATTTGATGATTTCAGAAAGTGGTAAATATCTTTAAAAAAGTAATATGGCAACAGTATATACATATATGTACATATATGTAAATAAAAGCCAGACATGAAAAGCTAAAGCGCATAATGACTTTCACCAAATGCACCTTATATATCGCATGATAAAAACTCACATATTTAAAGTCCATCAATTACACATTCAAAAGTGCAGCTTTTTTTTTTTTTTTCAAATAAAACATATTCATGTGTATGTTTTTATGTTTAATCAAAATATATAGGTACATAGTTTCATTTCAGATCCAAGATTCAAAATATGCTATAGTATATAAATGCAAGAAGTGTTTATGAAGTATTTAATATGCTTTCTGTTACCGATACAAAATCATTTATCTTTTTATTTTTTATTTATTTTTTTTTCATTATAAATAGATTCGATTTTTATAACATACATACATAAAATGCATTGCGGCATTCTTTTAAAACCTGTTCAACTTGATTTTTATTTTCTTTTACACATAAAAAGAAAATACATACCTACATATATATATATCGAAAGAAAAGCACACTTCTCAACTTACTATTTATTTACCTTTTCTGTTTTCTTATACAGATATATGTACATATATTTTTTTTTTATCTTCATTCAATTCTCCTTTAAGAAAATAACGTTTCCACTTATTGGAAATTGTTTAAAAAATTTTCCTTACTATAATTTTCTTGAATTTTTCTTTTTTGTTGTTTTATTTTATTTTTTAAAGTGCTACTTGTGTTTTTCTTTACTCTTTTATGTGTTTACTTTTTCTTTTATTTTTTATTATTATTATTATTATTTTTTTAAATTGTGTGTTGTATGTGTGTGTTTTTTTTTTACCGTTTCAATTTATTTCTTTGATTTTGATTTCAATTGATAATATTATTGTACTTGAAAATATATATATCATGATAATATCGTCTATAACACCAATGTTACATCTTATTAATAACAAACAAACAAACAAACAAACAAAAACTATCTAATAACAACATACTGCATACATACATACAGCAATGATTGTATGTATAAATTTCGTTAGAAAAGAAATTTTTATACGCACGCATCCAAATTAGATTAGTAGGACAATTTTGGATTTGAAGAAGAAAAAAGAAACAAATTAAATTTATACTAAAATTACATTATCTGATTATATTGGGATCATTTGATACTTATAAAGCTACAGGTGACTTTTTTTTTAATCTTCTATCTTTATTCGTTAAAAAAAGATACATACCAACAACAATAACAAAGTCAAATCTTTTATAATGGTTTTTATTTTGGAAAATTAGATTAGAAAATTATTGAAAATCACTTCAATTATGTTCTGTAATTTTTTTTTTTTTCGTATCTTGTAATATAAATTTTTTATAAGATATTTAATTTTTTTGTTGGGTTTATTTTTTAAGATCAAATAAAAAAAAATTTGTAGGTCCATTTTTAATGATAGTAATTTCCTGTAATGTTTTTTTGTTGTTGATTTTATTAATCGATACATGTAACATAACGTTGTCATCAAATCATTAATATCATCAATTTAAAATTAAATTTGATGTTTTTATGACTCATTTGAAATGTTTGGAATTTCTTGTTTTACGCTTTTTTTTTTTAGGTATGTGGCCTGTGAGAAATTTTTTGTTCACGAAGCTGTAGTTGTTGATAGAAAAGTCCTAGAGGAAATATCAAATTTTTTTGTTGTATTATATTTTCAAAAATTTTACAAAATTTATGTTTTAAGAAAAATATTGTAAATAAAGAAGGTTAATTAAAAAGGTAATGAAACGAATACAAACACACTGGTGGTAGGCTAAAATATACATATAACACTCTGGAGACTTAAAAGGGTGTTTGTTTTTTAAATACAAAAACGAAGTAGAAAATAAAACAATATATCTGAGGTGAATAGTGCAACATTCAACGATGCTATATGGCTAATTCAGGATTGTAATGCCAAAAAGAATAGTTAATAAAATTTCAATAAAAAAAAATATCTTTTAAAAAAAAATGTATATAACAAGGTTATTGAGATAAAAATTCTTATATTTTGTTTTCGAATGACCTTTTGATAAATAATGGCGTTATATCATGCTAAGGACTATGAAAAAGAAAAAACAAAGATTCTATAAATTTTCGCAAACATAATTAAAGTAAAATTTAAAAAAATAATCCATAGATAGTAAACTAACTTTTCATGCTACATTTCAATTGAAACTATCTACAGATAATTAAATATAATAGTATGAACTTTAAAAAGAAAATTTATTAACACGAAAATTCGGTTAACACGTATACATTAGCCACATACCTACAAATACATATTTTATTAGTTCAGTACGATATTTTATAAAAAAAAAAAAAATTAAAAAAAAAAATATGTATGTATCTTTAAATTTCAATTTACTTTCCACAATGATGTACAAACAGTTAATTTTATATGATGTTTAAATTGTTAACAGTGCATAAATTTTCATATAAATAAATAATAAAATTGAATATGTTTTTTTTAAATTTTTTTGTAAAATATCTTTTCTCTTCGAAAAAATAGAAATTTAATAAATAAAAATGAAATTTCATATATAAATTATGAATTCATTATTATTCATATTGCATCCGGATTGAATTTTTTTTTTTTTATTGTTGAAATATTACTACGTTGGTGGTACTTGTAAAAAAAAAAAACAAAAAAAAAGGGCTATTTAATTATACATACATATATGCTCTAAAAAGTATCTTGACCTTTAAAATACTAGGTACATATTCATCTACAATAATCATTAAAGAAAATATTACGTAGATACATAAAATTTTATTTCTATTTTCAGATAAAATTAGATACTTATGGCTTCCATAAAAAAGAAGAAGACTTTTTTTTTGTTATTTTAAGTAAAAAAATAAAATATACCATAAAACACATGTATTATGAATATGTCAATAATTGAAAGAACGGAAATGGCCATTTAATAAAATAACTTTCACTTTCTCTCTTATAGCTTTTATTTTTTCCTTCAATGATTTTTTTTTTATTTGCTTTTATGATTTTATTTTTTTTTTTTATTTTTCTTTAAAAAACAAAAAATCTACCGACAACAATCTCTTGAATCCGCATAGAAAGTCGTTTTGAATGCCTGATTTTGGCGATTCATTCACACTTTCGCTGTTACTGTTATTATTGCTATACAAACAACATTGTGGTCTGCTTGTTGATGAATAACAAAAAAAAAAAAAAACACAATTTTTTTTTCACTATACTTATTATTTTTCGTGTATAATAATATCTATCTATCTAACTATAATATGGTACCAATAATATATAATACTAATAATAACAGCCAACACAAATTAAATTCATTTACATAAAATTTCAATGAAATATATCAACTTTCAATATTACAGAAGGTATATCGACTTAATAATCAAAAAAAAAAAAAAAAAAAGAAATACATTGATTTCAAAAGAAAGATACAATTAATACAAAAAAAAATTTTTTTTTTCTTTTTTGTAAAAAGATCTTCTTAAAAGATAGTTGCTGTTAATGAACTACATACTTGATTGTTTTTTTTTTTTTGTTGTTGTTGTTATTAACCTTTCACTTGTTCAACATTTACCAATAAATTGGATAAAATTGTCTTTGTTTTTGTTATAAACTGTAAAAATTATTATCAATGTGTGTTTTTGAATATTTTTGTAGTAAGTATATATTTATTTTTTTAAAATTAATAAAATATTTTTGTATCTGTACAATCAGATACATTAACCATATTTTTATGCATTATTTACTTCTTCGTTAATGAGACATAATAATCAATGATCTTGGACTTGGACTTGAATATATGTATGTATATGAAATTTTTCATTTGTCTCTGTTAAGTTCAAGTTGAAAAAAAAAATATATATATATTTTGATCAAAATTGAAAACAACCGAAGATAAATAATGAAGCAAAAAAAAAAAAAAATGAACTTTATAATATGAGAAAAATTAAAGAAAGGTGATCAATTGAATGGAACAAACTTTCGACATTTAATAAGAAAAATACAGAGAAGAATAATTTAAAAAAAAATAAAAAAAAAAAAAAAAAAGATTGTTTGTGGTGGTTATTTGATTAAAAAAAAAAACAATCTATGTTTCGGTCTGATTGTAAAGTTAATATTTACGAATAAATTGAAATTATAAGTAATGAATAAAATATATCTTTTGTTTTTTTTTTTTGTAGGCAATGAAAGTTCACTTTGTAACTCATTCATGCGGGATAAAAATGTATAAGATTTTTGTTGAAAATGTTCTGTATGAATAAAAAAAAAAAAAAAAATCAAGTATACAGGTGAAAAATTGAATATACATGTGAAAAATATATACATATAATAAAAATATCAATGTATTGAATAAATATTTACATAAAAAAATTTTTAGTTATACATAATTTTATATACACCAATTTAAAAAAAAAATTCATGTGTAAATTTAAGATCATTTTTACTTTCTCATTATAATATTCTCATTACGTTAATAATAATCTTACTTTTTAAAATTATAAAACTCATATAAAATTCTTTATATTAATACTGTATACATATATTTAAATAGATACAAGCATATTTAGATACACCCAACCATATCCAAAAAGATACATATGTATGTACATAATTTATTTTCTTTGTCGGAATTATTATTGAATATGCATTATTATTATGTTGCAAAAACAAAATTAAAAGGAAAAACAAAAAACTCGTATAATATGGTTCATAAATTTCGGTCAATTTTTGAATTAAATTTTTTTTTTTTAATTTTTGAAAATATGAAAAATTGAAAAATTTATGTATGTAAAAGTAACAACAACAAATAATATACATTTCGAATTGATATTTCGACATACAAATATAATATGTGTGGAAGTTGGGAGTGATAGTGATGTTAATGATGATGATGATGCTGATGATCTTAATTTCATTTTTTGAAAAGTTATGCAGTACATATACGAGTAGGGTATATACAGGTAAAAATAATTGCCTTCGCTTTTTTTTTTTTTTTTTTTTAAGTTTTATGATATGTTTTGGTGGTTTTTTTTTTTTTGTAGAAGAGAATTATTTTATGAATGTAAAATTAACCAGAGAATTTTATTTATGTTTTTTTTTTTTAAATTTTTTTTTTTTTTTTTGAAATAGTTTAAAAATTTTAATAGTTTTTTTTTGTCTTTTCTGAAATATTTTAATGTTATGATTTTCCTTCTTTTGATTTTTTTTTTTTTATTATTTCTTTTTTTTTTTTTTTCAAATTTATTTGTTATTATAATTTTTTTTTTTGTTCAGTCCTAACATGCTCCATTAACTTCTTTAGTTTAAGATAAAATTCTATTAATGTATCTTCCAAACGGAGAAAGGGCATGTACAAATATAATGATAAATAAAATATACCTACATGTATATAGTGAATGAAGTATTTTGTAGTTATTTTTTAGGTACCAAAGAGCAAAAAAAAAACAAAAATAAAACTGTATCAGACATTAATGATGTAAAAAAAAATAAAATGAAATAAAATAAAAAGTAAGTAGCAAATAAAGATAAATAAGAAAAAAAAAATTCATAAGCGGAAAAAGTATTAACGAAAGAAAGAGGTTTATCCTAAATTAAGTGTATCAATTTACTTTTTTTTTTTTCCGTATTTTAGTGTTTTTTTTTTTGTGTATATATTAAATTTCATTTTATTTTTATATATTTTGTTTTTATGTATAATTTTTTTTTTATATTTATTTTTATTTTTTTTTTTTGTAGAATGTACTTTTACATTGAACTATGTACTTTTTTTGCTTTAAGCAATTGGAATTCACTGCTTACGATCTAATTTCAAAAAACAATATAAATTGTCGACAATTACCAAAAGAAATCATCAGTCAGTATTCGTTTGTTGTACAAGTTGTATTCGGGATTTTTCATAAAATACAACTTGTAAGAAAAAGGATTTTATCATTAGAAAAAAAAAAAAAAATCGATTATTCTTTTTTTTTTGTTCTTCTCAAGTTTAATATAATTAATATTAGTTAATAAAATGTTCGCATTAAAATATAATTCATATAAATTCACATTTATTGTGTTCATTGTGTCAATAATTTTTGATTGTGCAATCTCAGCATCATCATCATCATCATCATCATCATCATCATCAGCAACATCAGATGATTGTAAGGATTCGGAATTATCGATATTATGTTATAGTACACGTGTTGCAAGGAATGTTTTTAAATCGATGCAAGATAATAATGCACCACTAACAATTGTACCAGGATTAGAAATTGTTAGAGTGCCTTCTGTATCTGCATCATTGACATCATCAAAATCATCTGGTTCATCGATTGATAAAAATTCAGTTGAATTTGATGGACGTTCAAATGATATCACTGAAGATGATTCATTTGTTGGTCGTGTTAGCAATTATATGCAAAATCATGAATTAAAAATTAAATTCTCTGATTTATTAGATAAAAGTGATTTTAAAGAAGCATTATTAACAACATTAAAATATATTGATGATGGTAAAGAAGTTGTAGGTATGTAAAATATAAAAAAATATATCGTAGAAAAAAAAAAATAATAATTTTCCAAAAACAAAAAAGTGTGTATGATGCAATATGATATGATAAATTTTGATTGATTTAATAACTCAAATCGTACCATTTAAATTTAATTAAAACATTTAACATCATTTTCAATTAAAAATCTCAAATATATTTCTTGAGGGTAAAAACTAAAAAAACAAAAAAAAAAAAAAACAACAAATTGATATCCAAATTCGAATTTATTACGAATCATAAAGTTTTTTGGAGCATTAAACATTTAATTATGATTAAATTGAACATTAAAACGAATTATAATTATCAATTTTTATTTATTTCAAAAAATTCAATATTAGAATTTGTTTTTTTTTGTTTTTGTTTTTTTTTTTTGGTTAAATTACTATTTTTATCCAATTTACTAACTCATGTAAATTAAATTTCATATTAAACGATGAATTTTATTTTTACCAAAAAATACCTACATTATTTGAATTTTCACAAATCAATTAAATTTGAATTTGTTAAATTTATTTTCATATATAGACGCACAATTATTACGATATATACATATAATTGAATTTAAATTTAAATATACTGAAAAATAAATCGTAATATTATTTTAATTTTAAATATTTTTTACAAATAATTAATTTTCTATATTTTCTAATTTGTATAAAATAATATGAAAACTTTTTCATAAATATTTCATTAGAATGAATATTTACAAAAATGAAGATATTTCACAAATAAAATTTTTATTTGAATATAAATATTTTTTATTTTCTAAAATACTTTGTCAATCAACAATTTAGATTATCTATTTTTATTTTTTATTCTAATGGAAAACAAAAAGATAAAAAAAAATGATGGAGTTAAAATAACAAAAATCATCATTTTCATAATACATGAATATGTAATTCATTCTTAATTAAATTTTATTTTACCACACTAAATGAAAAGGATTCATTTATTCTAAAAACATAATTTTCTATATGTTCCTTTTGAAAATTTTCTATGAAAAAAAAAACATTTAAATTTCTCATAAAGTTTTACAATTTAAATTCATATTACATATATTTTTGTTTTCTTCCCTTAGTCTTTTTTTTTTGCTCCTTTTTTTTTTTGTTTTGAATATAAAATAAAAATAGAAAAAAAAAAATTAAATTAAAATCTTATCATTTTATTTTTAATACACACAATAATGTTAACAAAACTTTTTCAATTAAGCTATTGTAATGTTTTAATTAATTTTGTTTTTTTTTTTTGCAATTTTCTGCACAAATTAACAATTTCAAATTATCAAAATGTATAGGAAAATATTTGAAAAAAATAAAAATAAAAATACAATAAAGTTTTGAGAGAAACGAATATGTTGAGTTCATAGACCCCTACAAATCCCTTTTTTTTTTAGAATGAAAAAAAATGAACCGAAAAAAAAATGTTTGTTTTTTTTTATCCCTTAATTTTGATTTTTATCTTAATTAAGGATATCTGACAAAAACAGTCAAAAAAATAACAAGAAGCAAAAAAAAAAAAAGAAAATCTTTAGAAAAACGAAAAACATACTTATCTCATTTTGATAATCAAATAAAAGGATTCTATGATAATTTTTTTTTTTATTTTTTTTTATTTGATTTCTTTTGGTTAATGATTCTTTTATGTTATGATTTTCACTTTATTATTTTGAATTTTTTTTTTATTTTTCATATGTTGTTGCTAATTTGATAATAAATGGAATATATGTATTTAAGTGAAATACACACGTGTCAAAATTAAGAATAAAAATGATTTTTCAAACTTTATTCTCATCATTTTTTTTTTTTTTTTGTGATTCTTTAGAGAACATAATATCATAAAATTGAACAGAAAAAAAACAAAAATCATAAAGTAAAATTTTACTTCATTATTATGTGTATGAAAAATTTTTTTGAAAGGATATTTATAAAAAAAAAATTATGAAACATTTCTTAAATATTTAAAAAAAAAAAAAAAAAAAAAAAAAATTATTCATATAAAGAATTGTAAAAAGTTAAATGTTTACTACCACACAATTTCTCACTTAAAAAATAAAAAAATAAAAAATGATCCACAAAAATAATGGATCTGTGAAAATTCGAAATTGAGGAAAATATAAATAATTTTTTTTTTTTTTTGCTTCATTTTTTTATTAATGATTTATTATTGGTTTCATCTCTAAATATACCGTAAAATTACGGAAATAATTTTTTATGTGTAATTTATCATATACATATATATAAAAAAAATATATATACATATTTACCCACCCACATAATTTCCCTTAGATACAATAATCATATGATTATGCATTAACTTCATATTTTTTATTCATTGTGTATATCCTTTCAACAATATGAGTAAATATAATTCATTCATTCATATCATGTGATATTTGATTTTTTTTCTTCTTCTTCTTCTCTATTTATAAATAAATAATAATTTTTGTATTTAAGAAAAATATAGATATTTCATAGAATTCAAATTAAATTGAATTCATTATTCAAATACTCGTGTTATATTCATTCTATTTTATTTTATCACGTGTTTATTAAGATATATATATTTATTTTGAATACATCATATACTAAAAATCAATAGATTTTGTATACTTGTAGATAATGAATAGGAATATTAATGATGTAAAAAATCATTGAAATAAAATACATAATTAAATTACATTTTAATTTAGCCATTCATTTAACAGTTCAATATTTTCAATAAAATTCTGTTTTTTTTATAATTCAATAGTTTTATTGAATTTCCCATTTCGAACGTGTTTTAATATTTTTTTCTTTTTTTCGAACAGATGAAAATTTTCAAATTCAATTAATTAATTTATTTCAAATTAAATTGAGTTCATGTTAAAATTAACAAAAATATTTTTTTAAATATTTTACAGAAGGACGTAAAAAGGATAAAGGTGGTTTAGGTGGTGTTATGATTATGGGATTAATGATGGGAAAAATGATGGCAGCATTAGGTCTTGGTGGTGTTGGTGCACTTGCAATGAAAGCTTTAGGTGTTTCAATGATGGCATTATTATTAGCTGGAATTGTTGGAATTAAAAAATTAGCTGATTCTGGTCATGATGATGGTGGTCATCATGTTCAATATATTACAGCACATGATTCACATCATAGAAAACGTAGAGATATCTATGAAAATAATAATGATGATAATGATAATGAAAATAATGATATACCATTACCATATAGAGGATGGACACATTACGCACAATATAATTAGATTTAAAAATATATAAAAAAAATTAAGTGAAGGAAAATAGAACAAATAAAAAATAAAAAAATGACCAAATGAAGATCTCTTCACGTAGCTAATAATTTAAAATTTAGCTATTTATAAATTAATTTATTTAATTTATTCAATTTAATTCCTACTATTTATTATAAACTATTTAAATGTAAAATAAAGCAAATGTGAAAAAAACAAAAACAAAGATATGTGTTTTTCTTTGGTTTTTTTTTGAAAATTTTATTAAACTAGTGGTCCCTTTTTTGCAAATAATTTATTTGAGACTATTGAAAAAACTTTTCGACCATAAAAAAAAGCCTAATCATCACAACTTTTGATGCAAATTATTAGGAAAAAAATACACAAAATCAATCAAACAAAAGGAAATATGACATGGGATACTATGTAGGATTAAAAGATATTTTCCATGATTTGATTCAGGACATCCCAAATTATCATTTTCAATCACTTAATCCTAATTCTGAACTATATCGATTTTCGTGAAAAAATGCAAAGGGGTAATGTGGGATGTCCTGAATCCCATTCTGCAAAGGACTCTGCTGTGCGACTTTTACTTTTCGAGATACAGCTTTTCAAAGTTTGCAAAAAATTATGATTTCTCAGTTTCATATTTTTTTTATCCTACATAGTATCCCATGTCAATGTTTTTAATAAGTTATACTAAGGTAGAAAGTAGAGATCCTGTTTTTTATTCTAAGATCACTTCCATGCAAAACGAAATCCTGGAAAGTCCTTTTTGAATAAATTTTTCAGGATGTCTCATTTTCATATAAAATTGAAACTGCAGGTAAAGATATTTTTTCATAGCTCATGAAATAGTTGGAGTATCGAAAAAAAATACGTTTTCTGAATTCACAAGACTCGAATCTATAAGAAGGATACCCATTCAACTAATTTCTGAGCAAAAGGAAAACAAAGTATTCTGAAAAACCAATGAACCTACAGACACCCTTTGAACTTATGTACAGTATATACGTTCATTTGTTTGTATGTACATTGAAATATAATCAATCTTTTATTAATAAAACTTTCAAATTGTGAAACGCTATATAATGTACAGAAGCTCGAATGTGACACTCATCAACACTTTTCTTTTTCTTTCCTCTTAACCCCTACCATTTTCACCATTTTTAAGCTCAAGCGTTCATAAACCGCTTAATTCTGAAAATGTACTTTTGAAAAATTTTTTTTGAATGTTCGATCTCCAAAGTAAAGAAGAACTAACATGATTTAAGCTGTTATATTTTTGATCCATAACTTTAAAAAATAAAATAAGACACAACAACTCAATTTTGACAGAATAACGAACAAAGTATAGTCAGAATTTTAAAAGTTGAGGTTTCGTATTATACTAGAAAAACATGCGCAGAAAAAAAGATACTTACACACATGCGTTTTTGTTGTTGTAACACGTTTCTTCTTTCGTATATCTACACAAAAAAGATCACAAAAACATGTAAAACATGCGCAAAAAAACCTCAACTCTTAAAATTCAGACTATAATACGAAGATCTAGATGGTATCAGCTAAATTTTTGCTTATGTCGACTTAGCGGTTTGTGGATGTGACCACAGAATTGTTGAAAAATATTCACATACTCGTAAATGAATCGACTACATACATTTTTGCTCAAACATATTTGTTTAAAAGGTCTAATTTCAATTAAATATGAAATATACCGTAGATTTTTCAATAAATAACAGGAAAGTGCTCTTGTGCTCATTTTTATTATTTTTTGTTTAATAATTTATATTTTTTACTAGAAAATATTTCAAATAATTCAAATAAAATATCTGTAGATATATTTATCCGATTCACGCCTTATTTACTACTTTAAGATATTATATTCAAATTAAAACTGCTACAAACCAATAATTTCAAAAATTAAGCAAAATTAAAAATTAAAATTTGTTTTAACTTTTTTTGCCTACATTTAGGTGTACCTAAAAAAAAAAAGAAAAAATTAAAAGTTGTAGTAGATTATAAAATAAAATTATAAATGAAATTTTTTTTCAAATTTTATTTCCGTCATGTAACGTTTTTTATTAAGTCATCTTTAGCAGTCCACTGAAAAAATTTGAAAACAATGAAAATGTGAGAAATTTTAAATAAAAATCATTCAACTACAATATTTCGAATACAATAAGTAAATACATGGTTATTTCAACTCAAAAGAATACATATATCCTTTTTTCTCCGTTGCAACAACAAAATAAAAAATTTTTCAAGGTTGTCTCGTTGATAAATAAAACTTAAAAATTGGTTCAACAAAAAAAATGTTCCTTTCATTGTTAGTCATTTAAAAAAAAAAAATTTTTTTAATTGGAATAGAATTTGCAATTTAACATTATAAAAATTTACATAAGTGAAATTCTTTGTAATTAATTGCTGTTTTTTTTTTTATAATTTTTAATTTCTATCATTTCGAAAAACAAAACAAAAAAAACAAAAAATTTCATTCAACATTGCATTCGCAATTGTAATGATGTGATAAATGATTTGCTCGTTTAATAACACATTTTTGTTTTGTTTTTTTTTTTTTTTTTTTGAAAATGTAGTTATTAGCAAAGAAGCCGTAAATTGCAACACTTTCTTCTGTTGCACGAATTTAAATCATAATAAAATATAACAGCAGTAGATTTAAGGTGTTTATTTTTTAAGAAGAAGAAGAAAATTAATAAGACAAAAAAAAATATAAAATAAAATAAAATAAAATAAAAATGTATGTCGGAGAAATTTAACTTAAAACTTAACATGATTCTAACAAATAGACTGAAAAATAATCATAAATATTATGCAATAATTTATTCAAAATAACAAAAAAACAATACAAAATTATACTAGATTTACACAAATAACAGACAATTTTAATTACTTTTTAATGCGTCGTTAATTACAAAAGTATTGTGTGAGTGTTTGTAATTTGTGAAAATATTAAATTGTTCGTTATTTGTTTTTTTTTTGTTTTTTTTTTAAATAAAATTTTGATTACAAATCACCTGTATCGTTAACACAATATATTGTGTTGTCTTCAGCTTGTTATTATTTTTTCTCCATTTTAAAATAATGCATATTTTACTATCGTTAAGTTCTATAATTTAAAAAAAAAAAAACATATTAAAAAAGATTTAAAAAAAAAAAACAATAACTTTGTTATGACGCATAATACGGATTTTACTTAATTACATTTCTCATTCAAGTGTACATATGTATATTATGTTAAAAAATTAAATCTCGATGTATGAAAACTTTTTAACGATTTATTATATTTTCGCATACTTGAAAGTTTTATGAATATTTTCATGTACAAAAGCATTGTATTGAAAAATGTTTTTTTTCTTTTTTTTTTTTTTTTCCTTAACATTCAGAATTTCGAGAATATTTCATTTTAAATTACGTAATTTTTGAATTTTTATTCAAAAAAACAACAAAAAAAACTCTGTTTTGTTTAAAAAGTTTTGTAAATTTATTATTTTTCGTGTTAGTTTTTAGAATAAACTCAGGATAAAAAATTAAAATGCACAAATTTTATAGTGCAAAATATACTATATAGAAAGCAAAGTTAACTCTTCTAGTGTCTATGGAATATTATTTCAGACTTTATATGTTTTTAAAAGCCCATAAAAACAAATCTAAGAAAATGCATAATGTTTTTTTTTTCTTCAAAATTAAATATCCTTGAGTAACTTTGAATCAGTTCAATTTTGTTGCACAGAATAAGGCGTAATTTAAAAGAAAATTTGTGGTATTATATTTTCTCTTAAAACAAAAAAAAAAACAACAATATAAATTAATGGAAAGTGTTTTTGTTTATTTTTTAAGAAGACTTAAAGATTTTAAAATTGTTTTTCTTTCAGAAAAGCTTTATACTGCAAGACGGCTTTATCATCAGCGTCTTAAATGCTCTATGTAAGCCAAAATTCTATCTCAAATTATTTTGTTTTCTTCAATGCTTCAACAGCTCAGAAACTTTTATGTTCTGTTTCGAACCCTAAGCCTTCGTTATTTTGGTTTACTATACAATTTTTTCTATCATACATGCTCCTACCGCTTTCGAATCGCTAAATTTGTTGGTAGTGAACGAAGTTATTTGAATAACAAGGCTGGTATGTTTTCATTTTTTTATGTATTCCAGCAAATTAATCCATCAACTACTTCAGTACCGAGCAATTGAATTGGTGCTCGTTTAAAGCTGAGTCAATTTGGAAGGATTCGAAACCGAGGGTCGAGTCTTCAAGCTTCAGTGTACCAGTATACTTTACTACTTTAGTCACTGATCGCACCCCTGTAACACGGATTAAAAGGAAATTTTCTAGTTATTAAAAAATCTAGAAAACTTATAAAAATTTGAAATATTAATTGAGTTTTGTGATTTTATGAAATTAAGAGTAAAATAGAATTTTAACCTTAATTGACTGAAAAAATTGAAATTTATATGTGAAAGTAATTGATATTATCTGATTTATTTAGCATAATAGTATAATTGTTTTTTTTTGTTTTTTTGTTTTTGTAAAAAGTAAATATTCTATAATTAATTTGGATAATTAAATTTTAATTTTAAATTTTTCAGTGTTACACACGCAAAATTAATCATTATTTCAAGTACCTTCAATTAATGTATAATTGTGGACATTTATGGAGTTAAATGTAGCAATGTATAATTTTTTTTTCTCTATTATTTTATGAATCTATAATGTGTTTTTTTGTTGTTGTTGTTGTTTTTTTGTAAAATTAGATGAAAACATAATTTTCACTTTATGAGTGAATATGATGCAAAAAAGGTTGTTGTTTTTTTTTTTAGTTTTATTTGATGCTTCAAGTACTTCAAGATATTCAAAAGATGAAACATTAAAAAAACAAAGAACTAAATAAATAATAATGAAAATCTTTGATCATACGAGTATAAGATTTTTTTTTTTAATATTTTGTATTTGTATATATGTACATACGTGATGTTAATAGATACTCTTGATGTTTTTATATTTATTTTTTTTTCTGTTGTATTATTAAAAAGATATATATATGTATTTTTTTTTTTAGCTGAGGTCTAATTGCATTGACCAATATACAGATTTGCTTTCATGATTATGACTTCTAAAGTGAATTTGAATTAAGATCATATTTCGTGAAAGATACTTTTATATATATCTAATTTTTCTTTTTATTTTTTCTTTGAATAAAAAAAATATATGTATAATATATTTAATGCAAAATATTAATATAAGCGCAAATTATTAAGTTTTCATTGCGTGTACATTTTTTATATAGAAGCGTTATAGTTGCATAGAGAATGAAAAATACAAATAAAAAAAAAAAAACAAAAACAAAAACAAAATGTATAAGAAAAATATGAGTAATTTTTTTTTCTTAGGTATAGTTGGTTTAAAATTCTGTATTATTATTTTTTTTTTCATCATTTAATATATCAAAGTACAAAGCAAAAAAAAAATATAAAACAGTTAAATTATGGAGAGGGGTTATTGTGTTCATTCATTGTAAAAAAACAATAAAACTCGGAGGATCAAGTTTTATTGTGATTAGTCTGCTTACTTTTGTCTACAAATTTATCTAAAAATTTTATAAATTTAAGAATCGAAAAAATCTTTTAAAAAAAAGAAAAAAAAACTGTAATTTTAAGTGATAGTGAATTGTTAATTACTTTAGGTGCATTGTGTTGTGAATAAATTAAAAAAACAAAATTAAAAAAAAAAAACAAAAAAAAAAAAACATTGATAAACAGGACATAATGAAGTTAAAAGATATCACAGTGATAAGTTCACTTATTGTGATAATTTTAATGATAAATTCATCAAATTGCATAAAAGAATTAAATAATCATACAATTTTAGATAATTTAACATGGGAATGTGCTAATAATGCTAGTTGTATTAATATGATAGCAAATAGTGTATTAAATAGATATCGAAATCAGGAATTAATTGATTTTGGATTATTTAGTGTTAAACCATTACAACCTTCATCTATTATTCATAATAATAATAATAATAATTTATATAAAAATGAAGGTAGATCATCAGCATTTATGGATTTTTTAAATGGAAATATGCTAAGAATACCAATTGGTCCAACGGTGTTTAGTGTTCAACGTTCAGATGATAGTAATTATCTTGAAATTGCTCTATTAAAAAGGATACATGAAGAAAGTGAGTTAATATATTTTTAAAAATTCTATATAAGATACAAGTTAAATATGAGTGTGTTTTCTTTTTTTTTTTTTTTAAATAATTAAAGACGGTCGTAGACATGGAGGAGGAGGTGGTGGTTTAGGAGGAAGAAGAGAGAAAAAACATGTTCAAATGTATATTCCAATGTATTTGGCTGCCACAACATTTGGTTGGACATTAGCTGCAATCAAGGCTGTTGGAGTTATAACAATTAAAGCTTTATTCGTATCTAAATTGGCATTAATTATTGCTGGAGCTTTAATAATTAAAAAGTTGTTGGAATCTGCTGCTGAAAAGTAAATAGTATAATTTTTTTTTTATTCTTTTTCATTACTGTTAATGTCATTTTTTATTTTGTTTTTGTTTTTTTTTTCAAGGATGTATGTACCACATTATCCTGAACATCATCAGCATGAACATCCATTTATGTTACCATATAATATGGAATATGCTCATTTACCACATCCATTAACAGCTGGAGCAGAAATTAGTCCTCATGAATTATATTCATTTCATGTTGGGCATCCACATGATTTACAAGCAGGTGTTGAAAATTTAGCAGCTGAAAGTTCATTAAGTCATAGTGTACAAATACAAAATGCAACACAATCACAACAAGTTGCTGCAGCATTAAATGGTGTCACGTATCCAAAAGTTAAACGTGATGATCATCAAGCATGGAGTGGTAAGTAAAAATGTTACACATAACAAAAACAAAATATGAAAATATTTATTATTGAAGTTACTTTGAAAAAGGATTAAATTAATATCTACTGCTACTCTATAATCTCATGACAAAAGTTGTTTATTAAATTTTATTTGGATTTCGTGATTGTAATTTTTATGAAAAATAATGAGATATTTTTTAAATGACAAAAAATCCAAAATTCAAAGATACTTTTGTTAATAAAAAAAAAAAAAGAAAAAAAAAAAAGAAAAATAGGGATTTTGTGAGAAAAAGTGTTTTAATAGTCTGGGTTATTTTTGTAATGGTGTGAATTTAGAATTTTCATATTCATTTGAGATTTTCTAAACAATTTAAAGTAAAATAATGTGCAAAAAATCTGCATAATTTAAACATTGATTCTTTTTTACATGTTTTCTTTAAAAAAAATTTAATTTTATAAATTCAGTTGAAAAAAAAAATTAATAAACTAACCTTTGAGCTTTCAATAGAAATGAAAACTTACTACGTAAAATCATTTCATTCAAAATTCAATTACCTTTTCTTCACAAAATTTTTCAATTTCTATCTATTAAAATATAGAATCTTCTTAATCTTTTATATATTTTAATAATGCCTTATTAGAGTAAAAGTTTCATTAGACTTTCATTATATACACTTAAATCCTTTTAGCATATTTTATACTTAAATTAGTATTATCTTGTTACAAGACGTATAATTTACACCTTTTTGTTTTGATATAGCAAAAATACAGGATAAAATAAGGAAACAAATTTAATAAGAAGAATTTAATAAACTTTATTTTTTTTTTTAAAAAAACAAAAAAGGTCAAAATATTTAAACTTTTTGTACACAATATAACCTTTTTTTTTGTTTTTTTTGTTTTTTTTTGAAAAATTTATTAACAACGAGGAAGTAATTAGTTTACGTGTCACATTTTAACACTTTTTACCTTAATAAACCATAAATTTCGTTTTTTTTTGTTTTGTTTTGTTTTTTTTTCAATTAAAATTTTTTTAAAAATAAAAACAAAGAAAACTTCTAATTTATTAATTTAATTTTTCTTTTTTTTTTTTTTTTTTTGTTGTCAGGAATAAAAGCGAAACCCATGAATTATGTTCAATCAAATAATCCACTTCATGTGTACCGGAAATTATAAGGGGAATATTGTGGGTTTTTGTTTTTTTATAAATAACAGCAACAGCAACCACGACAACAACAATAAATTTAGTGATTTTACTATATTTAAATAAAACTGTTAAAAGAAAAAAAAATGTAATTAAATTATTATTTTTGTTAAATTTATTTTATTTATTGTTTTTTTTTTTTTAATTTTTATTGTTTGTTTTGTCTTTTTTTGTTTGAAAAAAAAAAAATAAATTATTATTTTATTTATTTATTTATTTATTTGATTTTAATTAATATAGATAAAATTAATAAAATTTAAATATAAAATATATATATATGTATTTTTGTGTATATAATATTTGAACAAAAAATTAAAAAATTTAAAAAAAAAATAAAATAAAAAAATAAAACGAAAATTGTAATTTATATAGAATAATTTAATTTGTTATTTGTTGTGTAATATTTATACATTTAAATTAGCAAGAAAAAAAAAATATATAAATTAATAAATAAATTAGATAGTTAAACAAAAAAAATAAATAACAAAGTATTTAAATCAATAAAAATAAATTCTGTAGAACAAAAACAAAAAAAAAAAACAAAAAAATACATTAGAAAAAAATAAAGTTGAATAATGAATTTGTAGAAATTTATCACAGATTATTTAAAACTACGCTGTTTTTTTTTCTTTTTTTTTTGTTAAAATGCCAAATGCAGTTTGGATTTGAATTTGTTTTTTTTTTAGTGCTCATTTTTTTTGTATCTTTTGTATCTTTTGTATTTGTTTTTATTATTTTGTATTTTGTATTTGTTTATAAATGATAGTAATTACATGGCTGATGGTATAAGAAGAGATTATGTTTAGAAAATAAAACAAAAAAAAAAAAAAAATAAAAGATAGATATTACTTAAAATGAAATAATATAAAATTCAGCTGAATAGAATTAATAAGATTTTCATTTAAGTATACTAATTGAAAATATTCATTATAATTATGTACGTTATAATTTTAAATTTTAAATAAAAAAAAAAAATATTTAATAAATAAATTTAACAATTTAAAAAAATAATTAACAAAAAGAAGGAAAAAAATTGTAACATTAAAAAAAAAATTAAATACGTAAAATTAAAAAAATTATATATCTATTAAAAATTATAATTAATAAAATACATGATCTAAAACTATATTCATATACTCGCAAAATATATTACTCTGTTAACAATAATGTTTATAAGAATGTTCAGTTCAAAAATCGATAATAATTCAAAAAAAAAAAAAAAAAAAAAACTTCAATAAAATTTATATTTCAGTTTCAGGTTTTTGTTCAGCAAATGCAATTTCATGAACATCTAATAATTTACCTGGTACATCTGAGAAACCTTCAAAAAAACCATCTAATGCACGTGCCCATCCTGAACTATATGAATCAGTATGATGATCATGTGAATGATGTGGATGTGCAACAACATCATATGTAACATGTTTTTTAGATAATAATTTTTTTAAACCAATTATAACAGCTAATATTAATGCTATTTTAGATATAATTAATGCTTTACCAGATACTAATAATAAACCTTTTAATATTAATGCACCAATAACACCAATTTTTGTTATAATTGCTGTCATTAATATACCACCTAATTGATGTTTTTTACCTCTTGCATCTTCATATGCATTTATTGGACTTATTGATAAACCTAAATTAAGATTACCATGTTCTTCAGTTGTTAATATTATATCAGCATTATCATATATTTTATAACGTAATTTTCTACTACGTATAAATTTCCACATTTTATCAGCTAATAATAATCCCAATGCTTCATCATCTGATTTAATTGCTCTAGCAAGTAATATATCATCATCTGGATCATCAGGTACTTCAATACCTCTGAAAAATTAAAATAAGAAAAACAAATTTATATTGAATTGAAGAAAAATAAATTTAAAAAAAAAGCATTGAAAACACAAAACAATTTAATATTACAAGAGAAAAATTCTGTGGTCACATCCACAAACCGCTTAAGTTGACATAAACAAAAATTTAGCTGATACCATCTAGATCTTCGTAGTACTTTGTTCATTATTCTGTCAAAATTGCATTGTTGTGTCTTATTTTTTTTCAAAAGTTATGAATCAAAAGCATAACAGCTTAAGTCATGTTGGATCTTCTTTATTTTGGAAATTGAAAATTCAAAAAAAAATTTCTCAAAAGCACATTTTCAGAATTAAGCGGTTTGTGGATGTGACCACAGAATAACATTTTTATGTAATTCTTCATGCACATGTTGGTATACAAAATGCATAACATCAGATACTATTAATCTTTGAGTATATATGTACATGTTATAGGTATATAATATGTAATTTAATTTGTAGTCAACGGTAATGACATGACACTATTGTATGTACGTAATTTATTATTTTACACAATAAAGGAAAAATAGTAGAATACGAAAAAAAAAAAAAAAAAAAGAAATTAATAACAAGGAGGAAGTTAATTAGTTGAACTAGTTCAATGTAACGTGGAAAATATTCTCTTTGTTGAAATTATTCTCATTCATTTTTATGTATAGTATGTATTTTATTTTATTTTTTTTTTAATTTTTTTTTTTTTACTTTTTTTGCAAAATCCATGATGAAGATATTGACCTAATTATTTCAATAGGAGTCATTTTATGGCCTGTCATTATATAAATTTTCATTTTGAATTATTATGCCACAGAAAATTAAGACAATCATTGAAATGTTGATTATATATTATCAGTTTGTTATGTGCTAATTTTAATATATAATTTAAATTTAAAATTGAATTACATATTTTTTTTTTTCCTTCTTCTTTAAATCAAAATAAAATTCTGAATTTAGCACATCGAATTTTAATTTTATTTTCGTGAAGGATTTACAATTTTTTTTTTCTTTCTTTTTTTTTTTTAAATAAATTACAATACCAATAAATTGTTGAAATTTCGAAAGCAAATCATAATTAATTCAATGAAAAGTAAAAAAATTTTCCTAAGTTAGATATATCTTCAAGGACATGACAAATGTCAATCCTTTTTTTTTTTTTTTTGTCTTCTTCATTTTCTTAAATTATAATTAAAGAAAAAAATAAAAATAAATAAAATATTAAAATTCTATTTGAAATTAAATAGATAAATTTCAGAGTATAATATTATTCTTTAATTCATATTTTTGAATCATTTTAAAAAAAAAGGAGTAATTTCTTATATACTGTATACATATATTCAAGGTTGTCTGAAAACTTTAGAATATTTTAGAATATTGAAATATTAAATCTAAAAATTCCATTAAAATGATTATATCTTTTTTTTTTTTTTTTTTTTTCAAAATTACAATTCTATTCATAAAATGAAACATAAAAAAACAAAAAATTCCAAATGGTATACTTTAATGAATATAAAATATTTATTTAAATATCCTTTTTCAATTTAACAATTTCAACTTAGAAAATTATTATATTACAATGAAATTGAATTTTAACATTAGATTATTATCAAACTATGGTAAATAAAAATAAATAAATATAGAGAAAAAATAAATTTTTTTTTTTTGGTTTCTTATTGTAATAAAATTTCTTGAGGTTAAAATTTTTCAAAAAATAATAAAAATTTTATGGTTTTTTTTTTGTTGAAATTGTATATAATATCATTTTAAAAAAAAGGAAATTCTATGAAAATATTATACAATAATATACTAAAGAGTAAAAATTATTTTTTTTTTGTTCTAAGAATAAATTTGATAGAAATCAAGATATTTTCTATAAACAAAGTTTATTGTTTTGTTTGATGTTTTCTAGAATTACATTTAAAGTGTGAAAAGAACAAAAAAGAGAAAAAAAAAAAATTATTTTCGATTTGATATTTTTAGCGGTTAAGTATAATGGATATCTCATAGAGTAATTTTAAGGATATGACCTATAGTAACAAAATTAAATAGAAAACAATTCTTATGAAATTTAATACTTTAAATTTCCGTTTAGAAGTTTTTACGGTATTTATAAGGTATAATTGACTTGACAAAAAATTTTAAAAAAATTAACTATGTTTATTCACAGAACAGTATTT
This sequence comes from Bombylius discolor, assembly GCA_939192795.1. Lineage (NCBI taxonomy): Eukaryota > Metazoa > Arthropoda > Insecta > Diptera > Bombyliidae > Bombylius > Bombylius discolor. Next base: position 14,191,017 of record OW584241.1, on the reverse strand, counting down.
TCAGAATTATTTCAACGGAAAATCATAATCATAAAAACATGCCAACACCTACACCATTAGTATTTTTTTTTATTTCATCCTTCTGTTTTTTTTTTCTTTTTTTTTCCTTCTTTAATTCTTGGAAAATTAAATTAAAAAACTTTATGTTACATAATATAATTTAATAATTTATTATGAAAATAAATAGGAAATAAAAGAACACACATACATATTAAAAAATTACGTCAATTTTTATAAAGTTAAAATGAAATTATTCTATTTTTATTTTTAAGAATGAGTAAATAAGTTTGTATGTCTTTTTTATTCTTAAAAAAAAAACAAAAAAAAATCAAAAAAAAAAAAACAAATACCGAAATTTGAAAATATATGCTGTTTCGTTTCAAAATAAATTGAATTTGTTTCGCAAGAATAATAAAATACATCAACTCAATTTATTTAATTTATAAAATTATTGTTAGGAAAAAAAAAAAAACAAAATAATATAGATGATGAATGTATTCGTATATTTATCATTCACATCATAAAAATACGCTTACATAAAAGGTCATCTCTAAATTTATTACAATTGTCATTTTCTAACAAATGACATGAATATAATAATTTTCCCGTGTGTGTAAATTTTGCCTCTCAAAATGAATACTGAATAGATATTGTGTTGAAATTTAGAAAAAAAAAAATTTATTCAAGGATGTAGTGACCGTAAAAAATTAAGAAAATCATTTTTTTAATAAATTGTTATTATTTTGTTCATTCCATGTAGACCAGAGAGTCTGCACAGAACAACGAAAGATGCGATGTTCTAGAAGAACTCCAGGAAAGGTTCCTTTTTTTTTATTTAGATACATTTTTCTTTGCAAATTATTCAAAATATATCTTAATATTTGTATTTACTTGTAATTAGAAGTTTTAGTTATCACATGAGTGAAGAAAATTTGTACCACCTTTTTTGAAAATGTAAGGATATCCTTACTCTATTGCCTATATTGATTAAAAAAGCTAGTAGATTTAGAGTTCCAAATATTACAAGTGGTATTGAATTTTATAAAAATCGGTCAAGTTATTCTCAAGTTTACACGTAAAATTGCCTTGTACGGACTAACCCTTTTAATATTTAAAAATTTCAATTTTTAAACAAACACTCACCTGTTTTCAGTGATTTTCAAATTTCTTGAAATTTCTATTGATGTTTTTTTAAATATTCTATTCATGTAAACAACTAATTTTAACATCATACATGAATGATTATCTCTTTGGGCACATTTTTCTGTTAATTTTTTAAAAAATTCATCTTCTAATTGATTTCGATTAGCTGCATGAACCTAAAGAAATTTTTTTTTTTTTTTAAAAAAGAAAAGAATAAAACAAGATTTTTTATTTTTTTTTTTTAAATAATTTAACTCATTTAATTTTCATTTATGTGATTTCCCTTTAATATACAAAATATTCAACAAAAATTAAAAAATAGAAAGCGTTTCTTTTCAAAACAAGATTCTTATCGTTTGTGAAATTGAAAAGTTATTTACTGCGTTCAACGATAAACATTTTTTCTCATAATTTTTAAATCATTAAATTTTAAAATATATCCTTTCAAAAATATAAACTAGAAGTCGTTAACACTTTATGTTTAAGAAAATATGAATAACAACAAGAACAAAATTTTGCTATCTTAAATTTAATAAGCGTAAAGAAAATTTTGTTTGTATGCGTGTTAAATTTTTAAAAAGATTAAACATGAGAAATAATTTAATTCAACTTTCATAATTTTCTAGAAAATTTTTTCTTCTTCTTCTTTTAATAACATAAAATATTTCTAAAATTTAAAGAACAAAAATTAAGATATTAAATAAAAGGATGATTTTTAACCGCATAATAAATAAATTTAGATTGTTTTTATTATCATAAAGGATATAATTTTGCGTATTAGAATGATAAAAAAAAAAAAACAGATAATATCAGAAAGAAATTCAAATAAATGTCATGATTTATTTTTTCAATCTTGATTCCTGACACGTAATAATATAAAGTGATAAATATATACATATACAATATGTATGTATGTTTACTTTTCATATGTGATGCAAACTCATTCAAGATTTAGAATATTTTGACTGAATCCTTTTTTAAAAAAAAATAATAAGGAAAATAGCAAGATAAGATAAATAAATAAACAAAGCATATATTATTACAATTTTTCAAGATTTTATTACACATTCAATATTTTTTTTTTTCATTTGTAAAAAAAAAAAACAAAAAAAACAAAAATTTTTTCATATACTCATCAATCAATCTTTTCAGTTGTGACTTTGATAAGTCACGTAAAATGATATAAGATTGGAATGTTTTTCACATTAATTCGAAATTTTTGTGATAAATCTTTAAGGAAAAAACGTAATTTTATTTATTTTTTATACGATTTGAAAAAAAAATATTTGAACGTTTATAATAATTTCATATCATTGTGTTTGGAAAATTACACATATTTTTTTTTTTTTGTTTTCAATTTTTTTTTTTTTTTTATTATTTGAATAACTGTATCAATAGTGACGTTATGTTTGCATATATGAAAATATGTGAAGAATAAGATAAGATACAAAAGAAATAAAGTTAAATAAATATTTAAACTCTCATATATACATACATATATGTATATTGAAAATAACGATACGTATATTATACATACGCAAACTCGTACTTTATTATTATTGCGAAAAAAAAAAAATCGTTCAAAAGAAATCGTTTTAAATTTAATTAATTTCATCTGATGCAACATAAAAAATTAACATGTTTTTTTTTTTATAGGTACATATTTAAAATTTTGAAATTATGAAAAAATTTTCATTGACCTAATTATTATTTGTCCTTTTCCATCATAAAAAATTTCTTTATTTTATAAATAATCTACTTTCACTAATATACTTATTTAAAATTTACGCTAAAAAAAAAATGTAGAACACATACATAGTTACAAGTATATATTATACAAAAATGCTGTTATCACCAAATCCGTCATTAAATATTTATAAAGCTTTCCCAAATACAAATATGTACATACAGACATATTTAGAAAATGTCTACTATAAAATGTAACCATTTTCGGAAAAAAAAAAAAAAACGTCCTATTTGAAAAAAAAAAAAAAAAGAAAGAAAGTTATTCTCTTTATTTTCTTTTTTTTTTTTGTTTTTCTTTTTGAAATTTAGAATATGATAAATTTTTTATAATATTGACACCATCGCGAATCGAAACAAAAAATATAAAAGCAAAAAAACAAAAAAACAAAAGGATATACGTGGTAGCATATATTATGACATCTTAAAAATTCACATCAGACGCACGTATCGTCATTTAACGTTCAACATGAAATTCATATAAAAATAACAAGCAAAAAAAAAAAATAATAAATAAATAAAATTTGTAAATAGAAAAAAAAAATAAAACAAACAATTTTGTATATTAAAGGTATACACACACAATGTATGAGTTATTTAAATATACATAAAGCTTATAAAAACCATTTCGTGTTTTTTTTATTTTTATTTTTTTTCTGTTTTTTTTACCGTATTATCATTAGAATTGACAGTAGGATTTGCGTAGGACATTAAAAATAAACCAAATACAAGAAATATTTCCAGTAGCTTCATTTTGATAAAATAACTTTTATACAGTAATCACGTTTTTTTTTTTTTTGATTTTTATTTTTTTTGAGATTTTTCTTTTCCTTTTTATTATCTCACAGTCTCACACTATATATATTTTTTTTAAAGGATACGACGAATAACAAATTAACACTCTTTTTAGCAACTACTTCTCTTAATTTACTTCTTTTCTACTTTTTTTTTTTTTGCACTACAAAACTTTTTTCTAACACCATAATTTAAAAAAAAAAAAAAAAACTAAATTATGAAAATTCGGTAAAAAAAAATAACTGCCAATTATCAAATTTTAATAAATCAAAATAAACACGAACAAAATTTAAAAAAAAAAAATGAGAAAAATCAAAAATCCAACAAAACAAAAAAAAAAAAAAACAAAAAAAAAATACGTTATTATTCGCTGATGCTATGTGTATGATATATTGTACATTTGTAATGTGTAAATAATTCTAAATAATGATGATAACATGGTGATACAAGAAAACCTAATGAGTTTCAAAGCTTCTTGTTTATCGTTTATATGGATTTTGTTTTTGAAATATTCAATTAAAGTTGAATAAATATTAAAATAAAGTTTGTATTGGATTTGTGCTTTTCATTTGAAATATTTATTCTTTTTTTTTTTTTTTTTTTCTAAGAGAAGAAGTAATCTAGTTATAAAGTGTACATGAAATACAAATACAAAAATTAACCATATAATTGAAATTGAATAGAATATCAAGTTCTCATTATCGTTATCATCATTAACATCACAACACAACATCAAAAGACTAGACTTGTAAATATGTGCGTTTTCTTATTAAAACTTAGATACAACAGCAATATTATATGTATTTTCTATGATACCACATTTTCATCTTGTTTTTCTTCTCCATACCACCATATACTTTAGCTTAAATTCAGGTTAACCTGGATATATTGCATTTTAACAGAAAATTTTACAAAAACAGAAAACTCCTATACATAATTTTGTTTTTTGTTTTTTGTTTGTTTGTTTTTTGTTTTTTTTCTCTTGAACAAAACTATCTAGACGACAACATACTTCCATTTTAATTTTATGGTTGAAAAACTTGTTTTTTGTTTTTTTTTTTCATGAATATAAGTTCAAGATCTTTGGAAAATAAAAAGAAAATTTTTTATTAAACAATAAAAAAAAAATAAAGGAGAATTCGAAAAATAAATACAAAACATAATAAAAACTGATTTTTTTTTTGTTCTTCACACAAAAGATACATTTTACAATATTGAAAAAAGAGTAAAAAAATATTATGGTTTTTTTTTTCGTTCCTGATTTTTCAAAAATCTTGTTGTATCTATGTATTATTTTCACATAAATTATGAATCGATAAAATCTTTTATTTTATTTACAAAATAACAAAACACAAAAATTATATTTTCAACCCTTAGCCTTTAGTATATAGTAACCATATTTTCATTGATTATTTATTGAGTATCTATTGAAGAAAATTGTAGTTATAATCTTGTTTATAACTGTGTTTTCTTTATATCATCTTGTGTTAATGTTTTCTTTATTGAATATTTTTTTTTTTTTTTTTTTTTTTTTTTGCAAAAGATAAAATGAAGATCTCAGATCTCGTATTCATAAAAATTATTATATCGAAAAATATACCAGATACACCAATTTAACATTATTTATTTATTTTTTTTATTATCGTTAAAATAGATGCATACCTATTTACAAAAGATTACAGTAAGTTTTCAAGTTCAATTGAAAAATATAGAAAAAACTAAGTCGAAAATAGAAAACAGAAAAACTTTTTATCTTTTAATTTAACAATGGTAAATTCACTTTCACTTAAACAGTTACTATTATCTTTTAAAAAAAAAAAAAAAAATCTATTCTTATTTTTTTTTTCCTATAACATTCTGTTCATTTTTCTTCGTTTTAAGTTAAGCATCATAAACAGGATTGAAATAGAAAGAGTATTTTTTTGTTTTTATTTTTTTATATTCTATCATTAAATAACAATAACATACACCATTAAATGGAAGCGTATAAACATAAACTCATGAACTTTTGTTAATATGTAATAAAAGTTATTTTCATTTTATTTTATTTTTTTCCTGAAAAATTATATTACTGTTATATGTATATAATATAAACATTATAAAAATGTAACACAAATAAAAATAAAGAAATCTGATACAATAATTTTTATGTAGGTAAAATATAAATTCCAAATAAAAGAGTGAACAGAAACTAGCGAAAAAACAAAGAAAATATAGGTGATTTTCCAAGTCATAAGTAATTTATGAATTGAGTATAAAATCAGAAAAATATTATGTGCAAAGGAGGAGAAGTAGGCATATAATATGTACATATAATATACTTTCTAGAGGAATTTTATATGTTAAATTTAATTTTTGAAACATCTTAAATTTAAAAGGTATTCAAAAATGGATTTAAGCTTTTAAGGATTTTTGTTCAAAAACTGAGAAAAAATACACATACATATGTATTCACCTGTAGTTTTTCATAGATTGCGAATCACCTAACCATTTAAGATAACTTACTTTTCTGAAAGGTTGTTTATAATATGTTCAATTTTTTTTTTTTGCTATACTTCCGATTAGAGACCGTGAGATATCGAAATAAAGCCTTTTGATATAAAAGTTTTGGAATGTCCTCTTTAGCGTGACATATGTACTTATTGGAGCAAATTCCATTTTACAGTCGAGAAGTGTCGTTAAAAATTTTGTAACAAAATTGACAGGTTTTATAAAATTCGTTATTTCTCAGTTTCAGGATATTCTAGAATAATAACGAATAGTGCGTTTTAAAGAGAGTTTATTTTTCTTTCTAACACACTTTATTTCATTTCGATTTAATTAATGATTCTTGAGGTATAGATACTTCAAATAAAAATTTTGTGTTTTTTTTTTTTAAATCGAGTTTTCAAATTCTTTTGATGACGATATACATATCTCTGAAACTTGAAAGAGGACAAGAGGACATATTATATATTTTTCGGTAGAGAAAAACCTGTTAATTTTGTCACAAAATTTTTAACAGTACTTTTCGCGTGTAAAATGGAATTTGCGTCAACAAGGGCATATGCCACACTCCAAAATAGCGTTCCAAAAAAAAATCCCGTTTCATTAACTTACGCTAACTAATATTATATCCGTTTCAAAGGTTTAGGTCCACTAGTGTGTAGTGAAAAACTGTTGTTAGAAGTGTCTTAGAAAAAAACAAAATTCGAATTGGCCAGCCACCAGTGATAAACAACATCTGATGGTACATCCGTGTGCTTTAACGTTTTACATCTGCAAAAAAATAGCTTTTTAAATGTAAAAGCTGAGTATTATCGTCATGCACGTATGTAAAATAAAAAAAAAAGTAATTTCGAAAATTCATTTTCATTAATTTGAAAAAAAAAAATTCTTCAGTAATATTTCAACAATTAAATTTTAATTTTTTCCCCAAATTTCATCTATAAAACAATTTTTAATTATTTTTTAATATTTTTTTTTTTTTTTTCAAAAAAGAAAACATGTTAAAATGCTTGATAACTTTTTACTTTCTTTTAAAAATTAAACATGTTTAACTTGTCTGTAAAAAAAAAAAAAATAACGGTTTATGATAATGATCGACTTATATTTTAACAGGAAATTGAGTATTAGTAAACAGTAAAATTCTCATACATAAGTACGTACTATATGTGCATTTGAAGTTTAAAATTTAAAAAAAAAAAAAAACAAACAAACAAACAAAAAAGCATATTATAAGCTACTTTTAATGTACAACAACAACAATCATAACAAGAATTTAATTGAGAAAAAAATTTTTATACATACATAATTGGAAAATTTCAATATAAAATGTTTAAGAGTGAAAAATGGAAAAACGAAGAAAAAAATTAAAAAAGTAATAAAATAGAAAATACAAATGTGAAAATGAAAAAAAAAAAAAAATGAAATCATTGTAGAAATTGTTTTCACTCCATAATGGAATCCTTATCGTTTATCTAAGATATTTATTTATAATTTAATAAAGTTGATTAAAAAATCTTTTTTTTAAATTTTTTTTTTTGTGTTTGTAAATATGAAATTACAAGCTATTTTTTCGTGAAAAATATACCAACAAACTTGTTTTAAAGAAAAAGTATCTGTTACTTTTTTTTTTTTTTTTGGGTTTGTTTGTTCGAAAATAATTCCTAATATATGGAAAATATTTTGAAATTTGAAGAATAAATGTAAATAATCAATATATCAAATCGATTTAATTCATGAATTTAGAAAGTACATATGTGTGGCTTATAACAAGAGTATAAGAATTATGTGTATAAAATCATTTAATAATCAGCATTTTCACGTCATAATTTAGTGAAATAATTTGAAAATTAGTAGAAAAATGAGTTTTTTTTTAAATATGAAACGTTTCGAATTAATTAATTCTTAAAAAACTTGAAAATATGTCACTGAATTGTAGCACATACAAACATATACTAGCAACTGAATTTGAAAGTGACTTTGAAGAGAAAATATTTCAGTTTAAAAATTTTATATATAGTACTCATCTATAGTTAAGAAAATCAACTACTACCGTTAGAAAAATCTGTGAGTTGACCGAAAATATTTCGTTTTACTTACTTACTTCTGTTTAATATTTAATTTAGTCAGATTTTTAGTTATTCGTAATTGAGCTTGTTGACAATTCTGGAAAATTTATGTCTCATGACCGCTTATTAGCTCTACTTACCACTATTTACACATTTACCATAATAGTACATATCTCGTGAACCTCAACCAATCTGTTCCTTTTACAAATAATCATTGTCAGTTACACATTTCCTGATTGACTAAAGCATGTAATTCTTTCAGTTATTCCTTCCTCACATTTTGCTGCATGTTAAAGATTTTTAGTTACTGCAACAGAAATTAACAATTCTTATAATTATAATGGTCTCATAAACACGCCATAACTTTCAAGGTCAAATAACTAGCTAATCTAGTAAGTTTACCTCATACAGTCATACACACTTAACCATCTTGTGGTCCTTGCTACTGTAGCGTAGACAAAAGTTATGGCCTTCAGGGTTTCAGTCCCATTTGCCATACTCATTTTTTTTTTCTTTTTAATAATTTCACCTACTAACTCTTGTAAGGTGTTTCGACCTCTCAGATTTCCTGTACTGCATAGTAGTTCTTGGAAAATCCTTTCCTTATACATCTTCTAAAGCCTATATAGTATAGTCATACGCTATCTACCCAGTTCACACATATTTTTACATATACCTACTTAGCAATATTTTCGTATCATTGAATAATTTTCTCTTACTCCCATTAAATCCTGATTCTTCATTCTCTGATTTGTTTTCATTTCACACAAGATTTTTACTGCAAAACTTCAACAATTTCAAGGTTTTATTTTTATGAGAAATTCCATACATATACATAATATTTTTGTTTTCAAGATGTCTGAACGAGATTTTTGTTAAAGATTATCTTGAAAAACAAAAAAAAAATGTTTTTATGACAAACAAAAATAATTGTTTTGAATAGTCTCTTTGAACAATGGAAAAACAAAATATTTAATAATACAAAGAAAAAAACACACACCCACACACACACACACACGAAAAAGAATAAATGTTTAGCCAGTTTTATTGCTTTTTTATGATTTATTTAATTCGAATAAAAAAAAACTTTATTCGAAGGAGATTATGATAAAAATAACATAGGAAGTATTGTTTTATATTATTCTTGTTGTTATTGTTGTTATTTTAATAAATTCTGTATTTTATAGTCTATTTCCCCAACAAAAAAAAAAAAAAAAAAAAAAAAAGGATTCTGTTCGATTAATTTCGCCTTTACTTTTTATTGTCTTTTTTGCTTTTAATATCCGTTTAGTGTGTAAATTTTGTTACTATATGAACCTTTTGTTTTATAGACGATCCTTTTTTTTTTTTTTGTTCTTCAAAATTTAACATTTATGTTGATATCAAAAGGATAAATGTATATTAATAGCTTTATTTTCTCTTTTTTTTTTTTTTCTGTTTAGAAGAAATTGAAGCAACTAGAAACGTTTTTATTTTTCCACTTTGAATAAAATTTTTAAACAAAAAAAAAATTTATGAGGGATTTTTTTTTTTTTTTTTTTAAATAAAAACAAAGGCCTTTTAATTTACTGTTCTTACTAATTTAATTTTACGTAGTAAATTACTTAATAATTTTTTTTTTTTTTTACAAATTTTTAATAATAAATAACTTAATTATTACAAAAAAAAAAGTGAAAATGTAAATTTATTGAGATTTTTTTTTGTTTTTTTTTTTAAATTATTACTTAACAGTTCCGTTTTTTTTTCTCTTTAAATTATTTGGCATCTTTTTTGGTATTACTTCTGTATTCAGAATATCCTTGATAAGCTAAATCATGCCCAGATTCTCCAAATTTTATACCATTATTAGTATTTTCTAATATAGAAGATTTACTATAATAATCAGAATATGGTTTAGCAAATGTTGGTTCAGATCGATAAAATGGATTTCCATTTGAAAAATGTTGTTCATTATTGTGTGCATGAAATGATGCAGCACCAATACCTTGTGGTGAATATTGAGGAAAACCATTTGAAGAATAATAATTTCCATAATTCTGTTGTGGTCTACATAATTTGAAATAAGCAAAAAGACCTAAAAAAAAAAATAAGTAAATAAATAAATAAAAAAAAAAAAACAAATAGAAAATTAAAAATATATATATACTTTCAGAATTTACTTATAGGTAAATTAATTGTTAAACTGTTTTAAATAGAAAATACTTTTTTATCAAAACACAAAATATAAATTGTGGTAGAAAAAAAAAAAAGTAAAAAACAAAACAAAACAAAAAAAAATTCCATTTTAAATAAAATTGAATTTCTATTTTGTGTATTTTGGTATTTGTGACGGATTAAATTTTTCTCTTCACCGTCATTTCGAATAGCAATAAATTTAATTACAAATTAACAAATCAAATGAAAGGCTTTCATTACATCTGTATAATGTTTTACTTTTACCCTATTTAAATTCTAGAATAAAATTAATTGTGTGGTAAAATGAACAAAATAGAAAATAAGTGTATAATTTTATAGAAACAAAATATTTGAAATGTATAAAATTTTTCAAATCTATTTCTTTTTGTTTTTTGTTTTTGTATATTTTATGTTTGTTCGCATGTATATGCTTTGAATTTTAATAGCAATTAGTAAAATTGTAATTTTTAACCTATAAATTTTTATCATTTTCCTTCTTTTGTTTTCATGAAGAATAAAATACTACAAAAAACATATTTACAAAAAAAAAAAAAAAAAAAGATAAAATAGAAACGACAAAAAAAAAAAATTCATGCTAGAATTCTAAATTGCTCAAATTATTCTAAACATTTTTTTGTTTTTTTTTCAACACCATTTTTTTTATGTTTAATTTCGAATTCATGTTATATATTTTTTTTTTTAAATTTTCATCTCTTAGAATGAAAAATCATGTCATATTTACAAATTGTGTTATGCGTTTACATAAAAACGAGGAAAAAAAAAGTAGTAAACAAAAAATAATTTTATTTTTCTCATGCTTCGTTTTGTTTTTATATGTTTTGATTTTTAATTTTGTTTTGTTTTTTTTGGTTTTTTTTTTCTCAAAACAGGTAAAAATTTATTATAAATTATATAAATACCTGGAAGGACAATAGCAGCAAGTCCTAATAATTTTTTTAAACTAACTAATCCCAATATAAATGGCAGGAAGAGAAGAAGTTTCAATTTAAATATTTTCAATACTAACAAAAGAGGGATGAATAGCTTCTTTAACTTATGACGAGCTAAAAAAAAAATATTAGAAAGAAGAAAAAAAAATTAATTATGATCTTGTTTTTTGTTTTGTTTTTTTTTTAATAAAAAGCAAAGTGAAAGAAAAAAAAATTTTATAAATAAATGAAATGAAAAACAACATGATGAATATCTAAATTATTTTAACAAAATATGTTTTTTTTTTTTTTCTTGTTTACATAAAATATTTAATTTATTTATACTTACTGAATAAAGGAGCTTTCTTATCTTCAATAACATCAAGTTCATCCGTAATACCATCAATAAATCTCGGAGAATAACGTCCACCCTCTGTGTATTCTTCGGGTATATGAACTTCAAGAGCAACAGATTTAACAAATCTGTTTAAGATTTAACAAAAAAAAAAAAAAAATAAGTAAAGATAAATTTGTGAAAAGCTATTTATGACTAAATTGTATTTTTTTTTTTTGTGCCTTTAAATAAGTATTAAATAGCATGTAAAATTTTCCAACTGTAAAAAAAGGAAATCTATGTCTTTAGCTTTTCAAAAAATTTTTTTTAATAAAATGCTTACTTTTGTGTGCTCTGTACATTTAATAGCAAGAAGAAGAAATTTTGTCTAGTAAAATTTTCTAAGTTGCATAGAAAAAAGGATAAATAAGAGAACATAAAAGGATTAAGTGGAAAAACTAGATATGATAAAATGAATTTAAAATTTTCATTTAGCTTTAAAAAATAAAAAAAGCTTAAGTATTAGTAAAATTTTTGGTATTCGTTCGTTCGCTTTTTATATTAGAAATTTCAAAAGAAGAAAAAAATCTTCTCAAACAAAGAAAAAGAAAAAAAAACAATCCTTATAAGTTTTCATTCTCTATACTAGAAACACATTTTATAAAAATCTTACTTTAAGAAATCTAAAAACAAAATAATCATAAATTTTAAATTTAACTTATAAATCTCACCTTTCTACTTTTCTTAAAGCAAATTTAATCAATTGATCCCATTCTGAATCTGATGATCTTGGTTCAGCTGAATATTCATAAGCTTGTTGATTTAATGATCTTTGATGATCTTCAGACATACGAACAGCACGTACATTATCAGTTAACCTGTAATATAAAAAAAATAAAAAATAAAGTAACATACATATGGAAAAAAAAAAATACAATACGAATTATGAGCACATATGAGAGCTTTCTAGAAAAAAAAAATTTTCTCTTGAAATGTACTTTTTTATTTTAATTAAAAAAAGAAAAAGAAAACAAAAACAAAAAAAAAAAAAAATAAACTTACCGATACGAATCACGTGTAAAGAAATCATTAAATGTATTTAGAGCATGAGTTTTAAAACATTCAGATAAATCACCAGTTAAACAATTTCTATTTGTACGTGCAACATATGGATCAATATCTGGTCCTGTACCTAATCCAACTAAATCGAATAGATCTTTACCAATTCTTCTTGATTCAATGGATACTGATGGATTCGATTTAAGTGAATCTTGATTATGTGATTGTTGAATATGTGAAATTGAATTTATATCACCAATTGTATTTTTATGTGATATTTGATCTGGTAAACGAATACCATCACCATCAATTGATTTTAATAATAAAAGTGATACAAATAAAAAACTCCAAATAAATTTTTGATTTAAACCCATTTCTGAAATAAAAACAAAATTTAAAAAAAAATAAAAAAAAGTAATTAAAACTGTATCTTGTATCTTTGCATCTTTTATCTATATATCCTGTATCTTTTTTTTTTTTTAAATATATAAAAATGTTTTATAAAATTTAAAATTTTTTTTACATACATCATCACTTCAAAACTTCAATCATATCCAAGCACTTTTTTTTTTGAAAATTTCAGTTAATTTTATTTACGTAATTAACTTAGAATGAATTTAAATTTTAATTATTAGATATTTTGTGAAATTTCAAACTACATAATTTAATTATTATTTTCAATTGCAATTACATACAATTCACACTCTCGATCTTAACGTTTAGTATTTTACGTATTATTATTATTTTTTTTTATTTAACTTGACACACTTTCTCTGCTGAAAATTTATCTTTTTTTTTTTTTTTTTGAGAGAGAATAAACGATATTTGTACACCTTTTTGTGTGACAAATCAAGTAGAAGAGAAAGAAAACAAAAATAAACACTAACCAGTGAAATTGCAATAGACAAAAAAATAATAATTTAAGAAAAAAAAATAAATTAAATATACAAACAAACAAAAAAAAAAAAGTGAAAAAAATTAGCACAGATGAAAACTTGTTAATCGAAACAGTATAATTTATCAACTACTTCATATCATATGAATGTAACTTTGATTTTCTTCAACCAAAATAAGATATACATAAAATATCTCTTTAACTGTTTGCATTTTTTTTTTTCTTCTACCCAATATGACCACATAAAACTTAAAACATCAACTTCTCTATTAATGCAACTGTACAAATATCTCTACCACATATTTAAAATTATGTATGTATGTATCTTTAATATGAAAACTCAATATGTGTATCTTCTGTGGAATATTATTTCTTAGTTTCTTACAGTTTTTTTTTTTTTTTAATGAAATAAGATTCAACTAAATATGCTTAACAGTTATAGTACTCATATTGTTGATGGTTTTTCTTTTATGGACCCCGTGCCGGTATAATTTTTTCTGTCTTAAAGATTCAACAAACATACGGAATATTAACTTGTTTAACAAACTAACCGAAAAGATAGTTTTTTTTTTTTTTTGTTTTTTTGTTTTTTTAATTCCGTTACACCTACAATAAATTCAAATATAAAATCTTTACTATCATCATCACCATCCGCGTCATAATTTTTATTTGAAATGAAAAAAAAAAAAGCAAAATAGGTACCAATGTATGGCAATGGAATTAATGACGTCATTTTCCAAGACGTTTTCTTCACAATGCTGAAGAAGATGATGGTCGAAACTAAAAAGATAGTCCACCATTTGACTTTCATGGTCTTCAATTTATTTTTTTTAAATTGTTAACAAGCAAAACATTTATGTATTAAAAATTTATGTAAGGTTGATGTTCGTTAAAGATTCTTAATAAATATTGCAATTTTATTGCACGATTATCAAGTTATTCAATTGAGAATTTTATAGAATATTTTTACTTTAGTTAGTTTAGAAAGTAACATTTCAAAATATATTATTAACTGTTAGTAATAATTTTCCGTTATTTTTCTAGTCTGTACTATATAGACTCTATAACTGGAATATATACTTCGATGATAATGATTTAAGTTTACATTTGAAGTAATAAAATAATGATACGTTACGGAAAAAGTTTCTTAAAACTTATACGTCATCTAAAGAAATATACTATTAGACAAGAAAAAAAAAAACGAAATATCCTTGAATGTCCTTAAAATTAAATTTAACTAAAATTCTAACTTACTTTTTATGATACTAATTATTTCGCCTTTACACTTAACTTAAACACAAAAAATACTATAAAGATACAATTTTAGTATACACACAACTGATTGCAAACACAATTCCTGATGATATACTGTTAGCTCTAGAAAATTTTTTCATTTATAAATAATTCACAAAAAGGAAATGATTTCTTTTGGACCAAATCCTATACTATATATTCCACCTCCATTATCTCATAGTACAATTTTTGTCATTGTAGTACTTTTTTTTTTTTTTTTTTGTGCATTCACGTGCTTCGGTATTAAATTCATCAATTTATGCTATCTTAATTTCTGAATCATAGGAATACCCACCAAATTAAGTAATAATGTGCAAAATCTTATGCAAGTTATTTAAAATCTTATTAAAAATCTTATTTTTTTTAACCTCTTACATTATGTATGTGATATTAATTAAACCCTTCTTGCTGGAGGGAAAATCCAAAATAAACACTCAGGTAAGATATTAAGTTGTACGTTACCTAGAGTATTACATCTTTTAGCTCAGAGTCATTATTACAGCAATAGCTATGTTGTTGGTAAATAATATTATTTTGTTTTTTTTTTTGTATTAAAGTCTTGTATATATCTTCGGTCAAAAGCTTCTCAAATAATATTATGTGATATTTTATGGTATTATTGCGGAGGTTTTATGTAATACACGTAATAACCCAACAATCTAAACTTAAATATTTAACTGTAAAAAAATATAACACATAAACTTAATATTGTATTCATAAAGAAATGATGACGCATTAACATTGGGTTTTTGCATTTTCTTTTCACCACTTTCACTTTCATGATTTTCATTTAACATTAATTTTCATGATTTGTAACGTCTTTAGATAAACTGTGGGCGTGAAAAGATACATAGTTTATGAGGGCTAAATACGTATACTATCTTAAAATTTGTCATTATGTGATTATTATTAAGTCATTTATTAATTATATCTGTTCATTAAAATGATTCTTTAGGCTTTTTTATTTTAGAGTTGTACGATCTTAGTGATTTAAGATGTTGTATCTTCTTTGTAAAATTATAATATATGTACGAGTATATTTGTATTTATTTTTTTTTATTTTTTGCGTCAAAACGTGAGGTTTTTTTACGTATTCTCTAAACACATGGAAAAAGATCATGAGAGAAAAAAAAGATAGTGTTAATGAATGTTCTGTTTGAACTTTCGTAGGTCATAGGAAGGTGAGAAAACTTGAGAAAGGAGAAAGTTTCAGAATTTGAAGATTTGATTAATAAAAAAATTAGTGAAAAATATGTGAACGGAAAGTATGATATTATTTATTTCTTCAGAGCACTTGCCATGGTAGTATCGACGATGTTGTAATGTATCTAAACAGGAAATTAATAATGCATCTCTAAAATATAAAATATAAGAAGTTTTTCCGGTTAAAAAGGAAACAATCAATAATGAATGAATGAGAATGGTTCATGATCATGATTTGTAAATAAATTAATTATATTTATTATTAATAAAAATTTAAAAAAATATTAATACTTCATGTCAAACTAAAAATCATATAATCTAATCCAACAAGTATGAAAATTAAGCTTCAGATATCTTTATGGCCTAATGATAGGGATTATATCTCATTTTAGGGTGCTTATATTAATATACCTACCTTTTTTTTTTTTGAATAATTTTATTATTACAAAACCTTTTTTTTAGTTGACAAAAAAAAGCTCTTATCCTTGATTAAAAAAAAATATATTTTTCCTTGAAAACAAAAACAACAAATAACAAAAAAGAAAAAAAGATAATAAAAAATAACATTTTTATTAAACAGAAGATATTTTGAAATTCAAGTAAAATCGAATTAAGTACCAAGGATTTATATTTGTTCTATAGTCCTTAATTCTCTTCATAAAAAATTTAAAAAATCTTAGAATCTTTCTAGTAATCTTTTTTTTTTTTTGTTGTTGTTTTCTTTCGACTTATGAAAAAGATTTGTGCAAATATTATCTGGTAACATTTTTTCATTAATTTTATTTTTTTTTGGTTTAAATTTTTTCTCTAATTTTGTTTTTAATGTTTCTGAAAAAAAAACAAATAAATGGAAAAAAAATAATAAAATATATTTAAAAAAAAAAACTTTTAAAAAAATAACTTTTATAAATTACCAAACCCCTCCCATCCCCCGCACCATCTAAAACGTACATTGTTTTTACATCATCTGAAAAATCCCACATTATTATTCTAAACCAAAAAAAAAATCCCATGTAAATCCATCCACATTTACTCTACCCTAAAACTCTTCCCAAAATTTCACAATTTCATCACGAATGTCACTCTCACAGACAAAGATATTTTAATCAACGGTTATAGTGAGTTGATAAAGGTTAATTAATAAAAAATAGAAAATAATTTAAATTACATTTGAATTGAAACAAACTTTAATGTTTTTTATGTTTTTTTTTTCTTTCTCTAATTATTATTAATTTATTAATTAAAATGAAACCTTCACAGGCCGGGTACACAATAAATACCATTCACAGTAAAACAACATTTTTTTTTTTAATCCTTATATATAAATTCAAAAAATTAACATTATCAATAAATTAAAGATACACATACATATATAATAAATAAATATTAAAAATACAAAATAAATAAAATCCCATGAATAATTCAGAAAAAAAAAATAAAAAAAATAAAAAAAAATAAAAAAATTTAAAAATAAATAAATAAATTACACATTAGAAAATATTATCTAGATAATTTGTAACAATAATTTTATCTTACAAATTTATTTTAATATTCACTAAATAAAAAAAACAAAACAAACAAACTGGAAAAAAAACAAACAAATCTACATAAATCTTTATCTTAATCGGTTTGGATTTAAACAAAAACCAAAAAACCATTTTTTTTTTTAAATGCTTTTTATACTCTCTTTTTTTTTTCTTTATAGATAATAAAATGACAATGAAAAGGGTTAAATTATAAAATAAGAACAACTTTAATTTTTTTTTTTTTTTATCTTTAAAAGTTTACAATGTTCTTTAAAAAAAAAAAAGGAAAACCACAAAAAAAAAAAAAAAAATTCTGAGAAAATATTTTAAATCTTTTACAAGGCGTTGTACATATATTTTTTTCTTTCTTTTTTTACAAACTTAAACTTTTAAATTTACGACATACTCGTTTTTTATTTATTTTACTTTTTTTTTTTTTTTTGCTTTTTTCATATTGATTTTCTATTTGTTATTTTTTTTCTCGTTTTTTAAATCTTTTTTCTTTAAAATTTTGTGTTGAAACTTTGATTTTTTTTTTTTTTTTTTTTTTTTTTTGAAAAATAATCATTTAGCTATACTACAAAATATATACGAGTTATGTATGTATGTATTTTCTGTCACTTATACCCAAACAATCACAATGTGAAAAGTGACTTTTCAATAAAGAACTTAAAGAGGCCAAAAATGAAAAATGAAAATGTCATACAGACGCCAAAACAAAAAAAAAACACACACACACTATAATCAAACCTATTTTATAATTTTATATAAAAGTGTTTTATACCTGAAAGCAAAATTAATATGTCCTTTTTAGTTTGAAAAATAAATTAAAATTTGTGTGTCCTTTAATAAATGTGTCAATCAATTATGTTCTATTATTAGGTGTAAGTTATATGTATTTTATTTAGTTTTTGTAATAAACTTTAAATTTTATGTACAACAAGATGTAAAATAGTTTTTAGATTATAATCATATCACTTGACAATAAAAAGGACTTTCACGTGTTTTTTGATAATAATAATTTTTTTTTTTTTTTTTTTTTTTGATCGTTTTTTGTTTGTTTTTTCGTTGTTGTTTTAAATTTTTTGTATTAAAATTATTCATTTTTGAAATTTTCTTGCTTGAACTAATTTATTAATTTCATGATATGTTGTTAACATTGCAGGATTTTCAGAATCTTTAAAACTTATACATTCTTGATATGCTTGTTCACAATTTATACCATCTTGTCCATTTTTAGCTGATTTCATATATTTGAAAAATCTTAAAATATCTGGATTATCACTTGTTGGTTTTCGTAATTCATTTAATTCTCTGGAAAAAAAACATACAAAAAAAAGGGTACGCATTAATTAATAAAAAATTTTATAAACAAATGAATTTTTTTTATATTAAGGATATTTAGATTAAAATAGTTTTTATTGACCTTTAAAAAATAAAACTATTTAATTGAAGTTCCTCAATTTCAGAAATAATTTAACAGATTAAAGGCGTATTAGAACCTTATAACAATAAAAAAAAAAATGATGTCAAAGAAAAAAAAAAAAAGAAGGATATACTTTTGTGTCCTTGATGTTATTTAATCTCAATGATTTACTTTTTTTACCTTTTTAAAGTTACTTTTTTTTCAACAAAACTTATTTGAGTTTCTTTCTAAACAGATCTAAAGATTAAGTTTTGTATAGAATTTAAAAAAAAAAAGAAAAAAAAATTTATTAATTTATCTTTACTTTTGAGAAAAAAAATGAAACTAAACAAACACATTTTGTTCACTTTTGATTTTTCATTGAAATTTAACAAAAGATTACAGATACATTTTAATCTTTTTCCTTTTAATTTTACTAAATAAATATACTTTTTCAAAGTTCAAATCAAAGATATTTCCTTTGTTTGATTTTAAAGATAATATAACTTTTTTTTTTTTTTTTTTTTTTTTTTTCATGAGAATTTTTAGATTAAGTATTTCACTTTAAAAATTTACTTCAGAAATTACTTAGAATCTTTTGAATTTAATTTTAGTTACTGTGCTTAATTTATATGATTATGCCTTTATACATATAATACAAGAATACTGTTAGCACGTGAACAAATAAATGGATTAGGTATTGCACTAATTAAAGGAATATCTCCATCAAAACAAATATCTTATTATCATTTCAAATAGATTTTCTTAACACTTTTTCAAAAAAAAAAAAAAAAAAAAAAAAAAAAAAAAAAAATAAAAAAAAACTTTTTAAAAGACTCTTTTTCATTTTATATTAAAAAAATAAAATAATTATATACTTTTAAGATTCTTCTTTTCGCATGTCTTTTATAATCATGAAAAAACTCTTTACTCCTACACTGTAATATTATGACTCGTGGTTTACGGAGGCATATTAAATATTCAACGAGAAAAAAAAAATAAAAAATAAATGAAATATTTAAATTAAATAATTAAGAAATATCTTTATCCTAAGTACTCAAGATTTTCATTTAATTTCAAATTAAAATTTAACAAAATAAATTTCGAATAAAAAGCATGCGATTTAAAAAAAAAAAAAAAAACGAATAAAGAAAATTATAAAATTAAAAAGTTTTCAATGTAATTACAATGTACGAGTTTTATTCATAAAGAAAATCCTTTTTTTTTGTTTTTGTTTTTCTTGAATAAAAAGTTAAGTAATATCTGATTTTTGCTAGAGTAAAATGAATGAAAATGTTTTAGAAAATTTTATGAAAACAAAAGAGCAAAACATGTTAAGATAATTTCATTACTTAGATATTTTTTCATTTTAAAACATGAAATAACAAAATTTACACAAAATATCTTAAATTTGTGTAATTTACTTGTTCATTTTTCTCTTATTTATTTTTTTTTTTTTTAATTTAATCTTATATGAGATTTTAATGTTTTATTTTCAATGACAATGACTTAATAGTTCTGTAAGAAAATGCGTAGTTTTTATTAAAAACATTTAAGTGACATAAATATTGTCTTAATATGGACATAATGTGTTAAAGAAAGAATCTTTAGATATATATAAGATGAGGAAAACAATCTTTTTATGGAATTTCTTTTTAAATAAAGAAAATTAGTTATATTTTTTTTTTTGTTGTTGTTGTTTAGAAGTTGCTTTTTATAGTTTTTCCCACTACTTTTAAGTTTTTTTTTTGGCTCAACATTAACTACAAAAATAATTTGAGATAAATCGATACAAAAATCGTTATTTAATGGAACTTTCCAGTTTTAGTACTGATTTCTTTAAATTTCAGTATTTAATTGGAATTTTGTGTTATTAACGATACACACTTCAAGTTTAAATTATTATTAAATTATCTATCTAGTCGACTGAAAAATTTGGAAAATAAAATTATGTATATAAATTGTACATATATACAAGTATATAAATTACCTGCTTAATTGAGCAGATACTAAATTACTATATGGTGCATATTTAGCTGGATTTGCATACATTGAACATATTAATTTTTCTCTGCATATTTCATTACCACTACCTAATCCTAATTGTTGAAATACAGCATCCAATCTAGATAATAACGGACTATAAAATGGATCATAATTTGTTAATAGTAATGATGATGCTGGTATATCTTGAAAAATTTTAAAATTATTTTTATTCGATGATACAATCATATTATTGTTATTATTATTATTTGGACGTGTATTTTTTGTATAAACATTATCTGTTGCTGGTGTATTAATATACATTAATTTCTGATCACCAAAACCGAATCGTGATAATGCATTATTTTTTATTGATGTTGCAGTATCAAGCATTTGTGTTGTAAAATGATTTGTTGATGCCTCTGAAATTTGAAAATAAGTAATTTTTTAATCAAATTTAAATGAAATTTAAGAAAAATTTATTGTTGTTTTTTTTTTACCTGATTGCGGCTGTTGATACATATAATCATTAAATTTAGTACCAGGATCAAAATCATATGAATTATCTTGAAAATCTAAATCACCAACTGTATCTGAAGGTTGATGGAATCCTGAAACTGATGTTATTCCTAAAAAAAAAAAAAAAAACACAAAATGTAAAATAATTTTATTAGATTTTTTTTTTTTTCAAAATTTTTTAAAAAAAAACCATAATTTTCTTGTGATTTATCTTACCTTTTCCTACAATTTTACCCAAAGAACCAAGTATACTTGGTAAGAAAAGTGCTAAAAGTATCGATTTAGCTATTTGAATTCCAATAAAAACTGGCCACAAAACTTTTTTTAATCCTGAAAAATTAAAAATTATCATATAATTTATTATTTCTGTCAACAACAAAAAAAAAAAAAAAAAAAAAAATTTAATTTACCCTTAAAGAAAAATAAACGTCCAGTTTCTAATGCTCTTGGTACATTAATACTAATTACATGTTTATTTATAAAATTATTAAATATCTTAGATATTCCATCATTTATATTAAATTTTCTCATTGATATATCATTAACAGTTTCATTGAAATTATCAATTGTATTATTATTCTGTTCAATACGTATTCCAGATACAATTTCATATGAACATTTTTCTGATAATATATTCTCAAAATATTTTAATAAAATTTTTTCAAAATTTTTTATATAATAATTATTATGTGAAAATGTATCTTCTATCATAAAATTTATTTTATTATTATTTTTATTATATTTTTTATCTATTATTTTATCAATAGAATTATCTAAAGTTTTATTATTATTAATTTTTATATTATCATTTATGATTGTTGTTTTATTAATATGTAATTTATTATCTGTAACAGATGACATGTTAATTTGTAAAATTTGTGACATTGGATATATTCGATGAATATCTTTTAAATTAATTGATGATAATTTTTTAAATATTTTATATAAACTAGTATCATTTTGTTCATTTAAATGATTTTTTATTGTAATTATATCATTTGTTGATTTTAAATTATTATTATTATTAAATTTTATTAAATTATTATCTAAAATTTCACTAGATTTTATCAAATTAAATTTTTTATATTCATTTGATATGATATTACTACAGTTTATTGATGAAATTCCAATCAATAATACTAATATCATATTTAATAAAAATACATTTTTTCGATGATAAAATAATATCACGTCTACTGTGGAAAATTTGTTTTTTGTTGAGGGCATTTCTTTGCACGTGGACTAACATAAAAATGAAGAAATTTAATATGAGAAAAAAAATTGTATATTCTTGTTTTTTTTTTTTTTTTTTTATCTTATTTGTACTGAAAAATGACGATGAATCTTTTACATAAATCTGAAAGGAAAAAATAATAAAGAAGAAAAAATAAATGATAAAATCAGTACAGTAAATTTTTTTTTTTATTAATAAAAAATAAAAATTCTTGTGTTAAGAAAAACATATGAATTTATTATTCAGTACTTGCCAGTGAATATCTCTTTTGTATTCCAGTTGCTTTTTTTCTTCTTCTTCTTCTTCTTTTTATGCTTTTTGTAGTTTGGTAATTTAATCTAAACAAAATCCTTCTTCAAAGTGTTTTCCTTTTTTTTTTTTTGATTTTTGATTTTTTTTTTTTTTTTAATTAGATTTTTCAATTTATGTATTTATCAAATTATATTCTTTTGATTTTTCATGAATAAATCATTCTTTTTCTTCATTTTTTCTTGTAAAAAATTATTTAAAAAAATTACTATAAAATACATGACCTTTTTTAATTGTAATTAAACCGAGGCCTTTTATACTTTGTATTGAATGTTAAAAATTTCAATGTATTGAATGAGATTAATTTTCACCAAATATCTGAAAAATATTTTTAAAAAAATAAAAAAATCAAGTTGATGATTAAAAAAGAAAAATATATTTAATCGCACATTTTTGTATCTATACAAGTATATTACAGATACTTTTTTTAGATTTCACAATAAAAAATAAAGCATGGACCGGATATTTAAATTCTGGATGTTACATTTACTTTTTTTTCTTTGTAAAATAAAATCAAAAAAAAAAAAAAAATCAATAATTTCTAGCACGTGTACGTGTTAGTAAGAACCAGTTAAAGAATGAAAGAAAGGTTGCGTCAAAGATATTTAAAAAAAAAAAAATCTTACTTTTTTTTTCACATTATTTTTCATAATAAAATCACGTTTTATATTTTCATTCGTATGATTTGAAAAATCAAATCATTGTAAGAAAAAAAAAAAGAGCAAAAAATAGAATTGTGTAAAGCTATCACATTAAAATTCTTATATAGTAATCACATATGAATGCAGATTTTTATCATACATATATTTTAGATTGTTGTTACGTTCAAACCACTTTTTATAATTTTTAATCTACATGAGAAAATTTTCTGATATTTTCATTTTATTTTCTTTATTTAATCTCATGTGAATATGAATATTCAGCAAAATCTATAATAGATACAGATATAGCAACTGAATATATTTTTTGAAATAAAAAACAAAAATGGAAATTGTAAGAAAAGGAAAAAAAAACATATACTAGATTAAGGTTTTAAAGGATTTAACAAAGTTTTTCCGATCCTAAGAAAAATTAAAAAAAAATATATATGTATCTTTGAATTTGTTTTCTGGTTTAGATTTAGTTTTCCATACATATGTGAATTTAATTCCCTTTTCTTATCACTATGATGATTTTCTGTTTATTCAGAGAGATCTCTATATAGATTTTTTTCTTCTTTGAAATATCAATGATTATACAAATTTTTTTTTTTTTATTATGTCTAGACTTCATTGAATATTGAAAATTGTTCATGCAGAAAACGGAAACATTAGAGAAAAAAAGAAAAAAAATAAGGTGATGTACATTTAATCAAATTATCTTTAGTATATTCAAATTGAACACAAAAATCACGTAATTCATTGATTATTATGAATGATTTATTTACATTGTATCTAATGCCTTTTTGAAATATTATGAAAATTTCAAATGAAAAATTTATTTATCTTTTCGTTTGCCCTGAAGAAATTTAATTTTTCAATTTTTATCTAAAAAATTGATTTTGAATTGTAATTAATTCCAAAGGTCAAGTCCGAGATAAATAAAAAATTAACAAATAAATTTGTAAAAATAATAATTAATTTTCATATTTCAAATTAAATACATTATATTATAACATACACATACAATTAAATTTATGATATTATACGATGACATGAAAATACAAAATAATAAATTATGATTTATCAACTTATATTGTCAATAGATTGTCATAAATCTGAAATACTACAACTTTTAAAGTAGATAATAATATACAAATTTTTCTTTCAGTGTTTAATTTAATTTAGAAAATCATTGTTCATTGAAATGAAAATATATTTCATCAAATTTAATTAAAAGGAAATTTTTAGAAATAAAATAACGAAAAAACTGTTCTCAATATGATTTTATCGCTATATTCACTGTTTATTTGTTTAATAGAATTTTTTTTTTTTTTTCATATCAAGAAAATCAAGCATGAAAGAAATTTAATAAATCACTATAATTAATGAATATCATATACTGACATAAAATTTTAATAAAGAAAAATATGCTTCAAAATGTTGTCATTAAATAAAAAACTAACTAACATTTTCTTTTTCATATCATGAAAAATTTCCATAATATTCGCTTTATTATAAAATTAAGAAAATTTTTTAAATATAAAAAAAAAAAAAAAAAGTTTAACGGAAATAATAACTTTATCATTGAACATTGACATCATTATTTAATATTTAAGATACTTATTATAATTTTTTTTTTCTTCTTGTGATAATGTCATTTTACAAATTTTATAAAAGATACTTATTTTTTAAAAGTTGATAAACATCAAATATTGTATTTTTATAAAATTCTGTCATAATATAAATTTTTATCAATTTAAAAAGGATATGTTTTTTCCTTCTGGGTTTTGTGTATATACATACATATTTTTTTTTTATATTTTAAATATTTGAAGAGAGAAAAAAAAAATAATCTATATATAAATATCCTAAAGTGTTTTGTATATGACATATTTATTTTAATCTTAAAATTAAGTTCACATCATGATAAAAATGATGTGAATTATTATCTTAAACTGACCACAATAGTTTATTTATACACGATTTAAATATTTTATAGGAATTTTTATTCTATTATTTATTTATTTTTGTGTGTGTGTGTGTGTTTTTTTTTTAGTACACTTTTCTTGTCTGTGTATACTTTTTTTTTTCAAAATGTCAAAATGAATCTCTTCTTAATTCTAGTTTTAACTGTTATTCATTTATTTGCTTGCTTTTTCTAATGCGATTTCTTATTGTCGTAATAAATCAGAATCAAAAAAAGAAAAAAATAAAAATGTTCATTTTTATGGATTTTTTTTTTTGCTCCCACCTTAAGAAATAAGAAGGATATATGAGAACTATACATTTTTATAATAA
This sequence comes from Bombylius discolor, assembly GCA_939192795.1. Lineage (NCBI taxonomy): Eukaryota > Metazoa > Arthropoda > Insecta > Diptera > Bombyliidae > Bombylius > Bombylius discolor. Next base: position 14,164,980 of record OW584241.1, on the reverse strand, counting down.
CGTGACTAGAATAATTGTGAAAAAAAAAAGATAAAATAGGAAAAAATAAAAAAAAAAAATAGAAAACACATTATGGTTACGAAGGAAATTTATTACTTGTCATCAAAAAAAATAAAAAATAAAAAAAACAAAAGATGAATTAAAATTGTTTGATCAATAAAATGAATATTGTAAAATTAATAAATTTTATAAGCCTAAATTTTATTTTACGATTAAATTTTATTTATTGTGAGATATTTATTGTTTTATGATAATTATATATGTACGTATAATCATGTGAATATTTTTACGTTATATTAACATATGTAAATTTTTCATATCCTTAGTCCTTTTATAATAGTTTCAACTTTTATAATTTTTGCAAAGCAATTTGTTACTAAGTCTTCTAAATTACCTCAAAACAATATATAGGTTGTGTTAAAACTATGTATAAATAAAAACATCTTATAAAAACAAATTTACATAATGTAGAACACACATGTGTGTGTCAATTAAAGTTTATTTGAATAATATTTATATTGAATTGAAATATCATTGCTAAAAATCATTTAATATAAAATTTAATTAATTTCTATGCCGTTAACTAATGTACAGTAAAATAATAATGTTTGCATACATATTAGACACACATATGTACACATATGTATCTACCATTAATATAAGTATATGTTTGTTCTTGTATATATGTATGTGAAGAAATAAATTAAATTTTATGATACTTTATTTGATACTGATAACATAAAATGTATGTAAGTATCTACGTTTCACACAGTTATTGAATAGCAATAAAGAAAATGCTGATGATTTTGTGAATCTTTTGTGTAAGATTTTTATCATTTCGAAAATTTACCTTATTAAAAGTATATTTATTTTAAAACAGATTGTTCATAAGAATAGATTTAAATCATTTAGATTTATGTTTTAAACTACATACATAGAAAATTAATAACAAAGTAAAGACAAATCCGTTTATCTTTCATGGTTCAGTAATCTAATTATAAAAAAAAGAAAAGAAGAATTTTTTTATATTAAAAATGAAAAAAAAAAAAAAAACTCAATTCTTAATCTTTCAATTGTTGTTGTTTTTTTAAGGTCAAATATTTGAAATAAATCAAAACCAAAAAACATCAATATGATTATGTTTTGGAAAAATGTAGAAACTCAGAAGAACTATGAAAGAGCTTTAAATCATGCAGGTTTGATTTTCCATCTATTTTACCATCTAATCTAACTCACACTGAGAATATATGTATGTACATATATGTATCTGTGAAAAAAATTATTGAAAGTTCAAAAAAGTAAACATGAGCAAAAAGTCCACCTAACACAATATGTGGTCAAATGCAATAATCCCCTTTTTACCTGTAATAACAATAAATTATAAACGAATTACATAAAATTCCTACTGTTTCAATTTTATCCAAGAGTATATTATATATAAAACAGAATCTAAAAATAAATTTTCATACTGTACGAATATAATAACATAAAACTTAATTATCATTAAAAAAAAAAAAACAAAGAAAAAAAAATAAACATTTTTAATGAACATTTGGTGGTGATAAATTTAAGTGTATTAAATATTTCACATTTATGTGACTTATATGTGTGTGTGTACACATGTTTTACAATACGTACTTAATGTATATAAAAACAAAAAACCATCCTTCAGATAAAAAATTTATATTAATAGTGGGTGGCTCATTTTTTTTTTTTTTTATTTAATTCTTTCTATTTTTATTTCATTATTTAGATGTTAACTCATTATAAATAATTTTATTTAATTTCTAGAATATGACTACAAAAATATTAAAAAAAAAAAAAAAACGAAAAAAACCAAAAAAAAAAAAAAACAAAAAAAACAAATTTATAATAAAAAGTACAACATAACACACACATTGGCAGACAAACCACATTATATATTACTATGTATGTTTGACGTGTGCAATACATGTGTTTCACTCGTATAATTACTTTTTTCATAAAAAAAAAAAAAAAAAATCCGCAAAAATGTAATTAATATGAATACTAAAAATAATGAGCTTATATTTAAAAAAAAAAAAAACTAACATTTTTCACTCTATGAAAAAAAAAATAAATTTCATATTAAAAAAAAAAACACAAATGTATATTCATTATGATTGACATAAATATATGACACAATTTTTCTCACATTTTCAGACACTTAAAAAGGATCTAGTAAATAAAAACCCGAATTATTCATTTACTTTAATTTTATGTTACTTTAAATGAAATTCAAAAAAAAAAAAAAAAACAAAATTATTATGTATTTAAATATCTCTTACTTTCACAATTTCTCAAATTGAAATTAACAAACGTTCAAAAATTTCTTGTCACCTAATTTGTTTTTTTTTCTTTTTTTTTTTTTTTTCTTTCTTCATTTATTTTTTCCTATTTCATTTCATTTTCCTTCTAAACACAACCCACTATTATATCAATATTTATGTTATAATTTTTGTAATATTCGCAAAACGTTATCATTGTTTGCATACAAAATTATTCCATTAGAGCTTATTTGAAAAAAAAAAAATAAAATAAAAAAAAAAGTTAAAAAAATAAAAAAAAAACATGAAAAAGAAATTCCTAACATAGAAAAATGTTAATTTATCACTTTAAATACAACACAAAATATTGTATATACACGCATTTATTTTTTTTACATATTTAATAAAATCAGCGAAAGTATATAACCTAATGCTCATAATATGTATATAAAAAAATTTTTTTTTTTTTTTTGTACATTAAATGTATGTCAAGTGTAAGAGCAAGTGTACTTTAAACGGAAACATTATAAAGCAAAACAAAAATATTAAAAAAAAGAAAAAAAAAACACATAATAATAATAATAATAAAATATAGAGAGAAAAAAAAATGTAGATAGAAAAAACGAAGATATTTAAAGATGATAGAAAACTCTTTAAAATATACATATTTTTTTATTCATAAACATAAAACAGATACCTATTGAGATATACTCTCATTCGAGTATATACAGGGTGAACTAGTACATTTTTTTAGAGTCATATGGTTTATAATGTTAACTATTTTGTTCTGAAATTTTTTCTTTTTAGTCGACATCACAGCCAAACGAACCTTAATCTCTTCAAGTTTGTCCAACACAACAACTACATATTTTCAATTCATCATCAAATCTGTGAAAAATTGCAAGTCCAATTTTGAGAAAAATGAGCGGAGAGTATACCAAAAACAAGCTGAAACTTCAAATTTATTTCTATGAAATGTCATTTCAAATCGAAATACAGTAAGTATTGATTTTTTTTTTAATTTGGAATAATATCTCAAAAGTAGTGAGTTTTAACAAAACGACAACGATATCATCCTACTTTTTAGGTCTACCAATAGGCAATAGGTATGTATGGATCACATGATAGCACTTTTCTTACTGATATATCATTTATTTGTTTTTTTTTTTTTTGCCTACATCATCCATCTATTATTTGAGCACCAGGTTGGTAAACTATTGTTCCGGAAAAAAACAAATTTTTGGAAAATTTCAAATTAAATCTCTAATTCTTTTCATGGTACTCTATTTTTCCAATTTGTAGACTAAATAACTAAAAACAAGAAAACGACATTTGATTCGACTCTGTTTCGAATCCAAGACCTTTGCCTATCCGAGGCACTGTTCTATACGAATTTTTTCTAAAAATATTTTGTGTTTTAACTTTTTTTTTAAATTTTTTACCACAAAAAAAGTTTTAATCATTTCCTTTTTGAATAAAATTTTTTCCAGCTTTCAATAAATAAGTAAAAAAAAAAAAAAAAACTTTTACAAATTCAAAACAAAATACACCCTGTATACGTACAGGTAATTTACACACTATGAATTCTATAATGAAAAGTTGTAAATTTGTGATGAATTTATTAATAAGTCAACGTTAAAGATTTAAAATTTTGATGAAATTTATCAGTGCGAAAAATATCAGCTGCATATTTAACATATACATATGTACGTAGTGCTATACAAAAGCGTACCATCTAAAATATGTGTCTTTTAGATAAAAAAAAAAAAAAAAGACACGAAGGCAAAAAAAAAAGAAAAAAAAAAGGGAAATTTTGTGACAATATTTCAGTCTTATGATCTTAATAAAATTTATTGATTGTTTTTTTTTGTCATGATACTGCATACAAAATTTTATCTTAATAATATAAAAAAAAAAACAAAGCTTACTTAATTAAAGCATGCATAAAGTGAAAATGTAATAAAAATTTAAATCATAATTTTTTTTTTTTTTGTTGTACTTGAAAGGAATTTCAAGAGAAAAAAAAATTATATTTTCACATTTACTGAAAATAAAATAATTAGAAAGATTTTTAGAAAGGTGATCTATGATTTTTTTTTTTTTGAAGGGCACACATGAAAGTACATATAATGCATATACAAGTTACAATTTAAATGAATTAATTTGTTTTATTTACTTTTTTTGGTCATCTTAATTGTCTTTTAATTAAGTGTTATGGTAAAGAGAATGTCTTATGTTTCTCATGATTTCTAATTAAAAATTGTCACATTAAGAATTTAACATCATGCGGTGTACCTAATTAACTCTCTAATGGAATTTGTGTTTTTTTTTTGCAACAGAAAAAAAAAATTCGAAAAGTTAAAGAAATTTGTTTTGGAAATGTATCTTATACAAAAATCTTAACATTTCTAATTAAAAAGTCAAAACAACAACAACAACAACAAAAAAAAACAAAAAAATAGTTTACCAATAACTTTCTTTTTTCTTGGAAATATTTAAGTATGTATGTAAAATCCTTTTTACTTTCCGTTTTTGTCATTGAAATGCTTGTCAACCTTTTTTTTCCACATGTATTACATTTAGTTTGAAATTTTTCTAGAATTTCTAGTGGAAAAAAAAATAATAATAATGAAAATCTATTAAAACTTAATCAAATTAGATTTTCTTTGTTTCATCTTATTTTCAATAAATCTGTTTTAGGTAAAATATTATTAAAACTTTTTTATTTTGTTTTATAATTTCAGTATTTCCGATTTATTCAGGTTTATGTTGTTTTTTTTCCTCCCCTTTTATTCAAAGAATTATGTAAGGAAAATAAAAAAAAAAAAATCAATCCAATTACGTTTTGTTTACACGTGTAAAAACTTTTAATCAATAAGGGATTGTGTTTTAAAATACCAAGAAAATTTAAAAAAAGAATAAACTAAAATCTTGTAAATTATAGAGAAAAAATTAAATAGCAAAATCAGATATTCGTAAATTTTATTTTTACATTTTAATGTCGATTATCACAAATCATAAACAAATAAAGGTGAAATTTTCATTTTTCATTGAAATTATTTTTAGAAATTATCTTACACAGTTAAATCTATTGAAAAATTTTTTTTTTTTAATTTTCTAGATACTTAAAATATATTTACTTTTGTGTGTACATATGTATATTGTTGCTGATATGACAACGTTGAAATCATATAAAGAGGCAATTATTAATCCCTTTGAACTTTTTCAATGGGATTTGTTTATTTCTGATTTATTTTTGTTTACTTTTCAATTATTTTTACTTTGATTTTATTTTAATTTGCTTTTGCAAAAATTTAATATGTTTTGACAAAAATGTTATTTTACCTCTCTGTTGATTTGTGAAATACTTATATTGAGACATTATGAAATTTTACCATTTTTTTTTTTTTTTTTTACTTTCAAAAATCATAAATATTTAAAAGAAAATTTACTACCAATTAATCTTTTCTCATTATTCATCTTGTAAAGCTACTTCTTTTTTATAATTTTTAAAAAGAAAAATAATTCAAATAAAGTTTCCTAAGTATGTTCTTAAAATAAGTTCGAATCTTTTTTCTTTTTTTTTTTTTACTCTAGAAAATCAAAAATAAAAAAATAAAAAAAAACATTCGGGCAAGAAATGACCCATAGTAGGATTTAAAAGAAAATAAAATTCGCACTAATTGAATTTCAAAATGAAGTTATTTTTAAAGCACACTAATTTTCAAAGTTAGTTACTGTTTAGTTAAATGATGATGATAAACTTTTTAATAGGATTTTGAATCTTTTTTTCTCTAAAAATAAAATTACTTAATTATATATATATTTTTTTTTTAAATTTTTTTTTTTTCTTTTGGTTTTTATTTTACTTATGTTTTTATTTTTATTTTTTAGAATGAATAAGCGTAATAAGTGCGTCATAATTAATACACTGAACCTATGTAGCTACGTAAAAGAACACAAGCAAAAATACAGTTAAATATTTGAAAGAATAAAATTACATAATTGATTCTAATTGAAGTCCTTTTTTTTTTTCAACTTTTTCGTGTAAAATTAAATTAAATATTTTTATCAAGTGATGAGAAAAAAATATGATAATATTTTTCCCAGTGAGAAAGCAACAATAAAAAATTTTTAATCCATTTAAACCCTTTGACACAAAAGTTTCCGTTATAATTTTTTATTCCTTTATGTTTTTTTTACAGTACAGCACATTAATTTTTTTTTTTTTTTGTGATATAATTTGAAGAGAAAAAACCATATTTAGTTTTACAAGGGCCAAAAATATGCACCTTCCTTCATTATCCAATATTATTTAATATAGCCATGTACATAATGTTGCTTCATGGGTTGAATTTTTTACATCATGTCTTTAGAAAGAATAAAAGATACTTCAGAAAAAAAAAAAATAAAATTAAACCAAAATAAAAATTTTCACTATTACCGCATGAATATTTCAAAAATATTTAAACTTAATTAAAATTTGTTAATTAATCACCTGTATTTAAACACGTCTAAAAAGAACACATGTGTCTTTAATTTTTTTTTTTTTTTTTGTTTTTTCAAAATTTAGGTGTATAAATTTAGGATCGTTCAATGTCCTTTCAAATTATTCTTGCTAATTATATAAAATTTTATTTATATTGATGTTGTATTTGTTAAATTTCTATTAGCTCATAAATCAGTTTTTTTTGATCAACGAACTGGAAAACACCTACACAATTTATTTATTTATTTATTTATTTTTTTTTTCATTTTTGTTTTCTTTCTAAAAATAATTTAATTTTTTTTTTTTTTATTTATTATTATTCAATAATGAAATAATGAAAATTTTTATTCGTTTTAATATAAGTTTCTATGTTGACTCTATTTTGTAATTTAATGCGTAAAAATCAGAAATTTTGTATTTTTAAGATTCAATTCAAAAATTTATGGAAATTTGAAAAAAAAAAAATGAAAATAAAAAATCAAATATCATGCTATCTTTTAAAAATGAACGAAATCGTATTATACATACATATCATAACTGTATCATTTACATAATTGAAATACAACATATGTATTGTTATTAAATTTTATAAGGACATCAAAATGAAACGTATGTGATTCATAAAAACTATACTATAACACACAAAATCATAATAATAAAGAAATTGGTTTTATTTCTTTTTAAATTGACTAAGGTTTTTTTTTTGCAAAAAAAAAAAAAACAAAATTCAAAAAATAAACTTTTATTGTAGATTATTTTTGATAGTTCAATGAATAATAAAAAATAAAAAAAATGTATAATAAAATCCTTTAAAACGATAAAATAATACGATGAAATCTTGAATCAGAATAACACAAAAAAACAAAAAATTTACTGGTTATTTAAACATTATTTTCTGAGTATAGATTTGTTTATTTTTTGCGATATATGAAAAATTTCATTTCGAAAACTGTTGTATAAATTTATTTTTGCTCACTAAATATGTCAAGGATATATGTAGATACGTATGTACATATACATATATATTTTTTTTTCGATAGAAAAAAAAAACAAATTTATCATTGTGACTCGTGCCATATATGTATGTATACGTTATTGTTAGTTTTCATTTTATTTTTGATTCCCCCCCACCTAATTTATAAAATACCCCTATTATATTGTCTGTACGATTTTTCCTAATCTTTTTCACTTTTTATAATTTTATATACTAAGTCGTGCGTATACATTATAAATAACATTATGAATTCTTAAATACAATATAGAATTGTAATCATTTTGAAAAATTGTTATTTAAATTTGAAAATTATTCAAATACCGGAAGCATGTGTTTTACTTTATCTAAAAAATTTTACTATTTATTTATTTGTGTTAAAGAATATTTTATATTCCTTATATATGTATATACTTTATGTTATTTATTTAATAAATGTCCTACGCCTACTTAATACATTCAACTTCTTATGTAAGTGATTTCAATTATTTAAAAAAAAAAAAAAAAAAATAGAAAAAAGATACAATAAAATAAATAAAATCACATTTTTTTTTTGGTATATAGTATATTTAAAATTTATAAATTAAACACAACTTTGTATAAGTGAAAACACATATTAAAGTGTTTTAAGAAAATATTTCAAATTGGTTTTCTTTAACACTTTAAACACACTTTAACAATGTGTTTATGCATATATAAACAACTATTTATATATGTGTATAGTATGTGTGTATACAAAATAATTTTCACAAATGGAAAAACTTTTAAATTTCAATAAAAATCAAACACAGATTATATACACACAAATGTTTTGTGTAAAATTTTAATACATTAAATATGTCAAATTACTATAATGGAATTTAAATTAGAAAAGCGCACGTACACAATGAATTATAAATAAATAAATATCTTTACCTCTGAAAAGTGAAAAGAATTAAAATTAAATCTCTGTCGTTTTTCACTACCATAATTTCCCTATGTTTGCTTATTTACTTCTCAATATACATACATATGTACATGCTTATATACATAAACATATATATATACGAGTATGTATACCTATATTTAAAAACAAAACTCTTTATCAGAGTATTGTTGTTATATACAAATTTTCTTCCTTATTATATTTTAAAGATTTTCTAAAAATACAAGTATTACAAAATAATACTGACAGAAAAGCCAATATTTTACGAAACATACATAAATTAATAATTTCTCTTTGATTTCTTTGAATACCGTATATATACGTAATTGATCCAAAAACCCACATACCACCCCCATAGTAATATTTAAATTTTAAGTAATTTTTTTCATTGAATATTTTTTATTTATTAAGGGGATTTCAAATTTCATTGAATATTTTGTTATAAAAATTTGCATAATTTTGCAAATTATGTATATTCATTAAAATCAAAACATTCTTGCAAGCATACTTCAGTATATATTGTACGTAATGTATGAGTCATAAAGGGTCATTAACTTAACCTTATTTTTACAAAAACATAACTTTTCCAACTTGTTTAATTTAACATTTTCCTTCTATAAATAAAGTACATATTTAGTTTCCTGTACTTTATTGCCAAATTGAAACTTGATAAGCACAATATTTTCAAAGAAATCATCGTTGCAAATTTTCAAAAGTGTTAATTAAAAAATTTTTTTTTTTTTATTTGATTTAACCCTTTCAATTTTTTGCAACTACATATGTATGTATGTTCACATCGAAAGAAAAAAAAAAAAAGGGTAAATGAAACAAGTTCCTTTCAAATTAAATGCAACTTTCATGAACTTTTAAAAACTTTTTGATTTGTGTTATACAATAAATTAATTAAGTTCATTTTATATTTTGTAATAAAATGTGTATGCGTATTGTATGATTGTATGTGTTTTATTTTCCCTATATAATGCAAATATTTTAACTGTAAGAAAATAATTTAAAATATGTAAAAAAATTAATTTAAAAAAAATTTTTTTTTTTTTAAAAAGAAAAAAAAAACACACTGCAATGAATTTTGTTTGATTTAAAGTTAACGGAATGAATAAATGTTTGAATTTATTTTTTCCAGTTTATTTATCAGATTAAATACTAAATATATTTAAAATCTTTTTATTTTCTAAAAACAAAATAAACATACAGATATTTAAAAAATAAAAATAAAATAACATATGCATAAACAATTTATGGTGTAAAATGTAAACATAAAAGAAAACTCAAAGAGAAAGAAAAAAAAAAAAGTACAAATGTTTATACAAAAAAAAAGAAAAAAAAAAAGTTATTTTCTTTATAAATATATAAAAACATATTAATTCGAAAATATTCCAGGTGTATAAACAATTTAATTAACTCTCTATAAATATACTATTTGTAGATAAATGGAAATTATATTTTAAGCTTATAATTGAGGAACATTTTGTTATACTAAATTAACACTTTCATAGAAAGAAAAATAGCTTCACTTTAATGACTAATTTATTCATATGTACGTTTTGTATGATAAACAAAATATGTATGTATAATGATATCATTACACAAAATGTTCAAAAATTTATAATGATACTTTATTTCACGTAAATAAAACCATAAAAATTACATATTAATGATGAAAATTTTCAAAGAAAAATATCTTCTACATTAGTAAGTTAAATTTAAAAAAAATACAACGATTAAGATTTTCTCTTTGATTTGTTTTTTTCTCCCATTTTTATCCAAAAATTTTACGACAATTAAGAAAAACAAATTAAATAAAAACAATTTCATTTAACTTTATTAAGGAAATTATATCATTTTCTCTTAAATTAGACGTGATAAAAATAAACTCTAAATTTAGATACTTTCTTGTCAGATTTAACTAGTAATATTAATTAAATGAAAAATAAAATAAATTAATTCATTATTAATCACCGACGGTCAAAAACGAACAGAAGAAGAAAAAAAAAAAAAATGAATTATATTTTTGATTGATGAGAATTTTCCTCGTGGCAATGCAATGTCATCATCATCCTAATCATCATCGCCCTTATATATACATCAAATTTAAGAATCTGTCCAACAAAATATCTTAATTGAAATTAAAAAGGGAAAAAATTATCTACAAAAAGTTGTCTTTTTTTTTTTTTTTTGCACTCGATTTATTAATTATAAATTTATTAAAAGTTATCAAAAAAAAAATAAAAAAAAAATTTAAAAAAAAATTCCATCTTATTTTAAATTGAATTTACTTCAGTGGATATTAAGAAACTTTCTTTTAGATTATTACCAATATAAAAACAACAAAAAATATATATATAAAAAAAATAAAGATTCAACTAAAAGCAAGCAAAAAATTACTGTTAAATGTTGTTCTGTTATACTTTTTTTTTTTTTTTGTTTTTGTTTTTATATACATTGCTTCACTTTAAATACCTGTGGAGAAACTTCCTGCAGTCATGAAATATTTTTTTTTTTTTTACTAATTCCAATCTGGTTTCCACTTTCACAAAAAAAAATAAATAAATAAATTGAAAAACAAAAAAAATAAACAACAAAAAAATAAATTAAATAAATAAATACTAAAACTTAAATAAATAATCGATTAAACAAAAAAAAAAAAACAAAAACGAGATAAAAAGAAAATATATTTTTTTTTGTCAAAAATAAAGATATACATAATTTTAATATATATATATTTTGTTTTTTTCAAGTTATTTTAAATGCAAAATGTTTTCTTTTTTTTTTTAATTGAAACAATAAAACTTCTTTATTATTTTTTTTTTTTTAATTTTTTTTCCCACACAATTTATTTGCACAATAGCATTATTTATGTTTTAATTCATTTTTCTTAAACAAAATTAAATAAATAAATAAAATTACATGTATGTAAGTATATTTAACACGGTAAAAAAAATTTAATCACACATATAATTAATTTGTATATAATTTATTTAAAATTATATATTTTCACACTTTATTTTAATAAATATATGTATTTACATTTCAATTTATTAAATTATTTTTTTTTTTTTAAATTTATAATTAAAAATACTAAACAAATATAACGAAATGAGAAAGATTAACAAAAAAAAAAAAACAAATTTAATTTTCACATTTTTAGCTACATATATCGTTAAAGAAATACAAAAGATCAAAAAAATAATAATAAAACTAAAACTTGCACATTGTTTTTAAAATATTAAAAAGATACAAGATACAAAAAAGAAAAAAAAAAAGATACTACAAAAATAAAATATATCTTGTTGTTACCAAGACGAAACGGAAACGAGTTGTTGTCTGTCAACTTATGAAAAGTACTACATTAAAACTAAATTTTGTATATTGTATGTACTATATAATGGCATAAATAACAAAATAATAATAAAAAATTATATACTTAGTTATAGTATATATTAACTTTGATATACCTATGTGATAGGTATATGAAAAAGATTGTTTTTTAAATGGTTGAATGCAAGCTCGCATATATTTTTATCTTAAGAAATCGTCAAAAAAAATATTAATGTTAAACTTTTATATCAAGGCCGGTCGAACTTCTTGAACACACTAAACCGCAAAATACCATGATCTTGAAATAAACCATCATGATCAAGAGCTCAATAAATGTGTAATAAAATGAGTATGGTTTTTCATTTGAAAAAAAAAGAAGAAATGTAAGTTCAACACACTGATAAAACACTGAAGCGTTAAAAATAATAATAAAAAGAAGTTAATAAATTTTTTAGAGTAAAATAGAAAACTATTGGAAACACAGGTATTTTTTTGACAAAATATTGGAAAGAGTGTTTTTGTCGTCTTGGATCAAAATTTCATTTATAAATGTTTATCGAAAGGGAATAAACTTTGTCCTAAGAAAGCAAGTATCGTATTCACCTTTTTTTTTTTCAAATTATTTAGTAATATGCTACACAATATAAAGGATATTCTTCACGTTGAAATATGTACTAGGAAAAGTGGTAGGGGATAAGGTTATTAGAGAATGGTAGGGTTGATGAATGTTTCTAAAACATATTATGCTCGGTACTGAAGTAGTTTATGGCTCTGCTTACTTACTGTAAGCAAGTAAACAATAAGGCCAACTCCACAAATATCAGTGTCAGCCCTGTCTTACGAATAAATTCATTCTCTACCAATGAATTTAGTGGTTCACATTCCATTCTAAACTATAGGCAGAAAAACAGTCTGGAAAAATTCAAGTTAATTTGAATAGGCCCTGGCTCTCATCGATCTGTTGTGCCAGAATAAAGAAGATGTTTTTGAAACAGATCTAATGCTTCTGGTGTCAAGTAAGTTGAAATAAATTTCAGATAAAGTTTGGCATGTCCTTTCAAATTGTTCACAATATTGAAATTATTAAAGATTTTTATCAGAAATTAAGTTGACACATGGGACTAGCATGGAAACTGGAATAAAAAAGTCTGAAATATTTCAAAATAAAACAGAGTGATTTTACACATTCAAATTCTGCTACCATAACTCTGAACATTACCGTATTAAAATATTCGCAGTTATTCAAACTATTTTATATTTATTTTATACGCACTTATGTATCTTAAATTTAAAATAGAAAAAACTTCTATTTGGACCGGACATTAGTTCGATCTTCTCAAGAGACAAGTAAAAATACCACTTTTTTTTTTTTGGCAAAAACCTGTTGTTCACATTTACTGTCATCAAGCTTTATCAACAAAAGCAGAAGCTCCAACAGTATCATCATCATCATCATCATATAATTATCAACGTTCACCAATTAGTTTGCTCTCAATACGGGTTATATATTTTTTTTTTGCCAACCCGGAAAACCTGTATGACATCCTAATGGAATTGAACATAATTTCAAGTTCGTTTCGAATACAGATACATATTATTCTTATACCACTGCTGTGACAACATTGCAACTTTCTTCGATGATTTAAAGGTGCGGTTTGGGAGTTTTTACATAAATCGAAGATATCATGCAAAGGTAAACACACCTGAATGTGTGTATGTTCGATTAAAAATATACAACGTATTATATACAAATAATTTTTTTAAACAAAATATAAATAAAATGAGGTTACCGGGACATCATACAATTGCTTATTTATAAGTATGTATTTGAAATATTATTTCGATACATTCATGAAACATTTATAGTGGTTATTTAAAAAAAAAAAAAAATACGAGTACAAAATAAATGAATAATATATTTATTTATTAAAGAAATATGTACTATAATAACATATGAATTATATTCATAATAAAATATGATATGCTGAACATATGTATGATATGCATTCCTATAACCACAGCATTATCTATATATGTAAGTATATATTCATTCGATAACAATGTGCATTATAATTAAATGAACCGGTCTGATGGTCAAATAACTGATAAATCTTATGCATGATTAAATAGTAAAATAATATATACTTAATCATTATAGTAGCAGATACAAATACATTTAAAAAATTTAAAAAAAAAAGAAAAAAATATAAAGTAAATGATATCGTTGATGACATGATTATAAACAAAATAATATATATCTGTATGTATGTATCTACATTTTTGAATTAAATAAACACGCAGATAGTGCAAATGAAATGAAACTTTCATTGTCACTTCAAATAAAAATGCTTATAGACATGAAAATATTTTGCCATACCTATATATGTATGTATGAATTTTAAATGATGAATTCTTTGAATCAATCAAATTATATTAATATTATTGGCGTGGCTGGAATACTTTCACTGAAAAGGTCAATAATATGATAATCATGACGAAATTTGTCCTAAATTATATACCTACACATAAATACCAGTTCAAAAAAAAAAAAATAAAAAAACACAAAAAAAACACTTGATTTTATATCTTTTTCTTGGGAAAAAAATTAAAAAAAAAAACAAAAAAACAAAAAAACATCAAATTAATGAATCGATTTTGTTCGTCGGATTATATTAAATGTTTTTATTGGAATTTAAATTTTCAAAAAAATAAAAAAAAAACATAAGAGGAAACCTTGAAGAAATTCAAAAAATAAAAAAATAAAAAAAAACAATCAATAGTAAAAAGATATTTTTTTTTCTACAAAGTGATGTATTTTTTTTTTTTTTTTTTTTTTTTGAAATTGAAACAAGTCATAAAATTCATAATTTATTAAACCGTAAATAATTTCATATGAAAACATATTTTACGAATATTGTAAAAAAAAAAAAAAAGCTTAAATCCTTTAACGGTTAATAACGCTTCACTGAAAAAAAAAAAAATAATAAGAAAAAATAAATATGTTTATTCCCAATACCTTTTATCTATTTCAAAAAGAGTGTAAAAAAAAACGACGAAGTAAATAAAAGGCAATAAATGATGAAAAAAAAAAATATATTAAAAACAAGAAAAATTCATAAGTTTTTCTTCAAGGGAATAAACAGAAAAAAAAAAAGGTTTAACCTTAATGGATATTGATAAAAATATAAACATATGTATGTACGTATATTCTCGCAAAAAATGTTTCATATATCCTTTTTGTTTTTTTTTTTTTTACATAACAGTAGCAAAATTATATGCTATAAAGAAATATTTGATAAACTCTAGATACTTGTTTATACATACGAGTACATACGTACATATTATATGGCACAATTTACCATATGTGTAAGCTTTATCATCTTTTTTTCTGTATACACTCGAGTGTACATATTTCTTTTTCAGATATTAGATAAAAATTGTTCAGATAAAAATTTATAATGAATTCATATCATATAACATTACGTTACTTTAGATCCTCCCATTTTTGATCTGTATACGTATTAATATTCAATTTAGTTTTCAAATATCATGTATAGTTTTTCGGGATCAAAATAAGAAGAAAAAAGAAAAAACGAGAATTTTTTATATTTTTTTTTATGTATAATAAGGACATATTCAGTATAACACACGTACTATTCATACTATGTTCACTATAAGAGCATGATTGATGGTCATAAATACATTAAAATGATTTTTAGTTAACACCTAGTTTTTATGGAAACGATGTAAAAGACCTTTTCGCAAAAAAATAAAATAGAAAAAAGTACTATATTATGTCATCGTTAAGACTTCTAAATTGATATATTCACATACATTAGAGTTATTTTGTAAAAATATCTCATCAATCGTTCTCTAAACGTACACACACACATAAAGCAATCCGTTCAAATAAAAAGCAAAAAAACACACTCTTCTTATGTCTATTTAAATAAATTATTTGTTAAAAAAAAAAAACCATGATAAAAATATGTACTTTTTCTTATCTTTTTTTTCCACTCGAAATTGAAAAAAAAATAAAATAAATAAATAAAGGTAAATTAAAGTACTTTTAAAGTATAGAAGATAAGATTTTTTATATACAAAGTCATTAATGTGTATAATATATAAAAATGAAAAGAAAAATCTAAAACAACATTGAAAATCGAAAAGCATGTAATAAGATAATTAAGTGGTATTTTTCTATAAGCATATGTTTAATTTAGTACCTATTTAATGTATCTTAACATACTCTCTACATATTGTACATATATTTACTAAATACTATCATATAAAAAAAAAGTACATATTTAAAAAAATATATAGTGCACAGTTTTTTGGTAATGACTTTGAGCTATTATTATCATTAATTTTTATATTTATAATGAAACTTTTTTTTTTTCTACATATACATATGTACATATGTATGTATTTAACAACTTTAGTTATGAATAAAACAGAAATTAAGTAGGTAAAAGTATACGTATAGTTTAATTGTTACTATATACATACAAAAATATAATGTATTTAATAGGAAAATACGAATAAAATACACAACAACAATAACAAAAGAAAATCAAGAAAAAAACAAAAAAAAACAAAACAAAACCAGAGTAATTTTCTACTGAATTGATTTTTACTTAATTTATCAGAAAATAAAGCTACAAAATATGAATGACTATTGAAACTATTGAATTTAGTAGGCAATTTTCTCGTTATTTTCGTTTTTTTTTTTTTTCATTATTTTTTTATTATTGTTCATTGATGTACATAAATGGAATACGTAGAAAGAAAGAAAGAAAGAAGAAAAAAAAAACTAGCGGGTGGTCTAAAGTGAAATGAGGTGCTAACTAGGCGTTTCTAATGAATTAAATTTTTCATGTGTAAATATTATTTATACATATATAAATTCTCTAATTTTTTATTTTTTTTTCTAGGTTAATTAAATGCATATAATGTGAGAAATAAAACGAATAAATATTTTAATTACATAGTAATAAAACAGAAAGTAAAACAATAAAATACATTCACAGTAAGGAATGTTTTTTTTTTTTTTTTTTTCTTTTGTGGTCATTTTGATTGAAGGACATTTATAGACATTTTTTTTTTCATTTTTAATTATTTTCAGATAATTTTTGTACAAAATGAACAAAATAAAAACAGTAAGTAAACTAAAAATGGCCTTTTAATCGAAAATATAATTTAAGGTCGCTATTTTGTCGAATTATAGCAAAGTATCAAGGACTTTTTGTGCGCTAATTAATATTAAATTTTACTAAATTATAGAGAAAAAAACAAACTGTATAAACTGACACTTTTCATTCATTCAACATTCTCCGAAAAAAAAAAAAAAGCTTATTTAAATAAAAATAAAAATGTAAAATAACTTAAACACAAAACTTATAAATGACAGTTTTCTTGGCAAATTAAAATACAAGTAAGGTAAATCCAAACTTTCATTGTTTAATGTTCAATAACAATAGCTAAATTCCAACAAAAATAATTATAATAATGTCTTATGTAAAATAAAAGATAATTTTTAAGTGGTTTTCAAGATATTTGCAAAATTAACAAATATACATTTTAGTTAGATTGGATATTTTCTCATGAATTTTAAAATGAAAACACTTAAAATTTATTCAACTTATTTTTTACATTCCTTTCAACATCATACAAACTTATATCTAAAAAAAAAAAAAAATGGGTTATACCTGATAAAATAATTTGCATTATTTTTGAAGCGATACTTTTTAATAAAGCAATTTAAAGTTAATACGTTTTGGTAAGAATAAGTCTAAGGTATGTAGATATATGTGTGTATGATTTTAGTGCTAAAATACTTGAATTGTTATAATTAGATTTAAAAAAAAAAAATCAAAACTATAAAAAAAAATAGAACTACTTACGACTTGAAGCTTTGAGCGCGTTTACTCCGCAGTACCAAACTGGTTGTATTACTGTTTTGATCCCGGCATATACGCATAGTATCAAATTTTTTTAGGCCGATCATTTTGGTGCGAACGGACTACGGTACGACGGGGTATACACTTGGTTCGACCAAACTGAATGAAATATTTGAGTTTGACAAGCATTTTTTTGTTCTTTTTTCATTATTGGTACTACTAGCGGTATATACAGGCAATACTAAAATGGTTCAGTCGTACCAAAATAGTACTAGACCGGTTTGGTACTGCGGAGTATACACGCTCATTTTTGTCATTTGAAAGTTTTAAAAATATGAGCTTTTGTAAGTATTCAATATTGGCATGACAAAATTTTGTGGGTTTTAGGTGGTTCAAGAACTAAGCAATTCAATTTAAATCGAATTTTTTTAAATTCTCTCAGAACTATTTTCACAACAATTTTGAAAATAAAAGAGAAAAAACGAAGTAAAATAGTAAGATAGTACACAAGACACAATTTCACAGTTTCACATTTAATTTTCATGTAATGCTTAAAATATTGAATTTTCTGGAATTTTACCGTCAAAACAAAAATATAATTATTATTTTAAAAAATTACAGCACATATTAATTAACCAAAAAAAAAAAAAAAACAAAAAAAAAACAAAATATATTCATCATAATTTATTATTTTTGAAATTAACATGTTTTTAGCGAAATAATTTCATAGAATATGACTACAATAATTTAATTGTTAAACATTTTTTATTAACCTTTCTCTCAAAAAAAAAACATGCTATACACACATGATGAGAACATACGAGTATGTACATATATGAAAAAATATATTATCCTTCTTTGACATACAAATTTAAACAGACAAAGGCAATTAATTAAACACCTTTTAGAAAGGTAAAAAAGGTTAAATGAAATAATTATGTCATAAAGACACGCACAAATTCAAAAATAATTTTATAATCATTCATTTTTCATATATGTTTATTGTAGGTACATAATATGTATGAATATGAATGATATATATACATATAAAACATGGATAACAAATAACAACATGACTACTGGGAATATTATATTTGTTTAAAAACCGATTTTTTAGGTCTATTAAGAGAATATTTTTAATGAAATTATTTTGTATAATTATGATAATAATAGAATACATGTATTATTGGAAAAGTAAAAAAAAAAAAAAAATTCATGTAATAAATAAGAAATTACGTTATTTTAAAAATGTATTTTTACTTGTAAAGAATTTTTATTTCTAAAAACAGGAATTAAAGTTTGCAATCAGTCATTTCGATCAGGGTTTTTTCTCTTAGGCGCTTCTTTATAAAATTTGATAACATTGCAAAATAAAAGTATAAAAAAAATGCGATATCACATGTTTTAGCAAAAAAAAAAAAAAAAAATTCTATCTATATAGTTTAAATATCTTTTTTTTTCACTTTTACAAAACCCTTTTTTTCATTTCCATCGCTCAAATATATATAATTTAAAACTCATGACTTTTTGAATTCACGTGTTATCGATTATATTATTGAAATAAAATATTAAATTATATTTTATACAAAAAAAAGAAAAA
This sequence comes from Bombylius discolor, assembly GCA_939192795.1. Lineage (NCBI taxonomy): Eukaryota > Metazoa > Arthropoda > Insecta > Diptera > Bombyliidae > Bombylius > Bombylius discolor. The sequence goes on along the minus strand of OW584241.1, from coordinate 14,145,454 downwards.
ATAGAAAAAGAAATGAAATGAAAGAAGGAAATTATCATTTTTTTGTTGAGTGTATAGAAGGGCATCTATATACTAATTTTAAGTAAAATATACACCTTCTGTTACTATATGCGATTAAATAAATAATTTATCAGATAATTGAAAACGCCCTTTTTCAAATTACCTTTTCATATATTATTTATACAATAATAACACTTTTAATATTATACATCAAAATAATAATAACTTCTTTTTCATCTTCTTCTATTAATGTTTAACGCATAGATACTTTTTTTTTTTCAACACCATTCCTAAATGGAAAACATATCATAAATCATGATTTTTAAAAAAAAAATTTTTAACATCTTTTCCTTCTGACATTTTTATATTTATTAGAAATTTGTGATTGAAATTGAAAGTTTCTTTACATCTTTATAAAAGTATCTAGTGTTAATAAAAAGATAATATAATAGTAATAATAACCTTTTACTTTTAAACATTCATTCAAATTTATTATACCACAAAAATGCAATCACTCAATTTAAAATGCTTACAAATATAATTACAAATTACATTTCATTTCAAAACATCTAGTATACAAAGTATCTATACAATTTTAATTAACCTTTTAAGAAAAAAACACCGAAAAAAAAAACATATATAAAACCAAAATTTAAATAAAGAAAAAAATAATAATAATAATAATAACAAAAATGATAGATGAGTACTATACGATAATAATTTCACTGACCTGTTATTAAACTGAAGAGTGGAAAGGAAAATAAGAAGAAAAAAAAAATATAAATAATTTGATCTACTTAATATATCAATTCGTAAAAATTTTTATAAAAATTGTTTTGGTGAAGGTAGAAAAAAATATCTTTCATTTTTTTTTTTTCACAAAATTTTAAAAGTAAATTGTAGATAACGAAAGTTTAATTTTTTAGCAAAATTAATTTTATTTTTCCGGTAAATAAAATTTAAAATTGACATTTCTTTTTCTGCAGGTCAATTATTTCTACAATGGAAATGTATCTAAATCTTTTTTTTTTTTTTGTTGTAAAACAAACGGAAATGACAATATTTGTTTTTTTTTTTTTTTTAAATAAAAACTATATATTTTTTGTTGATCCATAAATTAAGGTAAACGATAAAATTATTAAATTCAACATATAAATTAATTTTGTTTAATTATAGCAAAAAATTAGAGATACCTAGTTTTCAACAAAGCAACAACGCTGACACGCAACACAGAAAGGAGACTAAAAATTTATAAAAAGTGATATAGGATAGAAAAAAATGTAACTAATGAAAATCGTATGTGGTCATTTATTATTTTCTTCCAAAAGATACTTACACATATGTACATACATATGTATGTTGTAATGTTTTAGTTAAGCAGCTCAATGGTTCTATTTTACTTATTATTATATTTTTTATGAATAAGAAATTTATTACATCTTAACTTAACCTTTTATACTGCCATCAAATTGACCGAATTTTTTTTTACCATAAAATCTTGAAAAACTTGTAGATGTATCTTAAAATATATTCTAGTTCATATTAAAGAATATGCCTATTATTACACAATACATTCAAGTTTATCACATTTTATTGTTTCTTTGAACCGGTATCTTTCAATTACAAAATTATATATACAAAAATTCTATATAATATACTATACTGTAGTATCTCACACCTTTTCCACCTTTTTCAAGATAACTTTTCAAAATGAATTTATTACATTTCTCTTTGTCTTAAAGTCAACTTCAAGATCATTTAAAAAACATATATGCCATATTAAATTGTAATCAATCCAAAGTGTTCAAATGATGTATGATGCTTTTTGTGTTCTGTTTAATGTCTTCTTGTATCTTTTTTATCATTTATATTTTCATTTTTTTATTATTTTTTTTTTTTTTCGTTTAATAAAATGTAGATATAATGACTTTATGTATTTAACAAAATCTTGTCAGCATTATTTTCAATTTATTAGGGTTCATAGTCAGGCATTGACCTTAAAGTTTTAAAATACATACATACATATGTATATCTATAGAAAGGAGAAAAAAAAGTTTGTTTTTTTTTTTTTTTTTTTTTGATAATTTTACAAATCAAATAAAAATCACGTCTGTTTATTTCTGCTTAGATGTTTGGTATTTTAAAATATTTATTTGGTGGTGAAAGTGAAATGTGTTTACTTCATCTTTTTTTTTTTTTTTTTCCTTTTTCCTAAATTAAATTTTTTGGCAAATTTATTGATTTTTTTTTTTTTTTTTTTGTTTAAAATTGAATCTAAGCTTGTGAATAGAATGACGATAAGTTGGTAAGTTGCGATTGTTTGTAATTTAATGGCCTCTCACATTAAATCTGCGTGGTTATACGTATATAGGTATAATACAAAAATAAATTAGAAAAAAAAAAAAAAACAAAAAAAATCGGGTTCACTTTTTGTTATGCTCCTCACATTTATTTTAAACTTTCTATCTAAACTTAATTTCATTTTAAATAGAACCTTTAGGTTAGGTTTTTTTTTTTCGTTTGTCTTATTTTCAGAGGTTTTCCTGAAATGATCATTTGACTTTCCATCATAAAATAAAAATTATTTAAATAAATACACCCAATTTAGTTTTTCATTCCTTGCAAAAAAAAAACAACAAAAAACAAAAAAGGAAAGCAATAAACATTTTTTTTTTTCGTTAATGTGGGCCGTGTGGTTTATTCATTTTACACAATTAACCCATTAAAATGTACCTTTCTTCTTTAATAAAAATTCACTACATTACACTTGAAATTTAGCAATTTAGAATTTTAAAATACATTATTATTATTATTTTTTTTTTTTTGGTAAAAGTTCAGTACGTCACGAAAAATGTTTTTAGTCTTTACATAGAGAGGCAAAATGACATTTATCGCGACATATTGAACTTTCTTTCTACTCGTTTGTTTTTTATTTTATTATTATTATTTTTTTTTTTTCGTTTATATATGTTTTGAGGTTTGACCCTTTTTTCATTGTAAATCACTATTTTCAATATCTGATCTAAATTTTGCAGTTCAATTAACTTCCGTTCTAAATAAAATTTAAAAAAAAAAATAAAAAAAATGAATTTACTATAAAGTAGAAAATTTAATTATAAATACACTTCAAAAGATTTACATGTCTCTTTTCAGCATGCATTATATAAATACATTTATTACTATTTAGAAATATTCAAATGAATTTCATGATGTTTAACAGAGTTTGAAACTTATCATTATCATATCGTATTCTTCAATACATCATTTACATGCATACATCTTGATTTTGCTATATATATATATTTCATTGTCAATTCAGGTATCAAATTACATTTTAATCAATAATTTCATTTTAAAATGTCTCATCAATGAGAAGTGCTATTAAATTAAATAGCATACAGGGATAAAGCATGAAATCTCTTAAGTGGTTTTCTATTTATGTATATTATTATCTTTTTTGAATACCATGTAGTTTTCATAATTTAAATCGAAAATAGAAATCAGAAGAGTATAGGATATGAATTTTTAGTTAGTTTCGTTTTTTTATCATTTTTAAATTTATGTTCTTCTTTTCAAGCAAATTTTTAACAAGACCATTGATGAGTTTAATTTTAAATATACCAAATAATTTTCAAGGGAACTTATTGAAATGCTTATCTAGAAATACCTACCTATTTATAACTTTCAACATAATCAATCTTGTAGTCAAAACTGTTCAACATTTCATTCAAATTTTTAAAAAAATCAAAATCTAATTTGAAAAATGTTTGCAAATATTTCACCTGTACTACGAAATTTGTCTGTATTTGATTTTTATTAATTGCTTATACTTATGTACTTCCTTGTTATGATGTTTCATTTTTTAAAACGACATATTTGAAGTAGAATAACTAATTAGTCTCATTTAATCACATTAATGCTTTATTAAAACAAAAATGTTTTTTTTTTAAAATAATTTTTTTATGACCATCTAAAGTTATGATTTTAGTTATTACATTTTTCAAATCTTAAAATTATCATTAAATTTTAAAATGTTTTTCGTATCTAAAGCTAAAAAATTATGGTTCTTAAATCTTTCTTTCATCATTATTATTATTATTTTTTTTTTTTTTTAGAACAAAATCTCTTGAAAATATTATTTGAAAAGTATCAATAAAAAAAAAAAAAATTTAATAATCATATAAAAAAAAATGATTGTCATAAAATTAAATATTTTTATGACTTCAATAAAAACAAACTTTTCTTATTTTATTTATTTTTTTTTTAACGCATCATATACTATTCAAAATACTAATTCTAAAATATATAAAAAATATATTTTTTATACACTTTCTCAAAGGAAATTCACTATAATTTAAAACCACCAAAAATAATTATGTGTATTTCCTTAGAGACACATAAAAAAAAAAAAAAAATTTTTTTTAAATATGAAAAACTAAATAAGGAAAAATATCAAATGAACACAAAAACAAAAAAACAAAAAATCCTTTTTATCTTTCATAATTAAGATACATCTTTCTACCAAAAAATCATAAAATATTATATATTATATAAAATTTATTATTTTACATTTCCTTTTTTTTTTTCATTTTAATATGATACTTTAGAGCTATGACGTATATGAAGTATACAGGAACATTAAATCAACTTTCAAAAATAGTCTCCAAGGATATTTCAAGAATTGTTAATGCTTGTAATCAAATATTTTACAAAATATCATCGTTTTTTTTTTTTTTTTTCTTTAAAATCATTGAAATTATTTTTTGTATTAATTTTCAAAATTATCAATTTACAAAAACAAAACAGGTAAAACAAAAAAACAAAAAAAAACAAAAAAACATTCTTCAATTTATGATTTTCACGTGTCATGTCCGTTATTGCAATACCTATACATTTTTTTTAACCTTAAACCATTGTTTTTTCCTTTCACAAAATTTTTTTTTTTTATTATTAATTATTGAATTTTTCCTTTTAAAATATAATGAAAATTACCTCGTTTTTATTCATAATTTTTTTTTTTTTTTTTACAACAACACATATAATGTCTTTCAAATTAAATCAATGAAAATATACATATGTACATATAATACCTCACATATTAATTAAATTGTAAATATAAAAACAAAAACTTGTAACAATAAAAAAAAAAATAAATAATTGAATTCATTTTTATTTCTTTTCAATTATATCCCTTTACCTTTAATAATTCATGTCGTTGGAATTAAGTATTTAAAAAAAATAACCTTCAAAGCATATTCCTTTTTTCTCATATACATATTCATGTAGGTACATATATATTTTATTTGTAATTCACGCTTTCCAAAATAAAATCCAATTCGAATGTGAATGATAAAACTAAAGGTGTACTGTGTACATATACAAAGTATTAATGATATGAAAAGCTAATGATTATACCATTAAATAGCTCATTAGGTGGTATTATAATGAACATTAAGTATAAGAAAACTAAAAAATGAAATCAAAATAAAGTACATTTTCACTTTCACATTATTAAAATATATTTCAGTTTTTTTTTTTTTTTTTTACCTTATATTTGTTGTTCGTGTGTTATTTTTCTTATACTTCTTAGATACACATTCTTATTTTTTATATAATGTTGATTTTGTAATTTATGTAATGAATCGTTAACAAAAATAATATTATATACATACTTACTTTATTTCTTTACAACAACAAACATTTATAAAAGGTGGTATGCTTGTATGTATTTGTATACGTTCTAATTATGGATTTCAACATTCTCTTTATCATTATATATTTTAAAATTACGTCTATGTGGCTGATGTGTATAGTAAAAAGACGTGTATTCAAACAAATATTTTGTTATAATTTTTCCCTTTTTTGTTGATGTTTTTTTTTTTATTTTTTTTTATTTTTATATATTTTTCTTTTTTAGCTTAATAATCTTCTTTAATTATCGTTAAGATGAGTTTAATGAGAAGCTCTTATGGTAAAAATGATACTCAACAACATTTATAAGGATTTTAGAAATTTTTGTATTTCATAGTCTTAATAGAATCAAAAACATAACAAATAAATTTTGTTTTTTTTTTTATTATATACGTTTTAAATCTAGTCATGCCCTTTAAAGATACATTACATGATACTTTTGTATAAATAAGATTTTTTTTTTTTTATAGTACATATGTATTTGATAATGGAATAAGATTGTATTTATACGATGGAAAACAAAATGAATGTTCAAATATTTGATAGGATAATTAAAAATAAAAATAAACATATATATTGAATATAAGATCAGAAAAAGGTCGTATTTTATAAATTTTGTAAATCGTGAAATGTTAAAACCTTTTGTTGATTTCAGCAAACACTTTTCTTAGGCGGTTTGAAATTTTGAAAAAAATCGATTTTATTTTTTTTTATGTCATTTAAAATTATGAACTTTCAAAAATACATATGCTATAGAAACTTGAAGTCGAAATTCTTCATTGATCTTTGGTTATGTTATGACCACTGTTGAAAAGTTCCATATTATGTTGTTTTATATGAACGGATTTTGTAATAATTTTCTGTTTCTTTTTTTGTGCTATTTTTAATTTTGCACCTCTTATTTTTGATCTGGATCATTCTTAAAACATCTATAAATTTATAAATCTGTGGACGATGACAATAAAATTTTTTATTTAAATCTAAAAACACCAAATAACAACTGAAACTACTCTCCATTATCTCTTTTACAAAATTTTTCAAGTATTTCCTGAAATTTGTTGACGGAATAGTAAAATTGTTTTGGTGGAAAAGTGAAATTTTGGCGAAAAAGTTAAATAGGTTTTCGATGAAATTGGTTTTTACATGCAATAAAAGTAGAGGAAACGACATATCCCCGTTTTGTTCAATTCTGAGATATTTACAATGAACAAGTTATGACATACGTCAACCAGACTGTAGTTTTCAAAGGCTTCCATATCCACTTCATTTGCTTTTTATAAAGAAAAGGTCCCAAAATTTTAGTAGTTAAAATATGTCAAACCAGAATGGCCGCTTTAAAATATTTTTTTGGAAAATTTTAAAAGAACAAAGAACCCAAACTCTCACCACAGAGCAGATACATACAATTCCTCATACAAATTCGTTAAATTTTTTTACTGAACCAAATGATATGTATACTACTATATATCTGAATATATGCAGTAAAAGGAAAGCTGTTTCCATATGATTCATAGTAATGAGAATCATGAGAATGATTGTATAGCGAGTTAAAAATATTAAAATTTCTCAAATTTTTGTTAAAATTTTCTATGTATTGTATGGAAAATAGTTAGAAAAGAGAATATATTTTAAAAAAGTGAGAAATTAAGAAAAAATCCTGAGAATAAGACAGAGCTTGAACAGCTTTTAGATTGGAGGCCAAACTTTGAGATTGGAGGTCAACTGGTTGGGACTATTTCGCTAATGGGAATAATTAGTCTGTTATAGAATTTATATTGTCATTGCTCTCACATAGTCTGTAAAAAGTACAAGATAATTTTTAAATTTATTTTTATATCACACAAAATATGTTCCTTATTTTCTCGTTGACAATAAAAAAAAAATTTAAAAGTCAGTTTTATTCAACGATCTATTGAAATAAAGATGTAAAATAAAAATTCCATTTTATGTTAAATTTCAAAATTTAATTATTTTTCTAACTCATTTTTTTTTTCTATTTTTTTATTTATTCATTTATTTTTTAATAATTCACAAAGAATTAATATTAAATTAAATACAATTTTTTTTTTCGTTCTTAACAGCCATCCTTAAAAATTATTTAAATTACAGTAATATTAAGACGAAAAAAAAAAAAATAATGAAAACCTTTGCGTTAATCCAAAAACACCGTCATCAATCACAATCCACACAGCGATTCATCATCACATTTTTATTTTTTAAATATTGAAAGGGAAAACAATATCCTAAAAAGAAAAATTAGTGAAAATATTTTTTGTTGTCCTTAATATAAAATACTTAAAGTCAAAATCGATTTTCATGAAATTGTATTTCCTCATACAGAAACAATTTTATTACAAAATTTTATGAACCATGACACATTAAAACAGAACAAGACAGGTTCGTGGAAAATTTACAAAAAAAAAAAAAAAAAAAAAAAAATAATAAAGGAAATTTTAAAAAGATAAATAAAGAGAAGAAAATCGATTTATAATCTTTTAAATATTTTCGATTAAAAGCCGAATAAATTTCTAAAGTGCTAAATACGGAGAAAATAAAATTAAAATTTGATGGTGGTGTTGTTTTTTTTAAATTAAATCTACAAGTACAAGTACCTTTGTAAAAGTTACCGCATTAACATTGTCAATTCCGTTGATGTACGATTATCTGTTACATGAATTCCAGAATCTGCAATACGTTGTTTACTGCTGCTTGTCTTATCGATAAGCCTCTGTTCAAAATGTGACATTTCCGAATTGTTAAACTTCCTTCGACTGGACCCTGTCTTACCATTAAGATTAATATTAGGTGATTCTGTATTACGGCATAATAATTCTTTAAATTCTTTACGGAAATTTTCATTAAGCCATCCATATAATAAAGGATTTGAACATGCTGAACTCATACCAATCATATGACAAATAGCATATCCTACTAATATTGGTTGTGTTATTGTATGTGTTGAAAAATATATATCCGCATATAAATTGAAAAAATTTAATGGTAACCATGATACACCAAATATAACAGCAATACTAATTAATAAACAATTGGTCCTTTTCATACGTCTACCACGTTCTAAACGTCTTTCACATTTTATATTAATTGATGTTTTTGTTGATGTTGTTTGTTGTACACCAACTGGTAAACGATTTTTTAATTTATTATATATACGAAAATATGCTGCTGATACAATTAATATTGGTAATAAATATTGTACAAATAATGAAAATGCTGAATAATAAACACGACCATATTCAATTGGCCAATCTTCTATACAATATGCAACATCTTGTATACCATATTTATGAAGTGGTATTTCATAATGTACAAGAGTTTTAAAGAAAAACATTGGTGATGCTAATAATAATGATAAAATCCAGATAACAATTAAAATTGTAATAGCTCCAATAAATTGTAGATTGTCACGTGTTGGATATACAATAACCTGAAATTGAATGTCAAATATGTAGATGTTTTTGATTTGAAAAAGAAAAAGATGAATCTCAATGAAAAGGTGAACATAAAGATAAAATTCTAAAAGTCGATGATTTTGTGGTTAGTAACAAAATCATAAATAAAATATAAAATAGACAAGAATTATTCTGAATGCAAATCACATTTTATGAAAACAATATTATAATATTTTCTACGTTATTCTTTCTTCATTATTTTTGTTTATTTTATTGTTGGGTGGTTGCAAAGCGTATACAAATATAATTCAAATATGAAATGAAAAAAAGACAACAACAAAAAAAAAAGTTTATGAATATTGGAAAATTAAAATATTGAATAGCTTGGGAAATTATTATTATTGATCTGTGAATGTGGCTTTTGAATACGTAACGAAGAATACGATAACATAAATAGAATATAAGATATATACGAATATAATATGTATGTATGTGATAAGTACATGCGAAAAATGAATAATTCATTATTATTGATTGTAGATATGACGAAAAAATCGAGTATTTATTTTTATTTGTTAATCTCAATATTTAGTAAAAATATTAAAAATAAATCTTATACACTAGATGATTTATTCGTGTTCCTGTCTATTTACATATCTGTTCTTACAATAATTGAATATTCATATTATGTGTTAGTACAACTCGTCGTACAATAAATTTTATTTGAAGGTAAAAGTAAAACTAGCAAAAAAAAAATAAAACAAATAAATAAAATAAACAAAAATTTCAAAATATTTTATTTTATGAACTATAACATACAATTCCCATACATATCGAAAATATTTATTATCAAATTTTCATCCTTTTAGTACTGGTATATTTCCACATACATGTATCGAAAGACTTTCAACCCTTATCAATTAATATACCCTTACTCAAATGTTGACTTTTTTCAATTACATATTATTCAAACTTTTTAACTTTTATTATTTATTTTCAAGCATTTAGTACCATAAAATATAATCACTACATAAGATAAACATGTTATACGAAGATAAATAATGTTTAAAATAAAAATTCTTGTTTTTGAAAGCTTTCAAAAAATGTAATTCGCTTGAGAATGCTTCTTGTGTGCATATGACAAAAATTTGAAGGATTAAAAATCAATTTGTTTGCTCAACTTTTTTTTAAGAAAAATATTTGAAATTATCATAAAGGTACCTAATATTTTCCTTTTTCCTTATTCTTATTAATTTTGTTTTACGAAAAAAAAAACAAAGAAATAGAAGCTTGCTTGTAATTATGTTATTGTAAATAATAGCAGCCTAACTTTTTTTAAAAACACAATTAAGAAATTATAAAAAAAAATTGTTTAAAAGTGAAAAAAACCACGAAGCTACATAATACATATTGTTTTCCGGATTTTATAAAAATTAATTTCGAATTTTCGAAACACCATATCGAATTTTCAACTATTAGAAAAAGCTTACTATAAAACTTTTGACAAGCGCTTTATTCGAATTTTTCCACTAGAGCTTTCTACAAATCCCACTCAAAGCTGTAATATAGACTACTCCTCATGCAGCTAACTAAAATACAATATTTTCTGCCATCATATAGAAAAACTTCCACCTTGACCTCACCCCACGAAAAAAGTCAGTATTCGAAAGAACTTTATAGAAATTATTTGGAAATTTAGAGTAATCGTTCATTCGTAATAACTTCGTTATAATACTGAATGATATGAGTGAAATATCTGTCACATACATACATAGGTTCTTTAAACAAAGCCACAACCGCGTTCAACGAAAAAATTTTTGCCAAACTTCTATTAAAAGCTTTCAAAAGCTTTTACTAAAGTATATTTATTTCTTAGTTCAGAAAATCAAATCCATTGAAAATTTGTCAATTTTTTCATTTTTTCTTTAAAAGCCTGAAATAAAGGCAAATTTATTAAATTTCTAAACTAAGTAAATTGTCAAATAATATTTTGTTTTTGTTTATTGGGAAAAATTTCTCCACTTGTCAAAAAGCCAACTAAGTACTTTAAATGAAAAATTAAGATAAAAAGCTTTTCATAAAATATAAAATTTGTGTTAATCTCATTTAAATAGAAAAACTAAATCTTATTTTTGTCATATGTCATTTTCCACTAAATATTATCTATATACAATTACTCATAATTATTTTTAATTAAATCATTAAATCATTTCATAAAATTCCTATATTTCTCCCCTTCCAAATATTTTCTACTCGACATTCATGCGATAAGATTCAAACTTTTTTTTTTTTATTTTTCAAATTATGAGCCACAAACATAGAGATATCTCCTTAACACTGGATATATCCACATACATATGTACATATGTCTTATATATATCAGTATGTATTTTCGAATAATTAAAATATTTCTCAAACTTTGCTTTCTTCATATACATAAATTTTCTAAAGTTATTTTTTTAATTTTTGATAACTTTTCCTTTAAATTGTATACAAGTATGTTTTTCTAGACACGTAATTACCCCAAAAATTACACATGACCTAAGGTTATGAAAACATCTTTTATTGATTATATTATTTATGTGTAACAAATTAATTAAATTGTTCTAGAATTATTTCTTTGTAATTGAAATAAGAAGAAAAACCTTGAATTTTATTCAATAATTTATTTTTGTTCTCATGGAGAAATAAATAATTGAATAAATCTTACAAAATACATATATGTATGACGTATGTATGTATATTGTTTATTATACAATACCAAATTAGAAAATTTAAAAAGAAATTCAATTCAATATTGAAGAATATTTTAATTAAATTTCATTCCGTAACACATAAAAGTAATTTATCAATGACAAAAGTACAAAATGAACAAATAAAAATTCTTACTTTTATAAGGAAATACGGATAAAAATTTTATATTTTTGGATTTTATTTTACAACAATCATGTTAATTAAATCTTAGATATTTCATGTTTATTTACACTTGATGAATTATTTTATTTAATCTTGAATTTAATGATAAAAATGAACTGATTTATCAATTCATTAAATAAGTATAAATTATGCAAAAGTTCAGGATTATTTTATGTACATAATCCTTAAAATTAAATAGGATATTTTTTTTTTTTTTTATTAAATTACCTGATATCTATCCAATGCAATTGCAGTTATTGATATCGTTGAAACAAATATACTTGTTGCTTGTAATGTACCAATCATTTTACAAAGTATTGCTTGTCTTCCTAATGGCCAATATTTTGTTAAAATTTCAACAAGAGTTAATGGCATCGTTACCAAACATAAAAGTAAATCTGAAATAATAATTAAAAATTTCCTTATTATTATTTATTTATTTTTTTGTTTTTCTTTCAATATTTTACAAAAATCAATCAATATTTTTAACACTTTCATTGTCACATGGATCGTATTAAATTTCGCTTGAACATGTAGCTTAGACTGACTATTTGAATATTTTCGTTATTTTTGAAATTATCATAAAATATTTTTCAATATCCTGTATTTATATCACATTGGAATGCATAATACAGTTATATCATACATTATAAGCTGTAAGCGACCAAAAAGTTCAATATAGTGCGACATTATATTTGAAAAAAAAAAAAAAAATGTGTGATATGAAACGTGTTAAAAATATTTATACATATGTATAAAATCGTTAAATCACAATTCTTTGATATATTTACCTGATATTGCTAAATTAAGTATGAAAAGATTTCTAGCTGTACGCATTATTGGTTTTCTTAAAACTGCAATTACAACTAAACTATTACCTATAGCACCAACTAATATTAATACGCTATACATAATTATTAATAAATGATAAGCTGGATCTTCAATTTTACGATTACGTGAAAATTGTTCAATTAATTGTTGATCAATTTGTTTACTTGCATTTATTATTTCATTAGCATCAAATGCTGTTAAATTTTCATGTTCAATAACAACTCCTGTCATAACATCCATTTTTAATTCATTTTCTGTAAAAAAAAATTAGGAAAAAAAAAAACGAAAATAAGTTAAGTAAAAATTTTTGTATTTGACATATTGACAATAATAATAATCAATCTAAAAATATTAACAATAAAAAGTTGGTGATTCAAAGAATATTACGCGTGTAATTCACACGTGTTCATACTTTTTGGATTTTTTACTTATTTTCGTAAATGTAATTTTTTTTTTTTAAGAGAAATGTACTTTTTCATGTAAAACAAGAAAAGGCTTTTGTTTTTTGTTTTTTTTTGTTTTTTTTTTCATACTCTCCCACTCTCATTTATGTAATTTGAAACCTTAAAAATAATATATATGTATAAATTTTTTTTTTCATATTTCCTTCGAAGTTAATTTTGAATGACATTTTCAATATTCGCACAGAATGTTACTTTATTCCAGTTTTGAAGAAAAACAAAACAAAAATAGAAAATAAAAGCAACAACGAATATATGTATATATATATATTTTTTAAATACGTTTATACGTATCTCACATTTTGCGTACATATTTTTTTTTTTTTAATATTAAATTTTTTGATTAACTTTTATTATGAAAGTTACCAAGGAATAATTTTTTTTTTTCTTTCATATTTTTTTCCATTATATATTTTTTTTTTTAAATAAAATAATTTAATCATGATAATGAACACTTAATTAGCATACAAATTAATTCTACATCACACATTTGTTAAGAAGGAAAATTTTTTTTATATTACTTATCTCCTGTTTGTTATTTTTTAATATGTTGTCAACATTTTGATTTCCTTTTTCTATTTTCATCATTCATTCTTTTCCTGTTATAGTTATAATGAAAAAAAAAAAAAAAAAAAAAAAAGAGAGAGAAATGTTTTTCTACTGTCAAGACTTTTAATTTTATTTTTCTTTCTAAGGAATTTTTTTTAAAGAAATTCTAAGAAAAGAAAAAAACTTTTCTTAGAATTTCATTGATTTTCACAACAAAATTACAAGAAATTTTACTATTGAACATTTTTATTTTAATCATTTTTATTTATGATACAAAACACACATTTTTGGATAAGAAGGAGCAATTTCAGTACGTATGTATGTATGTATTTGAAATTAACGTGAATTGTGATTTAAGATAATTTGCCAAAGACCAAACAGATGTTCTATTAAGATCAGAATTAACTTTGCCAGCAAAGAATCTGCAGGAAATTGATATTATTAAAAAGATAGAGTTTTATTTTTTTATTAATTTTATAATGTGGAAAATTAAAATTTTGTATTTTTGTATTTTAAAAATCATATTAACTTCTTGTGTGTATAAAAATTAGTACATTAGATACATACATATGTAAGTATAGTTTGTGAGGAACCACCATGTTAATATACCATATAAGTATTATTATTTTGTAAACACTGCACAATATTACATTTTTAAAGGATAAATAAACGAATTGAAAATAAATATCACATAATATTTTGATTTTTTTTTCATTTTTCGTACTTTAAAAATACAATTTAATTTAAAATTAAAATAATTCAATGCCAAAATAAATCTGAAATTAATAAAAAATAATCTAAACCTTGAGTGTTTTCATTACACAAAGATAACTATTGACAAAATAAGATATTTGTAAAAAAATTTCCAGAAATTAAGTTGACTTGTTAACTTTCGTTTTATTCATTTTTTTTTTTAAATTAAATTTAATTACATGAAGAATTTTTATGATGCTTTACATCACCTTGAAAAAACAAAATATTGTGACCGGTTTTTTTTTTTAAAACTTGTAAAATTACTGCAACATTCAGAAGGAATAAATAACCAGATAAAATGAAATTCATGTACAGAAATTTTGTTAATTTGTTGAAAAAATCATCGGTAAATTTCAATCTTATTTGATTATAATTTAATTTAAAAAATTGTGTAATATCTTTAAAAAATTTAAAAAAAAAATGAGTTCAATTTTTATATATCTTTTGATAATAGTTTTTTTGTATTG
The DNA here is from genome assembly GCA_939192795.1 of Bombylius discolor. Taxonomy (NCBI): domain Eukaryota; kingdom Metazoa; phylum Arthropoda; class Insecta; order Diptera; family Bombyliidae; genus Bombylius; species Bombylius discolor. The sequence continues at coordinate 14,130,376 of OW584241.1, read as the reverse complement.
CATTCATTGTATTCAACAATATTTTCGTGTGTGGCGTTATATTAAAAAAATTCCTGGTCCAAAAGCTTATCCTATTATAGGAAATATATTAGACTTTGGATTTAGTTTTGATGGTTTGTTAAAAAAAAAAAATTATTTAAATATAATTTATTTGTTTGTTTTTTTTTTTCACATTCAAAAAGTAATAATAAAAAAATTTTAAAAAAAAATTATGAATATCTGATTTTTGGAATTTTGATTATTTAAATTCAATAATTTTGTGTTTTGAATGTGTGTTCATATGCACAAATGTATTTATGTATTTTAATTAAGAAGTTAAAAAGACAGTAAGAATGATCATAATTTTCTAAAATATCGTAGCTTTTGAAATGGAATAATTCCGTTTGTTTTTAAGAAAATTGAAGAAAACGGTATACCTAATTGCATTGAAAATATGTACGTATGTACTTATCACTCATACTATATATTTCTTCATTTTTTATTGTTACTTACCTACGAGTATGCTAGGAATATTTCTAACTTTAAAATTTATCAGTGTATAACGTATGTATACTGTCTTTTTCATTTGTAAAAAAATTTAATCGATCGATTTTTTTTTTAATAAATTTTTATTTGTGTTCCTAATTAAAAATTCACTTGTACTTTTTTTTTTTGTCCGAACAGAATACCTTGATAATTTTCTAAAAATTTGGTATGAATTTGGTTGTGATAAATTTAGTGGATGGATTCTACAAAGTCCATATATTGTCATAACAGATCCAAAGGATATTGAGGTAAAAATAAATTTTCATTATTCGATATGTCTGATCAGATCTCATATACAGACATCGGATGAATCTGATAGAAATAAGATAAAATCATGAATAATAATAATTTTTTTTTTTTAACTAGATCGTTTTATCTACCTTACCAATACACACAAAAGGTGATTATTATAAACCAACAAAAGAAATTATAGGAGATGGTTTGATTACAGCAGAAAGTAAGTAAATCTACCAATTCTTTTTCCTTTTTTTTTTTTCAATAAAAAATATTTTGAAAATTTATTTTTAAGAGGTTAAATGGAATAAACATCGTAAGATGATTAATCCATTATTTAATTTAAAAATGATGATGGGATTTCTTGAAGTAATGAACCATCATGGTAATATTTTGATTGATAAATTTCAAAAATATGCGAAAACTGAAGAAATTTTTAATGTTCAACCTATGATAAGTAGATTCATTTTGGATGTTATCTGTGGTTTGTATATTATTTTATTAAATAATTCTTAATTCCTATAAAAAACTATATTTATTATTTTTTTTTTAAAAATTTTGTCTTATGCTACAGAAACTGCATTTGGAGTACCAGTGTTGTCGATGAAAAATAGTCATTTCGATATTGTAAAATCATTTGAAGTGTAAGATTTATGTGTTTTTCTTGAAACATTTCAAAGGCTTATTAAAAATTTGATCGTATCCTTTTTTTTCTTTTTTTTTTTTTCAATTTTTAGAGTTTCAGAAGTAACTCAAATACGTACCTTTAGTATTTTGAAAAGACCAAATTTTATTTTTAAATTAACATCTGATTTTAAAAGACAAGAAAATGAAATGAAAAAAATGAGGCAATTTATAACTGAAGTTAGGAAAAAAAATACACAATATTAAAAATTTTTTACAATTAATATTTTAACATAATATTTTCTTTTAAGATTATCGAAATACGTGGTAAACCATCTGAACCAAATATATTCATTGAAAAAAATGAAAATTCACAAGAAAATGGAAAACGAAAAGCATTTTTAGATAATTTATTGAGCGCTGAAGTTGATGGTAAATCTTTAACATTTCAAGAGATTTTTGATGAAGTTATTACATTTTTGGCTGCGGTAAAAAATCAATTTATAACTCTTTTCAATCAAAAAAACTTATTTTAATTCGAATTTTTTTTTTTTTTTTTTTTCAGGGTCATGAAACAACAACTTCAGCAACTTATTTCACTTTATATATACTTTCAAGATTTCATGAAATACAAGAAAAAATTTACGAAGAACAAAAACAAATATTTGGTGATGATATTAAACGTGATGCAACATATAATGACATTCAAGATATGATTTATTTAGACTTAGTTATTAAAGAGACATTGAGAATTTTTCCTAGTGTACCAGCTATAGGACGAACTGTTAAAGAACCTTATAAATTAGGTTGTTTTTCTTTTTTTTCTTCTTATTTATTTCATGATGTATTCTTTAAAAATTAAATTTTTGTATTTTTTATTTTTTTTTTTTAAAGGAGATCTCATAATTCCACCAACAACAACGATTGTTTTACTAATTTTTGCAATGGGTCGTAATGAAAAATATTTTAAGGATCCAATGAAATTCGATCCAAGTCGTTTTGATAAAGATAATTGTGAAAATAGATATAAATTTGATTGGATACCATTTAGTGCTGGACCAAGAAATTGTATTGGACAAAAATATGCAATGATGGCAATTAAGTCAATTATATCAAAAATTGTACGAAATTATGAAATTCTTCCACCATATGAAAAATGTTGTAATGAAACAAAAAAACATAGTCATGATGTGTTAGATCAGAAATTACAGCCACCAATTTTAACGTTAACTATAACATTGACTGCAGGTAATGGAATTAATATTAGACTTAAACCTAAAAATAGTTTATAAAATGTGAATAATAAATAAATTTCTACAATTTTTTTACATTCCAATCAAAATTTTTTTGTTTTTATAATGTTCACGTGATTCATTATTTTAAACCTTTTTTTTTTTTTTACATTTCTTTATTCTTGAAAAATAATTGCGATTGAACAAAAAACATACGATGAAAAATAATTGAAAAAAAACAAGTAATAAAAAATTTCGCATTTAATTGCCTCTATAACAATTTAAAGAGTTCAATTAGATAATAAAATTATGAAAAAAAAAAACACAAGAAAAAAATATTTATTATTTTTAAATTACTTATTATATTTCAGAAAATTTATAAACCCATAAATCTATTTGTGATGATACATGAATTTATGTTCCTAATTTAAATAAAATAAATCTCAAGCTTGAAAATGAAGAAAAACTTTTAAATGTGTAAAAACTGAAAATAGTAAACATATGAGATACATAACTGGGGTAACGATACCAGTTCCGAGACCATTTCAAAACTTTTTGAACTATCAATGTAAAAGAGAACTATGTATATTGAATGACTTCTAAACTCAAAAGTATCTATAAAAACATTTAAAAAAAGACTAGGAAAACTTCGAGAAAAGTCAAGTGATACAGTGGTAAGCCTTATTTGATAGAAGTGACAAAATTTAAATAAAAGTTTTTTGATTAGTTTATATCTAATGTTGACTATTTGTTTGAACTTTAACTATATTGTTGTATTTCATAATACAATAACAGTATTTGCTTGGTATTTTATAATAGAAGCAGAAACTGACATACATCAATGCGTTAAAATGTCAACACAGTATGGTCATGACAATGCTTCAACACATTGACACAATTTGTTAAGCGTCATGTTGGTGTGTATCAACATATTATGGGGGCTCATTAACCAAATGAGATCAAGTAACTGCCTATTCTTACTTGTAGGAGGTTTGAGTATTCTTCATCAATGATTAGGTGGTAACTGAGAAGCGACATGACATTCTGTAGCTTAATAGTTTAAGAGCATTACCCCGGCAAGGTAATGTTCAGTTACTACATACTAGAAGAGGCCTTTACTAGTGAAGTTTAGCTATAAAAAAAATCTTTATCGTTTATATAGCAAAAGTCCTCAAATAGTAAAAAAAAAAATCAAAACTGGTATCACTACCCTATTACCACAGATACTACTTATAAGAATTTATATTGTCATTGCTATTATCAAGCAAATAAATTTTTTTTCTTACTTCGGTAAAAAAATATATAATTTTTAAAGTTCAGTGATTTTCTGTTTTTCAACTTCCACAAAAAAGAATAAAAAGTACTCAAAACTTCACATTATATCGCAATATAATATAAATATTTTGACAATATGTCTTTTCATTTTATACGCACATATGTATGTTATTTGTTAACGTAAGATATCCTTTTTTTTTATTTTTTATTTTTCTCACATTCTTTTTAGACAGGTGAAAAAAATTATTAATATATATCTACAACAACCTACTGAAATTTTCATTTTAACACTCTTTTACATACATACAAATACATATGTATGTTTTTTGAATATCATCACAGAATTAAAGATAAAATAAATGTAAAAAAAAAAAAAAAAAAAAGTAAAATATATACAATCGCAGTTTAGAAGATTAAAATTCATATACATATGTACATAAATTTTCTTTGAATATGTAAAAGATAAATTCAAGATGAAAATTTATGTTTTAAAAATGAAAAGATAGAAAAATGAAAAGTTGAAATACATTAACGTTTTTTTTTTTTTTTTTTTTTGTTATGAAAATATATTCAGGAAGTTATATGACTTCGTATTTCATTTTTCTTTTTCTTTTTGTTAACTTTTATTTTTAGTATGACAACAGGATATTACAAACGGGAAAAAATATTATTCCTACTTAAAAAATTTAAAAAAAATACAAGAATTTGAATTATTTATGTGGAAAAGTATTTGTTTTTTTCTTTGAAAATTATTCAAAAAATTATTTTCAAATATTTTGAGCTTAAAAATTTTTACAAAAGAAAAAAAAATTTTTTTATTGTGAGAAAAAAAAATTTAAATTATGATTTTAAAATACAAAAAAAATTTAAAAAATGTAAATTTCAATTATCCTACAAAACTGAATATATAATGTTTACCTTCTGTTCAGAATAGTTTTAAACTGTAAAATAAGTTATTGAAAAATCAAACTTTTTTTTCTTAAAAAAAAAAAAACAATAAAAAACTTGAGAAGAGAATTATATTCGATTTCAAAGTACACCTTTATAGATATTCTTAAATCATTTTTTTAGATTCTTTTAAGCCAAGACAAAGTATATATAACATCATTTAACATTTAACCTTTAAAAAAAAAAAAAATTTTTTATCTTGTTCGATTTGAAACTAAAAAATAATAAAAATTTATTATGTACACGAGAGTAATATCATTTTAGTAGATTTCTTTATATATAGCACAACGAAAAAAAATTACTTTATCTTTTACGAATGTTTACACACATTACTTAACTAACAAGGATTCAATCGTAAAAAAATGTTTATTTTTATAACATATGACAAATCATAAAAAATTAAAGTACTCAGTATGTGAAATAGGAAATTTTCATAATATGTAATGTAATTTCATGTATCTATCTGATTCTATAGATATAAATATATATATATGTATATTTTTTTTTCAAATTTAATGAAGTAGAATAAAAGCATTCTAAACAATGAAGAACTTGTATCCAAGAATCAAAATGTTTTTTTTTTTTTTCTTTCTTTTCTATTTACTAATGTTTTATTCGTATTTCTATAGTAAGTTCATGTGCCAATATAAACCATATTCGTTAAAAAGTCAAATTTTCTAATATTTTTCAATATTTTTAATTTAAATTATTATTTGATAAACTTTTTACACGATATTCCATTTTATTCAGCATATTCATAATGTTCTAGTATATTATTTTTTATTAAAATAACTTTTTGTAAAGACTGCTTTGTCACATGGACTTATTCAATATGTTTTCATTTTATCTTCTGTTCTTTCAATTAAAATGTAAATTTTACAAATTAAATAAATTTACATACTAAAGATAAACTATTGTAATTTATAAAACTTAAAAAACAATTATAATGAAATATATTTTTGTATCTTTCTTTAAATTGTAATAAAAGAACACTTTAAAATCATTTTTCTTATGACCAAAAGGCATCATTTTTATTTTATTTTTTTTTTTTTTTTTGAAACGTGATACGGAAAAGAAAAAAAAAATTAATGAATAAACAAAAGAAAAACGTTTTCTGTTTTCTGTTTTTTTTTTTTTTCACCTCGAGGACGTTGTTGCGTTGGTTGGATGTCAAGATGAGAAACCGTAAAATAAAACCAATTAGGAAACAAATAAAAAGAAGGAACAAAAAAAAAAATAAATAAAAGAAGACAACAACAACAAAATAAATTAAATTGAAGACTTACAGGGAATCCACGTGGTCATGTAACTGTATTCCATTATGAAATATAATCGAAAAAAATACGGAGAAAAAAAAAAAGCAAAAAACCATAAAAAAAAAAACTAAAAAAAAAGGAAGCACTAATAAAATAGTGTAGTAACTGAAAAACATGAAAAAAACGACATTCGACTCGGCCGGGAATCGAACCACGGAACCTTTTCTTTGCCGGAGAAATGCTCTAACCATTGAGCTACCGAATGCCATGTCGTTTGCTGTTCTCAGTTACCACCTAAATCATTGATGAAGAATACTCAAACCTTCTACAATAGTAAAATTCAATTTCTGTGTTATTAATTCCAATTTTCTTGTGCGTTTTAATAATGAGTTTGTTATTTAACAACGAGCAAAACATATTTGAAATTCCATCTTATTTACAAAACTTTTAAATTATCATCTTTTCAGTACAATTATTATTATTTTTGTTGCTTTTTTTTCCCTTACTTTTTTTTTTTTTTCTTTTATAACAAGAATATAGAAGTATATATTTTCCGGGTTCATATAAGTATTATATATTATACATTTACAATATCTCTATGTACAGGTGAAAGGATCTATATAATATCTTTGACAAAAGATATTTTGATTACTTTTCATTTTCTTGAATAAAAAAGGGTTTATCAGCAATTATTTCAATAGTATATTTATTACAAACCCTTTTAAAATTGTGCTGAAAGTCAAAATGATGAATCACAAAAGATAATAATAATAATAATAAAATGAAGAAAAAAAAAAAGATACATTTTTTTTTTGTTCCTTTTATATAAAATATCAACGAAAAAGATGATCTAATTTTTCTTCTTAGATCAAATATACATCAAAATCTCATTTACACTTTGTGTTTGTAGGTACTTATATAAATATATCAACAAAAAAAAAAAAAAATTCAGATTGGAATGAAATTTTATGTATTAGGTATATTTGCACAGAGTTTTTCTATAGAATTTCAAATTGTACAAAAAAAAAAAAAAAATAAAAATAAATTTATCTCTTGATTATACTTTTTTCCATGACGATTTCTTTTTTTAGAAATTTTATAATCAAATTTCTATGTTTTTTAATAAAACTTTTTTGCTGTCGGCTAAAAACTTTTGTCTTCCTAAAATTCATATTATTATACTTTTTTGTGTACATTTTACAAATGACATAAAATAAGGGTAAACGATATTTTATTTTTTTTATTATTATTTTTTTTTTTTTTTCATTAAAAGAACTAAAAGATTACATAACAGGATGTACCAATTTGAGAAAATTTAATGAATGTATTTTAATACGTAACTATAAATATTCGTTTTCATGTAATTTATTTCAAAACACTAATGTACATATGTAGGAGAAAAAGGATAATGAAGAAGGTCAAGGTAAATATAACAGTTTATTTTTTGTTTGAAGCTTACATGGTTACACGTATTAATTTTTTCATCAGATTTGTTGTCAAATATTTTTTATTATCACAAAAAAAGTTTTAACATTCTTCGGCGAAATAGTGATTTGGACCATTTTACTTTCAACTTTCGGTATACTTTTCTCGACAATCACTTGGCCGATCCCTAATAACCAGGCTTATAGAAAAAACAAAGTAAAATCCAAAAAATTGTCTGTTTCCAATGTTTGCATCCATGGTATTTACCCTTGAATCTCCAAGGAAAAATGCATTGAGCGTCCATTGCAAAGGCAAAATTCTCATTGGAAATTCCATGGGAATATTCACTATAATATCCTATAAATAATTTTGGATTTTTCATATGAGAAATCATTAGATATATCTTAGGAATAAACTAGAGAATATTCGTTGGAAAAAATGAAGAAAATACCCATGGAATAAATAGCAGACTTTTCCTTGGAAAAAACAGCAAAATTTTCTTCCAAATTATCTATACTTTTCCTTGGATTTTTACAAAATCCGGTGTTATGTACACATAAAAATTTGTTATAGTATTTTCGTTTAATGGACTATCCTGTCTGAGTACTTGTGGATGCCTGCATTCCCTCCTACCCACACATACAAACAACAACAACAAACTTTACAGTAAAGAAAGTAGAGGAAATTCTTTATTCTTCTTTATTCCTGAAATTAACTTTATACAATTGATAGCCAATATTGCCACCTATAAATAAAAAACAGTATGTTCTGATATATTTTTTGTAGTAAGTATTCACGGCCAAGACCGTACCTTTTCACTTCTCCTAGAACACCGCTTTTACGTTATTCTGTTCAGAATTGAGGCCAGATTGGCAGATTAAAATATATTTTGTTTTATTTTGTCGATCACTAAGCTCTTAATTGATTGTTTTTCAGTCGTTTTTCTAACTGTATTTTAAAATTTTCATTAAGACTTCGAAGAACATTTAAAATGGTTTTTTTTTAAATTTTTTTCTTATTTTTTTAAAAATCATAGCTTTTCTCAAATTTCCTTTTTACTTTTATAATTTTTTTTTGTCTTTCAATTTTCGAAGTACCCTGTACTCAGTATTTATATTATTATCTGTGTTTCATAAATATATATTATTGTGAGAAAAAAAAAAATGTATTGTACCTATATTGAATTTTTCTAATCTAATAAAAAAGTCGACTATGTAGAAATGAAACACACCAACGACAACAAAATTTGAAGAAAATATAGAAATGAAAGTACCATTATTTGGTATTACACGCCATTTTATAAAATGACAAATATCATATGTATATAGTGAAATATTAATAAAATATATAATTCGATATAAGAAAATTGGACATTTTTATATTCACAAGGGATTGCATCATATTTCATTTAAGATTTCTTTGAATTAACTTCATACATAGATACATGCTAAAATTATTGAAGTATAAGTCTATAAATATCTTTTATTTTGCAGGATTATAACACCGAAATAAATAACAAATAAAATAAGATAATGTTATTAAAAAAACAAACTTAACAAAAAAAAAAAAAAAAAAACAATAGGATCAAATATCTATTAAATAGAACACACACGTGAAATGATTAATCCTTAAAATAATATACAACACATAAAAGTAGAATTCGATGAACTATAAGTTTTACAAAAAAATCTTTTTTTTATTAAGGATAATTTATTTAATTTACAATTTTTATTGCAATACGAAAAAAAAACAATAAACAAAAAACAAAACAAAAACGTATCTAAAAAAAGTTTTTCTTTTCCAGAAAAATGAATGTTTACGATTACTTGAAGTTTTAAAAATGTTAATTTATATGTTGTTTTTTTTTTTTGTTGTTTTTTTTAGTGTTTATACGAAACAAGTGTGAAATTTTAACGCGAAAAATATAATAATCATCATAAAGTTGAATAAAAAAAAATGTAAAATATGTACATATGCATATAAAACACATCATGATCAAAAAATATATGTATGTAGGTTCTTGAAAAAAAAAAAAGTGAAATTCATATTAAAAAATAAAATATGTTCATGTTATAAAAAGGATAAAAGTTTTTCATATTTTTGAATAGGTTTTAAATTTCAATTACAAAATGTTATTTTCAAAAATGTTCATCATAAAATTATATTAAAAGAGAAAAAAATATATATATATTTCATAGTATAAAATTTAATATTATATTTAAAAAAAATATTTAATATACAATATTTGGGTTATAACATATGAATGACACATATGTATGCTTTTAAAGTGCGTTCTCATTCAAAATTATACCGCATATACGTATACGTATTTATATTAAAGTATCATACATATGTTTATTGTACGTGACTTGAAAAATAATTTACAATAACATATATTTTTTAAAAAAAGTTTAAAACTTTAGATATTTCCTTTATTTAGCTATAGATTCAATCTTTCTATCTAAATAGTTTGTTTTGTTAAACTAAAAGTCTTTTTGGATTTATCGAGAATATATTCACGGAAAAATTGTTTTCTACAAAAGTCACTAAAAATTTTGAAAGTTCCAAAAAAAAAAAAAATCTTCCTAAAAGGTAAATGAAGAAGAAAATATCGTTACAATTGAATATTCAATTATTCTTAACTAAAACTTTTTCTACAATAGAATTGTGTAAAAATTCTAAAATGTATTTTGTCGTTGAATAAAAAAAAAATACTTTAAAAACTTCAATTTAAATAAAAGGATATCGTGGAAATTTATTTGAAGTGAAAAATTAAACTTTAAAAAGAATTTTCAAGAAAATAAATAAAAAAATTTATGTAAAATGTTGTAAAATTTACATTATCTTACCAAAAATTATTTAATTTCAAAAAAGTAGTTTATTCCAAAGAAACAAGAAACACAATTTTGCGTCATATGGTGGTATATAATACATACATCTATAACAAGGGTATATCTTTTGTAATTAAGAATAATTTATGTTAAAAAACTTTAAAAGGGATGTTTATTTAAATTTAGAATAAATATAGCATATGTTGTTATTTTCCAGGAATAACGATTTTTGTTATTTAATTTTTTTTTTTGTTTTTTTTTTTCAAAAATACGGATTTTGAACTTTAACACATCTTAGTTAAATTAAACAAAATAAATATTACAGAATGATAAAGTTTATTAAATATGTTAAACATTTTGTTGTTTTTTTTTTTTTTTTTGTAAAAATTTTGATTTTTATCGAAAGCTTTAAAAAAAAAATAACGGTAAAATATTTTATAATATTTATAATAAAGTGCTAAAATACTCGTATATATACTTTTAACAAATTTAATAGTTTTTTTATACTCTTTTTAAATTTTATATATTCCATAATGTTAATTTTCTAAACATTAAAAATAATCCTTTTAATTTTAACATTTTAATCTTCTTAAACATTATTTAACGTACATAGGTAAAAAAAATAAAAATAATAAATTTAAGCTTGAAAACTAAAAACCATCAATAAAATCTAAATTCATAAGTAAGCCATAATCCCTTACAAACCATAGTTATAAACAAAATTTATAAATATCTTTTTATTATTCACATACAATATTCATAAATCATTATAATTCGAAAAAAAAAAAAAACACAACACAAAACTTTCACTGAAATATGCTTCCTTATTATATACATATACATATATGTATATATATATTTTTTTTGTTTTAGCATAAAATTCGAAAAAAGAAAAAAAAAATTTGCAAAGTAATAAAAATACGTATCATATTGTATATGAATTATGAAATCGATAAAATTATATACATATATATATGTACATATATAAATAGAAAATTATAGATACAGCAGGCAGAGATTAAAACATTATTTTCTTTCTCTTAATTATTCATTTTTGATTATGCAGACACACATACTCGTACATATGTATATGAAAATTTTATTATAGATTTTAACTTATATTCACCTTATCAATTAAATGACAATAAAAACATATTTTCCCTGATAAGATAATGTAAACTGGATCTTTTTATCGTGTTTAATAAACTCATTCGGGAAATTTTTTTTTTTTTTTTTTGTGTTTTCTTTGTGTTTTCTTTGTTTATTCATTTCACATGAATAAAGTATATAATAAAAAAAATATGTGTTTTATATACATTTGTTTTGTTCATGTTATTCATAAAAAAATAAAAGATACAATATAATGTAGTAATTTTATTAGTACATAATGAAAATATAACAAACAGATACAATATACTTCTATATGTTTTGTTATCATTGAAAACAGAAAAAAAAAAAAAAACATATACATATAGCTATTTCAATATGAATTTATATACACACATGTAGAAGCAGCCTAAAGATATTATTGTTGTTTAACTTTTATATAATCATATTTTAAATATCTATTGCACGTATAATTCACATGTAGTATCTAATGTTTGTAATTAATACAATTTAAGATAATATAATTAAATCATAAATTCTTATATTGTAAACATTAAAATTATAAATTAATACATTGTAAAGTTAATAAAAATAATATCATAAAAAATTTTTTAAAACATAATAATTTTTTTTTTAATATTTTACCAAATGTAATTATATATATAATTGATTGTACACGCATGCATATTAATTGTGTATTTTTATTGTTTAAAATTTAAAAATAATAATAATAAAAATTTTGTAAAAAAATAAACGATTTCTTAAGAAAATATTTATTTTTAATGAAACCGTATATTCATGTTAGAACTGTTGAATTATATTTTATCAAAGAAAATAATATTAATATGTACATGTATGTACTCGTATAAATAAAAATCTCTATCCACCGTTATCCTGTTTTAAACAGATCTTTTCAAATTTTGAAACTTTCATTCAATGTTTTTTTTTTTTATTTTATTATCAATTTTTCTTTTTATTTTTTTTTTTTTAAAAAGCATACATTTAACCTAAAAAAAAAGATATAAAAACATAAAATTACAGTTTCCCAAAATTGAAAAAAAAAAACACAATCAAATCAATTAAAATGCTAAATAACATAATACGTAAAGTAATGTTTTATTAGTTTTCAACAAAATAATGTAAAAAAAAAAAATTCAAAATAGAAAGATTACAATACAGTTTATGAAGAACATTAAAATTTTACCGAACACAAATATTATTAGTCTAAAAATACTACAAAATATACTCTGCAACTTATTTTCTTTTGATAAGTTATTAAGAATCCTTTGTTTTATCCGAAATGGCTTCTATAATTTTGTAGTTTCATCATATCCGAAGATATAGTATTTTTAAAACAAAATTTCTAAAATTTCCGGAAAAATCTACAATAAGATGACATGAGTGGCCCAGAAGTCAATGTCAATGAGAAGAAATATTCTTCTTAATTTTTTTAAAAGATTTGAAATTTTTTTTTTGTTTGTTTTCTACGATAGGATTAATGTTTTTATGGTCTTGAAAAAAAAAAAGAGTTTAATGATGTAAATTACATTAATTTTTTTCAATTTTTTTTCAATGTTTCTAATTACATTGGCTTTTGAGTCACTTGTCATTTGTTATAGGTCTTTCCTGTTCAACGTCCTATTTACTTACATCATCCTTAATGATTTTGACTTGATTTTGACCATTTGAAACTAATTTTATTTCTATGTTCGATCACTTCTTGGTCTAAATGTATTTTTTAAAATTCATTTAATAATTGATTTAATTTCACATTTTAAAAGTGTCATCCTTCAAAAAAATCATTTAAATTTTTAAATTTTTTCAGACAGCAAAATATCTATGATAATATTTCATAAATTTTCTCATACGTGAAAATTACCTGAATAAGAACCACTATAATGTAATTTTCTTTTCTTCAAAAGCTAGAAGCATTCTTAAAAATCAAAGAAAAATGGCAATTAAATATCATAATAAATTATTTTCATTTTAAGTATACGTTTTCCTTTCAATACTTCTCCTAAAATGGCCAATAAAATTCTAATTTAAAAATTTTATCATTATAGATAATGTGCTTGATATAAAATTAATTTTTTTATTTTTTTTTTATTTTTTTCTGTTCACTTTAATAAAAAAAATTAAATAAAATTTAATAAATGTGGAAATTTTTCATTTTCATGAGAACAAAAAAGAAATTTAGAAATTTATTAAATTTTAGATACTAAGAATTTGTAGTTCATTGGACAGGTAAAATTATATTTACTTTTTTCTTAAAGTTCATTGAAAGGCAACAAAATAAATTTAAAAAAAAAAAAAAAAAAAACATGAAAGTAAAATTTTTTTTACATATAAAAAAAAAATAAAGAAAATGTTTTTTTTTATTAAAAAAAATTCATTCAAAAGTTTACAAACGTGTTATAAATATTCGATTATATACGCATTCAACAAATAATTTCCACTTTAAAAGACAAAAATAACTGTAAAAAAAGTTTTTGAAATTTGTATTTTTTTTTCAATATTTATGAGAACCAAAAAAGAAATCCTTTTTCTTTCATTTTCCTTTGAATTTAATTTCTTGATTGTATACTAAAAATAAATTAATACATAGAAGAATTTTTAGAAATTTTTTTAGAATTGTATTTTTTGAATTTGAATTCTTGAATTTTTAGTCTATTTTAGCATAAAATATGTATCATAGAATAATTGTAAAAAAAAAAATTTTCTTCTCATAAATACGATATATATGTATTTATTTTCTATGAATTTAAATATTTTACGTATTTTTAACCCACTTCTGTATCTACACATTATGTACACACATACATATTTTGATTTAATAATTTTACATACAAGAAATAAAAAAAAACAACGACAAAATTCTTTAAAAAAAAAAAAATACTTCATCATAATACTAATTTTGAATTGTAAAACATGAAGCTATAGTTACAAATTTTCAATACATATAATACACTTCTTATTTAGTGGGCGGTTATATTAAGATTTAAACATAAATTATATGTAGGTACAATTTATTCATAAAATTATTTCGAATTCATAACAAAGCTTTATGTATTCCTAAAATATTATCCTTAAATTTAAAAAAAAAAAAAATTAAATTTATATAATTTATCTTCACGTGAAATGAACATTTTTTTTCTTTTTAACACTGACAAAAATAAATCTAATAGATATTACAAGAAAAACAAAAAAAATACTATTCTATTCTAAAAGCAGATAGAAAAAAAAAAACAGATCATCAAAAAACCTAAAACGATTAATATCTGCAATACTAACGATAATTTTAGCAAAAACAAAACAAATGATTTCTGTTGTCACTAAATACGAGTACATGAAGAAAAAAAAGTGTCAAAATAGAAAAATTACTCTTCAGCTTATGTCACTTTCTCAGCAGAAAAAAAAAAAGAAGTAGCAAAAAAAAAATGTGAAACCGCCTTTAAAAATTCTCATCACATTGTTTCCTTTTTACTTTCTTTTTGGTTATTTTTTTTTTTTTCTTTTTGCTGTATAGCAACTCTACTTTCTGGTATAAAAAAAATAAATGAAAAAACTTTATTTTCACGAGATTGATGTTTTTAGGAAGAAGAAAAAGTTATTATAGTTAAAAAAAAATAAAAAACCCAAGAAAACAAAATAAACAAAAGAAAAACAAATTATGTATGAAATTCTAAAAAAAAAAAAAAATTTTCCTTTTTTTTTTTGTTAAACTTTAAAAAAAAAAAAAGTTGTACACATTCAAGCATCCCACAAAACCATATCACAAATATTACACGTTACTTAACAAGTTTGTCACAAACAAAACTACGTGATTTAATACACCTCAACGGAAAATTATACGGTAACATGTTTTCTTATTTTTTATTTTTTTTTATTTACTTTTTTTTTTTTTTTTTTTTTTTGATATATTTTCCACCTTACAGCATGTGAAAAAAATAAAAATTTGGTTTATTCTTTCAAAAGTGTTTTTGACAGAAATTTCAAACAGAAATTTTCATGTAAAGGATTTTGATTATTTTTAAATGATATTATTTATGAAAGAGGATAATCATTTTTATTTTTATTTTTTATATATAGATTAAAAAAAAGAAGAAAAAGAAAAGTTCCAAAAATAGAAAAAAAAAAAATGACTTATAATATTTCGCCCTTTTATTTTGGAAATTAGAACTTCCTGTTGACAAAAACAGAAAAATGAAATTTTTTTACAAGGACACAACCTTTCAATAAAATACTTCCTAGTACGTAAATCTATTTTATATTAACAGTAGGCGATATTTTTTTTTTATTTATTTTATGTTTTTTTGTTTTTTTTTCTCAAAATTTCTACTTCCTTTTTATTATTGGTCAAATAAATCAAACATAAAAATAAATTCATATTTTAATTTTTGTCTTTCAATATTGTTTACTGTTATGTATAAAAAAAAAAATAAAAAAACATAAAAAAAACATAAATAAACAAATTCCAAACATTTTTGTTATTTATTATGCATAGAATTTTTTTTTTTTTCTTTCTATAATTTAATTTTCATGAAAAATTTATCAAAATATAAAATTTACATTTCAATAAAAAAAAAAACAAATAAAATTTTTGAAGAAAACGTTTTTTTTTTATTAATATTTTTTTATTAATTTTAATCGTTTTTTGTTTTTTAAAACTCTTTATTGACGTAAAATAATGAAAAATAAGAAAAAGTAGTTAGAAATTTAAAGATTTCAATGTTCATTTACAGTTAAACAGTAAATCAAATAAATCAGTTAAATTTTATAGCATATTTTAAATTTACGATTTATACTTGAAAAATTTATTTATCGCCTTTAGCAAAATTTTAATTTGTTCTATTGTTCTGTTTTTATTTCTTTCTAAAATCAATTATTAAAAAAAAAAAAAGCAAAATTAAATAAAAGGAAAGAAAAAATAAAACCAGGAATAAACTAGCAGATATTTAATACATATATTAAAATTTCATAATGTTTTTTTTTTTTGTTTTTTGGAAACACACTTTACAAATTTATATTCTCAGGAAATAATTTTGTTTTTTTTTTGTTTTTTTTTTTTTTGACGACTCAACAATATTATTTATATTATTCGTCCAGATGTTGTACGTTTTTTTTTTTTTTGTTTTTTGTTATTTTTGTATCAACAATACAAAAAAAAAAAAAAATCTAGTTAAATCAATAAAAAGGAAAAACAATAATTTAAACAAATTTTCTATTTCAAAAGAAAAAGAAAAAAGGAAAAAAAACCATTTATCGTTTACAATTTTCTCTCCTAATTAGATATATAAGGACCGCACTTTCGAAATTCAATTTCCGTTTGTAAACTTTCAATGTAGCTATATAATTTAGAAAAAAAAAAACAAAAAAAAGTAACAAAAGAAAAATTGGTAAATAAGTTTAAATTGAAGAATTGTAGATGAAAAGAAAAAGTAAAAATAAATAAAAAGGAAATGTAACACAAAAAAATTAAGGAAAAAAAAAAATACGCATGTAACCATTCAAGCAATACAACATTGTTAACCGTAAAAGTACCTTATTTTCTCCTAATATAAAATCTATGAAAAAAAAAAAAGAAAATTTCGTAACTGTTTTTATTTTACGCAAATAAACCTGTACACAAAAAAAAAAAAATATGTATTTCGATGATTTAAATTCCCTTGAGTTTGAAAAAATTGTTTTGTTTTAATGCAAGGATTTTTGTGTATATGTTCGGATGTGTGTTCCTGGCTAAACAAATGTAAATTTAAAAAAAAATAAATAAAAAATATTTACGAAAAATTTATCGAAATTTCCACATATTATTTTTTTCTTGCTGTACTATATTTGTTTTACAATTTTTTTTTATGGGGTACCTAATATTTTGTTTACCTCATTTTTGTTTTTACTCAACAACATATTATAGTAACTCACGAGAATTACAGAAGGACAGAGCAATGTATCATACCTGTATTTTTCTTTTCCGAAAGTCGATTTCAATAGAACAAGAACTACTAGATCGATATTTAAATTATATACTTTAGAATTCATGTTATAGTGAACAGATTTTAATCACATAGGGGTTGTTTTTAGATTGTCTAAGGAATTATTTAGTAACCAACTACAAAAATATCAGTACCAGTCCTGTCATATGAATAAATTCGTTCTCTACCAACGAATTTAGTGATTCGCATTCCACTTTAAACTATAGGTGCATGTACATATGACAGAAATCTTAATTGACTGGGTTTATACGGTCACTTTTTTACCCTTTGTAGAATGTAAAAAAAACAGTTTTACATGGAAAAAGTAAGACTTCCCACCACATACTTTCTACTTCTTTTCTTTGTAAAACCGGTTTTTTACGTTCTGCAAAGAGTATAAACCCAGTCATTGAGGAGGTCAAGGCTCGAATTGGGCTGTTGCACCATTGGATGGATGGATATTGTAGTTTTAATATCGTATTCATTTTTAGGAGAAACAATGAATAAATTACAGTCTAAATTTCTCTAATAAGAAATTTCTGCAAGAAATTGCCGCCATCTCAATACTTCCACTATTTAAAATTGAGTATAGTAGATTTATATTTATATTTCTGTTTAAATAACGGTACAACGTATAACCAGAGAGTACTTATTATGATAAGAAATGATTTTTAGTGCTAGAAAATTAAGGATTTTTGATCGAATTTATCAATTAAATTATTTTCTAAAAATATCATTTTGATATCAACATTATATTTGACCTGATAAACGATCAAATTTGATATGCAAATTAATAAATTTGATATGTAAATTATCATCATAATTTATAAATGTGATCATATGCAAATTAGCTACTTGTATGCTACTTCTTCTTTCTAAAATATACCCTCTCTACCCTCAAATCCTATATCTTCAATTTCTAATACAAATTGGTTAAATTTTTATACTGAACCATATATCTGAATATATGAAGTAAAGAAAAATCTGTTTCCATTTGATTCTGTAATGCTTCGAAAATAGTTTAAAAGGGAATATATTTTTTAAAAGTTAGAAATTAAGAAAAAATCCTAAGAATAAGAAAGAACTTGAAACCACTTTTTAGAGTGGAGGCTAAATGACTGTTATTATTATCATTTCAATGTATTGAAATGAAAAATGTGTTATATATAGAATTACATTGTCATTGATATAACATATGAAACTCTGTATACACAAGAAGAACATTCATACATATATGTATATATGTAAATTAAAAATTCACATTTAGATACATTTTTTCGAATTCTAATACATTTCTCTGTTCCAATACTTTCGTAACTTACTGTAAATATAATTTTTGTTTTTTTTAAGTATTTGTGGAAAAACATATAAGGAATAAAAATACAAAAAAAAAAATAACTCAGATTTTTCTCAAATATGATACATGTTTCATTTTTCTAGAAAACAGAAAAAACAAAAAAATTCTTTCAAATATGATATTATAACAATCTTTTGAGATTTAATAAAATATAATGAAAAAAAAATCTCAATGTAAAATCTGTATAGATGATTTACTCATTAAATAAGAATTTATTATCTTTATTAAAAATAAAGTATATATACATACCTACACACGTATCACATAGAATATATTAAGATTGTATCTTTGTAATATTGTTTATTCTTTTCTTATGTTAAAATAATGTTTGTATTACCATTATTAATTTTTTTTTTTTTCTGTAGATATATCAAAGTCATTATCATTCTGATTTACGAAATATTATAAATATGTAGTTTCTTATGTTAAGTTAAAAAATTTATGAACAAGGATATATAATATTACATAACCAAAATATTTACTTTTTATTTAATATTTGTTAATATACATTCATACATACATAAAATAAAGTGAAATTTTATCAGAAATATTTATGTAAATTAAGCTCATTTGTGATTTAAATAATTCATTTTTGAAATACCTAATAACTTTATTTTCAGTAGAAAGTAGAACAACATATGTATGTATGCAGTAATGTTCTGTGAAACAAAATTTCAATGATTTGGAAATTATTGATGTCTTTGCTTTATTATCTACTCGTGTAAGCTTGGTGAATTTTTTTTTTTTTTTTTTTTTTGAATTTCTTATGAATTAGTTATGATACATGTCATGTATTCTTCAGGAAGGACAAAAATATATTTTTAAAAAGTAAACAGTTTAAAAAATAATAGTCGAGATACAACAAAACAAAATCGACATCTAAAAATGAGCTTTTTTTTATTTTTTATTTTCACCGCGAATTTAGCTCTAAGAACTTAAAACACGTGATTTTAGTAGAAATCAATAAAAAAATTTTCATTTTTCAATGATTTTTTCTAAATTTACTTAACTTTTTTTTTATTTATTATTATTTTTTTGAATAATAAAAAAAAAAGACTTCACAAAAAAATTGTGGAATTAAACAAAAAAAAAAAACTTTGCTAACTTGGTACAATAAATATAAAAAAAACATGATTTGGCAAAATTGACTAATTTTCCTTTAGTATGTTTCGACTCTAAGAAATAGCATGAAAAATTTACAGATTGGTGGCCACAATTTTGCAATAATTTTTTTTTAATTCACAAATTTTTTCCGTTTTTTATCCAAGGAATTTTTGAAGAATTCTGCTTTTCAAAGTAATTCACATTAGCCACTAAAAACCTCCTCCCTATTATCCGTAGACGTATCTGTGGATGACCTCTAAATAAATTGTGGCCGCTTTTTTCGCTAGTATGAATACCAGCTTATTTTTTTGTTTATATTTACTTTTTATCTGCATCTTCTTCTTTCCATTTTTTTTTCAAGATGTGAGTGAGGTAGTGTTTATTCGATATTAAAAAATTCATTAAAAAGAAATTTAAAAAAAAAAAAACGATAACTTGAAGGAGGATGCATAGTTAGTTTTGAACTACTTTAACTCCTGCCAGACCCAAGAAGTTCATGATTTTTCTCGTCAGACAAGACATATACTCATCTTTTCCTACTACCATATTTTTCAATGAACTTTCTTAAAGAAATTTTTTCATCGTGGACATTTGGTAGGAATGATAATTGACTATGTTGGGAAATTACCTCTACAAATTGTAACAAATATTGTCATGGGTAGGCCATGTTTTAATTTTTTAAGAATAAATTTAAGAGATCTTAAAATCCGGATAAATTAAAATAAATATGAAAAGTTTATTTTTTTTTTTACACTCACAACGATTAATGGTAACAATAAAAATTATATGATGAAAATGAATACTTATAGATACTTAATACTATAAAAATTACTTTACCAATTACTTAAGATTATCTTTTTTTTTAATGAAAGTAAATAAAATTTTATGTTCGTCATTTTCTGGGAACGATAAAAGTAGCAAAACAAAAGTATTAAATAATGACTAAAGAAAATCGAATTAAGTCAGTTTTATCTCTTTTCATTGAAGAAAGAACTCTATAGAATGATATATACTTTTTTTTTTTTAAATTTAAAACAAAGAAACTTGAATTAAATTGAAAATTTAATAAATCTTTTTTTTCGAAAAATATCTTTTCAATTAAAATTTATTTTAAAATTTTATGATTTTTATTTAATAATTTCATTTTTAAATTATTTTTTATTGACTACATTTAAAAGAATTTCTTATTATACTTACATTTATTTCTTCAATAAAATACATATTTCAATTTAGATATTTTCATAGTCAGTAAATTTTAACTTCATTCTTTAAAAAAAAAAAAAAAAGTTATTTAATAGTTTTACAAAAAGCAAAATGTAGAAAATTAAATAAAATTGAATTTACTGCAATATTTTATTTTTCATTTAAAACAAACGAAGTTTTTTTTTAATTTAATTCATTTCAAGGATCAAGAAACTTTTCAAAATAAAAATAAAAAAACCTGTCAATTATTTTAACATGTTTTTCGGTACAATAAACTTTTAAGTATTTTTATATTAAATAAAAATATTATATAAATGAAATAAAACAATTTACAAAACAAATGTAATTTTAAATTTGTTCAAACAAATTGATGGAATGATGAAAATAGATACATAATTATATTTTCTTTCATTTTTTTTTTTTTTTTTTTGTGTTTTCACAATATCTTCAATGTATCATTAAATTCATTATTATATTTTTCTTTTTATATTTTAATTAAAAAAAAAATAAAAAATAAAAATTGATTTTATTTTTAAATATTTATCATGAAGAAATCGATTTTAATTCAATTTTAAATCAGATATTATTCACAAATAGAATAGCATAAAGTAAATAAACCGAAAAAAAAAAAAAAAATCTAAAAAAGTTTCTCACATTTATCTAAATAAATTTTTAAGTATATTAAATAAAATCTTCACGCTAAATCTAATTGAATCAATATAATTTTACAGCAATATCAAAAAGATACAATTTCTCAAATGTCCCAAAAGTGAAATTTACCAGAAATGACTTAAAAATATTATATTGTTCTTAAATACTAAAATGTGTGTACTATATAGAACGTGTACAAAAAAAAAAAAAAATACTTATATGTATATTTTTTTTTATATTAACAATTTTGTATATTTTATATATTTTTTATCTTTATACAACCATTGTGCGTTAGATGATATAAAAATATAAAATAAAATACAAAACACAGACTAAAAGAAATAAAAATAAAAATTATTGGTAGTGGTGTTTGGGGTTTTATTTTTTCCTCAGTTTTTTTTTTTTTTGATAATGTTACTAAGTCGAATATATAAAAAAAAAAAAATTTTACTCTCAAAAATCTGATAATAACAATAAAAATATACATATATATACATATACATATATATTTTTTTTTTTTGAAAACCATATATGAGTCATATTTATATTTTTCAACACATAAACTACATATGTACATATCTACTTATACTGTATGCATATAAGTACACATACTTAATTCTAAATATATACCGACTTAAAAGGAAGAATAATAAAATTGATAAATTAAGGTTAAGGCATACATTTATCGACTTTATGTTATCAAAAATTGCTTTTGTGAAACTTTATTCTTTTCCCAGAAAAAAAAAAAATAAAAAAAGAGAAATTTGAAAATTTTCACTCAAGTTTATAATACTTTATTGTTGTTCTTATATTTTTAATATTTCTTTTTTTTTTTTTTTCTTAAAGTTTTATATTTCATTTCCTATAAATCTTAAAGTTTTCCATCACAAGGGTACTGTTAAGAATTTACTTGTATTTTTCTTTTGTATTTCCTTCTGCAACATGAGTGTATATAGATACATCATAAAATAAAAGAAAAATATATATCTGAATTGCTGTTATTAAGAATGTTTCCTATTTCAATTTTTTTTTTTAAGACGGAAGTACTTTATCAAAAATAAAAAATTTTTCTTCAAGAAATTTTCAAAAAATTTTTCAATATAAAAACATGATAAAATATTAACGATACCGGTTTATGTCGTAATGACTGACAGTAAAAATCATAAGAAAATATGTGATAAAAATTAGAATTGTATGTTTCTTTTTTCTTATAAAATTAAATTTTTTAATATTTAAAAAAAAAAAAAAAATCCTATAATTTGAAAAGAAAAAATATGAAATATTTTCCATATTTCAAATGATGTACATATGTATGTGATTTTTGAAGCTTAAAAATTACGGAAAACTACAATAATACGTTGAAAAATTACAGAAAACTTAAAATTAAAATTTAAAAAAGGAAGAATCACTAAAAAAAAAAAATTTTAAAACTAAAAAAATTATAATTTTAATACCAGAAAAATAAATTTCAATATATGTAATTTTTTTCTCTCTTTTTTTTAATTAACTCATTTCAATTGAAAGGCTACATCAGAAAAAATAAAATCTAACAATATTTAATTATGTCTTAAAAGCAAAATTGAAATTAAAAATTAAAAGTTAATTAGTTAAATTCAATACACAAATTTCAAACATAAACAAATTTTTTTTTTCTTCATTAAACAATAGACCTCAAAAACCAAAAAAAAAAACAAAAAACAAAACAAAAAAAAATAAAATAAAACACATAAAGACAAATACATTTACAAAAAATAATAAAAAAATCGAATTACAAATTCCAAACATGTTTACCAGATTATTTTTTTTTTTCCTTTAACATAGATTTAAGGACTTCTTTCGAAATTATAAGTAAAAAGTCTAATGAATAAAATTTGTTATAATACTTCTTTTTTCTGTTTTTTTTTTGCTTACTATGTCCTTCAATCACAAATTCTTAGAAAATAGACTAAAGAGCAAGAATTAGTACAGAAAAAAAAATAATAATAAAAGAATAAATTAAATAGAACTCATTATACAGAAAATCTAAAGTAAATATAAAATAAAATCATGTTTTTCTATGTAATGGAAGACATTAATAGTAACAAAATCTATCTAATTTTTTTTTTTTTTTTTTTTATTCATTTTATTAAAGATATCCTTGTGTAAAAATTGTGTTAAAAATTAATAACATAGCCAAAAAAAAAAAAGAAAATTATATGTCAAATTATACACAATATTTCAACTTTCACACTAATACACAAATAACTACATACATACGGGTATATATATATAGGAAAATGAATATTATAAATATGCGATTGTATATATGTATAAACTTCTTCTTCTTTCTGTGGCATTTCAATACTGGGTGGATTTTGGCCTCATCATATATGTATAAACTTTATTGTGAATAAATACTTATAATCCTTAAACATAACAAGGATGCTTTTATGTGTTCTGATAATGTTGTAAATACATAAAATAACTTATTTTTCAATATTTTAGAAATTTTTTGGTATTTAACATTTTTTTTTTTTCACTTTGTTGTTAAGGATAAAAACAATATTAGTACAACAACATACCACGTCAGAATGAATTTTTTTTCAAAATTTGAACATATTGCGATTTTTTATAATAAAAAACTACAAACAAATGTTGTACTTTTTTAATTTTTTGTTCATCAATAAAAGCAATTTAAAGAAAAATGAAACAATAGGCTCCTTTTGTGATGTGCCTTCATACACAAAAACTATAGACACATTTTATATACATATAAGCATTTAAGAATTTAATATACGTACATGCGTTACATACGATATCTGACACACAAAAACAAAATCGAACAATCGAATAAAAACTATGTATATATACATACATATGATATTTTTGCTGATATTTCAATTTTCTGAAATTATATAAAACAAATACCATGATTCAATATTTTAAGGTAAAAACACGTGTACGCATATAAATGAGATCCTTTATTTCAAGAAAAAGTCAACAAATACTATACATATGTATTACATCATATAGATCTTCTATTTTTAAAATAAAATATTTTCTTATATGTGTTGTACGTCTAGTAACCAAAAATTAGATACTTTTTACTTAAAGTCACATTAGTTAGTATTTTTTTTTTTTCTGAATATGAAAATTGAAAAATTTTTAATCACAAATCGAATTTTTCATGTTAAAAAGATAAATAATGTTGGCAAAAAAAGAAACCTCCCCCTTATGTTTTTTTTAAATTTTATTAAATTAATTTTCCGAAAAGCAAGCGTTTCTCATGTTTCAATACATACATGTGCCCATCAAAAAACATATATTAAATGAGAGCAGATGAAAAATTTGCTTCATTCGAACAGAAAAAATTTTAATAAAATTAGACAGTGTTTTTGTTTTTTTTTTTTATTAAATTTTCTTCTGTTATTCATTTCAAAATAAAATGACATTTCACATAATCAATTAATAAAATTCTAAATTTAATAAATCATTTCCAAAAAAAATAAAAAAAAATAAAAAAAGAATAAGGAACGTGTAATTAATTTTAATATAATGTCAAACATACTACAATGATAAACAAAAAACTTAATTGACTTTGAAGTTTAATCAATAATTTTCTTATTTGAAAAAAAAAAAAAGGAAAAAAATAATAATAACAGTAAATTTAAGATTATAATACATTTTAGATCAAAATAATATTCTACAACAAAATTAATAAGTATGATATTATTAGTCCCTATAGATCACATCGTATATGAGGAGGACAAAATCCATCCAAGATTGTAATGCCACAGAAAAATAATAAGAAGGTCACATATGTATATATGATATGATGAATGTATATACAATGTTGTCTCTAAGGCTTATTAAGAATTTAATGACATAATCTTAAACATTGTAGTATAAAATTTCAAAATAGATTTAATAATTTTTTGAATAGATATTCTAATTAGGAGTTTTAATCAAAATAAAATAGAACAACAACAAAAAAAAAATAAACTTTTGTTTGTTTTTAAAGGAAATTTTTAGAAATATGTCACCAAAAAAAAAAAAAAAAAATCAATATTTTAACTTTAATTAACTGATTTCTAAAATGTTTAGAACATCTAAAAAATTTCATCGATCAAAAACCATAAAGTTTTAAATTCTAATACATATTAATTTATTCAAATAATTTATTTAGATAATTTATTCTTGCTAAAGCATACATGATACGTTTTACATAAATCTTTTATATTTTGAATAATTCAAAACTTTTCATTATATTTTATTATATCTGCAAAACATAATATGTGTAAACTGTAAATTATGTTTTCATTTTAAATGTTTAAAAATAAAATATGTGAAAAATATCTTTTACAGAAATTATACAGAATTAAATAGAATTTACAAAAATTAATTTTTAGATTTACAAAAACTAAATGTGTATATTATGTTTTATTTATCTTGGGGTTTGTGATAAAGTTATATTTTATGTATGTGAGCAAATTATAATAAATTATTATGTTAAAAAAAATCATTTATCATAAGTTATTTATTAGAAAAAAAAATTTTTTTTTCAAATGTTATGACCATTAATTTTAAATATTTTAACTTAGGAAGTAACTTATTTGTCCGCATTTAGTCATCGAACGTGTACAATGGTGTGCGATATATTAAAGACATTTTTAAAGTTTGATTTGATGACTGTATAGCTTATAGACAAAAAATTAGTTTTCTATTGAAGAAAATATTTGTTGAAATGTTTTCTATGGTAATTTGTTACTTCTTATAATTTACAAAATATTATACAAAATCTGCTAGAGATTCATTCTAGAATTATGAAGTAAATGAAGAACGAATAACTTTACATATATCAAAAAATATATCAAACACTGGTGCGCAATGACATTAAATAAGCCATTCAGTCTGCATATAATTATAAGTAATTAAATAACATCATTTTCTACAACTTTAAACTAATTATACAGCGTATTCTACAAGCAATCCTATCGTACATGTATGTATACTTTCCATGCCAATCCATCACCGTTAATACTCCGACGCTTAGGATCATTGTCTACTTATATTTATAATATTCTAGTCTATGTTGTCATATACTTACATATATAGCATTCCCACAGATTCCAATAAACCATTTTTTTACATACATATGTACATAAAAACAAAAATAACTTTTTCAAAATGAACAAATTTTTAAAAATTCAAATTAATACTAAAATCTTCTAAATTAAATTTTGAAACATCATATTAAATTCCCCACAAAAAAACACAAAATGTAAAAGATTACATTGTTTAAAAAAAATACAATATTATTACTCGTTAAAAATGACAATCACATCTTCCATTGAAATGTTTTTTTTTTCTTTTTCGCTTCCAAGGACATGAAAAGAAAAAAATATTGATCCCATATAACATCATGTTTTTGGAATGTTTTTTTTTTTTATACATATATAAAATATTTGATTTAATCTTTTTCTATTCATTTTTTTTTTGTTTTTTTAAGAACAATTTTTTCTACATTGTCTGCTCTCACATATTCTTGTCTTATTTTTGGTTTACGTTTTCATTTTTAATTTTCATATTTTTACTTAAACTTAAATAATCAAAAAAAAAAAGGATATTACTGTCATGATATCAAATTTTTAAAATAACAATAAAAAAAAATTATACATATGCATGTAAATACTTCAAAATGTTATTAAAATTTTTTCATGTTTTTTTTTTCTTTATTTTTTTTTTTTTTTAAAATTGTTATGCTCTTTTATTTTACATCTGTCATATTTCATAAAACAAGCAAACAATGAAATCCTTATTGAATAAAACCATAAATAAATGAAGAAAAATATATAAAAGAATAAAATGAAATAAAAAAAATAATGTTGATGTAAAAAAATTTTTAAATAGAAGTAAGATATACCACATATGTATATATGTACATAAATACATGCTAATAGTGGTAACATGTACCTTAAGATGAGCTCATTGATATTATAAAAGGAAAAAATATGCAAATAAATTAAATTCGTTTATGAAAATGCTTTTCGTTTACATGATAAAAATTTTAAAAATAAGAAATTTTCTTTTCAAATTTGACAAAAAAAAAAATAAGTAAGAAATATTCAAAAAGGATACCCAATCTTTTTTTCTTCTTATTCTTGTTAGTTTTGTTTGAAAAAAATGAATTAAAAGCTTCATTGTCTCGGTGAAAAAAAAATTCTACAGCAAGTAATGAAAATATTTTTCCAAAAAGCTTAACTTTTCTTGAAATTTTCACTGAATTTTCAGAATGAAGCAGAATGTGCACAAAGTGGTCCCAAACTTCAAAAAACTGGCAAAATTATAAAAATGAAAAACAATTGACAGTTATTTTGAAAAATGATAAATATGATTAAAAAAACGAAAATTCGTCTTAAAAAAAGTCATACAGACTTTAAAAAAAAATACAGGGTGTTTCACCAAATTTGTACATCCGTTTTTTTTTTTTGCTCCTTTTTCAGAAAATGCCCTATAACTTTTGAAGGGTACATTACGTGCCCTTGACTTTTTAGAATAAAGTGGAGAAAACCTTTTACCTTTTCATAATTGCCCTGTGTTAGCTCCGCATCTTTTACAGTTCAGGAATTATAAGTGTGCAAATGCAAAAATAGTACCGCATACTTGAAACGATATGTTTCTGAAAAAAAAAATAATATTTTTTAAACGGGCAAAAACGGGCAGCTAAAAACAACCATATAAAATTTGTTTATCTAATTTTCAAAACGTTTTTTTTTTCAAAAATTTTCGGCAAAAGCTTTACTAGTTTTCCATAAAAGCTTTTTTTAAATTAAAAACTTTATTCGTTGGTAATATCTCTGTTAAAAATTGAGCGATCTGAGTGAAATTTGGAAAATAGAGGTTCTCCGGGCAAAGCCACAGCCATTCAGCGGAAAAGCTTTGATCAAACTATTATTAAAGCTTTAAAAAAACTTTTGATAATGTATATATTTTAGTTTGAAAATCGAATCTCATAATTGAATTTTGCCAATTTTTTCCTTAGTTTTTGACCAACTTGAATAAAGTTTAGAAACTACATTTCAAGTTCCTTAATAAGAAACACGAGAGGATGAAAAAAACCTCTGTATGGAAAAATATGGAAATACATAATATGACACAATGAAGTTTAATTCGGTATCTATACTAAAAATTACGATGACAATATAATCCACAAGATATGGCACACTTTTTAACGATATCTGCTACGAAAAACACAACTACATACTAAGAAATTGATTACAGAAGTACTAATATAGTCCCTACAATGATTCTAATAAATTTTTCTTTTACATCGTTAATCTCTTTGTATAAATTCTTTTATATTTCGACAACTTACATCCATTTTTCATTTTAATGATTAAACAATTCATTCCACTTTCTTTCTCATTTGAATTTTAATATTAAAAAAAAAAAAAAATACACAAGCATATGCATGATTCTATATATTTCTAAGAAAATAATCTAATAAGTATGTAATACGTTATAGTTTATATTATTAAATTTTTATAAATTATACATTATATTATGGCTACACATATGAACATACATGTATACAAGAAACTTGAATACATAATTTATGGATTAAAAAAATTGTCTGTTACTAATTTCATTCATTTATTATTATACTCTTTTTTTCGTTTTTTTTTTTTTTCTTTGTAATACGTATTCATGAAAAAAAAAGTCATTTTCATCCTAAACATAAAATAAAATCTATATAATTATGTATCATATGTATATGGCGCCAAAAAAAAAAAAAAAAATAAACGAAGATTCTGAAAAAAAAAAAATAAAACAACAAAAAAAACAATTGTATTAACCTTACATTGACCATGAAGCTCTTTTGAAGCTAATTTAAAAATGGAGACAAATTTCACCCATGACAGTCATTTAAAATAAAATTAAAGTTACACTTAATTATTCTTTTTCATTATAAATACGCTTTTATCACTTTTACAATTGATAAAATATTATTTTTCTCAGAAGAAAGTTTTCAAAATATCAAATTTCAAAAAAACAAAACACAAAAAAAAAAAAAAATAAAACAAAAAATAAAAAAAAAAAGGTTTATTAAATTTTTTGTATTCATTTCAAATGTTCAACAATAAGTAAATTTTTATTTTATTTTAAAAACTGTGTAAGTAGAAAGGACATTGTTGAAAATTGTGACATTAAAAAGCAAACAAAACGAATAAAATACAATAAAATTACATATTACGTAAAATGTTATAAAAAATTTCCTTTATTGTATATGTTTTAATATTATTTGCTTTTATTTTCCCCAGATAACCGGAATTTTTCTTTTATCATGAACATTTAAGTAAAAAACAAAAAAAAAAAAAAAAACAAAAAATAAAAGGAAAACAAAAAAACATTACATATTTTATTTTACAATTTTTAAAGAAAAGTTTTTCATTTTTCTCCCAAAAGTAAAATGAATGAGAAAACATGAATATTTTATGCTATTTTTCAAAAAAAAACCAAAAAAAAAAAAAGTTTTTCTTCACAAAAACTTGAAAAATAAATATATAAATAAATAAAAAGTAGTAAACTTCTTTATGGGAATTTTAAAAGTTAATTTCATTTTATTTGTTCACTATTAAAATAAAAATAAATATAATAAAATAATATGTACAAGTGCAAAATTTCAAATGAATTTAAAATATATAGTCATCTAAAATTTATAAAATAGTCTCTACATACTTTTTAAATAATAATATTATAATAGTATAAAATATTTAAAAATGCATATTCATATCCTTTAAAATTATTCTCACATTGAATATTTTAAATATTTGAATAATTTAAAGTATTTTTAATTCACAAGTATCCATGAATAAAATTTATTTTTTATTTGAGAAAAAATTTAAATTATATATATCTATCTTTTTAAAAAATTTAACATTTAAAGATATTTTAGACTAAAATTTATTTTCTTTTCTTTCATATTTTATTATACCTACATATACACTGTAGTTTACGATGTACGAGTATCTGTATTTAAATTATGTATATCATTTTTACCTTTCTTTTCAAAGTAATAAAATTATTTTTACACATAAAAACAATAAAAGGATAATGAACAAAAATTACAATATCTTTAAAAACAATTTTATTTTATTTTTATACATCTTTAAGAATATATAGGACGTATCTGTATATATTCTCTTGGTCAGAAACATAATAATTAATTTTAATTAACCTTTTTTTTTTTTTTTTTGTTTTTTGTGCCAAAAAAAAAAAAAGCCAAAAAATAAACAAACAACAACAAATTTCTATTATTGAAATTTTTGTCCTTTTTTATCATTTTCATTTCCATCTTATTCTTTCACTTTTTTCTAATCCTCTTCCTTAGTTTTCCAGCAGAATATATTTATATGTATGTATATCTTTTCACACCGATGTTATCAGCTATATATTCAAAGTGTATATAATTACAAGGATACACGTATATAAAATACATTATCTTCCAAGAAAAACAAAAAATAAAAAAGTAAAAAAAAAAACAAAATTAATTTCTGAAGTCAAATTTTTCATGATGTTTTTTTCCCGTTTATTTTTTTATACGTACTTCGTAATTAGATATTTATTGTTTTTATCTTATTTTGTCACACTTTTATAGCAGAAAATATGATTTAATGTCAGACATGTTTTGCTTTTGCCTTTCTGTGAATTATAGAAAATATAATAAATAATTTTTTATGAATACGTAAAAAAAAAAAAGGTTCACCATAAGAGTATGAAAAAAATATTTTTTTTAAAGTGTAATTTTATTTTGAAGTGTTATGTACAAAAAGAAAATTTTATATCGTGTAAAAATTTATCTTCGAGCGTTTCTCTAAAAAGTGTTGATCGTTACCCTGCATTGTTTTCATCATTACCTAGACTTTCTACATTATTTTTTTTCTATTTTTCCCTAACAATCATGATCATAGGTTTTTCCATAAACATTTTTGATGTTGGCGTATTATGTAATAAAATTATAAAAGCAGCACTTTATAATAACCTAACTTTTCGAAAAATTTGTAAGAAAATTTTTTATATTGTAATATTAAGGTATCGTGCGATTCTTCATCGTTACCACGACTTTTTTATACTTATTTTTAGAAAACCAGTTGAAATAATTAAAAACATACGAGTATGTTATAATTTTTAAGAATTACACGTTATGTACAAAATATAGAAGTATAAACTACATATGAGCCGTTCAGTGCACAAATCGATTAACTCCATATAAAAAACAAAGTTGAGAAATGCGATGAAATAATGTACATTGTATACACTTTAAACTACTTGAAAATTTTTGTCAGAAAAAGTATTTATGTGTTCACATCAACAAATCGCGTTTGAAAATGTACTTTTAAGAAAAATTTATTTGAATGTTCGATTTCCAAAGTAAATAAAAACCAACATGACTTAAGCTGTTATATTTTTGATTCATAACTTTAAAAAAAAAAACAAAAATAAGACACAACAATCCAATTTTGACAGAATAACGAACAAAGTACTACGAAGATCTAGGTTGTATCAGTTAAATTTTTGTTTATGTCAACTTAAGCGGTTTGTGAATGTGACCACAGATTTTACGTCAAAGCAATAGTCACCTAAGCATTCTAGATGAAAACAAAAATCATAACCAAGACAAGTTCATTCCTCTAATATAATTGAGTCTGAGACATATATGCTGTCATTTTTTCACTGTCTTGGGATTCTTAAAATAATTACATTAGGTACGAAAAAACCACCACATTTTGAAAAAAAAAAATTATTTTCTTGCATGACTTTTCAAATTTTTCATTTCTTTTTTGACATTGATTTTTTTGTTTTTCTCAATTTAAAAATTTAAAAGTAATTCAATAATACAAAAATCAATTACATTATTGGAATTATCCTGGTTACCAATAAATTTTCTTTTTTTTTTTTAATCATCGAAAAGAGCAAAAAAATAAGAATAAAAATTGAAAAAAAAAAAAAAATTAATCACTTTCTTGACACATTTATTGAACATAATTCAAGATAATTGTTTTTAAATCATGCGGGTGTATAAGACGACTTTGTATTTCTTTTTTATTATTGTCTTATAATTTTTTTTTTTTACTTTCATACTTTCATTCATTACTTAAAGTAAGAACATTTTTGTAGGTACCATAAAAAATAAAATACATACATATATAGTATATTTTACTTTCCTTTTGTTTTTTGTTGTTATATTAGTGAACACATTCTATAATTTTTGTTTTTCCCACATGCTTTTTTTCACATGAAACTTCTAAACATATTCGCCTCTGGTGTAATAACTTACTTAACTTTATGTTAGCGTGAAAATCCGATTAAATTTTCACATACATATATATTACAACGTGATACATTTAGTATCTTGGATGTTAAACATCATAAATTTCATAAAATATATACGTTATACACACATACCTTTACAACAACAAAAAAATGTGTGGTACCTATGTATATGTAATTTTTTTTTTTTTCACTTCATACACATTTTATGAAGAATTTTCCTTTTGATATATGTATATTTTTGTTTTATATTTTTCTGTTCTTTTTGGTGTTCTGTTTATTTACTCGTCATGTATGTATATGTATCTGCACATGTTTTCATTAAATAAATTTAATATTAGTACTTTTCTTAAAGGTATTCGTTTTATTTTTTTTTTGTTTTTTTTGTTTTTTAACTTACACAATAATTACATATGATTATTAATTTATGTTATAATAATGTACAGACAAAATTATTATGTGTATATTTTACAATCCACAAAGTTGTATTATTTGTATGTACGTATGTCATGTGGGTACATTACCTAAGACACATAACATTGTTCTTATACATATATATATATATATGTATATATTTTTTTTTTTTTAATTAATTATTTACAATAATAATTGAAGATATTTAAGATACATAACATACATATTTCTTATATATATAATTTTTTTTTTAATTAATTATGTTTACAATAATAATTGAAGATATTGTAAAATTTATTATTTATTCTGTTAAATTCATCATTTTTCCTTTTTTTTTTTTTTTTTTTTTTTTTTTGTTTTATTCAAATACATCTTCTTTCTGTCAGCAACAACAATTATTTTTAATTTTTTTTTTTTAATTTTTTTTTTTTCAATAATTTAATTTTGAAAAAATTTAGCAAAATGAATATTTAAAATATTTTGTGAATAAGATAGGGAGAAAAAAAAATTGAAATTAAAATAATAATAAATTAAAAAATTTTTTTAATAAATGTTTTATAAATGAAAAAAAAAAAAAATATGTAATAATAATTTTCTTATTTGTAAAACACAAAAGAAAAGCTTATTGATTTTTTAGTAAATTTTTTTATTTTTTTTATTTTTCGTACGTTCATTTAAAAAACAAATTGTAAGCATGAATAATTCAAAATTATAAAAAATTGAAATATTTTTTTTTTTGATATTTTAAAATTTATATGGCAACAAGGCAACATTCTACGTGGTTGAATTTCATTTAAAATATATAAATTTTTTTTTTTCTTTAGTTTATTCAGTATTTGGTTCCATAAATAATATTTGATTTATAAGTATAATACAAAATTTGTATGTTATTTATTATTAATTAATATTTCATTATAGAAAAAAAAAATCAATAATTTTTTTTTTTTTTTGGTATTGTAGAGAACTTGTCGTCGAAAGCTGAATAAAGTTTTATTTTTCATTTTAAATATACATGTATATTAATTTCATTTTTATTTTTCTTGTGAAAAGGACAATAATATATGGTTAACAAACAGATGGAACAGATTAAAAAAAAAAAAGAAAAATACCATGACATTATCAATAAAAAAAAGTATTATTGTGAAGAGCACTTTCATAAAAATTCATGAAACTTTTCTAATAAAATTATGTTAGATACATATGTACATATATTCAAGTATCTGAAGAATAAAAACTTGTTTATACCTACGTTCATCAACAATTGGAACTTGAAAAACGTATTTGTACATTAAGGACAATTATATAGAATTTAATTAAACATTTAATCAACATTCAAGTGTATTTTCACTATATATACGTATACAAGCAAAAAAAAATGAAATAAAAATATCTTATATACCGATTTTTCTGAAATACAAAAAATGCTTAATCTAATTTAACAGTTCATCACACCATTAACGTTCAACTAGAAATAAAATGTTAACAAATTAATAAAATAAAATCATAGTATTTTTTTTTTTCTAAAGTGGATATAGGTACTTGTGATTTTTTTTTTTTTTTTTAATTTTCCTTTTGTTAAGTTAAGTTAAGTTAAGTGTCCTTTTATTACACATTAATACATCTAATTTACACATAGTATACACAATTTTAATTCTATAATGTCTGTTTCGTCAATTGAAAATGTACTTAAAAATCTAATAAATATCTTTTGAAGGAAGGTTAACTATTCTTCAAATTTTATTTTTTTTTTTCAATAAAGATTAAAATTTTCCATGAATAAATCAATACTTTAAGTTAATTTTCGAAAAGAATTTGTATTCAAAAGTAACAAAAAAAAGAATATATTAACTACTGAAATCGATTTTTTTTTTTCTTATTTTTTTGTCTATTATTCGGAAATTCTTGAAAAATATCCACTCATTTGCTTTTTTATCCATGATAAATTAATAATACTATATAAATTCAAAGGTTCACTGAACAATCAAACAATTTTAAATGAAATTAATCAAATCACAAAAGAAATTCAAAAGATCCTTACAATAAAAAAAAAACATCAAAATAAGTACATAAATTTTCTACTTGAATAAAAAATATATAAAGTAATGTAAATATTTTATCTACACAATAAAAGATAGAAAATAACATATTTGATTTTTCAATTTTATTGTAAAAAAAAAAATATTCTTTATTCATTTTTAAATAAAATTTGTTTTTTTTTATCCTTAAAAAA
Source organism: Bombylius discolor (assembly GCA_939192795.1). Lineage (NCBI taxonomy): Eukaryota > Metazoa > Arthropoda > Insecta > Diptera > Bombyliidae > Bombylius > Bombylius discolor. The sequence continues at coordinate 14,094,681 of OW584241.1, read as the reverse complement.
ATTTAAAATATTTCAAAGATTTCTAAAGATTTCTAAAGTCTCTTTATGCTTTATCAATTTTTTATTCAATTTATTATTATTTTTTTTTTTTTATTATAAAATGAATATCCTTTATGCCAAAACTTCGTAAAAAAACACTACCTTCAAAATAAATAGGGGAAAAAAAATTTTTCATAAATTTATTCAAACAAGAAAATTATTAAAATTAAAAAAACCAACATTAAAAACCTCAATTCTCATTTTATCAAATAATTGATTTTTAATCCTTTTTAACGCCCATATAATTTGAATAGAAAAAAGAAAAACTTAAAATAAATTTATTCTAAAATTCTAAATTCACTCTTTGTGCTTTTTTTTTTTTTTTAAGCTGATTAAGTACAGCTTTTTCTCTTTATTTTCAACCTAAGCATAAAATTTTTATTACATTAGAATATTTTAGAATATAAAAGAAAAAGGATGAAATAAAAATATAAAAAAAAAAATTTTGGGTTAATATGTGTGTAATATTTATTGTTATAAATTTCCTGAAAAACGAACAAAAAAAAAAAAAAATGATGCGTGAAAAAAATATCAAAGAAAAATTATTATAACTTATACTCTTATCTGAAAGAAAGGATAACAAAAAAAAATAAAAAAACAAAAAATATTTGTCATAAAAAAAATACAAAATAAATAATAAATATGATAAACTCCCATAAAATGGATTATTCATGAACTAAGCAAAAAAAAACAAAAAAAAAAAAATAAAAGCATGCAATATTCATACACACTTTTAAAATGATCACAAAAATATTTTTAGGTACGTGTTTATAATAATTTCAATGAACCGTGTTAGACGAATTTTATGGATGGTTCATAAATTTTTTTTTTTTTTTTTTTTTTTGGTTTGTTATGTATGAGAATATGTACTTTCAAATACAACAGGTGTGACAAATTCACTCTAAAAAAAAAAAATTTTGTAAATGTTTATTTGTTTTTTCTAAATAATAAAAAGTATATTTCCAAGAGAATATTGATCAGAATGAAAAAGCTAAAATGGGTCATAACTTAAAAAATATGCCAAAACAAACCCATCATATAGACAAATTTAATTGCTGGCAATAAATTGTCTTTTTAATTATTCTAGAAGGGAGGCCAAGGCTCTTGATGGGCTGTAGCGTCATGGAGTAAGTAAGTAAGTAAGTAAGTAATTATTCTAGAATAGAAGAAAACTAAGTAAATAAAAAAAAAAAAATAAGTTTCTCCCTTATGCTGCTATAAACAGGACACAATATGAAAAACAAAAGAATATATTTTATAAGAAGTGGTTGTAAAATCCCCAGAATTAATAAGGCCCACCATCTTATACGATTTTGCTTTTATTGTTGTATTTTTTTTTTCTTTATTACTTTTTGGTTTTATTAGATCTACTTTCAATTTATCAAAAATATGTTTATTTATTAAAATACATATACTATAAAAATTAATTGAAAATATGATATTTTTATTCGAAACCATTCTCCGATAGTAAAATGAAATTTGGTCAATCTTTCAATAGAACTGTCAAATAGGGGAACGACGTTCCATCACCCTCTTATAAAAAGTTCAAATGTGACAATAATAAAAATGAAAAAAAAAAATCAATGACACTAAAAATAACCTTACATACAACAGAATAACCATGTTTTCCACTAAATCATTGCAATAACCTAATAACACAAATTTAAAGGTCAACTGTATACAATGTAAAATATTTGTTAACATAAAATAACAAATTTAAAAAAAAAAAATTAATTTTCAAGCTTTAATATGTTCTACATTCTATTTACCTTATTTTTCTTAATGTCTGTGCTTTTTTTTTTTACTTTATTTATTTTTTATAATTTTTCTTTTCTTTTTTTTTTTATTACAATAAAATTTATTCAATAATTCTACATAAAAGCTAATAGTACATTTTAGCATATACGCAAAAATTTCTTATTTTGGTATCCTTTTTTTTTGTTATAACCTTAGGAAAAATTTACAAAAAAAATTAGGATGAATATTATTTTGTATACATCATACCCTCAAAGTTTTTTTTTTTCCCCCTTTAAGAAAAGAATAAAAAAAATAAAATATTTTTAATATTTCGATATATGTACATATGTATGTATGTATTATCCTTTTTTTTTTTTTTTTCAATATTTTTACACGACAATAAAGCTTATTACTTTACAAGAAAACATAACATGGATAATAATATTTTCAACTTTTCCATGTATTTCAACAACAAAACTTCATACCTTTTTTTTTTTTTTTTTGATAAAAATCTATCATATTAAGTTGAACAAAAAAAAAAAAAAAATTAATTTTTTCTGGTTTTCTAAGAAATAAATTGAAAATTCTTTAAACTTTTAAATTTTTGTAAATATTTTTTAGGAAAAACTAATGTCATTGATTTTTTTTTTTTTTCAATTTTATTAGGAAAATTTTAGACACTGTAAATTCAAAAAAAAAATTGAAAATAAATATTTCTTTTTTTTTTATTCAAAAAAAAAAACAACCTGTATTGTCTACATATATACATATGTACGTATGTAGAATATAAATATAGGATCAAGAGAAGATAAAGAAAAATAACAAGAAAAAAATAAATATATAATAATAATCATATTTTTGAATATCTTTAAAATTTCCTCATAAAATAAAATCCCATAAGAAAATGAAGAACAATGATTGAAATTATTTTTTATTATTATTATCCTTGGAATTTGAATTTTATCTTCTCAAATAAAATATCAATAAGAATAAATAATAAAATAAATAAATAAAAAAAAAATAAAAACCAAAAATATAGAAAAATGAATTATAACATAGGTGAAAAGTACTAATACACCTAGAATACATTATCATTATTTAAGATTTATGTTTTTTTGTTCTTTTACCCTGAAAATCATAAATTTAGGCTTTTTCTTTTATCTTATTTAATCATTTCTTTTATCTTTTTTTTTAACCTTTTCAATTTATTACCCCTTTCATGACATGTCAAAAAAAAAAAAAATAACTTGCACTTCAAGTTACTTAAAATTTAAATTTGAACGAAAAAAAATATATATCTTACTTGAAATTTATTCAAAATCTTAACACATTACCAAACTGTGAAAAAAAAAAAAAAAAACATTTCACTTCAATAAAATGAATATTAAAGATTACAAAGGTTACACGAGCAAATCAATATTTAATAGGAAAAATTGTTAAAAAAAAAAAAAAAAAAGTTCAAGCAAAAAAGAAAAAATAAAAAAGTTTATCAATACCTGATTTTTGCAAAAAAACAACAAAAAAAAAAAGGGTTGAATGGAATTTTTTATGTTTTGTCAAAATAAAAAATGAAAATCTATGATTAGTTAATATAAATTCAAATATTTATGTATTTGTGATATTATATACCTAGATACCGGAGAAGTAAAAAAAAAAAAAAAAAAAAAAGTTGTATAAAAGTTTTGAAAAGGAATAAGAATATCTAAAATGATTTAAATATCTTTTTTTTTTTTTTGGTTGTGATAATATGAAATGTGTGAAATCTTTTAAAATATTTTTCGTAGAAGTAAAAAAAAAAAAGAAGATTTTTATGGTTTTTTTCGGGAAGTTAGAAAAATTTAAATTTACTTGAAAAACAAAAATAAATGCGCATTTTCAAATAGTGTGTATGTAAAGATTTTAAGTGGAAAAATGAGTTTTTTTTTTTTTTTTTCATTTTCCAAGAAAAAAATTTTTTTTTAAATCTAAAATTTTTACAAAAACACGCCTTAAAATATTATTTGATTTTGTTGTGAACCGTATTTTTCAACAACAACAAAATAAAAAAGTAGCTTATGACATTTTTGTTTTTTTTTTTTTTTTAAATTATATCCCTATGCGTGATATATTTCCTAGAAAATCACATCAATTGCAAATTTAACCATGAAAAGTTTTTAAAAAAATCATTTTTCTTTTCTTTATTCTTTTTTTTTTTTTTTATAACAAGAAGAAAAGTATTAAAAGTCTATAAAAAGCATTTAATATTTGTTACCAATCAGGATTGGGTATTGTATTCAAATTAATAATAATAAAAAAAAAATAATAACAAGGAGAATTAATCTAAATTTTATATTCGAGAAGATAATTAATTAAAAATTAATACTCAAAAATAATTAATTAATTTCTATGAATAATATCAGTCCTTCATGGAATGACCTTCATTGATCGAAAAAATAATAAGAGAAAAAAAAAAAATCTCACATTTTTTTTTTGCCAATCAATGATTTTCAATTAAAAGAAAATCATCTTAAAAGAATTAATCTTTTTTGTTATATTTATCTTAAACACGTAAAAACAAAAAGACGATTTTTACTTTATAGAAAATTTTCTTACAAATCTTCTTAAAATACCACATACCATGGTATATAAAAAATAATGAAACCAAATAACATGACAGAAAAATCACATATTTTTTCTAAAAATACAATAAAACTTCAATGAGAAAAAGTCTCAATAAGATGAGATACAATTGAAATTATTTATAATACACATATGTATGTATAAATAAATTTTTTTTCTGGTAATTCGATTTTTATTTATATTTGTGTGCCATGACGTATAGAAAAAAAAAAATACATGTATTTGCCTTTCTGATACGAGCAAATAAACACATACAATTTATTGTAAGACCTTATTTATTTATTGCTCTTTTTTTTTTTTTTGTTACAGCCCCTTCTTATTGTTATTCCTTTTATTTTGATTATATTTTTTAATTTTTTTTTTTTTTTTTTCTTCAATCATCATTATTAAAGGTAACTGTATAATAAATATCTATTCATTAAGATTAAGATATTTTAAATTGCATTTAGAACAATAAAAAGAGTACATTTTATAGAATATCTTTTTATATATACAAAATTATCTTTTATGTCGAAATATAAAAAATAAAATAAATTACATTTATTACTTGCCTTTCAAATTTTTTTTTTTTTTTTTTTTTTGTATGTATGTATATTTAATTTAATTCATGAATTTTTCTTGTAATAGATTTCATTTTCCAAAAAAAAAAATTCTATTCAATTCTATCAATTACATCAAATCACATTACATTTTTCTAACACAATTTTGATATCACATTCGATTAAAGAACAAAAACATTACACACGAAATTTTCATGAAAATTTTTCTATACATTGAAATTTATTAAAAGTATTTTTTTTTTTGTTTTCTTAATATTTATGAAAAGTATTTAACACCTTTTCATGTTGTGCAATAATAAATTGATTATTTAAAATATATGTATATATATATTTTTTTTTTATGCATAACATCTAATTTATGAATAATCACATGCTAAATATGTACACCTTATTTTTTTTATCTAATTCTATAATGTGTTATCATAAATTATCATTTTTATTTGTTATATTTGGTTTTTCTAATTTTTCCTTTATTATGTTTTTTTTTTTTTTTGCATCACACATGAATGAACATTTTTATTATTTGAAACTAAATTATTTAATATTTCTTATTTTCATGTCAGAAAAACAAAAACCAACTTACAAATAGATTTTATTTTATTATTTTACAAAACAGACACGATATTTTATTTTTTAAAAATTTTAAATTTAATTTAATCTTATGTCTTATTAACATCTTTCAATCATTTCAAAATTTAAAAAAAAAAAAAAAAATCGGAAAATGCAAAAACGAAACACCCATCATTTAACACCTTTTATAAACAAATATTTATTTTAGTTTAAAAATGTAAAATAAAATAAAATAGAAAAACATATTTAGAATCAGATCATAGTAATTGATGTAAAAGTAAAAAGTATCTAATTTTAATATACATACATATTACAATTTACAGATACTGTATATGTGCGAAAAACATGAGATGAAATTTATTATTTTATCACGGAAGTTTGATATTTAAAAAAAAAAATTTATTTTTTCTTCATTTTTATTTTTACTGAAATCTCTTATATCTTTTTTTGTTTTTTTTTTTTGTTCTTTTATTTTATAACAATACAGAAACAAAAAAAAAACAATTTGAATAAAATTTCAACTATTCAACACGAGCACTAAAAACAATCTGATTCAGGTGGAAATCATTTTGACGGTTTTATATTCATGATGGTTTTTTTTTTTTTTTTTGTAAACAATAACATCACGACGTGTATTTTATTTGAACTAATTTTATTCACTAAAGATACATTTTATAAAAGAAAATATATATTATCAAAAATTTGAAATAAAATCAACAAAATGTTGAATGTATCTATGAATAAAAAAATTGAATGAAAACATAATTAATATGATGTTGCAAAATTTATCTGAAGAAGAAAAATTCAAAGTTGAAAAGTTTAATCAACAAAAAATCTAGCATCAAAAATGATTTTCAATAAATAGAAAAAGGATATATACATTTTTAAAATCTTATTTACTATTTTATTTTCTTTTTTTTTTTTTTTAATTTTTCAAAATCAATAACAAAACCATAAAGTCCTGTTTGACAAACAAACAAAAATAATTTGAGAACTATGATATTTAGCTATCGTCTTAAAATTTTTTATGGTCATTCCATTCGATTCCGTTACCTTAAAATTATTCATCCTTGTACTGTAAGACTTTTTTCAACTCTTCAATGCAAAATGTTCCTATTGAATTTTAAATTCAAAATTCAAAATTCAGTAGATTTACTAGAAACATATTCGACTAATACACGTTCAGAAAAACAAAATGTAGCTGAAGGAACAAAAAGAAAAAAGGATTCAGAATTTAGCACAATGCTTCTTAATTGTTTGGCACTTTACTACTAATTTCCCCTTCAAATTCAACTTGATTTCATTTTTCAGATTCAATTTTTCATTGCGCAAATGCGTCAATGAATTTTCATTCAATAGTTTTCTCGTAACTTATTTTTATAGAAAAATAAAAAAAAACACACAAACACACTTAAAAGTTTTGTTTACGTTTTTCAATCACATGCGGAAAAAAATAATATAAAGCACATCATAAATTCAAATGCTTAAGGATACTTTTCTCACTCTTGATAATATTCAAATTATGTACAATAAAATTTTAAGATGCATGATTTATAAGTCCTTCTTTAATTGTATAAGAAAAATTCTCAAGAAAAATGAGTTTTTTTTTAAAACTTTTTCAAAAAATAATCCTTTTTAAAACGTTTTTATTAGCTCGCTTTCTTGTCTGTTCGGGTGGAATTTAAAAAACTGATTTTAAACCAACTTTTTGATGAGAAAGAGACTTGAAACTTTATACATAGCTCAGAACTGGATGACAATGCAATATTAACTTGCTTTCTTGTCTGTCCGTTCGTTATATTTTCGTAGGGAAACTATTTATTGGAATATCGATAGTGCAATTCGATTTAGTATTTTTTCTTAATTAAATTAGGATACTAAATAATCTAGCCTAATAGATTCAGAAATTTTTCTTGTTCAGGTATTATATAAATCTAGCCTAATAGATTCAGAAATTTTTCTTCCTTTTCATTGCTCAGGTATTATATAAATCTAGCCTAATAGATTCAGAAATTTTTCTTCCTTTTCATTGCTCAGGTATTATATAAATCTAGCCTACTAGATTCAGAAATTCATTATTTCGTTGTCAATAATGTCAATAAAAATAACTTATAGTCAAAATAATAAAAGTTGAGGTTTCGTATTATACTAGAAAAACATGCGTAGAAAAAAAGATATTTTCACACATGCGTTTTTGTTGTTGTAACACGTTTCTTCTTTCGTATATCTACACAAAAAAGATCACTATACGCCATGTAAAACATGCACGAAAAAACCTCAACTTTTATTATTTTGACTATAAAAACGTGGTATATTAAAAATTTTTTTTTTATTTAATTATTATTTCACATTTCACATTTTGTTTCTATAAAAACAAATAATAATTTTTAAAATTAAAGATATTAACTAAAAGGATAAGAAAATATTTAATAATTTAAATTTTAAATTTTCGCATGTATACTCGACATTTTCCATAACGTAATTATCTGTAATGTAATTTAATTTCAAACTCATTAATGTCAATTATAAAAAAAAAAAAAAAAAATCTTTGTGAATAAAAAAAAAATCAATTTTAAAACACATGCCTTTTTTTTAATATAATTTATTTTTGTAAATATACATATTTTCAATTTTATGTGAATTAAATTTATCTAAGAAAAAAATTTATATTTTTATCAACGACATGATAAAAATATTGAAAAAAATTATGTAAAACCACAAAAACTTACATATAATGTATAAACATATGTACACACTACACACATGATAAATTTTGTATTCTGAAATTTACTTAAAACACGTGACACCACATTTATACTCCTACATCAACATTATATAGATATAAAAATATAATTAATCGGCTTTTAAAGATTTATCATTATTCATTTTAGCATATCTCATTATAATTATAATTTAGTGTATTTTATTCCCTATGCAAATAAATTGGCAAAACTTTTTATCATAATATTAACACAACACACAGCATATGTTTTAATGATGTTAGTCTATTTTTTGTTTGAATTTTATTTTATTTTTTTTTTATTCAATTATTTTATTTTTATATCGAAAGGTTATTTAAGTACATCAAAAATTAATAAAAATAGTAAAACGTTTTAGAAATGTTTTTTCATGTGTGTGGTAAGTATGTAAACACAAAAAGAGACAACATTCTCATGATAATGGAAATATATGTTAGAAATAGATAAATTTACACATGTAAAAAGGATGTATGGATTTATGTTTACCTGTGAACATGATTAAAGTTTTATCACTAGTTCACAACTAAATAGTAAATACACTTAATTTTTATCACTTTGCAAAAAATTTTAATTAAAAAGAAATGATACGAAAAATTCATAATACTGAGAAAGGTTCAAGGATTCTACCGCAAACTATAAGTTGTCACCTTGATGCAACATCCTTCATCAACAGGAATAAAGTGGATCCACTTTTTCATTGGATTCTTGGAATTCATGTTGCATTAACAACAATATTAAAGCTGATAAAATTGAGATGTGAAAAGCTAAAATTATTTTAAAGATTAAACTTATTAAAATGTGTATTTTTCATTTCACTCTTTGAAATCGAAAACTTCATATGTAACAACCTGAAACCTTTCCACTTCCTACAACAACACTACATCAACCTTAAAGCATTGATAAAGAATAAATGAACAAATAAATAGAATAAAGGAGAAAACCATATTTTAATTTTAATGAATTTTATTTTTTATTAATCAAATTTTTTTTTTTTGGTCATCACATAATTTTTGAAAACCAAAGTTTTTTTTTCCAGATAAAAATTTCTAAAATTAATGTGTTACCAAAATATTAACGGCAAAACATGCAACTGGTGAATTCTTTTCATCAACAACAGAAACTTCAACTTTAACTGGAATTTCTGGATAAGTTTTAGCAATTGGGAATAAGAATTTGTATGTAACATCTTCACCAGCATCCAATGGGCATTTGGCACCTTTTAAAAGATTTTTACAAACATCAGCAACATTAGCTGGTAATTCATATGGTACAGTAACACCGAGTGCTGTTGCCATTACTTTGGCTTTCAATGATGAAACTTTTCGTGCTGTAAATGATTTAAATTAGAATTCACTTTTTTTCCAAAAGAAAATCATCCTTTTCACTTACGAACTGTAAAATCAATTTCGAATTCTCCAGATGTTCCTTTAACGACTTTGCATGGTTCAGAGTCACATCCCTTGATACGAACTGCATGTGCGTCAGGTTTTCCACTGCCTACATAAAATAAAACAATAGAATTCATTTTTTTTTGAATAAATTATACAAATTTTGTCCTTAAAATAAATACTTACATTTTTGGACCTTGGTTGCAGTAGCAACAGCCAAAACGATTACAAGAACAACAAGTGAACGATACATTTTGTATTTTGAATTCAAAAATTCGAATTTGAACAAAACTTAAAGATTTTTTTCAATAAATCGCAAATATTTTGTGTTGCTTGATTGCTAATGCTCTATTAATGAAATTTTCTGAGTTTATATACAAAAAATTATCATTCAAATGGAAAATCACTTTAGATTTTATTAATCAATTAAAATTACTTGATAATTTTCTTTCAATTTGATAAGAAAATTATCTTATTGCTCTTTAAGTTATCTTTTTGAAAAAATTTAATTTACTTTGATACTTACAATTCACACTTAAATTTACAAGTACTTTACCATCTGGTACTTGAAAATCACACAGGTGTCTAAATGAAATATTTAGAAAAAAAATATCCATTCAAGCACACTTAAATGTAAAATTTTTTTCCACTTGTAAAAAATCTTATGAATTTCAAAAATTAATTTGATTTTTAAAAACATTGTTGCCCAAGATAGTATGATTTTATTTTCTTATATTTGATGAGAAAAACAAAAAATACTATTGCATGGAAATTTCTAGAAACTCTTCCTCTTTTTCCAAAATAAAGGTCTCATACATTTTCCATAAAAAATTTCAAATTTTCCCAAAAAATTGATGTGTCTTACTTTAGTTAGGAAGTTAAGAGAAAAAAAAATAAACAATTCACCTAAACTTTCCATTTCCAAGTAAAATACAAAAGATATCCTGAGTCAGGATTGATTGATTTCTTCTTTTAAAAAAACACATAATTTTATTCAGGAAGGAAGGTGCAGGAAGGGGTAATATTGGTGACGATGGAGATAATAATGATGGAGATTCCGATCCTGATTATTATCCTGGTAACCGATAACCTGGAAACCTGGAAGCTTAAGAGAGATCTAATGGAGTTGTAGTTAAAGGACAACGTAGTCATTTCAAGGTCAGGACAATTTGCATTTAAAGATATAGAGGATTTGACTCCAAATTTTAGCGGCGACGACAACTTACCTATTCAAAGATGGATTGATTTATTTGAAGAATCAGCAGAAACCTTGAAATTGGACGAAAAAGGTAAATTTATTTGTGGAAAAAGACTCTCTTGGTAGGTACAGCTTAATTATTTGTAGGATTAGTGAGTAATTAAACGTTGAATGACCTTAAAGCAATTAAAAGAATTAAAAAAACACGTGACTAAAGCTGATTTAAAAAATAAATTTACAAATTTTTGTAGTAAGTAATAATATAATGTCTCATTTTGTTATGTTAGGGAGAAATTTTATTGAAAAATGCAATCTTGTATTGATGATATGTGTAGTAAGGTCATAATTCGTGAGAATAGTTTACCCTGTGCATCAGCTATCGTTTTAGTAAAGAAAGAGATTAATGAACTTAGGCTTTATGTGGACTATAGGGAATTGAATAAGGTTACAGTCAGAGATAACTACCCACTCCCCTTTATTAAAGATCACTTAGATAAGTTGAGGGATAAAAAATATTTAACAACCCTTGACTTGAAAAACGGTTTCCATCATGTCAAAGTAGCTGAGAGTTCAATGAAATATAATTCGTTTGTGACTCGTTTAGGGCAATTCGATTATACTTAGGATGACTTTCGGACTCAAAAAAACACCATCTGCTTTTGAGAGATTTATGTAGGATTTAAGTATTTGAAAAATTAGTTGAATCTGGTAGTGTGTTAACATTTATCGACGATATATTAATTGCAACAACAACTTTTGAAGAACATTTAGAGGTTCTGAAAAATGTTAAAAAAATAATTAAAGAAAATTGTTTAAAAATAAGATTTGATAAATGTGCTTCTTTAACACCTAAGTTTTAATATTGATGATACAGGCATAAAACCGACACCGAGTAACAGGCGTGATTAATTTTCCTGTAGCTACATGTTTAAATGACGTTCATTGTTTTTTGAGTCTGTGTTCCTATTTTCTCAAGTATATATGGCCTTCTAAAAAAAAGTGTTTCTTTTGTATTAGATTCAGAAGAGTATAAAATATTCGAACTTTTGAAACGTAAATTAATTGAGTCACCTGTACTCTCAATTTATAGTCCATTGAATGAAACTGAATTGCACTGCGATGCCAGTATAGCGTAGGCTTTGTGGCAGTACTCATGCAAAAAAAATGATAAAAAATTTCACCCTGTATTCTTCTTTTCTAAACGTGCCACAGAAGTTGAAAGCCGATATCATAGCTTTGAGCAAGAAACTCTTGCAATAATTTATGTCTTGAGAAGGTTCAGGATATATTTGATTGGTATTGAATTCAAAATAGTGACTGACTGTCAATCATTATCGTTAACATTGAACAAAAATTCCTTAAATCCTAGAATATCATTGGAGATGCAAGAATATAGCATAGAAGTGGATTGAGAATGCCTCATGCTTTATGCCTCTGAGTAGAATAATTAATGCACTACATATATCAGATAAATCTTTTGAGTATGTGTTAGCAGCAGCACAAAGACAAGATCCAAAGATAGTATCTATCGCTAAAAAGTTAGAGAATGGTGAAAGTAGATGGTATGAGATGGTTGATTGCCTGATTTATCAAAAATTGAAAGACAAGATTCTTTTTTATATTCCTAAACACATGGAAAACCAGGTGATTCGTACACATCATGCAGAAATGTGCCACTTATGTAGGTGTTGACAACTTATTGGTTCCCAAATATAAAGGATAAAATTAAAATTCATTTCAAGTCTTGTCTCAAATGTATTTACTTTTCGTCAGAATCAGGAAAAAAGTAAGGAATTCTTTACAGTAAACCTAAAGGTAAATTGCCCTTCGACACCCTTCACATCGACCATCTAGGTCCTCTTTCTAGCACTAAGGCCAAGAAAAAACACATTTTTGTAGTAATCGATGCTTTTACAACAAATAGTACCACTTTGTTTTCACCATCCATGCTTTTGTTTGGGTTGAATCAAAAGGGGAAAATTTGCGATAAGGTAATGGAATTTTTGCAAAAGAAAACTTTATCAGATAATCAGAATAATTTGGAACTAGGTAATCGGAAATAAAGCTTTTGAAAATATCGAAAAATCTCAAATATGTAATAAAAAATATTATGATAAAAACATAAAGAATCTCAAAAAATATGTTAAAGGAGATTACGTCATGGTTAGAAATGTATTTAATGTACCTGGCGTTAATAAGAAACTATTTGCAAAGTTTAAAGGACCTTATGAGGTGGAAAAGGTATTAACAAATGATAGATATGTTATAAAAGATATAGAAGGTATGCATACATATAAACGGATATCTTCTACATGTAATACCCACATACATTTTTGTTTGAGAATAATGATAGCACATGAGTCGAAAAAAAAATGTATGTTATATAAATTAAGTTTGGCATGCGAAAATCTTAATATGCTTTACAAAACAAAAATACATGTATAAAAGAATTTCAATAAATTATGCTAAAGAATTAATTAAAAAATGAATATAAATAGATAAAAGAGAAGCAAATTAGAATAACAAATAATTTGAAATATGTATATGCATGTTTTTAGATGACTACGATGACTATTGCAAATGAAATCAGTATAATAAAATTAAGTATTGAATTTTATTAAAAATTCATGACATATTCATACATATATGTAAATATAAAAGGGTTTAATTTTTGCAAAGAAAAAAAAAATGTACATACATAATATGTATGTACCTACTCATATGTAAATAATAAAATTTTTTTATAATTTGATTTTTAATAGAGGCGATTAGATTTCTAGAAAATTCGAGTAGGTAAACTACAATTAAATTATTTAATATAACATGTGTAGTAAAAATATGTAGTCTATATATTATATGAACCAAAAATACCGTTTTCTTAATAAATGTATGTATATACAAATTATGTATATGTATAGCATATTATGAATAATTTAAAAAATGTATCAAACTATCGAGTAAGTCCTCGATACCTCCTGTAACTTTATTTAAAATTTGTAATAAAGTTGTAATTAAAATTAGCCTAATCGGTTGTTTTATTTAATATATACTATATAGTAAATCGTTTTAAAAGACCACATTATCCTTATACAAAGTAATAATGGTACAACAGTCAGGAAAGTATAGATAGAAGCAAGAGAGTCTCTTAGAGATACTCGCTTCTGTAGCCCGATCAATCTTTTACGGCTTAGTAGTATTGTAGGGAAATTGGACATACATTACTTCACGACAACACATTACATTACTAAAAAACAATATTAAAGCTGATAAAATTGGAATGTGAAACGTTACGTCATCTACCATACTCACCAGACTTGTCGCCTACGGATTACCAACTTTAGGAGTTTTCAGGAGTAACATAAATAATATAATCAGTTTTAAAACCCAAATTCAGAAGTTGAGGCTTTAAATGATTTCTTGAAAATGGAATATTCTCATTGGAGACCCGTTGAAGCTAATAAAAATTATTTTAAAGATTAAACTTATTAAAATGTGTATTTTTCATTTCACTCTTTGAAATCGAAAACTTCATATGTAACAACCTGAAACCTTTCCACTTCCTACAACAACAGTACATCAACCTTAAAGCATTGATAAAGAATAAATGAACAAATAAATAGAATAAAGCAGAAAACCATATTTTAATTTTAATGAATTTTATTTTTTATTAATCAAATTTTTTTTTTTTGTCATCACATAATTTTTGAAAACCAAAGTTTTTTTTTTCCAGATAAAAATTTCTAAAATTAATGTGTTACCAAAATATTAACGGCAAAACATGCAACTGGTGAATTCTTTTCATCAACAACAGAAACTTCAACTTTAACTGGAATTTCTGGATAAGTTTTAGCAATTGGGAATAAGAATTTGTATGTAACATCTTCACCAGCATCCAATGGGCATTTGGCACCTTTTAAAAGATTTTTACAAACATCAGCAACATTAGCTGGTAATTCATATGGTACAGTAACACCGAGTGCTGTTGCCATTACTTTGGCTTTCAATGATGAAACTTTTCGTGCTGTAAATGATTTAAATTAGAATTCACTTTTTTTCCAAAAGAAAATCATCCTTTTCACTTACGAACTGTAAAATCAATTTCGAATTCTCCAGATGTTCCTTTAACGACTTTGCATGGTTCAGAGTCACATCCCTTGATACGAACTGCATGTGCGTCAGGTTTTCCACTGCCTACATAAAATAAAACAATAGAATTCATTTTTTTTTTGAATAAATTATACAAATTTTGTCCTTAAAATAAATACTTACATTTTTGGACCTTAGTTGCAGTAGCAACAGCCAAAACGATTACAAGAACAACAAGTGAACGATACATTTTTTTTATTGTCTTTTGAATTCAAAAATTCGAATTTGAACAAAACTTGAAGATTTTTTAATAAATCGCAAATATTTTGTGTTGCTTGATTGTTAATGCTCTATTAATGAAATTTTCTGAGTTTATATACAAAAAATTATCATTCAAATGGAAAATCACTTTAGATTTTATTAATCAATTAAAATTACTTGATAATTTTCTTTCAATTTGATAAGAAAATTATCTTATTGCTCTTTAAGTTATCTTTTTGAAAAAATTTAATTTACTTTGATACTTACAATTCACACTTAAATTTACAAGTACTTTACCATCTGGTACTTGAAAATCACACAGGTGTCTAAATGAAATATTTAGAAAAAAAAAATATCCATTGAAGCACACTTAAATGTAAAATTTTTTTCCACTTGTAAAAATCTTATGAATTTCAAAAAAATTAATTTGATTTTTAAAAACATTGTTGTCCAAGATAGTATGATTTTATTTTCTTATATTTGATGAGAAAAACAAAAAATACTATTGCATGAAAATTTCTAGAAACTCTTCCTCTTTTTCCAAAATAAAGGTCTCATACATTTTCCATAAAAAATTTCAAATTTTCCCAAAAAATTGATGTTTCTTACTTTAGTTAGGAAGTTAAGAGAAAAAAAAATAAACAATTCACCTAAACTTTCCATTTCCAAGTAAAATACAAAAGATATCCTGAGTCAGGATTGATTGATTTCTTCTTTTAAAAAAACACATAATTTTATTCCACTTTAAAAAAATTCATATATTTTTCCCATTCAACTAGATAACACATATTAATACAAAATAGAATAACTTTTGAAAAATATCTTTATTTTTATATAAATCGCATTTTAAAGAAAAAATTTTTTTTATAATGGCCTACTAATTGTATCTAAATAATTATAACCTCTATAAGCTTTACTAGTACCCCAATCACTACTGTAACCAGCAGTATGTTCGTGTCCTCCTGATGGACCATGATAACTTCCAGCAAATGATGAATATTCTGTAAAAATATTTTATTTGTGTTATGTAATTTTCATTTTTTTTTTTTAAAATAAAAATCCTTTATTAATTGTTAATTGTCACAAAAAATTCTTATAATTAGGAAATGTTATTCTCTTATTATTTTTATTATTTTTTTTTTATTACTTTAATTTATGCAAATTCTATAGATACATACCTGGTTCTGAATCCCATACATGTGAATGTGTATGAATAAAATTTGGATGAATTTTACATAATGTATTATGTTTTAAATAATGAATAACATATGCTCCACCAATAATAGTTAATAATTGTAAACCAGCAATACCAAGTAATAATGGTACAACAGTCATTTTTAAATGTGCTATTTTCATTAAAATAATTAATGGTAATATTATAAGCCATTTTCTTTTTTTCTTATCGCCACGAGCATCTATACTAAAATCTACAAATTAAAAAAAAAACACACACACACATACATACATACAATCAAACAAATTCTAATTTTTAAGAAAATTACGAAAATACAATAGAATTTTACATAAACATAAGATTTTCTTGATTTAATTAGTGCTTTTTTTTTTTCACAAAATTATTTTTTACCAACAAAAAAAAAATATATGTATGTTAATTATTTTTTTTTTTTTCATACATGAAACATACCAGCAAATGTTCTTTCTAAACCATCAATTTTGGCACCCCAAGCATTCGTTAATGGAATTTGAATTGCATGTCCTTGTAGAAATGTTTGAGTAGCTCGTTTAACAAATTTCCATGCTTTTATGAATTCGTTATCATCTAAACAAACAAACAAACAATAAGGATAATGACAAAAATTTTAAAAACAAAAAATAAAAAATAAAAAAATTCCTTATTTTATTTGAAAAAAAAAAAAAAAGTAAATAAATATTCTGGAAAACAAATCCTTTGAAATGTGCCAGTGTATAACGTTTTTGTACATTTATATTTTCTTAAATAAATTAAATAATAAAAACCAAAAGAAACAAAAAAAAAACAAAAAAAAAAATTTGTGAAAACTTTATTAACAGAAAGTTAAACTTAGTAAAACTAATAAATTTCTGTTGGAAACTTTTTAATATAATTTTCCATGGATTACATTCAAAAAATTTAATTTCATTTTATATACAAACATTATAAGGACTTTACAAAAAAAAAAAAAAACAAAAAATGTCACATTGAACTTTAGATACAACAAAATAATAAATAAAATTCGTTATTCGTAATTCAGAAAATCTGTAATTATTATTGTAATCAATATGACAAACATTCTATGGATTTATTTTATATTTGAATATTTTTCTTTGTTTTTTTTTTTTTTTGTCTTTTTCAAATAAAAGTTTTGTAATTATTTAAAATATAACAAAATGAAAAGGATATACAATTACAACTTTTTTACAACCACAAAACTTAAACGAATCTGTCACACAAATAAACTAATTATTTTTATTTATTAGCAAAAAAAAAAATAATAATAATTTACTTAATTTTTTCTTTAACTCGCGTGTACTCATTGATAAAGTCCTTGAATAAAACATTTTTAAGTTGGTACTATGATTTCTTTCAAAAAAAAAAAAAGTTGAATAAAAAGCAACTACAACAATTCAATTAAAATACAAAATGAACATTCAAAAAAACTTGTACTTTATGTGAAAATTGTTGCTAATTACTTTTTAAAATTATACTAATTTTATTTATTTTATTTTTATAAATTTTCCATTTTAATATAACGTGTTTTTTTTTTTGTCTTTTTCTAAATTGCAGAAAATTATTATAATTGCAAATATTTTACATTCATCAATTTTCATTTCAATGCACTTTCATTAATTAGAATAATTTTTTGTTTGCATCACTTTTTCTTTCGAATATTCTAATTGAAATTTCTTTGGTTAGAGTTTCTTCATCGAATTTTCCAATATTCTGAATATGTAATTATAAAGAAAATTTTATCATTTTGAGAATAATACCTTTCTACAAAGAGCTTCTATATAATAATAATTATTTAACGAAGTGTCATAATTTCATATTTTAAGTAGTTTTAGTAATTAGAAATTTTGCAAATAATTTTAATTGATTTGAAAAACAACAAAAAAAAAAAACGAGGACATGCCACAGAAACAAAATATTTTTAACCCTTTGACTTGACATGGTATATTTTTTGATAACTTTGACAGAAATTAATTATTGTTTTTTTACTACAATAAATACAAATTGGTGAACAAGAATTATTTTTTGTGTACATCCAAATTCATTAAATGAGAAATACAAAGTTGTATTTTCCTTTTTATATGATTTTCTTGGAATCAATATTCTGTTATTTATTATAGCGTGTGAAATTTTGCATGTATAAGTATATTTAATCCTTTTCGATCGATGCCGTTACAATAGTGAGGTAACGTTGAGTTATAAATTTTTAGATTTCATTTTAATTTTAATTTTTCTAAGAGAAAAAATTAATGGAAAATTAAATCTTTGAAATTTCATCTTTATATTCGCGTGTTACACTTATTTTTTAAAATTATAATTAAAAAAATTTTGAAAAAAAAAAAAAAAACAGGAAAAACAGATTAAATTAAATATTAAATTCAACGTTTAAATTTAAATAAACGAAGAAAAAAAATACCTCTCTTTAACAAAGTCGTTTATGGTTTATCAAATTACGTATATAGGAAAACTTTTTGAAAATTAATAAGGCATGTGCATACCGCCTACAAGTTAAACATGGTTTCTTTATTTTTTTTTTATTTTTTTTACTTTTATTTTTATATTAAAAATTACAAAAAAAATACATCATTTTTATGACTTTATCAATGTAACCTGATGATTTAAATTGGCATCATAAACAATTTAATAAAAAAAATTAAAAAAAACTTTCCTGTAAGAAAGAAAACATAAAATTTTTTAACTTTTCTTTCTTGTATTCTGTTCTTTTGAAAGTGAAATACATCAATCACTTCGTTATTCATTTGAAATACACATACACGTATAATATACTATATATGAGAAAAACCGTGAAAGAAAGCATATAAAAAAAAGTTTTAATTGAAATTCAACACACTCCTAAGAATTTTTAAGCTGTGAAATTTTATTACTTTTAATGACAACAGAAAAGTAATAAAAAAATTTAATTAAAATAGTAACATTCAAAATAATCAACTTAATAGAAAGGACCTAGGTTCCTTTCTGAACTTTGTTCTTAACAAAATCCAATTAATTCTATTTTCTAATTCTAGCTAGTGTAACTATTGTATAACTGTTCTTACGAATCAATTTTTCGATATTGCATCTAAAGTTTTACTTGAATTGCAAACCACAAATTGTTGAAAAGAAATGAATCATTCATACAATAGAATTTTGACTTCTTAGTGTGAAAAAGCAGAGTTTTCCTGATACTGCGACATCTCAATTTAATTTATTTTATTTTGAAATGATTTTGCATGCAAGCAATATATGCATGTTAGAATATTCTTATATTCTAATATACTCTAGAGTCATTTTAACTATACGAGATCTTATTGAAATTTAAAAAAAAGTGTACTCTGCTTTACATTATAGAGAAATGATATTTTTCAATTAACGTACATGCACGCTTTTAAAACGATTAACGTCCTAAAATGTACCATCATTTCCTATTTCTGTCTTAAACCAAAATATTACACCTACAAATGTACCATAAATATTTGGTGTTTTTATTTTTCACTTCGGCTTGCACTTTCAATAATTTAAGCCTTAATTTGTAGAAATATCGAAAAGTAATTGTGCTTTTGTAATTTAGCCTCATCGAATTCTGTCACATGTAATTTCAAAGAGTATATAAGACCAGTCAGGAATCAATCGCTTCTGTTTCAAAGATAATTGAGCTCTATTTTTGACCATTTTAATGACACATGATGGATAAAATGCAAACTAGAACAATTTGTATTGACGAGTTCAAAACTGGTGAGAAAGCAGAAAAAACTGTACATTAACTTCAACAATGTATTTAGTTCGGATACTGTTAAGAAATTTACGATTTAGTGGTAATTCAATAAATATTCGTATATTTTCCAGTGACGAAGCCTTGAAATCTTCATTTCATGAGAGACCATCTGAAGGTCTTAATTGAAGCAAAACTACATATACAATGATTCAAGATCTTGCTGGAAAGCTATTAGCTATTTGACAGTCCTTATGACAACTTAAATAAGTTAGAAAATGCAAAAAAAAAAAGGCTTAGAAAAACACTATTTTTTTTTCGATCAATTTAATAAATTAACTTTCAAGAATTTTCATTCATACAAATTTCATAAAATCTTCTTAAATTATTTTTTTTTTTTAATTTAAAAAAATAAAAATTTATACTTACTTTCCATATTTCTAGCATTTGTAAATAATTCCATTTTACTTGGTTCCATTAATTGAATAAATTTAATATTATCATAATTATTAATCGATTTTGTATTTTCATGTTGAAAATAATTATAATTATTTATTGCAAATGACCATAAAAATTTTGATGTTTTAAATTTAATACATGATATTATTTTACGTGATAAAATACATTCTTTTTGATTATTTATCATATATTCATCACTATTATTCATATTTTTAAAATTATTTTTATTATTATTAAAATTTTTCATATTTATTTTATCATTTTCTATCACATTCATATAAATTGTTCGGAAAAATATCGAAAATATTATCATTACAAATAAATTTCGTATATTTAACATTTTTAATTTTTTTTTTTTTTTTTTTTTTTATTAAACGCAAATCTAACACATTTTTAAAAACACAATTTTTTTTTTTTTTAAATTTTTTTTCAATTAAAAAATTATCACTTAGAATATTTAAAATATAAAATTACACGACGTCATGTATGGACACATCTTGATCATAATTGTTGTAGTCTTTATTATAAAATGATTAAAATTCATCAAACATTTCATCTTTATATATATGAAATTTTTTAGGTCATAACCAACCCGGTTTAATTTAAATAAATAAAAAATAAATAAATCTAGTGTATCTATATAATTATAAAATATTCCTCTAAGCCAATCATGTATGGTGCGAAATTGCAATTTATGTACGAGTATGTATATAATAATTATTATACAGGAAACCAGAAGAAAGAAAATCTTGTACAAGAATATTAAATAGAAATTGTAAGATTATCTATGTAGCTAAAAAAAAATCAAAATAAAAGTATCTTTTCTTCTTTTCTTTTTTTTTTTCACTTTTCTTGAACGACTTTTTCTAACAATAATTTGCTTAGATATACTAGTTTTTATAAATGTTAATAATTGTAATAATGATGCCTGCATATTTTCAAATATCACACAATTCATTAAATCTTGTCTTTGAATCTTATTAGAAAAAAAAAAAAAATAAATAAATAAATCAATCTATCCATAATGAACGAATTTCAGATAATTTTCTTCTAGTTTTTTTTTTTTTTTTCACTTTTATAAGATAAATGAACGTGTGATCAAGTTTCCGTTTTTTAATATACTTTTTTCTCCTCAGTATAAATGATTTGTCATAGTTTTTGTTTTTTCTTGAAATTGTGGTTAAAAGAAGAAAAAAAAAATAATAAAAAATTTCAAAAGAAAGAGCAAAAAAAAATACACATATGTATATGTACATTGAACAATTAATGTTGTAAATATATTTTCACATTTCATTAAATAAATATTGTGAGAAAAATGAATAATTATAATTAATGTCTAAAAAAAAAAAAAGAGGTAGGTAATAGATACAAAATATATTCAAAAGAAATTATTTCCAATACAAATTAAATATTATTAAATTTAAAGAATTTTTTCAATATAAAATTTTCAAAATTTTCTTTCGATGATGTAAGGAATTTAAGGACTATTATCTTATCCTTAAAAATTTTTCAAAAAAAAAAAATAAATATATTTCTTAAAGACAAAAAATGAATTTTATTTAATAAATTAAGCGTATATCTTTGAATTTTTACAAATAATAGATAGATAATTCATTGACCTTTTTATAAAAAAAAAAAGATTTTCAAAGACTTTCAAGTTTAAAAAATTTTCTACAGATTTCTCATCAATTCTTTTTCATATTTTCCAATTATTTAAACAATTATAACTGTAATATTTCATTTTAATTTTCTTGAATTCTGTATCTAAAAATCTAATAAAAAGATCTTATCTCGAATTTTTATTTATTAAATTAGTTTTATTTAAATACAGTGAAACTTCGATTATCCGAACCTCCAAAAATCCGAATTTCCAATAATCCGGCTGTCTTAAATTTAAGCATCAAACATTCTATAATCGGAATTGAATGTTTTCTGTAATCCGAATTATTTGAATGAAATCAAAAAAGTGCTTTGTTCTCATTTTCATAAATACATAATACTGTTTTATAATTTACTGTTATTAGCTAACTGAAATTTTCCTGTTATGTTTTGTTTGTTATTTGTACATAAATACAAATTTGTGCATTACTTATTACAAGTTCTTATGTTCAAGTGTTCAAGTGGTATAGAAAAATATTTCAATTTAAAATTTGTTTAAAATGAGTTCTTGCAAAAAACGAGCTCACAAAACACTAAATTTATTAGAAAAAGCAAAAATTCTAGATGAATTAAAAAAAGGAAAAACTATTAAGGAAGTTGCAATGAAATATGGAATTGGAAATTCAACAGTGTGTGATATAAAAAAGAAAAGCGAAAAATATAAAAAGTAAGATCTAAATTTGGTTTAAATATGAATAGAGTATAAACATTATTATGAAATAATATTTTCTACAGGTTTTTCAAAAACATTGGTCACAGTGCACTTAAAAAACGCAAAACTATGCTGTATAATACTACCTCAATAATCCGAATTTTTCGGTAATCCGATTTAGGCCTGCCATCAATTGATTCGGATTATTGGAGTTTCACTGTATTTCAATTTCTTAAAAATTTATTAATTCTTAAACATCAAAAACCTTTTTTCAAAAAATTATCATTCTCTAAAAATTCACATAACATATCTTATGCAAACCATTACACATGATCATATATCATGTTAATTAAATTCGATGGTCAGTTTCTCTTCTTATAAAAAAGAAATCTTAATGAAAATTCCTAAAATATTTCTACAATATTTATTTTAATAATAAAAGAACAAAAAAAAAAAAAAACAGATAGAAAATACAAAGAAAAATAACCATTAAATACTTTGAATAATAAGTCTTAAAAATAAAAACCAAAAACAAAAGTATCTAAAGAATGTAATTAAAAACATCTTGGAATTTTATTATGTTATTATTTTATATATTTTTGATGCTTAAATTTTATGCTAAAATAAATAAAATTAACAATAATAATCACTGTTTTTGTTTTAAAAAAAATATATATATATACATATATAAGAAACCAACAACAACAACTTTTCTATATTCCATTTTAAATATTAATAAATTTACCAAACCTTCTTTTTTTTATTTTTTTAATTAAGATATCAAGAAACGTCAAAACTGTCGTAAACTTTTTGTTTTTTGTATTAAATTTCTTTTTTTTTTTTTTTTTTTTTGTATCTTCAGTTATTTCAATAATTTTTTTGTTGCCCACTCGTCGTGTAAAAAATATATGTAAAAAAAAAAATTAGCCACGAAAAATTGTATGACAGAATGTTTAAAAAAAAAATCGATTATGTAATTTATTAAATTTGTATAATATTTTTTTTTTTAAATATGTTTTTACTTTTAATTCCTGATACATACATATATGATTTTTTAATAAATTAATGAATATGCAAAAACATGCATCAAAAGATTCAAAAGCAATTTAATATGAAATTTTTTAAATCCCTTTTTTTTTTTTCGACAGATCCATAAATAAATTCTGAAATGAATTATTGGATGTAATTTATTTTTTTTTAAATAAATCTCAATTTAATAATTTACAACATGAATGTAATATAAAATCTTATATGAAATGCATGTAGATACAGATATTTTTATTTTATGTTTCTAAAATTACTCAAACTTAATTTCATTAACACTCCATTCAATTTTTGATCGTTTTCGTCAAAAATCCGTTTTCAAAGTTGAATATCTCGGGACTCTGTGACTTGCCAACTTTGAACTTCTATATCTCGGGCTGTGTTACACCGATTTGAGCCCAATAAAATGCAATAAATTAGAAAATAGTTCAAAAATTGAAATGCATCATTTTTCTGAAGATCAGAGTACGAATTAAGGAAGGCCATATATAAGGGAAAAAAAAGTTTTTTGTCGAAAAATGACTTGTTTCGTATTTTATCCTATAACTTTTGCCCTAGTGAACGGATTTCCACCGTTCAAAATTCACATAATATTAGACCCTTCATGGAATATCCCCTCTAAATTTTAGCTTCCTAGTCCCACGGGAACATACTTTTATAATGAGTCAAAAAATGAAACATTTTAATACTTAAAATTGATTCGCGAGTGTAAAATTTAAAATAGTACGGAGTTTTAATTGCGATTCAGAATTATTAAATGCCAAATTATCTACTCTCCGTCATAATCTCACATTTTTTATTCTAAATTAACTATCAAATTTAACAATTCACTTACTAAAGTAAACAAACAAAATACGAAAATTTTACAAATAGATACTTAAAAAATGAAAGATAAAAATCTTTAAAACCATCTTCAAAAATATACAAGTAGCTATTTTGTAAACAAATAACAACGACAAAAAAAAAATCCTACTAAATTAGTATTTCCTTCATTATTCAAAGAAAATTTCCAAAAACATAAAAAAATAAAAAATAAAAAATTTTCTTTAAATCAATTTGACGTATCTAATGATGACCACTTCCCATTTTACGTTTTTTTTTTAAATATTTATTCTATTATTATTTTTTCTCTGATTATCTTATTTTTCTGTTGACTTCATAAACATCAATTGTATCATCATTCAATAAAGCATCATTATTTTGATGAGTTTAGATAAATAGAAAAAATAATATAGATACTTATTGAAGGAAGTATGATTTATTATGTTCTCTTCAAGGATTACTGAAATATCATTTCAACGTAATATTCAAATTAATTCACATACCTTATGAATGATATTCTTTTTTTTTTCTTTTTTTTTTCTATCAAAACTTTAAAAAATTTTTTTTTAGAAAAGGGAAGAAAAATAAATTGATGGTTGTTTCCATTCTCGTTGTTGTTTTTTTTTTTTTTTTTTATGACCTATAACATAGATATAGAGCACAGCGCTGGCACATGATGATGAAAAAAATGATTGATGTGAGGAGTTGAGGGAGGAAAAAAAAAAAAAAGGTGTATAGGTATAAAAAAAAAAAATTACACGTTTAAAAATTAATAAGTAAATTAAAACATAAAATGACCTTTCAAGAAAATGGTTTTATTGATCCTTTTGAAAATTTTCATCTAACAAAATTAAGTTTCTAACTGATTTGTATACACTATACATAAGTACGTATATATATACTTATATTTTTTTCTCTTTGTCCTTTTTTCAAATTACCAATTTTTAAACAAACAAATTAATCCCAGCTGGTGCCGATACAACAACAACAAAATTATTTTAGTAAGAATATATACATATATACACGTTCTTGAAATATTTATAAAATTATTAAATATGTAGTTTAAAAAAAAAAAAAAAAAAAAATTTTGTTATCCCTTTCAATTACAGCAATTTTAATATTTTGACTTTTTGACTGGAAATAACTATTTTCTGGATATTTTTCTCTTTGTTTGTTTGTTTTTTTTTTTTGTTTTTTTTTTTTCTGCCGGTATCCAAGAAATATCATGTTCAAAATAGTCCCATAGAAATTTATTTTTTTCAAATATAAATTGTTTACACAAGTTCACTTACATAGGTGTGTGAGTGTGTGTTTTTTTGTTTTTTGTTAATTAGAAAATTAGAAATTTTAATACATTATGTCAAAATTGTAAACTTTTTAGAAATTAATTTTTTGAAATTGAAAAAGAAAAAAAAAAATTTTTGTTATATAGTTTATTTTCATGAAAATTTTCATTTAACATATGTCCTTTTTTATTGTAATTTTGAATAATGAAAACAATACCATTTTTTAAAAGTTTTTAATCGAATTTTTTTTTTTTTTTTTTCTATATTATGAATTTTCTCTAAATTACAGTTATTTTCAAACAATTTGTAGCATATTCATGAGAAGAGAAAAGAAAAAACAAAAAAAAAATCATAAGTGACCTAGAAAATTTTATTATTTGTACCTTTTGTTTTTTTTTCTATCAACTTTTCTCTTCTTATATTTCAAAATGTCGTTTTAAATTCATATTTTTCATTTAATGATTAATTTACAACAACAACAAAAAAAAAACAAATATATTGTGAACTCATACACTTTCATTACGATTTTATAAAATGTAAACATATATCAAAGTAATCATCACCATCATCATCATCGTCTTTATCAGAATTCATATACAACTCAACCGGATCAATCATATCATCATTATCAGATTCACTTATTTTCAAGCCTTCAGTAATAAAAAAATTAAAAAAAAAAAAAAACAATAAACGTAAGTTATAATTATTTTGTATTTCGCTTTCAAACTCAACAAGATTATTAATTTAGATTAAAAATGCTAATATCAATTTAGAATTAGAAAAACTAAGCATAAAAAAAGGATGTTGTTTTTTCTTCTTCTTATTTTCATTTTATTTTCTAAAGAAAGTGCAATTAATAAAATGTTGCAGAACGTGGTTTATTTTCAACTAGTACATATGTACATATGTACATGTTGTCAGATATGTAAATACGCTTTTATTGGATGCCTTAAATCTTATAATTATGATATTCAATGATTTTATGTGAAATCAGTAACTTCCTGTTATTAATGAGAGAGGAAAGTAACAAAAAAGTCACAATAAAATTACTTAAATTCAATTAAGGATGTATCGATAAACTATTTATAAAATTATAAGTTAATTGACTTAATGGAAAACCAGAAAGAAAAACAATCATCAATTTGTTAGAAATCGCGTGAGAATATTTCTAATGAAAGTATATTTCAGAAAAGATAGAAGTCACGAAATTTTTAAAGGAATTTTTATTCATTTTGTCGATTATTTTTACTTTGATGTGACTTCACCAATACATATTACGAACAGATACTTTTTTTTTCCATTTAAAAATGTTTAAAGAATCGAAAACTTTCCAGCCTCTTATAATCTACAGAAGTTCAAATAAGGCATTCATCGACACTTACTTTCTTTTCCTTCTTAACCTCCCCTATAACCTTTTTCTTCAGCATGCGCTAATACTGTACTAATTAACTACAATAAAGAGATAATTCTACATATATACGTTGTGGCTCTTTAAAATCTTTAAAAATAAAAAATTTTTGTGTAGGAGATTTGAGTATTATTCATCAATGATTAGGTGGTAACTGAGAACAGCAAGCGACATGGCATTCGGTAGCTCAATGGTTTGAGAGCATTACCCCGGCAAGGTAAAGGTTCCGTGGTTCGATTCCCGGCCGAGTCGAATGTCGTTTTTTTTATGTTTTTCAATTACTATCTACATACGTATTTTCAAGCAGAAAATATTTTTCTATTTTCAAATCCTTGAGATAATTTTGAACATCCGATTTCAGGATTAGAATATAAATTTATTCACAAAAAAATCTCAACAATTAATTAACTCATTCAGAAAAATTTTATGCTTATGGCAAAAATTTTCATTAATTTTTCATAATATTTTTAACTGTTTTTCAAATTGTCTAGTCTGTTTTATACCCTGTTTAAGCCATAAGAACAAATAATCAAATTTCATTCATTTTTGACTCATGTCTTTAAACAAGGACATTAAGTGAGAAAAAGTACGAAAAAAAAAGTAGCGCTCCATAGAAAAAAATTTTCAAGAAAATATAAATACGAGTATCTCAAAACTACCTTCTTCAACCTCCTCCTAAAAATTACATATTGTTCGTTCAACTTTAACAACACGAAGTTTAAGAATTTTAATGGACAATTTTTCCAAATCAACCTACAACCAATTTTGTCAACACGAAGTGAATTTAAAAAAAAAGAAAAACAATTCACGAAAAAAACTTTTCAAATAATCGACTGTTACATAATATGTATTTCCAAAACCAATCCGTTTCCAGTTCCATCCCTCTATACGCCATCTCTTTCTAAAATTCAAACGTTCTTATATTCGATACACAAACCATGCTTTTGTGAGTTTTCGACAACCCTGCATGATTTTTTCTTCAAATTTGTTTATGTTTTCTTTTTCTTTCTTTTTTTGACATTTTCTCAAGTTTTTGACATTTCTTGTTCACCCTTTTTTATTTTATTCACAAAAATTGTCAGTCAAAAAGACTCATCTCTCAAGAATCAAGAGAAAATTTATTAAAGTGGAATTTTTATTTTCATTTAATTAAAATGTTCTAATTTTTATCATGAAAAATTATTGAAAAAAAAAAGGAGTTTAAAATAATTGAACTAAAGAGCTGACATTTTTTTTTTTTGTGTAATTTCAATTACATTTGAAAAAAAAAGAAAAAAAGTAGACAAAAAGAAAAAAAAATGTCACAAAATAACACACCTTCAACAACAGCACTTCAATCAAATTGTACAAAAGTTTTTATTCAACGTGATTATAGTGAAGGAACTGCCGTTAAATTTCATACAAGGCTTCCAACAGAATTAGAAGGACATGTAAGTTGTTTTTTTTTTTTTTCTTCAAATATTTTCAATAATTTTTATTACAAGGTTGTGAACAGAGTAACAAACCTATCTACACACTGACATGAAAGTTCAAAATACTACTCCTAAAAAAGTATTTTATCTTTTTTTATCGATCAATTTATACAAAAAATCCTTCAAAAAATAAAATAAAGAAAATTCATGATTAGGTTTTCGTTTGAATTAAATGCAATTCCTCATACAATCATGCAATTCTTCTTTCTTCCTTTCCTGTTATCCTTCTAAAGTGTCATATGTGTTCCCTTGAAAATATACATTTTAAAATTTTCCGTTTATGTATTTATTTTTATATTATAGATTGAACGTCATGTATTTGAGGCGACAATCACTAGATTAAATGAATTCTTTGCTGAAGCAGAAAAAGGTTCATGCAGTACATATTGTGAAGGTTGTTTAGCATGTATTACAGCATATCTAGTTTATATGTGTGCAGAGACACATTATGAAAAAGTAATATAAATTACAACTATCGAAAAAAATCTTATCTTTTTGTAATTACTTTTTTTTTTTTTTTGTTTTTTTTTTATTTCAGACTCTACGTAAAATATCAAAATTTATTGCCTCACAAAATGAACGCATTTATAATCCAAAAGGTCTTCAAATAACAGATCCAACATTCCGTGGTCTACGTGTCATAGAAATTTCGATTTTAGATCGACCTGGACGTACGTGACTTCCGCTTTCCCACTCCACTGAAGAATTTTTTATGTAATTTATTTAGGAAAAAAAATAATAAAACTCAAATCAAAAAAGTATCATTGAAAAAAAATTTTTTTTAACGAGAACAAAAACAAAAAATCATCATCAATTTAATTTTATTCATTTAAAAGAAAAAAATAATTCATTTTTAATTTTTCTTCATTTTATCTTTAACTTTTTTTTTTTTTTTAATTCATTAAAATTTATTTTACTTAAATTAATCCTTTGATGGACACCATTATTTCTCAAATAGTCCCTTAGCGGTGTGACTTATCATTAAATTTTGTTGAGAATTTGATATCCATCAATGGTTTATGTTTAATTTTTTTTTTTTTTTTAATTTGATTGTTTCTAATTTTTTGTTTTTTTGTTTTTTTTTAATTTTATTTAATTAGAAAAAGGTGAACAAAAAATATGTTTCGTATAAACAGACGATATTCGTAGCTGAGATTCTTCCATTTAAAACTATACACTTATAATTTCTTTTATAAGTTCATAGATTTAGGAATAAATTAAAAATTTAAAGAAAAACAAAAAAAGAAAAAAAAACAAATCATTTTATTAAATTCATAACTTGTCAACATTTTAACCGTTATTACTAATTTTTTTTTTTTTTTAAATTCTTGAATTTTTACGTTATGTTCAATTTAAATTTTGATACTTAACACATCATTATTAATTTTTTGTAATAATTGAAATAAAAAACGAGAAAATTATTTTTTATTTAAAAAAAAAAACAGAAATTTCATATTTAATTTGCTTGAATAAATTAAATTGAAAAATTAAAAAAAAAAGAAGCAAAAAAAAAAAAACAAAACAAAAACACATGTGGAGTTGGGAATTAAATTGTGAAAAAAGCAACACAACAAAACAACAAAAAAAAAAATCTAAATGAAAAATTAGCTCCTTAACATTTAATTGTTAGTTTCAATTAGATGATTATTTAAGAAAATATATATTTTAGAAAATAAAATAACAACAAATATTGTATGTATACAATAATAATATCGAAAAAAAAAAATTATATACATTACATTAACCAATATAAAGAAAATTTAAAAAAATAAAATTAAATAATAAAACATTTGTATGTATGTATGTATTTAAAAAAAAAAAAAAACATATTTCCGAAATAAAAAAAAAATTTATGTATAGCTATTTAGCAACCTTGGTAATTTATAAGAAAATATTTTCGGTTTGTTTTTCGTAAAAAAAAAAATAAATAAATTTTGTTCAAATAGAATTAACGGATTCATGTAAAGAAAAATTTTAAGATTTTTTTTTTTTTATTTTATTTTTTTTTTCTTTTTTCAAATATTAACGCCAAAAAAATTATTAAAAAAAAAATCAGTTAGTAATATGTTTTGAGTTCAAAATATTTAAAAATTTAAGTAATTTAAGATGAAATTAAAAACTAAAATTTAAATTCTTAATTGATTGTATTTTTTCTAAAGATCTTTCTTGATTTTCAGTAGAACTTTTTAACCATTTACATTCGAAAGGTACACTTTTTAGACAGCAAACTTGTATTAAAAAAGACTACATTTTTACATTTTTTTTTTTTTTTTTGAATGCAAATAATTATTTTGGACTTACAAAAATATTTTTAAAAAAAATAAATTAAATGGTAATTGCTACGTATTATAAATTTAAAGAAGAAAAAAGAAAATGTCGAAATCGCTATTCTCTGTTCCACGATGTTTACCATGAATAAAATTTTCACTCATTTTACAAATTTACATCATGAAAATTAAGTCTTTAATCGAGTAATGTGCTGGAATAATAAAATTTTAAAGTGAATAGAAATATCAGAAGGTGTTGAAAAGTTTATTGTAATGACGAATTAATTGAATGGCTCGAGTATGAGTTTATTTTATAAGCTTTACTTTTTTTAAAGGTAAAATTTTATATTTGATTTTTGCAGTTTTTTAAGTAAAAAATAACATTAAAATTCACAATATTTTTCACAGAGAGGAAAATGTGGTGTTTTGGAGTCTTCAAAAAATAATAAAAAAAAGGATGTTAATACAAAGCACCAATTCACGGTTCTAATGTTGCAGCAACCACTGGTGATAAATGTAGCACTTTCGCTGAAGTGGTGAATATTGAAACATCACAATGAGGTTTTGAAGGAAATGGTGTCCATTTTGAACATTGAAACGAGCGCCCTGATACTCACGATATTTTATTTCATAAAATAATGATTTATCGTTAGTTTTCTTCCTAACAAATTGACTAATCGACGGTTAATTTTAAAAGGATCTTAGTGAGTAAGTAGTATGTAGGTATGTTAATTTTAAAAATATTCACATTCTAAGAAAAAGGATTCAATTCAGTCTGGTTCTTTTAATTGAGACTTCAAAATTATTCTTAATAAAATGCCGACACAAAGACAACAAAAAAAAATTGATAATTAATTTTGAATCTTACCTTTTTTTTTTCTTCAATTGAATTCCTCTCAATGCTTAACAGTACGTTTTAATTTACAAGCGCTAGCTAAAATTATAAATATTACTTTTGAAAAAATTTCTCTACTAAAACTTTATTTTCTTTATTTTTTTCTTTAAATCACCATTTTTTTTTCAGAAAAATTATAAATAAAAAAATCAAAACAACAAAAATATTCCATTTTCACTTCAATTTTATTCCATCTTTTTTTTTTTTGTTTTTTTGTTTTTTTTTTTTTTCTCTAAATTTTAATTTTTCTTTTTTTTACAATACAAAATATAAAACTTAAAATTCATTCACAATTAAATATAATTTGCTTTTCTTTCACCTCTTTTTTTTTGTTTAAATTTAATTTTTTTTTTTCTAAAGTTACTAGTCTCTAATAAGAATTAATTTTATCCTTAAAAAATAAATAAATGTGAGAAAAAAATATTTATTTATATTTATGTATTTTTTTTATAGTAAAATGTATATAACGTGCATTTTCTAATAAAATAATATGCTCTGTTTTTTATTATTTATTTATTTATTTTTTTTTAAATAATTTCATTAAAAATAATGTGCTCAATAATAAATAGTTGCAATACAATTATTTACAATAAAAAAAAAAAAAAAAATTAACATACATAATTATCTTTTTTCTTGTTTGTTTTTGTTCTTGATACACTGACCTAAAAATTAATGTTATTATTTTTTTTTTCATGTTATCATTTTGTTTGCAATATTATCTTGTCAATGTCTCAACAAATAAAAAAAAAATAAAATTAAGTAAATAATTAATTCTGAGCTATTAAAATCAAAAAAACAATAGAAAAAAATATAAAAGTTACATGTTTTCAAATATGTATTTTTGCATATTTAAAAAAAAAAACGAAAAAAAAAACATCAAATTTCTTTGTTTAAAAGGACGGAAGCAAAAAAGTTAAATTAAACAAAAAATTCTGTGTAATTTTCTTTTCTGTCAACTTTCTACTTAAAAATTAACAAAAAATTTATTTTTTTTATGAGTTTTAAAAAAGTCAAAATTTCTTATAGTATATTTTCTACTTGTGTATTCTTATCAGCAAAGATATTATCTACTTTAAAATTTTGCAATTACAAAAAAAAAAAAAAAAAAAAAAAATTCACTACATTTCATTTTCGAATAAATAAATTTTAAAAAAAATCTAAGCAATTACTATTTCTTTTTTTTTTTTTTTTTGTTTTGTATTTGTTTTTGGTATTTCTTGCAATAAGATATTAAGAATAATTATTTAAGATTATTTTATAGTATTTTAATTTTGTCGTGCATATAAGGTGTATATATAGAGAATATATACACACAAATCGACCTTAAATAGATCACATATTTTTTGACATTTTTATTTCATATTCTTCTACGTATTTTATTTTTATTTTTATTTTTATTTTTTTTCAGAATAGTTTTAGCTACATTTTTTTTTTTTTAAAAAAAAAAGATTTTTATAGCTACATTTATTAGATTCTAAATTCTAAATTTTTTAAATATATTTTTTTTCATTTTCTAATTTTTTTATGTTGTGTATAATGTTGCAATAAGAAAATTCATGCATTTTGTATTTATTATTTCTTAAAAACTATTTTTTTAAAAAAAATTTGTATGCTTTAAGATTTTCAAAAATTTTCTTTTTTTTTTTTCTACGATCAAAAAAAGTGCTGAAAATGAAAAATTTTTCAAAAATAGAGAATTTAAAAAAAAAAAAAAGAATGTAAAAAGTAATGGTGGAAGAGGAGTGCATAATTTATTTAAGGTGCATTTCTAAAAAAAAATGTTTACCACCATAACTTTTTTTTTCCTTCTGAAAGTTTATTGAAGAGAAAGTTTATTAAATTGAAACAAAACAACAACAACAAAAAAATAAAATGAAAAATAAAAACTGAAAAATTGAAAAATAAATTTGAAAATAATTATTCTCTACTTTTAGTACAAACTCACAAAAATGTCTTTTCAAATTAAGTCGAAAATTAAGAATTTCAAATTAAAACAACAACAAAATGAAAAAAAGTACATATTTTCTGAAAATGCATTCTTTAAAGCCTTCTACGATATTTTTCTACTGTTATTGCTTGAATGAATTTTATTATTTTGTTTTTAATTTCAAAAATACATGCTACACTAGGCAACAAAATATATTTTTTTCCTTCAATTTTTGGTCTTTCTGATTTGTTAGCTTTTTTAAAGTTAAAAACAAAAATGAAAATAAAAAAAAAAGGAACCAGAATTTAGTATTCGCACAGTTAATTTTAAAATTGAAAATTTTTTAAATTCTTTTAAAAAAAAAGTAAAATCAATTTTGTTGCCTAATGTATTTAAAAGTCACTTTTTTACTTATTTTTCTAAAAACAAACAAAAGCTGTTTAGAGTTTGCCGAAAAAGAACCCCAAAATTTCTTCTTTTTATCGGACACTGATATCTTGTGGATAAGACGAAATATCACATTGTAATTTTATAGTACATACCACGAAAATGTGTTCTCTTAAGGCCTAGTCAGACATGTTGTATTCATACCATGGTATTCGAATATACCACATGTCTGTCTGTCACTCAAAACTAAGTAGTTTCATACTAACTGAACAATCTAGTATGAACCTGGTATTAAAATACGAAATTTTCTCAACGCCAACTATTTTACTTATAATTTTTTATTTTATTTCTTCAATCTGTCACTGGATACTAGACTTACATATACCACAATTGATATATGTCACGTCAACTTGTATAGCCTATACCATAGTATTTATACCATAGTATGAATACTACATGTCTGACTAGGCCTTTAACATTATTGTAGTAGCTTTTCCGGTTCTTTCAAAAATTTCAATGAAAATTAAACGTCCGATAAATTTCAAAAAATTAATTTAATGACAAAATATTTCTAATTTCTTACCAATTTATAGAAATTTTGTTTTTTTTTTGTTTTTAAATATTTCTTAAATTATACAATTATTCTATTTAGGTACTCCATGAACTAGTTTTAAGCTTCACATATTATTTATTTTTTTTTTTTTATTAATTAATAAATTAAAATTTTAATGAAAAATCAAAATTAATAATTAGAAATTTTTTAATTTAATTATATAAAAATTGACTTAATTAATTTGGATTCTTTTCACACCTATAAATTTTTTTTAAAAAAAAAGTGCATACAATTTTTCTCTTTATTTATGTATTTTTTTTTTTTCGATTTTCATAATATTATTTTGAAGATTTTATTAAGAGAGTATAATATCTTTTCACTAACCTTACACATTAATAATGCATTCATATAATTATAATTTTCTAATTGTTAATTTTTTTTTTTTTTTTTCAATTTCATTCTTTTCAAAAATACTAACATCTATACAATTATTAAGATTCGAAAAAATTCATTTTTTATTTTTATTTTTATTTTTTTACTTTGTTCTAAAGATCTAATTTAAAAGTATCTACAAAAATTTATAAGATTGTGTTACACATTTATTTAATTTTTTTTGTTTTTTGTTTTTTTTTTTTGTTTTCATACACGAAAACAAAATACATATCATCATTTATTTCATAAATTTTACCAAGAATGTATTTGTGTGTGGGTGTGTGTTGTTTAAACTACAAATTTTACGGTTTTTATTAATTTAATTACTCTTTTTTTAATTGTTTTTTCAATCTAATTAATGAAATCAAGACTTTAGTCACAATAGTGAACACAATTTTGATCTTTTCTTTGATTTTACAGATTTTAAACGTTCTTTATCATCATTTACATCATTCTTATCATCTTTATTTGTTATTGATGATGTTGTATCATCAATTGTTTGTAATTTTGAATTATTTTGTGATATAGTTTTTGATAATTTTTTATTATTATCAACAACCGAATTATAAAGTGATTTTGATAAACGTGTTCTAACAATTTTACTAAGAGCTCCAGTCTTTTTCATACTACTAAATCTAGGCCGATGTATCGGTGTTATTGTATCATTTATTTCACTATGTTGACAATTTAATGTTGTTACTGTAAATTCAATATCTTTTATCTCTTCTGTACAAGCTAAATTTTTATGAAAAGAAAAAAAAAATAAACAACAATAAAAAATTTAAAAAGGATGTAACTTCAATTAGGGTAAAAATGCCAGTTGTGAGCCTTCTAAAATCACTTTAGAATGAAGTCTAGAAAACTGTTAAATACAGGTCTTTCTCGAATTGTATAGTACTTGAGTTACACGATTTTACTGAGTTACAAAGGACGTAAAATTCTGACATTTTCTCAAGTCTCGATTTGCATAATTTAGACTTACATGAAACCAATTAATCATACAACTCCATAGAAACCTGTATTTACGAAAAAAAAAAAATCAGAAAAGCTCAAAAACCAACATTTTTTCTCCTCCAATTATTTAAACTTGTATACCATGAAATTCTTCAACTGGCTTATCAATAGTATCATGGTCAATCCATGTTAAACCCATTTCAACTTTTTCAGCAAGATCCTGCCAATTATTACGATTCTCTAATGTACCATCATATAATGGTTGTATCCATGGAAATGTTTCACATAAAACACGATACAATGGTAAACAAATTACATCAATAAATCCAACTTGCATTTTAGGTAATTCATCTTTACGTTCTCTGTATTGTAGGCGTGTGTAATTAAAAACAAAACAATTATGATTAATTGAAAATTCACATGAAAATCAATATATAAATTTTTTCTATACATTTCACGTACAGGTCAAACAATTAACAAAAAAAAAAAAAGAAAAAAATAGTGAAATGAAAACATAAAACGAAATTTAACTGTTTTTTTTTTTTAAAAAGGAAATTATGATTTTTAGTTACCTATCCATCATTGCTACAGGCTGAGTATTTAATTGAAGTTTTTCTAGGTCACCTTGATCAAAAAATTCATCAGCAACCATTTTAGCGACACGATGTTGAACTTCCCAAGGTTTTGCAATTGCACTCACATCACATGCAGTCATCATCATTCCACATAAAACTGCATTAATATGCATCGTGTAAGCATTTGAATAAATAATAAACAAAAAAAGTCATAATTTTTCAATTCAATAAAAGCAAAATTCTTTGCAAAAAAAAAAAAAAATTTAAAAAAATAAAAAATAAAATCACTTACGTTCCTTTTTCTCTTCACTTTGCCAATCAAATTCACCATTATCAACTAGTTCTAAAAAGCTATTACGTTTCTTAAAATACATTGCTAAATCCGTTGATAAAATTGCAGTTTCAACAACTTTCATTACTTTTCGATAATCTTCCGGTGAAAGTGCCTAAAAGAATTAAATACATTTTCATATAGTAACTTTTAGTTTTGTTTTTTTGTTTGTTTGTTTTTTGTTTTATCTTCTAAACTTCGGCTATTTGTTTTTATGATGTTCCAATGGGATTTACTGAATTTATCTCATAAAACTTTCGAATTTTTTTTTTTGCTATTTTTTTGCTATTTGTTTTTATCTACATTTTGGTTTTTTCTTTCCAGTTT
The DNA here is from genome assembly GCA_939192795.1 of Bombylius discolor. Classification (NCBI taxonomy): domain Eukaryota; kingdom Metazoa; phylum Arthropoda; class Insecta; order Diptera; family Bombyliidae; genus Bombylius; species Bombylius discolor. Next base: position 14,057,098 of record OW584241.1, on the reverse strand, counting down.
CTAAGTGATATTTTTGTTTTTTATTACTTTCCACTTTCAAAAAAAAATAAAAAAAAAATTATTTTAATTTTTTTCTTCTTCCTTTTATCACAAACTACCTTTTACTAACTTTACCACATTTTAGATACTCTATTACTTATTTATGCACAACAAAAAAAAGAAACAGAAATAGAAACTTTCATTTTTTTTTGTTTTTTTTTCACAAAAAAAAAGAAATGTTTCAAATGTTTCCCAAGTATGTAATTAATTTTGTATTTTATTACCCAAAAAACCAAAGGGAAATAAAGTCAACATATACATATAAAAGAGGATCTTATAAATCCTGAATAAATATTTATTTTTTATTTTATTTTATATAATATGAGTCAATATTCAAATGTATGATGTATGTGTGTATTCGTATTAGTGCAAACTTTATTTTTTAACCCTATTCTAGCTGCAATAAAAAATCAGACAAAAAAAAAATAAATAAAAAATTAAGAACATTTAAAGAAAAAGATTTAAATAAATTAATTTTGGTTTTTTTTTTTATATTGAGAAGAAAAATGTTATACAAATTTTCATTTAATTCATTTAAAGTGGGTTCAAAGCTTTCAAAAGAATGCTTCTTTTTTTTTTTGTTTTGTATTGAACGTGACTATATTCAGAGAAAAATATTTCCAGAGTCATATAGATGTCATATTTTCTTTTGAAAAATTAATATAGTTTCAAATTTTCCTATTTTTTCTGCTTCCTTTTTAACCACCAGAGAATCCTTTGAAAAACATATTAAGTTTGTCAAGTACTGAATATTTTTAGTGTGTGTTTTTTTCTTTGGTTTTCTGTATTTTCCTTTTTTGAACATTTTAATTTAGTTTTCACAATTCATTACATTACTACTAAACGAAAAATTTTCTCTTGTGTGTTTATTTTTGATATGTAGTCTTTTAAATAAAATGTACCGTCATATAATTGTCAATCCTTGTCTCAGAAATAAACTTTTATTTCACATACTTTTTTTTTTTTCCTTCATGAAAGTTGTTTTTTTTTTTTTTCGAATGTTGTGTATATGTGTCATCATGTAGGAGAAAAATTTCTATTACTTTTTTTTTTTTATTGTGTCAACTATATTCCAACACTGTGATGTGTGTTTTATCTGAACATATATATTTAATATGTATATTTAACACAATAAACATCAACTGATGTTCTGTTAAATGTTCTGTTGAAATTTCTCATTCATGTGTATTTAATTCGAAAATAAAATCAAGGATATAGAGAATTTTTAATGTTTTCTCTTTTGAGAATTATTCAAAATTGTAATTTTATTTTTTTCTTTTTTTTTACCGACAATATAAACGATACATGAACGTGTGTACTGTATTTAATTAGAAAAAAAAAAAATGAAATTTTAATGAATTATTTAAAAGATAAATATAATTTTTGATTTATTATTTATTTTGTATCTATTCCCGGTACATTAAGTTGATTTGTGAACTGTTAAATTATAATTCAGCTGAAATATTTGAATTTGAAGTTTTCTCTTCACAAATTTGATTTTCTTTAAAATCTAAACAAAAAAAAAAAAAGAACGGTTCATTAACACTCGTAAGTCCACTCTCGTATGTTTCATAGGCAAAATGAACTTTAAATTCGAAATATCTTCAAATCCTGTTTTGTGTACAATATTTTCCTTGTTACTTTTTAAATTTTTTTCTTTTACATTAAGAAAATTTCTATATAACAGGACATAAGTAATATATGTATGTATGGTAAAATCCTTTCACTATAACCAAAGTTATAGGGGAGAAATCCTATAGCAAAATCATTCAAACTACAAAAATGCTTCAAAAACTCGACTCTTTTTTTTTGTTTTCTTCTCATGTCACTCTTCTGTTTATCCACAAATTCATATAAAAACCCTTTCATCGGTGCAATACAATTTAAGGTGCATTCAAATTCGAGAAAACCCTGAAGCTTTATTTGAAAAAAATCCAAACTAATCTATAGAACTCATAGAATCAGTTTCAGAACACCAACCATTCAACTCACAGTTCAAGGATAAAGTTTAATAATACAGAACAGAGTTCATATATTCATAATCAATTTCATCTATTGAACTTGGGTGTTGACGTGAAACTGAAAATTTCCTCCCCGAGATATATTTTTAAATTTATTCTTAAAATCCACGTCACATAATTTAAAACTCATCTTTGTTTTTGAAATTTTATAATTTTATCTATACTGTTTATCTTAACACATAAAATATACAAATAATGTATACATAAAGATACTCATACATATGTAGATACATATAAAAAAAAATTACATACCTGAAATATATTATTTCCTTCAGAATTTAATATCATAACACATTGATCAAAATGATGATGTTCCATTGTACTTGTTGTATATAATATTGCTAATGGACTTTCAGTTTTTGTTTGAAATGCATTATTTGTACCACGATGATCTAAATCATGACATAAACATGCAACAAGTAAACCTAATATTTCTAAATCATTCATGAAACGTTCCATTTTTCCAGTTTTTAACATTGCAAACATTGTTTGTGTAACATTTAATGCATGTCTCCAATTATGATATTTAACTGGACGATAATTTTTTTTAACACTTAATACCCATCGACAAAGTACCTAAATGAAAATAGAAGAAAAAATTTAATTAAATTATAAAAAATAAATTAATTTTTTCTTGAAATTTTTATATCTTTAGAGCGGTCAGAAAAATTCGCCTTGACGTACGGAAATAATGCATTGATGCGTTCTTGTACGGAGAACAATTTATAAATAAATTTTAAATTACTCTTTGAGGTTTTAGTATTTTTAGTGCGATAGGTAAAACGCGTTTACGCACAGAAATAACGTGTTGATACGTTTCATATAAAAAAAAAGTAAATTTAAAAAAAAAAATTAAATGTTTTAAAGCTTCAATATTTGTAATGCAATTAGAAGTATACATTATTGCACAGAAATAACGGGTTAATGCGTTTTGCGCGGAAAGCAAATAAATAAATTTTTTTAAAATGTATTAAATTATTTTTAAAGCTTCAATGTTTTCAGTGCGATAGGTAGAACGCTTTAACGCACAGAATTAACGCATTGATACGTTTTCATATGAAAAAAAGTAAATTTAAAAAAAATTAAAATGTGAAAGTTTTGAAAGTTAGAAGGATACATTAATGCACAAAAATGACGTGTTGATGCGTTTCATTTGAAAATAATATATAAAATTAAATGAAAAAAGGAACTTTAAATGTATTGAAAAGGTCGACTCAATGGGGGGTTTTTGTACATATGTATGGTATATACATATATTTTTTTCAATTAGTTTTCACACTGATTTTGATTAGGTTATTTAATCGTAACAATTATATTTTCATTTAATTTAATAATTTACACATTTCAATTTCATAAATTTTCTTTTATACGAAATTCATAAAAGATATAAAAAATGATATTGAATTAAAGTTAAATCGTAAAGCTATACCGTATTTCAATAAAATATATTTAATAGGAATTTTTTTTTTTAAATTTTTTTTTTTGTATACAAAAACAAAAATTTATTAATAATGGTCAATTCATGTGGTTGACAGAATTTTCTCCATAATCCTTTTTATCAAATAAATGAAATATTTCTTTTTTTTTTCCTTTTTTTATTATTTATTTAATTTCATATATAAAATGTATGTATTTATATTATCCTTATATGGGATATTCTGGTATAACAACGCAATCAAAAGCAACTGATGTTAAGAATCGATCGATTTTATTTGGATTATTTTAGTATATATATATGTATGTATGTACATGTATGTTTGTACAATATTACATACATGATAAGGACATATAAGAATATAAACTTAAAAAGCAATCACCTAAATATATATATATAGCACACATGAAATACGTATATAATTCATTTTGAAAAAAAAAAAAAAAAAGGATATTCTATAATACATATACTTACATCATATGGAATATGAAATTGTTCAACTAAATTACATTGAAGAAACATACGAACAGTTGCTCTACATGTATCATCATCAGATAAATCGAAATCTGCATATGACATATTAAATATATTATACATACTTACATATATAAAATTATATTTTTAAAATAACAAATATACTCGTATGTATGAATATGATAAGAAATGAAAAATTGTGTAAAATTCATACCATTCATGTAATTTTATTTGAATAAAAAAATAAAAATAAAAATAAAAAAATAAATAAAATAATTTTTACATACCAATAAATTTAAAACTATATAAATTATATTTTTCAGCTGTTTCAATTGTATCTTGTAATAATTTTATTGTTTGATCTTGACCAGCAGTTGCATGATATGATAAACATTCTAATGCAACTTTTTGTTTAGCCATTAATTTACATGCATTCTCATACATTTGTGTATTATGTATACCAAGACCACAAAATATTGCAAAAGCTTCTAAAATTGATACATCAGATTCTGTAAATGGTAAACCATTTCCCTATGGGGAAAAAAAAAAAAGAAAATATACAAGAATTTTTGTTAATTGAAAAAAAAACAACAAAATCTTAAATTTAAAAAGGAAATAATTTTGTTGATTTTACATGAAAAGGATAATAAACGGTTGTCATGTAATTTCAAAAATTAAATAAAATTTGAAATGTCATCCGAAAAGGTATTTTAACTCTTTGACAGATATTTGGGTCAAATTTATATGAAGGGATTTTGTTTTTTTTTTTAAATCATTTTATATGAGAACGAATATAATATAGGATGTTTCTTTGTGATTGATACTATATTATTTTAAATCATGTTTAAATCTTCCGAGATATTTATGTACATATATGAAAGAATTTAGATACGGAAAAAAGGCACTAACGACCACTGCTAAAAGGACATTCGAGTTTATCAGAGATTTTTTTATAATTTATAATGAAAATATTTCATCTTTCCTAAAAAGTTCTTACTTTTTTTTTTTCCTCCACATATCCAAAGGCTAATGTACTTCCAAAGTAAAGAACTATGTTTTCTAAATAACAGAAAATCAAGGTTTCGTCATTTTTAATAAAAATATTTTCGAAAAACGAAATATAGTTTTGTGTTTTGTTCATCGGAACCATCTTATAATTTTAGTCCACCCTTTATTTTTCAAATATAGAAATATTATTTTTCTGTTTTATTCTTGTTGCTTTCTTGAGTAAGGAAAGCTTATTGATAAAAAAATAAATAATAAATTGTTAAAAAATAAATTTTAAAGGAAAATAAAATTTGACAAAAAAAAACAATAAATATATAAATACATTGTAGAAATGTCCAAAGTAGCATGGTACATGATGATAATAACATTTATTTATTTTATGCTTTTTCTTTCAGCTTGTTTTCTTGATGTACTTACATACATGTTCATTTCAACTACATTCAATAAGATTACTTATTTTTCTTTTTTATTTTAAAATTTTCAAATTCTTTGTTTATGCTCGTTCAATCTTTTTACTTATAAAAAAAAAAAAATTATATCTATATCTCGACACAAAAGAAAAATACAAAAAAAAAAAGTGGAATTATACAAAATAAAAGGAAACTTCAAAGAGTAGATTTATTATTTAACAAGATCCTTCAACATAAAACTTGACAAAATTATAACGAAAAAACAAGAAAAATTATATAAAATGATTTATTTCAAACGAATATCCTTAAGGTTATCGTTATGTAGTAAATTTAGATTCTATATAACAAAAGTAAAAAAAAAAATAACTAAGGGATACTAAAACGAAAGCAGATGAAAAAATAACAAAAATTCTTTTAGAGTTGAATTAAATTTTTGTTGCAATCCTTTTTTTTTCTGGTTTTTTTTCACTACTTTTAGATTATCAATTGCATTTGTATCATTTGTTTTACTTCTACACAGTAGAGCTTATAAAAAGATACATCTGACAAATTGAGGGATTATTTATAGAATCGCATTTAGAAAGTTTTTTTTTTTTTTCTCGTGTTACTTATTTGATAAATCTTTTACAATAAAAAGAAGGATTTAAACTTATTTGTATTTGGATCAAGAACTTTTGTCTGATTTTTATTTTTTTGTATGTTACTTTTTTTTTTTTTTTTGACAGTAAAACTTAATTGTATGGATTTTTTCTATCTATAATAAAATATAAGTATCTATAATGAAATAAATGTACACAACTACTTAATTTATCTTGTCCTTAAAATCCGTTACAGACAAAATGATAAATTGATGAAAATTTTTATTTTACAAAAAATTGAAAGGATTGTTTTTTATTTCTTTTTTGGCAAAAAAAAAATCTAAAAAAGAAATTTCTTTTATCTTCGTTTTCTTACAATAACAACAACAACAAAAAAAAATTACCTTATTTATTAGTTGAGCAACACCAACAACTTTTTTTTGTGCATTAACAATTGGCATACACAAAATTGCTTTTGTACAATCAATTTCACAATCAGTTTCAATTTGATTATGTTCTTTAGTCCAATTTTTAATATCGGCAATATTTAATGTTTGTCCAGTTGTTGCTACAAATTGTGCTATTTGAGCAAGTGTTGAACTACTTAAATCATTAATTGATGGTCGTGATATATTTGCTGATTGATTTTCTGCTCCTAATTCAAATAATATATTAAAACGTGTACGTACTTTCTGCTGAAAAAAAAAAACCAAAAATAAATAAATAAACCAACATTGTATACGCACAATTGAAACAATTTTTTGTATTTTTACCTTTTTTTCAAAAACTTCTTCAATCTTTTCAAAATTTTCACTTGGTGGCCTTGAAATGACACCCTCACGTTTTGGTTTTTCAAGTATTTTCTCAAGATGACTCTAAACAAATGATTTAAAGAAAAAAAAAAAATTTTTTTTAAATCATCAAAATATCAAAATTCTGAAAAAAAAAAAAAACTAATAAATATTCAAGTGTGCATAAAATTTATCATAAATATTTAATTTGATTATAATTTTTCTTTTCAAATTAAAAAACGTTACAAATATAAAAAAAAAAGATCGAAAATTTAAATTTACAATAAAAATAAAAAACAAACGAACATACTAAAATCTTAAATTTTTTGAGCATCATCCTTCAATTTTATTTAAAAAAAAAAAAAAGAAAAAAAAAAAATATAAAAGCACTTTTCCACAACATGAATAAATCTTCTACCACTCTTGCTTTATCTTGTTATATTTTTTTTTAAAGAGGAAAAACCTAACATACATTTTGTATTCCTATAATGTTAAACATATATAAATTAGGAAAAAGAAATAATAATAATAAGGAAATTGAACAAAATTCATCCTACGCTACCAAAAACACAAAAAAAAAAGTATATTTTACCTCTTTTTACTTATAATTTCCATTTAACTTAAACCTTAGAGATTTTTATATTTTTTCGTTGTAAAAAAAAAAAAAAATATTATAAAAAATAATATATATTTTTTATTCTTATTATAAGTACTGACACTACGCAAATATATTGGTATATGTATATCAGGATATTATATATGTACATATAACGTAATCAAATACGATGAATTTTTTAACATAACACCTGTGAGCTATTTAACGTTATACATTTTCCACCTACGTTATCATCATCATCATCATCATCATATTAGTAGGATACTTTTGTTCACCTGTTGATTCTAAACATCAAACAGTACTCATTCCAAATATGTATATAAAACAAGATATTTTTACTATAAAATAAGTCAAAGAAAAAAAAAAATATATATATATGTATCTTTAATGTCTATGGATTTTTCATATGTTATATAAATAAAAAAGTATATAGGAGTAATAAACAGCAGAGGCATATATAACGAGTAGGAGTACATACATATATGTCTATGTATATCCTTTATTGGCACGTTTTTATATATACTTATATTTGCTTATATTTAAATCACATATATAAATACATACTTTTCCAATGAATTTGAAACATCAATTTAGATTATATATAGACACATAATACGTATGTATATCTATCTATGTAAATGTATAATAACACATACATACATATACTTAATGTCTGAAATTTACCTTTTAAGGCGACAAATTTTAAGGAATTCACTAAATAAATCCTATGTTTTTTTTTTTTTTTTTTTTAATAATATATGTAGAAACAACATTACCTACATTTTAGACATTAAAATTGAATGTGGGTGAAAGTTTAAAAATATGATATACATATACATATGTATCATATATATAATACAAAGTAATATCGACCTAAAAAAAAAAAAAAAAAAAAAAGATTGACATTATAGAATAGATTAAAAACAAAAATCCTTGAACATATAATTATATGAGTAAAAAATGCTAATACTTCTCGTATATAAGCTTTAATTTTATTTAAATTTAAAAAAACAAAAAAAAATAAAAAACAAAAAGTTTACGGTTGAAAACACAATTAAGTTTGCTATATAATTCTTAATGTTATCATTTTAGCAGTGTATTTATCACGTAGGAAGGAAAATACAAAAACAATAACATCAAATAAGGAAGACGGATAAAGGATAAAGAAATTTTCATTTATTTATTTATTTTTTTTTAAACAGTATTATTTACTTTTTTTCCCAAAAGAGAGACACAAAAAAAAAAAAAACAAAAAGTTATTAAAAAAAGAAAATTAATAAAGTTATTACTGAATTTTTATACGTGTATACTACACACATACCTACTTAAAAAATATGTCAAAATTCTCTTTTATTTTATATATGTACATATTTGTATAATGCAAAATATAAAGTTAAAGAAAAAAAAAAAAGGAGAATAATGAAAAAAACAAACAAAATTACATTCTTGTTTTAGAACTTTTCAAATATATTTCATTTTTTTTTCTTCTTAAAAAAAAAAAGAAAAAAAAAGTTAAATTTCTTCAAAAAAAAAAAAAAAAAAAAATGATAACGACAGGAAAAAAAAAATAACAACGTTTTATATTTCTTGCCAAACAATATGTTGACAAAATAATTTGATAAAATTTATTTAGAAACTTTAAAAATAGCATGGATAAACAAGGACAACCAAAACAATTCATTATTAGGATATTTATTATTCATTTTAACAACAACAAACAAAACAAAACAAAAAAAAGGAAAATTAGCAATATTGTTTGTTTTTTTTTTTTTTTTTTTTTTTGTTAAATTATCGATGAAAAGAAAAATTACGTGATTCAATAAATTGTTTTATAGGGGAATTTTTTGACATTGATTAAATTTAGTGTGTTATTCAAATTGTGATTTTTTTGAAAATCTAAAGAAGAAAAAAAATATGTTAAATGAAAATTTTGTGAAGAAATTTATTGTGTAGAAAAGTTAATTTAGAAGTTTGAGAAAAAAAAATATTAATTTTTTTTTTTTATATATTTATTGTATTTTTATGATTCGTGTTATTAATTTATAATAATTTTTTTTGATTGTCAGTGAATCATTTATCAAACAATAATATAATCATAGTCCTTAAATTCATATAGATTTCATGGAGTTCAAATGAAGTGGGAAAACAAAATAGTAAAAGACATTTTAAATTCTTTCAATGTGTCCTAGAAAAAAAAAATAGAAAAAAAATAATATGTAATCAATTTTATCTAACGTTTTTCGTATTTGGTAGATCAGAACATACAAATTGTACAGAATTTTCACTCTAAATTTAATCTTTTGCGGAACAAATTCACCCGGATTTTTAAAATCTTCCAAACCCACAATTCGCCATATCATTTGACTATCACGTGCAGAGCAGCTTAGCTTAGTTCAAGCAAGAGAGATCGCAATATTTTTTTTGTTGTTCGGATGAGCAACAGGCACCATAAAAAATTTGAGTTCAGACGAAACAGGCAGAGAGATATAAAGGCGGCGTAAGTGATATTCTAATTTTTGAAGAATAAATTCGGAAAAATTTAGAATTTAGGTTATTTTGTTTTGCGAAAATTTGCAAAAGGTGAAAAACTGAATTAAACGCAAAAGAAATCTAATTAATTTTTTTGTTTGAATTCCTTATTTTCCAAATTCATTTTTAAATTAATTTTTAGAATTTTTTTTTTCACACTTACACAAACAAAAAAAATCACTTGAAAAATTTTCTAAGAATTGAAATGCAACAAAAATATTTTAAAAATCACATCCTAGAAATTTTGAATTATTTTCTAAAAAGGATAATTTTTTAGAAAATGTTATTATGTATATATCTTTCAAAAAGAATTTTCTTTGACATTAAAAAAAAAAAACTGGAAGATAAAACCGTTTGAACGTTGTTTTGTTTGAAAATTTATTGATGTCAAAAAGGGTATTTTAAATAAACATTCCAGATAAAATAATACTAAATTTCCCATATACTGTATTTCCATTCTAAATAAAGAAATTATCTATAAATTAAATAAAACATGTACAAAATATAATTTATATATGTATGATGTGTTTTGTTTTTCCATAATAACACCCACACATTTTCATTGAACACAACAACAAACAAATTATAAAATTTATTAATTTAATTGCTTTAAATTGCTTAAGTTTAATTAAATAATAAAATTAAATATCCTTAAGATATTTATCATAATTATTTATGACATATAAATATTTAATTTGCATAAATTTCATATTTAAAAAAATGAAAAATTTATGATTTTTAATTATTTCCGTCATTGTTGTGATTTTTTATTATTATTTTTTTTTTTTTTATTGTAGTTTTATAAATTCTATTGAACGAGTAACTACAGTTTCCTTTTTTTTTTTTTTTTTTTTTGCAGTTATAGATTTTTATGACTTTTATCGAATTAAAATATAAAGTTCATTTTACAAGCACTTTTCTATGCAAAAAAAAAAGGAAAAATAAAAGAAAAATCATTTTTAATGGTCACTTTTCATAGTTCTATAAAACGAACATTCATAATAAAAGTGCACTTATTGTGTTAAAGAATCTTTATTTTTTTTTTTTTATTATTATTTATCAAAATATGAAAAATATCATGAATTGAAAATATTCAAAGTCATGCAATTGCAATAAAATTAAAAATAAAAAAATAAAAAATAAAAAAATGGGAAAAATAAGGAAAAATTATGATAAAAATTGTTACAAAATACTTGTACTACATTGTAAATTATTAGTATTTATTATTTTCTATATACAGTATGCCAAATTCGTATTCATACACCTATATTTTAAGTAAGAAACTGCGTATATCTAAAGTAAAATTGGGAAATAAGTAAATAAAAGAGCATAATCATTAACAAAATAACAACTTCTTTTATTTTTTTACTAAAAATTCTTACACTTAAAAACTAAAAACGAAAAAAAAATTTTTTTTCATTATTTAAAACGCAAAATCCGTATTCATACACTATATTTACCTACTACAAAAAATTCATAAAATTACAAAAAACTTAATACAACAAATTATTAATATTTTGTCGGATTTCCTCTCTGCTTATAAACAGCATTAAGGCGACGGAGCATTGATTCGACGAGTTTTCTCGTGAATGCAGGCGGTATTTGAAGCCATTCAGTCTTAAGTACCTTTTTCAAATCTTTGATATTCCGAATCTCATATTTTCTTAAATTTTTCTTAAAAATTGACCACAGATTTACAATTGGATTAATATCAGGACTCTGTGGTGGTGTTTTAAGGTAATAAGGACAGTTATATAGAATCCAAAGCCGCGTATCCAAGGCTGTGTGCTTTGGATTGTTATCTTGTTGGAATATATAACTGTTGTTTAAGCCCAGTTTTTCAAGACTTTCTTTCAAATTTCGTTGGAGAATATCAATATATGTTCGTGAATTCATTATTCCATCTATAAATTCCAAATTACCTACTCCTGCTGCGCTAAAACAGCCCCAGACCATCACAGAACCACCACCATGCTTGAATTTAGGTACAAGGTTTCTTGGTGCTAAACTGCTATTTTTCTCTCGCCATATTTTTACCTGTCCGTCAGATGTTTTTAGACTAAACTTACATTCGTCCGAAAATATGACCCTGTTCTAGAAGCGAATGTTCTTATTTAAATATTTTTTTGCAAATAAAAGTCGTTTTTTCTTATTAACCTTGCTTATGAAAGGCTTTTTTACTGCAATTCTGCTTCTTATATTGCATTTCCGAAGGTAATTACGCACTGTTTGCGGAGTAACTTTTATAGAAAAATAATTAATTAACATATTTACTAATTTTGGAGCACTTGATGTTGGATCTTTACGAATTTCTCGTACAAGAAAGCGTTGGTGTCGCTTGTTAAGTAGATTCCGGTTTAAATTACGTAATTTTTTAGTTGAAATTCCTTTTTCTTTATAATTTTTAACTACATATTGTATGGTTGCATGACTTCTTTTGAATATTTCACCAATTTCTCTTAACGATTTTCCACTTTCAAATAATGATATAATTAATTTTCTTTCGTCGTTTGATAATTCGCTTGACTTACGACCCATTTTTGTAATTCTTTGACAAACACTAAATTTTTTCAGTTTTTGCTTTTATTTCAAAAATTTTACAAACTCGGGATTTAAGGAATGTTCCGTTTGTAGGCCTCTGACTTATTAAAATTGAAAAAAAAAAAAATAATTTCAATGGAATTTAGCTTTTATATTGCAACGACTGTAATGCGTAACAGGTGTATGAATACGGATTTTGCGTTTTAAATAATGAAAAAAAATTTTTTTTTCGTTTTTAGTTTTTAAGTGTAAGAATTTTTAGTAAAAAAATAAAAGAAGTTGTTATTTTGTTAATGATTATGCTCTTTTATTTACTTATTTCCCAATTTTACTTTAGATATACGCAGTTTCTTACTTAAAATATAGGTGTATGAATACGAATTTGGCATACTGTATACATATATTTATTCGTTTTTCTGAACAATAAAATTATAAAAGAAACGTTTTTGTTTTTTGTTTTTTTTTTTTTCATTCTATATTTTCCTCTTTTGAAAAGATTCATGTACAAAGTATACCATTTTTTGTTTTTTGTTTTTTTTTTTTTTGCTTTGTATTTTCAGAAAATATTACTCGCTTAAGGATCTTCTATTTTAGTTTTTTTTTTTTTTTTTTACTTTAAATTTTATTTTCATTTTGTGTTGAATTTCTTGAAAGAAAAAAAAAAAAGAAAGAAATACTTTCAATTTCTCGAAATAAAAAAAAAAAATGTTCTTTTAAAAAAAAATGTTATTCCTTGAGAAATTTTACTTTATAGTATAAATATTTTTTTTTCTTTCTTCTTTTTTTATTTAATATTTTTCCATTGACGTAAATACGTACAACCACATACATCTATAGAATGCAACAACAACAACGAAAATATAATAAAATTGCATTTATTGTATAAAATATTTCAAACAAAAATTTTAAATAGTTCTTTTGCAAATTTTTTTTTCTTCTTCTTCTTCTTTACAATATCATGGTAAGAAGTTAGTTATAAAAATCTTTGTTGTTATTTTTTTCATTTTAAATCGATTATTGTTGGATTTTCCATGAAAGATGTATGTACTTTTTTTTTTTTCAGAGAGAAAAGATGTATTTACTTTTATGTATATTAAAAAGGTTTTTATTTCACATGAATGAAATTAAATAATTTTGAGTATTAAAGTTATTTTCTTTTTTTTTTTTTCATAGAAAATAAAACATTGTAAGAAGATTTTAAGTTAAGAAAGTTTTTAATACTTTCACAAAAAAAAAAAAAAGAAAAAATGAAAAAAAAATACAAATAAGATTTTTTATTTTTCAAATTTTACATTTTACTTTGTTCATGTAGTTTTTCACATTTTTTTATTTTTTTTCTATTCTCAAAAGTTTTTCCAAATTAGTATACTTTCAGAACATTAGATAGAAAGTATCTATTAAAATACTGTTTTTATTGGAATTACATAAAAGTTCTTAAATTCAAAAAGTTCGTACATCTCAAAAAAAAAAAAAAAAAAAAAAAAAAAAAAAAAAAAAAAAAAAAAACACATTAATCAAAAATAGAAAAAGTAAATATTTTATTTAAAAAAAAATATGTATCTGTGGTTACATAAACTAATTGGCTGCCTGAATGTTTTTGATTTTAACATTTTTATATTTCTGAAAAGAGGAATTTTTTGATTTTTATTTTCCTTTAAAGCATTTTTTAGGTTTTACTATGAAAATTTTCAATAGAATAAAAAATAATTTTTCCACTAATCAATTTTAACTTGTTTGTACGAATACAAATTTGCGTTGTGTCACTCAACTATCTTAAATTTTGTTTTACGGTATATTAATTAAAATAATGACAATTTCGGTTTGAAAATTTTATTGAAAAAAAATGTTTTTTCACGAGTTAAAAAACTGTTGAAAAGAAATTCTATCGATAGAAAATATGCCATCGTTACATTACACTAAAGAAACATTTGAAAATTGAAAATTCACAATGGTGAATTTTATTTTTTATTTGTTTTTCATACAGAAACACTTTGTTAGAAAATCACGTAAATTTTATGTCAAATTGAATATTTTCTATTGTGAAAATTTTCAATTAACCTTACAGAAATGAAACACAGATAAATATTTAATTGCTTTTCATTTTAAATTTATTTCAAAAACGTCTCTTATAAGACCTAAATACTCTATACTCTAGGTACACCGGCGTAAAATCGTTATCGGAAAAGAATTTAAAACCAAAAGAATGCGTATTTTAACTAAAATCGGTTAAATACTTCCATTTTCCATTGATACTTTCCAATATCAGCTGTTATTTTTTTATGTTGTCATTTCACTTGCTTTACTTGTTTTTTTTTTTTTTTTTTTTTTTGTTAAATAATAAAAAATTAAAAGTCTATAAAAAAACTGTAAAGAAGAAAACAAAACAAAAAATACTTCCAATCGAAAACCTTATTGATAATTGAAATCGTTGTGATCAATATGATTTATTTTATAAAATCGTTCAAAACGAAATTACGGATTTCAATTTGGTGTATCTAGAGTGTAAGCCATTTTATCAACATGAATCTTTAATTGAAAATTTGTAAAATACATATTTCTCAAATAAACTGACTCAATTAATTCATGTAACCACAAATACATTTGTATTATATATATAATAGGAATATATAAACTTACCGCTTCACAACAATCTAAATCCAATAAATAAACAGCACAACGTTCACATTTTAATAATTCTCTAGCTTCTGTCATTATTTTTGTAACTAAACATTCTAAATTATTTTGTTCTTCAAATATATTTCTAGCTAGATTTAATAATATTTGATTACGACGATATTCTTGTACAGACATTTCAAATAATTGTGCATTTTGTATACCAATACCACAAAATGTTAAATATCTTCGAAATATTTCAACATCATGATCAGTAAATTCACCAGAACCTATAAATAAATAAATATTAAGAAAATCAATCTAAGCAATAAAGTTCTTAAGTTCTTATTTCTATAAGAAAAAAATTTCAAATAAATAATAAATAATTTATTCAAGGAAATATTTAAAATGTAAATTTTTCTATTAAAAACATTAAAAATGTAAATAAATTTTAGATAAATAAATATTTACAAAAAAAAAAAAAAAACAAAAACAAACAATTTACCACTTTTCTTGTTAATTATTTGTGCTACACCAATAACATCACCCTCATAATTACAAATTGCCATTGATAATATTGCATTAGTTTTATAGCCAGTTTTTAAATCAATTTCAGAATTAAAACGTGAATCTTTATATGCTTCTTTAATATTAATCATTTCTTTTGTTTCTGCAACAGTACCAGCAATACCAACACCAAATGGTATTATAATTTCTTCAGAACGAGCTTTTTTAACGGCATCATTTAATTCTAGAACAAAAACAACAACAACAACAAAAAACATTAATTTTGTTTTTGTTTTTTTTATTATACTTGACTTTATTTTCTATTTTCTTTAAAAAAAATATTATTTATTCTTTTTTTTTTTTTTTTTTTTTCTATTTTCCCGCATAATAAAATTTTGTGACATCTATAAAAAGGACATTTTTTTTATGATTCTCTTTATATAAAATGATAAAGAAAAAAACAAAGGAAAAAAAATAGAATATAATAATTTTAGTAAAATCCTAAAATATAAAAAGTATGTCGTTTGTTTTATTGTTATTTACACTTTGTTTTTTGTTTTTTTTTTTTGGTTTCTTTTTTGTCTATCTTTGACACACTCAATCTTTGTCATCACTTTTTTTGTCCTTTATTTCTTCTGTTTTTATTAATAGATGTATTAGAAAAAAAAAAACAAACTTTATGAAGCCACAGATTCTAATCCTATAAGGAATCCCTATTTAAAGGTCGCTTTTTATATGAAAATGTTATTTTCATCATCAGTAACATTTCAATTTAATTTTTAATCGTATTTTGTTTTTTGTTTTTTTAGCTTTACTTTTTTTTCATTGTGTTGTTGGGCGTTTTTGTCATTTTGTTTATATACATTTTGTAAATTGTTTAAACATTTGAAATAAAAGATAAAGAAATAATAATTTTACGTTTTATAGTTGAAAACATCATCAAAATTATACACAAGTATGTATAATCAAACTTTTCTCATTCACCACATAATCTAATTTAAATTTTGTTTTGTTTGTAAAATTTAAACAGAATAAATTATTTCCGTGTTTTATTTGGTTAATGATAAAATTATGAATTAGTTTTTATTCTTATAATATTTTACAAAGGATCTAATATAATTTTTGAAAATATGTAATTTTACAATTTTTGTTTTAGATAGATAAAGAGACAGAGAGAGACAGAGAGAGAATAAAACATTGTTACAAAACACAATGTTTGAAAATTTAATACAGAAGTAAAAATATATTTAACTTGTTGCTAAAAAGTTATATAATTAGTATCCTTGTTTTTTTATTAAAATATTTCTACCAAGTAAATAAGATTTAAATTGTTTAAATTATTATTTTTGTACTTAAATCTTTTTTCTTTAGAAATTATGAAATTTTTAATGAAAATTATGAAAATGTTGATTACGTAAAATTAACATGTTAAATCATAATTACAATAATTAATTTTTTAATTACCCCAGTACCTTAATTAGTTTTTTTTATTTTTTTAAATTTTTAAAGTCGAAAAAAAAAACAGATAGTAAGTATTTTAATAACTTTTTAAAAAAAAAACAAAAAGAGGAAGAAAGATACATTGAAATATGGCCAATCTTTTATTGTAATTATCTATTTTAAAATTATTGTTGAAGGATATTCCTAAATTGTGGCTCTTAAATAAAAAATATAACAACGTATTTTAAATTTTTTTCATCTATGCAAGTTCTTTCTCATAAATTTCAAGTTACTTATGTTGTACTAATTATTTGTTAAATTTTAAATATTTTTTTCGAAAAAGGATATTTAATTACAATTACTTTGTATCTAGAACAACTGAATATGTAATATGTTAGCTTAAATGAATAATTTGAAAATTTTAACTGTAAATCATGTTTTATACAAGTGTATCGCTCTGATATGATTTTAAGGACTAAAATTTCAAAATAATTTCTTACTGTTTTTAATCTTTTAATTTTTGAAACTTACTACAAATTTATTTTCCCTTCCCCCTTAATCTTTCTTGTTTATGCGTCAACGCTGTGCTAATTGAGTATAATAAAGAAATACCCTAAATTGTGACTCATTAAAAAAAATTAAAAAATCCTACACACAAGTCCTTTGTTTCCAAATTTTAAGTGAATGTAATTATTCTTTTGGCATAAACCAAGAAATTTATTTCGTTTTATTGAAATGATTTCAAGTTAATCAAAATATATACTTATGTACCTACTTAGAATTTTAATTACCCAATACCACATGGAGTAGACTCATTAAAAAAAAATAATAAGAACTGAAACCGAAACAAAAAAATTTGTATTTTTATGTTTATAAATCTTTCCTTTTACTAAGTGATTTTTCGTAAATGGTATACGATTTTCCTAAAAGTTTTTTTTTTTTCTTTTTCATAATTTATTATGAAAATAGAAATAATTTATGTACAAAATGTAAGTCATATATATAATAATGGCGTATTTTTACTTTTATTTATCATAAACCTTGAAACAACATTTAATGTTCATGGTGGTACATACATATATTATGAAATATCATAAAAAATAAAAGCCACATAATGTAATTTAATGATTATTATTATTATTTCCCAATGTAATTTTATATAATGTTACCTAGATATTCTTGAAATTACACTTATATTCGAACATAAAATCATGCTATAATTCATTTTATTTTTTCATTTGTCCTCTTTTATTGTATACAGGGTGTTTTCATTTGAATTTTGTGAAAAGTATTTTTTGTCTAGTCCAGATTTGTGTTATAAAATACAAAAAGCAAGGGAAATATCGAATAAATTAACACTTTTAAAATGTAAAATAGATGGGATTCGAACGCAAGACCTATACCATGCCGGGGCACTGTTCTATCAATTAAACTATCTGATACCATGTCGTTTACTGTTCTTAGTTACTACTTAATCATTGATGAAGAATACTCAAATTTCCTACAAAAAGAAAAAATTTTCTCAACTTGAATTTATATTTGATTATTTACTTGCAAAATGTTGGCTCCTGAGGAATATCTTTTCTAAAAATCGTCGTTTCGAATGGATTAAGGAATGATTTCCATGCTTCCTTTTAGAAAAAAAGAAACTTCAAAATCCCAAATTATCTCACACAAATTTTAAGTTTTTTTCAATCAAGTGATAGAATCAACGACATTTTTTATGTACATACTACATACATCTTTGCAAGCTCATATAGTGATTTTTTTAGTGTTACACCACAAAATTTTGAACAGTTTTTAAATTAGTCTTTTTAAATGTAAATTTTTAGCTCCATAAATCAACCACCATCTGAATTGCTAATAAAAAATAATTTTATCGTTTTTATAAAAATTTTATGTCTTGTTTGATTTTTTTTTTTTTTTTTAACAGAAACTTACAAAGGAATATCATAAGAATATTTTGATAGATACCCTGTATTGCACCCACACATTATTTGAATATTTTATATTTTTGACATTCAAAAAAAAAAAAAAAAAAAAAATGTATATCATGTAAAGAAATATAACAAATAATGAATACGACAAATTTGACTAAAATATCGTGATTGTATGTGATCCAGGTACTATTATTATTTTCGCATTTTATATATTTTCAGAAAATGTCTACTTTTCTGTTCGTTTTCCTTTTTTTTCTTTTCTTCTTTTTTTCTTCTTCTTCTTCTTCTTGTTTAATCTAATTGGCCTAATAAGAATGTATAATTTAATAATGTTTCTTATTAGGTACGTACATATACAAATTATTTTTTACTAAAATTCGTTAATTTCCTTCTTTTTTTTGGAAATTCAATAGGAAAAATAGAAAAAAAAATTGACTTAATTATATCAAATTAAATTTAAATAAAATAAAATTCACTATATTATGTTTATGACATATAAGCTTTTTTTTTTTTTATTACATTTACCTGTTGTTTGTGTTACATCAAATAATTTTGCAACCAAATATCGATTGTTTGGTGTACCTTTAGCTAAAAATAATGATCCTCTGTCAGCATGAGTTAATAAACCGACATTTACCAATATCTTATGACAAAGGACATCAATATCTAATTCATTGGCTACATCACGTATCAATTCCATAAATAGTTCTCCTTCATCTAAACCCTGTAGATGCCGACGGCAACCAATTGCGTTTCTTGATATTGGTGATTGACAATTCTATATTGAAAATATATGAAAAAAAAAAAAGTAAAAAATAAGAAAAACAAAAGTAGATACATATATATTTTATTAAATAAAGAAATGAAAAACTCATATGAAAATATAGAAAAATATAAGATACATATGTACATGTATTTGTATAAAATGTATGTTTATGTGGTATTATTATTTTGCCTCTAAAAGGACCTTCTATAAAGTATAAAAATAAAATTACTAAAAATAGAAATAAAAACAAAAAAGAAGAAAAATTATAGTAATAAAAAATAGAAAAAATTTCAGGAAATTCACTTCCACATAAAATATTATTGGAATGTATACCGTTTATATATACATATACACATTTCTTTTTTCCTTAAAGCATTTTGTCTTATTACAAAATCTATGTACGTGGTTTTTTTTTTATATTTCATTTTTGCTTTTTTTTTTATATAGCAAGCCACAGGAAACGAGAAATTTTTTTTCTTTTGAAAAGAATAGGTAAAAAGAAAAAAACACAAAAATAAATAAAAAAAAATAAAAAGAAAATTATGTAGTAAAGTTTACGACTACTATACGATATTATAGAAGTATCCTTCTTATAAAAAGGAACTTTTTTTTTCACTTATTTTTTATCTTCCTTTATTTTTTTTTTTAACTTTAAAAGTATATTTCTATTTTTGAAAAGTTATAAAGTTGTGTAAAGAAGATGTACATTCAATATTTATTCAGTATATATATGATATATGTATGTGGTTTTATGGTATGTATATGTATAAAAGTAAAAGGTGTATTATAAAAGATGAAAGCTTATTATTTTTATATGAAAACAAACACACAAAAATATAAAATTAAAAAAATTAACACAAAAAATGTCATTTTTTTTCCATGTTTTAAATGGAAAATAAATGAAAAGGAAAATATTTTTTTTTTTTTATTTTACTTCTTTTTTTTAAAAAAAAACTTCTTTCTTTGCATTGTGAGGGTGGGTGTAATTTCGGTTTACATTTCAAAAACGAAATTAATTTGAAAATAATTTTTAAGGTGTCTGAAATCGATCAAAATAATGTTTTTTTTTTGTAATTGTTTTCTTTTCTTCTAATGTTTTTTGTTTTTATTTTTCATGTTCGTAATTGATAATAAAATGAACAAAAAAAAATTGTTGTTTAAATATTTTAATGGTCCATTATATTTTTTGTGTTTTTTATTTTGTTTCTTAAATTATAATTTATGTAAAATATTCAATTTTAAGGATACCATAATTCTGAAAAAAAATTTTTTTTGTATAATTTAGATTTTTATTTAAAATAATGAAATCAGTTTTCTTGTAATTTTTATGATATCTTTTTTTTTGTAGACTTAAAATATAGAATCAATATAATTTCATGTTTATCAATAACTGAAAATAATAAAAAAAAAAAAATGAACAGGATGCTTTACAAGGAATTGATTTTAAAAATAAAAAAATTTTACACGAGTAATAACTGAGTACTTGGTAGTTAAAAATATTACGTTCTGGATTTCTATCGCTCGTCTCTTCTAGTAGACAAGAAACACGTGAACTGAATATCAAGTTAAACAAGCCTTGAGCTATGAGAAAATTTTTGCTTCAAAGCTTGTTCAATACAGCACGTGTCTCAAGTGTAATACAGATTTTAAAGGCAGAAAAATTCAGCAACAATGATATCACAGATCTGAACAAGTTTCTACTACGAAATTTAAGGAGAAATTCCAAAAAGTTTGAGTTTAATGAGAAGTCATAAGCACCCTACATATTTTTATTATGAAAATTATATATCTTATTTTTCACGCTCATCATTTTATGGATTATATTTTTTTGTTATCTTATAAAAACACAAGTTAATCGCTATGTTTTTTCTTGTTTTGTTTAACATAAAATAAATCATTATGTAAACAAAAATGAGAATAGCTATAATAAAAATTTGTAATAATTTATAAAATAACACGTTTATTTATTTTTACAAGAAAATATAATAATTTATTTATAATTTGAAATCATTAAATTCATATTATGTTGTAAAACCTTTTAAATAATATATTCTAAATCTATACCGAAGAAGACCATTTTAAATTTCCAACAACTCACATTTTACTTTACTGGAGTACACATTTGTATCTAAGTATCTAACATCAATATTTCGTTTTTTCTTAATGACTTTAAGTATTATTTTATACAGAAAAATTATTTTATTTAAGTATGAAAGGAATGAATTATGATTTTCACGAAACAATTTAATGTTTACAATATATTTTTGTTTTTTTGTTTTTTTTTTGTTTTTTGCAATGTGCCACATAAATTCATAGAAAAGCTGTACTGAAAAGACATTTTAATAGCATACAACCCATTGAATAAAACGTGGAAATTTGTTAACAATTTTGTTTTTTTGTTTTTTTGTTAAAGAAATATATTTATTTCCTTTTATTTTTTTGTTTTAATTTTACTATGCCAAATGTTTCATCATCATGATATTACACATTAAATTTATACCAACAAAACAGTACAAAAATATCTATAAATCTTCTTTGAATGTTTTTAGATCATTTTCGTGTACATATATAAAAATTAAATCGATTTAAAAATGTGTGTGTGTGTATAGGATTTTCTTGTATATAAAAAATAAAAGAACAAAAATTACATTTTACACACAAAGAAAACTAATTAGAACAAATAAGAATACCTATTTTTTTTTATAAATAAAATAATCCGATTATTTGCCAAATAGAAAATCAAAAAAGAACAAAATCTCTCTTTTCAAATATGTAAAAATAATTCTTTTATCAAAAAAAACAAAAAAAAAAATATATTTTCTATGTAAAAAAGTTTCAAAAGCATAAAATTGAAAATGATTTTGAAAAATATTTTATTCATCATTTCATTTCAGAAATCGAAAAACTAAAGAGAATTCAAAATAAATTCAATTATACTCCCATGGTTGGGCTCGTTTCAATATTTAACATGTTGTACACACCACCACCATACGGTGAATTCACCTTAGTTGACAGGTGGTGTTTTGGAGTTTTCGGTGAATAAAAAGACAAATTAGTGGTGGTGTTGTGCTTTGATGTGTCCAGTGTATAAAAGAAACAATATCAATAGAAAGCACCAAGTAGAATTCACGACCTCGGCTTGGCTACTTGTAAAGTTATAGGAATCAATAATAATTCTAAGCATAATTTTTCTAAACTTTACATGCAGTGCTTGCTATAAAATGGACACTTTCGATATATTCACGTTGAAATGGTGATTATTGAAACAATGAAAAGAGATTTTGATGAATGTGGTGTACAATGTGTTAAATATTGAAATGAGCTCGTTATTTGTGTATTTGTTGAAACGTTAAATATTTCCATAGAAATGTCACGTATATATTACAAAATTTTAATTTTAAATTGAATTGATATCGTTGTATTTTGCATTTTAAAATCATTGATGTGTATTACACGTTTTTCGAAATTTTTGCTATGCAATTTGATAACGTAGATATTATACAAAAGCTTTGAAATGAAAAAAATCAAATTATTCACAAAATGAAAGTTATTTGAAATTTATTTTTTTTTCCAGGACCTTTTTTTTTAAATATCATTCCCATTCAAAATAGAAAATAAAAAGCAATAAAATTATTCATTTTTAAGCACTCAAAAAAACAAAAAACAAAACAAAAAAAGACAAAAAGAAACCTACACCTATTAATGAAAATTACGCAATTTTTTTTTTTCTTTTCAAAACACATTTTCAACACAAAAATTTGAACATGATTATATGATTAAATTAGGAAATCTTTATATTCATAAAAATTTAAATAAATAAAAGAATAAAAAATATCTAGTGAAAAATTAAATTATCATAATCGTATCATATTCATCATATTTTTTTTTTCTCACTCTTCTCTCTCCCTGTTTCTTTATAATAAAACGTTTTTTTTTTTTTTATTTTTTGTGAAATAAACTCATATGGGAAAATTTACATACACACAAATAAATTTAAATAGAGAGAAAATATGATAAACTTTACAAAACATATGTAAAATAAAAATATGTGTATATAATTTTTCAATGATTTTTTTTTCTTTCTTCCTTTTTATTTCAAGTGAAACGCTAAAAACTTCATATTCAATATATTACACAAATTTTTTTTTTTTTTTTTTTTTTTTTTTTTAAATTCGTAAATAGATAGATATCATAAGTATTATTTTGTACTTATGTAACACATTTTATTCATATGTTCGAGTATTAAAATTTATTGAAGCTTCATTTACCTGAAAGGTAGAAAGAATCATAAAAGAATCTTGTAAATATTTTAGATTTTTTATTATTTTTTTTATTTTTTTTTTTTTTGTAAATCTTTTTCATATGGGAATTCTTATACATTTTTTGAATATTACATACATATGTGCTCCCTCACGTATATATTACTTAAAAAATACACGCCCACACTTTCAAATTTATTTTAAATCCTCGAACACACAAAGCAAAAGAACTTACATATACATATATGCTTTCAAAAAAAAGAATCCTTCATATTTATGCTTTTCAGTCATCGCATAAATAAACAAGATTAAAATAGATAAACAAAATGCTAAATATGCCAAACGTTGTGAGAAAAAAAAAAAAATTAAATGATACATTAAAAGTAGATGAAATAAATAACTTCATCTAATCAATGTTCGGATGAATGTCGAAAAAAAAAAATCGAATAGAGAAAAATGAAATGGATAATCATAAAATGTCAAAAGGTATTTATCATCAAAATATCATATAAATTGAAAAAAAAAAAACGACAAATACATTTAATAAACAAGAAATATAAAATATAGAAGGATAATCCTTAGATATTATTTAAGTATCATAATTTTTTATTCAACACGAATTTTTTTTTTTTTTAAAAGCTTAAGTTAGAATGTGTTGTAAAAAAATTATATGAAAGAAATTTATTGTTTAATTAAATGTTAAAAATTTATTATTTTTCTAAAAAAAATTTTTGTTGTTGTTGTTGAGAAAATCTAATTTAATTTTAAATTTTTCAAATAATTTGATAAAAATAATTACAAGTATTTAATTCGAATAAATTCTTAAAAAAATTAATTGATAGTCTTAACATATTTAACTGTAGATAGTTTTTTCAAGTAGCTACAATGTTGAGATTCAAAAATCTTTGGTTTTAATTTCAGAAGAAAAATTAATAAATTTGATGAGATTACAAAAATTTGAGATATAAAAAAATTGTTAGATTCTTTCAAGTAATTTTTTTTTTAAAATTAAATTAATAAGTGGACTTGAAGGCATCGTAACAGGGGCTATTTTTTATACAACTTTATTTACTTTTTTCTATGGAATCACTTGGTCGACTTTTATGAAATTTCTAGCTTTTGTAGAATTTGCGAATATAATTCAACTGAATAGAACGTTTTTTATGAAATCACTTCTATTCAACTAGTAGCCAATATTTTCACTTACATGTAAAAAAAAAATTAATTGATGATTTGTGAGAAAAAAGCCGTGTCTACCCAGAAGAACCGGAAAACCAAAAATATTGTACCTCCCTACTTTGAATCTATATTTCAAGTTCTTCCAGATCTTTCTTCTAAAACATCACGATTTGCGCTCATCTGTGCGGAATTGAGTCTATAATAAAACAAAAATAAAAAAGCTCGATATCTTGACCTTTTGGACCACACATACTGCACTTTCACTTCAACAAGGAATTTGATGTCCTGCAGAATACTTCTCAAAGAATATTTTATCCGACTAATTCTCCTCTCAATAAATGTGATGAGATTACAAAAATTTAAGACATAAAAAATTGTTAGCTTACATCCCCAAATTTCTTAAATGAGGTAGTCTTACTGCAGATAATTTCATTGCTTTAAATTCACTTTATGCATCAGATACTTATCCTGTAGCTGCAGTGTCGCATTATACTTTTATTATTTTAAAGAGATAAAATAGTAACAACAACAACAACAAAAATATATAATCACACAATTTTACGAGAATAATTTATTAAATTTAATTAAATTTAATATATCCTTACTTCAACATTAACGGAATACTTGTACAAAAAAAAAAAAAAACTCTTGACTTTATATTTTTTATGACACTTGCTTATTTTGAAAACGTCTAAGAGGACATTTCTACCATTTTTGTTTTCTTGTTTTTTTTTTCTTCTACATAATATACACTAGAATATATGTATAAATATATTAAGCAAAGTTGTTAATTTTAAATGTAAATACCAGTTAGAAAATTACACACAAAAAAAAAAAAAAAATTCCAGATTTTCAGAAAGCTCACACATACAGATTACATCATGTGGAAAAACACATGTTCTTAATTAAAAAACAAAAAAACTTTTACAAAATTAAAAATAATACTAACACACACTTCATGGAATAAAATGTTTTACATCAGAAATGTTTACTTAAATACTTCTTACACAGAACGACAAAAAAAAAAATTCAAATGGAAAAATAAGAAGAAAAAAATAAGTGAAAATGAAAATTTTTCAAGAGAAAAGTTTTATCATGTTTTTTCGTCTTTTATTTTTTTTGTATAAAAAGTGTGAAATGAATTTCCACAAAATAATAAGAACATTAAAATTTACACTAGAACTAGCTAATTATACTTTTTTTTTCGTTTGTGTAAATCTTAAGAATTTTTGTTTCTTATTTCGTTCTTTTCTCTCAAACTAAAAAAAAAAAATATTTCTTTTTGTAAAGAACAGAAGCAGGTATTTCAAGGACTTATTAAATTTACAAAAAAAAAAAATCTAAGGATGTTTATTATTAAAAAAAATTAAGTAAAATAATTCAAAGCTTTTTTTTTCTTTGTTAAAAAAAATGAAAAAAATTTATTTTAGAAAGTAAACAGAAAAAAAAAATAGGTTCACTGGTTTCTAAGTATTTTTTTTTTTTTTATAATGAAAAAGGACATTTTTTTTCTAGCTTTTTTGTTAAGTGGAAAAACACAGAAAGAAAATTCCCTCTCAAGAATATTTATTTAGGAAAATTTTAAAAGTGGCCACTTGAAAAAAAAAATTCTATACACACTTCTTTTCAAAATCTCTTTAAAATAATCAAAATTCTTAAATTATTTTTATTTTCTTGTATTTTTTTTTTCGTGTGATTTTTAAAAGTTCATCAAAAATAATTAGAATAATTTTTAAGAAGAAAAACATTAAAAAAAAAACTATAAAACTATAAAACACACTATCATCAAAAATAAAAAGAAAAAAAAAACAAAACACAAAAAACATGAAAAGAAAAAAAAGTTTTTTGTGAATATACATAATATAGTGCAAGATCCCTTACCAATTAATTTTATATTGAAAATTTTTTTTTTTTGCTTTTTAATTAAAATGATAATTCATTTTGACATCATGACGTCAATTACATATAGCATTACTTAGATACATAAATGTATAAATTGACAGGATTAATTTAAATTTTTCACTTAATCATCATGTAAAAAAAAAATAAAAATAAAAAGAGAAAATTTCTTAAAAGGAAATTTACATTTTATCGATTCATTCAAAATTTATTAAAAATATACATAGCATGATTTTGTTAAAAAGTAAAATTAAAGATAAGACAGAGAGAGAGAAAAAAAAAAGAACAAGAAAATTCTGTTAAGATTTTAATAAAATTTTATAAAATACAAAAAAATTGTATAACTAAAAAAGCGAAATTTACATTAATACTCGTAAATTCTTAACATTCTTCCAGTTATAAAAAACAACAAAAAAACACGAAGAAACTATTATTATTTAAGAATCTATCTTTTTTTTTTTTTTTGAAATTTTATTATCATTACAAAAGTTTCACTTTATAAAATTCAACAATAATGATTTTATCTACATATAACAGTATGTGTGTGCACACAAAACATAAAACGTATAAAAAACATAATTAAAATAAAGATAAAATAACAATAACAACAAAATGAAAGTTTCTCGTAATAAATTTTATTTGAAAATCAAAATAGCTCTACACAGAAATATCTTTCAATCCTTTCATCTGCATAACTTCAAAATGAAATTAAAATCTTTAAAATCATTGGCATAAAAATTAAAAATTATTTTATAATATTATATATAATATATAACAGTATTTCTGATATGAGAAAGTCATAATGAAAATAAGTTGAATGTATGTACATAATTTAAAAAAGGTACATAATTTAACCTGAATTTTATTTTTACATTTTTTTTTCAATTAAATACTGAATTTCTAAAGAAAATAATTATCTTTATTTATTCAAAAAAAAAAAAAAAATTTTATTATTTATTTTCCTTTATTTTTTTTTTTCGAAAAAATAAACTTCTTATACAGTTTTGTATTAAAAGAATGAAAGAAAGATAGAAAAAAAAAATCTTTTTTTTTATAATTGAAAATTCTTGATAAAAAAAAAATAAAAAAAACTATACTTTTCGTGCATATGACAGCACTTCAAAATTAAAACAAAGTAGATTTTTTTTTCTCTTAATTCTATTTATATTTTTTTGTTTTTTTTTTTCTTCTAGAAATTCATTAAAGCTTTTGAAATGCCTTAAGTTTTAGATACTTGAAAAAAAAAAAATAAAGTGAAATAAAATAAAATACAAAACTCGTGCTGATGATATGATGTTAAGTAAACTATTTATCCTTGTAAAGAAACTAATTAAACTTATATACTTTCAAAAATAATTTATATATCTTTTTTAGTAGACAGGTAAAAGATACAAGATATAAGATAAATTACATTTATTATAATGAAAGCATGTATATATGTACAATATATGTATATATTTTACTAAAATATCTAAATGAAAATTTGCTTAAGTAGAAAAGTAAAAAAAGAAATTGTAAAGTGGAAAATTTTTTCCTGCTTTTCCAAAATAAAATTAAATATTAAAAACTATGAAAAGATACTTTTTTTCTCGCATTTTTTCTGAATAAATATATACTTAATTTGTAATGTAAATAAATTAAACAAAAAAAAAAAATGGTGAATATGTAACAGGAAATATTTAGTGAAAATGCAAAATAAAGAAAAAATTTAAATACCTTCTGAAAGTATCTATGGTAATGATAACGTATCTCAAAAAGAAAACGGATGGCATGCTATGCGTTTAAAAAGAAATAATTGAAAAGATACAGACAAAGAGGACTTATGAGCTTCTAAAGTCATATCTCCATGCATGATTCCAAAAAAACCAAATTCGAAAAAAAAATATCTCAAAACATGAAAAATTCTTAGCTAAAATAAAATATTTTCAGTATTATTAACTTTTCTATGTATCAATTTTTTTTTTTGATTCACTCATTTAACACATGATTTTCATAAACTCAACAAATCAAAAAAAAAAAATAGTTCCTTTAAATGTTTAAAAATATTTCATCAATTCATATGTGTGTATGTTCAAATCAAATAATGTCTACTATTGAAAATGTGTACGTGATACAATTTTCTTTTATTTAAGTGGCAAAAAAGGACTGAAAATACCTCTAATATAATAATAAATATACAAAACTATATCGAATCCTTTTTTTTTTTTAAATTGAAAAATATTCGTAAAATGTTTTATATTAAATCGAATTCATTCGCAGAAAAATAAAATTGCTTTCTTACTTTCATACTTTCTTTTGACTTTTGTTTCATTTTAAAGACAGATAAAATTCAAATTTATTTCAATTGAAAAATTTAATTTAAAAAAAAAAAAGTCCTTTCGAAATTTTTTGTTGTTGCTAACCTTATATGAATAAAAATAAAAAGCAAATGATATAATACGTGGAATTTTTCAATATCCTTTGAAAGATAAATCTAGCGTGTAATTTAAAACAAAAAGAAGAAAGTACTTCTGTTAAACACTTTAAAAATTTAACTGAAATGTAAATTTTCAGAAAGGACATTTTTGTATCTTTTTTTTTTTTGTGTGTGTGTGTGTTTGGGTGTACGTTTTTTTTTCTTTTGAAAAATCTTGCTAAGAATTCTATTAGAAATTATTTAAAAAAAAAAAAAAAAACATTGTATCTTTAAAAATTTCAATAAAAAATTCTTTTATCATAATGAAGACTAAGTAGAAGCCAATTAAATATTTTTTGGAACACTGAAAAAGAAAAAAGAAAAACACATTGAAAAATAAAATACAAAAATAATCCAATTAAAAAAATTAATTAATATACAAATTTCTTAATTTATGAGTACATTATTGTAACGAATAAACTTTTTTCTTGAATCTTATTATAAACTTCATAAAAATATTACATCTAATAATTATGTATCTTAATTAATTTTTTTTTATTAAACATAAGTGCACTATAGAATTAAAGTAATCTCATAAAATCGAAGTTATTAATTAAAGCCATTTTCTCGAAATAAGATTGAAAAATTAATAATCGTGAAGTCAAAAAACAAAAAAACATAAAAATTAAAAAACGGAATAAAAAAATATTTTCATGTTTTTGTAACATTTTGTAAAATCAATTTTCACATATCCTTAAAAAGCATTCTGAGTATTTTTGAAAAAAAAAAAAAAAAAAAAAAAAAAAAGTAAATAAATAACATTTTATCGATAAACACATTAAAAATGCAACAATATCGTGATTGTTTTTCTTTAGAATTTCGAATACAATGTATCTAAAAAAAAAAAACATATAAACAATTTTCATTTATGAGATAAATATAAACGATAATACGAGTATCTATATTTTTTTTTTTTTTTGTATTTTCTGTAACATTTAAAAGTATTTTTATGTTGTACGTGAATAAAAAAAATTATTATTTATCCTTCAAAAATTGTAAACCATAAAACATACATAAAAGGTAAACTTATCCGTTTCGTTATTTTTATTTTTGTTTTTTTCCTTATTTTTTTTTTTTTTTTAATTTTTCTTGTTATCTTTTCTTGTCAGAAAGAGATATATAATCTTTAACAAACATGAAAAGAATATTTTTCATGTAATGTAACTTATTTTTTTCTGTTTTTTTTTTTCTTTCTTAATTTGTTATTTCATACCTAACACAAAACCACCTACCTTTTTCACCTTCGTATATTAGATTTTTTTTTTTTTTTTTTTTCGTTTTTTGTTATTCTTCTTGTATCTGAACTGCATGTAAAAGTATCTTTTAGTGTATTATATCATATCATATCGCTTAAGAATTTATGATAGAACTTTTGTATCGCATGATAAATGTTTTTCTGTACCTTTTTTTTTTTTTGTTTTTATTCAGAAAAAAAAAAATTAATATACTTGTGAATAAAGTTTAATAAGATTTTCTTTGATATGTCCTCGAATTTATAAGGCAAAAAACAAACAGAAAAATAAACCACACATATCTGCATGTATCTTATTAAGTCATGCAAGATTGTTAAAATACTTTTTATATATAGATAGAAAATTGTTATTTTGAAAGTTTTATCTCAAAATAAGAGAAGAAAAAAATTGTTTATGTTCAAGAATTTTTTTGTATATTTTTTGCTTGTGTGTACAAGCCAATTAAAGTTATATTTTTTTTTCTAAAAACAAAAAAAAAAGTAATACAACATAGACAAAAAAATTAAAGGAAAAATGGAAAAAAAAAGAAAAAAAAACACTTGCAAATTAAAAGAAAAAAAAAACGAAAAAAACCAAAACACGTTTTGTGGTGAAAATTGAGCAAAAAAAAATTTAATTATAACATTCATAATTATTTGTAATAAATTAGTGGTTTCTTTCAAAGGAGAAAAAAAAAATTATGAAAAAAAAAGAGGAAAAGAAAATTAATAAAAAAAAAAAAGAAAATATTTCTTAAATTATAAACGTGAAATTTAGAAAGAAAAAATTTATCTTTTTTTTTTTGTTGTTGTTGTTGAAAACAAGAAAATTAATTTTGTTTTTTGTTATTCATTCATTTATTCTTTATGTTTTTTTTTTTTTATTAACTTTTCATTTATTTCCAGGAAAATAAAAAATTAAATTAATTTCCTCTTTTGAAACTAAATTTAAAAAAAAAAAAAAAAAATGAACATTTTCAACGCAAATTGCAAAGAAAAGGACTAAAGTAACATTTAAAGTCGGCCTGTAGGGCACACAGTTATTTTTGCAAAGGACTTTGAGATTTTCTTTTTTTTTTTTTTAAAAAAAAAAAAAGCGAAAAAGGAAAATTATTAAAACATCGCCAATATTTCTCATTTTTGTTTTTTTTCTTTCAAATGTTTAACATTCGAACAAATTTACAAATGAATCTTTATAATAAATTACGTATTAAAATGTAAAGAAAGTAAAAAGAATATAAAAGAAATTTTTCCAACAATTTACAAATTTAATTAATTTAATAACAGAAAATATTTATTTTTTGAGTTATTTACACTGGTCATGACTTCATTATAATTCATTTTTTTTTTTGTTTTTTACAACAATAATTTGTTCTTTTTCCATTCACTTTATATTTTTATCCTGTCAGAAAAAAAAAACAAATATTATCCAAACCATTTAGTTAACTTAATTTAATATTGTCTCATGTCTGTAACTTTATAACTATAAAAAAAAATGTATGTACATTAATATGATTTAATAAAATATATGCGTGAACAAATCTACACATTTGTTGACAAATTTAATTTTACATTTTACTCAAAAAAAAAATCGAAAAAAATTAAAAAAAAAACAAGCACAAGTCCCATATCTATAACAATGAAAATATACAAAAAAAAAAAATAATAATAATAAAAAAGATTATAAAAGTAGATGCCAGTTCATAATATGAATACAAATTGACATAGAGAGAGTGAGAGTGTCATCATCATTACCATAAAATGTATTCCAAGTTAAAATCATTCAGTAAAGCAAAAGAAAATAAAACAAAAAAAAACAAAAAAAAACAAAAAAGAAAATATATAACTTATTCAGTACAAATCTCATTCATATTATTAACCCAACCCGCATTATAAACATAAATAAAATGATTTTCATGTGGAAAATTTTTTTTTCTTAATTTCTGGGTCATTTCCTTCCAATTTTTAGATACTACGTATACATATATACTTGTATAAATTTGTTGTTGTTATTATTATTGTGTTGGATGATGCATAAAAAGGTATACAAATAATATACTAATATATACTTGGTTGATGAATGTAATGAATAAATACACGTACAAACAATAAATGTTCCATTTTGAAAAAGACCATTGCAATAATAATAATCGCATAAGCTCCCTTCATCCCCGTATAAAAACTTACTATGTATATATAATCCCATTGGGTTTGTCCCAATTTAATGTTTAATACCATTTCTTCATAACCCATTGTCCATTTTTATTGTAAAGGATAAATTAAAGTTGAGTTTTATTTAGTACATTTAAGGGTGATATTCACCAACAATATTTATCTTATACTTAATCTGAATTTAAATTCACTTTTTATATCGAATTTAAAATTATGACTATACCTAACTTAAACTCAGCAGCAAGCCACTAAGCCAGAACTAAGGTTAACTGACCTAACTAGGACCACTGCTCACTAGGAAAAAACTGAACTAAACTGAGTCTGAATTCTATTGCTTCTACCTGTCAAATAAAGAAAGAACAGGAAGCATTCTGTGTCATTTTGGGTCTTGGAATGATAAATATTAAAATATTGATACATCTAGGCAAAGATTTTTCTCTTCTTGCTAATCTTAAGTCTTTAGCTTTTTCACAAGTCTAAGGACCAACGAATAAAGTTCGGTCTTTTACAAACTTACAATAGACTAAACCTTAACGGCTTAAAATTACAATAAAATATGACTACCTATCAAATATGATGTCAAAAAAAATAAAATTGGTACTTTTAAATTATTTACTCCAAAATGAAAACACATATGTATGTATGAACATATACATTACATCTTTACTGAACATTGCTTAACTTTAATCAGTGTTTAAACTTCTTTGGTGAATACCGCCCTAACAGTAAAGTGTATTATTACACATACTACACCTATAGATACATTTTGTAATGAAATAAAAGTAATAACAATAATATAAGATAATCTCTTAGATCAAAAAGCCTTTTTTGTTTTTCCTCTTTATAATTTTTTTGTTTTTTGCTTTGCGTGCTTTATTTTTAATATTTTTGCACAAAAAAAAATAATAATAATAACGTGCAAATAGAAATGAATTCATTAGTCTCTAGTGTAGTTAATGGACATCATATACAAATTGTTATAAATTAATTTTATTTTATTGTGTAATAATATACATTTAATATGAAAAATGTTTTTCTATCTTCTTTTTTCTTTTTACTGTGGTATAATGCATGGTAATGCTACAATTATTCTAAAAGAAATGAAAAAAAAAAAAAAAACTTTTTTTTGCAATACATCTAATGTATATTCATTTATAATAAATTGTTGTTAATATTTTGTTACATGTGTGTGTGGGGGGGTTTTTAATTCTGTAGATTAAATTATTCATTCTGTCTTTCAAATTATAAAAATTATTATTGTATGTACATTCATGGGTGGTCATAGACATTACCTTTTTTCTTCAATTTTTTTTTCTTTTTTTTCAGTATGTTTATTTTTTAACAGACATCTAATTTATTGCTTTTAAAGAAAGAAGAAAAAACAAATGCATAACAATTAACACAATTCTTTTAAATACATAATATTAGTTTTTTCTTGGTCTGTTGAGAGAAGAAACAAAAAAACAAAAACAAAAACAAAAACAAACAAACAAACAAAAGGATAAAAAATTTTTCACGTACATAATTACATTAAAAGTAAATGTTTCGTGAAAACGTTTGAAAAATGCATAACATAAATTATTATGACCGTTTTAATTATATTTTTTTTTTTTATTATTATTTTTTATGACATTTTTTTTTTTTAATTAAAATTTTTCTTTATGCATTTTTTTTTACCATATACTTTATTTGTTGTACGAGAAAAAGGACTTTCAACTTGACTGTCTCTGATCTATTTATTATACGTTTTTAAGCTTTTTAATTTCTTTTCAACATAAGGTATATTTCATATTGCTTGACA
The DNA here is from genome assembly GCA_939192795.1 of Bombylius discolor. Taxonomy (NCBI): domain Eukaryota; kingdom Metazoa; phylum Arthropoda; class Insecta; order Diptera; family Bombyliidae; genus Bombylius; species Bombylius discolor. The sequence goes on along the minus strand of OW584241.1, from coordinate 14,022,394 downwards.
TGAAATTATCTGTTTTTTCCATGACATTCTCTTACTTCTCAAATCTTTTTGTTTCTTCAGGTGTAACAAACCACCGCATGTTTAAGAGAAAAAAAAAATTTCAATCAGAATTATCCCTGGGCAGTGCTTTGAAAGTTTAACAAATCGAAAATTTTCTCTATAGTGAATTTATTATCAGGATTTGTGAGCTAAAAGTTTTTTTTTTTTCAATTGATAATAGATAGAACATTTTCTTCTTTGCAATTATAAAAACGGACTTCTGGTGTAGAAAACATACCTTGAAAAGATTCTTTGGAAACTGACAGGTGTTTTTTGTTTTTTGTTTGTTTTTTTTTATTCAATTACAAAACTTATTTTTAATTTCTTCGAAAACTTCAAATTTCTTTTTCTATTCTTTAATCCTAGGATTGTCTGATCGTATACAAATGTATACAATCGGACTTTGAGCCTTGAAACATCACCAATTCTTTCATTGAAGGATTCTGCTTAACCATTGCAATTTTCAAAGTCTTATTGTAGTTTGGTAAAACAAAATATCATTTTTTCCGTAAAAACACAAAAATGGCGATGCGTATACAACGGATAGACGTAGGACTATATGATAGTTACTGGATAACATTTTAAAGAGGACACTTTAACAAATATTTTTGGGTGAAAGAATTACAGTTTTTGGTCAACGGAAAACTATGATATTGCTTTTTGAAAAGAACAAAATTTCGAAATTTCCATATAAAATGTATGGAAACTTCAGTAGGAATGAGTTAAAAACCATCACGGGTCTTCTCACCGGGCGCTGTCCACTTAATTAAAATTTAAGTAGGATTGGACTACAAGAGGATGACAAATGCAGATTCTGCAAGGAGGCCAAGGAGACCTCAAAACACTTTTTATGTGAATGTGAGGCGTTGGCCTCTAAAAGGGTGCGACACATGGAACAGTTTTTCCTCAAACCGGAAGAAATTTGGTGTGCACCTTCTCATAGAGTTTTAGGCACAAACGATCTTGTTAGGTCGAGGTGCACCAAAAAGCCCAGGAACTATCTATCTATCTATCTAAAATATATGGAATATGTACATTTGTATACGCACGGCCAAATTTTGAACAAAGTCGATTAGTCAATCCTAGAGTTAATAGATCTTTTTTTCTTTCTCAATTATTACATAAAATAATTTTCAACATTTTTAAATCATCAAAACTTTATTATACGCACACATTATTATCATTCCAGTACGTGTAAATTCAAACATGTCAACTTTGAGAAAAAATTTATATATAAATATTTACTTTTTGAAAACATTCATCCAGATCATTTTAAAGGACATTCAATATTTATCAATTTTACTCTGTGTTCCATTACCTAAAAATAAAATTATGACGCCATTTATAAAACAAACTGTAAAAAAAAAATACGGAGGAAAAATAATATTATAAAATGAAATACATTTTATATACGACTAATATAATTTTTTTTTTAAAGGATACCCTGTGTGTGCAAAATTTTTTTGGTTTATTGTATTTTTTATTCAATGTTTTTTTTGAGCTTGTTGTCATTTTTCAGACTAAATTTTCAAAAAGAAAAAAAAAATCGATTTTAACTTAAATAACATTATACACACATCACATGGTACCAGTGTTTTGTTGATATCAAATTTTATTTATTTAGTTTTTTTTTTTTTTTGTATTCTTTTTATTATTAATTTTTTTTTTTTACAATCCTATTTGGCAATTTATTAACTTTATATGTACATACATGAAATATGATAATATTACATAAGAAAAAAAAAAAGGATATTTTGAATACAACAAAAAAAAACAAAAGAATCAAAGCACAAGGAAAAGACATTCTTTAAGATTTTATATACTCACATATTATGAACATATACGACTTCGAATTCTATTATGTATATAATGTAATGTAAAGTAAATCATTATAAAAATTGGGTTAAAAAAATGAAAAAACTGTTTGTAAATATACAACAGAAAAGAAACACTGAATTATTTAGGTTCAGGATTATACAAAATAAGGACAAAAATAAAAAGATTCTTTAAAAACAAAAACACACACATACACACACACACACAATATTCAAATGTAATAAGAAAAAAATTCTAATTTTATTGACATAAGAATCGATTAAGTGGTATAATAAACTGTATGGAAAATAACATACATACAAATTTACATACATATATAGGTAATGTACGAACTTTATTTTTATTCCTTCTACGATTCGATTACAAAAAAAATTTTTCTTTTTTTCTGTATTTTTTTGGGCTACCCACATTTACCCAAAAAAAAAATGATAAATAAAAAAAAAAACGACAACAGCAAACACAATTTTCTTCAGGTACAATAAAAAAAAAAAATTCCGTTTTTTATTTTGATTTTGACCGGAAAGGAAACGAGAAAAAAAAACTTTTACGATTTATGACTTATTTTTGCCTAAAATTTGTGTATTTTTTCTCGTTTCCTTTTCATCCTTCTTCTCTTTTAATTTTATATTGTGTATATTAAATTTGACCAAAGAAAAATGGGTTTATACATGCTTTTTTTTACTATATTTTTTTTATTTTATTTATTTTTTTATTATTTTTTTGCCCTCGAATCGTAGGAGGATCTAAACCACAAATAAATGCTTAAAGCATTTTTTTTATTTTATGCCATATATAATATTGAAGTTAAATTGCATGAAATTAAATAAAACGAATGTCATTTTAAAGAGGAAAAAAAAAGAAGTATAAAATGTCAAAAAAAAAAAAGGAAATATCAAGGGATAATTTTATTATGGATAGTTTAGATTTTTAATGTTTGATATTACACAAAATTTTCTCATTTTATCTTTAATCTAACGAACATAATGTCCTACAGGCAAATAAAAAACAAGTAACAACAAAAAATTTAACAAGCAAAAAAAATTACAATTTATTCAATGTTACAGAAAAAAAAAAAATGATTGATCCTTTTATCTTAATTTAACAAATCTTTTAATACTTGTTTTGCTTATAGTCAGCAAATGTTTAATGTCCTTTTTTTTTTTCTTATGTTTCATTTTATTTTCTTTATAACCTTTTATTTTTCGTTTTACATTGAAAATTAAAATGGCTTCTTCATTTTATTATTGTTAAAGGAGTTTGAAAAGAAAAGAAGAAGAAAAAAAAACCGAAAAAAACTTGTCACAAAAGCAAAAATCACAAATTCTAATGTACTTTATGACTTTTTCACTTTTTGTATATTATAGAAAGAAAAAAAAAACCCATGTAATTAATTATTTTGATATTTATAGATTACTATTTTCCATATACATAGCTATATATTGTTAAATATCGATTATATTGATAGGTTTTGATAAATAAATCTTTATTTGCTAAATTTTTTTTTTTATTTCAATATATAGTAATAAGTGTACGTACGAGTATACATAAATAATGTACATATAACTATATTTATTATAGAAATTCATTGATTTCAAATGTCCTGTTCATACATAATCATTAATCAATGTCGAATTAATTTTTGGAGTCTTTTTAGACATATCATAGCTTAGTTTGGTATAAGGAAATGATTGATAATCAAAATATACATACATGTACATTATCCTTTTATTCTAAGCGTATAAGATTAATATCTAATATATATTCATTTAATATTATATGTTAGGTAAATATACATTATAAGTGAAATAATATACATATTAAACAATGTGTGATTTATGTGTAAATTAACACAAAAAAAGTTGAAAAAAAAAATAATGTTTTTTTTTTTTTTTTCGTGGAAAAGTAATAATAGGAAAATGTTTGCTTATTAACACCTTTTTTTTTTACCGTTGAGCTAATATTTTTAAAGGATATTTTAATTAATGGTAAAATTAGACTGCGTTTTTATTCTATTTTAAAAATTTTTTTTTACATATATGTATTTTTCTAATTATTATTTTTTTTAAAGCTTTTAAAGATTTAACTAAATGCTCAATTATTCCTTTTTTGAATTATATAAAACTGATTTTCTCAAAAAATCTCTTTGAATTATTTTTTTTTTTTTATCATTAAAAATTATTTCGAAGATTTTTTAATCCTCTATCTCTATTAATATTCTTAATACACTGTAATGCGACAACATGTAACAGTAAATGATTAACGTAAAATTATCTTTTTTGAGATTTATCCTTTTTTATTTTTTTATACATAAAAAACCTCGTATGTTAAAATTATGTTTATCTTCATAGGAAAGAGTCATAATTAAAAAAAAAAAAAAAAAAAAACTCAAAAATGGGTCACTGTAAAAACCATTCCAGTATTTGAAAAATTTCAAAACTATTTTTCTCTTATACTCGTATGTTATTGCTAGGAGACAAACATATCGTCAGATTATTTCACATTCAGAACAAAAGAATTTTGAAATATCACACAAAAAATTTGCTCACATATTATGGTTGTATGGATTAACAACTTTCAGAATGTTTCAAAAGAAAAAAAATAATGTAAGTCTCATATTTCAAAAAAAAAATAAAAAATAAAATAAAATAAAAATGACGAAACAAGATGTTATCATCTGATATAAAAAACAAAAATACAAAAAAAATAAAAATAAAAATAAACTGAACCAAATTTCTATTATCCGATACTAATTTCCTAATATTTCCAGGAAAATTAATACTATCAAATAACAAAATACAATATAAATACTAAAGAGATGAAAATACTATGTAGGAGAAAAGAAAAAAACAAATAATGACAAAAGAAAAAAACTTTTGAAAATAAATACGAGCTGTTAATTATAACGTACTCGAATATCATATAATAGATGAAAATTAATTCGAATTATAATAATTAAGTATTAATTAGTTAACAAATTGAATAAATGAAAGAGTTAATTATTAATACATTATACATACACCCCCACACTACATACTCATATTATATTACTCCTACAAATTTTCATTCATTTTATGTTTCAAATTTGAATTTAGTTCGAAGGTATATAAATTTTTAAATAAATTCAATCTAATTTTTCTTTTCATTTTGTTTTTAAAAAAAAAAAAAAAACAAAAAAAAAATTTAATCATATATTTTTTCAAAAAACAAAAAAAAAAAAAAATAAATAAAATCTGTTCCATAAAAATAAAAATTTATTTGATTGTTCCTCGTTGAATTTAAACATGAATAACCAAAATAAAAATGATCCCTATGGAAAAAATATTTAATAAATAAAAACAAAAACAAAAAAACACACACGTACATAAATCTACATACATATACATATACTAACCTTTACAGGTGATGACGCCAACCATTGTTGAAACAAATCTGAAGTAACACTTGGTCTTCGTGGATTTTTAAGTATTCTTTGTTGGTGTCCTTCAATAAAATCATGAAGCTTTGTTATTACTTCCGGTGGGGCTCTTTCAGTCAACCATTTTTCAAAAGCTTCTGGTTTCTCCTCAAAAAGCTTACATATTTCATCAACATCTGTCGATTTAACATTATCTAAGGAGGATGTTGATGCAAATACAGATATCTTTCGTGATGGTGAATTATAACTAGCAGTTGATGGTGATAATAAATGTGAAGAATTATCTTCATTATTTGAAATATTTTCATCATTTTCAACCATCAAATCAATTGATTCTGATTTATGAACTTCGATCTTATGATTTTTATCACTAATTTTTAATAAATTAACTTGCTGCTGTTGATTCTGATATTGCTGATTCTGTTGATTTACAAATTTTATTTGATTTGTTAAAGGATTAAGGACTCCATTTTGTTGTTGTTGTTCTTGTTGCTGCTGTTGCTGAATATTCGTTTTTTCATAAGTTGTGATTTGTATTTGATTGTCTTCATCTTTACTATTATTACTTGTACAACATTTATCAAATGATGATGATGATGATGATTTTGTCTTTTCGGCTCCATTTGTTGTGGTTACCGAAGTATTCTCTGTCATTTTTGCTGATGATGTTTCCACATCATCTGATTATAAATGATGACATACTTTATTTTTTGTTTTATTTTTTACATCATCTAATAAAATTTTAAATTGTTTGGAATTTTTATACACATGATGTTGTTATTTATTTATTTTTTTTTTTTATGTCATGCACTAAGAAAAGTTATAATTTTCCTCTTTTTGTTTTTTTGTTTGTTTTTGTTTTCCACTTCTTCTTCTTCTTGTTTTGTTATTATTTCAGATTATATAAATAGAAATCATGATATTTAAAATACATGTATGAATTTTTAATGGAGTCAGCTTACTTATTCATACTGTTTTTATATTTTTCGTGTAAATTATTTACAATGCAGAAACATATAGCATAACTGTAAAAAAAAAAACACAAAAAAATGAAAAACATATTATTACATATGAGATTTTTTTATACGTCAGAAGAAGTTCAAAAATATTCAAGAAAAGTGTTATGAAATTTTTTTTTCTTTTTTACAATCTTATCTCGTCTACTGGGATTTTCAGGAAACACATCTGTTACATTTCTCATATCAAGTGTATAAGGTTTTTTTTTGTAAATGTGGAAAGAAAAAGGTGAAATTTTTTGTAATGTATTTAAAATGTTTTTTTTTTTTTTGGGCTTGAACATTATTTGAAATGAATGTGTAAGTATAAGTAAAAACAAGAAAATATGAAGAAGGAAAATATCTTAAGATAAAAACTCATCAACTTAAGTGTGTAACAAAATGAACTCACTTACATGAAGTAAATAAGTGAAGATATATGACAATATAATGAAAATTGTACTTTATTGAATACTATCAATAAGTTGCAATGAACAAAGAAGAAATAAAAAAAGAAAATTTAATTTTGAGAAAATTTTCTTAGATTATAAATTTTTGCTTTTATTTTTAAGAAAATTTTCTATTCCACATTTTTTTTTTTAAATTTAAAAATAATATTCTTCTCATAATTTTTCATAAATTTTTTAATGATTCAAGTTTGACTTTGTTGAATTGAGATTATTTAATTTATTATTATTTCTGCAGATTCAAAATTATATATAAACAAGACATATATATACAATATATTCTATATTGACTATATTGAGATGCAATACAAGGAGAAAAATTCACAAATTCTATCTGAAACCTCGTTCTGAGCGTACATTGAAATATCGAATAGAACTCTCTAATTGTGGAACATTTTTATATCTTATATATATGTATGTATGTATGTTTTTCCTCTCTTATAATCTACAGAAATTCGAGTGGAAGATCCACCAACCCTATACTTTCTTCAATCTTTTTTCTTCCATTTACATGTACCAGCGAGCGTGTGATAACATAAATGAAATAAAGAATATGTCTACGTTGTGGTTCGACATTAAAAAAAAGCTGACAAAAATCTTATTAGCCTTCGTGAAAAATGATATTAAGCTTAATTGAATAAATTCTTTGGTATTTGCAAATTTTATCAAATGAAATATTCAACAAACCAATTTGAATCATGGAAAATGACCTTTCACTTTCAATTTATAAACCAATGGAATTCACCAACATCTGTCGCACATAATGTCTTCTTGCCGATTCCAATCAAAAAGAAATAAGAAAAAAAAAAACATTGCACACAGTAATAATGACAACAAAATCACATTGTCTAATTTTACAAAATTTTGAATAAAATAATCTCTTAAAAAAACAAAAATTTATTCAATTAAAAAATTTATCATCCGAAAAGAACAAAACTTTTATTTTGCATTGTTGTACATCTTTTTTGATTAAAAAATCAGCTTTTCTGGTATTGAAAAAAAACAACAACAAAAAAAAAAAAACACATAATATGTAAAAGAATTACAATAATTTCTGGAATCATTCCAAGAATTTCATTAGAATTCCTTTAATTAGCATTGTTTTTGTTAAATACTACAAAAAACAAAAAAAATTAAAAAAAATTTCAAGGAAATATAAAATATTTTTACAAAAATGTTATTTAACTTTTAAAAAATATAAAAAAAAAGTAAAAGAATTTTTTTGTATTACACTAACAAAATATTGAGTATTTTTTTTTATTTTTCTCAAATTAAATAAATTTTCAAGTAAATTTAATAAAATCATAATATTTTAAATAAATTCAATTATTTCATTTCTAAAATTTTAACAATATCATAAATCATAAATTATGCGTATGTATATATGTATAATTTATTTTTAATGTTCTATAATTGTTTTAAAACCTAAAATTGTTTTGAAATATAAAATGAAAATGTTATCATCATCATTGAAGATTTTTTTTTTTAAATAATTAATTGATACTATACACAAGTACAAAAAGAGATGTCATTACTTTCAATTATATTAATAAACATTTTGTACATGATAAATATTACAAAATAATGACATTAAACAAGAGAATTTTAAATTAATTAATATATTTTTTGAATAAATTATTAGGTACATATTTTAAATTAACACTGTGTGCCAAATAGAACCTTTACAGTGGCAACAAAATTGAAGCTGCGAGCTATCGACTACGGGTGATTAATCACAAAATCGCTTGTTAAAATTAAGAAATGTCTGTTTTCTTATGAAATTATCCAAAATTGCGACTACGAGCGATAACTATAATTTTGTTAATGTACATAATCTAAGATTCCCTGAAAATGTTCTGTTGTTTTAAATCTTTCAATATTACCGTAGATAGAAGTGACATTTTATACATACATATAACCTTGTGTCTCTTTCTAGGTCTAATGATTTTAATGAATATCGGTATTCTTAAGGAACGACCCGGATGATCCAAGACAAATTGGCAACATAAGGACATAAACGTAAGACAGAGTTTATGTAGAAGTTGAAAACTAAGTGTACAGAACCCAAGTAGATGGGGAAAAAAATGGAAGGATGATAGTGGTAGTAACTCTGTTTCTACTGTTAATTAGGATAAATGTAGAGTTAACTATTAGTTGACATTAGCTTTTAAAAAACTTTTGAAAACTCAAGCCTTTTACTTTAACAATCTGATCTTATTCTTATATATGTATGTATGTTCATTGTCATCACGATGACTTTTTAAGGGGCGTAGTTTGACAAAGAGTGTTAAAAATTCATAGTGATAGCATGATATAACTAATTTAAAAGAAAAAAAAAAAATCTTAAGTACTTACAAAATAAATTACAATTTAGTTATAAAAATACTTTAACTGCGTGTACGTACTATAAATTATTATTATTAAAAATCCTCTACAAGTTAAAATTAATAATTTATTTAAAAAGTTTCACCTTTTTCTTCTAAATCAGGTTATATACTATAATTAAATTTTAATGAAATTTTTAATTATAGAATTTTTACAAGAAAAAGGTACCATTAATGAAAACTTTTATTTCTAAAGACAAAAACAAAAATTTTACTTTAATTTTAAAATTACTACCTAGTTAATTAAATTTAAAGAAAAAAAAAACCCATAAATATAAATTGTGTAACAATTATAGATAGATACGTATAAAAAAGTTCGTGTATTGTGGATGAAAAATATATTTTAATAATTTATTTTCAAAAAACTGAAAATAAATTGCGTGACTTTTTCAAATTACAGTTACATTATCAATAATTTAGAAAAAAAAAAATATTCTTTTTTATAGTTCTTTGACCTAGTTTTTTTAAATAAGGCGTCTATTATTTAAATTTAAAAAAAAAAATTAAAAAGGATATTCTTTAAATCACAATGAAAAAAAAAAAAAATTAATTCAATTTTTTTTAAATGAACTAATTCAAATAGGAAAAACTAAATCCAATAATAAATAAATTTAAAAAGGGGGGGGGGGAAAAAAAAGGAGACATATAATTTCATTTCCAATACAATTATGCTTGAAAAATTGAATTATCAAGAATACAATATAAAGACAATTATAATGAACATTGTTATTATCCTGTTTCAACATATACTTTTAACACATTTCGGACAAATACATACATAGTAATGATATTTATACGTATAAATATACATTCAAGGATATTAAAATTAATTTTTTATCCAAAAGAGAAAAGTTTTGTTTTTTTTTTTTTCGTAGCTTTTTGTTTTCTATGGGATTTTAAACATTTTTTTTTTTTTCATTTTTTATTACACAATCTGTTTTTTTTTTTTTCAACATATGTAATTTTTTTCTATAGATTTTTTTAAATTTATTTGCATAAAAAACTTCTAAAATAAAAGTTTTCATAGAACTCAAGGTATATAATACACGTTATAATTATTTTTAGACTGCATTATACTTCAACTGCAACAAAATAATTTAAAATTTATGTTGTATCATTTAAAGTTTATAATTATTTTCTGAATTTAATGAGGATACAGGTTTGAAAAAAAAAAAATAAAAAATAAATATAGAAAATAAAGTAAAAACATGTTTTGTTTTGTTTTAAACTTTTAGAAAATGCAATTAAAAAAATAAAAGTTTCGACAATGAAATTACGTTAAAAATGATTTTTTTTTTCTTCATTCATAAGTAATTAACAACAAATGAGATACAAAAAAAAAAAAACGTAAAAGAAAACCAACCATTATTCAATATTAATAATTATTCACATAATGAAAAAATCCTAGTTTTATTTTTCAAATTTAACAAAATTGAAATTCATTATTTTATTGTGAAATTTTCAACAATCTTAAAAATGAGAAGAAAAAAATTGAAAGAAAAAAAAAATTTTTTTTCTATTAACTTTTTATAATTCAATTTTTCTTTTATATGCTCAATATTTTTTTTATTGTTTCCTTTTTCCTTTCTTTTTTAATATTTTCAATCATCTATTTTCTGTGTCACATACATATATTTTTCAAGTATACACTTTAAAAAATATCGTATAGGTATAGGTTGGTATTTTTTGTTTGTTTGTTTATAAGTATGTATATAATGCTTTCTTGACACCTCTCTTAAATTTTCCAAAAGGATAAAATGACATCAATATTTTTCTAGTAAAAAAAATATTAAAAAAAAAATTTGATATACGCCCACATTAAAATAAATGTATATAATAGATTCATGTGCATATATTTAAACTTTGAATGTGTCATGAAAATATTTTATGATCATTTATTGTTTGGAACCTTTTTTTTTGTTTTTTTTATTTGTTTTTTTTTTTTGTTATGACTTGCATTCGTTTTCTATTTACGTGAAAATTTTGAAAAATTATTCTATAAGATTCGAAAATCAATTTAAATTTTTTTTTCTACTTTTGAAATAGAAATAAAAAAAAAAAAGATTTATGTATATTGTGAGACTAAAAACAAAGACCTTCAAAATAAAATGTATCAAAAATTTTTTGAAATGACTTCGATTTATTTTAAAAAGTTTTTCTGATTTTTTTTTTTGTTTTTTCTTTTTTCTTTTTTTAATGTATTTTCTAAAATATTGTATGAGTTGTGTTGGTAACCAAATGCCTTAAATGAACTTGAAATTTTATAACATGAAAATTTACATTGAAGGATACAACATTTCACTCAACATACTCAATAAAAACAGCATACTTCAGTGATAAAAAAAAAGGATGATTTAACATATTTATAGTTAATGTTTCCATTTTTTTTTTTCCTATCGATAATAAATTTTTTATAAATTTTTTCTCTGTTCTGAATAGTTAAATAGCATTTGTGAAATTTGAATCATTTCAACTTTTACACTAAATGATGAACAAATTTTAAAATTAAATTAAAATTTAATACTTTTGAATTCTATTTTAAGCTCAAAATAATTTTCTATAAATCATAAAAGAAAAAAAAAAACATCGACCTATTTTTTAAATTCTATAAATTGTCTTAAATTTTTTAAATTAAAAAAAAAAAAAAGGTTTTTATTTTTTTTTTTTCTTCCTTAAAACTGAAAATTTCCTTTTAATAAATAATAAATGATTCATGCGACATAAAAAACACATCATTCAAAAAAAAAAAAAAATAAAATAAATGAAATACATAAATTGAAAATGTCAATTTTGTCATTAAAAATTCATTTTATAAAAAATTAATAAATTAAATTGATTTCATATTTCCAAGAATTAAAAATTTAAATCACAAAAAGGATTAAATCATCTTATTTCATTTTACACAATAATAATTTTTTTTTTTTATATTTGAAACTTTTATCTTAAAATTTTCAAATCGCAGCAAAAACAAACAAACAAACAAAAAAAAAATTTTTTTAAAAACAAAAAAAAATAAACAGCTACAGAGAAAAAAAAGGGTTAATTGAAGCTAATTAAGAAGAACACTTTTGTTAACTACAATAAAATAATTTTTCAAATGGTATATACACCTGTCATTTGTATGTACCTATATGTAAATTGTACAACAGTGACCTATAAGAATAAAATTTTAATATCAGCATGCAATGCAGCATTAACATTTCAGTTGAGAATTATTTTTGCATTTAACATTGTCATGGCAATATAATGTATTTTAATTAAGAAAAATTGCATCTCTATAGTTTGTTTGTTTTTGTTTTGTTTTTGTTTTTTTTGTTTTTTTTTTAATTTTATTTTTTTTTCAGTTTTATTTAATTTATCAACTGAGGTTGACATTTATTTCATAGCATCATCATCATCATCAACGACATCAGCATCATGATGTATAAAAATATGTATGTATGTGTATGTGCCTGAAGTTGACGTGTTTATATAAATTATTTTGCTACTTTATTCATTAATTGCTCACAAATTATTTTTAAAAAAAAACACAATAATAACAATATTTTTTTTTTCATTCTAGAGATGCAGACAAAAAACTGTGGAAAAATTAAATCAATTAGATTTCTTTGTTTAACAAGAAAAAAAAACAGTAGATTGAGTAACAAATTTAATTTTAATGAATTTTATCTTTTTTTTTTTTTATCACATAATTAATGATATAATGAAGTACAAATTTGATGATATTATCTGTAAATAAAATAATTAAGATAATAAAAACGTAAATATACCAAATTTAAACTGAGAAAATAATATTATAAAGTACCCAGTGATCGTCACCTATGCAATGATTGACACTTCTTAGAAAATAGCTTATGATAAAGCTCTGAAGTCTGAACCAATTTTTAATTTTTTTCATTCGAGTTTTAGTGTTAACCGTGCTAAAACTTGAAAAAAAAAACTTAAAAGAAGCCTTTATTTCAAATCTGTACTTCTTCGATATATTTAATGAAATTTTCTCATGTGAAATATTCATTGACAGTGAATTTTGCTTGTGAAATTTTATTCATCATGAGAATTTTTTCATCTTGAAACAGTATTTGGTGTCGGTGTCGAGAATCAAAGCCAATCATCGGCTATATGTCGATCTTTAATTTCAAATTATGCCATTCGCTAAAAATTTTGTTCCAATCTCACTGGAAAAATGTAATATGTATGTTTAATTTTTTGTATAATACTATATATTGAAAATTTAAATTCTTCTTTTCATTTTCACTTAATTTCAAAATTCTGTAGATCGTTTTTGTGTCTTTGAATAGAAAAGAATTTCTATTGCTATGACGTCATTTATCTTACATTCCACAATAGAATATTTACTCAATATCAAAATAGCTAAGTATAGTGAAAATAATTTCAATTAAATGAAAAATGTTTTTCAATTCATCATTCATTTTGACGTCGTCAAATTTAAAAAACTTAGTTGAAAAATTTTCTATTTTCAAATACAGAAACAACGTAATGTTGTGTCATAACATCCAATTTTTGTCACATTTCTTGTCATATATTATTATCAATTAATAACAAATGAAAGGATGCTAATCAGTGGATATTTTACCTTAAACAGACAACAAAAACGGAATAGGAAAATAGGAAAATGGTAACGATATCTTGTCAGAAAGAATATATATAAGATTCTTCTTTCACACAATTATGAAAATTTCATTATTATTTTATTTTTAAATATAAATGACCTTCACTTCTAATTAATATAAATTAATTATTATCATAGAAAAATGTTATTGAACTATTTTTAAAAATATATCCTGCATAAAATTTTAAATTAATTTATTCATTTACGTGTTTTTATAGTAGTATGTATGTAGTGTAATTGTAATTTTTTACAAAAGACTTCACTTCATATGAGTACATTCTTTTTATTTTTTTATTTTTTATTTTTTTTTTTTGTCCTTAGAAGTACTATAACTGTAATACATATACATATGATAAGTGTTACAGCAGGATATACAAACACATGAATACATCAACGAACATTTAGGTCAGTTATATAATTTTATCTTATGTTTTTATTTTTTTTATTTTATTTTTATTTATTAAATAATTATTCAAATGAAAAAAAAAAAAAAAACACAACATACAATTTTTTCATATTATATTTTCTTTCTGATTAATGAAAGTATATTTGTGAAGAACTAAAAAAAAAAAACAAACCAACTAACGTGCTCTTCAACTTTAACGTAGTTTTTCAATCATCATATAGAAAAAATAAATAATATTAAGATATATCTTTAGTTTTATTTGATTATGTTATTATATGAATATTCATTAAATATAAATAGATAAGTCATAATATTTGTATTTTATTTATAAAAAATAATTAATACTGGATTAATTTGTTTAATATAGTATAAAAATGAACTAACATAATAAAATTGACCGAATGAATAAATAAATAAATAAAAAAGGTCGAATGAACTTCGTAGTTTACACATTTCAATCAAATAATATCTAATTTGCTAATCATTTCATTGTAAATAATTCATTTATCAACATCTTTTTTTTTTTTTCTTAAATTTTACTTTTACATTTTTTCAAAATATGTAGATATATCGCTGGCCCAATGCTTCTTTGTTCAAAAGACCATTACTATAGTTTTGAGAAAAACGATTTTTTAAATTCAACAAAGAAGCATTGGGCCAGCGATATGCTATATGAAAAATTGATAATAACTTTTTTCATATATTTATGTATTTTAATAATTCACAAAAATTCACATATCATTTTTTTTTTTTTTTTGAAAAATTTTATATGGGAAAATTGGTACTTGCCAACTTTGGGCTGTTATATCTCGAGCTCTGTTGCACCGATTCACCCTTTGCACACTTGGTGGTTAAACCGGTTATTGTTGCGCTGGTTGTAACATAATGGTATAATTTTTTCCAACTTGGTTTAATAAGAATCATCCAAAATAATTTTAGCTTCACGATTGTAATACACTCATACTTTCGTTACAACTGGTCGTGCCACCTTCAGATGTAGTTTGAGCAGTTGTAAAAACAGGTTTTATAACCGGTTTACGTCGTTGTAACAACAACCTAATGTGTTCATGCTCATTTGAGTTAATTAAGAAGCACTGGATTTTTTTGAAAAATTACAAAAATAAGCAGGGTCAGTAGATTTCTTTCTTTTAAAATTTGTTTGGAAGAGAACCCTTTAAGAAACAACCTAAACAAATTTTAACTTCTTACTTCTCCAGGAACATACATTTTTAAAGTGACGAAAAGGTCTACAAAAAATTTCTTTAACATTGATCCACGTATGTACATATGTAAAATTGAATTACTAGATCGGAGTGTTTAACTAACTGATAATGATCACAAATTTTGTAATACGAAATAGAGAATAAGTAGCTGTAGAAAAATTATCACAAAAATTTGAAGTAACGGTTTATATTTATTATTTGTACTGTGTCCCAATACTTTTTTGACTTGTACATTTTTGAGGTTTTGTAATAAAAAAAAATTTGTTTTTTCTAGAAAAACGTTACATAGTAGAATATTGAAAATTTGTAAAAATTAAGTAAATATGGTGATTAATAAAAGGAATTAAAAGAATTATAAATCAAGTGTAGACATAATTTTTATTATCTTTCATTTTTAAAAATATAGTTTGTCCCAATACTTTTTTGAGCCAGTGTATAAATGTAAATATTGATTTGGATTGACCAAATTAAATTGAGAAGAAGAAGTGTTTTTTCTCTAAAGAATTTGAAACTTACATAGAAATTTTGGGTTCTAAATAGTGATGAAAATTTAGAACATAAAATTGTAAAAAAACGCACATGTTCCGTTTAGAGCTTTTTAGGCAAAATTAAAGTGAAATTCAGAAAAATTTAGATTCAATGATTAAAAACTGACGAAATGCTGAAAAATAAAAGGCCGTTTCTGTCATATTACTTTCAAAATCAGTTTAGTCGATTCCACTTTGAATCGATTGAATTATTGACAATGACAATATTAATTTTCGTTATTTTTGCATTTTATTTTTATTTTTTTGTTTTTTTTTTACTTAACCAACTCTTATAGCACATTTTTAGCGCATTCTTATTTCAATTTTCTAACTGAGCGAATCAAGGTAGTTAGAATTTCGAGACTTCTTATCATTTTTATTAGTTTTGACATAGCAAGTCAGCAACTTCCGTTGCATTATCTTAAAGTTTTTAACTTTTGATTGATTCTACTACAGGACTCTTTTTCGTCTTCATTTCACCCTAATCCTTGCCAAATTAATCTATTAGTTTTAATGAGAAGTAAATGAGCGTTTTACAAAAATTATCAATTTTTAACGCCTCTAAAAAGTCATTTAAACATTTCACTTTTAATTTATTAATTTATTTTGAATACAATAAAATAATTTTCATTAGAAATATGTACTTAATAAAATTCATTTCTTATAATAATCATTAAATTGCAGTCAAAAATAAAAATTATTATCATAAAACCAAAAAAAAAAAAAATCAATTATTTTTATTTTAATATGCCACCCAAATAATATTTTTATTTTTAATTTAACATTTTTATTATCCCAATGTAACCTGAATGCAAATTAATTAATTATATAAACAATAATATACAATTATACATACAATTTTATACATATATACATCATGTATTTTACATTAAAATAAAAATTGTTTTTGTAAAAATTTCATATTTAAATGCATAATCACGTTATGATGTACAATTTTGACCACCAAAACAATACATTTTGACCGGTTTCTTTTTTTTTTTTTTTATTTTGTAGTGTAACTATCATGTCATCTTTTTTTTCGATTCATCGCACATACACATACACATACTGAAAAGATTTATACAAGTAAAAGTTTAAATACGTAAATCAAGACTTATATTATATACAAGAAAAAAAAATTAAATGAAAAAAACAAACAATAAACCTATCACACATTTTTATATAATACATATAATATTTAATATACCACCCACACTTGAAAACAATTGAAAGGCCAAAATTAGTATAATGACACCTATAAATTATTATTATTTACCACAATACCAAAATGATATTGAATGTTGTTAAAATTCCAAAAATGTTGTCATCTTATCAACAATTTAAATATTCGATGACTAGACAATGATAAAATACAAATGGATAAAGAATTTTTTTTTTTTTTCTGTTGTTTTTATTTTCGTTTTATTTCTTCATTTTCAATGAAATGTTATGCAAAATAATTGTATCATTAAAAATTAATCAAAATATTCAAAAACAAAAAAAAAAAAAAAAACACAAACAATTACTTATTGAAAATTGATTACAAAATCATGTTATTTAACTGGAAGAGGGTGTCTGTCGTATAAGGATTTTTGGCTCAAAAGATTCAGAAGATATATTATTTTAAATTTGAAAATTTTCTTCAAATTACGATTTAATTTTTCTAAAGAAATAAAAAAAAAAACACCTTCAATAAATTTGAAAATATATATTTTTCAAACTACCACCAACAAACAAATCTAAAGTCTACAAGACGTATACATTATCTAATCCTATATGATAACAAAATAACTTAGATATAGCCAATTCGGCGCCAATTCAAATTGTATCTTTTTTAATACAACCATATTTTACATATAAAATAAGGATTTACAAATACCTTTTCAACATTTTGCCATGAATGTAAAGTGGTTACAAATATATAAAAAAAAAAAACAATTTTTCGTATACATTTTAAATGTCAAACATTGTAGACAGAGGAAGTATCTTACAATGTATTATGTATAGCATATTTAACATATTATTTTTTGAATATGTTGCCACTTGCCATTCAACTCACAAGGTAGAAAAAAAAAAAAGATTTGAAAAGAGTAATCAATAATTATAAAAAAAAAATAATAATAATGTAACTTGAATGCTTTCATAATTTTATGTAAAAAATAATTTTTCATATCAATTTTGTAAAAGAAAATATTTCAAAAATTTTTGAATTTTTACACGTTAATTCAAGATCTTTTTTAGGCTTATATTAGGACTTTTAAATATTTCCTTTATGACAAAAATCATACAATTTTAAAATAAATTTCTAAAGACATATAAAATGTAAACTATGAAGGACCAAAGGATAATACATAAAATTTATTTTTAAATTTTTTATATTTCGAAACAAAAACCAACTTATTCGACATGAAATAAACTTGAATTAAATTTCATTCATCACATTTACGAATTTCATAATTCTTTATTAAACAATAAATTTTAAAAAACAAAAAAAAAAACAAAAAGAACAAAAATTCTTATACCTATATGACACAATTTCAGCATTCAAATTCAAAATTATTCAATTCTAATACTTAAAATCATACAATAAAAGATATGTACAATATAAAAAAAAAAATTTATAGAAAATTGTAACAAAAAGCTAAAAAGATTATGCAATTTAACACATGACAAATTAAACCAAAAAGTTTATTTTGTATATTGACATAAGTAAAAGGATTAGAAAATCATTATTTAAACAATGAAGACGATTACAAATACAAAAATATGCTATAGATATAATATATATATAGATATAAATTGCCCAACATAATTAAAATGAAATACAAACAATAAAATCATAAAGCTTTAAAGACAATAACATTGTGTCTGGATTAAAGAAAAAAAAAAAAAAACCCAAAACAATTCATACTTTTCACTACAAAGGAAAAAGATATTTACGAAAATAATGAAAAAAGATATTTACGAAAATAATGAAAAATTTGTTGTAATTCTTTTTCAAATTTAAATAATGATGATTATTATTAATTTCATTAATTTCTCTTTGAAAATATCGAGAAAAAGGCAACTGAACCGAATATCAAAAAAAGAAAATTTTCAAATAATTTAATGATAGACTTTTCTTTTTTGTTTTTTTTTTTTGCAAAGGCGGCTCGGCTCGGCTAGTGTATAAACACTAAGGAACTACAAGCTTTTTTTTTTTAGTATAATATATATTTTTTAAATTTTAATTTTTATGCAAACAGAAATCAATAATTCAACAAATCAAGATGAGAAGATGGAGCTGGATATAAGGTCATACGTTGAGAAGACCAATAAACAGTATCGCCTTAGAGTGGCTTCAGAGTGGAATCCATAAGGGAATAGAAACAGAGGCAGACCGAAATTAATATGAAGAAGAATGATCATCAAAGAAGCTGCAGAAACTAGTAAAACTTGGTCACAAATAAAACAATGACAGTCAACAAGGTGCGATGGAAGGGATATGTGGAGGCGCTGTTCCGACGAGGAATAACAGGTAAAAAAATAATAATAATAATTTATTTAAATTTATAATCAATAATCTAATGCAATTTTCCCATTTTGTGTAAAGCGGAGAGAAAAGAACTTTACAATTTTTACAGTGTCATTCTCTCATACAATGCGGTGGTATACTAACGAAAGATTGAGCTTGTGAAAGCGAAATGAAAATTGCACTGTTTTGTTGTTTTTTTTTTTTGGTTTTTAGTATCTAGGTATATATAAAGTGTGGAAATTTTGAAATTTCTTTACATAGAAATGAAATATTAAATGTTTCGATAAATCCAAATGTATTTAAAGGATTATTGAATTTTCCATCTAAATTACATCCACATTTAATTTGCCTACAAGTGTATGTCAATTTTAAAAGTTACAACACTTACGCTTAGAATTCACGAGCCGCCACTGTTTATCCTTATATACCAATCATTATCTATATAACATGCTTATTTCTTAACAGAAAGATAACTCAATAAAAATTATAAATAAAATATTTGTAGATTTCAAGGATTACATTGAAATGTTTTTATAAAGAGATAATATATATGTACGTGTATTTAAATTTACGCACTGAAAATACGTTTACAATATCGAGATAGAAGAAGTCCTGTTTTTAATTATTTAATTTTGAATAGAACATAATATTATATTTATTTTATATTCATGAAACATGAAAGTATTACATTTACTTTTTTCTCATTATCATAATTTTCTTATTTTCGAAAGAAAATTTAAAAAATAAAATACATTTTTATTTGTTTTTTATTTTAAATTTTTAATTAAAGTGAAATTCATATATTTTTACATAATTTTCATAAAATTTTATTTTGTCGTTGTAAAAATTTAATTAGAACAAAAAAAAAAAAAACAAAAAACAAAACGAAAATTTTTTTTTTTTTTTTTTGAAGAAAACGAATTACATTTTTGTGAGCCTTTTTTTTTTATTTTTGAAAAACTTTTTACGTGAACAATTCAATTTTATGAATACAAATCATCAAACTGGTAAATGACTGTTATAACTTTTGAATATTTCTTCCAAGTATTTTTTTTTTTTTTTCACTTTTTAGAATAATTTTCTGAAATACACAAAGAAAGAAAATTCATAATTTTTCACGAAAAAAAAAAAATGAAATTGTATTTTCATACAAAATAAAATTATTATACAATTGGCATAATAATTTTACCTTTATTTTTTAAATAATTTATTAAAAACAGAAGTTTTTCTTTCATATGAAAAATAAAAATACGAAAAAAACAAAAAAAAAAAAGGTACATTATATTTCTTGTTCTTGAATATTTTGTTTTTTTTGTTTTATTTTTGTAAGGATTTCAACCTTGAATTTTTTATTTTCACACCTTTTAAATATTATCATACTTATTTTCTTTATTTTTCCTTTTTTTTTTTTCATGGAATTATACACACTGAATTTTTTTTTTTTTTTGTTAAATTATTATTTTTTTATGTGTATGTCCTTTTTTTTTTTGTTACTTAGAGAAAAAAAAACAGAAAACAGAATTTTACTTAAAATTTACATAAGCATAAATTTTTGTTACATTCTGTGTTTTTTTTTTATTTTTTTTTTTTTTTGTTTAACTGTTTTCACATTTGCATAATAATACACCGTACTAATAAAATAAGTGAGAGGTTGAAAAGACGTACACAATCAAAGAAATGTTGGTTTTGTTTTTTTTTTTAAAGTCGTACAATTTTTTATTTTTTTTTTTTTTTGAAATATAAAAGTTAATTTTTTTTTTCTCTTAAATAATTCTGATAATAAAAAATTTTTTTATTTTGTCATGTGTCAAATATTTTAAGAAATTTTATAAAAAAATAACAAAAAATTTTTTTTTTGAATTATTTCATAAAATAAAAGTTGAATTGTTTCACAATAAAAAAAAAGGACTCATTGTAACAAAAATACATTGTTTTCTTTCTTTAATTTTCATTCGTTATTTTTATTTCTCCATTTAAATTTAATTTTTATTAAAACAAAAAATCCTAAAAAGTGTTGTTTTGTCGAAAAAAAAAGAAAAAAAACTACTTTTCATTTTTCCAGAATTATTTAACCCGAAAAAAAAAAGTAAAAACAATTAAAATACATAATTTCCTAGAAAACTCAAAATACATAATTCGAATTCTTAATTATTCTCATGAAAGTTAAAGCACTTTAATGAAAAACAAAACAAAACAAAAAAGGATACCGTAGAAAAAAATCAAATCTTAATAAATGCTTTATTATACTTGAAAAAAAAAAAAGGACTTTAAGTATACGTTAAGTAGAATCATTTTATTAAATAATAAATAGATAAAACGAGAAAAAAAAAATTGTGTAATTTAAGCAAAAAAACAAAAAGTTTTGATTAATGGTTTTTTGGTCCATTTAACGAAAATGAACAGGTCATAAAAGTGTAAAAGAAGAAAACTTACAACAAAACAACAAAAAAAGTAGTACAAAAGAGGAATAAAATTGTATGAAGATAAATGAATACAGATAAATTAATAGATTCTCTAGAAATGAATGTAACTGTGAAATTAAATACGACTAGAAAAAAAAAATAGGATATCTATGCAGAATACTATCTGATCAACATGAGAGTTTGTTTCAAAAATACCACCATAACCACTTTATTTACTATTATCCTTGTTTATATAATTATATGTATATATCGTACATATACTTGCCTTGTGATTGATTCCCTTTTCCTATATATACATACATATATGTATATACATATATTTATGTTAGATTTATATACGTTTCAATCCGCAATTTCCTTTTAGGTTATCGAATTGATTGCCCGGGATTATGTCCTGGAATCACAATTGAAATATGCCGTATACGTATGGTATATAATATGTAGTATGTTAATATATAAATCTATATAGATAGATACACAAATGTATGTTCACTTGCAAAAATATATCTAGCTTATGATGATGAAGATGGTTGGTTTTTCTACCGTACAAAACAGGAAAATGACTTTTACACAATAAAGAGTGCGGATATACTAAAAGTAGATTGTACAACAAAAGTTGAATTCTGTATATTTACAGGAAGTTTAGTTGTATTGTTGTTATCTTTCTTATATTGTTGTTGTTCTTGTTAACTTCGCTCAAGTTGATGATAAAGTGCATTATTATTTTTTTTTTGATATTAAGTAAATGAAGCACACATTACAATACAGCCTTGATGCAAATATATTGTATATATGTATATTTTGTCTTCTTAAATTTTTATAGATACATAATATCTAAGTAGTGTATAAATTTGCTCCTTTCACCTAACTTTGAAGCTCACTTAAGAATAATTTTACACACAATCATAAAATGAAATACCTTCATACACATCTATTCACACATCTATATATATCTGAACATCAACTATTCCTGATGTGAAAATATATATACATATATATATGTATATATTTTCATGTATCTACTTATTATATATTTAATGTATAAATACGCTTTTCAATACAGTTTTTACTACATTCATTGTCTTCTTATAGTATATCAAACATTAGTGACACATCTCTTTCTATTTTTTTTATTTTCCTTCTTTTATATTATTTTCTATTATTATGATTTTTCTTTATTTTCTTTCAATTTTTTTTTCTTTTTTCATTTTTTAAGCTTTATAACTCTTTTATTATATTTACTTTTGTTTAAAATATCTTTTTTTGTTATCACTTTACTTTCTTTTTATTTTTACAAAACAAAAAAAACAAAAAAATGAAAAATTTAGCCCCTGGGCATTAAAATAAAATACATAATGAAACAGAAAAATTGATATTTATTTGATAAAAGCTGTTTAATGATATCACAAACTAAAGACAATACAACAAAAACAAAAAAAAAAACAAAAAAACAAAAATTATTAAATACTTATAATAATTTAGCCGAAAGTTATATTTATTTATAAATCACATAACAAATCGAAATAACAAAATAAAAAAACAAACAACACAACGAAAAAGAAATTAACTAAATGCCAAAAAACAACAGGAAAAAAAAACAACAACAACAAAAATTTACACCAATTTAATACAAAACACTTTTCTGTATGAAAAACACCAAAAATACAATATCCGTAAAAAATACGTTCAACAAAAACGACGGTAGCTTTCAGACTGACGATAGAGATTCTGGATAAAAGCCGAATTCATATATATACAAAAACAAAAAAAAAAACTTTTTTTTATATATATGTATATACAAAAACAACATAAAAAAGGTGGTGGGTGGTAAAAATAAATGTGCTATACAATATTTTACCCTGTTTTTAAAAGAAAAAGTTAAATGGCAAAAATAAGCTTTTTCCACAGTAAATAGGGGAATAAATTTAGATTGAAAGTTTACAATGATAGTGAGCTTTTATTTTTTAGGAGGATTCTAGTATAATTTCAAAGGATAATAAAAGTTTCGAAAATTTGTGAGAAATAACAAATCTCACATAGCTTTACCAGTGACTTATTATATTGTATATAAAGTTTTGAATCCTTTTTATTCACTGTTAAATTCACTAAAATATAAGTCACAAAATTCATGAAATCTTTGATTTATTTATCAGAATGACTGAAAATAGGTTGACTTTGTACAATAATAGCCCAAAAAATTCAAATAAGAGGGTTAAAGTAATGCTCACCACAGAGATGTTGAATTGAAGAAAGAAGCAGAATAATTTTGCAAATAAATTATTTGAAATAAACTCATTATACAATTTTTATTTAGTATGCTATATCAAGTTTTAAAGGTGTCCTTTTTGTACGTCGCTCGCAATTAGAAAATTAGAAAAAGGGGAAGGAATATTTTGTACGAGTATGTAATTCACCTGAAAATACTTTTTTATTTCGCATAAAACGTAGAGAACAAATAATCTCGAATGAGATGTATTTTACACAAAATTCTTTGAAATTCTCAAAAATCAAATATTAAATTATTCACAAAAAAAATTCAAAGGATTTTCATGATTATTTCTGAAAATGATTATATTGTTTTTGATGTTTTCATATACAATAAAAATCTATATATTTATTTTAATAAACTATCATACAAGTATCTTACATAAAATTTGATATATACATTTATTTATTATTTATTTTGATATGTGCTATAGGGAATATAAAATAACCAGTAAAACAATTGCCAAAACATGAATGTAAAAACTTCAAAAGGATCAAAACGATTTTATAGTTATTTTTACCCCCTTTTTCAATTAAAATATAAATTTTTATGGAGGTACCTGAAAGCTCATTTTTTAATTTTTTAAAATGTTTTTTCTGTTTTTGTGTATATGTGATATTTTCATTAAAATAATTAAGTACACGTTTAATTTTTTATCAATATTATATTCTCTTACTAAAATTTGTAGATTAAAAATAAACCTTTTATCTTAGCGTGAACAAAAAATTAATAAAATAAAACACATACATACTTCTAAAACAGAAAAAAAAAATTAATTAAAAGCTTACCCATTCGGGTAACAGATAAAAATAAATTATAATAAAAAAAAAAATAAAACATAAAAAAAAACTCTTCCTTTTTCCACATGTTTTCTATTTTATTTTATTTTTTATTTTAATTTACGCAATAAAAATAGGTAAACAATTTCTCATACACTACCTACAAAAGAATCCTTTTTTTTTTTTCAATCAAAACTTTTAATTAAAAACATACGTTTTATTGTTTTTTTTTTTTTAATTTCTTTTTTATGGGTTTTTTTTTAAAAAATAATAACAATTATAAAAACACGTATTTTTTTTTTTTATTATTATTTTTTAATTTATTTTATTTTTCATCAAGGACGTCCCATTTTACAATTATAAACTCTTGCATATGTTTCAGTATATAAAAGTTTACATATTGCTGCATTATTTTCATATGTTATTTCTGCAACTTTAAATTCTGGATTAACAGCAACTTTCATAATATATTCACCATAATTCATATTTGTTATATCAATCCATTGGCAATCAATATTATAACGATATATATCTGAACAGTTAACAGATATTCCTGATGAAGAAACAAGAAAAAACCAAATTAAAACAGAATAATAAAAATTTAAAAAAATAGATAAAAAATTAATTATGAAAAAAGTTTTTTTTTTTCTTTTTAATTTTAACTTTCACACAGAAAAAAAAAACAGAAATAAATTTTATTCTTCTCTATTCAATTTTCACAAAAATTTTCCCCAAACTTTTTTTTTTCTGTATAACATTAGATAATTTCGTAAAATTCACATACTCGTAAATAAAAATGAATTTTTTATTTTTGTCATTTCATTTAAGGATTATTTCAATAATTATAATGAATAAAATTCATACAAACCTTGATCCCCATAATTAGCACATGCATATTTTGGTTCAACTCCTGGTAAACATTGATTATCCTCTAAACAAAATGATGCTTTATGTCCTTGTGCTACTCTAATATTATTTGAATCGAATACATCGAATGTTGCAAATACTTCCATGCTATGATAATGCCTTTTTTTTAATGAAAAACAAAAACGACAAAATTAATATGTACATATATTTTGAATTCTTATGATTATGATAAATTTTAAGCATCTCTAAGCAAATTCAGGACACATTTAAAAGTATTATCAATAAATTTTCATAAATAATTTAATAATTATAGTAGCTATTCTCTTTTACAAACTAAATTGAAATTATTATCAATTATCGACAAAATAAAATCATTGATTCTATTATAGTATTAAATGAGTCCCACATTAATCTATACATTATATTGAATAAATTCCAACATACATATGACACATATGCCATTCCCATAAATGTTTTGGTATTGATGGACGAAAATCAATATTTCCTACATTCATTACACGTGCTGTAAATTTAAGTAAACGACGTGTTTCTAAATGCCATGATGGATTCATTTTTTGTATATCATATGCATCTGGTGCAACACAATTTTCTTCCATAGCACATTGTAAATAAAACATTTGACGATCTTCTAAATGTGCTGTTTGTTCTAATTCTAAATGATCAAATAATAAATCTGGTAAATAATTTGTACATATAACAGCAGCAATATGATTTTTATTTCCATGACAATTATTATGATGTGAATTTTTTGATATTTCATGATCATAATGTATACAATTTGATAGTAATGTTTCATTTCCATAACATTCAGTACCACTTAAAATTATTTTTGTATGATTTGAACCACCAAAATAATCTGTTTGTAATGCATCACTTGCATAACCATAACCTAATTGATGACATACAACATTTGCTTCAAGTAATGACCATCCATCACTGCAAATTGTTCCCCAATGTCCTTTTTTAAAACGTACCTATAATGATTTATTAAATTTATGAAAAAAAAAAAATTTTTTTTGATTTTTACAAATTTCAAAAAAAAAAAAAAAACAAAAAAAAAACAAATGTAAGTCTTTTAAACAAAATATTCAATTTTGTCATTTTAATAAAATTAAAGTGGACATTTTTTTGTTTTTTTTTTTTTTTTTCATATTTTTATTTAACTCACTTCAACTCTTCCTTCTGTATTAACACGTCCTCCAGATAATCTAACTTCCATTTCATGATGTTTATGAATTTTTGATTTTAATTTTTTTATATTTTTAGAAATATCTTCAATTGTTTTTATTGATTTAGAATTTTCACAAATAACTCCTGCTGCTTCTGAAGATTCACAATCATTTGTACCCCAACCATCAAAATGGCAATGTGCCAATTCTTGTTCATTTCCGTTACAATAAATATTGTCCATCCAAAATTTTCCTTAACGTAAAATAAAAATAAACAAAAAGAAAAATATATATACATATGTATATAAAAAAAAAAATTATGTAAGTAAATAAGAGTTTATAGATGAAAAAAAAAAAAAAAAAGTTATAAAATTAAAGCTATATATGTAAACTGAAATGATGATATATGTATGTATCTTTGTTTATTGTTTGTCTTTCTTGAAAATATCTGCAAAGTATTAAAATGAACAAAAAATAAATAACAGTAAATATAATAAGGATATTTTACTCTTTTCTTTTGTTTTTGTTTTTGTTTTTTTTTTTTTTTTGTTTTTCTTTATTGTATTTTCATTTTAACGCTTTAATACCTTCATAAAAATTATACTATGTATCGTTTGTTGAAAAATTTATAAAATACAATAATAAACAAACAAAAAAAAAAAACAACAAGAGTTCAAAAATTATCCATAAATGCAAAATCTCTTGAGATATTATATGTTGTTTAGCATAATCATAAAAAAAATATATGATATAATGCTAATAATGCATGAAGTTTCATCTTTTTATGCACAATTTTTTTTTTTTTATTATTATACATACTATAAATTCACCATTATACACACGTCAACAAGATGTAATAGAATATGTATTATATATGTATATTGATACACAATTTATATACATAATTTATGTAAAATATACTCGTATACATACATATACATATGTATACTTACTTTTAGCTGGTCCAAATACTCCATTATATGTGACCTTTACATAACCATCAGTATAACCAAGTTGTCTGCAAACAACAATTCCTTCATTCTTATCCCATTCATCATCACAAACAGCACCCCATTTACCATTATGTAGTATTTCAATATTACCTGATAATATAAAAAAAAATAATAATAATAATATTTCCATAATTTATATGAGATAATTTTATCCATATTATGAATATCCTTTTTATCTATTTATTTTATGATTATGAACTCTTCTATCAATTTTCAGCTAATCATAATTGCTAATAAAAAAATATCTCATACATATATGGGAATATATTGTATATTCAAAAGATGAAGGACATTTTTTTGAATTTCAAAAAATAAACAACATTTTCAAAATAAATATGAGATTATTGAAATTTGTATTAAAGGGAAATTGATAGGAATTTTTATTATGAAAAAGGAGAAGTCGATAAAAAAAAAAATTTAATCAAATTTAAGGAGTATTTTTCAAAATTTATTGAAAAGAGCTTGCTATCTATTTTGAATATAAAATTGCAGCAATTCTTCTTCATTGTTTTTTAATAGTTTAAAAATTTTGGTACCATAAGGACTTTAGCGTTAAAAAATACTATTCTTCCTCTGAATTCTTCAAAGCAATTCTGATTCTAAAAAAAAAATTTTTTTTCACTAAATCACGTCAATTTTAAATTTTAAATTTCTGTTAAACTCTTAAATTCTCCAAAATAGCACATTCAATTCTAGCACGTTTGACACGCTCACTTTTTAATCAGTGCAGTGAACAGCAAAAGCACTCTTTGACTTATTTTAAGATTTGTTAATTTTTAGTGTTTTCGTTCAAGATTTCATATTTACAGTATCAGATTATTTTATTTTCTTTACGATAATAATTTTTCCTAAGGATTTTGGAAGTCCTAAAGCCGTTATTTGCATATAAAAATAACATTGGAAGGCTGCTTTCCTATAAAAAATTTAAAAAAGGACAAACAAGATTTTAACATAAAAAACCTATAATTTTAAGCATTGAAGACACCACATTTATATTTTAAAACTTTCTTGTAAAAGAAATTGTTTTTCCATTTTTTCTTTGATCCATTTGACTTCTTATTTCAATTCTACAGACTACAAAAACAAAAATATTAATTCTAATCCATTTTATATATTAAAAATCAACTGCAGAAATGGTATATATAACAGCCCAATATGAGCTAGGGTCTACCAAAATTAACTTTTGTGCATTGAAAAAAATGACCTTAAATTCTGAGAAATTCTTCCATAAATCAAAATTTTTTTTTTTTTTTCAACATGTCCTTCAAAACATTCAATGAATAGAGCAATGTTCTTAATCGTCTCTCTAATGATATCGTTGAATACCTCAATTAACGAGATCAACATACATTTCAAATAAACTGAAATAAAAAACAAGGATTATTATCTCAGATAAAATCAGTGGAATTACTCTCTTTACTTTCATATAAACAAAAACCCATATGAAAAAAAAATACATAAATATATCCTTTTATCCTTTACAGCTCTTTACAGATTATTCAATTTGAATAAATTCCCTAGTTATAGCTACTTTATGATCATTAACAAAAATAATAAAAAAAAAAAAAAAAACATTAAATTTTTCACTTTTAATCTATTCAGAGAGAAAAAATATATGTATATCCTTTTTTTTTTTTTAGTAAACTCTGCATCTCTTTAAATATTCAAAGGTAAAAATTATGCATAAAACAGGATAATTTATTTAATTTACATGTAAAGTAGTATATATGTATGTAAATTGTATTTTATTTATAAATGAAATTCTTATCTATTTAATTTCACTAAATACATAGATTTGATTTTTATTTTATATCCTTTTTTATTTTGTATATATGAAAATTGAACATATTAAATGAAAATGCACTTTGTTGATTTCATGCCAATTATTGATTTGTTTATTTATTTAAATTTTATATTATATCTTTTATCCTTAAATGTATAGTTAACGTAAAAACAAAGAACAACTTATGTGAAAGGATTAAATTTAAATGACATAAATTATAAAAAAAAAAAAAAAAAAAATACAAAAGAATACACACATATCCCATATATGTACGTACTAAATTTGATGAATAAAATATTCACATGATATGCAAAAATATAAATAAACTAAACAAAAAAAACACACAAAATGTTCTTAATTTGTCATTTTTTTTTTTTTATAAAAAAATTTTTATTTAAAATAAACATAAACCAACACCACAATCAATTTAAATTTCTAATAAACATGAAAATTTTCTATAAATAAATATACAAATAATATCCTGTGTCAACATAAATTTAATTAATTGCTTGCTTATAAAAGGATATATTCACATTTTTGTTTATTTATTTTTTTTTTCTCTTTTTTTTTTCTTTAAATTCATATCCTTTTTTTTTTTTGTTATATGAAAAAAGTACTTTATTAGGGATGATACGAACATTAATATAGATAATATCCTTTTTACATTTATTTATTTAAATTTTGTTTTTTTTTATTTTATCAGGAAAAAAAAATGATATAAAATAAATTAATTTATACGGAAAAATAAATACGATTCATAATTTTTTGTTTTTTTTCAAATGAATTTTATTTTTAAAAAAAAAAAAAAAATTAATGTAAAAAATTGATTGTAAATGATTTTTTTTTTTTTTTTTTTTTTTCTAAAAAAAAGGATATTTTTGTTTCCTATTTTATATTATTTTTTCGAAAGCAAAAACAAAAAAAAAAGGATAAATTCATTTATGTGGTTATTTAAATAAAAGATTAAAAAATTGTTATTGGTTATTGGGATCAAATATTAATCAAGTGGTTTTTGTGTTTTTATTTGAATTGTGTTTTTTTAACAGTTAATTAAAAATGTAAACATTCAGTAAAGTGTAATATGTTTTTTTTTTTTTCATCAATTTTTAATTGAAAAATAAATTATGTAATTTTTTCCAAATGTTATTGAATCGATGAGTTTTAATCGAATTAATTTTTAATTTATTTTAGGCAAAGAGTTTTTTTTTTTTTTTTTTGCAAAGAGATTTTCATATGAGAACCATAAAATTAAAAAAAAATCAAATCATCGGTGTTAATGTGACTTTATAAATAAATACCTACATTATCCGTGATAGATAAGATTAAATTGAAAACAGCGAATTAATTATTTTGATGAATATTTTTTTATGGTTATTTTACGAATTGGAAGTGGACAATTAACAAAAAATGTAGCTTTCAAATCAAAATTTTGGCATTCATAAAAATTCTAGATATTTTTTTTTATTTTTTAAAACAAGACATTTTTGGTAAAAATTTGATTTCAAGTTTTTGTTTGAATTTTTGTTTTTGAATTTGAAAAATTTTATTTAAATTAAATCCTTTCACTTTTTTAAAAGTAAATTTCATGTATTAAGGAAAAAAACATAAATTTAAAAAATTATTATCATGTCTAAAATATCACCTTACTGGAAAAAAAAACAAAGAAAGAAAAAAAAACACCTTAAAAGGACACAATTGTCATTTAGTTTAGAGTGCAGATCACACAGAAAATCATCTTAATTGATTCAAAAAAAAAAAAAAAAAATTTGACGAAAATTTTAAAATTCAACCTTCAAAAGAAAAACAACAATTTTCGATAAAATTTCCTCTTTCTAAGACCTTCCAAAAAAAAAAAAATATATATACATTTGTCTTCTTACCTTCATATTCGGTTTTTCCACCAACTAAACGAATTGCTCCTTCTTCTTTTCGTAATGTTTTTATGTATTTTTTCATTAATTTATGCCTTTCATTACGTGCTTCTTCAACTGTTTGATGAACAGACGTTTCAATTATTCTTATCAATAAACAAACATAAATTAAATTTATAACGATTTTTAATTTTAAAGAACACGACATTTTTTCTTTTTTTGG
This sequence comes from Bombylius discolor, assembly GCA_939192795.1. NCBI lineage: Eukaryota > Metazoa > Arthropoda > Insecta > Diptera > Bombyliidae > Bombylius > Bombylius discolor. The sequence continues at coordinate 13,990,543 of OW584241.1, read as the reverse complement.
TTTGGTTTGGTTTGTTTTGAACACAAATGAACACTAGGAAACAAAAATAAGAAATTTAATAAGAAAAAAAAAAAACAATTAATTAAAATTCAATTTGTGAAATTAATAAAATAATTTCTTGAACATTTTTTTTTTTTAAATTAATTTACACAAAATTTAAAATTATAGAATTTTGCTTTTTTTTTTTCTTTTTTTTTAATTTTCAAAATTCCACACGTTTCGTTTTATATATATGTTACATATCCGTTCAAATAAACTTTAAAGACTGTTGTATCTCGATCAAAAAAAAAATTACTAAACTATAAATTCAATTTTTTTTTTTTAAATTTCTGCTTTATAATTTTTATGCTTGTAGTTAATGCGATAATTTAAATTTTTTTTTATTATTTTTTTCTAAGAAAGAAAATTCAAATTAATAAAAAAAGATTTAAATGAGGTGTAATACGATCCACACTAAGATATACTGTATAAGGAAATTAATAGAGGCGTGTCCTGACATCATCATTATCTATTTCAATAAAATATCAATTTTTAATCGTCATCATTGTTATAATTATTTCTTTGTTGTTTTTTTTTTCTATTTTCTTAAATAACGTATCAAACACATTCATCGTTTCAATGATCAAATAATTCCTAATATGATGCCTTTTCTTTTTTTTCCTGGTTTTTTTTTTTTTTCTTCTAAATACTTTAGAGAGAAAAAAATTTATGATCCATGAATTAAAATATGACAACAACAACAAAAAAAAGCATGACATTAAAATGTGCCTAATAATTTATTAATATTATTTTTCTATTTTGCATTATGTATGAAACTCGATCAGTATTTTGGTCACATTTTAAAAACATTCACTTTTATACTTGTTTATATGTATATATAGAAAAATCATTAAATCATCGGAAACTGTTTGAAATATCTATAAAATCATTATGCATAAATATATACATATTTATTATTTTCTATATTTTCTTTGTTATTTATCTTTTTCTATATTTTTTTTGTTTTTTTTTTTTTTTTTAAATTCCTAATATAACATTTCCATATGTTTTATGAGATCATTTCAAAATGCATTTATAATATCACCTAACTAGTTATTACTTAAAAAAGTCATTTCAAATCTTACGTAAATGTAAATTACTTATGATATATTCTGTATATATCTTTTTAATCTTAAAAGATACATGTCTGTTTTTGTTACATTTTTTTTTATTTTTTCTTTTTAATTTAAAAAAAAAAATATATTTCCGTCTAAACTTCTAATTTTTTTTTTATTGACTGTATTCATGTTTGTTTTTTTTTTTTCTGTTACTGTAATAGTTAGATATCATATTTTTCTAATTCATAACATTAAGATTGTGTAAAATAGATCAAAAAGTTATCGGTAGATTGATTTTATAGATTTTTTTTTTTTTTAATGTTTTTTCCTCATTTTTAGATGATTTTGTCAAGGTTAAATGATACAGTTAATTTCAAGATCGTCTCTGCAGAAAATATTTAAATTTTTTTTGTTTGTTTGTTTTACGTTTTTTTTTTTAGTGAGTCATTTTTACAACAACAGAAAATATTTAAGTTTTATTTTTTCAATTTTTGGCCTAAAAGTTACTAAGGTTCCCATCATAAATAAATCACTTCTTTATCGTTATTTTATTTTTTTCGAATTTTGGTAATATTTTGTTTTTTAAAATATAAAAAAAAAAAATTTGAATTTGAAATTGATTAATTTAGAAAAAAAATATTTAAAAAATAAAAATACACACATTTTCTTTTAAATAATGGTTTCAACTCTAAAAACCTCCGAAATCAATTAAAGTTTCATTGACACAATTTTCATTTAATTCAACTTTATTTAAAAAAAAAAAAAAAAAAAAAGTGAAAAGAAATCTGAGATAATATCCAGATTTTTTTTTTAAAGTTAGGTGCTGTGATGATAGTTTTCCTTAACATTGAAACTAATGTTTATTGTATTATTCATTCTTACTTAGTCTAGTTGAAAAATTTGGATTTACTTATGATTGATTTTATTCAAATGTTCCATGGGTTTTTGAATGTCTAGACTATGAATTTCAAATGTCCATCCTTAAAATACACTGCATTCATATATTTTGGTCGAGTTCTATTTCATCTTTTTTTATGGAACAATCTAAGTACTGGTTCATTTTTCTTAACCATTTTATGTGTTATAGATGATCCTCAAGTCTCAAATATTCTGTGAAAAAGATGGATATTTCCTTAGTGCTTTTCCTATTTAGTTTCCCATTTTCATTAGTTCTTGTTTTATGTATGTAGGTCCTTCATTATTTGCGTACTGTGTTTTAGACCTTAGTTCACTCAGCTTTGAATGAGTACCAATTAATTTGAGCTGGATATAAGTACTCAGTATTGAAGTAGTTGGTGGCTCTGCTTACTTAATCATAATCATCAAGTACATAAAAACCAACCGTGAAAAATGATTACGAAACCTCAAATTAACTTGAAGAGGTCAAGGCTCTTAACGGGTTGTAGCCCCATGAAATGAGTGAGTGAGTTTTTAGGCCTTCTAACGAAGGTTTCTTTGCCAGTTTTTAGCCATTCATCGTATGTAAATCTTGGCTATTTCAATGGAAAGTTCAGGCCCTATAAAAGGGTTGCACAAACCTACATTCTGGCTAAGTTGTCGGTCTTTTCATTGGCTTTTATATTTTTGTAAATACGACTCATTTTAAATAGCTCTATTATGTTATTGCAGATAATTTAAGTTTTGTGAAAAATCCCAAACTAATTTAAAGAAACATTCTTATACTTTAGGAAATTTTTAAAAATGTCCTTCAAAAATACCTAAGTAGTAGCAGTCTTACTATTTTAATACTTTAACTTCTTTTTCAATTGAATAGCTTTTGATTAGAATTCTCGATGTTAAACCAACAAAAAAACTTACTTTAACTAATTTTATTTAATCAAGTTCTTTTTTAAGGCTCTTGTGTAATTTAGAAAACATTTTCAGTTATAAATGACAATAGCGATGTTTTCAAAAATGCAGTGATGCTGCCTTGATACACAATTCAGCTTAAAGCCTTTATACGCTCAATTGTGTATCATGGCAGCATTTCTGCATTTTCGAAAACACCGTAGCTTTCTTTTAAGATTAAATATTTTGTAGATAGTTATTCAAGGACAAATTTCTAAGCACATATGTATGTACCATTTCAATTAACAATCTCGTACGAAGTACGATAGCTCTCTTGTCAGGAAATAAATTTTACACAGATTACTGCAGAAAAAAATTCATAATTAAATTAAATCGATCACAAAATAGGCTCATTTTAATACTCAACATGTTGAACATCACACCATAATATGGTAAATCACGATAAAGTGGTGAATATTGAAACATCAACTATCAAAAATGAGATTTTGTTGTAAATGGATGTGTAACATATTAAAAATTTCTTATCAAGAAAATTAAAATGAAATTCTTATTTCAAATTGATTTTTATTTAAATTTTATTTTTAAGAAATAAATGACATCATCTTAGTACTTCATTACATTATTTTAATTATAATATTTTTTTTTTTATTATGTTTTTTTTATTTTTCTTCGTAATATAATTAATTCTAAGAATGCATCCATTTTTTTTTATCTACAATATAATGCGACATTTTTTTTTTAAATTTATCATTTTTTTAAATCCTACAAATACATTTTATGTATAATTTACTTCTTTTTTTTTAAATTGTAACGACGAGTTATTTTATTTTTTTTTCAAAATTTTTTTTTTGTTTGTTTGGATGCTATGTGGAATAGGTGCCTTTTTTTTTTTAATTTGCATAAATTTTTTTATTATTATTATTTATTTATTTTCTTAATGAATGAATTGTAATAATTTTATAATGAAATTTTTATATTTATATATATATATTTTTTAAAATTTATATATTAGGTCTGTTCGATGAAAATCCCGTGTAAGTCCTCTGGACATTCATCGAACAGACCTATTATGTTCTATACATGTTTATTACTTTTTGTTTGTTTGTTTATTTGTTTTTTGTTTTGTTTTTCAAATAAAAACAAATATCATTTTGATACCAAATACAACCAAATGTAATGGATAAATACGAAAAAAAAAATACAAACTCAAAAAAAGAAACAAAAATTAATGAAAATATGAATACAAAAAAAAAGTAATAATAAAAATACGAACAATATATGTTTATATAATATCATTAGGTAATTATTGATACAAATTTTAGGTATTTATATATGTATATATATATTTTTTTTTATAAATATACAATTTAAATGCAATATGAAACGCAATAATATCATTTTTATTTTAATACACATATTTAGTTAATTTTTTTATTTAGCAAGGATATTCTTATTATTTATATTGTTCACAAATTCGTGTTTTTTTTTTAATACAATTTGTTTTGTTTTTTTCTTTTAAAAATAATAAATTTCAAAATTCATTATATTTTCATAATTATTTTTAAAAACCGTCTAACTTCAAAAAATTTTAATTTTTTTTGTAGAAACCTCAATGCAATAATTTCAATTTTTCTAATTTGAGAAAAAATTAATTCGAGCTTTTCTTGTTTTTTTTTAATTTTTTTTTTCACTTCGATATTAAAACAAAATTATCTAAATTAAAAAATTAATTCAAATTGAATTTTGTGCTAAAACTTTACACTTTGTGTAAAAAAAAAAAAAAATTACACTAGCTGCTGTCCACATGAATTTTCTATGTTTTATCTTGAGATTGAAATATGTATCTTACAAAATAAAATAATTAAAAACAAAAAATTACATAATTTTTTTTTTTATAAATAAAAATTATAATTACAAAATTAAATTAATTTTAAACTTGTAAAAAAGTAAATTAAAATTAATCTTTAATATTTATTTTTTTTATTTTTCATTTTTTTAAATTTTTACTTGATTATTTTTATATTTATTTATTTATTTATTTATTTTTTTTTTTGTGCAATTATTACAGCATTTTTGTATCACAATTAAAATCATTATAATAAGTATAATGAAAAAACAAAAAAGAATAAACATTTTATTGGTATTATTAATTTAGAACAATTTAGAAAATATTTTTAAAAAAAAATTTTAAATTTAAATTTAAAAAAAAAATAACGAAATAACAAAAATTTAGTTTACAATCAATTGCTTTTTGTACGTGACGAAAAGTTACAAAGGTAGAACGAAATTTTAAATGTACATGGTCACATGGATATTTTATCATAAGTTATTCTTGGTTTAAAAAATTTAAATCATGTTTCTTTCGAATTGCGCTTTTAATTAGTTTCATGTAAGTCGGAACTATGAAGATCGAGACTGTAATTTAGAGTCTAACTCAAGGTATACTGCTATTTTTTACTCGTGTAACTCAATTATCGTGGAACTCAAGAGAGTCTTGTGGTTAACAATAAAATTCTAGAAAGAATTCAATAAAAAGTTTATTTGACGTAGCTTTTTTTCCGAATTCTTGTCTAATTATATTTTTCTCAAGAGGATAATTCACTAAATTTCCTATCAGAGAATAATCTGAATAGCTGATTTGAAATCATAGAAATAACGAAGATATTTGTACCTATAGGCTTAGGGCAATGTTTAAAATTATATTTTTTTAGAGTTATCAGGAGCATAGAAACATCCAACAAGCATGATTCTTACTCATACACAGATTTCTTTTTCGACATACACAGTCTCAAAATAAGAGAAAGAAGAAGATAATATGAATCTTTTTTGTGTAGTTTTAAATTACTTTAAAAATGTTTAAGTTTAAAATTACTAAACTTTGAGCTAAAAGTCTGTATAATTAATAAGCTGCTTCTTTCTTTCTATATCATTCCTAAACATCTATTCACTTTGCATCGTAACTGTACTATGACAGTCATGATGTATGTAAAAAAAAAATAATTGCAGCATCATATTATTCATATTCATAATTATTCACAATGTGCTAGTTGCTCAACTTTGCTGTCGTCAAAAATTTCACATTGAGTTTTGAAATGCGATGCTTTGTCATCACTGTATATGGTTGACTTTTGACATTGTAAAAAGACAGTCGTAAGACGTTCACGAATTAAACCTTAGTATTCATTTTTTAAAGATTTTTGGAAAATAATGAATGAAGATTAAAGTAAAAAATCTAACTGGACATCACTATTCAGCCGTTGACAGCTATTAAAAGTTTTCAAAAAAAACTTTCTTCATTGAAAGCCTTAAGAAAGCTTTGTTAATGAACGATTAAATCAAGCATTTTCAATTTTTAATCGAAATCATTGATTCAACTATAAAATTCTGTGAATCAAAAATTTCTAATGATAAAATTATTCAATTTTTAAAATTCCATTGTGCCTTTAAACTTTTCAGTACATTTTTATCATTATAATTAAAATTTACATATTTTTTTTGTTTGTCTAAATTCAATACAATTAATATTCATTTTACATTGTAAAAAAAAATAAAAATAAATTAAAATAATTAAAAAAAAAAAAAACCTAACTCATGTGCGTGTATTTTTTTTTCTTTTACTTTTTTTGTTTTATGTAAATGTGTGGTAAGTAGTGTGTGTAGAAAGTGTTTGTGGTATGTATAAATATTTGAAACCTAATTTTAAGGAGATTGTCTGTATATAAATATTTATTAAATATGTTTTTTGTCTTAACAATATTAGAGAAATGCTTTCTTCTTATTTTTTTTTTTCGTTTAAATTGATTTTTAATTCAGTTTTATATTTACTTTTATCAATTTTTTGTTGTTGTTGTTGTTGTTTCATTCATGTTTATTTTTTTCTTCTTTTATCTCTACGACAATAATAAAACAAAATTTATTAATTATCTATTCATTTTTTTTTTTTTTTCAACATTTAAGCCACAGATTTTATTTCTTCAATTAATATACTTTTTTTTTTTAAAAGATTACAATTTAAATTGTGTTTTGCAATTTTTATAAATTTGTGCTATTTTTTTGTTTTTTATTTTTAATAAAAAGGGGTTGAACGCATGTTAATATATGTATATTTTTAAATATTTGTGTTTTTTTTTTTTTTCATTTCTTGAAGTATATTTTTTTCTTATCAAATTGTAAAATTGTTTTTTTTTTTTTCGTTTAATGTGTGTGGGTGTTTCTCTTTCTTCTACAAATACTATTAAATACTATTAAGATATTTGATGAGTTTTTATTATTATTAATATTTTTTTTTTTTTTTTTTGCTATCTTTTTTATTTTCTGTAATTAATTTCGTTATTATTTTTCTGTTAAAACACCAGAAAAAAAAAAATAAATAAAAATTATATTAAAAATTTAAAAAAAAAAAATTAACCTAAGTTTGTTTGTTTTATTTTTTGTATTTAGTTTTTTTTTTCTACTATTTTTATAGTAATGAGTTTTTGAGACATTTTTTTTTTTAATGATGTACACGCCATAATTAATTTAAAAAATTTTTTCTAATAAAATAATAACAAACTGAAAAGGAAAAAATAAACAAAAAAAAATTTAAAAAAGAATTAAATTACAAAAAATAAAAATAATAATTACAAATATAAAATTAAAAAAATATATATAATAATTATGTCCCTATAGTATGCGATTTCCTTAAGCGAATAATAATTGCTGACATGACTAATGCTTCTTTTTTTTTTATATTTTGTTTTTTAATTATTTTTTTTCCTGTTTCTATTTATTTAATTTTTTTTCTTTTTTTCATTTTTAATGATAATTTTTTTTTTTTTTATATATAAGTCTTATATTTGTTTCATTAGTTCAATTTATTCTTTTGTTTTTTTTTTTTTTAAATCCTCTAAACTAAATCAATTGATGGGTTTTTTTCTTTCATATTTTCCCTTTTTTTCCAATTTTTCAATTTTTTAATAAAAATTCTGTTTGTTTATTTTTTATCTCTTCAATTAAAAATAAAAAAAAAAGAGAATAAAAATTCAATATCAATAAAATTCAGTTATGTTTTTCCATCGTAAAAAAAAAGAATTAATTTCTTTTTTTATCCTTGAATATTTTATTTTAAATTTATCAGCTTTCTGCTGGTGTTGAGGAAACACTGTGACTAGTTAATAAATGTTCAGGAATGGGTACTGGTTTTGTTCGTGCTGATTGTTTTTTCTAGAAAATGAAAAAAAGAAAATTAAAATTATTTTGCACAATAAAAATTCAATTTTAAATCTTTCGAAGCACACATACACACACACATTTGAAAAATGTGCTTCTAAGATTTTATTTATTTTTTTTTTTAATTCAAATAGTAATTTGTTTTTAGTTGTTGTTTACCTTCCGTCTAAATGGAAAACATCCTGGTTTTTCGACTACTGGTGTTGCATTTATTAATAAATCTGATGTTGGACAATAATTTGGTCCAAATATATTTAATTCACGATAACAATCTGTTTCAATCATTTCATTTTGCCATGATATCGATACAGAACCAGTATTAAATTTTGAATAAAAATTTACATCAGATTCATCGATATTAACACCTTTAACTGTTGAAAATTGTTCAATATCTAATACATCTTTGGCATAAACAGCATGTGGCTAAAAAAAAAAACAAAAAATAAAAACAATTTTAATATGTTAATTTAAAAAAAAGTTCCATTAAAAAAAAAAAACTTACATCTGGAACAAATGGTGGATCAACCATTCCAGCTTCTAATCTTTTCCAATTATAAGAACTAAAAAATGGATGTAATTTAACTTCTCTTGCACCATATCTACCATTTCTACATCCTAAACGTATTTTAACTGATTTAGCTAAAAGCTGTTGGCACAATGATTTGGCTTCATCACTAAATTTTGATGAATATTTTTCTGAATCTTCCTGTAAAAATATAAATTTCCAAAAAAAAAAAAAATACATAAAAATAAAATTCAATAAAAAACAAATATGAAAATTACATATTTCACAGAATTTAGAAATTCATAAATCCAAGACAAAATACTTTTGAAAAAATAAAAAAAAAAATTAAAAAACAAATATTTTTTCTCATCTTTTTCAATGTGAAATCACATTTTTCATCTTTCATTTTTTTTTTTCTGTATTGAAAAATACTTTTTGCGCTTAAATTCAAAATATTTTTTTTTTATTTTCTATTTAAACTCATTTGAAAATTTTCCTGTACTTTATATCTTGTTGATATGATTAATGACTTGACTCTAAAAATCTATAAATGCCATATTTTTTTTGAGTAAGTAGAAAAAATATTTATGATAAAGCAAATCGTTTATCAATTTTAATTCATAAGAAGGCTATATAGGAAAAATAAATCAATTTAATTTACGTTATTTTGCTTTTTCTTTTCATTTTTCTTGTTGTTGTTGTTTTTATTTATTTGAAAAATTTTAAATTGAAAAATGAAAGTACAATTTATTGTGTAGAACATTTTTTTTTTATTTTTCTGTTATGAGATTTTTTTAATCAATGTATGATTTGTCTAGACTTGTAGATGAATCAACATATTGAAACGACATGATGAAACTTTGTAGTTTTTTTTCTAAAGAATAAACACAGAGAACAGGGTGTTTCAGGATTTGTTGTTCATTAAAGCGAAAACAGTCTATTCGAAAAACAAAAAAAAAAAACAGTCATACACAGCATTTTGACAAACAAGAGATTTTAAAGATTAAAAATCAATTTTTTTTTTTAAATTTTGGTTCAATTTTAACCAGGGACCAAGTACCATTGAATGATTTTAGTAGAAGCTTTAAAAATGAAGAAGAAATAGAGTCATTTGTGCACTTATTCTGTGAATATCCAGCTATAAGAGAACGACGGATCGCTTGTTTGACATAGCTGAGATTGCACTAAAGCAACTGAGTAGATTTTTATAAAAATCTGGATAGTTTTCAGGAGAAGCTACAAGCATAATGAAGGCCATTCACAATAGGCTTTTTGGCCATCTGAGAGAACTTTCTACCGAACTTAACCTAGCACAGAGACACAATTATAAAGTATGAGTCCCTGATTTTAGATGATTTTTATAGATTTTAAAGCCTAAGAATGTAAAACAATAAATTATCTTGTTGAAAATTTCTAAAGAATCACTTGATAAGGAAAGCTTTTCTACATTGAATAAATTTTAAAATTCTTCTTAAACATTTTCTTGTGGTTCTTTTTTTTTTTTAATTTCATTGTTTCTATCCTCATTAAAAGTACTTAAAAAATAATTAAAAAAAAAAAAATGGCATTAAAATGAATCTATTATTATCATTGGGCGGTGTCATTTATGATTCAGTGAATACAATAGACAACACACTATTTAATATTTAATAGATTCTTTGTTTTTTTTTTATCATTATCATTATTATTTTATTTTTGTTTTTGTTCTTATTATCGTTCAATGACTTTCACTTCATTGTCAATTCTTATTTTATGAATAATAATTTTACAATATTTTTGCAAATGTGCTTCTATAAACATTTTTTTTCACATTTCCTACATTGTAAAAAAAAAAAAACAATTACCATTGACTTAAATTAAATATCGAATAATTGAAAAGCATAGAATTTTCTTTTAGTAATTTAATGGTTAACAAAATAAAAAAAAAAAAAAAAAATTAATGAGACCAGAAAAATATACATATTTCAAATGACTTCTCATCACGACATTATAAAAAATAAAAAATTTCATGAATGTACTCATTATTCAGTCACCTTTTTTTTTAGAATTTCATTTTTTATTCATCAGTTAGTAATTATTATCGCATGGATGAATGCATACAAATTCTACCTTTCATGTAGTATAATTTTCTATTTTTTTTTTTTTTTTTTTTTTTTGTTTCCTCGTACATAATATTTTATTTTTTATTTTTTATTTTTTTTTTTTTTGACTATGTATGAACCATGAAGATACATAATATGTACTCTACATTTGTACGAGTACATATAATCCACAATTACTCTGGTATATGTATTTAGTATACATATGTATATAAATTTTAAATTTTCATCCCTTTTTGTCATTTATTTTATACATATAAAGTATACATATAAAATATATATTTTAAAATGTGGAACCATCAATCGAAAGCAATCAGTAAATAAACAAAAGAAAAAACCAGACAGTATTATTAAAATGGGGGATAGATACAATGTTCATTATTCTTTCATTTTCAATGTACTATTGAGCTTTTTCAAATGCAATGCAGCAGTACTTTCAAATTTAAAATAACGTGTACTTTTTTTTTTCGTTTTCATTTTTATTCTTTTTGTTTCCCTGTTGTTTTTTTGTTTCTTTTTTATTTTTTGTTTTTTTTTTTCGTTTTCATCCATTAAAAGTCTTATAAATAAAATATGAGACCATTTTGTGCCAGGTAATTGAGTTCTATACATATTGCATCATTTTGTATATTTGTTTTCACCTCCTTATTTTTTTTATTTTTTCCTTTCTTATTTTAATTTTGTGTTGTTAGAGTTTTTTCTTTTTCTTTAAAAATTTTTATATTATGCTTACCTTAACTCTTCTATCAACTTCCTCCCTTTTAACTTTCTCCTTTCTCATTCTAAATGGTGCCTGACCCTCAATCATTTCATATAGTAAGCAACCAAAGCTAAACCAGTCTGGAGAAAATGAGTATTTTTCATTATCGATAACTTCTGGAGCCATGTATCCTTTTTTATTTATTTTTTTTTTTTTTTTTTTTTTTTTTTTCATTTTTTTTTATTGTTTCATTGTTTTGATGGAATTGTTTTTAAAGGAAACCAAAAAATAAAAAATAAAAGAAAAGAAATCGATTAGCAATTCATTGAATGTAATTTATTTTTTGCATAAAAAAGTTACTTTTTTTTATTGTTTTTTTTTTTTTTTTAATTTTTTTTTTTAAAAAAACTTACCTACAGTACCTACTCGTCCTCTAACCATTTCACCTTCTGGTATTTCAACAGCTAATCCTAAATCAGATATACGTACATGACCATGATCATCAAGTAATATATTTTCTGGTTTACAATCTCTATAAACTATACCCTGTTGATGTAAATGTTCTAATCCACAAACAACTTCAGCTGCATAAAATTTCGCTCTATTCATTTCAAAACCAGGTTCACCACCCATATTATATATATGAAATTTTAGATCACCACCTATATATGAAAATTTAAAAAAAAATAAATAAATAAATAAATAAAACGAAAAATATTGGTAAATTTTTATTTCAAAAAATTATGAATTTTAAAAGAAAAGAAAATAAAAATACATTAACATACCATTCATAATAGTTAAGACTAAACAAAGAGCATCTTTTGTTTCATATGCATATGCAAGATTTACAACAAATCTTGAATTAATTTTTTGTAATATTTGCTTTTCAATTAATACCATTGATTCACCTTTCCTTTTTTTAATTCTTTTCTTTTCTAATTTTTTGCAAGCATACATTTTACCAGTTGCACGTACCTAAAAAAAAAAAAAAAAAGACAAACATTAACTCAAAAAAAAAAAAAGAAAGACAATTTTTTTAATTAAAAATTAAATTTAAAATCGAAAAAAAAAACAAAAAAAACAATCTTATTCATCATAATTAATTTATTTCAATTACCTGACATGCACATACTTCTCCAAAGCCACCTTTACCCAATACCCGATACATTCGAAATGTTTTATATGTGACTGGTTGTGCTTCTAACCATTTCCATTGCAAATATCTGAAAATATACAACAAACAAAAAACAAATTAAGTACATATATCGGATATTAAATTTATCATATAGATGAAAGAATATATTTTATTTATTTATCTCAGGATAATTATCTTCTTTTTTTTTTTTCGTTTTTATCCTCAAAAAATAATTAAAAATCAAAAACATATAGGTACATCAAATTAAATTGAATTAATTTTTGTTTTTTTTTTTTTTGTCGATTAAATTGATTTTCAATAAATTTAAAAAATAAAAAATTTTTATCATGTATCATTTTAATCTTTGGAAAAATTAATAAAAAAAAAATTTTATGATTCAAAAACAACAAAAAAAATAAAAAAAATCAATAAAACATCAAAATGATATTATTAAAAGCAAAAGATGACAAATTCATAATAAAAATCCAAACCATATAAGATACAACTCATATGTATCTCAGCAAAAAAAAAAAAAAAAAAAACTTTATTTCGTCCATTCTCTCTTTATTATGAAATCAAATTTAGGACATTTGCTATTGATGTCATTAAAAAGGACAAGAGAAGTAAAACAAACAACAAAAAAAAAAAAAAAAAAACATAAAGTCATCAGAAATATAGAATTTTGGTGTAATAAAAATTAATGATACATGAAAACGTGTACCAAAAGAAAATTTTATGAAATTATACATAAAAATTGAGATAATGTATCAAAATTAATACATAAAAAACAAAAACAAAGAGAATTATTACGTTGATTAAGATATGTATTTTTTTTTTTTCTTTTTTTGTAAATCAAATTAGAGATACATAATAAATTTAATGATAAATGTTTTTTTTATATTATAGAAATAACGGTAATATCAAATATAAACAATGAGAAATTCATTAGGGACCTTTTATTTCAATTATTATTAAAAGAAAAACAAAAGATTTTTTATTTTTATATTTTTTTTTTTTTTGTAAAGGAAATTTTTTAATAAAAATCAAATTTCACGCATCACAAAATAAATTACAAAACAAAAAAAAAAACAACAACAACAAAAAAAAAGGAAGAATATTATGCAATGAAATCTCCCTGAAGGATGTCTATAAGATAAAATCAGTAAATTTTGAAACGAAAAATGATCCTAATTTTTGAAACTTTTAAAAATTATCATAATGAGAAAATTTTTTAAATTCCCAAAGATACGTTTTTTTTTCTTTTTTAGTAATTTTCGCTAAACGAAAGTCAGAAGAAAAAAAAGATAATAAGGAAATTTTCAAGTGTAAATTCTTATATGTTTGATTTTTTTTTTTTTCATTTAATTATCATTATCTGTTGTTCGTTTTTTTTTCTTTTTTTTTTGTTGAATTGTCTTGTTCAGACTTTTAATTTATTTTCTTAAAAGCTTGATTTTCATGAGAAATTTAAGAAATGTTTTTGCTTTTTTTCTAGAAGAGTAATCATTATATATTTAAAGAATTTTAACACTACTTGAAAATATTTAGCTAATTTTGGATTTTATTTTCAAAGAAAATTTCAACTCACTGAATTTTTATTTAAAAAAAAAAAAATATTTTTTCTAAAAAAAAAAGTTTCAAAAAGAAAATCTCATAAAAAATCGAATGACTTTTTAAGTTTTTCAATAAATAATAAAATTTAATTACGCCAAAATTTTTTTAATAGCGTCGTTATTTATTTTTTCTTTTTTGCTTGCAATTTGACATTTCTCAAGGGTTGAGTAGATATAGAATTAAAAATGATATAGTAATTCATTATTTTGAAATATAATGTATTTTTTTTTTAAGAAATAAAAATTATAATGAAAGCAAAAATGACATTCATTAAAACAAAAATGACAAAATTTCTGCAAAGTAAAAAAAAAAAAAACTTAATTATAATCTCCTACAAAAGTATTTACACGCGCGCAAAAATATAATCTTTTGTACACACAAAAAAGGACTCCTATAAAAATATATTTTATATAAGTACATAACTAATCACTACATTTATTTTTTTTTGTATGTATTTTTTTTTTTTTTTGTTGTTGTTGAGATAATTAAAAATACAAAAACCACAAAAAAATTACTAAAAATCAGAAATTTAAATTAAAAAATAAATATTAATCCTTGAATTACTCAAAATCTTTACTTGAAAAACGTAATATTCTTTTTTTCAGATTATATTTTACAAAAAAAAAAAAAAATTTCTTTTTATTCTATTTTTCAAATTTAAAAGAGAGAGAAATTGATAAATTAAGCCATTCTAATTTTAATTATTACTTTTTAATTGTTAAATCCTATTAAATTTTTTTTTTTATTAAAAAAATTTTAATAATAGCTCAAGTGTATATACAAAAATTTCTATTTTCTTCCTTTTTATTTCAATTAATTTCAAAATGTGATAAAGAAAAGTCAAAAACAAAAAATCAACAATCATTAAATTTTCTTCTGCTAAATTAATTTCAGTTTTTACAATTGATTTTCTTCTTTCTTTTTCCAAATTTTATTTATTAATATTTTTTTTCTTTTTTTTAACAATAAAAATTTTTCAATTTTGATAAAATCAAAAACACAACAGTAAAAATACACATTATATTTTTTTTTCTTTTTCAATTCTAAAATATGATATATTTTTTTGATATTTCTGCAAAATTAATTTTTCAAAAAAAAAAAAAAAAAAAAAATTTGTATCGATTCCTATTTTTCGGGAAATTTTTTTATTACATTTTTCATGGATTTCATGTAAGATATTTTTTGTGTTATGCATACATACACATCGCAAATATCCACTTTTTTTTTTTCAATTCTTTTATTAATTCAACATGGAACAAGAACACATTACAGCAATTCATTTTAATTGAATGCGATAAATTGAACAAAAAAAAAAAATTAAGTATAAATAATAACATAACGTAAAATAGGTAAATCATACTGTTTAGAATCACATTTTCCACTTAATTATCTTTTCATCGAAACTTAATTAATTAAATGTGAACAAACATACAAATTTTTTCTCTTTCTTTCTTGTACATATGTTGAATACTCGTACACACAAACAAAAAAAAAACTCTGTGTACTCTACATTAAATTTTCTTCCTTTATTTTGTTCATTTTCATTAATATTTTCCTCTTTTTTTCTTCTTTTTTAGATTCTGATTCTGTTTCCTTGAAATTTAATTTCCGTTTTATATTTTTATTCAGAGAAAAAATAAAATACAACACACAAAAGAAAACTAAAAAGCAAAAAAAAAAAAAAAAACTAGTTATATATGAACCATAGAATTTTTGTATAGTCAGAGAGAAGATATGCGAGTATGTTAGTTATGAAATATGTAACCGAATATAAAATATATAAATATGATGAAATATTTAAAGGTGAGAAAAAAATGAAAAGGGGGGGTTTAAAGGATATAAAATGTGGTCATACCTGAACACATTGGTAAATATTTCATTTTATTTAATTCCGTTTTGTTTTCTTTTTTTTTTTCTCTCTGACCATTTTAATGTTGATTTTACGTTACTTCATTTATTTTTTATTTTTTTTTTTTATTTATTTTTTTTTTTTTTTGTGAATGACATGTAGAAAAATTTTGTGTGTTGGAAAAATTACCGTCGAGTAGAATTTTATTAAAATGCATATAAATTTAATGTAAATGACAGTTTTTTTTTTTTTTTCATCTTCATATATGACATAAAATTAATTAAAAAAAATATATACGTATTTTATTTTCGTTTAATAAACACACATACTGTTTTTTTTTATTTTTTATTTTTTTAAATGTATCCTTTTTAACATGAAAAACACACAAAAAAAAAAAGAATTTTGTAAATGTAATTTACTTTTTTTTTTAAGAAAAAATTACATTTTGGTTTTTAATTTGAAAAACAAAACAAAATAAAAAAAGAAGTAAAACATGAATTTTATTAAGTATAACATGATTTAAAATGACGTACGTAGTATGTATGTATACGTGTTTTACATACATCGTCATTATAATCATTTATTCAGGAAAATACAAATGAAAAAAAAAACAACAACAAATTATGTATATTCCCCTTTTCATTTTTCGTTTATTAAATAAAATTAGAATTTTTCCAATAAAAAGAAAACCAAATAAATTTATAATAAATTACATCCAACCCTACATATAACTGGCAGATCAATTTTGTTTAAAAACTGTCAAATATATACACTTTTATGGAAATATGTATATTTTTATTTTAAAGAATTGTAACTCAGCATATCGTAGAACAATAGTCGATATTTTTTTATATAAATTCACAACTGCAAATATTAGACTTTAAAGATATGTATGTATTTCAGCATCCTGTTAAGCAAATACCGCAAATTTGTAGATCTATCAGACTTGAGATGTTTCTAAAACAAAAATAAAGTTGCGTATAATTTTTTCTACTAATCTTGAACTAGAGTTTTGAAAATAAGGATTCAATGAAGGATTTGATGAAGTTTCAAGGTCATAGTACAAATAAGGATCAAAATCAAAGAGTACTTTTTTGTATACGATCAGTCTTTTCTAGGGTTACGTAAAAGAAAATCTTAAATACACAAAACAATTACGTACTTTAAATTTATGTAAAAAAAAATAAAAATAAAATAAAAAGATATGTAATTGAAAAATTCTCTATTTTACATTTAAAATTTTCTTTTATTTTTCCTCTTTTTTTTTTTTTTAGATCGTTAGAAATTCTAAAAATGATGATAAAGGTAAATGGTACATGTCTTTTTTTCAATCAAAAATCTTTCAATACATTAAAAATAAATACAAAACATCTAACACAATTTAAAATGTGGAAACAAAAAAAAAAAACAAAAAAAAAACAAAAATTCGTAATGGAAAAGAATTCATTGATGAAAAGAAAAACGAACACATAAGAAAAAAAAAAAATAAAAGACATAGAAAATGGAAAGAAATAAAATTTTTCTTTTCAAACAGTTTTGTGAAAGAATATTCATACCTGCATTATATACATATTTTTTTTTTATCCATTTTTCTTTGCAAAAATTATTCAGTATTATTTTACATGAATTGATATTTTCTGTCGCAGAAAATTCAAGATAAAATAAGCCCACCAAAAAATGAAAAAAAAAAATATGAATGGAGATATAGCACATAAAACCAAAATTCTACACGTGTCTTTTATATTGTATAAGATAAAAATGAAAAAAAAAAAAAACAAAAAAAAAAACAAAAAAGGTAAAAAAAATAAAAAAAAATTAGAAAAATTGACTTTGAATTGAATTAAAGCTAAAATATTGCAAAAACAAAAACAACAACAACAAAAATCAATTTTGAACGTATAGATATACTTTTTAAAGACAACATTTTTTTATTTATTTTATTTTTCATGTGTTTTTATTTTAGATTATTTTTTTTTTTTTATTTATATTTTTTTTATTTTCTTGAATATTTTCAATAACCCATTGATATATATTTTTTATTTTTTTTTTTTTTTTGTAATTTTCTATGGCGTTTGGAATAGAATTTATTAATATTCACCTTTCATTTCAATCAATCAAATTATGTAACAATTTGATTGAGAAAATGAAAAAAAAAAATAAATAAATAGTGGAAAAAAAAACAAAACAACAACATGCGTAACCGCCCACATTTATTATGAAAAATTAATTGAACGAATAAAAGTGTATAACATATCATACATATTTATGTACATATGTATAAAATAAAAATGTGTTTTCTTTTGATTGAACTATTTTGTAAAAGATGAAATTTCTTAAAAATAAGAAAAACAACAAAAAAAAAAAAAAAAGGTTTTAATTTACTGACTACTTGAATGTTCGAAAAGGTGTTTCTTTATTTTTTATTTTTTATTTTTTTATTTTTGGCAACAGACTGATATCTAAATTTAATATGGCAGGATATATATATATATATCATTTGTTGTGAAATTCGGATACTTTTATAAAGAAAAGCAATAAAGGTAAATATAGTCTGAATATTTTCTAAGAAATTAAGACTTTTATACTTTCTAACTTAAACATTGGAAACAAATTAGATACTTGTTTTTTTTTTTTTTGTTTTATTTTTAACACATCAACGACTTTATTGAATTTCTTTAATCCCTCTCTCTACTCCTTCTTAATGTAGCAGAAATATGCATGAAGTGAAAATAAATCCTTTTATATTATATTATAAATTTAAATAGAGTAAAATGTTCAGTAAGTGTAAAAATTTATTAAATATACCTTTTTCAAATTTATTTTTGATAATAATAATTTAATTAAAATTATGATTTTTTTTTATTTTTTTTTTTTTTAGAATGTATTCTTTTCAAAAACAAACAAAAATATGAATGGATGAATGATTTTTATTCTTCAAATAAAATTAAATTAAATTAAATTTATATTTAAATTATTTAATTATAAACAAAAAATTTTTTTTATTTTTATTACTAACCTGTGAAAATACATTGACATTTCAAATTCTCGGAATGGTTCACCAGCTAAAAATGATTTAACAGCATTTACGCATGATTCAAATAAATCTCTACTTCCACCTGACATAAAGATAAACACAAAAACAAAATCAAATTAAATAATATCTTTTTGTTTTTTTTTTTAATATACATAATTTTCATGTTCAAATTATAAAATTTATTTTTATTTAATAATTTATTTATGAAATGAAATTTTACTGTTGTTGTTTTTTTTTTTTTAATATTTAACTCGAAACAACAACCAAAAGCAAAAAAAAAAATATGTATATTTTTTAAACTGAATTTATGAAAATGAAAAATATTGTAAATTGAAAATCCGTGTGTACATAAATCAAAATGAATATTTAAAAAAAAAAACACACAAAAAAAATGTTCATATATGAAAAATATTTAATAATTTTATGTTTTTTAAATCTTTTTTCACCAATTCACTTTGAATTTTTTTTTTTTTTTTCTCAATTTTATTGTAAAAATTCATTAAAATACCAAATTTAAAATAATAATAATTCATTTTTATTGAATAAAAACGAAACTGTTAATTTGCTAATTAATAATTCATTTTAATTATGTGTAATTAAAAAAACAATTTTTTTTTTTTTTGCATTGATATTTTTATTTTTTTTAAATAAACAAACAATATAGGAAAAAAAAAACATATGAGTTATTTTTAATAAAACATTAAAAATAAAAGATATGATTGTAAAAATTTCTCAGTGTATTTGTTTTTTTTTTCTTTTTTTTTTTCTTTTTTATTAAAAATAGAACATAATAATATGATTTTAAAACTTTTGATGTATAGGTGATACATAATATACATATGTGAATTAACATATGCATACAAACATGTATAAAAAAAAAAAAAATTTCAACATGTTATGCACTTTGTATTTTAAATTTTAAATAAACAAAAACAAAAATTTATTTTTATAATCGAAGTGAAAATTTGAAAGAAAATATAAAATTTTAACAATAAAAATAATTTAGAGAAATGATATATGTATGTATGTATGTATGTAGGGGGAGACTGATAAAGAAATTTTTTATATACATACCCTTTATTTTAATTCGCACCTTGGCGATAAGATCATCATTAAGAACATCAAGAACATGCCATTTACAAGCTAATACATCAGTCTGTTCAAAATCTTTTGTTTTCAATTCATTTATATCTTTTATTATGCTATTGTTGTCATTTGTTGTTGTTGTTGTTGTTGATATTTGATTTATTTCAATACAATTTCCTCCAATATTATTTTCACTGATAATATCTTTATTATGATGACCATCATTATTCTCTTTACCATCATTACAGTCATTACCATTAGTACTATTACCACCACCACCTCCAGTACTATCTCCCACACCTCCTTCTCCTCCTCCTCCTCCTCCTCCTCCTCCTCCTCCTCCTCCTCCTCCTCCTCCTCCACCACCTCCTCCATCATTACCATCTTTATCACTTTTTTCTTTTTCACCATTCAATTGACTCATATCATTCGCATTATTACCATTATCTAAACCATCTACAATATTAAAACATCTATGGTTGTTGTCATTCTTATTATCATCATCAACACCATCACCATCATTAAAACTGATGGCAAGAAATACATCTCCAATTTCCTTTGCAATTGCAATACGTTTTTCATCACATTCGACCTCGTATCTAAATTATTGTCAGTAATAAAAAATAAAATAATAATAAAAACGTTATGAGAACAAAAATAAAAATATTAAAAAAAAAAACATATAAAACAATATTTTATTTTCTTAAATTTAGGTATATAGGGCAAAACATAAAAACAAAAAAATATACTTATATAGTGAATTTATTAAAGTTCACAACAATAACAATAAAAATGTAAGATACATCTTTCAATTATATATTAAATTGAAAACAGCAAAAAAAAAAAAAAAAATTTTAATTATTAATATGAAAAAAGGGAAAAATAATAAATAAATGAATAAATCAATATCTTTTGTACCTTTGAACCATATTTAGGAATGAATTGTATCTGTGGTAGATGGGTCTTTTGTTTTCGCAAAATTGCCGGAAGAGTAATCGTCCAATTGGTTGTTGATCTACAACATAACCATAACTTACATCTGAAAATATATAATAAAAGAAAGAAAAAACAATAAAATAAAATTTAATGATTAAAAGTTTTATAAAACAAAATTTTGAAATTTTATTTTTTAAATTGATTTAAGAGGGATATTCTGTAGTCTACAAAAAAAAAAGTGTAAGTAATCATCAAACGGACAGGATTTTTGAAATTCACTACCAATTACAGGTATTCCTCGAGTTACTGAGTACTTCAGTTACATGGACAAAAATTCTTTACAATATTATAGACTTATAGTTAAAATAATAAAAGTTGAGGTTTCGATACTTACACACATGGGTTTTTGTTGTTGTAACACGTTTCTTCTTTCGTATATCTACACAAAAAAGATCACTACGCCATGTAAAACATGCGCGGAAAAACCTCAACTTTTATAATTTTGACTATAAATCGTGTATCTCGAGATCGAGAGACGTATTCACCATTTTACTCGAATGAGTATTTCCCTCTCTCATATATTTAATTTATATGCGTCAGCGCTGTGCTAACATAGACCTACGGCGTTGTGGCAAATTAATTTAAAAAAAAAAGTGATTTGAGAACTGAAATTAAAATATAGTTCTGAACAAAAAAATTTGAAGATACACAATAAAATTCGTATTGATCAATCTGGTCAATTTAGTGTGTTAGATCTTAAGATATGTATTATGGGGTCTTTCAAAAATTACAAACAATCAAACTGTACAACTATGACTAATAAAAATCTTTTTAATTTCGTTAATTTGAAAAATTAATGTATGGAAATCTAAGAATAGAATAGAATACCCCCTTAATATTAAAGAAAAATTTTCAAGATTATCCAATAAAATAAAATAGCAATAATAAATTATAATTAAAAATAAATTATCAACAGCAATTATGTTTTAGTGTCTTTGATTTTATATTAAATTTTAAAAATATAAACAAAACAACAGCAAAAAAAAAAAATAAATAAATAAAGATACTATATTTTATTGTCTTTTGAACTTTTCACTTTTTATCTTTAACCTGAATTTTCATGACAGAGAAATTAAAATAATCAGCATTATAATAATAAACATTTTACATGTTATGCATGTTTATGTTATAAATTAAAAATATATATATAGTATATAAATATTTTTTTTTTTTTTTTTTTTTTTTGTGTTGTCTAGTTTTTTTCTTCTCTTTAGCTATAGTTTAAAACTAAAAGTATAAATAATTGCATAAATCTTATATGTATTATTATTATTTTTTTTTTCTTGTTTTTCATTTTTCTTTAATTATTCACTTTTAAAATAGCTCGTAAAAATTTATTTTTAGTAAAACAAAAAAAAAGATACAGATATACAGTATCTATTATACAAATATAATATATAGGATGCACCTATATATATGTATATTGTATAATAAAAATGTTTACTGCATTATTATTTGTTTATTTTAAATAAAATATAATATTAAAATAGAGGATACACAAGCTAAATGAAAAAAAAAAAAAAAAAAAAAAGATATTTATGTTGAGAGAGTAATAAATATTAATCCAACAAGATATATTATGCATCTCTTTTTTGTTTTTTTTTTTTTACTACTGCTGTTTTTTATTTTATTTTTTTTTTTTCAATATAAAAACAAAAGAATTATGGGTGAAAATTTAAATACTTTAATACGAGAAGAATTATTGTGTTGAGATATTATAGTTACTTGAATAAATTTTTATATGTTATTTTATGTATAAAGTATCTATAGTAGAAAAATATTTTTTAATGCATATTATACACATATGTACATATGTACAGTATAAATATAAATTATAATATGATATTTAAAATTTATTGTAGCACATATTTTTGAGAGGAGAAAAAAACAAAAAAAAAAAAGAAGATATATTTGCACTATTTTATATGACAGATTTTTGTTTTATTACGGTTTTTTTTTTTACACTTGAAAATGTAATTAATTTTTAAAATAAATTTTAATTACTTTTTTATGAGTTTTTATGAGTTTCAGTAATTAAGAACTACTGGACTTTTATCAGATTTTTTTTTTTTTTTTTAAATTTAGTTGAAATTTAAAAGCTTTTAGAAATTATATCAAAATTAATATTAATTATTTTGCTTTATTTATTATCCTTTTTTCTGGGTTTTTTTTTATATTTTATTTTTAAAGTATTCAACCCGAAGACTTTATGTATTTAATATATGTAAGTCAAGGAAACGAAAGTTGAGTAAATATAATAGATGTTTTTTCGAAGATTTCGAAGATGCTTTCAGATACTTTCGAAGGCCCAATCAGTACTAAAAATACGGTTTTGTTACCACATTCCGCATAACCTAGGGGAAATAACGTGAACCTTATAGGTAAAAGATATCGATTATTGACATCCAGTTTCGTTCAGCAATAATTCCATATTTCCAACCTTGACATTTGATATGCTAAAGTCAATAAAGAGAAAACTGGATATCATCCAAAGCCTTGCTATGGAAAGTGCTGGACAGCTGTAGAGATGGTGGCTGAAAGTTTCTGTGTATGCCGTTAACCACTAAGCAGGTGCGATAATAAATTACCATTACTTTGAAATTAACTAAAAACAAAAGAAGAAGAAAGGGTATTTCAAATTCAAAACTTAACATCAAAAACAGGATCATGCTCCTGAAAAGAGTCTTTTAATAAGACCGGTGCTTTTTTGAATGTATGAATGGAATAAGAGGAAATTTTGCTAATATAAAGTAGTTAGGATTAAAACATTTCAATATTCATTCAGAGAGCAGACTAAGATATAATAAAAAAAAATAATAAAGCTGATAATGATAATTAGTCCTCTTATGAGAAATAATATCTTTGAGAACAAATTCCGAAAAAGAAAATTTTCATAAAATAAAAAATTCAAATTAAAACAAAAATCGAAAGAAAAAAAAAAACAAACGAAAAAAACAAAATGAAAATAACATACCTACCTATTTTGTCTTTGAGATGAATACACTGCGATATGTGTGGAAACTGGAGAATTTTTCGCCATTTTTTACTTCTACCTTTATTACTGTCTGAACCACCTGGAAAATTTGAAAGGAAAAAAAATATAATAATAATGATTATTTCAAAACAATTCAAAATAACACATTATAATTCACTTATAAATAATAAATATTTAAAGCTACTATTTTTATAAATAAAAAATTGAAATAAAAAAAAAAAAAATCTTAAACACATAATATTACGTTATTGTATCTAATTTTTTTTTTTTTATTGTTCTTATTATTAAAAATTTCTATCACGTATTTTAATGTGTAACTAACTTTTCATAATATATGCTATATTCACTTTGAATTCATTTATTTATTTTTTTTTTTCTTTTATGATGTCAACAAGTTTACAATCTTGAAATATAAAAAAGTCAAACATAATATGTATCTATTTTAGAAAACACATTTTTAGAGAGAAAAAAAAAAGATATATGTAAATAAATTGATGGTGGAATATGGAATAAAATTGTAATAATAAAAGAGCTGCACTTGTTACTTTACTGGTTTACTTTTTTTTTTTCTTCTTAATTTTAAAAATTTCACTCTTTCATTTGAGCATGTTTTTGACTTTATTACACAGAAAAATAATAATAATAAAAAAAATTGTGTAAGTTCTCTACGTACAAGTGGAATACTCGTATATATGATGTTTCTTTATTATTATTTTTTATTATTTTTCCTTTTTTTTTTTTTTTTTTTTTTTTTTTTTTAAATAATATGCATACATATTGTATAAACACGTTTTTATTTACATTTTTATACTCAAACATGAAACATGCTTTAAAACAGAAAATAAAAAAAGATTTCATTTATCTAAAAGAAAACAATGTTAAAATGAAATGAAGCAGATGTTGACACCTTTTTGTCAATGAGCACAATTTAAAAAAAAAAAATCAAGAAAATAAAAACAATGAAAAGCTTCTTCTTTCTTTATGTGGGGTACACACATTTTTTTTTTTTCTTTTTCTTTTTTTTTCGTAATGCCATACTTTTTTTTCATTAAATTTGGAAATGTTCATGAAAATTGTTCAGATTTTAATTTTAAACAAAAAACAAACAAAAAAAAAACATCCGAAATTCAAATTTTATCATTTCAAAACTACAATACAATTCATAATATTTCTGTTTTTCCACCTCCTCTTGCAAATGTTAGATATTTAAAATTAAAATTTTAAACAAAGCTCTAAATAGACAATTCCAATACAAAACTTAAAGTTCCATATAGTGTTCCTAAATTATTAAATTACATTTAAAAAACATCCTAATTTCAGGATGAATGTGAACGTAAACTTTGGGTACAGTGGGAAAATCTCACAGAATTGGATTAAGTATGAAGGTTTCACACATCTACCATATTCTCTAAACATTTTATCGACTGTTTATTATCTTTCCAGAGATCTGGAACTCAAGTCTTCCACAATCGTCACATGGTGCATATTCTGATTAATAAAAAAATATTAAACTGAAAAAAAAGAAGTTTTAATTGTATAAAACCTAATACGAAGCTTTTTTTAGAATAATTCGAAACAAATAAAGCGGACAAAAAACCATAGTCGAACAATTGAACTATAGAAAGAAATTGGGGACTGAATAAAGTCATAACTGCAGATTCTGCAAAGAGGAACCGGAAATCTCAGAATACATTTTGTATGGCTCAGATGTACTTAACACCGGACGATACATATGTGCCACCTACCACCCAAAAAAGTTTTGGGATTTTTTGCAAGATGTTTATTACAAAAGATGGATCGCAGTAATGAAGGAATTAAAACAAAATTTAATCTAAAACAAAAACTAAAAGTAAAAGTAAAAAACACTAACTGTTCTTTTTCTTTACCATTATATACAAAGTCCTCAAAAAATTCATCTAAAAAGTGTTCCAATTTGAAATTTTAAAAAAATATCTCATAAATTAATTATATCTGAGAAGAAAAAAAAAATACAAAAATTTCAGAACACTTTTTAAAATAAAACCCATATGTTTTGTAAAAGTCAAAAAACATAAAGTATCAACATCATTCAGTTTTGCTAACAACGTATAAAGCAACAGTTCATTACCTCAAGCCTTAAGGAATAATTTAGATACACACACAAGTACAATATAAGTAGTAATAAAATAAGATGCATTCATATGATATACGATATATTTCATTTTTACGTATATAAATCCATACGTACATATGTAAATACGTAATGTTTGTACTACATAATGTACATATAAAGATATGATAGATTTTAATGCTGTTGTTTCTGTTGGTGATGCTGATAATGATGATATTCACATGAATATATTAAGCAAATTAAATAAAAAAAAAAACATCTATATATACACGTATATGATATGTGCATATTTCACCATCAATAAATTCTTATGAGATCAGATATTTATAATTTGATTACAACAAACTAATTTCAAAAATGTTGTAAAAAAAAAAATACAAAAAATAAAAATAAAACAACTTGCTGACAATGCATATATTACATTATCTACCATTTTTTTAACAAAAACAAAAAAAAAGAAAACAACACCAAGTATGTATTTTTAACACATGATTAGATTTTTATGTTGCAATATTTTTTGTAAAAAAAATTTTTTATTTTTATACATCAATTTTCAAGTTAGCATATAATTCATAAATTCATTGTATAAGTTTATTAACAAACACACATGTTTACGAGCATAATATGTGAAATTTAAAAGTATATAATTCAGACTAAATTGTCACATGAAACGATGAAACTGAATATGTGTATGAATTTTTTTTTTCATTATTCTGAATTTGGATTTTTATTTTTTTTGTTTTTTTTTTTTTTTTTTGAAAAAAAAAAAATTTCATTGATACTTGAAACGATTGATATTTTTAAAATTCTAAGAATTTTAGAATCACTCACAACGGTCATGTTTTACAACAACAACAATAACAAAAAATTAATTTAATTAATTTTAATTAAATTGCTAAGATTTTTTTTTTATGTTCACAATCAAATTTGGAATATGAACCTGAAAATTTTTTTTCGGTATCATATATAACAAACAGATGACATTCCAATTTTCTTATTTAGTTTTTTTTTTTTTTTCACATTAAAATAGCCTTAAAATTCAGATATGTACTTTTTTTGTTGTTGTTTTGTTTCATGTGTATTTTGAAAATGAAAAAACAAATTTGAAAATTCTTGTTGAAAAATAGATTCAATGAAAGTTATTTGTTTTTTTTTTTTTTTTTGTTTTTTTTTTCCAATTTAATTAAACAAAAAATAAAAACAATTAAAAAGAGACAAAAAAGAAAAACAAAACTTATTTGTTTTTTATCTTTTTTTTTTTTGCCTATTTTCAAAGCATTACTAATTAGAAATAATTGAGAGTGAAATAAGTAATTACTTAGCACAGTATTATTAAAATTAAACCGTAAACAATTTTTTTTTTTTTTTTAGACGATACGCTCTATTGTTTATAATTATATATGTAACATTTACTTATATATGTAGATTTAAAAATTAAAAAAAAAAAAAAAAAAAATTGATCGAAACATCGTTAATTTTGTTGTTTTTTTTTTTTTTTTTTTTTTCAAATACAATTTGTAATTAATAAGAAATTTTTTTATAAAAAAAAAAATAAATATTTTTTTTTTTATTTTTTTTTATTTTTGAAAATAATCATGTTTTATTTATTTTTTTATTTAGGTAATGTAAATATTTAAATTGAAATAATTCAAATATACAATTTATTCATAGTTCAAAAGATATTTATTACGTCATGATTATAATCGATATAATCTATATAATTTATATTCATTCAAACGTAATGAACAACAACAACAAAATAGTAGAGAAATAAAAAAAAAAAAAACTACATTCTTACATAGTACAATACGAGCATAAATCGTAATCAATAAAACAATAAATAATGAAAATATTATTTTCGATGTTTCTGCATGATTAATTTTCAAGTTTAAGTAAGTGTAAATATTGTAGAAAAAAAAATAATAAATAAATAAAATACTTAATATGAGAGGGAAAAAAATTAAAAATTCAACCTAACGTCGTAGGCAACGTTTTTATATTAAAGAAAATATCTTACATCAATTTGAAAAATATAATTTCAAAGAACAACATAATCTTTAGTTTCAACTCCCACATATAAATTTTATAATTTTTTTTTTTTTTGTACTTTTGTAAAATCAGTAAAAAATTCAATAATTCATATAAATTGTAATTGCAATAAATATGAAGTTTTTGCAATAACAACAAATTGTAAAAAAAAAAAAAAAATAATAGGAGTAATAAAATATCATAGTTGAATAATTTTTAATCTTGCAATAATTTTATCGCATCGTAGGAAGGATATTTTCAATAGCTTAAATCATATATGTATGTATGTATGTATATTTATATAAATATAAAATAATAAATGCATCAACAAAACAACCTACACAAAAATATTTTATGTACGTATACACAAATAATCTATACACAATACAAAAACAAATTATATCCTGACCTAATTTTGTGAAAATTTTATTTAATAGAATCTATAGCTTTTATTTTACTATAAATTTCATTAGATAATTCTTGTTTTTTTTTTCTTTTTTCAATGTTTTTCTATAGAATGTGCTTTTTTTTTATTTTTTATTTTTTTTACCTGTCAATTCAATTATTAATAATACCTACACTTCTGTTTTATATAAAATCGAAAAAGAGAAATAGAAAAAAAAAAAAAACAAGAATGTGTAAAATAAAACGAAAATATATATTTTCACCCTCTTCTTTACCAATGATTTCTAAAACAGAAGAATTTATATATGAACGCCTGCAGTATAGAGCGCTTGTAGTTAAAATTATGGTATAATAAATCAAAGAGAAAAAGTTTTTTTTTTTTTATTCTTCATACAATTTAAATTTATGATTTTTACATTTTTTGAATTTTAAAATATTTTTCAAATAGAATTTTTTATGTGAAATAGAAGAATTTTTAAAAGATAAAAAAAAAAGTATTATTTTACTTTAAAATTTTTATAATTTCTACAGGATATAAACATTTTACATGTTGCTTCAAAACAAAAAAAATTAAAATCCCCAGCAACCAATTCCTGGGGCGGGCAGTAGACGAAGCGGTAGAGTTCACTTGAGTTGGGTATAAGTGCTCGGTACTAAAGTAGTTTGGTGGCTCTGCTTAGAGACCATAAGCTAGTCCACAAACCAACTACAAGAAAATATTATTACCAGCCCTGTTATACGAATAAAATTCGTTCTCTACCAACGAATTTAGTAGTTCGCATTCCACTTTAAACTGTAGGTGCATGTATGACAAAAAGGGGCTCTACAACCCTCTGACTCGACAACGGCACTCTCCGTGCTAATTGGATTTTCAGAAGCTTCTGAGAACCATCACTTCAACTAACCAACCAATTCCTGGGAGGTGTAAATGGAAATTTGTAGAAGAAAATGTGTAAGATTTACATAATGCAAGGTAAGATTTTGTCCACTTGAAGTTGATTGACTGGACTAAATGGATTCAAACGCAGAAACATAAAAAACAAAGCATGATCAGCGGACTTTTCGTTACTGAGGATATGAAAATACTAGCAAAATTCCTTAAGATCAATATCGAAGGATCTTAAAAAGAATTAATTAGAAAATTATGAAAAACTGTTACATTGTTTTTTTATTTTTGGTTTGACAGAAGACAAATAAATGTTAAATATGTCTCGTTAAATATGATTTCATTTCTCTGTTAGTACCCCTTATACATTTGTTAAAAATTTCAAAAATAACATACATAAGTCATTTCAGTGTGTCACCTTTTCTTTTTTTTATATTTTCCCTTGCACTTTAATTTAATTTTCAGAATTTTGAATTAAACAAAAAAATAAAATAAAATAACGAGACGAAACATTTTTGTCTAAATGCCACCCATTACGATAAAAAGTAATAAATTTTATGTCTTTTTTCCTGTATCTAAATTTCTTCAGATTTTTTTTTTTTAATTACATTTCACATAAACTTACTCATTTCAAAAATGAAAATCTTTTTTTTTTTTTTTAAAAAAAAATGGACGATAAATCACATTAGACATCCTTTTCAAGGATTTTTTATTTTTTTATTTATTTTGTTAATTACCCTGTACTCATAAAATATTAAACAAAAAGAAAAAAACTATCTAAGTACCAACTATATAATCTTAAGTAGCCAATATCTTAAATTGTTCTTATAAATTATTTCTTGAGCGCATAATAGCAATATGTCATATGAAGCATTCATGAGTATATGGTGAACACATTCATGAGAATAAATGATGTAAAAAAAAAAAAAAAAAAAAAATGGAAAAAATTGCAGCAATAAGAAAATGTTTTATATAACGATGGACAGAACAATGGAAAGAGGTTAATTTACAAAACAAAACAAAAAAAAAAAAAGCAGAAGAAGAAAAAAAATAAAAGATTGACATAAGTATTATTGATAAAAATTACATGAAACGCACTTGTTTAAAGAATTTTTATATTGAAGGCAACAAACTAAATGAAAAAGAACATAGAAAACGTGATGGCAATTTTAATATATGGAATTTTTCTTATTTTTTTTTTTTATTATTTTTTTTATACATATCTGATGCTAAATATTGTATATGAGTAGACAAAAAGAATAAAATTATGATATATATAAAATAATTTTTACATAATAATTTAATGCTACAAAATTGTTGGAAAATAGAAAATTAATGGAAGAATTTATTTATTACAATGCGGTTCAAGGAATTTTATTTATTATTTTTCTTTTCTGTTAAATATTAAAAGATTTTTCAAATAACTTTTGTTATTTATCGTGATAAAAAAAAAAAAAAAAACTATCTAGCTTTTTTTTAAAAAAATTATAAATTCTTTGTAAGGACTTTTTTGTTTAATTGCAAAAAATCACCTTGAACTCAATCCGAATAATATTTAATTGAAAAAAAAAAAATTTAATAAAAATTCAAATTTCTACCTACATCAGACAGCTAGCTAGCTAAAAAAAAAGTATCTAATCAATTACTATATGTATATATGAATAAATAAAATTTATAAATTATATATTATAAATTACACCACCTACCCAATCAAAAAATTCATTTCAAATTAACTATAGATAGACCATTAGACACACATTTACTTACAATTTTACTTAATGATTATACAGTGAACGACAGACACCGCAAATTATTTTCATTTATTTTTTTTTTTTTTAAAAAGAGAAAAATAAAGATAAAAATATATAATTTAATTAAATTTTTTTTTGTTTTGATTTGTTGTTATTTTTTATTTAAGAAAAATGTTTGTTTTTTTATTTTTTACTCACGGTCAAAATTAATGTGACATGTTTGACATGATTTACGCCAATTGGTTAATTTTATAATGTGAATCAATTTAATCAAAATTATTGTAAAATTACTTTATGTAATTTTAATTCTTTTAATGTTTTTGCTGCAAAAACATGTGCAGATATTATTTATTAAATAGATACAATCTGTAAGATACATATTATATAAAGCAGGCATCAATGAAAATTCAGACTGTTTATATGTAAGTAGTTAGTATTTTTCTGCAATTGTTATATACAATAAACAATCACATCAATTTAAAGTTAATTTAATATTACTTATTATGATATGTACTCTTCTTCTTTAAACATCTTGTGTAAATATAGATACTCATCATATTTCTTATTTAAATTATATTCCATTATTTTGAAGTGAAAATAATTTTCAAATTGAAAGAATGCTTATTAAATTAATGTTTGACATTTTCTTATTCTTCTTCATTTTTTTCTTGCTAATCAATTAACTCAATCAAAAGACGCAAATATCTACGAGTATCTATCTATCTAAATTTTTTTTTTTCTTCTAAAGATTGCAGACGCAAACAACAAATAATTTTCTATTGAACAACTAAACTATCTATAAATTCATATTATTTTTCCATTTATGGTTTCAAAAAAAAAAAAAAAAAATGAAATATAATAAAATAACAATAATTTGTGTTCATAATAAAATCAAACAAAACATCATCGTCTTATATAAATCTGTTTGGCAAATATTTAATATTTATAACATTCCCTCACTTATCATGACACTAATTTTGTGTGATAAGTATGTTCATTAAGTCAATTGATCCCCACGTCATAGACGACACATTATTATTATTATTTAAAATGTGTGTAAAAAAAAAAAAAAGTAAAACTTGTATTTTGTATAAAAAACAAAAAAAAAAAACAAAAAAACAAAGCTTCAAATGGAATTTAAAATTAAAGCGGGATTAGACAAAAATAATGACGATCTTGTATCTTGTTTTAATGATAATAATAGAAAAAGAAAATACATACAGACAACATAACATAAATCGTGAACTTAGTAGAGATACATATGAAATGCATGAATGCGATTTAAGAGGGTACTTGTGAAATAATTTTTCGAATTTTACAAAGGGCCATCATTGTAAGAAACAAAACAAAAAATGATTCTACATATTTAACCCTACTACGTCGTCTAGATCTTCATCGACTCAAACGTGTAAATCGTGATTAAAATCATTATGTCAATAAAAAAAAATGACTAAAAACAATCTGGCTTGAAGCGAACAGCGTAGAAAGGTTGAATAGTTTCTTTTTGGAAAAGAAATATCAAGTTATCTTTCAGCTTATAAATTTTTTATGTTGCTTGAAAATTTATCAGATTTGTACCATATTTTTATCAAATTTTAAGATCTATAAGAAACATCTATAAAACAAAAGTATCTTACAACTGATAATTATTTTACATTTTTCAAAATCATCATAATCATACAATAAAACACCCTGCATATGACATTTCCAAACACTTTATAATACACAATCTATGGTTCATATATTTTTAGAATCACACATACATATGTACATTATTATTATTATTATTGTACAAACTTTAGGAGCGCTAATGATTGCATTGTTGTATTTTTTTTTATGTTTAAAATGATTCGCGTCAATTTTGATGTCAAGAAAATATAATTTAGGCCAATTAATATGATGGAAACACTTTTATTTAATTCTGCGGTTTTCTTTATATACTTTAAAAGATTTTATTATTCTTTCTTTCTCTTTTTTTTTTTTCTCTTTCAAAATTCAAATGAAAATACAGTCATATCATAGATATAATTTAATATATTTAATCACATCACATAAGAAGTGAAAATATTGAAGAAAAAAAAAAAACAAACCTTGTTATGTGTCTGCAATTTTTATAACGAGAGACAACGTAAATGTTGAAATTATGATTTTAATTCGAAAAAATATTTAATGTATATGAAAGTGAGGAGTAATTATAATGAACAGGGTTGTCACTTTATTATAGTTTTGGTAGATTTTTTTTTCAAGTTATAGAGTATCCCTTTGTAGAATTAGCGATAATACAAGATTTGTGGAGAAGCCGGTATAGTATAGGAGAAAGTAAAAGTTTGTGAGCTTACCTACTATAAACAAAATATACAAAGCATGAGTTATGAGTAATCTATATACCAATTAGTTTACTTACTTCTCGATTGACCGTCGAAAGACAAACGTCATTAAAAATAAATTTTATAAATTCTCAATTCTATAGAGGGGTCAAGAGATAATATTAAAATTCTTTTATATAAAGCAATCTACTAAATTTTATCAGAAAATATCTATTATTTTATCTGAAAATAAAAGTAACAATCTGACAACACTAATCACAAGATTAAATTGTACAAACACATGAAATATTTAAGTTTAAAAAATAATAATATGTAACAATAAAGATATGTGATGAAAACGTTATTTAAATTTCTCTTCTTCTTTCTTTTTCATGGACAATAAGCTTTATTTTAATGAATTTTATCCAACAGAACACACACATGTTGTGCTGACACACGTGCATTTTAAGCAGCAATTAATTTAAAATTTATTTTTTTTTTTTTTTCGTATGACGACAATCGATATAAATTTAATATTAAAATGAGAAACAATTAATCCTGTATAACATTTTCATTCTCGTTTGACAAATCAATCTCGTGTATCCTTCAATGTTTATATAGGATGGATAACTCGATTTGATTAGGACACGTGTTTACTCTAAATTTTCTCCAAATACATATTCTTGTTCTTGATACAAATTAAATAAGAATAAAAATTTGCATTTTTGTCTTTGATAAGTGAATCTAAAATCAAAAAAAAAAAAAAACAAAAAAAAAAAAAAAATTTCATAGGTTAAATTAAAAAAAAAGGGGACCTACCATGAATTTTTGAGTCAAAAAAAATTATTTATATGCTAATTGACTTTGCTCTTCTTCTTTTTTTTTTTTTTGTTTTTCAAATATTTAAAATTTTAATTTTAATTTGCAAAACTTTCTTTCTAAAGAAAAGACTTTAATTGTAAAATCTTGAGCGTCTTTAAAAACAAATCTTTAAGATACTACTTACAAAGTGTATGAATCGTTGTCGTTCTGTGAAAACTCACTAAATCCATTTTTGAGTAAAATAAGTTAAAACGTTGACGCTCACCTATGATGAACAACAGAGAATTTATTAGTTTTGACACCAAAAAATGTTCATATTTCTATTTCTATAAAAGATCAGATGATCCAAATGATTTATTCGTCATTACAAATCGAAATACAGTAGATGTGTTGATTTTCACTTTAAATTCTTTAAAACTTAAACTTAAAAGTATCATTTTGGGTTTAGTAAGTTTTCACAAATTTTAATTAAGTATCTGCTGTAGAACTTACTCATTTATTATACGTATTTCTAACTCAATTATATATGTATGTATATGTATATTTATTTAAAATTTTAATTAGAAAACTTCATTTAATAAGTGAATTTCCTTTTTCGTAAAATTTATTATTCAAAAATATTTCAAATATTCTACAAAGAAAAGTTCCTACTAAACTATTGGTATATAAACAATATTCAATATTTTAATTAAGTACTCTACAGAAACCTTAATTAATTTACTTTCACCAATATTGTTTATTATATTGAAAAACAATATTTAAGAAAAATAGAGAGAAAAGCATCTTCCACCCAAGGTATGTAATTAATAATGTTACATACTTTAAAAAAATTTATATGTATGTATATGTTGTTGTTATTATTCTTGAAAGAGAAAATAAAGATACAATGTATGTATATTAGTTTCTTTTCTTTTTCTAATTACTTAATATAAATAGAATTTAAAAGGTAATTTACCGTAAACAAATGACTTCATTAATTTTTTAATTATTCAAACTTCAAAGGAAAACTTTGTTCTTATAATTAACTATTTTTTTATAATTTACAAAAAAAAAATAAATAAATAAATAAAAAAAAATCTACAAATAAATTATTCATTTTGGACTTTATCACAGAAAATATAAATTATCTTTTTTATTTTTGCTTAAAGTTACATTAAAAGTACGTGCAAAAAATTTCATTATAAATAAATTATTGTCTTTTAATAGTCGAATCAATTTTAGGACATTTTCGTCAAAAAAAAAAACATTTTTAAATTTAAATATCTCCGAACCCTGTTATTTGATTAATTTAAAATTTCTGAATGGTATTCTTCTGCTTATTTCCTGTTAAACCCTTTTTTAAAATGAAATAGATTTTTTTTTAACAGGACATGAATTACAGGGCACAAAAAAAAACTACAAATATAGGCATACAAAAATTGTTATAAGTATGAAAGTTTTATGACTTGATAACTTTGAAGTGTTATATGAGCTTTGAGTCAAACAAGATGTAATAGATCATAAAATACATATGTACATATTTCAAGAAAACTGAAACAGACATTTTTTAAACATACATACTATTATGAACAGTCGTTTTTATTCATTTTACCCTATAATTTTTGCCATAGTAGACGGAATCCTTTAATTTAGAATTTGTTTAGTAACAAACCCTTGAAGCAATATCCTGACCAAATTATATCTTCCCAACCGCTTAGGAACATACTTTTTTCAAAGGAAACAAAATTGATTTACCTCTGTAACCTTAACA
Source organism: Bombylius discolor (assembly GCA_939192795.1). Lineage (NCBI taxonomy): Eukaryota > Metazoa > Arthropoda > Insecta > Diptera > Bombyliidae > Bombylius > Bombylius discolor. Next base: position 13,954,358 of record OW584241.1, on the reverse strand, counting down.
TTGATACGCGTACTTATATGAAATTTAAGCGAAACAGGAATGTTAATCTAAGTATGTATGAAAGAAAAAGGAAGAAATCATAATTTACTAATCAATATTAATTAAAATTTATGATACACAACACAACACAAAACAGAAAATTTAATATTAATTTTTTTTTTAATCAAAGAGTTTTAAATTATGCATTTTTTTTTCTTTTTCTGTATCTAAAATATTCTACAGATACATACACACATATGTACATATTTAGTATATTAAGTTTAATAATTAATCAAGTCTCTATAAATCTCTTCAGTTTTCTTAGTTTGCATTTCTTAATCATTTAAGCTTTGATTAGATAATAAAAATACATGTATTTATTAGTATGTCACTCAAATGACTACTTAATATCAACACTAAATAAATATAATGTACACAATTTAATAGTGTAGCATTTATTTTATAAAGGCAAACTTTATAATTTTAGTTGATTATTATATGTATGAATAAATAGATATAATTATATATCTATATGTACATATGTATATGACATTTTAACTATATTAAAGTTGTTTTTATTTTTTTTAATCATATTATATAATTTTATATACATATATACTTTAAGTAGTATGGACCATGGAGTACTTATTTGTCACGCAATCAGCTAATGCATGGTAATAATGACAAATATACATATATTATATTCAAAATAATCTGATATGTACAAAAATATCATATATGAGAGAATATAATGACATCCATAACTACATGTACAGAAAAAAAAAAACCTACGTACATACTTATACATATATTTTGTAGGGTAGGAAGTACGTGTATACACGAAGTACACATATGCTTGATGAGCTATACCCAAATGAACACTTCATACATGAAAAGTATAATTAGAAAATTAAATTTTTGATTGAAGTCATTAATTTTGAATTTACTTTTTGCGATTTTTTCTGTGATTTTAATTAAAATATAATATGGTAAATTATAATGAAGTGTCTAAACAAAAGATAAAATATATAAAATGTGTTTTTAATTTTGTTTTAAGATTACGAAAAAAATTCAAACAATAATTATTTTATTTTACGTTTTTCATATTACATACTTAAATTGAATGGTAACACTGTTCATAATTTGTAGGATTTATGCTCATGAAAGAATTTTAATGCTCACGGGTTATCATTTTTCAATCTTTTGGTAAAGAAGTACAATTTGTCCTACAGAGGATTTCAACAGACTATAAAAAAATAACTAATTTTCAACTTTAAAAAAAGGAGTAAAAAATCAAATTCAACCCTTTCGGGACTGCTGGTACACATAATGATACATATAAATGTACTAAAAACGTGAAATCGCACTGTAGACTACTGATGATACACTAAAATTAAAACAGATGGTATATATGAGTACCAGAGCTGCTAGCTTAAGCCTATACATTTTATATTCGATTGAGGTCCTGAAAAAGCCACTTCGAATTTCAACTCTGATTTACGTATTCTAAAGCCATCTCGCAATTTAGGTTTAAAAAGCTCTGTGAAAATTCTATTTAAAACCATCACTATGTTTTTCTAGTCTGTTAAGATTTTTCCGCTATAAGCCCGTTATGGCTTCAAGCTGGTCGAATTTTAAGCCGCCACTCTAAGCTAACCTATTCTGTCAAGCCGAACATATGTATCTGTAACGATATTTTCTAGTTGATGAAAATCGAAAATTTAAGAAATAAACCATGAGAATATAAGCATTGTACCTTTATATGTAGCTTACCTGTATCTTGGATCTCATTTACAAAAAAAAAAAAAAACAAATTCTCCAGTTATAAATGAAAATACATACAAAATTAAATTAAGTAAGAATATTCAAAAAATGGGATTATAAATTAAAAAATAAAAATTTAAATTACAATATACAATATACAAATTACAATATATTACAATGACATCGATAAAATTTCACGTATGTATACTCTAACGTTTTTTTCTTATTTTTTATTTTGAATTTTATTTATTGCATGCTTTTTTTTTATTCGATGCATTTGTTAAGCACAATTTATTTTTATTTTATTTTATTTTTTTATGTTTTTTTTTTCATTTTTAATTTTAACATGTTATATTTCTATATACATACATATATAAGTAATTTTTGTTTATGTTCTAATATTCTGAAAAGATATTAAAGGAATAAAAAATTTAATAAGGATGTCACGCCTTTAATATTGTATATATGTATGTATATATGAGAGTACAACCGTTCATAATAACTAGCTTCAATTTAACTGTATATTAAATTGCAAAAAAAAAAAAAAAAAAAAAAATCAACAAAACAAAAAACAGCAAAAAAAAAACTTTCAAACGTCATACAGGAAAAGGATCTATACAACCTACATACATATATTATTATATATGTATAATGAGTTGTTATTAAAGGTATTTAGATACATAGTTAGTTACCCCCCATTGAGCATCACAAGGTAACAACAAAAACATCAACTGAAAATTTATTTACCTATTTTATTTTTATTTTACATTTTTATTTTATATTTCATTGTGTGTGTGTGTGTGTTATTCATTCATTAACAATGTTTATATACGATAACTGTTTTTTTTTTTTATATATATATATAATATATCGTACCTGTCATGATAGTGAGAAATTAAATTTTACTTGATGGACGATTTTATTATTAATTTACATTATACTGACTTGCAATTGTCGTTTTTTTATGTTGAAACATTTTTTTTTTCTTTCTTTTCTCTTTCAATAAAAAAAAAAAAGATAGGAAAAACGAAATACTATAACCTTGAATAGATTTAATTCGTGAAAAAAAAATAATAAACAGGTAATTTTTTTATGAGAAAAATTTATACATTTTGTGAAAATAAGTATATGTATGTAGGTACTATACGATTACGAGTATAGGTGCTTACAAGCATGAAAGTCAAGTTTTTATTTTTCTTTTCTTTTTTTATTCGTAAAATGATAATAAAGGAAAAAAGTTAATGATTTTTATTTTATTTTTTTTTTTTTTTGGTAAATAATTCCTGAGTATATAATTACTTTTGAATTTATGTACTTTATATATTTGCAATTTTATTCTTGAAATTTAAATTTTCAATAACAAAAACAAACCTAATAAAAAAAAAAAAAAATAGTTAAAAAAAAAATGTTAATTTCCCTTGAAATTTTTTGAGTTAAAAAGTAGGTAAATTCTATGAATTTCAATAAAAAGTGAAAAAAAAATAATAATAATTTATTTAACCTTGTAAATTCAATCTCACTTGAAAAGTAATTTCACTTTTCATTTTTTTTTTTTTTTAAATTATTTTATACATCAAAAAATTCAATAATTAAAAACAAATAAATTAGGCAATACAAAAACTTAAATATTAGTTCAAATCACAAAGTTTCTTAATAAATATTGAAATTTCATTCATTCATTTTTTTTTTAACATGACGAATAGATAGATTACTTTTATTGAGATACATTTAAAACTTTTTTAACTTAAAAAAAAAACAAATAAAAGAAAAAAGTCAAAATGTCATTTTATGTTGTATCTGTAAAATTTGTATTAATAATAAAAAGATTTCGATGTGATTTACATAAAAATTTAGTTCAATTTTTTTTTAATATTTTTTAGTAGTAGTAAGTAGAAATTCAAATTAGCAAAACACCATAAAGTATAAAAAAAAAAGAACTTCTATACACGTTAACAAATTGTCTAGAATAGCGTAACTATTGTTTCTTTTTCTTTTTTTTTTCACTTCAAATATTTTAGTTGAAACACCTATTTAAAATATTTAAATAAGTATATCACATGTATACGTATACATATGTGTAATATTTAATCTTTTATTTTCGTCATCAAAATGAAACAAACAAAAAAAATGCGGTATAAATACAAGGTACAAAAAAAAAAATTTATTAACGTACTTAAATGCCTACACAATAAATTATTGCTATTATTATTTATTTATTTATTTTTAGGTGCTTTTTCAAAAAAAAAAAAAATAATAATAATAATATATTAAATAACGAAAAATAAGAATAAAAATTCAGGTTTATTATTTATAGTTTATTGTCGTTTCAATTATTTCGTTATTTTTTTTTTTCTCATATAAGTAGCAGTATTACATACGTAAAAATAATAAAAAATTGAATATGAATTGAAATAGTGAGGTTAATTGTTTTTTCTGACCATTCAAAAAGATACTTCAGAATGTTCAAATACTTCATTATCATAAGTATGCATGACGTATGTACATATATGTATAAAAGCGAATGAATAAAAATATCTAAAACAAATTCCCGATACTTTTTAGGAATTTCAAGCAATTATTAGGAAAAATTCATTCATAAATTTTATATGACGTCGTGAATGACGTTAAGAAAAAATTTTAAAATTTTCCAAGGTTTTTTATTTTTTTTTTAAAGAAAAAGGGAAAATAAATTACTAAGTAATATGTTTTTCAATCCAATAACGATTTATCTCAAGAGGTCCTCGCAACAACGCACGAGTTATAGGACTCAAAAAAAAAAAAAACTACAAATGTGAACGTATTGTTTTTCAAGTATGTTGCCGAGGGAGTATATGTAGAACGATAAGAATCCGTTAACTAGAACAAAAGTTATAACGAAAAATGCAAAACAAAAAATCGATTTTAAAAAATGAGGCTCCGTATTGTGATTTCCTTTTTTTACACAAGTAGCTATCCTAAAAACAAGTAGACGTCAGAATTCTTGTTCTCTACAGTAATCTTGTATTATTCTTTTTAGTTTTAAAGATAAAATACAAAACAAGATAAAGAACATAGATTTTTCATAAATTTACAAATCTAAACAATAAATTTTGTCTTTGAAGAGCTAAATGTGCCGCTGATGTTTAATTATAGATTCAAGTAGCTATGCCGTGAGATAAAAAAAAAAAAAAAGTTGAAAAACTTTTAATCTACAACATTTTACAATTATAATTTTGCCTAACATCTTACCACCCTCCACTAAACTTCATTTTTTTGTTGTTGTTAATTTTCTTCTTTGTTTTTTTTTTTTTAAATCCTTTTTGAATCAACTCTTTGAAATTGATAACCAATGATAACCTTGTACCAATAATGTTCAATTCAATTCATCTATCGAATAATAATAGTATTATTTTTCATAATATCTTTCTTTTGAAGTCATATAAAATTTCAATTTCTCCTATCATTGTCCAGATTCTCATTCTCTTACAAAATATCAAAAGAAATATTTAATTTACAGCACACGAACAACAAACATACTATACATATAAAATAAAAATGTCTTTAAATTAATTTTCTTAAAATTACTTGAAACAATGATATACCTATTCTTTAGCTTTTATACGTGTTAAATGTACAATATCATGTAACAAAGAATTCAAAGAATCTACTTGAATGTACTTGAATCTACTTGAATAAAAAAATTCAGAAATAATAAAATAATAACACATAAATAAATTTGATATATTAATAACCTACTTCAATAATGATTTTCAAAAAATTCTCCCTCAATAAAAAATTAAGTGAATGAAGGAAACAAAAAAAAAAAAAAAAACGAATTTTATTATCATCGAAAGTCATTTTAAATATACATACACATATACATATATGTAGCCATGTAGGTGTCATATCAAATGATATGCTTCTTAAAATAAAAAATAAATAAAATAAAAAAAAACACATACATACATACACACACACAAAATTCTATAATAAATTCATATTTTCATATTTTCCGTGAACATAAATTGCCTAATTTTCATTCTGTTAAACATGAAAAAAAATATACATATATATGTATGAAGAAAAACTGACAACAATCATCAAACAAGAAAATATCGATTCGATTTGGAAAACAAAAAAAAAAAAAAAGGACAAAGAGACAAAAAAAAAAAAAAGACAACGATAACGCATATATTGTGAGCTTTGGAAAAAAAAAGCGAAAAAAATAAGTGATTGTGGAATGTTAGGAATTTTTTAACAAATTTTCTACCAGTACTACTTACATTCGAGCCTTTAGGTACTTCATTTTTTTTTTTTTTTTTTTTTTTTTTTTTTTTTTTTTTTTTTTTTTTTTTTTTTTTTTTTTTTTTTTTTTTTTTTCAAGGTAGATATAACTCGAAGGGGAAAATTCTTTATTCATGTTAAATGACATTTTGTTATGATAAGAAAAAAGCGATTTTTTTCCTGCTTTTCTCTTTTCTTTTTTTTTTCGTTTTTCTTATCAAGAATTTTTTCTTCCGTATAATATCACTTTTTTCGCTTTTCGCTTATGTACAGATATTTTTACATATATAATTTTCAACCGTAAAAACTAATTTGTTTTTTTTTTGTTTTTTATTTTTTTATTTTTTGTTTTCTGTTTTCAGAAAAATTTTATCAATTAACATTTATAGTACAAAAATGAAGAAAAAACAAAAAAAATTGTTAAATAAACATGAGTAAAAGTGTTATACTTTCTATTTAATATGTAGGTAATGTAATATTAATTCATTTGTAGTGTTGAAAATTTTTGTAATTAGTCATGAGAATCGAAATTACACGAGCGGAAATTTTTTTTTTTTTTTTTTTTTTGTTATGAATTTATAATTGAACATCTTCGTAGATACCTTTGATAAGTAGGTAAAATCACACAGATGGAAAAAAAACAACAACAAAAAAGTTAATTGAATAAAAAAAAATTTTATTTTGTTTTTTTCAGTGAAAATTTCTTATTTTTCAAAATTTATTTTCAATTTTTCTGGTTTGGAAATTGAGTTTAAAAACAGAAAAGAAAGAAAATAAGTTCAAAAAACAGTGAACTACACATTTTTCTCGGAAAATTTTCTTTGTAAAGTTTTTTTTTATTTTTTTCCCTGTAATCGTTTCTATACTTATTCAGTTTTTCACGGAATTAAGAAATATCTAATTCCTAAAATCTTTCCATTTTTCTTTTAAGATTTCACAGTTTCAAATCTAAAAAATATTTTTTTCTGTATTTATGCGAAACGTTTTTCAAGTGTGGTTGCACAATTTTTAAATTAAATTTAAATTTCTAATTTAATCTTAATATGATGAATTTCGTTGCCAGTATTTTGCTACACTACCAAAAATTATGTATACTTTTTTTTGAATTTATAGTAAACCAAATTTAAAATGTTTTGCAAATAAGAAAATTGTACTACAAAATACCCATAGAGAGTAGAGACAGAAACGGATCAATGGAGCTATAGTCAAAACTCAAAACTCAAAATAATAAAAGTTGAGGTTTTTTCGCGCATGTTTTACATGGCATAGTGATCTTTTTTGTGTAGATATACGAAAGAAGAAACGTGTTACAACAACAACGCATGTGTGTAAGTATCTTTTTTTCTGCGCATGTTTTTCTAGTATAATACGAAACCTCAACTTTTATTATTTTGACTATAAGTACTTGATTTAAAATACTTTTCTGTTCTTTTTAAAATCGTTAACCCTAAAATTTACTGATAGTATACACTATACACATGTATACACTTCAACTTTGAACCTTATTTTAACCGTAATCATTTTTATAGCTGCAACCTTGAAACCTTATCAATTCCTTCACTGAACGCTTCTCTGCAACCACTATTTTCTTCAAAGTCTTAATTCAAATTATTTTTTATTTATTTATTTATTTTTTTTTTTTTTTCGAAAAAAGAAGCTCAAATCCGACAGATGTAAAAATTTGTAATATTTGTAGTGTTCGGTCTAAGGGATGCTGAGATATATTCTTCTAAATCAAATCTAATCTTTGCACTTGTAAATATACACATGTACTTTGTACGTTTTCAATCTTGTTTAGCACATTATCGTGAAAACCAAAATAAATACAAGAAAATCGTAATTTACAATTTTGAAGAGAACTTTTCAGTGAATAATTCAGTCAAACACCTTTGATTTTTGGTCCAAGTGATGCTGAAAACTCTAAGCTCTTCGAAAAAAAATCTATGGTGTACAAATGTACAGTTCTAAGATTAAAAAGATACAATTTACTGAGTAGAAATTTTAAAATTTTCACAAAAAAAATTTCAAATTTTGTTAATCGAAATATTAACAACTCTTTCTTTTTTCTAACAAAAAATTTAAAAAAAAAATAATAGATATCTTACTTAAACTTTTTTTTTGTAAGTAAAACTTTATAACTTATCTGACAGTTAACTCCTTATTATCTATTCTGTTTATTTCATTTGAATTATTTAGGTAAAGAAAAAAAAAAAAAAAAAGATAAATTACCCTTAAGCGGCAAGATTTTCCTAATCTAATAAAACCTTTATCCTTTTTGTTTTTTATACAAAATTCACAAACTGTCAAACTTTTTTTTTTTTTAAATTTGAATTTTTCTTCAACTTATAATTTTCAAGATTAATTTTTTTCAAATAAAAAGAAAAATAACTTTATCTGAATAAAATTGTTAATAAACAAATACATACATAAATATTTCATGTATACATCATTTACAAAATGAATTACATATTTACAAAAAAAAAAAAAACAAGTGATAATTATAATTAAACTGGAAACTTATCTGTGAAATATGTATCTCAAAAACAAAAAACAAAAAATTTGTGATCTAGATTACAATTCATTATCGTCAATAAATTTACAATTTTCACACATACATACATATGTACATAACAAACATATATGGATAAGTAAATTTTTATCTCTATACTACAGCATAAGAAATTATATTACTTTTAATTCATATTTCATACAAAAATTGTGTTTTTTTTTTTTCCTTTACCAGATTTTTTTTTTCCACATATGCTAAAATTAAATAAAAACACAAGAGACAATGTTTACTTCAGGAGAGAAAAAAAAAAAGTATATTTAGATAAATAATAAGAAAAAAAAATACATTTTTGTGACGTTATCAATGATATGTTATGACGCATCAGTTCAATATAAAATAATTGAAAAGAATCAGAAATATTCAATTAATTCCAGCTATACAAATATTTGTTTTTTAATTATTTTTTATTTTTTGCTTTCTTTATAATTGAACTTTATTTCTACTCAATAGAGAGATATAATAAGCATATACAAATCAAATAAAACGATGTCATTTTTTTTGTTGTTCTAAATTGACAGAAGAAAAAAAAAAGCGGTCACTAACCTAACATTGAGCTAAAACAGCTTTATTACGTCTATCGTACATTTTTTTTTTCAATTTCATATAAATTTTTTATCTGGTTGTTGTTATTTCTGTTTCTGGTATTTTTGTATCTTTTTTTTTTTGTTTTTGTTTTTGCTAAATTAAAATATATATTGTAGATCCCACTACTAAATTTTAATTAGAGACTTATAATAATGTAAGTGTGCTGTATTTGAATTTAAAAACAAAAAAAAAAAAAAGATACATAGATACTTATATCCAACGAAAACAAAAATTTCATATCATGTGAAGCAAAAAAAAACACAAAAAAAGAAGAGAAAAAAAATTATACTTCTTACGTCGGTTCTCGGTTATATTAAATTTGTTTTTGGATATATGAATTTTAAATAGGTACCCTACAGATGAATATTTTTATCTTTTTTTGGTGAAATTTTTATAAAAATAAAATATGCTTAATCTGATGAATTTATACACATATTTAAATATTTCTACAGCTACACAAAGGTATTTCATATATTAAACGTCATTTATAAATAATAAAAAACTACAAAAACAAAATACATATTTAGAAAAAAAAAATTAAGATAATTTTGCAAAAAAAAAAAGAAAAAAATAAAACGGTTATAATCCCGCCATTTGTTGTTCACAATTCATTGTTATTTAGAGATTTTTATAACATATAAAATCGTAAATCTAAATAGATATATAATGTATCTATCTATTTTTATCAAAAAAAAAAAAAAAATATGTTGCCATGTTTGATAACAAAAAGCTTATGTTTATCTCTCTACTTTATAAGTTTACCTATGTATATACTTTTTTAGACATAACAAATAATAATTTAGTTATTTTTTTTGTTGTGTAAATTGTCGTACGTAAAATAAGACCTTCTCAATATTTTTATAGTACGTTATATACTACACAAATATTTTGAACGTATGTACATATATTTCGAAAATATAATCAGTATAATTGTATAAAATCTAATATTAACGTATATACACAGGGTAGTCAAAAAAAAAAAAAAAATTTCTAGAACTTATTGGCAAATGAAAGAAATGTTTACAGCAACTTTTAAAATTAATAGATTTAAAATTTCTTCTAGAACTGTAAGGTAGATATAGTGAAAATTTATAGCTATGATCCTCCTAAAGCGTTTTTTTAAAGAAAACTTTGTCTAATTTTAAAGTTCTTATTCCTTTGCAAGAAGTTTTTTTTTTTTACAGAAAAACCAAATTTAGTTACAAATGTTAAATCACATTTAGATTAATGAAGTTTCAGGTGTTTTTTAACACGACAACGCTTACTTTTTAATCAAAATTATGGACGACAAAAGCGCAATTCTTTTCTTTCAAAAATTTATAATTTCTTAAGGATCTCGATCAATATTTCATATTTTTCAAATCAAGGATAGACGTATAGCAGCACGTAAGTTGTTCAATCAACTTGTTAATAATTAGCTGAATTTATTTTCATTCACTTCTGAGTCGATTGATAAAACTTATGTGTTTTCACTCCATATATACATCAACAACTACAACAACCAATGGACAGCTATAGTCGTCATTAACGTGAACATTTTAAAATATAAGCGTAACATTATTCTGGCCCTTCAGCTCATGAAAATTCTTATTTTCAATTTCATATTCCACCAATATTTTCTCGAAATCTACCAATTGATATTTTTCCTTCTGCTTGACCTACGCTATAGACTTTTTTTTCTGACCAAATGACCATACTTTATTACCTCATTTCTTTTAAAATGTTCTAGCAAGAAAAATATAAAAGGAAATCAAATGAATCTTTTTTTTTTTTGGCCACACTGTATGTATAATTTATTACATAAAAGCAATTTATACGCAAACGATAAATTATAAAATACAATCAAAATTTACATATATGTATATACATATATAATTACATATATTGTATAGTATTGTGTATAGAATTTACATAGGTGTAGATTGAGGTTATAAAAACTGAAAATAAAATGATGTAAATAATCAAGCAAAAAAAAGAAGACAACAAAACAAAACAATTGTGTACATTTTTATTATCAACATTCTAAATAGGTAGTCAACATTAAAAAAAAAAAAAACAAAAAAAGATTTATCTTTACAAAATAGATTGAATTAAAAAAAAAAAAAAAATACACATACACATATATCACCATATAGAAAAGAATTCCCATATATAACATGTACTAAAAACACCTTAATGACGTCAAATCTTAGTCCATAAATAAAGAAATAGTTGTTTTTTTTTTTATTTTTTATTTTTTTTTTCTCCTCATCAGACAAGTTTCAATATACGTAGAGGTATTCTTAATTTTCGTATATTGTATGTACTATACATATGTAGTTTTTTTTTTTTTTTTTTACTTTAGTACACTTAATTAAATATATATATAGTATATAAAAAACAACACGATTATTCTCATATGAAGTTGAGGTGATAGAGTATTTATTTTATTAAGTATTGAATTAGTTTTTAGATTAAATAAATAATTATAATTCATCATCATTCAATCAATTTTTATCTATATGTACTTAATAAAGTATTTATTTTTGTTTTTCATTTTTTTTTTCTTATTTACGGCCACTAGCCATTCATATATACGATACATATACATACATACATATCTATTTGAGTAAATTATATGTAAATTCTTAATTGATGGTTTTTATTTTTATGATGACGATAATGGCATGTGTTTAATATTTTATTAATAAATTTATTTCACGCTGACTTGACAAGATATATATATTTTAAACGCACATTTTTTTTTTTTTATCTTCTCGATTTTTTTTTTTTTTTTTTGCATATTCAGCAGCACATTAATTTAGCTGTGCATTACATGAGTGTCAAAATAAAAAAAAATAAAAAATAAAAAATACTAAGAAAAACGCAATATTTTCAATTAATTGACATAACCAATAAATTACAAAATGTGCTTATAATAATGTAATGTATCTGTTGAAATCTGTTTTCTACAGAACATTCATATGTACATACATACATATGAGTACAATTTGTTGTCCCCAAAAGGATGTGAAAGACTTTTTAACAACAACAACAAAAAAATATATTATAAGAAGCGTAATAAATTACACGATTGGGGATAAAAGAAAAATCAATTGTTAATTTTTTATGAAAATTCTCTAATAAAAGAAAATTCAAAAAAAAAAAAAAAAAAAAAAAAAAGGAATCTACAGATTGAAAACAGTCAAAAGGCAGTATAAAACCAGGACGATATTTTACGACATAGTTTTTTTTTTAAATTTTTCGTAATGATGGTAAAAATACCAATTAACTGAAAAATTCTTTGATATTGACAAATAAAAAAATTAAAAAAAAAAAGGTAGGTAATAATACAGAAGATTTGAGGGTGAAATCAAAATTATTTTTAACCAAGAATGTAGCAGAAAAAAAAATTTTAATATGATTTTATTCTTTTTTGACTTTCTTTTTCGGTCTCCTACTTTTTTTTTTTTTTTTGTACACACTTTTTTTCACTGTAAGCATTTTCGAATTTTTCACAGCAAAGAAAATTCATACAAAGAAAAATTTATATATACATATGTACTGTACATACATATATATACCTAATAAATATACAGACAAAAAAAAAAACAATAAAAAAAAGAATCCTTATTGACCGTAATACCACAAAGAAGCAATAAGCTTCTAATATAGAAAATTAACAAGTCTAATACAAATTTCTTAAGCGTTATGGTTACCATTTTTTTTTTTCCTTTCAAAGAAAAAAAACCTTTTTTTCTTTTCTTTATTATTCATGGTAATTTTCATATAAAATATTCATTGCGAAATATTCTGAAGACAATAAAAGTTCAGAAAATTGATTTATAAATTATTTTCTTTTTTTTTCCTTTTTCTATCAGCTTATGGAAAAAATAAAAATAAAAAAAATACTCAAAAGACATTATTTTTAATATTAAAATAAAAATTTAAAAGAAAAAATATTTAATTAAGTAATTATTTATTTATTGAATTTTTTTTGTTTTTTTTTTTTTTACATACCTTCCCTAGCTTTTAGGTAGACCGTATTGGCCACAATATTCTCTAATTCCATTAGTTCCAGGTTGGCGGTTTTTTTTAATTCCTATTCTATTCTTTAAAAATTTTATTTCAATAATAATTTTTAATAAAATTATTGATTTTTTTAAATTTTGTTTTATAAATCGCCTTAAAATATGATAATAATGATGACAATTATAACGATGATAATGATAATGATGATGATGATGATTTATTAAAATTTCTTCATTTATTCCTTTCAAATTTCCCATCAACAATAATAATTCACTTTCATTTGATCAATCACAAAATAACAAACAAAAAAAAAATTTTTTTTTTAATTTTATAACTTTTATTATTATTATTTTATTTAATAAAAAAAAAAATGAATTACAAAAGCAATTTTTAATTTTTCAAAAAATCTTTCTTTTATTATAAATTTTTTTTATGTTATTATATCTTTTCTTTTGTAATTTAAATACTTTGAACTTTTTTATTATTTATTTTTTCTTTTCTTTTTAAATATTTTATTAATTTTAATTGGTTGTTTATTTTCAAATTGAATTTCACTTTTTTGTTTATTTATATAAAATAGAAAATAAAATTTATTTTTTTTTTGAAATATAAAATCATTAATAGAAATTATTTTTATTTTCTTTGTTTTGTTTTTTTTTCTATTTTAAATTTTCTTTTATTTTATTTGTTTTCTAAATACTCAGAAAAGAAAAAAAATATATAAATAAACAGAAATTTAATTCCATTTTATTAACTTTTAATGAATAAAATACGTTTGAATGAAATTTCTTATTATATTTTTATTTTTATATTTTAGATAAAATTTATTAATAACAAAATTTTATAAATGATATTTTATTAATAAAACATCAGTGGATTTTTTTTTTTTTTGTAAATTCTTACATGAAATAAACGTAACGTATACATACGTTATATTTTCAAAATTTCAACACATACATATACACACAAAAAATTTCAAGTTTAATATTACACGATTTTTGATTTTATTATTATTATGTATTTTTTTTTTTTTTTTTTTTTTTTAACAGATGTGTGTTGTATTCCTTATAATTTATTTTTATTTATTTTTTTTTTCTGATTTTGTTCTGATGACAAAATTTCACAGCTGAAAAAGATTAAATAAAAATTTATTATTTAAAAATATAACGAATTTTTTTTTTTTTTTTTTTTGAAAGTAAATATTAAAACAAATTTGATTAAATAAATTTGTCTTTTTATGTGTAAGAAGGGTAGAAATACCAATTCAAAGCTCCTTTAAACTTAAACTTATTTTTGACTTGGTTAGCTGGATAAAATTTAATTATGATTTTAAAAGGGAACTAACTAAGGATTTAAAATCAAAAATTTCTACTAAATTATTTATAAAAAATTTAAAAAAAAAAAAAAAAAAAAAACATTTTATCATAAAATACAAACACATAAAACAAACTCAAGAAAAGTCGCGTAATCATATGTATCTAACAAGCAAACAGTATTTACTTATTATTAAAAACAGAAATTGATAAAATCAACACATCAATGCGTCATATCGGTGCGTCAATATGCTTCTTGTCGATACGTCGTCGAACACATGACCACAAATAGACTAAATATATACAATAAAATATATGTAAAATAGTGATAATTATATCAGTTATTTACCGATAGATCTGGATGAAATTTAGTTTTTTTTTTTTTTTGGACAGATTTAAATAGATTTTTTAGAAATCTTTACAACTTTCAATTTTCTAAATAAATTTTCTGTTCAGAATATTAAAAATAACTGTAATGAAGGAAATTATTGTATAATAGAATATAAATTTTAACGCATACGTTATTTGTGAAATAAAATTCAAGCTAAGAAACTCAAGATTTGTATTATAGCTCGAGATTGGTATCACTATCCTAGTAATAAAAGGTTATATACATATGTATAATTTTTTTTTTTTTTCTTAAAAAATTGAAAAGCTTTTCTATCACGTAATCAACTCATCAGAAAAATAATCTCGTAAAGGCGTACATTATTTGTAATATAGAAGGTTGAACACAAAATTTATATCTAAATCGAAAGATCGATACTATAATAATTTTATTAAAACAATAACAATTATGATAGAAATAATGATGATGTATCTATCTATGTATCTATGTATTTATCTTCTTCTTCGTCTTTTTCTTAATTCCTAGTTCTACGGTAAAATATTGGAAAAAAAAAGTATGTATCTATTTTCAATGTTTGAAATTATTAAATAATGTAGAAAAAAATATATTTGAATGAAAAACGTAACTATAATCACTTTTTTCCTTTACATTCATCATTTAAAATAAAAAATAAGATTCTTTATCGCGAATTAATTAAAAAATTAATGAGTCGTTATTGAGGAATGTTGCAAAAATACAGATACATATATTTCGCTTTTTATTCTTGTCAAGAATTTATTAGTTAAAATATGGTTTTTCTTCTCGTTTTTTTTTTTTTTTAAATATACTTAGATAGTCGTGAATCGTGACTTTAGAATTTTTTTTGATTAAAAAAAAAACGATAAAAACGAACATAATGAAAAATTTATTTACAAAAAAAAAAAAAAAAAAACATTTTAAAAACGAAGATTTTACGTCAGAGATATTATAAAGATAAATTAGTAGATCAAGAGGTATCTTTTTTATTTAATTTTTTTTTTTGTAATTATTTGCATTCGATTACGTTTTTAAAATACACCTGCTAAGAATTTAAATGGAATATTATTTATTAATTACGACAATGTGATAAGTACTGTAATAAATTAAATAGTTTTAATTTTTATTTATTTTTTTTTTTTTTCACTTTACAAAAAATAATATTTACGTAAATGCAACAGTAAAAATTAATTTTTTTCCAAATTAAAAGTTATTTTCGGAAAAAGAGAAAAAAAACAAAAGGTGAACTCACGTAAATTTAAACATTCGATGACGTAAATTTTTTTTTTTTTTTAAATGAGGTTTTCTGAAGTACGAACAATTTTTTGAAATTTGTTTTTCTTGGAGTGTTTTTTTTTTCTTCTCTTTTTGAAATTTAAGCAACAACAATTTTTTTATAATTGAAAACCAATTTATGCTTTTTGAATGATCGTCCAGTTTTAGTTAGTTGATTTTGATGGCTATTTTTAGATGCTACTAAGCGAAGGCTAATAAGAGTGCCTTCTATTCGAGGTAACATTAGAAAATAACGTTTGACATTCGGATAAAAGATAAGTATCTATAGTCATACTGTTTAGTTTAAGAATCAAACTACATATGTATATCCCTAACTTTGATATTTGAAATATTCTTTAGGCCCTTGAATAGAAAGCTTCCCATTTTAAGGTACCTTGCTCTAGCAAATGCTGAATTATTTTAAGTCACAGTTATTTTTCTTTCATTTTGGAGAATCAAATTTTAGCATTAACAATAAGAAGCTATGAAAATAACCTAATTTTCTAGGATCAAAAAAATTTATTTAAAATTTATTTAATTTAAAAAGATCTAGATTTATTGAATTTAAATACAATGTAGAATTCTATCTTTTCACATTTTCATGAATATTTTTAAAAGAAAAATAAAAAACAAAAATATACTCTTAAATTTATCATGAAAACTATATTTTGGAATTTACATATTTTATCCTTTAGAAAAAATTTAAAACACAAAAAATTTGTATCTAAAATAAACATCATTATTTTAATACTTTTCATACCACCCACTACTTTGATAAAAAAAAAAAAAAGAAAAGATACAATATATAATTTTAAGTTACAAAAAATGTCAGACATAATATTTAAATGTCGTTATTAAAAGGAAATTGATGTAAAAAAAAAAAAGAAAATCTAGTATAGGAGTATTATTTTATTAAAAAAGAAAATCTCATATAGTTATGTATATGTAGGTGTTTACCCTTTCTTTTGAAATTTTTTTTATAAAAAAAAAGTCATATACAAAATGTAAGTAATTGTATATACTCATAATATAAATTTGAAAGACGATAGATACTCAATGTATAATTTATTTTCCTTTTTATTTTCTCTCTTTTATTTTTCAACTTTTTTTTTGTTTTTTTGTTCATGTATATTTTCATATTCAACTGTTTTTATTGAGAAGGGTCCTGGTAAAGGATAGTTACTAAAAGAAAAAATATGTAAATATACATATATATTGTTTTACTTGTTTACTTGTATTTAATATATGTATGTGACTTTAAAATTTTTTTGCTAATACTACTGTATACATACATATGTACATATTTATGTAAATGTATCTAAGTATTCTTTATGTAAGTTATTATATTTCAAAATAAATATCCTTAAAATTTGTTTTCCTTTATTTTTTTGTATTATTATTTATTTGTATTTTTTTTTTTCCAGAGGAAATATAATATTTATATGCAAATGAATCTTGTATAGAATTTATTTCTATGAAATTGAAATTTTTATAGAAAAAAAAAAAAAGAAAAAAAAACAAACAAGGAAAAAAAAAATAGGAGTACAAAATATCAAATACAATAAAAAAAGAAAAAGTTTAAATTTTTTCTTTTAAAATTATATAAAATTCCACTTTTTTATAATTTAAATACTTGTTTACACATAATTTTTTTTAACTGAAAAGACAAAAAAAAAAAACAAAACAAAATTTATATACACGATATTATAAGAAATACAAAAAAAAAACAAATTTATTTTCTTTTAAATGAAAAATGAACTTTAATAAGAAACTCATCTCTTTTTTTTTTGTTAAAGTGTAAAAAGGAAAACTAAAGGGAAAAGAAAAAAAATACTTGAAGGAGGAAAAACAATTAATTGAGTATATGAAGAAAAAGTATGATAATAGATAACAGATTTTAATCAAAAATTTTAATATCTTTTACACACACACACACACACACACATTCATTAAATCAAATAAATTAAATATAAAAACAAAAAAAAAATGAAAACAAATATCTCATTATTCTTTATCTAGAACTTTAACAGGATACTAAACATTTAAATTTAAATATAGCAACAATTTTTTTTTTTTTTTTTTATTAATCAAAAAAAGTTCTTCAGATGTACATACATATGTACAACAACGTTACAAATGAAATAGTTAAATAAGAAAAAAATAAAAAAAAACAAATTTCATGTATTATACAACAGTGAATAAATTTTCTTAAAAAGTTAGTTAATTACAATTTTTGCTGTTGTGTAATGTACATATGTACATATATATATTACAAAACATAAGATGTGAATAGCAACAACAAAACAATAAAAAAAAACTTTTTCTTAAAAACAAAAACAACAACAACAACAAAAAAAACACCTTTCAAAAACAAGTAAACAAGTAAACAAAAACAATATACGAAAAATACGAAAAGCAAAATCAAGATTAAAAGAATTTAATTTATCAAACTTCATGAAACTTACAAGAAATTTTCTTTTATTTCATTTATTTAAAACATTAAATTTAAGTATTTTAATACTTTTAAGTATTCTATGAAAAATATAAAATGTAAATTTTAAATTTAACTTAAAAATATAACAATAACAACAACAAAAACGACGACAAACAACAACAACAAACTGCATAAGAAAGAAAAAAAATAAATTTCAAAATTAATTTTTATTTAAAATTCAAAGAATTTGATAAAATGTGAATATTTTTCTTATTTGTTTTTGGTTTTATTATTTAAATATTCTTACTATCTTAGTTTTTTTTTTTTCTTGTATTTTATTTAAAAAGAAAATTACACTAATACTATGAAAAATATATGAAAAACATTTTTACTATACATATACACTATGTATACTCAATTATACAGTATACATGTGAGGTACGTATATATATAATCTTTTTATCCTTTTTAAAATGAAAATCTGTTTAGAATAATATGTAACGGCATCATTTTTTTTTTTTATTTTTTATTTATGAAAATTTTTAAACAGAATTCAACACTTTTTTTTTTCTGTATACGTATATGTATATGTATAGTAGTTGGCATACATAAGAAAATTTATATAATTCAAAGGTACACGTACACTTTTTCAAATTCACTACTGATTTTTCATTTTGTGTACTTGATTTCAATTCACAATTTTATGTTTCAAAAAGAAATGAAAAAAAAAAAAAAAAAAAACAACAAATATTATGTGTATAAAAAAAATAAAGTATCTAAAAAACCAGCGAAACAGTCACAGTGTTAACAGCATATTTCGATTTAAAAAAAAAAAAAAAAAGAATGAAGTATACTCGTATATCCTTAAAAGAAAATATTTAAGCTTTTTTGTTTTCTTCTTTTTTTTTTTTTTTTTGAAGGGAGGGCTACCACTGAGTGTATTATTGTATTTAAGAAGATACGTGAGGATGGAAAAGTTGAAAATAGTATAAAACACACAATCATATGCTTATTGTGGAAAAGTGTATATTATGTATGTACATATATGTACTTATGTACGAAAAATGTGAAAAGTTTGAGATTGTTGTAAGCACATTTTTCTTTTTTTTTGTTGTTATTGTCGTTTTACTCATCTCATAAAAATTTCGTCCTTTTCGTCCTTGTATATATGTGTGTATATTGTTGTTGATGGTGATGGCGATGATGATGTTGATGGCTTGTATATTATATTACAATTTGAATTAAATGAACAAAAAAAAAATATATATACATATATATAATGTACAATGAGAAAAATTTTATATATTGTACGAAAAATTTAACGTAATATTTATGTATGAAAAATACAATACGTTGCTCCTTTCTCTAGACATAAAGTGTATTTATTTATTTATTTATTTTTTTTTTTTTGGTTTTTTTTTTTTATATTCATGTATAATTTATTTAATTTTTAAGCAAGCACGTTTATATTATAGCATTATATTACAATTCTAGATAGTATATAATATAATATTTTAGCAATTTTTTTATTTTTTTTTTTATTTTTATTTTTCTGGTATGTACTTTTTTTTTATATATACATATGTATATTTTTGTATTGTGTGTAAGTATAACAATTTTACATAGTATATGGTATGGTATTTTTCTATTTAGAATTTATTTTTACTTGTTTATGGAATACAATAGGACTTACATCACACCATAATCAAAAATAAAAATGAAACATACTAAAACCACCCTTTTATTTTTATTTTTTTTTTTTCCTCTAAAATTTTATAAATCGATCTTATATGTATGAAAATTGTAAATAATTGCTTTAACATATATGTAAAAATGATGCTAACTGTTGTACATATGTAAATTATTTTAAAAAAAAAATTTACATATGAGAGAGAAAAATAAGTTTACATTGAAAAATAATTCTTTAGAAGAAATGTAAAAAGTACGCTAGCATTAAAAATATGGCTGTTTTCAAAAATTTAAGCATGCCGCAAGATTAACTTTTCAAAGGTTTCATAAAATCAAGCTTACAAGGAAATCTTGCACAATCCCGGTAAGCATTTTGAACAATTAACAGTTAACAATTTTTGACATTTAGCATTCAATTATGTTTTTTTTGTTTTAAAAAAAAAATAAATTTATAATTACTTCTAATTATATCTTAATTTATCAGCATTTATTTTACATATAATGGAATTATATCAAATTAAAATTATTGAAATTCAAACAATGTTTTTAGCGGTAGCATTTATTTCCTGTCAAAATTTTGGAAAATGGTGAAAAGACTTTATAATGGATTTTGTCTTACTTTCAAATTTGACTTGCACGCTTTCTACTTTTATATGCAAGCATGAAAGGTAGCGCAAATGTAGGCTTCAATTTTTGAAAACGGCCTATATAATTGTACCGTTATGAAAAAAAATTATAAACACTTATATTTTAAGTATTTTTTTTTTCCATATTTTAGATACATTATGAAATTCTCTTTGTAAGAATGTTAATAATTTTTTTTAAAATGGCAGTAAACCTCTCACAAAAGATGTAAAGATGAAAATGAGACCTTCAATGTCTATAAATCCTCTGATAGACTTTTAATTCACGTTGAGAAAAAACTAAACGAAAACTATACAGCGTCTTGTAATATATTTTTTTGTAAATAGTAGGTACTCTGAATTTTTTCTTAAACAGACGATTTTTTGTTTCAAAGTTCAACAGCTTTAAAGTCAGCATAGCTTTCCTATCTAAGTAACTAATTATATACGAAAAAATACCGATACTTATAAAGAAGAATTACCAATCAATTTTTTAGTAAATATTTAAAAACAAAGAACGTTAAATAGAAAACTAGATTTTATCAATGATCCTGATTGTTATAAATGGCAGATACAGATACCTTTACAGATCTGATACCTTTTCATTCACTAAAATATTTTTTGTTTCTAAATTTTATTATTAGCAGATTTAAGGAAAAAACTACTGAATAATCATCCTTTTTGTCTCAGTCCTTCATGAAAAAATTATGATATCCGAATTTTTTTTTTTTAAATTGAAAGACACAACAAAATATTTCAAAAATTTCTAGGATACTTTTTCTACACCCTTCATGTATTCTTTAAAAGTCTTTTTTTTTTTTTTTAATAAAATACCAAAAATTAAATAGCAAGTTTTTAAGTAGAAATCACCTTAATTTAATTTTTCATAAATCAATGATCTTTTAACTTTTGATACTACTATTTTCTCATTTTTTGCACAAAAATGGAGAAAAACTGAAAACTTTTAAATAATTTATTTTTGACAATATGAAAAGTTTTACATACTGTTGAAAACTTTCTTCCTTTGTCTTTTTTTTTTTTTAATTTTAAATTTTTTTGAGTATTTCTGAAGTACTGCAGAAAATTTTGTTTTTTTTTTTTTTTTTTGCTTTTAAAATGAATGAAAATATCGAAAATATATTTTCTAATAAAAATAGATTAAAAGAAATTTCAAAACTTCTATGTATTGAAAAAAACAAAACAACAAAAATTATAAGAAAAAGAAAATCTAAAGGAAAAAATAAATTTGAAGAGAAAATTTCCAATTTAATATTTCATATTGTTAGTGCAGGTCAATAAAACTTTTTCAATATAAAAAATATTTAAAAAAAAAAAATAAAATAAAATAAAAGTTTTTTTTGATTTTAACTTAAGCTTCCTGGGTTGACTGACAGCTTTAGATAATATGTTGATGGACTGGATGGATTTGTTGACGTAACGTATAAGAGTGACGCGTTAATACGTTAAAATGATGCGCTTTTTAAGTAGTTTTTTTTTCCCTTTTTTTGCATATTTCAAAATTTTACAAAATAAATTTTTTATAAATATATAAAAAAAGCATAAAAATAAAATAAGTAAAATTACGTAATACCGTTAAATTTCATTCATGAAAATGTAATATATAAAAATAAAAAAGTGTTTTTCATGGTAAATAAACATTTTCAAATGTTATAATTCCATGTTACATTTTTTTTTTTTTTTTTAGAATGAAAATTTTTATGTACATATAATATTTATGTA
The DNA here is from genome assembly GCA_939192795.1 of Bombylius discolor. Lineage (NCBI taxonomy): Eukaryota > Metazoa > Arthropoda > Insecta > Diptera > Bombyliidae > Bombylius > Bombylius discolor. The sequence continues at coordinate 13,931,749 of OW584241.1, read as the reverse complement.
TGGGTTATAAACACATATACGCTTGAGAGATTTTTTTTTTTTTTGTATAAGATAAAATTGAAAATTATGATAACATAAAATTTTTAAATTTTAATAACCTAGCAACTTCGAATAAGGAAAAAAAAAATGCTTATTTTTTTCAATTTTATATTCTACCATTTTTTTTTTCTCATATATAAAAAAGATTTAAAGGACATTCACATTATGTACATTTGTTTTTATTCAAAATGATAAGTATCTTTACTCTTTAGTTATGTTATATACAACAACCAGAAAAAAAAAAACAAAAAACAAGAGAAAAAATTAAAGGATTTTCATACTTCTTTATGCATGTTCTACATTTTGAACAATTGTTTTTTCTGTTCTTGTTTAGAAGGATGATAGGTCACAATTTGTTTTTTTTTTTTTTTTCTTCCTTTTTTTAATTTTAGTAATAAAATAAATGACAAAAAAATTCATATTCCTGTTTCAAGATTAATTTTTTTTTTTTCATTTTTATTTGATTATGAGTATGAATCTTGTAATCTGTAATCTTTTTTTTTTCATTTTTTTTTTTAATAAAAAATATATATAAATTGAAATTAATTTTTGTAGAAAAGAAAAAAAAAATGTAAGTACAAAATAAATACGTAGAATACTTACGTAGAGAGAAAATATTAATAAAAAAAATAAAAAAAATTTACATACTTGTCAAAAAATATTTTCAATTTTTCATTTCCCACAACCCACAGAAAAAAATGAAAAAAAAAAAAAATTTAAAACGACCGGATATTAGATTGAACCAAATAATGTTTCTTTTACAAATTTTTTTTTGTTTTTTTTTTTTTGTTGTCTATATTTCTCACAAATTTTAACATATTTTTGGTTATTTTTTATTTTTTTTTTTGTACTCTGTTCTATTCTATTAATTTTGAATATATTTTAAAAATACAAATTATATCTATTGTACATATTTTAGCTGTACATAAATATATACTTGAATATATTTCAAAAAAAAATATATACATACATATGTATATATATGTATATATTTTTTTTGTATCTGTCTGTCGATTGAATTTTAACACAATTTTGCGCATATTCAGTGATTTTGTGAGTATATACAATATAAAACAAAATTTTCTTTTTCAAAAATCTTTTATCTATACCATGTACATATGTATTGTATATAATATATGTATATGTATATATTCCAATTCCGACCATCTTTTTACATTATATTTAACCTTAACCTCCCATTCTCTTACAAAATATCATCCATTTCTTCATATACTTTATGTAGATACAGATAGTAAAGTATATAAATAAAGTTGATTTTACTCAACAAAAAACTTCTATATTAATAAAAATAATAATAATAATAATAATCAAAATAAAAAAAAAATAAAAAATATAAGTAAATAAATACAAAATGAAAAAGAAGAAAAATATGAAATTACATAAAGTATTCAATTGCTATAATAAATGAAGAAAGGAAGTGATTGCAACAATGTAATATGTTTTTTTTTTTTTTTTCTTTTTTCTTTTTTGTTATATTATTTTAGTTCATGTAACATACTTAATATGTATAAAAGCTAATATATATATGTTCAGATGTATGTTCGATTTTTTCCACATATTCTTTGTCAATTCATATATGAAATAACTTTGTACAAATAATTTGATAAATTTTTCTTCTCATGTGTCAATAAAATATCTTTTCTCATCCTTCTTAATATAATTGTACACCTGACACAAAATATTGAGAAAAAAAAGAATAATAATAATAATACTTAAGAGATAAAAATAATAAAGAAAAAGAAAAATATTATTTCATTTTTGTTTTAATTCGATTGAGTTTGTTTTTTTCTTTTTTTTGTTTTTGAGGTTCCATTTTTTTTTTGTTTTAATTTTTTTGTTATGTTGTGGGTGGATGTGACTTTTCTGAGAGAGAAAATAAAATATGGTACGTAAAATAATAATAATGAATGTGTAAAAATTTAATGATGAAAATTTGTTAATTTTACCTTTAAAAGGAATGAAAAATGTCCTTTTTATTTTAGAAAAAAACAAAAATGTTCTTTTTAAGAGATAACATACACCTGAAAGCAACTTTTTTTTCTCTTACTTATGAAAATCCTTTTCTTTTTTTTGCAAAACAAATTCTTAATTGAAATAAAATACAGTATCTTACAGTTGAATGAGTGGTTATGATGATATAGTTACCCTATACTACATATTTTTATCATGCTTTAAATTCTTGCTAATACTTAAACATTTCATTACCTGTGAAATTTCGAAGGCCATTTATCTTAAAAAACATTTTTGAAAGAAAAAAAAAAACAATTTCTAAAATAAATCAATAAAATTAGAAATACTTGACATAACTAACCCTTTTTTAGAAATTTAGTTTTACGTTCTAAACATGAACCAGTAAGTACGCAAGAATATCTCTGTTTCGTATAGAAACTAGAAAAGTAGAAATTATATTTTGAGAACATACATATATAGAGATGAGTTCAAGGAGAGAATGATAGATGATTGTCACATTATTTAGAACTCTAGCTAAATTGGTATCAATTTTCAAAACAAAATTAACAAAAAAGAAGAAAAAAAAACTTTTATTTAATTTTTAAAATTTCTGATTTTCAAACGTAAAGCTCATAAATTTAAACTTTTAGGGTGATGCAGAATAAATTATTATTGATTTTTTTTTTTCTTTAAACTCCTTAACTTTTAAATATAAAATAAATAACACATTGAAGATTTTTCATGAAAATGATGTTGATGAAAATTTATCATTATTTTCAAGTAAGTACTTTCTTGCTTAGAAAAACATTTACTTACTTTTTTTTTTCTTGGTAAGTATGTATGTATATATGTATATATATTTTTTTAAAAATTCTAGATGAAGGTTAATTGAAACAAATGCGGTGATATCCAAGTATGTAATTATTTTGAAAAAAAAAAACTTGTTTTTCCATTAATTTTCGAAATACATACATTAAACACAGCGGGTAAGTACATACATGTACATATATCTAAATGTATAAAAATAATTTAGAAAAATGAAAATTTTCATTGATGGTAAATTGATTTTTTTTTTTTTTTACTCTTTACCCTTTCTCTCTTCTTTTTTTGTTTCTTTTTTTTTCTTATAATTTTCAAAACAGCAGAATTAAAAAATAAAAAAAATTAAAATACATTATAAAAATGCATTTTAGATGCAATAACATTTTATGTACATAACATGCATGCATATTTGTATAGTACATATACATTCATATATAAAATATGTGCTAAAAAATGGTAACTGTCATCAAATAGAAAAAAAAACATGGAATGAATTTTAAAAAAGTAATAAATAGATTGATTGATTGATTGATAGCAATATGAAACTAAATTGGCAATTTTTGACGTTTTTTAAAAGTATAGTATCGGTACATTCTCTTCAATATCATAAAAAAATATAAATACTGATAATATATTATGACCCTGAATGACCTTTTTACTATTATTTTACGTTTTTTTTTTTTAAACAATTTTTTTTTTTGGTACATCATTATCCCATTTACAAGAAGAAGAGAAGAAAAAAATATACATTTATGAAAATGAAAATAATAAGTAGATATCTATCCAATCAAGAAAAATGAAATCCCTATCTTTATTTTTCTATCCTTTTTCATTTTTTTTTTTCTTCTTCTTCTTTTTCATTATTTATTTGCTTATATTTTTCGATTGAATAAATTATGTGTTAAGTTAGATTTTCTTATTCAAGTATTATTATTTTTTTTTTCTACTATTTTATTATTCTATCAATTTTATTACATATTATGATGACACAACCTTTCTTGTGAACCCTTAAACTACTTTAAATTTTATATTTATGTATGTATGTACATATATTTGTAGTTTAGAGAAAAACTTTTTTAAGTATTCTAGATTTAACTTTTTTATATATTAAATAAAATCTAAAATGAAAAAAATTAGTATAAATAGTTACCACAAACAGAAAAGATAATAGAAAAATAAGTAACTTAAGTATGTATATCGAATTTTTGTTAAAATATTCATTCAACCATTTATTTCATTATTTTTTTTTTTTTTTTCAACATCTCTGTTGGAGTTCATAATACAAACAAAACCTGGAAGTGACCAGGCAATGAATACCACTTTAGTCAAGTATTACAATATAACTTCTCTATATATGTACATACATAGTTAGTTAGTTCGTTGTTTTATTATTATTATTTGAAATGATCATGGGAGGATCAGGTTCCTCTAGACTGTCTTCAATGGTTTTTTTTATTTTTTTGTTTTTTTTTTTTAAATAAAATAGAAATGAATATTAAATTGAATTTGCATTACTTTACCATTAAATTAAACTACCACATAACTATCATAATAACTAACTTAGTTTAACTTAACTAGATAAGTAGTAACTATAATTCAAGTGGATTCTCCTCGATTCATTCACTTGCCATGAGAAATTATTTATATTAGTAGTGACTTATTTTTACCTCTTGCACCTTTTCTTTTGTAGCACACCTTTAAGAAGAAGAACTTAAACTGAACTATGTTTAGTATACATAATTATAAAGTAAACTAAAATACGTAGGTATATATCTACTATACACTATATACATATACTCGTAAGTAGATATGTATACATATAGCAATTGTAGGTATTGTGTTATATATATTATGTTTGTCAAGGCTTGGCACTGTCACTGACCGAACTACTCAATATCTTCGAATCATTGACCAATGATTACTGACCAGTTATACCTATTTTCACCAATTTCCGATAAATATTAAATATATTGTGTACATAATATAAAATTTTGCTTTTTAATTCAAGTATTGATTGCGACCTCAATTTAAATTTATCAATATATTCACAGATATACTAGCTATTGTATATACCATATTTATCATATAAAATGAAAATGAACAGTTTTATAGTAGTATCAAGTACCTACTGATAAATATATACTTTGAAAGAAGAAAAAAATAAATCTTTTTTTTATGATGTGTTTTATGTAAATGTTCTAAAACAGAGAACAAACAGAAACAATGCAATTTTGCAGATGAAACAAGTATTTTAGATGAAAAAAAAAACAAAAAAACAAAAAGAGTACAATAAAAAAATAAAATAAACACCATAGGAACTCACTATGCATAAAGGAAGAACATATATTATACATTATAACACACATTCCTACAATCAAACATTCAGAATCTAATAATGCATTGCACAATATTTAAAATATGCACCCAACGACGATTCGACTCGTTCTGGAATTTTGCAAAAAATTATAAAGTTGATGCTTGTTTAGTTAGTTGAATGGATGATGATGATGGTATTAACCGCCAAGTTACCGATCAATGCTCTTCCAGAAAAAAAAAAAAAACTAAGTATACTTTTATTCGTTTGGCTAGATTGGTTGATATCTCTTCTACATACATGTATATGTATATTATATTAAAAGGATTAAGCTGCAGAAGCAATATCATCAAAAATGTGGTAGAATAGAATTATATTGATGATGGTGTAACTTCTTCGTTTAAATATTGGTACAAAGAACCCACATTGATTGGTAAGCTTGGCGGCCTTTTTTAAGATGAAAAAAAAAATGTTGCCTTCTTTAAAGATACTTTTATTCAAGTCAAATTCCTCGCTAAGGCAACTTTTTTTTTTCTTTTTCTGGATTTTTTACTCTTTTTTTTGTTTTTTAAATATAAATTCAATTAAGCATTTTGACTATAAGTAGGTAGTAGGTACCTATGCTGTGTTTGTAATCTCAAAAAAATCATAAAACTTAAAAAAATATATATTCAGCTACTTTGATCACATAAAGATAAAAAAGGAGCAGGGAATTAAAGAATCTTAAATCAAAAAACAATATTCTCTTGAAATTAAATAAAAATAAAAAATAGTAGGTATGTATTTAAAAAAGAAAAAAAAAAAACAAATTTTGATTAAAATACCTAATACCTCTACTAGAGCATCATAATTAGGTATACATATATACACTTACACAGGGTGTGGTATACGGTCGTCTCCGATTTAAAATATAAAAAAAAAAATTAAGATTTTTCTAAAAACACTACACTTTTAAATTGAAATTCACTTTTTGTAAGCATTTTCTTTTTTTTTTTTTTATTCTTTCTCTACTTTCTTTTTTTTTTTTTCTCACTATAGAATTTATGTAAATGTAAATTGTTATTTGTGCAACATTTTTTCACAATTATAAATATTCTAAAATTATTTTTTGCGCTTTCATTTATAATAAAAGAAAATTTCTCTATTTTCTTTTAATTTTTTTTCCCCCATTTAACATCAAATAACACACAAATCACAGGTGACACTTTCAATCCTAAAAATTAACTGCGAGCGATTTTTTATATTTTCTCTACACAAAATAAATTAAAATTTAAAGCAAAAGGTATATTTTTTTTTCCAGGGATATTTATAAGGAAATATTTTTATAGAATTGCCATAGGTAGAAAATATATTGTGAAAAGAATAGAGAACATTTAAAAAAATGTTTTAACTGAGAAAATGTAAATAAATATGAAATCAAAATTTATGTAATATTCAAATAATTTATCAGTTTTAAGCATTGTATGTGAATAAAATTGTAAAAAACAATAATTTATCAAAATAAAATGTATTAAGAAACAATATTTCATCAAAAAAAAAAACAAATCCCATTACAAAATCTTTTTATTAAAACATTTTAATTATGGTAATACTATTTTATATCTTTCCTACATTAGCCGCCGTCAGGTGCTCTTTATATCAACATTATTAATTCCCCTCAAAAGAGGCGCGGCAGTCGCTTAGTATTCAAAATCCATGTTGCCAATATGAACTGTTCTAGTTACAGCCTAGTCCATTGCGTTGTTATAATTGATTGGAAACCGAATTATTTTTAACCAACTATTTTTTAACAGAAGTAATTAAATTTAATTTTCTAGATAAGAATTGTTAAGATTTACACCTCTGAAGATACTCGTCTACGATAAAAGCGATGTCACAAACTGATGTTTAGCCATTAGTGTCGATGTAAGTATTTCAGGTGCGATTGTTTTTCTGGATATGCTTTCTTTTACTTTTTCTTTTTAGGGACCTGTAGCATCTTTGTTTTTTGCCTTATCATAAAAAATGTACATATTTCTTAATTTTCAGATGATGGTCTAAATTTAAAAACTTCCAGGCAGGACAGAACAGAAGTCATGCCATACCAGTAAAAATATCATGTCCGGACCGCATGTTAGGGTTGTTGTAAGTGTCATGTCTGCGAGGTGAAATAAGAACGCTTGGCTTGATGGTTTAGATTTATTTTATTATTTTTCTTTCCATCACTTTCGGTAGTCAGAAGTTCTCATAACAAATATTAAATTAATATTTCAATAATCAAGTATTATTTTTATAAAAAGTTTTACAAGATAATTACCGTTTTAATTGACTTAATTGAAAAATAAAATTTTCATTTAAAGTGAATTGACAATTTTTTTTTATTTCGGGTTAAGATAAGTGACTAAAACAGTATTTATCTTTTTTTAACTAATCGTAAAATACATTTTCTTTCTTATTTCTTCTTTATGCCGTGGTGAAATTTAAAGTAAAAGCAGTCAGTCATTTTTTTTTTTTCTCGAAGGAATTATTGTGAAAGTTTTTAGTTTACTATATAAATTATTTCAAAAGATAAAAAAGTAATAGAAATTTGTTCAGAATTAAATAAAAATTTATTATTTTCAAAAAATTTAAACAGGTTGAGTGTAAAAAATTATAAATTAAGTGAGAAAATTAAGCAATAAATAAGACACGAATAAAGAAGTTCAAAAGTAGGGTAGTGATAAAGTGACAAATTTCTAAAAAAAAAAAATTTTCCTTATTTTTTTCTTTTTTTTTTTTTTTTGTGAAAACTACCTAACAAGAAAAATATAAAATTCAGCTCAAGTATTAAAAGGATTTTAGAGACCAATAAATTTGATTTTAAAGTTATTGAAGAATTAAATGAAGGTTTGCGTCCCAATCCTTCAAATTTAACACACAAAAAAAAAAAAATATATACATATATAAAAAATAAGAAACATATTGTACTACGTAGTTTTTTTTTTTTTTATAATATATTGGTTAAAATTCATTTGCACAAAGTGGAAGTCCAATGCCAAAAACGCACGCAGTATTACATTTTTTGACTAGCTGATTTTTTTTTTTTTTTTACATATATAAATCATATTAAAATATTATATTACCTACTTATATTAATACATATTATTTTGTAATTTTCTGTGCTGATTGCTAAATTCTTAATGCTCTTCTAATTGTAATTTTTTTTGTTGTTGTTGTAAAAATTGAATTGGTTTTTGTGCGTTTTTAAAAGATACTTACAAAATTTTATTCAAGAAAAAGAAAAAGGATTACAGAAAAATAAGACTGAAAATGTGCTCTAACAAGAGGTCGAACATTTGGATATATATAAATTTATTGTTATTGTTTGCTACTGATTTCTGTTGTTATTATTGCAAAAGTTAACAAATACATAATATTGATTTATAGAATATTTTAATTTGATTCTTTTTTTTTAAATATTTTTTGTTAGAAAAAACTAACAGTAAATGTGGTTTTTTTTGTGTTTGTTTAATTGATGTAAAAATTAACAACGATTTGTATGAGATTATTCAGCATAAAAAAAAAAAAATAGAGATGTTGGTGGTATTTACGAGGATATCAAAACATCAGATCATGGTTCTGGTGGAATCAATAAAAAGCTGGGTTTTATTAAATTTATATTTATTTTTAATACCTATAATAATTATTTAATTTTTAATAGGCGGTAAGGACAACATGTACAGCAATAAAATAAATATTTAGGCCCTTAAAAAAACGAAAATCTAATGATAATGATCCACCAGGACAAAACACAATTAATTTAATTACATACCTACAAAAGATTCAGTAAGATTAGATGATTTCAGAGATGAAATCTCAAGGAAGAAAATAAATCAATCTATTGGTCAGAATTTTAGCCAAAGATACTAAGGTCGTAATTCAACCAAAAATAATTTACATTTACAGGTCTCTCTGGAGTTGTAGGGTACTTGAGTTATATACACACACAAAAAATTACGGTATTCTCTCAAGTTGCACGGTATCCAAATGCAATCTTTTATTTTGTACTAAATCTGAGTCTCGACTCGACTTACCAGGTTTCGACTTAGAAGGAATCAATTAATCGTAAACAAGAGAGAGACCTGTAATTGTAAATTTAAATGAGAAAAAGGGATTATACATACCTGGGTAGCATAGTTTATATGAAATAATTTAAAAAAAAACAGTAAGGGAATTTAGTAAATCAGCTTTTATTCTTGTGAAATTTTAATGAAAAATCTATATTTTTTTCTGTTATCTTTTTTTTTTTTTTTTTGTTCTAAATTGGCAAATTTAATGGACTTATTATAATTTTTTGTAATTTTTGTTTTCAGTTAAGTACAATTTATATAAGAGAATATATTTAAAAGAAAAAAGACACTATTTATAAGATAAATTAAAATATCAAAGAGTACCTAATTATAAATATTTAAAAAAAAAAAAAACACAATACAAAAAATTGTACATACATATTTAAATATAAATCTTGTATATCCTGAAACGTTTGACCTCATCAACAATAAGGATTTAGAGAAGAGATAAAGAAAATACTTCGAATTTTAATATTCTCAACTCTTGATAATTTTTGGATGGTTCTACTTCTTTTTATTTTTTGTTTTATGGTTTATTCTTCAAAGAAATTCAGTTATAATGAGAGGTTAATACTTTTATAATTATTTATTCTTATTTTTAATATTTAAAATTATAATTCATTCCTATTTAAGTAATCTATTTTCTATTATTTTTTTTTTTCTATTTATTTTTATTTAAAATTTTAAATTTAAGTACATATTTTCTATCTATTTCAAATACACATCATTTAAACACATAAAAACAAAGTAAATTAGTTATTTTGGGATATTTTCATTAAAATACCATTTAAAAAAAAAAAAATAACAATTTCAATATAAAATTCTTTAAATTCTAAATATTTTCAAATTACAAAAAAATTTTCAAATTAAAAGGTGAAAGGTTAAGACATCATCATTATTCACATTTTCATTTACACATAATTTTGTCTAAATACTCTAATTTGTAGTATGCACTTAGACATCTAATAATATCATTTAAAAAAAAAAATAAAATCTATTAATTGTCATCGCATACAACATTCAACAGTACTTGCTAGATACATTTCTAATTATAGATATACATATATAGATAAAGGGTATTTAATTTAGGTACTTTTAAACTATTTATAGATTTTCATTCAAAACGAGCAACAAAGTCATTAAGTATCTGATTTACATTTTTGCAAAAAAATTACAAAAAGTTCATGAATTGCAGGTGAATGTCAAAAAGGGCTTTGAACTTTTATAACCTTCTTTTTGTTTAAAACAAAAAAAAAAAACAGAAAAACACAGAGAGAGAAAAAAAAATTTTTTTTAAAAAAAATGTGATAAGAATATTTATTTGTTTCAACAAGGCCTTTTGCCATAAATGAAAAGTTGTATTATAAATCGAAAAGATACACTAATATGTATGATATTATTGTCCTATATATGTATCATATACATATATTAAATTTCATTTAATGAAAGTTCATGTAGGTACAAATACCATGTGTATGTACTAATTGTTATTTATTTATTTAATTTTTTTTTTTTTTTTTTTTGTATTCAAGTATGTATATGTATAGTATAGTTATCTGAAAGATAAAAACAAAAAGATAAATAATATCATTTATTTTTATTATTCGCCTTGTTTGGAGAAAACTAAAAAAGACGATTTTCGTAAAACATAATCTTCAAAAATGTCTATAAACATTTCAAGTATTGTTTTTATTATTTTATTTTATTTTTTTTTTTTTTTTTTATTTATTTATTTCTCGTTATCATTTTCTTCATTCAGGCGTCATTTACTTATTTATGTAAACAAGCATGATGTTCATTGTTCTTTATGAAAAAATAAAAATAAAATAAAAATTTAATCAAATAATATATTTCCAGTAAATTGAACAAAAAAAAAAAAAGAGAAAAAACGTAATAATGTCGCAATAATTTTCTATTTTGTTTTTTCAATGACTCAAAATAAAAAATAAATAAATACATAATTAACAAACGAAAATTTCTTACTAAATACACGATATTTAATTTCAAAACATTTACTCTGTCTATTTCTATGATACCTATGTAGCTATTAAATTTAATTAAACAAAAAACAAAATTTAAAGTTTTTGCATATGTAAGTAAATGAACGTTTAAAACACATGGGCCATAGATACTCGTGTTATTTTTTGTTATTTTTTTTTGTTTAACATTTTGTCTTTGTTTTTCTTTTTTTGTTTTTGATTACTTTTTTTTTTTAATTACTTTTTTTTTCAAAATTATTTTAAATTACAATAAGTTTTTGTATGTTATTGTTTTTATTTCCTTTTATTTTTCTCGTTTTTGTTTTTCTATGCAATTTATTTTTGTTTTTTTGTTTTTCTGTTTTAAACATTGACTGGCATATTCAAATTAAACACCTATGTACAGTACATATGTATATGTAACTGACTTACTTACGTGAATTAATATTCAAAAAGAATTGATTTGTGTTATTGAACAAAAAACAAAATTTCCCTCCCAAAATTTTTTTGAAGCGTGCAAAAATCTATATGATAATTTTGTCTAATTAAAAAAAATATATATACATATATATATTTTTATAATCAAAATTATTTTTGTAAATTTATATAAAAATAAAAATTTAATTGTATAAGTATGTTTTTCCAATTAACACATTACGGACCAAAATAAAAAAATTTAGGAAACAAAAGAAAAATAAACAAAATTCTTTAAATTTAATTTATGAAAATTTCATGAAATTTAATTATTACTAAAATTTGATAAACAAAATTTTAAAAAATGCTTTGAATAAAATCCATTCAAGCTGTAATGTGTTAAAAAAAAAATCACATAGTCATTTGACGAAATATTGCAAAAATAAAATAAGAGAAACATCAATTACATTAAATTTTACAATTTTTCGATAAAATGAAAAAAAAAGAAAATAAAACCAAAAAGAAAGTTTTTGTTTTTTCAGAAAATTCAAAATTTAAATGATATTTCGTCAAAATGATGACAATAACATTTTTTTTTTTTTTTTTCAAATTTAAATTTATATGCTTGCATATTTTTTGCTTTATTTATCTAAAAGTAAAATTTTTAAAGCTTACATACTAATATATATATAAATAGATATTATATATCCTTTTTTTTCATATATTTTGCTTCAAAAAAATACATTTTTTTTTTTTTTTTTTGAATATTATGCTAATTTTTTTAAGAATTCATTATAAAATTTAATATTCATTATTCAATTTAAATTTCTTATATTTTCTATTGAGAATATCTTACATTATTCAATTTTAAATCCTATATAAAAATATGTTTTCCTAATTTCTATTTTAAATAAATTTAAAAAAAATAAAACAAACTTTAGGAGTACTAACTTTCTAAAAATTTCATTTTTTGTTTTTTTTTTTTTTTGTTTTTTCTTTTTTCATTCACATTTTATTTTCATTTTTTAAACTTATTATTTTTTTATTCATTGGTTTTTTTCTTCATTTTTCGAAAAAAGAAAGTAAAATTAATTTTTTTTTTGTCAATTTTTTCTTCTTCTTCTTTGTCTGTTTATTATTTTTTTTTTTAAATTCTTAAATGCTTTCTTTTATTTATTTATTTTTTTTATTTTTTCATTTTTTTTTTTTTGAAATTTGCATATAAAACTTTTAAAATTTTTAAGTCCATAGACTAATAGATTTTGTTTTTTCATTTAAAAAAAAAAAAACAAAAAAAAATTATAGGTAACTTCCACAGAATGTCTCGGAATAAAGACAAATATGAAAATAATAATTCAAGGAGACAACAAACATTTATGTCACAGGAGGATGTTGCTGCAGGCAAAAAATCAGTTTGGAATGGAATTGAGATAACAGGTAAATTATATATATTGGACAATTATTATTTATTTATTTACAATGAATGTATTGTAGGTACTTTCTTTTTCTTAAAAACAAAATAATATACATATATAAATACATGATTAAAAATTAATTAGATTATTTTTATATTTTTAATTAAAATTTCATTTTAATTATCACTTTTCTTATTTATTGTATATTTCATTTAAATCGATTTATATTAATGTAAACTAATCTGCATGTATGCACGAAAGTACTTAAAATGTTATTTACCTTTTACATGCTTTCCTTATCGATCCAATAAATTTATTTTTTCTTTGAATAAAAAGTGTTTTTATTTATTTTATAAATACTTATACCCCCCCTTGAAATTCAATGTGTTTAATTTGTAAAAAGCGCATAATAGTTTATTTATTGCATATGGTATTTAAGAAAATAAAAAAATAAAAATGTTATTCAAATTTATTTATTTTAATTTATTTTTAATATGTTAAATTACAAGGCTATGTAAGGAATATAAGTCCAGCACTCTGGCAATTTGAACATCTCACTGCCCTTTATTTAAATGACAACAATCTTTTAAGACTTCCGGCTGATATTGGTCTTTTAAGCAATTTAAGAACATTAGATGTGTCTACTAATAAATTAAGAAGTTTGCCTGCAGAATTAGGTGAATTAATTCAATTAAGGTATAAAAAAAAATATTTTCTTTTTATGAACTTTACATATTTCTATTGAATTTTATTTTAAAATGAAAAAACAAAATTGTGTATTGATATATTTGTTTTTATTTTTTTTTTCTTCTTTATTTTTTAAAATTTTTTTAGAGAATTATTACTTAATAATAATTATTTACGTGTTCTACCTTATGAGATTGGTAAATTATTTCATCTTCATGTATTAGGATTACATGGAAATCCTTTAGGAAAAGAATTTTTATCAATTTACAATGAACCAAATGGAATACAAAAACTGTTGACATATATGCTGGATAATTTATCTGGTAAGTGAATTTAATTCTTTTTTTCCACATTTTTCTATTATTATTAATTTTAAAACACAGAATTGTAATTTTTAAGAATTTTGTATTTAATTCACGAATGAAATCGTGAAAAATTTTTGTTTTAAAAAAAGCCTAGTCTGAACATTTTTAAACGTTAGGATAGTTTTGTTTGAAATATATTATAACTGTTATAATTTGTATGACAAATGAGAAAACTATAAACTAAAAGTTTATGTCTGCTATATTGCGCTAGAGGTCTCTGTAAATAGAAAAGTGAATAAAATAAGAGATTTTTAAAATTTATTCGTTTTTATAATTCTTCAACACTGCACTTTGTGGATTTCAAAATATGTACTTGTAAATCAAATATTTACATTAGAGTATAATTTATGAATCGTAATATACTTTAAAATGAATTATTTTTATATTTTGTTAAGTTTTCATTCATATTTCTGTGAAAATTAAAGCTTAGTCGAAAACTTCTTTATGATTGTCGTAAATATGAACATTTATTCTGTGTTATCGTATAGTAATTAGAGAAATATCAAGAAAAAGGACGAAATTAAGAATGAAATACAAACTGAAATGTGTACAATGTAATAGTAGAACCTATTGACGACTTAGTCAATTTTGATTTTAATGAAGCTCATTTCAACATGATTTAAACTAAAAGCGTTAAAACGGTCCATTCTTAATCTTTGAATAATTGTCATCGCTTCAACAGAAATAGAAAGATTAAAATTCAATTCTTTAGAAAAGAATATTCTGTTATTTTCCATTCTTTAAAAAAAATTCCATATGAGAAAAAAGTAAAAGTTCCTATCCACCTAACTCTGGAAAAAAAAAATCTATCAAAAATTAAATTTTTCCATCATAATTTTTTTTTTGAATTAAAATTAAATTATGCGTTTACAACTTACAAACACATTTTACTTATTATAATTTTTTTTTTTAAAGATCATTGACTTTATAATTGAATTTTATATAACGGAAATGTACAGTATATAAAAATATTTTTGAATATAAAAAAACGGTATGAAAGGCTTCATATTGTTTACATTTCTAACGATGCGATATGTACATTTTATATTTATGTTTGTATATATAAATATGTTACTCATTTGTATATAAATTTTTTTAAAAAAAAAAATAATAATAATATACAGAAGCCATAACATGTCATTCCAGCTTCAAATTTCCAAATCATTCATAATAGGTAGATATACGTATGTATATATAAAAAAAAAATTATTATATTTACCTTTTTCTTTATTATTTTCTTTGTAATTTAAAGATGAACTTTTTAAATCTAAGTGCATCAACATTTTTATGAATTAGTCAACATAATTTACAGTCAAGTCCAAATGAAGAGAAATTATAATTATTTTTTTTTTTTTAGATACTTCTTTTTATTTTATTACACACATTTACATATGTATGGTACATATATGTACATAAGTATCCAAATTTTACTTACGTCATATTCAAAAAATAAAAAGAAAATCTAAATTAAAATTTAACAAAAATGTGATAAATGACAAAATGTTATTTTGAATCTATGATGATGGTACTGGTAAAGTCCGTCGAACCCGTTACATAATACCTACTTCTTTTTTTTTTTTTTACGGACGACAATAATAATAATAACCAGACAGGTTCACTTAAATGTTTAAGGTATTGTTTGAATTTACCATTGGGCTTACATATAAATGTATACATACATATATATCAAAGCTCTTATCTCAAGTACAATTTTTTTTAGTATGTACTTATGAATATAATCACTGAACTGTACTTGAAAAAAAAATATATGTAGGTATATACAATTTTTTTTCTTCTTTCTATATGTGTTATTGAGCTTCCGACAAAAGATTTGAAAAAAAAAACCTTTTTTTTTCCTCTTATTCAACAATTAAATAGGGATTTATTGATTTAAAGATGAAGAAGAAGAAAAGTGTACTAATATCTTTTTTTTTTTTTTGGTAATATTCAAATTGGAAATAGTGTGAGAAACTCTCAGTTGTATTTTAAATGTTTTAACATCATAACAAATATGAAATGGAATTCAAATGTCATCATTTACAATGAAATTTATGCATTTCATAATTTATACACAAGAAATATAGGCTTTATTGTAAAAAGAATATTTTTAAAATATCTTTGGAATATCTGTAATTTCTAAGATTTTTCTTTTAAGTGAAATAAAATCATGTGTATAGCTGATTTAAATATAATTTTAACAAAAATTAATCAGAAGTCAACTTATTGATGTATTCTGTAATTTAAAACGAAATAATAAATAGTCCCTATGGAGGGGGACGTTATAATTTAAATTCAATCTACCAAAAACATGTATTTATGGCTTAAAGCTGTATGACTCTTTTATATTTAAGTTCAATTTTAATATGACTCTCCTCAAACTTCATAGATTTAAATATTCTAAATTCTACTTTATTATTTTACAACCCTCATGCAATTATTCACTCTCATTTTCACTTTGATGTAACAATTTTTTTTATATGGTGTTGCTTTGCTTCAACATTTCCTTCATGTGATATCTTGCTATCTGAACATTCATACTACCTCTCAATCCTCATTTATCCATGTTTCTTTCAGTCTTTTTAATATTCATTTAATTTAAGTACCGATCCTATTTCCATTTCTAAAGAGTTTATTATAAATTATGATGGTCGATATAATTGTTTACAAATTGCTGAGTAAGCTAAAATAAAAATTACATACGAAATTACATATATGTATATAAATTTTTCCTCATATGTGTTGCTTAATAAAAAGATACATCTACAACATATTGTAGTAAAATTAGTATGTATCTACTATATAAAAATGTTTCTACAATTTTGTTTTATCAAATAATTTATGTTGATAAAACAATGTTGCTAATGATAAAAAAATATCCCAACATAGCTGTTTTAATGTGTAAACAAAACATGAATCAAAATAATAGTTTTGATTTGCTTACTAGTTGCTATTAAAAAAAAAAAATTGAAAAGTTGTGAAACAACAAACGCAAGTCTTCAATAAAGTCGAGCTTCAAGTTTTTAAGTTTGTTTTTTTTTTCCTCTTTAAAATTTATTTTATTGGTTTTTAGTCTTTTGTATCTTGTATCTAAGTATCTTGTATGTTTTGAAAACTGAATTTCAAGTCAGTTGCTTTTTAACATTCGTAAGTAGTGAACGGTAAGGTGAATGTGAGTTTCATTAGAAATATATTTATATGAAAAATTTTACATTTTAAATAAGTGAAAGCAAAAAAAAGAAAAAAATACACACGATAAATTTAATATAATTTTACGTGCTGTGTATATTTAAATTAAAATTAATATGTTTAAAATTTAAATTAATTTAAATATTCGAAAATGTCTTTTTATGAGTCAAATAGACGTGTAAACGGTATAAATTCTCATAGTTACGCAGTGAAAATCTTATAAAATTTATTATGAAACAATTTTTCAAAAAAGAAAAAAAATTATAGTAAAGTGCAATTGAATAAAATTAAATGGTTATTTATTTACTTTCTAATTCAATAATGTTGTAATTTCAAAGTAATTTTAAAACAGGTACTAACCCAATATAAGAACAAAAAAAAAAAAAAAAACAATAATTAAAAGATCAAAAAAATTAAATTTGAATAAAAAATATCCTCAATGAAGTGTAAAAGGAGCGATGAATTTGACACCATCGTTAATGACAACTGGATGTATGGATCGATATGGTACAAATCGTTTTATGATGTCACATAACCATCATGGAACACCAGTACAAATTTCTTCGAATCCTTCAGGATATTATTCCCCATCACAATCATCACCACAGCAGCAGCAGCAGCAACAACAACAACATTCACAACATCATCCACAACATTTACCTTTAACTCGTCATCATTCAAATTATATGATAGGATGTTTTCCACAGAATCCTAATGGCTGGACAGGAGTTCCATTAATAACGAATACAATAAGACGACCTCGTAAAAATAATAATAATGGTTATAATAATGCAAATGCAAATATTAATAAACAAAGATTATTAATAACAAATTCTTCAGAATATGATGAGAACGCAATGTCACGTTTAGCTATTCATGCACATGGTGCTCCATTAATTTTAGCTGGAAGACAGAGAAATCGTTCACAAAAGAATATAAATAAAACTAGTTGTGGTTCATTTCAAATGAAAACAAAATTGGACAATTATAATAATAATAATCATATTAAAAATAATTTATATTCAGAAAAAACAAGATCTTTAAATTCTACATCAATAACAGATACAGTATCAGTAACTAGTGATGAAAGTTCATCAAATGGTACATCAGCTGAAGCATCATTACCACGCATTATAAAACCAAGAAAAAGAAGAAAGAAAGATCGTAAAGCATCAAATGGTTTATGTTTAACACAATCTAGTTCCTCAACATTAAATCATGAAAATTCTAGAGAATCTTCAAATAATTTCAAAAATAATGAAATTAAAATTAAAAATAATCAAAAAATTAATCGAATATTACCATCTGAAATTCATAATACAACAGATTATTTGAAATTAAATAATACAAATTCATTAATAAATTTAAATAAATTATCAAATTATCAAGTAAAAGAAGAAAATATAAATAATCATCATCATAAACAACAACAACAACAACAACAACAAATATATGATGATCCTATGTCAAAAATGCAATTACTATCTGAATCTAATTCAGCAATACCAGAAATTGGAACAACAACTGGAATAGTAACAACAACAGGATCAACAGGAGGAATAACAAGTTCATGTTATTGCCGTTTATGTGATCCTTCATGTAGAATATGGGCATTTCCATTACGTAGATCATGTTCAGATAATTCAGCTGAAATTGAAATACAACGTAATCATAATATTAAAAAAGATGTTGGTGTAATTGGTTCAAATCGTTCATTAAATAAAAAATATGATTGGAAAAGTTCATTACAATTAGAAAATAATAATAATAATTATAATAATTATAATATTTTATTACCGAAAAATGATAATTTAAGTGATTCAAGTGAATCAAATTGTGATTTTTTAAGTGGTATTGATTTTGGTGAAACATTATTTAATAATACTAATAATAATAATAATAAAACATTAATTAATTCAATTGAACATAAATTACCAATAACAACATCAACAACATCTTCATTATTTTCATCATCAATAACATCATTACAAGAAAATAATAAAAATTATGATTTTCCAACAGCTGAATCACTATTAACAGAAAGTATTAATGAGATCTCGAAAAAATTAATGGAAACAATCGATTTACGTGGTAATAATAATAATAATATAAATAATAATAATAATTGTAATGGTAATGGTAATGATAATATTGGTGATAATTATGATGATATTGATATATTCAATTCATCAATAACAAATAATTCGGGTTTATTTTCAACAAACAATAATAATATTATAAATAATGATGATAATGTGATTTTTAATTTTGATTATTTAAAAACAAAAAGTGCAACAAATCTATTTTATACAAGTGATGTTAATAAATTATTTATTAATTCAAATCAAAATGAATTTATAAATCATGGAATAAAAACATCAGAAACAACAAAAATTTATGACAATTTTAATAATAATAATAATTATTTAATTTTTACTGAAAAAGAACATGATATATTTCAAAATTGTTATGATTTACAATCATGGTCTAGTGGTACAAAATTTTTACCAATTGAAGAACGTATACAATTACAATCGAATGGATAAATTTTAATATTCATTTTAAATACATAACAATTAAACAACAAACAGAAACTATACATATTTAAGCACAAGGAATATTATTATGTAGCAGATTTTCTTCAACGTCCTACACACATCATCAATATATCTACATAAATATGTATCTTTGTTTGTTTTATTTTTTTTTTTTTAATTATTTTTATTATTACTAGATACTTTACTTTATTTTTTTTTTTCTTAAATAATTGAATTTAAGATACTTTGTTTAGTTAGTAAGTCATTTTATTTTTATTTTTTTTAAATACTTTTCTTCCGTTATTTTTATTTTCACTCCAATTTAATTAATTGGCCAAAAACTTTAAAAACAACAACAAAATAAAAATAAAGACAAAAAAAAAAAAATATATATATATATATGAAACAATCATTACATTTGCTGTCTACTAAATAATGGTCTTACTTTGCAAAACTTTCACTTTTTTTTGCCTATAATGTAGTAAAAATGTTAAAATACATAATATATGTATATAATAGATATATGTATATATGTAAATAAATATGTATGAGATGGTATTCAATATCCAAATGCCCACAGAATAAAATGTTACTGAACTCTTTTATGTTGGTATATCTTGTGAATAATGTACAAAAAAAAAATAAAAAATAATAATAATAATGTTAATACTACTATATGATGTATTTATATGTATATACAGGCACATTGTTAAAAGATAGCTAAAAGCATAAATAATCGAAAGAAACTCATGCAATTCAACACTCTTTTAACACAACGTCGAAAGAAAAAAATACAAATAAAAAAAAAAAAAATGATCATCATGATGATGACGATCCGTGGGTTACGGCCGTTATGGTTACTTTTTCGAATTATCTTTTTTTATTTATTTTTTTTTTTCTACCTTGCTGTTTGTCGGTGAAAGTGAATGGTGTGTCAGTCTCGTCCGGTATTATCAGTTTATATACATATATTTATACTCGTAGTTTTATTTACTTATAAGTTATAGTTTTTTATTATATTGTTTATTTTTTGATTATTGTATCTGTAGATATTTTATATGTAAAATCTATTTTTACATGAACAATATCTATAACAATCCTTATATACCTATATATATTATATTTTAAAAAAGATAGTTTTTTCTATCTATTTGTGGTGACAACGTGATTACTATAATATCTAAATGAAAAAAATATAGAAACGAAGAAAATCATTAAAGTTTTTCATCCAGATAATAAAACAGCTATGGAGAATTGGAAAGTTTTTTACTATTATATTTTGTATCTTTATATACTTATGTATATACAATATTTATATATGCTTGTACATATAAAACTCATGTCATATGATGATAATGATGACAGACAGAGATTAGTTTTAAAAGAAAAATGATTATAATATAATCGTTAAACTTGTATATGGGGAGAGAGAAAGCTATTTAAAAAAATAATAATAATAATTTCCATTTAAACAAACAAAAAAAAAAAATTATAGAAACATAAAATGTTTTTTTTTTTTTTTTTGCAATTGTAATTACAGATTTTTCATTTAAAAAAGTATTAATTTACTGAAAACAAAAACAAAAGAAATTTTTTATTGCAAAAAATTTTTTTTTTTTACCTTTTATTTTTTTGTTTTAATTCGTTTTTTCTTTCTCTTTAATTTTCATTTAGTGAAAGGTTTTTTTTGTTTTTTTCAATTTTAACACACCTGCTTTTTTGTTTTTGTTAACCTTAAATTTTCCGTTTATTTTCTTTCTAAAGAAATTTAAAGATAAAGAAAAAAAAGTACAAAAACCCGTAACTTATTTTTCAAATGAACAAAAAAAGAAACATTGCAAAAAAAAAAAAAAACAATGAAAAAAGCATAAAATACGAAAGTGATAGTTTTATACAAAGTTTTGCGCTTTCATTTGCAGTACAATGTTAATCGTAATTTAAAATGTATCTATATCATTAAGATATTACATATTTTTTATCTTTATTCTACAAAAAAATTATTTACAGTTTCACTTTTTTTTTCTTCCTGTTTATCATATTGATGATTCACATTTAATGTAAATTGAAGTTAATTTTTCAGTATGTTTTTTTTTATTTAAATTTTTTATAATGCTTTTTTTGTTCTTTAGAATCAATTAATTAAAATTCACATGAAAACAATTACATATGCATCTTACTTAATAATTCCATTAAAAAAAAAAAATGAATATCTTTAATTAAATTACACACCTGTTCGAATTAAAATTACCTTTTCTAATCCAGTTATTAAAAGTATCTACTCATCATTAATACAATTTCGTATTCAATTGAAATCTAATATGAAATAATATCTTTTTGTCTGTTAAACATTTTGTCATTGTTTTTATGTTTGCTGCATATACAAATTTTTTATTAGAAAGAATCTCATCTAATTAAAAGATTGAATACAATTATTATTATTACATATTATTATTGTGTTGCAATAAGTATATTTTATTACTTTTTAAGCTCTTTAAAAATACATTATGTACGTATGTATGTATTTATAAACGTATATTTTATATTTACGATAAAATTCATATAACAAAGATTTAAATTCTTTTTTTTTTTTTTTTTATAACCATCTGGTTATAATATGAATTTATACATTTTAGATATAACGATGCTGCACTTTTCAAAGTACACAATAATTGCAACACGCAAATATGAATTTTTTTTTTCTTTTATTCTTCTTTTCTGTTTGTAACTAACCAACCACCTTGAGCACCTACCAAGAAGAAGTTGAATTGTGTCATTAATGTATCTGTAGTGTAGTGTAATCTATATTCTATATATACAATATCTGTGTAATCATTTTTGTGCATTCACTTTTATGAATAAACATAAACATATGTACTTGTATATAAAAGATTAAAAGTATCTAATATTTATATTTATGTATCTTTTAACAAAAATATTTACTATTAAATAACATACGAGTATAACGCAATATATACATATTTAAGTAAAAAAAAAATTTACACATCTGTATGATTATATTATTACGATAGGTTTATACATTTCTTCAATATATACTATAGTTTGCAATCTAAAATTATTTCTTATTTCATTTTTTTTTTTCATTTTACCTTGGTTTTGTAAATAAGATTCATAGTTAAAAAATAAAATAAAAAAAAAATATCTTTAATATAGTAGATATGTTCCGGATTTCAATGAGATTAAACCGATTCAAAAATATAAATGTATTTTTTTACTACTTTAGCAGTACTGAAAATTTATAAGAAGAAGAAGAAGAAGAAAAAAAAAACAGTTGTTAAATTATTGTTAAGAAGAACTACCGGCATACCAACAAAACCGTTTTTAGTAATGATTGTGCAATCATTTTAATGTTCGCGCCATAAATTTCAAGGTGCGGCAGGTTAATCTTTTAGAAGTGACATAGAATATATATATTTAGTTTAATTTTTTTGTACATGTTGTATATTTGTCTGTACGTTTGAAAGCATTTTAAATTAATTTCTTCATTTTTCTTATTTTACTCTTAAAAGTTTTTTTTTTAATAATAATATTATTCTATCAGATTTTGAATAAAATTTAAAAACATATTTGTTGGTGATATGTTTTTTCTCTCATTTATGTATTTTTTTTTTTTTTAATTTGAAAAACAACACATATGAATATGGTTGTTTTTTTTTTCTTTCCAGATATTGGAAAAACCACATTCTTAAACAAAAACTTGAAATTCTCAGTGATTTTATTTCAATTTTAAATTGAATCTTTTATCTAGTTAGTTATTACGATATGTGATTTTTCTTTTGTTAAACGTACGAGCATAGATCGTATAAAAGTATGTTTGCGATCTAAAGTTAACCTTTAAATATTCATAAAGTCGATAAATTATGTCGTGGAATAAATTAAATTTTTCGCATTAAAATTTTATATAAAATATAAAAAAAAAATAAATAAATTCCTTTCAAAAGATGTAGACAAAAAAATCCTATATGAAAAAGTAAAAGTTTAAAATTAAAATGTTTAATGATTAAAATTCATATTAGTTAGTTAAATGGGAGATTTATGAAAATAAATTAATCTCAACCAAAAATGTATGTGTACATGTGTACATATGTGGTTTGAGGTAAAGATTTTTCTCACGTGAAAATAGAATTGGTTAACTCGTATTACAGTTTAGAAAAATGATATTTTTCGTGTGATAACGACTTTGAAATCAAAGTTTGAAATTTAATAGTACATATTTATATATCGAAAGGATGTTGCAAATGAAAGAAATTTTTTTGTTCTTTTCTTATGAGTATTTACGAAATTGAGGTAACCAAAACAAACGAGACGCACGAGATTTTCATGGAAATCTATATATTTTGACGTTTCGAAATTTTTCAAATAAGATTCTGATTTCGAAATCAGATAATTGTAAAGAAATTTCGTACAAAATCAAAGTAATATTTTCTCTTTTGGTATGTTTTTTGACTTTAACAAGATATTCCAGCAACACGGATAAATAATCGTTTAATAAATTGCAAAAAAATAGTTTTAGTTCACCAAATATTCTGCAGAGATCCGAAGGCGAATTTTCGGTATTGAAAAATGATTGACATAGCTGCGAGTGTCAAAAAACAATACGTCAGCCAATCCTCTAGGAGAATCTTCTAAAATACTTTGAGAAGAATATTCGTTTTACATTCTCACAGATTAAAACTAGAATAATTATTGTGTCATTTTTTACGAACATTAAAAGAATCGTTTGACGTTCTTCCAGGATAATAATCGTATATTCGTTTAGTGGAATTAGACACCTGTTCAGCCAACACTTTAAAGATAAAATTAATTATCAAAGAAAAATTGGCTAATAAAATAAAGTATTTATTTAAAAAAAATAAAATTTAAATATGTACGAGTACATACTTTCCGATAATTGGTCCATATAAACTCTAAATACGATGAAAGTTCAATTATACGTTTAGTTAATTGAAATAACATAAAATGAAAAGACGTAACAATATAATTTTTTTTTTTAATGCCATATTATTAAAATTAAAACATTTCAAATGAGAAATACAAAAACAATTTCTTAAATTAAAAAATTTAAAAAAAAAATAAACACTTTGCAATAATCTACTGTTATCGTAATTTAACTTTAACACACCTTTGTTTTTTGTTTTTTTTTAATATACCGACTATAAATTTTAATGTTGTATTTTTAACCACATAATTATAACATACATGAACGTATGTATGTACATATGTATGCAATATGCACAGAATATATACTCATGTATTCTTAAAAGGTTTTTTATTGCAAATTTTATTTAATCAAAATAAAAGTTTGTTTTTTTTTTTTTCATTTTTTTTTTCAAATGCATTATAAATGCACAATATTGTACAGTAGTTAAAATATCTTTTTTCTTTTTTTCATAATTACATTCTAGATCATATATTATAAATTTACAATGAATAAAGCTGTTAGTTATTTATTAAAGCTACTTAATCATAAATATGATGTCTTACTGAATTATAAAAAAGATATCATAAGATATGTGCACATCTGTAATGTAATTTTAAAGTAAAAAAAAAAAAAATAAAATAAATATATAAGTAAAGAAAAACAAAAACAAAACAAAATAGAAGATAAAAAAACATAAACTTTTTATACAATAAAATAAAAGTACATACTTATCTTATTTATGTGTATACCTGAGATACATATATACGAGGTACGGTATGTGGTATATTAAACATTCCTGCTGATATGATGTTAGATACATTATTGTGTAATGAATATGCAATCATAAATTTAATTGTATACATCTTGTGAGATCATTTCTCTTATATCGCACGCAATCGATTTTTTAATCAAAATTAGAATTTATTTGAGATTTTTCATTTTATTTTATTTTATTTTTTGATCTTGAATAAAACTGCCGCTTGATAAAAAAAAAAAAAAGAAAACAAGAAGAATAATTTGTTGATTTTAAAATGAAATCGATAATTTACGAACATGTTAAAAGATACTCTTTTTTTTTTTTTTTCTTACCACATACGATTTTTCTTTTCTTGAAAAAAAAAACAAAAAAAAAAACGAAATAGAAAAATAAAACTTATTACAAGCATGTAATCTCTTGGAAAAAAAAGCTACATCATTACTTACCATTCTTGCATCATTGAATAAGAACTTGATTAGATTAAGTTTATTAAAGCCACTGCTTATTAGTTTTACAATTTGAAAAAAAAAAAAAACAACAGATTTTATCTCTTATTGATCCGTTTTATCACCTATTAATTTTATAATAAGCATTAAATTCATAATTTTGTTTATTACTTTTTCAAATAATAATTATACTTTTCGTATGTGTTGCATACTATTATGTCCTTTTTTTTCTCCAAAGATTGTTGTTTAAGATATTTCAGGTTAAAAAAAAAAATATATTTCTAAAATTTAATTTAAAAAAATTATTTTCAAATAAAAAAATCATAAAAAAAAATAAATAATCATTAAATTATTTCCATGATATTGAAAAAAATATAAGAGTATATATTTTTATTTCTAATAAAATTGTCAGTATCTATCGACGTTAAAACTGTTAAAAGATAGAAAAATAGAAAACGAAACAACAGATAGAAAAAAAAAAGTGAAAACTTATAATCAAAAAAAAAATGAAGAAAAAAAAAACATATTGTTGAACATCATAAAAATTAAACAATGACGTCAACTTAATATAAATGTAGCTCAATAATATTATATACAAGATTATTTTTTATTTAATTTTTTGACCTTTTTTTTAATGTTATTACATATTTCTTTTTTTTTTAACTCTTCAAACACTTTTGTGTAAATTTCGGACACTAGACCAAACCTTCAATTTATTCATAAGATGTATATATGTATATTAAATATATGTATGTAAATACCGAATAAATTATAGAGAAGAACTCTTTTTAATTTGTTATACGATAATGAAAAATTGAGAAAAAAATATAAGATGGTCATTAAAAAAAAAAAATAAATAAATAAAGATAGTTTTTTTTCTTTCAATAAATTCAATTTTTTTTTTTTTTAACTTTAAATTAAGATTCACTTTAACGAATCTATGACAAAGCAAAAATACTCTTTTTTTTTTTTTGTTTGCTTTTTTTGTGTAATTTCTTTGGCTTGTTTTTTTTTCTATCTACGAAAAAAATTTCATTTTTTTTTTTTTATTATAATTATTATATTATTGTGATATCTCTTGTTAACAGCATGAACTTAATTAGATCTTCAAGAGAGGAAAAAAAAAAATAAATAAATTTTTTTGTTGTATTTCGAATGAAAACAAGAAGTATAGATATTATAAAAATTTCGAAATATACAATTTTTCTTCATCTATTAAATTCAAGATTTTTATGTATATTGTTGTTATTGTATGATTGAATCATGATTTATTCAGAAAGAAATTATAAATAAATAAATAAAAATTTAAGAAAGAAAGAAAAAAAAAACAGGAAAACGTGTGAATAGAGTATACCCTTTTTTTTTTTGTCGAAATAAAAATTCGAAAGTGTAATGACATGGTAGATTTACAAAAAAAAAAAAAACAAACAGCCAAGATAATAACAATGAATTACCACTTTTTTTTTTTCTTTTTTAACTTTCACTTATTCATTTTATTTACATTTTTTTTTTGTTTTCTTTTTTATTCGAAAAATTATTATTGGTACATAATAAATGATTATGAATATAATTTCTATATTTCATAAAAATAAATTCTTAGTTTTTTTTCTTTGTTTGATTGTTTGGCATGGAAAAAAAATTTTTTTTTTTTTGTGTTTTTCTTCCAAATTATTTTTCAAATATTTTATAATTACGGATTACAAACTTAATTTGAAAGAATTTTTTTTATTGATGATTTTTTAATATAGAAATTCATTCAATATATGTGCCGACTTTTTTTTTTCTCTCATTGAATTGAATTATTTGAACAATAGAAATTAGAAATAATGAATTTTCGAAAATAATAATAATATTTTTTTTTTATTATTCTATTTTATTTTCTTTCAAATAAAATTTCAATAGAATAAGAAAAATAAATCTCATTCAATTGTTATATTAGAATAAAATTATAGGTTAATCATTTATTCTCTGTATAAGCATCTGAATTGGTATTATAAGATATTTCTTTATTTTATTATTTTTTTCTTATTGAATAGCCACCATTCACTTTATCATCTCCTAATGAGATCCAATTATTGGATACCAGAACTTTAAAAAAATTAAACGAATAAAAAAAAAAAAAGAATGAATGAATAAAAAAATTGTTTGATATTTTAGTTGAGAATTCTTTTTTTTGTCTATTCAAATTAAAATTCGCAGGAAATGTCAAAAGATTGACTAAATAAAATGAATAAAAAGTTAATTTTCGTGACATATCACGTCAGTTTTTTTTTCTCCTTGAGAATACAAATTTGAAAAAAAAAAAAAAAATTTATTAAAATACAAAAAAGAAAAAAAAGAAGATAATATATAATTTATTTTTGAATTTTGAAATTTATTGTGTTTTTTTTTTTTATACTACTAAACATAATTTTTATTTTTCATATATAGCCACTTATTTTATTTTTATTTTTTTTTTTTAAACTTTTTATGGTTTTGTGTACATACATCAATAATTTTGTTTTATATCTTTTTGTAATTTTTATCATTTTGGTGAAAGCATTTACTAAAAATTTATGAATATTTTATTTGAAAATATTAAAAAAAAAAAAGTATGTACATACATATATATCTACCTGACCGAAAATTAAAAATTGAAAAATTGATTGTTATTGCTGTTTTTAAGTTTACAAATCACGTGCTTAAAATGTTTTTGAATACAATAGAACACAATATTAATAAATATTCGTAGTTTAGTTCCATTTTATAAAGGGTGCTTTAGACTATACAATATTTTATTTGATCAATAGTCAAAAGCATTGTTAGAATTGTGAAAATAAATAACAAATAATGTATTGCATTTGCGGATCACACATTTTCGAAAGTTCTTAAAAATATGTATCATAGCTATATTTTTTTGTAAATGTAACAGAAAGATACGAGTAAATATAAAAGGAAATTATGATAATTTTGAATTACTGTAACTACAGTATTTCCTCAGTTTATGGAAAATTGCCGAATTTTTTGAAAAAAATTTACAAAACGCTTACTTTTGCTAACTAAAGTCTCTCGGTCCACAAATTCGAAAATTGCCAGATTTAAAATTCATATTGCTGGCCGCATACGACCCGTTGTTCATCAGTTTTACACTTTACATGTATTGAATTGTCTCAGAACGTGGTTTTTGAGAAATTCAACGTATTCGTCACATTTACGAGGTTTGTTTTTGAGCCTCCAGATAGTAAACATGCTGAACAAGGGCATGAACTCAAATATTCATATATTTTTATTACCCACTTTATTTACTTTCTCGTATTCAATTTCAATTACTGATGTTGACAAAATAGAGACACATTTTCTAACACTTAGCAGTACTGTTAGTCAAATGTAAAAGCCAACATAGTGTAAAGTACCCTTTAATAAAATTGGAATCAAAGAAATTTGAAAAAACAAAAAAAATGTTGAAAATACAGTAATAAAGAAAAAACTAATGTTCTTTTGTTCTTGAATTTCTTTCTATTTTTGGACATCATCAAAAATATTCAATTTAAAATTTTACCTGTATCTACACAGGTATATATCATTTAATTTGACACGTTTTTTTCTTTATTATTTTTTTTTTTTAATTTCTTATTTTTCAATTTCTATTTAAAATTTATCATTTTATAATAATCATAAAAAATAACAACATGTATCTGACTAGTAAATCTAATATTCATTCAATATGATTGAATATTTAACGGTGATTAGACATTTCTTCAAATTTTTTTTTTTTTTCTTCAATTATTTTCAATTAAAATGTACACCTTTGAATTACTTATTTAATATTTTTCTCTTGTTTATCGTAATTTCAAAAAAGAGAAAAAAAATGTACATATTTCTTTTTCATAAAAAGAATTGCATTTAAATCATCATTTTGCTCATAATAAGTATCGTTTTTTTTTTATTTAACAAAAATTTATGCATTTTGAAGTATCTTTTAAAAACACATACATATGTTTTGTGTACTTCAGGTTTGACATGAAAACGTTATTGATCCAGAAAATTACGCTTCATTTATTTGTCTTTTTTAAAAAATATTCCAAAAAAAAAAAGTTGAAAATATGTATTTAATAAAAAAATAAATAAATGAAATTTTCCATGTGATATTTTTATTCTATATCTTTTTAATAAAATTGATTTATGTATTACTTTCTTTTCAATTTTTGCTCTACATTGTGATTATTTACGAAAGAAAAAAAAAAACGCTCTAAAAAATTTATGTTTTTTTGCTTCAATTTTCAATTTATCAAAAAAAAAAAAAAAAGATTTATCTCATAATTTTTGTTCTTCTTAAATATTTTTTTCTTTTTTTTTTTCGTTTTATAGGCTATTTTTCTCAAGAAATATCGTAATTAGGTTCATTCAAGAAACATAAAAATACTTGTAGGAAAAAAAAAAAAAAAACACAAAAATATTTTCTATTGATACAGAAAAAATAAATCAGTTCATATTTTCTAAGTATCTAAAATTAAAGAAACTTTTTATTTCTACAGATACATTTTTTTTTTCGTCTAAAATTAAATTTTTTACTCAAATATTTCAAATATATTTTTGATTATTCACAAAAAAATACGAAAATAATTTAAGAAAAAAAAAAAAAACTCTTTTTGTTGTTTACCTGCAATAAAGTTTTGAAGTTCATGGGAAAATTGTGGTAATGGAAAAAAGCATAAATAAACCATTACTTTTTTTTTTTACTGTTTTTTTTTTTAAATAAAAAAATTATTTATTACTTCAAAATTTTGTCAATTTCCAGTTTTGCAAGTAATTCTGTAATTCGTCATTGGTTTGGGGTTTTCTTTTTCAAAAATAAAAAAAAAAAAATTTTATTGATATTTCTGTCGATATTTTCATCTGCTTGTATCCTCTGCGAGACTCAATGAATAAATACTATACAGCAAATGTAATGATTGTTAAAAATAATTTTAAAAACAAAAAAAAAAATTAATTTTAAAATTAATTAGATATGATTTTATTCTAGTTTATAGATTTCGTACAAATTTAAATACATCCTACTACATCAATTTTATAATCAATTATTATAATCATTGTTTTTTTTTTTTAGTTTATAAATATGTATCTTTTATTTTATGTATTATGTTCTCTTTTTTTATTATTATACTTTTTGTTTTATTAAATATGTTTAAAAAATAAAAAATACACGCCAGGGGTATAGGTAATTTTGTGAGAAAAAAGGCGTTATGGGTTACATTTCATTATTTAAAAATATATATATATATTTGTAGTTTTTATATAAATTTGATTAAATCGAATTAAATTTAAATAAAAAAGTAAATTTTTGTACATGTATGTGTAATTTAAAAATAAAATATTACACAAATTTCATATATCAAATATTTACATCTACATAAACATATTAAGAAAAAAGTTATGTTTATTAAAAACAAAAAAAAAAACAACAAAAAATAAACAAAAATATAATTTATTTAGAAAATAATCATTAAGAAAAAAAAATTTATAAAATCAAAAATAAGTGAAAATAAAAAAAAATTGACAAATAAAATTTTTTTTTTTAAATTTCATTTTTATTGTATATTAAATTTCTTGTTTTATTTCAAAAAAAAAAAAAAAAAAAAAAACCAAGTCCTTGTGATCTAAAATAGAACACATAATTACATAGTTCATTGCGGACACTTTATCATTCAAATTAGGATGTTGATATTTTAAATTTGAAACAAAACCAAAGCAAAGAAAAAAATAAAACCAGCAATTTTTAAAGGTTAATTAATTCATATTTTGTGTTTCATTTCACGGAACACAAAATAGAACTGTAATATATTTCATTTCACAGATAAACTAAATTAAAATTTGTCATCTAAAGTTTGGTTTGATCTGAAGGTAAATTTATTAAAATAAAAACCACAAAATGCAAACATTCTGATAGAAAAAACAAAACATAATTTCTGATTGTGTATATATTTTGTGTACATACATCTTTTCAAATTAATAAAGGACTGTTTTATTGAATCTTCCGTAAATAAAAGGGGTCGTATACCTTAAAGTAAACTAGTCTGTTTAAACAAAATGTGGTATCATGTTATCTTGTTTGGTTTTTAAAACAAACAAAAAAAATAAAAAATAAAAATAAAAAAATTAATAAAATTGAGAAAATCCAACATTGAATCTGATAAAATGTTAAAAAACAAAAAAAAAAAATAATGTTGAAAGAGAAATTAAAAAAAGCACATGATGATGATGAGATGAAAGTAATGATTTATAAAAATAAAAAAAAAATTATAACACTTTATCATATTTCGAGAACGTACATATGTACCTATACTTTTTTACTTTTTTTTCGTTATTAAATTTCACTTGATTGTATATTATAAAAATAAAAAGACGGATGTGGATCAATTGATCACCCACTTACAACAAGTTATACATACAGACATTTATTACAGAAAAATAAATAATATAAAAACTATATAAGATGCACAGTTTAATTTCCGTCTTTCGTAGGCTTAATATCAATATCAACGGAAGGTTTTCATGTTTTTTTTTTTATTTTATATTTAAAAAAAACACATTCAGTGCGGTAATTGTAAAAAAAAAATTATCAATATAAAATTGAAAAAAAAAACTTCTACCCATAAACGTAAAACATCAACAAAGTAACAAGTCATCACATAAACTTAATGTAAAAAAATATATACATACATACATACATATATTTTATGGAGGAGATGTAATGAAGGCAAAAGCAACAAACAAACATAAAATTGTATCTGTATCTGCATTACACTATAGTTTGAAAACTGTATCACATATTAGAGCAAGAATTGTAATTTGAAATTTACAAATACCAAAACCCTTGTAACATTATAAATAATAAAAAAAAAAAAAGTTAAAAGAAAAAATAAAATAAAATAAGAAACCTCATAGTTGGTTTACCAAGTTGCAAATCAAGATTATAATGTATTATAAAAGCGGCGGCATTCATACACCTTAACCAAACCAACTATAACTACTGACTTTTTTAATTAGGTCAAATTGAAAAAAAAAAAAAAAAAAATAAAGATAAAAGTTAAGATTTTGCCTAAGGTTATAATGTCGTTGATTTTATTAGGATTTTTTTTTTTTTCATATTACTATGCGTTTTATTGAAAATATCATGTTACACCTTGATTGTAAACGTAAAGTACGAGTATGTATAACAAAAAGTACAACTATTATAAGAATCAAGATACATGTAG
The DNA here is from genome assembly GCA_939192795.1 of Bombylius discolor. Taxonomy (NCBI): domain Eukaryota; kingdom Metazoa; phylum Arthropoda; class Insecta; order Diptera; family Bombyliidae; genus Bombylius; species Bombylius discolor. The sequence goes on along the minus strand of OW584241.1, from coordinate 13,898,555 downwards.
AAGTATGTATCTATGTATATACGAGTATATTGTGTAAAATATATTTTATGCTTAAATTGTAATGCTAAACAATTACAATAACAAAAAAAAATAAAAATAAAAAATAAAAGGTAATTTCAATCTAAATTCCACAAAAAAAAAAATAACAAAAAAAAAAAATAAATAAATTATAATAATAAGGGCAGTTATTCTACATTCTTTTCAAAGTAATTTTAATATCAGCCTGGGGTTATTGTCTATAACAATAATTTGAACACACAAATAAAAAAAAATTTTATTATTTTTTTTTTTGTGTATAGAAAATTGCAAATTCGATTTTATTTTTTTCTTTTAATTTTAATTTTTGATCAATTTTATAAAAGTAAATCATAAAAAAAAAAAAAAAAACCAAAACCAAAAAAATTATAATAAATCATTCAACCTTTTTTTTTATTTCTTGGTATTAAAAATCTACTCTGTTTCATTTAAGAAGATAAAAAAAAAAAAAGTATATGATGAAATTTATAGTGTGATTTTACTTGTATCTTGTATCTTGTATCTTTTGTAAAAATAAAAAATCAATTTCAAAGTATTAAAAAAAAAATTATGATGTTTTTTTTTTTCTGGTCTTCTTAAATTTTCTGTATGTATAAACAATAGCGTTGTGCATTATGAGATATTTGTTACCATTATTATACATAGTGTTAAAATGGTGTATTGTTTAAAAAAAAAAAAAATGTGATTTTGAATTTCATAATATGAAAACTCGATATGGGCTCGGTCCTCAAGATGATATTCAAGATTTGATGCTTCAAAAATAATATACTCTTCTTCTATTAAAAAAAAAAAAAAAAAAAAACAAGAGGAAAAATTTCGAAATCTACCATAAGATGTTGTATTTCTTGTTTTTTTTTTTCTGTTTATTACTTTTTTTTTTAGCTTCTTTTTCATTATTATTATTGTTTTTTTTTATTTCTCAAAAGATTGAGATCGAGATCGAGAGTTACTTTGCAAAACGATGTCTTTGACTCACGAAGATCACGATTTTTATGAAATGAAGTAATTGGCGGATATCTATAATATACGCTTCATAGATTATTGTTTAGTATTTATATTTATATGTTAGTAGATACATTACAAAAATATCTACATAAATATAAAAATTAAATAGATATATAGATATTATAATATCGATATATCGATTTTGAAAGTGCTCATTTGTAAAAAGATTTATGTGACGGTTTTTCAAGAAGCAATTGCATCTACAACATATAGGTACATACCTACATATATAGAGATACATCATGTACATATATAAATTTAGGAGAAATCCATTTTGGCTGTAGGTAGAGAAATATTAGAGCTACATGTAAGATACTTACAAAATTACAAATAAATAAATACAAGAAGACAAAAAAAAAAATAATAAAAAATATTAACTAAATTTTATACAAATGTACATATACATATATGTATGTATTTTGTATCTATATAATAATGAATAGGCAATTTCTCAAATTATTATTTCAACATAGTATTATTGCATATACCACCTTTAAGAATATACACGTATCTCTTACCTATATTTTTATTTTTTCTTCTTCTTCTTCTCCAAATAAATAAAATTTGTATTTAACAAGAAAAAAACAAAATTCTACAAAACAATGTTTAGGAGAACCGGTAAATTGTGAAATTAAATTAAAATAAATGAAAAATTGTGATTATGATTATTATTATGCATATACCACCACAAGATATTCAATTATAAAAAAAAAAAAAATTCAATTCTTTCAATATATGTTATAATCAGAAAAGAAAAAAGAAAAAAAAACATTTTTGTGAGAAATTTACAATTTAACAAGATATTAGATACAATACACATTCAAATTAAAGAAAAAACTGAAAACACAGAAAATAATAATGCAACACAAAAATAGTGTTAAACATGTTTCGATTTGTTGTGTGTGATTAGATTTAAATCAAATTATTATTCGATTGAATTATACATTACCGGTAAATTATTATCGAATTAATATATTAAATGTATGAACGGTTATTTACTGGAATTATACTAGAAAGAAAAGTAAAAACAATCTTTTCGATAAAGTATCTATTTTTTATTTTTTTTTTTTTTGCGTGTGAAATTTGTTATTTTCGAACAACAATTAGATAATAAAAATTATCTTCTTCATTTTTTTTTTATTTTTATTTTTTTTTTATTAGAAAGTATCTAATAAATTTTTCATCTGTATGAAGCCATAACTAAGTAAATCATGTAAATTTATTGGCATACTATTTCTAAATATCGTGTGAAAATAATATCTTTAAAATTTATGCATTGGTCATGATATCTATTACAAAAAAGAACAGAAAAATATCCTCATAACAATGTTATAATAATTTTAATAAATTTCTTTCTATACGCGTATCTAGATACTCACACATACATGTTTATATTTTAATATACTATAGAATGAATTCTATCGGAATAAAAGAAACGTTGATGAGCTTAAAAAAAAGTACTTTTTAAAAAAAAAAAAACAACAACAATAAAAAAAAAAACCATTTAAATTCATCTACACAATATTTTTCAGGTGAAAATCTTTTTAACGATAATATCATGCGGTATCTATTTATATACGTGAAAAAAAAAAAATTCATTCATAATAACTGCATTGCAATAATACATACTTTTGAAATTTATGCATTAGAATAGAATTTATTCATCTCTAGGAACAGGAAAAGATTTTTAAATAATAAGACTTTTATGTTGTTTTTTTTTTTGGCCCTAAGGCGAATTATATATTTTTATTGTCATCGTTGACAGGCCTTTTTTTTAACGAGATATTTTTCATAAAAAGTTTTTTAACCCCTACTTTAGGTAGTTTTTTTTTTTATAATTTTTCAATAAATATTTCATGAAAATGCATTTCATTGTTTGTATTCAAAATAAAGAGAAGTGGGGGGGGAGGATATCATTGAATAAATGACAAGGTTAAGTGATTTGAATACATATGTATAATATATTAGCCGTAAGGTGATCGGTCCATAGTAAATATTTTTTTTTTTTTTTTTTTTTTTTTTCTTCGTGTTTTTCTAAGACCGTCATCGTCGTCATGTCACCGTAACCATACCTTTGTCATCATCATCATCATCAAAAGCTTAAGGAAGGGCATAAAGTACTCATACAAACATTTTAAATTATTTTTGAAATGAAATGAAATGTAAAGAAAAGAAAAATAAGTTGAAAAAAAAAAAAAACATCAAGGAAATAATTCTTTTATGTGATTTAATTTCAGTTCATTTAAAGACGACATAATCATTTTTTTTTTTTTATTAATCTTTTTCATTTTTTTTTTTTGTCGTTTAATACTTTCTTCTTCGGTTGCTTGAAAAGATAATCAAAAGCAATTGTTATTTGGTAAAATATCATATATAATGTAGATTATTTTCCGTGTATAATACATTAAACATATCATATTGTGTTGAATGCACTTTTTTATAACAATAATAAAAGATACAAAAATATGAAGGTGTGACAACAACACAAAACATTAAAATGTATATACTTTTAAATTTAAAAATATTTTATATACACGACATAAGAAGAAAACATAATTTTATATTAAATGGTTTGTTTGTTTTTTTTTTTTCTATTTTTTTCTGTATATATTTTTCAAATTTTGTTTTATTTTATGAAATTCTTATGTAGGAATATTTTAATTTACGAACGTATTCAGTACAAATTTTCACAAATTTAACAGCAGCTATTAAAAAACACATCATTTATTCGTTTATATTACATATTCTTCGCTAAAATGCAGCTTTTTTGTTGTTGTTGTTGTTTGATATTGAAATATGTATGTTTTCCTAGTCGTCTGACGATGATGACGACTATCTTTTTAGCTTACCCTTTATTAGTTATGTATGTAACTACATACATATATGATTTTGCCTTTATGAATGTATAATTTCTATATTTTATATTTATACTTCATTTTTATGTACGAAAATAACTTATGAAAATGTATGACAATGCAAAAAACGAAAGATATTAATAACATCACTTGAAAATGTCTGAATAGATACATTTTTAACAATTTATTATTTAAAAAGGACGTAAATATTTGGTAAACGTTTCGTGGGATGTTTTATTAGAAAAACCAAAAAAAAAAAAAGGAACAAAAAAAAATTTATTTTCATTTTCCTTGAAAAATTTTTAAAATATTGGTAAATTGTCATAATATTTTTGCAATTAGAAGTGAATTATGGGTACCCAGAAGACCATCTATAGAATTTTATGATTGATCATTAATGATTTCAAGCGAAATTTAAATAATGATTTATGAAAGTAGTGCAGATAGACAGATTGTTGGGGGTTGAATACTTTATCTTTTTCCTGAATCACTTAATTGTAGAAGTACAACTAGAAGGTGTGCTCCATATTTTTTTTTTTCGATTTGGAGAAGAGTTTAACGCACTCTTTTAGAAACTAGTGCCTCATATTCACATTGTTTTGAGGTAACTTAATCCTACACTCCTAAGGTAAGCAGTTTCTTAAAAATATTAGTTGAAGACTTAATGAATTGCTTTGCTTGTAGGTTCTCGGGATATTTCTCCCAGAAGAGATATGTATTTCAACTGTTATTTTTTGGTTCTGGTTTTCCAGATTTTTTTTTTAATTGTTTATTAAAATTGATCGTTCAAAAAAAAAAAAATCTATCGCCATAATTGCAGAATTTCTATGAATTGCATACGTCGCCATTCCACCCAATTGGTTATCCTTATAAAAACGTTCGTTTAAAAATCTTGAACTTTTCCTATACAAAATTCTGTTCGAAATTATTAAAGATATATTGAATGATCTTTAGAAATGCAAAAATTTTTTTCTTTTTTTGTTCAGTGAAATTAAACAGTTCCAAATTGGATTAGAACCAAACATTTTCACTAGCATTATGTATAGTATAAAACACCCTGTAAAAAAATGATTATAGAAAAAGAAATAATACTTTTTCTTCATAATTAATTAATTACATCGTGTACAAACAATGAATTCATATTTTGAAAGTACAGAAAAAAAAAATTGTTCTATACATTAAATGACAGTGATTCTTTTTATTATTTATTATTGTTTTGCATTAACACATTCATCTTGGATAAAAGTATTATGAAGGCCGTAATTGAAATCACTTTGTTTCTATTTCCACGCTCTTGCGTAAATACAATTTTTTTTTTTTTTTTTTTTTTTTTTTTGCTAATTTTTCTTCATTTTTCTAAAGAAAACAATGAGAAATTTGAGTTATGGGAGACAATGTTGTTGTTGTTTCTGCATTATTTTATTTTTTTTTTTCCTTCTATTTTCAATTTTGTGATTTCTCTTAGTGTGGAAACTAAACCATTTTTATTTCATTGTCTGCAGTCTGCACTTAGGTGGTATAATGTCTTTACCTAATTTTAATTATCTAGGAGGAGAAAAAATGTGTAGTACATATTTTGCAATTTCACTGAATAAAGATTCTCTTTTATTATTATTTTTTAGTTTGTTTGTTGTTTGTTTTTTTGCAAAATATTAGGTGATATAATTAGCACAAAAATTGAATTCAAAAAGACAAAAAATGAGAACAAATCAACCTGGTTTCATTGAGTTTAGAAAATTTATTTCAAATTTGCAATGTGGTTTTGTTTGACAAGTTGTATTTTTTTTTTTTTTTTTTTTTTTTTTTTTTTTTTTTTTTTCAGTTGAATGAATCATAATAAACTTTTTTTTTTTATTTACTCTAACACTGTATCACATATGAGTAATTTCAAAATTCTGAAAACACCGTTGTAAATTAATTTAATTTAAGAAAAAGAAAAACCGTCTTGCTTGAAAAACTAAAATAAGAGAAAAAAAAAAAAGGTTTTGAATATCGCAATGATATGATGACAGTTTGAACACAAAATTTACGTGGTGTTACTTACACTCGAAAATAATAAAAAAGAAAAAAAAAAAAGAATATCTCAAATAAAGTTGAAATCTTGCATAAATGTTGAACTTAAAAGCCTTGAAACAGTTATAAAAACCAAATCATACATATATGTACACACAAAAATAAAAGAGTCATAGCCAAGAGAGAAGAATTATTATATTATGATCCAAGGTTTTGAAATTAAAAAAAATAAAAATAAATAATAATAATCAACAATATGGTAAGCTCATTTTGGCCTCTGAATCTGAAATAAAGTAAGAAAATTCCGTCACTTGAATATCCAAGATCGTTAAATAAACACATTTTCATATTAACTGTGATTTGAGAACTTGAAGTGAAGGTTGCATTAAGAAAAAACCAAATATACAAAAATTGAAATAAGAAGAAAAACATGAAAGAAAATCAACTCAAAAAAAAAAAAAAAAAACATTAAAATAAACGTTATAAGATAAAAATAACTGACAATAATTTAATAAAAATAAATTTAAAAAAAAAAAGTAATTAAACCAAGCAACTTGTTATTTCAAAATTTTTGACGAAAAAAAAAACATGTAAAAGATAAAAAAAAAGAATTTAATTTAAAAAATACAGAAAAATTGCAAAATTCATAATTTGGATTAAGAAAAAAAAAAAAAATAGCAAAAATACCTATTAATTTAAAAAAAAATATATGTTATGTTGCGGATTTATTTACACACATTACTTCTAATTTTTGAGTTTATAAAATTATGTTTAAAAAAAAAAACACGATGATTAAGTACTTTTTGTGCTTCATTCCAAAATAGTTATTATGAATCCGTTATAATTTTTTTTAATACAGGTGTATAAGTTTATGAAAATTGATTATCTTTAATTTAAGAAAGAAAAAAAAAAAATTGTATGGCAAATTATTTTGACATAAAAATAGGGCAAAGTCAAAAGTCAAATTCATACAAGGAAATAAGAAGAAAAAATTTACTTTCTTTCCTTAATTACCATCATTAGTATTTAAATTTCTGAAGGAAAGATACAAAACGCCGATTTATAAAGTTTTTGTTTTGTAAAATTGATTAGACTAAAAATTTAGCAAAAAAAAAAAATCTACAATATATACAATTTTTTTTCCCGTAAAAAAACAATTCCAGTAGCTTTGAAACTCATCTGAATTCATAAGAAAAAACATTATTTTTTTTAACGTGAAATTCTTTAATAGAAAAACATTATTTAAAAAAAAAAATAAAGAATTATAGACGAATTTCCTTCTCGGCACCGCAACCCATGATGAATTAACTTGAGTTTTCGTAACCACTTTTCTGTCATCCATAAAACTTCAGTCTTGATTGGAGTACGGAACCACGAAATTTAAATTTTTCATATGACACTAATATTTGTGTAGTAAGGATTTCACTTTGAAGATTTAAATAAAATACAAATAAATTCTATTGTTGTTTTCCTTTTTTGACATTTTAAAAGGATCATAAATTTTGATTCCCATGAACTAACACTTCAAAGTAGAAATCTTACAGTAGAAAAATTCCCAAAAAAAGATACATGTGTAAAAGATATACTTTGCATAAACTTCGTGACTTGAAATGTTCAAGAGTTAGAGGTATCTAATACCACACAAATCTTCTAAGATCTCGTTTATTAATACTCAATTAAAATTTCATGAATTTTGGTCTACGCAATGTTAATTTAATATTTTTTTTTTTTTTAACAAAAAATTATTAAAATTCCAGTAAAACATATTGTATGCATGTGCAATGTAGCTCGAATAAAAATCTTGATGAGCCAGTACAAGTTAAAATTTTTCAATATTTCCTCCACACTTATCCAAGATAAAAGTGTAGTAAGCAAGCCACAGTTAAATGACCCTATTAAATATTGCCAAAAAGAAAAACAAAAGAAGTGCATAAATTAAAAAAATAACAAAAAAAAATCGTTATTTTTCTTCGAAATTTTCATTTTTGATCTACAAATCATTTACAGTCAATTTACATCTTCTGGTGTTAACGCCTTCTTTTGAAGAAAAAAAAAAGTGTTTTTTCGAATGCATAATTTCAAATTACGTAGAATTTTATCTACAGCTCTAATTTTAATAAAATGTACTAGAAAATCGATTAACTTGTTCATGTTTTTCCTCTGATTTTTTTTTTTTTTTTTTTTTTCAAATATAAAAATTGGTTGTAAATCGATTTATGAAAATGCTTTTCATTTTCTTTTTCTTTTTTCATTGTTTTGGTTAATTTCATTAATAAAATTTGATAGTTTAATGCACAAACAAACATTTAAGAGAAAAAGAAAAACAACAAGAAGAAGTAAAAACAAATTTTATTTCACAAGTTTGAAGAAAAAACAAAATTATGTTACAGTTGAGAAAATTCACGAATGAGTAATGTATAATTTAGGCAACAACAAAAAAAAAAAAAGTGCAGTTTTCTATGAAATCACTGTCTTATAAAGCGTGAAAATTGTGGCTGTACTCATAGTAAATTATAACTTTTCTATGCAATTTCAATATTAGGTAGTAGTGTAGAGGAGCTTTAAAGGAAAAAAAAACAAAAAAACAATACCGATCATTAGGCCAACATTGTTCTTCAGTGATCCGGAACATTGACTGTTGAGCATAAATACCGGTAAAGTGCAAAAAAAATATATTTTTAACACATTATTATACAGTAGATACTTATTTAGATACTTTTTCTCATATTGAATAATCTTCTATAATAAAATGTATATATATATATAATAAAAATGAGGGCGTAATTCAATTCAATTTTTATTTTAAAAATAAATTCAAAACGATTTTTATGAAAACGTTTAAAAATTTAATTTGTTGTTGTATAAAAAAAAAGGATATTTTTGACTTAAAAAATTTAGTACAAAAATATCTCACATAATTTTTTGTTTCTAAAATCATGTATGGTATAATTATATTTTTGAATTTTTTAGTTCACATATTCTTGAAAAAAAGAAATATGTATACATATGTAGGTATATACCATAAATCCGAAAAGAAAATTTTTTTTTGAAAAATTAGGTCAAAATAAAATTTCATTGTTTGTTTTTCTATAATTTGAAAAATTTTCGTTAAATTATATGTTTTGTTTTTTATTCGCCAAAAAAAAAAAACATAATCAACATGATCCTATCACTAACTTGTAACATACGTATTATTAATTTTTTTTTTCTACTTAAATTTTAAATATAACATTTTTACCCGATAATCATATCAAATGCATACCTAGTCATTAGTTCCAGCATACATAAAATAGATAATCTACATATGGGGATACCTAATATTTTGTAGCTTGTTGACAAAATTACTTATTCCAGCCCAATAACCTAATTTTAAAAATGAAAAAAGTGGTCCAATCTTCCGCTGAATTTTTATCTTTTTATTTTTTTTTTCGTTTTAATACATTATTATCTTTCTTTAATAACAACAAAAAAGAAAGAAAGAAATTATATCAGGAAAGAAAAAAAAAGAAGTAACACATCCATACAACTTTCATCGAATTTAATTATCATTTTTCGATAATAATATTATGTTTACGACACATTAATAAATCTAAAATTTATGCAGGATTTTTTTTTTGTTTTTTTTTTGTTTAGCATTTTTAATTTGAATTATAATAGAAAACGTATAAGTAATTAAATTGACTAAAAATCTATCTAAAACTATCAATCTACGTTAATTTTTTTTTTTTTTTTTGTATCTGATGATGAAAAGCATGCATATACAGAAAAATTACCTGAAAATTTTTATTATCTACACAGTTTTTTTTTTTTCTGACATAATCTAGGCTTCTTCCATAACAATAATCAATCTTATGTTGTACACTTTTTTTTTTGTGGACATGTTATGCCATGGCTATCATCATCATCATCATAAATATGAGCAAAACTATATATATAACATGAAGACAAGTTTTTTAATTTTATTTTTCGTCTTGAATTCTAGATCTTTTGATTGGAATGTCCAACGAAAAAAATAATAATAATAAACTGTCAATATTTATAACGAACTAAATTTAAGATACATTCTCTCAATCTCTTTTAATAGTATTATCATTATCAGTATGTATAATAAATACTTATGTAGGTACCTACTCTTTAAAATGTTGTATACATAAGTTTTTCCGTCATCATCATTTATTGGCAATAAATTGTCAGTTGCACATTATCCTGTTTTAAAAAAAAATAAAAAAAGTACGTAATAATTTTTTGAACTGTTTATAGTATGATCAATATCATCTATAAAGATTTTATTAAGGTATATAGTTGATTCTATACGCACATATATGTATGTACATATATTCTCTTTTGATGAATGATGGACAGTTATTATTGATAATTATGCGTCTCCAACAGCTCCAATATTCAAACAATGTCGAATTCTGCATTATTTGCAATCTTTAATGAAGTCAAGATACATCTACTTACATATATCATATGAGATACGTATTCAATATATCTATTGTGTGTGCAAAACAAAAAAACAAAAAAAAAACAAAAAAGAAACAGAGCCTTTTTAAAACTTCATCATAATATCTAATCTATAGAATATAATGTACCTACTATACCAAACATGTCAGAATAGTATAAGTAAAAGATGAATAATATTATTATTATAGCATACTATAGATATTGACCCGATTGTCTAGTGACCCACTAAAAGATTTCTCTGATTTCCTCTTTGGTTATATTTTTCTAAATGTGAATCATCATCATCATCATCAGTAAAAGATCTTTCAGTCCAGATCTTTTTCAGATGATGATGATGATGATGACTGATGTTGCATCTACATATTTGTATATGATGTATGTACATATGTACGGATTTATATTTATAATACTATAGGATAGGATCTGTTGTAATAAAATGCTCTTCATGTAATGCAATATTGTTGCTAGAGGAAAAAAAAAAAAAACATAATGTAAAAACATTAAGAATATTATTTTTATGTTGTCTTAAACAATTTAATATGATTTGATTTCAAATGAACGCTGCAGGTGTATTACAAGTTGAAAAATGATTTGTATTGACTGACAAATACTACCTGTAGATTATATTTAGAAAATTAAAAAAAAATCTAAAAACATTAAAAAAAAAACACGCAACAATGAAGATGTTTTATATGCAAAAAGAAAAGATACATCTTGGTTTGTTTTTTTTGTTGTTGTTGTGGTGTTCTTTTTTGTTTTTTTTTTGTTTTTTTTTTTGTTTTATGAAATAAATAATAATCAAATTAGACAAAAGAAGAAAAAAATCATTAAGTGAAATTCGATAAGATACTGTTAGACAACCATAAATGTACATTATATGTATGTATGTAGCTATATGTTAATATTATATACGTGATAGTTGACTTTTGATTATCAAAAGATATATTCATTATGTTGTTGTATCGTCAATCAAGTTGAATATGATGCGATGGTTGTTATCTATCAAAAATGAATTTTTTAAGTATCTATATAGGTATAAATTTATGAACATGTTAATGCATAACATACTCCTAAATTGCTTTTTGTTTTAAGTGTTTTGATTCTTTCAAAAGAAATATCTTTTTAAACATGTTAAAATTGACCTACGCCACAACTCAATTGTAAACTGTATATTTGATGTGTATTGTTTTATAAGTACCTATATATATATATATTTTTTTTATAATATTATCTTGTTCATTTCTCACCTTCTATTTTCTTTTGGTACTACCATCTCATGTAAATTGCACATTTTCTTAATTAGCGCCTGCTGTAAAGTTAATTGTGTCACAAATAAGATAAGAAGTTAAAAAAAATAAAAACAGGGATGGGAATTTAAAAAAAAAAAAATCTATTGTTTTCGTAATGGTTCAGTTGAATTAAAATGAAAAATAACAAAATGAATTTTACACTATTGTAATACATAAGTAATTTTGTAATTTTTTTTTTCTTTTACTACTGTGTTTTAGAAATTTTATATTATGATGGCATATTTTTAAGAAAACACTTTTTGAATAATGAATAATTTTTCTAATTAATTTTTTTTTTCTTTTTTTCTTTTTTTCTTCAGGTAAGTGTTGATGTTGATATTTTGAAAAGACTAAAAATGTAAAATTTTAATGAAGGTAAACGTTAGATATAAGAAATTTTAACACTTTTTTTTTTAAATATGTACATACATAAAAAATGTGGTAAAAACAAATTATTTTTTTTTTTAACAATTAGTATCTTTTTTTTGTTTAAATTTAAAAAAAAAAATCTTCGTTTGAGAAAAAAAAATAACAATTTCTTAAGTAATTTTATTTTGTTTTTTGCCACCCAATTAGCTAAATCGAAATTAAACACTATCTAAAAGAATATTTTTTTATTTTTATTAGTCAGATACTTCATTATTTAGATTCTACCTAGTTTAAAAAAAAAAAAAAAATTATTTTGATTCATTACCACGATAATTGAAAAAATTAAACATTTACGTGCGTAAAATTTACAAAGAAAAAAAAAAAAACTCGCAACTATTTCTTTTCTTGTCTTTCCTCTTACTTTTTGCTATCTAAACTAGATATCAGATATTTTTGTCGAAAATATCGAAGACAATTTATTTCATGTTTTTCTTTTATTTGTATTTTTTAACTTTTCATTTCACTTTACAAAAAACGTGTCATCCATAATTCAGGTTCAAAAATCTTTTTTTTTTTTTTTTGCTTGCTTCTTGTTTGTTATTCAAAATAAAAAATAACTTTTGAATGTGAATTTTAAGAAGACCATTTATTGAGAATGCTTTTTAGTAGTAAAAAAGTGCGAATTTAATTTGATAAATGGGGGAGTATATTTTTTTTTTCTTAAAAAAAAAAAAAAAAAAAATAATAAGAAAAGTATTCGTGCGGAACGAGATTCACGTGATAATTGAAATTAAAAAAGAAAGTAATTTTATTTTGATCGTGTGCTTGTGCTTTTGCTTTTTTTTTTTTTTTCATTTCTTTTCTTTCTTTTCCTTTTTTATAAACTTCTCCAAAAATTAATGTTGTATGAATAACAACTTTGAATATATTAAAAAATTAAGAGAAAAAAAAAAATCAGGTGAAAATCAATTTAAATACAAATGTAATCAATTTTTTTTTTTTTATTCAACTTTTTTAAGACCTTCTTTTTTTTTCGTGCATTTATTAGAAAACTGTGTCATTTCGATGGGAAAAAAAAAGCAAAATTTAATTAATGCTAAGAATTTAAAATACAATTTAAGATTTTAAAAATGAATTTTTATACATAAATTTTAAAAATGAAAAAAAAAAAAAAGAAAACAATTAAAATGAAGGTACAAATTTTAATTACCTGTGTGCCAATACAAAACAAAATTATTATTACCATAAAAACTAAAAGCACCAGCGTGTAATGAGAATTTAGCAAAAAAGAAAATAGACAGATTTTTTTTTTCTGTTTTTTTTTTTGTAAAAAGTTTCAAAAAAGATGAAGAGAAGATGATTAAAATTAGATACTGTTTTCCTTGAATTCTGTTTTTAAAAGCTTGTTATCTGTAATGATCTTTCAAATGTGCGTAACGTTACTGTTAAATTTTTTGTAAACAAGGTCACATGTCTTGATAAGCACATATTTATATTATTTTTAAAAAATATATAGGTAACATACTATGTATATATGTACATACATACATATTTATTGTCATATATAAATTTGTAATATTGTGTAAAAAGCTTGTATCATTTTATGTTCAATGACAGTAACAGTAACCTGTTTAATATTTCCGCAATAATGTTTGCAATATTTCAAAATGTCATCGTTGTATCTGTTGCATTACTCAAGTTTAACATATAAGCGAGTACTTATTTATTAAGTGTAAATAGGGTATTCTTAAATTAATGAGTTTTTTCTTTCTCTCGAAAAAAAAAATGAATAAAAAAAAATTAAAAACAAGTAAAGAAGACGTATATCAATCATGTTTTGGAAATATTTTAGATTTTATTGAAAAAGTTATCGCCAGCGAATAGGATCCAATATGAATTTACTTGATGAGGTAATTATCAATAAATTTTTAAAATTCTTTAGAATAATACCTATGGAGAAAGTTTTTAGTTTGAAGATGATTTTAAAATATTTCTCTTTCGCTATTGTACGTACACGAACAGATAATTGGAGTTTGTTTTAGTTAACAATCTATGAATATCAGAAAATCTGACGAATATTCATCTTATTTGAGACCATCTTAAGCTTAAATCCAATAATTCGGGAAAATTTTCCAATTAATTTGCATTCAAAAATTATTTTTGATATTAACTATCACCTGTTTAATCCAATTTCGAAATTCAAAAACAAATGATTGTTTTTCCAACTTTCTTATTGCTTATTTCAATTTTCATTGATAGATCAATGAAATTCTGAGAAAACGCTTGAAATTATTTAAAAATAAATTATAAGTAAAATTTAATTGTTTTTTAATTATGATCCACAACGTAGGTATAGAGCGATGGAAAAAATATTAGAAAAGTTAGTAGGTAAGAAAAGTATCAATAACGACATTTATTTATTTTTTTTTTTTCTGTCGAAATTGTTATCAATTTGTCTGCCGAAGAATTTTTAATCCTTGATGAAATGGTTAATAAATTTCTTTAGAACACCCTGTTTGATATTCGTGTTAAATAAAATGTTTCTACATGATGTGAAGTACATGCATGAATCTAGATCTAGAAAAATATTAAATTGTTTTTTTTTTCCTGCTTCTTCCTTTTTTTTTTTTTTTTTTCAAATGGTGCCTAACCAATATTAACAGATTTTTAAACTGCATTCTAATATAAACTAGATTTTTATATATGTACGTATAAAAAAAAAAAAGAATAAAGAAAAAAAAATAATAAACAGCTCTCTATATTAGTTAATGGTGTCCATTTAAAGTGAAAGTTGTCTCAGATGCAGACTACAGATTGTTATGCATGAGAACTTGGTTAAAATGAATAAAAATTAACAAATTCATTTATACATTTTATTTTTTTCTTATTTTCTATTAAATAAAAGGGTCAAACCTTAATTAAGAGAAGAAAATTATAATTTAACATGTATAAAATATTTATCTAAAAAATTATTACATTATTATTATAACTATAGAGAAAATGATGATTTCCTTTTTATGCGGCATTTCTTTATTTAGATATATCTTTTGACACAAAAAAAAAAAATCTAAGAATATTACCTCTAATTAAAATTTGTAAACGAATATCTTTTTTGTTTTTTTGTTTCTATTTATCTTTGATGACTTTTGCAAGTAATTACACAGTTATAAACTGAATAAATATTATTATACATACATACATATATTTAAATTATAATTCATATACATACATATGTATCTATATAAGTATCTTTTCATATATATATTTTTTAAACAGTATCTATGTGATAAAACTTAATAGAGTTATATTTTTGTTAGTATGTTACTATATAATGTTAAATACAGGGCATACCTATATTCATGAGTATGTATGTATCATTTACAAAATAGTAGCATTTAAATCATTCGGTTTTCTTATTTTTTTAAACGTAATGTGTAGTGAAAATATTTGTTAACAGGGACTTTTAATCAAGATAGTAAATAGTATATTTTATAAAGACTCATATCTTTTTTAAGGTTTTTTGTTTTTTTTTTTAATAAGTTTTTTTGTACGTTTTCACACGCATCACACAATTTGAATACAAATGAAACCATTAAACTCCTAGAGCGAATAGAATAGATGAATTGTTTTGATTTCCTAGAAGGAATGGAATTTTTATATAAAGATATAAAGTTCTACTTACTACATATATCTTTTTTTTTTTTTCTTTTTTTTTTTTTTGTATTTCTAGTATAAAGTTAAAACATGAAAGGAGCCGTTTATAAAAGATATAATCATTTACATTTATCTCTTAATTTAGATTTTATTATTTTTTTTTCTTTAATTTTTTTTTCATATTTAATTATTTTATAAATTCTTCAAGAATAATGTGAGTAAATCAAAAATAAACAACAAACAAAGAAGAAAATACAAAACAAAAACGAAGAATTATAGTTTTATAGAATAAACAAAAAAGATACAAAATAAAATAATTGTATGCATATTAGCACGTTTTTATTAGTTCAACAACCCACACTATATTAAATTTTAGCACATCACAATTATTTTATTATTTACTTTTTTTTCTTTGTTTTTCTTTCCTTTTTTTTTTTTTTTTTGGTTTTTTTTCAATGAAATTGTAAAATAAAGAACAATCTTAACAATTTAATTCAGTTTATGTTACTTGTAGAGGAGCACTCCACTCCTACAGATTTTTTTTATTTATTTTTTACTTTACTTTTTTTTTTTTTTTTTTAATTTCATTCATCCAATTTTTTCGAGACTTTATTCCACTTAATCCTACTTTTTTTTTCTCAAGTAATCACATAAATGTACATATAAATTTTATTACAAAAAAGAAGAAAAAAAAATAGAATGACTTAAAAATTAAAAATGGCAATACCAGAAATGAAACCAGATCTTATAAAATTTATTTAGTTTGCAATTTGTTTTCTTTTTTCGCACAATCAAAAATCTATAGATCAAATAAAATGTCACCATGATTATTTATATCTAGATAACTACTACTACTACTACAAAAAGTGAATCTTTTTTTTTTTTTTTTTTACTATTTTTTGAACATGTTCAGATGAACACTCCTTGAAAATAAAAAGTTAAAGATATTAATAAAATTCAAAATTCTCGTTTTTAAATTTATTTAGTTGGTTTTTTTAAGTGATTGTAAAGATGCTGGATAATAATACATATAGGTACATAGTTTATTATTATGCATCACACACATCATTTTGTATAAATTTTATTTCATGAGAATTAAAATAATGTTGAAATAAAATTGAAATAATGTGTCCATTATAGAAGAGTTTGAATTGAATGCAAATGAATTTTTTTTTACAAAAGCAATTAAGGAGAAGAAAAAAAAAAAGTAAGAAATTTTAAATAAATTACGTATGTGTTTTTTCTGAGAAATAATTTTGTTTATTGAAAATCTAAACATTTTGAAAGTATAGTAGTTCTAGAGAATATTATTAGAAAAAATCTTTTTTTTTATTCTTCCTTTTCCTTTCGACTTAGTTAGGTAGGCAGATAGAGCTATTTGTTTTGAAGCAAATTCATTCAGATGCCCGAAATGTTCATTTTAAATGCCCCTTAACACTCCATTCAATTTCTGACCGTTTTCGTCAAAAATCCAAATTCAAAGTTGAATATCTCGGGACCCTGTGGTCCGATTGACTTGAAATTTCTGCACAGTGTTAGGCTCATCATTTTCTACAAAACTCTCTTTGGTACCAAAAAGATCCCTGCAACAGGGCGCGAGTTACAGGGTGCTAAATAAAAAAGTCACGCCAATCAATTTTAGGTATCAAAATGTTACATATTTTGACTCCTTATAAAAGTATGTTCCCGTGGGACTAGGGAGCTGAAATTTGACCAGGATATTCCTTGAAGCCTCTAGTTTTATGTGAACTTTAAACGGTGCAGATCCGTTTACTAGAACAAAAGTTATAGGGTAAAATACAAAACAAGTCATTTTTCGAAAAAAAACTTTTTTTTCCCTTATATGGGGCCCTAAAAATTTCGTACCATGACCCTCAAAAAAAGAGTGCATTTTAATTCTTGGACTATTTTCTGACCTATTGCATTTTATTTGACTCAAATCGGATATAAGAGTTTAAAGTTGAAAAGTCACATATCCTTCCATATAAAAATTTAAAAAAAAAATAATTCAATATTTTTGAATTTTCACATAAAAAATTTTTTGTATGAAAAATATGTGACTTGCCAAATTTGAACTTTTATATCTCGGTATGTATTGCACCGATTTGAGTCAAATAAAATGCAATAGGTCAGAAAATAGTCCAAGAATTAAAATGCACTCTTTTTTTGAGGGTCATGGTACGAAATTTTTAGGGCCCCATATAAGGAAAAAAAAAGTTGTTTTTTGAAAAATGACTTGTTTTGTATTTTACCCTATAACTTTTGCCCTAGTAAACGGATCTTCACCGTTTAAAGTTCACATAAAACTAGAGGCTTCAAGGAATATCCTGGCCAAATTTCAGCTCCCTAGTCCCACGGGAACATACTTTTATAAGGAGTCAAAATATGTAACATTTTGATACTTAAAATTGATTGGCGTAGGTAAAATTTAAGATTGAATGGAGTGTTAATGTGTTTGTGAAAAAAACATCCTGTCAATTATGGCAATTTTGGAATAAATCTATTATAGTCAAAATTTTAAAAGTTGAGATTTCGTATTATACTAGAAAAACATGCACAGAAAAAAAGATACATACTTACACACATGCGTTCACTGCACCATGTAAATCATGCGCGAAAAAACCTCAACTTTTAAAATTTTGACTATAAAGTCTGTTAGTGCAATTTCAACTAAATTGTCCAGACTGTAAAAGAACTTTGTTCTTCAGCAAGTGAGCCGTCATATTTTTAGAGCTGGATATTCACAAAGTGAACTATTGATTCTGTTTTTTCTTTCCACAAAAATCATTTGATGTTACATCATGTTTTTTGACCGATCAAGTAGTGTTCAGTAATAACACCAACAAGTTTTCTAGAAACAGTTTCCAAGAACATATAAAAAAGTTTTCATATTCTAACTTGAAAGGATCGGTCTTAATGACAGTTCTATTGAATATTTTTTACCTTATTTCAATATTTTGGGCTCTGTCCCAAATCAATCCTATTGTGATGAATCAGTGTGTTAAATACAGAGCTCATTCATTTAAAGCTTTTCGTATGGTTCACTAAGGAATTCATAAACCAAATTTTTCAAATAAATAATTCAAGTTGGCACAAAATGTTAAATTCAAAATAAAATAAAATTTAAAATTAAAGAAACCAGATTTATTCCCTGTACTAAAATATTTCGATACTAAAATTTCAATAATTTCATAATAACTGGAAAATTTACACATCAAGACAAACAAAAAAATAAAATTGATAATAATGAATTTTTAGGTGAAAGTAAATTATTTTTCACAATCATGTTGCTTACTATTGTCTTCTTTTTTTTTTTCTTCTCTTCTTTAAAATTTATTTCACATTATTGTAATGATTCAGTTAATTTTCGTGTTACCTGAATGATTTTTTATGACAAAACAAAAAGATACGAATAAAACAGGAAGGTTTTTGTTAAGTTTGTTATGTTTTTATTGTTTTTTCATACTTTACAATAGAACAAAACAGTTATCAAGCATTAAGAAAACAACAAAAAAAATTGAATTTAATTTCATTTTATCGCATTTAACTTGACAAATTAATGTCAAATTTATTATGTGTTTTATATATTTATGTATATGTAACTTTTGTATTGCTTAATTTAATCTTAAACAAACAAAAAAAAAAAAAATTGTCATGCTAATTACAAAGTATATTTTGAAATATAACCGGAAATATAAAATTAAGCAAAAATACAAAATAAATTTGTTTTGTTTTTTTCAAACAAAAAAAAAATAACCATGATTAAAGAAAAAATTACAATTGTTCAAAAATTTTAATTTAATTTCGTGTTTTTTTTTTGTAAATTATCCAATTTTGTAATCGTAAAAAATTGAAATTTAATTTTACAAAAATATTATGTAATTTAAATTAAGCATGATTAATTCATTTTGCAAATTAGGTACTTATTTTTTTTTTTTTTTTTTTTTTTTTTTTTTTTGTGAAGTAATACGGAATCATTTTGGAAAATTGATCTTTTGTTTTATAATCGATTATCAAAGTGATTTTTAAAAGTATTGGAAATTTTAAATTTATCGGGAAATTTTTAAAAATGTTATTTGGTATTGATTACATTTTTTAAAGTCGACTTTTTACAATAAATTTCCTTATATAAAATTCGAAAGGTGATAAAAATTACCTTAAATTCCATTTTTTTAATTTTTAAATTAAATTAGAAAAATTTTAAGATAAAAAAAACACTTCTATTTGTTTTAACAGTTTTATTGACGTCTTTCGAAAAGTGAAACTAAAGCTTGTCTTTCATCAAGCGTTAAGGATATTAGTAACATGAATTAATAAAAGTCGTGTGATTTTAATTACGATTTTCCATTTCGTACAATAGAGAACGTTTAGGTGTCTAAAAAGACCCCGAATGACCTAGGAGAATCAAACATATGTATTTCCATTATCAAAACAGATAATTTGTACAAAAATTTAAAAAAATGTAATTTATAAAAAATAATTTTTAACACACATATTTTACAAGAAAATCTACAACCTCTAAAATTTTTTTTGAAAATTAAATCTTTTTTTTTTCTTCTTACAAAAAAATAAATATAATAATAATAAAATTCATTAAATCTAATTACTAATAAATTTTTACAATCAAATTTAGATAAAAAATTTTTCAAAATTGGTATTTCAATCGTTATTATGTTGATTATATCAATTTTTTTCTTTTTAATTCTTGAATAGTGAAAAAATAAATAAATTTATGTTTTAAGTGAAACTAATCGAAACACGCTTTGTACTTTTTTTTTAAAAAAAAATTAAATTTCGCAATTTTATCTTAGTTTTCATTTTATGTACATATTTCATTTCATGAATATATATTTTTTTTTTCTACATTTTATTTTATTTTATTTTTTTTTTCAAATGAAATCATAAACGTGGTACAATAAATTTTCAAAAAAAAAAAATAAATAAATAAGAAATATTTTCTTCGGTAGCTTAATTGGTTATATTGCAACTTTCGAAATCAATTTGGAAAGTACTTTTCTGATTTGATGATTTGTCTTCGATATTTTTTTCTTGTATACATTACTCGTACATATCTTTTATATACATACATATACACACATAAATTGATAATACAAAATTTTCTTTATTCGTTTATTTTTACCTTCTTTTATATTTTATATATTTTCTCATATTTTATAAAGATATCGATACTTTTTTTTATTTAATACTATGTTTACATTTCATGCATTACAAACAGACAGGCAGCAGCAGTATATATATATGTACATTTAAAAATAAATAAATAAAGATATTCATTTATTATTGCACCCATTTTTTATTATAATAATTTTTTGCTACTACTGTTACAGTTTACAGCATTTGTACATATACATTATAATAAATGATGATGCACAACAACATAAAATTTCTTTTTATAATATTTTATTATTTGATGAAAGAAAAAGATGAGAAAAAAAAATATATATATATGTATATGATTAATAAGAAGAAAAAACAAAATTGCATCTGATCTGTTTCTGGTTTCTTTTTTTTTTTTTTTTTTTTACCATATTATTCATCTTCTAAACCTCATACTGAATCCTACACGTTTTGTCGTTATTTTAACACATCACTTTCATAAAAATCAACGGTATAAAGGGAAAATTTAAACAAAATAACAGGAAAAAAGTATATTCACATATAAAGACAGAGAAGAGTTAAGTTTTAAAAAAAAAAAAAAAAAAAATAAGCAAAAAGCAAAAAAAATGTGGCACAAAAGTGAAACTCATTTGTATGAAAACCGCACCACATTTCAATATTTTATTAATGGTGAAAACAGCAGTAGGTCTAAAGGTAAATGTATCTTATTGATTATTCGATGATAATGATGATGAAAAAAAAAAATAAATAAATAAAAACAATGAGAAGGTGAGAATTGTGTGTAAAATAAAAGATGGAAAAAAAAAATTGTATACAATAAAACATAATGCATTCATCGCGTATTATTATTAGTAGCCAACCAACGTTATTCTGTAATTAACATGACATTTTTTTTTTTGTTTGTTTTTGTTTTGTTGTATGGAAAAAATTAATAATAATGAAAAACAAAGAAAAGGTAATTTTTTTTATGTTGATTGAATGTTTAAATGGAAAATTATAGGGTATATTCAAAAATGCAATGATGCAATCATTATGTGAAAATTCATCTTGAAACTGTTATATACTGAATTATGAATGTTGATAGGATTACTAAATTTTATGAAAATACTTTTTCTGGTTGGTAACATATTAAAAAAGTTTAGATACAAGTTAATATGCAAATATCAGATATTTTGCGATATATTTATAAGCAAGAACGGTTAACCTTGTTACCTCTACTTTGATGTATTTTCTTCGATATATATATGTATGTGTCCTTTTTTGTTTTTGTACTTGTAAAGATAATATTCATTTTGTTGAACCTGAAAAATACAGTTAAACATAATTGAATATCTACTTTTTTATGTACGTGTAAAAAAACATTTTTCAATAATTAATTATTTTTTAGTTCACCCATTCACTTTACCAATGATGCGAATAATGGTGGAAAAACAAAAAAAAAAAACTTAATTAATATTAAGTGTTTTAATATGTACATACATATATATTTTTTTCTCCTCCATTAACTATTAAAACAAATATTTCTTGCCCTTTTACCTTTTTATAACATTCTTTATATTATAGGTTGATGAATTTTCAGATAAAAAAAAACAAAAGATATACATAATAAGAAATTGTTGAATGATGTAAAAAAAGGTTTTGAAATTTTTTAAAGGTATAAACCGTGAGGTATTAAAATGCAATTCAAAAACGACAGACATTTTTCACTTATGATTATTATACTAGGTAACACGTACATACATATATCACACATCAATTTATTTTTATTTTTAATCTATCCGTGATTATTAAATTAAAAAAATTAAAAAAAAATGAGAAATTAAAAGAAAGAAGTAACGAAAAAAAAAAATAATGAATGTTAACATGTGCTATCCGTATATAACTTTAGTGTATTGCAAATGAGAGAGGATTTCTGCGGAAGACAGTTTTAGGTCACTTTCACCCAGGTGTTTTAATAACTTTGTTTGCGCTTTAAAAAAAAAATTTTTTTTTTTTTTTTTTTTTTAAAAAAACATTTTTTTCTTTTTGAAATGAAATTACACCAACACGAATAATTATTTCAGTTTTATTCAACGTAATTTAACAGTTTTCTACTCCTACAATAATTTCTTTATGAATAATTTAAAAAAAAAACTATTGTTTTTTTTTCTGTTAATTTACAATTGAAGAGAGGTGCCTGTCAATTGATTCAATTGCACAAACTCTTTTTATAGAAAAAAATTTAAATAGCATAAAGTCTTCCTGTAGGTATTCAATTGTTTTTTTTTTTTTTTAAATTCACACAAAGATAATTTTTATTGATTAATGACGCTTGAAATGTTACACATAGGTTTTCTTAATGTTCGAAAATCGGATGCAAACAATTAATTTGAAAATTTTTCGATTTTAATAATCTTTTGTCATTTTTAAAGGTAAATATTGAAATTTTGTAATATTGATAGCATATAGTAGCGATGCGTTGAGATGATATTTTGGCGCGTTTGAAATTGTTGATTGTTTTTGGGAGAATAGTTTTCTTTCCTTGTGATATATCAAAATGTAGAGATATTGATTTTTAAAAAATGGTACAAAACGAAGTAATCTTCTTATTCAGAAGAAAAAATCAAGTAATCTTTTTTTTTTTAAAAAAAAAAAAAAACATACTTATGTAGGTAAAAAAAAAAAGGTTTGTTCAATGAAATTTCTCGGACTACATTTAGTATAGCACTAACCGTGTTCATTACGATTCGTCATCTGATAATTTTTTTTTATATTAATTTTTTAAAAACAAAACTTTATTAAGTAATTTTCAAAGAATAAAACAATTTCAGATTAAAATTACAGAAAATATAATATTACAATGATTTTACAATTAAAAAATAAATTCAATTACATCACAACGATAACAATCAGAGAATGCAATTAATTATTTTTCTGTGCTCTTGAAATTATTCAATGAATTTATTATTACTTAACTTTTTTTTTTTTTTAAATTTTCACTTTCATTTATTTATTTATTTTTTTTTTCTGAATATTTTCTAAAATTGAAAATTATTTAATCATTAATATGTAAGGACAAATGAATAATAGAAAATTTTTTTCATTAAAAATTGATATACATAATTGTTTTCTCCTAGACCGTTTCATGATTCATTAGAAATCAATTTACATATGTTTTTTTTTTTTCAATTATTTATAATTGAAATTAAATTATGCAATCAAATTACACTTTATTTATCGATTAAAATAACAATGAAAAAAAGTGATGTGTTCAATTACTAATAAAAGTTTTTTTTTTTTTTCGTTTAATTAAAAAAAAATATCAAATATTTCCACTTTTTCTTTTAATTATATTATTTCTTGAGAATTATTCACATATTCATGTTCATTACGATTTTTTTTTCACTTCAGTTTTACTAGTTTTCATAATATTTTTTTCTTTATAAATTCATTATTTCAAAGAAATTTATAAAATTGTATTACTCGCTTTTCGAATTTAAAAAAAAAAAAAAAAACCAGAAGAAAAAAGGCATCGAAAATACATAAAAATGAAAATAAAAATAAATAATTAAATAAAAGATAAACTGAAATAAAAACCTAGACATGCAAAACACATATGAAAAACATTTTTGCAAAATGATTTTAAAGTGAAAATAAAAAAAAATAAAATGAAACGAAGGAAAAAAAAATCAAACATATCTTGAAAAAAAAAAAAAATAAAACTTTTCACCTTGATCTTGACTTATCTCAACTGTTACTTTTTTTTTTTCTCTTTAAATACATAAATGAACACCTTCGGTTATGTTTAAGAAAGCTGCACCATTAAGAAGAAAAAAACAAAACAAAAAAAAATAAATAATATTTAAAAGAAATAAGAAGAAAAAACACATACACACGGCTAGATAGGATTTGAAGATTTGTGAAGAGTTTGTTTTTTTTTTTTAAGAAAAATAAAAAAAAATTATACATTCACTTCACATCATCAACAGACTAAAAACTGACACTAATCAAGCGTGTAATAAAAATATAATTTTTTTTCATCTTTATATTCCTTTTTTTTTTTGTTCATCTCTTTGTAGAATATTAATTATGAAAGTCATAAGTATATACATATGTATGTATATATGGAAAAGAAATCTAGTATCTTTTTTTTGTTTCTGTATAGTTTATTTAAATTTAAAAATTTTAAGTATAAAAATAAAAATAGTATTCACACAAAATGGAAAGATGAAGAGGAGGAAAAATAAAACAAAATATAATTAGTTTTTGTATAATAAAATTTAAATTACCATAAGAACCATTACTTTTTTGAAGATGCAGAATGAAAAAAAAAACATTGTGTAACTGGTAAAAAAGGATATACGAGTAATGTAGAGAATGAATACTATCGAAAAAAAAAGCTTAATTTAAATTTTTTTTTCTTTCTTTCTTTTTTTTTTTTTTCTTTTCAAATTTAAAGTAACCCAAATCAAAAATTTTTTCACAAAAAGAAAAAAATAGCATAAATTTACTAAAAATAATTTTTAAATAAGAACAAATCTGAAACAACAGCTTTTTTTTTTTGTAATATTTTTGAAGTCTCACAAAAAAATAGCTACTTAATTAAAATTTTCATGAAATTATATATTTAGTTTTTTCAATTTTTATAGTTTCAACCCTTTTCAATCTAAGACACGAGTTTTCCTTATTCCTTGTTTTTGAAATTGCACTCGAACAAGTTTTTAAGCTTTCCTTGATTCTTATTACCGGTTGTTAGATAATTTAAAGTATTGAAACAAAAAATATCTGAATTCTGAAATATTTCTAAATGATGCCTTTTACTTACTGTTCATATTAATATTCTTTAAAGTCGAACTTTGTTACCAACTTAATCGTCTCGGAAGCTCGACGTCCAGCTTTCGTACCATCTTGTGGTTAGTCGTGTTTCACTGTTCGATTTACCCTAGTAAATATAATTGATTGGCAAATGGCAATTGAAAATCACTTCTTGATTACAAAGGGTTAAAACTTACCTACAGTTTTTTTTTTCTTCTTATATTAAAAATTGCGAAAAAAAAGTTATTATATACAAAAAACAAGCTAAAAATAAAACAGAATCTTTTTTACATTTTCATTCGTTTCGGTGTATTAGGAAATCGAAAATTCAATATAAAATTTTGTTGTGGTGCCTTTTAATTAGATTTTTTTTTTTATTAAGTAATACCATGATTTTCAGACTTTACTTGTTTTTCTTCTCTAGTTTGTTATTCTTTAATGTATTATTACATAAAGTAATCTTAGATAAATTGTTAACCTTGCTTATTCAATATCTACTTTAGATTCTGTTGATTTTGTTATAACTTTCTATTTAACTTTATAAAAAAAAAAAACTGAAATATCACTCTAAATCAATAAATTACAAAACGAAGGTAACATTTGTTAGATTAATTATGCGTACAGACATTAAAGACACGCACACGTTTTAGCTTCTGTCTAAAATAAGCGTATACAACCATAACATAGCATTTTTTAGGTATATATCGTGATTTTGAACGTTTTATTTTTAAAAAAACTATTAAAATTTAATTTTCTAATATTTTTTTTTTTTTAGTTTTTTTCAATTCAACTTTGAAAATGTGTTTGCTGTTTTTTGTTGTTGTTGTTGTTCCATTTACGATCATATCTAAAGCGTTAAAAAAAAAAAAAAATTAATAATTTACCACTTCTTGTAAATGAATCTTTCTTAGATTTATAAATATTATTTTTTATAGATCCTTATGAATTGATATAATTTTAATAAAATACGAGTATCATACTTAATAAAACAAAATTTTTTTTAGTAATATGAAATAAAATTAGAAGATACAAAAAAAAAAAGAGAAAAAAAAAATAATTTCTATGTACTAACTAAATTCTTCCTAATGGTGTGATCTAGAAGAATTATAAAATCGAATGCATACATATATGAAATTGTTCCATAAAACATTGGAATTTTTCGTTAGGAAGTAAATACATATATATTCTTCTGTTCTTCATATTATATATATACTTTTATCTTGATTCACGTTCAAAACTTTCAAAATGAAAAAAATAAAAAATTATATGAATAGTCGTATATAAGATACATTCTAGTATTATTATAGAAAGGAGTTCAACAAGAGAATGTAAAAAGTCATCAACATTTTCGTTTAGATTTTTTATTATTTTTTTTTTTTCATAATACGTATATATTTACGAGTGTTGAGATGTTTCAAAAGAATCTCTAAATTATTATTATTTTTTTTTCTTTATGATATTATAGTAAAATTGCTAGTTAAATGTTATAAAATACGTTAAACTATTTATATTTAACTGATGATCAGCCGCACCTCAATATATGTATGTACATAAAAAAAAAAAAATTATATGTATATTATATATATTTTTTGTTTTTCTAGAATAAAATGAATATAAAATAAAATAAGTGTAATAATTTTTAATATAAAAAAGAAGTTTATATTCATGTTCAAAAAGAAACCGTCATAGTTTTATAGAAGAAAAATTTAAATTAATTTTTTTTTTATCTAATTTTTTTTTAACGTTAGTACTTTGTCCTTTTCTATGTTTTTTTTTTTTTTTTTGTTCTTAACTTTTTTTTTTCTGATTTAAAATTCCGTTCACGGTGTAATTATGCATTTTCTTATAAAATCTACTCTAGAATCATTGACTTAAAAAAAAAAAAAAAAAAAATATTTATTGCTTTGAGCTAAAACTGCTTATATCTATAGTGTCAATTCTTTAGAAACGAAAATTATAATTCTAAAATTTCTAACCTTGCACACATGGTTTAAATGAAACGTTTAAGAAAGGTATATTTTTTAACGTAAAAAAAAAAAAAACTTTAGTACATCAAATGATTGGAAAATTATACGTTCAATGCTGTTTTTGTATGAAACAGGAATCTTTTAAAAACAAAGTCGAGTCAAGATTTCAGATTTTGGGTAATACTGAAATTTGGCTATCAAAATCATTTCCATATTTTTAATTTAAGTCCTTTCAATTGGACAAATTTTGGAAAAGTTCAATACAACGGTAAATATCAAATGAATTTCAAAAACGAGTTCCACTATATATTTAAAGAAATTCAATCCTAATGTGGAAAAAAAGAATGATACATTTTAAAATGTACAATCCATTAGAAAAATTGTTTCTCTATTTTCCATTCAATAAGAAAAATTCCTGTATTAATAAATAAGTACACCCTATATTTCCTGATCATGATTTTCTTTCATATGAACTAAATTCATTAAATTAGGAATAAAGTAACGTTCATAATTTATTTTTTTTTTTATTTTTTTTTTTTTTCGTTGTTGAATAGAGAATCATTAATTCAATATTACAAAAAGACGGAAAATAAATTTATGAGTTTTAAAGATTTTTCGCTTGTTTTATTCATTTATTTATGTATGTATTTTTTTTTCTCTCATTTATTCAACGGGGGCTGTTGAAAGTTATTTCTAAAAAAAAAAAAAAAAAAACAAAATGTGATCTTTTGTTTTACTTCCGTGAAAGCATTGAAGCGCAATGAATATCATCGAACACCGGATGAGAATACTGTCGGTTACACCCATTTAATTCAAATTACATATACTGTATTTTCCTTTATTCATATTCATTATTTTGTGAAAGTGAATATATAAAATTAGATAGTAATTTTTATTTTCCTATAAAATCTGGAAAAATTATATCAGTAACTATAGATAGATAACTAACATACATATAGATTCAATTTTTTATGTACATTATAGTTTTTAGTAGTAGATACTGAGATTCATATATTATTTTCAACTATGTATGTACCTTGAATCACATGATATGTTCTCTGCCCCCAAATCTAAATTCTATCAAATACAAATAATAAAAAAAAAAAGTACAATCATTGAAAACAATACCACATAAATTCAGATTCTTGTAACATATCAGTAAATGTAATTATTTTTACATAAGTATCTACAATTATGAAATTTTTTTCAAGGTGTGCCTTTAAGAATTTAATTCTTTTTTTGAAAAAAAAAAAAAAAAAAAAAAAAAATCAGTTATTCGTCTATTAAAATAATCGAAAATTTGTAACTTCATCATATTGCAACATTGTTCTTTTAGAAAAAAAAAAATCTGTAATAGGTACAAGAAATTTTTATACATACATGAAACATTTTTGTTATTTCTTGTTTTTGTTTTTTTTTATTTCCCCTCCCGACACAATAAAAATTATTCCAACAGAACATGACGACTAAAAATGTCAGCGTGTAGTTTTATTTTTTTATTTTCCTTCAACTATGAAAATATTGTAAAATCTGATAATCAAGAGAAGAAAAAAAAAAACGGTTGTTGAATTATTTGTTAAAATGATGTTTTTTTTTTCTCTTTACCAAGAAGATCTCTTATCGTGATAAATTAAGATAGATTAAACATATACAGACGATGAATATACTTGCCTATATATTTTTTTTTTCTATAACTAAAATTGAAAAAAAAAAATGTAATAAATAATTTAGATACAACGAAAAAAAAATTATTAAACAAATTAAAATTTGTTAAATCAAATTTAACCTATTTTATAGTATATTTATTTATTTATTTATTTATTTTTTTTTTAATTTCTGTTTTATTCTTTTTTAATCTTTTCAGGTAAGATATTCATAATTGATGTATCCTAGTTTTTTATATACATATGTACATATGTATGTCTGTACATATAATTATTTTAACATTATCGTAAGTACAAAAAGAATGAAAAAAAAAAAAATACTTACTTCAATCAATCGATAGATAGATAGGTAATTTTTATTTTTATTTAATTTCTTTTTTTTTTATTTTCATTTTCGAAATAATAAGGTCAGTAGACCATAATCAATGAATTTTTGTTGTTTATCTGATTAATAAATGTCGTATTATACATACATGGACAAAAAAAAAAAAAAAAAAAAAACAAGTAACGGTTGGGTATAAAGATGAAATTTTCTCATAATGTCAATGAAAGATTTAAATCAACAGCAGCACATCAGGATTATAGATCTTAATAATTGTTATAGAAACAAGGATTTTAAATTATTAGCTTAAATTGACAGTTATTCATTAAATTAACTAATATATTTAGAAATTTCATTTACAAAAAGTCACGAATTATTAAGAAAATATTATGCCAATTATAATGATTGATAGATTCTTTAAGACAATTTTTCTTAATATTTTGTCAAATGTACTCATAAATTAGAATGGTCACCCTCTTTTCAATTGAAAAATGTTACTTTTAAAAAAGGCAATTATATGTAGGTGTACGTTTTTAAATATAATGTTTCTTTTTTTTTTTTATAATTTTAAAAAGGTGAATGTGTGACATCTTTTACACAAAAATGACCTAATAAAAATCTTGTTAAAATGACATTTAAAAAATTATTATTTTGTACGTGGTATGTAATTCATTCAGTCAATGCACTCCCAATATGACTAAAAGAACATTAATTCTTTTGTTGTACAACAAAATGATTTGCTATTTTTTTTTTCTCAGATACAAAGAAGAAAAAAAACTCTAAATACATATGTACATATTTACAATGTGCAACCAAAATTGAAAATTTTTGTATCTTTTGCTTTTGTTTTTAATTTCTTTTTTATTAGTCTATTGATCTTTTTTATAATATTTGTTTAGTGCTAATTTTTTATTGTTATGTGTAAAGTTAATTTCTTTTGTCAGAAGAATAACAAATTGTTTGAAAAAAGAACAACAACAAAAAAAAAAATGAATAAACAGCCCACTATCATGTTTATTGCCTACTCAAATTTTTTGTTTTTTTTAGTACTTTTCAAGTATTATTTTTATGAAACGATGATTGTATGTACAAAGAAAAATTTCATTGTTTGATTATTACAACAAGAGAATTGAATTTTGTTTAAAATAAAAAGGGGTCATGATTGTAAGATTTTCTTATTATTTTTGTTACTTTTTTTTCTTTTTTTTTTTCAAAAAGTTGTTAGATCTTTCTAATTGAAAACCCTTTTTCTATCGAAAATTAAAAATTTCTCACATAATGAATTTACAAAAATAATTAAAAAAAAAAAAAAAATATTTACTTTTTAAAGACAAAAAACAAAAAACAAAAAAGAACTAAAATGAAAGACATGTTATTTGAAATTCTTGTCAAAGTCAAAAACCACTTAAAACACATTAAAATTACAATTTAAACTGTAAAAATGTTGATTTTTTTTTTTTAATGAACATTTTTTTCTTTTTAAATAATTTTTCAAGTATGTAATAAAAAAAAAAAAATTGTGATTATGAAATAAAATCGAAAATGTGAAATAGAAAAAAAGTATAAAATAAAAAAAAATGTTTATTAGTGCTTAAGTATCTTGCTAAACAAAAAATTCATTTGATAAAATATAATTATCTTTTAATAAATTGAAAAGGAGGAAATTTTATAGTGAATTTTATCTATGAAATGGTCTCATCTAATATTTAGAGGAAAAAAAATAGTAGTATATGTATGTAATAATAAAGGGTAATAATAAGTAGTTAGAGATATAGTTTATGCAACCAGCTGCTAATAAGTGCTTACATATTAATCGATATTAATTTCGAAAAGGAAAATAACATACAAAAACAAAACATAAAGCAAACAGAAAGAATAAAAAAAAATCCCCCTAACCTTATATGTAGGATAGTGCAAATTTCTTGTATAACATGATGTTCAAGCATTTATTGCAAAGAAAACAAAAATTCCAATCTTTTATGTGTATAACCAGTAAATTGTCGTGCATCCAATTAAGGATTCTTCATGAGAAAAATTCTATGTATTATATGTATCTATGTATCTGTATAAATGATTATACATTAAAAAAAAAAATGCATAATACCTACTATTGATGGTTGGTACTTAGTAATTTAACTTGTACAATAAATGCTTTCTTATTTACGCGCTATAAAAGAAAAAGTGAATAAAATAGCAAAAACATATTAGCAAGATGTTTTATTTCGATGACGATTAATATTAAAAAAGAATAACTGGTTTTTTACTTTAAAAATTAAGAAAAAAAATAAAAAAAAGAATAATTATTAATAAGAAATTTTATAGTGGTGACATTGCTAAAGCATTATCATTTTGAACCATTGATTACAAAAACAAAAGTAGGTATCTACTTGTACATACGAAGTGAGATTGATGATGATGAAGATGATGAACAAGTAACATAAAATGAAAAAAAAAAAAAAAAAATTCATAAGATACTTTTAAACTCAGTCATATTTTAATTATTTTACATAAAAAAAGTCATGAAAGATATTTTTGATGTTTTCAATCAAAGTGTTTCTCTTATAAAATTATTCATTTAAATAAAATTTGCACTTGAAAAACAAAACAAGAATTTTTTTTTTTTTTTTTTTTAAAAAAGAAAAAAATTTATTATGGTAATTATTTAAATAATTACATGGCAATAATGTCAGTTATTCATCAAAATATGACGAACAATTAATGAATATTATGCATATTGAATTTTCTGACATAATTCTTTTAAACAAAAAAAAAAAATATTTTATTCATAAAACCAAAAAAAAAAAAAAAAAAACAAAGACAGAAAAAAGAAAAGAAAAGAAAATTGAGGTTTATAATTAGATATTATCTTTTACAGAGTAATATTACAGCACGTTCCACTACGTTTATGAAACGCTTTCATTTCGAAAATTAAATTCAAAATAAAAAAAAAAAAACAAAATAAATATAATTAAAATAATTTTACCACCCATTTCCACCCGCAATTTATAGGTACATATTGAGATATTTATGTATCTGAAATCAAGTATTTACCAGATACAGCAATTGAATGTAAATTGCAATTGAAATTTAAAAGCAAACGAGTATAGATATTGCAATATTTATGACAGAAATCAGTTTAAAAAGATTGAATTCGTTTTTTTTATAATTTTTTTTTTTTTTGTTACAATTATCTTATGATGGATTTTGATTACAAATACCATACCATTCATCAACTTTGAAATCAAAGAAGGAAAAAAATATATTTATACATAAGTATCTATCTTCGAGTATCTATAGACCTTATTATTATTCTTATATTTTAAATGTTACGGTAGAATGCAAACAACATTCAGTAATAAAGCAGTAAATGAAATATCAACAATCAACAAATTGAAGAGATACTTTATATATACATATATATATATATATATATATATTTTTTTTTTTTTGTGAAGAATTGCATAGTTTTGTTGTATGTCGATGATGGAATGGAATGCCTATTATCATTATTATTATTATTATTATTTACCCTAGATCAAAGGCAACAATCGGCATTGGCATACAAATAATAAGAAAAACAGATGATGATAGGCCATATTAAATTGCATTTTTGTGCCAATAAAATATTGTTTGTAACGTTAAAAGGAAAATAAAAAAATAAAAAAGATATTATATAGTGAAGAAAAAAAGAAAGAAAAACAGAAGCCCGTGTCGTCATGGTTTGATTTTTTCGTTCTAAATAATAATGATTTAAATTTAAAGATATGGTTAAAAAAATATACAAATTTACTTTGGAGTAAAAAAAATTACATATTAACACTTTTGTCAATTATATTAAAATGAAAAGATCTTTTCGGCTAAAATAAATAGTATCTACTTATTTAACTGTTTAGCTGTCAACTTTAAAGAATTTTTTTATCATCAGCTTAATCCTTTTCGCAAATTCGAATATTGGGTGGAAAAAAGTCTTTAGAAAAAATGTCCTCAAGATTTCAAGGTTTTATTCATGTAGAAACTTGTTCTGTAACACAATTCTGGTACGATTAAATGATGAAATGAAGTGTTACAGGAATCTGTTTCATGTCACTTTTGGAAAGGAAAAACTTTCCACAAATTCCAAAAGAAATCGGACTACAGGTTGAAGGTGTATCGCACATTTATACTTCTTTCTTACAAGTTGCTTCATTTGCTTCTAATAAAATTACAAATCTACACATATTTCTTGAAAGCAACAAAAATATCCTTTATAATTTTCAGATACAATCTTCTCCACTATAGTTACAATTTTTTTCTGTAGCGATATTTGAATACAAGAAACTGATTTCGCGAATTATGCGCTTTAAATCAATTTCTGAAATTTTTCACATAAGACTTTTGAATTTTTCTTCCACAACTTCGATTCCAGAGATCAGATTCACTTGAGAATCATTTAACACTAACATTCTATATCAGGACTTCTCCACTTTGAACACTTTACATCTCGAATTGTACTGCACTTATTTAAGTCAGAACCTTTACTCTAAGTTATGGACGGGCTTTTATTGCAATTTATTTGCAAAGAAGAAAACACAGGAAAGCAAAAAAAAAAGTATATTTTTTTGGTACGTTTTTAAAGAATTGGTTTTTTTCATCTATTCCAGCTTATAACTTTGGTTCTAGTAAAAGGATTTCTTTTATTCAAAATTAATTCTATAGTAAACCTTTCGAATAATATCCTGGCTAAGTTTCAACTTTCTTTTCTCACGGAAACATATTTTTTTAAAGAAAATAAAATTTGGTCTACAAATGTAAACACTCATATATCCATGTAGCTTTCTTCAAGAATAAACGCTGAAGGCGTTTCTTTTAAAAGTCATTTCAAACGTAAAAAAAAAAAAATTGGAGAAAAAAATTCTTAGATAATTAAATTGAAAAAAAAAAAAAAAACATAAATAAATTAGAACAGAAAAACAAGAGTAAATTAAAATACAATTATCTTAGGCAAATGAAAAAAAATTCAGTGATGTGTGTAGCATGCAATAGTTTTGTATCTTTAAGCATGAAAAAAAAAATGTTTGTTGAATAATATAATTGATTTGATTGCACTGAGAAAATGGCATTTAGCACACTTTATAATATGAAAATATAATTGATGACTAAGTAGGTAGTATCGTTAGAGACTCTTAATGTTATTAAAAGAAGAAAAAAAAAAAAAGAAAGAGGTATTTTACTTGAATGCTTACACTTTATGTTAACGTGCGTAACATTAAAATGAAAAGAAAAAAAAAAAATAGAAGGAAATTACACAAAGAAAAATTAGAGCATTTAATAGGAGACACAAGAGTACATAATAGAAGTCAATCTTGAAAAAAATATATAATATACAATATTTTCTTTATTGGAACATGTAATAAATTTATAAGTAGTAATGTGAATCTTCGTATGTTGTTATAAAGTGACATAATGATCGTTTAAATGTCATATGTAATTTAAATGCATAAAGCAATTTAGAATAAAAGGTAATCAACATACGAGTATGTAGTGTAATGTGTAAATAGAGGAGAAAATAATTATAATAGAGAAGTAGCAATCGCATCACATTTTAAATTGTTTTCGATTAATTACAATTTGAATTCGATAATAGAATAATAATAGTAATAAAAAAATCATATAAGTAAATTGCATGTATGATTCCAAAGAATGTGGTATTTAAAAAAAAAAATCAATAATATGTAGTTCAAGTTTACTTACGATTAAAATTGTATTACTTTTCAATGTAAAGCATATCACGACGTTATTTATTTGCAATATCATTTATAATTTTCTTTAAGGATTTATTTGACAGGCATTTTGTAGAAAAATTGACTAAACTTCAGATCATGAAGGATGAAAATTTTGTACTTTAGTTAGTTAGCTTTGATCTTCGATCATCAGTTACTGTAAGGAGTAAAGAGTAAGTAGTCTTTTAGTAGGGTAGAGCATGAGTTGACATTTGCAGAAAGCTCTTGTTTAAAGATTTGACTGAAGCTTTGTCAAAAATTTAGAGATAGTATCTGTCAATAATTTCGAAAATTCGAAAATATTTGTTTTTCTGAAATTTCGATGAAAAGTTTTAACAAATCCTTTTTTTTTCACTTTTAAATCATTGTTTTGAAATTTTTCACAGAAAATTTTTTTGTCGAAATTTAAATGAAAATTCTAAGAAATGTTTTGGTATTTAGAAAATAATTTTATTACTTGATGTAGAAGCTTCTTACGCTGAATATTCAAGATTTTATTTGTTTTTTTTTTTCCTAAAAATAAAATTAACAAGAATGAGCGAAAAAGGAAAATTTTTGGTATATTTTTCAAACATTTCGAATATTTTTTTTTTTTCAAATTTAAAAAAAAAAATGTAGAACATTTATCCTTCAAATTTTTGTCGTGTAATCGAAAAGCATTTTTACTCCTTAGATAAAGAACGAATTTATTCGTATAATTACGGCATTAATTGCTTACGATCAGAAAGAGCAGATTCTCTAAATATTCTAGTACCGAGCAGACGTACACACTTCAAACGAATTGGTTTATTTGTTACTAATTCAAAGCTAAGTGGACTTGGGCGGATTTGAACACGAAACCTCCAAATTTATAAGCCAGTAACTCTACAACTTCAGGTTTTAAAATTTTTTTTAAATAAAATCAAAACAAGACTAATTTTAAACACCCTGTAAAAGTCCAAATGAATTTTCGAATTATTTGTACATATTTATTTTTCTTTGTAAATCTAAAATTTGTTTTTTGTTTTTTTTTTGTGCTTAGTTATCGATGAACATCAGATAATAATTATATGATCAAAGGAACGAAATAATGATTAATTACGATTATTGGTGATAAAAACCAGTATTTTATTAGAAAAAAATTAGAAGTTTTTGTATACATTAAACAAAAGAGTTGAAAAAAAAAATGTTCATATTACAAAAAAAAAAACTTAAAATTTGTTATGTTTAAATTCGATTGTCTATGCACAGATATTTGAATAAGTACGTGTTTATAAGACTAAATTCAAAAACACTTAATCATTCAATCTTTTTTATAATCGTAAAGCTATTTTCAGATTAAAATATGAATTTAAAAAAAAAAAACCCATAATAAAAGCAACAATAAAAAAGTTCTAAACGTAGCTATGTCAAAACTGACATGACATTATCGCAAAAACCACGCTCTCATACATATAATCTCCTTGCCCCCCATTGTAGGTTTTAATCATGCAATACTTTTCTAGAAAAAAAAATCTATCTTATATACACTTTGTTTAGTATCATAGAAGATTGTTTTTGTTTTTTGTTTTTTTTTTCAAGATGATTATGATGATGATTATTCTCTATATATATTTTTTTTTATTTGCTACTTCTACCTTTATTGGAACGTGTAAAAGTCGAAGTTGTCGGTCGTTCGGAGTCTCTAAGTCTAGTGTGTAGTCTAATTTTCTATATATTATTATATGTATATTTGTGCTAACTGGTAAAGCATTTAGCATGTAATATGTTTATAGAGTACTTAATATCTTGTATCTATATATATTATATACTTTTAATAAAATATAACTACAGGTACTCACATTCTATTGCAGACGTCATGTTATTTTTTATTCACATATAAGATACATGTAAAAATATACATAATACATATCTGTCGTTTCGTTTATTCTAGTTTTTATCATTAAATTTTCAAAGAATTCCGATCCGATCCGACTTCAACCTCTTTAAACTTCTTGCGATTGCGACTTCTTTAGCCACTTACATTATATGTATGTTATTATCCAAAGGTAACCTGCTGGGTCCAGTGATTTTTAAACCAATCTTTTTTTTTTTTTTTGCGATATTATTGTTGTTACAGCAATTTTGTAATTTTTTTGTTTTTCTTGCTTTCTGGAAAATTTATTTATTTTTATTTTATTTTTTTCTCAATGTTTTTTTTGTTTTCCTATTTATTTGTTATAGTCGTCGTCTTAAGTTTGTCTGTTTTGTCTCTTAATCAACCGCATTCATGTTGTTTGTATACATGAAAAATTTATATAAAATAAATAAAACAACTTAAAACAGGTTTTTAAATAAAATGAAAAAAAAAAATATACATATAATATATGATTAAAATTTTTATCATGTATAAAGGAGATATGAAGTAACAACAGATAAAAATGTAAATAAAAAACCATGCAATTGAGAAAACTATCAGTGTGACGACAATAAAGCATGAAAACTAAACAACAAAATATAAGAATTATATTATAATAATAAAGAAATTGTCACATATAAGACTATATTACCTTTAGGTTCTACCTGTTATTACATGCTGTATATGTTTATATTGTCTATATATATATATAAAACAGTCTAGAATATATCATCCATATTATCATAAGACATGAATGATCTCAAGTCCTTTACCATTTAAGAATCAAAACAAAAAATAAATAAAAAAACAAAAAAAAAAAAATTAAAGGAAGGGACATGATGTCGAATAATAATATAAAGATATAATAATAAAAGCAAAGATATAAATATAAGATATCCGTGACTTGTGTTTAACACCAAATGTAATTATTGGTAATAGCTTTAGTAATCCATACCCAGAAAGAACCCTAGAGGTTATTAAAGCTAGTCTACGTTAAAGTCATCATCATATATCGCCATTGGTCAGATATAGATACCAGTGAAAATTGTCTTATTACAAACATCATGTAACTTGCTTATAGAATAATAAAAAAATAAAAAAATAGGTACATGAAACTGGAAAATCAATAGGTAATTTTTTTTTTTTTTTTCAGTTTCATGGAGTCTGTAACAAGTGTGTAATTTTTTTCTTTTCGATTATTTTTTGTTAATACGGACGTTCAATCATAAGTATACATGTATGTACTTTAAATTACTATAATATAAAAAGATACAAAAATATATAATATACATATGTACATGCATGAATATATGTATTTATATACACAACAGAAAATTAACTTACTTTATAGTAATAAAGGTTTTATAACTGGTATTTAATAAAATTGAACCTTGAACCATTATTATCGTAGGAAATCGAATTTAAGTTATGTTGTATGCATATACATATTTGTTGTAAAAGATATATTATTGAAGGTTTTCACTAGAAAATCGAAACGAAGGTCAATTTCACAATTAAATATTAATTATTTTTATATGTATGTATGTATGTACTTAAAAGATCACAAAAATTGTTTACTTTTTGAAAGAAAAAAAAAATAAATAAAAAAAGAAGAAGAAAACTAAAAGATATTTGAGAATGCTACAATGTTCTTTTTCTTTGATTTTGAAATTTCATATAAACAACATTTTATGGATTTTAATGGTATCAGACGATATCTAATCATAATAATGGATGTAATTTTTAGTACATTAATTTTACATTGCAAATAATCAAAATTCTTGTTTATATACATATTTACGGTTGCTAGAAACTAATTCCTGTTAGCAGAAAAAAAATTCATTTTAGAGCTGTCTGTCGACTTGATTTTTTGAATGGAAATTATGATGATAAAAAAAATCGTATAATTTACAAAATTTCTTTTAGAATTGAAATTCTCATGAGTGAAATTGAGGAACTTAGCGCTAAAATCGTCTAATATCAAAATACATACTTGAATTTTTACAATTAAATTTGAAAAATCAAGTCTTTTAATATTACTTTATAAAATTTGTGGCTTAGATCGTTCTAGTGCTGAGCGCCTCATTGTGTAGGTATCTCTTGATTTGCACGATAATTGGTTCCGTGTAAGTCGAGACTCAGATTTAGTACAAAATAATAGATTGCGTGTCGTGTAATTAGAGGGAGACCTGTATTTTGTTGAACTTCATAAAAAATGATGAAAAGATTAAATTCAAACTTATGTGGAACATAAAAGGGAAAAGAATACATAAAGTGGAATCGGAGGTACTGACAAATGAAGGACACTAAAGTGACATGATGAAATTGACCGGAAGTCTGACCAGAAAAAGGAAATATTTTTGTGACCAGGAATGTTTGATGAAAAGAGTCTGTTTTTTATCTAAAAACAAAAAGTGCATAATCAACCAACACTACAGTACAATTACTGTCCTTTACATTCCCAAAATATTGAAGCTTTTGAATGCGTCAACAATTGTAAAGTATTCTATAAAATTTAAAAAATCAGAACTTTTTCAAATACATACAAAAAAATTTAAAATTTAAATGCAGCATTTTTTGAATTCTTTGAAAATATTTATTTTTATGCATTCCATAAAATTTTCCTTTCTCTTGTTGTTTCATCAATTTTGAATGCAAATCATTAAAAAAAATTTAATTTTTTAATTAATTTCAGCTTAATTTCATGTTAAAAATTAAATTTTATCAAAGTCAAACAATAACCCTTCTATCCGATGTTAATGTAATTTTGTTTTTGTCATAGATGACATTCACTTTTTATTTAATTTTTATTTCGTAACATTGATCATTAACAAAAATATGCCCTTTGGATGATGATGATTCATAGAATTTTATTATGACAAAATCAACATTATTGTATTTTTTTTTTATAAGAAATGTCGTGAGAAAATTTAATTTTTGCTTATCGAATTTTTTTTTTTTTTTCTATAATTTTTTCTTGTTGTTATTTTCTTTTTATTTTTAATTTTTAATTTCTTTTTTCGAAATATGTTTTTTTCATATACATACATATATTTTTTTTTTATATACACATGTAATCATTCACACTTCTCATGAATATGAATCTCCACAACATGGTATAGTCGTAATAATAATCACCATGACAATTTGCATAATTGCAAACATAATATATGAACACTTAAATGCCATTTAAATTCATTGATAGCAATGAAATCAGCAGAACGATGAAAATGCTTTTAAAATTACCATGTAACCAGTCAGTACTTATATTTAAAAGGGCGTTAAAGGTTGGTTTTCTAACTTGTTGTTGTATTTTTTTGTTTTTCTAATGGTAAATTTTTATCATCACAACAACAAAAAAATAACGCAAAAATAAGGAAAAAGAAAAACGGGCGGTTAGATACTCATTGAAAGCACAATGTTTTTGTATCTTTTACATTTATAATGTATGTATATATGTACATAAATCAGTTAAAATTGAATTGTTGTTGTATCATAGAAAAGTAATTCAACTACATATATAACATGAACTATACAGGGTGTCAATCAGAAATCAAAGAAACAAAATGAAAAATTGTTTAGAAGGGTCTTACTATACTAACAAGAGCATTAAAATGTCGGTTTTCCCTTGGTATCTTGTATGAAACTATAGTATGTAAGTATGTACTCATATATACAATCTTTTAGGCTTTTCGAATATTTCCTTTTATTCAATTCCCTACATAGTTGATCCACTTCGTGCCAATCACAATATTAGAAATAAGATAGCACTAGAAGATATTTAATTTTGGGAAAGAAATTTTTTTTTTATTTAACAGAATGTTTATTCCAAAGTATACAATTTGTAGTTTGAAAGTACTGAACAATTATGATTAAGCTTTGGAAAAAATCGATCAGTTTTGGAAAACATTGGAAAAAAATACTTCCTAAACATCTCTTTTAATGAGTATATACTTCGTGTAATCATTTCAATTGTATAGTTTCTAATTTTGCAAGTATTTGACAATAGTTTTTTGGATACAAAAAAAAAAAACAAATTATCTCGTGAAATTCTTAAAATTGGTTCACTCTTTGTTTTGCGAAAAAATGTAAAATTTAACCTACTTCTTAAACAACATTATTATCTTCATTGGTCATTCATTTGTGGTTAAATTATGCTCTCATTTTGGACATGTACCCTGTATATAAACTAGTGTATTTTCTTTTAGTAAAAGATTCACATTAAAATTAATAGACATCAACCATTAGAGAGCCATCACATCTGTATATAAAAGATTATTTTTAACAATTTAACAGAAGGTACCAGGCCATTAAGTCTACTTAATAGTGCGATTTGTTTAAAATGCAAAAGATCATTAAAGAGCGAATATTGGTAAAAATTAAGATTATTTTTCTTTCTTTGTTTTATTTATTTACATTTAATTTTTTTTTGTATTTATTATTCTTTTGTGGTTTTTCTTTATTTATTGCTTTTTTTTTTCTTCATATAATTTTTCATTTCTTTTCTGAAAAAATAAAAGAAAAATTGTGTTTTTTTTATGTTATGACATTGAAAGCCTTTTGTTTTTGTTTTTATTTTAAAAATAAAAAAAAAAAATGTAAAAATGATTATGGTGGTCACTTTCCTTCAAATGTTGAACAAAAAAAAAAAAACCTCGACAAAAAAAAATTGGAAAATATGAATGAATGAATAATGAAAAAGAATGAAAAATTAAATAAAAAACCACGACCGATACAATTTATTCATTTTTATTTTTTTTATTTACTTCATTATTAATTCTCTTACCTATTTTTTTTTGTTTTTTTTTTAAATTAATTTTTTTTTTTCAACATCTACAAAACACTTCTTTTTTTTTGTTGTCTTATATTAACTAGCTCATTAAATAGTTATTAATAAACCCTACTAATGTTTATTGAAAAGAATTAAGTGAAGAAAAGAACAAAAACAAAACTAAAAAAAACATAGTCATGGTGTTAATGGGTTGTACTTAATGCGTAGGAAATACAAATTTAAAAAAAAAAAAATACAAAAAAACAAAAAAAATACCGAATCATATCAAGTTTTTTTGATGAAGGACAATCACTTTCAAATTAAAAAGACGTTTGTTTTTAGAGTATGAATTTTTTTTCTCACTTAGTTTTCCTGTGAATTTTTCACATCTCTGATTGTTTTGATTCATTTTCAATATACATGTTCTCTTTCATGGTTGCATACCTTTATTTAGCACAATAAAGATGAAAACAACAACAAAAAAATATATAGGAATATAATATTCATATTATGTTTAATTTATGTTCTTGTCTAGAAAACAGAAAACAAAATGTAAGTATTTAAATAACAAAAAAAAATGCGGTTATTACAGAGAGTGAATGTTTTAACACTCGACTCAATTCTGGCACAATTTCGTCAAAAATCAGTTTTCAAATTTGAATATCTCTGGACCCTGTGATCCGAATATCTTGGAATTGCTGCAGGGTATTTTTCTCTTATCATTCTTTACAAAATTCTCTTTTAAACAAAAAAGATCCCTGCAACAGGGAGCGAGTTACATTACAGGACTCCATAGAAGAAAGTTACACCGATCAATGTTAAGAAAATTTTTGTAGACATTTTCGTCCCTTAAAAAAGTATGTTCCCGGATTTTAGTTAAATAAAAAGCACTAGTCAGAAAACATTTCAATTTAATCGCAAACAGACAATTTTCTGAAAAACTGCAAAAATAAGGCAGTAGGGAGGAAAAATGTTAATTTTTCAAAAAATGACAATTTTTTGCATTTTACCAAGTTTTACCCGGGTAGACGGATTTCTTTTGTTCAAAATTTGTTTGGAAGAGAACGATTTAACAAATATCTTGGTCAAATTTCAGCATTCTACTCC
The DNA here is from genome assembly GCA_939192795.1 of Bombylius discolor. Lineage (NCBI taxonomy): Eukaryota > Metazoa > Arthropoda > Insecta > Diptera > Bombyliidae > Bombylius > Bombylius discolor. Next base: position 13,855,468 of record OW584241.1, on the reverse strand, counting down.
TCCGGAAACATATTTTTTTAAAGGGACTAAAATGTTTACAAAAATTTCCTTAACATTGATCGGTGTATGTAAAATTAAACATACATAGATCAGAGTGTTAAATGTACACTTATTTCTGCTTGAAACCAATCTTCATCAAGGTCTTTTCATTTTTACAAATAAAAAAAAAACCAAAACATGAATAAAAGTATCTGTGATGCTTGATGGTTAAAATGTATGCGATGCAATGCAAAACAAAAAAATAAAAATACAAGAAAAATATTTTGTTTGGGTAAAAAAAAACTTTGAATAAAATGGTTTTTTGTTATTTAAAGAGTCTTCTCTCTGCATTATTTCTTTCAATTCAATTCTTGACTAATTGTATATAGAATATACAATCGAGATATGTAGATACAAATCGAAAAGCGAATATTATGCAATTTCGCAAAGAATTTTCTGTATTGTTAGATAATTTCAATATTAAATTTCAAAAGATTTTAATAAAATGAACTTGTTTCAACGTTTTTTTTTTTTCTTGAACTCGTAAACTTCGATTTTAGATTCGATCGTGCATTACTAATTCTAAATTTATTGTTTTTTTTTCTATTTCAATTCTTCACATAAAAATGATTTAAACAGAATAATTTTAGATTTCACAAAAAAAAAAAAAGTAGTTAAAATTGTTGTTGTTTTGTGAAATATGATATCAAGTTTTGTAAAAGCACATAATTTTGTATTTTCAAACATCATGTTAATTTAGATAGGACTAAAGTTTATTTTTTCCAGTTATTTTCTATACATATTAAATTAAAGCAAATTTTTTGTTAGGAATGTAACACCTGTACCATAAATTGTCGAATTTTATAAGAAAAGACAAAACTAAAACGCTAAAACCAACTCTTTAATATAAAATTGAAAATTTAAAACTGTGTGGTTCTCATTTCTGTTTTTTTTTTATCCCCAAAGACGATTAAAGAATAAATTTTGTTTTTTATGTTGGGGACATTCTCTATCAACAATATTTTTTTTATTATGTTCCACGACGTAGGGATATTTTTTTTTACTGTACTTTTAATATGCACAGACCAGGCACATGAGGATGATGAATGCGAAAAATACACTCTTTAAACAATTTATAAAATATTAAAGGCATTTTAAGTATTTAATATTTATTTTGACAAAGCAACAGCAATTTCCACGTTCTATTTACAGATTTTTTAAGGAAACTAAAAAAAAAAACGGAGAATTTCACGTAACGTGACAGTTTAAAAAAAAATCCTACTCTCAATCAACATATGCATTGTCAATGTCATACAACTTTTCAATCAGGACAAACTGTCACTGTAATTAATTTATTAAATTAACAGCTTGTTTTATATACTTAAATAAATTTATTCTACAAAAAAATAAATAAATAAATAAACTCAAAAAAAAAAAAATTGACATAACAGCTTACAAGTAGCTTGTATAAAATCAAATCAACTAAACATTGTATGACGTTTCAAACTACCAAAATGGTCGAGTTGTTCTTAAACTGACCATACCAAAGAATCTAAGAATATTCTGAATATCCCGTGTACAAAAGATTTATGTACTGTTCGATACTGTATACCATCATCGATATCTTAAGATGAAATATATACTCTATAAAAATTCCATTTAAAAAGCTTTCAAGTCATCCTACAGAAAAGTATCAACTATTTTTCTTTACTCGTTTTTTTTGTTTTTGTTTTTTTTTTTTCATTTTGCTTTCGAAACTGGACATTAATTTTCTAAAAATTGACACAAGTTAAATTTTCTTAATAAATCTAATCTAATAATAAAAAATATTTAAAAAAAAAACTATTTCTTTTCATAATTGTGATACTTGTGATAGAATTTAAAGTATCATTACCTAATTTTTAAAATACCAAAATGTTATTTAACTTCTTTTTTTTTGTTTTTGCACAACAAATAAAAAATAAAATAGCAAAACGAATTATGTTTAATAACTAAAAAAGCAGTAAAAAATTTAAAGAAAAAACAAAAAAAAACAAATGCTACTTATCTATACTTTTTAATCTTGTATATTAAATGGAAATATGTATGTTTGATATTATATATAATACATATAAGGTAATTCCTCATATTTTGGATTTTTAATGGATAATATTTGTTAAAAAAGATTCCGGGTACAATTAAAATTCTTGATTAACCTGATGGACATATTAATAACATTAGTTTTTTTTTTTTTTTCTTATTTTCTTTTCTCTATCTTTTTTAAAAAATTTTTTTTTTTTTTCATATTATCACATTTTAATGCAATTTACTATTTAGTAGTATTTTTTTTTTTTATATATAAATTTAACTACCTAAGTAAAGTATATAACATCTTTACTTTTATTAACTACCATATTTAAAAGAGTATCTTATTTATTTATATTTGTATCTATAAATCTGATGTTTATGAAAGGAAAAAACAAGTTTTCAAAATCCGTATTATACATAGTCCGTCATCTATTATGTTTAATAAGTATGTTTTTTTTTTTTGTTATTATAACTCTTTAATTTTTTTTTTTCCATTATTTTCATTATTTTGTTTACAATCTCAATACATGTAATCAAAAACATATTTCAATTGCATTATATGTATGTATCTACTTTAATAATAATAATAATAATAATAATGAATCTGATACTGCGTTATAATAATTCTTCTATTCTACACACATTTCCACTCAATTGCAAATTCAAATCAAAAATCTCACAGCTGGGGATTATCAATGCTTAGAAGGAATTTTTTTTTTTTTTTTGTTCAATAAAAGGAAATTTTCATAACATTTCACTTTTATTTTTGTTGTCGGTGTGCTGTGTTCTTTTTTTTTCTTCTTTTTCTTTGTAATTCTATGATGAATGAGAATACTTTTGAAATTACTATTTCAAATATCTAGTTATCATACATTTTACATTTACAGACATTTGAGCTGTTCATAAGCCAAATCGATTAACTCTACAACAATAACAAAATGTAGAAAAAATTAATTAAGTAACTCCTATAAATAAACTACGATCTCCCATAAATTGCACGGTTGATTGGTTCCATTTAACATAAAACCGTATAAGACGAGATTCAGATTTAATACAAAATAAAAGATTGCGTATGGTATAATTTGAAGTAATATTGCAATGATCGAAAAAAAGTTTTTTATTCAAAGTAGTGTGATTTGGTTTGTGAACAACTCATTTACAATTTATAAGGTATTCTTATTGTACAAAATTTCTTTGCAGCAGAACCCAAGTTTCATTAAAAATATATGATCCTCTTGAGAATAGAGATTTTAAACAAAGCCAAGATATTTCTTGAAGGATTTTCTCTTACTCAAGATTCAAATAGTTGAAATCCGTTTATTATAGGATCAAAGAACTCATTAATAGAACTCTCAAATTGTGGAATGCTCTTCCATGTTACGTATTCTCCCTCTTTCAATCTACAGAAGTTCAAGTGGAGCATCCGTCGACATTTGCTGTCTTCATCTCCATAATATCCCTTTAAACTATTTTCCTTCTTCATGCTCCAGTAAAGGGCTATCCCTACACTATGGCTCATTAAAAAAAAAAAAAAGGAGAAAAAAGATTGCCAAAATCGTTCGTTTTTTACTTTAAATTCCTTCAAAAACCATCCACAATTTAGTTAAGGTTCTGTTTTTCATTTCGACTAGACTCTTCAAAAATTATCTTGTCCAAATTTTAGTTCCCATTTCCCACGGGAACACATTTTTTCTGCAAAGGAAAGAAAAAATTATTAATAATCCTTTCTATTCTTTGTTAACATATGTAGATAGTTAACTATCAGTAAGTTGATAACTCAATTCATTTTTTTTCTTTTCGTCAAATATTACAAATGGATTTCAAAAATTTCTTCAATTTAAATAAAAAGATGCAATTTTTATGGGAAAATAAATGTACTTTTTTTTCCCTTTAAATTCCCAACACATAGAAAAAAAAATAAATCTTAACAAGAATTAAAAACAAAAGATTTATTAACAAAATTATATTTTTGATTTTTCAACAACAACAAGGAAAAAAACAACATAAACACAGTAGCATTTTCTCACTTTCTAAAATGAATTGGTAATGACGATGATGATGATGATGGAAAGTTTTTAAGAAGTGTGAGAAAAATTTTTCTACAAAACATTTTTATTTTTCTTATCAACATTTTTTTTTTTTTCATCTTTTGTGATTTATAGTTTAGGTTTTTTGTTTTTTTTTTTTTCAACGACGTTAAAATTTTCTAATTTCTTTCTATTTTTTTTTATTTTCTGAAAAAAAAAGAAGATATTTTTATTAAATTTCTTAATTTGAATAATTAAAAAATTTTTTTGTGAAAATAGAATTTGTATTTTTTTTTTAATTGGTTTATTTTATTATAATTAATTTTTCTTTTTGTTTTTTTGTTTCAGTTAATGTTGCACCGCCACCTCAAAGACCATGGATACCTCTAGCAAGACCTAATAAAAGTAGACCTGCATGTAAGTATCATAAAAATAAAATTATTATTATTTATTTTTAATTAAATTTCTCATTTGAAATTATTTTTTTTATTTGTTTTTTTTTTGTTTTTTTTTTTTTGTTTTTGTTAAAGGTATATTTACTGTTATGTGTTATAATGTCTTATGTGACAAGTATGCTACTAGACAAATGTATGGTTATTGTCCAAGTTGGGCACTTGGATGGGAATATAGAAAAAAAGTAAGTTATTTATTCAATAAAAAATTGTACTAAATGTATAATTAAGAAATATAGGGATTTTTATATTAGATTCTTAAGACAATGACAATATTTAGATTGTTTTAAAATATGTAATATTAAATTTATGTTAAGCATATCCATATTGAATGTAAATGTGTCCTAAGAAGGCCATGGTTCTGAATGAGTTGTAACGGTCATGGAAAAAGAAAGATAAAGAGAGTATGTCGTATGTTAGAAAAAATCAAGAAAAAAACTCTTTGAAAAAATGTTGGTTTTTCTAGATTTGAAGATATCTGTTTTATCGCCAAAATACAATACAAAAAAGCTCTTTTAAATATCCTAATTTCAGTGAACAGTGAAAGATGATGATTGATGATTGATCCTTTTTCAATCACTCTCAGTTCTGTGAAAATTTGAAATAAAAGCTTTTATACTCTCATGTGTTCTCTCTACCCCTCTTAAAAACTTCAAAAGTTAGGAAAAATGTGCCTTGAAGGAGGTTTTTTTTTGGAGAAAAAAGATTAAATTTTAAATTTTTAATACTCATTTTTTTTTCTTTTATAATTTTTGTTTTCCATTTTATTTTTTTAATCAATAAAGGCAATCCTAGATGAAATACGTCATTATTCAGCCGATATAATAAGCCTTCAAGAAATTGAAACAGATCAATTTTATAATTTTTTTAAACCTGAATTAAAAAGTGACGGCTATGAAGGAATATTCTCACCGAAATCACGTGCAAAGACAATGTCTGAACAAGAACGAAAATATGTTGATGGTTGTGCTATATTTTTTAGGACATCAAAGTAAGTAAAAATAAAAAAAACGAAAATACCATTAAATTAAATAATTTTCATAATTGTATACTTTTTTTTTTTTTTGTAGATTTACACTTATTAAAGAGCATTTAGTAGAGTTTAATCAATTGGCAATGGCAAATGCTGAAGGTTCTGATAATATGTTAAATCGTGTTATGCCAAAAGATAATATTGGTTTAGCAGCATTATTAAAAGTTAAAGAGACAGCATGGGAACCATTAACACCAGAAGTGACACAAATTGCACAACCAATATTAGTTTGTACAGCGCACATACATTGGGATCCAGAATTCTGTGATGTTAAATTAATACAAACAATGATGTTAAGTAATGAATTAAAAAGTATATTAGATGAAGCAAGTCATAGTTTTCGTCCTGGACATAAATTTGATACAAATAGTGTTCAATTATTATTATGTGGTGATTTTAATTCATTACCAGATTCTGGTGTTATTGAATTTTTAAGTTCTGGACGTGTATCAATGGATCATTCCGATTTTAAAGAATTGGGTTATAAATCATGCCTTCAAAGATTATTAGCTAGTGAGACAAATGAATTTACTCATTCCTTTAAATTGGCATCTGCATATAGTGAAGATATAATGCCTTATACAAATTATACATTTGATTTTAAAGGTATCATCGATTATATATTTTATACAAAAACTGGTATGGTACCATTAGGTTTACTTGGACCAGTATCAAGTGAATGGTTACGTGAAAATAAAGTTGTTGGATGTCCACATCCTCATATACCATCTGATCATTTTCCATTACTTGTCGAATTGGAATTAATGCATACAGCTAGTGCCCAACCACCTAATGGTTTAATTAATAGACGGTAGCATTAAAAATTTTTAATTAAAAAAAAAACAAATCATCGTTTTTTTTTTCTTTTATTATTTTTTTTTTTTTTGGCTTCTTTTCTTTTTTTTTTATATGTTTTTGATTATTATTATTTTTTTTTTTTCAATATAAATATTATAATAGAAATTTTTGGTGTAAAATTTAAGAGAAAAGTAAAAAAAAAACAAAACAAACAAAATAATGAAAGAAAATAACGTAAATTTTAACATTACAAAAACAAAAAATTAATAATAGAGAGAAAAAAAAAAACCAATACAAAATAAAATTATGTAATAAAAACGTAAAAACAAAAAAAAAAAGTAAATAAATAATTAATAATGACGTCTTGTAATAATTCTAGGTAAATTTTTTTTTTTTTCTTCAGATATATTTTTTTTTCTTTAGTTTCTAAGCAAAAAAAAAAAACAACAACAACAACAATAATGATTTTACAAACAAAACAAACAAAAAAATAATAAAATGAAAAGAAAAATTTAAAATAAAATAAACGAGATTTATTATTCTTTTTAAGATTTTATACATATTTTTTTTTTAATTATAAGATTGAACGCATCATAATAAGTGGCTTTATTCAAAAAAAAAAATATTACAAAAAAAAAATAATAAAATAATGATTAAAATTTAAAAAAAAAAAAACGAAAAATATTTTACATATAAAAAGAATCTATATAAATCTAAATAGTTTTCTATACAAGGTGTTTCACGAAGTGGTGTACCGTGTATCAAATATTAACTGAGATGAATGGTAGATTTCGACCAGTGCTGTCAAATGGATACAATCGTATCAAATTGGCTACGATTTTTCGAAATTTTAGCACTGGATACGAAAGATACTTTTTTTTTCATTTGGATACTTTTTCGCTAAAACCTAAACTTTGAATAGTAAAATTTCAATTTTGACACTGATTGAAAGAAAACTACGTTACAAACACTATTTGTCTCAATTTTCATGTTCTAAATTTCATTTATCTCATCTATATACTAAAGAATGGAAGTAATGGAATTGGAAATGGTATAAAAGAAAATAATAGAATTAGAATAGCAGGAAATAAAAACTGGAAAAATAACACTTTTATCTCTGTGGATACTTTTTTCTTGGATTGGATACTCATTTGGTCTCCATTTGGATACGGAAAAAAATTGACGAGTGGCAGCACTGATGTCGACGAGAAATGGAAAATATTGTATAGGAAAAAAGGGTTCAAACCAATGATGCCACACTGGTACGAAAGTACCAAATTTGGTAATTTTTATTAGAATCGAAATTTGGTACTTTTTCATTCATTTTTTTCATCAATAAGTGTTTTTTTTTTTTTTTTTGATATTAAGCGTCTTTTTATAGATTTGTATAGGCTTAAACGGGTGATTTTTTTAAATATTCGGTCATTCAATTAACAAGAAACAATATTTATATACATGATTAAAAAAACGTGCACATTGTCACTACGTCAGTCACATACATGCATGCATGGTTTTTTTTAAATTTTGGTACGTTTAACGTTTTTAAACTGATTTGGTATTTTTTTTTTAACTCATTTGGTTCAATCTCAATTATTTCCGAGATATTTCAAGGTCATAGACATTTTTTCTTCTTCAAAAACTGACCAGTTTCACTTTTTGCATTATATGTAATTTATATTTCAGAATTTAAGCAACATGGAGTGCTAAATAAGGATATACTTGAAAGAGAATCTTTTGGCATTTTCAAAAATGTCTTTAATCAAGTTGTGAGCGCGTCAATTGATTCAGAAATTATTGCAATGCAAAACCAAAATATTTTTGTGTTGTTGAAGATTGAAAATATGCCCTAGCCCCTATTATTATTTTTTTTTTATTTCTCGTCTACCATCCTAGTCAGTTTGTTACACGCTCCGTAAAACACCCTGTCAAACAAAACAGAATATTACAATAATCAAATTACAAATCAAATTAAGCCTTAATTTCTTCTTTCAATTTTAAAATTTTATTTGAAACTTAATTAATTTTTATTAAATATTTAAAAAATTATTAAAAAAAAAAACGATTAAGAAAAGAACAAAAAAAAAAAAAGTAAAAATTGTGTAAAATAATTAAATACAATGAAAGAGTGTATCAATAATGTTTTAATGATAGTTTATATGTAATTATACACATATTCTATTATCTAGTAAATATATATATATAAATATATTGGTAAATTGGCATTTTTAAAATAAATTTTAAAATTAATAATAATAATAATAATTAATATTCTAACAACAAATTAATAAAATTTAATTAACATAAATTCTAATGAAGAAAAAAAGAAGCAAAACAAACAAAACAATATTAAAGAAATATAGTAGAAAAAAAAATTCAATGAATAAAAATAACACCAAAATTACACTAACGAATTTGTTTTTCCGAAAAAATTTTTAAAAAGGGTGTGGGGGTGTTATATTACATTTTAAAAAAAAAATTCAAAGCAATAAAATAATAATTTTTCTTTTTTCAAATGATCAAGTACGGAACAATGTCGTCTTTCTCGTTCAAGTTCAAGGAAAACAGAAATGAAATTGTTTTCGCAGAAAAAAAATAAATCAAGCATACACACTTCATGATCTGTCGCTTTTACATTCCGATTGCTGATACAATTACTGTCGTTCAAAATTCATTACTTTGTGTATTTCAAAAGTGATAAACAACAATTGGAAAAATTAAACGTGATTACTCCGGAAAGGGAGTACCGAACTAAAAGAACTAAGGAGTAAGGAGTAGTACAGGAGTCCGAGTAAAAATACTCCGATCGGAATCTAATGATATCACTGATTGTAGTACACACATTACTACAAGTTTGTCAGACTTCGATTCCGCCTTTAAAAAATCTAAATCTTTTCATTTTCATTAAACTGTCTGTCAGACATAAAAATTTGTCTGTCGACTTACCTTACATACTTTATGCAGTGTTGCAAAGTCTATTTATTTGTAAGTAGATCTACTCACTTTTCTATAGAAGCTTGTTATGCTGTTTCCATTTTTAAAACCTAAATTGAAGCCCGACAAAAGAGTGAGAGGTAAAGTAAAAATTAAAGGCAGTAAACCTATACAATATGTGCTTTCTAACAGTTTTAAATGCCTACTGCTGTCATTCTATTTCTTTTATTATTTTGTTGTAAGTTATTTACACAAATTACAATTGACATTCATCAACTTACTTTTTGTTTTATGTAGATCATAATGAAAAACTATTTAATATCATTTTAAACTAAGGCTTCTATTATGATTTTCGATTGAAATTCAATCGAATCGAATAAATATTCACAATATTTTGTGTCATTCTCAAACAAATGCTAATATACGCTATATAAAATTCCATTTAAAATATCTAGTGATCTATGATTTTAAACTCAGCTCGCCCTATACTCCTCTCCATAGACAATAGTCCATGACTAGATACGAAAAATTTTGTCTACTTACATAGTTACATTTACTTACTTTTTTGATCTCATTCTTCTCATTCTCATTCTCACCAAAATTAAATCTACCATATTCGAAAATTCACCAGTAACCAAAAGTAACCAGTTACCATATTCGAATATTTACCTTTTGCGGTAAATGGTGTGTTACCACAGTGATCAAATTTTTTCACTGGTTAATTTGGTTACTCACCACATTGGTTAGCTTACCATATGAAAGCAGCACAAAAATGGTGTTTACCTATGGTGAATTTTCGAATTTCTCCTTTGCAGCACTGACTTTACGATCTGTTGGATGAAAAGTTGTGAAATATGTATGCTACAATGTGCACGTGTGTTTGTATGTGCGTATGTGTGCTTTATTTTCATTAATAATTCAACAATTTTACGATAATAAATAAAAAAAATTTTTTTTAAATAAAGAATTAAAATTCGCATTTAAAAATAATCGAATTGTTAAAATTTTTAAAAATTTTATCACGAAATCATATTTTGCATGCTCGAAAACTAGTTTTAGTCGAAACTTAAGTACAATCTCGAGTTTTTTTTTTTGTTATTTTATTAGCACGTAGAAATAACAATTGAATATTTAATAATTTGAAATAAACGTCGACTTTTTTGATCTCATTGTTAAAATTTTAAGAAGAAAAACAAAAACCGAATCATTGAAATTCATTTCATCAATAAAATATCACGTGTTCGTTAGTGTAATTAAGTTACATACATATATAAAAACAAAAAAAAAAACATTTTTTTTAAAAATTCATAGAAAATAGTTTATAATATACAAAATCAAACACCAATCATATGTATTTAAAATAACAAAAACAAACAAGAACAACAACAAAAATAATCATAGGTTGCACTTTTTTTACAAAAAAAAAAAAAAAAAAAAAAAACAACAACAAATTAGAAAATAGCTTGAAAAAAATAATAATTTTTGTAGATTTCAATTAAATAATGTTTATCATTTACAAAATAAAAATTAATTGCAAATTTAATAATTAATTAATTAATTAGAAAAAAATATATATATTAGAAAATATATTAATATTAAATTTAATTAAAATTAAAACAACAAAAAAGAATATATTAATTATGTGCAAGAAAAACAACAAAAGAAAAACAGAATATAAATATGTAATTTGTTTTTTTTTTTTTTCGTTTTAAATTTACAACAAGATGATCTTTTTTTTTTTTTTATTATTATTCTGTCGAATAATATTTATTAGAGAAAATTGTAAATGTTTTTATCAAATTATATTAAATATTAGAGAAATACAAAAAAAAAAAGAAAAAAAAAGAAATTACAATTTTATTCAATTTTTATTAATTAAATAATTATATAGATAAAAATAAAAGTTATACATATTCTTCTTCTTCTTATTTTCTGTTCTCATATATTTTTTCATTTTAATTTAATTAATTAATTTACTGATTTTGGAAGAAAAGAAAAAATTAAATAAATAAAAAAATTTACAAAAAAAAAACAAAAAACAAAAAATGTTTTAAATTTAATAAATAAGACGAATAAGGAATTTAAAAAATAAAATTAATAATAATAATAATAATAAACAAATAATATGTTGCTTAATCATTAGAATCATTGTCATTTATTATAAATTACATGATTAATTTATTAATTAGGAATGATTGCTTCTTGCACCTACTTTTTTTCTTCTTGTTTCTTTCTAAATTATGAAAAAAAGAGAGGAAAAAAAAAACACACACACACTCACACGTACACAAAATTACAATATTAAAACAATTAATAGTAAATACAATTATTTTTATTTTCTCTTTTTTTGAATCATAAGCGATTAAAGTCATTTTACAAAACAAAAACAATAAAAAAATTGCATAATTAAAAATAAAATTTCTTGTATTTCTTTCTTTTTTTTTTTCATTTGTTAAGTTAGAATTTATTTTGTTTAATTTAATTTTGAATTTAAAGATCATTGGAAAGAAAGAGAAGGAAAGAAGCTAACTTCAACTTTAGAGTCGGAGTCAAAATTGATTGCTCTTTATTGACTGAAAACATGAAATCAAAGCGATTTTAAATGATTCAAAAGTAACTATCAACTTAAAACCGAATCTACAGAAACCGTAGCTAGCTAATCTTACAAAGAGATGAGACAAGACTATTAATTAAAGTTTCTGTAAAATCAAACTTGAAATAAACGCTAAATTCTTAAACGTCTATTTGCTTTGCATCGTACATTGCTGAAAAATTTATGTTGCTTGATTTTGTCGTTGTCAAAAAATCACACTTGAGTTTTGAAACGGGATGCTTTGCATGGTTGACGTTTTGGAACTTTTAACATTATAAAAAGACGGTCATAAAGGAGAAATTCGAAAATTCATCGTAGAAAGCTACATTTTGGTAAATAACCAAATCAACCATTAAAAAAAATTTGATCACTGTGGTAACGCACCATTTACCGCAAAAGGTAAATATTCGAATATGGTAACTAGTGAATTTTCGAATATGGTAGATTTACTTTTGGTTATTATGTAGCTCTACCGTGATCAATTTTCGAATTTCTCCAAGCCATTTAGGAATTCAGCCAAACTTAAACCATTTATGATCTGAAATTACCTTCAAATTTTTTCCATTTTCTTCTTTGAAACGGAAATCAACTTTGAAAAACATCAAAAACCTGGTGGAAGCATGAAACTTTCTCGAAAGTTTTTTTATTCTATTTTTTTTTCAAGTCGAATTTAAATTCAGCAATGTAAAATTCGAAACAAGCAAGCTAAAACGAATCCTAGAGAATAATTTAAAAGTTTTAATTTTTTCCCCTTCAATCCTTGTTCTAAAATTTATAAAATTTTGATGAGAAACCGTTTTCGCTTCCCGTTTTTACTATTTCTTTCTAAAAAATCAAAAAAAAAAGATTAAAACATTTTTAAATAGAAAATCTCATGACAATTAAAATATTTTTATTATCCTTCAAATATTAATAAATCCATAAATGTATACATATGTAAGAAAAATAGTTTCAAATATCTCAAACGAATTATTACCCTAAATATTTAATCTAAAAAACAAAAAAACAAAAAAAAACATTATTTTCGTCTTCTGGTCATAACAGTTCTTCCTTTTTTCGCTATTGGACTATTATCAGAACTTACAACTTCTTCAACAATTTGAACTTTTTTAATTTGTTTTTGTTGATGTTGCTGCTGTTGTTTAATATGTCGACGACGTTGTGGTAATCCATCATCCGAAGACGATGTTGATGATGAAGAACTTGATTCTGAATTAGAAGAATATTGTTGTTTTTTCTTTTGAATTTTTTTTGCTCTTGGTAAAAGTTTTCTCATTGTTGAAATATTGTTAGATTTTTGTGATTGTGTTGCAATATTATCACCTCCACCACCACCATCACCATCATCATTATCAGAATTTTCATTATTTTTATTATCATTTATTTGTAAACATTCATTTAAACGATTTTCAAATTCTGTTACAATTAATTTTAATTCTGGTTTAGCTAATTTTGATGTATTTGTTATAATCATTTTTAATGATTGATAAACTTCATCACATTGAACTTTATCTTTAAAATGTTGTATATTATCAATTAATTTTTTTAATGATTTTTCTGAATAATTTAATAAACTTAAACAATATGATATATCTCTCCATTGACGTTCATTATGTGTTACTTTAAAACGTAAACATAATTTTTCAACTAAACTTTCAATTTGACGATCTTTTTGCATTAAATTTAATAAATATTTCATAATAATACGATATTTACTTTCTTCTAAATTTAAATTAATATCACTTAATTTTGATATAATATCAGGTAATACATTATATAATATATTTGGTTTATTTGATAATTCTTTAAAAAATTGTTGTGTTATATGTTTTATTTCATTATTTTTATCAACAATACATATTGCTAAATCAGATATTTGACTTTTAACACGTATCATTTCATTTAATATTAAATGTGATATCATTTTAACAGCTGTTAAACGTATTTCATCATTATTTTCATATAATGTTGAAAATATATGTGCTGTCCATGGTTCAATTATATTTGGAAAACGAAATGTTAAATCAGATAAACCAACAATAATATTACATTTTATTTTAATATTATTATTTTGTTGTAATATATTCATAACAAATGGCATATATTTTTCACAAAATTTCGATGATACTGACATTAAACGTAATAAACTTAAACTTGATGATTGTTGTAATATTTCATCATCATATTTTGATGGATATTTACATATTTCAATAATAATTGGTATTATTTTACTTAATATACCATTTTGTGAAAATAATAATTCATCTTCGCATATATAATTTATTAATTCAGCAATATTATCTTCAGCAATAGCACCAACTAAATCTTCATCAGGCTGTAAAAAAGAAAATAGAATAAAAATTATTTTTATCTTTTTTTTTTTATTGAAAACTAAAAGTATCATACTTTAAGATTTTTGGGAGAGAAAACAGATATTATTCTACCAATAGTTATTTTTTTTTTCATACAAATTGTTTGAAATTGATTGAGATCATGATAGATTGGTTGGTTGGTTGACGTTGCGGTTCTCAAATTGCTTCCGAAGACCATAGCTCGTGTAATCCTAGGGAAATGACGTTTGACACACCGGTAGGAGATCTTTATAACAATCTTTGAGTGGAAGCACGTAAATTGTTTCAATCGACTCAGCAATGACTTAATAATTAATTCAGTTAATAACAAGTCAATTGAAACAGCTTACATGCTTCCATTCCTGTTTCATTCAAGAAATGTATTGTATGCGCTCGTTTCAAAATTCAACATTGTTGACCATAGCTGTGAAATCACCTTGGTTGCCAGCTTGTGTTTATTTGTTATTTTGTTCTGGTGATTATTGAAACATCGAATTGTGGCTTCGGTGGAAAGGTTGTGCAATCTGTTGAATTTTGAAACGAACGCTATATAGCCGAACCTGAACTTTACTACTTCGTTAAGGTCATACAAAAGAAAACTCCCCATTTTGACAGTTGCAGAGATAGTGGTTGAGAGTTTCTTCATCATTGATCTCCCTGGAACTGTAGCAACTGGTGTTAAAGGAAATACCCATTTTCTCTGCGTGATCCTCTAGATCATGATTTAACATTCTCGGAAGATCAAAAAGCCAATAATCAAGTAATGGATTTTTATTCAAAATCAGCAAACAGAGAAGTCAGCACGTAAGTTGTTTAAATCGACTTGGTAACACATAGCTGAATTAATTATTCAGTCAATGCTGAGTTAATTGAAACAACTTAAGTGCTTCCACCCCAAGGCCCAGGTAAGACATTCATAGTCATACAAGGACTTACAAAGTGGAACATAATCGTCATATTTAAAAAAAATAAATAAATAAATAAATAAATAAATAAAAAAATTTTATACTTACTTCTTGTTGTGGTTCTGCAGCTGAACCAGAAAGACGTTTTAATGATGCACTAGCTGACATATCTAAATGTGCTGTTCGACGTTTATGAATTTTCTTTTTAATATTATTTTTCGTTTCTTTTAATTCTTCACGAAATTTCATATTATTATAAACATCAATATCTAAGAATATCATTTCTTTCATTGTTATATAACCAGTTATAAAAATAAAACGTGTTAATAAAAATGATGGTAATTTTCTAGATGATTGCTGTTGTGTTTGTTGTTGTGTTGATTGTTGCGTTTGTTGAGTATGAATTTGAGTTGGTATAATTTGTATTTCTTTATCATTATCATTATTTTCAATTTCTAATGTATTATTTATATCTTGTAATTTCTCTGATATTAATTTCATTTTTTTATGAATATCAATCATAATATTTTGACAAATTAAATCTGGTTCTTGACAAAGTTTATAAAAGAATTCAATTGTTTTCATTGCAATATTATCAAAATCATTAATATTTGGAAAAAAGAAAAAATTTTTAAATAAATCAATAACTTTTTCAACAATTGAATCATTTTGTTTATAACGTTGATAAAATTTCGATGTTAAATGTGTTGGAATTGAATTTAATAATAATTTAAGACAACCAGAATAAATACGTGGATCTTTTAAACCTCTTTCACCTAAACCAATATTTTCAATTATTTCAAGATTAGCTGTTGTTATTGATGATTTAATTCTGTAAAAGTAAAAATAACAATTACGATAAAAACAAAATTTCTTTTTTCAATAAAATTTTAAAATTTTCTACTTACGATGAAGTCGCAATTAATAATTGTAATGCAAGTCTTGATTCATTTTCAGTTGTATCAGTTAATTTCATTGTAAATCTTTCAAATAATACTTGAATTATTTGTGAATCAATAACACCATTTTCAACCCATTCTTTAATTAGAACTTCTAATGCTGAATATTGACCATATGTTAAATTTTCAATAAATAATGATAAATTTTTAACAACTTGAGTAGCATGTTGGCTAAAAAAAAACACAAAAAAATTATTTGAAATCCTTAAAAAAAAAAAAAAAAATGTAGGACAAAAACATTTGTTTTTTCTTTTTTCTTACCGTCCTTGTAAATCATTTGGAAACAGTACTCTTTTGTATGCATTCAATATTGAATCACGTTTATCTTTATCACCAGACCATACTAAATATAACATATTTTTCATACCATTTTCAGTATCTTTAATACCAAATAAATATGCTGTTGTAAAAAAATCGACTGCTTCAAAAACATCTGTATTTGATTTTGACATTAACATTTCTTGAATTTTTGGTACTGCTTCAGTTATTATTTTTGAAAATTCAATTGAATCTTCCAAAAATTTTATAGAATTCTTTTGTGTTTCATATTGTTCATTCTGTGAAGAAGAACAAAATATATATATATATATGTATATATAATAAATTTATCCTTTGTTTTTATAATTTTAAATGATTTTTTTGTTGTTGTTTGTTTTGTTTTTATACTTACAGCATCTTTACAACCATGACTTATGAATAGATATGATTTTAAAAGTGTCATTATATACAAACAAGTTTCTTCAAATGTTAATTGTTGTCTTAATTCTGTATTACCAGCAACATCATCTGCTTGTATAACTAATATTACAGCATCTTTTAATTTATTTTCAGTTAAAAATGTTGATATTTTTTCAGCTAAACCTTCATAATCATCTTTATTTGTATTCGATGGAATTTTTTCTGATTCATTTTTAAGTAATTCAGTTAAAATTTGAAATATTTGTGGTGTTATTATATCCCATTTTTCATCTAATTCTGTAATTTTTTTTAAATCATCAGCTAAATTTTCTTGTAATTTTTCAAATTTATCATTTTCATCTTCATATTGTTTTATTAATTCAGCTAATGTTAATTTAGCAGCAAATGGATTATTTTCTAAAAATGATTTTATTAATATAACAGAATTTTTACGTACTGGTATTGCTTTATCATCTAAACGTTCAACAGCACGTCGTAATACTTTATGTTGAAATGCTAATGGTACTGCATTTTTTTCTTTCATATGTGTCCATATTTGTATTACTTTTGATCTAACATTACCATTTATATCTTCCATATGATTTAATAGATCATCTAAAAATTCATCACGTATCTCTTTTAAATCATCTTGTAATTGTTCAGACGTTAATTCACTTAATATAACATCACCCATTATTTGTAATATACAATTACGTAATGTATATATATCACAATTCAAAAATTCTTCAGCTAATGATGATAAATGTGGTATTATTAATTTTGGTGATACACCAGCCAATTCTGTTAAAAATTGACTAACACTTTTAGCTATTTGTTGATCATTTGAATCATTTTGTAAATTAAATATAATATCTTGTATTAAAACAGAAAATATTGTTTGAATACCAAATTCTTCATATAATAAATAAACACCCTTTGATAATGGTCCAATAGCATTTTCAGCATTTTTACTTTGTAATATTTCCATAACACGTACTGGAAATGTTATTGCATGATTATATCTTTTAATTGCTGTACCCAATATTTGAAAAACTGTATCACATATTTTTCTATCTCTTGCATATGGAATTTCTAATGTTTTATAACAAACATTACAAAACATACTGAAAAACAAAAACAAAAAAACACAAAACCAAAAATATAAATAAAAATGTTTCTTTCATAGAAATCTCTAAAAAAAATTTTACTAACTTTACAAAATTCTCTTCTGCAACTGGTGGACTCCATAGTTTCTCTAATGGTAATTGAATAATATTAAATAATTGCACCAAAAAATTAAATCTTTTTTCTTCCCAATTTTGTCCTTCAAATCCTTCAACATCAACTCTTTTAATTTTTCTTAAATTAACATCTCTTGTTTGTGCTGTATGAATAACATTATCAATTGCATTAACTGTACCAATATGTGCAAATAATGTCATTTTAACTAAATTTAAATGTGATTTACGTTCATCTGTATCATTTAAATTATCACTTTTTATTATAAAATTCGATAATGTCCTTTCTAATTTTTCAGATGTAAAACATAATAAATCAAAAGAACGTAATAATACACTTGCATTAACATTTTCAGCATTCTCTATTATTGAGAAATATGTATCGAAATGATCAAATATATAAAATGCATCTTCAGAATGTGCAGCTTGTCTGCATGCTAAAAAGGAAAAAAAAAATTTCAAATATAAATATTACTGTTAAGATTATTTTATATAAAATGTAGTTAATCTTTTTTTTTTTTTTCTTTTTTCAACAGTTTTTCAATTATCATACCTTTAAATTGTGCTGGAATTTCATTTGGTTCAAAAACTTGTTTTACATAATAATTATCACCTTTAGAATCCAGTAAATCTGAATTCTTCATTGGAATAATAAATTGAAAATTCATTTTGTTAATTTTAAATTGATAAATCAAAATTATTTAAAAATTTCAAAATATTTGATAGTTGCCGTTAAAATTCAATCTGTTGTAAAGTAGCGTCTAGCGTGGCGTCTGTCTAAAAAACAAAAATAAGGGCGAATTTGAAGCGAATAAGTTTTGTCATTTTCTTTTAAAATTTTGATATATCGATTATATTTTCGTTAATTTGTACTGTATAAACATTCAAAATTAATATTTTTTATTTAAAAATTATTAATTTAAAAGTAGTTTTCACGATATCATAGAAAAAAAAACAATTAACTTTTGAACATTATTGTAAAAATTCAAATTTATTTGATGGATCGATTTTCTTTTAATATCGATTCTCGGAGTTTTTTTTAGTACATACAATATTCAAATCCATGATTAAATTAGTTGTGGGATCCGTTCCATTTCCATCATATGTTGGTTTAAAAATAATTTTTTATGTTATTTAATATTTTTACGAAATTTACCGTAAATACATTTATTTTTTAAGTCTTCATAGTACATAACCAAAACCCATATAAACAATTAAAATTTTAGGCATCAATGTATTCAATTTGATCTGATTTTAAAATGTCATTGGCTTGCGTTTTAACAAGGTTGAAATTGTGTTTTACATAAAAACAAATAAAATAACGGTTCAATAACATGTTACTATCAAACCAATCTAATGCCATTCTCAATTCTCAATACTTTATTTCTCTGTTTGTTCTAAATTATAGTATTAAATTTTACATTCAATCTAATTTCAATTCGATTTAATTTTAGACACAAAATTGTAATGTCATTATTAGTACGGTCCGGGTCATTACATTTGACACTTTCAAAAGAAAAAAGTTCGGGTTACGGTCTCGTTTAAGAAAAAAAAGAAAAGTGAAATTTCAAATAAATTTCCTTATAACGTGAAATTAAATATTAGAATTCAATTGATATGTAATATCAAATTAATTATTTATTTATTAAAAATATAATTTATTTGTAAATAAGAAAAAATTCAAATAAGTTTTCATCATTTTATTAGAAAATATGTGAGTGAAAAAAAAAAAAAAAAATTCAGATTTAAAAAAGAAACAAAAAAACAAAAAAGAATTAACAATAAATATCTCTACTCTACATACATAAAAAAAAAATGCCTAATTAGTTAAATCAATAATTTATGATTTAAAAATTGTTTCAAAAAAAAAAAAAAAAACAAATAAATAAATAAATGTAAAGTAGTTATTTTTTTTGTGAAAAAAAAATTAAGCAAGAAAATATCTTTATTTGTTATTTGAAAAATTATTAAAGTGTGATACAAAATATTATTATAAAAAGGTTATATTTGCAAAATATATTAAAAAATACAACATAATATACACACACACAAAATGCTGTTGTATAAATCAATAAAAATCTTATAATATAAAAAAAAAAAAAAAATTATAGTGATTTAAAGTGAATTAATGTGTACTATATGTTTTATTTTACATACCTCTACATATTAAGTGTTTAGAATTTTAGAAAATAAAAAAAAAAAAAACAAAATAGTAATCATGAATTTTAATTAAGGTAAATTACTTTTTGTGATCAATAAATTTTTACTTATTATTTATTTTTTATTTTTAAATATTTTTCATCTTAAATCTCAATACTTAAGTAATTAGTTCTTTTGAAGATCTTAATAGATAAAATTTGAATGAAAAAAAAAAAAATAAAGCAAAACTCCTTGAACATTTTCGGCATACAAAAAAATAAAATCAATTTTCAAAATTACATGTTTTTTTTTTGTTTTTTGTTTTGTGGCTAATAAAAATGCACATACACACTTATCAACAATATATACAAAAATATTGCACATTTATTATTTATTTTTGTGTTATTGTTATTTTTATGTAACTTTAATAGCGAAATATATTTGTATCTTGAAGTTAGTTATATGTACGTTAGTACGTACTTACAATTTTTTTTTTCAACATTATTTTGATTTATTTCGAAAAAAAAGACAAATTGAAAAGCTTAAAAACTCTGTCATATATTTTGTAAATGAATATGTAAATACCATAAAATATGATATAAAAAATAAATTATGAAATTATGGATTTAATCGTAAATTTCTTATTGTTTACATTGTAATTTTCTTTTCTTTTTTTTTTTTAAATAAGAAATAACTCGTGTGCACATATATTGAATTTATTTATTTTTTAACGAGGATTAGAATTACAGATTTAACGGTATTTCTAAAATATTCAATATTATTTACTGAAATTGCAAAAAAAAACAATAAAACCAGTAAAAAAATGAAAAAAAAAAAGATATTCACATGATTTGAATTTTATGCATATGCCTGAAAATATGCAAAAAGTTCAATTTCAAATTTCCTATTCAAATGCTCAAGGACTTAACCTATTTTTTTTTTTTTATAGGTACCCTACTTTTTTTTTTTTAATTTAGTTTATTTTATTTTAGTTTTTTTTTTCTATACTTACATTGTATGAATTCTTAATTTGATTGTATATATGTATGTATATCGCGGTTTATTGATATCCTATACATAAAAAAATACTTAAAAAAATTTTATTATATTTTTTATTCAGTATGTAAAACCATTATGCAAAGTGTTACACACATTATTCATACATCATAATTTATTTTTTATTTAGCAATGCAAATTTTTTTTTTTTTTTTTTTTTTTTTTAATGGAAAAAATATATTAAAAAGGATGTAAGTAAGCATGTGAAACAGTAAATAATTTAGAAAATAAATATGATGAATTAATGGGGGGTACCTAGATTGATTTATAAAAAATTCATAGAAATTATTTCAGTTTTTAAGTAATAAAAAAAGGAAAATTTTATGAATTTAACAAATAATAAAAATTTTGAAAGTAAAAAAAAAACTATTAGGATTTTACTTGAATATTTTTCAAATTCTGGAAAAAAAAAATTAAATAAAGATTTAGAAATAAAATTTACGAATATTGTGACCAACAGTAAATTTTTATTGCTTAAAAGGATTATTAATTTGAAGAGATATGTACTATAAATCAAAATTTATTTAAAAGAAAATTTTTCAAATATGTATTTCTATCTTTATCTAGATTAAAATATTCTTCACAACGTAATCATATATTCGATAAAATACCAATATTCTTATAAATTTAAAATCTGCATCTGCATTTTACAATAACAGTAAAACTTTACAAGAATAAAATAAAATATCAAGAAAATTTTACCAAAGAAATATTTTTCAAATAATAAGGATTTCCTTATTATTAGATACTATATTCGTTTTGTAAATCAAATTTTAAAATATTATAGAGGCTATAAAACATTTAAATAAATAAAAAAAAAATAAAAAACCATACTCAAAAAATCATTAAAGCATAAAATATGATGATTTAATATTCATTCAACAAATTTAGTTTTCCATTTCCTGATTATTATAAACTCTTCTATTTCTTGTTCGTTATATTTAAATTCTTGTAAATAAAAATCTTTATTTAATTTTTTTTTTTTCATCTGTAAGTACAAATTACGCAAATCAAGTTATGCTATCAGAGCACAGGATGTCAATTACTCATCTTATCGATTCAAAAATTTTCGTTTTTTTCGTTTTTTTTTCCTTCTGTTATCTGATTTTTTTTTTAAATTTTATTTTATTTTTTTTTATTATAAAAAACTACTTCAATTTTACTTATAATAAAATATACATACATATATTGTACGTAAATATATATTTATATGTATAAAAAATCGACAAGGTGGTGAATAAAACGTCTCAGGAAAGCCTGTGAGATTATTTTTTTATTTAAAAAAAAAAAAATCAGGTCAAGTTGTTCATGGACTTATATGTACATATATATACATTATAATATAATTTCAATGAATATAGATTTAACAAGATTTGTCTTTAAGAAAATAAAAACAAGAAAGAAAAAAAAAATTGCATCTCTTGTATAGATTTTTTTTTTTTTTTTCATTTAAGAAAAAATAACGTATTTTTTTTTTTTATCATTTTCAACACATCCATAATAAAGATTATTATCATTATTAATTGCTTTCACTTTTTCTATGTAAATTCTTGTGTTTTTCTTTTAATCAGTATTTTTTAACTATTACACAAAAAAAAAAAAATCTATATACATAAAAACGTATAAGCATTTTTCGAAATATTTAATTACATTTATTTAATTAAATTCAATTAAAATAATAATTAGAAAATAAATTATATTGAATTTTTTTTTATATTTTACAGGAATGTTTTATTATAAAGCAGTTAAAACTGTGAATGGTGCTTCCAAAAAAAATAAACAAAATAAAAAAAATCTTAATTTTTTTTTTTTTTTTTTTAAATCATGGAACAAGAAATTGGTACTTGGGATTCAGTTTTATTAGAAAATTTATCTGAAGATAATTTCATTAGTAATTTACATCAACGTTATAAAAGAGATCATATTTATGTAAGTAAGAAAAAAAAAAAACCCTTTTTGTTTATTTCGGTACATTTAAATAAGTATTTAAATTATTTTATGATATATAAATTTTTTTTTTTCAGACATATATTGGTACATCTGTTGTAGCTGTAAATCCATTTAAACCATTAACTATTTATTCACCAGAATTGGTTAAGACATATGGAAGTAGAGGGATATTTCAATTACCGCCTCATATGTAAATTTTTAAAATTAATTTTTAATTATTGATTTTTTTGTTGTTTTTTTTTTTCAAAATAAGATGAATTTGTTGTTTTTTTTTTTTCTTTTCTGGTTTTATAGATATGGTCTTGCCAATTTAGCTTATCAGTCTCTAAGAGATCAAAGTGAGGACCAATGTATTATATTATCTGGTAAAATATTCAAATTTTTAAGTATTTCATTTTAAAATTATAATAAAATTATTTTCTTTTTTAATTTAAAAAACAAAAAAAAAAAATAAAAAAAATAGGTGAAAGTGGTTCTGGAAAAACTGAATCATTTAGAATGGTTATTCAGTTTTTAACACAAATTCAAGATTTAAAAAAATCAAAATCACATTGTAACAAAAGAAGAAATTCAATTGGTACATCATATGTAACAACAAGTTCATCATCTCGTCCAAATTCACGACCATCAACACCAAAAAGGCAATCACCAATATTAAATTTATTACAAAATGAACGTTCTGGATGTCCATTGAAAATACGTTCAGAAAGTTCAGATCGATCAATTACACAAAGGGTATTCAATTATTTTTTTTTTAAATTTTTTTGTTTTATAGAAAATTGTTTTTATTTTTAATACTCATACTTTTTTTCATCTCTTCAAATTTTTAAAGTTTTCACGTGAAAAAGTTGTTGATTTTGATTTTTCACATCATAAAAGCACTGATAATATTCCTCAGCATAGTGTTATGACTCAAACAATATCAACAGCAGCAGCAACACAAAAATCATGCTTTAAGCATAATCATATAGATGCAATTGGTCGTTCAAAAACATTAACAAATGTTGATTATTGTATTAGAAAATCAAACTGTGATCTAACAAAAAATCCTAATTTTAATAAAACAACACAATTACAAGATACAATACATCCATTGTCATTTAATAAAATGAATACATTATCATGTTGTAATGCTACAATTCAACAACAACAACAACAGAATAATTTATTAAAATCTCAACAACAACAACAACAACAAGAAATACTTCGTTATTATGATTTTAGTAGTAAATCACTTCCTCATCAATCAAAAAGTGTACCACCAGTACAATCTACATCATCAACAACAGCAACTGGAGCATCAGTAATAACAACAGCAACAACATCATCATCATCAACAAGTTGTAAATTATGTAATCATAGTAATTGTAGAAGGCAACAAAGTTTTGATGAACAGGATGCACGTGAACGTGATTTAACATCAGCAACTGCTGTTGTTCATTGTAGTAGTACTTCAATAATTCCATTTTCAAAGCTTAAACAACAACAACAACGTAATTTTTCTGGTGTTTGTGGTGGTAGTGGTATTAGCAATATAAGAGGAAGTTGTGCAAATCTATCAAGAGAATCATCTTTAGTTAGCTGTTGTAATATACCATTATCAAATATTGATTCAATAAAAAGATGTTCAAGAATATCATTAATTGATACTCATAAATTAAATCAAAAATTAATTAAAGATAAAATATCACCAATATTTAATGAAAATTTAAATATAATGAAAGCTCAAAAACTCAGGGATCGTGTAACATGTTCAAATATATTTTTGGAAGCATTAGGAAATGCAACAACAATAAAAAATGCAAATTCAAGTCGATTTGTAAGTTTTTATTTTTTTTTATGAAAATTAGTGAATTTATACACAATTCCCTTTTTTTTCTAAACATTTTTTAGGGTAAATTTTTTGACATTGAAATTGATTATAGAGGGGACCCAATTGGAATCCACATAACACATTGTGAGTATATTTTTGTATCTCAAATAATTATTTTTTCTTTGATATCTAAGAAAGAATTTGCTATCTTATTTCGATATTTTTCTTATTACTTAATTCTGAATTTATTTTAAATTTCATTTTCCTTTTTTTTTTTTTTTTAACTGCAAACGAACAGTTATGTTAGAAAAGGTATATTTTATGGAAAAAAAAGTAGAATTAATTAAATTTAAAATAAAATTTAAAAAAAAAAACAAACAAAAAAAAAGTACTTGAACAACAATTTTAGTGGTTGGTTACATTTACAGTTACTTTTAAATTTTTTTAATCAAACATAAAATTTTGTTCAACATACTTTATCTGGTTCAAATCCTTTTAAAATTGAATTGTGTGCTTCTAAAAAATAATGTTTGTTTTTATTTTTATTTTAAAGACACGTGTTACACAAATAAATCCTGGCGAAAGAAATTTTCATGTTTTTTATCAACTTTTACTTGGTGCTGATGTACAATTTTTAAGTATGTAAATTTTTAATTTCAAAATTCAAGAATGTTGTTTTGTTTTTTTTTTACGTTAATTTATTTAAATTAATTTACAGAATCATTAAAGCTTTATAGAAACATAGATAAGTATGAATTATTAAAAAATACTTCAGCAACTGAAGAAGATAAAATGAATTTTTCATCAACTAAGGTAAAATTATCATGTAAAAAAAATAATTTGGAAATACGAAAAAAAATAAAAATTCGAATGTAATTATTTTTTTTCTGTTTTTCGTTTTTTTTTTCTTTGCAGAAATCTTTAGAAATTTTAGGCTTAAATTCAGATGAAATTATATCAATATTTCGAATGATTGCTGTTGTATTAAAATTAGGTAATTTTATCTTTATACCAGTGACGAATATTGATGGTACAGAAGGTTGTCAGGTTTCAAATGATTATGGTATGTTACAGTTATTATTATTATTTTTTTTTTTTTTTCAAAACAAACAAAAAAACTTAGAAATTGAATGTATATTTTTTTTTTTTTCGTTTTTAGAATTACAAGAGACAGCTCAATTACTTAATTTAGATGCTCAAATTTTATTAAATTGCCTTACTAGAAGTAGTTCTCTTTGGGTTCATGATGATAACGGTAAATGTAATTATTATTTTTATTTTTTTTTTAAATTATTTTAATACTTGAAAAAAATAATTTTATTTATTTTTTTTTTTTACACTAAAGGTTCAGAATTAGATGCAAAACAAGCATCATCAATGAGAGATATACTTTGTCGTACACTTTATGGACGTCTATTTACATGGATAATAAATCGTATAAATGAATCATTAAAATCAGATCAAAGAGAAAAAAATTTAGCTTTATTAGATTTTTATGGTTTTGAATGTCTTGAAACAAATTCTTTTGAACAATTGGCTATAAATTATTCAAATGAGAAATTGCATCAAGTAAGTAAAACTAATTTTTGATCAAAAACCAAAAAAAAAAAACGTACATTTATTTGAAATTAAAATGAAATAGACAACAAAGTAGTTTTTCGATCGAAAATTGATTCTAATAGAATTCACAGTTGTAAATACTAATTTAATTTTTTTGTTTTGTTTCCTTTTTTTTTTAGACTTTTCTTCAAAGTGTCCTTAAATTTGAACAAGATTTATATGTTCGTGAAGGTTTAGAATGGACAAAAATTGATTTTTTTGATAATGAATCAATATGTGAATTAATTGATAAACCAAATTATGGTATATTAAGTTTATTAAATGAACCTCATATCAATAATGATGAAGCATTATTATTACGAATGCAACAATGTTGTGCTGGTCATCCGAATTTTTTAAGTAATAATCCAACAATTACTTCAATGTGTTTTAAGTGAGTATTGCATTAAATTATTTGTTAAAAAAAAACCATTCAATATTTGTTTTTTTTTTTTTTACAGAATTCGACATTATGCCAATGTTGTAACGTATTCAGTAAAGGGTTTTCTTGAAAAGAACTCCGATATTCTACCAAAAAATATAAGTGCTGGTTTATTTCAAAGTAAAACAACGTTAGTTCAAAGTCTATTTCCAGAGGGTATACAAAAATCACCTTTAAAATCTCTAAAAAAAAAAATTAAAAATAAAAATTTATTTTACAGGAAATCCGAAACGTTCATCAAAAAAACCAACAAGTGTTAGTTGTAATTTACGTACACAATTACAAACATTATTATCAATTATAAAAAATCGTCGTAATCATTATGTATTTTGTATAAAACCAAATGATTGTAAACAATCAAGAATATTTGAATTAGCATTAGTACAACATCAAGTACGTTATATGAGTTTAATGCCATTAGTTAATTTATGTAGAACTGGACATTGTTTTCATATGACACATATTAAATTTTTTAATCGTTATAAATTATTAAATTCATTAACATGGCCACATTTTAAACATGGTACAGTTATTGAAGGTATTGCAATAATAATACGTAATGTACCATTACCATCAGCTGAATTTACAATTGGTACTAAAAATGTTTTTATACGTAGTCCAAGAACGGTATGTTCCTTCCTTCTTTTTTTTTTTTGTTTTCTTCTGCTTTTTTTGATTTCATATTAAATCAATAATTAATTTTATTTTTAAGGTTTATGAATTGGAAGAATTTCGAAAAGCACGTCTTGATGATTTAGCAGTATTAATTCAAAAAACATTTCGAATGTATACAAATCGTAAAAGATTTTTAAAAATGAAAGAAAGTCAAATTGTAATATCAAGTGCCTGGAGAACATGGAGGGTAAATATTTTTTTTTCATTTTTTTTTTTTTTTAAATATAAATCTGTTTTTATTTTTTGTTGTCATTAATTTTTTTGCAATAATTTGCATGAAATTCATTATTTTTTGCATGATGCTTTTTTTTTTATTTTATCACAATTTCACAATTATTTTGTATTACATAGGAGTGCCGTTTTGGTATTCCTTTTACTGGGCGCAGACATTTATGGAGTCTTTACAGAATAGTAAGTATATTTGTTTACAAGAAAAAGAAGAATAAAAAAAGTGCATGTACGTTTAATGTAGAAAAATTTTATAGTTATTGTCTGAAATAATAAATCTCATGAAATGCTGTAGAATTTTTTAGAATATTAAATTCGAAAATTCACTATTTTTATTCAAAAAAATTAACGGTAATATTCTTTTGTTATTCATTTTGTGTGCATGTATTTATAGATTCTACAATTTTTTTAATCAAATTTTAAATTTCCCCTTTTTTTTTTGTTATTTTTAAAATTTAAAATTAAATAAAAGCGATTAACAAAAAAAAAAAAAATTTTTTTTTCTTTTTTTTAAAAAAATTTCTTGGTTTAGGCTCGAGAAGAATATCGAGCAATTAAATATAAAAAACAAGTTGAATGGGCTGTTCAAGTTATTTATAAAAATTATATTAAATGGAGAACTCGTCATTTTTTATTAACATTATTAATACGTCTTCCGCCAAATTCAATGAGTCCATTATCATTAGAATGGCCAATTCCACCAAAATTTCTAACAGAAACATCACGTTTATTACGTGGAATTTATCATCGTTGGAGATGTTATGTATATCGTAGATCATTTGATCAAATTTCAAGAAATCGTATGAGAGAAAAAGTAACAGCAAGTATTATATTTAAAGATAGAAAAGCTTCATATCCACGAAGGTAAACAATTTTTTTTTATTTTAATCCTTTTTTTTTTTTATCAATCAATTAATTTTTTTTTTGTTTATTTTAGTGTTGGACATCCATTCATTGGTGACTATGTCCGTCTTCGTCATAATCTTCAATGGAAAAAATATAGTATCGAAACAAATGATCAATATGTTGTTTTTGCTGATATTATCAATAAAATAACTCGTTCAAGTGGAAAAGTATGTTTCATTTGTGATTTCCAATATTATTTAATTTATATTAAATTTTTTTTCTTCTTTTTTTTTCCTACAGTTTGTTCCTATTTTATTAGTTTTATCAACAAGTTCAATGCTTCTTCTTGATCAAAGGACATTACAAGTAAAATATCGTGTACCTGCAGCAGAAATTTATCGATTATCATTGAGCCCATATTTAGATGATATTGCTGTTTTTCATGTTAAAGCGGTAAGTTTAAAAAATTTGTAAAAACAAAAAAAAAAAACAAAATTGATTCAATTATAGAACTATTTTTTTTTTTTATTCTGTGTAAATTTCCGATTAAAAATAAAATTTATTGTAGGATCATTATTGTACTAGAGATCATCAATGTAATGAATCTCCAACAGGTTGTTTATTTCAGGTATCTGCTTTTGTTTAACAATTGGACTTCAAAATTTTACGTTTTATACCTATATATATTTTTTTATTCTAAAAATTTTGAATTTAAAAAAAAAAAAAAAAAGCTTCAAAAATTTGCTTTATCTGCGCTTTAAATTTTTTCATAATTCTTAAAAAAATAATACGATAAAAAAATATTTAAGCTGTGAAAATAATTTTTTTCACTTGATTTTATTGAAATTGAGCTTATTTGCATGCAATTAATTTTTTTTGTTAACATAATTTTTTAGTTAAATTAAAAAAAAAAAATCTATAGTGAATTTTTATGAACAAAAAAGTTCTAATAGAGTAGTAGAATACCGAATTCTAAACAGAATTTTTACTGAAATGTATCTATAAGCGTTGACAAAAACAGGAAAAATTCCAAAAATCAAATTTTTTTTAATGAATTTTCAAAAATAATTTCGCTTATTTGATTGTTTGCGAATGTTTTTTTTTTTTTTTTTGCAATTTATCTTTAATTTAGAACTTAAATGAGAATCTTTATTAATTTTTTGTTTTTCATTTTTCAATAATTTACAGTCAGAATTTGGTCGTAAAAAAGGTGATTTCGTTTTTCAAACAGGACATGTTATTGAAATTGTAACAAAACTTTTTCTTGTTATACAAAATGCAACATCAAAACCTCCAGAAGTTCATATTAGTACTGAGTATGTATTGAAACTAATTTCATAAAAAAAAATTTATATTAATTTTTTTTTTTTTTTCTTAATTTTTTTTAAAGATTTGAAGCTAATTTTGGACATCAAACTGTTATTTTTACATTTAAATATAGCGGAATGAATGAATTATTACCAGGACAGCCACCAAAAGTTACACGTCGAGGAAACCGAATGGAAATAGTAGTTTGATTTTATTTTTATTTATTTTTTGTCACACAAATAATTCCAAAGACACACAACGTATATAAAGAATTTGTTTTTTTTTCCTGTTTTAAATTTCATTGAAAAATTTATAAATTGAAAATTTTCCGTTTAATTAATTTTTTTTTATTAAAAGAAGTATTTTATTTTTGTTTGAATTCTAAGATAATCGTAAAGGTTTTTTAATCTTTGGAAAACAAAAAATAGAGATTTTTCAACTGAAAAATTTGAGCTTTTGAAAAAATAAAAATAAATTT
Source organism: Bombylius discolor (assembly GCA_939192795.1). Classification (NCBI taxonomy): domain Eukaryota; kingdom Metazoa; phylum Arthropoda; class Insecta; order Diptera; family Bombyliidae; genus Bombylius; species Bombylius discolor. The sequence continues at coordinate 13,824,923 of OW584241.1, read as the reverse complement.
TTGTCATTATTAAAATTGTGCCAAAACAAAAACTAATTAATTTGCCAAATTAAAAAAATAACTTTCTTAAGAACTTTTTAGAATTTTTTTAATTAAAATTTTTAGAACAAAAAAATTTAATAAAATGAAATTCTTAATGATTTTACTAGATTTATGTAATGAAAAATTTAAGACTTAATTATTCGTTATTTTTCTTCTAGGAAAACAAAAAAAAAAAAAAAACAAAACTGATAAACTGTAAATTGAGATTGATTTTTTAAAAAAAAAAAAATTAATAAGCAAATACACGAATTTATATTTGAAAAAAAAAAAAAAGTTTTTCGCCTTAGGCTAATTGTTTTTCTAAAAAATTTAAATTGTTATTCGATTTTCAAATTAAATTAAATAAATTAGTTTTTTTTTTTTAAATTAAAATTCAATGGAAAAAAAAAAACAGTTTTTTTCCAAACGAAATTTTTCTTAAAAACAAAAATGCAATTTCAATTTCAAATTTTCGATACGTAAAGAAGAAAACAGAAACCACATATCTTTAGATAAAATTCAGTATTATCTTTCAAAAATAAAAAGAAAAAGATATTTAGAAATTTTTTAAAAAAAAAAATTACTAATATAATTTTGATGACAAAAAATTAAAAAAAAAAAAAGTAAAGAAATAAGCGAAACATAAAAACAATAATCTTTGACCTTGGCAATATTTAAAAATTTAAGAAATCATATTGAGTATCTTTTCCTTTCTTTTTTTTTTTTACAAATAATTTTAAAAAATAAATAAATAAAGAACAAAAACTTAAATAAACTAAAATAATTTAAATTGTATTTTAAAAATGAAAATAAAATTGCAGCACTAGAATTAACGTAGCACATTGATAAAATAATTAATAAAAAAAAAAAGTAACATGAAACGTACTGTTGTAATTAGTAAAAATTTTCAATTAGCATTTAGTTAATATAAATAAAAATCTGTTATAGAAATTTAGAAATTAATAATTTTAAAAAAAAAGTATATATATATTTATTACACCACTGCCATTATTTATGTTATTTATTTGTATGAATGTATGAAATGTATTATCTCGGTCAATTGTTAATTATTATCAAATTAAGTAAAATAACTATCGTAATAAGTAGAAAAAAAAAAAAAAACTAATTCAAATAATAATCAATAATGATATTACTTCAATTACTTGTTTCATTTTAGGCCTATATATTTGAGAAAGAAAAACAAAATGTTAAATATTTATTGAAAATAGTTTTTATTGTTAAAAAAAAATAAAAAATAAAAAAAATATTTAAAGGAACTATAAAAAAAAAACAAACAAACAAAAAAACCATGAATTTCTTGAACAATTTCAATTATTTCAAAAATAATTATTATTAATATTCAATAAATAAAAAATTAATAATTATTATTGAAAAAAAAAAAAGTAGTCTATAAATAAAATTAATTGACAAAAAAAAAAAAGAATTGTAAATATTTAATTTAATTTAATTTAAAAATAAATATATTAAAAATAATTAATTAATTGAATTAATTTTTTTTTTGGTTTGAATAAAATGCTAGTTAATTCCCTTGAATTTTTTTCATCATTAAAATGAAATTTTTGTAATAAAAAAAATTTTGAAATTAATTAAAATTTAGAAGAAATTAATTTAAAAAACTTCTGTTTTACATTTAATTAGTTTTTTTTTTTTTTTTTTAATTTTTATTATTTAAATAATTATTACAGAAAAATAATAGCATCAATTATTTTTTTTTACAAATATGTTCACGACGAATTGATAAAATATTTCCCGTGAAATCAGTATGCAAACGAACAGGACATTTCATTGATGAACAACGCCAATGTATTTTATTTTTACTTTTGCCATGTTTATAAAATCCATAACCATTAAAAATTATTTTTTTATCTGAAATTTTAATTTAAAGACAAAAAAAAAGCCATTAGAAAAAATTTCAAATTGCATTTAACGACAGTTACAGATTACAAAGATAGAAAGATGTAGAAAGTAAATTTTTTTTTTTTTACTTACTTCTAAATTCCATAGAATTTTTAAGATTTGATTCATGATTATGTTGTTTTTCATTAATTTTTATTTCACCATTATCATGTAAACTTAATGTTGCTGAACAATGATGTGAACGTACAAATGCACAACGATAATATGTTATTTGATTTTTAACTGGTCCACATTTATGATATCTATAACCGTTATGTGTAATTCCACCTCGTTGTACTTCTTCAATTTTAACATTTTGTAATTTTATTTTTTCGATATCATCCTTTTCATTTCTTTCAATTTCAAATTTTAATAGTTCTTTAAAAAGAAAAGAAGAAATTTAAGAGAAAAAAAATTAGTAAAAAAAGTTTTTATAAATTTGAATATTTTCAAAAAAAACAACAAAAAAAAAGAAATCAAAAAAACACTCAAAAGATTTTTATTTAATTTCTTTTCACTTTAAATACATTTTTTTTTTTAATTTTTTTAAAGAATATTAAAAATATTCGACAATTTTTTTTCTTTTTCTTGCTTTTTCTGTTACTGTTACAATTATAATTGTTTTTGTTATTCGTGAATATTTTCCAGTTCTAGTTTTGAATTGGGAAACTAAAAGCTTCATTAGAGACTTATTTCAAGACAATTGAATTTTTCCACATGAATTTCCTTAGTTCTTCTTCTTCTCTCAGCATATATCTCAGATCAGATTCAGATCATCTGGGCCCTGAGGTCTGCTCTTCTCATTTGCTCCGCCACACGTTAGTGCTTTAACACATTTTGTAAGTTTTCTCTTTTAAATAAACCGCAATAGTGCAAAGCTATATGGCCTACCATCATCTTTACATTCTTATCGCAATCGGCAGCGCCAATGTGCTCTTCTGTTCTCCGATTTATGTAGCCGTGCCCGTACCATGTAAGCCTTCTTTTCATTGATTTTTCTCGTACTGGCATGATTAACATTCTGCCTCTAATATGCTGATTTTAAATTCTATCTCCTAATAGAGTTTACGAATTTTCTCAAATAAATAGAAAAATAAAAATTAAAGATATTAGTTTCAAGAATTTATACTTTACATAATTTTTTTTTCATAAAAATTAATCAAAAAATAAAAACAAGATTCATTAATAAAACACTGGTTTTTTTTTTGTATGTTTTCATTTTTTTTTTTCTCCATATAATGAATACTAATAATAATAATAATAATTAATTATTGTATCAGAATAACAGTTTTATACAATATCCAACACATATGTAGTATATGATTAATTTTCAATAAGAATTCCAATAAAAGAAAATGAAAATATTTTTTTTTTCGTGAAATTAATTTTAGCTAAAAAAAATCTTTTTATTTTATTTCAACTTTTTTTTTTTTTTTTAATTTAAAAAAAAAAATCATTTGAATTTGAAATTCCATTGCAGTCTCAAATTTCATTTTAAATTCAGAAATAAAAAAAAAAATGTGTATTATAAATTCGAATTAAAATGCAAAGAAACATAAAAGTAAATGGATTCATTTTTTTTTTTTGAAAAACTGTTGCCTAAAGTTAGGTTCTTTTTTTTTTTTTTAATAAATTTTCACAATCAAATTCATTCAAATATTTATTTTCGCTATTTTTTTTTTTTTTTTTTGTTGAAAAAACAATTACATTTTGAATTGTATTTATTTATTCATATATTTTTTTTTCTTTTTCATTAATTTAAAATTATAATTCAAATAATATTTTTTGATAATATAAATTGCTATTGAGTTAAGTTTTATTTATTTTTTTTTTTTTCAAACTTAATCTTATAAAGTAAGAACAATATAATTCGATAATTAATTTTATTTTATATTACACACAAAATTCATTTATTTTTTTTAATGTTTTTTCTTTTTTCTTTTATTATACAAATATCGCCCTCAATTCTAACTATTATTATTTATTAAATTTAAAGACTGTTGTGTATTTAATTTTTTATTGTTTATAATTCATTCTTATCATAATTTTTTTTTTTTTTTTTTTTAATAATAATATATAATTTTTTTTTTCTCAACCTTTAATGTTTGTTTTTATTTTTTTTCTCTTTATTATATTTATTTCAAAAATATTAAATATTTTTTTTTCTTTTTTTTTTTTCATTTTTTTCACACAACTTTTAATTTTCACTTTGTTTTTGATTTTTTTTACTAAAAAAATTTTTATCATATTTTTTCCCTATCTTTTTTTTTGTTTTCTGTTTTAAGTTTTTTTTTTTTCCTTTTCTTTTTCATACTTATTACATTTTTTTAATAGTAATTTATAAAGGAATATTAAAATGAAAATTTAAAAAAAAAAAAAACAAAAAAAAAAAAAAACAAAGAAAAATAACTAAGCCCCATAATACATACATAAACAAATATGTGTAAATTTTTTTTTCTCTCTTCTTCTTTTATAAAATAATTTTAATAAACAAATTTCAAATTAATATTAAGAAATTTTTCATTTAAATATCAATAATATATTTTCTTTTTTCTTCAATACCTATTTTCTTTTTTTGTAAATTGTATTTAATTTTGTTCAATAAATTGGTGACACTTCTGAGTAGTTTACATTTATTTTCTAATTTTAAAAATAAAATAAATTCTTATAAAATGTGTATGCCAGGAAACATAAAATATTTTAAATAAACAGATAATTAAAAAATAGAAGAAAAAAAAAGAGCACATTTTCACATAATATTGCAGTATTATGTTTAAGGTTTTTCCAAAGTAACAAAAAAAAAAAAAAAAAAAAATCAGAAATAAAAATAATATAACGACAGAACAGATCATTTGAGATCAGAATTTCATTTTTACGGTTACTTGAATTTTTCTAGATTTTTATTTCATTCTTTTTTTTTTTTTCTTCTTTTCATTCATATTTAATTTTCCTGTTTATGTATTACGAATTTTTCCTGGAACATAATTTTTATCAATTGTTACTTCTTGTAAGAACATATGTAAACATCTTTCATTTTGTGCCAGAGGATGTCCAGCTATTTTATTTATAAATGTTTCTAAACCTTTACGTCTTTCTTCAATGAAACTTTCATCAAATATTCCATCATCACCACGGAATGGCATTTGTCTTTTCCATGCTTTTCCAGGTAGTGGTGGTACTACAATCTTAAAATTTAAAAAAAAAAAAAAAAAATATTATCAAGTGTTTGTATTTATTTTTTTTTTAAATTAAATTTATTCACCTTGCTGTCTCGTTCTAATTCATTTCTGAGCCATTCAAAATCACTATATCTTCTTCGAACGCTAGATTCCTTAATTTTGAAAACTGGTAAATTTGTCTTTAAGAATAAAAAATTAAGAATTTTTTTATATTAAATTATTGATTAAATAAAAATTATTTTAAAAAATTTGAAACTGAATAACAAAATCAGATATTGACAAGATGAGAATGACAAATGGGTGAACGTCTAGAACTATAAAAAATTTTTTTTGGCATAAAATGATGAAGGATAATCAGTTTCATATTCATTTGAATCAATTTCTCCCCACCCGGCATTTGAAAAATTCACCTCTCAACTGTGTTACATACATAGCTTTAGAACCAATTTAAAAGAAACTACATTAAGAATTCTTCTAATTTAATATCACCACTCCTAAATTTAAAACAAAAACAACAAAAAAAAATTAATACCTTTTCAAAAGACGTAGAAAAATAAGAAATTAATAATAAATCATCCCTTAATCTTCAATTTTTTCATCGATTGTACGTAATGAATAAATTATTAAAAAATACAAGAACAAGAGTATATACATAAATAATAATATACATATTTATACGGATAGATAAATAAATGATGATAAATATTTGTGATAATAATTTATCCATCGATCCACGTAACAGCTAAAAATCTATTTTATAATAATTCCCGCCCATTAAATTACTGATAATTACATATACATATATTTATTTTTTAATACCGCATTTTATTATAAAAATATCAAAAATTTAAAAAAAAATATACATATTCATGATATTTTCATAAATTCTATATATAAAAAAAAAGTGTTTTAGCACCATAAAATGACACTTAACCATTGCATTAAATTTATCATAATTGGATTATTATAAATGTATTTATATGTACATGTACACATTGTTGTACAGACGAATTTTTTTTTTATTTATTTAAGAAAAATATGATTCACAAAAAAAAAAAAGATTCGATTACAAAGAAATTTTATGTGTGTACATAGCTTGCGAATAATCTTGACCCGAGATTTTTAAAAGTGATAATCAAAAAAATTAATTGCTATTTATGCGTGTTGTTTTTTTTTTTTTTTTCTTTTAAAATTTGAAATTAAATTATCAGAAATATAGGATATTTATATTAATATAGTAATTATAATTATAATATAAAATGTAAATTATTACCCTCATTCTAACTTCATAATCAGTATATCGTTTTTTTCCTGCAGTCATTGTTGTCATAGGATTAACTACATCAATCTCTAAGAAATTAGCTGGAACAGCATATGCATCATCAAGAGTTTGTTTTTTAACATTTAATCGTCTTGTTGCATCTGCAGTACCGTCTGATTCCACCATCATTTTTTATTTTCCAGAAAATTCACAATTATGCACCTTTTTTTATATATATATTTTTTTAAATTTTCTTTTAATTTGAAATTAATTATAAAAATTATATTAAAATATACAAATTTAAATTTCAATTATTAATATATAAACTTTCTCTTAGTTTTCTTGATATAAAAAAAAAAAAACATGAAATTAAAATAGAAATTTCACTAGCTATTTAAATTTCCAATTGTATAGCAATTAGCAAAGCTCGAATAGAACGGAAAAATGACAGACCGATGAACGAGAGGCAATACCATATCAGCATAAAATTAAAACAGATAGAAAAGTAATATAAATGCAGCAAACAATAGCAGCTAAATTTTTTTATAACTGTAGTCTTCATATATGACATATTTACAAAAATTTTCTTTCTTATAAAAAAGTTGAAAATGTTAGGGTAATTGTATGAAATTTGTATTTTTATTCAATAAAAAAACAATATTTTTTAATTCTTAACAACAACAAAAAAATGAAAAAAGTACTTTATATAAAAAAAAAAACTTTTTTAACATACAAAAACTAAATTCTAAAGTGTAGTCAAGAGTCGTATGTATAAGTAAAATTGGGTTTTGTTTAAAAAATCCTACTTGAACTCGAGAAATATTCTGTTTCGAAAACTGCACCCGGCGACCACAGCTCGCTGGTATAATGAATTTTCGAAATAAATTTAACATGCCTTTTGTCATTACCAGGTTGCACTTAATTTCCTTTTTTCAGGAAATATTTCTAAAATTTTTATTATTGAAAATTTCTCTAAATATAAAAGTGAGAATGTTTAATATTAGGAGAAATTTATTAATCTACATAGTTACATACATACATACATTTATGTACATAATACAGAATTTTTGGTTCAGTTTTTCTAATTTTCTTATCAAGTTTAACAGTTTAATATCTTGAAGACTTTGTAATATTGGTTAGATTTTTCTAATCATTTTTCAGAGCAGAACTTTTTTGACTTTTGTCGACACAGTAATTGTCGTATAACAAATTACGTCATGTGGAGACTTACCATTGTATCATGTGTATACTTCCGCTGCATTTTGCGCTTCCGATTAATATTATAACGAAATAAATTCAAAATTAGTCTTTAAAAGGATATTGTGTTGAAAAAAAACATATTATTTTTTTTTGATTATGAATTTATTTAGAAAACACATAATAATAATGCAAACAGTAATTAATATGCAATAGAAATCAATAATATAATTGAATATAAAAAAAGAACACAATTAAAATGTAAATCTATGCAAGATATCGTAATCTAAAATTGCAATTGCTATAAAATGATTACAGCTAAATTTAAAAAAAAACAGTTTTAATACTCACACAATATAAATGTTAGTCTATCAATATATGTATGGCATATTTATGTTTATATAAAGGTTATAATCAATTTAATTGATTTATGAAAATACAATTTTCCGGATAATACCATCTCCTGAGCCGCTATAGACACTCTCATCAGGACCATTACATATGCAATTTACACAATTACCCACATCAACTTCACCAGCTAATTTTGGACTTTTATCAATATCAATCCATTTTTTCACTTTACCATCATAACCTGCAGTAAATAATGAATTTTCTGTACCACATAAGGAATTTATAATCAATTCATGGCAGTCCTGTAAAAAATACAAAGTGAAATCTAAGAAAAGATTTCAAAGTAAAAAAAAAATATTTCCTACATCTTTTGTCCACACAATTTTATAATGTTCTCCTGGTAGATTTTTAGTTAATAGAACACCTTTACCATCTCTAGTGCCAAATACTAAAAAACTACGTCTATCATCAACGATTGGTCCAATTAATGCTAATGGTGCACGACCAGGTATTGTTGCTTTTGTTGAATATTTACCAGATTTACCAGCCATTATTTCTGTAACAACTGCATCTAAATCTCTAGCTGTATATATTGTACTTTTTTCAGCAGCTAATGATTTAACTTCTTCAACAAGATTAAATTTAAATAAGATTTTATCATTTTCCCACATTGTAACAACACCTTTATCATCACCAGAATATAATAAATTATCATTAATACATATTAAACATTGTATAACATCTTCACATCTTAACAATTCTTTAATATCATCTGTATTAATTGGATCATCAATAAATTTTATTGTACCATCACAACTACTTGAATATAATTTGCCATTTTTATTAATAGCTATTGCATAAATCCATCCTTCATGTACATTTATAGTTTTCTTAAAATTTAAATCTTTATCCCATATCTGGAAATTTTTTTTTTTTTTTTTTTTTTAGATAAAAATTAAATAAATTACCTATTATAGATGTTTCATAAAATACATACTTTAATTTTTCCATCTGCACCACCAGTAAAAACATATCCATTATTATATGCAACACACGTAATATCACCATCATGTTTAGAATTTTCAGTTCCAGATTTATCCATTTTGCCCGGCATTTTTTTTTTTAAGAAAAAAAAAACAATAAATAAAAATTGACAAAAATTTACCAAATTATTTTATTATTCAATAATTCACCGATTCACTTTCTTTCAATTTAAAACTAAATTGCATTTAACTTTCTGGATTATATATACCTAGAAAGAAAGTATTTACGAAATGTTTGAAATCTATTTTTAGAATTCATTTATAAGCGTTTTTTTATATATTTTTTTAATTTTTTTTAAATTTTTGTTTGAAACATTGAAAGTACATATATGTAGGTACATGCAAATGAAAATACATACTTCTAGAATTGTCTTGTATTTAAATTTATTTTAATATTTTAATTAAAAATGAAACAAATAAATAATTAAATTGACATTATAATATATTTATTGTAAGTATAAAAAATTTATTTATAGATTGTGTTTCTATGGAAAAGGTACATGAAGTATTTAATTTCTAATCTTTCACTCTTTCGAAATGAAAAAAATATTTGATGAAAAAAAAACTACAGTAGAACGCAATTTGTAAGATGTTTCTTTAAAGTTCTTGAGACTTGGAGAAGGTCAAACAAACAATTTACAAGTAAACAACTTAAAAAAACGTATAAGACGTATTTAAAAATTAATTTAAAAAAAAAATGGAAAAATAAGGGATAGCCAAAGATTATAACAAAAGCGGCATTACATTTTTTTTTTAAATATTAAAAAACTTAAAATAAAAACAGTTGAAATAACCGTTATTTTCGTAGATAAATATTTTTAAAATTTTGAATTTTTACCAAATTATTTAAATTTCAAAATATTTAAAAACTGTTAAGCGGAAATAAGGTACAACTAGATAATTTCATATTTTATTCTTCCAGAATTCTACAGCTACCAGATAACCACTATCCAATATAAAAAAAAATACATTTTGCTTTAGCAAACAACTCTCAAATAGCACGTTTGTAAAATGTAAATTATTTAAGAGAAAAGGATTAAAATTACCAAAATTCGAAGTAAAGGAACGGACGGACCAAAACGAACCAATTTTTCCGAAAAAACACTATTTTTAATTAATTCGATCAAAATGGTAACACTTTCCAAGACAAAATTCAGCAAAATGAGGGAACTCAGCAATATATTTATTCATTCGGCAATCGGCACTATTTATTTTCTAGCTAAGCTAAGCTGATTTCTGATTGTATGTAAATTGTAAATGTAAGTTAAGTTCATTTGTGTTTTTTTTTTCTTTAAATTGGCTTAATTTTTACTTAATACATACTAGATTTTCTAACAAAAAGTTCTATAACTTTTTAAAAGAATCTTTTTTTTGTTTTTAAATGCTAGGAAATAAAATTTTTAACAATCACAAATATATTTCGAATTCTTTATTTAACATGCTTAAAAAGAAATTGAAATTAAGTGAAAATACACAAAAACAATTACAAAATGCAACAACTACAAATAATGCTGATGACATGACATCAAAATATTTTGATAAACCATTTTGGAAACAATTTTATGATATTGAATGTCAATTAAATGATGAACTAAATAATATAAAATTAACATCAAGAATAACACATATTTACAATCCAGTTGAATATACAAAAAATCTACATTGTCAATATTTAAAAAAATTTTTAATTGGTCCTAAAACTGTTGTTTTTGTTGGAATGAATCCTGGTCCAAATGGAATGATACAAACCGGGGTGAATTAGTTTTTGTAATATTCTGTAGAAGTGTAGAGAATAATTTGTAACTTTGTTGTATTTTTTTTTTTTTTTAAATATTTGCCATAGAAAATTATACTAAACCTGATAAATCATACGCATTTTTTTGTTTTCTAGGTACCATTTGGGAATATAAGAACTGTTCGTGATTGGATGGGCATAAATGGTGATATTGATAAACCACCTAAAATACATCCAACAAGACCAGTTAAAGGTTTACATTGTACAATAGAGGAACCAAGTGGAACTAGATTATGGGGACTATTACAAGAAATTTCAACAGATTTACAAATATTTTCAAAACAATGTTATGTGCATAATTTTTGTCCATTAGCATTTTTTGATTCAAATGGCCAAAATATAACACCAAGTGAATTAAAGGTAATTGAAACAAATCTTATATGGAAAATTGAAATTTAAAAGAATTTTTTTTTTCTACAGGGTGATGATAAAAAACTTATACGTGATATTTGTTTAAAATATCTTGATAAAAAATTTGAAATTTTATCACCAAAAATTATAATTGCAATTGGTAATTATGTTGATGAATGTTTAAAAATTTTACAAAAAAAGGATACATATAAAAATAGTGATATAAAATTTTTAAAATTAGCACATCCAAGCCCACGTAGTATAAACAATAATAATTGGCCAGAGAAAGCAAAAAAATTCTTTGAAGAAAATGATTTGATAAAATATTTGAAAAATGAAAAACTTTAAAATCATAAAATAAGGATCCTCTTTTTTTTTAGTTTGATTTTCTTTTTTTTCAAAAAATTATTCACTTATATTACTTTAAGTTAGATTTTACTGATAAAACAAAAAACAAACCTCAAATTAATAAAATTAAGAATTAAAAATGGAAAATTTCATGGAAGAAGCATTAAATGAAGCACGTATTGCTTATCAAATGGGTGAAGTACCTGTTGGATGTGTTTTTGTTTATAAAAATGAAATAATCGCAAAAGGTGGTAATTTAGTTAATATAACAAAAAATGCAACACGTCATGCTGAATTTGTTTGTATTGATAAAGTAATGAATTATTGTAAAGAAAATAATTATAATTATGGATTAATTTTTTCACAAATAAGCGTTATTGTTACTGTAGAACCATGTATAATGTGTGCTACTGCCTTACATAATTTAAATGTTAAAGAAATAATTTATGGTTGTGTAAATGATAGATTTGGTGGTAAAACTGTATTAAATGTTGAAGAAATTTTAAATCATAAAATTCCAATTAAAGGCGGTATTAGATCTGAAGAAGCAATGAATTTATTAAAAATATTTTATAAAGGTGAAAATCCATCAGCACCAATTCCAAAAAAGAAAAGATAGTTTTTTTTTTTTACAAATATTAAAGAGAGAACTCAAAAGGTTTTTTTTTCTATCTAGACTTAGTTTTCAAAATATGTACATACATATGGCTTTCAAAGTCTCTAATTTTTTTTATACTTTGTTATTTTGTAAGAACTTTTGAAAATAAAGATTTATTTTTTATTAATTTGGTGGCTTTTTATTCAATTCTTGAAATAAAAATCTTCCTACAAGGAGAAATTTTTAAAAACCAAAGGCTGTGAGCGGGGTGAGCAGAAAACAATGGAAGTGCACCCAGATAACATTTTGGTACTGATACTCGAGTATCAATTATAGTCTTCAATATTTCTTCCCCTTTTCTAATGATGATTTAATGAAGATATTTTGATTCCTACCATCAATAGAGGTTAGTGTGGTGGTAGGAATAAAAATATTTATGTTAAGAAAACGAAATGATGAGTGCTACTGATGTAGAATTGATTCTTTTTTGATTTGAGGTGCACCTTAAATTTGATTGAGTTCATATTTGTAGTTCTAACTTAGTTCTGCAAAAGCATTGTGTTCATGTTACTTTCTGCGCAAAAGCATAAGGTTCATATTGGCAGTTCTGAAAAACGTTGGCAACAGTACAGTGATATTTTAATTAATAACAAATTGTACATTAAATTGAAATTAAATTTCAGAAAAACTTTCTTCCTTCTTTTTCATGAAAACAGCTGCGAAAAGTCAGTTTTTCTAAGCTAGGGCTAACTTAGAACTTAATACTACAATCAGTTTTCTACAAACATGAACTCACCCTTTATCGCGTAATACAAATCACAAATAGTGGTACCAGATATAACATTTTTTCAGTCTAGGAAATTTAAATTTATATATTAACAAGGCTAATTTAAGAATTTTAGAAAATTTCAATTTTTTGTGTTATTTTCTTTGAAGAGCTAATAAATCTAACATGTAAAATAAATTTAAAATAATTTTGAACATTTTTTAAAACAATTTTATTGCTTTTCTTTATAAATTCTCATGAAAATTGGTTTTTCGTTTTTGTACACGAAAATTGCTTTCAAGATGTACTAAGATATTATGAAACGGACTCCACTTTGAAGTCGAAAATTCGTGTATCGAAATTTTGTTTTATAATTTCTGACAAATTACATTAAATTCTGTTAAAACACATAATTCTAAAAATATAAAACGAAATAATTCAGAAATTAATTCATTATTTCACCTAAGAAACCGTATTTTGTTATGAATAATTTTTCAATAATTTTGACGTGATATAACTTTTGAGTAGCATAAACTACAGAATTTGTACTATACTTATTAGAAAGCTTGTAATGTTGTTTAAATTTTCTTCAAAAACATCAAGGATCAAAAATGTACCATTTATGAGATGTAGCATAATTTGTAATGTAAGTACATAAAATTACAACAACAATTCTACCGTATCTATCAGTTTAATTTTGTACATACAAGATGTTTCATGGAGCGTGTGCCAAACTGAGCAGGGTGATCTCACAGAGAAATGCAAAAATCTTTTGTTAGAGGGTAGGGGGGGTGTATGCATTCTCAATGGTTTCCGAGATACTCAAAGTCAAAGAAAATTTTTTTGTGATCGGTTTTATTTTTTCAAACCCATTTCAGGGATCATACAACTTAGAGGGCTAAACCAGAATGATTTTAAAAGAAAACCTCAAAAATGTCTCTTATTTTGCAGTGTGGTTCAATTAGTTCAGAAGTTATTGTAATTCAAAGTCAGAAAATTTTGAAAAAGTTCCGCAATTTTATGTTCAAGTTCGAATATCTTGAAAATTCTCCCTTTTTTGTTCGTGTAGATGAAAGCTTATTTTGTCTACTTCAAGCTGGTCTTTATTTTATTGCATTATTATTTATTTTTCATTCATTCAAAAGTTATGAGCCATAATTGAAGAACAGTTTCTTCAAAGTCAGTTAACTTCTTTCATTTCTTTTATTATAAAAAATAAAAGATTTTAAAACGAAAAACATAGTTCATTTTTTTTAAGGATCATTAAAATTGCCAGTATGTATTTCTATGAAAATCAATTGTTTCAAACTTTTATCCTTTTATCTTCATTGTGTCAACTTTCGATTCCATTCAACCAGGAATTAAAGATTACAATAATAAATTCACAGTTATTTTTAATTCAAAAAGCTTTTATTAAAAATTTTAAATAAGAAATTGAATAAAATTTTATAAAATAAAACTTTTACAACGAATGTTTTTTTTTATATAAATTGTTTTTTTTTTAAATGAGAAAAAAAAATGCAATAATGAAAATATATCAATGATTTTTCTTAAATATATGTGTATGTTTTTAAAATATCAATAAAATTGTATTTTTTTTTTTTTAATATTGTATGAAAATTACAAATAATAAATATCATAATGATGAATTATTGAATTTTTTTTTTTTTTTCATTAATAGATTTTTCTGTGCTTCTCTTTTTTTTTCCTCAGTTTCTAACTTCTTTTTTTTTTCATATTTAAAAAAAAAAAAACAAAACAAAAAACAAAAATAAAACAATAATAAAAATTAAAGATAATAATTAAAAAAATAGGAGTAATAGATATAATATATAGTTCATTTTATTATAGTTTAAATATTAAAAGAGATATTCAAAAAAAAAAAAAAAAAAAAAATGTAATTTTCAGAGGAAAAATAAAAATGAAAATTATTTGAAAATTGACTCATGCATTTTGATTTGACTAGAAATGTCTGAACGAAAACAAAAAAGAAAAAGGGAATTTTTTTATTTTATAGGATTTAAATTTCTTTTTTTATGGCGATAAATTTAATAATGAAAATGAGAAATATTATAATAGAATTGTACAATGTTAAAACAAAAAAAAAAAAATAATAATAATAATAATTAGGAGATCAGTAAAAAAGAAAAAAAACAAAGTAAAAATACGTGTATAACTAAAACTTTATGATTTTCAATAATATGTCTTTATGAGGGAGATTGATGATTTATTAAATTTGATTCTGGTGAATCTGCATGACCATTACAAATAATTTCATTTCCGTTTTCCAATTGATTCTGTTGTTGTTGTTGCTGTTGCTGTAGTCGATCGTTATCAATATTTTCATCATTCGATTCTAATAGAGAACTATTGTTATTATTGTTATTATGTGCATTATTATCATTTAATTCATCATTTGTGTTTACAGAACTATTTGGACTATAATCACTGCTCTTACATGATGAACTACTACTACTGCTACTGCTCGTACTATCACTTTCACTATCCTCTGAACTGCAAGACATTCTACGATCTTGTGGTATTTTATTTTGAGCGTAATCTAATTTTCGTCGAAGTTCTGAAATACATAATTAAAAATAAAATTAATGAAATTTGTGTTTAAAAAACAAAAAATTAAAGAAGCAAACGAAATATTAGACTAAAAATTTACCTGAATTTTCTGCAGACAATTCACGTACTCTATCTTCCAGAAATTTAATTTTATTCATTAAATCGTTGTTATTGGTATGTTGATGTTGATGTTCAGATGTTTGCATGTATCTATCCTCTAATTGTAGACATTCTTCGATTAACTGTTGTTTACTCATACCTTCAAGACGTTCAACTCTAGCTCTTTCATAAACACTTGTAAATTCCTTTGTTAAGAATTCTTCTTCATCTTCAGCCATAGAATAAAGGTAATTATCTTCAGAATCAACAGAAAAACTAGAATCTCTTGTTCGGCCAGAAGGTGTTAAAAGTGCACTTGGTACTTCATTCATATGTTCTTCCATTAGAAATTTATTTGTATTATATGGTACAATACAACGACTCCGAAGGATTTTATCCCTTGCATTACGATATCTTTGTGGCATTTGAAATTTCCAGTTTGATTTTTTATATGGTTTTGTTTGATTTTTAGATTTACCACGACGTCTTTTACGCTTATTTTTTGATATATTTTCTGATGTTTTTAAATTATTATTTGAAATATTAATGTTATCGTTAAATTTAATTTGAGCGCCATCTGGTAATTTTTCATTATGATTATTTATTTCATTCGCCGTATTTTGAGAATTTGACGACGTGATTTCAGTCGCAACTTCTGATTGCTTTGTATGGAGGACATTGTTGTCCGTCTTCATATTTTCAGTAATTTCTAATGTTTTCGACATTATTTTTAATTTTTTTCAAATGTTTTTATAGCACTTTAAACACAATATTTAATTTTAAAATGAATTAAAAATTCAACACTAATTAAAATTGTAAATTTTCACAAAACACTGTAGCGCAAATTTCTCCGATTGGCATACAATCGCCATTTTCAATATTTGTAGTTCATAATTGTACCACCAGGATATATATGAAAAAAAAAATCCAGACAAAACGTTTGAAGTTGTTTTAATTTAACTGATGTTTGTTTTGTTTATTTTTTTTTTTTTTTGAAAAATTTTAAAATCACTTGATGATAATGATTGAAAAAAAAATTTAGAATTACATAAATAATTAAATAAAGGAAATTTTTTAAAAATTATTTTTCACTTTTATGTGATAATTCTGGAGAAAAATTTTATTTTATATAAGGAATTTTCTTTTAATTTCAAAAATATTTGCAAACTTTAAAATTAATAAAAATTAATGCAAAATAATTAAGCTCAAATGGAACCTTAACTTTTATTTTTTTGATAGAAATCTGAACTTCTGAAGTCAGATTTAAGATTAGATTTCTTATTATTTGTACCTAGTATGTACGTGCTAAATGCTAATTATATTTGAAACCAGGATGCGTTCCATTTTTCATAAATGGACAATTTTGACATTTTAGCTTGACCTCGACGCCATATTGATTGTGTGCTGTCAATTTTTTGGTCTTTAAATTTGTTAGAGATTTTTAAAAAATTTAATTAATTTTCAATTAGATTTTATAGTGAAATAATTATTTAAATGTGCATTATTAAAAACAAATAAATTTTGTAACATTTTGTACATTCTAGAAGTTGAATATCGCATATACGTAGATGTGTGTTAGTTGTTCTTCCCAAGTGTGTGGAGATCATATATAAATTAATGTATATATTATACAGGGTGTATAGTAAACTAAGTAGTATGTATCTAAATTGGATGTTTTGAAATATTATTTATTTATTTATTTAGAATTGTAATGATTATCAATTTTTTTTGTTTAAAAATAATTTATCTTAAAAATTATGCCAAAAAAATGGATATTTTGTGATTAATTTAATCGAAATGTTTACAGTGAAAACAATTTTTAGAGAATGAGGATATCAAATTGTTATTCAAGTGTGACTATGAAAAATTATTGAATTATTTTGTCGCGTGTATTCTTTTGTATATTTTTCTTTTTCTCTTAATTATTTCATTCATTTTCATTCACACATTTAAAAAAAAAAATAAAAAGTATGTAATGTCATTCTGACAGCTTCAATTTTGACAACTTTTACAGATTTTTGTTTTTTTTTCTTTTTTTTTTCCTAAAGAAAAGTTTTTTTCAACTTTTTTCATAATAATATCAAATTAGTTTTAATTAATTTCAATTGAAATTATTCTTGATAAAATATAAATAATTTTCTACTTAGATAAGAAGGAAGAAAAAATTAATTACAAATTATTTATTGTATTTTAAATCAAAGGAATCATTGTATGACAAACGACGCCAACTTGGCTTAGTAGAGTTCAAAGACTTGAAAAAATAAGTACCTAAGTATATAATAAAATAAAAAAAAAAAATAGTATATATTATTGTACTTGCTTAGCTTTTTTTTTTTCTTTTTAAAAATAATTAATTGAAAAGAAAAAAAAAAGTGCCTGGGCAAAACTGGTATACAGAATATTAAATATATTAAAAATATTTTACAATAAATTTTATATTAGGTATGTTGATATTTTCTTGTATAAAAATAATATTGTAGGTATTTGCGTAATTTATTTGTTTTTTTTTTTCTATTCAAATCAAAATTTATTGTTTTTATGATCCATCATAAATATATGTATGCTGTATATAGAAGTATGTATACAATATAAAAAAAAAAGATTTTTAATAATGTATTGAAGTGAAAGGTACTTTAAAAAAAAAAAATTTGTATATTTTTTTCTATTTAGGTATATTTACTTTTTTCTTGAATTCATTATTTTAATTTATTTGTTATTAGTAATAATTTAAAATGTACATTACATATTTATATATATTTTCAAAGAAAAATGTTCAAATATTAATTGAATAGGTAAAGTTGTAATGGAATAACAAATAAATTTACATTTTTCTTAAATTGGCAAAAGAAAAATACAAAAACAGCATATATTTATCAAGTATTATGTTATGTAGGTAGTTCAAAGTACATAATAGGTATTTGAATTTAATTTTATTGCTTTTTTTTGTTTTGTTTTTTTTTTGTTTCGAAAATTATATTTCGTAGTTATAATTGAAACAACTTTATAAATTTTAACAATTCATTTAAAAAAAAAAAAAAAATTGAATAAATTTAAGTAAAAAAAATGTTCAAATCAAAATCAGAAAAAGATTTACGTTTAAGGTGTTTACTTTTACACTAGTCATGAAGTAAATTTCAAAGTAATCATTTAATTAATATAAAGATTTTCAATGTAAGAATACCATTCTTATAAAGAAAAAAAAAAGCAACTTAAATTTAAATTTTATATAACTTCTTTCCTATTATTATTTATTAACATAATACCATAATGTGTATGATTATTTAAAAATTCCATGCTACGAACTCAATTTTGAAATCCATTTAAATATTTTAACAAAATTAAAAGTAAACTTTTAAAATAAATATAAAGACCAAAATACCTTTAATGACAAGTAGAAAAACAAAAAAACAATCACTTATTCTTCAGTTATGTCGTTCTTCCAAAATAGTTAAATAATTTAAAATATTAATCTACAACTAGTTCCTAGCTATAATTAGGTATAATACCCAAATTCAAACTTTAGTTTTGTATTTCTTATAAATTTATTGAGGATTTCTAAAATATTGCTTTTGTGATTAAAAATAATGAAATCCAACAATTGATAAAAATTTATTTTCTCAAGAAATTTGTGAATAAAGTTTAAAAGGCTCATATTTTTTTTTAATGATCACCTCAGATGAGATTTGTGTTTACAGTAAAATTATTAGTTTATCATTTTTATATTATTTGAAGAAACTAGATTACATTAGTTTTCATTACACCAATAAATAATATTAAATGTGTGCCATACTGTTACTAAAATAGACTAATTTTATTTATTTCTAACAATCTAAAAAAAAAAAAAAAAAAGAAACTTTGAATGCCTTTAGATTTTCATGACTTCTGTTTTATTTTTTTTTATTTTTCTCACTTTTATACCTAAGTTGATCTACTTTAATTTTATTAAAAAAAAAAAAAGAATTACAAACATTTACAGTATTCGAAACAGTTTTTGTTTTCATTTTTAATGTTTTTATTTCAGTTATAATTAAATAATAATAAAAAAAATAAGTATTTGCACAAATTCGGATATGTCATGTCAACAAGTCCCTCGACTAACAGAAGATCCGTATGTGTTCACGGAAGCAAATTCGTCTGTTACAGTTTACAATCCACAGGTACAAAAAAGAAAAAAAAAACAACTATGAACAATTATATTTTATATTTTTCTTTTTAATTTGTCAATTACATATGTAATTAATTATTTTGTTGTTGTTATTGTTTATTTTTCTTTCTGTTTATATCAAAATTTTAGATACATAAACTTACTCCAGTGATATCATCATCACCAACAATTACAACACAAGCACAAAAACAATTTTTAACTCAAAAATCTCAACTTTCATTACCGCAACATAATAGAACAAACCAAAAATCTCAATCACATCAGATATTTCAACAACAACAACAACAGCATCAACAACAACAACAATTACTTGCACGTATTAATGGCAGTATACCACAAATAGTAAATGGAATGCAAAAGAATGTCACTAATATACAAAACACTGGAGGTTTTCAAAAGCAATTTCAATTACAATGTCAGCAACAACATACTCCAAGACTCGTGAAAAATTCTACAGCTAATAGAAAACTTTCATTATCGTCGTCGTCATCTTCTCAAATGTCTTTAGTTTCCTCCGATGTAACTCTTCATCAACAACAATCACAGCAGCAACAACTACAACAACAACTACTACTACAACAACAGTCGCATTCACTGTATTCGACAACTAAACACAATACTACTGGTAATATTTTGCCAATTGTCTCGACAACAGTTGCATCTAATATTCCTCCATTATATCAAAAAGGAGCTTTAATTTCACCACAATCGTCAAATATTCTTCCACAAATTGATATTAGTAATTTGTCTCAACGTAATCATTCCAATTTAAATAAACAATTTCAGAATATTTCAACTTCACATCGTACTTTACTACAACATCAATTTGCTGGAATGCCTCCATCATCTGCCCAAGCTACTATTTATCAACAGCAATCACCATTGATCACTTCAAATTCTACTGTTAGTAATGTTATTAAAAAATCGCAACAAAATAAATCCCATACTAATATACAAAATGATTTTAAATTACATACTGATGGAAATACTAAACAGAAAAAATTAATGGATAGTGATAAAGATGTATTTTTAGCACCAAGTAAAAAAGATTCAAAAGTATTATCATCACTTTCAACACGAAAAACGCTTAAAAACCAAACAACAATCTCTCAAAATTCACAGAGAGCAAAACGTTCATATAGTCAAAGTTCACATCATGAAGCTTTACAAAGGATATCATCAATAATTTCATCATCATCTTCATCATCATCATCATCTGCTAATGAATGGCATGCTCCAGATTCTTATATATTTGATAATGTTTTACCGTTTTCATCATATTTTAATTTAGATAACTGTGATGATTACGATATAGCACCATGTGTACAATATCATTGGCTTGATGTATCTGATATAATTAAATTTATTCCAACATCAACATCAAAAATAACACGTGAACAACGAATTGAGTTACGTAAAGCTCAATTAAGAAGGCAGGCAATACAAAATATTCTTGCTCAAAAATTTCGTTCCAATTTAAATGCTAAAAAACGTTTTATTTGTGTATCAAAAGCATTAAGAAAATTTAAAGATCGGGATGAAACGTATGTATTCATTTTTAAATCATATCATTTTATTTATAAGAATTTAAAAAAAAAAAAACAACTTGTTTTTTTATTTTTATTTACAGCCCACCGCCTAAAAAATGTTGTTTTCCTGCATGTTCAAATAATGCTTTAGCATTAACTGCATACTGTTATTTACATATAACACGAAATACAGATCAATATTTATTCCTTCCATGTACTGCAAAATTTTCGGATAATTCACAATGTCGTGTACCAGTTTTTGATATAACACATGAGCTACCTCTTTGTCGTGAACATGCATGGAAAAGGGATAATTATAATCGTATTTTACAAGAACAAAAACCTAAAAAATCATCAAGAAAACGACCAAGATCAATATCAAGTTCACGACCACAAAAACGAAAACAGAAAAGAAGAAAAACAACATCATCATCATCATCAATATCTACAATGAATAATACAACTATCAGTAATAATTTTCCATTTGAATCTTCTACAACAATTGCAACAACAATTTCACATACTTCTCATAAAACATCAAATTATAATAATCATAATAATCATCATCATAATAATCATCACCATCATCATAATAATCATCATAATCAATTAAAATCAAATTCAGATATAAATTATACTTCCTCGCAAACAATTTTATCATCAGCATCTTCAAATCAAGTTCCAGTTATAACACAAGATATGTTAACTGTATGTGAAAATAGTTCAGCATATGAAAGTTCTGAAGATACTGGTGTAGGTGGTTTAAGTGAATCTGAATTAATGGTTGGTGCACATGATGTTATAGGTATGTTAAAAATTAAAAATGAACTAGTGTTGATCAAAATTGTATCGATACTTTTTTATTTTTAAATAGAAGAAATTCCATTGGGCGATACTAGATTACTGGAAGAACATGATTTAACAAATGTTTTAAATCAATTACCAGTAGATGCTTTTAATGAACTCTTTACAACTGGTAAGTATTTAATAATCAATCTTTTGTATTCCAAGAGGTGTTGAAAATAAATTACTTTTTTTTCTTAAGGAAGTAAGAAGAAGAAAATTCTTTAGAATAACATTTATTTACGTCTAAAATATAAAATGTACATTTTTCACATATATAATTATTTTATTATTGTAGTTCAACAAAATGGTCCACTTGAACCTACACAAGAGGAACAAGAGGATTTAGAACGAGCACTTGAAGCCGTTAATAAACAAGTAAAATCACTTCAACAAATGACTGGTGGTGATTCAGCATTTCTTGGTGATTTTCTTGATGTTGATGATCAAATATTAGATGATACAGATATTTGTACAGAAGTTGTACTAAATTCACCAGATACAAGTGGTATTGATACAAGTAATATATTAATAGATGGTTGTAGTAATAGTAATTCTGGTGGAGGAAGTATAGTTGGTGGTGGTGGTAGTGGTAATGAAAATGGAACAGGAGGAAGAAGCTGTATATCAGCAACAGCTTCAGATATTAGAGAACTTGTACAAACATGAAGCTCTTCAAAATTCTTCAAATTATATTTATGAATTTAAAATTACATTTACGTAATTATTCTTGTGAAACTAAAAACAAAACAACAACAACAACAAAAAATCAACACAAAAAACAAACAAAATTTTTTTCTCTTTTCTCGTTTAAAATTCAAATAATATGGCTGATAAATTGCAACAAAAAACAAAAAATTATACTACAAAATTTTAATATAATTTAATGATCTTATTCCTTTATAATGAGAAAAAAGGAAAGCAAAAGAAAATGCAAGAAAAATATAAATAAAAAAAAAACAAAGAAAAAGAGAAACTGTATGTGTGTTTGATCCGAACAAAGCAAAAGTCTGCTTTTTTTAAAGAAAAAAAAAATAAATAAATAAATAAAATGTACAAGGGAAATTTATGTTATAGCAAACTTTTTATTTTATTTGTTTTTCTTCAATTAATTTAAAATATGAAAATTAGTTGAAAGGAAAATTTAATTTAATTTAATTTTAGCTCACATTCATTTCGTTATAAAAATATTTTAATTTTATAATTTTTTTTTTTTTTTATGTTATTAAGAATTTTAGTTTTGTATACCTAATATTTTATGTACTATGTTAAATAGGTAATAGAAGAAAAAAAAATTTTCTATACATATATATATATATAAAAAAGAATAATAATTCACTTATGCATTTATGTTTTTGTTTTACACACATTTTATTTATTTAGAAAGGGGGCAAAAAAAAAGAAGGGATGTGAACAGAGGGTTAAGGTGGCGTTTCTCTTTGGAAGAAAAAAAAACAAAACAAAAGGGAATAGATCGTCATAATTGTTTTTTGAAATATTATTTTGTTTTCTATTTTTGAATAATTAACCCACCGAAAGGAGATAATTATTATTATTTTTTTTTTTCACAATCTGTTTGTAATATTTCTTTTTCTATTTATTTATTTACTTTTTTTTTCTATTCACAATATAAAACCACATTTTACTTTTCGTTTACACAATAAATAATATTTTTATGAGAGTGGTCTACATATTCTTCAGAAATCACATTCTAAAGAATCTTCTTATATATTATATGAGAAGTATACAATAAAAATGAAAAATTAATAAATTTTCATGAATACACAAGTTTTGCTACTTAGAACTTTTGTTTTTGATAAGAATCCTCATAAATTATTAATTTAAATTTTTAATGTGTATTTTTTGTTTCTTTTAAAAAGAATGTAAAAATTATGCAGTGGAGCATATCTCATTTCTCAAAGATTTTTTTTTAAAAAAAAAACCAGTAATAAATGAAAAAAAAAAAAATCACTTTACACATTTTCAATTTATTTAAAAACATAATTTTAAAGTAATTTTTATAAAATTTTATAATCAAAAAAAAAAATCATATTATCAATAATTATTAATAAGATAAATAAACACATGCTGCCGGTTGTAATTACGTTTTTCTTTTTTCTTTTAAATTCATTTTGGGGGCCTTAAAATGAGAAATGCTGAATAATTTTCATTCTTACTTGTGTAATAATTTTTATGTTTTAAAATTAATTGTTTTATTTTTGTTTCTTTTTTCACATTTTTTTTTTAGTAATTTTAAATTCATTAAAGTTTGTTAATCATATTTTGATTTTACAAATAAAAGTAAATTTGAAAATAGAAAATATAAAAAAAATGATGAGAACCCACAGAAAAAAAAAAAAAAGGAAATTCAGAACAGTATTTACAGTACAAATTTTAATGAATGTATGTGTATTGTTTTCTATTGTTTGTTTTTGAAAAAAAAAAGGATCTTTTTTTTGTATATTATTTTTTTTTTAAAATAACGTTTCCTTGAAAATTTCAAGTTTGCCCTAATTCTTTGATTTAGATAATTTATTTCATTATGGGCCTAGGTATTTTTAGATTTTAGTAATTACTGTGAAATTTTTGGCATTTCAATCATTATTTTTGATTTTTCGTATTTCTAGTTTTTTTTTTTTTATTTTTTTTTTTCTTAACTTGTGTTACTTCTCCAATCAAAAAGTTTTTCTATTAAAAAAAAAAACAATAACGATTTCATGCAAATTCTAAGGATGTACAAAAAAAATTAAAGAACAAAAAGATAATTCATTTTAAAAAATGATTTTTATTAGATACAAAAATAAAAAACAAACATGTAAAACATAGCAAACAAATGCATATTTTCATTTTTCTATATATTAAATTTCACATATCTGTGATCATTTTTTATGTTTTTTATTTTTTGTTTTTCGTTTTTTTCTTCAATTATAATTTTCAATGTATTTTAATAGTATTTACTATTTAGTAATATACATATATATATATTATTTTTTCTAATAAAAAAAAAAAAAAAAAATTTTTTTTCCAATTCATCTTATATAACATAATTATATTTATGAATAACTATGCTTGGTAATGTTTTAATTATTATACAAAAAAAAAAAAAAAAATACATATTTAGAATTAAAAATTTTTAGAAATATAAAAAAAAAAAAAAAGAAACAACTAATTATTATTAGATTAATTAATATTGGATTTATAAATAAGTGAAATTTCTTATTTCTTATGTGAATAGCTAATAAGTGAAAAAAAAAAAACAAAAAAAGAAGGAAAAAAAAATAATTCACTAGAAAATTCAAAAAAAAAAAAAAAAAAATTTAAGAAAAATTATATTACAAAAAAGTATTGATAAAATGTTTGTTTAACATTATGTATCTTTAAAAATTACTTGTACTCTTTTCAATTTAATTAATATTTATAGAAAATCTAGATAAAAATAAAAATTAATAAATAATAATAATAATAAAAAAAAAACAAAAAAACAATTTCCCAGTTACAAATTAAAGGAAAAACAAAATTCATTCATGAAATTGAAGTTCATGACTGAGAAAAAGACTTCAATTTCTATGCTAAAAAAAAAAAAAAATTGTGAAGTGAAAATTTAAAAAAATAAAAAAAAAATACATGATATGAATTTCTGTATTCATATTATTGTGATGTGAAAAAAAAAAAAAAACGAACATAAACTTAAAATATAAATTAATAGTAAAAGAAAAAATTACATTGTAAAATATATTATGAAATTGTAATTAAATTGTATGTTTACAACAAGAATTTAATCGTTTTTTATACTTTATTTCATATTTTTAATTAAATTTATAAGCAATCCGACAAACAAAATTTAAAAAAAAAAAAACAAAAAAAAAAAAGGAATATGTGAATGTGATTTTTACGTCTTCATTCATTCTGGCTGCATTTCAATATTCAACAGATTGCAAAACCTTTCCACTGAAACCTCATTTCAATGTTTCATTAAATCATCGGAATAAAACACCAATAAACACAACCTGCCAACTGAGGTGAATTCACAATATGGTGTGGTACTCAACAATGTTGAATTTTGAAAAGCAGCCTCATTTATCTAAAATTTAATCATATAATATTTACGTTAATTAATATAAAAAAGAAAAAAAGATATACATATACAAAAATTAAATGGAAATTTTTAATTAATTATTAATTCGTTTTTTAGCTTCTTTAATATATTTACAATATTTTTCTGAATTTTTTGAATCTGAAATTATTTTACCAGAAATTATATTAAATATTGCTTGTGAAATTTCAAATTCTAAATGTGTTGGTATATTCATTTCATATTTTATCTCTGGAAAATGATTATTTTGATAATTTTCATCTGTGCAATCTGATGATTCTATTTTAATCATTTTAGGAAGTGAAGAATTTTCTAAAAGAAAAAAAAAATTAAAAAATTTAAAATTTATGTTGATTACATTCAAATCAAGATCAATCCACCATATCCGATCTGGTCTGGTTCGCCTTCATCTATGTTTGTATGTGATTTGTGACCGGAGCCGAGGCGGATGTATGTAAAAAGATATATTCAAGTTAACATACAAACATGTAAAAATTTCTGAACTGGGTCGGATGTGTGTGGATCGATCTTTATTTATTTCTCTCGAACGAATTTTTAAAGGGTATTGTGAAATCTATTCGGAAACATGTGTTCGATCGGATAATTTCAAAAAAAAAATTGATACATAAAATCAAAATAGGTGACTATATGATTCGAACGAGAAATCTACAATAGCAATTTCAATTCGAACGAAAGAATTTCGAATACCATCAGGTATTTGAATTTAATTGCCAATTTAGTATTGTATTCGTTCGAAAATTTTCCTATTCAATCGGAATGTACAATAAAGGTGATTATTATTATTTATTTTTTTTACCTTGATCAATTTCATGTATTTTTGATAGAAATTTCATTTCATCTTTTCGTTGATCACGTTTTGGAGAGCTACAAACTTTTATATTAATCACTTTCTTAGCAAGAATATAAGAACTACAAAATATTGAAAAGACAAAAATATAAATCATTTATTATATTTTCAAAAAAAAAAAAAAAAAAAAAAAATTCTTCATACCATTTATCTTCCAATGTAAAAATAATTGCAGTTCGTTTTCGTCCTATGCAAGAATTTTGACATGTAAATTTTAAAACAATTAAATATTTTAAAATATTATCTTCATTTGATTTATTTTCATTAATTGGAATTAAAAGTGATAAACGATCATTTATACTTCGTCCATTATAATTTCCTGTATATAGAACATTTTTATTTTCACTACGAATAATGTAAGTTTTTAATATTGTATCTGAAACTAATTTATATAAAAAAATAAAAATAAAATAATTTATAAATATATTTGCCATAATTAAAATATACATTTTTTTTTTTTTTGCTTACTTAAATCATTGGTTGTGTGATTAGAACATCTGTGTATTGGATCACTAATATCATCAATAAATACCATCATTACTCTAACAAATAATGGAATATATGGTAATTTTGGTATACATGAAACATCAATATAAAGTGATCGATTAATTTGTATGAAGATTTTATTTAATTTTGATGAATAATTAGAACGATTTAGTAAAGCTGATAAATTAATTTCAAATTTATATCCTTCATTATCATGTTCATCTAAAGTTGGAAAAATATCAGACGTCTATGAATTTCAAAAAAAAAAAAAATTAATTATTATTACTTGTTTGTTTGTTTAAAAATTTTATAAAATTTTTCTAATAAAATACTTTTTGTGATTTATTTTCAGTTTCTTGTAAAATACTGACCTTAGATAGTTCATTAGAGGTTCTCTAGAGGAAAAAAAATAAAAAAATATAAGAGAACAAGTTATTGAATGTAATTTGTAAATTGTAAAATTAAATAATTAATTAAAATTTAATGTGACGCATTAACCTATTTGGTAAATGGAATTAATTAAAGGATATAAAAGGATCTATATCTACTAAAATCAAATAAAATATTTTTATGAACTAATTATTTATACATTAAGATATCACTGATAAAGTAATTAAAATTGAATTATTGCTTGTGTGTAGGAATATAATTAAATTAATTAATTAAAAATAAAGATGTATTTTACTATATATATAAAAAATAAATAAATAAAATAGTCATTAAATAAATTTAAACAGTTAAACTTATTTCTATCATTTTAAAAAGTTTTCATTAAATTCAAAAAGTGAACATGTCTTTTGTATATGCTTTTAAATTAACACTTAAAATAACATTTATAATATTCATTATAAGTGGTTTAGGACCATTTATATATAATTCAAATAATCAACGTTTTGAAACATCAATTATTTATATATTATATTCTATATTAATATTATTATTATTTTGTATAACATATCCAAATACAATATATAATCATATATTAAATAATTTAAATAATTCAATATTACCAGTTTATAATATTGCATCAACATATTTTTATTTTAGTACATTTTCTGTATGTTTAATTATATTATTACAAATATTATTATGTAAAAAATATGTTAAATCATTAAATTTAACTAAATTATCATATAAACGTATTAAATATTTTATAAATGTTGATTATAATGCAAATCGTTATATTGTAATTGCATTTATATTAAAAATTTTTATATTTCCATTTTTAGCATTAATTGGTATTTTAATAAAATTTCATTATATTACAAATAATTTATATAATAAATATACAATATTTATATTTATACCATATTTTATACGTTCAATAATACCAAGTTGTATATATGGTGGTATTATAATTAGTTTAACATATATTAAATCATTAAATATTCATTTAAAAATATTAATTAAAAAAATTAATTTATTAATATATCATAAAGAATTAATTAATGAAAATAATTATTATAAAATGAAATTATATTGTGAATTATGTGATAAAATTGATTTTATTTATGATACATATAAAAATGTATTAAAATTAACAATAATTGCAATGGAATTAGGTTCATTACCATTATTATTATCAATGATATGTAATTTTTATATAATTATAATTTTTATATTTATTGAATATATTCAAATATGTGATGCAATATTTAATGATAAAAATTATAATATAATTAGTTTAATTGGTGGTATTTTATTATGTACAATTGCATTTATTGATATATTTTTAATTTGTTATATTTCACAACAAAATGTAGCTGAGGTAAAATATTTTAAATACATACATACAGTCAAATTCTCAACTAAATTAAATCTGGCAACCTGTTATTAATTTTAATTTGAATTAGATAAAATAAGAAAAAAAATAATAAAAAACAGCTGTCGTTTAACTCCGATCGGATTAATTTTTCCCCGATTTTAATAACCGTACTCCTGAACTACTCCTTTTAGTTTGGTATGCCCTTTTTCAAAAGAATTTTTTTTGCTTGTTCGAACTTAATAAGTTTGTTGTCTAAAACGTACTCCTTTTTAATACATTTGTACTACTATTCCAAAATCCAAAACTACAGCCTTGATCATAGGTCTTTAATGGTAAGTGAGACAGGAGAGAATATGGTATCTGGAGACCAGATCTTGTGTAATCATACTAGCATCCTAAAAATATGTATGTATACGTAGTAGGGGACGAAAGGTCTCCATAATCTCAAGATATAATTTTTTAGTATCTGGAAATCAAAGTCTATTGTCGTATAAACTTACTATTATATATCTTTACTAGTGCATATTTAACCGTATAATTTAGTTATGTTGTGTACGTGAATTCGATTGGGAGAAATTACAGATTGGCAAAAAATCGAACGAAAAACCATATTGAATTTGAATGATTTTTGACTTGAAAGATAATTTTGTACGAAATATTGAAGCAAAAAGAATTAAAATAAAAGCCGGCAAAAAAAGCCTTTAAAATTTGACTTAGGGAAAAATTCGACTTATATAGATTCCGAGTTAGGAGAATTTGACTGTACTGTATATATTTTTTTTAAATTCAAATTGAACAAAAAAAAAATATTAAATTTTTGTGTATTTTTAGGCTAAAAGAACTGGTTTAATTCTACATAAAGCATCATTACATAAAATTGACCCACGTTTGAAACAAACAATTGAAGAATTTTCTCTTTTCATTTTACAAAAAAATTATAAATTAACTTTATATGGATTTTTTGAAGTTAATTTATCAGTTATACAAAATGTAAGTTTTAATTTTACTTATTTTATTGAAATTAAAAAAGAAAACAAACTAATGATAGTTACTTTTATTATTTTATAGGCAATCGCAACATCAGTTTCATTTCTTCTTATACTTTTTCAATTTGAATTGGCTGATAGATTTGAAAAATTAAAATCATTGTAATTTTAATAACAGTAAATACATGTAATACAATAAAGTGTGGAGAAAAAAAAAATAATAATTGTAAATTAAATTTCTAAATTACCTCCTCGTGCTCATTTTCCAGACCTTGCTGTATAAAAGTGGGTGAATTTGTAATCAGCGGAACTTGTTCTTCTCTGGAATATTAAGTAATTAAACATGACTTTTAAACAATAAATTTTAAATAAATTATTTTTTACTTGTCACCGTTATTTTGCATTGGAAATTGCATTTTCCATAAAATAATGCATGAAAATAATAAATAAATATGTACTTATTTTGAAGAAATGGTATACATACCTTACAAGAAAATCCTGTACAATATCTGAAACTCCAAATTCATAATTTTCTAGGAAATTCATCATAGTAGAATTGAAGTAAAATAAATAATAGAATAGAAATTAATTAGCGTAAAAATTAAAAATCTAAAATTTTAATTGTAAATTAAAATTTCACTATATACCGAACCGAACAACCAACGTCCAACAAACAGCACACGCGCAATAAACTTAAACTTAAAAAAAAGCATCGCCATCTTCCATTTTTCCCACCAGAAAACGGAAGTAAAGAATAATGGAGAATGGTACAAGAGTTACCAGATTCAACATAATCAATTTTCACAAAAATAAGAGAATTTTTTTTTCTAATTCCAAATAATGGGCCCTATTGTATAATTCAATCGAATTTCGATCAAATCGAATGAATATTCACAATATTTTGTGTTTCTATCAAATAAATGGTAATAAATGGTATGTGAATTTTATTTAAAATATCTCGTATTCTATAATTTTAAATTTTTATTTAACAATTTCAATCGGGTTAAATGAGATTCACTTTTTATTACCATTTATTCGATATAGATAGAAAATATTGTGATTTGTGATTTTGAATATTCATTCGATTTGATCGAACTTAGATTGAATTACACAATAGGGCCCAATATGTTTGAAATTTAAGTTTGAAATTATTTTGTAAAGCTAAAGATCACATAAAATTATAATCTCCTTTTCCTGCAATTTGACTATATCGTCTGCAAAATTTAATTTTTCTTTTTCACCATTCATAATAATCTTTTCTTTGTTTTATATTTTTCTAAGTACAATGTAAATTGGCCATAAAGAAAAAACAGAAAGCTGAAAATATTGTAATTAAAGTGTGTTCAAGAAACGTCTTGAAAATAAAAAGTCATAAAAGTGGAAATAAGGAATAAGGAGTAATAATTAAAAGGGGTAATTTCGTGTTTATGTACAGATTTAATTTTTTCTAACTTTCAATAAAACAAAAAGTAATTTTTTTTTTGCTTTCACATTTAACTATTAAAAACAGTGCTGCCACTCGTCAATTATTTTCCGTATCCAAATGGAGACCAAAAGAGTATCCAATCCAAGAAAAAAGTATCCATAAAGATAAAAGTGTTATTTTTCCAGTTTTTATTTGTTTTATAATTTGTTATTTTACATTACAAAATACATAATACTAAAACAAAATGATTATTTCAACAAAAACAAAGTCATTCTTTCAACAAAAACGAAATTTATAAAGGAATTTCTTCAAGAAAACAATGTAACATTAAAATATTTAAATAAAATGAAAATAGGAACTTAAAAGCGAAATTTAAATAAAACTAAAACTTGAAATCAGGTACCCATGGTTCCTTCTCTTTTTGAAAAACTAGTTGTTTTGCTGCCATTATTGCGTCTATAGTATCAAAATTGAAATTTAATATTCAAAGTCGAGGTTTTATCAAAAAAGTATCCAAATGAAAAAAAAAGTATCTTTCGTATCCACTGCTAAAATTTCGAAAAATCGTAGCCAATTTGATATGATTGTATCCATTTGGCAGCACTGATTGAAAACAAAAAAGTCTCTCTAATTTGTGTCCAAGTAAATTGGAAACACTCATTGAACACATACATATGTATGTATATATGTATACCTACATAATATTTGATGTGAAAAGACAAAACAATATAAATTTTTCGCGGGCGACTTATACGTTCTAATTAGCTAATTAGAATTAGCTACAAGCTGGTAATTTTATTAATTTAATTTAATTCAATTCACAGTGTTAGTTTTTAGATTATTTTTTTTTTCTTTTTAAAAAATTCATTTTTTTACCGTTAAAAGGTGTTCAGCAAACAAATGTAAAAAAAGCTTGATTAAAATTCACTTTATTATATAAAATTAAGAAAAAAAAAAAACATGTCAGAAAATAAAAAAATCAAGGTTTCCACAAATGAGGAAAATGAAAATGGCACCAAAGCCAACATGAATTTGCATGATAAAAATCATAATAATTCAAAAATAAATGATTCAATGTATTCTTTAATGTTTGTAGTTCAGAAGAATGAAACATTTAATAAAAAATATATAAAGGACATGCAATCTATATATAAAAATGTAAGTAAAATCAAAGAATAAATTTTGGAATTTGTGTAAAATTTGATGTTGTTCTAATGTATTTCAGATGAATCATGAATCTTTTATGGAAAAATTTATAATAATCATTAAAACAGCAATGGAATCAGATGAAAGAAATCCATGTGCAAATAGGACATTATTATTTTGTGCAAAATTTGCAACATCATATCAAACAGAAGAAACACATCCAATTCTTGTGTCAACATTTGAATGGGTATTATCAGTAAGTATATGCAAAATCTAAAAAAATTTTTGTTACGACTTTATCCTTTATTTCCAATAATTTTCACCAACGTTTTTTCTTTCACAATTTCATTTTTTTTAGACAGTTAGTCTTAATGCAACCGTTAGATTACGTTTATGTCAATTTGTTAATATGCTATTAGATGCATTTGGACCAGATGGATCATTAGAGAATATTATTTGTGATAATATTATATCATATATGATTGAAAGATTACGTGATTTAAATTCAAGTGTACGTACACAAGCTATATTAGCATTAAAAGGTCTACAAGTACCAGATAATCCAGATGATATTGTTATTAAGGCATATAAATTTCATTTAAGTTATGATACATCATCATATGTTCGTCAAGCAATTATTAAATCAATAACACGAAATCATAATACATTATCAAATATTATTGAACGTTTATGGGATATTGATGAAAATGTACGTCGTCTTACATATTTACATATGAGCAGTTATCCTGTTAAAGCATATAAAGTATCACAAAGATTAACATTTTTAGAACAAGGTTTAAATGATCGTTCTGAAATGGTTCGAAAAGTAATTGATAAATTTAATTTATTATTTATTAATGAAATTAATATAGAAGTGTAATAATATAATTTTAGGTTGTTAATACAGTATTACTTCCACAATGGATTGCATCTTATGATAATAATTTTATGAAATTTATATCAGCATTAAAATTAGATGCAAATGAAGAGGAAATCGATCGTTTTAGAAAAATTACAAAACTTGCATTACAGTCAATGTTTAAGTAAGTATTAGAAACATGAAGGACTGTCGGGCTCTCGTGGCTCTCATATGGCGGTCATGAGATCCTACGTATGAAGCCTGCCTGGACGAGGGCTCAAATCACCATATGGCAGTCATAAAAGTGATCAGAAATTCTACGTGCGAAGTTTGTCTGGAGAAGGCAGAAATAACAAAACATTACCTCTGTAGTTGCCCGCTCTTCTCTTGGATAAGGATGGGATTCTGATGTAATGAGAATGAAAGACATCTGTTCTCAATCCCTAGAAAAAGTCCTCTCATTTATTAGAAAAACAAGAAGATTTCCCTCCCACCCACAAACCAAACCAAGTATTAGGAAAAGAACAAAATTATGTTTACATAATAATTTCTCGATAAAAATTTTTATCAATATCTTTTTTATTTTACTTATTTTTTTTTTTAGAAAACGGAACATTGATGAATTAATTAAAAATTTGCCATTGGAAAAAAATGGTGAATTTAATAATTGTGTATCTATATCGGATTTATCCGTTGAAATAACATTGTACTGGTTAACATTAGTTGAAATTTTTCAAGATAAAGATGAAATTGATGATATTATACCAGAATTAAGTGTATTTTGTTCATATATTCAAAGGTACATAAATACAGGAATTTTTAATCTTTTATTGGATAACAAATACAATTTTCTAAAGCTAATATACATTTTTTTTAATATTTTTAGATATTGTGAAACAATTAAAATAAATTCCGATAAATGGGAGAAATTAGAACAAGATTTTATTTTATTAGCACTTATCAAGATACTTTATATGTATGATTTAGGTGATGAATTTGGTAGAGGGAAACTTCAGAATTTATTAGAAATATTATTGAAAAATTATGATTTAAATGAATCTATAATTGAAATTGTAATTAGATGTACAGAAAATTTAATTGAAAATCAAGAAAAACGATTACAAGTAAAAATTACATTAAATTTATATTCAATATTTTTCATATTGTTTTTATTTTTTACAGTTTTTTATTGATATCATTAATGATTTATTAGATATAAAAGATTCAAAATTACATAATATATCGAATGATCAAATTGTTATTGATGAAATAGTACAAAATCAACAAGATTCAAGTATAATTATGAAATATTCATCAATTAAATTAAAAATTTCAACATTAGAAGAACAAGAATCAAATTTAATTGAAAATAAAAATTATTCAGAAGCAAATAAAATAATTGAACAATTAAATAATGTAAGATGTGAATATAATGAGCTATTAAAACAATTATATAATAAATATATTTTAAATACATCATCAATATCAGAAAATTCATTTAGTACTTTGGTAAGTAATTCAATTCTTTGTATTTCTAGTATATAAAATTTTTCTTTCTAACTTTAAATTTTATGTTTTAACTTCCATCATACTTGTAAAATAACCAAAGACTCAACTTCAACAAGTTGAAAAGGTCGTGAATAAAATAATACTAAAATGTTTAAAAATATCATTTTATATGATTGCATCACCAAAAGTCAGTTCATTATCACCGAATGTTAGTAAATTGTATCAGGTGAGTTAAATATGAGATAAATAGGGAACCCCCGAAATCCTCAACTCCCCCTATGAACGAAATCCACAGAAAATGACAAAATCTCCAAAAGCAGAATGGAATTTTGTCCATGGGATTTTTGATTTAGGGTTATCGGGGGTAACCCGATAAATGAGGTTTTTAGTGTTAAAATTTCATCTAATTGGAATTTACTTTACTTTTTTTTTTCTTTTAAATTTAAAAAAATTAGGATTTTATTCGACATTATATTTATTCAAATAAAATTACAATTCGTGATTGGGCATTAAAATGTGGTACAGCATATGGTATGCTTTATGAACAAATATCAAAGGATATCTTTACAGAATTACAAGTACAATTTGTGAAAATTGATAGTTCAATAATATGGAAAACAGCAACTGAATGCATCTTTGAATTAATTGATAGGTAAAATTAATTTGATATTTCTAAAATAAATCAAAAATTATCCTGAATTGCTTCCTTAAAAAAAATTTTGTGCTTGCTGTCGATTTGGATTACTAAAATTTAATTTTCATTTATAGATATGGTTTTACAAATTTTAAAATTGAAGATAAAAATATAACTATCCAGAAATCTGATAGTCAGGTGAATAAAACATTGGAACTTTTAGAATTAGATGCAGAAATTTCTTCATCGGAAGAATATGGTATAGAAATTATTTATTCTGTTTTTATTTACTTTTTTTTTTAATTAATTTTTTTTTTTTTAAATTTAAATTTTAGGTGATTGTGCTTCAATAATAAATATATTTTCACATATCTTAGATTCATGTGATAATTTAAATTTAATAAAATCAATTATAAAAGGTTTTTGTCGTTTAATATTACATGATCATTTAAATACTGATTACATTTTCGAGAAATTATTAATAAAATATTTTAATTCAACAACAGGTAAATTGTTTTAGAATTATTTTCTGCTTAAATAATTGATTAATTTTAATTTGTATTTTATTTTTCTTTTATCTGTTTTGTAGATTCAGAAATTAATCAAATTCTTAGCGTATTCTTTGAAAATATAATTAAATTAAATAAAGAAGAATACTTTCAATCATGTTTAATACCAATAATAACATCAATATTAACAGCACCATATGATAATCCATTACATGAAATTAAAATAGAAATTGTTCTAAAATTTATTATCGATTCAACTAAACCAAAACATTGTACACCTGAAATTAATATTCATAATACAATTGCATTATCGTTTATGAAAGAAATACAAAATAATATTGAAAATCATGATTTATTACGTATTTTATCAAAAGAATTGATTAATTTGAAAATTTCAATTTCTGATAATTCAATATTAAAAAATGATTTGAAATTATGTTGTGAAAAAATTTTACAGGTTTGTGATTTTTAATTCTTTTTTTTTTTTTTTTTTTTTTTTGTTGAATAATTTTCATTTAAATTCTATTTAATTTAATTTTTATTTTTTTTTTTCAATTTTAGCTTAACGTTGACTCATTAACCATGAAAAATATAACGAATTTTAAAAATATCCTTAATGGAATAAGTGAAAAAAATAAACAAAATTCTGAAACAATTGAAATTAGTAATTCAGATGAGGTAAGAGAATTTTTGTTTAAAAATGGTAATTGTTGTAGTTTTTTGTTAAATTAATTGAAATGATCATTTTCAGGAAAATTGTTCCAAGAATGCAAGTCATGAAAGTCAGACGATAATAAATACAACAAATACAACAGAAATTGATGAAACTATTAAAAATCAAAGTGAAACAGTAGTAGATACTGATATTGTTGAAGAAGAATGTGATAATGAAGGTGCAATGAGTACAGAAGCAACAAAAAGTATAGAATTATAAATGATGACACCGGAAATATCAATTGTGCGTGTGATGCATATGGAGGAGTATAATGCATCATATTAAAAGAAGTGATAAACACCCCCCCCCCCCTCCTAGCTTTTTTTATTTTTTTGAAAAATAAAACACAATTTCATGATTAAATTGCCATTTATTTAATTTCAACAAAAAATGTCGGTATGTACGAGTATAATAATATTTTGTTTAATTATAATTTTTTATATATAGGCAATAATTTTATAACTGTTTTACTTCTTTCTAATTGGATGTATTGGATGATCCATTCCAGATAAATCTGGTGGATTTTTTTCGAAATTTTCAATCTCTTTCATTCCACCATTACCAATTTCCCATAATTCTGGATATTCTTTTTTAAATGTTTCATACCATTTTTTAATCAATGGATATTCATCAATATTAAAATTAATTGCTTCAAGGCATAATGTTGCTGTTATTAATGGAAAATCAGCAATTGTTAAATTATTTCCAGCTGAATATTTTTTTCCTAATTTTTGTAAATATGTTTCAAATGTTTTCAATGAAATATGAACTTTTTTTAAACCAATTGGTGTTCTTTGATAATCAAAAAATATTGGTGCCATAACATATGCACTGATGTTACCATAATAGAATGCCATATTAAAGCATAAACGATGATTAACAATAGCACGTTCTTTTGGATCTTTTGGATACAAAGGGCTATCTGGACGGTATTTATCGCACAAGTACTTATGAGAAAAAGAAAATATAAGAAAATCAGAATTAGATTGTTATGCCTATAAGCAATAGTTTAGAATACACTTACTTGCATTATAGCAATACTTTCGGATAAATAGAATCCATCATCATCAAGAACTGGTATCTCTTTTTGTGGATTCATCTACAAAAATAGACAATTTTAGACAATTTTGTACAAAAAACAACAAAAAAAAAAAAAAAACTTATTGTATGTACATACTTTTTCATATTCTTCCGTCATATGTTCACCTGAATTGAATTCAACATTTACCAATTCGAATGGAATGTCAAGTGCTTTGAAGGCCATACGAACAGCTAATGATGGTGGGCCATCAGAAACACCGTACAATTTCATGTTGTGATTAATTATTTTAATTCCTAATTAAAAATTGAATATTTTTTAACTTAAACTTTATAAAAATTTAATTGTAATTAAAAATCTATACTTAAAATATTTGAATTTACAATTCAAATTAATAAAAAACTAAAAATGAGAAAAAAAAATGTAATTATAAAATATATCTTACGCTTCTTGTATCAAAATTCTTTGAAATCAAGTTTTAGACTAAAACTAAAGTCTGGTTTTTTAACTTTACAAAGTACAAAAAACATCTTTTTTTTTTTCTGTACTCTCTCAGATTGAATTTTTATTCATTTGTAAAATAAAAAATCTCTATAGTGAATTTTAATAAAATTCGAAAAAATACATTGGAAAAAGAGAGAAAGATAAATTTTATTTTAAGATACTTTTTTTTTTTAAATTTTTTTTTTTTATAAATGAACGTGCATTATATTTATACATCAGTTCGGTAGTATTTTTAAAATTAAACTAGCATAACTTGTATATTATACACATTTTTTTCTCCAGTATATATATGAACAAAAATTAAATTTGTGGAGGTGGATAAATATACATATATACATTATACAGGCTTGTTGATCTTGTAAGATAAAAATAGTTGGAGAATTTCATAGAAAAAATATTCTTCATTTAAGCCTATAAAACATGTTTGAATGAATGCATTTTAAATTTCAGATACAAGACATGTTTATATTGTATTGTTTTAAAATATGATCGTGCATATGCAAATGAAAATAATATAACAATAATGAATAATTAATTTTTTTTTATTTTAATTTAAAAAAATAATTTTTAAAACGAAATGATTGTAAGCACATTATAGTTAAATTGTATGATTAAAAGACTGGTACTAGGGATGTTGGATACCGGCTTCTGTGTTTCAGAATTTTTTTTTTCCTTTGTTGTTTTTTTCTATCAGTGTAGAACCAGTTTTATTACAATAAATAAAGGGCAAAATAAAAAAAATTAATTTTTAGAGAAAAAGAAGTAAAATAAAAACAAAGATATAGGTATATGTATTTTGAGATTTTTTAGAGACACATACATAATTGGAAACTTGAGGTGAAGGACAGAATAAAGTATGTGCTTGTATTTTTATGTGGATATTTTTATATTTCTTTTCAGTTTTTTTTTTACTTTGTAATTATTACTTTGGCATAATATTGTAACATTGACGGAGATTTTAATACTTTTGGTTGGTCAGAATGATATCGAAGAATTATTTGTAAATATGTAATTCCTTGAATGGAAATAATATTTTTGCTAAATTTAAATGCCGATAAATTAATTTCGGAAATTTAAAATTTTTTTGGGCAGTTTTCTGATTTTTTTATGCGAATTTTGAAGTGTAATAAATATTAGGGGTACCCATAAGTAATGTCGTTTTTTCCGAGCACACCATTCCGGATTTTGTTTTTACAGTTTGTATTGCGTTGAACTCATTTCAAATTTGAAATCCACTAAGAAGTTTCAACACTGGTGTATGGGTACCTCATAATCTCAATGATAGAAAGAAATTGCATTTTTTGATCGTCTTATAACAGCAGACGAAAAATGTGTTCTGTACGATAACCCAATGGCGAAAAAGCAATGGACTTCCGCTGGAGAATCACCAAGAACTACACCAAAGCCTAATATCCATTGCAGATAGGTAATCTTGTGTGTCTGGTGCAATATTCATGGTGTGGTTCATTTTGAGCTACTCAATGTTAGGGAAACCAATTTTGCTATTGACATGTGTGCTACTGAGTGCCTAAAGAAAGGCTTCAATAAAGCCACAGTCTACATAATTTCAGACAGCCAGGCAGCACTTAAAGCCATAAACTCACACAAAATTGTGTCTGGACTGGTTTTAGAATGCCTAAAAACTGTTAAAACACTAGCTAGGACAAATAAAGTATATCTAATGTGGATCCCAGGACACGAAGGCTTCAAAGGAAATGAGTTGGCGGACTCCCTAGCGAAAAAAGGTGCCGACTCTAATTTCCTTGGACCAGAACCCTTCTGCGGTCTGCCTAGGAGTCACACAAAAAACAATATAAAAAAATGGGAAATGGCAAAATGCATCTCCCGATGGAAAGAAACTCCTGGAAATATACAAGCAAAGGAATTCATTTCGCCTTCAGCTAATATTTCCAGGAAACTACTCAACCTCAATAGAAAGGAGCTAAGGACCATCACAGGTCTCCTTACTGGACACTGTCCACTAAATTACCATCTAAGCAGGATAGGTCTACAAGAGGATGACAAATGCAGATTCTGCAAGGAGGACAAGGAAACCTCAAAACACATTCTGTGTGAATGCGAAGCATTGGCCTCCAAAAGAATGTGCTACATGCATCAGCCTTTTCTCAAACCTGAGGAAATCTGGTGCGCACCTTCTAATAGAATCCTAGGATTTATCAAAAGCCTAGATCTATAAGAAGCACGGGCGGTACAAAAGATCTCTATTGGTCGAAGTGCAATAATAGCCCCTTATAATCTAATCTAATCTAATCTAGGGAAACCAAATGCAGAGCTTATTATGACCAACTTGAGCGGGTAAAATCAGCTTTTAGAGAGAAACACCCTGTTTTGCTTAATAGAAAGGGTGTTATTCTCCATCATGACAACGCAAGACCTTATGCTGCAAGGACCATTCAACAAAAAATCAGAGAACTTGGTTGGAAAGTTCTTCATCACCCTCTAAATCCTTTCTGGAAAAAAATGAAATTCTTATGATGACGAATAAGGCAATGGTTGAATATTTTTCAAAGAGGGGATCGAAAAGTTTGTGTCTAGATGGAAGATTGATTGATTGATTGATTGAATACCACTTTTTTGCGAAAAAAAAAACAAAAAAATAATTATTCTGGCACATTTGCGTATGTGACATTAAAAACGACATTACTTATGTGTATCCCTAATACAATTCATTCCTTTAGTTTTATGTGGTTTTTGAAAATTCGGAAAGCATTCCTAATTTTTCAAGTTAGTTAAGTTTGTTTTTGCGTTTTTTTTTATGTGTTTTTTCTGTGGAACGCATCTCCGCATAAAAGCAGACCCATGTATGTTAAATAATATTGAATTCAATCGATTGAGAAATCTTAGGTACACAAATATCTTTTCATAAAAAAAAAATCGTACACAATTGTTTTTGCTCAGGATGAGGTTTTTGTGGAGCTTGAGCTACACGTTGAAGTAGGTTTTGTTTGTAGGAGTTTGTAGAAGTAGGAAGTATGTGGTGGGAAGTCCTTTTTTTTCCATGTAAAACCGGTTTTTTACGTTCTACAAAGGTTAAAAAAG
Organism: Bombylius discolor; assembly: GCA_939192795.1. Taxonomy (NCBI): domain Eukaryota; kingdom Metazoa; phylum Arthropoda; class Insecta; order Diptera; family Bombyliidae; genus Bombylius; species Bombylius discolor. The sequence goes on along the minus strand of OW584241.1, from coordinate 13,783,290 downwards.
TGACCGTATAAACTCGGTCTTACAATGGCAGTGGCGGCATAGGGATTGATAGACAGTGTACTAAAAGCATAAAAACAACTTTTTATTTTTTTAAATTCATTTTCTTTTGTATTCATTTCATTAATTTTTAAAAATAAATAATAAATCTATTCTGACATTATAACGTTTACAGTACAGTAATACAGTTTGTTTTTTTGTTTTTTTTTCTTCATTTATGTATAATTACAATTACCATTTTCATTAATATAGCGCGATCATACATTTCATTTATTATTATTTTAATTATTATTTTTTTAAATATTATTTATAATTTTTCTATCCATTAATTTTCCTTTTTTGTTTTTATTTTTTTTTATTGAAATTTTTATCATAATTAATATTAATCTTACAATTATGAGTGATAATGATTTTTTTTTTCCTTTTTCTTCTTCTTCCATTTTTTTTTTTTGAATATCATTTAATATGATACTGTATATTTAATTATAATTTAAATTTTAGATATAATTTTTCTTTAATTTTAATTTCATTTAATAAATAATAAATAAACATACACATATACAAAAAAAAGAAAAATAGGAAATTTATAAACATAATAAAAAAAAAAAAAGGATAACTTAAACATTTTTTTTAATCTCCTTCAATTAAATAAATTTTGTTTATATAGGAATTAATTATTATTAGATTTTAACTATATTCAGCTATATTTTAATACAATAACTAGTGTTTTTTTTTTTTTTTGGTTTTTTTATTGTTTTTTTTTTTTTTAAATAGTAGTTTTAATGGTATCCTAATATAAATATAAACTCTAATTTTAGCAAAATTAAATGCTAGTTATTATTATTTAATTTTTTATTTTTTTATTTTTTAATTTTTTATTATTTACAATTATCCTGTTTTACTGTTATCTTTTTTGTGTTATATTTTATTTCCATATTACATTCAGATAGCATAATAATTTTTAATAATAAAAATTTAGCAAGAATTTTAATTTTTAAAGTAAATTTGAAACGCTTCGTATTTTTTTTTTTTTTTTGCCTTTACATTAATTAATTTATTAATGTTATTTTTTTTCTTTTTTCAATTAATTTTTTAGCTATTAAATATTTTTGTTTTTTTTTTCAAACTACCCCGTCACTTATTTTTTTTTTTATTATTTACTACAATTTTTTTGTTTTTTTTTTGTTTTTTTTTTTTTTACAATGAATTTATATTTTTAACAAATTCTAGTGATCAATGTAACAAATGATTTTTTATTTTTTTTTAAAGTTGTTGTTGTATATTTTACTATAATGTGATTTGTTTTTTGTTTTTTTATTTTTATTTTTTAAATTTTCACATTCATTAAATACATAATTTAATTTAATTTTAAATTTCATTCGTATATGTGTTAAACTTTTATTACATTATTTAAACCTACAGAGTACTGTGTTTTTTAAAGTACATACATATATAGAATCTTTTCGTTACATACGAGTATGTAATTCTTGCTTTCATCTTTTTTTTTTCCTTATTTCTTACTCATTTTTCAATTTTTGTTTTTTCTTTCTTTTATCTGGTAATTATTCTATAATTATAAATATTTATTCTCTATATATATACAATTATATCAATTCTCACATTTATTCAGTAACAGTATAATAACAAAATAACATTATTAAACTAAAAACAAAAAAAAAAAAAACAAAAAAAATGAGAAATATAAAATAAAATGATAAATTGAACAGATCAAAAGGATATTTAAAGGATTTTAAATTAATTTTAAATTTAATATTCTATGATTTTTTTTTCTTTGTTTTGCTAGGTTTTTTTTCCATACTTATCCAACTTTATTATTTACATAATGAATTTAAATATATCTTTTTTTTTCAATTGTTCTTTTTTTCTATTTGGTTTATGTTTTACCTCAATGAATTCTCATATTAATTTATTAGTTTTATTTATTTTTTTTAAATTTTTTTGATGTTTATTATTGCTGAAATTTTGTCCTTATTTAGCATACGTATTATTTATGTGAATTAAATGTGTTTATTATTATTATTATTTTTTTTTTTTAAATAATGAATTCAATTATACCTACATCATCGCTATCAGTCCCATGTAACATAATGGGCCCCTATTGTCTAATTCATTCGAAATTCGATCGAATCGAATGAATCTTCACAATATTTCGATCGAATTACACAATAACGCCCAATGTCATTCTTTTAATTTTTTTATTTTCTTATTATTATTATTAATTTTTTTTAAATATGAATTTTAAAATGTATCATTTTTTTTATGTAAATAGAGTTTTTTTTTTCCCGTTTGTTTTTGAATAATTATATAGAATTAAGTATGTGAAATATATAATAGAGAACATTATCGATTAAAGAATTTAAATTGTGCAATTTTTTTTTTTTTATAAAAAAATATTTTCAATTTTATTCAATTTTCAAATGGTGCAAGAAAATTTATTCATATTGAATTGAATATTATGTTAATTTTAATGATGTTCTTTTTTTTTTTAAGGGATGATTTATAAGAAAATATAGAAAAAGAGAAAAGTTGAAAAAATTTTTGAAACAAAAAATATTTAAATATAAAAAGTATCAGTGTTTGATTTTTGTTGTTGTTTGTTTTGAGAGAAAATTAAAAAAATTAGAAAATTAAAAGAATGAAATTATTGCAAAAACTAAATGGCTTAGGAAAATAGTAAATTTAGAATTACAGTTATAGAAAGAAGATAGTTTTTTTTTTCAAGTACATTTTTAAAGTATGACAAAAGAAAAAAATAATGGATACTATAGTCACGTTAGTAGCCTTTAAGTTAGACCTTTTATTTTTATTTTTTTTTTTTAAATAAATATTTGTTTTTTTTTATTTTTAAGAAAACTTCTTCAAAAATTTTTTTTTTTTTTAGAATAGAAAAAAAGTGAATTTAATGAAAATGAAATTCGATGGGGTATTTTTTGTTTTTATTTTAGTTTTTTTTCTCATATTCATGAAAATATTTTTTTTGTTTGTTAAACGTTTTCTTACATAATTTATTTTTCCAGAAATTCTTTTTTTTTTTTTTAATAATGCAAGCATGCGGGAATGCGCCATTAACATATATGAACAATTTTTTTTATTTTTTTAATCTTAAATTAATTTTATTATTATTATTATTTTTTTTTGTAGTTGTTTTTCAATTGAAGAAATGAAATAGTATTAAAGATGTATAATTTGATTAGTTAGGCCTAATCGAATACATGCATATATAAATACATATATGTATATCATATTAAATCTAGAATTTTTCATTTATTGTTTGTTTTTTTTTGGTTTTTTTTATTGTTTTTTTTTTTTTATACACGTATAAAAACTGATATAACGCATAAACCTATAAGAAAAATGATTATATATTTTTTTTAAATTTATTTGTTTTTGTTTTATTCAAATATTTGTGTGTATAGAGAAAATCTTAAATAGAAATACATAAAAAAAAAAAAATTAATATAGAATAAGTTTTTTTTTTGTTGTTGTCTAAATTGTTTTTTTTTTTTTTTGTTTTCGTAAAAAAATTAGTGCTTCTATTGATATGTATTTGTTAAACAGTTCAATTTTTGGATTTTTAAAAAGAAAAAAAAAAAAGAAAACTAATATAAAAAAAAAAAGTAAAATTGATTCTCTAAAACCACCAAAAAATTAAATTGAAAATTTTCAGTATTTCAGTTGGATATGTTGAATATAAATTTTGATTGAAATAGATTCTGAGGATACTAGAAACTATAAAATGTAGTAAATATAGTACATGCACATAAATAAGATATCTTATTATTTATTATAAGGATACTTTAATTATAATATGTATTTTATTCATTTTATTGTCACATGTTATTTGGTTTAATAAAATCATTTATTTTATATAATGTAATCTAATTTTTTTGTATATATATACTTTTATATAAATTTTATGCATATACAAAAGCTAAGATATTTTCTATTATTGATTTTGTTTTTATTTTTATTTTAAAGAAAACAAAAAAAACAAAAAACAAACAAAAAGACAGAAATTGTTGAGTAGTAATTTATTATTCTTAAATTTTAAATCAAGAAAAGAAAAAATGATGTTCAATTGAAATTAATGAAGTTAAATACCTTTTTTTTTTTTTTGTTCAAATAAAAATATTTCAGAAAGTAGAGACTCCAAATTCCATAGTGTGTTCATTTAAAAAATATGAAAAATTCAATTTTTTGGTGGTAATAGAAAAATATAGTGGCAGTTTTGGATAGCAATAAATGTAAAAATAAAAAAATAAAAAATAAACTTTCGACATTACAAAAATTTGATCTTAAAAAATATGTACTTTTTTTTTGTAGATAAAAAATTTCTTTCAATTTGTGTGTAAATTTAAAACGAATTCGCAATAGAAAATTTAATTTTTGGTTTTTTTTTCACTTCTAATGTATTTTTTCATTTAAATTTTTAGTGTTGTTTTTTATTTTATTTTTTATTTCACAATAAACATGTTCTGTCATTAAAATCTTTAAAAAAAATTTTTAAACTAACTTTTAGCTAAACAAAAATTTATTTACAAAAAAAAAAAAACGAAAAAAAAAAAAAAAATTTGTGCATTTAACGATATTAAGATTTAAATTTTTGATAATCGAAAATATTGATTGAAAAAAGGATTTTTATATACAAACATTTTTTTTTTTTTCATATTAAATTAAATTAAAAAGAAAAAAACACAAAAAGATTTTAGGAAATTATTAACATTATGATTTTTCTTAACGATTTAATTTTTGTTTGTGTGTTAAATTTGTTTATTTATTTATTTTTTTTTCTAGAGAATAAGTTATTTTTTTATTGCTTTTTGTTTGATGAAATTTTTTGTTTTCTTTTTTATTTTTTAACTGAATTTTTTTTTTTTTTTTTTTTTTTGGAGGAAGAAAAACAAATTTTTTTAAATCGCTTTCATTTTCGATGCAAGAATTTTTAGATAATTTTCAAACAATTTCACTTTATTTCAATTAATTTATATTTTAGTTTTTATATGTTTTTTTTTAAAAAAATAAGGTACAAACGTAAAATTCTTAAAAAGTAATTGTCCTTTTATTTTTATCATTTAAAATAGTTTAAAAATTAAAAATGTATTTTATCTTAAAATTCATAATTTTAATAATTAAAAATTTCGAATCGAAATAAAATTGGAAGAAAAAATTAAAAAAAACTTTGAAAAAAATATTCTAAAAAATCCATCTAAAATTATTTCTAACTAATTCGGGTTCTGATTTGTTTTTAATTTGATATTTTTTTTTTTCACTAAATCAAAATTAATAAGTACTTTTTTTTTTGCTTGTTTTTTTTTACATTAAATTGTTCTTTATGTTTTTTTTTTTATATGTTTAACTACAATATGGATCTAAATACTATCAACAACCTAGAATCTAAGTCTTCATAAATTATTACTACTCGAATTTTATTTTTTTCTTTTTTTTTAAACATACTATATTAATTTTGTAATACACAATTACATTTTACAGAAATTTTTAACAACAAAATAATTAATTATTTACTAAAAATTTATTTGCTTATTTTCTTTTTTTTTCGGTTTTTTTTTTTTTTTGGTATCTTTTTTCAAAGATTTATTTTCCTTTTTTTTTTGGAATTTTTTTTTCTTGTTTTTTTTTTCTTTTACCTATTAATTAAACTAAAAATCTTACATATCACAACTAAAATCGTATATTTAATTTAAATATTAATTTTTTGTTTTTTTTTTTGTTTTTTGTTAAAAATACTTTTCTCAGGGACTAAATTACAATTACAGCACCACGTATAAGTTTTTCATTTGTTTTTTTTTTTAATAATTATTTTTACTCATTTTTTGTTTACTTCTTCTTATAATTCTTTTTTATTTTATGTAATTACCTAATTCTTTTTTTTTCTCAATAGGATATACTTTTTACTTAATTATTTTATTTAGATTTGATAATGCAATAGCAAATGGTATTTTTCATTGATTTTAAAGAAGAAAAAATTTTTAAAGTTATGATTTTGTTTTTTTTTGTTCGAAAAAAGAATTTGAGTATTATTTTTTTTTTTGTCAGATAAATTTTTTTTTTTTTTTTAATAATAAAGCGATTAAATGACATTCGCTATTCATTGATACATTTTGTTTTTTATTTGTTCTTAATTTATGATAGCATTAAATAATTTACTAAATTTATTATATGTATTTTGTTTTTGTCGTTTTTACACATACCATTCTTTAATATCTTTTGAGTCCCTCTTTTTAGGTTTTGGTTGTACTAAACCAGTTACCTGGCACTTATCATTACCATTTATCATGGCACCATTCATACCAATTCCACTAACATAACCACCACCCATACCAGAACTTCCTCCCATACCACTAGCACCACCACCACCACCACCTCCACCACTACTACCACCCATCATACTACCAGATACTCCACCACCACTATTTCCATTTGTCATTTGTTGTCTTTGATGATGATATGAGCTGTTTGTGCTAACATTACCAAGTAATGCAGCATTTGGACCATGTCCATATGCTGCACCCTTGTCAGCTTCAGTCTTATACGCTCGATCTCCGTTTGATTTTAACCAAAGAACGAGTAAAATAACAAGAATAACTGCTATTAGTATACCGGCAACAATACCGATTATCATGGCAGTTCGTTCTTCTTCAATTGAACTAATCCTTCCACCTCGACCTTTATTTGGACGGTAATTATTATTATATGGTGGTTGAGGTGGTGCAGGTGGTTGGAAATTATATGGTGAATCGGGTCCTTGTGAATCTGGTCCTGGTGCTGGTAAAGGTACTTCAAATTCTGCTGTTGATGTCCTTTCTGTTTCTGATGTTGCTGGTATTTCAAAAAGAGTTGTTTCTCTATCAGGTTGTGTTGTCTGTGTATGTTGTTGAGCTGTAGTTGTTGTTGACGATGATGATGATGATGATGATGATGATGATGTATATGAAGTAGTTCCTATTGATGTTATACTTGAACCAGGTGTAGTTTTACCAGTTGTTGTAGTAATTGAAACTGTTGTATCATGACCAGCGGTAATTGGTGTTTCGGCCTCAGATTTTGTTGTCAATGTTGTTTGATGTTCTGTACCCGATACACCATCAGTTTTTCTTGTTGATTCTGATGTTGTTGTTGATGATGTAATTTCTCCTACTGGTTCTAAATTTATAAATTATGAAAGGATATGAGTCAAGGAAAAAATGTTAACTGAAAAAAAAAAACATTATACCTGTTCCTTTTCCTGTTGTTGATGTAAATTGTTCTGTAGTTTCACCATAATCACCTGAACCATGTAAACAATCTTCATCATCACATGTCCTTTCTGTACCACTTGTCTCTTTATCACCTTTTTGTGGTGTTGTTGGTTGTTTCGTTGGTGGTACATAAACGGGTGTTATTAAATCATCACCACTGCCAGATTCAAATGGTGGTGTACATTCATCTTCATCATCACCACGACAACCAGATCCAGCACCAGAAAATATTAAATCATCCATTACACCTGGATAACCACTTGCGGGTGTCTATAATTTTTGTTTTTCGAAATAAAAGTATTTGTTTTTTTGTAATTAAAAATGTAAAATTATAATCATGCATTATAGTTATTATAATTTTTTTTTTTTTTCAAATTTAAAAAAAACATAAAAAACATAGAAATTATGTGCAAAAATGTGAAAATATTATTGTGAGTGACAAACATTACCAAAAACAAAAATAAATCAAATATTAAAAAAATAAACAAGTGAAATATTTATATGTAGGTATTTTTTTAAAATAAAATATTGTTTTGTACGTGTAGAATAATGCAATGTTGATGTGTTGGTACGTTTCGAAGTGTTCATATATAGTTTTTACAAAAAAAAAAAAAAAAAAATGTTATTCAGTGTAATTTTATCCAATATAGACTTTCACATGATTACAATGGATGTGGGGAGCTCTTTATCGATACAGGAAACCTTTTAAGAACTAAAAACACCTTTGAAAATTTACGAAATCTCTTGTGAAATTTTTAAAAATTTCTAAAGCGTTTTTTGCAATCTAGAAAATTTTTGAAGAAAAAAAACACAATGTGAGATTTAAGAAATTTCTTTTGAAAATTTTCCAGGGTTTTTTTTACGATCTAGCAAATTTTTGAAGGAGGAAAAACATAGTGGGAAATTTCTTTTGAAAATTTTTTTGCGATCTTATTGAGCAAAATTGAAATTTAAATTTTAAAATAGAATTTTCAGAATAAAATTACACTAAAATTTTGTTTGTGAGTATTTGCGAAACGTAATTGTGTATACATATTTAAAATTGCTGTTTAATTTATTATAATTAAAAAACAAAAATAATAATTAAAAACTTGTTTAAAAATTGTTGAATAAAATGTTTGTAAATTTTTTTGTTTGTTTATTTTTACATTAAAAATGTGTAAAAAATTTATAATTAATTCTAAATTTAAAAATAATCTTAAAAATGAACACTGATTGATTGCAGCTGGTTTGCAAAGTCCAATAAATTAATTTATGTAATTGGTTTTTCATGGATTTTGTTTTCTTTTTTTTTTTTGTTTTAATTGTAAAATTTTTAATTTGTCTTATTATTATTTTTTTTAAAACATTACAAATTTTCTTTTTGAAGAAAATTCACATGCAATATTAAAATATTTAAAAATACGGTTTATTTTATTGTTAGAGTATATACATATACGATAGTATTTTACTTTTTTTTTTTTTTTTTTTTTTTTTTTTTTTTTTCAAAATTAAAAATAGATTTTGTACAAAAAAAAAAAAAAAAAAAAAATTGAAATATTTGAAAATATTGTTCTTTAATTTAGTATTTAATATTCGAACTGGTTATTTATTTTTTAGAATAAAAAAAAAACGAAGACAATACATATTATGATATATAGTATACTTTTTTTAAAAAGAAAATGTTTATATAATACAGATAATGGAAAATAATATAACACGTTTAAATTAGAAGAAAATAAGAAAAAAACAAATTGAATGATAAAATGAAAGAAACATATTTGTTTTTTTTTTTCAAAAATGCAAAATATTGTTTATATGAAAAAAATGAATTAATTTAATTTTAATTGTACAAGAAATGAAAAAAAAAATAAATAAAGTGGAAATAATATTTAAAAAAAAAAGGAATATGTAAAACATATTAAATATAAGCAAACTGAAAGAAACAAGACTTTTTTTTTTTTTTAAACATTCCACAAATATAATTGATAATTATTTAAATATGTATTATGCAAAATATTTCTAAGAGACGTTTCATAAGATATGTCCAGTTCCTTATATCACATTTCTAATTTTGTTTTTATTTTTCAGTATTCTTACTTTTCGAAAGCAGTGACAAATTTTATTTAAGTTTTTGTTTCTTTTACAGCTCATAATTTGATTAATTCATAAAAATTTGATATATTTCATCAATCGAACTTACTGAATGTATACATACGTACAAATGTGTCACAGTTTCTCCCACTGTATAGTAGAGACTGGATTCTAAATAAAACGATCTTTTAAAAAAGATTCTTGTAATTTCAGTAACATTGAAAGCATTTTTTTGTCTTTTAAAATTTCTTTTTTTAAGTCAAAATTTTCAAGAAAGATTTTAGATTTTACTAAAAATATCTGACAAAAGTTCAATATGTTTCAACAAATGTCAATTAAACTCTCTGTTGTCACCCCTTTTTTATTAGTTTAAATTGATAATGGTGCCAACTAAAAAAGCCAAAAAATATTTGTTGAAAAATTTTCAAAAACGTATTTTTACGATAGTATTAAAACCTTTTCATGTGGGTTTTATAATTTTGGGTGTGTTCAAAAATGCAGTATTGCAATCAAGATGCATACATTGTTCAGTGTATGAGGATATTGAACTAATTTTACATGATTTCTATATTTTTAATATTAATTTTTGTATTTTAAAAGGTTTTAGCTTTTAAGTACTTTTAATGACGAAAATCTTCCATTAATTTCATGATATTCACGGATATACATACATACATATGAATCGTCTCTTATAAGTTTGCAAGCGAAGAATATTTTGGTTTTTTTTTTAAATTATTATGATAATTTAGAGAATATGAAATGTATAGAATTTTGAAAAAAAAAAAAAAAAACGAAATTCAATAAAATTACAGTAATGAAATTATTTTGAAAATATACACAATATCAAATATATAAATATATATAAGTAATTATTTATCTTATTTCATTTCATTATATTTATGATTTAAAAAAAGAAAAAGAAAAAAACAAACAAGAAGAGAAGAAATCAATACGTGAATATATATTTTATATTTTTTTTTTTTATAGAAATATTATGGATGCTGAATTTTTAATAGTCGTAAAAAATAGTTTTTTAGTTTGTTTTTTTAATTGTTTTTTTTTTTTTGTATTTTTTTGTTGGTTTTTGTTTTGATTAGACAAATCCCCTAACCTGCTGCATTCTTTGCAGATCATTTCTATCTAATACTCCAGTTACCAATTGCACATCTCCACGTATTGTTATATGTGGATCACGTTCAGCAGCCAAATCCAATACACGTAATCTATTCACAGATAATCCAGTTATAACACCAGCATATGGACGTTCAATACGGAATCTACCATTACGACTAAATTTTCCACCAATTTGTATATTTGCCATTGTATTGAAAACAGTTGATTGATGTCCTGAAAAAAATTAAGAAGATAAAAAAATTATGTGGAAATCTTTTTGGAAACATTTATCGTATTTTAGATCATACCTTGAGGATGTACCGTTTGAACATTATAATCATCTAATTGTAATGTTGCATTACCACCCAATCGACTAAATCTTACTACATGATAATTATTGTCATTAACTTTAACACCAATTTCACCAACTGGAAGATCATGTGAACCAATATTATATACCATGAATATATTCCCTTCAACAATTTCCATTTCCATATAATCTTGTGTTGTTGAACTTTCAATACGTAATAAAACTGCATCCGATTTTGTTGTTATAAAACCTAAAGCAATATTATCTTCTTCGGTGTCTGGTTGCCTACCAGCTGGGAATGTATATTGAATTATTCCTTTGTTTGGACCAAATTCATAAGCAATCGATTCTGAAATAATTTTATTAATTCGCTTTTATTCTTTCTTGTTAAAATTTAAAAAAAAAAAACAAAACAAAAAATTACCATCATAACATGTTGGTCCAGTATATGATGTCATATCACATTCACATGCATATGCATTCCATTGTTGTACACATACACCACGATTAGCACATGCATTTTGTGAACATTTTGTTGGTCCTTCACAACCAGTTACAACTAATGAACTTGGTACAACAGCATCACTTGTTAATGATGGTGATACATCACCTAAATCTAATGATGCTAAACAACCTTCAAAACCAGATCTTGATGAAATTGATGATGGTAATTTTGCATACATATCCTTAAATACACCACCAATATATAATATACCATTTAATTCAAGATGTAAATTATTTCCAGGTGCATTAAATATTTCTAATGTATCATCAACCATTAATGTATGAGTTTTTGGTCCTGGTCGACGTATACTAACTGAATGCCAACGATTATCATTCATATGTATACGTGATTTATCTCTAATTGTAATTGGACCATCACCAATATCAAATGTATAATGTATATGACCATTAACAAGTTCAATTGATATAAAATCATTACGACGTCCACCATTAAATAATAATAGACCATTTGGTTCTAATGTTTTAAAACGAAAATCAATTGATACTGTTGAATATGCTTTTAACATTGGTAAACCGACATATGAATGTTTTGATCTAAATGTTGCTGCATGATATGGATTACCAGGTGGTGAATTAACAAAACGTGCAGTTAATTTAAATGTTGTTGTTGGTAAGGCTGATAATTCTGGTCCAAGAGTTTTTACAATGTCAATGTATCTAAAATGAAAATATAAAAGATTTTTATTTTTTTTTACATAAATTAAAAGATTTATTTATTTTGTTTTTTTTTTTTGTTTTGTTTTTGTGTGTTTACCTATGCCCGTTATAAACAAATCCTTGCATTTGACCAACAAAATTTGGCATTGTTGATGTCATTTGAATTTCTTCTTCAGCATGAAATAGGCCACCAAGATGTATTGAACGTATCTCCATTGTACTATGTCGTCCAAGTATTGTTTCAGCTAAAGTTAAATTATTATAAATATTGTCTATTCTATAGTTTTTTAATTTTTTTTTTCTTTTTTTTTTTTTTTAAATTAATTTTACGAAAACGAAATCTTTTTTTTTTATATATATATTTCGTATATTTTGCAAGCAAAAAAATTATTATTGCAAGAAATTATTTTTGGGGGATTTAAAAAAAAGAAAAAATAACATAAGAAAAAAAAAAATCAAAAAAAAATTGTGTTCACCATAATTAAAAATATGGCACACGAAATTAAAGAATAAAAATAAAAAAAATTGAAATAATAGGAAAAAAAAAGTATAAAAAAATGTGCTGAATTTTTAAAAGGAATTTTCTATACAAAATATCTGAAGAAAATTTGTAAATTATTTTTTACTTTTTGCAAACGGTAAAATATATTCTATTTGAAAAACAATTAATATATAAAATACGCATGTAACATGTGTAATTAATACACCCACCGTTATAATTTGCAAACTTTCTTTCTTTATATATATATTTTTTCTATTTTTGAAGGGGGTGTGTGTTAGAAAAAAAAAATTTTATTTAATATTTAATGCAATATTTAGTTTTTATTATTTTTTTTTTTCAAATTTATTTATTTAAAAGTGAATTGTGTTTTTTTTTTTTACATTTTTCATCAAAAGAAAATTATATATCTGAACTTAAAGATAGCTCTGTTAAAATATACATTTAAAAAAAAGATATAAACAAAAAAAAAAAGGAAATTATTTATAATAAAGAGAATCAATAAAAAAAAATCAGAATAAGGAACATGCGACATGCAATCATTCAAATGTGCAATTTTTTTCATTTGTCATTCATTTTTGAAAATTTCAACGTGTTTCCCAATTTTCTTTATTTTATTTTTTCTTTAAAATTTACAATAAAATTTTTTAAAATATTATTTACAGTTATTTAAATCATTGAAATTTTCGTAAATTTTACAAATGCTACTCTAAAAATAGATAAAAATTTTAAAAAAACATTTCAAATTTCGTTTCCATAATGTAAAAAATTAAACATTCGTATTTCAATTATTATTTTTTTTTTCAATAAGAAAAAATATTTAATTTTTAATTTCAAATTGAGAATGCCAATATATTAAACGCGTTTAATTTTTTACCTTAAATTTATTTTACTTATTATTTACACACTAAGCTACCAATTCTTAAGTAATACAAAAAAATTAAATGCTTCAATTTTACAAATAAAAAAAAAAAAAGAAAAGAAAAAGAACTTTGAATTGTAAAATATTTCGTCCTTTTTTTTTTCAAATTGAAATACTGAATATTTTTTTTTTTATAAACTTTTGAAGCATTTAAAATTTTTCTTAAAAAAAAAAAACAAAAACAATAATTTTTAAACATTCCACGCAACATGCATTTAAAAAATTTACAAAAAAAAAAATTATAAAATTAACTTAAAAATTAAACTTATAAAAATAAATTATAAAAAAAAAAAAAATAAAATAAAATAAATTATTATTTTTTTTTGTGTGCAATAAAATAGCGCCCTGACGCTCGTAACTTCGTCACGTGTTCAATATACATATTTTTTTTATTTTTTATTTTTTTTAAATGTTGAAAAAAAAAAAACGTTGGTACTGTAGTGACGATTTTATATTTTTCTTCTTTTTTAACACATATTTTTTAAATACTTTTCTTAAAGAAAATTAATTTCGTTATTTTTGTATAAAATTTTTTTTTCAATGTGAACGCGTCCAATTTGAATTTCATGTTTGGTTTCTTTTAAATTTATCAATTAAAAAAACAAAAAAGGAAATTTTTTTAATTACCTGTTTCAAATAAAATTTGTTAATAATTATAAGAAAAAAATATTAAAAAAAAACAAATTTTTTTTAACATATTTTTCTTACAATGAAAATTAATAAAATTTTGACAAAAAAAATTTTTCACATTTTACAAAATTTTGAAAATATATATATGTTTTTATTTTTTTTTTTTATTTTAAATTTTCACCATAATTTTTTCAAATTAAATTAATTTTTTTAAATTTAATTAATTGAATTGAATTGATTTTAAATAAAATCTTAATTAAATAAAAAAAAATTATATGATACATTTAATTACTTATTAATTTTTTATTTATTTTTTAATTCTGTCTGAATTTAATACCAATTGAAAAAAACAAAAAAAAAAAACAAAAAAAGTAATTAGATTAAGTATAGTAAATAAACAAATTTTAATTTGAAATTAATTATTTATCAGTATAAATTGTTATTGTCATTTTTTTTTTATTTTTTATTTATTTTTTTTTTTTTAAATAAAAATAATAAGAAAAATGAAAACATTCTTATACACATAGAATAATATGATTATGATAAATATATATTATTAATTATTTATATAATTAAGGTTAAAATATAGACTATTTTAGATTAGAAACAAAAATTAATTGATATGCTTATGTATTTTTTTTAATTTTTTTTTATATATATAGGAATTTTTAAATACGATTTTAATTGAGTACGTATCATGTTTGTATGAGTAGATAAAAGATATATTAGATAATATAGATATAGTATACATACAATTGAAAGAAAAGGCAGAATTTTTAGAAAGAAAAAAAAAAGTACATAATAGTGAACAGAATTAAGATAAGAAAGATTAAGGATACACACTTTAAGGCGCAGAAAAATTTTTTTACATTACTTATTTAAAAACATAGGACATGTGTTTTTTAGAAGATTTTTCTTGAGCTTTAGTTTTTTTTTTCTTCTCTAAACACAAACAAATATTTTTCTTGAAACTTTAAACCAAAAAAAAACCCTACAGAAATGTTGTTTTTTTTTTCATAATATTTTCTTTAGTCCTTTTTTTTTCAAATTTTTATTTAACTGATTTTTCTGTGAAAAATATATAACTTTTTCACAATAATTTTGTATCTTAAAATTTCAAAAAAGAAAAAAAAAATCTTTTGTATTGTACAGAGAAGTTTTGTTTTTTGTTTTTAAAGAATTTATTTACATGCAGATAAAATACCGGTTGCAGTGTGTGCAATTTATGTGATTTGTGCAGTAAATTTGCATTCACTGACCCATTCAGTGTGTCGTTAATAAAAAAAAAAAAAAAAACTAGTATTATTTATTTTAAAGTAATTTTTTTTTTTACTGCAATTTTAAATTTGAAAAATATACAAACTAGAATTATTATTTATCATTTTATTAATTGTCTTTTTTTTTTCTTCTTCTTTTGTTATGAATTTCAACTAGGAAACAAGCGCTTTCTATGAAAAAAAAAAAATTATGATGATTCTGCCTTATGAAAATTTTTTAATTAAAAAGGATAATCGTCTTTTTCTGGAAATTTTTATTGAATATGTTTTTATTTTGTTTCTGTCCTTTTTTTTTTTTGTTTTTTTTTTTCTTTGTATAAAATGTAGGTTTATGTTGTATTTGATGTAACATAATAAATAATAAATAATTTTTTTTTTTTAAATATATTTTAAAATCAAATTGCCGGAATATATATATCGAATATGTATAATTAATTAATTATCTTATTATACAAAACATTTTTGTACTGCGGTCAATAGCAGTTTTTTTTTTTTTTTTTAATTTATATAATAAATAAAATATATAGCTTTCACCTACACAATTTTTTTTTTTTCTGTAAATTTGAAAAATAAATAAATAGAAATTTTTTAATTATTTATTTATTTTTTTTTAAACAAAAAAAAAAAAGGTTTACAAAATAAAGTAAAACACTTAAATTCGAATAAAATATCAAATGTAAATTAAATAGGAAAACATTTTTTTTTGTAATCGCAATTTTTGTTTTGTTTTTGTAATTCGAAAACACATTACAAGAGAATGAAAAAAAAAAATACGTATAATTAATTAAAATCATATCAAATAATTAAATGGAATTTTCAATAATGTAAACAATTTAAATTAAAATACATTTGAAATATAAAAAAAAAATGTTTTTTTTTTTAATATATTGGAGTGTTGGATTTTTGTTTTATCAAAAAGTTTGTTCGTGTTTTATTGTGTTTTTTTTTATTTTTTTTTTCAAATGAATTTGTATAGAAAAATCAAGGAATTTTATTTTGCGCTGTAGAATTATTATTTGTTTTTATAGTGTAATTAAAATAATTGAATAAATTTATTGATTGTATTTGGAAATTGTTGATTTTTAAGTTGTTTTTTATGTTAAACATTGGGTTTTCTGCGCAAGTAGTGTGTTTATTTATTTATTTATTTATTTTTTTTTTTGTGTTTTTAACTCAATAATGTCGAAAATACACAAAAAGTATTGTAAAAAAAATTTTTTTTTCTATACCTTAAAGCCAATTTTTATTTAAATTTTAATTTAATTTAATTTTAATTGAAAAAAAAACACCACAAATGCATTTCGAGCATTATTGAATCATAAATATTATAGAATGAAATTTATGAAATATATAATTTAGAAAAACAAAAATAGTACATGTGAGTAGTTTCATGAAAATGAGCTTCAACAAATTTATGTAAAAGGAAACGTTAGGCGTATTTGACGTGAGGTTATGTTCAATCCAACGTCACTTTTAGCAATTAATTTTTTTTCTTCTAAAGGTCCCTTTTTTCATTAAACCACTCACATAAATAGAAAATATTTTCACAGAATATTTTAAAACAAAAATAGAAAACAAAAAAAAATAACATATACACAAAACACAGGAAGAATAAAATTCAAAAACCAAAGAAAAAAAAAATCGTAGAAATTTTCATCAAACTAGAAAAACCAAAATAATATGAAAACTCAGTAAAAATTTTACAGTTGATATTTTATTTAAAATTTAAATCAGAAAAAGAAAATAATAAAAACAAAAAAAAAAAATGAACAAATCAATAAAAATTAATTAAAACTCAAATCAAAATTAATAAAATGTAAAAATCAATGAAAATCTCAAGAAAAATGAAAAACAATAGAACAAACAAATTTTACACAAAACTTAAATAAAAAAAAGTTATTTAGCAAGATACTTCACAATGTATACATCTAGATATATATGAAGAAATATATATTTAGTATAAAAAAAAAATAATATAATAGATTTTTTTTTTTAACAGAACTGTCCAAAATTTTGTTTTCTTTTTTTTTTTTTAAAGAAAAAATTTATTAAAATGAAATTTTGAAATGTAAAATTGAAATTGATAATTTTTTCTTATTAATTTTGTTTTTTTTTTTGGTTTCTTTTTTTTTAAGAAAATAATAAAATTCATTTTATAATTTTGTTATAAAAATTCAATAAAAAAAAAATTTGTATAGACAAAAAAAAAAAAAACAAACGATATGGTTCTTTACAAATAGATATAGCAAAATTGTTTAAAAAATTTTGTTCCTTTATAATAAAATCCAATTATATGTATATGTAGCAAAATTTTGATAATATATATATATATATATATATATACGTATATAATTATGTAATATATGAAAAATTTGATTTTTTTTTTTTTTTTGAACAATAATCATAATAAAATGTATTATTTATTATTTGAACGACACGTCACGACACGTATTAGGGCAAATAAGTGCTGTTGATACATACATAACATACCCCTGACGGGGGGAGCCCCGTCGACTTGTAGCCTTAAATTAGATGCTCTTCTTGAAAATCGTATAGTATGCCAATTATTATCATTTAAGACTGTTTGACCAGCCAATAAATTCTATAAAAAATTGAAAAAGAAAGGAAAAATTTAGTTGAAAAAAAAAAAAAAAAAAAACAAATACGGAAAATTTTTTCTTTTATCTAAAATGAAAATTTTTGTTCAAGTAAATTTAACAAACTCAAAGGATTATATATGATTTAAAGAGAAATATAGATTTTTAAAAGTATAATATATTTAATGCATAATGTATGGTAGAAATTTAAATTTATTACCTTTTCACGATCTCCAAGTCTAACACTGGCACGTATACGACCTGCAACTAAAGCAATTTCTAATCTATCCGGTGAATTTGATTCAGCACTGGTCAATAGTAATAAACCAACAGGACGTCCTGTTTTAAACCTTAATACTAGCTCTTCGGTTTGTGTTTTTGTACCCTGACCATTTCCTAACCATATAGTCATATGTTGGCTACCATTAAAAGCTAAGGTAGCTGATTCTCGACCACATGTTGGTCCAGTATATAATGTTGCTGAACAATCACATATCGGTCGATTCCATCCTTCTGTACATGTACCACCATTCATACATGGTGATGGTGATCCTCCACATACATTAGCTTGTATATGACATGATGGCTTTACAGCAGCTAAAGTATATAATATACAATTTTAAATTAAGAATAGTAATTAAACTAAATGATTTTAAAATGTACGTATACATTATACGTATGTATGTATAGTCATGTATAGTATGTATTTGAATTGTATACATTTTATATACATATGTATGTATGTACAAGTAGGTATAGATATATTGGGATACAAAAATGAAATATATATTTAATATTTACCTGAATCTTGTTGTCTAGCAAATGCTGCTATATCAATTGGTTTACCACTTAATACTAAATCTCTGAGGCAACCAACAAATCCTTGTCGTAATGTTGCTGTCCATATAGCTGGTGGCCAGTTAATACTTGTATATGGTGGACCAGTACCACCAATATACATTTGTCCATCTAATTCTAAAATTGTTGCATCTCCAGGTGTACGAAATTCATTCCATTGTCCATCAACACTTACTTTACCATCTCTACCATTACGACGTAATATTAAATCATGCCAATCACCATCATCAACACGTCTTCTTGATGCACGTAATTTAACAGCACCAGATCCTAAATCTAGATGAACGTATATATGGCCATTTAATAGTTCAATGGCAAAGAGAATGGGCTGAAACGATTTTTTCTGCTTCTAATAAGTTAGTTCTTATTAAATAATTATTAAACTAGAAATTCATATAAATTTTATATTTGTACAGTTATAAAAATTTAAGTATCTTTTCTAAGTAAAATTAATTACAAATGTACAATTAAAGTTGTATAACATACACTTATGTATTACTATAAAAATTGTTGTATTGCTTTTAAAAAAAAAAAACTGTAAAATATACTTCCTTTTTTATTTTTAAACTTTTTTTCCTTATTTTATTTTACACAAAAAAAGTTTTTTGTTTTTTATAGAAAAAAAAAAAAAAATGAAGATTTATTTTTTATTTTTAAGCTTACGTTTTTTGCTCTAGGTGGTCGACTTCCTGTTGTAAGGATAATTAAACCATTGGGTTCTTTTGTACGGAATTTAAATGAAATTGAGCTTTGTTTTCCTGTCTCCCATGGTGGTAGAATCTAGTTTTATGTTTGTTTTGATTTTATAATGAAATAATAGAAAAAAAAAAATTAATAAAAAAAATAGAAAAATATTTTTAATAACAAAAAATAAATAGTAATAATTTTTTTTATTATTTATTATACACAAGAAAAAAAAAATTATTGTAATTTGTAAGCAAAATTCATAAGAAAAAAAGTGTAATTCGAGTTCAAAAGTTTTATTCAATTTGAAAGAAAAAAAATAATATTTTAATATAATTTTTCATCATTTCCAAGGAAAATATATACAAAGGAAATCTTATTTTAAAATGAATAATTTATATTTTGCAGTGAATTTTTACATAAAAACAAAAAAAACAAAAAAATGAAGCCATTAATCACGATTTCCTAAATGTATCTTCTAATTTTATTTCAATTTTAAAATAATTATTTACAGTAAAGTGAAAATTAGAAAGAAAAAGAAGAAAAGAAGAAAAAAAAAAACAACTTATTGTTATTTGTTGTAAAGCAAAAATCCTTTATAACTTTTAGTTTCAATTTTAAAATAAAATCCGAAGGCAAAATAAAGTTAGGAAATTATCAATATTCTATTTTGTGCATCAAGAAAACAACTTCAATTGTTTAAAGTAATTTAAAACTTTTGTTTTATATTTCCTTTCTTACTGCTTCTAAATTCATTGTAATATTCTTCTTTTTTTTAAAAGTTTTAAAATTTTTCACCTCTAATTCGATGTACAATTTCTTATATTGTATCCTTTATTGTGTATATATTTTATTTATTTATAAATAGAAAGTTTTTTCTATCTGTAAAACACTGAATAACACATTTATAAAATAAAAGTTTCCGTATTTATTTATTTTTTTGTAAATTTTTTATGCGCTAGTTATACACTGTTTGAAAAATAGGAAAAAAAAAATATATAGTTTTTGAATTGTTCTAAAGAAACAAAGTTTTCGAGTTAAGTTTTTTGTTTTTCTGTATGTATACATAAATGTACAAATACAGAGATAGATTTACTATATTTATCTATATATAAAAAAAAAAAGGTTTCGAATTTGAATAAAGAAGTTCTTATTAAATAATTTGTTTAGTATCTTAGACAAAGTTTTAAGAGTGTGTGCGAATAGTACCTATAAATGATATACGTAAATTTTCGAAATACTAAATTGTTTCCAGAAAATTTCCAATTTCAAATTTAGTATGTTTGTTCTGTGCGAATTGTAATCCATCCTAAATTGTATTTCATATTTGATATTTGACAGCGGTGGAATATTGTTTAGAAATTAATAAGAAATTAGAAATAATATTAATTATTATTAAAAAAAATTATTATGGACATTACTAACAACGAAATTGCAGTTATATTATTTTCAAGATTAATTTTTTTATATGTATAATACCTACACAATAAAAAGAAAAAAGAGAATTTTAATCTAGTAGGCTAGATTATTCCTAAATTAATTTAAGAACCTCGAAAAAATACTAAATCGAACTAGGTACACTATCGATATTCCAATAAATTTATTTTAGGTATAATTTAGGTAGTATTCGCACACACCCTAAATATAGAATTAAAAAAAAAAACTAATAAATAAAATGATAGTAAAAGGATTATTTTCTATAAAACTTAATGTGGAAAATTTAAATTGAATTTTTCAACTTAAGTATAAATACAATATTGAATATGATAAAATAATAAATATTTTGATTATGAAATTTATATTTGAATATTTTTCGATAATAAAGTCAACAATTAGAAACAATAAAGTTAAAGATTTCTTATACAATTATGAAATTACTATTGAAAATCAAAATTATTTCTAACAAAAGTAAAATTGATTTCTTTGAATAATTTACAATTGAATTTTATGTATGAATGAGTATCTTGTAATCAAAAATTTAAAATAAAATGTATATACCTACTCAAATATATGTACATATTTATGTATTAAATAAAATTTTAAATTACATTCGGAAATTATTTATAAAATCATAAAAAAGAAATTTTTTTAATTGAAAAATTTATTATCTATGTTCAAGAAAATGTATGATAGTAAAATATATTTCAATTACGATTTATAGTTCCTGTAGAGTTATTATTTAATTTAATTTTCTTATATACTTATATTTTTTTTTAAATTATTTTTACTAGAAATTGTGTGTAATAAAATGTGAACATGCAAATATTCTTTTTTTTTTTTTATTAATTTAAACTGCATAAAATAAAATGTTATTCATGTTAAATATAAATTTTTTTTTATTATTATTCTTTTTATTTTTTATTTTTGTTTTTTAATAATAAGATAAAAAGTATCTTACCAAATGTGAATCGCGTGTTGTAAATGTAACTGGATCTTGTGGATCACCAGCTGGACATTGATAATCAATTCTACCAGCTATTTGAATTAATTTTGAACCACTTTTAGCTAAATCAATTAAATTTAAACGTAATGTATCTGCAGAGAATTCAACCTATAGAAAAGGGATAAAGTGAAAATAAGAAAAAAATATAATCAGTTAAATAAATTGAAACATATAAAAAAAGATGAAATTGTCCTAGATGAGGATTTTTAATCCTAGAATTGAATAATCAAAGGCACCGCACTTGATAGATGGAGATTTAAAACCATAGACAATCGTAAACCTATGAAACTCTCAAATAAAAATCTAGTGAAATTTTTGAAAGGACTTTTCCACGAATCCAAACTCTTCAACTAGACCAAGTGAAAATGGATTTGTATACTAATATAAACTTATTAGTATAGGTATCAGTGTCAGGGAACGAAACCAGGACCGTTTTTTTTTTTGCAAATGTATATATACACTAGTGGCTTTGAGACTTATTTTAAACACGATTTTTTTTAGCTATAATCTTGAAAATTCATCAGTTCCTCCCATTGATGAGTTCTACGCAATTTAAGTTTAATAAGTGTTTGCACTTGTATGAAAATGCAATGGGAAATTTTATGTTTCTTACCTTGTTTTGTATTTTATCTTGGAAGCTAAAAAAAAACACAAGACAACCGTAAAGGATATAATTTTGAAGACGACACTTTTACAAATATTTTTGACAAAAAATTACGGTTTTTGATAGTCTACGGGATGCTGAGTGAGATATATCTCTTTAAAACAAAAATTTCAGAGTTTCCATGCAAGAATGTATTGCCAATTTTCGAACAAACATACATATTTATGTATATGTATGTATGTATTTTTATATTACAGTTAATTTTGTTTTTTATTTATCTCTTAACTATCCTTATTATTAATATAATTTTTAATTTATAAGGATGTTTCATATAGTATATAATGTATATTTAACAAACCTTTCGTAAACAACCAACAAAATTATTATGTACACGTGCACCAAGTAATGCTCTAGGATTAACAGCACCACCAACATATACACGAGATGACGATAACATGGTAAATTTTCCAGCAATATGTGAATGATCCGTGTAAACATCATCAACAACTGTTACCAACTATTTATACGAAAAAAACATTAAAAAAAAAAAACGTAAAAAAAGTAGAAAAATTTCAGAATCAAAAAAAAAAATATACATATGTACTCGTATGTCTGTACATATGTTACACATAATGAGATAATTATTACGTGAAAGAGAAAATCTTAATTAGAAATTAAATAAATAATTTATTTGATTTTAATTATGAAGGAAACTCATATTTTTTTTTTCTCCAAAAGGATTCAAATTTATGTTATCATTTGTGTAGTTTTTTTTTTTATTTTATTTATTTTTTTTTTATTACAGCCAATTTATATATTTCTATGGTTATTTTAGAAATTTTTGTTACATTTTTTATTTTTACTAATATATCTAAACAAGACAAGATAAAAAAGTGAAAGTAGATTACTTTTGATTTAATTTTCGAAGAATAAAACCAAAACCAAAAAAAAAAAAAATTTTTCTTAATAACCACAAGAACTTTTCTTTTCACCCAAAATGATCTTTATATAAATCGTTTTTATCTTAATGAGATTTTTATCAAAAAATGTTTTTTTTTTCTTAAGATTCTTAAATAAATATAGATTAAAAAAAAATTCACAGAGAAAAAAAAAAATATTTGTTTTAGAATTAATGTCAAAATATTTCCTTTATTACTTTAATATTTTATAAGGAAAGCATGAAGGATAATTATTATTAGATAAAAATGTATTTTGCTAACTTCAAGCTAAAAGCTTTTCTTCCCATGATATAGGGAGAAAGAAGAAGAAAAATATAAATGAAAATTGAAGAAGGAAAACAAAAAAAAAAAAAACTTTAAAAAAAATTTAAAACCAAAAGAAATGAAAAATGTTTCTATTCTTTCTTTTTTTTATGGTTTTTTTTTTGTATCTGTGTTTTGTTGTTGTGCTTTTTTTCTTTCATTTTATCGCTTTTCTTATTATTTTTTAATTCAGCTGTAAAATGATACACTATACATTATCATTTATCTATATTTATATACATTTAATACATGGGATAGGTGTGTGAATGATGGGTGTAAATTTTTCTTTTTCAGTTGCTTTTTCATTTTTCTTTCAATTTTGTTTTTTTTTTTGTTGTTTTGTTTTATATTTATTGTATTGTGTGTTAAGAAAGAAAGAACAAAAAAAAAAAAAAATAAGTGAGAAGCAAACAACAGAAAATAGTCAAGTGAAAGCATGAAAAAAATTTAAAATTTAAAAGAAAAACTAAGCCAGAAGAAAAAGAATAAGAAGATGAAAAAAAAAATGAAGTCATTGAAAGTAATTGCATTCTATGAAATTCCATCCTTTTGAAATGAGCTTCCTTAATCATTACGATTATATTGTCATTTTAAGCATTGGAGTGTATGATATTTTCTTTTTTTTTTGTTTTTTGTTTTTTTTCAAATTTTCATTATAATCATTTTGTTTTTCTTTTTGTTTTCTTTACACTTTATTTTTGTTCAATTTTATGTGTGTTCTATAATATTTATGTTTTTTTTAAATATTTTTTCTCAATGTTTTACAAAGAAAAGAAAAGTTTTCTACTCACCCGACAAAAGCTTGTGATTGATGATATCTTGATAGAGAAAATTAGATTTCATGTTTTTTTTATATTTTATTTTATTTATTTATTTTTTTTTTGTGATTTTTTATGAAAAATAAAAATGGTATTTTTGAAGTTGATATAGAAAAAAAAAAAAAGTTTTAGTTAGTATATAATTTTCATATTTATGTTAAAAAAAGAAGAAAAGATTAAAATTTCAATTTGATTAATTTTATACCTCTTGTATTCGACGATGAACGGTCACTTTATGCCATTGATGATCATCGAAACGTACACGTGATGGTTTTATATGCATTTCTTGTTTACCATTTGAAAGACCCATTGTTAAGGATACACCACCATCACGTAAAGCTAAATTTAAATAATCTGTTCCATGACCTGTGAAATAAAAAAAAAAAATGAAATAAAGAAGATTAAAATAAGAAAGTTAGATCTTTGTTGTTGACAATTCTTAGTCTATAAAGTCTTATTTTATAATAAGTAATTGAATTTCTAAATACATATGTTTATTATGTTTCGTATGTACTTTTTTAATTTTTCTGAACAAAAAAACGTGCTTTAGTGTTTTTAATTTTAGGAAAATATTACACCAATCACCTGAAATTTTGTAAGATTATTTTTGACTTGAAAAAAATAAAGCCATACTTTCTCCAAAATAATGCCATTTCCTACCAAAACTTAGTTTTTCCTGCAAAATTAACATTCTGCCGAGAAGGGAATTTTGAAAATTGATCATGGTAGTTACCATAATAACCAAAAGTAAATCTATCATATTCGATAGTTTACGTTACCAAAAGTAACCAGTTATCTTATTCGAATATTTACCTTTTCGGTAAATGGTTTGTTACCACAGTGATCAAATTTTTTCAATAGTTGATTTGGTTACTTACCATATTGGTGAATTTTCGAAATTCCCCGAACTGAACCCATCATATGAAAATATGGACTGTCGGAAACAACGAAGGAATTTTTTCTCACTCTCGTCAAACTTAATAAGTTTCCAGGGCACTGTTGGTATCGGGTATAGGTATCGAAACCTCAATAGTATTGAAGGTATCGTGACGTCCGTGATTATTATTATCAGTCTGTCAGCCGTCAGCCACAACCGAGAATACATACATATGTATATTCATAGATTTCCATAACACAAATTTTTAAAATCAATACACCTAAGTATTGTATTTTTGCAAACGAAGTATGTAGTTCCTCAAATTCACTTTTCAATAAAAATGTGATCCAATTTGATGTGTGTTAGAGATAAGGAAATTTTAAACAATTTAAAAAGAACATGACAGGATAATAAATAATACGCTTTGTCCTTTATTTGAATTATTGCTTTATACTTTTCAAAATTTCATACTTTTATATGATTTTATTTTATTTTATTTTGTGAATTTACAATTTTAATGAATGTTAAATTAAATAATTATGCAAATGATGAAAAATAAAATTTTGAAGAAAAATAAAATGAAAAAAAAAAAAAATCAACTCTTTCACTTGTCCTTGATTCAAGTTTTAAGATATATTTTTAGATAACGTTTTTATTTATTTATTTTTTTTTAAATATACAAAAATATCTTTAAATTTGATCATTTTTATATTATTATACGTAAAATTGATATTATAATTTTGCATTTACATGTATGTATGTGTGTGTATTTGTATGCATGTATATTTTTAAAAATATAAAAATTTCATTTTTATACAAATATTCTTGAAGTTTTTATTTTTCTTGTTTTTTTTTCTTATTCTTTTGTTAAAAGATTTTTTTTGTTTGAATTCTCTTGAGATAAAATATTCTATAAAATTGAAGAAAAAAAGTTCGTTTCCTTTTTAAAATTCAGTAGAAAAAAAATAAAGGCGGTTTTTCATTTTAAATATCAAATTTTTTTGTATTTTTGGAGTAAAATTGAGGGAAAAAAAATTGAAAAGAAATAAAAATAAACGAAAAAACGAATTTAATAAACTGTTTGCTTATACATATTATGTATGTACGAATATATTGTGTATAATGTTATAATATTATATATGTATTTTAAAAATTCAGAAACAAAACACGATTCGTCTTTGAAATATCATCTTCAAGGGCGATTATATACTTTTTTAGTATTAAAAGAAGAGAAAAAAAAAATCGAATACATATCTATATATGCACAGATGTGGTATATTGATAAAATAAATATATATACGAGTATGTATAACGGAAAAGAAAATATGTGAATATATATTTAGCATAAAAGCTACTGTACATAATATGTATGTAAATACAAACATATTATATAAAGTTTGTTGAAATAAAATGCATCTTAAAAGTGTTTGTTTTTGTTTTTATATTTTTCATTTGAAATTTCTACAAGAACTTAACGATGCGGTTATTCATTCAGATATAATGCATATGTACATATATATAAAATATATTACATACTAAGTATAGGTTTATATATGTATGTAGTATGTGGTGTGTGTGGTTATCAAAATTTTTAACATTTTATTTGTTATCAAGAAGAAAACAAAAATTGTTTTTCAATGTTATATTGGTTATAAAGTACATTTTAGGTATTTACTTTAAAAAAATAAATAAAAACTAAAAATGTTAAAGGATTTTCGTTTGAAATTTTATATTCGTTCACGTATTTATGAAAAATCTTTAATATTTACAAAATGTGTCTAAATATAAATAAAAAAATTTAGAAAATAAAATATTAAAGAAGAAAAACACAAAAAAAAAAAACATCACATAACTAAGAAAAGATAATAATTCTTCATTTTATAACTTTACTTATTTTTTTTTTTTTTTTTTTTTTTTTGTCAAATAAATTTCTATTTGATTTTTTAATCTTTTGTTTGAAAAATCTAAGAAAAATGTTTTTATTTTCTATTTTATTTTCAATTTAATATTAAATTCAATGTTTTTTTTTTATTTCAAAAAAAAAAAAAAAAGTGTAATGTACCCGAAACTAATGCAGTTTACTCAACCAAATATAAAACATTTTTATGGAATTTTAACGAGAAATGAGGTAGAGAGTACAAAAGGGCACAGAAGAATAAATACTACATTAAAATTGGAGAAAAAACAAAAAAAAAAGATATTATAGTGTAGTAGAAAAAAGTATGTATATGTAAAATTCTTGGGTTTATCCTCTGGGAATTCTATTCTAAAATAAAATTCGACTTTTTTTTCTTCTTATTATTCTTCTTACATTATCACTGTATTAAGATATGCAGATATAAGATAACATATAAAGCATTATTTGTATTAAGAATGAATGAATGCAAATCATATAAAAATTGTAAAAATAATTTATTTGACAATGCAAAAATGGTTTTTATGTAATTTTTTTTTTTTTTTTTCATATTATGAAATATTATTCATATAATTGAAGAAAAAACAAATGTAGTTTTTTTTTTCTTCATTTCTTTGTTAAATTCAATGGTTTTGAAATAAAGAGAAAGTCATTACGTAAGATTGGAAAAAAATCAGAAAATTAAATGAAAAAAAAAAAAAATTATAAATTTTTTGTATTTTTATAAATGTGATATGGTAAAATATTGGAAATTTGTAAAATGGATAATTATTTATTGTGAAAATACAAAATATTACGATTATTATCCTGAAAGATATAATTTAAATTTTTTAAAAATTTAACTACAGAAATTTATAAGTACTTTTTTAAAAATCTCAGGTGAAAATACAGGTTTTTTTTGGTATTGTTGTTGGTCAAAGTTTTTCAAATAAGTAGGCTAAGATGGATTGGATATGTGAATAGAACGAGAGATTGTGATTGTTATAAAATACTTCTAATAAGTAACATACTTATATATATGTACATATCTAAATGATAAAAGACCCAGGGGAAGGCCCAGGAATAAATATGGTGGTATGTAGTGTCAAAGGACATCGTCAAACTCCAAATATAAAATTGGAGATAAAAGTCAAATAATAGAGACCAATGAGAGCAGATTTTCTTAGGGACCAATGAACTTTTCAGGACTTTAATGCCGTAGAGGCGTAGAAGAAGAAAACATTTTAAATTTAAATTTGATGTACATACGAGTATATGTACCCAAGAAAGAAAAATAAATGTGTTAGTCGATATCTACTTTTCATCGTTTTTCTGTAAAAAAAAAAAACAACTCAAGTTCAAGGTCAAATGTTATGGAGGTACTTTCAAAAATATTACTTAACTCTACCTCCATAGTCTAAGTTTTAAACAAGTAAAAAAAACAAAAGGACATGAAATTGAAAAAATAATAAAATGAATTTTTCTTTAAATTTCTAAAAAGGTAAAATAACATTGTCGTAATTGATTTTTATAAAAAAACAAAATTATATTCATGACGGTCATTTCATCAATGTCTAAACATTAAGAGCCCTTGTAATCAATTTAATTTTTAAAAAAGAAAACAGTACTTTGTTTTTTTTTTAGTGAAGTGTTTATCGATATTGAAGGTTTTTTTTTTGTTTAGTGGTGCTTTAGTTGTTAAAAATAATATTAAGATAAAATCTAAACTGTCAACATAATCATGATAATATAAAAAGGATCCCATTGCAGAACGGAAATTAAGTCATTTCAATAAAATGAAGAAAAAAGAATGAAAACAGAAAATACTTTATTTTTGAGTGTATAGTCCTTATGAAGTCTTATTAAATAAATGTGTTACGTTTTATATATTACAATGAAAAATATTGTCAAAGAAATAATATAAAATTTACATTGTTATACACATATATTGTATGTCATGCATGTAAACCCTGTAAGGTATATCATGTATATGAAACTAAAATCTAAAACTCAGGTATTTTTATTATAAAAATGTTGATTTTAACTGTCTTTACGATTTATTTAATGTGATTTTTTTTTATTTTATTATTATTCTTCTTCTTCTTCTTTATATGTATTGTGTGTATAAATAATTTTAAATGTTCAATAAACGATAAAAGCTTTTTAAATGTTTTTTTTTTCTTTTTAAAGATTGCAAAATAGTACAATCGATATGACTTTATTTGTATTTTTTCTATATACATACATATATATATACAGTCAAAGTCCTCTAACTCGAAATCTCTATAACTCGGATTTTCCTTTAACTCGAATTTTTTAGGCCTTTTTTCGCGCTCCCTTCAAATTTCTATATAAAAAATATCCTCTAAGTCGAAATTCCTCTAAGACGAAAATTCCTCTAAGTCAACATTTTTTTCAACGTTCTAGAGACCTGTAATTTCTCTAACTCGAAATTATGCACAGCAAAAAATTGTAAAACAAAAATAAAAAGGGCTTCTATTTCATTTTATTTTTGTGTACACATTTCCTATTGTTCTAATATTTTTTTCAAAACACAAAAAAATAAGAAAATGTTCTCTTTCATATTTTATAAATATTTTCAAGTATGTATCATTTAAATATATTTTTAAGATTTTTAAATAATAAATTAGATCTAATATAATGGAATTCCTGTCCTTTTATTTCTAACAAAATCTTTACTTTTGTTATATGCAAATCCTTTAAATACGTAATTTTTTTAATATACACAGTCCAAAACATAATTCAATATATTGATAAAGAAAATATAGTTATTTCCTTTTAAACGATATTTAGTATATGTATGTATGTATTTAGGATCGAGAAACTATAATTGCATCATTAAAGAAAAACGGACACAAGAGCGGTGGAAAGAAAGGTTAAATATGTAGAGTTTATTAATAATAAGTTTAAAAAGAAAAGAAAAAAAAAAACAGAAAAAAATATTTTGAAATTTTTCAACCTATAAAATTAGCAAATTCTATACATATTTAGATATGTATGTGTTTCTTATATTATGTAGTTAGCAAAAAAATTAATTTTTTTTTCCAATCTCTATAACTCGAATTTCTTCTAAAATCCCTTTAACTCGAACTTATTTTGATGGCAGCTGACGATTCGACTTAGAGGAATTTGACTGTATATATTTCAAATTTCATCTTTATCGAGTGTAAAATAAATAGAATTTTCTATATATACTCGTATATAATTATTTATTGAAGATGAAAGAAAAGAAAACAAAATGTATATTTTGCTATCGTCTTTTGAAACAATTTTAATGTTTTCTTTATCTACTTGTATTTTTGTAAGGACATAAAGAAAAAAGAAAATTATAAAAAAAAAAGCAGGAAAACCAGAACAACAATATTTGATGAGACGTAAGTACTGTTGTATGTATTTGTTTGTTTGGTTTTTTTTTTTTTTTAAATTAAAATCTTGGAAAATTGACTTTTTATTTTGTATTTTAACTAAACGAATTTTTTTTAAATGAAACAAAAAAAAAAAAAAGACATTTTTTTTTTGTTTTTGTGTTCTACATGATGAAATTGCCTTGAAACAGAAAATAAATTGGGTCACATTTAGAAAAATATAAGGAGTACCAATATTTAGAATTTTTTTATTAAGAAAAAAAAGGATAGAGAAGTTTGAAAAAAACACAGTTTGGAGAAAAAAGAAGATTTTGCACATTTTTCAATTATTTTATTTAAAAATGTGTTTTAATGTTAGCGAAATTTAGAAATTGAAAAGGAAAATATACAGGATTACCTGAAACAATTATTCCAATGATTAAAAAAATAAAATTTGTGAGGTTTTAATTTTTATTTCGTCATCAGTGACATTTCATTTAGAAATATTTTTCTAGGATTAAAAAAAAAAAAGGGTATTTTACTTACATCCACACACTTTCGGTTCTACATTCTAAGTATTTAGATCTTTGGCCTTAACTTTAGTCCTTTTGACTATTTTTCTGTCATACATCCACCTACAGTTTAAAATGGAATGCAAACCACTAAATTCTTTGATAGCGAACGAATTTATTTATGTATGTATGATTTTTCCATTTTTTGTCATTCGCTACTTAATACCGATTATTTACATATATAC
Organism: Bombylius discolor; assembly: GCA_939192795.1. Lineage (NCBI taxonomy): Eukaryota > Metazoa > Arthropoda > Insecta > Diptera > Bombyliidae > Bombylius > Bombylius discolor. The sequence continues at coordinate 13,751,851 of OW584241.1, read as the reverse complement.
AAATTCAAATGAATTGGTAATCATGTAAAGTGAATGAAAGATACTATCTGTTCTTTGAAAAATACATATTCATAAGGAAATATTTTTCTACTTTGAAACCTTTGTAAATTTCTAATTAGTTAATTTAAAAAGACTTATGAATTTCTAGAAATGTAAACTAAATACTAGATAGATACTTTGAAGTTAAAGTTGTGGGTGGAATAATTTGTGATCGGTAATTTTTTTTTCACTTAATGTTTTGTTTTAGTCCTTTTTTTTTTACTTAGAATTTGAAAATTGAAGATTTTATAATTGGAATTTAAAAAAAAAATAGAAATATTTTCTCATAATCATCTTATAAAACTTAAAATTTTGAAAATTAATTTCAGTTTCAATATAAAGTTTCCATGTGACAGATTAATTTATGCTAAAAAGCTCTAGGACAAAAAATTGTATAATAACTTTAATATTATAAATATTTGATATTTGTCAATTTTCATCTGAAATTTATGTGATGAAATGAAAAAACTCAATTCTTGTAAAAATTGAATTTACATCACTTTCAAAATAAACGGTTCAAATTGTTTTTTAAATAAAAATTTCTAAGAATTTTGTAATATGAAAAATTGAACAAGGTTTTTTTTTTTAAATTCTGATATGTATTCGCATTTGATATTCAGTCTATAAATTCACATACCAAAAAAGTTCGTTCTAGTTAAATGTTTTAAAAATTCTTTAAATAATAAAATTGTACAAAAATAATATGTACACTTTCATTATATTTCCAAGATAATTTTTTCATTCTTCAAAATCACTTTCAACGTATATAAAATTCGAAATCTACAGTGTAATTAATTATATTTTATTTTCATATTGAATGAGGATCAAAGGATTATATTCAATTAGAAAAGATTTATTACAATTTATGTTTTTGTTTTTTTTTTTTTGTGTTTTTTTATTTATTTATTTTATTTTATTTTTTTTTTTTTTTGTTTTTTTTTTTAAATATAATTCTCACCTGTATAAAAAAGTAATCCATTCGGTTGTCTTGTTCGAAAATACAAGGTTATAGCGTCTTGTGCACTAACAATAGGTTCTGCACCAGTCTGACCTAAATCATATGAAAGAAATTCTGTTCCACGAAATGTTGCTTCTGATGGTGCTTTGTCTGTAAAAAAAATAAATAAAAAAAAATAAAAAATAAAATAAAATAATAATAATAAAGAATGAAGAATAGAAAAGAATTATATATTAAAAAATATGACATGAAATTATAGAACAAGTAAAATATTAAAAAAAAAGGATTATGAAAAATGAACAAACAAAAAAAAAATATGTAACACAGAAAAAAAGAGGAGATTTATTTTTGTAGTTGTGAAGGATTAAGAAAAAAATGAAATGTGTATAAAATGATGTAGAAAATATACATACATATATGTATGCATGTACATATGTTTTTGTATTATTGTTATATTAAAATGAATAATATAATAGAATAGGACATTCATTACATGTATACATTACATACTATATAATTTAAAAAAATTGAGATGATGAATAATATCTAACTATGGAGAAAAAAAGATTATAATATCTTTTGTGAGATGGACAAAAAATTTATTTTTTAATATATATGTATATATTTTTTTGTTTTATAAAAAATTCTATATATGGATGGTAGGTATACATATGTATTTGTTTTCAAAAAAGAAAAAAAAAGCATTTTTTTAAAGTACGGATTATGTGATTTAGAAATTTTACAGTAATTAGGAATTAAGTTTACGACATTTAATTAACGTATTTTTCACACTATGATGTAATGTGGTTCCATTTTCACACATATTTTTTGTTTTTCTCCTTTTTTTCAAGATAAGTGAATTTTTTAAATTAAAAATCCTTATTAGATGTTTTTTGTTCTAATTATAAAAGAAAATTAATTTTTTTAAAAAAAGTGATAATTATTTAGATTTTTTTTAAATTTACTTTCAGAAAAATTAATTGTGTAGAAATTTCGATTATTTTTACATCATTTACAGACAAGATCATATTTCATAGGCAAAAAAAAAAATATTACAAAAACAACAACAAAATCAATACAGATTTATTTTTCGTTTATTTTTCTTCATATTAATTTTATGGAAAACAATACGAGAGAAAAAGGTCAAATATTGTTTTTATCTATTAAATTAACTGTTATAGCTATACTGAAAGGAAATTCAAAGGAAACAAAAATAAAAGAAAGAAGAAAAAAAAAAACAAGCAGCAGAAACAGGAAAATTAAAGAAAAGTAATTTTATTATTCATTTAATGGTTGGAAAGTTCATGATTATGGTAAATTAATGTATGTATGTATGTACAGTTTATTTTTGTTGTTTTTTTTTATTTAACTTATTTTTGTTTTCAATATAAATATACAAATATTATGATAAAATAATGAATAAAAACAGACAGAGAGAGAGAGAGAATGAGAGAAAAATAAATAAATAAATAAATATATAATTAAACACACACGTACATAAATACATATGAGATATTCTTCTTTCATAATTAATGATCGTGTAAACAATAATAATATGAAAAATCGTAAATCATTTTCTAACTTTTTATATGAATTGTTTCTTCTTTTTTGTTTTGTTTTTTTTTTTGTTATCAATAAGAAACAAGGTTTGCCATTAAATTTTAATATGTTATATATATATTTTTATATATTATATAGAATATTTGTATGTATCTCAAATATATAAAACACATCTTACTCCTACAACTTTAGTATTGTGCAATATTAAATGCTTGTTTGAATGTAAATATACATATACATACAAGTACATATGTACATGTTATGTAATTTAAGAAAAGAATAGCGTATACAATTTTACTGAATTGTACATATAATAGGGTAGTTCAAATGTATGTATATGATGAATTCATAAAATTATCTAAAAGATTCGTAAAACGAAAATCTAAAACGTTGTATATTTTTAATGATGATTTGGGAGTTATGAAATGAAGGTCATAAAGACAAAAACAAAAAAATACCTACATATATGTAATTATATTTCATATGTAGGTGTTGGCTTTGTAATTAAAATGAAATTATCAAGTCTACATTTTATAAATTTTATCATTTTTTCTCTTGCCTATTTTGTCATCTGAAATTTTGATTAGGATGATAAAAAAAACACCATTTAGAAGTCTAGCAAGAGACTTTTTTTCAGTTTTCTTTAGTACGGCAAAAAAATACAATAAAGGATAATTAGGTAATGTAGGCAAAAATTAATAGAGTTTTTATATATGTATTATCTAAACTAAAACATTCGTGTCGTATATGTGCTGAAAAATATTTAACAAAGCCCAACCCATTAGAAATTCCTAATAGAAAAAATTAAGTTTTTAATTAGGTTCTTCTTAAAAGATTTTCAAATATTATTTAACTACCAAAAATTTCTAAAAAACAAAGTTCATGAGATATGAAAAATTGATTAAAATTGAATTAAATAATTTTTCAATAACATGGAGAAAACAATTAAAAAGTAGGAGTATGAAAAAAATTTAAGAAATCTTTTCAGGACCTTTCAAGCTGGTTTTTTGGTATCGTAATAATAGTTTCTCAACAATATCTGTCTGGCCATCTTTCAGGCTTCAGTTTTATTTTTCGAACAAAATAAAAAATCGTACTATTCAATGTTTATTCAAGGTTAATTTTTGTTTGGTAGCCTTGAATAAAAGGGGTTAAAATTAAGACATAATATGTAAGTACTTGTTTAACCAGGATTGTGGGGTATCGTTGAAAAGCTTTCAATTAGGACATTATACCCATTAGAAAATATTAGATATAGAAAAAAGCTACTTAAAATATTTTCTTTTGAATCACCATTACATGTATGTAGTATCTATATTGTGTAAGAATTGTTCGATATTCATGTACAAATAATAATTTTATGATAGTCAAAAAATAGAAAAAAAAAAAGGAAAATTGTATTATTAGATATGATGGTATACAAGCTGTGATGATAACTAATAAATGAGCAGATAACTGACTGAATTTTTATTATTTTTATAGATAAATTTTCATTATGATTATACTTTCCGTATATACTTTATATTTGTATCTACAACGATTTAATGGTATATTAACGTATAAATTTTGTATATAATGGTGTTTTAGATGGAATTTCAGTTACTTTTTTTTTCATATTTTATACAATTAATGATTATTTGGTAGTGAAAGTTGATATAAAAAATTCTTTTATAGTTAATATACATATTATATATACTATATACATATACAATGGCATTAAATACATCACCATTACAATCGTTATAATTATAGGTTTCAAAGTTATGTTATACATTCAATAATAAATTTCGTTTTTATGTTTTGGGTCATTATTATATGTATGTACAATGTACATATACATATGTATGTGTATAGTGTAGTGTATAGTGTGATATAATCAAATGTGATGAAATTGTGAAAGAACAAAAAACAAAAAAACAAAAATTATGTAAGTGTAAATGAAGTTTTGTTAATGTCACTTGTCATTAAGTATGGATTTTCATTTTTATTTTTCTTTTTTTTTTTTCTCTTTTATATTTGATAAAGAAAATGTTCTACTGAAACATTATGTACATACATACATATGTAAATGTGTCAAAGAAAGTTTTTTGTTTTTATTTCACATTTAAATTTCTTTCTTTTTTTATACTTGTTGTATTTTTATTTTTTTTTTTTAATGAAACGTAAAAAGTTTAATTTGAATTTTTGAAATTAGATACTGCCAACTAGTAATTAGTCGGAAGGTATGAAATATAAAGTGTAGGAGTATTATTATTTTATTTTTCATTTTAAAAAACTTTCAAGGTAAATTTAAAAATTGTTATATTAAATATATGTATATACATAACTTTTTTGAAAAATGTTTTAAAAATTAGAGATATATATTTTTAGAAAATTAATATGATACATCTAATACCATTTTTTTTTGAAAATTGTAAAATTAGAAAATAATTTTCTTAATAAACCTATTTTACACCTACGACTGATATTTATTATGTCATAAAGTTGATTGACAAGTAACATTTTGTAGTTTTAATTGAAAGCTCTAGAGGGAAATGTCATGATGTCAAAAGTTTTTTTTTTTGCGCTTTTTCTGTTCTTTTTTCATTGAAAAAAAAAAATTAATAGAAATAAGTTTAACTTTTAAGGCACCTTTTTTTTTTTATTGTTTTTTTTTGATATTCTGTGACATTAGGGATAAGTATAACAATAACAATATTTCTAATGAATAATAGATTCTCTATTGAATAAAAGTTAAAAAGGTCTTACAATTGTTATAATAAGTATAACGTAGGTTCTCTGATGGAAGGCATTTAAATTTACAAAAAAAAAAAAAAACGATCATATTACATTTTATGTTAAGAATAATTTCCTGTGAATTATTAAGTATCTCGTTTACAATAATATAAGTCAAATAAAACTATTTTATTCCAATGTCATTTATTGAAAATGATAAAAAATAAATAAGAAAAAAATAAGCATTCTTTTCAACGCATAGAACACATATGAAGAAAAAAAAACATATGTACTTTCTTTTCCTTCGATTTAATATTTTTTTCTTGGCAAGAAAACTGAAAGTTTTCTTCACTTTTTAAATAAATGTGTGAGTGTGTATGAGTATGTGGTACTTTCTCGCATCCCATTCTATTCAAAATATTGTGTTAAAAAATATCATATATTTAATTTTATTTAAAAACGGTTTATAAAATATATTTCAAATGGCGTCATCTTGATTTTTCAAAATACGAAAAAAATAAAAAAAAATCTCTATGTATTCTACATGTTAAAAATTTTATTTTTCAAAAATAAAGGAAAAAATAAATTTCATATAAATTTCACAATTTTTAAAGAATGTGTAATCGGCATGTGTTGGTGTTATATTATATATCTACTATACATTTATGGAATAATAAATAGGAAGGATTCTTTGACTAATGCATGAAATTTGTTTTTATCAAATTTAAAAAAGCCAAAAAAAAAAATTGAAAAATAAAAAAATAAAAGAAAATAGAAAAATAAAACCAAAGAAAAATAGAAATTGGAAAGGCAACAAAGAGTTTTGACCTTTTTCCAAGAAAGCAACTAAATTTTTTCCATTTTTTCTGATCTCCTATTTACTTTGATATATGGTTTACTACATATGTATATTATTTCGTTTGAATTTGTCAGTATTATATCCTTGTTTTTTTTCTTCATATTTCTTTGTCAACGATTTGCCTTTTTTTTCTATGGTATTTGTTTGTGTGTCCTTTTTTTTCTATATTTCTCGGATGGTTGCATAAATAAATCTTCCAGATGAACAATTTTTGATGTTATACTAGTATTTGTTTCTCATTTTATTTTTCTGTGGGTTTCGTGTTTGTATGTATTTTTGCGGAAGTAATTCGATAGAAAAATGTGTATTTAAGATATATTTTTTATTTTTTTTTCCCAGAAACTAATTGCAAAATTCAAATAAAAGTTCTCATAAAGTTAGTACCTGCAGTCAATTTATTAAAATGTATGCTTTAACAATATTATTTTTGGGTCATAGACATATGAGTTAAATTTATTCGAAGAACGTGTATATGATTCGGAAGAAGAATTGCTCTTTAACACTCCATACTATTTTAAATTTTACACACGCGAATCAATATTAAGTATCAACATGTTACATTTTTTGACTCCTTATAAAAGTATGTTCCCGTGAAACTAGGAAGCTGAAATTTGGCCAGGATATTCCTTGAAGGATCTAATATTATGTGAATTTTGAACGTTGAAAATCCGTTACTTAGGGCAAAAGTTATAGGGTAAAATACAAAACAAGTCATTTTTCGACAAAAAACTTTTTTTTACCTTATATAGAGTCCTCCTTAATTCGGACCCTGACCCTCAAAAACAGGATATATTTCAATTTTTGAACTATTTTCTGACCAATTTCATTTTATTTGACTCAAATCGGTGCAATACAGCCCGAGATATAGAAGTTCAAAGTTATCAAGTCACATATTTTTCATACAAAAAATTTTTTATGTAAAAATTCAAAAATATTGGATTATTTTTTTTTTCAATCGGAACTCGGAACACAAGGTCCCGAGATATTCAACTTTGAAAACGGATTTTTGACGAAAACGGTCAAAAATTGAATGGAGTATTAAAGAGGAAAAATAATGTATGAAAATTTAATTAAAAAGAAGAAGAAGAAATTGTAAGTTTTCAAGATTATATTATTTTATTTAAAATAACAGTAAAATTAATTGAAAACTTAAATATTTTTTTATATTCATTACACAATTTTTTTTTTCTTAGATAATTACAAGAAGAAAAAAAAAAATAATACGATGAAAATACATACATATATGTATATTAAAATAGTAAAATATGATATTAGAATTTTCTAGGGAATGAAAATGTTTCTTGTCAATGTTCTAGATCTTGAAAGGACATTAAATTACAATATATTTTTTTGGTACGATATTATATGTATCTTATCAGTAATATTCATACAAGTTTATTTATATAAAATATATGAATATATGTATAATGATTTATAAAATAGAACACATTAGTCTTTTTTTCATTTTTAAGGATATTATCATTTGTAAGGAGAAAAGATAATATTGTACAAAAATGTTATCGAAATATTAAAGAGAAAAATTATTCAGTATAGGATGTTAAAAACAGCAAATTTACTTTAAAAAAAGTAAAAAAAAAAAAAATTCTTGTAAAGAATAAATGAAAAAAAAGGAAACTAAAAAAAACATACATTTAAAATATGTTCTGTTTTTTTTCTTTCTTTTTTTCTTTTTTTTTTTATGAATTTCGTATTCATGCGTTCATAATATGTATTTATGTGCAGATATGGATTGTCGAATCAATTTTCATAATATTCTTTCCAAAAAATTTTCCACAATAACAAATTTGTAGAATGAGAAAATATAATGTATGTACCTACATTAAATGAAATCTATTCGATGTGTATTCAGGTATTTTCATACAGATGTCAGGGTTACCAATCAAAACTTATTGAAAAAAAAAAAATAAATTATTTTTTGTTAGTAGAAAATTTTATTTTTTAGGAGAAACATTTTTTTTTTTAAATTTTAGAAATACGATAATGGAAATAAACGATTTTTTTCTCTTTGAGTATATTGAAATTTATTATCCATAGTAAAAAAAAAAAATACCGAAATTTAACGACAACAAAAGGACGTAAAAAATTTTTTAATAAATAATAATAACATAAGAACAGTTTGTAGATTTTTTAAAAAAAATATAAGAGAAAAAAAAAATACTAAAAATGAATAGGATTAGACTATAATTTATTATTGCTCGAGAAAAATTTATAATTTTGATTTATAAAATTCACATGTGCGAAAATAGGAGACTCGGAAGTAATTACAAATATTTTGAGTAAATTTTGAAATTTTTGTTTTTCTGAGTTGAATGAAACGGTTGTCTTTTTTAGGATTAAGACCAGCGATTGGGTATTTAAAAGGCAAACTAAACGAATTTACATAAAATAGATTTGCGAATTTTTTTTTTCACTTGAAAATTCAAATTACAGCTATTTTCGGATTCGTTTAAACGAATCGGTATCTCTGATTATGTGAGATAGTTTTATGTATATACATAAGTGTTCATGTATACATATATACATACATGACTATTTGAATTTTGGCAAAATGCCCATATAAAATTTAAGCTTTCCTTTAATGTGTCATTTATTATATATTCAGATACACCTACAAGGTATATTACACGTATCAGTTCTATTCTCTGTTATAGATTTTAGATTTATATCTACAGTTTATGTACATGACACCTCATTTTCTGTTTGAGATATCTACAATGGATTCTAATATTTAACAAAAAATTTCAAAGTATATGTACAATGAACATACATATATTTTATATATAATATGTTAAATGTAATGTAATGAAAAAGGATGCAAAAATTGTTATGTTACATGATCACAGTAAGAAGAATATACATAAGTAAAAAGGATATTTAAGATGTTTATATACATGTACAATGTACATATGTACATATGTAAGAGTTGAAATACAGGGAGTAGTAATTGAATTTGTTATATACCTGTATGTGCACAGTATTTTAAAATATATAGGCACATAAAAATGTACATACATATGTACCGTATTAAATTTATATAATATATTTTGAAAATATGTAAAGAATATGAATGTATGACATAGAAAAACAAAAACCTAAAATGAACGTGTTTCAGGTATGTTGAAAAGTTATTTGTTTTATGCGTCAATTGAATTTTATCTTATATGTATATTATTGTTCCAGAAATTGTTAGTATTGTTTTATATATATATATATATGTACATATGTACATTTATAAGATTTATGAGAACATACTAAAACACAAATATGTTATGTATTAAATGAGAAAATATGAAAAATTAAAAAAAATAAAAATAACAAATAGGTGTATACTGTACAGGTATATGTATAATACATGTATGTATGTAAAACTATTTATTGATTAATTATTTGGTACAAAATGTACAATTATTTTATGGCATATTTTTTTATATTTTCAATTGACTTACAAATAATTGGGTTAAAATAATAATTTTAAATTCTTGATGAAATTAATTCAATCCACAATCGATTCTTTCTTTTTAATAGCAAAAAAATTTTAAGCTAATATATTGTAAAGTTTATTTTAAAAAAAAAAAATTAACTAAATTCGAAAGTTATTCAGAAATTTGCTATACTTTTGAACAATAGCAGTTTTTTAAATTTCTCTTTTTTTGTTGTCAACAGTTCGTTAACGTTTACATTTTACATAGGTGCATTCATTTTAGGGTTACAAATGTAGACATAGTATATTTGTTTCCTTTAAAAAAGTATGTTCCAGTGGAAGTATAACAAGTTAAAATTTGGAATAAATATTGCTGAATAAATTTTTAATAGTAAAAATCTTTTCACTAGAGAAAATCAAATTCTACAAAGAATATCCAGCCCAATTTTCAACTCCCTATTCCCATTTAAATACTAAAAATTTTGAATTTTAAAAAAGAATCGAGTGTTAGAAATATTGATCTGTTTTACAATTCGGTTCAGTTAGAAAAAATTATTGGAACGTTAAGGGGTTAGAATTTGGCCAATCGATTGAATGAAAATCAAAAAAATTTTCAATTTTTACTGAATTATTTAACTTTTGATTTGGAAAATTAATACGTACCAAATTTGTTCATAGAAATAAATTAACAAATAATAATACTAAATTTAAAATGGTATATGTGTGAAAAAAGGATCTAGAAGATAATAAGAAAAAAAAAGTATAAAAATTTAGTCTTTAGTTAAATATTTTTTTTTCTTGCTAGGACCACAGAGCAGATACATATAGAATACATTGTCATTGCTAGGACACTGGAAACTAGAGTAAGATCATGTACATAGAATTTATTAAAATTTTATTATCATTTTTTTCTTTTTAAATTTTTCTTTTTCGTTTGCAAATAACTGATTTTTGTTTTTCTATGTTAAATAAAATTTCATTTTTCTTTTTCTATAAATAAAAAAACAAAGAAAAATGAATATAATATAATATTATAATGTACAACATTATGTTTGTACAAGCATAAAAAACGGATAAGGATTTTTTGAGTTATATATCTCATATATAAATTTTTTTGTTATTTAAACAGAATAAAAAGGATAAAATTATATTAAATTTTCCTTTAATTATTTCATTTTTGTGAATACAATTTTTATTATTTGTCAACATTTTTGAATAGAAAAAAACCTCTAATTTTTTTTTTATCTTATTCCTGAAATAACTAAGAAAATAAGCTTTTATTAATAAAACTGAAATTAATTTTGTATATCTTCCTATATTTACATTTTTTGTCCTTTCACTCATATACTTATTTATGTAATTTATTATTTAATGAATTCGGTTTTTTTTTTTTTTTATTTTGAGAATAATTACATATGTACTTATATACATAAATATGATGAGAATATAATTTTAACTGTTAAATGAAAAATATACTTATGTTAATGAATTTATTAAATATAAAGATGGGAATTATTAAAAATTTAATATACATACATAGCTATTTAAAGTAAATCTCTAGTTGATGATTATAAAATGTACTCGAATATTAAAATGAATTTTTGAATAAGTCTAATTGATAATTTATTAAATCATGAATATGAAAAAAGGACATACATACATACATATATGAAATATTTAACGTGTGTGTGTAAGGGAATGAAATTGAAATGAGATTGAAATTTTTAATTGAATTTAAAATTATTATTTTCGTTTTAGATTTTAAGTGAAATAGAAATAGAATAAAAAGAAAAGATAATTTTTTGATAAAATTTCGAAAAAAAATAAAACAACAATAAAAAAAAAAAAGATATTTTATAGCAGTTGAAAAAAAAAAAGATACAAAAAAATCTTAATATCTTTTTTTTATACAATAGTCTTTAAATTGTCATATTTGTTTTTTTTTTTTTGTTTGCTGATTATGATTTAATTTAATGTCACATCGTGTGCAAACACTTTTAAAAGCAAGGCAGAAAAAAAAATCGTATGCCGTACGTGTAAAAAGTTTATATCAAGAATGTTCTTATTTTTTTTTTTATTGCTTTAGTTTGAACATTATAATTTCACTTTCATGCTTATTTCCCATTGTCACTGGTTCTAATTCGTTATAATTCTCATAAGCAAAAAAAAAGGAAGATAATTGAGAGAAATTTTTCTTAACCTTGAAAATGTGTTATAAAATGAAGAAAAAAAAACAACAACATTTAATTTTGAAAAATATTCGCAATGTGTGATGAAAATTTAAGAAAATGTAAAAGAACACACATACAGTGGCTCACAGTCAAAGTCGGACAAAAATTTTCAATAGATTTCTATTTGTGTAATACACTGAAAAATGCTTCTAATTTATTTTTTTTCGTATTTATTACTTGTTTATAATTATATCTTATTAAAAATAACAAAAAAATTCAATTCAGAAAAATAAAAAATAAAAAAAACAACAAAAATCTAAATTTGTAGAAAAAATGACCTCACAATGAAAGTCGGACAATTAAAAAACATTATTTAAAAAATTACGAATATATTAAAAAATGTGTTATTTAATATCTATTTGATATTCTATTTTGGTTTTTAACATTTTTCAAAATTTCTGGCATAGAGTTGACTAATTTTTTGCAAAAGGATGGCTCGATATTGTACCACACATCCCTTATAGCGTTTTGCAACTCCGTTTTGTTTGAAAACTTTTTACTGCCAAGCTGAAATTTTATTTTCTGCCAAAGGTGCTCAATAATGTTGTGATCTAGTGATTGTTCTAGTGTTTCAATCACTTTTGGGCAGTTTAATAAGAGCCAATGTCTTATAATATCAGCTTTATGTTTTGGATCGTTGTCCTGATAAAGTGCAAAATTATCAATTATATTCAATTTTTTTTGGACTTTTTTAAATATTTTGTTTAAAATTGTCCAATCACATATTCTAATTCATATTTCCTCCTATAAAACGGAGATTTCGTATTCTAGATGCTAATATACACCCCCAAACCATCACAGACCCTCTGCGGTATATCACATTTTTACGAGTCTTTTTATTATTAAGTTCTCGGTTTTGTTCTCGCATGGTATATCTCCAACCATCCGATCTAAATTTACTTTCATCACTAAATAATATCTTTTAAAAGATTTTTTATCAATAAAATAATCAATAGACAAATTTTTATTGAATTAACCTTGTTCCAGAATGACATGTTATCTTAAGATATTTTTTAGCAAATTTTTTACTACATTTTCGATTTTTTTGTGATATAAATGGGGGTGTATATTAGCATTTAGAATACGAAATCTTTATTTTATAGAAGAAAATATGAATTAGAATATGTGATTGGACAATTTTAAACAAAATATTTAAAAAAGTCCAAAAAAAATTGAATATAATTGATAATTTTGCACTTTATCAGGACAACGATCCAAAACATAAAGCTGATATTATAAGACATTGGCTCTTATTAAACTGCCCAAAAGTGATTGAAACACTAGAACAATCACTAGATCACAACATTATTGAGCACCTTTGGCAGAAAATAAAATTTCAGCTTGGCAGTAAAAAGTTTTCAAACAAAACGGAGTTGCAAAACGCTATAAGGGATGTGTGGTACAATATCGAGCCATCCTTTTGCAAAAAATTAGTCAACTCTATGCCAGAAATTTTGAAAAATGTTAAAAACCAAAATAGAATATCAAATAGATATTAAATAACACATTTTTTAATATATTCGTAATTTTTTAAATAATGTTTTTTAATTGTCCGACTTTCATTGTGAGGTCATTTTTTCTACAAATTTAGATTTTTGTTGTTTTTTTTATTTTTTATTTTTCTGAATTGAATTTTTTTGTTATTTTTAATAAGATATAATTATAAACAAGTAATAAATACGAAAAAAAATAAATTAGAAGCATTTTTCAGTGTATTACACAAATAGAAATCTATTGAAAATTTTTGTCCGACTTTGACTGTGAGCCACTGTACATATACACAGTTTGTAGAAGACATTGTTTGGATATATGGAGAATGAACTGTGCTCTATAAACTCAAGTTTAGGTGAAAATTCTTTTTTTTTTTTTTAAATAGAATTATTTAAGGTGAAAGGGTAAAATGCAAGGTCACAGAATTTTTAAAATATCGATTTTACTTTTTTTTAAAAAAAGAATCATAAACGTGAAAAATTTTACAAAATTCATTTTTTTTTATGTTGAAATTTATTTATTGCACTCGAAAGCTTCGGAATATTGAGATTTAATTTTTTTTTTTTCAAATATTTTTTTTTTAGATAGTTGCTGCATTACTTTAGATAGTTCTTGCAATACATATGTGATTTTGAAAATTATCGTGAATCATTTATTTTTCATTTTTTAAAAAGTGAAGAATAAATTTAAGAAAAATTTTGAGAATTTCAATTACCAAATTCAATTTCATTTTACGTCAGCATTTCAACATTATCGAATTCATTGATCTTAAAAATTTTAACAAAAAAAAGTATTTTCGATTTATATACTACTAGTTTTATTGTCTGTACACAAATCAGCTTTATTATACATTATTTTTTTTAAATTTTTCCATTGAAGGTATAGGTAAAAAAAAATTCTATCATCTTCTTCTTTAAGAAGCCTTTGAACCCTTTTTTTTATTTAAAGAAATTTGTTTTTATATAAAATGTATTTTTTCAACATGTACATATTGTGAAAGAATGTGCATATATTTAAGAGCTACTTATACTTTCAAAAATCTTTCACATTTGACATGAAAAGGGGTGATTCAATGACTGAAGTATTTTAAAGACAATATACAATATATACATATATGTATGTAGTATGTACGTATATAATATATTCACACCACATTGAATACTATTATCATCATTATCATCGAACTCTTTTTTGTATGTGTTATTTGTGAGTATATATTCACTTTTTTCAATATACATATGTACATGCATAAAATTCATTTTAAAAAAATCTCAGACATTTTTTTTTCTATTTTATTTTTTTTTTTTACATTAATCTCTGTTTGAATTTTGTACACAACTTATTGTAATTCAGACAGAAAATCTTATACTTATTAAATATTATAAGAAACTTGAAAACTGCTAAAAATGCAATTTATTATTATGATTTTTTTTTTTTTGAAACTTTTTTTGTCATCATATTACAAAATTAAAAATGAGTGTTTGATTTTTTCTTTTGTTTAAAAAGGGATTTTATGTATTGATTTTGTTATTTTTCAGTATTATGGAGAGCTTTAGAAAGGATCTAGAGAGCTTTAAAAGAAGATGAAAAAACTTTTGAAATAAATGAGATTTAAATAATTATTGAAATTGGAAAATTTAAAGAATTTTATTTAATATCCACAAGAAAAATCCCAAATGTATGTATGTACATAAATACGGTAAAAATGTTTTACTATACTCGGTTTATAAATCGAAGTCAGTATTATGCTTATGGAGACAGTACCCGATTAGTTTCTGATAACTTTACATATAAATATTTTTGATTAATTGTAAATTAAAATTGAGATCTGATCACCCCACACAAGAAACAGATTTACACAAACGCAATGTAAAATAATATAGAAAAGTATATGTGAATCGAAGATATGGAGCCGCATAGAGAAAACTACAAGCCTTTATCAACTTATGTCTATATTGAATGTTAAGGATTTGGTTGTCAAGAATGATCCCAAACCAAGTTTTTTTTTAGAGAAATAACAAGAGAGACGATGATTGTAAACGGAATAAGAAAAAAAAAATATGGCTCACTGGGTCATACTTTTAGAGAAAAATAAGTGTGAAACACATCACAAAGTAATGTTTTGAAATCCTCAAGGTAGAGGAGGTAAATTAAGAAAGTCCTGATTTTTGATAAGCAACTTATGTTTTCATCATCATTGTCCAAAAATATCGCCTGTATGATATTCAACAATTTTTTTGAAAAATTTTACTTTTCTCTTACAAAAATCAAACTTTTATCTTACTACAGAAATTAAAAAAGATTTTAAGAGAGAACAGACAAAAAAAAAAAGATGAAAAGTGTTATTACATGAAAAATATAAAATTTTAAAATTGTAAATGGTATATTTTGAAGGTTAATATTGAAAAGAATGGGAATGTTTTCAGATGTTGTTATTATGAAACTAAAAAGAGCAGCAATATATGCATGCAATCTGTTATCCTTTCACAAAATAAAATTAATTAATTCTATTCCTAAGCCTATCTGTATTATTTTCAATTAATCAATACAAATACATATACATACATTTCATAATATATGTATCACAAAGTTCCACAAAAAAGGATTTTCAATTTGAAAGCATTTTCATTTTTTCATTTCAATCAAATATAAAGTATATTTCAAGGACATATCCTTTTCAAAGTATCTATTAATACAATTAAAAAGCATTAATAATTAAATTATTTTTTGACCTTTTTGCATTGAATAATTAATTATAACATAAAAAACATATATACATAAGAGTATATCATTTTGCAAAATAAGAGAGAATGTCTAATTATATTTAATTATTATTTTGAAATGTATACATTTAGGTCAATTTCATGTTCATATTTTATTATTACATTATTAAACAGGTATGTATGCACGTGTAAGTGTATGCACGTAAAACAAAAAAGTTACGAACTTTAAAATAATAAAAAAATTTTTTTTTACTCTTTGTTTTTTTTTTATTTATTTATTTTTTTTTTAATAGAAAAATTTTAATATTCAATATAGGGATGTATGCACATATACATATGAAAGAATATTGTATACATATATTTGAAAGAAGAAAATATTTTATAAATAAGGAAATCCTTTTTAAAAACATGAGGATGCAAAATATAGCAAATATTTTCTAAATTATACATTATATGAACATACATTATATACATACATATATGTATACATATTATATTCTTCTAATGAAAAGATATTTATGCATGTAGATGAAAATTATTCATGCATAAAAAATTTAATGTTTAATGTACATACATATGTAGTTAAAAAAAAACAACGGAAGTTAAAAATCAATAATAAATGATAATTTTGTGAAAAGTTAAGCTGCTTTATTTGTTTTCTTTAAGGAAAAATATTTGAAAATTTTTAATTTTCCTGCTATGTAATTATTTTCTGTGAACAATAAAGTTAATATTTTCGGAATAAAAAATATGCTTGGAAAATATATTCTTTTTGTTGGAAAAATTTTGAGCTCATTTCATTATTCAGAATGTTGAACACTACATCATACGGTGAATCTACTTTAGCTGATATGTGGTGTTTTGATGTTTTCGGTAAATAAAAAGGACTACTGCTGTAAAACCAATGGTGATAAATGTAACATTTTCACGATGTTTCAGGGTGAAGTGGTAAGTTGAGAATTAAACATAAAACTTCGTTGAAACCGGTCCAAAGTTTAGTTGAGAAGTGAGGGGAAGGGGAGCTAACTACAATCTGAATGACTGTCAACATCAGCTTCCTGAAAAGTACATAGACGATATTAAAGGTGAATTTTCAACATAGATCATAAGGACTTCACCATAATGACTGAAGCAGTTTTCAATGCTCACTTAGGGATAGGGATAGAAGATGGCACTCCCACCACCGAAATTTAATTGCTAAGAAGGTGTAAAGAGGTCAAGGCTCGAATGCGGGCTTTCACGTCATAGTCGCAGTAAGTAAAACATCGAAATAAAACTATGGTGAAAGTTGTGTTTAACATGTTGAAAAAGAAAACAAACCCTCATTCTTACTGCAATTCTGATTATTTCATTTTAATTTCTTTTGTTTAAAAATTAAGATGTTAGTTTTAATAATATTACTTGAATGTATTTAAACTATTTTTAATAATGAAACAATGATTTTGTACAAGTAATAAGATTTTTTTTGTTTTTGGAAAAGATACTTTTTAAGCGATTAAAAAAATAAAATTCTATCTCAGAAGAAAATTCTATTTTTTTTTACAAAAAGATTTTCTTTTATTTTATTTCAATTTTTTTTTCTTTCGAAATTTCATAAAATGCTGTCATAGTTAAATTAGCATAAAATTATCATTTAACGTTGAACTTTAAATAAATTGTATCGAGTAAAATGTAATTAAACTTTTTTTTGTTTTTTTTTGGTTGTTGTTAAATTCATATTCTTCTTCTTTTTTCCTCAGGGATAGTGTATATTTTAAAAAGATACAAAGTACGTATAGATACTATATATATTTCACAACACAATTAAGTTTAAAAAAAAAAAAAAGTGTACAAGTAAAATTTGTTTTTGAAGTAGAATGCTTTTATAATACTAATTTGATGAAATTATTTAATATAACATGAAATTTTATGAAAGGTGTTGGTTTCGTAATTCGTTTTGTTATACATAAAATTACAGAAAAAGAAAAATAAAATCACAAAAAAAAAAAAAAAAAAAATAGAAGAAAAGAAAGTATATAACTATAATGAAAACCTCAATGAGTATTTTTGCTTTTGATTTCTTAAATATTTTTTGCATTTATGTGTATACATAAAAATTTAAATAAAGAAAAGAATTTTCGTTTATTTTTTTGTTCATTTTTTTTTTTTTTTTATGAGTACTTTTGTGATATGTTTTATTTATTATAATATGATGATGAATAATTTACCTTTTTCACAGTATGGTCCTTCATATTCTAAATTTCTGCATTCACATAAAGGTCCAGAATCTGTTGATATGCAAATACCACCATGTTGACATGGATCATGTCTTTCACAAGCATCTGTCATATTACCACTACGTAGTCCCTAAACAAAGAAAAATATGAAAAAATAAAAAAATAAAAAAATAGTATGTAAAAAATAACAATCAAATATTTTTGAATAAATACACACAAAAATATTTTATTTAGTATGTATTATTCTTTTTTAAAAATAAATTCTATTTAATTATTTTTGAAACGAGATAAATGTCATAAAAAATTTTGAAAAGAAAAAAATTAATTAATAATAAATACACAGGTGACTCGTGCTTTAAATATTTCTTTAGTAAGTTTAATTCATAATTTAATTTTCATTTTTTTTCTGTTGCAACTAGCAAAAAAAAAATTTTTTATTATGTAAATATTTCTTTTTAGTTTAAAATTCAATTTTGTTTTTTTTTTAACCTTTGAACTTTAAATATAAACTTTATGTTTAAATTATTCAGTTTTGAATTTTGTTAAAAACAACATAAAAATAAAATGAAAAAGTATTTTTTTTTTTTTTTTTTTTTTGACTGACATTGATTAAATTTTTCGTTTCTGTTCATAAATATCAAAGATACTTAAATTAAAAATTAAAAAGAAAAAAAGGATATTTAAACAAAGTTTTCTTGACCTAAAGGTCATTATTATTATTAATTAAGAATTTATTAAAATGTAATTGTGAAAGGTAAAATGATGTACTTGACTTTTAGAGTTATTTTTTTTTTATTTTTTTTTTTTTTGAAAAATTCTTGTACATACATATGAGTTGATTTTAAAAATTCTTTTCATAATTAGAATTTTTACAAAAATCGTGACAAGTCATTATTGAAATTGTAAAAGTGATTTTTCCTTTTTTTTTTTTTCTATATAAAACTGCAAAAAAAAGCAAAACATCAAACAAAAATATTTAAAAGTTAAAAGTACTGTTTTTTGTCACAGACATGAATGAAATTTCCATAATATACTTTCTACTTTCTTTTTTTTAAAAAATATTTTATTGTTTTATAAGTGAAAAATGATAGTAATTAGTATTTGCTGATTGTTTAATTGCTGAAAAAAACCAATAACACTTAAAAATTTAGATACAAAAAAATTGCTTTAGTTTAAAAAAAAAAAAGTAAACACATATTTTCCAACTGAAAAATATTGATATCGAAAAATTTAATAAATTTTCATATATCAATATACACAAGCTATACAAAAATCGAGAGAAAAAACAATAATTAAAAAAAAAAGTGTATGCAAAAAAGCACTTAAAAGTCCTTCAACTTCGCTCTACATAAATATTATGAGTGATATTATAGGAATAACAATTTTT
Organism: Bombylius discolor; assembly: GCA_939192795.1. Classification (NCBI taxonomy): domain Eukaryota; kingdom Metazoa; phylum Arthropoda; class Insecta; order Diptera; family Bombyliidae; genus Bombylius; species Bombylius discolor. The sequence continues at coordinate 13,732,230 of OW584241.1, read as the reverse complement.
TTGTAGTTATACTTATACAACATAAATGAAATAAATCATTGAATAAAATATAAAACTAAAAACTACAAAAAAAACAAAAAAAAAAATCTCAAAAAATTCAATATATAAAAATGGAACACAACTGATTGAAATATGTCAATATTTTATTTTCTTCTTTCATTTATCTTATACAAGAGTAAAATTCAAGAAGAGAAATGAGAAGAAATGGGGAAAAAATTTAAATAAATTTTGCTAAAATTAAAACAAAAAAATTAAAACAAAATAAAGTATAAAATCGATAAATAAAATACTTTTTACAATAAATACTTGTACTATATATAAAGAATTTTAATAATTATTGAATGATTTTTATTTTTAATTCTTAAAAATTAAATGACTTTTGTTTTAATATTTGTTTTTTTTTTTTAAATATTTTTTTAAACAAATAGAACTTTAAAAAAATACTTCTCTGTTTCCCTCTAACAAAGGAAAGTGAAACACATTTTCTAAACATTATTCAGGTTTGTCAAAGAATAACCAAGAATTTGATAAAATTTATTGCTGGGATTCGATTTTATAAACTAAAAAAAAAATAAATTAGTAGAACTTTTTTGAAAGTTTTTAATAGAAGTTTGGACAAAGCTTTTTTCCTGAACGGTTGTGGCTTTGGCCAGAGAATCTGTGTTCCAAGTTTCACCCTGATTGCTCATTTCTATAAACTTGAGGTTGAAGTTGAAGTTCTCATTTTTCTGATGGAGTAGGGACTCGGGAGTGATGGTATGGAAATGGGATTTTTGCTATATCTACTATATATAAAGACATTAGGACAAGTATTTTAATAAGTTGGCCGTTGGCTTCGGTTACCTGTTATTCTTCTGGCTTCTTGTAAGAGCTTCGTGTGGACTTCTGTAGAAAGATTTAGTCGGAAACTTCGAAAAAGCTGTTTCCGAAAAATTTAAGTAAGTTTTTGCCAATAATTTCAAAATAATTTTTTTGAAAATAATTTTGGAAATAATTTTGAATCCTTTCTTCAAAAATGTTTTTTTAACGAGCTCCGAAATTTTTTGTTGTTGAAAACTTTCCTTAAGAACTTCAAATGCAAAAAAAAAAAAAGAACACAAGATTTATCTCCACCTAAATCGAGATAAACACTTTTTTTTATGTTTTTTGTTTTTTTGCTTTTGGATAATTGCTCTTAAATATTTTACACAGTTCGAACTTTCTATTCGAAATTTAATCGAAAACTTCAAGGAAAGTTTAGCTATTTAGAAAATAATTTTATTACTTGAAGTAGAAGCTTGTTATGCTGAACAATAAAACTTTAAATGCGTTTTTTTTTTAAAAATTGATTACAAAAAATTTAGATTTTAAGAGGAAGGAAAAACATGAGTGGTCAAGAGCGATCCATAAATTCAAAGTTTTATTTATAAAGGATTAATTAGTGTACTCAGAATTCAGATAGAAATTACTAGTAATGGTTAAACCTTCGTAATCGGGCACGTCCGAATCAATACGATATTCTGCTAATTCCATGAATGTCCCAAATTAAGTAGTTTAATTTATTTGTTATCTTTTATAAATTAGAATAATAGTGCATAGTTTGTAAAAAAAAAAAATATTGTATTTAAATTCTATTTTTTATGAGTTTATTTAACAAAATACTGCACGTACATACATATTTAAATATGATCACGTATACAATAAACAAATTTACAATACATACATGATTTAAACAATAGAGAAAATTATTAATTACACGAATGTTATTTTCATTATTATTACACTAGAATTGTGTTACATATATTCATATGTAAGTATATATGAATATACGAATGAATAGAGTACCTTTAAATAATAATATGAAATATAATTAGTATGACAATATTATAAAAGCGTGTGAGGTAATAATTTTCATCTATTATATTATATGTATACTTATTTAAAGCCTCAAAGCAATTTAAACAATTGTACAAGTATGATATTTTATTAACAAAATTTTACAAAATTATTTTAAAATGTTTTCTATTCTCATTGGAAATAGAATTTAATGTTAACATATGAAAATTTATTTAACATATGAATGTTTAATTTCATATTTAATGTATTTACAACTTTAATAACGTGTTATGTGATTTTTTTTATGGTAATACAAATTTTATTTTTTGGTTGATTTTTTTAAATTTTATTTTCAAAATTTTCAAATGCATGGATTTTTGTTTAACCCTTTAGAATTAATAATTTTAAAGATTTGTAATTTACATACATAATGTATGGCATTATATTGGAACCAGCAAGACAGATTTTTTGTTATTTTAACTTTTTTAATTGATGATTTGTAAAATCTGGACATTTGAACAATTTTAAAGATCTCAAGCTCAACTATTGGAGTAATATCAATCAGATCAGGTACGGATGCTTATAGTACTGTCAATGGATTTTATAAAATTTACTACATATCTAATGTATGAAAGATAAACAGGAATAAAAATATATTTTAAAAACGTGAGTAATTAAAAAAATATTTAGAGAATAAGAAAGAGTTTTAAACAGCTATTAGATTGTAGGACAAACTTTCAGATTTCAGATTCAGAATTAATTTCATTCTAATGTACTGAGTTTGTTTTTTTGTCTATTAAATACTTGGTCAATGGTACTGTATTAGAAAATTTAGCAAATTCTGGTAATCACAAACCAAATTACATCAAGCACCTCTTTAGATTTTGTCATGCAAATTAATTCATTTTTTACCGATTAACTTTTTAGCTTATATTCCATAGCTTCTAGATGTATGTATATATGCATTACATGTATACCACTGGGTTTGAAGAGGTTATAAAACATATTATACAATAAAAGCAATACATTTTAATTAGCAACTAAAAATTTTTGTCATAATTAAAAAGTGTTCTAATTAATTTTAAATTAAGAAGGAAAATAATGGTAAAAATAATAAATAGTAAAATAAAAGAAAGAAAAAAAAAATGTTAATACTCAGTCACTACACCAACAAGTCTCACACTTATTACTTTTCAATTTGTGGAATTTTAGAAAATTTTGTAATTAAGTGAAATTCATAAAATACGTGCGACAATATATAACATTTTCATATAGAACATAGATGAAACTTGAACTGTTATTTAAAAGTGATTATTTTAATTTGTTAGTTTTAAAGTTAATTCTATGAAATTCTTCAAGTGTAAAGTTTTTTGTTGTTATACTATATAAATGTACATCATAAAATACATACATATTATGTATTTGTATATATATATTTATATTATTTATTAGTATGTGTTGTCATGTAATATTACCTTCATATACATATGTATGTAAGTTTATTCAAAAATTACTTGTTACTTTATCCTAAAGCTAAAAATAAAATAATGTTGTGGTATATAAAGTTTTCGTTAGAAAATCCTTTTAAAATTACATCTTTTGAATAGGTTTTTTGTACTAAAAGTTCACATACATCTACATACATTTATGTACATTGTAAAATATATGTATACAAGATAGATACGTAAATATAAGTAATATGTTAAAAATTTTAACCAATTTTGTGGGATTTGGATTTGGCACTAATTTGAGATTTTAAACGGATTTAAAATTGTTTTAGTACAGTAAAGATTATAATTTTTTTTGTTTGTTTGTTCTGTTTTAAATTTAATTTGTTTTTTTTTTAAATCATTTTTTTTTCAAGACTGATAAAATTACATTAAATATTTTTTTCTTTTTTGTCTCGTAATTGTAATTAAAATATATACATACATTGTTTTTTTTTTTTATTTGAGGTCGCCTAACCATACCGTGTCATGTAATTTGATTAAAACAAAACTTGCGTATACAAAGTTATAAAAGGTTTAACGTAGGAATGACTGCATTCTTGTTACATAAAATCTTTTTAGAAGTTTCAAGTAGAATAATTAAAAAAAAAAAAAATGTTTTAATTTACACATATGATTTTTTTAGGAGTTTTTCTTTTTTAAAATGTAAATCCTATTTGTAATAACACTTTCAGATTGTCTTGAGACAATATTCAACTCTACATTTTTTCTTCGGCGTATCTTTCATTTTGTTGTTTTAAAAACAGATTTATAAGTCAATTTAAAATGATTTCATAAGAGAATTTCATTTTCACACAACCAGGTTTTTTTTTTTTACTTCAAAGTAAAATTAAAAGGGCAAAATATCTTTTGATATTAAAAATAAATAAATATAAAATTCACTTTGAACTTTTTTTTTAATAAAAATTTAACTCTTAAATAACATTTTGTTTTTGTAAACAAAAAGATATATTCAAGTAATTTCGTTTTTTTTTTTTTTTTTAATAAACTTTGACGAAAAAAAAAAAAACACTATTATTTAATTAAATTAGTTTTTACACTTTTAAAAACAAAACAAAAAACATACTCTGTAATTTGAAAAAACAAAAAAAAAAACAAAAAAAATTCGAAATAAGTAGAAACTTCTAATTTTCCGATTGTGTAAACATTTTGATTTTTTTTTCTTCAATTTATTTAAAAAAAAAAATTGTATATAAAAATTTCATTAACAAGAAAATTGCAATGTCAAAGAGAAATCGTATCTGCATAATGCATAAAATGATGTTTTGTGTATATATACTTAATTATTTTTTTTTTTCTACATATTTATTAAAAAAAAAGTTTTTCATTATAATGTATGTAAGTGTATATGTGTGTTGATAGATGTGTGTATGGAATGGTATATATACATACATATTCATTTTAGTTAACAACATTTTGATTTTATGCAAATTTTTATTTTCAAAAGAGCACCTTTAATAAATTGAAAGTTGAGTGTAATTCAGTCACTTTATTTTTTTTAATGTAAACATACATGGTTTTTTTTTACCTTCGTTTTTTATTTATTTTTTTTTTTTAAATTATATGTGTACATAAATCTAATATATAAATTTTTGTATTTAACTAACCTAAAATATCTATACGTAAAATATATGTAGGTATATGTACATTGAAAAAATTAAAATGTATACAAGTTTAAGATACAACTGGGACAAGTATTATGAACTTTATTGTAAATTTAAAATGATGTTGCTTCTATAATGACCTTGTTCTGATTATAAACTTATGTACATACATTGAATTAAGCATGTGAATTACTTTGATTTAAAAAGAAGATAATTTTTAGGTGTTTTTGTTTTTTGTTTTTTTTTTGTTTTGTTTTTTGATAGAGAAAAGAAAATTAAAGATAAAAGGAATTTTGTTTTGTATGGTTTTTTTGTATGTAGATTTTTATCTATTTATTTTTATTCAAGTATCAAATAAAATTTTAAAATAAAAAAAAAATAAAAACATTAACAATGAAAAACTTTCTTAGATGTTGACACATTTCAAAAATAGTGTTTTTTATTTTGGCTTTTAAAATGTGTTTCAGGCTTAGAATTCTTAGAATCTCCATGAAATGATATTAGGTACCTACGTATGTATGTGTATTTTTTTTACAGGGAGTGCAAGAAAATTAAGTCTAAATTTTTTTTTTTGGACTTTGCTAGATTCGAAGCAATTATAGAGTAAGGTAAGGTTGATAGCTTTGCGCTTAGACTCTATATTTAAGTCCCCTAGAGAGATAGAGATAGAGAGAGACAGAAAGAGTGACCTGATTATATACATTACAATTACAAAACTTTTAAAATCAAGCAAGTATTAATTTGGTTCCTTGTTTAGTTTTGAAATACTACACCGGACAATTTAATTTACACGTGAATAAAACAAAAAACGACAAATTTTAATTTTTTAGGTACAAGGTCAATATATTTTCAAGTTTTGCAGATATTATCAAGCTTTACGAGGCGATGTCGAATAAGGACAATTCATTTAATTATGGATTTTCGAAATTCATCAATTGAAATTTCAGTTAAAACGTACTATTTTCAAAATTATTCTTAAATAATTTTTCAAATCTTTTTTCGAACTCATTGAATTCCCAAAAAATCTTCGTCTTAATTTATCGAAGATTCTCACTATAATAAAATATAAATTTTATTTTTTGTTTTTTTTACAATGAAAATTTTCAATTAATTTTTATAGTTAAAATATCCTATACCTTAATACACAAAATATAAAATAAAAGACGACTAATAATTTTATGATCCTTTTTCCATACAAAATCAAATGTGAAAAATCTTTTTAAATATCATATCTTTTGTATTTTTTTATCTTTTTTTATTTTTTTTTAATCGAAAATAGATACTTAAATTAAATGAAACATAATTTTTTATAGCTTCATTTATATATTGTCTTTTGTTTTTTTCCTCAATATAAAGATAAAAAAAAAAAGCTTAATCAAATCATGTATAAAATTAAATTTTTGATAAATATATATTTTATGAAAATTTAATCAACACTTTTTTGTGTTTATCTTCTGTTTTTTTTTTTTTTCATTTTTATAATCTTTTATAATAAAATTGCATGTAAAAAATAATTGAAAATTGAACTTTCACGTTTTCATACACATTATTTGCATTTGAATTTAATATCCTTCAGTTTTCTTTTCAACAATCATTATCAGGAAGAAAAAAAAAAAACAAAAGGAGAAGAAGAATAGAAGTTAAAAGTCAATGTGCTTGTATATTATGTGTATATGTAGTTATAAATATTTTATAAATATATATATGTACATGTATTTTAAAGTGTGTAGTGTGTTGTATGCAAATGAGAATATATATTTTTTAAAGAATTTACTAATTTACATTTTTGTTCTATTGTTTGTTCTTTTTTTCATCTTTTATATATTACAAGGTATTTATGTAATAGTAATAATGAATAAAGGTGAAAATAATTTCTACTGTTTTGTTTTTTTTTTTTTAAATGAAAATTAGATATAAGATATAATTTTTTTGTTTCGTCATTTCACTATTGTTTAAAAATAATAAGTACATATTTGAATAGTTAGTACAAAAGATTATGTTTATTATTTATTATATATGTATAGAAAATATAATTGTATATATGGATATTCTTTTATCATATAGATACGCAAGCTTTATACAAACACATATAAATTTTTGTGTTTTTATTTATTTTGTTTTTTTTTTTTTTTTTCAAAAGAGAGTTTCATTAACTTTTTTAATGAAATTCAAAATAATACAAAAAAACATTTATTTAAATCAACCCTAAAAATAATAAGATTCACAAAATATATTTTAGTATATGTTTATTTTATCTAATAAAGTTTACAACGCCCACATCATCTCTCTATGTTCCACCCATATTAAATGAATAGAGAGTAAAAAATGCATACCAATTATAGTTCATTTGTGAATTTACATTGAGTACAAAAGAAAAAAACAAAAAACAACAAAAACGTTTTGCATCTTTGCTTAATTTTGGATCCTTTTTTTTTTTTGTTTTGCACATGTGAATATTTAAATATAAAGACAAAGCAAAAAACAATAAAAAAAAGACAAATATGAAGTAGATGATAGTATAGTAACATGCATGATATGTATGTATATGTAGTACTCGTAAGATATAATGTTTGTTTTTATTTATAAATATACATATATGTACATATGCTTGTGTATCACATCACATATAATAATAATTGTTTAAATTTGTGTCAATGTCACTACAATTTAATTTAAAAATGAATTTACATTATCTGGATTTTGTTACAATTTTATTATAAAAGAGAAATGGGTTTCGATATCAACTGCTATGTAAGTGTATACGTATATGTATATTATAATATGTATATTTCGTATATGTACATATGTTATATTATACTTTAGATTTTCGAATTTTTATGTTTTTTTTTTTTGGTTTTTCTTTTCAAGTATATACACTAAAAGTGATAAAAACCCCGCGGGTTCGTATCTTAAATCCTTTTTATAAAGATATACTGATAAAACTATATGTAGGTAGATATAGAGAAAAAAAATGAAGAAAAAAAAAAGAAAACATATATGTACTTACATATACGTATATGTTATTATAACATAAACTATACAGGACAAGAAATATCATATCTTTGGGAATTTATATATATGAACAAACACCCACACATATATGAATGTATGTACTCGTAAAGCAATAGTATAGAGAAATGTGATCTCTATAGTGGCATTAAAACAAGGATTTCCTACAAAGAGTGTTGAATAGTATTTTGAACAGCTTGAATTGCTTTAGGGTAATTCATTCTTGAAATAAATGAAGAATTTATCTTATTGTATTGTATTTGTTGTATTTACATCTAAGAAAAGTTTATATATATGTATATACAATAGCATATTTTATGTATATATGTAATATACTACACATACATTTTAATATGAATGTGTAAAAGTATTTGATATCATTTCATTAGAAAAGATTGAAAAGTATATAGTAAATGATGGTAAGAAAAAACAATCAATTTTGTTAAAAAACAATTTGTTAAAATAATGAAAATGATATCAATTTAATCAAAATTTAGATCGAATAATATAAAATAAGTGATAAAATGAAAATTTTGTTTTTGTTGTTGTTTTTTTTTATTACATAAGTTGTTATTCGAGATTTTAATATGAAATATCTGTTGGAAGATAACTATTTTACTTAAGATAAATATTACTTTCAGTAATTTGAAGTAATTGTATTTTTTATTTGTTTTATGAAAAATTCAAGAAATACGATGAATCTTAAAATTTAATAGGTAGGTACATATCGTTGTCGTTCTGTGAAAACTCACTAAGTCCAAAAATGAAGTTTCATTTAGGTTTCAGATTCAAAATAAAAATCAATACTGTATTTCAATTTGAAGCGAAATTAAAAACAAACAAAAAAAATTATTTCTACTAGCTGGCATTTTATAGAAATCTACTGTTGGTTATAAAATATTAAACAAGTCACGTTTTACATTGGAAAGATTGTGTAAATATGAAGTTTGAGCGTTTGTTTTGGTGTACTTAACTCATTTCCACTATAAATGGACTTTGTGAGTTTTCATAGAACAACAAAAATTTATGTATTTTAAATTTAAAGCCGTTTTTGTTTAATGACATACTTAAAAAATTCTGTTAACTTACCCTTGGTACTTTTTCTTTCGGCAGTTCTGAGTTATCACATGGCCCATCTCCACACTAAGAAAACAAAAATACAAAAAAAACACTTAAAAATTATTACAAAATTTTAACCTAAAATTTAATGTTTTAAGTTCGACTTTAAGTTTATTTCTTTTCTACTTAAATCTTGGCTTTAATTATATCGATAAAATAATTCTTAAATTAAAATTCTTACATAAAGAATTTCTAGTTATATCATATTTGTGACTTTTCATAATTTTTTGTTCTAAAATTAATATCCAGAAAATTATGAATTTGAAATTCTTTTAAGGAGCTTTTAAAAAATTTTTTCAAACCAGTTCAATTTATCATGGTTATAAATTCAAATTTAAGTAGAAAAAAAAACTCTTCATATTTTTAAAAAGCTTCAATTAATTCACAATACAAGTGCCTACTTTTACACAATTAAATTTTCAACATAAAAAAATTTATTGTCAACATTTTTTTATGTTTTAAATTAAAACAATTCTAGAATATATAATAAAGCATTTTATTATTTTGTCTTTAAGGATTTAATGGCTTTAAATACACCTTTGAGTTGATAATAAAATAGAATTTAATATGATGCAAAAGTTCTGAATGAATGAAGAAATAAGAAATAACATAACATCATATAAACACACATACCTACATAGCATATAGTAGTATAGTTTTTGTTTTTTTTTTAATTTTCTTTTTTTTTTTTTAATGAAAAATTATTTCACGGCAATAATAACAATGATTGCGTGCTTACGCAATAAGGAAGTGACCAATGTGAAACGGTAAAAGGCGTTAATATAAAGTTCAAAAACGTGTGAACTTTAGCGTTATAACAAATTTATTATACATACTCGTATATGTATGTACATATACATATGTACGAATACCAGGTATTATAAAATATAAAAAGAATTATCACTGTATGTATCTAGCTTTTTTACAACAAAGTAATAAACTTGATGTAAAAAATTGATAGTAAATTTTGTGTTATAATTTACTTTTTTCTTTTTTTTTTTTTTTGAAGTACATAAGCGTGTACTTCACAATCTACTCACTTGGTGAAAATAAAATTGTTCATATCCTTTTTTTTTTTATATGTATATATTTTTTTATCAACTTTTTTTTAATTGACACGTGTAAAGAGCTATTTTTTATGTATGTTATTCAATAAAAATTTACAAGTAAAAAAACATAATTAAATGAAAAATAAAAATTGTTATCTATACTTTGTGTGTGTTTTAATTGTTCAATTGATTTTTTAACATTTCATTCATGAATTATTAATATTTTTTTTTTTTTTTTGAGTTCGAGCAGCAACAAGAGAAATAAAAATTTTAATAAAAAAAAAAAAAAAAAATTATTTACTTCTAAGAAGAATTGAATTTTCTATTTTAGTAAATTTGTTAAATTCAAATATTGATAAAGGTTTTTTTAAAAAAAAGGTAAAAATGCATTTACTTAATAATTTTTCATGTAACTCCTTATCATATTTTTTTTCTTTTCTTTTGAATACATTAACTTGTATACTTGAGGTAAGAAAATTTTGCTTTTTTTTTTTCTTATTCTTTCTTTTGTTTTTTATTTCATTTTATTTTTCTATTTTTTTTTTATTTTTTCAAAAGTAATAATTTTAAAAGGGAAAAAGCTTTATAAAGAATTTATATTAAAAACATAAAAACTATAAACTATAAAATATTTTCTTCATTCGCGTTATAAATTATAAAAAAAAAAAAAAGACGTTAAAAGTTTTTTTTTTCCTTTCTTCCATCATATCATCTTCACATCAAATATATTTTGTTATATATTATTGAAGTATCTTTTTTTTTTTATATTTTTTTTTTTAATTTTTTATATTCAAGAAAGAAAAAAAAATGAAATTCTTATCCTTTCATATTTGGCATAAAAATATACTTAAAAAATTTTTTTCCATAAGTTTTAAAAGTTTTTTTTTTTTTAAAAAGTACCTATCTATCTATTCTGTATAACTTCTTTTCTATGGAATAAAAAATCAAAAACAGAAAAAAAAAAAAATTAGGAGAAAAATGAATATCATATTGTGAACAGAGAAGACAGAAGAAAAAAAAACAGAAAAATACAAAAAAAAAAATTTTTTTTTTTGAAGTCTACCTCAAAGTTTTAGCTTACTTTTAAGTATATTATTTTCTTTCATTTTCTTGTGGGAGTATAATATTTCTAAATTTTTTAATTTTTTTTTGTTTTTTTCGTTTAAAATACTTTAAAGTTAAACTTTGTTGTTAGCTATTTTTTTTTTTTTTTTTTGAAGTGAAATTATCATTTTAGATAATAAAGAAATTAATAAAAGCTTTACAGAAAACTTTACAAAATTGAATTTTATTTTATTTATCTGGACAAAAAATAAAAAAACTAATAAACTTGGATCGTGGACATTATTATAGTACTCTGTGCAATGGTACTTGATTTATCTTCTAGGACTCTAGGATGAAATTGGATTCAAAAGGACACTTTTTGTTTTTTATGATTTACCGCTCTATCTATGCGAAAAATTGACTTTTTAATTTATTTGTAAATTTCGATTTTGAAATGAAATGGATTATTTTAGGGGAGGAGAGGGGTGTACAAGGGATATCGAGATCAAGGACATCAGCGAGAAGGTGTTTTTACAACTAAATCATAATCTAGGGAAGTCTACAAAAAAATAATAAACCATAACTTTAGAGTTATTCATATATGTATGTAGGATACTTTGAAAAATCTTCAATAAGAGTTCAGTTAGTCGTTGTTCACAGGATACTGAATTTATGATTTTTATTGCAAATTTTAATATAAAGTGCTCTGTATATGTTATCTGAAAAAAAATATATGTATGTATATATATATTTTCTTTAGAAACAGGACTCCAGTAAAAACATGCTTGTTTTATGTATATAAAACCTTTCAGCGCAGAATATGGTGTAGTTTCAGTGTTCTGGCCTGAAAGAATTACAATTGAATTTTAATTCAAGGTCAATGTATAAATTTGTATGTATGTATTTATGAACCGTTTATTTTGAAATTGGTAAAAGTCCACTTTTGGTGAAAAACAACTTGAAGTAAATTCTAGATAAAGATTGATTTGTCTTTTTTAACAATTTATAAAATTAAAGTTATTATGTAATTATTATCCCTTAGAATCCACTAGTGCTTCAATTGTAAATCGTGACTTCGAGATGCATGTACATATGTGCATACATATGTGAAACTAATAATGGTTTAAAATTATTATTGTAAAGAATAAATGCTGTCTTCTTTCAATGATTTAACTTTTATCCTCTAGAAATTTTTATATAACGTAATTTTATGTTTATTAAATATTTTTTTTACAAAAAAATTAACAGAAAATTTTTCAAAAGGAATTTTTATTTTGTCATTTTTATTTATACGAGTATATCTATATGTTTACACACGTTACTATATTTGTTTAATAATATTGTCTTTTTTTCATACAAACACCAATCACTGCAAAGTTTTATTACATAATGAAAACTCAATTTTCGTTGTTGTTTTTGTTGTTTTTTTTTTTACTTTTCAAAAACTTTAAAAGCTATAAGTTGTAGATACATTTGTATATGTATATACGTATGTTTATATTACATAATAAAATCCAATAAAATAAAAGAATAAAAAAAAAAAGGATCAAATTACCTTGGGCGTAAAGATTTTCTACGTTAAAGGCCATTATTAGTACAATTTTTTGAAAAAAAAAAAAAGAAAGAAAAAATAAGCAAAAAAGAAATGTTGAAGGACATTCAAATGGAATAATTGAATATCTTAAACGTTGTGTGTAGTATTTAGTATATATAATTTTTTTTTAATAAGAATTTTTATATTGTAAATGAAAAGGACATTTTTTTTAGCCTTTCTATCATATAGTATGTATTAACAAAAATTCATCAATTTACTATTTTTAGTTAAGTTTTTTTTTTTTGTGGTTGTAAGATTTTTTTTTTTTTTTTTTTTTTTTCAAATAGAAATGACTTTCAACACGCAAGCATTATCATATAGTCCTTTTATTCTATCATATATGCTTAAAAAACACATTTTTTTGTATTTTTTTCTGTTTGTTTGTTATACTTATATAATATTTATATAATACATATATACATACCTTCACATGTAAGGTAAATGTAGTTGATGTTTATAATACTCGTATAAATTTTCAATCATCATTTTTTAAATATTTCAAAATAATACCTATTTATACCTGTAAATCGCGTGTTCTTTTACCCTTTTACCAATTTCATTCAAAAAATAAAATAAAAATTATATGTATTTTGTTTTAAATATAGTAGCAGATTTATATTATTATTATTATTTTTTTTTTTACATTTTTATGAATCATGAATTGATTTTAATGTCTTTCATTTTGAGAAGAAAATTGACATCCTTCACAGAATATCGGATATTTTTCATTGTTTTTTTTTTACTTAATGTTTTTTTTTTTTTTTTTTTGTTGTTTCTCTTCCTCTACTATATGATTCGTCATTTATTTATGAAAAATATAAAAAAAAAAATTATTACGTTTTCATTTTTTATTCGATTTTTTCTTTTTATTTCTTATCAAGTTTTCATATTATAATTTCAATTTGACAAAAAAAAAAAAAAAAAAAAAAAAAAAAATCTTTTATGGGAATAAAAAGAATATATAAAAAGGAGAAACGATAACGATATAAAAATAAAAATAAAATGTAAGGGAAAATAATGAAATTTCAATGTCAAGTAAGAAATGACTATAATATTCATATTTTATTTATGCAAGGATAAAATTATTACTGTTTTTTTTTTTTCTTCATAACAAAAAATCAATAATATACATACATACATATACATATATGTATACTATGTATTTTTTTAAAACAAATAAAAAATAAATAATTGCAAATATAGAATTTATGTTTAAATTTATTATGAAAAAAAAGGAAAACAGAAAAGGATAATAATTTCGTTAGAATTTATTTCAATCAATACAAAAAAAAAAAAAAAAATGAAGTAAATTTTATAGAAAATGAAAAATAAATATTTTTGAAGTTTCTTTTAATCAAAGAATTTAACAGAGAAAAATTTTAAGGGCGTATTGGCCGGAAAAACAAAAAAAAAAATCTTTTTTTAAATATACATAGATTCTATCCTGCACAGAATGGTGCAAACTACGATATTCAAGAAAATCTGGAAATGCTAGAAGTAGAAATATTAGGATCGAAGTGAGAATGCTTGGCCGTGAATTAATTATTTTGATTTTTCGCCTTTCTTGAAAAGTTGACTTTTCTAAATTTTTTTATGTACATACATACATATATGAGTATTTTACAAAAACAACAAAAGATATTTCAGTATTTTATTTTATTTTCAAGGTGGAAATATTTAAGAATAAAAAAAAAACTACATTATGAACTACAAATACATAGATTTTTATTTTATTAAGTCAAGGTTTTTTTGTCGATTAAAAAAAGACACTTTTTAAATATAATTAGGATCGCATATATTACAAAGTGTGTGAAACGTGTACCTAAAGTTGTATGTTAGCCCCCTAAGCAAATCAAAAAAGAATTTCTTTTCTCAAAGTGTTTAATCGAACTTAATTAAAGTGAATTGTATGTTGTAAACGACGAATTGTACAACGTAGACCCCGATGTTGCAACATTTGTCAATGTGAGTAGATTCAGATGGGTTGAATATCTTCAAAGAATTGAAGATGCGTAGATCCATGTAAGAAACTGTTGCTGGACAACATCAACAATAAAAGACAGCCGAAAAGGCGAAATAATAGATAGTGGGTAACGGTTTTCAAGGACATTAACAGAGAACCTTCATAGGACTTTTAAGCCGTAGAAGAAGAACAACAACAAAATATTTAAAATGAAATGTTAACTTATTTTACTTTGTTAAAATAAATATGCCTGATTTGATTAAATTTTCAAAGAAGTTCAACAGTTAAACTTCTTTTTGCCATTTTACGAAATCTATTAAATTTTCTTGTTTTGTTTTTTTTTTTTCATCAAAAATCCTTTCAATAATATCAAAAACATAAACAAGAATAAAAAATAAAATTACAGAAGAGAGAGTATTTATTTTATTGCTGTATCCTTTCACAGAAAATATTTTTAAATATGTTTTGGATTTTTTTGTATTTAAAAGTATGTGTGTTCCATGAAATTTGTGATTCTTATTATTTTTTATAAAAAAAAAAAAAAAAAACAAAATAAATTAAAGAAAAAAAAAAAAAAAAGTATTTAAGTAATATATGTATAAAAGATTGTATGTACACACCATTCTATTCATGGAAACAAAATTGAATTAGAAACTTTTTAATTTAATACACAATCTTTGTTTGTTTTTTTTTCTTTTTTCTTTTCATAATATCTTTATTTTTTTTGTTTTGTATTCTCAATGTGACAATAAAGTAAGAAAATAATTTTTTTTTAAATTTGTTTCTCTGTTATTTCTTTTATTTTTTCTTTATACACTTCATATGTGTGTAAGTTAAGCTAACCGAAATTTTAAAATTTTTGCAGATGAAAAAAAAGGCAGCAACTTGAAGTTTAATTTAAATGAAAATTTATTTGTATTTGTAAACCGCAATGTCAGAATCTATATAATTCCTTAGAGTAAATATATATTTAAAAATATGTATATGTACATATACATATGTATGTAGGTATTTCCTGTATTACAATTTTTTATGTACATACATACATATGTATGTACCAAAATTAAAATATAAGTACAAGGTGTTGTAGAATAAATTTGTGCAGTAAATATAAAATTGTATGTATATGTATATTTTTTTTTATCAAATATTCGATTCCTGTTAAATCCCATCTAAACACAACTTAATTAGATTTATAGGTACCATTTACTATTAAAGATGTCGAACAAGAGTATAATATTCACAAGAGGATAAGGTATATGATATTATAAAAGTCTTTTTTTTTTTTCCAAGTATTAAATGTAAAATATATGGTTGAGTATAGTATCTGTTTACTATAAATATAATATGGCTGTTTCCGAATATTATTAATAAGGATTAACTTTTCAGGTATATAGGATAGATGAATAATGCAAGTATCTATTGTACATTTATGAGAATCATTTATATTATAGGCATAAAGAAGAATGAGTTTTTTCGTAAATAAATTTTATATCCTATAATATTTCTTATTTTATATGTATATTGTAAGTTTCACTTTTATTTTGTACATTTACAGTGTGTGTCAAAATAAAATTAATTTTTGATGATTTTTTCACTTAAGGAGTCATAATGATTTAACTTTAATGCACTTTCATTAGACATAACGTTAGCAGTTACCACCGTTACCACGTCATGTATCATAAAAAGGAGAGAACACATTAGATGGAAATATGATACATAACACAATTTAAGAGATCGATTGATAGAAAATTAAAGTACGATGCTCAGAAAATGGCTACAGGAAAAATTCATGAGTTTTACTGGAATAATTTGTTCTTGGAAAAACTATGTTTTGCAATCATGATACTTTGGATCTCTGTGGAACATAAAAATTAGTACTAAGAAGACAACATTAAAAAAATATTTTTGAAAAAAAAAGTAGTGATTTAATTAACTATGCGCATTTTCTTAGACTGTAAAACTTAATGTTTTTAGCTTGAAATCCTACTATGTTTTGGCTTACATTAATTATTAGTTTTTGTTTCACAGAATTTTATAATCTTGGATTATTTTTTTTTATTTGCTTGCATAAGAGATAAGTTTTTGTAATATTTTCATTAAAAGTTTTTTATCACCATCAGCGACGCAAACAATTTAATTTTAGCCTTGGCTTACCCAAGTTTACTTGATTTTTCAAACTACTTTTAGTGGAATGCGAACCACTACAGTCATTGGTAGAGAACAAAATCCTGATATTGATAATTGTGTAGTTATCTTAAGTATATCTACTTAAGCAGAGCCATTAACTACTTTTGTAACGAGCATTTTAAATAAATTGGTACTCATTCAAAGCTGAGTGGACTTAGATACTGTACTCGCAAAACCACCATTTTAAGAAATCTAAATTTTACCATTTCGGAAATTTCGGTTACTAGTCACCAAAAGGATGTTTTAGTTATTTTCAAGTCCAGGATACTTTTAAGTGCATAAGCTTTATACTTCTTAAAATTATCAACTCATAACAACAAAAAAATCGCCCTGTATAAAATAATATACTAAGTAATCATTATAATAAACTAAGAAAATGATAATGTCATGCGTGAACAGAGATTGATTTTAGTTTTTATATATATTTTTGCTAAAAGTCACTAAAGACAATCATAATATAAAATGAAAAATTATTACTAACCCATAAATTATTTTGTGGTTTTGGTGAAGAAATATTGTATGAATATTTAAAAGAAGAAAAAAAAACTAAAAAAGAAAAGAAATATGAATTATTGTAGAATTAATATATTATTATTATATTTCCCGTTAGTAGCATGTACATATGTATGTATGTATCTGTATAAATTACAAGAGTTAATGTGATAAAAATTAAACATATTTGTTTTACGTACAAAAATGAAAATACATACACCTATACATACACAAATATGATTGTAATAGGAAAAGCTAATGAGGCAATAATTATTTATTAGAAATTGAAATTTTATCATTAAATAAATTACGAAGGAAATTTGTATAATAATTACATTTAATATTTTCTACAATAGATAGAAAAGTAAAAAAGCTAGTAAGTATATTTTAACAAATTAATCGTAAATTGGTATTTATTGTTAATTACATGTTAATTTTTTTTATTTTTATTTTTATTAATCTAAGTCTAATTAATATGACGCTTTTAAATATTGTGAAAAACGTTATTTAAAAATGTATAGTATAAAATCATTTGTTTTTGTATCTATTAATGTTTTTTTTTTTTTTTCTCTGTAAAGAATCGATAAAATGAAATCCTATTTTATTGCTTTGAAAATCCTTGAAATATAAATTAGAATGGTTATTAATTGCTTCTAATAAACTAAATAGAACAAATTGCGAAAATTTTCAACAATTCGACATTGTTTTTTTTTTTTTCGTTTTTTGTTTATTTTGTTTTTGTGTTTTTTGTTGGACCATTTTTATTTTAAAAGTTGGATAATATCGAAAACATTTAAGATTATATACATAAATGATAATTTTTATGGTGAATCTTCAAGAAAAAAAATAATGAAAAATATCAAAGTTTTTTTTTTGCCTCATTGAAAAAGAAAAAGTTTATAACAAACTGTTTTCTCCTATACTATTGTTTTTTTTTTTTTTGTTGTGACCAAGAAAATGTCTAAAAATATATTTTCTTGACATTGTTTCGTGCAATTTGAAACAGAATTGAATTGAATGTCATTTTTCAAATGAGAAAGAAAAACAAAAAAAAAAACAAAAATAAATACAACATCAAATTATGTAAGATAAAAACTAATTTGTATAAATATTATTTATAAAATGTTGAGGTTGAGGTTTTGACATATACCAAAAAAACTTTGTGTATTCTTTTTACTAGTAAAACAATACCGTCTAGTCTATATATTTATATAAATTTTTATACACATATACATATTATGAATATAAATGTACTTGACATGAAATTCATCCCTCGCATCATTTTTTCTTTTCTACCCTTATCAAGGATTGTTCAAGTTCTTAAAATTCATTCGTATCTATCTCACGTATTATCCGCATTCTTCTCTATTTTGTTTTTCTTTTTTTCTCTCCGTTTTTTCATCTTTTAATTTTTTTTTTTCGTTCGTGCAGTTTAACTTATTTTATACACAATTTCAACACACATAAGCGTATTATAGTATGTAGATTATAAATATATGTATCATACAATACTCGTTATATTTATCTTTATATATAAAAATGTTAAATCTAAATAGTTCAACTAATTTTTTTTTCTTTCTTTTATGTATCCTTCAACTCTATTCTTTTTTTTTTTTTTTCGGTTGTTCGTTTTTTGCATATAAAAATCATAATAATTGTATCCTAGTGAAATGAATCGGGTAGATACTATATTATTGGTACTTTGGTATTATTTTTACTTTATAACCCTTAGGATGTTATTATTATTTTTATTATAAATTTTTTATCATTATCATTATGAATGAACAAAATGACGACAGGAGAAAATTAGTATTATCTCATTGTACTACTAGCTATATCATTTTTTTTTTTCAGTTGTTGTTTAGGTGATCGAAAAAAAAAAAAACAAAAAAAATAAATAATAATTTAGAAGTATAATTTTTGTTGCTATTTCATTTGAATAACAATATTTTATTTATCAGATGATATGTGGGGGGTTATTGTCTTGTGATTTTTTATGTTTTTTTTTTTTTTTTCTAATTTCGAAATGATTTAGAAAAATACGATTTTTTTTGTGTGTGAAGGAGATCATAAAAAATGTGGGAGTTTAAATTTTATAAAATATATTTGACACAAAGAGAGGTATTATTTGATATAAATATATTTATATACATATATCTATAATATAAGTATGTATTATTCTTTTCAAAAAAAAAATATAACTGTTTAGCTTTTTAATATGATAAATGATTTAGGATTTATGATTTAACAGAAAAAAAAAAAAAGAAAAGAAAAAAGAAATACATAAAAGATAAAATGTTACTTATGGGATACAATATGCTATTAGTGGTTTATCGAAAGATTTATATATACGAGTACAAAGGAGCTAATTTTGAATTCAAATTATATTTTAGGACAAAAAAAAAAAAAAAAAAAAAAATAGAATAAAATAATAAAAAGAAAATGGAAAATATATTTCAGATATTGAAAAGGATTTAGAATGTTCTTGGGATAACAATGATAATGAAGATCTTATTGTCTTCTTCATAAAAAGAATATCTTTTGATATTTTGAGAGAATAAATATTTTTAAATAATTTTATTCTAAGAATGACTTGTATAAAAATTTTAAATAGATTATTTTTTAGATGTTTTTCTTCAAAGTGTCGCTTGTGAATTTAAAGGTCCTCTCAAAAACCAAATTATACCTTTAGTCACATTGAAACGTTTTCACTGAATCATATTGACAACACAAAGAAATTACAGCGACTTCGATTGTCATAACACCGATTTCGTGACTATACATAGGTCTCTCTTGAGTTACACGAATTAACAATTGCCTGCAGGTTTCTCGAGATTAATCTGTACTTTTTTTTAAAAAAAAAAAAAATAAAATCTATAAACAAAAGTACGAGTTTCGTAGAAAAAGAGAGTTTCATTTATTTTCCTAAAAACACAATGATAACGAGAAAAATATTGATTCCATATTAGTGCGCTATGGAAAGAACTAGATTTTAAAAATTTCGGTGTTTTTAATTTTAAAAAAAATCATGTATAAATTCTCAATTCACATGAAATTTTTATTTTATTTTTAACTTCTCTTTCGATGAACGTACTGGTTTTCTAACAATTACATAATAAATAAAAAATTTACCTAACATAATTCTTCATTTTACTTTCTTTTTGTCAAGGTCAATGACATCTAATTTTAATAACAAACAAAAAAAAAAGAGCAAAAAGTATTTCAATACCGAAAAGTATTAAATTTATGACAAGAAAATAGATAATTTTTTTTCTATTTTGCCTTAAAATACAACCGTCAAAACAAACCTAGTGACATTTATATAAGTGTAATTTAACTATAAGAAATTTAATTTTCCTGAAAGCTTTAAAATCTTACTGAAAAACCTTCAAAATTTGTAAATGTTTTTTTTTTCCACTTAAACAAGTACATACATATGTAGAAAGCATATTGTACATGATATAATTCTCTAGTAGTATCATAACATGTGTAGTGAATTTTCATAAAAAAAAAAAAATTGTCTTTGCTGTCACTGTGCATACAGGTTGGTGACCTTTTAATACGCTTGTTGAACAGAAATCAATGGTCACGTTCCTTATTGCCATAAGCAATTAATTGTTTTCAAAATATAACAAAATGTTTACTTGAAAATTTCAAAATTCAAAAACATTCGAAGGTTGTTCAATGTTCAGAAAATAAAGTCAAACACTAGAAGGATAATAAAGGATTTAGGAAAAAAAAAATGTTCTTTTTACATGAGAAAGTTAAGAAATTTTCACTCAAAATATTTAAAAATGTAAAAGAAAAAATCATCTCAGAAATAAATCATTTTACAAATTGCTTTTTTTTATCTCATTTTTTTATTGTTTTGTTGGTTTTTTCTTTAGTCGAAAACAATCTGCAAATTCCCATATTTTGTAAAATAGCATGTTCGAATATATATGTATGTATGTATATATATATATTTTGGTATAATTACCTTTATATCCCTAGGCTGTTTCATTTCCTGACGTCTTGGTGATACACCAGGTTGATCGGCATAAACTAAATTTCTTATTGAACCACGAAATCGTGGTTCAAATATCACACTGGGTAACGCTAGGAGGGCCAATTTTGTGTTATACCTAAAATGAAATGAAAAATAAGGAAAATATATAAATTTATGTATGTATGTATTTATATACGTTAGAAATGAATAAAAAAAAAAAATCGAAAAAGATACTTAAAAAAAAATAATAAGGGAAGAAAAATCTTTTTTTTTTTTTTTTGTAAAATAACAAAAGTTTTCCTTTTCACATAAAATGACAAAATTCATTAATTGTAAGGAAACAGACTGTGCAGAAAAAAAACAAATTTGTTATTTTGTATATGTGTGTTTTTTCTCCAGTTTTTTTTTTTTTTGCAGGATATAAAAATGGAAGAAAAAAAAAATGAAGAATAGAGAAAAAAAAAAGCTTATGTTCCTGACGCTATACATTATATTCCAGTATGCAATCCTTAATTGGCTATCCATAATGAAGACTATAATGAATCAGCAAAAATGTTAAAATGTTTTATATCTTATCTCTATATAAGTACTTAGTTTTATTGTTCCTATGAATTGTTTGTGTAAAGTGTAAATGTAATGTTATTGTATTATACATACATACAACAGTTCAAAAATTGTTCATGTATATATGTATATAAAAATTACATATAATGATTATGTAAGACTTTTTGAGGTTTGAAATATATATTCGTATCGCATCTGGTTTTGTTGGAAAAGTTTCATTTTAATTTTTTGACGATCTTAGCGTTTTTGGTTTCAGTTTTGGTTTTGATTAAAAAACTTTTTTTTCTTCTCTTCTTATTTTTGCATCTAATTATCTAGCTCATATTATTATTTTAAAATTATGTGATTCAATCTTGTAAATTTGAATATAATTTTAATTTGCTTTTTTTTTTTTTTTTTTTTAAATAAAAGGCGACATTGAATTCATAATAAAATGATCATAAATAATGTCCTTTTTTTTTTGTCGTTAAGAAATGAAGTATTTTTCTCTTAAAATGGGATAATAATTTATCAACAAAAAAAAAAGTTTTTTTTTTTAAACACAAACCAAAGCATGGAAAAGACGTGTATTTTTACAACTACATAACAGACAACATAAAAAAACATAAAATTGCTAAGGAGGCGTATTGTAATAAATTTTAGCTCATCGTAATCAAACAGAGAATAATGATAAACATGATATGTGATATTATTTTGTATAGAAACATAAAAAAGGACTATTTTTTTTTTTAAATTCTTTAAGATATTAAAGCGGTAATCACTGGGTCCATGAGAATTAAAAGAAAAAGTAATTTTATATTTCACATAATAGAGAATTTGCTTTAGATATGCCCTTATCATTAAATTTTTAAATATATCCTGAAAATAATTTTGGCATAAAATTTATTTATTATGAAAATAAAAAATAAGTACGTATACATGTATTTGTTGATGCCTTTAAATATTTTCCTAAAAATCAAATTAATTTTTATTTACCAATGAAAATATGATTGGCTCACAGTGTATTTTATTTGAGCTCAGTTCATTTTGTTCATTTTGGTATCAATGGCATAATTTTTTGAGTAGGGATTTTTGCTTGTTATTTTTCGATTTCATTTTCTCGTTTTTTTTTTTTTTTTAAATATAGACTGAATTCTGCACAGAACATCGCAAACTTTGATTTTTTCTAAGAAATCTGAAAGTGTTCGAAATATAGGTAGGTTCAAAGTAGGGAAGGTATGGACTTGGCTGTGGATGAATTTTTTGGTATTTCGTTTCTTCTGAAAAGTTTACCAATTTTTTTTTTTATTTAGGTACACTTCTCGCAAGCCACAAAAAATATCTCAGTAATTTTTTTTTTTTTCAATTGTAGGTGGTAATACTGTTCTCAAGTCAAGATTTAAATATTATTTTTAGATAGCTTTTATCCACTCACTAATCCTTGACTAAATAACTTTGTGTGTGAGAGTGACGATCGTGACGAAAGAGTGAAATTTTGGGAAGAGTTTTAGGGTAGTAAACGTGGATGGATTTACATACATGGGGTTTTTTGATTTAGAATGAGTGAATGAGGAGCTTTCCGATGGGGTTTTTACGTTTTTTTTTGAGGGGCGGGGGGGTTAGGTGTTGGTAATTTATAAAAGTTATTTATTTAAATTTTAATTTATATAAACTTATTCATATATATATATATACATTTATTTCTCTTGCTGTTTTAAAAAACTCTTCAATCACTATACATTTACATTCTAAGTTTTTTAGCACTTTAATATTCAATATTTCAATATACATAATTTAAAAACATCTTGGCAAAGGATATCTTTGATTTATTTTATTTACACTACATAGAAACAAAATTCTATATATTATATTTTCAACAAATTCAACAAATTCTTTATATTTTATTTTATGTACATAATAACATAATATATGAATGATTTTGATATATGGCGCCATTACGCCTTCCAATGGCCTACTGACCGTTTATATGTTGATAGAATTTAAAGAAGGGAAAATATAAAATGACTAGACGTTATATGCATATGAAAAAACAATACATACATATATTTTCTATATTTATTATTTTTTCTATATAATTTTCTTAAATATATATTGTACATGTACATGTCATACACAATACAACACACATGAATTTTCATATGAAGGAAATTAAAATTGACGCACTGAATAATTTGTTTAATATCGATTTAAATGGCAATATAACAAGAGTATAAAATAACTGCTTATTTAAATACATATTCATATATACATATATACATATTCGTATATATCGTTATATGTACATAACTAAAAATTTATATGAGTCTATCTGATCCTTATGAACCCTGTGTATAATATCGAATTAAAAAAAAAAAAAAAAACAAAATAAAATAAATTAAAATAAAAATAACTTTGCTTGTTTCTTCTTCTTTTTTTAATGGTTGTTGTAAGGATAACATAACATCTATACATAGGTATAGTATCTTATTTCTAGAAATTCGCAGAACTAAAAAAATATATTTTACATATATAAAGATATATTGTATTTTTAAAAAAAGAGTAGATATCATAAATATCAATAATAAAAAAATATGCATGAACATTTACATACATATACTACCTACATACATATATTTATATGTATGTATATAAATACATGTATCGCATAATCGTTATTTTATAATTCAAAATAGGATTGAAAATTATTTATATTTTATTCAAAATATAAAATAAAATTGTTTTTGTTTTTTCAATGGAACAAGGAGCAAAAAAAAAAAAAAATTATAAGGTAATATAGGGTATATGTTATATGTATGTATAAACTTATCGCTTTAACATCTATTTGTACTATGTAAAAAAAAAGAGAAAAAAAAGTATCTTGTATCTATATAAAAATATTACTAACTAATCATTATAATATTATTATACATATAAAAGGGATCTTTTTATTGATGAATATTTTATGTATGTACATACATACATATAATAATATATATGTAGGTATGTGTTGTTTGTATGTATTTTATGTGATTCTATAAAGAAATCATTTATTTGATTAGTAAATATAATCATAGACACTACCTAGATGAATCAGGCTCCTATAAAAATTTCAGTAGAAATGTACATAATAACACCCGACAATAACACCCGAGCTTTACACACACTACTATAAATCAGTAAGCTTTAAAAACTTTTGAACTTTTAAAGCTTTTTCTAAAAGCAGTCATATGTTTTGTGTATACTATGGGCATACATGCGCTTGCGTCGTTTTTTTTTATTATTCGTTTGTGCTGTCAGTGTCAACGATCTTCGATCTTCACTCTTCACTCTCCACATAAAAATTAAAAATAAAAAAAATTCAATATTTTTGAATTTTTACATAAAAAATTTTTTTGATGAAGAGTGAAGAGCGAAGATCGAAGATCGTTGCCACTGACAGCACAAACAAATAATTAAAAAAAAACGACGCAAGCGCATGTATGCCCATAGTATACACACAACATATGACTGCTTTTAGAAAAAGCTTTAAAAGTTCAAAAGTACTGAAAGCTTACTGATTTATAGTAGTGTGTGTAAAGCTCGGGTGTTATGATTCAAACTTGGGTGTTATGATTTTAAATTCGTTTATACATGAAAAATTTTGTTAGAAGTGACAAATCTAGGTATTGTCTATGATATAATTAGGTAAAAAAGTTGAAAAATTTAGGTTTTTATATAATAAAAATGATAACAGAGAATTTAAAAATAGATATTGATTGATATTATTAAAATTAAACAAAAAAAAAAATCAAGAAAAACAAAAGAAAAGAAAAAAACAAAGTGAAATAGGAAAAAAAAAAAATTTTAAAATTGTTAGTTCAATTTATAAATATTTTATTTTATTTAGAAAATATTTAGAAAAAAGTATCTATCATTTTTAAATTGATTTTCTTTGAAAAAGAGAAAATGAGAAAAAAAATGGTATAAGTACAAAAAAAGATATCAATGTAAGATAATGTAGAAATGAACAAAAAATTTCTTGTAATTGGATTATTTTGTTTTTTTTTTGTTTGAATTTATTTGATCTTAGTAAATTTATTTATTTATTTATTTTTTTTTTTGATTAAAAATTTTTGAAAGAAAAAGTAAGAGATGTTGAAGTTTAATTAAACATTTCACTAGAAATCGTATTACGTTCTCAATAAACAAAAATTCAATATCCGCAATGAAATATTTTGTTTTAGTGTGTAAGTGTTTGTGTGTGTGTGTGTGGGTGGTATGGAATGTAGGATGTAATAAATTTTTAAAGTAATTTCTCTTTAAACTTATACATATTGGAAAATTTTTCAAATTTAAAAGTAAATCATTAAAAAACTTTTAAAACCAAAATAATAATTACGTAATTTATCTTATTTGTTTGACATTAAAAAGAATATTGTTAATTTTTTATCAGATAGATTTTTATACATTTAAATTTTAACCTTTAAAAATTTCAACTTTTACATAATGTTTTACTTATTGCATATACACATGTTATGTGTGATATAAAACACATATGACCTTTATTTTAGATAACATGAAAAACAATCATTTATGGTTGGATTATTCACTGATAAATAATAATAAGAAAAAAAAAACTAAAGTTACCTTGTCGTTTTTTTTTCCTATGTAAATATTTATCTTTTTATTTATTTATTTTTTTTTTTTTTCAATTTGATGAACAAAAAAAAAAACCCTTTTGAGAATATTACAATCCCTTATAATGTGTTTAAATTTTTCATGTAAAAAAAAAAAAACAAAATAGATAAAAAATTAAATTTGTGAGCAAAAAAAATAAAAAAAATAAATAAAAAAGGAAAATATGAACCACGTGTCAGGTAACTTAAAATATAAACAGGTGTAAAAAGTGAATTTTTGCTTTTTTTTTTTAGATAAACTTGAACGCCTACGCAAAATAATTTCGAAAATGATATATATTAAAGGTATTTTATAGTACATATACATAAATGTAACGAGTAAATGTTTTTTTTTTTTTTTAAGAAGAATTAAGTATAAAATTTGTAATAATAGCTACATCTGTCGTGTATCTATGGATCCTAACGTTTATTTTTTATTACCTTTGTATTATCTATGATAATTGTTAATTGACGCCGGTTCAAGAATGAAGGTTGTATAAATTGTACAATTTGTTCAATCTCGAGTAGAAATGATTAAGAAAAAGGTAAATGAAAATAAATAATCGTGTACATACATATGTGTTTGTTCATTTATCAACTTCAATGTTTTTTTTTTTTTTTCTCTTTCTTTCGTAAATACCTTTAGATTTTTTTGTTTTTTTGAATGTAAATGATTTTGTAAAAAAAACAAGGTAAAAAAAAAATGAACGTTTTCAATCTTTATGTCACGTACTTACTCTTAAAACTTTTTAATGAGATCCGTTGTCAGGAGCACTCTTGAAAATTTCCTCTCAAATATATACTTAAAAACAAAAAATTTAAATTTGCGGCAATGGTTTTTTTTTGTTTGTCGTTTTTGTTTTTTTTTTTTTTTTCAATGTCTGTAATTAATCAGAAATGTTCAGATAATTTGTATTTCTTTTGTTTTTTCTAATATTTAATTTAAGAAAAAAAAAAAAACTTAAAGCAGAACCTACACATTTGATGTAATTAAGATGCAAAAAAAATAAAAAGTTAAAAGTTACAGATTTTGAAAAATTACTTATCATGAATGTCAGTCACATCTGAATTTAATATTTCTATAGAAAATGAAAAAAAAAAAAAAAAACTCTAGAAAATGTTGATTTCTTTTAAATAAAAATTAATTGTATTTTCGATCAAAACCAAAAAAAAAAAAAATATAATAAATTTTTAATTTTTCATACTTTGAATTTTTTTTCTTCTTAGATTCCATTAAAAGATTTATTTAAAAGCGATATGAAATGTGAACATTAATTTAATTTATCAAAAAAAAAAAAAAAAAAAAAAAAATATCTTTTATAACAAATTGGTTTTATGTTTTTTTTTTTTTCTTTCTTTTTTACCACTTATTCGAATTTTAAGAACAATTTTGATGAAGATTAACTTTTTTTTTGTTTGTTTGTTTGTTTTGTAGTTGAAAACATTATTACATATTCTTTCATTCTTATGTCAGTCACATTTTCACAATCAAAAATTATCATCGTCTTCATTAAAACCAAAAACAAAAAAACAAAAATCTATCTACTCATCATTATAATCATCATCATCGTCATCATTATTCTTGAATTTATGCTATACTAGAGTATGTATGTATGTATAACATTGTAATTAAATTTTATTAACAAATTTTTCATTTAAAAAAAAAAAACATTTTCGTTGCTTTTGTTGTTGTTATCATAAAGTACATACATAGTAGTAGGTAGATATTTTAAAAAAGTTTTCACCTCAATTTTCAGTTTGATGTTAGCTAAATTTATCATTAAATTTTCGTTAAAAATGCTTTTAGTATATTTCACTTAAGTTTTTTATAACGTTAATGCTATCATCGTATAGTATGTTTGTATCATACATATTTATGACTAAATTTTGGTGCCTCCTACATGTGCTATAGATACATTACATAGATACATACGAGTATAATCATTTTATATGTATAGAGATATTTAGTGTATATTCTAATTTTATATAGGTAAATAAATATGTATATTTGCAGTATTTATGGTACGAACGAATCTACATATTTGTATATCTTGTGAGTATTAAAACTCCTAGTTAATTTGATTTCCCTATTATATTTTATATTTATTTTAACCCTTTACACTTTAAGCTTTTTCTTCAATTAGAGTACTAGTACTATAATTTCGCAATACTTTTGAGAGAAACATAAAGAGGATATGAATAGTTAAGGTGTTTAGGTGAAAATTGCAACATTGAGATAAACAAAATACTACTTATCAGGAGGACCAATCTCAACCGTTTGATCACTAAAGAATGTCCAAGCTAAATTACACTTGTAGTAGACTAAGGGTAAAAGCAGTACAACAGTTTAGGTAACTAATCAGCTAAATTACATATTAAATCCTCAAAAACAAATGTGAAAGCAGCTTAGCTTTCAGCTGACTAGCCAGTCTAGCTAACATCAAAATATTTTGATTTTTTAGTCAGGTAGTTAGCAAGAGTACAAATTTACATTGTCATTTTACAAATGGAAATATAAGAAAAAATGACAAAACATTATTTAGCCATCAGCTGCGAAATAAGCTGCACTATGTTTTTGACCTTATAGTCAGGAGATTAGTTAGCTGATTGTAGTCACCTAAACAGTGATCGCGACCTGCTTGTACTGTTTTTACACTATAAGAAAAGAAAAACGACATTCGATCAGACTGGGAATCGAACCCAAGACCTTTGCCTTGCCGGGGTACTGTTCCGCTAATTAAACTATCGATGCCATGTCGCTTGCTGTTCTTAGTTACTACGTAATCATTGATGAAGAATACTCGAATATCCTACACACTTATTCTCCTTAACCCTATGACTTTTTAAAAAAATAAGATATAAAGAATACTGTTATTTAATACATAGTTTAAAAGATGGTGCTCTGGTGAGAGCAGTGTATTAATTTTGAAAAGTGAACATTTTTGAAAAGTGCCTACAAAATTTAATAAAAAGAGCAAAATTTCATCTTCAGAAATACAAATTTTATTTTGCAAAAACCAAGAAAAACAGCGTAGTGATTGAAACTCATCGCTAGATAGTAAAGGGTTAATATAATAAATAGAAAACTGTACGATGTATTTAAAACGTTCAACATTTTCATGTTTTTTTTTATAGTATTATCTTATTGGAATGTTACCTTTAAAAAGGAATTCGTTCAATGTCGAATTATCATCATCATCATCGTCATCACCACTACCTTTGAACATCATCATCGTCATTATATGTATTTCATTTTTATATTTTTCTTCAAAAGTTTTCATTTTTCAATAAAAAAATAAATAAAAAAAACAACGTGTTAAATTTAAAAAAAATACGAATGACATAGAATGTCAACATAGATTTTTTCTACAACGATAGATATATCATATTAAAAGAAATCCTGACACAGAATGAGTTCATTCGTTAAAATATCAATTTATGTTTTCTTTTACGAAAAAAGAAAGAAAACTGTGAAGGAATTTAAAGAAATTTTTTTTTTCTACATCCTTGAAATACATTTTTATGTAATGAATTTTTTTAAATGAAAAAAGAAAAAAAAAGGATTCTTCAAAAAAAAAAAAGCTTATTTTTTGCAATTTATTGATTTTTTTTCTCTGTAAATATAAGAATGTTTAAAAAATTTTTAGGCAGTTTAATTTAAATTTTATTTGAAGTTTTTTTCTTTCTTTCTCAAAGAGTTTCTAACTGTTTCCTTTTATCTCTATAAAAATGTGGAAAAATACAAATCATTTTTTTTTTGTTAATCCTAGGCTTACAATCCTCTTTTTTTTTTTCTAATTTAAATATCTTTTTTTTTTTAAATACAAATCAATAATGATTTAAATCCTTAGAATAAATTCCTGTATGAATATATGTATTTATAAAGGATAGAATAACACATCAAAATAAGTAGGTAGCGTTTTCCCATTAGAATACTCATGTAATATTACTTTTTTCGTGACTTAGGAAAAAAAAATTGTTCTCATCGATATTTTATATAGTCATAAAAATCCTGGTTTATATCTTTTTTTTTTTTTTTTATAACAAAGAATTTAGAATATATCATAATAGATACATGTTAGTATCTATATATTTTTTTATGTTATGATAAAATACAATTTTGAATTACTAAAACGTTTACAACATAAACTATAAAAAACATCTTAAAATGTCGTATCTATATCACCTTCATTTTTTTTTTTGTTCCTTTCTTATTTCACTTTTTTTTTTTTTTGATGAACTATTTTTATTTCCGTTCTATAGTCATGTAAGTAAGTTTTGAAAAATGAATAAAAATGTAATATATTGATATCTTATATTCTTTGTGTAGTACATTGAAAGAAAAGTTTATTTGTAAAAATCTCAGACTTAATTTTTTTTTTGTGATTTAAAATCCCGGAAAAAAAAAGTTTGAAAAGAATCTGAATTACAAAAGAAAGGAAGAAAGAAAAAAAAAAAACAACAGCAACAACAATAAAGTGTACTAAAGCTTCAACTATTTTAGATGATGTTAGCTGACGGGTAAAAATATTTATTTAACCGTTCTATGATGTTCTAGCCTAAAGGATATACAAGGAACAAAAAAAAAAAAACAAAAAAAGGAAAATAAAAGAAAAAAAAACTTATCAGAACTACTATATAATACTAGTCCTTGCTTTCAATCATTATGGGATAACAAAAGGCGATTCAAAAGAAAATGTCTTCTATTATCTTTCATTCATGTCTTATAATTTTTCACCTATATTATTTTATAGATACACAAGGATTTTTTCTATCTTATATACATAAAATAAACTTAAGAAATAATAGAAGAAAAAAAAAACTATAATAAAAGAAAAAAGTGATATTAAATAGGAGACTTTACGTTCACACACAGTTTAGTATGTTCACTCATAGAACTAGAAATAAAAAAAAAAAAAAAAAAAGAAGAAGAATTTCTTTATCCTTTTGTAGGATACATAGAATGGATCGATAAAAATTTCTTTATCTTTAATTTTGTTTTGTGAATTTTATTTTTTTATTTTTCATGTTTTTTTCTTCTTTAATTGTGACGTCACATGATTGGTTTTTTTTGTTGTTGTTGTTGTTTTTATTCTGCTAACACACAGTACCTAAATACATACATATATTTTTTTCTTCATATGTACTTATATTAACTGGTCGTATACCAGAAAAGAAAATATGATGATGGTAAATATAATTGAAGCTTGAAATATATTTTTATTTTTCTTAATACTTTTACGTATACGTGTAAAATTACAATATATCTACTACACATATATCTAGTATCTATATACTATGAGTATATACAAGAACAAATTTTCATTATATATTAGCGTAAAAAGAATATAATTTAAAGTTATAGCTAAGTCATTCATGTAATGTTGTTTTTTTTTTTTAAATAAAAAAAGAAAAAGGTCTTCAAAGCGAATAATAGTGTAAATAAACATTTTTACACCTCATTGATAAGAACCTACCTCATTGTAGGTAGAAGAAGAAAAGAAAAAAATTATAAAAAAAAAAGGGGGAAATTTTACTTTATAGAAACTAGTCTATTGTATTATTTACCTAATGATGGAAAAACTAATAACTTTTTGAAAGTAAATAAGTTCGTATCTATTTATGTAAAAAGAAAAAAAGAAAAGCACTCACTTTGAAAGTAGATAATATGAACGGTATGAGTAAATAATAACATAAAATTGCTTTTATCATTTTATGCTACATTAGAAAAAAAAAAAAGTAGGCAGTATATATAATATCACAGGTAATTTACTTGAGTATAATTTTTGTGAATTAAAATAGTTTTTAGTGACATGAAAGTTTTTTTATTTACAAAAAGTTACATATGTTTTTTTTTTTGATTATTTGTGAAAAAAAATTTTCCTTTGATTCAATTTTCACAAGATTGATTGATTCATTTTTTACGTAAAATGTGAAATAACTAGTAGTAGTAGTCTTGATTGGTATTTGCAGAGATTTATTAAAGAGTTAAACAAATTTAAATTTATGCAGGTAATATTGAGTACTAATTAATTATTTGATTGAACTTTAAAATAAAATTGAAAATTTTTTGATTTATTTTCCCATTAAATTACAAAAAAAAAAAAGAATTAAAATTATTTTTTTAATTTTTAAAATTCTAAAAAAATACTCTTACCATTTTTTGTATTTGTATCTACAAAATTTCAAATGACATTAAAATTTGCATTTTAAAATCAATCATTAATTAAAAAAAAATTTTACTTTTTTTTTTTTTTTTACTGTAAAATAAACTTTTAAACTTTTTAATGAAGATAAGGTTGATATGGAAAATAAGAAAAAAAAAAAAGAATATAAAATATTTCTAAAGTATGGTGTGAAATTTTGAATATTTAAATAACTTTTTTTTCTTTTCTTATATGAATAAAACTTTCAGCAATAAGAGTATATTTATATATACGTATATGTACCTATATATGTAAAATAAAACGTTCAAAGATTCTATCTTCATTAATTTTTCATATTTAAAGTTAAATTTTTTCAAAATTTTAAAAAAATACCCATTTTTATGAAAATTTTCATTAGTCAAAAATAAATTAAGATTGATTCATTTGAAAATTATTTGCTCGAAGATACATAATGTATATTTGATTACAATTTCAAGAATTTTTTTTATTTATTGTGTCACAATTTTTAAGTACTTTTACTGGACTTTTGTTAAAGTTTGGGTAAAGTTATAAGAGTATAACGAAAGAAGGTGTTGATGGATGCTCTATTTGTATTTGTGTTAGTTAAAAAAGGTAAAAAAAATTATGATTTTTGCCTGAGAAAATTTCAAATTTTTCTAGCTAGAACGTTGTTTTTCTGGTAAAAGATAGAATTTTTTAATTTATTATTTTTATTTGTTTAATTGTTCTTCAAATATATTGCAAATTGTTGGTTTTTCTCCTCAAAAATTAGAAAAAATTCTTTTCTTTCTATAAAAGTAGGAGTATGATAAGATAATTATGAGGATTTATTATTTGTCCTCTTTAAATATGTAGGCACATAAAATCTTAGAAGATTAAAAAAAAAAAAAAACTTTATTTCCAAAAATTTTTTATCTAAAATCCTAATCCGTAATAAACACTGTTATAATTAGCTTAACTGCTAAGTATATAGGTACATATATACAAAATGTAAATGCAATGAAACTAAAATCTTTTTGTTAAACATACTAAAATAAAAAGATATAGTTTTTAACTATAATATATGATTAAAAATATTTTCACATTACAAGCAAATATTCTTCATATATATACTTTTTTTTTTATACATACACATTATCCTTTAAAAACCACTTTTCACGTTAATTCTATATTAAGAACAATATTATGTGTCTATGATAATACGAATAGATTATACTCATGTGAGGAAGTACTATAAAAATTCATTATGCAAAAATATATCTTCTAAAAAGCAAAAAAAAAAAAAGAAAGGAATAAAAAGAAAAAAAAAACAACAACTTTAAAATACACCAAAAATAAAGTATCTATAAAATAATGTTATTATAATTGTGATAATATTTTCAACAATTAGTATATTTTTGTTGTATAAAAAAGTTTGCCCATTTTTTTGTTGTCTTTTTTGTCTTTTTTGTTCGTATGATATTATCACAATAAGAAGTTTACATTTTATGCACATACATATGTGTACATATGTATATTTATACATTTATAAAAAACTTTTTTTTTTGAGTAGAAAGATTCATTTGCAAAATTGGCAAAAACTATTATTATTGTTCATTATCCGTATACTGGAAATTATTTTATTATTTATCTCTTTTTTTTGTTTTTTTTGCTACTTTTTTATTTTTTGTTTTTCCCATGTGAAAATTTTCTTAAAGCTAATACTAATACATTCACATTATTATGATTATTATACATTAGAAGAATGTGATAAAATAATTTTTGCATTTATGTCAGATATAATTTTCATTTCTTACAAAAAATGAAAATTAAGTAATATTTTCATTTTATTTTTGAATAAATTAAATTGTATGTATATGTTTGTTTGTTTGTGAAAATAAATATTAAAATAGTTTTGAAGTGGGGATATACTTGTATATACTATATATGTATAATTTAATAAAAAATAATAATAATAATTGCTTAACCAAATAAATTTACATTTTACAGATTGTTTTTACTTAGTTACTGTATAAACTAGATTTAGATTAATTATATACGTATATTAAAAGTTTCATTATTCCTTTTTTTTTTTCTCCTAAGTTTTTTGGTTCTCTAAGAACATAATGTTAATTTTAAGAGATTTATTCGATTTGACAATGTCGAAAAAAAATTTAATAAGTGGTATACCTTTTAAAGGGTTTGAATTTTTTATTTATGTTTAGTTGGCAAAAAAAAAAAAAAAAAAGGACTGTTCCAGTCAATTTCGATGAAAAGTATTTTTTATTTAACAAAATTTTACAACAACAGATATCCTGGAGGGGATGAGTTGTGATATAAAATAGAATAGAACAAAAAATCAAAAAAAATTATATTATTTATTCTCCAGAGAGTCTCATG
This sequence comes from Bombylius discolor, assembly GCA_939192795.1. Lineage (NCBI taxonomy): Eukaryota > Metazoa > Arthropoda > Insecta > Diptera > Bombyliidae > Bombylius > Bombylius discolor. The sequence continues at coordinate 13,697,111 of OW584241.1, read as the reverse complement.
AAGCAGACATTAAATTCATGTAATATACATTTCGAAAAGTTTCCTTTTAGTTTTTTTTTTTTTTTTACTGTTTTTCTTTCTTAGGAAGATGCAAAAAATGCAAAAACAAAAAAAAATATAAACGATGGAGAAAAAAAAAAAATTGATTTTTGTTTTTGTGCTTTTGTTATTGTAGTTGTTTCATTTTTACTTTTGCCATTTATAAATATGTATTTTTTTTTTGTAGTAACCTTCTTCAAGGTCAGAACATTGGAGACCGTATACCGTAAGATAATCAAGGACTTTTGAAATGTAACACCCGTAAATAAAAAAGTGAGGCAAGTTAAATAAAAAAAAAATTTAAAAAAAAAAGACAAAAAAAAAAAAATAATAAAAATAATATCAAGTTGAGAGAAAAAAAAAAGAAAGGACTTCATAAATGAAGAATGAAATAAATGTTATTTTATTTGCATTTATTACAAAATGTCACGCAATTGTACATACTATATACATAGTAAAAGGGGTGTTACCGGCACTTTTTCAAAAAGCACTTGTATATCAAGTTTATTTTTATTATTTTTTGCATTTGTTTTTGTTTTTTTGCACAATATTCTTAGTTTTATGTTTAAATAATTGTTAATATTTTGTTTTTAATGATACTTTTTTTTTTCTTGAAAAGTTGAAACATATTATAACTGCAATTTGCCAATTTTTTTGTTTTTTTTTTTATTTGACTTTAGTATTTGTTTTTTTGATTTTTCAAAATTTTTATGGTCAAATGATATTGCAATTAAATATTAAAATTCAAAAAAGAAAATAAAAAAAATGAAAATAAAAATATTTGAAAAAAAATTAGTTTAAATCACGAATATTCAATGTGTGTACATATTATGAGTTAATAGTTTTTTTTATTGATATGTAGTTAAAACTGTAAAAATTTTTCACAGAGCTTTTTTTTTTTTTGTTTTCGGAGTTGTTTTTTTTTTTGTTTCACAAATTTTGTTTTTTTTTTTTTGTGTTTTTGCTGTTGTTACTGTATTTTCTTTTGTTATTGAAGCAATTCGTGTTGAAAGGATAATAATGTTGTTGTTAACGTGACCACAGAAAATTTTTAAAGCATATTGCTGTTGGAATAACAAATAAACGTGAAGAAAGAAAAAAAAAAACAGTACATGTACCTATATGTACATATGTATGTACATTTTATGGATTGAGTATGTATAATACAGAGTATAGTAAAAATAATGATTTTTATTGTAAAAACTAAAGCTTTTTGTGTTGCAAACAAAATGAACAGGGTACATAAAAGGGGGGATGTTATGACGTAATAATATGGTATGTTGGTATACGTGTGAAATTTTGTGCATTGAAAAAAAAAAAAAAAAAAAAAAAGAAAAGAATGTACATGCAAATTATATATATGATGACCACACATGTACTTTTTAATAAAATATCATTATTATTACAACATCATAGTATATGCACAGAGCAGATATCTAGATATATGTACGTGTATAGAAATTATATTGTCATTGGTACTCGTATGCATATAATAGCGTTCATGATGCAGAATGAAAAGGATTACATTGCAGTAACTAATTTTGTAATTAATAATGTAACAAAAAAAAAAAAACTAAAAATTATTTTTTCATTTATAAATTCATTTTCGATTTTACATATGTACGTAATGTATGTATATGAAAATTGAGATAAAATTTTGTAAAAAAATTATCTCAATGGAAATATTTATTTTTTTGTTTTATTATTTTTGTGTTTTTTTTTTTTTTATAGGATAATAATATAATTTTGAAAATTATTATATTTTATCAATGTAAAAGTGATTATATTTTTACAGTACGTATAGGTGAAAGTAATTTAAAATATACTTTTTTTTTTTCACGCAATAATGTAATGTGGGTCATTTACATATTTTTATCGTAATATGGATTTTGTAGTTTTTTTTTTATTCAATTTACTGAAATTAAAAAAAAAATTACGATTATTTTGGAATTTTTTTTTTACTTTTTTTGGAAATAAAAAATAAATTTTAAGGACATATTTTGTGTCTTTTTCGAAAAAATGATGATCAGAAAATAATATACCGGAATTGAGGAATGTTAATATTTGGATGTTACTTTGATATTCCAATCATGAAGAGTGTATATTTTTGGTAATTAAATTTAGGCATATACCATTTAATATCCGAAAATGTACCGTTAAAAATTTTTTGAAAAAATTGACATGTTTCAGGGTCTTGTAGGATAAAGACTTCTTTTTTTTTTCTAATGCAATTTATTTTATTTTCATTTGATTAGAAGTTCTTGGAATATAGAGACTTGAACATGAATCGTGTTTTTTAAAAATCGATTTTTTAACTTTGTTTTTGATAATGATATACGTATCTCCGAAACTTGTATCATATGAAAGGTTTTTTTTGTTCCTTTTTACAATGATACTTCATTACTTCATTCTCAGATTTTTATATTTCAATTTTTCAAAAACAAAAAAGAAATTCAAAAAAATAATCTTCATGATAAAATCCTGCAGTTATCATATTATTTTTAAATAAATTATTTAAAGAGAAAATTTTTTCTTATTCCTTAATTCCAATTAACAATGTAATTATGAAAATAAAATGAATTGAATTTATTTTAATCTACTTTGATTCAATTGTATTTATTTTGTCCTTCAAAAAAAAAAAAAAAAAAATTATATATACGAGTATTATGTTTTGTAACTGTATTTTAGCTAGATATATATTTTTTTAAGCTTTTTTCTTTAAGGTTTGTACAAATTTTTTACAGTAGACAACAAAATTTAAGTAGGTATACATAAGTGTATTAAAAAATATATAATGAAAATTGCGCAAGCTCAACTTTTTGAACCATAGCGCAATCTACCATACCATTTAAAAGAAAAAATAAAAAACAATTTTGTACCAAAAATGATATAAGGATTTTTTAACGTTAATGCTCAGTATAAACTATAATATCCAATTTTTTTTATTTTTTTTATTACATATTTTATTTCAAAAAATAAAGTACATGTACTCAAAATGTAGTGTTTGTAAAATAATAAGTAATCCTGTCATAGGCCCATCATATTATATTGCTATCGTTTCTTAAACTGCATATGTATGAAGGATTTCCTTTGAAATCTTAAATATTTTTAACCCTCTGTTAAAAGCTTTAAAATATGAGATTTTTTTGATATTTATTTTGTATAAGTGTAAAATACAAAAGTGATGAGTAAAATTTTTTTTTACATTTACATATATGTACTCGTATATATGTATGTACATATGTATGTATATATGTATCTTTTTGTATATATGATATATTCTCCAAACTATTATCCTTGTTTGTATTGAAATATTTTTATGTAGATATATACTAAAATATATGTATGTATATATATTTTTGTTAATAGAGAAATCATACTATCTATATCTGTATGTTGTAAGTATATCTATACACCTGTTAAATAATATGCAAAATAATAATGGAAAGAGAAACAGATACACAAAAATTATACTAGATATATGGAATGAGTATATGAATGTATTTTAATAAAGACATATTTTTGTAAATAATTTACCATGTCTGAATATATATCTATTATATAGTAGATATGTAGATATATATCTGTATATATGTACTATATAAATGAAGTTAATTAAAAAATTGTTACGTAAATTACGAAATTTTTGTGAAATATATGTATGTATGAAAAAAGGTAAAATACCCATATTTAAATACATATAAAATATATTATGAGATAATAAATATTTAAAAAAAAAAAAAAGATATTCTAAATTATTTTATAAATATTTCTTAATAAATATTATCAATTATAGGGATGAAAAAAAAAAATTATGTATCTTTGTATATTGTAAATATTAAAACATTAAAAATGATATTTGTTAATGTAATTTAAGGATAAAAAAAAAACAAATAGAACAAATAGAACAAAAAGAAAAGATGAAAAGTAAGTCAAGAATATACACTTGTGATTTTTTTTTCATTTTTCATAAATTTAAGTAATTTTATTCATTTTTTTTTGTGTTTTATTTTTTTTTTATTTTTAGAAGAATCTACAGCGTGTATAGTTTACGTTATTGTTTAGAAAAAAAAACAAGAAGTTTTAAATAAGTGGGATCAGGTGTAATAAATAACGGTAATGATTTTATATTAAGTTGTTTATTTTATTTTATTTTATTATTATTATTATTTTTTTTTCAATTAAAATAATGAAAAAAATTAAAATAAAAATTAAATAAACAACAAACATTTTTTTTTTCATTCGAAAAGAGGAAGGAGATATTTAAATTTTTAATAACATTTTTATATTTAAGAACTTTTTTTTTTTTGTTGTTTTTATATTTGAAATTTTTTTTAATCGTAATTATAAAAAAATATGTACAAAAAAAGGGTTTTTTAAATTTAAAATATTTATCGTGTATCAATCAATCAACAGTTTTAATTATGAAAATTAACCCTTTTTTATTTATTATTTTTTTGAAAATAAAAATTTTGTCCTTTATCAATTAAAAAATTAATTTTTACGCCCTCGTATTATTTATTTTTTCTCAGTATAAATTATTTTTCATTAAAAAATTTCTGAAGAGTGTAATAACAAATACCATTTTGAAAAATGTGCAAAAATTTCATGATAACCATTAAAAATGAATATTTCCAGTTATTTTTTAATATAATATGTGGTAGGAGTATTAACTACTTTTTTTTTTTAAATTTAATTTCAGGTTTATCATTTGAATTGAGAAAAAAATTAAAGGTTGTTAAAGGGTTTGCTAAAAATTAGGTTTTCAAAATTCTTATAAATCGATCTAAATTTTATTTTCACAAAAATTTTATCTTTGAGCCGGTTAAAAAGTATTAAGAGATATTTCAATGGAATACAGTCAGGACTTCTACAATGCTGTGCTTTTATAGCGCGGTTTTAATATACATATGTAACGGCGGAACGAGTTAGACGCGTTTTAGAAGGGCTGACTGTAAGTGAAAATAATTTTAAAAGAAAATGCACTTTTCTCGAAAAATGATTTCAAAATTTGCTATTATTTTATGGAATCTATGTGTTCAATTGAAAATTGAGTTGAACATTTTTGGGTTCAAGATTGTTTTTTTTTTTAAAGATTTCTTAATCTATAGTTAGTTAGCTTAAGTAAGTCTTGGTCTGAGTCGATACAAAAGACGAAAAAGAGAATAAGATGTTTTTTACTTTTAAACGTTTTAGTCAAATTTTTAGACTTAAAAATTATAAAAACTTCTCATTACATTTAATATTTTAGGATTTTTTGTGTTTTTTTTCTTTTTAACATTTTATTTAATTACAAATAGACACAAAAAAAAAACAAATTAAATTAGTAAATAAAGTTGTATTTGTCATTTTAATTGTTTTATTTGTTCAGATTTTAAGATTTTGATACTTTTTCTCGTGCAGTTGACATTTAATATACTTTTTTTTTTTTGAAGTATTTAATTAAATACATATAACATTCCAGACATATATGACAAAAGATCACATTCGAGTATACATATGTGATTTTTTTACCTGATTTGAAATTGTTGAAAATGTTTTGTACATAAATAATAAAAGGACAAGGTAAAATCAAGTAAATATAAGAAAAATAAACAAATAAATAAATAAACACAATAAAAAAAAAAATACAATATTTTAAACACAACAAAATCAAAAAAAGGTAAAAGTTTTGAATTGGAAATAAAAAATGGGTGAAAAAAAAAAATAATAAATTTGTTTTTCTTGTTTTCCATTTTAATTAAACTTTTTTTTTTGTCTTTTTGTCTTTTTTTATTTGGGTGTATTTTTTTTTTCTGTGGTCACATTATATTTAATGAAATTTGACCAAAGAATTACTCCTCTTTTCGGTTTTGTTTGTATTTTCTTTTTCATTATTTTACTTATTATTATTATTATTGTTGTTTTTTTTTTTTTTTTTTTTTTTTTTTAAATAAAATTTTTAAAAGTTTGAAATGAATTTTTGTGCTAAGGTAATAATCGGATTAAATTTTATCTTTATTTTATTTTATTTTTTTTTTTCAAATTAATTTTTGTTTTTCGAAAGAAATTTATTTTGAAATATTAAATATCTCTTTGAAAAGGTGGATCGTCGTATTTTTATCATTTTGTTTTTTTTTTTTTTTTGAGAAACCACAAAAGCTGTTTTATAAAAAAAAAAATTACTTTGTTGTTTTTTTTCTCTTCATTTAAAAAGTATTTTTTTTTTAAAAATGTAATCACTAATTAAAAGTTTTGTGTTTTATTTTAAATAAAAAAACAAAACAAGAAAAAAAACACACACACACACAAAAAGAAAATGAACATCAAATTAATTTCATATTTAACATAGAATAAGTTATTATACGTATGTTTTTTTTTTTATCTTTAAAATTTTCGTGTTTTTTTTTTTTCATTTTTCGTTTTTAAAATAAAAAAAAGCTATGAATAACATTTTTAATCACCCTTAGAAACAGAATGTGAATATTTTGTTGTTATTTTATTTTCAAATAAATTTAATTTTAATATAAATTTTATTTATTCAATTGAAAAATAATCAATTAAAAAATTATTTCAAAAAAATTATTAATAATATGTAATTAATTATTTTTTTAACATCAAAAACACAAAAGCGAAAAAAAAACAACATTTAATTGAATTTTTTGTCATCTCATTTTCAGTTCATTTAATGAAAATATAATTCAATACAGCAAAAAAAAAATTTTTTTTGCAAAATTTGCGATTTAAAAAAAAAAAAACATTAAAAATCAATAGCACATTATTTTTTTTTTTTTTTTAAATAAATTTATTGATAATATTGTTTTTTGTTTTTTTTTTTTTTTAAATAAAAAGTTGAATATCCTTTTAAGTTTTGATTCAAATGAATTTGTAATATTATTATCAATGTGTATTCAGTACATGTACACAATAAGTGTTATGTAGGGCATTCACCTTATTTTATTATTATTTTTTTTTTTTAAATAATTTACAATATAAAATATATAGTTGCATTTAAAAAAAGAAAATAACATTTTAATACATATATGTACATACCAATTTGGCATCCCTCCAACATATATATCTGAATTTGTTGCAAATTTGCCAAATTGAAATTCTTTGCCTCTAGATGTTCTACTTTGTGAAACTCCATCAACAATTAATGTTGTTTGGTCATCGTTACGTAGAACCTGTAGAAAGAATAAGACAAAAAAAAAAAATAAAAATAAAAATTAATGATTGAATTTATTGAAATTTAATTATTATTTAATGTTTTTTTGTATGGAAAACAAAATTAGAAAATGACTGAATACGATGTATAGAATCCTGAATATTTTTTTGTTTTTTGGCTTTCAAGGAATTCAAAATTTCTGATCTTCGATGTAGAAGAAAATTATGCTTTTAGGTATGAAATGTAATCCTTAAAGCGTTTATGTCGAACATACTTGTCATGACACAATTAATTGAATATTTTGTTTAACGTCGAAAAAATTAGTAAATATCGTTTCTGAAGAAGTTAAAATTTTGTAAAGAAACAACCAACAACATTTTTTTTTTGTCGAGTACACTTGTCATCACCTGAAAAAAAATCAAGCACACCAGTGCACATTTTCAAAATCAAAATAAAACGCTAAAGGAGTTCAAAAACTATTTGCAGGCATTCAAGAGATTTAGAAGTTTTATCAGAACAAACATTTTATTGGCTGTATAGGCCTATTTCAGTGAAATAAACAGTTTTCGATACGTATCAATTTTTGTACATATAGGGGTATTTAAACAGGACAAAAGGATGAAATTTGAGTGAGAATCCTTCATGAAAATTGGTTTTTTTTATACTTTCTATCTCATTACTCAGGTTTAGTGAACGAATTTTAATTAAACAGGGCTTATTTTTAAGATTGTTTTCCAAGAAATAATGTGTAAAAATACAGCGAATACATCGTTTTTTTAGCGAAAAAAAAAAAAGAAATTAATACTTCTACTTTGCAAAGAAATCTCAACTTCACATTATGACACTACTGTCTGGATTAAACTAACTTTTAATTTCAAATAAAAATCATTCGCCTTTCGTTAAAAAATGTGAGCCATTTATTCAAGAAATAGTTTGAAACCTGTACAAAAAAATTTGGACACCACTGGTATATTGGATGTTTAAAATATAAATGCGAAAAAAAAAAAAAAAAAAATCAGAATAAATGAATTTAATCCACAAGAATTTGTAAATATGTATCTACATATGTTTTTCGAATGATATTCAAATTAAAAAATTTATAAAACTCCTTTTTTTGATTTTTGGTTCATTTTAAAAACACAAATCAAGTTAAAAAAAAAAAAAAAAAAAAACAAATTATTTGGAAAACTTTTTCAAAATGGAATAAAAGAGTTTACTAAACAAATCTGTAGGTAGGTGTATCTATTAAATAAAAAAAAAAAGGGATGACATAAACTTAAAAAAAAAAAAAAAGAATAAAAACAACACGAAAAAAATAAAAATAAAATAAAAAAAGATAAGAAAACATTAAAACCTTTTTCATACTTATTTTATTTTAATTTTTTATGATGACGTTTCATTTTAAAATTTAAATAAAAAAAAAAAAAAAAGAAACAAAAATTATAATAAATAATAAAAATATTACTTGACATGAGAAACTTTTTAAGAATGAAAAAAAAAAACGACTTAAGTACAACATTTCTACGAAAAAAAGAAGAGAATAATAATAACTACATATGTACACACATACATATATACTTCATCGTTGCAATTAAACTCTTTGCGCGTTATATAAAAACAAAAAAAAAAAAACAAAAAAAGGATACAGTGTAGGTTCACAGGAAGTACAAGAAAACAAAATTATTTACAAATAATAATAAAAAAAAAAGTTGTCTACAAAAACGAATGAAATTCATTGCATTACATTTTAACATATTTTTCTTCTCCCACATTTTTTCCTTTTTTTTTGTTGCATTACTTAGAATCTTTTTGTTTCGTGAATGATAAAAAGTTCAGAATTTCTAGGAATAAGATATTTTTTCATAATAATAAAATGCAAAATAATGAAAAAAAAAAAAAAAAAAAAAAAAAAAATCAAGGATGTGTGTAGGCATGATATATTATACACAATACAAAAAACTAAATGTGTTAGTTATGTTGTTACTGCTATGTATCTGTAAATGTGCAATTAAATGAATCCTACACGCTACAAAAAAATATATACCTATACATATATCTGTTTGTGTATACAAAATGTATGATAGACAAGTAAATAAATCTTTATAAAATGTAAAAGTTCATTAAACTTATCATGTATATATACAAAACAATTGTGACATCCTTTTATTTTTGCTCTGATTTTTTTTTTTGCTTTTGTATTATCTTTGACATAATGACAAAACTATTTGCTTACTGATATATAAAATTAAAAAAAAAAAAAAAATGAAGTCAATTATTTCATCTGACTATCTAAGAATGTGATTACTCAACACAGTTAATTTATGTAAAGCCTGCATTTTCATTATATAACACGTACTATATACCTGTCTACACATTATTCATACGTATATAGTATATGAAATATCTGAATAAGTATAAAGTCAATATGTATAATAAAAAAAAAAAAATATCATGTATAAGTCAATTTTGAATCTAAATGCATTTTATTTAATAGACATATCTACATACATATGTACATAAAATTATAAAGGTATAGTTAGAGGTATACAAAAAGTTAAAATAACAATGAGAATTTTCTAAAATACAAGCAATTTTTATTGATGACTATGCAAATTTAAATTAAAATTAGGTACACTTAAGTTTACTTCAGTTTTTTTTTTATTTTATTTTTTATTTTTTTTTAAAAATAAAATAAAAGCTTTAAGAATAGGGTATTAAGTATTAATGGCTTATGCAATTCATGTGTAAATGTATCTAATACTATATATACATATTATATAGATATAAGTATGTATACATAAAAATACAGGTATTATAGATATATAAATAATTTCACAAACCAATTTAAATATACATACATATACATATTTTCTATTTAAAAAAAAAAATCAATTAGTAACTGAATCTTATATACATACTAAATATACTATGAGCTACGTAAATAGATGATCTCATGATACTGATGAAAGTTTTTCATTAAAAACCACTGAATTTTCATTTTAAATTTAAAATGAATTTATCATATTTAGAAAATTTATATAATATAATATTAGAGAAGACAATATACATATAAAATTAATTTTGAAAATTTTCATTAAATGAATTTCATGTAAGTATCTTATTTGATTTTAGTGGTTGAAACAAAGAAAGAAGATTGAAATATAAAATTAAGATTTTTTTTTTTTTTTTTTGCTTTTCTTTGTCATGTTGTATTAAAAGTTCATGAATTATGAGGTCTGTGTTTGTTTGATAAAATTTAAATAATTTCTATAATAAGTTTATTTTATTATGAGCTAGGGAAAAAGAAAGAATTATAATTTTACAATTAAAATCAAAATTAAATTAAATTCAGCGTGGAAGCTTTTTCGAACTTGAACCGTTCTGTAGGGTTTTTCAAGTCACATAGAACAAACTTCTGTAGAAGACTGGAAAGCAATATAAAGCGCTAGACAAGCAAAAAAGTTAATTTTGGAAACAAAGGTAAAGCGATTGAATTTTTCAAACTCACAAGAAATAAACTGAGGACACTGGTAAGCCTTTTCGTTGAAAAGTGGGGATTGAAGGAAATCATAACTGTATAGATACAGCAAGAATGAACCGCAAATCTTATTCTTCTTTGTTTTTGCTTTTTCTCAATTACTTAGAGTTGGCCCTTGTGAATTTTCTCCACCACGAATTCCTGTTCGTTTTTGTCATCTCAATTCAAGTGCTTTCAAATCTTTCTTGATTTTTGTCATCAATGTTGCTTGTGATCATCCAGGAGGTCGTTTGTGTTCTTTTATGTTTAAGGCTTTTTTGATCATATGTCTCCATTTTTTTTTTTTATTATATGCCCATCAAAGTTTTGGAATTTTTTTGCCAGCATTAAGTTATTACAAAAGATTTGACTTGGGTTACAGTAGAAAAGCAAATAATTACTTCACTTCTAAGGGACGGATATATTTCAATTTAATTTAATCTACTCTAAATCCTGTATAGAATTTATCTAAAGTATTTCTTTTTATTTTCAGAAAAATTTTAAAGATATTCTACTTTGATTCATCCTTTGAAAAAAAAAGTGCGTTGCTTGTAAAAGATATTGTCTGTAAGATTTTCTTCAACAAGGAAAATGTCCAACAGGATCCAAATCACAGGACAAAAAAATGAAGCTAAGTACACACATAAATCACGAATTATATATTTTATTGCTTTAAAAAGTAATTTCTCGAAGATTTTTCTAATGTTTGTAACGTTTTATAGTTTGTTTGTTTCATTTTAAAACTTTTTGAAATTCTTTAAAAAAACTTGAAGTTAATTTAAAAAATTTCTTTTCTTTTTTTTCACTTTAAAAAAAAAATCCTTTAATCTAATCAACGTCAACTTTAGGATTTTGTTAAAAGAATCCTTTTTCATTTTTAAAAAAATTTTTACTATACAAATAATTAACAACAAAAAAAAAAATCATATCAAGTTTCTGATAAAAACCTGTTGTACAAAAAAAAAAAAAAAAATTAGTTTCATTCGCATGAATTTAAACTTTTTAAGTCTGATTGACTTAAACCAATTAGTGTCACAGTCTGTTTAATAAGAATAAAAAAAAAACCATATCACTTCACTAAATAGAAAAACTTTCAATAAATAGAGGTAACATAACTATATATAATATACCATAGTACTTACTTACATATATACATTTCACTTTTTTTTTCATTATTTCTATAAAGCATTCTGTTTTATTACAAATAAAAGCTACAGGGATTTACTACTCTGTGTAATCTGTTTGGATGAGGGGGTGTGTAGATATATTTTATTCTCATATTAATTTGAAATAGTTTATTCAGAAAATTTTCTTGAAAAAAAAAAAAAATAAATAAATAAATAAGTTGCAATAAATACAAAAGAACTTTAGATACTCTCGATGGTACTTGAACACCTGTGTTCCCATGTTGTTAGAAAGTACCTTACATATAAAAAAAAGGCAGTTTTTCATTATATGTATAAGTTTGTTTTTTTTTTTCTATGTGAAAATTGAAAAATACAGTTGCATGTTTTTTGTTGCTGTTGCTTTTTTTTTTTTTTGCTTCATGTCATATAATATTGAAATATATACATTTCTTCTTCCTTTAATAATGTACAGGATTTTTTTTTTTTTTTAAAAAAAGGTATCTATTTGTAGGTTTATGTATTTGATATACATAATAAGGGTAATATTCTTATTGGAACTATAGTGTTCATTCTCGTGTATATAATTTGTATATGTTCCACATAAATTTTTTTTTCTTCATTTTTTACTGTTTCTGTTGTAGCTATTTTTTTTTTTTTTGAATATTAAATTCAACATGTTCATAAAAAAGTATCATACTTCTTTTTTTAAAGAAATATATTAGAAAAAAAATCATGTTTTATAGGAGGATTATTTTTTTTTTGAACATAAAATTCAATAAAATAAAAACATTTATAGAAAATTCAACGATGCATAAAATCTTTTTCAAATTTTCAAATGATTGAAATTTTATACAAAAAAAAAAAAAAAAAAAAAACAAAAACAAATCAAAACAATAATATTGAAAATAAAAGAAAATTTGAAAAAAAATAAACAAAAAACAAAAAAAAAAACAATTAACAAAAAATAAACGATACAACGAAATTTTATTTAGCACAAATTGTTTTTTTTTTATTTTTTATTTTCTTCTTCTTTTTTAAAATGCAGAACTAATTAAGGAAATGCTTTCTCAATTTTTTGTTGTTGTTGTTGTTGTTTTCGTTTTTGGAATATATTTTGATGAATTAAAAAAATTCTTTAAATTTTTGGTTTTTATTTTTTTCATTTTTTTTTTGTAAAGTTTTTTAAAAGAATATATTATATAAAAATGTATGCCAAGTACAAAATTCCTGATTAGATACATACGTAGCGCTTTTTTACCATACCATACAAAATTTATTGCAAAAAAAAAATACTTTTTTTAATTGAAATTTAGTCCTAGTTTCTATTTGACTTATATGCTCGGTGAATTTTTATTTATTAATAAAGTGTAAGCGCTTTTATAAATTATTTCTAAGAAGATTTTTTTTTTGTTTTTTTGAAATTTCAGTTCGAAAATTTACGTTGAAATGAGAAGATATCGTGCGTAAAATTTCTAAAATATTAATGAAGTTTTAAGTGTGATAAAATTATATGAAAAATAAATTTTTTAGGTGTAGAACAACACCTTATAAAATCTTAAATTAAAATTAAAAAAAGAAAAAAATGTTTGGTAAGAGTCTTGAGGAGAAATTGAAAAACTTGGAAATAAAATGAAACTCTTACCATATTCATGGTAAACTGCAAACATATTAAATTTTGTAATGTTTTATTTTTTTTTTTTTCTTTTATTGAATACTACTAAGATAATCCCGATTTATCTCTATTTCTTCCCGAAACGACTTCAGGGACGCTCATTAAACATTTAAAATATTACTTTACTTCTAAAAAAATGTTACTGAAAAAAGTCACTAAATGGTATTTTGACCTCTCCCATTTTTTCTTACTGCGTACATACATACATATGTATATCAGGATTTAGAATTTAGTTCAAGGAGATTTTTTTAAAAAATATTCCTTTTTCTTTTTTGTACAATGTGTTGTTGTTGTGTGTATCTTAAGATAGGTTTAGTTTTTGTATGCCAGAGGATTCTTCCGACTTTTTAATTTTTTTTCTCCTCCCTATTTTGTATTTTTTTGTTTTTCAGTCGTTTTTCTTCATGTATTTTCTTCCATACACAGTTTTTCTTTCTTCATATATTTTTGTTTAGTCTTTCAAACAAAAAAAAAAAAAAAGATTTTAGTTGTTTTTATTTTTTAATTTTGTCTTCTAGTTTTTTTTTTTTTTAGTTCACGATTAGACACGTTTGTCCCACTTCATAAATTAACTCTATAATTTTTTTTTTTTATGAATGAAAATTTAAAAGAATGAAAAAAAAAATAATAATAATAATAAACTTTGAAAGAAAGCAAAAAAAAAAAAAAAACGTTATAAAAATAAATAAAGAAAATGCAATAACATAAAAGGAAAACAAAAAAAAAACAGACTTATTTGCTAATGTACTTTAAATATGTATGTATGTACGTGTACACGTCATTTTTGAAATGGAAAATATCAAAAATTGTATATCCTATTTTTGACTACTATGTGTCATATATAAGACTGAATAAATGCGGAAAATGAAAAGGAAATGAAGGTGCACTTGCTTTTGAAATGGAAATTATCATATACTTTTTTTTTTGTTTTTTGTTGTTTTTATTTTTCTTGTTTTCCCGGAAGGGTATAACCTAAGATTTAAGTATATGTATATACATATTTATATGTATAGATACATTCATGCATATAACATGTTTTTCGACTACTGGGATTTTGAAGGAAAAAAAAGAAGGAAAATAAATAAAAAGAGAATTAATAGAAAATAGAAAAGCAGGAAAAAAATATGCGAATTAATAAAACTATACAGTAAAAAGTCTTCTAGTATTTTTTTTTTATATATGTACATAGATACATATTATTATGTATATATCATGCACTTGAAGAGTAATTAGGCTATATTATTCGAAAGAATTAAGTTAAGTAGATTTTAAATAAAATACACATACATATGACACACTTATAAAAATTCTTTAGATGCAGAATTGCAAATTTAATTTTCTCAACTTAACTTAATGATAATGATGGAATTAACTTAATTCAGAGATTTTGTTGTTGCTGTTGTTTTAATTGTATATATTAGTTAACATATTTCTAATTTAAAACTAATTATTCAACAGTACATAAATGTACCTGTGTAGTGTGTTTTTTAATTAAAAAAAAAATAATTTTCAAAGAAAATTTCAGTGAACTAACAGATAAATGAGGTAAGGTAAACTCTATCTAGTGATCGACACTCTTATATTGAATATTTAATATATAATACATATATGACAATGAAATATGATAAAATTACATATTATGATAAATAAGAATGTTATACAATGGAACTAATTGAAAAAGGAGTTAAAAGGATCAAAATTTTCAATATATAGAAATTTTAGTTATTTTGGTATATAACTTTAAATTTTATGATCGGCTTGGAATCGATGACTAAATTCGCAAAAGAAGAATATCTATTTCAGTTATCGGTACAAGTTAATTAATGCAATTTTTAAAAAATATTATTATATACAAAAAACTTTTAAAATCACGTAGGGGGTTGATTCATTTCACTTTTCAGTTCGTCGTAATTTTTCAGTTATGAAATTTCGTAGTTCAATTGATATGAACGACCATTTCAAATTTCTTCTTAGTTCACTTTTTTGTAGTTGTTTGTTTTTTTCTTAGCTGCCATTTCGTATAAAAAATTTGGCCTATTTTAATTTATAAAACTGCCAAATTTAAAATGTGAAAGAAAGAGGTTAGAAACTGCGAAGCATTTTACCTTCGCAGTTTATTAAAACTTTCTTAGTTTGTAAATGTATGGAAACGAATTACGACAACTAAAAAACTGAGAAGACTACGATAAACTGAAACATGAAATGAATCCTCTAATTATGTTTTGTTGAATTAAAATGTTAACTAAATTTCCAATAATATCATCTCTTCAGCCCCCTTACCAAATACACTTTTTTTACAATAAATAAAAATCATAATGCTTCCTCTACAAATTGTCTTTCGACTGTACGACTGTACCTGCTTTGGCTCAGTAGCTACATCCTGTGGAATGAAGTCACGATTTTTTGCTTGTCTCGGCGAGACCTATCTGTGGTTAAATTTTGTAACACCTTGAACCGGAAACCCTGTATAGGCTTTCGTTACGGCTTTTCCTTAATATATTTTTTAAAAATTTAGTGCAGTTGACCCTAAAATTTGAAACACTTCAATTATATTTCATATATTTTCTCAAGTGATACTGATCATTGAGTAGAGTGACGAAGCTAAGATATTTTACCCAGGTACGTAGGTGTATTTTTAGAAAAGATTTAAGATTATGTTTTTAATTTGTATTGAAAAAGTTTATTAAATTTAAGAATAATGATTTGTATTCGTATAGAAGCGATTTTTAAGGCTTATTTTAAATATAAAATAGAATCCATAAAAGCTTAGTTTTTTTAAGAAGTCTCTAATTTCAGATACGATACATTTAAAGAGTCCTAAACTAAAATATAAATACTTAGGGCTCTCAGTGAACACGATGTAGTAGAATTATGTTGTTCAAAAAATGCTCCATAAGACATTGATTTCTTAAAAAAAAAAATTGCATAAAATTAATATTTTTCAATTAAAATTATTTTTTTTTTATCATTTACCATTTTTTTTTTTCAACAAGGATAATACGAGAAATAGAGTGGTGTCTTTAACCCATATGATTACTATAAAATGATTTAAAAGGGAAAATAAATAAATGAAAAATAAATATAAATGTACACTTTTATGTCAGAATATTAAGGTGATTACTCATGTTGTAAAAATTATGCTTAAAAAGCGTAAAACAAGGGTGGATTTTGAGATAAAATTATTAAATTCACTGAACTGAATTCAGTATTACACAAAAGTGCATATTTCTGTGTATTAAAATTTAACAAAAAAAGGAACATAATGAGAATTGTTTTTACCCTTGTTTTGTTTTTTTTTTTTGATATTTTTTTTTTCATTGTAAAATTTTCTGTAAATTAATTACTTCCACAGTGTGATTTTGCACGTGGAATTGGAAAAAAAAAAAAAATTTATGATTTAATTTAATATGAGTTTTATAATTTTATAAAATCTTTAATGAATTTGTGATGTTAGTATTGTGGAATTATTATAGAAAAAATTTTAAATTTTACATTGAAAAATAAAAAAAAATATTAAAATAAATTCTTCAAATATAAAAAAAAAAAAAAAAAACTCCAAAATAAATTTCACTTCATTTATTTTTTTTTTTAAAAAAAGTGTTAAGCTACGATTCCACTTATTTACACACTATCAAATATTTGACCACATTTAATGCCATATTTGTGTAAATGTTTGTCAAATATTGTCAAAATGACATATGAAAAGTTTGACATTGATTAAATATTTTGTATTTGCCAAATGAAAAACATTTGATTATCGGATGTCAAACAGTGCAACATTAAAAGTGATTTTCAAGAGATTTTTAAGTGATTTTAGGTAGCAAAATGTAGCAAATATTAGAAATAGTAAAAAAAAAAAATAACTGAAAGTACTGTAAATTCGAATGATTTGAAAATCAAAAGGTGAGTGGTAATGGTTTTTCATTTTTTCTTGTAATATAAAATTAGAAAATATAAAAAAAAAACTTGGAAATTCAAAATTAGATTTCTAAAGAAAAGTTTTTTCTCTAAAGGGTAAAGGTGAGTTTTGGGTCTTTATTGGGTTTTTCTGTTTTTAAAATGTTTTTTTTTTTTTTTTAAACTTTAAATTTGTTTCTATTTTTATTGTGTGGTATATATTTTTAGTTGTCCTTGATGATTATAAATTATCTATTGCGTGGCGTTCAAATTGAAAAAATAAAAATATTAAAAAGATTAAAAAAAACTTAATAATTTAAAAGATTTTTTTTTGTATACATAAATCGCCTTAATAATATATTTTCTAGTTTGTGTCTGTGTGTATAATTTATGTAAATTTAACAAATACTTACGAAAATGATACTCGTTTAATAAGTATAATTTGGAAAAAATAAATTTTTAACTTCGAAAAATTATTTCGGGCTTAATATTAAATTTTTCTTCTTTTGTGTGAAATTGACTGCATATTACTCGTAAATTAAATGTTAATATGATTTACAAGATACTTTTGTAATTTATGTAAAGCTTAATTCAGAGAGGTATATTTTAAAATTTTCAGTTACAGTTTAAAATTGTAAAACGTGCAAAGTAATAATAGGTAATATTTATTGCGAAAAATCGTAAATTTTAAATATTTTATGGAAAAATTTTTTTAACCTAAAAAATACAAAAAAATATACAAAAATAAAATATTCTTAACTACTTTTCTCCATTTTTATAAAATTTTAGTACCTGATAGTCTGATAAATTTTTTAGTTAAAATAAATATTTAAATTTAAGTTCAAAGTTCTTTTCATGAAGCATGAAACCTACCAAAAAAAAAAAAAAAAAAAAAACACTTTTCAGTATAGAGGTACATGCTCATTATTATTAATTTGCATGCAATGACAAAATTACTTTCGCGTGGCGGATTTTCATCTTTCTTTCATTGTTATTTCATATTCTTATAGTAACAAACTATTAAGTATACATGTAATAATATATAGTTACATATGTATATACTAAAATATATAGGAATATTTTTTTTTCTACATTTTATTACAACCGAAAAATACAAAAGAAAAACATAAAAAAAAAAAAAAACACTGAAATAAAATTTTTTACATTTTATGATTATTTTATGTTATGTATTTAATGTTTTAGTCCTTTTTAATTTTGTTTTTTCTTCTTTTTTTAATGAAATATACATGTATATAATGGTAGATATATACTTATATGTAGGTGTATGTACTCGTATATATAAAGTTGTGGTTCTTGGGAAACAAAAAAGTACATATTTATTTTATGCAATACATCATGGATAAAGTCAGTTTAAAAAATAGTTATGCATGCATTTTTCTCTATCAAAAAAAAAAAAAAAAAAAAAAATACAAAAATAAAATTTAAAAAAAAAAAAAAAACAAAAAATAATAACAGAACAGCCAGACTGTTCTTTATGACTTTTTAATAGGAAGTGAAATGTTATTTATTTTTTGTATTCATTTTTTACCTTTTTTACATATAAAATGCAGAAGTACAGGAGTTTTATAGTTTCATATGTGTAAATATCTTTTTTTTTTGTATTGTTGTTTTTTTTTTTAGTATAAGTACTAAAAGATACTCGTATATTAAATATTTAGATGTTTTATATTACACATGCTAAATATATTTTTTTTTATAGTTTAGAATATTAAAATATGAAGAACCAATTATCTTATACTCACGATTATACATAATTTATTTTTATTTTCATTTTATTTTTTGCTTTGTTTGTGCTATTATTATTAAAGAAATTTTTAACGGTTAAATTGACGTTAAATATTCTATAATCTATGGTAATTATATTTTTGAGTAATTATCTGTAAATTAGTTTAAATTATATTCATTTTGAAATTTACATTTAATTTTTAATTTACATTGAGAAGGAAAAATGAGTTATGGGTATAATTAGGTTTTTTTTTTCTTCGTATTTTAAATTTAACGTTAAGCAACAACGAAATAGAAGCATTTTTTCACTCGAATTTCAGTGAAATTTGTCTAGAGTATTGTTTTCTTCAATGAAAAACAATTACAATGAAAATTACTGGTTTTAATTTTTTTTTTATCGTTTTATATTCTTCGTTATGACTGATGACTATTGACTGACTGATAATAATAATTCACAGCTTAAATTACAAATCGTGAAAATATGAAATCCACACAAAAATAGACTAGAGCATAGAATTAGAGAAAAAGCTCATACCCTTCATTTCTCTTTAGCACAATTTGATTTGAAAAAACTCATTACTTTTGAAGTAAAGTCTGTCACAGAAAAAATTCCACAACTTTTTTCTCATTAGCGCAGCGCAGCGTTCGAAATGCACTTGTTCGATCTTGTTCCCCTTTGAACAATTTTAACTCAAGTACTTAGGCAAATAATTTCCAAGTACATACCTAGAAAATCCGGGTATATCGCAGAGAAAATTGTTAAAAGTTCTAATATACATATGTACATAAATCTACAATACAAAATGTGTTAACGAAGTTTAAAGACACGCAAACCACTCAAAGGAAAAAAGGTTTAGGACGGAAAAAAGAATCCAACGACAAAACCATTGAGCGGAAATTTAAGGTGGAGTTTCAAAATAATCCTAACTTCTCAGTTAGAGATGTGGCTGACAAAGTTGGAACTTCAAAATCAACGGTTCAGAAAAACAAGAAAAGACTAAATTTAAAAATATTCAAAGTGAAAAAAGTGCCAAATCGGACCGAAGATAAAGAAATTATCTGTTAAAGGAGAGCTCGGACACTCTATGTAAAATTCTTAACAAAATATTCTTGCTGCATTTTTATTGAAATACCATTTATTGAACCATTTTCTGTGAAAGCGTTTCAAGTCTATTTTATTTCATTTAAATCTGAAAATCTTATCTATACTATTATCGAAATTTGACCATGTTCAAAAATTTACCATTGCATTAACATTGTATCAGTCAAAAGTTCAAAAAGTGATCATGACCAAAGTCATGTGTTCATTTTTTCTATGTATATGTTAACAACATTAATTTAACACCAAGTTAATTTTCGATGTTACGATGAGTACAAATATCAAAATATAAATTTTTTTTAATTATATGTCTACATTTTTCTCATTAAAATTGTCAATTAAATAATTTAGTATTATATTTTGTTAAATAATGCAGTGTCGTGTCGTGAAATTAATCAATTATGTCCGAGAATCACAACACAAAAATTAAATAAATGTTGCAGTAACACTGCAAAAACATTTTCGCAATATTGTAGAGTCACGGATTAATTTTTGAACTTACCCAAATTTAATTAATTATTATTTTTAAAAATTGTTAAAGATTTTAAAAAAAAATAACATTAAAATATAATTTTTTTTTTATTTTTTAAAAACATATTGAAAAAACTAATTATAAAAATAATTACCTGTACTTTATGCCAATGTCCATCATGTAATTCTCTTCCTACAGTTATTATTTGTGCTCCACCACCCAAATTATATCTTAATCTTAATGCACCTTCAACTAATTTAAGCTCAAAAAAATCATATGTACCACCATCATCTGTATATATTACTAAACCATTTGGTTGTTCTGTTTTAAATTCCAATTCTAATGAACCATTTAAACCGGTATACCATTTACGAAATTGTGCAAATGAATTTTGTGAACCATCAAGTACAAATCCTTGACAAATATTCATTGATAATATTATTGTAATTAATATCAATGATTTTATCCATAATAATTTAAATGATGATAATAATGATGTTGATGATGGACAAAAAATTTTATTAATTTTATTATAATAATATTTTTGTTGTTTCTGTTTTTGTTGTTGTTGTTTCTGATATTGATTAAATTTATTAATATTTTTATTGTATAATTTCTGTTTTTGATTATTATAATAATAATTAAAATATAATTTTTTATACCATAATTTATAAGAATATTCACTATTATCATTTTTATTATTAAAATCGTCATCAATATCGTCATCACTGATATTACACAATAATTCACGTGAGCTTTTTTTATTACAAATTATGTTTTGTTGTTGTTGTTGTTGTTGTTGTTGTTGTTGTTGTTGTCGACTATTACTATCATGATAATTATTTGTTGTTGTTTTAAATATATTATAATCATTATCATCATTATTTACTACTATATTATTATTATTATTATTATGTTTTTTATTATAATTTGCGGTTTGTTCGCTATCACTATTATCATTATTATTGCTGTCATCGTCATCATCATCAAGGACAATAATATTTTTTCTTGTAAAAATTGTATTTGTATCTTGATTTTGATAATGATGTAGTTGTTGTAAATTCACAAGAGTAAAATTATGCGTTTTAGTCGCCATTTTGAAGGATATATAAGTTAATTTTATTTTATTTTATTTTATTTCGTTTTGTTTTTGTGTTTGTATATTGCAATATTTTTTTTTTTAAATTCTATTTGTTGTTCTGTTTTTGTTAGTATGTGTTTTATTTTTAATTCTATTTTCTTCTTTTTCACTTTATGTTTTTTTTTGTTTTTTTGAAATTTTGAAATACTAAATTTTATAATATTTATTTTTCAGATATATATACAATTAACTGTAGTTATACATTTTAAGATATTTTTTTTTTTTTTTTTGTATACGATACATTAATTTCACTATATGAGAATATACATTTAACTATATATGATATCTACAATACGAGTATATTATATATATAGCGATCGTACTATGTATATTATGAGTAAAAGGAAAGATGAAAAGGATTATGTGTTATATTTAAGCTTTTTATTTTCTACGTATGTTATGTATTCCTCAATTTTATCCTGTGAGAAATATCATTTTGTCGATGACTGTAAAAGCTTCATGGTTATTTATTTTTTCCTATGCTTTGCTTTTTTTTTTTATTAGTAATTTTTTTTCTTGATATAATTATTATTTTTTACAAGTGCACTTTTCATCATTTATTATAATTTTTATTATGATTCAATTGAAATCGAAATTAAATTCATTTTTTTTTTTTTGTCTCGCTAAGGATTATTTTTTTTTTCAATGATTTAATAATAAATTTTTCCTAGATTGTTTTCAATTTTTAAATATAATTTTAGTCAAAAAAAAAAAATAATAATAATAAATAAATAAAATAATAATTTTAAGAAAGCTTTTATAATCTAAAGATTTTATCACTTTTATATTGAGTAACTTTTTATTTTTTAACTTTTGTAAATTCACTTGTTTTTTTTTTTTTTTTTTTGGTTTTTTGTTTTTACATTATTTTTTTTTCTTTCGATTTTAAAATATCACAATTATAAGATAAAATTTTGCAAAAGAATAGAACACATTTTATTTTTGCAAATCAATCTCATTTTTCATTTAAATCAAAATTTTTTTTTTTTTGTTATCAGATTGTTTTAAATAAAAATATAAGTGAAACTATAAAAAAAATTCTTTATATATGTTTTTTCTTTCTCAATAAATTCAAATCTGTTTTTCCTTTTTCATGTTACTTTTCTTTTATTATTTTAAAACTTAAAAAAAAAACAAAATTATAAATCAAATTTTTCGTTTAAAAATGGATGTATTTTTGTTTTTTGTTTTTGATATATCTTAACACTAAAATTATTTTCTGAACACTTTTATTATCAATAAATTTCTTTTTTTTTTTTTTTTAAATTTTGTTCTTTATAAATTATATAAATACATCCATATATTATCTATGTCCTTGATATAATATTATGTCCTCCATTTAAATACACATAACATTAATCCTTTTTATATTTTAATTTTTCTTTACATTCCTTTATATTATAATAATTTTCCATCTTATACAAAAACAAAAATCATAATTAAAAAACAAAAATTATGATTTTCTTTATCATTTAAATTAAAAACCAACTTCACTGCAACCGTAACAAAACTCAACTGCTGCATTTTTTGTTCTTAATGCGGGATACTCAAATTTTTTGTTAAAGCTATTATATTATATGAAAAAATAAAATTTTTCTGTATATTCAATTCATAGAAATTTTCATGTATATAATATAAAAAAGATATACACACAAAATAAAATAATACAAATAAAATCTAAAATATACATAAATATATATTATATTCTTATGACCATGGCAGTAACTTAGAAATGACGCATGTCTAATGATATTTCAAATAATTTTAATGAATAGGGTATTTTTTGAAAATATATTAAATACTATAAATTTTTTTATATAATTGTAAAATAGAAAATATGAAACACCCTTTACTCAGAAATAGTATTTACATTTACTCTATTATAAACTTTTTTTTTCTAATGTTTTTTTTTTTTCTGTTCTTGGCTTTCCTGATGTTCTTAAAAGCTTGGAAGCGCATGCATCTATCGATCCAAAATAAAGTTTTTATTGTATGATTTAAAATAATTTTTGTGCTTTTAGAAGAGAAATCATTTTGCAAAAAAAAAAAAAAAAGGAATTTTATAAGAGATAATAAATTACTTGGAATTGAAAAAAAAAAAAAAAATTTGTTGGATGAATTTATCAAAAAAGCTTTTAAAGAGAGTGTAAATTTTCACCTGACGTAAATGAAATACAGGTAAAAACAAAAGTTTACAAAGGCTTTTCTAAATAAAAAAAAAAAAAAAATTTCTTACTTTGAAAAATAACTACAAAACTTTAGAATGGTGTTTTTTTTTTTCAGAGTTAAGCAAAGATTCTTCGTAAATTTCATTTGACCCTAAGTTAGGGTTTCTTTCCAAAATACAATTGTATCCTTGGGTTTTGTTTATTTTCATGCTTTTGTTTATATATGCTCGGTTGACCTTCTTGAATAGAAAATATTTGTTTTTAATAAGTATAAACTCTACGCTATATGTATGGTATCAAAAAACTGAACTCTTAGTTCTAATTAAATCTTTGGAAGTGTGTCCAATAACCGCCACGTCAACCAATTAACTTGTAGGGATGGCATCACTTTAAAAAAGATTTACTGAACCTTTGTTCCGAAGATTTTTATGTAATGGTAATTAAATTCAAAGGTAAGTCGCTTATAATAGAGTTCTTTGTCATTTCAATTAATCTCAAATTACAAGTATGTTTTTTTTTTAATCTATTTTGTCTCTTAGAAAATTGTCTGAAAACATGATCTTTTATGCACATTTTATGTAATGTAATAAATACAAGTTAGAAAAAAAAAAAAAAGGACAACATAAAAATGTTGTTTGTTAAAAAACTTTCTAGACGAGAACAATTGTTTCATGTTTGTCGTTCATGTTATTAAAAAAAAACAAAAAACAAGCATTTTAACAATGTAATATGTTTATGTCCTCATAATGAGGTGAATTAAAGTTCAAACACCTCAAAATAATTAAAAAATAATTATTCGAAAACTAATAATGTTTGCATTTGAAAATAAATTTAATTTATCCCAATGTTGATTGGTTGATTGACGTGGCGAATTAGCATCAAATCTGCAAAGATGCAATTTTAATACTACACCTCGCTCGTTTTAAGGAAGTGACAGTTGACTTAGGAGTAAAAGATATCTATAACAATCCTGTTTATTACAATGTACGAGTAGTTTTCAACGAATTTTAGAGATATTTGAAGTTTTCAACCAAAACGGCATTCTTAGTGCTATAATTGGATCTTTGAAAGCATCTAATAAGGACCACTTCGACCTTTGGAACACACTCCAGCAGTTCTACATTTATCGTACTTTTTGAAACATTAAATACTTTATCATCAATTTTTCTTACATCGAAATATTTTCCCAATTTGCAGTAGAATACTTCCATTAAATGAAAATATCATCTTCTTACAATGAAAATATGAGTTTTAAAAAATTAGAAATGAGTTTCAGTTTTAGAGTAATTTTCACTTAAAATTGTTTCTTTTTATTTTCAGTTTATTTAAAATGTTATTGATTTTCAAGAAGAAGTCCTTTATTTCAAAAAAAAAAAAAAAAAAAAAAAACTTTTAAGACCAATAAATTTCTAAAAATATGGCTTATAAAATTTCACAAAACCATTTCAACGAAATAGTATTACTTCATCCCCACCATTTAAACAATCACTTTGAAATTATGGTCTCATTTGAATTTTTAAAATATTTAAAATTATGTTAGACCTCATAAGTTTTTTTTTTTTTTTTTTTGAACGTCTATGATACATGTACAAGCGGAATGCATTTCCTAAATATCAGTCTTATATGTAATAAATGACGTAATAATTTATACTCAATTTTTTTTTTCTGTTTTTTCTTTAAATTTTTTTTTTTATCCTGGCGAATATTGTGTTTGTGTATTCACTACATTTTAACATTTTCATTTATTATAAGTATCACAAAGTTTTTCTTTTCAAAATTACAACTGTTATAAAGTTTCTGTATTTTATTCTACCTATACATAAAAACAACAAAAATTTATAATAACATTGAATGAGATGCATGCAATTTTTCTTTTCGTATCTATGAAAAAAAAAACAAAACAAAACAAAAAATTTTCGTACCTAATTATAATTATTATGAAGTGCTCACATAAAGTGAATTGTTTTATATCACCACGTCATTATTAAATATATATGAGACTTATACCCGTAAAATATATTGTACATATACATTCATATTTTATATGACATATGTATATGTATACTTACATATAAAATATATGTATGTACTTTTATTTTTAATATAGAATATCTTTTTCAGGTGTTTGCGTGTTAAAATTTTAAAAATAAAAATGTAAAAAGTCAAAAATAATACAAAACAAAAAAAAAAAAATACAATTTTTCACTATTTTAAAAACTTTTACACACATAAATTGTATTCATAAAATATGTTATCAAGTAAAAACATGCTAACAAAATGTGCGAAAAACAATTCAGACTACTTGATGTTTTTTTTTTGTTTTTGTTTTTTTTTTTTTAGTTTTTCAGTTTTTCATAAATTTGATTTTTGTTCTTGTTTTCAATTTTAAATTTGAAAATATACATATATTTTTTTTTTTCATTTTCTATTGCATCTTCTAAAAATTTCATATTCATAACGGGGGAGGGGCTGGGGGTGTTGAAAAAAAAACATCATATATCAACTCTACAAAAATTTTTATTTTTCTCATCAAGTTAAAATAAACTTTGTTCATTATTATTAAAACAATTAATTTTACTAATGAACACATTTTATTTTAAGTAAAATTGTTTTTTAATTAATATATTTTGTTGTTGTTTGTCATTAACATCTTTATAATTATTCTGTAAAACAAAAAAAAACAACAAAAAAAAAACAAAAATATTTAAAACAGTACAAGAGATCAGAAAAAATTGTGTTATATGATTTTAATTAAAAAATCGTCATTGATAAATTTATCTCGAAGGATATTAAATATTACTGAAAATTATTATATTGTTATTTATTTTATAGTTTTAAATTTTTATTTTTGTATTTAATGAAAATTCATTTTATTTATTTATAACCCCTTCATTCCCTCTCTCCGTCTTCATTTTATAGAAAAAAAAAAAAAAAAAGGAAATTGTATTTCATAAAATTGAAAATAAGTATGAGTTTTTAACACCATGCTACAAAAAAAAAAAACAAAAAAACACATATGAGTATCTACATAATACAAAAAAACAGATGAATGTTTCAAATTTTGTTTTTTTTTGTTTTTTGTATTTTTAATACATCATAAATTTACAAAGTAATGTTACATTCATGCGTATAACCGCAACATTCATTTTTTGTTTTTTTTTGTTTTCACAAAATTAAATACAAAGTAATGTAATTTCGTAATTACTAAAGTGAATACATATATGTACATATATATTGATTGATTGTATATACATATGTATATATATATTATTTTTGATCCTTTTAAGTAATTTATTTATGTACAATGTGAATGGAGAGAATAATTTGTAATATTTTTTTTTTTCTGATGTATTGTTTTATTTGACGTCCTTTTTTTGTGTGTTATTAACTATGAGATTCATTGAAGAGTATTGTTAACGAGTTTATTAATTGCATTTTAATGTCCTGTTTGTTATAAAATAATTTACAATTGAGTGAAAATAATTTTTTAAGGGTATTGAATGTATAAATATTTATTTGGTTAGCAACAAATGAACCTGAAAAATTTGAATGTACTTGTATACCATGAATGGAGGTATTGAAGAAAGTATAATATTTTAAAAATAATTTTGTTACCAAAAAGGATAATAAATTTATGTAGGTATTTATATTTCAAAATATGTATAATTAAATTGAAATTACAAGAATGGTAAGGAGGATATTAATTAGTTCAAAGATCCAAATGAGAGCATTAAACCTAAACAGATGATGAAAAATTGCTTTGTTACGATATCATGCATGAATTTCAAAATATTAACTGTATTTTCTTTTTTAGAAATTTTGCAGTTTTTCCTTTAGAAAAAGGATACGAAAAGCTTTGGAAATGAAACATTAACGAAATTGGGAAAATTTAAAAATCAAAATATAACTTTTTCAGTAAAATGGTAAAAGAAATCAAAATGAAATAAGGTTCAGAATTGAACTATTTGCTTTCTAACCATGACAAATTTAAGGAAATTTCTTAAGAAAAATGCCTCAGTTACTGAAATTTTTGAAATACTCATATCATATCCTTCAAAGCTAACGATGTACGATAAGCTTAATCAAAATCATAAATTATTGAAAAAAAGTTTAAAATGTAATATGTTCTAACTAAGAAATAAACTTAATTGGCTTTAGGGGCCGTATTCACTATAAGATATGTATAGTTATGAAATAAACTTTTAACGTACTAATACTTTCAATTACGAATTTAATTTTGTAAATTAGAAAAAACAGTTATTTCTATGTGTAGTTATTATGTTTTTCGAAATAAATGTTTTTTACTCACATTTTTTGGTCACTTAATAGTTCAAGGAGCACCAAAGTAAAAACATCATCCAAAACTGATTTCAAAACCAGAAGCACGTATTTTGTTCGCTTTCAGCGCGAATTTAGCTCCAGAAAATTATCTTAAAAACACACGATTTTAGTTGAAATCGTCAAAAAACATTCTTTTTCCAATGGAATTCTTTAAAATTCAGCAGTTATTTTATTTGTATTGTTTAAATAATAAAAAATTAAAGAGACTGTATAAAAATGTGAAGTAAAAGCTAAAAAAAAAAAACTTCAATCAAAATCTTTAGTGACAGTCGATATCATCAATATGATATAGCGAAATTGTTCAACATAAAGTGATTTTCCGTTGGTGGGTCATGATTAATTATTATTTTAAATGCAAAAATGTGAAAAAGTTCACATGGAATCAGATAATTGAATGTTTTTTAAAATAATGATTTTTAAATTCAGGATAACAATGCGATGAAATCTTCAAGAAAAAGATACTTACATATCTACATATTTTAAGAGCAATTTTGATTTTTTTAAATACATACATTAGATGAATTTCCTGATAATTTTAATAAATATTAATTCATATTGTTTTTTATTTAAAATTTGGATGCTAACTGTATTCAAATCATACATATACATAGAAATTTTCTGTTTAAAATAACTCAATATAATGTGAAGGCAAAGATATTTTTCCATTTATTTAAAATAATTTTTTTTTTATCTATTCTCCATTTTGCAACATTTTTGCAATATTTAACTCATTTCCTGTTTTATATAATATATTTCACTGGATAATGAAAATTCTTAGTAATTCCAATCAATTTGAAGAGAAAAAAAAATATTACAGTAGCATTTAAAAAATTTTATATTATCTTTCAAATGAAATCTAAAGCAATTTTTGTTCAAAAAACCACAAACAAATCAAATTCAATGAATATTTTATTTATTTATTGATTTTCAATGAGAATCAACAAATAAATTAACCGAACAATTTCGATAGGAATTTTGTACATAGAGAACGTTGTAATGTATAAATAATGCTTTCAAACAAATTGTTTTAATGGAATTTTATTGAAAATATTAACTTCCAAGAAATTTTGCATTCATTCAAGTGCAGCCCATATTTTCATGAGTGAATACATTTCAATCAGCATGAATGATTCACATTACACTTAGAAATAAAGGTACAAATATGAAAACAGAAACAGTCTTATATTACCTTTAGTAGGCTACTAACTCTTGATTTGGACATTCGTTTTGTACGTAATACTATTGACAGACTAATCAGTTAATCAACTCTTCCATTTGACCAAGTTTAGAACCAAAATAATTGACAGACATAATGTCAGCTGGTTTATTTTGACATTTGTTTGTTTAGATTTTTTGTGGAAGACATTTTTTTGCACTTTTTTAATTTATTTAATTTATTTAAAAAAAAAAAAATTACAAGTAGCTGGAAAATTTGACGTTTGTTCATTGTAAAGTACTTAGTTAACGCATAAACCAAATAAATTTTTCTTGGTTAACAATGGTTAATAACCATTTAATTTATATGGTGAACCAAATCAGAACCAGCTTGTTGGTTAACCATAATGTCTGTCAATAGTATAAGTCCGATATTAGGAAAGGCTAAGAAGGAGATATTAAACAAATTTTTTTAGAAAGTCGACTACTTATATTTCTTTTGTTTTATTTCAATAACGAAGGAAATAAGCGAGCGATTCTTCCATTTTTTGCATGGTGTTGTTCAAAGACTTTTTAAAGGCACTGTGTTTTACTTTTTCGATTTTTAATGACAAGAAAATTTCCTTTTAAATCTAAAGTAAATACTTGTTAAATCAATTTATTAATATTCTGAATATTGATTTCTAAAAAGTTTTTTAAATGCAAAAAAAAAAAAATTTCATATTACGAAAAATGTAACAGAAAATCTAAGTATTCATAAAATAACAAATACATATTTTACTATTAAAAAACTTCAAAATGTTAAAATAAATTGTATTTTTTGTGTATTTGTAAACAAATACTAACATAAAGTAAATTTTGAAAATATGTATATTTTATGTGCGACATGGAATATTTTACCAGGAGATGGTCTTCTTATATAATTTTTATATGTACATATTATGTATGTATGCGGGAGTATGATAATAGACGAAACAATAAAATTATTTATGAGATAAAGATGTCATAGAAGAAATCTTCAATAATAATGTGGAATTTATAATTAAGCCATTTTAATTGGAAACACTTTATAATAAAAATTCATTTTGAATACTGACAGAATCATTACTTTATTATTTTTTTTTTTTTCGTTTTTGGTTTGGTTTTTTTTTGTGTCATAAAAAATTAATTGCAAATAAATTGACAATTTTGTGGTATGAGAAAATGAATGATAGTTAAATAAAATGAGTATGCATGTATGTATGTTTTTTTGTTTGTTAAATTTTATTTAAAAATATAAATAATAGTATTTACAATTTATTCAAACAATGGATTTAATTTAATGATGAAAATAATAATTTATAATTTTTTTTTTGTTCCTTCATATTTAATGATTTACATAGAAATGTCCTTATTGTTATGTTTGAATGACAATGTTAATGTACTATGTATATTATGAACTTTCATGATTTAAGTACATGATTAATTGAATGAGGTTATCATTTAATTTAAATGATGAAATCATGATAATCAAATGTCATTTAGAAAATGAGATATCTTTTAAGCATGCTGTTATTAATTTATTCAGGTAGTTTTTTTTTTCTCATTTCTTGTTTGGAGATAATAATTGTGTTATGCTGTTACGACTCTATTTTAGTGATGAAGTAAAAAAATAATTTATTGTTATTTACGATTAAATTAAAATTGTTTCACAAAGTGTCATCTATTCGAAAAAATTTGGGAGTGTGTATTCTTTTTTTTTTTTCCTTTCGTATTTTGTGAGATTTGTTTTGTAGGTCAAAGAGTCGATTCTGTTTGTAAGAGAAATGTGGTGAAAATCTTCTCATCTCACCAATTCTCACCAAATCAATTCTAGTTCCATCTAAAAATGAAGTAAAGTCAAAATGAGAAAATTTGGAACTGTTTTTAATAATAACTGTAGTAACTGAAAAACATGAAAAACGACATTTGACTCGGCCGGGAATCGAACCACGGAACTTTTACTTTGCCGGAGTAATGCTCTTAAACCATTGAGCTACCGAATGCCATGTCGCTTGCTGTTCTCAGTTACCACCAAATCATTGATGAAGAATACTCAAACCTCCTACATAACATTTTAACTAATGACATTTGCCAAAAACATTTTTCAGTCTGTTTTTCATTCAATTTTTTATTTAGCAGAATTTCTCATTCAATATACTACCTACCGCCTACAATGTTAAAACAAGGAATGTGAATGTGATACGAGTTTTTATTTTAACTCAAAAGGACGATCAGTGATCGAGTGAAGTTGAAGCTTACATTCCAATTGAAATTTTAAGTGTAGAAAAATAGTTCAGAAAAGTTAAGTTAACTCACAAACTTTTTTTATTGTGAAATATTGAAAAATAAAATTAGGTCATCGAGGTCCGATTTTTTTTCTTTTTAACACCCAATATAATTTTGATAATGTCACATAAATTTATCATAAAAAAAAAAAAATCTTATAAACTGCAAAAAATTTCTTTTCATCTTGAATTCAAAATTTTATAATTCAAAATTTTTTTAGTATAATTTCTTTAAAGTTTTAAGTATTTAAATATCCGGTTAAACTTTGGCTTATACAAAATTTTATAATCAAATATAAGAAATATAATTAAAATCCTTTTTTTTTTTCCCCATTTTTTTTTTTTTTAAAGTTTTTGTGTTGTTCTAATGAATCATTTAAAATGTAATTTATAATTTGATTCATTTGTAATTTTCTTTGATAAAAGGATTTTTTTTTCTTCCTGTTAAAATGAATTTATGTTAGAACACATTAAATGAAAATTTATAAAATGTGGCTTTTAGAACAAACAAAGAAGAAAAAAAAAAATCATCAAAATATATTTTGAAACTTTTATGTACAAGTACAATGTATGTGTATTCAAATGCATACATACATATGTATATGTAATCCGTATAAGTATATAGTATATAAAATTATAGAAGTGAAAGTTGAAAAGTATAAATTGTAATAAAAGTTCTCCATTATTATTATTATTATTATTTATTTTATTTGTAAATGCATTGTTCAAAATACTTTGAAATTAAATCTTTTTCTCTATATAATTCGAAATTTAAGTAATGTTTAAAAAATATAATAGCTTCAGTATATGTACATTGTATGCATCTATTTTTGTTAGTATGTTAAAACTTTAACGTATTATAAAAAAAAAATTGAAAAATTAAGGTTTCAAGACAAGCAAAACCTATCTCCAATTTTATTTATTTAGTTTTTTTTCTTTTTCTTTTTTTATATATTTACTTATGGCGTGCCACCATGTATAATAACTTTTATTTAATTAGAAAATGTGTAGAGAAAAGCCTTTTGAAAATCTGAAATTTTTCTTTTTATTATTTCAATGAATAAAATTTATAATTGTAATTTTATTACTTTTTTTATTATTTTAAAAATGTAATTAAACATTTTTTTTTTTGTTTTTTTTTTTTTGTAAATAATTTACTTTAAATTGTTTTCAATTATTCAACAAATCATTTTTAATTAAAGATTTCTTTATATTAACTAAAAATTAAGGATAAATACGAGTACAATAACTTTAGAAATATGTATACATAGACTTAAATGTCCTTATTTCAAACAAATTAAAGGACATTTAATTTTAATCACAATTGGGATATTGATCTTTAAACACTTTAAGTACATAAAGAAAAACACACAAAAAAAAAAAAAAATGAAACATTATTTATTTACCATATAGAGAAATTAATGCAAAAAAAAAAAAACGAGTGTTAATGTTAATTACATTTTGTGTATATTAAAGAGATACAAAAAAAAGCTCACATCATTTATTATGAAAATGTTTTTACACCATTTAACATTGGATTATTTCTTTTACACAAATTTTCATTAAATACATGAAAAAAAACAAAAATAAAACATATAACTAATGGTTTTCACAAAATAAATATAAACAAAAATTAAATTATATGTATTTATCCAGTTTAAAACTAAATATAGATCCTTTAGCCATATTAAATTTTCAATTGTTTTTCATTGCGATTGAATTGTCATTTAAATTTTCCAAAAAAAAAAAAAAAAAAAAAATAAATACAAAAAATTATTTTTAACAACCTAATTAAATTTTTAACGGAGTTTTGATTTTATTGATTTTGTCTTTTCAAAATCCACTTAAGATATGTAAAAAAAAAAAAAACGTAAAATTTGGTTTAAACAAAAAAAAATTTAAGGATGATTTAAGAACATTAACAAGAATTGTTCACTTTAAAAGGTATGATTAAGAAGTTTTCAAATGATTGATGATGATTTATTTTGAATGGCATAAAGTTAAAAAATTAATCTTTATGAACTTCTACGAGTACAAGGTTTCTTTTATAGATTTAATCTTTAAATTAATGAAAGATGAAAAATGTATAGATCAATAGAGGGTTCGAGAAGATTTGCATAAATATTTTATATTAGATATTTTCTACTATCTAACTAAAAAAAATTGGAATTTTAGGATTTATAAGAATTTTTACCCAAAATTCATATAGGATGTTCACAATAGCACTTAGTGGTTAATACATATGTATACAAAAATTTTTAAGTTAAAGGATATAAGAGATATCCTTTTCAAAGTTAATCACGAAAAATTTTTCAATTTCGTTTTTTAATCCTCTTCTCCTTCTTTGCTCGTCTGAATTCAAGTATTCCTATTTTGGATTGTTTTTTCGTAAGCTATGAACCTTTGAAAGTCATTTTATTCTAGGTTTCGTCCTTTCGTTTATTAACTGTTATTAGGATCTGCTTTGTAGTGTTGTCATTGAAATTTAATACGTTCTTAAAAAGAAAGAATGGTGCGGAGTCTATTACCTGACACTGAAACTAATAAGTTTATTGTATCATCCATTCTTATACTTGATCATGTTGAAGAGTTTGAATTCGCAGACAAGTCTTATATAAAATTTTACTATAGATTTTTATTTGAGAGTTTCATAGGTTTATGATTGTTTATTTGTTTTGAGGTTCTATTTATTGAGAGCCGTGCATTAAGTGCATTACGTTAGTATTTTAGGGTTAAGTTTTGCATTCTCTGAGGCTAGTAACTTCCTCAATGGTTTTCTGTTTAGTTGTAAGACTTTAGTAGTTCTTGTTTTAAAAGGCTCTTTCATCATTTGTCTACTGTCCTTAAGGATTACTAACGAGAACCAGTGTATTTTGTATTTAATTCTTACCTACTCTTCGTATGTAGTCATTAGTTGTCCAGTTAAAGCAGGTTTGGATTTTATTGAAAGAGGTATCCGATTCTGCCCTGGCAAGATAATCGACCATTTTAGAGTGACTCTAATATGTTTTGCCAATTTATTCAGGTTTTCTAAGTTATCCCAGAATAACTTGGAGTTAATCTTAGTTCCTGTGTGGAAAAATTTCAGGATATTTTAGTCATTTCTTAATGAAAATATAAATTACACTGAAACAAGAAGTTGCCTGTTCTGCTTGCTATAAAATTCCTTTTAAAATGTTCTAGAGGCGTGATGTAATCTTGTGTAAATTGGCACAATTAAAACAAATTATTTTTCAGTCATACATACATACATATGTACATACATATATTTACACCTTTGAAAAAAACACAATTACAGAGATATATTTTTGTTCTTCGTAAATTGTAAAAATGAAGCCAATTTTTTCTTTTCATCATCACTTTAATCGAGCATGTATGTGATGTACCTACACATATGTACATATGTATGTACTCGTATATTGATTTTATAATTTAAAGAAAAAATTTAAAAATATCGATTTATCTTAAAAAAGAAAAAAAAACAATGAAGACAAAAATTTGAAATTTCATTTTTTTTTTTCCAATTTCTGTTTATTTGCTTTTTTACTTGACAAAGCCATAATAATTGAAATAATCATTAAAATTGGATTTTTTTTTTTTTTTGAATCCATCAATTAGTATGTACTTTATTCTTTTCATGTTTTTTTTTTTTTAATTTAAAATCTGTTGAACTTTATTAGAGCATGCATACCAATATTAGTAAATCCTTTTTTGAATTTTATTCAACTTTGTTTTTTTTTTTTTTTCATGTGTTTGTGTGTTTTTTGCAAGATAATCTTTTCAATTTTTCATTTTATTCTTTTACATTTATTTTTTTTCTGTTTTCTTATTTTTTTATTATTTTTAAATAAAAAAAAAAAAAAAAAAAAAAAAAAAAAACAAAATCAACTTAGCTATTGAAGTGTATTTTAGATAAAAATTTCAAATATGCAATCAATATAACCAATATGTATTGTAAAAAATGAAAATTGATTCACAAAAAAAAAAAACACAAAAACAAAAACAAAAAAACAACAAAAAATATCTTGTCTTTACTTTCATCACATTTATTTTCTTGTGTGTATCATGTTTTAATGGATACTTTTAAAAATGTTATTTTTGAGAAAATAATCATCATCTACTATTCTGAAAATAAAGTATATAATAAGAAATGTGAAAAAGTATAAAAGAATTTCTTTATTTTAAAGATCCAATACAGCAGTACCACTATTAAATTGTATTTTTTGTTTGTTTTATATTTGAAAAATCTTTCAATTTTTAAGGATTTAACATTTTTCAAACATCATGAAATAGTTATACGTGATGATATATCTGCAGATATATTTTTTTTTTTTTTGTAATTTTTTATTTCATTTTTATTTTGTCTCTTTTAAGTTATTTGCATTTTAACTTTCTTTAGAAAGTAAATAAGAAATTTTTTTTGTTGTTAAAAGCAAAAAGATATTTTAATATTTTTTCTAAAAAGAATCTTGTAATATTATATTCGATAAAAATGAAGAAAAAAAGTCAAAAATATCAACAAGAAAAATCAAAGAAATAACAAGAAAAAAAAAATATATGTCAAATGTAATAAAAGATAATTGTTTTGTAGTTTTCTTCAAATAATGTTCTGTTGAGATTTTTTTTTTCTTTTTTAAATCAATCGAGATCGTTATTTTTCGAAGATAATTTTTTAAATAATCAGACATTTTTCAAACGCTTTTTATAAAGGTGGGTTTTATGTTCATTCAAAAGATATCCTATTCAAAGATTCCTTTATAAGTAATGCGAATATATTTTTTTCTTTTTGTTTTAATTTTTGTAATGTCAAAGGGAGTGGATATTACTATCAGAGTGTTATAAACCGTAAAAAGTGGAAAATATTCATACAATTTTTTAATTAATGTTTTTTTTCTTCTTTAATTAATTAATTGATTAAGTATAAACTATAATTACAGGGCATAATATTAACGGAAATCCAGTAATGAAACGGATTTCTTCCAAAAGAATTCAATAGTGGGTCTTGATCTTCTGAATTAAAATATACGTACATATGTATGTACCTATGTATCTATATATATGTTCATTATACTTAACGGTCGTGACTTTGTACAGAGAACCTATGTATGTTCCAAATTTCACCTATTTCCGTAAAGTTGAGGTTGAAAGTTTCCATTTTTTTAACCACTGATTCCTCTCGTGGGATTTTTACTATATAAAGATGAAGAATGAAAATTCTGCACTTGAATTAATGTAGTTAATCAACTTTGGTTAGCTTCGGAGGTCAGTAGTCTTTTAGTAGAGGTTTCGTATGGACTTTTGTAGAAAGCTTATGTATGAAAATTCGAATAAGCTTTTGTCGAAATTTTGGAGCAAGCATTTTCGAATAATTTCAAAAATTCGAAAATAATCTCGAATTTTTTATGAAAAACATTTTTAAAATTTGTTTTTGAAAATTCAAAAAAAAAAAAATATTGTTTTCTAGAAATTTAGAATAAAAATTTTTTTTATAAAAGTTTTCGAATAAAAAAAAATTTTCAACAATTGCTTTTTTTTGCAGATATTATGCATCGACGCCCCTGAAAGAGGTGCTGAGATTGATTTGACTTCATTATAACTGAACTATCAAGCTTTTTTTTTTTTCAACTACGAGTAACTATTTCTAGTTTTTGTGTTGCACATAAATTTATTTTTTAATATTTAATTTTTCTTTTTAATAATTAAAAACACGTTCGAACTTTCAAATCATCTATCCTACACGTACTTATTAATTTTAGTAAGCCAAAAATGTTTGAAAGAGGTTCCAGACTAGTAACTTTCTCATATCTTGAATATAATCAAAATCAAAAGAATTTATCTGTTTAAGTTAAATGCATAAAAGCTTTATGATTATTGACTTAATAAAAAATTTATCAAAGTTCAAAGAAATTCAAACAACATATTTTTTTTAATCTTCTTTATATAATTTGTGTATTTTTTGAAAGACATATTTTCTTTTTATAAAACAAATTTATAGAATTTACTTAACATAAATCATGAGAAAAAATATATTTTTCCTTTTTTTTTTTTTTTTTTTTTTGAATGTCTAGAAAAAATAAATCCTTTTTATTCGTTTTTTTGTAATTTTTTTTGCTTTCCATTTAACGAATTTTTCATAAACCAAATATAATTTAGTTCAAGGATATTCATTTATTACATCATTATTATGTTTTTTTTTTGTTTTTTAATTATATAATAATTGTGTGTATTGATAAAAAAATATACATAAAATAAAATTTTAAAAAATTATTATCATATGAGTGAAAAAATTTCATGTATGTACAACAAACATTAAGTAACTTATCATTACATTATATCACGTTTTTTGTTTTTTTTTTTTAATTTAATTTTTTTTTTTTTTTTTAGCTTCTATTAAACAACATTTTTTTGACTATACATTTAACTAATGATAAAGAACGTGACACGAAACACTCATTTAATACAATACATACTTACTATAGAAGCAAAAAAAAAAAAAAAAACAAAAAAAGGCAAAATAATAAAAAAGCGTAAAAGCATGTTTAAGAAGGTGGTGGTTAAGAAATATATCGGTATATCCTTTTTTTTTTTTTTTTTTTCACAAAAATTTTTCTACATTCTTTCTGTTCTTTTTTTCATCTAAAAATACTTTTTGTTTTTGTTTTCTGAACAAATAACCTAAACCATTATCTACGTAATTTCATTCATAAACATAAACAGAGCACGAATGATTATACAATATATAAAGCAGGAATGAGTAAGTGGTACCTATAGAAAAGTGATATAAATATATATACATATATGTACATATGTACATATTCAAAGGGATGCTATATAGATGTGTTTAATAAAGTTTTTAGTATTATATACACACGATAATAAAATAGGAGTACAAAATATATATTTTATATAGGGCGTATATCGAAACATCAAGGCCTTTTGTCTCACAGAAAAAATTCTGGGTTAAATAGATTTTTACACCTGGACATTATCTCCATGATATAAATTCGGTATTTTTTTTTTTGTTTTTAATTTCTTTCTTTTTTTTTGTTTGGATATTCATATTTTTTTATTAAAGACCTTTTGGACCTTTTGAGAGTTTTTTTATTAGAATTTGTCGAAAGATGGAAAAGCACAAAAAAAAAAAATAAAGGTATTATGTTGATTCAATGGATAAAGTAGATATAAGATTGAATAACAATAAAAATAAATAAAAAGTATACAATGAACATATAAACAAAGTATCAGACATACGATTTACATAAATAACACATTTTTAATACTATGATACAATAACAACTATAATATACCTATACATAATTCAAAAATTAAGGATATATGTACACATGTAATTATATTGTAATCGAAAATCAACATAAAAATATTTTTGCAATGATATCAGTCGAAATGAAAGCTTTTCCTTTTTTAAATAAATTTAACGAAAATTTAACGAAAAAAAAAATTTTTTTTTTTTTTATATTTATATGCAAAAATATAGAAAAAAAAGCTTCACTTTTAAAAGTTGAAGGATTTAACCTACTTATACAATGAAAATTCAAAAATATATATATTTTTTGTTCTTCGGTTGATTATTATCATTGTTATACATACGATTAAATTATATATCTTATATGTATATATATATATGTATTTGTATGTACGGATATGTATAGTGGGTGGTGGTAAAGATGCGATACTTGTCTCGTACAGATGTGATTATGAAATACTATATAAGTAATATACATATAATATGTACATACATACATTTAGACAATATATTTTATTTTATATTTCGGTGTATAATAATATATATTTATATAGTTAAGGAAAATATAGAAAAATTTACCATGTGTTCTGACATTGCGTGTCAGAAAATAATTTTCTGTTCATTCAGTAGAGCTTCGACCGTCGACAAATTGAGGTGTGACAGCAGTGTAAAAAAAATAAAAAAATACTTAATAAAAATTGGTAAAAAAAAAAAAAAAAATTATTTTTTTCAAAAATACAACTTTAACAAAACAAAAAAAAAATTTTTTTTAATTTACCTATAAAATATTTATTTTAATAATTTATCAAAAAAAAAAAAAAACAATAGATATATTATATACTTTAATTAATTCACATATTTATTTGTATTCGTTATTTGTGATTTTCCGTTATTTCTTTTGTTGGAAGAAAAAAAGCTAAATAATTGCATAAAATTAGAACGATATTCATTTTCATTGATAACTGATATTCTTTGGACAAAAAACTTTGGAAATTAGAAAACTAAAATTGATACAAAAAAAAAAAAGGATACTCATAGAAAAAAAAACAATAAAACATAAATTTTGAATATTTTTAAAAGTAACTGAAAACAATTTTTCAAAAAAACTATTTAATTAATTTTTTTATAATAAAAAATTTTGTGTGTAAAAAAATAAAAATAAAATTAGTGTTTGCTAAATATCAATTGTATATAAAATATCTTTTTTGATATATGTTGCTAATATTGTAACGTAATTTCAACACTTGTCTCAAGAACATAAAAGAAGAAGGAAAACATAAAAATAAAGCGGAAGGAAAAAATTAATTCATTTTATTGTTACCGGTTTTATGACTACTCAAAAAAATATAAGAAAAATTTTAAATAAAAAACAAAGTCTTCATTTGTAATATCTGAAAAATTATATATAATTTACGTTATAAAATTTACCTGCTGATACACACCATATTTTTTTTTTTTAAATATATTTTCCTAATAAAACGAAAAAAAAAAAAAAAATTACAAAAAGTATAAAATTATCGCGCTATACGTATGTACACACATACCAAATGTATATACACAATATATTTAATAAAGTGTTAATGTAAACAGCGAGTGTAAAAAATTCCAAATTTATACAGAAAAAATTACATACATAAATATTTTTTTTGTATATGTAATTGTAAACAAGTGACAAAAATACGATAAAGGAAAAGCAGAAAATAAAATAAAACAAAAAAAAAAAAAAAAAAATTAATAAATAAAGAAGTTATTAAATTTTCATTATTCAATAAAACATTCTCTGAAATTAAAGTGAATAAATTTTTATGTAATATTTATTATGTGTTTACAAAGTTGTTAAAGAAGGCGCCTTAACGTCTCATATTACAAATTTGAACCAGGAAACTAGAATAATAAGGTATGTATATAATTATATATATATATACTCGTATGATAAATGTATATTATATACATACATATACATTTTTCTTTTACTTGTAATTTTGTAGGAGTATTATACTCGTATAGTAATTTTTAAAATGTAAAATAAGAAAATTCATTTTTATTTATTATTTTGTTTCATTTAATTTATTTAACTGGAATAAAGTTTAAAAGAAGAACGGAAGAAAAGAGTTCAGAAAAAAAAAACTACACATTATTAATTTATTACCTTTTACTGTTACTTATACCATTTTAAATAAATTTTCATTTGAATTTTACCTGTTTAATAAATTTAAATTGTATAATCATTAATTTTATGTGTACAATTTTCATTTTTTTAATTTCTTGTTTTTTTTTCTTTCTTTCTTTTGAACAGATAAATTGAAAATATATTAGAAAAGCTTTGATAAATATATTGTGTATTTATAAAAACTAAATACATTAAATAACAGTAAATTGTTACATTTTGTTATTTAAAAAAAAAATAAAATAAAATTACAAAATGTTTTCAATGTGCTCAAAACCAAAACCAAGGACACCTCCAACAGTACTTTATCAACATCAGCAACAACCACAACCACATGGTATGTATTATAGTATTTAAATTTTCTTTTATTTTATTTTATTACCGTTAAATTACATATTTTAGATAATTATGATTGCTTTTGTTTGTTTTTTGTTTAAACTGGAATTTCAAAGTAAAAAAAAAACAACTGAATTTATTGAGGAAAATTTAAAACTAAATTTAAAAAAAAAATCTTCAATGCATCTTTAAGATAATTCAAGTGTGAAAAATAAAAAATAGATAAGATATAATTAATTAGAAAACTATAAAAAAATTTCGTATATAAAAAGTTAAACTTTCGATAACTTTTAATGAAATTTTGAAAAAATTTATAATTTAACAGATTTTTTTATTCATTTTAATGGTTTCTTCCATAAAGAATAAATTTAATAAATATATGTATGTAAGTTCCAAGAAAATGAGCTTTGATTCTTCCTCAAATTCCTCTTCTTCTATGATGCCACAGCCCTTCCTCTTCCTCAAATATATATTCGCATAAATTATATTTTTTAGGAATTTTCATAGAACAAATTCAAATTTTATAATCGGT
This sequence comes from Bombylius discolor, assembly GCA_939192795.1. Taxonomy (NCBI): domain Eukaryota; kingdom Metazoa; phylum Arthropoda; class Insecta; order Diptera; family Bombyliidae; genus Bombylius; species Bombylius discolor. Next base: position 13,654,985 of record OW584241.1, on the reverse strand, counting down.
TAATTATTAATTTCTGGACCAATAGTTTTAAGAGGAATGCGAACCACTAAATTGTTGGCAGAAAACGAATTTATTCTTATGACAGGGTTGCCATTGAAGTTTGTGTAGTTTGGCTTTGTATATTTGTTTTTATAAGTCAAGTCAAGCTATGAACTAATTCAGTTCTGAGAATTTATACTTAATTCAAAGGAACTAGTACTCATTCAAAGCTTAGTGGACTTGGAAGGATTTGACAAAAAAATGGTTTCTGAAACTTCAAATTAGCTTGGGTAGGACTTGGTTCACATTAAAAACAGAGATTATTAGTTTCTTAAGATTTTAATTATAATTATAGCAGTGGTGAAAATATTGCCTTTAACTTTGAACTCGAAATTCTCATAATATTAACCATCAAACATTATTCCTTAAGAGATCATTTTGTTCTATGATTAGAATATTTGTGACGATTCACCTACAAATGGTTTCTACTTTGAATTTTAACAGCATACTTTTGAAATCTAAAACAAAAAAAAATTCGATATTTTCAAAATTTTACTAAATCATGTTTTACATATTGGTACCCAAAAATCAAATAATTCGAAATGAAAATGTTTTTTGTATCTTCTCATCAATATATGTAACACAAATTATGTTTGATCGACGTGAGCAACCTCCAGTTTAAATAGAAGGTCTTGTTTAACTTCAAAAAAATAAAAATAAAAAAATTATTAATAAAATTTAAATCATGAAGAAAAAACCTAATAAATATTAGTTTCTTTAATCTTAGTCATTAAAAAAAAAACGTAGTATCTATACCACAAAAAATTCTAAAAAACTTTATTATACACGAAAACGTTAAACAGAAAATATAATGACTGTTGGCAATTTCTTATGAAAAAATATCTTCTGAATTCTGAATGTTAAAGATATTTTTTACCGGCAAAAAAAATTCTCAAAATTCAATTTAATCTTTATGAATAAAAAAATTATAAATTAAATTTCGAAATTTTTCAAAATGATTTTTATAAGTATAAAAATTTTCCCTTTGAAATATTTTAAATGAAAATGAAAGAATTACCGAGAGAGAAATCTAAAAATAAATTATTAAATAAAAGATATATTTATTATTTATTTAATATTACTTAAATTGATGTAAATTTCTTATGAGATAATATAAAACAAATTTACAATATAATAAAATTTTATTTACCGAAAATGTTATTTTAAAAGTGGTTTTTATGGTAAAAAATTTTTCATAATACAAAATGTTAAAATACTATAGAAAATTTCACTTCCTTGTTTTTGTCCAGTATTCGTAAAATTTTATTTTAACTGACAAGAATTTTCATATTTGAAATTTCATATTAATAAAATAAAATATTTTTTCAAAAATTTTTATAATAAAATAACACTGATTAATTGAGAAAAGAAAAAAAATAATTTCATTATTTAATTTATCATTTTGAGAAAGCACGTAAATCTATGATCAATAAAAGATTTTTCATAGTGAAAACTATAAAGAACGAAAAAACGAAAATAAAAATAAAAAAAAAAAACAAATAAAATCTTTTCCGTTTATTACATAATTTATTTGTGTGTGTTAACATGAAAACTTCCTAATTCATAAATAATTACCTTTGTTAACATTATTTACGCATGATACAATTATACTTATATCGTAAAATGTAAACGCACGTGAGAAAAAGAAAATACTAAAATTCTTAGAAAATAGATATTTGAAGATTTTGAAAAAAAAAAAGATAAATTAATTTTCATGAAAAAAAAAATATTATTTACAGTTTTACAATGTATCTTTAATTTTTTTTTTAAAGACATGGTACACGTGTTAAATTGAAATTCATGTACATTACATGTATTTTGTGTTTTCCATCTAAGCACTGAGTTTTTACAAGAACTGTTACCTTAACACAGCTCAGTTTTCCAAACCCAAAGGCGGTACCACAAAATTGGTAAAGTAATCGGAAAAATCATTGATGAGGAATTAAGTTCACGTTTTTCAAATGTATTTTAGATGGGAGTAGAATAAGAAAAATGGAAAACATTAAAAACAAAAGCAAACAAATAAATATGATTAATTTTTTTTTTATTGACAGAAAAAAAAAATGAATTTTCTACTAAATTTCAAAGAGAAAAAAAAACTCAATAAAAAACTATAGACGATAAAATTGTACGTTTTTACAAAAGGAAAAAATACTTTTATTATTATAAAAAGGAATTACCATTATCGTAATCTAAAGAAATCGTATTGAAAAAGCGTAATCATAGAATAAGTCGTTGAGTATAGAAAAGATCATGAACCTAAAATGCGATACAATGTTTTTTAGATGATAAAGAAATTTTAATAAAAATAAAAAAAAAAGGAGTAAAATAAAATAAAATAAGAAAGAAAAAAATGGTATAAAATAAAAATTTAAAAAAATAATAAGAAAAAAAGCTAAGGATCTTAAGCTTTTCAAGTTTTTTTTTTTTTTTTTTCTTATATTATAAAAGTTGAAGGACGTACATGTTATGATTACGGTTTGAAAATTCATAAAATTAAAACGCAAATTTTCTTATTATAGGTTTATTTTCTGTTTTCTCTTTTGATTTGTTTTTTCCCGCTTTCTTTTTAATCCACATTTTGTTTTAATCCTTTTTACGAATATTACATAATACCAATAAAGATGAGATGACATATTTTATTTAGATAAAATACTTGTCTTTCATTCAATATATACAGTAGACAGTGTCTGCTGTTGTGTGTCAAATGACTGTATAGTATATACATACATACATACATACATATATGTATGTATGATACATATATTGAATGAAAGTTTTGAATTAAAATTTTATCGAATTTCAGTAAAATTCATGAATAACCAACACTCGAAAAAAAAGATACATATGTATGATACATGGCTATAGAGTATACAGAAACTTATATAAATATGTACATATGTATGTACAAAAATCCTTTCCCTCGGGCAATTCATTTAAAGTTCTATCACTAAAGATTATCTTTCTCTCCAAATATCAAATTAAATATATTTAATTCTGATCATCTTTTTTTCTTCTTTTTTTTTTTTTTTTTTTTGTTCCTTGTACGTATTTTATACATACATATGTGAAATATCGATAAGAAATAAAATAAATTGGTTTTATTGTACATATATAAAAGTTTTTAGTCTTAATTCTTATGTAATATTAAATTCTTTTTTTTTTATTTTATTTTTTTATGTAAGTAAAGTCGTCCTTTTATAAATATAATTTATTACATAGAACCTATCATACTTCTCTTGAGAATTTCATTTTCCTTTTTCTTATAAAAAGTTTTTTTTTTTTTTGCTCAAATATATACATATATGTTAACTTTTCATATGTATAATACATATAAAATTTTATATACATATGTATACAGTATATACTCGTATGTATGTATGTATTTCAGATGAAAAGCAATTACATTAGGTCAAATTAAGTTCAGTAAAACCCTTGATGAAGTTTGTCAAGGGCAGTTACAACAGTATATAATGTTTCTTTTGTGTAATAATTTAACAAGATTTCATTTATATAAATTTTCCTTTTTTTTTTTACCCGAGCGAGAAAAATTAAGAAAAAAAAAAAAAAAAGAATATTAAGAAAATAAGAACTTATTCGTATTAAGATAGATACATTTTGCTTTTTATAGTTATAATAATTGTAAGATTTTGTATTGTGTTTTTGTTTTATTCTATTTTTTTTTTTTTTTTTGTTTTGTTTTTTTTGGTTTTTGTTTTCTTTTTTTTTACTATTTTTTTAACAGATTCTAACGCATATAAAGTAACAATCTAATATATCTTTTAGGATACTTATAGTATATAAAATACCTAAAGTGTTAACAAAATTTACCACATTTTTGTGTCTTTACGTTATTAAAATTTCTTGTTTTCCATTGTAAAAAGCCATATTATTCGGTTTTCATAGTGGTTTTTTTTTTTTTTTTTTGGAAAAAGTATATATACATATGTACATACTAGATCTGTTTTTATATATCACATGTACCTATATAAATTTCATAATGTAACTTTTATGTATTGTAACATGTTAGATACAAAATAATATAATAAAAATAATAAAATAAAGGAATAAAACAAAAAAGCAAAAGTATACAATGTAGCTACTAAAATCCTTTGTTATAAGACAAAAAAAAAAAAAAAGTAAAAAGAAAACTCTGCGTGATATAAAAGAAAATATAATAATAAAAAGCTTCTCTTATGTTGTTAAATCTTTATAAATAACTGTGTGTAAAAAAAAAGGAATTATTCTTAACAAAAAAAGTGAGAAAAATAAAAAAAAAAAACGTGAAAATTGAATAGAACAAATCAAAAAAATAAAACGAATTTTCGCTATTGAACATTTTTGTATTTTTTCTTTTTTTTAATTCTTCAAAAAAAAATAAAAATAAAAAAAATAAAAAGAAAGAAAAAAAAAACATAAAAAATAAAAAGAAAAGGTATTTTCTTTTGTAAACTTTTATTATGACATCGAAAAAACCAGTCAATGTACCTTTGAAAAATTTCATAAGCATATACATATGTATGCATATGTACGTACATACATCTGTAGTACTTACTTATGTGTTATGAAGAAAAAAATAATGTTAATGGATAAAATTTCGTATTTCTATATTTCATTTTCATTTTTACTTTAAAAAAAAAAAAAAGTTGTATAAACTTTACAAAGAATGTTTATTTTTTTTTTTGTGTTGTTTTGTACTTTAAAAGAAAGTACAAGAAAAAGTTTTGTATTAGAAAATTTTTTTGGAAAAAAAAAAATAAAGAAAGGGGGATAAAATTTTAAGAGCAAATTTTTCTTTAAAATAAAAGTCCTTATAGCCAAAAAAAAATGAAACAAAATAAAAACACAAAGGATTTGAAGTTATACTTTATATACGAATAAAGGAACATATGATTTAAAACAAAAAAAAAAAAATGGTATGTAAACACTATAAGTATGTATAATGTATATAATATACATGTACATTCCAAAGTATATAAAAAGGCATATAATTCCAAAAAAAAAATATATGAATTCATACATGAAAAATTTAAAAATATTTTAAGTATGTATATTATTTTTCTTATATATTTTGTACATTTTTTTGTTGTTGTTGAAAAATTACATAAAATATTGCTAACAAATTTAAGCTTAGAAGTTTTTTTTTAATACAGTTATTTCAAACATGATATATGTTTTGGATTTTCATTTGTAATTTTTCTACTTGTAAATGTCTATTTTTTTTTTCAGGATATTAAAATTGATAGAATAAAGAGATGAATATCGAGTAAAAATATTTAGTTTTAAGGAATAAAACTGTAAAATCTTTCAGAAATTTTTAACGATTAATTTTTACCAGAAATTGTGAGAAATACATATTTTTCATTTTTGTAGTTAGTTTATTTTGTTTTGATATAAAATATTCAATTTAAAGCAATTTTTCAATATATTCGAAGAAAATTTCGAAATTTTTAATTTTTTCTATAGAAGATCTGGTAGTCTTGAATGTTAAGAAATTAATTTTCTGTTTATTTTTCAAGCTGACAAACTTTGAAAAAACTTTTATCGGAAGATTTTTTAAACAAAATTTATAGTCTTCAATGCTTAAAGGTAAAATAAATCCATTCTAATTTGTAAAATATAAATCCTGTCAAAACAGTCATTTTTTTTTTTTTTTTTGAAAATATTCTAGTTACTAGAAATTTAGTATGAAGAAAGGTAAAAGATCATTGAATCGAGATATGTGAATATTATTTTTGAAACACAGTTATTCTAATTGAAGCTTAAAAAGTAAATTTTCAAAAATTTTGAAAGCCAAAGAATAGAATGTAGTCTCGATTTTAGTACTTCTAAGATTTAAAGGTTCTGTCAGAAAGATTTTATAGTATTTCATTAAAAAATCAAAAAATATCCTGTTTTTAGAATAAATTACTTTAAAAACATGTTGAGAGCAATGAACGATGGACCAAGAGCTACGGTCCACGAATCCGCTTGTTGAATGTATATGTTTTCTTATGAAATTGCCCACAACTGCGACTATCAGTAATAAGCAGGTACTTTTTTTCGTGGTCAAATTAAAGCTAATTTATAATATTTTTTTTTTACTGTGATCGAGAGTTGCCTGATAATTTTCATATGTTTATTGTTTTTAGTATTGTAGTGTTGTCGTAGGTAAAAGTGAAATTTAGTATATTATTGTGTTACTTTGTATAGCTCTTTGGAAATCTCTGGAAATTTTGTGGCCCGTAATAACAGTTGTTCATAACTATTATTTTATTTCTACAGTTAAATTTTATTCTTAAAATCAAAAAAAAAAATATTTGAAGAATTTCTACATAACATCAACATCTATCTTTTGACTATTTTTATCTTTTCAATTATTTTCTAATGAATTAAATTAATTTTATAAATTTTATAACTTTTATTTTTCTTGTAAAAATCATATGTAATTTTCATACATGTATGCTAGATTTTATTTTTTTTTTTATGTATGTTTTTTAATCACATAATTTAGAACAAATAAATTATAATTATTTAGTATTTTGCTTTTTTGTCACGTACAATTTAAAATTTTTGTTAAAATCACGTATCATCATCGTCATAATCAACATCATTATCCATCATTGTAATATGTTTTTTTATTTTTTTTTTTATTTTTTGTTCTTTAAAAACATTCTTAACAATAACAAAAACAACAAAAAATTATTATTATTACATTTTAAATGTTATTAAAAATTATTTTATTAAATTTATTTTGTAATTATTGTCAAGAATATAATGAAGGATTTTCACACACGTATATGAAATTTTTTTGAAGAAAAAAAAAAAAAAAAAAAAAAAATAGAAAAACTGTGTATTTGTTCTTTAAAAAGTTCAAGGATTTTATTAATTTCATTAAAGCAAAAAAATAAACTTTCTTTTTTTTTTTTTTTTTTTGTAAAAAGAAATTATTATTAAGTTTATTATAAGAAAAAGAAAGTTACCTTTTCAGATAAACTTTTTCCAAATTATTATAAGTTTAATAAAAAAAAAAACATCATTATTATCTAATAAATTGGAAAAAAAAAAGTTTCCATTCAGAACAAATTCTTTTTTTTTGTTTTTTTTTTTTTGTACACTGATGATGATGATGTTGATGAAAATCTTACTATACGTATTTGCTTTTACGCTATTTTATTTAATAAGGAAATACAAATTAGTACAAATTTTCATATAAGATGAAATTTAATATTAACTTTTTTCTTAAGCATGCGGAATCCCGTTATATATTTTCACTATTTTTTCTACATATGAAATCTCTAGTGATATGTATAGAAATATTTGAAATAAGTAATGGAGAAACAGAAGTTAAACTTGAAAATTCTTTGTTTTACGTCACATCATTTAATTTCATGGTTTCTTTCTAAAATTTTTTAACGACAGCTGTCAAATTTACTAAATTATTAATCAGAATAAATTAATCTAACATTTGTTTTGTTTTCAATTAAGCGGGGAAAAGTCTCCACTTTCCAAAAAAAAAAACTTACTTTTAGTGAATTGAAATACGAATATTTAATATTTTTTTGTTTTTGTATCTAACAGAGTTTCACAAAACAAAAAATTATCAAAATGAATTTTATTTTAAATTGGAAGCAAAATTCCTTGTAAACAGAGTGCTATGCTTTAATTAAGCTTTTTAAAAATATTTTCCACTTACTTTTTTCAAATATTATTTATTCATTTGGTCGATATAACGTGTCATATAAAACTGAACTTCTTGAACCGTATAGATATTCAGCCAATTTATTTTTTCTCAAATCATTCTTTTGAAACTTGAGAAACATTATTTAAGTACATTGATTCAAAAAAATTCAAAGGATTACATCATTTTCTATATTAAAATTATTTTATCTACAAAAAAAAAAAAAAAAAAAAATTAGTTAATTATACGTTGTATTAAATATCTGACTTTCATCTTAGTATTCAGGTTAATGAATTCAAATTGCTAAAATTTCGTATACGTAAGACTAATAAAGGTACTAATATATAGACGCATATATATACATACATACATATGTTTGTTTGTATGATTATAACAATTTTTGGTGTGTAATCTTTTTTCAAGATTTCAATTAAAACAAGAAAAAAAAAAGTTGTCTATTAAAGTTCCTTTTTAAATATTTGTTCGTTTCTTATTATCTCGAAAAAAAAAATTAACAACAGGAAATTAAAATCCTTAGAGAACTTTTTTTTTTATATAAAAATTTCTTAAATACAAATTTTTTTTTGAATACGATTATTACCGCCTAGAGTTAATTGTATTAAAAATTAAAATTTAATAGGATTAATTTTTTTTTGTTTGTTATCATCTTTTTATGTTTAAATTTAAAAAAAAATTTCGTGTTGTATGTAGCTTATCTCCTATACTTTCTAGAAATGTCAAAAAGTATATACCTTGGTAAAAATTCAGTTATATCTCGACAAAATGTCACTCTATGTTTTTGTTGGTACCCCTTCTTATATTTTATATTAGTTTTTATGGGCAAATATAATACCAACTGACAAAGACAAAAAAATATTTGTCGAAACGTACTAAACTTTTACCAATATCTTCAATTAAATCAGGTGAATTTGTGTTTTTGAAATGAAAAAAAAAAAACTGTACTTTTTATGTGCATTAAGTTGATAAAAATGAATGTACTCGTACATGTGAATGTTACCACTAACTTACATGCCTTAACGTATACAAAATATATATTTATTTTTTTTTTTAAAAAAAAGAAGGAAAAAACTTTTTTATAATCGAATTTATCTAAACATTTATTTTTCGTTATCCACTTAAAAAATATACATATGTACATGTAAAAAATCCTATTAAAATTTTTTATTTTTTTTTTTATTTTCTCCTTATTTTGAAAAATTCCAGAACTATTATAATTTGTACAGAAATCGGTTTTTTTTTTTTTTAAAAATTAGATGCATGAATTCATTAATATATGTGTACTCGAATGTAGTTGTATTGTACCAGCGTACGATTCTATCCATGTGTATGTATAGTGAGATATCTGAATCTGATAAAAATTAATAGCTTTTAGGAATGTTGAGGTTGTTATATACATTTTTTTTTTCAAATATTGAAAATCATCATTGCGAATGAAATCGATATTGATTCAACAACATTTTAATTGAAGTCAATTGATATAACAACATGAATACAACCCCCGTATGGAGTATCTATATTTATATACATTTATAATGTAGATTTTAATCAATAAAAATATTCTATACAGAAATTATTTTACATTGTACAACAAAAACGTTTTATATATTAAATATGCATTGTACTATATGAAATTGTATAGGTAAAATATTGTACAAATTTTATAGGTTTTTTTTTTAATATTTTTTATTTTTGTCCTGCAAGCATTGGTTGTACTGATATGGTTGTCCTTTTGCATAATGGGGTACATATTCAAATGTGATAGTGAAATTTTATGGAAATTTTGTGGTTGAGAATAATTCATTATCAGCAAATTACAAATTATATATGTATGTATGTATGCTTTTTTGTTTGTTTTTTATTTTTTGTTTTTTTTGTTTTAATAATTAAATTAATTTTTATGGTAATTTCACATGTTCTAATTAAAATTATATTGATACGGCTAATATATTAGTTTGTTTGCATTTAACTATTTTTTTTTTAAATGTTTTATGCCCAGTTTCATAGTCGAAGCTTAAGCTAAGTTTAAGTTTAACCTAGAACATAGTTTAAGTTTTACTTAATTTTTTTTTTTTTAGTTTCTCAGTCAATTTATATTTGTAGCTTAACTATCTTCAGTTAAACTTGTCATTGTGAATGAATTTATGTTGGAACTTATGGAACTTGTAAATGTCATTATATAGTCACTGGATGACAGTGGTAATTGTTGTGAAATTTTAACTTTTTTCTCAGATTCTGTGAAATATTTTTAAATCCATTGCTTTTTTTTTCATTTATTTATAAAATTTATTTACACACTACATAAATTTCAATTTATAAGAAATTTCAGTGACAAAACGGACAGATAAATGACAGCTGTTTTTTTTTTCTTCTTTTTGACGTTTACTTAAACGTTAAGCAGAGTTTAAGCTCTCAATTCTTACGGCTTAAGTTTAACTCAGTTTAACACTTAAGCTTCCAATGTGAAACTGAAAAAAGTACTTAAACTTAGCTTAAGACTTAAACTTAGCTTAAGCTTCATCTACAAAAAAGGCGGTTAGAGAGATTCCAGATTATAGAAGTACAAATTCATTTGGATATGATAAAACGGATACACAGAAACTTAGACTGTGTATTTTGTAATTTTTTTATTCCATTTTGTTTTAAAAGTTTGTATTTTAACTGATTGAAAATTTTAATGATTTTAACACATTGTGTGCCAATGTATCCCCGGTTAACATAATCATGTTCAATAAAAATATAAAACTAAACAAATGTATTTCCCCCTCTTATAACCTACAATTTTATCCTAGCAATATTTCTCAACCGCTTGAATCATTTTTGTAATATTCGTCGGTGATACATAGCATGTAACCTTTTAATTAAATTTATTTTAGAGTAAACAACTTTAAAAACAAATAAGAAAAACGTAAAAACGAAAAATAAAATTGATTATTATTTCCTCGAAAGATTTATGTTGTTGCACACTAATTTGTTGATTTCTTAAAATTCTTCAATTTTAAAGGACTTTTCATAAATATTTTCCGATATTTTTAAATTTTAAATATTATATTATTTTTTCTTTTCAGACTTTTTTGCCCAATTTTTCCTATGTTTATTTATTTATTTTTTTTTTCGTCCTTACCATTATTCTAAATAATAAGCGTTAATTTCTGATTGTAACAACAAATCAATATTTGTATACAAAAATAAAATAAGAAAAAATAATTATGTGGTTTAATTAGAGCACCTTAATAATAATAAAAAAAAAATTTTCTATAAATAAACCTTATACACTTTTTTTTTTTATTGTTGTGTCGAATTGAATTGATTTTCCAATTTTTTTCTTTAATCTTTTGTGTATAGAAAAGAAAAAAAAAAAAAAGAAATTTTGTTTTCAATTTCCTTTCTTAATAAAATCCTCTTATTGGAAGAACTGTTACAGTTTTATTTTCCTGCTCGTTCTTTTTATTTTGTAAATGATTTATCGATTCCTAATGATACGCAAAGAATAAAGGATTTTATTTTTATTTTTTTTTTTATCATTTCCGTACCATTTCAAAAGATAATTGCTATAACGTTACATGAAATCATTGAATATACAGATGAGAGAAAAAAAAAAGTTTTTTCTTTTGTATTTTTCTACCTTTTTTCTAATGATAATGATTTTGCTTATTTTTTTTCTTAATGATTAATCTACTGTTTCATTAGAATTATTTTACACAAAAAAAATGTATTTTTTGTCAAAAAAAGAAAAGATAAAAATAGAAAAAAACATAAAAATGAATAGCTTCGTCGATTTATGGTTTTTTTTTTGAAATTTTGTGTAAGTGAAAGCTATTAAAAGTACTTTCTTTTAGAAGAGTTCTTCTTCATTTTAATAAAGTGTTAAATTTTTAATAACTTTCATAAAAAAAAAAAATAAAAAAACAAGACGTTAAGAATAGAAAAAAAAAAGAATAAAAACAAAAATTGAATTTCTAATTGTTTTCTGTTTGTGAAGTATTTTTTCAAGAGACTGAAACAGATATCCTTTCAAGAAGATAAACAAGAAAAATTCAATTTATCTTTCACAAAGTATATATTTGTATTTTTTGAAGTGATTTTTTTTTCTTCGAAATCTGGTTTATTTGAAGAGGATATTTTGCTTCTTAACTCAACACTTATGTATGATTAATAAATGATAAGCTCTTAGGTAATCTTCAAAAATATAAAATAAGAAAATTTGGACAGTTATCTATGAATTAAAAGATTTTTTTTGTTCTATAAATTCAACCAGACAATCTGGATGGTTAATCATACATTATGTACATACATATATCTAGAAAAAAAAAACAACAATTTGAATTAGGTTGACACTACTTTTACTTAGACAATTTATTTATACTTTTTTTAGATAAAAGTCAGATGAAAATTAAACCTTTTTTCTTCACATTTCGAAATTGTTTGACTTCTATTCGACTAAATTTTACTTTATTTTTACAAATTCTATACAAGCAAGAAGATCTTTTTTTTTTTTGAAAGCATTTAGGGTGCTCAGCTCACTGTACTTCTTCGATGCCAGCTTCCTATCCAACAGTCACTTCACCCACAAAATTCTGTTATCTTTCGAAAAATGAAATAGTTTTCTAGAAAATCTTGATTTTTTCTGAAAAATTTACAACATTCGATAAAAACCTGAACCCAGAATATGAAAATAAAGACTACCGGAAATATCAAAGGAATTTTTTTCCGAAAATCGAATGTATACTTCGAAAGATATGAACTTTTCCAAATCAAATTTGGGTAAAAAAGGACAAACGGGGTGAGATTTTTGGGATTTTTAAGTTTTTCATTTGATTACATCGCTTGGAATCTTTTTATGCAAAATTTGATTCATCAAGAACCCCTGCTACAAATGTATCTAAAGAACAGAGTTGAAGAATTAAGATTTTTTCGATGTTGTGCGATGTATCTGAATATAAAATAATAATTATAATATTTTTACTTTTTGGTTCCATTATGAATACACTATTCATACTGAAATCCTTACATTTGACAGCAAAATATTCAACAGTTACATTCATTCGAAAATTATTTTATTATGACAAATTTTCTATGAAACACATTTTCAAAATCTTATTTTGTGTTCATAAAAAAATAGAGTTAAATATATTTTCTTTTAAAGTACTTAAAAAAAACAGTACATTATTATATCTTAATATTTTTCTAAGTACACTTTATTTCTTTCGGTTTTACAAACATTTAAAGTTTATAAGACAAAAAAAAAAAAAAAAAAAAAAAAAAAAATGCAGAGTCCTTTATTTATTTTTAAAAGGTTTTCATTTTCCATTTATTCATTATCTTGATAAATGCATTTTCATTATAATATAAAAAGCTACATATATAGAATTTTCATATATGTATGTATATAGACACAATTTTTAGAAGAATTTTTAGTTAATATAAGAATTTCATGTCTTTTGTTATTGTCATTCCATAAAGGGTATAAAAACAAAATATATTTTTAAGAAAATTAATTGTATATGTTATTGTAGGTAAATACAGGTGAAATTGCTTTTTACACAATTTTGTTTTTTGTTTTTTTTTTCCTATAAAAGTGAACATTGTTTCAAGGTGAAAAAATATTGTATGTAAATGAAAATCTTTTATAAAGGAATAGAAAATAAATGAAGAAGGAAGGGAATCGTTTTGTATCTATACATATTTTGTTTTTAATTTAATTTTTGTTTCTTAAAACATGGAATAATGTTTTGTTTTTTTTTCTTCTTTTTTTACTTATATTTTTCTTTTAAATTTTTGTTTTTTAATTACATAAATTTTTGTTTAAAATTTTGAACAAAGAAAATTATATTTTTTACAAAAAGTTTAAGTAACTACTATAGAATAGATTTTTTGGTGAAAAAAAAAGTCATAAGATTGTTGTATCATTATGCTGAAATTATTAAATAAAACTAAAGAACTTAATGAATAAAATTTGCATTAAAATGTATACATATAAATATGTAAAAAGGCGTCAGCATTACTAGAAAGAAAAACAACATCTGTTTTGAATTTATTTAATAAAAACTTTTATTTTACTTTTTTTTTTTTTTTTTTTTGTAATTAATAGGTTGAAAATTTACATCTTTTGTTAATGGTTTTAGTGGTTTCTCTACTTTTTTTAGAAATAAAAGTAACAACTGATCAACAACAACAAAAAAAAAAACTTGAAAAATTTAAGATAATTTAATTAATCAAGATTCCAATGGAAGAAAGTTTATTTGAAAATACTTATATACGCTTTACAAAAGTACAAGATCTTAGAAAAAAAAGTTATCCTGTTGCTGCAACTTTGTTGGGTTTTTGAACTCATCGACTCGATGTACTTTTGAATGATTTCTATAGAAGCTGTTGTGATGAAGAAAAAATAGAGTCAATAATGGACTTACATTGTGAATGTCCAGCTCTAAAAGGAACGACAGCTCACTTATTTGGAAGCAAAATTTCTTGACAATTTTAACGACTTAGTTGAGATTTCACTAAAAGATTTGGATAGATATATTCAAAAATCGGGATGGATTTCAGAAAAGACAATTTTTTATCTACAAAAATATCAAAGGGCATTCACGATGGGTTTTTATGCCTCCGAATAGATTTTCTCTATATTAGCAAACTGCTCGAGACCATAACCATAAGGTAATTTTATTCAACCTTACGTTCTTTTCTTTTCCAATGGAATTCTACAACTTATTTCAAAATTTCTTTTTTAAAATTTTTTTGTTTGGAAAACAGTGGAAGATCTTGGAAAAAAACTACATATTATATCAAAACTATCTACTGCTCACAAAAAATTTATGTTGACTACACACTGTCATAAAAAAAAAATCTTTAAGATAGTTTGTTTTTCTTTTTTGTTTTTTATTTTTAAGAAAAACTGAAAAAAATTTAAAATGTGACCTATTTTAAAAATTTTTTGTTAATAATAAGCATCTTGTTTGTATAATATTTTTTTTTTTGCATTATTTTATAAACTTTCTTTTTTACTTTTTCATTTAATTTGTTTTTTTTTTGTTTTTCCTTGCTTTTTTTTTTCATGTTATTAAATATAAGCAATTTGTTTTTTTTTTATTATTTTCCTGCTTTATCATATTTTTCTTTTATATATTAAAGCTAATGTTTACGAAAAAATCAATGATGAAAACAAAAACAGGAAAAGTGCAATTTTAAGCCTTTTATTTCTTACATGTCTCCTTTAAATTCATAAAAGTATATGAAAATATGAACAACATGTCTGGATTTTTTATTTAAAAAAAAAAGAAAAAAGAAAAATATTTAAACAAATAAGAATAAAGAAAAACAAAATAATACAGGAACTCCATAGAATATTTGTGCATTATTATTTTCATTTAGTATCCTTTTCTTGTATTTGTTTTTTCTTTTTTTTTCTTTTTATCTTTTTTAATTTTAGCTTTTTTTAAAAAAAAAAAAAAGATATTATTTGTTTATATTTTATTCTTTCTGTCTGTTATTCTTTATTTAAATTTTTTATACTACATTCTATATTGTTTAAAATGTACAAATATATTGCAAATATAATATAACCACATAATGGATTCCTCATTCATAGTTTAGAATATTGAAACAAATTTTCTTCGCTATTTTGTCCTCTTTTACGTTTTTTTTTAAATTTTTTTTTTTCTCATTTATTTCACTTTATTCTCTTGTTCTACTTTTCCTTTTATATTTTATTTTTATTTAACTTAAAGAGAAAGAAAAAAAAAAAACTGTACCGACTATCGAAAACAATTTTCCAGGATACAAAAATTTTTCTATAAATTTTATGGAAATTTTTTCGTCTTTATGTAACATTATTTGAAAATGTTTAATACAAAAAGAAAAGTTAAAAAAAATAAAAATAAAATGAAAGCGAAAATATAAGATATATTCTACACCAATATATAGTATGTATGTATGTGTTCATAAATTTTTTAATAATGCATTCATAAAACTCATATGTGTAGACGACATATGTATGTATGTATATATAAAAAATACATACCTATATTATGTGTCAAAGTAAATGTGGGTGGTTGAATAAAAACAATAAAATTCAAGAAAGTTTTTAATACAAACGAGGTCATCATGTTGTAGTGTACATATTATGTATATAAAATAGAAAATTGAAATACATATATGTTATATCCATGTATATAATGATGTACATATAATATTTTATACATGTGTATATAATATTCATCATAAAATTTGTCTGTAGATATTTTAGATAATATGTACATATATACATACTTATATGTCAATTTTTTTTTTTTTTTGTATTATATGCGGGTTATAAAGTTGATCCCAAAATGTACACAAAAACAGATTTATTCCTTTTTTTTTTTTTTCTTTTTTGTGGTACGTTGATAGTTATGAAGGACATTCAAATTGTTTGTTACTTGTTTTTTTTTTTTACTTTTATTTACTATTTTTTTTTTTTTAAATTTATTACAAAAAGTCTTGTAGTTTTTTAAATTGATTGTACAATGAAATAGTAAATATTAGAAGTTGAAAAAAATATGTAATAAATAATATAACAAAATATAACTGTAAATAAATTATTATTCTTATCATTGGACATTCAACTATTTGAAAAAAAAAAAAAAAAAAAAACTAATGTACATATGTATGTATGTTTTGAATTATTAATGCATCTATCATATATTAAAATTTTTTACAGACTTCTTGTCTTTGCACGAATATTTTCATATTTGTTCTGTTAGAATAATTTTTAATGTAATTCTAAAAGAATTATTTATTATTTTGTTATTATGAAAAGATTTTCTAACGATATTTTTATGTGTAAGGTGAATGTTACAAATACGGGTCAATTCAAAAAATTGTCTAGAAAAAATTTACAATTATAATTTTCAAATAATTTTCAAAAATTATTTACAAACCTATTTCAGTTCCTGTTCAAGAGCCCATAGACGTACAACACGGTTTGCCATTGTTAAGAGAGTAAAAATCACTTTTTGAAAATATCAGTAGAAATCAGATACCTAAATCAGTAGGAGCAACAAGGATTCAACAGTGTTGAATCGTTTGTAGATAGATTGCTGGTTTAAAATTTCAGGTTGATTTAGGTGGTTGAAGAAATATCAAAAAAAATTAATCTGTATAAACGTTGAAAAACTGCTTCAAAAATGCATTTGAAGTGAAAAATTTATAAATAACATTGTTAAAAAATAATGTTTATAATAAATTGTTTATTCCAATGGTCTATGTGTTTTAACTATCAACCAGAAAGACAAAACGTGTTGACAATCGCGTTGAACGTTTATTGGTTCTTTTATATTTAGAAACTAGAATTATCAATGAAAGTGGATACGAATGTTGTGTACAAAAAAGTAAATAACAACTGAGATCCTATCGATTGCTTTTTTACACACTGAAAACGACAATATTTTAGTAGCTTACAACAAAACTAAGATATTCAAAAATTACACAAAACGCGCTGATCACAATTAGAACATTTACCTTAGTGAGCCATTATAAGGACATGAAATTTAAAAATTAAAATATGTATATATTTTTTTAATTTGTCCTTGATACCAATAATAATAGAAAATAGACAGAATAATATAAAGTATCATTTTTTTGAAAATAAAATGTTAATAGTGAAATAATTGAAATTTTCAAAGGAATATATACTTTTTGAGTACTTTTTATAAAGTTTTTCCTTGTTCAATAATATTAAAAATCGTAATGATGACAAAGAGAATTTAATTTTCCCTGTGAAAATAGAGAAACGTCCATAATCTTATTATGTGTTTAAACAAAAAAATGAACAAAAATAAAAAAGTAAATGTTACTTTTACGAAAAATTATTAAGCCTTATGTCAAAAGTCCAAAAGTAAGTAGAATAGATATTATTTTATACTTTGTACAATTTCATTTTAAAAGGGAAAAAAATAATGCCAAGCTTTTTGTTTTCATTTTCAAAGTAGCAATTTATTTCTCTATTATGAGGTTTTCTTCTTCTTAAAAAAATGTCGCACTAGGAATAAAACGTGAATAACACTCAATACATTAAAAACAAAAATGATGAAAAGCTCGTTTCTAGTCCTACAATTTCAAAAGCCATACCTTAATTTGATGATAGTGAAGAGTTCATCTAAAGTGTGTGAATTTTCTACAGTGATTAATTATGTTTGGATAGTACTTGTCATTTTTCTTTAGTCATAATTTTTTAAATAGGGATTTGTTGACGAAGCTGTTATCGCCGGTTAGTGATTCAATTCGTCTGTATATTTCGGATGGTTTGGAGTCACCTAAGTCGATTTTGTTGAGCAAAACTTTGAATCTGCCCTGCTCTGTGTCCCTACTTCTTGCAAGTAGTTGTTCCTTCAGAAATTTATATTTGTTAGTGGTTGATGGCTTCGGTAGTACATCTGCGACAAGTTCCATTGTCTCAGTAAGTAAAGACGAAACCAAATAGTCATATATGTGTATACATACATAACTATATACATTAAAAGTATATAATTTTTGCATACATTTTTTAAGGTGACTTGAATTATTTTAGTTATCTAAAAAACTTAAGCGAATTAAAAAAATATTTCACATACCAAAACAAAGATGAGTTCATGAAAATTTCATCGTAACTAACTTGAAAGTGATTTAAACGTTGACACAAGTGACGACTAGTTAAAAAAAAATATCTGATTCCGCATATATGAAGTCTTGATTGAAATTCCGAAGAACTAAAAAATTAAAAAAAAAAAAACAACTATGCTTTTTTCGTGCATCGCTGATTAAAAAAAAAGTGAGCTTGAACCTGTTGTGCTAAAACAATACCTCTTTGGAAGTGCTTTAGGTAATGTTCTTCTTTCATAGCTTTACAGTCCTTAATGAACCACATAACTTCCTTGCAGTCCTTAATGAACCACATAGCTTCCTTGCTAATCTAATGCAATTCTTTTCGATCCCTCGTCCTCATTCTAAAGTTTATGACTTCCATCTTTTTCAAATACAAAATATCCTTTAATGTTTTTATTTATTTATTTTATTTAATTTACTGCATTTTCATTAAAGTATACATTAAATAATTATAGGAAAAATTTTTCTCGTATTTTCCATAAAATAAAAAAACAAATTCTTTTCAAAACTGCAGAAAAAGAAAATCTAGTTTTATTTTTTATTTGAAGAAAATGTTTTTTATTCTTCTTCCACATTTCATAAGTATTGTTGAAATCATTACAATTTTCACTTAGAAATAGAAATTTTTAAAAAAAAATAATAATAATAATATTCATGATAATTTTATGCATTACGAATAATATTTCAAGGCTATGAACTTAACAATCTAGCTATTTTCTTTTGTTTTTAATCATTTTATTTTCTGAATTAAAATTTTTTTATTAGTTTTTCTTCTTCTTTTTTTTTTCTTCAAATTTTATTTCTTCAATAGCTGTTCATTTTTTTTTTTTTAAAGTTTGCATTTATTACCTTTTCAAGGTTCACAAAGAACAAAAAAAAAGAGAGAAAGAAAAACTTTCCAAAGTATAAATTCTATTGAAATACTTTAATGAATGAGTTAATTAAATTTCTTTTTTTTTTTTTCTCTCAACAAGTTTTAGGTTATCGTATTTCTACTAAAAAAAAAAAAATAATTGACACAAAAATGATATAAAAAGTTTTTTTTTTCTTCTCTATTTTTCTCTTTTTTGGCCCCTGATTCTGAAGTAGGTACGAGATATTTACCATGATTAATTAAACTTTTATAGAGCAATTGTCTTTTAGATTTTTTTGTATTTTCGAAGTTAAGATTTTTTTTTAGCTATGATTTCTCTCATAGAAAATTACATAAAAAAACGAGATTTAAAAAAAAAAAAAAAAACAAAAAAAAATTGAATCTTTAAAGCATATCATTCACAATTCATGAACATTTTATGAAAAAAAAAGAGAAAAAGGAAAAAAAAAGAAGAAGAAAAATCATTTGAAAATTTGTGATTTAGGTCACATATGAAATTCAAAAACAAATAATATTTATATACACAATCATATACTCTCGTCCTTATATAGGTAGTACATATATGTATGAAATATAATACGTATGTACATATGTATGTACACATGTAGTATTATCGATTCGTCCCATTTTTAATATGTGATATAAAAGGATAGTCGTGTATTATAACAGCATTTTAAATTATAGATAATCGAAAAACATGATATTCATTGAAACGGTAGATTATACATAGGTACCTACATATGTACACATGAGGATGTATAGTGGAAAAACATTTAATAGATACATATTTATGGATTGGTTTTTAATTTAAAGATATTTACCAATAAATTTCATTATTTATATAATTTTTTACTGCTTTTGTTTTTAAAAGCTTTAAAAATTTATCAACAAGTAAAAAATTCTTTAATGTAAATTTAAAGTGATAAAATTGATGAATATATTGTCATCTTTAATTTTCTATTATAAAAAGGAAAAATTGCAGATAAATGTGTGTATCTAATACATGCACGTATTATTTATTTTAAATTATACTCCTATTAAGGATTATAAGAAATAGGTCATCGAACCAATTTTAAAAGTCATTATATTTGTATTTATGTAAATTTTATATACCTATACATACATACATTTTTTTTATATATACATATATGTATATGTATGTATGTAATTCAGTCACACAGAATATACCTACATACGATATGTTGATAATGATAATGATATGTTGATGATGATGATGATGATAATAAGAGTGAGGTATGGCCTTGTCAAGATTTTTACAAAAAAATTTATATACATATTCATTCATCATATTTGAAAAAAACAAAAAAAAAAATGCTAACGTGGAGCTGAGAAACAAGAAAATAATCAGCAGCAACAACAACAACAACAGCAGTAATCATATCCAAACAAGGTAGTTCAAGTCAGAGGTTATCAGGTTATAGATACATATATATTTTCTGTGAACAAGGTGAACAGTATCCTTCAACATTAAATACATAAATTAAAATGTATGTGGATTTGTTTGTACTTTGTATACATACATATGTATGTATATGTACATATCTCATTTAAACTCTTGATTTTCTTTTTTCCATATTATTTTTTATTTTTATTATTCACATATTTTACTCTTTTTAATTTTTCAAGTTTTCATAAAATGTAGTTTTATTGCTATACTTTGTTTAATTAGATTATCATTCTATTCACTTTTTTGATATCAATTAGGTGTATTAACATATATATATATTTTTTTTTTCATATATGTTTAAAACATGAGATATTTTTCAAGTTGATTTTTAAAAGATTTTTTCTACTTGTTAAATTATATCTTTGTAAATAAAGATGAAATTCTTTTTTTTTTTTTTTTTTTTTTTCTAAAAGCATAAAAATTAAAATTAAAATAAGTAAACTGTAAAAGAGTAGGTACCTATACATAAAAATTAAAATAATGAATTATTTTAATGTAAAAAAAGGATATTTAGCATAAAAAATTATTGAAGTAAACATTTTTAGCAAGGCGGTTAGATACCGAAGGATTTGAGTGTTGGTTCCTATAAAGTTTGAGGTTTCGGGTTCAAATCTACACAAGTTGTTTTTTTTTTTTAAAAATGAGTATCAATTGATTTAAGTAGTCTCCGCTTAAGCAAATTCACGAATATCAGGTACCACAGCCCTGTCAAACAAATAATTCGTTCTAATTTAGTGGTTCTCATTCCACTTAAAATTGTAGGTCCATTTATGATAGAAAAAATGGTATGGAAATCCCAAGTTAACTTTAGAGGCTCTAGTTCACATCGAGCTGTTGCGCTCACATACATAAATATTTTCTGTTTTGTAATTATTAATACAAAATCACCACTATTTAGGTAAAAAAAAGATACTTCTTGTATCTTATGTTAAGATTTATATTCTTCTTAAAACTTTTTTTTAATATAAATTCATTCTATATTATTTTCCAGTAAAAAAACAAGAAGAACTCAAAGTTATATCTTTTCTCATAATGACGAGTTCTATTGAAAACAAATGAACTGAGATACAGACGAAAAGATAATAATTTATACCTAAATTTTCTACTAGTTTTTTTTTTTTTTTTCTAATAAAAATTAATAACCTTCAAGAAAAAAACAAAAATAAAGTCTAGTTATTGTTAAAAATTATAAAACTTAATAAAATTTATATCCTCTCAAGAATTAACATAACAATTTTTCTCTAATTTGACTAATGAAACAAATGACTTGTTTGTTTATTTTCCTTTTCTTTGTCATATTTAAATTTTTTTTTTTATTTAATTTTTAAAAAATTAAAAGAAACATTAAAACTTTCATAATTTAATAAACTTGTTAACCTTGTTTTTAAAAAGGGTGTTTATTTTATGATGTGAAAACAAAAAAAGGAATTACAAAATTGAATTTTTTATTATTATTATTATTTTTTTTTTTTTAATCTTATAAAGATTTTTAGAAGTTTGTTATGAAAAAAATATATACATTTTGTTATTTTAACTTATGGACTACCCCTTTTATTTATTTATTTTTTTTTTATTATTATTTGCTTAAAATTTCACAACAATTATCGTCAGAAATTTATTTTATTCACAAAAATTAACATTTGCTTACATAATTAAAGAAAGATGCAAATTTTTATTAAATATTAAAGAAAGAAAAAACTACACAAAAAAAAAATTAATTTAAAAATAACAAAATGGCATAATCAGTGAAAAACAAAAAAAAAAAAAAAAAAACATTTTTTTTTACAATTTTCCCAAGAGGATAATTAAAAATTTGTTGTTATAAAAGTTTTATTTTGTCATGGATGTGAAAAAAAAAACAAACATACATATCTGGAATGAGAAAAAAAGTTTATAACTTTTTTAAAAAAAAGATAAAATACATACAATACATTTAAAATTTGATAATATGATGACAGGTAAAAATATGAATTATTTTTTTTTTTAACGTTGAAGTGATTTTAATATGTAATTGACAAGCGACATAAAATATGTTTCGTTGAAAAACAAAAAACATATTAACCAAAAAAAGAAAATTCAATAATTTTTTTAATGTAGAAATACATATTCAAATTATTTATGTTTTTTTTTTTTGTCTAGACTTTGGTTTTTTTTCAAGAGAAAAACAAAATAATAATGATGAAATAATTAGCATACTAAAACGAAACTAAAAGGATAGGGTTATAAAAAAAAAATATGTATGTAATTTAAATTGAAACTGAAGAGTTGATCTTGTTTTTGTAAGAGTTGAATTTTAATTGTTACAAAATTATTTCTACTTTGAATAAAATATATATTTTTGTATGTAGGTATAGCTTGCTTAATTTGAATTTAGAATTTTAATAGAAATTTAAATAGAACCGTTATGAGGTGTGTGTGTGTGTGTGTGTTAGGACTTAAAAATTTTCAAATGACATTAATTGTTTGTAACTTTAAACATTTATTACTCACTTTTTACAATATTCACTAGATATCACACAAATACCACTTGATTGTGATAAAAAGAAAAGATAAATTTAAAACCCTTCGATAATATACATACATATATATATTTCTAAAGATCCTTGAACTTTTAATGATTTTTATTTAAATTTTAGAATTAAATTATCCCTTTGTTATTTTTTGAGGTCTAGCAGAAAAGTAATGAGACTGATGGTGTTGCTGTCATTGCTCACAAACCGGACATACTGTGACTTTCCTCTTTAAAGGATATTAAGGCCGATGTAACATAGACCTTTAGTATACAAATTTCAATTTGATTAACTTACCTGGTGAGCGTTGATAATAGTTTAACGAAATTGTTTTCTTTTTCATATGCGTGTTGTAAAAGTGGATAGTCTAAAAATCAAACAACGTTATCATATGACACTGTCAATAATCGAATTGTCGGCGTCAAAAGGGATCCCAGTTCTTTTGTAGCCCTTGTACTACATAGATTTAAATCCTTGTGACCTTTTTCTGTTTTCAAAATTGAAATCCACTCTCAAGCGATATTATTTAGGAACGATCTAAACGATTTTAACTAATCAGATGAAGGACATTTCAATCTAAAAGTACCAGATTTATTTTGAAAAGTGAGAGAAAAGTCTCCAGCTTAAAATATTAAAGGGAATGTGTAAATATTGTAAAATTTGACTATGTTAAAAAATGCGTTTCCAATGACACAAATGTTATTGCTTTTTTACCAGACCTCGTAGAGTGTATATGTTTATATTTTATTTTTTTCACATTTTTCCGTAGCACCAGAATCAGCTTTCTTCCTTCTGTTTTACTACTTACAAAGTTTTTGTAAAAAAAAAAAAAAAAAATCAAATTAAAAAAAAAAACTATGAAAGTTTTTGTTTGTTTGTTTTATTTTTCAATCTGTAAAAAATAATAATGAAAAATTCCCTAATTAAAAAGATAAACAAAGAAAACTAAAATAACAATAGAAATATTATATTTCAGATTAATAACTGTTGTATAATTTACCTTGTATAATTTTAAAATATTAATTACAATTTTCATCGTGGCTCTTTTATATCAATTACATAATGTACTATACATATATACAAAATTGTACTGCTTATCAAATGAACTAGAATTTTTAAATTAAGAAAATATGAAAACAAATAAGAATTAAAAAAAAAAATAATAACATAATATTGTTCTGCTTTTTCAAATAAACAACTCATGTTTAACATTACAATAATGAAAATACATACAAAAAAAAAAATGTATGCTCTAGAGATGCACATATGTATGTACATACATATGTTGGAAAATATTCCCTAATTCAAAGGAAAAACAAAAAGTGAGAATAAAAATTTTTTTTATAAAATAAAAAATACATACGAAAAAAAAAACAACAAACATAAACTCTTGAGTATCGTTAATGTATGCAAACAAAAGTAAAATTGCGGAAAAAATTATTTTCCATGAAAAGCGATAACTTTGCCACCTCTATTTTTTTTTATTTATAAATTTACTTCTCTCCATTAAAAAAAACTTTCTCTTATGCTTGAAATTTACTAGTTTGTTATTTTTTTTAATTTTTTTTTTTTTCATTTTTTAAACTTACAATGGATTTTTTATTTTATATAAAATTTAAGTATAAATTACAGAATACAGTGCTCGAAAAAAGTAAAAGGCCTCAGTGGAAAAAAAAACTAGTTTTTCTAAAGCTTTCTTTTTTATTTTTAAAGTATCGATAAATTCCTATTTCGCCAGTATAATAATATGCCATCCAATTTTCCTGGTTATCTAAAATAGTTTAAGATCTTTTGTCACAACTTTCCATTAATTTTGATGCATACTCCCATGAAAGTGATTTGCAATTTTGTTTTTTAAATTCGTCCTTTTTTTCTCATATTTTTCGAGTTTGTGCTATCTCAATGTTCATAAATTTTCAATCGGATTAGCATCTGAAGATTTTTCCAGCACATACATATATTCCATTTTAGCTTTTCCACTACTCATTGTTTAAATGAATTTGATATTTTGGGTCATTTTCTTCTTGCAGAATTCATTCAATATTTCTGTTTCCGAGATATTATCCACGGATGGCAATAAAACTTTTTGGTAAATTTCAATCACTATCAATTTACGTTGGTTCGTTGGATGAAAGAATCAAGGATATTTTTTTCGCTCAAGCTCCCCTTAGTGATGTAATGTGTAAATAACCAAAACGAAGAGTCGCCTGAAAGCACAATGTTTACCCAATCGAAATAGAAATTTGCTTAGGATGAAACTACTATAAAGTCTGTTTTAAAACGACTTTTTTAAGAATTCCGATAATTCTCATAAGAGAAATACTTTTTGTTTGTTTAATTTTTCCATTCTAAATACTAATTAACTGGGCTTGAATTGCCTTTAACTTTTCGAGAGCACTGTACGTCGTATAGTGATAAATGATTACGTTTTGTACGTGTGTATATGATGAGATGAAAACAGATGAAAAGGAAAAGTATATGTATGATGATTATAATCCTTTTGTTCTTGTGTTTATAAAATCATATTGTTTATGAAAAATTGTAAGTGTTTCCTGTTTTTTCGCCTGTATTGTGTATTTTACATATGTTTTATTTAAATTTTTTAATTATTTTCAAGGTGTGTTTATTTTTATATGAATTTTTAGAAAAATCTGTTTTTTGCGCTCTATCATTTTTTGTTTCGTTTTAAGTTTCGTGATTTGTGAAATTTCCAATATGTTAAAAATTAAAAATTTTAAAAATTCAAAATTATTTTGAACACAGTTTTGTTTTATGTTTTAGACATTTTAATTTTAGATTGTTTTTGTGTTATTTTAATTCTGTCTTATAGTTGTAAAATATACATTTGATAAACTGAGATAATTCCTTGAATTATTCAGAGATTTTTTTTTCTTTTAAATTTGCAAATACGTAACAAGAAAAATACTTTAACAAACGTAAACATTTTTTTTCCTTTCTTCATTTTCAAATTGCTTAGCTTAATAAAATACGAAAAATCTGTTTCATGACTTTTACATATTTGTTTAACTTGAAAAAAAAAAAAGTCGGAATTAATAAAAAAATAAAAAAAAAATTTAATTTCTTTGAAATTCCTATTTGTATTTGGTAGGCTGTTGAAAAACAAAAAAAGTTTTATAATTCAATTTTTTTTTCCATTTACGCTTTTTTCCTGAGCGTTAAAAAAAAAAACTTTTTTTCAATTTCCTTTTTTACATTTCAGGTACAGTCGGTAAACAAATTAAAGGTGGATATCTGCTACGTTATAAAAGTGAGTATGAAACAAAAAAAAAAAAAAACAAATACATAAATATTTTTTTCACAATCATTAACAAGGAAATATTGTGTATATTTGTAATACGGAATTTAAAGGAATAAATAAATGAAATATTTGCCATTTAAATTGCATTAAAATTTGATATTTGCTTCATTTTTTTTTTTATACCGTAAGTTCTATCATTTCATTTTTATTACACTTAATTTCCTTTTTTGTTTTTATTGAAATTGCTTTTATTTTGAATTTGAAAAAAAAAAAATGCCATTTCATGTTAAATTTGATTTAATTTTGTGCCATTTTTTTTAGTTCTAAAAGTGTTTTTATAGCAGTTATAAAAATTAAGTATTCTATTGATTTTATAATGTTGATTTTTTAAATATTTGCAATTTGAATTTGTTCCTGAGAAATTTACATTGTTTAAAGTTGATTGAGTTGATCAAATATTTCTTATTACAAATTGAATCATAAGAGCAAAAGGACAAAATATTATTGAAAGTAAAAGCATGTTTCTCCTAAAAATTAACTGTTGTAGCAACTCCATGAAAAATCACCAAATATATTAAAATCATATTCCAAATTTTATTTCACAGTAGAATGAAATGTGAAAGTGAATTTAGGGGTTTCAAAATTCACTTGAGTGAACTCAATTTCACAAAATGATTTCGAAAATAAATTTCGTGTTCGACAGTGGATGAATTGTCAGTGTTTCTAAATTCACATTTTAATGAGTTTTTTTTTTTTTTTTAATTGAATTCGAAATCGACACATACATAGAGGTAAATTGTGTGAAATAATTATAATTTCTTCCATTTCAAATGTTATCTTTCGACATTAAACTTTTTTTCTATACATTATGCTTAAACCTTTTATTCACATATTAATCACACTGAAAAAGAATGCCTTTGAGAAAATACCTAAGGAACCATAAATTTTTAATTTGAATAAAGATTTCGTGAAAGTCATAAAATGAAAAACAAATTTATCAAAACTTAAACAATTTTATTTATTTTAATCCTTTTTCAACATTAACATCCACATTGTTTATATTTCAGCATGAAATTTTTATGCTAATAAAAAAAATTCTATTTTTTTTTTTAAAAACTCTTCATTTCTTCTTTGCCTTTTGTAAAAAAAAAAACTAAAAAACAAAGAAATATCTTCTTTTTTTTTTCCCTCTATTTTCTAATGATAAATTATCTAGTATCATGGTTTCAATAAAATTTTTATATAAAATGAAAACTTTTAAATAAATAATAAATAAAAAGAATCATGTGAAAAAACTCATGTATACATAAGACATTGCATTTTATTTATTTTTTAGTTGAATTTTATTACATATTACATAAAATTTATTTTTCTAAAAAAAAAAAACAACAAAAAAAAAGCTTAGTGGTTTTTTTTTGTGAAACTATACAAAATGAAAAATTTCGGTATAAATAACATTTTGTCTTGTTGTATAAAAAATTCAGTTTGCTTTTAAAGTAATGGTTTACGTGCAAAAACTTTGTAATATATGTATATGTACAGACATACATATGTATATATATTTTTTTTTGCAACCAAAAAAACACCAAAAATGAAAAGAGGAAGTATACAAACATGCTTTATGTGTTTTTACATATTATTTTAAAGTTTTTAGTTTTTTTTTCGTGTTTTTTATTTTTTTTTTTTGTTTTTGATCATCAGCTTTACAATGAATACCTTTTAAACTTAATGTTATATGCATAACATAAAGTTTGTACATACAAAACTTTTATATAAGGATTTTATTATCTTTTCTTTTTATTTTTTTTCTTCTTTTTTCCCCAAAAAATCCTCATATATTTATTTTTTTTAAAAATTTTACATAAAAGAACACCAAAAAAAAAAAAACAAAAAAACAAAATTTTATTAAATTTCAGATTCTAACATAAATCTCCTTTTTCAGTGATGTTGACATTACACACATAAAAAATAAAGTATATATAATTTTCTTAATTTATTACATTGTCAGATAAATAACAATCTTCACAATTTGTTGAACCAAAAAAAAAAAAAACATTATGTCATAATATTTTAAAATATCACCATTATTAACATAAGTAATGTACTAATGTGTTTGGATAAAAAATATTCTAAAATGCATGATGAGAACATAAGAACATGATAAAATATTTTAATTTCCCATCTTTATTTTTATATTTTTTTTTAAATTTGAAATATATGTATGTTTCATGTTTTTAGATTTTTGATTTTACAATTTACGTGAAATATAAAAGTTTAATATTTTTAAAAAGTGTTCTACATTCTTGCCTTAGTTAAAAAAAAAATATATATTAAAAGAAAACAAATTTTTCGCTACTACATATATGTAACAGTCGTCATGTAATAAGTGTTCATATATTTTAATTTAAAAAAAAAAACAGTAGATATGTAGATAACGAGGCCTTTTTTCAGCCTATTAACAAATATTTGGTTACAGCGCGTTTCTGTAACTTGAATTAAAAATATTTTCAATAATTTTTTTCTTAATCTGACGTCAAAATGACGTATATTTCAATTTATTCAATTCAAAAGCTTTTCCGTGGTGAAGGTAAGTTAAAAAACATTTTTCAACTATAGTTGAGATTATTTTCACTACATTTTTGCGATTGAATAAACATATTTACGGAACGTAGATTACATGACTTCATAGGAGTATAAATTCATTTTTATTCAAGGTTTTTACTACAGGATGTCCGGCTTAAGCTGTTAAGAAATTTAACCACAGATAGATTTTGCCGAGACAAGTAAAAAATCGTATGAGAGACGTGTGTAATCTTAACAGTTTCAGAGGTAGGAGGGGTTAAAGATTTTTCCGACTTTTTTTTTGTAAAACATCCTGTATCTCTGCTACCGTTTATTGTAGAGCAATGATATGCATATATAACGAAAAGAAATCCTTTCATTTGACAGAAAAACCATCTCTTTAACTCCCTCATCAAAAAAGTTATTAGCGATCGAAGTCAAAAATTTTTTACCTAAAATTTTGGAAAAAAACCAGTGATTTCTCGAAAATTTCCTTATGATCATACAATTTTTTTATAATAAATAAAAAGCACAATTCTTTCTCTACAAATTACAAATTCTACTGTATGACTGTACTTGCCTTTATTCAGAAGCTACAGCCTGTAGAATAATAAGTCATCTTTTGACCTTTTGAAGGTGAAAATTCATTTAAGGATCAAACGATAATGTTGTTATGTTTCTAGCCATGTATTCTGTTTGTTACTCTTAATTTTCATGTATAAGTTTTGGGTGTTCATTTTAAATTCAGTATGCATATTCATATTTTTTGATAGAAGTTTTCGTTTAGGTAATCTACGATTTCATTTCCTTTGATACAGGTATGATCAGGTATCCAAAGGATTGTATATAGTTTTCATTATGATATTTGTTTTTTATTTTTAGCACGCTGACATGCATAAATGATGACTAAAGTCGTCTGCTATCGTTAAAAAATTTGTAAAAGAATAAAATCATGTTCATGTGATTCCATTAATATGAAATATTTTGATTGAAATTCCTGAACATAAGCTTTTATCGTTTGTCATCGATACGTGGGCGTGTTGAATATGTATAAATATATTTTCAAAAAAAAAAAATTGAAAGGATTTTGTTTCAAGGAAAATAACAAGATAAAAAAATTAAGTATAAAGTTATTTTACTTTGAAGTGATTTCTTAATTAAATTCTCTTAAAAAAAAAACTCTAAAAATATTTTTTAGTATACACATATTTTCAAAACTCATTTATCTTTAATTATAAACTTCTTCAATCTTTAAATATTTCTCACTCTTTTATTAAATTATTTTAATTTTAATTGAATTATAAAATAAAACAATAAAACTTTTTTAAATATTCATAAAATTTATTATTTTATAAAATCAAAAAATTTTAAATTATCCTTTTTTATGAAATTCATGTTAAAAAATAAAAAATAAATTGCCATGTGTATGTGTGTTTGTTTTATTATACACACACACATATAGTTTACAATATTAAATTATTTTAAAATTGAAAATTATCCTAAAGAGGACCTAAAGGTAGATAAATTGTTTATAAATATATTCATAAGCCTTTTGTGAATTGAAAAATAAATTTTTAAAGTGAATTTCTTTTAACCCTTGAGGATAAAGCAATAATAAAAAAATCAAACCGAAATTTCCGCCTTTTTTCTTTTTTTTTTTTCTTCCTTATATGAATACCAAAACACACTAACATTGTTTGTTTGTTTTTATTTTTTTTAAAGATATACAAGAACTCAAATAATAGAAAATTTAATATTATCTTATTTCTTTACACACACAAAAAAAATATTTGAAATTTAATAAAAATTTCTAGTTATTTTGCATCAACCTAATAAACTTTTTTTTTTCATTTTATTTTACAATAGAAAAAAAAATAACTTCATGAAAAAAACTTTCTTTTTTGCAAAAAAAAAAATTGTATAACAAAGTCATTTTAAAGCCATTTTTCTACATGTACTCGTATATACACGTATTTTTGCCACGTGCTGCAATTTTCAATGTACTGTCTGTCATACAACATAGACAATTTTTTTTTTTTTAGTATCTAAACCATGATGATAACTTTTGCAAGTTTTAGCATCATGATCAAGAAAAGGTAGAAGAAAAAAAATTGAATTTAAACTTTTTTTTTTTGCTTGCTTTTTCTTCATTTTATTTTGTGATTTTGGTTCTAGGCACATTATACTTCATCATTTTTTCGCAATATTCGCAATTTCGTGGTGTGTTTTTTTGTTTTCTCTCTTTTTTTTTTTTTTTTTTGAATACATTAAATTATCTTATTTAAAATTTTCTCTTGTGAATTTTTTTTTTTTTTTTTTTCATATAAAAATCTATTTTTGATATAGATACTCGTACACCTATGTAGGTACTCCTATATGTTATGCATATACCTATTTTCTGTTATTTTTTTTTTTACTTTATTTTTTTTTTTTTAAATGATGAAATATATCACCGTAAGCGAATGTTATGAAAATTTTTACATAAGAAATTTAGATGTCACCATAAATAAATTTTTTTTGTTTTTTTTTTTGAAAAATTTCATTTATTCTTATTTTTCTTGAATTTTTTGTTTTTTTTTGTTTTAATTTCGTTATTAAGAATAAAAAGACAAAAAAAATTCTGTAACAAATTTATTTACTGTTAATTAAACGTTGGAAATTTCCAATCAAAAATATTTTATTGTAAAATCCCGATGCAAATCAATTAAATTTTATTTTTATTTTTTGGCAAAATTCCAGATTATATTTTCATATCTTTTATACACAACAGGTTTCAAAATTTATTTGAATAATATAAAGTTTACAGTGAAAAATATGTATATACTTGTATATGAAAGTACTTCACTACATTTTATTTGTAATAAGTATAAATTTAACCATAAAATATAAATCAAAAAATTTTTTTTTATGTCAAAGGATATTTTGTAAATTAATTTAATTAGTTTAATATAAATCGGAATCAGAATTTATTTGATTTTTGATTTATTTATAATTTTGATTTACAATTAAATTGGGAATTGTATTTTTTAAATTTAAAAAAAAAAAAACAAAATTCAGATGAAAAAAAAAAATAATAATAGAATTCTTATTAAAAAACTGTTTACAATAAATTCAAACTTAATTTTTTCATTCCGGAAATTGGGTTAAATTAATTATCCTTTTGAAATAATTTAAGAGGCTTTATTTTGATTTTTTGTTTAAAAAAAAGCTTTCACACATAAATAAATATCGTTTGATATATAATTATACACATCGTAAGCAGATTACAATCATAATCTTTACACTTTTGTATATCACATGAGATATGTGTATTCGGATCACTAAGGTTCGTAGATGGAAATGTAAATACATATACACAAAAAAAAAAAAAGATTCCTATAATTAAGAATCATAATTTGTACTTGATGATTTAATATACATATGTTCAATTGGAACACAGGAAAATTTTCGTGAAATTTTTTTAAGATATTAATTTACTGTAACAAATTCTAAGAAAATAAAATTCTTGGTACAGATAGCTGTTTTCTTAAAACTTGAACTTTATTTTTCTGTTTAACATTTCGTTTAGAATTTCTATAATAAAAAAATTCAAAATGAAACCTGATGAAT
Organism: Bombylius discolor; assembly: GCA_939192795.1. Classification (NCBI taxonomy): domain Eukaryota; kingdom Metazoa; phylum Arthropoda; class Insecta; order Diptera; family Bombyliidae; genus Bombylius; species Bombylius discolor. The sequence continues at coordinate 13,622,366 of OW584241.1, read as the reverse complement.
AAATCGTAAATAAAAGAAACTTCCAATTGAACACTGGATATTATAAAAACCAGTGCCCAAACCAGAGGTTCCTATTAAATTACGATATCTTTATAGTCCTGTGGAAATGTGAAACTATGAGGTGGAAAAACTAATCAATGCTCAATGGGGAAAATATAATATGGTTTAATAAGGCCCAAAAGGATTAGATGAGTAGGACATTTATTAAGAATATTGAAAAATAGAACAACCAAAAAAATCTTCATTAGTGAAGTTTAAGAAGGCAATGAAGGCTGAAAAAAAATGGTTAACATTAAATGATGTCTACCTCATCATCATCATCAGAGAATTTTTTTTTACAATCTTTTTATCTTTTTTTCTAATTAAAGTATTCTTCAGCTTTAATAAAAGATTTAAAAAAAAACAAACTCAATCTTCTGCTGAGGGCGGGCAGTAGACAAAGCAGTAGAGTGTTGGCGTCTGATGCTGAAGGTCTCGAGTTCGAGTCCGCCTAAGTTCACTCAACTTTGAATGAGTACAAATTCACTTGAGTTGGGTATTAGTGCTTACTCGGTACTAAAGTAGTTTGGTGGCTCTGCTTAAAGACCATAAGCTAGTCCACAAACCAACTACAAGAAAATATTAGTACCAGCCCTGTCATACGAATAAAATCCGTTCTCTACCAACGAATTTAGTGGTTCGCATTCCACTTTAAACTGTAGGTGCATGTATGACAGAAGGGGGCTCCACAACCCTCTGACTCGACAACTAACTGCGAGGTGTGTGGTACCAAAACGGCACTCTCCGTGCTAATTGGGTTTCTTAGAAGCTTCTGAGATCCGCCACCTCAACCAACCAACTAACGCATGTTCTGCTGAAGTACAATACAGAACAAATAATAAAATTTTTCAATATTCTGAATAATCAACTTCCTCCCTTAATATTTTTTTCGAAATTGCTTAATTTTTTCTCAATATAATAAAATCTAAGTACTACGTTTTATTTAATTTCATTAACGAAATTCAATTCATTATGAATAATCTTTAAATTTTATCCTGATTTCAAATTTTATGTTTTTAAATTTTATTTACCAACGTAGATAATTTAAATTACCATTTTAATATCTTTTCTTTTTTTGAATAATTACAATAAAAAATAAAATTTCCATTTAAAGAGCAATAAATTATAATACACATACATTGTAAAATGTAGAAGATATTCGTATATACATATATATGTACATATTAATGGAATTTTTTTTTACCATTTATCATTTATAAACACGTATTTAGCACATTCATATTTGACAAAACTAAAAAACTAAAAAAAAAAAAAAAAACATAATAAAATAGATACAAATAACAATACAGGGATTTTATTTAAATATTTTAAGTTTTTTATTTCTTCATATCATGAATATTAAAATGTTTCTTATTTTATTTCATTGCTTTTTTTTTTTTTTTTTTTTGTAGCATTAAATTCAAATTTTGCCGACTGTAAAATTTTAAAAATAATAAAAATAATAATAAGAAAAGATAACATAAAAAACTGGGGCAAACTCTAAAACCATAATAATAATAAAAAATAAAATATATGTACATATGTACAACCACATTATAAATATACAAGAGCATACATAATATGAAAAACAAGAAAAGAAACTTCAAGGATAAATATTTAACTGAGTATATCGTACTTTGTGTTTTAAGTTAAGAGAGAGAGAGAGAGAGAGAGAGAAAAATAAAAAGATACAATTTTAAAAATCTGGTACAAAATGAAATAATTTACTAAATAAAGTGAAAAAAAAAAAACAACAAAAATATCAAAATAAAGATAAAATAATCAAAGATGAAAAAGAAAGAAATAAAGGCAAATTTAATAAGAAAAAAAAAGATTTTTTTTTCTACATAGGTATATCTTTTCTGTTTGTTGTTTTTTAATTTTTTTTTATTTTTCAAGATTTAAAGAAATTTGATAGAAATATGTGTTTTGATAGATTATAATATATTTAAACCAAAAATATTTTCATTTTAAAAATTTTATCACATAGCACTTAAGATTTCTTGAACATACATATTTTCATTTTTTTATTTCATTAAATTGTTTTTTTTTATCTTCTTTCAAGTCCATTTTTTTTTTCTCATAATAAAAGAAAATTCAGTTTAGGTAGATTTTCATATTAAATATAATATATTTTATATAATATAATGAAAATTTCTGTATATTATGTGTGTGAAAAAAAATTTTTTTTTGAAACGATAAAAGGTAAAATTTGATTTATTATAAAGTGGTTTTTGAAAAAAAAAATAAATAAATAAATAAATCAATAAGAAAAACTAATAGAAACTGACTATTTTTTTAGGTTTAAAAAAAAATATTTCTATTATTTTTAAGTACATATCATATAAGTTTTAATAACGGAGTAGTGATTGCATAAGAGGATATTCTTTAAGCTTTTTTGACACATTCAATAAAAATGAAAAAGAAAAAAAAAACCGACAGGAAGAAAATTGATTCAAGATTTTATAAATTTTGTAAGAAAATACATACATCTAACAATCAACTAAATAGAAACACCTCAACAGAAAAATTTCATCTTAATTTTTCTAACCTTTATAGTTGTTAGCTTTACCAATCACGAAGCCGGTAAAGTAAAGTGAAGTGCTTAGTGCACCTAATAATGGGCAACTTGATTTATTTATTAGAAAAAAATGTTTTTTTTTTTGTCCACAATTAAAATAATTTTTGACTGATTTGGTTCAAAGTATACTAACTTAGCACTCGTAATGCACTTGAATTGTTTTTTCGAAATTTCAGAAAGTATAAGATGTGATCCAGAAACAAGGAAGATAATACGACCACGTCTGATACAATGTGCTGAATAAAGGTGAAACAGCAAAATTTAAAAAATTTTAAAATAAATAGTGCCAGTTGTTATGAAATATCGCGAACAGTATTACAAAATCCAAGAAATACAAAGAAAAAGAGGTACAAGAAAATTACGGACAAATGCAATTACTATATTAACAAAAAAGAGAACTGAAGGCCAGAGAAAACTCTTTTAATTTTCACGAAGAGCTGTTTTCTAGAGTGAATTTGGTTTAAATACGTTCTATATAGATACCAATAAATGTTCAGAGAACCGAAAAAAAATTCTTCAGACCAGAAGTCAATAGTGCACAGTATGTTTTTGTAAATTATTTTATGATTGGTATTTGAAGACAATAACCTAAAAATTCTTCATATCAAATTTTAAAAAAATAAACTTACTCTATAGTGGTTGGAAAAACTAAGATAAAAATTGTCTATTTAGGCGTTCGTATTTAGTTGAGTGTAGCTGTATATCTTTCACAAAAGTTGATATATTTTTTATACGAACAGAAAAATTTCTAGATTTTAATTTTTTTTTTAAAGATTAGTTTAACTTTTCAATAATGTAAGATACTCAGATAAAGATGGTTAGAAAAAACAGATAATAGATTCTAATAGAATATTTGGTTTATGGTTAAAAATTCAAGAAGTACTTTTCAAAAATAACAATTATACGTTGACTAAAAAAATAACTTGTACTCTGATTATTTGTAAGTGATTCTTTAGCAAGGATAAATCAGATTATAAAAAAAAGTATTTTCTCAAGATTCATAATTTTTTTATTCAAAGTTAATCTCAAATTAAATTTTTTTTTTTTGGTACCTAAGTCTTTCGTTAGTCAAAATCTGAATATTTGAGATGTATTTCTACATATGTTTACCAAAACCAATATTTGAATCGCTAACTGCAGAAAGGAGATATGTCACATATTAATAAATGTTCAGGAAGTTAAAAAAAACTTCTTTTTTTTTTCAAAAATTTTTTTCAAAAACAACGGATGTTTTTTTCCACTTCTGCGGTAACTTTATAATTCATTTATAAATTAAAATTATTGAAACATGCCTCCTATTTATTTTCCTACACTTAAATGTGAGAATGATATCACTGTGGCCAACTGGTTCATGAAAATTGTGGCTAAAAGCAATTCAAAATAGAAAATGAAATTAACTAAAAAAAATGACCAAAATTGGAAAATAAAAATGGCTAAATAAAAATATCTTTTAAAAACAATTATTTTAAATTTATAAAAATAATTGACATAAATGTACACATACACGTACATTAAAATTTTAAAAAAAATAACAAAACAAAAACTTAAAGAAAACATCCTATTTTTCAAATTTTCTTCATACATATCTATTCTTCATATCTATAAATCATGATCATCATCACTTAAGGAAGAATTTTGATTTCAAAAATAGTTTTTTTTTTAAATTACATTTTCACAAATTGCTAAAAAATGGTTAAATGAAAAAATCTATGGCAAAAAAATGGCTAAATGGCTAAAAGAAAAATTTTATGGCAAATTGAAAATGAAAATGATATACACTGAATGATATACATACATATGTATGTATGTACATTATTTGCTTTTGAAACTCTTAATTATACGAGAATGAAATACTAAAAAAGAATTTTAATAAAATATCTTATAATTTAACACAAACACACTACAACACCACCTTACAAGTCTTTAAAGTCATATTTAAAAGAAAAAGAGAAAAGTAAAAAAGTAAAAAAGAAAAAAATTTACTTTTGTAAAATTTTTATCAAAAATCCTCAAGGATAATGAATGTGGGTGGGTGTTTAAATTACAGCATCTGAATAAAAAATCTCTCTTATTATTATTATTTTTTTTTTTTCATTTTTGCTTTTGTGTCGACATTATAAATTCTTTGGTTAATGTACCACAAAAATAATATAATGAATTTATGTGAATACATTATTTAACCACCGATGGTTTTACACATAAAAAATAAAAAAATCAAAAAAAAATTATGTACATATGTATAAAAGAGTATTTACTCCTATACAGTATTTTGTATAAGCTCATGTCCTTCATTAGTAACAAAAAGTCTTATTTATAAAATTTTATATTATATTTTTATCATAATTAAATTTATTGATATATAAAATACATACATAATATATGTGATTGTATGTGTGTATTTTATATAAATAACATACATATTTTTATTTATTATATGTATGTATATAAATATCTACATATTCGTGATGTGTGACTTGATTTTAAGATTTTTCTCGTTTTTTTGTTTTTTTCAAGAATAAAATTAAACTTAATAATTTTCCTACATAAGATATAAAATTTTTTTTTCTTTCTATTATACATGTTCACGTACATGCACACATGAAATGATGATATTCATACTAATATCCTGTGTCATGTACATTTTACATACATATGTATATTGTGAAAAAGTAAAATGAAAAAAAAAAAAGGAATACACTGATGTATGTACACAAACTGAATTTTAAAATAATAATAATATGTACATACATACATATAGTATGAACATACATATCTTTACCTTCATCCATACTCATAATATTTTACTGTATTATTATAATAAAAAAAATCTTTAATGAATTTCATGTGCTACCCAGGTGTCCTTTATATATTTCTTGATGAAATTTTTTTTTTTTTCTTTTTGTTTTTAAAATTTCCATTTTTTATTTGTTTTTTTGAATATAAAAATACAAAACATGTAATTTTAAGGAGAGGTGTCAAAATGAATAAATAAATTTAAATCTATAAAGAAATATGTAGGAATTAGGAGAAATATATGTACATATATATATATTTTTTTTAACAAGAACAAATTTTAATGAAATTAAATTTAAATAACGGTAAGCTTTCTTTTCATTAATTTAAACAAGAAAAGAAGTAAAAAAAAAAATTATATATATGTATGTACATACATATAAGTATATGTATGTTGTTGTTTTTTTCTATTTTATTTTCTTTTTCTTCTGCTTAGACCTTTTCCTATTTTTACTTGGAGTCGGCCCTTTTGATTCTTATACTCCACACACTCTTATTTTGAGCGGCCTTAACCTAATAAGGCCCTGTTCGCTTCATATCATTTTTCACTATTTCCAACCACATGGTTTTCGATTGTCCAACGCCTCTTTTTGTCTTCTTTTACTGTGTAAATATTTATTAATAATTTAATCATTATGTCTATTGTTATTTCAACACAAATATAAGCATAGAATCTAATTGAGTAGTTTGCCAAAAGCATTTATATGAAGATACAACAAACATTAAAAAACAATTATTTATTATTTATTCTAAATGAGAACTTAACAAAACTTTCATAATTATAATTATAATTATGTATGAAAACATAGATACAATAAGATGAATATTTGAAGATTTTAGAAAACACAATATTAAATATTATATGTTCAAGTATTTACTTACAATTCATTTACTTTTCAAAGAAAACTCTATTAAGTCTTTAACTTCATTAAATTTCTAACAAATTACTCTCATATGTAATTTTCAATATATACTCAAATACCCAATATGTATAAAGGCCTAGTCAGACATGTGGTATTCATACCATGGTATTCGAATATACCACATGTCTGTCTGTCACTCAAAACTAGTTTCATACTAACTGAACAATCTAATATGAACCTGGTATTAAAATACGAAATTTTCTCAACGCCAACTATTTTACTTATGATTTTTTATTTTATTTCTTCAAGCTGTCACTGGATACTAGACTTATACCACAATTGATATGTATCACGTCAACTGGTATAGACTATACCATGGTATTTATACCATAGTATTAATACTACATGTCTGACTAGGCCTTAACAAAATTTGTAAATTGTTTTCTTTTTCTTTTTGTAAAGTGTGATTCAAAAATTTTCTCCTCCTCTGATTTTTGGCCTCCAGCACCCCTTTTCACAAGGATCTATTTTTAGCTATCTTACACCAATTTACAATTGTTGAGCACTCTTAAGTATATATCTTTCAAATCATCATCGTTTCATCTAAACGTAAACATTCTTCATTTATCTTGTCTCCATGCGCCACTTTTTTTAAATCTATAATGGAGCCAAGGATTCTCCTTAGGTTTCAAAAATTTGTAAAATGATAATTACGGTTTTCTCTATGTTCGTTTTGGCTATAAACATGTAACCAACAAATCCTTACACAGAAAAACTTTTAATGGAAGCTTCATCAGGTATAGAAGGTAAAAGGATACAAAAATTAGTTTTTTTTTTAAATTACCATTTTTTTTTACTTTACAATTTTTATAAAAAAATATTTTTTTCCATTCAAAAAATATGAAGTGAAATTTTTACAAAACAATCTCATTGTTGTTCCTTTTGAAGCTTTATAAATTTAGAAACTTACTATAGGTATAGTGAGACAAGGTTAATTACCACTGATTAGTAAGCTCAAAAACAATACCAAGAAAATCTATTCAGTAATGCATTTCAGTAACTTTCGGGCTACACTATCATTATTATGTTTTATTTTTTATTTTTTTAAATATCCATGTACATCTTATGTGTACAAATTAAGTATAATGTTAAAAACAATTGTAAATTTTTAGATAAATCATCATTAGAATGTCTCAAGAAAAACATATTTCATATGTCAAAATTGTGTTTTAGTTTCACAAGATCGTAATGTAACATATGATGAATGAGAATAAAAGAAAATTTGACATCTATCAAGTGTGTGTTTATCATGCATACATATATCAAAAATAATTAAAATGTACAAGTTTATTATGTTTAATTTGTAGTTTAATACTGTACATGTATCTTTCGTTTCTTTGTATGTATATTGTTTATTAAACATATGAAAACATAATAAATTTTTTGTTTTTCTAATAGCAAAACTTATAAAATCTACAAAAATGTTTCAAAGAAAATAAGATGTTATTTAAAAAGTTTTTAATACTTTTTAATTTTATTCAATTTTATTTTGTTAATTTCTTTATTTTATTTTATTTTATTTTTTTCATAGAAATCATAAGACTTTCTAAATTTCATTAAAATTTAATAAACAATTTTTTTTTTTTCAAAGTGAAAAATATTTTTTTGTCTGCCTGTTTTATTTTAGTTTTTTTCTTATATTCTTTTTAAATTTTTTTTATTGTTTTTTTGTTTTTTTGTTAATGTTAAAAATCAGATTTTTTTTTTTTAATTAATAAATTTTTCATTTTATAGAGCAAAAAAATTAACACTAATTTAATATACATATACACATATGTACATATAAAACTTAATTTACATAAAAAAAAACAAATTTCACAAAATTCATTTTCATGATATTCTAAAATTTCTAACGAATAAAAGCAAAAAATCAAATGACATACCTGCCAAAATTAAATTATTTAATAAAATTTTAAATGCTATAAAGTTATTTTCTTCTCTTTCCCTTTTTTTTTCGTTTTTTAAATTGTGTATTATGTATGTATGTACATGAAAAAAAAAAAACCATTCCATTAAAATGAATTTTCAATTACTTTAAAAGACTCTTATAAAATAAAATTTTTGTACAGTGAGAAAAAATCTTTTATTTAATTTATCCTTAATGTAGTCATATATGCATATATAATTATTATTATATAATAATAACGTTATAATAATGTGAAAAATAAAACAACAACAACAACAAAAATAATTTTAAGAAACCACACGTGTTAATATGCTATTCATGTCAATAATAATTTCATTTATTAATTTGTTTTTTTGTGGGCTTTCAATTTAATATTCAAAATATCTTCTTTTTTTTAAGTACATAATATGTTCAAAAGTATTACATGTACATGCTTTTAAAAAATAATGAATAATTAAATTAAAAGCTAAAAAACAAAAATTATTTTATGGTTTTTTTTTTTTATTAATTTTCAAGTACTTTAAAGAAAAATTATCTCTTTTAGTTTGGTAGAAAAAAAAGAAGGCTTTTTTTCCATTTTTATAGAATACTGTTGAAATATTAATAATTATTGAATTTATTTAATTTTCAACTGTTTTTTTTTTTTTAATTTTTGGTTTTTTTTTTTGTTTCCTGAAAATTTTTCAGCTATCCCACAAGAATTCTTCTTCATCTTCTTTTTCCTTTGGTGCTACAATCGGTTATGGGTTTTCGTCTTTGAAATCCTTTTCTTCTTAGTTGATACAAAAACCTAGCTAAATCTTTTCTGGATCTGGAAATTTCTCGATTCTCAGCTTTGTCTTTCCAATTGTCAATTTTACATATTTTTATGTCATAAAGTACATTATTCCAATATGTTTTTCTTGGTCATCCCACTTCCCTTTTTCCTTAAATATATTTTTTGGCATTCTCTCTTTCTTTTGCCGGATCACATGTTCCAACCATCGAAACCTACTTGTTTTCATAAAAGTGACAATGTCGATATCTTTTTACAACTGTAGAATTTCATCATTATATAGTGTCTTCTCCATGTATTTTCATCTATTTGCACTCCTCTAAAGATTCATCTTAAAATTTTTCTCTTAATAGCACCAAAATTCTTACAAACATTATATCATTCAGTATCCATCATATCGAACCTTATATTGATATTGGTCTTATGATTGTTTCATATAAAATGAATTTTAAACAACCTTTAAACCATGCTTTTTTTGGATTTAGTGTAGAATAAGCCTTGTTTGCAAGGACATTTCTGTAACCATTTTCCCTCAATTTTCTCTGTTTAAAGTTTTTCTAGTTTTATACACTTAGCTTTTCAGCATTTGCACCTGCACTATCCTGTCATTTTATTCTCGGTCTGCCTTGGAGTTTTTTTTTTTAAATTATGTTCTAAGGCTTTATTGTTGTTTACATGGCTTTAACATCTTAACTCCTAACCTTTGAGCTTTTATGAACCACACTGTATCTTCCTCTTCTATTAATTCATTTAATTCTCTGTTCCATCTCATGAGTCATGATGTATCCTTCTCTTCCATCTTCTAATTGCTTTGGCCCGTATATTTCTTTTTCCTCAACAATTTTTTTTTTTCAAATGTTTTTATAGTTTGCGAACTCATCCGTTCATTTCCCATTTCTGCTGCCTATGTTGTAACTGGACGTATTATCGTTTTATTCTAAAAGAATATTTACATAAATTTTACTTTTTACCATTTTTTACATTCTTCGCCCATTTCCACTTAAAAAAAAAAATTAATTCAAATTTATATTCGTTTTTCAGATCGAAATTTTTTTTTTTAAACATCAAATTTTCACATTGTCACCATTAAAAATAAAAAAATTATTTTACACAAAGAAAAGAAAAATACATTTAGTTTTTAATTTTTATGACATTACGTATACATAATTTTTTGAAAAATTACCCAATAAAAGATATGCCAAAGAATTTTTATTACATTCAAAATTAAATTCTTAAATTAAATATGAAAATTTTGTAATTCAAAATTTTTTATTTTTTTGTATTATAATAAAATTTTTATTTAAAGCTTTTTCAGAAAAATTTACACATTTTATAAAATCACAAAAAAAAAATAAAAGAAGTAAAAATCTAATGAATTTCATTTTATTATGATTATAAAAACATAAAAGCTACAGAATATTTTATAGTATACATATGTACATATATGTACGTACGTATATACATATGTATGTCAAATTATATCGTTCATTTTATGTTAATTATTTATGGACATGCTTTTCCTTTTGTTATCATTCTTACCGTGAAGGAAACAAACAAACAAAAAATATTGTTTTTTTTTTTTTGCAACACCTACATGTATATTTTGTATATGAGAGTCCATATTTCATTGTACATGTGTACTTATAATTTAAGGATGTTAGCCGTAGAGTATATAAAATGAAACAAGAAATAAAATAAAATAAAAAATTAGATAAACACGTGCTAACATAATTATATTATACGTATAGGATACACGAGAGTATAGATAGAATGACTGTATAAAATTTTTATGTATATTGTAAAAGAATTAATAAGATATAAGATACCTACATGATTTCAGATAAAATTAAACTCAATTATACCTAACTTAGATTTATTTAAATAACCAATAAAGTTTTAACGTTTTTCGGACATTTTAAATACATCCGTTAAACAGGTAACATTAATGTCTTCCTGTTAGTAGCTAAAAAAAGAAGAACGACATTCGATCAGACCGGGAATCCAATCACGGACTTTTACCTTTCCGGAGCAATGCTCTTACCAATGAGCTATCGGATGACATGTCGCTCGCTGTTCTTAGTTACCACTTTAATCATTGATGAAGAATACTCAAATTTCCTATAATACAATTTTTAAATTAATAGATATTATTCATGATCCACCCTGTTTTATATGTTTTGTTAGAAAAATAATTTAAAAAAGGATTTAAAATAATAAAAAAAAAATAATTTACGTATACAAGACAAAAAAAAAAAAAAGGTTTTGTAAAAAAAAGGTGAAGCAACGCTAAGAAAAAAATTTCATTTAATAAAAAAAACCCTTATCTATCCTAAAAATAATTTAATTTTGATTTTAATTTGACTTTTATAACTGGAAAATATTTTATAAATTTCATGTGTGTGTGTGTGTTTTGTTTTTTTTTCCTTTCATGTTTTTTAATGGTCATCGCCAGAGCAACTTCTATGGAATCGTTGGTCAGAAGAATGGGTGGTTTTATATGATGACTCAACAATGGCATGGTTCACGGTATGTTAACATAAATTTTATATATTATATAAAAATTTTATTTTCTAAAGTATTGTAGATATTTTATATTCCATTTTATTTTGTAATCAAAGAAAAAAAGAATAAAAATAATTAAATGAAGTGTTTATTTTGAAAATGATGCAAATTCATTCTTGGAAAATGTTAAGATTTTCTATTTCAATTCGTGATTAACATTTTAATTTATTTTGAAAAATTAAACTTTCATTGAAACTTGACAATAGATAAAGATATGAGGCTCATTTTAATATTAAAACGTTACAATGTATTGGACACAATACTAAACGGTGAATCCACCTTAGTTGAAAGATAGTGTTTATTGGTGCGGTGTTTTATATTTTTCTGGAGAATAATGCTTAATTTACACTCCAGATTGAAACGTAGACTTTGCTGCATTTAAGTATTTACTCTATACATCAGAGTATATACCGATTTCACATTCACACTTCAGTGTGAGATTTCAGAATCAACGTCAGATTAGGTTCTATTTCTACTTTTCAATCTGGACTTTCGAAAAATTAATTTGCTTTTTTTAAAAAAAAAAAAATAGCTTCAATTAATAGTCAACTTTTTTTAAAAAAATTTAATGGAAAAAATTTAACTACAAATTTAAAAAAAGGTATTTTTTTCGATATTTGTAGAAAAAGAAATTTTGTATTTGGAAGAATTAAAAGACAGTTATTGTTATTACATTAAAAGGTAATCGAAGTTTTATCTATTTATATTTCAAACAAAAGAATATAAAGATACGTCAGGTTGAATTTTCCAATGTGCTGATAAATTTCAAAGCATCCGGAATTCGTATTTGGTAAATCTGACTTCAGGCTGAGTTATAAGAAGATAAAATCTGTCACTTTGAATTGTAAATTAACCTTATAAAGAACGATGTCATTATAAAGCACTATACTGATCGGTTTATAAATCGAAGTCAGTATTGTGCTTATGGAGGCAGTACCCGATTAGTTTCTGATAACTTAAAATATAAATGTTTTTAATAAATTATAAATTGAAATTGAGATCTGATCATCCCACAAAAGAGACAGATTTATACGAACGCAATGTAAAATAATATAGAAAAGTATGCCTATATTGCCTGTACTGACTTCGATTTATAAACCAAGTATAATAGAGTTTACGATGAAGTGGTGATTATTGAAACATCGAAATGAGATTTTTGTGGAAGTGATGTACAACATATTGAACATTAAAACGAGCCCATACACACATATTGTACATACATATGTACATAGCTACCATACATTTCAAAACAAAAATTTTCTACCTATTCAAAATTTAGCTAGCATTTTCCTGTTTGTTTTTCAATTTCCTAAATAGTAACGTGACAGTTCTTTTGAAAATGAAAAAAAAAAAAAACAAACAAAAAGAGGCAGAAATATTTTGTATATGATTTCTCAGTAATATACATATTTCTGGTCATAGACATATTTTCAATTAAAGCTTTTTCCTAAAATTCTTGTAAACTTGCAAAATTTAAGAAGAAAATAATTTTTGATTGAATAAATTTTTGTTCATTGGTTTAGAAAATTATTTAAAAAAAAAAAAAAAAAAAACAATAATTGTATTTGAATAAGTAAATAATTGCTTGTAGGTAAATAATAATAAAAATTGAATAAAAAAAAAATATAAAAATTTAAATTTTATTATAGGAACCAGGTAGATCATCACCAGCTGGAAAAATTCTTGTTAAAGAAGCACCAGAAATGTTAGCAATTGCTCATTGGACTGGACAAATTCCTAGAAGACCACCATTACCAGATGGTTGTTGTATATCACAATTAATTGCATTGGGATCAAGAAGGAAACGTTCAAAAGTTTATTGGATGCTAGCAAAATCTGAACAAGAAGTTAGGTAAGTCATTTTTATTTTATTTTTTTTTTAAATTTTTTCTATAAGAAATGCAATTAAATTTTAAATGAATTATGATAGATTTTATTTTATTATTATAATTTTTATATTATTGTAATTTCATATTTATCGCATCATTTATTTTTATATAAAAAGTATCCTTATTCAATGGTTTTATTCCTTTTAACCATTTAATCCAATTTTATTTATTTTCTATAGTAAATTTCCATATACTAAATTCATTAATATAAGTACATATGAACTTTATATGCTTTTAAAAGTGTAAATAACTTCTCATATTTAAAAAAAAAAAAGAAATACATATTTTTTCCTTTTGGTATAGAAGAAAAACATTTTATTTTTTCATTCGTTGTTGTATTTTTAAAACGATAAAGTTCATTGTGTATATCCTAACTATTTTACAAATTTCAAACCTGATAAGTTTATCGTATAGTCTACTAGTCAAACTTAGTTAAACAGCAGCCGATATATTAATATAGTAAAATAGCTAAAAGCATTTTATTGTGTGCATCTACCAGTAAATTATGTTCACTGTAGGATAACGACACAGCTTTAGTAACACCAGATGAAGAAAAAAAAAAAATTATGTTAGTAACATAGTAGGAATAAGAACGGGTAATTGTGTGATTAGTTGTTGTCTTTTAATAAAAGGACGAACAATCATTGCCTAAGGATTTCAAGTTTAGGATACAAGAGTATCAAGTTCTACTTTTTGCTTTGTTTATAATTCATTTTGGTTTTTGCCCAAAAAAAAAAAAGTATTTGTACATTTTTTGTTACTCTGTGTTGTTTGCAAAAGTTTCAAGTATAATTGAAGTAAAAGTTAGACGTGAAAGGATGTTTCATTTTATTATAACAAAATTTTTTCCGCCAGATGAAATTTCTACTTTCTATATATTCTACTTTAGAGGAACATAAAAGATCTCTAACTCTGTTAACTTTGAGATTTTATTAACGTATCAGATTTTTGTATTCTAGTTTATAGAAGGTGTGGAGAAAAATACTAGATAAGGGTTTAGCAAAAGTGGAGAGTTTTTTTTCATACTAGTTTTAGAATATTTGCTTTTGTAATAATTACTCACAAATATAAACTCAATCAATCAGGTAATCCTTACTCCGTTAAATGACACATTTTCGTAATATTTTTAATCAATGTTCGTGAATAAAAATAAACTTTAAAGGAGTACTGTGACCAAGATAATTTTAAATACAACTTTAGGTACTTTTTTTCTAAAGAACGATTCGACCGATTTCCATGAAATTTCACACACTTCTAATATTTCCAAATTTAAATCTACTGAATGAAGCACTTTTTTTGAAAAAACTGAAAGAAAAAAATATTTGAGAAATAATATTTCAATCTTGACTTGAAAAGTCAAAGATTTATTTGTAATTCACTAGCTATTTTTTTTTTTAAATTCCTTTTATTTAATTAAGAGCCAATATTTCCACTTACAAGTAAAAAAAAAAAATATTAAGATATTTTTTGTGGTTCACGAAAAAAATGAAATTAAATAATAAAAAAAAGTGGACTTTTAAGGAAAAGCGAAAAATCAAAATTATTTATTTACGACCTAGCCCGGACTTTTTCATTTAGAATCTATATTTCGCGAGTACTTCTACATCTTTCATAATATTACGGTTTACGCTACTTTGTGCAAAATTAAAAATGAAGTACATAAAAGATACTCCTATTTTTTTTTATTTATTTTTTTTTTATTATTTTAGTTATTACGCTTTTAAAAGAATCAATAAATCTATAAATGAAATTTCTAATTAACTTAACTGAAAACAAAAATATCTTAATAAAAATCTGATTAAATTCAAAATGAAAAGAAAATAAAAAAAACAATTGAAAAGATAAAAAAAAAGAAGAAAAAAAAAAAAACATTAAAAAGATTAAATCAATTAAAAATTATATTGAATACCTTGGAAAATTTCAATTCATTACTTAAATGCCACAACAAAAAAAAATAATTCTTATAAGTAAATCTTATCAATTAACAGACAAAAAGACAAACAATGTGTTTTATTACATTTGTAAAGAGAACATGTAATTTTATAATTCCAATGCTATTGTGGGAAACAAAAATTATCTTATTTTTTTTTTTTTCATTTATTTTCTTGTTTTTAATAAAATAAAAAATCAATACAAAAAAAAAAAAACTTCTGAATTGAAAAAAAAAATGGAAAGAAAAAAAAAAACAAATAATCTACTGGGATTTGTAACTTGATCAATATATATTTTTTTTTCTTTATTATTTTATACTCAATTCTTGAAAAGATTGTTGTTGTTTTTTCTCTTCTTCTTTTAAATCAACAATATTTATTGGAATTATATATAAAATACAAAATTGAGACAGGAAAAAAAAAAAAACAAAAAAGAACAACAAAAAAAGGGAAAAACAAAAAAATCAAAATTCAAGAATGTTTATACGTTTATGTAGAATATAATATTTTTCTCTTACTTTTCTAGAGGGATGATAAGAAAAACAACAATTTCAAAACAATCGTAAGGATAATAATAATAATCCAAAATAAACAAACAAGCAATATTGATAAGGAATATTTTATGTATACATACATACATACATATTATATGTATCTATACGTTTTTTTTTTAAATTCTTATCCTTTTTGTTTTCGTGAATTGTAAAAAATTTATTCAATAAAAAATCAACTTGAATTGGTTTAACACAGTATAGATTTTATATAAAGGATTAAAAAAAAAAACAAAGAAATCAACAACAAAAATATAATAAAGTGAAAATTTTATGTGAGATGGTGTCTTATCAATTTTTCATTTTATTTCTTTTTTGTTTTTTTTTTTTTTGTTTTTTTTTTTTTATAAACTGCCACTTTTTGTGTTTTATAGAAAACCTTTAAAAAAAAAATCAAGAAGTTATCCTTTTGTGTTGCATATATCATGGATGAGCTTTTTTAAGCCACAAAAAAAAAAAAAAAAGTAATTTTCTGTTCATTTATGTTTTTAAAGTATGATATAATCCTTATTATCTTTTTTGAAGTTTAAATACATGCAGATTTTTTTTTTTCTGTCATAGAATTATGAACTTTGAAAAAAAAACAGTTTTTATTCTGATGAATGAAAAATAATTTGAATAAAAACAAAAAAAAAAAGGATTTTTCTCTTGTAATCTGCAATATCTGTATAGAGCTATGTACACATATATGTATGTCTATAAAAATTTCTTTATACAGAAAAAGGAATTTTTTTTTTTATGACTAATCCCACGATATTATTCAAGGGTAAGAGATTTTTCCTTTTTTTTTTTTTCAGTATTAATCTTTCAAAAGTTTTTTTTGAAAGGCATATTGTACATTTTTATAAGTATATATAGAACTCTTATATAAATGTTATGCATAAGGAAATATTGTCAGAATTCATAATAATAATAATAATAAGTGACATTCTAAAGGAATACTTAAGTATGCCGTTCTACATTCTTCCACATATTCTTGTTTTGTATGCCACTTAACTGGTGTATCATGTTACATCATTGACTATATATCTATCTTTTCAATAAAACTACAAAAACAATGTTTTTTTTTTTACTTTTTTACAAAATTCTAGTAGCTAGTTAAATATGAATATTCATATAAGGAAGTTAAAATGAATGATAAAAGCTATAAAAAAAATTTAGAAAAAAAAAAAAAAAAACTTATGAAATTTGTTTTAAAGTTAGTTCATATAAGTATATTTTACTTTTCAGTATTAAGTTAAGTTTTCTCTCTATTTCTTTCCTGTCAAGTTTTGTTTTTCATTTTGTAAATGATTATAGATAAATTCCTGAAATGTGTATGGTTTTTTTTGGATTTAAAAAGTTCTGAAAATTTTATATATGGTTTTTATGTAAATAAATGTAAATGTTTGATAATAATCGAAATTTCGAAAAGTTTTATTATTTTTTTACATACATATTCGTAGAATTTCACGGCTAAAAAATATTAAATTTGTAAAAGTTTTATACATTTCATTTAATTTTTATTTATTAATTTTGAATTTCATAACATGTATAGGAAGTTTTCAAAAGTAAACATTCGAAGAATTGTTACTTTTTCATTCTTATGAAACCTTAAGATACATTTTTCTTATCAAAAATACAAAAATTATCAAAACTTTGTTTTCCTGTTTCCTTTTTAATTTACCAAAACATTAAAATTTTATTAGAATCATCAGGCAATTTAAAATTTTCACTTTAAAACCCTTACCAATTATTAGTAATTGTTGAACCACAACATATACTACATATACATATACATACGAGTATTTTACATATGTAAAGGTAAATTACTTATATCTGAAAATCATAAATTTTGTAGGTAAATATTTGCGGTTAACCAAAATTTCGTGCTCTAAGGAAATGATAATATTATTGAAATTTATGTATTTTTCAATATTTTTCTTCTTTTTTTTTTTATTATTATTATTATTTTTCACATAAAAACACACAAAAAGGTGTATGAAATAAATTTTTTGTGGTTTCTAAAATTTGAATGTTTACAAATTTATCATTTTGGCAGTGAATAATACATAATTCATTGTAAAATAAAATTTTATTTCCTTAGAAAAAAAAATATATTAAAATAAATGAGAAAGAGAACAAAATGAAAAACATCCTTAAAGTGAAAGAATCCATTAATAACAAACAGTCAATAAATTTTTGAAAAATTCTAAAGAAAATTGAAGATTTTTGTTTTTTTTTTTTTCAAAGCTCAAAAGTTTTTAAAGATATTTTAAATTTTCAAAGCATAAATAAATTTTTTGATGAATTGCATGAATAAATTTTATGAATGAAAAATTTTAGAGGGAAAATAATTTTCACAATGAAAAAAATAATTAAAGTTCAAAAAAGGTCTTAAATCACTTTAAATCATAGAAGCATAAAAAAAAACTTTTAGGTAAAAAATATCATATTTCCACGAAAGAATAATAAAGATGTGATGAATTGAATTTTTTTATTGTATATAGAATAAAGTATGACAGTTAAAAATTATTAAAACAAAAAAGTACTTTTAGACATTTTTTTCACATTAATTTTTATGAAATTGTTTTCATGAACCATTACAAAAAACTCGTAGCTACTAGGAAAAAAACGAGCATGCATTCAGTATAGTGGAAAAGAAAGATTAAATGTCCATATCTTTCGCCTAACTAATGCCATAGTACTGATACGTATGATTCATAAGTTTTAAAAAAAAAAACCCGACAATAAATAATAAATAATTGTTCAATTTCAATTACGAGTATTTGTTTTGACACTTTTATTATTTCAAAAGACGCTAACGATTAAAATTTAAAGCGAATAATTTTCATTTTATTTTTCTCATTAATCATTTAACTAATAAATCTTCTTATAAGCCAAAATCTACCATTCTTCATTAGATAATATATTAATCATCTACAGGACGAAAAAAAAAAAAAAATATACTATAAGTTCAATGAACACTCAAAAAATTCAATCATTCACTTTCTGAAAAGAATAATTATTTTAATTTTAGTTTGTTGTTTTTATACACGTTTTAAAAATTTCTAAGAATCCATCTTTAAATGGTCAATAAGGAATTCAAGTTGTAACGAAAAATCTAAATTCTACTCGTGTACATTTTTATTCCAATTTTTTTTTTTTTTTGTCTATCGGAATTTTTTTTTTTTCAAAAAAAAAAAAAAACAAATTTTAAATGAGTGGAAAATTTATGGAAAAAAAAATTTCGTTTATAGAATATTTTATGTGCGCCGCAACTTGACTGGAAAATATTCTAAGATTTTCTTTTCTTAATTTGAAAAAAAAAAAATATATATTTTCACATTTTTTATATTTAATACTACAAGGATTACCTAGTGTATTTGTAAAGGACTTTAGGTTGTGAACATTTTGAAAGTATCTATTTAGCTAAATTTTAATACATCAATAAAGAAAATTGAACCAAATAAATTATGATGATAGTATTATAGTATCTTCTTATAACTGATTGTATCTTCTTTTATTTTAGAACTGATGAAAGTCCATCATTCAAAAGGAAATACATAAAATAGAAACGCAAAATATAATAAAATTTACAGTAGAAACACAATAAAAGCTACAAGCTATCGACTACACATAATCGCCAGCGATTTTCTTTTATTTTAAAAATTATAAAAATAATTAATGGCACATCGATATATGAAATTGAACTTTTATTTATAATGAGCCTCAGAGTAGAAATATTCTTTTACTAAACTTCAAATCACTCTGGTGCATGAAGGTGAATAAAAAAAAGTGAAGAAAGTTAAGGAGATAAAGAAAAAAAGTGCTGATAGATTCTAGATTGAACCTCTGTAGATTATACCATAAAAGGTGGGAAGTATATAATACGATTCGAAACTTCTATTAACCCATGGTAACACTGTAATGCAAAAACAAAAACAAAAAAACTAAAAATTCTCAGGCTATACTCGATCACAGTTACGTAAATTAAAACTATCTATAACTCAACCACAGTCGCAGTTTTGTTGGAATTTTATAAGAAAATATATTTTTATAAATTTGGGCAAGCAATTTTTTGATCGATAATAAAATTCATTGTTCAACGGTCGTAGTCGCAATTCTTAGTTTCAATTTTTACACTAATTCAACTACCATGGTAAAAATAGTTATAGCTAACACTCATATATATAGTCTATCGCTTGTAGCTCTAATTCTGTTTCTATAGTTACACCAACTGATGATACAGTATTTTTCATTTACGTTGAATATAAAAATCTAAAGCAAAAGAAACGTGTACTATTATATGTACATTATTCCTTTCTATGTATTTCGTTCTAAAAAATGTTAAATTATACTTATAATACACCAGAGTTCTTATAATTGATGAAAAATACTTTTTCTTTCTAATGTGTACACACAAACTAAATAAGTTTGTACATATAGTATACCTATATTGTGTATTCATGTAATTGCATTATATTATAAGGATAAAAAGAAATGAATTTTCTGTTAGCTATACTCCCATAAATCAATCAATTTGATGATATATCTATTAAATTAGTATATAACTTCATTTATAGAGTACATTTATACATACATACAAAAGAAAAGAATATTATCAAATATATTTAGTTAATTTTCCAATATTAAATAAAATTCTATGAATGGTTGCACGTGGGCTGTCATTTTATATATGTAAGTATGTATGTATGCCATCATCGAAGATGCTCAAAAATTCTTAATCATTTTGATTGTTAGTCCTGTTAGCAGTTAAAGATTCAAACATATGATGTACGTGTATACTACTGAAATATCTTTAAGAAAATATAAAACAAAAAAAAAAAACAAAAAGAAGAACGTGTATTATGTACACATAATATATTAACAGGCAGATACAGTAATTAATCTTTCAGTAACGATATGGACTCTAATTGTATACAGATACATATCATTTTCCTTTTAATCAATTTATATATTCTGTATCAATATTTTTCAGTTCTTTTTTTATTTTTTTTTTATTGTTATTTTTCTTTTGTATTTTTGTTCACTTTGTTTTTTTTTATTTCTTTGCTTTTGTTTCTAGTCAATACACAATACATTTACAACAGATTTAAATCTTCTTAGAAATCATTATGATTATTTCAGATATTCATCTTTTATTGTATAAAAAACAAAAAAACAAAAAAAAAAAACAAAATAATGAGATTTAAAATTGATATTGTTTTTTAATTATAATAATCAAACATTTTGAACACCCTAAAAAATAATTTTGATTATTATTTAAAAACTTTTAAAAAAGTTTAAGATTGTTTTTTTTTTATTCTAAAAAATAAAAAATAAAAAATCATTTGAAGCAGAATTAAAGATTTTATTTAAATTATAATTGAGCATGATATTTATTGTAATTCTTCTGAATAGATTTTTAAAATGAGATTTAATAGGATTTAGTTTTTTGTTGTTTTAATATTTTAGGATGGAGTACCTATTTAAGAATAATTTCAATAGAGAAATAAATAAATTTATTTTATGAAAAAAAAAATAAGAAGAAGAAGAAAAAGTAAAAATATTGAAGGTATGAGATTTTTGCGTTTCATTTGATTTTTTCGGGAATACAATAATCCAATTTAAAAAAAATTTAAAACAAGAAAATAGCTGATTTACCAATACATACTTATGTAAGAGAAAAAAACTGTTTATTTTGAAGAAATTGAAGCATTGAAACATCATTTAAGGGCGTAGATAGTAACTGAAAAAAATTATTATTTTTAATTATTATTTTTTTTTTCAATATACCTAGATTCAGTTCTGCACAGAATATCACAAACCGCGATGTTCTGGGAGATCTGGAACTGGAATTGCTTAAAATATAGGTTCGAAGCTCTCCCGTAAATAATTTTGCTGTTTTTCACTTTTCCTGAAAACTTAACTTTTTTTTTGTATTTAGGTACACTTTTCTTTCATGTCAGTATTTTTTATTTCTGGTAGGTGGTTAATTCGCTAAAAAAAAGCCTGTGAATTACAAATAAATTTGCAGCTTTTCAAGTCAAGGTTCAAATGTTATTTTAATTTAAATTTAATTAATTTTAATTAATTTAAAAAAAAAACGTCTTATTCAGTTGTTTTAGCGTCACAAATATTACAAATGTGTCAAATTTTATAAGAATCAGCAAAGTGGTTCAGGAAACATGTATCTAAAATGACCCCGGTCACTATATCATCTTAACACTTTCAATATACAATATGTAAACATATTTGTACGAGTATACCTATGTTATAGGAGTATTAAATAACAACTTGATAAATACGGTTCCTAAGACGATATATTTTCTGCGTTCTAGTTTTTTTTTTTTTTTGACATCATGAAAAATTAAACTCAAGTAGTTAATTAAATTTCGTTTTTTAACGTTATATAAAATTAAATTTTCGATCTGTCTTAAAGTCAAAACGAAATTTTTAATTTACTAAAAAGAAAAAAGGATATGTGCCTAAGGATTACAAAAGATCTATTTCGCTTAATATTACGTAATATAAATTACGTATTGAAAGTAAAGGCAAATATTCAAAAATTCACATAGAATCCTTGAGCACGAGAAAAAAAAATACAAATCTTTCTTAATTATTTATTTTCCAAAAGCAGAAATTTAATTTAAAGGATTTCACCAGAGAAAAAAATTAAATAAAACAAAATTACAATCCTAAATAATATAAAATCCAGTTTTCTAGATAGTAAATCTTAATTTTGTAAAAAGCTTAGTAATTAATTTCTTAACTTTTTTTTTTTTTTGCTTTACGTACGTTTATTAATATTCCTAAGGATTCTTGATATTTTTGTAATACAGAAATTTCCTGAAATATCGAATTAATATTGTTGAAAAGAAAATATTCAAAAATTTTAATTAATATTTATTTTTGTAAAATGTATAATCATATAATAAATAACGTATGCACAAGATTAACAAAATAATTATTTTGAAAAAAAAAAAAAAAAAAAAATAAAAAATAGATAAATTACACATTTTTTTAGATAAGATTTATGAGTACGTGTAAACTAGAATGTATGTACATAATTATTTAAATCATGTGTAAATTTGGACACATATAAAAATTTATTAAGGATCGAATATTTACATGTAATTATATATTTATATTATACATATATGTAATCTTAATCTTAAGATTAAATTTGCATAACAAAATTATATGTATCCCTTTGAAAATCTTAAGATTACCATTATATTACACACACACATACATGTATATACAAAAATTTTTTGTATCCAATCTTTATTTATTTATGTTTTTTTTTTTCTTCGTCTTCTTTATTTTCTAAAAATTATACCTTATGCTTTGAATATAAATTATATATGTATGTATTTTATTGACGTGTAAAGCAAATGCATATATGTGTAGTCTTATGTGTAAAAGATATATTAGATATCTATATTTAACTTAAGTACGTGCCCTTACTATACAAGGAAATTATAAATTTCCTTAAATTTCAGGTACATTACATTATACTTACGTATGTGAAAAAGGAAAATCTACATTTTAAGTGTTTATTTTATAACAATTTTCAAATATGTACATATATACATATATTACTTTGTATCGTACATAATACATATATATACACATACATATATATGTATGTATTCTATGAATTTATAATTTTTGATACAAGGATAACGATAGACATTAAAACTAATTGGTTTACACTTAAAAAGAATTTTGTTTATCAGATATAGAATATATTTGTATGTATGTATGTATGTATAAAAAAAATAAAACAAACAATCTTATATTTTTATAGTTCTTATTATACTTGTATAAGGATTAAAATTATGATACATAAAAGGATTTTGATATGTAATATATTATTACTACATATATTTTGAATTTTGATAGATGTAATATCATTATAAAAAAAAAAAATGTGTATTCATATACATATGTTACATACATAGAAAAAGGAATAGAAGTTATATCATTGAAAATAAAAATCAAATATCTTTCAAGGCTCATATATCCTTATCACATGTCATATTATTATTTGTTGGAGCCTTTGACATATGTATGTATGAGCTCAGATTTAAAAAATAAAATAATTAGAACTATTTTTTGTATTTATTGAGCTTCAGACAAACAAAAAAAAAAGGAATTTTCTAATAAGGATTAAGATTATTTAATAAAACGATTACAGTTCTTCAGTGTTGCATAGTACTTGAAGTACACGATTTTCTTAAGGTACACAAATGAAAAATGATTGCCTTATGGCCTTAAGTTATACAAGATACGGAATCTCTTATTTTGTACAAAATCTAAGTCTCGAATTACACAGGCGGTTTCGAATTGTACTGTTTCAAAAATCATGGAACCGCAATAAATCGTGCAATTTTTTTATTCAAAATAATTTTAAATTTGATTTAAAAAAATGTCATAATATCTTTATTAAGCTAAAATATTATTTTCAGTGTAAGATTACTTCAAAACATAACATTTGAAGATTGAAAAAAAAAAATAGCAAAAAATTATCTACGGTTTGAAATTTTAAATTTCATAAGGAAAAATATTTTTTTCTGAAAAATTATGCGCAAGTGTTACACATCGCACTTTATGTTCTTGGGAAATCTCTCTAACCCTAACGTTATCTGTATAATATTTATTTTAAGAGTTCACTTCAGGTGATATACAAGTGTTATTTTTTTTTCTTTTTTTTTTTTTTGTTTAAAAAGTCCTTGGAATTATTGTGAGAATTCACATGAAATTTGTTTTTCATTTTTTTTTATTTTGTTTTTTAGTTTCAAACATAATATCATTTCAGTCCCTCATTCATTTTCAATGTGAAAACTTTTTCAAGGGGATTTTACTAGAAAATGTTTGAATTTTTATTTTACCTTTTGTTTTTTATAAAAAAGTTAAGAGATAAAATAAATTTTTAATGTTTTTCAGTAACTTTTGTAAAAACAAAAAAAAAAAAAAAACAAAAAAGGGAAAAAAAAAAATAATTCAAAAAGCAATAATCACACATTTTATGATCAAAATGAAAAAAACAACTTTTTTATTTTGCAGTTATTCTTCTTTATTTTATGTTATAAAAAAAAAAAAACAATTTTAATTATTTTTTTGTAATTTTTGTTTCTTTTTTTTTTTTCTTCTGATACAGTGAATGGATTAATGCCATAACAAAAACGGTATGTATTTTTTGTTTTTCACAAATTTCAATAAAATCATATTCATTTTTAAAATTTTAATTATATTTAAAAAATTGTATATTCATATAGCTGCCACCACCGCCACAAATTGAATTGGTTATGGATAAACCACATATGATGAATGTCCTTCGCAGACCACTAGTACGAATTAGACGTAAGTATACACTTATATATTGATATTTGAATTTACATATGTACATAATATTGGTTTTGTTTATGACAAATTTAGATATAATCGTGTATTTGATTTTCAATGAATTTTAAGAACAATCAAATAACACACATAAGTTTTGCATATCACACACACATACATATACAAATACTTTTAATTGATTTATCACTTTGAATCCCACCAAAACCAATGGATGAATATTAATCCTGGAAAAACATTGTGAGATTATTTAATTATTAGTCAAAAAATATTGTGATTTTTTTTAGTTTTAACCCGGAAAAATGTAAAACGAATACTTTTACCGAAGTATTTTACATAGAAAATTTTCCTAGATCCTACAATCTAGAGGATTCGCTGACATATCATTTTTTCACGTTCGTGGCGGTGTCAATCATTTTCCAATTCCGGAGAATGGAGATTCTCATATAATTTCTGGAGAAGACTTGACGAACAATAATGTTTGCAACGTTTCTCCCCGTGCTTGCTGGGTTTGAAGATAATTTTTTTTCGTTTTTATTAATTCAAAAAAAAAAAAAAAAAACAATATTTTGGGGAGTGCTATCACTTTTCAAAGTTTTTCAATGTTTCAAAAATAATCAAAACTTATTTATAATGCGGCTATAAATGATTGATCCCAACGATTTTATCACTAATCGCTAATTACATTTCTCTTCAACCTGTGCTTACAACATAAAATTTATTGAAATACACATTACAAAACGAGATCAAACACATATGGTGTATCTTTTTTTTTCTTCAAAAATTTCAATTTCAATGAATGATGATTTCAATTTTACCATTCATGTCGTTATCTAAATGTCAAAACAAAAACCTTTAGAAACTACATAAAGAAAAAAAAATGATAAATAAAATTGACATTTTGACATTTGGTATTTTGACAAAAAAAAAAGTAAATAAAAAAAAAAAATTGATTTCTTTTACAAATCATTGTTACCGATTTTTTCATTCATTCATTCCAATCACAAGAAAATTCTGCAAATATCACAAAATCTTTATAGAAATATAAAAAAAAAGTTGTAATGGTCATAATATACATATAAATAAATTAGATTACAACATATGTAAAGATTTATCATATCAGCAAAAAGAAAAAAATAAATAAATAAAAAATAATAATAATTCAGAGATATGAACATCCACAAAAGGTGTTCCAATAAAAAGTGAAATATGATAAATTACTGATTTTTTTATGATCATTAATATGACATGAGAATATTAATTAATAAAAAGAAAAATATTAAAGGACATTCAATTATTTTAAATCTTTTGAGTCTACGACTTTTTTTCTTAAAATATATATTTTCCATTAAAAGTTCCGAAAAAGTTCAGTATATGTTTTTTGTTTTTTTTTTTGTATTTTGCCTTACCCACTTGATACTTCTATGTACCAACAGAGAAGTAGATATGTATAAATAGATTGTTAGGGGCTATTGTTGCATTTCGACATATAAAAATATTTTGTGCCGCCCGTGATTCTTATAGATTTAGGCTTTTGATGAATTCCAAATTATTGGAAGTTACTATTCTCCATACTTCCTCAGGTTCAAAGAGAGCTGTTGCATGTATCGCACTCTTTTAGAAATTACTATCTCATATTCACAAAGAATGTGTTTAGAAGTTTCCTTGGCTTTTTTTGCAGAATCTGCATTTATTATCCTTTCGTAGGTTCATTCCAAATATATAATAGTTAAGTGGACAGTACTTAGTAAGAATGATGGCTCTTGTCAAGACTTACTGAACTTTTATCAAAAAAATTCATATGATATTATGAATATCATTTATTTTGAAACATCCTGTATTTAGAGATTTATTTTATTTTTCTTTTATGTTCAGTTAAATCTCAAACGGATGTTGATGATTATGATAATAATTTTTCAATAGATAAATTTGCAAGTTCATATTAAATTTACTATAGCAGATGTATTTTATAGTTTTTCCTTCTACGTACTTCTTCTACACTTTCTCATATATGTACTTTTTTTTTTTTTTTTTTTTTAAATAATATCTACGTAATAGTACTTATATGTTCTCATTTTCGGATAATATGAATTACTTATAACATGTATTCTGTAATACATATAAAAAATTATCGTTTTTATTATAGTGAAATTTGTAATAAAAAAAATCATAATACGTAATAATAATAATAAAAAAAAAAAAAAATCTCATAGCTTATATCTTTTTCAATTATTTGAAAATTTAATGAAATTCACTTAATATGCATTATAAGATAATTTTTTTTATTAAGCTATATATGTACGTACGTATGTATATTTTAGTACTATTTATCTACAGTGTATTAAACATTCAACAAAATTATGCTAACGCCATCAGTAAGGTTTTTTTTTTTTTCATTATCTTTTTCCTTTTTGAATTTTTCTGCTATTTTGTTTTTTATTTCAATTTCATTTAATCTCATCTATGAAACGTTATTCAAATGTAATTTTCTTCACAAAGAAAAAAAAAAAAGAGGATTCAATGAAGTGAATTGATTAAATGAAATTTGATGGAACTCTCCAAATATACGAAATATGCAATTTAGGCAAAAAAAAAGCAAAAAAAAAAAAAAAATAACCAAAAAAAAAAAAACAAGAAATGAATATAGAAAAATTGATGTTTATACAATATATGTATGTATATGTATGTACATATATGTATATAGGTAAATTTATTAGCAAACGGAAGCAATATCTTTTTTTTTTTTTCTTTTTAAAAATGAAAAATAGATAACAAATTGCAAAAACGAATAAGGCAAATTAAATATTAAAATCGAATGTTTACTTTAAATTTCATTAATAGTTAAAAGCTTTCAATAATATTGATTAATCCTCCAAGGAAAGGGTTAAATATGTATAATCGTATATATTATGTTTTTTTAGAAATTTTAAACGATGATGATTTAGAAACAAAAACAAACATCACAACGTATATATGTATGTATATGTATATTATATATTTATAAGCTTATTAGCATAGTATACACAAAAAAATTGTTTGCATAGAAATATAACGGTAATATAGAATTTAATTTTTTTCTTTTTTCAGGTCAATACATTTTTCTTTTGATTTTAAAATCGATATTTTATAAATATTATAAAATATGTATTTTCTATATTTTTTTAAATGAAAAAAAAAAACATCAAAACAAAAAATAAATAAATAAAAATGAGAAAATGCATTTTAGCAGAAATAAATTGAAAATAATATACATATTTTGTACATATGTATATGTACATATGTACTATATATTCCTGATTCATGGAATTTAAATTTGTTTATTTTTTTTGTTGTTGTACATTTTTGTTTTCAAAATAAACAAAAAAATTCAATTGAAAAAAAAAGATAAAATAAAATTAAACTATGGACTAAGAGAAAAAACGTTAATTTAATTTTTCATTTTATCTTTAAAATCGCCACCAAAAACAATAATATTTTATTTTTTTAAAAGAATTATCACACAACAGAAATATTCGCAATAAGTAAAAAGGACTCAATTTCTGACAAAATTTTTTTAATAATATTGTTATTTTTTTTTCAAAAATACGAAGTGTGTTCAGAAAATAACAGGAATTTTTAAATTTCGCGGATTTGGAGAGTCCGAATGTCAAGATTTTCTTATATTGGTATACATGCCCCTGAAGTACGATAAAATTTTCAGCTAAGGTTAGACGTGTTCTTATTAGCTCGGCGATTTTGATCAAAGATCGTACTATTAAAAACTGTGTTTCCATTTTTTTTTTTTTTTTTATTTGGAATACATACTTAATTACCGAATTTTTCATTTCGTTTAATTTTTACTTCATTGGTTACCTTTAATCCTCTTTTGAAATATGTATTTTCAACAGTTGAAAAAAAATAAACACAAACACAATTTAATTTAGTTTCTTTTATTCCAGTATATCTATTATGATGAAACATTAACAAAAAGGCAAAAATTTGGAAAAAAAAAAAATAAATAAATAAAAACTTTTGTTACAATAAATTAATTTGTCTCAATAAAAAGCATACACACAATAATTTGTTTAGAAATTCAACGTATTTAGAAAAGTTGAATCCTTTAATTATTTTTGTCAAACCCTTTTTAAGTAATTAATGAATTGGAAACAATTTTAGATTACTATTTTTTTGTTAAATCGATTAAATTATTATAAAAGTGATTTATTGTTGTTAACATTGTCTTCCTGAATTTTTTGTAAATTTCGAAAAAGATAAAATGAAGGATTTTGTTTTTTGTAATTCCTTTTAAAATGAAATAATTTATAAGAGTTTGAGTTTTTATACAAAATATGTAATAATTTAATTAAAAATTATTATGAATTTACACAGAAGTAAATTTTTAAAAGATCTTTCAACGAAAATCAATAAAAATTAAATTTTAAATTTAGCAATTGCAAAAATATATTATTTGAAATCTTCTAAATCTTCAAAGCTTTTTTGTTACGACTTTCAGTTTTCGGATGGTTACTTGATTTGAAGTAAAAAATATAAATAAATTCAAAATATTTGAAATATTTTCAATAGTTTTAATTCGACAGAAATTTAAATTTGCATATTAAATTAAATGTTCAAACAAACAAAATTTTTCTTTTGGATTGTTTTGAAATTTATTCGTTAGTTTGAAAATTACGTTTGAAAAAAAGGAAAAATACATACATATATCCAATATAGCGTTATCCAAATCGTGATAAATAAATCTTCTATAGTTTTTTTTTTTTTTTTAGTTTTTAATAAACTGTTTTATGATTTATTATACAGGTCGAATATAATTTGATTACTTGCTGATAGAAGCTTTATAGGCTGAATAATCAAGCTTTTAGTTCGTGTTTTTTTTTCTACAAACAAGATTAACAAGCAGAAGGAAAAAATGCAAAAGATTGGTTATATTTTTCAAATATTTCAAGAATTTTTTTTCAAATTGAAAATGAAATAAAGAGAAAAAAAAAATGTGTTTAATTAATTTTTTTTTACGAAAATCCATGAAGAAACAAATGAAATAATTGAAATATCGATGAAAAGATACTTTTTCAGGCTTTCTATAGATCGAAATCTGAATGAAAAATACCCACTCAGCTTACAGAAACTACAAGCATTCCTCAAGTAATTAGGATGTAAATATTTCATCCTTTCTTATTACATATGTAATAAATATTTCTTCAAAGTTTATCAACATTTCTAAAATATTCATCTTTTCTCACATGTTTCATCAAAATATTTATTTTAGATAACGTACAATAATTATTATTCTTTTTTCCCTTTAAGGCTTAAGCTATCTGCTACATGAAACCTAAAGTTCTCAATTTTAATATGTACGAGTATGTATACATTAAGATGACCAATATCTGTTGCCAAGAACCTAATCATAAAATAAATATGTAATTACATTGTTATAATATTACCGTACGTACATATGAACATTTACATCAGATACAAAAAAAAAAAAATGAATACATATGTTGAAATTTCTAGATTTTGAGTACAATAAAATATACATACATATATACGAGTATAAGATAGAATAAATATAGAAAAAAAGAAGTGAAACATTGTTAATTGAATGATACATGAATAAAATAATTTTGTTTTAGTACTCAGGATATTCTCAATATTAATTGTTAAACGGAATATCAAAAATATTATGAAAGTAGAACAAAAAAAAAAAAAACGAAACATCATATTTAAGTTTCTGATAACCATAATAGTATTTATTATTCGAGAAATTAGAGAAAAATTCTTTAGAACATGAAAAACACAATAGATTGGTTTTTTCTCCTTTTTTTTTTTGTATTGTAAAATTAATGAATCTCTCAGGAAATATGTATTTAGAGAGGGAAAAAAAATTTGCATATATTAATTAGACTGTTCTTTTATTATTTAATAACAAGTATACGTACATGGACAAAAGAATTTCAATTACATATACATAAAAAAGAATTATATAAAAGTCAAACTAGAAGGACAATGAATATTACGAAAAAAAATTCTGAATGAAATAATTTTATTTAAATGAAGAAAACAATTTGAAAAAGTAAGAAGAAAAACGAATATAACAGTTATGTTATGTAAAATGGAATTATCCTCAATTTTTCTTATTCCTATTTTATAATTCATTAATAAAAAAAAATTTTCATACTCGTATATTTTTGATTATTTTTTTCATAATTTTCATGCAACCTTTTTTTCAATTGATTTCACAAAGAATCATTCTATTATGTCTTTTGAATGACTTACAAATTAAAAATATATTTTTTATATTGAAAATATTCATCTAGAAAATCGATAAAATGAAAAATTATTAATTCACAAACTGACTAGGAAATTTTTGTTTTTTGAAATTAGCGAACTTTCAGCCGAAATATAATTCAATACTCTTTTTATTTTTACTACTTGTTAGTTTTATAACGTAGAGATATCACTTTTACTTGTAGGAAATTTGAGTATTCTTCATTAATAATTACGTAATAACTAATAAAAACAGCAAGCGACATGGCATCCGATAGTTTAATTGGTAAAACAGTGCCCCGGCAAAGCAAAAGGTCTTGGGTTCGAATCGCAGTCGAATCGAATGTCGTTTACTTGTTTTTAGTCTACTACATACTACACGTCTGATATTTTAATTTGAAATTTTTCGAAAATCTCAAAAGAAAAATTTAAACATAAATTTGCTAATGCATTTGTTTTAGATTTTCTAACAAAATGTGAAACAATTTTGTTACACATGACCAATACCTTTTTTTTTTGTATATACATACATATGTATATATGTACACTTTTACCAATATTGCACAATACTATTTATCCAGGATAATACTCTTTAATTATTTTTTAATTTTCAACAAAATGTTTCCGAAAAATTTAAAAAAAAAAGACATAAACATAAAAAATGAAATTTCAGGTGAAATAATTTTTTTTTTTAATATCCTTCCAACAACTCCATTCAATTTGTCTTGAAAAATTAGAACAAATTCAAAAAAAAAAAAAAAAAATGTAATAATTTGTAATCGTAAATTCAAAATAGCACATATTCTCACAATTTTTTTTTTTCATCTTAACCACACTTTCAGAAACATACTTTTAGAAAACAAGAAAAAATTTTATGTTTTTTTATTAAAAACAATGTTTTTTTTTTCACATATTTCTAACACTTTTTTTATAATATATTTACCGTTTTTCTATTATGTATAGCTGCAACAACAACCGAAGTAAAAGCTCGTAAAAATCATACATTACATATACAGAATTCATCAGTTAAAAGTGATGCTGCTGTAGCAATTTTAAGTAAAAAATCAAATTCAAAAGGATCACTAGCATGTGCGTTACCTTGGGGTCATGGATGGGGATGGGCTACACTGCCAAATGGAGTATGGAGCGGAGGTAAGTGAAAATTTAATGAATTTTTCTTTTTAACGTGTGATATTTTCATGTATCTAAAGTATCTGATGTATTCTTTTTTTTTTCTATTTTTTTTAGGTAGATTAAAAATTTTTTTTTTCTTCTATTAAACAAACCATTGATATTCAATTTGTAAAACTTAAAAATCACATGTGTATATCTCATATGAAATGAATTCTTTGTATATGATTTTTAATTTTTCATTGTTCTTTTTTTGGTTTATTTTTTTTTTTCTCATTCATTTTTCAAAGCGATAACAAGGACATATGTATACCTATGTACGTAATTTTTTTTTTTTTTTAATAGAATTTTATATTTGGCTGTCAACTGACAAAAATATTTATTATAACAAAGTGATTATGTATGAAATATACATACGAGTATCTGTTTTTAAATTTTTTCTCGTTTCGAATAATAAACCGCAAATCATTTTACAAATTTTACTGTTGCCAAACACCACAGAAAATATACTCGTATAATATAACAAAACTATTATAATCAAGCCTAGAAGTATACATACATACATACATATGTAGTTATCGTATACTAAAAAAAAAAGTTTAACCGCATCGTGTCAGAAACAATTTCAATTTTAACAAAATAATTTAAGTTTTCATGCATATGACAGTAACAAAATATATAGAAATGATTTTTATAAATGATTTACGATGACAATATAAAAAAAAATCGGAATAAAAAAAAAAAATAGATTTGATAAAAAACTTGAAAAAAAAAAAAGAAAAAAAAACTAATAAAGTGAAAATTCTCTTTGGTATTCTTATTGTTATGTGAACTTACACAACACATATGTATACATATAAAATATTTTCACAACTGCTAAGTGTATCTTTTACATTTCTTTTATATGCAAATCATGTTTCAATAAAAGGAGAAAAAAAAAAACATACATACTTTGAAAATTGATAAAAAAAAATCCTTTGACTTTATTTTACCTACGACTTGAATAAAATATTCTATGTTTTTTTTTTCATTATTTAAATTTTTTTTTTTTTTCATTTATTCTTCTCTTTTTTGTAACATATTCATAAGTAAAAAAAATAATAAAAAAAAACAAGAAATTTAAACAGAACAGATATTAGTTTATTCTTATGTAAAAGTATCTAAGGTATTCATATAACAATACAAAAAAAAAAATGTAAAAAGAAATGTGTCCATCAAAAAATTAAAAAAATAAAATTAAGTTTTACTTTCTTGTACGAGTATATTTTTTTGTTTTTCTCAAGTTATGCAAAAACTTATATTGAATAAAGGAAATAGGAGATATATGTACATATCTATATATGTATACAAACGTGATATGACAAATGCAATATTTTTCAGATACCTATAAATTTTTTTTTTTTTTTTTTGTTGAAAGAATTTTAACTTCTTTTTTTTTGTACATTCAGATATTTCATATAGAATTGAAAAGATGACCTTTAAGAAAAATTTCAATGGAGGACTTTGTTATAAAACAACAATTTTAATTATATATTTTAGTTGCACGTGTATGGTTTTGTTCCAAAAATTGTTTGTGCGAAACCCATTTATAAAATTTTTTTTAAGCTAATCCTTTCATACGATTTAAAGTGTATGATAAGCGTCGCATGATACGATCTTTTTCAAATTTTGCGAAAATTCCTTGTGTAACACTGTATTTCTACTATTTGACGTACATATGTACTCGTATGTATGTATTTAGAGAACCCTGTAGTCACATAATTATTACAAAACTAAAATTCATTTAAAAAAATATCCGATTTTTTTGAATAGAAACTCACTCTCTGACTTAAATGAACATCATTGCATATTTTATATTTCAAGTGTTCAATTCGTGAATAGCAGATGATACTACATATTTACCACATTGACGAAGGTGAAGGCTACAGCTGAAGTCTGGAAATATGAAATCTTGATCATAAATCTCTTAAATAAAACAAAAATTAATCAATGATTAAAAAGTTACAGTCAACGTGTAAATGAAATTCTAATAGAATCTATTCTATCATAATAGAATTCATTTGAATCTTTTTTAGATGTATTTATTAAAGAGTATCTTTTTATTTTTAAGACTAATTTTTAAATAAATATTTATTTTTAATGAGTTCTCAGAATCTAACCCCGAATAGTTTTTTTTGTTTTTGCTATGAACTCCCCTTTTTGTTTCTGCTGTGGGTCTCATATAATACGATTTCACCAACATGTCATTTTCTAGGAATCTACATATGTATGTATATGTATATCTACCGTGTTATAGGAGGGTTACATGAACACCTAAAATACTTAAAAATTGTGGTATTTTTAAAAAAATATCAATAAATTTTCACAGAATAATTTTTTAATGTAGAAAATATTAAATTTCCTTTTGACAACTCTTTCACATAAATTTTTTTTTTTGTAGATAAAGTAATATACACGTTATAGTAACAAAAAAATATGGGAGTAAAAAAAAAAAAAACAAGATTATTTTAACCATTTATCTCAATTTAGTTCTGGCATTTCATCTGCAATCATTCATGAAGTTGACATTGCCTTGAAATACTCTTCTTTTATTTTTTTATATATTTTGTATGTATGTACCTATACCAGTAAATTTTTTCCAAACATTCATAGTGTACTCATACATCAAATTAGAACATTTGTTAATGTCATAAATGATAAAGTAATTTTTTGTTCTCATTTTTATTTTGTTTTTTCATTTTTTTTTTTTTTCGGTTAAATTTCAAAAATTCATAAATAAAAGTAAATAAGTTGATTTGTTGATTCACATCAAAAATTAATTTAACAAACTTCAAAAATTCATATTTTGGCAACAACAACAGAAAAAAAAATGTAAATGTCTGTTAAATTTTTGACATTATAACAAAAAATATTTTGTAAAATGGGTCAAATTAAAAAAAAAAAAAACAAAACAAAATGGTTCAATAGTTGCACAGTTTTTGATTTATAAAATTGAAGGATTTTTAGATACAGTTTTTATTTTTAAAAATTTATTATTTGATTGATGAATTTTTGAACTGTAAATTCGAACAAGTTCTACGTTAAGTTTTTTCTCTTATGTCAGATAACGTCTCTTATGAAATCAAGGTGTAGGGAAATTATGAAAAACAAATTAACGGTTGAATAACTGTTAAAAGAGTACAATATAACCCGAGAATTCTTCTAATCGTCCACATGGACTAAATCATACGACCCAGGTCCTATGACTGGTAACCAAAGAATTTTCGAATATGGGTGCTAGAACAAGAATTCCGAAAATTCTCGTAATTGGTTCGAAATGTGGTAACGTCATGTTAATAATAAGAATTTTATAAAATTTAAAACTAAATAAATGAGAAAAAAAAGTTCGTGACATACCCTTTTGTTAACTTCATATCTAAATACATATGTATACGTATGTATATGATGTGTTATATTTTTGAATTCCAAGAACCAGTTATACACATTTTATTTCATGGAAGAATTCTCTTGAGAATCTCTATGCATGCATTTTACATACATACCTTTATAATTTTATGATGTACTTGCACAGTACATAAATTACATATTTGCATAGGGTGATTGATACAACAACTAGCCTCAATCAGTTTACTTTGGTTTTAAGGAAACTATAATCCCTAAATTTCAGATACATGTGAATGTACAATTTTTAAAAGACCACAGTAAGTGTCAAAGCAAAATCTATAAATTACTCTTTAATTCATAATTCAGAATACACGAAGGACAAAAGGAACATAGACTAATAAAAAATTACTTTTAAGGAATAACATTTTTAAATTTAGTTGAACCCATTTTATCTTCCTGAAGCTCAGTCACTTCTATGTATTTCGTCCACAAAATGAAAAAAATTTGTTAAAACCATTTATTGTGTCAGTTACCCTCTTACACTTAAAAAGTAGGTTATGTTATGGTTATTTTATCTCTCTATATTTTTTTTTTTACAATAATTCATCTAAATTGTGTGATGTATTATTCCATTTTAATTAAAATTTGAAATGTGTACATTTAAATTACAATTGTTGTCAATCTTATAAAGTAATCCAAAATACATCAGTTAGTCATTTTCATTTATTTCAAAATATCAAATACATATATGTATACATTTGCTTTTTTGTTATCAAATTAATCAAGCTAGAAAATGTGCAACAGTATGAAAGGATAATATAGAAAAAGGATATACATATTTATTTTATTTTAAAAATTTCATTTCATTTTCAAAATAATTATTTTGATTTTGTAAAATAAGTGAAAATTCTATCTATCGAAATTGAAACTTAAAAATTAACATTGAATATCGAAAAAAATAAAAGTATCTGAAAACAAAACAACAACAAAAAAAAGTGACAGAATTATTTCAAAACAATTTTAATTTATTTTTTTTGTCATTTTTTAAAAACTCGGAGTATTCCATTGTTTTTAAAGTTTCAAAAAAAAAAAATAAATCAAAAATATTGTGAAAAATAAAAGAAAAAAAAAAACATGCTTCAATAAAAAAAAAAATGATAAAAATCTTAATAATTTAATTTCTTCAACACTTATTTTGTTTTTCACATTAATATTTTATTTTTTTGCATTTCATATTGCATCATCGTCATCCTCATTTAACATCATATTATTCGAAATAAAAAGAATTTAATTAAAAGTTCATTCTTTATCCTGAAACTTTTAGCCTGTTTTCAAATTTATTTATTTATTTATTTTTTTTTTCACAAAATGAAAATAAGGAAAATGTTTAATTGAAAAATAAATAAAAACTTTGTTTTGTTTTATTTTCTACTTTGTTGTTGTTGTTGTTTGTTTTTAAAGAAATGAAAGTTTAAAGTATCTTAAAAGAAGTTTTACATTATTTTAAAGTTAGAAAAGGAATTCGCTAATTTACATAGTGATTATTTATATTTATACAAAACTAGAAAGAAAAAAATAACAGATAAAAAAATTAATTGTATTTCACATTATGTTGTACATCCTGATTATGTGATTTAATTTTTTTTTTAAATGTGGTTTACAGTGTAATTTGAAAAAAAAATTAAAAAACAATAGTTTAGGAGAAAAATAGAACATTGCTTTAGATTGTAAATAAAATATTTTACTATTTTTCTACCTGATTATTAAATAGATGAACAGGGTGTGTGGAAAAAGTTCGTTGGAGCAAACTTCAATTAGTTGCGGAAAATGATTCTCAAAATTTTACGAAATGTTATATTATTATTTTTTTAAATTTTCTCAATAACGGTCATGTGTAGATAGAGACTTGGTGTTTTAAGCAAATACAGAGTATTTAATTTTCTATATTTAAAAAACAGGATTATTCAAAAAATTTTCTTTTGGCAGGATCAAAATTTAATTTTATTAATTTTTTACCCTTTAGGATTTGTCCGCCATTTTTCGTATAACGGTTAATGAATAGACATATAGTTTTTTTTAAAAAAAAAAAAAAAAAGCTTTCTACATCATTTTTTCTGAACAAGTTCCATTATGTTAGGGTGCCGTTACAGTATGATTTTACCGCTACCCGGAACATTCCAGAGTATAAATTTTAAATGATTTTGTTTAGCACATTCAATAATCAATAATGTTTTGTTTTTGTTTTTCATTTCCTTCTCATTACGAAAAAAAAAACACTAAATCTAGATTTGAAAAAAAAAAAAAAACAATAAAAAACAATCGAAAATTATTTTCTTAAATTTACAGGATTAACATGGTCACAATGTGAAGATTCCTTTACACTACATGCCCTGCCAACAACACACTGTACTAATTTAGTTGAAACAACAACTAGTGGAATATATCACACCGATATCGGAGCATTCGATTTTCATTCAGGTGTCGAAGATGTTGGTGGTGAAGATTTTGATTATGCAATGGATTTTGGTGATTTTATATTTTAAATAACATGATTATAAAAAAAAACAAAAAAAAATTGTTTTGATTTTAATTTACAATTTAAAAAACATTTTAAAAAAATTATCGAAAAAAATTTTGACGAAAAAAAAAAAAAAACAAAAACATTGTGAAAAACAAATTTTACGTTCGATCACATGTGCAGATGTTTTTTTTTTTTCAAATTATTTGATGAAAATGCTAAATTGAAAAACAAAATTCGCTGTATTCAGTTTTATTCAATTCTTTTTTTTTTTTAACTTGATTATCAATCTACAAATCGAAAATTCAATAATTTTTTTTTTCTCAAAGATTTATAATTAAACTGAAAAAAATTTTTAAAAAAAAACATGAATTTAAAAATTAAAATAAACGAATTATTGAAAATAAAACAATAAAAAAGCCAAACCGATTTTTTAATGAATTAAAAAAAAAAAAAACACAATAAAAACAAATAAAAAAAAAATATTTAGAAAATAAAATAACAAAATTTATGTATAATTGTATTGTATTTCAATAATAATAATTAAAAAAAAAAAAAATAAATAAATAATTAATAAATAAATTATTATATTATTATGAAAGATTTTTGCACGGAATCTTTTTTGTACATTTTTCAATGAATATACGGAACATAAGCACCGATTTTTTATATATTTAAAATATATGTTATATTTGAAAAAAAAAAAAAAAACTTAACAGAAGAAAAAAAAAATAAACAAGAAAAAATACAAATATATTATTTATCAATTCAATAAAATCACTTTTTTAAAAGGGGGGAAAAAAAAACTAATATGAAATGACAAAAAAAAACAACTAATTGAATAAAATTTATCATTTGAAAAAATTGAAAGCAAAAAAAAAAAAAATAATAAAAATAATAACAAAATAACATATGAAAACGGCCAAAATATGTTTCCAAAAAAAAACTAATTATAATATTTAAAAAATAAGTGATTCATAAAAATTTAGGAATTTTTTTTTTTTTTTTTTTTTTTTGCTAGAATTAATTTTTTTAAGTAATCGCTACCCTGGTGGTAGATTGATTTCATGAAATTCAATATGTGTGATGTGTTGAAAGAAAAACAATACACACACACATGTTCATTTATTTCGATAAAATAATAAATAATATATAGGAGTTTTGATTTTAGTGATTAAAAAAAAAAAAATGAAAATAAATTAAATGTGTAATTTTAGTATATAAATATTAAAAAAAAATAATAATAAGGGTTTTCCTTTTTACCAAAAAAAAAAAAAGAAAAGAAAGAAAATATTTAATAGAAATATTGAGAAATTTAAAGAAAACAAAAAAAAAAACGTTAAATATGCATGTAAATTAATTCTATATATATTGTCATCCTTTAGCTGTGAATTTATGTATATTTAATACCATTGTATTTTCATGTTCTATTTATTTTTTTAAATCATTTTTTTTTTCAGAATTTTAGTTAAATTTTTGTAATTGTTTTTTTTTTTTTTCAATTTGATTTGATTTAACAAAAATTTAATACAGGGTGATGTGACATTCATTCTCTGATTTATCTGTTTTTTTTTCTTTTTTTTGTTTTAACTCAAGTATAAGTTTTGTTTACAAAAAAAGATTAATCCATTTTTAAACTTTAAAAGCTTATCGATTTCTCGTTATTCAAAAATTGTTTTTACTTTGTTTTTCATAAAGACGAAAATTTTTATTTTAAGGACAGTTTCTGTTGAGTTATGAAGACAATTCCGCTGTTTTTTTTCGAATAATGAATCAAATTGTAGGAATATTTTTTTTTTTGCACTCATGCAAAGATTTTATGTTTTATACAAGCAGTATGTTGATTTCACATGGATCAGACATAACTGGTATCGGGCTGAGTGAAGAAGCTATCGTATTTAAAAACTTTTTGGAATTTGTTAAAGTTTTTAACTTAAACCCAATCCAGCATTAAAAACGAATTACAAAAAATCTATATCATTGTTCGCAGTATTAAAAGAATTAATATTCCATCTTTTTTTTTAAATTCTAGTTTCAGGTTTCAGAAAAGAAATCTCAAAAACTAAACACAAAAAAAAAACACTAATTTAAGTATAAAAAAAAAAAATTAGTTTTTAAAAAAATAAGTCAGAGATGAATGTAAACTGTACCCTGTACCCTGTATGAATTTAATTCTAAAGCTATTATTCTAAAAATTTTGGAAAAACAAGAAAGGATTCTAATGAAAATTAAAATGAATTAAATAAAATTCGTTTATTGCATACACAGAAAATTGAAAAGATTAAATATTTCGAAAAAAAAACAAAATCAATAAAATTAAAATAAATAGAACAAGAAATAATATAACGGTAACAAAAATTAAGAATAAATTTGGATTTCTATTAAATTTAACTTTTTTAAAAACATTATTGTAATTTTTTTTTTTCATTTTTATTAAAAACAAAAAAAAAAAAATACAAAAAAAGGATAAAAATATTGTCTAAACGAATTTATATTTAAAAAAACAAAATACATTTAAACTTAACATTTTTTCTAATCGAAATTAATCATGTACTTTTTTTTTATTATCAATTTAAAAGAAAGCCAAAATAGTTTAAAAAATAATTACTTAAGTACATTCATAAATAAAATGAAATTTTTTTTCAATTATTGTACAATACATACAAATTCAATCACACTGTAAGGACAACACCAAAAAAAAAAAAAAAACAAAATATTTATGCTGCAGAATTAAAAATAAAAAAAAAAAAATAAAATAAAAAGAACTGAATTGAAAAATTATGAAATTTACATTAAATTTGATTTAAAATCAAATTTTATATGTAAATTAAATAATTTTTTTTCTATTTTTATTTTTTTAGTTCAAATATGCAATAAATAATAATATTATCTATAATATATAAATATAGAGATTAAAAACAGTTAGAAAAAAAAAATAATAATAAATAAATACTTTAAAAAAAAAGACGGCAAAACTATAGAGTATCTTATTAAAAATAGTATCTTAAACAGTACTACTAATAGAAGTAACGTATATCAATAATCATTCACAATACATAATTATACTTAATTAAATAACAAAATATTTTAAATAAATAATCGTAATAATGAATAAGAATCTAGAAAATATTGAGAAAAAATCTGTCTGAAAAAGAATAGAAAAAATAATAATTTAGATACCTACATACATATACATATGTAATTTTTTCATCTTCAAATAAAACGCAATATTTTTTTTAATAAATTATTTTGCAAAGAATTTTTGAATGTCTTCTTAGGATCAGTGTTCATAATAATATTTAATAGAACTGCAAGTGTGTAATTTTGTTGTAAAAAAAAAAAAAAATCAATGTAGAAAAATATAAATTATATTTTGAAAAACAAAACAACAAAACAAAAAAAAAATATGAACAGGATAAAATATAAAATTATCAATTTAATTAATTAATTAATTAATTAATAAAATAACTGTGTATTGTGAAAAGTCATGACAATATTCTTGGATTTGAAATTTTTCAAATATAAAAACATAACTGACAGAGTATTAATAATTTTAGTTTATTTTATTTAATTAAATCTAATTTTAATTAATTTTTATTTTAATTTTAATTATTATTTAGAATAATTTTTTTTTTTTCACCATTATTTTTGTTCAAAGATAAACGACAAAAATATATTATATAATATTCGTTAGATATTTCAAAATATGTAGCAAATTGTTGTTAAACCTAAAAGAAACCAGCTAATGATTAAAATCTTTAACAGTCATGTTCTAGAATTCATGTGAAAGTGAAATGAATTCAAAATAAGTGTTCTTAAGTTCAATTTTTTGTTCGAATGAATTCGAGTACATTTTCGAAAATACATACATAGTAAATGACAATATGTGTTCTAAAAATTTGTGCTTTTTTTTTTTTTAAATTAAAAAACAAAAATTAATTAAATTGAAATTTCAAAAACAATAGACTTTGTAAGTCATTTAGAAAACATTGAATGAAGTTGTTCGAAAAGCAATTTATTTTCTTAAAAAAAAACAAAATGTATTAAATTATTAAACTAGAATATTTCTTTATTAAAAAGTAAAATTCAATAATTTCCGATTTGAATTCGTAAAAATTCGGTTATATATGAATTTAGGAACACCTACCTCTGTCGATCATAAAATTCATTTTCGAAATTACATTCATTTTCATATTTCATTTCCACTGTGAAATAAAATCTGAAACATGTCCAAGTCCTTAAATTATTATCCAGCTGTGTATGTTCGAAAATACGATTTTAAGAAAACAAAAAACAAAAAAATTAAATAAATTTTCAAAAAGGATTTTCAATGTCAATATTCACAAGAACAAAAACAAAAAAAAAAAAAAAAACATGTGTAACTTTTTGATTTATTATTTGTTTAAAATTTTCTCTTCTTTATCACGTCCAATGAACGTGTTTAAAACAAAATCTTTCAAGAATTTCTAAATTATTGAATTTTATTTAAATAAATTTTTTTTTTAATCTGAAATTTTTTTTCTATTCAAAAGTTAAATTTGATTTCTAAATTTCCTTCTCCTTTTTATCTTTCTTCTTTTTTTCGTTTAAAATTGAAAATTGTAAGTTTTACTGTAAGAAAAAAAAATTGAATAAAATCTTCTAATTATATTTTATGTTTGTGTTCTTACTCGTCCAAAACAATTATTATTATTACTCTATATCCTTGTGTGTAAATATATATTATTTAGAATACTTAACGGTAAAATGGTAAATAATTAACAGCAATTAGACCAAATTAGATTATAGGTACATTTAAATTTTAAATAATTTAATAATTAAAAATATTTAGAAAAATATAATTAAAGAATAATATGTATGATTACAATTATTTATTAAATCTTTAATTGAAAAAAAAAAAAAAACACTTACACAAGTTTTATGGTAAAGCTTATTCTACATAAAGGTAAGCGTATATATGTATATTTTGTAAAACAATAAGACAAGAATTATTTATAGAATAAAAATTTTAGTAAGAAAAAAAAAAATTAGGATATTTGTATAACAATTAGAAGAAAAAACAAAATAATGAAAATATCTTTTAGAATTATTGAAAAATATCTATTTTATAGCAATAATTATAAATTGTATGTTAATTATGTTTAAATTTTCAATTTATTTATAAAATTTGAACTATTTAAAGAATCATTCTGGTTGGATGCTTCCGAAAGTGGTAGTAATATTTTGGGAATATCTTTTTTATTAAAAAAGATACACAAAATAATTATGAAATATTAACGCTAAGTTTACACAAGTTTTGCGTTTGGTTGGCGTAGGTGGTAACTTGTTGTAGACGAGAAGTGAGCTTCGTCTACAAAAGGTCATAATTTAAAATCTATGAGAAATTTTGACAGTGTATTTTTGAAGGTTCATACTTTTAAATGGGAAAAAATTGTTTTTTTTTTCACAATTTCATACCAGAATGAACACTAAAAAAATTTTTTTTACTGCTTTCTATGAATTTTTAAATTTATAGTCAAAAACTCAGGCTAAGAATCAGGCATACATTTACGAAGAAAACATTTACAATTGGTAATAATTAGTTATTTGGATATTTTCATATAATTTTTACAATAAGCAAGCCAAAATAATTGATTTATAAAATTATCCTGCCATTTTGTAATTTATTTTTTCAACGCGACCTATACACTTTACCTATACCATCATATTGTCTCGATAAAATTTTACTCTTGCTGACAATATAATGGTATAGGCCCCGTTAAGAAAATAAATGACAAAATGGCAGGATAATTTTATTAGTATGTTCCCTTATCCTAGTGAAAATGAGACAATTTCATGGGTTTCCCAGTATGTTAAGGACCCTAAGCATATTTCATGTTAAGCGAAAAATTGGTTTGAGGGTTAACATATTGAAATTCTAAAGAGATCTGGGGCAATTTTCTGATCCCAGTATGATTGAGAAAATATGGCTAATTATTAGAAAAAAACTTGGAAACTAAATGTCAAAAAAATAAAATTCTATAACTATATAATTGTATTAAGGAGAATTAGATAAAAATTCCAGATATTGATGTTACAAAATTAAACAAGTCCTTGCCGAAAGGATGTACTAAATTGCTGAGAAATAAAGGATTTTCAATACAATATTCCTTTTACAATTGAAATAATAATAATGAGATATTTTTCCGAAATAAAAGTCGA
Source organism: Bombylius discolor (assembly GCA_939192795.1). NCBI lineage: Eukaryota > Metazoa > Arthropoda > Insecta > Diptera > Bombyliidae > Bombylius > Bombylius discolor. Next base: position 13,577,573 of record OW584241.1, on the reverse strand, counting down.
AAAAACGAAAATGTATTCAAAATCGCAAATGTTTTCTTCGCAACTGTATGTCATTTTTTTTTTTTCAAATGTAAATTAATTTTTTGAATTTTTCAATTAGCAATTCAAACCTTTTTGTTTTTTCTCTCTAATAAATATTACATACTTATATTCAAAATGAAAAACCTTGAAAAATGAATTTTATATTCCAAATAACAAATAACAAAAAAATATATTAATAAAACACCCTTACTACACACAACGTAAAAAAAAAAATGTGTAAGGGTTGCGAAGAACAAATCAATAAAATCGTATAATTATAGGAAATTACTCAAAGAAATTACCAAAAAAAAAAAAAAAAAAGATAAAAAAAAATCACAATATTATATCTTTTTTATATTATTTCAAATTTTATATAAAAATAAAAATTTATAGTTACGAATAAATGTTTTTTTTTTTCGTATTAGAAAAAAATAATAAGGAGTCTAATTGAAAAAAAAAAAATAAATAAACACGATCAACAAAAATTTGAACGATATTGAGTTCAATAAAAATATTTTAGAAATATAATATTAAAAACGTATTTTAAGTATTTAATAGGTGTTAAAAAAAAAAAAAATAATTATACATATAGACTGTTAAATAGGGGAAACAAAACAAACAAAAAAAAAATTAATTAAAAACAACAACAAAAAAAAAAAACGTGCAAAAAATTTCAAAAAAAATTATAAAAAAACAAAAATGTGTTAGTTTTTTAGAGAAAACAAAAAAAAAAAAAAAGTAATAAATTAAATATAAGATTTTAGTAAAAAAAAAAAAAAAAAAAATTTGATGGTATAATGATTAAATTTACTTACTTACTTATATGAAAATAATTTTTTAATAATATCAATTGAATCGCTGGTCGATTACGATATTAAGATATTAATTTATAAAAACAAAAACAAAAAAAAAAACAAAAACAATTGTTTTAGATATTTAAATGGAAAACATAAATTTTTTGCATTTTTCATTCAAAAATATCTTATGAAAATTTTATTTTTAATTTTCCTATTGAATCCTTTTTAATTTTTTATCAACATTTTATCGATTGAGCATTTTTAATTCTGAATAATTGTTCTGTTATTAATTTATATTCATAAACTATAACAATACTATAGTACAATAGTATATACATACATACGAGTATGTACCTGTATATTCCGTGTTGGTTGTACTGTCTACAATCATAAGCTTTTGTACATTTTTTTTTTATATGTATTGTATGTGCCACTATGTATAAGAATTATCCTTTAGTGTACTTGATTAGCACAGCGTTGGCGCATATAAAAGGAAGAAATATGGGAAAGATGATTATGGTGGGAAGATCATGAAAAGGTTATGTTTATACATCACAATTTAGAATTTATTTTTCACAGGATACCAATTACCGTCGCACAATCGTTAAAATGTTGAAATTAAGAATAATAAAATCCCACATTGGATTTTCAAGTATGTAATGTAAAAGCATTATTTTTAATTTTCTTGGAACCAAAAAAATATAAAAAAACATATCTAAACCTTGAAAGAAAAAAAAATCTTCATGAAATTTTTTTGTTTTAAAATCTAAACTTATTTTTTATCGTTTTTTTTTTTTAATATTAAAAGCTCAATAAACAATTTTATTTCTTTTTCTAAGTTAAACGATTAGTTTAAATAATTTTCAAAGTAACAAAACATTTAAAAAAAAAATAACAGATTTTTTAAAATAAAAAACAAACACAAATAAAAACATGAAAAAAAAAAATAAATAAATAAAGTAATAATTGAATTGAAAATTAAATCCAACCCAATGTGTTCATTGAATGTCATATATTATTATATAAAATAATATAAACAATTAAATTTAAAAAATTTTTTGCAAGGAAAAAAAACAAAACAAAATAAAATAAAATAAAATATAAAAACCAACTCGAAAAAAAAAAAACAAATAAATTTAATTAAAAAAAAAAAAAACAATTAAAATAACAAAAATATTCAATATATGACAGCAAAAAAAAAAATTAACATATTTGCAAAATTATTAAATAATAAACTAAAATTTAGAAAATTGTACTGCAAAAAAAATCATTTTATTAGTATTAATGCAAAAAAAAACAAAAAAAAATAAGGAGAATAATAATTAATTAATTCAGAAATTGAACATTTTTAAAAGAGAATAAAAACAAAACAACATAGAATTTATGAAAAATAAAATAGTATCTAAACTAAACTAAACTAAAAAACAAGATTACATATACATATATTTACATATATGTTTGAATGTCGTCAAAATAAAAAAAATTCATAAATGTTTTTAAGAAAAAAGCCAATCTTTAAAAAAAAAACTAACAAAAAAAAAAACCAACAAAGAAAAAAAAATGAAAAAAATAATAAAAATACAATTGAATTTCACAAAAGGTATATATTTTAAATAAATTATTATTAAATGTCAGTTAACAGAAAATGAAAAAAAAAAAAAGTATTTTTAATAAAAAGCCAAAAAAAAAAAACTAAAACAAAACAAAAAAACATGATTTTATTCAAAAGTAAAAAATTTAAACAAAAAAATTTAAAAAAAAAAAAACCAATTAAGAAAAAAAATTATATTTGCTGTTTATATAAATTATACATGAAAATGAAAAAAAAAAAAGGATTATTGAAAAACAAAAATTAATGTTGTACCACGCATTTGTTTTTTTGCAAATAAGAAAATAAAAAAAAATAAATAGTATATAATATAAATGTATAGATGTAAAACAAACCAAAAAAAAAAAAACAAAACAAACAAACATAAATGTAACATAGCACAAATTTTAAAAGTTTGAAGAAAAAAAAAAATATATAAGTATATAAGAAAAATATTAAACAGGTGTATTTTTTTTTTTTTTTTGCCAGAACAAAAAATATATTTCAAAATAATAGAAAGAAAAAAAAAAAGGTAAAAATATAATTAAAAAAATTAAGTGATGATAAAAACAAAAAATGTAACTTTAGAAAAGTGTTTATCATTTAGTAAAGTAAACAAAAAGAATTGCGTAAAAGAAAAAACAAGAACTTCATAGAATTCTTAAAACTAACAAAAAAACAAGAACTTCGTATTTTTTTAATGTTTAATATAATTTAATTTTTTTTTTAAATATTGAAAAAGAAAATTCTCTTTAAATCGACTAAAACTTTTTTCTTAGATATTTTTTTTTTCTCTTTTTTTATTTCTTGGAAAACCTATAGTTTAACAGTTTCACCACCCTCTTTTTATATAAGTATGTATGTATTTAGGGGCCATTATAAATCTATTCAACATAGAAATTATTCAATTTTACTTAAAATTTTTATTTTATTTAATTTGGAAACAAACTAATAAGTAAATAACGGTTTATTCACCAACACTCTCTCTCTCTCTCTCTCAAAAAAAAAAAAAAAAAAAAAAAAAAAAAAAAAACATTTATCAGATAAAAATCTTAATTATTTAAAAAAAAAAGGAAAATTACCTCAGAAAAATGTTTTAGTCGCATCCTAATTTTATTTTTATTATTGTATTTTGATTTAATTAAAGAAAGAAAACAAATAATTTCGAACACATTTTAATTTAAATATACAGTATGACAGAAAAGTTATCCGCACCCTATACTACCGATATACAAAATAGCGTAATTTTTAGAAAAATAAAAAGACCACAAAATGTAATTTTTTATTTAAATCATATGTTTAGATGGTCATAATTATTTTTGATTACAAATTAATTAGATTTATTTTAATTTGAAAGAAAAACAAAGAACAAATTTCATTAAGTATAGAAAAATAGGCTAAAAACTATTCGCAGCATTTTGACGTTGAAACGTTAAAAACCTATAAAAGTTGTATTTACCGTTACTTCTTGATAAAAATTGATAATAATTATTATTGTTTAGTCTAACCATATTGCATTTTGTTTATTCTGTTTGAGGCTTGATACTTGGAAAGTCTTTAAATATGCCTAATAAAAAAAAACGTACGTTCTGAAGTAAGAAAAGCACTAATAACTCGAGAAAAAATTGGAAATCTTATTTTGAAATTTCATAAACTGTTAAAATAGGCTATCTTCAAAAACGCATCGTCGCTTTGTAGCGATGCAGCATCATTACAATATCATAGCGTTTGCTACATACTGATGCGATTCTAGTACAAATATGATGCCGATGCAAATTTTTGACATTTTTGAATGATTCTCATAGGTGATGTGATTTCCAATATTAATGTCATAATTTTAATTATATTGTTATAAATTGATTGTATTAAGTGACAAATAAATTTAAATTGTATTGAATAACAATAAAAATAATAATAATTGTCGATATATGTATGTATACATCGCATCATGAAAATTTGTGATGCCATGTTTGCTTAACTTTGATGCATTATTGAATATTTGATTAAGTCAGAAATGCCACTTATGATACATTTTTGAACTACTAACGACAGTGATTCTGCATCAACAAAGCAACGATGCATTTTTGAAGATAGCCAGAGTCAAGTCTACTGTAAAAGATATTAAAAAATTTCACACTTTAAAAAATTGTGAGAAATTGTCAAAGAAAAGTTCTAAATATAAGGAAAAACCATGGATTTTCGAAGAAATTCTAAAAAATAATAATACTAGTGCTTCATTTTTGCGAAATAAAGTCAATTAAGTGTTTAGGTAACGCGTATCGATGCAAACTGTTACAAATTGTAGTATATAGGGTTCGGATACTTTTTTGTCATACTGTATTTTTTTTTTTTTTTTTTCAATAATTTTAATAATGAATAAAATATAACAGAAGAAAAAATTAACTATGTATGTGTTTCCTGTGTAATAATAATAATTAAAAAAAAAAAAAAAACTATATTTACTATTAAATTAAAAAATTACCTATGTGTAGGGGCAGAAAAAAAAATATAATAATAGAACTATGTATAGATGTATGAGCTCATTTTGAAAAAAAAAAAAAAGAAAACAATTTAAAAGTAAAGATAAAAGGACGAAGATGAAAAAAAAAAAATTTGAAAAAAAAAAAAAGATGTGATTAATCAGTATTTAAAGAGGAAAAACAAAAAACAAAAAAAAAACTAATTATTGTTATAAAAAGAAATCATTGAATGTATGAAGAAAAACTTATTAGAAAAAAAAAATTAATTAAATGTTTAGAAAAACAAAAAGTAAATAATATAATAATTATGAGGTTTATTATTTTATGTGTATCTAATACAAAAAAAATTTTTTTTTTTTCTTTTCTTTTAAATATGATTTTATATTTTATAATCCTGTTTTCTTTTTCAAATGTTAGATACATATATTTTTTTATTATTCATCATAATTTTATCTATTGTAATGTATCTATATATATTTTTTTTTATTTGGTTATTTCAAATTTATTTAGATACATACTATATGTAATAATTGTTTATATAAAAAACTATATTTGAAACAAAACAAAGAAAAGGAAAAATAAAAAAAATAAAAAAAAGGAAAAGAATAACTTAAAAATAAAAATATATGTGAAATTGTAAACTGATAATATGATTTAAAGAAGAAGAAGAAAAAAAAAAATAAAAGAAACATTATATAGGAGTATTATATATTTCAAATGAGAATTTTATGTTTATTTTTTTAAATAAAAATCTATAAAATCTTTAAAAAAAAATATGAGAAAATTTTTATTTGTTAAAATCTAGACAAGACAAATTTCAGATGGGACGAAATCCATACGAAACAGAATCCAAAAGGATAAAATCCAGACTGAAAATCCAAACTGAAAATCTATATAAATTGAGTTTGATTTTATTTACAATGAAAAAAAAAAACATGATTGTGGAAAGTTAAAAAGTTAAAGAAAAAGAAAATGTTGATGAATTTGCCACCACCACTTGAATTTCTTAAGAATATATAATAAAGGGGGAATGCATAAGATGGACGAGAGCGTTCCACAATTTGAGAATTCGATTGATACAAGATAGGTCATATTCAAATGTTCGCACAGAAATTGGCTTCAGATAAAGTTCGTGAGTTTTTTTGGAATATTTTGTATTCCTGGAAAATATGTATTTTAAAGGCATAATGTTTTGTATTTCTTTAGAACACCTACCGTGTTATTATCTGTAAAATAAAGCTAGAGAGGCAACATTTATTCGATGTTAATGATACATTATCACTTAGTTCATAGCTCTATTTTGAAAACAATCCAATGATTTACAGGCACCCACCAAAATATCTAAACGGTGTGACAAGGTCAAATGATAAAAAAATAGGCATTTAATGGCATTCTTGCTAGACCAAAATCGTGATCATTCTAGGAAAGTTTGCTGGTAATTCTATCACATAGAATTGACAATGAAGGATTGTTTGAGATAAGTTCACCATTTATCGTCACCGATAAATTATAAATATCTTTTATTGAGATTTAAAAAAAAAAATTTTTAATCAGAGAAAAATCAAGAATTTAAATGAAAACTTCAATTTGGCATTTAAATACGAGGAAAACATTAAGCACTAGAATTTCTTAAGTACCTATATTTTCCTACCCAAATTTAAAAAAAAAATCACAATTCAAAGAGATTTTCGTTGTTTGAGTTCGGTAAAATTTGGATCTATTCAGCAGCTATCTTCTTCTTAAATTGTACTTTAATTTTAAGCTTTTATGGTAGCCCATCGACCTGAACAAAGTAAACATGAATTTTTATATAGGAGTTATCCTTAAATGACATTTTTATTAGAGCATGTTATTTAAAAAAATTAATTTAATTAAAAGAAAAATATTAGTTAAAATTTCACTGTCTACTTTAATTAAAACAAAAAAAATTTCTACATCCGACAAAAAAAAACGTTTTTTGTCATTTTAGTAGTCCGTTTTTTATTTTTCAAATTTTTCGAATCAAAGACAACATTGACATATTGTTCATTCTTTTGTTATATATTTTTTTTTTCATTATTATAAATTTTAGTTAAATTAATTTGTATCTATCTAAAGAAACCTGAACTAGGAATTTTTATAGAAGGTAAGTATAAAAGTTTTCCTATTTCTAAACTATTTTTCTTTCTGTTTTACAAAAAAAAAAATATGTACAATTTTCATTTCTGTAGAAACATTATTTATCTTTAACAATTACATCAAGCAAAAATCTTTTGAGGAAAATTTTAAAGAAAAATACAAAAAAAAAAATGGTCGATCAATTAACAGAAGATCAAATTGCTGAATTTAAAGAAGCATTCGCTTTATTTGATAAAGATGGTGATGGTTCAATAACAACAAAAGAACTTGGTACTGTAATGCGTTCATTAGGACAAAATCCAACTGAAGCTGAACTACAAGATATGATTAATGAAGTTGATATCGATGGTAATGGTATTATAGATTTTCCAGAATTTTTACAAATGATGGCACGTAAATTAAAAGATACAGATAGTGAAGAAGAAATACGTGAAGCATTTCGTGTTTTTGATAAAGATGGTAATGGTTTTATAACAGCTGATGAATTACGTCATGTTATGACAAATCTTGGTGAAAAATTAACTGATGATGAAGTTGATGAAATGATACGTGAAGCAGATATTGATGGTGATGGACAAATTAATTATGAAGAATTTGTTAATATGATGATAACAAAGTAAAATTTTAAAAATTTAAAAACAAAAAAATGGGAGGTATTAGAGAAAAAAATTGACTCCTAAAAAATATGTATCTAATTAAATAAATATTTTGAAATAAATGTACCTATATATGTGAAATAGAACGTAAAATTTTAAGATTTTGTAAGAGAAAATTTGAATAAAAATTGACTACCTTTAAGGGCTGATTTAAATGCATACTGTAAACTATATATTTCAAACCTCATGAAGTAAAGCTGAGTCTAACAAATTCGAATTGCTACAAGCATTTAAAAGAGTCATAATTGTTTGAATTCTACGTAGTCTCATCTTGGAAATGAAGCGTAAATAGAGGCATTTTTTGGTGAAAAAATTAAATAATTTTGATATATTTACACATGTTTACAGTTAAAATAAATTAACTAAGCGCTCGTTTCAAAATTCAACATTGTTGATCACCACACCATATGGTAAGTCCACCTTGGTTGCATGGTTGTGTTTATTGGTGTTCTTTTGGTTGAGTTCAATATTAGCTATGTTCCATTTAGATAATTTAAACTACCACGGAGTTGGTATATAGTTGGTATTACTCTTAAGCACTTCAACTACATCAACTCATACATTGGTGTAGTTGGTTATTACTCGTTGTAGTAGTTAAGCTAATTTAGAAAATTAGAAGGCTCTTAGTTCTTAAAATTAAAAGTGTTCCATTTATTAGCTGTGTTAAAGTACGCCTAACTACTCTGGACTAGTTTAAATTATATAAATGAAAAGCAACTATTTGCAACCTGTAGTGACACTTTCGGTGAATTTACGGTGAAATGAGATTTTGGTGGAAAGGTTGTGCAAAATGTTGAATTTTGAAACGAGCTCTAATATACATATATGGTAACAGAGATCTGTTAAAAACTAATTCAGCTTCAAACAAGAACATAATATAAGACAAGTTCCAGCAACGACGACTTTCTCTATAAAGTTGGCATTACTGTTACTTCAGAAGCAAAATTCAAAATTTTTAGAATCATGGAATCAGATTCATTTGAAGTTTGAGACATGAGGTGTGCATTTGGATTTAGGCTTAAGTGTAAACACAGGGTTTAAATTAACTTTTGCAAGTTTTATAATGTGAGAATTCTTTAAAAAGCCATTTTTTTTCAGTTTATTTCCCCTTGTTATTCATACACGTAATATTTTGTGACAAAAAAAAAAGGATAAAATGCAGGAAGTGACTTTACCAATACACTAGAAATTTGTATTGCATTATTTTTCAACTACCTGTTCCTCCACAAACTTCAAGTACTTCTTATAAACATTTTTCCTTAAAAAACTTTCAATTTTATTCTACATTTTTCTTAAGACGGAAGAAAAAAAAAAAACAGATAATTCAATAAACATTCAAATTTAACGTGACAATTTTATTCACAAAATTTTTATGGATAAAAAATTAAAATGAAGTAAAAGAAGGATGAGAAAAAGAAAGAGAGAGAGAGAGAGGGAAAAAAGTCGTTACGTTTTTTATTTATAAAGTTTATTTATATGGCAATCATTCAAATGAAATAGAAAATTTTTATTGTTATACGTTTTATTTTTTATTTTCATTTTATTTTACAATATTTGTGTGTGTATGTGTTTGTGTACAAGATTATATACATGTTATTTTATTCCTTATATTTTATATAATTTTATTATCGGAAAATTCACAGCTGCTGTGCATGAATGAAAATTTGATTTTTGGTTAAATTTGAACACAGATGTACGATAATTTTATTTTTCCTTTTTCCGTACACAAAAAAAAAAAAAAAAAAAATATAGTACAAAAGTCAGAAAAAAAAAAGTATAAAATAGGATGAAAAAGGCATAAAAAAAAATCACTGTTGCTCTTTTTGTATATTCGTACATAAAATTATTTGAAAAAAGGAAAAATAGTATGAAAAGTATGTAAAATATGTACAATCATGTACATACATATACATTGAGGTAAATTATATATTACCATAAATATTATGTACATGAATAAATTTTCTAGAGGCTTTTTGGTATTTCACATATTTTAAATATTTTGAAAAAGAAAAACATAAAAGAGCTTTTATATTTTATTTAATATGCAATATGAGTATTTTATTATGGGCATCATAAAAAATTTGATTTTTTTTTTGTTTTTTTGTTTTCACAAATTTATGAAATTTTTTTTTATTAGTTAGGCCATGTTAAGGCTCAATTAGACTAATGATGAAAACAAAAGCGTTTTTTAAAATTTTTTAGAATAATAATTTTATGGAAGTAGAAGGTTATTTTTTTTTCCTTCTGATTTTAAATGAGTTAGATATTTTTTTATAAAATATAAAATCTCATTTTAAAGATACGCTGAATTGGAAGTTGCAGTGGTATAAAATTCGACAGAGCGCAAAAAGAAGACAATAAATAAAATTTTATTTAATTTCATTTAGTGAAATAATGAAAAGAAGTAATGAGAGATTATTTCATCAATGAAACCAATTGGCACGATTTAATTTGAATTAATTAATTAAACAAATTTTTTTACAAGCGGATAAACATTTTCATTTTATTATTTTAAATAATTTTTAGTATAAATTTTTTTTTATCTGGGATATGCTTACCAATCTTTTAGTGAGTTTTATAAATTTTTCTTTTAACAAAGAAAAATATACTAGTAGAAATAATATCAAGAATTTTAATCAAAACTTCAATTTGGCATTTAAAAACCAGGATAAAATTAAACATTCGAAATTCAAGAAAATTTTCCTACACCAAGTTTTTTTTTTTTTTAAAAAAAAATCACAATTCACAAATTCAAAATTTAAAAAATAATCTAATTTACTAATATTTTAGTATCTTTTTCGAATATTTCAAATAATTTTTCAAATTTTAAAGAAAATTTAAATTGAAAAAATTAATTTTTCTTTGTATTGAGTGTTTATCTGTTCTTCTTCTTTTTCGATTTTCTCCTTGAACCTCATAAATCTTCAATAAATTCATTAACCCTAAAAAATGACTAATTTAAAATATACTTATTTTTTATTTCTGTCACTCCTTTCTAAATTTCACTTTTGTCATATTACACTTCTTTCCGGACATGCCCTAAACTGTAATAAGCATAATTTCAATTTTAAAAATTCATTCAACTTATGCCCGTATCTTATCTTATTTACAATATTTTAATAATGAAATCATTTAAAATGATAAATTTGAAAAAAAAAAATAAAAAATAAAAAGCAAATTTAAAGGTGTGTATAAAATGTTAAAGAAGCAACTATGGTACGAATTTCAAACACATATGTACATATGTATTATTACCGTACATACATTTGTTATATTCATTTAAAAATGGTTTTTTTTATTGTGTACCTACTATCTAATTTAAAGTTCTATTACACCTTTCTTACTAAGAAATATATTATGACATTAAAATTACTGTTGACTTCAGTTTATAATATGTGGGAACCATGCATCACAAAACATATGAACATGTTATGTAGTATATATACTACATGCATGGTCGGCGTAATATACAAGTAGGTATTGGCTTTCCGAAACATTTTACCTGTATGACTATGATATATATGTACATACTTTTTTTTTTTTGTCTACTTCTGTTAAATTTGTTTTCCATTTTTATTAAATCTTCAACAAAATGTCTTTTCAAGTATGACTACACCTGTGCTGTATCTTAAAGAAAACAAAAAAAAAAAAAACCAAAGTCAAATGTCCTCTGCAAAAGTCAACATTTTCATACTTCAATTAAATTTATATTTCAACCCAGTGAAGCATTTAAGAAGGACTATTGGAGCTTAGAGTAAACTATTATAACAAAAATTATATTTTATTCTTTTACAAAAGTTGCTTCTTTTGCAAATTATACTCTTTTTAGTATCAGTACGTTTTTATTTAAACAAAAACAAAATAGAATGAAAAATTTTCTACTTTGTATTTTCTAATGTAACATAAGTAACAATAAAAAGATATTATACGAGTATGTATCATGAAAAAAAACAACATAAAATTGAGCAAGTTAAGAAAAATGTTTTAAAGTAAAAACAACATGTGGTAAAGTGTATAGTTAGTGGTACTTTGTTTATTGCTAAATGGTATAAAACAAAAAGTCAAGTCAAGTCAAGTCAAATGAAGCTTTACGGTTTTAAATAACCGCATACATAAATACAATATCACAAACAACCGCTCCCAGTCAACTTTATCAAAATAAAAACGACCCAACTAATTTTTAATTTTCATATGAACAACAACAAAAAAAACTATGAATCCACTGTTAAAACTATACAAAACAAAAAAACAAGTACCCCACCTCAAAATTTCTTAACTTTTAGTCTCTCTTATTACTCCACTGATTCCCACACAAAAATAAAACAAACAGGGTGTTCCGCTATAATGTTTATTTTGTGTATGTTAAAATATGAGCATACAAATTTTGATTATTGTCAAGAAGAAATTTTTAAAAATAAATATTTTTCTACAAAATAATTTAAGCATCAGAAATTGTTACTTCCGCAAAATTTGTTCAATTATTTAGTGGAAGAAAGTGGTGCAGTATATTAATGTAATACCTTGGAATATTCCTAGTAACTAGTTCTTTCATCTTTGAGAAAAAACGAAAGTCTATGAAGTTTTTCTCCGTCTACACTTACCTATTTGTAGAATTTTATTGCCCTAGAGATTGCCATAGAAGATTGCTGGGTCACGTTCAGGAAAAATGCCTTTGAACACAATCAGAGCGATATTAGAAAAGCTTTGAAATAGTTTTACAGTAAAAATATTCTCAGGAAAAAGATGAGATTTTGTTCAAATTGACTGAATGAACTTCTTTTCTTTAAAGTGCCGCTCCATTCCGGAGGTTGGAAATCATCGATTCAAGATTTTTTTGTCACAGACATTTCTGAATATTTAAATTGATGAGCATTCAAATCAATCACATAATTTTTTTAATCAAGATGTTCTTCTTTTTTCCTTTGCTACTTTTACCTTGGATTTAACCTTGAAATTATAGTTTGTACGAGCTGATATTTGTCATTTCTCAATATATGACCAATGTAATGAACTAACGATGGATTAAAATGCAAAAAAAAAACAAAACAGAGGAAAAAGTATCCGTAGCAGTCTTAGATTACTAGAGATGTTTTTCCTGGTTTGTAAAATGGCGTACATAGTTCTTTTGAACAATTTTGTTGAACTTTAATTATTTTTTACTTAGAAAAATAATATTTTACTACGATTTGTTAATTTCATGTAGACCAGGACTCGACACAAAACATAAAAGTTCTCGAGCCATTAAACAAGAATAAATTCATTCAGCCATATTTAATCTAAACACCCTGTATTCACTTAATAAATATATCTTTAAGCAAGCTTCCATGTATTCACTTGCTTGAAATATACATTTATTTTTTCCTGTGAAAAAATTTTAAACTATGATACAAAAAAAAAAAATAAAAATTTTCAACCGTTAATATCAGTTGTTATTTTACATTCGTTCATTGACTAGCCATCACAGGTTCGGTGCTGTTGTTTTAATTCTTCATTTTATTATTTGATTATAAAAATTTTATTCTGTACAGTGTAATAACATTGTGGTTTTTTGTACATATTTTTGTTTTTTTTTTTTTTTTTTTTTACTTCTTCAATTTATATTAAGTACATTGGTGTTAAAGCACGTTATCCTGTTTTTTCATACCAAACTTTTCCTTTTTAGTGTATCATAAAAATCCAATAACCTATTAACTGTCCCAGTGTCCTATATATTAAATATTCAAAAGGAAAACATAAATACAATTATACCGGCCCTTCATTCTTTCAGTATACATTGGTCGATTCGGTATTCTAATGTTGTTTCAAAAGAAACGAAATATCTAAAAATATAAAAAGGAAAACATTCGATCATAAAAATACAACTTTTTTTTTTTTTTTTTTTTGTTATTAAATAATTTATTTTTCAAGGAACTAATGCGCCTGCTGACCTCAAAATGAAAATTAATCGTGAATGATGATTATTTCACTTTTTTTTTCTTTTTTTTTTTATAGTACGTATGTATATGAGCAACAAACGGTATAAATAAGGTTTTTATTCATGTTTCTGACATCGTGTCGTCATAAATGAAAGAATAGAGAAAAAAAAAATATTTTATAAAACGACTGATAACTTAAAGTAAAAGCAATTTTCATTATTAAAATACAACAAAATTTAATGTGAAATACATTTCATTTAAAACAACATGTACATACATAAATTTTGTAAAAAATATTATAAGGAAAAAAATATAAAAGCCGGTTACACGCATATTTTGTTTGGGTTCGATATTAAGTATACGACAGATACTTTCCATTTAGTCACACATTATTCCTTTGTTTTTTTATGTTGTACGATGATGAATTTTATTTTACTGACAAAACGATTTGATTCTTGTCAGTAAATAAATGTTAATCATCAATACTTCATATATTTTTTTTGTTTATTTATTTATTTTTTTTTTTCTATATTTTTATTTATTAATTTTCTTTGTGAATTTTAATCATTTTTCGGTACAACTTTCATCAAATTGAAAATTAAATTTTTCTTTTTTCATATGTCATACGGATAATGTAGCTATATATTTATTTTTGAAAAAAAGAAAAAATTGTGTAAAATTGTGTAATAAAGATTTTAAAAAAAAATAATAATAATAAAAATAATTTAAAAAAAAAAAAGAAGATTGAATATTTTGTGAAAGACTTTTGAGCAAAAGTTTTCAAGTGAAATTTAAGGTAAAATAAATTTTTTTAAAAACTTGTTATAAAATGAACACAGTTTGTTATTTTGTTAAATGCAAAAAAAAAAAAATAAAAAAAAAATTGTGTTCTTATTATTTTTCCTTTTACATTATTTTCTTCCATGAATGGAAAATCTACACGTGTATCTTTACTACTGTTCGATAAATGACAGTATGAGTATTATTATCGTTATGGTTTCATTAAAAATTTATTTTGAAGACATTGATTTTTTTTTATTTATTCGTGTTTAAAAATAAAACAAAAAAGTAATAAAATTGATAAAAGGAAAATATTCTTTGTCATACGTATCCTACATAGAAAAAAGTGTTTACATGTCTTTTCTTTTTTTTTTTTTTTCTTTCGTTGCATTGCGTTGGTGTGAAAAAATATGATTATGAGTGTATTTAAACATAATGTGGGGTAACAAAAAACCTTGGAAAAAAACAAAACAAATTAAGTGTAAACAAAAAAGTTGTTAAAACGTTTAACCCAAACGAGACGACGATTTTTAAAAGAACATCTATCTCCAAGAGTCAAAATTTTGCAAGCAAAAAAAAACTACATCTGTTTATTTTTTATTTTTTGCTGTCTCGACGGTTCTAATCCATTATATGTAGTATATCTCATTTTCAGGTCCTAGCTTGAAACCGATACAAGTTCTTATTTTCATAGGATTTCAATTTTTTCTTTATTTAGAACGATTTTATTTCTACGCGGCATGTTCTTAGCTACTAAGTGAGAAAATATCATTACACACACGATTTGTAACTCATCTTTTTAGCTGGAAAACAACACTGTGTTCAATCTGCCTCGAATGTTCATGATAATTGAACAAAATGAAATTTAAAAAAATTTAATTGAGAAACTTCCTGATTTATCAATCTTTAGCGCAAAGAACGAAGAAGTTTTTTTTTAAATTTTAAGGAATTTCAAATTTAATAGACAAAAAAAAACCTTTTCTGTTTCCGAACAAGTTTATTCTCTCATGTATTCAAAAAACAAAAAAACTTTTACAGTACAAAAATAATTTCACTTTTACTTTTTCTTCTCATTTGTTTTTCACCATATACCTCAATTTCTCAATGTTGAATTTATAATAAACTAATAAACTAATTTATCATTTGAATTATTGAATTTCAAATTCAATGTCAACGTGAGAATTCATTAGTTTTTTTGTTATTTTGTTATTTACTTCAAATAATTTATATTTTATTGATAAATACAGTTATTGTACAAAATTAATTTTCCTTTTGAATAAACTGAAAAACAATTCTTGAAATTGAAAATTATCCAGAAAATAGGAAACCAAAAATTACAGTCACTTAATTGTAGATGGGGCCGGACCTCAAGCACCACAAGTTAAAAAGAAATTAAAATTTTGACAAAGGAATTTATTACATTTAGAATTTTCTACTTAATAAATTTTTAAAGAAACCACAAACGAAAGTAATTTTAATTGAAATCGATTGAAATGATAAAAATAGCATATAAATACTTTTTGCTTTGATTTAAAGCGTAACGAAATTTTTTTTAAATTTTTTATTATTGTTTTGTTTTAAAATCTTTTAGATATAAATTTCTCATAAAATTTAAAAAAAAATTATTTAAAATAATACTAAAAAATTTATTTTTGTAATTAAATTTAATGTACATATATACTTTCATTTTTTTTTCTCTTCTTCTTCTTCTTAACGTTTTTGTATTTTATTTTTAATTGACCTCAAAAATGTAATTATTCAATTACAATGAACCCACACACTAAAATTGTGTGTTTTTAGTATCTACTTTTCAAAAAAATTTTTTTTTTTTTTTATATAAAATTTATTACATATTATTATATCGAATATATGTTACAAATAAACATTAAAGTCATCGTTACAGTATAATTGAATGAAATAACCTTGAAAATTTTTAGTTGCTAAAATATTATCCGGTATTTATTTATTTTTTTTTTAATTAAATACAATATCCACATTTATTATTATTATTATTTTTTTTTTTTTTGTAGATATATTTTATTGAAACGTGTAAGACATTTTTTTTTTTTCATTTTTTTTTTTGATATTGATATTAAGAAAATAAAAAACTAAATACAAACCAAGAATTATCATTTATTTCTCAATGGGAGAGAAAACATGAAAATCATTATTTAACACCTACCCAAAACAACATTTCTTTTTTTTTTTTTTTCTTCTATTTATTTTCTGTATCGCCTCCAAATTATCACTATTTTTCTGATAATTCTTTACAATTTTTTTTTTAAAAGCATATACATACAT
The DNA here is from genome assembly GCA_939192795.1 of Bombylius discolor. Lineage (NCBI taxonomy): Eukaryota > Metazoa > Arthropoda > Insecta > Diptera > Bombyliidae > Bombylius > Bombylius discolor. Next base: position 13,560,917 of record OW584241.1, on the reverse strand, counting down.
ATATGTTATATCTTTTTTTTTTTTAATTTTCTATTTTTTCTTATTTTTCGTCTTTTCTAGTCAGATTTAAAACAAACAAAAATTATCTACTTTATTTGGCGTGTCACTAAGAAAAATTATAAGAGAAATCGTAGACGAATTGTGATTTTTATTATAAAACAAAAAAGCTATTGAATATTGTTAAGAACAATTATTTTTTTTTTTAAATAATTTTATATAAAATAATATACCTATATAGTGTCAATTTCACGAGACAAACCAAATTAAGATAATTTGAAAATTGAGATGGCGTCTCAAGGTGGTACATCAAGGTTAGCTCAAATGCAGGTATGTTTATTTATTCATTTTTTTCTTTTTCTTAATTTTTATATTTTATTTAGAAAATAAAATGAATGTTATATTCTTTATTAGTTTTTTTTTCTTTCTTTTTTCTAAATTTTTTTTCTCTTGAGTTTCACAGTACACATTTTTTTTTTTTTTTTTATTCATAAAATTTTAATATTTATTTACAAATTTCGTTTCTTTTCCTTTTTTTTTTTTTTCTTTTTTTTTTATTTTTTATTTTCAATTTCATTTAACATTTAATAATTCATGCATAAAAAATATAAATATTCATTAATATCGATTGACTTTAGTATATATGTTTGAAAATATTTTATAAAAAAGTATTTGACATTTTTTTTTTCACAAATAAGTGGGAAATCTAGATTTTATTATAACACAAATAAGTGACTCAGAAGCCAATGTGATATAAAGTCCATTAAACAAAAACTGGGAGTATTAATATTTTACAACACAATAATTTTGTGAAAATTTTTTGATTATCAGATTGATCAGAAAAGTATATATCTAGTGTTTTTTTTTCAAAAGTGTAGGATTTACAACAAAAACAAGCTATTATATATAGGACGTATTTAAAGAAAAACGAAGATATTTTTCGGATAAATAACAACATCCTAAGAACTTTAGAATTTACTTAAGACATTTTTTCAGCTGAAAAATATAAATTTATGTGAGAATAGTACAATAGAATGTCAACTTATGAGCTTTTTTGGCGAAATAATCACCTATATGCTCATGATCGTAGTCGTTGTCAAGTGAAACGATATTTTCAAAATCGGTATGTTTGACAGTGGATTTTCATCAATGAGTATCGATTCGTATATAGCAAATGGCAATTATTTTGCTATGTTGGTAGCCGCTTAACACCGACATTTTGTCTGAATTACATTAATGACGAAAAAAAAAACGGCTGAATTGTCGTCGACTGTAAACAATTGGATTCGACTACAATAAGTTACATATTCGATTATCAGTACAGGGGTGAATATTCATAAAAAAATAATGATATTCTTCTTCCAAATTCTCTAAATTTTTATCTTCAGATGTTGTTCTTAATATTTTTAAAAAGTTATTATAAAACATATTTAGAAGCTATTAAGGACTATATTCAATTAAAATTTACAAAAATTAAAAATTATGAACTTAATCACATTGGTTTCTGAGCCACTCAAATAATATGAAAAATAATAGTATTATACTCTAAAAAACTATAAAAATTTAACAAATGAATAAATAATATACATATAACCCTTTTTTTATCTATGACATACTAGCTATTTATATTTTTGAAAAAAATTTACAGTATATAATTTAATGATATTATCAATTGAAATATGTATGTTATTTAAATTTTCATTATTAATTTTTTAATTACGAAAAGCAAAAAAAAAACAATTATAATTGATATAATAATGCATATACATCATAATATAGTACATACAAACAAACAAAAAATACATAATTAAAAGTTGATGACGGAAAAAAAACAAAACCAAAATTAATTAAAAACAATTTTGGTTTTCAAAAACAGCTTTTTTTTCTTCTTCCTATAAAAATGAAAAATAATAAAAATTTTACATGCATCAAAAATGATAAAATTTATATACATACATATTTTAATAAATTTTTTATGATGACACACATGAAAATATTAACCTTAATTTAAAATTAAATTCATTTTTTATTCCATTATATATTATTTTTTAACACTTATACATACATAAAAAATCATTTTGTTATGAATCGATGAAATGATGAATAAACAATCAGCATAGAAAGAAGTAAGAAAATGAAAATTAAAGATAAAAATAATAAAAATTTCATTTAAATTGATAATATTGAATTAAAATGTTAAAATTCTATTATTGATATCTATTGTTCAAAATTATCTTTATTTAAAGTAAAAAAAAAAAAAAAAAATTTTTAAAAGTCGAAAGCAAAAAAAAAAAATGCCAGTATTCATTGATTTGCATATAAAATTGTTTAAGGATTTTTTGTTTGAATCAGCAAACGTGGCAATTGGTGATACATTCATGCAAACACATTGAAATCGATATACTCGCATATTCATGTAGGTTTTAGCTGTTATAATGTATGCCAATAACGAAGAATAAACAAACAAACAAATTGATTTTATTAAATGCAAAAAAAAAAAACAAACTATAATGGATATTTTTTTGATAATTTGAAAATTGAATAATAATAAAATCTACATAAAAATTGCATTGAAATTCCATGTTGATCGGTGGTCAAATTTGTGAAATTGCTGGAATAATTTTTGAGTGTTGAATAATAATAATCAAATAAAATAAAATAATGTTTATGTTTGAATAAAGTGTGATATTTGATTGTACGAATATACTTGTATGTACATACATATTTATGTAAATCTTTTGTGGAAAAAAACAAATTACAAAAAAAAAAAAAAGAAAGATTTTTGAGCTTTAATTTAATCACCAAATCATCCAATTTCATGGAATTTTTTCATGAATAGGGCTCAGCTAATTTCAATTGGCTTGAAAAAAATAAAAATTTAAATCAAAACTTTTTCGAAAAATTTTACTGTCAGTGAAATTAATTTTGAATATTTTGATGTCAAAAATTTTTTCATTCTGTATCGATAATATTTCAAAGAAGTAAAAAAAAAGGCAATATTTCAAATGAAATTATAGTTTGAGAATCATCTGAATACGTTTTTATACGTTGTGTTATCATAACTGCACAATTGCATTTTGCGAACATATCTTTAATACTCTATTCAAAAAATATCTTTAAATTACTGGCAATATACATATAAAATAGAATTTCAATGAGAACATCATTTACTGTATCCTTCTGATAAATTTTTTAAATACATATATGTAATTATTTTTAAAATACATAATTCCTTTTGATTAATTTATTTAATTAAATCTTTAATTTATTTATTTATTTGTTTTTATTTAAAGTCATCAACTTCAATGAAAATATAATTATACTAAAGTTTTCTAATTCATAGTACATATGTATACTATATGTATATATACATTCACAATAAATTCATCTAAATTATTAATTTTATATCATCATTTCAAACATTTTATTTACTTATAATTTATTTGCATATTTAATGATACCACCCATATAGATTTTGATGAATTCTATTGAATAATGTCATATCAAGGAAATAATTATTCTATATGACAAGACAACTTTCAATTTATTTTAAAAATGTTTAATTTAATATTTAATTATTTTTAGTTTATAAATACATACTTAATTATTTCTTGACAAACAAAGCTTTTATGATTTTAAAAATATTTTTTATGGATTTTTTTTTTTTTTTTAAAGTAAAAAATATGTATATTATTCAATTGGTCAAAAGGATAATGGTGCATAAAAATTGAATTAAGAAAATCAGGAACTTATATAAATTTTGAAAAACAAAACTTTTTTTCACTGTAAAATTGCAAATAGTTGAAGCTTGAAAAAAAAAAAAAAAAGAAATTAATAAATAATACACGTTCTGCTGTTCAACAAGTATAAACAGTTTATTACAGAAAAAAAAACCCCCCCAATTAAAAATAAAAATTATTACATGTGAAACAACACACACACACATATCAGTAGATTAAATAAATTAATTAAAATGTCGAATTAATTTGTTACCAATTGATTAAAATCGATCATACATAATATTAAATTACAGTGATATTTCAATTTATTATTACTAAGTATATATATTTCTTTTTTCATAAATTTTAAATTATTGCCAATACAGAAAGAAAAAACCCACAAAAAACAAAAAAAAAAAAAACAACAAAGTAATTATCTTAATGTACACAATGAAATCATAAAGACAAAATTTATTTAATGCATTTGTGTACATAAACACCATTTAATAAATATGATGCCGTTCGAAAAAAACAAAACAGCAATGATTCTCATAATAAAATGACATCACTTTAATTCACTTGTGAATTCCTCTGAGATTATAGAAAAATGAATCATCAAATAAAACAGGAAAAAAAAAATATCTAGAAAATTTTTATTAAACAAAAAAAAAAAAAAACGAACAAATAAAAATTAAAGTATCTTTTTAGCTCATAAATTTACATATTAAAGATACAAATTGTAAAGATACTTATTATAATAAAAGTCTTGTATTATTAACAGTTAAAGTCTCCACAATGATGAAGATTTCTTTATGCCTCTGTGACTCTTTTTTTTTTTTTTTTTTGCTGAGTAAAATATGTATTTTAAAACAAAAAAAACTTTAAAAAACCTGACTTGAATATCTCATCTGAGACTTGTTATGTGTATAAAAAGTGATTAATAAAACTATAGGGTGACAAAGTATTTTTTTTTTTAATTTTTAAAATCTGACGATGAGTGTATAGAAAAGTTTTTTTTTTTTTTTTTTTTTTTCAAATTGATCGATCGGTTAATGGCACATTTAATTCAAAATTTAGAAATATAGCCTAGTACTGTTTTCTGTAGAGAAAAAAAAAATCAAAAATCAATCGATAATCTTTTTCATTCTTTATGACCCATAACGTAGGGGTACCCCTCTTCTGTACTAAGACTGGACAGCGCTCGCTCAATGTGGACGGAAAATGAAAGAAAGAAGGTGATAAAAGAAAAGAAAACAAGTGTTAATGAATGCCCAATTTGAACTTCTGCAGATTATAAGAGAATTTATTTAAATTACTGAATTTTCATTTATATTTTCACTCCAATTTTCATAAAACCAGAACCGACTTTGGAAAATTTGAATACGAGTTTAACTATTTCAGATTTTGTCCTGATTCCTATGATCTCCTTCGATGAGTGAATAAAATGTGATGTTTCTTATCATACTTTTTTTTAAATATTTTACTGCAGTTGTGTATGAGCTGCTAAAACAAACGATTAATACAGATACATCACCCTGCCTTCTTTCTAAAATAATTAATTATTCATATTCTAAATATGAGAGTTCTTGTTGTTTTTCTCCATCATATTCTTATTTTTTATTACACTTTTTTTTTTTCTTTTAAAATTCATTTTTGAATTCTTATTGCTTGTATTTGAAAAGTCAATTGGCTAGCTCTAGCTTATATGATTCGAAATTGTACGCGGGTTCACTACCTACTCAATGAACTTAAATTTATTAAGTGACTCATGCAGAGTTTTTTATTTTTTTTTTTTCTTATTTTAATTTTTCATTTATTTTTACTTTATTTCTCAATAACTTGCATAACCGATTTAAGAAGACGTTTCAATATATGGAAACTTGTCTTGAAGATTTAAATATACATATGTACATATGTATGTATGTAATATGAAATTTAATGTTCTCTTTCAAGTTTAAAAAAAAAAAAAATCTCGTATTTTTTTTCATTAAATTTTTCAACTTTCATTATTAACATGAATTTAAAATTTTATTAAAAAAAAAAAATTTATTGAACAATATTTTAAATTTCAATTGAAATTTATACTTTTAAAGTGAAGTGAAATTGATTTTTAACCTAAAAAAGTGATTGTTATTTTTTAGTTAATAAAAAAAAAAGTTGTCAGTAAAGACTAAAGATAGGCCTTTAAATTCGTCTTTATTTTGAGATTGGTAATAAGAAGATAATAAATAAGAAAAATATTCATAATTTATTTACTGAAAATTCAGATTGTGACCAATACCCGGTACAAAATCTATATTTAAATTCACTTGTAACAACAACAAAAATATCACAATTTCCAAATGAAATAAGGCGAATCACCTGTTTTTCTTATAACTGTCGCGGTAAACAAACTAATAAAGTATTTTTGTAAAGTGATTGTATTCAAAAAATGTTCTTCTTCTTTCTGTGATCCAACATTCGATGTGAGCCAGGGCCTAATTTGAATTTTAGTGACTATTTTTCTATCATAAATGCACCTACAGTTTAAAGTGGAGTGTGAATCATTAAATTCTTTGGCGAGAACAAATTTATTCCTATGACGGGCTGGTGCTGATACTTACATTATGTAGGTTTTTATATGCTTCATCACTGACCATTTTTAACCAATTCAAATCAAATAGTACCAAAAGTTGAATGGACTTGATCCTGGGCGGATTTGAACCTTCAACTAAAGAAGCTAGCACTTTATCAGTTTGGCCATTGACCACTTAATACAGAAAATACAGGTGTACAATTTTTGCATGTTTATAGACATAATAATGTCTTCACTACAAATTATCGTATTCTCTGAAATGAATTTTCCCTAAACAATCAGTCAATTTTCTTTTGGAATTTCCATTTACCTTACACATTTTTCCATATTTTTACATTATGTTAAAATTGTAAGAAATTTTCGTGTCTTCTCCAAAATTTTCACACACACACAATAAAATGAAAAATATAATAAATTAAGCTTCTTTATGTCACCTAATAAATCCACATAATCAATAATAATCTTATTTCAAAATTTTGACAGTATAATCCAAAAAAAATTTTTTTTTCTTTTTCTTACTGCTTATCTTAATACGATTTATAATTTTTGTTGTATCTATATTAAAAATGAGAAAAAAAAAAATGAATGTATAAATATTCACTTACCTCTACAGTTCCAGAAGCTGATTACATTTCAATACGCTTCAAGCAATTTTTTACTGTACACAATGAAACGGTGATGATTTTGATCATGATAGTAAAAGGGATTTTAATATCAACTTCCTTTTTTTTTTTTTTTTTCATTTTCATTCAGTACGTGAATATTTGTGTGTATTTTTTTTTTACCCATTTCCTTGCGGCTGTCACATTAGCAGTATTTTAATAAAGCTTATATTTATTTTATAGCACATATGATAAAATCACACACAAATAAAATTTTTATCGTGTAACTTTTTTTTAAAAAAAAAAAAATGTATTTTTCTTTCTTACTAGTTTCCTTATATGTTAAACTTATAGAATTCACTATACTACCACACATATGTATGTGTATGATATCTTTATAAACATACCTGAAATACGATTTGAATAAATTACATGCTCATTGTAAACGGATTGAACTAGATAAGAATTAATTTAAAAAAAAAATATATACATAATGTCTATGATATGACAAAAAAAAAAAAAAAAGGCAAAGAAAAAGATAAATGTTTTTGACGTATATAATCCAATTGAATTTTTTTTTTTTTTCAATTTGGAAATTAAAAAGAGCGTATCATTTACGCTTGTCGAAAAAAATGAATGATGAATTGCTTGAAAGGTGTATGTTTGTTTGATAATACATAATTAATTGTGATTTAAAAAAAAAATTGGATACCTAATTATTTTTTAATTAGGGTATTACCTTGAAAAAAGTTTTTTTTTTATGGTTTGATAAATTGTAAATAAACAAATTAATTTAAAAGGACATATGTACATATAACAGTAACAACTTGAATTTTGAAAACATGATTTTTTTTTTTTTTTTTTTTTTCATTTTTCTAAGAGTTTTTAACTGCTTAAATATAATCATAACTACAGGAAAAGTGACACAATTTCTACAAAATTTGCATTTAAAAGTGAGTACTCGCTCCAGCAATATATGTACATAGCTTTTCTGATGATCCTTTGCCACAAAAGGATCTATCTTTTCTATTACCATTTTAGAACTATAAGTGTGTCATACATCGCTGATGTGGAACTGGAAGATAAAAAATACACATATGTAATTTAATTAGCATGTAATTTGAGTGGAAACAATAACTTTAATTTAAAAAAAAAAAAGGATGAAAATTAGTTCCTGATATATGTATGTACTCGTATGTATGTAAATTACTATAATTTTTCCAACATTTTTTTGTTTGCCTTTTATAGTTGTTTATTCTATTATGCATTTTTTAATAACAAAGAACAACACACAGTATACTTATTACACATTATATAATTTTTTATCCTTCAATTTCTTTTTTGTAAACATAATCATATTGTTATATCCTTATCGTTATTACGCTCATTATTATTTCAATTTTTATAACGTGTGCAGCAAAAAAAAAAAAAAAGAGGAGTAATAATAAAATATAAATGTAAACATTTATGTAAAAAATGTAAAATTTTCTCTTTCGAATAAATTTTTAAGATTTTTTTTTCTCCTTTTTTTAAAAAAATATGTAATATGATATGATATGTGTTAAATATGTAGTTGTTTTTTTTTTTGTACACGAAGTACATGTATGTATATCGTTCTTGCATTAAAAAAAAAAAAAAAAAAAAAAACATGTATGTATATTATATTGTACACACATATTTATGTACAAATATGAGTTATAGATATACTTATCAAACAAAAATATATAACCGCATTTATCACGTATATTTACCATTCGAAAAAAAAAAACACGATATTCAATATGTATGTAATATGAGAAGAAAAATGGATACTGGAAAAGTTTTTAGGAAAAAAAAACTGAATAAAATGTTATTAAATAATAATAAAAAAATAAATACATATGTATAGTATGTAAATACATTTTGTATACGTGTATGTAAAAAAAAAAAATTCTAATCAGAATTTGAACGATTACAAGACTCGGAAGCGTCTGTTTATGTTGTTGACGATTATGATGATGATGATGATGAAGATGATGTTAACAATGGTATAAGCGTTTCATATATGATATGATGACAAAACATATTATACTTATCAAAAGGGTTGTCATATATTTTAATATGCAAGCAGGCTATGTCAATATTGTACAATAGCGTGACAGAAAAATGATTTTCAATAAAAATTAATAATAAAAAAAAAATATTCTTATAATATTCTGTCGAACATATAACGCTCTTTGTATTGTTATCTTTGCTGTATAACACAAGATTTTGATGCATTTACATACATAGTTTTTTATTCATATTTGTATGTATAAACATATGTACATAAATGATTATTATATATTCAGTTTTATATTGTACATGTTTTACAATATTCACAATAATTCAAATAAAAAGCTTAATACTTTATATGCATAAAAGTATAAGTCCTTTTTTATATGCTCATAATTTTTAAAAAAAATTTCTTTCTATGTAGAACATTATTGTTGGGACTTATACTAGTAATTGTTGTATTTCTACTACTTTTTTCTATATCGAAAAATTCATGTATTCTAACATATTTTTTATTACTTAATGAAAAACTGAATTGAAAACTAACTTGATTTTTGTGTAATTTGTTCTTTAAATTTTTCTTTTTGGCAAAATTATAAATTTTTTTTTCTTATGTACTATTTTTTAAGGATTCTCAAAGTCTCGACTCAATACCGTCTACTTAATTTAGAAATGTGTGTAGTCTGCATCGCTCGAAGGATAATAAAAAATTCTCGGCTTAATATAAATTCTCGGTTTAATATGTTATACATAACATACAGCAAAATGAGCTATTCAACTAATGTTCATTAGAACAAATAATACATATTCTATGATATACCTACATATTGTTTAAATATTTCATATTTTATTTCTATTTTTATACGGTAGACTGTTTCTTGGAAAAATCATATAACAAGATTTTTTTTGTATCAGATTTTCTTAATTTAAACCATTTTTTTTAGTTTTTCATTAATAGGCACTGTATTTTCTATTTCATTACCATCATATTTGGCACGAACGTACAGTATGAGGAATTCTTCCAGGATTTTCCAATGATGTTATAATTGGAACGCGGCCTTCCTCTTTCTATTCTTTCCATAGATTTTTACAGGAAGCATTGTTCTCTTCCATTCTAATTGAGTGAGAGTTCCAATTTATTCTGCCAATTTTTATATATCCAACTATGTCAGGATCTTTTCATATTTTATATACATATTTCAAAATTATTGATTGTTTTATTTGATTCTATTAAGAGTAGCTCTTATAATTTTCCTTTAAATAATTGCAAGTTTATTTTTCTTAGTTTTTGTTAGAACAGGTCTGATGATTGTTTTTTTCTAAATGAGGATTTAGTTTTTCTGGATAAGAATTGTGACTTCAGAAAAGCTTACAAAAGTTCGAAGTAAGCTTTATTGATCGAATTAATGTAATTTTCATAATACGATATTTTTTGGAAACCTATCGTGTGTAAAAAACAAAATTGAATTAGATGTATGTGAATTATGTACATTTTACAAACATCATCTTTGATAACACAAATTAAATACAAATTATACATTTCCTTAGTAATATGTATGTAAAGACATTTAATGATAACCACAAATTCCATAAATATTGTACAATTTCTTGAGAATTTTAATTTATTAGATTATGAAATTTCTTGAAATAATTAAATCAGAATTTCAATAGTTAATTAATGTTGAAATTACATACATACATACATATGTTGATATTTATTTAAACTCAATTATTTCAATATTTATTATTCAATTTTATTACGAAGGTAATAAAAATTACTCCACAAACCTTTAAGTTAAAACATTTAATTATGAATTACATATAAAAATTTAAATAAAACTATTAATTTATTTTTTAATTAATTTGAATTTTTCTTTTATGTAATACAAATTAGGTCACTTATTTCATATGTATAGGTGACATACATAATACAACATAAAATTAATTGATTGATTGATTTCTCTTGAGAATTTCTGATATATAGTATTATGTTACAAATTTATGATTCTAATTTAATTATAAATTTATTAAATCGAAATGATATGTGTTTTGATCAAAATAAAATTTTATAAAGGAGATATAAGCAATTGTTTTTTTTTTTTTCTTATTATTTATTTATAACAATAGAATAAAATTAACTTTGATTACTTTTTTTTTTGGTATTTTTTACACGAAATAATATTTATGTATTTTTTATTAGAAATAGCTTGCATGCGTGTTTTTATTTTTATGTGCAAAATTTATTTATTGATAGATTTTTTTTTTTTTATTCATAAAAATTTGTATTGAAAATTGATTGCCACATTAAAAAAAAAAAATCAAATAAAATTCTAAATTATTATTATTTTCTGTTTAAAATTTAATTCTATTTTCCATAGACTTCCAGGATTGAATTAATATTAACTGGCAAAAAAATCAATAATTCCTTTATGGAGAGTACACCCTAAAGAGTATTTTTGTGGTAGAATTTATAAAATGTAAAATTTTTTTTATTCAACCAAAATTTTTAATACAAATTTTCTTCCAAAACAAATCAAATTAAATTACTTTATTGGAATTATACTAATTACAAAAAAAAAGCACCTAGATAAATCGAATTAAGTTACAGTTCAAGATAATTTCTTGGAAAACTTTTTTAAATTAAGTATTTAATCAATTTGTGATTTTTTTTTATTTTATGCTTACTGAAAAATACAAATAATTTCACGTAGAAAATTTCTTATAATGTTCATAAGATTAAAACTTTTTGATAAAAAAACAAAAAAATTTCAACCTTACTTTTTTTCTACTAAAATTTTTAATTTCCGATCAACTCATATACAAGTATTTCAGTATTTTACAAAAAAAAGAAAAAAAAATTAAAAAATAAAAATAAGAAAAAGCAAATTTTTACTTTCTTGTTTTTTTGATGTACAAAATAATGGAGAAAATTCTTAAACTTTAGTTATAAATAATAATGAGTTTCTTAATAATCATTTCCGACAAGAGAAACAGATTAAAAAATTGTTTTTCAAAAAATACAAAATCTCAAAGGTATGAAAGTTTTGAAATGAAGAAATGAAAATGAAATATTAATTTTACAAAAAAAAAAAATAAATAAATAAAAAATAAGCTCGTACGAATTCATCAAAACAAAAAACAAAAAGTTTAGTATGAGAAATTATGTGATGAGCATAAAAAAAACAAAAATTAGCTAGAAAAAATTAGTTTCAGATTTTAATCAAAAAAAAAGTTTTGAAACAAAATAAGTATTTTTCCTTGGATATTTAATTCAAAATAAAAATAAATTTTTAAATTATGTTTTTCAAAATTTTCAACAGTTTTAATTTGACAGAAATATAAATTTGCATAAAAATTAAAAGGTTAAACAGAAAAAAAAAATCTTCTGAATTGTTTTGAAATTGCTTTAGTTCAAAATTATTTTTACAAAATTAATAGATTATATTAGTGAGTGAATAGTGAATGAGTCTGTTTTTCATCTCACTTTTATTTCTTAGTTATAAGAAGTTAGACTATGTTCAACAGACGTTTGTAATAATACTTCCCGCTCTTCCGTATTTCTCACAAAGAAACGTGAAACACAGTTCCTAAACTTTATTCAGATTTGTCAAAACTAACGAAGAAAATAAAAAAATTCAATATTGGGATTCGATTTTCTAAATTAAAATATATATGCATATGTATGTACATATATACATTACCTAAGTTATTTGAAAGCTTTTAATAAAATTTGGGCAAAACTTTTTCGCTGGACGGTTGTGGCTTTATCCAGAGAATCAATGTATATTTCAAATATTACCAATATATGACTTCGGATAGCTGCAGCCTGCAACAGTATAAGTAGTGTTCTAGTACAAACTTCGTAAGGGTTTTTATAGAAAGCTCTTGTGGAAAACTCAAAATCTAAACTGTGATTGAAGCTTTTGTCGAAATCATCAGTCATTTGCGAAGTATTCTTTTCCGAAAATTGTTTTTTTAAGATAACTTTTAAAAAAATTTTCAAAAATTTCGGAAAAAATATTTTTAGAAATTTCCCAACAATTTTTTTTTTTGCAATTTAAAAATAAATTTCTATTATAATTCGAAAAAACTGTTTTTCAAAATTTTCAGAAATATTTTTTTAAAAAAAAGTTCGACAAATTTGAAAAACGTCACTTAAATCATGATAAACCAATGTCTTTTCTATAGTTATTTTTTTTTTACTTTAAACAATTGTTCTATAATTTCTTAAACAGTTCTAATTTTGTTCCTGAAATTTTAGTGCAAACTCTAAGGAAACTTTAGCTATGTATTCAGAGAATAATTTAATTACTTACTGTAGAAGCTACATACGCTGAATAATTCAAGATTTTCTGTTCGTTTTTTCTTTCTAAGAAATAAAATTAACAAAAGTAAGAAAAATAAAGAAAATATTGGGTACCTATATGAAATTTTTTCTTCACTGATTCTTTAGCATTTAAGACACAAACATACAACTTGATATATTTTAGAGACTAAAAAGTCATAACTAAAACAGAATTTCAATTAATTTATTTCTTTTGCTTCTATTAATTTTTTTTTTCCAATTAAAATCATGATTTGTTCAATTATATAGAATACTTTATGTAAATTGCTTATTAATTCCATGTGACATTATAATACATATATCACAAAATTATTGTCAATAAAATTTAAGAAAACAATTCATTTCAATTTAAAAAAAAAAATAGTAATAATAATACAACAATGTTGTATAAAAAAAAAAATAATAAAATAATAATAAATCACAATAGAGGCAATATTTTTATGAAATAACAATTTTATTTTTAATAATGTATTCATAAAAATTTTGATTTATTGTTATTCTTAAAATGTTAATTAACTGACGCTTATTAAATAAAAAAAAAAAAACTTAAACACACACACAGTTTTTGAATCATCAAAATAAGAAAAAAATAATAAAAAAAACGTTAATCCAAGATGAATAAGATTTCATATAACAATTATTTATATCCAAATATGTAAATGAACAAATTAAAAGTGAACAAAATTAATAATGATGATAAAATACTTAAAAATAATAACAATATATATGTAATAAGAAAATGACTAATCATTCAATCATCAAGATTATATGATAAATTTAAAAGAAATATATACATACATATGTATGTACCTACATAATAGTAAAAACAAGAAAATAAAAAAAAATACGGTTTAACGTAACACTATGATGTCACAAGAAAATTTGATTTTAAAAAAATCTGTTTTTTTTTTTCTAATTTCTTTTTTCCTATTTATATATTTTTTTTCTTATCTATTTTATCAACATATTCTAAATATTCTTTTTTATTTATAGTACAAATTAAAATTTATAAAAAAAAATAAACAATTTTAAAAGAAAGAAGACAAAAAAATTTGAAAAATATCCCGAGGAAAACAGAAGAAAAGAAAAATTGTAAACAAAAATTAAAATAAAATAAAATTAATGATTTTTCACATTAAAAATGTCAATAAAATAGTTATATTTCACCGCCTACATACAACTTTAACAGATATTTTATACAATATACGTACAATATACATATTGTATATATGTACATATTATTGTAGTAATAAGGGAAAAACTTTCTCGTAAAAAATATATATACCTACATATATATAAATACGTATATGTGTGTATTTGTATAATATTGTATAAATTTCATTAAAAAAAAAAAATTCGTATTTTTACATTCCTTAGGCGGCAATTAATTTGAACCATTTCTTATACACACCACACCCTTTAAAAAGTTTTAGAAAAATTTATTTGTGCGAAGTATATATACATACATACAAAAGTAACCAATATCCTGTGAACAAAAAGTTCAACCACATAAATGGATATACGTACATATCTTATTTTGCTTTGTAAATTCTCGTTCACTAGGACATGATTCGATGTACATAAGATATTTTTCAATTCATTCCTTCATCGTGAAAATCCTACAGAAATTCAAGTTATGCTGTTATTTCTTGTAGTTACCACCCACATTTACATATACGATCTTAAATAATAAAATTTTGAATACATACATACATACGTAGCATATATCTCACACTTTTTGGGAACAAAAATATAAAATCCGTACAAAATTTAGTAAAATGAATGACTTTTGATAATATTATGCGAGTATTACGACGTAAAATAACGTACTATATAGTTTATTCAACTAAGAATTTCATTAAATAAAAAAATATATATGTACATATCTTTTGATCATTGATTTTTTGCCAAGGGTAATATTTTGGGTTATACGCGGGCTATAATGCTTTTTGTTTTTTATTCCGTTTTGTTTTTTTTCTTCTTTTTGGCAATTTTTTCTTTGATATTCTATTTCCTTTATTTCGTTTATTTTGTATTGTTTTTTTATAAAGTCTTCTGATCCTATTCCATTATTTTTCTTTTTTTGCTTTTTTACTTGATAATTGCTTTACATCCCTTTTTATCCTCTTTTGTGAATAATATTTTTATTAATTATTATTATTGTACTACTGAGATGTCGTCTATAAAAAAAAATTTTAAATTTATATACTTTAATTATTATTATTACCACTGTGATATTAAGGATTTTTTCTTTCCTATTTTTTTTTTTTTTTTTTGGCAAATAAAAAGAAGAAAAAAAAAATTTAAATATAAAAGGGAAAAAAAACATTGACAATGTATTTAATAACCTGCTTCTTCTTTATTTCATTCAGAGACTCCAGAAAAAATAAATGTTAAAAGAGACAGAAAAGTTTAAAGGATAATTTTTCACATTAGAAATAATTATTAAAAAATAATTTTGAAAAAGAATTAATTAAATATTAAAAAATTATACTTACATTAAAACTTTTAAAATAATTAATAATTCATGAAAAATACTAATCATTATTTCATGATATCAATTTCATGATTTTTCTCATGAAACACAATTTTTGTTTTTATGGTGATAAATTTTTTTGTGTAGTAAACTTTTTCAAAAAAAAAAAAAACTCACAAAATTGAAAATTTCAAAAATATTAAGTTCTAGTAAAAGCCATTTTCTTATATGTTTATTTTTTTCTTTTATTTTTTTTTACCCAATTTATTTCGGTATAAAATTTTTTTTGTTAAATTTTTTTTTTTCATTTAATATTTCTTTCATATTATGTTTGTCTTTTTTATTATAAATCTCAAAATCATCGATTTCAATTATTTACAAATAAACATAATAATAAAGTAATCATATACGTTTATGTATAACTTATAACATACAACAACAACAAAAAAAAACCTATTAACTACATGAAATGTTTCAAGAATCATTGAATTGAAATGTCAGAACGATAACATATCAAAGGTTAAATAACCAAACAAAGAAAAAAAAAAAGGTAGATACTTAACAAATCAAAATGTATGACATCAATTTGTGTCTACTCTTTAAATAGATATCCTCATTATAAAGGGAATCTTAAATCATTATTAGGTTTAATAAAAAAAAAAAAAATTTATAACGAAAAATGATCATCTTGTGATTGGTTTTGGTAAAATTAAAAATGATAAAAAAAGAAATTTTCAATACTTTTTTTTAAGTCGCCTTGTTAACTTTCATTTAAAGGCAAAAGATTTTCAAAAAATAGATTTGAGAAACAAGTTTAGGTTTTTTTTTAAAAAAAGGCTAAAAATTTTCAAATTTTTGTCACTTTAAAATTTTCTATTTTCAAGAAAATGTAAGCTTTTCTTTAGGTTAAAGAAAAATTAAAACCTTATTTTCAATTTCAAACTGAGATGTTCTTCTGCTCGCAGTCTGACGATAAAATCTGGCAAATTTTTAGAAATAAATTCAACAAAGCTGACACGTTGTTTTAGTGCAAAATGGGTTTATTAATAAGCAAAATTGTAGCATATGGAGTAAAATCCAACCAGAAAAAACCAATAGATTCCATTATTTCCATAAAAATGTACCGTTATTGGATCTTATTTCTTCAAAAATGATGTCAGGCTCTCGTTACGGTAAATGAACTGGACCAATTGTTTTTTTTTTTTTTTTTTTTAAAAACGTATGACATTGATCTAGAGAGATGTGATTTAAGCATATAATGGCGCTAGGTGCCATACATCGTCCGTAACCATCGACTTATTTAAATTTAAATTTTCAAGATAAGTCGATTTCGGGAAATGAACCAGTCGAATAGTCTCAAAAAAAAATGCAATTTGACACCTCTGTAAGACTACGTGAAGTCAATGGTTTACGCAGAAAAACAAGCTACAATTGACGCCTTCGAAGCCAACTTTGTCCAAATTATTCTTGACATACGATGGCCAGCAACGTTAAAAAAAGTTATCTAAAATTTGACGGCCAGAATGCGCTTCGTCAACAATAGCCACCGTGGCCACATATTCGAAATCATTTTTAAGTTAGTGTCATTAATTGATTTTTTAAATAAATGAAACTTTTGATTAAAAGCTAATTTTTTATGTTATTTTTTTTTTTTTTAATTCAAAGTTCTATAATACTGAAGAAAAAAACACTCATCTTTAAAAAAAGTCAAGTCAAACACAAAGTGCTTAACATTCACCAATTTAAACATAAATTTATTCTTAAACAGAAGTCTTTTAATACTTAAAAGCACAATAAATTGTGATAATTTTTATATTATAAGTAAATGTAGATTTATCATAATCTAATACACACAAGATAAAAAAGAAATTCCTTGAAAATACAAGAAAATAACTGAAAAAATTATGTGTTCAAGGAAATCAGAGACTTTCACTTTACACTCTGTTCTTTTTGTTTTTTTTTTTTAATAGCATATTTATATTTATATTTATTATTATTATTGAAGAAGAAGAAGAAGAGAAGGAAAAAAAAAAGTAAATACATAGTCAAGTATTTTTCTATAATATTTCTTGCGTGACTTTAATATAATATTTTGTATCTATTGAAGTATATTTATCTATTAATATAAATTTGTAAATATAATGTTATCATACACTATAGACTTCTCATGAGTGTAATATAATAGAATACATATGTAGTACAAGTATACGAAAAAATGTTGTATTTCATTTATTATTATTTTTTGTTATTTCTTTTTGAAAAAAAAAAAAAAATGCCTGTTTTCTTTCCATAGTAACTCTAACCCTAAAACGAAATATATATTTTTTCTAAGTTAATATGTGGGTGGTACATATAGTACATATAAGTAAATCTGAACTTTTCATTTCAACCCTACACCCAAAATGTGTATCTGTTTATTCTATAATATATTTTTTTGTGTTACACATGTGTCTTTTTTTTTTTTTTTTTCATGTACCTACGTAGTATGTAAATAGAAATATTTTAACAATTTATGTTATATGCATTTAGATAATGAATATAAAAAATTTTGTATTTATTTATGTTTATGTACCAACATATGTATATATGTTTACATATTCCTATATGTATTGTATATTTTATCAACATGTTTAAATGAAAACAAAATGAGAGAAAAAAAAAAAAAAAAAGAGGAATTTATTGTCCATTTATTACAGGTATGTTACTAAATTTATAACTTTAGTACACAATTTCATATCAAAGTGTTTATACATTGGTAAATCAAAAAATTATATATACTAAATTATATTATTGTGTCATATATACGATTTAAATGAAAATTTATTGATTTCTAACTGTACAATAATTTTTTACTATAATCGCAAAATAAATTTGAAAAAAAAAAAGGACGAAATTATTATTATTATATATATATTTTTTAAATTGTTGTAATATTTAAAAATATGAATAATTTTTATAATAACAGAAATTTCGATAATTATTTAACAAGATATTCATCAGATGGTGCATTAAGTGTTAGTGCTGTTGAATCATGGGCTGGTAAAAAATTAATTGAAGCTCTTAATCAATTACCATCAAATAAATTTGGTTCTACAAGTGATGTAAGAAAAATTATTTTAAAAGAATAAAAATTTGATTTTATTTTTTATTTTAAAGAAAAAACTGTGAATAGATTAATTTTAAATAATTACACTAGAAACAAAGTGTCTTTTTTTTTATGTTTTATATAATTAAAGTCAGTACAGATATGTAACAAGAAAATAAATCATTAATTCTCGAAGAACTGAAAGTTTTCAAAACTTTCTAGTGGTTATTTTACTAATTGTTCTATAACTCATTTTACATTGAAAGTTCCTTAAAACTCTTAAGGTTTCTTAAAAATGTCCTAAAAAAAACTACAAAATTAGACAATGTATCTTATTAGAACTGTCACAAAGTCATCCAACCAGTCATTAAGATAATTCGAGAGATTATTTTTCAGTAACGGATCTAGAATCTAAAAAACAAAAATTTAATGTAAACTTTTACAATTTTCTAACTTATTACATGTACATTTTATTGTACAAATTGTCTTTATAAATATTTTAAAAACCTACAGCTACTTTTTTTTTAATTACTGAAATTATATAAAATTTAGAATTTAATTTTAAAATAATTTCTGAGAAAAATTTGATATAAATTATGAAAATATGGTCTAGAAAACTCAAATTAACTTTGTTATGCTTTGGCTTAATTTGATCTCTAGTACCATCGGAAAGAAAAAGAAAGTTTGTTATTCTAAAGACTCATCAAAGTTGAAAGGTTTTAACATGTTAGCAGTAAATAAATATTCCTCAGTCTTATTACAGTTTCCAGCCTTGAAAGGAAGGGATAAAAAATATATTTGATACATAATATTGTGGGAGTTTAATCAAGGAAAAAATTCTATATAGAATGACATATAGAAAAAAAAATGTTCAGTGTTTGTATTGGAAAAAAAAAAATCGTTACTGACCAACCAGTGGATTGGTTTTCTGGAAAATGAACCAATATTATCACTCCTCATCCGATTTTGATAATGAAGTTTTAAAATAATTAGTGGAATGTAATCTACGGCAGAGTACTCAGAAATTAACACAAAATTTAAACACATCGCATAGTCCACTTATATGACGTTATTTGAAAAAGCTAAAGAAAATTATTAAACTGGTTGTTTGGGTTCCACGTGAATAACATTAAATTAACAGAAATTATTTATGACAACCCAGTAGTTGAAAATAGTTGAATATCAATAGAAATTTTTTTTTATTGATTGACGTAATTTAATAAAAGATATTTATAATTTTTTTTTCGAAATACTTTTGTCTCCCACATTCTAAAAAAAAAAGTTTACTTAAATTTATCAAACTAAATTTCCGTAATATTTTCATTGTAAAGAATATGTTTTTTTGTTTTGTGGCAAATGAGAAAAAAAAGAATACAAGCGATATTATAAAAATTAATTTACTATAAAATCATAATAAATCCTATCGTAAAGATACAAAAAAAAAATATGAGAGAAAAAAAAAACATTTTCCCATTAATCATTTTAAGTGAATTATTTAAAGGACATATTTCATTTCCTTTAAAAACGACATAATAATCTCATGTATTTTTTCCGGTCATATTTTATTTATTTATTTATTTTTCAATATTTTGTATTATTTTTTTTTAATCATAAAAAGCTTTTCATATTTAAAAAAAAAATAAAATAAAATGAAAATTTTTCATAAAGTTCATAAAAAAGTTCGTACAAAATAATAATAATAATTTTCAATCAATACTCGATTTTCTTAAATTTTTATCCTTAAATCCTTTCATATAATAAATGTACGGATGTATCTATAATATGTGAGTGTATATGTATGTACAATAATTCACATATATGGTATATCTAATATGATCTATTGATACAAATAAGAACATATTTCAAAATTAGAACAAGCAAAATACAAATAAAAATAACAACAAAAGTACTCAAAATAATAAAAATAAAAAGAATAAAAAGTTTTCTTTCTTAAAGGATTCATTGAGTACATACATATATACACTTTACAAAAACCATAAAGAAAACTTGAATTAAAAAAAAAACTACAATGAATTTCTTTTTCATTTTATGTATCTTAAATCCAAACACAATAAATTAAATAGGTCAAGTTATTTATAATTTGTTTTTCATTGATTTATTGGTTAAAGTAGTATAAGATATATGTTTTTATTACAATGCTCTTCTACTTCTACATATGTATGTATATATTAAATATAATGAATTTTCATCTTTACTATTATATTTTCACACGCCCATACATACACAAGAACACATACGGGTACATATATTTTTGAATGGTAGAACATGCATTGTAAATTGTGTATGTGCAATACTAAATTTAATTTTATATTTTGAAACTTTTCAAAAAGTTTTAATAACTATTATATTAAAAATTTTGAGAAAAAAAAAATCGTATTTCAATTCAAATTTTCCAAATTAAATACAGGGTGTCTAATTACACAAAACTAATCGGAATAATTTGTATATTTTTGCCTTAAACACAAAGCATTTTCAAAATAATCATTTTTCAGACTAAAAAAAAGATTTATTCGATTTAAATTTTTTTAAATACAGGGTGTTTTATTAAAAAAAAAATGAGACAAAAAATCAGTATGAATGTCTCAACAAATGTCATTTTATCTTTTTGTTGGTAAACATTACACATCAGTTTTCATGGGAAGTATTACAAGCTAAAATTAATAAATTGAACCCTTGCAGAAAGCTGATTTTTAACAATGTTGAAGGATTAAATTAGATCGATAGATCGCCCTAGAAAGAGATGGTGAGACGAAGTGCAAGAAAACATCAAAAACTTGCAAATTAATTGA
The DNA here is from genome assembly GCA_939192795.1 of Bombylius discolor. Lineage (NCBI taxonomy): Eukaryota > Metazoa > Arthropoda > Insecta > Diptera > Bombyliidae > Bombylius > Bombylius discolor. Next base: position 13,539,274 of record OW584241.1, on the reverse strand, counting down.
TGGCAAAAAAAATAGAGAAATACAGAAAAATATCCGTGTATATTAGCGGAGGCATAGGTCCTTTTCGGGACTGTTTCGCCGTAGAAAAAGAAGTACCAACTGAGAAACAACATAAATTAATTAAATTTATTTGATTTTCTTTTTGTGTTTTTTCCCAAATATGAAACACAATCTTTTAAAAAATTGAAATTAATTTAATAAATTCAATTAATTAAAATTGAATTTAGAATTTTGTTAAATTCATGCCCCTGCCATTGATAAATTGTTTGCCAAAAATTTAACCACATAAATTTTCTAGCCAAAAGGATACAACTAATTTGTCAAAATGAACAAAAGAATATCATTTTCGTAAACATGTATAGGTAAAATCAACATACAACGTGCATATAAATATACATACATATATTCAACCCACTCAACAAAATTTGAGTCCTCTATATATTTTTTTTTTTTGTTCCTTTTCAAAAGGATATATTTAAGTATTGAATGGTCTGAGGAAAATTAATTAAAATTATAGAATGAATTATTCATTCTTTTGGAATATTCTTTTTAAAAGAGTCATTCTTGTTGTTTTTGTTTTTTCGTCTTTTCGATGAAAAATTTATAAAGGACACATAAATTTAAAAAAAAAATCATCAATTATTATACAAAACCAAGTAAATTAAAATTATTAAAGGTTATTAGTTTCTTTTTAGTCCCTATTATACGTTCACATTGGACGTTTGTATCAAAAAACAAGCTTTATGCATAACATATTATTAAAAAAACCATTTAATAATTTTATAATACCAAAATTGAAACACAAAAAAAAAATTCTTTTTCAATAAAATCCATTAAAATTTTTCTTTTTTAAAATAGATAATTGTATAATAACGTTGTGATACACACATCGATCTATTAAAATGTACATATACGATGATCTATGTATATATTTTTCAAAAGTTACGATATAGAAATGACCAACTTCTTTATAGATTTTTTTTTTTCTTTTAATTTTACATAAAAACATTATCATCTTCATTGTTGGGTGTTCCAGTGTATACATTATAATATGTGTATAGATACATAGATAGATACATGACATTAAAATATAAAATAATAGAAAATACGTAGATTGTATAGTATGTATATCCATAACATTGCAGCATGTTGACAAAACTCTATATATACAAAACGGATATGTGCAAAGTGAAAATTAATGGACTCTCGGGAAATTTCATCAGAAATTCATTGAAGAAACTTATGAAATATTTAATGTTGTCGTGTGAAACTGTGAAAATACTTAATGTATATATTATAATGTATAACTACAAATAACCCTAATACAACATGATTTTGCACGGTTTCAATGCAAATATTTTAGAAAATTTCAAAAATATTTAATTGAAAATTTTCATATTAAAAACAGTTTGTAATTTTGAACACAACAGATTTTTATGAATGAGTTTCTTGAAAACTAAGCTAGCACAAGAATCCGTATGGTGATGAAAATTAATAGTGGGTTCAGAATTTTTAAAGTAAAAAAAAAAGAATAGCAGAATCGGTGGAATAAAAAATATCAGAAGAATATATTAGAATATTTAATACAATCGAAAAGTCAGAGAGTCTAGGTTAGGTTAAATTAGGTTTGAGGATCGATGGATAAGAATATCCTTGAGTACGCAGACAGCAGAGTTAATTATACTCAGTAGCCTGTCTCTAGTCTAGTAGAATCTCGTTTTTCTAATAAACGAGAGGACTCTATTTCGGGGTTGAGAACACATGTCTTCTATTAATTCTCATTTCATTAGGATCCCACATACATATGTATGCTTATTCTAAAGGAGGCAATACAACTACAAAGGTTTCCGCTTACTCCAGACAAACCCTACATGTAGGGTCTTGAACCACTTTCATGACCGACATATGGGTGTTAGTTCTCTTCAGGCTTTTTAACAAAACCCAAAAAAAAAAAAAGTTTGTAATGAAAACTCAAGTTAACAGTTTGAACAGTCCAAGACTCATTAGGTTGTAGTGCCAGTGCCAAGGAAGAAAGAAAGTCCACGTTATATGAGGGTTACACATATACATTATATTATTTTAGATGACTAAACAATTGTTATATATAGAATACATTAAATTTTAAATATGACTATTAAAGACGATATGCTTACGATATTAATTATTCTTACATACTTTATTCAAAATCTGTATGAACATTTTAATGCATTTCTACATGTATATGTACATACATATAAATTATATGAAATATTTAAGATAAACTTGAATAAGAAAAAAATTAAAATAAAATAAAAATATTCATTCTGTTATATATATGATAAAGGATATCCTGCTAATGTTAGAAAATACTTTTTTATCTAACTTAAATTTCATGACATAATGTTAAATAATATCTAAGAATTACCATTCATTCTCAAATAACTGCATATTTATATATATGTTTTACACTAATACCGCTCTACATATATACAAAATACAAATCCATAGAAAATAAAATAAGTAAAAAAAAAAAAAAAATAGAAAATTTGTCACTGTTAATTTGGTTTTATTTTGTATTTCAATGTTTAGTTTTTTTTTCATTTATTTAATTAAATATTTCATTTTAATTATCACATCATGAACATCATCATCATCATCAGGATTATAAAAAATTCCCTATTTTCTTCCTCTCGTTTACTATTATCTTCTTTTAATTCCCTTTTTTTAAATTTAAAACATTTGAAATAATAAAATTTATTTGTAGATATTTTTTTTCTTTATTTTATTTTTATTTTTTTTTTTTAAATCATTAATTTCAGATGAGATTTCAGCAAAAGCAACAACAAGAACGTGAAAGACGTAAAATTGAAATGATTGGAGATATTGTTATTGGTAAAAATAAGATTACTGATGATATTAGGATTGGTAATAATGATACAAAAACAACAATAATGACAAAAAAAACAGCAGCAGCAGCAGCATCAACAACAAAAACAGTAACAACAACAAAATCAAACAGTATTAATAATATTGAAAAAAAATCATTAAGTTCATCAATTGGTGCCGGAAAGGTAAGAGAGTAAATGAGTAATATTACGGAGAAAAAAAAAATTTGATAAAAATAAAAATCACAAAAGAAAGGTATTTAGTTTTTTTTCATTCTTCTTAATAATTAACTTGTATTTGTAATCTTTATCTTTTTTATCTGAAAATATACAGATACATATATATTTAGATACTATATTTACAGGATAGTGAAGTTATGTAACTTCTATTCAATACATATACCTGTAAATTTTTTTTTCCTTCTAAATATTTTAAATACGCACAACACCTTTTTTTATTAATTGAATGAAAAAAAAAAAATAAACCGTTTTGACAAAAAGTAATTATCTTATTTTTACCCGAATAATGAATTTAAAAAAAAAAAATAAAAGTTTTCTGAGGAGCAAAAAAAAAAAAAATTGAAAAAAATTAAAATCTTTCCCATTGGGGAAAAAAATCAATTTTCAAGGTTAAATTAATTTAAAAAAAAAAAAGAAAAAGAAAAGAGAAATTAAACCCTCCTCAAGATGATTACGTGTCATATAGTACTTTTGAACTTTTTGGTGTTGTTGTTGTTGTACGTGCCCTTAATTTCTGTAACATTTGTTGTATCTTTTTGTATATTTTTAACATTTAATGAAAATTTTTATTTTGTTTCAATGAATATACATAAGATACACACTATGTATGTACAATGTACATACATATGTATAAACAAACTAAATTGATTTTATGATAAGATAGATAATGAATACAGTAACACAAAGTATATAAGATACTTTAATTATATCAAGCAAGAGGGAGAAAATTTAAACATTATTTGGAAAATTAATAATAAGTTTACGAAAATGAAAACAACATTTTTAAATTAGTTTTTTTTTTGTCAAAGGTTGTAGAAAATTTCATGAAATACATTGTATTGTATTGTGTTGTGTATTTAATTGAAATTCGCATGAAACTAATTGTATTGTAGTATATATTAAATTAAAGCAGGATGTATCTGTATGTACATAATATGTACTCTTTTATAGATCTTTCTGTTTTTTCTCTTGAAAAATCTGTTTCGTAACATCGAAGGATATATATGGGGGAAAGTAAAGGAAAATTACTTTGGTCATAGTAGTTTCAATTAACAAAACTCATTTTATAAAAGATACTTTAGAGAGAAAAAAAAAAAGTATTGTAAAAATGCAAAAAATGATAATAACAACAATTTGTATAGCGAAAAGAATTTTCAAATTATAAAAGATAAAAAAATCATAAAAAACAAAAACCATTTCAAAATTCATCTAATTTTTCTAAAAAGCTAATCAGAAAAAAGTATAAAAAAAAACGTGGCTAAAACGTTTAAGCAAAAATCCTTAAAATAAATCCTTGAAAGGTAGATCATATTTTCTATATTCAACAAAAAAAAAAAAGATTTTCGTTCCCATTGCGAGTATAAATGTGTTTTCTGTGCACTTATAGAAATTACTGTTTTATACTTTTAGGAATAAAATTAATTTTGTATATACTTAGGTACAATCACTCAAAGTATTATTTTCAACAATCAATAAGATTCACTATATCTACAAATCACAGAAGAATATGATATCAAAGATTATATTATTAGAATGAATTTTGAATGTGTTTTTTTCTTTAAACGTGTGATACGATTGTCTTTTTTATGTAAAATAAAAATAAGAACATAAAGAAAAAAAAAAAGGTAAAAATTCAAAAACTTTGTATCTGTATCTCAATTTTATTTTATCTAAATGCAAAATAATTTAAAATATACAATATCTTACACAATGGGTAAGTTCTTAAAAATTTTAATAAGATAAAATCAATAAAGATTACGGGGGAAAAAAAAACAAAAAGAATAATCTTCAATATTCAAACTGAATTTTCGAATGCACTTCAAATGAATAAGATATCAGACATATAATCTTCAAAAAATTTATATTCTAAAGCTATGACACTTTATACTTTTTCTGTATTTTGTAGGTAAACTTTGTTTAAAAAAAAAAAAAAAAAAAACAAGAACATTGAAGATTTTATGTCTCAATTTAAAATAGAAATCTTCCAAGAGATATAAATTTTTAGATTTAACGTTTCTTTCTTTTTTTCCTATTCAATGAATTTATTTTGTATTTTTTTTTTTTTTTTTTAGGTACGTCAAATGTTTAATGAAAGACGACAACGAAGTACTGGAATTGATAAAAGTTATCCATTAAAACCAATTCCACCTAGAACATCAACAAATATAACAGTATCACGAACAACAACGACAACAGCATCTGCAATTAATTCAACACAAAAACAAATAACAACAACAACAACTTTAAAACAAATAAATAATAATAATTCAAGAGCTAATTCAACATCTAGTTTACAAAAGAATGATATTTTAAATGGTAATACAAATAATTACAATAATAATGGCCACGTACAACAAGAGACTATTGACAATGAAACTTTTCCTTCGGGTACGCTATAGAAAATAATTTTCTTTTATTTTTTAGAAAAAAATGAACAAAAGAAAACTTTAGATTTTCTTTAATTAACTTTCTTTCTTTTTTTTTTCGTTTAATTTAAGATGCACGTTTCAGTCCAGACAATGACGTTTTAGATGGTCCAATATCATCAAAATTACCAAATGTTGGAAAACCTAAAAATGGTATAATTCATGATGATAAAAATAACAATCAGAGTAATTCAAATTTAAAATTGAAACCGGTTGTTACAAAAAAGACACCTCCAATAATAAATGCATCATCAATTAATAAAAATAATAAACAATACACCCTTCCACTAAGTTCATCACCGGTAAACAATACGAAATCAACAACGCCTACTACTACGATTTCATCAAAATCAAAGGTGATTTTTTTGTCAAAATTATTGATTTAATGATATTTTTTTAAATAGCTATTATATTGGTTTTTCTCAAAATCTAAAGTCTCCTATTTATTTTGTTTTTTTTTTCTCCTTCCTATATTTGATTTTTTTTTTTTTAGATTGAATCTTCTCGTACAATGAATATTAACAAAAATCCAAAAGATGAAAAGAATACAACAATAAGTACTGGTAATAACGGTTTATCAACATGCCGTATTTGTAATCGTAATTTTAATTCAGATCGTTTAGAAAAACATGAAAAAATTTGTGAAAAATCAGCTAATAAAAAACGTAAAAAATATGATGCAGTTAAACATCGTGTTGCTGGTACTGAAGTTGAAAAATATGTTAGAAAAACTTCAAAAATTGGTGGAACAATAAAATCAAATACAAGTAAATTAACAGGTACAACAACAAAATCAATAAATCCAACTAATACAACTAATAATAATAATGGAAATAAATCATCAAATTGGCGTAAAACTCATGAAGAATTTATAAATACAATACGTGCTGCTAAACAAATGAAAGCACATTTAGCTAAAGGTGGAAAATTATCTGATTTACCACCACCACCACCATCGGAAAATTTAGATTATGTTCAATGTCCTCATTGTAGTAGAAAATTTAATCAAGGAGCAGCTGAAAGACATATTCCAAAATGTGCTAATTTTCGTCATAATAAACCTAAAACTGGTAGTACTACTACAAATGCAATGAAAAGACGAGTTTAAAAAACAAAAAAAAAAGAACAGAATAAGCATTAAAAGATTTTTCTCAACTTCAATTGGATTATAAATTTTCTTTTTTTCTCTTTTTTTTGAATAGAAATTATTTAACAAAAATGTGCTTTAGATTACAAATGGAATTTGAATGATTAAAGTACATTTCAGAAAATAAAAAAGGATTTAAAAAAAAAATGCATCTAATAATATTTATAACGAATGCTGACTAACTTACTAAAACATTTTTATATAAATTATTTCATATGTGATATTTGTTGAAAAAAAAAAAAAAATAATAATTACCTAATTAAAATTTTAATTAAAAAAATAATAACAAAGATTTTTCACTTACATCATTTTATAGTTCACTTTCAGCACACATCAAGGATACTTTAAAATTTTTAATTTACTTGAATCATCTAAAGAAATCCCATGAAAATATCCAAGAACCAAGACAAAATTTTAAAGGTATTTTTTTCCAATTAATTGAAAAGACAAAAATTCATTGATAAAATTTATTTAATCAGAAATATCTTCCATTTTATTTGGAGGATCAATAATTGTTTTAATAGCATCTGCAGCTGTTGGCATATCAAGTCCTTCAACAATATATGCTAAATTATCTAATGTAGCATCAACATCATCTTCAAACCAAATACTTAACATTGCTTTACATTGTGCTATCGGTGTTGGATTTTCTGTTTCAAAATATAATATTTCATCAGCTGAATAACCTAATTTTTTTCCAAGTTTTTTCCAATCTGCACCAATCTTTCCAGATATATCTTCAATAATTTCTTTTGTAACTGGATTAGTTTTATGTGTATTTTTATCATCTGGTGTTAATTGTTCAGTTTTTAATAATTCTGGATCTTCTGTTTCTTCAAATGCAACACTTTCTTGTTCTTGTGTTTCAGTTGGTTGTTGTTCTTCTTGTATTTCAATTTTTGTTTCAGCTTTATCTTTTTGAATTTTTTTTCGTACACTTTCTAAATAATCAGAAACTTTATATGATGGAGTATTAAAAAGTGTAAAGAAATGTGGTGATTGTCGAGCAAGTAAACGTAATGCACGCCATTCAAATGATGGATCATTCTTTTCACGTGGATTTTCAAGATATGTCTCAAGTGGTGGTAGAAAATTACGATCTTCACCTTTACATGCTTGTAAATTATCGGGGCATAGATTCCATAGACGTGTCATTTCATTACTAAAAAAAAAAAAACAATGTTGCATATTGTTACAAAAAACTTTTGAATTTAATTTTATTTTTACTTACTTTCCAAGATAAAACTTTTTATGCCTGTAAGCATCTTTGACTAAATCACCCAGGGATTTTTTAGGTCGTTTAGCAACTGGCTTCGATGGTTCTTCAGTTATTTCTGGTTTTTTAAATTCCTTACAACCTTCATTTTTCCAATTATTCCACAATTCTTCACGTTGCAACATGTGTTGAACAGTTTTCGCAAATTTTTCACCTTCTGGTGGTGTCTCTTCGATTAATTTGTAAATTTTTGTTTCTGTTTCCTTGATAAATTCTACTTGCGATGCATTTAAATTGTAAGATTCCCTATTCAAAAAAGAAAAAAAAAATACAAAAATTCAATTAATTTTAATAATTTAAAAAACAAATATCAAATTTTGAACTTACGCTTTAAATTTAACAACTGAAGATAAATATTGAAATAGTATTAAAAATTGTACCAAAACTGATCTACGAAAATTCGAATCGGACAATTGTAGAGCTAACAATTTTGGATTTGTTAGAAATTTAGCAAAGAAATGTTCAGAATTTCTTATTTGTTGTTCAGTTTCCATAGAATCATCAGATTTTCTTTTATTAGATGTTATAGATCTTTGCTCTTCTAATTTGAAACTACTAAAAGCTGATAAAACGCTTGAAGCATGCTAAAATTAAATTTCAATTAAAAAAAAAACAAAACTGTTAAACAAAATTCCACAATAACTTACACTTGCAAATGTTTTCCATTGAACTTTATTATAACATTGATTTGGATTTCTGAAATAATCTTGTAATGCCCAAAATTTACAATATAAATTGTAATCAATTTGTACTGGTATATCTTCAATTGTATCACCTAAAACTTCACCCATATCTTTACCATCAATACCATATTCAGTTATATTATCTAAATTAAATTCTGATATAATATTTAAGCCAGAACGTTCAGAAAATGGAAAAAATTTTGCAAGAAATAGCAATATTCTACCACAAAATACTGTATTTTGTGATCTTGATAATCTTCTTAGAAGATCATTACACATTCTTAATAGATTATTTTTACATGCAGTAAAAAAGCATTCTTCTTTCCATACTGCAACTTTATCTTCAACAAATGAAAATATTTGTTCACATTTATCCAATGTAACTGCATCGAAGGCATCACCCAATAATACAACAGGAACTGTTACAGATACAATATCTTCACGTGCTGCTTCAACAGAAAATGCAATTAATTGACCAATTTTCTCAATGTCATTGATTAATTCGTACATCAGAAATTCTCTAAAGGATTGATCCAATGCTGGTTTTTTATCAGCATCATTGTTATTTTTAAAGGAATCATAATCAATTTTTAAAATTTTCACATTATTTGCAGTGAATGCTTTTCGAACGGAATCCTGAAAAATTAAAATAGATTAAGCAATTTATTATTTTAAGAATTCGACGATTTGTTTACTGACATTAAAACGTTTGTGGAGTCCATTGAAATTAACTGAAGCTGCTTTGGACTCCAATGAAGAAGACGATCGTAAATTTCTACTCATGTTGTATAAAATTCTTAAGAAGATATAAATAACAAAATATCAATAAATTGGAATAAAAGAAATTTATAAATTAAAAAAATTTTTTTCATTATTTCTCACTTACCTCAAAAGTCAATCAACAATTGAAAGACAGCGGTCACACTCGTAAGTCGCAGCGCGGCTAAACAGTGCTAGGAGAACACAAAACACCCAGCATTTTTATGACTGGAAATTTTTTTATAGGAATGAAATTTTGTTTAACAAACAATCGTTAACTTTTATGACTTTTAACTTATCATTTAAAAAATATGTAATTTTCAAATTTTGTATTTTAGATTTCTTCAGTTACTATTTCTGATAAAATTTCCGTGACTGAAACAAGGACAAGTCGCTGATATGCAGCCCCTCTAGCAGTACTCATAAACTGTCCCCAAAAAATGCCTTTTATTGTCAGACACCATGTGATGTTATTACACACTGGACTGACTGAGACACTATAAAATAAACATCTAACACAACACTGAACACAGCTGTTAAATAAACAAACAAGAAACAACCAAACAAATTTAGCTAGCCTGTTGAAGTTTTTTTTTTTTTAATTAAAACCAAAAAACAGTAGTTTTAAATATTTATCAATATCTGCTTAAAGTGTATCGAAATGTCAGATTTCAAGAATAATTTACGAAAATTGGAATATCCGATTTGTGCGAAGGAAGCACTCATTCAAATAGGTAAATATCTCATTCATACTCTGTGCCATTGAAAAAAAATAATAATCAAATTCTCAATTAATTTTCAGAGAATCTTGTTATAAATCGAGGAAAACAGGACTTTGTGATGGATCTTATAGCCGAATTTGTTTTCTTAGAAAAAAATAGAGACACCGATAACAGAATATCCCCATATTTAATATCATCAATTTCCTTGTTACAAGAATTTCAATTGGTTGTTGTACTTTGTGAATTTTTTTCTAGACCAGGACCAGATGCAACACGAAATGCAGTTTTCTTATCATTATTTGGAGGTACAATAACTCCGAATAGATCTAGTGTTTTAGTTAAACTTATAAGTACATCGGTATCAGGATCAATAGCACCATTATTATGTGCCGCTGGTACATGGATGCAACAATTGGGTTGTACATCAATTCCAAGCTCTGAACTTGCTCAAAATTTAGTAAAAGACTTTGTTATTTTTTCAAAGAAAACATCAGAACAATTAAAACAATTGCCATTAGTTGCACCAAGGTTTGATATTATCTAAAGGAAAATAATAACGGAAAAATTAAAATAGTTTCTTTCTTGTTTTTAGATTTGCAGCAAATTTCATGACAGCTGTTGCAGATTTGTATATGAATGATCTTAAAGGCACAATTGTAAGTCCACCAGATATGCTTTTGGAAGTTTTTACAGAATGGGTGAGTGAGTTTTTATTTTTGGAAACTTCTTTATTACTCATATACTTTTTTTTTTCTTTTTTTATTTCAGGTGACTGAAAATCCAAGTTTATGCCTAGCTTCACAACAACCTTTAGCTTTACCAACTGGTGCAATTGCAATGCCTGTTGTTACACCACTTGCCGGTTTAATACGTTGGTGTGTTTTAGCTCCAATATACAATCCAAAAGGAACATATAATAAACTTCATTTAGCTATATTAGAGACATTATTACAAATACCACCAACAAATGGTCCACCAACAGCATTAAATTCTCAACATTTAGCATTAATTGTAAATCCATTAAAATTACATGCTAGAAAATTAAAAAATGAACAAAATATTAATCCAGAAAATGATGAAAATTATCAGAATAGTTTAGAACGTTTTGCACAAGCTGTACAAATATCATTATCATCAAAATGTATTTATGGTAGTATACCTCAATTACTTTGTTTATTAGAAACATTACCAACAAATAGTTTAATGGATATTGTTATAAAAGCGCATAAAAATTCATGAGAAAGGGTAACAGAAAAATAAAAAAAAACGAATATATTTAAAAAAAAAAATTAATTAAATATTTTTTTTATTACATTTAAAATGGTTTAAATTTTCTAGATTTTTTCATTGTTTCAAGTTTTTCTTTATCCTCTTCAAATTTCTTACGAAGATTAACGATATTTTTCATTTTAGATTCTTTTATTTGGAACGTATAGAAATTTTTTAATTCTTTCTTTTTACGTTTCTTTTCTAATTTATCTTCTATTTTACCAATATTTGTATCAGTTTGTTCAAAACCAGAATTTTTACCATGTTTTGTAACTTTTATCCAACCATCATCATCAATTTCACCAGATTTTTCCGTTTCTTTAGCTAATTTCTCTTTTTCATCATATATTTTCATATATTCATCAATTTCATTTTTTAATAATTTCTCATCATAAATTTCATTTAAATAATCTTCTGTCCATTTTTTTAAACCAGATTTTATAATACTAACACCAGTATTTTCATCATATAAATGTAATTCATTTACTTTTAATACATTTTGTACAGCTGTTGTTGTTTTAAAAACAATATATGCAATTTTAAAACGTAATAATAATAATTTTAGTTGATAATTAAGAAATTTATCATTTATTTGTTGAATATTTGTATCATCATCAGATTTTTCGGCAAATATTATATTTTTAATTTCACCAAATTTTTCAAATGCATAATGTAATTCATTTTCATTAATATACGGTGGAATATTTAATACAAAAAGTGTACGACCAGTTGGCTTTTCTGGATCTTTAGTACGAATTGAATGTTCTTTTGCAAAAATTGTATGATAAGTTGTAGAATTTGGTTTATTTTTAAGCGTTAATACTGGAAGGAAAGAAAATATTATGTGTAAATTAATTTGAAAAATAAAAGATAAATTTAAATTTTTCTAAATTTTTTATTTATTTTTTTTATCTCACTTTTATGAAGCCATAAGATGAAAGCAAAACAGAAAAAAACAAGAAACAAAAATATTGTGAAAAACAAAACAATTGCTCTTTTTATCTTATCTAAAAATTACAATATAATAACTTTTTTATAATTAAAATTAAATACATATTATCTATTCTTCCTTGTATTTATAAATATATTTTTTTTTTCCTAAATAAAGGTTCCAAAATATTTTTTTTTCTTAACTTCAATATGGATATCTCTTTTTTAAGTTTATCTAAATCTAAAACAATAATTCTATTGATAAAAAGATCACTAACGAACATAAAAAAATTCATTCCAACAAAAATCTAAAGAATTTTGAAAAATTATTCAAAACTGGATTTTTTTTTCTCTCCTTGATTTGGTGCCATTGTAAATCAGGATCGTTTAAATTTGTAATGCTCGTTTTTTTTTTTTTTTTTTTTTTTAAAAAAAGCGAGTACAACATAATACAGATACAAAAATTTAAAAATTTTGTTTCAAAAATCATTGAAATGTAAAGGAAAAACTGATTGTCTTTAGTTCACAAAAATTTTGAATATTAGGCTACGTTTCAGAATTAAACATTGTTGAGCTTGAACATAACATTATATGATGAATTCATTTTGATTGTAGGTAGGTTGTGTTTATTAATGTTATGTTTTTGTATTTCGATGAATAAAAAGACACAAAACAAATTACCAGCTACCAAATAAAATTCATAATTGATGGGAAGATTTGTGGCAACATACATATGTTGAATATTGAAACGCAGTCTTCCTACATGCCTACATATTTATTCGTTAGTGTGTTGTAATAATAATTATACATAATTAAAAAAGAAAACTGTAATAATTTCTAATATAACATAATAAAACATAAATTTCAAAAAAAATTATTTAAATATTAAATTCGAATTGTTTTATTTAATTCTTTTGATGGTGATGAACTACCAATAATTAATTCTTCATCTGATATTAACATTTCTGATTCAGAATTATTACTAATAATATCATCGATAATTTCATTATTATTACCGCCATTTATACTATTATTATTTCTTAATAATAACAATGGACGATTTTTAAATAATTTTAATTTACGTTTTTTTAGAATTTTTCTACAATATTTTATTTTATTATTTTGCTGTTGTTGTTGTTGTTTTTTATTATATTTATAACGCATTAAAAAATTATCTGTTACCCAAAATATGAAAATATTTACAAAAAATGGTATTATTAACATAACAAGAGCTAATTCATATTTTGGATTTATAAATGGTGATAATATAAAATTTTTAACATTATCCCAAAAATCAAATTGTATTATTAATGTTGTTAATAATTTAATTAATGCCATTAAACCAATATATATAATTGTTTGATGTATCCATGATTTTGGTGTTGTATATTCACCAAAATTAATTGATTTAAAATTTTTATTTTTAGCTAATAAATGACATATTCTAATACCAATATATATTATAAATAAACCAATTGTTGAATCTAATAAAAAATTTATAATATACCATGTACATGGATCACCTTGAAATAATGGTGCTAAATAAACATTTGTTAAATGTATCACAGCCGCACCAATTCCTTGTTTTGAGGTATCATACCACCATGTTTTCCATGGACGACGTATATACGGTGGTTCAAAAAAACGTTTTGCAACTAAACAGCTAAATGCTAAACCAGCTAATATACCTTGTAAAAACCATCCATAACCATCTGTTAATGAATCTTTACTACAATGTAAACTATTCCATTGTATATTTCCTTCTACATAATCATTTTTTCCTTCAATAATATCAATATTCTTTGACATGTTCATTATTTATGAAATAATAATGATTATGATTTTATTTTTTTATATAAATTTTAAAATATGATAAGTATACATTTAATTTAATTAATATTTTTTTGTTTCTATTTTTTTTTTTTAATATAGGTACTTAAGATTCAGTCTGTATTTTAATCTTTTTTTTTTTATTTTTAAAAAAATAAAATAAAGTACAATTTAATTATAAAAAAAAAAAATGTTGAATTAATTCGTGGCTAAAATAACAATTGATGTCACACAATAATATGCTTAACAGATAGGTTCTTTTAGTTACATGTAATATCATCAGGTAATTAGCACCGATTGATTTTTTTTTTTTAATGTTTTTCTTTTTTTCTTGTTATAATTTAATTATGTACAATAGTGAATTATTTCGTTTTTCTTTTTCTGTATTTGATTCTTAGTATAAAATTCTTGTTCTTTTTTTCTTCTTTTTTTAAAAAAAGAATTGTAAAAAAATGATTATTTTAGATTCCTTCTTCCCGCATTGGAGTTTATTTTATTTTGTATATCATTTGCCTAACAACTGCTTTCACCTAAAGGCTTCAAATATATATTATTTATTATAAAATCTTAAAAATACCTATTTTAATATTAAATACTTACATTTATAACTGTCGATGCCACTCATTTTGTTTTAAACTATTTTTTGTTTTTTTGTTTTTCCTTTTTTAAAATAAAAAAAAATTCCTCTTAACTAACTAATAAGCCACAGTTCACGAAATTGACGAAATCAAAACCAAAACGCATGCAACATTTCTTCTTTTAAGTTCTTTTATACAAAAGAAAGAAGAAGATACTTTTGTGACAATTTTGACATTTCAATTCAGCAATTAGCACTTGTTGCGGTAGAAAACTGTTGCCATATGCCATGTCATAAAAACAAAAAAGCATACTTTTAGGATAAGGTAAAAAAAAACCTTACAAATCAGTTATATTTAAATTGAGTATTTTCATTTTTTTTTCAATAATTTGTCAGATGTGGTTTGTAAAGAACAAGTTAAGTAAGTTAAGTAGAAAACAACAACTGGAGAACAATTTTCTTTTTTGTTATCTCCAAAAACATAAAAAATCTGTCGTTTCTCTTTGCGCTACAACGTGTAAGGGCGCGATATGCTTTGTGAGCCCAAAATGACCACGAAAAATTGATTATAAGCCGTGGAAGCTGACCTAAAACAAATGGAGATTAGAAATTTCACGAGATCTACTCAAGACCGAACAGCTTGGATAAGAATATCAGAAAAAACTATGGTCCACCAAGGAATGTAAAGATAAGTGTAAGAAGAAAAGGCACAGAATGAAAACGTCATATTAAAAATCTAAATTAACATCGACGCGATTAGAACAAAATCGAACGTGTATGATCGATGAACGCATGAACAATTTTCTCATCGATAATGGCACACATTGCCGTCACTTAATCATGGTTCAAACTTCAAAAGATTATGTACTAAAGTTTTTGTTTTTACCTAACACTTCGTTCTCGTTTAAATTTTACACACGCGCATCAATTTTAATCGAACAAAATGTTACATTTTTTGACTTTTTAGAAAAGTATATTCCCGATGGGCCTAGGAAGTTTAAATTTTAAATGGGAAAAAGTTATAGGGTAAAATGCACAAAAATACATTTTTTTTTAAACAACTTTTTTTCCCCTCTATGATGCTCTCCTTTATCCATACCCTTAAAGAAAGTGTGCATTTAAATTCTTGAATTATTTTCTGACCTAGTGCATTTTATTTGACTCAAATCAATGCAACACAGTCTGAGATATAATAGTTCAAAGTTAGCAATTGAAATGCACACTTTTTTGAAGGATTAGAGTATATTGATACAGCTACAGCGCTAGCCGCTAGCACATACAGGAGCAAAACGAATAGGGGAAGAAATTAGGGAAGATAAAGCGAAAACAGTGTGAATATTTCTAGATTTATGTGAAAATGAGAATAAAAAACAAATAAAATATCAAGAAAAAGAAAAAAAAAAACAAAAACAAAAATGGATGATTATAAGCACATAATAAAATAAATACCGCAGAAATTAACAGTTTGTATTCCTTACACATTAGGTAAATTTTACAAAACATTCTTTGAAATCCCATGAAATACATTTAATTATTAATCATATTTTTCCATGTATAAAATTCCAAGACACGTTTTCAATTTACAAGGTTTACAAGGACACGAGGAATATTAACTATGAAAATAAATTATCTTGTTGAAACGTTTTTAAATTGAATCATGTTAATAATGATTATAGTAAACTTCATTTTTTATTCAATTTAATGGTTTTACTATCTTGAATAAATATCTTTTACAATTTTAACTTTAATATATATGTGTGTGTGTATTTGTAATAGCATATGTTTTAGCAATATACTAATGTTATAATTTT
Source organism: Bombylius discolor (assembly GCA_939192795.1). Lineage (NCBI taxonomy): Eukaryota > Metazoa > Arthropoda > Insecta > Diptera > Bombyliidae > Bombylius > Bombylius discolor. The sequence goes on along the minus strand of OW584241.1, from coordinate 13,522,740 downwards.
TCATTTAGTTTTTTTTTTTTTTATATTTCTAATGCATCATATTAGTTAGTGTTTTTGTTAAATTATATACAATAACTCTTTTTCTTTTCTTTTTTTTTTTTTTTTTTTTTTTTTTTTTTTTAAATAAAACGAAATTCTTCAATGTAGTCATTAACATTTTTATTATTTACATTTTCAATAAGTGAATTATATTAACAAATTGTCAATAAAATCAAATAAATTTTGAATTAAATATTCAAAAATTAAAAATTCATCTTTACTATTCAGACATTTACATACTCTTTAAAAATAGTACCTATAATTACATTATTTTCATCAGAAATCAAATTATTTTCATATTTTGATAATGAGGTAATATTTTTATTCGAAATGTAATTATTGCATAATTAATAATTCTGTTATGATATAAAAATGATATATAAATTCAAATAAGATTTATTTCTAGTAAGTTTTTATTTTAAACCATCAAGTGAATGTGTACGGTGAATAAAAAAAAAAAAGAAAAAAAAAAGAGTTATTTGTGAAAAAGAACACCTATTTTAAATTTTGAATAATGATTTGGAAAACTCAAAGAAAATATTCAGTTTTTAAATATGAATTTGAAAATTTCATAAGAATACCACGAAATCTTCTTCAATATATCGGAATATCAATTTATGATACTCAAATTAAATCGAAATTATTAAAAATTTTTTTTGTGATTTATGGAATATTTTCACAAATTAATTTCATTTTTACGGGTACAGCTCCAATTTTTCTTATTCCAGAAGATATTTCCAATAATAATATTGGATCTGTAATGATTGCAATGTCAGTATATGCACAAAGTATTATAGCATTTATGAAAATTTCAACAATTTTATTACAAAGAAAAAATTTGATAAAATATTTAAATGAATTTGATGAAATGTTTAAGACAACAAAAAATTTTCAAAATGATAAAAATTTTATAAAATTATCGAAAATATGCATTCTATTATGTAGAGTATTCATGTTTGCACAATTAGCTCTAATGGCGTTATTCAGTATTCAACCAATTTTAGAATATATCTCGAATTTAATTAAAAATCATAATAATTCTGTAATTTATATTCGTTTACCATTTACAATACGTTATCCATTTGATACAAATTCAATATCAAATTTTGAATATTTTTTGCTTTATATAGCACAAGTGCAAGCAACATTCGTTGGGGCTACAAATATTACAGGACCTGATATAATTATGATAATTTGCTTTATGAATCTTATTATGCATTTTAATTATATTAAAAATCAAATAAGCTCATATGAACCAGTTGGTGATAAAACGGATTCGGAAAATTTAAAATATTTTATTAATCACCACAGCAGAATTTTAATGTAAGTATGATAGAAAAAATAAGTATAATTATTTTAATTATTTTAAATTACGAGTAAGTAGCGTTAGGTATCTTCTTCTTATTTCATGCAACTCCCTTATGGATATTGGTCGTCACCATCCACTCTACTGTTGTTTTGTTTTCTAAATAGCTCTAGAACTGAGCAAATTAACCAGTCTTTTAAATTCTTTAGCTATGATTTTATTTTTATTCCTTTGCTGCGTTTCTCTAGATTAAGATCCAGATCATCATTGCAGGAAAGTTTCCTCGCTTTTTAAATGAGCATCTCGCTATTTCAATCCTTGATCTTATTTTTTTGAAGTTTAAACCACTGACAACTATGTATTAAAGTACCTAAATATCTGTAGTTAGTTATACTTTGTCTATTACTGAATTACCTATGAGGAGAGGACCCTGTTTTCGTGAATTGCATATACATATTTTGTTTTTGCTACATTGATACTTAGGCTAAATTTCTTACAGTTTCTAGTTTCTACTTGAATTGTTCAATATTATTTCCAGGTTTTCCTCAATTAATACTGTTTCATCAGTATATCTAATGTTATTTATTTTTTTTCCACCTATTCTAACATCTTTATTCTCATATCTGCATGTACATTGAACAACATTAGTGATAAAATGCACTCTTAACGAACACCTCTTTTAATTTCAATTTTCTCTGTTTCATCATCATTTGTCCTGACTGTTGCTACTTGATTCCAGTACAAGATTTTAATAATTCTTAACTTTTTATAATCAAAGATTTTTTTTCTAGATTAAGGTATAGTAATTTTTTATTTTATTTTCAGTTTAACTGAGAAAGTGAATAAAGTTTTTGGTATCTGTACATTTTTAAATTTTACACTTGCAAGTGTTTTCGTTTGTTTGTGTGGTTTTCAATTAACATCAACTGTTACTTCAGAGGACTTATTAAGATGGGGCTATGGTATAATTTATCAGTTTAATCAAATTTTCATATTTTGTTATATTGGAAATAAAATTACAGAATTGGTAAGTCCTTAAAATATTCAAATTTATTTTTTCTTTTTTAAATGAAACTTAATTTTTCAGAGTGAGAAAATTTGTCAAGCAGCATATTTTCAATTATGGTATAACACCAAGGACATAAGATACAAAAAGGATCTTCTTATTGTTATGATAAGAGCACAAAGAGGTGCTGCTATGAAAGCAACCTCTTTGATAAATGTGAATTTACCAACATTTTGTTTTGTAAGACTTTATAACATTTTTTTTCCCTTCTATTTTTATCTTCTTTTTTAATTAATTATTTTTAATACATTTTTTTCTTCTTCTACAGTTTGTTAGAACAACATATCAATTCTTTACTGTTATTACAACAGCATACAATAATAAATAAAAAATCAGTTATTGTGTGGTGTATTTTTAAAATTATAGGATATGACTTGCATGTACATTGTACTATTATGAATAATAAATAATTTATGAATTTTCTATTCGATAATATTCATGTTAATAATATAATAAGCAGCAAGTTATTGAGAAAAAATAAAAATTATTCATACATTTTCTTATTATATGTAGTTATATAGAGAATGTTTAAAATAAATTGATAATTGTATGTTTTACACACATATTATTAAAAATTAAAAAAAAAAATTAAATTCACTTCAGAAATCAATATATATAGTAATTAAATGTTTCAATTATGCAAGAACCTAATAATTAAAATTCATTGTAATGTTTTAATAAAATTGTGAATAAATAATAAGAAAAACTATGTGATATAAAAAGGATGTACAGTTATGCATTCGAAATCATTTACAGTTTTCATTGAATAAAAAAAAGTCAAGTATTTTTTAAAATTATTGCAAAATAAAAAGAGAAAATCATTTCAGAAAAAACTTATTTTAAAAAATAATTAAGAAAAGACAAAAAGAATGAGTTCAATTCAAATAAAAACTTCTAAAAATACAGTAATGCATTATGAATTTAAAGACTTCCTTAAAATACCGCGAATTATACTTAAAAGTATCGGAATATCAATTCTTGATAATGACAATCAAATCAAATCAAAATTATTAAAAATTTTTTTTGTAATTTATGGAATATTTTGCCAGATCAATTTACTTTTTACGGCTATTGGTCAACTTAATCAACTCCCGGAAGCTTTTTTGAATAACAATATTGGATTAGCAATGATTATAATATCATTAAATGCACAATGTATTATAGCATTTATGAAAATTTCAACAATTTTATTACAAAGAAAAAATTTGATAAAATATTTAAATGAATTTGATGAAATGTTTAAGACAACAAAAAATTTTCAAAATGATAAAAATTTTATAAAATTATCAAAAATATGTATTCTATTATGTAAAGTATTCATGTTTGCACAATTAGCTCTGATGGCGTTATTCAGTATTCAACCAATTTTAGAATATATCTCGAATTCAATGAAAAATCATAATAATTCTGTAATTTATATTCGTTTACCATTTACAATACGTTATTCATTTGATGTGAATGCGATATCAAATTTTGAATATTTTTTGCTTTATATAGTACAATCGCATGCATCATTTGTTGGGGCTACAAATATTACAGGATCTGATATAATTATGATAATTTGTTTTATGAATCTTATTATGCATTTTAATTATATTAAAAATCAAATAAGCTCATATGAACCAGTTGGTGATAAAACGGATTCGGAAAATTTAAAATATTTTATTAATCATCACAGCAGAATTTTAATGTAAGTATGATAGAAAAAATAAGTATAATATTTTTATTGTAAGTAAAATTTTCAATTCATTACAAATCATTTTCAGTTTAACTGAGAAAGTAAGTAGTGTTTTTGGGTTCTGTACATTTCTAAATTTTGCAATTGCAAGTATTTTCGTTTGTTTGTGTGGTTTTCAATTAACATCAACTGTTACTTCAGAGGACTTATTAAGATGGGGCTATGGTATAATTTATCAGTTTAATCAAATTTTCATATTTTGTTATATTGGAAATAAGATTACAGAATTGGTAAGCCCTTAAAATATTCAAATTTATTTTTTTCTTTTTCAAATGAAACTTAATTTTTCAGAGTGAGAAAATTTGTCAAGCAGCATATTTTCAATTATGGTATAACACCAAGGACATAAGATACAAAAAGGATCTTCTTATTGTTATGATAAGAGCACAAAGAGGTGCTGTTATGAAAGCAACACCATTTATTGTTGTTGATTTGTCAACTTTTGCTTTTGTAAAAAAAATTTAAATTATTATTTTTATAAATTTTTACAATTTTTAAATTATATTTTATATTTTTACAGTTTGTTAAGACAACTTATCAATTCTTCACCGTTATTACAACAGTATACAATAATGATGAATAATTTTTCAATGTTACATTTTCTGTGTATTAGAAATAAATAGGAAATTAGTGAAAATAAATCGTAGATTTCAAGAAAACGTTAGTATTATAACTCACATTTCACATATATTTTTTTTCGAATTGAATAAATTACACAGTAAATCACAATTTTGTTGTTTTTATTTTTGTTGTTGCTGCTCATAAGATGTTATGATCGAGAAACCCAACAGCGAATTTTCTGAACTATTTATGTAATTTTCTGTAATTGTTTTCAAATGAACTGGTAGATTTTTTTACAAGATTTTTTAAATAATAAAATTTAATTTATTTCATTTCAAGTATTTTGAAAATTGTTTATCGTTTTGCTGATCTTGTGAGAGAACTAGCAATTACGAAACAGAATTGTTCAATGTAAGAGAGTTTTTCCAGTAATGGAAAATATACAATTTTTTTATATTTTGTTTTCATTGCTGACAGTAATTTACTGCACATGTCCTCTAGAACTCTATGTACATTATTTTATTCTACAGGTGGTATGTAGCTATTTTACATTTAAGATTAAGGAATGTAAATAATATCGATTTATCAAAAATCAAAAAATTTCAATAGTAAAATAGCGCACACATTTTCGACATTGTCTCTAGACAGTCTCGAAAATTTTTCTATAAATAAAACAAAAAATACGAAAACAAAAAAAAAAACATAATATAATAAAAAACAAAAAAAAAGTACATGTGCAATTTTAAGTTAATTAAATATTAATTTGTTTTTAACTAATACAATTTTATTAATTAAAAAGTGTTTATTTCCTTTAAGTTTTCTATTTTTCCCCCATTTTATGTTGTTGTTTTTTTTTTTTTTTTTGTATAAAATTGTTTATGTGAAAATTGATTTTTCATATTTTGTGCAATCTTTAAATTGTTTTGCAATTTGTGTGTTTTATTTTTGTAAAATATAATGATAATAAAACGATGACATTTATTTAATACGTATTAAAAATCGTCCTTGAAAGAAAATTGACAAATAAAAAATATATACATATATTTAAAGAAACAAAAAATTAAAACATTAATAAAAAAAAACCATGAAATTCTAAATAAAGAGAGTAGATAAATGAAGATTTTAAAAATTATATCTTTAAAAAAAAAATTTCGAATATAACGCCCAATTTTGTGTAAATAAGTTTTGAAAAAGAAAAGGATATCTTTTCATGATGTCAAAACCACCAACTGATACATCTGGTCTTGGTTATTCTTATCATTTACCTTCTGGTGGATTATTATTACGTATTAGAAATTCATTATCACAATTTAGTGATCTATTTAGTGAATTTAATAAATATATTGCACCAGCATATCATCATGATCGTTGTGAACGTTCAGTTCATATGCGTTTATATTCAATGAATAAAAGAGAATTTGTTATGGTATTTTTGGGTTTTTTTATATGTTTCGGTTTGGGTATATTTATTGGTTTAGCTGGACCACCAATAACAAGTACAACAAAAATAACAGCTAAAACAATATTTTCAAATACATCATTATCTAAAGATCCAAATGCTTTAGCAACTGGACCATTTGCAATGAAAAGCCCATTAATGACAACATATTCTCAACAATTATGGTTAATTGCAAAATTAGAAACGGATAATAATGATGGTAAATTATTTATGACTTTTTACTTTTTATCAATTTTTATAAAAATTTTTAATTATCTAATTTAATTTTTTTTTTTTTTTTCATATTTTTAGATGAAAAATATGATAAAAGTTTTCAAGTAAGTGTTGCTATTGATGGTATAACAGAACAGCATAAGCCATTAAGTATTCTAAGTTCAGAAAATGTTAGAAATCGTACAAGACATTTAATATGTGAAAGAAATTCATGTGAAGAATTCATTATTTTACATTTGGGATTCTTAGATTATGCACATTATATTGTTACAGTACGATTTTATGGTCTTGAAGCATTCCATCAACGTTACAATATTAAAGGAATTACATTTTATGTGAGTATTATTTTTGGTTTTTTTGTAAAATCTATAAAATAGGTAAATTGTATTTTTGTGTATTTTTTTTAAATTTCAGTTTAAAACTTATAGTCCGGCCTTTACTCAAATTGAAATCTGGTTCAGATTTATATTTTTATTGTTCACATTTATAGTAACGGTAAATATTACAAAATTTCAAATTATATTTACTGGTTAAATTATATACTTTTATATTTTTATAGTGTTGGTTTGCTCATACATTAAGAAAATATCCAATTTATGATTGGTCAATTGAACAGAAATGGATGTCTTTACTTCTACCATTACTTTTATTATACGACAGTAAGATTTCATTATTAATATTAGTATTTTTAATTGATCCATCTAGTCATAATTGCCATTATGGAGCACTTAAGTTTTTTTTTTAAATGAATTTAGTACTAGAAAATCTTTTTAAGGGCCTTACAACTGGATGTTTCAATCTTACAAATTTTGATTTATAAAGGTATATTAATTTTAATGAAATGAAATTTCGTTTTTCTTTTGTAGATCCACTCTTTCCACTCATATTTTTAATGAATTCATGGCTTCCAGGAATGTTAGATGCAATTTTACAAGCAACATTTTTATGTGCTTTATTATTATTTTGGTTATGCATATATCATGGTTTAAGACAAAATGAAAGACGATTTGTACGATTCTATTTACCGAAATTAATTGTCGTTTTACCAATATGGTTGTGTGCAATTGTATTAGCTACATGGGAAAAATGTAATGAATTACGTGATCCAACGTACAGTCATTTTGTTGATACGAAAAATTACAATGTAAGTATATAGTTTGTATTATTTTCTTTGAGAAATTAAAATTAAAAAAAAAAATAAATCTTTATTTTAGGGACTTAAATTATTCTTTTACATTGCTGGTGTTATGTATGTTTTATATTTATCACTTTTGGTACTCAGGGCATATAGTGAATTAAGATCAATGCCATTTTTTGGTAATAATTTTTGTTCTTTTTTTTCTTTACAAAAAATTATTTTTATATATTCTTGTATTATTTTCTTTTTTAGATATGCGCCTTAAATTTTTAACATTACTTATGATTTTTGTTTTATCAATATCATTAACGGTAACAATGTATCGTTTTGGTTTTGGAATTTTAGAAGATAATTTTGTTGCATCATTAAATACAACATATAAAAGTTCAGCACAATTTATGTGTTTTTATGGATTATTAAATTTTTATTTATATACAATGGCTTATGTATACTCACCAAATGGTCGTCCACTTCATGGTTTGTATTATTTTCAAAATTTTTCATAATTTTCCATTACATATATGTATGTATATATATTAATTGATTTATTTATTCTTATTTTAGAGCCTACTATTACAAAAGATAATCCGGCATTTTCAATGATAAATGATTCTGATGAAGAAGTTGTTTATGGATCAGATGATGAAAGTCGAAGACCGTTAAATTCAGGCGCTAAAAATGATTATGATAGTGATTAATTGTAATTACTAATGGGATGAATCCGTCACCGGAACTAGTCCCATTTTGTTTGTGGTGCTTTTTTGTTTTTGTTTTTTTTTTTTTTTTTTGGTACTTAAGAAACTTATATACATATTATATACCTCCAGTTCATATTTATTTTTTATTTTGCTCATTTTTAATGTAATTTAAATGTTTTTGTGTTAAAAAATTAAAATACGTGAAAAAAAAAGACAATGAAAAATAAATATTGATAAAGAAAAGTTTAATAATATATGTATGTATTTATATTTTTACAATCTACCGGATTTTCTATTTAGAATAAATATTCTTCTTACCACATATTATCATGTAGATTTAAACTCGCAGAATAAAATTAAACTTTTTCTATATATATTTTCTATATATATATTTTTATATATATTTAAAAACACTTTATTTCACTATTTTTATTTGTAAATACACTTTTTTTCAATTTCTTTATTTTTTAATTACACTTTTCTATTACGCACTTTACGAGTTTTAGGCAAAATCGCAAAATCCAATCTAATTCTTTCAATTTGGCGGTAAAAATTAATATAAAAACAAAAAGTGACATTTAGTTGTCAACTGAACTGCAATATCGTGCACCTGCTGGGCTGCTGATTGCTAAACATTGAGTGCTGTCGAAATAGTGTCCGTCAAATGGCGGTCGTCAAACAAAGTGATGAACGTAAATAAAAGACATATAAAGTAATTGCTTGTGAAAGTTTTTAATTCCTAAATCATAAATAAATAAAATCATAAAAGGTTACATTGAAATACTGTTATTAAATTGCATTGCCTTTAAAATACAGAATCATATGTATTTCATGAGTTTAAGATTTATACGAGATAATCGAAGACTAGATAGTCAAATGTATTGTAAATTCTAAATTCTAAGAAATTTGCAATAAAACAAAAAACCATGGATGAAACTGAAGAAATTGATTTAAATTCTGGCTATTACTATAGTAAGTACCTTTTCTATCTATAGATATGTATTTTGCATGGAATAATTTGTTCATGATTTGATTATTGATTTTTCTATTCGAGTATATAATATGAATTATTGTAAATATACTTTAATCATTGTTTTATTCTAATAATCATGAAAAATTCTATTTTAGATAACAATTTAAAACAAAGTCAGAAGAAATGTGGTGAAATTTTTACTAATAACAATGAAACATTAAATTTCTTATGTGTATTTTGCGGAACAATATTGGAGAATATTGATGCATTCATTATACATCTTAAAACAAATCATAATGAGGTGTACAATACAAAAAATATCGAGGATCCTTTAACAGATAATACACAAAGTTTTAAACTAAACAATCATTATCAGGATTCAATGTCCCTTCAAGAAACAATCGATAGTTTAAATGATATTCTTGATCCAACATTAGAAGAAATAAAAAAAGACGATTTTGATATAGTTATTCCTCATACACCAGTAAATTTACAAGCAGAAAATCAAAAAGAAAATTATGAATGTGTTGATGAAAAAATGATAGATGAAAAAGATAAAAAAGAATTATTTGAAAAATCGGAAAAAATTGTTAAAAAAGCAAAAAAACCAACAACAAAAAAAAGAAAACGAGGTCAAAGTATTACTGTATTCTGTAATTTATGCGATATGAAATTCCCTGCCGAGAATTTATTAAATTGTCATTTAAAATATGATCACGTACATATTGATCTTTTTCCAAATTACTCAGCTACAGCATTTGATATATTTAAAGATTGTAAAGATAAATCACAAAATGATAAAGAATGTCTTTCAGTAACAATACAACCACTTAATTCTGATCCATTAAAATGTAGATATTGTGATAGACGTTATCATACTAGACAACGACGTTTTGAACATGAATGTATACATACTGATGAAAAATTTCATACATGTGATATATGTCAAAAATCATTTCGTACAGAATTTTGTTTAGAACAACATAAAATAACAATACATAAAGGTGAAAGAAATTTTTTATGTAAAATATGTAATGCAAAATTTAAAACTAATTCAACATTATTTTTACATACTGCACGTCATAATAAAGAAAGAAATTTTAAATGTAATAAATGTAATAAATCATTTATATCAAGAGTTGATTTATATGTACATGAAAGAGTTGTACATATACGTCGAAAACCATTTCAATGTAGTCAATGTGGACAATTTTTTCATACAATAACAATATTAAATATACATATTAATAATGCTCATTTAGGTTTAAGACCATATAAATGTAAATATTGTGATAAATCATTTGGTATTGTACGAACAAGAGATGATCATGAAAAACTTCATACTGGAGAAAAACCATTTATATGTGAAATATGTAGTGCAGCATATAGTACAAAACAACGTTTAAAACAACATCAAATTATTCATTCAGATGCTAGAGAATTTATATGTAAAGTATGTGGAAAAGGTTATAAACATAATTCTGGATTATATGTTCATATGAAAAATCAACATGGTAGAAGAAAACAAAAAGAAATCGAAAAATTCGAAAATTGATCATGATAACAATCATAATAATCAAAAATAAATCTACCATATTCGATAATTCATTAGTTATCAAAAGTAATCAGTTATCATATTCGAATATTTACCATTTCGGTAAGGAGTATATTACCACAGGGATCAAATTTTTACAATGGTTGATTTGGTTACTTACCATATGGTAGCAGTTAATTTTCAAATTTTCCCAATCTTACAATAAACTCGATTTTTTATACAAAAAATGTAATTGATAATTATAAATTTTTCATTGGTATAATTAAAAGCATATTTATTATTGAAATTAACTTGTGTCCTTCTTACAAATTTTATAATCCTTTTTATTCTGTTCAATTGAATCTTCTATGATAATTCTAATTTTAATAGAACATACAAATGAAGGGGTTAAAGTTAACAGGAGATTTATTCTTTAAGTTAAAATCAAAATACAAAAAAAAAACAAATTTAAACTTTTTTTTTTATTTTTTTATTACGAAATCCTTTACAGTATCTAATGTATAAGAAAACAAAAAAAAAAATCTTAAAAATCATTCTTAAGAAGTCCTATAATTTTTTTTTATAAAAATGATATTAATTTACATCATTAATTTTATGTAAAAAATAAAAAAAAAAAAAATAAAAAAGAAACATAAAGGATTTCTTTTCATTATATTTTGATTTCTTTTTAGATTGCTGAAATTTATTTATTGTTTAATGCATCTTTTATGTAATGAAGTTTTTTTTTCTTCTTTATTTCTAAAAATTTTTTCAAATAAAAATTTAAATTTCATTCTTTTGCTTAATTTTTGTTTTTTGTAAAATAAATTTTTCATTTTTTATTTAATCTATTATCATTTTAAATCTTAAACGTTGTAGTTTCTTCACTTGATTACTTATTTATTTATTTGTTTTCTTCTTCTTTTTTCTCTAAAACTATTACTTACGTCTAAAACATATTTTGTATTAGTGGAAATTAAAAAATATTTAATATTTTCTTTTTTGTTTTTTGTTTTTTTCATTTTTAAATTCTTTTATGTATTTTAAATGGTACATAATTAAAATTTTCGGCGGTTCTCGTGTACACTTTGTTGTAATAAATATTGTGCCATTTGTATTTGCTTTGAATCACCAGAAATTGTTATGATTCTATCATTTGAGCCTGGAAGTGGTTCATCGATGGTTATATAAGCTCCAGATTCGTTACGAATACGACGAATTCTACCGCCACCTTTACCGATTATTGCTCCAGCAAGATCTTTGGGAATTGTAACTTGAGTACTGTTTTTGTTGTCACCTCCGGGTCTTCCATTATTCATTCCACCTCCAAATCCACCGCCACCACCTGCATTACCCATGTTTCCACCTCCCATACTGCCGCCACCCATACCACCACTTGTACCATTACCTAAGCTATTTCCACCCATTCCGGATCCACTGCCGAATACTGCACCACCACTTCCGAAATTACCACCTGGACCAGAACCAAAGTTTCCATTACCTCCAGCACCACTTCCAAAGGTCGGTCCTCCTCCTGTACCAAAGGTACCAACTGATCCTCCAAAACCGCCACCAGAACCACCTCCAAATCCACCTCCTTGTCCACCACCAAAGCTGCTTCCAAATCCACCAGAACCACCGAATCCTCCACCCATATTGCTACCAAAGCTACTACTACCCATATTACTTGACCTACCACCTAATGGACCATCATTTGCCCATGGATTTATATATTCGCGATCTCTTCTGTCATCACTTCGGCTTCTATCATCGCGACGTCCACGATCTCCACCTCCACCATTACCTCCGAAACGTCTTCCACCATCCCGACGATCAAATCTTGATTGACGATTTCCTCCTCGCATTCCACCTCCCATACCTCCACCACCACCACCACCACCACCACTTCCATTCGGCATTCCACCATAGCCTCCGTATTCATCGGCAAACAAATCATCAAAGTTAATAGGATCATAATTATGAACAGAACCCTTAATGGGAGTATCTCTCGTTACGTCTAAAACTTCACGAACAGCCTCAACACATTGATCTTGCTTACCAACAATCTGGACAATACGGTCTGTACTTTGCGGTGCAACATTTGAGAAGACTTTTAAAATACGACAACCAATTTTGTCGCGAATTTCCTTAATTTTTGTACCACCTTTTCCGATTACACAGCCAGCAAGACTTTGATGTATTAACATGCGAACATCAACTTCATCATCTTTTTCTTCAAAGTATTTTAAAACTTCTTTAACAGTACTAAGTAAAGATTCCAAATCACAGGAAATCAAAATAGTACGTTCAGGACCTTGGCAATCATCAACTGATACTGTTGCTTTATATTGTGAACGCATTTTTTGAATGTGTTGTCCACCTTTTCCAATAACAGCACCGGCAATACGGCTTGGAATTAACAAACGAACCATATCATCATTACGACGATTTCTTTTGTTTGCAGCACCATTACCTCCATCATTTTCGTCACTTAACTCACGTTTCATTTTGATTCGTATACTTCAAATAAAATTAATTATTAATTAAATGAAAATAATTAAATAATTTTTATAAAATGTTTCACTTACTTTTTTTCTCTTTTGCTCTAAATAAAAATAAAAATTATAAAATAGAATTTGACAAGCTTAACAAGCAGCAGCGCGGTCAAGTTAATTCCACAATACAAATGTACTTAATCTTAAATTCTTAATACACATACATGTACAATTAAATTAACCTTAAAAATGGAAGATGATTTGTAAAGAAAAGTAAAACAATAAAAAAAGAAAGCCATAAAAATTTTTAAAAATCAATGTTACCAGATGAATATTGTTTTATTTTTTAAAGTTAAAGATGGATGCCAACTTAGTATAGTACAGGGCTGTCGTTTAGGATTTCGGAATTATTGTACAAAACTATAAAAAAGGAGTACATACGCTACAGAAAAAGAAGTACGTTTTAATTAACAAACTTACGGGTTCACAATATCATATACCTGAATTTACATGAAGAGTATTAAGTTCAACGAAAATCGGAGTACAAATACTCTGATAGGAGTCAAATGACAGCCCTGGTAAAGTAGTCAATTTTTGCAAAGCATTTTTATAGCTCTTTCTATCTTTTCTGAAAAATTTGAAATGACGCCATTTTGTTACATTTATATTTCTTACTCATGGTAGCACTGTTGTGAAGACAAATTTCCACTTTAGTAAAATAGGCATAAGGCAATGCTTTTAGCCTTGGCGGCTAATTTTTTCACAAATGCATATCTAAACTCTCCCTTTTCGGACTTTTTTTTTTAAATTTGTTCGAAAGCTGTCGGATTCGGATTGTCAAATTATTGTCAAGTTTGAACTGTCAAAATACTAGCAGAGAAGTAGAAGTCCAAGAAATTATAATTTGGTGTACGTTTTGTTTCTTTTAAACTTCTTTAAGAGTTTGTAAAAAAAAGGATAATAAAATGTTAAATATACAAAATTATGGAAGTTCTAGTGAAGGGGATTCAGATTCAGATGTTAGCGATGCATTACACTTAAAGCCAGTCGATACAAGTTTATCAGTAGCTAAAGATTTACAAATTTGTTCTGCTCCAGATGTTATTCCTCGAGGTTCTAGTGCTGTACCAAGAGCTGTAGATCCTGATACTAAAGAATTACAATATAATCCAAAATTTGAAGAATTATTTGCTCCAGTTCAAGGACCAGAAAATCCTTTTTTAACAGAACAAATGCGTGCACAACGAAATACTTTAGCCGGTTATGTTGAAAAAGCCCATATAAATGCATTTCAATTTGAAAATCAAAGAAGAACATTTCATACGTATGGATATGCATTAGATCCATCAATTGATGAAAATGCTGATGGACAAAGTTATGTTGGTGATTTACAGTCTGCTTATGATACAGATGGAAAAACTGTTTTTGAATCTCCAAAGCCAAAAAAGAAAAGAAAACAAGAGAAAAATGATGATCCAGCAGATATTGAAGGATTTAAAGGACCATGGGGAAAATATGTAGATGAAAAGACTATAGCACGACCTTCGGAAAAAGAAAAAGCTGAATTAGAAGAAATATTAGCTAAAAGACATAAAAGAGGAAGAATACCTGAAGATAAACCTTTGGAAGAGAAATCTATTTTACATAGTAAGTTTAATAAAGTGGTATTTGTAATTGAAACTATTTTCGAATTTTAATATTTTTGTATTTAATCTTATAGTCAAAGATCCATTGGATTATCAAGGTCGATCATTCCTTCATGCACCACACGATGTAGGTGTAAATCTAAGATCAGATGCACCACCAACAAAATGTTTCCTACCAAAAGCTCATATTCATACATGGCAAGGTCATACCAAAGGTGTTTCAACAATCAAATGGTTCCCAAAAACAGCACATTTATTATTATCTGCCAGTATGGATTGTCGTGTTAAATTATGGGAAGTATACGGTGAAAGACGTTGCATACGAACATATTTTGGTCATAGACAAGCAGTTAAAGATATCTGTTGGAATAATAAAGGAACACATTTTATATCGGCCGGTTATGATCGTTACATAAAATTATGGGATGCTGAAACAGGAGATGTTGTCTCAAGATTTTCATCAAGAAAAATTCCATTTTGTGTTAAATTTCATCCGGATAATAATAAACAGTATTTATTTGTTGCAGGAACATCTGATAAAAAAATTATTTGCGTAAGTATTTGTAATTGAAATAAATTACAAATGAAATTTTAATTTTTTTAAATGTTTTTTATTTATTTTTTAATTTTTTTTTTTTTTTGAATTTTTAGTGGGATATTAGAAGTGGAGAAGTTGTACAAGAATATGATCGTCATTTAGGTGCTGTAAATACAATAACATTTGTTGATGAGAATCGTCGTTTTGTAACAACATCAGATGATAAAAGTATGAGAATTTGGGAATGGGATATACCAGTTGATATGAAATATATTGCTGATCCAACAATGCATTCAATGCCAGCTGTTACATTAGCACCAAATGGAAAATGGTTAGCATGTCAAAGTTTAGATAATAAAATTGTGATATTTTCAGCATTGAATCGTTTTAAAATGAATCGTAAAAAATCATTTTCTGGTCATATGGTATCTGGATATGCATGCGGTTTAGATTTTTCACCAGATATGAGTTATTTAATATCAGGTGATGGTGATGGTAAATGTTATATATGGGATTGGAAAACAACAAAATTATATAAAAAATGGCAAGCACATGAAGGAGTTTGTATTAATAGTTTATGGCATCCACATGAACCAAGTAAAGTTGTTACAGCTGGTTGGGATGGATTAATTAAGTATTGGGATTAAAAATTTAAGAATTAGATTTTTTTTTTTCTTTATATTTTATCAAGAGAAAGTGAACTTAATTTTTTATTTCTTATCAATAAAGAAGAAGAAGAAGAAAAAAAAAATGTGTAAATAATTTGTTTATTCAAATAAAATGATTTTTAAGAAAATTGGACAAATTGTTTGAATTTCGAAAAATGATTCCATCAATTCCACTCAGTGGCTCTAATTCTGAAATGCGAGTACCATCAAAAAAGGAATATAGAGGGGAAATTCGAAAATTGATCATCGTAACTATAACAATCAAAAGTAAATCTACCATATTCGAATATTTACATTTTCAATAATGGTCATAAGGTCATTTTACCACAGTGATTAAATTTTTTCAATGTTAGCAGCACCGAAATGGTACTTACCTACGGTGAATTTTCGAAATTCTCCAAAGAGTGTAGATGTAAATAAAAAACACGTTTTTAATTTTTTCACTTTTCCATTTAATTGTAAATTTTATTTAAATTTATTAAGACAATTATTTTTGATTAAAATACATTTATAATTTTATGTATAATATATAACGGCTTTTTTTTATCTTTGTTTTAATAATCTTATTTTATTAATAATAATATATATAATTTTTAATTAATTAATAATAATAATTATATTTTTTTTTTTTTACATTTATACTAATATTTTCAAATTTCACATTCATAAAAACAAATTGTAGAATATAATCTCTATTTTTTTTTTCTTTTTGTTAAATTATTAATTTATTTTGTCACAAAACATAAATGAAGGACTTTTTTTTGCTTTTTTTTTTTTTATATCATAAAAGACAAGCTAACAAGCTGTTTAGGATTTTTTTTTTTTTTTTTTTTTAAAGAACAAAAAGAATTGAAAGAGAAAAAGGATTTAACTCGTATTTTTTAAGTCTTATTGTGTTTTTTTTTTTTTTGTAATGTTTATGAACTTCAAAAGCTAGATTTATTGAATTTTCTATGTGTGTGTGTGTTTTGTGTTGTTTTTTTTTTCTTTCTTTTTAAAATAAAAATTAATATGAAAATAAAAAAAAAAATCAGAAATGAAAATTCTTAATAAATTTTGATTTCTTTATTTTTTTGGTTTTTTTTTTTTTCGTTTTTGTAATTACTTTTTAAGAAGAAATAAAAAAATTATGTACATATTATTAGTATCTATATATTTTTTTGGGAAGAAATAAACAGTTTCTAATTTAAAAAAAAAAAATAAAATAAAAATTTAAAAAAAAAAGTAAAAATACTTTTATATAATTTGCTTGTTTTCATTTTGTTTTTCTAATTTGTTTTTACAGAACTTTACAATTACTTAAAATTATGTATTTTTTTTTTTAAATCTTATAAAAAATAAAAGACACAAAAATTTTTGTTTTTTTTTTTCAAAGAAATATAATTTCATAATTTAAAATATGAAATATGTATTTCTTTACATTTTTGTTGTTGTTGTTGTTTATTTCATTTATTAAATAACTTATTTTTTTTTTTTTCTTAATAAACTAATTTTATTAAGGCCTTAATTTTTAATTAATTAATAAAATTTTCTTTTATTTTGTTGAACATATATTTTTTTTTGGTTTTTCTTTGTTTTTTTTTTTTTATTATTTAGATTTATTTCTTGCTTAACGTAAAAAATACAAAATAAGAATTTTTGTTTCAGCTTTTCTTTTTCACTTGTTCAATTACGAGTAATTTTTTAATGCCAAAAATAAAAAAAAAAAATAAAAAAATTAATTGAAAATTTAATCTTATATTTTTTTTTTTTATAAATTTTAATTTAAATTTATTTTTTTTTTTGTTTTATAATACAATTATTCTTTGGATTTCCTAGCCTTTTTGTTTTTGTTTTCATTTAATACAATTTTTTTTTTATTTTTTAAATTTTGTTATTTTTCCAAATTTAATTTAATCAATAATTTTTTTGTTGTTTTTGTATTTTATTTATTGAATTTTTAAATCGAAAAAAAAAAACATTTCATATTTTTTTTTTTTTTTGTAAATTTATAAAATATATATTTTTTTTGTCTTTTTTTTAAATTTTATCTTATTTACTTTTTTTTTTTCTTATTTATTAAAACTAAGAAGAAAAAAAAATTTTTTTTTTTTTAATATAATTAAAGTACACAAATAATTAAAAAAATTCTGAAGAAAAATAAATGCAGAATAATAAGAATAAATAGTGTTCACTTTTTTTGTTTTTTGTTTTTTTTTTTTTTAAATTATTAGTTTTATTTTTATTTTTATATTTTTTCTAAAGATAGAAGATGATACACATTTTGAATTTTTTCTCTTTTTGTTTTTTTCGTTGTTTTGGAAACCTTGTTTTATAAAATTAATTTAGGATTTGAAATAGTTTTTTTTTTTGTTCTCTGTGAGATTTGTTTTTGTTTTTTAGAAATTTAATAATTCATTCGTTGCCGCTTTGTATTTATTTTAGTATTAATTTCAAGGATAAAACGATGAATATTGAAAATTTGACAAAGATTAAAAATAAAAAAATTTTATACAATTTTTAAGCTGGAGAGAAGAACAAAAAAAAAAATAAATAAAATGAATAATGAATTTACTGAATATTATTAATTAAAATATTGTACTTTTAAATTCAAAATATATCATATATTTTGTTGTTGTTTTGTAAATGCATATTTTTTTATTGTTTTTTTTTATTTTAAATTTTATTTAGTTTAAATAACTGTTCTATTTTTATTATTATTACTTTTTTTTTTTTTTTACATTAAGACATATTCTTGTTAGTTAGTTAGTTTTTGTTTTTTTTTTTTAACTTTAAATGTTTAATTCTTAAAAAGAAATATTTTAATTTAATTTTAATATTAATTATAATTTAGTTTTATTTCAAATTTATTGTCTTTTTTTTTTTTTTTTTATTCCCCACAAAAAGTACTATTTATCTTCTTTTTTTTTTTTCGTTTAAATTACTTACAATATAAATTTTATTTCATAATACAATAAACATCTTTTTTTTTATTACTAATTATTTTTTTTTTTATTTTTACTTTTTATTTTCGACATCTATTTTGTCTTGTGTGTGTGTTTTTCTAGTTTTTTTTTTTTTTTTTTTTGTCTTCTCTTAACACATGTGATTTATTATTTTTTTTATCGTTAAATTTATGCTAATACATACAACTTTTTAATTTTTAACTTTTAATTACCATTTAAGATTAACATTTTGAATAATATTTACAAATTACAAAAAAAAAAAAAAAAAAAAAATCTCAAATTGTCTGTGTGTCTGAACTATTTTTTTTGTTTGTTTTTAGTTTTTAACTTATTTTATTAAATTAATTAATTGTTTAAATTAACATTTAACGTATTTATAATATATAAATGCCTTGTTGTTGTTTTTTTTTGTGTGTTTTGTTAATATTTTGTTTTACAACTTTCTTAAGCTTAATTTTAAATAAAAGTTTAGTTGATTTTTTTTAAAAAAAGGGCACAATTTTTTTTTTTTTTTGAATTATTTTTTAATTACATTTATTGTTTCTTTTTTTTTGACATGTAAAAATTGAAAATGAGAAAATATCTGTAGAGGAATGTTTTTAGAATATTGACAAAAAAAAAAACAAAGTAATATTGCTGTTTTGTAAAATTAAGCACAAAACTCTCAACTCAACTTCTCACAAGAAATTTATTTTACACTTAATTTAGTTTTTTCTTTTTTATTTCTTTTTAAATTTCATTATTGTTTTTTTTTTAAATTTTTTTATTAATTTTTAATTTATTTAAGATTATTAACAATATGAGAATATAACGACAAATATAATATGCTTATTTTTTAGTTAGTTTTTTTTCAATTTTTAATTTGCAATTATTGAAATTTAAAATTTAAAATTTTTTTATTTTATTTTTTAATTAATTGGTTTTTTTTTTTTTGCAAATTGTTTAATTTCGCTTGAAGTAAGAAGAAGATTGTATTTTTATTTTTCAATCTTTTGTTGTTGGTTTTTTTTTTGTAAATTTTATAATTTTAATTTTTTTTATTCAAATAGTTTTTTTTTTTTATTTTAATGAAGAAATAACTTTATTAAAATTTTAAGAGAAATTTGAAAAAAAAAAATTGTTTATCAATTATTTTTTTGCTTTAATTGAAAAAAAAAAACTTTAATTTTATGTATTTTTTTTTTTTTTTTTAATGAAAAGGACACTGAGGTATTAAAATTTATTGTTTTTGTAATAATTTCGGTTTTTTTTTTTTTAAATTATTTTTATAAAAAGTTATTATGTGCAGATAATTAAAAAAAAAAAGTATTTATTACAAAAAAAAAAAAAAAATATTGAAAAATTTAAAACGATAAAAAAAATAATAAAAATTATAAATTTAAAATTAAAGATTTAATTAATTAATTTTTATTGCACTATTGCCTGCTTTAATTAATTCGTTTTTTTTTTTTTTCATTACACGATATTTTTATATTGATTTTAAATTTATTTTTTTATTATTTTGTTAGCCAATTCTTATTTAAAAAATTTGAAAATATTTAGTTTTTTTTTTGTGGATAAAATAAGTAATTGCACATGCATACATTATGAAATGATTGAAAAATAGAAATAACTATAAAAAGACTTAAGAAAAAATTAAATAAAAAAAAATAATTTAAAAAAAATATATATTACATTGGGGTTTCGCAATCCGTTAAGTTATTAATGTTTTAATTGAGATTGACAAATTAACTGTACTAAAACACATATTAAAAAAATAATTTGTAAATTTGTTCTAGATTTGGCAAACTTTTCCTTTTTTTTTTTAAGAAAGCACATTTGAAAATCTGAGTCTCAGACAAATCTACAGAGCTTTTTCTAAAAAAAAAAAAAAAATTCTTTTTTTTATCTAAATTGACGGAGACTGAATTAGAAAAAAAAAATGAAAACAACATTTAAACATTAAAATTTTATGGAAAATAAGTTTTTAATTTAATTTTAAAAAAATCAATGTTGTACGAAATTATAAAATCTATTTTTTGTTTTTAAACAGTAGCAGAATTGGTAACTAAAAATAATTTATTTATTTATTTATTTTTTTTTTAAAAAACAAAATTTTTTTCAACCTTTCAAAAACAATGAATGTTCTTTATAATATTTGAAAATTGGTCAAAAATTTTTTTTTTTTGGTTAGTCTTTTAAATAATTTTAAATTTAGTACGATTCATTTTTTCTTTCTTTTAAATCAATAAAAGCTTAAAAAAAAAAAAAATAAAAAATTCAGTATAATTGCTTTTGGTTCCGGCCCATTTAGAAAATTAAAATTTAAAAAAAAAAAACAATAATAATACCCAATATTTTTTTTTCTTCTTTAATTTTGCTACCGTCAAACATTTTTTTTTTTCACATACCAACCTTTTTTTTTTTTTTTTCAATTGAGATCTTAATTTTAAAAAAAAATAATTACAAAGTTTTCTTTATGTTGAAAATTTTAATGAATGTGAATTGGTTTTTTTTTGTTGTTTTTTTTATTTTATTAGAAACTCTAAAAAATATATAAAAAAAATTAAAATTAAAATAAAAAAAATATAACATTTTAAATATTCGTAATTTTTTTTTATTATTTGTATTTTTTTATTTTTTTCAAATATATATTTTTGTATCTTATAAGTAATATTTATTTCTGTATCAAAAAAAAAAATAAGATAAAAAATTTAATCATACAACGAAAATAATAAAAAAAAGTAATATTGTAATTTTTCTTTGACAAAAAAATAATTTTAAAAATATACATTTCTGTTGTATTTCTATTTTTTTTTTTTTAAATTATTAAACTAAATTTATGCATTTAAAAAAAAAAATTCTTATTTTATTGATTTTTTGATAAATTTATTGCAAAAAAAAAAAAAAAAAATTATAATAAAATTCTAACATTTCAACTAAAGTAAAAAAGATTTTTAAGAAAAAAAAAAAAAACAAAACAATAAAAAAAATAAAAATTTATAATATGGCACTTCTTTACATTTATTATTTGCTTGTTCATTTTCTTTGTTTTCTATTTTTCTTTGAGTATTTCACAGGTACTCATAATGGTACATAAATTTTAACTTAAAATAATAATATGGAAGATAATAATTCTGTTATTTTAAACAATATTTAAAAAAAAAAAACTTAAAATTAGAAAAAAAAATATATACATACTCGTACGTTAAGATTTATTTTTTGTTTTTTATTTTAAAAAATTACGTTCTTATTTAAAAAAAAAATAAAAAAAAAATTCATAATATGAACATAAAAACTATTGAAAGTACATAAGTTCATTAAAATTACAATAAAAATATTGGATAAATAATTTTTTTTTTAAATCTTTTAATACGAAAAAAAAAAAAAACTAAATTTCAAATAAATACGAAAATAAAAAGAAGAAAATTTGTTAGCGATTTTTTTTTTTGGATAAATGTGAAAAAAATTTTCAAGTAAAAAAGAAAGATTCAATTTTCCTTTTTTATTGCACGCAAACTAATTAACTTGAGGAAATTGAATAATTTTTGTTACCACCTTTCGTTCCTTACTACCGTAGTAGCGTAGACAAAAGTTGTAGCAGTCGGAGTTTCGATACCATTTTATTTATTTTAAGTTTCCTTTTAATTTTTTTTTTTTCGTGCCTGTTATTCCTCTAGGGAACAAAGCGTTTCAAGTATTACTTGAGATTCCTTTGACAATTTTTCTATCATACATGCGCACCTACAATTTAAAGTGGAATGCGAACCACTGAATTCATTGGTACAGAGAGGAGCACTTATACCCAACTCAAGTGAATTGGTACTAATTCAAAGCTGAGTGAACTTAGTCGGATTCGAACTCGAAACCTTCAGCATCAGAAGCCAGCACTCTATCGCTTTGGCATTTTTTTCCCTTTAATTAAATTGACAATAATTTTATAAAACTATGAAAACAGCACACATGATAAGTTTGTAAACTTCTTAAAAGACTTTTCATAGTCGATTTTTGAAGTACAAAAGCAACTCAAGATTGTGAAAGAAAAATAAATAATTGGAAAAATCAATGAAATTTCACAAACGAATATTTGTGATTATTTTAAGGAAATATGTGTGTGCACTGCATTTTACTTCGATACATTCTAGAATCAAAATTTATCATGTTTTGAAAATTAAATTACGTAAAATGAAATTTCATCATAAACGACGTTCATGGCACGTCGTAGTTTCACAATAGAAATAAAAAAATCACATCGTATGGTCGTCACATCAATGTGTGACCTTAAAACGAACACTTAATTGAAAGTTAATCGTTTCAGATATTTTTTTCACATTTTATCAAAAAATTCATAGAAAAATAAGTTTCCTTTAATCCTTTAATCCTTTTTTTAATTTAGAATTTAAAAATAAATTTACATTTCAATTTTTATTTTTCTCTCTCTATAAATTTTCACTCAATATAAATTTTCTTCAAATTAAATTTAAAAAATCGTATTTATTGAACTTATAAAGCAGACAAAAAAAAAAAAAAAGGGTCATGTAAATACTAAACTTAAAATTATTAACAACTTAAAGTATCTAAATTGAATTTTATAAGAAAAAAAAAATATTTTTTCATGAATATTCTTTATTTTATTCATAGGTATTTTTTTTTTATGGGAATGATGTTTCTTTTTTTGTATTATATTCTTCTTCTTCTTATTTAATTTGAATTTTAATTATAATTATTTGTTTGTTTTGTTTTTTTTTTTTTAAATTAAAATTATGTATGCATGTGCGTTTCAAGAGTACACGCACAGGCGATAGTTTTTTTTTTTTTTTGGATTTTTAAATAAAACTGTTCAGTTTCACATTTTTAGTTACTTTTTATTTTTAAATCAAATTAAAAATTATAAAAATAAAACATTTTTAAAAATTGAAAAAAAAAATTAAATTAAATTAAAATTTCGAAAAAAAAAAAAAATAATAAATAATAAATCAAAAAAAAAAAAAAAAATACTTAAGAACGCTCAATGTGGTCCTGCACATTTTTTTACTTTTCGTTTGGTTTTTTCTTTCTTTCTTCTTTTTCAATTTTTAATTAATTATGTAATTTGTTTTTTTTTTTGTTTTTTGTTTATTTTTTTTGGTTTATTGTAATACAAGAAAATAATCTTATAAATTATTTAACGAACGATTGAGTTAAATATGAGAATTATTATTTATTTTTTCTTCAATTTTAATTTTAAATAAGTATTTATGGCAAGTTCTTTTTAAAAAAAAAATAAAAATAAGAATTGGATTTGTTGTTGGTGTTTGTTTGTTTTTTTTTTTTTTTTTTTTTTTTAGGATTAATATCATTAGAATGAGCATTTTAACGTTTGAATTTTAAGCGCTTAAGTACAAAATGTATTTTTTTTACAAATAATTTTTTTTCCCCTTTTAGTTTTTAATTAGAAATTATTTATTTTTAATTTTTTTGTTTTCTTTTTTTTTTTTCAACCTTTTAATGGGTATTTTACTTTTCTATCAATTAATTTTTTCAATTTAATCTCATTCTCTTGTTGTTGGTTTTTTTTTTCTTTCTTATTTTCAAATTTTTAAAATTACAATTCTTGTTTTTTTTTTTTTTTTCGTTTCTTAACAATTTCGAATTTATTTTTTTGAAAATAAATTTCGATTATAATCTGCCTGCCATAATTTTGTTTCATATAAATTTCGATAGAATAAATTATTCATGTAATTATTGTAATAATTGTTGTTGTTGTTGTTATTGTTGATATTGGTGATGTTTTCACAATTATTATTATTGTTCTTTTTATTCTTTTTATTATTGTTGGTAATTTTTCGAAATTCATAATTTAATAGCAAAGCAGATGCCTCGCTTACCTACGCTCTATATGGTTTACAAAATGAATACCTGTGATTCATGTGTTGACTATATGAACCGGAATGCGAAAAACGTTTTAAACATTTCGTACATTGGAATGGTTTTTCACCACTATGTAGGCGTTTATGTTCAGTTAAATGATGTTTATGTTTGAATGCTTTTGGACATTCTATACATTGGTATGGTCGTTGACCTATTTAAAAAAAAAAAAAAAAGACAGAGCAAAAGAAAAAAAAAACAAATTTAAAATTAAATTGATAAATTAATAAATTTTTTTTTTATGGTTATTTAACAATCGTAATTGAAAGAATATGAATAAATTAACCACATTTATGTAATATCCAAAATTTAGATAGAAAAAAAAAGAGAGAGAAAGAAATTAAAAAATTTAAATAGAAACTAACCTGAATGTTCATATTTATGCCTTGCTAATGAACTTTGTTTGCTGAATGCTTTATCACATTGATCACAAACAAATGGACACTCAAGTTCAGATGAATTTGTTATTGTTGCTGTTGCATTTGATTCATTCATTTTTCGTCGTTTACTACTAGGACCAGTTACATTATTTGCTCCATTAATACCACCCATACATTTACCATGAAGTAATCCACTATAATCTTCTTCATGTGATATTCTTGAATCATCATCACGCCATGATCTTTTTTCTGATCCACCTGGACTTAAGCTTGTACCACGTTCACCATTAACACCACCTAAACCTATAGTACCGACAGGATTGACAGCACCTAATTTAACACCTAACAATTGATTACGAGTGTATTCTGATGGTGTCATTTGAAAAAGACATTCCATAGGAACTAAACTACGAGCACCTGGAAGAATGTATGGATTTGTTGTTTGATGATGTCTAGGCACAGCTTCATTTGGTGATGGTGTATGTCGTGCTGAAAATGGTGGTGATGATGATACAGTAGCATGCCAACCAACACGATGAGAAGATGATGATGATGGTAATGATGAAGGCGCTGTTGCACTATAATAATGAAAAGGTCTATAAGGTGCTGGACTTCTTGATGATTTTCGACTTAAATTTATTGCTTCATTGAGATCTGATTGTAATGGTGCTGTGCCATAACGTGGTGATGAATTTGATGGTGATGTTGTTTCTTTTTTAATGGATAAATCTAAAGGTTGTTCTTCATTTGAAGTGCTATTAGTTATTGTTGTTGGTGCTGTTACCGTTGGACTGTAAACAGGTGAAACTGATTGTGCTAGAATCGGTGATGTAAAATTCTTATTCATCATATTATTGAAATTATTTAATTTACGTTCTCTTGAACGATTATTTTGAAACCAAACTTGTACCACTCTTGGATCAAGAGCTAAACGATTTGCAATTATACGAAATTCTTCACGACTTGGTCTTGAATTCATTGCATAATGTTCTTTTAAGATTGTCTGTTGTTCTTCTGTAATAGCAGTTCTTACTCGTACTTTACGTTCACTTTCACTGCCATTCTTTGAATCTCGATCTTCAATATCTTCTTCACTGCCAGAGTGAAAATATGAAGATGAATTACCACTTTGTTCTATTTCATTTTTTTGTTTGTTTAGTTGTTGTTGTTGTTGATTTTGTCTTTGTTCATTTTGTTGTTGCTGATTCAAAAGACCACATAGAACTTTTTCATGTTGTACCAATTCAGTTGGATGATTGAATTTCTTTTCACATCGTACACATTGTAGAATTTCTTTTGATTCCTCTTCTTCTTCTTCTTCTTCCATATTTTCTTCAACACGAACTTCTGGTGAATTTCTATCTATTTCAGGATTTGATGAAACCTCTTCCTGAGGTTCTTCTTTCTTTATTTCAATTAAGTCTTCATTTTTTTCTGATGTATTACCATTTTCATCAGCAATTATTGTTGCTGTATTAATGGCATCAGATGAATCGTAAGTACCATTTATTGGTGAATTTGATTGATATTTAATATATTTTGATTCATCATCATTTGTTTCATTTTCACCTAAATCCATTACTAATTTTGGTTCATCATTAACATCTTCTGTTACCTCTTCAATCATATCTTCTGGATCAGATTGAAGACGTGAATTACCAGCTGCCGTTAATTCAAGAATTCGATGTATACTATATGGATGGATTCGATCTAATGCCATACTATAGAATGGATTTTGAAATGATGCAAGTAATGCAGCATTCATTGCATCAAAATTATTATATTTTGGTAATATCGGATAGAATGCATTATTATTTGCTCCTGCTGCTGCTGCTGCTGCAGCTGCTGCAGCAACATGATTATTATTAAGTGCACCAGGTAATGGTAAACCATGTGGAAAATAATTCATTGGATTTGGTGGTAATAATTGTTTTGAATTTGAACCTATAATACCACCATTAGTGCCATTATTTAAATTACCACCATTAACACCACCACTTAATGCTAATGCTGCTGCTGCAGCAACACCTTGTTTATTTAATGTTTTTAACATTTGTCTATTATTATTTAATTTAAGACCCATACTAATACATTTTTTTGATGTCATATGACTTGAATATGAACCGGAATGGGAGAATCTTTTTCCACAATTATCACAACCGAATGGTTTTTCACCAGAATGAATACGTTTATGCTCTTTTAAATGATGTTTAAATTTAAATGCCTTATCACATTCGATACATTTAAATTTACGCAGTAATGCAGATTCATCATGGCTAATCATGTGACGTTGTAGACGATAAACATTTGCAAATGTTTTATTACATATTTTACAACACTGTAAAGATACAACAAATTTCTTTTAAAAATTAAAAAAAAAAAAAACAAACAAAAGTAAATAAGAAATTTTTTTAAAATTAAAAAATAAAAAAATAAATTATTTATAGTAGAACAGACAAATTTAAAAAAAAAAAAAAAACGAAAAACGAATAAATATTAAATCAATTTGATTATTGCTATACTATAAATATATAAATTGATAAAATTTACTAACACAATTGAACAACATGATTTAACGAAAGAAAAAAAAAAAAAAGATGTATTTTTTTTTTTTTTCAATTTATAATTCTAAAGTAATAGAATTTAAGAATTTATTTACTCTTCAAATAATATCATTGGAAATGAATGAATTTCAAAAAAAAAATAAAATAAAATAAAATTAAAAAAAAAATGGCGTTATCAAACATTTAGCTATTCAGAAAAAAAAAAGTACATACATACATATGTGTATATTTTTCAATTTTGTCTTAAAGGTTTTTGTTTTTTTTTATTCTTTTTCAAATTTTATCTGTAAACTGTAATCAGAAATATAGAGAGAAAAAAAAAATTATTATTATTATTTATTTTTTTTTTTTCGAATTTTGAAGAAAAAAAAAAAAAAAGATAAAGTATGGTTGTACATACATACACTGACCAATCAACCAACAAGGTTGAAAATTATCCGATTATAGAGAGCCTACAATATTATACACAGGTCTCTTATGAAATAAAAGATTTTTTTTTTGTTTTTTTTTTTTTTTAATTTGTTCATTTGTTTTTTTTTTGTTATTTCATTAGGTTAATTTTACTTATAACAAAATATGTTGCGTTAATAATTTAAAAAAAACAAAACAAAAAAAAATTTATATATATTCAGAGAGAGAAAAAAAAACAAATTAAATTCAAATGAAACATGTTGTTGGAGTTTTAATGTGAATTATTTTATCACCGTAAATTCATCGTGTTATCACACATATAGAATTTAAAACAAAAAAAAAAAACAAAAATATTAAATTAAATAAATTGTGTTTATTGTTGTTGTTCTTTTCATTTTTTTTTTTTGTTTTTAATAAAAAAATTATATTTTATTATTAATTCATTTATAGTTTTTCCCTTTTCGTTTTGTTATTATTTTTTTTTTTTCAAACTAAAGAATTCTTATTGTATTTATGCATGCTTATTTTATTTTTCTTCTTATATTTTTTATTTTTTATTATTTTTTTTCGTAAAAATATTATAATTAATTTAACACGCGGTTTTATAAAGAATTTTATGTGATATGATAAGAAAAATAGGTTGGTTTATAAAATGATGAAATTTCTATATTATAATTTTTTTTGTTTTTTGTTGTTTTTTTTTTTTGTTTTTTTAATTGAATCATGTACAAGTTTTTAGAGATTTTTGAAAAGGAATTTAAATTAAGACGTAGAAAAATATATACATATGTATATTTTTTAAAAGAGTTAAAAATTTAATTAGAGCGAAAAATTTTCAACATTTTATTATTATTTTTTTTTTTTTCTTTTTTTTTTTTGAAAATTAATTTTTCTTTTTTAATAGCAGAATTTATTTGTTTTTTTTGTTTTTTTTTTTTCAAAATTATTATTACTACTTTTAGTTATTAAAATTACGTACTTATTTTGTAATTTACCGGAGCAACTCAAAGGTTAGAAAAACATTTGTTTTGTAAAATTATAGTTTTTGCTTATCAAAAACAAAAACAAAAAAAAAAAATTTAAAAAAAACAAATTCGTAGGTATGTGTAATGTGTTTTGATGTAATTAAGACATCATAATAAAAATTTTGTTTATTAAATTTTTTAACTAATTAACAGAGTTACGTAAATAAAATATTAGTGGCTCAATGTGATTAAGTTCACAAAAATAAAACTAAAAAAAAAAAATTAAGTGATTTACGTATTTTAAGCCATTGAAAAAAAAAAAAAAAAAAAAAAAAAAAAAAACTTTTTTGACGTGAAAAAATTATCAAAAAAAAAAAATGGACTTAATCACATTGGGTTCTGAGCCACTCATATTATGTTGCAAAATTTATATATTTCTTTGAATTATGAATAATATTTTTTTTTTTCTATAATTTTAAAGTTTTTAAGAAAATTGATAAAATTAATATTTTCTTGGAATTAAATAAAGTACCTAAATGCTCACTCATGGGAAAAACAAATTTCTAGGTAATTTAAATTTGTAATTAATAAAAAAATATCATGAAATTTATTTTATTTGATTAAATTTCTTCAATCAAATTTTCAGTTCTCCAATTTAGTAGAAAAATTAATAAAATATCAGAAAAAAATGAAAATAAGATCACGAATTGCTTAAAAAGAAATATCAAGATCGACAGTTTAGGCTTCAAAAGAAATTTTTAAATTCCTTTTAAACTACTTAAATTCTTAGGTATCGTTTCTAAGCAAAAATAAGTTAAATATTATTACTTAAAATAGACCATAATTTACTGAGAAAAAAAAAAAATAATTGGATAGCAAAGTAACTGGCCTCCTCGTGCAAGTGCTCCCTGGGTAACGAAAAATGAGTTACAGTGGAGGCCTAGCGACCTAACAATAATTAATCGAAAACTTTAAAACACATAATTCATCAGAAAATCATATACCTACATTTTTTTTTTTATTGTCGTAAAGAAAACTCATTTAAAACTCCCATATTAAACATTAATTTATAACAAAGCTATCATTTAAAGGCTTTTTTACATAATATGAAACACAAAAAAAAACTTGGTTTTTAATATTTATTTTTTTTTCCAACAATAAATTTTATTACAGTTTTATAATAATTAACTTTTATTCATTCTCCCTCATTTTTTAAAATATTTTTTATTTTTTTTTTAAAATAAAAACTTAAATTACTCTCATAATATTTTTCGCATATAAACAAAAAAAAAAACAACAACAACTACTGAATTTAACTTAATTAATAGGCAAAAACAAAATACTGCTTGATAAAATGACATTCATAATTTATTGGCTTTTACTTATGCAAACTGTATAAAAATGAGAATTTCATGGACGAAAAAAAAAAAAAATAGGTACCTACCAGAAAAAAAAAGGGTAAACAAAAATTAAATAAAATAAAAAATAACATTTTTTTGTTTTCATATATGTATATAAATGAACATACTTTATTGAACATCATTTATTTAGTGAGAGAGCAAAAAAAAAAAAAAAACAAATAACAAAAAAGTTAAGTAACTCTAAAAATTAAAACAATTAAAACTTTTTATTAAAACAAATGTTAAAAATTAACATTCGAAGTTCGAAAAAAAAAAAACGAATAAACAAGTAAAAAAAAAAAATGGTATTTTTTTTTTAAAAGGCTTTCGAAATGTGTGGTTTTGTACCCAAAATACATGAAAAAAAAAAAAATTATGAACAAATAATCCATTCTCTTTCTGGTGTGTGTCCTCATAGGAAATTTTTAAATAAATAAAAAAAAAAAATAAATTAAATAATGAATATTATGTATATACATTTTGGAATACAACTGAATGAATAAACAGAACAAAAAAAAAAAAAAAATAAATAAAAAAATAAGAAGATACTTTCAAAGCAATTCATCAAATCGTTTAAAAATATTGTTTCAACTGGTATCTTTTAATGATAAAACATTATTATTTTATTTTATTTTAGTTTTTCATGTACACATACATAATGTAACATATATGTATATCTTTTTTCGACCAATTTTCATATGTACAAAATGTTTTATCATAAATATATTTGCAAACGAAAAATTACCAACTCGTTTATTATTTTTGCAATTAATATATTTTCCTTTTTTTTTTTTTTCTTTTTTTTTTTTTAACAATTGTATTTTACTTTTTTTTTTTCCTTCACAATATAGGAGAATTTCATACATGTATATTAAATATTAATGGAAATAAATATATTGAATAAACAGATTTTTTATCGTTGTTGTTTTATGTATATTTACAAAAGAAATTATGCTTTTAAAAGTAGGTATATCATTTTACTAGATTTTAATTAATCAATTTTTAAATATCAAAAATAAAAAAAAATAAATAAAAATTTAAAAAAAATTCCAACTGTCAAGTAGATTCTTATTGAAAAATATTTTCATATATTTTAATTTTCTATAAAGTAATATCGTATTTTTTCTTTATTTATTTATTTATTGTTGAATGTGTTTATACATACTATTTTTTTTTTTTTTTATTTAATTTTAATAAGTAAATTTATTTTGTGACATATGTAATAAAAAAAAAGAAAAAACAAACAAAGAAGTAAAAAACGAAAACAGAAAAGAGAGCAAAACTAAAGGAGAACACTATTCAACATAAAAAAAAAAAATTTAAATTAATTTTGATACATAATTTTTTTTTTGTTTTTGGCAATTTAGCATTTCAGCATCCATTTTAAAATACATAAAAAACGTGTGAAATACATGTTTCGTTTTTTTATTATTTTAATTTACAGGGTGGTTTTATTACTGTTAAGAGATTTATTTATATTTGAGGAGAAAATTTCGTTGTATCGAAAAAAAAAAATTAATCTTCAGCGAAAAATCCTTCTAACCTCAAAAGCTCTACTTTTTCAATTTCCTTCCAAATTTTCAAGATACATATGTATATACATATTTATAATATTATACATATAATATTTTTCACATTAGATTAGATAAGATTTTATCGAGATTTTAGAAATTGAATGCTTAATTTCCTTATTACTGTGACCCATGATGGATCTTTTGTAATGCCCCAATGCTGGAAACAAATAAGAACTACTTTTTACTTTGACTTAAAAATCTAACATTGTATGGACCACAAGGTGATTTTGTTTTATCGAATAAACTTTTTCCAATACAAACACTCTTTATGATGCCTGGGGTGGCAGCACATAAGTTGTTTCAATCGACTTGTTAGTAGTTGAATTGATTATTCAGTGATTGCTGAGTCGATTGAAACAACTTACATACTGCCACCCCTCTGCTGATCTTCACTGTGATCGTAAAGTAAAGGTAAACACTTCAAAATTCTATCAGAAAATTTACCAAACACCCTATAAAATACATATTTTAAATATGGGCGTTATTATAATAACAACAGGTGAACTTTTATTTGTTATATTGCTTAAGTCTCATATAATGGCTTTTTAATCCTGTTTTAGTACTTTAGTTTTTTTTTTTTCAATTTTTTATTTGTTTCTATTTTCTCATTTATTTATAACATAAAAAAAAAATCAAACAAAATTTTTCTTTTTCATTATTTAGGTTTTAAAAATGTTATTTTTCAATTATATCTGTGTCGCCGGTGTTAAAAAAAAAAAAAAAAAAAACTTTATAAGTATATACTATAATATATTCAAATAAATTTTGTTTATTTTGTTTAATTTTTTGATCATTTTACTTCTGAATCATTTCCAAGATTTTCTTTGATATATTTTTGTTTTTCTTTTTTTTTTTTCATATTTATTTATTTTTCATTAATTAAAATATTAAATATTTAAAAAAAAAAGTAAAAAAACAAAAAAAAAATATATGAGGATTTGTCCACTTGTCCAAATATTTCAAAATGTTTATAAAACATTCTATACAAAAAAAAAAAAAAAATCATAATGTGATAATTTGTTAAAGTAGAAAAAAAATAAAATAAATAAATAAAAATAGGAAAATAAGAAAATTTTAAATAAAATAATAACTTTTTGTTTTATTACAAATTGATTTATAATGTATTTTTTGAAATTTATTGCATTATTATTATGTCTTCGCACAATTAGTATTTTGCACATTTTTTTCTTCTTCTTGGTTTTTTTTTTTGCAAATTAAGATAATTCATAAAATTAATATGAAAAATGCATATTTTCGATTTTTTTTCTTTTTTTTTCTAAATTACTTTATGTTTGAAATTGTTTTTTTTTTTAAAAAAAAATGATTTTTCTGATTTTAAAAACAAGAGAAACAAAAAAAAAAGCAATGACCTTTGAACTTTTGTTATTTAATATGAATACATAAAAATTCATATACATAAAGTCCAAGGTTTTTTTTAATTTTTTTTTTTTGTTTCTTCTTACTGTACATTAGAATTATAAAAATAATATTCGTGTTTGTTTTTCTTTTTTTTTTTTTGTTTAAGTGAAGGTGCATCAGTAATTCTATTTAATTTTCACATAATCTACACAAATACCTAATTACTGATAAATTATCATATTTTATTTTTTATTATTTTTTTTTTTTATAATTTAGTACAAAATAAAAAATATGTCTTCTGATAAATTATAAAATATATTTCATTTAGAATTTATTATCTGCATTTGCAAATATTTTCATTTTGTTATCATGAAAAAAAAAAAATGAATAAATAAAAAATAAAAATAAATTAAATAAAATGTGTAAAAAAACAAAATTCTTGTAAAAGGGAAATTACTCAGATATTGTAATTATTAATTCTACATTCATTTTTAAGTAACAAATTAAATATACATTTTTTTTTTTTTGATGATAAGAGAATTTAAATATTAAAATGGTTGTGATTATGTTATCATCAATTTTGGAAAAAAAAAAAGTGTAGAATGAGAAAAGAAAATACAAAAATACGTGTTTTGTTGTCGTTGTAAAAAAAAAAAAAAAAAAAAAATAGATATTTATGGAATTCCATGGTAATAAAATGGCCATGTGTTTAAATTTTATTTCTTATCAACCAAAATTTTTCTTTTTCTTTCAGAGTGTATTTTTATTTGTGTAAATTTGTACTTTTTTTTTTTTACGGGGATAACAAACTTTAATTGATTAAAATTTTTACGTATGTATATACGAAATAAAAAAAAAAGATACGTATAGCAATGCAATTTTTAAAAAAAATTATAAAATAAACTAAATGATATCATATTATTTTTTGTGTATTAAATTATTATTGATAAAATTTTAAAAAATTTATTAAATGATTATTATTACTTTTTTGCCAAAAAAAAAAAAAAAAAATGTATTTGCAAAAATTTTATCAATTGTAAACCATGTAAAAGACCGAAATTTTTCGTTTAACCTTATTGTTAATCAATAAATTCTTTTACGAAATAAAATTTAAAAGAAAAAAAAAAGAGTATATGTATCTATTTTTAAAATTTTCTGTTTAAAATTGATATAAAGTTCAAGCTTTTGTAAAAAAAAAAAAAAAAAAAAAATAGATATTTATGGAATTCCATGGTAATAAAATGGCCATGTGTTTAAATTTTATTTCTTATCAACCAAAATTTTTCTTTTTCTTTCAGAGTGTATTTTTATTTGTGTAAATTTGTACTTTTTTTTTTTTACGGGGATAACAAACTTTAATTGATTAAAATTTTTACGTATGTATATACGAAATAAAAAAAAAAGATACGTATAGCAATGCAATTTTTAAAAAAAATTATAAAATAAACTAAATGATATCATATTATTTTTTGTGTATTAAATTATTATTGATAAAATTTTAAAAAATTTATTAAATGATTATTATTACTTTTTTGCCAAAAAAAAAAAAAAAAAATGTAGCTATTTGCAAAAATTTTATCAATTGTAAACCATGTAAAAGACCGAAATTTTTCGTTTAACCTTATTGTTAATCAATAAATTCTTTTACGAAATAAAATTTAAAAGAAAAAAAAAAGAGTATATGTATCTATTTTTAAAATTTTCTGTTTAAAATTGATATAAAGTTCAAGCTTTTGTAAAAAAAAAAACAAATGTCACATGGTAACAATTTGTAAAATTTTTTGTAATTTATGTGATTTGTAATTTTCGAATTCAAGATTTATTTAAGTGAATGTTTTTTTTTTTAAGTAAAACTTTTAAATAAAATAGAAGTATCTTATTTTCAAACGATATCTTTCTTAAATAAATTTTAAGAAAATTAATATTTTACGGAGTAGAATGCACGTGAATTTACAATTCTATTTACAATTTTTTTTTTTTTTTTTTTTTTAAAAACAATTTTTTGTTCAACCAAAACTGTTTGTTTTTTTTTTTTGTCATCCAAAAATTTTAATTGAAATATCAGCCTGCAAGACTGTTAAAAATGATCAATTAAATCGAAAAAAAAAAACAGAAAAAAATAAAGTGAAATGTTTCATATGAATTTGATTTTTTCTCAATTTTTTTTTTTTTTTTTTTTTAAGAAACTACCAATTTTTCTTTCAATCGAATAATACAATAAATTGGCTGCATGTTGTTGCTTTCATGTCAATAAAATAATACTAATAAAAATAAAAATTTAAAAAGAAAAAAAAAACAATGTAGCCATCATATATAATACAAACATTCTCACATACCGCACATTTTCAATTAAATTCAATTAAAAAATTTTCACATAAAAACAAAAAAAAAACCATATTTCTATCCTATACATAAAATTTCTTACCTGCATGGGGTCTGATCACATTAAATTGAATGAGTAACTTATGTTCATGTTTTTCTTATACGAAAAAAATAGAAAAAAAAAAAAAAGAAAAGAAAACAATATGTAAAATGTTTTAAATGAAACGTAAAGAAAACGTGTACGATGTACCTATTTATGGAAAATTCATTAAAAATTATCAAGAATAATCAGATTGTCTATTTTTTTGTTGTTTTTTTTTTGTTTTTGTATTCTTGTTTTAAATGGAAATTTAAAAGATACAACGAGAAAAAAACATATAGGAAAATTTTATTATTTGAAAAATGAAATATAACTGAATAAATGAGGAAAAATTTATTTTAAAAAGGAAAACACTTTTTTTTTCCTTCTTCTAAAAATACACGTAAAAATACCGTGAAATGTTTATTTCCCGTGATAACATCCGCCATTAAATCATTTTAACCAATC
This sequence comes from Bombylius discolor, assembly GCA_939192795.1. Taxonomy (NCBI): domain Eukaryota; kingdom Metazoa; phylum Arthropoda; class Insecta; order Diptera; family Bombyliidae; genus Bombylius; species Bombylius discolor. Next base: position 13,486,315 of record OW584241.1, on the reverse strand, counting down.
AACCGAGGTGTAGTTGAATCTTTAGTAGTTTTTAAGAGTTGCCATTCATAAGAAGTGAATATCAAAAAAAAAAAATTTTAATAATAATTACTGTTATTATTTCAAATATTTGAAAAATCTTTATGACTTTCTGTTACTATAGATTCATTAGCCACAAATTTTTACGAAAGAATATGACCAAAATCTGTTTTATTCTGATGTAAAAAAAAGTACCGTAAAATGAAATTCTCCTATATCGTTTTAATCTACGCTTATTTCACAGTTTGAAAGTTTGCACAAATATTGAAAAACAGACTTTTAGAATAAAGCTTCAGGTATATACCATAACCGCACTAATTATTGATAAGAAAATTCTTCTGTAAATTTTTTATTAAATCCTAATTTCTTTATTTTGTAGTACAATTACGTTAAATTGGCAACACATTCGAATTGGATTACCCCCCCACATCTTTACAGTTATACCATAATTATACTTTGTTTTTTTCATTTAAAAAAAAATTAAAAATTACCTCAATTGAGGTACAAAAAGGTGAACGAATTTAAGAATAACCGTGACAATTACTGACTGCTCTGCTATATATAAGATGGCGGGAATGAAATTGTTTATTTGAATTTTTTTTTTTTTTTTTTTTTTTATGATGAAACGAAATGATAATAGTCATTAAAATAAAAATAATGGGTCATTGTGTAGTCTTTTATGTGTGTAACTGTGTAGGCTTTTTTATGATGCGGTGTAAAATTGTGATGATGATGATTATTATGATGATGATCATTGTTATTTTTATTTAAAAAAAAAAAAAAAAAAATTTATACACGTTACAGTTATAAGAACACTTTTCATTCTTTTTTGAATTAAAAAAAAAAAATAAATAAAAAACAGAAAATTGAGGACAATAAATAAAGGTATCTGTAGGTGTAGATAATATGTTATTCTATTGGTTGAATTTTTTATTTCCAGGTGCATATTAACTGTTATTTCATATTAATACATAAATGTTACGAATTATAATGTGTGGTGTTAGGCATCACAATAAAGTTGTGTAAATTGTTTTTGATTGTTTAAAAAAAAAAAAAATAAAATTAGTTTGTTTTTTTATGTCATACATGAATAATTCTTATTTAATCACACGAGGGTGGAGCATGATTGTTGTAATAGAAAGAAAAGAAAAAAACTATAGAAAATATAATTTAATACCTGATTTAGTTCAATTAATATTTAAAATATTCTGTTTGAAAATTAAATGGAATTTAAATTGATTTATTTAACTAAATAACCGTTATTTTTATTGATCTGCAATTACTTTAGAATTTTTATGCCATATTTTTACAAAACTATACTTTTAAACAGACATACATACTCGTACATATAAATATTTCTTATTTGAAATGAAATTCTGTAATTACTATAACACTTTAATTTTTTTGTTTTCTTTTATTTTTCAACCAGAACGTGTGCTTCTTCATCTAAAACAAAAAAAAAAAAAAGGAAGCAATTGTTTTTAACAATAAAAAATAATTCATCTGCATCTTTTCTAAAAATATCTTTAAAATCATAAAATCAATTCATATTATAAAAGAAACATATGTCTATAAATAAGAATATCCCTCTTTCTGCAATACATTTATTTTATTTTATTTTTTCTTCTTCTCTATATTAATTTTCTTTATTTTACGGCTGCAAGAAAAACCAAAAGGTGACCCTCATATGTTTTAATTTATATACAGTTTTCCCTTTTTTCTTATTGGTATTTCTTTTTTGTTATTTTCAAATACATTTCATATTTATACACCTCACATAGCATTAAATGCATATATACTAGGTAAAAATAGCGCAATCTTAAGAAGAAATCGAGATGAAAATAAAAGAATAAAAAAAAATCATGTGAAGGAAAATGTTAAAATGCAAACGTATGCAACTATTTATAATAACCGTGTATCCTTATCTCAAATTGTTTTACTTTAAATTCACATATGCATATGATTGTTTCAATATTATATGTAATTGTTTTACCTATACCTAACCTATACCTACATATATATGTGTAAGTAATAACTCCTCCTGAGTATCTTTCCTGAGTATCTTTTATAAATATATAACTACATAAATATACTTGGTAAATAACCTGATAGATGCATATAAGAAATCCAGCTGTGACAGATGATATTTTTTTGCCTCAAGGGTATCAATATAGATACTATTTTTTATTTTTTTTATTTCTACCTTGACTTTAACCAGAAATGTGTAAGTCATCTTTGCGTTGACCATCTTTGAATCATATTCGACAAAAATGGTTCTCGAGACAATTGTACAAAAAATAACATTCCTTTTAGTCTTTGTGTTGTAAGTATCTTTTTTTTTAGATTTATATTTCTGTTTTTTTTTTTTTTGTCATGTCTTAAGATATCGAAATTGATAAAATGGAAGGATAGTTAACTTATAAGAATCTTCTTTACGTGTGGTACACATTTTTATACCTGAAGAGTGTTGTTTTTTTTCTTCTTCTTCTTTAAAACAAAAAAACATATGTGAGATATATATTTTATAGGTACCTATATCTGCAGCATCCATTATAATTGTGGTGGTTACACTTTATTTAAGTAGGTCTCCCAGGAACAAAAATTCTATTATGTATGTATATTTTTTTTTTCTTTTCATTTTTAACTACACATATGTTGAATATAATATGATAATGTGTATGTATTGTATACTTATCCAATACAAAAATAATGTTGATGAACAAAAAATAAAAATCTTAAGAAAATAAAAGATACTCGAAGAAGAAAAAGATATTCATCAAAAAAGATTCACACACATGTTTCTTTAGATTGTTATGATCTTTTAGACTTCTTTTCTTTGAAAAAAAAAAAAAAAAAAGTTAATTCCACTTGTTCAATTTTCAAGCTTGGAATTTTTTATATAGTCTGACTAAAAATGACTAACTTTTTTACCTCAGACGGTGAATAATGGCCGACATTAGGTTTTCGAACTTAAAAAAAAAGATATTAAATATAACGAAAAAAAAAAAATACATACTGGCAAAGAGAAACCATTTCTTTTTTATTAATTCTAAAATGATGATGATTCTGTTGATGATGATTATGTTGATGGAGTACATTTTAGAAGAAGAGGCGTATTCGACTTTTATATAAAAACCGGATATGAACAATTGTGATCCACCTCTTTTGTAAGTTATGTGTGAAAGTATAGTTAATTTTTTTATTTCTCTTCTTTAATGTAAAATATTTAATTTATTCACTTTTTCCAAGAAGAGATCTTTTCATCATCATTTTAAATTGATTAAAAAAAAATTTTTTTTTTATATTTAAAAAATGAAAAAAAAAAAAACAGAGAATTCTTTCAGCAATGAAAAACGTTATGTTTAAATTAATAAATGTAGAACAGAAAATCATTCTCGCTAAATTATCATGAAAATATTCAAAAAAAAAAAATAAAAAAAAAAATAAATAAAAATAAATGAAATAAAATAAGTGAAATTTGTACCAATAAATTTGCTACGATTATGATTAACATATGTGTGTACCAAATGAAAAAAAAATATATATGTATATTTTTAATATTTTTCATTATTAAAATATTTTACTTATCTCTATTGGAAATTATACGTATTCACGTTAATTGAAAATTATGAATCTTATAAATATACTGATCGCGTTCAATTGCTTTTTCATGGACAGCAGTTAAAAGATACTTTAATGATTTAAAAAAAAAAAATAATAATAATAATTTTCAAATTCCTATTTTCTAATCTAGTTCGAATTAGATAAAATATTTCTTTAGAATTGAAAATTTTACACCTTCTTTTTTTTTTTTTTTTTTTTTTTGTTGTTCTTTGTTTTAAAAAACTATCTTTTTCATGTTAAAAATTGTTAAAAGGAGGATCGTTAATTAACGTAAACTGGATCATTTAAAAATATGTTCCTTTTTCATTAAAATTTGATCTGATTTATTATCATTCGTTAAAAAAAAAAAAAAAAGCACAGTAAATAATATTAAAAATTTTAAAGAAAAATCTGATTAAATTCACAAGAACAATTTAATTCATTGTACGCGGTTAATAGACTAGTCATATGTGTATATATGTAGATACTTGTATCATTTGTATCTTTTATACACCAATCGTACAATCTAAAATGTATTTTTTTTTTATATTAGAAAAAAAAAAATAAAAATTAAAAAAAAATATAAAAAAACAACAACAACAACAAAAAATATTTTAATTTACATTAATCATTTTTAATTCAGCGCTCCTGGCCTGAATTTTCTACATGAAATTAATAATATCAAACGTGTATTTTAATACGAGAGAGAGACTATAAACGTTCATCATAAGCTTTTATGAATATATGATACTTAGATACACATATGTACATACTATATGTATTCTCGTATGTATTAATTTTATTTTAGTTTATTTTTATTTTATAAATATTATTATTATTATTTAGTGATAACCTTTATTAAAAGAGAATGAAGCGATGAATACAGTCTTTTTTTTTTTTTTTTTTTTGCAAATAATACTAGCTAGTCATATTATTGATGATTATATGACGGTACAAAAACACCATGAACGAAATTATATTGTATTATCAATTTTTGTAATTCTAGGTAACATCAGATCAGACCTGTAGTATATAGAAATTTTTAAATAATACGTAAATGAGAATGATTTTTGATTTTTCATTTATTTATTTAAAAAAAATATATATACTTTTATTAATAATATTTTGTGTATCTATATTATGTTATTGAACTTTTTTTTCATATAAATGTTTGAACTATTGTTAGATTGCAAAAAAAAATAAAAATTAACTTTTTTTTTTTTTTTGTTTTGATTATTTGATTATTTGTTTAATAATTTGCGTATTTGTTATTATTTACTATATATGTTAGAATTTTCTTATCAATTGAATATGTATTATTAATTTTATTATACATACCATAGAATTAAACTTTATGAAAAGTTCATAATATTGTGATGTAAAAGGTGTTAAATGTTGCGCAATCTTTAAGTTAAATTAAGAAAAAAAAAATTTTAATAAGAATTTTTTTTTTTTAAAAAAAAAAAAATACTTCTGAATTGTTCAAATGAATAAAATTTAACTGTTTTAAAAAAAGAAACCAATAAAAATTGTATATGCTGTCTAAAAAGTTCAAAATACTCAATTAAATTGTTAAAATAGAAAATTTTTAAAAAAAATTTACAAATCAATATAAAAGTCATTTATTAATTGAAATGACATTAAAGCTATAATATATGATTATTCATTTTGAAAATAAATAATTAAAAATGTTAAATTACTAAATAAAATCAAATTAAATTAAAAAATTAAATAAATTAATGTTCAGATAAATTTAAAAAATAAAAACAATATCTACATCGATAAAATAAAGATATTTTACGTTAATTTTATTTATTTTATTTTGTTCAATGAAAAAAAAAAAATATATATAATACATTTTAAGATTCAGTTGATGATGACGATGATGCATATTAGGTACACCGTCACCGTGTAATACACGCCACGTCTCATGTAAATGTACAAGAACATATTTTTAAATTTTTTTTTTTAAACAAAAAAAAAACGAAAAAAATAAAAAAGATTTTCTTATGACGATCATAAAAAAGACAGGTGCGTTTGCTTTCTTATGAAGAAAAAATAAAAGAAAATTTGTGATATATTTATAAATAGTATCAACGAAAGTGTTTTAAGTATAATTTACTTCTTTTTTTTTTTTTTTTTTTCGAAATAAAAACGTATATTAGTGAGTGACGCGACTGAAGAGGAAAATGTGATTAAAAATAAATAAAAGGAAGGAAGGTGTAAAATTTTTAAAAAAGTTTTTCAAAGAAAAATGACTTTCTCTCAAAACATTAAGTTACCTTCTCGTGCATTAAAACTTTAAATGACAAAAAAAAATATGGATGAAATTTTAGATTTAAGCTAAATTAAGAGCAACATCAACTAAATGGAAATATCTTTTTTTAATTTTTGTCTTTTTTACTTTTTTAAAAATTCTACTAAGGTGGTCTCCAGAGATTTTGTATTTGGACATTATATTGTCCAAATCTTGCTATTTTTTCATTCTTAAAATTTCATCTTTTCTTCTTGTTTTTTTTTTTCTTTTTTTTTTCTTTTTCTCATCATTTAAACCTCCGCCTACCTTTAATATGTCATTATATTTGAAACGAATCACAAGCAGCTGTTTTAACTACATTAATGTCATTTTCAATTTTAGATGACATATCATATATACATAGATACTTACGTACATACTACGTGTAGATTTTTATAAAGTAATTTTTTTTTTTTTTCATCGTTTTGGAATGAAGAAACAAAAAATTAAATGAAAGCAAAAAAAAATGTATATTAACCAATCAACCAATGTAACAATTTCTAAATAACTGAAATAAAAAAAAAAGAAATTCGAGATATTAAGACGCCACACTAATTTAATTCTATTACCATGCTAAAATTTCATTGAAAATATATTTATTTATTTTTTTTTATATTTTGGTTTTCTGTTGTGTATTTCATTAATGCAATACCGGTGATAGGTATATGATCGTATTTAAAAATGTATTCATGATTTTTGTTTTGTACATGTTTAGGAAGAGTTTTCATATGAAAATTGTTCAAATTGACAATTTACAAGAAATAGGAAATTTTTTTTTTTTTTTTTTTGGTTTTTTTTTTAGCTAGGTGAATAACACAAAGAATGGACATTTGAAAATATAAATAACAAATTTGTTTCTGACATTGAAACATTCAAACATGATCAATTTTCAACACTTTCTAAATTAGAAATTGTTTCTTTATTTAAAATAGATAAATGTACAAAAATAAGAAGAAAAATAGCAACATTTATTTTTTTTTTGGTGATGTTTTTTTTTTTTTAGAAAATTTGAATTAATTATATGTTTGAAATGTGAATTATTTATTTCTTTACTCATCTTGTCAACAGTATAAAAAATTCATTTATTTTCATTTTCATGTATCATTTACATGTAAATTATTCATTTTAATTAAGGTTTTTCAACTCTGTTTTTCAGACATGTTTTATTATTTTTTTTTTTAAATTTTACTCGTGTGAATCAAAATCAATTGAAAATACATATTATATATTAAAAAAAAAAAATCTCAAAAAAAAAAGGATAATTAATAAAAAATTATTTATAGATACTTTTTTTTTTCTTGAATTTGAAAGATGTGAATCTATCATCATGCAATCATGAATATTTAGATCAATTTTTTGAAAAATTTATAACATTTTCACAATTTTCAATGAACGCACAATAATTGTTGTTCGTTCTCTTATACAACTTAACCCCCTATAGAAAGTTTAAACAGTATTTAGAATTAAATCTTAAATGTCAATCAAGTTCTTAAATTTCCAAGATTATAGATATACTATAATCATTATTATAATATGAATGTCTTTTAATTTTATATTACATATTAAATATACTCGTATATATATATATATTCATTTTTATAATACATAATACATGATTCTTTTCCGTTCGGTTTGTCGTCTGTTCAATTCATAAAAATAAAATACAAAGAATTTTCTGTTACCGCGTTCATTCATCTTTGATACAAAATATTTCACGCGGTACTATAATATTTATTATAATAGCATTTTACAACAGTAAATACATATGCTTTACATATATGTAATCAAGTTAATATATACAAAATATCAATCAACTTAAGAAAAGAAGAAAAAAACTACATACATACAATTATGGTATTTTATTTTATCAACATAAAGTGTTGTATAAGTCAATCACATACATATCATTTGAATATAATATACATTTTTAAACCTAAATATTTTTCTCATTTTATTATGGAACTACTTGTGAGTACATAAAAAAAGCTTAAAATTACTCAATTTTACGCCTATTTTTCATTTTAATATTTTTTTTTTATTTTTTTTTTTAATTTCTTACAAAGTACGGTACATCGAAGAAAAAAAAATTAAACTAATAAAATTTACACGGTTGAAACAATTATAATAATAATAATAATTCTTTAAAAGAATAAAACTGTTATTATAATTTTTATTCTCATTCTAGTTAATTAGATACGTTTAACTGAGAGTAACAAAGTAATATTTAATTATGTGAAAAATATTTTAACGAATAAGAAGGAATGAAGACAACAAAAAAACAACAACAAATAATCTAAAAAAAAAAAAAATATTGTTGCTATACTTCTGGACCAAAAATTCAAAAAGAAAAACAAAAAACAAAAAAACAAAAAGATAAATTAGTACCTTGTAAAGAATTTAGAGAGTTATAGTTAATATTTAAATACATTTTGAAACAATGTAAGCATTCATTAAAATTTAAAATAAAAAAAAAAAAAAATGGTCAAAATGTACAACAACAAGAAGATGAAAAAAAAACAATAAGTGAAGAGTAAAGATGAAAATTACAAAAAATTTATGCGTTTGTAAAACAAAAATTCAATTATCCAAAAAAAAAAATAAAGGATTTTTTTTTTTTTTTGTTGAATAGCGGAACAGAATTACTTAAATACAAATTAAAAATGGAAAAAAAGCATTAGTTAAAGAGAAGAGAAAAAACAAAACCAAGCACGAAAGTAATTTGTTATAGTATTTTTTTTATTTTTTTTTTTTTTTCAGAAAATGCCCATGAAGTCATTATTCATGAAAGTTATTACATTTTTTGGTTACGGAAATGTAATTGAAAATACTTTTAATTTTTTTTTTCCGAATAAAAAAAAAAAACACAGAGATAAAAACAAAAACGATTAACATACATACAATACATACATTCATCACATATTAAATTTATGAATTTTTTTTTAGATACTTTTAATTTAGTTAAAATATAATTCTAAACGTTATGTGGTTAAATCCATTTTATTCTGGTTTAATAAAAAAAAAAGAAATTGAAAAAAAAAAAAAAAAGGAAAATTAAAATAACATGTATGAAAAAAATCAACATATTAAATGATTTTGGTCTTTGGAAACAAGGTTTTATGACACTTTATGGATCTTAAAATATAAAATTAAAAATTTAGAAATGAAAAAAAAAATAAAACGGTTTATTAATATATCATCGGTTTATTAATACACATGGTCTTATTTTCATTATTGTATATGACATAGTATCTTTTAGTTGTGATATAAAAAAAAAAAAAAAGAACAACAATAAGAAAAAAAGAAATTAAAGACTTTTAACATTTACATAGTTGTTTTTTTTTTATCATATATAAATGTATCTTAAGATATATTTTTTTTAAACTGATAGTTTAATGCTACATAAAAATTTTTCAAAATGGGTTAATTGAAATATGAGTTGTAGCATAAATATGTGATCATGTATGTGACAAAGAAGTTTCATTTAAAAAAAAAAAAAAAACATTCATTTTGACCTTTTGGAGACCTGAAATGATCACCATATCAAATGATGATTTAAAAAAAAAAAACCTCACATGTGAATATACACATGTGATGATGCAAAAAATACAAAAAAAAAATTATTTTTGACAACTAATGAAAATTGTTTATTTTTCATTTTTTTTTTTTTTTTTTTTAGGATTAAGATTTTATCTTAATTTTTGAAGCTACAGACAGTATAAAACTTTGCTAAAAATATATAACATTCACTTTAAACGAAATCTTAATTTTGCTGGATACACGATGAAGATGATGAAGTTCTGCAACTTGGAAGATATACAGGTTTACAAAAAAAAAAAACAAAGTTGGGTGTGTAAAAATGCAATATTGTTTGATATCAAAAAATATAATATGAAGATAATTAATTTCAATTTGAAAAAAATGTCATCAATCATTTTACAATTTAATATTTCGAGTTTAGTTATAATTTCTTTTGACAAAAGTATGCTTTCATACATTTATAATTTTTTAAGATAGAGGAAAATAAATCATGTTTTTGGATATTTCATGAGTCATAAAAAAGGTTAACAAATTTTTTTTCCCAATTTAATATGCGAATTTTAAAAGTGCTATTAGTTTGTTCCCTTACCTAGGTTTGGATTATGGATTGGTATATGTTGGGTTGTTTGCTGAGAAAGTTCTACGATACCTTGTGAAAAGACAAAGAGCATGGTTTATCCTGAAAACTAATTCGACTCTCAGGTCTGTTAGTGTGATCTGAGTTAAATCATCCAGACTTCAGATGTCACAAAGTAAGCAAAAAATTCCCCTGTCTTACAAATTTTGTTCTTTTATGTTAGAAAATCAATTTATACAATTTTTTGAAACAATTAAAATTTCTTTCAATCGCCAAAAATACAAAAAAGAAATCAAATTTTGCTTAGAAACTCATGAATTTTGCATTTCAAAAGCAAAAAAAAAAAAATAATAATAAAAAGTAAAAAGAAAAAGTTTAAAAAAAAACATTTACAAAAAAAAAGACAAAAAGTGAAATTTACAGATAAAAGTTTTATTGCTTACTAAGAACTATAAAATGTCAAAGCATCGATCTGGCATAGTTTTTTATTTATAACTTATTATTCATTCACCCTTATAAGAAAGAAATCTTTAAATACAACTTTTAAAAAAAAAAAACACATACACGCACATATATGAAACTAAATATTAATAAAAAACAAACTTTCCCTCCAGGTACTTGTACATCACCTTACAAAACAAAAATCACAATGAATATAGCTATAAAAAGATATTAAACTATCCCATACCGTATTGGGCATAAACATTGTGATAACGATAAAATAATTCAAATTCGACAGGCGTCTGTTTGGCTATCTGTTTTTTTTTTTTTAATTCTCGCATCCTTAAAAAATCGCCTATCTACTCATTCCTTCAAATCATACCGTTCTTGTTTTTTTTCTTAGATTTTTTTTTTCCTGGACATACACAAAAAAAAAAACATCATAATTTATAATTTTCTCTCGTGTTTTTTTTTTCTTTAACTTCATCCCTGGAAAATCATTGGAAAAGTAAGTAGAAAAAAAAAATATACAAAACAAAAATAATAACAAATGTAGTATATACGGTAGAACGTATCCTGTTTTGTACACGTATTCATTTAATTCTTGAGACTTTTAACATATACATATATATATAACTTTATAGTAAATTCAAATAAAAAAAAAATATATAAAAAGATACGAAAATATAAAAGATACTTTTACTCATATCATATTTTTTATTTATTTATTTATTTTTTTTTTCATATACATATCGTCATCTTATAATTCATAATGTATATTGTTATCCTCATTTAACGTGGAAAAGTATACTATATATATACATACATATATGTATAAGTAAAAAAAAAATTGTAGGCGTATCGAAACCGTCAGAACAGCCTACGGTATACGTTATATGGTTCTGATAAGATTTACATTCATTTTGATAACAAGGGTATGCGAAATATAACATTGTCGGACATTCAAGAAAATACAGAGAAAAAAAAACTATATCAACTTTTTTTTTTTTTAGTGTTTCCCCAACACACACGTGTGTTTATAGTAGATTTTTGACTTATATGTTGTTTTTTTTTTCTCATTACTATCACCGATAGCATTTGGAATGAATGTTTTTTTAATGTTTTTTTTTTTTTTTTCTTCTCCATTGTATGGTATATGTATATAAGAGTATCTTATAATATAGGGTCATATTAATTCTCTCATCACAACATTCGGATAACTTTTTCCTTACTTTTTTTTTTTTTTTTAATTTTTTTTTATCATATCTTTTTTGAAGTGTTCCTGTCACTAGAACTTTTTAGACCAAAAAAATACGAAAAAAAAAAAAAAAAATAGAAAAAATAGAAGAAATATCTGATATAACATAGTTTCATTTGTAATAATCTAAAAAGTATACTGGACTTTTGTCATATTTTTCCAAAAAGAAAAAAAAAAAAAAAAAATTTGGTATACAAGTATGTACAGATATTCTCTAGAGAGCTTAACATCATTTGCCATCATCGTTCAAAATATCATATCTTTTTATTACATGTAGGTATATAGTATGTATGTATGTATATAACTTTGAAACCCACAAGAAGTTTTTACGTTTTCTAGGTACATACATATGTATGTATATACTTAAAGTTTCCTTTATTTTTTATCATGTATAAACATTTTTCTTTATTTTTGTGTGGAAAATAGTTAAACAATATGAAGAGAAGAATAGAAAAAATGAACATGAAATAAGCTTTAAGGGTATAAAGAATGAAATCAAAAGTTCCCAGACTATAAAGTAGAAGAAAATTATCGAATTTAATCATAAATGTTCGCAAGGAATTTTCTTTTTATGGGTAAATTCAAGAAAAGCAGAAAAAAAAGAGGAAAATCAGAAATCGATCTTTCTTTAATAATTTCACGTGTGATGCTATCATATTTTCTGCTTATTACATGTATGTATGTACATATATCGATTAATCATTGAATTTAATATTGAACATACGGGGAATAGTGATATAATTTTGTTGCTACATGTTTGTGTTTTCATTTTACTACGAAAAATACTACTTACATTGCAATAGAAAAGAAAAAAAATATACTTTCACTTACCACTGTTGTATTTGGTGAATGCATCATTTCATGCTTTTCCAAAAGATCACGATTTGTAAATGATGCAGGACATTGTGCACAACCATGAGGACCACCAGGGCCTAACATTGATCCACCAAGTGAACTGCATATATCACCTAATGTTTTTGATGAGCCAGGACTAGATGCTGAACGTCCACCTTCATCGTAACCATTTAATGATGTTGATGTTGTTGGTGGTGATGTTCGTTTCATATTTGCAATGGCCATTACCATAGCGTGATGATGATGATGCTGTTGTTGTTGTTGTTGTTGTTGTTGGTGTTGATGTTGATTATGATAATGTCTATTTTGTTGTTGCATTTGTTGATGATGATGTGAATTTGATGATGAGAGATCTGTTGGCATTAAAGATGAACCAACACCTCCTAATGGTGTTGTTGAAATTGGTGGTGATGGTGTACTAGGAATCATTTGATGATTTGAACTATTATTTGAATTATTTCTATGTTGATTACTAATGGAATTATGACCGTTAGTAAAATTATTTGTATAATTTGTAAAATCGTTTTGAGAATTATCATGTAAATTCTGTTTATCATGTGAATGTTCATTTTCCAAATGTTCACGAAGAGCCTATAATTTAGAAAATTTAAAAAATATGTTAAATTGATTGAAAATAAAATCTTCTTTGATAGTTTTTATTTACCTGTAATCCTGGTAGCCTTTGATGACATTGTGGACATTTGATGATGTAATCAGAATGTGATGCTCCTGTTGAACCATCATCACTTTTGTTACTGTGATGGTGTAAACTCGATACCAATGATGGAACTATTCAATTAAAAAAATTAAAAACAAAACAATATAAAAATACAATAGTAATGTTTTTTTTTCTATCAATTTTAATTCACGTGATGATTTAAATTTTAAATATAAATTCAGATACACATATGTTTACTATTTATTTCATTTTTATTAAAATGAATACACAATATTTTCTAGATTCTATTGATGATGTAAGTGAGATAGCAAAATTTATATACTCGTATTTACAAAATAATCAGTGCGAGAATTATAGAATAAGCATGGAATGTCTATATACATATACTTATGTTTGTAAATGTGTATCTATATATATTTATGAACATTTAAAGTTTTATGTTAGATTCAAATTTAATTGATAATTGCTATTATTATGTACTATATCATCAAATATAGGTTCATATAAATTTTTGTAAAAAAGAAAAAAAAAAAAAATTCTACAATGTAGTATATTTAATTTATAATGTACAACAATGTATGTATATATATTTCTAAAAAGTGTATCTTTTTAATTTTGTTTTAAGTAAAAACAAACTTAAAAAAGAATGTGCGTAAAGTTTTTTTTTTTTTTTTTTAATATATTCTTTATTTTTCTGTTATAATAAAAAAATGTGCATGAATTCGTCATGGTTATCAAATTGAACTCATATCAAGATGGAAAAAATTAAAAGTGAAAATAAGAATAAAAAAAAAAATTATGTTATGCAAAAAAAAAAAAAGAAGAAGAGTTTCTATACCATAAACGGTTGATGATCTCATCATTTTCATCATTTTCAACGCCATTCTTTATATATTTTATACACAGAATGTTTCTTATATATGAATGCAGAGATCTCTTTTATTTTATTACTTTTTTTTTCTTGTCTTATTTTTCTTTGCAACATCATTAAATAATGGTGTCTTTTGAATGATTAGTAAATGGATGCATATTTTTTTGTTGTCTTCTTTAATATGAAAAAAATAAAACATTTCACTGTACATACAAATATATCAAATATATAGTATGGTATGTATAAATTTTACTTTCCGGGGGGTAGACCTTTATAAGATGTCAGTTGTATTATCATCTTCATCATCACAATCAATATTATCTTGTTTATTCTTAAATGAGACCAGAATAAAGTATTTTCATCATCATCATCATCATCATCATAAAAAAGCAAAGGTTTTTTTCAGGTTCAAAGAAGAAATTATAATCTTTCGTTTTCTTATTATTTGTTTTTTTTCTGAGTCCTCTTTCACTTACGTACATGTATGTATGTATATGTACTTATGGTTAAATAAAAGATATTTTTCTTCTCGTTTTTCATATTCATACTCTAAAATTACATGATATACAGTTAACTTTGTAGTATAAAATGTACATGTATACATATGTATATAGGAACTCATATGTTTTTATTATATTTTATAGATTTAAATCGTATAATAAACCGACGTATACCTTAATTTATTTCAATTAACTACCATATGCGGGCTTAAAAATAATAATAAACAAAAAAAAAAAAAAAATTTAATTCTTTGAGGTAGAAAGAATCAACAGCATTATTTTTGTAAATAAAAATGAGAAAATGAAATAGGTAGATCACATAGTTTTATTATAAACACGTACCTATAAACATTTAATTTATATTAAAAAACCGACGCGGCATCGGTCAATATAGATACATATAGAATGTATTATGTATTATAAAGCATCTCCTTTTCCCCAATGGATCTAGATCTGAACCCTTGACAGTGCAATGATCATGATGATGATGATGGTAATATACATACGTGTACCGTGTATTTTTTAGTTTACTAAACTTTTACTTCATGTGAAATTACAACATTTATAATATGTGAAAAAAAAAAAAAAATCTTTTTTATTTTCTTTAAAAAAAAAAAACATACGGAGAGATACAGATACAACAGTTTTATAGAATGAAACAATTTTTATGTTGCATGTATGAATTGAATATATGTTGACGACACATCGTCATCATCAACATCATCGTCGTCGCCGGTTGTTAAAGTGCGGGTTGAGTTCAATTTACCATCATCTTTAGATATAAAGGGATCTCTCATTTATTGTATATTTGTTACATTTATTTCATATATAGTATGTACTTAGAAATAATAATAATAAAAAAGATCGTTTTCGAAACAAGAAAATACATTGTTGTTGAAGTATTATATACATATATATTTTTTTTTATTTTTTCAGTTTAAATGCCGGTGACTTGTTGAGAATTTTATTAAAATATATTGAGTATCGAGACGAGATCATAGAACTAAGGTCTAAGATATAGGAAAAGTCTATTTATTAACAGAGAATAAAAGTAACTATTAAATTAAATGTATATAAGTATATAAACAAAACAAAAAAAAAAGAAAAAAAAGCAAGATATTATTTACACGGTGTAATAAAATTTCTAATAGGTATATAATCGAGAAATTTTTTTTTTTATTTTGTTTTTAAATTGAAAGCAATCATTATCTACATTGTATTGTATTATTATACAATTTATGATAAATAAGGAAGATTATTATATTCAAAACTCAGCACCTTCAATAATACAATACACATGATTTTACAATTGGTTTTTTTTTTAAATTAAAAAAAAAAAATTTTTAACGTAAACAAAACAATAAATTGAAACGAAACACGGAAATGAATTGCTACGAAAAAAAAAGAATACTGGATATTTAGAATTGTTTGACCAGTTAAAAAGTATGTTCTAATTTTTTTTTTTTTAAAATCCAAAAACATTGAAAAGATCCTTTTTCAGAACTTAAGAGTAAAAAATCATCACGTCTGTTAGTGAAAAAATAGTTTTTTCTAGAGTTATACTGGTTTATACGTAACTTTAATTTTTTTTCAATTTTAAATCCTTGTTTTTTAAATGATTCAAAATATGAAAATTTATACTTTTGAAATTGCATATCATTTATGTACTTTTTTACCATAAGAAATTCTGATCAATCAAGCTTTTTGTTTCTACAAATCGTATGAGAATTTGTACATGTAAAGTTTTCTCCACTGAAACTCTAAGTAGAACTTTTCTGCCGCGAAGTTTACACTTCCATACTGCCTCTACATGACATTTTTGATAGAACTCTACATGAATTTCTCTACCGTTTCCATTTACCTTATAAGTAAATAAAATCTAATTAACTCTTATCAATCATATTTCATTTTAATTTTACGAGTGGGCTGTAAGACCATTTTTATTTTTTAAATTAATTTAATAATAATTTTTAAAAGCCTAATTTATTTGAAAATGACAAAAATTTAATAATTTTTCATAATTCTACTTCGAATTATAAAATAAAAAAATTAACAAAAAATTATATAAAAATTTAAAAAAAAAAAAATTGGATAAAAGAAAAAATTTTGTGAAAACACAAAACAAAATGAAAATACAAAAAATTAAAATAGTAGTAAAAAAATATTTTTTTTTTGTGACATTACCTGAAAATTTTTCAACATAAAAAATTTTATTCTTGTTAAAATTATATCATTTTTTTTTTTTTTTTTTGGTGAATTCTTATGTCATTTTTTTAATAAAATATATTTTTTCACGTTATATTTCATTCTTTTTTTTTTTGTTTGGTTTTTCAAGATATCAAAGTACATTTTTTTTCAAATTTTTTTATTTTTCTCATGAATAAAAATCATAGCAAAAATTTTATCTTGGTTTTTTTTTTTTTTTATGATTGATAAATAGCCCGCGTATTCTATTATTATTTATTTATTTCATTTTTTTTACGTTTTTTTTATTCTTTTCAAAATTTAAAAAAAAAACAAAAACAAAAATATGAATAATAATTTTTTTAACAAATAAATTAATCATAATAATTTTGTGATTTTGTATAAAAAAAAGAAAATATTTTAATCTTTGTTTTTCTATATAAAAATTTTCTATATCTCATCCTTCACCTTTTTACAATTTTGTGACAGATTTTATTTAAAATTTTTTTCAAAAATTGTGAACAAAATAGAAAAAAAAAATTACCTTTATGAATATTTCACTATTTTGTTTAAACAAAAAAAAAAAAAAAAGAACCGGAAAATATCTTTCATTTTCATTCATAATAAATTATAATAATTTTCTTTCTATTTTATTTTGCTACTTATTTTTTTTTTTATTGCAATGTTTGTATTTCTAGAAAAATTTACTCTTTGTTTTTTTTTTTTTTTTTGTATTCAATTCAATTCGAACACCTCTGCATTCACTACACATATATTTACGCGAATGCTTTTTCCGGTATTAAATGGGAGAAGAAAAAAAAATTAACACCCCCACAAATTTTTTATTTTTCTTCTTTTTTTTTTTTTCTTTCTTCATTCAATGAAAATTTATTGAACAGGTGATAATCATTTTTGACCGATTCTGTCAAGTATGACAACAACAAAATTTCTTGTTTTTCTTGTCTGGTTATATTTTTCATTTCTAATTTTCAAATTTTATTTTTTTCAATCTACTTTTCACATTAAAATACATAAATTTAAAAAAAATATATATCGTGAATTTCTTTTTGTTGTTGTTTTTTTTTTTAAATAAATTTCTCGTCACATCAAAAGTGATGACATCAATAGCACAGCAAAAAAAATAAAAAATAAAAAATTTCATTATTATGATATGGTATCATTTTAAAATGTTATTCACATATGATGCATATGCGTTATATGTGAATATTTTTGTTAATAAAACAAATATGTTTTGCGATTATTATTATAAATGTTATATATAATATATGTATATACGTATATACATTTTTATTTTATATACATATATGTAGTATATTTACAATTATAAAATATAAAGTATACAATTTAAATATCTTTAACAATTTTAGTTAATAATATAAAATTACTTATGTTATATAGATTTAATTTGTTAACTTAGGTGGGGGGTGTGATATATTCATTTTTAACCGACACTTTTAATTGGAATTAATTAACCTTTGGTGGTATTTTCAAGTAAAAATGTAGTATAAAGATAAAATGAAGATACAAAAAAAAAAACAATTTTCATGATAGTGTTAGAGTAAATGAATATTAAAGAATAGAAAAAAATTTATTAGTGTAATTTATAGAAAAAAAAAAAAAAAATTTAGAATCATGCATATGTTCAAACTCGAATAACTACGAAGAAAAACAAAAAAAACTAAATAAATAAAATAAATTTAATATGGAAAAATATTGTGTATTTTTATGTCAAAATTGAAGTGTTCATAATTTTTTAGTTCGTCAAACAAACATTTTTTTTTACACTAACAATAAATATTTAATAATTTCTATTATGATATGACATGTAATGATTTTATACATGTATATATGTAGATGTGAACATTTAAACATATGTAAATTATTCATGTGTATATACATGTTTTATGTAATATACACGTAGTATGATTTTTATATATTAAATTGTATAAATTTTTTTTTCTTCTATATAATAATAATCATTCACGAGATCGAAAAATGTTTTGTCAACGAACTTTTGTGTAATTTGAATTTAAAAAAAAAAAGAAAATGATGAAATTCACGTATTTTTTAAATAATGAAAAATTTATAGTTTCATAATTAAATTGATAACAAAATAACATTTAATGAAATAAAAAATACTTTCCTTTGAATTTTGATTTGATCACAATGATTTGTAAAGAAAGCAAAATAAATTGAAGTTTAATTTTTACAGTAAAATGCTAGCTTTTCAAGTTTACATAATTCAATTTGACACGACAATTTATACAAATTACCTCTATTTGGAACGAAATTGTAATTTTTCGGAGGTTAATATGATCCTTCTAAAGATGTATTTTTTACATGCAATTGGAAATTAATGAGTTTTAGAATACTTTCACGATTTAACTTAACCCAACGCTCTGTATATAAAATAGAAGTGCAGTAAAGGGATATTCCTACGTCGTGGCACAAAATTAAAATTTAAGAAAAAAAATTATTCCTGACTTTCTCCGTGTTAAAAGTTTTATATAACTATTTCCTGCAAGGATAAAAGAAAAGATTCATCATTTTTCAATTTAATAGTAGGATCAACTCTTGAAAATTTTGTACCTAAATTGAAAATATAGTAAATTAAATTTGACCCTATGAATATTCCCTCTCTCTTGATTAAAAACACAGTTTTCCTCTTACTTCAGAAATTTCTTTTTCAAATTTACTTTGAATTTTATGACAGCAGAAAAAAAAAAGAAGTATATTTCTTAAAATTGACAGCTGTTATTGTTTCTTCTAAAAATAACATAATCAAGGTGTTTTAATTTATAAGTGAGACTGGAAGCATAACATTTTAAAATCATAAAGTATATATATGGCAATAGTATATATGCAGTCAGCTTTGTGTTATGGTTGAAAAATTGTAATTTTATTCTTTTAAATACTTTGTAGAATATAAGAAAAAGTAAAACAATTTATTCTTATATGTGTTTTACAGATCTTATAAGATTTTCAAATTGATCTTAAAATAACACAAAAAACTACCATAATGTTGATGATGATGACGACGACGACGTCGATTTTCCTTATTTCTCAAATATTTGTATAATTCTCATTTTTGTATTACTATATATTACATACATGTATATCCGGTACAATTATAAATTTTCCATAAAATATATACATACTAATAAAAATATCTACATAGGTACAATATATACAATATAAAATATGTATATATATACTTTAAATTCTTGAAAATGTTTTCAAAAGGTTTAATATGCCTTATACGCGCATATGGTACACGTGTGTTTTCGATACAAATCTTCTTGAAAATCTTTAAAAAGAAAAGCAAAAAGCAAAAAAAAAAAAACCAACAAAAGAAGTATTAGGTATATCACATTAATTGAAACGTATGTATATTTAATATTGAATTATTAATAGAAAATAATCTTTTTAGACTAAACATATATGTATATTTTACCTTGTTTTTAAATTAAGTAAAAGATCTTGAAAATCCCAGAAACAAAAAAAAAACAACAAAACTTAAAAACCACAAATATGTAATTTTTTTTTTCTTGGAAAAGAAAATGTATATTTGTATATTTTTTTATACGTATATCTCTAAGGCTTTTTTTTTTTAAATATACAAAGAGATAGATTTTCCTAGATTTTTCCACCTTTTCAACCATTAAACAATATTAATGTTGTTATCGATAAAATAAATTACTTTACAAAATTCTTTTTTTTTTTTTTTTGCTAACATAAAGTCGTTAATCCCTCAAAAATGATGACTCTACGCATCATCGTCATTCACAGAGAAAGTATGTATTTTTTTTAAACGTAAGTATGTGCACACATATGTATATGGTATGTACATATATGTATGTTTACATATGAAAATTTGTCTCGAAAATTTTTTTTTTAATATTTTTCATTTTTTATATTAAAATGTGGGATTTTTCTGGTTGGACAGTCTTTTTTTTTTTATTTGTCTTGTTTTTTTAAATATGTTTTTTTTTCTTCTGTTTTATTAAATGCTTTGTTTATTAAATTTAAAATTTTTTTTTTTTTTTCATAGTTGGCAACACATTTATAATAATGTACATCGGAACTAATTTGTGTTCTAGCATAACATTTTCAATTGTTCACCTTTAGTTTACCGTATATATTGTCTTTATTTTATTATGTAATATTTTACGGTAAATTAGAATTTTTTTTCTTTCATTATTATTTTTTATTAACGTAACCTACATACTTATATCATATTTGAGAAGGATTTATGAAAATTTCGACATATGTATATAAATATTTTTAACATTTTTCAAGAAAATATATATCTACAAGAAAATATTTTTGAAATTTATTTAACATATTCGCATTAGTCCCGTTGTCATAATTTAAGAAATAAATGAAATTTTGTTCGTTTTTTGTTTGTAGAAAACAAATTAACTTTAATGTTATTATTACGCTAATGCATTTTGCAAATAATTCAGGTATATCTCACAAAAAGATAAAGTAGATTATATAGACGATTATTTAAAAATATCATTGTGGTATATATAGCGCCAACAAAAATTTGTTCAAATGAAATATAACTTGAACAAAAAAAAAAAAAAAAACATTTTTTTTTCTTTTAATTTTCACGTATAATTAATGTTTTTTTAAATGTACCACGAAAGATATTTTTTAATGTTTACATTGACAAAATATATATGTAATATTAAAAAACAAACCCCCATCACATTTTCTGGATTATAAGAAATTACTATGTGATTGTGTAATGTGGCCACCTTTTATGAAATAAACACAGAATAGAACATTACAATTTTTAATATGTTTTTTCTTTTTTTTCTTGGCACTTGTTAATGAAATTATTATTTTTTTTTTCTCGGTTTTTTAACACACAAACATTTTTTGTTTTTCTTAATGGATGCACAATAGTAATGAATTTTAGATGAATTTGTAAAAAAAAAAAAAACAAAAAAATATAAACACAAAAGTGTGAAAAGTAAAAGTAATTAAGCGTGCGTTAGTTGATAATTTTTTTAAATTTAATTTATGCGATAATTTTTGAGCTTATTTTTTATGTGGTTTTTTTTTTTCTAATTCTAAAAAAAATTTGTTTTTTTGCATTTAAGTAAGATATGCAATTTTTTTTTATTGTGTGTGAAATATTTAATGTGCTAAACGCATTTAGAATCGTATCATTAATGTCATCAATATATTTTTCATTTGATTAAATAAGATGTTTTTTTCTTCTTTTTTTTTTTTTTTTTGTTCATTTTAATTGAGAGTGTTCATTGTTTAATGTATGAAATTTTTTGTTTATTTTGTTTTGTTTTTAAAGTAGACAGAGATAAAAACAAAAAAG
Source organism: Bombylius discolor (assembly GCA_939192795.1). Classification (NCBI taxonomy): domain Eukaryota; kingdom Metazoa; phylum Arthropoda; class Insecta; order Diptera; family Bombyliidae; genus Bombylius; species Bombylius discolor. The sequence continues at coordinate 13,464,131 of OW584241.1, read as the reverse complement.
AAATTATCAATTATTAGATGACAGTAGAAAAATTTTTTAATAAATTTCAAATGATCTTTTATTATGAAAATAATTTCGACTTTAATTGGCTATTTAATGAAATTTAGGTAAAAATTTTAATAAAGAATTTTTAAATGCCAGGTTATTTACACTTTTTTTTTTTCTATTTTGATTGAAATATGTGACACAAAATATTTTTTGAATTTCAGAAATAAAAAACATACATACATATGTAAATATATCAAGGTGGAAAATTAAAAAGAAAAGAAAAAAACAATGTTCTTAATTAACATATAAATTTTGTGTTAAAGAGATTCAAAATTGAAAATGATAATGGAAAAAAGAATATAAATTCGTGAGGTGAAAGTTATTAGTTTAAGTTGATTGTTTTTTTTTTTTTTTTTTTTTTGAAATTTATTTAATTGAATATTTTGCACAATGAAGTATTTTGAATAAAATTTATTTGAATTTTTAATATTTTTATTATTCAAAGTTGTCTTAAATATGAAAGCTTTTGCTAATTTCATGATGAGTTTTTTGTTTTCCAGGAAAATCTGAATTATACATTGTAGGAGGTTTGAGTATTCTTCATCAATGATTTAGGTGGTAACTGAGAACAGCAAACGACATGGCATTCGGTAGCTCAGTGGTTAGAGCATTTCACCGGCAAAGAAAAGGTTCCGTGGTTCGATTCCCGGCCGAGTCAATTTCGTTTTTTTCATGTTTTTCAGTTACTACAACATACTTAAAAATTTTATTCTGAAAAAATAATAATTTTTAAAATACAACCTGTCATTGTACCAAACTAATAAAGTAACACTTCATTCATGCAAAAGAAAAAAACCGAATATCAAGAATTAAAAAAAAGTAAAAAAAAAAAAAAATTTAAAAAAAGAAAAAAAAAATAGTGTTTTTAGATGAAAGGCGTCAAAAATTTACACGAACACGACATCCATTAAAGTACTCTTAATTTTACGTTTTATGCTATTATTATTTCTTTTTAACAGTAAATTACTATTCTGCAGAGGTAATTAATCACTTTGTCATGTATAAAATAAAAAAGAAAAACCGAAACAAAGAGGGGCCTCTGGCTGACAACTTCACCCATACCTGAATTTTCTTGATCCACAATATATACCACGTATTTTGTGGTATAGATTTGCAGATATTTTTTTTACACCTTCCTAAATTTTTGTAAGTTTTTTCTTTTTATTTTCTTGTTTTTCAATTTTGATTTTTTTTTTTTTGTTCATTCATAATCACAGCCATAATCTTTGGTTCAGATCGTTATTTTTTAATGAGCATTTATAATACAAGGTAAAAGTTGAAAATACGTATATAACGCTGTATGGAAAATCATTTTTTTTTAAAATATATATTATTAATTGAATTACAAAAAAAAGAAGGAAAAAAGTTTTTAAATTTGGTAAAATGCCAAGAAAAAAAAAAAAAAGAAAGTTTCATGATTCTGTTTTTTTTTTCTCCTCTTTTATTTCCCTTAAATATAAAATTATTTACAGAATTCATGAATTCTGGAGCTCTTTGTTGTAGATTATGAATTGAATTAAAGTGACTTATTTAAAAATTTTAAATAAAAAAAAAAAATTATTAATATGATTTTTGAAAAACTAAGAAAATATTATTAAAGTGCTATAAAAATAAGTGTTTTTTGTACTTTACATACTTTTATTTATTTCTTATATTTTAAAATGTGTATAAGTTAAAAAAAAACACAATATAAAAATTGACAAGATAAATTCAAAAAAAAAAAAAACAAAACAAAAAACAAATGAAATTAAAGATTTGACCAAAAAATTTTAAGAAAAAGGATTTATTTTATCCGAAGATAATAAATCAAAGTCGCAAAACCACCACCAAATGAACCAAAATCACATCTGGTGAACAGATTCTTTGTTAATGTTATCGTCGTCGCCATTCTCAAAGATAAAATAAAAACAACAAAAAATTTATTATTGAATAAAAATATAAGCATTCGAAATTTTTTAAACTAAGGTGAGAAGAAAAAATAAAATATCTTATTTTACAAAAAAAATAAATAAATAAATATCTATGTATATTTATTAGTAACAAAAAAGACGACCTCGACATCATGTTTATCAAAGCCAAAAACTCCATATCATTAATTTTGCTCGATGCAATTTTTCTTCGTATGTGACATATAATTCATTGTCAAAATTTCAAGTTAATTTTCTTATTTGTTTTAAATTTTGTATTTTGTATGTTTTATTTTTTATTTTTTTTTTTTAATTTAAGAAAATTTCAAAAATTGCATCTTATTCAATAAAGGTAAAATAGAATGTGTGACTTACAAACAAAAACAATCTATGTATCTATATGTATATGTACCTATACCTCTCTTGACTTTCCAATGAATTTTCATATAGAAGACAAAGAAAAATTTATAGAAGACAACAAACATTCAATTTTCTATTTACGGTTTTCTTAATTTTTTTTTTCTTCTTCTTTTTATATTATAATGACGTATTGATTTATAAAACTGAAATTTATAATATGTACTCACATACATACATATATAGCATATATCATAGAATAGCGTAACAAATTTTAAATCTGTATACATATTAAAATTCTTTTATTGAACAAACGATAGAAATGGACAAAAAGAAAAAAAGTCGAATAAAGTAAAAATAAAATAAGTATATAAACAGAAAATAAAGAAAATAGATAAATTGAAGTGGAAACGACATTAAAATATGTATTTTGTAGTATAAAATATATAAATAAAATAAAAATATAAGAACAATAAAATAACAGAATATACATACATAAATATACTTTTCTTTATAACTTAAAAAGGGGTAAAAAAAAAATATATATATATATATATATTTTTTAAAGTTTTGTGATTGGTGTACACCTTCGTGCAAAAGGAAAATAAATGAAAATGGAAAAAAAAAGATACATTTGAGTCGAAATAAAATACAGAAGAGAAGATAAAAAAAAAACAAAGATGTGACAAAGAAAAATGTTTAACATTCCAAAATGACAACAATTGGCAAGACTGGGAAATAAAGAATAATATTATATGCATCAGGATAATGGGACACACCACAGTACATATATGTATACTTATACATATTCGAATATTTATGGTTGAACTGAATTTAAAATGACATTGAACGAAATCTATTTTTAAGAAATGAACATAATAAGATATGTATACATACATATATATACTCGTATGTATGTTTGTATTAAAATGCAATATACATATGTATAGATAGTTTGTACTTATACAACATTGTTTTATTTAGGATTTTATATAGAGTAGGAATATCTCACTAGTGTAGTTTTATTTTTTACCTATAAGCAAATGTTATTTCAAAAAAAAAAAAAAAAAAAAAAAAAAAAAATAAGGAGAAAAAGAAATAGAAAATTTGAATACAAGTGATTTTAATTTTTTTTGGTTTTTTATTTTCAGTTAAATTTAAATTTTAATCACAAGAAACATTGAATCATATGATAGAATAAAAGTTGAAAATCTGTGTGATTCATAAATGTTTTTATTTTTATAATAGGAAAAAAACAGGGCACCTGGATGAAAATCATCGAAATAATTTTTGCAGACTTATAGATCAAATATAGATCAGTTTTAAGCTTTCCACGCTATAATTTTTAGATTTTCTAATTTGCATAAAGTTTAAAAAATGTTTTACCATTTTAGAAAAAAGTCTTGGCAAGAATGTTTTTCGCACTTCTTTTCTTAAACGAAAATGTATAAGTACCTATATTAAAAGGAGTAAATCAGGTTCAGTTACTCGGTGTTTAAATAAAACTACTCTAAAATCTAAATTTTGATCCATTTTCATTAGAAAAACAAAAAAAACAAAAAAATTAATCTTGCATGGATATTTTTAGACTTATTTTTGAAAGCTAGAAGCAAATATTCCTTTTATTAAATATTAAAACAAGTTAAGTAAACAATATTCTTTGTATCTCATAGAGTCTATTAAAAAGTTTAATTGACCTGTGTAGGTGTAAAATCTATAATAAGAAATTCTTATGAATTACCTTTTGTGAAATTTCTTTAAAAAAAATCTTGTACTTTTTTTTCAAGAAAAATTACTTGAAAATTTTATTATTATAATTTTACAAAACAAAAAAAAGCAAACACACAAAAAATAAAAAAAAAATAATAATAACCAAGGAATTAAAGACAAGAAAACTCTTGAACTCTATAAAATAAAAACTTTATGATCTACCATGTATTTTTAATTTTTATATATACAAAATAATTCGACGCAAATTAATGTAAAATATAAAATATTTATTTTTCACCTGCTTCCGTTCTATACCTACCAAACAATATAAATTAAATAATTTATTTATTGTATAAAAAATAATTTGCAATGACAAGAACAAAAAAACAAAAAAAAAAAAAAAGTTCTATAAAATATGTCAAAAATGAAATAAATTTTATTATCTTATTTCTTTAAATATTTTATTGTACAAATTTCATTGAAAACAAAAAAAAAAAGTAACTTGTACATATTCAAAGTTCATACGCGTGTATATAATAATCATCTTAGTATGAAACCAAAAAAAAAAAAAAAAACAAACAAAAAAAATTGTAAAGAACATTTTTATAATCATTGGATTTTCTTAATTTCTTATTGAAAAAAAAAAAGAAAAAAAAAAAAAATTAAGTATAATGGAACATGTGCATTTTTTCGTATTTCTTAATTATTTTTCTTTTTTTTTATTCTTTCATTTTTAAAAGATTTTTATAAATTCGCGCGTGAAATTTAACAAAAATACAAGAAAACAAAACATTAAAAATTATAAGAGAAATTAAAAATACACGTACATACTCGTATGTACCTATATATAAAAAAATAAAAAAAACTGATAAAAAAAAAATATATTTCTTAATTTTTATTAATGTGATTCTTAAAATGATATTTAATAAAATCACATAATAAAATAAATTTTATTTTAAATATTATACATTTATAAACAAACAAATAAATAAATCTACCTTGTTCCATTATCTATTTTTAATTGGTTGAATATGAAGTATAACATCAGTCGTCAAGGTATAAATATTATAATGTTGACATTTTAAACTCTTGGATATTTCAATTCATTTTGGAAATATGTATGTTGAATTTTTTATATATATATATTTTTTTTTTTTACATTTCAGATTTATACAAAATGTGTTTATATACATATTTATAGATGATTGTTTGTCTTTTATATCGTATAGTATTTATTTATATATTTTTGTTTTTCTTAGTTTTTTCTTATATATACATATATTTTTTTTTTGTGTACATACCTATATGTAATATATGTTTCATATGAGTGCGATCATTTGAAACGGAAACATAAAGTTTAAGAAGAAAATCCACCACAATGTATTAAAGTTTCTTTTATTATTTTTATTTTTTTTTTCGTTATGTCTTTTTGTCTTAAGAGAACAAAATAATAAACATTAAAAATGAAAGGAACAAGAAAAATAAAAAGTATCTTATTTTTCGTTGTTTAAAATCTTTTTTTATTTTTTTATTTTTATATTTTTGATAAAATTATTATTTAATGTACATAATAAATTTTGTGTTTTGTTTATGGATTTCATGTAATTATGACACATAATTCGTTTTATGTACAAATGAACATTGGTAAATATAATATGTATAAAAAGGTCATTTTTTTTTTGTACACTTAAATTATATTTTTGTAAAAAAATTTAAATTTGCTCAACACAAATGCCTTCTATAATTTGTTTTTTTTTGAAAGAGTTGAATAATTTATTTTTATGTTTTAAAATACAAAACTGAAACAAATTACAATACTTAAATAATTAAATATATTTAGGCAACAAGAATGTGAATAATTTTTGTTCTCAATTCATAAATATTCTTTATAGCAATACCAGGATGAGGATCCTTTTGGTATCGTTTTCCTTGTATTTGATGAAAATTTAAAATATCTCAGCACTTGGGAAAAAAAAAACTAAATTAACCCTATTATAATTTAGGTAAGTAGATACCTATATAAAATTTTTTTGATAAACGTAATTCATACAAAGTACGCATCAGATAACGTATTTAAAATAAATAGATAATATTAAAGCATTTACGATTAAAATTTTTCTTTCAATTTTCTTGACCTTACAAATAAAAAATCATTGAAGCACGTACACTCTCATATTATAATTTATAGAGTACATATGTTACTTAATATACATACACACATACATATATGAGTGAGTACGTACATAGAAAAAATAAAAACCACACGTGAATAAATATCCTGAGGGAAAACTGTTTGTACACATTGCAAAAAATTATATATACGCATATTGCACACATTTCCAAAAGATACAATGGAAAAAAAATATATATTACACATATGAAACATAAGTAATCTACGAAATCTAAATTGGAGAAAATTCTCTGATTTTCCTTTGTTTTAAAGTTCAATGTCTGAAAACAGTGTAAAAAAAATGTGATGCTGTATTCTGAAAATCGTTGAATTTATAAAATTTATTTTGAACTTTTCGTTTGCCTTTTTTTTTGGATTAGATGACTTGGTTTTATGATAATGTACTAAAATTATGGATAGAATTTAGATACATATTTATGTTCTTGTATTTAGAGTATAAAAATGATATAATTTTACCTTACATTCTTCACTTGAATCGTAAATTCTAAAAAGTAAAACAATGTATCTTTTTTCTTTTTAAATTCCTGATATCAATGTGTATTTGCTTTGTTGAAGACATAACATTAAAAAAAAAAATAAAATAAAAAAAAAAATTGCAAATACAAGAAATCAAAAAACAAATATCTTGATAAGTATATACCTTTTCAATTTGTTCTTACCTATGTCAGGTATTATTTTACTTAAGCATTTTAAACTTCACTTTGAAAGTTCTTTTTATTTTTTTAATTTTTTTTAAAAAACTAAACAAGTTTTATGCATCGTTTAAAGTAAAAGCATGTAAAGCAATATTGAATTACATTTCTTCATAATAACCATTTTAACTTGCATTGGTACTTTATCACTTTGTTTATTATTGAGCATAAATATTTTACGATGCGTGAATACATAACAACAACATCTCATACGTTTGCGATAAATAATTACGTTAAAGGTGTTACAAAGTTAGCTCAATTATATTACTTGCACATGTGAGCTCTTTCAAGACTTTACAGTGGCAGGTAGAATTTGTTTGTTTTTTTTTTTTTTTTTTTGAGCGAAACTCAAATACATAATTTGAAGAGAAAATTGATTTTAAATTATCGTTCAAATTTCGACCAAAAAAAAAAGGACTTTAGTATTTAACACTATATGATTGCATCATTTTAGCTCTATGCAAATTAAAATATCTAAGATGAAAAAAAAAAAAGATACATAGTGACAAACTTTTGTATGATTCATACTTCATAGACTTAAGATTAAATCTTAAAGTCTTCAAATTATAACAATTCTTATCAAGTTCTTAGAATCTTCTGAATCAAATAAATTTGATAAATTGAACTTCCAAAAACTAATTACAAAAAAAAAAAACTTTCCGGTCAATCGATTTTTTATTTTTATTTCATAGCTGTTCCTTTTTTTTTTTTTTAAAGTTCAAGAACAAAAATACTAAGAACTATTAATTTGTGAATGAAAATAAGAATCATTTCTAAAAATATTCTTCGATATTAAAAATATCTTAAGAAGGTAAAAAAAAAAAAACAATAACAAAAAAGTTGATAAATTTCAGAGAATGTAATACAAACCAAATTAATTAAATTTTAATTTTAATCCTTTGTCGGAACGGTAGTTTACCTTTTTTTTTTGCTTTTCGATAATCAGTTGTTTATTTTAAGAGTAAAGGCGCCGAATGCAAAATCAATACATATCGATTTTATCAGCTGTGACAAAAAAAATTTATTGCAGTGTTGTATCTTGTTATAATAATAATTTAAAAAAAATATATAAAATGAAAACAAAATTGTTTTGATTCAAATGGAAAAAAAAAGTAATTGTGACCTACAATCACATTCGAGAATTTTTTGCTGAATCGAAAAATTTTTATTCTTCCTAGTTGTCAGTTGCGAATGTTATGAAGTATCAAATGAATGAAACAAAAAAAAAAGGGTTATTAAGATAAGAAAAAAGGCTAATAACGTGATGTAAAATAGATTTTCCGGTATAATTGAATGACATGAAAGAAATATTGTATTGTTTCTCTTGAATCTTTGTTTTTTGAAAATATATCAGAAACAAGAAAAACTATCTTTTTATTATTTTTAACATGAAATAAAATAATTGAATCTTTCAAAAAAATAAATTTTATTGATTAATTGTCCATTATGAATGACTCATTTAGATTTTCATGTTTTTATTAAATCATCATTCCAATACTCATCTCATCGATTACTCATCGTCTACATTATCTTCTCATTCAATTCAATCTAAAATACATTAAATATTATTTATTTACCTAAGTACATAAATATTCACAAATTCTTGTATTTTATTTATTTTTCTTCTATCATCTTCTTCTTCCGTATCACCATTATTATTATATTGTTTTTCAACCTTTTTTTTAAACAAAAACAAAATAAAAAATAAAAGTGCAAGATAATATGAAAACATCGTAAATCTTTCCAATTATTTACCCTTAGTTTCAAAGTTCATCGAGTAAAACCTGTAAACATTGTACTTACATACAAAACCGATAACATTCACTAGACTTATCATCACCCACAATACCAAAAACACTTACTTGCTACTTAATTATATTAAAACTACCTGTCCAAATATTCATTCTTGTACACAACACCCTATGCAATCTTTGTATTTTCTAAACAACTCCAAGGATCACAAATAAATAGACAAAATGAATCATTGTTATCGCCTTTCATCAACATTAGGTTGTAATCTGTTTTTTTTTTTTTTTATTTAGCTTCAACAAAATTCATTTAATTTCAAAGTATGAAAGTGTAGAATCTATAATAATAATAATACAATTATCTCATATCTTTTTGAAAGTAAACAATTTACCTGCGCATTTGCTGAATCAGGTGTTTACGTTTGTAAAATTTTATCTTTTTTTTCGTTGTTCAGCATGAATGAATAAGAGATAATCTTATCACCTGTTTAAATTATGGTTACCTGTTTTGTAAAAGTATATTGAAACAGGTAAGTAAGAATGAAACGTAGATACTTTTTCATTCAATATTATTAGTTAAAGGTAAGCGCCATGTTTCTATATACTTAAATATACTTTTGTGTTTATATGTGCAGTTTTTAGAGGTACGTATAAATATACAGGTACTTTTGAAATAATATATATCTTGAGGAGGTGTGGTTATTTGATACGTGATTTGATAACAAATATTTTATTTTTATATGAAATAAGAACAAGTTACTATTAAAAAAAAAAAAAAAAAAGATACCTATTCTATATTAGAAATTTGTTTATGTTTGCTTGAAAAATTTTGCGTAGGAAGATAAACAAAATATGAATAATTATCTTAAGAAGTAAATAAGGTATTTAAGCATTTTGTTACGGTAAAATGAGAGATATTATGTTTAAAACTCAGGTAGATGAACAGAAAAAAATTAATAATTAAATAACAATAATTAAAAAAAAAAAATGATGACCAATGTATTTTTTTTTTTTTTTTTTTTTGAATCTAACTGATTGTAGGTATTTATAATGAGACTTTTTTATAGTTTTATTTTGAATATTTAGTAAACAATAACAATTAATTACAATTTATTAAAAATAATCAACAACAAAAAAAAAAAAAAGTTTTTTTTATCGTTTAACGATTTGAAATATTAAATTGAGTAAATGTATGGAAACTATTTTATTTTTTATTTGTATCAAAACAAATGCGTAAACAAAGTGTAATAATAATTTTTTTTTGTTGTTATAATAAACAAATAAACCAATTATCGTAATATCTTGTAGGCCCGAGACAGAAAAATATTGATTAATTTTTTTTTATTCGAATTTTATTACATTGAAACTTTGATTTTTATTCTATACACGTGGTGTAATTTGAAGATGAAAAAATTTAAAAAAAAAAAAAACATTTCTAGAATTTATTTAAAATTTTATGAACGATTAATTTATTGTAATTTATTTATACATACATACATATGATACTTTTTAGAGCTTGAAATTCGATTAGATAAGAAAACGAAATAAAATTTTTTAAAAATATGAATGTAAAAAGAAAAAGAGTTAGGAGGATGCTTAGAAAATTTTTAAAATTTAATGTACATAGGACCTCAAATATTTATTCAGAGGTTCACTTTAAGTGTTGAATTCTGTTTGAATGTTTCAATTTTAAAAATGATAATAATGAAATTCTTATTTACAATGAGCATCAAGTATAGTATATAGGGTATACCTAAAATTGTATTTTTTAATTCTGAATTCTATTGTACCTGTTGTTTCAACAACTTTGGTTTTTTTTTTTTTTCTAATCTAAACACCTGAGCGTGTGCGAGAGAAATCAATGGTTCTTTCTTTTTAAAGTTGCAAAAAAATCATCACTCGAAAAGTTATCTTTGCTACACTCTTTTTCCCTGGTTGTTCTAATTAACTTGAAATTTTAAAATGAATTAGAAATTTTGTTTTTCGGAATATTCTTTTCGAATATATTTCGGAATTTGTGTTGAAAAAATTATAAGCATAAAAATAAAATTTCAGAACTTCCAAGGATCGGGAAAAAAAAATGAAATTAGAACTCTAATTAGAATTAATGATCACGTCAAGAATATTTGTTCGATTATTTTTTTCTCTTATTAAAAAAAAAAAAGTTGCGAGAAATTTAGTGAAAAATTAAAAAAATTACTTAAGTTGGTATGACTAAAATTTATAATTAAAAAAAAAAAAAATTACTTACATTGCAATGAGAATGCTGTTGTCGATGGCATATTAATTTTGTCCTCTTGTCCAAAACGAGGTGGTACTAAACAAGACAACATTGGAATTGATTTTAACACCACACTATATTTACAATGATTCACTAAGTTCCTCTTTTTTTTTTTTTTCTTCTAAAATTAATTATTTATTTTTTAACCCTTTATTGAATTTAATTTTATTTACTATAAACTAATTATGTACTACGTTAACGGTATTTCACATATAGATTTGTTGTTTTTTTTACGCCTTATGTACATGTATGTGTAGGTAATTTTTGTTTTTAAATTTTAATTAAGTATTTGAATTCATTTTAATTTAATTTTTATTCTATAATTCATTTTTACTGTTTTTTTATTTTTTATTTTAATTTGGTTAATTAAAATTTTTAATTTTATTTTTTCACAAAAAATGTTTATTTTTTATGTTACAACAATCTTGATGATAGTTTTCTTAAGTCATGCAAAATTTACAAACTCCATTGATAAACTGAATTATATGTGATGAATCATTTCTATGTCAACTTCCTGATGAAGGTGATCCTGATGAAGGTGACTCTGAGAAGGTGGTATTATGATAACCATAGATAAATTTGCCAATTTTCTTAATGCGTTTTAATTTTAGCTTTCCTTTTTTTTTGTTTTTGTTCACCTGTGATTTCTCTAACAAAAAAACAAAAGATGTAACTACGTAGGCACTTTGGCAACAGTTAATAAAACATATAGCACCTGTAATCTCTTTGTAATAGGTAAGTATTTTTATTTGTATTTTCTAAATACACTTGACAAAATTTAACCACTACTATGCTATTTTCTAAATTTCATAAAATAGAAAATTCCCTCTTTAATTTTGATTTTTCAAATGAAATAATAAAGGATATTAGGTAAATGGGAGATAGTAAAATGTTTCCAATCATCTCACATTAACAACGAGACGACAGTATAGGGAGAAATTGCAAAATTGGGGGATACACAATATTTATAGTAATTGCTGATTCACCTGTATGCGTATTACGTATTCCATAATCAAAAAGGTAAATTACGATTTATTTTAAGGGTTTTTATCAAATGGAGATTTTGTCTTTATGTTCAAATGAATTCACAATTTTAATTTAGTTTTTATTTTATAAATTTTTGCTTTTAATTGAGGATTTTTTTTTTTTAAATTATTCACATATCTGTTGTTCCATTTGTTTTTTATTTTCAATTTATTTTTTTTTTTTCATTAAGACTTCACGTCATTTTGACTGTTATAAAATAAAAGAATGTACAAATAAACACTGTTTTGCACCTTAATCACGTTTTATAATTTATTTAATTAAATTTTTATTTATTAGTCACTTAAATAAATTCCCTTTTAATCGTATGTAAATTTCAATTAACACTCATTAACATTTTGTTTTGTTTGATTACATTTTAGTGAATATAAATAAAAAAAATAACAAAAATAATTTTGTGTAATGTTTACCATTTCTCTTTTATTTTGATTTTGTATTATTTTTTTGTTTTTCTTTGTATAAAAATCCTTTTCGAAAGAAAATTAAAAACGATGTCAACGCGGCGACGTTCTAGTCGCAACTAATTGGAAATATACAGTTTTTGATTTGGAAAAGCCCGCCGTGTATTTTACTTTTCTCGTGTAACTGTACTCTCATGATGATCATGTACAAGTACAACACATTGTACTATATACGTAACGTATACACCGTTTGACTTTTTTCTTTCTTTTTGATTTTCTTCATGTTCTTTTTGTGCCACCCCAAATTTTTTTTTTTTTTTGTTTCCTTTGTTTTTCTTTAATTTTAAATGCCCACACCGTTTGTGTATACAGAAAAAAAAAAACAAATTCACAATACAATACACAAATGTATGCTGTATGTAGAATCTACACATGTATAGAAAGTAATACACACATAACTGATTTAAAGAGATAACGGAAAATAATAACAAATTGGTGTAAGAAATAAGAATGTTGCTTTGCTAAAATAGTAAAATATTTATAATATAACCCTCTTTACACCACACCGCTTAATGAAATAAATTTAATACAAAATTCTACGTGAAACATTAATACAAATGAACAACCACACAAAACTGCGACTACACTACTCTACACAAAATAAATCGAATCGACACATATTGTACATCAGTGTATTTATTCATTTTATTGTATATTACTCACGGCAAATTCAAATGATGCTTCAGTTCTGGCTCTGGCATATTGAACCTGATGCTTTTTTGTACATACATATGTACATATTATATGTATTATGTACATACTCTGCTAATTCTTCATATTTGAACGTTACAAAATAAAAGTGACTGTGCCACTGTAGAATGTATTTTGATTTTTGTGTAAACACATTTTGTACAATTTCCTACAGCATGGAGAAAACGCCATCATATGAAAACTTAACACATTGCTACTTTTATTGAATTTATATAGAAATGTTACCTAAAAGTGTGGGATGCTGTGTAAAAAGAAGGGGAAGATAAACGTGCGTTTCATATATTGAAGTTAAACGGGAAAAGTAAAACACATACTAAAATAAAATAGAATTAGGTACAATATTATATATTTTCTGTTTCATTTATAAATTCATACAAATTTTCAAATATTTCAGGTTTCATGTATTGAAGAAGTTTTCCAGGCATTATCTGCGCAATGTGCCGTATGGATTTTGTTGCTATATATTTAAAGCAAATGGAAATTTCATACAAAAATGTTTATAGCAAGCAACACATGATAAAAAAAAGAGGATGAGTACTTTTACCCCTATTTCCACACAAACAAACTTGTTAATTATGCTAAACAAAATAAAAACGATGATAAATTCTACAAATTCCAGTTCTAATGTTGAGAAAAAATGTTGCTACTTGAATCGAAGCTGAAACTGTGCAACATCGACCATCGTGATTGTGAATGTGTGAACGATTATGGAAGTCAAAATGACGTCATTGTGACTAAATAATGTGATGGGTAAAATTGTAACAATAAAAACAGGTGAGGAACGTTTTCATTTTTTTTATTGTACATATTAATTTATTTTTTAATTTTTTTTCAAAAACGAAGATTTTTATTTAATTTTGAAATTAATATTTTTTGTTTTCATATTTTGTGAGTAAATTAGAGTTATCCCATGATGCTTTTTGGAAGTGCAGAAAAGATGCTCGTCTAGCTAGTAGCTAGCCGTCATAGCAGTCTATGATGAGGTATGTACATACATTATGATAGCTATAGCTATACCTATAATTTTTGTACTCTTGAACATTTAATTTCTTACTCATTCAAATTTTTAGATTGAATCAAAATAATTCCTGTTAATTTTTTTTGTTGCTATTTATTAATTACAGTGCATCATACAATGATTTTGTCTCACAGGCACAAATTTTACGGTAAAAATCAAACAATTTACAATAAGATAATGATTAATGATGTTTAGTGTGCTTACTAAACACACATTCATTACGGCTATGGCATAGTGTTCGTTTCGTGGAAAGTTAGTACGTCACAAATAAATAATATTATTTACTTATACACCAGCCGCCTACTTAATCACGATGGGAGGGGCCTACAGTTAAAATAGTGTGGTGGCAATAGCATGGTATATGGCATGGCACGGCACATTAGAAAATTAAGGTAAGCTAAAGGTGAAAAAAACAATTTTTTCTTCTGTTAATTTTTCTTGAGATGTTTATTTTTATTTTAAAGAAACTGATTCGTGGAAAAACAAAAGTTTTAAATTGACCTTAATTGTTTTTATAAAAAGATACACAATTTGTGTGTCTTCAACGGTTTGTTCACATTCACAATTGTATTTAAAAAAAATATCATGTTGAAAGTTCAAGCAAGCTCTTGAAGTCCTTGTAGGGTTGTAGGGTTATCAATTTCAAAATTTTGTCTTTCTAATTTTAAAGAAATTCTAATTAGATAAAAATTTCTATCGTTTAGGATGCTGAATAGGACCTATCAGATTTTCATCTTATTTTTTTTAAACTTGATTTGTGTTTTATCACGACAACTAAGTATCTATACCAAATAAAGGATCAATATAAAATATCTATGTAGGTACTGACATGAAGTAGGAACTTATTAAATAGGATTTACGTAGATAGAAAATAAATTAGTCTTATTTGCGGGCATTCCTTAAAATTGAACCCATCATGTCAAATTGTATCAATAAAAGTGCCCGCATTTTCATTAATTGATCATTTCTACTACAGTTTACTTAATAATTTAATAAATATATTAAGTATAAATTTACCTATTAAATTTTTAGTGTACCTACTACATTTTATGTACCTCAAGTAAGTAATACGGAATATTTAACTTGAAAAAATATTTAAAGTATGAACAGGGAGAGGACCCTTTAACAATTTTTGTTTGTTTCTGAAAAAAAAAACCTAAGTTTAATTTAAGAAATTTAAAAAAAATGCTGGTGCCGGTATATTTTGAAAAAAATCCAAATATTTAAAAATAATTTTATACTATAAATTTTTACCCACAAAAGTATCTGTGCTTATTGTTTATTGCAAATTGTCTAGAAAAAAAAAACAAAAAAAAATTTAAATTCTTATTAAAATTAATTGAAAGATTTTTACATTCTCATTAAATTTAACTGTTCATGAATTAAGTTTTGTGGTACTTTTTTAATAAATTATGTACAAAATAAACTTAACTAACAGAACAAATGTATATTATGGTAGTCAGTTATTGATTGTGGTGTTACAAAAAACGATTTTGGTTTAAATAAATTCAATTTTTAATTTGCAGTAAATATTCTTATTTAGATTCAAATAAAAACTTGCATTTAAATAGAAAAATCATAGAATATTCAGAGTTTTATAAAATTTCAATTGAAATAAAATTTCTTTTCTTTCTATGAGGTTTTCTATAGATACCACAAAAAATCAATTATATGAAAATTTCAAATAATACTGAAAAGTGTATCTTTTAATTCTAATTTTTTTTTTTTTGAATAAAAAATAAATTTCAAAATAACGGTTTTTACAATCTACAGTAAAAATATAATATAATTTTTACTTTCATTTGAAATGGAATAAATAACTGTCAGAATATCCCACGCAAAAATTTGCCTTTCTGCCCTTACTTTTACTTTTATTATTTTTTTTTTTTTGGCAGCGACAAGGTAGGGTGTTAAACCCAAAAAAACAAAAGAAGAATATTGAGTACATAAAATACATGCATTTTGGGGTGCATATTAAGATGTAATGTTCTTATAACATTTCAACAAAACAAAACAAAAAAAACAAAATAAAAAAATGTCCTACTACAAAGGAAAGGTAATAAGTGAATGAATGAACATTTTTAACATTTAGAACAGAAGAAATAATTTTATTCAACAATTTTTTAGCAGAGAGAGTCCTTTTAATATATTATGTTTATATGGCAAATGTTACCTTCAAAAAATCTTCCGTTTACCGGTTTAAAATTCCCTATTGTTAAATTTTCAAATACCATATATTATATTCGAATACGATTTTGATAGCCAGATGGTCCCATTATGTGTCTAAAAAATGTTATACGTTTGTAAATTTGATACAAGGATATATTATGACGATCGATATATATTCGGTTACCTATATGTACATGTATAGATTCATTTTTAGATAGTCTATGTATATAGTTTTTATGAAACAGATTTTAGATTGATTATGGGACAAGTGAATTGATGCTTTTAGACTTAGAGAAGAGGGTTTTACAGTTCAATTACCGGGATTTATACGTAGGTACATATATGTATGTATAAGGAATAAAAGAATATATGTATAGTATACATAGTATTAATTTTAACTATTATTTTAATAAGATATTTGCATTTAGACTTTATGTGCAATTTAATGAAATTTGTTCAATTTGAATACACGTCGGTCGTATATGTATGCTAAGAGGTACAATGTGTATTGTTCTTGTTCTCTCAGGTGTATGAAAAATTGATTGAATAAATTATCCAAAAAAGGCGATGAAAAGCTGAATCTAATTTTTAAAGGCATGTTAAAAAGTACTTTTTTTTTTATAGTAAATTTTTATTATTATTTTTTTTTTTTAAATTTAAAAATGGTTGACAATTTTAAGCTTTAAATAAACAGAATTTATTAAAAACAATCTTAATCCAAAGTTTTGTCAACAAAAATAGAGTGAATTAAAACTTACAATAAATTATAGCGAATTTACCGATATAAAAATAGAAAAATATGATTTTTGTCATGTGTGATTTGTTTAGTTTAGTCAATAATAACTAAAAACCTTTATGTCCTAAAGCCAAGGGTTTTTTTTTTTTATTATTTTTAAATATTAGAAATAAAATAAATTGCATCTGCGTACGCATTAAAAATAAAAATAAAAAACCGGAATGTGAAAAAAACAAAGTGTATAGTTAAACCTGGTCCAGCATTAAATCAAAGCAGACATGTGACACGCGACCTTCTTTCTCTCATATATAACATAAACGCATACAAATGAACAATGTAAACAATAATTGTTAGTTCAGGATTCAGGGAATATATAAATTTAATTTTATATACCGTTATACACGGTGTATAATATTGGAATAAATTTTTCTACCTTTAATAAGGGTTCGGATACGGTGTATATTCAAGAAGAAAAACATAACAAAAAAAAAAGTGTATCGTATGTTAAAAATATAAACATACCTTAAAAGCATGAGATATGGGGTGTATATGGCTCAAGGACGATAAAACAGTTGCATTAAGTCCCTAAAGGTTTTTATTTATCAATCCCGTATACAGTATATGTATAAATGTGGTAGGTATTAATGAATGTATCTGTTATACATTTGAATGTTTTTTTTTTCTTTCTTTCTTTTTTTTTTATATAAATAAATGCGATGAAATTCAAGATTTTTTATTTCTATCAAATCAAGGGTGATATCGATAATGATGGTACATACATATGTATGTATGTAGACATATGTATGTACGACAAAAAAAAAGTGTCCTGCGATATAAAAATGTTCATATATGTGTGTGTGGTGTGATTAATACAATAATATCATCAGATTGGACTTTTTTGTACCATTGTACGTGCGTACCTTATATTATTTTTACCCTTAGTACGTTTTTTTTTTTTGCTGTTTTTGATGAGATGAGGTGTGCTGCATTTATATTATGAGTATTATGTAAACCTGTTCATCATGCGGGATGATTTAGGGGACCACAATCTCAGTCTCGTGTTCAATTGAAAGAACAATTGAGCTAGCAAATGGTAAATTTAAATTGTGAAACCGTAGTAATAATAAATCGCGACGTGAGAACAGCTGATCGTTTTTGTTGATGAAGCAAGGATAATACGATGATGCACAGTTAGTATGTATTAAAATTTTTTTTTATTTTTTATATTTTGCATTATTCACACACATCAATTGATGCGTTCAAAAAGTAAAAATGAAAATAAAATTAAGTAAATGCAGAAAAAAAAAGTAAGTGCGTAGGAAACCTATAAGGAAAAATACACTTCAGTGTGTCTGTGATGTATTTGGGATTATTTTTATGGAAAATTTTTTATTAAATTTCAGTTACATATGTACGTATATAATATAGACAGTAGAATGACTTCTTCTTATAGTTAAAATAATTTTTACTCTTTTTTTTTGAATTTAAAGCCGTTAAACCCTTTTGTTATTATATGATTTTTGGTTTAGGATTATTGAAAAAAAATTTAAAGAATAAAAAATGATAAATTTTATTGATTGTTCAATTGAAAAAAAAAAAAAAAAAAATCCTAACGTACAGAAAAAAGAATGATTTGTGTTTACAATAAATTCTTATTTTCAAATCCTTTAAAAAAATTGATTAAATTCACTAATGTATTCTATTAAAAATTTTATAGTTTCAATAAATTTTCATTTTTCAAAAAAATGTAATATTTTTTTTTTATATTTCATTAAATCTAAAACAAATAAAAAAAAAACGCCAGATACAAATACAAATGAAAATTTTATATGCATTTTTTTTTTTTGAAATCATTAAAAACAGTTATTAACAGAACGATAAAAAAAGATCTTTTTTTTAAAGCTAAACTTTAAGATAAAAATTTTTTTTTTATAATCATTTTAAGGCTTTTACTTGTTTTGTTGTTTTGGCCCATATATTTTGCACAGTACATAATAATTGTGCATTTATGCTAAAACATTTTGTAATACATATGTATATTAAAATCCATAAATCAAATTACTTTTCATTGTAAAATTTCAAAATATTTGTTTGTTTTTTATTTTTTATAATATAAATTCTTTTCTAATAATTCTTCATTCAAAAATCATTAATTTTTTTATGTTAAAATAAAAAATTTTATTAATATATCTTTTCAACGTGAATTTTTATACGAGTATTTTCATGTTTTTAAAAATGAATGAAAAATTATTATTTTTGTATTTAACTGGAAATTTAATGTTTACCTGAGTGAATAATGTAAAAATAATTTAACGATTTTGAAATGTATCTGTTTATGTTATTACTTGCGATTCAAAAGGATAATCAACATATGTTTAAATATAGATTTTTTTTTTTCAAATTCAAATAAACACATATGTTTACGTTTGGTTTCTATATTTTATTTGAAAATCTATTTTAAAAAAAATGAATTCTCTCGCAAAGGATTAAAATTTTAGAGTAAACCAAAATGTTTAGTATTTTGTTGTTATTGAGTACAAAGTAATCCATACGTCGTGTGCTATGCATTTTAGATACTTTTATTTGTAAATAAATAAAAACTATGAAAAAAAAAAACATGTTGTGACCATAACAAGATATTATTATTAATGGTGAATATTGACTTTTAAAGGCAATTTTGTGGTGCAATTCTTGTAAAGTTATTTTGAATTTTTCACCATTTGTTTAGAAATTTTTAGAAACAAGTATGGTAATCTGAATTTTTCTTTAAGTTAAAAAATATGACTCATATTTTTGAAAATTTTTAGTTGTAAAATAAAATCCTTTCTAGAGTAATTCTGTTAAAGTAAAAAAAAAATATAAATAGATGTCATATTGGAGGTGGTTGCGGTCTCAAGATAAACTGCAGCAAAACAAGGTATATAAAATTTAGCACTTGGTCCAAAATATTTGAGAAGTATTATAACAAATGAAGGACGTGCTCTAGAGGACATAAGAAATACAATAAATAAAGCAATAGAAGCAATGGATGTTCTAAGTAATATTTGAAAATCTAATTATTTATCTGTTAGAACTGTAAAATAAAGATTTTTAATACCAATATTAAATCGGTATTGTTGTATGGTTGTGGAACTTGGCTGGTGACATCCACAATAACTAAAGTGTAAAGTTTAAAAAAGTCTCTGAGAATTTGATAGCCTAAAAGAATCTTAAATCAGGATTTGTGGACGAGAACAAATCAGGACAAAATCGAAGTCGAAATTATGAAAAGAAAATATGAGTAGATCGGACACATTCTGCTCAGAGATCAACTCCAAGTATAAGTAAAGAGGCTTTAAATTGAAATTCTCAAGAACATAGGAGAAAAGGAAGACCTAGAATAATACGAAGAAGAAATAGTCTCAGTAAATAGTGCCAGGGAATGGATAAACTTTGGAATAATCTAAGAGGTATCGCTTCGAATAAGTAGATCCGTACCTATGTATCTTGAAGGTTAATAATTTTAAAGGTTTCTTCTTCTAAATAGTGACATTTCGCATATTTTGTTTTCCATTTTTTAAATATAAATATTTTTGAAAAAAAAAAAAATCATTGATAAAATTTTATCATTCATCTTTAGAAAAAAGAAAAAAAAAATAACGAGACAGACCTGATTGATTTTTGTATACTGAACATGGTAGATGGTTTCGCTTGGTAATTATACAAAAAACGTATCCTCCTTCATAAGATAAAAGTAGGAAAATAGTAAACTACTCCTACATATATTTCGACTAAAATCTTTGTCATCGGTAAATTATGATACATGAACTTTGAATTAATTCAATCGTGTATGTATATTTTCAAAATCATTTTATTTTATTATTTTTTTCAATTAAATTTCAATAAATTCAAACTAACAAAATGTAAGCTTGTTTACAACTCATATCAATTACAAATTTTACAAAATATTAATTTTGTCTGTATGTGAAATGACGTATTCTCTTTAGAACAACAACAACAAAAATTATTTTTTTTGACATAGAAATTGATATAAATTTTATTTTGTTAAGAATAAAATTGCGTTGTGTTCTCATACATTTGGAATTTATAATTTCATATTATTTACATAACTGATCTATTTATGTATATAAAAAGTTCATAAAAAAAAAAAAAATAAAAATAAAAAAAGAGAATCTTAAGTTTAAATCAAGATGTAAATGACTATGAGATGAGATGTGATGAAGCTGATGGGTGATTGGTGATGATGATGATGATGATCATGGTTGATGTTGAAATGTTTGTTTTTTTCGACTTGAGATTAGGTCATCAAAAATGGACTAAATTTAATTTAAAAAAAAAAAAAACTATATATACAAAATAATACATAGAAGAAGATACATGTATGTTTTGTATGTTTTGTATGTTCAATGTTATCATTTATTATAAAATTGTATGTTTAATATATGAGATTTTTTAATTTTTGTTATACTAATGAATTAAAAAAAAAGAGAAAAAAAAAATTTTAAAAAAAAGAAGAAAGAATTAAATTAACATATGATGTAAAATTTTGAAATTAATACATGATTTACTAATATGTGATGTAAAACATATATGTATGTATGTATTTTGAATATATATTATATACTCGTATGTATATTAGTAAGTGTGTGACAAGTAACAATTTGACATTTTTATAAACAGAAAGTTACATATGTCAATTTTTAATTCCATTTTTATTTTTTGTACTTCAAATGATTATTCGTTCTACATAATTCAAGGTTTTTTTTTTTTTCTTCTCTGATTATAAAATTTGAAAAAAATTTCACAATTTTCTTTTTTGTGATTATGAATTTAATTTCGTAAAAAAAAAAAAAACTAATAAAACAAGTGAATTATAGAGAAGACATAAAAAATCTTAAGATACGTTACATTTGTTTCATTTCACTTCAAAATTATTTTTAGTGTAGATTTTTCAAATAAAACAAAACAAAAAAAAAAAGGATTGATTTTTAAGTAATCAATAATTATTTTGATAGTTATTATTTGTACTTTTTTTTTTATTTTTTTTATTTTTGTTTTTACATAAGAAATGATGAAAAATTTTGATTTTAAAAAAATCAATTTTAAATTTTAGAATTTTTTTTGTTTTTCTATTTTTGTTTTATTTTGAGACGTTAACTGTCAAAAATGTCTCATTAATTAACAAAATAAATTACAAAAATTAAATATTTTATTGTTTTTTTTTTTATATTTTTCTTTGGTTTAATGAATGAATTTGGCGCCATTCATAAATTCATTTTTTGATATATTTTTTTTTTCTTGTATTTTAAAATCCTTTTTAATTTTTGCAAATAAATAAAACAATTTTTCATTGTAAAAATTTATCTTTTCAATGCCAAAAAAAAAAATTTTTTTTTTAAAAGTATAATTTTAAATGAACATCATATTTGTTTTGTTTATTTTCACAAAATTCTTTAAATAAAAAACAATAAAAAAAATACATATATTGTTCATAAAATTTGAAATTTTTACCTTTATTATTTAGCCACATGTTCACATTTGGTTAACATGTGTAAAATGGAAAAAAAAAAATTCAAAGTACGTGAATAGAAAATCTTTGAAAAAAAAAAACTTGGTATCATTTAAATTCTGATTAGAATGAAAAGAGTACAAATATATATATATATATAAGAATCAGCAAGATGTAGTCAATTGTACAATATTTTTTTGTGCAATACAATAATTTATGATGCCAAAAAAAAAAAAAAACACTCAGAAATTGAAAAGGTGCTCCAAAAAAAAAAAAAAAAACACATGTATGTAAAATTCTGAAATTTGAAAAATGAAATGCCATATTAAAAAATCTTTATAATTAAATTTGATTTACCAATGTCCTTATTATTATATGATATAAAAATTTTTTGAAATAGAAAAAAGAAAAAAAAATAGTATGTTATTTTCAGAGTTAATTGAATTTTCGAAAACCTTGAAAGCACTTCAGTTTTAAATGTATCTTTTATAATGTTTAAATGTATGTATGTATTATAACCACGTATTTTGTGTAAATAATCTTTCATCTAATTCTAAATTTTACTTTAGGGGATTTTACATTATTATAATCTCAATTATACCTTCATATCGCATGTTTGTACATAAGTAAACACATCCTAGAAGATATATTTTAATGTTTATATAGATATTCCGGTATAGATATATAGATATTTTTTATATTTTAAATATACGAGTATATGCTGAACATTAAGAATTTATTTAAATTTAAGAATGAATATTTTTGTTTAATTCACTTCATTTCAAAATGTTAATTTACAAGATATTGTCTGATGTGTTAACAACATTTCATACATACATTTTATATTTTAGCAAATATAGGAAATAGCTTTTATATTGATTTAATCTACATGTATACGTACAAGTGGGCACACATTTTGAAATGTTATATGAGAATTCGAATACAATCTATTTAAAGATCCTTTTTCTTTTCATCCGACAAAATATAATACGTAAGTACTATATGTATGTGTACTTTTTATATAATAAAAGTAATAAAAAATCAAATATTATTCTCATTCTTTTACCATAGAAAAAGTTTGTCTTCAATTCTGTATCTGGAATGATTTTCATTCATCCTGGATATCTTATTCGAATGTAACTTCATATATGTATCTATATACATACATTAAGGTACTTGAATGTAAATTTTTCAAATATATAAGAGAATGCTAACTTAGGTGAATTATTGAAAAGTGTGCGGTTTTATTCACTATTATTTGAGTTTGAAAGTACATACTTTCAAAAATTTATACTAAAAGATCTTTTCTACATGATATAAAAACATACATGTTGACATGTGAAAAATATGTAGTCTATATAAATTTTATTTTAAATATTTGTGTAAGGATGTGTATTAGTTTGTAAAAGGAAGTGATAGAGAAATCATTCCTCTTTTCATGAAATTTAACAAAATGATTGTCTTAAGGTGATCACCTCAGGAAGTTATTCAAGAAATACATAATATACTGTTAATATATGTATATGTACAATTTTCATGAAACAAATAAAGAAAGGTTCACATCCGGTGCAGTTGTTTTTTTTTCTTTTTTCTTTTCTGAAAATTAATGTAAACTTTTATTTAAGTTTAACAACATTTTTGTTTATTTTTTGTAAATTTTGTTCTATTAAATTTCAATTTTTTTCTATTATTCAAATAATATTTTTTTTTCCATATAGGATTGAAGCTTTTCTAGGAAACCTTTAAATTCATATTCTGTTTTGTGTTGTAAATCATGAATCTTTATTTTTACGTAGATTGTAAACCATTAGTTTGTCGATAAAGAGCTTTTTTTTTTTCTTTTTGTAGAAAGATTGTGTAGTCAACTAGAAACAAGAAAACGACATTCGATTCGATTGCCTTTCGGCATGCCATGTCGCTTGCTGTTCTTAGTTACTACTTAATCTGCATTGATGAAGAATACCCAAATCTCCTAGAATTGTTTGTGTAATAATTATAATTGATTAGAATAGGGCTATCTAAGATGGTCAAAAAATTGAATTTTTAAAAATGATTATTCCAAAAAAATCTAAGCTTTTTGCATAGAATGAAGTAAATTCAAAAATATTCCTATTTTCTCTTTAAATCCTTGAATTCAAAATGAAAATTTATTCAAAATCACACTTTTTTATCTCATTTCTTAAGAATTCAAATATAAAATACCTGATAAACTGGAAAAAGACGTTAACGTATATGAATAATCACAAAATAATAATAAATTTTTTTATCTTCTTAAACGTCATTTCTTATCATCAAAAAAAAATTTCTTTAAAATTGTTATTCAGTTATTTTCTTATCAATTGTAATTGCTTATTGGGGAAAATTTCATGTATTATATTTTTTTTTTCTAAATAAAAAAAAAAAAAAAAAAGATAAAGACATTGAGGTACCTGATGTGTATACGTTATCATTTAAAGATTTTACACTTATGTACATAACAACTATAAAAAAGATTTTTACTTGAATCATTATCACTTTGTTTTCTGTCAACATATGACTATGATGGCTGACTGAGACAAATGTGTCATTCACTTAACCTTTTGAACTACGTTCCCATCTATATAAAGTAATATAACTAATCATATACATATAACATTATTTTTTACGTTATATTAAAATATAGAATTCATATAAAGAAATAGTTAAAATTTTCATTTAGATTTCGATAATATTATGTGTAGTTAGCTAATGGTAAAATTTGTATATTTTGAAATAAAATCTATGATTTAAATAAATGAGCAAATAAATGTGCGTACAAACTTCTTATATGTATGTATATATCATACATATGTATGTATATGTACATATAAAAAAGAGTCATTTATCTTAAATTTATTGTAACAAATATTCCACATATGTATTAATACCATTGAGAATTTTCATTTGATTTTAACTTGAATTTTGCCTTGATCTCCTATACTAAAAATATTTAGTATAATACATATTATGTTTCTCATATGTGTTTTAGTTAAAGATCAAAATCCAAACATTAACTAAAATGAAAATGGTAATTAAAAGTGAACTCAATTCACAAGAATAAGAATATTAAGTATATAATATATACCTAATAGACTTAATATTATTGTTGTACATACGAAGCATATATGTACATATATGTGAAACCCTAAAAAAGTAATTATTTCTTAGTCAAGTAAAACGACCACATCAAGTATATTTACCTAATCTCTAGAATTACAGACGACAATCTTTTATAATAAGAACATTTTTAGTAGATCTCTTCATCTTGACAAAAAGTCATTCATTTTAATTTATTGAGGTTAAAGACTTAGGTCGATTTTTTTCTTCTTTTTCATTTAAAAGAAATTACCACTAAAATATAAATTTATTTTTTTTTCTTCACTTTATGAGTACACCACGCATAATTTTTAAATATTTACAAAATTTCTATTTTTTTCCAATATTATTATTATTATTTTTTTTTTTTTTTCGACCCTTGAGATTTCACACGTTAAAGGTTTTAATTTAACAAGAAAAAGATATCTATGAATATAACTTATCATTTTTGTGTTATTGATAATATTTTATCGATAATATTCTTTTTTGTTTTTTTGTTTTCTATATTTTCCTCAAAAAAGATAGCTATGTTTGTATGAAAATTAAAATAACATACAACATATTCTTTTTTTCAATTTTCATACAGACACCAAAAATTGTAAATGATTGACAGTCAGCCTCAAGCAAGAAGTGTCAAATTTTAATTTAACAAAAAAAAAAAAAAAAGTATCTACAATGTTTAATTCATGATGATAAAAAAAAAAAAAGAGGCATACAGTAATTGTTGTTCAAGGGCAATAACACAACATTTTGTTAAAATAATAATAATACAACACACAACTGATAAAATCAAAAATAATTTATAATTCATTAACCGAAACAAAAACAACTTAAAACACCACCCATACAGTGTTTATTTTGGACCAACAACATATTATCTATAATTAAAATTGAAAAGAAGAAAGATACATATATGTATTTTTTTGTGATGTTTAATAATGTGACTTTGTAGAGTGAAACAAAAAAAAAATTAAGAAGAAAAGCAATCTTTAAGAAATCATTTATTCACGTACCAAATTTTATTATTATTTTTAGCTTTGAAAGGTGTAGGATTTTTTTTTGACAATATATACCTTTATGCAGCTGAAGCCAAAACATAATTTCTTAGAACGGTGCGATTTGTTTATTTATTTATTAAACAAAAATTCTCGACACGAAAAAAAAAAAAAGAAATAATATTTTTTTTTTTTTTTTTTTTCATTAAATAGCAGCTGACTCAGGTGCCTTATTATATTTTTTGGAGCACGTACTCTCTTCATTTTTTAAAACAAAAACAAAAAATTAAAAAGAAAAAAAAAAAAACACATTGTGCAACATGTAAAGATTGTTTTGTAAATTGATAAAATTTTAAGATGTAGGTAGTATAAACTTTGAGTAACCATAGAAAGATTCATTAAAACAGTTTAAACCGTAAAGCAAGAAAAGAAAACTGATGCTTAAAAGTTAAAATGAGATTTTTTTTCCGTTTCGCTATGTAGTTTTTTTTTTAATTGCATTCATTTAAACTTTGCATATATAAGTTAATGTGTCGTTAAAAGTCTGATAGGCAACATTAACCCTGGTAGTTTTTATGGAAGCAGGTGATTTGAACACCTTGTTTCGTTTTATTATATCGTCTTGTATATGATGGTCCATCATTAATTTTCAAAAGATTTTGAATTTTAGTCACGAAATATTAACAAACCATAAAAATGACTTTTTAGTTATGCTTGTACAAATTATGAATCACTTGAGATTCATTTATTGCCTTTACGAGATTTTGGAAATAAAAATGAACATCAAAAAAAGACAAAGGGCGTTATTTTTTAAATATTTCTGTGGTCACATCCACAAACAGCTTAAGTCAACTTAAGCAAAAATTTAGCTGAATCCTTCTTAGTATTTTCTTCGTTGTGTCAAAACTTACAAATTGTGTCCTCTTTTTTTCGAAATTAATGGATCAAAAATATAACAGCTTAAATCATCTTGGCTCTTCTTTACTTTGGAAATCGAACATTCAAATAAATTTTTGTCAAAAGTACATTTTCGAACTTAAGCGGTTTGTGGATATGGCCACAGATTTATAGAATTTATTCGATAACTTCTTCGTAGAATATTAGTGGAGATATCGGTGTATTTTTTTTTAATATAGTGATTCTTGCTAAAAGATCACTAGTGATTGCCTTAACAAAAAGCTGTTTATTTCTATGGTGTGTCAAGTTATAATGGCATACTTCGCTGACCTCTAAACATACAGAAGATGGAAAAAAGAGTTGATGAGCATTTTGTTAAAAATTTATTTGACCATCAAATGAGAGTTTGTTCCACTTTACCCTTTCAATATTAAAAAAATTCATGAAACCTGAGTGAATCTATAATCTAGTGAGGAAATCATGTAGACTTAAAGAGCTCCTAGGCTTTTGAAAGCATACATATATCAATGACAATATAAATTCTTATAATTCTTATAGTATCTGCTCTGTGCATATATTGTATTAATTCATCATTCTTAGGGTTAAAATATTAAAATAATATCTAAGGTGTATCCATTGTTATTTAATTCGAATAAACTTTATTATATTCTTTTTTACAAACAAAAAATTCAAAACAAATTAAAAAAAAGTATCAAATTAATGTACTTTTTTTAATGTACGAAAAATTAAAAGTATCAAAATAAATTTTATGTTTATATAAATCTTTTGTATTTTAATCTTTTCAATGTAAACTTACATATCCATATACTTACATGTATGTAAATATATGTACATATATATTTTATCAATGAATTTTTATTGCCATTCAATTTCAAAACAAATGACATTTTTCCCTGGGAATTATTTAAGTGGTACTCGTATATATACTTGAAAAATTCAATTTAAAAGGACATTCACTTGTTTTTTATTCATATGAATACACTAAAATTCGCATAATAAAATTAAATTACATTTGAAAAGAACTTGTATGTACATATACATATATGAAAGATAAATTTAAATATACAACCAATGTGTACTAATACATACGAGTATATAGAGAAAATATCTTCTCAATGTTTTGTTATTACAACTTTATACTGGTTTTCATCTTAAAATTATATCTTATATCGTATTTTCATTATCTTTTGAAGGTATATTTACTAATCCTAGATACTCTATTAGAAGGATGACTTGAATCTTTCACAATAAAAAAAAAGACTAAGATGCGCTTATTTCGCTAAATAAAATCGCCCAAAATGAAATCAAATCAAGAAATAAAAGATTAGTTGTCGTTGTCGTCATCCCCTTATCCATTATCCTTTTAGAATGAGTGGATGGGAAGTAGAAATAATAATATGTAAACGTATATATTTTACAGGAATATACTTTTTTTTTTTGTGGACCGTGTGTAGATATTTTCATTTGCTTTCTTAGATTTTTAGATATTAAATGTATCTATTATATGTTCGAGTATGTATGTATATACACAGCGAGTGAATTACAAAAATGACACAACTTTGTCGTTCGTTTATTTAACTTGGTTGGTTCTAAATTCTTAACCACCTAGAATTATATACATACATACATTTATTTTACCAGCCACCCACTAATATCTTTTTCCTTTTTTTCTTCTTTATTTTCGTTTATTTTTGTATTTTTTTTTTTTTCATTTTTCTTTCATTTTACATTAATCTACACGAATCATCATCGTTGGATATCTAAAGAAATAGAATTCATTGAATTATCGTTTTCTTTCTTTTTATTTCTTTTTACAGACTTTTCTCAGGGACTAAGTCACACGATTCCCAGGGATTAAGTTTATTTCTTTTTATTTTATTTCATTTTATTTTTCTCTTTTTTTTGTTTTTTTTTTTGTAAAATGTGTATAATACATTAAGAGTATATGTTTATAACGAAAAAAAGAAAAAAAAAAGGAGTTTATAATATTATTACAAGACAGAATGAAAAAAAGTAAATGCAAAATGTATCTATGTATGTATCTTTAGATAGTAAATTTTAACATTATTAAGACAAAACCTGGATGGAATTATTTTAAATGGGCCAAAAAGCAAATAAGATGTGAAAGAATCATCAAGAGAAGAAAAAAAAAATGATAATCAAGAGGAATTATTCTAGTCTTCTGGGTTTAATTTAATTGAAAAGTGATAGGGTCTTATTAAATGAATTGTTACTTTTTTTCTCTATGTGGTGTGTATGGTTGGTGATCGTAACGGTAACTCATGAATTAGATTCAAGATAATTTTTATGTAATCAAATTGAAAAAAATAAAAAAAAATATGTGACAATTTAGAATTTTTAACAAATTTCAAGATAAACTTTTAAAATTATGGGAGAGCAAAAAAAAAAAAAAAGAAAAAGATTTTAAAGCTTTAAATTTATAAAATAAATCAAGTTTTTAGATTTTTATGACCAAAACTCATTAATTTAATTATTTTTGCTTAAATATATAGTTTTTGTTTTCGTTTGCTTTTTTGTTTTACTTTCACTGTTCTTTTGTTATCTCATTTTCTTTGTATGCAATTTTTTCTCTAAAAAATTGTAGAAAAATTATGAAAATTTTTTTTCTCAAAATAAAATACTGTGGTTATTTTTTTTTTCTTTCGGAACTAGAAAAAGTAGTGCAAATAAAAAAAACGAAAATAAATAAAACAAAAAAACAAAACACAATGAGAAAAAAAAAAATGTAATATTTTATTTTAAGAATATTTTGTTGTCCTTTGTGACTTGTTTTAATGTTTTTCGTGTATCCTGTTATGATTTTTCTTGTTTAGTTTTTATTCTACACAAAAAAAAAATAACAACAAACAAAACAAACAGCAATAAAAATATAAACATTAATTAAAAATGCGTTCATTTCGCATCATTTAAAGACAAAAATTGCATAATTAGCACCATTCCCGGAAGATTTTTTTTTTGTATATTTTTTCATCTCTCCGTAAAGATAATAATAATTTTCACTTTTTGTATTTTGTTTTTTTTTTCTTCTCATTTCCTTTTCTGAGCTTTTTCTTTCTTTTGTTGTTAGTGGTGATAATGGGTAATATGTATGTACATATGTATCATTCTCATCTTGTATGCACATTTATAATGCTTATGTGTAACATTTCATTTTCCTTGTTTTTATCCTTGTTGGATCTAAAAGAATTTTCACTATTTTCACTTTGTTATTATTATTTTGTTGTTGTAATAAAATACATAAACAATAAAAATACAAAATATTTTGTATTGAAATAAAAACAAAAAAAAAAAAAAAAAACTAAAACTTTAAATGGGTTGAAAAAGTAACAAAAGAAAATTAGACAAAAATGCATCCAAAAAACAACAAAAATTTTACAAAATCTAGGAACTTTTTTTTTTTATTGTTGAATGTCATTAATGTTTCTTTTAATGTACATATTTATATATCCTTTTGTATTTTTAAGGATAATCAAATATTATATAGCAAGATTTTTTGTATGAGAAAATGCAAAATGTTATAAATTTTTGCTTTCTCGTTGGATGCTTTATTACTATAATAATGCCCATTGTACTTTTTTTTTTTTTTATGAAACAATAAAAGGATCAAAGTTTATAATAATTATTTGAAAAGTTTTTTTTTTTATGTAATTTCATAAAATAAAATGTATTTATAGAAAAATTAAATAATAATTATTATAGGAATAGAATATATTTTATAATAAGTTGAATGGAAAATATTTGATGGATATTTAATTTGAAAAAATATGAAATTAACGGAAGAATGAACAAATTAGAAATGATTGATTGTAGAATTGAATGAGCTTTTTATTTTGAAAAGAAAAAAGGGTATGATCTGTTTGGAATTTAAAAAAAAAAATGAATATTTCTTAATTTTTCGAATTTCCATTTTCTGTTTTAAATTCTTCATATGTTCGAAAATGTCAAAAATAGTTCATAAAAGAAGTTCCTTACAATTCGAAATCTACTTTCGAGAAATGAACCGTTTATTTTGAAAGTGGGGTAAGTCCATTCGGTTTTGTTTCAAGATATTTAACGTTTTTTTATCTTAGTTCGCATACAACTTTCATATTACAGATTAATTTCTGATAAAAAAATTCTATGGCATAATATTACATAATAACTTTAATATTATAAATATCGTTAAAAGGGCATATTGATCTTCATCTGAAAATTACTTTATCTCATCTTTTACCAAAAGTGGACTTACCCCACTTTCAAAATAAACGACTCAAATATTGAAAAATACATTTTTGCATAAGAATAATTTTTTATGCCGATTAAAAAAGCATCTGAACTTTGAAAATTTTTTAAAATAGATGGATGTGTAAGTTATGAGGATTCTAAACGAAAGTTAATGACACTTACGTATCAATTGTGATAGGCATATCCTGATTTACATGCAATAATTCCTTTATCATGTTTTCTTATGAAACTACAGTTATCTCTAATTAAAAATTTTTAATCTTTAATAATTGAAAAAAAAAAATAACGTGTACTTTCCTTCCCTTTCCTGGTAAATAAAAAATTTCTAAATATACAATTTTTATCAGAATTTCATATGCAAAGATAAACCGTTTTAATTAAATTAATTACCTTTAATTAATTACATTATATTATTCTTCAAAAGATCCTTTAAATAATTTCTTAGCTCTCTTTGTATGTACTTCATCTGCCTAATTCTGGACATGACCAAAAGTAAATTTAAGTATTTCACTTCTTTTTGATAGTTGAAAATATGCATACATACACACACATATGTAAATAACTTATGCCGTTAACCATGTATGGTAGCTATCAATTGATGATGTTATCAAAATTTTTAACATATTTTTGTGTAGTCGATTTGTAGTCAACAAAATTTTGAAAATGTTCTATTTACATTATATTACATTAAATTACACACATTCATTTTATTTATATTGCACATATATTATAAATTTATGAAAATAGATAGTGTTTCTCTCAATTTAAAAGGATTCATTTTCTCTATATATTATTAGGTACATATGTATTTTTATCCATAAATTTAAACAATGGCAAGTACAAGTAATACATAATTTTGGCATTCACATATGCACGTGTAAAGAAAATTTCTTTTGGCACTCAATAATAATTTTCACACACAATATCTATATAAAAATGACTAACTATACTCATATGTATGTATGATACATATATGTAAAGTGACATATGAATTACAAGATAGTTTACAACTTTTATGTCATATGAAATAGAAGGAGAAAGATAATTAATTTCATAAGGTGGTAAAATAATTGAATTATGTTTGTAACTGACCTCAAAGATCACCAAGGTAAAATTTATGTGTATATGTGTGTGAGATATATACATACATATATGGAAAATTATATCATTAGATTTTCTTAAGTTATAAACTAATTTATATTCAAAGAATGAAAACAATTAAAATTAATCATACAAATGAAAATACGAAAATATACATATTTGTGAAAGGAGAAAGATATATAAATGTACATATGTATGTATATAATATTATTTTTCTTTAAAAGGAAAAAAGGGTATAACAAAATGAAAAGGTAAAATGAAAATTACATTTGTTGTTTTTTGTCTGAATGTCGAAGAACAAAAGTCTAAGATATTATTTATTTTTTTTTATTGTTGAAAAGAAAATTATCTATTAATCAAGCCCAAGTATTATTAAAGCCACAAAAAAATTAAAACATAATAATGCTATTGTCCTTTTGAGACTAATAAGATTTTGATTTGAATTAAAATCCAACTAAAGAATAAAAAGAGGATTTATATTTGGATTTTTTTAAATAATAATGAAATTTAAATACAAAAAAACAAAAAAAAAAAAACAAAAATTTTGAATATACAATATTTTGTAGTACTCCCAAGTGTCCCGTTTAACGTGAATTAAAACAACTGTTTTATTGTATACAGTCCGTTTCTTATTAAAATTAAACAATAAAAATAAAAATTGTTATAAATTATGGAGGATAAGTTTTTTTTTCTTTTTGTTTTTTTTTTATATTTTTGTTCAAACTCATCATCACCGTCATCAATAAAATTGAAACAAATTTATGTCAAGTCATATATACGTACTTACATATATATTTTTTTCGCCGTTCTTAGTTTTCTTTTTGTTTTCATTACAAGGACACTTGTTCATTTGAAGCATGAAGAAAATTTTCAAAAATTCTTAAGACAATGTAATTTTATTTTTTTTTCGGCAAGGATAAAACAATTAAAATTATGATTAGGAAAATTTTTCAAAATGTATCTTAAAACTGTAATGAGAAAAAAACCTTTAAAAAAAAAAGGCACTGTTCAAATTAAAGATGATGAAATGTTAAAAAATATTTTTGTCCTTATTTTTTTCGTGTAAATTATATAAAAAAAAAACTTTCAATTTTTCATGGTGATTATAAAAATGACATAAGACAAATTCGTATAATTTTTATAATAACAAAAAAAAAAAAAATAATAATAATAAGTTGTAAAGCTATCCCCTTTAGTAGTGATGTAATGTATCCGTGGAAATTTTTATTTCAAAGGAAAACAATTGGCATATACCATCCAACTTTTTAACAGCATATGAAAAGGATTTGTTTTTCTCTCTCCAAAATAAAAAAATAAAACAAGAAGCGAAACATTGAAATGGCCTGAAAACAATGAAATAAATGATATCGAAGATTAAAGTTAAAAAAAAAACAAAAAAAAAAAAAAACATAACACAAAATATTGAAGTATCTCATAGAAAAAGGATGTATTCACTGTCATCATTGTCATCATCATCATCATCATCATAAAATGATGATTGTATGCGGTTAAAAAATTCAACCTATTTCACTTTCAAAAAAAAAAAAAAAAAAAGGACCATTAATGTCGTTTGTGTTTTAACATTTAAAAAATGTGGTGGATTTTTTAATAGCTTATTCGCCCTATAACGATCATCTGGATTAGAATTTTAATTACAGAAATTGCCTAAAAATTAATTGTGGGGTATATTCAAGATATTAAAAAAAAAAAAAAAAAAATTCCCAAATGGTCGATTTCTTGATTATTGCAGTGTCCTCAAGCGCACAGATTGTATATAATGAAGAAATCATTATATATTTTTTTATTATTATTATTTCTATTTTTATTTCTCTTTTGGTTTATTCGATTTTTTATTTATTCTTTTCGAACAAATAAATCTTGCGTTGTATGTTTAGGCCATATTTTAAAGATTTTTTTCCTATTTTTATTTTAATATGATATACCATTAATGTGCCTTTCCTATGAGTAAACTTTGACCTAATTTATATTGATAATAAAAAAGAAATAAATAAGTGAAGTGTTTTTTTTTTTAGAGATTTATTACGGTTTTTTAACGAAATTTAAAGATTTTCACCTTTCGAAATATCCATGAAAACACTTCCTTAATTTTTTTCTCCAAGTATTTAATTCTTTAAAATTAAAAAAAAAAAATAAAAACAGAACAAAAAAAAGAAAGGACGAAAAAATTTTCGAAATTTGCAAGTGTTCTATTTTGCAAAAATCCTATTTTTAAGAATTTTCAAACATTTTTGTTAAATAAAAGAAGTTTTTTTTTTTTTTGTTTTTTTTTTTTATTTTCAAATTTTAATTATTTTTCTAAAACACTCTTAAAAAATGTTGTTATCAACTTTCTAACATTCAAAGAAAACATCATATACACATAATACGTATCATTATTTTTTTTTAATTTAAATTACCTTTATGTTACTTTTCTTTTTTTTTCTTGGTACTAGTATATTATTTCCCTTGTTATTCTGTGATTACACTTGAGGGCTATATTGTAATTATTGTGTGGCACTTAATCAACACCTTCTTTTTCAAAATGTGTATTATTATAATAAACATATGTAGATATGTAAAAACCCTTTCGTTCGCGTTATATCATTTCCCGTATGATTTAAATTTTTGCTATTTTGCTATAAGCAAGAACTTAATTTTCATTCTTTTATTTTTTGTTTTTGTTTTTCCCTTGTATTGTATGTATTTCCGTATGTTTAAAATAAGGATAATAACAATGTAAAATAATATAAGAATATGTTTGTATATCTTATCAAAACTTTTAATTTAATGTTATACTTTTTGTCGTATATGAAAAACATCATATTGCAACCAATATTTTTCTTTGAATCCTTCAGCATCAGCTCATCTTAATGTGTGATTCTTATGAGTAAATATATGAAGGTATTTAATTTTGTGGTAGGTATATGTAGAGAAGAGGTAAAATACAAATGTTACAACTAACCATCATCATCATACCAATATCCTTTAAAATTTTCAAGGCAAGCAAAGTGATGATGATGATGACATGACGGAAACAAAGTTTGGTATGATATCTCACTATTATCAAGAAACAATACACTTAATTACTCTCGGATGTGACACACAACGTATATACATAAATGTAGTATACCTTAGTAACTACAAGGATTTCATTCCTAAAAAATATTATTCATTCATCGTTTTTGTCAAGGGCACCATTGAAATCATTGTCATCGTCATCATCATCATTCGAAGTTGAATTAATGTCAAACCCTTTTCACATAGTTTGTTGTTGTTGTTACTTTATGTGTGTATGTATTTATGTACATATGTATGTATATTACTTAAATATATATTTATATAGTGTTTAAAATATTGTTATCATCGTCATCATCATCAAAATATAAAATATTAGTGTAAATGTACATTTACCGAACAAATATATACTTCATCACCATCCGAGGATAATAGAATACCTTGAAGCAAAATTATTCTCTTACTCTTCTTACATTTTTTGTGGTTTTTCTCTTACACAATTTTACTTTTTTTTTTTCTCAATACATAGTACTTTCTCCACAAAACTGTAATTACGGCATATCGTTATTGTTGGTAGAAGTTTTTTTTTTGTTTTTTGCCCAAAGCATCTTCTACGATATGGCGTCTAGTTGGCACCTAACTACTTTTAAAACAAGTTTGTCATTGTCGCGTCAGGAGATTTAGGTGTACCCTGTATTTTTTTTTTTTTTTTCAAAATCCTTTTTTTGTTGTTGTAATCTTTAATTTAGCTTTATCTTGATGCTTTTTTAATTTATAATACATTGTTGTATTTTTAGGTGTTACGGAAATAGTAAAGCACACGTATAATTGTTAAAGATGTAAAATAAAAAGGAAAGCATATACATACATGTGTATGTAGAAGAAGGAAACAGGGTGAGCAGGATTATTCAATTTGATATTGTTCTAGACGACAGCAACTTTATAATGTGCTGTTTTTTTAGTTTGAAAAGTGACGTGAACGGTAAGTAAAAATTTTATATAAAAACATAGAAAAAAGTTTTTTTTTTTTTTAACTTTATAATACTGGCGATGATGAATGAGCTGCCATGTTTCAAAAAAATAAAAAACAAAAAGTAGACAAAATGAATTAGGTTATATGTGACGATGATATGTACGTGAAATTTTAAGCGTGTATAGTAGAATGAGAGTATCCTTTTTTTTTTGTTCATTTTTATAATTTATTTATTTTGTGGAAGGTTAATGTATTTTGTGACATAGGGCATTCATTATTATGTTGAAGGTGAATCAAAACCTTAATTAAAATGGAATTTTTTCATTCTTTTTGCCCCCTTCTTCTGTTTTAATTAATTTCCGTGTGTGTCACAAATCAACATTAATTGTGTAAAAGGTATTCAATGATGTATACGGTGGTTAGTATTTAGTTGTCATCTAATTTTTATGTAATTGTGTTATTTAATTACATGAAAATTTGATTTTTTCGGTAAAAAATAATATTTGCATTTGTAATTAAATTATTTGTAAAGGCATCCTTTATTTTTATTTATTTTTTTTTATAATTTTTGACAATTTATTTTATTTTTAGCTCATGAACTTTTTGTCAAATACAAGAGGAACATGGGAAATTATAAAGTATGACAGTATGAGGAGTATGTAGAGTAAAAAAAGGATAAGATTGCATAGTAGAAGTTTTTTTTATTGTCCATGTATCATTAATCGAAGGATAGAATGTTGGCTTTTGAAGTTGGAGGTCTCGGGTTCGAATCCGTCTAATCCACTCAGCTTTAAATGAGTACAATTTAAGTAGAATTGTGTATATAAGTGCTTGTGTATATAAGTACTGAAGAATTGGGTGACTCTGCTTACTGACCATAAGAAAGTACACAAAACCAATTACACAAATATTAGTGTCAGTCCTATCATGCGAATAAAATCGTTCTCTACCAACGAATTTAGTGCTTCGCATTCCATTTAAATTTATGACAGAAAAATAGTCTCGAATGATATGTCATTTAGTTCTTTTAAATAACCCAGTAGGAGAATGAGATACAAAAATTTATTTCAGTGGGACATTTAACAACGAACTTTATTTATTTTTGTTCTTACGTGGCGCAATGAATTTTTAAATGGAACTTTTAAATCTTGAAGTTACGTTGAAATTTCATTTTCAACGTTCTAAATTTTCAATTATACCAATGGTAAAAATATAAAACAAATAAAAATAAAAATTTCAAACAATCTGCATAAAATTTAATTTGAAAAGATACCAATCTCAATAATTTCAACTTATATAAGAAAAAAAAAATACATACATATTTAAATTCGTTTCAATTTGAACTTCAATTCATTTTATGTTCTTTCTTCATATTGTTCGTTATTAAGTTTATGTATAGTACAAAAGTACGTATATACATTTTTACACAATTTAAATGTATCCACCATAAAAGAAATACACCATGAAAATTGACAACAAGTATTAAAATTTATAAGGACTCATATAAATTACAAGAATAATACTTTTTATATTATCACCGTTATATTTTTCTATTTTTCATTTTGAACTAAAAATATTAAGTCTTGTTGGTTTCCGTGTTTTTTTTTTTTCTTTTTTTCTTTCTCGTTTACCATTTTCAAAAGAAACAAGTTATACCTCTAGTATAGAATTGTATACATAAGGATGTAATAATGTACCTTTTCAGGGTTACGCCCGAAAGCATCCTTAAGTCAAAAGTAATTTTAAAAGGAAAACGAAAAATCGCGAAAATATGTAATGAATAGGTGTATTTATAAGAAATACTGGTGTAAGTCCTTTAATATATTCAAGGATATACAAGAAAATCAGTACTTACTTAGTTTGTTTTTTTTGTTTTTTTTTTTTTTTTTTGAACTGATGGTGGGCCGACAATAACATCATCTTTTCTTATTCTTTTAGAATAAAAGTAAACTGAGCGTATTTAATTTAATTTTGAGCTTTTTGATTTCTTCTCCCTTTTTCTGATATTTTGTGTTTTTCTTTGTGTTTTTCTTAAGGTGATTTTTTTTTTCTGGTGAAATTTATTTGCTTGTTTGCAAAAAAAGTACGTTTGTATCTGAATATTTGAAAGAAAAAAAAAATAAAAAAGTGGGTAAAATGAAATAAAAAAAAAGATGCAATTATTATGATGATGATGATTGTTTGTTTGTACATATGTTTGTTATAGTATAAGGCAATAATTGGAGGATGGGTTGCGATGATCATAGTGAAAAAAGAGCCGTCTTAAGAAATATAAAAATAAGTGTAGGTGTACTTTTTTTATTTTTTTTTTTTTAAAGGAATATAACATAAAACTGTAGCAGAAAATTCGAAAGAACATTACGCTTAAAAAATTTGTAATTTACGTTAGAGTAAATGATATTCAGACGATAAAAAGAAAATTTTAAAAGTACTGAAATAAGTCAAGTGCAAAAAAACAAGGTACCTTTACTTATTTTTCAAGATGCTGGAAATAATAATCTTGATTTTTTTTTGTTTTTTGTTCAAGGAAATTTTATTTGTTTTTGTCAGGATTTGTTGTGATTAATTTTTTATGATTTCTCATGATGAAAGCGGGAGTGTAAGTGTATAGTGGTGGTATATACAAATATAATTGGGTATGATTGGTTACGGTTTTATGAAACAGAGTAAAGTAATACTGCTACTGTATACACACATTAAATTTAATCTCTTTTTTTAGTTTGTTTATTTAAAAGTAAATACAAAAATAAATTTTCCTTAAAATTTAATGATGTCTTGTACAGAAATTGTAAATTTTTTATTTTTAAAAATATGATATTATTCAGTGAATTACAAGAAATGTATCTTTTCAAATTGGTAGTTAAACGTGGTAGAGTATGAAATAGATTAAATTGTTTACATATACAAAAAATTTTTTGCATTATTCATACGTGGACGTTAATTTTCTAAGAAAGATTTATAGTATTTTGTATTCAAGAAGATTCTTAGAAATTAATGGAAGATGGTCATGATTCTAATGTGTTGAACTGAAGATATCAGTTTTCAGAGATATGAAGTAGTGAAAATTGAAAAATTACTGGAGAATAAATATATATATGAGACAAAAACAGTAACGGCTAATTATTCAAGAACAGTGACTATACATATATGTATAATATTTTCTCTTTAAAAGATACTTTTTTTTATATGTATAAAGAATTTTGGTTCTGATGTTATCTTGTTTTGATATTGCGTAAAAGATTCGATTTATCACGTTCTATTCGACAATTTTTATTAAGGAATTTTTCAATCTAACGTCCTAAAAAATACATCGATTTAACCTTGAATAAGATACAACCAAAAAAAAAAAATCTCATATTTTATTCTTGCTCAATATATTCTTGTAATGAAAAATCTAAAACGTTTTATAAGTCTAATTTTTTTAATTTAAAATGAAATTCTTTTCCATCCTAAAGTCACAATCTATTTAAATGATTGGCATAACTTTTAACTTTTTCTTAAATAAAAAGATAAAAACACATTTGATAAAAAACGATCTTTTCCATTACACTACGTTCATTTAATTTTGTTTTTTCTACGTTTAAAAGGAAAAAAAAAAAACAGAAAAAAAGTGGAAAAAAAAAAATAATGCTAAATTATATTTTTTTCTAAATTTGAATCTTAAAATCTATTTGCTGTCGTCTTTGTCTTTGATTACTTCATTTATATTGAAACGATTCGACGCCCTTGAGAAAATTAGTTTTATTTATTTTTTTTTTTTTAATAGTATGGTTAAGATTTATGTACTTGAGAAAAAATCAAGACAATCAAATGAGAGGTAAGTATTTTAAGCTTTGTCAATTTCTTATACAACTTCTTCATTTTCTACAAGCATGTTTGTTTTTTTTTGTTTTTTTTTTTAATATAAAAATTGCTCATTATCTCAAACCACCTACATAAAAAAAAAAATTCTTAAGCACTTTCAAAACAATTTTTTAACATTTTTTTTATTTTATTTTCTTCATTTCCTGGCCTTTCAATTTAATCGTGGGAGGAAAATTTTTCTCAATGTAAAAAACAAAAAGGAAAATCAGAAATAAAAAAAAAAAGGAAAAGGAAGAAAATTACATTCACGCGGTAACGCGATATAGAATGTCCAACAGTATTATACAACAGCAGCAGCTGCTGATTTAACTATATGTATCTGTATAGGTAATATGATCGTTTAGTATGTATGTACATACCTACTATAAAAATAAAATATCTTAACTCATACTTATCCAAAGTTTTAGCTTTCACGTTCATTCTATTCGCTATTATAAA
Organism: Bombylius discolor; assembly: GCA_939192795.1. Lineage (NCBI taxonomy): Eukaryota > Metazoa > Arthropoda > Insecta > Diptera > Bombyliidae > Bombylius > Bombylius discolor. The sequence continues at coordinate 13,422,886 of OW584241.1, read as the reverse complement.
ATTACAAAAATGAATTGAGTATTATAATATGATGATAGAGAATTATAATAAAAATAAGTAAGAGGGTAATTTTATATAAAGAAAAAAATATATTCTCCTTATACTTGTATGTAAACGTAAATATACTTTTACATATAGTATAAGAAAATAAAAAAAATAAAAATTTTTTTTTTAGAGAGAGTATGAGATTTCATTTTAATGACGTGAATTAATTTCATTAATTTAGACCGGTGTTTAATTATGCGCAAACTTTTTCAAAATGTATCTGAAGTAATTTAAGACAAAATGAAAATTGTGTTTGGCATTTTTGTTTTTCCACCGTTTTTTTTTTTTGTTTTTTTTTTTTTAATTATGTCATTTTTCAGTAGGTACCGCCTTTATTTTACCTCATTCCTTTTATTTTTTTTCTCAAATTTTTGTTTTATAAAAATGATAAATTTTTTTCAATTTTATTTTTCATTCTAAAAACAAAAAAAATGATGATGAAAAAGTTTACAAGATAAATTTTAATAATAAAAAAAAAAAAAAAAATTTGAAAGGATAAGAGAATGAAAATTTTTTCTTAAGCTCACGTTTAATTTTCTTGTATTTTTTTTTTTTTTTTAAATTAGAAGGATAATGTAGAGAAAAAAAAAAAACGGTATATGATATTATTGTTTTGTGTGATAAGATTGAAAAAGTAATTTTATTAATAAAAAGGATTGCAATGTTCAGGTTTTTCTTTTTTCCTTCTTCTTAAAATTACCTAACTATAATTTTGCTTGATAAGCATTATCCTTCTATACAGTAAGTTTAATAGAATTTGTTAAATTTTTTTTTCTTCATACCTATCTTGAGTATAAAAGGAAAAACTTCACTTTTTAAATTACTTTGACTTTTTACAAAAAAATTTGTTTTGTCTAATGACCATTTTTACTGTAATTTGTAATTTTCTTCAAGGAAATTGAGTATTTAAATCGCTTTTTTACGTCTTTTTAAATTACACACACTTACCAAAAAAAATAAAAAAAAATTAAAGGGAAAAAATGTGCTTTTCTTTATTACATCAAAGAAAAAGTTAAAAGTTATGAAAAAAAAAAAAAAAAAGAAAAACTGTTGCAAGTTATGTTATTATAATCGTTTTAAAAGATGTTATGAATAAAAATTATACTACATTTTTTTCTTCTAGTTTTTCTAATCTTTTTTTTTTTTTGTAATTTCATATTTTTATGTTCATTTTTTCAGTGCAATAAACCTGTTTAAGATTATTTGAATTGTTATTATTGTAAATTTATTAAAATTAAATTTTCTAAAATGGGAGAAAAAAAAAAGTGAGCAAAAAGGATAAAAATAGAATAAAAAAAAATAAGGGGTTTATGGACATAACGTGTATATTTGTTTGTACAATCAGTGAAGAAAATTGAGTTTTAATTAAAGGAAAATATCTTCAGCTAATTTCATGGTTTTCTAGAAAAAATATCCTGTGGTGTTGTTAAAAATAAAACTGTTGTGAAAATTCAAATGTATAAAAGATCAAGAAAATCCCTTTTTTCTTCTTTCTTTCTTTTTGCTTTGCCTTTAAGTTGATATTTAACCAAAGATGTGAAAACTGTTTTCTTGATTTTTATTTTTATTTTAAATTTTTCCTAACGAGTTGAGTAGAAAATCATAAGGATAATATAAGATGAAAGTAATATACAATGGGGTAACACGTCGTTTTGATTGCTTTTCTAAAGATTTTTATTTTATAGAAAAATATACAAAAATACAAGAATCTTGCAAAGTCATTATAAGAAAAATAGCCCTTTTTTTTTATCTTACTACTGTAGATTACAAACGTATATGTACAATGACTGACTTAGTTAGCAAGAAAGAAAAACCAAAAAAAGAAAGGGTTGAGTTTTCTTTTTCTAAATACACAACACTTTGTATCGTTTTCAATATACCTTTACTTAGTTTTTAAAATGAAAATGTTTTTCTTTCAATTTTATTTTAATTGAATAAAATGATTTTAAAAACGTCAGCTGGTCGATGGTGGATGAATTATTTTTTTTTTTTTTTTTTTTGTTGGGAAAAAAAAAAGGATAAGAAGTAATAAAATCAGAAATTAGAATTATTTTAAACTATTTCCATAGATAAGATGTATATTTATTTTTTATTTTTTTTGCTAAAATGAAAAATTTCAAATTAAATTAAATTTATTTCATGTAAATTCAAAGATTTTTTACTCTGTTTTATATATTTTTTTTTCTTTTTGTTTAATTTTTAAATTAAAATTATTGAATTGATAATTTAGAATTGTCCTTTTTGTATCCTTTTTATGTTTCGTATGTAAAATAAAATTTATTAATTAAAAATTTTCTTTGAAAATATTCAAAGGATACAACGAGTGAAAAAAACGAAATGATGAAAAAGTATGAAAGTTATCTTTGAAGGATAATGAGATAGTAAAATTTTTTTTTTTTTTTTGTATATTTTTAAGCAACTAGATATATTTTTTGATATTCTCGAATATTAAACATGTATATTTTACAGTTTTTATTCTTAAACTTTTCAGAATAATCTCGTAACGTCGTTCTATTAATTTTTTGTTTTTTGGACTTTTTTTTTTTCTACACTCTTTTCTTTAAAATTAATTTACTCTTTTTTACTTATCATTTTTAAAATGGCCACTATCGGAGATGAAAGAAACTGTACGATTCAAAATAATAGTTTTTTTTTTTTTTTGTTTTTTTCGTTTTTGGTGAAGAAAACTACAAAAAAAAATAAAAAAATAAAAAAATAAAAAATAGAAGAAAGAACACAGAAGAACAGAAAAAATGAATGATTCGTTATCATTGGATGTTAATTATTATCAGTGGTCAACAAACATTCTAAGAACTAGAAAATAGTTTATTATTTAGTCTATGTACATAATATGTAAATACAGAAAAATATACAGCAACATATAAGAGATATGAAAAGAATTTCTGTAAGAGTTTTTGTTATTATTCATTTTTTGTTAGAATGAAAACAAAAATATTTATCTAAAAAAAAAAAAAAATTTTTTTTTTAAAATAAAGGCAAAAAACGAATTACATTAAATAAATAATTAAAAAACTTTTCTTTTGACAAAAATCTTGATATATGGTGGATGATATTTATTCATATTGTAAATATCATAGGAGAAATATGAAATATAAGAGTGAAAAAAAAAAAAAAAAAATGAAAAAATCTGTTCAAATTAAAATCAGAAAATAAATTCATATTTTTGTTTATAAGAAAGGGTAAAGCTTTGTTGTAAACAAAAAAAAAAAAAAAAACAAAAAAATATTGTTTTTAAAATGAATTTTTCATATTTATCATGTTTGTTTGGGAATTAAAATTGTAATTTTTTACACTGTTTTTGCGGCGAGAAAAAAGAGAAAAATTCAAAGTTCGCGTACTAATTCAAGACCATCAACATCATTTTATGTATAGGGTGTTCAATAAAGAAGTGTCTTTTTTTTTTTTTTAATTTTCGAATCAATGCGAAAAATATCTGAAAATCTAAATAGGTATGTTTATATGAAAATTTTTAGATAAAAACCTACATCATATAAAAAGTAAATGTTAGAATTATAAAAAGAAAGGCTTAAACGTATTCTAAGCAAGCGTCAAGTAGAGGTAAATTAATAAAAGTTGATGTTTTTTCGCGCATGGTTTACACGGCGTAGTGATCCTCTTTGTGTACATATACGAAAGAAGAAACCTGTTACAACAACAAAAACGCATGTGTGTAAGGATCTGTTTTGCGCATGTTTTTCTAGTATAATACGATACCTCAACTTTTATTATTTTACTTTATAGTCATAGTGATCACACCAAGAACATTTCCAAAGCATAATTTTAAAAGCTCGTCTCAATGTATGTTGTCTTCATGGAAGATATTAAAAACACAGCATTATTGAAAGATCACCCTATTTTATATTTTATACAAAAAACACCGACAAAAAAAAAGTATTTATTTCATTATTTTACAAATGAAATTTATTATAAAGTATTCAGAAAAAGCAAAAGCGACGCGTCAAAAATTATGCCTGATTCGTTATCAACTAAGGAAGTAAGAGTTCATTCTGGTGAGGTCAGTTTTTAATCATTTTTCATAGTAATTTAAGATTTTTCATCGACTCGTGATTTTTTTTTTTTTTTCATTTTTCTGTTTATATTTTTTCTTACTTTAAATTAAAAAAACAAATGATGGTGAATTTATTACTTTTGATTATGAAAAGGTTGCTTGCACTTTCAGTTAAAAGAGATGATCATGTATGTTTTAAAATATTACAATACAATAAAAGTATCTATTCAATATAAAATTAAGATAATACATACATAGGAGTATATATAACAATAAAAATATGAAGGAAAAAAAAAGTAGAAAATTTTATATTAAATACGCAATTTTATAATGATTAAAATTTAGCAGGTTTTTATATTTGTGTGTAACTAACGTATCTGCTAATGAAACTGATGGTGCTGAGTTGATGATGCTGTTTGGTGGTGCTGAGGAAGTGATAAACATTGTACTGAATGTGACAAGCAAAACAGATAACAAACAATAAATGTGATTATATACAAGTATACATATATGTATATATTTGTAATTTACTTAATTGGAAATTTTATTTTTAGTATAAATTGAGGTGGTTTATTGTGTGTACATACTTATATGTACTTTTACAGATTGATCTTTTCACCATTATAGGTCAAATTTATATTACGATGATTTTATTTAATCATGATAACTGATAACTGAACGTTGAATACTTAAAAAATTTAAAATAGAATTAATGATTTTGAGAAAGAAAATAAAGAAAAAAAAAACATAAAAAAAATATATTATTATTAATTTCGAATAAGCACGTTATAAAGAAAATAATACCACAATGAGATTTGATGTGAAAGGACTCAAATGAACTTCAGACATTTTCTTGTCTTTTATTATTTTTTTTTCTTGAAAAATTGATAACAGAATATATATTTTTAATGCGTAATTAGAAATTTAGTTTATTTATAAACTGAAATGATATTATAGAATTAATTTTGAATTTCATTCATTTATTATAAAAATAACATCGAGTTTTATTTATTCTATAAAAATTTCAATTATTTCGTCGGTGGTCGAAATGGTGTGCGATATTATTGGAAGTCACGTTTTTTAGCTTCCATCCAAATACAAATACTTACATTTTTATAATGCAAATTTATACAATAGTTTTGGCTCTGTTTTTGGAAATGCCATTTGCAAGCAGACTGTATCGCAGCTTATTTAATAATGCAAATAAGATAGATCAAAAGTTCCAAAATGTCAAATTAATGCAGATGATCCTCTGATTATTGTAAAAATTGTTTTAAAATGTCAATTGACAACTGCAACGCAATCGACTTGTTCGGCAAATAACACAAATGACGTTGACAGTGTTGTCAAATTTTTGATGATCAGTTGATATTTTCAAACACTAGCAATGTTGGCTGTTCAATTACAACAAAAAATGACCATCTACATAAAGCTTTTTTTTTTTTGAAGGATCAAAAGTCTTTTAAAGATTTTAATTGTTTTTTCTCCACATTTTAAACAAAAATTATCTTACTTCAAAAGAATTATCATAAAAAAAACGAAAGATAATTTAAATTCATTCTAATCTTTAATTTTTTACAAAAATCTTAAAAAAAAAAATTCCAAATAAACAAAAATCTCCTTCCGCATTTCTTTCAATATCATATTTCTAACAATAAATTGAAACGGAAGTGTTGCACTGATATCCTTTTTTTAAAAAAAAAACAAAAAAAAAAAAATATGTCAACAATCTGACATTTCATTGGCATGCACAATTGACTTTTTTTTTCTTCTTATATTTTAAATTCCCAAGAGGACAAAATCATCATACAAATATACAGTAGTCTTACAGATTCTTAAGTACATACATACAATATAGACTTGCTTTGTCAAACGACATATAAAGTCAAGGAATTCATATCTCAATCAATCGAAAACTAAGAATAAGAAGATGCATTTTAGTACGAATACAAAATTCATGCAGACACAAACATTGATATCTACAAATCAAGTAAATTGTTGAAGAAAGTATTTCTTGTATTTTTTTTGTTTTTTTTTTTTTAAATTTTTACTCTTTCCAATTTTCAATTCACAATCCTTAGGGATTGCTTAAAATAATTTTATAATGAGAACATGTGTCAGCTAATTTGTCAGTGTGTATTAATAATTGAATATCGACAATTTCTGAGAAATGTGTAGTATCAGTTTTGTTCTAGAGAGAAAAGAGGAAATCATTTATAAAAATAATATTTTGATTAGAAAGTAAGAATACAGAATAACAAAACAGATATTGAAAAGTAGAAGTATTTTTTTTGTAAATTGCAGAAATATTTAACGTTTATGCAAATTGATTGATTTTTTTTTTTTAAATCAATTTTTTTATTGAAACAAATAATTTTAACTTACTAATCCTTAAAAATATTTTTCTATTAAAAATTTTTATTTAAATACAGGTGAACTTTTTCCAAAAAGTCAAGAGAGAGAGCCTTTTTCAAGAAAGAAACAAAAAAATTTTTATATTTTTATGTCAAATGTCGTTTGCGTATCGCATTATTTTTATTTGAGTCAATATACCAAAAGCAGGGAAGTAAAATGTCTTAAATTTGTATGAATGAAAGGACTGACATAAATATCCCTATGGGACTAAATAAAAATAATTTTTCTGATTTGGTTTTTTCGGTTTTTTACATCATGTTTTATTTTCAATTTTTTTTTTTTTTTCATGCTCCCTTATATTTTTCTTGTTTTCGTCCTTATAGGTTATTGTTATCATTTGTTTCCCTTTAAAAAAAAATGTTATTCATACAAATTTTATTTGTTGAAATTTTGTAGTGCAAATTTTTTAAAATTTATTTGAATTGTGTTGTTCAATTGAAATGGAATAGCTTTTAAAGGATATTTGTTTTGTAATGTTATTCTAACTCATGCTATTTGATTACGTAAGTAAAATGTATTTTAAAACGGGAAAGAAAAGACCTTTGATTTGATTCTCTTTTTTTGCTTAAATTTGAGCAGACAGAGTGTGTCGTTGATTCATTATAGTTGAAAAAGATTGTAAGAAGTAATATTTCAGAATCGTTTTTAGTTTCAAAACAGTGTTGAAAGTTTTAGTTTATGGCCTTTAAAAAAATCTAGGTAAAAAAAATCTCAAAAGTCTATTAAGACGTTAAATTTCTTTAAACGTATTAAATAAATTTCATGAATAAAATAAGACTGAAATCCTTTAAAACAACTGGCTTAATTTATTTAATTTTATCTAAAATTCGTTTTCTTGTAAAAAGAGTTAAAGATTTTGTATAATTCTCTATGCCACCTTCATTCGGTCATTAAAATAATGATTAAAATGGTTAATTTCAATTAAGTTTCAAATATTTAATGATATCTCATTATTTTACATTAAACCGCTAAGGCCTCAATCTATTAAAATCTTATACAGTTAAAAATATGAGCTACTTAGTAACTAACTATTCTAAGCAATTAGATTGGGATTGTATGTCTTTTGACCTTTTTTTTTTTTTAATACCCGAAGGCATCTTATTTTACCTTACTTGAAAATGTAATTATTTTGTATAGTGTTAAAAACGAATAATACTACAAATTTAATGTGTATATACGTGTATTAGATACTTCTAAATATATTGTCTTTTAGTAAAAGGACACTATTATTATGTTCTTGCGCTTTTTAAGATCTCCTCTTCAACATAAATGGTTCATTTAACATGAAACCATTTAATGTCACTATCAGGATTTAGTATTCTATGTATATTTTGTTTAAAGGCTTTTATTCGCCATACATGTAAGATTCTCATTCTACAAAAAATATTAATTTTTCGATTTTTCACTTAAAATGTGAGTGTGAGATAAGTGAACTTACATATTTCACCTTAAGGTAATGGTTTTGGTAAAATTATGTTTAATTCGTAATTTATGCCAAAAAATAATTCAAATAATGTTTTATTAGAGAAATGAGCAATGTTCTATCAGTTTCAACTATGTAAAGGGTGGAAGAAAGGATACGTTTGTGTGTTTGTGTTTTCTTGAAAAGTTTCAATAAGGCAATACAAGAAACTAAAATTAATTTCAAGGAAAAGAACCTTACTACTACTTCTCATTTAAGTGATGGTATCCAAAATCTATGGTATATCTACATACATACCTTTTTTATTTCTTAGTAAATATAGTATATTTTATACTTCTTTTACTTTTCACATATCTTACGGGCAAAAGAAAATATATTGTGGCACATGTCCTTCTTATAAAATTTACAATTACAACTTAAAAGGGTGTATACCGGATGGTTCATTTTGAACACAAGAAACAATTTTCATGTTCTTACAATTACCAAGTTTTTTTATTTTTTTATTTCTATGATACGTGGTTGGAGTGAGATATGTGTTTTATAGTATACTTAAGAAGAATAAGAAATTTCAAGGATCACTTAAAAGGATTTAAGAATATATGCTGTTTTTTTTTTTACATATGTATATACAAGTACATATACATACTCGTATGTATGTGAAATACATAAAATTCAAGGATTCGAGGTAGAGAAGCTTTTGTAGAAAATATGTATAACCGTAATTTGACTTTTTGTCTTTCCAGGGCAATACAATAAAATTAAAGATTTAAAACCCCATGGTTGAGTTGAGACTAATTAATAAATATTACATATCCTTAAGTTAGTTAAAACCTTTAATATTTAAATGTATAAATGTGAATTTCGTATATAAGGTTTACTATAGCATTTAGTAGATGTTTTTGGGAATATGTATGAATTGGTTACATAATTTATTTTGATCTTTTTACTAATTTTCTTGTGTATATATCCTTCACCTTAATTTGTAAGGACATTTCAGTGTGGTTTCACGATTTATTAACTATGTTTTTTTTTTTTTTCGAATAGGAATGATATTGAATTGTGAGTTGAATTTTAATTTTGTAATGAACAATTATGAATTATGAGGGAACTTATAAAAAAAAAAAAAAAGGATAAAAACAAAGTTTAAACAAATTTTCAAAGAAAAAAAGATTCAATATAAATGCGTTTGTTTGATTATATGGACAAAAGGTATATGAATTTTCCAAATCTCAAATCTTAATTGTACGAAGATTCATAAAAAGGACCCAGATTTAGGAAAATAAAAAATAAATAATTCATTTTATTGAATTGAATTTAAATTAGTTTTCAAATCAATTGAATTTTTTAGTAATCAATGAAAAAAAAAAAAATGCAAGAAATTAGGGAAAAATTTCTTTGATGAAATTGACCTGTCGAAAAACATGGTATTTTTTTATTTTATTGTATGGGCGCAATTCTGTTATTGTTTTAAACTAATTGAACTGTAAATAATTACTTTTTTTCTTTTTCTTGAAGAAAGTATAACATAAAATGACAATGATGTTCTTTTTATGATGACATTTTTGGTTATGTCTCCCCCAAAATATTTTTTTTTTTTTCAAATTAACATTTTTTTTTTCTTAATAATTTTTGTTAAAATTTTCAAAGAGAAAAAAAAAAATTAAAAAATCTTCTCCGTTTTTACCAATAAAATTACAAACTTTTATATTTTTATTAAGTTTACTAAACCATAAAGATAGAATATAAATTTATGTAAAAAAAAAAAACAAAAAATACAAAACAAAAAAAAAATAAAAATAAAAGAACAATAAACAAAGAAAAACTTTGAAGAAGGTTGTAGATGACGTGATTTTGATGAGAAAAATAGGAAAAATTTATATGAAAATTAGTAAATGCCAAAAAAAAAAAAAAAAAAACAAATTTTCTCGTAAAGAATTCAATCTCTGAATTAAAGGCAGAAAAAAAAAGTATGAAAATATGCAAAAGAAAAATGCAAATGACATTAAGTTCATTAAGAATTCTGTATCCGATAATTGACTTAAGACATGAAAGAAAGAGTTTAATAAACTTTGTATCGAGTGGTCAATATTTGTTTTACAAATTATATTCGCTTTTTTTTTTTTCTTCAGTTCTAAAGAAAAACAGAAAAAATTTAAGATAGCAAGCAAAAAAACAAAATTAAGTTTTATGTTTGTGGAAAAATTATAATTATTAATAACTTTCTTTATTTTGAATAAATATTACTTATTAATTTTAAGGGATGATGTTTTTTTTTTTTTTTGTGGAGTGTAAAAATTATGAAGCTATAGGGGTTGGTGTAGTTATGGCCTGAATTTTTAAATAAAAAGAAAAAAAGTCGCTATTTGATAGATATTAGGTACAAAAATTCATTTTTTAAAATTAAATTAATTTAAGAAACCTAAAAAATTATTCATATCTTATCACACCACACTTCGATTGACATACATATGTACATATGTGACATGTGAAATAAAGATTCATCGTTTTCAAATTTCGAATTATTCGAGATATTCAAATGTTTTAAAAGTCAAAAAGTAATGTCTAAAGAAAAAAAAACAAACAACTAAGAAGAAAAAAATGTCTAATAGAGTTGACAACTAACCAAAACAAATTAATAAGACATTAAGAAGTCATTAGTATGAATTCAGGCAAATGAAATGTGACTAAATAATATGCATACTCATATGTACAAAATATACATTTTAAATATTCAAAAAATTCTTAAAGGATATACTGTTAATGTTTGTGATGTTGAAAACTTATTTCTTTCGTCAATATCTTCCTGTTCTCAAAGATATGATGAAATAAACATATGATAAATAAAAAGATTATTGAAGTCCTGTAGGAAAACTTAAAACAATTTCATATCGTCCTTTTGGGTATAATATTCATTTTACGTTTTTATATACTACATACTATGTAAATGTATATAACACCATCAGTATTAACCATTTGTATATAAGTATAGAAGATAAAAACTTTCCTTAAAAAAACACCGTACAAAATATTATTATTATTTTTATATAAAAAGATAGGACCAAAAATAACTCTTAAGAATTGTAACTATGATTCTTCTCTTGTAATAAAAATAAAATCTTAAATGTTTAAATATCATCGCATATATAGTATATTCGTCCTTTTACTTTTTTTTTTTTTGTGATTCTTCTTGAAGTGTTTTCTTGTTGTGTGGTTCGTTTTTTATCAATGATCCAAAATTGTCATCAAAGGTTTTTATGCGTAGTACATATACCGTTATTTTATATATATTATGTGTTGTATACGTATACAAAAAAGAATGATATAGGTGCGGTTTACTCTCACGCATAAAAATACATAAACTTAAATGTGTGTAGTGTATAAGTATATTTCAGGTTATTTTATGTTTTCTTGTTGTGTGTTCATTCAATTTTTTTAAACATTTTTTGCTTTTTAGCTTGGACTCCTTAACCATATAATATCTGAAATAATATGCGAAAAAGGATAACGTGTAAAATATAAAACGATATATAGAATTTCTTATCTTTCAGGAAAATAAGATTGTAATGTTTTTTCTTCTTCTTGTTGTTTTGTTTTTTTTTTTTTGTTTTTCTATCCTTGCAAAAATAGACACTTTTCACTAAAACAATTTAGATAAATGTTTTTAGGGTACTAAATTTATATAGAACACACATTTAGAATAATTTTTGTTTTTGGTAAATTTTAAGCAATTTTGGGAATTATTTTTGAAAAAAAAAAAAATTTATGATACCGTCAAGGATATTCACACATATAAGGGTTAGTTTGTTGACTTTAAAATGGTAAATGATAGGCAAGGAATAGGTAAATGGCCTCTTTTTTGTTTTTTTTTTTGATAATTTTGTGTACCTTTTTTTTTAAGTTTTTTTTTTTTTTTTTTTTAGTTTGAGAAAAGTCATGGTGTAATAAAAAAAAATTGAATGGTTAAATTTTTAAGGATAAGTTTTGAATTTGAAGTTTGATTGTAACAAGAAATGTTAAAGTATTCGTAAATTAATTTTTATCTAACCTAAGGTCAGTTCGGTCAGTTTTTAACATTAGTTGGAAGGTTAGTAAGTTAAGTTCTTATTTCTTTTTTTTTCTGGAAAATAAGATTCATCGCATAAGTAGGTCCTGTCATAATGCTAGAAGGACCAGTCAGAGTTTTAAATAGAACTCTTTTTTTTTTTCGTACTAGGCTTCGTTTTTTAAAAGAAAAATTTATTTTTATTCAAGTCCGATACACCAAATATTTAATTACAACGAATTAAGGATAAAAGCAAAAAAAAAAAGATGGTCCATAAATCGTAATTTATAACACATAATTTTATCAAAGGATAATAAATAAATGAAAAAAATCTGTGGTAATTAATTTCTAGAAGGAAAGAAAAAAAAGGATCAGGAAATAATTAGAAATTAAACTTTTCTTTAACATATCATTTCTTTTAAAGGTTCATTTAACAAAACAAATTTTTTTTTTTTAAATAAAACATAAAAAAAAAAATAAATAATAAATATCGTTGACAAAAGGAATATTACATATCATAAAAAAAAAAATAAAAAAAATATCATAAATAATTTTAAATACTTCCTTGTTTATAAGAAATGCCAAAAAACTTAATATTAATTGGTAATTTTCGAGAATATTATATTAAAGGCGGTCGTTGGTCTATAGAAAAAAAAAAACAACCTCTTCACATATATACAATTAATATGATGACGACAATGACAATTTTCATGTGCCAAATATTGCATTTATCTAAAATATAAACAAAATTTGTATTATATGTTACTACATACACATATATAAGTACATATGTATACTTGTATATGTTTGTTGATAAACTTGAAAAAGCATTAATAATAAAATTGCCCACTATATTCCATAATGTTATTTGTCCTTAAAAGTGGACAACATATTAAAAAAAATTTTCTGTCATTTTATATATTTCATCTAAAAGAGTATTATAGTTTGTAATAATAATAATAATAATAACATCACAATAAAAGGATAATAGAGTACATTGTACTTATATTGCATCAAATGAGCATCATAGATAGTTGAATAAATTTTCCCATTTATTTATTTTTTTACTTATTTTTCTTCATCCTACAGTATATAAAATTTGTTATAATTTTTTTTTTTTCTTCAGTTATTTATTTTATTTTTTATTTTCGCTATATATTCGATGATGATGATAATATGTGTAATGTACTTTGATATTCTAAATCCTAGAAGCATTGTGTGTGATTTCATTCTTATATTATGAAACATAGAAGCAATAATAATAGTTTTTGAGAGGATGCTATTTACCATATACTTTATACTATAGTTCAGCTATCATCGCCGGAGTCTTCAACATCATTCTGTATATATACAATATTATATATACATATATACGTATATGTATATTTATAAGAATATTATATTAAAAACGTCTCAAAAAATTGCATACGGGAATTGCCTTTTATGATATCAACAATATGGAAACAGGATGGTGTTTATATACTAGTTTCTATTACAAATATCCTTCCGTCATCACATCGCTGTTATTTAAAAAAAAAAAAAAAGGCAAAGATGAAAAGAAAAAACAACAAATACACGATTTAGTATAGTATTTGGCGGCAGAATGTATATATGTATAGCTATACTTTCCGTATATATGTAAGGAATCGTTGTCTAAGGATTTTTATGATAAAAATGAAAATGATGATGATGATGTTTGCAATGAGAATAGGGTTTGAGTTAAATAAATTTTTGTTTACTTTATATAAAATACGTATGAATACGGTAACATTTGAAGGGAACACAAAATTTTTACTAGAAAAAAAAAATATATATACAGAAGAGTTAAAAAAAAAAAATTACATATAATCAAAAACTATATGAAAGGAGATTTTGTTTTTCTTCCTTTTTTTTTCAACTATATGAAAAACTCATACTATAATAATATTTCGTTATATTTTTCATATTTTATAATACGGAAAAATTGTTTTGGCCGATTATCAAAACAAATAGCTAGATCCTTGAAAGGAGTATTAGTTTTATGTATATTTTATATGATTTGGATATTGTTTTTTTTTTTTTTGTTTGTTTTTTTTTGAAATCCTAAAACGAAAACGGATAATTTATAATTTTAAAAAGCGGATGCTATTTTAGCTGCTATAATATATTATAGTGTTTACTTCTCAACGCACTTGTGTCTTTTATTAACAAAACTACGCTTATTTCAGATTTTAAAAATGCAAAAAAAAAAAAAGTAAATTCTAAAATTTAAAAAAAAAAAAATGAGAAAAAAATAAAATACTATAAAAATGTAATATAGTTTTTGAAATATGAATTTTATTGTTTTGTCCACCTATACACAGACTTCAAAACAATTATTTTGATTTATTTTGTCAGTAATATATTTTTTTTTGTGATTCATTGAATAATATTTCGAAATTTATTGAGTTTTATTTCGTTGTTGGAAGAAAAAATAAACACTCCTTTATTGCTTATTTGAAAAAAAAAAAAAATTAGATATTATGATAAACATGAGATTAATTGACTATAAGATATATTTATTGATGTATAGGATTTTCACATTTTGGTGTCTAGAAATTTCAAAAGGATCAAGATAAAAGAAAATGTTTTTGGTACGATTTTAAGATTTAAGCTTTTAAGCGTCATTAACGTATCTCCATTTTTTAAATTGTTCGGATGATTGACTTTCGAGTAAAACTTTGAGACCTAAAAACATTTTCGGATCACTCATGTATCTAAATGTAAAGTAGAAATATGAAAATTAAATTCGATATTCAATATCTACCGAACTATTTTTCTGTCTTATTTTGAAAATGTTTATTTCAATTTTTCTTCAATTTTAAAGACAGATTTATGCTTTTCGAACTTTAGTAAATGCCCAGATATTGTGAATTCTAACAAACTGAAGCATTCTAAAATTCGATAACATTACATTGGTTCTTCATTAATAATAATTGAACCAAATACCTTAAATTTACTAGTTGGATTACGTCCTAAATGTCACCTACTACTAGAAATAGAACGAAGAAATTTAATTTTTTGCCACTATCTAATATCTATGTAAAGAATAACGTATAAAGAATAAATTCTTGTATGTTTCTTTTCAAGCCATTTAAATTTCGGAATGTTATAGCTTTCGTTTTCTATAAAAATTTCCTTTTTTTTTTTTTGCTTCCATTTTTGTTTTGTTGCTCAAAAATTATTTTTAGAACCATAAAATTTTTTTTGCAAAATTTTTGATTAGTATTATAATTGATATAATCAAATATTATTCAAAAGTTAATAACTTTTATTTGCTGATGTGTTTTATTAATACTTTTTTTTTTCTTCCACAGCAAGCATAATTTTATTACCCACAAAGGAAAAAAATGATATGAATTTGCAAACTTATTGGACATTAGAAAAGACAATTTTGTGTGCGTTTATCTCTTCTTTTTTTTTTTTTTTGTTTTTGTTTTCTTCTTATTGGATTTTATTTTTTCTAATTTAGTAATAAAATCAGTTAACCAAAATCACAATCGAAATTACAAAACTTTGAACTCTAACGTATACGTATAGAATCCTGTTAAATATATTTTTATTTTTTATATTTTAACAGGATAATTCATACTAACTTGCTTTAGATTGTATGTATGTATATATTATGATATTATGATGTACAAGTTTAATATGTGCTTTTGTGTATACATACATATACATATTTATGAACATAATATTTATTTATGAACGTGAATTATCCCTTAAATGAATATGAAACAGGAGTTTAAATGATACAATAATGTCGGAAAAATATCACGGTTCAATGATTCAAAAAAACAAAAAAACAAAAAAAACAAAAAAAATTTATATTAAAAAGCAAGAAGAAAAAAAAGTAAAAAAAAAAAAAAGCGTGCGACTAATGTTTATTACAATGGCTTTTATTGTTTTTTCACAGTAAAGTTAAAATCAGAAATTTAGAACGGAACGGGATGGAGTCGTATCATCATTGTAAAAACAACACGATTGAATGATTGTCTATATTGGATAAATGAAAAAAATAAAGTAGATTCATATCGTTTTGTGTAAATTTTAGTACAATTATTGTAATAAAAAAAAAAACCAAAAAAAAAAAAAAAAACAACAACAAGAAAATAGCAAAAAAAATCTAAAAAGAAAATTATTTTTTGTTTGTGTGTGTGCGTGTGTGTGTGTGTGTGGTTTTGAAATGTTGAAGGAATAAAAATAAAAAATTAATTTTGCAAATGTATTACAATAAATTTTTGCACGCGTTAACAATTTATGAAGAAAATTTTTTTTTTCAATTTTTTTTTTTTTGTGTGCCATAAAATTCGACCACGAAAATTTGAATTTACAAAAAAAAAAAAAATTATGATTTTTCATTAAAAAAAAAAAAAGAAGAAGAAAATAATTACAAAAATTAATGAAATCAAAGAAAAATGCATGTAGTTTGAAAAGGACATCATTAGAATACTAATTGAATAAATAATACATATAAACAGAAATTTTCTTAATTTACAAACAAAAAAAAAAAAAGAAAGAACGATTTTCGATTACTAGAATATTTAAAAAAATTCTTATAATGTTCCATCACTAAGTGAAATTCCTAAAATCTATTAACTAAAATTTCTATTTTCAAAATAAAAATTATTTTCATTCTTGAAATTAAGAATATTTTTCCATAGAAAAATGTGAAAATTAAAAAAACATCGTTAAAAAAAAAAATGAATAACTTAAGTTGGAAATATTTTGGAAGAAATTTTTGTAAATATTTTTCTCATATTAAAATGTTTCAATACTTTTTTTTTTTTTTTAATGAAAAAATTGATCTGAAAATATTTAAAATAAAAAAAAAAAAAACAGCAACAAATAACCGCACACAATATAAGCTTTAGGGAAAAAAGAAAAAAGGAAAAATTTGTAAATATTGTTTAATGAAGAAAACAAAACGGTTAAAAAATTTAATTCTTTAGTATTTTAAACTTTTCATGTATTTTATATTTTCTAAACCATATTTTCATTTCAAAGGTTAAAGCAGAATAATAAATAATGTTAAAAAATGCCGATCTTCGATGTTCATAATTTTTTTTCTTTCTTTTCTCTTTAGCTTTCTAAAGTTCAGATATTTTTGCATATCCTTATTTTCTGATAGTAAATCTCATTCCTTTAAAAATTCTCATCATAATCTTATATGCACTATAATATGGATGGCTTCGTCTTCTTCTTCTTTTTATTTCTCTTGTAAAAAGATTGTTTATTTCATTTTTAAGATTTTTCTATTTCTTGTTTGTTTTTTTTTTTTTCCTTTCTTGCAAATTTTCATATTTATATACATTTTTGATTTTTTTTCTTTTTCTTAATAAGTAAATATCTTACCGATATTTTATTATTGCTTCCTGGGGCTATCCGGTAGAAACCAGGGATCTTAAGAATCTAAATTAAAGTCAAAAAGTATATAAAGGAGAGAAAAAAAATATTAAAAAACGATTTTTTTTTTTTTTTTGTATTTTGTTGTAATTTTGAGAGGATAATGTGAGGGAGGTATGAGAAGGAAATAAATTGTTATAAAGGAATAAAATTGTTAATATATTGTTGTGAAAAAAAAAAAAATACAATATACGAAATATTTATAAGAATATTTTGATATTTTCAACTTAATATAAATTTAAATAAGCGATAAAATAATAACGGTCTTTGGGGGTGTATATACAATATTTATGTATATACAAAGTCATTATTTTTTGTTTATATTTTTTGTTTTTGTTTTTTTTTGTAAACAAAAACGCCATACTTAAATTAAACATAGAGGTAATATTTTTTAAATTTATATAATCTGATGTAAAAAATCTTTTCGATAAATAATATAAGATAAATTGAGGTGTATGTATTGTGTACGCAGATACAAAAAATATATTATGTACTTTAGAAAATTTGTTGAAGGATTCTTGTAGAAGTACTTCCTGTTTTTTTTTTTTTTTTTTTTTTTTTTTTTTTTTTTTTTTTGAAAGGAGGAATTAAGGGCTTTTTTTATTATCTGAATTTTTCTTTTGTTTAAGATTATTTATTATTCAATTGAATAAACACAGAAATTTATATTAAAGTTGTTTTATTGAAAGAAAAAGGTGAAAGTTAAGTGAAATTTTATGTTTTGTTAATTATTTGAATCTACGAAATTCTTATTACAAAAAAAAAAAAAATCATGATGATCATCCTGTAAAAAAAAAAAGCTATTGTAAAAATCTGTTTTATTTATTTTTTCTTTCTTTTTCCGTAGAACTGCACATGACGTGAGTATTACAAAATACCTTTAAAAAATGGGTGTACACTCATAATTAATCTCATGTGACTAATAAAAATATTGATGTTTATATTAAATTTCTCGTCTTATTTAACGTGCTTTTTTTTTTTTTTTATTTTTTTTTTTTTTTCAAAAATGGATTTCTCCAGAGAAAACAAATTATTATTAGAATTACTTGCCGTGGGATACCTTCAAATCTAGACATGTATTAGAAAGTTATTTGCAAAGATATGTAATCTTTTGTTATTGTGGTATTTGAAATGAAAAGAAGAAAAAAAAAAAAGTATCTAACAATGAAATAAACGAAATTGAACATCAAAAAAACAAAAAAATTGGAAACACATTCAGGCATTATTCGCACATAAACTTCGAAAAACATTAAATAATGATGATGATACCTTGAGGTGCTATACATATATTAAACTTTTCCTTACTACCATTCTCCTTATATGATGTTTTTGTTCTTTCTCTGATCTATAAATTTCAAATGAATATCTCAATGAACTATTTATTGGTACTGTTTGGGGGTACAATAGATACAATAAATATATACCTACTCGTATGTGTTATGAAATGTGTGTATTACAGGCATCGTTTGTAACAAATTCCTTAAGTTTTCCAATCAACAAAAAAAAAAATATTTTAGTAAATACCTTTTAACATCTTTTAAATAGTATATGACATGTGTATTATTAAACAGGGTGTTTATGATTAAACTTTCTCAATTTAAAAGATATACTTTATAAAGTTTATCTAGAAAATTTCAATGTGTGTTTTAAGATCTGGGAATTATTAATTTAAAAGCTAGTTTAGTTGATTGGATTTCTTGTTTTTTGAATACATTTTAGATGAAAATATTTCTGAAGCTTATTTTACTTTAGATACTCAACTTGTATTCATTTTAGTCAAATTTGATGGAAACCTTACTTTTCTCAAAGAAAAAAATAGAAAATAATATGTTTAAGTCAATATATTCAAGACAACCTGTACATTCGGAAGAAAGTTCTCCCTATCTAAATGAAACAGATAAAATAGATGTAAACAATGTTTGTGGCTTTTTGTCTTTTCTATTATGAGGCAATTGTATGATGTTCTTGGCTCATGAATAAAAATAAAATACAAGCTATTAAAGTTTATCATATATGTGAGTGATGTAAAGACAAACTTATTTAGGTAAAAAAAATAAACGATTTTTTCTTCCAAGGTAAATGTAATTCCTCATTTCTCATTTTATTACAAAGTTCATGGTTTTCATCAAAAAATATTATTGGAAAAATATATAAGTTTGTATTTTTTTTTTTCTTCAAAAGACGTTATTGTATCTTGTTTACAAGGAAAAACATTTATCTTGATATTGATCATTTATTTTTTTTTTGTCTGTTGTTTGTTTTTTTTTTGTTTTTATTATTTTTACGTTTGTCGTTCATAATTTGAACTTATTGAAGAGAGCAATCAACTTTAATCGATTATATAATCCATCACAGTCGTCTCAAATTGATCTCATGTCAAGGTAAGACTTTCACATATATCTGAAACAGAGGATAAAAAGTAGAAGAAAAGTTAGGGTGTTTACTTTTTTTTTTCCTTATCTTTTTGATTGAATTTGTTTTTTTTTTAATTTAGAAGCAAAAAACAAAACACTTTTTTTTTATACATTTCAGTTTTATTTAATTGCAAATAAATAAAAAAACCAATTATTTGTTGTCTTCCATTTTTAGGCACGTGATCATTTAATCCTTTAATCACATTTTTTATTCTTTAGAAAATTTCGAACAAAAAAAAGAAAGAAAATGAAATTGGTCATCATTATAAAAGTATTCTGTGTATATACCACCGGTATAATTTATTGTCCTTTATTTTTTTTTTTTTTTTAAAATTAATTTGATTTTCTTTAAAATAATTTTTTTTTTTTCTGTTAGCAGATTTAGAATATTCAGATTTTTATTACGAGAAATTTCCATGAAAAAAAGATATTTAACAATAATAGAATATAATCTTTTGGCTATCATTCTTGTATTTTATTCAATTTCATTTGAAATTTCAAAAGATAAAATCTTACACTACGTTTTTTTTTTTTTTTTTTTGGTTGTATATATTCGTATAATTGAAATAAATATACACATTGAATAATATTTAGGTAAGATAATTTTTCCCTTGTTATCCTTATAAGTATATATAAAAAATACACAAATGAAATGAAAATACTGTGTCACTAAAAATGAAACTTTTACTTTATTGTTTTCTTTTTTTTTTTTTCACTTTTATTATTATTATGTGTATTTTGTTATTTCTTTTTTTTTTCTACTTTACTTTCATTCAAATTAGAAAAAAGTACGCTAACTAAGAGTTAACGGTATAAGGATAACAATAAAAAAAAAATAATAGAAAAAAGACATACAAAGAACAAAAAAAAAAAAAAAATAAAGCTATTTTAGCGAAATGACAATTGGAGCTTGAAAGAAAAATAACCTCATCGTGTTTTTTTTTTTTGTTTTTATATCTTTTTTTTTTAATTTTATTTTTTAACATTTTTCTTCATCATTTTCTGTTTTTTTTTTTTTTATTTTCTCTTTCATTTTGTTTATTTGGCTTATAAGAAAAAGTGGTTCATATTATAAAATATAAAATTTATACATATACATACGTAATACGTATATAAATAATTTAACTATACACATACATAGTTGAAATTCTTTTCTCTTATATTATTATTCTTTTAAGTTATATTTATACTTAGACAAACAATCACTGAAGGATGACGAGATCTATATTCTTCGCGTTTTTCGTCATTCTTTTCACAAAAATTGAAATGTGTATCTTCTTTAAAAAATATATAAAAGTTCGTTTTTTTTTTTTTTTCTTGAAAACATCATATTCCTTTTCTTATAATGAAAAAAAAAAAAGGAAAATAAAGTATAAAAGTAGCTATTATATACTGTGTAGAATTAATATTCTCTAAAGAAGAAAAATAATAAAAAAAAAAGAAAAAAAATACTTAGATTTGTTGAAGGATTTTCATGAAATATTAATTTAAATGAAAATTATATTTTTCATGGTCTCAGTTTCTAAGATATTTTTGTTCTTATCAATATAATAAAAGGACTTAAAATTATTATCATTTTTTTGTTGTTGTTGTTTCTATATGACAATCTACAAAATCAGGTATTATGATAGAACAAAAAATTTGAAAAAAAAAGAAAGAAAGAAATGAAAAATTGGAAGTAAAATAGTTAAAGAATGAAAAATTATATGGTTTGAGTCTTTGAAAAAAAAAAAAAAAAAAGATAAAAAAAATGAATTTATATTTATTGTGAGGAAGTGCTGAGATTTGAAAGGCAAAAAAAAAAAAAAAAAGGAATTAAGTACACTTGAAGTGAAATTTATCTATTTTTATTTAGTTTCCGTTTTATTTACATATGAAAATTTGTATAAATGTAAAATTTTATATGTGTGATTTTTGTTTTCCTTTTGGTTTTTGTTTTCTATTTTTGCCTCTCTCTCTCTCTCTTATTTTTAATCTGCATAACGATGTAAAACTAACAGCTTTCTTTCTATGATAGCCCTTTTTATATATTTTTACAAAATATTTTTGGTTTAAATAATTTATTTGCATTACATTCACATACGGAGGAATTATGACAGGAAAATATACATTCTTTTTTTTTTTTTCATTTTCCTTATATGCATACTTTCTCTATAATTTTCTTTTTTTTTCTTCTCTATTTTCACATTATGCAGTGCACAAAGTATATATCTAGTAGACACCTAGCCAAATAGGATATTTTGATTTTTTTTTATTTTTATTTTATTCTATTATTTGAATCTTGAATTGTTCCTGAAATAAGTTAGGCAAATAACATATTTTGCAAAAAAAAAAAAAAAAAAAAAAGTGAAACTAACCAGCAGAATAATAAAAGCAAAGAAGAAAAATGAAAACAGAATTATAATATACGTAGACGGCGACGTAACAATTTCTACAAGTGCCAACCTATCTTCTTTTACGATGATAACATATGATGTATCCGTGTTGCAAAAGTAGATATGTACGTATATGTACATACGTAGAATATATACTACCGAAAAAGTATTTTCATTTTTAAATGTATTTTATAATAATTTTGTTTCGTTTTTATTTTTTTCAATTTTTTTTTTTTTCATACGGCGCCTTACACTTAGCTGGAGTTAAAAATGTGTTACATTTGAATGTCAACTTTAACTCCCCAAACTACAATACAAATTCTATATAACACCATATCATCATATTAGTACAAAAAAAAAAATTTTTTAAAAAGGATAATTTTCAAAATAAAATAAAAATTGAAGCAGAAAAAAAATAGAAATTTTGCTTTTTCTATTTATGCTTTTTTATGAATTCCGGAAGAACATATCGTTAATCTTGTCTCTAGGTTATTTGCTATTTTTCTTATAAAAGGATAGCAAAAAAAAAAAGGAATAAGAAAGAAAGGAAGAAAAAAGAAATGTAATAAAATTGTAAGCTTTGTTATGTTAAAATTTTATTTTTTTCCTTTATTTTTATTTTTATTTTTTTTAAAGAAATGAATCGGCATTATATCTTCTTACTTTGAATCATGTGTGTACGCATTCATGATTACATTTAAGGATATTTTTAACTTAACTTTTATTCAAATTAAAAAAAAAAAATAATAATAATATGAGTTGAATCAAATGACCCATATGAGGGCCTGTTGTTATCTGCATACATATACATATATTTTCGCTATTTATCAGTTTATTTTATGCATGTGTGTATTTAATATGTAAAAAATAAAACTTCATATTAATTGTTAATATGTAAATGTACTTAAATATATGAATTTTTTTTTTTTTTTCTAAAATAAATGATAGGATTTTTTCATTGTAGTCTTTTTTTTTTTTCTTCTGTTGTATTTTTTCTAAATTTAACATTTTCACGAACAACATAATAAAATGTTTTACATACAAGTAACATGTATGTGATTAAATTTTATATGTAAGCTGATTGAATGCTAGATTGCCTCCATTAAAGATATTTTCTACTTCGTTTCACACAATATTTATTCAAAGATTTTATGTATGTAGTTTTATTTTATATGAAAGTACGGTAAGAGTAAAAGCTATATTTTAAATTAACAGTTATATGGAATGAAGTACTTGACTTTAAGATGTTATTTAATAATTTTTGTAAAGTGATTTTCAAGGATTAATATTGATCGTTTTTCGTTATAGTTTTTATGACATTGAAGTTGGAAAAGTGTAGTTCGCGTGACTTCGTATTTAGTTATGGAATCTAACTTAGCTGACGTAAGTGAAATCTGTCAAATTCTTTTTTCTTTTTTTTTTTGTTGCTGATGAAATCATAAATTTGGAAGGACTGTTCATTCAATAGGCCAAAAAGATACTAAAAAGTAGACCAACAAGCAAAAAAGAAGTTGTTCATTTTCTAAAAGGTAAAAAAGGTATTGAAGTTAGATACGAGATTCGATAGTAAATAATTTGACTTTTTTTTTTATTCCCGACAGTTCTCTGTTTTTTTTTATTGAACAATCTTTATGTCGCAAACACAATAACGCGAATACCGAAAACGAAATTATTCTGAATTCGCATGTTGAGCAAAACGCGAAGGCGAAATGTAAATAGAAATAAATGTGCGTTCGTAATGTATTTTTTTTACTTTATTTTTCGTTTTAAATTCAATAAACTTCACATTTCCTTCAACTTTTACATAACAACAACCCACTTGAAAACAAATGAATCTTAACAAAGGCGAAAAGCTATCAGCTTTTAGCGTTTATTGTGTTTATGGCATTAAATTAAGATTTTGGTCTGACAATGTCTAATTTCTTTTGAATAAATTTTTTATAAAAATTTTTAACATTGAAAATGATACAAAATTATTGTGTAATTCCAAATTTTTTATTATCTTCATTTACAAAAATCTGCCAATTGAAATCAGGTTTTTTATAAAAATATCTTTTTATTTATTTCAAAACTAAAATATATATATTTTTTTGTAGATTTTTGTTCAAGTGAAAACAAGTTAAAACGTAAAGGATCTTCTTGTTTTTTAGAAAATTGTTCACCATGTAAAAAACAATGTGTAACTTCATTTCTATCCGGATATCCAAGACAAAAATTGAATGGATTGATAACAAGTGATTGTAAAAAAGAATATGATTTAGAAGAACAAGAATTTGATAGATACAATTTAAATTATCCAACAACTTACAATGAAATTTCACAATGCCATGAAAAACAAAACAATAATATTGAAAATTTATATTTTATTGATACAAAAGCATTTGATTATTTTTTAAAAACATTTTCAAATACAAATTGTAATGATTTGAATGAAAATACATATGAATGGTATAAATTAACATTATCACAAAAATTACCATATTATTGGCATATAATTGATTATAATTGTGTTAGTATAGATCCTTTTATAAATTTTTATCAATTTTGTAAAACATATAAGAAATTTTCAAAAAAATCTAAATGTCATTTATTACATATTTGGTATTGTATGTCATTTAATCAAAGATTACCATTTATTTTTGAATCTGTTTTAGCTAAATGTTTTGAATCATGTAATATATTAGATGGAAAAAATTTACGTGAATTTTTCATTAAACATCGAAAAGTTAAAATATAAAAAAAAAAGTGAATAAAACAAAATATCTCAGTACAAAAAAAAAAATATATTTACTTATTAAATACTTTTTCTATAATTTTATTTTTTATTTTTTTTATAAAGTCGATCCTTAAAGGATAATAACAATGAAATTTTGATTAATATCATTTTTGGCCTATGATAATTATTATATCGATTTATTATAAATGTGAATAGATATTTTAATTTTAAATTTTTATAAAGGACATAGGTCAAATTTGTTAAAATAATTTGTATTAATTAACAGATACAGAATAAGTACAAAAAAAAAAAAAAAAAGGAAAAATAAGAAGAAAAATTAGAGATGAAAAAAAAAAGAAAAAAGAGGTTTGAATTAAAATAGGAAAAAACAACAAAAAATTGAAGTAAAATCAGATCTTGACAATGTAATCTCTTTCTTGTTTATACATACTCGTATATACACAACAATCAGGAGAAAATGTAATTAATGATCATTTTTAATTGCAAGTGTTTAATTTTCTCATCAATTCAGATTTTTCATACAAATAAAATTTTGGGGTTGTTGACTACTATGTTTATTTTAGACCTTTTTTTTTCTCTTGTTGTTATGTTTTGCTATTTTTTTTTTTTTTTTATCTTTTCATTGTTATCTAAAATACTGCTCATTTATACAAAAATCACCATTCTTCATTTTATTATTTATCACAATGATGTTTACATGTTTTTTTTTTATAACAATTTAAGCTCAAATAGTAACTATTGATTGTGTACAAAATAGCTTTTAATAGCATTTAATTAAGATGCCTATTTATCAGTATGTATTGTTTTTTGTGTGACGTAATTTGTTATTTTCTATATTTAAGGTACTTTTATACCTTTTGTTTTTTTTTTTTTTGTATTGTTTTTAGGTACATGAAAAATTCTTATTCTACACATTAATTGCTCTCTCATTTTTTTTTGTTGTTATCAATAAACTAAGGTATAGATTACTTGTATTTTTCTGTACATTTATTTTCTTTTATAATACTTTATTACTGTTATGTTAAAGTTCTACACGTAATAGAATATTTATCTTTATCTTTATCTGTTGAGATAAAGTTTTTTTTTGTCTCTTTGGTAAATGTTCGATTTGATTCAAAAGGTGTAATCAGGTTAGATAGATTCATGTGTAAGTATGTCATGTATGTACATATATAAGTATCATATGGTCGAATCGAAATAAAAAAGGACGTTATTTTATTTATTTTTTTTTTTTTTTGGTTTATTTGTAGCTTTGTACATGTTTTTGTTGATGAAATCCTATTGGGAAGATTATTTAAGAGAAGAACAACAAACTAAATGTATGTAATTTCGATGTTGGTAATTTATTTAAGAAGATATAGTACCTTAAGGATTTCAAAAAGTATTTACTGATAAAATTAAACAGAGTATAGAAATGATAAAATAAGTAATAAAATATTAATGAATTGTTGTAAGTTTTACGGATAGTATAAGGATAACAGATAGATTGATTGTGTTCAATTGAATGCTTGTTTACAAAAAGATTCAAAAAAAAAAAATAATAATTACATATGTGAAAGATTAATATGTTTGTCGAAAAGGTAATTTTGTGGATAAGGAAATAGATTTTGAATGGATTTGTCTTTCTTATACGTTTTTTTTCTTCTTCTTATTTTGGTTTTACGATTATTTTTGGAAAGAATTTAATTCTTGTGAAATTTTGATGTTGATGGCCAGCAGCAAAGAATATAGTATTTTTGTCAGTCAGTGTTTTGTTGGTTCGATTTGGTATCCTGTGAAAACTGAAAATTTCCTATTTCCATGAAACTCGTTGTCGTCATATACGTTTCATCTTTTCAAAGTGTAAAAACTGAGATAGAAATAAGATAGATATAAGGTACCTAGATTTTTCATAAGTAAATTAGAAACTAACATATAAAGGATAAATCATTAGTGATTTTCCTATTAAAACTTTCCAACATCGATTGTTTTACCAATAAAACCACTATCCCATCATATCCTTTTGTTAGAGTATAAAAACTTATCAAATTATTGCACTCAATTTCCTGTCACGTTTCATATTATTAAATTTTCTTCTCAGATACATTCCGTTGTTTTTTTTTTATTATTATTTTTCTATTAGTTCAGGTCATAAATAAATCTTCTGTAAAGTCCTTTTTATTGTATTTGTGTATATGTGTATGTGTATAACACAATAAAACATCTTATAATTCAGAAATAATTGTCATCTAGTTAAAGTTTCAAATTAAATCAATTTTATTACTTGATAATAGTTTTTATATGTATCCGCACATTTAAAAAAAAAAAAAAAAATAAAAATAAAGGAGATAGTATAGCAGTTTCATATCCTTATACATATCCTAGAGAAATAATTTCCCTAACTATAAAGTGTTATTATTTTCTTTTCACATCTGTATTATCATCAAAAATACAACCTAAAATACTCGTATATATTCTCTTACACGCTACATATTTACTTCTGCTGTAAAAAAAAAAAAAAAAAATACTAACATTTTGAAAAAGTTTTCTATAAAATTATGTAGTTTTTTTTTTTTTTTTACTTTTTTTTGAAACACACGATGAAATAGAATTAAATTCAATTTATACATAGATTGGCATTTTATTAAACTTCCTTTAAGGGGTAATAAATTTTAAAACAAAAACTAATTTCAAAATTCATTTATACAAAATACAATATATACATACATACATGTATGTATTATTTTTCAAAAAGCAATAAGGAAAAAAAAAATAGGATATCAATTTTCTTTCAATATTTTTACACATTAATGTATTTTATCAAAGCACAAAAACTCATAGTAACAATATATGATTAGTAAAATGCCACTTTAAAATCTTTCTTTAGATGATAGGAAAAATTCTATCTATAAATTTTTTTTCTTCTTCTTTCGTGTAACTTAAACTCGAATTTGAAAAAAAAAAAAAACAACAAAGGAATGAGGAAAATTTTTTGTAATATTACAATGCAATAAATATAATATCAGATCGATGAATGTGCTGTTATTTTATTTTTGTTTTTTTTTTTATTTTATTAATATAAGCGTGTTGTATGTAAAAACAAAATTTAAATGGCATAAGAATAAAAACTAGAATATAAGGAAAAAAAAAAAAAATTTGCATACAGGTCGAATTGTTCTAAAAGAGAATTGCTAAATAGTATCTTTGGATGTTTTATTTTTTTTTCTGCTTCTATACTTTTTTCATTCTATTTCAAATTCTTTTGAAAAGGAAAGGATATCAGTCTTCCGTGTCGAATCTTTTTATGTTTATGTTCTAATTTGTTTTAAATATAAAAAAAAAAAAAAAAAACAAATAAAAATAAAAGTTTGAAAGTTATTCTAATTATATGTATGTATGTGTGTTTTGAGTTATATATATGTATAGTATATAAGAGGATGAATACCCTCCTTTTTATAAAATTTTCTTTATATACGAATATTTATATACATATATGTATATACAAAGGATAATATCACGTTGAAATTGGATATACTATAAATAATGTTTCCAATATTCATTCAATTGCTACATAAAAATGCAAATGCGTTTTACGGTTGGCTTCAGGATATATGTATATGTTTGGGTTGATTGGAGAACTATTATAATTTTTTGTATAGAATTTATTTTGAATATTACGGAAAATGGTAATTTTTTTTTTTTTCAGTTGTTTTTGTTTTTGTTAAGAAAAAAGTAAATATTATATAAGAAGAAAATTTGAAAAAGAAAGAAAAAAATATTTTGACAAATGTTTGTTTTTAAAAGAATTTTTCTTAAACAAAAAAAAAAAAGAAGAATTCTACATGCAATTTTATTTCTTTCAATTGAATATCTTCCAACGTTTTTAAGCTATGTATGTATGTATTATTAAATTTTTCAATGAATTTCAATGATCAATAATAAATATCCTTTTTGACGGCCTATTTAATTAATTTAATTGAAGTTGAATTTACTAAATAGAAAATTGAGTTCATCTTCGTGTTGAAGGATTACGTATAGCAATCCTTTCTTTTTTAATTGTGCTTTTCACAGTTTTTTTAAAACCAATTCTAAAGACATTTGAAGTTTAGAAAAAAACGCATCTTTTTTAACGATGAGCCACGACGTAGGAATAGCTTTTAAATTTACATGCTTTCAAAATGCACAGCGCCGGTACATGAAGATGGAAAAATAATGGGAAAAGTTAAGGAGGAAAAAAAAAGTGCTGATGTATTTCACATTTAAGATTTAAGAGGGGACAAACACAATTTGAGCGTTATGTTAATAAAAGATCATTTTTCAGAGTAAACAATATCATTTTTTTTGGTTCTTTTCCGGAAAATAGTTTTTTTTAAAAAGATTTTTCCACTAATTTGATTTTTTTTTTTTTGAAAAAACTTTCTTCAAAATAAATCCGCCCGCACTAGTATAATTACATTCCGAAATAGCCTTTGGTAAAATATGAAAAGTTCTATTTAAATAAAATCATAAACCATTTTTATGCAATTAACTACTTTTCTAAAATAACCAACTCTTTTCACATATGCATTATGTCAATTTGTCTATTGTATTTTCTAAATTCATCAAAATAATTCATTGTTCATTGAACAATAAATACAAAACTAAAATATATTAAAAATTTATGATTACAATATGGTGATGTAAAACAATAAGCTTAGATAAAAGTTTTTATTTCATCTATAACAGCTATTTTAATTTTATATAAAAATTTTATTTTTCATTTAACATCTCCTGTCGTAAAAATATTATTATAATTTGCATTTTTCAACCTTAAAAAAAAAAAAAAAACAAAAAAGATGTAATCTCTAATTTAATTTGACAATTTCAAGAACAAATTTGTTGAAAAAAAAAAAAAGAAAATTATAAAAAAATAAACGAAAAACTAAATCAAAAAAAAAAAAAAAAAACATATTCTAAAAGTATTACAAATTGGTACAAGGAAGAAAAAAAAATCCTTTTTTTTTACATTAGAATAAACAAACAAAAAAATTTTTTAACTATTATGTGCGGTAACCGCATTCAATTTTTTTCTTTTTCCTTTTATATACATTATCTTCTATAGTATATTTGTTCACCTATTCACCTTGCCAACTCAGCTTGACCGGAACTAGATACATATGTATATACATACATATTTGGATGGTATCCAAAAATTAATAAAAAAAAAAAACATTTAAAAGGAAAAAAAAAGTACATATAACATAAGTTTTTTTCTCCTCTTTTTGACGGTAAAAAGAACATTGTGTTTTGGTTTGTCTTGGATTCCACACGAAAACGTGAAAAAAATCCACATAGTTGGTAAGTTTCATTTTCCTGAATTCATTGGTTCAATATTAACTATGTTTGAAGGAACATATACGATTTTTCCAAAAAGCAGTGCATTTTAAATTGAAAAAAAAAATTAAAAAAAATAAACAGGGAATAAAATGAAGAAAATCACTGTTTGCAAATTAAGTGGTGAAATCGGTTATTTTGCGCTGGTTGTAACAATAATGGTATAATGTTTTTCAACTTGGTATAATAAGAATCATCCAAAATAATTTTAGCTTCACGGTTGTAATATACTCATACTCTCGTTACAACTGGTCGTGCCATCTTCAGATGTAGTTTGAGCAGTTGTAAAAACAGGTTTTATAACCGGTTTGCGTCGTTGTTACAACTACCAAATGTGTACAGGCTCAATGAGACTGAAAAAATAGAAGAATAAAAAGTAAAAAATAGAAGACTAAATCTTAAGGTCGCATACAGCAAGGACATACTATATACATTTTATTCTACTTTAAATGTTATATGTATTTTTGTTTGTTTTCAGTCAACGAGAAAATAGTTAAACGGAAGACATTCTATCTTCAATGTCACTAATCATTCTATAGAGGTATCTATAAAATTTCAGATAAAGAAAAAAAAAAAAATAGAAAATTTATACACAAACATATTTTTTTTCCAAAAGAATAAAAGAAATGGGCTTTTATAATGTGTGTGCACTCTTAAATGTCTTCCCCAAAATTATATATTGTTCACTAAATAAACGAAACGATAAATGAAAGTAAAAAAAAAAAAAATAAGAAAATAAGTAAAAGAAAAACGTTTTACGCTCAGTTAAGTCTGAAATTGCCGGCAGGATTTTTATCAGTTTGATATATTATAGATCGTATGTCAGGTAAAGTTGATTGATTCCAAATGATGATGTTATGTTTGCTACAATCTTATGGAATGGTCAGAAAAAAAAAAAAACAAAAAAACAAAATACAAACGTGAAATAAATGATGTGATCTAAAAATTATCTTATTTTGTATATGGCATGATTTGGAAAAGATACTTCATTATATGGGAATTTAGTTGAGGAAATGACTTAGGATAATGAACGTTCGTATTTTGGAAAATAAAATATAAGGGAAAACAATGATAGTAATTTGCTTTTTAAAAATAAAATATCTTACCGGACAAGTCAATTTTATGCCAAGTATTATTTTGAAGATTTACTGAAATCGGACTTTAAATTAAAAGTAAATTCGATTCATTAAACATAACTTTTTGTTAAGATATTTCTTCTTAGCGTAAAAAAACTTTGATAAAACTTTCAAGAGATAGTTTTTGGAAGCGTTTTATGCAGTTTTTTTTTTTGGTTTTCTAGCTTAAAATTTTGAGATCATCTTTATAACTCTTTGGTGGAAGGTTTAAAAAGAAAATTTTAATACATTTGGTAACTTTACATATTCATTGCTTTCTGGAGATTTCTTTAGTCCTTAGTGCTGTTTACGTAATTAAAGACCTTGTTTGAATTTGAATTTTCAAATGTGTTTAATAAGTTCGAAAACATTTAAAACTCGGACTTAATAAACTTTACTTTACGCTGAATTTTAAACAGGTAAAATTTAAAACGTTAGGTTGTGAACAAAGCTGTACTTCAAGCCGAATTTGGTTAAGCCTTAAACTTCATGAGGGTTTGTTGGAAAATAACGAAGAAATTGGCAAAATTAAATGGTGGGATTCGACTTTCTGAATTTAAAAATATTTACACTAGAAAAAATTTTAAGAAAGCTTTTATTGAAAGCTTTTCTAGCTGAATGTTTTAAGCTTTGTCCAAAAAACCTATGTTACAAATCTCGGCCAGATCGTTTTATAAATAAGAGAGATATATACGAATTAACGATTACGGAATGCGGAGGGGGATGTAAAATTTGCTATATTAAGGAGGAAAATTTTGAATTTTAGTTAGTTGACTTCGGTCAGCTGTCGGCGTAAGTAGTCTTCTTTTCTTAGTAGGTTAGGAACTTCGTGTGGTCATTTTTGGTAAGCGGTATGCTTCGAGTAAAGCTTTTGCCAATAATTTCGTAAGTTCGTTAATCAGTTCGAAAATAATTTCGAAAGTTCGATGATAATTTCAAAAGTTCGAAAATAATATGGGAAGTTCGGAAACAGCAAAATTTATTTTCTCGTAAATTATTCTGAGAAATAAATTTTCCAGTTAAAAAAAAAAATTAAAAATTGTAAACAAATGTACCAAAAAAATGGACTAGTGAAGTGAAAAAATTAGATCTATGTAAATGTAGATTGTGAATAAATTTAAGATGAAACTTTTTGATAAGTATCGCCTTGGGTAAGTAGTTTATATTTGAAAATTAATAAGATTTTTTCTATGACAATATCATTTGAAGCTTCAAGATGAAAGTAAGTGAATTGTTCTTATGACGATATAATTTAAAGCTTTAAGATTTCCTTTCGATGAAAAAAAAAAATAATTATTTTACTCTTCAACAATATTTATATGACATTTTTTCTGAAACTGGTAACCATATATCCTTTTTCTTTAATTGATTTTTTTAACAGAAGGATTGAAGGTCGTAATTCATAAGAAATGTAAGTAAAAAAAAACGTCGAATGTTTTGGAAGGTTTTTTTTTTTTTTTTTCAAAAAAAAATGGTTAATTGAATGTGAAGTTGTTCTATATTTCGATGAATAAATTGCAAATAAAAGGAACTTTCAATTGAACACTGAATTTTAATAAACTAGTGCCCAAACCAAAAATCCCTATTAAATTGCAATGTAATGTAAGATTTGTCTGAAACAATTAAAAAATATAGATCATAGTGCATATAAAACTATTGAAAATCCTTTTTTAATCAATTTATTCTGAATGTTAAGATTTTCCTATACAATTGGACATTTCGACGAAAAAATTTTTCGCTATTACGTAAGACAATCGAATTGAAGTCGAAAAATAATTGGTTATTCTGAACTAAATCGAAAACATTTGAAATATGATGAATATCCTTTTAAATATAAAAATGAAACATCAATAACAGATTGGTCAATTGAAAGATATTCAACATTGATAAGCCTAAAAGAGGAAGCATTCGAGAAATCAAATCAATTAGGGGATGATTGTATTTTTGTAAGTTTTTTTTTCTTTTTAATTTTAGAATTTTTTTTTTTTGAAGTGAAACTTTTTATGAAGCGAAATTGTGAAATTTGTTATTTATTAACGTCTACTAAAGCTATAAACATGAAATTTTGTCATTAGATGCATTTTATCAATTTAAGGCTAACTATATGAAGTGATTTTTCGAAATTCACTCCTTTAGGGGCTTAGAAGGGTATTGAAGAAGGTGTATGGAGAAAAATTACGAAATGGTACGAAATTGATTTGAAAGTTGTTAGGAATCTTTCGAACTAGAAATGATGACAATATCAATATTGACATAATTGTATTTTTAGTCACCGTAAACCAATAACTGGTTCTTGGTAGGGTTGTTGCTGTTGCACTAGGTACCAGATGCATATTTTATGTTGATGCGAAAAGTTTCATTTCTAATACGTGCAGCGATCACGCACAAAATATATTTTTTTTTTTTATGAAAAATTTAATTTGTATTTTATTTTTTATTTTACAGTATCTTGATTGTGATGTTTTCTTTTCTTCTGAAGGTAAATATCAATTTTTTTTTATTTAATTTAATTTAATTTAATGTTTATTTTATATTTAATTATTATAATTTTGTTTAATTTTCAGACACATAAAATTTCATTAGATCATATTTATATGATAAATTTTGAAAGGCGAAAAGATAGACGATTAAAAATGGAAGCAATTAAGTTTTGGAGAATTTGGTTCAGATGTTGAACATTTTCTAGCTATTGATGAACGGTATTATATAAATCGCATTGTTTAATTTCATTTTAATTGATAATTTTGTTTTTGTTGTTTTTTTTTTTTGTAGAAATTTGAATGCTGCAATTTTTACCTTATTTACAAAATTTACCTTATCATCATCGACAAATGAAAATGGCAGAAATTGGCTGTTTCTTGTCACATTATGAAATTTAGAATAAAATTATTGAAAATCAACAAAATGATCAGTTCTAATTTTAGACGATGACGTGTTGAGTCCATATTTCTATGAGAAATTAAGTCTATTAGAACAAGCAAGAAGTATTTGGATGGATGGGATTTAATGTAATATTTGAAATAAAATTTTTTTTTTGTTTTTTGTTTCAAATTTTTAATTTAATTTAATTTTTTTTTAAATTTCAGTTATTTTGGTCGTTAACGTTTGGAAGGTGAAGAAGAACCATGAGTTGATGGTTCTAATAATTTAGTTCATGTCGGTTAATTTCATATTGGGCTCTAGGATATGTTTTAACATTGAATGTAGCTAAAAAATTATTAGAAAGTCGACCATTAGATACAATGTTACTAGTTGATGAATTTTTACCAATTATGTTTAATCGTCGTCCAAATAATACATGGTCAAATGCATTTAAAAGACGTAATTTAATTGCATTCAATGGAATGAAAAGAATATTAGTTTATAAGCGTATATTTTAATATTATGTGTAAGAAAAATAGTTCAAATAGAATATAAGTGAAAGTAAATTTTTATTTTTCAACAATTTCATTTGTCCTGCAAATATTTTGAAAAACTAAATACTTTTCAAAATTGATTACTAAAAATGTGCCTTAATTGATGTTATTTTTAATTTCTTTACTGTAATGAATATATTGTATATGTATGTTGCATATATATACATACCTACATACATGTTTTTTTAATCTTTTCAATTTAATATTTGAAATGTTAAATACTAACCAAAAAACTGAAATCTCATGAGATTTAATCATAATTAATGACATTTTTTCTTCAATTGTAATTTTTGTTTCACAAAATGAAAAAAAAAAAAAACTATGTACATTGATCTAAATAAATGTTCTAGATATGTATGTATATGTAATAAATAAAAAATATTATAGTTTAAGCGACACAAAAAAATGTAAAAAAAATGTATAAAAACAGAATAAAAATTTTAAAAAATATAAAAAAAGCAGTGTTTTTCATTTATCACAAAATCCCATTCCAATTTTTCTTTCATTTCTCTTATTTTCAAAGATTTTTCTATTTAAAATTAAAAAAAAACTGAAAAATTCCAGTTTAAATTTAAAAATAGTGTTTTTAGTGTTCATCAATAGATGGCGCTAAAATCGGTAAAAAGTAACATTTTTTAAAACTAATGAACATTAAAATTTTTAAAAAAATACCAGGCGATCATAAGTTGAAGCAAGCAAATTTTTTCAAATTTTTTAAGGACAGTGTTACCGTTTTATAAATTCCGTTGAAATTTAAAAATAATATTATTAGTAAATACTTGAACCCAACCAACCAACCAGTCTTCATCAATAGATGGCGCTAAAATCAGTAAACTCAAACTTTTTTTACAAACTAATGAACATTAAAATTTTTTGAAAAATACCAGGCGATCATAAGTTAAAGCAAGCAAATTTTTTCAAATTTTTTAAGGACAGTGTTACCGTTTTATAAATTCCGTTGAAATTTAAAAATAATATTATTAGTAAATACTTGAACCCAACCAACCGACCAGTCTTCATCAATAGATGGCGCTAAAATCAGTAAACTCAAACTTTTTTTACAAACTAATGAACATTAAAATTTTTTGAAAAATACCAGGCGATCATAAGTTAAAGCAAGCAAAATTTTTTCAAATTTTTTCAGCACAGTGTTACCGTTTTATATACTTTTTTATTTTTAAAAATTGAAAATGAAATGAAAATTTTTTGAAAAATCCCAGGCAATCATAAATTGAAGCAAGTAATTTTTTTTCAAATTTTTTCAGGAAAGTGTTACCGTTTTATATCCTTTTTGTTTTTAAAAAATGGAAAATAAAATTGAAAATTTTTCAAAAATACCAGGCGATCATAGGTTGAAGAAAGCAATTTTTTCAGGATAGTGTTACCATTTTATATCTTTTTTGTTTTTAAAAAATGTAAAATAAAATTAAAAATTTTTGAAAAATACCAAAATTTTGGAAAAAAATACATTGTTTTTAGTTTCCAAAGCTTCAGATCTTTAATTTCTGAAAATTCTGGGTAATTGTTTTTTAGAAAAAGGGTAAAATAAAACACATTTTTTAACTCACAAACAATTCGTATATTTATTTATGTATATTCAATATATTTTACAATTATTTTTTTATTTGATTTTCATCTTTTTTGTTTTTTAATTACATATTTATTTGAGATAAATCCATAAATGTTTAAATAAAATTATTTACATAGTAAAAATATAAAACTGTTTAAACAAAAAAAACAAAACAAAAAAAAATAATTGGTAAATTTTTAACTAAAAATAATAATATTAATAAAAATAACAAAGAATAAGAACTTAAATGCTACTAAAATACAAATCTTACATAAATTATCTTTTGTTTTTGTTTTTTTTTTTTTTTTTATACATGAAATATGAAAACCTAATTATTAATTACATTTATGTACATATTTTAATTAGAAATCAATTATTTATAATATATTTTAATTATTCTTTTTTTTTACTATCACTATTCTCTGATCCATAAGCTATACGATTACCACGTGCTGATTTTTGCCGTTCCAATTCAACTTCAATACGAAGTGATTCCATTTCATTATTAATTCACGTAAATCTTCAGCAAATTTACAACGATCATATTCATTTCTAGCATTAAATGTTAGCAAAACTTAAAAAAAAAAAATTATTATTTTGAAGATTTACTGAAATCGGACTTCAAATTAAAAGTAAATTCGATTCATTAAACATAACTTTTTGTTAAGATATTTCTTCTTAGCGTAAAAAAACATTAATAAAACTTTCAAGAGATAGTTTTTGGAAGCGTTTTATACAGTTTCTTTTAGTTTTCTAGCTTAAAATTTTGAGATCATCTTTACAACTCTTTGATGGAAGGTTTAAAAAGAAAATTTTAATACATTTGGTAACTTTACATAGTCATTGCTTTCTGGAGATTTCTTTAGTCCTTAATGCTGTTTACGTAATTGAAGACTTTGTCTTCTTAAGATTTTGTAGATTTTTACAAATTCTAAGCCTAAATTCTGTGTTCTAATAGAAATTTTCTATACACATATCATAATGACCATAAAATGAAATTGACGCCAATAAGTCTGACTATAACCTCATGAATACATGATAATTTTATACGCACTTGTATTTTTTCTTCTTCTTACAATATTATAGGAAATATGTATGCAAAAAAAAAACCAACCACACAAAATTGCTTAAAATATGACATAGAAAAAAAAAAATTCCGTGGTGTTTTTTATATATATCTTGTTCTACATTTATCTTCGTTAAAATAATTATTCTTTTAATAAAATAGATACATACATACATATACGTATATTCTTCAAGAATATATTATCATTAAAAAGAGGTGTTTTCTAAGAAATTTTGTTAAAATAGATTGTGGTTACTCTCATGAGATGGTTATATTACATACATATTTTCAATGTGTGTTATAAAATATATTTTCATTTTATATACAAAATATATCATTTAAATTTTATTTATTTATATATATGTACTACACATATGTATATGATATATTTGTACACATACTCATATGTGTATCTATCAAAAAGGACATTGAACGTGAAAAAACCGCATATATATTAAAATACAGGTCCATAATGTTTATAAGAACAATTAAAATAAATTAAGTAAATACCAAAAAAAAAAAACAAAAACAAAAAAACAAAAAGGAATTTTCTCACAAGTGACATTAAAATTCTATCTAAGAAAAAACAAAAACATTGAAAATTAAGAAATATAGCTATATACATTTCGTACACAACAAAACTATCTTAGGTATTCATCTTCTTATACATATTAGTGTATAAATTTAGAAGATTGGGTTAAGATTTGTACCAAAAAAAAAAAAAAACAAAAGAGGAAAAAACGAAATAAATAGAAAGGGGTTTGAAAATTATGAAATGTTCAACTACCATAAATTATCAAAAATGGCAAGAACAGGTCCACACTTTTATTATATATTTTCATTCATATAAGTATTTATAATTGTTTAAGTATGTATGTTTTTTTTTTTTTTATAATTCTATAAGAATATCTATTTATCTATTTAAACACATTATATCTATTTTATGTATAGATACATTTATGTATATACAAAATTTCAAAATATTTTAATAAATTTTCTTCACAGTATATTATTTTATATCCTTTTTAATAAAATGTATGTCAAATGTATAAATAGAAAAGTAATGTTATTTAAGGATATTGTATACATATACTATGTATGTATGTATAAAATTAAAGAGGTGGAAAATATATTTTTGTTTAAAATTGGCGATATTTTCAGGTCTTTCTTGGTTTAATTTTTTTTTTTTTTTTTGTTAAATATCTTTTACATAAATAAGAAATGGATAAATTTGTCCATGTATCAAAATATGAGAAGATACATTAAGCATGTTATATTACTAAAACTAGAAAGAAATATAAGAAGAAGAAGAAGAAAAAAAAAGAACTTTTTACATATTACAGAAAAGGTTGGTATTTTACTTAAGGGAAACATATATATATACTTAAGGGTAAATTTCTTAAGAGGACCATTTATAATTATTAAGATTATAATATTATGTAGTTTATTTTTGTTTAAGAAATATTTTATTAAAAGTACATATTGGACAAGGATATTATTTTTGTATAATTTATAGAAGTTTTTAACGTAAATATTATTTTAAGATATATTATTCGTTTTTTTTTTTTTAAGATAGTTTAAGATAGTTCTTCTAAAAAAATAAGAAGAAGAAATGTTTAACAGAAATATTTAAGTAAAAAAATAAAAAAAAAATACAAATAAGAAGAAGAATACCAAATAAATTTAAATAAATTTATTGTTGACACTTACATTCATTATATACTTTTTTGTAATGTTAATAAATTTTCCGAGAGAGAGAGAGAAATTAAAAAAAAAAATATACAAAAGATACAAAAAGTTAATTTTTCATTTCTTATGTAATATTTGTTAACCTTTAATCTTATCCCCTTTTGGACTAATTTATCCCAGTATTAATTTCAATGTATCGTATATATATTTTCACACATACATTAACATAATCAATATAATTTTATTTAATGTATATAATTATCGTAAATTAAAATTAATAACATGGGTATTACCTGTCAATTTGTATTTTGGATAAAATCAGCGTGAGATTTTACTTTCGTTTTACACGTACGTACTACATATATACTCCTATGATTACACATATCACATGGATGTGTTTACGTTTAATTAGAATGTGTTTTATTTCATTATAGTGACACCAAGCACAAGTTTATTTAGGCTTGTATAATGATGATTGTACACTTATGCTATGTACTTACATATGTACATAGTTTTGTCTAGGTGTGTATTTAAAGGTCGAAAATGTGATATGTATATAAAGGATGTTTGTTATTTTAAACCCTCTTCGAAATTTTGTTGTTGTTGTGTATCAGAATTAAACATGACACAAAGTTAATACTTTCGTATAGGTAACATATGACATACTCCTATTTTATAGTATAAAATTTTCTATAACATATAGCTTTTAGTACATAAATCTATACAGGATCTATATATTTATTTTTCCAGGATATGTATTACCATACCATAGAATATATTTCACATACATATCTACATATAATGGTATTGTTACCAAAAATTGTCAATTATTTCTACGTGCTTTGAGAAACATTAAATTTTCAAATAGAAAATTTTATGGTAATTCACATCAGAAAGAGAGGGGTTACTACTACATATGGTGTGTTTATTATTATAAATAGTAAACCGATTCTTTTCAATAAACGGAAGTTAAGTAACACATACATACATATCTATGTAAGTATATCTTGTAATTGTACTATAAATACATAATAATATAGATAAAATATAAGATACAGATACTCTGAAGGTATGTATGTTAATTTAGTAAACAAGAATGAGAAAACGATAAATTTGTGATACACACGTTCAAAAAACACACCTATATGAAAGTTACCAAATCCAAGTATTATGTAATCCAATATATTTATGTAATTAAATTTAATTTTTGGTTCATTTGAATATGTCATTTCAATTTCATTTAAAACCTGTTGGATATGCGGCTGAAATTAAATTGACAAGTAGATTTTTAGATGAGAACGTGTACTAACGTTTTATATACTATTTACATTGTACATACACAGATATTTTATATTTATATTGTTGTAAGTATAAAGTACTTAATATTCGTATTATTGTCACTTACGTTACAATAAAATCGTACTTTTTGTTTTTTTTTTTTCTTTATGAGGAAGGATATTGAGTATTTTATACTAAAATTATCACTTAAATTGATTATTATCAAATAAAATGTGCAATCAAGCATTTTATTTTACCATTTACATGAATAAATTAATTTTTTGTTGTTGTTGCTATTTTATCAATGTGAAAGTGAAAGGTTTTATCCTTAAACAGAAATTTATTACTTTTTTTTTTTTTCTTGAAGCATTTAAAGGTGTATAATAATTTTTTGTTCTGAAATTAAAAGAGATTTTCATCAGAATTTTTTTCTGAATATTAAAATAATTAAGTGACTTACTTAAGTTACTCAGAGTAAATTAGAATCCTTATTTCACTTTAATTTGAAAAGGTTTTCAACTAATACACATTCACACATTGTAGTTGATGATAAAGCAAGAATATTGTTCTGATAGAATTAAGAAAATTTATAAATCAAATTGATTGATAAATTGCTGTCTTCAAACTGTAAATAATGCTATTATCCTGGGATATCCTTCTTTTGTTTTTATTTTGAAGATTTTTAAAGATCCTGTTTGTCATAAATTTCTTGAAAATACAATCCTTCCTTTCTTAATGGCACTACAGCACTTTTAGAGCCTTGTTCAACTCATATTTGAATTTTTCGTGACTACAGTTTTAAGTGGAATGCAAACCACTAAATTTATTGGACTGGCACTGATATACTATACTGAATATTTATATGAATATATTGGTACTTATTTAAAGCTGAGTGAACTTGGGCGAATTCGAACCCGATGAGACCCTCAGTTTCAGAAGCCAGCATACTCTTCCACTTCGGGTACTGTTCGTCACAAAGTTCATTTTTAAGGTGAATTTAAAAAAAAATTATATAATATACAGAGTTTTACCGTTTTTCTAAGTTAATTAACATTTAAAATCTGGTAGAAAAGTCCATTTCTAAATGGAAAAATGGTTTTCGCAAAAAAAAAAAAAAGTTTAAAAACGAACTGTAATATTTCCATTCATTCATAAAGAGAAAACTTTAAAGATATTTTCGATAGATTTTTTATAAGTTAAATAGATACTAAAAAAGTGTAAAAAAAATTACTTCTTTCACTCCTTCATAAAGTGTTTT
This sequence comes from Bombylius discolor, assembly GCA_939192795.1. NCBI lineage: Eukaryota > Metazoa > Arthropoda > Insecta > Diptera > Bombyliidae > Bombylius > Bombylius discolor. The sequence goes on along the minus strand of OW584241.1, from coordinate 13,381,237 downwards.
TAGTTGAAATTTATTTTTTTTTTGTCATAATTTTTTTCTTTCTCAATACTTACACGAATAAGTTTGTACGAGGACAAATGGACCGAAAAAAAAATTCTTGTCATCTTTTTAACAAATTTTTTTTTCTTTTTTAATTTCATCTTTTATCTTACTTTCTTTGTATCTATTTTACTATATACTATTTTGTAATATAGTGGTTTTATTTTTTTTTTCTCTCCTTTTCCGGCGTCTTATATTTTAGTCGCCTTTTAGATTTTTTATATGATGTGTTTTTTTGTTTCTTCTTTCAATTATTATCAAGAACTTTTTCCGTTTAAGATGTTTTAGAATTGTTTCTTTAATTTTTCTCATTTTTTCTGATATTATTATTTATTTATTTATTTTTTTTTTGCTTCACTTTTTCTTCAAAACAGAAAAAAAAAAATGTGAACGTAGTATGTAGTTTTTATGTTATGTTCTTTTTTTTTTTTGTGTGTTCTTCTGCGATTCTAAAATAGAAATAAATCTAAAATTAAGTGAAAGTTATTTTGCGTATATGTGTGTGTGTATATGAGTATATAGATTGTGTTAAATTTTGTATTATAAAGGTCATTTCTATTTTATATTTGACAAAAAAAGATACACTTTTTTTTTTTTTTTTTTAAATGATAAAACATTGCGTTATCATGTTTAAAAGTCAAACGTTTTTTTTTTCCAAGATATCAAATGAAAAAAAAAAAATAAACTATTTTAAAAAGAAGATAAGTTGAAAGCAATGTGATTAATGGACATGTGTATCATTTGTAATAATGATAAAAATTTTTGAAAAATTTATCTTACATTTTAACATTTAAAAAAAAAAAAAAAAAAAAAACTTATTTGAAAAAAAAAAAAAAAAACTCAACCATCATTTTAACTCATTTTTGCTTTTTTATTCTTCTGTTGTTGTAATTTTTTCCTTTAAAAAAAAACAAAAAAAAAACAAAAAAAAACAGACAATTTAAAAGCTTGAAAACCACTAACTATAACGGTTTTTAATTTTTACAAATCATATACTGTACAGATTTTTAGAGTATTATGATAAATTAAATGTATCTTAAAAATTATATAAAATAAATATTTATAATTTTCCTAGAATTTTCATTTTTTATTCATATTTTATTGAGTAACAAAATTATCCACTTTTATAAGGATACAAAAAAAAAAGATATGAATTTAATTGATAAATCATTTTGACCTATTATATAAATCCTATATCCACCTACTCATTATTATTTTTTTTTTTAAATTTTTTTTTTTTTTTTTTTTGTATTTTCATTGTTTTTTTTTTCTCTCTCTTTTCCACATTTTTTTTTTTCTTTCAATTATTTTTTAAAGTATTCTTAAAATACTTTTAATCTTGTTTCATTCAATTAGGATCAACGTTGAATTTTTAATACCCTTAAAAAGGTTGAAAGAAAAAAAGAAGAAAAACAAAAAATGTGAAGAAAAAAGTGGTCTTTGCAATGAAACCATCATCATCATCAAAGGTATGTATATTCATTTAAAATGGTAATGTAGAAAGGAACAAAAAAAAAATAAAGTGAATTTGTATTTAAGTAGAAAGTTAAGAGAGGAGAAATTTTATATTGGAAATGTTATGGGTGAATGGTGGTGAATGGAAAAAAAAAATAAAACAGTGAATATTTAAGAATTTTTACGCGATATTTAGAATGGATGAATGGATAAATGATTGAAAAAGTGAAAAAAAAAGAAGAAGAAATAAAAAGAACAAAAAAAAAAAAAAAATAATAATCATAAAAGAAAATGAGTAAAAAAAATTTTCACTAACTGAATTATTTGGAATGTAATTAAAGGCAATTAAGGTCAAAAAGGGATTTATTTTTTTTGTTTTTTTGTTTTTATCTTTTCGTGATTTTGTTTTTTCTTTCATATTAAATACAAATGAATTTTTTTTTTGAATAGCTATTAAATAACTTTACAGTTAATGAATTGATATTGGCAGAGAATGGAATTATTGAGAAAACAAAAAGAACTTTTCACAAGAGGTAATTTATGAAGTAAGAAGAAGAAAGGGATTGAGACAATCAGGCATTTAAATTATTGACCTATAAAATATTCGAAAAAAAAAGGGAGAAATAAAAAAGCAAAGAGGCGAAGGTATTTAAAAGGATTTTTAGATATTTTTGTAAGGATTTTTAGATATTTTTGTAAGGATTTTTGCTCTTTTTAGAATTTTAACTTTTTTGTCAATTGTTTATTATTATTTTTTTCAAAAGGCGTAAATCTAAATGATTGCTTCACACCTAAAAATTTTATGTTTATAGTCAGCGATAGTGACATATTTTGTATAATAAATTCCTTTTTCTTGAAAGTAACGATTTTTGTATTCGTCAATCACGCATTCTTGACAAAATGAAACGTTCTCAAATTGTTAGAAAATTTTTATGTAACTTCAAAAATTACGGGTCACGAAAACTGTCTACTCAAGGTCAAACAAGATAAATTTATTCATGTGTGTATCTCATAACTCACCACATAATAATAGCAAAAATCTGAAGCATTGTTATATAATGATCTTTTATTGTCTAATAGTGAAAATCCTAATGTTACAAGCGAATAAGAATCTCAAATAATGGACCACTGACTGGCAAAAAAATTGTCGTGACCTTGAGCGGACAGTTTTCGTAGCCCGTGATTTAATTAGAAAAGCATAAAATGGTATAGCTTTTTTCTCTTGGCAAATCAACTCAAAGGAAATCATGTCCTACTCAAAATAACTTGGGCTTTTTTTTTTTGATCTTCTAAAGCAACGACAGTTTTATGTGGAATGTAAACCACAAAGTTAGTCGGTACCAATTTACTAAAAATTAAAAAAAAAAATTTAAACAAACAAACTAAATCTCATAAAATCTATTCAAGAGCAAAAAAAAAGTCAAGTATCATCCTTCAATATTGCCAAAAAATTAATTAAAACTATATATTGGCATAAAATCAGAATTTACTAAAACAGGCGTAAGTTATAAATAAAAATTGAAAACTTATTCAACTGTGAAATACAAAAAGATTTACTTGTGTATAATTGAACTAAATCAAGTACTCGATTTCTTAATAACGCGAACATATACGAGTATATGTATAGTTCCTTATTCAAAATTCATATAAATATATTTCTTTAAGAAAATTTATTATCCTTATACGCATATTTTATATTATAACTACCAGCTAAACTAGAATAGAGGTTTGTAGTAATCTTGTGAATATATGAAATAATTTTATCTATTAATTTATCAAAGACAAAAAAAAAAAAAAAACAAAATAAAAAAAAAATAAAAAAAAATAGAAGAAAAAGTAATGTCCCTGAATTTAGTGTTGTCGAATATATCATCGAATTGTTTATTATATCGTACTACTACACACAGTCTGTATAATAAGATGATAAAATATATACAATTACAGGACAACTACGTATTTTGGATAAAGTACAACTAAAATAATATATGTATGTAATATTGTTGTTGAATATTACAATAAATAAAATAAAACAAGGCTTTTAAGGATTTATGTCGTCCAATAACAAATACATATAAAAAAAAAAAAAACATGTATATACACGCGTAATATTGTTATTATTAATAATATACTAAAAATACAGTACTATGTATGTATATATGTACATAATACAAACATCGTACATAAAAAAAATTGAGACACTATAAAATTAAATCCTACATACGTTCAAATAAGGACTATTTTGTCAATTTATAAACTAACTTGTTTATTTATTATTATTTTTTTTTTTTTTATTCTTTGTGTATCAAAAGGACATCATAAATTATTTTTCGCGAATGATAAATTCTTAGTGAAGCAATGAAAATTTAAAATTGAGTACATAAAGGACGCCAATATGTTAACAATATAATTTTGAAATTATGTATGTATGTACAAGATATTAGCTGGAATATTTCCATAGTTTTTATTAAAAATTAGTTGCCAATTTTATTGTTGTGTAGAATTTGTCCTTATTTAACAAACATACACCCACTATTTAATATGAGTAATTATTTCAAGAATTATATGTTGCTACTGGGTGTAAAACTTCTTCTGTATCTTTTCATAAGTTAATTTTTGGACAACACGAATCTTTTATAATTTAGAAAAAGGACAATGTTATGTTATGGACAGTGTTTTTTTTTTTCTTCTTCCAATTGTTATCCTTATTGGTTTATTTTTTATAATCTTGATTGTTAATTTTTAAAAAATAAACTAAAATTTTCCTTTTTTTTTTCTCTATCTCAAAAATTAGCTGTAAAATTTTATTTTTCGATGAAAAGTTTTATTTACATTTAGAACATTAGAAATTCTATGATTAAACATTACATACAGGAAATATCCTTATTTATGTTTAAATGTTTCTTCTATAAATATTTCGAACGAAAATATTTCATTTAACTTTTCTTTATTATGTGTTTTCAAATTTTATTTCCTTTCTTAAACTTTCTAAAGAATTTTTGTAAAAAAAAAAAGGAAAATTTTCAAAACTTGAAAAATAACTAAAAAGAAGAAAATAAGTGGTTTTAAGTTCATAAAATACATTTTACAAAAAAGTTTTTTAATTAAATTTCAATTTTAAAACATGTGGCTAAAATATTTTTAACAATTCCACATCGGACACATACCAAAATATCTTAAGATAAAATATAATATATCACATAAAATTTTAAAGTTATTCGATTAACTGATAAATATTTGAAAATATTCTTCAAAAATATTGAAAAAAACTATTTTTTAAGTTTTGAATTTTAAAATAAAAATTTTTCCAAATTGTTAATTCTTATTTTTTTATTTTTAATTAATTTTCACGTTGAAATTCTTAAGGATACATATTCTAGAACAACAACAAGAAAAAATTTTTCCTGCGAAGTAGTCCTAAAAATTTTCGATTTCTTAATATTATATGAAAATATTTGAAATAAAATATAAAAAAAAAGTACGTTCTTTTTATTATGGTTGATTCCCAGGATAAAAATGAATAAAAGGACACAATATGATGTAATATCATAATCAGTAACAATAGCATATTGTCATAATTTCCTTTTGAGATTTATGAAAAAGAGGATGTAACAAGAAATAAACAAACAAACGAAAAAAACTTAAAATGTGACGCAAAGGTGATCTGCCTTTTTCTTAAGGATTTACGGCAAAAATATGAAAAAAAAAAAAAAATTAGAAAGAAGAATATTACATGTATATCCTTATATTATTATATTACCCTTAAGGATAAGTTAAATGCGTTAAGTAAATGGTTAATATTTTTGTATAAAGAATGTATCAAAAGTCAAAATGATATTGAAGTAATGAACACAAAAAAGTTTATGGTTTTATCACGCCAGGGGATAAATTAATATAGAAAACATTTTTTTTTTTTTTACTTTCTTTCTTTCTTTCTTTTTATAAGAATATCCTTAATGTTATTTTATTGTTGCCACTTTTAATAACTTTTGTTATTGTTAAATAAAGGACAAAAAAAAAAAACAATAACAATTGTCTTTTTTATTATTAAAGTTTTTAAGGATACAATAATTTAGAGGTGTAAAAGTTAACTATCTAACAAGCTTGTCATAAGCTGGTAAAGTTGTAAGTTGAAAAAAACAAAAAAAACTACAAAACATAAAAAAAAAATATTCACAAATGTTTGTTGTTGTAACATAATTCTTAATTATTTTGCACAAAGATAAAAAAATTAAAAAAATTCGTATTATAGTAGTCATTGAAAATTATTTTTGTCAGTTTCATTAAAACAAAAGTTTAAAAAGTATCACATTCTTCAAATATCTAAATTTTGTTTAAAATTTATTTCGATTTTCTTTTTCTTTTTTAATTTTAATTTTTTTTGTTGTTATTTTCAATCCTTCTTCATTTTCATGACCAAAACATTAAAAAAAATATAATATTATAGAGAAAATTTGTAAATGTGTGAAATTATAAAAAAATACATTTTCAATTTATTTTGAAAATACAAAAAAAAATCTATACATATACAAAATAATAATAATAATAAAAAAAAAAACCATGTTTTATAAAAATGATATGAGACTGAAAATGAACAATAGTTCAAGATTATCAAAAGTTAGAAGAATGCAGAGCCCAATATCACAAGAAATAAATTATAATTTGGGTAGATTTAATTTTGATATATTTTCAAAACATTATCGGATTTATGAAAGAATATTATTAACAAAATTTCGACAAAGAAATCATTTATTTGGTACATGTACAAATCAAAAGATTTCATTAAAAAGTAAAAAAATTAATAAATTACAAAATAATAATGCTCATTTATGTAATGTATCACGTAAACGTAGATCATTATCATCAACAAGATCATCAACAGATCTTGATAGATTATCACAATGGTCTGTACCAATTGCATTAAATGAAAATATATATAATACAAATTATGATACAGAATATTGTAAAGCATCAGAATATCCTTTAATTCGATCACATTCTCAGGATAATACTATAAAAGATAATTTTATAGATTTTTTAAAATCTAATCATCATACAACAGTTCCAAATCCAGATGATGAATTAGAAATGAAAAGTAAAGTTGAACCACATTTAAATTTTCATATTGATAATAATTGTGGTAATAATAGTTTACATAAGGATATTGATGATAGTGATTCTTGTAGTTTATCAAGTATTGATTCGTCAGACTTGAATCAAGATAATAATATTTTTGATGATGATGAACAACAACAACAACAACAACAACAAAATTATTTAAAAGATGAAGATAATATATTCGATGGTCTTTGTCAATCATCAAAAGTTTGTTCTCATAATTCAGAATGTGAATTACAATTTTGTGCTGAGATACAAAAATCTGAAGTTACATCAAAAGCTTTTGAAATTTTTATTGATTATTTATCACGTTCATTAAAAAAGCAAGATACAGATTCAAATCACAATAATTGTTTAAATGATATAGTTGAAGAAGAGGAAGCTAAATTTAAATGGAAGACCTTAACACAAAAAGAGAAATTACCATTTTTACTTCAGGCTTATATATCTGACTATATGCCATCTTCAGTCTTATAGTTCAAAAAAGGATGCGACTGATTTTATTTTCACTCATATGTACTGTAACTTAATTTTTTTTTTAAGTTTTAATTTTTTTGTTTCTCTTTATTTTTTCTTCTTCTTTCAATTCTTTAAACTTACATTTTATATTGTAAATTTTGAAAATTGTATTTGTAAATGTTTTTATTTTAATTATAAAATTTTACTAAACAAGATGGATTTTTATTCTTTTGAATTTTTCTACACTTCAAAAAGATCCTATTCTTTATTTTTGAAATATCTTTCACACAAAAATATAAAAAGACTTTTTTTTAGATCAGGATAATAAGGATGTCACTTATGAAATTAACCTTTAGAATGGAAAATTGATCATAACTCGTGAAATATTCGAAATACCAAAACAAGCGTATTGTATTTACCTAAAAAAAAAGGATAAGGACCTCTGTTTACATGAATTAAAAATTAGGCTCTTCAGCAGAATCCTTGTTAGATTCGGACTCAGAATGTCCTGAATTATCATATTTAATCTTTAAATCAAACATTTTTTGTCCACGAATTTTAAAAAAAAAAAGCCAAGGCCTTTGCATTTTTTGACTCAAAAATTGTTTTTTTTTTACTCCATGAATTGTTTCATTCGAAAATTGACGATCGTTTGATATTTTCGAAAATGCACAATGATTTACTATTTTTTTCCTTTATTTTGTCAGATTCGTCAAAAATTTAAGAACACAGTAGGCCAACAAAGGAGTTTCGATTTGATTCTACAGTTCTCGTTCCTTTCCTTTGGCCATTTTCATTTTAACATACCACTTGTTAGCATTTATTTGATAAAGACTCTAAATATTGTGAATATTCGTTCGCACGAAAGCAACTCAAACGAAATCAGCATATTAAATTACTAGATCTCATATTAAATTTTAAAAACTGAATAAAGTATTCTTCAAGTATTTTTATTAAATTGAGATAATTACTCACATAAAGCAATAATAAAAAAGTAAATAATATTCATAAAATTGAATTCATAGTATTAAAATTAAAAATATTCTTCATTAAATATCATAAAATAGTGTTTTTTTGTTTTTTGTTTCATTTTTTCTGATTTTAAAATTTTAGCACCAACGATATGGAACAGCCCTTGGTCTATCAATACCTTCCTTAATAAGAGGCTTATGATATTCACGTCCTGGACATGAATGCATAGTTGTCCAACAATGTTCACAATAATACTAAGAAAAAAATGTATGTATGTACATGAAGCGTTATCTTTGTTCATTTTCAGAATTGAATTTTTACCTGTAAACATTTAATACTTGCACAAAAATATGGTGCAAATTTTCCACTATTTTTTTGACCCTGACATTCATCACACATCTGATTATCAAGAACATATGGTTTAATTTCTACTCTTTTATTTATATCACCACATTCTAAAATAACAAAACGTGCTGATATTGCTGCTATGTAACTATGGTGATTGCTAAATGCAACACGTCCAGCACCCTGTGAAAATATTTGTATTTTGTATTTTTTGTTTTTGTTTTTCCGAAAAAAAATTTTTCTTTTTAAAATTACAATCACCTTTGGATACTTTAATTCAGGATCAATATCGATTCCAGCATAGCAAACTCCGCCATATAAACGGTTCATAATGATTGCAAGTTCAACTAAAAGCACAATTCAATTATTTTTTTTTTAACTCGAAGTATTTTAAACTGATTTTTTGGTTTTTTGTTTTTTGAAACTTACATGCTTTTAAAGGTCTTGGTACACCACCAACAAAAACAGTTTTACGAGGATCTAAAGGAACAGTTGCATCTAAAATATAATCAGCATCAGATATACGCCAAGGACGTATCTGTACGGGTTTCTCTTTAATAGTTTGAGAAGATACATGAAAATATAATTTATTATCTTCAGTTACACAAGTATCAATTAGATTTTCAACGCTTTTTTCATTCTAAAAAAAAAAACAAAACATTTGAATATGAATATTCACAAAACAATCCCATTTATCTAAGGATTTACCTGATACAGAAGGAATGCATAACCTTTTGGGGGAAAACATGAATTTGTTTCTGATTTATGTGGCCAATCAACTATTACTTCTCCAAAACGTGAAAATGCTGTAATTATTTCTTCTACGTGATGTAAAAAAAAAAATAATAATTCAGCACAAACATTTCTTTTTTCAAAACAATTGGAAAAAATTCTAGTAACTCATTACCTGCATCAATATCAGGTGGTAAACCACCAACGAAAACTTTTCGAGAATAACGTTCTTTCTCGAAAGTCTTTGGTGTAGATTGAACTGGTAAATTCAATCCATCCATGAATAAATCGTTATCTTCTAAAATACGATTATCGATATGAGTGAATTGCTTACCTTTTTTATTAGAAAAAAAAAAGTAAAAAATAAAATGTGATATAAAATTAAAAAAAATTTCACAAAATTTAAAACTTACGAAAATTCCTTATTTTCAATGCTTTTAAATATGTTAAAAGTTTAATCGAATCCATAACGATAGCACAATTATATTTTCGAATTTTTCGATTAAGATTTTTTCCGTAAAAAAAGAAACAAGAAAAAAAAAATATTGTGATTTTTTCAAAATAAGCTTTGATAGAAAACTTTTTTTTTTTTTTTTAAATAAAAAAAAAAAATTCTACAAAAAAATCACTTTCTAAATCTTTTTACACAAAATTAATTATTCATTAAAAAAATTAACATGCATGTGTGCTCGTATCAAAAATGTTTTAATTTAAAAATGAAAAAACAAAAATTAAAATTTCTTCTTTGTTTTATGAAAAAAAAAAAAAAATGTTTCCTTAGTTTTTTTTTTAACAGTTCTTTTAGCCAAAGTAGATTCACTTGAATTCGAACATAGTGCCATTGCGCTGTGTCACTGAATTTCAATTTTTTAAATAAGAAAAAGACATTGATTGAAATTTTAAAGTAATTAAGCTTAATTTTTGAGTCCTTCAAATTTAAAATAAACAAAAAGCAACAACTACGTTTTTGCAATACAAACGAAAATGGAGACTTGGAAATCAATTTTTAATGTAAAAAAAAAAAAAAAGAGTTAAGTAAAAGTAAATGTTCAAAAAAAAAAAAAAACACCTCTATAAATTGTATATCCTTTTACATCACCAAAAGGATGAAAATTTAAAAATTGATTGAAAATATGTATCTTTTTTTTTTTTTATTGTTTTTTTTATTTTTTCGAAAATGCATTATTTTTTTTATTGCATTAAATAAGTGAAATTTTTGTAAATTGCAGCAATTGGAAATTGTTTTATCACATTTTTTTTTTTTTTTTTTTTTTGTATTTTTATTCAAAAGAACCCTTTTACAATTGTAAAATGATTTTTGCTACTTTTTCAATAGCAACTTAAAAAAAAAAATATGTACATATATATTTTTAGTCTCTTATATATTTTTTTTTTCTTCTTTGTGTTATTGTTGTTTGATTAATTTTTTGTAAAAAAAAAGTATGAACAGTATATGCACTTTTTTTGTTTTTTCATCAACATTTTCTAGGTGAAAATGAAAAAAAAGAAAAAAAATGAATTGAATTTTATGATTTCCAATACGAAAAATGTATTTTATTCGAAAAAAAAGAAAAAAATGAAGAAGAAAAATGCACAATGCAACGCCGGTGTACTATTATAGTAGATAGCATTTAAAAACATTAACTTTTTAAAAATTTTTTTTTCCTTTTTTTTTTTTGTAATTTTATTTTTCAGAAGTAGGTACCAAATACCAATGGACCAAATTCACATATATATAATACATGTTATATACAGTCAAAGTCCTCTAACTCGAAATCTCTATAACTCGGATTTTCCTTTAACTCGAATTTTTTAGGCCTTTTTTCGCGCTCCCTTCAAATTTCTATATAAAAAATATCCTCTAAGTCGAAATTCCTCTAAGACGAAAATTCCTCTAAGTCAACATTTTTTTCAACGTTCTAGAGACCTGTAATTTCTCTAACTCGAAATTATGCACAGTAAAAAATTGTAAGACAAAAATAAAAAGGGCTTCTATTTCATTTTATTTTTGTGTACACATTTCCTATTGTTCTAATATGTTTTTCAAAACACAAAAAAATAAGAAAATGTTCTCTTTCATATTTTATAAATATTTTCAAGTATGTATCATTTAAATATATTTTTAAGATTTTTAAATAATAAATACATCTAATATAATGGAATTCCTATCCTTTTATTTCTAACAAAATCTTTACTTTTGTTATATGCAAATCCTTTAAATAAGGCGACAACGCAGTTTTTTTTAATATAAACAGTCCAAAACATAATTAAATATATTGATAAAGAAAATATAGTTATTTCCTTTTAAACGATATTTAGTATATGTATTTAGGATCGACAAACTATAATTGCATCATTAAAGAAAAACGGACACAAGAGCGGTGGAAAGAAAGGTTAAATACGAGTATGTAGAGTTTATTAATAGTAAGTTTAAAAAGAAAAGAAAAAAATATTTTAAAATTTTTCAACCTATAAAATTAGCAAATTCTATACATATTTAGATATGTATGTGTTTCTTATATTATGTAGTTAGCAAAAAAATTAATTTTTTTTTCCAATCTCTATAACTCGAATTTCTTCTAAAATCCCTTTAACTCGAAGTTATTTTGATGGCAGCTGACGATTCGACTTAGAGGAATTTGACTGTATTTTTGAATTTGATGATCAACATCATCATCATCATCATCATCAGAATCACCAAATATAACAACAAAGTGAAAATTGAAGTGGTATGTCGAAAAAAAAAAAAAAATGTGTTGGCAATTTTATTGAACTCATCATCATCGTCATTGTTTTAAAATATCCTTGACCATATATTTTTTTGTTTTTTTTTTTTTTCATTCATCAGATAGTTAATGGCGATGGGTGTATGGTAGGTATATGCACATCATTGATTGAACAGGTTTTATTATATATACTTTTTTTGTTTTTTTGAAATTTTTTGTAATCGTCGTCATTAAATAAAAGGAGTTTCAGGAAAAAAAAAAGATATGTATCTACTCTTTTTTTTATACAATTTGCGTTTCATTACCACATACATTTGTAAGTAGAAATAATTTTTTTTTTTTATTTTTTAAAAAAAGATAAATAAATTCAAAAAAAAAAAATAAAAAAAATTGGTATTAAAAAATTTAATGTATTGAATAATGATTGGTAAAATGCCAATGATGTAATGTTAAAAATTCGTTTTTTTTTTTACATTTTTCACATGATGATTGATGAGTTTTTGATGAATGATGCACTCTTATAAATTCAATGAAATATGTATGTTTTCTTTTTATTGTTTTGTTTTTTTTTTTGGTTCTATATTTTACTCAATCCTTTTTTTTTTTTTAAGTGTATGTATGATTTTTTAATTTTTTGATTCTGTTAAAAAAAATGGTTTTTATATTATATTAAAAATTAACAAGAATTTTTTTCTTTCTTAATTTTTTAAAGCTTTTTTACCTCTTTTAAAAAATCAATTTGTGAAATGTAAATATCAATTATCCTTTTTTTTTTTTATTCTATTTTATTTTACATAATTCATAAAATTATATAAGTATCTATATACGTTTTATGTACGTACATAGATATTTTGTATATCTACTAAGTCCACCCACAGAATTTCATAGATAAAAATTATACGATGTACATAATGTTCAATATTTTATTAAAAAAACAAAAAAAATGTTACCAAACAGAATATTCATGTTATCATAATTTAATATTTAACGGTAAATAAATTTTAAATTAGTATAATTTTTTATCTTTTACACAAATTCTCTTGAAAAAAAAAAAAGAAGAAAAACAAAAAACATAAAGAAAATTCATGTTCTTAATCAACAATTTACCTTGTTCTAAATAAAAGATGAAAAGGACACAGAAAAAAAAAACAAAAAAACAAAAAACAAACATTAAAGAATTAAAACAAGTGAATGATAAGTTTAACATCTTTATTATATTGTTGCTTTGATATCGTCAACCGCAAGATAGTCGTCTATCTTTCAAAATATTCACCTATGTATGTATATAAGATACAATATTTTCATTTACATACTAATAAGTATAATATACATATTCAAAGCTATTCAGTTAAAGTCTATTAAAACAAACAAGAAATAAGCTCAATAAAAGATAAGACAAGATAAGGCGGTAATTTTTTAACTTACTTCCTTTTATTTTATTTTTTACTTGTTTTTTTTTTTTTTTTTTTTTTTTTTTGCTTTTACTTTTCATTTTTAGCATACATATTTTTAACACAAAGAGAATTTGTTAAAAGATTGTAAAAGGTATAATGTATATAAATTTAAGTAGCGAGGTAAATTGACTTCATTTCTCCCCAATTAGATGTTATTTGCGAAAGTCAACCCTCCAGAAATTTTTTTTTTTTTTTTTTTTTTTTTAGTGTGTTATGTTATATTTATGTACCAATTTAAAGAGGATTCTTATAATATATTTCAACGTCTTTTACGTGGTGTACGATGAGGCCTAGATTCCTATGTGTACATATACTACTGTAAGGATATAATAAACACATGTATAATCACACACATACATTCAAAATTCATGTATAACGTACATATTATCATTACAAAAATATGTATACGTAAGACAAAAGGTACTTCATAGGTAAAATGAAGAAGTTTACCATTGTTAACGACTTGTATACTTAATAATAATACTTTTTCTTTTTGTATTTTTTTTTTTTTTATATTAAAATAAGAACTTCTAAGCTTTTAAAACAACTTAAAATTCGCGTTAAATATAAATTCTTCATTATTTTTAAGAAGGTTTATATTGTATAGTAAATGTGTAGGTGTGTAGACATATAGAGTATTTCTTTTGTCGACACATATATTGAAATGTATTGTGTTATCATGATTTCATTGTAAACAAGGATGAGTTTATTTTTTTTTTATTTTTTTTTTTTTGTAAAAAAAAAAACATTTTATAATGTGATAATTTTTAGAATGGAAGAAGTGTCAAAATACGTTTGTTATGTGTTTATTTGTATGCTGATGATGATGATTAAAAGTTATAATCATAATTAAAATTTGTGTGAAGGATAAAGGTAATAGAGTTTTAATTCGTATAATTTTTGGTGGTAAACGATATTTGTTAACAAAAGGAAGAAAAAAAAAAAAAAAAAAAAGGATTTTTTTTTTATGGAATATAATGTACAAGTTATGAGTTCATTTAAAAGTTTGAGGTTTATTTTAATAGGTTTATTTTGAAAGTACACTGAAAAAAAAAATAAAACAGTTGAGGAAAAATTTAAATAGAGGAATAAGTTTTTATAAAGAGAATTTTAAAGGGTTAAAAGGATAGTTTTTGTTAATATAAAAATTACAACGATGGTAAATTAAAATTTTGGTTTTAATTAATGACTTTTATTTCCTTGAAAAGCTTAAAATTGGTCTTCACATTTTTATAAGTCATAGGTTTTAGGTTTTTTTGAATTATTGGAATTTCCCGTCGAAAACTACACTTACAACATACAAGAAAATTCATATATGTATTCTATGAAAAAAAAAAATATATATATATATATTTTAATGAATCTAAAAATTTTTAAAGATAATACCTGACTTTATTTGTTTCAGACTTAAGAGTCCTTACACAGGAAATAATTTTTTAAAATAAATAAGTTTTTTTTTTTAACTTTGCAAAATTTTTCTGGGTACTTTAAAATGACATATTAATTTTAAATATGTGTGAGTGTCCACAAATCTGGATGCTGTATATCAACTTCCGATATAAAAACCGAAACTATATCTAAAACTATATTTTAGAAAGAAAAAAAAAGTGTTAAACTATGTTTCGGCTATAAAGTACAACACAACCACAAAGGATATATACATACATATATACACCTATAGAGTGTGCGGTCAAATAATAAAGAATGGTTTAATGCCTTTTGGCATTTTTTCACTTCCTTGAAAAACCATCTCATAAGAAAGGACTTTTTATATGTACATACATATATATGAAATTGAAGTAGCCCAAACATCTTATACAAAAGGATACTCTATTATTATTGAAGAAGTTTTCTTGGTGGCTATTTCTATATTTATAGTATGTTGTTTGTATTATATGTATATGTGGCTTTTGTTGGTGAACTTCATTTCCTTTTTCTTGAAGGCATCTTAAATAATACACACAAATTTATATATGTATAGTGTATATGTAGATATGTACATTATAATAGTTATATGATTGTTATGTTATAAGTACAGCTATATGTTATAATATCCTGTGAGAAAATGTCAAAAAACGAAGAAATATAAAGGACATAACATCATATATTTTTGTGAACACATATCATAAAAAAAAAATCCAAAGATAAAAGCATATGTGGTGTATAGATTTGTATTTAAATAAAATAAAAAAAGAGAGCTTTTTTTGCAAAACATTTTGTATCTGCAGTGTAAAATTGAATAAATATTTTACACTCTGTGTATGTATATACATATATGTATATATGTATTATGTATGTGTTTGTATGTGTGTTCTCATATTATAAAACATCGCCTGTGGTATATAATTTTGCTTTGTGCAACGAGTCAAAAACTTTAAAATTCGCTGAAAATTTAAAAAAAAAAAAATAAAAAGAAGAAGGACATTTTTGCAGTACATAAACACACTACGAAGTATCGTACACATACATATATTGTTTTTCTTGGGTTTTTTTTTTTTTTTTTTTTTTTTTGAACAATGTTATAAACTTCTCATATTCAAATGTTCATTAATATAATGATACATGGTACTGGACGATCGGTGAACGTAAATGTATCATCACTGTCCTTACAAAGGAAAAAGAAAGATTTGACATTTTAGTCAAACAAAAAAAAAAAAAAGCATCTTAGATGTTCTGTATCTTTTAGTAAGTTCTTGTTTTTTTTGTTATTTAAAAAATATTTTGAATTTCATATTTACTTAGAAAATATCTTTACAACAGCATTACGTCAAATCAAGATATTTAATTAATTTTATAACATTTTTGATATGTATTTTAAAATGTTTTAATTAAATTTGAATTTTGAAATTTTCCATAAAAAGTCGTAGTATGTACAAGATGAAATTTTATTATTTTTTTTAAATTTCATTTTACATAATTTAAACTTTTAAAAAAATATCTAAATCACTTGCAATCCATGATGTCATATAGGAATTTCATACTTCATATCCTTCATAATAAAAAAAAAAACAAAAAAAAAACGTATCTCAATAAAATAAAACTCAAAAAATAAAAAAAATAAAAAAAAAATTTTGAAAACTTATTTTTATTTGTTTTAAAAATTAATCAATCGTTAAATTTTTATTGACATGTTAAATTTTTCAATTTTCATAAATTACTTCATTGCACAATTGCTAAGAAAAACATGATCAATGATTTGTTAATATTTTGATTTTTTTCTTATATTTCTTATGTTTTTATTATTATTGTTTTTAATCAAATAACATATACTTGAAAAGTACTTTTATTTAGATGAATCAACTTGAACTTGATATTAAATCTTTTTTTTTTTTTGTACTCATAAATCTTATATGAGCATCAAGCATAAGTAATGTCCAATAACAATAATATAAACACACGATATCTGGATTCAGGATTATGTTATGTTTTTTTTTGTTGTCATATAATAAAAATGAAAAAAAAAAAAAAAAAAAGAAAGAAGAAAACAAACTAAGTAAATAATAAAAACTTTTCATTCTGTAAAGTACTTGAAAATCGTATTCACAAATAAGAATATTATCCTATTAGGTTAATAGAAAAAGAAAAACAAAAATTAGAATGGAGAAGAAAAATTTAAGAAAATTATACGTACAACAAAAAAAAAAAGTAAGAAAAACAAAAAGCTAACAGAAGAAAAAAAGAAAAAAAAGTTTTCCATAAGGATTCAATTTCATAAAAGTGTATTAAGATACATTTTTTTTTTTTTTTATTCTGTGTATACCGTCATCGTCATCATGCCTATATACAACAACCAATTTTGTTTATTTCTCTGTTATTATATACTTTACAGGATAATCAAAAACTTAAAGAAATTGAGAGATTACTGTTAGTTTTGGTGAAAGGATTGTTTATATTTTTAGTTTGATTTTTAGTATTTTGCCATTGATCTTATTTAATCTTTTGAAATATATTTTATTTGTCATAAATATAAATCTAAAAGTTTGACCTCTATCCTTTTATACATACATACATTCTATCCTCTCTTATATTTACAGATTTTTGTTTTTTTTTTCTTCTTTTATTTTTGTATCCTTGATATGTACTTTGAGAAAAGTATAATGAAACTATCAGTAATTTCTGTTTTTGTTTTGTTTTTGAAAGATAAAAATAACAAACAAAATAAAACGATTTTTAGATAAATAAGTTTCACCTTGTTGTGTGTTATGTTATCTTTGTTTTTTTTTTTGCTTTTTTCTGTTATTTAGAGGATAACTAGAAAATATGTATACATGATCATTATCCTCATCATCATTATCAAACAATTTTATCAAACGAGGTAGAAAAGTTATGTTCATGATTTTTTTTTCTCTCTTCTTAATCTTTTATGTGAAAATCTTCGAATCAATTCAATCAAATCATATTAAAGAAAACTATGTATATGAATGTATCTTGTCTTCATAAAATAGTTTCGATTTTATTTATTATTCTGAATTATGGATTTTTACTTTTTTTTTTTTTTTGTTATAGTTTCTTATGTTCAATTTCTCATGTTAAATATAATTTTTCTTCTCATATTTATTTCTCTGTATACAAGATGATATTCAAAAAAAAAAAAAATTGAGAGACAGAAAAAAATAAATAAATAAATAAAATAAAGTGGTTTGTATCTATATACAGAATAAAAAGGAAGACGAAAAAAAGTAGATATATACATCCCTGATGGCTAAGCAATATTATCCCTTAAATGATCCGTACATCATATGATATAGAAAAAAAAAAAATAATAATAAAATGAAAAACTTTAACTAAAGAGCTTATTAGCGAGTTATTAGATACGTAAATTGTTAGTTTGTTAGTTAAAAGGATGAAAAATTGATATAGTATTAGTATAGCAGTAGAAGAGTGGACTATATGTCTTTTGATAATTTACGATTCTCAAGGGAATTGATTCTCACAAAAAAAAATATTATAATGAATGTGTATCTAAAATTATGTATATAAAAAGTATTTATATGTATTGTCCGATTTTTGTTTCACATATGTATTTATATTTTTTTTCTTTTTTCTGTTTTGAAAGTAAAAATAATAAAATAATATGAGACTATGTTATCAAGTTTTCTTGATATATGAAATTTTTTTTTTTTTCCACTTCTTCTCTAATATTAAGT
The DNA here is from genome assembly GCA_939192795.1 of Bombylius discolor. NCBI lineage: Eukaryota > Metazoa > Arthropoda > Insecta > Diptera > Bombyliidae > Bombylius > Bombylius discolor. The sequence goes on along the minus strand of OW584241.1, from coordinate 13,362,793 downwards.
TTTATTTGAATACATTTTTATATAATTGTATACGTCAAGGATATTTTTTCTCTATTTTTTATTTTTACCAAAGGATATCAGATATGTATTATCATCTAAATTGTTGTGTCTGTATGAAAGTATAGAAAGTAGTATATGAAAGGAGAGAAAGAAAAAAAAAATGGGAATTTAGTGTTTTCCTGAAATTTGTTATAATAACGCGTGCCTACATGATGATTCAGCAATTCAGTGGCAAATATCCTTTAAGTATCATATGAATGGCTATAAAGAACAAATTATTATCTCATGATATGGTATAGGGGATAAATGAATAAAAAAAAAATTATAATGTAATAATAAAGAAAAATTGATATATGAAAAAAAAAAAAAAAAAAAGAATTGAAATAGAGAAGTTTTTCGCGTTTTTTTTTTTTTTTCTTTAGAGGAGATTCTATGAACATTTCAGCGAATAGATTTAATTTGCATGTGTTATCTTTATAAAACATATATAGAAGCTTTACAAAAATTTTGGTGAATCGGATTTTTTTTCTTTTCAATTGGGTTTTTTTTTTTTTATTGAGCAATTTCAAAGGATAATTTCTAAATTTTACATATAACATGTAGTTTGTATGTGAAAAATATTTACTTGATATGTTGTATAAAAAAAAAAATTACTTATTTTTCATTTTCTTGAAAATTCAAAAAAAAAAAAAAATTATCATTTCTTTTAAAAATTTAAATTTTTATTTGTCACTTAAATAAAACTAAATTGGTTTCTATTTAAATGTCTGAAAATTAAATTGTCTTTATGAATATAAACAAGAGAAAACAAAAATATCCTTTTTTCCTTCAGTATCTATTTTCAGTTTAAATGTATGTATCTATATAATTAGTTTTTCGTATCACATTTATTTTCTCTGACTATATCTATAACATATATAATGGCGTTTACTTAAGTAGTAGTCAACCAATAGGTTAGCAACACACACAAAAAAAAACAATTAAAATTATGAAGAAGATCAAAATACTCGTCCATGTAAAAATGTATAAAAGAAACTATCTATAATAGAAAAAAACGTGGGTGGTAATAATAAAAGGTTCATTTCATTTTTCTGATTTTAATTTAATTTTCCCTTCTTTGAAATTTATATCCTTCTTTAAGCGAAAGTCGATATACCTTTAATAGTTTTTTTTTTTTGTGTTCATCATCGATATTTTTCTTAAATAACAGATACAAAGAATTTAAGATATTTCTAATCAATCTTAATTGGTATACGCCCCCAAGGTTATAATATGTAAATATACATACGTTTTTTTTTATATTTTTTTTTATTTTTTTTTATTTTTTTTTTTTTTTGGAAAATTTTTAAATAAAAATACAAGATGTTATAACAGTCTTGTTATTGATCGATATAATACATTGCGCACGTGGATCCTTTTAAGAGTTTTTTTTTTTCAAAAAATATTGCGGTAATATTGTTATGTGTACATGAATAAAAGAAAAACTAACATTAAATATTTTGTAAAAGAAAGGAATTCAATATATGTTCTTCAAGAAAATTAGAAAACAAAAAAAAATTCTTCATAGATGGTTAAACATTTCCATCTGCAGTTTATAAAAAGGATACAAAAAAAGAAAAAATATTTAAATTAAGAAAACCTATGACCCCTATAACATTGTTAACAAATATTTTAAATTTTTATTTTAATCATCCTGAAATACATACATATGTACTTATATCTATTTATTCTTGTTTTTAAGACTAGTCAATTTTTTTTTTTTTCAATAATCTTGAATTTTATTTTTATTTACAAATTTTATCGTCTTTGGATATTTTTTTTGTTTGTCTAAATTGGTAATAGAAAAGATTTCTAATCTAAATTTATCTTAAGAAAATGAAAAATAAAATAAATAAATAAAAAAAAAAAAAACATAAAAGGATCACACAAACTCTGAAATTTTTGAAAATGAATTTTTCGTATGTAAACTAATACCACGTAATACACAAATTAATTTCAAGCAAGTGTCTATAATTACTTTTTATACTGGATTTAGTAGATCTTTTTATTTCTTTTACGAATATTTTTTCTTTTCTTTTTTATTGTACAATTTTATTTTTTTTTTATTCTGTTAAAACTTGAAAAATAAATTTTATTTAACCTAGATAATCCTTTCGGTAAATAATTATTTAATATACATATATAGTATATAAATGTATATAAAATTCCATTTTGGCAATTATTTTTGTTATTGTTGTATTTTCTTAATTTGAAAATAATTACTTTTACTGTTATTTTTTACCCTTCTTTTTTACACACATATAATTTTTAACCCATCATCATCATCTTAAGAAAAAAACAAAAAACAACACAAAAAGTGAAGAAAACAATAAAGAAAAACCATATTTTAAAAACAAAAATTATATCAAAAAATCCAATAAGACAATACAATAAAAGACAAAAATTACAAAATTTTCTAATTATTTTTGTTGATGGGTTCACAAGTTTACCTATTTTTCGCTTAATAAATTTTTTAAATCCTTAATCGCGCGACATATACAATGAATATTATTTTACATAAATATCTATAATACACACACACACACAATTAAATAAATTTACAAACACGCAAAATAGTATATGCTTTTACAGTGATTTTTTTTTTGGCAATTTTACTTAAATCTGGTAATGAAGAAAAATAAAAATAATAAAAAAGCCAAAAATTAGAGTAAAGTTTTATAAACTTTTTCGTAATTTTCTTTTGTTTTTTAGCTTTTTTCTAATTTTATTTTATTTTTTTAATTTTTGGTGGTTTGGTTTGAAAAAAAAAAAGAAAACTTCCAATTACCGTTCTTAAGGGCTTTACGCATTTGGCAAAAAAATAATAAAAAGAATGATGAGATTTTCTTAAAATACGTATTATATGTATATGAACAAAAAAAAAAAAAAAAGAAAAGGGGTAAAAAGCCAATTTCTTAAGTCTATTTTACCAAAAGGATTTTATTTATCTCATGATACTTTAAAAAAATATATATATATATAACATTGAAAGAAACGAATAACTGTTGTTTTAGTTAGTTTAGTTAGTTGGTTTGTTTGGTTGATTATTCTATGTAGCTTATATTATTGAAAAATTTTTAAAAGAAAAATAAAATTATACTATAGAGTGATTGTGGTGGGGGTGGATAGAGGTGGTGGAGGTATGTATATAAATTTATGTAAGTTAAGCGATGCGGTAAAATGGGTTTGAAGTGATTTTAATTAATAAAACTTTTGTTATAAAATAAAATATAAAATATCCACGAAATATATAAATTCTTTGTGGAATTTAATATATATATATTTTTTTTTTCAAATATTTAAACACCGAAATATGTATTAATTGAAAATATTTCGTGTTAGAAAAAAAACAAACAAACAACTTTAAAAGAAAAAAGATTTTTGGATAACAAAAATAAAAATTATAAAATACACACATAATGTGTTTTTGTATCTTTTTCAAGTTAGATACAATTCGTAATTTAGAATATTCAATTATTACAAAAGAATTTTTTTATTTAATTTAAACTAAAAAAAAAAAAAGGACATTTTATTGAAATTTTTTTTTTTATTCGTTGTGAAAGAAAATTAGCATTTATCTTCTGCTTTATAGATTTTATACTGCATAAATAAAATGTGTATATTATTATATAAAATGTTTTAACTACAATTTACAGTTACACATGATTAAATATGTTTTAAAATTAAAAATTAAATTAAACAATGAAAAAAAAAAAATAAAAATAAATAACCAAATCTATTGTTCATTTTGTAGTATTTATCTAACCGCATTTTCAGAACAAACGTTTTTTTATTTTTTTTTATTTTATAACCGGGACAAATCTGTAACAAAACAACTGCCACAAATAGTGTAAAAATTTGTGCAACATATCATTTACAAAAAAGAAAGAAAAAATAAAAATAAACATAAAATCGCATTAAAAATGAAACGAATTTGCAAAAAAAAAAAAAAAAACAAAATAAAGAATAGGAAGTTTTTTTTTTTTGTGAATAGTCTCCCTTTTTAAAAAAAAAAATGTTTGCATTAATTTTAAATTCCACCCACTTTACATCCAGTTTACAACTCATCCTTAATATGATGTTGTTTTTTTTTTTATGGTGTTATGTAATTTTGTTTTTTTTTTTTCTTTGAAAAGTTCAAAACAGTACCTATAAATATTTTTCACTTAAATTCGACCCCTTCTTATAAAATCTACATACATACATGATTTTTATTTTTATACTTTCTAAATATAAAATATATGTTTATACTTAAGAAATTGCTATCCTGGATTGATACAGTTTTTTTTTTTTGTCATATAATTTATATATGGCAGATTCGCGTATACGGTTGAATTTTAGTCACTTTTTGCAATAAAATTAATGATCTGAAGATATATATCGACAGAAATACTGATATCAAAATTTATTGTCATATACACACACCCTTTTTATTGAATATATTACACATATTATCTATTTATAGTTTTGTTGTTGTTACTGTTTAATATACGCGATTATATTAGATACAGGAAGGATAGAAAAGTATATATATGTATATGAAATATACTTTCAATGACAATTCATTCATAATAATGCACGCATGTTACTAAAATTTACTACTATTTTCTATCAATATCCTACATATACATAATAATATCAATAGATACGTCATATATTAGTTAAAATAATGATGATAGAATCTGATTTTAGAGGGAATTTTTAAGATTTTTGTTATGTTAAATATTCAATACGTGCGTATATAGTAACTAACTGTATTTATGTATATAAATATAAAGTAAAATGCATTACATATATACACAGATAGTGATATCCTTTTTTTGCGAACAGGATGTTCATAAATGGATTAAATTTAGTATAGACATCCCGGAAATAAAATTCATCCGTAACCAATTACTGAATTACAGAAAATTTTTTCCAATATATCTACCGATAGAGTATAACACGTCAATTGATAGATACTCATATATATAGAATAAATTTAATATGTACATACTTTTTCTTGTTTTTGCTTTTTTATGTAGTATATGAACATTGTTCATAAATATGATATACTTTTGTTTCTCTGCCTGTTGAGTATTCAAAAGATGAATGCATTGCCAGATAATGTGTAAATGTAATGAATCATTCAAATATATACATACTCAACTCAAAATGACAGATTCGGATGTTATCACAAACAAGGGTAATTGATTGGAACTGTTTTGAGTTAGTTACATAGATAGAATTTTTTTTGTTTTTTTTTGGATATAAAGTAAAAGTATGAAAAGATTCGTAAAAATAATAATAGAAAAAAAATTATTCATGTCATGATTTTATAACTGTGAAAAAAAAAAAATCTGTGAATTGATTGATGAAAGAAAGAAAAAATAATTTTTTGGAAATAATTTTGAAAAATTCGATTTTTTTAAATCAAAAATAAAAAGTGAGTGGAAAACGAGAAACGAGGAGGTCTCAATCTCAAACATTCAAAAATTATTTTATCCAAATTTTTTCTGTTTTGTTTAAGCTCAATAACAAAACAGTCAGAAAATATTCGAAAGTACCTACTACCTACTTGTTGATAAGTTCATGCTTTTCTTGAATTGAGTATCAACTCTCCAGATTGAAATATAAAAATAGGGATTTCCTAGCAATTTAAATGTGTGAACTGTTAAAAATATTTCTTCATAATATTCGAAAAAAAAAAGGATTTCTACAGTGAAAATTATTTAGGTACATATATTCTATTCTGGCACCCAATTCTGGTTATTGAAAAAATCATACATGTATTTTGTTTTATGTACAGTTTTACGTAGATTCTGAACCATAAGTTGGTTGTTGAGGTAAATATTTAATTTCATATTGATATAATTATTTGAAAAAATTCTCTGCTTGATTATTATTCATATTTTCCAGTAAGAAAAAATTTCACGTGATGGAAATTTGTAGGATTAAGTTCTAAAAAAAAAAAATTGGCAGTTCGAAAATTTTCAGTAATAAAACTTAGAACTTTCATCTTTTTAACTGTAACATCACCTTTAATTTTCTATCTATTTGCGCCAGCGCTTTGTAAAAAAAGATATTGAAATGCTTCCTCAAAATATTTTCCGCCATTTTCTGTGAAAAGTCTAACACAGCCAACCGATTTGTTTTCTACGGTAAGCATTTTTCGTCTGAAAATGGGTTTTGTAGGTGTTTTTCTTTAAACCTAACAAGTTTATACAACGTGTCCTTGTTTTTATATTCTAACCATTTCACAAATAGTGTTCAATTTTTCAGCATAGTTTTCAATCTTTTTTAAAAAAATTGTGACACTTTGATAAATCGAATCAAATTAATCAAAACGTTATAGTTTTCTTTTAAAACTGTAAAAATTAATCTCAACTAACTTACTAACTTAACTAAAACAGGATACGTTTTATGTAAACGTAATTAGTTGATCGATTTTCTAAAAATAATCAATGAATTTATAGATCGTGAAAAAAAAAAAAAAATTAATAAATTAATTTTTGCAATGTAATATCTTTTCGAATTTTACGAAGAAAGTATTAAAATTTATTTTGCATATCTCGAAACTTCATCTTAATGTATATTTTTTTACCTACTTGAAAACAATAAAATATAATAATAATATCATTATTTTAACATTATCATTTTCAGAAATAAACAAAAAACTTTAAATTTGAAAATTATAAAACTTATATAAATACAAAATTATTAAAAGCATTCATACTTGAGTGGATTTTAGATTTCTCTAAAATCCCATAAGATTTAAAATTTTTATATATATATAAAAGTATATATGTACATATGTATCTGTGATATTATAAACCACATATTCATTGCACCACAAGAACCTTTTTAAAAGTAGATATCGTATAGTAGTTTGCTAAAATGATATTCAAAAGAAGACTTTTTAAGTATAATAAAAGTGTGTACTCGTCGTATGTAGAATACTATAATCGAAATGAAATATTAGAATGTGAATAGAATGTAAGATACCTTGTATAGTATATTTAAAATGAAAATTTTCTAATACACTAATGTGTAGAAATTATTATATTCTTATATGAATAAGAATAAAAATAAAAAAAATAATAAAAATAAAAGAATTAACAAGGAATATTTATATGCAATTTTATAAAAGTATCATATTTTCTATATATTTCATAAATTCATATTTTATCTTTTATGTATAAATTAAAGAAAACTACTTTTGATATAAATTCGTTTGTTGAATTGAATTTATAGTTGTTTTTTTTTCACATATGTACATATGTATGTAATATATACTATTGTACATGCATAGATACATTTTATTTATTTTAGTTAAATTTATCTTGAAATTCATACGTGTTTAACAAATCACAAAAATAATTTCCGTTTAATCTCTTTTGAGGTTTTTCAACAAACTTTTTCACTTATATGCTTTATATGAGTTTAATATAATATACAGTATGTAAAGTATAGATGCATGAAAATTTTTGTTATATGAAAGGTATGAGGTTTGAAGATGGAAATGTATTTTTTTTTTCTTCTCACAGAATAGCTGAATTTATAAAATAGTCGAAAAAATTAAAGAAAATCTTCTAAAATTTAAATTGATTTTTATTTAATTTTTTGGTACTTTAAGAGAAAAAAAGATTCTAATGATATTCACTATTTTATATTTAAGTAATACAATTAAATTACCTAGATAACCTATGTCAGTATATCTAGATAACTCACTATATTCCAAATTCCAATAACAAATATTTCTTTCCGTACCATTCGTCCTTGTTATCAAACTTGGTTAGTGTTTCTAAAGTTTTTTTTACTGCAAGACGGGTTAACCTAGCCTATACCAGTTCTCCACACTTTACCCGGACTTTTGAATGGCAGATGACTATGTAATCAAACTACTCAATACATCCGATCACAGTCTCAGACCGACCACATAAAAGATGAATATAAAGTTGGACTTCGACAATCGACATCGCAAGAGTTTTAGCTGGTGGAAATAACAGGACTTTAGTTTTAGAATAAGAAGAAGAAGAAGAAATTTTTCTTTGGATAAACTTTGGTTCTTTTTGATTCTAGAATTTTAGTCAGACTTGAATGAAATATTCTAATTCATGAGAGGTCTTATGTAAACCTTCCCTTCCTTTATTTCCATTCTTTATTGTTTTGTTACCAAATGCTACTTACGGATATGTATGTATCTTTATAAATTGCTTGCTGATTAAAAACGAATAATTTTTTCCTGAATTTTCCCAAATTTCTAGAAATTAGAAGCGTGAAAACAAGTTCAAAGTAAAAATAAATTTTTTCTTTATCTTAAAAGTAGAAAAACTTTGAAGGATGGATTCTTTTTAGTATATCATAACATTTCCTAAAAAAAATACTAAATCTTAAGGATAAACCATATTTTTTTTTTGTATAAGAATTGATTTCAAACACTTTTTTTATCAAAATTTGTAATCATTTGTATATTATTCACTATTTTGGTTTTCTTTTATTATTTTTTTTTTTTTATCATCTAATCTTTTATTTATACCTAAAAAACCAATAACACACGAAAATTTTATAAAAAAAAAAAAAAAAAAAAAAAAAAGGAATAAAAAGAAAATGCAATAAAACGGAATCAACGTAGCGCCATGTAATTGGTATTTTTTTCGGATGATTGTGTTCTGCTGATGGTGTAGAAGGGTTTTTTTTTTTATTTCTCTCGTGTTATATCATTTAATTTAAAAGTGTTAAAAAAAAAAAACTAGAAGAGAAAAACAAGAAATAGAAAACAAAAAATTTTATATGTATGTAATTTTGTCAAATAATACTTTTGTGTATGTATCCCTATTTTATGGTTTTTTATTTTTACGTTTTAAAGATTTTCATTTTGATAGTTATTGTATGTTGACTAATATTACGGACGGTATTTGTCCCTTTTTTTTTTTTCCTTGATTTTCTTTTGATTCTTTTGAAAAGTGTGACAAAAAAAAAAAAAATTGTATATACACAAATTACTATCGACAATAAATATCTACATTTACATATATGTATGCACATGTATGTGGTATGTATGTTTCTTTAAAATCAGTATCCTCTAGAATTTCTTTATAGTTAGCATACAATGAAAATAAAATCAAAAAAAAAAAAAAAGGAAAAAAAAAAAGGAATTGAAAATTGGTTCAAAGAAACAATAAAAGTTTTCAAAATTACAAAGTCTAAAGTGAAAAACAAATTTATTGTTTTCAAGTATTAACTTTTTATATATCCATTCTACATGATATACGGAACGATTGAGAGTTGATTTGTATTTTATTCGTTATATCGTTTAGAATTTATCCATTCTGTTTTGTTTTTTGTTTTTTTTCTTCTTTATTTGGTGTCATTTGTATATTTTTACAAACATGTTTGTATGTATGAATCTAATATAAAAAAAACAACAACAAAAAAAAAAACCATATATTACCGATGAGAAAAAAAAAAGTGAGAAAACAATTTATGTATACATATACAAAGCAAAACCATTGATTGAGTGTTGATGACGATTCATGTTCTTTACAAAAAAAAAAAAAAAAAAAATTTTTAACCCGTTTTTCTTACACGAAAAGGGTAAAAAAATTTTACAAATAAAATGTTGAATCAGCAGCTATTTTATCTTTTACTAAATGAAAGCTATTTTCACTTGATTTTTTACTTTATTTTATTTATTTATTTATTTATTTTTTTATCCAAAAAGTTTTTCATTTTTATACGATTTTTGCTACCTTCCATACCATTTTTTTTTTTTTTACACCAAATAATCCTTTTTATTTTCTATCCAATTTTTGTTATATTTTTTTTGGTTTGGAAAACAAAATATAAAAAAAAAATAAAATGTACAAAAACTTTTAACGTAAACTAAAATAAATGAGAAATAAAAAATCAAAATTAATTTCGAAATAAGAAAAAAGAATACCTACACACACGAAAAACACAGTAAAATTGACAAAAAAAAAATAAAAAGTAATAAAATACGAAGAAGAAATGTAATTTTTTCCTAAAAAATAAAAAATTGTCATCATCAATCAAAGTCCTTGAGATCAACACCTTCATAGAAAAAGTATAACTTTACTCATCGTTGTCGTCCTTTTTTTTTTTTGTTTTTACAGAATGTTCAAAACTTTACCATTTATTATAAAATTCCGGTGAAGAAGAGTTTTAGCATACACGTATGATGTAGTTTTATTTTTTTTTTGCTTTTGGATAAGGATACGTTAAATATTTGTTGAAAAGTTGAAAATGGCTTAAAAAAATTCACAGTTTCATTTTCTGAAGATGAAAAAAAATTGAGAAATAAATAAAATTTGCATCTATCAAACGGAATAACATTTAAAATAAAAAATTTTATTTTGTTACTTTTTTAAAAAAAAAAAAAAAAAACAGTTAAGTGGTATACATTTTGTTAAGAACGAAATATATGATTATATTTTGTATCCTTTTTGTTATGATATTTTTATTGTTGAAACGTTATATATACATATACGGTCTTCGAAAGGATCCACCCGTAAGCCCTTTTACGAAAAGAAACACCTTTTTCGTGTTATCATCATAAGTAGTCAAGATATTTTATTTTTGCACATATTTTCATTATTATATTTTTCAAGTTTTTTTCTTATTTTAAAATGTACCATATATGAATTTTAGAGAAGATACATACACATTCTGAATGTGAAATGTAGATAGTTTTGAATATGATCCACATTTACCAAAGAATCATTGTTATAATTTTTAGGAATTTTTAAATTACTTTAATTTTTAAAATTTAATTTTAGAATATTTTAAGAAAGTTACACTATTACCGTGAATTTTCTAGTACTAGAATTCATCGAAATCCGTACTTTTTAAATAAATATAAAAATTTGGCATACAGAGTTGATTTATGAAACAGAAAACGTTTTTCTTGCCAAACTTTGTTTTTAACAAGGAGCAGTTTTTCTGAAACATGATTTCTTTTTAGAAACGAAGGCTTTTAAGATTGGATTAATAAAATAGAAAATTCAAATATACATGACAGTTCAGAGTCCTTCAAGGATTGTTACGCTAAGAAAGAAAAAGAGCATCGAAGTATAACATCGAAAAAATCTTCCTTTTCAAAGATTCGATGAAAATCAATTTTTTATTTATTAAATCCTTGTTTTATTCATTATGTCCTTCTGAATTTTCTGAATAAAGTTTCTGTTCTTAATAATCTTTTATTTTAATAATTTACTTTTTCCTTTTTACTAAAAACTAAACAATAAAAAAAAAATTGTCTATTTTTCTATTGTGTATTTCCATAGATAAAAATAACAAGAAAACAAAAAATAATAATAAAAAATGAGCAATATTGTTCAGAAAATTTTTTAATTTCTTCCTTTTACAATTATTCAAGTATCCGTTATTAATTCTTAGCTTTTAGGAAAAAAAAAAAAAAACGTTATCATATTCGTATAAGGTATATTTCATGTAAAAAAGTTACCTCTGTTCAAAAAAAAAAAAAAACAAAAAAGTACATGCATAGAAATAGAAAACAAAAGAATCATTCAGGATGTGGTAATTTTTCTCTTAATAATACATTTGGAATGTACATACATACATATGTACATATTCTTATATGCCTTAAAGCTACCTTTTGTGTACTATACTACTGTTGAATGAGTTCGGAATTTAAAGTGACACCTACATTGGTGTAAAATGAAGGACATATTATTTATTTTTGTGTATGAAAGAATAAAAATCACACTATATAGTATATGTATGTAGTATATAAAATGGTCGTTGGATTCCTATACTGATTAAGTTTTGATTGTATATGGTCTATATTGTATTGTTGTTGTTTCATATTGTACCTATACAAAGAAAAAATATTCCATAGGAAAACAATGTTTTGTTTTTCCTCAACATTCAATTCATAGTTATTCTACAGGAGTTGAAAATTAAAAAAAAAAAAAGCTCAGAAAAAAAAATTAAAAAAAAAAAATAAAACGAAAGAAAAAAACAAAAGTGAACAAAAAGATCGAACATATATTTTTGTAGAATATAATTTTTCAGAAAAATAAGCAACCAACACAATATACATAGCACCGTAAGCAGAAAAATTCTCATTGTGCATTCATTTCTAAGACAAAAAAAAAAAAAAAATAATAAAAAATAAAAAAAAAGAACATTGAAAATGAGCGTGGCAAATGACACCTCAGTGACATCTAATTTCCACCTCTCAGTTTTCTATGTTTTGAAATGATTTTTTTTATTTTCTGGAAAAATATATGTAGTATATAAGTTCCTTCAGGACATTTTTTTCTATTGTTCTCTTAAAATTACGAAAAAAAAAATCCTTATTCATACCTTATACATATTAAAATTTTTATTTCTTTTCGAATTTTCATCAGAATAATAAAAAAAAAGGAAAGACGAAAAAAAAAAATCTAAGGAACTTTTGTACCTTTCTATTTTTTCATTAAGAAAAAAAAAAAAAAAAAAAAAAATTGTTTTTTTGATTAATTTTTTTTTCACAAAAAATAAAGTTTTAAAGTTCTATTGTGCATGCATTTTGAATCTAAAAACGAAAAAAATATGAAAAAAAAAAAAAACAAAAACAAAAAGCTAAAAAGCAAAACGAAATTAAACAATTAGAAAATCGAATAATACATGAACTTTTAAATTGAACTGTGTTCAAACGATGTACGAGGATACAAAGAAAAAAAAAAAAAAAAAGAAAGAAGTAATCAGTATTCGTTGATTCGTTTTTTTTTTATTTATTTCTCCTAACTTTTTGACTTTCATTTTGATTTTAATTTCTTTTCCCTCATTTAATTGATCTGTACAAATATTTTCAATTAGTAAAAATACGAGAAAAGAATATCATCGTCTAACGATTTTATGCTATTTATCAAGAAAAAAGAAAAAAAAAAACACCCACACACAAACACACACACTAAAGAAAAAATGAATAAAAAAACATAAAAACTTTTTAATATTGTAAACCTTTGGTAAAAAAAAAAACTACGAAGGGTAATTTCAGCATATTACATTTTTTTTCTAATTCTTTTTTTTTTTTTTTTTGTATTCTTTTTTTTATCCCATAAGCATCAATGAGTATAGGAACATGGTCATATTCCAAAAAAAAAAAAAAAAACGAAGAAAGTCTTTCATAACAGACAATTCTAATAAGAATGGTGTAAAAACCGAACTTTTATTTGAACTTTTACCAGAAGCTAATAAAACTTTCTCTTCTATACTGTCTACTAAAACTTTTCTATTGGAAAAAAACAAATAAGAAAAAAATTACATTTTTTATTATTATTTTTTTTTTTGCATTTTCTTCAATTTTTTTGAACAGTTTTTTTTTGTTGTTGTTGTAGTAATCACTTGAATGTAATGTGAGTTAAAACATAACTAGAAAAGGTACTAACATTTGAAAATGTTCAATCTTTTTTTACGTTTTTACAAGTCCTACACTTATATGAATGTAAATTTTATATTTAAGATAAAAATAGACAAAAATATAAAATTTGTTTCGTCTCGAAAAAAAAAAAAAAAACAATGAAATTGAATTAAGAAAGAAAGAAAAAGTACAAAAGGTGGTTTGTAATATTATTAGAAACGAAGAAACAAAATTAATTGGACAATTTACTTGCAAAAGAAAAAAAATTAAGAAACAAGAAAACTTGAAATAATACTCTTATAAAGGACAAAGATAAAATTTTACGAAGGATTCAGGAGAAAGTGAAAATACTTAAAATTAAAGTTTGAAAATTTTTCATTTAATTATTTAAAATATTTTTTTTTTGTTTAACGGAAAATTAAAATATTATAAGAGAGAAACTCTTTAAATTTGAATACATTTTGCTATTTTCGTATCTTTATGTCATCTGAATTTTATAACCCAGTTTTAATTGTAACCCTTTTTTCTTTGTAATCCTTCTAAACTAAGATTTTATTATTTTACAATTACCACTAAAAAAATTTCTTACCTAATTTTATTTGTTATGAAAAATCTTGTTTTCTACTATACGTACTAATAACATCTTTTTCTATGAACGTATTGTGGTTCGCATTCCATGTAAAATTATGTATGTGAAAATACAGAAAAAACCATCTAATTAAAGTCCAGTGTTTTTTATATTTCAACAAAAACAAGTTGTTATTATAAATTATTCCAAAAATTATTTTTTCTAAAGTGAAATTATTTCAAGAATTTCTATTTTGTTTGTGTGTATACTTTACCATTTTCATAATGAAAACGTAACATTGTTTAAAGCATAATGCTGACCAAATAAATAATGATGCTTCACCTTGTAAGCAGCTAACAATACAAAACAAAAGAAATTTCCATTTCTAATATTTTTTCTATGAAAATCTCAAAAAAATATATCTTTAAGTTTATTTTTTTTTTTTTCTATCATCGTTGTAATCAACTAAAAATCATGTTCTAACATAACAAAAATATAAAAAATTAAGTCGAATTCTCATTTGTTTATAGCTTCGAGATGTTATTTTTCATTTTCAATAATTTTCAATAATTTTATTCATTTGATGATGACTACAAAATTGTGAATGGACACAATGGTCATAATGTTGTATTTTTCAAATAACGAAAACGAAAAAAAAAATAAAATTTTCATATTCATATGCATTGCATTGATTTTTCTAAAAAAAAAAAAAAAAAAAAATTTTTAGCCTGTAGTCATTTTCGGTTTTTCCTTTTTTTCTTTTCTAGAAAATGACCAAGTATTCATAAATATTATTATAATATCCTGACTAATTTTATTTTCATTTTTGTGTGTATATTTAATCAAAACATTTTTATTTGTTTGTGATTTTCTAAAGAAAATACACTGTTTCTTTCGTTTTAACTCAATCTCAGATACATACGTTTAATTTTTTTTTTATATGGATGGACACCCTTAAATTTATTAGTTGATTTGTTGTTAGTTGAATTTTCATAAGAAAAAGGATATAAAGTATATTATATAAAATATTTTACAGGATATAACGTTCACATGTACATATGTATGAGGCTCCTATACGTTTCCATACATGTTTATAATCATATCCCTTCTCTTTTGATTTTTTGTTGTTTTTTTTGCATATTGCTTTTCTTTTGAAATTGTATTTTTGCCCATTAATGATGATAGATTTTTACGATATGAATCAATTTTATACGCTTCAAGGGATTTTTATTTGTTGATTTGCTTTGTATGATAACATTTTTGGTATAATTTCGAAATAAAAAAAAAAAACAAAAAAAAATAAGAAAATAAGGTAAAATGTTTGTAAATGCAGGAAATGAATTACGGAAATAAAAATGTAGAAGCGTGTCTGTTTATGCAGTTTTCTTATGTTTTTTTCATTTTTGAATAATTTCACTTTTATATCTATTATTAAAGGACATGTGTATGTACGTATACATACATACATATATGATAATTTATTAATTTCAATTTTATTTAAAAATGAATTTACCATATTTGATAAAAACATTCTGAGATTTTTATAATTTTGAATATTTTTAGTTTGTCTTTTGGAGATTAGCGAAATATGAAAGCTATAATAATTCTAAATATCATTTTTGAAATTGTGATGAACAACCGAACAAAGTAAGCGCTTTTTGATGACTATTTTAGTTTAGTGTGTTTAGCTTATAAGAAACAAGTTAATTTGAGTAGGCCCTAGTTTACACCGCTGAAGATGATGCATTTTTTGAATTAATTTTTTTGAGTATCTGGTAACAGTATTAAAAGGTAATTAAATAGTAATCATATCAGAATTTCGAAAATCCTTATTTAACCAATTAGTGAAAACAATATCTAAACAATAGTTTAAAATGATGACAACATCGAAGAAGGGTTAAAATTCATATTTTGAACGTAACTAAAAAGTGTAGGAGGTTTGGGTATCCTACATCAATGATTTAGGTGGTAACTGAGAACAGCAAACGACGTGGCATTCGGTAGCTCAGTGGTTAGAGCATTTCTTCGGCAAAGAAAACGTTCCGTGGTTCGATTCCCGGCCGAGTCGAATGTCGTTTTTTCCATGTTTTTCTGATACTACAAAAGATACTTCAAAAATAAGAATTATTTGGTTTGAAAAAAATTTAAAAAAAATAAAAAATATTAAACAAATAAAAATGGTTTATCGTATAGAATTTTTGTTATTTAATTACGTTGAATATTCAAAATTAAAATTTAAACATTAAATAAAATATAAAATAAACTAGCTTCATTTTCAGAACAAAAACAAAAAACATATATGAAGTTTATGATCTTTACTTACCATTATTTTAATATTCTCATGATATTTTGTTTAACATTTAAATTTTCGTTTGTAATACACAAATTTTATATGAGGTCCAGTCGAATATTGAGTTTGTTAGTTGTATAAATATGTATATACAGAGTATAAGGATAAAATAACGGATATTATAATATAGTATTCTATCATATAATACATACATACATACATATGTAGTATATGTATATGAAAATTTTAGTTGTCATACATATTTCTAATTAATTGACGCTTATCTCATTTAGCGAATCTAAACGTTTAGCAGCTTTTGGCTGTTTCAATTTCAGATTAAATATGCTTGTTAGAATATAAAATAGACAACGATGACGACAACGATGATAAAATCCTATGACTTTTAGGCTCTATTATAAGTATTAAAATGGTATTCAAATGTATAAAATATAGTAGTAAAGTTAAGTTAAACTATTTTATAAATATATGTTATTTAAAAAAATACATATGTACACACATACAGATCCAGCACGCATACATACATACATAGTTAGTTTATTCATTTTGTTCAATAGTTAAAAATTATGTAAAACAAACATAACGCAATTCAAAATACTCATGCTTTAAATTTAAGCCTATTTTGTAATACATTGGATTAATAGTTAGACTATAAAATAGGGTCCTTCTCATCCTTGTATCTATTCACAAAATATATATGTATTTATAGAGAAAATGATTTTTTTTTTTATGGTATGTACTGTTAGACTGGCAGTGTGGAAAAACTTACAAAATAAACTAAAATTATTTGCTATCGGCAATCAAATCTAAAGAGCAAAATAACTTAGTGTATTTTATTTTTTTGTTGTATCTACAAAATATTTTAGGAGAATGTATATGTATGAATTTTTGTCTCATAGTGAAATAATAAAAAAAAAACACAACAAATTCTCTTGTTTATATGAAATCTCTATAAAAAAAAAAAACAAAAATTGAACAATATTTATATCAATTCCGAATGAGTGTGTATAGAATCAGTAATTGCTATTTAAATTCTCTCAAAGGAATACTTAAAAGTAGTATGAGAATTGTGATTTTATATTTTTTCAGGTATTAAAATATACATATTTGTAATTTGTTGCATGAAAAAGTTTAAATACATTTTTAAAAAAAAATTTTTGAACAAAAAAAAAACAGAGAATTTAAATTCATCTCGTTAGCTTTTTTATAACAAAGAGAAAAAAAAACAAAACTTAAGCAACATACTTTTTTTTTCGTTTTTTTTTTCGTGAATAGATACTTTTTGATATCACGTTCACTGTAAAAATTATGATAAAAAAAAAAAAAACAAAAACAAAAGTGAACATAAAAGGGCTCAAAAATAAAGAGAAAATCTTATGACTATGTGGTCATGAAATGGCAATAAATAAGTCAACATGGAATAAATTTTTATTTTTATCTTTCATAAAAATTTTTACATACCGCGTATTTTTTGTAATCTACTTTAAAGTTTTCCATCATAGAATTATCCTAAAAACACGAGGTTTTTTTTTTTTTTTTGTTTTTACTTGTGCTGGATTTTTTTTTTTAAATTTTTTTGTAAACGTTGGTGATCTCTCTGGACGCTTTCATCCTTAACATTTTATATCCTTGTGATATCATATAAAACATTATGAAACAAAAACAAAAAAATTAGAGAAAGAAAAAAAAAATAATAAAGAAAAGAGGCTTTCGTGTGACAAAAGTTTTTTTTTTTTTTTCTGTTTCATAATTTTATTTCTCTCTGCTAGGATTCAAAGTATAAAAATGTTGAACCCTCTGAACAAAAAAAAAAATTTCTCGTCTTTGTTTTTTTTTTTTTCAAGCTAATTCACAAGATTTATGTTGTGATGTCATAGAAATTCATGATAGGAGCTTCAGAAAAAAAAAAAATGAGCAAAAATAAAGAAAAAAATTAATACTTTCATTTTAGTAAGTTTACAGACAAGTATATAGAGAAATATTTTACTCCTATTTTTTATTTTTTTGTTTTATTAATGACGGAAAGTTATTCTGGGCAACAAAAAAAAGTAGATTATGTTGAAACTTAAAAAATGCTTTTTTTTTCTAAGAGGTAAAAATAAAAAAATAAAAAATTCAAGAGAAAATCATTATTTAAAATTTATTGTGAAATTTTTAAATAAAACAAAAGTATAGAATATAAGATATTCATGTCATGTAAATTGATGTTGTTAATTTAAATGTTTTATCATATATAAAAGATTTATTTAAGGAATTGAATGAAATTCAATCAAGATTTAAATTTCCCTTCAAGATATCTTCATTTAATAAATTATTGAAATTGACCACATAGTTTGGACTCCAATAAAAAAAAAAAAAAAAAACTTTTTCTTATGAAGATGTGGTAATTAAAGAATTCAGAAGTATCTTTTCTTATGAAAAACCAATTGGAATGAAGTGAAACGCATTTAACTAATTAATAAACCATATCTATATTGTATATCTGTCAATTACTCTAATTTAGATATCTCAAAGGGGCAGTTTATATTCTTATGATACGATTCTCAATATTATCAAATTCATTTTTGAATCTGTTTAAAATGTGAATGAATGACATGAATCTCAATTGTATTGAATCATTTTGTATCTGTACTATAAGTTGTCCATTTATGGAACTTTTGATCATATTTCTCTTACTATATGTTTATAAAAATTATATCTTTTCCAATATATTAATATGAATTGGCTAGCCAGATAAATAGGTAGGTATATGTACATATGAAAGTGATATAATACACCCTGTATATATACATTAAATTGTGTAATGTATATGGTATGTTGTTTGTGTTGAAAGATTTCACCCCATATATACATATTTAAATTGTATGTAAAATCAGAATAATGCAGGGTGAAAGTATAAGATAGTATACAGTTTAGATAAATGAGCTTCTGATAATAATATATGGGATACGATGAGATGGGTAAAATGGTCAAGGCCGGTTCTCTACTTTTATACTATAAAGAGGGACCTTTAGTGACCATTTTGAATGGTTACTTCTGTGTTAACAGGGTTTAAATTGCGTGTTACAGGAATACCAATTAATTTTGATTACTTGTTCAAAGTTTAATGTCTATGAAAGGATACAATCTTTTTTATATATATAAAAAAGAAAATAATAATCAGAAGAAATATTGTAATATTCTCAATATCTACTAACATGATATTGTAAGTTAATGTTCGGTTCGTTAAAAGAAGATATGAAGCAATTGACATTTTGGGATATCTTTAAAAATAATCAAGTAAAGGAGGAGCAAACAAGAGATACATACATAATGTTTAATTTATTATACATATTTTGTTAAATTTACTTTCATTTTAATTTGATAAAGTTTTTGTTATATAAAAATGTACATTTATATCTAAAGTAAGTGGAATAAGTAACGTAAAAGGACAAAAAAAAACAATAATAAAGAATTGTATGAGTAATTATATAAGAAGATATATCAATTCATGTTGAAGTGAAGGATCAAATTAAAAGATTTATGGTATAATTTTTGAAAATAAGTTTTAATTTAACTTATAAGGATATATTATATCCTTAATTTAAATTTAAGAATAAATTTAATTAGAAAATTTGTATATATTTATTTTTAATTAGATTTTGTGTATTGTGGGTTTTTTTCTTTAAATTTTCTTAAGATTTAGTTTTTGAAAATTTTTTTACTACTTTCAATTCACAGATAATTAAGAAATATTTTGTCTTGAAAACCACTTTTCCCTCTTTCTCTGTACTTTGTGATTTTTGTTTATTATTTTTTTTTCTTATAAATTTACTATGGTGACCCGTCTAAAAATTATTAAGTCTAAAAATTTTGTTAGAAGGGTTAAAAGATTCTGTTAAAATTTACTTTAATATATGATTTGTATTTATCAGCTGAAATGATAAATCAACTATATTTTGAATAATTTCTTTAATTATTAATTAATTCTTGAAAAAATAAAAAAAAACTTAATAATTACATATTTCAAAAGATCTCTCCACCCAAAAAAAAAAAAAAATTAAAAAAAAATAAAAACGAACTCATTGAAATTTATCCTTGAAATCTTTTGTAATTCTAATAAATAAAATCATCAAAACAATATTCATATTCGCAACGAAAGGTGAAATCGAGTGCAAAAAATCGTTTGTTTCACCCTAAAGGCAACACATTTGAACAGCAGTCAGTTTTATTCATCAATCTTTTCCCTTTTTTCATATACAAAAAAAAAAAAAGAAGCAACAACTAAAAATGAGTATTAATAAAAGTGAGGGTTATGATTGTTTTTCATGCTTCTTTTTGTGTTAAAATATATACTTTATATTGTAGGTACATCTACAAACATACAAATACCTTTTTATTGTTATTTACAAGTTATCCTAGAAGGTGGATGGGATATATACTGTGTGCACTCTTAACGAAAATGCGAAAATAATATCTCTGTACTTTCAAAATGAAAATATAAATGAAAAACCAAAACAAAGAAAGTAAAAATACACACATAGAGAGTATATATAGGTACATATTTAGAAGAGTGATTGCATTATTGTTCATGTTTACTTTTCGGCAAAATTAATACTAAATTTTTGTGTAAGGAGATATTTTAGAAGTATTAAGTATATGCATACTTTAATATAATATAATAGATAAGGTAGAAAATTTAATGGACAAAGGAAATGCTTTGAGAAGTTTTCAAGATTAAGATTGAAAGTGAATGTAAACATGTTATAAAATAGGGAGTTATTGTGTAATTAAAGGGTAGAAAAGTAATAATATAAAATGAGAAAATAAAGCAAAGAAGGTAAGACAATATTAATACAACATTTAATTTTAATATTAATCATATACATATATCTAATTTGTTTTGGAAAAAAAAACAACCTATAATCGTGACTGCAGAAATAAAATTAACCCTGTGAGTATGGTTGGTGTCCAAAGTAGTTACCTCCGAAAAAAAAAAAGGTTTTTACACACTTTATATAAAAAAAAACTATGTGTCCAGACTATTTTCTTCGTGGAAATTTATATCCGAAAGTTTCATTACAAATACAACACAGTCCTAGGAAATGGTTAGAACATGTTTTTTTTTTAGAATTTTGTGTGGAAGCTTTTTGTGGAAACACACTGTGAATATTCGTAGAAAAATCTATAGAGTATTTCCAAATTGCAGGAAAATATGAGGATTTGTCCACTTTAAGTTGATTACAAAAGAGAATGCATAGAAAAAAACGAACTATTATAAAATAAAAAAAATTTTTAAAAATTTGAAATAATAAAAAATGCACTTATTATCATCCTGTATTCATCAGTGCTTATTTTATTATTGTTTTTTTTTTTTTCGCATATTTTCTTAACTAAACTCAATACGGGCTTAGGTCATTACACTTTCATTAAATTTAATTTCTCATATTAATTAACATTGAACATACATATAAAAAGCACATATAAATTTTAAAAGTTCACATTACAACTAATCAAAATGAGTAAATAACGCAGAATTTAAATGCCTGTTCATTATTATTTTTTATTTTTTGAAAGATGACAAAACTCTAGTTTACTTTTAAAGTAAACAGTTTACTTTATTTTTATGAGTGTACACCCTTTATTATTATTATTATTTTTTTTTTTTTGCTTTTGCCTGTTAATTATTCATTTATACATTTTAATAAACTTTAATTGCTTTTTATACTTGGGAAAATTTTTTTGATGTTCATAAATTGAGGTACTGTATACATAAAATAGCATACATATACATACATATATAGTACATTATGTATACATTCGTAACACATAGGCAAAGAATTCCTTCTACTTATATTGTCTATTAAAATTCATCTAAATAAAATGTGTGTACTTTTACTTTGCATGCAACTCTTTTTTCTTTTTCTTTTTTCTTTTTTTTTTCATGATCTAATAATCCACGTCATTTAATAAGAGACATATGTTCGTATCAAAATACAAAAAAAAAACAAAAAAAAGAAGATAATACAGTATAAAGAAAAATATTCCAACAAATCTTAAAATGTAAAAATGTATGTATGATCATTTGATCAAAAGATGCCGTAAAAATGTTACGGGAAAATATCAAGAATTGTAAAATATCTAATATTTAACTGATCCTCTTCAACTTTTCAAATGATAGGGTTAGATCAAATTGTGTGTATACATACATATATGAATCTATATCTTGTATCTAATAGACGTATAGTATGATAATATCACATTTTGTTTTATGTAATTAAAAAAAAAAAAAAACATTGTTTAGAAAATAGAAAAAAAAAAAAGAAATTATGTACATTTTGAAATAAAAATGAACCGAAAAACATCTATTAGTGTCAGAATATGGTATTAAATACATTAAAATTCACATTTTACACTTGTTTTTAAAATACTATATACGTGAGTACTTTGTGTATGCTATATGATTAAATTTAACGTATATACATATTTATAAAATGTTATATTATATCTTTCAGGAAGAAGTTACATTATATATACGTATGTATCTATCGTATATAACCAATCCAACTCTTTTAATTTTATGGTGTTATAATAAATTCTTAATAAATAAAAAGGGAAATCAAGTGCGCTTATATGCCATATAAATAATTGTCAAGTTACACCACACATATAAATATTCTATTCGTTCTGGGTTTCATAATTTAACAAAGTTCACACGGTTTAAAAATAGTACATTTACTTATGTATGTACAAACGTATAATACTTAACTATGTGTCAATGATATGTATGAAATTTATACATACATATATGGGGAATTTATATTGTAAAGTTATATAATGTTATATTCTTTGTTTTTTTCTTTAATTCCAGAGTTGATTTAAATATGTACCCTGACTAATTCATAATGAAAACACGTGAAACATGTGTGGTGTTTGTTTTAAATTGAATTTTTCAAGTAAAAGAAAATTTAGATACTTAATAAGATTTCATCTTAAATTTTATAAGATATAATCTTTAAAATGTAAAGTGTTAAAAAAAATATCCTTACACCTCATTTTCTGTTTTTTTTTTTTGTTCTTGGTCATTCTTCAACAACATATTCAATTTCCTTTTTTGATTTATTGTAATTTAAAAGAACTTTTATATCTTAAAATTTGATTAAATAAAAGTTATGTTCTTACAAAATGATGTAATAAAAAGGGGGAATAAAAATTATCTACCTTTAAATTTTTGATATATACTGTTTTGTTATGGAATCCAATCTCGTATATTTTAGCATTCAATTTTATAATTCTGAAAATATAACAAAAAAGGATAAGTTAAAATAGAAAAAAAAAATAAAATAAGATAATATTTGGTCATACACATCATATTAAAAGATCTCAAAAGAATGAAATACGTCTTTTTTCCCTTATTTAAAAAAAAAAAAAAAAACCAAAATAAAAGAAATTGAAGGGTAAAATTGTGGTCAATCTATAAAAGAGTTGTGTCCATAACCGGAACATATGTAATCCAAAAAATATTCTCAAAGGATTTTTATTTTTAAGAGAAAAAAATAAATATGTATAAAGAAAAAAGGATGATATAATATTGACGACATTTGACTCAATTTGAAATCATATGTCTTATGTCGTTTTAGTTCATGTATTTTATTTTTATTTCATATACGTATTTTATAGCATATATTCTTTCTTATTTCAAATTTAGACCTAAAAGGGTGAAAAGATTTCATGAATTTTTGTGTTTAAAAAAAAAAAATGGAAAAAAAGAAACGGACACGAAGATACAAAAAAAAAAAGAGAAGAAGAAAAAACATCGTCAAAATGTTTTATACCTTTTCATCCTTTTGAAATCCTTTAGATTTTTCACTACTGTATTATTATCATCCTTTTTTTTTTTTTCTTTTTTTCTTGGGACTTATTGACGGTTGAATGAAGAATATCAAATTTCCGGAGAAAATGAATCCTGCCACACATTTCAATTCAAAAAATCATATAAGAATATTTTTTCGTTATTTATATCTTCAAATTTAGATACATTATATCCTGTGGCCTGTGGTCATTTCATTTTATTTTCCTTTTTCTTTTTCTTTTTTTCAATGCTTAGGTAAATCAGGTTTTATGAATATTTTCATTTTCATTCAAAAAATTGGCTTATGGTTATGCAATATTTGAAATTTGATCGAATATTTTTGTTTGATCGAAAAATCAAAAAAAAAAAAAAAAAACAAAAAGAAAAAGAAAAAATTTATGAAGATTTGTTATTCTTTATGTTGAGGAAAAATAAGAAGGAAAAAATAAAAGTGTGCATAAGGATGTTTATTTATATTTTATGGGGATTTCAAAAATATAAGAAAAATGATATAAAAGAGAAAAGAATAAAAAAAATGAATCTAGAACATGAAAAAAATAATTTTTAATAAATTTTGACTTATAGGCGCACATGTCTTTTGTGTTTACTTAAAAAATAAAAAAAATTATTATTCGTATAAAAAAATCAATTTTTACTTCCATTATCTTATAACGCTAACGTTTTTTTTTTTCCATTATTTTACGTTACATTAAAATACTACGCACATTATTCAAGCATAAAATAATTTATCCTGTTGTTGGCAGCAATTAATCGAAATCTGTCAAAGAAATCTTTAAGAGTAGGTTAAAATCGAAAGGAAAAAAAAATGAACTTTCAAAAAATTCTGGTAACAAAAAAACAAAAAAAATATTATAAATCGAAAACAAATTTGACCTGCCTTTTTTCTTTTTTCATTTTGTGTGTTGTACATTTTCATAGTCACGAAATCAGAAGTAAAATAATATCAGAATCTCCTATCCTCCTATTCGAATGTATATATAGTAATTTTTTTTTTTTGTTTGTTTTTCTAATCTTTTAATGTTGTCTACAAGGACAAGGACATCATCTTACCAACCATTATAAACTAACAAGAAACATGTCCAGGCATTAGATCAATCATTTTTTATATTTACAAAAACAGAATGAGGACAAAAATGAAAAGAGAAAAAAAAAAAACCACACGTCAATTTTCATCGTTAAACGACATGTCAAGGCGAATTATTCGACGAATGACTAGACCACAGAATATTATGACGAAGGGTGAAAAGAAAAACAATATTGGAAAATATTTATTTTACGTTTATAGATTAGAAATTATTTTTTTTGTTGTTGTTGTAACATTTGAAAGTATTTAGAATATTAAAGATGGTGAAGAATGTAAGTATATGAGGTGTTGCATGAAAATTATAATTTACTATGTGTGCCAAATGAAACTTTTCACTTAAAAAAGTGTCTTGGTTTAACAATAAAGCTGGAGTTTCTCTAAATTTTATTTTTTCAATTGATACCTTACAGAAAGGCGGAAAACACCGCAAAACAGTTGTATCGGAAAAGTGTGTTGAAGGAGTTAATTTGGCACTCGGTGTTAATAACAATTTTTCTTAAAAAAAATAATTAAATGTGTGCAAATTTAAATGAAAAAGATTTTATAATGAACTTTGTTAAGTTATTTTTTTTAATTTTACAAGTATTTTGAAAAATTACACTAATTTTGTTATCCTCGTACCTCAAATGATTCTTACACCACACACTAAGTTTATCTCAAAACTAATAAATATTCAATTTCTTAGATAAATTATATTTTATTCACTGTGTGCAATACATAATTTTTAGAAATATAGCTAATTCATAATATAAATGAATGCAGTTGTCTTTTTATGTCAGTTTTTCTGCTTATTATATTTTCTCATTAACATTTTTTGAAGATCATTTGCCGTTTATTTGTCTGTTTAGTAACTTGAATTCTTTTTTTTTTTTTTTTTTTTTGTCATTTATTTTTTATGAAAAAAAAAAAAAAAACGATTTCAAAATGTTTTTCAATAAAAATGTAAATTATAAGAAAATCTAAATTACTGTATTGAAAAAAAAAAAAAAAAGAAAGAGAAAAAAGAAAAAAGAAATGAAATACCAGAACACAATGTACATTGCATGTTATACGTTATTGGAATGAAATCCGTCATCCTTGTTGATTATTTTTTACAGCGATCAACCGTAGATGACTAATGGATTGTTGGTTGACAAATTGTTTGAATTGTGAAAAATTATTTCACTTTGTAAAAACAGTTTTTTTTGTTGTTGTTTTTGATGTTTTTACACATAGCTACTATCTTTAGGATGAGGTATTTATGTACTTGTTATTATATTAATGTATTTTTTTTGGCTTTCTTTAAAAAAAAAAAAACAACCAGAAAAAAAAATCAAATACTTTAAAAAAACGATGTTCAAACGATTTTCACTTTCGTATGAAAAAATGAAAAAAAAAAAAACAAAAAACAAATTCTTGTTTGTTGCTAATGATGTCTATGGGAATATGGGAATTGTTTCAATTTAATTAATGTTTGCTTCCTGTGTTGTAAAATTAATTTGTATAGTTTTGTAAATTAGAAATATAGTTGAAAATAAAATGAAAAAATAATAAAATCGTCATTTTTTTTTTCTTCTTTGTTTCATAAAAAAAACGTTGTAATAGCAATCATAAAATCATTGGAAAAAGGATAAAAATAATCAGAATCATTAAAAAATTGCTTTTTAAACACTTTTTTTTTTGTTGTTGTTGTTGGTGAAGTAAAACAAAATATATTTCTGTTTTGAATTTAAATTTTAATATCCTTTTTCTTCATGAAAAAAAAAAAAAAACAAAAAATATAAAAATTAAACCACCTTTTTTTTTTCTTCATTTTTGATGACTTTTTCTAGTAAGTCATAAAAATAACCCACCACAAATTAGATTGACTGCACTTAAAATATTTTCTTATGAAATGTTTCAAAACATTAAAATACCATAATAATTTTAAAATGCAAGCAATAAGGGATTGATCTTTAATGTTCTGGATTCTTTAATTTTATTGTTAATCTATAATGAAACTTATTTAAAAAAAAAATAATAATAATAATAATAATAAAGGAGGAGAAAAATGCATTTAGTGTTCGTACGTTTTTTTTTTTATTACCGTTGTGCTACTAAAACCAGAAACTTTATGACTACACTGTGTTCCTGCTATTAATCTTACATGTAACAGCATCAGCAGTTACCTATAGTAAAATATATAAAAAAAAAAAAAAATTACGACCTGTACATGTATGGTTATCCTTAAGAAGATCCTTTTTATGAACTATCTTTTGTGTATATAAAATTGCATGTTCATATATCCATTCGATCATTATAATCTAAGTAAAACAGGAACATTATAGCTTCATCATTTTCTTGTAAAATTGAATGATGTGTTCGTTTGAAATGTTATAGTGACTTACACTTGCTAAAATGTTTTTCACCTGTTTTTAAAGGATTTTTTATTTAATGTTTTCATGTACATATGTAAGTAAAAAACATTTATGTGATAATGTTATGGGGGCGGGATATTAAAATGTTTTTAAGATTCTCAGCAATAAAAATGATTCTTTTAATGGAACATTATGTTTTTATTTGACTACCATTGTAGAGATCCACAGCCCCAGGGGAACTTAAACTTAATGTACTGAATACTTTTATTGGTTTACCTTTCGATTTCTCAGAAATGTAGAATGGAAGTTTTCAAACGTATTCTTTGTTTTCAGTTGAGATAAAAAAAAAATTTTGAGAATGAATAAATTAGCTTATTTTCAAATATAAATTGTCCCTGAACATTTCCCGGATCAAATTAGTTTATATTGTAGACATCATAAAATAATTTTTCTTTCAAAATTTTTTCCATGAAATATCATTTTAAATAAATAACTGAAATTTTGAAATATTATTGAGTGTATTTAGATAAATTCATTTATTATTTAGCCATATCGAATGAAATTTTTCCACATGTGGTAGTCTTCATAAATTTGACAGGCATTTATCAACACTTAAAAAAATGTTCTTCTTCAATTTGTTTTTTCTCCTATATTTTTTTTTTTTTTTTTTTTTTAATTTTTTAATGTTAAAAAACATATGGTTTTTTAGATTATAAAATTTAAATCAACATCATCGTCATAATGATGATGATCATCAAAAGTCGGAAACATTTTACCAGGTCAATTTTTAATAACATAAGAAATCACTTCATCAAGATACGTAATTTTTTTTTCTCTCTTAAACAAAATTAAAAAGACCTCCTTAGGATGAATCGTAATCGCAACTTACTTTGACCTTCCAAAGTTTTGGTCGGTATGTTATTTGTGTTAATTGTAGAAAAAAATTTATTTTTTTTTTTTTGTTGTTGAGAGAATGGGTTTTAAATTTCAAAGATATTCGAATTTATAATCAACAATTCTATATGCTGTGTGTATCGGATGATGTCACTTAAGGTTGTCAGTTCCGTTGTCTTGTCAGGGATTTTGATTAAAATTAAAATATTAAAAAAATAAAAAAAAACATATAAAATGGTCATAAAAGCAAATTCTGCAATATAAGCCATAATCATAAAAAATAAAAAAAAATAAGTAAAACAAGGAGCTAAAATGAAAATTTGTAATATTTTTATGTTTTATCTTTACCGCTTTATTCTACAGATAAAAAAAAAATATGAAAACATTTTTTTTTTTTTTCAAGAAAAAGTAAACTATCTTAAAATATATTCAATGATACTTGACATTGAGTTCAAGAGAATAAATTTCTTTCTATTCATCCGAC
The DNA here is from genome assembly GCA_939192795.1 of Bombylius discolor. Lineage (NCBI taxonomy): Eukaryota > Metazoa > Arthropoda > Insecta > Diptera > Bombyliidae > Bombylius > Bombylius discolor. The sequence goes on along the minus strand of OW584241.1, from coordinate 13,333,859 downwards.
ATTTCAATCCTTTTTTTTCTCATTTTGTTGTTGCTTTTATTTATTTTTTGTTTTTTTTTTTTTAATGTTCGTTCGTCTACATTTTCATCAACAAAATTGAAAAGTATATTTCTTAAATAAATAATGTGAAACACAAAAAAAGTAGCATGTATCAAATGAAAAAAAAAAAAACAAAACACTTAAAAAGTCTTAAAGGAGTCTGTGAAAATCTTATTTTAGAAGCTCATTAGTTACGATTGTATACTATTGAAAGGAATGAAATAAGTTTAAGATATTACTTACAACGTTTAAAGATATATTGGTATGTATGTACATGTACATATATTATGTATATAGATACATTATAGTATATAGAATTGTTATTATTTAATGGCTACCAAGGCTAACTATTAATATAAAAGCAATGTTTAAATGTAAAGATTGTTAATTTTGTAATGAAAATAAAGATTTAGCTTTTTTATAAACGTAAAAGATATTATTTATTTCAAAGTATCTTTATTTTTGATGATGATTTTATAATGAAATTTAAAAAATAAAACGTCGAAACAACAAGAAATGTATAAAATAATTAATAAAAATGTTTCCTTAATTTTAATTTTAAGAAACATAATCAGAATAAAGGATTACTTTTTTTCTTCTGTTGTTATGGTCGTATCATTATGTACATTGAGAAAAATCAGAAAATTGAAATGAGAAAATTAAATTAAAAATACGGATAAGGGGAATAAATGTTTTTAAAATTAATGCTCTACACGTACCATAGTTACTGTATCTGAGTTATTAAATAAAAATTCAAAAAATAATTCTTTTTACTTTTAAATTTTGATGTCCTTGTAATATTCTGATTACCGAATAAGTAGCTTTCGATTCAGGATTTTTCAAGATTTTTTTTGTCAATTTTATGAAAAACACTATCGATGCAAATATCTTTTTTGATTTTTAAAATTTTAAAGTGAAGTTTACTATAAAATTTCTCTAAAAAAAACTTGAAAAGAAAAAAAAAACATAAATAAAGCGCAATTTTCTTAAAGAATTATAAATGATTTCTAGCAACAGAGTGTCTATACAGTCCATTCTATCTGTCAGTATAATCGTATTAAATCAAAAAACATTAAAACAAATTAATTTTAAACGTATAATTTATCATGTCTGAAATTTTAATGAAAATAAAATGTAAATTTTTCGAATAATTTAATTGAAGACTTTGTTTGTAACTGATGGATTACAATTTTTTAATTATGTGTATCTTTTTTAAATAACCGTAAAAGATTTTATGTTCATTTTTCATTGATTTTTTTTTTTTAAAGAATTTCAGTTACAATAAATGAAAAAAATAAATAAATAAATAAAAAAGAAATACATTTGAGTTACTTGCGTAGTTTAGTTTTATTTAGATATATGTTGTATTAATAAAAAAAATTACCTGTTCTACCTGTCAGTATATAATATTCCCATTGGTTAAGAATAATTTTGTTAATACTTATTATCTTAATAAAAGGTGGAGTTTCTTTTTTTCCCCTTTCTACAGGTGCGCTGTACTACAAATTGTATTTTATACAAATATATGTACATATATTTGAAATATGGTACACCTTAATTTCATTTTGAAACACGTGTGTACTATTGGAAATGATGTTAGAATTTTTGACGTCTGCGTGGTTAAAAGTTAAATTCATACAGGTAAAATATAATTGAAGGTGTAACAGAGTGTGAAGTATAACAATATATTTTGTTGAGAACTACGATGAAAAGGTAGATTCAGTAAGAAAACTGTACTTCAATGATATAGAGAGAAATTAAGTTACTAAATGAAGATGTTTTAAATATTAATTTTTTTTTTTTTTTAAACAAGAAATGATTTTTGTCCCTTATTTATAGTTATTTTCTATTGAAAAGTATCTTTTATTGTTTTTAATAGAATATCACGACATGTTAAATATATACATTATCCTCCCACTACATACATTAAAATGAATATATTGAGATTATAAATTAGAAATTTATGATCTTTTAAAAAATTGTAACCCCTAAACATATGATATAATTCGTCTTTTAAAGATCACAACCGGTAATTATCATGTCATCATATATGAACGAACATTTTTTTATCACATTTAAAAAATCGAAAAAAAAAAAAATAATAAAATAAAAATTTTTTATGACTTATACTACTTACTTACCAGTTAAATGTTTATAGTAATGTATCTTAAAAATGATGATGATGATCATGATTATGATGATGATAATCGGAAACCACATAAAATGTGTAAATGATCAGATTGCTTTCTTAAAATTGAATATATGCGTATGAATAAATACATATATTTCCCCTTTTGTAAAAATGTAGGGTACCTACACGTATTGTGTAGATTTTAATTTGATTACATTCCCAGCTTTCAAAATCTGTAAAAACAAATGAAAGTTTAATTAGAAACATATGGAATTCAAATACATATTTTTTTTTATCAAATGAAAGAATATTAATTTCAAATATAAAAAAATTAGATAGGTTTTAAAAACAAAATACGTTTTAGATATTAGATGAGAACATTTTTTTTTTGAGGTGTTATTGAACTTGCGTAACATTGTGTGAATGACTTCCCTGACTAATTGCCATTTCAATAAAAATATGTACTTAAATGTTTTTTAAGACTCCAGTTAGATGGTCAAATTTGGTAAATACAATTTTTTTTTGAGGATTATAATTTTTGTTGGTCTTCAAAAAAAAAGTCTTCTGAACAGACATAAATTGAAAATGACTTTTCATCTTTTTTAGCTTTTTTTAACTCAACTAACCTTAATTGAAATCAAAAAATAACCCATTCCAGAAATTTTCTACAAAAAATTACCGTTTTTACCTTCACATTTAAAAGAAAACACACAAAATGTATCTAACGTGACAAGAGAGATAAATGTTGTAGAAAATTGCCAAATTATGTAGCCCCAAAACATCATTATTCAATTTAACGAAAACTATTTGTCTTTTTTCCATTTGCAAATAAAAAAAAACTGAAAAAAAGAAGAAACAGAAAAAAAAGCTTAAAAAAATAAGAAACAGAAAAAAAATCTCGAATATTTAAACAACTAACTCCTACCCTACACCTTTAAGAAAGTGTTGACCACATTCTGAATCAGTATAAAGATTTTCAGTGGTAAAATCTCCTGATACAATATCTTTTAAAAGGTATACCTAATATGAATGGAGACCTTTTCATTTATTTATTTTTTTCTTCTAACATATATGAAAGTATTCCATATATTAAGTACGGTCATTTATATTTACGTGTGGTTGAAAAATTAGTTAGATAAATGCATGATGTCCTTGGTAAATATTTATTTTATTTCAGTTTAAATGAAGAAAAGTCATAAAAGACAAAAAAAAAATAAAAAAATCCTTCAGCAAGAAAATATAACTAGAGATTGTTCATTTGAAGTTGACAATTTTCTTCTGTTTGTTCGTGAGTTGAATACGGAATATCTATGTAGTATTTCCAAGGATATTATTGTTTATTGTTGGTGTTGTTGATTTTTTTTTTTCTTCTGTTTACCGTAAAACAAAATCTTAAACGAGAAACAACAACAATACAACAAAACTAAATAAATGAAAATGAAGAAGTAGAAAAAATCGAGAAAAAAAAAACAGGAAAAAAAAAAAAGAAAAACATTTAAGGTAAAATAACTTTATCACATGTGAATGTCCTTTGGAATGTTTGTTTTTTTTTTTTTCTTCATGTTTTCTTTGTATATACAAAAATATTTTTTTGGTCAAGAATCCTGTAGAAATATTCCGGATACCAGATATATGTATACACATATACATATATATACCTTATGTATGAGGAAGTAGAATTAAAAAGGACAATGACAATGGATAGTAGAAAAGTAAAATAAGAAAATTGTTATAACATTGCTTTTTAGATGCTTTTATATAACACTGTATACGTTATTTGTATTTATGTATATGTATACGTAAAAAAAAAAGTTAAGTTGAAAAAGAAAAGAATTATTATATATAGTAAAACTGAAAAATTCATTCCAGAAAAGTAATCACGCGATTTAAAGAGATTTTCCGGTAGTAAATTACACAAATTTATCAGAATTTGTCATGGTTTATTCGTTTTAATAAATATTTACTGTATACAAAAAGTAAAAAAAAAAAAAAGAAAGATCTATCTGTTTATATAGTTTTTTTTTTGCTGTTATATTAAATAGAAAATAAAATAGAAAAAAAAAATTCAATTAAATATATAGAAATGTTTTAATGGAAAGGATAAAATGTATATTTATTGTATATGAAAACGTGAATAGTTTTAAATTTTATCTTAATTTTTTTAAATCAATTTAGAAAAAGTTTTTTTTTTTTATATTTCTCAGACTGTAATTGAATCCTTTTTCCATTTTATTATTTTCAAAAAAAAAATAAAAAAAAAAAAAAAAAACTAAGAAGAAATGAAATTATCCTTTATTTATGAAAAATATCTCGTAAATTCTCTCCTGTCCTTAATTAAAGTCTTTGATTAATTTTTTGGTTTATTCTAAAAATGAAAGTATATACATATATACATACATATATGTATATAAAATGAGACCACATATGTGTAGAAATTTCTCAAACTCAAAATATCTAGTACGAGTTATGTAATACCCACATAATGTCATTTGTCAGTTTAAATATGAAAATAGAAAGATACATACACGCATCACATATATGTATGTACCTATTCGTATGTAGTATTTATGTCAGAATAGTAATAAAATTATTTTCTTATAAAACCCATATGTACATATATGGTACGTAGCTAGGTATTTCTAAATTCAAAACCTTTATTTATACTTTTATTTTATTAAAAATGTGTTTTAAAATACCACCTTGAATGAGAATTTTATTATAATATCTACAGCATCTTTTATGATGCTGTTGTTGTTGTTTTCTGTTTTTTTTTTTTTTGTATACATATGTGGGTGTCTTCCAGAAAATTAATTTTATAATTTTCATCTCTCATTCAAAATGTAATATAAGCTTTAAAAATGGACTCTTAATAGAATCCTTAAAAGAGATTAAGGTTTTATTTTTTTTAATTTTTTGTACATACCATTTTTACAGCACATTAACATTGACCACTATAAATGCCTAAGAATTTTTCGTATATTCTCATTTAAATAATATGTGGAAGTATCTATGTATGTGCATATGATATGATTATATCTATAACATTTATAGAGTCATTTTATAATGTGAATACAACAGGTCATTTTATATTTACAATTTTAGTGTATAGAAAATGGTCTGTAAATGGTTATAATTTTGTCGACTTATATCCTTCTGAATAATTATCATATCTCATCGACACCTTCTATAAGGTGTATTACATACATGTATTTATATTTTTTTCAACCCTTTTTTCTTTTTAATTTAATATTATGAATATTATACATGTAATTTAGATATTTCTGGCAAAAAAGATACAAAAAAAAAAAATTATGCAGAATATTTTTTTTTACTTAATGTGACCGACAAAAAAAATTTAATACGAAAATATTACAATTCAAATATATAACATCAGATAAATTCTGTATTTGTAATCCTTGAGTATATGTAAATGAAAAATTTATAGAGCACACCAAGTATTTCACCAGAATAGGTTACCCACAACATTGAAATTTTGATGAATGCAAAAGAGATGCACACATATGGAGTAGATGAGATGTGATGGTGAACCAACAAAAACACCTTTACTCCATTCATTTATCCGTTGAATTTTTTTGTATTATATACATTCGTCATTAAATATAATTTCACATGTTATACTTATCTTCTTCTTTTTTTTCGAGATTAAAATCAAAAAAATATCATAAAAGATGAAAATTATGAAGAAAAAATTAAATTTCATAACATAAAAGTTCATGTGTTTTATTTCATTAAAAAACAAAATTTAAATAAAAGAAGAAGAACATGAGAAAAAGGAAATTACGTTATGAATGCTTCCATATAATATCCTGTTGTCCTATATATCTGAATCTCATGATTACACCATATGGTACCTTTCATGTGTGTACAGATATGAAAGCAAACCACCATGATATAGCATATGTATGTTTCAGGGCTTAGGTATTTTGCAAAATTAGTCCATCATCATCATCATCATCATCATCATCATTAGAATCACAGAGGTCAAAATGACGGTCCTTAGTAAAAAAAAGAAAAAGAAAAAAAAGGGATTATACAACATTCTCGTGATGTATGTGTACATGTATGAGAATTTATAACCCAACTAGAAATGAATACTTGTACTTATACAGTTAGGTGGCTATTTATGACGCTATCCTTATATGAAGAAATTTATATTGAAGTATCGCATATTATCCTTCAAATGTCGATTTAGCGGTAGATACTTAAATGAAGACTATGATAGCAAAAACTCAAGCAAGGATAAGCCTTTAAAAAGAGCAAAAACAATTACCTAAGGACGGATATACTACACATATGTATATATCCTAAATGTGTAATTTTGTATGTTCATATATGTTTATGCGAAGAATATGTAGCGTGCTTGATATCAAATCCATAAATTGTTATCTGTTAGATATCCTTTTTTATTTCTATTTTGCATAGATTCTATATAATATTTGGCGCACATGATAGTAGGTGGAGTGCTCTTATTATTAGTTCGCGGTTTTATGTGTATTTTGAAGCATTTTGATGAGAAAACTCCAAAATTGTTTGGTAATTTTTTTTTTTTTTTTTTGGGGTTCTAACGGTATAATAGATTATTAGATACACATAGTGATTATGTATGGGATGAGATAAAATCTACAACATCTAGTAAGGTGATTGTATCTTTTTGATCCAAAAAATAATAAAATGTTTTTTTTTTTTTCTATTTCTCTACTTTAAAATGTGCGGATAAAATCTATATCTACATTAATGTTTTGTGTATGTATGTGTATTATTATGTATATGTACGATGTTAGTTTGTTTTTTTCTCATGTGTTTACCCGAATCCTTTAAATAATAATATCAAAAGTTTTGGAAAGATTTATGATCCGATTCAATATTTTAGAAGCATTTTTGAGTGTTATGTTGCATGCGGTCAGTATGGTTATTGAGTATTTATTGGGTGAGTGAAAAGGCTGATTTTAGATTTTAATATCATGTGAACAGATACATACATATATTATATATGTACATAAAAATTATATATGTACATACCTCTACAGAACTGTATGTATGTAAATAAAAAAAAAAATGAACACGTTAATAAATACGTGAATCTATCTATACGAAGGTTTTTTGTAGGATACAAAAAAAAAAAAAAAAGAATAGAGAAAGGATTTTATTGAATTTTTAAAGTTTATATTTCTTTTTGAAGTAAAACATATTGAAAGAATTGATTAATTTTTCGATTTATGGATTCATTAAAGTTGTTTTTTTTATTATGAGATTTTTCTTTTTTTTTTTCTATTGAGATCAGACATTTTTATGAGATTTTTTTTTGTTGAACTGTACTTTTTTTTTTGATGATTTTTGTATTTTGATTTGTTTGGAATGTTGTTTTTTTGTGGTTTTTCAGTTATTTTTGAATTTATATTTTAAAAAGGTGACTTTTAAATTTTAATAAGATTTTTAACTTTAATATTTTTCAATATTAGGAAATTTATTCATAAAATTTGATGTTTTAAAGTTCAGAATTTCGAATTTTCAATGTAAAGAAGAGAGAAGGTGTCAAGGATTAAAAATATGAACTTAAAAAATACACCCTAGTGGGGTGTACACTTATAAATTTAATATTTTATTTTAAAAATAAAATAATTCATATGCAGACAATGAAAAGGTACATAAAATCTAAAATATTCATATAATAATGAAAATATTTTTGAAATGTTATTGCCAAAGGAGAAAATTTCTAGATTTACGTGTAATGTCATTTTCGTATATTAAATGTCTCATTACTGCAAGTAGTTAAATTTAAATGAATTTTTGTTGTAGACATTGAGACGCTATATACATATGTATATAGCTTGCATATATGGTTTCTTTTTAAAGACAATTTTCATATTTATTTCATTATTCATGTACAACAATCATGATATAGTTTTTATCATACTATTGTGCATACAAAAAAAAAAAAAAAAAAAAAATGTATATTATATGAAAACGTTAAAAAATCTTTAATGTGAATTTAATTCAGGTTATGTGTGTACAAGTTCTGTTAAAAATACATTATCCTGTGAATGAGTAAAAATGTCACAAAAGGTTCATATACCTAGAATGAATGTAAGGAGTATTTATGAAATAAAAAAGTGACATCACGAAAAAGTCATAACCATTTAAATTTTTGCTTTTATTCAAAATTACATGTACTTAAAAAAAAAAAAGAATGTAATAATAGAAGAAAAAAAACCTGTTTATTGTGTAATATCCTGAATTTGGACATTTATCACGTACGTAATAATAAAATTTAGGTTTTCTTGAAGATTATTCATTTTTTTACGTTAAATAAGGTGGGAATTGAATTTTTGAATTTTTTCTACAATAACACTTATCAACATATTTGTACATATTTTCTAAATTTGACTTGACGATAGATATCCAAGTTGAAAAAACTCTGCCATGTAATTGTGATGGATTTCAAAAGCAAATGTCATTTTTTAAAGAAAAAAAAATCTAAAAAAGTTGAAATTTGTTGATCAGTGTAATAATTTTTTTCTAAATATCGAGGGGTTGATAAAAGTAAATAGAAATACAATAAAAATTCACAAAATAATTTTTATTTAATTTTCAATCACAAAAATGTGCAAATTTTGCACATAAATAGGAACAGAAATATAGAAAAAATTGAATAATAATTTCATGGATTATTTTTCAATTAGACTTTCTTTCCAATGTTGACAAAAATAATGAAAAGAAAGTGAAAGATAAAAAATAAATACATAGCACATGTTCTAATTTTAAATTCCTTTTAGTTTTTGTTGTTTTTTTGTTTTTTGTCTTTTAATGGAAAAAATAAAAAGTACAAAAGGCAATTATTAAAAATAATTTTTGTAAATTTTTTTTTTTCATTTTTATAGAATTTTCATTTTGTGTTTGCTAACACAAATAAAAAAATTCAAGGAAAAAATATTTGTTGATATTTTAACGAACGGCTTCAAAAGGATTGAAAAAAGATTTAAAAGTCTAAATTTTGTACTTAACTTTAAATTTATTAGTTTCAAAATATTAAATGTTTTTTTACTTTAATGGAAAATCGCATCGAGTTACAATTTATGAACGATTTTCAGTTAGCTTTATGAAGAATTTCAGAACTGAGAAGGAGAAAGAAAAATGATTTTGTAAACAAGAAAAAAAAAAGTATTGAGGTTACTTAATATATAAGTTGTTGTTTTTTTTTTTTTTTTCGTAAAATTTAAAAGATTTTTAATTAAGATTTTTTTGAAAGACCTCTTTCCACATTTAAAATTCTTGTAGAGTCATACAGTTTTACGAACCAATACTAATTCGAATTGTAATTTAATAAAACATTTTTTTTTTCGACTTAAAAAATTTAATCTTTCAAGTAAATCATCATGCCAGCATAACACGGTAATGTACCTAAACAGAAAAAAAAAATGTATGTATTTTTACTTCAATTAAACTTGATCACCTTAATTGATCCTTTAAGTGATGGAGTAAAAGACAGCCCGCCAACGAAGTATAAAAACATATTTTCAAATAAACCCTGTGAAATATTAATTGAAATGAAAAGAAGAAAAAAAAAATTATTAACGTATAATATTATGAAAAATTATGAGGGTATGTATATAACAAAAACTTTTAGAAAATGAATTTATAAGACATCAAAAATGTACGACAAATTAACACGATATGTATAAACAACAAATTGTTGTGAATTTATACTCCTGAGGTACATATGAGTAGACTATTAATTTCAATAAAATACGACAGTTTTTAAAAGATAGAAAGAACAAAAAAAAAAAAAAAAAAAAAAAAAAAAACAGAATTTTCATACTAAAGACAGAACTATCAGATCCATGTTGGTCTCACTAATCACAATTGTCACATTGATTAAGCCCAGCATCGTCATCAACATAATCGTCATCATTTCTGGTGTGTTATAATAATATTCTATTATAGTTTATACTTTCTTAATGTTCATTATATATATACTCTCTTTTCTCCAGTACTTTTTAGAAAGGTAAATTAATAATAATGGTATCCAGTTCATACAGAGAATGTAAGTGAATCAATTTCACGTTGTGCCGGTAGCTACTAGCTTTACTCACATATGTATACTCGTATTTTCTCATTCATTTTATTTACTTTAGTTCATTGCCATCAAATATATTTTTAGGGTAAAATTTATAATATTCTATACATACATACATACATATATACATAAATGGGGACAATAATATAGAAAAATTATTCATATAAAACCTACATGACATGTACTATCTAAAAAGTATATTCAAACCATGATTGCTGTCTCATACTCAAAAAAAAAAAAAAAAAAAAAAAAATGTTTTATTTTTATTGTTCATCAGGAAGACCGTTAGATTCATCTTATGTTAATCAAATTCAATTAAAACCAATTAAAATTTGATGAAGGTACATAAATTGCCAACACGTTCATTTAAGTATAATTCCGTTTGTCTGCATATTTTTTATTTGTTATTATTATTATTATTGTTATTATTTGTGAATGTGAAGAATACATACTACTATAGAGTACCTACTATAAAAGTACAATGGGTGTTTTTGAAGTTATGAGAAAAAATATTTAAATCATAGAAAAAATTCACAGAGATGAACAAAATTTTACGAGATATGAAAGAAGCATAAAATTATGATAAACTACAAAACGTGTATTTTCACAAATATTTCCTGGCCAAGGCTCAAGGGACTGTATTGTCAAGGAGTTAGATACATTTACTAGTCGATGGAAATTTTTGACAAACCAGAACTAATTATGTAAGTAAGATTCAGTCATACTGGCGTCATTTTTTGGCAGTTCTTGAAAAAGATACTAAAATAAGTGGTAAGATTACAAATGTATAAACTTTGTTTTCTCTTACGAAAATCCTTCTTTGTCGTATACTATAAATAGGACTTTTAAATTTCGACATAATTCAGTTCTCTTTCTTTTTATTTTATTTACAGAAACACCCTGTATATTTATTAAGCTTACTCTGTGAATTATACGTGTACATATAGTATTCTAATTTAATATTCTAATATTAATTGTGATAAACACAAAAAATAAGTAATATTTTTTCTTTTAATATTCATATACATAATATGTATCTTTTTATGTAGGTATAACAATAAATTAAAAACGGGATTTAAAAGGACTCAAAAAGTAATGTTTTTGATGATGCCCTCATCTTTGCAAATTGGAGCAATAAAAGTGATCATGTTAAGAGGAAATTAATCAAAAATAAATATTAACATGTTGTGTAGATACTTTATATAAGAATTGAAAATATACTTATAATGAATATTTTATTTTTACATACATATGTATATGATAATAATGGTGATGATGGTCTTGTACTACAAATACGATGATGACGTCGTCATAGTCATCGTGGGAAGTTAATCACAGTTCAAGGTGAACAATTTTGTTTATAGTGATTACGATGAAATATATGAATATTTTCCTTTTAAAGTCTAAGCAATATTTCACCTCAAGTATGTATATTAAAGAAAAATTTATGTTCAAAAAAAAAAAAATGTATATATAATAAATTTATTACAAAAATAAATCAAATAAAATAATTTCAAATATTTGCAAAAATTCACGATAAACTATTTTTTTTTTCTTTATTTATTTTTTTTTTTAACTGTTGTTGTTTAATGTTTAGTTTATTTTTCAACGTGTTGAGAAAGATACTTTTTGTATCTACACTATAAGAAAAGATGAATTTATATATGTATGTATGAATTTTCTGGCATCTTTTTTATTTTTTATTTTTTATTTTTTTTTTTTGCAACTTTCTTCGTTAGTAATATATTTTATTTTATAAACACGTGCTCCATACACATCATTAAATCAAACCAAATCGCGTCTTAAATTCTCTAAATTATTTTAATAGTCAGCTTAAAGCTCATACGTCTTTTTTATGAGTTATCATAAACCATTTCTCTAAGAATCTAGACATATAACTAAACATACATATATGTTTATGTGTATGTACATATATAAATATAAAATATTAAGTATGAACAACAAAAGTTTTATGACTATACATATTATATGTGAAGTACTTTGATTTCTTAGTGAAGTATTATCCTTGAATTGGGTGTGTAAGATATAACAAACAATAATGAAAATACATAATGCTTGTAAAAAACTTTTTCTTTTTATTTTCTCACATTTATTTTTTTTTTGTTGTTGTTGTTGTTGTTTTGTTTATTCTTGTGTTATTAAACTAATATAATAACATAACTGTATATTTATACATATTTACTTTATTTCTTAACAAATTGTAATGTCATACCTTTAACCTTTTCATATCTTACATATACTACTACATTGACTAAATATTGTTTTCTTTTATGGCAAATTTTTGTTCTTTGAGAAATTTTAAAGAAGAATAAGAAGTCAGAACATCCTTTTGAAAACGTATGCTTACGTCAGCCACGACATTTTCTAGAATGCTGTATAAATGGAATATATTATCACAAAAAAAAAAAAACATGTACCTACAAAAGCAAAAACAAAAAAAAAATCACAAGAAAAAAAAAAGAAGAAAACCTAAAAGATAAATCATTGTTATCCTGTTTAAGGACAACGAAACTTTATTTCATGTCGAATAAGCTTAATTCTTATCATTGATATGAAAAGGACTAAAAACTTCACCTACACAATATAGTTTTACAATTTAACTGTATATAAAATAATAGTGTATATATATTTTGATATTCTTAAATGAAAAAGACACAAGAAGAAAAAAGGAAGATTAAAATAAAAAAAATAAAAAAAGAAGAAGAAATAAAGAAGGTAGGTAAATCGTGTAAGACATAAGTTTTATAAGAAAATTATAGGAGTACAAAAATTTTTGGTGTGTGGTTTGTTTGACTTTTAGATGTGATTAATGTATTCTGATTTAATTTATTACTAAAATAAAGTATTTAAGGATATTAATTGTTTGTTTTTTTTTTTCTTCCTTTTTTTTTATAGATGGAATAAAGATAACTAAATTAAAATAGTTAGAAAGTTATAAAAGATTATATGGAAAATTTGAATTTCAAGACTCATTATTGTTTTTATTTTGATAAAAAATATGAAGAGATCCTTTTAGTCTTGTGAGGACAATGTGAAAAATTTTGGATTGTAAATTTTTTTTTTTTTTTTTTTTTTTTTAGATTTGTGGGTTAGAAAATTTATTATGAGTTACTATGTCAAATGACTTAAATTGTTATAAATTCTTTCCAATAAACCAAGAAACTACATATAATGACCTTCACCGATAATTTCATTAACAATCTTTTCATTTTGTGTAGAAGACCACTTAAACTTTTTTGGAAAAGTGTACAAAAAGAATATAAAATCAGTATACATATTCTTGGTCACGGCTGACTGAGAATAATTCACAGCCCAAACTACAAATCGTATTAATATGAAAAACTTATAAACTTAACTTGTATGAATCTGCGGAAAATATACACAGAAGTTCTACAGATCGTACATATTATGTCATTGAGAAATTTTTTAGGATTTTTTTGTATTTGTCTTAAGACTTTCGCATAAAATTCCAAGGTCAAGGACTTTCCTTTCCTTTCCTAAGAAATTTTTATTAAATTTAACGTTTAAGAATAACTTTAGGTAAATTTTCTGATTACTTTTTTCTCAATTCAAAGGAAAAAAAAGCAAAAGATACTTTTTTCAAGCATAACAGTGGTGAATCATTCGAATTTGTTTTTAGAATTTTTTCTCATCAATTCACGACTAAATTATTCATACGAGCAACAACTGCATACTAAAAGCAAATACTATACATATATGTTGTATCAATAATTTAATTAATGTAAATACTCTCACAACTAACAAACTTTATTCTACAATATAAATTATTTACATATTCAATATGCTATATATATACATTTATAATAACCCTTTATAAAATTTTTTATTAAATATGTCATCAGTGTATTATAAAATAACTTTCTCATATAGTATATATATGACTTTCTAAGACATTGTATTGAAAAAGTCTTTTCACAAAATGCCCACAAATAATTTTCTTAATATGACAAACTTTAAATGCACTTTCATGTTGTTCGGTTGCGATACACTACATACATACATATTATACATTTATAAGAGTTGTATTTAATTTAAGTATGACATTAAAATGTGGTTTATTGAACAATTCATATGCTATTTACAAAAAGTATCTATGTATCTTGTATCATATATAATTCAATAAAATTTCGTAGAACTTATAAAATTAAATGATTGAAATGAAGTTTTCAATGTAAAAATTTTAAAATTTTACATTAATTCTTTTCAAGACATATACTAAAGTTTTAAGAAAATTTTTAAACTTTGTTCAAAAAATTAAGAACTCATCATGTAAATGGTTTTTCAATATAAGTACTTTTTCAATAATTTGTACAAGGACGTTTGTTGTTTCTAAAGAAAATGTGTATAGTATATATACAGACTTTTCTTCGAAATGTAAACTTTTTGCATTGAATTGGAAATTTTTTATATGACATATACATAGTATTCATATACTGAACAAATGTATCTGTTGTAAAATTTATTGACGCGTTAACTAATGATAAAATCTTATTGCAAAATGAATAAATATTATTTAAATATATCAAAAACTATTGATAGATAATTATTAAGAAATATAAATGTACAAATTTTGAATAAAATATATAAGAAATGACAAACTTTTGGTGATAATGTTATTACATTCAATAGATAAATTTGTTTTCTTATTATAATAGAAGATACTAAATAATTTTCTTTAGTTTATTTCTTGTATATAATGGAAATTCTTAGTTTTATCATTTAAAGTTTTCAAAAACTTTACATGACATACATACTACTTATGTATATTGTACATACATATACGTATGTATATGTATATTGTGGACGACATCTTCGCTTCTACGAGTACATGAAAATTTTTGGTTTACCATAAAAACTTGAATGCATTTCTTGTTCATTTTGTTAATTTTCAACATTTCAGAAAAGAAAAAAAAAAACTAATTTTCATGTAATACATTTTCAAAACAGTAAACAAAAAAGAAAATGTTGAGAATATTCTGAATTGAAATAATTAAGAATATTAAATTCGTATTTCTAAAAAAATACATACAGCGCTCTAAAAAGGTCCTTTAACATTTCATACATGAATTAAAAATGTTTTCAACCAGATTTTGAGTCAATTTACCAAACAAAATTTTCTAATCATTTTGAAAAGTGCTGAAGGTGCTTTTTTTTTGAAAGAAATATTTAGCAGTAAATTTTAAGCTTAACTCACGACAGTTTTAAATAATTTTTCATAATAAAAAGTCAAATATAGCATTAAAATTTAATTGAATTAAATTTCATTTTATTAACACTCATTTAATGTACCTACCGCTTTGTCATTATTTTAAAAATGTTTTTTTTAGTTTTTATTATTTTTTTCCAACTCAATAAAACCATTCTTTTCTTACCCTTATCAAATTTACTAAATTGAATCCATTTGTTTTTTTATACTATTTTTTTTTTTTCTTCCTTTTTTATATTTTTTTTGCATTCTAATAATTGGGTTCTACTAAAGTGCAGAAGAGTACATACGTACAACATGCATTATCCTAATTTAGTTTTCAACACTAAAATTATACCATCATGTCATGATGTGTTCATATATTGTAAATATTTTTATTATATTAATGTCATTGTCTAGATGACTTGCATAAAAACTAAAATTCGTCACATATTATGAAAAGAAAAAAAAAAAGTTTGTATAAGAAAAAAACTGAAGGATTTTTTTGCAGAGAAAAAATATTCACCTTCAAGAAAAATCTGTTCAAATATGAAGAAAAATAAAATTTCATAAATAATATTTATGATGAGTGATAGTACAGTATAAAGCAACTACTATACATATTATATGAAAGGGGGAGTGAAAAAGGGTAAGAGGAAAATTTTAGTGAACAATTGACTTATGTATATTTATTTATGACGTAACTTTAATTCAATTTGGTAATGGTGATATGAACCCTAAAAATTTCAGCATGAATTTTTAGTTTATATGTTTCTTATATTCTTCTTTAAGATTTACACTTTTTTCAATGATATGAAAAGGATATGATATGTAATGCTTTTCTCAATTTTCTTTATTACGTATCATACACTAATATGTGAAGTATATGTTGCAGAGGATACAATGTGATAAATTTATTAGTTAAAATCCCCTTTTTACGGTAGAAAGTACCTTATTACATAAAATGGCAATATTTGGTGAGTTCATACAGTCAAGGTGGAATAAATAGGAAGAAATATTTGAAAAAAAATGATTTGTGAAAATTATAATTTTTTTCTTTTGCTATTTATTCCTTACGAGAACTTAACGCGTCAAGTTTATACTGGATTGACACTGATATTTGTGAAGTTGTTTTTGATCAGCAAGCAGAGCCATTAAACTATACATACTTCATATCGAGCGCAATCATTCGAAGTTGGACTTTTTTCGGAATCGAACTCAAGATTTTCGGTTATGTGAAAATTATAACAGAAAAAATTCTTTCTGCATGATACATTGAATATTTTTAACAGGATGCTATTTGAAACAACAGTTATTTATAATGTGTGGTATATGTTCTCGCACTTATATTTGGCTTAAAGTGTAAAAAAAAAAAATCTAAGATGTCCCCGTAACTAATATTGAAAATGATTCATACATTTATGAAGGATTTATGCTATTACGATAAACGGTTTTCACATTACAAAAATTGTTTTGATTTCTTTCAAAACTGCCAAAACCTTTACTTAAGGATATTTTATTACTATTATATTTTTCAAGAAGAAAGTAGCAGAAAAACAAAAACATAATAAAATTAAAAGAAATAAAAAAATGTTTTCTGCATGTTTACACATGTCAAATTTCATTTTTAGTTAACATTCTTTGTTCTTAATATTTTTCTGATTGTACACACACACACATTTATTAGGTAGATTCTTCCATTTGTAATGGATCATACAATAAATAAGTTTGACACTCATGTAAAAATACAAAAAAAAAAATTAATTAATTATTTTTAAGATTAGTTCTTAAAGTTTAACAAAAAGAAAACTACACTTAAAAAATTACATTTTTCCCGTTATATTTTAATTGAAATCAAACATAAATGCTTAATCATGTTTTTACTCAAGGATTACAATTCTGTTTTTTTCTTTCTTCCGTTTAGTTTTTGTTTATCTTCACTTTCAGTTTACTAATTGACATCCTTTTAAATCCTAGTTTTAATATTAATTGAAGGAATTATTTTAAAAAAAATGATAAGAAACAAAAACACTCACCGAATACTCGTGTATTCAATAAATTTCTCATTTTAAAATACACAACGAAAAAAAAAAAAAACAAAACAGAAAACACTTTTTTTCTTCTTCTTAATTTTATTTTTAAAAAGGATAAGTCGTGTGGCTTATCAAAATAAAAGCAGATGTCTATTATAAGAATTATAAACCCTCTTTTTATTTCTGCATCAATCCAATCAATGTGTAGGTACACCTAAAATATACATTTTTCAGTATAAGAAAGTAAAGGAAAAAAAAAGTTCTTATACATACATATAATGAAAAACTATACGACGAGTAAAATTATAAACGGTATTATTACAAAGGTAATACAAATACACGTATAAAGAAATGAGGTGAGTTTATTCGTTGATGGCTCTTTTTTCTAATGTCTAACGGCAGCATCCACAACATCACAGAATTCATTTTTAATCTATATATTCGTGAACAAAAGGGAGAAAATTATCACCGGTTACAATCGTAACCAAAGAAGTCATCTAACAATTCCATGTGGTATTAGTTGGAAATTTAAAACTTTTCATAAAGTAACTTAACTAAAATGCATAACAGAAAAAAAAAAGGGTCTTATATGAGTGATTTATATATATTAGGGGTTACATATTGTACCGTTATATAGTTTTTTTTTTTTTTTTTTTTTTTTTTTTTTTTTTTTTTTTGTGTAAATAGGTAAGATTTCATCTAAACAGAAAATTAAAGGACATGTATAGCAATAACTTTTTCTGATAATAATATACAATAATAATTTATCTAAAAAAATATATATCACACACACACACACACACACACAACAATGAATACATTTACCTGATAATATTTGAGGCACTCATTTCAAAAAATTTGTTCTCTGTTTAACAAGTAAGGCTTTTTCACATTGCACATAAAGTACCGAAATTTTTAAAACTTTATTTAGACTTAATTTAAAAAATCACCAATGTAAAAAATTTTTAAAATCGATCACTAAATTTCCGATTCCCGTAGATGACTGGATTTGAACTACATAAACTACAGTACACGAGTTCCAGAAATTCCGAGTTCCACCTAACCGAGTTCTGCTATCTCTGATAGTCACAAAAAATTTATAATTTTAATTTTCTTTTTTTTTACCCCGCTTCTTTACTAAAGGTAAAGCTTTCAAGTAAGTAACGTTTTTTTTTTCTTCCTTTTTTTGCAAGTATGTGTCTCAATTATTTTCAATACCTATTTTTTTGAATACATTTTTTAACGCATATTTGTGATTAATTCAATGCTGAAACGTGTTTTACTTAGATTTCGTAGGCATTTTGGACTTTAATCACATATGTATGTATGTAAAATTAACGGCACACGTCAGGGATTTTTCCAGGAGAATAAAAAAAAAAAACAAGAAAGAAGGAGTACTTCTCATCATGCATTTCCTAATGATGTTGATGAGGATGTGAGCTCAGGGATTGCAATTAAGTCACCAATTGTATAAAATGTGTTCATCATAACTGAAATAATTATAGGTATAAGAATGTATTTGTGTGTGTATATATGAATTATATACAATATACCTATATAAGTTCTTATTGTTGTATTTTCGAAGAAAAAAAAGTAAATGGAAGCAATTTAACTACAGGTTGTTCGATTATATTCGATCTCTTTTCTTTCTGTACACCGTTATTTACAATAGGAATAAGTGCACATATGGCATAAAGTGGGTAGTTGTACGGTTCACTAAATATAAATGCATGTAGGTATGTACTACTACTGCTGCTGATGAGGGATTATACTAAAGTTGTTCATCATGGATTAAAAAGAAAACCTAAAAAAAAATACTTGTGTATTGTGAATGTATTGTATGTAAAAATAAATGCTTTTAAATATCCTTTTCTATGTATTATACTTATTGTCCTGAGGTGTTCGATATAATACACGTGCCATACAATACTAAAGTCGACGTTACCGTCATTTTTAAATCCTTAATGAAATACTTTAGCAAGGTACACATAATATTATAAAAAAGGTATTAGTCGACACGGTAAATAGACGAAATCCAATTGTCCTTAAAAAAAATGCACAAATGTTGTTCGTCTGATGGAAAAAAGGGGTGAAAAATTTATTTATTTTTTTTTTTTTGTTTTTCCTCATATAAGGGATATAAAATATCTTCTAATGACTACAACTCTTTCCTTTTTTTACTTTTTAGAAAGATGATGTACATTAGAAATTGGTGTAGAATTACTTTGAACAATTTAAAAGGATTTTAGAAATTTGTTAAAAACTTTTATTGATGCACCTTGATATAGAGTAACGTTTAAATAAATTCTATCAAAAAGGATATAAAAGGAAGGAATAAAATTTAATTTATGAAAGTTTTTAAACAAGTGTAAAATTTTATATTATTTTTATTCATTCGTATTTTTTGTTAAGAGATACACACCCTTTTGAATTCATTCACTTTAACAAATTAGAAACGCTATAGGATGCGCAAAAAAAAAAATCACAAAAAAATTTGCAATAAATTTTTTTATTATACATATTTCAAAGATTTTTATCGTAAAAGATGAAAAAACAAAAATGTCAATTCAAATAACACGAATTGTAAAATTCATCAATTTTCTAATAATATATAATGTTACTAATAGACACGTGCAATCTATACTACTATTGCTGATTCTAATCGAAACTTTTATTACATGAATAAATTCTAATAGCAAATCAATTCGAATATCCTGTAAAATTACAGATAAGTTTGAATATACTTTTCAAATATAATATGTAATTAGAAAATAAGTAGAAAAGTGTACAAAAATACAGGAAAATAAAGTAAAAAAAAATTTCTATCTAGTTGCACATTTCCTTTATAGAGCTCATAGGCTAATCGTCATGCTTTAATGTTTTTTTTTTTTTTTTTTTTTGTTCTTCTTTTCTATTGTACCTAAATTACTTTTATTCTTTCATTAATATTCCCGTTATTTCTATATGTATATGTATAATAAATTCTAATAAAATTGATCAGTAATATTTTCTTTTATTTTTATCACATTTGATTTGCTACTAAATAATTTAACAATGTAATCATTTAATACAAAAATCTATGAGTTTTTCTTTTTGTTTTCCTTTCAAAAAATGCAAGATACAAAAGAAGAAAAAAAAGAAAAACTAAAATAAAATACACATAAGGAGAAAAAAAAAACTATGAACATCACATGTAAATTGATAAAATGTTAATGCTAATATGATTTTATATGTATTATCTGACATACATATATATTTACAGGATCTGTATACACTGTACACATACATTATTATAACGGATGGTGAAATGTTTCAAATTAGAAGTTTTCATCAACATACAGTTGGTATCCCACAACAACAATGAAAACACATTTTCTTTTTCCACTCTTTTTTTTTTTTTCTTCTTTATTTCTATAAAATCACTTTATTTATATACGTACGACATACAAGCATAAATTAGAATGAACAACAAAGTAAGGTTATGTTATTGAGCTCTAGAAAGGACATCGTCAAATGATGAAAGAAGAAGACGACGAAAGAAAAAAAAAACAAAAAAATAGAAAAAAAACCAACAATATTTTCCATAGGAAGTTCTTTGTCTTGCATAGTCTTCGATCAAACTAAAGAGGATTTATGGTCATCGATCAGAATTAATGAAGTTTTTTCTATTCATCGATTTTTTTTTTCTTCATATATTTAATATCAGAGAAGAAGAAGAAGCAAAAAAACAAAAAAAAAGATACATTATAAGCTCACAAAGTAAAAATAAAAGCTAAAAATGAGGGAATTAACTGCTACTAAACATAATAACGTATTTTTTTCATTGCATTGCATAGATATGTACATATTATGCTTACATTTTAAATTACTATCAGAATTTTATTGATTGAAAAATTATGTATTCAGGATAAAATGATGACTTTATTAAATTGTTGATTATATACCTTTTTAACGAAACATAAATTTATTGATGGCACATATACATAAAATTTTTTATTAGTTTCCTTTCTAATATTTTCATATTTTCCATTTTATCTGACTAATTTTTGTTATAGATTACTTTTCAACTGACATTAAATGAAAATTCAAAAGAGAAAAAAAAAAAATCAAATTAAATGAAAAAAAAAAAAAAAAAATCAAAATAGCATCCTGAAATCAACATCCAGTTAGGTAATGTTTTTATATAAGTTTTCTGCACACATATTGTAAAGCAAATGTTTTTTTTTCTTTTTTTCTTTACGTTCGTTATGTTGTTAAAGCCCCTGGTGAGCAATTATTTTTCAATCAACATTTTTTGCATTACGTTGAAAAATCAATTTGCACGGTTTTTTCTTTGTAGAAATTAAAAGAATTTTTTTCTTCGTTTAAAGGATAATTTGCTTTTTATTTTTTTTTTACTTGAATGAAATTTAGAAATTGAAAAGGAAGAAACTGTAAGGAAGAGATTGTAAAAAAAAATCACTCTAAAAAAACAATATTTGTATCTTTTTTTTGTTTTGTTAAAATTTCATACCTTGTGTTTTTAGTATAGCATCTTTTGAAAATTAGAAAAGCTTTTTACTTTTCAATTCTAATTTTTCTAGAAAGATAATTTTCATTCCATTCCATCTTCTGAAAATATAGTTATCTGGAAGTTTGCTTGAAAGTTATGAGATATATTCGAATTTTTCTGTTGAAACATTTGAAGATTTAAAGCGGTGCTCATGTCTGAATTCCTTGATGAAGTATATGTATAATAGGTGTTTGGAACTAAATTGAAATTACTTAATTAGCCTACCTATTCTACATGTGTGAAATAATTTAAGACAAACAATTAAAACAATGCATATACACGTGAGGAAAATTATGTATAAAAAATTTCTGATTTTTATTCAAATTTCGAAAATCTCAAGGTTTATGGCCAACATGCATAAGAAAAATTATTTCATAATTTCAAAGTGAAGGACAATACAAAAAAAAAAAAAAAAAAAAGAACTGAGAAATGTAATATTTTACTGCAATACTACAACAAAAACAAACACCAAACATAAAATTTATGGTAAAACTTTTGTAATTTTTGTAACTTTTCACGATTATCCAATTAACACGTACATAAAAATCACACTTATAAAGTAATAATCATAAAATAAGTTTTGAAACTCACATAAAATATAAATTTTACGTATGCACTAAGTGTTTATTCATAATTTGTTTTCGTTTTTGAAGGTTTTAAGAATAAGTTCTCTATAGTTTTTGATTTTTACATACTTACATATAAGTATTATTTGCGTGAAGGTAATATAAAAACATATAAGTGAATTCAACATTTTCGAAAAATTTAAAATCTGAAAAATTAGGAAAGATTGTCTGAACCTTGTCACATATGATTTTATTTTTAGAAATTTAATTTAGGACTCTGCTTCAAATTAAACTTTGTTAAAATTTATGATTTTTGTTTATTTTCTTCCAAACATATATTTTTAAATAGATTTTGCGAAATTGAAGATATTCATGTTGTAGGTATTTTTAAAATGCAATTTTACTAATTAAATATGTATATACAAAAATCCCGTTAAATATACACTTTTTATTGCTTTTAAATCATTTTTAATATATAATCTAAAAATACAC
The DNA here is from genome assembly GCA_939192795.1 of Bombylius discolor. NCBI lineage: Eukaryota > Metazoa > Arthropoda > Insecta > Diptera > Bombyliidae > Bombylius > Bombylius discolor. The sequence goes on along the minus strand of OW584241.1, from coordinate 13,310,724 downwards.
CTTTAGTGTAAATAAAATGTATCTTTTGAGGGAAAATTTACATAAAGAAGATGACTGATCACTAATTCACGTGCGTATTTAATTATCGTTATTTCATTTTTTTTTTTTTTTTTTGCATACGTGAGGCGTCAAAATATTAATGAAAGTGTCGTTTTTGAAAATGTTTTAAAACATATAAAACGACTGCAAGAGAAAAAAAAAATGTAAATGTTTTCTCTTTGAAGTAAAAATAAATTTTCTATTTACCAGTTTGATAATTACAACAATTTTTGTAATTCCCTTCAAAATATCTTTTATAAGTATTTCAGGTTTATGTGTATCATAATTGTGATGATCAAGAAGTGCTGTTCAAATAATAAGTTAATGGCGCTCACAGTGTGTAGGATACACCTGTTTAAAATTCTTAAAATAAACAACACATTAATGCATTATGCTTTAGTTTATATACATTTTGCAATGAACGTTTTTTTTTGTTTTGTTTGTGATTTGCATTTTATTGCACTGCTGTTCTCGTTACAAATTACTTTTGAATTAAATTTGGCAGAATTTTCATCAAAATAAATATTCTGGGATTATGAAATATACTTTAGATTTCAGGACTTTTTTTTCACTTTTAATCCCTGATAAAATTAAATTATTAGGAATACAATGATACATGAGTATTTTACTGAATGTTTAAAGATTCCTTTGTAAATTTAGCTTTTTTATAATCGAAAGTTTTTTGGAAAGAACATTTTTCGAGTTCAAATTTATAACTGAGACTGAATTGAAACCTAAAATTTACAGAATATTTATGGACTTTTTTTCTTTGTCAAGTTCTTAAGTGAATCTAATAAAACCCACCTTCACATACACACATACACACATTTAAATTACTGAAATTACAACCTAATTTTTTGTTATAAATTTACATTTTAAATAATCAATTCAATAAATTTATCACATTTCTCAATTACATTGTTCATCCTTTTTGGGAAAAGCATAAATTAATATATTTTCAAGTTTGAATAAAATTCAATATTCCTTATTAAAATTCTCACGTTCAATCACTCTGAGTGTTTATGTGTGTAAGATTCTTGAATTTCCACGTGATACGATGAATCTGCATTTTCACAAGTTTGTAAATAATTTTCCATTGTAACTTCAAAAAGTCTCAAGGGAACATAGAGCTGACGAAAGTAGCTTTTCATTATAAATTTTATATATTCTAAAATATGATTTGTTTATTCAATGGGAAAATATATGATTTCATAAGTGAAAAATTGAATATTCATATTGAAAAAAAAAATGAAAAAAAAGACGTTAGACAAGATAACGTACTAATATTGTAAAGTTTATTAAATCATAAAGGTTAAGGTTCATTTTTGGACCTTTTTGTTTTATCAGTGATAGGACTATACTGAAAACATTGATTGAGGTTAGAAACATTAGATTCATATTTTTAATGATATTGGACAAATACAAGTCTACAGAAAGTTTAGAATTATGTAAACAAAAACTGTATTTTTAAATTTAAAAAAAAAAAAACCCAAAAACTTTATAATTTATTTTGTTGTCTATTTTACGAATACTAAATTTAAATTAATTTGAAAACCAATTCATTCTTTATATGTTTTTTTTTTTTTTTACTTTTTGAATGAAAAAGAATTCATTTTTACCCCATGTAGTTAATTTGGAGAGAACAAAAAAAAAATAGTTCACAATATTAAATAAATCATTGTCACTCCATATTCATATATCAATTTCGAAAATAAAACAATTTTTATTATTTCTTGTCTATTTTTTTTTTCTCCATAAATAAATCCTTTATCAAGCAAGTTCGTTTAAATAAGATACACTTTTTTGTTTTCGTTTTCTTTTTTCATCATAATATTCGATAGAGAGAAAAAAAACAAAACATTTAAATACTTTTACCATATGTGTGATATTGTTACACTACTGTGAAAGTGTAATAGCTACGTACTTTTTTTTTTTTTTTTTAAATATTTTACTTTACAAGTGTTTTGATTTTTAATTTTTTTCCCTTTCTTTGTATTTTTTAAAAATTAAACTAAACATCATTTTATGTATATATGTACAAATTTATAAAATTTACCATTACCATATAGAATGTTTATTGAATTAAAAACCACTTTACAAAACAATTTTTACTTTGCGGTCTATCTTTTTAGATATACATAGATATATGTATATTTAAAATGTATCTATCACTCTAATATACATAGTATACGGAATAGGATATGGGGGAAACCTCTTTCTTTCACTTTTCAAGAAGTGAAAAAAAAAAAAAAACAACAAGAAAGTAAGAATTGAAAAAAAAATATATGTACTATAAAAAAAGCGATAAATAAATAGAAAATAAAATGTACTCTCATACATAATATGTTTGATAAGCAAAAACAACGGTACCACAATGTGTATAATTGAGAAAACAGAAATTCATGCGGAAAAAATGTGACACGGACAGATTGCCACCGAAGCTAAATATTTCCCATGATTTTAAGAATTTGAATTATGTTTATTCCCTTCTTTTTTCTCTATTTTTATTTTTTATTTTTTTTTGATTTCGATGTCAAAGTTATCTTTTTTTTTTATATACATATATATATTAGGCGCTAAAATAAACTGGATAAACTGAAAAAAAGAAAAAAAATATGTACAGAAATATATGTACATATGTATGTATGTATAAAAAGTGGGTGAATAATTTTTGGACAGGGAAGAATTCGATATTAGATCATATCTTGTACTCGTACTCGTGTTTTAAAAAATTTATTTGAAAAAAAAAAAAATAAATGTATTTTTATCTTTTATTTTCTATAATTTTCTTCGTGTTGTTCCACTTCAGTTCCGATTTGTTAGAAATAAAGAAATTTATTTGAAAAAAAAAAAAAAAAGAATAATAATTTAATGAAGTACATATTTTTTTTCGAGATCATTTTTATAGATCATTTTTTGAATACTGTTTTCCGTAACCAATGAATATCTATAGAATTTTTTTTTGTAATTTTTTTATTTTTTTTGTTTTCTTTTATAACATTGTATCTAAAAATTGGAAATTTGAAATTGTCATTTGTTGAAATGTGAACATATATGTACGAGTATATTATATTATTTTACTTTGATTTAGCGGGTCTCTTGAAAGAATCTTTTTTTTTTTATTTATTTAATTTTTTCTTATTTGAAAGATGATGGGTAATGTGGTTCCTGTTTATTATTATTGGCGACATATGATGAATGTTATAATTTATTTACGCTATTTTTTTTTTTTTTTTTTTTTGTCTTTCGTTTATGTGTTACAGAATGTTTTGTGAGCATGTTAAAAGAATTTTTATTATGAATATGAATTAAATTTACTTTTTTTTTTTTTGGGGTTTTGTGTACATTTGAATTATTTATGGTGAGAATCAAATGTTTGAAGAAAGAAAAAAAAAAAAAGCAAGAAAATTGATGTCACAAACTATTTTTAAAATGTAATTGAATTGGTTATGTATTAATTTATATACGATGTATAACAATTCTAATTAAATAGTTAATTTGTCTTTTTTACTTAAAAAAAAAATAAAAAAAATGAAAGATTGAAGTTTAAAAGATTCAGAACATTGTAGTTGGGAAATTGTCCCCATTAGAAATTTTGTTTTTCGCATTGAGAAATTTGAAAACAATTTGTAAACGTCGATTTATAATCGAAAATTGCTTTTCAAGGACGAAAAATCACTTTAAAAATCGTTTTTTTTTTTTTTTTTTTTTTTTTTTTTTTTTTTTTTTTTTTAGATTTGTTTTACAAGGCACCATAAAACGAATTGTGGAATTACATATTTTTTGTGAATGTCGTTTTCAAGCACTTGACCTAATTATTAAGTTGTTTGCTTTTAAGTTAATGTCGTCAATAACATGTGGAATCCCTAAAAAAGCCATAGATACGAAATACCATTAAAACTTATCATCAGGACAATTATGCGATATTTTAAATTTTGCAAAGAAAAAAAAAAACAAATAAAACCAATTCAAATTGCACTCAGAAAAAGTAAGTTAAACTTCAATTCAACACAATTTTGAAATTAGTTCATTAGTAATATCCGATAAAACTCAAAGAATGTACAAATACTTGAACGGAATGAATATCTAGCACTTACATAGTAGAAAAGACATTGTTCCATTACTTCAAATTTTATGAGTTTTGATTTTCATTTATTTAAATTTTTTTTTTTTTTCGCCCTTCAATTTGCCAAGAAACAACTATTTTATATACTAAAATTTTTATACACTATCACATAAAAAGATATTACTGGTTGCTATTCGCGTAAAAATGAAAAAAAAAAAAAAAATGAAAAAGAAAAAGAAATTTTTTAAGAAGTTTCGCAACAAAAACGTGTCTTTGAATTTTTATGTTCATATTATCATATTTAAAACTCCTTAACAAATATTGACTAAAAGGATATTGAAAATCGAAGTATATGTATAGTATATATTATGTACATGTAGATATTTACGTATTTATATACTCTAACTCTATATATATTCAAAAGTATACTTTTAATGAAATGAATTTTCAACGTAAGTGTGTACATTTTATAAAATTTTAGTTGATCTAATCTAAATAGATATTATGTTAAATTTTATTGACTATATATTCATTTTATAAAAGAATTTTTTTTAAGTATATAATATGAATATCTGTTGCTATATAAAAAAAAAGGTGTATTTTTTTTTTTTATAGAAGATACTTCTTTTTTTCTTTTCATTTTTTACTTCCATTTTTCTAAATATCTTAACAATTAAATTAAATTTTATGATTTGATTTGAAATTGAAAATACATTTTGAATAAATTTGTTCATTTGAATGCTTACAAAAAAAAAAAAAAAAAAAAAAAGGAATGAAAACGTTAAGAAAAATGTTATATGTATTTATATTTCATGACGTAAACTAGAGGACATCACGGCAACACATGTCAAAAATGTTTATTCATATTCTTTATTTATGCAAAAAGAAATCAAAAATAAAGAAGAATCAAAAAAAAACAAAAAAACAAAAAAAAATCAGAAATATTTTATACATGAAAATAAAAATAAAATAAAATAAAATTTTTGTGACCACAAAAAAGGAAATAAAAAATAAAAAAAAAAAAAATAATAAAAAATTCGTATGGAAAGAAGAAAATAATAAATGTATGTAAAGAAAAAGGATTTACTTTTATACACTTTAAATGAATTTCCGCTTTTATGGTTTGAAGAAATTTGTAACTGTATTAACAAATATATATGTAGCACATATGTGTATGTATATAAAGTCATATCTATAATAAAATGGACACTTTTTTTTTTTTTTTTTGATATGACATACGGGATGTATAGTGATGGACAACGTCTTTAGTTATGCAAAGGACATAATATGACATAAGATTTGTATATCAATATCATTTTTTTGGATAAAAGACCATTTAGAATGGAAATGCTCTAATTTTGTTCAGAATTATTCAAATGAAATGTATGTGATGGTGGTGTGGTGTGATAATGTACAACGAACCAGAATACACACAAATAAAAAAAAAAAAATTAAAGAATAAGATTTTTTTTTAGATCCATACATAGCGAAAAGTAACAACAACAAAAAAAAGAATATAATTTAAGGGAAAAAAAAATGTCGTCCAAAAATATGCTACAAATGTAATTTTATTATCAGAATATTGTGGTTTTGTGATTTGATATTTTTTTATATTCCTTATAGCTCTTTTTTTTTTGTTTTGATTTTTTTTTTTTTTTTCTTAAAGAATATGAATGAATTAGATATTATATACATGTATGTGAAAGTGACTTATATGTAGATAAAAATCTGATTCGCGTTGATTAAAAATGTCAGAATTTCATAAAATATATGTAAGACGTGACAAAATGTTAAAATGTATATTCAGTTGACAAAATGGATTTAAATATTTAAGACGGAATTATACGAGATCTTGCATGAATCAGTTGATACATACATATAAGTAATTACTTACGTCAGCAAATGTATGTAATTACAAAATTTACGTTATGTGTTTATTATACTAAATATGAAAAATTTTTAGTATGAAATTTTTTGCCATTTATACGCTTTTTAAGGATTAAAAAAAAAAATTTTTTTTTTACTACACTAAAAAAGAAAAACAATAAAAATATTAGAAGTAATTGTCAGATTGAATTTTTACAAAGTGTTTGTTTTGGATTGTGTCAATTCAATCACATGACATCTTAAGATTTGTTAATAAAAAGATAGTTTGAAGATAATAGTGTAAACACAACAAAAGCGATTTTTTTGCTATCACCAAGATAAATTTAATTTTTAATTTTAATGTTACCGCTGTTCGTATTTCTTGGTATTTAAAATGAACTCTATTTTTCCAACTGCTCCACAATTCATTAATTAATTGTTGCACTGAATATAAACAAAACCAACAAATTACATTTACACAATTATACATTAAATTAAATAAACTGCCTTTTATCACTATTTGCTTGTCGCGTTAATTGTGTTTAATTTGCGAATCCGCCATCGCCTTGACAATCGCCATCACCATCGTAAGAGCACCTCAAAAACTATAACTGTAATAACTTAAAATATGTATAGGAATATCCATGATGCAGATTAAATTACATCAGATTTCACCCAGCACATTAGATCTTTTGTAATGTCCTAATGTTGGATTTGGCCTAAAATCGAGGACTTTAACAAATCCCAAAACTTTTTTAAGTGGTAGTTGACACACTTCGTCCGATGTTAGTTATGATACATTTTATCCATGTGGCTTATTCTTATGTGAGGTAAGATACTTTTAATTATTTCGTAATAGATAAGAAGCTGTATATTTTACATCAGAACATTGATATGTTATGGGACAATTTTTTTTGCAAAATCTATAAACGCTTTTCCCGAGAAATCCATAATAAAAATGTTGATACCTCCTAGCCGCTGTTTATGAACCGTTTATATATAATAATATGTACACTGAAGAAATGTTCATAGAAGATACAAGATACATTATGAATGATTCATCACATCAAAATAAAGTGTTAACAAATGTACACATTTTCGATTGTATCAAATGTCATTGAAACAACCTTTCCCACTGTTCGTTCTGTTTAGCTGTTCACTAATATTTTAAAAAACACTTTTATTATATATATATATTTTTTTTTTCTCTCATTTTTCATCAGAACATTAAAAAAGTAATTATCAGCTATAAGCTATAATTTTTAATTGACAAAATAAAAAAAAAAAAAAAAAAAAACAATATCATTGGGAGCCAAACAAGTTAGAGATCTAAAAACATTGATATGCAAAGTCATCTGTTAGTTAAATTTGGATATATTACTCAATTTGTGGACTGCTCTGTGGATTAATTGAAAGTTTTCATTCCTGTTTTTTTTTTTTTGAAAGAGTTTTTTAATTCATTTTTGTATTTTTTTTTTACCTTATTTAAATGTTATTTTGAACATTGAACTTAAATGTTTAATGTTCGCACATGTGCGTAATGACTTTACCAATTACTTAAAAAAAAAAATTTTTTTTCTATTGAAAAATGTGATATGATGATTTATATATATATATTTTTGCCTAATACATATCCATATCTTTTTTTTATTTCTATTTATTTTTTTTTTAGATTTGAACTTTGTGCTTTAATATGCTATCACTCTCATTTATCTGTCAGGTTATATCGTTAGTTAGGTAATTGAGAAACATTGGAATTTTCATTTTTTAAACTTGTTTTCCATATGTAGAAATTTTTATGTATATACACAATGAAATTGAAGAAAAAAAAAATGTTTCAAGGGTTATTACCCTTTAAAAAATAATAATATAGAGGAGTACAATAACGAATACATACATACATACATAAAAAATTCAATTCAAATGACAAAATGAAAAGAAAAAAAAATACATATATTAATGGTTTAATGCGCTGTTAATCAGAAAGAAAAATGATTTGAAAATATGTTTTGGCGGTGCATTTATCTTCGTTACTGATGATTTAAATTTATGCATTAAATTTTTAAGATTTGGAAGAAGATGATTGAAAAAAAAAGAAAAATAATAAAAAAAGTTTCAATTGGTTTTTTACATTTCTTAAATTTTTAAAACGATTCAGTCAGTTTGACTTGCCTCCTAAAATAATCAAAAACACACTTTTAACTTTTTATTTTTGTTGTTGTTGTTGTTTTTTTTATCCTAAACGAAGTAATCGGGTAATAATTTCAGTCAAAAATATTTTTCTCACAAATTCTTTGGCAAACATTTAATTTCGGCCTTTTTTTTTTTTCAAAATTTTCTGTGAAATTAATTTTTTTTTTTTTTTTTCAAAATTCAAAATTTTCAATAATACATCATGGAAATAGCCACTTATGAAGAAATTAAAGATCTTCCAAATCATCCAGAAATATTACTGATTGATGTTCGAGAAGCTGCAGAAATTCTTGATGCAGGAAGAATTCCAACGAGCATTAATATACCATGTATGTTGTTAAAAATTGTGATTGTTAAAGGAGGAAAATAAAGGATATTTATCTATGTTTTTTTTTTGTCCGTTATTTTTTTTCTCTTTTAGTGAACGTCTTAGTGCGAGAACTACGATTAAATGATCAAGAATTTCGAGCTAAATATCGTAGATTAAAACCTACAGCAGATACAACCGTAATATTTTCATGCAGATCAGGAGTTCGAGCACAGAGAGGTACAGAATATGCTAGGAGAATGGGATTCAAAAAGTATAAAATTATTAAGAATTTAAAAAAAAAAATTTTGCAATAAATTTTCGTTTTTACAGAGCAAAAACTTACAAAGGTTCATGGGCAGAATGGGCTCGAAAGGAAGGCATTCCATAAAAGTTTTAGCTAAAAATAAAAAAATATTCGAACATAAGGCAAAAAGTGATATATTACAATATTTTGGCATACAGTTGATTGTAATACAAAAGTTCATGTTATTTTTAATTCAATTTTCAATAGATTTTTTGGACAATAAATAAATGAAAAAACGAGAAATTTGTGTTTTGTTCTGTTTTTCTTTTTCAAAATTGACCAATTGAGTTATTTAAAAGGATCATTTTCTATTTCTTTTAGTGAATTTTAGTTTTTAAAATTTTCGATAAAAATTTAAAAAAAAATGATAATTTTGAAGACAAACTGTGGTGTTTTAAATTCAACTTTTTATTTTTTAATTTAGGGAAATAAAAATTATGAAAGAAGGAAAAAAAGTAATGAAAAATATTCTGAAAGTTATCTTTTATTTGATTAATTTGTTGTCTTAGAATCGATTAATTTATTTTTATTTCCAAAATTAAAATTTAGATGTTTTATATGACCGTAGTTCTACTTTTTTTAGTACTCGTATATTATGTATATATTTTTTTTTATTATATAAAAATTTCACATTACTTTTTAATTTCCCTACACTTACACACACGATTAATTTCCATCTAAATCGATATTTCATAACAGTAAAAACTACTATATATATACTTTTTTTTTCTTCTTCCAAACATTATTCAAATAATAAAATCAATTGTTAAACTAACAACATAAAAAAAAATCCAATCAATAATTCCAAAAATATAAATATATTATAGGAAAAAAAAAAAATTAAACATAAATATTTCAATTTTTTATGTAAATAAATTCTATAAAAATTGTTTTTTTTTTTTTATTTTCCTGTCTATACCAGTAAAAATCAACACAAAATTTTCTTGTTTTTTTTTTTTTTTGTCTTTTGCCCAATATACAATTTTTATGACAAAAAGTGCTGTAAAATAGTTTTTATGATCTTAAAAAAAAAAAATTGTCATACGATTATATATCAGATAATAAGGATATTGTGATGATATAGGCATATACTCGTATAAATAAATACCATGTGTAAAAATGTTAAAAACATAAATAAATAAATAGAAACAAAAAATAAAAAGCGATAAAATCATTCATACGGTTTCTAAAATAAATAAAAAAAAAAAAAACAAACAAAAAAAATGAAATCATTTCACTCATTTAAAAAAAAAAGTCTTTGTGTGCTTTCTCTTCCTTACAAAAACATTTTTCTCAACACCTCTGCATTGATGATGATGATGATGATGATGATGGTAGTAAAAATAAGAATACAAAAAAGGATCAAATTTACCTTTCAATACATAAAATACATACGAAAAAAAAAAAAAGAAAAGATATACTAAAACTCAAATAAATTTTGATTTCAATTCACGTAGAATCACAAACTTCATATATAAAATGACCAATATAACACAAATAACAGATAGAACACGTGTAGAATTTATTTTGCAAAATATGCAGACGAATCTGAATCTGTTATGTTGAATATTTGATAAAAGATTGATACCTTTATATAGTACATTAATAGAATATTAAGAAGGATATGCCTTATGGAAAGAAGGTGCTAGAAAGTAAAAAAATAAAAAGGAAACGAAAAAGGAAAACAAAAAAGTAGAAGCAATCCATGAAACATATGAGACATAACATTACCTAGCTGCTATAATATGTATTAGAATCTTGAAAATGCTTATTGGTCCCCAGAGACTTAATTAAAGATTATCTAAAAGAGGACAATGAATCTTAGTTTTATTTACTTTCCGTATGTGTATTATCTTTGAATACAAAGTTTTGTTCATGAATCAATAAATGAATTTTGATTGATGGAAAAAAACAAAGTGTATCTTATTCTTTTTAAAGTTATTTCTTAAAAAGATTCACTAATTATTTAGAACATTAATTATTATTTTATGGGAAAATTAAATCAAAACTAAGTTATTTTCATATTAAAGAATAGTCTTTTAATATTTTTTTATATGTTTTTACAGTTAATCTGATTAGAGATCGTAAGTTACAAATTTAATTTTAGTTCATTCATAAAGAAAGTACAACAGTCTCACACGTTTATATAATTCTCTGGGGACCATTAATATAATATTCACCCTTTATTTTAAATAATATTCATTAAAAGTAATAATTTTGTTTATTTTCTATTTCTTCTTCTTCTTTTTTTTCATTTTTTTTTTTACTTGAGTATCTTATTTTTTCTCATCATACATATGTCATTTTACATATATACATACGTACATACTTTTAATATATTTTTTTTCTTGCACTAACGATTTTTAATAGACAACAACGTTTTTCATGCAATTAACCATCTGATGTGGAACTTATATTGCAATAATAATAACAACAACAAAGGCAACAAAAAATCACAAATCATGCGATTATATTGTGACAATAATACTATAACTTCAATAAAAGTATACACGTGCCGAAATTGCATTGAATAATGTATACTATGAACTACGAGACTCGTGGTACAGGAAAAGGATGCTTAAAAAGAAAAAAAAAAGAAAAAAAGGATTTCGTAACAATTATTATTTTTTTAGTATAAACATTGTGCTATATAACTGTAATTTATATTAACAACAGGAGTTGCAGTTGTAGCAAAATACATACGTGAATTAAAAGTAATTTACCGAAAGAAAGAAAATATTTTTCTCATGATTGCTTTTTCAGTAGCAATCAAAATAAAAAAATAAAAAAAAGAAAGAAAGATGAAAAGGTACTTGATGTCATTGTCGTTTGCAAGTAAGGGCAAATCACAGTAAAAATGAAAGATGATGTGTTCAATTTTTTGAGGTTAGAAAAAAGGACAAAAAAAAAGAAAGATAAATATAAGGTGATTCAGTTATTTGATTCTAAGTAAATCATTTTTGTGAATTTTTTTAACATTATCGTACAGTTCCATTCAATTATTGTATGCTATATTAAATTTTTATAGGAAAACTTTGTGGTTAGCATTTCACATAAACGTTTATTAGGTTCATGAATGGACTTATTTAGCGAACAAAATAGGAGAAAAATTGAAAAAAAGTATGGGAAAATTGAAAGTGTTTGTGAACGTTTTGGCTACTTTTGTTTTATGATATCCTTTAATTTGTGGAGGAATTATGAAAAATTCAATAAATCTAGAAATAAATTTATATCAGAATAAAGTTTTCTAGATTATTCTATTGATTTAAAATCACTGTTTGGTTTTTATCACCCTATGTCATAGAAAAACTATCTTATATCAAAGTAAACAAGTTACAAAATTGAAATATTTTTTTTATTGTGGGTTAAATTTCATTTCATACACTGAAAGTCTTACACATGTACACATATTCTAAAAATAATTGGTTTATCAAACATATTACTTTTTGTATATACGTGTGTGTGTGTTTTATGTATAAGTTTAAAAAGGATTTTTATTGAAAAATATTATACTCATATATACCACCTATGCAGCATTAGATAGAACAAAATAAAATGGTAAAAAAAAAAACAAAATTGTAAAAACGGAACTGTACTGTAACTCTCAGACAAACGTTGAAGTCATTTGTCATAATTGCATTGAAGTGTTTCATTAGAAGACTACTGAACTGTAATACCTCTCCGGAAACTCTTACAAAATCTAAAACGTGTCCAAACTTTTATCGATTGACAAACGTGATAAATTGCTCGATAAATGCAGTTTCAGAAGTGGACTTTATCGATTAAAACTTATTTTTTTGAAAGAAAAAAAAAAAATATTAAATTGAAAATGTTATGTACTAACTGAAACGTGTGTATACGATGTGATAGGTAGATACGTAAATACTGAGGGAAAACTTGAGATGAAAAGAATAAAAAATAATAATAAATTGATGAGATAATTGCACAGATAATTTCAAGTACTTAAATTGAAAATTATTTTATTATTACTGTTATAATAGAAGTTTGTTAAATGAATTTGAAAAAATTACTTTTAAAATTTTGTTTATATATACACATTTTCATGTGGAGGAGGATGTATTTTTATATAGAATAAGAGAACTTGTTGAAAATTGTTAAAACTCATAAAAGGACATTGTAGGGTGAACATTATTTTATTAATGGCCTAATTTAAAATCGATTAATTCACTAATTAGAATTTACTTGTACAGGATGAAAGCTAATGAGGAGCTTAAAAATCATATAGAAAAAAAATAAGAAAAAGGCGAACTTGTGGAAAAAACAACGAATAGCTACTAAGGAGAATTTTTCGAATTAAATTTGCACAACAATAGAAAAAGAAAAAAGAAAATACTGGACAAATATGGACAAAAAGATTAACTAAAATTAAAAACTTGACGTGCGTGAAGGAACAAAATTAATCGACAAATATAATATTTCCAATATTTAAGCGATGAAAATCATTTATTTCAAAAATTTCATAATTAAAATCCTCACGTACATACTTGTTCTTTCCAAAACTTTTTTCTAGAAGTAAAAATTCAAATCATAATTAAAATCATATTATAATCCACAAAAATTCATGTATTTACACAAGAATTTCATATGTAAAATCAATCAAAACCATAATTACTCCCCTAAAAATTAATTCATATCTTTTGATGAATTTTCAATGCATATACGAAATACATAATGGAACCCTTTTAATGCATTTTTTTTTTTTTTTATTTCAAAAGAGAGTATTGTTTTATCTATTAACCCCTGATTTATATTGTACATATACATATCTGTATTGTGGCTTTTATCTCCCTTGAGAATATGCTCTATATACTCGTAAATTCATATGTACATATGTACATATATGTTTCTATGTTGATATTTTTATTTTGATATACAAAAACTTTGTGAAAGATTAAACGTATGTAAGTAAAAAAGACAATTTATTTCAATGTGACATTTACCTTTTTGATTTGAATTCTTCTAATGATAAATTTCATATATCAAGAAAATCTGTTACATATTATTTTTTACCTTTAGGTATATATTTTATATTTTAGTAAGTAAAATTGATGACTACACACAAAAACCGAACCAAACCGAACCGAATTATTGAAGCGTTGTTGTTTTATAATATATGAAACAACTTTTTATTATTATTATTATGAGAAGAAATATGAAAAACTTTTTTGACGTAGGGGGGTTTTTTTTTTTTTTTTGTCATTACACAATATAAGTTTAACTTTTACTATTGTAATACCAAACTCTATCACTATCCTTTTTTCTCCTTCTACTCCTTTTGCTTTTGTATATTTTAACAAACTTTATAGTATAAAAAATAATGTTTGTATAATTTTGTGACTGATGTCTTCAAGATGATATATGATGAAAATCTTATTTATCTTGAATACATTCACACACATATAAACACATCCATATAGCCGACAATATATTGTACATATATTCGACCGAATATCCTTTTTATATTTTTTCAATAAAGAGCAATCCTTCTCAGGACTTCCCGGTGAGTAAGTATAATTCATATTATTATTTTGATATTAAACAGTGAAAGAAAGGGCTAACACAAGATACATACATACATATATGTACATATACAGATATACATGTATATACAAAAATATTAATATACAGTTATATATTATTATATTTAAGTTTACTTACATACAATGCACGCCATTAATATTAATTTTCTGTCTCAACGACTTTGATAATTAAATTTACCTTGAAATCAATTTTAATGTTGCGAACAATACAATACAAAAAGGACCCTGGGTTCCTGTATACATATAATCGTATGGATGGATGTATGTACATTTTATCAAATATATACATACATAGGTATGATGATATGATGATGGGATAACATTTTAGTTCGTATTATAAACATTTTATGTGGTCAGGAATTAAAGTTATCAGTTATAGTCAGTCAGATTCATTTATTTTGTATACGTGTAATAAAGAGTATATTTTACGTGTAAATATTTAAAAAATACATACATACATTCATACATATATAAATCTATAGAACTAAAAACTTAAGCATTTCGAGATGTTTTGTTACAAAATGAAAAATATTCTTCCTGTTTGTGACCTGACAGGAGAAAATATCCTTTCAAAAATGTTTTGAGAAAATTTAATTGACACGTGCGTAATGTCAGTGATACGTGTGAAGGACATATTTTTAACGGCAATAAAAAAAAAACGTAAGAAAAACAATTTAGTATCTTTTTTTTTTTGTTTTTCGTTTTTCTCGTTTTATATTCCCTGGGGTGATACGGTGATAGTGATGACGATTTTGATGGTGATCCTGTTTGAGTGCATATACATACATACATAGTTCGTTTTCATTTAATTTGGGTGTTAAATACTTTACCTCTTATATACTTGAAATTTATTTTCGTCGCGTACACAAATAAACACACATGCGAAAGGAATATGGTTAGAAAATGTCATAAACAGATACTGCAAGAAAAAGAAAACAAGTATTATAAGTACACTAACGCGTATGCAGCATTGATTTATTAATTTTTATAATCGTATAAATTGCAATAAAAACGTGTCAGGATGTCAGTATGCATTCATATTAAATTTATTTTTTTTTCTCAAATAATTTATATTTTATTTGTTTATTATTTTGTTCTAATTTAATTTGGAAAAACTGTGATTTTAATAATTTAACGTGATTTACAAAAATGATCATTTTCCAAAATTTAAAGACCCTCGAAAAATTTAAGCGTATTTTTAAAAGCATTTAAAAAACTTTTGACTTTTGACAATAACACGAAGTAGTAAAAATTGAGAAAATTGAGATGGTTTTATCCTTAAAAAAATGAACAATTAATTCACTATATGTATTTTTTTTGCTCATAAATTCAATTCAATATTAGGGTAATCAAAAATTTTCATGATAATTTAAAGTGAAATCGTAATTTTAAACTTTAATAATTTCTGGCTAACAGCATGTATGTAAATGTCGTGAAATTTCAATTTCATCGTAAATTTTCACGAATGTGTCATCCAATAATTTATTTAATGTTTCAGAATCAAGAATTTCATTAAATTAAGTATTTATATTTCTATAAATAATGTGTGTATTTCGTGTTCACCTGAATTATATTTCATGTAGGTATCTATAAATCTACTTTTTATTATAAGTTTGGTAAAAAAAGATTTTTTACTTTATGAAAGATTTATGTACTTTTTTATCAAATTTATAATTTTGACAGTTTAAATTAATTTGTTTTTCAACATTTTTAAATACATTTTTCCGGCTCCTCTTCATACATTCAATGAATTTACTTTGCGTTGAAACCATTAAATTTAACAAGTCCTTGTTTTAGAATTTTTTTTTACTCTTATCATTACTTTCAAAGCATCTTGTATAAATGGAAAAGAAAACATTTAATAGAATGGTCAAGAGACTGAGTATCAAACAAGATTGTATAACTTTTTACATTTAACCTTTTCTTTAAATCAACATACATACGTGTTCAACAATATGTTTTGTAAGTAAACGAAGAAAATTTCATGAATAATGCTTATCCCTTTTCTTCTGTGGTCTATTATTATTTCTTATATGTAGTTCAAAAATCTAAAAATCATTTTACATAACATATATCAAAAATTTATATAAAATTATGAAAGAATAAATTTACCATTTTCATTTTATTTTTATTTATTTTTTTCAGATACATTTACCGTACCAGACATACATACATTTGACAGATAAACAACAAAATTATTATAAGTGCAGAATTTTTTTCGTTTATGAGTAAAAGGATTCTCTAGATGAATGAATTTATAGACATTAAGAAAACATTTCTACTTTATGAATAAAGAAAACAAAGTATCTAAGGTATTGAATTGATCAATAAATTTATAAATCAAAAAATATTGTTTTTTTTTTTTTACTACATACAAAATTTGATTTGTTGATGCAAGCATAATATTTATTAAAAAAAAAAAAGGTTAAAGTTCATTTAAGTTTGGAGAGAAAAAGAAACGTGAATCATAAATATTAAAATTGTGATTCTAAAAAAAAAAAATCACGTGTACGTACACCTTAAAAAAATTTACTTTCATTATAAAAAGGATAACTTTTACAAGTAACAAAAAAATCCGAATAGTAATAAAATCTTGTTTGATTTATTGAACTTCAAAAAAAAAAAAAAGGAATCAGAGTTTAACTTAAACTGGCCTTCAATATTTTTTAGTAAAAATTTAGGTTATATTATAGAAATTTTCTATTCATTTTTTTTTCTGAGTAATTTTTTTCTATTTCTTCATGTATGTACACATATTATAAAATACATGTTAAAAAGGACATCAATATAGTATGGACATGGTAGTATAAAATTCACGCATTTCAATTTTTATACGTAATCCTCGCATAAAAATTCAGGAACACGTTCTCTATTACACTTTATATGACTAAAGCACATGTTCAGGATATTTTTTTAATACTTTTTATGTTTTTTTTTTTCGAGTTTTTTTTTTTTTTCTCCAAGTTTATCTTTAATACATATCATTTTTGTATGTTGGCCATATCATAGAATAATGTATGTTTTTTTTTTATATCTTTTGTGTTGATGTAAAATGTGAAGTAAACATATATACGAATAGCATAGTATGTGTTGTGTACCGAACGTTTTTTTTTTTCATATAGTACAAAAAGTATGACCCATCTCTTAAATGTCCTTAAACTATAGCTTAAAAAATCAACAATAATGGTAGGGAGGGTGTCCTTCTTCATACATGAAAATGCCACATATTTTTACTCCTTTGCTATATAAAAATATTCAAAGTACTTTTTATTAAGAGAATCTTTAGAATATTATATATGTCCACGCATACAAAACATAAAATATAAAAAAAAAAAAAAAAAACATCCAACGTACAGCATAAAAATTCTAAGCAAGCAAATGAAGAAAAAGAAGATGAAAAAAAAAAGTAAATATCTATCAAAGAAGATTGTTTTTTTTTTTTGCTTTTTCATTTTATATATTCAAATTCCTTATTTGCTTTATATTCAGTGTTAAAGCTTTTTCCTACATATTACTTTTATATACAGAAAGATGAGATGATCTTTAGGAATGTCATCTTAGTTATGTATGTACGTCCATTTATAGTTCTACAAAGAATATAACATAATAACTAAAAACTATAAATGCGTACTATTACCAGTTATAATCTGCATTCAAATCTGTGAGAGAAAAAAAAAACTGTAGGATTTTTTTTTTTCGGTTAAAATGGTCAAAACGGCGCCACATCATATTAATACCAAAAAATATTCCTTTTGTGTAATATGATTTCTTATTTTATTTTATTCTAGCTTTTTATTTTTTTTTATATTTTATTTTATATATTACACGATTGTTACACATATTGCCTTATCATCATAGCATATCATTGTATTGTACGCCTTCAACATATCTTCATCATATCACGCACAAAAATTCTTAAAAAAAAAAAAAAAATACATTTTAATTTTTTTTCCGTTCGCCTTTTAAACCGAATTTTTTTTTTTTTTTTTTTTTTTTTTTTTTTTACAAAGCTCTTTAACAGCAGTTAGTTATTTTTGGCCAGTTACAAAAATTTTCGAAATCTGGGAGCAGCTCCCAAACCATGTTACTATGTCATGAAGTCAAACCGTCATCATCGGTTGTGTGTAGTGGTCCATATAAATATTATTTTTTTTTTTTTCATTCATACCACTTAACATTTTGTTATATACAAAAAAAAAAAATAATAATAAATAAATAAAAAAAATAATGTATTACAAATCTGTGCAGATGAATAAAAAACATTTCATTTTTGTTAAAACGAGCAAAAATTTGTGGTGAGTGAATAATATTTATTTTATTTTATTTTATTTATTTTTTTTTTTTTGCTTATATTTTCTTGGACAATAGTATAAGGAAAAAAAAAAAAACTATCATCAGGAGTCCAAGAAACATACAAAATATCTACTTATAATACTCAAACCAAATAAGGTAGTTATTATTTTTATTTATTGAAGCAGTTAGCATATCTTGGATTAATCTTAAAGATACAAATTACATGAAGTTTTCATGTACATATATCTATTTAGTTACACATATATATACTATGTGTAATAGATACGTATTTTTACACACAACATATATAAACATTAAGCATACATTATGTAATCGTAGTTATGAAATATATTTTTATGTAAAACAAAAACAAAAACTAAAAACGAAAAACGAAAAAAAAAAAATAAATAAACATCCAAATATGAATACGAATAACTTAAGAAAAACCATACAGATTGGCCACAAAATGATATTCTTTATGTAGAGAATATAATTTCATTGCGGAATTGACATTAAACATATTGGTCAAGAAAATCTGCTGATTTATTAAAGATACTTATTTAGCATTTGATATAATTTTTCTTGTAGTTTTTTAAATGTTCATGTAAAAATTTCTCGTTTTTGCTTATAAATTGTCTATAAAATAAAATATATGTACAAGGAGAGAGAAAAAAAAACCGAATAATTTCGAAATGAAATTACTTTACTTAAATATTCGAATTCTTTTTTTCTTTCTTACATATAAAATATTATTAAATGCTTTTTTTGTTTTATCTTGTATATTTATTGTTAAAATACATATGTGTAATTTATTTAGAAAAATTTATGTTTAAAAAGTACAATATTTCATTTTAAAAAAATTATTTAGTATTTTTTCTAATGTTCCTTATTTTTATCTAAAATTAAATCAGTTTCTTTTAATAAATTATTATTTTTTGTTTTTTGAATAAAATTTCATTCTAAAACGCATCTTACTGGTAAAGCCCATATCTTATGATTGTTGAGAGAAAAAAATCAAATCTCAGTATTATCAAGAAAAGGAGGTCAGAATTTTAAATTTATTTTTAAAATAATCCTTTTTTCGAACTTTCAAAATCATGGCGTGTAAATATTTAAGTTCCATAACAATTTTAAGTGCTCACACAATTTTTAATTTTATTCCTCTAGGTTCCGGTTTCAAAGGACAAAAGAAAGAATATGGTAAAAATAAATTTGAACCCTCTGCACTTCAAATTTTTCCTCCATGAG
Source organism: Bombylius discolor (assembly GCA_939192795.1). NCBI lineage: Eukaryota > Metazoa > Arthropoda > Insecta > Diptera > Bombyliidae > Bombylius > Bombylius discolor. The sequence goes on along the minus strand of OW584241.1, from coordinate 13,290,844 downwards.
GAAATCAGTAACAAAGTAAAAAAAATAACTAACAGTTAACGCGTCCGAGCCAAAAGTGGAACCACTGAGATGAACGAAAAATTACTTATCAGGACGTTTAATCTCAATTGATTGGCCATTATAGGGGACGTCAAAGCCAAATAGCACTTATTGTACTTAAAATCCTACTTCCTAATTGGAAAGTACTTTGGACGTCCTCAGAAATTTGCTAAAGAGAGTAAAATTTTATTTTCAGAAATAAAAAGTTATTTTTGTGAAAACCAAAAAAAAAAAATAAATTTATCATCATCTTATCAACGTTAAGACAAATTACAATGTCTTAAAAAAAATTCAGGTAGTTTGTCTTCCAGGACATTACATAAAAATTTCCTGAAGACCATTAAAAGGTGTGATAATCTTTAATTTAATAATCAAAGAACCTAGTGTTAATTCTAAAAAAATGCAAATTCACTTACCCTTACCCTTCCAGACTGTATTCTCCATCAAACACTTTTTTTTTTGTAATTTCACTATTAATAAATTTGAGGTGTATAATTTAAATATATTTTATTTAATAATTGCAATTAATTATTTGTCATACATCATTTACTCATTCAATGATTTTTTTATTTTATTTTATTTTTTATTTTTGTTTTCACAATTTTTAACTCAATTAAATTTTATCGTTTTTTTTATTTTTTTTCATTACAATTTATTTTTAATATAATAACACAGAAAACCACATTTAAAGTTCACGCACCTTTAGTGTGAATTATAAATGGACCTTGCAATTTTATGGAGTCTGAATCTGAAAGTTTGATTCATTTACTACATGGATGGATGCACTACACACACATATATTTTGAAACACTATAGTATATTGGTGTTATATTATAGCTATACAATTTATACGTACACCTATCATTTAATAGAATATCACACAACACTTTCATTTTAGTCTCATATAGTAAAAGTATAAGCTGTATCTATAGGTATATCGATAGTGTTATTTGATATATTATGTATATAATTTTTCCTCATCATAAAATTTTCCAAGTTCATATCGTATCGACCGTAAATATCATGTAAACATACCGTAGCTAGCATTTAAAATTAATTTCGCACGTAGTGACAAATTGCCGGTGAATTTATTGGATGCCAAATAACGATTATCGCTACCATGTTGTTTTTATACATGAACAAAAAAAAAAAGCATTTCACTTTTTGTTTATTTGATTTTACAAATTTTTTTATTTTTAAATTCAATTGAATGATAAATTTATTATGCGCGAAAAAAAATTCATACTATAGGTAAAAAATAATATTAAGCTTAGTATGTTGCTTACATTCATACTTATGTTATATGGAATATAAGAAGGAACAGAGAGTATGAACAAGAGAATCAAAGATGGGCGGGCAGTAGACGAAGCGATAGAGTGTTGGCTTCTGATGCTGAAGGTCTCGAGTTCGAGTCCACCTGAGTTCACTCAGCTTTGAATGAGTACAAATTCACTTGAGTTGGGTATAAATGCTCATTACTAAAGTAGTTTGGTAGCTCTGTTTAGAGACCATAAGCTAGTCCACAAATCAACTACAAGAAAATATTAGTACCAGCCCTGTCATACGAATAAAATTCGTTTTCTACCAACGAATTTAGTGGTTCGAATTCCACTTTAAACTGTAGGTGCATGTATGACAGAGGAAGGCTCTACAACCCTCAACTAACTGCGAGGTGTGTGGTAACAAAACGGCACTCTCCGTGCTAATTGGGTTTTCAGAAGCTTCTGAGAACCGCCACTTCAACCAACCAACCAACCAAGAGAATCAAGCCATAATTTGAAGATTATTTTCGACCAGGATCTGTATTTCTGAAATATTAGACAAATTATAACCAAATTCAATGTCATCTGCGAACGCAAACTTTTTCCCTGAGAAATTAAATAAAGAGAGAGAATAAATATGTATGTATATGTATATCAAAAATAGAACAGAACCTAAGATAGAACCTTGTAGAACACATATAATATAATATTGTTACTTTATTTTGATTTTGTTGATATTTTTAAGTACTTTTTAAAGTTTTTCATAAACATACCTTCACTACATGAAACTTAAAAAGATAAAATACAAAATATTAAAAAAATATCATGAGTTTATTTTTGAAAATAAATATCTACTTTAAAAAAAAATCCCCTTCTACTTTTTAAGCATATAAATTGTACTTTTCTTTGAAGTACAAAAGTAAATTGTCATATGTGTATTTACTTACATTTTGTGACAAAGAAATGTGATTTTTTTTTGTTTGATGATAAAAAATTTTAGAATTTTAATGTAAAAAATATGAAAATCCTTTTGAAAATGCACGTTTTTTCTTTCTCATTTTGCTTGTTACAAAATAGCTATATGACAAATGATACATGAATTTGTAAATTAAACATACATGTATGTTTAATGTCATGACTTTCTTTTATTATTTCAAATAAGGATAATTTACAAAACGACAGTGTAACGAAAAAAAAAATACCAAGTAAAAAATTGAAATGTGATTTCAGAAAGTCAAATAAATGACTTTTATTTTACTTTGAATTAAAAACAAATAAAAAAAGTTAAAAAAGTTAAAAAGTAAATACTCTCTCTGTACAAAAATATGGTACACATTTCAAATTAATTTAATTACATTTAAAATTTCAATTGTAGGAGGTTTGAGTATTCTTCATCAATGATTAGGTAGTAACTGAGAACAGCAAGCGACATGGCATTCGTTAGCTCAATAGTTTAAGAGCATTACCCCGGCAAGGTAAAGGTTCCGTGGTTCGATACCCGGCCAAGTCGAATGTCGTTTTTCATGTTTTTCAGTTACTACACAATTAAAGCAGGATATGGCTTTTTCTCCACGATCAAGTTAGGCTTTATTGATATGAGGGATTTTATAACGGTTTCGATTTAAAACTTCTGTAAAATACAACAATATTTTCATCGAAATTTTCCATTTCATAAAAACAACGGATATGATTCTATTTTACCTTCAGGATTTTTCTATGGGAAATTTTTGACAGATAAAATCACACGTCATAAAACATTAATCCGTTATTAATATTCTCTTTAAATTACAAACAAATTATGTTTTTTTTAAGTTTATACGATATTTTCGGACACAGAGAGTATTCATTTTTCAACCTTTTACATATTAATAATTTCTTTGTTCGCTTCAAAGTGAGAAATTATTAAATATCTTGTTGTTTCCACATTTGAAATATTTTTGTAAGAGTCTACCCTTAATATCTTAATAGGAGAATAAAACACTACTTTTTTTAGATCTTAAAGAGGCTATACTTGTAAAAATATCTAAACTAAAAACAAGGACAAAAAGTAAGGGATTCAATATTTTCTATAGTGATTTATAATAATTGGATATATTTATTGATTGCCTAAAAGTATAACAAGAAAATTTTCTTTAATAAAAATATCTGTAAACACACCTCTTGAAAATAATTTATGAATTTCTTTTTTTTTTTCTCTATCTATCTCTCTTTTTTGCAAATTGTGATTAAGTATAAAACAAATTATGCCCGAAGAAAATATAATTTTCATTGCTTTTCATTGTAATCATTTTCACAACAATTTATTTTATCTTGAGCTGAAGCAATTACAAAACACCTTCTTTTTTGCTAAAGCAATACATTCTGTTGGTTTTGTTTTTTTCTGTGTGAGTAATAGCTTCACTAGAAAAAACAGAAGAAATTACGAAAATAATGAAGAAAAAAAAAGTAGAAAAAAAGGTAAAAATAAAGAGAAAAAAAAACTGTAATTTTGTTCAAATAAATTAAAAAATATTTTTAGGTATGGTATTTTGTTGTGTACAACAACTTTATATACGATGTGGTATGATAAACATTCCAAAGTACATTCCAAAATTATATTGTACGAGTATGTGCAAGTACACAGATATATGTAGGTATATGTGCACATGTTATATGATGACATCCAAAAGGTAGACCAGAGAATTAATTTTTGGTCAAGAATAACATGAGAACCAACAAGTTCGTCTCTACTCATTGTTGTCTGTAATGCATTATATTATGTCCATAGAGAATAAAATTAAATTATATTTCGCTACGGTTAAGTACATACCAAATTGTTTTTTAGGATTCTTTGGTTTGAAATTAATCAGTAAAAGCTTTTTCTTAATTAATGAGAAAAGTAAAGGGATTATTTTTTGTTTGTTTTGTAACCTTGAAAAAGAAAATTCGATTTTAAAGATTTTTTCTTAAATTTTTTTTCATTTCAAACCATCTAAAGACAAAATCAAAGTTTTTTTAAAATCATTTTTCAGAAGCACCTTGTTTTATTTCGAATAAATTAGTACTTTAAATGTTTTAATTAATAGAAACATAGTCTTTTATCAAATGATTATTTTGTTGTATTTTCTTCATTCCATTTCTTTCAATGAAAGACTACTCTTTTTTTTTCAATTAGTTTTTGTTTTTGTAGAAGAAAGTCGAATTTCAAGAACAAACCTCATACACGGTAGACACTAATGCATAAGAAATTTATTTTTTTTTTTCTGAATTTAAATTTTACAACATTGTTGCAATTAGTGTGAATAGAAAAAGAATTATTAACATGTCAGCATTTATTTCAAAGTACATGTAAAATTTAGGTGGTATGCCAAAGTTATTGTTATTTTAATTTGTTACAAAGATTGTTTACAAGGGAGTTTTGTTTAGTAAAAAAAGAGTAAAAAAAAATATACTAAGAGAAAATAAAATCTTTATTATTTCATTTGTCATTTTATTATTTTGAAAGAGATGAATATACAAAATATGAAGCGTTGAATGGCGTAAAAATTACATATGTACATACATACATATATCAATTTTTAATAACAAAATAAAGTCTGTACAGTGATGTCTAAAATCATTTAGAATTCTCAATTATTTCAATCATCTAATTTTTTTCCTTTTTAGCTTAAGCTATAGTCAGACGAGAGAGATGATTATGATAATAATTTAAAAAGAAATCTAGAAATACGAAATGGATGATTGTGGACTCTGTCGAATCAATTTTTAGCTTTAATTTTTGATGTAATAATGCAGTGTTGTTCAAAATATTTAAAAAAAAGAACGTTAAGCGATTCTTTTAATATTCATCAAAAATCACAATACACAATGATTTCCTGTAGTTTTTATCCAGAAGAATGAAAAACAAATAATATTCTCGATGAATTTTAAAAGATTTTCTTAGAGCATTGGTTGACATTACATTTTCTCACGTTCACGGTGATGTCAACCATTTTCCAATATCGAAAATTCGCCTTTGAATCTTTAGAATAGATTTGGTGAAAACCTCTCTATGTTTGTTAGGTACTACATATATTGTATGGCAATACACCTAACTAAAATAAACTTTCAATAAATTTCATAGGCCTACTGAGCAAAAATCTGTCAAAAAGAGACTAAATATATTAAATTCAAGAAATTGGAAAATCTTGAAAACTTATTTATTTATTTAATTAATTATTTATTTTTTATATAATTTATATACATATTTTATAACGATATCGAACGATGGAAATAAAATTGGAACTTAAAATGGAATTCACGTCATTTTTATTAATAATTTTATTTTTTATTTCAATATATTGTTTTCATCAAATTTTTCTATGAATTCAGATGGATTAGAAACATTTAGAAGATAAAAAAAAAAACTATGATCAAAGAATAAATATTTTTTGTATGATAATGAATGGATAATAGGTGAGTTTAAATTTGATAGAATGATCTAAAAATTAAGCCAACATGTACAACATTTTCAGGTTAATTTCTGAGGAAAAAGTGAGATAAGCTTGAAAAGTATGAGCGTTAGATGGTAGTAACTCACTTAAAATATTTCTGAAATTTTAATTTTAATTTTTTTTTTTCTATTTTAGTTTTGTATACAATTCTCAAAATATTTAAGATACTTAATTCAATTAAACAGATAATTTTTCAACAGCCTGTACTTATATATTTTTATAACATTTTTGTTTTTTTTTGTAAATTTGTTTTTATTTACAATTTTCAAAATATCACTTTCAGCTCAGGTTTAATGTAAAACAAATATAAAACCAAAAAAAAAAAAAATAAATAAATAAATAAAATTAGTATAGTATTGTATTGGATAAAAGCCAATCACAATAAAAACGAAAATTTATGTACTTCAATGTTATTTTTAAAACTTATTTGTACAAAAAAAAAAAAAAAGAAAACAAAAAAAAAAAAAAAATTTCTCTATTTGAAAATGTTTTCATACAAAAATAATAAACTCTTACTGCAATTTTTTAATTTTTCGCCTTTTTGTTTGTTTTTTTTTTTTTTTAAATTTAAATTTAAATGTACGCAAATAATTTTTAATCGATTCGAATGAATGAAAATTGATTATAATTTTAATAATCATAATTATTTTGATATTAACCACCTGTGTGCATTAATGAAAATTATTTATTTGCTATTTTTTTTATTTATTTATGATTTAATTCATTGATTGTGGTACATTAGATTCTGTGTATAATTTTTGAATAAAGAAGTAAGTAATTATAATTAAAATTTATTTTTATTTGTACATAAGTATACGCATTCTTAACATCATTAGTTCATTATTTTAAATTTTATTTTTATTTTAATCACATTTTCCATATTTCATGTCAAAGATTTGAAAAAAAAAAATAAAAAAAAAAAAAACAATTTTCTCTTATTTTGTTTTCTTGTTATAAAAACGCAAAAATTTTCTCATTAAAATATTTCTTAAGATGCCGAAATAGAATGAAAATGAAAAATTTTCAACACAGAAAAAAAAAAATAGGATAAATTAATCGATTTTTGAATAAATATGTAAAAAGAAAAAAATTAGAAAAAAAGAAAAATATGTATATGTATAACACGACCGACACATATGGATCAATTTTTCATTTTCAATAGTTGTTATTTCAACATCATATAGACTGCTTAAGCATTATTATCATTAGAAGGAGGAGATTTAAACTGACTGTATGTATATAGGATGTATGTAAGTATGTAAGTATATTATTACGTTTTAACTACAAAATATGTATATACATTTCAAGTAAACATAGATGTTGGATAAAAATCAAATAAAAAAATATAAATGAACTTTAAAAATAAATATATATATAAAAAAATAAATAAATAAATGCAGTATCTCTATAAAGATACATTTGTACATACCTCATACAGTGTATGAAATAGGATTAACAGGCACGTCTGTAAGCAATTACAATTTTGTTGAAGGATAATCAATGATCTTTTTGTAATTTTTCATATACGTAGACATATCCATCAACGTATTTTATAGATTTATTCATGATCTCAAGAAAAAAAAAACACATTAATTTTTCTTTCTTTCTATTTTTTTTATTTCTTTTGAAATTTATTAATGAGGTGCTTAATGGTCGGGTTAATTCTGAAAATTTTCAAATTGTTTTCTTATTCTAAAATATATATTTTTTTCTTTTCACTCAATAAAGTAAAGCTACTGAAAAATTCATATTTTAGAAAAAAAAACTGTAATATTTTTCTCCCTTTTAAGTGTTTTTTTTTTATTTATTTTTTTTTTTTTTCATTTTCATAATTTCGACAGAAAAATTACTTTTGAATATTATTTTTTTTCTTTCTTTTGAATTGACCTTCTTTTTTGATTGAAAAAATATTAATGATGGATTTTGCAATTTTTTTTTTTTTTATCTGTGCTATCAATAATGAATAAATGACGATACGAAAATTTTAAATTAATATGAAGAAAAAAAGTAATAAAAAATAATATTAAAAAAAAAAAAACACAAAGTAAAAAGTGAAAAAAAAAATAAGAAAAAAAATTATTCAAGGTTTTCTTTGTGTTCATTTGGTTCCTACTGAATAAAAATTAGATAATATTTTTTCATTACTTTACTTTTACGTTTTTTTTTTGAGTAAATTAAAATTTTAGTTCGATTTTTTAATTAAAAATTGAAGAAAAAATAAAAAAAGAAATGTAATTAAAAGTTCGATCGTTTGATGAATTTTTTAGCATATAAATTGATTTTGTTTTTTTTCAAAATACGTTTACTGAATTTTTAGTTGAATAATTTATTTAATACAAATTTTTTTGTTATTGAACATTAAGTAATTATTTTATTTATGAGCACGTTTCGAAAGGAGTAAAGTAGTGTAATTTTCTAAAGGTTTTTTGAAAAATAAGATTTGTTTTACTATCACACAACCTTTTTCAATATGATTAATAGAAAATTATTGTTTCTACACGGTGCTGCAGTTTATTTAGAACTTTAACCCTGAACTTGAAGTTCACGTGAACCATTTTTCTGTCATACATGCACCTGTACTGCTTTAAGTGAAACGCGAATCACTAAATTCGTTAATAGAGAAAAAATATATTCATATGACAGGGCTAACACTGATATTCCTGTACTTGCTCAAGGAAAGAGGCAGAGCCACAAACTACTTCAGTACCGAGAACATATCCGAAACAACTAATTCAAAGCTGAGTGATTTTAGACAGATTTAAACCTAAAAGTTCTAATTTTAGAAGCTAGTACTTTATCATTTTGGCCACTGACCGCCGCTTACAAACTTAAGTTGATTAATCTCACAAAAAGGATATATGTAGGCATTGAACATTTACATAATATGTATGTATCTTGAATTATTCATATCACCCTGGTTCAACTCGAGTAATAAATAGATGATATAGACCAGCAATTCCTTTAAAAAACTGCAATATTACCTATATGTATGTATTTTGTTAAGGATCTCTTTCGGGTTAATAAAGAGAGAAAAGACTTCTTAAACTCGTAATTTAATTTTTTAAACATATTTCTAACGGTATGGAGAAAATATTGTTAATTTCAAATCATCTGAGATAATGAAACATACAAAATTTAGTTATTCTTAAATAAATAAGTAATAAAATATCTTTCAAATAAAAAGAGGACACATGAAAAAACAAATATCTACTTGTATAAATTGGTTGGATTTTTTTTTTCCATTACCTATAAACATCCTCTTAAAATAATTTGATATTTCTCTTCATGAATTTACCTTCATACAGGAAATTCCTTATCCGTTTCATATAAACCACTTAATTTATATCTACAGCTCTATAAATACAATATCATACAATGTAGTATATACATATGTATCTATAATACACATTTTACCCTACACAATACACACTCATACACAATTAATATCATGAAAGTAAAAAGAGTCATTCTAAATGATTACTATAATTGATGGAGTCTTAATTAAAAAGACTTACTGCGTACGTGGGATATCGTAAATGGAACAGATTTTATTAGACGCCGTGGTCTCATCTTTAATGCACGGTAAAAGAAGCCTTATATATGTATAATAAATTTATTTATTTTATTTGTCTATATGTATGTATGTAGGTATATGTTTGTATAATATATATTTTCGCTATCTGTTGTAAAAAAAAAAAAAATTTAAGGAATTTCTTTACAAGAGCTCACAAGAATCATGAGAAGAATTATATATGTATACTTAAGTGAACTTTCATCTTTATAATATTATAAAGAAGAAGAAAAAAAAAAAAAAAAAGGAATGAATTCAACCGAAATGATGATGTCCTGAACTTAGTTATTATAAGGATATTATTAAGATGACATTTAATGTGTTTTCGTGTTATTTCAATTAGGCGGTAAACATAATTAGTGGTAGCTTTTGTTTAATCTTGAGGTATATATTTTATACACTTATATACAAAATATGTATATATTTCATATAATAAGAATATACAGAATGAGTCTTAACAATAATATTTATAAGGATGACGATGAAAATTGATGAATAGTATAAAAAGGGATTATTTTGTATATTTTTCTTTGTTTTATCTTTAATTATTATTTTTCTTTAGCCAGATTTTTTTTTTTCTTTCTCAAGCAAATAAAATCAAATTTTATGAGTATAATTTTGAACATTTTTACTTATAAGTTTTTTAGTTATGATGCGTACAAAAGCAATAAAAATTTATTCACCATAAAGGGAAAAATATTTAATTATAAATGTTCCATTGAATAAAATAAAATTTAAAAAATTATTGAAAAATAAAGAATGGACATAGAAAAATTCTGATTTAATTAAGAATAAGTTGAAAGAACCCAAAATACTTAATGAATTGACAATTTATTAAAAAAATAAAAACGAAAGTCCTTGAATTCTTGAAGAACTCTGAGGTGGAAACATGTAATTTTGTTTTATCTTTTTTTGTTCGACTCGCTTAAGTTTAATTCAAATTCAGTCATAAGAAACACGTAATAGAAAAATTGAAACAAATTTCATGCTTTCTGTTTCTTGGCTTTAAAAAAAAAAAAAAAAAAAACTAGTGTCAACTTTTATTAGACATTTCAAAATTTTTTAACATTATTCATTGAAGGTCAAACAATTTTTTGGAAAATTATTTTCAGTTTTGTTCAAATTTTATTGAATAATAGATTCTTTTAGAAAAACTCGGGGAAGATTTTATTGAAGATGGTTTGTGGTTTGACAACATTTTCAGAGTCCCATAGAATGCTATAACTATAATAAATTTAAATAAAATTGTTTCATTGCAAAGAACACCGAAAAAAAAGGACCTTTTAAGTCATCTGCTAAATAAAGATTACTTTCATAAGTAACATTCTGTAGAACTTTGAAAAAGTGGTGACCTTTTCACCTTACGTGAATCCCTCATGAGTTTTAAAAATATGATGCATAATTTGAAAAAATTAATTGTGATTACTTTTTTTTCATGTTTAAATTTTATTTCTAATTGAAATGAAATACCAGATACTTGAAAATGTATTGTTTACGAATAAGTTTTGCTTTATTTTCAATGAATCCTTGGCTGCGTTTTAATATTCAACATTATTAAGCATCACACCATATGGTGAATCCACCTTGGTTGCAGATTATGTTCATTGGTGTTATGTTTTGGTGAATAATAAAACAAACTAATAATAATTAAGAATCAATCAATGTCAAAATAAATTAATAAAAGTAAAATGTCAACAAAAAACAAAGCACCAGATACGAAGAAAAATTAATGGTTGTTGTTGGTAATGTTGACTTCACCATTTCAAAAAGTAGTGATAAATGTGACACTTTCGGTGAATTTACGGCGAAGTTGTGATTATTGAAATGTCAAAACGAGGTTTTGATGGAAATTATTGTGAAAAATGCTGAATATTGAAACGTAGCCCTTTTAAAAGTTTTTTTTTTTTTAAATTCACTTAACGAAATATAAGATGCAAAAAAAAAATGCATAAAATTCTATATATCAAGATTTTAATTTAGAACTTTTGAAAAAAAAAATTTTTCATAATAAATTATTATCTTTTCGTCATGTAAACACAATTATACATTTAATTTTGTTTATTATTATACCATTTAATGTTCAATTTACTAAAAATATTTTGTTACACATGTATCTTACTTTTAATCTATAATACACTTGAAAAAATAATAATACATAATAAAAAAAATCTATTTTATCTCATCTGATTTACGTCTATGCACAATAAATATACATTTTTAATAGTTTATGTATAGAAAAAATTTTATACGCATAAAAATGTACATTATTATATATATTTATCGAGTATGTTGTTTTCATTTCATTAAAATATAAAAAAAAAAAAAAAGAAGAAAGAAAAAAGAATTTATTGAAAGATGATGTTCATGAATCAGATATAAACATTTTATTTTTGTTCTAGTATATGTACATATGTGTGGATATATGAATATTTTGAATTGAGCTGCACTTTGTAGACTTTTATAATTAATTGACAATTTTTATGGCTTCGTTAATGACAATATTAAGTGCTTCGAAATAAATATAAAGTGCGTGTATTTATAACCGTATATAATGTAAACCATATATGAAATAGCTCATATGTAAAAAAAAAAAAAATAAAAACACACATTCATTAATTTATATTCATTTCATATAGAAGAAAAAATATATAAAAAATAATATAAAAACAATCAATTTACATTATATACGAGTATTGTATACACATTACACACAAAATGTTCTGGATTAAATGAGAAATTAAAAAGACATACGTTTTTCTTTACTTTATTATGATTATGATTATTTATTTTTTTTTTTTATCTTGAATTGATTCTTAGAAAATTCGTATATATGTATGTATATTTTATGTGTGATATATCGTATTATGAAATTTTTGTAATTGTGGGTTCTATGTATATATTTGGGTTAAATTTTTATTACTTTTTCATCTTTTTATCCAGACACACATAAATTCTTATACTATACAATATTTTCATTATAGAATTTGAAAAAAAAAAATAATAATAATAATAATAATAAATAAAATAAATAAAGTGTGTACATACATATGCGTTTGCCTCATAAGCCTCATTCGTACACATATTAAATACTCGTTATTAGTATAATTTGATATTTTAATGATCCCATTATATGTATGTATGAAGAATATTTCACGTAAGGATAACATTTTTTAATAAAAATATGTATGTACGTCTTTTTTGTTTTTTGGGTACCTTTAGCAGTTAATTGATTTTTTTTTTTTGTTTTTTTTTTTCATACTTAAGACAAAAGTTAATGAATTCGACATAATATACACATATAACATATTTTGATTGTCTCATTCTACAAAATTTTTAAAGGATCAAGAATTCTACTATATTATAATCAATACAAATACAGCATGTGAGTTCCAAAATATAATCATTAAAATATTTTTATGACCATAAACAAGTCATAATTATTACATTTTGTCAGCATATTTTTTTTTTTTCTGTTTTTTTTTTTCTTCTTGAAATGAGCATGTATGTGAATATGATTAAAAACATTCAGTTAAAAAAAAAAATAAAACGTCCATACAGAAAAATAAAAGTGATAAAAAATCCCTTCGAGTTTGAGTATACAATATTTAAAATGTTTGTTTTATGTATGGCATCCCTTCATCATCTGTAACCAGATACCTCAGTGTAAAAATACATAAAGATTAGGAAAACAAAAAAAAAAAAAAAAATGATGATTTTTTAAGAGTACACATTTGGTCATAAAATTCATCATGTCGTCAAATTCATAGATGAAAGATGAACGTAATGAAAAAAAAAAAAACAAAAAATACATACTCGTAATAATAATAATTAAAACCAAAACCACCCATCAATCGTACAATTATATTTCATTACAATACTTGTATGATGGAAATTTGAAAAACAAAGAAAAAAAAAAACGTAATGATTTTTAAAGTGGTAATTTTATGGACCAGAACATTGATAAATTTTGAAAAGATAATTTAAAAGAAGAAAGAAAAAAAAACTGAAAACAAATTAAAATTGCTTTTACTTTAGCATGCATAAAATTTTGAAAAAAAAAAATATATATATACATACATACATATTTTTCGTGGAAGTATCTTTCCTGTATACATTGCATTGTCAATATCTCTATAGACATTAAGGAAATGATAATTAAATTTATAATTATATTTCTTGTGAATCCTTCAATATAAATTCCATAATTTCACGTAAACTATCAAGAATGATGCTTGTATCTTTTTATTTGTTTCACAAAAAAAAATGTAATTTAAAATTATTCTGAATTTTTTACATATATTGAGAATTTATTAATTTATTTAGTTTTTTTTTTCGAAAATCTAAAAATAAATAATTTTTATGCATATTCAAATTTTGTAAATAATTTAAACGAATGTGCACATTTCAAATGAATTCATTGAAAAAGAAGTCAAAATAGTAAAATTAAATTTAAAAAACAAAAAAAAAATTTATTAAAATAAAAAAATATTTGAATAAATAAACAAAAATTAAGAAGAAAAAAATGAAATTGTATCTGTGAGTAAAACACCTGCTTCTCGTTTTAAAATGAAAAATATTTTGACAAGCCTTCGTTGTTGATATGTTGTCTTCAAAACGATTGGTACTAAAAATCATATTTGTTGCCGACAATTTGGGTTTATGACCATCATTTCAATCGTCTGCCTATTTAGTAATATATTTCATTACATTGAATTACATTTTATACATAAAATATTTTTAAACAGGGTGATTGTGATTGAGTTCTTTAACGGTTTTTTTCTAGAGAAGATTTGGAAATAGATTTTTTTTTTTTAAATTAAGTAATCTTTAGTTTGCAACTGATAAAGTTTAGATAGAGTTTTCATGTTATAAATTCACTTTTGCTTTTATTTAAAATAATTCTTTTTTTAAAATTTAGAAGAAAAATATCTTGAGAAATAAATTTGAAAAATTTTCGAATAATAGTGATTTATAAAACTCATCTTTTAGTGTGCGAAAACAAATATGAATTTCAAATAAAGATAAAGAACCGAACAAGAAGAAGAACAAGAAAAATGCTTTTAGTTTTTGTAGAAATATAGGGGAAAATCTAATTTAAAGACTTTTTTTAAATCTATGTAAAATAAGGATACGTACGTGAGATTCTGACGAAATGAAAATAGAAGATATCTGTTCTAAAACTCTACAAAGAGTCCTCTGAGTTTGTTAGAAAAATGACAAGATTCTACTAGATAGAATGTACACTAAGTACAATAGACTCAACTGTTTTAGTGATCCAGAGGATGCATGTATCCTTAAATGATTTCGAAGAATAGACACGACCTTTTCTATTTCATTAATTCACCCTGTAAATGTTTATTTTACTTTTAAAATTCAAAATACTTTTACAAAATGAAAATGCAACAAAGTTGCAAGAAATTTCCAAAAAAAAAAAAAAAAAAATATTAAAAAAAGTAGAAAAGATACAAAAAATTACTTTTTCTTTTTAAATTACAAAAAGTATATAATCTTTTAATTTTTAGAACACATTACAATTTTGAGGTATAAAAATGTACTTTTATGAATTTTTGCATCATTTTAGGTATACATATGTATCATACATGTATTTTTATATATTTTTGTATTTAAAACGTAAATTTGAATATAAAAACACACTGTTGCTTTAATAAATTTTCAAATTTAATTAAATTTCAAGTAAAATAGAAAAATTGTTCTCTTTTTTTTTTTTTTTTACACTAAAAACTTTAATATCTATTACATAGTGTTGATCTACGAATGCACATTATATATTAGCCTAAAATACTGACTGACATATGATGTACTCTTGTATATATGTATGTATATATGGAAATATGTATATTTTAAAATTTTTACTGCTCAATTATTTTAATTCCCCGTGATAGTAATAAAATTTGCAGTCGCTTTATATTTTAATTTTTATTATTTCTAGGATACTTAACTAATGTAGGTTTATTAATAAACAGATACATCTAATATTTAAATGATTTTTTTCTTTCTGTTTTGCAAAAAAAACAAAAAAACAAAAATAATATTTTATTACCGTTGTTATTTTGTCGTTTGATGTTTTTTTTTTTTTTTTTATTTACGTCACCTTCTTTCATTTCTCATCTAATCATTTTCTGTTTAATATTTTAAAAATAATTTATATTTGTCATTTAAATTACATTGAAATTCATGTTGAATTTGAAAATAATTATTTTTTAATTATTTTTCATCTTATTTGTTTTCTATTTAGGTTAGTTTTGTGGGTAGGGGGGGTACTCAGGCATCTTTGTTATTTTTCTATTTAGTTTGCTTTTAATTTTACGTTAATATTTTGTTTCGGAAAAAACAGTCAAAAGACTAAGGAAAAAAACAACAAAAAAATAACACATTTTCTTGCGTATTAAATTACAGTTACACGTTTTTTTTTCTTCTTCTTTTCTAAATATACACTATAACTTTATAAGTAAATGTACACACATATAAAATAAAAATTATATCCTTGATTTCATGTGAAATTGAGCACATGCTAACAAAAATAAACAAAATGAAAAAAAAAAAAATGAAATAAAAAATGTTATCATATTTTCTTTTCAATATTATACGAGTATATACTAAGACAACAACAAACGACACAGGATATTGAGGACACAAATTTATATTATATTATATTGGTCTACTCCATTAGATATAAGGTATGGCATTTAAACAGAAACACAAAAGTTTACTTAACCATCATCTTATAATAGTAAGAGTATCCTATATAACTATACATACATACATTCATATGTATTCGTATCGTCTACTTGATGTACCTTTCACATTTTATAAGGATATTACATATTGTATATATAGAAAAAGTTAAAAGTGCAAAAATGTGAAAAGTACTTTGTTAAAAAGACTCTTGCTGAGCAGGACATGAACAAATAATAAAGAAAATATCCTTGAAAAAAATAAATAGGTGTACTAAAAAGTTTTTCCGTTTTTTTTTCCTTCATCGTTTTGTTTTTCTTTTTTTTTTTAAGGAAACTAAATGCAGTATGTGTGTGGACAAACATTAATGTTGAAATTTAAATTTAATCTTATAAAAACATGAATGTTTTTACTGTTATAAAGTGATAAAAATTGTTTAGATTTAAATTTGTTGGGTAAAGGTATTCACATTAAGTACTTTTTATTGAATAGAGTGCATTTTAGAATTGAATTTGGATGTGACACATGTAAAAAGATGGGAAATAAAAAAAAAGAAAAGAAAGCATTTCGGCACTTATGTATGCGATAAAAAGGACGATATAATGTACATTTTTCTATATTTTAAGTATTTAATGTAATTTTAATATGTAGATTGACGTATTTTAGAAGCTTTCTTATTTCTATGGAAACATAAGTATGTAAATTTTCTTCTGCTTCTTCTATGGCTTCATAGACCTAAGAAAGTCCTTGACTTAAGTGAGAACTCTCCTTCAATTAGTCAGATCAAGAGGTGAAAAAATATTTGTTGCCCTCTTACTTATATTCCGTAGCCAGCAAGGATCTTTTTTCGACCAGAATTCGAAGATATTTAAATTTAAAAATGATAATATTCCAACGGAAAATACGAAAATTCATAGGAGCATTAGGTGAAAAAATTAAAAAATATGAGAAAAAGCTTCAAAAAATAAATTTTGTTTACTTTAAAGAGTCATCGCTTATTATTAAATTTAACTCCTTCAATATTTTCAATTACATAACTGCTGGTATAGTTTTTTAATTTAAACTTCTATGTAAATATATTGCCCTAAAAATCATAAAAATCAATTCTTTTTCTATGTATGTATATCTAAAACAATTTAATGCAACATTAAAATTCTTTTTTAAATCATAAATTATATGAATTATTTGAAAATTCATGTTATTTTTAGCTTTTAGATTGAATTATTTAGTAAAAATTAATTTTTCTTTTCAAGCAATGTAAAAACAACGTAAAAGTTTTAAATACTTTTCTCAACCACCTTTTTTTTCTTAATTGTATATTTTAAGATAAAAAAATAAAAAATAAAAGAAAAATTTATATGAACAAATTATAGAAATAAATTATATACATATGTATATGTACTTACCATATAGATAGATCCACCTTATCGATGTGATTTAATTAACCTTATTCCATCCAGCAAACGAAAAAAAAAAAAAACATGAGATCAAGAAAAAACATAAAAAGGAATTTGTTGATTCCAAATGAAAAAAAAAAAAAATAAAAACTTTTTCATCTTTAATTCCATCACAAGAACACAAAATTATTTCCTGAAAAGAGAAGAAAAAGTTTTCATTAGAGTGATAAAAAATAGAAAAAAAAAAAATATAATAAAAATAAAGTTGATAAAAAAAAAATAAATAAATAAATAAACATCAGTAGCTTTAGAACCACATAAAACTTCTTTTAACGACCCAAATGAGCAAGTTTTTAATTGAGTTATTACTTGGAGTAAAAACCAACAACCACACACCCACCTTTCACATTCTATATTATGTTCACCTTCAAACAACAAATCCTACCCACCGGCCTAAAATTGAAGCGCTTCCAAAAGAAGCGCATTGGAAGCGCTTCTTCGTCATAGTTTTTAGGAGCTCTTTTGAAGCTCTTATAATTTGTACTGTATTACATCACTGTGTATTGCTTTACTGTATTAATTTGCTGTGTACTAAATACGCAATTATGAATTTGTTTTACTAGGCAGATGTGAGACGCTATAAAAGATATTACGAAATAGTCTCATTCCTTTGTGTAAAGTAGTTACAGTGAAGTTCTTGAAAATAATATATATATAAATTTAAAAAAAATTAAAAAAATAGAAAAAGTGTATTAAAAATATTCGAGGTAAGTAATTTAACATTTTTATTATTTATAAAATATCAATATATAAAATATAATAACATAATAATATGTATACTAGATAATTAAATAAATTTATTATCATTTGGATTTTGATTACAGATGCAGTAAAGAATAAGGAATTTGGATACAGAGACTGAAAAATCAATGAGAGTTGGTCTAAGTGCTGTAAGAAATCGTTTTTATATAAAAAAAAATTTCAAGCAAAAACAAATTTATTAATGTATTTATATTATAAGTTAAAAAATAAATATTGATTTTAAAAAGAATAAGAAGCATTTTATTAATTAAAAAAAAACACCACAGAAATTCTAGAAAAGCTTTAAAAGCATCTAAAAATGTGAAGTGCTTCTAAAACGCTTCCATCTGAAGCGCTTCTGAAGCGCTTCTATGGAAGCAAAAATGAAGCGCTGCCTTCTGCGGACATCCAATGTTAAAAAAGAAATGAAGAAGGATACAAAGAGGAAGCGCTTACTGCATCAAAAGAAGCGCTGAAACAGCGATGTTTCAGCGCTCCTTTAGCCGCTGGGTATGAATGGGTTTTTCTGTTGTGTCTGTCTGCCAGAGTGCCTAAATGTACCTATAACCATTTTTTGGAATGCCTTGAAAAAAGTATGAAATCTTTTTTTTTTTTTTTTTTTGGTTTGAGAAATATATGTATCTCCTCCTCATCCATGAAAAAAAAGTAAATACAAACACATCTAATATGGTGGGGGATATAAAATATGAGAAAGGATAAAAACACTGATGACGGTTTGTTGATGTTGATGATGATAAGAAAAAAAAAAAAAAATGGGAAAAATAAAGAAATAAAAGCAAATAAATGAATGTATTAAAATGTGTTTGCTTTTACCTGTTTAATATTCAAAAAAAAGATAAAATTTTATATACAGATAAAAAGAATAGAAAAGAGAGAAAAATTAAAACAAATATTAAAATGAGTTATATTCTGTGGATACATTATAAAGCATTAACATGAGGAAAACATGATTTAACGTAATTTTAAGTTGGATTTTTTAATTAAATTAAATCTCGGTAAAATTGTGTTTACAATTGAGATGTTTCTTTTTTTTTTCTTTTCATTTTTAGCATTTTTTTTTTTGTTTTTTTGTTTTGGAGAAAAAGATGAGTAATAAATAAGTTGTAAAATATTTTTTGTTCATGCATATGCATATCTAATTAATTTTTTTTTAGGAAATACATAAATGAAATTAAAAGAGAAAATATAATAAAAAAAAATTAAAATATTTAATAAATTTTTATTTAAATTTTAGTTAGAAGTTTTTGTTTTCTTTTTTTAGAGGTATTCTAATTTAAAAGGAAATTCAGCGAGAAAGTTCTTGGATTGAACATTGTTTTTAATTTTGTAAGAGAAAGTATGATATTTGATTGATTCCTTTTCAGATAAATCTGCCACATACCAAACGTACTTTTCCAAATTAATTATCTCATTCTAAGATTTATCTTAATAGAGTCGTAATTTTTTCTTAAAAAATTTTTTTAAACTTATGTTAACACACCTCGAATAAATATGTGAGTTCTATTACACCTACATACATTACAACATACTTACGAATTCTTTAAGATTTAAACAGAATGTCATCAATTTTTTCGTATATCCACATAATTTATTTGTTCGTAAAAAATAATTGGTTCTATGTAGAACGTTACAAATCTAAAAAAAGCGTATGTATGCGAAAAATATCACGGTAAATAGTTTGAAAAAAAAAAATTATATCACAGAAAATAGAAATACGAATAAATATCAAAATCAAAATAATTTGTCTCTTTGGTGCGCTTATATATTGCCAGTCGACATAATAATAAAATAAGTCTTCTAATTTCCCTGAAATCTCATAAATCTGTGAAATTTATAAAATGATACTTTCAAAGGGAAAAAAATAATTCTAAAAAATGAGAGGAAAAAAGAAAAAGAAATGAAATAAAATCTAATTGTAAATCATTTTTTTGAAGGTGGAAATCCCATATGAAAATGTTAAAGGACACGAAAAGTGTGTATAATGAGCTACGAATGCGATGACAAATTTGATATACATCCATATGTATGTATGTATGTGTGCATTTGGTTGTGGAATAGAATAGAAGAAATTGGCGTATAAGTAATTTGAGTATAAGTAGTGTATTTTATGTGAAAATTTGGAAAGATGATAAGTCAAGAATCAAGGATAATAAATTAACTTTTTTTTTTTTAGAATTTTTATGAAGTACGAACAGGATGAATAGAAAGTGGAAAAAGGTGACCTAGAAAGGGTTTCTTTTAAGTATTCCTTTTTTTAGGAAAAAAAAATACAAGTATATAATAAATTCAATGAAATTAGAAAAAAACTAATATAGTTTCCTGTTTTTCAAACAAAATGTCAAATGTCAACTTTCTGTTATATAAAGTTTTTTATAATATCGTTTTCTGTTTTTCCAAATTTAATGAGAAACCTAAAATAATTTACAACTCGCGTCACAAATTAACGAAACACCTTCTACACAAAATGTGTAGGTGTTACAATTGACGTCAATAAAATTTGCCTGTGCTTCAATGAATTCCGTTGTAATCAAAATAAAACCATTTCTCTTTTTTTTTTTTTTTTTTAATTTAAGAAAACTGTTGTTAAAAAACCGTTATAACTCTTGGGATTTTTCAAATTATTGAATTTTTGAAAAATTTTATAGATGAAAAGTTTTTTTTTTCTTTTCTTGTTGAGTTCTTGTTGGCCTTTTATCAAACAAAATCATTCCTTATGAATTATTTCTCTTCTAATAATAATTTTTTATCTGATAATTACAAAAAATAAAAAATAAAATAAAATAATTGAAAAAACAAAATTATTATAAATTTTATGAAATAAATTCATTGTACCATTAAAAAACAGGAAAAAACTTAGAAATTAAGAAATTTTTAGTTTAAAAACTTTTAACACGTTATAATGACAGAATCAGCAATTACGACAATGACGATGACGACGACGACGTCTGTTGAAATTCATCCAAGAGGAATGAAATTATATTTGAAAAGAACAAAAAAAAAAAAATTAAAAAAAAAAAATTAAATATTATTATAGAACATCAGTTTTTGAATATCACTAAAACAAAAATTCTAGGAAGAAATAGTGTAAATGTTTTGTGTGTAATTTATACTTAAGTATAAAATTTTCAAGAGTATGTATTGTACATTTTATAAAATACACACATACATACATATATACAGTTTAATTTTGTTGTAATAAATATTATGTTTAAAGTTAAAAAGGATGAGCAATCATGGACACAAAATCCAGGGATGTCAAATGTCAACTTCCTGTTGTATAAAGTTTTGTAGGTGCTCGTACTTTAATGCTTTACTTGATTTTCTGATTTTGGCATAACATACACTTATATAGATATGTACATACATATTTTTATTTAATGTATGTATTTATACCTCTAACGAGAGTATCATAAAATCTTTATATATACTATATATGATAGCTTGAATTTCTATAATACAATCGTCCTAAACAGAATTTTACAATGTCAATTTTGAAGAGAAAAGGAGGCTATAATATGGATTACAATTGGACATAGCATATAGATAATGGGTTCTGGTTATAATAGAATATAAATATGATATATCTATCTATATGTATGTATAAAAGTATACAAGTACAAGGACATTTAGATATCCTGTAAAGTGTCTGTTACAGTTTAGCGAAAATGTTATAAACTCAGAAAGCATAAAGGATTAAACAGGCGTATGATTCGTGTCCATATCAGTGATTTCCTAAATCTCAGGAACTTTCTATATTATTCCCATTTCAAATTTATATATTCGATATTATATAGGTTGAAAATTTTAGTATATTTTATAATCAAATTGTTAATTTTTATACAAAAGTAACTGTATATACATATGTATTTAGATTTGTGAATTTTATATAAAAGATATTCAAAAAATTTTAAATCAAAGTTAGATGTATCTATAACACGATAAGTAAAATGGTCTAAGCAGATATGTATATAATTTTTTTTCTTTTTTGAAAATTATGATGATGATGATGATGGTGAAAATCAGTTTCCTGTATCTCATAATATTCATTTATTGTTATAATCTGGAAAATTCTATAAATTTTAAAAATAATGCTAAAATAAAATTTCGTTTAATCAACGTAATATATTGTATACATAGTTTTGCTTATATACATATTATGTATGTACGTACAAGTAGATAAATTTTATATTTACAAAACACACATAATGTATACAATATTCTACTAATAATGATAATTGTGATAGCGTGTTCGAGATACTTGTAAAAAAAAAAAAGATACGAAAAATTTATACATAGATACATGTATCTATATACATATGTATGTATACTCTTATATGATCATATATACTTTAAAATTATGATGAAAATAAATTTATGATGTCATATCTTAAGTGCTGAGGCGAAACGATTTCAAACAGTCAAAATGACAAATTTTAATGACATTTCTAAGTATTTTGCATGCATTTATTGTGTGATATGAATGCAACTTTTTTGCACATACATATATAAATATAGCTAAATGTATAGTACTTATATATCATTTTTTGTTAGAGGTATGTATTTAAATTTGTTACATATTCTATGTACTATATTAAAGATAAAATATTGTATCCAATATATTGGCAAATATGATATTATTGTTAATGCTAAAAAGTCCTATCAATCATTTTTCAAGTGCGCATAACATTCAAGATATATTTTCAGAAGAAGAAAAAATGTATTAGGTACATGCAAGATTTTCTTTTTATTTTATTTTTTTTTTTTTTCGTTTTATATTATTTTTCATAAGATATATTAGTTTAATATTTAGACATCAAGAAAAACCGGAAAAATATTTTATAAATTTAAAAAAAAAAAAAAAAAAAAAAAGATTGACTACAATTTTGTAAAAGAAAATCAAAAATAACAAACGACAAAAAAAAACAAAAAAAAACATAAATAAAAGAAAGAATGTTAAAGATGTAAAATACTCAGGTTAAACGTAAAATATTGCATGAGATACTAAAATTTAAATTTTTCATTTTTCATTTTTAATTTTTTTTTTTTTTACACTTTTCTTTATAGATTTATTTTTTTCTTGTTTTATTTTCTTTGATTTTCTTTTGCACAATGTGTACAAATAAATTTTACGGCATGATTTTTTGTTTCGCAACACATTAGATGCATTATTTGAAAAATATATTTAATGGCAATGGGTAACGTCCACATACTTACTTTGTTGACAAATTGCCAAAGTCAATAATTTGTTGCATTTAAACTGCATTACATCTGCATTTAATGATTTGAAGATTATTATTATTATTATTATTTTGTTAAAGTAAAATTCTGTGGTATTAATTTTTTTTTTGTTTTTTTTTTTTTGTTTTGTTTGTAAGATTTTGTATATTATATGCATTAATTCAGTATATATTTTCAATTTACAATAATAAAGAATATAAATGAGATAATAAAGGTGACTAGTCAAATTGTTATTTTAAGTTTTAATTTAATTTTCTTGTGTGTGTGTTTTATACACGATAATAAAGATATTTCATTTGATTGATATCATTTTATAATTTGAATATTTTAATAAATCAATTAAAAAAAAAAATTTACATATTATGTAATTATGATGAAGATATTGCTAATTGATAACATGGAATATTTTTCATTTTTTAACATGAAAATATTTCGTGAATCTTTTGACAAGTTACATATTTGTAAAACTTATTAATGAATTATTTATGAATTTATTCTACGAAATAAATCATTTATGAATTTTAAAATGTATCTTCAAGATTCTTTTTCAAAATTTAGGAATAAAGAACTAAAAGCTAAAAGGAGTGTAAATTTTCAATTAAAACTAAAGGTTACATTGAAAGATACTTTACTTTATCTCAAAGCTGCGCTTACGATATAGTTGTCGAGACATATTCATTGTTTAAGAAGAGGTTTCGAAAATTTAAAAAACAATTTTTTTTGCTTCAGTTTTAATTGATAATTTTTTTTTTCAGAACTTCGGCTATTACTCTTCTAGTGGAAATTAATTAAAGACACGAAAATCTTTATTTTAAGGCACAAAAAATCTTCAATTTACGATACAAATATTCACAAGTGTAATGAAAAAAAAGTATGAGAAATTTTCAAAAAATTTATGAAATAAAAACTTTAAAAAAAAATTTTTATATCTTATTTACCATTTTTAACTGTTCATATCCTTAACGTGTGACTGACTAGTGTATGATAAAATAATTGATTGTTTATTTTCAAAATATTTTTCTTCAATTTTTTTTTTTTTGTGTTGAAAAATTTTATATTCATATGAGAAGAGAAAAAAAAAGGACAATAATTTTATTCAACCAAAATGAATACCGCATAAATTTCATTTTTTCTTTCAATGTAAATTTATTTATAAATTTGGTTTCACACGCAATCATACTTTTTTCCTCCTCTTTTTTATATTTATAAGTAAATTGTTAAAATTCTACCTCAAATAAAGAATTAAATTATATACAGATCAGTATTTTTGCATATAAAATAATATCTTCTTTTTTTTAATGTTTTTTATTTACCAGATTAAATTCACATATTTACAATATGCCTGAATGAACAAATGACGAAACAATTGAAAATCGAATGAAAAAAAAAAATTTTGTTTTTTTCACCAACCAGTAAAATGATCAACAGGAGAGAAATATTCATATATGTACATATGTATATATTTTTTTCGTACTACACATAAAATAATATGTCACACATACATGTATGTATATAATTCTATATAAACATTTCAATGTTTTTTTTTTTCATTCACAATATGTAAATTTTTCATAGGTATTATATGAGAATTTTATATAAAAAACGTACAGATACCTATGTGAATATGAATATGTTCCGTTATGTATAATCTATATTAATTTATATGTATATAAAATATTTTTCATTCAATGAAATTCTCATACCGATTTATTATTATTATTAAATTTATAAGTTACCTATACAAAAATATCATACAATATAAAATATTCAGAATTATGCATATTTATTCATATGTGTATAGTATCTTTATACATATGTATATCAATTCATTTGTTTAGTATCTGATTGAGGTAAAAAAAAAAAAAAAACATAAAACAATAAATAGTTATGGTTGGTGGATTTTGATTTTCATTCACTGCATTATTGTTTTTAATTTATTTGCAAAAACAAAAAAAAAATTACATACTCGTATATGTGTTTTCTCCATTTCACTTTTATTTATCTATTGCTAAAGTAACATAAACACAATCAGGATTAAAGTATATATGAATGCATGAATGAATTTCAGGACATTCGACCAATAAAATGTGTAAATGTGTAAAAAATAAAATACACATACCAATAATAATTTCTGAATTCTGATGTTATTTTATATTTTAAATTTTTTTCTGGTATTCAATTCGTGTATATGTGTGTGGGTGAGTATATAAAGTATTATCGCATTGATGAAAGGATTGAAATAAACGATGAAAGTATTTCAGCTTTTTGTTTTTACGACAAATTTTATTTATACAAAGATTTTTAAATTTCATATTATTAATTTTTTTTTTGAGATATTTTCAAATGTGCAAAATTTGAGATATTTTGTTACAAATTTATTTTTATCTATGTAGAATCTTCTTTATCGAATAGATACAACTGGTTAGTACGATATATGTACATATAAGTCAACGGTCAACTGCCTTATGTATGTACATATGTAATTTTTTCGAGGTAGAATATCACTTGAGCAGGTGATAACTGTGAAGTTTACTGTAATATGTAGGTAATAAAATATAGCACCTACATTTAAAAAACTAAATTTCACCTAACTGTAGAAACACAATAAGAATGACAAGTGATGGACTATGTATGAGCTACGGACCACGAAATCACTTGTCAAAATTAGGGAATGGCTATCGTTGCCAGAGAATTTTCATGTGTTTTTTGTCTTAATATTGATGGAAGTGAAATTTCATACATCATATATCTGGATCTGTGTCGTTCTATGTATTTTTTGTATCTACATATATAAAATTGTGAATTATCGAAAATTGCTGGAAATTTTGTGGTCGGTATAGTTCGTAGTCCAACGCTCGTCACCCCTAATGTGTTTCCGATGTCCGATTCTCTCGTTTTCTACAATATCTCAAAGTTCCCCTGAAGAAAATACGAAATTATATGGTTGGTTTTTAGTTAAAAAAATTATTTGTATTTTTTAACGTAAATAAATTTCGTTAAGTGCAATATTAAAACCACACATTAAAAACATTTCTACATAACGACTAAGTATTTTTTTTTTTTTTTCATAATACAAAATAAAAATATAAAAATAAAAAAGTAGCCATCTGGTAACTATCAAGGTGGTAATTATCCACTTAATCTACAAATAAACCTAACTTGATAGTCATCATTAATTGAATTTTATGACAGGAAAATGATGATGACATTTTTATTGTTAGGCTATATACATACCTTATAATCCTTCATTGGTATATCATTCAAATGTATTTAATAACATTAATTTCTTTATAACACATTGCAATTTACAATATATACGAGTATGTATATAATATATGACATTGATGTATTCCATTTTACTATAATATAATGCATTAAAATGATCTCATAACATATTTGTGCCACCAGATATACAAAAAAAATTTTTATTCATATTCAACAGAATTATATTCTTTTACCAATAAAAAAAAAAAAAAAAAAAATAAGTATATTAGAAAAACCGCAATATTTGAAAATCACATAAAGAAAAGAAAAACCATAACCAAGTAAAATATCATAAAATATAATAATAGATACTCGTATATTTTGTACTAATATATAATCTAAAACAGCACACATGTGATCACATATAGTACATACATGTGAATATATCTGAACAATTTTATCAAACGACTCAATATGATAGGCAATTTATCTTTTCAAATATTACATACGGTAATCACTCAAATGATGATGATCCTATTTTATTTATTTATTTATTTTTTTTTTTTTACTAAAAATAATATATTGAAATTGAGACAAACTAAATAAAATTGCTTCTTGAATTTATATACTTTTTGTAAGTATGTTTGTATGTACTACAGAAAAAAAAAACAAAAACGCAGAGATAATTTCAAAAGTTCCACATTAGCTTTCTTTAGTTTTTTTTTTTCTTTCAAAGTCATAAATTATATGAGAATCGATTGAAGTTTCTAAAAATAAGATAGAAAACACCTGACAATTATCCCTAAATTTTAGGTCGATTTTGATTGCTTTATAAGTACACATTTGGGATTTTTTTATATGAAATAGTTTTTGTTTATATATCGTAATATCCTGTATATACTAAATATAAAACATCTAACATTAACGTCATTGAATTTATATTTATAAATTTCCTAAAAGAATCTAATATATAGAAGGTAAATCAAGCCTGGACACATAAATAAAGAAAAGTTTATCGAAGCCAATAAATTGAACGATTTATGTTTTTCATATATGAGATAGAATATAAACTAAATAAAATAACATAATGTTTCATATAAAGACAAAAAGGATATTCGTACAATATAATATTATAAAAAAAAAAATATATATAGAAATAAAAAAAATATTGTCCTTTTTAGTTGATATTTAGAAAAAAAAAAAAGAATCAAAGTAATCGATTGTGTATATTATATGCTACTGATGTCACATAAACTTAAATGTGTTTATTGTCAGAAATACATATTATGTTTAGAAGATTGCGTACCTTGCAAGGATTTAAGGGATATCATATAATTTACCGATGATTTGCTACATAAGATTGGTCTCTATGGATTTACCAAATATATCGGATATGTTTTTGTTAAGTGACTTTTAATGATTTACAAATACAAAAAAAGACAAAACAAACAAAAATACTAAAATAAAATACATAAGAACAGAAAAAACAAATATCTGAAAAATAAAAAAAAAACCTCAAAGAAAAAAAATTCACACATCATATGATTACGATTACGAAATTGAAGAATATAAAAGTTTGATTTTTACGGTGTGTTTATAATGGAATTTTCTAACAAATCCTTCAGTTTATTTAAATCCTTATTTTATTTACGTTTTAAATTTTCATACTTACTTTTTCTAAAGATAGAAAAAAAAAAAGAAAAAACATAAATAAATTTGCAATTTTATGTTTATATTGTACAATAAAATTTTAAAGCATGTGAGTTTATTTATTTGTGATTTTTTTAAAGATATTTTTATCCTGTTGAACGAAAAATGAGAAAAAAAAAATCAATTTTAAAAAGTTTTTTCTTTAAATTGTGTGTTTATTCTATGATACTTTTTTTGGTTGTGTTTATTTTTTACGTAAACACATAAATCGGCTTAGCATTTTAAGTTTTCTTTTTTTTTTTTTTTTTCATTTTGTACACAAAATTGCTTCAATTTTTCAATAATCAAAATCCTCGATTCGTCTTTATGTAATTGATACAGTATCTTTTACTTATTACACAAATACATACATGTATATACGTAACCATAAAATAAAGATACGTGGTGGTGTCTTATATATATTTTCTTGATTTGAATTTAGTTGCACGGACTTTACATACTTTGTAGCTCGTTTCCACCTATTTCAATTGATATGTATATCTGAAGTTAATATGGTGTACACATATAACCTTGTTTTTACTTAGTAACTGTCATTTTAGAATTGAATAAGTTTATATAAAATTGATCCTTTCACTATATATACTCGTACATACATATATCTACTGAAATGGATGAATATTGGATTTAATAAACACATCATCCAAAAGAGATTTTTTAGGTCATAAAAAAGAATCTATATAAATTGAAATTTCATCAGTAAGAAATTCTATAAAATATAATATGTAAATTTGAATGTAAAGAATATTGAAAATATAAGTTTTTTATCAGATATATTATAAGATGTGATTCACTGGAATTTTTATTTTTTTTTTTTTTAAATAAAAAAAAAAGAGAATTTTAAAGATTTTAAAGAACTTATACTTGAAAAATAATACTTAATTTATAAAAATAATCCCTTAGCACCTAAACATCAAAATCATCACGAAAATTTAAAATAATCATATTCTTTTGAGTTTGAAAAAAAAAAAAAAAACAATAGATACTGATTTTTGTTGTTCCAATTTTTTTTTTTTTTACTTTAAAATTAACTTTTGCGTACGCTTAAAACATCAAACGAAAATCTAAATGAGAATCTACAAATTTGACACGACTATGTAACGGCATTAAATATTAATATTTATCTGTGCAATTTTTTACACCATGTTTCAACATTTTCTTTTCACTCCTTACTTTTTTTTTTTCAAATTACTTTTTTTCGCTATTTTTTTTTTGTTTTTTTTTATTTTTTTTTTTTTTAATCTCATATGTAACATGTTGGCATTTACATACATATAATATACGCGAAAACGTTTATGAAAAGAGCATCAAGAAGTAAAAATATAATAAGGTACCTCCACTAGGTATATAACGAATACAATTTCATTCTATCATCGTCATCATCATCATCCTTTACTTTCACAATGTATCTCTACATAGTATATACATACATATATAAAAGAATATCTTTTTATCTTTAGTATCTCATTTGATCTAATATTTTCTGTTATTTTGTGATGATGAAAATATAAATAAAAAATTTAAAAAAAAAAAAAAAAAAGATGAATAAATGTTGCACTTGGTGACACCTCAGACGACCAGACGTCATATGTGCTACGATTGCGTTAATGTACTTTATTTTTGCTGGAACATCGAATCTACTTTACACATATTGTATATTCCTATACATGTGTAAAAAAAAAAAAATATGAAAAATAAAAAGTAAAAATAAATTTTAAAATCTGAAAGAATATGTTCAAAATGTAATTAGATTGCAAATGTAAGGCATTAGTTTAAAGCAAATTTTCTGTCAAAATCCTTAAATAAATGACACAAATTTATATACAAGTTTCTTTGAAATGAAATACTCGATGATGTAATTTAATTTGTTTTAATTAAGAATGAATTAATCAAAAAATTTACAAAAAAATTCTTAAATAAACCAACTTGAAAACACATGCACACAATTCCTGTTAATAAAAAAAGGAAAATATAATTAATTTTTCATTTTGAATTGTAATTTTCCTTTATTTGGAATTATAGAAAAATTGAAAGATTATATGAGTAAATTTTTTTTTTCTTCAATGTATCTAAAATTATAATTTAAGTAAATCTTAGAAAATCAAGTTTAAAAAAATTGAACAGTTATATACGTAGTAGGTATGAAAAATTTCTATTTTATGAGGAAAAATCTAATTTTTCTTGTATTAATAGAAAAGAATTTTTCAATATCATGAAAGGAAAAACAAAAGATTCACATAAAAAAATTAAAAATCAACTTTTATGCTTGAGTGCCTCGAAAATGTAAATCAAAAAATCTTTGAAATTTTTAGATTTTAATAAATTGTTTTTTTTTTTTATCTTAGCTCATAATGTGTAGTCTACACTCGAAAAAATTATTCTTAAAGATTTCCTTTTTTTTTTTTTGAATTTTTCTCTTTGGAAAAAAATATTTTCGATTTAGATTTTGTCGTAATAGAATTCAAATATAATTTTATGAATTTTTAGATTTTTCTGTTAAAACAAAAAATTTCGTTCACATTTATTAGCTTTACATTAAAAAAATAGACAAAATGCTGATTGACCCTTTTATTGACAGATTGAACAGCTATAGTTAACTGGAGAGAAAAAAAAAAGGCACACACACAAATTGTGGTGTATGTAGACTGTTCGTTATATAATAAAATTGATAGTCATACTTAGAGTTGGAGCCCATAGAGGCAAAAAAAAAAAAAAAAAAACATACCAGTAAAAGGCATTTTTTAATATTATTTTCTTGTTAAATTCCATTTAATGAAATCTTTAATTAATTTCTTTTTTATCTAATTTTTCATTTTCTCATAATTGCAAAATGAAAGCTCTAACAACAACAAAGAATGTTTAATTTGATTTTTTCAAAGCTTTCTTTTTTTATTCTAGCGCTTTCTTCTTGTTCGCTAAGGAAAAAACAAACACATGATAAAAAATCAACTTTAAAGAAGAAAAATGCAAAAAACAATTAATTTCATTTTTTTTTCTTCTAAAGTTCTTTAACCTTGTATTCATACAAGATACAAGATTTACGTTTGAACTTAAAGAAAATAAAATAAATAAAAAAAAATTAAAAAGAAAAAAAAAACAGGAGATGCAACGTTTAAATTAAAATTACAGCATCGCGAAATAGATTGATTAAAAAAAAAAATGTATTATGGATTTAAACTAGAGATTTACAAAACCAAAACTTTTTGTTTATTGTTAAAATTTAAATAAAAAATTGTATTTACATACGTATGTACAAGTACACACATTCCATGCAGATACATATATAGTATACTAGAATGTACGCAAAATGTATTTTTTACTACATTTCGATAATTCATAAAACGATTTTCCACAAGACTTGTTTAAATATTTTCATGGCAGGCAAAAATATGTATATAGAAATATACGAGGAAGCTGTGGCACAGAGGTGTAAACTATAAAAATTTATGGATTTATTATGTACCATAAACAACATGAACAACAAAATAACCAGAACCATACAGAAAATATATACATACATGAGACTTATTTGCCATGTATATGCCATATACCACCTACCAGGTATGATCCATAAAAGATTTAAAATGCTTTTAATTCAATATTCTGTAAAATTTATGCAAATTTTTAAGTTAAAAAAGTATAAATTTATTTTAGTTTATGTATTTTTTTTTGTTTTTTTTTGTTTTTGAATAGCTATTTGTACATGTCATGTTTTTTATGTACCTTTTTGGAATGTATGTACAATATGTACATGCATATATGTATAATATGATACTTGCATGTACATATCTATAAATTTGTAATTGTTATGATGATGCAGAAGTTCTGGTCATTATCTGCGTATTTAGTGAAATTGACCGTAAATTGTGTTGAAATGAAATTCATGTAATTTGTATTACTTCTGGTTTGTGTGAAAATCAATTTTTTTTTTTTTTTTTGTAAAATAATCCTTTTTTTTACAAATATTTTTTAAATAAAATATAGATTTTTAGGACAATTTTTGGTTTAGTTTCAAAGTTTAAAGTAGAATACATAAACGACTATTCTAAAAAAAAAAAAGACTACGTACGATTTTTTAAAAATAATTTCTGCGAGAAATATTTTCGTTTTTCAACAATTTTCAGTAATAGATATTTAACATACATATTGATATTATATAATAAATTTTACACATCGAAAGAAAATATATTCTAAATCAAAAAAAAAAAAAAACAGGATTTACCCGACGACTTGGAAGTAAATGAGAGAGAAAATTTAGAAAAAAATATATAAACGAATCACAAAATCCTCCATCCAATAATGTTCAAGTATACAACAGTTATAAGGATTAATTTTTCATTTTATTACTATGAAAAAATTCAGGTAATCATCCTACTTTATTGAAGGAGATTATTAAACCAATTCAAAAGAAAATGTTACTAAAGCACTTTTCATCTTATTCTTCTTATTATTATTATTCCTTTGTTGAAAATAAATTTCAAATAGAGTCATCAACAACTTTTAATATAGCACAAAAAGGTAAAAGCATCCATTATTCTTGAGAATGACTTAACTAAATTCTTGTCTATTGTTAGAATTAAACAACTCTGATGTATACAAAGATACTTTCTCTTCTTCTTCTTTTTTTTTTATTTTTTTATTGTTGATGATTTGACCATCATCGATATTTTTTCGTTCTTCTTACACTATGAATATTTCATTTGATGTACCAAACTTCTTTTCTTTTTCTTTTTTTTAACAAAATACATACATATATACATACATATGTACTATTTATTCTCCATCAAAACCACCTACACATTTTCCCATACTATTTTCAACCAAATTTATAACTTATACTTTTGTAATGTATCGTTCTTATGATGGAGAAGACAAAATTGTGGAGGTTTTTTTTTTTTATTTTTTTGTTAAGAATTGCCGGTGCGTCATTTCACCTATAGATTATGTTATGTCTGTCTGTATACATGTTAGGTATCTAATGTTTATAATAATAAATGTACACATTTTAAGTTCTAAGGATAATATATCTAAGTAAAGGATATTATTATAGTGTGTAGCACAATGACTTCGTTTTGCACGGCTCTCCCTTTTTTTTTTCTTTTCATTTTGTAGTTTGCTATATATTTTTTTTTTTATCTTTTATTATATGGTATGTGAATGTACTTCTACGTTAGCTACGTGTCTATCCACAGGGAAGAAACATCATCTCCTTTATCTAACGAGACCGTCAGTCTGGAGCCAGTACTCATTCATATTTCCCTCTTCTACTTATTATATTGCTTAAGAATTCAACGTGTTTCTTGATTTTTACCCTCTAGATGGATGCTGTTGTCCTTTATAACACTATGTATATGCGTATACTTTATACATACATACATACATACATACATACAAATAATAATATATAGTGTAATATATTCTCCTGTTCAAAACGGTTGTTAACATTTTACGTGTACTATTTCGTAAAAACATTATACATTTTGCCTCATCAGTTTTTATGTCCAGTCAACCCTCAAATAAAAAATTTATATATTATATGTAATGTATATAAATAATACGAAAATATCTATATATGTAGGTACATACAATATATTAATAATCAAAGTAAAACTCTTAAGGTGACATAAAAATTATGAATCTACAGAAAATAAAGTATAATTTTTTCTATATTTCTAATATTCTACTAAAAAGTATATTCTACCTAATTTTTTGCACACTCAAAATCAAGTCACACAAAGAAATGAAGCGAATATTAATTTATAAAAATTGATACATTTTTATGAGATATTTTATTTTAAATTATGCGTTAAAAAAATCTTGTCTGATCAAAGAGTTTTACGAAAAAAAAAAAAAAAAAAATTTGACCTAGAAATATACCACACCACACACGATCTTTTAAAATTAATTAAAATGTTGCTGTTTATTGTTTTTGTTTCTTAATATTTGAAATTCAGAATGCAATTTTTGTTGCATAACCTGAACGTGCATTAAATTCACACTACATACAAAACAACAAAAAAAAACTAAAAACAAAAAAAAAAGGTGTATTAATTGAAAATAAAAAATAAATAAAAACAAAATAACATTGCATTTTCTGGGACATTTATTTTTAGTACCTAAGTATTTGAAAATAATTTCCAATTTGTTTGTCTGTTTAATTCTATGTTGTTTTTTTTTTTCTATTCAAATTTTCTCATCTCACTAGACACAATTAACTTTAAATACAAAAAAAAAAAAACACATATTGTCTATATATTCATTATATTATGGGAGGAAAATGGGTGGTAAATGGATGTGATGTGATGATGATTATTTCAAACCATCACCTGAAAGGTAGTTTTCACGGTATTTACAATGGCATTTGTTGTTTTTTTTTCTTAATAGATTGACTGACAAGCGAATGTATCTGACAAAATTGTAAACATTTGAAGCATTAAATTGAAAAAAAAATAAAAATAAACCAAAAATTGAATATACAAAATAAATTGCTAATGGTGACTTTTTAACCTTCATTTTGCATGAAAGCCAAAAAAAAAAAAATTAAACACTTCACTTTAAATCAAGTACACATTTCACAAAATGATATATCAAAAGAATATAATGGTGAGGTGATGACAAATGTGATGTTTTAAAAAATATACGTATATGTATACTAAAATAAAAAATAAAAATTAATGTAAAGGTAAGTGGAGAGGTATTTTTTTTTTTTTTTTAAAGAAATACAAACAAAAAAATACATTTGGTGACCTGCATATTTTAACATTGATGACAGTCGCATTACAACATGCTTTTTACAAATTTTATGTGACCTAGCCAACACCTTTTACTAAGTCGAATTTTTATAGATACATATGTATATTTTGTTTACCTTTAAAATTTAATGTAATTTTTCTTTTTAAAAAAATTTTCCCTCAAATACATTGTAAAATGCATCTATGTAAATTTTATTATCATCCATCGTCATCGTAAGTAAAAGGAAAATTATACTCGAAAATTTTCTTTTTTTTATGTAGAGAATTCCTATGACAAACAAAAAAAAAAAAAGATCTATAAAGCATATTAAATAGGAAATTCATTCTATAGATACTCGTACATCAGTTTTATTGCAATATAATTGAATGTTGCATTAAAGATAAAGAAATGCACTGATGTGCATAAACATATTCTGTATAATATGATATACAAACGATTAAAAATCATTTTTCATCAAAATATTTACCTCAACGGTGTAAACAGTATGTTCTCATACTGTTTTTTTTTTTTTCTTTATGCTGGTTTTTTTTTTTTTTTTGCTGTTGCTTAGAATTTTGCTTCCGCCCAGTTTAGTTTATGATTAATTTTAGGTGATTTT
This sequence comes from Bombylius discolor, assembly GCA_939192795.1. Taxonomy (NCBI): domain Eukaryota; kingdom Metazoa; phylum Arthropoda; class Insecta; order Diptera; family Bombyliidae; genus Bombylius; species Bombylius discolor. The sequence continues at coordinate 13,255,085 of OW584241.1, read as the reverse complement.
TGTTTGATTAACAAACATTTTATGTTTACATTTTCAAAAGACATGTATTATTTGGCTCGAGTTCATGTACAAAGTACAAAATGAAAAAATATACTTATATTCATAGATACATTCACGTGTACATGTGTATGTAATATGCAATTATAATTTATAGAGAAAATGTCTTTTTTTTTTTTTCTTCTTAAATAAACCACCTACTCAATCGTATAAAATTTGTTTTCATACAAAATATGATGATGATGATGATGATGCTGATGATGGAATATGTAAAAGATAATTTTATTTAAAATCAATGATAAAAAAAAAACAAAAAAAAAATTTTTTTTCGAATACCATTTGAACATGATTAGATCGTAAAAATTATATTATGATGATGATGATCATCATCATCGAAACTATGAAAAAAAAGATTTTTTCATGATTATTTATTTACAAAATTCAAAATGAATATTAGGTGTTCAAAATTTATTTTCAAATATGCTTACTTTATACGTTTTTATAAAGATGTTTAGAAATAATTTTCATTTTACTTTGATTCATAAATTTTCATTTGATATCACAAAATTTACGAGAATATTTGTTTATAAAAGATATAACCAAAAAAAAATTCATTTTTCCTTTATTGTTTGTGTTGTTTTTTGAAAAATTTTGTTGTATATTCATTCATAATATTTTTCACATTGTAAAAGGCAAATAAAAAAAAAATAAAAAAAATCTTTATTTTAGTAGTCGTATCTTTAAAATTTTATTTTGATAATTTTTCAATAAAAAAAAAATGATTACGTGTGTGTGTGTGTATGTGTATGAATTGGTGCATTTGTGTGTTTGTGTATTAATAGAGAAAAAGTTTTTATTTGAACTTTTCAAAATGTCATCAACATATAATAATCGTATCAGGTTTCTTTCATTCATTTATTAAATTATTGTATTTTTTTTTTTTTTTTTTGTTACAATAAAAAGAAAAGAAAAAAAAATTGTTATTGTTCACATGTTCACATATTATATGTTAGTTCTGTCAGAAACAGAACCATCATATATTTTTTTTTTTCTTTTCTTTGAATGCCTTTTTTTGTTTCATTGACCGAAATATATATTTTTTTTTTCACAGATAATTTTAAATCCTTATCACATGGATCATGAGCACTTTTAAAGTTAACTGTTTTGTTAAATTAATTTTAAATTTGAAAAAAAAAAAAAATATTGCTACTTTTTGTCTAGCATAATTAATAGTGTTAAGATTTTTACTACTAACCCTTCAACTCTAACTGATATCTTTAAAAATCCAAATTGTATACAAAAACTGAAATATTTCTTTACAGTTCATATGTGTTTTTTATTCTTACAAAAACAAAAATAATCAAATCTTCAGATTTTTAACGTTTTTTTTTTCCTGTATTGTGCATTATTACGGGGGTGTATGTTTGCAAATCAAAAATCAAATATTTTATGAATAATGAAAATGACGTGAAAATGTGGTTTAGAAGTCGTAAAGGTGGAATATCACATTTCTACATTTTTTTTTTGTTGTTGCTTTATTTCTTGTTTTTTATTTTTTATGACTAAAACAAAAACAAGCAAAAAACAAAATTTGATATTGGAAATAGAAAAACAACTCATATAACAAAGGAGACAACTCGTAAAATTTCCATTTGTCAGGGTAATAAAATTTGAAAAGAAAATCCTTATGTGGTTTTCATGAATTTTTTTTTTTTTTTTTTTTATACTCAAAGTACTAAAATTATTTATAAAGAAAATGAAACGTGTCTTGATTTTCTTTTCGTAACATTTTATTGTTTTTCTTTCGATATATATTTTTTTTCTTCTATATTTTGCATGTTCGCTTGATTCTTTAAAGATGATTTTTCCCAACATAATATTTATCAAATTTTTTTTTGTATTAAAGACTTCTTACAATAAAATTATTGAAAAATAAAAAGTTTGAATAATTTTAAATTCAAAGTCGTTTTTAGAAGAGATTTACGTATATACATTTATGTATTCTGATTCAAAATGTATCTGTAAGACACATGATTAATAAACGAACTGATTTTGACCTTCATGAACATTTTCCAAGTAAATTCTTGGACCATTACAAAAATGAATTGATGTATGTACATTAAAATTTAAAAAAAAAAAAAAATGATAATATAACATTGTAATATTGTACATAAAGTTAATAAATGTAATTTATGATGTATTTCTAACTGCATTTTTTCATTTTTCTTGCTTTTTTTTTTTTTTGTATTTTGGTCCATTTAACAAGAATATTATGTAGTTAAGAAAGAAAATCTTCAATCATCTAAAAGTTCAATTTTCGCATTGTATCAGCAATTTTTTGCAATATAGTTCCGCATAATTTTATCCTTACGTGGCTCCTGTAACTATTTTATGTTTCTTTAAAAAAAAAAGAACAAGAAATAAAATTTAAAGCAAAAGAAAAAACTTATATACAATTCGCGATAAAATATCACACTATAAAATTTCACATGTACTTGAATATACATTTATGGCATTTATTACAATTTTTCAAATATATGTATGTAATGTATATCATGTACAAATGTACAAAATCCATACAAATGTATGTATGAGAAATTTTCACAAAATCATATAAACCGCTAACCATCAGTTACCAATCGACCACAAGTAGATTTTCTTTTTTAAATTATTGCTTTACAATGCACATATACATATGTATGTATTTGAACAAAAAAAAAACCATATATGTAGCTAAAAAAATATTTTAAGAAATATAAATTTAGATGCACCGATATCACCAAATATTGCGATTTCCAATAATATACCTTATTTTTTTATTTCATTTTATTTCATTTTATTATCTGTGTTTTTTTTCTTATTTATTTTTTTTTTCTAAAGATGAGAAATTACAGTGTGTGAAAGATAAATTTTTGAAAAATGCAATAAAATGTGTTACAACGAACCGAATGAGGTTCGAATCATATAATACGTTCATACTGTTAAAAATAACATATAAATGGTACAAAATGTATTATTTTCATCTTACGTCGCCAAAAAAAAAATAAATACATACGAGTATATATCTAATAGCATAAAATAGAGTTATGTGAATTGAAAAAAAAAAAAAAAAAAAAAATAGATAGAAATTCAGTATAAGAATTATGTAATAACTCTTTTTTTTTTTTCTTTAACAAAAAGGTAAAGAGTGTGGGGTAAGAGTAAGACTATTGGTACTTCTTGTTCTCCATTTTAAACTATTGGTCCTTTATAAAAGAAAAAGGATTTACTTTCTATAAAAATGTATTCAATTCTACTTATATGTGATTCTACTATATAGATATGAGATACATTTTACTTTTAAAAACGGTGATATGCGTTGTACATACATACATGTGTACATATTTCTACAAGTTTTTGATTCATGACCATTTTCTACGGTCAAATAAACCTGAGAAAATGAACAAAGAAAAATAAATTCATTTTTTATTCAGTAGCTTGTAATATTTTCTAAATATTTTCATACGAGAATAAAAAATTGAAAAAAAAAAAAATACGTATGTGAATTTCTTAAGTTTGAATTTATTTAATATATTCATGTGAGGTCTGTCTCCGGATTTCTTCATAACAATTGAATGGTAAAATTTTCTCGGTTGATTTCTTCATGTTTTTTTTCTTCTTCTTTGTGATAAAATTACACAGTTATACAGTCGGTTACAGTAAGAATAACTATTTTTATAAGATTTTATTTTGGCAAAAGGATTTTTTTGTTTTTTTGTATATTTATTATTTTTAGATGATAAATTCAATCACTTTCAATCACTTTTTGCTTTCATTTATTTTATTTTTTTTTTTCAATAATGTAATTGAAAATTTTTATTGTTTTGGAATTTTCGAATTTTATTTTTTACTCTTTCGAAATTAATTGATTTAACTTTCAGAAATAATGAATTTAGTAATTATATTATTGAATATCTTCGAGTGTAAGTATGAAAAAACTGTATATAAAGTAAAATTTAGTCTTAAAAAAGCTTTAAATATTTCAATGATTGTTCTTCTTTAATATTAAATATCTTTTTATAAAGTCCATTCATAGACTAGTTAAATAAAGTTCACGACTATTCGTTATGGTCATTTCAATATCTTTCAATTCTTGCAAAATAATGATTTCACTAATAAGACCATTACAGTTAACATTAAAAATCATCAAAACACAGAAAAATGCCTTGAAATGCAATAAAAAACTCATAAATTCCATAATGTACAACTTTTCATAACAAGAAAAAAAAAATATAAAAAATCAGAAATTTATGTTCCATGATTTACCCCCAATTACTTTTATTTTTTTAATGCTCAATTGTTGTCATTTTTGATTTTCCTAGCAGCATTAATATTGACTTATTATGTTATTAAAAAATATCAAAACCAATTCATCATTTCAATGCATTAAAAATCATCAAACTTCAAAAGATTTTTCTTTAACGGTTAAAATTACTCTTAAATTTTAGATTTAATTTTATTAAAAGAAAAACAAAACTTAACTTAAATTTCTTACCTGTGTTCATTTGTTTGTAATTAATTTTGGTTTTATCCTTTTAATTTATTATTCCGTTTGAACAAGGAAAAATCTGAAAAATAAATAAACGAAAGGATTTAATAAAAATGTAAATTAAAAATGTAAAAGAAAATTTTCTTAAGAATTTTAAATAATTTTAAAATAAAAAAAAAAAATAATAAACAAACAAATATTAGCTAAACTTTCATGATTATAATTTTTTGAGTTACATACAGTAAGTGGTACATGTATGTACATACCTATGTATATGTACATGTAAGATACTTTTTGTTCTTTAACCCTTTCAATTTGAATTTTTCACTCTGAAGCTTTTTTAAAAAATTTTCTCGTACATCATGTACTTGTTTTGCGTTACAACTAGAATTCAATATTAACTTAGAAAAGGTGGGGGTTAAATCCGTTATTTTTTACTAATTTTTCTAAAGACGGATAACGGCTATAGCTGTCATTTGCACACATACATTGAAAAGCTATAATAGTCATTTGCGTTAATGTATTAAAGACTTTTAACTTTTATCGAGGACAGGATCTAAAGGGTTAAAAATACGTACTTTTAAACTGATAATTAGACATAAACATTTAAAAAAAAACATCTTCCTTATAAGATTTGCTCTTTCTCTATAGATCAAACAGAAAAAAAAACAAAAACAAAACAAAAATTAAATACTTAAATGTGTTTGTACATGTATTTTAAAAATTTTGAAACAAATAAAAAAAGAAACGAATTTTTATTTTATTTTGTACTTTTTTATGGGTTAATTCTACTTAAGGGGCTTACCTTTTATATTTTATACAGACAACTTTCAAATATGTATGTATATAAATCAAATAAAGCTCGCCCATCTTGAAAAAGTCACTTCCTTTTTCTTCTTATTTGTTTTTTTTTCTCATTCTTAATATTGAATTGCAAACGTATGTCATATACACAAAATATAAGAAAACAATCATAAGACGTTAGCTTCTCATTCCATAGTAAATTTATTTACTTTCTTAAAGAAACTTCTTTTCATTTATTTTTTTTTCTTTTTTTCTTTCTCCTCTCATGTGTACACGATGCAAAATTTTCTATTCATTTTATATAAGAAGGAGTTCTTTTCCTCCTTTATATTTTTTTTTTAAATATACAACAAAGAAAAATATACAAGTACTTATGACATTCAAGTATACATAACCAATGTCTAAAGGATGTTCTTTAATTTGCATTTTAATTTAAAGGTAAACATTCTTAAGCATAGTCCTTGTACTTGTGTAGATTTAACTTCTTCTTTTTTTTTTTCGAAAGAAGACAAAATACTAAGTCGTCTATTCTATCGTATCGTGTTATAAATATATACATACATATATGTACTTAAATTTAAAAACTTCACTATAGTCGCGTAGTGGTTGTTTTAATTAATTGAATCTGTGGTTCCATGTGACTTCTTAAAAGAAAAGTTTTTCCTTTTTTTTTTTTTTCTGGTACACGTACTTCACTTTTAATCTTATCCTAATATACACATAACGGAATTTTAAGAAAAGATCTTTTAATTAACTCAACAATTTGGATTTGATTAAAAAAAGATAAATAAAAAATATGTGAAAAATTAAAGGTATTAAGGGAGTTTCTATATCTTTGAATTATATGAACCCACAATAAATTGTCATACTTTGTATAGCTCAAACCAACAGAATGAGTAATATTTAAATTTCAATACACCATTCGTTATTGAATTTTCAATTTTCAAAGGTTGAAATATTATTATAATTTTCCCCTTTTCAAATAATTCATTTTTCCAACTTTCCAACTCTCTAACAAAAACTTTTTATTTGTATCGCAATCTAAGAAAACTTCACATAATTTCAATATGAATATATTTGGTCAATTTTAAATTATTTTTCTCTTGTCCAAAATATTGATGCTTGCCAATAAATTCACAAAAATATAAAAAAAAAATTACATACTTCTTATACTGTTTTTTTTTTTAATAATATAAAAAACAACATATGTACAATGTTTTAAAAAACAGATTCATAATGTACTTTCTGGGACACAAAGAAAATAAATAATAAATTCAAATATACTGTCTGTTATTGAGCTCTGCAACTCAGGTACAATGTTGGCATAAATATTGAAAAAAAAAAAAAAAAACAGTAAATCCACAAAATTTGCTTATAAAATTCTGGCCAATATATTGCTTTTCTAGTGCCAACATCCCCCATGATGTGTCCTTTACCGAACATACATACACACTACATACATATGTATATGTATATACAATCTAACCTTTCCTTCTAACTCACAATCATATTATGAATCCTGGTGATGACAATTTTTTTCTTTTTTTTTACTTATTTTTTATTGCGGTCATTCCAATATGTTTGTGAATTGTTGAACTGTGGAATCAAATAGTAAAATTTCGTTTGTATAACATTTGCAAAAAGTTATGGTTGAGTTGGAAAAAAAAAAATATATAATACATATTATGAAAAAAAAAAAGTTTTTTTTGAAAATAACTTGAAGGGATATGTTCATAATTTTAAAATTATGACCGTCATTTATACTGGATCCTGAATCCTTACAAGCTCTACATGTGTAAAAGAAAAAAATAGAAAAAAAAATTTTCATTGCACATTTGTTTTTTTTTTTTACTTTTCTCTGTTGGTTTTTCTGTAGGTAAGATTATAATAATGTAATATAACAAGAGATCAAATAAAAATGGATCAAAATCATAATATCATGCCGTAAAAATAAATGTCACACAACTGGACTCATATTTTTTTTTTTTTTTCATTTTTTTTCAATATAATTTTCCACTGTTTTGATGAATAAAATAAAAAGGTACAGCATAAAAATGAAATAAAAAAAAAATAAAAGAAAAAAAAACAGAAAGGACATTTTTGACATGGGGATGATTGCTCAAATTTTTTTTTTTTTTTTAATATAATTTTTACTTTTCAACCACCTACAAAGAAGGATAAAAATAATAAAATGACAATAAACAACAAAAAAAAAAAAAACGTAAGTGGCACGTGTTTTCTGTAATTCAACCTCAAATCACAAACTCATTGTTAAGCTCATTTAATATCCCCCATTTTTATGCTGTAGATTTCCAACGAAAGAAAAAAAATAATATATATCCTGATTTGTTTCACAAATGCTTATATAGTGTACGGCAATGAAAAATTAGAATTGTAAAAAACGAAATTTTCATTTTTCTTTATTTCTATTCATTTCTTTAAGATCAAAGGTAATTGGCATAATTGAGATCAATTCATATAAAGTCAGGTAAATTTTTACGTATGTACTGTATGTATGTATGTATATATAAAAGTATACGAATATATTGTTAAGTATTATTATTGTTCTCACTAAAGTAACTATACTCCCTAAACACAATTATAATCATGAGGGTTCTATAGAAATTTTCTTGAAATTAAGATAAAATACGTTCTATTTAATGGGCTTAATGAAAGAATTTTAATATTGATTATATGCCATTGGCAAAAAATGTTTTGAAAATGAGATACTAAAATTTAACGATAAAATTGAAATAATGACAAATCATAATTATTTATGCAAAATAATTTTCTAATAATAATTTTCAGTATAATTTTAATAAAATCCCCTTAAGGATGTTTTCATCATGATTTGTAAAATAGATTTTTGATAAAATCTTTATTTACTATATATACAAAAAGAAAATTACATTAATTGTATATTTGTGTGTGTATGTATGTGTACTAGTGGGTGTACAATGTACCTACATTTATATACATACAATGTAATATACGAGTACATCATAAAATAAGATTGTCAGATTTATCTTGATTAGTTGATTGATATAATTTTCAATTTTATTATACAGATGAAATTTCAAAATTAATGAAAAATGATATTATCTTCAATGAAAAATTATTATAATTTAGTTTTTTAGTTTTTTTTTTTTTTTTTTGAACGTAATAAATTTAAAAAAGCACACATTTTATATAAATTTAGAAAACAATGAAAATAGTTTCACGTAATTTAAAATACACTACTTTTTTGAAAAAAATAAAATAAAATTTATCTACATACATCCTTATTAAATGTCATGAAATTTTATTTGGCGCCACATTTGTATACATACGTATACTCTTAGATACATTTATATCCTGTACATTAATATATACATACATAAGTACATAATTTATGTATATGGAAATTTTAATTAAAATGCACTCACCGTCAGGATAACCTTTTAATTTTATGTTCTGATTTCTAGATTTTTTTTTTTTTTTTTTTTTTTCATTTTTCTTTTCTACTTGGGAGGTAAAGTATTACTTACAAAATTTACTATAAAATATGTTTTATTTTCTTTATTTCTTTCTTTTGTATTATCGTACACACACTTTGTATGACCACAAAAACCATTTTCCAACAGTGAATTCTTAAAAGTATCTAGATATTAACGTATTGCACATGTACATTATATGCATAAGTGTAGATTTTATTTATAGTACACGTAAAGCTACATTATTATATACATACAAGTATTTTAAAACTAGATATGTATGATAAATAAGTGTGCAAAAGACGAAGAAAATTCATCTATGTACGTATATTGGGAAAAGTGATTTTCATTGTTCACATGACCTGAAATAAATTTTCAAGTAAATCACGTAAACGAACTATATTCGTTGTAATCATAATTCTTATGCCAATAAATTTATTATATAAAACTTATGTTTTCGCTATAAAATTATTTCAAATTTAAAAGTACAATATATACATATGTACAATAGGTAAATGTTCTTAAAGGGTTAAAAATTTTATTGCCTTAAGTTGAATATGAATTAGAATATTTCATAAGAAGAGGTTTACATTGAATTCATAATAAAATCAATTAATCAAAAACCACTCATAAAATCAAAAAAGGAAAAACAAAAAAAAAAAGGATGGAAAAGTTTTCTTAATCCTGTTAAATATTACCCCCTAGCTAAACTTAAAAACGTTCATTTTGTTAAATGAGTCTTTTGTGAATGAATTAGATTCTAATTGATATTCTAGGTAATTTTTTTTCTCGTTTATTTGTAAGCACCGTGAAAACTCTAATGATAAAATCTAGAACTTTAAAATCCTTTCAGTAAATATAATTAGTATTCAAAATTTTTTCTCAGTTTTTAACTAACATTACATTGTATTTGACTTTTGTTTTTCATTTTTTGGCTTTTATATTTCAGAACTGACTTTAAAAAAAAATCTAAATTCATAACTATCTTGTAACTGAATATCCTTTCATATAGGTATTTTGCTAAAACCACACTATTAAAACTTTTTGAATGAAATAAAAATTTTTCTTTTTGCAATATTCCACCAAATGAAAACACTATAAGTCTTATTTTACAGATACAAGGAATCAATTCTAGCAAGACACTCAGAGGTTTTAAAATGTTGATTGTATAGGAAACTCCACATTCTGGCTTCACATTTTCCTTTTTTTTTACTTTTTTTTTTTTGTGAAACTAATTAACAGATTCCTTTGCTTTAAGTAAATATTATATACGAGAAAAATACATACTATTCAAACTTTTTCCAATTTCTATTAAATTTATTATACAGAATTTTCTATTAAATTTTTTTATATAGAACTGACCATTAAATTTATAAGTTTGTCATTCTACAATACTATTTATGCTTTTTAAAGTAACTTTATTTTTATTTATAATGATATGTGTTTACCATATCATCCCATCGGATATTTACAGAGATTCACCTTGTATATATGCTCATAAGATACATGAAATGATGGTGTGTAATATCATTTCCGTTTTTATGATACTTCAAAATATATGAAGTATCATGAAGTATATATAATATCACATTTTATCCTTTATAACGTAACTTGTTTTTTTTTTTTTCTTCTTCTTATTTTTCTGTGTAATGTGTTTGTTATTGCCGGTTCCTATAAATATTCGATTTTCTATATATTTTTTATATGCAACATTTAGGATCCTGTAGAAAATGGATATTATTTGTGGAAACTAATATTCATAGAACACATCCTTATATTCATATCCATAATACACATTTATCTGTAACACATACATACATACACACATACATAACACTCATTCTTCCCTTTCAATGAAAAAGCTGTAAAACAGTATAAATTCAAGTATTTTTCTTTTATTTTTTTCATGTATTATTATTTCGCTTTTTTTTTTTTTTTTTTTTTTTTTGCTTATAAAGACCAACAGGATTATAGATGTGCTATTTATTAAACCAAACAGCCATTATTTGACATTTATTCGATATTATTAGTTTTTCTTTACATTATTTGTTACCACACTCTCATAAATTTATTGATTTGCAACAAAAATACGTTTACCTATAATTCTTGAAAGTATATTTATTTTATTTATTTATTATATTTATATACATATATATATTTTTTTTTAACCATAAAATACAGGATGTGAAGAAAGTTATGAACTATATCCTAATTGCCAAGCTTACCTATTCGCGATTTTTTCAAATATTCAATTTTCATATTCACAGCGAAAACTTAAAATGATTTTCTTGTTTCTGGACAAATAATGAAATAAATTTATAATTTTTTCACCCTTTAGTTTTCTTTAATAAATTTTAATTTTGAAAATAAAAATAAAAAAATTGAATTTCAAAACTTTTTCCATATCCTGTCACATTCAATATAAAAAATTTTTTTTAAAGTTTTTCGGATCATTAAATAAATTCATGAAGTAAAAAATTTATTTCTTATTAGTTTCCTTTTTCTTTTTTCTATTACGTTCTAAGTTAACAAAAGGTAAATAGAAATTAGAAAAATTGTGAGAATATATATTCAAGGATATTTAAAGCCTTAAAGTTTTACTGCTTTTAAAACTCTTTGTTAAAACAAAAAATGTCTAAAGTAAAAGTCAAAATGTATTAAAATAATCATTAATAATATTTTTGTTTTTTTTTATCTATAATATTAAATTATAGAAATCCTTTTAATATGTTTTATATCCTGTTTTTTTTTTCTTTTTTGATCCCCCACATTTACCAAGTAATTTCAAAAGAACTGAAGATATAACCTGTCATGAAGGTAAAACATATGTGACTGGCAGTACCTTTATTCATATAAAATAAATCTGTGAAATGAGAAAAAAAAAAAACACCTTTTGTATTTCTCAATTCTTTTATTAATTTCTGATGATGATTAAATGAAAACACAAAAATCATTCATCATTTTTCCTTTTTTGATAAATAAATGAGAGAAAATTAAAAGGGTGATGTGATAAAACAAAAACGTCATTACATATATGACTTTTCATGGGTTCTTTCTGTATTGTGGGTGTATAAGTTTTGTTTTTGAAAGAAAAAAAAAAATCATAACTGACATTTAATCAGTTTTTACGTAAATAAATAAAAATCCTATATATTTTATTACTCTAGGAAAATTACTGTTATTTTTGATTTGAAAATAAATTTTTAGAAAATTTAAAATTGGGGTGTCTATCAAGGGTTTTCATTATATATTCTTGAATGAGATCTTGAAATCCACCTTCAAATTAATCAGTTTAAACTATTAAATAGTTTTTTATTAAAAATAAAAAAAAAAATAATCATCATTATTCTTTTCAAACCATTGACATACAATTCAATCGAAAAATTTGAAAAAGACAATAATAATAGAAAATTAAAAAAAAAAAAATTAGTGTTCTACATTTAACTTGTCATAAATTTTGAAATTATCAATATGAGATTTTTCATACATCACATCTATTGAACTTTTTCCATGAGAACCATAAAAATTTATCTTCACATATATACTAGATACCAGTCATACATATGTATACACATCAATCACAATACATATCTCACATGAATACTCATATATTTCAATGTTAGTACAGTTATTTTCATATCAAAATTTTGTACTTTTCAACAATATAACAAAAAAAAAATCCTTTCAAAATTTATATTTCTTTTGCTTAATTTCAAATCTTTTTATTTATTTTATTTTCATTTTCATTTTCGTTTTTTTTTTTTTTCAAGTTTTGTATTATTGTCTTATCTTCAAATAAATTTCACGTGAAATTTGTGATCTTTTTGAATTTAGAGCTCTTTTCGCGAAAAAAAAACAAACATTTTTTTTTTATCTAAATATCCTTGTACACATAAATAAAGCGTTAAATGTCCCTATAAAATATTTCAGGATATTTCATGTTGAAGTATCAACCATATTAGCTTCCATAAGTTACACAACAAAATACTAGCGTAAAAAAATCAATGGTTTTTTGTTTTTTTTCGTTATAAGTTTTTGGTCATTTTTTATTTTTATTATTATTTTGTTTTTTTTTTTTCATGAAATACATAAGTTACTTTTTCTTTGCATTGGCATATTATTCAAATTCTACATATGTGTGTTATGTACTCTATTTACATACGAGTATATGTGTATGTTTTTTATCTATTCTCACATATTGTATATGAGACAATAAGTTTGTTTTACTTCAAAATTTATCGTTTGCATAAAATTTGACTTAATAGCTCAAATAAACGAGAGAAAAGTGAAAAAAAAAAAAAAAAAAAAAAAACAAAGTATAAGTAAAGGGCAGAAAAAAAAAGCGTTAAAATGAAAATTCAAATGTTTTTATATTGTATTTCGTATAAATTTGTGTGTATGTTTTTTTTTGTCTCATATCTTTTTTTTTTTTTATATTTTTATTATTATTTTTATTTTCGCCTTTTATCCATTATTTGTGTACATTCAATAGTTAAAATGCTAAAAAATTGTAAAATAAACTGGCAATACTAGTTAACTTTTTGTCACCGAGATGAGGCGAATAAATTCTTTTGTAGGGATATATGTTATTTGAAAAATATAAATTGTTTTTCTTTTTGTTTTCTTTAATTTTTGTTTTTCCAAACAGGACAATCGTTGAAAGTTGTTTTATTGTTTGTATATCAATGGTCATATGATCCTCGTTATATTGTATGGTTTGCGTATAATATAAATTCATCGTAGTATACGATAATAAAAAATGAATTTTGTTCAAAAAAAAAAAAAGTATTAAAGAAAGAAAAAGAATTTAAAAAAAAAAAAAAAAAACAACACTAAAACTAAAATTGCAAAAAATTGATGGTATGGAAAAACATTGTTAATCGAGGTCATAAAATATTAGGGCAGATTTGTAGATCAATTTTATTGAGAATTTAAAACAAGAAAAATGAAAATAAAAACAACAAAAGCTAAAAAAAAACAAATTTGGTTAAAGATTTATTACTTTTTTTTTATTTTAATAAAAATGTGTAATTTTCCATATTTTCGGGTAATTGTTTTTATTAATTGTGTTAAAATTTTAAAATAAAATCTATAAACAACAAATTTCCTTTAATATCAGATGAAATTTCAATAATTTTTTTTTTCTTATAAACTTATTCCAGTTCTGAGTTGCATTTAGTTTTCGAAATGACGAAAAAAAAAGGACAAAGAAAAGATATCTGCTTCTATGATTTTTTATAGGCTCATCTGTACAAAGAAAAATAGAACATAAGAAAAAACCTGTTGATATCTTTTAAAATAAAACGAATGAAGCACTTTTTTATAGTTCATTTGAAAACTATATCAGAAAATTAGGAAAACTATATAAAATTTTTCCAGGCAAAAATCCTTTAGAAACAATTTAACTAAAAAACATTACTGAATTTGTTTTTAATCTAATTAAATTTCTGATACTTGCTATACCTGGTTATTAAGAAAAAAAAAGATCACAATAGAACAAATTAAATATCACGATATTTTCAATGTGATTTCGTATTTTACACAAAACAAAAAAAAATCATTTATTGATTATTATAACGAAAAACAAAATATTTATATATTCGTCCCTTTATTATTTTATTTTTTTCTTGTTAAACTCTTTCCTACAAAATCAATATAAATTCACAGCAAAATATCTGTTTAAGAAATTCAACTTAATTCTTAAAGAATGAAAAAAAATTACTCAAAAAAACTTTTTCTAGGGCATATTCAATTTTTTTTTTTATTTTCTTATTTTCAACTTGAATAGAAACTTTTATAAAATTTTCTAAAGAACAAAAACAAAACAAACAACAAAAAAAACAAAAAGAATAAGAAAGGAAAAAAAAACTTTTAAAAACGATACCCTCTTATCTCAGATACTTCATCATTACTAAAACTTTCTCAGAGAATCTTATATTTTCTTCCTGTGATATGAAACATTTAGTAGGTACCTCTATATACCTATGTATTTACCTACACAATTTATATTTTGAAGGAAACACCTATGTACATAAAAAAAAATAAGCAACATTATATTTCACAGTCAAAAGTATATAAGATACAATAATGAATGAAAAAAAAAAAAAATGAAGGAAAAAATACTTTAAAAAACACACAAAAAATATAAGAAATGAACCATTACACCTTTATAGTAATGTTCAACCATTGGTTGAAATAAATTAAACAGTACCTACCTGAATTGGGTGGAGTTCCACCCACCTATCAAAATAAAGGTGCGCGCACGTCATTTTTATACAAAAATTTTATAAAAAAAAAAAAAAAAAATAACATTAAATTTTCTCCTTTTTTTACCGGTGTGTATTACATTATTCGTTTCGTGTATAAGGTAATGTTATGTATTCTACCTAACAGAATTAGCTTTTTTTTTTTTCTTTTATTCTCTAGAATATTTTCATTCATTTTTATGGAATAAGAGAATATTTTATATTCGTAGTAGGTACGATGAAAACGAAATATAACTTTAAAGCTCTTTTATATACCAAAAATCTTCGGTCAGGTAGATTGGCTGATGCTATACTAATTCTACAACAACTTCATTTTATACATCATGCGCGTTTACCGTTCTTACATATACCTACCTACACCTGTTCCCTATAAACATTTTCTCTCAAGGTTTCACATAATAACAGTATTATTTTTTTCATTTTTTTTTGTATTTTTTTTTTTTCCTGAATTCTAACGTAAAACGATAACGACAACAAACGGTAAACATAGGTAGAAAGTAGGTGGCAACGTCTTACCGTTTGTGATAGGTTGAAGACTGTTAAAGTTGAAGAAAAAGGTATTTTGAACTACGAATGAGAATGAAATAACTTTTTATATTTTTTTAAATAAAGAAGAAAACATAAAGCACACTAAAAAAAAACGTCTTTAAGGATTAAATAGAACGGAAACCTAATACCTATATGTGTACGTGTACATAAAAGGAAAACATAAAATATAATGTTAACCCAATGGTTCTATATACAGCCAGATTTTACCTATACCAATTTTATTATCCTTTCTATTAATCATTTTTTTTTTCATTTTTCTCATGTCACAATTTATAGTTAAAATTCATTTTTATTTCCCTTGTGCTAATTTTTTTCTAAATGAAATTATGTTCTGTTCTTTATTTCATTATAATGTTTTTTTTTATTCATAGATGTTTTTTTTTTCTTTTTTGCTTTTCCTTTTTTTTTTCTCTATTCTTACAATGATAGTGGCGCCAATATTAAAACAAGACTTGAATTATAATGAGAACCTTCACAGGGCAATGTCATGAATTTTCTAGCCTAGAATTCTTGATAGTCTGATTTTTTTTTTTTTTTGAAAAAGAAAATCTCTCGTGTAGTACCTACATAAAAT
Source organism: Bombylius discolor (assembly GCA_939192795.1). Lineage (NCBI taxonomy): Eukaryota > Metazoa > Arthropoda > Insecta > Diptera > Bombyliidae > Bombylius > Bombylius discolor. The sequence goes on along the minus strand of OW584241.1, from coordinate 13,238,894 downwards.
TATGTCGAATACAATAAAAATCAAAAATAAAATAAAATACAAAAAAAAAAACGACTATCAGCAAAAATAAATAAATAGAGAAAAAAGAAAATAAATAATATACGTAAAAATTAAAAGTGGAAGCGCAACAAGAAGATTCTACTAAAATATTATAGATAGTTTATATCAGGTTGAGAAATGCCTCACCTAGAATGTTGTTGACTATTTGTACAAATTTATTCTCTTTTCGTAAAAACAAAAATAAGGCGAATTACAAATACATACCTTTATGAGATATATTTCTGCTCCGTATAACGGTATCAAATACACCTGAAAAATAATAAATACACATTAAACAAATACTAAAGAGAATAATGTTAAAATGTGAGTAAAATTATACAAAAATTAAATGTATTATCTCAAATACACCGGCCATTAAAAATACGACGAAGGAGAAAAATTGAAAATTTTCAAATACAATTACAATCGAGAAAATTTACTTCTGTCTATACACATACATAAGTCTAACACAATTCAATTAAACCAAAAGAAAAATCATTTATACCACACAACATTTTCCCCCACATATACACTCACACAAATATATCATGATTTTTATCCCTGTATATATATTTTCCAGACGCTTTCCATTTTCCCGATTTTTCTTTTACACGTGGAAAATATATTTTTTTTTCAGCTAACATCAATTATACCACATTGAAAAATAGTGTACGGCATTGCATTGTCAGTTGAAATTGCCTTTGATTTTTCGTTTGTATTTTCCGTCGCATTTTTTGCATTTTGTAAAAATTTTCACGTTGAAACGACATCTACAAGTGAATAGTTCAAATTTATTAGAATGAAAATGATGACAATTTTCCAAGAAAATACTAAACAACAACAACAACAACAATTTTTTGAATACATAATGAAAAAAGGGAAACATTTTAATATCAACAGATACTTTTATATATTATACGAGTATGTATGTACAGCGAGTTACTGAGTGAATGATACATATATGACCGTGTTTCAGTTTTGTGTCAATTTTGTTTTGCTGTTTTTTTTTTTTGTTGCTGTGTTTTTAAAGTTGTTGATTAGAACAAATCTTATGTGATTTATGCATTTTACAGAAATTTTTTTTTTTTTTAAGTGAGATATGATATATGTGAGAATATTTTTCTGAAAGTTAATTGGGGTTTTTTTTTTTTTAATTCTTCTTATTTTTAGAATTAAATTGAACAAGTTGATGAAAATTTTTTTGTAGAAGGCGGGCAATTAAAAACTACAAACTTGCGCACTTATTTTTTCCTTGAAAAATAAAGATTTATTAAACCACCCCCAAAGGTGTGTTAAAAATGTGCATTTTTTAAAGTGCAAAATGAAGAAAAGAAAATTGAAATAATGCAAAAAAAAATTAAAATAAATAAATAAATAAATAAATATAAAACTAAACGTAAATATAATAAGCCAATTTATAATTGCATTGTATTTTTCGTTTTCTTCTTTTTTTGTAAATATCTGAAATAATCTGATTAAATTTATTTTGAGGTGTGAAGAACTCTAATTGATTTATTGTTCAACCTTTTATTTTTTATTATTATTATTATTTTTTTTTTGTAAGCAGATTACATTGACGTTGTCATGATTTTATCTAACAATTTATTTTAAATTAACTGCTTTAAAAAAAAAAAGAAGAAAATACAAAGTGTGAATGTTAATCAAGACTTTATCACTAAAAAGCTTCAAAGTAATTAAAATATGTAATTTCGTGCATGTTGAATTAAAAAATAATGAAAATTAAACTATCCGAGATTAGGCTGTATCGAACTCTGATGGCCTAGTTATGAAGTGCTTCACATGCAAAATTTAAAAAAAAAAACTGATATTATTTCAAGGTCGTACAAAATATTTGGGGATGATGAGGGAGAATTCAACAGATGGTACAACAGATACATGAGTCTATGAACCTTTAAAGGCCTTTAATATTTTTTTTTTATCGGAATAAAAAAAAATTGTTTTTTCTCATTTCATATAGAGAGTGAAAAGTATTTCTTTTCTATTGTTTAATGTTATCAAAGCTTTTCCTCATTGAAGCTCTACATGTATAAACATATGCACATAAATACATATACACATGTATCGTAAATAGTGAAAATATATGTGATGGCTTAACTATATTTCTCCTCAGAATTTTTCATGTTGATGAAATAATAAGTTTATTTTTTTTTCTTTTTAAATATTTATTTATTTACTTTTTACTTAAATCTTTCAGTAAAACCTAAGCCAATAATTCTTATGATAAATTAACTTAATAAATCTTAAATTGTGAAGGTCATTTAAAATTTTTCGTTTTTGTTTTTAAAAAAGATTATTATATTTTTTTTTTTTTTTTTTTCTTATTAAAATAAAAATAAAATTTAGATTATTATACCACGCCTATCTTGTCACCTTTACTTTATGTCATATTCTTTAAATTATGAATTAGAACAAAAAAATAGAACAAAAACAACAGCAATTATTTTTCATCAATTATATATACTCAAAAAATTCCTTTCAACAAGAATAATAATTTAATATTAATAAAAAAAAAATTAAGAAAAATATAAAAATAAAACCAAAAAAAAAAAAAACTCGAATAATAAATTTGAAAAATATATCTTGTGGAACCAATTTACACATGATATAATAGCGTTGTAATTTATCTTACACCTTCATTATGTTTAAAAATGACATTAGAACATTTTTCTTCAACTTATTATTATTTTGATGATATTTTCAAGAATTTTAAATGTCAAAATTTAAGAAAAAAATTTAAAAAAGTATCTTAATAAATGTGTTAAACATATTCTTTTATTACTTTGTGTGACCATAATTTATCAACAACAAAAACAAAATGTTGGAAAAAAAAAACATTATAAATTAGTTTACTTTTGTAATTTAACACTTTTTATTCATGGCCAAAAAAAAATTTTTTTTTTGGTTACTGAAAAAAGAAAATATTCACAATTATAATTATTGTGATTAATTTTATTTGATGTATTTGTTGTTGTTTGACCTTGAAAAATAAACGCGAAATCAGGTGTTTTTAGTTCTTACATTTTTTTTTTTTTTTTTTTTTTTTTTTTTTTTTTTTGATAAAATAAATCGTTTAATCCCTTAGATTTGTTCAAAAGACGCATGTTTGTTTTTTTTATTTGTACTTGATTTAAAAGGATGAAAATTCTTGTATTTCGATCTAATCTATTTGAAATTTTTGATGTCGTAATTATGTAAAGTTCAAGAAAAGTCGTTCTGTATGTTCAAGGACGTACGTGTACCGATTTTCCAACATTTAATTAAAATAGAAAATATTAAGAAAATATTAAGAAAAAAAAGTGGATTCAAACTTAGTGAAATGTTTCCATTCACATTTCATAAAATTGTAGTTCATAGGAAAAATACCACCTTAAATTAACTTACAGGACCCATTGTACATAATATGATTGGATGGTTTGGCTAACGAGGCTTTGTGGTGTTACACTTTCATCATTTTTTTTTTCTTTTTTAATGATGACATCCCTGTTTTTATAACATGGCGTTTGCTTCTAAAGAAAAATATCTTTAGTGAATATGTACTTATACTTAAAATTTAAAGTAAAGCTAAGGATGTGCATTTGTGCAATTTAGAGTTGCATAATTTAATTTTAATTTTTGTTTTATGAAATTTTTATTGCAACAAAGCAGAAATTATTTCACTAATTTTTTCAAACATCGTTAGTGAATCTATTTTCGTTTTAAATTTTTGTTCTCATCAAAACATTCAACACATTTCCACATACATAAAAAATTAATATGGCCACATAACACCTGATGTCAATAAGTCATTTCTAAAATATTTAATTTTTATGTACTCATCAAAAAAAATATCTTTAAAAATCTTCACAAAAAAGTAAAAATATTTTCATTCTTTCCAAATAAACATCATACTGCACTGTCAACAAACGACAAACAAAATGTTAAATTCTTTCATCAATAATGAAAAGAAGAAAAAAAAAATTGTTACCTACGTGAAATTCATAGAATTCTATAATTTTATTTAAAATACATTTCAAGCCTTTTACTCCCCCAGTTTTATTTTTTTTCTGCTTTCAATTTTTAACGGAAATAATATATGTATATATTTTTTTTTATGAGGAAAAAGAAAATACATTGCCAACAAGAAACCAAAATTTCAACATCTTACCTTTTGTAGTCTCGGACGATGCATACTTCGTGGTTTGAATAATAAACAATGTTGTTCTGGAATCGGTAATAAAAAAATAAAAAATTGAGGAAAAATTCATCTTCGAAAGATGTTGATTTTGTATTGCAGTCCTCCACAGTATATAATATTTACTGACTGGTAACTTCTGGTAAATGTTTTTGGAAATGTTCCAAAAAAAAAAAAAAAAATAAGGAAAAAAATGAAAGGTTTTTTTTTCTTTCTCTTTTTGAAGTCAGGAAGTAATGATAGGCTATATAATTCTATAAAATTGTTGTGTGTTTATGTACGTACATATATGTTGTGTACAGAGGAACATGACGATATACATATTCAGAGAATGTTTATTTTTATTTTTATTGATTCTGAGTGAAGGTGTTGAAATTATTTTAAAAATTCCAAAAACGGTAGAAAAATTTGAATTTTCAACACATACGAAAAGTATTTTTCTTTAGAAAATGAAATTAAATAACAATATTTTAAATGCATTTTTATTTATTTTTATTGATGTAGACGAAAATTATTTATTCGTTTGATATTATAATATGAAATTACACAATCAAAAGTAATATAATATAGTACCTTAATTACATAGAAAATGTCATTATAAACATTGAAATCAGATGAAAATTAGTTCTCTGGTTCTGATGTTTTTTGAATATACATACATACAAACATATATACTTTCATATATGTGTACTCTTTTGCTTATATGTGACTTTTAATATTTTGTCCTGTGCCGTAAGGGAATTGCATTTAAATGTTCTCATAACTCAATTTTATGTTATGCTATTATGTTTTGCCATTAAATGACCTCATCATATACTGATAATTTTATACCTGTATTCAGTATAATGTGGTAGTATAAAATTTTCGTAGAATATTACAAAGCAATGAAAAATAAATTTTATAAAATGTACTAAGTATATTTCTGAATACAATCTATAATGCATAAATGCGTGTGCATAATGTGAACTTTGAATCAAAATAAATGACTATACATGTAAGCTATCAACATTATTACCTTCCTCAGGTCATCATTGTCTGAAAATGTTTTTATAATGATCATTTATTGAACAATCATTGCACAATTGTTTGGTATACGAAAAAAAAAAAATAAAAACAATATTCGATAAAAATTATGTTTATTCGACAGAATATTTAAATTTATGAAGTATATTTGTTTCTGTGAGTTGAAAACTATGGTAAAAAAAAAAATCGAAAGAATAGACTAGATAGGGCAGCTACAAATGAGCCGTTTATTGTGAAAGTGGTATAAGTCCACTTTGTTTTATTTTAAGATATTTCCAGTTAACATGCACTTTCCATGTAACAGCTTTATTTCTCGTTGCAAGTTCTAGGGCATAATAATCTATAATAATTTTAATATTGTGAAAAATTAAAAAGAATATGCCAATCCTCATCTGAAATTTATTTTAACTTATACTCGTATTATATTTTACACTAGAAGTGGACTTATACCATTTTCAAAACAAACAAAAAGGTTCATTTTATTCTTTCTTGTTTTTTTTTTTTTTTAAAAAAAGGGGGAAAATTAGAATTTGTTGTGCTTTTAACCAAGAAAGTCCTTTTAAAGTTTAGTTTAAAATTAAATTTCCAATTATGTAGAAAACAAAGCAACAAAATTTAAAACGAAATTAGTACAAAATTTTTAATTCACTCAATATCATTTATAAAAGATATAAGAGCAAAGGTGTAGAGACGGCGACATATTATATTAAAAGTATGTCAGTAATTTTTCTAGCACGTGACGTGAATTTAGCAAAACAATTTTTGGCAATATAGCCAAATTATTTACGTATTACCTCTCAGGTGACAGATGATGCTCTGTCGATAGAATTGATCCGCCCCATCAACATTATTTTGTTGCTTTCAAAATGTCAAAATCAATGGATCGGATCGTTCGATAAAATAAATTCTATTAAATGTATTCAAGAAAGAATATAATATCAAAGATTCTTCCGTTGTCATCTCATTATCATAGTACCTACTATAATATATTTTATAGAATTATATATGCGATCATTATAAATATACGTATACAGATATACCTGAATTCCTTATACATATAATTGAATGAGAACAACAATATGTCACCAATAATAACGCATTTAAGTACTACGAACGACATCTATTTCAAGAATTTTTCCTGTTCAATCAATTTTCACATTTTGCATCTTTCTGTCCATCAAGTTCATATTATCATTGTTGTTTTATAGCTTTCTTTTTTATATATAATATATATTCTTTATCGTTTAAATTATTTTTCTCATAAATATAATGAGTACAACAATTTTAACGTACTACAAGTATGTACATTGATATTATTTTGTACTTTACATATACATATTATATTGCTTTCTTTTTACATACATACTTACATGTACTACATTTAAAATATTTATGCAAAACTATTTCATGTTAATAGATACATTCATCTATAAAAGAAAATTAATTATATACGAGTATATAACAAAAAAAAAAAAAAAATCTTCTAATGTATTTCCACTTGAAAGATTCAAATAGAAAGTTCTAAATATTATGTCTGATCTGATGATGATGATGATGATGATGATGAGCAGAACACAGCATTATAGTTTAAATGAGGGGGCGCCTGGCGTTGTACATCTATCAACGAGGTTCACTAATAAAAGCCAAAATCAAAATCGTGATGTTAAAAATGAAGTTTATAGGTGCTATATAAAAGTTAAAGTGTTTGGGCGATATTTTTCGTAAATAAATAACATTTTATTTAATAAACAGGGTGTTTTGTAAAGCAAAAAACAAAACAAAAAAAAACTGAACATACATTGTATAAGAAACAGAAAAAAATAAATTTAAGTAACATTTTTACTTTCGAATATTTAAAAATTGGAATATCACATAAAAACAACACCAATCAAATGAACTCCAATGAAAAAAAAACTGATTTCTGATTTTAAAAAGCACACCCGTTAACAAAAATTAAGAATAAACACAAAATAAAACTAGCAAAGAAGCTTTTAGATACAGTATATCATTTTTAATTTAATTAAAATTTATTGAAAAATACTGCAATAACAAGGTGTGAAATAAAATAAAATTAAATTTTAAAAATTAAATTGTGATAGAATTTATTTACATATTTTTTTTTTTTCAATTAAGATATGATGAGTGATTTTAATTCACTTTTGGTTAATTTTTTTTTTTTTTGCATGCGCACATTTTAATGTGATTTCAATTATAAAATTGAAAGCGATGCATGATGCCAATTATTTTGTTTTTTTCATTTCTATGGAAATTTATGTAATTATTAAATGATATGCGAAAAAAAAATGAATAAAGATAAAGTTTTTGATTTTGTTTCTCGCCGTGATCACACCTATCACATTTTTCGAGATTTAATTTTCACACTAATATCATTTGCCTTTTACGAAATTAAATTATCTCTTTACTGAGGAAAGCATTTCTTGAAAAAAAAAAAAAAAATAATAATAAATAAATAAAATACCTAATTTTCATTTGCGACGTATGTCAGTATTTCAAAAAAAAAAATGCGAATAAAAATCAACAGGAAAAAATGAAACAAGTTCCCAATTTTCACATCTTTTTTTTTCTTCGTTTTTCTGGTTTAATTGTATGAGGATGATGGTAAAGACGAATTTAATTTTTTTTTTTCAATTTCAACAAATACGATGGAATAGAGTGTGAAATCGTTGTAAAAAAAAAAAAAAAAAAGAAGGTGGAAAGAATGATGTCGTACAATGAAAATATGCCATTGACACTTATTCGATTACAAAATGAAATTGAATCAAATTTTCTTCTGTAGAAAAAATATGTACATATATAAAAAATATTAGCAGCTAAAAAAAAGGCAGGTAATCAACAGAATTTAAACAACAACAAAAAAAATTGATTCACTTAAGAATATCTTTTAACACACAGAATTTTTATTTTCGAAAAATGCTACTTTATTTTTTAATTGAATTATATTTTTAAATAGTTTAAAATCAAACAATTTAAATTCAATCCGTATACTCATGCATCTTTAAAAAGTAAATCACTAATGATGTATAATTAATTTGACACTAATACTTGTTCCACTTGTACAGATACAAAATTTTCTTAAATTTTAATCCAATAATTCTCATAACATAGAAGCCCTTAAATTTGATGGTTTCGTATACAAAATATTGTTATATTTTTCTTTTTCTTTATTATTATTTTTTTTTTTTGTATACGAAATGGAATTTGAATATTCTTGCAAATTTTGTTGTATCTTGACTGTATGCAATATACTATATGTATGTATATGATGATGCTATGAGATATTCGCTATGCCCTAAATCCGATGCTTTATCCTATGATAAAGTCGTCGTAGCATACATAAATCTTCATCAAGTAAAAAAATTTTGCAAAATGCGGGAAATTGTACGCGGTAAATGAATAAATTTTGAACAATTTCACATGTATAATAACTTTATATACAGTTTTACATAATAGTACTGGTATTTTACTGTTACTTTTTTCTTTATTTTTTCATCCTTCTACATGGTTTTTATTTAATTCAAGAAAGATTGTTTGACTAACAACTGTTATTCTTACTATCGTCATACAACAAAATTTATAATAAAAAACATACACTACGTCATTTTTAGATTCAATAGCAAATATAGAAAAAACAAAATTATAAACAAATGAACAAACCTTTAAAGAATATGAAGATAAAAGTATATTTTGTCAAGGACTTATACAATATGAAAAAAAAAAAAAATATAAAAAATAAAAAATAAAAACAGAAGTTCAAATATACTTAAATCTTAAAGGATATTAAATTGTGGCAAAGATAAACGAATTTAAAATCCTTCAAGATGAATGAAATGCAGTAATGAATTGCTTTTAAGGTAATTGCTCATAGAAGAAAATATGTAACAGACACGAAAATGATGATGATATACTGCAAATGATAAAAATATACTTCAACTGAATACTTGAGAAAAAAAAAATACAATTCCGTTGAATAACGTGCGGAAACAGAATGAAATTGACTAACTCACTTTACACCAGGAACTATGTATGTATTTAATTTCCTATTACTCAAAAAATCTTAAAAATATGTTATTCATCATCCTTTTACTATAAAATTTAATTTATTTTTAGAACACTAAAAAAAAAAACACCAATCATATCATGTCAAGAAAAATATATCTATGATTTTTTTCTTGAAAGTTTAAAAGTAAAAGTAAACAATATATATATATTTTTTTAAATCATTTCACATGGAAAAAAATGAAATACTTATCTTGCCAGTTGAAAAAAAAAGGACAAAATTTTCCATAATTCAAAAATAAAACAAAATGAAAAAAAAAAAAATTTTGTAAAACAAAGTAATTCAAGCATTTTACCATGAATAATCTTAAATTTAAGTTTGTATAAGAATAAGAACCCTTGCTCTAATATTATAAAAAAAAATTATCCATAAATTTTATTTCAAATCCTGCCTACAGGTTATATTTAGACAAGTAAACAAAAGTTTGCATATGTACAATATGTATGTTGATTTTTTTTCTGTTTTTTTTTTTTTCAGAATTCATGATTCTTAAAAAAAATGTACTAGAATTATGATTTTTCTTGTCTATGATAAAAAAAAACTACATATAGAGGACAGGTTAAAAAGAGCACACACAAAAAAAATAATAAAGTAAATTTTATTCATAGATTGTTTCTTTTGTTAGTCCCAAGTTGATGATGTGCTTTTGTTTTTTTTTTTTTGTATTTAAATTTATGTTAAAAAAGAAAAATAAAATTTAATACATACGACTACTTCGTTGCCATATTTTTCCAAAAATAGTTTTCAAAAAACGTACATACATACATATGAATAAGATACATCATAAATTCCAAATTTATCACACAATTTAAAAAAAATCCTAAATCAAGGTAAAACTAAACGACGAAAATTCCCATAACTTTGATAAAATTATTTCGATGACATACATTTATTTCTAACATTATCCCATATCATATTTCTTCATTTAATTTTCATCTTCACACACATATTAAAGTGAAGAAGGTAACATTACAAAATTTATAAAATTGTATATATATCTAAAGACCAAAAAATTTTCTTAAATCTGTCTAGACATTTATTATTTCAAACACTCAAGAAACGAGAACTTTTACTTAAGCTTTCCATTCTTTTAAAACAAAAAAGTAGTATTTTTTATGAAAAAAACAAAAAAAAAAAGAATCTTTATGTAACATGAATATAATATCTTTTTTTCTTTTTTAGAATATACGAAAAAATACAAAACAAATCCGCATATATGTATGTACACCTATTAGATTTATTATGACCACTTACTCTTATGTTTGCTGTCAAAAAGGTTAATAAAAGCTGAAATTTCTTTATATTTAATTTTTTTTTCCATTTGACCTGTAAAGGTACTTTATTTCGATGCTATTAAACATAAAGAAACAAGAAAAACCATCTATAAAAAGAAATTAAAGAGGTGAGATATACATTGATAAAGAATTTTCTTACTTCCTTAATACACACAACTTCAAATAATGTCCTTCATTCTTCGTAAAAGAGTCTTCTTTAGTTGTACATACATATACGTACATACATCTACTGATATAGTATAGTACACTTTCACTTATGATGATTGTTATCTTTTTCTTCTGTGTGTGTTTTTTTTTTCTTTCTAAAATGATGATGGTGTCTGCAGTTTTCTAACCTTTTAACCACCATTTTTCCATGCCATTGCCTTTCATATTGGGTTAATGGTAAAATATAGTTAAGGTATAAAATAGAGAAAATAATATAGAAGCATGAACTTTTATCATAAAATATACTTTTCAGTAAAGGTATATATAGAGAAAACGGAAACAGGAAATTGTTGGACATTTCAGGTTTCTTAAAGATTGAGTGAGTACTTAATGCCTTTATTTTTTTTTTGTTTGCAGATATCTAAATTATAAAAAGGAAAAACGTGTGTAAGCATATTCATTTTTTTATGTTCGAAAAGGTACAATAACAAATTTACTTGTTTTCGAATTTGAGATTCAATTCAGTAAATTTAAATTTTTTCTTGCTGTAGATACATTTTTTCTACCTTTAAATTATATTTCTTTAAAAATTCATCAAAGATGAATTCAATCTTTAAAATTTATTCAGAAAGAAAAAAAGACATATATATCTCAATCTCTTTTTTAAATAAAATCTAAATAGCACTTTTCTTTTGTCTTTTTTTTTCTGTAGCTTTTTTAAAATATTTTATTTAATTTTTTATTGTTGCAGATGATATGTATTCGCTATAGTCATATTTTGTGTTATTTGAAAAGTAATAACTGTCTCAGGTGTTTTGGTTTGAAAAAATATAAAAAATTGATGTTTTTTGATGCAAACGATTGTAGGTGAATAAGTGAATTTACTTTCTTTTTGATGATAAGATTTATTGAAAGATACGTCATTGTAGTCACTTTAACAATTCTGTTCAAATAAATTAAATTTCTAGTAAAAATATAGAAACCTAAATTAAAGATAAAATTTCTGTTTCAATCTTTCACATAGGTATATCTTTTAAAAATTACATATTTACACAACTAATGTATTTTTTAATATCCGTGAAACATACATACTTAAAATACGAATATTTGGTTATGAAATGCCAAATCAAACAACCAAGTCCTAAAAACATCACCTTCATTCGAACAATTATGTACTTACAAGTTAAAAGTATAAATTTTTAATTTTATATATTCTAAACACGTATGAAATGTCTGGCAGATAGAACAACAAATACAATATCTATATAAAGATACCAAAAGCTTTCATCAAATTTATTTTTCCTATTTTATTTTTTATTTTAGCAAAACAAGAAAAGAAAAAAAAATTGCCAATTATCTTCATTCCCTCCGGCTTTTACAAAAATAAGAAAAATAAAACTTATACAACTTGAAAGGTAGTAAATGAAATGGGAATTGAATGAAATCGGAAGTAGTTCATCTGTTGTTGAAAGTATCTAAAAGTATATAACACCTTTTAAAGATTTTCCACATCAGTAAATATATAAAAAAAAATAAAAATTATATCTTTCGCACAACACTAAATACATTTAGCTATTTTAGATACAACTTGTAAAGTTATATGTATATGTAGAGTGCTCCCAAGAGTCATTAAGGAGAAAGTTCATTGTTTTTACATTTTTATTTTATTTTTTATTTTTTTTTAAATTTAAAAGAAAATAAATTGAATTTGTTGTCATTTTTTTGTCGATATTTTATTTTATAAAAAAACAAAAAGTGATACGTATGTACAAGAAAAACTTTCACCTGTTTTAAGTGGAATTTTCTATTGGGGATAATTTTATTTCATGAAAATTTAAGGGACAACAAACTACTTACTTTTCTTTATTTTGTGAATATACATACATATGTATATACCTCCCTCCTAAAATGTAACAAATAAATACTTTTTACTTTCAAAATCTAACAAATTCGTTAAATTCTAATCATAAATCTACCATTTCATTTATAGTTTTTATGTAAGATGTAAAAGTTAATTTTATGACACATAATAAAATTTTTAAAGTTTACGTAAAACAAATTATAAAGTTAAAGCGTTAATTAAATTTTATAATCACCTCTGACTTAATATGTCATCCTTCACCTTTTTTGTCTGTATTAAAAATCCCCTTTTTTTATAGTTATTTCAATAATAATTTACATTTTTTTGTGAGTCCCAAATGTTCATTTAAATCCTGTTGTCATCAACTTACAAAACAAAAACCAAAAGAGAAAAAAAAAAAAACAAATACTAAACACAGTAATTTTGAACAACATACATACATATGTACATAAAATGTTGTCATTCTGAAATAAAATCAGGTGCTTACCAATCTCTTACCATACTTATTTTGAATACACTTTTATGGCCTATGGACACAATAGGGCATTAAAGTTTTACAAATTCTAAATATATTTCTTATATACAATGAATACAAAAACAAAATGCAAAAAGGGATGGAAAATTGGATTTAATAGTCCAAAGTTTTTTATTTTTCACCTTTAATATATGTATACATATGCATGTATAAGGTTGTACAGGCATTTTACCTTCTATCTATAAATTTCAAAACTATAGTATAACTTTTTTTTGTCAAATATGCTTGAGTATGTTTTATCTATTTCAACCATGAATGAATTCGCAATTGGTGTATCTATACAAATAAAAAGGATATTTAGGTTTACTATAAATCTGAATGTTTATTGTCAAAAGAAAAATATTAAAAGAATAAGAGAGAGAGAGAGAGAAAGTGTTTTTGTTGGTCATTTTTAGCATTTGAATACACCTGCTACCTTTTTGACCATGACATTTTCACAAATAAACCTTAAAATTTATCTCAATCAGTAACATATGTATAAATGTGTATATACGACCGTATGTATACAGTATCAGGTATGTATATACTAAATGTACCATGCATATGTATATATTATATCGAAAATTTTCATACACAAAATGAAAATCGAAAATACAATTGTACGTTCGTATGTTTTTTAACACCTTTTCTAATTTTGTTTTTGGCCTACTGGTCAAAATGATATATGTACCTATAATGCTTTTCACATATTCAACATAAAAGAACAACTTGCGAAAAAAATATTTTGTAATTAGATTTTACCCCACAAAAAATAAAAAAAATAAAAAAAAATGAAAACACATAGTAAATTATTGTTTATCGTCCTGTTTTGTTATTGATTCGATTTCTATGCTCTCGTCATATTGTTTTTTTTTTTTTCACCTCCTTTCATTCATATATATGTACTATATATTACAGAATATCCTATCACGGATCTAGAATCCTTCAATCTGTCTATTTTTATTGAAGTCAATTTGTTAGAACATATCTACTCACCTAACAATTATAAGACGAAAAAAAAATACACATGTATGTATATCCTTCAAAAAACTGCTGGAATGGTAGGTGGAATCAATGTGTTGTTTACTTTTTGACTTGAATTCAAGTGTTACTTATCCACCTGCGGAAAATCAATAATCGATTATTAAAAAGTTCTCCTCTGGTCATAAATCAAAAAATGGTCCATTGTACATGAACAACAACAGCAACAACAGCAGCAGCAAAAATTAAAGAAAAAAAAAAGTGAAATGATAAAAGTGAAGGAAAAAAACAAATGATAACGGGATTAACAGCAACTATTAAGGGAAATAAAATATATTTTTTCGGTATAGATACTATACCACGTTTGTGGTTTATGTTGCACACTACGTGTATGTAAGCTTTCCATGTTCACTGCTGGTGTCTATTCCACACTTTTACTTTGTTATCTTAGTACGAACGCCCTACTTATTTATTTTTTTTTTTTCGTTTGTGTTGTGTCCTTTTCCTAACGAACGTATTTTTTTCTACCGTTCAAAAATATCAATGTAGGTATCGAACATGGATAATTTTTTTTTCTTCTGAAATTTGAACATATGCAGGAATCAAATATCATTTGTCATGTCGCTTGTTGGATGCTCCATGCCAGTTGATTGTATTTTTCATCTTGGAAAATACATTATGAGGTGGTTAATATGGGTTCTTCCACGGAAAAAATGAATTGTAAAACTTTGTGAACACTACTAATGTTTTAGAAAAAAAAAACCAAACATATTTATCAAAAAGTAGAAAAAAAAGTGTTTGGAAAATTAAATGAATTTTATAGAAATTAGACTTTCTGTCGAAGTAGAAAAATCTTTTGAAAAATTCACAAGTAAAAATTAGTCCAATTTCCACCTAATTAACTTTCAAAAATTTAATAATCGACTTCTTGAGATTTATTTTTTGAATTTTTTTCTATGTATATGGAGTTACCTTTAGCATGTATTTAACTCATCGATTTTCTGACCGATTATCTATCCCACACAAAGTATTCTGTTTTTGAAATGACTTACAATTTGACCTTACAAGGATAACAACCGTTGAACATGTGTAACTATCACAAATAATGATTTTCCAAATTGTTTGTTTGATTTTTTTTTTTTAAATAATTACTTATTTATTTCTTTGTAAGTATTTTATAATTTACGGTAACAATTGGAGTAATTTATTTTCGAATTAATTATTTTGCAAGTGACAAATTTATCACTGAAGAAATTGAAGAAATTAACACAATAAAAATAATTACTTTAATTTTAGTAATTTATCGATTATTATTCAAATCAATTTATGTCCTCCAAATTTTTTTTTTTTACAATAAAAAATTCTTGTTATTCACATTCTTTCACAAACAAACAAAAATCTCCTACATTCACTTATTCAAAAGGCAAAATATTCATTTAAATCCCATTTCTTATTCAATATTTCATTTGTATTATTATTTTATTTTTTATTCATTTTAAAATCAAACAAAATATCAAGAAAAAATTTAAATAAAATCATTTCACTCAATTCCAAAGCACAGAGGTTATAATACCAATTGACAAAAAAAAAATAGCATTCTTCAAAGATAATTTAAATACGCCAGACAAGAGGTACCTATAGTCAACAAATTTATTACAAAGAAAAACCAAAAATTTGATGTTATCCCGTAGCCAGCATTGTCTAACAAAAGTATGCTACTTTTCTTTTGTGTAATCAATGTCCTTTAAAAGCTTTTCCACCCTCAAATTCTTTATTTTTTCTTGTACATTCAACTACATGAATTTTTTAAATTGAACATCGTATATATACCGTTACTTAAATTTAAACTATACGAATAATATGAAAATTCGAAATGACGATATTTCTTTACTTTTGAGACATACATACATATAAAACTCACCTTTCTCATAAAGAAATTAAGAAATGTACAACCAGGAGCAATCTAATGATTTACATAATTTAAGTTAAACATCTTCTTTTATTTATTTATTTTTTATTTTTTCTTTCGAAAACTCTTAGTCCTGTAGATTTACCGTATCTTATTTAGTAAGTTCAATGAAATTGGAAGAATATTCAGTAGACCATCAAGTCTGTTGATTTCATTCTTCTTCTTGTGTCTTTTTCGGTTTTTATTTAAATTTCTTTACTTTTCTTATTGTTTGTGTGGAATAAGTATTTCCGTAGGAATATATTTATGTATGTATGTATCTATAATTTAAAAGTAAGGTAAGAAGAAAAAAAAAATTGTTGTCATCAGGGTTTTATTTTACGGAAATCATTGTAGTTTTTTAAAAGCAGTTTGTTTTTCATTTTATTGTTTTTTGGTTTTTTTTTTTTTTTTTTTTGTTTATGTGTAGCTAACTAAGAGAAATATAGAAATTTGCATTCTAATTATAAAACAGCGAATAAACACTCAACAAATGTTTTATATCCTCGAGTAATTTCTTAACACGAGGCAAATAACAACGACAACAATAAAAAAGAAAAAGAAAAAAAAAAAAAAAACAAAAACAGGATTTATATAAAGTTTTCCTTATGTTTTACATCTTGATCTTGAGAATGATGTACTATATATATATTCTTTCTAATAATGGTATGAGGTCAAATGATGATGATGATGATTAAGAAATGAATCAGGTTATCGAGTCAATTAAAACTTTCATTTAGCTGATGGCATTTTATTTAAATTTTTTCTATATTGAAAAATTGAGTAATTCAAGTTTATTTTTGTTTTGTGAAAGTTTTCATAAAAGATTAAAAATGATAATTACTTCCTTATTTATTACTTTTTTTTACAAAATAATTTTCATTTAAAATTGTTTATCACTTTTATTTAATTTAATTAAAATATAACCAACAGGATTTTCTGGAATGTATGAGAATTATAATATGTTACAAGTATATTTTCAATTTAAGGAAATTTCTCTTCTAGCAACTTTCCTCATGTCGGTTAAAATATTTCATAATTTTCAAACAACCTGTGAATAATTCTTCAAAACAATCTTGTTAAGGAAATAATGATTCTAATACAAATTATCCTTGAAAGGAGAAAAAAAAAAATATCATAATTTCAAAATGCCTAAGGTTTAATTTTGCACGTGTTACAAAATTACTTTTACTAAATGCTACTTTCTTTTTAGCACTTAAAGCATTTCAATTATTTTAAGAGTTTACTTTTTTTTTTTTTCTTCTAAAAAGTCCATCAAAGTCCCCTTAAAAAAATTTTTTTTTTTTTTTTTTTTTGTTATGTGTATACGTCAGCAGCATTATACAATTTTTTGTTATGAAATTAAGTTGAAAAACTCATTTCTTAACGAAAAGCACGAATTTTTTTATATTTTTTCTGATGGCAAAAGGTGTGAATTGGATTCATCAATTCAAAGAAGAACAGACCAGAAGAGAAAACGAAAGCCTTTCTAAAAAAAAAAAAAATAAATAACATAAACCAGAAAATGGCAGCAGTATAATTCTAATAGAAAAAGTGGAATATCATTTCAAATCAGCAGGAGGTATTGGTTCCGTAATGTAAAAGGCATATTACTTAAATTAAGGATATATACTGATTTTTTTTTTTTGCTGGCACATTTTTTGCATCATGAAAATGAAGTGGTTAAACGTATACATAGACTTGAATTTATTTGCTGTTGACATTAAGTACATATTTAGAAAATGGTTAATAGCATGAGCAACTAGGTATATTCTAGTTAAATGTTATTAAGTCCAGTATTTTATACCATTCAGTAGAATATTGTTGTGGGGTGAAAATTTTTGAAGGGGACCATAAGAAAATTAACAATAACGATAAAAACAAAAGTATAAATAAAAACACCTTATTTTGAAACAACAAAAAAAAAATATATAATATGTATATACAAAGTATGAGTAGGATTTGGAAAAACAACATCTGGATGAAATGGCAAAAAGGTGTCATTTTTTTGAATTTGAAGGTGTTTTTGTTTTATATACATATACAATCTTGCTTATTTTTTGTTTTATATTTTACTGTTATAATATAAACAAAGTGTTATTGTAGAAAAAATAAAGTAGAAAAGATATTTTATTATATTTTACATATTGGCATTGGGTCGAAGATTTCAAAGTTTTGACAATTTTTCAAAATCTTCGTGGAAATATGAACAGATGAAAGTTTTTTTTTTTTTTGTTTAGATAAAAATTTAAGTATTATAACCTGATAAAAAGTTGATTATGTAGGATTTTATTGAAACAATAAATTTTATTTCGACAAGATATAAAAAGGAAGATGTCAATAAAATTGATACTTTGTTTTTAAAATAAAATAAATATGAAAAGTATCTTTTTAGAAAAAATTCAATACCTTTAATGTGATAGATTTTAAAAAATTTAAATAAAAAGTGAGGTTTTTTAAAGCTTTCTATACTCTGAAGTGGCTTTTTTCTCTTAGATTATATTTTGTTTGAAGAAAAGATTAGATTTTTTTTTCTTATATTTTAAACACATGGTTCCAATAAATAAGAAATTAAGTATTAAAGAACTTGAAATTTAGAGTGTTTAACCCTTTGCACTCCATTATTACCAGAATTGCTGGCATGCATAACAATTAAAAGCATTTTACTACAACTACCATTATTGCTGGCAACATTGTACTTTTGTAATCAGAATTTTAAAAAAAAACTGAAAAAAAATTTTGTTGATGTTGTTGCTCGTTGAATTTAAATTTATTAAGGATGTACTAATTAAGATGGTGTACATATTAGTTTCTTTTAACAAAAATAGCTTTTCGAAAATTTGGAGCATTTTTCTCAAAACATAGTGATTAACCTTTACCCAGAGTTGACTACCTATAAAAGTATAAAATGTGCTCAGATTGCGAATGGAGTTGTTTTTAAGAAAATTTTAAAAGATAAATTTCAGCTCAAAAATCCTTTGTTTCGACATCTGAAAACGACAATATTCAGAAATAGAACAATGAAAAATGTCTATACTCCTAAAAACAAACCCTAAAAATTTTCAATCTCCACTGATAAATAAAGTATTAATTTTTATTCACATTGTGACTAATCGTCCAAACGAAAACTATATTATATCCTAGAACATCCTGTATAATATCACCTTTATTTCATTTTTGAATATTTTGAAAAAAAAAAACATATAGTAACAAAATATAAATGCTAAAAACAAGTTATAAAAGTTTTTGTTTTTTTTTTTTGTTTTTGTCATAAAAATAAAATTTTAAATTTTTTTATTTAAAATTCTTTTCTAAAGTAGGGTACCTTGAAACTTTTATTACACTGTTGTATATAAAGCTTATTATTAAAAAGCGTCCAAGCATTCATGTATGAACATATACATACATAATATAAGCACTATTCATAACTGTTTTTTTTCTATGGTATATTTTTTACGTTTACGTTTATCCCTTGTGGTTAGATCTATAAAACAAGAAGAAGAAGAAAAAAAGTTGAAAACAGGATACACAGAATCATAAATATGGAAATCATGAATCAAAATAAAAAATGAGTAATATTAAAAATTTTTGTGTTATAACGTAAACTTGAACATTTATACGTGAATTCGTATAATATTAAAATTTTTTTATTATTACTTTCATTTATGAATAATCAAATGTGTACGTATGTACATATATGAATACTTTCTTTTCAATGACATTAAAGTATGTATATTGTGTAAAAATATTTACCATGTAAATTTGAAAAATTTAAAAGTAATACTATTTTATAACGTGTGAAAATAAAAATCATGTTCAAGGAAATGAAAATTCATGAAAATAAAATGCATTTTATTATTCATTATTTGTAATTTGTTTTACAAATCAAGCATTTTATTATTTCAATTTTGTTCTTTTGTTCTTATTAAATTTCTAGAACACAAACTCAAAACTTTAATATGAGATATATCCTTTAAAGTAAGTAATAAGTATTTAAAATTAAATAGCAAACAGCAAACAACAATCACTTTGTTAATTAAATAAATTGCTTATAATCACCCTAAAGGGGACAAAAACAGAAAAATTCAACTCGTTAATTTAAAAAAAAAAAAAAAAAAAAAAAAAAAACCATCGAAAAAAAAATAAACGTAATCACTTAAATCTCTTCACAGGACGAAAGATTATTTTTGTACGTATAATACGTTAAATAGCACCTTCGTAAAAAGGTTATAAAACTTTTGGTTTCCGTTTGAATGCACCATTTCTTTTAAACTTTTTTGTTTTAGTGTATTTTTCTTGTTTCTTCCTTTTAATACTCATTAAATAAAAAAGTACAATGTTTCATGGAATTATTCGTATACTATATACGTTTTATAGGTAAAGATATTTATTTCTGATCTGGTATGATAAACTTTTAGGAACAATTTCCGTTTTTAATAGAATTTTCATCTTACCTAACTTTTTTTAAAAGAAAATTCAAATTAACAAGATAAAAAATGACAACGAATTAACTGAGAAATATAAAAACTTTATTATTTTTTTTTTTTAAATTAACATTTCCTCTTCCTTTCACGTAATTATGTATACAAATGTTACCGGTTTGTATACACGAGAGAGATTTTGATCAAAATTTAAAAAAAAAATGAAAAAAATAATTTTCAATTTTTCGCAAAAGGAACAAAAAAGAGCAGGTTTCTTTTATTTTGTTTAAAGTCCTTTATTCAAAAAAATAACATAAAAAACTTTTAAACAAAATTGTAATCACATATCCTTATTTTTCTAAATTTAAATTTTGTACTTTATTTTCCCGAAAATAAGACACAATAACAAGGAAGAATTATTAACTAAATTAATTTTGAATTATATTAAAATCCTTCTAAACAAACAAAAAATAATAATAAAGGTAGTAAATAAGATTTTATTGAATTTATTATTTGAAATAAATTTCATTATTTCTCATAAACACACAAATAAATCCTAAATACACCTGTGAATGTTGTTTACATCTTCCTTCTATTTCTTTTTTTTTTTTCTTTTTTTTTTCTTCACATTTTTCAAATCAAATAAAAATCTTGTTGTTGAAATTCTATTTTCTAATAAAAACAAATTTACAAAAATCACATGTGATATATATTTCTTTATAACAACAACTGAAAATTGCAAACATAATTTCAAATTATATAATATTGATCTATATTTTCCATGTACCTATCTCCTCTTTCTCACATCATTTTTATTTTCTATTGCAAGCTACTGTTTTTTTTTTTTTTTATTTTCTTTTGTAGACTAAAAGATAATTTCATAGGAAAGTACACACAATAAAATTTCTATCATATCATTATAATGTTGGCTTTTTCTCAGTTTTCATATGCCACATTAAAAAAAAAAAGAAAAATACCGTATATATATGTATATAAACTTCAATTTGGCACACAAATCCTTTTTACTAGAATTGATGCTCCCCTTTTAAATTACGACAAGCAATATTAAATATATATCGTTTAACTTCAAACAGGAAAAAATGAAAGATATGTGGAGGAAAAACAAATAAGTAATGGTAGGTGTATGAAGAGATAGAAGAAAAAAAAAATGATTACAAACAAATTTAGGGTTGAATTGATGTTCCATAATAAAATAAACAGGTATGTCTACATATATTTGCAACGTTTACATATATTATGTTGCGGAATTGAATGGAAGTGAGATTGACAATTTCAAGCAATACATATTTCACAGTTCTTAACATCAAGTTTACAAGCAGTTTTCAAATTTCATCTCGAATCAAAGCACTAAACTTGTTATCATTTTTGATTCGATCTGAATTCACTTGTGTAGGAGATTTGAGTTTCTTCATCAATGATTAAGTAATAACTAAGAACAGCGAGCGACATGGCATCGAATAGTTTAATTGGTAGAACAGTGCCCCGGCAAGGCAAAGGTCTTGGGTTCGAATCCCAGTCGAATCGAATGTCGTTCTCTTGTTTTTAGTCTATTACACTTGCATTATTGAAACTTATCAATAATTTGTGTGTAAACATTTTTATAGCATATACATATGTATGATATCCTTTATCAAATTTTATTTGTATATTGATCAGAATATCATCATTATAATCGTTGTCGTCGTTGTCGTTGTCTCATCTTTGTCGATATCATCATATGATGCCAAAAAATCTGTCATGTTTTTTTCTTTCTTTTTTCGTGTAATCATAAACAACAGTTGATGTACCTTACATAGAGATTGATTGATAACACGAACGAGTTCAAAGAAATATTATGTATAGATGGGACGGAAGAAAAACATACAAGATAAACATAAGATAGATGATTGATTGGCACATATTAAAAATAATAATATGTAGTCACTCTCAATAAAAGTAATTTTTTTTAAAAGTTGAAAAATTTCATCTCTTCAAATATCTGAATCTTTTTAAAAAAGTTATAGGTGAAATAGTAAATATGACAAATTTTTCAGTTTTATTTTTCAAACTCTTAAATCATGTTTCAAACTTTAACACTGATTGAAAAAAAAAATTGCATAAATTTTCAAGTCTGTTTTCCTAGTTTAACACTTTCGAAAAAAAAAAATAATAAAGCAAACTGTTATTTTTAGTGATAAAGCCTAAGCCTGACATTCTGTCCAAAAGATCTCTAACAACTCAAAATATTTAGCACGGTAGCGGATATCCTTAAAAAAATTCTTTTTGATTTATGACAAATACACACAAGTTTCATGAACAGTATTTTTTTTTTCCAACTTTTACGTTATTTTTTTTTTTTTTTTCGATGACTTCTGTAAAAATATAGTGTTTAAGAGCAAAAATATACACATCACAAAATTCAAACAAGTTGCAAATTTTTGTTGAATAAAACATCCGTAAAAAAATCGAATAAATATACAATGAACGCATTTAATATATATCATGTCCCTTTTTACAATTTGATTTACAAATCTAACAATTCAAGGAAATCTTTTAAACCAGATGTGGTTAACGTTCATATTTTTCTGTATGTAAAAAGTTTTTTTTTTTCAGGAAAAAAAAACGCGAAAATTCTGTTATACTTTTGAAATTGTTTGCAGTTTATTTATTGTAACGAGAGAAAAAAAAATTTGTAAGGAAGAAAACCTTGATGCAGACAAAGATACAACTTGTTAGGAATTTATCTATTCACCAGGTTGATTCCTATGGACGCACTTATTTACGTGATCAGAAAATTAAAAGAAAAAATGAAAACGCAGCTGAAGTGAATAAAACATGTATAAGATACTAAAATGATGATGAATTGATGTAGTAGAAAAATGGATACAGTATTGCAGCAAAAGGTGAAAGAAATGAGTATTTTTTTTTAGCTTTTACCATACTTTTTTTTCTTTTCCTAGAAATCATGATGAAGTTTATTTTGGCCTCAAGGTACATAGAAATGAACAACATCTGCATTTTAATAAGTTTTTTTTTATTGCAAGTAGTAAAGTTGAAAGTATTAGAAAAAAAAAAAGAAAAAAAAAAGAAACATATGCATTGAGAAAGTCATGTACGAGCACCTATTTTCGTCTGACAGGTTTATTATGAAAACACACAATTTGTACAGTGAAAATATTGGAATATGTAGTTTGAAATTATATTTCGTTTCTGAAAAACAGCCGGAAGATAAAACACAAGAAAAAAAAAATTATAAAATTTGATTGCGATTTAATTTGGAATTCTTTTCGAAGAACTTTCTTTAAATGACACCATTTTTTTTTTCTTTTTTTGAATATGCACTTTTTTTTCTTATTTTAAATTACATAAAATTTTTGTCTACACACTTACCTAATTTAATTAAAATTCTACTTCAATATTCTTATAACATCATCGATTATATCTCTTTTAAAAATCGATTAACTTAAATCTATCGTTTACCTTAATAATTTCTTCTTCTTGAGGCCTTGTACAAGGATATAATCGACATCCACTTAAGAATGTATTAAGTACATAAGCATTCAAGCAGAATGCTGATAAGGGTGAAAAATAAGCAATCTTTTTTTTTTCTTTCTTTCTATTTATTTGCTCCTTACATATTTGTTGAGGGTTGTACATACGCACTTATTTTATAAGAAAATAAGGAAAAAGTGCTGAAATAGCAATTGCCTTATAATAACGTGCGTTTTATGTTCGAATATAAAATTTTATCTATTTATATCGATAATATTAGAGGTATACAAAGGTATAAGGTAAGAGATTTTATTATGTTTCATTAAAAGGTAAACCATATATCCTTTTCATTTCATTACGCTTTTTTTTTATCCTTATTATTTTAATTTTTTTTTTCTCTCTTGAATATCTCATCAAAAATTCTACAATGAATCTAATCAAAAATTACAATCTGTATGAATTACAATGTGTCATTGAATGATTAGTAACACCATTTTTCTATCGATTTTGTTGTTGTTCTGTTTTTTAAGAGCTTTTCATATTTTTTTTTTCCTCCTTTCAATAATAATTTTATTCCTCCCTCGCTCGATACAAAATGTGAAAATGTATGTATGTATATATTCTCATACAAAAAAAAAGGTGACATAATTTTATATTTATGTAGAAGATGAATATTAAATATGTGCAGATACGATAAATATTGTACAACAGAGAATAACAACATATAAAACGTTTTATATAAGTATGAACATTTTAAATACAAAAAAAAAAAAAAAACAAAAAGACAAAAAATAGGAAAAAAAAAATGAAAAAAATAACGGTCTATAAAATATCATAAATTACTTCCAACCCATTACAACAGCTGATTGATGATTTTATGGTTTTTACAGGTGTAGCGAATAATTTCAACTGAACGAACAAATAACTATGGTTAATTGGTGATTTATGGCACTGTGCCATTGTCATCCCGATGCGATACCATGAATAGGTTCTTATTTTAGTTCATATCGAGTAGATTTTTTTTTTTTTTTTTTTTTGGTGGCTTATATCCTGTAAATTATTTGGATGCTGTTGGCCTGTCCTGAATATTTGAAATGATGTCAGTTCAAAAGTTTATATTTAAGACTAAAACAATTTTTATTAAATTTATTACATTGAACAGTATAGGAACCCTTCCGGAAAGGTTATACCTAGAAGGCTGACATTATTTTTATTTTTTTTTTATTTTTTATTTTTATTTTTTTTTTAAAGAAATATGACAATGAAAAACCTAATATTTGGCCAGTTTTCTGGTAGACGGATGTCATTTTTGAAACTTTATCGTAAAACTTATAAAATAGCATATAAAAATTTCTAAAACAACTTACCTGGACTGGAAATGTACGTATATAGATGAATTTTCCTCCAATCACCATCTCGAAGAATTTTTACGCCTGTAGAAACTGATATCAAAAAAAAAAAAATTCACGTGCGAGTGAGAATTCACTAAAAATCAATTTTTATTAAAACTAAACTTGTAAACTTTCTGGAAGAATACTCAAAAATTTTTAAAGAGAACACATTCACTGTCATTAAACTAATTTTTTCATAAACTTTTTTTTTTAAATTCATTTCACACCAAACACAAAACACTAAAAAAAAAAGAATTGGTAATTTAATGCGTCTGTTGTAGAATATTATCTCATTAGCTAATTAAAAATTTTATTCAGCATCATATCTTGGCAAAAAAAAAAAAAATAATAATAAACTTTTTTTTCTCCAGTTGTTTTACGCAGTCCTATAACAACTTTACAACCCATTTTTTATTTACTTTTCACACCTCACAAACACTTTATTTTTATTAAATTAGATGAACGGTGAAAAATGATCTGTGTACTTTTTTTTTTTTTTTAATTAGATGCAAAAATATTTTATCTTTAACAATAATTTACTCTTAACAAAGCACTTTGCTAAAAATATAAATATAATCTCCTTTAAAAAAAAAAAAAAACCATTTATCTTTACAGTTAAAAAATTTCTTATATGCATTGTACTTATTTTCTTACAATCCCGTTAAGAAGTAGTGGGTTACTTCATGGTCACCTTAATATAACGGTTCTATTTAAGCAAAAAGCAAAAAAAAAATGTGTTTTCTTGTTAATTTATCATGATGAATATAACAAAGTAAAAGTAATAGGGAAAATTTTTCTTTCATAGATTTTAAACTTTTTATCCTTTCAAAGTCTCATTTTTTTTTTTTTTGTTGAAAAGAAAAATTTATGCATCCCTTAAAAAACATTATTCATTATTGTGTTTATTTTTAACGTGCTTCAAATTTACAAAAAATAAAAGAAAAGTGTAAAAAATTACTTAGGTATCGTAAAAGAAAAAACAGTTAAAACTTCCGATAAATATTTTTTCTGATTACTTTAAATTAAATCAATATTCAACAAGTTAAAGAGAAATTTTCATTTTTAAATTAATCTTTAATACACCACTATTATGTTTTGTTCAAAAACATCAAAACAGTTTTTTTTTGTGCACATCAATGTTGACCACACCAAAATGTTGTCTGTAATGCTATAACACCTCTATGAAGCAAATAAAAGCAATATTAAATGTGGAATTGCTCCAAGGGTAATAAGATTATGATTTTCTTGAGTGCTTCTTATTTCTCGTGTTCCTTAAGATTTTTTTTTTTTTTTTTCAATAAACTTGAGTGAGGCTATCATTATATGTATGTATGTTTTTAAGGGATCTATTATTTCTTTTCCTTCTTTTTTTTTTACCGTTGCCGTACTATTTGTAGGTGATATCTATTTTTTAAAAAGTTTTTAATGGATTCAAACTTTTATCAAGAATTTCAATTAATTTTTTTTCTCTAGACGCCATTTTTTTTTTTTTTTTGTCGAATGATATAGAAAAAAAATTCAGTAATGAAAAAAATATGTAGAAAGAAATTTCAAACTAAAAATGACAACCATTTATAAAAGTTTGGTTTTTTTTTTTTCGTTTTTGGATCAAAACTTTAGTTGATTATTGGCAGATTTTTTGTTGTTATTCAGCATAATCTTTAATTTTGTTTATTTTATTAAGAATAAAAATTATAAAGAACCTTTACAATTAAAAACTACAACCTTCAAACTTCACTAAAACTTTTTCGTAGAAATCTAACACACTAGATGCATTGAGGTTCCCAATAAAAATAATTGAACGACTAAATCCACGAACATTGAAAAATCCCCAAACATGCACTTTGCTGAGTGTGCTCATAATTTTCAAATCAAATGAAGAGACAATTTTACTACACAAAATATGATGCTACGTGCTACCCTGCCTGTTCAACGATTTCCAAAAATGACTGAGTTACTGAAGAAAAAACTCTGGTAATCTTTAATGCAACTTGCAATACTGTCGTAGACTCTACGTACTATTTATCAAGAAGCAGGGATATCTGTCGTAGACAAGTTAAATAAGGTACGTTTCATATTTATAACGCCACCTGAAATTTTAAAATTTCTAGAAAACCATTGAGTTTAGGTTGACACGATGTTCGGAGAAAATGATAAGAGTGATAAATAGAAACCAGTTCTCATTATATGGAAATTCGATTTATTGCCTGGTTACTTGAAGAAGCATAAAGGTGATTTTTCACTATTTCATATTTATAACGCTACTCTATAAAAATGCTTCAAATAAAAATTTTATTTCAGAATCAGTATTTGTAGTGAATAGGCGTTTAAGTAGAAATAAATTTTATTGAAATGCCGCGTGGTAAAAGTCTTACCAATATAGAAAAAGGCAAAATTCTTGCCTTTAAAGAAGAAAATATAAGGGTATGCGAAATTGCGCGAAGATTAGGCCTTAGTCACGAAGCAGTTAAAAATTTTCTAAATAATTCAGAGGACTATGGCAAAGTGAAGCGTTCCGGCACAAAACGTGAGATCGATAATTATTCTGCGAACCGAATAATACGCGCAGCGAGGAATAGCAACAAAACATTAAAGGAGTTATAGGGTTTAGCAGGAACGTCTGTTTCAAAAACAACGGTATAGCGTCTACTAAACCGAAGTGAAAATATCCAGTACTCAAAAATGAGAAGTGCTCCGCGTTTAACTGAGGACCACAAAAAAGTAACGGTGTTTTACTATATGACTTATATGAAATCGGGTTACTGAAGTCATTCCTTCAATGAGGGTTTTGCAGAAATAAAATTGTTCTATACGGGTATATCTATTTACGGTGGTTACAAACAAAATTATGTTCCAGTGCGAAGGACCAAAATTTATATATTTTATATAGTAAAATGTAACATTGTTACAATTGTCATCTGCAAACAAAATGGTATTACTTTTTGGGGTTAAACTCCGGAAGAATAACCTCTTATCGGTTTTGCATTAAACAATTTCCATCACATAAATTTTACACAGAAAATTATTTATCAATAAAATCTCTTGCATAATACATTTATTTAACAAACATAACAGAATATTAACTTTAGAAAACTAAAAATAAATTTTCAATATAATAAACATAATCATTTACATCCTGTTCTTGGGTCAATCGTATTTAATCTCATCTGTTTTAATTTTTACTTTTTTTTTTATAATGTAGAAAGCACTATCTATCTGTGAAACAAATTATGGACTTGCTATATTATTGTACACTAAATAAATATTTTCTGTTGTTTTTTTTTTTTCTGTTTTATTCATTTTTATAGAACATTTCTCTGTTCTGTTTAACTCACGTTCACCTGACTCATTACATTAATAAAATTAGTATTCGCGGTACATTTTACAAAATTTTTATGTTTGTTTGTAATTTTATGCAAAAATTTAAAATTCAACTAAATAAAATCAATATTACAGAAACGTAAATGAATATAATAAGCATAATATTATTAAACATTGACTTTATATATATACCACCAAAGTAGTAATAATATTCGCGATATAATTTCATTTCAATGTTTTTCATATCCTCTTTTATTTGTTGTTATTACATTTTCATGTACTCTCGTATATATATAGGTGCTTCATAGGTATAGGTATATGTAGAAAATATATTTAATAAAATTTTCTAGTGAAAAACAACAGAAACAATAATGCTAACTAATAAATTCTCTTTCAGTTTTCTCTGTTGTACTATCATCCTTTTAATTCTTTGATGGTGTTTATATATTTTTTTTTTATTTTGTTCGTTTTTATTTAAAAAAAAAAAAAAAGAAGAAGAAATACAACAGAATCTATATAATACATTATACATTACAAAAAAGTAAATAATATCTATCGAACACTAAAAACAGGTGTCGGATATAAATTGTTCTATAATTAGTCGCATAATTTAATGTTTAATATGAATTTTAAATCTTACCGTTGCATCTACTACATATTACAATATGCTCAATTAAAATGAACATACAAATTATGGATTTAATTTAAGTCATAAAGTCAATTTCAATATTCCAATTCATATGTACATATTATGCAAACACGCACACGTATAATATAATACAAGAAATTTAATTAATGATGCCATTAAAAGAAAACAAAAATAAACATAATTATCGTAAATTTGAAATGATGAAATATGTACATATGTATGTATGTATATATGAAGTATGTATAGTATATCAAAAAATTCATATAATTTATAAAAATTGTAAGTATAAATATCAGAAGGTGTTTTAATGACAAGTAAATAGAAAAATTCGTAAATTCACAAATTTAAAATTTAAAATACATTTTTCTGTAAAAAAAAAAAATTCTTTTTTAAATGGAACAACACAAATTTTATTCAACCTCCCACTACAGAAAAAAAAATAATCTCCTTCTCTGTGTTAATAGACACCAACGATCAATAAAATATGTATATTTTTATAGCAGGTACACTGTTACACTATTTTTTTGTGTTTTTGTTTTTTTTTTTTTGTTTGTTTTTTTATTATACAACACCTGTCCGGTAGTGTCGTCTAGTACAACATCCACCACAAAACAAAATGAATGAATTTAAGCACAGATGAGAAAAGAAGAGACTTCTGTATGTATGTTTTTATGTCCTAAAACAATAAATTGCAATTGTCCTTCCTGATGTAATTTATGCTTTCAATGTTTGCAAAATATTTGCCTCTAGATACAACTAAAAGTTCATCCACTTTATACCTTACTACATTATACCCCGTGATTAAAATGTATCTCTGTATATAATACATTATACGTATATGTATCTTTTAAATAACAAAATGTCATTTTCATCCTGTATCTAAAAGGTATGTATGTACATTTATATTTTTGTGTATATAAGTAAATTTTATGTAAATTTAAATTTTAATAAAAAAAAAACACAATGTAACTTATTCTATCTGTGTGTGTGTTATACAAATGTAATCGATATCAGAATACCACTAATCGATCAGAAAATTTCAAACTGATGTTCTAAAATCTAAAATTTATCGAAATTTGAAATTTTTGTTTTTTTTTTATTACACAAACCTTGTAGTATTGAGACAAATAAATTGTGTTTTTGAAATGTGTATTTGTCCTTGAAATTTGTATTACAGCCTTTTATAAATGGGGGTGTGTGTAATTATTTGCCTTTTATACATACATATGTAAGTATATCTTCTCAATTTTGATTGCTCCCTAAAGATTAAATGTTAATAGTCTTGTTTTCTTGTGTCAACAACAAATGTAAATTCAACCAAAATGTGTCACCTAAATTGTATCTATAGGCTTGTTTCAGGTCAATAATGGTTGCACAATATATATGACTTAACTAATGGTTAACCCCTTGTCGAATTTCAAACCGAATGCAATAAACAGATACTTGAGAAAACCTCATAGAGGCAATACATATAATTTCATTGAACTTTGAAATTTATTTTCTGTTAATTTCAAAGTACAACAACATTTTTTTTGGTTTTTTTTTTTTTTGCATGTGCATTAACTTTAAAGATTTAATGGTGAAAAAATTGAATTTTTATGTAATTCATAAAACAAACAAAAAAAAAATCTAATAAATAATTTAACAAAATTATTATATTGATTGTAAGTAACTTTTTAATATGATCATAATATTGAACATAAAAACTTATTCTTCTGGGATATCATAAATCACATGAAGTATTAAATTTTGCAAAGAATATATCACCTCATTGTCAGGTAATATGTAAGAGTAAATTGAATTTTCACGTCAACTTAAAAACTTTAACTATGTAAATACTCACAATGATTCACTGTGTGAAGATATATAAGAAAATGTGTTTAAAAAATAAAAAGAATGACAAACTTAAAATGTTGTAAGTACACTTCAATATTAAAATACACGAAGGATGCTGCGTCTCACACCACGTACCGACTAATTTTTAAAAAAGTAAAAAATCTAACACATACTATATACACATAAGATGTCTGCAAACTACATACGATGACATTCAAACAAGTAACAAGTAACAAAAAAGAAAAACATCGATTCTTGGAAAAATTTTTTAAAGTTTTGTTGCCTTTTATAAAAATAAAATAATGTGTAAAGGATACAAAGAAAACATTTTGATGACATGAACAGATAGATATATGTACTTATAGTACATCAACATGGAAGGCAAATGATAGTATGTGTATTGATTTAGGAAATTATAGTGATTTAAAATGAGTATGTAAACTTTCAAGGATACTTTTCAATGTTTATAGAAAGAAGAAAAAGGAGAAGAGTAAAACTTTGACAATATACACTTTCAATGGAACACCTGTTCAATGTATTTTGTAAGTGTGAATTTTTTGTTATGTAGCACCAGCACGAAGAATGAAAAATAAACATAAAAATTTAAATTTTATGCAAATTAAAGTATATCAGTGAAATTTTTTATATACACAAAAAATAATTGCTATTTATTAAATTCACAAAATTTTTGTATCTCATTTCATTTTTGTAATAATCTGTCTCATTTATTTATTCACCATAATTAAATTCTCATATTAATTGTATCCTTTTTTTTTTTTCTTGAAACCAATATCCTGTCATTATTTTCACAAAATATAGTACCTAATCATTACAGCATACTCTCAAAAAAGCCTTCAATGGAAATAAAATGAATTGAAGCGTTATAACAGCTCCAAATAAAAATAAGAAATGGAGGAAAGGACAAAACCAAAAAAAAAAAAAAAAACTAAAATGAAAAACGGAAGAATATTTCCATGAGATTCTCTTAAATGAATTATCTCTCATCAATTATAATGAAAGATAGGTGTCTTAAGAGATGTTCACTTTTCATAAATATCTTCAAATGATAATTTATGTCGTTGTAGTCCATTTTATTTGTCACATTTTGAATACTATTTTTATGAATCAATCTTTACAGATACACTATATAACCTGATACTTCTTGTATTTGCTTTAGTCTATGTTGTATTTTGTGCCTTACAAAAAAAAAAAACGACATTCATTATAGAGAATGAAGACGAATTAAAGATGTTCAATACTTTATAAGGACATAGTTATCATGACAAATCGAACGAATCCTAATAATGCTAGATACAGGATTAAAAAATAATAATGAACGATTGACTGAGTATTTATTTAGAAGAATAATTGTGTTTTTTTTGTTTTGTTTTGTTCTTTCAAATTAGGTGTACTAATTTTTTTCAACGCTCACACCATTTTGTCAATCAAATATTCAATTCTTAAAGTAACTTTAAAAAATTCAAAATTTTTTAACATTGAATTCTTAAAAAATTTTATCATATTTTACTTTTTAAATTTCTAAAATCTTTTCTACTAAAAAAAAAAAAAGTATCTAAAATAGAAAAGATTTTATAAAAATAAATAAACTCAATCAATTTAGTATTTCAAAAAATTAATAACAAAAACAACAAATCCATTAAAATTAATCAAAATATTTAACAATTTTATTTTTGAAGAAAGAAAAAAAAAATTTCAAAATATTTCATCATAAATTTTAATTCACTGAATTAGAAAATAAAACATCTGTTTGTAATCAAATACACACATATACAAAGTATCTATCATTATACTCGTACATTAATTCTTTAAAAATTTCTATCTTGTGGATCAACTTCTCTTCTGTAAATTATACTAAAAAAAAATTTTTTTCTCTATAGTTCTTTGTAAAAGATTATAATGATATAGTACAATACCTTAAGATTATATTGATTATTTCACTATATTACTTCTCTATATTTCTCTAAGAAATATGTATATATATTTTCTGAAAAGATATTATTCATAAATTGAAAACATACAGAAAATACCTATATAATAGAAACTAAGTATCTATGTACATATATACAAAACAGTATAAAAATGAAAATTTCAAATAATTTATTTTCATTAAAAACAATCTTATTTGATCGCATATGCAAAATGTTAATAATAAATTCGTGTATATGTATATTTTACATTTAAATTAAACACATTGACGCCTTTCAGGTTGAGTGCTTTTCTATTTCCGGATGATATTTTTAAAATACATATATCATATTAATATGTACATGTACATATATAAACATATCATATACGTTTTAAGATATCAATAAGCATCTTTAAATTAAATATCCATTAATCACTTTTTTTAGATATTCATTAACCTGCATAAATTCCATATATTCACTTCACATGTAGAAATTTTGAACATTACATTTTAGATGTTTTTTTTAAATTTATTTTTCAAAGTATTTTAATTGAAAATTTTCAAATTGTTTTTCGTTAAAATCTAAAAATATCTAATATCTAAGTACACAAAAGGCATAGGTATAATCAGAAAAGGAAAAAAATATTTATACAATATTAAAAACATTAAAAGATCTAAACATTTATGTATATGGTGTCAATGATATGTAAATATTTTGAAATCAATATTAATTAATAGATGACGGAAATTTATTTTCAATACATTATAAATATATAGGTACAAATGTGTAACATATACATATGTACATATGTGAAAAATTACACGTGGAAATCTCATTTTTACTTCCTACTTCAATATTTTCTTCTGCATTAATAAATCTTAAATAGATACTCTTGATAAACTTTATATGTAACAGCGCGATAAAATGCTTGATTGAACACATTCAGTGATTTTTGAATTAAGAAAATATTTTATTGAAAAATTCTAAAAATTACAATATATTTGTTTTCTATTAAATTTCTTATTTTACCCCCTTATAAGCTTTTTTAAATTTTTTTCATCTCCAATAGTCAGCAACGTGCTTTTGAAAGTGAAATAAAGGAATATCTCCACGTGGTGGCTTATATTTAGAAAAAAGAAAAACTTTAAAAATTATCAAATTAAATATTTCATCTCAAACAATTAACCTTTCGTCCTAATTAAAATTCAAAATAAAATATTTTTAAAATTCAACAATTTCATTAGCAACACTATTTGCTTCTTTTTTTTTTTTTTTACTTTAAATTTTCCTTACAAATTTATGATTTGAAAAACATACATGAATCACATTACTACCCTCATCTTTAAATGAAAAGATGTTTCATTAGACCAATAAGCTGACAGAGCTTAATTCAATTTGTTACAGTCAATGGTATATACTAGAGCATATTATTATATTTTATATACACACATGTCACCACTTTCCACACCGGGTGTCAGTAGGCCCCAAAGGACTTGAATCTAATATGTATACCTTTTTTTTTCTATTACCTTTATTTTCATATAAAGTGATAAAAGTCTCTAAAGGTAAAAAAGAATATTTATGTATCTACATATAATACAAAAATTATATACCCAGTATACAAAATATTATGTATTCGAAAAAGTTAGAAGGCTAAACTGAAATTCATCAACACACAAATACAAAATATATTATGTACATAGTTTCCTTTTTTTTGTTTTTTTTTTCTATATTCCCTTCCGAGAAAGGTAATCATATTTGCTGGTAGTAAAGACTTAAAACAAAACAAGAACAAGAAAAAAAAAAAAGAGAAGTAAGTTGGCAGTTCAACAAATAAGGGTCAGTAAGTGATAAAAGCATATTAAATTAGGAACATCTCCGGCCTTAAAGAACCTTTTTTGTTTCAACATCTGTTTATGTATTTCCCCCTCAATCATATAGCTTTTTATTAAATTTAGACTTTATACTCACCTTAACTTATGTGTATGTATGTAAAATATCCAAACATAGAGTAAAATGGTATTAATTTGGAACACAGTTTGGAAGATAGTTTAAAAGCTAGGTCTTACTAAAGCACAAAAAATTTAATCAAAAAACAAAGTTCTTTCTTTTTCTAAATTTCATTCACAGGTCTTCCACAGGTGTATTTCACAAGCTATGAGAATTATTTTCCGATTTTGTGAAGAAAATTCTTTAATTTTTTTCAGTATTTCTGGTAAACAATTTTTTTTGTCTAGAAATGAGTTAAATATGAAGCAAGTCTTCAAAACTTTGGACCTTTGGGGTTGATTTCGAAAAATAGTAGAATTTTATGGAGAGTCTTTCTTTTTCAACCCTTGACATCAAAACTTTTTTTTAAATCAAGCACTCTTTTACCCTACAATTACATTCGTTAAAAAAAAAAAAATTCTTTGTACAAATAATAAGAAAATTTCTACAGTGTGAATAAATATATGTGAAAGAACGATAAAATATAGGATTTTGAATATATGGTACACCTATGTGTAAAGAAAACTAAAATTCTTTATTTATTTTTTCAGTGTTAAACTAGAGATTATTTGGGTAAAACAACAGTTGGTCATTATGAAATTAAAGATACATAAGTCTTAGGACTATAAACAATCATCATACATTATTGTACACATGTACACGTACATAATATATACAGTTAACAGTTAAATGTTTTAACAATCACTGCTCTTTCTGAACCTTTTTTCTGAATATCCTTAAGGTGAACAGAAGGTGTATTAAATTGGTAACAATAAAAATGAGAATATATTTCATATCACGTTTGTTTTTATTAGCAAATTTTATAAAACAATAATAAGGGAATCCTAAAATAGGACAAAAAAAAAAAAAAAAAAGAAAGGTTAAAGGAATATTAATAAAATGTGCAAAGAATACAAAAATTTAAAAATGTCCTCAAGTTTATATAGTATTTTATTAAAGGACATAATATTAACCGATATAAAGGTATGCTGATGCACACACATATTTGAAATAATGTAAATTGCCTTTTACAACAAAACAAAGAAAAAGAGAGCTTTAGGTAAATGAAACTATATGAACATCAAATTTATTCAAATTTTATTTTTAAAACATAAAATGTACTCGTACATTTCAGATTCATTTTCACATATGTATCTATAATACCAATGTAGTAAATATATTAGTATAATTGTGTGTAATTTTCAATGAGTATTTGCAACTATGTACATTGTACATATATATATATGTACATATATTCTCTCGTCCTGTCATTCAATGTTTTGATCTAAAATTAGATTACCAATTTCATTGATGTCATCATACATTTTATTCTCTTTTAAAATTGAGCATTACAATGTAAGGATAAAATCAGGTATTACGAACAGATGCTACCTTGAATTCAATTATAGGATAATGATAGTATGTATATACATACGTGTGGGTGTGTGTATGTATATACTTGTAGATATTTGAATAGCTATTTAAAATATGTATACACAGCTTACAGTTATTTACTTTAATGGAATAAAAATGCAATTACTATTCAAAAGAACTAAAAATAAGATTTAGAATGATTAAATAAATGAAATGATCTCTGTTTGTTGTTCACAGATGTCCTTTTTAATATATGAAGTACCTTATCTAGTAATTTTTATGTATGCTTTAAATGCTTTAATTTTTATTAGAATTAAATTTTGTTTTTTAATCGAGAAAAGTAAACTAAAAAACAAAACAAAAAGCAACTGCAAAAATTGTGTCTTATGGAAAATCTCAATATTTAAAATATCCTTTTTATATTTTACGGAAAAATTTCAGCAGAGAATTCAGTAAATAAATCTTATATGTATCTTCAACGACAAATAAATTTCAGGTAGATTGTCTTCACAGTGCACAAAATTATTCACTTAACGTATGTGAAAGGATTTAAAGGATTTTAAAGTGCTTTGTAACTTGAAAGTTTATCTGTATATCTAAAGCAACTTTAGCTTCTTCTTTTTTTTCTTTTCTTTTTTTGTAAAGCTATGACTATTACACCAAACCAATATTATATGTGACTAATTCAAAGCTTAGTAAAGTTATACGTGTTTTATTTTTTCAATGTGAGATAATTTTTACACGTCGTAAAGTTATTCTGAAAGGATTTAAATAAAAGATAACTGAAAAATGCCATTAAAATAATGGAACATTTTGATACATTGCCTTAAATGATGTTTTTTTCTTTTCCTGTCTTTCATTCTAAGTGAAATAAAGCACCGCAAAATGATCAATAATACTCAACTTAAGTTAAATTTTTTTATTTATGGGAAGGATATTCTACATATACATGAATTCAAGGTCAAAAAGATTTGATTGTCAACTGAAAATGTTCTAAGTTTCCCTAGAAAATTAAATAAATTCTATGCGAAATTATTTAAAAGTCACATTATATAAATATATGTATATCATCCCGCACAATACACACACGACTTAAATTTAAAATAGGCATGTTAGGTAAAAATCTCTTTTCCAAAGAATGAAGCATTCAACCTCAATTTTGCTACTTCATTTATCATCATTATAATTATTCTCATAATCATCATCCTCTATACTAATACATACTTTTACTCGATTAAAGAGATTTAAAGGTGTCAGCAAAAAATTTTCTTAAGAATTTTCCAGAGTGATGATAATACACAATTCTTAACGTTCATTATACATAAACTCTACTTTAGTATATTTATTACCTACATATACGACCGTATATTTTCATCAACTAAAATCGGATTTAGATAGGA
Organism: Bombylius discolor; assembly: GCA_939192795.1. NCBI lineage: Eukaryota > Metazoa > Arthropoda > Insecta > Diptera > Bombyliidae > Bombylius > Bombylius discolor. Next base: position 13,201,015 of record OW584241.1, on the reverse strand, counting down.
TAAATGTGTACTTCATGAGACATAAGATATGTGTACCTAGCTATTAAGTAAAAAATATTAAAGTGCTTTTATTCATTTTGATAACATGTTATACTCAAATACACACAAACACACGTACATTTTTAATATTAATAAAAAATAGAAAGAAAGGTGTGCTGCATTCCACTACTCATTATATGCTTATACATACATACATATGTATATCACACACACTTCATATAAAAATGTAGCCTAGACCTAAACTTTATTGAGTGGGAGTGAATTTTTGTCATTATATTTTAATGATTAAGATTATACAAATCAATATGAAAACGTGTGTATCTACAACAAAGTGATATTAAAATGACTATATATGGCTCATTTAAGGTATTTTTTATATTATTTTACCATACGACACAATATTCACAAGGTAAAATTTACCGATAGACAATTTTAAATATTTTTAACAATGAAATTGCATGATTAGCACTTTTTATTTATATGAATAAGATACTTTCCATATAAAAGATTGTTGCAAATACAAACATTTCACCAACGAAAAATGAAGCTTTCGAATCGAAAAACAATATGCTATTCAGGTTTTTTGGATGCAAAAAAAAAAATATATATCCCAAAAACAAAACAAGTGTCATAACTTAAGTATCTCAATGTTCAAAGTCATGAACAAAAGGGTTAAGAAAAAACAAAATTTCAAAAAAAAAATAAGAAAAATATGGTAAATACTCATATCACGATTAATTACCATAAGAAATATTTTTGATTTCTGACTGTAAAATAGAAAATGTGAAAAAGAACAAAAAACAAAAAAAAAAAAACACCACTCAGAAACAACCGACTATACCGACCGAATATATCATTAGATCATCTATATCTATAGAAATATATATTACACATTTTCACATAAAATACATGTGAATTCCCCGTGAGACATGTCAACGTAATCATTAATTAAGTTAAAGATATCAACACAAGGAAATACGCTTTTCACTGTTGTTCTTAGTATGTAAGTATATTGTTGGTTTTTTTTTTTCTTTCTTTTTCTTGTGTTTGTGTTACGTTTTTAACTGTTTCTCAAGTGTAAATTTTAATTAGTCTGGAATTAGATTTATGGACACCTTGTATTTTTGGTTTTAATTTTTCTTAAAATATACATATAAGAAAAATAAACAAATAAAGAAAACTGGATGTTGTATAAAAAGTATAAAGGTATGATTTTGATTTATTGTAGACATATGGTAAACAGGTGAAAGATTTTTCAAATGAAATTCAATTTAGCATCATGATATTATAATTTATGTATTACATTATGACATTTTCTTCTTATTTTTTTTTTTTATTTTTCAAAAAATATACACATAATTAAATATACATATTCTATTTGTATAATATACATATGAAATTTCTGACAGAATATATATTTTTATTAGGTGTACATTTTAATGACATAAAACGTTAATGATGGTGGTGATGATGATGATGACTTTGAAATATATTTTTGGATTAAAAAAAAAAAAAAAAAATTTAATTTTATTAAAAAAAGAAATATGATTATGAAATGTTTTTCAATTTTAGAATTATCGTATGAAAAAAACAAAAAAATTTAACTGTATGATTAGAATGGCACATTATTTGGCAATATATGTGCAAAACAAACATTTCTTTCTGTTGTAATTTTCAAAAATTTTTCGACATTGTTGTTAAATTTAAATTTCAAATTAGTAATTTTCTTTCTTCAATTTACTCCTTAATTTTTAATTTAATTAAGAACTTAATTTCACAAATAAAAATTTTCTGCATTAGAAATTTTACCCTCCTACTTTCAACCTCTATTTTAAAAAAAATAATTTTTCAAAAATGTTTCTGATTTAAATGACATGATTTAATATTTTCTTTTTCTCATATTTTATGTACATATGTATGTATGTGTATTTATTTATTTATTTTTTTCTTTTTCGTATTTTCACATAAACCTGTCGTATACAAAATGCCAAAAAATAAAAGGTCTACCTTAAATAAATTTGTCAACCAAGGATTATGGTAATAAACTCATGTTGTGTCAGGATCTTTATTCAGAATATTAAATATGTATATATATTTTTTTTTATTTCTTTTTATACATGTATTACCTACTCCTTCATAAACATTAATATACACAGACTTCCTTTCCAACAGGCATACTTACCGTAATTCACCGTGTAATTATGTGCTTTACATGGCAATAATTTCTTGAAATTTAAACAGATTTGCATGAATTCCTATGCTATACCCACCACATTCGGTATGCAATCGTATTTTATAAGAATTTGTATGTGAAAATTTTCCGAGAAGAAATCACATAGCAAAAAAAAAAATGTTTTTAGGAAGAAATATGTGTTTGTGTGTATGAGTTGTTTAAATTACAACCAAAAAAGAAACAATAAAAAAAAAAAAAATAGAGAAATTATGAGAACACATATTGTTTACGTGTGTACGATATACGACTGATGTGGAAGGCAAAAATTATAAATAATATTTTTAGGGAGTATAAAACTAAAAGCAGGTGGAAATTTTAAAATAAACAATTTTTAAATTTTCGAAGATAAGAATCGATTATGTGAAAATTTTAATATTCGTATTAAATTTTCCCGAAAATTAGAACTATGCTTTTGACGACATTCTCTAAATTCGAATAAAAAATTTTGTAAGCTGCTTTTTACCATTTTGGAATATACCTTAGAGGTGCTTAAGATGTGAATTCGTTATTTTTTGGGGCCTACTTGAAGTTAACTTCTAGTCTCGAAAGTACAATATATTTCTGTTATAGAGGGTGTAAAATAATCCTTGAAAATATGTTTGTTAATTTAAAAGATTTTTTTTTCTAACGGTGTTTTCGCATCCCAGTACATTTTAACAATTTGAGTAGCTTGATTTTTTTCTCAAATTAGCAAATTAGCACAATCAAATTCATTTTCATTATTTATATAATTTTAAAGTTTTGCGTTATGACCACTTAAATATTATCCAGCCAATTAGATTCAATATTATAGGATTATAAATTTAACAGCTTTTATATGATTTTGTAAATATTCATGACGAAAAAAAAAAAAACAGTTAACTATAATTTTATTGATTTCATCATTTCAATAATTTTTGCTGTTTTATTTATGTTTTGTTTTGTTTTTTTTGTTTTTGTTTTTTTGTTTTTGTGTTATACAGTAGTCATAATCATTATCGTTCTTTTCTCATAATATAAAATACTGTTATTAATATATACATAAGTAACTGCTGTTGCATAAAATTGGTTAAATTTTACGCACTCAAAATGCATTTTAATGTCGAAAATATTGTCCATTATTATTTCAAAATAATGAATTTTTGAAATTGTTTTTGAAATTTAATATTTGTTGTTAATTTTTGTAATTTAAAATTTTTCATTTACACAATAACTAACCCCAAAACTATTATTTGATTTTGAGTTTTTTATGATAATAATTTTTTTTGATTTGAATTTTAGCTTAAATTTTGAATTGTGAAAAATAACAAGAAAATATTCACTATGGATAAAATATTTAGATTTATTTTCCAAATAACGCAACACATGAATAAATAATAATAAATATAATTATAGTAATAAACTATATATGTCTATAACAATGACATTTTATATATTAAATTCGATATAATAATTTATAGATAATAAAATTTATGTAAATTAACACTTGGAAAAAGTGATTTTTTCTAAAATAAACTATCAAACGGGAAACATACTTACATATGAAGAGACGGTATATCAAATTGTTAGCATTTGAAATTTTTGAAAAAAAAAAAAAAAAAATCTCCGAACTTTTCCTTCTTTATATAATTTTTGTTAATTTTCTTTTTAGAAAAATAAAGCAAGTAATGGAATATGTTTTTGAATAGCTTAATTTTCCTTAGAATTTCTGTAAGAAATTTTGATCGATGTAAAAAATTATAAAACAATTGTTTGAAAGTAAAAACAAAAAACCCATTAAAGACGAAACTGATTATCAAAATTATTATACTTAAAGTTTTTCAAGAAAATAAATTTTAGAACTTTTTGAAAAATAAACTCCTGAAAATTTTGAAAAATTGTTCGAAAACATTTCGAAACTATAAATAAAACAAACCTTTTTTTTTAACTTAAAAGAAAATTTACGAAAATAATTTTAAAAATTTCTGCAAACATTTTTATTCGAAATTATTGGAAAAAAAAATAATTTTCGAAAGAAAATATTTTCGAATTTTCGAAATTGTTAACAAAAAATCTTAACAATAGCGTTATTCTGAGCTTATCACAGATTTTCACTCATAGCTATGTTTATTTCAAACTTTCTATATGTACAAATGATGAAGAAGTATCGCTTACAAAACAAATGAATTCAATATCAGTATTTTAAAATAAAAATTTTTGAACGAAATTTTGAAAAAGAGGCTCAAAACTGACCTTACTACCCTATGTACATTGAAATTATAAAATCTAACTAAAACTAAACAGAAAAAAACAATCACCGTTCTAGTAGACTTCAAGATTATATATGATTAATTAGTTTGTCTTGGAAATTGAACAGTTCTAAAATATTTTTATATACGTACATATAAAAAAAAAAGATATTTCAAACCACCGTATGCATACGTATAAATTTCTCTTTAAAGACACAACCATATCAATAAAATATATTTTTATTTATTTATATTGAACAAAATTTTATATATGCATGTATGTATGTACATATGTATGTGACTTTATATTATTCTAATTGACTCCCAAAACATAAATGAAATTTTTGTACAGGATAACAGTTGCTCATAATGACACTAAAAAATACATTAAATTAAACTTCGGATACTTTTTTCATCTATAAAATGAAATTTTTATTCTTTCAAGGTAAACATAAGGTAAATGTAATAGTTAATATGAAAATATTTCATATCACGTGCATCCTTATTGACACATTCAAAAGACAATCATAAAATTAAGAAAATATGTGAATTTTCCTTTTTAGTTAATAGAAGTATAGGAAAAAAAAAAGGGAATATGATCCTAATATGTATCAAAAAACATAGTGTAAACTTGAAAGGGAATACCTCAAAATACATGTTATAAATTATTTTATGGATTTATATTAAAAACTGAATTATCACTGAAATCATACAGGATCACTAAACAAAAATAGGAAAATACGTGTGGTATGCACTCCATAAGTGTCATATAATATTTTTGTTCAAGATGTTTTAATACATGTTTTCGAAGATGCAAAATTTTTCATGGTTTTCTTACAGTTTCATAAACAGAATCACAATTAATTAAATAATATGCGCTACTTCTGGTGTTGGTTGACGTGGCGGTTTTCGAGATCTTTCGAAACCCAATTAGCACTGAGAGTGCCTATTTCTGGTGTAGCTAAAGTTTTTTTTTTTTTTAAATAAAACAAAATGTTAAGAAATCTCAATTAAACTTATTTAAGGAAACGAAAACTGGGAAATAAATATTGTCATCCAAGATAAAATATTTCTCTTTCATTTGAATGAATAAAAATACTTAGAAGAAAAAATCTTCAAGGAAAAGAAGGCAATTTCTCTTATAAAAACGATGAATCCTAAGATAAAATGTCATATCACTTTTCAGATAGGTTCCAGCAAGATATTTCTACGCTTATCTACAAAAGATTTTCTTCAACATACAGAAAAACAAAAATTTAATGAATAAAAATAAATATCGCATTAAAATTATTTCAATTTTATTCTAAAAAATAAAATAAAATAAATAACAGTGAAATAAACAAAACCACTATTTACTGACAAAATATTATAATGGGATACAAACAAAACAAAAAACCATAAAATCTCATATTTCACTTCATTTGACATTTTAAAAGGTATTTAATAAATTTTAAAAATTATTATTAAAATTACAAATTATATTACCCAAAAAAAAAAAAAAAAGTAGGTATATCATTAAAAGCAGATTCTCATATTATGTGTGCAAAATGTTATATGCATACATGTATGTATGTATATGTTTGACTAACGACTGGTCATATATTTTAAACCTACCGGTAATATGTTATTTACTTTACTAAAAACCATTTTGCATTATATAATAGACTCACAAATTATCCTGGCTCTCACCACAAACCGTAATTAATTAACTAAAAAGCAAATTTTCAGGCAATTTATGGTTAACACCTGTTTCTGTGGTGACTAAATAATAGTTTAGATCTTCTACCTTTTTATATGTTTTTTGTTCAAATGCAAATGACTATTTTTTTTTTTTTTACATTAGAAAGGAGTTTTATTTGAAATGAAAAAAAAAAAAATAAATAAATAATTTGAATTCAGGTTAATTCGAAATTAAAATTTTCTATGACATTTTTTTTTTTTCACAAGATACATAAATGAAAAATGTGAGAACAAATTTTATGTCAAACTTTTCCAGGACAACAGAAGAAAAAATATTACTAAGAAATTTGGAATATATCCAAAAAGATTTTTTTCTAACAACAGACTTGAAAAGGATAAAAAGACAACGATGATTACCATTTTAACTAATTTTTTATCCTTAGAAAAAATTTATGAGGAACGAAAAGGAAATTTTGTTAAAAAAATTCTGTTACCTATCTTTTAAAACTAACTTTTGTTTTTCCTTTAAAAAAAACATCCATAAAAAACATGTTTAGCCATTTCAACAACTTTCCACAACTTCAATTATAAATACGAATTTAATTCAAGAAAAAAAAAAACTTAAGCAATCTACTTTTCTTCTATGTACACAATCACAACCATAAGAAAAATTGCATATTTTAATACAACATAAAGTGTTAAGAACTAACAACTTCTAAAAGGATAATAAGATTATGATTCTCCTGAGTGCTTTAAATTTTTTTTCAGAGCTACATTTTTCTATATTTTTATTTTAACTTATTTATATTTCTTCCTTTCACCTTCGTCTTAACATTTGTAAGTGATATCAATCTATACAGAAACAAAAAAAAAACTTTTTTAATAGATTTAAAGTTTAACAAAGAATTTCAATTAATTTCCTTTTTTTTTGTCCTCTAAACTTTAGAAAAGAAAACTTCGTATGACAGACGTCAAAAAATATTTATAATTACCTTAAAAATTAAAGTTTTAAATCAAGCAATTTACAGATCGTTTTAAACTTTTTTTTTAAGGATTTTCAAAATATTTTCATTTTTTTGATAAATTGATATTTTTTATCTTATTTGATTGAAAGGTCAATATAAATATTTCATATTAAATTAACGCTTAAAAATTACTTATTCATACTCGTCTCTCAACCTTCTTCCTAATCAAATTTTCATAATAAGAAAAAACAAATAAAAATAAGCTTGTTTCTTTTGGGATATCATAAATCACACCAAGCATTAAATTTGCAAAAATACGTCAGAAATGTTGTCAGGTAAAATAATAATGTATGTAAGATGAACTTTTACACGTTAACTTACTTGTAATACACATGAATAGTATACGTAAAAAAATTTGTAGCTACACATTACAAAAAAACAAAAAACAAAGAAACAACCTTTAAAATTAAAAAAAAAAAAATTCTCTCATAATGTTCTATCGGAAAAGTAACACACGTGTAAAAAGTACATTATTACATTGTGTAACAGCTTTAAAAGTTTTTCAACTTCTTCACATAAACACACGATGAAGATGTCTGCAAACAAAATTGAAGATGATGATGTGTTACACCAAGAGGTAATACATTGACTTTATTTTATTTTTTTTTTTTCAATTTTTTTTTCTTTCCTTATTTTTTTAAATTGTATTTTATCAGAAGGCAACTATAAATGACGTGCTAAGGATACAAAATAAACTTTTCTATGACATATTTACTAAAGTTTTTATATTATAAAATTGTGTATTTTAGAAAAAAAAACTAATAGATGTGCTTTGAACTTTAAGATCTAACTATTACTATCAAATGTTTTCTAAAATTTCTATTTGGTACTTCAGATACTAAAAAGCGAAAATTATAAACGTTAAATTGCAATTTTTGTCAACTAAAAAAAACAAGGACCGTAACCAAGTTTGTTTAAAATATGTAAACCTTTAATTTATATATTTTAATTAAAGTGAATATAAGCAAAAAATAGTACATACCATTTTTCCATAACTCTCCTTTTACTTCAAATCAACGGTAGTTATACACCTGCAAAAAAAAAAAAAAAAAAAAATAATAAATTTTCAAAAAGTTATTCTCTAGACATAAATCAAAATTAATCTCTTGTTGTACATGAACAACAGCACGAGATAACGAGAAAAGAAAAAAAAACGAGCTGATTGATAAAAAATGAAAAAAAAAAAAAAATCTATCAGATACTTTTTTTTTTAAATTCTATTTTTGTAGATGTGCCTTATATCACATATAGTTCACCTCTATATAATTTTCATTCCTTCATTTATCGTTTCAATATTATCGCTCGTATATACAAAATTCTTTTCTCATCCAGAACATTTATATTTTAAAATATGTCCTTCGATATACTATATATTGATATGAAAAACATACGTTCGATTGTAGGTATAGATAGTACATATAGAATGTGTAAATTTGAGAATGGTTATATGTTCAAGCTTTTGGTCTGAGACCAAAATGAACATATGTGAACACCAAAAATCATTTGTCATATAGAGATTCTCTGGACTGTTGAATTTTGCTGACTTGAACTTGCTATCTTACAACAAGGATACATTTATATTTAAGGTAAAATATTAGTTAAAAGATATCTACATATGTATTCATATAGTTGAAAAATATGTGTGCATATTGGATGTACTATAATAACATTTATAAAGGATGACCATATTCTCTTATAATAAAAGTTAAACGCGTGGTTTCAATTTTTCAACTAATCATTTATAAATGAATTTAACATGAGGTACAACCAATGAACATGTGTAACTGTTAAGGATAACGATATTATGGATATTAAATGTTTACAAATTAAGAGTAATCGATTAGTTCTTAAGTTAACTGTAAATAAATGAATTTCATCAATAAAAGATATTTAAGAGTAAATTAATTTTCTTAATAAATTTTAATACGTAGGTACATATATTAGAAACAAAAAAATGAGCATTTTTGAATTAAAAAAAATTAACAGGAAAAATAAAGAAGAGAAATATCTTTTTTTTTTTAATAGGAACTTTTGATGTAAACAAAATTGATTGACAAAATAGTTGAATTTTGAGTATATGTAAGGATATTTTAGTCTAGTCAGATTTTTAGTCCAAATTTTCAATATAATTGTTTGAATGTAAGATGGTACAAATCACCGGTTAATGTTTTTAATACCAAGGTAATAAAAATAATATGTCTTTCTACGAAGATTCAGATGTATGTATCTTAAAAACAAACAAGAACCTTTTAAAGATTTCAATGATGTTTTAATGTTCAGAAAAATATTTTATTTCTTTTTCTTTTACGATAAAATTTAAGAGTATCAGTCACAAATACATACAACCGATATTTATTGCATGATCAAAATATCCAACATCACAAATCAATCTTTGTTCTTGAATCAAAAAAAAAAAAAAAAAAAGATATATTTTATTAAAAACCATATTGTAGACGCAACAATATTTGTGATAAAATAAAATAGTAAAAAATATGATGTGTCAATGATATTTTTGCGACAAAAAATCGTAAAGGTGTAGAAAATTTTTCCTTTTTTATGTATCTAAACGGCAATATAATCACACATATAATTCAGAATAATACATAGAATTTCCATTTGTAAAAGTAATAAAATTTCACAAACAACAAATACGGAAAATAAAAAGAAAAAAACATTTTTACGATTTGATGGATGCATAGTGTTTGTGTAGGAAAAAAATTGAAGATTGTAAATAAATAAATAAAATGTGTTAGATTTTTTTTTTTATTACTTGTGTCAGATTTATATAACCAAAGTTTGTTTTCTTATCTTTTATTGTTTTAGATAAAAGTGTTTTTTTTTTTTTTTTTTTTTTTTGAAATTATCTAACCAAAAACAACAATCAACTAACCATGATAAACTATTATCTTCTCTATTTCTGGTAATTATCTCTTTTGAATTAAAGATAATTTCCATTATAAAATAAGAAAACGAGAAATACTTTAACAAAATATGCTTAAATACCTTAAATGAATTACTTCTAATCAATTTTAATAATAAATAGACGTCTTAAGTTGTCTTCTATTTTAAATATCCTTTTTTTACTTTAACAAAACTAATCTTTTTCTTCTGCTTGTTTTGTTACAAATAAATAATCGCTAACCTGTATTTCTTCAAAAATTTCAAATAAGACAAACAAAAACCATCTGACAAGCATTTAAAGATTTCCAAAAAACGATTCAACGATCCAAAGATAATAATTTGAATATAACCTCACATCTTAACAAAATTTTCTAATACAGAAAAAAAAAAAACGAGCCAAAAATAATCAACCTTTTCAATACGTCATGAAAGCTTTCACAAAAAATAAAATTCATCATTATTTTTCTAAAATAGAAAATCGATATTGAATGCCTATTCCGAAAATTTAATGAGGGTATTTACTAAAAGGACACAATGAATGATTACAGTAAAAATTATTTTGAACGGTGTTTTACAATTTTTTTTTTTTTTTTTTTTTTTAATTTTACCACTTTTTACATGTAATTTTGTGAAGGTTTATTAGATTTAACGGATTATTGATGATCTTCGTTTTTTTTTTTTTCTAATTTACTAAATGTTTCTGCATATTAATTTGTGTATCGTGGAAGAATTATAAAGGTTTAAAAAAAAAAATTAGGTTTGTAAATAACGTACATACTTAAATTTTCCACCTTAAAAAATAACAAATTTTCAATACTTCAATTTTAAATAAACTTTTCAATATAAACTTTTTACTAAAATTTTATTGGTTAAGAATTGCTATTACCTAGGAGAATCAGGTGGAGTTTTCTTATTTTAACACAGGTGTTATATAACATATAAAGTAATATGAAACACACCTTTATTTTTATTTATACATGTGACTTTTAACATCAAGAAATTTTTCACGTCTGCGCGCTCAATCAAAATTTCACAGGTAAATATCAACAAAAATAAAAAAATTACATTTGATCTCTAACCAAAATCTCAATTACTCAAAGTTTACACATTTAATTCTTGCTTGACAGCATGTTAAATTAAATTTCAACAAAAAAAAAAGTTTCTTTGACAAAAAAAAAAAAAAAAGAATGATTGTTTTGTTAACAAGAAATAAAAAATTAATCTAAAACTTTTACACCTTTTTTCATTATAAAAGTTCAAACAAAAGTAATAGCCTCAAGAATTTTTCTTGAATTCTTTTTTTTTCATTTTTTAATAAAAGAACAATCAACACCAGCCCTTCTGAAAAATTCATAATTTCCACCGTCATTAACATGATACCGGTTTGTTTTATTTAACACCTCATTTTCAATCTGACATTACCAGAGAGGGCCAGAGGCTTTTTTATCATCTGAGAAATTATTTATGAGAGGGTGGATATTTTCTCGCTTTAAATTATATGTATAGAAAAATCTAAAAAAAAAAAATTAAAAGAAAAAATATGACTATGACTTTACACTTAACTGCAAATATTTCTATACAACAGATAAAAAAAAATGCTTAAGTTGATACATGTCATTTAAATCTTATTAATTAACATATTTATTATGAATCTGATGTACACGTATGTAAACAGAAAATTTGTATATTCAATAATGAAAATTCGAAAATAAACTGAGCATCTATAAAATAATCCAATAATCCGTTATATTACGTTATTAAATTTATGCTTAATTTGAATATGTCATTTTAATTTCATTGAAAACCTGTTGATTTTAAATGAAATACACAGAATGACAAAGACAAAAAATAATATACTTTCTCGTTCTACTCGTAAATTAAGAGTTTTTGAATATACAGCAATTTCGAAGTATCTTAAACATTTTTTTTATTATTCAGATAATTCTAATAATTGATCACCTACTTTTTTAAGCTTAAAATTTTTACAAAGAAAATTAAAAAAAGTCCTTGTTGTGTATTTTCATGAAAATAACAATTAATATCAAATTTCATATAAATTGAAGCATGTAAGATAAATTTTCATAAAAAATTGTCTCCAAGTATCCTTTTTAACCATTCCAATCAAAACCATTTACGTATGTACACATATTTTTCGTTTAACTTATACGTATATGTTTTACACGTAACCATTAAGTCAACCTGTTTTGTAGCATGGATATAATCAAAATCCTCCTGGATTTTCATTTATAAATTTTATTGCAATATGTTTTATAGTTGTTGAACTGTTATATCAAATAAGAAATATCATATGTAGTATATCGTTGACCATATCCTTAGAATTATATGATTAAATTTGAAAAAGACCCTCATTTCTATTTTTGGTTTATATCTTAAAAAAAGGATATGTACATAATTTCAAAATTATGACTGTCATTTGTAACTTTCCTTAGGGTCAAGTTATACTCAATAAAAAATTGTTTTAGCACTTAAAAAACAAAATATTTTTGTTTAATAAATTTTATTATATTTTCTTATTTGAAAAAGGTGTATGTATACTTTCTATTATAAAACAAAAAAAAAAAGGATTCATTTAAATTTTATTTTATTCGTTTTTACATATTTTCATTTTTCACCCTCCCTATTCTACAGCAGAATTTTACGAAAAAATTCAAATAAAACTTTAAAGAGAAAATATTATTTTGTGGTTATTAAATTTAAAATTATCCTTTAAAGGAAAATATTATAAAAACAAAATCAATTAATCAAAAGATTATGTACACATCAGATCTTTTTAAATGAAAATAGCCAGCAGAAAACTTAGTAGTTTTTCTATTTAAAATTTCTTATACAAACAAAATGTACATAATATAGTATGTACAGACGTACCTACATCTGCAATGATAAAATATTACTCGATGATGTGAAATGTTTTTTGAAGATTCATATAGGTACAATATATCTTTCAAGTTATGTCAAGTTTTTGTCACAAATCAACACGTGTTGTCATATTATTTTTGCACGTCTGTGTATGTGTACGTGAATAAAATCAATGTTTTGTCCAATAACCTTACGTACAAATTTTTTTTCTATTCTGACAAAAATTTTATTTATTCAAAATGTACTCAACCTTATTATAACCTTCAAGGATTATAAAAAAGTAAGAAAAAAAAAAAAATGTGACACTTGAGTGAAGAACTTGAAAAGATTCCAAATTTTTGTTACTACATATTTAAAAGTATGTCCAATATGTGAAATAAAAGGTAGAAAATTTAATGTTTTTTTTTTTTTGTGTGCGGGAACTTTGTAGAAGAAACCTTTTAACTTGAAGCAATATGTCACCAAAACCCATAACTTGTACAAACATACAAAAAAAATATATATACAGTACGAAATTAAAGGTCAATGTTTTTATTGCACACATGATTTCTAGTTTAAAAAGTTTTTCTGCAATTTTGACGGAAACAAATTGTTTATTTAAAATGCAAGAAAAACACACAGTTACCCAGTTGTAAAAATTTAGAAAAGTCCTGTTAGTATCTTTGAACTAAACTGAGATATAGGAAATAATTCAGAACTATTAACACTTTTTCTTTTATCTAATGTAACGTTCTTCTTCTTGGCATTACAACTCGGATTGAGCTTAAACCTTTTGGACTAATATTTGTCATTTCGCATGGATCTGTATCACCGTCCTCGAGTTTTTAATTTTCATTCTTATCTAATCTAACGTTAAATCAATAAAAACATACTTCTTACGAACTGAGATACGTTTTATTACAAAAATAATACTTTGACACAGTAAAAATGCCTGACAGGCTGGAGTCGTAATTTCCTTCTTTATTTTTATGCACACTTCAAGCAATGACAATATTAATTCTATATATGTATAAATAACTGTTCTGTGCTTCAAGTATGTAGTAATAACTTCTACACTTCATACATCAAATTTTTACTAATATACATTTTCTTTTCACCTAAATTTCAGATTTTTTGCACAAATGAAAATGAATTTTCACAGTTTTCATTAAAAAATATGTTTTAGTATTTTTGTCATATGAAATTATTGTCCTCATTTTTGTTTAACTGCATAAAACATTAAAAAAAATCTTACAAAAGAATAAAAAAAACCTCTAATATACTTAACTTAATATCCTTGGCATTCGTTATACATACATATACATATGTATGTACATATGTATGCATGGCCTGGAATGTATTCGATGAGAAAAAAATATTTCATAAAAGCACCATATAAACTTGTGAGTTTGTCTAGTAACGAATTTTACTAAAATTAATTTTATTTCATATATCACACTAACACATACATATGTACATATGAATCTCTGCCGGTATCTACTTTCTTTTTGTCTTTTTCGATTTTGTTTTTATTAAAGAAAATACATATTTTCGCATCGTAGATCATCAATATATCCTTATTCTTTTGTTACTTCTATTTACTTTTTTTTTTTTTTGTGTCTATAAAGCAACGTCATTTCATTATTATTTTTCTTCCTTTTGAATTCTTTATTTTAATATTTCTATACAAAACCAATCAAATTTATAAGAACCCTGTTTATTAAAGCAATTGGTCATTATTTGACATTTATTGGATATTATTGGTCTTTTGTGAAACTATTTTATTACTTGTTTTATAACTTTTATTTTATTATATAATTTTTTTTTAATGTTTAATATATTGGCTTTTATGAAAATATGAATCCTTAATAAACCTAATAGTATTTTCTTGGATCATTAGATTGACTAATAAACCATAAATTTCATTATACACCTATTTTTTGTTTTGTTCTTTTGTTTTTTAGGATATTAAAGTGAGTATTAGATAAAATTCAACGTATGATTTAATGTAAAAATCTCAGATAAATTAAAGTTTTATTTTAGACTAATAAAAAGGACATTGACTTGAAATTTTAACGTTTATCAAATCACTCTGTCAAACTACTTTTCTCGCCTCTATCTTCTTAATCTACATATTTGCCTTTTTGTTTTATTCCATTTTCGATTATTTTTTGCAAGCAAAATTATTAATATTCATCAAGCCAAAGTATTAACTTTTTCTTCCAAACTTACCCTCTTTAATCTTTGAATTGAAGATACACAATATTATAGAAAATTATTTCAAGTTATGAAACAACTTTTACAATCATATAGAAAATTAATTTAAAAAAAAAAACAACTCATATAATCTGTCATTAAGGTAAACACATGTGACTGACAGTATCTTTGATTAAAAAAAAAAAGATAGAAAAAAATACCTTTTGTATTAAATTCTTTAGATGTTTACCTTACTTTTTGATTTATAATGAAAATACTACAAAAATCATTCATCATTACTTTCATAGCACACACAAAAAAAGGGTAGATATTATATTGTGATGAAACATGAAATACTCACATTTAAACACATAAAAACATATATTCAAAAGAAACCATCATGAATCACAAATTTGTATGTGTGCACTTTAGATGTGTAAAATTAATCTTTATGAAAATAAACATGATACACGTGATATCAGATGGATTTTAAAAATCAACATTTTTATTCAGATTTTTGAAGAAACAAACGATTTTAATTAAAATTGAAGAAAAGTAAAATATTTGTATCTACAAAAATGAACTTTTCTCATAATTTGAATGTAAATGCCTCCAAAAAAATTACACCCTATACTCTAATACTTAAATTTTCAAATCTTATATACTCAACTAGAAAACAATACACTTAAACAACTTGTGTTTAGAATTTAATATTGTTAACACAATTCTTATGTAACATTGGAGAAAATTTAAAAAAGTCATAGTACAATCACAGTCGTGTATAGTATCTTTTAATAATTCTTTCAGTGAGCAACAATAAAAAAAGCAGATTAAACCACATCTAATTTCCCCCTTGTAGCATGCATTTTCCCAACACCCCTTTTACATTTAGAAAATTTCTTAGAATTCTGATTTTTCATTAACAATTGTTCTATACTTATTTCACAGAAGTATAAATATTATGTATCTGGAACATATTTTAATTTTCTTATCAAACATAAAAAATCAAGAAACTGAAATTTAACTGAAAACTTGCCTAATATTTTCTTTCATTATTTATATTTCCTAGAAATCAATTAAGAATAAATAACTAAAATATATATACTTATATTAAACGCATTATAAAACTCATTGGCAAGAATTCTAATAACCTACATTTTCGCGTATATATTTTCCAGATACACACTGAAGGTGTACAATTTGTGATATTTGAAATAGAAAATCAGAAAATCAATATACGCATTTACAATAATTTTGCACAACAATGTAGCTTATTTGTTTTTAGTTCAAAATTTTAATTAAAGCATTATAATATTGTACTTACTTACATATATGTATATGTATACAACAACAAAAAATATACTCTGAATTTTGCCACGTTCTTACAACACCTTCGTGCGTTTCGTGACTTCCGCCTTTATATATCAAATATAATTCTTAAGAAAAATATAATTACATGATATTTTTCGAAAAAAAAAAGAAAAATATATCTTTTACAAAATAGTATTTCCTTGAAAACTAAAAAATAAAATACAGTTGAAATTTTCACATAATATGTAAATTAGAGCACCACATTCAATCCATTATGAAATATTCTGGGAGGCGAAAGATACAGATGCAAATACAAAATCTTAATAAAAGTATATTTTCATTGTTATTATGAAATAAAAATCTTTAATTTAATTCTTTTATACTTAAAATTTTTTACAAAATACCTTTAAATTTAATACAAAATCCAAACAATTTTTAAATCTAATTCAATTATAATTAAATGGAAAAAAAAAAAAAATAAACGTCAATTTATTTAAAATTCCTTTAGATTCATATAAAACTGAAAATCAGTCATTAATCAATTTCTATCATTTACTCCTTTTCAACATTGACACACGTACTAAATAATATGGGGAACATCTTACTGATATCAAAATGATATCAATATAACGTAAAAATTTTCTCATTTTGAAAATTAAAGCGCATACAATGTATAGTATCATTATCATCATCATCATCATATCTACACACTCTATCATCGGATGATCGAATTCCCATTTAACATCATTTAGCAAACTTTTTTTTCCCGTTTTTTCCGTTTTTCCTTTCTTTTCTTTTTAATACACAATACCAGGATCAAGATTATTCATCCAATTCATTCAATTTACAGTTACATTTATTCAACCAGCATTCAAAAAATATATAATATATTTTATATACGATGTTTTTTATATAACCTCTACTATTACTAATACATTTATAGTCCTTATACATCCTATAGAAGGAAAACATATTCAATCAAAAATAGGATAAAAATTTATATCCAAGCATCGTTCTGCTATTACTCTAATATTTTCATCAAATCTTAATTGTGCTGACACCTTTTTTCTTTTCTTTTTTTACGTTTAGTCAAAAAAGTGGTGGAATCATGATAGAAAAAAGTGGGGGATGAAAAAAAGATATTTAAAAAGAAATAGAAAGTTAAAATATGTGCCATATACAAAAACAAAAAAACAAACAAAAAAAAAGAATACAAAAAATAATAAATCGAATTTCAATGTTACATCAAATCAATTCCTTTAAATTGAAAGCGGAAAAATATAACGGAATTTACTGTAACAAAGTGGAAAATAACAAGAAATTCTTGTCCTTTCTTTTTTCATCTACAGCTACAAAAAAAAAAAAGGTTTGTGACAAGGTGTTGAAAAAGAAAATTTAATATTCCTGAAAATATAATAGAGGTGATGGGGTGATGTATAGTATGTATATAGGAAAGAATGTTGATTTTGTTGTTGTTGTATTGAAAAATGAAAATTCCATAGCAAAAAAAAAAAAAAAAACGTGTCGTTGACAGTTGATTTGATTATCGAAAAATAAAATGAAATCAAATAAATTTTTCTATTGTCTTTTGTGTATCTGTGAAAATAAGTTTAATAAATATTAGCAATATCTGTCTTTGAGGAGGGTTTATAAACGTAACAAGGTAATAATTGTCAAAAAAGGAAATGGAAGTAATTAATAAAATTTATTAAGTGAAAAATGTGATAGCACAGTTCATTTTTATTTTTAAAATGTAAAATTTAATGCTTTCGTGGAGAAAAGTTAAATTTTTTTGTCATTTTTATGACAAGTTCTCTTCGATATATGTATGTACATATGTATGTATGTATGTACATCACAAGACTAGTCCCTACATTTGAACAATTTTATAAACAGTTTTTTTTTACAATAATTTGGAATCAGTAATGAAAAGAATTTTTTTTATATTTCCGGTACTACAATTATTCTGGTTCTGGGGTTCATGTATCTTTTTTTTTTAGTTTTTTAAAAATGTCAATGTACTTACTAATTTGTAATTTAGTAGCAGGTGTTTAACGTGGTATAAATATGTTCCTTTTTTTTAACATGATTTTGAATTTAATTTTCACTTATTTTTTCATTATTATATTTTTCTTTTACCACATTGAATGCTGTTCTCATTATTTTCATGAAAAACAAAAAATTAATATAAAATAGATACTAGAATGACAAAAAAAAAATAATAATAATAAAACTTTGTCTTCCACCCCATTCCAGCCTGCAAAACAACAAAAGAATCCGATTACTATACATTCATTCAAATATATACTGGACAGGAGACCATGAATAAAATCTACGAGGTGAGAACACCGCAACATCTGGTGCCAACTGTCTGTAACAATTTACACGATGGCAATAAATTCTTTTTTATTTTCATTTCATTTTTTTGCCCAGTTCTATTTTTTTGTTCTTCTTTCTTTTATCTAACACTTTTACCTTTACATAAACAATGACTATGTATACACCTCATTCCGGTATACATATTTGGTTTTGGAAGTTAAATTGAACACAAAAACAAACAAAAACTCACAGGGAGGTAAATATCAGCCACATTTATTTCTCTTACTTCATTTTCATAAAATTTGTTATTGTTACTGAGTTGCTACTACTACACTACGAACTGATATCCTTTTGTATCATTCACAACTATCATTTCAAATAAAAAAAAAAAATTGCTTTCATATGGAATTTTTTTTGACAAAATGAGGTTTGGTTTACTCATCCTTTAATTAAATCTAATGCCAAATTTTTTCTGTTCCTTGAAGAAGAATTAAGTAATAATACAAGAAAATATACAAATTTTCCTTCTATCTTTTTTTTTTTGTGTTATAAAAAAATTATACAAAATTATACAGAAGAGGTAAATTTAAGGAACAGTGAAAAAAAAACACACAACAATTAAGAAAATAAAAAGAGGAGAAAAAAAAGTAAGAAAAATCACTTACCTAATTAGTAAATGTTGGGAGGACCTTTGCTATGTTTTCTGCTTTTTCCTTTTTTTTGTTTTTGTTTTTTTTTTAACTTAAGAAGTACTTAATTTAGATAACATAAATTTGCACAGACGACCGTAACATCAGAGGTGATACTATGCGTTTCAGACATTTAATACTGGTGTTATTTTTTCTGTTGCTGTTTTTTTTTTTATTATTTGTAAATAACGATACTCTTCACTGGTATAAAAGATATATTGTCTTTAAAAAAAAAAAAGAAGAAGAAGAAAAAATATCCACAGATAGAAAAAAGCACTTAACAATTATTTTAATCCGATTATATGAAATAAACGACAGAGTTCTTTATCACTTGCCTAATTTTTTAATTAAACACACATTTTTTTTCAAACCATCTTTACTTTTTTTTTTGTAGAATATAATCACTAACATTATCTAAATTATTTTTGTATAGGTAAGAGAATTTTCAAAATAATTTACGTTGAGATTTTTTTATGTGGGTTTTTTGTATATAAATATTTTTTGATATTTTGCAGATATTGAATTTAAATTTTAATAAAAATGTTAAAGAAAAAATTTTGTCTAGACGTGATGTAAATTTTTCAATGGCAAATGTTTTGGAAAAATTTATGAAATTTATATCACTCACATTTATTTTTTCTCGCAATATCAAAGACTCTTATCAAATCTAAAATAATAAAATATCTTTAAATCAATTTTCTTCCATTCACATTTTTTAGCTAACTTTTATTTACTATTTGATGTGATTTCTTACTCTTATTCTTTTGTACTCTTATAAAAGTATCATTTTGATATTATCATTAAATTCGACCTGATAAATTAATGAATTTATTATACAAAATAATAAATTAGATATGTAAATTATCAAAAAAATTTAAAAATGTGATCATATGCAAATTAGCTACTTGTATACTTCTTCTTCTTGAAATATACCCTCAAATCATATATATGTCTTCAATTCCTCATACAAATTGGTTAAATTCTTATACTAAATCAAATGGTATGTATTCTACCTCTACAATTTCTCAAATTTCTATTAAAATTTTCTATGTATTGTATGGAAAATAGATAGAAAAGAGAAAATATTTTAAAAAAGTGAGAAATTAAGAAAAAATCCTGAGAATAAGAAAGAGCTTAAACAGCTTTTAGATTGTAGGCCAAACTTTGAGATTGGAGGTCAACTAGCTCTTACTATTTCAGTATATGGGAATAATTAGTCTGTTATAGAATTTATATTGTCATTGCACAAACTATTGTATCTTTTAATCTTTTGTTTTTTAGATAGAATTTCATGTTTTTTTAAAAAAAAAGACAATAATTTAAAAAAAAAATATCCTTTATTTGAATGCCAAAAGTTGTAACACCTAACCTGGCTTCTGTTCATAAAAACTTTGTTCAAAAAAACTTCTTACCACCAAGTCCTACCGAAAGTCCTTTTTTTTAAAAAATAAAATTCTCATAAATTTTCTTTTGAACTCAAACACACACAGGTATTTTTCTTCAATCTAACTATAACGTGTACGTAAAAATTACACAAAATACAAAATATAAATTTTCTTTAGACACAAAATTATTCCACATATTTTTCATATTTTAGTCGTATTTAAAAAAAATTAGATCATATAGTCAAGGATGGAAAACCGCCGAAAAAAATATATTAAAATTTATTCATAGCTTGGTTTTTCTGTAAATCCCAAGATGATGTATGCTCTTTTCCATCTTAAATTCATGAAAAGTATGAGAATTTTTTGGTTTTTTCCTAATTTTTAACATTTAACTTAATTGAAAAAGTAAATAAGTTTATAGAAACTCAGACTTTTGTCCTTTAAAGATAAAGGATATTTTGAATTATTCTTTTTGAACTAAAAAAGTAAAATTATTTTTGTTAACTTTTTAACAGAGAAATTTAAATTAAATTAATATTAAATAGAAAAACATATACGGATTCCCTTCAAATACAGAAAATAATTTTACAATTACATATTGTTTGCATAAAACAACAATCATATTATTGTTATATGAACACAGGTGTGCATCGTGTTTTATTCAACAACAATCTTATAGAATAATCTAAGATTGCACAATATTGTAAATTCTATGTTATACAGAAATCTGTGTTCATATTTTTCTTACATTTTTGTTAACTAAACCTTCATACATAAAATCCACTTCTATATCCTCTCGAGATGACAATTTTAAAATGTTTCATATTTACATACATGTATTCTAATTTTTTTTTTTTTTTTTGAATAAAATTCTAGTACTCATAAGAAATTGTACAACGTACATTACAAATTTTATTATATACATACATACATACATACATACATACATATGATGCTAAGCAATAAAGGAAGACAAATACCTTAGGAAAAAACAAAAGTAAAAAACAAAAATAACAAGGCCTCAGGTTGCATCTTCTGACATGAGATTTTTGTTATAGAATTATTCAACAGCCCTAAAGGGATTGACTTGTGTATTACCTTTTTGTTTTGTATGTTTTTCTCCTTTTTTTTTTTTTTCATCTGTATGTACTATTTTGAATTTAATACAACTATTTTGAATGTGACAAAACCTCAGACTCAGATATCATTTTTCCTACCTATATTTATAGTACATATACATATTTTGTATTTTCTATTGTGTACATATACTGAATATTATTTCAGTTTAACGAAAATAAAGCAATTTATATTCAGAATGTGAAAACAACTGTAGTCACATCTCTTTATGTCACCATGTGCTATTTATTTAAAACCATACCACCCATCAACATCATATAATCGCATATAACAAAATGATATGCAAAATATCTCATACACTTACAATAAAAAAAGATGGAAAAAAAAATTTGTAACAGGTATATTATTATGATAAGAGAATCTTTTTTTTTTTTTTTGTGGGTGAAGGGTTTTATGTGCACAGATCTCATCTAATAAAAAATTTAAAATAATTTATCTTATGATTGACTTTTATATATTTATTTGATAGACATTGAAAGTCAATATTAAATTGATATAATGAAAATAAATTGTTATCATATAGAATAAAATGTTTTTGAGGGTTGAAAGGGTTAATATATTTGAATCATCATATAAATGCCGTGAACAAAATATAAATGAGACAAGAAGAAATTTTTCGTTAAAAAAGTGACTTTATCATCTCCCTTGAGATTCACATCGCATGTTTGTAGGAGTTTTGAGTATTCTTCATCAATGATTAGATAGTAACTGAGAAAGGTAAAGGTCCGTGGTTCGATTCCCAGCCGAGTTTCGAATATCGTTTTCATGTTTTTCTCAGCTACTTACTAAATGTTAATCTTCATTACGAAAAACTATTTTTATTTTTTTTTTATACTCCGAAAGGTGTGGTGTAACAGATTTAAAATACATAACTATTATCACAGTATTTAATTCCACACGTGCAGATTTCATTACTATATGGACTATACTGATTAATCCCATATTTTCAACCATATTCACCACATTATAATATGATTTTGTATGACAATAATTAGAAACACAAATTATCTAAACTTTCACCGCAATGAACAATTAATAAACTAATCAGCCAATTTTGCATACAATCTATTGTTAACACCTGATGGTGACGATGATGATGATGATGATATAAAATTTAAACTATTTCACAATTTGATTACATTTATATTTTGGAAAACAAAAGTTATTAATATGTATATGAGTTTTTTTTTCCTTATTTTTAAAGCTTTAAAAATATCGTACAGAAAGGACTTTTGTGCTTCAGTAGATGGATAAAAAAAAATGGATACAACCATTTCAATGTTAATTTGAATGTTTACAGCAGAGAAACAATGATAAATAAAAAGTAATTGTTGATTATTTTACTTTTTTACACACCTGCTGTCTTACTGACCGTAACATTTTCAAAAATAAACTTGAAAACTTGTTCCAAACAATAAAAACTTAAATTGTTTGTACATATGTTTTTTTTATTTTTAGACACCTATTCCAATTTAATTCAACACCTGCCCCAAATAGGATATATGTATATTACAAAAAATTAACATTCAGGAAAATTGAAAACGAATTTTACCTTCAACACAAGTATCAATTGTTATTGATGTATCTATAAATTTTTTTTCTATACATTCTACTTTTCATTGTTAAAAAAAAACTTTCAATTAATTTCGAATTTTATAATTTCCTTGCTAAGACCTAGTCTTGCGTTTATTCGGAATTCGGTTTACCATTTAAATGCATATGTATAGATATAAACAAATGAAACACCCTATCAAAGATTTTTCCGTTCACTTGTTATTCTTTGACTGGGTTTATACGGTCACTTTTTTACTCTTTGTAGAACGTAAGAAAACCGGTTTTACATGGAAAAAGTAGGACTTCCCACTACATACTTCCTACTTCTTTTCCTTGTAAAACCGGTTTTTTTTTGGTACACTGTTCGGTACGGAAAATAAATTTCGGCTGAAGTTTCGAAAAGCGGACACGTCCCACTGTAAAAAGACCCCAACATTACGGGTCTTTGTAATTTACAAGTAAGCATACATACATAATATCTGTATACATACATATGTGTGTTAGGGCAAACACCACCTAGTGGAGGAAAAAGATTTTATTTGAAACTTTTATGAAATTTACATCATTTGGAAACTTTATTGAATTTTTTTTATTTCATTTTGTAATAAGTTTTTTTTTTGTTGTTGCTGCAAAAATCAACAAAAACAACAACCGTTTGAATCCTTTTCAAAATAAATTTTCAACACTTTTGTGAATTGTGGTTTTATTGCTTTTAAATATTATCTACATGTTAACTCATGCATTTAAATAAAATAAAATAACAAACATCTGACAATTAAAATCTCTGCATTTCTATAAAAAATAATCTTCATTTTTGAAATCATTTTTTTTTTTTTGGTTTTTTTTTTGTTTTTCTAAATAATACAGAAAATTTTAAGTCATTTAAAATATAACACTTGCAATAAATAATATTCTCTAAATATAAAATAAACAGACCAGAAAATTCCTATGTTTTACGGACGGATTCCACAATATACATACATATAATGTACATACATATATTCTAAATTTTCACAACGTATATTTTATGTCTTGATGAGTTGTGGGACTTTGGGATTTAATTTTCTTTTTATACCTATAATATACCTTATTTTACTATATGATGTGTATGTGTATGCACATATAAGTTAAATTTTCTCAATTTATACGAATTGTACCGAAAAATGAATTGTTATATGTAGTATCTTACTGTACAACTATAATATACTAAATAATATACATATACTATTACATAGCATCAGTAAATGTAATATCCGTTTAGTGGGTGGTGTATTGCATAACCAGAAAAAATTCACGCATAACTGATCTTTTATTATCAAAATTGTGGCAGGTTAAGATAATATAAGGATATGAAGAACTTAATTAAAACTCTTGAAGTCCATTGCAATTTAATGGTCAAAAAGGTGCTACAATGTAATTAAAATTTTTTTTTTTTTTTTTTTTTTCAATTAATTAATTTTAGAAGCCATGAAAATTATTTTTCTTGTTTGTTCTATTTGAATAAAAATTTCAGATAAAATTCTTTGACAAAATTAAATTTACATAGAAATTATGGAATAAGGAAAAAAAAATAATTTTATTTTAAATAGATTTATCTTTTTCAAATTTTCAGAATAATAAAATTGTAATTTTTAATGCTTTAAAATTTATGAACTATCTGTTAAATCGATTCGAATTCAAATTGAAAGCATTTGGTTAAAAAATTATGTACATATATGTAGAATATTGAATTTGTAAAAAATATTGAAAAACCAAAAAAGGAAAAGATTCAAAAAAGTCATTCATAACGAATTGAAAACGTTATTGTTTAAAAATAATTTTTTTAAAAAAAAATCACCATCAGAAATTTATTGATAAGCAAAAGAAAATGGATATAATGAAATTTTGATGGTCATTATGATAGCAACAATAATGACAATGATAATTTTAATAATGATGCAATATATTATAAAGATTATTATATTTTCAATAATTATTGTTACTCAATTACATTTAACGTCTGAACAATTACGTTCGATTTCATAATGTGAAAATTAATAAAGTTTTCATAAAAAATTCACTTGATGTACCTAAATGGATAAAAAAAAATGAAATATACTTTACAATGGATTTCACCAGTTCATCACTATTCAATTTTTTGAATAATATTATCTTTAAAAAGTTAAAAATAATTCAATGTAGAATAAAAAGTTCCAATAAAATTCCATCAATTTTAGTACACCAAATTTACAAAAAAAAAAAGAAAAATAAATAAACAAATCTTAAATTTCCAACTTAGA
This sequence comes from Bombylius discolor, assembly GCA_939192795.1. NCBI lineage: Eukaryota > Metazoa > Arthropoda > Insecta > Diptera > Bombyliidae > Bombylius > Bombylius discolor. Next base: position 13,175,243 of record OW584241.1, on the reverse strand, counting down.
TACTTAAAATATCCCCTCCACCCATTCTTCCATTTTATTTTTCATGATAAATAAAATTTAATCCAAGAAAAAAGAAAAAATAAAAAACAAATTAGCATTTTTCCAGTTTTCTTCTAATAAACGCAAATACATACTTACAATTTATGTATGTATTTTTTGTATATTGATCCCCTTTAAAAATCATCGACAAGCAATATTAAATATATGTACATAGCTTTTCTTTGAATACAGGAAAATTTATCAAACATTCTACTAAACATCATATAAATACGATAAAATTGATTGCAAACAAATTTAGGGTTGAATTGATGTTTCGTAAATAATAAAACATGAAAAAAAAAAAACAGGTAGTTGTGATATGTATGTATCTATGTACATTTTTTCTTTTAAATTTTGCACAAAACATATTTGAAACAGAAACATCGTCATCATCATCATCATTCTCTGTATCAAAAAATTCTACAATTTATTATTTTCTTTTCTTATATATGGATGATTACGTACATGTGAACATGTGTAAGTCGTATAGAAAAATATTTTTTTTTTTTAATAAATATATTAAGCATAAATAAATTTAAAGAAAAAAAGAATCTAAATAAGATGATTGATTACGACATAAAATAAAAAAAAAAAATAGATTGGAATATTTTTACATAAAAAATAAAACATTTGTGTACCTGAATAGGTATTCCAGAGAATCCCAAAAAATTCTAAAAATGAAATTTCTAATTAAACCACATACAAGAAAAACAATAAAAATATCATACCTCTAAGATACTCAGACAAGATACAATTTAATTACTATCTAAAGATTACTCAATATGTTGATTTGATGTCAGCAGATACACAAGCCATTTAATTATATTATGTGTGTATGTGTGTGTAATTACTAAAAGAAGAAAAAAAAAAACTAAATGAACAGAATAAAAACAATGAATTGATGTGCAAAAAATAATTGTACATTGCAGTAACAAAATTAATGAGCAATTCTATTAAATAAAGTCCTTTTTTTTTTTTTCTTGTCGATTTTCCAGAAGAATAATATAGTCTTCCTGAAGTTTACTAAGACCAGAAGGTAAATGTGAACATGTTCTGAATTTTAATAAGTTTTTTTTATATTGAAAACACAAGGTACTTGAACGAAATAGAAAATATGTATGTGGAAAATTAGGATGTATACATATAACAGATACATTTCTTCTTTTATATGAAATTTTATAAAGAAATGTGTTTACGAAGGGTTTTGAAAATATATACCAAGTTGAGATTAGTAAAGTTGTCTTCATTAAAAAAAGAGTATTTCGAAAAGGAAAAAAAAAACGAAAATTTAAATATTTTTAATCATTTATTCAAGAATTACAAGGACAAATAGTTCTAGAAGCAATTGGAGATAAATTTGAGCAGATTGAACGAATTTTGAAGATATAGAACAAAACAAAATATTTTTAGCTTTTTCACAATCGAAGGCGTTAAAAAAAACGTTTGATAGGTTAAGGAATTATTTGGTTTGTATTAAATGCTTTAGTCCTTAATCAGATAAAAGATATTCGTATATGCCTGAACAAAAGTGAAAAATACCACACTGTATGTGTTTTTTTTGAAAAAAAAAATTATCATTTTCCTATACCTCATTAAAAATTATGCAGTCAATCTTATCATCATGAATAAATCTCGACAAAAAAAGTATAAAATATATTGTATATGTGATAATAATAATTATAAGCTTTCTATTGATTCATATGAAAAATGTTCAAATAATCGAACGGTTTTTTTTGCTTTTTTACTATGTATAAAAATTATATATCTCATCTCTCTAGATACACAGCACACACCTATATAATTTATGAAAACAAAAGAGGTGTCGTAATTTTCTGTTTTCATAAAAATAGATAAATATTTATATTCAATATTGCATAGCACATATATAAAAAGGGTAATAAACAATATATAAAAAAAAAATTTATATAATAAAATATTTAACAAATAATACACCTCTACATAAAAAACAAAAACAAAAAACAAAAAAATGGAAAAATAAAAATCACTACGAAAGTCTATAATCTCATAAATTACTTCCAACCCATTACAACAACTGATTGATGATTTTATGGTTTTTACAGGTGTAGCGAATAATTTCAACTGAACGAACAAATAACTATGGTAAATTTGTAATTTATGACTATGCCATTGTCATTTCGACGCTACATTTTGGCTTTTATATTATTACCTAGCTCTTTTATTGGTAGATATTGTCGATGGAAGCTGTATATTTGAATGTTGACTATATAATACACCTATATGTATCTATTATGTATGAATATTGCTATTTGTTGTCATTGATGATGATGCCAGATTAGAAGTCTATTTTGGGGACAGAGAAATAAATTGAATATATCCCAATGTGATTCACTACATATGTACTGCATTCCTTTCATTTAATACTGCACAATGTTAACTGATGCCATCCAACCATTTTACCATAATAATTTTGTACCTTCTATAGTTACATGTAACCTATATACATACTAGCTACGGTATAGATGAGTAAGTATACCATTTTATATCTATGGTTAAAATTCTTTTGCATGCTGGTTGATTTTGACAGATTTATGATATTATTGCAATTTTGGCTTTACAGGTATTTTTTTTTTCTCTATGATTAAATTTTAACAAAAAAAAAAAAAAGGAAATCAGTGAAATTAAAAATTTTCAAAATCCTTAACTCACCAATCACATCATTTAAATAAAATTTATTTTCAAATTTATTGTACACTTTTTTTTTTTGTGTGTCCTTTTTATTGTTTAAATTCAATACTTAAATACTACATATTTTCTCCATATATTCATCGTCACATTTACATATATTCAACTTTTTATTATTACATACAATGATGATGATGATGATATGACGATGATGCGACAATAAATGATTTGAGTGAAATATGCAATGAATAAAAAAAATAAAAAAAAATCCATTGCATTATGAGACTGAAAAAATTCAAAATTGCAATAAATAATATTCCTGTGGTAATTTCATATCCGCACCTTTTATTCACTTTTTATTGTCCTGTTTTTTTTTTTTTCACATTCATTGTATAAAATTTTCAATAGAATTATTATTTTCATTATTGATTCATTTTTATGTAAAAAAAAAAAAAAAAATTATTAAATATTAATTTTTCCCCCGAAGATTAAAGCAATGATTGTTAAACAAAAACAAACAAAAAAAAAATGGCAATATTTAACACAAGAGTTTTTTTTTTCTCTCTCAATTTTAATAACTTAATACTGAAAGCTTAAGGCACATCCTTAATGTACAGTTTTATTTTATTGTTTAAAAAAAAAAAAACAATTTAAAAAAAATATAAAACCAAATAATGACTATAAATTTTATATCTATTTTTTTTTTAACGAAAAAAATATTACAAGACAAGGCATTAAAATGGCAATTTGATGCGTCTGCTAAATAAATTTAACACAACTAAAAGAAGAGGTGTTATATAGAATTTATCTCATTAACTAATGAATAATATCCATGCTAAATATCATTATCATCAGAACATTAGCCAAAACACGATTTTTTTTTTTACGTTTTCTTCACGGTTTTTACACGCAGCCTTATTTAAAAAAAAAACACACGACAGAGTCACTATCATTTTTCAGAGAGTCATTTTCTACATCACAAATTTTTCATCTTAAATTAAATTAGACAAACGGTGAAAAATTATCCTTTTATAATATTTTTTAATTAGCTAGAAAGTGTTCTATCACCAACAACAACTTGTACATAATTTTTTTCTATTTCCTATTTTTTTTTAAATTTAAGAAAAAATTATAATTTTATTTTTGTTCTTTTTTGTTTTCTATTTTTTCTACATAAGGATGATTTTTTTTTTTTTCAAGAACTTTAAGTTCACTACACCTTTATTATATAAAACTTCATCGTTTACAAGGAAAACTTTTTAAAAGGAAGACAAAAAAAAAATAATAATAAACAGAAAAAATTGTTTTTTTTTTTTTATAGATTTAAAGAGAAAAAAAAATTATCTTCTCAATTCGCTATTTGTCCTGTTTCAATATTTAAAGGACTTTTATATTATTTAAAAAAGTTTTAATTTTTTTTCTCTTGTTTTTCTTTTTTTTTTCCGTTTTACTTCAGCATGTAAATTTGCTGGAAAAAAGGTAAAGTTTGAATATACAAAAAAAAAAAAAAATTAAAGTTCTCAAGACCTGAGTTTAAATTTTTTTTTTTTTTTTTTTTGTGCGACAACACAAAAGTTTTTAAGTATAAAAAAAAAAGTATATGAATTTACATTCAAAGATCCGGAATTGCTTTAAGTATAATAAGATTATGATTTTCATGAGTGATCCTGGTTTCTGGTGTCCTTTCTTTCTTTCTTTTTTTTTTTTTTTCATCAAAATATTTTTGTCTGGTTTTTTATTTAGTCATTTTAGTATTTTGTAAGTGATATCCATTTATGGAAAAGTTTTTAATGAATTTCAATTTTTTACTAAGAATTTCAATTAAAGTTTTTTTTTTTCTTTTTTTCTGCAACTTTTGTGTGTAAAATCTATTCAAAAGTGAAATTTTATAAAAAAAAAAAATTTTTTAAATGTGCAATTGCAAAATGTTTACGAAATTGTAATTGAAAAAGGTAAGTAAAAAAAAAAAAAAGCTAATTTTTAGTACAGGAAACTTCAATTTTTTTCCCAATGATATAATGCACATTTTTCTATATACCTATAACAATTACCGCACGTACATTTTTTTTTTCATATGATTTATACAATTATAATGAACGTACGCCTTTTTTATCCTGATGTTACAGAAGTTTTGTGTGCTCATGACATCTATGATGACAACGTATTCGGTAACATACTGTAATTGTATAATACAAAATCATATCTGTATCATGTTCTTATTTTTTTTTCTTTTTTTTTTTTTTTTGCAATAAAAAGTTGAAAGGTTAAGACAGGATCATATTTCTTTTTTTTTAACATTTAAAGATGATATGTGCATTATATTTTCTTACATTTTATTTTTATTTTTTTTTTATTTATTTATTTATTTATTTATTTTTTTTTTTTTTCAATTTGAGGTAAAATGTGAAATGCTTTCATGTCAAAAACAAGTATTTAGACTGCAATAATATATAAAAAAAAAAAAAGTATACATAATATATATTTCGTTTAAAATATCTATTTTTATTGTTATTCCACTTTTTTGTATCTATGTAGTGAATAATAAATTATTTGTAAGCAATGTGTACCTCAATTGAAGAGCTAAATACAAAATATGATTCAAATTAAAATTTTTCAACTATACACAAAATAAATTTAAAATTATTTTTCTACAAAAATTTTTAAAGAAACAATGATAAAGTAAATTTTTTTATTTTCAAACAATTCAGTGATATCAGTGGGTCAGAAATCGATATGTTCATATCAATAGAAAAATATTTGAGAAAATTAATGTAATTTACATCATTTAATGTATAAAAAATGCCTTTTATTGAAAATAAAAAAAAAAAATGTCACAAAATTGACTTAATTAATTGACTTCTGAACCACTCATAAAATGATAAAAATGAAAAATTTAAATTTAACTGCCTTTTTACACTTAAGATTTTCAACTGTGCCGGAAAAAAACGTTCAGTTTTAATTTTTGTTTAATTTAATTATTTTGTTTAAAAAATCATTGAAAAATTGAATTTAAAAAAATTAAAGACACTTTTGTGAAAAAATTTAGAACCATGACAGATAAAATTTTTTTTTTTTTTTTTTCAATTTTTTATAAAAAATTCCAGTAAAAAAAAAACACAATGTTGACATTCACACATTTTTCCATTAAAAAAAAAAAGAAGTTATGTTTATTTATTTACAGACATAATTCATGTACCAATAAAAAAAAAATACAACTTCCTTTGACTACAACAGAATCCGTTTATTCAATTTTTTTTCTGTTTTTTTGTTCAACACCTGTACCGGTAATTTTACACAATGAAAACAAATGCAATAAATTTTAAAATAAAATAAAAAAAAAGTTACATAAAAAATATACAAAAACAAAATTCATGAACACACATAATTGTTGTTCTGAAACAATAAATAATATTTTGTTTTTCTGGTAAAATTTACAATTTTATTTTATTTTGTTTTTTTTGCATATCCTTTTGTTTGTTAAATTTTTTTATTTTTTTAATTTTAAATTTAAATTATCTGATCTGTAATAATTTTATACTTTTTAAATGGAAAAATAGAAAAACAACTTTTCAAGAGAATAATAATTTTCCCTTAAAAAAATATTTTTCACATTACAAAAAAAGTAAAAAAAAAAAAATTGTAATTTAAAATTTCTTAAAAATATTCTTTCCCAATTATCTCTCCATCAATATATCCTTTCTGTTGTTTAATTATTTTATCTAATGAAATATGTTTTTTTAATAATTCAATTTTTTTATAAATATCATTATTCAATTCTTTTGTTAATTCAATTAATATATAATTTTCTTTATGCTCAACATTAATGAATGATAAAAAATTATTGAAAAATTTTTTAAAACTATAAATTAAAATTTCAAGTATATAATTATTAAAAAATTTCAAAGATATTTTACCATTATTTAATAATTCATTAATTATTTCTGATAAAATTATATATGTTTTACCTAAATTAAATTCACAATCATAAATATCATCTTCAATATCATTATGATCTTTTAATTTTATAGATTCATTTAAAATTCTATATGATTTTTTTAGATAATTCATATTAAATGTTAATTTACCGAAATTATTAAATAATATTCCTTTAATTACAATTAAATTTATTTGATTTTCTTTATTAAATTTTTTTTCATAATTTTTTTCTAATTTTTTTAATTCCATTAAACCTAAATGATAATATGAAAATGATTTTACAAATATTTTTAATGAATCATATAAATTACCTAAATAATTATAAATTTTAAGTAAAATAATATCAATATTAATATTTCGATTTTCATTATATTCAATTTTAAATAATTCAAGTAATTTTTCAATACATTTAATACATTTAATTAAATTGTAATGCTTTTTAAATTTATCAATATGATAACATGATTTTAATAATAAAAAAATATTCATAATTTCATATTTTAAATTATTTTTATCAATTAATTGAAAATAATTATATGCTATTTTAAAATATTCTAAACTTAAATCATATTCATTTGTATTAAAACACATTAATGAACAATAATTACAAAAAATATTATAAAAATTTGTAATTAAATTTTTTGAATTTATAATTGTTTTTATAATATCTAAACGATTAAATTCTTTTAAAAATTCTAAATAATTTTCATTAATTTCATATTTATTATTTAAAATAATTAATTTGATTTTTTGTTGAAATGCACAATTTATACAATAAACAATTAAATTATTTAATTCAATAACATCATTTTTAAAATGTAATATTATTTTATTATAATTTTTTATTATTTTAATTAATTTTAATAAACATTTATCAATTATTTTCATACAATAATAGTTTGTATTTGAATTTTCAATAAAATAAAAATAGCTAGATATTGTATAATTTAAAAGACCATTTTTTATATTAATTTCTGTTTCTTTTTCATTTTTATTTAAAATTTCAATTAAAAATAATTCAAATTTTTCCGAAATATCATTATAATTATTATTTGAATTAAATTTTTGTGAAAATAAATATGTTTTAGCTAAATAATTACTTGGTATTATATCTAATGAAATATCACAATATAAATAAGATTGAATATAATTCATATCAAATCCAAATATAATTGATTTAAATAAAAATAAATTTGATAATTTTTCATTATCAATTATTTGTGTAAAATTTAAATAATAATCAATATATTGATCTAAAACTTGTATGGCTAAATTAAATTTTTTTAAATGATAGTAAGATGCAATTAATAAAAATGTTGTTTGAAAATAAAATGAATTTAAATTAATACCATTCAAATTTAAATTATTTTTAGAATCTAATAAATATTTTATTAATTTATTTGCAAATATTACAGAATTTTCATATAAATTTAAATTATAATATGCCCAGCATATTTTTAATAATATTACAGGTGATGATATTGTATTATCATTATTAGTATAATTTATTTTAAATAAACATATATTTAATATTGATTTAAAATTACGAATTGTTGGTAATATATTCATATTAATTTTTAATAATAAATCATTTTCAACATATGAAAATATATTATGTGCTAAACCTTGATTTCTAATTAATTTTGATGTTTGTTTTGCATCTTTTATTAAATATGTATTAAATAATTTATCATTATGAATGAATGATGAATTATTATTAAATTTAATATTTTCTAAATCTCTTATTAATTGTCCAATATTTAATACAATTTGTTGTTTAATGAAATTTTTTTTTTTAATTTTTATTATTGAAAATTTCTCTATATATTTAAGATATTTAATTTCATCTGTTATTTTTATTATAATTTTTGTATAATCAGTTTCATTTTTCATTAAATTATTATCAATTTCTATATTATTTTTATTATTAATATTTTGTATATTTTTTTCATTTTTATTTTGTTTACTTAAATTTCGAAATTTTTCTGTTAAAAATTTAATTTTTTCATAATCATTTAAATTTATTTGATTTAATTGACACACATTTCTTTCAGAATCATTTAATTTTACATAAAATTCAATATATTCTTTATTATATTTATTAAATTTTTCTTTAGTCTCATTAATGGCATTTAAAGCTGACAATAGATTCATTTTTGTAGGCTCATCATATTGATCATGTCTACCTTCTGAAATTAATTTTTCAAATTCTTTAAAATTTTTCAAATTTATTACACTTGAAAATGCATTTTCATCAATTAAATTATTTTTTGATAATTCTTCCATGTAATTCTTCTTAAAAGTTTCTAATTTTTTTTCTAAATTCACAAGATCCTGATTTGCTCGAATTATATTATTTTTAATTTTATTAATTGGTTGATTTCTTACTTTATTTTCTGATTTCATTTTTCCATCATTCGATTTCTTTATTTCAGATTGTTTTTCATTTAAAAAATCTAAAAATTGTTGACAATTATTTTTGAAATCTTTTAGATTATTATCAGAAATTGAAATTGATTCAAAATTATTATGAACATTTCCATTTTTGTCAATTAAAAGTAATTGAAAATTTTTAAGAATTAATTTTATTTGATTTTCAGATAAATTTAATGATTTTATTTTATAACTTTTATGTATAAATTTATCTCGTATTTTAATTAATTGTTTAAATAATTCAATTTTATTATCATTAATTTTTTTATTATTTTTTATAATAGATTTTGTTATTTTATAATCTTCAATTAATTCTCTTGATAATTCACCAATTAGTGTAAAAAATCTTGCTGTACAATATCGATCTTCTGTACAATTACAATTAAATTTATCATTAATAATTTCATGAAATATTTCTAATTGATATTTAATGGCTTTTAAAATTAATTGATTATAAAATTTTTTTGAAAATTCTAATAAATTTAATATTTCTGGATTTTTACAATTATTATTTAATGGTAATTGAATAATATTTTGTAAAGAATTCGAATTTATAAAATTTTTTTCATTATTAAATATATAAATAATTTTTTCTTTTAAATTTTTTAAATCATTTATTAATAAATTTTCTTTTAAATTTAATTCTTTATCACAATTTTGAAAAATCTTATCAAATTCAATTGTATCATTAAAATAATCATTTTTATTTAATATAATTTTTATTTTATATAAACTTTCAAAATAAATACCATTTTTATTAATTGCATTTGAATTATTACGTTGAATAAAACCATATTTATTACGTATAAAAAATGTTTCACTATCAGAATCATTAAAACGTATTTGTTCACATAATTCACCAATTTGTATTAATGTATTCTTTAAATTTTCATAATTATTTTCATAATAAATTATTGTATCATAAATTTCTTTTAATTTTTGTATATCATGAATTTTACTTTCAACAAAATGATTCATTGTTTGAAACAAAAAAAAAAGCAAAAATTCTAAGAAACTGATATTGAAGATTTTCACTTTAAAAAAAAAATTGTTCAAGTAATCGTGTGAATAGTAATCCGTCCACTAATCGAATAAAATTGACAGACACAATATGATATCATTTTATAGATTTTTTGAAAACTTATCATAATACCTACACTTATTGATAACTCATATCAGTGCGATATGATAACAACATTTAAAAAAGTACCTATTCAATTTAAAACTGCAACTTATAGGCTTGTATTTGTGCATATTTGAACAAATATGAAAGTAACATTAAAACTGTATTATAATTATTCATAAAAATTACCGAAGTGTTTTGCAAATTGTCATCGTTCTGTAAAAGCTACACTAAGTCCATTTTTGGAAAAAAATACCCAAACTCTTAGTTTATTTCGATGAAAAGCCAATTAGCTGAAATGATTTTTTTTATTTAAAAAATTTTTCATATATCAAATCGAAATACAGTATTGATTTTTTATTTGAAACCAAAACTCAAAAGTTCATTATCTCAATAGAATTATTTTGGACTTAGTGAGTTTTCACAGAACAATCTTCAATCGTAGAAGATATCTAACATATTCATCTTAAGGATCTAAAAATGTCTCATTCAAAAAAAAAAAAAAAAAGGGAATCTCTTCTTTACAACACAAAACAGTTCTTTCTTAATCCTAGAACCGTATATGCTTAAATTTACCTAATACCGTATTATGGGGCATTCTATGCCCCCATACTAATTTTCATACAAAATAAGCTTAATTGAAAATATATATTTTTAAAAGAGTTAAAATGACTTGGGGCATTGAGTACCCCATATACGGTTTTAGGGTTAATTATTTTTAAAAAATTATCTCCTAACATATTATTGAAAAAAGAAATCAATTAAAATTGCCTAAAAAAAAAAATTAAACATCTTCAAGAAATATTATAAAAAGCCTATTTTTCTCCTTTCTTTAACCACATTCTAAAAAATTTTAAAAAGAAGCAAAAAAATCAATTATTTTTAAAATAATTTACACGAACATCTTCATTCTGAGACTATCCACCTTTTTAAAAGATTCTAATAAAAAATTACTAACATAAAATTTACATATTTCATTGAAAGTATTCATAAATTTATAAATATGCAGATTAGTTTCAGATTAATCAGATTTTATTTTAACATCAATAAAACACTTTTACTTTTTTTTTTAATGTTTGTTTTTTTATTTTTTTTTTAAATAAAGAACACCCATAGTGAAAATATTTTCATCATTAAGATTAATTTCGCACCATTATCATATACCCATCACCCACAATGAATAAAAGGTGTGCAACATTACAATATGTTGTATATTTTTACACCTATAAAATATAATATGTGTATGTACGTGTACATACTGTATATACGAGTAGTATTTACAAAATATTATAAACTGTGTGTTATACAGTATGTAAATGATCATATAATGTTCATTTTTAAAGAATACGACGACGATGATGTTCATGATGATGATGATGATGATGATGATGCCAAATCGGTACCTAATAGCTATACAGCATCTGAATTTTCCATGAAATTTTCCCGTGATTAATCTTTTACTTATACGAATCATTTATTTTCGCTCAAGTGGTCTCTTATTTGATCCAATTCATTTTATTAGACTTTATAATATATATGGATACATTTATACATACATAAATGTATCTAAAATATATATGTATATGTATCTATATATTTATATTCACAATATACATACTATACAAGAGTGTAAAATGAAAAACAAATAAATGTTCTAGATTTATTGAAACTCTATGTTAGTTCTTATACATGGCTCAATGCCATTAAATTTTAATGTACATACATATATATATATTTCAATATCTTTATACTCTTTTAAATACAAAATACAATACAATAATGAAAAAAAAAAGCATAGAACATAAGCAAAGCAAAAAAAAAAAGTAAAATAAAATCAATTTCAAATCGAAGTCAATTAATTGAATTGGGATTTTTGTATTCAATTGAGAGTTTTTAAGATAGAACAAAAAAAAAAAACTATTTTTAGTATTTGAAAATTAGAGATTTGAATTATATGAAGTAAAAAAATAAATGAAAATTATCAAATTATTATATTAATTAAACTATCATAGTAAATGATTTTATCTTTTTAAATATATTTAAAGATGTGTATTTTATAAATTATATTTACTTTTAATTAAAAAATAAATTTTTCTCCTAATTTTTAATTTGTTATACTCTTGTCTTTTTTATTTCTGATTATTCAATACAAATAGCACATAAATATAAATAATATTAAATAATAATAAGATTTTCTTCTTTGAAGGCGAAATTATTATTATCCTTTTCCAAGAAAAACTAAGTCAAATTGTACAAAACCATATCATACGGGAAGTCATTAAAGACTCATTAATGATATTATCAAGAAACCAAAATAAAAAAAACCTATATCTATCACACATATAGTAATGTATTGTATTTCACCTTTTTACAAAACAAAACCAATAGGAAAACAAAATACATAACAGGAAAAAAAAAAAAAAAAACAAAACATAATTAAAGAAATGATATGTCTAAAAGTGAAAGTTTTTTCTTTGTGAAAATAGAATAAAAAGTACCTATAGAAAACAAATGATAGCAAAAAAAAAAAAGATACATTATCACATTTCGTAAAAAACAAAAAAAGAAAGAAAAGTAAAAATATAAAAAAAAAAACAAACATACAAACAGATAAAAATGTTATTTATATTATTGTATCTGCGGATATGTCCTTCCACAAAATGTTTTGACAAAAGCCAAAAATTGTTTTTTTTTTTTTTTTTTTTTTTTTTTGCTTCAAACATTAAAGCAATACACATAAAATCACACAGAAGATGATGCATAGAGAAATAAAAGAAGAAGAAAAAAGTAAAAAAGATAAACTTTCGTAAAAATAAAAATGAAAATCACCATAAAGAAAAGCTAACAATAAGAAATGAAAGAAATACTTTTTTTTTTATATAAGGAAAACAAAAATAAAATCGCAGGAATAAAAAAAAGGATAAATCAAAAAATACGACAAACAATACCTCATGAATGTGCAAAAGAGTTTTTTTTTTCCATTTTGTTCAAATCGAAATGAATGGAAAAGTGACTGCATCATTGTGGTGATTTCTTTTGATGATGACTATAATGATGATAACGATGATGATATTGGAAAGGAAAAATTTAATGTCCGATTATTGTATATGATTTGTATGTATATATGTTCGTTTTTAACAATAAAGAGTTAGATCAAAACAAAAACAAACAAAAAACCATGTCTTTTACTAAAGGTGACATTTAAAAGATAAAAGATTCCTTTCTGGTGTTTGATTTTTCAATACACTTTAGAAAATGAAAACAACGATTAAGCTTCGATTTGCATCCTTTTTCACACCTATAGTCATTAAATATATTGACAGTTTGTATCAATTTTTATCCATTATTTGCTTTATTTTTTGAATCTCAAAAATACAAGTATAAATTAAATAATACACGATTATTTCTTCATATGGCTCTACGTGAAAGGATTTAAAGGATTCCAAAGCATTCCACTTCAAAGCTATATCAACACAGAACATACCTAATAACAATTTGTGAATGAGAAAATGTCAATAGATGTTTTACACAATCAATTGAAGTTTACCGGGAATACTTTTCTTGTGGTAAAGCATTTTTTCACGTCGTGGAATTTAGAAGGGATTTAAAAGTGATAAATATTTCCTAGACTTTTATATTTTATCAAACATCTATTTTTAAATGCTTTTTTATCCATACAAACATTTAAAAGATAATAATTTAAAATTTAAAGATTTATTTTCACTTACCTTTCTTCCCATTTTGTTCGTACCCCAGAAACACCTATTGTCATCATTGATTCCTGTAAATAAACAAATGAAAGTAAATAAATAAAAAAAAATACAATAGATACAATTCATACATAAATCTAATTTTAAAACTACAAATTTAAATTATTGTTATTGTTATTTTCATCATAAATTCAATTTTATTATACATATAAAACTAACTTATAAAATTTCATTATTAATATAATTTCCATATTTAATATTATTTAATGACCTTTTTGAACAAAATTTTTAGTTTTAAATTAAATATTATAGTTAAGTCGTTTTATTGTATGATAATTAAAAATAAAACTTTTCTGAATGTGACTAAATTAAACACCTTATTTTTTTTTTTTTTTTTTGCTTCTTTCAGTACAAAAATTACTTATTACTTTTATAATTTGTGTTAATAGAAAAAGGTCTTTTAACTGAAATTCACCTTTTTTTTAATAAATATACGCATATATAAGGTACATAAAACTAACTAACAAAATTATATTATATAAATTATAAATATGTACAACAAAATAAAACTAAACCCTAATTTGTCTTTTCATATATTATCAACATCATCATATAGTCCATTCACCATATATTCATTTAGTTTGATGTCTCTAATTGTATTTTAGATTGTACGAAAATTTTCTATAATACCATTTTGGATCCAATGGATCATGGATGAATAAAAAAGTTATTCAAACTCTCATTATATAACACTATTTTATTTTTGTATTTTTCTACACTTTTAAAAATAATATTAGAAAATTTTTTAATGTCATATTAATGCCTGCATTAAATATTATTCAATAGTTAGAAATTCTGACTATCATAGAATGTCAATTAAATATTTTCGGCAAAAATATGTATGTACATATGTCTCGACAAATGTTTTTTTGTTTGTTAGTTAGTACTACTTACTGTCCATAAAAATAATGTAAAGGAGGTACCAACAGAAATGTAAAATGACATTTTTCGAACATAAAGTACTTTTATCAGATTTTCTTTAATAATTTAGAAAATCTGCTATACATACATTAATCTGTCCGAAGAATCTGTTATTTAAAAAAAATAATAAATAAGCCCTTGATGATCAAAGTGGTATTTAATCACAAATAAACAAACCTGTATGTACATATGTATGCATATATCTTACGGTATACCATCTACCATATACCATCTAAGGCAAGATTAGGTTTGTGTGACGGCCTATTATTGCCCATGCATAAGCCACGTCAGGCCCATAGTTAACCACATAGAATTAACTAAAGAGACAGCTAGCGATATCGCGAAATTACGAAATTCAGCACAGCTTTGAAACGTCTTTTTGGGATTTCCTCCACAGTGTGTGCATGCACTCCTTCTACAGTGTCCGATAAGGACTCCCACCATTAGCCTTACATATCCAACAAAATTGTAAAAATCCATGACGGTTTCAATGAAAAAAATGACTTTACAAAGCAATTTTGAACTCATATTTATTGTGAGATTTTCTCTTTCTAACTTTTGCCTTCTTATTTATAAAATTAAATAAAATTTACAATTTCACATATTCTTCAACAATTCTAACAGTGTAAAAATGAAATTTCAAATATTATGTTAAATTCTAACTAGACTTGCATGAGTTCTTATAAATGATGTAATGTAGTCAGGTAGAAAGTTTAATAATTAACAAAATCTAAAATTTTGTACTTATTGTTTACTTTTTTGTTCTTTTTTATTTTTCAAAAAATTACTTGGCAATTACATGAAATTAAATTCTAAGAAATATATCTTAAAGTATCAGATAAAAATTATGTTATTTTAAAATTCAAGTAAAATATACCTACAATTATTTAAATATACTTGTACTTGTACATTATGTAAGTATGTATGTACTTTGTTTTACATTAATTAGTCAACATTTTGAATTTCTCTTGAAAAAATAATGTTATTTAATTTTTGAAAAGTTTAAAATACACATATTCACATAAATATTATGTAATATACAACATTAAATACAAATTTTATATACATATTTTCCATTTTAAAAATTTGATGAGCATCTGTTTAGCAGAAAAAAATTTCAAATTACGGAACACATACCTTATGAGACATGTTTTTCAAAAGCAAAACAAACAACAACAAAAAAAGTAGCTAGATTGTAATTTACTTGATTTTTTCTTTTTATTTCTTTTTAATTTTTTTTTTTTTATTTTACCATCATCAACGTGTGATTGTAATCACTTAAAACAAACAATACCTATCTTGGCAGGTCTATAAATATCGAAATGTGAATATCATCATTCAATTAGTATTAAATTTCTAAAAATAGTTCCAGACAATAAAATATATAGGTATTCTCTTTCTATCATAAAAACACGTATACTATAGTATATAAGTACATACATATATTCAAGGGAATCCAACCACATGAAAAATAATAATAAAAATTCTAAAAAAAAAACAACATCTAAATTCTGTTTAAAATAATTTTCAAGATTAGACAGTCTGCAAGACATAACAAAACGACTAAAGAAAATGAAAATGTAAAATATCAACGATGAACGAAAAAATCTTAAGAAAATTGTGGACGTCTGATTCACTTATTAAATGCATTATTCGTTTAAATACTATTTTCATGGTATAATGATTAAATAAAGCATGCGTGTATTTAAATCTATTATTAAAATGTAAAATAATACGTAAAAATGAATAATAACAAAAAGCATCTAAAAAATAAAAAATAAATATATCTACTAAAATAAAACTAAATAGCTACACTATGCAAGCGTAAGGTAAATATTTCATAAAAACATAATTTCAGTATGTGTGTAAAATAAAATTATTATTTTCAAATGTCAATTTTTTTTTTTTTTTTTTTCTTCAAAAAATAACGAAATTTTAAAATTTATTGTTTTTTTTTCAATAAGTATATTTTCTGAATTTTAGGTAATAAATTATATTTCATATACCACGCACTTTTCAATATCGAATAAAAATTAGTTGAAAATCTTTTATTTCTGTAGAAATACCTACCCCGTCAATAAATCAATAAATCACTCAAAAAAAAAAAAAAAAAGCATTAAAATTTTCAATAATAAAAAATTTCTATGAATTATATTATTTAGAAAAAAAAAATTATAAAGGGAAAATTTTTTTGATTCTCTCTTTTCGTTAAATTTGACTTTCACTTAAGGTATTTATTCTATACCCGAAGGTTGACTTCCACTTTAAGAAAATAACAGGAGAAAAAACTGTCGTTAGTCTGTTCGAGTTCTTAAATTTAGAAAAAATATATCATAATCCGTTACAATTATGATGGAAACGTTTTTTAAGTAAAATTTTAAATTTTTAAAAGTATTTTTCCAAATTTTCTTTATCCTTTTTATAGATTATATACGCTTTTCTATCTCTAAAGTCCCTTCATTTTGTTTTTATCGGAAATTTCCAAATGTATAAACGCAGTGTTGTCCAATACAGTACACTGAACAATTTTGTTTCGGGTCATAAAACAGCATCCGTCCTTTCGTTATTTATTTTTCCACATATTTTTTTTTTTTTTTTTTATTATGTATTTATATTTAAACATCAACGTACATCATAATATTATGCTTTTGTATTATTATTTTCTGCACCTTTTCATCTTTTGTTAAAATAGAAAAAAAAAAAAATAAAAGACTATTCATAAAAAAAAGTTAAAATACACATAAAAAACTATCATATAAAAGATACATATACATATAAATATGATTTCAAATTTATTATATTCATAACATATCCACAAGGAATATTATCCCTTTCCGGTATTCTTCTACACATTTACGAATATATTGTACATACATATATCTATTTACCTATATCTTAAATTTATTCCAAGAAATATATGATTTTAACGGTAAAGTCTTCTCACCTATTTGATTCTTTTCATAAATTATATACCACAGTCAATTGTACCCTTATAGTATCATATAATACATAATATTGAAAAAGTATATTTAACACAAACTTTATCTTTACAGACACATTCATGATCTGAATGCGGTATAATATATACATAGTATGAATTTGTGAATTGAATGGGTGGTAAGGAGATGTTATAGGAATACTATTATAACATTTGGTCAATATCTGCAATATTTAGAATGTCCATGGCAAATTTATACCACAGACATACATACATATATACGTATATATTACATATCATAAGATACATTAGATATGTGTTTATGAAATGTATCTTTCAATGATGCAGTACAATATCTTAAAGCTTCAAGAATATGGTTCTTAAAGAAAAAAAGAAAAAAAAAAAAAGAAAAACAAGTAGCAATTTAATAATGATAACCATATTGGAAGATTATGTTATACAGGATGATTCAGTTAAATTAAAATAGACACCTTGTTATTCAGTGATACGTGTAGGTATATCTCAAAGAAATTGAATAAGAAATCATTCAAGAATTTATTTGAAAATAAAAAAAAAATACCCTGATTAAAACTCTGATTAAAATTTACCCCTCTCTTTCAAACAAATTGCCCCGTATTAATTGAATCATCCTGTATGAAAAATAAGGTAAGCATATTTTCAACTTTTAACTCTTTTCAGATATCAATATTGCCATTATCAATATAATCATAATCATTCTGATCACTATAGTCTTGCTTTTAAATTCTGGTCGATTAGAAGAATTTAAAAGAAATATCAGCAAAAAATTCGTTCTTTTTTTTTTCTTATGAAAAAAAAAATTTAATTCTAATATAAAATGCATGCCTCATATAAGATACACATTTATATTTATCTACTTAGTTATATGAAGAAAATATATATTAAGGTGCTTTTATTATTCTCATTTTTATAATATAACTTTTATGCCTATACACTATAAGAACACATACATTGTCTGTAACTATATTTTCGAACAAAAAAAAAAAAAAAGATACAAACAAAAAATGTTCTATTAAATTCATATTCGTGTATCTAACTATTGAACATTCATTCATACGTTGACAACCTCAACATGATATCCTGGGGATGGATTGTGGTCTTAATATTTTAATAACGGATTCATAGATATAATGCTATCTTATATGAATAAAAACGATGACTAGTTGTAGGTGTTCTTCTTGTTTTGTTACACATATTGCATAGGTATTCAATATTGTATTGCTATATCTATAAAAATTCAATATAAGTATATACACTCATACACTTTATAAACGCTTATCCTCACGTGAATAGATTTTAAGCTGAGGATAAAATATATAACAATAGATTCATGAGCTTATGGTAAACTGTCGGCTTTGGAGAAAAAAAAATAAAATAAAATAAAACGATATTCAAGTACTTTACGGTATTTTATAGATAAAGCTAAATGATAATATTAGGTAGGCAAAAAATTTTCCAACTTTCAACTTCAAATATGCTTTTTAAGTTGTTAACAAAGAAATTGCTTGATTGGCGTTTTTTGTCCATGAACAGGATGCTTGATAATGCCATTGATTGCTGTTCATAATAGACTTTTAGTATACACACATTAGGATAGGTGAAAAGAATATATTGTTTAGGAGGATTTTATATAGCATGAATATATTTTTGTATGAATATCTTCATGTCCAAATATGTAATTGAAATTTTATATATATAACGGTGGGAATAAAAGTGTATGTGTAATAATGTAGCACACCTTCATCACTATGAAAAGATATTTTAAAAAGAAAATCGAAGTGAATTGGTGTACTGAACAATGATTTTTGCTTAAAACACAATTAAAAAAAAAAAAAAAAAAAAAAACAGCAAAAAAAGAACGTTGCTAAAAATTTTGAAAAAATTATTTATTTTAAGAATTTGAATTGCTTGTTGTTAGGTAAATTTTGCCAATTAAAATTTTGAAAATTATCAACACTAAATTTTAGAATTTCTTCACTTTCACTTTTAAATTCTTGATGATTACTTGTCAACACGATGATTAATTAATATTACATGCAGAATATAATTTTTATATGTTAAATATGTGTATAACGTTTTTGGTCGCTTCTCAAGTGTAAATTTTAATTATAACACTGGAATGAAATTTATGAGTTCTACTAGTGTTTTTTTTTTCACTTATGTATAAAGAAAATCAAAGCGTCAAAGGTATAATTTTTGATTTATTGAACACAAATGTTACAGACAGGTGAAAATCTTTTTCAAATGTAAGAATTTTCTTTGGCATCAATATACATATGTATGTATGTTAAATTTAAACATGTATTTTGTCGTATGTTTTTATGATGCAATGATTACTCACAAATTCTAATTATGGAATAAACATAAAATGAAAGAAGACAAACGACGACTTTGAAAATTATTTTTAGATACGAAATGATTGCACTTAATGGAATAAAAAAAAAAACAGAAAAAATAGGTAAGTGCAATTTAGTGTAGGAATTTTTTTTTGATGCAATTATATTTTTCTTTTTTGAAAAAAAAAAAAAACTAATAAAAACAAAACTAATGAGATTGATTTAGAAATTTTGGTTATTCTTCAAAAATAGTATCTCTGGGAACATCAATTTTCAGAAATAAGTAGTCCTTTATTGAGGAGAACATTTTTAAGAAAAAAAAGTATCTTTGGAAATTCTTTTATAAAGTCGATTATAATTCTATCTTTTGCATCAACCACACCCTATGTACCATTCAGCAGATCAGGACAAGTATGTACTTTTAAAATTGATTATTTAATTCAGATGGTTAATTTTACAGAAGAGAAAGAATGTAGGCGTTAGGATCTTGAAGCATTCCACAGGCTCATTGAAAAAAACAATAAAAACACTTCAAATGTGCTAAAACCTAACAAAAAAAAAAAAACAAAACAAAAGCTCGAGAAAACCTTCACAAAATAATTTATCTACACTTTTCTTATGTTTGGAAAAGTTTTACCATAAATTTCGAGTTTGAAATGTTCAACAAAAATTCTTCCACATTAAAAATAATCAAACTCTTAATTTATATCAAAATTTATTCTGAATTTTTTTTATTTTGTGTTTCATTAAAAATTTTGATGAAAAACATTTAACCGACTATTTATTAATGGTCTAAAGAATTTTCCCATTAATATGTAAAAAATTTCATAAAAATGCATTCATTCATACCAATGAATTTTGGTTTCTGATGTAAGAAGGTTTTAAAATTTTCTATGGATCAAAAAATCACTAAATTTCTGTAAAACTAAAATAACTATAAAAATTTATACATACACATTTATATATACACATTTTACCGATATAGTATAACATATGTCAAAGTTAGAAAGTTTTGAACCTTTTACTTCAACTATACTGACAGATATTTGCAAAAAAAAAAAAATAATAATAAATATGTAAATAAAATGAAATATTTGAAAGTAAAGGAAAAACCATACATGCACAATATGTGTAAGGCCTTTTTTAAGTATAATTGTAATCTATAGGATTTTGTTTATTCATTTGCATCCAACTGAATTCATTCATTGTAGCCAAAGTTTATTTAACTTAACAAGAAGCTTTCAAATGTCATCAATCATGGAATTATTTAGAAAAAAAAAATGAATGAATGAAGGACTGTTATTTGTTAGTTCTAATATTTTTTATCTCGAAAATGAATATTTTGTACAAAACAGAAAATATGAAATGTGCAGTGAAATAAAAAGTTTGCCTTTTTTTATTATTATTATTTTTTTTTTTCAATTCACTAAAGAAATTCCCTGATAGAAATTCTTTAACAAATTTATTACCTGAATCAATATTTTCTTTTAACATTTAATAAAAGACCAAGAAAAAATTGAAAAAAGAAAACTGTAAGGCACCTCAAACATTGAATGGAAACGGAAAAAAAATAATTGAAAAATTGAATTTCAAACCAAATTCCTTAATAGAATAAAAGTACAATTTATAATAGCAAACATTTTTTGCACAACACAATTAATTTTTCTTCATCATCTCATCATCATCATCATTTTTATCTATTACCTTCATTATATTCGTATATATTCGTACAGTATTTAATATCTACATATATATGTACTTAATTTTCAATCCGACATTACCAAAGGCTCTTCATAATGTCACTTACATTCTGGCAATTATCTTTGGTGTTTGAGGGTGGACATTATTGAAGAAGAAAAAGTTTTCTTAATTTTAGCTCTCAAGAATTAATTTGTTCTTGCAATGATTTTTTCTTTCTCATAGTTTTTTTTTTCACTTGATTCCCTTAAGCCCACACATTCGTTCTGTATACCTTTGCGAACCACAATTAAAATAGTACTCCAAGCCGAAAAGGTCTTCAAAACGAGGAAGAAGAAAAAATTCTATTATGTTGTGTCTGGTAGATCTATGTATATAATTATGTATGTAGTGTAATTCAACGGAAGCTTTTCCTTTGGTAAATTGTTCTCATAAATTGTTTGTATGTTATAGATACACATACGTATAGCTTTTTCATTACAAGAAATAACTATAATAAGGTAACTATAATAAAAAATCATATAATATCTAAAGGAAGTAGAATATAAATATAATAAAATATAGTCAATGTGGTTGTGGTAATAGTTTCACCTTACCATCTACACAGAATGATACTGTGTCATCATTGTTATTATCGTCCTTTCTTCGTTTCTTTAGTTTATTTTTTATTTTTTATTTTTTTGTTTCGAAAATATGTAACGTATAGAATAAAGTTCAAGGAATCCCAATGCAATTTAACAAAACGTTGACTGAAAGTTTGTGGGAATTGGGAAATGACTTTTCATATATGTTCTAACCTCAAGTACATTATATTTTATATGATGCATGTACTACACACACAGATATGCGTTTTTATAATATATATGTATATTTATGTACATACATATATTCATATAAAATGAATTTGTATATTATGTACATCTGTCTATTCTACTTAAAAGGATAAAAGAATGAAAATTTATGTTTCATTTTCTAATATATATGCGAGATATAAAAATAAGTACATATAGTACAACAACAACAAAAAAAAAAGTAATATACAATTTGAGCTTTATATTATGATGATACGTATGAATCCACTTAACTCAAAAAGAAAGGTAAAGTCCTTTGGGTAAAAGAAAAAAAAATATATGTGAGAAATGTTTCGCATTATCTTCTGTATATGTGTGTACATTCATATATGAAGAAAAAAACCTGCCGTAAATTTCTACTACCTCGTTTTTTTTCTTTTTTCTTTTAGATTGCAGATTGAACAATTTAATAAAGTCATCGTCTGAAGTTATGAAAAATGAGATTTGATTGTATTGTATAAAATTTATATTAAAAAATTTTCTTAAACTTTTTTTTATTTTTATTTTCAATTTTAAAGTGGAACATTCTTTTGAAAAATTTATTAAATTTCATCAAATTAAGTAGTTTAAAAGTGTACTTTTGCATAAAACAAAAAAGATAGATTTTGTCAATTTTCATTTGAAAGAAAAAACACAAGGAAAATCTTAAAAAAAGTAAATATTGAAGAGAAAAAAAAAATGAAAAAAGTGAATAAATTAAATTTTTGTTAACATAAAGAATCGGACTTCTATTTATCGAATTTGGAAAATTTTTAAATTACATATTTAGAAAGCCTATAGAAATTTTCATAAAGGCTTTTTTCCCATTTCAATCTTTTCTTCAACTCTTAGAATTTTTTTAATCAAAAATTTCTATTGAAAATATCATTTTCTTATTTATTGCATCAAAACGTAGGGATATCGTGCATCTTCAGGAACGTCAAATGATCGTCAATTGATGAAATTTAGCTTAAAATTTTGAATTGCTGAAATATACTCAATTAACGATTATCTGACGTTTTCGAAGATACACATTTTATTTAAGCGTACAACGTATATAATTCTGAACCACTCAAAATTTCATACAAGGTAAAAATTATTTAATCAAAATTGTTTATGACAATCGTTTTAAAAATAATCACCATACTTATTTTCCACAAATCCCTAATTAATAATCCAAATTAAATTTTCACCGTAGACACCTTCATTCAAATATAAAAAATTTTGTCTCATTCATTATTTTTTTTTTCTTCACTCTTTTCTCATAAAACCGCATCCTATGTACAAATTTTACTAATTTATAAAAAAAAAAAAAAAAAAGAATCCTTGAATAAATTCTTCAAATAGTATAATATCGAATTACAAGTAATGTAAAATGACAAATAACATTTCATCCACTTATTTCTCCTTTCTTTTTTTTTTTTTGTTTTTTTTTTTTTTTTTTTTTTTTTTTTTGTCGGTATACACACAAGTGATTTACGTGATATTTTTTATGAATTTTGCACTTCATCTTTAAATGTTGTTAGCTTTTTAATTTTATTACCAACGTATCTTATCATCATCATCATCATCATAGTCATCCTCGATATCGTCTCTCCTTGATTTTCATCTCATTTATCTTTCTTTTTTTTTTTTCTCCACAACTTTCTTTTTTTTTCACTTATTTTTTCATTTAACATTAAAGGAAAACGGTGTAAGAAAAAACCATAAGAGGATATAACGTGTTTGTACACATAATAATTTAAAGAATAAATTATCATGGTATGATGGTATTATTCGCCAAATATGAAACCACAAAAAAAAAAAACATACAAACACTATAAAATAAAAAAATGATAAAATGAAAATAATAAAGAAAGACAATGAACCAGGAAATACACGGTAAGTGAAATGTTTACGACATTGAAAAACACCATCATCTCTATACGTTACTTTATACGCCAGGACAATTTTTTTTTTCTCATTTTTTTGCTGCCAAAATAATATAACAGTATATAAGGAAAAATATATTCATGTAACATTTAAATTGATGATATTAATACACGAATACACTTCATACTTAACTTTTAGCAGCTTACTTTTAAAATACAAGGATAAAAAAAAAAGTAATCTTTTAAAGGAAATTATGCCACCTTTCTAAATAAATTATGTTCAAATTTTTTTATACAAATAAATATGAGAATTTAGGATAAAAAATAAAATTATTTCAATAAAAAAAAAACGGTTGGTGCCAAATATGCGCATTGAATAAATTTTAAAAATTCATCTTAAATTGTAATTTTTGTGTTGGTTTTTTTTTTGATGATGGCTTTTAACACAGTTAAGTAGTGATTGTTTATTGAAATCGTTAATAATAATTTTATAAAGAATTTGATTTTATGTAAAAGAAAAAAAAACGAATGGAAATTTAGTGTTAGCATTAGAAAAATTTTAGAAAAAAAAAAAATGTAAATAAATAAAAAAAAAGATTTAAAAATATTTTTAAGAGGTTTTTCTTTTTTTTTTTCTTCAGATTATTCAAATTTATATTACATGCTTCACTTAATCTATATGCAAATATTTTTGGTGATTTATTGTGATGATAAGCTGATTTTTTAAATAAAAATAATAAAAAAAAAACATTATGACAAAGCTTTTAAATTTGAAATCTTTTAAAAATAATTCATAGTTTTTTTTTTATTTTCTAAATTTTAATATATTGTACATACATAAGTACTTCAAAGCATTATCAATCAAATAATAATTCATTTTTAAAAAGTACAATTCATTATAAAAATTTGTAGCCATCAATAAAAGATTCATTTGAAATTTTTGAGTTACACATTATCAAAATGTGAGAATATAATTATTTTGAAATGACTGATTAATTTTCAAATATTTACTAACACCAAGTCGTAGACGTTATATTGAGTTTCAAAATTTAAAAACACTAATTTTCATAATGTTATTCCATCAAAAAAACACCTTTAATTCATTATTACCTTAGTCTTCACAAAATTTTCTTCTTAGCTTTTTCTTATGTGGCACCACAAACAAAATATTTTCAATTTTTAACTTATAAACAATAAAAGGATCAATCATTTATTTGATTTTTCTTTCTATTTTCAAAATTAGAAGGCTCAATAAAACAAAATAGATACAATAAAATTTTATTTTCGAATAAAATACATCAAAACTCCTTCTAAGTACAACTTTTTCACACCATCTTACTTGTGTACTACCTGGCATATTCAATATTTTTCGCAATCTATTTAATTTTCCATGAATGAAGAAACCATAAAAAATTATTTGAATTTTTCTTTTGTATTTGAAAATTTCATTTTTTTTTAATAAAATCTATTTTTAATAAATTCCTGTTTCTTTCAGTTTTTGTCGTTATCTATAAAACGATCAATGAAAGAAAAATCCATTTAAAAGAAAACCTCTAAAGTGAAAGGATATTTAAAAATAACACAATATACCTAACATATTATTCATCTTTCTTTATAGAACACATATAATTTTTACTAAGAAAACATAAATCACCTGTTCCTGTATAAGAAAATCTACAATTTATGCTGCTTTTTGTATTGAAATTTTTAACCTTATAAAATTTCAATATTCTTCTTATTCTTTTTCATATTATAAACTTTATAATATTTAAAATATATTCCTTTACCACTACGCTAGACAAAAAAAAAAACGAGCCTAGATTTATATTGAAACACCTTTTTGTATATTATAAACGATAAAAAAAGAAAAATGAAGAAGAAAAAGATAAAAAAACACAAAATACTAAAAATATAGGAAGTATCTTATTGAATAGCAATCTCATAAATTCATTTTATGTTTAAAAAACACGGTTTATCATATACATACATGTATATGTACATATGATAAATTTATATAGGAATAGGATTATATATAAAAATAAATTGTCGTTACCGTTACGTTCTTGTCGTTATTCAATATTTTTTAATAGATGACTTTGGCAAGTTTTCCTTCATATTATGTTACCACTATTACAATATTCATTCATTCATACATATGTATATTGACTATGTATTGGATGAATGTTGTGTATTGTGATGATTTTGATTCAATCTATGAAAAAAATATTTAAAAAAAAAAAAGAAGAAAAAAATCCATACACGATAAACGGAAGGATTCAACTATTGCTCACATCATCATCATCATCGTCATTGGCAAAGGAAGCAAAAGATTATGAGAAAATAGCAACACAGTTGACTGGGCAATAAAAGGGTTGATTGTGTATAGTAAACGATTTCTATTTTAACTATAAAATGGATATAATGTGAAAAAAAAAAACATAAAGGAGAAGAAAATTTTCTTTTTTATTTTTACTCAGGTTGATCTGATCCATTATAAAAAGGATTCATAATACTAAACATAATTCATTCATGTAAGCTTGTATATGATTTTTCTAAAGGAAAATAAATAAAAAAAATTTTGGCCCAAATATCTATTTCATCTCATTGCACCCATTTTTCTATCTTTTATACCTTTCGGCTTTCTTACACCTTATTTAGATTTATGACTGATAAATGAAATATTTTTAAAATATAAAAGGGAATGTTTTTGTCAACTAATGATTTTTATGCCACAAAATGGATTAGATTTTGTTTTTTCTTCAAAAATAATTTTCGGATAAACTAAACTTAAAAAAAAACAGATCTCTCCCGAGTTGGAAGTCGAAATCGTGTAAGTCGAGGACCGAGACTCAGACCTAGTACAAAATAAAAGATTACGTATAGTGTAACGCGAAGTAATACCGAAAATTTCCGTCCGTGTAATATAAAAATCACGTAGTTTAAATACTCCACAACTGGAGAAAGAGAAACCTTTACATAATCATTGATTATTAATTTATTTTAAAAAAATACATAAATTCTATCAAATTAGTTTGTGTTGATGGCACTTTGTAATTAGCACGCTTAAGTGATTGAAATCAGTCTGAGAGATCCCATTGAACAAAACTTCATCACGTAGAAAGAAAAAGGATACTGTGGGGAAACAGTTAGTTCCTTAAATCAATAAAAACAACTAAGAAATTTAAAAAATCATCAATAAAAACAAAACTTGAATCTACGATAAAATCAACATCGATTCGAAAGATCATCGTAATATATAAGCCAACAATGACAACGAAAAAATACAAAAGTAGAAAAAAGTAAGTGTTTTGCCTATCTAACCAAGTATCGAAAATAAACACAAAAAACACCCTGTATGTATGTTTCCATCGTCACTTTCCCCAAATAAATTTTGGTTTAGTTCTTTGTTAAAAGTTCATTCATAAAATATATATTTTTTTTTCTAAAAAATTCTGTTATACACAAAAATCTTTGAAGAAAATATTTTCTTTTTTGCACATCAAGCATATCGTTTTAAATTTCAAATGAATAACGGAAAAAATAAGAACTTTATGTATTGTAGTTTTTATTTTAAATAAAATTAGATAGCTGGTTCAAATATTAAATTTACTGTAATAGATGGGGCTTTTAATATTACAAATTTTCAATTTTATACTGAATAAGAAAAATGAAATATTTCACTAGAAAATTTTCATCATTTTGTATTTTAAATTTATTTTGTAATTTAAATTTTACAATTTTTTTTTTTTTAATTCTGTAGTTTTTTAATAATGTATAGAAAAATATTTAAGAAAAATAATTAAAAAGTTTGTAACTCCACCAAAAGACATCTAATTCAAATTAAATTCTTTCTTATTCTCAAATTTTCCTTGTTTTGTTTTCCCCCCTGTTTTTACAAATGTTCAAATTTTTTTAAATTATTATTATTTTTTTTTTTTTAAATAATATTTGTTATAGATTATTTATCACATTTCAGCTCCTTTATTCTTCAATTCTTTCATTTATGCAACATAAACATATAAATTTTGATCAGATTCATCTCTTTTTATATAATCACGATCAATTAATGATTCAATATGCTTTTTTAAATCATAAAGTTTAACTTTAAATCCAATTATACTCATTATTTCAGTAATAAGATCATAATGATATAATTTTTTTCTCATTTTCATAATTCTAACAATGACTGCTTCAATTTGATATTGTCGATCTTGTTGAACACGTTCTTCTATTAATTTTTGTTCTTCATTTGTTTCATTCATTTGTATTTGATTTATTTTTATTTTAAATAATTTACTTGTAAAATTATTATTAAATTTAAATAAATCATTTTCATTAATATCTTTTCCACGTGGAATTTTTAATAATATTCTAAATTTACCACATGCTAATGATTGTAATAAACGTTTTAAATCATTTTTTTCAATATTTGTTGCTGATTCAATTTCATCAAAATTTAATTTATCATGATCATTAAATAATAATAAAATTAATGTTTGTAATAATGATACTTGAAGTTCTTTTGGACTATGATTAAAATTAACTTTTAAAATGCAATGTCCTAATGTTGGTTGCCATATTAATTTACGACCATTATGTTTTATTAAATAATATTCATTAAAAATTGTTTGTAATTTAACAAATTGTGGTGACATTGTAATTTCTTTCATTGGATATATTGGCCAATAACCCATTGATAATATATTTATATTTAATTCAATATTATTAAAATTTTTATACATATCTTTTATATATTGTTTAAATGTTATATTTAAATCTTTACTTAATTCCATATCTTTAAACATTTCTTCTAATTTTGATGTAAAACCACCACCACATTCATGTTTTAATTTTGATAATATCAATTTTTCAGCATCAATACATGCTGATTTACCAATTAATAAACGTTTTGCTAAATCTTTTTTATAAAATGCTTCAAATATATCTTTACCTTGAATATAACGAAATAATATAATAATTTTATCAAATATATTTTCTAATTCTTCATCAGTTTTTTCTTTATTACCTACTTTTAATTTTTTATCAAGATATTTTGCAATTAATTCAGCTGGTTTATTTAATCTTTGATTCATAAAATATTCAAATCCTTCACGTAATATATTTAAAAATTTTTTATTATTTTCAAAACAATTTTCAATTATATTATTTAATTTATCTTTAAAATCTAGAATATCTTGAATCATATTTTTATCTTTTACTGGATCAATAACAATTTTAATTCCTTTTTGTTTAATATAATCTTTAAAATGATAACATAATTCAAATAATCCATTATTAATACGACAATATAATTGATAAAGTAATATTAAATCATTTATACGATTTTCATCAATTAAATTAGCAAGTCCTTTTTCTAAAATTATTGTTAAATTTTCAGCAATTAATTCATTTTCTACAATAATTATAAGAGAATTTATTGTAGTAAAATTTAAAAAACATAAAGATCTATCTTTTTCTTCAGCTATTCGTTTATTAACATATTGTAAATATTGTGAAACTTCTAATTCTTCAATTTTATTTTTACCTTCAGTAAAATATAATGTTTTAGTTGCATGCAAGAATTTCTTTTCAAATATTGTTTCATAAATATTTAAATTATTTAACATACGTAATACATTTTGTAATAATGTACGATCAACTGTTTCACCATTACGATCTTTTTCAATTAAATGTAATAAAGCATCAACAATACGATTTTGTATAATATTATTAAATCCTATATAATTTTGATATAAATTTAAACCTTTATTCCATATAGAATGTACCATTTCATTATGTAATACATAAGTACGATCCAAATACAAAAAAATACTTCGAATCATAATCATTTGTTGATAAAATGAATTCCACCAATTATTAACATATTTTAAATAAATCAATTTATCTGTGATTCTTCTCTCAATAAATGATGATATATTCGATTTAATATAATTTTCAATTAATATTATTAAATCTGTAAATAATTTTTCTTCCATATTATAATTGCATATATTTTCAACAGCCTGATATAATTCTTCCAATGAATATTCAATTGGTTTTGATGTTTGAATTGCAATAACAGCATCACGTAATTTTGGCCATGTTATTTCCGTATAATCTTTTGGTATTATTAATTTATTTTTACAATTTTTTATAACGATTTTTTTAACGCCACTTGTTTCCGATGAATTTATAATCTTATTCGAAATTTTTCTTTTGACAAAATTACAATTTCTTCTTGACATATTAATTAAATTTATTTTCTTAAAATAAATAAAACACAATACCAATTTTATAATAAAACTAAGGTATTTCTAAAATAAGAAAAAATAATGCAAATATTTCATATCTTACCCAGTCTTATTGTCACGAATAAAAGTAAAAGAGGTGTTTGAAGACTTTTCAGTTCCTGTCGAAAGCAAAAAAAAAAAAATTCTAATTAGTTTTTTCATTTGTTTTTTTATATAAAATACCGTACTCAGGCAACGAATCATGGGGTTCTTCTTGTGCCTACTTTTCTTAAAGAAGTGCTATTTTTCTTTTATTTCAAAAGAATTTGAAGATCCTTTTGTGTTGTATTTAATTATTTGTTTTTCACTTTAATCACAATCTTTTTAAAAAATGTAATTTTGATTTTTAATATAAAAAAAAAATCCTTGGCCAACTTTTACCCGCGAAAAACAAACTTCTAATTTCACAATCGTGCCGGTGTTACCTATCTGGTAAAATTGTGTTAAATGTCAAACAGTAGCTGGTGAAAATTTAATTACAAACGGTAACACTCCATTTAACGTTTGATTATTTTGAAAATAAAAACGAGTCTACGAGTAGTCGAATTACGAAAAAGCCAAAGTGTTTGTTACTTGCTAGAATCAAAGTTTTAAATTTCAGAGCGAAACAATACTTTTTGTCATTGGGGTAATTTCTACGATACAGCAATTGCTGGACGAGTTTTTTGCGTTTTGCTTTGAACTTGCTGCGTGATGTACTCTTGCATTTACACAGTCCAGCAATCATCCATACAGCAAAATGACAGATAATGCTTCTTCTTTAAAATTTTCTTTTGTTCGAATATTCTTATATTTACATTTAAATAAACGTTAAGTAATTTGAAAAAAAAAATTACTTAAAATATTGTTTTTTTATTTGAAAAATAAAAAATATAAAAAAATTATTTAATTTTAAAATTAAAAAAAGAATTTTATTCACCTATTTCAATGTTTCATCACTTTCGAAAAAAATAAATTTTTTTCACTTTTTGAATTTACTTTTTCTCTTTATAAAGTAACGATTTTTAATACTTCTTTCATAAAATCGAAGAAGAAATAAAGCAGAGTTGAAAAAATTACGAAAAAGGAATAGAGCAAATGTCAAATTGCTCGATGAAATTTTTGGTACACAAGTGATGTGCTACCCCTCAATTTGCCTCACCCCGATCGCCAAGAAATCGTTGCTTGATGGTTGATGGATAGAGCAATTGACGTATCGTGGAAATTGCGTGATTGCTGAACAAAATTAAAAATTTTTAAAATTTATTTTTCAATTAAATTATTCAACTTCCTTAAATGTTTGTTTTTTCAAGATTTCACACAAAAATGAATATTTTCTTTTTATCTGGCACCCCTATATGAAAAAGCAACCACATATTCGACTATTCGTAAATGAATTTCGAATTTACGAAGTTTTTATTAAATTGTCAAAAGCCGTATGTGTCAAAAATCGTATCGCCCATCTCATTCGTTTCAAATTGTTGTTGTTCGGCTTCAAAAGTATTTTTTTTTTTTCAATCCTTAAAAATTTTGTAATTTATTTAAAACTAAAGATAAACTTCTAAAACAAGTGAAAGTAGTTCATTTTTTTTTTCATTTAAAAGTGGTTTTCTACAATTCAATTGTTTACAATTTTATGTAAGTGCTTAAAGGCAAGAAAAAATACATTCAAAATAAATAAGGAAAGTAAGAAAAAAAAATATGCTACTCAGCAAAAACAAGTAATTTCTCGGTTTATATTTTTTATTTTACCTAATTTTAAAAAAAAAAAGCCGCACTCTTAAAAAAAATAAGATAAATTGATTTTTTTTTTTTTTTTTAAGATTTAACTTTGTGGTTTCACTTTATCTTATTTTCTTTACATTTTATTTTTTTTCTGTATTTCATTTTCTTACGTGCACCACCAATTTAATGATTTCTTTATTTATATTTTTTCAAACCTGCGCCCTAATTTATTATCCTGAATTTTTTTTTCTTTTTCTTTTATAATTTATTAAAATTAAGATGTACATTTAGTTATCAATATATGTACATATGTATATGAAAATTTCTATCTACAGCAACAACAATTAATAGTCTTTAAAAACGGGGAATTTATTATTCTCTGGTCTGATATCGATGATATCGTGTCTGTGATAATGACGTCGTATCTTTTTTATCAGTCATTATTTCAATAAAGACGGTAATAGGTTATGTGAATTTTGAATTTATCAAAAAAAAAAAAAAAAAAAGTACAAAAATTTAAAAAAAAAAATAATTAAAAAAAAACTAATGTTAAGGTTGATTTCTTGTGTGATATAATTGTAGAACTGAAAATTGAGCTGTGGTGTTATTGAAAAGAAAAAAAATATTCAATACCAATAAGAAACTTAGATACACACGATATCGCAGTTTCAAAGTTTAACATAATTTCACATACATATAGGTATTTCAGCACAAAATAAAAGGCATTAATTTTTTTTTTTAATTTCTATTAATAATCATGCAGAATATCACACGGTAAATAATTTTAACAATCATACATAATAGAAAATTAACATATGCACCTATCTAATTACTTATATCAATTCATATAACATTTAACAAATTTAAAACATATGTACATATGCGCATTTTTATGTATGTACATATGTATGTTTGCATTTATGTTACAGAGATATTATACATAAATTAATTTTAACTTTTAACTTCTGTTTTTTTTTTTTTTACTATTTTCATATATCACACAGTCAAATTTATGTTGTGTACTATTTAATTGTTTTGTTGTTGTTATTGATCTATTTTCTAATTTTATTAACTACCAATTAGATATCTTGTGAAAAATTCAAACATTAGATAAATAAGCAAGCCCAAAAAAAAAAAAGAAGAGTCAAAGAACGTTAGGTAAACTTTGACCTTCATTTACAATTTTATGAAAAAGTCAAACTCTGAAAAGTTTAGTCGATAAAGAACTTATTTGCATGACATGAATGTTTGATGTAATCAATTAAAAGGGTTTTCGTTTTTCTTTTCTTCCTATTAATACAGTTCTGAACACTACACCCAATTCAACTAAATTAATACTCATCCAAAACTGAGTGAACTAATTAGTCTATCTGTATATATTTCTATCACCTAAAATATAACATGATCTTAAAGAAACAATTATTCTAACTTCTAGTAGAAACATTTTAACAGTACTTCCTCTTTCTTACTTGCAAAACACTTTCGTACTAACTGTTATTTTTCTGAATATTTTTGTTTTGCACATTAACACATAAAACTACATAATTTATTTATCATTTTCTTAAAGATTTGCCAGTATCAAACCATCAAAACGGGTCAGATCAGATATGGATGTTCCACATACGTCAGATATTGTAATTATTCATGGAAATTCTCATCCAGATTTAGCAAATCATGTTGCAAGGTAAAATAATTTTTATTTTATTTAAATTTTTTTCGAATTTGTCTTCTTTTTTCTTTTTTTAAATTTCTTTTAGTCGATTGGGTGTTAAAACTGGTGGCTGTTCAGTTTATCATAAAACAAATCGTGAAACAATGGTTGAAATTGGTGATTCAGTTCGTGGAAAGGACATTTACATTATCCAAACGGGGACCAAGTAATTATTATTGATTTACGTTAACATCTTTTTATTTTCTTTTAATTTATATTTAAATTTATAGAGATGTAAATAATAACATTATGGAATTACTTATTATGGCTTATGCTTGCAAAACATCTTCAGCCAAATCAATTGTTGGAGTCATTCCTTACTTACCATATTCCAAACAATGTAAAATGAGGAAAAGAGGTTGTATTGTTTCAAAACTTTTGGCAAAGGTAACTTTTTTTTTTAAAGAAATACTCGCAAAGAACACAAAAACTAATGTTTCATTTTTACCCTCTTCCAGATGATGTGTAAATCTGGACTTAGTCATATCATTACAATGGATCTTCATCAAAAAGAAATTCAAGGATTTTTCGATTGCCCAGTTGATAATTTACGTGCCTCCCCTTTTCTTTTACAGTATATTCAAGAAAGTGTAAGAAAAATTTTAACCCCAAAATGGTACATTGCGTTAATTAAATTTCTTTCAAAAGATTCCAGATTATAGAAATTCAGTTATTGTTGCTCGAAATCCTGGTTCAGCTAAAAAGGCTACATCATATGCAGAACGTCTTCGTTTAGGAATTGCTGTTATTCATGGTGAACAAAAAGAGTCAGAAAGTGATGAAGTGGACGGTCGTTATTCACCTCCACCAAGTGCATCAAGGTAGAATTAAAAGATAAATATTTTCATTCTGTGAAATTTTGTTCTATAATTTTTTTTTTTTTTCGTTTCTTTAATTGAAAATAGCCGTTCAAGAACCATGGATGTATCAGTTGGAGTTCCTTGCCATCCAGCTAAAGAAAAGCCTCCAATTAATGTTGTGGGAGATGTTGGTGGTCGTATTGCCATCATGGTGGTAAGTAATAAAACATAATTTTAATTATGTACCTGATTTCTATATTTTGCGTCTCATTTTATTAAGGATGATCTTATTGATGATGTTCATTCATTTGTTGCTGCTGCTGAAGTTCTTAAAGAACGTGGAGCCTATAAAATTTATGTTTTAGCAACACATGGTCTACTTAGCTCAGATGCACCTAGACTAATTGAAGATTCACCAATTGATGAGGTATAATTCAAAATTCAAATTTTATTTTTAAACACTTACCTTCTTGTTTTTTTTTTTCTTTTTTTTTTAAAGGTTGTTGTAACAAATACAATTCCACATGAAATACAAAAAATGCAATGTCATAAAATAAAAACAGTTGACATTTCAATTTTAATAGCTGAAGCAATACGTAGAATTCATAATAAAGAATCAATGTCATATCTATTCCGTAATGTTACACTGGAAGATTAAATTTTTCAATTTTTTTTTATTATTAAATTTCAAATAAAATAACAATTATTGTTATTATTAATTATTCTTCTTAACATTGATATATAGGTACTTTATACACACAAATATCTTATTTTCTTAAACGATTTTTATTTTTATTTCTATTTTATTTAATCAGTGATATTTTACTGATTTTTTACGATACATTAAGATTAGATTTTGGTTTCAGTATTTCTTAACTATTTTGATTTAATTTGTATATTTTCTTTTTAATTTTTTTGAATTATTCTACTTTTAAAGAATTCTAATAGAGAAGAGAAAATCAGCTATTTTTCATTATACTATGAATTCATTCATTATGTTGGATTATTATTTTTTTTTTTTTGCTTGAAGCATTCTTACATTAAATATCATGTTAAAATAGTTAATTATTATTAATTTTATTGTTATTTGCTCAATTAAAAAAAAACAAAACAGAAATTTTATTGAAACTTAGATTGAAGAGAAAACAAATAAATTATCTACTTCTCTATTGTAATAAAAATAAAAAATAAAGTACATATAGAAATTTTCCTAATTAAATTATTTTAATTATTTTTCGAATATCCTTTTTTTTTTTCTTAAACGAAAATAAATACTTGTAAGACATTTTCATGCAATAAACATTTTATTTACGTTCAATATTTTCAATTTATCGACCCAAGATGTCTTCATAGTGGAAACTTAATTCTCAAAATGATCTTACATATATCGTAATAAAGTGGAACTGAGTTTGGGCATAATTTTATCGTGTGTTTAACCATATAATTGTTGATTGACGAGTATAATTGTCATCAAAAAAAACCAAAATATTTTCTGTTTTGATGAATATATTTGTCATCGCTTCATTTTTGCGATACAATTTAGTTACAAACTTTCCAAAGAGGTCACCGCAGTTAACTGGTTAAAGAGTTATTTTCAATAACGTAACTGAAAGTTGACGAGAAGGATATGATTGGACAAAATTAAGATTCTAGTAATTAACAAATCACTTTGAAAAAAAAAAAATGAATTTTATTTAAAAAACTTGAAAAATTTCAAATGATACGATGTTTCGTCAATTTGACACACAAAACTGCTATCTCTGTCCAATTTTTCGTCGTGTGCATTTGCAAATGATAATTTTGCTTTAGAAAAATTAGTAAAAAAAATAAAATAATCAATTAATTCTATAAATATGAAATCTTGATCGAATTCCCTGAAAACTAAAAAATTTTAAAACAAAGTATGGCTGTATTCCTAAACGTCTATTTGCTTTGCATTGTGATTGCAAATAACAGTCATGATACATTGCTAAAAAAAAAAGTTATGTTGCGTAGTAGCATTATTATTATTCACGATGCGCTAGTTACTTTATTTTGTCGTTGGTAAAAAGTCACACTTGAGTTTTGAAACGTGATGCTTTATCATCATTGTGTATGGTTGACGTTTTGGAAAGTTTTGGTATTGTAAAAGACGGTCATAAGACGTCCACTATTAATTAAGAAGTGAGCGTCAACGTGAAAAATATTGGATGTAAAAGTAGTAATTAAACTGTACAACAAATCAACCACATTTTTTTTTTCCTAAATTCTGGTGTCCTTATGACGAGTCTTGAATTATTTTTAATGCAGGCTTTGACAATAGGTCATCCAGGTGAATTTTTGAAAATGATTTAGTACAATTTTTAGTACATCCAAGAACGTTTAACTAGACTTACCCGTATGATACATATACGATATTAAATGAATTAAACTCATTTTTATCAGTACAATATTATTTTTACATGTTTTAAAATGAATACGTGTATGTGAATGAGCGATATTTGCCAACGTTTTTAATCGCATATTATTTCAAGTTCAATAATTATTTACTTTTTCTAATCATGTAATCTTTATAAAGTGTTTTATCATAATATTATCCATTTATATGATTTAAAAATGGAATTTTTTTAAATTTATTTATTATTCTACAGTTACCATTTGAAAAATTTACAAATATGTAATTAACATAGAAAACGCATTAGAAATAATAAAATTTAAATGTATACATGCTTCTTTTTATTCTTTCCAATAAAACCAGTAAAAATAAAAATTATAAAATCCCCTGACGCACTCTACTTTTCTCAAATACATTAATCTTGTTATATTTTATATAACGTCCAGTCACATTTTTTTTTTTAACAAAATTTTTTTTAATATTTAACCAGTTTAGGGTATTTACGCATTGAACATGAAAAATATTAATTTAAATATATTTTATTTTATTTAAAAACCACAAAAAAAAAAAAAAATTTAAAACAAGATATACGAGGCGTGGTCCAAAAGTTTGCGGAAAGACGGAATTGTAGATGATAATTCAGATTATTTTTTCCTTTTTAGTATCTTTAAGTTCAATACAAGTTTTTTAGATCTTCAAATTAATTTATTTATACCATAAAAAAAATATTTTTCTCTCTTCTCTTTTCCTGGCTTTTAATTAAAATGAAATGATTATCCCCAACCCCATCCCTCCCTATTTTTTTTTTTTTTTTTTTTTTTTTTTTTCAAATTTGGGAATAAATAGTAATCACCAGAAATTCCAAGTCACATTTTTGTAGAGCTTATTAAGAAAGCTCGATTTTTGATTTGTTCATTGTTGTGGAATCATTTCAGAATGACTCAAAAAACGAATGAAGTTAAATGATTGATACTTGGCCTGTATTTTAACAGAGTGCTTATCTTATTTTTATTGTATTATACTTAACGAGTAAAACTATCCTCTTCTTTTCTTCGTCATTCCGCGAACTTTTAGACCTTTCCTCATAGTTTTGTCATATGAATAA
The DNA here is from genome assembly GCA_939192795.1 of Bombylius discolor. Taxonomy (NCBI): domain Eukaryota; kingdom Metazoa; phylum Arthropoda; class Insecta; order Diptera; family Bombyliidae; genus Bombylius; species Bombylius discolor. Next base: position 13,136,661 of record OW584241.1, on the reverse strand, counting down.
TTGATATACTTTTCCGAGAATTTTTTTTTATAGAAAGTTCATTAAAATTATTTAAATTATGAAATAATTATTAAAATTAATTATTTTTAGAAAAAAAACTTAGTATAGAGCATATGTAGTTTAGATGTATGTATATGTACGTTTATACGGTTTAATCGTGTCATTTTTCTCAACATTTATCTTTCAAAACTGAAAAACATTTAATTTAAATTGTGATTTCATAGTAATAATTAATTTAATCTCTTAATCAAATGAGATGAGAATTTTCATGGATAAATGTATCTTTTTTTTTTTGTATTCTGAAGGAAGTTTGTAATGTTTTTCTGATAATTATCTTTTTTTTTTTCGTTCAAATATAAACATTGGAAGGCGTTAAACTACAAATCAAATAATAATCATAATTTTATTTATTACTTTTCAAAGATATCAAGAAATAAAAATATATTATTGTTTTTTTTTTTTTTTTGTTTTATTGTAAAAAAATTATAAATTCAAAAAATTTTTTTTTCTCGATTTTAATTTTAACGATAGAAGTAAGACAAAACATTAAAAATTCTTAAAAATTTAAATGGTAAATAAAATAATTAAAAAAAAAATCTACAAATACACAAAATCATAATAAAATAAAATTATAAAAACATTTTAAAAAAAAAAAGGAAACATATATGTAGGAGGAGCATTTTTATCGAATAAAAAAAAAAAAACATACTCCTATTAAATAATAAAGTGCAAAAACAATAATAATCAACAAATCATATTTTATCTTTCTTTTTTTTTTTTTCCATATCCAAAATGCCTGTAAACAATAATGTATCATAATAAATAATTACAATTCTAAGTAAATAATTATAATTATATGGTTTTTTTTTTTAATCTTTTAATTCAATTTAGATTTTTTCCTTGACAATTATACTATCTAAACAATAATAATATGTAAGGAAGTTTATCATTACAAACATTCAAATTATCAATCGTATATAAATTTTCATTTTAAATATGAATTAATGCGTACTTTCATTACTAAGAGATTTTATTACACTATTTTCTTTTAGAAAAAAAAAAAAAAACCTATATATGGCGAAAAATAAGTAGCAAAAAAAAAAAAAGTAATTGAAACGGGTGTTATTGGGTCGCGTGAAAGCTGGCATGTGACTCTAATCTATCTAAAACACATATCTGTTTTGTTTATATTATAAATATTTTACGTCAACATTTAAATAAATACTCACATGACTAGTCATATGATTAAATTTTTTTTTTTTTTTTTTTTTTTGTTATTTTTGCTATGTAAATAAAAATATAAACAAAAAAGTAATAAAATGCAAAGAACATATTTGATTTTTGATTCAAAAAACATTTAAAAAAAACAAATAAAACAAACAAGAATTAATAATATTAAACAATATAGCTAATGCTATATTTCCTTTTTTTTTTTATGAATAATAATTTATTGATTGGTAATTCAATTCAATGAAAAAAAAAAAGTGAATATCATATGAGTTTTTTGGAACAAAAATGCATGGAATGAAAAAGCGACGAATAAAATTGAGAGCTTAGCACTCGAATGGTCTAATCCAAAAAAAAAAATCGAATTTGGTTTTAAAAACTTTAAATTTACAGTTCAAGAGCATTTTTATCATTTTCAAATTTTTAAAATGTGAAAATGTAAGCTTTTCTATAATGTATTTAAGATAAGATAAGATAGTTATCTGGGCTATTTGGTGCACCTCGACCTAACAAGATCTTTTGTGCCGCCCTTGCTTCTCAAAGATTTAGGCTTTTGATAAATCCTAAAATTCTATGAAAAGGTGCACACCAAATTTCTTCCGGTTTGAGGAAAAATTTTTCTATGGCCTCCTTGCTGAATCTGCATTTGTCATCCTCTTGTAGCCCAATCCTACTTAAGTGATAATTAAGTGGACAGTGCCTGGTGAGAAGACCTGTGATGGTTCTTAGCTCATTCCTACTGAGGTTGAGTATTTAACATTGTTTCATAAAATTCATGCCTTACATAGTTTTAGCGCTGAGCGCCTCAATTAAACCCCTGAATTTTTTCTCCCAAAGAAACACAAAAAAAACAATGTTTCAATTTAAGCTATTTTTAAAATAAAATTCTAACTTAGACAATACAATCGCTAAATAAATATAATTTTTTTTTAAAGATAAAAGAAAAAATTAAATAACTGATATTTTATTGTCGTAATAAAATTCCAGTACCTATACATAATTTTAATTATTTAAATTAAAGAAAATAAAGACAATGGGTGAGTTCATGTTTGCAGAAAACTGATTGTAGTGCTTGTTAATAAGTTCTAATTTAGCTCTAACTAAGCAGAAAAACTGACTTTTTGCAGCTGTTTTCATGAACATTCGTTCCACTGCTGCAAGAAAGAACGAAAAACATTTTTAAAAATTTTATTTCAATTTAATGTACAATTTGTTATTAATTAAAATAATATCTGTTAATATCTTCACATTCATCCTACATGTAACATGAACACAATATGCTTTTGCAGAACTAAATTAGAACTAAAAATATGAACTCATCCAATTTCAAATATAATCTGAAACATGTGATAAATAACGTAATACTTTTTATTTAGAATTTATTTAGTTTTTTATTATAGAAATTTTTAAAAAATTAATTAAAAATTAACATTAGCTTTTTTTTTTTGTTTATTTAATTGATCCCACATTTTTAATGAATAAATCTTGTTATTATTTTTTTTTTTTTTCTTTTTTTCAATTAAAATTTTCTAAAGTTGGAAACTTTTAACCACAAAATTTTTTGTGAATTTGAATTTGTTAGTTTGTTATTATTTTCAAGATTTAATACAATATTACACTCATCATAAGGGGTTATATGCTTATAGAAGGGTTTTTTCCTTTAAAAAATATAGGATACTTTGTATTTTTAAGGAATTCTCATCAGTAAAATTTTTAGATCAAGTTCAGGACGCTCTAAAACAAATTTTAAATTTACTTTTTTTAAACAAGATTTTTAAAATTAACAAAAGAAATGTGTTACAGTGTGCTTTCCAAAGGATTTGTATGAATTTGAATTTCTTGGTAAATTAAGACTGAAAAAACGGCTATCTTGAATACTAATTAAGTCTAAAGATCTTTTTTCTTTTGAATTTTTCTTATTTTCTTATTTATTTATTTTTTATTATAATTATTAGTTCTTTTTTTTTCTTTTTTTTTCTATAAAATATACCGGAATCACGTGAACAAAAATACATGACTGTCATAACGCCTTGTTATTTATTATGGTTTTTTACATTTAAATTGAAAATACATTTAAAATATTAAAAATATGTCTTTTGATGTGATATGTGAATTTAAAGTTTAAATTCTTGAAGATTCAACAGAAAAAAAATTTAAATGTATGTAGGTGTGGATAACCCCTAAACTATAAATAAATAAAAAAAATTGAAGCTTTTTATTACAAAAGTTACAACAATGATTTCTTTGTTGGAATTTTTTTTTTTTTTTTTTAAATTTAATTTATACATTTTTATTGTTTTTATTATATTGTTATTTATAATTTCTGATTTTTATAAAATGAAAAAAAAAAACTAAAGTGATTTTAGTTACATTAAAATTTATCTGTTCAATAAACTTAAGATAGAATGAATTATTTTTATTAGTGACCAGCTTGAATTTTAATTCATTCCTTTATTGAAATTTGTAAAATTGAGCAAAAATCACCTTTTTTTTTGTTCATAATATTTTCTTATTTATCCTCGAACACGTATTTTTCCATGTGAGCCTATTTCAAGTTTTGAACATATTTTCATTATTTGGTCAAGTGTCAAGTCAAAATGATTAAACTTGTTCCAGAAGTTTTTGATCTTCTACTACGTTTTATATATTGTTAGTAAACTATCTAAATAACAACTCTTTATATTATTAACAAAGCTTTCTGGTAGAAATACATATATTGAAAAGATTTTTCCGGAAACATTGTTCCAATTTTTTGTTCGTCTAAAGATAATTTTTCATCAATTTAAATACATTATTTATGTTCAACAAACTGTATATATCCTTTAAAAAGAGCATGAACACACTCAAACTCATTCACAAAAGTATCTACTAAATATTCTGGAAAATTAATTTAAAAAAAAAAAAAAAAACAATTTTGTTACAAGCACGTAAAACTCAGGTCCAAATGGGTTAAACTTCCTGTTTCCTGTTTAACACTTTTTTTCTTCAAATTATTACTGTTATAATTTTTTTACGATTTAAATAAAAGCAAAACAATAGTAATAAGTATTTCGAAACTTCATTTTTTTTTTTCATAAGTGCACTTTAAATAATTTATTTGTCGAAAATTGAATTTTACTAGTTTTATGTGGTTTTTTTTTTTTCATTTTTTTATGAACAAAAAAAATTGAATAAAATTACATAAAATTTGATGTTGAATAGGATTTAAATTTCACCAAGATAAAAAAAAAATTATATATTACAGAAAAAAGGTAAATTATAATTTACATAAATACAAATTGACAATTCGTGTTTTTCTAATGCGCAAAAATAAGATAAAATTATGCAAATTTTCATTTAAATGGCATACATATATGCATTATAGCTGTTCACATACTTGCTCATATACAGATGTGGCCAAATTATTATGACATTCATAAAATTACTATTTATCATGTACGTGAAAAATTTTCTGTATGTAGGTTACATAAAGTATTATATTTTCACATTGACAATGGAAGAGCTCTGTGTAGGCTACTTAACTTCAATCCCTGATTGAACAGCAGGTATATTCATGGATGATGGGGCTCTTTGTCATACAGAAAAGTCCGTGAAAGTTCTATTGCAAAAACGTAGGGTTAAAGTTTTAGAATGGGCGCCATGCAGTCCGGATATGAACCGAATTGAAAATATTTGGGCAATTTTCAAAAAAAAAGTTATGGACCATCAACCAAAAACTAAGCAACAACTTGTAGAGACGATTCGAAAAGTACGGACAACCGATAGAGAACTTCAGGCATTAAAAAAGGAAAAGGATTGTTCAATAAGTTCAAACTGCTTTTCATTAATCTTTTCAATATCATATAGCTTTTGAAAATGTATTCCGTCATAATAATTTGGCCACATCTGTATGTACATATAAAGACAATTGGCTAACACTGAAATTGTAAATTCCGCAAGCACGTGAATTTAAAATCAACATTTTTTTTTTTTTGTTTCAGTTACAAAAAGTCAATAAAACCTATATCTTCAAGTTCATAGATTACCAATGATAAAAAAAAAAGTATGCTTATCCGTATTTTATATTATTTTGTTTTAATTCGTACTGTAATTCAATTGTTGTTATTGAATTGCACTCAAAGATAAAAATAAAATATTAAGTACGAAAAAAAAATGAAAAATGAAATAAAATGCATAAAAATACAGAAAAACAAATAAATATATATTTTTACCTGTCATTACTCAATCCAATCTAATCTTATTTTTTTTTTTTATTTTTATTGCGTGCAGTAATTTTATAAGATAATATAATTTAAATTACCTATTTTTATATACATATAATGACTTAATGGTATTATTTTTAAATATTTTAACAATGCTTTCATATGAATAGTACCTACCTTTATTTTAAAATTAAAAACAATAAAGAGAGCTTTTAACCCTAACGAACAACTTTTTAAAATACATTTTTTTTGTATATGTAAAATTTGAAATTATACAAATCTTTTATTCAAAAATTTTTAAAAACATTCTTTTTTTTTTTTTATATATAGAAATTTTAATTAAATAATTTCTATAAGATACTACTACGGTCTACGGGATTAATTGAGAAATATCTTTCACAATAATATATTGTCTAAAAATATTTCAAAATTTTAAAATTAACATTCAGAAGCAGTTATAAGACCCATGATGCCTCGAATTTTGTTAAAAATCTTAGAGTGGCAAAATCAAGGAAGAAGGACATCATGTTTATTTTTAAATACTCGTATGTATGTAAAAAAACAAAAATTGAAAAATAATAAATTTTTGTTAAAAGACAAAAAACAAAAGATTCGATCGCTTTACTTTCAAAATTTTTTTAATTTCAATCTTAATTGAAAACGAGGAAACTTTTTTTTTTTCTAACTTTTGATCCTTTGAAGTAAAATTAGAATTTAATTATCAGCCACGGCATAGCATTAACGTATACTTACTTACTCCTTTAATGCACTTTTATTATGTATGGAAGTGGAAGTGGAAAAATTGAATGTGGCAATTAAGAAGGGAAAAAAATAAAATGTTGAAGTGTTTTTCCACCATTATTTTAAAAATATTGAAAATTCCCAAATAGAATCTATTATATACATTTACATGTAATTTTTAGTTTAAAGGAAAAATACGTATGTAGAATGTACTATGTATCTGTACGTGAACTGTATTTTTAAATTGTCATCCAAAAAAAAAAAATCTATTATCTTAAAATTGTATTTTCATCAAGATCTTAGATAAATTTTCTATTTGTTTAATATAATTTATAATATAAATATTTTATTTTTACACCTGTTATATATACATACATATAACACTCACGTGGTTTTTATAGTTTAATAACACAAAAAAAAAAAAAAACGAAGCATAAATGAATAATAATACTTATAAAGATACTTTTTTCAGTATCTAACTTTTTTTTTTACAAAATTCTAAGGAATATTAAAGAATAAAAATAAATGATTAAAAAAATAATTTGAAAAGCTGTCTTTTTTTTAATAAAAAGATAAAATTATGTACAGGTATTTGTTCTCAAAATAACTTACATTTAGTTTTTTAATTGTTATTTTTAATTTAGAAAAAACAATTTCTCTTAATTTTATATGTTATCAAACACATTATAACTTATTTATATTTATTAGTATCTTTTTTTTTTTTTTTTGTTTTGAGATTGTTTTAAAGCTTTTTATAATCACAATAGCTGAAAACTTACTTAATAGTGGTTTGTTGGTTTTTTTTTTTAGTTCGTTAATGATTTTGAAAAGAAACAAAATGAAAAAAAAAAAAAAGATCAATGAAATGCGATGAATAAAAAGCTTGATAATTGACAAAATCGGAATCAGTCAATTTGTTGACGCAGGTTTATTTCAATGATCAACACGAATAAAATAAAAGGTAACAGATTCGAGTGAAATTTTTCATTTAATTTAAGTTTGTTGCTTGTTAAGTTTCATATTTTATTTCTTTAATGTTAATAAAAAAAAAAAAAATCGGTAAAAGATATTTCTTAAAATTTGTTTTTTTTTTTTTTTTTACTTTTTATATTAAATTTTGTTTACCGGAAAAATATATTGTGGTAATTTTTATACATAGTTTAGAATTGAAATTTTGTGATGGTTTAAATTTAAAAAAAAAAAATTTAAAAATTTAAAAAAGATTTTTGTGAATAAAAAAGGAATTTTATTTTCATAGTTTTTCTTAGTTTTTAATTGCTTTTTTTTTTGTGGTTGTGAAATTTCATATTTAAAAATTTTTCTTTTTTTTTTTTTTTCGTAAAACAAAAAATGTAAAACGATATTGAATTTATAGTTATTATATATTTTGAGTAAAATTTGTTACATAAAAAGGACAAAAGATTTATATACGAAAAGTGTTAAACTCACTGATTTTTTTTTTTTTTTGTAAATTTGCAAATAAAATAAAAAAAAGGAAAAAGAGCCTTATTAAGGTAAATTCTTTTTTTTTTTTTTTAAATTTTTCATGTTTGAATTAAAAAAAAAATATATATAAAACTCTAATTTAACTTATTTTCTGTAATAAAAAGAAATTACATAATTTTATTTACAACATTGTTGTCAAATAAAATTATTTTTTTATTATTTTTTTTTCCATAAAAAATTTTTATTATTATTTTTTTTAGTACATATTTAATTACGTGTTATTATTTAGAAATTTTATATAATATTTATGCTAATAAAATTAAGTACCGATATGAAATAATCGGAAAATTGTTCTATTTTCACGTTTTATTTTGTAACAAGAAATTAAATTTAAATAATACCACGTTCAGTGTATTATTTCTTTTTTCCAATTGAATTATTTTAAATTATTTTGTTTTCGTGTGTTTTTTTTTTTTTTACTTTATTTTCTAATCATTTAGGTAATTATTAAATTAAAATATTCACATTATGCTCACATTAAATTAGAAATTTAAAAAAAAAAAAAACTATGAGAAAAATAATAAAGAATTACAATTTCATTCAATTCAAAGTTCTTTTATCTTGCGTGTACTATTCTATTGTATAGTCTGAATTTAGAATCACAATTTTGTCAATTTATTCGTCAATCTTGAATTTTGGATATTTTTTTTTTTTTAAAAAAGTCAGAGTTCATAAAATGCAGTTAAATAATGTACATAAAAAAGATTGTTCTTACATTTTTTGGAGTTAAAAATAATTAATAATTTACACTGCGTTTCAAAAAAAATCGTTTTTTTTAATAAATTCAATATAGTACGAGTTTTTTCCAAGTAATGATGTAGATACTCGTCTGAATAGTTTTCAGGATATGACATATTTATTTCCACTAACATGTCAAATGAAAATCATAATGGGCCTTTAGGCCTACGAGTGGATTTGCATCTTATAAGCAAACAGTCCGACATACAATACTAAAATCCTTTTGATGCTTTATAAATAATTACTAAATTTAATTTGAACCTATTTTTTTTTTAATACAAGAAATTTTCATTTTAAATTTTACTTCAACATCACATCCACCTTATCAATTTACAAAAGAAAGAATTGTTTTTTCATCACTTTTTTTTCCATATGTGAAAAACTTCGGTGACACGAAAATTATTGGCTGTATTACAAATTATAAAGGGAAAATAAGGTCAAATTAGAAACATTTTACTTCTTTTTATTTCATAGAAATTTACTAAGCTGCATTGAAATTACATATTTTTTTTTTTTTTTAATATAAAAATTTATAAAACTTGCCTTTTTTACAATTTATCGAAATAAATTTCAAATTATTGTGGACCAAAAAACAAATACCAATAATTAACGATAATCGATGACAAGAATCTACCTGAAAACTATAAAATCTAAAAAAAAGATATCTAAAGTAATTTTATTGCGTTTAAATTGAGAAAAAATGTTATAAATAAGATTTCGAGTAAAAAAAAAACTATGTATCTAAAAGCAGAATAATATATACCTACCCTATTTACCAGTGCATTAATTATTTTTTAATCAAATTTTAATTACATAGGTATAAAGATATTTCTAATGAACACGTCATAATTTGTCGTGTGTATTTATATACATCAGACAACCAGTATAATAAAGAAATTTTAAAAGTATATATAATATACCTACTACACATATGTACTCTTGTACATACATACAATGAAAATAAAAAAATTTAAAGTTCATTGCACAAAACTAGTAAAACCCAGTTTAGTTAAAATGCATATAAATTAAAAAATATCTAAAATTTTTGATTTCCAAAAACAAAAAATTTGAAAAACAAACAAATATAAACATAAACAAAAAAAAAAAAAAAAACACTTAGTTAACATACATAAATTAATTAGGTAGTTAATATAATTATGTAGATTCGTTGCAGTTTATCTCTAAATTATTTATGTTTTTTTTTTTTTTTTTAAATTTTATATTTATCAACCAGTTTGATGTGAATTTTAAATAAATTTACATGTATGACTAATATAATACTGTTGTAACTTATACTTATTTTTTTTCTACATACATATAAATAGGTATATCAATAAAATTACCGGTTACAACCTGCCTTATAAAAAAAAAAAAAAAACTACATATAAATTGATACCTGTTTTTATTCATTTTGTTCGATGGAAGTGTAAGAATTTATAACATAAAACGCATTGAAAACACAACGACAACAAAAATAGGGAATCCCATATGATCAACGTTTATACTTATGCCTTAATGTGCATTGAATTTGTAAGAGATTTGAGTATTCTTCATCAATGATTAGGTGGTAACATGAGAACAGCAAGCGACATGACATTTGGTTGCTCAATGGTTTAAGAGCATTACTCCGGAAAGGTAAAGGTTCCGTGGTTCGATTTCCGGCCGTGTTGAATGTCGTTTTTCATGTTTTTCAGTTACATACAAATTTAAAATAAACTATAGCTTTTAAAACAGATTATTATTGACATGAATTGATATTTTTAAGTTGAATTTGAATATAGAGTTCATTCAGTTCCAACACATAAAAACTGACAAAAAATTAATCAATTTATATATACAAAAATGTTTTCACTTATATCGTCAAGCCAATCAGAATCATTTGATTCTCATAATCCTTTTCCTTCAAATCACTTTAAAAAAAATTTTTTTTTTTCAATTCGATGATTGTTCATAATTGTAAATTTAAACTGCGTGATCATTCAAATCGTATTCGAATTAAAGTGTAAACATCATAAATGATTTTTTTTTATTTTTTCATAAGTCTGTCGTATCTATTTTACGTTTTTAAATGACTAATTAATATATTAAAAAAAAAAACGTAAATAAATAAAAACTGAAAAAAAAAAAAAAAAAAACTTATCACGTGACACGTGAAAGGTGGAATAATTAAAATATACATGGGATTACGTTGTAATCAAGATATCCAAAAGCCACATGTTTAAATTAGTTTGTTTGTTTTTTTTTTTTTTGTAACTTTTTAGTGAAATTTCTATTTTTAAACAAAATCAACAAAAAAATAAACTGATATAATTTACGTAGGTACATCACCATTTTGTCGGGTTTTTTTCTCTTTGTGGTCAAAAATGATGATTATAGGAAAACCCTCAAATTTCTAAACCAAAAAACAAACAAAAACTTATTTTATTGACGAAAATAAAAATTGAAAAATTTTTGAAAAATAAAAAAAAGGAATATATTTTTTTTTTTTTGACAGTCAGAAGGTTACCAGAACTTTCAGAAAAATAAAAAAATCTAAAACAAAAGCAAATAGCTTTCCTGTTTTTTAAAAATGTTTTTCAAAGTCAATGTAAGTCAATGTTCAAATAAATTTTGCTTTCCTTGTGTAAATTCGTGACTAAAATCAAAATTTTATTTTTTTTTTTTATTCACTTTTTACCGCCTCTTAGTTAAGAATTTCTAATGTACATATCTATAAATGATAGAATTGCATAGTGAATTGCAATTTAAAATTTATTTTATCGATGGCATAAAAAAATGCAATAAATTCTTGTTTATTGTATAATATTTCGTACCTACACTCTTTTAAATTTATTCCTATAATATTATTTTTTTTTTGTCATGTAAAAGGAAATATTTTTTATATTTTTATCACATACGTCATTATTTTTGAGGTAATCGGACAAGTTATAATTTTCTTACTTCTGTTTACGTAATTATTACCCTTATTTTGTAAATTACATACGTATACTACATAAGTATATCTATTGCCCGCAAATTATGACCTTTTTAATTCAACTATGTCACTACTTTCAAGGCAAAGCAATAAATTCTGTTACTGTATCTTACAATTTATCACATGCAAATTGCAAAACTTGTTTTTTTTTTTCTTTTTATTCTTGAAGACAACATTTTTTTCCATCAAGTTCTTCCTGCATTGTTTTTACATATTTTATTTACGAATATAAAAGCACCTTTAGCATGCTATATATAAGATTTTTGCTTACGTATATGACAGCTCTTTGTTTAAAAAAATTCTTGAATTTATAAGAAAATAAAAAAAAATCATATGTTATATGTTCTTTTCAATCTTGTTTCGATAATGTTACAAATCGAAATCCTTCAATTAATTAGTAAATAATGCACTTAAAGAATTCAATTAAAAAAAATTATTGCAAATAAAAATCAATGTAGAAGATATTAGATACTTCACAGTGTAGATACCGTTTGAAAAAAAAAAAATAAATAAATAGAAAATAAAATCCACAGTTTAAATGTTCATCAGACGATTGACCTCTTTTTTGTTTGCTATTTTGATTTTGAAAATCAAAATATTTACAAAAGTCGTATAAAAGATAGTCGATGGGTAAATAAAAAGTTGAATTCATCACATATAGTATGTATGTATGTTATAAATAGGTATCTCATTGATTCAATTAAGATAAGATTCGAAGTTAATATGTATTATTTTGTACTCTGAAAAAAAAAAAAAAAAAAAAAAAAAAACTGTCATACCTGTGAAAGCCAAAAAAAAAAAAAAAATAAATAAAATAAAATAAATACGGCAAGAAAAAAAAAATTAAAACAAAAATAAAACACTCGAATTGCAAGTGTTTTTTTTTTTTTTTTTGTGATATGTATACATACATACATATATGAAAACCTTGAGAATCGTGTAATTGCACCTACTGAACACCTATTGAATATGAAATAATATTTTGATTTTAAAATTTCGTAAATTCGCAAAGCAAAATATTTATTGATTTCGATGATTTTTATATAACGAATTCGAAAAAGATATTCGTTGAAGATTAGAAAAAATTTCAATAAAATGAAATAATTAAATTATTGTAAAAGTTGAAATTGAAATAAGTGTAGAAAAAAGTCCAAGCCTAAAAACAACATTCCTCCTTGACTCTCTTTCCTTTGTATTTTATTTCGCCTTTTACCCTCTTCATCTTCTTCATTTCCAGTTTTATCCTTTTTTCTCTTTTAAACTTTTTTTTTTTAGCCCTCAGGCCTCACCTCTAGCTACTACAGTGAAATTATGACCCAATAAAAATTGATTTAAAAAAAAAATTGAATTGAAATTTAAAATTGAAAGCAAAAGTAGCGCGTAAAAATCACTTAAAGCTTTTTTATTAAAGCTTAATTTCATTTTTACATAACAATTTTTTTTTTTTTTTTAATTTTAAATTTCTACTTTTTTTACTCTTGAAAGTTTTTTGAGAATCGAATTAAAATTTTCCATTTGAAATTTTTTTTTTACAATTCTAAGAAAGCCATTTTTCGAGATTTTTTTAAATTTCTGCGATTTTTTAGAATTTTCAAAAAATTCCAAATTCTAGTGAAAAGCAGTTAAAAAATCTTGATTTTGTGCCATAAAATTATAAAAAAAAAGTTTTTTTTTAAGCGGCAAATTTTTAATTAATTTTTTTCTAGTACCCAGAGTTATAACAAAAAAAAAAAAAAATGTTCGTTATGTAAATAATTCTAATATTTTTTTTTTTGGGGTAAAAAAATTCCATTCATAAATTATTTGCATAATATTTGAATAAACATACGTAGATACACATACGATTAAATTTCATGAACCTGAAAAATTTCAATTGTACAAAATATATATATATTTTTTCGTGATTACATATTTATTTAAAATAGGACACGGTCATAATAATTTTATTTTTTATTTTTTTTAAATTACAGAATACTCGTATTATTCACATTTCAAGGTAGTACACCCACGTACATACATACTTATATTTCTTAAATCCCTTTAAGATACCCTATAATTATTTTTTTAATTAAATAAATAAGATTTATAAACAAAAGAGATAAGAGAACAAAATGTAATAAAAACACAAAATTTTATTACATATTATTCGTCCTTAAAAAATTATTGCTAAAACATACTATGTAATTTTTCTTTAAATTTATTTTAGGTGATCTTTTAACTCCACCCCATTTATCTTTTATAGGGAAACGTGCACATGTGAATTAATTCACGTTCTATTTGTTTTATTTATTTTTATTTTTTTTTATTGCTTTTTTTTTTTGGTTTTTATGATAATTTGTCTTTTATTTTTTTTTTTTTTAAAGGACAAATATTTAAATTAAATTTTTTAAAAATTGTTTTATGATTTGAATAATTTTTAATATGATTGTTATGATGTAATTAATAATAACAGAAAAAAAAAAGTATCTAAATATATAATTTTTTGATGTAATAAAATTTATCTTAATTTTTTTTTTTTTGTTTTATTTATGGATCATTCAATGTTTGTAACGAATTTTAAATAAAATTACACATATTATGTGCATTAATTCGGAAGAGTTTTGTTTTTTGTTTTACTTTGAACTTGATATTATGTGAAGATAAAATCTTTTTTTTTTTTTTTTTTCAATATTTACATACGACATATCTATAGAATTACGTTTATAATAGGATAATTTTTCAAAGTATAAAAAACTAAAACAAATAGAAGTAACCATTTTTGTTGATTCTGTCTGTTGATGATATGTTTTTAAAATCTATTTTTTACATATGAAATATGACGTAATATTGGTTTTTTTTTTTTCTGTTTAATTTAAATTATTTTATAACATTCGTAACAACAATCTACATATTTACTTCTATTTTGACATCAATTTTACACTTCAAAAACACATCTAATTTAGGTTAATTTTGATGAAATAGAAGAGAAAAAAACTAGAAAATTTTTATTTTTCAAATATGTATAGAAATTTATTGTACATACACACGTGTAACATTTAGTATGTGCATGCGTGATTATATTTTCATGGGAAAGAGAGAAAAACCAACAACAAATTTATTTTCAAATTCAGTATAAAATATTACTTTTGGTTTTTCAATTTTATTTTTGTCATTTTATCACACTTTCAAGAATCTTTAAGAAGCTTTCAATTGTAAGCCGGGGAATTATGTGAATTTTTAGAATTAAAAATCACGAAAGATTCAGATAAAAAGTGAGTTCCATCAAAAGAATATTCTAAATTAACTTCTAACACATATCATTTTTTTTTTTTTTTTTTTGAATTATTAGAAAATTCACACCAAAATTGGAGATCACATTTGAATTGTGATATTTTTTTCTTCCGTTTTATTTCAAGACGACGATTTTTTTTTTTGAATACGGGCCCCAGGATCAAACAATTTTCAAGCACTTTTTACTTTTGAAACTATGTCGATCCAAGTCGTGAGTTAATTATTTTGAAATTTTAACTTGAAATCAATACTAGTGGTTTGTTTTGGCTTGTTGGTGGGGGGATGCAAATATCCATGAACACTCTGACGGGAGAGTTCATTTTACTCAGCACCCTGTCTCTATAGTAAAATCTTCTCGCTTTCTTAATAGGTCTAGAGGTTGAGAGCAGATGTTTTCCATTCTCATTACGTCAATACTATTAGTACTAATTTTTTTTACATATTGACATACATAGTTATAATTTTACTTTCACTTTTAACGATCTTATTTCTACACTTTTTTTTAGCCTGGTGTGGAATCGGTGTCGAATGATTCAAACTAAAAATTAATAACCAAAGAATTGTGACCTAAAGTGAAATTAAAGAATGTATTGAAATATCTAATTGCAGCAGAATTGAATTGCAAACTTGTAGCCCTTGCGCATCTTAATTTAAAATCTTTAAACTATATACTTTAGGATAAACTAGACGTACGTACCTACATTCCAAAAAGCTTCAAAGTCTTCCAAGGACCCTGATCACTTAATTACTTTTACATAAGTCTTGTATTTTTCTTATTAAATCATAAAAAAATTGTATATTTTGATGTTGTTTGTTTAAAACTATTGTTTTTTTTTCTTCTTTTTAATCAAAAAAAAAAAGGAAGTATTCCAATTCAAATATTGTAAAAAAAATATTATTTTTTCGTCACTTTTTTGTTCAAAATATATAATCAACAAAATACATATTTAAACATCTTGCAAAACAAGATTGATGGAAAGCTAATTAAAGTTAATTAAATTTGAAGAAAAACATTGTTTAAGAATTTTTCTGTCACATGATTTTTGTTTTTCTTTCAGGTATATTTTTTGTTTCTTTCCAAGACATGTGATCAACAAATTAATTATTAATATTTTTCTTTTTCAAATAGATTTTAAGGATAAAAAAAATGTAAATAAATTTTTAAATTATTGATGATGCATTGACATGTGATATTAAAAATTAACAAAACACAAAAAAAAAAAAAATCTTGAATAATATCTACTTTTTTGTTGTTGTTGTTGTTGTTGTTGTTGGAAAAACAAAATACGTGTGTTAAAATGACGTAAAATATTTTTTTCTATCAATCATGAATTATTTTTAAGAACAATAGTATACATTTGAATAAACATCGCATATAACTAGATTTGATTAAATAATGAAAAAAAAAAAAAAATAAACAATAATAATAAGAAAAAATTTAGTTAATAGTGTCTGTGAAATTTTTAACAAATTTTTTTTTGGAAAATAAAAAAATATTTAAACTCATTTGTTCGAAACGAAACAGTTTAATTTTGACAGGTTAAAAAAAAACATGTGTGTAGTGTAATTTTTCAAAATATCTATTAGAAATTTTTTTTTTCGGTAACGATAAAAGAAAATGCTTTATATAAGTTGGAATTTCAATATAATTTTTTTTTTTTTTTTTTTTTTAACAAAAATTTTTAAAATAAAGTAGGTAGTTTAGAATTTTACTTTTGAGGTCAATGTCTCAAGTGTATAGTTAAATTTTTTCAATGGTAGTAAAGGTCAAATTTCAAGTATACCATGATATACTCAATGGAGAAAATTTTTCAATAATGTTCTTTCTATTTTCATTTTCTTTGTTCTAGCCTTATTTTACTCCTATACTTGAAGTCAGCTTAAGCCCCAGGTCCCTCTACCTTGATTCACGTCTAATTCTTTTAGATCGCGTTCAATTGACGTCAGCTAAATCAAACATGATCTGCCTAAGTCTCGTCTTGGCTTTATATTAATATTTAACGTTTCACGTTTAATTTTAGTGCCAATGTAATTATGTAATTCTATTTTTTTCTACGTCAAAAAATTTATTTTTTCATGGCTTAACAGACTTAATCACAATAGCTTTTAAGCCACTAATTTATTAATTTAATTTTGAATTTAATTTAATAAATGTGACTGCACTTCAATTGAAAATTAAATAATTAGTTATTATATAGATACTTGCACATTTTTCGAATTTAATTTGATAACAAATTTCCGTTACAAAAAAAATGAATTACTTTTAAATTGATTAATGATAAAATCAGATAATTTTCGGAAATTCAATTAAAATTCTTTTGATGTTCAAAAAAAAAAAAAACTGAACACTAGCGGAAAATTAGTCACTTAAATTTTAAAAATTTATGTGATAAAATAATTAATCGAAAAATGTGAAATTTGTTGTGCAAATGTAATTTCATTTTTAAAAAAAAAAATTTATTTCACATTTTGAGTTTCTTCCACTTTTAATTTGTCGCTCGTGTCATAGGTTTTTAGTTTTTTTTTGCCAGAAGAGAGTTTCAAAATCTTTTGAAGTTTTTTAATTGGAGAATGCATGCATAATTGCAAAGTTCTGAATTTAAAATTCAAATCTGAATTAATTTTCTCTTTGAATGCAGTTTTTTAATAATTTTGTTCTGTTTTTTTGTCAATTTCATTGTTTTTTTTTTCTTTTGTAATTTAATTTTGAGAAAATTTATATCATTTTTTTACAGGTGACAAAATTTAGCATGGGTTTTTTTTTTTAAACACTATTTAAAAAATAGTTCTCACTTTCATTCAATTTAAAAAAAAAAATTAATCGATTTGTTTTAATTAAAAAAAAAAAGACTTGTTTAATTTTAACAACAACAAAAAAAAAATCCAAATCACTGTTTTGTCACTTGCTTACAAAATTATCAATTTTTTCCACCTTTTAAGAAATAAAACAAAATACAAAAAAAAAAAAAGAAAAAAAAAAAAATAACTGAAATAAAAAATTATTCAAAAAAAATATTGAAAGTCATTTAAGAACAGAAGGTTATTAATCTTTTAAAAGTGCCTTAGAATTATTGATACGTTCTGTACTATTGTTGTTTTTTTTTGTCTTTAAAATAAGAATTTATTCATAAATGACTGATTCACGTGTGGTGTTCAATCTGTTGTAAATTCAACGTAGAATATTTTTTTGAAAATGGAATTTATTAATTAATCATCATATGAATCAATAAATTATACCACCTGTAACAAATTAAAATTATGATTATGGAAATTTTAAAATTAAATTATTCACAGATAATGAAAAATGTCTAGTCAGGTCGAAATTAAAAAAAAAAAAAAACAAAAGAAAAATTATAACAAAAACAGAATAAGAAAAATCAGATTTGTTTTGTTCAAAATGAAAAATTAAATAAAACCAGGAAACCAAAAAAAAAAAAAAATTTAAAAAGAATGAAAATTTTGAATTGTCATAAATTTTATTATTTTCAAACAAATTCTCAGAAACCACAATTATTATTATTTTTTATTTTTTTGCTTATATTTTCGCGTTTATCTTTTTTTAAAGTTACTTTATCGTAATTACACCCACTTTCTTTTTTATTTTAATAAAAAAAAAAAATGATAACAGAATTAATAATTTTCTTGACATATTTTTTCATTAATTTTTTTTTTTTTACAGTTTTTTAATTAAAAATGGGTTTTAAAAATTCCGGTACAATGAATGTGGCTTCATCAGACCTCACATTAGATATGCCTGGTGAATATCAATATTATGGATCTGAAGAATTTATTGGTAAATTTAAAAAAAAAATCACAAAATATAGGTGTTCCTCTAGTTGCACGGTGTTTTGAGTTAAAAGATTTTCGAATTACACTGCTGAAAAATTTCGATATTCAACTGTGAATCTCGACTTAAACAGTTCTAACTTGCACCGTTTCAAGTTACACGGAAGTCGGAACCAATTAATCGTGCAACTCTGCAATTCGAGGAAGATCTGTAATAAAAATCAAACCGTTTTTTTTATCAATTCAAAAACAAAATAAAAAAATATATAATATTATCCTTTTACAGTTACTCAAAATAAAGATGAATCAACAGTAAAACAAATAAAATCTCTTGGTCCATGGTGTAAGAAAAAATTTGAAAATGTTTTTAGAAAAAAAACACTTTATAAACGTGTACCAATATTAAATTGGTTACCTAGATATAATGGTGAAGATGCAATAGGTGATTTAGTTGCAGGTTTTACAGTTGGTTTAACTGTTATACCACAAGCATTAGCATATTCTGGAATAGCTGGTCTACCACCAGCGGTAAGAATGAAATTCTTTATAAAAAAATTAATTTTTTTTTTTGAAAAACTAATAAATTTTTTTTTTTTAAATTTTCTTCTTTACAGTATGGTCTTTATGGATCATTTTTAGGTTGTTTTATTTATATATTTTTGGGTTCCTGTAAAGATGTCCCAATGGGACCAACAGCAATAGCATCATTATTAACATTTCAAACTGCCAGAGGTGTTTGGCAAAGAGCTGTTCTACTTTCATTTTTAACTGGTCTTATTGAATTAACAATGGGTATTTTTGGATTAGGTTTTTTAATTGATTTCGTTTCGGGACCAGTTAGTTCAGGTTTTACAAGTGCTGTTTCACTTATTATTTTAACATCACAAGTTAAAGATATTTTTGGTGTTAAAGCTCAGGGAAAAACATTCATTGAATCATGGATATCAATATTTAATGATATTCATAATATTCGTATTGGTGATACAATAATGGGTATATCATGTATTATTGTACTGCTTTTAATGAGAATTATGGCAAATACAAAAATTGGTCCAAATGATGATAATGAAAAGAATATATGTCATAAAATAATTAATAAAGTATTATGGTTGGTGGGTACAGCTAGAAATGCTGTTCTTGTAATCACATGTGGAGCAATTGGATCGTATATGTATAATAATGATAGTACTAAAGATCATTTAAAATTAATTGGTCATATTCCTGAAGGATTACCAAATTTTCAAGTACCACCATTTAATGTACCACCCACACTTAATGAGACAACAGGTGATATTATCACAAAAGGTGAAACATTCTTTGAAATGATTGAACATATGGGATCTGGATTAATTGTTGTACCATTGATTGCATTATTAGAAAATATTGCTGTGTGTAAGGCATTTGGTAAGTTTGAAATACAAAGGATATGTGTTGAAGGATCTTATTTTGAACGTTTTTTTTTTTTATTCTTTTTTTTGCAGCAAAAGGTAAAACAGTTGATGCAACACAAGAATTAATTGCAATTGGTACAGCAAATATTGCAAATTCATTTGTACAAGGATATCCAGGTTCTGGTGCATTAGCACGTGCAGCTGTTAATAATGCAAGTGGAGTTCGTACTCCTCTTAGTAATTTATATACAGGATGTTTAGTGATATTAGCTTTATTATTTTTTACACCATATTTTTTCTTCATTCCAAAGGCTACATTAGCTGGAATTATTATTGCAGCTGTTATATTTATGATTGAAGTGAGAGTTGTTAGACTGATGTGGAGGAGTAAAAGTAAGTTTAACATTATTTTTTAAATATAACTTTTATCCACTCACTAACCCTTGAACTTTGTGTGTGAGAATGACGTTCGTGACGAAAGTGTGAAATTTTGGGAAGAGTTTTAGGGTAGTAAACGTAGATGGTGTATATGGGGTTTTTTTGATTTGAAATGAGTGAATGGGGAGCTTTCCGATGGGGTAAAAAAAATTTGTGTTTTTGAGGTGACGGGTGGTAATTTATAAAAGTTATTTTTAATATATTTTATTTGAATTTTAAATGAAGTTTCTGGATTTTCTTTTTTTTCTTTTAATGAAATTTATTTTATATTTTTACAGAATCTGATCTTATACCAGGATTAGCTGCATTTATTGCCTGTTTAGCTTTACCATTAGAATTAGGTATTCTAATTGGAATCGGTATTAATATTGTTTTTATTCTTTATCATGCTGCCCGACCTAAATTAGCTTTAGAATTTTTAGCGGTAAGTTTTTCATTTGAAATTTTTTTAATTTAAATTTTTATTTTCTAATGATTTTTTTTAATTTTTTTTTTTTTCATTTTTTCAAATTACAGACCGGTGATGGTACCAAATATTTAATGCTTACACCCGATCGTTGTTTAATATTTCCATCAGTTGATTTTGTTAAGAAAATCATTAATAAACATGGTATTAGATCAACATTACCTATTGTTGTCGATTGTACACATATTTATGGTGCTGATTATACAGCTGCAAAAGCAATTTCATCATTAATTGATGATTTTAAAGAACGTAAACAAAATATATTTTTTTATAATTTAAAACCAAGTGTTGCACAAGTTTTTGAAGGTATATCATTAGATATGATGGTATTTTATGATTATACATCATTAGAAATGGCAATTACTGGAAAAGAGGCATAAAATTTAAAAAAAAAAAAAAACAAAAAGAAAATTTGTAATTATTTTAATAAGAAAAAAAAAAATTATACAATTTTTTTTTTTTTTTTGTATCTAAAATTCCTATAAAATTTAATATTAGAATTTAAAAAAAAAAAAATTTATATTTAAAGGATAATTCTTTATATTTTTTTTTCTCATATTATTTTTTTAAAAATAAAATGAACAATTTTTAAAGAAAAATAGATTTATTTTTGTAAGGAAAAATGTGTCTATTTTATGAGCGATTTTAGTCGTTTTTTTTTTTGTAGAAATTTAAAAAGTATTCCTTTTTTTATTATTTATTTATTTTTACCACAACACATTTGTAATGCAAAATATATAATTTTTAGTTTAAGAAAATTTTATTTAAATAAATAAAATATATTTTTGTAAGAAAATTTTTTTATCTTTGTATTTTATTTTCCATTCTCCCACTTTCGAAGTTAAGTTTTATAAGTAGTATGGATATGGCGTTTCTGGACCTGGCTCTGGCTCAATGACGTCATTTTCACACAAAAATTTGCATACTTTCAGGCGGTGACGTCATTTCCACACAAAAATTTGCATACTTTCAGGCGGTGACGTCATTCTCACACAAAAATTTGCATACTTTCAGGCGAACGCGACAGCTTGAACAGGTCTAAAAACAGCTCTGAAACAGCTTAAACAGGTCTAAAAACAGCTTTAAAACAGCTTAAACAGGTCTTTGAGCAGCTCAGTAGATGAAATAATAATGATATACAACTCTTACACACGTATCTATTTATAATAATATAAAAGTATCAAATCCTTTTCTGTATCGTCCACATTCTAATGAACTATCTTTGTTTATTACTAAAAATAGATACGTGTGTAAGAGTTGTATATCATTATTATTTCATCTACTGAGCTGCTCAAAGACCTGTTTAAGCTGTTTCAGAGCTGTTTAAAGACCTGTTTAAGCTGTTTTAAAGCTGTTTTTAGACCTGTTTAAGCTGTTTCAAAGCTGTTTTTAGACCTGTTCAAGCTGTCGCGTTCGCCTGAAAGTATGCAAATTTTTGTGTGAGAATGACGTCACCGCCTGAAAGTATGCAAATTTTTGTGTGAAAATGACGTCACCGCCTGAAAGTATGCAAATTTTTGTGTGAAAATGACGTCATTGAGCCAGAGCCAGGTCCAGAAACGCCATATCCCTACTACTTTTATACAATCAAAAGAATTTTTTTGTTTTGTTTTAGTAAAGTCCTTTGAAATTAAATGAATTTCAATTAGAACATTTTGGATTACAGGACATTCTTATGCGTTTTTTTTCTTATTCATTTTCACTGTTCGAATACGGTTTTTTTCAAGAGTGTATTGTTCGGGAAAATAAAAGAAATCCATTTTTTTTTCAGTATAGATTCTGGGAGATCTAGAAGTGCTTGGAATATGAAATATATTATGTAGTTTCGAAGTCAGAAAGTACGGCACAGCCTTTAATATATTATTTTGGTTTTTAGTTCCTTTTGAAATGTTTACTTTTCATTTTATTCAGATAATTTTTTCGGAAAACCATAAAAGATATCACAGTATTTTTTTTTTTTACTTGTAGGTTGCAATATTGGCTGTGAATTGAATGACGAAAATTTTAAGAAATAAAACTACTCTTGAACTACAAACAAATTCAGTCCTTTCAATTCACTTACTTGTTTGTGAAATTTCATAAAAATCGTCGAAGTTATTCTCAAATAGAACATACCTAAAGTTGTACATATGTATGTATATGTAAAATGACCCTAGTTACCACACCATCCTTTTAAATTAAGCAGTAGATTCACTGAAGGCTAATATTCCTTTTTCGAGAAGCATTACATTGGTCTTATGTCAGTGATAAAAAGGAATATTCAACTAGGATTTAAGAAAAATTAGACGGAAATCCTTTAAAAAACCTTTGTTCAAAATCTAGTTCGATTGTGACTGAAAAATAAGTGTTAAAATTTCGAAAATTAATTTTCCCATTCGAAACAATTTTTTTTGGTGTTTTTTTTTTTATAAAATTGTTTTATTTTCAATTTTTTTTTTTTTAGCCTTTACATATCAGCGCTATAATGATAGTTAATTTTTGTTTTTGTTTTTAATTTGTTACAAATAAAACTGAATAAAAATTTTCTTTTATATTTTATTGTACAATTCGTTTTTTTCTTTTCTTTTATTTTCGAATTAAAAAAAAAAAAATTATTAAATTTCTATTTTGATTGATTTTTACCCTTTTTGTTTTTATTATTTGTGAATAAATTTTCGTTTTGTTTTTTTTTTAAAAACATAATTAAAAATTATTTTTACATACATTATTAAATTTAATTATGTAATTTTTTATTTTTTTTATTTTTCATTTTTTGCGTTATGAATTCGTAATTTTGTTTTGAAAAGAAACGGAGAAAAAAAAATAAAAAGTAAAATAAAATTATAAATTACAAACTAAATTTTTTTTTTTTTGTTTTTATTTTTAAAATATTTAATATATATATATATATAATTTTTTTGTTTAAAATTTTTTTTTTTACAGTTCTTTTTCGATTTAAAATTAATTTAAAACAACAACAGCAACAACACCGTGCAAATACAGAAAATTTTTCAATATGATTATTATTTTTTCACCTTCACATTTCCAATTAAAATTAATTTTTATTTTATTTTTTTTTTTTAGAAATTTTCAATTATTACTGTATTTTTTATTGTTGTTGTTATTGTTTTAAATTAAAAATAAATCATATAATAATTATTAACTAAATAAAATATTAAAATAAAATTTTAATAATTAATAGTTTAAATTTATAAATTTTTTTGTTTTTTATTTTAATATAATTTGAAAAAAAAAATGTACGCCTTAATTATTTTTTTTTTTTGTCGAAAGAAACACATTACATAAATAAAAAATATAAACCATACAAATTAATTATTATTTTCGTTTTTTTTTTCTTTCTTTATTATTTTTTTTTTTCGAACATAAAACTAGAACAGATGGAACGAATTGAAACAAAAATAAAACACAAATAAATTAATTGAAAAATTTAAAACATAGCATGAAATTTTGTTTTGTTTTTTTTTCAATAAAAAGAAAATATTTTTATTTTTTGTTTAAAATTTAAAAAAAAAAAAAAGTGTAAATAAAAAGTGTGAATTTTTTTAAAAAAAATAATTTTAAAATAGAAAATATGATCACAGTCAATATTTTCATTTCTTTTTTATTTGTCTTTAGAAGGGAAATCTTTTATTTCGAAGACAATTTTTCATTTTTGTCATCAAAATTTCAAAGTTTAATTTTCGAAATAAATTTGAATAAATTCTGATTTAAACTTCAAATATTTTTAACATTTAAAAATTTTTATGTTTTTTTTTTTTTAAATAAAATTCTAATATAGTGAAAATTTAAATAATTTTTCTTATTGTTTTTTATTTTAAAAAAATTTTGTTCCTTTTACATTTTTTATCGTTTAACAAATTTCTTTATTATTTTTTTTACATAAAAAAAATATGTATGACATACAAATATGAAAAAAAAAAATTATAAATAAATTGACAAAATAAAAAAAATAATAATAATTAAACAGAAAATTACAAATAAAAAATAAACAAAAAAAAATTACAAAAAAAAGAAAAATTATTTTCTTTTTATGTGGCAGCGATTAAAAAGCATATTAATTATTACAATTAAGCGACAAAACATTATTTATTGTTCGTTTAACATTTTTTTTCTTTTCTACAACAATTTTTTTTCTTTATTTTGAACAGTTAATTAATTAATTTAATCACGTTTATTAAACAAAGTCAATTATTTATATTATGTAAATTTGTTTTATTTTTTTTCTCTTTAATAATTATCATCTATAAAAACATTTTTAAGCATTTTTTTTTTCATTGTATAATTTTTTTAAGATATTTTAAAAAGATTTTATTTTTTTTTTTATTTGTTTCCACACAAAATTGTGTGTTTATGTTTTTTTTTTATGTTTTACTAAATTTAATTTAATTTTTTTTTTTTTTTTTGTTATATAATGCAAAAAGGCCAATTAGCTAATATGTGTAAGTATAATTTTTTTTAAAAAATTTTTCAATCATAAGATTAGATTAATAAATTATGTGAAATATTATTATTATTATATTATTATGTATATCCTTTGATATAAATAATTGAAAAATTGTTTTGTTGTATTACTGCCATAAGCCAATTGTATAATTTCGTGTGAAATGTCCCATCCGTCTTTGACGTCCACCTGAAATATTTTGTTTATTTTTTTGGTTTTTTTGAAAAAAAATTTAAATTTTAAATTTTCTTAAAAAGAAAAAAAAAAAACATTAAAAAAAAAAACAATAAAAATAAAAGAAAAAATCATACAAAACAAATATTAATTTAGGCATTTTTTTTTTTGATATATATTTAATAAATTTTAGAACAATTTCTATATACTTCTTTTTTTTTTTTTTTTGTTTTTATTTTTTTATAAATTTGAAAAAAAAAAAAAAATTACAGAAAACATGAAATAAACATCGAAAAATAAAATACCATGTATGAAAAAAAAATATATTATATAGCTAAATTTAAATTTTTTATTGAAATTTTATTAAAGCTAAAATGTGTATGTATTTTTTGTATTCATTCTATGACCCCAAAAAAAAAATATATAAATAAATAATAATAATAAAAAATAAAATTTAATATTTTGAATTAATTTTTTTTTCTTCAGGTGATTAAGAAATTTATTTCAATTTTATTTGTTTTTTTTTTAATTTAAAAATATAATTTATCAATTGAATTCGTTAAGAAGCCAATGCGAGCGATTCATATCTCAATTTTTCAATAATAAGTAAATCCTTTTGACAAAAGTTCAATACGTCTTTCGAAAAATGGTTTTTAAAAGCTTTTTTCCGTTAGTACTACTTGTCCATTAAAACTAACGTAGATGTACCAAAAAAAAAAAAAAAATTAAAATCACACTTGTCGAAACATATTGAACTTTTGCTGATCCTTTAAACAATAAAAAAAAAATATTATCGTTTTTTAATTAAATTTGATAAAAATCAGAAAATTTCACAAAAAATTAACTTAAAAGCATTGGCTTCTCTAAAGACGTTCAATCACGAAATTTAATTTAAAAAAAAAAAAAAAATTAATTCAAAATCTAATTTAAAAGAAAGAAAAAAAAAAAAAGTAATTAAGCTAAAAAAAAAAGCAACATATTGAAAAAATTTATAAAGAAAAAAAAATGTATATAAAAGTGAAAGATCTACAAGGAAGAATACAATAATGATTACGACATGAATGTGATTATAAATTTTTGTGTGTGTGTTTGTGTTTTTTTAATAAATTTTTTTTTAACACCAAAATGTAATAAATGATTATAATTATAAAAGAATGTAAAATTGATAAATGATAATTAAAATTAATTTTTAAAGAAAAACAAAAAAAAAAAAAAAATATGAAAAAAATTTGAAAAGAATTAAAAAAATTACCCATTTACCTAATTAGTTTTTTTTTTTTTTTGTAATTAAATTCTATTCATAAAGATAAAAATCATTACTTATGATGATGATCATTTAAATTGTAATAAAATACAATATATACAAATTATAGATATGTAATTAATTTTAATGTTGAAAAAAAAAAGAGTGTAAACAAGAGAATCTGAAAAATAAAAAATTATGGTTTTTCCCTACACACTATATTTTTGTGTTTTTAATTTTTCACTGTCTTTTGAAATAATTTAACGATTGTATCTATTTATAAAACAATTTGAGTTAATTACGTTGTGAATTTTATCTTAAAAATCATCTAAAATACATAATTTTTTTTTTTTTTATTTTAAAATTATCTGAGATATTTAAATGGGATAAGTTAAGTGGTTTGTGCTGTTTGTTATCAGAAAACAAGTCCACTTAAAGGAGACTGCTTAAAGTCTTGCTAAAGGTGAATGTCCTTCGTCAAAGTGGGACAGTTAGATTTTAAAGAATTAAAATATTTTTCTTTTGATATACATTCAACCCTTTCAATACTGATTTTTTTTTTTTTAAAGAAAAAGAAAAAAAAATTATACTTTTTTTTGTGTGTTAAGCTAATTTGTTGCAAAAAGATTTGAAAAGGATGAGAAAGGAAGAACCACTGTTTAATGGGGACAAAAAGTAATTATTTTACGACTGATATTTAAAAAATAATAAGACAATAACCCTCCACAATAAATTCCAAAATATTGGAATGCTCTATAAAGACTGAAAAACTGAAATAAAAAACGAATGAAATTTATGTAAGAAATTTTTCCTGACAGTTTTCAAAGTGTAAAGAAATACGTTTGGATTTAGGGAAAAAATTAAGAATGAATCTGTTTGACAGGAAAGATTGGAAAACTGAAGTAAAACGTGAATGCAACTTATGGGACATTTATGTCCTGTCAGTATTGAAAGAGTTAAACATCAATGTTCGAAGCGAGAAAAAAAAAATTAATGATGAAATCTATTTGACAAGATATATGTGCAAAATTTATCAAATTTATATCTCACTGAATTATTTTCAAAATAATATGCTGGAAATTTTTCAAAATTTCATCCATTTTTTCGTGCTTTTTGCTTCTTTGTATTCCTTGTACGTAGTCTACAAAAGTTGAAGTAATAGCTCCTCAAATATTTCGCTTTTACAGTCGATTCAAGATTTTCAGTTCATTGTAATTTTAAACCAGATCCTTTCATCATTTTTTTCGTACAAGAATTCTTTTTTTTTTAAATTTAAGACGAGTCGAATCCATCTATGTTCCATGAAAATTCGACTATTTTGTTTACAATTCAAATTAAGGCTTCGAAGTACATTAATTAAATTTAATCAAGAAATCAGAACTCCTATGTTTTTCTAATTTAAACTATTGAATATGCCAAAAATCATACATTTACGCTTTTTGAAATTCTTTTTTTCAAAATATTCAGAACACATATTCTATCAATTTGAAATATTTTTTTTACATGAAAAATGTGAATATGATAAATGAAAATGATATAAATTTTATTCTGCGTTAATTTTATTAGTATGGAATCCTTAAAAGAAAAAAAAAAGGCGAAAATTTGCATTTTTTTTTTTTAATTTGAAAAATACGAAAATAATTAAAAAAAAAAAAAATTAAAAATCAACCAAAAACTGTAGAAAAAAAAAATTAATGAATAAAACAAAATCACAATAGATCCCAAATAAAATCAGCGAAATAAAAGCGAATATATTTACAAAGCAGAACTGAAAATTAAAAGAAATTAAATAAATTTAAAAAAAAAATATACTATAATACAATTAGATTTTGAGATAATCAAAAATATAAAAAAGAAAGCGCTAATAAGCAATAAAAAAAAAAAAAATTGTGCTTTAATTTTAAATTATTAATTTTTTTAAATAAAAAGAAAAAAAATAAATTGTAATTGGTAGTACGTACTGTTTTGAATCTTAAGATACTTTTTATTTTTTTTTTTGTTTTTTTTTTTTTTGTTTGAATTATATTGATGGTTCGCTTTATTTACGCTGGTTCAGACGGGAAAGGCGTACTGTAAAATATTGGAAAATCAGTTAGAAAAAATATTCTAATTTATTTATTTGAATAAGTTAATTAATTAAATTATACAACAACAAATGTGTAACAAACAAAAATTTTATAATACATTTGAAGTTTGATCAAAAATTTAAAAAAATTTCTATAGACAATTTTTTTTTTTGATAATTTTTTTTTTTCACTTTAAAAAAATTCGATATAATTTTGAATTTTGTGTTTTTTTTTTTTTTAATTTCAAACTTCAAATGAAAATTTATTTTTTTTTAGAATACAAAATACAAAATTAAATTTTTTATGTATTTTATATATTTATGAAATTTTTGTTCTCAGTACGCACTTAAACAATACAATAATACAAAACAAATATTATATTAGTTTTTTTTTTTTTATATAAACACACACTCCCACACAAACACACGCACAATATCAATTTTTTATTTTTTTTTAAATTCCAACATTCACAGTCCTAAAACAAATTGTCCATGCTGTAAATTTTGTTAAAATAAAATTTTATTTTAGTATCTTTTTTCACACATTGCTTAAAAAACTAAATTAAATTAAAGGATCTAAAAATATTATTTTTTTTTTATAATTTCGAATTTTTTTTGATTTTAAAAATTTAACAGTTTTAGAAAAGAAAAAATGCATTTATCACACTCATAACAGGCACAAAATTTGTTAGTTTCACACAAAATTTAAGATTCAATCTAAAATAGATTTTTTTTTCTTCTAATGTATGTAATTGTAAAAGTAACACAGGATTCGTTGTTTAGCTAATTTTCCGGGGGAAAAAATCTGTTTTGATCTGTGCCCATCTTCTTTATATTTTTTCAAAAAACAAAAAGAAACAAAGAAATGAGCTAAGAAGAAATTAAGGTCCTCTTTTCAAATTTAAAACAAACTATACTTTAAATAAATTTCTGTTTTTTGTTTACATTTCAATTTTTCAGAATTTAAATAAGATTGAAGAATATCGATTCAGAACATTCCCCTGAAACTGTGAATAAATGATTTCGAATTGGTGTTAAACTTCAAAATTGAAAATTAAAGATCAGAGTTTCGAAAAGAGTACTAAAGTTTAAAAAAAAATTAAAATTGACAAGAAAATAGCTTATGAAAACTCATGATAACTTGAGTAGGTCAAGGCTCTAAATGAGCTGTAGCACCATACATGATAAAAAATTTAATTAAAGTTCTCTCCTTATAATCAAAAACGGAAAAATCCGGACATGACCAATATCTTTGTTAAAGATAAAACGTTCGAAAAAAATCAAATACATATGGTGAAGGTACTTTTAGACAATTTCACTGAAGGATTAACTCTTTGATCTCAAAAAACTTCCTTCAAACATGATATCACCAACAGTCGTAAAAGCTTCCACAGATCATAAAATTTTTTGACTCATTTTTTGATGTCACATAAGGACAAAATATATTTTCTTTATCTAACGGAAAACCCCCCATTTTTATATTTTCCCCCATAGATTTTGTTAGTTGATATGAAAAAGCAACAACAATCTTTAAAAAGCTTTCTAGATATGTTTTTTCTTGTTAATTAAAAATCTAAGTTCTAGAATAAAATTAAAATATAATTTTAGACTTATTTTGTTATTTTGCGACAGTTAAAAATTTTATAAGTAACGCTGAAAATATAGAAAATTATATGTTATTTAAAAAAGAGTAAAGAGAAGAACAAAAAAAATTCTAAATATAACGAAAAAAATTTTTCCTTTTTGATTCGAAGTTCATTCGAAGTTTCTTAGTAGAAAAAAAAATTTTAACGAAAAAAAAAATCTTAAAAAAATTAGAAAAAAAAAAATTTACGAACTTTTTTTTCTTGATTTTATTTAAATTATTAAACTTGGACGTTTTGTATTTCTGAGCATTTTATTTCCTAAAAAAAAAAATAATACGAAGAGAAAAAAAATTTTTGTATTAATAAAAATAATTTCCAAGAAATAGAGACGAAAAAAAAAATATTTAAATAAAATTTAGAGAGAATAAATCACCTTTGAAAGCTGGAAAAAAAGTGTAAAAAAAATAGAAAGCTTTGAAGCTGGAGGAAGATAGCTCATGCATTGTTATTTTGTGAAATTCTAAAATATTCTACAGAAGGTTAATTGTTTTTGTAAAAAATTTTAAGTGTTTTTTAAAAAAATCATAGAGAAAGAGAGAGAGAGAGAGAAGAAGAAAGATTTAATTGAAAGAGAATTATTTACTTGTGTGTTTTGTTTGACACGAAATGAAAATTCAATTGCTTTGGCCAAAAAAATTTATCTTCTGCGAAAAGCCAAAGCTTTTTTTTTTTTTAAATAAGCTTCCTTTAAAGGAAAAAAACTAACACGAAAAAACATTTCAGCATTAAATCTTGTTTAGAGCCACAAATGTACAATAAATAATAAGCTCCAAAAAAAAACTCTACAATGTCATATCTACAATGATTTAGCTTTGTTTTAGATTTTTTTTTTTTTAACTTTTGCTTTTCAATTATAGCTACCTTTTTTCTTAAAATATATATTTTTTTTTGTGTGTTTCAAATTAAAAATAAATTTAATTTAATTTAATATCGATTTGATTATTTTAGTTTATTTTATTTTATTTTTTTTTTATTTTTATTTTTTATTGTATCATTGTTGCCTTCCTTTGTATATTATTGAAAAATCTGAACTGTAGTCGTAAATCAAGATCTTTTCTTACTGTAATCACAAAAAGAAAATAAATAAAATAAAAACAAAATAATTTTAAAAAAAAAAGAAAAACAATTTTTTTTTTTTTGAAATAAGTAATTTATTTGAATTTTTTTTCTAAAAACAAAAAAAAAAAAAAAGATACTGAAGACAGATTTCTAGAATTTCTTTCGAATATTCATGTAGTAAAAAAAAGAGTTATCCTTTTGTAAACTGTAATTTTTTTCAATAGGTATCTATTTGTAGCAAAGTAACATCTTTCACATATTTTTTTTTTTCTCTTGTTATTTTGTTTATGAAAATTTTAGAACTAAAAAAAAATATATGTGCAAGAAAAACAGTAAAAGATGAAATTTATATTTTTGTTTTTTAAATATTAAAAAAAAAAAAGTTAAGTTCAAAATGGTGATACGGTTTTTGTTTTTTGTTTTTGCCAAATTTTTGTGAATTGTTTGATTGGATAGTATAAATTGTCGTTTTGATGCAGAATAAGTTTGAGTTTATTTTTGTTTTTTGGCTGAATTTTCTTGATTGAAAATAAGTATGAAATGTGATGAATGATTATTAATTTTTTTTTTTATTAAAAAATTGAAATTTGAATATAAAAAAGGAACTCAATCTTATTCTGAATTGAAACGATTAAATTAAAAAAAATTAATCACAAAAATCAAACCCAAATAACAAAGAGTGTGATAGGTGTGTAAAATATTTAAAAAAACAAAAAAATACAAAAATTCTGTGTATTTTGTGTAATTTTTAAAATGTACATAAAATTTTGTAAAATAAAAGATTTAAAAAAAAAAAAAACTGTGAAATTAGGGACAAGAAAAAAATAAACAAAACTTAAAATAAAAATTTAAAAAATCCATGTTTGATTTTAAAATGTTGCTGGATTAAGGATAACAAAAAAAAAGAAAATGTTGAAATTATCACAAAGTTCAAGGACAAAAAAAAAGAAAAATTAAAAATAAACAAAGAAAATTGTAAATTTGTGGTGTAGTGTGTATTCGAAGCGTACATTAAAACGTTGAGCAAATTATGCGAGCTAAAAAGAAAAATAAAAACCAATATACTGTGTGGTAGTGTCGTGTTGAAATGTTCTTTTTCTTTTGAAGTAGAATTTTAAGAAAATAAAAGGTACTGCTTTATATTTTTATTTAAAAAACAGTCCTAATATTTTCTGTGTTCAATGTTCTTAAGAGTTTATTCATTGTTCTGTTCCCTTTTTATTCAATTTTCATTGTTAAAAAATTGAATTTTTGTTTTTTTTTTGTAAGGGAATAATTAAAAAGTATTAGAAATTTATATCATGAATGACACCCAAACTTAAATTAAAATGAAAAAGTCTTTAGAAGTGAAATTAACCTCTAATCTTTTTAATTATTTCTCTTACAGGTTTTTATTTTCTTTTTTTTTTTTCAAAACATATCGAACGCTGGGTGGAAAATCTACCACCATTAAATTTAAATAAATGTTAATTTTCCAATTCGTAAACGTTAAAGTTTATTTTGATCGCTTCCAGAAGTAAAATGCTTTCTTCTGAGTTGTTTTTGCGCACAGGTTTTATCTCGATTTAATAAAGGAACAGAAACAATTTTTGAAAATGTTTAATTAAAAGGTGAAAATGCAGAAAAATTTCCATTGTATTTTGTTTTTTTTTTCCAACAACAATATTCCCTCATTTGCATTTTACATATTTTTTTTTCTACAACTCACGTATGGGCTTTAAAGGTGAAATCATCTAAACCATTAATTGGACCATTTTGATCATCTGTTGGATTTGGTGTTGTTGATCTACTTCCTGGTATAACAACATTATCTGGATCAAATTCAACATCATAATCATCTGGTGGTATCGGTGAAGGAGATGGTGATGGTGTTATTATCATTGGTTTATCAAAATGTGGTACAGCCATATTACCAGGTGGTAAAATAAGTTTTGGCAGTTGTGGTTTCATCTTTTCAACACGGACAACTACACGCACATATTTTTTTGTTTGTTTTGAAAATTTTTATTTTTATTTAGAAAAAAAAAGAAGAATAAAATTTGTTTTTTTCTTGGTTTGTAATTTGTTTACATTAGAATGAATTTTTTTTTTAAAAAAGAATTTTTTTTTAAACAAAGGAGTAAAGGGCGCTGAGTTGAATGTGAATGCAAAATATTGTTAGAAAATTATTTTGTTGGAATGTATTTTAGCAAAAGTGTAAATTACATGAGTGATTTTCGTTTATTTTTTTTTTTTAATTTTAGCAAAAAGCATTAGCTGATATTATGTAAAAAAAAAATGAAAAATGATTTTATGTGATGAACAATGAGGATCAAGGAGACAAAAATGTAACAGTGTGTATCAATTTTAAAAGAATTTAACGATTTTAAAAATCATCTTTAAGAAATAACATCTAACTGAAAATTAATTGTCTTGTCTTTTATTGAAAGTTTATTTCGTAAAATTTCTAAACTCTAGAAGAAAAAAAAAAAAAAAATCCGAAAAATGTTAAAAAAAATAAAAACTATGTTGTATTAACAGTTAACTATAAATAGAAATATTTTTTATCAATACAATCCTAAAAAATTTCAATCATTGTGTTTTTTTTTTTGTTACTGAAAATATTTAAAACGAAACTTTAAAAATTCTTCAAAAAAAAAAAACGAAGAAGAAAAACAACAACAATAACTATTAAAATATTCACAAAAACAAAATTAAACAATTTAACGAAACGAAATAACGTAATTTAATATATATTTTTTTTTTCAAATGAAACGAAAAACGTAACGGCACAAACAACATTTTGTGAGCATAATAAATTTTCAAATGATTAAGTTAGAAAAAAAAAAAAAACAAGATAGGGTAAAAAAAGCAGGGGACAATCATCATATTACCTTTATTCATCAGGAAAAATAATTAAGAAAAAGTTTTATTTTGAAAGAATTTTGATAAAAATTTGAAAAAAAAAACAAAAAAATTTATAAGAGATCTTTTCCATGTTTTGAAAAATGAAATCCTATAAAATTTTTTAAAAAAATGAATATTGTTTGTTTGTTTTTAAATGCCAATGAAAATGATTAAAATCAATGAAATCTATTATGTTTTTTTTTAATCTGTTTGTTTGAAAACATTACGATGTGATTGAATAATGAGTTTTTCAAAAAATGTTTTCATGTGTTTTTTTTTTTATTTTTTGTTTGTAAATAAATTAGATTTTTTTCTCATTATGAACATTCATTGAAGATGTATGATTTGATGGATCGGTTTGATGATGATCGCCAGCATTAGATGATAATGTTGAAGAAGCGATGCATTTTTTATATCTATATGTTTCATCAATATTGATAAATGTTGGTATCTCGATCTTTTCATGATTATTATGATCATCAGCCGGAGCTGGTTGAGTACCTTTAGAATGATATGATGTTTGGTCACCTATCAACAGTCGATTTTTTTTTTTAGAAATATTTTTGTAGACAAGATTATTTTGTAATAGAAAATATTAATAATTGTAGTAGTATTTTTGAAAAAAAATAAAATACATTTATAAATTTGTGGTTTTTTTTTTAAAAAGTATGATTGAATTTTAAAAATATATACATAAAAAAAGTTCAATTTCAAATAAAATGCAAAATTTCAACTTTAAATTTTGCATTTAATTTGCAATTGATTATTTTCACTGAAAAAATTATTGATGAATTTTGCTGTAAAAAATTATTTGAAAACTTAATCTAGACTTAATTCTAAAAAGAACATAATTATTCTGATTTTTTTTTATAGTAATTCGTAACAATTACAGAAATCCGTTTCAAAGATTATCTTATTTCCTAATTTCGGTTGAAAAAAAATAAATAAATAAAAAATAAAACAAGAAAATTTTACGATACTTACTTCTGTCGATGTTACGTTGAAGATGTGCTGCGACTCGATGGCGGGCATCATTAAATTCTAAATGTAATCCTAATCGAAGTAGTGATGTATTCTTTTCCACTAATTCAGTTATTTCCATTTCAATTTTATTGCCAAGAACCTGTGATCTCTAAAATACAAAAATATAACAACAACAACAAAATAATCATTTTTTTAATGTGACTTAATTATAAATAAAATATGAAAGAAAAAAAAAATCACATTACGACGAAATAATAATATAATCAAACACGCGCACCATAATCTATTTTTCTCATTCTTTTACTTTTCTTCGACACCCACCCACCCACTTGTGTCCAGATTATATTCAATTTAATTTTTTTATTTTATTTTTATAATTTATAAAATTACCTGATTTGATGCTCTGAATTCTTCAATTGTTCTGGCTGATAATAATGCTTTAACCAATTTAACAATTGTTGGTGGATTAATGAAATTTGTTTCAACATTTAATACTCTCAAGGTTTTGGTCTTTTCAATTGCTTCTGCCAATAATAATGCCGTTCTATCGGTTAAACCAACATTTGTTAATGATAAAACTTCTAAATGTTCATTTCCTGGCAGTGCAGTAAATAATTGTTCAAATTTCTCATCGGAAATGTTCTACGAAAAATAATAAAATAAAAATAATTAAATAAAATTTGACCTCAATTATGATTTTCAATAGACAATAGACAATAAATATTATTTCGATATTTGTTTTTATTTCTTTTTAAACAATGCAAAAATAAAAAAATAAAAAACAATAATTCACCTTAATATTATTTAAATTCAATTCAATTAATTTAGCATCATCATCTTTAACTCTTTTAATTGATTCATCTACATCAGTATTATTTGGAGGATCAGCTGGAAATATTTTAGGTGTTGATGCTTTTGTAATACCATCCCATCCCAAACCGATTGGTTGACCTTTATTTAAGAGTGATGCATGATATTGGTCTTGATTCATCATCGAATGGAAGCCCAAAATAGCTAAAATTCAAGAGAGAGAGAGAAAAAAAAATATTAATAAAATTAAATTTTATAAACAAAAAAAATAATAAATAAATATGATAATTACCAGCTAAATCGATAATTTCTTCTTGTGTTGCATCTTCGAGAGCATGTTCATATTCTTCACCCAAATCAATTGCAATTTGTTCTTCAACTTCTTTATCTTTTTCATCTTTTGGTGGTGGTATCCATTTTTTACCTCTTACTGTACCCTTTACATATGGTTCTAATTCTGGTCTATCAGGCGTTTCCAGCGCCTGTTTATTAATATGTTCTATCAATTTTTTACGATCTAAAGGACCAGTTGGTCCTTTTTCACATTCATAGCTACATCTTTCACTTGGTGGCAAAAAACTATCCTATAAATTTATATTTTGGAATAAGAAAAAAAAAATGTATTTCATCAGAAAAAATT
This sequence comes from Bombylius discolor, assembly GCA_939192795.1. Lineage (NCBI taxonomy): Eukaryota > Metazoa > Arthropoda > Insecta > Diptera > Bombyliidae > Bombylius > Bombylius discolor. Next base: position 13,099,974 of record OW584241.1, on the reverse strand, counting down.
TTTCTTTGTACTTTCGCTTAAAATATGTTAAAGATGTTTCGAAACCGAAAAAAAAAAGAGTTTGAGGCTCTGATTTGGTTCGAAACATTGACTTAAAAATAAATTTGAATTAAAACTTACATCTGGATCAACTTCTTTTGCCAAAATATTTATTTCTTCTGGTGATAATTGTGCTAATAATGCATCAACATCGATCTCATCGTACTCGCTAAGATCCCTGCCATATAATTTGGCAGGTGTTGTCATAGTAGTTGTTTTCGTTGTTGACGAAGTCTAAAAATGAACAAACAAATAAAAAAAATAGATTTATTAAAATTTAAATCACGTACAAGTTTAAAATTGTAAAATAAAAATTAATTAAAAGATCAATAATAAAATAAGGAGGACTAACACACTAATAAATAATTGTAAAGCCATGAATTCATTCAATTTAACCTTTAATTAATTGCAATTTTTTTTTTTTTTTTCGTTTTTATTTTTTTTTCATTTTATCTATTTTACTTCAAAGGACAAATAATAAATGAGAAAAAATTTTATATACATATAAAATTAAATAAAATTATTTTCAAAGTATTTAAAAGTATTAAATTAACGTTAAGATATTGAAGTCACGAAGTTCATGGATAACATGCGATATATTGGAATAAAAATAAATAAGTCTATATATGATCATGATTTTCTTGTAAGTATAATAAAATCAATTTTTGATTGTTTGTTGCAAGGTCTATATTTCAAAATAATAAACTTTAAAAGAAAGAAATACAAATAAAAAAAAAACCTTAACTTAATTCAATTCCAATATTTGAAATAACTTTCTTTTTATTAGATTTTCATATGTATTTTTTGCTTTTCTTTTTCTTTTCATTTCATTGTAAATTTTTATCATTCAACAGAAAAAAAAAAAGTTAATAATCATTTCATGAAAAATATAATTAAAACGATATTGAAGGGGGGGAAAAATATTATCTTATTTTTGTTTTTTTTTTTTTTGATTAAAAAATATCTATGAAAATAAAAATAAACTTTATTTCTACTTCTTTTTTTTTTTCTTTTTTTTTCTGAGGAAGTTATTATTGTGAATATTATGATGAATATTCATTCGATACACGCATGAACTCTTATTGAAAGTAAAAAGTTATTTAATATAGAGCAAATACTATCAGATACTTTTTTTTTCTTTTTTTTTTTTTTTTAAATAAAAGATGTAGCACATATGTGTAATTTTAATTATGTAATCAAAAAAAAATAACTAATTTTTTTTTTTTTAATTTAAAGTTTTTTTATGTTGTACAGTTTAAGTTTTATATGTAATTCAAAAAATGAATATCTTTTCACTTTTTTTTTTTTTGGTTTTAAAACAAAAAATTAAATTATTATTTTAATGAATATCGTTCACAAATGAATTTAATACCTTTTTTTCCATTTAAAATCAATATAGTCTAATTAAAAGTATTTAAATGACGTTTTTTTTTTTTACTTTGCAATTGATAGCAACTTCACAAACACAAGTACAATATTTTATCTAATATTTTTTGTATTTTTTTTTTTTTTTTAAACTCACTCACATTAGATACTTTAATAAACTGAAAATTTAAAATCGTACTTCTACTTGAATTTATCAATTATATTATTCACGACTATGAGTATCAAACATATTTAAAGGGAGAGAATACTATTTAATATTATTATGTATTCCATATAAGTATTTTCTGCTTCATATATTAAAAATTGTGGTCTATTAAATTCAATTACATAACGTGATGGTCAATCACGTTTTTTTTTTCCTTTTTTTTTTCATAATGCAAACAAAATATAAGTATGTACAATAGATACGTGTGTCGTCACACATAAGTACTTATATTCAATGGAATAATACTTTGGAAAAATGTTAAAGAATAGAATAATAATAAATAATAATAATATAATTTATCTAATATTCTAAGAAGCTTTTTAAAAACCGTTACCAATAACATGTTGTTGTTTTTTTTTTATTACATACATATAAGTATACGTATTCCATTTTTATTACATAAATCTGATTATGTTTCATACCTATTATGATTTTATATTACATACATATGTATATCATTTGACAGAAAAACAAGTAAAAATAAAAGTTTTTTGTAACTAGAAATAGAAATATTAAAAAATGGAAAAAAAATGTACTTATTCGTTTATGAATCATGGTAATAACAAACTGTCTATATTTAACTTTATAGTTAGACAAATCCAATTTGTAATATTTTCTTTTGCAAGGTAACAAAATGAAGAATAAAAAACAACAACAAAAAAACTAAACCTCTTTGGCTTATTTGTCTCTGTTTCAAAGATATAATGATCAATTGACCTTCTAAAAAACGATAATAATAGAATCTTCGAAAGATACTTTTACATTGCTACAAAATTTCATAATAAATTGATGTATGTAGATACAATTTATGAGTTCAATATGCTTACAATTGCGAATTTTCTAAAAAAAAAAAAAATTTATTATTTTATCGACCCAGGGGGTAGATTATGTTTAAATTCACATTTAATACGCCCACAAGCTTTCGTAACGGCCAACAACAACAACAGCAGCAGCAGAAATTTAAATTTTAAAAATTTTAAATTGTCTAAGAAGACATTCGGGTCACGGTCTAAGTATTATTCTTCATGGGTCTTTGTCTACTTCGAATCATTATACACAACAACAACAAAAAAAAAGAACTATTACTTCATACATTTTATAACCCTTTTTTTTTTTTAAAGAGGTTTTATTATTTTAATTCAACTTTAAACGCTGTCTATAATACATAGGTGCTTATTTAAAAAAAAAAAAAAAACAATGAACATATAGATATTCATATGATACGTCTATATTTTGAAACTAGATTAAAAGAAAAGTACTTTGACTTCATCAGAAGTGATAAATTAAAATAGAATAGAACCATGACGACGAGTACGTTACTCTTGCTTGTGATAAACAGAACGTATTTCCTTACCATGTAAATTTATGAGAATTATGAACCAGAAGAATAACAAATTTTGGGCAGTAAATTTTACTGGGATTAACTAAAACAATAAAGCTTGTTCAAAATATTTACAAAATATGACATTTAAATTTTCTTAAAAGATTTTCAATTTTAAAAATAATTTTCCGTTTTTTTTTTTTTTTTTTTTTTTGAATCTGAACAAAAATCGTTCAGTCATCCATCCATTGCAATGGAAGAAAATTTGTTGGTATCAAAAAATAAAAACAATTGTGACAATTAATAGAATTCTACAATCCTAAAATTTGTTCAAAAAAAATTGTTAAATAAATACACAAAAAAACAAAAAGGATCAATCACTGGAAGCTCATAAAAACATGATTTTTTTTTTAATATGTGAATGCATATTGAAAAAACCTAATTATAAATTCAATTAATTCAATTAAAATGAAATCGGAAGAGATTCTCATAAATTTCATAAGATAAAAACATTACGTGCTTAAGCATTTTAATTCAAATAAAAATAACGTTTTAAAAAATTGAAATAAAATATACATTTTTTTTTTTTAGAGTAAAAAAAAAAACAAACTAACATTTTTTTATTTTTTTTTGGAAAATTGAAAAGTTTCTCTATACATCTTTTCTTTTAATTTAATTTTTTTTTTTTTTTGTTTTCTTGAATTTACCTTTCACAGAAATTTTCAATGAACACACCTTAAAATAAAAATTGTGTATCTATATGAAAAGAAAATAAAATCTATAGAGTTTACTATAGTAAATAAATAATACACCTGAAATTAAATGCAAAATAATAAAAAAAAAAATTATAATAAAAATAAAATGTTATGATCAACATTCCATTGTACAATTATGTTATTCGCATCAATAACTAACTAATCAACAGTGACATATTCTTAATAATACCACATATGATATTGATAAACCGTATATATACGAGTACAATATATCAATAGATACTAGTATATAAATATGTATTCAGGTAGTATACTCTCAATTTCACATTAAAAACTATAAAAAAAATAAAATAAAATAAAATAATTTATATCCGATGAGGCGTTTTTTTTTTGAACGTGTTGGCTTAATGTCAGATGAATTTCAAAAATGTTTTTATTTTTATTTTTTCTCTTCAATTTATATTTTTTTTAAAAAAATACCTTGCGCCAACATTGTTTTCACCACATGATCTAGTTCAACATTTTAGATACATATATACATAATTTTCATTATTATTGTTTAGAGAAATAATAATAGTAAAAGGAGACAATATAAAATAAAGATAATAGTTCACGGTATTATTACATTTAAATACATATCTATGCTGATATTTTATTATTTTATTTACTTCTCAGATGATTGCCTGTTGATGTTTTTTTTTTTTTTTTTATATATTAACGAACCTTGTCATAATGGCAAAAGTTAATGCAATCTTTTTGCACAAGATTTTCACATTTAATTTTTCATTGTTTTGGTAAATAAAAACATTGAAAAAAAAAAAAAATTAACTAATATCTTGACAGGTGAGAATAGATACTTTAAGAAAAATTTATGTGAAAAACTTGAAATTGCATGTAAAATTGTAAAGTGGAAAAAAAAAGTATACAATTATATTATATGTATCTATTTTCAATGATTTTTTTAATTTTTTATTGTTAAAAATTTTAAACATGACAATTTCTCGTTTTATTTTTATTTTTTTTATATAAATTAATTATTTGAAGTAGTATCTAATAAACGAAGAGAAAAAAGTAGAAATAACAGGTGAAATTAAAAGCAAATAAAATACTGAAACTAATCATTCGGAAAATAAAATAAAATTTAAACGGTAACTGAAATATTTATAAACTTATTTTAAATTAAACATAAAATAATAATAATTTCAGAATTTATGGTAAACTTCATTTTAATTTTATTTAATAAGAAAATCTTTTTAAAATGCCTTTTCATAGAAAATTTATCTTACCTAATTAATCAAAGTTGTCATTATGATTTATGATTAAATGTATGTAACTTTATTTCAAGGTGATATTTTTTTTTTTTAAAGTAGGTAATTCATATGTATATAAACAAAAATTAGTATAGGTATACACATATGTATTCTTTAAAGTTTAAAGATGGACTACAAAAATTTTTCAGGTTTTTAAATCTTAAAATAAAGTTTCATTTAAAAAAAAAAAAAAAACACTTCTTTAAAATAACACTTTCTAATTGAGTGGCTCAGAAACCAATGTCCATAAAACGAAATTGAGAAAATTAATGTAATTTTTACATCTTTTTTTTTTTTTTAATTTTTCTTTTTTAAATCATAAAAAAAAAGACTTTCTGACGTAAAAGAAACGAAGCAATTTATTCGATTAAAATTTACAAAAATCAGAAAATAACAAATAATAGAAACATTTGGCTTCTCAAACACTTAATTAATTTTAAAGAAATTACACAGTAAAAATAAGTAATAAGTATATTCTTTTTTTTTTTTTAAAGTATGCATCTTAGGATATAAATTTTGTTAGTAGTATTTTACTAGTTTGTCAACTTTAGATGCAAATTTTTTTAAATAACATTTTTCTAAATAAAAAAAAAATTGTATTACTTTGTTTTTCAATAAATTAAATACTTTATAAATTTTTATATAGTTGATTTTATTTATGTTCAACATTAAATTTATGTATTTTCATTTTATATCTAAATTAACACAAGCAAAAAATTAATAAATTTAAAAAAAAAAACATAATAATATCTTTGAAACTAAAAACATAATTTTGGCAGGTTTCACAAGTTTGTTTTGTTTTTTTTTTTTTTGGTTTTTGTGAGAAAAGTAACTTAAAATCAAGATTTAAGATTTAACTCGTTTTTTAAGTTGATAGGCAACTTCAAATAATCTTTTTTTTTTGTTCCTCTCAAATTTTCAACATACAAAAACAAAAAAACACAAATATACTTTGACTAAAAAAAAAAAAAGATAAAGTAATTTTCTCTTCCATTACATCGTTTAAAAATTGAAAAAAAAAAATACAAATACAAATGGAAAAAAAAACCTTTGATGTTAATTAGATATTATTAAGATTAATATCTTTTATTCTTTATTTTCTTATATACCATGAAGGTTATCAACTTTATAATTGTAACATTAAACATTTAATGATATTTTTTTTTGTTGCTGTTGTTGTTAATCATTTGAGGTGATCTAAAAAAGGTTAAAACAACAATTCGTGGTAATTAGATAACATAAAAGTTAAAAGCATTCAGTTGCATTTTAATGTTAATGTAGTTAATTTATATTTTAAAATATGTACATACATATGTATATACGGAATATTTGATATCTGCCAATTATCATCATTTAACTTTTAAACCTAAATTTAAGACAAATTCTTAAATTACCATTGAATGTATCTTGTTTGTTGTCGTTTTATTTTTATTTGAAAAAAACAAAAAAAACAAATCTTTTTCTAAACGAGATTTTCATGTAACTTTTAAACTAACGTTTTCTAATCAAATTTTTGTACTCGTAATTTCATTATACTTTGACCAATAAACTCGTTATAATGCATTATTTACATGCTATCTAATTTTTTTTTTATACAATTAAAATAAAAAAAAAAATACGAAGAAATTACCGGACATGTAACTACGTTATGGTGAAAAACCATTTTTGGATAAAATTAATGACATACAAAGACGTGATTTAAATTGATTAAGTATCTACAATAATTAAAGAACGAAAACACCACACTGCATGTACTTAACAACAACAACACTCATTTTTATTTATTTATTTATTTTATTTTTTTGTATGAACGTTATATTCAATTGTGTTGCATCCATGCTATTTTTGTGTTAATTTTTAACCACAATAAACTAACTAGCTACTAGAATTTAATGAAATGCAAAATTTATTCATAATAATACAAGCATATATTATGCACATACATAATTTATTAACGTAGGTATCACCATGTTGGTAGATAATATTTAAAAAAGACTTAAAACGGGAAATTGAAAAATTAGTAAACAAGAGTTCTTAAATTATAGTTACAGGAATTTTTTTTTACATTTTCTCAAACACTTTAGCTTTGAAAATGAAAAGACAAAAAAGAGAATAATATGGAAATCTTAATTTCAAATTATAAATTAGAGTAATTAATTTTAGTTAGTTGTGCGGCTTCATAAATTTTAAAAGTGAGAATTGGTGGGTGTTTACCCACAGAATATAAATTTAGTTAGTTAGTAGGCTTAATTATATTATGTACTTGCAAAAACAAAGAAAAAAAAAAGAAAAGAATAAATTAAGTTTCAATTAGCACGTCATGTGAAAAATCTTAACAGAGAAAGTTCAGTGACTCACAAAATTTTTTTATTGAACAAAAAAAAAAAAAAAAAAAAAAAAATACATACACAGAAATGAAAAAAGACATGAATATAGTTTTTATCTAAATTGATAACATCTACCAGTCTGATAGATTTTCAATAAAAGTGATTAAAATCAAAGGAGGGTGTTGGTTAACAGCCTTTAAAATTATTAAATTGATTTTGTCCGCCCTATAAAATTTTGATTTAAAATCAACACCTGTTGTTGATTTTTTAAACGAATCAACTTTCCCTTCTTTTTGAAACGATTAACGAAGCAACATTTTCAATTGAAATAACGTGTTTTTGAATTGAAATTTTACCTGAAGCCTGAAGAATTCAATAATCTGTAAAAAGTGTTAGATTTCATTCTGAATAATAAAATTCTAAAGTAATTTTTTTTTTTTTAATTTCCTTTAAAAAGGGTAGAATGTTGAGTAATTTGTTAATAATTTAAGTAAAACTGCCTCAACAGTTTCTTCATTTTTAATTTTTTATTTATGATGTCGCAAAAACGTGAAGTTTTAACCCTTTTTCTTCATTGATTTTATAAAAATATTGGTAGTTAGACTCAAATTAATTTTAAGGTTGAAATAAGTAATTTATATTGTTGCTTGATATACCACCCACTAAACATGCTTATGCATAGACTATGAAATATAAGTCTATTAAGTAATTGGAACTAGACAGTGAACTTGTTCAATAGAAGTGCGGTGTCCAGTACCGCAAAGTGTTAAACATTTTATTCTTTAAAAAAAAAAAAAACTATTCGGCTTTTTAAAAGTAATATATAGAATCGTTATCTAACTACAAAAGCTTGATTTATTTACATCTACAAATGATCAAGTGTACTTACATATATAGCCACTTTTTCCTATATGGAGCACATTATGTAATGTTAATAATAATTAAAACACATTAAGAGAAAAAAATGGTCATTTATGTGTTATGATTTTTTTTTTCACATGAGCGAAAGAATTAATTAAAAACAGTTGGCCAATTTAGATAGCAAAATTTTTACAGTGAATAAACAATAAAAATGCTTTGGACAAAATTTACTTTAAAAAATGCAAGTTACTTAAGTAAATGTCATTTTTTATTGATTAAAAATGCAAATTTGGCACGTACTCGATAAATATGTATATACAGTCAAATTCCTCTAAGTCGAATCGTCAGCTGCCATCAAAATAAGTTCGAGTTAAAGGGATTTTAGAAGAAATTCGAGTTATAGAGATTGGAAAAAAAAATTAATTTTTTTGCTAACTACATAATATAAGAAACACATACATATCTAAATATGTATAGAATTTGCTAATTTTATAGGTTGAAAAATTTCAAAATATTTTTTTCTGTTTTTTTTTTCTTTTCTTTTTAAACTTATTATTAATAAACTCTACATATTTAACCTTTCTTTCCACCGCTCTTGTGTCCGTTTTTCTTTAATGATGCAATTATAGTTTCTCGATCCTAAATACATACATACATATACTAAATATCGTTTAAAAGGAAATAACTATATTTTCTTTATCAATATATTGAATTATGTTTTGGACTGTGTATATTAAAAAAATTACGTATTTAAAGGATTTGCATATAACAAAAGTAAAGATTTTGTTAGAAATAAAAGGACAAGAATTCCATTATATTAGATGTAATTTATTATTTAAAAATCTTAAAAATATATTTAAATGATACATACTTGAAAATATTTATAAAATATGAAAGAGAACATTTTCTTATTTTTTTGTGTATAATAATAATATTAGAACAATAGGAAATGTGTACACAAAAATAAAATGAAATAGAAGCCCTTTTTATTTTTGTTTTACAATTTTTTGTTGTGCATAATTTCGAGTTAGAGAAATTACAGGTCTCTAGAACGTTGAAAAAAATGTTGACTTAGAGGAATTTTCGTCTTAGAGGAATTTCGACTTAGAGGATATTTTTTATATAGAAATTTGAAGGGAGCGCGAAAAAAGGCCTAAAAAATTCGAGTTAAAGGAAAATCCGAGTTATAGAGATTTCGAGTTAGAGGACTTTGACTGTATTTGTTTTTTGATAATTTTATCTAAACTCTTTCATAATGCAACAAAAAAGCAAGTAACCGAAGCTTCACACTCATTAGGTCTTACATAGGTAATTGTTCAAATTTCATGAGAATTTTAAATTTTGCAAGTATCTACGAGTAGACAATTGACTATTTTAGTTAACACCTTGCAAAAATTAGAAGAAGAAAAAAAACTATACCTAAGAAATTCCCACAATTCAATTGTAATTTATTTTTTTTTACAATTCTTTTCAAAATTTCATCAATGTCTGTCTTATTTTGCAATATTTTAAAAATTTAATTTCTTTTCTTTTTTTCGAATTTTTTAATGCAATGCTGGTGTGAAATTTTTGAATTCAATAATCATTCTTCTTATTTATTTATTTATTTTTTTAAGTTTAAGTGTGGGAAGATAAGTTTTATTTTTTTGTTTTATCTGTTTTCATTTTATCATCGGCACGTTACTCATAATCTAAAATAAATATATTTTCAATGAAAAAAAAATACATATGTACATAAGATACTTTTATTTTTTCAGAAATATCTCCATTGTACTTATAATTTATCAGAAAAATTATAAGTAAAAGTGGCAAATAAACAATTATAAAATATTTTTAATGTGTATTTTTTATTTAGGTTAAAATTGACAATAATTTTTTTAACAATTCATGTTTTTTTTTTCTCTCATAAATTATCTATTTTCTGATATTTATTATGAAGATGAAAAAAAAACGATGAAAATAAAAAATTGTTTTAGAAAGTTAAAAAGAAAAGTAAATTAAAGAATAACAAAAAAAAAAAAAAAAACGACAAATGAAATTATAATAAAATATAAATAAAAGTTCATGGACTCATCTTGTTTAACAGGAAAAAAAAAATTCATCTAAAAAACATGTCATTTCATTGAAAATTAACAACGAAAAGTGTAATTGTTTTTTTTTCTCTACTTTTTTTTTTTTTTTAAATAAAAATAGTAAAAATTGTCGTTAAATAGCATGTAAATGGGTATCATCAATCAAAAAGATTGCATTTCGTTCATTGAACTCAACCGACAATAATTACCTCTGTAAATTAAATAACACAAATGATAGCGTAATTATTGATTTACTTTTTTTTCTTTCTGTTGTATCTTTTACTTTTTTTTTTTTTTTTTCATTTTTGATTTGTGTGACAGGTAAAATGACATGAAAATTGAAAAAGAAAAAAACAAAATCAAATAATTTTGGCTTCTGTGTGAATAAAATTGCCTGAAATAATAATAAATTGTAATCAACGTTTAGAGTATAATTTTTGAAATTATGATTTATAAATAATAATAATAGAGAGCTACTGTACTGTTAAAATGATGACGGTAAATTCAGTTAGATACATTCCCATTATAGAAAATTAATTTGAAAAAAAAAAAAAAAAATGTTTTGTGTTATTTTTGTTTTACTCTTCTTCCTCATAACAAAATTAGAAGAAAGTGGAATGAACCATAATTGCAGATTGAGTACTGCTATAATATAGTATATTATATACTTTCTGTAATATTTTTTTTACACATTTACACACGGTTTACATATTTATACTTCATAGGTAAATGCAGGTGATTATTATTATGCTACCTATATATTTTCTATATTATATTTTTTTTATCTGTTTGACTATCTTTTTAATGTTACTGTCATTGACATGTTACCTAGTTGTTTCGTTTAAAAAAATAATAACAGTGATTAAAAAATTTAACAGAAAAATATTATGAAAAAAAAAAAAAATTAAAAAGAAAAAATGTGTTCCTAATACACGTACTCGTGATAGAGTGAGATAATTTTTTTTGTTTTTTTAAATAATTTTTTCTACACTCACTTATGACTTGTTTTATAAAATTTATTTATTAATAAATGACACGGCCATGAGTTAATTTTTTATATTTTGCTTAAATAATAATCAACAAAAATATTGACGTAATCGCCTTAGAATTTTCAAACAACCTACAGTGATGACCAATTATTGTATTGAATATGTGTTTTTTTTTTTTTTTTTCTCTTTAGTTTTTATTTATTATTATTCATAATTTTTTATACTTATTTTATCATTTTTTTTTTTTATGATTATTAATGTGTATAAATATACAATATGTTGAGCAACATTTCTAGGTTATGGTCAAATGTCATATTCATTAAAATTTACTATTTTTTTTTTCCTTTTTAAATTGTAAAATTAATAAAATTGAATAATAAAATTATTAATAATATTTTTTTCAATAAAATATTATAGGTGTGTAAAAATAAATTATTAATCAGAAAATAAACGAAATAGTGATAAAGAAAAAGGAAAGGCTAAACAATAAAAAAAAAAAACATTAAACAACAAACCTCCATATTGTATGATGTCAGAGATCAAGAAGATTCACCTATAAAACTTTTTTTTTTTTATACAATAAAAGGGAAAGATTTTAATTACTTTTTTTTTGTTAAAATACAGAACACTTGTTTTTTTAAAAATTTGTACTTAATTAGAAATCAACACTTTATTTTTTATACTTTTTTTAAAAAAAAAAAAAATTATTTTTGTTTAAATAAATGCAAGTTTATTGGATAATTGGGCTTGGTCGGCTTTAAAATTTGTTGAACACAGGTTATAAGCGTAAGTATTTTATTTTACTTTTTATACAAGCACTTTAAATGAAAACTTAGAGGTGAAATATTAATTTTTGTGCAAAATATTTTATTAATATATTTTTTTAAATAAGTCTACTATAACACACTACCGATATGAAATGAAAATGATGGAAAAATACAGAAAATTTTATCGATTTACTGCCCATCCACTTTTACAGATAACTCTGTTTCCTACAGAAATTTACTTAGCAACAAAACGACTCGACCGATTCTACTTTACTACTTTTTAATTTTTTATTTATTTCAAACTTCGAATCAAACCAACCAAACCCCAAACTTTACTTGATTGCTAGATTATTGTTTCGAACGTTAATGTTGCTATGGAAAAATATATCTTGTTTTTGGTTTTTCATTGTTACCAGCTCCATTTTAGTGCTAACAGTTTGCTTTTCATGAAGAGTGTTTTATAATTTCTTCAGTTTAGAAAATGTTTATAAACAATTGTATGGATTTCAAAATTGATGGAAATTTTAACTACGACAAAGTTCTAAATTTTTTAAAATTCATTTAATGAATTATTTTACTTTTAGCATAAAACATTTCTTTGAAAGATCTAATGTAACTTTTACTAAATAGAAATATTCCAACTGCAAATATCTGGCAACACTGAATATTGAACAAAATATCAATAATGTTTATACACATGTATGAAGGCAAAGTCCTATTTTGTTTGTATTCAAAAATGTTAGAAGGTTTGTTGAATTATTGAAATGATTATAAATAAAAATATAATTATGAATTTATGATAATGATAGAGGTGGTGGGAGAACAACAACAACGAGTAATGAAAAAGTCATAACTTCCGACCCTAAGTTCATTTTTATTTTATTATTACATATTTTGTTGAACTTTACATAGGTTATGCGGACCTTATGGTTACGTCAAAAATGTCTTATCTATAAATTAAAATATAAAAACACACACATAGACACAGGATAGGAATAGACATTAGACGGATGAGAAAAAGGTTTTATTACCCTCTCACATGATTGTTTGATTCAACAGCGCAACAACACTTACACAACCCCATCGCCGCTATCCAGCAACTAACCAGTGATAGCAGGTGATTGATAAAGATAACTTCTATGGGAATTTTTTTTAACTTGAAGTTGAAAAATTACTTTCAAATAATTGCTAATGCTAATTAGAATAAGACGTAATGAAACAGTAGATAACGTGACGTTAACTACGATATTACAATATGTTATATGAACTAGTGGAACTAATAAACGTTAAGTGACAATTTAACAAGATGTTACCTGACGTAAAGATCATGGCAAACGTCATGTTTTATACTATACGCAAAGAGAATAATTGCAATACTATAGTGACGAAACGTTTATTAACATTCGTTTCGGTTTCGTCGTCTTACTGACGCTACGATTACGAAACGTTTCATTTTGAATAGGCTCTGACACAGATTGCCTATTTGTCTAGTCGTCAAAAAGCTTACGCTTGGAAGCCTACAACAACTGAAGTCGGACCCTAAACACGCTGATGCCTAACATCGAAGAAATTTAAATTTTATTGAAAAAATAATTTTTTGTTCACGAATTACAGAATATATTATAGAAAAAAAAAAATAAAGTTTTTGTTTTCTATTCTTTATCTTACCTTTCGACCTATTTAGTATCCCTTTCGAGAAATCTTTCATACAAACTTTTCTTCCTGAAATCGCCTATTTAATCGTTCAACTTGAAAAATTATTCATCTAAAAAAAATATTAACATCAATGTTTGTCCCTAATTAATTTTGGATTTTATTATAAAAAAAAAAAAAGAATATTGTTAGTTTTTCGTTATAATTTCAATCTACATGTGAGATACATACACATATGCATATTTATAACTTATTTACATATTAACCCATTGTCTTGTTTTATCTTATAAATCTTTGGTGCTACTCTATGAACATTTAATGAATACAACAAAAAAAGAAAATTTACACTTCACCTTTATTCTGTTTTATATTCAAAACAAGTTCAAAAAAGAAAAAAAAAAGTGTTAATAACATTTTTATGGAACATTAAGTACATAGCATCAACTTAGTTTTTAATTTAAAATATGTTTTTACATGTGAAAAAAATTAACAATCAGATTTTTTTCATATGAAGAAAAACAAATTACCACAGATAAATAATATTTAAGAGAAAAACAATGTAATTTACTAAGAAACAGTTGCTTTGTTTATGTTTTTTTTTCTGTTTTACTTTTCAGACTTTTTAGATACACTTTATACTTATTTAAAATTTATGAGTTCAATTTAAAAGATATACACGGGCAAAACAATACTATACGTATAAGTCATAATGAAATTATGAGAAGGAACTATAATAAATAGATACAAAAAAAAAAAAAAAACAGTTTTTTTAATTTGAAATTTGATTCATAATTCATGAGATTTGAATTATTTCGAATTATTAAACATTAAGAAAAGGTAAATGAAATTTTTACATAAAACGTGTCAGGTTACTTAAATTTTTAAGATACTTTTCACAAGAACAATAAAAGAGATTATGTACAAGTATATATGTATGTAAATACATATATGTATGTTTTGTTTTTGGTAACAGTATCAATTGAACCTTAAGGTTATTTCACAAAATTATATAAAAATGGATAATTTAAGGTAATTGTAAGTTTACTTTATAAAATTTTATTGTTTGAAAAAAAAAATGTTTAAAAAATACAAAACCAAAAAAAAAAAAAAAAAAACTAAAGATAAAGATACTATTTTAAAATTACAATATCAGTGAAAGTATAATTCAATTTTTTTATTTGAAAATAAATTTGTATAATTAAAGATTTATTTTTTTGTATGGAAATAATTTTTTTCTATTTGAAAAAATCTACAAATAATTTTTAACTTTTACTTTTATTTTTATTTCCTATCATAAATTATAGGTGTTAATTAATAATTACATATTTTTATTATGTATCCATAAATTACAAAAAAAAAACAAATTAAAAAATCTCTATGGATTTTTTTTTTCTTATAGAAATATTTTTTATAGTGCGGTAATAATTAAATAAATTGTTTAGTGTTTTTTATGTTTAATACAAAAAAAATATATATATTTACAAGTTACTGTCATCAAATTGGAATTTCTAGAATGTGAATTTTCTATTTGAGTTGTTCCACACAATGACGATTGTAAATAAAAAAAAAAGCTTCAATAAAATAAATGATGGGCTAGTGTTATTTTTTCTTAATTAATGGGCCAAGTTGTAATGGTACCTTTTTATTGTATTTCATATCAAAAGATACTGTTGCTACTTGCAGAAGATAAAAGGATTAGGAAAGTGGGTCAAATGAATAGAAGTTGTGACGATGTGATAATAAACAACTTTACAGTGCAATGACATCAAATTTTATTGTACGTTCGAATTGAATCGCTAACTGTAAAAGAGGATATGTCACAAATTGATAAATGTTCAGGAGGTTAAAAAAAACTTTTTTTAAAAAAAAACAACGGATGTTTTTTTTTTTTTCATTTCTGCAGTAGCTTTGTAATTCATTTATAAATTAAAATTATTGAAAAATGTCTCCTTTTTGCAGTAAAATATGCTTTTACCAATCTCGAGTACAAATACGAAAAAATGTCATTTTGTTAAAAAATTATATGGGCTTAAAAATAAATTGTATCTTTTTTTTTTCATGAAATTTTCAATACCAATTTCAGGGAAATTGATTTTTTTGATTTTACTGGAGCACATACATACCTACTAAAATCTATATTGTTTAGTAACGAACGTTACGATTAAATTACTTTATAACTTTTTTTTTTAAAATAATTTCATTGGAATTTTGTTTTAATTATGAGATATCTTTGGATATAAAATTTTATCTGCATTTTTTATTTTTTATAATTACTAATTAGCGGTCTTATAAGTGATACATAACTTTTCTCTATTTGTTTTCAATTAAATAAAAAATATTTTATAACTTAATTTATTTTCATTTTAATCATCATATTATTAGTTATATTAATTATTGTATCTGAAATGCATTGAAAGATATAAAATTTTAAAAGCAAAATACATATATTATTTTTTAAAGAATTTGTTCATTGGAAATAATTCAACTTCCAATATTATGTGCTTATTACTTTGTTTTTTTTTTTTTTTTCTTCAATTTTTTCTTGTCATATAAATTTGTTTTAATAACCTAATTAAAAATTGAGATACATATAAGAGATGAGTGAAAATATTTTTAAAAAAACATACAAAAACATTATTTTATACATTTAAAAAAAAAATTACATAATAATTTATTTTTTCAGATACTATCTTTTCATTTATAGTTGAATAATTTCGAAAAAAATTTCACTTACATAGTCTAAATTTTCTTTTTTAATTTTTTTTTTTTTCAGTTTTTCTATTGTGTATTTTCTTTTTGTTTGTTAAATAAAGTAGCTATTTATTTATTTTAATTTTTTTTTTTTTTTAAATTTACTTGTTAAAAATATTAAAATTTCTCTGTATATATTTTTGTTTACTTATTTTTTTTAGTAAAAGTTTTCCTTTTTTTTTGTCAAACAAAAATTAAAAAAAAAAAAAAAAAGTTTAAAATTAATGAGAGTTTCATTGGAAAAATTTATCAAAAAAAAAAAAAAATTCGATATTGAATTTATTTTTCCTGTTGCAAAAAAAAAAAAAAAATTCAATGTACTGTTTTATAAAATTTATGTATGAGGATCTGTTTATGAATAACATAACTTGGATGTCATATAAAAATATGGTTTGTTTATATATTATATTAAAGACAGCTGTTTCTTAATTATCCTCTCTCAATAGTTTGCCAAAACAAAAAATGAGAAGGCAAAAAACAAAACACACACACTAACGTTTTTTTTTTTCATTTTATTTTTTTATTGAATATTTAATGTCTTGAACATATCATAACTTAATTAGCATTTTCTTCCTGAATTTATTTCTCTGTTATTTGCAATTAAATGTTAAATTCTTAAATTAGAGACATTTTTAATCTATTTATATTTTTCTCATATGAGTAAATATGCAATTCCTTTTATAATTCTTTGATTTGAAAAATATGAAATTTATACAAAACAAAATAAGTCATTATTTTTATTAAAAATCATTAAATTATTTATTTTTAAATGCCAAATAACGATTAATATACGAGTTTTTTTTTTTTTGGCAAAAATTATGTGATATTTTTCTTATTGTGAATGTATCTATTTGCTTTATCATATGATATTCGTAAATTTTATTTATTTATTTAAATAAAATTATTGAAGAAATAATAAAATTACAAATACAATAATGAAAATTTTCGCAATAATGAATTTATGTATGTTGTGTGTGTGTTGTCTTATAGCACACATATTGCAAATTTAATTTTATAAAACAAAGTGGAAAAAAAAAATTTGTAATATTTTCTTTTTATGAAAAAAAAAATTTCAGAGAGATAGAGAGAGGAAGAGTAAAATATAAAAAATAAAATACAAAATTATTATTTATTTTTTTTTTTTGTTTATATTTTGAAGAAAAAAAAACGTTCTTTTTTCTTTGTATTTTTCATCAATGTAGTGTGTATTATATGGCAGTTTGCGCATATTAATTCGCGTATTTTGCGCATCCCGGCATTTTGGCAATTTTCCAAAGGTCTATACTTGGAGATCATCGTGCGAGTTCATTTTCTTGACGGAATTATTTATAACTATAATAATTTCATGTGGTGTATTTTTTCTCTGGTGGAAAATACATTTTCATGTGAAAAAAAAAAATTACAGATAATCATTAAAAAAATTAAAAGAAAATCGTAAAAAACAATTTTTTTTTTCTTTCAGAAAAGAAAAAAATAAAGATTTAGAGAATATTTATTTGAAAAAAAAAAAAAAACGCCTAGCATTAGAAAAACGTAATTAGCTGATTCAGAAAATTTTGGCAATAAAAAAAAGAAGATTAATAAATAAAAATCTTTTTTTTTTTTTCAAATGATATTGGAAATAAGGATGTGTAAAAACTTCTGTGGGAATTTTATTTTCTTGTGATTTTGGTTTTCTTCTCTCATTTTTGTTTTTTTTTTTTTAAATTTTTAATACTATTTGATTATCAATCTAATAATAAAAATCTTTTTTTACGTTCACAGACGGTATAGGTGGTTTTTGTTTATAATATATTTTTTTTTCGTTTTTTTCGTTTTTTTTTGGTCGTTCCGTTTGGAAATTTCTCTTTTAAGTTATTTAATTTTGGCACATGTTCAGTAATTTTGACATATTTTACGATTCATATAAAATCTAATATAAGAATTTTACAGGTGTTTGCAAATGTATATTACAAGGACACACGATTTTGCAATATTAATAAATATTTAATAATTTTACCCTTCCCCCAACACTTTCTCTCTTAATCATATTAATTGATTATTTTAATATTTTTTATTATTCATGATTATTTTTCAAAATATAGAAAAAGAAATTTACGATAGGTATATGTATGAAAATTATTTTTGAAATTTCACACCTGTTTAATAAAAAAAAAAAAACCCTTTTAATTTAAAAATTGTTTTTGAAAAATAAAATTAAAATTTGAATACTTTAGAAATTTTTATCTTATTTATCTATTCTTTTAAAAAAATTCTTTGTCCAAGAAAATAATAATAATAATGAAGGACACTATTTCATTTAATGAATCCTAATTTCTAAACAGATTATTTCATGTGAAGAACGGAAACAAGTACATACTTCATTATGAATAATAATTGAAGTAATTTGTTTTGAGTAATACACTCCAAGAAATCATGTATTCTCTATGGGATTTTTATTTATTAAATACACAATTGTATGCAAATATAGATATTAAAATTGCACTACATATGTTCAAGGATAATTTATTCATGAATTTCCTTTGGAAACCTTAGAAACCATATTGAAAAACAAACAAAACAAAAAACTAATTTAATCACTTTTAAGTAAAAAAAAAAAAAAGAAAAAACATTATTAAATTTCAATAAAATAAATTATTTATAAAATATTGACATGAAAATCTAAATTTTTTCATATTTAAAACAGCAAGTAACACATATAAAGCCTATAAAACATATGATGTGAATGTGAATGTGATGTCGTATATACACCACATGATGTATTGCATTAAAGAGAAAAGCTAATCAATAAAATATACTTTTTTTTTTTTTTTTAAATCATAAAAATGCAAAATATATTTGCGTGTATTTAATAATGAATATATAAAATAACAAAGTATACATATGCACTTTACTGTGTATCCTCATTATATGAATGAGGTCATAAAACTGTTATTATTATCTTTAAATAGAATTATATACACTTAAATATATACATATATACTCGTACACATACATATTCGTTCTATATATATTTATAATCAACACTTTTGTATCGTAAATATAAAAAAAAAAAAAAGGATATTTTTCTTTTACCACATCGAATTTACAAACATGCAATTTAATTAAATTGTGTACTGTATGTGAATGTCCTTCAGATTATTATTTAAATTTAAATAAATTTTCACATTGTAATGCAATATATATGTACTTTATTTAATTTCACTTACTTTTTATTTTTTTATTAAATTGTTATCTTTTTAAATAATTAATTTTACCAATTTCACAATTAAAAATATGTATATTAAAAAAATTTGTTTTGTAACTGTTTTGTGTTTTTTTTTTTTTCTAATTTAAATACATATTTCCCTCTTGCCTTTTGTTGTTTTATTGTTAAAAATTGAATTTTTAATTAAAAACAAACGATCTTATACGTGTAAAAGGATTTATTATTTTGAAAGGAAGAAAACAATGTTTCAACGAAAATACTTGAAATATGAATGAAAAATATCTTTTGAAACGTAACAATTTAAAAAAAAAGAATTAAAAAAAAAACATTTTAAAATTCATTCTTAATCCTTTTTTTTAATAACATAAACAATTTTTTATATTGAAAAAACCAAAAAAAAAGTGTTTTTCTTCTTCATTTTTGTTCTCATTAATTTCATTTTCATTTTTTGTTAATTTTTCTTATTCAGAATAATAATGAAAGAAAAATTAATAATACATAAATATATAAGTATGTAATACATATATGTAGATATATGTGTGTATAATATATGCATGCACATTTATTGTGTTTATTTTTAAAACATTCTAAATTTAGTGATGTTTTAAATCTGAAATATATACAAGAAAAGAAACAATCATTTTTTATTTATTTATTTTTTTTTTTTGGTTTCCGAAATTCTAATTTTAAACACATTCATATAAGATTTTCCAAATTTCTGTCTATAATATATAAAATAAACATATGTGTATTTTTTTTTTTTTTTTTTTTTTTGAGAAATACCAAAAGTTTAACAGTATACATCACAATTTCAAAAAAAAAAAGCAATAATTTAAAAAAAATATATTTTTTTTTCTTCATTAATGTATTTGTATATCTTAAGTCATCTGTATCTAGTATCTGGTATCTGTATTTAGTATATATGTATAGAATATATCTTTTGGTATATCAGAAATATTTTGCAATTAAGAATGAAAAAAAAAAAAAAACAATGAACAATTTTTCTTCTATTTTATTTAAGAAATTTACATATTTCTCTTTTGTAAACATCAAATGACAGGTATATTGAAATAATTCAAATCGTTTATAAAATATAATTTTCATTTTTTTTAAAAAAAAATAAACATAGTTGAACGGAAAGAACAAGAAAATAAGCAATATATATACATCTACATAGGATACTCTAAAAGCTAGAACATGCCCTCTTTTTAGAGGGTCAATCAACTTTTCGTGTATATAGAGTAGTATTTAACGCATGTTACCTATTAGAGGTATAATGAATGCAGATTTGTATATGTATAGAAAATTATATGGAATATCTTTAATATATACAAAATATAGAAAATATATTTTACTTTTAAAAAAAAATATTCATAAAATAATAATAAAAATTGAATATAAAATGTGAGGTTAAACGCCTTGAAATTGGATTCAACCAGATGTGGCTATCATATTTTTATTACTGTACTTTTTACTTTTTTTTTTTTTTTTTTTGTTTTTTTCCTTAAATTTTTAATTTTGTTTTTCTTATTATTTCAATGTACAATATATACATTAAAATATTCAAATTTTTCTAATAAATTATAAATTTTGAAAGCTTTTTAACATTTTTATACTCAATAAATATTATTTTTCCATAAATTTTTACTATGTATATGCTTTCAAACAATATGAAGAAAAAAAGTAAAAATATGAGCCGCCGTTTATTTTGAAAGTGGAACAAGTCCATTTCTCAGAAAAAATGATTTGAAGTAAAATGTAACAGACAGAAATTGATATGATTTTACAAATATTTGTGACGATAAAATACAAATATGACAATATTTTTCATCATATTGTCGACAAAATTAAAGCATAATTCAAAAAAAATTGCATAGAATATGAAATATGTAAATTTTATAAAATTTTTTAAATATTTCAAAATCACATAAATTGGACTTACTTCACTCACAGATAATGAATTCTTCATATAATAATAATTTTTCTTTTAAAAACAATTTTAATGTATTCTAAATTAAAGTTTAAGGAAGTTTACAAAAAAAAAAAACAAAATTTTTTTGAAAATTATTTAAAATAGATTAATTGTTGACATGGATTTCTAATATTAGCATTTCATTTTTTCATCTAGAAATAAGTTAATGGCTTTTATATTGAAAAATTAAATTTTTATATTTAAAATTAATAAGAAAAAAAAGAAAAGAATTTCTCTGTGCTTTATTAAATTCACGACACCAAGATAAATTTTATTTATCATAAATAATTTATAGATATTATCTGAAGGAGGCGACACGTGCAAATTATATTCAACGCAAATTATGTTTATGAAAGTTCAAATATTCAAGAATTATTGTAGTTTGGCTAACAAAGTTTTGCTAAATATTTTATTAAAACAACTTAGAAAATCTATGATGACCAAAGTTTATTGCTGAGTGTGATGTGTCATTGTTTTTTTTTTAATTATGAGCCATTTCGTTAGGGTATTCCAGAGTATATGGAAAAAAATATTGGACAGTCAAGTTATGCGGGAAAAAAGAAATAAAGGGTCATTTTGAAATTTTTGCAAACATGCAAACACTTTCAACTATGTATGTATAGTGTTTTCCTCAACGAATATACACTAACCCTTTCCCTTCTTTTTTGCACAATTTTATTTTTTTAGTTTTGTTCGATAAAAAACTCTGTAGTACGCTGAGAGTGAAATAAGTATGTTTTCGAAATATCGATAGAATCTCAATAGAAAAGTGTGTTCAATAGAATTTTTGGGATTAATGCAAGTGTTTTTTTTTTCTTCATTGTAATACTCCTCGTTTTTTTAGATTAGCAATTCATTCGTGGCATTTTTAATTTTTTATTGAGTCAAATTATTAAATAGAAAAAATATTCATTTATTTTCCATTTTTCCATTTTTAAGTAAAAATATATTATATTAAAACTTTTTGTATAAAAAAATTTTCTAATAAACATTTTTGCCGTTAGAATTTCGCAATGGATTTTAGAAATTCAATAAAATGCGAAAGAATTTGTAATAAGGAGAAAATAAAAGGATTTTTTTCCAAATTCCAATATTTAATTTTTCCTATGGGCGCTAATTTTTAAAAATTTGGAAAAGTGAAAAGAAAAAGTAATATTTTAAAAATGGGAAAATTTTTAATTAAAAATACATATTTCAGAATAGTTAGAATCGAGAAAAACAAAACATGAATTATACAATTTTCCAAAACGGATATTATTATTTATTTTGGTTTTTAAAGTACTCGTACATACTATTGAATTTTTCAGTGAAAAAAAAACAAATCATCCAAAAATATTTATTTCGTAATTCTATTAAACTAAAAACAAAAACATCATGAAAAAAAAACAAAAAAATGTGTGTTTTTTGTTTTATTTTTCGACCTTGTCTGATATTCGCACACTCATAATTTGTGACTATTTACTGTGAGACTACCTACTTTAAGATTAAAAACATTTTTTTTTTCCCACAATGTAAAAAGTAATATTGTTTTTGTTTGGTTTTTTTTTTCTTATCTTTTCAGTGTGTGTTTATGAATAATTAGAGTATGAAATCATTTTTCTTCTTTTTATGTATTACGTATTTTTCACAAAAAAAAAATTAGTTATTTTATTTTTTCTTACGTGTTTTTTTTTTTTTTAAATTTTTTTTTCTCCTAATATTCTTTTTATAATAAATATACAAGAAAAAAAAAAACCAACCTTGGTGGTGGTAATTGTTCTTGTTTTGGTCCATGTTTCTTCGAATGCTGTATTTGCCATTTTTTATTGAATGAAATTTTCATCCAGAAACGTTGAAATGAAATTATTGTAATCCTTTTGATAATCCAATATTTTGTAATATAAATACGTGTATTAGGTGTTTTTTATGATGTTTATCACATGTATTTTTTTTTTTTATATATTATTATTTTTGTTTCGTGTAATTTTTTTTTTTTGTGTGTAAAATAAAAAGGAAAAAAAAAATATAGGTATATTAAAATATTTCAAATTTTCACATTTTTTTTCGAAAAATAAAAAAAAAACAACAACAACACACATTCACTATTCCTCTTCTTCTTATTTTATTAATTAATTATTTTTTTTTTTCGATTCCTTCTTTTCTTATGTCACAAATTTAACTTTTATTTAATCACACTTCAAAGAAAATTTATAAAAAAAAAAAAGTGAAAAGAAAAAATTAAAAAATAAAGAATTTTCCGTAAAAAAAAAAATATTAAGATTAAATTTTTTGAATTTTCTTTTTCAAATATTTTATAAGAAGAATTAAAAAATTTTTTTCAGGAAAAAAAATTTAGAAACACTTTCACAAGAAAAACAAAACAAACAAACAAAAAAAATGAAAGAAAAACTTTGTAACTAAGTAGATTTTTTTTTTTTATTTATATTTTTTTAAATAAATTATTTTATTATTGTGTGGTCGTATTCTCAAGCACTATACTATTTGATTGTTACCATAAAATATTATATAAAAAAAAACAAATAAATAAATAAATAAAACGTTGAAACATATGAAAAATCAGAGAATTTTTTATCTTTTCTTTTTTCTTAAAAATAGATTTTCAAAATGAATATGATTAAAATGAAAAAATTGTAGATTATATTTGCAAATTTTTATGTTTCACAATAAAACTAGACGTTTTTTTTTTTTTTTTTTTGCAAAATTATGCAGTACGTATAAAAAAAATACGAAAAATATGTCAATTATTGTAAAAAAGGATTAAAAATTATAAAAATGCAAAATTAACAAATAAATTTGTCAATTTATTATTTTATTTTTGTTAAAAATAAAATAGATGTGTGTTTTTGTTTTCAAGTTTAGCGCTACTTTTTTTTTCGTTTCAATTTTTATATTTAAAACAAATTTATTATTAATTAACTTTGATTAATGAATGATTTTTTAAAATTAATGAAATTTTTAAATTTTCTTTCCGAATTTTAATTAATGAGAACGGTTTTTTATTTTTTTATTTTTTTTGAAATTTTTGCCAATTTTGTTAATTTTCATTTTATCATACTTATTTTGAAAATAATAAAAAAATATATATTTTATTTTTTTTTTTAAAGTAAAAAGAAAAGAAAGAAAAATTTTAATTGTGATCACTTTTTTTTTTCAAATAAATATGTTATGTGTCATTTGTTGTTGTTTTGTATTTTTATTTTTATTTTGTATTTTGTTGTGTTTCACTTGTATGTAATTTATTTTGTATCACTATGTGCACTATATTTTTTTTTATTTTTGTGTATAAAAAAGAATGTGTAATTTTTGTTTTAAAAAAAAAATTCTATTAAAAAATTATGTCACATGATATTTATTTTTTTATTTTATAATTTTTTATTTTGAAAAAAAAAATAGGTATATACATATATTTTATATTTTTGTTATCTCATATTTGTTTTAATTTTTTTTTCGTGTATCGTTTTTTTTTTTTTTAATATAAAAATTATGTATCGTGTAAAAAAAAACAAACACTATATGTAAAATAATATTTATTTTTTTATTTTAAAAATAACATAAAATATATTCCATTTCCTGATGATTGGTATAAAATTAGTACTTAAACGTTCAAAATTCAAATAGGAACTACTACCGTATATATATATTTTTTTAAATTCCAAATCATTCACTTTTCATTCAAACTTATTATAAGGAATCTTAACAAATTAATAAAATAAATAAATAAATATATAATAAAACTAAAATAAAGAAAAAAAAGAAAAAGAAATAAAAAAAATTTCGAAATAAATATAAACTAAAATATAAATTTTCATCCCAATGTGGATGAGTCGTGAAAATAAATTAAGCGTATCAAACTTTAAAAGAACATTTTTTTTTTCTGTGTCTTAATATGCTAAATTTGTTTAAAATTTATTGTTGTTGTTGTTTTTTTTTCCTTGTTTAAAAAACGTAAAAACAAAACAAAAACAAAATAAAAGAAAATTAATCACAAATATATTTGAAAAAACAAAAAAAAAAACTGTGTTTTACGAGTACGATATGTTTAGGACATCTTCCTTATTTTTACAGTAATTTCGTTAAAAATAAAAATGAATATGTAAAAGAAACGATATTGAAACTTTTAATTCTCTTTAACACAAAATTCAATTGATTTTGAAAAATCTAAAGAGAAAATTATTTGTATAAAAGAAAAATATAATAAAAAAATACACATACATACAATTTACTTATTTATTAAACAAAAAAAACAAAAAAAAAAAAAAATAAATAAAAAAACGGAAAAAAATTTGAAGACAAAAATAAAATATTCTAATTTTGTAATTCGTTAAAAAAAAAATGAACAATTTTTTTCTTCTATATATTTTCGGTGAATATGTTGTGTGTATATTTTCTGTATGAGAAATAAACTTCTTAAAAGATAAAGTATTTAAAAATTTTTCATAAAATTGAAATAGAAAATATATAAAAGAAATGAAGTGGAAGAAGAAAAAAAAAACAAAAAAAAAAAAAAAAATGAAAAAAAAAAAGAACACATTCTATAGAATTAATGAAAAGTGGGGAAATAAAAAAAAGAAAGTAAATATAGAGAATTTTTCAGACAATTTTCTGTGTTTCTAAGTAAATAATATAATATATTTAAGTATCTGTATTCCAACCACTTAGATTTCAATATTAAACCACACACAGTTAATAAAATACAATAAGTATATCATGTGTGTAAATGACTTTTACAAAAATGTGATCCATGAAAATTGTCTGAAAATTTTTTGTATGTTAGATATTCGAGATTTTAATCCTTGCGTTTACATTTTAATAGTATTTATTCATCATCATTAATGGCTTCAGAGTCCAGGATGAACTCTAGCTTCAAGTTAACTTGTGGTTTAATTATCATTTTTTTTGTCTAGTATTTTTTATAAGAAGTAAAAATGATAGCATGATGATGAAGATGACCAAAACAAAAATCGACACATTGCGGATCAGTAATTTACCAACTTAATAGTTCAATAACTTTTAAAAGAGTACAATATTCTATTCTACGAGTATATCGAATAGACAACCTGGGAATTTTCGGTCATAAATACTAGAACAAAAAACCAACATTCTCATAATCAGTCCTCAATGTGTTTAGAATTTAAAGATTAAAAACAAAAATTAGAGTGCAAATATAACAAAAATTAAATTTAAATTCAATCCTTAAACAATAGAAATCTAATCCTTCTAAAGGACAAACAATTTAATTTTCAGTAAGATTAGTCTTACGTTTAATTCGTTCTATTTTTTTACCTGTCAATTTATCACAAATAAAATTTTCAAAGAAGGACTCAGTTTTCACAAAGATAAATCTTTGATCAAGAAAATGTTGAAAATAAAATTTGTAATCCTTCGTAAATATTACAATTCAACCTAAAACGGATTAACAGTCTTTACAAAATTTGCTGATCGCTCAAAAAAATTGACGAAAATTTAATATCTACGTCCTTTTTCAGTTGGAATACTACTGTCCATACAAATTAATGCAGAAGGGGTACTACTAGAGGGATAAAAAGACATTTGTAAAGACATACTTGCCAAAAACTACTCGAAATTTATTTCCATCTTTTGAAAAAAAAAAATTTTGATACGAAATTTGGCGTTTTTTTGACAATTTTTCTGGATCATACCTAATTTTATAAAAATATAAGCTATCACATTAATTTTATAAATCAGGTGTGTTCCAAATGCAATATTAAATATTCTTTGTTTTTTTTTTTTGTTTATTCTCTTTTTTTTTTGTGTGTCCAAATACCTCTTAAAGAGAAAAAAGTAAATGAAAAGTGTGTCCTACTACATATAAAAAAATGTCTTTGTGTCGTGTATACACTTATATTTTCCACTTACATTTTTCTTCTATTTTATTTTAAAAAAAAGAAAAAAAAAGCTACTAAAACGTATACGTAAATTCAAGAAATATAAAGGAAAATGAGAGAAAAATTCAAAAATTTTATGAACGAATAGAAAAATGTATATTTTGCATGTGACTTTTATAATAAATTTCCATAGATGAAAATTACCAAAAAAAAAAAAAAAAAATTATGATGTAGTTAAATTTGAATTTAAAATTTTTCAAGGCTTCAATAATGTGACGATTAAATTTTTAAGTGTATTATTTTCCTTTTTTTTTGTTTTTCTTTTTGCAAATATAACTGTTATAAGTTTTCACATACATACGTGAATATGGTACATTTTGTACTTAATTTTACCGAATAAAAGAAAAATAATATTTTTAATATAAAGTAAATTTGAATTTTTCGTTTTGTTTCTTTTCTCGTTTTCGTTGAGGATGATGATGATGATGATTATGGGGGGAGCATGAAAAATTATTAGAGCTATTAACAGAATTGGCACTATTTTATTGTTTATATGATAATTTTCATAATTATTATGTGAAAAATAATTTCAACATAAAATCAAATATATTTAATAAATAAATTTTCAATTTTGTTTTTTTTTGTAAAAAAAAAAAAACATGTATGTATATTTTTATTAAAACAATTAAAATGTTGTATTTATTGTTTAATTTATTATTTACGGAAAGTATAAACAATTTTAATAAAAAAAAAAAAAAAACACACACACACACACACATACACAAAGGAAAATAATTGAATCATAAAGTTATGTAATTTTTAAAAAGTTAATTCATGAACAATTTAATATTTTTGTATGCAAAATTTAAAATTAGACATATAAAAATTATTGTGAAACAAAAATGAAAAATATATAGTATATATGAGCTGTAGACGCTTAAACGATCCTCATAAATTACTGGTTTAATTGAAAAGAAAATTCAAAGATGTCTTTTGACCGTTACAAGATATATTTTCTTGAGAAAATTTCGAAATTTTTAATTCTCTTTTTCTTTTGAATTTTAAAATTTCAATTCTTTATCTTTTTCTCACTTTGCACTTTTTCCATTTCACTTTGGGTCTACTCTTTTATTTTTACATCTCTAATTTATCTATACATTAATCATGGCCTGCTTTTAAGTAACTTTTAAAACCTTTTTGGAATTTTGAAAAATGCTACTTTGTTACTTTTTAAAGTTCTTAAAATTTTCCACAAAACTGCCAAAAATTGTTTTCAGTTTTATACTTATACTGTACTACATAAATTTGCAAAACGAAACGAAAGCGGACAAAGTGAAGTATTTTAAATAAGCTCAATCCAAAATAAATCATGTGATGAGTGATTAACAGTAAAAATTGCTTAATTTCAGAACTGATAATTTTTTAAAAAACAAAATATGTTGCTACTTTTATTTTTCAAGTCCGCGGCAAATCTGGTTCCAGAATTTGTGTTAGAATATGATCTTCTTCTTTCTTCATTATGTGCTAGTACCATGCGCATAACATTTCGAAACTGTATAGAAACTCTATCGAAACTCATTTCTTCGCTTAGTATTGAAACATGCTGAACTCTATCGGAACATTTACATACTCATTTAATTTAGTTTAAATTTATTCATTAGAAACTGTAGAGAAACTCAATTCGATATTTGTTGGATATTGCATTTCAGTGCCTATAAAAAATATAGAAATGCGATACCTATTCTATACTGCTTTTCAGAATCTGTTTCAGATACTGAATCGACATTGGTTTTCGATATTTATTTGCCGTGTCATTACAGTATTGCTGCAATGTTGATAGGGTATCAACAAACGATACTCTTTTCAAATCAGTCAGGAACGTTTAATATCGTTTATTGTTATCTATTCGATATCCTGTTAATACTGAAAAACGAACTACGCCTCAAAAACGCAATATGCGTAATGCGACTTGCGTTATTTATTCTATATTCTATCGATATTCAAAAGCAATATGTCGGTTTCGAATCTCTATACAGTGTCGATAATCAATACTGGCCACTGAGTATCGGCAAATTGTTATGCGGGCATCTTAGCCTTTGTTCTTGTAGCTTCATTAATTTAAGACGATTCCAACTCCATTTCTAATGGATTCATAATCATAACACACAAAGTGATAACCTTTTTCCAATAATGTCTCTTGACATTGATCCTTTTTTGTTTTTGTTTATCGCTTTGATTTGACCTTCGCTTGTAAGAGACGTCCTTGATATTATTTTTCATTCACTGAACATAAGCATAATTATAAATTAAATTTGGGGAAAGTAACTTCCTGATATCCTTAACTTTAGAACTAGAATTTTCACTTAATTTATCTTCAAAAAAACATACTATATAAAAAGTTTAAATTAAAAAAAAAAAACAACAAACAAATTTTTTTTTGGTATGAAAACGAAAAAATTAACCTTACATTTGAAAAGTTTCCACCTACAACTTATTATTCCTTATTGATTTTTTATTTTTTTTTTATTTTAATCAAAATCCTTATTCAAACTACCATAAAAATGAAATAAATTGTGCCTTAAAGCAAAAAAAATATTTTTTTTTGAATATAAATTGAATTTCAAAAAAATTTTTTTTTAGTAGACAATATTAAACACAAAAAGAGGACTATAAAATTCAAAATATCAAAAAACTCAGAATAAAAAAAAAGTAAAAAAAAATATTACAGGCTTGATTGATTTCCTTTTATAATAAATAATTTAAGTGAAAATTTCTAGGAAAAAAATAAATTTCTAGGTGGACCATTTTTTTTTTTTTTTTCATTTGATTAAAAAAAAAAATACAACAAATAAACAATATATAATGAATTCCTCCTTTATTGTTTTACGTTATTTTCCCTGTTTTCACTTTTTAATTAAAATATTTGTATAATTCAATAGCATGTTTCCTGCTTTTTTTCTCATTATAAATTTATGTATATTGTTTAAAAAGTTATAGAAAAAAAAAATTCCTTATAATAAATAATCCTTGTTATTTCAATCCTTTTTTGTGTTTTGTTTTTTATTATTTTTTTTTTAATTTTTGCGAAAATCACAAAAATTATGCATTATTTTCTGAATTTATTTACTTTTTCTGAATGAATAATTTTTTTAAAATTTTTTTAATTGTCATGTTGTGATGTATCTATAGATGTATAGTTGTATGGTTGTATTATATTATATTTTTCAATTAAACGAAGGAAAAAAATAAAATAAAAACAAGACCATGATAATATTGTCAACTTCAAGGTCATTCTAATACAATAATTTAATCAAAAAAGTAATATAAAAGATTTATAGATTTGATTGTGGGAGTTTTTTTTGTTTTTTTCTCTTTTTGCATGTAACATGCTAAATTATTTTTTATTTAAATTGCAATCAAAAATGAAATTTATTAAAAAGAAAAAATAACAAAAAAATAATGTGCGATAACATTTTTTTGTGTTCTTATAATGTCTGTTGCAGTTTCGTTATAAAAACGTGTAAGATAAATTTATTAAATTTTTATTGTGTAAATGAATAAAAGATTCAAAATCCAAGTTTTTTTCGAATGAAATTTCATGAAATTAAAAAAAAAAATTTCTCAAAGCCACCTTTTGAGAGTACACTGAAATATAGTCCATTTTTTTATCAATAAATTCTCAAATTTTGGAATACTCCCTCGCTACATATGTTTTCTCTGCTCATATAATCTTTAAAATCTTTCTTTATTTTTATAACTTAGCTCAACTTTTGTTTTAAATCTTCATGTGCCATCGTTGTGCATAATAAAAGTGCAGTCAAGGGATATCTTTATAGGTCGAAATCATATCATATGTATTTACTCCAAGGAGCATAGTGACCCTCTAGTCTTACTTTTATCTCATCAGGTTATTTATTAAATTAAATTTACATCATTAAGACTTTAGCTAACTAAGATAGCAACCCCTTTTGTTTACCTTGCTTCCTTCAACAGACCACAATGACTAAAATTCTTAAAGAGGCGGGTACGTAATACCTTATCAGATTATATTATAAAACTAATGAATTTTACTTATTTTACTTGATTAGTATATTTGTTTTAAATTTTAATACAATTAATTAATATTGAAAGAAGGGTAAAGTACATAAGAAAACTGTAGTATCTTTATTTTTGTTATTTTTAAAGTTTTCTTATCTTTAAATTTAATTTTTTAGTTACTTTTTCAAAAAAGTTTTAATTCAATAACATCGTCTGTCACCCGAAAATAATTTAATTAATATTTTATTATGTCACACATATGTAAACATACATAATGTATATGTGTGTACGTACATATTATATGCGATACTATAAGTTCCAATGACCCTTTTCAACGCCCTTCGAAGTTAGTTTTTTTTTTCATCAAATAAACTATTTTTAAACGAACGAATTTTTAAAATAACATTTTTCATGCTTCATTAAAAATATTGAAAGAAAAAAATTAGACTAAAATCCATCCTGTTTTTCTTTTTCCTTTTTTTTTTCGTTTTTAATACTTTGTATATAAATAATATATTTCTTGTACATAATTCTTTTATATCGTATATTATCTATGTATTTTTACACACACATATTTGTATCCGAAAGATACACACTTATATTTAAAAATTTTCCTTTTCATATTTTCTTTATTTTTATCTTGTTCGTTATATTTTTCTTTTTTAATTTTATTTTTTACATTACACTTCAAGTGCGGCCACCCATTCCTATTCTAAATTTAGTTTGATGCTACTTATAGATACAACGTCATTGCATGGGTTTTTTTTTTATCATCACCATCATCATCATCATTTAGTACTAAATAAAATTTGTAGCGGAAGATGAATGCGTATACGTGAAAAAAAAAAATAAAAACAAAAAAAAAAAAGTTTTACGGAAGAGTAGAAAAATTTTTTTTTTCGAAGTCTTTAATAATCAAATTAAGATGATATGTGAAACTTTTACTATAGATATATGTAATATCTTTTTTTTAATTTAAAAATATTTTTAAAAGGAAAAAAAAAAGACTTACAGAACTTATGAAAATTTATTTAAACTTATGTAAGCTTTTTTTTCTGTAGTGGAATTTTTTTATTTATTTTTTTTTTCTTCAGTAGAATATGTATATCTTTTGAAAAGAGAAATATGTATGTATAACATATTGCAAATTTTAGATAAGATGATGACATATTTATGATATCATTCATTCATGAAATAATTTTGAATGTGTCAAATGTTGTTTTTGTTTTAATTGATTCTGTCAGAATTTCAAATAATAAAAAAGTTCGACTTACATATTATGTATGTATGTCTTGTTAGTGGCTAGTACTGTATCTTGACCATTTAAGATTGTTTTCACGGTGTAGACCTTTTCTTCAAACCTTTCCCACTAACAGACCTAAGTAGATTTACTCGCATTAAGCCATGTTCTTTCCACAAATTATCGAAGTGCATTTCTTCTTAAAATATGATGTATCCTTTGTTAGAACAAGGATATTTCAAACATTTTTTACTTACTTCATGTTGTGAAATTTTAAAAATTGCTAAAGACTTGTAAGTATGTATGTAATTGTAAAATAAAAACCAGAAGCATGATTTTCTAGAGAACAACTCAACATTTTTGAAAATTCCCATTAAATATACTGCTTCTAAAGTTAATGTGAAATTATTTATAATTTTAAAATAATATTAGAAAGCTGAGTCAATTTTCAATGATTTCTTTTACATCAAAAACTGATTTAAACATGAATAAAATTGATATGAGAGTTTTAAAATCTTAAGGCAAAGAATAACATTTCATTTAAAGATAAATGACATAAACAAAAATGATATCTAAAAGCAAAATATCAAATTACAAATAAAAGTATCGAATATACCTATTTTAGAATATTGAAAATACTTAGATTCGAAAAGATCTTTTATCTGAGGTTTCTATGGATATTGTCCTTAAGATTAAATTTTCCAAACAAAAGTTAAATGTGATTCATTGTTCTGTGTTTATTTGAAATGTTCAAAATATAAAAGCATTAAGATATATTTTACTGGAATTAAACAAAATAAAATGATATTTTATTGGTTTTTTTTATTGCTGTTATTTCAATTAGAAATCTTGACAAACAAAATACAAAGCATACACACAAGATACTATATATGTACATACATGGTATCAGATTTTTCAGTAGTATCTTACTTTTTATTTCAGATATTCATTGGTTGCTTAGTTATGAGTCTTTCACTTTAAAATAAAAATATGTTTTTTTTTGATAGGACAAAAAACTTATTTTTCTAATTTCACATTCATTTTGTGTGTCAACACCTCCAAATTCATATTCGATTTTATATCAAATTTCTTATTTGGGTTCTCTGTTCTTCTTCTTTTTCCTTTTTTTTATTTTTTTTTTGCCAAAAAATGGACATGTATGTATCTCAGAAAATGATGTTTGTATCACGTCATAAATATTTTATTTTTCATTAATGATTATTTTCAACTAATTTAAATTTTCATTTTGGTCATTGACAACAAAAAAATATTTTTTTAAAAAACAATGACATCATGGATTATGAAACAATTTTTTTGTCATAAAAAAATATGATTCACAACAAAATTGCATTTATTATTATGTATTTGTAAACATCATTTAAAGTTGTATATATATATTTTTTTATTTTCTCATTTTTAAAGTTCAAAGTTTCAAACGAATAGAAAAATCTAATTTCATTCAAATTAAGCAAATATAAAAATAAATTAAATTAAAACATAATTGAATGATAATTGAAAAAAAAAAAAAGTATTCGTTTAGTTGCGATATTTTTTCCTTGTTTCAAATAATCCCAACATCCTAAAATAAACTTATGTGGTTAATTAATTACTTAGCCAATTTTTTTGTTTTTGTTTTTCTATCTATCACCACACAAATACTCAACTCGTGAATTTATTTTTTTTTTTTTTACACCATGTTGAAGAAAAAAAATATTTCATAGAATTAGTTCTATTTATCATGTCAATTGGAGTCAAATATTTTGTTCAAAAATTTATTTATGATACATATGTATATATTTTTTTTTAATATTTTATTTAAAAAACGGCTATTATTTGAATTTTTAATTTTGAAAAAAAATATATATGTACATATATTATTTATGTACACCGTGTTTATACAAATAAATACGTGTCGTCAATATTTTCATTCTAGTGAAGTATATTGTAATTTTTTTTTTTTTTTTAAATTTTAATTCAAGGTAAATGAAAGCTAAATGTACCATATATCATACATTCTCACATATATGTACATATGTATGTCTTAATTTTTTTTTTTTTTTTAAATTGTATTCAAGTGACATATTATGCCATTGTCATGGTCTGTTTTATTTATTTTTTCTATTCTTCTCATTCTTTGTCATTATTTAATTTTGTAGTCTGCACGCACCTGAACTATCTTTAGATTTTATGATTAATTCGACACCTTCTCAACTCATTTTATTTTGTTTTTTTTTTTTTTTGTTTTTCCTCGTTTTTTGTTCATCATCATTAAAATGAAAATAAGTGAGAAAAATTTGTGAAAAAGAAAAAGAAAATGAATGAGAACAGAAAGAGAAGAAGTGAAATACAAAAAAAAAAATCATTCAATTGGAAAAAAAAGGTGTTTAATTAAAGCGTTGAAAAACAGTAATTTGTGTAATTTTGTTGAAAAAAATCATTATTTCTAGCATCGAATATTAAGGGTGTTTTTAGAGGAGTTCAAGTTAATTGGTGGAAAGTGAGGTTAGTGAACCTAAAGTTTTGAATTTTTATGTCTTCGTGGATAACTATTTTTTTTTTTAGGAAATTTTACAAGTAAACAATAAAGAGCTAACCCTTGTGCTTTCTTATTACGGTTCTAATATTTAGTTAGTAATATTATTTCAAGCTGCATGTCTTTAAAATTCTGAAAAGAATATAAACCGTTTTCAAAAATTCAAGTTTACCTCGCATGTATACATTAAAAACTAGAAAGCATGCAAGCCAAATTTGCAAATAAGATTACATTACATATATACTTGCATTTATGAAGTATGTTCGTCAAAATTTCTAAATTTTGATAGAAAATCAGTGTTGCCGCTATAGACGTTGTTTACATTTTGTGTAAATTAATTACTGATTATCTAATATCTGATTAGAAGTTAAAATTAAAAATAGTGATAAATATGCTTGCAGTATTGGCGCAAGATATTCTTGCAATCTAAATTTTATGAAACCGTTAAATTACAAACTTGATTTATGCAGCTTTGCGGGATATATGTATATCTTGCGGCAAGCTTTGATATATAAAAAAGGCCATCGTTTTTAACTTCTACGCTTTTTATGATTTTTAATGGTCAAAAATAAAAAAAAGCAGTTTCTATTGGCACTTCATTCAGATGAATTTCCTATTTGATGGAACATTAATATCCTAAAGATGCAACATTTCGATTTTTAATAATTCGCATCTTTTGAACTAAATACATCTATCAACAAAATATCTAAGAAAATATTTTAATTTTAAAACTTTTATTTTCAGATATAAAATTCATATTCTATATCGATACATTTTAACTGACTTAAGTTTTTCTTTAAAATTTTCCATTCATGTTGTCAATCTTTTTTGAACAAGTATCAATCAAAGTCATTGATTATTTAGAATAACCATTTGAAAAAAAAAATATGGGCCTAATAAAATAGGCAAAAATAAAATTAATTCGAGTGCGTAAATTTGAAAATCTAAATATATTTTGATATTTAATTTGTTAATAATTTGAATAAATACATTTTAAATTTTTGAACAATTCTCATAAACATTCTTCTGATGCGTGTAATATAATTTTTTGACCTGAATTTTAACAATTTTTGAGCCCTGTAAAACATCATTACATGATCTAAATGTTATTTTTTTCTTACTTTTTAATTTTATTTAATTTGTTTTGTTGATGTAACATTTATGCCATGTCATTTATAATTGAGAGTTTGTGTTAAAAAATTGCATATTGCATATTTCACATTTCCGGGACGTTACTCATATGTACATAATATAAAATCTATGATACATGCATATGCCATTTCTATCATTAAAAATTACATTTTCATTATGGTATTATTATATAGTATATACATCACAAACACACACACACAAGCACATTTTTCATATTTATTATGTTACTAAACAAATTGTTTATGTTTTTAAAAATTTCCTAAAGAACAAATTATATTTTTAGCATATTAAAAACTAATTTTTTTTTTCTCATATATGATATGTTAAAATTTAAATACAATATATACTTAACAGTTGCATTTTAATTTTAAAAAAAATATTACAATTTATTCATGAAAATAATTTACGAGTATTCTTTAATTTACAAAATGATTGACATAATAAAAAATAATAACAAGCAGCCTTTTTTATAGCGTTTAATTGGGTTTATAGTTGTTTTATTAAAATTTTCGTTTTTAACATGATAAGAAAAACATATTAAAATAATTAACAAGTTATATCTGAAGTTGAACACATAAGTAATTTTAAATAACAAAAGAAAGCCATCAAAAATTATTTTTTGAAATTTTTTTTCTTGTTATCTTGAGGAATGAAATTTTTGTTTTAAATCACAGTCCCAAAAGGAAAAAATTTTATTTCATGAAATTACATAGTATTATTCTATTTAAGGATGATATTCACTAACAAGCTTTAATTTGTGATTTATTGATTATGAGCCAGAACAAAAAGATATCCTTTGACTGCATTTTTATTAGGCACAGTGCTGGGTAGAAAGTGATGATGAATGAAGAAACTTACGAGGGGAAAGAAACAAAAGATTGACGGGTGAATGCTCCGTTTAAACTCCTGTAAATTTTAAAAAATTTGAAGAGAGAAAGAAATACAAACATAACTGAAAGATCGCTTTACAATTTGAGAGATCACATTGATAACATGTACATATATGTAAATTACAATAATATTGAATTTCAATAAAAATTTCGATTTAAAGTTTTTTTTTTCGCTTTTTTACTTCTCAGTTTTTTTAGAAAGTCTTTTTATTTTTTATAATTTAAAAAAAAAACAAAGTAAGCAAAATAAGTGAAACGAGACAGCAAGTAAAACAACTGACATTTGTAGCTGGTATCAATGGAAAATGGAAATTTTCTGAAAAAAACTGAAATTACGAATTTTCTAGACGATTATCTAGAGCTGAAATTCGCATTTTTGGGTTTAAAATAAGTTTTTGTTAACGATTTTGCATTGATAATTGTTTTATTTTGTTAAAACAGTGTTTTTTTTCGAAATTTTATATTTGGTAGCTAGTAGATATTTTTTTAAATCAGAGTTGATTTCGAACGGTCAATAAAGTTTAAGAACAACCTCTCTCTAGTGTATATCACCCTAAATTTTATTAAAAAATTGTGTTGACAACACTGCAATCACCTCTAATACAAAATTTATTATGTTTGCATGTTCACAAAATTAAAAATATAAGATGTTTCGATACGAAATAAAAAAAAAAATCTCAAATCCATTTGTATAATTAACTTTAAATGCGTATTTATTTGCCAACAGGAAGTTTAATATAAAACCCAAACATCAAAATCAACGTCACTTTTAATTTTGGCAAAACCCTCATTAAAACAATTTAAAGATAAATTCAAAATACAACAAACAACATACAATAATAATTTTTACTTTGTAAAAGTAAGTGAAAATTTGTATATATACAATTAAACAACAACAACAACAACAAAAAGCAAAAATTAGCTAAATAATTCTATATAGTAGCTCTACACATACACTACATAAAGTACTAGGCAAAATCACATTATTAACATCCAACATAAAAAAAAAAAACGTATGTGTACTAATAAATTTTAACAACACGATGAACTTTATCGATAATGCGGAATCAACATTGTGTCGAATAATTGCTACGACTTCTTTGGCTTGCGTTGGTTGGCAAAAATTCAAGATAAAATATATTCTCAATTGTAGTTTAAATTATACACAAATGTATCGTATTTTCATTTGCATATAGAATAATAACAAATTTATAAATATTGCACACAAATAAATAACAATCAATAAAATTTATAATCATGATTTTGAAAAGAATTAATAAAACAAAACAAAACAATTTAAATATAGAAAAAAAATTATAAATTTATTGAATTAAGATTTTTGTAATTCAAATGTAATTTTCCAGAATAATTCCTTTAAAATTTCATTCATTTATACTTCCTTCGGTATTTTGTTTTCTTTTAGAATAAAATTTTTGTAAGTCAAAACAAAGCTTAACAAAAAATAAAATTTATTAAGTAAATTTTGGCAATGAATCGAATGAATTTGAGAGAAACAAAACAGAGAAAGCGAAATTTTTTTCTTATGGCATGATTTTAACGAAAACAAGTATGTACATATCATGATCATAATGATGTCTTAAAATTATGCAACAAAAATTTATTTTCCCACACTACATTTTCTTATATTATTTCACTTTTTGTTGTTGTTTTCTTTAACTGATGAAAAA
Organism: Bombylius discolor; assembly: GCA_939192795.1. Taxonomy (NCBI): domain Eukaryota; kingdom Metazoa; phylum Arthropoda; class Insecta; order Diptera; family Bombyliidae; genus Bombylius; species Bombylius discolor. The sequence continues at coordinate 13,061,010 of OW584241.1, read as the reverse complement.
ATTCATTTTATTCCAACGAATTTTGCAAAATATACAAAAGACCAAAAAAAAAAGTAATTAAAATGAGAAAAAATGACATAATTTTGAATCATTAATGAAAATCTGGACGTATATAAATGACAAAATTTTCATACTTTTGCCAAAGGATGCAACGAAAAATACGCAATTTTCAAATACAAAAAAAAAAAAAAGTAATTTGTAATTTAAAAGTAATATTTTTTTTCTTTATTATTTTATTTATTGAATCCGGCAATGACGTCAAGGATTATTTTTTTGTTTTTTGAAATTTCTTAATGTTGGTTTTTTTTTTCATTTTATTTTTCGTCTACAAAAGAAATATGAATGCAATTTTTACATTACGCATTCGCCCCTGATTTAATAAAGCGTATACTGAAAAAAAAAAATTTTTTTTAAATATAGTTCTACAAAACGATTAATTTGTTTTTATTTTGTGTACGTAAAATAAATTAAATTCATACGTTTAATATTTGTTTTAAAATAAAATACTTAAAATATTATGAGAAAAATTGTTTTGTTGTTTTTGTATTTTCTCTCATAAACTTGTGTATTTTTAATGATACAAACCACAGACGATTATAATAATAATAATAATTTTTGTATAATGTGCACTAATAATAATTATTTTTTTTTTTTACGAATACAATAAAGTGATATTTTGTAAATAAAATGATCATGCACGCATCATATACGTTTGTATATATTTTTTGTTTGAATAATATAAAATAGTGATAAATTGATTTATTATAATGAGATTTTCTTTTCATATTTCTTATTATTATCGCTTCAAGAAAATTTAATAAAGGAAAATTTTGTATTGAGATAAATTTAGTTTCTATTTAAACATATAAACTGTAATTTTCATTTTATTTACAACAAAGTATGAAAAAATTATTGTAACACGTGCTAAAAAATGCTAAACAAAAAAAAAAACAAATTAGAAAATTAAAATTAAGAACATGCGTCTAATGAGCTGTCGATTGATTCAAGAATTCTCAATAAAATTTCAAAATAGAATCAGGAAGACATACTGCTATATGAAAATGAAAAATTTATTTATAAATTTCATTTCAGGAGAAAATTTTTGGCTTTAAAAAAGTATATATTTCACTAATTTTACTGTTTTTAAAAGATACTTAAATAATAAGGCAAAAATTACGTATAGAAGAATTTTCTAAATCCTAAAAAAAAAACAAATTTAATTCTAGAAAATATCAAAATAAAAATTTTTCCTGTTTAATAATAAAAAAATTTAAAACTTTTTACCAATAACTTTTTTTTTTTTGTTAATTTTCCTTACCAGAAGAAAACCACCAGAATGATCTTTGAATTACGAAACACAAGCAGTTTTATATTTTTTTTCTTTTTCAAAAACTTTTTGTTTTCCTTAATATAATTTTTTTCTTCTTTCTATTTTTATAATTTTCACTTCAACAAAACTTCTTTTTTTTTTCTTTTATTCGAAAAAAAAAATATCTTTTTTATTATCACAAGAAAAAAGCTTTCACATAAATTGTTTTTTTTTAATATCACAATAAATCAATTTTCCAAACACAAATTACATAGATATTTTGAAACTTGATAAAAAAAAAATCTAAGAAAAAAAAATTAATTTTTTTTTTTTTGTCACACCTCTTATCAAAATTAAAGAATAATCATTGCAAGAGATAAAAATTTCAACTGATTTAATTGCATTCAAATTAGAATTTTATTTTTATTGTATTTTTTTCTTTGTTGGTTGTTGTTTTTTTTTATTTGCTTTTATTGATTAGAATGTATTTTTGATTGAATCGTTAATTAGTTTTCGATAGTTTATTTTGTGATTGAAATGTAATTATAATGATCGCAATAAAAATATATAATGAAAATAGTTTTTTCTTTTTTGTTTGTTTTTCTTAAATTTTCATTAACATTGAAAATAAAAATAATGTTTCGTTTTTTTTTTTGTTTTTTTTTTTCTTAGATAAAAATCAGCTGTTACATACATTCACACATCATTTGTGAAAATGTTAAAAAGTAAATAAACAAAGGAAAATTGAATTCAAGTGAAAATACAACGTAAGAAAATAAACTAGAACATTTATTTCTTTAATACATAAAAAAAATTGGTAATAAGCTTTTAAAGTAATTAACTGTTTTTCCTTCTTTCAGAATGAGATTTTTTTGCTTTTAAAAAATATGTAGGTATATCCTGAGAGAATATTAAGGTGAAAAACAGTAAAATGTGCAAAATCATTTGAAAATAATTTACAAAAGTTGAAACATTATTCTTCACATTTTCTGAGAAGATGGAGAATTAAAATTAAAAAAACAACAAAAAAAAAAAAAGACATAAATCCATTTATATTGTAAGCATGAAAATCTGTCAGGCTTCTCGTATTAAAATTTAACAATAAATAACTATTGGAAAATTTTTGTGCATAATTTCATTATCAATAAATAATGATTTTTAATTTAAAATGTCGTTGATTTTACTTCTCTATTTCAAATAAAAAATCAAATACAAAATAAAAGTGGTGTCGAACCCAAAAGCGCGCATTTTTTTCTTTTTATTTTCAACGCAACTCCAACTGTAGGGATTCAAGAAATTGTAAAACTTTGTTCAGAACAGAATTTTATACATACATACATATACTTAGCAAATTCTACATTACTCTTAAATTACAACAAAAAAAAAACCAATTAAAAGAATTTTTACAAATAATTTCAGTAGTCTTAGAAGACCTTAAAATTTTATTTTTTCATATTTTTTACTAGAGGACATTATTCTAAAAGTTCAAAATTATAAAAGCAATTTCTGAATCCTTGAAAAATTTCATTCGCTTTCAACGATTCGGATGTAAGTTATTATTTTTTGTTTTTAAAAAACCAAAAAAAAAAAAAATATCAAAACAAAATCATTGTAAAAATTTTTATTTATTTTGCTTTTATTTTTATTTTTTTTTTTTTTTGATAAAATACAAGCCAAAATAAATTACAACTTGTATGTATAGAGAAAAAAAAATGTTTTTTGTATTTTTGTCATTTTAATATTTAATGAAGAATTCCTCCTTGAAATCTAATTATACATGTTTTTTATTTTTATTTTTTTTTTTTATATAATTTGTCAATTTTCATTATACAAAACCCTGACTTTGACACTGCGTGTATTCACGTTGTTATTCATAATTTTATTTGAATTATTTTCAAAAATTCCTTTTTGTATAAAGGTTTTCTATTTGTATGAAAAATAAAATCAAATGATTCATAATTTTGTATGCAAATTAAAGTACAAAATTTTTAATTAATCAAATTACATTTTAATTTGAATAAAAAAAAAAAACGTACACACAATTTCCGATAAAAATCTGTTTTTGTTTCTTTTTTTTCTTTTGAAAATTTTTTTCTTATTTTTATATACTCGTAGGAACATTCTCTTGTTAAATAAAAAAAAAACTAAGAAAAAATGTTTCTTTTTTTTTGAATTTTTTTTATTTTTATCATGAATTGAAAAAAGGAAAAAATGTTTGTGTTTTTTTTTTTTTAAATTTAATTTTATGAGATACTATCAAAAATGACGCACATTGTATGTATGTATTAAAAAATATATAGGCAGATTTTTTTTTTTTTAAATAAATTTTTTTCAGTATAAAATTTCTATTTTTAAATTTTAGCAAATATAAACAAAAAATAAAAAAATATTTTTTTTTTTTTTTTTTTTTGAGTACATACTATAATTGAGAATACGAACGAGTATATATAGTAGGCAGACAGATACATTTTAGAAGCAAAAAAAAAAAATTTGAAATTTTAGAATTTTTTTCTATTAAACAAAAAAGTAAATTTCATATGGTTTAAACGTTTAATTTAATGGAATATTACTTAAAGGTCATATTAAAAACACAAATACATACTCACACATTTAAACATATTATCTACAAACACATTAATATATCTAGTTTGTGTAATTAAGAAAAACTTTAAGTACCTACATCGAAGACAACACAAAAAGTAAAATTTATTTTCCAGATAAGATAAATGTTTGTTTGCTAATGCTTCTGTTTTTTTTTTTTTTATTTACTAAATGGAAAAAAAAAACACGAGAGAAAAATGTTATTTTGACTTAAATGCAATAATCGGTACATAAATTGTTGTTTTTATGGTTGACAAGATTTACCTATATATGAAAAAAAAAAAAAAAGTATATCAAAAAACACATAAGCAAAGGTTGAGATGAAAAAAAATAACAAAATCATGTTCATGTCGAATGTGAATTTGGTTCAAGTCAAAATGATTGATTGATTGATGTTCGATTTAATTGGAATAGATCTCATAATAGTGGAATAAATAATAATTTTAATAATGTGTCCAACATTTTGTGTATATGTATATGCGCCTATATTTGTAAATATGATACAGATTTTTTTATTTTTTTTTTTTTTATAACGGATGTTGAGAAATTGTGTCAATGGATACATATGTATTTCCCATATTTTCATTTTGACTGCAACAAAAGTCATGAAACACAAAACATATGAAATTTAAGATACGATGAGTTTTTTTTTTTAAATTTTTATAATCGTAAATCGAATATATTAAGTATCTAAACAAAAACTGTCACGATTTTTATTTTATTTTCGAATTTTATTCTGAAATTTTTTATGACGCAAAAAGTCTAGTTTTCATCTATCAATTTTTTAATAATAAATAAAATTAAACGATGAAATTCTTAAGAAAGAAAATGAAATTCTCAAAGTGATGAAAAAAAAATTCAAATAAAAATTATCTAACAAAAATTGTCAGTCATATTTTAAATATGACTTTTTTCTTTTTTCTCAAAGATTAGACCTAATAAATGATTTAAAAAAAAAAAATAAAAATGAAAAAGGAAAAGAGTAATTTGGAAATTTACCAAACGTATATTTTATTGCCAATTGTCATTTTTTATAAGACATACAAAAAATACATTAATAAAAAAAAAATAATTCAAACAAATACGCAAATTTTCTAATAAAGACATTTAAAAAAAAAAGCACAACGTTCTTTTTATAGGCAATTTTCTTGTTAATATCGAAATTAATCAGAAATAAAAATTAAGAAAAAAAAAAGAGAAAGTCATAGTGGAACACAATTAATCGTGTAAAAATGTAATAATTTTCTGATAATTTTTCATGATACAAATGAAAATCTTATGAAAAATTTTCAATTAATTTCTAATCGACGCATTTTGTTTCTTGAAGCACATGCGTTTAACTTTTCTTTTTTTTTTTAAATTTACTCTATTTTTCCACATAAATAATTTTTGACACCTGTCTTGCTATATAAAAACTATCTTTTTTTTTACCTAAATATTTTAATAATTTTGAAAAAACAAAAAAAAAAAGTAAAGTAAAAATTTTAAAAACAGACAAAATCACTTTTGCAAAAGTCAAAGAAAATCAAAAAAAAAAAAAACATGTGAAAAATATTTTATATTAAAAATTGTCAAAAAATATGCAAAATTATCTAAAAATTAGATTATTAATATATTTTAGATAAAATTGTTCTATGATTTAAAATTTAAAGAAAAAAAGTATTGCCAGTTTTAAATTCGAAAAAAAAAAATAAAAGAAATTAGTGTCCTCATTATTCAGATTTTTAAATATTTCATAAAATTTATTAGATCATTTTTGATACGTAAATTTTCGAAAAAAAAAATAAAACATAATAAAAAATAAGTAATAATTTCATTAATAAATTAAATTATCAAATATTCAGAAGTAGTAGATATCATCTTTTAAGACAGTTGTAAGAGAAAATTGAAAATGATTTGTAAAACAAAAAGAAAATACAAAAAAAAAAAAAACATAAAAAAAAACCAAATTGAAAGACATTTTTAGAACATTGACATCTAAGATTAAAAATAAATTACCTAAATACGAGATTAATCACTAATAATTGTCAATTTTCAAGAAATTCATTTATTTTATTTATTTATTTATTTTTTTTTAAAAATAATTTTTCATATTACTCTATCACCTCATTTACACAGTATGAAATGAAAAAAGACACAGAGGATATTAATGTTGTATTCAGTGGCGTCTCGTGACTTATTCACCTGGGTGTGCTACAGGGTAATTGAGAAAATTTAAGAAATTAAATATACATATATATGTAGTTATATAGTAGCTCAACAAAGTATTCGGGCAGTACAAATATTTTTAATTTATCCTAAATAAAAAAAAATTTTTACAATAAAAGTATGAAACAAAATACTAAAAATAATTCTTTATTCTTATAACAACATATTTACGAAACAAACAGTCAACATTAATATCAAAAAAATTACAAAATAAACAGTTAAAAATTTCAGCTTCAATTTTTATTCCAATAAAATATTCGGGCAGTATGAACATTTTTAAAAAATAAGGTGCTTTTTGTCAAAGTCAGTACTTTGTTGAACCTCCTTTATGTTTTTGAACTTCTTTGAGTCTATTCAACAAGCTTTAACCCTTCGTTATAATTTAAATTATACACCCACTCATCCATTTTTAATATCAAAATGTTACATTTTTTAATTCCTTAGACATGTATGTTTTCGTAGGACTAGAAAGCTGAAATTTGGCCAGGATATTTCTTGAAGAGTCTAATATTATAAAAACTTTGAACGGTGAAAATCCGTTTACTAGGGTAAAAGTTATAGGGTAAAACATAATAAAAGTCATGTTTTAGACAAATACCCTTTTTCTTCTCTCTATTTTTTTTCTCTTAATTAATATCCTGATTCTTAAAAAAAGTGTACATTTCAATTCTTGAACTATTTTCTGACCTATTGCATTTTATTTGACTCAAATCGGTGCAATACAGCACGAGTAGTTAAAGTTTAAAGTTGGCAAAAAAAAAATAAAATAATTCAATATGTGAAAAATATGTGACGTTTCATACAAACAATTTTTTAATTCAATATTTCACTTGGCTTGGCTTTGTCTATAGGTGTGACTTTGATTTTGAAGTTTGTTCGAACTTTTTACAGAACCAACTTTATAATATAAAAGCGTACATTTTTTAAAGTTGCAAGGTTGTTAAAAATAACATTAAGTCTAATTGTAACTTGGGTTCTGCTTCAGAATTGAACACCTTCATTATATAACATAACAACTGTATTGTTATTTGTTACAGTACGAGAGCAAAGCCTCAACTTTCTATGCATAGGATTGAAAAGTATTAAAGTTCTTCTTGAGTAGAACTTCAATACATTTTGATAGAAATAATACTAAATGAGGTTGGGTTCTACATCAGAGCTTCACACCCTGGTTGTATATTATTTATATTGTTTATATTATTTACGAAACGAGGACGGCTTCAAATGCACATCACTGAATGTGAGGCTGAGTTCTACATTATAATAGAACACTCTGACCGGGTTTATACGTACGGTTTTTTGCACGACCTTATCATCCATTACGCTTTGATAAATTACGAAAATGACGTACGTACGTTTACATGGTCACTTTTTTACCCTATCTAAAATTCTCTTCATTTTCTTTTATACTTATTTCTTGCTTGGTAATTTGTATGGTAATAAGATCATATACTCATATGGTTAACTGAAGAAATTGCGATAATATGAGAAAAAATATCAAAGTAACGAATATTGCACAAAAAGGAACAGCCGTGATCGAAGAAAAAGATTGATTAACCTGTGAGTGACTTCCCACCGCATACTTCCTACTTCTTTTCCATATAAAACCGGTTTTTACGTTCTACATAGGGTAAAAAAGTTAGCGTATAAACCCTGTCTCTAGCTTTATATGAACATTACTATTGAAGTTATGAAAATTATTTTGGCGTTCTCAATTTTTTTTTTTTAATTTGCTTTAGATTATATGGGTGTTCTGTGAACACCTTGAACACCTGGACGAGACGCCACTGGTTGTATTTACATTTTGATTTTAACAGGAAATTGGAATTAATTTCATTCGAAAAATGAATTTTCTTCTAAGAATTGATTTATCGAGGATTTATTTTCAATGGATTTTTTTTTTCAAAGATTAAAAAAAGAAAATATAGTGACTTTTGTACACCAGATTTACAGTTTTCTAAGAATTTATTTTTCAAAAAAAAAAAAAAAAAAAAAAAAAATTGTTTACCTATAAGAATGATATTGATTTCTTTTTATAACTATTGAATATTAGAAGACGCTAATGATTATCGATGATAAGTAATCTAGACACCGTAATTTTTCTTTCTTTGACAAGATGAAAGGTTTTTATATTTTTAGATAATACACCCACGCCACTTATTCACTTTTTCAAGGATTTTCTTGTTATTTTGTTTAGAAAAGTTCAATTTTATGTTTATTTATTTTTTAAATGCAAGAATAATAATATTGAGGTTTTATTTTACAATAAACTTTTAAATTCTTTTGAAAAATTTCTTTCTAAGTTTATAAAGAGCTTATTTTGTACATAATACCTTTTTTAATTCGCATTATTCATGTATTTTTTTTTCTCTTCCCATTGTAACCTTTTATTTTCTTCTCCCGACTGCATGTTGTAAGTTTAACTTGTTTTTATAGAAAATAAAAAAAAAAACATTTGATTGCAAAAGTACCCACGTGAAAATATCCTTTTTTTTTTCAAAGCACAAAAAGGACATTAATTATACAATTTTTTTTATTAGTAAATAAATTTTCGTTTATTTATTTTGTCCTTCATTGATTAAAAATAATGAAAATTTCTTTTAGATATTTTTTGTACGTCAATTCGAATATTTTGAATTTCTTTGTTTTTTTTTCAATTGATTAAATCACATACATATGTACATACAATAAAAATCCAATAAATTATTTTCAATTGCTTGAATAATACCAGAATACGTCAATTTATCTCTTGTTTTTAAATTTGTTTGAGTTTTATCATATTGTTTTTTTCTATTCATTAGTTTTCTTTTAAATAAAATGCATATAAACAGCATGTACAAAAACAAATAACACAAAATATTTTACAAAACTTGAAATGCATTAATAATTTGTTGTTTTTATATTTTTTCTTCTTCTCAAAATAAACATAATTTTCAATTAAATATATGTAAAACGTCATGACTGTATTTCAAAAAATCATTTTCATTAAAGAAAAAACACAAACTCTTTTAGAAAATTTTCGAAAATCATATTTCATGAAAAAAAAAAAAATTATCCTAAAAATCAAAAAAAAAAAAAGTTAAATTGCTCGTAATAAGCTTGCTTCTTGAACTTTTTCTCATCATTTTAAAAACTGATTTTTGCTTTTTTTATTTTTGTATTGGAATTATTTTTGTATATGGACATTTTGTATTATGATAATTTTCATTGTAATACAAAAAACAAATAATAAAAAACAAAAAACAAAATAAAATAACAAATAAAAAACAAAAAATATGATTTTAATAAAAATACATATATATATATATTTTTTTTTTTCATAATTTTTTCTCGAATAAATAAAAATATGAAATTATTATTTTCTCTTCGGAAAATTTAAGAGACATATTCTGTATTTATTTATTAATTTTTTTTTATTATTATTTTTTTTTTTTTTCATTCATAAGACAAAGAAAAAAATAACAAAAAAATGTTTTATTTTGTTTTTAAATCATTTTTCTTAAATAATAGCCAATAATAAAATTTGTTTTCTGATCATCCATAGATTTTAATTCATTTTTCATGTAACTTTCATATTTATGTATTTGTTCTGTAGCGGGATTATTGTTGGTGATTTTCTTTTTAAATACAAAAAACAAACATAAAAGAAGAAGAAAAAGAAAATAAAAAAATTTAAAAAGAAAATGATTTGTAGAACAAAACAGCTGAACAGAGTATGTATAGTTTATTTAACAATGTAGATTTTGGCACGATCAAAAGGCGATTCAATTTGAAAATAGAAAATTTCATTTTGTTTCGCATTCAAGCGTCGATGGATAAATTTTTTTGCTCAAGAACATTATTTATTTTATTTTTTCTTTTCATTTTCTTATTCTTAAATTTTCTATAGATACATATATTTTTATACACGTGTATATAAAAAAAATTTTTTTTCGTATATACATAGATATTATATATTTATGTATTTATGAATATTTTATGACTGAAAGGTGATTACATAAAAAAAATTTTTTTTTTATATTTGTCTGTTTTAAAATAGAATAAATTTTTATTTTTTATATTTATAATATTTTTCTTTATTGTACCCTCAGAAATTTTAATCCTTTCGAAAATGTTTTTTTTTTTAATCCTAAGTATAATAAAAAACAAAACAATATTTGAAATGCTCACATGAAGTTTTTTTTTTTTTTTTTCAATTTTGAAAGTTCATTTTATTTATTTTAATCATAAAATTTGTTCATTGTCACGAGACAAAATAAATGTATCTTTATCTTATCTGATTTTTATTAATAAAATATTTTTTTTAATTTTTTTTTTTAAATTATTTTATTTGTGGAAAAAAAATAAATAAATAACAAATAAAAACAGAATTTGGGGTGGAGTTTGAATTTTTCCATCTCTTAATTTATTTATTATTATTTTTGTCCTCAATAAAAATCCGTCAATAAATTGTGATATTGTTCAGAAAATTTAAAAAAAAAAAAATTTAATGCATGGATTTTTTTTTTAAAACAATTTAAAGTCCAAAAAAAAAAAAAAATTCCATAAGGAAAACAAAAAAATCATACTCACTTCTGTAATTTTAATGCTGCGCCGTACGACTTTACGTCGAATTTCCGTTTCAAATGTTTCTTCAGTTTCAACAATATTCATGGTATCATCATCCGGCATATTTTCATCGTTATCCTCTTCCTCTACAACAACATTATCATCCATTTTTTCTTCAATTTTTTCATCCATTTTTTCATCTATTGTATCCGCCATGGTCAATGATATTTTTTTTTTTTTTTTTTTCAAATTAAAAGTTTTCTGTTTAAAGTTGCTTTTAAACAAACTTTAGTTCTTTATTGAACACCAAGGATATCAATATAAATTCAGATTTTTAACAGTAAAAAATCCAACGATGTCCTTAACCGTTTATCTGTAATTTTTCCCTTTAATATATGTATATTTTTTAATTCATATAATAACGGAAATTTTTCATATCCTTTTTTTATTATATAATTTTGTCCTTAATTGAACATGATATAATTAACAGGACATAAAAAAAAGTTCAATAAACTTGTTGATGAAATATTTCAATAATCCAAAACAATTTTTTTTTTTTGCTAATAAAATGAAAAAATATCTTTTCAATTTTTTTTTAATTTTAAATCACATAAACTAAGTGCCTTGAAAATTTTATCTTTTTCACTTATTTTTTCACAATAAATCTTTTTATTGAATTTTTCAAATAAATTAAAATATTTTCTCAACACTTTTATATCACACTATTTGCTATAAAAGGATAATTAATTGATTATATATAGGTATATATTTTTTTTATCAAATAAAATTATCAAATTATGTTCTGAAACAAAAAAAAATCACAAACAAATTTTAATTTTTTTTTTTTAAATTAAGAAAAATGCTTCCTTGTTCCCACGGGTAAAAAAGAAAAAATTCTATTCTTCTATTTTATGTATTAAATAAAAAATCTTTTTCTCATCTGAAAATTCCGATGCACAAGATTATAAGCAACTATCTATGAAACGCGTGTATTACAAATAATTAAACATTTTAATTTGAAAATGATGAAAGACGAAAAAAAAACAAAAGCAAAAGAAACACAAAAGAAACACACAAAAAAAAAAAAAACGCCGGAGTTAATAATTTTTTATCTTTTATTTTTTCAAGTATATCTACAAATTTAAATATATAGATTTTTTTTTTCTTGTATTAATAATTATTATGTTTTCGACTTGTGTCGAAAAAAACGAAAACACGATCGAATTTGTCGATTATTATTAGTGAATGGATAAAATCTGTGAATAGAATAAAACGGATACCCCGTACCAAAAAACAACAACAGATATTTATTCTTTTCAATACGAAACTAATCTGAAACTAATATTATGATCATATTTTGTTTTTTTTTTTGTTTTTTTTTTTTCTATTTGTCAGTATGTATGTAAAAGTACAGTATTTTATCTTTTCTAAATGAGAGATTATTTTATAATAAAAAAATAAAAAAAGTATAATAATATGGTATCCCGAAATGTAGTATAATAAAATGTATCTGTAGAAAATTATATTTATCGGTTGTTGAGCTACATACATATGTATATTTCGATGACTTTTACTCAAGTTAAATAGTACATAATAGATTCTACTAAAAAGTATAAATTTTTTTTGTGTTTTTCTATTTTTCTTTTTTAATTTTTCCTTCATCATGATGACGACGAATGGCTTTTTTTTTAAAAATAAAATTAAAAACAGAGAAAACATAAAAAGATTCATATATGTATGTATGTATAACAAATACATATAGGCTATTATTATTATAAAAATTTCTATATGATATTTTAAAAAGCATTGCCATTCACAAGATAAGATGTTGTGTATTGTAAATTCACCGAATAAAAATCATTTTCTCAAGAGTTGACCGAACGTTGTACAATGGAAAATTCTATAGAAGAAGAAAAAAAAATAAAATAAAATATGGTACACAGTATCATTCAAGATAAATATAAGATTTTTTTTTTTTTGAATTTGCTAAAAATTTAAAAAAAATAAAAAAAAAGATAAAAATAAAAAAAGGAAAAGCCAATAAAATGTTCATTTTTCTTTCATATATTTATTTTATTTGTGTATTTTAGTTGTTTTCTTTAAAAAAATTTACTTTTTAATTTTAGTAATTCCATCACTATTGCTCGACTTTCGGAAGAAAAATTAAACTTTTAGAAAATCTCAGGGCGAAAATAATTTATTTCTTCTGAAATTAGTAATAGATCGTAACTTGACAAGCTAGAACCTAAACAAATTAATGATGGGATGTATAAGGTTGACGAACATGTAGGTAGCCGTCACGTCCTATTGACAAGCTACTGAAAATAAGACGTGTTTTCTTATACGTAAACTATTGCAAGAACAAGATTCATAAATTATTTATTTCGATTTTGTTCAGTTATAATACTTACATATTTTCTAATAAACATAAATAAGAACTGAATATGATTGTGAAACCTTCGAATTTTAGTGTCACAAACCTACAAAGTTGCATGTTACGGCAATTGTAACTGACTTGACAGACAGATTTATAGTTATTGTAAGTTCACGTACATAGATTTAACACGTCTTAGAAGTGAACAAAATTATCGAACGTATGCTAACATTTATTTTGATCAATGTAACTTGTGCTCTTTTATTCTGGTCCAGTCTACAAAACAAAAAAATTCTAAAGATGATGAAGTTCGTGCGACCTCTGATAAATTATGCAAGTAGTAGAATTTTTCACAGTAGCAAATACGACACCATTTGAAATGGATTATTTTGATTTAATATAAATATTGAACTTTTACCTTCAGGTGACAGTCAGTGGCCGAAGTGGTAGAATACTGCCTTCTGAATTTTAAGATATCGGTTTCGAATCGAAGTCCACTTATTTTTGAATGAATACCAATTGATTTAAGTTAAATGTAAGTCCACGGTATTGGAATAGCAAGTGTAGGTACCAGCCTTGACATATAAATAAATTCGTTCTGTATCAACGTATTAAATGGTTCGCATTCCACTTAAAACTGTAGGTGCATATGTATGTATGTAATGTCAGGCAAATAATGTACGAAACGCAAGTTAACTTGAGCATGGTCTTCGCTCACACAATTGATCTTGCAGATTCAAAATTGAAATGTCGTTCTGTTACAAAGAAAAAAAAATGTCAGTGTATAGTATATTTAAAAATATTTAAAAAAACATCATATGATACGTTTAATTCTTAGAAAATCATATCAACTGAAATATGTACAGTACATAAATATATTCGAATATACCTATACAAAAATTAATTTCGAACGTTGACATACTCATGGAATTGCTCATTTTTATTTCATTCCTTCCATATAAATCTCTTTCCTTCCTTTTGTTCGTTTATTTATTTTTTCTTCTAATTCTCTACTTCTTATGTTATACATTTTTTATTATTATTTAACCACAAAATTTTTATTCTACTTCAGTTGTATTCTAATAAATTTTTCCGATTTTTTTCTTAAATTTTTATTTTTTCATATATGATGTTCTTTGTATAAAATAAGACATAATAATAATTAATTTATATATGTATTTACTAATCCATTATAATGAAAATGTCAAATTTATGAATATTTCTTTTGTACTGTCAATAACATTTCAATTTTTATTTTTGCTCTCAAAATAATACAATATAAAGAATTTTTTACGAAAAATAAAATACATACATACAAGTATATTACAACAAAAAAAAATTAGCTACATCTTTACATGATTCTTATCATGTTCTTTGTACAATACATTCACGTACATACATATTTCTAATTTATAAAAAAAAAAAAGGAAGAAAGAAAAACAAAAACTATTATTAATAAAGAATTTTTCTTTATAATATGCTCTTGATTTTTAACCATCCATGAATTTTTTCATATAAAAATTAAAAAAAAAAAACAAAAAACAAAAAAAGTATATAAAGAAAACGTTCTCAAGGTTGAAAAATAAATATTTTTTCACATACTAAAAATAGTTTATTCATAAATTTTATCCAATTATGGATTGCTTGATATTTGTAAAGAGAATGTTTTTTTGTTTTTGTTTTATTTACTCGTATTTTATTTATTTATTTGTTTTTGCTGTTTTATTTTTTAATGCAAATATGAAAACGTTTAATTTGTAATAAATTTTTATACGAACATGTATGTGAATCTGATGTTTTCGTTAAAACAACATAAATTCAAACAAAAAACATCTTTATTTTTGTTTTCCTTTGAATTTAAAAAGAAAAATTTGGAAAAGAAAATTTGATAAACAAGAAAATTCAAAAGATTTGTAAAAATGGCTAAAAATATGCAACAAATTTTTTTTCTTTTCTTTATAAAATCTTTTACTTCACTTGCTTGATTTTATCAATAATTTAATTTTGAAAATTTTATCTTTGTTTCTTACATTTTTTTGTTTAAAAATTTTCTTTTTTTTTCCATAGATTTTCAAAATTTTCAGAAATTTTTTTCGTCCTTTGTTTTATTGTGACATTTTGTATATGTATGTACATATTTGACTTTATAAAAACTTATTACTCATTCATTTATTCATTATTGATATTTTCAAGTAGAATAAAGAATTAAATTTATTTGAATTTGAAAAAAAAAAATAAAAAATAAAATTACAAGTATCTAATGACTCAATTTTATTTTAATGGTGATGTTATTTCAACATAAAAACAAAAAGTTTTTTTTTTTATTCTCAATTTATTAAAATTAATTCTTAAATTTAAATAAAAACATAAAAAAAAAATAAAATAAAATGCAAATCGATTAGAAAATTAAGAATTCAAAATATTATTTTCACAATTTTCATCATTTGATCTCTTTTTGTTTTATTTGCATACTTTTGGGAGTAAAACTAATAATTGAGAAAATCAGTGAAAATGAAAAAAAAAAACAGGTTTATTTTCAAATATCATGAAAAAATGGCAGTAAAAATAATCAAACTTTTATTGAAGAATATTTTTTTTTAATTTTTTTAAAAAATAAATGAGATTTGTTTTCCAATTAAAATTTAGAAGACTTTTAACGACTAACACATAAACTTTTACTATTTTTTTTTATCTTAATTACAATGAAATGAATACAATCACATGAATAAATATTCAGCAATATTATTAACTTTTCTAAATTTCCTGGGTTAATTTAAAAAATTTCAATTAAATTTTATTAAATTAAAACAGTACAAAAAGTACATACCAATAAACAAAAAATAGTTAGAAATTTTTTTTATATAATTCGAAATTCTTAAGAGAAAAATACAAAAATAAAATAAAAGTAAAAATAATAAAGTTATAATCATTATCATTAATAATATATGAAGTTAAATATAAATATCAAAAAAGTTCAAATATAGATAAATTCGTTATAAGACACAAAAGAATTAGATAATCTTATTTATCAGTAGAAAAGAACTTAAGAAAAATGTATTACTATTTATATAGTAATTTTGTTATTTATGTAATAAACCAGTTCATGTATGAAAAAAAAAAAATCTTGTAAAATGGAATCTTGAATGGATTCATGTATTTTGATAGATAAATACATATTATTAAAATTTCGCAAATTCCTTAAAAAATTACCCAAAATAAATTACGACTCGCATTTTTTATTACAAAAAAAGTCACAAACTGGAATCATCTAAATCTAGAATCATGTTTCAATGAAACTCAAAAAATCTGATAAATTTCACCTGTATTATTTCTCCCACTCTTTCTTAATTTCTTATTTATGAAAAAATCTGTTCTTTTTTTCCTTGAATTTTCGTCATGGTAATTCAAATTTGCATTTAAAAAAACCGACAGGATGGAAATGTATTTTCAATGCAATGGATGAACAGTTATTAATAATTCATAATCATATTGAAATTTCAATTAATACAGACAATACGCTTTTCTATAATTGACTTTATTACAAGTTCCTAGAAAAAATACTCATTGGTACAAAAATTCTGGTACAACAAATCAAAATTTCACAATAAAATTTCAACTCATGCGCAATGAAAATAAGAAGAAAAAAATTTCTTAAAAAGATGAAAAATTCATGTATTTCATTTTATAATCCACATTATGGCTGGGTTCAAAAACTAATCATGATTGTGCAGTGTTGCGAAAATTTTTTCGTAGTTTTGCTGCAACATTTGATTGTTGGTGTTGCGATGCTTTGACATTGCTAATTAATTTTACGACGCTTTTAAAGATTTGTTTGATTGGTATCCATAGTAAAATAGTGAATCGCGTTGTTTTCAATATTAAGAAATGTTCTAATTAATTTTTTAATTGATGAAAATTTTAAAAAAAACGTCAGAAAATTTAGCGTTATATTCATTGAAAACAAACATCGAAAACAATGATGCACACATTGATTTAGTATTATGTTAGTTAATGGCTAACATAGTACAAAAATTAAAACATGATTTTATGTCATAATTACTTTTTGTACTCAAGACAAGATTCTGTTTAATCACTAATAAAGTGTTGAATTTTTGAACCCAGCCTATATCTCTTTCCACAAAATTTTAAGCTTTTTTTAATACCGAAAAAATCATATATAAATTTTTTTAAAACGTTATAAATAACAAAAACAAAGTCTACAAAATGATTTAGCTATTTTATTCATGAAATATTGTATTTTTTACCTTTATTCAAATTGAAAATACATATTTTAAAAAATATTATCTTTATAAGCTTCTTAATACGAAAAATGTGCTTTATTCAAATCAAAAAAAACGAAAAAAAAAAAACAAAAAAAACAAAAAAGCTTTAAAATTTTTCCCATGGAAATAAGATTTTTCCATTTCAAATACATTTTCAATTTATTATCATCATATAGTCCAGCAGATATACACAGATACACCTATCTAATCAAATACCTTTAAAAAGTACCTATACACTTTTATATTTATATAGTAAATTTTTTTTTTTCATATTTACTGACTGTTGCGTGCTGGTTGATATTACTTCTGTTATTTTCTTGAATTTCAGTCAGCTTCCAGTCGCGGCCGTGATAAAGCTCAGAAATTTGCTGTTAACAGCATTTTTTACCATCAACAGGCCGTTAAAAGCAATTAAATAACAAAACCTTAACATAAATCTGAAATTTAACACACATAGAAAAAAAAAAAATAACGTAAAATAATAATTAAATTTATTATTTTACAATTAAATTTTGATTTTATATTTTTTATTGTCAATTTATAGTGAAAGTTATTTGATTTTTTTTCTTTCTTTAATACACTTAATTAACGTGTATTGAAGGTCAATCAATATAAAGAAAGTGAAATAAAATTTAAAAATCAATTGATTGTGTGTGATTTTATTTTTTTTTTTTAATTTAATTGGTTTTTTTCTGTTTTTTTTTTATTTCATTTTGTTTTTTAGTGATTCATCAAATTTTGTTTTTTTCAATTTGATTGAAGATAAAGTTTGAAAGGAAAAAAAAAAACGTTTTTTTTTTTTGTTTGATTTTCAAATAGAAAAAAGTTATTATTTGGAATAAAAGTTAATTATTGTTTGATTATTTTGTGAAAAGAAAAGTAAAGAAAAAAAAATCGACCATCCAAAATGAGTGGTGTTGATGAAATTTTAAAATATAAAAAGAATCCTGACGAGGATTTCTATGGAATGTTGAATTGTGATGAAAATTCAAGTGTAAGTAAAATTTGTATTTTAAAAAGAAAAAAAAAATAAATAAATAAATAAAAAATATATTTCATTTTACATGAAAAAATTTCTTAAAAGGTAATTTATCAAACTTTTTAATCTTTCTTTTTGTTATTGAAAATTTGCCCATATCAAATTCATTAAAGTGTGAAATATGCGAGGAGAAAAAATTTAAAAAAAAAATAAAATAAAAATAAAAAACAAGACAAAAAGTAAAGAAATAGAAATCTGCACGAACTGTAAATACACAATATATACATATTACGTACCTAAAGGTAATAATTTAAACTTCAGTTCATTTTCGAGGTGATTATCTCTAATTGAGTTGAGCAGTTAACATTGACCGGCAATGTCGAATAAATTACATGAAAATTTCAAATTTTCTGGATTTTTGCGTATATATATGGCATATTTAACACACCTGATGATGATGATTATTATTATTACATCAAACATTATAATAATAATTTTGTATGCAGGTGCCAGGTACTTTCATATTTCTTTTGAAAATTGATGGTAACGAATTACATGATTATATAGTTTCATAATGTGACATACAAAAAAAAAAAAAAACCAGGAGAATAATGCAATTTTGAATGCACATCATTAGTGTTGGCATTGTATAAAGAAAAAAACCAACAAGAAAAACAAAAAAACATATATGTACGTATGTACACTCTTAGTTATTTTATTATGCAATTATGATATTGTATCCAAGTTGTTATTATGCTCTGCAGAAGAAAAAAAAGTAGTATGTTTTACCTTGCAAGTTAGAGGAAAATAGAGTTAATTTGTACATAATTATATCTGTGAAATATTTCTAATAAATATGGATTTTTTTTTTTTTTTTATTAAATTATCCTGTTATATATTTTTTTTATCGAAAACTTTATCCTTTATCCAAAAATAGCTATTTCTTGAATTTTTCACTCATATTCGATTAAGAAAAACAATTTCTGGCTTTCAAGAAATAACAACTTTATTTTTTTTTTCTAGTTTACACTTAATGTAAAAATTATCATTAATAAATAATGAATAAATGTCCTTTACCTTGATCTTTAATTTTATATTACTTACTTTCTTTAAAATAATATATATGTATTTTTATTCCAATTCATTTTTAAAAACCTTAATTAGTGTGATTTTCTAAATAATTACAGAAACACCTTGTATATTTTTTTTCACATATACATAAACATTTTGTGTGTTTGTGTGTATGTACATATAAGTAAAGTGTGAAATTTTATATTTTCTCAAATATAATAGAAACAATTTGAAATTTTTATTACATCCTTATTTTTATTTTTTTTTTTTATATTTTTTTTTTTTTGTACATTCTAATAAAATGAGAGAATACCTTTACTTTAAATTAAAGAAACCGGAAACTTTTCTTCATCATAATGAAAGTAAAATAAATTAAATAATTTAAAAGGATGTTAACTATATTACATGTCATAATTTAATTAATTTCACGTATGTATAGGTATTCACATATATTCCCTTGTTTTGTTTTTTTTTTCGTGTATGTACCAATTACGTTTTATGAATATATTTTCCGTGAAAATTTATTATGCCTATATACTCGTATTTATAATGTATACAAAAAAGTCGTTTTTTTTTTCACTTGAATTGTCACTTTTCATATGGGAAAAGAAAATAAATAAAAATAAATTAAATTAAATACTAAATTAAAAGTAACATACGTATATCTACATACTTAAAATTTTATATATGTGTATATGTGTGTATATAAAAAAAAATTAAGAAGATATTATATTGTATGTAGTACAATTTTTAAGTAAATTTAGAAAATAATAAAAACAAAAACAAAAAATTGTAAAGAAAAATTAAAAATTCAAATAAATTTCATAAAAATTTTATTTTATCATTACTTTTACTGTCAAGATTTATCTTGAGTGAATTTTAAATAAATAATGAATAAATTTAAACACTATCTAGAAATTCAAGTCAGATAATAATATAAATCTTGAAATTTTTTCAATGTTAAAATTTGAATAAATGCAAGCTAAATAAATGAACAAAAAACTTGGAATTTCCCCAACCACCCCAAAACTCAAGCAATGAACAAAAAAAAAAAAAATCAAACAAATATTTAAAAATTAAAACTTAAAAATAATAACTTTCGTAAAAGCTCTATTTTACTGTATTGTAAAAAATATATATAATTGAATCTAGATCATAAAGATACTACAGTAATGGTAATTCCCATTCTCTCTATATGAATTGTTAATCGTCATTAGAAAAAACCGCTTCAACAGGTTTGCAAAAATTTTATACATACATATAATATACACGTTTTTTGTGTTTTGTTTTGTTTTTTTTTAATTTAATAAAAATTCATATCCACACAAAGAGAATTCAAGTAATCATGTATGTATATTTGCGATATTTACATTTTGAAAATATTTTATCTTAATGTCTGAATTTCAAATTTACTCAATTAAGCAAATACAATAAACCTCTTATGTAACTTTTTTGTATTATTTATTATACATATTTCCATTACTTTATTAAGAAGTGCATTATATACAGTAAACATCAAAAGATATTATTTTAGACACAAAAAAAAATTAAATTAAAGTAGAAAACAAAAGCACAAAAAAAAAAGAGAATGAACAAAACAAACGAGAGAGTAATATAATTTTATTTTTCTTTGAAAAGTAAGTCTTTGTGATTATTTTAAACGAAAAATTCATAAGATAAAATTTTAAGTTAAATAAATTAGAATATTTGAGGTAGAAGAAAAGGTGTCAAAGCAAAAAAAAACATAATTTTTATAGTTTTATTTTTATAGATTTTCTTGGAAAAAAAAAATTACATACTTTAAATCTTTTTCTTTAAATTTAAAAAAAAAATTTCCTAAAAAGAAAATATACTATAGTATATATTTTTTTTCTCAGTTTTAGTTCAAAAATTGAAAATTTATTGCTAATTTTTATGAAAATACATATTGTTTGCATTTAAAAAAAAAAAAAAAACGTTTTAAGAACACACATGAACCGCATATAGTATGTGCCAAGTGCAGTAAAATAAATAAAAATTTCATATTTTGAGATAAAATTTATTACTTTATTTTTCATTGAAAGATCTTATTTAAAAAATTTTTTTTTCGTTATACTTTTTTTTATGGTTATTAAATGTTTAATAACTAAATATGAAGTTGTTTAAAAATTTTTATGAAGAAAGTAGTTTGCTTTCGCATCCTGAAAATCCCTAAATAAAATTTTTGTGTGAGGACAAATTTATCTTCTTAAGGAAAGGAGAGCAAAAAACATATCTAAAGTCTACTACATGTTTGATTTTTTTTTATTCGTGATAAGTTTTTTTTTAAAAAATGTTGATTTTTACTTTTTCACAATTTTTTTTTACAAAATTTGAAATAATTACCACAAAAAATCGAATATATCGAAAGCGATATATATACTCTGATGAATAGAAGAAAGAAATGCAGCAAAATCTACGTTTCAATCTGTTATGTAAGCGATCCATCAAAGTTTTTTTAACGTTGGCTTGGTTGGTTAGTTGGATGATATATCAATCTTTAGATACTACAAAAAAATCCAAATAGCACTATGGAGTTATCTCTAATTATCCATTTTTATTCAAGAAACGTAGTACATATATCCCCAATCCTTTATATGTTATAAAAGAGTAAACTTCCCATTGTCCAGTACCTTTTTTCGCACATATTAGTTTTTAAAAAGTTATAGAAGAAAAAAAAATGTATAAAACAAATTGATTTTTTGCCCTTTTAAATAAAAAATGATATTTCTTAAAACATAAAATATATTTTAAAATTCATATCATTTTTCTAATGGAAAAAAATTGTAAATCATTCTAAAGTATTTGTATTTTTAAGCCTTTCAATATTTTCAAATAATTTTTAACTAATAATATTTTGATACTTTCCATTAACTTAGAAAAAGTTTCTTGTATTTTTTTAATATTCTACCTTTTTCGTAATTTAAAAGATGACAAAAAATAATGTGTCCTCAACATTTTTTTTTTTTTTTCCTTCTTTTTCTGTGAAATGTGCCTTCATTAAAAATTACCTCTAAAATTTATTCTCAACAAATGTTTTGAAAAAAAAAAAAAAACACACATTTTTCCATTATAACCATATATGTATTTATTTATCCAAATCATATTACATATTTAGTTTATTTTGTCATTTAAACTGACAATAAACTGATAATAAACTGTTAAATAACGTAAAAATTCTAATAAATTCCGAAAATATTTTTCTTTGACATATTTGATTAAATGTCAATCTAACACAGAAAAAAAAAATCTCAATCCTTTTCTTTCCGATTATCAAATAAAATAATTTTTATACCAAAAAAAAAAAAAAAAAAAAAAAAAAAAAAAAAGTGAGATACATACGAGTATATTAACATGTGTATCTAACTTTTTGCATATTATCCTGTTCTTTCTTTTTTTTTTTTTTCAACATCCTTTTCCCTTGTCAAGATTAAAAATAATGATAAAATTTTCTAACTTTTTATTTTTTCTTCTCTCATTTTGTATTCAATTTAATATGTCATGGATTTCACTTTAATTTTTTATGTTTATGTAAAAATATGTAGAATTGGTTGATATGTAATTTTTTCTATTTCTATTAAAATTATATAAAATGCGTAGTAAAATAAAATTGATTGTGTCATGGTGAAAAATACATATTTTACTTTTGATCAGATTATTAGATGTAAATTTTGAAATAAGGATAGAAAAAAAAAAACTAATTTGTGAAATTAACTTCATTTGATGGAAGAAAAGAAAGAAAACAAAAAGAATATGTGTAGGAATTCACTATTTTTCATGAACAAAAAAAAATTTAATAATTCACAAAGAACATTATTTTCTCTTGTATGATCATTTTTTTTTTTTTACACATACATAAGAACTTTGAAGTGGAAAACTTTTGAACGTAATTTTTAATAAAAAGGTAAATGTTTTTTTTAATCCTTTTGCATGCAAAATACAATATTTGTTGCTTGACGTATCAAATATATGTAATTTTTTTAATTACAAAATATAAGATTTCTTAAATGTGTTCATGTTGACTGGTTTATTTTACAATGTACTTTTATTTTTCTCGAAGGTATTTTTATGTAAGTTTTTTTTTTCTATGTAAAATAAAATCATAAAGAAAATAATATTCCTTTGTGTAAAATAGAAAAAACTTTCATTTATTATATCAGTCTTTATAGTCATGTTAATAACATACAGCTTTACTTTATACATATATGTTATATATGGTATGTATTTATTATTATAATAATTTTCCCTCTGGTGTAAATGAAAAAAAAACAACAAAATCTAAATTAAGGTTGTTTATGTTCTATTTTGACTTTATACCTACATTTTTATTTTTTATTTTTAAACATAATCACTTTTTTCTTTCACTTTGAATACTTTTTTTTTAATATTTATTAATCAAAAATTTTACTATAGTTTTTCGTCGTAGCGAAGGTCATGAACAAAATTCCATGATCTAAAAATAAGAACAAAGAAAGATAAAAGTCCATTTATTTTTGTAACAAAGATAAAATACATTCTTCAAAGAACACACTTAAAATTCTCCAGTTTTTTTTTTTGTTTCGACGTTAAAACTTTTTTGATAGCGTTGAAAAATGTATATTTTCTTTCAGTTTCCACTTAATAATATCTTGCATTAAAATTTTTTAGCTTTGTTTTTTGTTTTTTTGAATCATCAATACCAAGAATACTTTTAATAAAACTCCCACGCAATAAATTTAAAATTTTTCAATGTTTTCAATCCACCCAAATAAATTTTGTTAAAAGTTTTCATTTTGATTGTCTCACACAAAATAAAATATTAGATTTAGCTTTAAGACAGATAAATACACACATATACGTATACAGGTAAGTGAATGTGCTGAAATTCAATAGGTGATTGTATTCCTTTTTGCAACGTATGAATTTAATATTTTAAAAACTCTTAACTCATGTCATGTCATGTCATGTTATTGTATCATATATAAGAAATTCTCTCTTAGTTCAGAATATTTCAAAGTTGAATAAAATCATAAAAGATTACCTATAGAATTTAAATAAAGAAACACATGCCAGTTTAGCTCTTAAATTATGG
This sequence comes from Bombylius discolor, assembly GCA_939192795.1. Lineage (NCBI taxonomy): Eukaryota > Metazoa > Arthropoda > Insecta > Diptera > Bombyliidae > Bombylius > Bombylius discolor. The sequence continues at coordinate 13,036,548 of OW584241.1, read as the reverse complement.
TTATGCTATGTAAAAATATCATTTATTTTTAGATCTGATTAAGCCTTTAGGGCTTTATATCTCAAGCGTGCAAGTGATTCTAGTGGTGTTTCAGATTTTTTAATTCATTCTCAAAAAGATAGAAAAACATGTGCCTTATGGCTACAAATTCACAGTAGAAAGAGAATTAGAAGTACGATACGAGTTATAGACAACGGATAATTTAATACAAAATTGTCAGCGAAGCGACACACCGAGATATCAGCACATCGAATGTTACTTCTGTCCATCAGTCCATGGCAACACTGGCAATACTTAGTGTCTGATAATCACAATTGTGGACAACTTCATAAGAAAACATAGTTTTTTTAATTTCGACAAGCGATTTTTGACCGCGTTGCTGTAGCTCCAATTCTGTTTCTGCTATCAACTATTTCCAGATACTTCAAATAATACGTATAGAAAATAAATCATAATTTTGTAGTTCAATTTTTCTAAGAAAGTTTTAAAAATTTATAATAAATGTAATAATCCTTGAATCCCACATCCTTGAATTAAAAGTAGCTATTGTACAAAAGAAAATCTCCCCAAATTCTACCATACAAATGTGATTAAATAGAATTTCTGATTTTAAAAATCAAATAAACGCTACATAAATTACCTATTTATAATTATAATAAATTAAATATAAAAATAACTGTTCATGAACGTAACTATATAAATAAATAATAAAGAATTTCCTACACTACATAACTTTTAAATAAAATAGAATCCATATACATACATACGTATAGGTAAATATATCTATATGTAAGTACACACATAATTGAAGGATTCTGTAGATTTATCGAAATCCTACACATATTTTGTCGATATATAAATATGTGTATACTTATATGTTTTTTTTCTTCTGATTTTAAAATGCCAATCATATATTTATATTTTCTTATAATATACCCGCATAAAGTTAATATACATACTATTTACATTTTTTTTTTTTTTCATAAACATAACAATTTATTATGTGGGAGAAAAGATAAATTTACATTCACTTATATTACACACAATATACATAATTCATTGATATTATCTACTTTTACATAATATAATATTTTACGTTTTACATATAAATTTTATTATTTTAAAAAATAACAAAACTAACAAAAACAAAAAGTGATTTTCAATTATCTTATTAAATATAAACGTAAAAAGGATACCTATGTAAGTTATTAAAACAAATTGTATTTCACATATCAAATGTACCTTTTAAGAGTTTTAATAAAATCCTTTTGTTTGTTTTTTTTTTTTTTTTTTTTGTCTTCAATTCACAATAAACAATAAACAAACAAACAAATTTTTAAGGCATTATGATTTTACATTGTATTTTTAATAACAAAAAAAAAAAAATAATAATAAAAACAAACAAAAAAGAAAGTTCATTTTTTTTTTCAAATAATAAAAAAAATAAATTAAAATTTTATTATATTATTTTGAAAAAAAAAAAATAATAATAATAATAAAAAAATAAAAAAAAATAAATTCAAAATGAAAAGTAAAGAAAAAATAAATAAGAATATAAATTTTAAATTATATACTATTTTGCTGTATCAGGCATTTTCGGTTTTTTTTTTTTTCTTTCTTTAATTTTTTAATTTTTCCTTCGTAATCGAAATAAATTATTTATTATTTATTTCCGTTTTTCATTTTTGTGTGTATGTGTGTGTTTTTTTTTCAAGTAAATTGAACAAAAAATAATCTCTTTGATGGAATTATTTAATATTGTTTTTTTTTTATTTTTTAAATTTATTATTTTGTGCTTTCAATGAAATGGCGAAAATAATGATTAAAAGATTTTGAAATGTTATAAATAATTTTGTTTTTCTTTTGATAACAAAATAAGAAGAATAATTCAAAAAAAAAAAAAACAAGAATTTATGAAATGACGGACAGGAAATAAATTAAACTTATTTTTTTCTTTTATTTTTAATAAGAAAAAAAAAATGGCCTAATAACTTGAAATGATTAAAAATTTATTGAGAGATTATAGCTTGAAAAAAAAAAACTAAAAAATAAAGAAAATTAAAATATAAAATTTCGAAAATAATTTATGTATTTGCTTTCCAGATTTATGTAATTTTAAATTACAATTCGAATATTTGTCTCATAAAAATCTTGGTATACAGGATGATTAAAAAATCATCAATAAAAATAAAAAATTTGCAACTGTTATGCGTCTACTTCTTCTTCTTCTCTCATAGCACACAGTTCAGTGTGAAGGCTTCCTCTACGATATGCCTCCATTTCACACGGTCTAACTTTACGCAGTTTGACACATGTATCTTCTTCAGATCATCCAGAACAATGTCTATTCCTTTTTTCTCGATGGACCCCTACCTTCTGTTCCCGATGATGCTTGACTGATTTTCTTGACCATAAATCTTACGAATCAGCTTTTCTAGCTCGAGATTGTACCTTATTCTATTAATCTCGTTTCTTTTTAAAGGGCCAAATATCTTTCTAAATATTTATAAGTCTGAAAGCATTATTTGTATAAGTTGTACTTAATTTTAGGTATTAATTCATTTGGACACCGTAATCTTACATTATTAGCCTTATTAAAGTCCAATTCACACTTCTCTTTCACAAAGAATTACGATTACACTAATCGGTATTTAAAGGATTTCCAATTACTTATAATAAAATTCTTTATCTTTCTTTTTTGTTTTGAAATATTTCAAAAATTCCTTCAAACCTTTATGTTTTTATCAAAAGTTAATTGATTTACAAGAAAAATTCAGAAAAATTCAAAAAAAAATATTTTCTTTTCTATGAAATTCTTAAACATGATTTATAAATGTTTATCACATTGAATGGAAATTATTCAAATGTAAATTTCTATAGAATTTTAATTAGGTTTATGATAAAACATTTTTGATGGTATTTTCTTGTAAAAGTTAAAAAACAAAAAAAATAAACAACATTTTTTGACGAATTATTAAAATATAATCCATCAAAAGAATTTTATTTAAATGTGAATTAAATAAGAATTTTATAAATAATTTCAAAATTAATATTTTCAAGATATTATAAAATTTAGAAAATTTTCATAATTTTATTAAGTTCTTTTGTGTAGAAATATATTACATAAAAATAAAAAAATATAAAAAAGAAACATTCAAATAAAGTAAAAAGTGAGTTTGTATCTATTTTGAAAAAATTCAAGGCCTTTTGAAAAGTGGTTTATAAAGAGTTTATTTTTCATTCTTAATTTGTTATTTTAAATTATCCTATAATTTGAAATGATTTTGAAAATGCTTAAAATATTAATAAATTGCTTTCAATATACATACATACATATATTAATAATTATTTTTTCGAATACAAATACACTGGAAAAAAAAATCAGGAATAATAATTTAAATCTTACTTGTTTACAGAATTTGAATATCTTTACTGAACAATGTTTGAAAAGCAGTGTTCATGCATAAAGAAGAAAAATTTTTAATATTTCCACAAACCAAATAAAAAATGATTATGAACTTGTTTTCCCTCACTAAGAAAGATTATTTATTTTTAATCTCAAAAATGATTGAATTTCAAATCTAACTCCTCCAAAGGATCAATTTTTAATTTTATAGCACCTGCTTCTCCATGGTACTACAGTCCAAACCGAGTCTTAGACTCTTCTATCTTTCGCCTCTTCAAGCTTCTCTATCATTCTCAATCAATTTCCAACTATTCATCAATCCTTCTCTACTGCATCTTTCCAACTTTTTCTAGGCTTTCTGACTGATCGCTTTCCGAATTCCGACTGATCGCTTTCCTCTACTCTCTACTCTCAGAGGCTTTTCTTGGAATCAAATGTTCCGATTTTCTTTGAATGTGTGTTTTTGAAACATAAGGGGTGCCGCCATAGAACCAACATAACTCTTTTTTCATCACTTATGCCCCACTGATCATTCTCTATATTTGCCCTATAAACTATAACAGTGTATTACATTCTATTCTAGGTAATTTTTTGCGATTGTAAATTGTAAATTTTAAAAGTACTATTATATAATGTCTTGTGTGTATATCATACATATGTATGTATAAAATATGTATAAAGCAATAAAAAGCCTATGTCTCTTGTTTTTTTTTAATGAAAAATTAAAAAATTTATTTAAAAAAATCTTTTCTGCTTCACTTCACAATCTTTTATCACTAAATTAAATTATTTCAATATAGATTAACCTTTCCCTTTTTTCTATTTTATTTTATTTTGTTGGTATATTTTATAATTTTAAAAGCTCTCTTGGTCAATAAATTTTCATTGACCTATTTTTTAATTTGTAAAGTTTTCTACAGAAAAAACAAAAAAAGGAAAATGAAAAAAAAAAATACATAATTAAAAATATGAATCGATACAAAAATTTAATTAACGTTGAAAACGAAGTTTGTATACATCCATATATGTACCTTCTACATATGTATGTATATGTGTGTATAACATATTCATTACAAGATACAAATATATTCAAAAAATAGAAAAAAAAAATGAATGAAATAATTGAAATAAAAATAAAATGTATCTTAAAATTGTTGCAATGTTTTTCTCTTCCGTTTTCATTTTAATTTTTTTCCTTTTTTTTTTGTTGTATCATATTTTCACATTTTTTTTTTTTTTTTTAAAAAAAAAAAGGGTGTGCTTTTAAAAGTACATAGTTCTTTTTTTTTTCTAAATTCTAATGTGAAAATAGGTCAACTGAATATATTAGGTGTAATTTTAGAATTATATGTTCAAGTATTGTTAAATAGAAACTGTGTAAAATTAAAATATTAAATACTTAAAATGTAGAAACAAATTACATATATAATAAATAAAATAGAAGCATATTTTAAGTAATAAGAACGAAATGGGTATAAAAATTATGCGAATAATTGACTACTTAAAGATGTATAGCATTGAAACCAAGTAGAAAAATCAGATGTATTTTATGTAAAGTGCAGTAAAGTAGAAATATTTTTTTTTTTTTTTTTTTGCAGAGGAAAATTTTATTAAAACTTAGAATGCCATGTCATTCATATGTTTATGTTAGTATGATATTAAAAATTCTAAAATAATTTGACCCCTGAGAAAAACACTAAGAAAATTTTCTTGACACGTAATGTGTTATTGTGTTAAAAAAAAACGAAGTAAAAATTGTGCAATTTTTATTTTTTGATTATAAATTTCGAAATGTAATTAAACGTGTGTTTTAAGATCTTTTTCTATACTTAAAGTCTTTAAAAATGTTTCAAATACCAATAAAAAGTGATAAAAAAATCAATTAAACAATTAATCTGATTTCTAAAACTATTAACCACTAATTTTTAATTGAACCTTGAAAGATTTATCAGCAAAAATTTTTTAGATTTGCAATTTTTTTTTTTGTAGGAAAATATCAATTTTCTAGGGACATACAATAAATTCTACATATTATGTACATACATTCAAGGTTTTTTTTCTAGAAGTAATTTCTATTGAGAAATCCTTTAAAAATAAATTTTTCTCACGTAGTTTTCCATTTAAAACATTTTTAATAGTAGTTTTTTTCGGGTGCTTTTTACAGCTAAATTTAGATTAATTCATTCAATTAACAAAAAAAAAATTCCATACCTAAATAGAAATATTTTAAATATTTTTCATATAAAGAATCTTTAAAATTCAATTAGTCAAGTAGAATTTCTTTTATAGAAACAATTTTATAATTCAAGTCCAAAATTTTTTATCTTTCTTTTTTTTTTTTTTTTTTTGAATTTCTACTCTTAGACAAAAAAAGTAAACCATTAAATTACAAGCTAAATCCTATTAAAAAAATGTGTTATTTAAATGCAAATATATTCATTTTTTTCACATTTTTTGACTAAAAATAGTTAATCTGGATTATTTAACATTAAATTACTTCATTAAATTCATAATTGGAATTCTTTTGAACAAATTATTCTTATTCTCCATAAAAAAAAAAAAGTTTTGATAAATTTTAGATAAATTTCCATTAAATGACAACTCGTTTTTTTTTTTCTTTTTTTTTTTCTTTTGAAAAAAAGAACCGAATAAATGGAATGATACTCTTGATATATGTACATATGTATGTATGTGTTCTCAGAAAAAACTGTTATTTTATCATCGGTAAATTTCTCATTTTTTAATAATAGTTGATTTCTCAACTGAATTGAGCAGAAAAAAAAACCTATCAATTCTTTTTTTTTTTCATGAAAATATCACATACCCGACAAATACATAAACTTCTTATGAAACGATTTTTCAAAAATACACATTTACAGATACAGATAAATCAATAAAAAATAAATTCTAGATATTTAAAGAAAGAAAAAAAACATAAAATAAAGTAAGTGAATAAATAAAAATATAGAGATATTAAGGTCAAAAACTGAAAGAAATCTAAATGATGTTAGACAGTTTTTCAGTATAAACGTAATGAACATTGAAAAGTATTAAGGATGAAAGGATAAATTTAAAAAATAAAAAATAAAAAAAAAAATATTTTAGAAAAAACACATTTCAGTACCAGAAAGCAATTGGTTTTTGTTTACTTTTACAAAAAGGTAAATGTTTGTATGCGAATGTATTAGTGTACATCCTTTTTGTTTTTATATATTTATTACAATACAACAACAATGATGATTTACAATGTTACAAATCATTTATTTTATTCTCAATATACCAAAATTGATAACCTCAAAATATTAAATTAAATTTAAGGACTCCATATATCCGTATATATTTGTGGATAATGTTTTTTGTGGTTTATCAATTTTTCACTGATAATTTATTTCATGTTGATTCTAATTTTATTGAAATTTCAATTTTTTTGTTTTTTGACTTTCATATATGAAAAAATATAAAATAGGAAAAAAATTATTTGTAAATATCTTGAAATTAAATCAACTAGAAAAGTTTCAAGAAAAATAAAATTATATTTTCGATAAATAAAACAAGGTGTTTTTTTTTTTTTGTTTTTTTTTTTTTTTTGGTTTTAGAAATATCAACTTTATGAAGTTTTTTTTTTATTCTAAAAAAGGATAATGTAAATAAATATAAAAAGGACCATTTAATAGAATTTACACATTGTGGTTCTCGTAATTATATGTTGTTGTTTTTCCACAAAAAAAATGTTTTATCATCAAATTCAATTTTTTATAATTGTGAGAGAAATTTTTGTTATTTATATATAATTTTTCAGTGCAAAACAAGTGGTTTTCGTGGAAAAAAAAACCTTTAAATATGAACGGTATTTTTACTAAAAAAAAAACCACAATAATTATTGTGGTGGATCAGAAGTTAAAAATTTTTTTTTTTAATTAAATGAAATTATTATCATTTTTTATTCAGATGATAATTCTGTTTAAATGTCAACTTTAATTGATTTAATTAAATAATGCGTGGGAAATAGGTTTTTTTTTTTTTTGTTTAGAATAAAGTTTTTATTACTTGTACCAAATTAGGACTTTTTTATTTCTTGTCATTTTTCTAAAGTATTTTAAAACTTTTTCTATTCCCAGAAAAAATTCAAGCAAGACTCATTTTTCATGATAAATCCTTCAAATATCCTTTAATCTAACACAAAAAATTCTTCTTAAACGTTTTTTATTATTCCTTTATTACACTTCCTTGAATGAAGAATATTCTTGCAGTGAAACAAACATCTACGTTCTATTTACTCATAGTTATTTTCCTCTGCTCTTTCCCACCAAAATTTTGATTAGTCATGAAATAAATTGTTCATAAAAAAAGTGTTTTTTTTTTCCAGTAAACTTACAAAAGTTTACAAATCAAGAAGTATAATTTTATTTCCTTTCATTATTTTTGTGAAACATTCTCATAAATACTGTAATGCCTTTTGGCATTAAATTTTTCAAGTTAAAAAAAAAAAAAAAAAAAAGTAATTCAATAAGAAAATAAAAAATGTAAGAAAATAAAAAAAGTTTCTTTTTTTCTCTTTTTTATTGTTAACAAAAAAAAAATTTTACAGATTTCAATAAAGAAAATAAAACATATACATTTTGATTTTTTTTTTATTGTATTCGCATGAAAATTGCGTTAAATGAAGATGTCAAAAACATAAAATAACAGAAAATTTTTCGAACAAAATTGTTATCGTTTCACTTTTTATTTTGTAATGTTAAAAACTAAATTAGTCCTTAATCAAAACTTTTATATTAAAAAAATAAATTGATATTTCTGAAAAATCTCAAGTTAAACTATGCGAATTTTTGTTTTTTTTTTTTTAGTTTCTAGTGAAAAGAATAATCTGAATTTTAACACTTTAAAGCATTGTAGGAAGTTACTTAATAAGAATAATCGATATACTTATCTTTTTTTCATAATTTTGAAAGTAAATACTTTGTGTTATTTTTTATAAACAAAAAACTACAACAACAGACAAACAATCTTGTTTTGTTTTTGAAAAAAGAAAAAAAATACTTTGTAAAATTTTCCAATTAAAACTTTCATTATATATTTCAGGTTGAGCAGATTCAAGCTGAATACAAGATTCTTGCACTACAACATCATCCAGATAAAAACAGTGGTGATAAGGATGCTGAAATTAAATTTCAAAAGCTTAAGGTAAGACCTATACTATTTAGACTATCTATTGGGTTTTCTAAAAAGGATTAGAAAAAAAAACAGAAAATAAAAGAAAAGAAAAAAAACTTATAAAGAGAAATTACAATAATTTAAAAATAAATTAACTTTGTTAAGTTTAATTTGTCATGTTGTAAAAAGAAAACACAAAAGTTCATAATTTAATTTATTAATAACAAGAATATAAAAAGGACATTTTTCTAAAAAAGTAATATAAACTTTGTCACTTTCACATTTTTAATCAACACAAAAGCAAATATGTATTTATTGAAATTTTATTTATGAAAAAACTGACATATTCATTTATAAATATCACCTGATGTTCGTATAGGCATTTTTTTTTTCTTGTGCAAAATTTATAAAATCAATTTTTTATTTATTTAATTTTTTTTTTGTGAAAAGATTTATTTTTTTCTAAGAAAATCTTTTACACGAGAAATATTTATCTGACACCACACAGCAGATGTTTAAAATCAAGAAAACTTTTATTCATGCACCTAAGTATTTTACATTTTTGTTTTTTGTTGGTTTTTTCTTTTTTTTTTCTTTCTTTTAACACGAATTAGCAACAACGATAATAAAATAACATATTTCTGTTTTTTTGTAAGTATCCTATACTTGAAGATATTTTACATATACATATATAGAATTAAAATCACATGTGAGTCATAATCAATGTATCCATCATAAGATTATGATAAAATACGATTAAAACAAAACAAAAAAAAAAAATCTGTTAAAAGTAGCTGATTTTTTTTGTCTCCATTGAAAACAAAATTAAATTAAGGTGTATTGATTTTAAGGATTTTTTTTTTCTGTTCAACCATCTTCATCATCATCAGTAAATTTACTTTTAAAACAGAATGTGATAATCGAATTTTAAAGGTAAATCAATAAATTTTATCGTTCAGAAAAGGGGATGAAATCTCTGTGCTTTTTTTTCTGTTTTTTTTGTTTTTCACTCTGATATTTATTTTATATAAACATAAGAGATTTGTTTAAATTTTTCACATTGTGAATACAAAACATGATTTAAATACAAAGTAAATATACATACGTACACACATACACACACGATTGTAATCATTTTACGAGTATGTTCAGGAAAATTCTTATTTATTTATTTATTTTTTTTTTTTGAAATTTAATGTTTATAAAAGAATAAAATTTTATTTTAACGAAATTTTCATGTTTATTGAATTATTTATCCTTCATGGAAATCTACTTAAAAATAAAGTGTTGAAAATTTCTTTTTGCTGTTTTATATTTTATCTTTTTATATTTTTTATTAGCGCAAAGAAAAAGTAGTCTATATAATAATTTAAATTGAAATTTCTTTTTATGTGATTTAATTTTTAATACTTTATTTGTTTTTTTTTTTTTTTTTTTTTTTTTTTACCTTGAAAATTTTTACTTTATATCCTTTCATTTTCCGTCTTATTTGTAAATTCAAAAAAGTGTCAATTAAATTAAAGAAAATATCTACAGAACATTTGAAATTGATCATCTTAATTATTTAAGAAGCTTTTAAAATAAGCAATAAATATAACAAAAAATAAAATCACTAATTTATAAAGAAAAAATCACGAAATTATATAAATTTTCTTTTTTATAAAATTGTTACAATAATTTAAATAAAATTTCTTAATCAATTTAATATTCATCTAAACCATTCAAAAATATTTTATAGTACTTTAGGAATACATGTTTAACCTTAAAATTATGCTATTTATTTAAAAATCTGCAATATCGTCATGAAATTTGCTTGGTATTATATAAAACCAAAAATAACATAAATCAAAGCATCATGTTAACGCATCAATACGTCATGATGACGTTTCAAAGTGTCATATATTATCGGTGTGCCTACGCATCAAAAATCATGCCTCAAAAAAGATTCTGTAAAAAAAACACCCTATAAAAAGCATTTTGCAAAAAAAAAATTAAATTTGAATCATCGTCACAAGTTTTGACTATATTATTTTTATTATTTATAGACACACCTGTGTGACCTGGCTAAGATTTCGAAATATATTAAACTCTGGAGTACGTCCTTTTTGTAAGGAAAACAAGAACATGAGTAACAAATTAAATTATATTTATTGTCTGTATATAAAAAAAAAATAAAACAAAAATAATAATAATTTCATAACATGAAATAATTTCTGAATGAAATTCAAACTAAGAAGCTTTAGACTGGTACCTTAATTCGTGACACTCGACTGGTATCTGTACTTTACGTTCCATTATTTTTTTTTTTCCATAAAAACACACAATAAAATACAAATGAAATAATTTTTTCATAATGCTGAAAAAACTAATATGAAATTTCAATTTAGAAAAATAAATTTTAAGAGAATTTAATAATTTAAATTGAAATGAAAAAACAAACAGACAGAAAAAAAAAAAACAATATTTCATATTTTTCTGTGAATAATATAGTATATGTTTCTGTGTATGTATATAAAATGCAAATAAAAACTCTAAAGTTAAAAAATTTCGGTATTTGATATTTTTATTCAAAAAAAAAAAGAAAAATTCTTAATGTTTTAGAAAGTTAATAGAAATAAAAAACATTATAAATTTTTTGTTCTACTTGAAATTTGAAAATTTCTTTTGTATTTGTAACATAAAACATTATCCAAAATAAAATATGTAAATTCATTTAATTTTGAAATTTTTCATAAAAATTTAAAATTATCACAAGAAGTACATGTTTTTATATTGTATCTGTTTTTTAATCGTTACAATATATGTACATATTTACATATGAGAATATGTGTATCATAAAGAATAAATTTCACATGAAATTGTTCAAATTTTTTTCCCATGTAATGCATATGTCATTCTATCAGAAAATTATAGTGATAATTTTATATGCTTGCTTGTCTTGTTTAACATACTCGTACATAAATTGTGTATTATAATTATATAAATTTTTTATAAACATATTTTTTTTTCTGTTATCGCTATTTCACGCTCAGTTAATTCTGTAAATTACAAGCTCGTGTAATACATGGTAATTGAGATATTTAAACTAGTTTATCAGTTAGTTTTTTTATACGATGTGTTTTGTTGTTTATATAAAATATAATATTAAAGGCAAATTAGATATTTTGAAGTAAGTCAATTTTGATAAGTGTAAGTTTAAATTAATCTGGATGGTTTACAGAATAGGCCATTTTTTTTCACACATGCACATTAAAGAGCATTCACAACACAATAGGTCTCTTGTGCCTCTAAGTGAACTTGCTTTCAAGCAATCTACTTACATATGTACAAACTTTTAACTAAACCTTGAAATGATAGAACTGAGGTGTAATTCTGTTTCATAAATAAAATGAAAAAACACATAAATTTCTCTAGTTCTCGTTCCACGAAAAAATCACACAAAATGTCAATAGCATTTCATGTGAGAAAATTTTCTCATCTTAATATATTTTTTTTATTTTAAAATGTTTTAAATACAGGTTACACAAAGTTCCAAAAAAAAAAGGATTTACTTAAAAATGACCAATAAAATTTTGTAAATTATATTTTATTTTTAAGGATTGCAAAATTAGTTTTTTCTAGAAAATTCATTAACAGTAAATTTTCACTCTGTATGATTGAAAGATGTTCATTAGAAAATGGTATTTCAATTTTCTACGAAAAATAAAACATCCTTATAGAACAGAATAGCAAATTCCATTCATATGAAACCAATTTTTAGTTATTACTATTCTCAAAATCCCGAAAATAACCTTGAATTATTTTATTTAAAAAAAAAAAAAAAACATTGTTTTTTCTCCCTTTTTGATGCATTTAAAATTTTTGTTCTCTTTTTTGTGTAGTTCTCTTGAAATCCCTGATAATTCTTGATTTATAAAGTGAAATTTCATATGAAATTAAATTTATTAAATTTTAAATACACTTTGAAATGATAAAGTCATATCATACATTTCTATAGTTAATCCTTTATTGTACAATTTCGAATATATATGGACTTTTTGACTATGAATAATACGAAAAATGTATGAAATTTTTATATAAATGTCTCTTGACGAAAAAGGATGTTTTTATACATATGTATATCAAACAATAAATTTTCCATTGTCTTATCACACACACATATTTTATGCTCATGTAACTAGGATTGAATTCAATGAATATAATAAAAAATTGAATACATACGATAATGCAACGAGTCCACATAGATAATAAAAAAATGTCATATGAAATTTTTTATTTGACAAAAAAAAAAAAAAAAAAAAGATTTATTGCAAATTTCACTTTATATTCATAAATATTCAATAAATGAAAATAATTATCAAAGAAAATTTCCGAATAAATGTAATTTTTTGATATATGTATGTATCTAATGAAAATTTTTTAATATTATCAGTGAAAGGGTTGAGAGGTTATAACTTATGAAACATGGCATAAAAGTGATAAACCCGATTGACTCATACTGTAAACGATATCTTAATAGCAATTAAAAATTTCATCATTTAACAATTTAATTTATTCTTTAATCATAAATAAAAATATATGTACATATTTATTAATTTATTCATCATGTAATTAAAATGCTTTTAAATCACGCCTCAACAATCTCAAATATTTTTATGTTGAGCCAATAAGAAAAAAAATAATAGTTTTGAAAAAAAAACTTCCGGTATTTTACATTTTATTTTTAATTTATTTCAAGATACTTTAGATTTTTTTATTTATTAATGATACAAATGTACGTTTTTAGAGGAAATAAAATCTAAGAAATCTCTGTAAAATAATTTGTTTCCTAATTTATACTTATTTTTTCCGGTAAATTGTTATTTTTCAATGAAATTTCTATTCATCTTAAATTATATTTACTTTACCCTAAGTAAACTCGAACAATACCACATATAATTTTAGGAACTCAAGAAAATAAATATACAAATCAATATCTTTTTTTTTTTTTTTAAAAATTAAATTGATTATTAAATATCTCTCTTTCTTTCTTTGATATAATTTGCAATTAAAATCAATACGTTCCGGTTCAACAGAAAACAAGAAAAAAATATCAAAAAAAAAAAATTCTTCAGCTCAAATCTTATGAAGGGGAAAACATTAAAAAAAAATCTTTCTTTACCCTATTTTTATTTCCACATTAATCAATATATTATAAGTATGTATATTGATCATATATTCATTATTGCTTTATTATTAAAATATTTACTTTTAATATCGGAATATTTTCAATCAAAAAAATAAATTATACATTAAATTTTTTTCTGATATTTAATTATGTATATCTTAAATCTAAATTTAACACAAATTACATTCAAATATTAGGTATATAAAAGAAAAAATATATTTTGTATAAAAAATAATTCCATTTTTACTGTTTTCCATAGATATAAAAGACAATTGATGTCATATAAAATCGAAAAATATATGAAAAATAAATAAAATGAAATAAAAAGAAAAATTACAATTAAAATGTACATCGGTATTGAAATTAGAAATATTCTAATGATAGATACGACAACTTTAACCCTTTGCACTTCAAGAACCCAATAATTTTTGAAAAAAACAGAAACAGATTATAAACACCCAAGGGGCCAGATCTGATTTTCAAAGGATATTGATGCAGACAACATGAAACTTCAGTTGACTAAACCTAATCTCTTTTATTCAATTCCGACTTTTACCTAACCTTTATGGATTCCATTAAATTAAACAACCTTGAGGAACCAGGGAAAAAAAACTAGACTAGACTATGGGTGTAGAACCTTCTTAGGCCAGGTTTGGAATAGCCTGTGAAACCGATGATAAAAAACTAGATCTAAAAATGGTGCCATTTCGATAAACATAGAATATAGCAGTGGAGTCAATCGAAACCTTTAACCGTTAAAGGACATCAAAGTTTGTTTTAATTTATTTTACTTAACACCATATCTTCTTTGGAAAAACATCATCAACTTTGAACTCTTCTATATTACTGAAATTTAGCCTTCAAAAGTCAAAATTTAGTGTTTTTTTTTTACTTTTACGTCCTTCATTTACGCGGCACAAAACCTCAAGTTAATGGGCAAGGTGCTCAAGGGGCTTTTGTGCCAAGGAGATAGATAGACTTTTACATCCAAGCCAAAAAGATGTTGCCATAGTAAAAGAAGTGCGTGGAATTTAAAATGGTGGACATAGACAGTCTTGACAAATGCCTAAAAACATAAAAGTAACGTAATGAGTGAGACGCATAATTGGAGTTCATAGGGTTAACAAAAATAAAAAAGCGTCTATACTCATAAAAAATCAATAGGTTTTTATTTTTTATAACACGTGTATTATGATTTTATTTTTAAGATAATTCCTTTAATATTTTTCGCTTTTGTTCTTAAATTATTATTACAAGCGAAAATACCCTCAAGATAAAAAAAATATATATTTTTTTTTTAAATATAAAAATTAAATACACAATTTTTTGTTTTTTCTTTTTTTTTTATACAAAAAATAATGTTCGTCATCAAAATTAAATATACATAATATCCTTTGTAAAAAACCATTTCATAATTTTCGAATAAATAGTAAGTATATCCTTAGTTAACGTATTCTGTTTTTTTTTCTATTCATATATATGTATGTACATATTTGTAAATTTTCACTGACCATAAAATAATCGATTTTCTATCGTCGAAAAAAAATATATTTATTTTTTGTTTTTTTTTTGTTTAGATAAAAAAATTATTTTCTCTTTTATACTTCTTTTCACTTCAGGTATACCATTTTTATGTACACATTTTAGCTGAAGGATATGCTTTTGAATTTTATACTTAGAAAAATAATAATGTTTTTTTTTTTTGCTGTTTTTGTTTTTATTCTGTTTTCGATTTGTTGCTTTTTTTTTCTTATTGCTTTGGTCTACATCAAAAACATTATATTTCTTTTTCTCGGTTTAAAAGTTTTATCGGTTTTAATAGTTGAGTAGGAGAAAACGAAACAAGAAAAAAAAAAAAAGGAAATAATAAATTTTTCTTTATAATCATTCCACTATACAACTCCTAGTGCTTTTTTATACGTTTCAACTTTAAATGGAATCCTTTTAGTATACCATCAAAAGTAATATATTCTTATTGAAGCATAGTACTCAGTTCATGCGGATTTTTTTTTTAAATTTCTAAAGATTATAAGAGGAAGAAAAGACATGAGATAGGAGAGCGTCTTACAATTTGAGTGATCTACGAGTATTAATAAAAGATTGACCATATTTCAATGTACGCTCGGAAGATAGCTTCAGATAGAAATCGTTGGTTCTTCTGGAGTATTTTTTATTTCTTGGAAATACGTATTTCTGAATGAATGATATTCTGAATCTCACTAGAGTATCTATCCATGTAAAACAGGGCTAGACCACAATCCTGCTATGTTGTAGTTTGTAGGGATGTTAAACTATATGTCTCTGAGACGTTATTGACTAGTTTCATAGCTCTGTTTCGAACTCAGTCAAACATGATATGTTTCGACTTAGGTACCCGTCCAGATATTTATATGAATTATATTCCGTGTAGAAATAAATAGTAACATGAACTGAGTACTATGCTTAAAATTGTACACGTTACTTAAAAGCATAAAACAGAAAATTTGTTTTTTTTTATACTATAAGGGCATTGATATACAAAATACTTACTATATAATCCTTAACGTTTATCCTGAACTTTCAATCTAAACTTTTTTTGTCCTCATAGTAATATCGTTTAAAGAGTTATTTTTTCTTAATTATTTCAATATGCTTACATGCTATTAGAGAAAAAAATCCTTTTACAATAAATTATTTTTGTTCGAAAATTTTAATTATTAGGTATTTTGTAACATATCATTTATCAATATTGGTTGATGATTGAAGTATTGAACTGATAAAGTTTATTAATATCATGTGCACAATGGTTATATCATATGACTTTGTGCTCGATTTTCAAATAATTAATTTTGTTATTGAATGATGTTGGCATATATGTCACATGTCAAAAATGTAAGTACATATGTATATTGAAAATAAATATCTTTCATCTAATAAAATAGGTCGAATATTGTGTAAAGATACTATATGTAACTTTATTAATGTTATATTTTCATATTTTACTCGTATAATTAGTAATAACCTTTAAAAAGGATATACGCAATGATGTGTTATATAATATTGTAATATTTGTAATAAAATCTATAAGTAATTTAATTGAAAATTAATTACAATAACCATGTTTACATGTTACATAATTATTTTATGAAAATAATTTTTATTTATTTAAAAAATTTCATGAACTTTTTAATAATTAATTTTCATGTTCGTTTAATTTGTGAAGGTGGCGATCAAATATCATTAAATAACCATTATTATTATTAATTTTTTTTTCAACGTTGAACAGAAAAAAAAAATTCAAAAGGATATATGAAACTTTTTTCTTGTTATTCTTGAAATTTTTTTTTTAAATTATTTTCTTAAGAATATATATATTTTTTTTAAATGGCTTTTAATATAAATGCATTTATTACAGGAAGCAAAAGAAACACTTTGCGATCCAGAGAAACGTGCAAATTATGATAAATGGCGTAACAGTGGAATATCCATTAGCTATAAAAACTGGCTTGGTATGAAGGAACACGTACATCAGGTGATTAAAATTAAATTATTTCTTTTTTTTTTTAAAATGAAAATGAAAATGTTTGTAATTTATGTGTCTTGCATGAAAAATTTTTGAAATGATGAATTATTTGAACAATTAAAATCGATTATTTTAATTAATTTTTACCATTATGAAAGGGCAAACCTTAAAGTTTCTCCTCAAATGATAAAAACACAGTTTAAGAATTTAATTGAAATTTCAGGAGTTTATAGATATTTGACTCGCGTTTCTTCTTTTTTTTTTTTTGAGCTATGTTTGAAATGTAGATAATAACGAACCTTGAATCCTTAAGCTTAAGGAGTTCACAATGAATAATTAGGATCAAAAATGATAGTTAAACTTGACAACAAAAAGAGAGTTTTAAAAACTTTTAAATATAAAACAACATCTAGAACTTTCATTAATTTCAAAAATAATTTCATTTCAAAGGTATCCTAGAAAAAAACAAAAATAAGATAGAAAAATAATTGTCCTCAATCTCTAAATTTTTTATGTTTCCATGTAATTATTTTCTAGAAAAAAATAAATAAATAAATAAAATAGAAAATTCAACTCAAATTTAATCGCTTAGTGTGTGGGTCAATAGAAAATAATAATTGGAAATTCAAAAACAAAACAGTATCAAATTTTACAAAATTCAATATAACAAGAGTAAAACAATTTTTTTTTTTTTTTTGTTTATATAAAAGAATTATATTCATTAATTTTTTGTTTTTAAATTTATATCTCAGATTAAAAAAATTTTATTTTTGTTTAAATAAAAAATTCGATTTGTAAAATCCAATTATTCAAAAAATGTAACCATGGAATCATCAGTCTTCTATAAAAGAGAGTTTATTTAACTTTTCTCTAGGTAACAGACGTATATGTATTTATGTACGAGTATGTACTGTATTTTGGTCTATATAGATACAAATTCTCATTCTATGCAGTTCGAAGATACAAAAAAAAAATGTTCATTTGAATTAAGGATATAAAAAAAAAAATCAATAGTTTACGCATGTACGAGTAATGTGTGAATTTATGTAGAACAAATTTATTTTATCACATAAAAAATACCATGGAGATCATAATTTTAAAACGTAGGCTTTTGTCTCATTATATTGAAAAAAATCTATACCTACATGCTTTTAAATTTAAATTAAATTTTATATCGATAAATACTTAAAATAAATTGTAAAATTTTCTTTTTGATTTCACATTCCAATAATTAAAATGAATAAAAAATTTTTTACAAAAAGAAAATAATAATAATAATAAAAATACACAAAACATCCTGTCGGTTTGATATTTTTTATCATAAAAAGATCTTTGTTTTGAAGTCCTTATTTTTTATACAAGTTAAATAATAACTCTTGAAAATGAATGAAAAGGAAAAAGGAATAAATAACAAAAAATTTGAAAAAATACTAGAGATATTGGAAAATATTATTTTAAATTATTTTTTGTCCTTAAAAAGCTCTTTTTCTTTTTAAGCTTACCAATCTTTACTTTTTTCAAAAAATAGTTTGAGAATAGAATAATGACAAAATAATACTTTTTCACCCACAAACACGTTTAAAAACTAATAGATGAGATCTTTTAAAGTTAGCAGATTTTTGAAGTTAGAATTTATTTTAAATCTCTAAAGTATAATCACATCCGTTAACTGAAAGTCTTCACCAAAGTTAAAGGACGTAACTGCTAAGCTGATTGAATTCTGTTTTTTTCTAAAGTGAAATACCAAATTTTCTAATTTTCGTGCAATAAAGAATAAGAGGTTAGGAAATATTTCTCTCTTAAGTGGAATGAGCAGAGGTTAATCTAGTGTTTCTTTTGAGTAGAAAAAATAAAATTTTCAATTTTTGATTAAATTTTTTTTTTCTCTAATTATTTTTATATTTTATTTTCTTTTAAAATTTTAGTCAATGCATTGGGCAACACCAAAAACAAAAGATCGTATGCTACCAGAAACTGATGGTGCTGCAAGTGGTCTATCAGCTGCTGCACCAAATCCAGCTCATCGACGTGCATCTGAAGGTGGTGCTGCATTATATTATGGCAGCCGTAAAGGTGAATGGGGTACAGAAAATTCTGATGTTGCTAATAAATTTCGTAATTATGAAATTTAAATTGAATTTTCAATATTTTTTTTTTTTGTTTTTTTTTTTAAGATTATTTTTTTAAGTTTACTTTTTTAACAACAACAAAAAAAAATACATAATTTAAATATTATAATTTGCACAAATATATATCTAAATGTATATTTTGTTGTTTTTCTAATTACGTTTTTTTATTATTTATTTATTGAAATTTTATTAAACTGTTTATAATTAATATGTGTTTTTTTTTTTTTGAATTTATTCAAATATATATAACTACATACATATATGTGTAATAACTGATTTTTTTTTTATTATTGATGCACAACATAACATTAATATATATTATAATTAGCTTCTTTACACACATTATTTAAACAATATTAAATATTATTCGTTAAAAAAAAATATATATATAAATTATATTTATTGTATTTAAAAATAATAAACATAAATATTATTAAAAAATAAAAAATATATATTAAATATGAACAACATGAAAAATCGCGAAGTATAGTATTCCAATGATGTGTTATTATGTGTTTATTGAAAAAAAAATATATATCATCAAATTAAAATAAAATCAACAACAACAAAAAACAAACATTTGATGATAATAAAAAAAAAAATAACAACTATATGAAAAAAAAAAATTCGAATTCAATTAAAAATTATAATTATATATTTAAAAAAAAAAAAAATAAATAAAAATATATTTAAAAACATATTTTATGTACAATTGATAATAAATGTATTTTAATGTTTGTAAAAGATGTATTTTTGTGATGATTTATCCTTCTATGAAATATCTATTATATTGTATTATTATTATGACATATGAACCAATTTTATCTATCTTGAATTTAATGCCAATGGCAAAAAAAAAAAAAAAAATTATTATTATTATTATCATATACACGTTTATATTGGTAGAATTAGTAGAAACAATTATATATGTGAAGAATTTTATGAAAACAAAAAAAAAAAAAAACAAAAAAAAAATCTGAAAAAAAAAAATAAAAAAGATAAATTTATAAAAATGTAGTGAAAAAAAAAAATAATAAATATATATACTATATAAATGTTTTTAAAATGACGGTTAAAATGGATACAAAGGTAGCAAAAATTTAAAACGAATTTATCTCGGTTAATAAAATTAATTTTGATATTTGAAAGAAAGAAAAAAAAAATGATTTAATAAAATTTTACTTGGATATCATTTGAAAAAATTTAAATGAAATAAAAGATACACAGCAAAAAAATTATTATACATTTAAAAATATTTATTAAATGTTATTAATTAAAAAAACAAAAAAAAAAACAAAAACAAAACAAAAAAATTATATCTATAACTATTAATTGATGTTTTTTTTTGTTTTTTCTCTTTCTTAAAAGAAAGTATTTATATAGCTATATTATATCTCTGTGTTTAAAGTACAATTATAAATTTGAAAAAAATATAGGTATATTACATGTGTTTTAAAATGAAATATGAAGAAAAAAAAAAAACAAAAGCATATAGTCTATCTATTTATAAATGTCATTTTATGTGTATTATTGATGTTAGTTTGAAAAAATAAATATACTTAAGAAAAAGAGTTTAAAGAAAAAACTTTAAACTGAAAAAAAAAAAAAGAAAAACTAAAATTTCTTACACAACAGATATTTTTTTTGGAGAGATTTTACTTATTATGAGTATTTTTTATTTTTTTGATATTTGAAAAGAAAATTTAAAAAAAAAAAAAATTTTTCGATATAAATACGAGAGAGATAAATATTTGAAAAATATTTGAAAAAAAAATTATTTATCGATAATTAAGACGATTAAGAAGTCTCTAAAAAAATAACATTTACATATAGTTTTACTAATAACTTAACAAAAAAAGAAACAATAATAATGAAAAAAGTAAATTAAAAATTAAAAAAAAATAAGTAAATAACTTAAAAAAAAAAACAAATACAAATATGACAATCCCTTGGAAAATAAAAATAAAAAAAAAATTGAATACTTTATAACCACCTTTTTCTGGACTTATTGTTTTCAAACATAATAATTACAATAAAGGATAGAAAAAAAAAAAAATGTGCATACGAATGTTTTCCAATCATACATATAACTTTATACTTAATGAATATTTGTGGGAAGAAAAAAAAACAAATAAAAGAAAAAAAATAAAAACATTATTTCGAATTTATTTAAAGAAAACAAAATAAATATATTTACAAGAATCTATTGAATTATACATTTTATCATTAATTATTAAAATACATACACACATCATGTAATAAGAAAAAAATTTTTAATAAACAAATAAATTACATTTTATTCACAGTAAATACACATATGATGTCAAATTACAAAAAATAAAAAAATAAACAATAAATAAAAATAGAAAAAAAATAATTTCATTTTATTAAAAATAATTTATAAATCTGTATGTTATTCGGGACAAAAAAAAAAAAACATTTAAAAAAAAAAATTAACAGAGAAGAAAATACAATATTATGAACAATATTCATTTCATATAAAGAGAAATAAAATAGTATAATTTTATTATAACGGTAAAAATACAAAAAAAAAAATATCTAAAATATTAAATATTCATTAAATTAATTAATTAAATAAAAAATAATAATCTTGGTTTCAATATAAATGTAATTTTACCATAAATTCCATTAATAAAACGCATCCATTATCTATTTTTCAATTTAAATGCATTTAGATTTAAAACAAAAAAAAAGGAAGTTAATTATCCTATACAGTAAAATAATTAATATCAATAGCAACAACAATAAAAAAAATACATAATAATAATTTATTTTGCTCATAAACATTTAAATAGTATATTTGAAGAAAAAAAAAAAGCACTATTATATAAACATTTAAAAATAGAAAGATAAAAAAACAAAAATACATGAACTATTAAAATAAACAATAACTATGAATTTGTGGTAAAAACAAAATATTAAAAAAAAAAACTAAAATTAAATATAAAAAAAAAAAAAATCATGATTCAATTATTAGAATGGATAAAAACAGACAAAAATGGTATTAGTATATTGTGAAATGAGAATTATTCTTAAGGAAGAAGGAAGAAAAAAAAAAAATTATATTTATACATTTTAAGATACATATATAAACATAATAATAAGAAGATGATATGAAATTTATCATATATATTATAAAATCGAAATTATATAAATGTAATAATTGTAAAATGTTGAATGATAAATAAAGGAAATATATAAATATCTTTTAAGACTTCAACATCCCGAAGGGATAAAAAAAAAACAATTCATGTTTGATTTTTCATTATTTTTAATTATTTCCATCATGATTTTCGAAGGAATAACATCGTAAAAATACGTAGGATGATTTAAAAAAAAAAAAAGGTAGAAAATTTGAATGAAAACAAAAATACCCAGGCTTGGAAATAAGAATTGTACGATATTTCTCGAAAAAAAAAAATCGACTCCTTAACACTAGTGTAGGCATTCTTATACGTTTTGAATATAAATTTGATTTTAAATTCGAATTTCTTCACATTCTGTGATACGATTTACTTCGAATTTATGTATATCCAATATTCTCCTTATTATTATCTATATGTTTTTGCTTTTGAACAGAAAATATTCCTTCAACAGGACACGAGTTATAGGATATCAAAATGAAAATCTTCATGGATTATGAGATTTGACAATTTTAGGAAATTATATTTCGAGCTGTATTTCATCAATTTGACTTACACAAAAATCAGAAAATACTTACTTCAAAAATTGGTGGGCATAATTATGTGCTTAAATTAGGAAAGTTGCAAGAGAAAAACGAATAATGTTGTCTTTTAGAGAGAATCAGTTTTATCATGCATTTTGCTCTATAACTTTTACCCTAGTAGATGTATTGTTATTTAAAGTTTGTTTAGTGTCAAACCAATCTTTCAAGGAATATTTTTTGATTGATTAATTATTAAGTAAAGTTTATTGGTGTGGTACTTTGATATTTTCGAAAAATACCGTGTAATATTCATGGTAGCAATGTTAAGCCCACTACTGCAATTAGTGATGAAAAATGTGAAACTTTCGGTGAATTTATGGTGAAGTGGTGATTATTGAAATATCGAAATGAAATTTTAGTGGAAGTATTGAATATTGAAATGAACCCTGTATTTCACTGTATTGAGAAATTTCTTGTATTTGGCAAAATGAGAATCGAAGTGCCATAAAATGTTGTCTTTATCTTCAAAACTTACGTCCTTTTAAATTTTCTTCAATGATTTGTTTAATGTATTAATTTTTCTGGAATAAAAAAAAAACAAAAGAAAGACTTAAAAAATAATAAAATAAAAAGGATACACGTTTTTATAAGAAATCATAATATTATTTACATTGTACACACCTACCTATATCGAATAGACTTGGAAATATCGTTAAACTCGTATGTTTATGTAAATAATATGAGTTTTTCAGTTTTACAATGTATCTATTTATGTATTGTATGTGCATAATAAACATATTTATATGTAAATAAATTTAGATGTATGTTTCATAATAAAAGTAAATCGAAAATATTTACATAACATATACATACATAAAAAACGTTTCATTTAAATAAATATAAACTGAAAACAGTTCTAAAGTTCTTTGTTCTAACTTTAATTCAATTTAATCAACTTGACATATATGTACAGTATGCCAAATTCGTATTCATACACCTATATTTTAAGTAAGAAACTGCGTATATCTAAAGTAAAATTGGGAAATAAGTAAATAAAAGAGCATAATCATTAACAAAATAACAACTTCTTTTATTTTTTTACTAAAAATTCTTACAATTAAAAACTAAAAACGAAAAAAAAATTTTTTTTCATTATTTAAAACGCAAAATCCGTATTCATACACTATATTTACCTACTACAAAAAATTCATAAAATTACAAAAAACTTAATACAACAAATTATTAATATTTTGTCGGATTTCCTCTCTGCTTATAAACAGCATTAAGGCGACGGAGCATTGATTCGACGAGTTTTCTCGTGAATGCAGGCGGTATTTGAAGCCATTCAGTCTTAAGTACCTTTTTCAAATCTTTGATATTCCGAATCTCATATTTTCTTAAATTTTTCTTAAAAATTGACCACAGATTTTCAATTGGATTAATATCAGGACTCTGTGGTGGTGTTTTAAGGTAATAAGGACAGTTATATAGAATCCAAAGCCGAGTATCCAAGGCTGTGTGCTTTGGATCGTTATCTTGTTGGAATATATAACTGTTGTTTAAGCCCAGTTTTTCAGCACTTTCTTTCAAATTTCGTTGGAGAATATCAATATATTTTCGTGAATTCATTATTCCATCTATAAATTCCAAATTACCTACTCCTGCTGCGCTAAAACAGCCCCAGACCATCACAGAGCCACCACCATGCTTGAATTTAGGTACAAGGTTTCTTGGTGCTAAACTGCTATTTTTCTCTCGCCATATTTTTACCTGTCCGTCAGATGTTTTTAGATTAAACTTACATTCGTCCGAAAATATGACCCTGTTCCAGAAGCGAATGTTCTTATTTAAATATTTTTTTGCAAATAAAAGTCGTTTTTTCTTATTAACCTTGCTTATGAAAGGCTTTTTTACTGCAATTCTGCTTCTTATATTGCATTTCCGAAGGTAATTACGCACTGTTTGCGGAGTAACTTTTATAGAAAAATAATTAATTAACATATTTACTAATTTTGGAGCACTTGATGTTGGATCTTTACGAATTTCTCGTACAAGAAAGCGTTGGTGTCGCTTGTTAAGTAGGTTCCGGTTTAAATTACGTAATTTTTTAGTTGAAATTCCTTTTTCTTTATAATTTTTAACTATATATTGTATGGTTGCATGACTTCTTTTGAATATTTCACCAATTTCTCTTAACGATTTTCCACTTTCAAATATCAGTATATAATTAATTTTCTTTCGTCGTTTGATAATTCGCTTGACTTACGACCCATTTTTGTAATTCTTCGACAAACACTAAATTTTTTCAGTTTTTGCTTTTATTTCAAAAATTTTACAAACTCGGGATTTAAGGAATGTTCCGTTTGTAGGCCTCTGACTTATTAAAATTGAAAAAAAAAATAATTTCAATGGAATTTAGCTTTTGTATTGCAACGACTGTAATGCGTAACAGGTGTATGAATACGGATTTTGCGTTTTAAATAATGAAAAAAAATTTTTTTTTCGTTTTTAGTTTTTAATTGTAAGAATTTTTAGTAAAAAAATAAAAGAAGTTGTTATTTTGTTAATGATTATGCTCTTTTATTTACTTATTTCCCAATTTTACTTTAGATATACGCAGTTTCTTACTTAAAATATAGGTGTATGAATACGAATTTGGCATACTGTATGTATGATTATATATATGCTTTTTTACTCGAAAAGTTGTTGTTAATATGGAAAATTTAAAACTTTATTAAATTCTAAAATCTAAAAATAAAAACAAAACAATATAAAACTTTTCTAAATTTTTAAATTAACTTTAAAATACAAATAAAAATAAATTCTCTACTCTAATTTTTTTTTTTTTTTTTTTTTGAAATTTTCAAAAGTTTCTTGATTTTCAAACTTTAATAAAGTAACAATGAAATGTACTTGAACTTATAATGTCACACATACTTGTATATGACATTTAAAATATTTTTTTTTTTATATTAAAGTTTGATTAAAATCTTAAAATTTAATGGTATAAAATTAAAATTAAATTACAATTTTTTTAAGAATAAAAAAAAAAAACATGTAACAAATCATGATATAGACAAAAAATAAGAAAGTGTTTTTTTTATTTTTCTCTTTAAAGTAAATACGTGACTTTTATTCAAAGTTCTTATCATAATTTCTAATTTGTTAATGTCTTAATATAAAATCTTTTTATGTTTGAAGCATTTTTATGTGTAATACAAAAACTTCTTAATAACTATAATAAAGTTTAATATTCTAAAAAAAAAAAAAAATGTTTATTTGTTTTTATTTATCTAAAGGTCAAAAATTGTAAGTATTCTAGTTATTCTAGTTATTAAATTGTCCTTCTAACTATTGAAATTTTACTTTTTTTCTATTTTTAAATTAAAAAATTCTGAAAAACATAAATAAAATCTTATTTACGAAAAGTTTTTCTTTTTCAGTAAAAAAATAAAAAAAACTATTTTTTTGTTTTTAATAATTTTTTGTGATACTCCTATTTTTTTTTTTTTTTTTGAAAAGTTATTTAATTAGTTTTTCTCTTTACTTTAATAAAATTTTAAGCAACATTTTTTTTATAGAGAGAAAATTAAAAGTTGTTTTTCAAAAGGATAATAATGTGGAGAAATAACTGCAAACAAAAAAAAATATTGTATAATTAAGTTTTATGAACCACTATAGAAATTAACTTCATTAAAAAACATTTTCATTATTTTTATAGAGCTTTATTCAAAATAAAACGAAAAAATATGACACATGAGATTAATCTGAAACTTTATGCTTATAGTATATATTATCTCCTTTAAATTTAGGAGATTTACACACAAAAAAAAAAAAATTCAATTTACGAATTAAATCAAATTTGGTCGATCCTTTTAGTATTTTGTTTTAAAATTATCTGATTTTTTTTTTTTTTTTTTTTTGTATCAGCATGTAGAATCAGACGGGATCCAATCAATAGATAATCTTTTTTGGACTACTTTTAGTCCTTTTCTCCATCCATTACATATATTTTTTGTAGTCGTGTTTTTTTCATTTTTAGATTCGTCTTTATTGTTTTTTTTTTTCTTCTTTATTAACACTCGAATAAATTTTAGGATGTTTTCATACACTTTCAAATTTGAATATTTATCTGATATGGTCTGTTTTGTTTAGGTTTAGTTTAAGTTAGGTTAAGTATGTAGTAAATAACAACTTAATTTTTAATAAACAAATAAATATAATTATTTCTGAGTTCTGTGAAATATTTTAAAGATACAATATTGTATACATATTTTGTTTGTTTTAAAAAAAAATTATATTCGCTTGAGAATAAGAAATTGAAATTTGGTCAGAATATTCCCTAAATAGATTATTAACAAACAAGTCACATATATTCTTATATAAAAGTTTAAAAATGTGAATATTGTGTGAAATGTATGAAAAAATTATTTTTAAAGTTTATTTTTAGTGTGCTTTTAAAGGAATATTCTGGATAAATTTTAACTTTGTTCTCCTAAGGAAACATCATTTCTAAGCTAAATAAAATATGTCTAGATTTGTAACCTTAAAATTGTTACACGTATGTGAAATTTAAACGAGTTCGGAATGTCAAATGGAAAAAAAAATCTTTTTTGTCAAACAGAAACAAACAAAAAAACTCTTAAAAGGATATTAAAGTCTTCGTCGGATACATCAAAGACGACCAATTTGGTTTTCTTCATTTTCCTTTTTATGTTTTTTTTTTTGTTTCTAAAATCTAAAAAATAAAATAAAATAAGATGAAAGATACCACGGCAACGCAATTCATTTTATTAACTTTTTTTTTTTTATTTCAAATTAAAATTAAATTTTATAGAAATGTCATTTAAATTGGAATAAAATTCAAAAATCAAATGAAAATTCTTTTGAATATCTTAAAAGGAAATATATATTATACATGTGAATAAACATAAATCAAATAACATAATGAATACCTATAACAAGTTTTAAGTCTCATTTTATACACGATAAACAACATTGTAGAAGATTCGTTTATTTATTTTTTATTTTTTTTTGCAAAATTTCAACATGTACTGAATCACATTAACCTCTTTCTAAAATATGGTAATGAGAAATATCTAATTACGAAATTTTATATAAAAGATAAAATCTTAATTATACGGTATCTGTGTGTGTATCTCAAGATAAACATATATCTTTTAAGAAAATTTATGTAAATATGAATATCATTAAATGTGTATGCGTGTTATGTGAACGCGTATTTAACCAACTGAAAAATTATTTCAGCTTTTGTGGTTTAATCAGTTTGAAAAAAAAAAGCAATCAAATTAAAAAAAAAAATAAAATAAAGATAAAAAGTGAAGTGAATATGTTTCATTTTAAAATTTATTGTTTTTGACTTTGTATTTCTAAAAAATTCCACTCAATACAAAATAAAAAAAGAACAAAATATACGTCTATCGATTATCATTTTTTTTTTTATTATTCATTAAATTCGAATAAATGTCGAAAAATTGTTTCACTTTCATAATTTAATATTTTCCTTAAATTACGTTTTTTTACTTTAAAGGCGCATTAATTTTATTTTGCGCATAAATCATAACGTCTCATCATAATGTAAGAATTTTCTTGAACATAATTCAAATTGTGTACATTTTCACATACCATTTATGTTTTTTTTTTATTTTTAAGTTCATTATTAAAATTTGAACAAACAATCAAAAAAGGATATTAAAGACTTTCATGATAGACATCCTTTTTAAGAGTCAACATTAATTTTCTAGAAACTTTGAAACAAATTAATAATGAAAATGAAAAATAGAGAAAGTATTCATTTATTGAAAGAGAAAATATTAAAGAACACTCCGAAATTATTAAACCAAAAATAATATCATTTTCGTCGTCGTTGTCCTTTATTTGTTGTTGGTACTTAACTTTACACAAACCTTTTATTAAATCACTATTTTACATATTTATTGGAATACAAATAAGACATATTTTGAATTTTTTTTTCATGTTAATTAAAATTTATATTGAAAGTGTAAATTTGCTAAGAAAATTAATTAATTTTTTAGTCTGTTTCGTTTTTAATTTTAAATTTTAAATCGATATTCGACCTCTAACCATATATTAACGAGCAAAATTAACATAATATGTATACAGGAAAGGTATTAAATATGTTTAAAGCAGACTGGAATCGAACGACAGATCAGATGATAATATGTACCTTTTATGTAGGATGAAGACTTGTCCAAATTTTAATTTTATTGCAACTTTTTAATTCCAATATATACAACATATTTCCTGGAAAGAAGATTTCTTAAAACTCTACGGAATTTCCCCCTCTACAAGTGTTGATAAAGCAAGACTATGGTTTCTCGCACATAGTGCATTTGATAATTTCTTGTTAAATTTCACAAAAATAGCATTAATTTAAAAAATAAAAAAAAAGTATTGAAATAAAAACTCGTTTTTCATATTAAATTTATTATTTTATTTTTCTTACAAAAGAAAAAAACGTGATTTATTTATTTTTTTATGTGAAATACTTATTTTTAAGAAATATACAATATTTGACATTAAAAAAAAAACAGAAAATTAAAAAATAATAAAAAAAATTAAACAAAAAAAAAAGATATATATAATTATTAAGTTATAGTGGCATTAAATTTTGGCATTTAAATTAAAATAAAATTTATAAAAAAAAAAAAACTTTGTATCAAATTAACTAATATATTTCTGGTGGATGATCTGGTAATAAACCGCAAGGTCGACGAAATTCTTGTCCACGTTCATGCATCCATTTATTTGAAACTGTAATTAGAAAATAAAATCACATTTTAAGGAAAAAAAACTAACAACAACAACAAAACAAAAAAACAAAAGCATAAAATAGTACGCCTACACCTAAATTATTATTCATACACATGGAATTTAATTTTTCAAATTTTATATTTTATGAAATTCACTTACCCCATTTAGATCCTGCTAATACAGGACATGCAGCATGTCGTGTTCTATAATCTCCTTCACCAGATTGATATAAATTATACCAAAAAGCAGCTGATCCTTTTCTCGGATAAAGTGCTACTCTAATCGATGGAAAAACTGTTGCTCCACCTTGTTGAACATCACTCATCTATACAACACAGCAAATAAAAACAAAAACAACAACAAAAAATATAGAAAATATAATAGAAGTAATAAATAATATTTTTCATCTATTAAATATTTTATATCGAATATTTATGTGAAAACATACATAAAATAAAACTGTGGCAATTCTATTTCCAGTTTGTAATCCTTTAAAAGCATTTTTTTCTTCTTTCTAAAATTACAAATAGATTTATTATAAAAATTTATTTTCATATCAGCAAAAAACATAAATTTTGTTAATAAAAGTAAAAAAAAAAAAAAAATAAAAATTGAATTATTATTATCATTACCCTAGCAAAATCAAAATGTGGTTCATAATGGCCACCGATACCATAATTTACAACTTGTAATTCTTCAGCTGTTTCCATATTTAATCCTGTCATATCTTCAACTCTTTGTACAATATTACCAATATATGGATGTTCATCAGTTTTTAACCATGCTGATTTACTAATACGATAATTAGCAACTTCTAATTCACCAGTTTTTGAATTTTGTACAGTTGCACGTTGAAATCTTGGTTTTGCCATTTGTTTAACAATTTCAATTTCATTATCATGTATCACATTATGATAAATAACAATATATGGACTTAAACTAGCTTCTTCTAATTTTAATGGTGCTATATAAAGGAATGGTACATTATTATGAACATAACGACATTTTAATGGTTTTAATTGTTGTGGTGTTGGTTTTATATCACCACGACATAACATTTCATAAATTTTCCTTTCAGACATATCATATATATCTGGACTAATCGTATTCAAGTGTATTGGCTACAAAAGGTATAAACAAAACAAAAAGAAAAAGAAAAAATGTTAAAAAAGAAAATTATAGATAAATGTAAAGAAAGTTGGTTTTTAATTACTGTATTTTGTCCGTAAATTGTATCACAAAGTTTTTTTTGTTTTCAATAACATTAATTTAAAAAAGGTAAAAAACAAAATGAATGAATAACTTACAATATCTGCCATTTCAACTTCATTTGATCCATCATCACCTCTCATTTTCCTTGTATTTTTCAATGTTGCAATTTCTTTTTCATAAAATACTTTATTTCCTATTGCTCTTTGATGATCAGGAACTAAAGCTAAAAGTTCATTTGTCATTTCTAATGCTGATTCCATGTTACCTGTTTAAAAGAAATTGAAAAAAAAAAACAAAAGCAAAAAATGTTACGTATGAATTTAAAAACTATTTACGAAATTATTTAGTCAAAAAAATTAAATTTCGACACATTTTCAGTATTTTCAATATAATTAGAATTTTTATTTAAAACTTTTGGGGACATTGAAATACTCTTTAGAAAAATAACTTGTGAAACACTCTTCCATCTCATGTTTTCTCTTCTTTTATAATCTACAAAAGTTATCATATGAGACATTTTTCTACACTTTCTATTCCCCATAATTCTTTTTGCTTGGCATGCGCCAACGCTTTGCCAATTACAGGGATATTCCTACATTGTGGCTTATTAATGAAAACAAAAATTACTTGAACAAATTTATTGAAAAGTGGTAAAATTGAACATAAAATCACTTAGAATTATTTAAGGATAACAAAACTTCTATATACATTTTTGAATTGAAAAGAAGAATCAATTTTAAATTTTCAATGACATTTTCTATGATTTTATAAAAAATCGAAATTTTTTCAATTCTATTGTTTTTGGTAGCACAGACTTCCAAATTGTTGATAGATATTTTCTTAATTTATACTTGACATTGATTCAACCTTTAAGAATGTTTCTTTCATCCTTTTTCATTACTAATTCTTTAGAAGCTTTTTAATCTCATAATTCTCCAGAATATTTGAATGGCTCTCAAACTACTTAAAAAGAACATTTCAAAATTTAAAATAAAAAACCAATTGAAAAATACCTTTTATTTTCTCAATTTCTATAAGTTTTAATCCTAAAATCTTTTTTGCAAAAAATTTATAACCACTAAAAACAACAATTTTCATTAATTTAAAAATAAAACAAAAACTTAAATTTTCTACATTGTTTTAATTTTTAATGTACACATATGTATGTTAGGATTTTATTTTTTTTATTTTTTCTAACTTAATATACTTCTCAAATATAAAATCATTTTATCATAAATACATATAGTTTCTAATGAAACTACACAGTATGTGGTATCTATTATGTCCTTTGCACATGCATTCACACACAGACTACAAATTTAAATTGAATTTTTAGTAATAATAATTTAAAATAATGACAAAAAAAAAAGGTATAAATGTCTATTTTAAAATTATATAAAATATCCTTTCATTTATACATACATATTTGAAGAAAATTGTATGTAATTTTAAAATAACAAATATGCATGTATGTATGTATCTTAAAGTTTATGTAGGAAGAGTTATATAAAAAAAAAAAAAAGAATACTTGTTACACACAATTTGACCTCAATTTCACCTGTCTCTTAACGATTATTACATAAAATATACACAAGTATACTCATATGTATCTTTAGTCACTTATATTAAAATTAAAGATACTCATAATCACAGATATAGTATAAAACAATTCCTTTTATCTAAATAAGGCATATACCTATGTACATACTTCTGAATCAACACAATCTGCTTCTACTTTGTTTCTTCTTCTTGTTTTATATTCAACTATGTAGGTGTAGGTGTAGGTGTAGAATATTCAAGTTTTCATAAATGAATTTTATAAATATAAATGATACACAAAGGAAACCACAATCACTATGGTTTGTTCTTTTCACTATTATTTAAAAATATGTGTATATACAAAAAATTAAATTAAAAAAAGAAGAAGGAAAAAAAAAAAACAATATTTTCTAACCAAATGCTTGTATGATTGTTAATTAAATTCTTTTCAAATATTCATACAGAATAATATTCATATTTTACTTCTTTTTTTTTTTTAATCTTGATAAATACAGATATGAAAAATAAAATATTGATTGAATTTCATAAATAACGTGCATATGTACCATATATGTATGTAAAATACATATCGTTGTCATTCTGTGAAAACTCACTAAGTCCTTTAAGGGTGAAAATAAGTTTAGTACAGAAAAAAATGTCAAAATTTCATATTTATTTCTGTAAAACTCCAGCTAGTCGAATTGATTTGTTACTTGAAAATATTTTTGTTTCAAATTAAAATTCAGCATTGATATTTAATTTTAAGCTTAACATTTAATTTTGAAAAAATCATTTTGGACTTAGTGAGTTTTCACAGAACAATAACGATATTATTCACATTTTTTTAACTGTAAACTGAATTATTTTAATCTTTTTTTTTATGGAATAAGTTTTATATACAAAGACAGAAAAAAAATTCTCAATTTTGATTATTTAAAAAAAAAAACTATAAAAAATTTATAAACATGAATTTCGGATTTGGAAAAAATCTCTTCTAAAATTGTGTAGGATTAATTTAATACAGGATATTTGATTTAATTTTTTAAAGCAAAATAACCAAAAAAAAAAAAACATACTGTGCATAACACACAATAAAGCTTTTTAATATTTTAAAGAGAAAAAAAATTAATTTTCAAGGAAAATCTTCAGTTATCTTGAAAAACGAATTTTATTCCTTTGCCTTGAAGAAACTACTTTTTAATGTAATCCTTCTTTAAAACTGTACACGTTTTTTTAAAACAATCGGATTAATTGGATCCGGAAGAAATATTAAATTTCTTGTGATGAAAAAAAATATATATATTGATTGTTTTTAATCACAATCTTTAATCTTCTATAGAGATTATCTTATAAAAATTTCAAGAATCTTATGGGTATTATACGTAACTGAAAGCAAAGCATATATCAAAATTTTTCATCAAAAAACTTATAAATAAGTTACTAGATACACGTTTTAGATACTAAAAAGAAGAAAAAATACAATAAAACATGAAATATCGATGTTTTAAAAATTAAAAAAAAAAAAATTTGTGTTAATGATTCTCAAACATGGTAAATTAAAGTTTTAACTTTAATCTATCAGAATTATTTTAAATTAAAAAATTTAAAAAAAAAAAAATAACTTTCATATATCATTTTATCTGACATATCACAACACATAATTGGACATATTCATGAGATCGAATCTGCTGTTGACAGCTACAACACGTTTTTTTTTTTTTTTTTTTTTGCATGTGATGTTGTATATGCAGGTATGTTAAAATTTTACAAGTAATTCACAATAAATTCTTGTCATTTCCAATGATTATTTTCAATGCTTATAATAAAAATTTTTGCATTCAATTAAGTAAAGTATTTGTTTTTAAATTTTGTTTTCATTATAGAAACTCTGTTGAAAAGTTTTTAAAAGCTTCCCATCAATGCCTTTTGTAATTTATTTAAATTTTCATTTTACACAACACAACAAAAGGCAAAAACAAAAAACAAAACAAAAAACAAAACAAAAAATATTAAATAATAAAAATTAAAAATGTGAGGAAATATGTATGTATATGCAAAATTTACCGGAAATTTAAAAAAAAAAACAGCAGGAAATTTCCTTTCTTTTTTTTTTCTAAATGGAAAATAAGAAAAAAGTTTGTATTTTAAATGTTCGTGATATGGTAAACCTTTAATGAATTTATGTATAAAAAAAATTATTTCATAAATAAGTATACATATGTATGTATTATAAAATTTATACAGCTTAACGTCCTCTACAGCAGCAACATCAGTGTTTTCATTAAAATTGTATTCAATTTAAGTGAAAACTTTTTTCATATACATCTTATACAAACCCCCCCCCCCCCACATCATGTATATTATGCTGTATAATAGTGTTCTTAAAAACTTTTCATAAACTACAGAAAATAGAACTTTTACAAAAATAAATTGATTCGAAAGGATAAAAGTATAGGAAAAACACTGAACATTATATTTTTTTCTATGTTCTTTGCACGAAATGTGCAAGACCATGTACGTTCTATTTTATTTTATTTTTTTTTTTTTTTTTTCAAATTTATTAGTAAATAAATATTTTAAAAAAACCATATTCTATCTTTTAAAAGAATTCTAAAGAAAAACAGAAGGTCAATTATTTTTTTCTTTTTTTTAAATGAGAAATTTTTTTAAAATTGTATTTAAAAATATAAATAAATCATTTGATATATGGAACGTAAGAATTATTTTAAATGATTTAAAGGTAAAACTTTAACTGTACAATGTAGATTAAATTTTATTTTTTTAAATGAAAATTCATTATTACATTTTCTGGAAAAACAATTATAAATGATTTTTCTTGCATGAAAATTCAGTTACAAATTTTTTATTTTAATAAAAAAAAAATAAAAATCCTCAAGTTTTTTGTATTGTAAACCATTGACTTTTTCCTTTTAAAATAAACAAAAAAAAAAAAAAAGAAAATACAGAAAAAAAAAGGCAAACAAAACAAAATCAATAAAGATAAATATTTTATCTAATTTACCGTTTCAAGTAAACAACAACAACAACAACAACAAAAATATCATCATTGTTTGTGGACGCAACAGCTCGATATGAGCAATGGTCTCCCCAAGTTAACTTGAAGTTTCTGAACTATTTTTCTGTCATACGCATGCACCTACAGTTTTAAGTGGAATGCGAACCACAGACCACAAAAAAAAGTACACAAAAATATCTTATAATAAATTCATGAGGACAAAATAAAAATAAAAAATGAGAAAATACAATATAATACTCCTATATTTTTTTAATGTCATAATATATTATCCAGTTTATTTGCCAAAGTTGAACATGCAATTTAATATGTACATATATAGGTACTAAAGGAAAATTTTAATACAGACATAATATATGTCATCAAAATTAAAAACATATGATATGAAAAGCGCATTATAAAAATAATTGACTTTTAACGTGTTGGTTTGCATTTAAAAATTTAAATTAACCTCACGATTATGCTGATGAGTTCTCTTTATGAACGGTTTTTATGTTATTTTTTTTTTTTTTTCAATCTTTCTTTTTTCATTATTAAATTTTTATAATAATAAGCACTCAGGGAAAATATACTTTTTTTTTTCTATCGTATTAAAAATTGATAATTTAAAATTACAATATAAAAATTATAGTGAGCATTATAATCTTTATATGTATGTATGATAAAATATTCAGTAAAGAAAAAAAAAAAAGTAATTTGCCTTCAACTGGGGTGACATAACATTTTTTTAAAAAAAAATGAAGATGCGATTTTATTATTAAAGAGGATGTGAATATATTTGCATATTTTATATCAAGGTTTTCATCATATGTATATAAATATTTTAAAAAATGAATAGAATTTTCTAAAATAAAATTTTTTTTTCAATGGAAACATTATTTACTGTTCTCTGATATGAAAAACTCTTCTAATAAAGCTTTAAATTTTTTTTTTTATAAAATTAATATTTTTAATGTAAATAAATTAAAGATTGAAAAATTCTTATTTTACGATTTAATTATTTTACCTTCTTTATATGTTGAAAATGCAAGATATTCTAATATTTCAGCTTTTGATATAGCATCAGAACCTGAACCAGTTGCAGTCTTATTTGATTCTTTTGTCATTCTATCCATTGCTTCACGCATCCATAATACCGTATGATAAAAATCACCGTTCATATATGATTGACGACCTAATTCAAAACAATCACCATATGACATTTGTGTGCTGTATAAAAAATGAAATAAAAAAAAAAAAATACAAAAATTACTAACATATTTCATGTTCTTTTAAATTGTTTTGTTTTTTTTTTTTTATAACAAGTTATTTTTAAAGTAAAAGTATCAGACAACAAGCAATTTTTTTTTGTCTTGTTTTTATCATTATACTGAAATAATTTCTTGAAATTCTAATTATGCATCTTTAGATCCTCTTTTAAGAGAAATTTTAAACATTTTAACAAGTTTGTATAAGAATTAGCAATTATTTAGTGTAAAAACATAAAACTTTTGATTTTAATACTTTAATGAAACTTTTAAAGAATTCATTTAATACATCCTTAAAATTCTTTTCAATTATGAAAACATAATATTTTTAGCTTTTAGATAAATATACAAGAAAATATTGTATAATGATATTTTTGTTTGCAAAAGTTTCATGTTTCAAAATTCAAATTATTTTATTAGATTAATTTAATTGACGTTATATACAATTTAAAATATGTTTTATTATTATTATTATTATTATTATTATTATGAATACTTTATATGTACATACATAGTACATATGTACATATGAATTATTATTTAATACCTACCTGTATTGAATACCATTTAGTTCTCCTCTAGCAAGACTTGATGTATCTAAATTATAAGTATCTTGTAGTCTCATTAGTGCAACAGCAGCTCCATTTAAATCTTCATCAGATGGAAATTTTAAATAATTTCGATAGTTTGTTATATTCTCGAGAAAAGCTGTAAGAAAATTTATTCAAAAAAAAAACGGTAAAAAAAAAAAACACACAAATTAATCGAATTTTCCTTAAAAGAAGGAAGTAAAAAACAAGGAAACAACGAAAAAAATCCTTCCTAATGGTATTTTTATTGATATATTCTATTTTTATATTATATACATAATCAAATATACTTACCACTTCCCACATCATATGCCATTAAATTTTCTACTTGTTTCCAATCTGATGTTAATCTTTTCGTTAGTAAATAAGCATTAATTGGATTTGATAAATATTCTGTTATATCATTGGCAGCTTCTGTATGCTCTCTTTGGTATTCTTGTACTTTTCTGAGAATCAAAAAAAAAAAAAAAAATAGTGATCAAAATAAATAACATGAAAATGCTTATATTTAATTATAAGATATTGCTAAAATGGAATTTTCGCCATTCCTTACAAAAAAGAATAATTACGATTTATTATGAAAATAAATAAACAAATAAATAATATATAAAAAAAATCCTGAAGTATTTAAGCAATTAATTTGCTTAAAAGATATGACGGAGGCGGTCAAAGCTCAAGGGGCTTTGTAGTTCCATGAAGATAGATAGATAAAAGATATAATGGTATTAAATAAAAGATTTCTTTTTCATTTGAAGATTTTTTTTAAAAAAAATCATACATATGTATATAACCTATACACAAAAACGATATTTATCATTTACACACGTGTACACATGAAATACTTCAATTCAATTTATGAAATTTATAAATTTACCGTTAAATGA
Source organism: Bombylius discolor (assembly GCA_939192795.1). NCBI lineage: Eukaryota > Metazoa > Arthropoda > Insecta > Diptera > Bombyliidae > Bombylius > Bombylius discolor. The sequence continues at coordinate 12,998,201 of OW584241.1, read as the reverse complement.
AATTTTCCTCATTTTTATGAAAATTATTTTTTCTCGATTTACTTTTTTCACAAACATGGAATTTTCCTCTTTGTTCGAAGTTAATTTGAAACTTAAATATGAACATTTACAATTGTGTGTTATATTTTTATTGTAGCTGTCATGTTCTTCAACAATGTAAAAAAAAAAAAAACTCTTGAATGCTTTTCATAATTTTCCTTTTTTTTTATTTTTATTTTTTTTTTAGAGCAATCTAGCTTCAAGTGTAAAATACATAATGTACATATTTTATTTTAACCTATTGTGAAAGTACATCATTTTAAAATATTTTATTATATGATAAATAGAACAATATTTTTGAAAAAAAGAAAAAAAAAAAGAATAAAGAAAAAGCTTTTATTGTTAAAAACAAAAAATAAATAAAAGTATTCTTTTTATAAATTATTTTTCATTGTCTTTCTTTTAAATTAAAATTAAAATGTAACATTGAATAAAGAAAATATTAATTCTTTTTTTCTTTGTAGGATTGTTATATTCTTGTTAACTACATTTATAACAAAATTTCTGTAGTCTTTTGTCAGAAAAAAAAAAAAAAGAATATTGATAAGAGGATTTTGATTATTCAATTATAGAAAAGGACTATATGAAAGCATTTTATTGAATCGATAAAATTTTAGAAAAATGAATAAAATTCAAGAAATTATTTTTTGAAGTAAATACGTAGATTGAGTGCTCCTATAATTTTTAGTTTCAAGTCCCTCATCCTTAAATTTTTTTATACCTATAGTTTTTTAGCATGTAAATTGTATCTTAACAAAATTATATGTATATATAACTACTACAGAGGTCTATTCTATCTAAAAATGAAGCCATTTAAATATCAATCTTTCTTGATAATTTACATTCTGTGAAAAACTAAACCCATCACATGAAAATACGGACTGACGAGAACATCAAAAGATTTTTTTCTCAAAATTGAATGCATACTTCAAAAGATACCATTTTTTTTTTTTCAAATCAAACTGGTGTAAAAGGAGGTGAGTTTTTTTGGGTGTGTGAGTTTTTCCTCTCGTTAATTTTGTATAAAATTTCATATTTTTATGACTTGTAGTTCTGTGTGTGAATTATTATTAGTCAGTCAGTTATCAGCCACAATTGAAAGTATGTGTTTTGATTGTTTCCTTTTCATCAAATACAACAAAATAAGTTTTCTCTACTACAAAAATGAAATTTCATACAAATCACCTCAATAATTTTCAAAATAGATCCTTGTAAACATTGATTTAAATTTAAAAGAAATAATTTTTAATATTCAAATTAAAACAGCTTTTGTTTGTAAAAAAAAAAAAAAACACTAAACTAAAATACCATTTGTTACTAAGGACAATTAATCCTTAAGTGTTGTCTTGTAAATTAAATTAATTTTCAAAAAAAATTTTTTCAAATGAAAAAAAAAAATTTATTTAATACTTAAGATGCCTTCAAGTATCTTCAGATAAATATTTCATTTTAACAAAACTTGTTAAACTTTCTCAAAAGAAAGTCTAAAAAAACAATTATTCCATTATTATCTCTTTTTTTTTTCTGTTTTATGAAGTTTTTTATGATTACATTAATTTCAATTTTTAACTTTTACAACAACAACAACAAAAAATATGAAAGAAATCCAAAAAAGAATTTTCAAGACTAATTTAATAAAATAAAAAATATATATTTAAGAATAAAAGGAAACAAATATATATATACGTAAAATATACTATATATGTATATATCACATTCATCCTACTACTTAACGTTCTTTTCATCCTTTTTTTTTTTTTTTCATAAAAGTATTTTGTTGTTGTTTTCTTAAAAACATTGTTTTTCAAATGACAAAGGATAAGAAAAAGGAGTATATATTTTTAATTTTAAAATAAATGTCAAGAAAAATATATTTTTCAAAATTTTTTTTTAATGCTATTTTCACCTTTTTTTTTTTTTTTGTTTAATTTTTCTAAAATTTTATTTGTAAAAAAAAAAAAAAAAAAAATAAAAAAATTAGGTACTTACTTTTTAAGATAATCTAATTTTTGCTCCTGTACATTAATATAACCCTCCAGGTTATTAATTAACATAGCTTCAGTCTCAAGTAATTCTTCCATTTCTGCGAGTGCTGTAAAAACTTCTGTACGTACATAATTCGTTGTAAATAATAATAACAGAAGACATATCATTTGAATTATATTTGTACATAACATCAGACTGAGATTCATTATGGATGGATAATGATGATGATTATGTTTGATAATAATGATTATATTAGAAAAAAAAAAAAGAAGAAGAAATTTGTTGTTTTTCTTTTCTTATGAATAAACTTTCTCAATTTTTATGTTTCACAAGTATATGATATTATTGTAGTATATATATACGCAAATGTCGATTAAATATACAAATTTGCTATCTTATATAAAATTTTGATCTGTAATGAAATAAAAAAAAAAGAAGGAAATAAACAAAAATAAATAAGATAATTAGATAAAAATGAAATTAGTTCACGAATTATGCATCAAAATTGTTTGACATCAAAATAAATTCTATTTTTTTTTTCTTTTTTTTTTCTCTACATATTATGTTTTAGTTACATATCATGTTACAAACGTTAGTTATTTACCAGTAACAACAAACATAAAAAATTTTTTTTATGTTATATATAAATTACTTTAAAAATCAACAACATAAACAAAAATAAATGAAGAAAATAAATGAAAAAATAAAATTATAAGATACATATTAGATATACAATTTCACATCAAGGAAATAATAAATATTATTATTGAAAAATAAACTGAAGTAAAAATAGTGATCGATATAAAATTACATGTGTAATATAAATTTAATATATTTTTCATAATTATACTTATATTGATTTTAAATGAAAAAAGTGGAATCATTTTTTACTTAGGAGTTACACACAGAGATTTCTCTTTTGCCAATTGAAATACTCGTACAAGATAGAGTTGTTGGAAAAAGAAGACCTCAATTATTAAAAGTTTATAACTCTTTCGTGCAAACTCAGAGAATAATAACTGAAATCCATTAAAGACGAAATTTAGGTGGTAGTAGGCCTACTTACTGGCCATTAACATCTCAGATATCGTAGAAAAAAGTTTCGAGAAACATAGCCTGAACTACTCTGTTACTTCAAAAAATCTATATTACTGATCTCAAGTCTTTAGCGTCTAAAACAATTCTTAGCCTTCTTAGAAGGGTTTTTTATCAAACTTACAATAGACATTTCAAGTAGCAATGAACTAAGGTTGGAATTTAATCTTAACGTCTTGATTTTAAAATACGATACATAGACATTTTTTTCCCCAAAAATTACATATTCTTACAATTTTACCTTACTAAATTTTATTTCAAAACTTTAAGGTGTTTTTTGAAAATCTTCTTCCTGTAACAGTAAAGCTAAAATCGAACCAGGGTCTGTACAAGGCTAGATAAGTTGCTACTCATTCAAAGTTTATAGTGAATTTGGGTCTTAAGTCCTCCAGTTTTAGAAGTCAGCACTCTACCACTTCGGCCACAAACCCGTCCGTCTTTAGAAAATACTCATTTCAAAGCAGTCAAGCAAAGTAAATTTATAGTAGTACGTAGTACCACAATCTTTTTTCCCTTGGTAGAGTATAGTATACTAAATTAGGATTTTTTTTAATTTTCTTTTTCAATTTAGAAATATTCATTATAATTTTCGATAAAAATTTAATTTTTGTGTTTCAATATATTCAAAAAAACATAAATAAAAAACCAAAACCGATGGATCATGTACGAGTTAATTTTATCAGATAGATTGTTTTCATTATTATTTTTTGGTACCGAAATTACTGCATAGAAAAGGACTTTGGTATACTATAAGGATGATTTGTATTTTTATTTTCAATTAGAAAGATGTGTGTTAATAAAAAATAAAGCAAGATTTGCGACATAACTTATGGGTTACCTATTTAGAAAATATTTAAAAAAAGCTAAGTAGGTGGAAAACAAACTACATTATCTTCACGTGTGTGTAAACACCCTTAAATTTTATCAAATGAAAACTAATATTATGATGTCATTTCTTTTATATAATTCATTCATTATCCTTAATATTTTCACTTTATTTCTACACAAAAAAAAAAAAAAAACATGTTCATTTATATATTTTCAAAGTATCTAATTGAATTATACAATAATCTATTATCATTAATATATTTTTATAAAAATTTTTATTTTGTTGTGCTTTATTATAGTATTTTATATTAATTTTAACCTTGAAATGTTATTAAATGTATAGGACCATTGAGGGTGATATATTTAACCTTGAAACAAATTAACAGTCAAAATAAACATGTACATAATGTATTAAAGCGATTGCATGTTAGTTAAATAAAATATCTTTAATTTTCATTTTCATTAAATCAAATAAAAAATAAAAAATAAAAATTTGTAGAAATTCAATAGAAAATTGTTCTCTTACAAGAACAAATTACAGATAATAACTTACAGAACAATATTTATTAAATTGAACGTGTTTCATTTTGTTTTCTTCTTCTTCCTTTAATGGAAAAAGAAAACTTTTCTTTTGAAATTTAGAAGATTTTTTTTATTTAGAAAAAATTGTTGTATGGATAAAAATTTTACAAGAAAATTTAAAATTTCAAAAGTATTTCGATTATTTTTTTTTCTACATAAAATTAACAATATTTTCCTTTATTATTATTAATTTTTCCCTCCTAATTTTTTTCAGATGAACTTTTATTTTTTTAAATCGATATGTCGAATAAAAATAAATTTATACGAGAAACAAAAAATTAAACATTTTTTTACATATGTCATGTAATATTTTTTTGTACATATGTATTTATTTCGAAATCATACTGTAAAATGTTAAAAAAAAATTTTTTTTGAGATTATCAAAAGAAAATCAGGAAAAAATAAAAACAAAGAAGAGAAAAACAACTTGAAATATTAAGGTAGTTGAAAAATTACCTTCAAAACAAATTAATTTATTATAACAAGAGAAATGAACTTTTGTACATTAAATAAAAAAATTCAAAAAATACAAAAATTTCAAGTACCTACATGAAAAATTTGTTATTAAACATATTTGTAAGTCACAACACACCTTAAAATTAATATTCGTGCATGAGTTGTCTCTGTTGAAATAATTTTGTTTTGTTTCTCTTTTTCTTTTTTTTCAATTGAAATTGATTTTTAAAATTCACACATATGATTTAACATTTAAACATATCATTCAATATCTTTTTCATCTTTACAAAGTTTACCTATATTCTTTAGTTTTTTTTTTCTTTCTTTTCTTTTCTTTCAAGCATCTTTAATCAAAAATATTATTTATCGATTGCAATAATCTTCTTCCTCCTTAATTTTTTGCTTATCCATGAAGACAACTCTTGACATAGATTATGGTTTGAAATCACGATTTATTGTCAATAAATATTTTTTGTCTTAAACTTTTTTTTAAAAAATTGTTTTTTTAATTTTTTTTTTTTTTTTTTTTTTTTTTTTGAGAAAAAAAAAATGCCATTTTAAACAAACATCAAAATTAAAGGATGAAATATGTGGTGTGGTATGTGGTATATATATATGTATGTGCATCGAATGCTCACACGGAAAGTACAACATAATAAATAACATCAGCATCAGACATCGTTTATACATTTAACCTTCTTTGACCTTTCCAGTGACATTTTTCACTTTATTTTTATTTTTATTTTTCTTATAAACATTAAAAAAAGGAACTTTCATTTTCTACACAATCTACATACCTTGAAATTGAACAAAATATAAATATAAAAATAAAATGACAAAAAACATGTGAAATGAACACCATGTCTGTAGTACAATTTTAACATCTATAAACAACAAAGAAAAATAAATTGAAAAAGAAAAAACTTTATACATATGTACATACGTAAATTTCCTTTTTTACAATTTTTTCAAAAATTATATATAGATGCTCTTAAAAAAAACGTTCCTTTAAAGTAAATCTATATTTTCCCATACAAAAATATTTTTAATTTTTTTTTTTTTTTTTTTGCAGATGAAAAAAACAATCTTCACTTTTATCTAAATAAATAAAAATGAAGGAAAAAAAAAACATTTTTTTTAGAATTATAACGGTTGAATTAAATATTCAGTCAGTAAATATGAGTAGGTACTTATAAGTGAACTGAAAAAAAAAAACAATTTTATATAACGTGTATTATTTTTGTTAAAAGATACCATTAACAATGATAATCGTTAGAAATATGTAGATACATGGAAATTCAACATTTTTTTTTTTTCATATATGCATGCTTATACCCAGTTTAGTTAGTACAAAGTTGTATTCAATTCAATAGAAATTTTTACTAAAAAAAAAAAAAGAGCATTTAACTTTATAAAAAGAGAAATTTCTATTGAAGAAATTTTTTTTTTTTGAAGATTTTGCGATTGAATTGAAAATAGTACAAAATAGATTAACACAACGGTAGATAAAAAAATATATATTTTAAAACGTTTTACTTAAAAAAATAAGAATAGGTAAATGCAAAAACTATTTTAAGTTTTTTTCTTTTTACAAAAAAATTACCTGTTAAGCTTAAAAGAAAAAGATACTTTACTATCCGCGGTGTTTTTTTTTTCTTCTCGGTCATGGAAAATTTATAAAAATAAATGGCAATTCTTTGGATGTTGGTCCTCGTTAATCCAAATAATAAAAGTTACACTGTGAATTATTTTCCTATATAAAGCGTCTATTTGCGCCAACGCGCTTTTTCGATGTAAAAATAAACTCATAATTCAATCTTTATTCAATTTGAATAGTATAAGATTTTAAATACGAACAGTAAAATTTGTAACAATATTTTACAATAAGATAACGGAAACTATTACCTAGAAATTTTAGTTTCACTTCACATTCACTACTAGGTTATATCTTTGCTTTCTCTTTTATTAAAAAAGATATAGCTAGTAAGCTCATTTCTACATATTCAACAAATCCTTACATTTAAATCTTATCACATTCAAGGTTATATAATACATACATATAAATAACGATTTTTAATTTCCATAAAAGGATTTTATTTCCTGTGAATTAATTATCATGATTTCCATTAAATATAATTACATTTATTTCCCTTGTCTGTTGCTTTTCATTTTATTATTTTTTCTTTTTGTATTTTTTTTTCGGTTTTGGTAGGATTGGAGATTTAATTGAATTCCTGCAAATGAAATTTTTAACTTACGAAACAATAAAAATATATTATGTAAATAATTCTTTTAAAAATATACTTTCCAAGACGAGAGATGACCTGGGCGAACTTACAAATAATTTTATGTACTTATCTTTTGTTGTTTTTTTTTTTTAAAAAAAAAAACAACTTGAAATATTTTCATGAAATTCTATTTTTTGCAAAATTGAGTCTATATTGAAAAAAATATTTTTTAATTGCTTTTAAAAAATTAAAACATTAAAAACCATACCAGAAAATTACCTTAATAAGAAAATATAATGTTTAGTATTTTTTTTTTTCTTTAACAAAAATTTTATTTTTTTTTTTTAAACAAAAATTTTCAATTAAAATCAATTAATTATTCATACTTCCTTCAAAGTATAATTATACTCATATTTATTTATATATGTACACACTCACACACACACACATACAATGTTCTGTTTTTTGTGACATATAAAGGAATAAATTATTAAAATTTCATAAAACAACATAAAGTTTGTTTGTTTGTTTTTTTGTTTTTTTTTTTTTTTTGTTTTTTTTTTTGCTATAACATAACATACTAAATATACCTGTCATTAATTGATTTTAAAATTTACATTATGTGTGTAATTATTTTATCCCGTTATAATGATAAAATTTTATATATTTAACATTAAATAAAAAAAAAAAAAACTTTAATTAAATCTCATCATGTATTAATTTCCACATGATGTTTTTCTTAAGGAAAAATAAATAATAAATTTTTTATATTCTATTTTCTTCATTACTATATTTCATCTTTTTTTGTCTAACACATAATCCCTTATCTATCATATATTCATAATTATAATATTCATAACATACTCGTACATATATTAACGGTACTTAAAATATTAAAAAAAAAAAAAAATCAATAGAACTTTTGTTGTTTTTACTTTTCTTTTTATACATACATAATTAAAATTAATGAGCTTTTGTTGTACTTACGAGTATATTATTTATCATCCGCAAAATATTGACAATTTTTTTTTTTTTCCAAAATGACGAATTGATATTACAAGTGTGTTATAAAACATACATATTGTTTTATATAATGATTGTAGACAAACTTAATTATTATATGAAATGACACTAAAAAATTTATGAAAAAATAATAATAAAATTAAAACAAAAAAAAAAGTTCTATAGAAATTGAATTATTAAAATACTGAAAGATTGATTTTTTTTTTTTTTTTTTAAAAATAACTTTTTTTCATGTCTAACTTTTCTTTCAATTGTTTTGATCACATTTTAAGTGAAAATGTTGTGAATACATTATCATAGGAATGAAAGTCATTCTATGAAAGTTATGAAAAGTAATTAAAATTTTTTGAGGAAGAAAATTATAAGATACATACTTTTTTTGTAGAGAAAAAACAAAAAAACATTATTTCATTTAAAATTCATAATTTTGTAAGTAATTTCATACTTTAAATAAATTTGTCTATCATTCAAATTTTAATTCATGATTTAATATTTTTTTGATAAAACGAAAATTAATTACACAAGTGTCTTTTTTGTCCCTAGTTAGATGGAGTATTCACTTATTGATAGATACGGAAATTTCTTAAAGGGAAAAATTCCAACGGATGAAAATTAGACTCTTGACATAGATATTTTGTATTTTTGTTATAATTATGTACTATTTTTCAAAAAAAAATTTTTAAGTTTGAGATTTTTTTTTCGTTTTTCTCCTTTTTCCTCTTCCATAGCACTACAGTTCGGAGTGAACCAGGGCTTCCTCTAAGTTTCATAACTAATTTAAATACTAGTTCTTCTTCGAACAACCACCATGGGCCAACTATATGGATCAGGCGCATTCGGATTTTTATTGCAGCCCCTATTGGGGCCCTATTAAACTCCTATACTCCTGATAGTTCCTCCATCATGCAAGGTGAATTCTCCGGAGAAGATTTATCGTACTCAATAAATTTTGATGTTCTTCTATTGAAATCTCTCATATTACCTCCTTGGCAAAACAACCCCTTGAGTCTTGGCTGCCTCAAGTTAACTTTAAGGTTTCTTGAACATGAAATCTGTCATATTAATCAGTAAAACTCTTATTAAGAAGTAGCATCCATTCACACTGTAAAAAACTTTTTATGTTAACTAACAAATAACTTTTTTTTTCGTCTAAAAACGACTTAATTGGTTATTATGTGTAACCGCAAAACTTTTATTGTCACCTATAACGATTAAATTCATTTGAAAATCTTGAAAAAGTAAAAACTTTTAAAATAAAATTAAAAATGTCAATAAAATAATAAATAAAAATTTTATGATGATATCAATTTTTTCACATTTTAATAGAACACTTAATTTTTCAAAAAAAAATAAATTTCTAAGAAACTTAAATACGAGTTAATTTTGAATGTAAGAATACAATTAAACTTTTTTTTCAATGTTCTTAACTTTTTTTTTTCTAGCTCAGAACATTTATTGTTCAATATTTTTATAAATTTGTAACTGTATACAAAATATAATGATTTTTTTTTTATTGTGAGAAGATATTTAAAGTATTGATGAAGTGAACTATAAAACAACTTTTTTCAAAAGACTTTAATTTTTCATTTCACACAATAAAATATCTTAAAATCTATTCTTTTGAAAATATTTCACATAAAGATACTCATCATAATTGCATTTATTGAGTAATTCTTAATCTCAAAATAAAAAATTTTATAACGTTCATTAATGTTTAAATGCCTCGAAAAAAAAGTATATACACTACATTGATTTTTGTTTTTCTGAACCAAACAAAGCTATTTAGTCTTTTCCGATGGCTTAACAATTTTTTTTTTCATTATTTATTTCATATTAAACTAAAATAATCGTGTTATTGATATTACACATGTACAAGGCCCTATTTACCAAGAATAATAAAATTGAAAAAAAAAAATAAAGAAAAGATATTTATAATTGCATAACTTCAATTTAAAGATGTAATTATACTTGGTTACTTTAAAGAAAATTAACAGCAACAAAGTAGTATCTTCGAATTGTCTTTTTATTATTATTATTATTTTTAGTTAATCATAAGTTTTTCACCTTTGTAACTTTTAGCATAAAATAAAATTATTGCACATACTATAAGTCAAGTATCATGAAATAACAATAACCTTCATATGACACCCAAAACGTATGTACATATATCATTAAAAAACGTAATAAATATCTCAACATGTTTTTCAACATACATAAATAAACTGAAATTTTTTTTTTTTCATTTAAGATTATTTTTTGCTTTTTATTTTAAAGGAATTGTAATTTTTGATATTTAAGTCATTTTTTACAGATAAAATATGAAAATTTCATTATTTAAATATTATTTATAAAAAAAAAAATTTAATTTGCAAATATGTAGGTACAGGCATATAAAAAGGAATACATTATATGAAAAAAACATTTAATCCTGATGCTTTAAAAACTTTTTTGTTTCAGAAAAAAAACAAACAAATTTTTAATTAAATTTAATCCTACTAAATTAGCGTTATTACGTTTTGTTGATTCATTATAAATTCAAAAGCCAAACATATAGATCTTTTTTAAACGTAAATATGTTTTATTTTTAGCTTAGTAACAAATACATAATTATTTCTGATATATTTTTTTCTTTCTTCTTTTTAACTCTAATAATTTATTTTCCAATTACCTTTAACATAAAAGAGAATATTGATTTGTAGGCCTATTATAACACAATATTTGGAATTCTTTTCACAAGAAATTTATTAATGTATAGTTAAAGTATATACTTATATTCCATATCAATCAGTTACAACATATACTTAAATATAGATTTCTAGAAATAAGCCTTATTTCTAGGAAATATTATTAATATATTGAATATCTCCTGCAGAATAAACTATTGATAATATAAAAAATTGAAATTCAATAAAAATAATTGGTTCTTATTTTCCTAGATTTAGGGTAACTTATTAAGTTTCAGGACCAGAAAAATCTTAAATAATTTTTCATAAAACGATCAAACGTACGAATATATGTATGTATATATAAAACATGTATCAAAATATGTACCTCTTGAGGACAACTCGAATAGAAATATACATACTTAGATCGATAGCAGGACACATACTACACGATCGAAAAAAGAATGAAGAAATAAGATCGCAGCTAGATATTGCAAGATGAGTTAGAGTAAGAAGAACAGAAGGACATCCTAAATTACCAGGACAACTTCCTCATCGACAGTACCATTGAAAATCAGCATTTATAGTGGTAACTAAAAATTCAATTAAAACAAGTTTCTCTTCAAATTCCATTTATGATTATCCTTATCTTCTTTTGTTCTGACTAAAAAAGTCTTTTGCCTCAATCAATTACCCTTCTCACACTACCATTTTACTTCATGTGAAAAAAATCTTTGTTTTTGCCTGAAATCGATACATGAACCCTATAGATTTATAAGAATGGAAATATAATACTTGTACACCCAATAAATTGGCATTTTTAATTATATTTAACAGAACTTTTGTAAATGAATAAATTAATTTGATTTCAGAAATACTAATGATTTCGAAAATTGTATGTCGTAAACAATTTTCACAGCTATTTAAGCGCAATATACCTATTTTTTCTTATTTCTTATCCGTTTTGCTTAATTTCAGGAAATTTTTAGAAAATACTTGAAAAACTGAATTTTATTTTGTTTAATTTTTAAGACGTTTCTCATGAAAAATCCGTTCTTAAATTTGAAGATCATCTGACTTTATGTTCCAATTGATTTGGAATTTTCACACGGTATTCTTCTTGTCATTTCCTATTAAACTTTATAAAAAAATTATCCTTGCAACAAGACGTGAGTTACATGGCGCCAAATCGATGCAATACATCCTAAAGTTTGCAAATCAATTTCAATCTTCTACTTCCATGGAAATCTACTTTTTTAAAGTAAACAAAATATGTCTAAATTTTTAACCTTAAAATTGATGTACGTAATTAAAATTTAAATGAAAACCGATTGTTAATATAAAGTGCACATATGTTATCTGAACAACTAAAAAGGTCAAAGTAGAAATATAATTTTTAATTATGAAATCGATTAATTTTTGAATTTTTTTAAATTTTTTTTTAAATTTTTTTCCTTTTTTCTGGTTTTTCTTTTTTCTGTAAATCGATCGTATACTTAATTAGAAGTTCTTCGACGCTTTCATAAAAATATAAAAGTTTGTGTATTTAATTTTTATTGCTTTTTATTCAATTAGAAAAGTTTTGCTATACAACACTTAAGTTTCTTTTTTCTTTAGTATAAAAAAAAATAAAAGGTTGCTTCATACGTCGTTTGAAGAAAAAAGATACAAAATGTTGAACTTAATTTTTTTTTTCCTACGTAAAACTTAACGTAATGTTATTAAAAAAAAAGTTATTCTACATAGCATGTCTGCATTAAAATGTGCAGACAATAACTAATTAAAAGGTAAAAACAATTATAAAAGATATCAATTTTTATCCTTTAAATAAACTAAAATAAATTGTACGATACACGTATACACATACATGTATTTTAGAATCAATTATTATTATTATGTCAGTTCCATTTAACTTGAGAAATTACATAATAAAAATATATGAAATGCATTATAATGTTTTATTAGAGAATTTAAATCCATTTTATGATATTATTATGATTTTGTGGATGTATTCAAATGTATATGTATGAATATGTAAATGAATATTAACCATAAATTCTAATTACAAATTATAAAGCATCATTATTCATATTCATAAAATACATATTTACTTAAAGAAATTGAAAATGACATTCATTTTAATCATAAAATACATGTACAAGTAAAAATATGTATCTTAAATAAATAAGGTACATTTTCATGTTAATATTGGTACAAGTACAAGTATGTATGTACAATGTATTTATTGCTTTCCTTTTATCACAATATAATTTATTATTTTACTTTTTTTTTTCATATACTCACAGTAAAATTGTATACATACCTACATATGTACATATGTATATAGTATACACACATGTAATTGTTTATTACAAATCTTCTGCATCAAAGCCTAATATTTTGAATTTTCAATCTTAAAATACACATGTATGTATATCCATAATTCATAGATATATGTACATTTTATTATACATAAATCTGTATAACGAATGATGTACTAAATATCGCAATCATTTGAGAAATATCTAAATAACATTGAATTTTTTATTATTCATATCAACATTCAGTATATACTTGTATATTTACAGTACATAGATACATTAAGGTGGAATAATAAAATATATATACCATAAATACAATTTTAAGATCAAGATAACTACACAATAATGTTGCTGTCATATAATAACTTAAATGTACATATATGCAATGAAGTGCAATCTACATAAAATTTATATATGTATATACAATCGAATGCAATTTATAACACTGATGTATATTCATTATGTTGTTGGTCAATCCATCAATATCTATAAATAATTTTAAGTGAAACAATGAAAGAGAGATTGCATTAATTTTATTATTATTGTATTATACATACGAGTATCATACTTGAGATTCATTTTATTAACACAAAAACTCGATATAAATGATGTTTAAAAAAAATAAAAATAAAAATTGGTATAGCTTCGAACTGGGAGATCTCAACTGATATTGAGAAATGTGTCGATTATTTTAATTATTTTTCTGTTATTTATTTGTTTTTTTTAATTAAAATTTTATTTTATTTTTTTTTTTTTTTTTTTTTTTTGTTAAAAAAAATGGAATTTTCAATATGACAAACATTCGAATGTGATATTTTAAAACATCTAGACATTTGTAAAGACTTGAATAAAAATGTCCTTAAAAATACCGTTGTATAGATGCTACCATGGTAGGTGTTCTAAAAAAATCCAAAATATCATTCGTTCTAAATATTTATTTCCCAAGAATACAAGGTATTCCAAAAAACCTCATAACTTTTAATTGAATCAACCTTCTAAACGTATATGTATGTATTTACATACTTATAATACATTAAAAAATTGTAGATCTTTTATTTAAAAAGCTTTCAAATTGTGAAACGCTCTTCCATCCTGTATTTTCTCCCTTATAATCTACGAAAGTTTTTCTTTTCCCCCTTAACTTTCCTCATCGATTTTTTCTATCTTTATTTGCCAGTGCTGTGCTGTTTTAAAGTGCAATAAAGGAATATCCCTATCTCATGACTCAGAAATTTCAAATAAAGTATCTTTGGTACTGTGGACAAAGTTTTTCAACTAAAAATAAAGTTCTATCTGGTGTTAAAAAGAAAAATATAAAGTCTTCATTTTTTTAAAAAAAAACCCCTTATGATACGCCATAGAAAAATATATTCAGATCAATTTAAAAAAATATGAAGAATTTTTAAATACGTTTTTTTTTTTATTATAAAAAGTAAAATCATCTAAGGATGTTTTTTCTTTTTATTTATTTTTTTTTTTCATATTAAAAATTGATATTAAAATATGATTTCAATATTTTTAAAAGTACTCAATATTATTGCATGAAAAATCCTTTTTTTTTTTTTCTCAAAAGAAATCTGCACAGTTTATATGAAACATTTTTTTTCGAAGAAATCAAATAAAATATCTTAGTAAAATGGAAAAAATTGAAGAAGTAAAATAAAACAAATATAACTATACTAAAACTACATATATACATATGTACATACACTTATGTATGTATATACATATTCTATGTCCTTATTATATGTATTTCAAATATTTGATAAAAAAAATCTTTATGGAAAATATGACAAACTTTGAAGGATTTACTATAAAAATAATAATTTTACAAAAATATTTCTCAAGAACAATATTCTTCAATGAGGATTTATTTTTCATATTTTTTTTATTTTTTTATTCAAACTGAATTTTTAAAAGATTATTTTCTATTTATTCATGCAATTTTAAATTTTCAAAATCGTTTCTAATGAACTACAAGAGATACTTTAAAAATTATTTTATCAATCAACAAATACAAAATATTAAATATCTAAATTATTATTTTAAATTATCTATGCATTACTATAAATAATTTACTAATTTGTTTTTTTTCCTCAATCATTATAGCACACATTAAATAAAAAAAATTTTCATGCTTGTTAAACAAACATACGATTAATAATAAGCATGAAGATATTACTTAAGTGGTTGTAGAATTATGTTGTTATAAAAAAAAAAAAAAAGATAAATAAATGGGGAAAAAAAATTTTGAAATAGGAACTAATCAGAAGTAATGACGTAAAAATTTATCGGATATATATTTTTTTCAATATTATTATTTGATTATTAAATATGAATAACGTAAATTTATTAGAAGGTTTACATACATATAGTAGTTCAACTAAATTACCATAACAGGACACAGAAAAATAAAACATAACACAAATTCATGTAAGAAATCATATTATAGATGACCCTCATTTAATTTACCTATAATTTAATTATGTTTCAAGGTGTCAAGTAAATTAAAGGTAATTTCAGTACAAAAATTAAAGGAAAAATAATTTCATTACAATTGAACAAATTAAATTAGATTTATTTTAATGAAATACATAATATATATGTAATTATAATTTCATAACGATAAAGTATACATTGTTGTACAATAAGAGTATCAAATTTAATTTATACAAAATTAATTAGTTGTACGTTATGTATATACTGTATCGAACAACTTTTTTTTTTCTCCCTTTTACTCCTTTAATTCTTTTCCTTTTAAATTTTTTTTTGAAAGAAAAAAACTGTAAATTGAATGTAGATTTTTTCCCTTTAATTAAAGTAAATTTTACATCAAATCTATTTTTTTTTTTTTTTTTTTTTTTTTTTTTTCTTTTTTTTTTTTTTTTTTTTTTTTTTTAAATAAAATCACTTTGAAAAAAGGACTGCAAATATATGTATGTACATACATATATAAAATTCTCAAATTTTATCTGATATATGTATGTATAATTACAGTCCTTTTAATGATCATTTAACAAATGTTAAATACAGAGTATCGTATATCAATTATTTTAATTATTTATTATGTTTCAATTATTTATTTATTTCTGTCGATATTATGTTGTTTTTGTTTTTATTGTTTCACAATGAATTTAATGAAGCTTTTTTTTTTTTTTGAATTGAAAAAAATTGGAAAAAATAAAATTCTTCGTAGAATTTGAACAATTTAATAAAACAATTTTCAAAACTATGACAAAAATAAAATAAAATTAACGTTATTAGTATCGATAATTACAATAATTAATATCAAGGAAATAATTACAGGAATCAATATAAAAAAAAAATTTTTAAATACTGAAATATTGACGGACACACACTAACTTCAGCTAGAAAGTTCTTCCACTATTTATCGCTTTTCTTTCTACTCTAGTAACTGTACAGGGTTCTTTTGAAATAAAATTTTAAAAAATCAACTTAAAAGATATATTTGTTAATTTTAGCATAACTTTTTGACATTTTGTCACATTATTAATATTGAAAAAACAGTAACACGAAATTAAATGAATGATATTTTAAGTTTAAATAAATTAATTTTAATATTCATAAATAATTAATTCATGCAATTTTTAAAATGGCAAAAGAATTCTAAAAAAAAAAAAAAAAAAAAAACTTGAATGATTCTATCTTATTCAAGAAATTTTAATTTTCTAAAGATAATTTCTATATTCTGACGTAATTTTTATGTGATATAATTATTTATCATTAAGACATGCAAAAATGAATTTAAAAATTCAAATGTAAAAATCTCAGATAGATTTTATAATTTTTTATATAATTAATTAAAAATCATTTTGTATTCGTTTTATCTTTTGTTCCATCAGGAAAAAAAACAACAACAACAACAACAATAAATAAACAACCAAATTATTCAAAAAACTAAAAATCTCTTCTAAAAAATAAAAAAAAAAATAAACTCATTAAAAATTCAAATAAGATTATTTGAATTTAATGACCTTATTTTATTAGCAAGAAAATAAAAATAAATAAAGCTATACACTTTAGAACTTTGTTTTGATGAAAAGATTCATTTTGATTTTCTTGAAACTAAATATTTGGTAACGGTTTGTTCTTTTTTTTTTTATTATAAAAATATTAATCACAATAAGAACGTGTCAAATTTTTTTTTTGTGAAAATTTTTTTTTATTCAAACTATGGGCTTTAAGTGTAATTTTTTTAAATTGTATCTTTTAGGAATTCTATAAAAAAAAAAAATAAATGTTAAAAGGTTGAGTTAAGTAGATAGAGTTTTTGATTAGAACCACTTGAAAGAAATTGACAAAGAAAAAAAAAATTTTGAACCATTGAAAATTGTAATTTGCACATATTATGCATATGTGAGTATGTTGTACATACTTGTAAATAAATATTTTATGTACATATTTTAAAAATATAGAAAAACAAAACGAATTTTTAAAATAATAACTTATATTTTAATATAATAAAATTAATTTATGAATAAAGTAATTAAATAAATTAAACGTTATTCATCGAATCCTTTTATTTACTTTTAATATATTACATGACACATTTTTCACACTATCTTTATTTTTTATTCTAGATATTTTTAACACATATCTAAATAAAAAAATATCGAAGCAGTAACATAAAAAGATATTTTATTACTTTATAGGAGTATTTTTTATCATCTATAAATAATTTGATATGTTCGAATCAAAATATGTAAACTGTTTTTTTTAACATTCATATAACAACTCAAGATACATACATAATTTATTTTCATATGTTTTGTTTTTCTTTTTAAATTTAAATAATCCATTATTTATACTGAAATTTAAAATGAATATATTGTATCTAGAGATTAATATGTCGCTGTTATGTTTAAAATTTTGATATGAATTTCATCGGAAAAGTCATACTATGCTGGAAATTAAAAAATTTAAAATGTATACGTATATTAAATGAAGATCATCAAGGTACATATGTATATATATAATATACTCGTTTAGGTCGTTTATACTCTTCGTAAATGCATTTGTGTCAAGCGTATAGCATGGAATTACAACTTTAATTTAACCATATGTACTAGGAAGAACTGATTTCATCTTATATGTGTAGATAAAGATTTTTTTTTTTTCATGTAGAAAAATGTGAATTTCTATTGCATTTAGTGTTGCCATTTGTAGAAAAATTGTAGACAATAGTCATACAAAATGTATAAAGCCAAGTGAAAAGTAATGGATCTAAATCGAAAAAATATCTGAAGTCTATACAAAATAAATCTCTTAAAATTAAATCTTTAAAAATCTAAAAAAAAAATCTGTTAGGGTTAAGAGATGGGCAGGACACGTAATAAGAATACAAGCGAATTAACCAGCATATATAATCCAGTATGGTCTAGAAAAACAAAAAGTCAAAAACTGATGAAGTAGAAGAAAATGCTAAGATTCTGGCCACCAATAACTGGAAAGAAGTGACAAAAGACAAAACGGGATGAAGAGGCAAAATTGCATACTGAATTGTGGAGCTCTGAATGATGATGATGAAATTTTGTTTTTTGTAAAATAAATGTCACATCTTAGAATCCTTAAAAGAACCTATTTTTAAAAAAAGTGCAAATTCGTTATCAGCATGTCCTGTGAAATACTATCATTTAATTTAAACCGACAGAGAATCTGAAGTAAAGTAGTGTTTAAATCTTTTTTTTTTTTTATAAAATAAACTGGCTACACTGATCAAACTAAAAGTCTACGTGACCAATATGATTCTAGATTGTTTTATCAATGTTGGACCACCAGAAAAAAGAACACATATTGTATTATAACATATAATCATATTCATACAAGATACTCCTATATATATAACATATATGTACATATGTATACATATATTCATTAAAGTACCAGGAAAAGTAAAATAATAGATTATATCCTTGATAGGAAATCCTGATTGTATAATTTATTCATGTATTTTCATTCATAATGGGCACATCACAATTATTATACCAGACAAGTAGGTAAATAAGTACATATACACAGATACTGTAGGTTTATAGATTGGATTTAATGATTTATCATTAATCACGCTTCACGGTTACTTTATGTCAGCAAAAAATTTTAATTTTTTCTTTGTTTTTCATTTTCTAATATGCAAAATACATTTAAAAAAAACATATTATGTAGATTTTTTCTTCTTATTATTATTTTTTTTTTTTCGTACTTCCATGCATGCACTTTACTAGATCAACTGAAAGTGTTTTTAATAAAAATTAATTTTGTCTACAATTTATGTATATACATATTATGGACTTATATATGTAAATAGATATTTATGTATATACATATTATGGACTTATATATGTAAATAGATAATATATACTCTTGTGTATGATATCATACTTGAATAGAAGTACATATGTGAATTATTTTAACGCGCCGCAATTTGATACGTGCTGCTGATTTAGCCACAAAAATTTTAAAAAAAAAATAAGAGTACAGGTAATCTGTCCAGTGCATCAAGTAAGCAAAAAAAAAAAAAAGATATATATTTTAGATACAAGTATACATAAATGAACTAACATGCATTTTTTATCTAAAATTACCTAATTTAAAATTAAAATCGAAAGTCAATTTTTCTACATAAATTATGGTAAAAATTTCCACATGTGGTATGTTTATTTTTTTTTTTTTTTTCAGAAAATATTAATTTGGAAATTAAATATAATCTCTTAAAAACTTGAAAAAAGAAAAAATAAAAATATCTTGTGTTTTGCAATAAAAAAAAAACTGATTAAATACAAAAATGGATTATTATATTGGCCGTCCTAATTAACAATTAACAACAGAAAATTCTAGAAATATGAATAGCTAACGTTAGATTTATGTACATACATATATAAAAAAATACAAAACATATCAGAAAATATCTATATGTATGTACATATATGTAAATATAATATAAAAAAAAAACGTCAAGGGAAATGACAAAAGTGACCCGGTCCACGTCTAATATTCTAAGCTTGATTTTAAAATTTTTTTACATACATACATACATATATTACTTCTTTTTTTTTATTTATAGTGCGGAAACAACTGATAAATGTGACAAATCATATTTTTTTTTTAAAAAAAATCTTTTACTTACTCTTGTGTTAGATTTTATTGAAATGTGTGATTTTTTATGATGATTATTATTAATAGAAGAGATTTATTAAATCTTTTAGAAATTAAAAAATTAAAAAAAAAAAAAACAAATGAATATTCAGTTATTTAATGCAATCAATCTCTTATTAACTGTTGCAACACTATATGTACTAAATAAATTGTTGTCATGCCAAACCATATGATCAATATTATTCTTGGATATGATAGAAATATACCTTATTTCGCCGAGTATTTCAAATAGGACTTTTTGTGTTTATTTTTCACTGAACACCATAAACCACATAAAAATATATCACAGAGAATTTATAAAACTCGAATTTATAAAAGAACTTTGAATTATTAAAAAGAAAAGATTGTTAGCAGCTATATAATAAAACGACTTTAGAACATTTATTATAATTGAGAACACATACAAATTTATCAAGTTTCTTAATCTATATAGAATATTTTATTTTCTGTACTATTTATTTTAATTTCTGTATAATTTTAGACGATATGTAAAATGTAAAGATACTTTTTCATTCAAAAATTTAAAATATGTAATTAAAATTTTTCTTCTATTTTCTCACTTAAAATATTTTTTTTTTCCTTTGTAAACAAAATTTTATAAAACTTCATGTATCTTTTGAGTACTTTTAGCGTATATCTATTCACTTCCGTCAAGAAAAAAAAATTAATAATAATAATAATTTAAAAACTCTCATTTATATTTTGCGTCCGCGCATTGAGAAGCGCTCATATTAACTGAAACATGTAATGGCGTTCAGTATCTATTTGTAGTGTACTGTACGGTATAATTGGTGGAGGCAACATATTAATATTATATAAATTACAAAAACAAAACAAAAAAACTGAATACTGAAAAAAAATGAATTCTTTTTTAAATGAAACATCAGCAGAAGTTAAAAGATACAAAACACAACCAACATGAATTAACTATACCCCATGAAAAAATCTTATCCAGAATTAAATTCCCGATTCCCGATGATCTCATACAAAAATCTAGGTATACCGCATATACCATGTGTATAACAATAACACACATTTAAAATGTTAAATCAATATACTCACTGTATATCTTGTATCTTTTATCTCTCTATAAAAAATTCTTTAAAGTTCAATACCAAATTTTGTTTATACTCACAATCATTCTTATTCATTAACTTACCTGCAAATAAATTTTCTTACCTTTAATTCCAATAAGAATTTTGAGTTTTATACTTTTATTACAAAAACAACAAAATCAGAAGTAAAACAGATTTATAGTATGTTGGAACTTCGAAATTCGAATAGAAGACTATTAAAACTGGAAATTTTACTATAATTATTTTAATTTCAAATATTTCTAGTTTGTATCTGTACTAACTGGTGTAGCTGGTGTTATAATAAGTAACTGGAAAGCTTTCTTACATTTTTTTAACAAAATATATTTATTTGATAAATTGTCGCTTTTTCGGAGTATTTTTTTAAAAAATAAGAAAATTTTATTACATTTTATATATTTGAATTTAATTTATTCCGTTATTTTTGAAAAAAAAAAAACGAAAGAAAACAGTAGAATAAAGTTAGATTCAATTTGAAGTTAATGGAAAATAAAATTCTTGATTTAACTCATTAGGTAGTTAATCCTTAGCCACAATTTTTTGGTTTTGAATTGATAAAATAGCTCACATTTTTACGAATGACAAAATTTCCCTAAATTTTAAATTTTTTTTTCATACTACCAACAAAACTAGATTTTCAAACCTCATTTGAAAAATTCAAAAATTTGTGAGTTAGACCGTTTCAGCAATGAACACCTCATATATCGTTTCATATGTGCTTAAATTAAATTGTAATTATCAATAATTGATAACCTCTTTGTTTAATTTACGCATTTTAGTAGAAAAAAAAAAATTAACGTGTTTTTGTACAATAAATTGCAAAATTAATAAAATTAGTAATAATTGTAATCAATTGAACTTTTTTTTTAAATTTTATTGGTTCTAATAAAAACACAACATTTCCAGTACATTTAGTACTTTAGTTTAGGCTGTGTGTTTTTTATCAAGATATAAAAAATAACAAAAATTTATTATTAATAATTTTGATTATTACTGGAAAATAATTTGTACATTTACATATAAAATAAATAAAAACGAAAACAAAAAGATAACTGTAAACAATTGATTATTATTAATATATTATCAATATTTTTTTTTTCAAAATATATTTAATTTAATCAAATCAATAAAATTCAAATTTAATTGAAAATTTTCCAAATTTAATGTTAATTAATTTTGTATTTTTCATTAGATTTTTCATTGTTTAACAAATCAGTTGTGTCAAATCAGAAAATTTTCTTATTGAATTAAAATTAAATATCTAAATAGGTAATTATTTTCAATTATTTATTAATTATTTCTTAATTTTTGTGTAAGAGAGTTTTTATGAATTTAGATTGATACCAAAGTTAATTAAAGAAAACTTCAGGTATTATTTATTTTTTTTTTAATTTTAGTTATATCATTATTTTTATTTCATGTATGTACAATGAAAGTTACGATTTAGAAGAAAAAATATATATATACTGATATATGTACATGCATTTCACATTTACGAACGGTTCGGTTCTCGTATACATATAAGACAAAATTTTCTTCTAGAGTTTTTGAGAAAATTTTGCACCAGATTTATCCACTAGTGGTATCAAAAAAAAGAAAGTTTTCTAGTGAACAGCGAAAATTTCTTACTAAGACTTTTTGTAACCTTTATTAAACTTCACATTTGATCGATAAGAATTGATAATATTCCTTCAGTTACAAAATTTCGAAATGGATATTTCTTTCAAGGGTGGTGTTTATCAACAAGGCTTAAAATCGTGATTAAAATCAATTCGAATTTAATTGAATTGCAAAATTTATAATGACAGCTTAGATTTAATATTTTTTTGATGTTGTTAATACAATTAATATTTTTTAGAAATGTCACGAATTGTAATTTTATCCTTGATTTTAAAATCAGAGCTAAGCTTAATTGATGAATAAGTTCAATAAGATAAAGTTAATAAATACGACACCTACATATATAATCCCCTTATTATCATTAATGTCCTTGAAGTAATTTTCACATTTTTCGCTTGAAATTTTTGCTTTTTTATGAAGAAAAAAAATTAATAAATAAATAAAATTTAGAACAGAAATTTTATCAATTTATTTTACAATAAAAAATTTATAATATTTATAATTTTGCTTTTTTCAGTTTAGATTTTTTTTTTATTTTATTCTATTTATTGAATTTTAGTTGACAACAAGTTTATACTTGTATATCAATTATTTGATATGTCAATAAAAAGTACCTTATCAAAATTATATAGAAATTTAAAAATAAATAAATAAAAGATTTGTTTACAATTTTTAGTCAGTAAATTTTTTTTCATTCTCTTCATAACACTCTTTTATGTTTTTTTTTAACATACGTAAACTTTTAAACATTTAAAAAAAAAACTGCAATTAAATAATAAAATAATACAAATTTTTTTCTATTAAAAATTGCTCTTATAATTCATGTATAATTCAAAGTAAAAATATATAATTTACGAGTTAATTTAACCATGTTCATAAATTTAATTCTTATAAAATAATGTGAGAATAAACACTTAACATTAACAAAAAACAAAAGTACACATAAAAATAAACAATAATAATTTAAAAACAATTCTAGTAATTTTTTTATGATATTCTTTATCTGAATAAATTTAATAAATAAATGAAAAAAAAAAAAAAGCAAATAACCATAAAGTAATTATATGTACATGCTACTTATTTCAAACATTTATGAAAAAATAATTTAAATTAGATCATGTTCATGTTATTCTCTCATATTTATTATTAAATGTGTCATTTTGTCAACCGGAAATTAAAATCAATTTTAAATTAATATTTATAACAATTTTTTCCATAATTAGGTAGTGTGTACACAATATAGACATTAGTGTCAACAAGGTGTTACTAAAAAAAAATAATATTCACATCTAGATGTTATTACACAAACTTAATGTTAAAAAAGAAAAATATTTATTATTTTGTCTGTGCTTCAACAAATTTGAAAAAAAAAAAACAAAAACCAAGAAATTTTTTTTAGCAATGTTTGTAGAAGTTCAATTTAAAAGTTTAGAAAATGTAAAGATATTTCAGTTGAACAAATAGAGACACAAACGAATTTCTAGAATTTATTAAACATTATATTTCTTTTGAAAAAAAAAAGAAGCTTTCCACTAGACTTCCTTCAATCTTTCTTCTATATGAGCCAATGTTGTGCTAATTAAATACAGTAAAGTAATACCACCCACATTGTGACCCAGTAATAAAAAAAAAATAAAATGTACATTAAGAATAAACACACCCTGTTTCGCAAAAAATGAAAAAAAAAAATTTTAAAAAAATAAATAAACATTTTCTCTTTGTACTCATGTTTTTATTATTTTAAAGTAAAATTAAAATAATTAATTGGCAATCTCAAGGTTAATTTCAATTTATATACGTAAATCATTACGCACTAGTAATTGAACAAATTTGAATTAAACTGACAAGAGGTACATACTTAGTGTTTAGAGTTTTTTTTCTTGTATTTTTTTTTTAATTATAAAATTTTAAATAATTATAAAATTTGTAATCGATTAAATCAAAACTAATAACTCATAATTTTAATGATTTATTTTATAATAATTATCTTATCTGAATATGTAAATATTTAGATATTCAGAAGTCAGAGAAAAATTATTATTAATGTGATAAAATAAAATATAAAAACGAAACCATGAATAACGACAAAAAAAATTTATCAATGAAATTTAAAAATCAAGTTATAACCGGCATCTGTAATATTTATAATACTCCCCCCTGGGTCAAAATACCGATATTTTTGTATGGTGCTCATATTGTAATTTTAATCTCACTTTAGCTTCTCATTCATCCTCAATCGTATAAATTTTTTAGCACATATACAACTTTTTTGCAAAACTCATATGTACATAAAAAATATTACATTATACATTAAATTTCAAATTGTTTGTAGACAGAGCTTCTTCATGTATTACGTGATGAATTTTTAACTCATCATTCCAAGTTAAATATTCCACCACAGAGTATACTAGAGAGTCTACATATATACCGCAATAAACTAACTTAAAATATATATATATTTTTTTTATTATTACGTTAGATACACCTGATGAATTTAATAAAACGTTATATCAAAATGTTAAGCTTCAGTTTAGATAGTATACATCAGGGGCTTACTTCAACTCTTTTTCGTTATCCGTTGTCATTCATCCAAAGTATACTCAAGAGTATTCACATATTTTTTTTATACAAAAAGTGTTACATGTGTTTTTTTTTAATTGTTTTTTAATAAAAATTAAAATTTAATTTTAATAATTTTTTCTTCTTAAAAATTTTATTGGTTTTTTTTTTATTTTAATAACAGTTTTTAAGTGAAAAGATACTTTTGTTTTTGTATCTATTACCTTTTTTTTCTTCTATTCCTTTTAACAATTTGTGTATTTTGTTTGTTTTTAATCAATTGTCATACAAACAAAAACATAAAAACTTTCTCCTACGTGAACGTTAAATAATAAAAAAAAAAGCATTAATAAGTGACAAATTAAGAAAAAACAAACAAACAAATAAATAAAATAAACAAGAAAACCAAATAATCAATCGATATACATACATATGTGAATATTATTGTGCATGTGCATTATTTTTTTCTTGAAAAATTCACTTAAAAAATTATAAATTGAAAAAAAAAAAAAAAGTTCGTTAAAGAAATTAAAAGAGAGAAATTAACAAAGTTAATATGTGCTTTTGTTTTTTAATGAAGTAACTTCTGCGTAATTTTTATTATATAACATCTATAGATTTGAAATGATACTATAGATATAGCCTACATATATTTGCCTTACCAATACACAAGGTGATATAAATTAGGTACATCACTTATCCAATTTAATTAATGTAGTTAAAATTGCACGTATTTTACATTTGAAAAAAAAAATACAAATAGTGTGACTGCCTTGAAATTTTCTTTAACCTAAAAATAAAAGAAATGTAAATAAAATTTACAAAATAAAAATAAAAAAAAACGAAAAAAGATACAATAAAATCAGTTAAAAATGAATCTTGAATTAAAAGGCGGGTAAGTTATATTTTTTTGAAATTTAATTTAAGTTTTTTTGTAATAAAAAAAATTAAATAATTAATATTTATGAAAATTTAAAAGAACAAAAAATAAAAAATCGATTTGTAAAAATGTGAAATTTTATTCAAATTTCTTTTTTCTTTTGAATACACCAATTATGATTTCCTCATGGGATAAAAAATTTATCATTTGACCGCAAAATGAAATGATATTAATTGACAAATAGACCGAATAATTTTCTAATTTAAAAAAAAAAAAATAAAAGATTTTATTTCCCTAAAGATTCAAACTATACATTATATAGTATTTAAATGAATATTTTCAAGTATTTCACTTCATCAAACGTTTAAAAAAAAAAAGTCAACCTATTTTCCTACTTTTCTCTATCTTGAGAAAATTTATTACAAAATAATTTTTTTTTTTTCTAATTTCTTTTTTTAATGTTAACAAATTCTATTTGGATTTTATAATTGTGTATGAAATAACCCATTCAATTGTGGGTGGGTGCGATGGTAAATAAATAAGATATAACATACTCGTAATAATAAAAAATAAATTTAAAAAAAAAAAACAAAACGAAATATGTATGTGATAAATGCATTGCATAAAAAACGTGTGCATTATAAAGTAATCAAACAAATCAAACAAATTGCTTTTAGAGTATTTATCCACTACAGGAAATTATTTATGTTTACCTTAGCAAAATTATGTTTTATTTATTTTTTTTTGTGTTGTCATTTTCATGAAGTAAGATTTTTTTTTTATTTTTTAATTTTTCATCGAACTTTATCTATTTATTTATTCGGTGAGTCATTTTCTTTAAAGCTTTCTCTGTTAATAAATATTTCTTTGTGATATAAAAAAAAAAACAACCTTGAAATCGGACTGTGTACTTTTGTTTTGCAAGTTGTTAATAATCGCTGACGTACATATATAAAAGAATTCTAGAATTATTATAAAAGATTTAATTTTTGTTTTGTTTTTCTAACTGTAAACAATTGAAAATTTTTGAATCTTTAAAACAATAAAACCTTGAAATCGTACTATGTACTTAATTCTATTTTTCTAATATTTTTTGATTTATTTTATTTATTTGTGTCTTTTAATCGAAATTATCAGATACAATGAACTTGAATAAAAAATTTTTTTTTATGATTATCGTTAAATAAATCATACAGGTTATAAAACTTATATTAATTTTTATCATTCATCATAAGCGGTGTAATCTATTCAACAATTTGATTGATCATTTCGAACTACTGTTTTTGTACGTACTCGTATAAGCTTCAAATAAAGTTGACAAAATTTCAAATTTCCACAAAAAATTTTCCTGAAATTTGTAATCAAAATTTCATATTCAATTTTCTGCAAGATAAAATTTTAAAAAAGGACATTTTCTCGAAATAAAAATCATTTTTTGATCAAACATATATTTATATTATTTCTGCCCCACTAAGTTGTACAACAAATTATGGATAATATGTATGTATATGTATGTGACATACATATTACAAATTTTTACCATTATTATACAAAGCTAATTCAAATATAAAATATAATAATAAATCATGATAAATTTCAAGTTGATAAAAGGAAGGAACAGTAATTTTTCAATTTTACATTTTATAACTGAGCCATTGACCATCATCATCTATCTATGTATGTATGTATATGTATTTCTAACAAGTACGAATATATTTCGCCATCACATAATTCTATCAGAACTTATTCATTCAGTAATAAAAAAATTTTAAATCCTATTTAGTTGTGAATAAAATGATCATTATCTCAACGAAAAAAAAAAAAAATTATATTCAAATAAACTAAACTTATTTATTAAATAGTAGTATTTTTTTTTTAACATCATAAATTCTCGTAAATTTAACAATTACTTTAAATAGAAATATGTTAAGTATTTGAGTAATTTTAACAAATTCATTCCGTTATGAAATATTTTTTATGTATACGATATTAGTTTATGTGCAAGGTGTACTAGTCAGTTGTACCAACTCCGGCTTTTAAAAATACGCTAAATTGAGATTGAAAATACTTAAACTTGAATGCGGTAAATTTCAATAAGAATGCACTTAAAAAGCTCAACAGGAATCGCTTAGTATTAAAGGATATATTATAATTTAGAAACCAAAATTTAGCGCTTAATTTCTATAAAAAAGGTTGAATAGAACATGTTCGATTTTTGAAATTTCACCTAGCTAAATCTAGCACAAAAAATACCAAATTGACACCACTGGTATAGACAAAATGTATGAACCAATTTTTAAGTTGAAATTTAAGATTAGAAAATTTGGCAAAAGTTAAATAGGTCTTGGTACTAATGTAGAAAAGGTACCAACAGAGGTCCTAAAACTATAAAAATTAAGAATGGCATAAAACTTTTTATATGTAGATCGAAATGCAACACTAGCCTCTAAAAATCCATCTCTAATATTATAGGAATATTATTTTATTATTGATTAATTTACATGCTAAAATGACGTCAAACTATCTATAGCTCAATATTCAATCGACTATAAATTATTATTTGTCCATACGTGTATACCATGGTTTATGTGAATATGTTTCATAAAGATAAATTATTGTGTTTGAAATTTATATTTTATAAAAACGTGCATGACATATGATTTTTTTTTTTTGCTATATATAAAAAATTTAGTAACATCTCATAATAAATAAAATTATGTATGTCGCATACATATTATCTAATAAGAAGATTTAAAAAAAAAATTAACATTTCTGTTGTTTTTCTTTTTTTTCTTACAAAAACTTGTAGAAAAAAAAACACCAATTTCGCACGTCGAATGTAAACATGTACGCGAATTATGTTTTAAATGAAGTCTATTCTGCATTTCAATTAAAATTTTTAATTTAGCCTTCGTATGTTTTTTTTATTGTATTTTTGGAATGTAAACAAGGAAATTAAAACTTATTGATTGGAGTATACATGTTTTTGATGAAAAAAAAATATTAATAATATTCCTTTATTAAAATATGAACACAAGCAATTTCAAGGATGCTTAGAAACCAGGAACTGCTAATGGTTTGGATTCAGTTTTTATGCTGTCAAGTTCTGAATTTCAAGAACCACTTCCAAGAGTTATTGTTCTGCTTCTTCTTATTGTTTAATGTTTTTACTTAATTCAGTTTGGCATGTAATATTAAAAAAGATTATAGGAGAAAGTGCTTATGGATGAAAAGGATAATGTCATTAAGTTTTCTTATTGAATTTTTATCGATTTTAAAAATCAAAATTCCATCAAAATTGATTTATAAATTTCAAAGATACAAATACACATGTGTATATTTGCCAATATTAATAAATCATCGTCCTAAATCAGATTTAATTTTTTATTTAAGATAAAAATCTCAAAATTATTGCAATATATTGCAACGAATAAAAGATTTCTGTTATGCTTTATAAATATCGACCCAATTACACACTTTCTTTTTAAAAAAAGCAATATTAAAATTACATTTTTGTGCCGATTTTTTGAACAAAAAAATACATTAACCTTAATGTATCCTACTACTTTTCCTCATTGCATAATTGTCTGAAGGTCATCATTAATTTTGCCAAAATTAAGTAACATGATAATAAAAAAAAAAAATAATAAAAACAGATTTTACGCTGTGTTTAAACTAAATAGGCACAAGCATTACATCTTTAACCAACAAGTTTAGTAAATAAACAATGAAGAAAAAAAGAGAAAAAATAAAACGAATTTCAGATTAAAAAAAAGGTAGTGAACGCAGTGATGAATTAATTTCATTTAACAAACATGAAAATGATGAGATGATCGTTAAACATATGAAAGACTTACCTGGATAAAATAGGTATAATTTAAAATTTGATAGAAGTAATTTTTACGCCGGTGAAAAGGTGTAGCAAAATGTATCTTTTTTCGGGCATATAATTTGACAATTTGTAATGCTTCATAATTAAGAAGATAAATACATTACAATATTTTTTTATATACTGAAGATTTTTTAGGTATTTTTGAGCAATGTCAAAAATTAATCACATTTTTAAATAATAATTATTACAAAATTGGAAATTTTAAAGAAATGCAAAGAGAATACAAAGAGTAATTATTTCTTGTTTTATTTCGTAATTTAAATTTTCTAAGATATTTTATGCAAGTACATATTATTTGGTTTCGTTAATTCCAACTACATACTCATTTTTGCTTTGAACTCTTTGTTATTACAACCAAAAACATTTAGAAAAAGGGTTGAGGAATAGATATGGATAGCAATTTAAAGGAAAGAAAACACGATGAAAATTAATTTAAAGTTTGGAAAGCCCTAAAAGTCATTTCGAATAAAAATTAAAACAGTAAACTATGAAAATTTTGAATTACAGAAATTTCGTAATTTGAAATATTCGAAAGAAAAATTTTGGAGAATTCAACATTTATAAAAAATCTTCTAGTAGCTTAAATATATTTTTGTAATGAATTGCTTTTTTTTAAAAAAAAAATGTAATTTTTTAATCTTAAAAATGTTATGAAACAAAATTCCCAAAAACTACTTTTTGGAAAAGGATGTTCAGTTAAAACAGTTCCATTTTTTTTTATTTCTCGTAAGTTTAAACTAAATTTTATGATGAAATCAAGCCTGTAAAAGACGTTTGTTTTACCAAAAAGGATCTTCCCTTTTATCAGTATCTTTTTTTGTAAAAAGTAAGTTTTTTTATCATTTTTCAGGAATTTTTTAAGAGCAAAAAAAATCTAAATGAGCCAGCTGATGATTTTAGAAACCAAGTGCTTCAGTGGTTCAAAAATTAAGCTTAATTTTTGTAAATTAATTTACAGAACTAAAACAAAATAAAATTAATAAATAATTTATAATTAAACTTCAATAATTTGAACAAAAAATTCAACCGGAAAAATAAAATGAATTAAATTAATCTGAAATTTTGTGTAATAATGCAATTGCATGCACATGAATTTAATAAAATTAATAATTATCACAAAATAACTAAAAATTTTATCCAATGAATTACAAATTTTTTTATCGATAGTTTTTGTTAAATTTTTAATTGTATAAGATGCATTTCACATATCAAAATGAAAACAATTATTCTAAATACGAAATTAAATTGCTCGCTCGACGTTTAGTTATTTTAATTGTTTTTTCTTTCCTCAATACTCGTATATTGTAAAAATTACGACCAGATGAATATTTAACAATATAGTCAACATACAATTTCAATTATCTGTGATTTTAATTTTATATCATTTCATTTTTAAACTACAGATAAAAATGTCACATATGTATATGCTCTCTGATTTTTAATTCTAAACTGGAAAAGAGTTGATGTAGTAGAACCCATGTAAACCAGCATCACTCAGTTTATAATATACACCTTATAGGTACAATGTTAATACACTGTTGATCTGATCATCGTCATCATCAGGTCATTTTTTATCTCAACTATTATTCATCTTTGTTACATTCAGAGTATAAAAATCCCATAATATCTTTTTTTTTTCTTTTTGATTAAATTAAATCTTTTGTTGAATCATATGTTCAGTTTAAAACCAAGTGTCTACTACTAAAATACAACATTTCGATTTTTATATTTTATTATAAATTTTCTTTGTGTTTTACTTTCAATTGTGTAAAACTATATTTAATACCTTCTTTTTTTTTGTTATTGTGATATTTCAAAAAGATAAATATCTTATTCCTTTTATTAAAACAATTTTCAGTTCAGTATCCCAGTGAAACTCTTCTGAAGAAGATCAAAATTTAGAGTCAACAGACAAGAAAAGAATCAACCAAAGTGGTGATCGGTTATAAAACACAACAGAAAAAAAGTAATTTAAAATATAAAAAAGAACGAAACCAAAGACCTAATAAAATAAAATTTATCTTGACCCAGGAAAAATATAATGACCTCAAGAGAATATCATCATCATAAATTTATTATTGTTCTGCTTTTATTCATTTTAACAAGTTCATTCTATGTAACAATTGTAACATGTTATAATATCGGTGTTGGACGTGCTGATTGTACTGGACCACCAGTAGAAATTGCTTTTGTAAGTTATATATGTACTTTTGTTACTTTTATTTTGATTAAATAAATTTTATTAAGCTAATATTTTGATTAAAATGTTTTAAGTATGTATTTATGAAATATTGTGTATGAAAATAAATTCATCCTTGAAATTTTATAAAAGTAAATAATTTAAATTATTTAAATCACAATGATAAAATCTATGTTAAAAGTATTTTCGTTCTATTCAAAAGTATATAATGAGATTTTTTTTCTATCTTTTGTCGTTTTTTTTTTTAGATGGGCTATGCAAATCTTAAACAAAAAGGACAAGGGATTCATTTACGACAATATTCGAGAGCATTTGTTATTGAAGATGACAATGGAAAACGTGTGGTTTTCGTTAGTGTTGATGCTGGAATGATGTCACATGCAATTAAACGACAGGTATGCAAATAAATAGAAAAACCTTTGTGATAAAAACCAGATTAAGTATGAATAAAACCAAGTGAATAAAAAATTCCTAAAAATTAAAAGGTCAACAAAATATACTCTAATAAAATCATTGCAAAAAAATGAATATTCCATAAATTTTT
This sequence comes from Bombylius discolor, assembly GCA_939192795.1. Taxonomy (NCBI): domain Eukaryota; kingdom Metazoa; phylum Arthropoda; class Insecta; order Diptera; family Bombyliidae; genus Bombylius; species Bombylius discolor. Next base: position 12,965,018 of record OW584241.1, on the reverse strand, counting down.
TACTATTTATAATTGAAATGTTGGTACGAGTCGTTTTGCAAAAATTATGTGTAAAAATTTGATCCACTCAACTTGATTAGTTTTAAATGTATCAACAACAACAAAAAAAAAACTACATATATTCCATCATATTTTGCTCTCAGTTTTAATTTTTGATTTTATCATGACAATTTATAATATACATAACATAAAATAAAAATTTGGGTCATGTAATATGAAAAAAAAAATTGCATAAAAATATATTTTTAGCGATTGGACTTCTAAAATAAAATTTAAAAAGTTTTTTTTAAAGCAAAAATCAGAAAATTTCAAAAATTGAACAAGAAATTATCTTTCGAAATTACATTGTGTTTAAAATTTTTTTATTTTTAATTAAAAAAAACTTAAAAAAATGATTTATGTACATACATATATACACAATTCGCATTTTATTGTAAAAATTCAATCAACTTGCCAGCAATCAATTTTCATACTATGAGTATGCACCTGGTCACATTTATGAACAATTCGAAATGTAATTTATTTTGAAAAAATTTAAGATTTTTTTCTTTAAGAAAACCATGTAAGTTTAAACTGGCGAACGATTTAAACCACTTCTAATTAAAAACAGGATTTTGATTTTTAAAAAAAATTAATCTAGTATTTGAAGAAAATTTTCGGTACCTTTTATCCCTTTCAACGCAGACAATCTAGAAATAAAAAATATTATTCAGAGAAAAAAATTTGGTTTTCGTGATGAAAAAATGTGTTTAGGTCATTAACCGTCTGGAATAGGATAACGCAAGGACCGACCTTACATTTTTATTATTTTTACCTTTTCTTTTTTTTTCTCTCAAATTAATTTTTAGGTAATTAAAAGACTACAAGCTAGATATGGAGAAATTTATACAATTGATAATGTTGTATTAAGTGGAACTCATACACATTCAGCACCAGGTGGTTTTCTAATGCATCTTTTGTATGATATATCAATATTAGGTTTTGTACCACAAACATTTGATGCATTAGCCGATGGAGTTTTTATCGTAAGTGAAAACGATTAATGAAATTTTTGTTATATAATTTTCTTCATATATTTTTTTTTAGAGTATTAAAAGAGCCCATGAAAATATGCAACCAGGAAAAATATTTTTAGCACAAACAACAATATTAAATGCAAATATAAATCGTTCACCAACATCATATTTAGAAAATCCACCAGAAGAACGTGCACAATATGAAAATGATGTTGATAAAACATTAACACAATTACGTTTCATTAATGAAAATGGTGATGTATTCGGTGTATTCAATTGGTTTGCTGTTCATCCAACATCAATGAATAATACAAATCGTTTAGTATCAAGTGATAATATGGGTTATGCATCATTACTTATGGAAAAAGTTTATAATCCAACAAAATTAACTGGAAAGGTAAATAAATTTAACGGTTTTCTTTTTTTTTTTTCAAATTTTATTTTATTCACCTCACTATTTTTTTTTTAATAGGGTAAATTTGTTAGTGCATTTGCATCATCAAATTTAGGTGATGTATCACCAAATATAATGGGACCAAAATGTGAATTTAGTGGAAATCAATGTGATGTTTTAACATCAGCATGTCCAAAACATGAAGGACAATGTTTTGCTTCAGGTCCTGGAAAGGATATGTTTGAAAGTACACAGATAATTGCAATGAGAATATTCGATGGTGCTATGGTAAAAAAAAAAAAAAGAATGACAAAAGATACTGTGTGCCTTCACAGACCACAAATAATTTTTTGTGTTTTTTCAGTTGGTATTCTTTCTACACCAGTTTATTGAACAGTAGTACCAACTGAGAAAGGCAAACAAAAAACATTTTGTGAGAAGACATGCTCATGCAGTTTTTTTGCAAACAAATAAATTAATCAGTTTTCTTATGTACTTTTTTTCAGAATTTAATTAAAGAAAATGCTGGAAGAGAAGTAACCGGTGATATTTCTTATATTCATCAATTTGTTGATATGCCAAATTATAAAACAACAACATTTAATCCATTAACAAAAAAAGTTGAAGAAATACGTGGTTGTGTACCAGCTATGGGTTATAGTTTTGCAGCAGGAACAACTGATGGACCTGGTGCATTTATATTTCAACAAGGTACAACAACAGATAATGCATTATGGAATGCAGTACGTGATTTCATTGTACCTCCTACAGAGGATGATATAAAGTGCCATGCACCAAAACCTATACTTCTTGCTACTGGAAGGGTATATACATACTTTTTTATTTTTCTCAAGCTTATTTTTTTTTTAATAAACTTCTTTTAAATTTACATTTAGGCCACATTTCCTTATGAATGGCAACCAAAGATTGTTTCAACCCAACTTCTTAAAATTGGTGATATTGTGATTGCTGCTGTACCTGGTGAATTCACAACAATGTCTGGACGTAGATTAAAAAATCAAATTAGAATAGCTGCTTTACAATCTGGTAATTCTGAAGTTGATGTTATATTGGCAGGATTATCAAATATATATTCAAGTTATATAACAACCCCTGAAGAGTATCAGGTAAAGAAAAGCAAGGTAGATTTTGCATAACGTGGTGGTGGTATTTTTTTTTTTGCTTATTTTTCATTATAAATTAATTTTTTTTTGCTAAAATTTTTTTTGTTGTGTTACACTTAATGATTATAATATTAGGCACAACGTTATGAAGCAGCATCAACAATTTATGGTCCTCAAACTTTAACAATATACATTGATCAATATCAAAAATTAACACAATCTTTAATGCAAAATGAACCAGTCGAACCTGGTCCATTACCACCATATATGGATGATAGAATGTTGTCATTAAATACAGCAGTTCTATTTGATGGTCATCCAATAGGAAGAGATTTTGGTAGTGTTAAAACTGAACCAAATAAAGAATATAAAATTGGTGAAACAGTAAGAGTTAGTTTTGTAGCTGGTAATCCAAGAAATAATTTATTCCATGAGAAAACATATTTTACAATAGAAAGGCAAATTAATGAAGAAAGATGGAAAATTGCTTTAACAGATGCCAATTGGGAGACATCGTAAGTCTTTATATTTTAAAAAACAACAAAAACAAATAATTTGGTATTAATTTTATTCATTTTTTTTTCAGCATGCATTGGGAAAGAATATCAACGATACTCGGTTTCAGTGATGTTCATATTTCATGGACAATTGGACCAGATACAATTCCTGGTAATTATAGAATACGACATTTTGGTAATTATAAATACATTTTAGGTGGTATTTTCCCATATGAGGGAATAAGTAGAACATTTACTGTATCAGAAGAATAAAATGAAGAAAAAAAAGAATAAAAAAAAACTAGTCAATTTGTTTTGTTATAATTTGTAATAATGTTTAAGGATTAAATTTTAATATAATAAAAATTGAAATTGAAAAACTGTAAATTGACAAAATTTCATTAGAAATAAAAAAAATTTGAATTTTTATTTTTTTCATTGATTTTGAAAATCGTGCTCTTAGTGCTGAAATTCTTTTTGAATGTATGTATAATATACTGATTCCCTCGAAAGTAATTATGAATTTCAATGATGAACTAAAAATCTTCTTTAAGAAATTCCTTTAAAAATATTGTGTTACAATAAAACTGGCTAAAATCATCTCTTCTATAAAGATTCCATTCTGTTCACCATCATTAATTTTAAATTATAAAAGGGGAAACCCCGATTCATCACATTGTCAAGTTCGCTATTTCTTGTTTCTGCGGAAAAAAAACGCAAGATTTAGATGGAGTAATTTATAAATACATACTACATATTTTGCGTGAAACACGCCTAATCCAAGCGTTCAAGCTTTGTTACTTCCTCGAGGATTTATTAATTATTTTTGTACATATTTATAAAACCTGGAAAATCTATTGTAGCTGTAAAATAAATGAGTTCTTTTCAAAAGTATTCTTGTTACGTTTGCATAGTGTGGAAATGCCCTTTAGCGGAACAACACATGAAAAGACATTTTTGAGGTTATGTATTTTGTTTACGTTTCACTTCTTTAGAATGTTTATTTATAGTATTTATACACTTTTCACATATCTGAGAAAGTATTTTTAAATTATAAATTAAAATTATAAATATGAATTTTATGTGAAAAAAAAAATAAAAAATTGAAGAATTTCTTTTAATATTTGTGATTTTCTCAGTTTTACGAGTTGTGTGTTACAAAAAATTTTAAAAAAAGTGTTAGAAAATGTTAAAAGTTTTATTTACACCATTTATTCGAACGAATACATTAAATTTATGGAATATAAGACATATTCATTCAAAAAATCGTAAAGCTATTGTTTTAGGTATTGAAACATCATGTGATGATACAGGAGTAGCTCTGGTAAATAGCCAAGGTATAATTTTAGGTGATTCTTTGTACTCACAACAGGAGCTACATTTAAGGTGAGAATATACAATACGTTGAATTTCTTCAAAAAGAATATGTATGAATTTACTTTGTTATTTTATAGGTATGGAGGTATTATACCACCAATGGCTCAAAAGCATCATCGTTTAAATATCGAAAATGCTGTTAATGATTGCTTAAAACAATCAAATATAGATTTAAATGAAATTGATGCAATTGCAGTTACAAATAGACCTGGTCTTCCAATGAGCCTTTTAATTGGTATAAGATATGCTAAATATTTATCACGTCATTATTCAAAACCAATAATACCAATTCATCATATGGAAGCACATGCTTTAATGGCTAGAATGGAAAATAATATACCATTTCCATATTTATGTTTATTAATAAGTGGTGGTCATAGTCAATTAACATTTGTAAAAGGTGTAAATGATTTTTATTTATTAGGTGATTCATTAGATGATGCACCTGGTGAAGCATTCGATAAAATTTCAAGACGTTTACAATTACGTAATATACCAAAATATAGTAAATTAAATGGTGGTGCTGCAATTGAATTAGCTGCATCAGAATCACAAAATCCAGATAGATTTCCTGATTTTCCATTACCATTAGCCAGAACTAAAGATTGTCAATTTAGTTTTGCTGGTCTTAAAAATAATGCTTTACGTTGTTTAAAAAAAGAAGAAAATGATCATAATGTACGAATTGATGAAGTTATACCACATTATAAAGATTTTTGTGCTGGTTTTCTTAAAGCAATTACAAGACATATATCATATCGTACACAAAGAGCAATTGAATTTTGTTTAAGAGAAGGTTATTTTTATGATGTACCAAAATCATTAGTAATATCTGGTGGTGTTGCTTGTAATGATTTCATTTATAAAACAATTAAACAAATGGCAATAACATATGATTTTAAAACATATCGTCCAATAAAAAAATTATGCTCAGATAATGGAATTATGATTGCATGGAATGGTATTGAAAAAATTATTGAAAATGATGAATGTTTAAAAAATATACAAAATATTGATGATATTGAAGCAATTGGTAAATGTAGTTTAGGTAAAAGTTTAAAAGATGAAGTTCTTAAAGCAAATATTAGTTGTAAATGGGTTAAAGTTAAATTTGATAAAACAATAAAAAATGAAGACAAATGATGATTTAAATGTGCTAACTAGTATATATTGTGATGTCTAGATAAAAAATTTTTTATAAATGCTTTTTAAAAATTATTAAGAAAAATGTTAATAAAATTAGCTCAAATTTTACATCAAAATTGAATTTAGTTTTCAATAAGAATTTCCAAATATGAAATCGTGTATAAAATCTTGACCTTTGACCCTTGGTACTTTCGTAAATGCATTTCAAAAATTGTTTGTACTGCTTTTTAGATAGACAAAAAAATTACTTTAACTTTCTAACAATATTCAAAGTAAAATAGTCACTTAAATACAAAACTTCAAAACTATCTGCAACTGAAATCGATGAAGACAATCGTTTTTAAGAAAGTATCTCCATCATTTTTTTTCTCCACGATAAAGATATTTAGAAAATAAAATACTCAGCTTAATTAAATAAATTTTTTTTATTTTCTTTTCTTTTTCTGATCAGAAATTACAAAATGGCTGTTATACAATATTTTAATAGTTTTTAACTATTTTATTTAGCTTTTTCTTTATATATATAAGGCCTCTGATAATATCTTTTGTTTTATTATTATGCTATATTTTGTTTATATATACAGGAAGACTAATTTTATATTTATTAATATTTACTGTAAATTATAAATTAAAATTAGTATGTAGGAGATAGATTTTTTTTTTTTAAAAAGAATGAATTGATGCTTGAATTGGTTTTTGTTTCTTCCCTATTTTTCTTATACATTTAGCCTCAATAAACAGAGGTCTAATATTTAACATTATTTTAATGCTTAAAGCAGAATATAAAAAATAAATTGCAATAAAAATAAAAAATTGTCGTCAAAAATATAAATTAAATTAAAAAGAATGGAAAATAATATTTTGCTAAACTCATTCATGCACCTTTTTCTAAGAAAAAAATAAAATTAAAAAAAAAAATAACAAACAAAAAAAGTACATGAAATTTTTTGATTTCATCTAAAAAAGAAAAAAAAATTTAAAAATAAAATAAAAACAAAAACAATTTAAAAAAATAAGTTTTTAAGCAGTTACTATAATTCTTCAAAGAATGCAACACGTGCCTTTGCTGAACCAGATTTTAATTTTTTTAATGTTGAATATTTTGTTTCACCAGCACGTAATTGTTCAGCACTTATTAAATCTAATGCACATTGATTTTCTTCAATTTTTAATAATTCAATTTCAGAACGTAATGTACGTAATTGACTTTGTACTTGTTTTGATTTTTCTAAATATTCAAAACGATTACGTTCAATTTCATTTGTTAATTGTTCCATATCATTTGTTGATATAATTAAATCACATGACATTATATCTGTTGTTGAACCACAATCTAATGTTGATGTTGTATCATTTGTTGTACCAGATTGTGTTAATGATGTTGATGATGGCACTAATATTGATTCCATTGAACATTGTTGTGCAACACTTTGACTTAAAAATGTTAATAATTTTGATGTTGCTTCACGTTCAGCAACACGTGCACTTATTAATTCTTTTTTTAATTTTTCTGCTTCAGCAGCACGTTTTTCTTTTTCTTCAGTTAAATGTTGTACATAAAATTCAGCATCACGTATTTTTTTCTCTAATTCAGATTTTTCTTTTTCAGTTTTTAAATGACTTTCACGTAAACGATCCATTTCTAATTTGAATTTATTTGCTTTACATTCAGTCAATTGTACTTGTTCTTCATTTAAACGACTTTTTTCTAAATATAATTCTTTTGTTTCTTCAGATCGTCTCTAAAAAATTTAAAAGTAAAGGGTTATCATGTATTCAGTTATACGAAGAATAAATTTCTTACTAATGCCTCACTAGCTGATCGCATTTCATCTTGTAATCGTTGTAATCTTTTTGCTAATTCATTTTTTTCTTTTTCAGCTGCTTCTCTTAAATTCTTTTCACGAATAAATTTACTCCTTTCAATTTGTCGCCTTTGTTTTTCTTCTTTTGCTTGTGCTTTCATTTGTTGAATTTCCATTGTATCTGGTTTTCTTCGTCTCATATAAAGGTCATGGTTTCCAATGCATAAATCTAAAATCTGAAAAAAAATGACATACAGTAAATAATAGAAATAAACATTAACAGATTCTACTCACTAATTTATTTATACGAAGATTTTGCGAGTAAAAAACAAAATTTGGTGATTTCTGATCAACTGGCCTTATTGTAAATTTCTTATCATCAAAACTAACATCCCTTATTTCAGACCATTGAAATGTTGTTTTTGGTGTTAATTTATTTGATTTCTCATATATATTTAAACCCATTGCAGTTACACCTAACCAAAGTTCTGAATGTTTTTTATTCTAAAAAAAAATTAAAAAAAACTTCAATTAAAGTAACTCAGAAAATTAATTATAAAAAAATGAAAAACTTACTGTAATTGGAAAATAATTAACACCATACATATCTAAATCTTGTGCTATTTTTAGGTATTCCATTTCAACTTCATCTCTTGTCATTGGTTCATGATCTTCATACCACATTCTTATTCTATCTTCCCACATTTGTGGTGTCATTTGATATTGATCAATAACACGTTGTGGTAATAAATCTTTTGCAACTTGTGCTATCATACCTGGTTTATAATTTTCATAATCATATGGACCAAATTGTACATGTACTGCATATGATGCTAATAATACAGATGCTTCTGGTGGACAATATATATCCATTGATAATATACTTTGTTTAACTTGTAAAAAAAATAAATGTTGTGTTACTTCTTGTACAAGTTCTTCACTAACATTTTCTGGGAAAAATTTTGCATAAAAATTAAATTCAAAACCACCATTTTTTAAATTAATTTTTTGATCTTTAACTTTTTTATCCATTTTTAACCATGATATTGTCCCTTTTGAATCTTCATATTGTAAACCAAAATACCATGTTTCACGTAAACCAATTGTGCGACATACTAAATCAAATAGATCTTGACCTGTTGCACGATGCTATAAAAAAAAATTTTTATTTAAAAATATAATTAATTTAATTTTCAATTATTTTTATTTGAATAAAATTACCTCAAGATCAAATTCTAATTCAGAATCAAATGTAATCACTTTGACTGGAAATGATTTACTAGATTTCTTCCTTTGAAATGGCATTTTGTTTTTGTGTATAAAATTTCTAAATTTGTCTTTAGATTTTATTTTAAAAACTTTAAAAATTACACCTACCTACATTTTTTCATAATTTAAAAATTGTAATAAGTTACTTAACATGGTAATTACACAAAACAATTATTTACATTAAATATATGAGCAAAAGAAGATTATGAAAAAACAACATAATAATTCATGAAATTTTAAAAACTAAATTACAAAAATACCGATGCTGCAAAAGAAGTGCGACAAACGAAGAAGACAACAGCGATGACTGATGAGTGTACAGTAAAAAATGTCATATATTATAATTATATGTACATACTACATACCTATGTTTATTTTTGGCTACTAATACACCCATTATTCTGTCTGTCAGGTATAGAACAGCAGTCAACAAATGTCAAATTGTAGTCAAAGTCAAAAAACAAATGTCAAATTGTTGTCAAAAAATGTGGAAGCACATACATTTGCAATTAATGAATTTTCATTTATAACCGTTCAGCCAACTACAGGCCGGAAATCGGAATATGTGATTAATAATTTCCCTACAATTTTTTTTTTTTTTTTTTTGAACTGGAAAAACTAATCAATTTGAAAAAAATTATTCAATACGTAACCAATTTACTTTTACTATTTTTATTTTAAACTTTCTATGTAGTTTTTCACGTAAATTCATAAGAGGTCAAAGGTCACAGTTGAAGAAAACGGTCTTATTATGCCACGTACACACGGTCCAACTTGAATGTACAATCTGATCGAGTTGAATTAGGGTTGTATAATAACTGTTTTATTTGAAACAAAAGAAGTGAGATTGCGGTCTATTGTCGACTCAGAGGTGCCAATTTAGCCGGAAACAAAACGATTTAGACGAATTTTAAAATTTTTGTTGGCGCTTCTGTAGTCGACTCAAGAAAATCAGTGCGAAAAAAAGACTTATCAAGTGAGGAAGTGGGAAATCTCAGAATTATCACTTCCTCAATTCCAATAAAACACAGCTAATGTGTAGGCTGATCGACAGACCAATTTTCAAGTTTGTCAAACAAAGGGATTAAATTAAAAATTTTTGATTTTTTGTGGACGTGACAAGGGTTGTAAAACCAAGTTGGACCGTGTGTACAAAACGTACAACCTGGTTGGCGAACAAGATTGTACAACTAAGTAATAAGTTGGACCGTTTATATGTAGCATTATACCTTTTATTCTATAACTCAGCTTCTAAGTTCTAGTTGATGGATTTTCATTTTTGATAAACTAAAATTTACTTTTGATTTTCAGAAAACCTATGAAAAAGTATTTTCATTAAAATTGAATGTTCTGTTTTTATTCCAAACCAATTTTTCTTATTGTGTTTTATTTTACAACTCATTCCAATACATACTTCAAAGTACTCTTCTTAATGTGTTTTTTCACTAATAACTTTGCTCCTAGTGAATCAATTTCGATCAAATTCATATCATTTTTAAAAATGCACTACAGGGAATATCTTGAATAAATTTCAGTATCCAAGTTAAATGGGAACCTAACTTTTTGAACCAAAATATTTCATAATCCAATCAGAAATTTGAAGACGTCAATAACGATATCATTTCATACTTTTACTTGTAACATTGCTTTTACAACACGGATTTCAATCAAACAAAGTGCACCTTACAGATAACATTTCAAAAAATATTTAAGTTAAATTTTATTATCCAATTTAAACAGGATCATACTTTTTGAAACCCCAAAACCTAACAATGTAATCTGAAATTTGAGAATGCAGGAAACATTCGACATTTTTAATTATATCTTTGCTCCCACAACTCGGATTTTATTGAAATATGCAGCACCTTACAGAGAACATTTCAAAAAATATTTAAGTTAAATTTCATTATCCAATTTAAACAGGATCCTACTTTTTGAAACCACAAAACCTAACAATGTAATCTGAAATTTGAGAATGCAGGAAACATTCGACATTTTTAATTATATCTTTGCTCCCACAACTCGGATTTTATTGAAATATGCGGCACCTTACAGAGAACATTTCAAAAAATATTTAAGTTAAATTTCATTATCCAATTTAAACAGGATCCTACTTTTTGAAACCACAAAACCTAACAATGTGATCTGAAATTTGAGAATACAGGAAACGTTCGACATTTTTAATTATATCTTTGCTCCGACAACTCGGATTTTATTAAAATATGCAGTACCTCATAGAGAACCCTTCGAAAAATACTTTAACTCAATTTTATTATCTAATTCAAACGGATACATACTTTTTTTGTGAAAAGTAAATACATTTTCTTCAACATTTGCTCAACTCACAAAAATCTCATATAAAGCCCAGTTATACTCTTATAACCTGACCCCACTTTGAAACGTGATTTTCGTGTATCAATAATTATTTTTTATTTAAAGGAATTTTCTCATTTATTTTTTATCAGAATTAAAGAATATTGTTTTTTATTGAAAAAAATACAAATTTCAGCTAATTACCACCAAATTTTTTAATTTTTTAATAAAAACAAAATTTTTACAACAAAAATCCCTTGGGGAAATATTAAAAATCCCGTATTCATTTTAAAATTTCTCATTCGTCGTAACATTTTCACCTAACAGCACTGGATTTTGGTTTCCAATGTAGCATCAATGCAGCCAACATCAGAGCATGAATAAAAACGTGAACGTCAATTTCTAATGTCAAAATGTAAAGAAGAAAGTTTTATAAGACAAATTTTGTTAATTTTATTGGTGATTTAGCAGTGAAATCTGCTTCATTATAAATAATTGATAATAATGTCGAAAATTGCTAATTCTGCAGCAATGGGAATAATTGAGCCTCATGCTCGGATTCGTCATCTAGCAAATTATGGAAATTCTGTAGATGTTGATCCAAATATTCCAATTCGAAGGTAATGTACATAAAATATTATGATTATGTTTAAATCAAAAGGACGTTCATCCTAATTGATTAGTCATTTCGTTGACTCATTATCATTTTATTACTAACATTTGTGTTGTTTTTGTTACCTTTTAATTTCATGATTTTTTTTGTTATTGTAATTTTATTTAGATATTATCGATCTGGAATGGAAATGGTTAGAATGGCAAATGTTTATTTATCTGAAGGAAATCATGAGAACGCCTATATTCTTTACATTAAATTCATGACATTATTTATTGAAAAAGTAAAAAGTCATCCAGAATATAAACAAGTACCATCAACAACAAAGCAACCAATACAAATAAAATTGAAAGAAGTTATGCCAGTTACGGAAAAATTAAAAAGTAAATTACTTGATAAATATCAAAAAGAATATGAACAATTTTTGGCAAATAAAGAAGCTGAAAGAGCTAGAGAATTTGAAAAAGCTAGAGAAGCTTTAAAAGATAAAGTAAATGGATTTATTTGATTTATTTAATTTTTTATTAAATTTGTATTTTTTTTTATTTATTTTATTAATTCAGCTAACAGATTCAAGCTCTCATAATACATTAAGAATTGATGCAGATCCAACTGTTCAACCAACTGCTCCAGATTTAAGTCTTCTTGATCAAGTTGTCTATCCAAATGATTTTCCAAGTGGTTCAAATCGATCTGGAACTGGTTTATTACTTCCTGAAAGTGATAAAAAACCTGTTAAGTATGTTAAACAAGAAATTAAATTATTATTTTATAAATTGATTATTTTTATTTTTTTTTTTTTAATAATTAAAGACCAACAATTGACAGAGGCCAAAAACCATCAACTGATTCATTGCTTGAAGGTTCATTACGAACAGTTGTAATACCTCAAAATACAATGTCAATATTTTTGAATTTAGCTAATAAAAATACCATAAATAATATTGAAACATGCGGTATATTAGCTGGTCGATTAGCATACAATCGTTTAATAATAACACATGTGATAATACCGAAACAACATGGTACATCTGATAGTTGTACAACAACAAATGAAGAAGAAATATTTGATGTACAAGATCAAAAAAATTTAATAACATTAGGATGGATTCATGTATGTTGGATTTTTTTTTACTTTTTTTTTTTTTTGTTATATCAGAAATTCGAATTATTTTTTTTAATTTTTAGACTCATCCAAGTCAAACTGCATTCCTATCATCTGTTGATTTACATACACATTGTTCATATCAAATGATGATGCCAGAAGCTGTTGCAATTGTTTGTGCACCTAAGTATCAATCGTAAGTATTATTTATGGAAAAAAGATTTTTTGTTTTCTTAAATAATTTTGTTTTTGATTACAGAACAGGATTTTTTTGTTTAACACCAAATTATGGTTTAGATTACATAGCACAATGTAGGCAAGCTGGTTTTCATCCTCATCCTAATGATCCACCTCTTTTTATGGTAAGAGAAAGAAAATTATGGTGTTGAAAAATATATCCTTTCAATAAAAGGTAGTAATTGATTGTAATTTTGAATACGAATAAGTGAAAAACGTATAACGTTAATGTACTTTTATCGGTATACTTCAGTCTATCTAGAATCTAATTCAAAAACTTATTAAAACTGATTCATAGGAGCATTTTGCATAGTATTAAATTAAAGATTATTGAAAATAATTATTTTTTTTTGTAATTTTTTTCTTCCTTTTTATTTTTTGTAGGAAGTGAATCATGTTCTAGTAGATGACAAATCTAAAATTGAAGTCGTAGATCTTAGAAGATAGTTAAAAAATAACAATAAACATCACTGAGAACGAACACAATTTTAAATATAATAAATTAAACAAGAAGAAGAAAAACAAAATACAACATGAATTTAATGCAGTATTGCAAAATAAGTGCTTTAATTGGTGGCTTCAATAAAATTCTATCCTATTATTTTTTTTAGATTTTTACTATAAATTTTTTTTGTTTTTTTGTTTTTATTTTTAATATTTTTTTGTTTAATAATTTTTTTTAAGTTTTTGTTTTGTTTATTAATTGTTTTTCACTTTACACTTTAAACTATAAATTATTCATTACACAAATTCAATTACTTAATTACTATAGATATTTAAAAAAACAATTTCTCGAATATGAGAAGTACTATATTGAATAGAAAAGAGAATACTATTACAAAAAATAATAATAATAATACAAAATAAGAGAATAACATTTAAAATCTTTACAAAATTTAGAAGAAAAAAAAACCAACTAGTCTAGGTATATATTCTATTTGAAAATTTATTGAAAAAGAGAAAACTTGTTAATTTTTTTAAATATAAAATATATGAATAACTACTATATTTTACTGTAAACTGCATTTAATAAGAAAATAATTTGTAGATTATATGTTTTTTGCAAAAGGAAAAAAAAAAGTTTAGAAAAAAATAATGTTGATATTTATTGAAAGATAAAAAGATGAAAAAATAAAGAGTATATAACATATATACAGTGTTGTGTTCAAATTCAAGTGTTTTAATTGTTTTATTTATTAATTTGTAAACCTTAAAATAATTTCTGGTGGGAAAAATTAAGGAATTCGTAGCAATAAAACTAAAAGACCTATTGTTAAATTCAATCGAAGTTTTAAATGGGTGCTCCAATTCAAGTGATTTCTTAATTTTATACTTAATTTTTAATTTATTTTTTACTTTGTTGGAAGTTTTTTCGATAATGTTCTTGAATTTCTAGACAATTTTGAAATGAGTAAAAAACGGCTAAAGCTACTGAAGAAAAATTTAAATTTGCTGCAGGAATATATGAAATTCGATGTCTAAATAGTTGAAATTTATTAAAAATTAAGAAAATAGTCCAAGATAATTGCAATGTAATCAAAAAAGCCACGTCTGTTCAAAAAAGAAGTAATTTTAGATACTGTGAAGTCAAAAATGTTCAATAGTTGCTCCCTAAAATACGATTTTATTAAGAAATTCAATATAAAATTAATCGATTTTAATTGATTTTAATAAAAAACCCTTTTAAATTTCATTTCTGATCATTTTCTACATTTTAAAAGTGATAAAATTTACAAAAAACGATATTTTTCTTAAAAAAAATATTTAACATAGTGAAATTTGATGTTTTCTGAAAAATGCTTTACAAATGGGGTACAAGTATATGATCTCTACTAGGCTTTGAAAGTGAAATTTAATGAATCTGAAAAAACTTTTGAAATCTTGAGTTTAAACGGGTAAATTGTATTAAATATGAAAAATTTTAATTAAAATTTAATAAAAATGATATTTTAATCCTGGAAAAATATATTTTTTCTATATTTTTCATTAAAAATTGTTTTTCTGCGACCGTTTTTTCCATTAAATGTTTAAATAAATAAAATTTTCTATATGGTAGCCCTAATTTGAATTCTGTTTTTGTTTTTTCGAAATTCACTCACCTCATCCCTAACATCAAGAATAAATGTCAAAAATTGTGTCAAATTTTTGTGAATTTCGAAGAACAGAACAAAAATTTTTTAATTGAATTTTTATCGTAGTAAATCTCTATGGTGTGGCCTTTTTTTATTTCAAATACAATAGCTTTCAACATTTCAAATTGAATAAATTAAGTGGTAAATTAATTAAAAAAAAAAATTAATAAGAATTAATTTCCATTTAACACATAATTTGAATTTGTGTAAAAAACATAAAAAAAAACAGGACATTTTTTAGAGGAGAGAAAGGTTAAGTTTTTCTAAAAAACAGGAAAGTTTATAAAAATTTTTAGAAGAAAAAAAGAATTTACAAAATAAATTGAGTTTTTGTGAAAATGAGAAGTGAATTTACACCAGTTTCATGGGTGCTATCAATAGTTCATTGTCAGGAGGTAAAAAATTAATAAAATTTTAATTTATTTGAATATTTTATTAAATAATTTGGTAATTAATTATGCACTTGTATCTAAGTATCTTTTCACTCTGAAATCCTTCTTCTCATACAGGTAATCCTAATGAAAAATTCTTCTTTATCACCGGAAGGCATTATAAAGTATATAAAAAGCAATTGAAATGATATAAAATTGTAAAGTGACAGCGTTCACATTCATTTCATGTTTTTTTTTCCCCCCTTTTGTACAATTGCATAAGGATACCCGTATACGTTGCACATTATTATCCTTTTTATTTTTTCTTTCAGCCGGAAGTACTTTTTGTAATAGAGAAAAAAATGATTTATTTCTATATTGCCTGAAGAAGGACATATGGAATGCATGTACGTTTACAAAGTAGGGTTCAATGTTAGATTCAAAAATCACCCCAATTTTTATTTGAAATTATAAAAAAATTGTAATTAAAAATAATTACTTTAATAGAATAACCTTGAAAATGGGATGTCGATAAAACAATAGTTTTTTTTTCAACCTTGAAAAATCTATTAAAAAAATTGAAATTATTATATTATTAAAGTACCTGTACGTTTTAAATTCTTTATCCTATTTTCCATAATTTTAAATTTTTTTTAACCCTTTTTTTTCCTTAATTACATAAGAAGTACCTACTTAGGTAATAATTTGTTCACACGTTCAGACAACCTACCTCATAAAAATGAAATCATTTTATACACGTGCACAAAAATCTTTTTCTATCTGTTTTTTTTTTTTTAATTTTTTAAATCCAAGGTCATAGCTACTCTATTATATATTTTAATGCGACTTTAGATAGGTATATAAAAAGTTTTTTTTTTTCATTAATACAGAGTTAAAGAAATGAAAATTTTTTACCCCTTTGATCTTGAACTTGATATTGAATTTAGATTTGTAGACCGTAGACGTAACATACATAACATACCAGATACTTATAGCTTAGTTTAAAAATTTTATTTCTTTTATTTTCATATGTTTACCTATGTAGTTTTTCTTTTACTTTCTATAATATATGCTTTTAAACGTGTTTCTAGTTGAATATTTGATTATTTTTAAAATGAAAATTACCAGAATCACACAATTCACGATGCCATAGTATGATATATGTATGTATTGTCACTTGAAAATTTGTTTGCCGTATAGGCATAGGATTTCTGTGGTGTTTACGGAAAATCAATTCATGTATCTTGAGATAGTAAAAGTGTTATAATTTTATTTTGCATATATTTTTAATATATATCTTCAAAAGCTTTCATGCTTAAGTTGTTATGCAGATGTATCTATTACTTTACTTATAACAACATACCTATAGTACACACATTTTTTTTTTTATTCAAATGAAGAAAGTATTTAAAAATGTTTGCTTAACGATAATTAATGTTTAGCATGTCTTTTAATATTTTTTTTTATAAATGGTAAACCAATTATGAAATTATCAGACAATTTAAGAAACATTGAATATTAGTAATGTAGCTACGAAATTGTAAATGTAAAAAGTATATTATGGTCAATTATATGAAATGTTTATTTAGATTTTTTTTTTCTCAGTTTATTTGGGAATTTACATATATGCTGTTATGTTTGAAAGAATTCTACTTTAAAATACCAAACCAATTAGAAAAACCTTTTTACATAGGTACAAACCATAAAATAAGTTTACAAAGAATAATTTTCAAATGTATTTCAATTCTTAGTAGTTTTTTATTCAAGTAATTCTCGTTTGTTATGTTACATTGTATCTAAGATAAAAATATCTTAAAAATAATATGTATTTGTAGGAAAAATAAATGTTCTATTGTCTACGGATGTATGACGTAAATTCAATGAACTTCTTTTTTTTATATTTTATTACATCAAATTATTAAATTATTTTATTGATTTAATAAAATTTATAAAAATAAATAAAAAGCTAAAAATATATGATACAAAAATTAATGCAGTATAAGTACAGATACATATATATACATTTTTTTTTTTTGTTATTTAAAACTTAAACTGATTCATGTAAAAGCTAATTTAATGCTAACAAGGTTATGAATATGTATTTTTTCTCATTGAATAACAAAAAAGAAAGGAAAAACAAAAAAACTTGATGAAAGGTTGTAGGTATTTAAGTACATATTTAAAAAATTAATGATGCATTTTTTATATCTTATCGATTAATCTTTAAATTATGTGGATGTGTTTTATCTATGAAGTTTTTGTTTTTCTTCTCTCTCTTAAAAATTGTTAATTAACTGAATATGATTGAAAAATGTTAAAATTTTCCATTTAAGTATTTATAATTTTTTTTTTTTTAAATTACAAATTATTGTTAGATAATTGATAGATGCAAAAATTATTTTTTTGAAATGCTAGAACACTCGAAATTTTCTAATCTTTTATGCATCATATTCTCATTTTTATACACTTTTTGATAAAAATCACACATCAAATTATTTACTTACATAATTTCGTCTGAAAGAAACAAAAAAAAGTAGATATTGTAATTAATAACTAACAATTAAATTATCTGTACGTCTATTTAACACTTCATTTATGATGAATAATTCACTGGTTTGTATCTATGTACATATATTCCATGGAATCAAGACGTTAAATTATTTCTTAATTTCTTTTTTCAAGATTACAAAATAACATTTTAAAATTATTTCGGAAAATAAAATAGCAAAGATACTTCACTACATGATACAGTTAATTTTTCTTTTACGTGAGATATTAATTTAAGAAAAAATATAACCAGAGAAAAATGAAATTTTTTTTTTTTTTTTTAAAGAATTTAATATAAAAACAAAACAAAAATGTACCAAATATTTTCTAAAAATTCTGTTGCTATCAACAAGAAAAATCTTGACGATGAATATGATGTAGAGGTGCTAGTGTTTCTATTAATATAATTGATAATAATAAATGACTAAATTTTTTGTTGTTGCCATCTTTGACGTATAATATGTATACATATGTATCTTTCTTTTTTTTTTGTCGTTGGCTTGTTATTTGTGGATTTACAAATAATTTAGCAACACATTCAATCATTCGCTGAAAAACAAATTGAAATGAAAATAAGTGATTAAACGCGCATGTTCTTCATTAAAAAGAAAATAAAAGCTCAACACTAGAAACGCAATGTACTTAATTTTGAGTAATTCCATGCGATACATTTTTTTTCTCGTAAATGTAGATATTCAATAGACACAAAAAAATTATTCAAATTGTACAATAGATAACTGATATCAGTTATTTGCTTTAGAATTAATTTTAACTAAAGATTATAATTGATCTTAAAATGATTTCTGACCATCTTAGAGTTGTATTCTAATAAATAATTTTTGTGAAAATATTTCCACTCTCTTTTCTTCCTCTTTTTAAATTTCACAGCCCACGATGAGTCATATCTTCTCGCCAGTTCGTCACCATTCCGTCCTTTCTTGAGCCAGTCTTCTTTAATTTTGTACTTGCATTATTCTAAGGCCTTCTTCTACAGCATTTTACCATTTTTTCCTCGGCCCTCCTACTAAGACTTTTTTAGCTGCCCTGTTTTTCGACATTCTTAATAAATTTCCAAATTATCTAATCCTTTGAGTCTTATTAAATCATTTTTATATTTTCTCCATTGATTATAATTTCAATTTTATGATTATGATACTGTTTGATAATTAAGGAAAACAATCTTCTCCGTTGATGTTACATGGAATTATTTTGTCTATTTATTTATTTTTTTCAAAATTAATGTTGGTTGCTGATGAGCTTCAGTAATATCTCATAAGTGTCCGCAATTACGATATATACAATATTTTAACGAAATTTTGTAATAATTTCACGCATTATTTAATTTTTATAAAAAAGGAAAAAAGGATAATCAAATAAATTTGAAATCAAAATATCCTTTTTTGTTTTTAAATTTATTACATTAGATATGAATTTAGGATCAGATTATTAATAAATTAATAAATTTGTACACAATATCTCACTTACAAAATTTATAACATACGATACAATACATAATGTACATATGTACATATATAAAAATTTTTTTTTTTTTTGCATTTATGATATACGATACACATTCTTTACTTTGATATAATATTGCAAGTGAATAAATATTAAAAAAAAAAAATAATACAACATAATATACATATGTACATATATAAAAAATATATACATACATATATACAGGATAATATTATTATAGGGAGGAGGAATAATATGTACATAAATATTTTCATGAAAGCAAACTGATATTAGGTCAAGTTCAGATATTAATCAGAAAATAACTCGACTCGCCTGTTTGCCTGTTGTGTTATTATTCCATGCACATTTTTATTTTCATTTTCATTTGTTTTTTTTTTTTTTTTTTTTAATTTTAGTTTCAGTTTTGTTTTATTATTGTTCTAGCTGAAGTAATAGTACTAGTAGTATTTTGTTAGCACACATTTATACATCACGTCATTTTGTTTGCATTAATAAAATAGTTTCAACTTTTTGCATTATAATAAAATTCTCTTATAGAGAAGATAAAAACGGAAGGAATCCTACAGTGAATTGTGTTTTTGTATTTACGGAATTTGTGTTTTTTTTTTTTTTAATTTTTTTTTTAGAGTGTATAGAATTGTATTAAAAAAAAAAAGATATAACAAATACAAATACTGATTTTCTTCGTTGCTTTCCATTAAATTGATTAAAATATATAATTTTTTGTTATTTTTAAAATTTTCAAATCATATATTTAAAGAAAATTTTTTCAGTTGTGGGTGATCAACAAGAAGTGTATTATATATTTTTTTTAAAGATATTTTTAAATTTATTGTATTTATTTTTTTGATTATTTAAAAATATCTTTTTGGTTTTTTTTTTTGGTAATGAGTTTTCAAATTACATATTATTAACGAAAGTTTCCATTAAATTTTGATTTAATTAAATTTGTATAATAACTATCTACATATACATATATACTTTTTGTTTGTTTGTTTACAAATTAAATTGAAAAAAAAAAAGAAAAAAAAAACAAATTAGGTTTTGTTTTGATTAAAATAGAAAAAGAAAAATAATTTAATTTATATACAAAATGCCAGAAGATAAATCTGTGACTGTAAAAGAGGTTAGTAAAAATACTGTAGATACATGTATGTTTTTTTTTTTCTTTCTGTTTTTAATTAAATTTAAAAAAAAATAATAATAATAATGAGTATATTTTTAAAACAGAAAAATAGATTATCATTTTTTTTTTTGTATGTAGATATAATATGTATCTTTTTTTTTACTATATATTTAAAAAACACATAACGTAAAAGCTTTTTATTTTGCTTTATTATTCTTAAATTCGTCGTTTTTTTTTTTTTTTTTTTACTAAAAATATATTACAATATTTTCTAATGTCATTTCACTAATGAATATAGTCTCTGTGTGATAATAATTTTCATTAAAAAAAATTATCAAGGTGAATAAAAAAAAAACAGCAAAAAAACAAAAAAACCGAAGGAAAAACAAAGTTTAAATTATAAAGTACACGATCAAACTAATTATTAAGTACATAAATATCGATTTTTTTGTTTTTTGTACCTTATGTTCATTATTTTCCTATCTGATGGCAAATTTACTTTACAAATATAATAAATTTATTTTTTTTTTACTTTTTCTCTTTTTAAATTGATAAGAAATATTTTTATGCAATTTTTTATGTTAAACATTTTCTTTGTTTTAAAGTTTAATCATGTTATGCAATTATCGTTTTGATAAATCGTGATTTGTGGATTATGAATTTTCAATAAATTTATGTTATTCACCTTGTAAAAAAAAATTAAATTATATTTTTAAAAAAAATGTCAAAATATTGAAATTGGAAAAATAATTTTTTTTGTTTGTTTTTCTGTGATTTATCTATTATATATAATTCAAAAAAGATAATTTTTTTTTTTTTTGGCTCCTAAAAATGTCATGATTATTTTAAGTGTGACTTGTTTATTCATTTGAAAAAAATTAAAGAGTTGTTGCAATTTATAATTTTTACATTTAAATTTTATTTGAATTCACAAGGTGTTTTGAAACACCTCTATTCTGCATGATATAGGTAAATTTTTATTTAGAACTGGGAGTGGAATGGAAGTACGTAAATTGTTCTAATCGTCTCAGCATCAGCAGTGACTGAATAATTAAATCAGCTATTAACAATTCGGTTGGTTAAAGGGTTAGTGCAATAAAGGTTTTCTTTTCTTCCGGTCTGTCTAATGATGAATCTAAAAAATACACATATACATATTTGTATTTTTAAGCGTTTCTGAGGGTGTATGTCTCTGGGATTACTTTTTTTTTTAACCTTTTGTAATCGAATATCCCTTCTTAGGGAGTATGAAAACATTGTACAGAGAACTCCTTAAGAATGTGCAGAAATTTGTTTGAAGATTTCTTAGTTTTATTTCATAGAACAGTAGCCCGTTTCTGTATCTTGAAATAGACGTTTTCAACTTAACTTTTTCAATTTAATGTCAAAATGACGTATATTTCAATTTATTCAACTCAAAATCTTTTCTATAATGAATTTTTTTTTTATGAATGAATTTAAAAAAAAAAAACATTTTTCAACTAGTTGAAATTACTTTCATTAGCTATTTCTTGTCATAGAAATGGAAATTCTTTTCTATCCAAGATACAGAAGCGACCTACAGTTATTAATAAAATTTTATTCCAAATACCATTTGAATCGAGTAATTACTTCCAATGCCATAACATTTTGTTTAGAGTGACAAACTAGGAAGCAAAATTTTAATAGTTCATTTTTCTTCCCTCAAATTTTTCAGACAGTCAAACATTCTACTCATAATAATTTTGTTTGTTATTTTTGATGCTTGCTTGATATTTCAATCTGAAAACATTTCCAGAGGTTTAAAATCGTATTCACATGTGAAGAATAAAATCAAAATTCAAGTGATAAATAAAATAATTATTAAGTAGGTACTAGTTTTTTCTGGTAATGAAAATTTATCAATTCAAAAAATCACGTACACGAAATCTTTTTATTTTTCTCTCTTTCTCTCTTTCTCTCTCTCTCTTTTTTCGTTATCAATTATCGTGCATAGTATTTTCAAGTTTGAATTTCATTATCTATGATTCAAAATAATTATTTAGATTATTAATTTTTAAAATGTGTTTACATTATGCAACAAAATTACATACTCAATCAGCACTTTTTTTTTTATTGTACTTCCTTTATTTCAAAAATATTTGATGAATTTGCACTAATAAGAGTTTTTTTTTTTTATTTACAAGGGAACTTAAAATTATTATTATGTATTTGTAAACAACTCAATAGTTTTTTTGTTGTTTTCGATTGCGCATAAATACGTAATAAATTGACGACTTTTTAAACAATGTGACGGAACTCTTAATTTGTAATCAAAATGATAAAATCGGATCATTGACACTTTATTTTTTTTTGAATTTTTTTTTTAATGTTTCTGATATGATATGAAACAAACATCTTTGCAGGGTGATGAAGTAGGGGCAGAAAAATTTAATGATAAAATAAAAAAAAAGATTGTGATTCACATATAAAAACTTCATTGTATCAAATTTAAGGCCCAGCTGTACAACGGCTGGACAACAGTAATACTCTATATGGGTCCTTCAACACGATGATTAGAAATTAAAACTGATTTGTTGGATTATCAAAAAAGACTATTATTTCCACCGTTTAATAAGAGTCAATATTTTCTTGAAAAACTCTGTTTTCTGTTATCGTTTTAATTTCTGTGAAAAGCCCATTTTTCAGGAAATTGTGTTAAGTACACCAGGAAAAACTGCCTAACTAAATTTCAAATTTATTTCTATGAAAATCCAATTTGTATTGAAATTGTAAGGGTCCACATCTAGTGTAAAATAACTTAAAATAAATTTCTGATAAAGATTTCAAATGATCACAATATTAAAATTATTATTAAGCACTTACATGGAAAGTACATGGAAACTGGCATAAAAACCTTTAATACTTATATCAAAATAAAACAGATTAGTTTTGTACCAGTTTCAAAATAAACGGCTCATTTGTTATCTTAAAAAAGTTTTTTTTTTTATTTCAAATCAAAATATAGTATTTATTTTTAAAACGAAGGTAAAACTTAGAAGATCATTATTTCAAAATTATCATTTTGTATTTAGTGAATTTTCATAGAATGACGATAATATTTAATTTCCGTTTTCGAACCTCTAATCGAACGTATCTTTCTTCTAATTAGATTGATCAATTAACATCATCATTTATTTATTTGCTTATTTAAAAACAAAAAAAAAAAAATTCCTTTCTATTTTCTTGAATCTCATGATGACATATGTACTTATTAGTATTTTTGTAATATTTTTCGTACTTCGTTGAGGTCAAATAATCAGCTGATAAGAAAGACCTCTCTCTATTAGCTACAAAAAAAAAAAAAATAATAAAAAAATAAAATAAAACATGTGAAATAATTTTACCTTGGATACTTTCCGTTATAAATTAAAATTAAGATTTAATTGAGATGTTTAGATACTTTTCAAAAAAAAAAAATAGAAAACACATTTTGAAAAATACAGAAAGCAACTTTCCATAGAAAAATAAAATACAAATTTAATTAAAAATAAACAAATTTTGTTGTTTGTTTTTTCAAGAGATTGATGCTTATTGTAATTTTTCTAAAATGTTGAAATGTTTTTCGTCAATTTAATTATTTCACTTTATCAATGACGCAGACAACAACAGTTAACTTGTAATCACACAAAATTTTTATATACACAATTAAAAAAAAAATTTTTTGAGTACAAATACGTTCGTTTTATTATCAATTCTTTTAGTATTTTCTCTTTCCTAACTGATAACAAAAATTAATGTCTTCTTCATTTAAATCTAATTTTAAATAATTTTGTGTTTGATCGAATTTATATTCAAATTGTGATTATTTTCAACTTTAAAAAAAAAAAACAAGAAAAAGAATTTTCAAACTTTTAAAGTGAAAGAAGAAAACATAAATTTAAAAAAATGCTTGAAGTTAAAGTAAAAAAAAATTAAAAATTAATTGAATTAAAATTTCTTAATTTCTTTTTACAAAATTTTTTTTTTTTTTTTGATAATTTTTCTTTTCGTTTTTAGGGACCACAGCACATAAAACGAGCTAGCACTGATAAATTGAAAGAAGTATTCTTAAAATATGCATCACATGAAAAAGATGGAGAATTTTTTATGACTGAAAAAGATTTTGTACGTAAATATTTAGGATTATTTACAGAGCCATTACATAATGAAGTAAGTACAAAAAAAATGTCCAAAAATTCTTGATTAAATAATTTAAATAATTTTTAATCAAAATATTTTTTTTTTTTAAATAGGAATCAGTAAGAATATTAGCTAGAATTGCAGATACAAGCAAAGATGGACTTATATCATTTTCAGAATTTCAAGCTTTTGAAGGTTTACTTTGTACACCGGATGCACTTTATAAAACTGCATTTCAATTATTTGATAGAAAAGGAACTGGCATGGTATCATACGGTATGTATGCAATTTATGAAACTTTAAATGTTCTTCAATGTTAAGTGAAAATTTTAAATAAATCCTTATTTTTTTTTTCTTTCAATATTTCATTTTCCAGAGGATTTTGTTGATGTCATTGAAAAAACGGAACTGCATTCCAAGATACCGTTCAAATTGGATGGCCCTTTTATTCAGCGATATTTTGGCAAGGTACCTACCACAAACATCTTTTGATTTATTTCTTTTTTGTTTTTGCGAAAAACCCCTATAACACCTTCCGTTTTTACAGGAAAAGCAACGATTAATAAATTATTCCGAATTTAGTCAATTTCTTCATGATTTTCATGAAGAATATGCAATGGAAGCATTCCGTACTAAAGATCCGGCCGGTACCGGATATATTTCACCTTTAGATTTTCAAGATATTATGGTTAAAGTTAAAAGGCATTTATTAACACCAGTTGTTAAAGATAATTTAGTAGCGGTAAATATGATTTTTTGGTTAAATTTATTAAAATACATTTTGTTTTTCTTTTCGAAATTTTAATTTTAATTTTTTTCATTTCTGAAAAAATAAAAAAAAGGTTACTGAAGGTCATAAAGTTAGTTTTCCATATTTTATGGCATTTAATTCATTATTAAATAATATGGAATTAATAAAAAGAGTTTATTTAAATGCAACACAAGGTAATCGAATTGAACCAATTACAAAAGATGAACTTTTATATTCAGCACAAACAATGAGTCAAATAACCCCTCTCGAAATCGATATATTATTTCAATTGACTGGAGCACTTCATCAAAGTGGGTAAGTAATGTTTTTCTTTTTCTTTTATTTTAAAGATTATGTGTGTTCATTAATTTTTGAATTATATTAAGGAAAAAAAAATTAATGAATGTTCTTAATTTTTTTTTAAAAAAAATATTTCAATTTTATTTAAAAGAAAGCAACAAAAAAAAAAATCTCTTTGACTAAAGTTAAAATTTTTGCTTTCCTCTTTGAATGTCTTTTTTGGCCTAAAAATAAAGTTGGTGGAAACGTAAAAAGATTGACAAAAATAGGCAAGTCATATTAATCTGAATTTTTCAATTATAATATGTGAACAACAACAACAATCATACATATTAATGAATTTTGTTTTTTTTTAATTATAAATTTATTTTTTTTTTAAATTTCCTTCATTTTATATCATTCACGAAAAAAGAGTACTTTAGATGCAAAATATACTTAAATGGTTTAAAAAATTTTCATAAATTTTTGAAGTTTTTTAATTGGAAAATTTAAAACAAAAAAACAGTTAATTCATTTTACCTTTTATTTTATTTCAATTTTTATCTTCAATTTTTGTTAATTATCCTTTTTTTTCGTCTTTTGTTCTTTAAATTATTCATATTATTTGTGATTTTTCCTTCGTTTTCTTTAATTTTGAACATTTTCGTTTTCCTTTTTTGTTCCCATAAATTTTAGTTAAATGAAAATTAATTTTATATTTTTTTTCTTATATTTTGATTTTTTTTTCCTTCTCGTAATGATTTTAATTATTCGGTGATGATGACATGAAAAAAATAAAAAACAAAACAAAACAAACAGACGTGTCGTCTATAATGATCTTAGCAATATCGCTCCTGAACATTATACAAAACATATCACAACACGTTTAGCTGATATTAAAGCAGTATCAAGTCCAGATGATAGATCAATATTTATTCAAATGTTAGAAAGTATTTATAGATTTACTCTTGGTTCGATAGCAGGAGGTAAGAAATTTGCAACAATAAAAAAGTGAAATTCAAAAATTTTCACACACTTATTTTCCTTTTTTTTTCATTTCATATTTAATAGCTTTTGGTGCTACAGTAGTATATCCGATAGATTTAGTTAAAACACGAATGCAAAATCAACGTACAGGTTCATTTATTGGTGAAGTTGCATATAGAAATTCATGGGATTGTTTTAATAAGGTAAATAAATTTAATTTTTTTTTTTAAATTTTTTTTATAATTATTTTGTGAATATAATAATTTTTAGTTTGAATTATACAGGTGATAAGACATGAAGGTGTACTAGGTTTATATCGTGGTCTTTTACCACAATTAATGGGTGTAGCTCCAGAGAAGGCTATTAAATTAACAGTAAATGATTTTGTTAGAGATAAATTCAGCTCAAAACATGGAAGTATTTCGTTGTACGCTGAAGTACTTGCTGGTGGATGCGTAAGTTTTTTCTTTTCTTTAAAAAACAAAAATAAGCTTTTTTTAAAATTCAAATTTGAAATTTTTTGTGTTTCATTTGAATAGGCTGGCGCATCACAAGTTGTTTTTACAAATCCTTTAGAAATTGTTAAAATTAGATTACAAGTTGCTGGAGAAATAGCCGGTATGAAATTTTTACTTTATAGTATAAATTTTTTTTTATTTTCTAAATTGTTCCCTTTTTCAAATATGTTTTTTTTTTCAGGCGGTGCAAAAGTTCGTGCCTTAACAGTTATTCGTGACTTAGGTTTATTTGGCCTGTACAAAGGAGCACGCGCTTGTTTACTTCGTGATGTTCCATTCTCTGCCATTTATTTTCCAACTTATGCACATACAAAAGCTGCCCTAGCTGATGAAGATGGGTAAAGCATGATTTAAAAAATTTTTTTTTTTTTTCAAAAATGAACAAATAAAATATTTGTAATTTTTTTATTTTCAGATACAATCATCCACTTACATTACTTTTAGCTGGTTCAATTGCTGGTGTACCAGCTGCTTCATTAGTAACACCAGCTGATGTGATAAAAACTCGATTACAAGTTGTTGCTAGAACTGGCCAAACAACATATACTGGAGTTTATGATGCAGCAAAAAAAATTATGAGAGAAGAAGGACCAAGAGCATTTTGGAAGGGTACAGCAGGTATGTTTGTAAAAGACGTTGTTTATATTATTTCTTCGATTGATTTTATGAATGAAAAATTTCAGAAAATATCTGAAGTTTTTTCCAAATTACTTTTTATCTTTTTATCTAAAATACCGTTATATAAAATATTAATAATATTTTATTTTTACATAACGGTAAAACACGGTATTTAATTTAAAAATAAAGGTAATTGATTTCAAGTATATTTTTTTTATTTAATGTTTTCTTCTCTTTTGTTCTTTTTTTTTTTGTTTTTCTTTTCCACATGATAACAGCTCGCGTATTACGTTCCTCACCACAATTTGGTGTAACATTAGTTACATATGAAATTTTACAACGTTTATTCTATGTTGATTTTGGTGGTTCACGTCCAACTGGTTCTGATGTTAGAAAAGTAAAACCAGTTGATTATGATCCAATTAAGAAAGTAAATCCAGATCATATAGGAGGTTATAGAGCTGCAATACCAATGTTAAATGGAATTGAAACAAAATTTGGTTTATGTTTTCCAAGATTTTCAGTATCATCATCATCATCATCATCGATACAAAAATCATCACAAATTGCTTCAAAAACTACAGGATCATGATAAAATTAAACATAATTTAAAAAAAATAAAAAAAAACGACAAAAATAAATAGAAAAAAAATGTTATTGAAAAAAAAAAAATACTTTCAAATTAAATTGTAGGTTAAATAGTGCAAAAAAAAAGAGATAATGATAAAAAATAAAAACAAAATCAATTATATTTATATGATAATTAGTGATAATTATCCTTATAGGTAAATAACATTTATAAAATAAATTAAATAAAATTTAAAAATAAAAATAATTAACGTAAATAAATGCGCTAATTTAAATTATCACTGCGATTTATCATAGATACATTTTAAAATTAAATTAAATTTAATTAAAAAATAAAAAATTATAAAAGAACATCATAAATAGAAATAAGAATTTTCCAAAAATAATTAATTTTTTTTTTTTTTCAAATAATTTTTAGGCTAAATACCGTAATTTTTTTTTGCAAAAACAAACCGAAAAAGCAACAATAAAAAGTTTTGCAATTATTATTGATTTTTTTTTTTTTTTAAATAATTTTTAATAGGAATTTGAATATAAAAAAAAAAAAGAATTTATATTTCTGTAAATAAATATTAAAAACGATATTAAAATGTTATAGAATTTAAATTTAAAAAAGAAAAAAAAAAAAACAAATTGACAAAAAATAAAAAAATTCGTAATGTGCTTTAAAATAGCTTGGCCAAATTTTTATATATTTTAATGCAATTAATTACCTACAATTGGATAATAAAAGTGATTTTTTTATGTTTCCAATTAAAAAAAAAAAAAGTAAAATGTTCAGAACATTTTAGGAAAAATAAAAATGAATAAAATTTATTTTGTTACAGTTTAAAATTTTCATTTTATTTATTTTTTATCCTCTTTTTAAGTTTAGGGTTGATTCTCACTTACGACACGAAAATAAATTCCTTTCATTCACACTAAGCGGTATGAAACCGACAAATACTAGATTAATTAATTTTTCTAAATCCATTTTGCACATATTTATTTGCTCATCTACTTGTATATAAAATATGAAATGCACGCCGACAATATGTGAACTGTCTGCTGGAGCTGGATATCTTCTGACCGACAGACAACGACAGTGTCGTTAAGATTACGTTATCTATCGTAACGGTTACGCTACGTGTCGTGTCTGTCGTGTCGTAACTGAGAATCAACCCTTAAGGATTATTTTTAGTTTGTAGAATATATTTACAATGACGCAGAGATCATATTTAACCCTCTAACTGCGTACTAGTTTTATTTTTCAAGCAGATGTATTGTAAGGAGAAAATAAAACGTTTCCCATTATTTCTCTTTCTTTCTATCGGGGTCGATGTTAGAATAGCATGGCCCGCTAAATTTGACATAATATTTAGACCGAAAATATCACACTACCCGCGGTTGGAGGGTTAATCCTTCTCGTTTTATAATTCTTTTTTATTTGATTTTCATTAAATTTTGTGCAATGTAATTTGTTTTTCTTTTTCTTTTCATAATACGAATGTGATAATAATTAGAACAGATAAATCAATTGTAATGTCGAATGTAAAGAAATCATACGTTGAATATAAACATATGTATGTAGATATAGTTTTCCAAAATACATAAACACACATCATACAAATACATACATACATATATAGTATATATAGTTTCTGTTTCAAAACACAAACAAAAAAAAAAGAAATTTAAATTTTCTCATTTGTTTTAAAATTTTTAAAAATTAATATTTGAGAATTCATTAATTAAGACAAAAAAAAATCAGCACATAAGTAGGAGAAATTTTAATGAATTATCTTTATTATTAAAATTTTAACATAAAAAAATTTTAGAGCTTACAAATTTTTTAAAAATTAAATTTGCTCTTACCTGTGATATTGTTTTATTGTTTATAATTTTTTTTGTTAGAGAATTTATTAATTCAAAAAATGAAAACAGTTAAAAGTTTTTAAAAACTAGTAAATTCAATTTAAAAGAAAAATAGGAAGTAGATAAAATTTTTTTAAAAAGATAGTAGGCTATCCCCATATTACCTAGAAAATTAATAAATAAGCCTAAAATTCGCTTTTAAAATTTTGTCCGGTAAAATATAGCGTCCAATAGTAACTACGCATAATAATACAATAAAATAAAAAATGTGTGAGTTGTGAAAACTGCAATAATTAAATTAGTAATTTTAAAGTCCTTAATTGCATGTACAGGTGTCACTCGAGTTACACGGTTAATTGAAATTCAGATTTTCTACAAAATAAAAGATTGTACTATATATCGTGTACCTTGCAAAAATACCGCAATTTTCCATTTGTGTAACTCGAATATCTTGCAACTTGAAGGAGATCTGTACTAGTATTTTTAAAACATTTTAAATTCCGAGAGATTTTTAAATTAAGTTTAAGCATTTTTAAAACGTCATTTACTCTATTTTGTGTTAGTAAAAGATTATCGAAAATCTAATTTTTATGTACTATATTTTGTTAAATTATTCAAGGACATTTTAGGAATATTAAAGATAACGGTAACGTGTATAACGTGTAGCACTATTGCCACGTTTTCAGAGAATAATTAGAATGATGTCTGTACAAAGCACCAATTAAAATTCACGGTTGTAATGTTGATTTCATCGCTGCAAACAGTGGTGATAAATATGATACTATTGGTGAGTTCACGATTAAGGGTTAATTGGTGATTATTGAAATATCGAAATCGAAATTAGATTTTGATGAAAGTGGTGTGTAACATGTTGAGATGCTAATTTTTTATAATTAAGGTAAGGGATATTTTTTTTTATCATGATAAAAGTTTGAAGAAATGCGCACATGTTATTTTGTTACGTTCATTAATACTAGTATTGTATTTGTAACAGTCAACTAAAAAATAATTTATCATTTAAGTATATGAGTTATCAGGACATAAAATATATTTAGTAAATATTTTTTTTTTCAATTTTGATGATATAAACTTTAAAATTTTCACTACTCAGGATTAACAATTTGTATTTTTTTTTTCCTTTTTAATTTTTTTTTCTTCCAATTTTCATCATTTTTATTGATTATATTGATTATATAAATTCGAAAAATTAAATACAAAAACAGGATAAATAAATAAAAAAATACAACAACAAAAATTATGAAGGAAAAAATTACATAACATTTAATTAAGCTAAAAATAGGAAAGAAAAAATAAAACTAAAATGTTCTTCCAACAATTTGAATAATCATTGAATATACTTTTAACAAAAATAAAATCAATTAAATTAATTAAAACTGAAATAGTTTAAGAAAATTTAAGAATCTTTAGATAAAAAAAAAATTTAGAAAAAAAAAAAAAAACGAACAAAATACAAACGTAAACAATATAATGATAAATATTTTTTGAATACATAAAGCTTACTTATTATAAATTGTTCAATAAAAACAATGGTTTATTTTTTTTTTTTGATTATGAAATAATAAAATAAAATTAAAAAAAATATGGTTTTTCAGTTGAATTTTGTTCAGGTTTAAATCAAAGGAATTATTGCAAACAGCGATCACTGTATTGGATGAAAAACTTTTTTTTTTCTTCATATATTAAGGGGTAAAGTGAGATACGATACTTTTTTAGGTACCATATGAACTAGAGTTGCTACAAAATCACTTGTCAAAATTAAGCAATGTACAGAATGTTCCACGGAATGTGTACAAAACTGAGCAGGGTGGTAGATCTCGACGAGAAATGAAAACACGGACAGCAAAGAAGGGATGCGTGCGTTCATACTGATTTCACAGAAGGTCAAAGAAATTTTTTTTCTTCGAAAAGTGATCAGTTCCAGTTTTTGATACATACATATTTTAGGGCCAAATAAGGATGCGTTTAAAAGAAACCTTTACAATTTTCCAAAAATGATTTTTTTTTTAGGCTGTGCGTCAATTGTTTCAGAAGTTATTAAGACTCAAAGTTTAAAAATTTTGAAAAAAGATTGCGCATTTTTATGTTCAAGGTTGAATTTTTTGAAAATTTTCCTTATTTCTCTTTTTTTATTTCGTTGGCTTAAATGAAAGCTTGTTTTTTTTTTCAAACTAGCCTCCGTTTCATTGCATTTTATTCATACGTTCAAAAGTTATGAATTCAGTTATAATTCAAGAGCAGTTTCTTCAAAATTAGTTAAATTTGTACTTGTAAAGACTTATTCGATTGTCCTTTGACATGTTTTATTAATAAAAGCAATTGCCTTAGAATTCTGAGAATTTCCGTCTGATTGTTGTTTTAATTATTGTAATATTGCCGTGTGTAGGAAGGAGTGACTTTTCATGTAGGTAGGTAACGATGTGTTGCTGAGTATCTCTAATTTGTTTATTGTTTGTCTAAAAACTAAATCTAAAAACCCAATTTTAAGCAGCGCTTTGTCTGAATCTGAATATGCCCCAGCTGACTCCAAACCTACAGTTTCTTTGAATGGAAAATTATTTTGAAAATTTTGCAAAAAAAAAAAAGTGTCTTGATTGAATTAGACCAGAAAATAAAGTACATATAAAACACAAACATTTATAAATTTTTAAATGGAACTACACAACGTATGCTTAATGTCCATGATGTATAATTTTTATGCTCTTTAACATTAATGTATGACTTAATGATTATTTATTACGGTTATTCTTCCGATTAACATACATATGTATATTTTTTTTAAAAGAAATTGAGATTTAAATTTGTTTGTTAATATTTTTTACTCATAAAAAACAACATAAAACAATGGTAAATTCAACTTCAAAATATTTACTTGTTTAAAATAGTGTATATATTCGAATAAACGTGTTCAAATATTTTTTATTTATTTTATTGTTAAAATTTATTTTGTATGACTTTAATACGTTGTTTTTGACATGTTTAAAGTTCAAATAAAACTCAATTTTGAAAAAATAAAATCAAAATATTTTCAAAATAATATTTTCAATATTTTTTTTTTTATGTAAACACTTTTTTATATATTGGTAAATGTACAAGCCTCGAGGAAATATTATTTCAAAGCAAAAGTTATTGGTTGCTGTCAATTAAATATCAAAAAAAAAAAAGTATATCTTGAGCTGAGTTATAAGGATTTTTTCCAAAATCAGTGATTTTTTTATGGAAATTTTCAAAGGTCTTTTTCGTCCTTAAAGGATATTTCCGGGTGAAAAAAAGGTACATACACATTCGTAATCAGCACATCCTAAAGTATCGTTATAGAAAAGTTGGCTTTCTTCAACTCCGAACTCGTTAATCGAAAGAATAGCCTTTATTATCTTAATTTAAATACTTGCATTCATTTTCAATACCGTTCTTTATTTTCTAACATGAATTGTATGTTCTTTCATTCATTTTAATTTATTATTTATAAAATTTTAAACCATTGAAGCATTAATCATTCATTAAAGAGTTTCATTTCAATGATTTTAAGGTGTAGGTTTAGGTCATATAAAATATTTATAAAAAGATGACTTTTAATAATTTATTTTATTTATTTTATAGTTTGTGTACTTTCAGTGTGTTTCACAAATTTTCAAATTACTTTTTTTTATCCATAAAATTACCAAAAAAAAAAAAAAAAATTCGAATCAATATTTTTTTTTTTGTTGTTTCTTCAATTATTATTTTTGTTCAAAAAATATTTTTAAAATTTTAATCTTTTTAAAATCTGTAATCTGACATCAAAAGAAAAATAGATAATCATTTTAATTTTGTTGTTTATTTTTGCTTTGTCATTTATTTTCAAAATTTCTTCCTTTTAAAATTTATTATACATAAATAATTTTATCATTATATCTTTTCTATTTTAAAAATTTACCAAGAATTTCAATAATTTTAATTAAAAATTTACAAAATTCAAAGAGTTTTTTTAAGAAAAGAAGTTTTTGTTTTTTAGTTGTTTTTTTTTTCTTGGTGTCATAGTTGAAAAATTATGTACAAAATAATTATATATTTGTTATTTTATGTAATTATAATGATAAAAAATTCAAATTCAACAACACAAATAGAATTGATTACGTGTTTAAAAAGTTTTAAAGATACCGTAAAAGATTGTGTTCTAAATTTAGAGGTAATTATGGAGGTATTTTTTTTTAGTGAAAATTCATTAAAAATAAAATAAGTTAATTAGAATTTAAGTTATTTGTGAATTTTGATTTTTATAAAATTTTTAATAAAATTTACAAGGTTAAAGTGATAAGCATAAAATTGATAATGTCGTAGGGATATCCTTAATTGCAATTTTGTTAGAAAACATAAAATTTACAAAGCTTTTAAAATTTTTTTTTTTAAAACTTCGATTAAGAAAGGGGGTTACTTTTTCTGGGTCTCTTTAAAGTAATAGCTTGTGGGGTTTTTCAAGTGGAGACCAGCTATGATTACAGGACATGGTAGTTTAGGGTTAAGATTAAGAACTTTTCAAGAAGATACCGATATAAGACAATGTCGATAAGGATTGCTGTAATTTTTTTTTGTGTTATTGATGGAGGATGTAAAGCAGATAATCTTCAAGCAGATGCTAGAAATCACTATAGAAGCATTAAAGTAAGGATATCATCATTGATGACATTTGGCAGTAAGATGACTCTGGAAAGAGGGTTTAAAAGAGAGTCAAAAAGTAGAGGTTAATTACAGGACTTCCTTGAGAATCGTTATTTATTATTATACTCCTAGCTTGTAAGCAGTGCAAAAAAAAAAACGGTCATGAAAAACTCAAGATAACATAATTATTAAGTTAAGAGACGTATTTGCTTGTAATGTTAGAAGGTTTTTTATAAATTTTAACTTTCAAAGTTAGAATAATATTTTGTCAGAATAATTTTATTTTTTTTAAAAGAAAATTCTATTAAAATTCCTTATTGTTGATTTTTATTATACATAGTTTTTCCAAAAACATCACGTGAAAATCTATTTAAAATCAAGAACAAAAAGTCAATAATAAAAAATAAAGAAAATTAAATTTGTTTTTACGTAAAGGACACTAATTTTAGATTAAATAAAAATTAATTGCATTCGATATCTTTAACTATGTTATCAAATAACAATGAATTCTAGTGGAAAAGGACTAACTGAAATAATTACATTAATACAAAAAAAAAAAAAAAGCTTACAAATTTTAGCTAACATATGAGAATTCGTGGGCGAATAATAATATCTTGACTTGTAATTTATAGATTTTGCTTAAATTAAATTATGATAAATGTATCCTTTTTTGTGTAAAAATAAAGGTTATTCTCATGTGGTTCATTCCTGAAATATATAATATTTACCAATTGTCTAAAACCTACACTCAATTTTTTCATAAAATTACATTTGTTGAATTTCTTTAGTTTTTTTTTTCTCCTTAAAGATTTGAAAAAAAGGGTATACATACGTTATTTTGACGATTGCATTGGTTACTATTGGTCATATATACATACATACCTTCTAAAGTTTATTTGATTAGATTTTTCTTGATGTAGATTTTTTGTTTAGGTCTTTTTAAATTTTTGTTTAATTGTTTTTTATTTTTATGTTTTTTTTTTTGTTACAGATATCAAATAGTACAACCTTATTCAGATGTTTACAAATGAAGTCCTTAAAAATTTTTGATAATATGATTTCATCAAATGTAATAACAATTATCGATGGAATTGAATTGATACGTTATCCTGAACAATCTGAAATTAAGTTTGTATTAGTTGTTGTTTTTTTTTTTTTTTTAATTTTCTTGAAAATTTTTCTATTTATAGATAATTCACTTATGAAACATAATGTCTATAATTTTTTTGTTGTTTCTTTTTTTTTGTTCATTTGTTTAGAGATCAAATAATTCCATTGAATTTTAATGAAATTTTTTTAAATAAAAATAATGTATATTTTGGCACGTGGATGAATCACGTTTTAAATAGAATTCATGAGATTATTTCAACTTATATACTAAAAATTGATATACAGAAAATTTTATCAAATACAAAAGATATTCAAGGTATGTTTGTTTATGTGTTATTATACCTACATTTAATTATTATATTGCATTCTATAATTTTTTTTTTAAAATTATATCTAATAAAAAAAAGATGTCACCTATAGATATTATTTTTTTGTAAAATGATAATTGAAAACAAGAAAAAAAAAAAAAACAAACAAACATAACAATAATAAAAAAGAATTATACATTGTAAGAATTTCATGTTAGATAATTATTTTTTTAAATTTTTGTTTTTGTTTTTTTTTTTTAGAAGATGAAATCGTAAATGGTCGTCATCGTAGATATAAAAATCATATGTTAACTTTTATGGTATTTGGTGTTACAGCACTTGGAATGATATTAGTACCGATGGGTTTTCAATTTCTTGCTGTTTTAGGTGGTAAAGCTTTATTACTAGCAAAAATGGCATTACTTTTAGCATCAATAAGTGGTTTGAAAAGGGTAAGATGAAAAGGATGAAAGACCTTTTTTTTATTAGGTTTTTCCTTTCTCTTTTTCTAACGTAAGAATTGAGGTTGTATGTGAAAATGCGAGATTATAATTAAAGAACATCTTTAAAACGTGAATAATAAAAAAAAATGTTAAAAAAATAATTTATTTTTGAAATGATCTAAATAATCAATGTTTGTTAATTTAATATGCTGAATATTTTCAAATGTGCTTTGAAAGCATTTCCATAGAAACATTTATTTATTTTTTTTAATTAAATCATTAAATTTGATCAATTGTGATAATATTTGTTTGCTATATGCAAATTAAAAAAAATAATTGTCTTTTAAACATTTACGAGGTTGTTCAATAATAACACTGGGCAGGTTAATTTTGTTCAGACTGACAGACGTACATACATATATGTGTATCTGTAAAACATACACATAGTTTGAGATTTTTTTTTTCTTTTATAGAATTGTATTTCAGCATATTTTGAGCCAAATATTTATTGAAAGATTTTGTTCAAAACTGGGTTGTATGAAATCTTGTGTTTTATTTAATTTTCAGGATAAAATGAGGTTAAAAATGTTGAACTTCTTCATTGCTTTTTACCCATTTCGTCCTTTTGGTTGAGAATGATGATACACAATGAAATTTTAAAGAGAACATAACAACAAAGATTTAAGTATGAAAATAAGTGCTGAAATACAGCTTTTCAAAACAAACAAAAAATTCAAAAGTTCCTTTACAAATGTTGAACCCTTCAATGCGCAATGAAGGAATTGATGTAGTCCAAAATGTATTTCAAAAAATGTTCAAAGTCAAATGTTATATTTCTAAGGTTAAAAATCATAGTTCATACGTCATTAAAAATAAATTAATAATTTACATAATCAAAAAAAAAAAAAATTAAATCATAAAAAATCCAATTAAAAACTAAAATACAAGAGATTTTATATTAAAAGGCTCTTGATTGAAATATTTTGAAGGTTAATGCAATGCTATAATTTATTCCTTTTTAAAAATATCTTTATCTTATTCTTTCTGATCTCTAACTTTCAGTACAGTAATTGTGAAGGTCATTAGGATAATCTAAAAAATATATTTAAATGAAAATCCGTGCAAGTAACGTGAAAATCAGTAATTTGTAATTTTTAAATCAACTTTTCATGATAATTTTAATTTTCTCATCGGTTTTCTTCCCATTCTTCATATTTGTTTCTTTCTTTTCTACCCTTTTTTAATTTTTTCCCTTAAAAACTATTGAATTTTTTTATTATTTAAAAATTTCTTCAATTTCTTTTCAAATTTTTATTTATTTCTTCAAATTTAGATTGCTACTAGTGGAATCCATTATGGACTTTATCACGTACCAGAACCATATCCTTACGGGTATCACGATAGGAATGAATACAATCATCCAAGAGAACAAAAAGAAGGGATAACAGATTTTTAATCAGAAAACTTAAAATGAAAAACAAATATATACTATTTGTTGACTTTAAATATTTCATAAAAAAATTGTTTTTTTTCTTCTATTTAATGAATAAGAAAAATATAGTATTTTATTTATTTTATTTTTTCAAAGATACGTACATATATGTATATTAATATCTTTTGTATTGAAAATTTATTAATTGTTTCATCGTTTCTTCAGAAATATACTCATTTATTGTTTGCGTCAGATATGAAAATTAAATCTTCACATATCAGAAAATTTTCACATGAAAAAATATTAGAATTTCTATAAAGTAATTAGTGATTTGTACATATATAATAACTATACAGTCTTTTTTTATTTTCTTTAAATACACTTGTTCAAACTTCAAAATTCTGAGTCAGTAATTTTTTTTTTAAATTTATTGCTGACGTCACAGACGAATGTTTAATATAATTTTAATTTTTCGAACATAATTTTTTTTTTTTAATTGTTAACTGATTAATAAGACAAAAGTTAGAGAAAAATTAATGAAAATAAAAAAAACTTAGAAAAAAAAACTAATAATAAATTTTTCATTGTTTATTTTACCTTTAATTCATTTATAATACATTTTTAACTGCCAAATATTTAAATTTAATTGTTTATTTTCTATTATATAGCAAAACAAAAACAAAACACAAAAATAAATCATATAAAATTGAATGAAAATGATTTTATGAAAATTTACCATTAACGTATTTGATATTAAGTATTTAATGAATGCCAACAAGTGTTTTTCTATTCGGTATATTTCGTATGAAACAGGATATCGGCTGTATATATGTATACATATGTATACTAAAAAAAAAAAATGTATATAAAAAGTTTGTAGATTATCATTTTATCATTTAGTCGATGTTTGTCCTCAAAACGGTTCAAACAAACATAAAATAACAGGCAATGTTAATATATTTTCTTTTCTAAATTAAATATAAAAATTTGAAAAACAGTATTTTATTTTCTTGATTTTGAATTTAATAAATTGTAGAAAAATAAAATTGAAAAAAAAAAAATAAAAATAAAAAACAATAATTTGAAAGCTCAATTGAAATTTGAAATTTTTAATTTTTCTTTATAAATTTTTCAAAAAATATATTTGAATTATTAAATTGAAAATAAACAAAAAAAAAGTAATTTTTGTCAGTTACAAACTAGATTTTGTATTTAAAAACCGAATAAAAGATAAAGTGAATTAAACACGTGATTTCAATTAATACCTAAATATAGTAAACAAAAAAACAGATACAGAGTACGAATTTAATTGTAAATTTTGTATGTGAACGTTGGTTTATTTTTTGATTCTTGAATAAATTGGTTTTTCAAAAAAAAAAAAAAAATTGTCGTCATGAAAGCTGTTTTTCTTTTCGTTTTAATGATAATTTTCTCAAATGCACAGGTAAGAATTGTAATGTTTATTTTTTTTTTACTGGAGTTTTAATATAATTTTATAATTTTTTTTACATTATTGGTGTTCTATTTTTTAAATTAAGGTAAATACCATTTTCAATCTTATTTAAAAAATGGTTTTTCTCCCTTAATTTTCTTTTAAATATTGAATATTTTCACAATTTTTTCTTTTTCGGAAATTCACATACTTTTTTTGCTTTATCGGCTAAAAGTTTTTAGAAAACATATTTGTGAAAAAGTACCTATTTTATGTCCCAAAAACGGATTTGTTTCTTCAAAAGTTTTAATTAAATTTTTTTTTTTTTTTAAAGTGAATTATATTTTATTTTCCTTATTTTTTTTTTCAAATCCAATCTTTTTTATTTTTGATAAATGTGAGTAATTTTGAAAAACGAAAACTGTTTTTATGTCCTTAAAATTTTGAATAGTTAGTTAGTAAAATCTAAAGAAAATTATGTCCTTATTGTGAAATAGATTGTTATAGGCTATTGTTGCATTTCTTCTGAAATAATTAAATGACCTTTGTTCGCCATAGCGTATTTACCAGTATTTGTCTTCTTATTAAAATTACAAAATATTCGTTTTTATTTTTAAAAATAAATTAAAGAATTTTTTTAAAAATTGAAAAAAAAAAATTGTTGATTCTAAATGTTTCTTAATTTTATTTTATTTAAAAAAAAAACAAGAGAATTTACAAATTTTCATCCTATACATTTTGATTTTGAAAATCAACAGAAAATATTTAAAATTAAAATAATATTCTTAGAGAAAATAGGGTCATTACTTAAACTTTTTATGAAGGTATCTAGAAGAAAATAAAACTAAATGTCATGTTTTTGGAAAGATTTCCTTCTGAGAATAAAATCAATTAATTGTTAGAAAAATGTTAATTGTTTTTCAAATACGAATAATTGAAAAAGTATTTATTGATATGAAAAAAATAACAGATGGAAAAAGAAAAAATTCAAGTGGGTGTGGGTGATTATCTATTTATTATCTATTGATATTCATATAATTGTAACAGATTTTTGGATTGTTAAAAAAAATTCCAGATAAAAAAATACTTTTTTTTTTCGATGTAACAAGTATATTTTTTTTTTTATTAATTAAAAAACGAAACACATTATGAATAAATTAGTTCTATCGTGCAGTATATTCACTACGTTGTGACACATGAAAAAATGAAAATAAAATGAAAAAAAAAAATAAAGTTTTCTCAAGAACTGTTAATCAAGGAATTTTCTTAATGCTATAGATACTAGAAAAATTAGGTTTTTTCTCTAACAATCTGATATTTTAGTTTTATTGTCAAAATTCAAAAAATATGAATTGATTTTCATCTGAATTATGCATTTAAAAAACTTTTCTCGATAAATTTCTATTTTGTTTCAATAATTTTAATTCTTTTTCGGTTTTTTATTATTTAATAAAAAATATGGATAAAAATCATTATTTTTATGAACTTAATAGTATACGTGAATTTTTTCAATTACTAAATTGAAACACAAAAAAAAAAAAAGTTAAAATAAGTATTTTCCAACTAGCATGTAAATTAATGAATAAAATAATGATACTATCGTCACATATGACACATACTCGTACTTTGAGATTCCTGATCCACATATGAGATTATTTCTGGAAGTATTACTTATGTAATCAATATATAATCAATTTAGTAATCAATATACGAGTACTTTGTTTTTTTTTTGTTAAATACTTCATATAAAGTAATTTAATAAAACTTAAAAAAAAAGGACAAAAATTTCATTAGTTATTTTCAGAAGGCAGAAAATACATATGATATATATTTTTTTTGTAAAAAAAAACAAACAAAAATAGAAAACATACATTTTATCTAAAGAATTTATATCAAATTTTTGTAATTGCTAAAAAAAATTATCCAATAAATTTGCTAATAAATGAAATTTAATAAAATCTTATAAAAAAATTTTCTTAATGAAATTTTATTTTATTTTCAAGTTTATCGTAGTAGGTGGATTTTTTTTTTTTTCGTAATGAAAAAAAATAAAATTTACTATAATTGAACTAGGAACAAGGAATGTTGAAAATGTTTTTCAAATGTTAAACATCCTTGTTTTATTTTTCTTATATTTTCTTTATTGTGAAAATT
This sequence comes from Bombylius discolor, assembly GCA_939192795.1. Taxonomy (NCBI): domain Eukaryota; kingdom Metazoa; phylum Arthropoda; class Insecta; order Diptera; family Bombyliidae; genus Bombylius; species Bombylius discolor. The sequence continues at coordinate 12,923,194 of OW584241.1, read as the reverse complement.
TTCAAAATAATAATGTAAAATTAACGAGAAAAAATTCTTAATTATTGTTTTTATTAGATTTTAAATTGACGTAGATTTTATTAGTCCACTTAAAACCGTTTTTTTAAAAATTCTATTAAAGAAAAATATTTGAAAAAACTGTTCTATTTATTAATTTCTAATATTAATATAATTATTAAGGAAGTAAATAAGGAAGTAAATAAATAATATTACACTGTACCTAATTTTCATTGTTTATTTCTTTTAGAATACAAATATGTGGGTAAACATTTGAATATACATATTACACTGGTATATTCTCATCGTTATTTTTGTCAGTTTCATTCATATAATTTTTCAGTTATTCAATTTTCTTTTATAGAGATATTTATTATCATTGATTTATATTTGAATATTTGTGTAAGTTATTTGTATATTTTTTATAAAAATAAAAACTGTAAAAAGATACTTATTTTTTTTTAGAACTACTTACGTGGTTTTTTCAATTTTCAGATATTTTCCTTTATGTTTTTGGCATAATAATTTAAATAATTTAAATTACAATTAAATTTAGTAATATATATTTTTTTTTCGACTTAAGCTTTTTCAATCAAAATAACAGTGCTAAAAAGTTAGAATAAAAAGGATGAAAAGGGTCATTTAAATGTAATAAAGATATCTTAAAATAAATAAATGTTTTTTTTTTTTAATATTAAATAATTGAAACAATTTCAATTTATGACGTGCTAAAAATTTCATAATTAATATATTTTTTCATATCGAAGAAAAAGTTAAAAATAAAATTGAAAAAAGGAAGGTTTTTCTGTTTGTTTCTGTCTTTTTTAATTTTCAAGACTTGTTATTTATTTATTCAGTGAAGAAAAATGTTTTTATGATGATACATTTTTTTTTTTTTTAAATTCGAACAAACTTTCTGTGGGTTTTAATAGCTTTCATAAAGATAAGATAATTAATTTTTATTAAAAGTGGGTATTTTTATCTTTTATTTTCTCATTTTGTAGAAAAAATTCATGGAATTTAATTTTATTGGCGTGAATAACCGTCAATTTAGAAATAGTATGTTAATAAAAAATAAATAATATTTACAAACAATTTCTAACATTTTTGGCATATTTTTGTGATGATAAATTTTAATTATTATGTTATTTTGTCACTTTTTTAGAATTTTGATTTAACCGCTTAATGGGAATTTTATTTTTATCAGAAGTGTGTACTAAGCTGTAAATTAATTATTATAAGAGCTTTAATATGACAATAATTTTTTAGAGCGATTTTCCAAGCAAGAACGTTTTTTCCATCTGAATTGTGATTTTTCAAGAGTAATTTTATTTTGATCATTTGAAAATTGGGATTCGAGAAAAAATTGAGCACAATGCAGAAATAATTTTTGTTCAAATAAATTTAAAAAGCTCTTCAAAATGTCCTCTGTAGCGGCAACACTATTTTGTAATTATTAAAATTATAAATCATAATTATTTTATCATCTTTATCATTAACCGTAACAATGATAAAGATGATAAAGAGAAAAAATCAATACAGTGATTATCGGTACCGGGTACCCACATTATATCATTTTTTTCAATCTTTCTTTTTCGTTGCAGCCTCCACCCGATACACACGTAATTTAATTTAGTGATTAGTTAAATAAATAATTAATAAAATTATAAAGGTTTTTTATTTATTAATTACACCACGGCACATCCTCTATTATTGAATTTCAATTAAATACGTTTTTAAACTAAAAATTCCTTCAATTTAAATTCCTTTTCTCATCTTCAGCTTTCCTGAAAGAAATTCCTTTATTTTTAGGCGAATCCTTAAACGAAATTTGTGTGTATATTTTATTATTTTGCGTTAAAAAAAGGGATTAATGTTCATTGGAAGGAAATAAACTGAATAAAAAAAGGATTAAAATCATAAAAATTGTTTTAGATACTTTATATTTACGTAATAATTCTAATTTATTTTAAAATTTCTCTAAATATATAAATTCTATCTAAATCCAGTTTAAATAATGAAAGCCATCAGAAAAATAAATTAAACAAATAATTTAAAAAAATTAGGAATAGATTATGAATTTTTTGTTTTTGCGTAATAATATGATTTTTGATCAACAACAACAGATTATGTTTTAACAACAAAAATTTAATCTTTTTATTGTTTACTCTAAAATTTAAAGTATCTTGCCTCAAGGATGTAATTTTATAAGAAGTTATACGTATGTATTTACATATATTTATGTTTTCATGTAAATTATAAAATAACAATCTGAGATTACCGAATATTAAATTCAACGTATCTATCATATTTTAATTTCCTTATATTGGGTTATACATATATGTAATTGTGTAGGTAGCCTATGAACAAGTACATATTTAAAAAAAAGTAATGTACGCAAAATGTACGCTTTTATATGTTCTAGGTTATATATAGACTTCAGTACTTCCTTGAAAATTCTCATTAAAATTTCTTTTGTTATTCAAAACATTTACACAGATCCATGATTTTGTAATTTTCAAAACAGTGATTTATAAAAATAAATAAAATATTAACCTTGTTCTTTTATTTATGCGTAAAAATATTCTTCACAAATTTAATTTACATTTTTTTTTTGCTCTAAGGGTCCATCTTTTGAATAAAAAATCTTTCAAAGGTACGTGCTAAATAATTTTTATTTAAACCAATTTTAATATGAATTTCATATCTTTTGTGGTGAAAATTAATTTTTCCGTAAAATAAAAAAAAGTTAATCAATAAAAGAAATTATAAAAAAATCTTTAGCATGAAATTAATTTTTTTTTTGTTTTTCACCTATTGTTTTTATGATTGTGATATTTTTCTTGTAGATTTTAGAATACAAATTTTAAATTGTTCATAAAATATGATAATTTATTTTTGAAATGTTTTCTTATGAATTCACATTTAAATTATGGGAAAAAAATATTTTATTTATTTTAAAAAAATGAAATATAAGCGATATTTATTGAAATGTATAAGAAAAAAATTTTATTTGTATTTAATTGATTTTTAAAAATTTAATTTTAAAATAAATTACTTACTTTAAATTATCAGTAGAGAATACATTCTGTGAAAACAAATTAACCGGAATTTAAAAGTCTTGTGAACGACTCGTCATGATTCAGTTTGTTTTGTTACATTAGCTATGTTCAAGAGTGTTTTGCGATTATCGACCAGCACCATATTCGCTTGATAAAAAGGAAACTCATTCTTCGTTTGCATTCTTCTTCTTCTTCGATGTTATTTTAGCCCTAATCGAGCCAAGGCTTTCTTCTGCTTTGACTTCCAGAGAATTCAATCCATTCAACAATTTTCCACTTGTTAACTTGCAATAGGTACTTTGCATCAAAGCTTTCTTCGCTCTCCTCAAATGGTCCTGATATTGTACAGCTTGTTTTTTTTTAATGCTCCAAATATTCTCAAAAGGACACTCTTATGAGTGTCTACGCTTCCCATCTATGTATATAGTATATAACATCATTACGAAGCAGTGATTTATAAAGTGTTTTTTCAGTCTTACGGAGGATATATCTGAACTTCATTTTAAAAAGCAATGAGAAATACATCTTGTTTGCTATGCTTTGATTCTTGTCTTTATATCTTTTTCTTCAATTGCATTACCATATTAGAATCTTTCAGGAAATTTCTGATTTTCAATTTTTTTTTTTTAAATTTAAAATCATAAATTAAAGTCATATTTATTGATAAAATTCCTTTGGGAAATTTGAATTCAGATTAATTTTCTTTGAATAGACAAACCATTTGAGAATATTATTGCTTTTTATTAAAATCCATAAATAAATAAAAAATATACAATTTCCTCTTTAACCGTAATAATTATATAACAACATCATAATTATCTTTATGATTATTTTATTAATTGTTACCATTTACCACATAAATTTCAAAATATCTAATATCATATTTATTTTAGGTATTTATTTTACTATAGTGTATCATATAAATACATACATATTGTTAAATTTTCCGCCAACACACACACACACACACACACATTCTAAAATAACAATTTTCATTCAAGTGTTCAAGCCAAACAAAAATATAATTCCAAAAACAAAAAATGAAGGAGAAAAAAAAAATTAGATTACATAAAGAAATTACACATATTAATTGTTGTATATAAATAACAAAGTTTACTATACATACATATATACTATATATGTATATGTATGCGTTGATGATATTTAGATTATGTATTGTATATGAAAACATTTCGATTAATTGTGATAATATCTTTATCAAAGTAATTTAACTCCTGCTAAGCTACACATATACATAAGCATAATTAAAATGATACACTACAAACATATAGGTATGATAATAAGTAAAGTAGGCAAAGGCATCCTTGAATTGATGACAAACTACAGAGAGATAATTAAACAACTTATTTTTGGAAGGATTCTATGTAATATGATGGTTATATCATTCATACACGCATACAAATAAATACAAAAAAAAAATCTAGATACACACATGAATAATTTATACATAATAAACTACTCAATTTTATAAACAGAGTATCATTTTTACATCAAATACAGAATTTATAGTCTTTTAATGAAAATTCACACCGTTTATAACGCAAATTCTACTTTTTTTTTCATTTTGGTTTAAGTATCTATAAAATTAAACATCAAATGATATTGTATCTAAATATAAAAAGAAAAACTTTCTGAAAGATTATGAAATATAAATTTATAATGATTAAATTGTTATGAGTTCTTATTTTATCTTGCGGTATTACATATTCATTTTGATCATAGAATTTTTTCGAATTTTTTCATATGCGTAAAATATCTAAAAATTTACAGGATTATTTACAAAAAAAAAAAGATAAAAATTAAAAAGCAAAACATATAACAATCTCATGTTATTTTTAAATATATACGTACATATGTATACAATTATCATGTAGATCAAGGATTTCAACAAATACAAAAAAAAAAGGAAGAAATAGATTCTTATTATGGTAAATAGAAATATGAGAAATTATATAAAAATCTTTAAATCCAACATTTTGAAATACAAATAGAATTAAAAATATGCACGTATACACAAAATAAATTGCGAGATAAAATTAATTTGATATTATTGCGCCTACATGATACACACATAAGTACTTATGTATGTTCATAAGTATTTATGATGAAAAAAAGTGTAAGATATCATTTACAGAGTGTGAATAAATGAATGATTATAAGTGTAATTTTTTTTATGTTATTTTTGTGATTTGAAAAATTACTTTAATAAAATTTAAATTAATTTAAAAAAAAAAAATTGTGTTTTATAAGTTTTCCTGGTACTTAATTCTTGAAAATGTGGGTGAAATAAATAGCTATAGAAAATCTGATTTAAGTTCAAGATAAAGAATATGTTGTTTTGCTTTTTTTTTTGTTTTGAAAATTTGTAGAGATTTCTAATCTTATTTAAAAAAAAAAACACATTAAAAAATGAACCCACACAAATTGTAAATCATTATAGGATTGAAATGTATGTAAAAGTATAATCAGTCTAATTTTTAGTGTTAAGTGGATTAAAATTTAATTCATTAAGGATTAAAATATAACTTTTAAAGATATTAAATTTTATTTTTGTCTTAATATTCAAATTTATTATCTAGTGAAATCGGGATGAAGAGCATAAAATTGTATTTGAGATAAAAATAAAGAGCATTTCACATGTAGAAAATAAAAATTCATTCAATTTCTTACAGTTATACTCTTAAAAAATAGTTTTTTTAAGCAGCTTTTTTGTGGCTGGATAAATTTGCACAGCGATTAGGCGTCTTTTTAAATAAATCTTTTTTTTTTGATTATTTATACCACTATGGCAAGCTTGGCAAGAGAAGGTAATCATTTTATCAAGCGAACTGTGAGTTATTCACAGAAGGTCCATATTTGGAAATGATTTAATTCCTGGGGCAATGGCAACCTTTATTGCCTAATATGAACTCTAAAGTAAAAATAAAAACTACAAAGACTTACTCCCTCTGTGATAAAAAAAAAAGTCTGAATTTAATTAATTTGATATTTTAAAATTATTAATTGAAAAATTTATATTTTCACTTAAAATATTATTGAAATCTCTGAAAAAGGGAAAGATACAAAGAGTAGGTGAATAATTGTTTGGCTAAGAGTTATAATTAAAAAAAAGACTTTATTATGAAAAAAATTAACTTAAAAAACCTTTTAAAAGTATGACAGATTAAATTACATTTTTTGTTTTTTTGTTTTTATGGATGGAGGCAAATGTCCTGATTTCATAGTAAACAACTTGAAAAATGTGGTGACTAAAAAATAAAATACTTAATAAAAAACAATAAATTTTCAATTATCTTGATAAAATATGTAAATTTTTCTCATACATATTAAAAATGTATTTTATTTAAAAAAAGATTGAAACATTTAAGATAAATGAAAAATTGTATATTGGAAAAAAATATCCTTGTATAGTGAGTAGAATAAGCAAGGACTTTTGTTTTGTAAGTAGTGAGTCCAATAAGCAAAAAACTTTTGTTTTTCAAATTTTATTTCAAAATAATTATGTAAATTTAATTTTTATTTTTTATATATTTTATGAAATTTATTAGATACTCAAAAGTTCTGATTGTATCAATAATTTTTTTTAAATTTTATTTTAATAAGCTTATTTCTTTTTTTTCTTTTTTTTGACTTTATTTTTGCATGATTATGTCTATAAATTTATCTCTTTAAAAACTAATAAGAAAGAATAAAACAACATTAGATTTGTCTGCGAATTTTTAATGCATTCTAAAAATATCCTTTTTATTATGAAACAGAAGAAACATTTTGTTTTTAAAAAAAAAGTTATTAAGAAAAACTTTTATTTGAAAAGAAATGAAAAGAGATACATTAACAAAAAACATGTATGACAAACTTTTCACAAACAAAGTTAAAGAGTTAAATACATACAGAAATAAAAAAAAAACAGAAATTTATTTTTATTGAAAATAAATGTTGTTTTTCTTCAATATTTTTTATAATGGATGATTTTTGAAACATTTCAATGTCATCATCATGATTTGTCAGACATTTTATGTAATCTTTTGATAGATTTCTATCATATTTTATTTAGATATTCATACATATGTATGTACAACATATTTTTCTTTCATATATTTTTATAATAGAGAAAAAAGTTGTCTATTCATTGAAAAATTTTATATCTAAGGACATTCAATAAAGATGTATTTTTCAAAAATTGTAATAAAATTTTATAGAAATATCTTTAATTTGTTAATGGTCTTCAACAATGAATTTGTTTCCATAATAGAAATCTATTCTAAAACATTTTTACAAAAAAAAAAAAAAAAAAAAATTCATTTTTCACAGTAAACACAATATTTTTGTAGATTGCAGTAAAAGGATGCTTCTACGATCTGTTTAATTTCATTAAAAAAAAATCATCGTAAATATTGTTGAATTATTTTTTTCCAAATACACAAAATATATTTTCAAGCATTTCAATTTATTTCTCCTTAAATTTTAAAAGAAAAAAAAAATTATTAAATTGAAATTGTTTATTTCCATTTACCTTGATTCTTTCTATTTTTATTTCTTTTTTATTAAATTTAATAAAGTGTGAATGTTGCAATTTATATACAAAGTATAATTTTTCTTTATTTTATTTTTTCATACTTTTTCTTATTGTAATTTTTACACTTAACTTTTATTGTTCATGATTTACGTTATTTAATGGAATCAACAGGTGTAAAATATACAACAAGTAGAAGATACTTTAAGAAATTCATGTTGAAAGATTTAAAATTTCAACAAAATAAAAAATAAAACGAAAACGATTAGAAAAATGGAAAATAACAAAATAAGGATGTGTGTTCATATAAATGGTATATGGATTTAGTTATGTGGGTGTCTTAAGGATCATTTATAGTAAAAAGGATTTCATGTAAAGCTTACTCAATCTTTAAATATTTTCAAAACAAAATAGGTGAAAAGTGAGATGGAGATTATTCGTTGTTTTATAGAAAAAAACATGTGTGTAATATACCTAGAATTGGTTTCTATTTTTTTTTTTTTTTTTTCGAAAATATGGTAAAGGTAATTTGTTATTTAAAAATAAAACACATTCTATTTATAGTCTACAAATACTTAAAACAATAAACTCAAATTCATACTTTTTTTTCTATGAAATTTTTGAATTGTTTTTTCTTTTTTTTTTCTTTTAAAGGATTTTATTGTTTTAAAATAATATTTTTATTTCATTTATTTTTCAGGCATGGCCTCAAGTGAGAAATCCTTTTGAACTTATGACACCACCAATACAAGTTCATAATATAACAGGTAAGAAACATACATATATTTTGTTTTGTATTTTTTCTGGAGAATTGCAAATTTATTTTCTTTATAATTTTTTTAATGGAACAAATTCTCAAGATATAGATTTTAAGAATTTTTTTCTATTTAAATTTGATAATATATTTTTACCATTTGGCTAATTTTTCTATATTTTCAAAAATAAAAAACAAAAAAAAAAACATTTCATTGTATCAAAACAAAAGAGATTTTTAGCATCAAGAAAATGTTACTCAACTTTAAAGGATTAAAATGTGAATGGACTGGAATACAATAAAAAAATCAATTATCTTCTTTAAATATTTTTACTTTTTTTTTTTCTGGAATCTATCATGAAAATATTTTATAATTTGTGAAATACTTAACTATAATTTATTAGGTATTAACTTATGTTAAGTAAAAATCTGTTATTTTTTTAATTTTATAGCTTACTCTTCAGATAGAATATATCCTTTTATTTACTTTCCAAATCAGACAACACAAGAGAAAAGAAAAGAAAAAAAAAAAAACAGACGAATATAATCATTCAAAGTGGGTATAGATAATTCTCATATTGTTTCAATTTTTTCATAATTTTTTTTTTGTATTCTACAAAAATATTTTATTTGTTCAATAAACTTTACTTATATCTTTTTTTATTTGATCTATTGAAGTGAATAAATAATCTTCTTTTTATTAAAATAAATTCCCCATAAAGAATTAATTTTTTATTAAATTTTTTGTGTATATGTATTTTCAATTATTTGAATATAATTTTTAATCAGTAAATAAATTTTATTACAATAAATAATAATATACATATATACAAAAAATTCTGAAATTTCAGGAATCTAAAATACAACACGTTTTATGTGCAATTCATGTAGAAAATTTGATTAAAATAGAAAGAATAAGTTTGTAAAAGCTTAAGACAGAAAAATGATATTTGTAGATCATATATTTGTTCATTTAGGCTCTGCAATTGCTTGGATTATTTGATCAAAATATATTGTTTTTCTTTGATCTTTTTCTGTTTTTAATTTATGCTCGTGTAAGCTTTTCATGTAAAAGTTCTCTTGTTTTAAATTAATTTGTGAAAAACGATAAGGTAATTAGACATTTGTGGGGTATTGTCGAAACATGAATTTATCAAACTTTCTAGTTTAAATTTTATATACTCAAAACAGATTCCAGCTGAGGCAAAATCTATCGATTCCTCTTTGTGTTGAAATTAATTTTCATGGTATCGAATCCATTTCCATTCCATGGAAAAAAAATTATTAATTTTTCAATGATGATAACTGAAGTATTTATCTCTAACACGAGATTTTCAATTAAATTCTACGCCAATTCTAGGTGTCACAGTTACAGATACAGGTTTTACAGATAGGTATTACTATAGTAGGTGTTCTAATGAGATTCAAAGTATTATGCTTTCGAAATACCTACATATTTCCTAAGAATACAAGATATTTTAGAAAAATCCATGAATTTCATCTGAAGCCACCTTCTGAGTGTATCTACATATATTAAAATCTTTTATTAACAATAACATCTTATGTGTAGAAGTTTAAATGGACATGTATAAATACGCTGTTGCCAACAAAGGTTCTATAAAGCAATATATTCCGTTGTAATTCATCACTTCAAAAAATAAATTGTCGTGAAATATTGAATTATCTTACCACTTTTTAATTGAATCCAAAACAACCCCACCACCTTATTTAATAATTTTCTGAAAAATTTATGAAAAATCGTATCATATTTTTTTTTATTAAATCATTCAATTAAGAAAATTTATAGACTAATATATGTACGTACATATGTATGTATGTATATTTTATTGCGAATCAATTAATAAAAGTAATGAATATTATTTAATTGCAATTTCTTTGAATTTTTATTATTATTGAATTTTTATTTTCCAATATCAACAGGTGGTGTATCGTATCGTTATGTTTTTTTTTTAATTATTTTTAAAAACTTTCACATATCTGAATTATAAATTTTTCAAATAAAAAATTAATATGATCGATGATATAATTTAACAATTAATAAGTTGCAATGTTGTTGTATTTTGTATAGTCTTTAAATTTTTACGACTTACTCACATTCTGATTATATGGTACATACATGAATAATAATTATTTTTAATGACATTATCCATTTAAATAAATGTTCAAATATTAATTTTTTTTTTTTTATTATTAAATTTATTTTATTGAATATTAATGTTTATTTTTTTTTTTTTTTTTGAAAAAATTTTATTGTATAACCGAAAAGTAAAATAAATTAATAAAGTTTATTTATGTATGTGTACTTTGACTTTAGACAAATAAAATAAAGAACAAAAAAAAATACTTAAATATAAAAAATAAAAATTGCTTTTAAAAGTTAATTTCAATAAAATTATGATTTTTTTATTAATAATTCATTTGAATTTAAAAGGCAAAACTTGAAAAAAAAAACCAACAAAGTAAATTGAATAAATTAGCAAATATTAATATGAACAAAAATAATGTGATGGACTTTTTAAAGTGAACTTATTATGTTTCTTTTTTTTTAATTTTATTTATTCACTTTTTTTTTTGCATTTTAAAATTAATGAAAACTTTTCTCGTTAAATAATTAAAATTTAAATAAAAAAAAGAAAGTTATAAATTATATTTGTTTTTTCTTGTATCATTTTACATTTATTAGATTGTAGGTGGAAATTTGTATATAGAAAAAGGCGATATGTTTGTTCATTTACTAAAAAAAAAAAAAAGGTTTATTATGTAAATTATTTTCATTGCTTTTTAAATTATTTTAATATTTTATATTTGATAAATTCTCATTCTAAGAAATTAAAAAGTATTTAAAAATAAAAAGAACAATTTACATTTTTTTTTAAACTCGGTGAGGTTATTTAAGATCAACAAATTTTTAAAAAAAGGTTAAAAAGTCAAAAATTTAAAATTCCTAAAATTGTAAATATAATTTTTTGTTGAGGGTGATATCTTGTTTTTTATTTTTTATTATTTTTTTTTTTTCAAACTTCATTCCAAGTATGTACTGCTATAGATATGAAAACAATAATTAGACAAATGTACAAATTTTGAGAAAGAAAATATTCTACTCCCACAAGTGGTCATTCTTAAACCCACTTTATAAAAGATACATCAAATTTATTCATTTGCCACACATTTTGTCACACATTTTTCAATCAGTATTCAATATTTTCTGAAAATAATTTTTATGTGGAAAAAGGAAAAAAGAAAATTGAAAAACAATTTAACGTGGGTTGTAAATAACAAAGTTGTCATTGGATAACAAATATAAAGATTATGATTATATGATGAGGCTAATGACGTATCATAATTTAATTGTAATTTTGTGACTACTGAATATACATATATATTTTTTTAACATATGTTAAAGATTCAATTTTAATGTTGGGGTGATAGTGTAATTTCTAGGAAAAATTTATGCTCAACTGAATATTCAATTTTGAAAAACAAAAAAGGTTATACATATGTGTATTTCGTTTTTTTTTTCAGATTGTATGCATGTTACATCAGAAAGTGGTGATTTTGTATTTCGTAAAATACCTCATCTAGAAAGATTAAATAGTCATCATCATGATACTGATGTAGATATTAATAATATTGTTGATTCTAAAAATGCAATGACTGTTTGTGGTCTTTATGTTATGGGTGAACCAGCAACTACAGTCGAAATAACAATGAAACATGTTGATGTTAATTGTGAAGATGGAGGATTATTGGGTGTAAGATAAAAAATATTTTTAAAAAAAAGGAGTAAAAAATTTATTTAAAAAAAAAATTGTTTTTTAATTTATTATAGTTTATTGATGGATGGGAACTTAATCATCAATATTTTCCAAGTCCAAAAGATCATCAAATAAGTTTAGATGATAGGACTACAGAATTTTGTAATGATTATTCAAAATGGTAAATTTGTTCTATGAAATTAGTTTATTTCTTTTTTTAGTTTAATTAAAATTTTCTAAATTGTTTTTTTTTTTTTTTTAAATTTTATGTAGGCCAATTGTTACATATAAAAAGACATTCCATTCAAGTCAAAATGCAGCATTACTTGCTTACAGGATACCTATAAAAGGTTCATTTATAGCTAGTGTACATTTTCACAGAAAAAATGAACGTGAGTAATTAAATTTTATTTATGTGTACGAAAACAGAAAAATAATCACGTTTTTCAATGATGATTTTCATATTTATATACAATACAATTAATTAATTATTTTTTATTTTTTGTTTTTTGTTTTTCATCAATTACATATATAGCATGTAATATATTGGTTCAGGATGTACCAGCATTATATACATTAAGTAATTTTGGTAATCGTAGAAATTGTACATTGTTGGCAATGTATCCGGCTGTTATATCAATAATAAATGTACATATTGGTGGAAGAATGGAAATTGATGCAAAAAATGTTAATTATGAGGTAAAATTAAATTAAACGTTTATTTGTTAATTTTATTTTTGTTTAAAATGAAAATTTAATGAAATTAATTTTGAATGAATTTGAGAAATAAAAATAAAGGAGTTTTATTTTTCTTTCAAATTAAAAGTGCCAAACTGGTGACCGTTTAGAAATTGGTGGTACTGCTGGTCTTGATACACATGATATGGAAATAGCAACTCAAGTTTGTGGTCATGATGATCATCAAGGTAAAAAATACTTATGTATATATATTTTTTTAAAAATAAACTTTTTTTTTTTAAATAATTATTTGATAAATAAAAAAAAAATAATTTGAATTTAGGTCCTGAACAATCAATTTATTGTGGTGTTACATCATTACGTTTAGTATCAAGTGGTAGATATATAAATAATGTAACAATATTAATACGTCAAGCAGATGAAAAGGATTTATCAATTTCAACATTAGTTTGTCCATTAAATTAAAAAGCAAAAAAAAAAAAAAAAGGATCATAAATTTTTAAAGAAAAATATAAGAAACAAAGAATTATTAAAATAAAATAACATAAAAAATTATTGAAAATTATTAAAAAACAAAATTATTATGATTAAAATCGCCATTTTTATCAAAAATAATGTATAATTTATTGGAATATTATAAATAATTTTGTTAAAAAAGTAATTGAAAAGTAAAAAATAGAAATATTTATTTAATAAAAATATATAATATACACACACAGGTAGAAAATTATTATGTGAATATATGTTGCAAAATAATCATAAAAAAAAAATATATAATAATAATAAAAGATGACTATATACATTAATATGTGCTTATGTATGTATAATTATGTAATTTATTTGTGGATAAATAAAAATTAATTAACAAAATCAGAAAGAAAAAAAAGATATACAAAATTTAAAAATATATTTATTTTTCTTTTTTTTAAACGAATGAAGGTAATCAATCTTATTGTTTTTTTTTTTAAATGAAGTATATTTATAATCTTTCAAAAAAAAAAAAACAAAAAAAATTCAAACACTTCAAATTCTTCAAAAGTACCGTTATATGATAAGAAACATAGAATTTCCTTAACACTCAATTGAATTTTAAAAAATTTTTGTCAAAAATCCGTTTTCAAAGCTGGAATATCTCCGGGTCATAAATAAACTATATTAGAAAAGCTTTTTCTCAATTATCAAAAAAAAAATATATACATATATGTATATATTCTTCACAAAAATTTCGAAAAATAATTTCTTTTCAAAAACTTTCTAATAAAGAAATTTTTTCCATCAAAATCTTTGAATTTAAAAAACTTTATAAAACTTTTTAAAAACTTTATAATTCATTAGAGTTCATACATGTTGGTTTACGCTCTCTTAAATAAATCAACTAAAATAATGATAATAATCATATATTTTTTTTTTTAAAAAAACTCTTTCGAGTTACATTTTATTCATCCCGATCACGTCATCTTAATTATTTAATGGTTTTTTTTTAATTATAAATTAAATTTTTCACCTTAAAAAGTTTTTATTATTCTCTTAAAAACTGAAAAAATTTAATGCTATAGAAAATTTTCAAATATCTTCGTTTAAAATTTTACCTTCTTCATCCATTTAAATCAATTTTAGAAATTATGATGAAATTAATCATAAAAGATATTTTAAAATAAATTTAATTCAATTATGTACACTAACAACATATAACATTGGACATTTTTTTTTTTTAATGTCAACTTTAATATTTTTGATAAACTACTTATTTTTTCCACCTACGTTAAATAAAAAATAAAAAACAGCAGGTATTTATGTAGAAAGGACGAGTGGAAAAAAAAAACTAACATCCCACTTTATTCATGTTCTTAAAAAAATTCATAGAAAAAATGTGTTTTATTTTCTATAAATATGTACATCAGGTGAGTACAATCTACTATTAAAAAAATTATAATTTATTTTTCCATGTATGACATATGAAAATATCCAGTTTGAACTATATATTTTTATGATAAACATGTTTTTTTATTATTTGTTTTTATCTCTTCTGACATTAAGGTATTATAGTATCTTTATATGCGGATTTATGTATCTTAACTTATGATTTTGGTATGCATAAAAAAAATAAAACTGATGGTTTTAAGTAGCTTTCTTTCATAATGCTTCCAACAGTCGTATATATATATTTTTTTTTATTCTATTCAGAACACATATTAATAATTCTTCTGAACTCGTATACTGTTATTTTTTGTTTGTTTGAATAAAACAAAATAAGCAACAAATGCAAAAAAAAAAAAAAAATGGATATACACCAGAAGTACTTGGAAAAGAAAAAACGAAAAAAGTTTTTATAACAAAAACAAAATTGACACAATGTTTAATAATTAAATAACAATGAATGAAATATAAAATGTGTAAGAGAGGGGGTATTAAATTCATATGAATAAATACAATTTTGTTAAAGATACGTGAGAAAATTACTTAATTCATATTTTACGGATAGTACGTCATACGATGTGATGTGTGATGTTTTGAAAATTGTATTTTTTGTTTTTATTTTATATTTGTGTGATTTTTATAAATGAAACTAATTTTTTTTTTATTTATATGTATGTGTACTAAACTGTTTTCTGTTGAAAAAGTAGAGAAGAAGGAATCATTAAGTATGCTTTTTATATTTTTTCATACTTATTTTTTAATTTTGTTTTCTTATTTTTAAAATTTCCAGAATTTACTATCAATCCTCAGAAACTTAAAAAAAAAAAAAAACTTATAATTGATTGAATTCATTATTTTACAAAATTCCTAATAATGTGGAGGATGGATGAGGAGGTTTTTATTTCAATTGAAATTTTCTTAGAACTATTTTAATTTTTATTTTATTTATTTCTTTTTGATTTTCAAAAAAATAAAATAAAAAATTAAAAAAAAGTTCAACATGACATGGGTTTTATATTTTATATTTCAAATCAAATTGTTTATTCAAATTTTTGTATTTTCATAAAATAATTTACCATTATGCATGTCTCTCAAAAAACAACAACACAAAATAAAAAAAGAAATATAAAAATTCATAAATCTATAGATAAAAATGTAAGATTCTAAGGATTGCAAGATTGTACGGACTAGCTATTTTTACTTTCAACTGATATTTAGAAGATTTTTCTTGTAAAAAAAAAGTCTTAAATTAAATTTGAAAATATTTTTAGATACAAATTTATTCAAAAAAAATTTAAGTAAACAAAAAGACCAAGTTTTATCACTCAAGAGGAATGAGAATAAAAAAAAAATTTATAAGGTATTTTAGATAAGTTTTGTTAAAAGTTTTGTATTTTCTTGTTATATTTTTGATCCTCACTATTTTGAATAACAAATTAAGGTAAACAATGGGATGTACGAATTTTATATTAACTTTAAATTACATTGTTTTTTTTTTCATTTTCCTATTTTCCATGAAATACCAACAGATGTACAACACAACATGTATTTTGAAATAAAAATCTAAATTAAACACCTACAATATGACCTGTAGTAGAAAGTTTTCAATTTTATTGTAAAAAAAATTAAATCCTCGTATTAATTGGAAAATAAATGTATACATGTGTGGTTATAGGGATAAATATTCATGAAAATACTTTTTTTTTTAAAAAAAAATTAATAATACAATTTTATTCTTTGAAAAATAAAATTTTGTAAAATTTATTAAAACTTTTTTTTACATTAAAAAAAAAAAAAGATAATACTCCTACAATTTTTCATTGATTTTTTTTTTGTTTATTTTATTTTAATTTTTATAAATTATCATCAAATTCTGATCTATTGATTGAAGATATTATATTATTAGCACAATTTTTATCACATGGTGAACGTAAAGGAGCTTCCGACTGTTTGACTCTGATTCGTCGATACTTTTAAAGATAAATTAGATATTTTTTAAGATAAAAAATTTTGAAAAAAAGGATGAATTAAATTACCTTTTCAAATAAATCTTCATTTTGTTTCATGCGTTTTACCATTTTATCTATACTATCAGGACTCATGTCCGGAACATTAAAGTATGATTTAAATGAATATTCGTGATACCATTGAATTTGATCATCTGGGAATTTATTTGCTTCATTTAAATCAAATGTCCATGTTTCAGAGTTAGTTACATCCTATAAAAAGAAATAAATAAAAAAAAATAGCTTTACCATAAGAAGACAAAAAATTAAGAGATGGAAGAATTACTCACATTGAGTTCTGTTGTATTTTCTTTTAAAAAACTTTACAAAAAAAAAAAGAAGTACTCACATATGTTTGATCATCAACATAATAAACTTTATAATTAGGATATACATTTGGAAATGTTGTTCCACCTCCACCATTCCATGCAACATTCAATGCAACTGAAGGATCATCGGATGCATAGAAAATAACAAATTCATCTAAATGACTATGTCCGTTAAATTGTGCACTTATAACATTTGTAAAGCTATGAAAAAAAAAAAAACAAATTACAATTTTACTTATCACACATGATAAAATTCTTTTTTTAAAATTAAGTATTCAATTTTACTGTTCCACGATTTTTTTAAATTCTTTTGTCCATGTTCGATAACAATAAACATCATTCGATGGTACATGACTAAGAATATGAACTTTTTCACCATTATTTGAAGCTTCTTCTAAAACTCTGTAGAGCCATTCCAGTTGATCACGGAAATAAAAATTGTCATACAATAGCCATCTGAAAATGAAAAATAAAACATTTTTTTTGTCAGTTTTCCATCTTTTTTTTTGGATTTGAAATTAAATTTAATTTTGAACTAACAAATTTCCAGCAAAGCAAACATTACTATTTAAGGCAATTATTCTAAAGTTTGGCCTCAATTTAACAGTATAATATCCTGTTTTTTCAAACATATTCAAAGCATTTTTATCATTTAATTTTTCAAACCAATATTTCCAAATATTTGATACATTTTTATATAACCATTCTGAAGATAGTTCATTATCCTTGATAGAATTTGGTGAAAATCTGAAAAAAGACACGTAGTTATTAAAAAAAATTGAAATAACAGTAAATTAAGAATATAAAGTTAAATAACGTATTTACAAATTTGCTGGAAATGTATCATGATTTCCAAAAATTGGAAGGACAGGGACATTTGGAAAATATTCTTTAATTAAATTCGTAACAAATTCAATTGAATTTAAACATTCCCGCTGAGATAGAAACCAATCAAAATGATCAACATAATCTCCAGTTAAATAAATGAAGTCTACATCAGGAAAATTTGTAGCTGCACTCTCTAAAAGGCTATGTATTGTATAATCAGGTGTATCACATGGTTGATCACCCCATTTTCCAGCAGCTATACTTTGATTTGTTTCCTAATAATGGAATTGAAAAAAAAGTAATAATCAGTAAATAAAAATTCATGAAGATGACTTTATTTTCCAAGTATACCTGTGGTCCCCGGCAACAAATATATGTTCCACATTTTGTGCTACTTCCAACAGTATAATGAGGATCATAATGGAAATCAGAAAATTGAATTATTTTCAAATTGTTACTAAATGTTGAATGGTATTTTTTGGAACCCTTTAAATTTTATGGAAAAAAAATAAAAATATATTTAAAATTTTAAATATCAACATTGTATATTTTTTACTATTAAAATTGGTGGATCGATTTGTAATCCTTCATACTGTGGATTCTTTTTAAAACAATACTGTGCTTGTAATATACGATCACATGTATCTTCAACAGTTATATCACCTTTTTGCAATATAAATTTAAAATAAGGCTGAAAAAAAAGTAAGTCGTATTTTGAATAAACATATTTTCAAAAAGTTCTAAAAATTTACTTACAAAATAATTTTTAACCTCTTGTTGACAAACATGCGGCATATCAAAATTTGAATATATGCATAATTTTTCTAAAAATGATAATGATATTTCTTCGTTTTCAAATGTTCGAGAACGATAAAATTCAAAAATTGATGTTGCTACCGAATAGCATCGAAGGCAATTTCTTCCCTTGAAAAAAGAAAAAAAAAAACAACTCACTGTTATCCTAAAAAGTATATTTCTTAAAATAATTCACTTTATACCTTTGCCTTAGGAGGAAAATTCTTCAGTGAAATTTCATTTTTATCTTCCAATAAAATTTTTTTTAAATTCGTTAAATGTTCACTTTCAGAATTTGTATCAAAATATTGAATAAATTGTGTGGAAAATTCTTTACTAAATTTTTCTAAAATAAAAAATAAATTTTATGTAGAAGAAAAGTGTGAGAAAAAGGTTCTTCTGCATGGATAAGTTTTGTAGTTATGTACTTTTTTTTATAGATTTTTAAGGTAAATTTAAAAAAAAAAAAATTAGAATGCAGGAATTTGATATAAATGAGCAGTTTACAAGCCAAATGGATTAACTTCACAAAAACAGTATTGAAAAGTAATAAAGTAGCTTTTAGAATAAATTATTAAAGGTAAGAATCAATCAACTATGGTGTGGTATCATATCAGCACTCTAAGTGATATTTGGGTCTTCGGAAGTAATCCGAGAAACGCAACGTCAACCAACCAACCATGTTGGCTATATGGTTATGGTAGCTCGAACCTCGAGCTATTTGCTAGCACAAAACGAGTCCACTCAGGAGGATTAAAGACTCATTGTGAAAAAACATGGCCTATCTTTAAAATCAACTAGGTTTTTAAATTAAATCTACATAATTCCTCTAATAATTTATGCTAAATCGTCCAGACTGTCGAAGAACCTTTCCCCAAGAAAAGCCAGCTGTCATTCTTTTAGAGCTGGACATTCACAGAGTAAGTGCACTTTTGACTCTATTTCTTTTTCATCTCTACAGTGTTATCTACAGCTTATACAGGAATTATCAGGATGGTAAGCCGAGTTTATTGGACATCGCAATGTTTCGTAATAAAACCGACAAGTTTTCGATAGTAAAGTAGAGGTCTTTTTAACGTTTAGCTCTTCTAATCACATACTAAGGGTTGTAGAACATCAATTAATGTTTTTCCACCAGAAGAATAAATAAAATGTTATTCTTACTTTTTATATGGTTTAAAATTTTGTGAAAAATAATTTTTGTTTAATTTAGGGTTAAAATCTGAAAATGTTCTAACATGTATAATGAAATATTTTCAGAGTTAAAACCGCAAAAAAACGTGGATACTTTCTACTGTTTGGGTTTCACACCTTAAATTCCCTCACTCAAAATGGTTTAATTGAATATATCTATCAGTACTTATAATTTTATAAATTTTTTATTTCAAATAATCGAATAAACTTTTTTTCTGCCAATTTATTTTTAAATTAATTGCCTTTAATTTTAAAATAAACAATAATAATTTTAAATCTTTATCATCACTTATATTATTTGTTATCTAAACATTTTAATATACTTAAGAAATTTTGAAGTATCTTGAAATACTGTTGAAAAATTAATAAATAAATAAATAAATAAGTAAATAAATTCTTACCTGCATCAATTTGTTCATTAGCTTGAGTATTTAATATGTGAAAAATTAGTGAAACAATAATTAAAAAAAGATTAATTTTTAAAGACATCACTTAAACAATTTTCTTTATAATGTTTTCTGTTTGACGGAACACTTATCTGTGTTTAATGAAATTCAATTGTTAATTAAAAAATAATTCGATTTTGTTGTAAATCATTCACTAGAAATTGTAGGCGTCATCTTTATTCATTTTTAGATACATACATACTTATATATTTAACACATATTTAAATTACAAAGATAACATTTAAAATTAATAATTTTATCGATACATGTGGGTTACCATACTTGTAATTTTATAATGCTAACAACAAAATTAATTTGTTTGAAAAAAATTTAAATAAAAGAAAATAAAAAAACGAAGCTAATTAAGTTTTTTTTATTTTTGTTTAATTTATTATTTAACACAAAAAAATTCTGTGCAATTTGCATTAGTCAAAATAATAAAAATTTAAATAAAAACAATGCACTTCCCACATGATAATAATATATTAAATAATTTTATGTTTGGTTGTTGGTTTAAACGTATTATTGTGTGAAAAAAATTTATTACATATAACACATTACATGTATGTATGTACATACATATATGATAGATATGCCGTAATACTACTCGTATATACTTGGAATTTTGTTATCGTTTTAGTTGTATTTTATCTTTAATTTTTTTTTATTTAAACATTTGATTTGTTTAAAAAATTTACTTATCTAAATTTAATAAAAAAAAAAATAGAAAAAATCAAAAAGAAAACTGATTTATATAAAACTTGGATACGGGCCATTTGTCAATGATCATTTTTGTGTTTTGTTTTTATTTTATTTTGATTGGAATCAGTGAATCAACTACCAGATGTATCGTATTTATAAGATAATTTTTTTTTTCGTTTACATACAAGTTTTCGTGCATATTGTGAAGAAAAACAAGTAAAAATATTATTTTTGATTTAATTTAATTTTTAGTTTTTGTTTGGGATTTTTTTTTTTTTGTTGTTTCTCATTATGACAAAAACAAATAATACAGATAATTATTTCTAGTAGACATTTTCTTTTACATAAACATATTCACTTTTATTATCTTATATATGTGTGACATTTTTAAGAATCACAATTTTCATGTAATAAAAAATTAATAATATTTGAAAAAATGTTATAAGTATTGGATCATTCTTAAGAGATTCCTGTTCATCACATATTCGGAGTGTTATTCGGTCACATAAGGTACCATCATTATTCCTTACATCTTATTGCTGAGAAACAATCACGGTTTCAAATCTTATATTACCAACAAGGTGTTAAGTGATTATCATTAGAACTTCGAAGATTAGTGAACAGTTAACTAACATGTCCAAAGTATTATCATCAGTTGTTTGGAGTGAATCTTTATTTTAAAAAAAATCGTACTCTTTTATTAGTGAAAATTTTTAAAATAAATAACACATCCAGAATTTTATCGGTTAGAGAAACCAAAATTTCTCACGATTACAAAATTTTAGAGCAGAAAATTTTCAATTTTATGAATTAAAATTTTCTAGACCATGAAATTACTGCAAACTTTAAACATGCCTTTGGAAATAAATTTTTCCAACTTTTTCAAGTGAATTTTCTTCTTCTAATTGAATGCTTATTTTGATAGAACTATGTTTAACTTGAAAATTGATTTGGTTCCAGATACTTCAAATTATCTGATCTCTGATAAGGAATTTCCAATGATTTTTATTTTAATTTTTTACAAGCCAAATATCTAGATTTCTATTATTAGAAATTATGTAAACAAATCAACAAAAGAACATCAGTCATAATCAAAGAAATTAATATACTTATAAATAATTTTTCAATTGTAAATTTTTCTCAAAAAACCAAAATGTTTAGAAAGCAAATAAAATTGAATTGAAAGACGCAGATATCATATTGATTGAAGGTTCGAAGTTTACAAAGCAGAATCAGCCATAATTTAAACTATCTACTTTACTGTGTACAGCGATAACAAATGAAGGAGATAAATCTATATAAGACACACATGTTCTGAAATTACTTTTAATACAAGTTTATTCACAATTACAAAAAGTAGAGCTTAAAATTGTTTTATTAATCAGGGTTTTTATTGATATCTTAAAAATAAACTAGCTAGTGTCCATCAATGAAGCATTGAAGTGAAAAATTGATCCAATAAATTCAATGCTTCAGATTTGATAGACTTGCTACCTGTACTTTCAGATTTGTTATTTTCATCCTTTGATTT
The DNA here is from genome assembly GCA_939192795.1 of Bombylius discolor. Lineage (NCBI taxonomy): Eukaryota > Metazoa > Arthropoda > Insecta > Diptera > Bombyliidae > Bombylius > Bombylius discolor. Next base: position 12,900,624 of record OW584241.1, on the reverse strand, counting down.
CTTATTTTTCGATTTTTTCGGTCTCTTCGATTTTTTATCTTTCGATTTCTTAAATTTTTTATCCTTATCCTTATTTTGTTTTTCATTTTCTTTCAATTTCTTTTTACTTTTTTTATCGCTGTTATTTGGTTTCTCTGAATTGTTCTTTTTCGATTTTTTCGGTCTCTTCGATTTTTTATCTTTCGATTTCTTAAATTTTTTATCCTTATCCTTATTTTGTTTTTCATTTTCTTTCAATTTCTTTTTACTTTTTTTATCGCTGTTATTTGGTTTCTCTGAATTGTTCTTTTTCGATTTATTCGGGCTCTTCGATTTTTCATCTTTCGATTTGCTTAAGCTTTTATTCTTATCCTTATTTTGTTTTTCATTTTCTTTCAATTTCTTTTTACTTTTTTTATCGCTGTTATTTGGTTTCTCTGAATTGTTCTTTTTCGATTTTTTCGGGCTCTTCGGTTTTTCATCTTTCGATTTGCTTAAGCTTTTATTCTTATCCTTATTTTGATTTTCATTTTCTTTCAATTTCTTTGGACTCTTTTTATCATTAATTTTTGATTTCTCATTTTTCTCTGACTTCTTATTTTTTAAGTTACTCGGGCTCTTCGATTTTTTATCTTTCGATTTCCTTAAGCTTTTATTCTTATCCTTATTTTGTTCTTTATTTTTGTTCTTTTCCTTTGGATTTCTCTTATCATTATTATTATGTTCTTTATTATTCTTTGATTTTTCATTTTTCGATTTCTTTGGAATATTTAATTTCTCGTAGTTCGATTTTTTCAGGTTCTTATCTTTATTTTTCTTTTTTTCTATACCTTTTGTTGATTTTTTCGAACTTTTCTTCTCATTATCATTTTGTTTCTCGTTTCTATATTTATCTTGATCGTTTTTCGCTCGCTTCTTCGACCTTCTATTTTTGGTTGTGCTTAAGCGTTTATCTCTTTTTTGTTTTCTATTCTTTTTTTTCGAATTATTCGGAATCCTATTTTTTCCCTTTTTTCGTTGTTTATCCTTTTTTAATTTTTTAGATTTATTTCGCCTCTTTGACTTTATTATCCTGCTTTTGTAACGGTTATGACTATTTAATATTGAAGCTTTTGTGTTTGGAACTCGAAATAGAAGTAGTTTGTGTTGAAATCGTGAAGATGGGAAATGTCGTTTTGATAGATGTTGTGAATATGTATGCGATGGTGGTATTATTGCATGCGGATGTCGTCGTTTTGGTAATGATGAAAATCGTAAAGGTAACTTAAGCACTAGCAGTGGTGTGTGCATAAGCAGAGGTCGTGGATGATGGAGTGCATGTGGTATTAGTGACCGGTGCGGATGTTGATGGTAAAATTGATGTGTTACCGATGGAAGTTGATCTGGTGGTGTATAGTGTGTTATATAACCATTTCCTGCAATTATAAATATTATGAGTTAGATACATGATAATATATGAGTATTATTTTGAAATAAAGAAATAAATTTTTCTATGCATATTGGAAAAATTATTAGTAATTTTTTGAGAGATCCAAATCACTCCATGGCTTGTTTTTCTCCATATTATTTTTTTAATTCTCCAGCCTCAAGTTGAATAAAAAAAACGATATAATCACAATTGACAAATATACTTACAAACATTTTTAGAGATTCTCTTGAATTAAAAGAGAAATCACTGGCAAAACAAGCTCCCATGCACATTGTCTTAAAACAGTTTAGATTTCACGAAAATCAGATTTTCGAATGAATATAATGATTTTCCCCGTTCTCAAGATTTGAAATATTACCACCCATTTCATGTTGAATATTTATAGGCATAAAAAAAGTTGATATAAACTTTTTGTTATCAAAAAAACTGTTTTAGCTGTCCTCATGATTTCATTTACTACACTTTCCAATATCATGTACATAATTTGTTTTCAGTAAACTTAGAGTTATTGCTTGATTGAAACTAAGAAAATAAAAACAATTGCAGATTTTGGAAAATCTTTTTAAACTTTTTATTATGATAATAAAAAAAATCAGTTGATCTAGTAATTATTTACATTAAACCGTCATTTTTCAAGAATGCTATTCTTGCATTTTTATAATTTCAAATAATTTTTATTTACTTTTTTCTCGATTTTGTTATGTTTCCATCTTGAGTTTTAATTTCTTACCTTTGTTTTTTTTTTCACTCTTGTTTTGTGTTCCACCTTTCGATTTCTTTGAGCCTTTATCTACTTTTTTATTATTATCTTTTTTTGATTTTTCATCTTCTGAATTATCTATGGCATCATCGTCACCTTCAATTTCCTTATCACATTTTTTTAACTTTTTGCCTGTTGCCTTCTTCGAAATCTCATCTTCATGTATAATCTGTTTTTCACATTTAATTTCTTCTTTCGAAATTTCGTCTTCTGATTCGTTTGGTTTGTACGGTTTTATTTTTTTGCGGTTGTAACGTTTATATTTGTTTGAGTTGAAAGTAATAAATTTTGGTGTACTTGACATTAGTGGTGATTGTAAAGGTAGAAGTGAAAACCATAATGGTGCTATTATTGGAGATTGGGAATATGAAAATCTTTGTGAAATTGATTCTGGAAGCCATGGTGCTAGCACTATTGAAGGTTGTAAATATAAAAATTCTTGTGGAATTGGTTGTGGGAGCCATGGTGGTGCCATTATTTGAAGTTGTGAATATAAATATTCTTGTGGAATTGGTTGTGGAAGCCATGGTCGTGCCATTATTTGAGGTTGGGAATATGAATGTTGTTGTGGAATTGGTTGTGAAAGCCATGGTGGTGGCATTAGTAGAGGTTGTGAATATGAAAATTCTTGTGAAATAGGTTGTGTCATTGTTGGAGATTGTGAATATGAAAATTCTTGTGAAATTGGTTGTGCCATTGTTGAAGGTTGTGAATATGAAAATTCTTGTGAAATTGGTTGTGCCATTGTTGGAGGTTGTGAATATGAAAATTCTTGTGAAATTGGTTGTGGAAGCCTTGGTGGTGTCATTGTTGGAGGTTGTGAATATGAAAATTCTTGTGAAATTGGTTGTGGAAGCCTTGGTGGTGTCATTGTTGGAGATTGTGAATATGAAAATTCTTGTGAAATTGGTTGTGGAAGCCTTGGTGGTGTCATTGTTGGAGGTTGTGAATATGAAAATTCTTGTGAAATTGGTTGTGGGTGCCTTGGTGGTGCCATTGTTGGAATATTTGAAAATGTTAATCTTTGTGGAGTCGGTTGTGCCATTGTTGGAGATTGTGGATATGAAAATTCTTGTAAAATTGGTTGTGGGAGCCTTGCTGGTGTCATTGTTGGAGATTGTGAATACGAAAATCTTTGTGACATTGGTTGTGTAGTCCATGGTTTTGGGATTGATGGTAAGTTGGGGAGTGGAAATCCTCCTTGTGGTAGAGATGAATTCCGTTGATGCCGTAGCGACTTCAGTGGTGACCGTGGTGGTGGCATTGATGATGGTCGTGAAATTTGCAATTTACGTGGCATTAGTGGCTGCTGTGAAATTTGAGTTTGTGGTGGTAGAGATGAAAACTTTGGAAGTGGTGATGGTGGTAACATGTTCTTTTCTACATTGTGTAATCCACCATATCCATATGTGTATGAATTCGAAACGTTATAATTTAATCTTTGTGGTTGCGTTTTGCTATAGTAATTTGCTGGAAACTTATTATTATTCTGTGGAAATTGTTGTTTTGATAATGATGGATATTGTCGTTTTAGTAGTGATGGAAATCGTAAAGGTTGTGGTGGCTTAAGTTGTGACAACGGCGGGGGCATAAGCGGAGGTCGTGGAGGTGGAAATCTACGTGGTTTTAGTGGTTGGTGGAATTGGTGTGTTACCGGTGAAAATCGAGGTGGTGGTGTATACTGTGTTATATAACCATTGCCTGCAATTATAATTATTATGAGTTACATACATGATAATATACATGAGTTTTATTTTGAAATAAAGAAATAAATTTTTCTATGCATAATGGAAAAATAAATAGTAATTTTTAGAGAGGTAAATTCTATTACCACATATCTAATTTTTCTGGAGGAAGAATCAAGATGAAGGGACATATTAAATATTAATTGGCTGTTGAGTTACAATGTCATCGTAGTCGTTAAAGAGCTTCAATCCTTCTTTTTATTTTTGGAACTAAATAATACTGATTTATAAATATTGAAGTTACTTTTAAGAAGTTCTGAAAATGAATTTAAAATTTAACAGATCAAATTTCAATTATTTTAAGTTTTGAACTGTTTTAGGACATATGTCACATAAACAAACTCAATTGCATTAACTGTTCAAGAGAAATCTTTGAGCAATAAAAGCTCTTCTGTAAACATACAAACATTGTCTGAACATAGTTTAGAGATCAGGAGGTCCTAAACATAGAGATTTCACTCCAATTACGAGAAATTTGTATGTTTGAAATTCACAGGTATAAAATAAAGAAAACCGGAGTTGTGGACTGTTTTTGAAAAGATATACAGTTGTGAATAAAACAATTGCAACGTTATGGGAATAATTTTTAAAAAAATATTTTACTATGGTAATAAAAACTATTTAATGTTGTAACTATTTGAATGAAAATACAACTTTTATGAGAAAATTTTTTAAAGTATGGCATTCGCTAAATATTCAATATTTTGTTTATTCCAACTTCCTGCTTTTAACACAGCACTCTCCACATTAAAATGTTGCCACCACCATATATTCATATTTTATATTGAATTTGATCTCATTTACTTGAGTTTTCATGTTTTCATCTTGGGCTTTACTCTCCACCTTTGTCCTCTTTTTTATCTTCGCCTTCTTTTTTTTCGCCTTCTTTTTTATCGCCTTTCTTCTTTTCACCTTCTTTCTTATCACCATCTTTTTTATTGCCTTCTTTTTTATCACCATCTTTTTTATCGCCATCTTTTTTATCACCATCTTTTTTATCGCCATCTTTTTTATCACCATCTTTTTTATCGCCTTCTTTTTTATCGCCATCTTTTTTATCGCCTTCTTTTTTATCGCCATCTTTTTTATCTTTTTTTGATTTCTTCTTCTTCTTCTTCGGTTTTTCATCTTCATCTTCGTCATCATCACCTTTATCTTTATCTTTTTTCGATTTCTTCTTCTTCTTCTTCTTCGGTTTTTCATCTTCATCTTCGTCATCATCATCTTCATCTTTACATTTTTTTGATTTTTTCTTCTTTTTCGGTTTTTCATCTTCATCTTCGTCATCATCATTATCATCATCGTCATCTTCGTCTTTTTTGGATTTCTTTCGCTTTTTATTTTTTTTCTTCTTTTTTGATTTTTTTCGACGTTTACGTTTCTTTGATTTCTTTCGTTTTTTACGTTTATTTTTCTTTTTTTTCTCTTTTGAATCTTTATTCATAATTATCTTTATAAATATTTTTTTTTTTGAGTTATTTTTCTTTAAAGATAATTTTTTCAGTTTAGAAACTCCAGTGCTATATTGTTTAAAAAGTATTATTGATTGATGTTGTGGTGGTGCTAGTGCTCGTTGTGGAGGTGGAAATTGTGGAAGTGGAAGTTGTAGTGGTAGTGGATGCATTCCCGGATGCACACTCGGATGCATTCTCGGATACATCCCAACATTATGCGGTGGCCCACAACGATACGGTGTTATAAAGCCATTCCCTGCAATTATAATTATTATGAATTACATACATGATAATGTATATTGAAATGTTTTGATTTTTATTTAAAAACTAATGAGATCCAAGGAGAAAATTTTTTTTTACATGAACTAAAAAAAGTGAAGAATTTATTTCAATTTCTTCAACTTAAAATTGGAAGAAAAAAAATTATGTACATATACATATACAAAATAATGCGTGAATATATAACACAGAATTTAAAAAAAATTACCACCAACTTCAAGTTCAACATTCATAAGCACAAACCAAAAAAACAGATATTGGTATTTTTTTGAGAATACAAAGTTTTGGTTTAGAAATTCTGGTTGATGCTATGAACATTTGTGTAATTGTGAAAGCATAACTTTTTCGAGATTATTATTAATTCTTTTTTATTAGTTTAACTTAATCCTATATTAGAAAGAATCCTCCACCATTATTTGCCACCACCGGTTTTTTAATATCTTTGTAAAATATAAGACTATTTAAATTTTGATTGAAATTGTATTTCAATCGATTTAAGTCAAATGAACAGGCATGGCTAGATCACCTATCTTTTGGAAGTTTTATAGATTTTAATGGAAACTTTCGCAAAACTTAAGTCTTGTTGGACAAATCAGTTAAATTTCGAACTCACACTTATTTTTTAAAGACAAAAAAAATTTCTGTAAATGTAGATAAGAACTGATCAGTTTTTGATTTCTTGTATAGTTGTGATCTGTTACAGGAATATTTTTTGTTTTAAAGAAAATATTAGAGAATAAGGAAAAAAAAACAGGAAAAACATTTTAATTGAGATGCATTACAGGATTCGGGATTATTCGAATTTAAAATATTATTTACAAAGTGTACAAAAGTGAAATAAAATGTTAATAGTGTAATCGAAATAACCGTTTGTTATTAACTTTCATTTTGTAATATTTGTCGCTTTTGTAACATTTCAAGATATAGTATTTCAAGTAAATAATATAAATATTGAGAAAAAAAAAAACTATAAAAATTTCAATATGCATGTAAATGTCATTACATAATTTAAACAAGCGTAATAAATGATAACATTTATCAATGATTTCCTCCACGTTATTTTTTTTTTCTTTTTTGTTATCACAACTCTTATTATTTCTTCACGTCATGTGTTTTGATAATATTACACAATTTTTTTCTATATCAATATTTTAATCCTATGGAATTATTTTGAAATGATTTACATGATCCTTATTTAATTATTTTCTTTATTAATATTAAATTTTCAAAATTCGTTAAAGAATATATTTTTAACACAAAAAATTCACTCGCAATTACAAGGTCATTTCGTTTGAATTTTCTTCAATCAAATTAAATTTAGTCGAATGAATTTTTCAAACGAACTTTAAAATTAACAAAAAATATAAACCTATAATAAAAATTAGAATATAAAATATAAATATTCGCACCTTGATTACAATTAAATTCTAAAATATAAAGAATTGATGTTATATAATAAATTCCTCCCAACGTCATTTTGTTTTATAAAAGTTTTTTTTGTTTTTTTGTTTTTTCACTTATAATAAAAATTATTTAAAACACATCTCTTTTTGAAAAATTTAAATTAACTAACGGAATATTCTGATGCAATTCCTTTATATAGGATGAAAAATCGTAAATTCAAACAAAATTAGTGGAAGAAATTTCTCCCTGGAAAAAATAAGCTCATTAATTTTTTACTACTCTGGAAATATGATAATTTGCAAATATTTTTTTTTTGCTTGTTACGTATATATTTATAAAAGTCATTAAAATTATTTAAAATTTTTTTTTTTAAACACAATTATTCCATGCAGGATGTGGTAATAAGTTACGAGCAAAGTAAGTTAATTTAATGTCTTTTTTTTTTGCTTTGATCCCATGATCTATATGACGCAATGGGTTCCTAATTGGTATTTTGCACATCATAATCATTAAAATTATTTTTTTTTCAAGTATACTTTAAAAAATGTTTACACCATATTTCTTTACAATTAGCTTGACTTAATACTTCATATCAGTAATATATAAAATTTTAAACTTAACCATTAAATTAATTCATTGAAGCTCCATTGCTATTACTTTTTCCTTTAACTCACGATATTTGAATTAATTGGAAACATCTATTGAATTGTTAAGCTATCTTTAACCACCAGTTCCATCTTCAATTAATGAAGAACAAATTAATAAAACATTCCAAAAAAACATGCTTGTAAAATTTTTAATTTGATAAATTTTTTTAAATCTTTTTTATTTTGTAAATAACTTCAAAAAAATCTATTCTTCTTCTTCTTTGATCAGTACTAAAACACTTTATGTACCTTGACATCCTCCACAAAGTTATTTCAAGAAATTCATTCTTTTCTGCTCTCTTTTAATAAACTAAGTACGAGTATCTATGTATATAAAATCTATACAATAATATTTTCAGATTTTATTAAGGGTATAGAAGGTTTCTGTATTGTCTGTTATAAAAACTTTTAGGTTGTAGAAATTCTCAAAAGATTATTTTAATATCATTATGCCCATGTTGTTCAAAACGCACTGAGTACTTTTATACAAATTTAAAATTTTTTTTAAAAATAACACAGTTCTTAATTTTAAGGATGTAGAAACGTCTTATAGATTGCAGATATTTGGTCAATTGAAGTGTACAAAACAAGCCCTTTTTATGTATAAAATATTTAAGAGGAAGTTAACACGTAGTTTTCTCATAGATCAATTTTTAGGATTCATATGAAAAGTTTTTATGTGGAAGAATTTCGAAATACAAATAACACAATGATATACTGAATCAGTATAAATTTTTTTTTTGAACAAGATTGAAGAGTTTCATCTTTTAATATTCAAAGGATTTTTAAAACTATATTATGGCAATGTCATAAATGAGATTAAATGTGGGTTATTGTAATTTTCAAAGGAAATAAAGTTTGTCCTAAATATATGAATTTATTTCTTAACTTTAGATACATATTATGTGTAAAAGTTCATCTACTAATGCTATATTACAATAAAAAAAGATTTATATATATTTAAAGCGAAAGATATTATATTGATCAGTTTTTAATGATTTGATAATTTTACCGTCTTCTATCTTTCTGTTTAAATTTATCATCTGATCATCTTTCTTTTTTTATTTAAATTTATTTCCTTACTCCTCATCAGAACTTTCATCTGATTCTGAATCTTTTTTTGATTTCTTTTTTCGTTTTTTACCACCATCTTCATCTGATTTATCATCTTCATCTTCATCTTCATCTGACTTGTCACCTTTCTCTTCACTTGATTTTTCACCTTCATCCTCATCTGAATTTTCATCTGAATTTTCATCTGATTCAGAACTATTTTTATTTTTTTTGTCTTTTTCCTTTTTCTTCTTTTTGTTTTTTACAGTAACAGTTATAGATATTTTATTTGACTTTTTCTTTGCACTCATTTTTCTAATTTTTGTTGGTTTTGGACTTGAAGCTTGACATCCACATGATTTTAAAACTATTATTGTTGGTGGATGTTGTGTTGATGCTGGTAACATGGAACTTCTTGACAACATTGCAGCATTTTGTTGTGTTGGACCAAAATATGATGCTAAAAAACCATTTCCTGTAATTGTAATTATTATGAGTTACACATACATACTATATATGATAATGTAAATTGAAATGTTTGAATTTCAATTAAAAACAATGAATTTTTGGAAAAACTCAAAAATTTTCTAATTTCCTTAACTTAAAATTAAAAAAAAAAGATCTATACAAAATTAAAAAATACATAACGTAGAATCACCATATGTAATTTTGGCTGCGTTTCAATATTCAACATGTTGTTTAACCTTTCCACCTCATTTCAATGTTTCGATAATCACCGGAACAAAACACTAATTAACACAACCTGCAACCAAGGTCACTAGACCGTGCTTAAAAATGTTGAATTCTGAAACGCAATCTTACTTTATTTTGGTAATATTTAAAAAAAAAAATTATAAAAATTCAATATGTATGTAAATTTTGTTGTGTTATATAATTTTAACAAGCATATGTAATAAATGATAACATTTATGAATGATTTTCTACACATTATTATTATTTTTTTATTACAAGTCTTATCATTTCTTTACGTCATATATTGAATTTATACAACTTTTTGTCTTTATTGACATTTTAGTTCCATGAGTGTATTTTCGAAGGATATTAATTTTTTAATATAAATACCCTGAATTGTTCTATAAAAGAACCAATACTTATACATTTATCAATAATTGTTTTCTGTCGCCTTCACAATAGTCCCAATCAGATATAACATATGTTTTCTAACACTTAACCCAACTTTTCATATACTAAAGCTGTTATTAATTTGATCTTCTGCGAATTTCCATTTATTGCTTCTATCAATTCAATAAAAAAATTTCCTCAAAGTGGTGATTTGAGATTAGAAAGCAAAAATAAGTCACACGGTACCAGACAATGCGGATAACAGGATAACTTATTTGAACAGTAGCTGGTAGGCAGTTTAAGTGACAAAATACTCCTAAACTCTGCTTAGGTAATGTCAAATTACACAAAAAAATTGTACTCCATAAATTTGTCGTAGGACTTTTAAATTACAAACTTTAGGTACTTTTTTTAAAAAATATACTATAAATTTTTTTAATTTAAAATATAAATATTCGCACCATAGTAACAATTAAATTCTAAAATATAAAGAATTGTTGTTATATAATAAACTCCTTCCGTCATTTTGTTTTTTTTAAATTTTTTTTTGTTTTTTTTTTTTTTTTCACTTATAATAAAAATTATTTAAAACACATCTCTTTTTAAAAAATTAAAATTAACTAACGGAATATTCTGTTGCAATTTCTTTATATAGGATAAAAAAATCGTAAAATCAAAGAAAATTAGTGGAAGAAATTTCTCCCTGGAAAAAATAAGCTCATTATTTTTTTTTGCTACACTGGAAACAGTAATTAACGTTAATTTTTTTTTTTAAATATAACAAAAACGAAAAAGTTTTTTCACATAGAACGAAGTAAATATACATAATTGGTTTTTTACATAAAATATGTAAATATACTGTAAAAGTATTAAATAAAAATTGTGTTCTGAATTTTTTGATTGTTTTGTTTTTCAGGATTTCAGGTGTAAGATTGTAAATAAAAAGCTGAGATTAAAAAAATTCTTAGAACAATTTTGTATTAAAATTATTAGTAGTTTTTTAATTATACATAGAATGTTTACAAAGACTGTTATCATTTGATTGAGTTGTGACAATATCACAGTAGAGTTCTTCTAAACATTTTGCATTACATCCTTTTTTCAATGATGGATCACCATATTTCACTTTGTGTTCCCAATACTGAAAATAATAAAATTATTTTTTTATAAATATTTTAAATTATTTTAAATAATTTTTCTAATAAGATTGTGTTTTTTTAACCTTGTATATCAATGTTTGGTTTTTTGAAAATCTCTCAACGAGTTCATTAAGTGAATCAGGACTCAAATTTTCTAAATCATAAGCATCGGAAAATGAGTATTCTTTGAACCATCTCGGAGATAAATTCGGATGCAGATTAGCATCTGTTAAATTGAAAATCCAAGTCTCGTGTTTAACTACTTGCTGTGAAAATAAGAAAAAAAATTTTTTTATTATTTAAATTTTGTTTTTGTGTAGAAATTGTTTACATACATATGTTGTTGTTTCAACCTCATAAATTCTATAATTTGGATTCAAGTATGAGAATGGTGTTAAACTTCCTCCATTCCAAGCAACATTTATTGCATAATTTGAATTATTTAATGAATAATACACATTAAATTCATCGTAATGTGTATGACCAGTAAAAATACCACCAATTATTGGATAAAAACGTTCAATAAGACGACGAAATTCTCTTGACCATGTATTAAAACAAGAACTATCTGCTGAAGGTATATGCATTAAAATATGAACATATTCTTTTGCTTTTTCAGCTTCCAAAAGGACATCATGTAACCATTCTAATTGTTTTTTAACTGCTTTAGGATTATAAAGTAGCCAAAAATTAAAAGTGTAAGCATTGTTATTGTTCAATGATACAACACGAAATCCTTTTCGTGGTGAGTATGTATAATAGCCTTCTTTTTTAATTGTTAATTGTGCATTAGAATCGGAAAGCCAATCCTTCCACTCTTCTGCTACCAAATCATAAACCCATTGAGTTGAGAAATTGGGATCAGTAATATCAGATGGAGCGTATCTGAAACGAAAAATATAATTATTAAACTTATAAACGTGTGTATGTGTGTGTATGGAAAGACTTACAAATTTACAGGGCTTGGTTCATGATTTCCTAGAATAGGTAAGACTGTAACATTTCCAAAAACTTTTTTCATATGTCTAAAAATCTTTTGAATAGATTCTGTATTGCCAGCTTTCGAGGTTTCCCAGACAGCATGTTCGATAACATCACCCGTAAAATAAATTAAATCAAAATTATCATGTTCATTTTGTATGTGATCAAGTGTATCAGCAAAAAGATCCCATGGGACATCACAATTATTATAATCACTCCATTTACCAGCACGATTATCAGAAATTGATGTTGAACTAATTGGTTCTCTACAACAAAGAGGTTTTTTGCAATTTGCATCACCGCCAACTAAATATTTAGGATCATAATGAATATCTGTTAAAACTAAAATTTTCAAATTTTTTGCAGCTGGGTATGTGTCAGGAATTTTTTTATTCGATTTAAGTTCTGGATAATTTTGATCAATTTCTAAAGACCAATCAAAATGCGGATCTTCAACACCACAATCACTTCCTTGCATTAGAACACCACATATACTTTTTTGATTAAGATTTATATTTTCATATTTTAAAATATGATAAACACTTGGCTATTGAAATTTTTAAATAAATAAATTATTCGTTATAATTAAAAACAAAAAAACAAAAAATGTAAATTTTCAATTACCCAAAAAATATCAATAACTTTTGTACAAATATCTTTTGTTGAAAGTTTAAACGTTACACATATAATAACTGCCTGCTTTTTAAAATCATTACTTTGTGATGGGGGTGTATTTTTAACAAATTTAATTGCAAGTAAAGCTGCTGTTTGACATACAGTACATAAGAATTTCTAAAAATTGAATAATTTAAATATTTTCTTTTATTTTTTTTATTTTACTTACTTGATCTGCAAAAAATAATTTTCCAATTTCTAATCGATAAATTTCTGGTGAAATTTTTATATTTTGTGAAAGTTGTGCTAATTTATCTGGCATAATACCAGTATGATTTAATATTTCAAATTCTTCTGCAAAATCATAATTACCTCCATCTAAAATAGATTATTTATTTTTTAAATTTTCATACAGAAATAAATAAATTCTATATTTCTCATTATTAAAATTATTTGCCACAAAAAAAAAAAAAAAAAAAATAATAATAATAAATACAAAAACAAAAATTACATAATTAAACAATTTTTTTTTTCTAATTTCACTTTTTTTTTTACTTGAATATTTTATCAATGATAATTTATGTAAGATAAAATTCAAAATAATTTTATTAATTTACCAGAAATTTCCATAAAATATTCATGGTTTATTTTTTCAGTAATTTTACCACAATTAATTATTTTAATTAGAATAATTATTATATAAATACTTTTTATGTATTTCATTATTTATTTTTTGTCAATTTTTTTGCAAATTCTAAATTTTTGTAAAATTTCATCCACGTTAACAAAATTTAAAATACATTAGAATCAAAACACAAGATATTTTTTAAAACTTTTATTTTACTGGTCGTATGAACATGATATTCGTAATTAAATTTTGTATAACGTAAAATGTACAATAATTTTTATTTATTTGTTTTTTGTTTTAATATTTTATTTATCAGGAGTCTTATTGCAAACTAATTAAAACATACTGGTTTCAAGTTATTTTTATATAAATTTAATTTAATAATCAATTTCTATATGTACACATATTATTATTGAATTAATTTATTAATTTATTACTTTGTTTTTATCTATACACATGATATGAAAATGATTTCAAGATATTGTTATTTATTTTTTTCTTTTCTTTTTCATTGTAAACAATTCACAAAAGAGAAAAAATACATTAAAAATAGCTTTTTTGGAAGTTAATCTAATTTTTTAAAATTCTATACATTTTATTTATTGCATCAAAATAACATGCCTTCGCAAATCAATAAAATCTAAAACAAATATTATAAAGAAGAAAATACATACATGTGTACATATGTATGTATATTACGATGATATTTCGAATCTTTAACATATAAGTTGATTTAATTAATGAAATCAATGATGAAAAAGCAGTAAAAAAAAAAGTTAGATATTGTAAAAGCATTTTTCAATAAAAGGTCATCGCTATTAGGTATAGGGAACATACATATGTTGTATTATTCAGTTCTGAATTAAATCAAACGATGACTTGTCACTGTGTAATTGCACTTAAGAAAATAAGAATTTTTAAAACATTTTTTATTGCAATTAATTTATAGAAACAAGGAAGAAAAAAAAAATCTACTTATAGAACGACGTAAAAATGTTTCACACAAATTTAATACAAACTGTTTTTTTTTTCATTGTTTTAAAGATACGTTGTTTTTGACACGTTTAAAGTTCAAATAAAAGTCAAGTCTGAAAAAATAAAATAAAAATATTTTCAAAATAACATTTTCAATAAGTTTTTTTTTATGTAAACACTTTTTTATATTGGTAAATGTACGAATAAGGAAATTTTATTTCAAAGAATTTCAAAGCAAAAGATATTTTTCCAAAATCAGTGATTTTTTATTGAAATTTTTAAAGGTCTTTTTCGTCCTTAAAGGACATTTTCGGCTGAAAAGAGGTACATATTCGTAATCAGCACGTTCTAAAGTACCGTTATAAAAAAGTGGCTTTCCTCAACTCCGAACTCGTTAATCGGAAGAATAGCCGAAATATGTTCTCCGTTTCGAGTTTCTTATTTCCAATTTTCAAATTTAACTTGAACAAGTCAAAAAAAAAGTGGATCGAAACAGTTCCATACTTTCATTTCATTTTACTAAAAAATCTATCTAATTTTTGAGACATTTTTTCATGCAACACACAAATATTCTTAAATCACTTTTTTAAAATAACTTTCTTCTTTTCTTATTATTTTTAGTTTAATCTCCATTATTACTTCACACACGAGTCTTTTAACAACTGTTTAATTTCTGGCATTCTATAAAAACTTAAATTATTAAGCACATAACATAATGTTTGTTGAGCTTTGTCAACACTTTTTTTTTTTGCAAAAATAAAACCGTTTTTTACATACATATGTAAATGTAAAAATATACATATACATATGACACAAAGTTTAATATTTTGACACAAATATTAATAAAATCTAAAGAAAACGCACACTAGAATTCACAATAAAAATGATCAATACAATTTTTATTCAATAATTAAATTTCTGTAACATTAAATGTTTGAATACAATTTTAAATGAAAAAAATGATTAGATATACTTTCGCGACCAGAATACAGAATACATACCAATTACCAATGACCTTATTAACGATTGCAATATCGAAATGGAAAATTGGATATTTACATATGTACTACATATATGCCCCCATACTAACCTATTGTAGTAATTATTTCATGTGAATTATATTTCTAATTTGAAAATTTTTGTAGGTCAAGAGCCCTATACACATACATAGGTACATTAAAAATAATAATCTATGATAATTTCTCTTGAAATTTTATTAAACTGTTGACTGTTGTTATTACTAAAATTTTGTAATTAAGTTGTTTCGAAGGAAAAAAGAATATATAAATTTAAAAAAAATTATTTATTAAAAAGAAATTCCCAGTAATCATAAAACAAGCCATTATAATTAATTATTATTAATTTTTATTTTAAGTACTAAAATTTAAATGAAACTGTTAAAAAAATTAAAGGAATTTCAACGCCATAAATGACAAAAAAAAGTACATTATGTATTTGTAAAGATACTATCAAATAAATTGTTTATATATAACTAATGTGAAAAATTTTATTCAATTTACGTTTAACAACAATGCTTATTGAACAAATTATATAAAAATAAAAAAATAACGAAATTAATCTAGATTTGGCGGTAGATTTCCAATAAGATAAAACATACATATATAAACCCAACAATTTATGATTTAAAAAAATATTTAAAATTATGTAGAAATATGATTAAAAACAAATTATGTGGTATGTGGATATGATAAAATAATCATGTGTAATTTATGAAAAAAACTAAAAAATTATAATTTAAAATGTAATAAATTTTGAGCAAGACAATCAAGAAAACAGATCATTTTAAATCAAACATAACTGTCAAAATCGTTCTTATGAAAAATAATATACAAATATATACTGATGGGTCTGGTTATTTTCACATTGTATCCGAAATCTGTGCAAATTATTTCTTTTCAAGAATTTTTTCTAGTTCACAAAAAAAAAAAAAATCCTGATCAGGTTATTTGGAATTTATAAAAAAAAAACAAAAAACAAATGACTCAAAAATCAAAATGTATGTACATATAATTCTAATTTTAAAGGAAAATTTCGCTCTGACGTTTGTGGATGTTCCATCTCAATTACATGATTCTAACGTATAGTCAACCCTCCACCAGAACGCGATTATTGTAAAGCGAAATATTTGGAAAGTGCTGAAGAATATTCAATTGTAAATGAAGGGTTACATAGCTCCAGATTCAAAGTAGTAAGCAGTATTAAAAATGCAATTAATTGTTTTTTTTTTTTCAAGTGCAAATTATTATTATTTTTTCAAATTTACTTCAAAATGAAAATGATTGAAATAAAACTCACTATACCACGCTAATTAATCTAAATTTATTAAAACTGTCATTTAGGTTAATAGATTTAAGTGAACAGGACATGTTATAAGGTTAGGTGATGCATTAACAGAATATAAGCTCCTAATTAATAACACAGAATGTAAAAGAAGGAAGGAAGACTAGTATAGTCAAAATTTTAAAAGTTGAGGTTTTTTCGCGTATGTTTTACATGCCGTAGTGATCTTTTTTGTGTAGATATACGAAAGAAGAAACGTGTTACAACAACAAAAACGCATGTGTGTAAGTATCTTTATTTCTGCGCATGTTTTTCTAGTATAATACGAAACCTCAACTTTTAAAATTTTGACTATATCTTGAAACAGTTGAATATGACATAGGAAAGATAGGAAAAACTAACTGGAAGATGCAACGAATAGAGAGTCCTGGAAATAATCCTTGAAGGAGATGAAGGCTCGAAAAGTGCTGTAGTGCCCTCTGATGATGATCATGATAAGTTTACAAAAATAAGAATTAAATTGCAATAATTCGATAAGAGAGGTCTAAGCTCTAGATGAGCTGCAGTGTTATGGAGGAAGAAATGACTTCGATATACATAGCTATCTAATGGTTTTTTTGCCGGATTAACTTTGAGATGTTTCTCCAACAGGTTGATTTTCTATAAAAATAATTTTAAAAGAAAAAGCTAGAAAAAAAAAAAACAAAAACAGAAAAGAACCAAAAAGTTAATGGGTTTTACTTATAGACATTTTTTAGTTTTAAAACTGAAAAATGTCAATAATTAAGACCAAATATACAGTACCTATATACCTATCTAAAAAAAAGGATAAACAGAACTTCAAAATAATAAACATACTACTACTCAATTTTAGAAAAAAAAAATCTTTTATTCACTTAAAAACTAATTATTATAATTTTAATTAATTGATCGCTAATACATTATTAATTTATCCTATGTATGTCAATCTACATACATATGTACATATTACAGTTTAGATGCATCACACACTGATATATAGTTAATAATATGAATTTCTGGTTTTTATTTTTGTTAGAGTAAGTTTTTTTCTAAATTAATAAACTTAAAAAATATTTCAATATTAAAAAATTTTGAAAGGAATTTCTTATTCTATAATATTCAACTAAATGTACACATTCCACCTTCACATGATGAATGTAACAGGTTATGATTACTTGGAAAATCTATAGCTTGAATTTGGTGCATCATGGCGGTGGGAGATGGTATTGGGAGGGACATTGGAGTTGGCAAAGCTAACTTATTGAGAACTTGTGAAACAGCTACTGGAGCTGTTCTCAAACCGCACATTCCATTTGAACATGGTGGCGGAGCTCTATAGAACCTCCTTGGCAATGGCTTAGGAGCGATACCGTATTCATTACTAGAATTGCAATTTCCACCTGAACATGGAGACGTACCTTCATTGTATGTTTGTGCAAATTGTCTTGGAACGATTATAGGTGTTTTCATCGAATCACACAATCCATTTAAACATGGTGGCGGAGCTCTATATAACCTCCTTGGCAATGGCTTAGGAACGACACCGTATTCATTACTAGAATTGCAATTTTCGCCTGAACATGGAGATGTGCCTTCATTGTATGTTTGTGCAAATTGTCTTGGAACGATTATAGGTGATTTCATCGAATCACACAATCCATTTAAACAAGGTGGCGGAGCTCTATATAACCTCTCTGGCAATGGTTTAGGAACGACACCGTATTCATTACTAGAATTGCAATTTCCACCCGAACATGGGGACGTACCTTCATTGTATGTTTGTGAGAATTGTCTTGGAACAATTATAGGTGTTTTCATCGAATCACACAATCCATTTAAACAAGGTGGCGGAGCTCTATATAACCTCCTTGGCAATGGCTTAGGAACGACACCGTATTCATTACTAGAATTGCAATTTCCACCTGAACATGGGGACGTACCTTCATTGTATGTTTGTGCGAATTGTTTTGGAACGATTATAGGTGTTTTCATCGAGTCACACAATCCATTTGAACATGGTGGTGGAGCTGTGTAGATCCTGCTAGGCGATGGCTTAGGAACGACACCGTATACATTTCTAGAATTGCAATTTTCGCCTGAACATGGAGATGTGCCTTCATTATATGTTTGTGGGAATTGTTTTGGAACGATTATAGGTGTTTTCATCGAATCACACAATCCATTTGAACATGGTGGCGGAGCTTTATATAACCTCCTCGGCGATGGCTTAGGAACGATATCGTACATATTTCTAGAATTTCTAGATGTGTCTCTGTTTATCGTTTGTGTTAATGACTTCGAAACGATCGAATGCATTTTCGTCGAACTGCAGTTTCCGCTTGAACATGGGGACGTATCTTCATTGTATGTTTGTGGGAATTGTTTTGGAACGATTATAGGTGTTTTCATCGAATCACACAATCCATTTGAACATGGTGGTGGAGCTCTATATAACCTCCTTGGCAATGGCTTAGCAACGCTAACGGGTGCATTTCGGCAACTACTGCTTGAACATTCCGGTGCGACTCTGTTTGGCGTTATTGGATATGGTTGTAGAACCATCTCATGTGCTTTCATCGAACTGCACAGTCCATTGTGGCAAGGTGGTGGAGCTCTGTACAACCTCTTTTGTAACATCTTAGGAATGATTACGGGTGCTCTTTTAGACTGACAGTTACCGCTTGTACATTTCAAATTGACTCTGTTTGGCGTTATTGGATATGGTTGTAGAACCATCTCATGTGCTTTCATCGAACTGCACAGTCCATTGTGGCAAGGTGGTGGAGCTCTGTACAACCTCTTTTGTAACATCTTAGGAATGATTACGGGTGCTCTTTTAGACTGACAGTTACCGCTTGTACATTTCAAATTGACTCTGTTTGGCGTTATAGGATATGGTTGTAGAACCATCTCATGTGCTTTCATCGAACTGCACAGTCCATTGTGGCAAGGTGGTGGAGCTCTGTACAACCTCTTTTGTAACATCTTAGGAATGATTACGGGTGCTCTTTTAGACTGGCAATTACCACTTGAACATGGTAATGTGACTCTATTTGTCGTTTGTGAAAATGACTTCGAAACGATTGTACGTGTTTTCTTCGAATTGCACCGTCCTCTTGAACATGGTAGTGGAGCTCTATATAATCTCTTTTGTAACACCTTAGGAATGATTACGGGTGCTCTTTTAGACTGGCAGTTACCGCTTGAACATTTCAAGTTGACTCTGTTTGGCGTTATAGGATATGGTTGTAGAACCATCTCATGTGCTTTCGTCGAACTGCACAGTCCACTGTGACAAGGTGGTGGAGCTCTGTACAACCTCTTTTGTAACATCTTAGGAATGATTACGGGTGCTCTTTTAGACTGACAGTTACCGCTTGTACATTTCAAATTGACTCTGTTTGGCGTTATAGGATATGGTTGTGGAACCATCTCATGGGATTTCGTCGAACTGCACAGTCCACTGTGACAAGGTGGTGGAGCTCTAATAATTTTTTTCGAAGATGGTTTTGGCACGATTACAATGGTTCTTGAACTGCACTGTTTGCTGGAGCAAGGTGGCGGAGTTCTAAAAATCATTTTCTGTGATGTCTTTGGGGCAATTTTAAGTGCTCTTTTTAAACCACACAATTCGCTTGAACATGTTGGTTGGGTTTTATAAATCCTTTTCTGTGATGGCTTACGTACGATTATAAGTGTTCGCTTCGAACCGCACAATCTGCTTGAACATGGTGTTTGGGTTCTTTTAATTTTTTTCGAAAATGGTTTTGTTACGGTTCTAAATGTTCTTCTTGAACCGCATTGTCCGCTTGAGCAAGGTGGTGGAGCTCTGAAAATCCTTCTCGGAGGTGCTCTTTTCGAACGGCACAATCCGCCTGAACATCGTGACATAATTCTATTTAACCTTTGTTGATATGGTTTTGGTGCAATTACTTTTGTTTTTCTTGAACCACACATTCCGCTTGAACATGATGTATGAGCTCTATATCTGTATGATCTTGGCATTGATGGTGGAGCTCTTATTATTCCATAAGGATTGTTGTATGCTGCAGCGGTTAAAGGATGTTCTCGTGTCCCACATTCTCCACCAGGACATGCTGCGGACCATATATAAAATCTAGTTACAGGTCGTACGATCACCGACGTTCGTTTTTTGTGAGCTTTGTGAAATTTTTTCAGAGTTTGTTTTGGAACGAATGGTGAAGGTTTCAAAAATGGTCTCAATGACTTTCTTGAATTGCACATTCCGTTTGAACATGGTGGCGGTGCTTTAAAAATCGGAATTTTAATCCTAGCGGTTAATAATGATGTTGCTTTTGGAGCAGCCATAAGAGCACAAGGAGGTCCAAATTGTGATCCATTAAGTATAACGTAGTGCTGATAATATTCTTGATAAAACGAAGCCAATTTTTTGAAATAAATGTCTCCTATAAATAAAGATTTAAAAAATACAAAGTAATTTGAAATGCTATAAATCTTGTACACATTGTGATATATATAGTTGTATTTTATAATCAACAATTCATAATGTTTGAAGTAATTTCTATTAGATTATTCAGATGAGGTTTTAAAATATATGTATATGTAAATAAAAAAAATTGTTTCGGGATCATTTGTATATTTTTCTTTTTTATATTTTTATTTTTATAATAGTAATAGTGAGGTTAGTGATATAAATAAAATATGTATTAAGGCAATTACTATGGACGTATGAGAAAGGACAAGACGTTTTAATGTAATTATTGTTAAATTAAAAATTAACAATATTTGAAGTTTTGAAGTAAAGATTTCCGCTAAATGTACATATGTATGTAGGTCATGAATTTTTTCGTCGATAAAGATATTTCTTTCTGCGAAAAAAAAATATATAAGAACTGTATGAGTTAATATGTTTTAAAAAAAAATTTCAGTTTAGCTAAACTGGGGTTTCAAATGTATGGAAATGGGTTTTTAAATGTAATAAGGTAAGAATAGAGAATGTTATTCATTTCCAAGTTATTTTTCAAGTGTTTTACTATATTTTGTGCAACTTTATATTATTTCATTCAATGTTTATGTTTCTTTTTTTTTTTCTTCTTTTTAAATTTCTTTAATCGTAATATCATTTTACAGTGTTAACATGCATAACATATGATAATATTCACGAATAATTTGCATTACATTATTTATTTTTATCACAATTTCTTTTTTTTTTTTTATCTACGTCATATGTACATAGAATAAACATACATATTCGTAATAATTTTGTAATCATACGAGTACTTTAAAAATATATTTTTTAATGTAGATACATTTATCCTGGAAAAATCTATCTATGTATGTGAATCAATACATTTTTTTTTCAACATTTCCATAATATGTTTTCATAAGCAAAAACAAGGACAAAAAAAAACATATTCCATAATCTTTAAAAATTAATTATAATCCATGAGCTAATATCATTTGAATTTTATCTTTAATTTTGCCTTAATTATTATTTCTTCTTATTTCAATGACAAAAGGGAAAAAAATCACTTAAATAATTATATACATATTAAAATTTAAAAAATATAAAACAAAACAAAAATTCGCACCCACACTACATTGTCCAAAAATTGAATCAATTAAAATACATTGTAATATATAAAACACCAATGTTGTATGATAAATATTTTTTGAATTCATTTTTTTTTTTAAATTTTTTTCTAATTCCTTTTTTTTTTTTTTTAAATTTTTTTCACACTTTTTTGTAACTAAAACACATTTCAGATGAAAAATTAAAACTGAGTAATAGAATATTTTAATGTACTACTCTTAAATAGGATGAAAAATCGTATTACAAGAAAATAAATTGCATAAGAAAAAAAAAAGAAAAAAAAAATAGAAAATTGAAAGTTTCTTTTGGAAAAGAATATTTAGAAAAAAAAGTTGTTTTTCTTTTAGATTAAATTAAAAATTAATTAAAATTTAATTTACCGGAAAAGTTTATAATTTAATTTGATTTATTGTATATGTAATTTGATCAGTTTTTCTGGACTATAATAATATTAATTATCATGAACTTTATTTTTAATTTTATTTAGTTTTTTTCCGATTACAGTTAATTTCAAATTAGTATCGTTAACATTTTTAAAATCGATTTAATACCATAGTTTATGCATAGTTGTTCAATGGAATGTACTGATCGTAAAGAAAGGATAACTTTTATTCGTTTGAGAATTCGTTTTTCAAGATACAAAGAATCTTTGAAAATTTCTTGGAAAATTACATGATTTTTTTTTTTTACACAGGCAAAGTTAAAGCTTAATTCAATTTTAAGATTTATTGTATAAGAGAAGTTACATTGTTTTTGAGGAAAAACTAAAAATATTTAAGAATTTGATAAGAGTAGAGATTAAAAAGCTTTTTTCTCTGAATTTTCACTTTTATTAATAATAATTGATTATCCTTTAAAAATCTTAAATTACAACTAAATTTTTATTTCAACAAAACAATTTCTTTGTTTCAATCGACAAAATAACAAAACAATAACAGAATAAAGAAAAAAATCTTTTGTTTAACAAAAGCATGTACAATGTACATAATACTTTCTTCAACATGTATTAACAAAAAAAAAACAGATATAAGTTGTTATCAAAAAATTTAATTATGATTAATTTATTGTACATTTCAAGAAACGTTTTTAAATTATTTTTAATAATATGGATATCACGTGTGTTAATAATAATCAAAAAATTGGTGTCAAGATAATTTAATCACAAATTTTATCTTTTATTCTTTTTTTTTTGATTGTTTATTTATTAAATAAACGGAGCAATTAGTAAGTTATTCATTTAGCAGAAACTTTGTATGTACATTTACTTTGATCATTCGACTGAGTCGTAACAATATCACAGTAGAGTTCTTCTAAACATTTATCATTACAACCACTTTTCAATGATGGATCACCATATTTCACTTTGTGTTCCCAATACTGAAAATAATAAAATTATTTTTTTATACATAAATATTTTAAATTATTTTAAATAATTTTTCTAATAAGATTGTGTTTTTTTAACCTTGTATATCAATGTTTGGTTTTTTGAAAATCTCTCAACGAGTTCATTCAGTGAATCAGGACTCAAATTTTCTAAATCATAAGCATCGGAAAATGAGTATTCTTTGAACCATCTCGGAGATAAATTCGGATGCAGATTAGCATCTGTTAAATTGAAAATCCAAGTCTCGTGTTTAACTACTTGCTGTGAAAATAAGAAAAAAAATTTTTTTATTATTTAAATTTTGTTTTTGTGTAGAAATTGTTTACATACATATGTTGTTGTTTCAACCTCATAAATTCTATAATTTGGATTCAAGTATGAGAATGGTGTTAAACTTCCTCCATTCCAAGCAACATTTATTGCATAATTTGAATTATTTAATGAATAATACACATTAAATTCATCGTAATGTGTATGACCAGTAAAAATACCACCAATTATTGGATGAAAACGTTCAATAAGACGACGAAATTCTCTTGACCATGTATCAAAGCAATCAGTAGATCCTGAAGGAACATGCATTAAAATATGAATATATTCATTTGCTTTCTCAGCTTCCAAAAGGACATCATGTAACCATTCTAATTGTTTTTTAAGTTCTTCAGGTTTGTAAAGAATCCAAAAATTTAAAATATAAGCATTGTTATTGTTCAATGATACAACACGAAATCCTTTTTGTGGTGAGTACGTATAATAACCTCCTTCTTCGATTGTTGAATTTACATTATAATCTGAAACCCAATATTTCCATTCTTTTGCCACCAAATCATAAAGCCACTGTGTTGACAAATTGGGATCAGTAACATTTGATGGAGCATATCTGAAAAAGATGTTAAATAATTAGTATTTACTTTTAAACTTATAAATGTATGTGTGTGAAAAAACGTACAAATTTACAGGGCTTGGTTCATGATTTCCTAGAATTGGTAAGACTGTAACATTTCCAAAAACTTCTTTTATATGCCCATAAATCTTTTTAATAGATTCTGTATTGCCAGCTTTCGAGGTTTCCCAGACAGCATGTTCGATAACATCACCCGTGAAATAAATTAAATCAAAATTACCATGTTCATTTTGTATGTGATCAAGTGTATCAGCAAAGAGATTCCAAGGAACATCACAATTATTATAATCACTCCATTTACCAGCACGATTATCAGAAATTGATGTTAAACTAATTGGATTTCTACAACATAAAGGTTCTTCACAATTTGCATTACCGCCAACTAAATAATGAGGGTCATAATGAATATCTGTTAAAACTAAAATTTTCAAATTATTTTCATATGAATATGTATCAGATGTTTTTTTGCTTGAATTGAGTTCTGGATAATTTGGATCAATTTCTAAAGACCAATCAAAATGTTGATTACTAATTCCACATTCAATTTCTTGTAATAAAACCCCACAAACACTGTTAGCATCAATTTCGGTGTCATTTGCTTTTATTATATACTCGATGGTTGGCTACAAAAATACATAGTTTTGAAATAGGTAAATTTAAAAAAAGAGCATTTAAAAAAAATTGTAAGTACCCAGTAAAGATTAATTATTCCCTTGCAAACATCATCTGTTTGAATTTTAAATAAAACACATAAATCGATTACAGAATTTTTCAAATTTCTACTTTGTAATTGTGATATATCATTAACAAGTTTAATTGCAAATTGAGCTACAACACGACAACCAGAACATACGGCTTCCTGAAATATGTATGAAAAAATTTAATATATCAAGAAATAAAGAAAACAGTTTTTTAAAGGGATTGATTGGTGATTTAAAATCAAATTTTCGTGCAGTTTCGTATATAAAAGGAATAATTTAATTTTGATTTAAAGGACATCGAACTTTTCAAATATTTCATCAAATTTGAAAGAACAAAAACAAAAGTTTTAAAATTAATTTTTTAGAAAAATGTGATTTTTAAAAATTTTTATTAATTCATTTTTGTTTTTAACTTACTTGACCAAGAGTTTCCACAACTTTTTGTAATTTTTTAATATCTATTGAAAGGATTTGAAAAAGATTAAAAGATTTAGCTAATCTACTTGGTATAACGTCAGTATTGTTAAAAGATTTAGATTCACTTCTATAAAGATAACTTAATTTACCTGAAATAAATAATTTATTTTTCTCAACAGAAATATGTTGGAAAAAATATTAAAAAATATCTTAATTTATTTACCAGAAATTACATCACAATTATATATTTTAATTACAATAAATAAAATGCAAAAAAACTCTGAAAATTTCATTATATTAAAAATTTAAATTTTTTTTCACATTTAAGTAAATTTAGGAAAAAAGAAAATGATTTCTTTGTCTAACAGAAAATTTAAAAAATAATTAAAAAATGATGTATGCTTTTACTTACTTTTATATATTATGATTTTCACACATACTCGTATGTATTATATGTACATATATTAATTTTGTGAAATGTAGAATCATTTTATTGCTTATTTTATCTAAAGACATGATACATATAAACATGATTTTAAAGATATCATAATTTATTTAAGATTTTTTTTTTTATTTTATTTATTTTAGACAAAAATTACCTGTTTGTTTAAGACAAAAAGAAAAAACAAAAGTTATCATTTACGAATGTCTAAAATTATAATAT
The DNA here is from genome assembly GCA_939192795.1 of Bombylius discolor. Lineage (NCBI taxonomy): Eukaryota > Metazoa > Arthropoda > Insecta > Diptera > Bombyliidae > Bombylius > Bombylius discolor. Next base: position 12,874,486 of record OW584241.1, on the reverse strand, counting down.
CTGGTAGAATATTCTTATTTTACCTAGGTTCAGTTATAATAAAAAGTGACATTAAAATTATTTTTAATTGCAATAATTTGCAAAAATTTAATTTAATAGAAAAAAAAAAAAAGAGTAAATAATTGAAAGTCATAAAAGAAGTATAGTGTATATTATCTTAATTGAAATAACGTAATTAATCAAAGCTGAATAAAATAAATATTATAAAAAAAAATACATAATGATGATATTTAGAATTTTTTAACAATGATTGAGTTTATTAAGACAAAAATGAAAGTGTGTAATTTGTAATTATTTAAATAACAAAAGAGCCGTTTATCTTGAAAGTGGTATAAGTCATTTTAAGAAAAATAATTTATATTAGACCCCAATTTTTTATTATGCCTATACAATTTGTCTGGATAAATAAATTAGTTGCATGGAGACTTCATAGAAGCTCAAATTCAGCTTTTTCATTGGAAAGTCATTGTGATGTAATATTGAGAATTCAGATGCTTCAAATTTTGTCTTTGTTTCAGAATTCATATATTATGTGAGAAAAGTCTTATAGATAGGAAAAAGTGCAATTTCAACCTTTTTCGAGGCGATTGATACACATTTGTTCAAGTATATTTTTTTGAAATCGCACTGTATAGAGTACTGAAGATACACATATGTATACATACATACATATGTATGTACGTACTATGTATGTACATATGTATCGCAATAAAATACGCATGGTACGCAATGTACTATGATCCTAACCTATGTCTATTTTTATTTTTATATTTGATTGAGATCCTCAAAAACAGCCACTTCAAATTTCAGCTTCGACTAACGTATTCGAAAACCGTCTCGAAAGACAATTAGTATCGAAATTCCCGATATATCGATACTAATAGGAAATTTCGATTCAATAATATCGGTGTATCGATATCTTCAAACGATATACGATATGTAAAAGTTTATAGATGGGGCAGGGGCTAAGAAATTAAGGAAGGTCATCAAACAGTCTTTGAATTATTAAAAAACCGTTTGTTTTTTGCTTGCTTTAACCAAATAATTTGTAGAAAATTCAAACTTAACTCATTTGATTATTATAGAATTAGTCACCCTGTATTTAAAATTAATTGCGTAAATAAATTTGATGCGATGTATAATGTCATTTGTTTTGTCAATCAAGATTCAAGAATAGGGTTTGTTTATATTATTAATTTTGATAATATAAATCAAGATAATTTTTCTAATCAAAATGGAAGAATCTAATACAATCAATACACCAGTTAGTCGAACTCGTAAATCTCTTGGAGTTCGCAGAACTATTACCAACTATCAACCAAATAAAACTCCTCTAAGTGATCTAAAAAAAATCTCAATATCTCAGTGTTCTCAGGAAAATCAATTAGAATCACCTACAACTCCAGTGACTAGTATTGGTAGCAGTATTGAATCAAAAATAAAATTAAAGAGGCTTGGCAGCAGAAGTAGTACAGGTTCAAATTCATATAAATTATCACTCAGTAGAACAATCACAGATCGGCAAAATAGAAAGAAATTAGATTTCTTTGGACAAGGATCAAGTAGTGAATCAAAACAAAATCAAATATGTTCACCTAATACCAGTCCATTACGATTACTTCCGCAATCACCAAATCTGCCACATAAAAGCACCACTCTGACAATTGATGAACATCATGAACCATCTAATTTTCAAAATATAAATTATGATTCAATGAGTGAAGATGATTTAAAAAAAGAAATTGAAAAGAGGAGACAATTGCTCGCTGATATTGAAAAGCATGAAGAAAAAGTGAATAAATTAAAAGAATTAATAGAAACATGGGAAAATGGTTTCCATGCCACTTTTACAGATTTAAAAGATAAATTTGGATTATATGATAATGAAACCCTCTTGAATACACTTCATTTACCAAAAGAATTAATTAAATATTGTTAAGTTTATCATTTTATTTTTTATTTCAATAATTACATTGTAATCATACACAAATTGTTACTTTATTTCTAAAAATAAAAAAAACTCAATATTTATGAGGTCTAATTGGTTTTTCTGGATTAAATAATTTTGGATCATGAAGAAAATCAACATTTTTATGATATGCTGGCATAAGTGCACAATTTTGAGCTTTAATAATTTCTTTTTCAACTATTTCTTGTTGTTTTTTACATAAACCAGTTATATGTCTTCCATAAATACGTCCAGTATATGGACTTTGAAATTGTGACAGTAATCTTACATTTTTATAATTTGGAACCATATTTAATCGACATAAAATACATTTTTGTTTTTCTTGTTCAAAAGGATTTGGTATATCAACTAGTTCATCATTGTTTTTTGAAGGTTCTGTTACTGTAGAAGTACCTGCAGTTTGTATTGTTGAAACTTCCGAAGCAAGTGTTCTAATTGAAATTCTTATTGAAAATATATCTAAAAATGATATTGAGAAAAAAAAAACAGTAAAATAAAATAATGTTTTAAATTAAATAAATTGATTATACCTTTAGACAAACTATTTTTCAAAATTCTCAACATATTTCGATGGTTTTTTAAGAAATAAAAATTGTAAATACAAATTGAACTTTACCAGACTGATTTATTTATAAGAAAACATAACATAACCACAATCCTAAAATAATTATGACATATCGCCGCAATGCGATGTTTTATTCGTTACGTTTATCTATTAATGTTTGACGGATTAAAAGTAATCGGCATTCGGATACAAAGATTTAGTGACAATACAATGTCACTTTTACCAAATGTCAGTGACTAGTGAGTAGTGAGTTCAAAGGTGTCAGTTTGTCTGATTTTGTACTGTTCTTTAAAATTACAATTTAATTGGTGAAAAGTGTTAATTTCTTGAAAATTAAAAGTTTAATTAGTGTTTTTATTGTAAAAAGTGATTGTGTAATTGTGGAAAATTCAACTAATACAATAATGAAGATACAGCACGACTTTCTTGTTGGGTAAGTACTTTTTACATTATGTTTCCGTTAGGCGGGAAAACTATCCATACATTTCTTTAGGCATTCAACTAGTAAGGTTAAAAATAAAAACAAAAATATATAATTATTTGATATTATAAACTAGAAATTTATTATAATTATCATTTACGTAAAAGAAAAAACAAAACCTTCATAAAGCACAAAAATAACAACAATTTAACATTTAAATTCTAAACTTCTTATTAAATAAATATATTCTAATGAAATTTATGACATACATATAAGAAATTTACAGAACTTCCATTTTATCTTTGCACTAAATTAACCCAAAAATCAGGTGGAGTAATAATAATTCCATTGAAATTCTTTGACATGTCTGGTGGTTTTTCACCTGGTCCTAAAACAACATTGAAATTCTGGCATATTGCTCCTATAGTTAAGAACATCATATTTCTAGCAAATGTTTCTCCAGCACATAATCTTTTTCCTGTAATTAAAATTTTAATGAATGGGGGAGTTTTTGTTGTTTTTTTTAAACTGAATAACATTTCATATCATTACCTGCTCCAAAAGGCACTGTAATATCTTTTTTCAATGATAAATTTCCATTATCATCTAAGAATCTTTCTGGTCGGAAATTATCTGGATCATTCCAAATATTTTTATCCATATGAAAAGCATAAAGACCTGGTATAACAACACAGTCCTGAAAATATAATAAAAAAATAAAAGTGAATAGGATGTAAAAGTTTTAGAGGTATTTCATACTTTTGGAACTTTATATCCAAATAATTCTGTATCAACCATTGCAGTATGTGGTATACTTGATGGTACTAATGTCTCAATTCTCATGCATTCTCTAAGTGTTGCTTCTGTAATTGGCATATTTTGACGATCATCTAATGTTGGTAAACGATTCCTTCCAACAACTTCATCAATTTCATTTTGTATATTTTTTAAAAGTTCTGGTTTAATTAAAAACCATTGAAATAAAAGTGATAATTGAACTTCAATAGCTGTTAAAGCTGGAAAAGCAAAATCAAGAAGGCTCAAAATAAATTGATCATCTGAAAAAAAAAGCAAATGACAAAAATAATTGAATAAATCGGAAATCTAGTTTTGTTTAAAAAAAAAAAAAACTTACACATAAATGTCGTTTTTTCACCATTTTTTTCAGCTGTTTTCATTTCTTTAATATATAAATCAAGAAAATGTCTTTCATAATTTTCATTATATGTTTTTAAATTTTTATCAATGATATTTTGAAAGAATTTATGTAAATATAAACTTGATTCTCTTAATGGTTTATAACCACTTAAATTTGGAAAAAAATAACGTATCCATGGCATTATACTTAATAAACGTCCATAATCATCACCATTTCTTTGAAATATAATACCTTGTTTTGATAATTCAATAAATTGTTCTTGTTCATTACGTGGTAATCTTTCACCACATAACATATATAAAAAACAATTCATAGCACTACCACTTAAAAAATATGGACATAATGCTTGACCATTTTTAAATATTTCATTTTCATGTGAATATTTTGGACCATTTGTTATTTGATCAATTAAATCTAATAATTCTTCATTAGCTACAATTTCTAATTCTTGAAATCTTCGACCAAAACCATAATCACGTAAAAAACGTAATACAAAACGTCTTTGTTCTTTCCATATTGGTCCATCAACAAAGAATATGCCTAGAAATAGAAAAACAAAATTATTTGAATGTTTTATTTAATTAATTAAATTTTTTTATATTCAAAACACAAAATGTTAATAGGGCTCTGATTTACTTTTTTGGCGATTGCAAAATACTTGGAAAAACTTTACCAAATTTGGGTTGTAAATCAATATTAATATTCTGATTATGAATTTGAAGTTCTTTTAGTTAGTTTCTGAGAGAAAAGATTTTCAAAGTTCACACATCAAACATATACATATATGTATATAAATATCACCTAATTAATGCGCCGTTTACGGAAAAATGTATACCTAATAGGATTATTATTATGTATATTCATTTTATTAAACTTAAAAATGATTTTTTTGCAAAATACATAGTCGAAAAACTGGGAATATTCCACTAGTTAACTATTTTATTTATTCTTGTTCTGCTGGCATGGTAATACTCCATATAATTTATATCGTTAAAAAGTAAAGCAGTTCCTGTTAGTATATATTTTTTGTATACATATTTTCGTTTGTTTTGATATGCAAATTAATTACATAATCACATAACATCAATTAAATTTTAATGCTATTTATGGATTCTTTTTTTTTTTTTTTAAATTCTTAAAGTGATCTAAGTATAAGTTATCCTTCATTGAAACATCTAAAAGTACATGCTTTGCTTATATAATTTTTAATTTAAAAAACATTGGTTAAAGCGATAAAAAATTTTAGTGTCATCCTTTAATTTTCTTATATTTTTCTTTGTTTTTTATTTAGTTTTGTAATTTTTGTAATTACTTTGTTGATGACAATGAAACTAAGGTTTTTACATTTTATTAAGGAAATTAAATACAAAATAAAAACTATTAATATCATAAAAGTAACATTGAATGATTCAATTACTGTGTTACATTTAATTTTGTTGTTTAAAAATTGATAATAATTTAAGGTCAAAATTTTAACAGACATATTATTTAATTAAAAAACTAGAAAAATAGGTAAATAAACACGTAAAATACAAATTAACTTATCAATTTTCTCTATAGACTGATAAATTGTATTTATTATCTTTTTTTTTTAAATTAATTTTTCTTTGTTTCTATTAATTTAGATCGAATTACCATAGATTGCAATTTTTCATTGTTTCTATCTGAAAATAAAAGTTGTTGTTGAACTAAAGTTATTGACCGTTGAATCTTTTATGCATTATATGCGTATACGCGGTTTATTTACACTAATTGATAATTGAATATTATTTTCTTATCTGAATCAATAATTTAGCCGTTTATTTTGAAAGTGGAGTAAGTCCATTCGGTTTTGTTTCAAGATATTCAAGGTTTTTTATTTCAGTTCCCATACAACTTTCATATAACAGATTAATTTTTGATAAAAAATTCTATGGCATAGTATTACATAATAACTTTAATGTTATAAATAGTTGAAAGGGCATATTGATCTTCATCTGAAAATTACTTTATTTCATTTTTTTACCAAAAGTGAACTTACCCCACTTTCAAAATAAACGGTTCAATTATTGTGTTGGTTGACATATTTAAATTATTTTGCTATAATACGCAATAAACGTATGCCCCTCTGGGTTCTTACACCCGGTGAATCATAAAAAAATGTAGTATTTTTTGAGGTTTATAACAATTTTTTTGCAGAAAATAAAAATAGTATGAATTATCAAAATGAATTTTTCAAATAATTTGAATGACGAAAAAAAAAAATAATAATAATCATCTAACGTATTTAAATAAATATGTAAACAAAATTTGATTGACATTTTTAAATTAAAAATATAATTTTTGATACTATCATTTCAAATTTTGACAACAGAAGATAAAGATATCGTATTTTGTACGTAAATTATTTACAAATATTATTCTTAATTTATCATGAATTTACAATGAAAAAAAAGTTTTTATATAGAAATTTTTTGTTTTATGAATTGAAAATTTGGAAATTTTTTTTTTTTTGTCGTTACACAGACTAGCTTATTCCTGATAAAGTTCTAGGTGACGAAAATTGAAGATATGTCCCGGTAAAAGCCAATGATAAATATATTTTTTAAAAAAATGATTAATCTCAATCGTCATTACAGTTTTTTGGTTTTTTTTTCCTAAAAATTTTTCTACTTTCATTGGTTCTGCTCAAAGCAAAGGTCCGGTCCGAGTTTGATAGGTGTAAAAAGCGTATTTCGTGGTGTTTGATGAAATTTTACAGACTAGTATGCGAGCACGTAGAATCCTATTTTTAGTTGCTTTTTTTCTTCAAAATTATTTTGACTATTATTGCTTCGTAACTCTTTTAATCTTTTTTGATAACAAATTTTTATAAGTCAATTATTGGTGATTGATTGTTAGAGGACAATAAACTTATTTAGAAATAAAAATTAACTGAATGATTTTAAAAAATTTTTATCATCTTTTTTGTCTTTATCAAGATTTAAAAAAAACTATAGATAAAAAGATATTGTTTTATCTAAATTCCTTGTCGATATGTTCACTTTAAAGTAGGACATACTTGAAAAAAATTCACTTGAATTGTTTTACGTTCTACTTTATTTTTAGATTACCTATTTTAAATAACATATATGTATTTTTCACAATTGTTTTGCATTGAACACAACAAAAATGCATTTTTACTATAAATTAAACAGAATGCACATAATAATACATAATTAAGTTATTCAAAACACGTTTTATACTACACGTGATTAACTTTCTCTTATAAAAAAAAAATAAAATTAAGCTTAAAAACTTGTTCTTTTTTAAATTTTAACCTTTTTTTTTTTTTTAAATTCAAAAAATAATTATGTAAAAACTATAAAAATTATATAATTATGAAAAATTTACAACATAAATACCACTAATTTGAAATTTAAAAAAAAAAAATGTTAAATAATTTGAATACCAAAAAATTACCACAAAAAAAAAAAACGAAATTTCAAAAAACAAAAATAAATTCTAATTTTTACAAAAATTTAAGTATTTTACAATAGAGAGAATTTTAATTTCAAAAACAAGCTTTTTGTTTTTTTTTTCAAAGTTTTACTTACCATTACGATCAAAATGTGGATCTCTTAAACGTCCTAAAAATAAATCTGGTCTACCATCAAATTCTCGACGATTAAGTATTTCTTTAACACTTTCATGTGAATTAGCAACAATTGTTGCATATGGACCAATATAAAAACCAATTATATTTGATTTATATAATTTACTTAAGAATATTGATGCTTTATGTAACCATATTGGATCGATCAGTAATAAAAATAAATAACTTCCAAAAAATGGAATTTTTGGTGGACCTTTTAAATTTCGAAAAAAAAATTTTTTTTATTATGTATTTAATTTTTTTTTGTTTTTTGAAAACAATTCAAAAAATTCAGATACACATACCAGGTGGAAAATTTTCTGGTCTATTTGTTGCATATTTATAAAATAAATATAAAATTAAAATGATAAAAATTGAAACAATTACAACAGAAACCATTATTAAATATTTTTTGTATTTTTTTTTTTTTTTTCACATTTAAAACACTTAAAAAAATTTATAATAAATTTAATTACACAGAAAATGTAAAATATTTACAAAAATTTAATAACGAAAATTCAAAATTTTTATCTTTCAACACTTTAGAAATTTTTGATTTGCACTTAACATCGACTAAAAGTGATCTGATGCGAAATTCAAAATAACTTTCGGTTAATATAATATTTAATTTAATTATCAACGATTATTATTTTTTCTTTCTTTTTGTTTTTTCGTTTTTGTTTATTTTGTATTTACTGTACTATAAGTAAAAATTTGATTAACGGTCAGAGAAAAGGCAATTGATAAAGTATTTTAAGACGAAATGATTAAAATTGAGACTATTTATCAGTAAGTTAAGGATTTTTTTGGAGAAAAAAAACAATTCAATATTACATTTTATTTGGATTTAGAGAAGGATAGATTATTTTTTTTCTAGGGCAGACGACGAGATAAGGTTTGCATTTTGATAAAGAAAAAATTGATGAACATCAATCATATGTCTGAAATTTTAAATTCAGCAGATGAGATCGTTTGTAGTTCTTGTTTTCCTTTTTTTTTAAATTTTAAATAATAATATTCACTGATAACGTGATAAGAACTTCAATTATTGTTGTTTGTTATTTATTTTTTATTGCGATTATAAGAATTTTTAAATGACATCAGAAAACGGTGCTTTCTTTTCTTGTTCTCAGAAATGAAGAGCAAAAAAAAAAAAAAATTTACTTAAACAGAAAATTAAAAAATAAAGAAAAGAAAATTTCACAGAGATAAACATTTTTTTTCTTAAAAGAATTAATTATTTATTCAAAATATTCACAAAAGACCCAGAAAATTTAAGACCCATAGTATTCAAAAAGAAAAAAAATAAATGCAATATGAAAGTGAAAATTTTTGTCTGTCGTCTTTTATTTTCTTGTTACAGATTTTATCTTTCTGTTACAGGTCGTTTTTTTTTTTTTCATCAAGACCAAAATTTACATTTTACTGTTTCTGTTTCCATTTGGTTTTTTGTTTTATTTATTTATTTATTTTTTTCTTAAAGACACCTCAGTACTGAGATTTTTGTAACGTTGTCATTTTAAAAAAAAAATTGCAAATAAAAAATAAACCTCTAAAGTTCAAAAAGATTATTGAAAACTGAATAAGTAAAAATTAGGGCAATGTTTGTTAAGTCATCATATTCACTGCGATAAGTGCAGATAACTTTAATACCCTACCTTTTTTTTTTATTGCTTGAAATTTTAATTTTTCAATAAAATCAAATTTTTCTTTTTTATGTTAAATTTATTTTCAATCAAATTTTAGATTAAATAAATTAAATTGTACTGTAAATATGATTTGTTTATTTAAGTTTTTTTTTTTAAAAATTATTTCTTCATGATATATTAAAACTTAAAAGTGACTTTGAAGCTTTAAAATTGGTTATTTAAAGGTCACAGATAGAATAAAAACTCGAATTTCTTTATCGGTGCATTTTACATATTTCCACACGCCAGTTGTGATATAATATTTTTTTTTTCTCAATCAATAATTGTTCTTTGGAACCAGTTTTTATTTTTTTATCAAATAATTTTAAGTAGGTATCGAAAAAATGATAAACAAAAAGCCACTAAAATAATTTGTACTGCATTGTTCGATTAGCTAAGAATTTTTTTAAATTAATTTTAACAGTTTTTCTACCTCAAGACATAACTAAAATTGTTTGTATACAAGTTCAATGAAAAGTTGAGACAGATCTCCATTTACGTATTTTCATACTCAATATGTAATATTTTATCATTTAACTGTGTACAAGTCTTATTAATTAATAGGTTATTCTTTAGCCAAAAACAATATGATCAGTTCGATCAAACTGCATTGGTTTGTTGACTGTCTAGATCAAGGCTTTTACATTAAAAAAAATCGCAAACATGAAGTCATTTGAAAACTTGAAAACATAATTATGGAGCAAATGATAAAAGACGAATTCCAGTTTATAATTTACCATAAAAAGTCCAACAAGTTTATTTTAACATGGAAATGTTTTGATTGGGATTTACTTTTGTTTTCTCATTCCGGAACAGAAAAAAAAAAAAAACAATTTTTTTTAAAAGCTTACCACAATTATTGTGTGTATTTTCAACTTTATTCTTTTAAAAAAACAAAAAATAAGGAAGAATGGAACACATATCCAAATCATTCATCAATACAAATTTTTTAGTTTTAAATTCAATTCACTTTTTTATGTTTTTTTTTTCTTATCACTTTCACAATTATTATTAATTTCTTTTTTTTTTTTTCATTTAATAAGTAATACATTTGAATTTTTCACACCATAAAAATGCTTACTTTCTGTTTGTTTTTTTTTTGACCATCATTAATCTTTTGTGCTACGAATTCCATAATGAATTCGTTATTATTCTCTATGTAATAATACATATACAGCTAATACACCCAAGATAGCATACTGCAAAAAAAGGAAATAATTAATTTAATTTATGAGAAGAAATTTAATTTCACATTTTTTTAAGAGTATGCTCAACGGTTTTTATGAAAACAAACAGAATTCATGAAAAATTACCTTCAAATTTGGATATTCATTCATGTATATCGTTATCATTCCAACATATGGTAGGAAACCACGAGCTCTACCAACAATATCTTTTTTTGTTAACCATAATTGTCCTGGAGCATATAATCCCCTATCATCTACAGAATTATTATCTCCTTTTGTCAAGAATTTTACAGTGCTATTGGATCTATTTGTCAAATAAAAAAAAAAGTAATTGAATTTAAAATACCATGTAGACGGTAATTGAAAAAAAAAAAAAGAAAATTTAACTTACTGTTCATGTAATTTTATAACTCTATGAACAATCGGTATATCTCTTCCTTCAACTTTGAATACAACAATTTCACCAACTCTTACTGGTTCTTCTCTATAATTTGTGAGAAATAGAAGATCACCTCTATGAAATGCCGGTTCCATACTTCCACTAAGTACAACAACAATTGGTGATTCACTACCTGTGAAAACCATTAAACCCTTCCATATCATTAATGCTGATGAAACGATCATTCCAAAACTCAATACTTGATATAAAAACTGAAAAGATAAAATATTGAAAATTAAATAAAATCTATAAATAACTGATCTCTTTATTAATCAGTAAAATTGATAAAGAAAATGTAAACAAGTGTTTTTTTTTTTTAATAAAAGAAAAATATGCAACAGAACAAGAAATTTTATTGATATTTCGTTTTGTATTCAAAAGAAAAAAAAAAAACAGCATCCTTATATGGTAATAGGTTATGTTTAATTGATTATTTACCTGTCTTTTATCCATTCTTTGTACATCACTAAGCATACTATCTATTTGCAGAGTCTCTTTAAGTCCCATTTTTTCAGTTAAATTTAAATATGTGATGAATTTATTTCAATAAAATTTATAAATTAAAAGTTTTTTTGTCTATTTAGCTACCAACTCAAATCACTCGACGTTGACAATTTTTTTTTTTTCGATGAAGAAGGGAGAGAAAAGAAATCAACACCACGTCAGTTTGAAATTTTATTTCGATTTTCGAAAATGAAGAAAAAGAAAAATGTATAAGAACGTAGGGCAACGGGCAACGTGTTTAGTAGATATGCGATGCCTTGCAATATTTTTTGTCAGAAGATGGTGGTTATGAGGAATTTTTTTAAAATTTTCAATTGACTTTTATCAAATTTTAGAATTTGAAATAAATTATGTATTTGGAAAAGTATTGAACTAAATATGATTAAAAGTGTGATTTATGATTGATTGGTCGTGAGATTTTGGTGAATTAGAATCACGAAGAAATTAAAAAAAGATTGGATAGATAGAAAAAAAAATAATTATATGGCAGTACTAGTATTAATTTTATCATTACGTGCTTTCGAATACGTCAATTCAACGCAATGCAATGAATTTTAATTATTTCATTTGACATAATCAGCTGATTTCTGATTTGTTTGGAATATCGTATCGCGAAAAGTGTGATTTTGTTTTTAGTCCGTAAAATCGGCTTTCCCTCCTTTTTATTTTTATTTTTAAATAATTTTATATTAATTTTATAAAAATTTACAAAACAAAGAATTTAAAAATTAATTTTAAGTCAATTTTAAAATGTTTCATTAAAGTGTTCTCAGTTGTCGAGTGTTGAAGTGAAATTCTAAAAAGGACAGGTTTGTTCTAAAAAACATTTTTGAATAATTTTGTATTGAAATCCTCAATTTTAATAATTTTTTTAAAAAATTTTCAGCATAAGATGAATTCAGATGAGGACAAAATTGATGTAATTAATAAATTAATAAACAATTGTTTATTACCCGAACTTCAAAAGGAATTAGGAGAAGTTTATATGAATGCAAATCATTTTAATGATTTTCGACAAAATTTAGATATTTGCTTAATTCAATTATTTGATTTAATTCAGCAGAATGAGCATTTATTATATAGCAATGAAAAGGACACATTAGAGGTATAATATTTTTAAGAATAGAAAGGCTGCGTTTCAGAATTCAACATTTTTATGCACCATTCCGTCTAGTGAATCCGTCTTGGTTTCAGATTGTGTTTATTGGTGTTTTATTCCGGTAATTATTGAAACATCGCAGTGAGATTTTGGTGGAAAGCTTGTGTAACATGTTGAATATTGAAACTAAGTCAAAATCAAGAAAATTTCATATAAAAGTTAATATTTTCAGTTACGTTTCAAATTTTTATTATTATTATGTGAACAATCATCATCAGATACATTTTATCAAACACAAAATGAAAATTTTTTGAAAAATTTGAATTATTTAATTGAAAAACATTTTATAAAAATTCTAAATAATGATCAACAAGTATTGAGGAAAATTCTTGATTATTACAAAAATTTGTTAAATGCACAAAAATGGAAGAGAAATATTGGTACAGTACATGGATTTATTAAATTTTCTGAGGTATTTTATTCGATTTAATTAATTATTTAAGGCTTTTGCAATTTAAGGGTTATTACAGGAATTCTGAACTTTTTTCCTTTCAGTTGTATTACGAAGAGTATTCAAGTGAAATAGATTTGGATACAGCAACATTTTTATTATCTGTTGGATTATTATTGAGAGAATTTTATGAACCATCATATAAACAATTTGGCTATAAAATTTTTTACATTATTTTAAAAAGAACAGTAATTTTTATGAACTTAAATAAATCTTACACATTATTTGAATATGCAGTTTTAAAAGAATTTAAACTTTATAATTGTCTTTTTTTAGCCAAGAAGTGTAATAACGGAAATTAATATTCACAATGTAATTTATGATGCAGTTTTTGAAGATTTAAAAAAAATTGATTCAGAAACAGGAATTAAATTTATTACAGAGTGTATTTTGAATTGTTTAGAATTTTTTAAAATTACTGAGTTTCATAAGGTACTTAAATTAAAATTTTAAAATTTCTTCACTTTTAATACATTTTTTTTTTCTTTCACTTTTTCAGTGGAATCAAATTGATGATTTAATTAGTGAAATAATAAAACGAATTACCTTAACATCGAAAGCAAAAATTTCATCAATTTTTTTAATTTTTCTTGTACAAATTAATTTGAAATTTTCAAGTAATTATTTTGATATTGAAAATTACTTAAAAAACAAAAATATTTACATGTCACGCAATGAAATTGTTATGGAAATTAAAGAAAAATCTTCAATATTAAATTCTTTAGTTTTTTATAAATGGATAAAAAAATTTCTACAACTTTTAATTTCTGAATCGAATTGTCTAATGGGAGATTCAAAATTTTCTAAAGAATTACTGCAAGTAATTAAATTTTTCTAAATTAAAATTTAAATGATTCGAAAGTAAGAAATAATTTTTTTGTTTTTTTGTTTATTTATTTTAGGCAATGTTTTTATTTTATTTAATTTGTATATTTCCTGTGCCTGTAAATGTTATGGATGTTCATTTGAAAGAATTTTTCAACAAGTTTCCTTTAATTTTAATGGAAGTTCTTAAAATACATAAAAAAGAAGCTGAAATTGTGAAGGTAAAGAATTATTTTTTTTTTTTTTCAAGAGAATATTATCGTTAAAAACTTGATTAATTTCAAATTTCAGATGATTAAAAATTGGTTAATTATTTTTCAAAATCAAATCTGTGAATGTGAAATAAAGGATAATGATTTTTTAAATTTTCAGAAAACTTTTAAAAAAATTGTAAATCATGATGTATTTAAAGACAATAAAGTAAATAGGTAAATGAAAAGAAAATATTGAGATTTAATTTATTCAACAACAAAAAAAAAACTAGCGTTTTAGAAGATTTTACTCATTTTCACTCAGAAGTTTCTATTTAACAGAAGCAACAATAGGCGACTGAAAAAAGCTTCTTCACATCATTAAAACAATTTTAGAAAATTAAACAAAATTAAGTATTTGAAATTCCAGTCAAAAATTGTTGCTATTTTTCTAATCTTTCTACGTTGTTCATCTTAACCCGAAATGTTTTGAGTGTAACTTTTTTATGTTGTTTGTTTGGAATGTGGAACTAAAGCTTGCATTCCATGAAGAATGTCAGGAATATTTATTGATAAAAGTCGTAGGACTTTAATTACGGTTTTCTGTTGCGTAGAACAAATTATTCACACATTTGAGTCGAAAAATACTCGAATGATGTAGGAAGGTTGAAGAATCTTCAGATACCTCGATAGATTACAAAAATTTGTTTGGACTTTATCAACAGTTTTCATTGTCTTTCCTTATTTCCCATGGGTTTTTTAAATTTTCTCAATTAAAAAAAGAAAATTCATAAATTTTTATATAAAAAGTTGACATTTATTTCATTTTTTTTTTGTTCTCTTTTTTTATATAATATATTACAGTGTTAAAAAATATTGGTTAAACTTAACTATTATTAAAATATTTATATATTTGGCCTGAACAAGCCATAGAAGCACAGCGATTTTGATTTTTATAAAGCTACGAAAAATTAAAAAAAAATAAAAATACCTACAAAAATAAAAAAAGAAATTAAAATTAAATAAAAATTTTTTTTTTTAAATATCAAATTGGTACTGAAAAATAAAATTTTAAATTTAGAAAAAAAAAAAAAAAAGTAAAATGCTCATACGTAAAATAATTGAGAACACACAATAATTTAAAATCGAAATTTTTTAAATAAAAAAAAAAATTACAAAAAGCCCACAATCATAATTTCATTAATTGACACATACAAATTTTTCTTCCTTTTTTTTTTAAAAGTATTTTTCTTTCCATTCTTTTTTTTATTCAATTAATACAACAAAAAAAAAATATATATATATAAGTATCTTAAATACTGTTCCATATTATTTTCTAACTATGAAACTAAATTTTCTACATCAGATATCATAATTTCTAAATCAGACGGAAGGGTTTGTTGTTCATCTTTTATAATTATATTATTACTATTGTTGCTATACTTTGACTGTTGTTGTTGTTGTTGATATTGATGATACTGTTGTTGTTGTTGTTGTTGTTGTTGTTGTTCTTTTTGATAATCACTGTTACTATTATTTATGGCCGTTACGGTTGATTTTGTTAAATTTGGCCATTCAAACTGTCTCGTCTCAAGACATGAGGCAGTATGTGGTCGAATATTATTTATTAAATTATTACTACAATTAATATTATTAGTATTATTTATCATACTATTACTGTTAGGATTAATAATACTATTTAAATTAGGATTAATATTATTGTAAAATTTAGTATTATTTGTTGTATTTGCTTGCGGCAATGGCATAGGCGGTGGCGGTAATTTTAAATTTAATGATGTTTGCCGTGCAAATGCTGGCCCCGTTTGTTGTTGTTGTTGTTGTGTAATATTACTTAAACTGGCACGTGGAATATTATTATTTATACTACCACGATTTCCTAAATTTCCAAAATTTCCAATTGTTCCTCTTTCTCCACCACCAGAAGATGCATTTGATGATGATGATGAGGAACATATTGATGGTGATAATGATAATCTTTGTGTTTGTTGTTGTTGTTGTTGCTGTTGTTGATTATTTGATGATGGTGATAATGATGTTGGTGTACGTATTAAATTCATTTTTGTTTGTAATAATTTGTTGTTAATTTTAATATTTGAGCTGGAATTTTCACGTTTTAAATTTAAATTTGAATTACTATGTTTTTTTGAATGTATTAAATTTGAGCGATTTAAATCATTTTGATTATCATTTTGATTTGATGATTTTAAATTTAAACTATTACGTTTTTTTGTTTTAAAAAAATTACTATGTGATTGTGATGATGATGATATTGATGATGAATTTTGTGGTAGAAGATTTTGTGTACTACCAAAATTACGATTTAAATTCATTGAATTATCACTAATTTTTCGTAAATTATTATTTGAAGATTTAATATTAAATGGATTATTATTGGTCGTGGAATTACTACGATTATAATTGATATTATTATTGACTTGTTGTTGTTGTGTCTGTTGTTGAAAATGATTTTTATTAATTTGTATATTCTGACGATCTATATTATTATTACTAGCACTTCGACTAACTCGAAATGTGGCAGATTTTGAAGAACTTGGCATATTTTTATCTTGATCTTGATCATTTTGTTGGTGTTGTTGCTCATCATTATTTACATTATCATTATTTGAATTAAATTTTATATTCTCATAATATGGATTGTCATTTATTTTAGGATTAAGCGTTTCATAATTATGCTCCGAACTATCATAATTATTTACAGTTAAATTTTTACAATCTTCATCTATATTACGTAATAATAAGGCAGCTCTTCTACCACCTTTTTCACCAATTATTTTATTATTATTATTATTATTATTATTACCGTTACTAGTTGCAGCAACAACAGCTGTAGCAGTAGTATTTGTTAAAGGTGCAGCTCCAATTCGACCTTTTTTCTCACCTGAAGATCGAATTTTTCTTTTACTACGCCCTAATGCTCCACCAATTACATGTGTTTTAACAGTTGCATTTTTTGAAAGTTTCAATGAAAATTTAAATGGTGGTTTATATACAACTTGAAGTTTAACTTTTTCATTACTTAAATTACCAACAGATTTTGTTTTTTTAGGTGATTTTTGAACAAGTCGTTCAGGTGTTGATTGTGATTTACTCATTACTTTACGAACTTTTGATGAATGTTCAATATGTGATAATGGTTGGGAAACAATTGGTGATTCTAATAACCATTTTTGAACTTTACCAAATGTATTTGTATGATTACCAGAATTATTTGAATAATCAATTATTTCTTTATGTTTTTTATTCTTTTTATTATTTTTTTTAATTTCATTTAATTTATTTTGTTGTTGTTCATCAGGAGTCATTGGCACTGATATACGATTCTTTTTATTACGTATTGATTTCTTTGGTGTTTCAGTTGATGATAAACGTTTTTGAATTTTTGTTAATCCTTTTGTTTTTGTTACAACTTGACCATTACTATTTAGTGCTGCTGTTGTTGCTACTGTTGTTGTTGTTGTTGCTGCTGCTGCTCCTGTTCCTGTTGCAGTTGCTGTATTTGTTAAAAGTTGGGTTTTAATTGCCTTCTTTTTATTATTATTAACATTTTTTATTTTGTTCGATCGTTCTCCTCTCACTTTCTTTTTGAATGGTACTTTTGTTCTGATTGCAGTATGAACGATAACGCCGTTGTTGTCTTCTGGTAAACGGACGGTTTCTGTTGTAGCGCTGTGTATTATTGTTACAGATTTTAGTTTCTTGCTTGATCGTTTTCCCAGAAGTTTCATGCTTAACACCTGTAAAATTAATAAGAAAATTTGTTATTTTTCGAAAATAAAAAAATAGCAAAAGTTCAGTATTTCTTAACAAATGTTTTTGGTCTTTCTCAGTTGGTACTGCTGCATATAAAAAATAATGAGTGTATCAACTGAGACCAATATATGTATGTATTGAACTTCTGCCGAAAATAACTTAAAAACAATTTTTTTGGCACTAAATTACTAAAAATTACTAAAAAAAAAACCAAAAAAATAAATAAATACATTTACAACAATGTATTGTTTAAGAAGTGTTATATTTTGGAATATAATTTTTGTATTTTTGTTCTGTTTTACGTTTACAAAAGAGGCTTTTTTCCATTCATGTAAACTATTAAATATAAATTTAAATTTATATCTCATGAAATTCGATATTTAACAGAAAAAAAGAATTATTGATCATTAAAAAAAGTCATATTTTGTTTTCTTAAATTTCTTTTATCACCTCGGAATATCCTTTATGTATTTAAATTATATAAGTATTTTATTCTTTTGTATACAAGTAAAAGTAATAAAAAATTTTATATAAAATAAATAATTATTGTGACATGGAATTCAAATATTTACAACATGTTTTTTATTTTTTTATTTTATGATAGTTGCATGTTTTTAAAATAATATGACAAGAATTGTTTTTTTGTTGTTGTTATATGTGTGTTTAAGAACACAAAAAGTAATGTGTAATAAAAATGTTGAATAGATGCATGTATGTAGGTAAATGGCAAAAGAAGAGAAAAAAAAAAGAATGAAAATATAGTATTAAAAATTAGCTTTAATTATGTACCTGTATGGTTTTTTTTTCTCTTTTTAAATAAGAACTGACATAATATATTCTAGTTTATTATTCTTTTTTTACATTATAATAGCGCAACATGTGAAAAATGCGAAAAAAAAACAATCTCAAAAACAACAATCAAAACAAACCTTTTTGAATAATGATTACTACTGAAAGTATTATGTTTGAATGTATTTTACATTTTAATGTATATATATTAAGATACATAAAATTACAATAAGGATGTCATTTTTATGCTTTTACATAAAGATTCAAAAAAGAAACAACACAAGATAAAAAAAAAAAAAAAAATTGTTTTTAAATGAGAAAAAAAAATTATGACTTCTTCATATTCTCAATATGATCGTGAATTTTTTGAAAACGTTAGCTTTTGTTCGTTCATTGCCTTCTTGATAATATGGCTAAATTTTTTTTTTTTGTAATAAAATAGTCAAAAAAATGCCACCAAAACACCATCATATTATTATTTTCTTTTTATTATTTCTTCTTGCTTTTCTTATTATTATTTTTTATTTTTTTTATTTTTTTTTTTTTTTAGTGTGTGTGAAACATTCATTTTTATGACCACATTTTTACTACTTTAGTCTTTATTCACTCTCTTTATGATGGTGTCTATCTAATATGAAATTTTATGTTATAACCACAAGGCTTTGCCTTATTGTACATTTATATCCTTTAAATATTGTATATATTCATATACTCTTATATGATATATATCATTTAACAAAATAATGTTTTAAGACTTGTTTTTCTTTTTTTTTTTTTTTCTTTTTTTCTTTCAGTTAAATATTTTTCATTTTATAAAGTTTTTATATACGTATATAATCTAACAAAAACACCTATGATCCTCTTCTATCTATATAATAATATATATAGATAGATTAAAAATATATATATATATATGTATATTAATATAGTGCCTTTCAATGTCTTGTCTATAAATATACGTATCATATTTATTTTATATTTTCTTTTTTTTTTCCTTTTCTCTCTCTTTTTTTTGTTCAATAAAGAAAATAAATTTTTTCTATATTTTGAAAAAAATAAAAATAAAGAAAAGTTTTTCTTCAAATGTTTAATCTACTGTGTTAGTGATGGCTAGTAGTACACTTAGAATTTTTCATTTTTTTTTTTATCATTTTTATTTCTATTTTATTTTTCCTTTTTACAGTCCGAACTTCATAAATATCAAAGTTTATGAAATATTCAAATCTAAACATTAATAAAAATATACCAAGAAAATAAAAAAAAAACACAAGAATAAAGGGGGGGAAAGAATGGAGCTATATTGGTCATATGAACTCGACTCGAATTAATGTACATAGGTACTATGTCTGGTCATTGCCCATCCATTTTAAAATTTGCAATTCAAAAAAAAAAAGGACTATTTTTCCTTTTAAACTTTATTATTTTTTTTTCCTTGAAGCTCCCCATAATGATGCATTGTTCGTTCGAACTTAAATTTTGTGTTTTTTTTTTTATTCTTTCGTCGTTTTTATGTATTGTGGATGTTTTTGTTGTGTATATATGTAACAATAATGGTGTAAAATATATATGATTGAAATCACTCTTTTTTTTTTTTTTTGGGCGGGGGGAAAGTTTGTTTTATTTATTCCTTTTCGCCGGAAAAAGAGGAAATTTAAATTTACATGATTTTTATGCTTATGGACACATTTATAGAATGATTTTTTTTGTTTCTGTTATTGTTGTTGTTGTTTAAAAAATTTTTCAAGTATATTAAAATTTGAATTTTATTTTCATTTTTTTATTTTTTGGTTTGGTTTTTGTTTTAATGAAATTTCCACGGGGAAATTAAAATTGATTTTATAATATTAAAGTACTTCAATTTTTTTTTCTTTTTTGATACAAACATATGTATGCAAATAAATTTATAAATTTTTTACATGGTAGATGACAAATCTAGAAATGTTTATTTATGGACTGAATTTTTTTTCGGATATTCAAGATTTTTTGGAAATCTTATAAAAATTTAAACAAAATAAATGACAACCTCAAATGTGTCTTTTTCGCTAAACTTTTTTATGTGCTAGCGCTATGCTTCTTAAGCAATGTATGTTCCTATACGTTCTTGTGTATCATTAAAAAAAGATCTATAGATACTTTAAAATTGTAATATTAAGAAAATATCTAAAATTAAAATCCAAAATGTATATTAAATGACATTTGATGATAATTTTATAATAAAACTTTTAGCATAATTTTCCATTAAATTAAATGAACACGATTAGTTAGCAATATTACTTTTTTTTTTTTTTGATGTTTTCATACAATTAATTTTTCATCGTATTCACTTACATTCATTATCGATTTCTTTAATTATTCCGTTCAATAATTTGTTTAATTTCCACAAAATCTTAATATGAAATTTTTTTTGTTTTTTTGTTATAAATGTTGAAAATAAAATGAAAATTTTGTAAAATAAAAGAAAATAAATACAAAAAAAGAAAGAAGATAAATTAAAAGAGAAGTAAACATGCATCAAAACTGTAAAATCATTATTCCGTAAAGGTAATTATATATCTTACCAAAAGAACGACAAATCCAGCAGCAGCCAATCCAACCGTATACCAATTTGTATGAAACCATTTTTTAAATGATGCAATACTCTCTTCAGATAAAAGTAATTTTCTAAGTGTTGCTAAAGGTCCTGATGGATCAACTTCTCTGCACTTTTGGAAGACATCACAATAACTGTAATATATAAAGGAAAAAGGATATGTACATATATGTATATATTTTAGATATATAAGATGCATATACATACATATGTATGTATTTTGCATTTATGTAAAAGACATCAGAGAAAATATCTTTTAAGTGAAAATATTAAATGTAAAATAAAATGTGATGTGTGTAAGGTACTCATTGTGTAAATTCAAATATCTATTGATGCATAAATTTGAAAATTTTCTATTAAATTATATTCATCAATAGTTACATACATGTATGAATAGATACAGTACCTAACATATGTATGTACATATATATAAAAGATATAGTTATTTATATTTACCCATTATAATCATTGCATGGTGTACCAGGTTTTGCATACATATCTGGTACATCATATGGTGGTTCATTCCATTGGAATGAACTTTTACATATATTTCCTTCACCTGGTTGTTTACAACATAATTCACATGATTTAGTTTTTGGATCATTTGGTCCTGGAAGGCATTGACATGATTCTAAACCATATGCAAGACATATTGAACCAGTACATTCACCCATATAACAAACAAATTCTTTATTACAAATTGTCTTATTTGGTTTATTAACTGATGGTGGACATTGTGGCATACGTCCATCACAAAAACTTGGATCACGACAACCATTATCATCACGACATTTATCACCAAATTTTAATGAACAATCTGTTTTACAACATGGTCCTTGTGATGGACTACACATTGAATGTGGTGTTAATGTACATGGTTTTTCATCTAAACGTGAATGACGTGACATTGGAAAACAGCATGAATCTTTACAATCTTCTTCCCATCCGCAATCACATTGTTCACCTGGTTCAACAACACCATTACCGCATATTGATTGTTGAGGTTCTGTAAAACAACCTTTGGCACTACGAGCTTTGGCATTCAATACAGGTTCAATTGCTTTTAATGAACATGGTGAAAATTTGTTGTTGTTACGTTTATCACCGGATGTTGCACGTGCAAACATTATATAATTACCATCTTCACCACCAGGTGTACATTGTTCTGGATCGTGCTATATATGGTTTGTATTAGAAAATGTAAAAAAAAAAACAAAAAAAAAACAGAAAAAAAAATAGAAATTTATAAATAAAAAGAAAAAAACAAAATACACAATAAAAGAAAACACATTATTATTGTAGAACATTGAATAGGAAATATTAACTACACTGCAATTATTTTGTGAAATACTAGTACAATCCGGACACAATGTGATTTTGTTGTTACTGTTGTTGTTTTATTTTTGAATTGAAATTCAACAATATTCTAGTCATTAATTATTTGTATTCTAAAATTTCATTATAAAATAAAAGGAAATGCTGTATATTCATTTTTATCAAAACAAAAGAAAACAATTCATTTTCAAATTTTCTAGAGAAAATACCTACACAAAAATTCGCGTATATAGATCGCAGGTATATGTAATATATATGTACTACCTTTATAATGGTATATGTATACAATTTTAATTTTTCAAAACAATTAAAATGCAATGTAAATGAAAAATTTCAATAAAATGCAAAAATTAATTGTAATAAATAATGTTTATCTTGAATTCATTTATCATATACTTATTTAGATATATTTTTGTGTTTTTCTATATTTTCATATTTTACAGTATCTTATTTGTGGTATCTACCTATATTTTATAATTTTTGGTAATTTTGAAATTTCAAATTTTCATAAGAATTTTGATTTTATTTTTTAATTAAAAATAAATTTTCCATTCAATTAAAATTGTATATTAATAAAACAAAATTTTATTACAATAAAATTTTATCTTATTTGAAAAACATTTTAATATTTTATCAAAAAACTGTCAAAAGTTTGAATATTAAAGAAAAATATTTTATTAATAATATATTTAACATAATATGTCAAAATATTTCTTTTATTTTGAAAAACTTATAACCTTTTTCTTTAATTATTTCACATAAATATTCTTCGAAATAATTGGGCTTTTGTATTTATATACATACATACATACTCGTATGTATATATACATAAATAATATGAATATTTAGTATATGTTTTATGAAAGTTTATTTTAAATATATTAAAATTATATGTAGAACATATGTTAAAATTATTGTATACACGCTCTCATTATATATGTGAATAACTCGTTTATTATGTAAAATGTTACTCCTATTACATAATATAAATTATAAAAGGTATCAAATAAATTTTATTTTATGATTAAATTTTGTAAGTTCGTAAATTGATTGAAATAAGAGAAATGTGAAATTAATTTGTGTTTAAAAATAATTTTTAAGAGTTATTCTTCAAGTTTGTGTTTTTTTTTCTTTTTTTCTTTTAATTAAATAAATGTTGACGTTTGTGTAAGCTTAAAAAAAAAAAAAAAGAAACCACTTAATTTTAAACATTTTCATTTTATTTGAAATTTAATAGTTATTTTTATAATTCTTAATAATGTTTTAAGCAATTCAGTGTAATAGGCATTTATTGTTTAAATTTGTCGTTAAATTAAAAATAGCTTTGTTATAACATTCTTAATTAAAATGTATAAGAAATGATAGTTTGTTTTAACCCTTTCAGTTATATCATACATATACGATCGAGTACATGAACATGAGAACATGTGAACTAGTATAAAAAGTATATGAGCAAGTTCGCATGTGTTCTTTTTATTTGAAATGTTCTCATAATTTTTAATCAAACTCAGTAAGTTTTAAGTATAAACTCAGGGCCCAGGAGTAACTAACGAAAAACTGTAATGTTTTAGATTTTTCGAGCCACGCAAAAACAAAACACTGGTTCTTTTAAGTAACAGTATTTTAGGATATATTGATCATGAATATCTTTTATTTTGTACTTAATCTAAATCTCGACTATTTCGAATTACACGAAACCAACTAACTATGAAACTTGATGAAGATCTGTATGTTTCCGACTTCGCATCGAAAATAATTTCTATATTTGGGTTAGAATCTACAAATTTACATTTTCCACGATAGATCGTATACAGAATAGAGTAAAAAAAATTGTTAGAATTTTGGATCTGACAGCAAGATATCCTTGTTTAAAAATCCTTGTTTCTTATGCGAATGTCCTTCGAGAATTTTCAAAAGAAAAAGATCACGTGTTCTACAAGAGCTTTTATGATTCAGTTCGAAAGGCTTTCACATTCATTTCGAAAAATTCACTTCGTTAAGTATTCGGTACATTGATGGCTCAACAGCTTTATATTTTACTCCCTTTTCCCAATTAACCGGACAAATTTTTAAATTTGTTTCTTTTTTTTCCAAATGGCAACATTTAAATAAAGTGAACTTCTTAGAAAAAGAAAAAAAATCCTTAAAATCAAGCAAATTTTCAATTTTCAATTTTTTTTTTATAAAAGAACAATTTTGTTCACCTATTTAATGTTTATTCTGTTTTTTACATTTATTGGTTTCTTATTTTGTTTTGAATCGATTTCTGTAAAATCAGCATTTTATGTTATGTGTCTTATGCAGAATCAATATAATAAAGTATAAGAATAATAACAATAAAAAATAGAAAGAAAGGAAAAACCAAAACGGATGGATATCATGTAATTTTTTTTTTTTTTGTAAAATAATATTATTGATTTTTATTTTTTACAACCATAATATACTTTGTAAAATGCATTGTTTTCATTTTTGTTGCTTTTTTTTTTTTAGTACAAAAACAATTCAATTAACATGATTGACTGATCTGTAATTGAAAATAGTTTTCAAATAATCTGAAAAATTCTTCGTAAATTATTTATTTATTTTCTTCAATATAAAATTTTTTTTTTTTAATACTGTATTAGCTTTATTTTGTTCTGCTCCACATTATTATTATTTTTTTTTTTTGTATACTTAAAATTTAATTTTCTATAAAAATAAAAAAAAAATAAATAAAATGAGAATAAAAAGATATTTAAAGAAATGCTCTTTATTTTGAGATAATTGAAGTGTGCATTTAAAATAATAAAATTAAATGTGAAATTTAAGGATAATGAGAACATAATAAGCTTTTTTTTTTTATTTTCATTTATTTTTTATGCTTTTTATTTTCAAATAAAAATTGGATATTAACTTTAATGTAATTGATTTTTTTTTTCTCTTATATTTATTTTTCAGATACAATTATCAAGAAATTAAAATATGTAATTTGTAAGTATCTTATTTTATTATCCTTTTGTTTATTTTAAATTTAATATTAAAATTTTTAGAATACGTATGTACTTTAATAAGAATTCATGTAATATTATTTTCCTCAAAAGAAAAAAAAAAATTAGAAAATTTCCTAAATATTTCTGAAGGAAAAATGAAAACTTGTTAAAAAGATACACACATACATGTACATATGTGTATACATTGTATTTATATTATATATATTAATGAAAATATTGTAGTGAGAGAGTGTCATAGCATGCAAAAAGTTATGTCATGTAAAATTTATGTAGGCAATTTAATATTGTTTAATTAAGGATCTATCAAGAATGTTCTATTTTATTATTTTTTATATCTAGTAAAATGTAATACACTTTGTAAAACGTACAAATATGTATATTTCCTATATGTATTATACACTATTCTAGGTATGAATATACATATGTTGTATAAATGTACAAACAAATTTTATATGATGAAATAAATAACACTTACCGGTGACCCAAAGTTGTGTCCAATTTCGTGAGCCAATGTAACATGAGACACAGCTGGTGGAACATGTTTTCCATAATTGAGAAGAGTAACAATTCCAGTATTTAATGATTTCAAAGAGCCACGATAATGCTTAAAGTACAGAAGAAAAAAAAAAAAAGAATGTGATAAATATTTATTGTCACATACATGTGTGTTCTAGAGTTCTAAACAATATTTAGGAGCAATTATGGTATTAAAAAAAAAAAAGTCCTTTTAACTTAAACAAACTTTTTTTTTTTGTTGCTGTAAGGAAATGTGCAAGAACATTAAATACAAGTGTTTTTTTTTTTGTATTTATTGTTAAATTACATGTTTTAATATCATTAAAAAAAAAAAGAATTTTCACAAGTTAAGGTAAATTTCATTGAGGAAAAACGATCGATAACATGTGTTAGTTGGCCTTTTGTTTTTAACCCTTTTTCTTGTACTCGAGGACTGTCAGTTCACATCTATTAAAAATATAATAATTTGCGTGTCTTAGTTTTTTCGTCCTTTTTAAAAAATGTACATAGTCCTGTTGTGGGAGTTGTTTTTTTTTTTTTTTTTAATTCACCCTTTGTTTACAAAATGATAAAGAATTATTTTGAGAAAATAGAAAAAAAATATTCCCTTTGTATAAGTTTCCCTCCATAATTTTATGTAGTGCACTTTTGGTGTCCTCTTAAATGAACACTCAAGTTGTTTGCTGTATATAATAAATGATTACTTTCTTAAAGAGAGGACAATTGAGTGCAATGCACTAAATTAAATAAACAAATTGAACTGTTTTTTTTTTTATTTTATTTTGTATTTAGTTACAACACAATGTTTTAGAAAGAACATTCTATTGCAGGAATTACATTTTTAAATAAATAAATTGAAAAAAAAAAAAAAATGTGCACCGGTACTTATTCACTTTGTTTTTTTGTGTGTTTTTGAATTTTCACAATAAACAAGTAGAAGAAAAAAAAATGAGATGAAAGAAAAGAAAATTTTTTTTTTTAATTAAATTATTTAACCATGTAATACTCTTAACTGAGTAAGCCATTATATGTATTTTTGTATGTGTATAGGTAGATCACTTGATACAAGTGGATATTCTGTTGAATATACAACAAGGTATAATTCATACTTCTTCATAGGATAAAAAAGACAACATATGTATACAACAAAAAATGAAATACAAATACAGGAGTAATAATAATAGGGAGAAAAAATTAAAAAATTTTCCGGATTACAAGGAAAAATAATTCAACAACGTCCAAAAGTCACAAAAAAAAAAAATGGGAAAAAAATGGGAAAAAAATGTTTTTTATTTTTTTTTTTTATTTTTTTGAAATGCTCTTGATGATGTCCTTAATAATTTGAATGGATTCATGTTTTGTTTTGTTCTCGTATATATGATGTGCATTGTATATATCGCTTTAAGCATTTTATATAACACAAATATATAACAGTATATATAAATAAATAAACAAAACATAACAAATCATGAAAATCAAAAATTTAAGGGTTTTTCAACCTTTCACGAAATCATTCAGCGAAAACATTATAAATTGAAAAATTTGAATATGGTAAATATGTACATGTATATGTAAAAAAGTTAAAAAAAAAAAATATTGTAAAAAAAAGGAGTAATGTATACAATTTAAGGATTTCAAATTTTATATATACGTATGTACATATTTACTTTATCTACACACAAAAAAACAATAATAACAACAACAATAATAATAATAACGAAACAAAAACAAAAAGAAAAAAAAAGGATATAAAATGAACATAATATATATGTAGAATAAAATTTTTGCTATAGGCTTTTTTAATGAAAAAGAGTGGGTGTTAATTTACTGTAATGGTTTGCGGTACCGCATTACATTATGTATATGAGGGTTTTTTGTTTGGTTATGTTTTATGTGGAAATTACTAAAAGAAAAAAATAATAAAAAATGTTTTTTTTTTTGCATTTTTTTTTTTGTTTTTTGAATAAAAACTCACATTTTTTTTTATATTTTACAACATTATGTACAACATTGAATGTGGTATGTTTTAAATACGGTATTTTTATTTCCAATTTTACTTTGGACTGACCTCTATTAAATGTTAAAAAGAAATGTTTTTTTTTTTTTTTTTTTTTTTACTTTCCACGTACTTTTTTGTTTTTTTTTTTACAATTTTTTCTTTCAATTTTACCTTTGATTGTGCAGATATGTAAATGAGTATGAGTACTTTTTATTATTATTATTATTATTATTTTTCATTCATCTTTTATATTTTAAAATTTTCATAGTCGTTGAGTAGATTTAAATATAATTTCATTGGGATATGTATATAGAGAAAAATATGAAGTGTAATTTTCTATGACAGTGTTTTTTCTTTTTAATCAGGAGAAAAAAATTTTTTTTTTTTTTTTATTACACACTCAATTAACTATTTTATTGAATTGCAAAAAAAAAAAAAAAAAAAAAAAGAGAAAGAAATGAAGTTTTATGAAAATTTATGGTATTTGTAGAATTTTAAAAATTTAGTTAATTAGGGCATATAAAATATTTTACAGTGAATTTCATTTTTTACTTTTTTATACGATTTGGTTCTTTTTTTTTTTTTTTCAAATTGCTTTTATTTTTTAATGGTTGTAAAGTATGCATTTAATTAAATTTATATAATTATGCATAGAATGAAAAAAAAAAAAAATCAGGACAGTGACATAGTTTAAAATTTTCCTTTTTTATAATTGAGAGATTTTTGAAAGGGAAAATTGAAAAGGAAATTTAAATTTGAAAGGATTTAAGTATGAGTATATAGAGTTGCTTTTTAGATACTTTAGAATTGATTATAAATTATAACCTATTTTTTCTTTTTTTTTGAAGAATAAGAGGGCTGTTCAAGTAGTTTACTTTCTGTTACTAAAAACAAAAAGCGTTTGTTAAAAAATTTATTTTTAAAAATGAAATTTGAAAAAAAAATTTAAAAGTGGTTTATGAAAAAAAAAAAAAAAATTTCAACTATTTAACATTTTCTATATTTTTTTCTGAACAACAAAATTTTTTACACTTTGGATACTAAAAACTTATTAAGGAAAATCTTTTCTAATTTATGATTTTAACATTAGAATAATTTTTTTTTTATCTTTTCTTAAAAATGTAGATTATTTTGATTAAATAATTCAGATATATTTTTTTCTTAACGTTATAACACAGTACAAAAAATTTATGAAGCTTAAGATTATGTTTTAAGAATTCATAAAATTTCAAATTGAAAATACTATAGTCATAGTCGTGAACGTAATGGTATAGAATTATACACACTAAAGGGTGTTAAAAGTGTACAAAATTGAATGAAAAAAAAAAAAAAGTAATAAACAGTAAAAAAAAAAACATTCCTTTACAGGTTCTTGAATTTTATTATAGTAATTATTTTAGTCTTGATCAAAAAGTAAAAGTATCATCAATTTTTGAATTTATGAAGCAATAAATAATAAAATAAACATTTTTATTGAATAAAAAAAAATAAAAAAAGAAGAAAAAATATATAATGTGAAAATGAAGTACACCTACAAAAAACAAAAAAAAAAAAATGAAATAATAAAATGTTTAAGATTATTTTAAATAGTAATCAAAAGAGGAAAAAATTACCATATTACTGACGTTCATTGAATTCTTATTCTTATTCTTTTCCAGTTTATTATTTTCTATGAAAGTTGTAATATATATATATTTTTTTTAAATTAACTGCGCGATGGAATATGATTTTTTTTCTTATTATTTTTTGTTTTTGCATGACCGTTAGATTATTATGGTTATTATTTTCACTTTAATACCCAATTTACGTCAAAAATGAATGAATATGAAAGATAACAGATTATGGTAATTTTTTTTTTTTTT
The DNA here is from genome assembly GCA_939192795.1 of Bombylius discolor. Taxonomy (NCBI): domain Eukaryota; kingdom Metazoa; phylum Arthropoda; class Insecta; order Diptera; family Bombyliidae; genus Bombylius; species Bombylius discolor. Next base: position 12,844,442 of record OW584241.1, on the reverse strand, counting down.
TTGTATTTAAATTTCCTTTGAATGAATGATTTGTTAATGTGAATAAATTGTATCGAAATCATTTATAATAAATAAAAATATCCTAAAGTTTATTTGTGAAGTTTTATACAATATTAATTTATTTCGAATTTTTCACGTTAAAGGAACTGTTACAATTTTCGAAAATTAATTTGTATTATTAAGATTAATTTATAGAAACTGTCATTTGTCAGTGACCGAAGTGTTAGACTGCTGACTTCTGAAGGTGTATGTTTATCAAGTACACAAAATCAACTACACAATGCAAGCCATGTTATACAGAAAATTGGAATGAAAGAAAGTACCAGTTTTATTTTGGAAATTATTCAGCCTTTCAAAAATCAAAAATTTATAAAAAGAAAAAAAAAAATTACGAAAAAATAACGGTAATTAAATTTTTTATACTTCCATAAAGAGGATAAATTTTAAAAAGTTATATGAGCAATTTTCTCGAATAATGTAAAATCTATTGTGTAATTTATTTCAAATTTGACATTTATTTTAGTACTCAAGGTCCTTTTCTAAAAAAAAAAAACGCTTAACCTAAGACATTCAACCCCTAAAAATGCAGAATGAATAATAAATGTAAATTTTCAAATTAAAATAAAATTTAAAAACATATTAAAGATACAAAAAGAAAAATGAAATTAAACAGCATGTAAAGTACCTGAGATTTTCTTTTGTAAGAAAAATAAATTAAATACTAGAGATACTGGTTATGTTTTTTTTTTTGTTTTTTTTTTTTGTTTTTGTTTTTTTTGTTGCTATTATTAATGGCATATTGTGAACAAAAATTTTTTGTATTTCTATAGAAATACAACTAGTTCAAAAATGCTTTTTAAATTGATGTTATGCTATATTACTAAAGTTTTTGAATAAATTTTAATGATAAGTATAAAAAGGATATCTTCTGCACATTCTACATTACAATGCAGATTCATTTTATACATATGTATATATGAATACCACATATACACATACATATATACAATCCATGAATCATAGAGAAAATACATGTAAATACTAGAAAAATCCTAGAAAATAGAATAATATGCACAAAAAAAAAAAAAAATTATATTTTAAAGGTTTCACATTTACATATGGCACAGATTCATACCAAAACTGTTTTTTTTTTTCTTTGCGAACTTTTCCTTTTTATTTTTTTATTTTTTTAGTTCATTATATGTAGTTATTGGTACTGAGCTATGTTGCGCTTCTTCTATTAAATTTGTTATACCATCATTTATATTTTATTTATAAGGATATGAAGATATAACGCATATTATATTCCCAAATGAGGAATAAAGGGTAAACTCATTGTTGTCATCATTGCACCCTATTTTATTTTTTGTTTAGCTATGTATATAATATGAAGAAGTTTGTATATATGCATATAATGTACATAGGTATACCTATATGCAGATACATAGTAAAAGCTCATTATGTTAAGCCATACCATCAAATAAAGTACCATTAAAATATTTATAATTCGTTGTCGTTTATATATATGTATGTATAGGTTGGTATACTTACTTATTTTTGCTAGTAATGGTGTAGGTACACTGATATTATGTATGAATGAATTGGGTATAATGTTACTAGTGATAGTGATGGTTAAGGCCACAAAGGATATTATTATTATTATTAAAGTATTACATAATTCCCAGGAGTATGACACTTTAATTAAATCCTTTGGATTACCAGTTAGATATATATAAAATTTTCTGCAATTGTTTAAAACATGTGGGTTTTTTTTTATTGTCTTTTTTCCTTTTTAGTTTTCAGTTTTGATTATTAAAATTCTTGAAAGGATTTTTATTTTTCTAATGTACAAACTGTCTTTTTTTCTTCTAAAATTTATATACAAAAAAGGGGAGTATTTAATTAACTTTAAAAATGAATTATTTTTTCAAGGATAAAATTTGCAAATGACAATTTTCCCATAGCATATAAAAAAAACAAAAGAAAAAATTAAACGCAAATTTTAATTATTTTTCCTTTCTTTTAATTTCTTTCTTTATAATTTAAAGAGAAGTAAAAAGGATTAAAAATTAACATAATTAATATATCGGATCATTTTACTTTGTAATTATTCCTAAATATTGAACATTTTATTTAATTGATGACTACGAGTAAGATTCTTCCTTTCGTCCATAATTACAATGTTTGTTTGTTATTTTATTTTTTTTTTTTGCAAAAAATTTTAGGTATAAAAAACATGTTTGGAATTTTTAGTTCATAGTTTTTTTGATACTCGAACAGGATCAGTTCAGTTTCAGTTGTTGATTAACAAAAAATTACAATAAAAAAGGAAATTTTTAAAAACTTAAAATGTTTGTTAAAAAAGTTACAATCGATTTTGATAATTTCATGAGCATACCAAATTATTTTTATAAAACAATTGGTTTTCAAGCATATAACACTAACGGAAAAGATAATTCAAAATTTTTAAAATGTTTATTTTATTTTGCATTTATTAATTTTCAAATATGTTTATTAGGTGAAATTATATATTTTTGTGATACATTTAAATCATTTTTAACATTTTTAAATTTAACTGAATCATTAATATATTTAATTGCTGGTTTTTTAGCTAATTTTAAAATGTTAACTGTATGGTTAAATCGTGTTCAATTAAAAAATTTATTAATTAATTTAATTAATATATATCCAAATACAATTGAATTACAATATATTTATAAATTAAAAAAACATGAAAAACAAATAAAAAATATTTTAATTATTGTTTCAATATTATTTTCAATATTAGTATGGTCATTTCATATATTTCCAATTGTACAATCATTAATTGAATATTTTATATTATCGAATAATGAAAATTTTATAAAAAGAATACCATATCTTGTTAAATATCCATATGAAATATTGAATAATATATATTTTTATATAATTACATATATACATTTAATATATGCGGGATATGTATGTTCAACAGATATATTAGCTGCTGATATTCTTTTATATACAATAATTGCACAAATTTGTATGCATTTCGATTATATATCAATTAAATTGAAAAATTTTATACCAAATGGTAGTGAAAATGATATAAAATATTTAAAAAAATGTATCAAACATCATCAACTGATATTAAGGTGAGATCAACATATAAGTTAGTCTTATCCACAGATTATTTTTCATGTCAGAGGTCATTTTGGTTTGATGCATTTAAAAATGGTATTTCAAAATTCTAGCGAGTGAAGTGAAAGTCTTTAGAAAATTCTGTAAGTGAAAACTCAATGTAGATTCGTCAGAATTGAAAAAAAAAACGAGAAAATTATTAATTAGGAAGAGTACTATTATCGACTGCACCAAACAAATGTTTTTTCGAACACAATTAACAAAATATGAAATTTGTAAGATGAAAATTTATCCATGGTTCAGTTTAGACAAAATAACGTGATCGCATCAGCTTGATCGGATTGATTTGAAAACAATTGAGTTCCAAGAAAATTGTATTATTACGACACCAAAATTATTGACTTACGACTAGAATAATTCTTCAATATTTATGCGCATTTACCACTAGCCTGCATTGCGTCGGATCCATGAGGAATTTTAACTTCAAATAAGTTCAAAATCGGATTTTTTCCAAAATATCAAACTAGAATGACCTCTTCAATGACATTTTTGAATATTTTTAAACTTTTTTTTTATTTAAATTTTTCCAAAAATTACAGATTAGTTGATGATTTAAATGCAATATTTCATGCATCAATTTTTTTTAATTTCTTATCATCATCAATGATGATTTGTTTAGTTGGTTTTCAAGTAACTGTTAAAGTTAATACATTCGATCTCATAAAATATTTTGCATTTTTGGTAACATCATTAGCTCAAATATTTTTAGCATGCTATTTTGGACAAAAATTAATTGAATCGGTAATTATAAAGATTTTCGAATTTCTTCAAAAATTATTATGTAAATTTTTTTTTTTTTTTCAAATGGTTTTTTAGAGTGAAAAAGTCAGCTTTGCCGCTTATGAACAAATTTGGATAAATTCGAAAACATCATATAGAAAAATGTTACTTATAATTATTTGCCGTTCACAAAATCAAGCTTGTCTTAAAGCACCATTTATACCACCAGTATCATTGGAAACCTTTAATAATGTATGATTTTGAGCTGCTCATAAGCTAAAACGATTAACTCCACTTTTTGAGAGTATTTTTTAATTTTATTAAGTAAAAAACATTTGTTTCGGCCATCGAAATTAAGCAGTTTTTCCAGTACTTTTGTCTATTTTTTTTTTTTTTTTTCAAGTTCATTTTGGCAAATGAGCGGCTCAAATGAATTAATCAAATTAATTTTTTCTTAAAGTGATTTTTTTCTTGATAAACTATTTTTTATCAATTTTTTTTTCAGGTTGTCTCATCTTCGTATCAATTTTTTGCACTTTTAAAATCATTGTATTCTGAGTAATGTAATTTTTATGTAAATATCATACGATTCCAAATATTTCAAATTAATATCTTTTGTAGGTACATCAAATTTAGAAGTAAAATATGCAAAATGCAAGTAATTAAAATTTTTCTTTTTAGACACAAAAAGAAGTTTCTTAGAAATGTAAACACGAATTAATTGAAAATCAAGCAAAAAAAAATGTACTGTATTTAAATTTCAAAAAATTCTCAATCTCTTTAATTGCAGGGATTTTGTAAAATTTAAAAAGTTTTAATAAATACACTTAAAGCACAGATAACCTCTACAATACCGTAACTTGTATTTTACTTAATGTAACTTAATAAATTCCTTCTTTTTTTTTTTCTTTATTTTAGTTTTGTTTTATTCATGTCAAGTTCAATTTGAAGTTTTTTTTTTTTTTTTTCTTAAGAAAAATGAACAAAATGAAAAAGTATGGAAATTTTTTATGTCATAGATACAGTTTCTTTAGTATCACTTAAGGCAAATTTAAGTACTGATAATCGCATAAGGATAACATTTTTCTTGTCCGTTTTACTTTAGAAGTAATAAAAAAGTATCTCATAGGTTGAATTTTAATTAAGAAAATAAAAACGTGTGACAAAAGAAAATGAAAGTAAATTCAGAAAAGTATATAAAATGGTTTTTTTGAATGTGTTCTTGTCTTGAATTAGTCCTTGGATGAATATTTAATTTTTCTCATTTTTTTTTCTTTTCTCTTCCTAATTGCATTATTTTTTTTTTTTAAATAGAAATAATACACTTTTTGATCGCTTTTTTAGTATTTTTATTTCTTGGTATTTTGTTTTTTTTTTTTTGTTTTTTTGCTTTTCTATTGAAATTCTTAATCTTAAAATTGAAATTTATTTGTGTGGGTTAGTTATTTTTTCTTTTGAAAAATTTGACTTTTAAAAGCTTTTCATTGTACAAAAGATAAAAAGTAATTGTTTGCTGTTAAATGTTTATCTGAAAAGTTAGTTTTTCAAAAGAAGATTGTTTTGTTTTTTTAATAGAAAACACAAATTGATTTTTATTATTGGGCGTTAGTGAGTTCTAATGGAAAAAAAATATTTTCTAATTAAACAAAAAGATGTAAAAAATTCGTATCTTCTTTATTTCGTTTATTTATAATAACCCATTAGTTGATTGTTTGAAATGGCGATTTTCGATTACTTCCGAAGACCGAATTATAGCACCAAAGTTGTCGTTTTGAAATCACACTACACTGAATCACCACGTAACTTTCAGAAAATAGCATATGGTGCTTAATCAGAAAACTTCCCATTTTTTTCATTCAGTAAATTTATACAAAAAAAATACAAGTTAAAAAGAACATAACTTTAAATACAGTCAGTATATTCATAAGAAAAGTATTTTACAATTTATCTATATACTTTTTATTCATTCTGTAAGTTTGCAATTTTTTCTTTTCTTAAAAAAAAAACATATAGCAATACCAAAAGATACTCAAAAGACTTCTTACAAATTAAAAATTGTATCTAAACACCTCGAAGTCATTCTACATTACGAATATACTCTACCTGCTATCTTGATGGAAATCGAGATCTGTTTTGTGGTTATATTTATTATTACTTCCGAAAAAAAGTACATTTTAACAGTTTAAACATTTTTGAAAGAAAAAGAAAAATAATTTTGAGAAAAAAAGGAATTTTGGTTTTATGAAAGGTTATAAAAAAGTAGTTGAAAAAAAAAAAATTTCTAAAGTCATAAAAATAAAAGAAAAATGAAGAACCTATTTATAATTTAAAAGGGAAAAGTTTTCTTTATTTATCAACAATATTTTCGTTTTCTTTATTATACTGAAAAATTTAGAAAATATAACTTTTTAATGGTAGTTTCGAAAATATTTTTTTATTTTTATTTTTTTATTTCTTAAAAGTTTATTTTTTTTTTACCTTTTCATACAGGTGTGCAAATATTTGAAAAAGTAGATACTAGATAGAATTATGAAATATAATGAATAATTTTTAAATGTGAAAAATTTCAAGGTAAATCTATTTTAACGGTTCCTTATTTTTTATATATACATATCTATGTCCACTTCAACCTTCTTGGTTTTTTTTTTTTTAAATGTAAGGATATATTTTTGTTATTAATAAGATCTACGAGGGTTACAAGGAATATGAACTTTTTAAATGAATCCTCTTATATGAAATATTAATAATTGTTTACGAAATTAATTAAAATTCTCTCATTTTTATTAAGGATCACATACATTAATTTTTTTTTTTTGTTTTTTGCTCATAATTTTCACCCTTCACTTATTCAAAACAACAAAAAAATTTCATTTTAAATAAAATGTGTATGTGTGTTTATTTATTTTTCTTTATTCACGTTGTGACCTTTAAATATCCTATTCAAACACATTTAATCATTTTTTATTTAAATATTCACTTGTTTTGTATTTTATGTATTTTATGAATTTTATTCAAAACGAAAAAATATTTAAAAAAAAATAAAAAAATAGTAAACAAAAACAAAAGAGAAAAATTAATAAATAAATCATTTTTATTTACATACAAAATTACATAAAATGCAAAAAAAAAAAATAATAATAATAATCTATAAATTTATTTAGGAGTATTTTATTATTTGTTTTTTTTTTTTTTAAATATACATATATAATGTGAATGTGTGTATTTAAGTTTATATACACATAAACATAATATTGAAAAGGTATGTGGGTATTTTTTGTTTTTTTTTTTATGTAAATAAATTTTGTTAAACATCATCTCTCATGAATATGTTTATTATTTGAATTTTTGACCCTTTTTCTCAAGATGCATTCAAGATAAACTAGGTCATGTCTATTTTGTAGTGTGTATACAAATACATACATCAATATATGTTTGTACATATAATAATATAAAATTATTATTAAATATATTTAAATATATATTGAAAAAGTTTATATAGTGTATTAAAAGTTATCCTTATTTAATATTGAAATACTGTTTTCGATTAAAGTAAAAGCAATTTTAATGCTATTTTATTTTATTTATTTATTTATTTTTTTTTTGCAGCAATTTATTATATGGTTATATGTATATATGCAATCCGCTGCATTAATGAATAATAGTGCTTTGAGTAACTTGATGTTGTACTTGTGTTTGTTTATATTGGAAAGAGAGGGTTTTGTTGTTGTTGTTGCAGCACAATAAACAAACATAAATGATCTTTTTAAATTTTAATAAAATTCTTTAAAGAATATTGATGACTTTGTGGTGTAACATCAAAATAGTATGAAAATAAAAAATTTTTTTTTTTGTTGGTTTTTTTTTAAATATCATTTTTATCTTCAAAATATGATAAATAAAAATTCCATATAATTTTCTGTTTAACACATTCAAGACCGGAGTCTCAAAAGAAAATCTTATCCAGTGACGGACAATGTTTTTGTGGTTGTAAATTGTAATAAAGAATAAAGATAATTGAAAAACTTTCAAAATAAGAAAAAAACATACATATGTATGTAACTCATCATGTGGGTAAGAGTTTTCGGCTATTGGAAAAAATTTTAATATTAAGTGGTCAATCACCGTTCAGATGGTAGGAGCAAAAAATCGTTTTAGTCAAAATTTAAAAAAATAATACCTATCCAAAAAATACAGATAATGATAAAATTATTCCGAAGACGTACATAATGTATATAAGATCTTATTTTTTCCTCATTATTTACATTTTGGCTCTACTTACTGATTATAAGCAAGTACAAAAAACAGTTACACAAATATCAATTCCAGTCCTGTCATATGAATTTAATGGTTCGCATTCCACATGAAACTGTAGGAGAAGGTGTAGTTACAGCAGAAAAAGTGGTCTAAGAAAACCGAGTTGAAAATAACTTGTTTTTCCTTGTTGAATGATAAGTTTAGATGATGATTCACATTTCAATATATTCTGAAGATTGTTCTGACTATGGACTATCTATTTTTAACCTAATTTTAAAACTACTGTCAAATTTATTTTCTAAAAAACTTTTCGTAAATATTACTCCATACTACTTTACTCCTTACGTAACCCATATGGTGAATCGCTAGTCATACGGGTGAAAATTTGCATGACCCACATAGTGGATCTCACTGGTCTCGAATGTGTTAAATGATGCTTTATAACGTAGAAAAACCAGAAATAATTTAAATAGTAATTATTTTTCTTAAAATTAATGTTTTGTACAAATTTGAAAATTTATTATATTTTCATTTAAAATTTTATAATCAAAACGAAGAAGAAGGAAAAAAAAAACGAATCAAATATAGTCAAAAATTAAACAAATGATATTTTATATGAATATTCGAAAAAAACAATAAAAACGCTTATCTTATGACTTAATTTGCAAAAAAACAAAAACAAATAAATATAACCTATAGTGTTGTTTATCTTTTTGTTTTGTTATTGTTATTTAAATGATAATAATTTTTAAACGAAAAATGTCAAGAATTATCCTATTTTCTTATCATCGCCTTAACAATTAATCTCTTTTGGATCTCTCTCTCTCTTTCTGTTGTTTTATATTTAGTCCTTAGTTCGTGATATTATTATTATTTTATTTTATTCGTCCATTGAATGAATAGCCTTTTTAGCTTATATATATTTTTCCTTCTATTTTTGATTATATACGATTAAAATATTTATGTTGGGTATCCTTTTTTTGTTCCTTAGATTTCAAAAGATTTTTTTATACAAATTTTTCATGGAATTGATATTTCTTATCACATTGTTACTGAATAAAAAATGTTAAGGTGTACCTATGATTTTGTTGTTGTTGTTGTTGTTGTTTTGTTTTATTTTTCTATTTTATTGTTTTCATCCTGTATTTTAGGATTTTATTTTAAATATAAATTAGAAAAGGAGCAATAAATTTGATAATTATTTGTGATTATTTGGGTATTTTGATACAATCAAAGTCAATTTTTTATGTTTTTTTATTTTTATTTTCTACATATTTTGAAGGACTTATTCTAAAGTATCTTAAAATAGGAGAATTTTGTAATCTATTAATTTTTAAGTGACAAGGAAAAAATTCTAAAATTGTTTTGTAATGAAGAATAGAACATTTTTTTTTTTGGTGTTTTAAAGTTTTCAAAGATATTCAATTTCTTTTTCTTTTTTTTTTTTCTTTTGATGATGCTTCAGACCAAATCGAGTTAACTTGAATTTTTTTTTCTTTTGAGAAGAAAAAATAAATTAGATGCTTTAAATTTGCTTTTGTTTTTTTAATTTTCCATTTAGTCAGCATTTAAAAAAATTCTATTAAGAACTTTAATCGTTAATTGTTTTGTTAAATTTAAATTTTGAAATTTTTCATCTCTATTATTTTAATATTTAAATTAATTTTTTGTTAAAATATCTTTTTTTTTTTTTTTTTTCACGTGTAATTTACCACAAATACAAATTTTAAATTTTTTATTTATTTTAAAATTAAAAATCTATTACGAATAATTAACAATGAGATATTTTTATAAATATGTAACTAATTTTTTTTTTTTTTTTCATTACGTAGGTGTGTGAACATATTTTTAGTATATTAAACCAGAGATTATCTTTTTATCTTTTTCATATAAATTTGTTTATTTCATTAACTTGCAATTATACTAAAAATTTATTTATTCAACATTCTTTGTTTAATTATAATGAAAAAGTTGAATTGTATTTGTTTTTTGGTTAGTGTTTGTTGTTTTATAAATTGACTTTTATAAAATAAGCAATTATGAAAATGAATTTAATGTTATTAATGAATATACGAGTATATAACACATGTAGGTATGTATGTGTATATATATTTTTTTTTTCAATATGTGTACATATGTACAAAAGATATTAGATATTTGAATAGATTCTAATATTCTTTAATGAATGAGAATAAATTGTGGGAATATTTTTTTAATAATAAAAGGTTATGTTATTTGGTAGTATAATTATAACGTAGTGTCATTTATTAGATTAATGATTAAGTATATTAATTCAATAGAATGAAATAAAAGAAATATGGATTAGGACAAACAAAAAAAATTTAATTAAATTATTATGAAATAAATCCTAAATATTGACTAAAAATTCTGCTTAACATGTGTGTTGTGGTTTACGGTGATTTCTCATTTATAAAGTTCCTTTATTTTGTTAATACTGGCTTTTACTGTCCTTTTGTACTTTTGTGGGATATTGAATGGAATTTTCAAAGATTTTCACAGAGAAGGGTAGAATATTATAAAAGGTTGACATTTACCTCAGAACAAATTTAAAAGATAAATGACGTATCGTAATGTAGTCTAAAGAATTATGAGTCCAGATGATGAATTAACGGCTAACGAAAATATCGAGACGAAGCAATGTATCACAAGGTTCGAAAAATTGTATTTAAATATAAAATTAATTAAAGTAATTTTTTTATTTTAATTCTAAATAATCAACATTTTATTAGAAAACTATTCCTCCACTCTGAAACAATAATTTTATGAGATTTGTAAGTAAATTGTTAAGAATTTGCTTATCTTTGATTTCTGTAGACTGATTCCAATGAAACAAAAGCTGTTAGATCAAAAATACTTCCTAGTTTTTGACACGTAACAAATTTTAATATTTAGAAATATTTTAACATGATCAAAAGATGAAAATTAAATAAAGATTCTTCGTAAAAGTCGGTTTTGTTATGCTTTTCACCTCATAATTCAAACTTTTTTTGATACCCGTTAGTAAGAAAAAAATTTGACTTGTCAGTTATTTGGTTCGTATAAGATTTTCTTTTTAATCTTAACAGTTAAATTTTTATCTTACGTATTTCGGAATCACCTTGTATACAAATATAAATAATATGAAAAGAATTTTTTGTATAATAATATGAAATATTTATTCCGTTTTTCATTTTAAAAATTATTTAAAAACATAAAATAGTTTGTTTTATTTGTTTGTTTAAAATATAAAAAGTTAAAAAAAAAGATAGAAGATACAAATATGTATCTTTTCAAATTTTCATAGCTTAAAAATTCTTATTATTTTATCTCGGAGCAAAAATAGTTTAAATAATTTTTGGATTTATTTTTCTTTTCTTCATATATTAAATAAAAATTTTCTAACAAAAATCTTGAAATAAATTTAATTTAATTTTAAAAATTAATTAAATACATATTTGTTATATAATTTAATATAAATTTTGTTGATAAAATATACACTTTTTTCTTTGCTTTTATTTATAAAAAAAAAAAAAAATAAAAACATTCAAATTAATTTTATAAATTCATTTCATACTGTAAAACATATTTCTTTTATGTTATTTCCCATCACAAGAATTTACTTATGTAACATGAAATAAAAAAAAAACATCATAAAAAAGATTTTCTGGCATTGAAAAAAGAAAAATAAGAAGAAGATGATATTAAAAGCATTTTACTAATATTAAAAAAAAAATTTTCATTCATTTTTTTGTTTTTTCAACATAACGTTTTTTTTATGTGTGGTGGCTTTTAACAGTCATTTCTTGTTTTGTTTGCTGTTTAGATTCATTTGATATTCATTAAATTTTTTTTTTTCTTCCACTTTTTTTTTTTCAAAGTGCAAAATTAAAAGAAATTGCCTTGAATTTTGACCTTAATAAATAAAACAGTTATTGTTTGTACAAAATTCAAAAAAAAAAAAAAAAAAAAAAGAAGTGGAAAAATAAATAAAATTAGGACACATACACCATACTTTATATTGACTTTTATATGACTGAATGAACAGACAGTCTAATGGTTAGTTACATTTTATTGCTGTTTGGAAAGATCAAACGAAAAATTTTCATTTTTTATTTTTTCATTATTTTTTTCACAAATGGAAAAACTGAAAATTAAATATAGTATACCTAAAATGTGAGTATGCATATATATATATATATATATGTGTATTATTTTTTTACGTTGAAATAGGAAAAAAAAAATGAAAAAATCCTGATAAATAATTTTTGTTAAAATGTGTATAGTATGTTCTTGGCTCATATCCAAGAAAAAACATTTTTTTTTCCTTTTTCATATTTTGTTTTCTTTTCTACTATGTAGAAGAAAAAACACCTTAACGAAGCAGTAAAGTAATCGAAATCGTAAATATAAAAAAATCGAAATGACACGAATAATTCCTTTTACGTTACTGTTTCTTTTTTTCCTACTTCTTATATTTTTATTTCAAATCTCAGTCCTTTGATTTTGTTTTTTTCTTTTAGTCATTTGTAATGTGAGGAGTATGTGGAATATGAGTTCAAGAGAAAAACAATTTTTTACTGTGAAAGATCGTTTTTTTTTTTTTTAGATACATTAAATAAAAATAATGGAAAGACGCTGAATTTTCATTAAATTTTTATTGCTATTTGTTTTTTTTTTGTTTTTTAGATTTTTTCGTTTTTCTTTTCTCAAACTTAAATTGAGGAAACATCTAATCAACTTCATTATAAACTTTTCTAAAATAACAAAAAAAAAAAAAAATCAATTTTTATTTTTGAATGTATCGTGAAAAGTTTTCATTAAAAAAAAAAAAATAAAAATAAAAGAAAAATCCTATTTCGTTAAAAATGTAAAGTTTTATTTTTATATCGTATACGATTTGGAAAAAAAAGTTTAATTTAAAGTCGGCAAAATTTTCATTAAAGTTTTTTTTTTTTGTTAAATTCTTATAATAGAATTTAAATTTTTTTTAATAAAATTTTTTTTAAAAAACACTTACCCCATTTTTTTCACAAACGCCTCCAGCATTTTTAAGATCTCCTGTCCATGCAAGTCCCAAAGTACCCATTTCAAAATCTCTATATGTGAACATGTATGCTAAACAGAAAGCATCATAATCCTCCTCTAGAAAATTTGCAAATTAAAAAACCAAAAAAAAAAAAAAAGAATTTATTAAAATATTTTTAATTTCATTTTATAAACAAGGGGAGATTTTTTTGTTATTCGCCTTTTTTTTTTCTTTTGCAAAATTAAAACAGTAAATCTTTAAATTTAAACCTGAAGTTAATTTTTAGCATCTTTTTGTAGAAATTATGGTAAATTTTTTTATTCAAGAGTTAAAAAATAAAAATAAAATTCTTTTTTGATCAATTAATTAAAACTTTTTCATAAGGGTTATAATTTTTCACGAAGAAAACGAAAAGAAATAAAAAATAATTTAAATTTTAAAATATTTTCTTACACATTTTTTTGTTTTTTTTCATTTTACAAAACTTTAAGTATGAATGTGCAATAATTTGAACAAAGTTAATTTTCAAAGTCATTCATGTGTTATAAGACTGTAATAGTTGAAAATTGTTTTTTTTTTTTTTTTGTTATCAGAAAAAAAAAAATGAACATTGTCAGCACCTGTCGTATGGAAAAGTTTTATCTGAATTTTGCAGAAATTTAATATTGAAATTTGCATGTGTTTTTGGTTATAAAATTGAAATTTATATATTAAAAAAAAAAAAAAAATGATAAAATAAAATTCAAGAGAGAAATGAGAATTATTTTAATTTGTGATAATTGAATGTTATCAAACATTTTAAATAAAATTATTGTTTCACATACAGGTAAACAGATTGTTGAGTGCTTAAAAAATGCACTTATTTTTTGAACAAAGTAGAACCTTAAAATGCAATTTTAAGAAAGATACTCGAACAGTAACATATGATGAGTGACTCAGAAGACAATGTGATTAGGTCCATTTTTGAGTTGTTTTTACGTCAAGAAGTTCTTTTTATGGTTTAAAAGACATAAATTAATTTTCTCAATATTTTTTTATTGATCTAATCGTCTTAATCACATTGACTTCTGAGCCACTCATATACACTGAAAGAAAAACTTATGTTGATATACCTAAAATCATAATATGTTTTGCCGAATTTTTACGGCATTTTTCAGCCAGCTAATGTTTTCGACAATTTGCCATGAAGAAATTAGGTGAAACACCATTCTTTTTAATATGTCAAGTTAGCAAAATACTAGTATAGTTTACAAAATTCATAAGACAACGTAATCTATATTTCTTTGGTAAACCACAATATACTTGGGCAATTCACCTAATATTAATAAGGCAACTTGCAGAATATTAGGGCAATTCACCTAATATTTATAAGGCAGTTTGCAAAATACTTAGGCAATTTACCTAATATTTATAAGGCAACTTGCAAAATACTTAGGCAATTTACCTAATATTTTTAAGGCCATTTGCAAAATACTTAGGCAATTTACCTAATATTTTTAAGGCCATTTGCAAAATACTTAGGCAATTTACCTAATATTTATAAGGCAACTTGCAAAATACTTAGGCAATTTACCTAATATTTATAAGGCCATTTGCAAAATACTTAGGCAATTTACCTAATATTTATAAGGCCATTTGCAAAATACTTAGGCAATTTACACAAGAAAGATTGGGCGAAATACAAAATATTTTGGCAGTTTACACAGCAATAATAAGGCAAATTTTAAATGGCTATTCTTCCGATGTACTAGTTCCAGATAGGAGAAAGTGACTTTTCTATAACGATACTGTTGAACGCACATATTATGAATATGTACCTCTTTAAGTCATATGTATAGTAGTCTTTTTTCGTCCTTAAAAGAACATTTTCACTAATAAAGAGGTACATATTCGTAATCAGTGCGTTCAACAGTATCGTTATACAAAAATCACTTTCTCCTGTTTGGAATTTGTACTTTAAAAGAATAATTCTTCCAATACTTATTTGTAGTTCTGAAAACAATTAAAAGGTAAAATTAAAAGGCAAAATATTAAGACGATTAATAATATAATAATTCATATAAAATTCATTCTATATCAGTTTTAATATATAATACATAATTATTTTATTTAAATTTTTGTTTAATGTTATTTATTGTATCATTTTTAAATCTTGAATAATAGTTTCAACACATGGATACTCCTGGTCTGTTTCTAAAATTTCGAAAAAGTATTTTTGCAAAAATATCCACAGATTTTTGCATTGTACTGGATATTCTAAGTTAAGGACATACATTATTTTGAAGCAGAATATAACAGCTTCTAGATAAGATTGAAATTCATATTTTATGTCATCCACTGCGACATAAAAGTATTTATAATTAAACTCCTCGCCTACTAAAATGATCAAAGGTTGGAGAGTTGTTTTAAGTTTTATGCACTCCTCCCTTTTTTCGGACAGCATTTTATCTACTTCTGTTGCAGAACTCACCATCGCGTTAAAAGCGAGCTGTGAGTCCTTAATAGTGTGTTTTATTCTTCGACCTTTAATAACTTTTGTTGTTGGTGTTAGGACTCCATGCAGTAAATATAATATGCACATGTTGTTATTATCTGAAAAATATCAAAACTATTAAAGTAAAATAATCAGGGCAATTCTGGTCACAGTTAGCAATTTCTTCTAAATTTTAATACAAAACTTTGACATCTTGTAAAAAACCAACTAAGACAAAAATTGATATTCTGATTCCAAAAATTAACAAAAAATCTGCTATTTTTTAACCATAGCATGTGGTATTTCCGAATTGGTTATCATTTAAGTTTTCTGCTAACTTATACAGTAAACATATGTATGTATATATATCTATCTAAACATGTCATCGAAGATGAAATTTATGAATATAAGTATATTTTTAATCTATTTAATAGAATTTTTTTATGTTTTGATTTTGAAAAAAAAAAAAACAATAAAAAGAAAAAACGACATTGTGAAATTATTATTTTATAAATGGTGCAAACCAAAAAAGTAAAATTGTGGAAGCTACATAAAACATTTAAATTTTATTGCATAATTTAATTTTTAAAACAGAAAATTGAAAATAATTAATTTTAAAAATTTTGGAAACAAAAAACTGTTGCAAAATGAAGTTAAGTGTGTAAGTAAAATATTTTTCAGCAGATTTCGAATTTCAGTTGACTGCCTCATAAAGATTTCGAAAAAGACTTGTGATCAGAATATGAATTTTAGTAATAAGGGTTTTGACCAGAATTGGCCTGAATTTAAATCAAATAATATTTTATACCTATATTAAGTTTATCACTTCTTTCCAAGAATGTTTCTAGAAAACTCTTGGTGTGTGAGTCTTTTATTCTAGATTTAAAAATAGGAAAAATACCAGAACAGAAATTTTCCCACTTTGAAAAGCTGAACTGTTTGTCGGGCTGCAAATTTTTATAGTCCATATCGATCTGAAAAAAAAAAAAAAAAACGTTGTTATAAAAGCTAAGTATATTGTTCAATTTAAATTTAAAAAAACTTACAAGTTCAGGTGCTTTTGAATATTTGAATAATGGCCAGTCAACTAAAATATCTTGCAAATTTATGTCTTTTACAGACTTTAATTTTTGTTGTCTAAATTTGGTGGTTTTTTCCCACTTCTCTATTACCACCTCCCAGTCTCGAATATGTTTCAATTCATTTTGTAGATCTTCCATTTCATAATTTTTTGGCTCCTCATTTGAATTCGTAATTTTAAAAAGCTTCCGTGGCTTATCATAACCACTTAGCTTTTTTAAAGATCTTTTCCTTCCTTGATACCTATCCCACAATTTGCCTTTAGGTGGGCAATTTTTGTGGCTAGGAATGAAATAAGTATTCTAAAAAAATAAATAAAAAACATTTAAAAATCTTTAATAAATTTTCAAGAAGATTCTTACGATATTTTCAGATGGAAAAATAGCCACAATTTGCTCGGCCAATTCCCGACATTGTTTCACAGATAAATGTAAATCATTTTCAATATAATATTGGATTATATTATGAACTATAAAAGTTCTGTCGTCAGATGATAGGATTTTTTTATTTTTATAGGATTCCATTGTGGATTTTCCTGCTTCGGATTTTTTTAATATGTTTAAAACTGTTGTTTGCTAAAAAAGTTTTCAATAATTTATTATTATATAAATAATTTCATTATCATCAATACAAATGAAAAATAATAACATATTATTTACTCACACTAACTTCTGAAGCAGAGGTGGAAGAGGATGGAGTTGCTAATTTTTCCAGCCAAGAATCAATCGGAGACATTAGGCTATTATCATAAGGTTTTGGAATAAGATAATAAATTCCCTAAAACGATACAAATGAAAAATATGGAAAATATGAAAATTAATAAGCTTACGCATTCATTTTGCCATATTCCTAATTTATGCTCCAGTATGATTTTCCAGCCTAATTCTTCAGTTTGGAATAGTTCATTTAAATGATGCCTCTGCATATATTTCAAACTATCGATTGAAATTTTTTTGGCTAAAAAAAATACATACATATTTATTATTGAAAAAAACTATTTTGGATATTTTAATATTAAATATATCTTACATTTCAAAAAGTTATAAAGAAGGTCGTATAAATCCCAGCTCTTGAGTAAAGAAGCTAAAGGATCTTCAATATCAACAGTTTTTGTTGCAATAGTATCCATTGCTGCATATAATCTGCCATCTTGTCCTATTATGATGTCACTGGCGCTTCTGTTATTAATATTTGCTGAAGGAACTTCATTAGTCCCAAATATTATAATCGAAGAATTATCTTCTTGCGTTGATATTTCTTGATGATTCATTTTAGGATAATAATAATAAAAGCTATAGGAAATGTTAATATTAATATTCGTATAATTTATAGTAGCTTGGTTTTAGTTGAGATCGTCATTAAAAAAAATTTTTGGTCGTATTAAACTTTTTCCTGTAGGGAGCTTTTGGAAATTTACGGGTGGACCATCAAAAAGTTTAATTGATTTAACACATAATAAATCGTTGTTACACAGCACATTATTCGATAAAAATTCATAGGACATAAAATGATCATTGAAACAAGTGGGTACTCTAGAACACAATATAAATGCTTCTTTTGCTTCGATCACAGAAAATTCAATTACTTTATAAAACTCAATTTTCTTATTTGATGTTATTGACAAAATGTGGTCTTTTTTGATGAGTGTTCCATTGTAAGTTATTTGATTAAAATACATCATATTTTCTGAGTTAACATTTAACTGCGCAGAAAAATAATTCAAATTTTGACTTTCAATTCGATGGCTTTTTTCAAAGTGTAAGGATTTCTGTTCTGCATTCAGTAGTTCATAAGCAAACTTTAATTGGAACTTTGTTGCAAGTGATAAAAGAATATGTTTTCTACTAGTAATAACTTTTGCATATGTTTTAAGTTCACGGTGTTTTGCTTCAAATCTGAAACACCAATAAAATCTCGGTGGACCAGAATATGATATAATCCTTGGATAATGAAGTAAATTGTGATATTTTGGCTTTAAGTTCTGTTCAAAAAGTTCAATATACTGTCTGTTATGCTGTTCTATTAACATTTGAAGATTATTTATCAGTGTGTCATTGTAAGCAGATAAAAGAAGATAATCCAACAGTTTAATAAATGTTGTCACAAAAGACCATACTTTATCATTTACTGAAATTAAGTGTCCTACAATTAAAGGAAAATGATGAACTAAAGTCCACATTTCTCTAGCGGATGTATTAAATTTCCTTCTTTTGATATGCATAGTTGAAATATCCTTGCACACATTTTTTATTTCTGTATCACCGTATGAAAATTCACGTTTCATTTTATTAAATTCATCTAATGAAAATATATTTTTTCCAATATAATACTCAAGTATGTGTGCCAAATTATAATGAGCAACTCCTTCAAATACATCATGCATCATATCAACAGCAAAATTAGTAGTAACATGAAAAGAAGGAACTTTATTTAAAATAGAATTTTTACTAATACCCGTTAAAGAAACATCTGAAATATGTACACCATCCATATAATTCTCTTCATTTCTAATAGTTTGCAAATTTTCTTTACACAAAGCAGATGTTGTGCTTTTGCTATCAGTACAAAAACGACAAAAATAGTTTGCCGAGAAAGATTTACTGAAATCTAAGAGCATATTGAGTCCCAAATTGTCACCAAGGATAAGTCCCAGTATAAAATGGACCGTTACTACTTCGTTTTCTATAACAAAAGATATTCCTTCAACTTCTAGCGATATAATACTTTCAATTAAAGCATTTATAGTTAAATCATTTCCATAATGTTTCACGTCTTGAGACTTAATTAAAGCAGCTAAATATATTTCATTTAATTTCGAACAATTTTGAAATATAGGAAATGAATAATAAAAGGCAGTAATTGATTGAGTACCTGTGTGTGATCCAAGTGGATTGTTAACCTCAAAATCATCTGTGTATAAAAAATATGGCACAGTAAGTTTGTCTTTATACAACTGTCTCTTTTCTTCCCATAATTTTCCTTGGATAAAATGCCTTAAATTATCAGTTTTTGAATAATATTCTTCCATTTTCATAAGGCAGTTTTTTAAATTATTGTTTTTTTCAAAAATCTTTCTAAACTGAAAACGCAAGTTTAGTAATATTCCCTTATCAACTTTTTCTGTAAGATGACAAATACCTTTTTTATTCACATTTGTAATTTGTCTATTAATGTCAAACTCTCGAGGTTCAACAAATAAGTCATTTTTCTCTAAATATTTGAAGAGTCTGTATTCAGTTTTCATTTCTTCAAAAATATGAGAAGTGTTTTGCAGAAAAATTTCGAATTTTTGTGAACAAGATTGACAAAATTCAGTTGAAAATTTTTCAAAACTGTTGATTAAAGGATTAACAATAAATTCCACAATATTATTTTGTATATCAATAACATTTTTTCTCGAAAAATTATTATTATTATGCAAAGAAAGAGCAAGTTTGCTAATATTTTCAATAAGATTATATGTCAAAGTTTCAACATTTATTTTCTCTGGCACAAATTGGCAGTCTTTATTAGGTTCTGCTTCAGTTTCTGTTGAAGTAATATTTTTGTATTCTAATGTTTTTTCCTTGCTATTTTCGTGTTTATAACTTGAAGAGGTACATACATTTTTATTTTCTTCAAATTCAACTTCATGTTCTAAACTTTCATTTTCATTCATAAGACAACAATCTTTTTTCATATGCTTTTTATAAGCTGATATATTTTGAAAAATTTGACCACAAATTGTATTGGGACATTTATAAAGACTATTTTTGTGACATCCATGGATAATCTTTAGATGACTTACTAAAGACTCTATGCCAGTAAAAGATTTTTTGCAAATAAAGCAAATCATATTTCATAAAATCACAATCAGCTTTAATGTTCAAATTTTTGTTGTTAATCAAGCAATTATTATTTGAAAAGGAAAAAAAAAAAACTAAGTGTTTATAAAAATTAGGGCGATACATAGAATAACGGCCGTCCTCGCACAGTAATGAAATTTTTTTCATAGATATTTTTTAAATATACAGACTCCTAAAATTACACTCCTTTTAGGAAAAAAAGGATTTTTAAAATTTTTTTATAAAAATTCTTCATAATCTGCCCTAGAATATTACTAGATAACAAGTAGGGGCTTTAAAAAGAAGTTTTGGCACATTATTTTGATATATTGTTCTAATTTGATTAATGGTATTGATTTACGATAAAAATATGTGGAATTTTTCCTCTTATTCTAGTTACTTTAGACATAAATATGGCTTCTGATCTAACAAATCATATTCTTAATTTTTTAAACTACCCTTTCGGAAGTTATTGTATTGTAATGGGATGAACTATGGTGAAGTTTGCAAAAAACTTGAATTGGAAGTTGTTTCTTTTTTAAATAAAAAAATACTAAAAAATTGTTTGAAAATGTTCAAAAAAAAATGATTGAAAATCGAATCAAAATAAAAAGTATTAAAAAGTTGTTGTTAAATGTTTTAATAAAAGGATTAAAAATTATTCAAGGTCATAGTTTACAACAAACGGTTTTTCGTGAATATCTCAACTCTCAAAGAACTCAATATCTCAACGTGAATATCTCAAAGAACTTGTTTATCAAAATTTCTAATTCTAATTTCACTGGGTTATATTCGAAATGAGCAAAACACATTTCATTACTGCGAGGGCGGTCATTTTTCTGTATAGTATCCTCGAAATTGAATAAATATACATATATGTAAGATATAGTAGTAAACAAAAAATAATAATTTTAATAATATAATTACAAATAACTTACCGTATATTTATATAAAACTGAATTTGAAATTAACTATGTAATTAAATTCACTCAAACGATTTTCAGAACAATTGAAAAAATATTAATTAATATTGTCACTATACTTAACTTCACTTCACCACTAATCAACTTGGAATGACTTTAAATTCATATTTGTTTTAAACAATTTTTACATACAAAGAAAAAGTAATAGAAAATATAACTGCAGTTGCATAGAAAAAAGTAATATTATACATTGCTTCGTATAAGTTGCCTTATGTGTTTAGGCAATTTAACATAAAATTTGTTCAAATACACAATGCTAGTATAAATTTCCAAAGAATCCAGTATAAACTGCCAAATAAATAAGGCAAATTTATCCATGCGATTTTTTCTTAGAAAATGAAAAGAAATAAAAACAAAAGAAGAATAACGGTATTTACTTAAAATTTGTAAAATTGTACATAGCTTTGTATAAGTTGCCTTATGCTTATGGTGATTTTAAGTAAGGTTTTATAGAATTCAATAGTGCAAGACTAAAATGCCCAAATATTTGTGTAAGCCACCATAGAAATTAGGTGACACTCCCGCGCATTTTGGACATTTTTTTTACACATTGATTTGTAAACATTGCCTAATAGAATTAATGTAAATTTCCTAATATTTATTATAACTTGCCCAAATATAAAATGTTAAATTGACAAATTTTTTTTGGGCAATTCAGCCAATAAAACTTTACAAAGTCATGGTATGGTTTTCCATATTTTTATGGTAAAAGCACCAAAAATTCAGAACTTCATATAAAAAAAAAATACACAATGCAGCTTAGGCAATTTTACATAAGATAATTTTTTCTGTGTAGAAAACACCGTTATATGGTAACTTTTTCCCGAAAAAAAATACTAAAAAAAACTAGAAATCGATGTAAAATTTTTGAAAAATTAAATTATAAATATTGTTATTCTTTACTCACCTGAAAACAATTCCAGGAATTTTTCAACACCATAATTACCAGGAAAACGATATGCAGGATCCTTTAATGCATTAGCGTTATGAACTTTTATTCTTTTTATCATGAATGTTATATTATCTGGTTTTCCGTCACCGTTAAAATCTATAAGTGAAAATTTTAAATAAAAAATAAAAAAAAAACGACAGTTTTAAATTTTTTAGAAATAAATTTTCCATTTATAGAAAAAAAAATCCTTGAAAATTCTTTAAATTTTCTCTAAAACCTTGAACTTTTATTTCTTCAATACTTTATTTCAAATGTTTTACGTATTTTATTTTTATTTCCTCCCACTTGTGTTCTCTATAATTTATAAATAAATGACCCAGGACGAAAATATTTCTCAGGGATATCAATAAATTTTAAATATCAAAATGTTTTAAAAGATGAGGAAAAAAAAAGGTATAGGAATATTTTTTAAATGTATAAATGAGAAAATATTAAATAAAGAAATAAAAATGTTTTTTTTTTTTTCCTTCTTATAAAAATTCTTGTCACGTTTTCAGCATTATTTTCAGTTACATTTAATGTTTCTGTCAATACAGAAATAGGCTTGTTATGTAATATCATAGAATGAAGGTGGGCGTAAAGACTGTAAGAGACTTTAACATGGGTGTTTTATCTTTTCAAAAGACTTACTAGGTACATGTTTTCCTATTTTTTTTTTTCAGTTTTTTTGAAATTCTTTATTTTGTTCTTTTTTTTTTAAATGAGAAAAAAATATTTAAAGAAAAAAAAAATTCATTCTATATTTATACATTTTCTATAGAAGTTTTTGTAGATATTTTAGTAGCTTTGCAAAAAAAAAAAGGATACACTTGTACAATTTTTAAGAAATTTGTATTAAGGAAACAAATTAAATAAAATGTCACTGAATAGGTGGTACTGTAAAAATTCAAAATGAATTAAAATTATGTACATAATAGCATGTATGCATATAATAACATCATCATCGTGTACAGAAAATAAAGAATGCATTTGACAAATTACTCTTTTCTTAATTTATTAAAAGTTTGTTATTTTGTTTTTGTAGAAAAAAAAAAAAAACGAATGTACAAACAAAAGTACATATTACATACATACTATATATATGTATTTTTTTTTTTTTTTTTTTTGATTTTATTTAATTATGAAAAACAAAAAAAGTATATATTCTTTTTAAAACATATTTTTAATTAATTAAGATTTTTTCTCTTTGTTATTTGATTTTGTAACTAAAAAATGGTAATTAAATTAAACTAATTAATTTTTACATAATGATTTTATATGATATGTAATATTTTTATTTATTTTTATTTTTATTTTTTTTTTTTTGAGAAAAAATAAAAAGATAAAATTTATAATAATTACCTGTATTACGATATATGGCATTTGCTCTTTGTACATGTCTTGTAATTGCTTCAATACTTGATTCATCTGAACCCATTTTTTGATAGAATGTATGATCAGCTTGTAAATATAACATACATGTACTTTTTTTATCATATGATTGTGTTCTGGCACTATTTGTCATATCCGTTAAATCATTACGAACATTTAAATTTAAATGACTATTAAAATTTTGACTTGTTAATATTAAATCTGGATTATAATTATTTACAATAATGTTTGGTTTTTTTGTAGCACCATTTTTTGTTATAATTTCAACATGTGTCTTATGACTTGGACGTGAGGTGCTACCACTTCCACTATTAAATATATTACCATTATTATTATTATTATTATTATTATTATTATTATTATTTCCAAAATAATAATTATTATTACTATTAAAAAAATTATTAAATCTTGTTGTTAAACTAGAATTGAAATTATTTACTAAAATATTATTATTATATCTATTAATTAGGTGGCTTCTTGTATTTAAATTTAAATCACTATTACCATTTGGATTATATTCATTTAATAGGATATTTCTATTACGATTCTGTTTTGTATATATAACATTATTACCATTAGTTCCTTTTCTAAATGAATCACTTTCAAAATTATTATTACTATTATTTATCTTTTGATTATTATTATTATTTGTATTTGTATTTCTTGTATTTAAATAACTGTTATTTTGAATACTTGAAATGAAATCGGATTCAGGATTTTGTTGATTTAAATTACTTGTTCCTTCGGCTATATTATGTTTTATTTCATTTTTTGATGTTGTTGTTGTTGTAGTTTGATCAAATATACCCATATCATCGTTGTATGGTACTTCCAAATCAAGTGGAAGTGGTGGATTCTGATGATTATCTGAAAGCTAAAATATACAGAATTTTGTTATAATACAAGTATCTAAACAAAAAGTTTTCAACTACAGTACACTCATTCTAACTTGAACCCCTGATAACTTTAGTATATTTGGTAACTTGACCTCTCAAAAACTTAGCAGTCTTCTTTACAACTTGAACTTATGAGTGCTTAATAATTTGAACACAATATTTGTTTATTCATCATGAACTATGACTTTTGAAGTTTGAAAAAATCATTATGAGTTTGGTCAAGTTAGCATGAGTACACTGTTACCTGAATTTCAAAATTATCTAACATATAAAGGATATCAAGCTCATATTTAAATAAAAAAAAACAAGAAAGATAAAATTGTAAATATTCGAACATGTGAAATGTTTTAAATTTAAAATTCATATAAAAACGATATTTTCTGGTGTTATAAAAGTTCAATACTGTTAAGTATGTATAAATGAATGAGTCAAAGGTAATAAAATACACTTAAATTGAATTGATCTGGCATCAAATAATAAATTTACGAAGTACTGAAGTACTGAAAAGACTTTTTGTAACATAAAATCTTACAAATAGTCTTTTGTTGTTTTATATTGAATGGCTGCTGTTTTCAATCAAGTATTTACTTTTGTGTTTTTATTTTGAATTTTTATGAAAATTAAATATCTTTCAAATTTATACACTATTATTGAATTAAGAAAGATAGAAAGATAAGAAAAATGATTATAACTATCAATAAATCAAACTGTAATTAACTCACAAAAGAGATGTATATATATTTTAAACATAATCTACCATTAAAAAAAAACACAGAATTTCAAAGCTTCTTGATAACTTATTTGAATTTTAAAATCCTTTTTTAAAAAAATAGCTTGAAAAACAAATTTAAAGAAAATTATTATTTTTAGAGAGTGTTTAATGTGCAAATAAAATTAATTAGATAATTAGAAACCCAAACCAAAAACAAAACAAAAACAAAAATCTGTATGCCATCATTTCTTTAAAAATCCTTACAAAATTTTCTTCAGAAAAATCATCTTGAATAATGAATATCATAATTTTTTTAGAATACGTAAAATGAGCCAATATAATTAACAAATATATCCTTCTTTTTTGCTGAATTTTAATCATCATTAACAAAACAAAAAAGGATCAAATTACATGAACAAAATAGGCAATTTATATGCAATATGTTTTAAATTTAAAGTAAAATGAGAAAGCTCTTTCTTTTTTTTTTTTTAAATTATGTACCTTTCAGTAAAAGTAAATTCATTTAAATAAAATTCTTTCACAGAAACAACAACAAAAAAAAAAAAAAAGGACAAAAAGAGATAAGAAAAATTTATAATAATAAAGAACTCACCTCATCTGGAAGCCATCTCTTATGTCTATCATGTGGCACTGATATATCTAATTCATGAAGTATCTGATTGAAAATATTTCTATTACTATGTTTTTTATCATTTGCACTGTTTAGATTTCTGTTATCCTTATTTTTCATATTAATTACTATATTTTGTTGTTGTTGTTGTTGCTGTTTATGTCGTTTATAAATATTTTGAATACTATCATCTTCAGTCTTTTCATTCTCTGATGTTATTATTTTTTGTTTTATATTTTTTAAATCATTATTTTTTAATAATTTTCTACGTAGTTTTTCACTGGCACAATGTTCAACAGAATCAATTGGGACAAATTCTGTTGTTGTTGTTGTTGTTATTGTTGTTGTTGTTGGAAATACAGATTTCATCATTTTAACATCACTCAATTTATAAACGATTGTATGAATACCAGATTTTGGCAGTTGATCAGAATATCTATATGATGGTTCAATATAATATTGTTCAGTGCTTGTTGCTATGGTACCATCCAATAGATTGTCATTTGTTAGGATAGCATGTATATATGAATTTTCATCATCTAAAAAAAAAAAAAACAATTAGGAAATGATAAATGAGAAGAAAATTTTGAAAATTTTAATTAGTTTACTATACTATGGGGGAGTATTTAATATGATTGTTATGTATTTTTTTTTTTTTTTTTTTTTGCTTCTTTTGTGTACAAGAATGTGTACAAGATTTATTATTTTTTTGTAAAGATAAATGTTGGGTGATAAAATTGGTATAGGATTGCACATACAAAAATATGTATTGTAGAAGAATTTATGCAAATACATATTATGCATACTATATATGCACATACATATATGTACCTACTACATGTACATGTATGAATGTACATATGTACGAAAATATTAATTTTTAATAAATTGATTTTATGTTTAAATGAATAACAAAATATTTTGAATATCTCTTCATACAATAGATTTTCCGAAAAATAAAATATTTTAATTATTCATAATTTTCGATAATCGTTTTAGATAAATTCATCCTAAATATTTTTATTTGATATTTATCTTCTTAGAAGATTGATTTTTTTGTTGAATACAAAATAAAAGATACTTTTATTCATATTTATTTGTTAAACATATGTTGGAATTTTTAACATATGATTTATCTATTTAAAAAAAAAAATGAATTAAAATTATAATTTATAAAGCAAAAGAGGGAAAATCAACAGATGAATATTTTTATTATACATACATATATGTACATATATGATAAAATCTTATGATAAAATTACTTCAAGAATTTTGTAAAAACAAAACAAAAAAATCTTAGTTTCAATGAAGCATGCAT
Organism: Bombylius discolor; assembly: GCA_939192795.1. NCBI lineage: Eukaryota > Metazoa > Arthropoda > Insecta > Diptera > Bombyliidae > Bombylius > Bombylius discolor. The sequence continues at coordinate 12,817,022 of OW584241.1, read as the reverse complement.
TAAAATGTATATAAATTTTTGAAATTGGTTTTAAATTTGTATAGTGAGTATTTGATTCAAAATTTATCAAAATTTTCCTTTGATTTATTATTCGTCATTGTATACACATAGGTACAAACAAGTACATATATATATGTATGTATACTTATGTTTGTGAATAATTTTAAATCAGACGGAATAATGTAATGTACAAAAAAAAAAAATTTATCTTCGCTAATTCTATAGTATCAAACCATAAAGAAATAATTTCATATCAGTATTTATGTATGATAAAATTACATACATATAAGATCTTTCACATACAATACATATATTTATGTATGAAAAATATACTATAAAATTTTCTTTGATATATCAAAAGGTAAAAGATGAAATGAAAATGCACATATTTTATTTGAAAATGAAATGTAAAATTTAGTCTAGATTTTTTTTTTTTCAATTATTCATTTATATAAGAAGGATATAATATGAAGGATGTTTTACTGTTTTTTTTTTTTTTTTTGTATATGTTATCTACTGACAAAAAAAGTTTTTTATTCTTTAAAAAAAAAAGTGTAAAAAAAAAAATTAGATTTTTGAAGATTATTCACCAATCCCACTAGTCAAATAAGAAATTCTATTTCATAAACGAATGTACATATATGTACATATGTATGTTATATGCGCATATGTGTTTCAGGTTTATATGAGTAATGAAATTTTTCTTATTAAAAAAAAAAAAAAGAAATTGAAAAATTTATATTATGATATTATAAAGAAAATTGAACATTTGCTTCTATATTATGTACACCAGACAAAATATAGTACTATATGAGGAGGGTATACATATGAATATGCATCGATATCGTGTCCTTGTGTTGTCTATCTCTGATTGTAACAGGCAGAGAAGTAAACTTTTCCTTTTGTATATATTGTAGTTTTGTCGTCTGAACAAATTTTACAGACTTTATATAATATATTGTAAAAATAGTACTTATGTATACGTATAAATATATTTATGTAGTTATTTTCATTTATTTCATTAGAAAAAAAGAAAAAAACATTATTATTAAAAACACAGAAAAATATGGAAGAATTTCGAAATATTTTCACACAAAAAGAACGGAAGAAAAACAAAACAAAAAAAAAAAAAAAAAATAGTTAGTGTTTATTATAATAGAGGAAGAAAATAAGTTTTATGGTTAAAAAAAAATGTTTTTTTTTTCATAAAAAAAAAAGAAGGAAAAAAATAAAAAAAACATAAAAAATTTGAAAAGCTAGTTAAAATATTTTTAAACTTTTAATAATTTTATTGTGAATAAGTAGATTTCATCATTGCAATTGTTAAGTAAATATTTATAATAATAAAAAAAAAAACAAAAAAAGACAAAATTTCAACCAGTTCTTCTAAAATAAAATTTGCACTTTAAACTTGAACATTTTTCATTATGAATTTCTTAATAATATTATTTTTTTGTTGTTAAGAATTTTCTAATTAAAAATTTAATAATTTCTTTATTTTTAAAATTATAAAATTGAATTCATTTGTAATTTTGTACATTTTTATTTTTCAGGTTTTACAATTATTTATTTTTGTATCTTTGAGTGGAGATCGTTGCAGAAAAACAAAAACCACATATTTTCTGGGTAAAAATCATAAAATCAGAATTTCGTGAATGTGTAAGCAAAAAATGTAAGTAAGCTTTTTATATTTTCTTTGTATACAGCTTTTATTTAATAATTTTTCAAGCATAAATGGTTTGTCTGTAGCGTACTAAAAGCATAAAAGTATTTTCAATATCGTAATTAAAAAAAAAAATAAATTGCAAAAAAAAAAAGCAATTTTAATTTCTATTGAATAAAACCTTTTTTTTTTTTTTTGTTTTTTGTTTTTTTTTTTTTTTGTTTTTCAATGTCTGAAAATTCTTATTATGGCAAAAGCAATTTGTTTTTTTTTTTCTTGATGCTAAATAAAAGTATTCATTTTATTAGAAATTTTTCCTCGATATTATTGGAATTTTTTAATATAGAAACAACAATGATTAATTTTTCCACATATTTTTCTCATGTTATACTAAAAAAAAAAAAAAATGAAATAGTAAAATGTAGAAGCAACGGAAAAACGGTTTCTGTGGAATTAAAAACATGTTTGCAGTATTTTGTATCTTTTTTTTTTAGAATTGTTAATTTCGAAGTTAATCGAAAGAATATGTTACAAATTTAACTTGAGAAAACATAAAATATTCCATTTAATTTACGTTTAATAAATCATTTATTATTATTTTTTGTTTTTTTTTGTTTTGCTAACTTTTTTTTGTCTATTTGTATATAGTAGAATATTGTTTATTTTTTCACAATAATTATTTTAACATAGAAATAAAATAGAATGTAATTTTATTTAAATTTGTATTTAATGACAATAAAATTTTACCATTTGTGTAAAATTCTACCTAAAAATTTATGCAAATTTATTCACTTCACATGTAAATGTAAAGAGAAGATACTTCTTTTTGTGTATGTGTGTGTGTATTTGTACATAAAAAAAAGGGTTCACTAAAATGGAATTTAGTATATCATTTTGGGTTAGTATATTCTTTAGCTTTGATTCACATTATCATGAGTATAAATCGTCTGAAATGTTATCATAAAATTTTCATTTATTATTTTTTTCTTTTTTGTTTTTTATACAAATTATTTAATAATTATGTGTTGCCATATTTCTTCTATTTTTTCAATATTTTAATTTTGAATATAAAATTGTGTATTTTATTTAACATTCGAATCTGTATTAGCACGTTTTCGTCAAAAATCAGGTTTTAAATTTGCGTATGTCTACAATCCGTAATCCAAATGATTTGAAATTTCTGCACAGTTTTGTTGCCGTTATTCTCTACAAAACTCTTTGTGACACAAAAAAATCTTTTCAACAGAGCGTCAAAAAAAAAAAAAAAAAAAAACTACGTTTATGTTAAGGCTATTTTTGTAGACTTTTTCGTTTTTTTGAAAAATATGTTCCGGGAGATTAAGAAGTTAAAATTTTGAAACCGAAATAAATACAAAAATAACTGTCATAAGAATATTTTGAACTACAGTTTTTCAAACAAATAATTTTAATACTCTCATACAAAATTTACATACATATGATATACAAATTTTTTCAAAAAACAAAAAGAAAATATATATATTTTGTACTACTGTTTTTGAGTTAAGATTTTTAAAAAGAGGTGGTTATGTGGAATCCTTCAGTAGAGAAATCGATAAAGTTTCAAGATAGAGTAGGTCTAAAGAATGTATGTAAGTATGTTTTAAATAAGGCTCAAAGTCCAAACATTTAGATATGTTCAGTCCTTTCCAGGGTTTATCAAATAAATATATAAATTAAAATAAAAGAAAAATATATCAAAATCAATATTTTCTATGTTTAAGATCAAAATTGACAAAAAACGAAAACGATGTCATTTTTTATGATTTAATTTAGTTCACAGAAAATTATATTTAAACCTGATTCACACAACAGCAAAAAATTAAGAAAGAAGCTTGTAGAAGCTTTCAAGAAAATATATTTAAAAAAAAAAAAACATAAAATTTCACATTATTGTTACTTCATCTCCTGTTATTGTGACATAATCCTTATTTCGAAAATTAGTTGTTAAAGTATTTTTTTTTTTGACGTTTTATCCTTAAAATATGACACCTTATAAAGCAACAGAATTTCTTTTATTCACACAAATATAAATCCTTATACGAAAAATGACGGGAAATATAACGAAGAGATGATTTATTTTTTCTTATTTACATTCTATGGAGTTTTGTTTTTACTGCAGTTCCTCAATTCATAAAATATTTTCCATTTCGCGTAATTGTTTTTTATGTTAGTTAAATACTTACAAAACATACATACATACTATGTATTTAATGAATATTTATTTATAATTTACATTTTATCATTTTTATTTGTTTTTATTTGTTTTTTTTTTTTATAAGTTCTACGCATGATCACACTGAAACTAATAAATATTCATAATATTTAGATAAATTATGCAAAAGAAAAAAAAAAAGAAATATATTAATATGTATACATTATAGATTTGTTTTTTTTGTATGAGAATTCTATTTACATAGTTACTAATGGGAAAATTTACGGATTAAATTTCAATATAAATCCTAATTAAATAAATTTAGTTGGAAAATGTTTTTCTATGAAGTGAAAATTTTTAAACAAGCTGACTACAATGTTTTTTTTTTTTTATTTAAAAATTTTATGATGTACATATTGACCAGGCCAATGCTGATCCCAAGCTGTAAAGTCAAATGATGTTGATGAAGTATGTTTTGTTCAAAATTCAAATTAATTATTTCTTTTCTATTTTTACTTCTACTATAAAAATAATGAGTAGGCACTTGAATATATTAACGAATTTTGCACGTATTGGAAATTTCTAAAAAATTTATATAAAATTTTTAAATACTTAATAGTTTATAGTTAATATTTTTAAACAAAATAAAAAAAAAAAAAAAACATTTTTCACAGAAACACAAAAGTAAAATCGATCTGACGTACATGTACATATGTACCTACATAAATTTTTTTTCTCGGAACAGTAAAACATTTTTTTTTAAATTTTTTTGTTTGTTTTACTAGAAATTCAATATGAAAACATATAGGACTTCCTAGCCAGAAAATTATATATAAAAAAAAATTTCTGTATATGTTGACATTGTTTGAATTGTTTTGACAATTTTCCGGAAAATATTTCCAATAAAAATTTAAAAAAAAAATTTATGTATACAAGATAATTTTGATTTTTCGAAAAAAAAATAGGAAAAATAAATTTACAGTACTTTCATTCTAATACCATATAAATGTTACAGATTACTACAGGATATTTTATTAAAAAAAAAAAAAAAAAAAAAAAAATAAAAAAAAAGCCTAATTGAATTTGAAACTCGCAGAACTCGATTATTGTGCTAAAAAATATATATGTGTACACATTTTGTTTTTTTTTTTTGTCAAACATTTCTATCTACACATATTTTTATATATGTACGTGCGTATATTAACATTTTTGTCAAATCCTGTATATATATGTAAATGTCAATACAAATATAAATACAATATTATTTTACTTTCATGTTAGAATCCCTTTTTCAGATTTAGATTTTTTTTTTATATTTTTACCACGTTCACTAATTTTAGCATCATTATGAACTTTCAACATAATTTTACTGAAAGCACAAGGGTTTGTGAAAAAAAAAAAAAAAATAGAGAGAACAAAATTATCATCGAAATTTCACTTTTATCTATCATCCTTGATATATGTACCTACATATGTATATAATTTCGGAGGAATATCCTTTCTGGGTATGTTTGTTTTTTTTTTCTTTGTTTATTTTTCATTTTCATCGAATTTACTTTATTGTGTGTGCGTATTTGTTTGTTTTTTTTTTTCCAAGTTTTTCCTTTTTAACTTTTTTAATTGCTCAATCAATTAATGAAATTATATTTTGGAATGAAAACAAAAAAAAAAAAAAACTTTCCTTTTTTCAAGTGAATTATATAATTTTTTTTTTTAATTTCTTCCTAGTAACATATTCTATGTTGAAAAATTCATTAAAAAAAATTTTCCATATCATAATGTAAATATATAAAGTTCTCTTCTGTCTCTTTTATCTTGGAAAATTCATTTTCATAACAAATAAATGTTTTTTTTTTATGTTTTTTTTTTTTGTTTTTTTCTTTTTTTGTGCTCTTCTCAATTTTGTGAAAATTTATTTACACAACAAAAAACTATAATAATACTTGAAAAAATAAAATAAAAAATGAACCATAAAATGTATATTTGTATGTAGTCAAAAATGTACAAAAAGAAGGAGAAAAAAAAAACAACAAAATTGTTTTTTTTTTTTTCCATGTGATTTTCAAATAAGGAAAATTTTTTATTCAATTTGTATGAAATAATGAAATTTTCTGTTTTATACAATTTTTTTTTTCTTCTTTCTCATTTTCCTCAAAATGCTTGTTTTATTTTTTTGTTTTGTTTTATTTGTAAATATAATTTATTTTTGTGAGCTGTATTGATTTTACTGGAGGCATTATTTTTTTTTTTTTGCTTTTTGCTTTTTTTTATGCTCTTCCTTTTTATGAACATATACCTAGTTGGAATTTTTTTTTTTCTTCAAATACATATTTTTTTTATTTCATGAAAATGGAATTGTTAGAGTATGTGTATGTATGTATGTTAAGTAAATTTTTCATGTTATCTTTATCTTGTTTTTTTTTTTCCGGGAAAGAAACATTATTAAGGTTACATACCATGAAAATGCATGAAGGAAAATTCAAAATATAATGAGCAATAAAGAGAAAAAAAAACATAGGTAAAAAATGGAAAAAAAAAAAAAAAAAAAAAAAAAAACAAAGTAATAAGATAACTAAATTTATAAGTGGAAAATTACACTTTTATTTTTATTTACATTACCTTCATGCCTACAATACTGTGAAAAAATAAAGAAAATATTATATTTTGTGTATATCGTGCTATTAGCGTGTGTAATAGAAGTATTTTTCTTTTTGTTTTGTTCTTATTTAATTACTGATTAATAAGAATACTAGCAAATAAAAATAGAATAAAGTATATTTTAAAATCTGAAATTCTAAACTAAAAATGAATTTCTTAAATGGAAAATAAAAAAGAAAAAAAAAAAATAAATAATAGAAAAATTTGTCTTAATATTTGAATTATGTATACTTATTAAAAACTTTTATCTTGCTTTTCATATAAAAACAAAAACTTATTAAAACAAAAAATAAGTAAAATCAAAACAAAAATAGATACTTAAATACATATATGTGATTACAATCTTTATGTTTAAATTTCATTTTAATTATCTACATTTATTTTTATCTTATAATTTTCACTTCCATATAAGGTGAAACATTTTTATATCCACACACGTATATGTACTACAAAACATACATGCATATGTACAAGATTTTTATCAATCTCAAATTTAATTTTAAGTTAACCTCATACAATTTGTGATATCATACATTTTTATTTTGATTACTAAAATATATAGGGTAAAACATCTAGTCTTCGACATCCTATTTAATGATGTGTAAACTTTTTGAAAAAGAGCTTATAATTAAGCGTGACACATTTTTTTTTTAAATTATTTTTTATTGTATTACTGAAAACAGTAAAAATAATCCATATTCCTAGCCATTTAGCCATTTAAATTCAAACAAAAAATTAGTGATTTTAAAGTTTAAAAGATTTTTGTTTTTAATTAAGTAATATTTTTTGATTATACCGATAACTAATGTGAAATTTGACGTTTTATTTAATTAGTCTCAGTGCAAAAAAACTGAAAAGATTTGCATTTTCTTCGACCCCATTTCGATCATTAGTTTTAAAGATACATATGTCAGTAGCTAAAATGTCTTTGCCGTTCACTCATAAATGGTAATATATTCGATATTTTGGGTATAATAAAAATTTTAGTCCTTTTAAATTCTTTTTTTCAATTATTTTCATAAAATAACATCCCGATTTATGACAATATGCGATTTTTATTATATTTCTTGTCATATAATATTAAAAACAAATGAGAGTTTTATATTTCTTAAGCGTACCGATTACTAGATAGATTACCCTACATACATGTGTACACATTTATTTATATGGACATAATATATGAATTAAATATAATAAAAAAAAAACTTTGAATTTTCAATAGATATTTTTAGTATTAGTATTGTAGTTATGTATATCTGACTTACATATAATATGGTCATCATACAAGTGTATACCATTATAAATAGAATGTACCTATATAAAGTTTATTTTGAATGAGATAAAATTTGTTAAATTTTCATTCTCAAATATCTTTATCCTTTTTAGATTGTTAGTTATCATTATAGATCATCATACACATACATATACATATGTTTATCTGTATCTGTGTAGTTTCATATCAAATTTATATAATGATAGTTTATTTTCATTTATGATACTTTGAGTTTAGATAGTTTTGCAAAAGTTAAAGATAGTTTTTATTAAGGTGAATTATATTATATATGTACATATGTACATATTACATAATACATATACTTATGTATAACAAATTTTCAATGATTATATTATGTATTTTAAGTTAAGTATTTTGAATGATTATTATTGATTGTAGTCTCATGAGCATAGAATTTTTAATATTTAGAATTTTAAGTATCTTGTATGTTGATTTTGATATTGAACATTTTTTTTTTGAAAATCAATTTTAAAATTCAAAAGATACTATACTACATTATTGTAGTTGAAAAATTAACGATAATATGTTTTTTTTTTGTTTGGTTTTTGTTGTTTTGTTTTATGAAATATACAATACATAGTTTTTTGAAACAAAAATTATCATGTTTCTAAACACAAACTTTTTCTCCAGAATAAAAGATTAACTTGAACTATTTGTTCTTATAATATGCAAAAGATACTTTTTTTTTTCTTCTTTTTTTTAAAAAAAAAGGGTCAATGAAATTTTGTTCTTGAGTTTTTTCTCTTAAAAGTAACTAAAACAAAAAGTTTTAATATGAAACCTAATAAGATTAAAGTACAAAGAAAAAAATTTTTTTTTTATTTTAAATTTAAGTCCTTCCTGACATTGTGGTTTCATTTTAGAGTTTGATGTTTCCATATAAATCCTGATTATTTTTTTTTGTTATTAAAGATACATACATATATAGTATACTTACATAATATGTATGTATATATAATTTCTTTAACTATATGAGTTGAAACATACATATATCGACGTGTGTTATAGAACCATTCATTTGCTTAACATGTATTTTAGTACGATAGATGATTTTTACGTGATAAGATTTGAAGTAGATAAATTATACGTGCAATGGATGAATTCAGGAAGGTGTTATGTAAAAGATTCTCGTTACATTTTTTTTTTTTTTTGTGTGCTATATACTTTTTGATATTTTATTTTTGTCTTTTTTTTTTTTCTTATGTTATAAAAGAAATAAATTTGATAAAATATTCTTATGTACACGTATTATTAGTTAATTTTATGCAAAAGGTGTACAAAATACTAGTATTAATGTTGTAGGCGTTTTGTATTATAATTATGTATATTCTATTCATCTTATTGTGTACTTACTAAGAAAATAAAAAAAAAAAACAAACAAAAATAAATTATGTATGAATGCGTAATTTCAGATTATTTTATAAGAAAAAAAAAAAAAGAAAAAAATTTGTTTATCAATTTAGTTTTTTCTTGACCAAGGTTATTTTTTTTCTCTTCAAATGACGTATTATAGCCCAATAGAAAATAGCTTAAGAAAGACCACGAGCGACATGGCTAAGAAGCTTAGAAAAAAAAACTTTAAAGAAAGCCAACTCGAGGAAGGAAGACAGATTAGTATGGAGAATGAAGCAAATGAGAGCCGATCCGCACTAAAGGTGGAAAACAGGCCAGCAAATAGTATTATATTTATATTTTAACACACTGGAGAAAACCAACTTCTGCGTAATGAAAATTACATAGAAATCGGTCAATGGGTTAAAGAGCTATGTATGGCACTAAAAAAATAAATGTAATCAGTAGAAAGCGTAGGTCCTACAAGAAAAATCAATTAGACTGCTATATGAATTACATTTGGTTGGTTGGTTGGTAGACGTGGCAATTTTCAGATATTTTCGAAAACTGAATTAGCACCAAAGATGCCGTTTTAATACTACACCACCGCGTGAACTGTTCCATTTAGAAAGCAATCCATCCCAATTCCCAAACCCTGAAACATTTCGGAGTCCTTAATGAGACTGATGAGTATTATGAGTAAAATATTATTAGATTTTGCATAAGATACGAATATAAATTAATATTTATGTATATACCAGACCACAATTACGTATTACGTTTTAAAAGAATCCTCGTATGTATCATACTAAAATAAAATTTAAGTTAATAATTTATTCATAAATTAGTCCACTAAAAGCTCAAAATGTTCTTAAATCTTTATTGTAAATCTACTAACTTTTTTGAACACCATATGTTATATTTATGTACTTTTGTTCTAATAAAGTAAATTGTTCTTTAAAATCACATTATTCGCGTAATCCTCTTTTTCATGAACAAATTGTTTTATGGTTGCTTTTTTCACATTTTGTTTTTTTTTTTTAAACTTTTTTTTTATTTATTATTTTTTGTTGTCGTTGTTTGTTTTTTTTTTTTGTTCATTTTTTTCGTTTATTTAAAATTTATTAAGAGATCTCGAATGCCTATTTATCATTTTATCTTTTTAATATGAATTCGCAAAAAGATTTAAAGAACAAAAAGACGAACTTTTTTGTTTTTTATTTTTTTTTTTGCTAACGAGGCAAAAGAAGCATATATGAAATATATTTTCTATTTAAATATCTCAATAAATTATTCTCTATAATCCATTTATCTAAAAAAAATTTAACTGTTTAAAAACAAAAAAAAAAGGATTCGTTACAAGGGAAATATGATATACACGAAATATTTTCGTATTATAATACATAAATTCTCTCTTAACACCTACACAAAACCCTACCAAATAATTGTATTATTAAATTGTGATTTTTCCAAAAGACTTATCTGGTTTTTTTTTTCTTCTTTTCTTTCGTTTTCTTTCTCTGTCTCATAAACTTGAACCAATAATTTTTTATTCTAAAAATAGAAAAAAATACAAGAATTTTTTTTTTTTTTAAATTTAATTTGTACTATGATTTGTATCTTACATAATAAGTTGGATCAGGTATAAAAATAAAAGTATATAAAAAAAACCTCTTACCAGTTGTAGATACTTATTTAATACTTTTGAAAGCGGTGTAAGAAGTTTCTTAGTAGATTACGTTTATCATAAATTTTTAATCAACAAAAAAAAATGTATGGAATACAAAAAAAAAAATTGACACAACAAAAAAAAATGTATGGAATACAAAAAATAAAATTGACACAAATTTATCTTCTTAAATTGTTCTTTTCTTACATTTTTATTTTCAAAAATGTGTAATCATGTACATATACAACAAAAAAAAAGGACATTTAAGTAAATTTATTTTCTTTTTATGATAAGATTAAAATGAAAGCAAAAAGTGCTTTTCTGTTGAAGTATAATATTACACTAAGGTCTAAGGTAGGCATTTTCAATTTTAATGAAAAAAGTTATTTTTTTTTTTCCTTCCCTCCCCTCTTTTCTTTTTTTATATTACAAAAAAAAAAAGAGTGTTATATGACATTCATGAAATGCGACCTTAAAAAAGGATTTTTATTTCAATCTCTCTTTTGTTGTCTGCCAGGATAATACATCTTTATATTTCTTAACTCCCTTCTCCTCTTTCAGTCTATATTATTTTTTTTTTTCTTCAGTAAATTGAAATTAAATTTGAATCAATATTTTGAAGGTCATGTAAAATATATATTCATATGTCGTATAAATAAAATATTATAATTGTTAGAGTCGGGCGCCGTTAAGATTTTATTAGGACATCATTTTGATAGTATGTATGTATATACAAGAACAAAAAAATAAAAAATAAATAAAATGAGTAAAAATAGAAAAAAAAAAAGGCTTTTATAATGTATGTTTTGTCTACATTAAGTATTCAAATGAATTTTTTTTTTTTTTTGAAGAATTTGTATTATAGAAATTTTATTACTGTTGTAGTTGTTGTTGTTATTGTATTTTGAAAGGAAAAACAAAAGGAATATTTATTATATATGATATGCGACTTTTAAAGAAGTCTTCAAGGAGAAGAATAGAAGAAAAATATAATAATAATAAAGAAAATGAAATGTATAATAAATGTGTATTTTTTTAAGAAACTTCATATGAATTGAGGTCGTGAAAATTGAAATGATTATTTTTTTTTTTATTTATTTATTTTTTTTTTTTGGATTTAAGCCAAGAGCGATGAAAATGAAAAGGATTTTCTATATACTGGTTTTTCTTCCTTTCTTTCTTTAAATTATATGAAGGATAAATTTCTAGAATATTTTATTTTATTTTAAATGTTTTTTTTTTCTTCTTCCATTTTTTTTTCAGTATATGAATTTATTTTATATAACCTTGAATTAAAAGTAAAAAAAAAAAAGAGAAGAACATTTTTTCAAATAATGAAAATGTATTCTATGAAAAGAAATACTTTACTTTGAATTTTTATTTAAATAAAAAAAAAAAAAACAAAAAATATGTATAAGAAAATAAAAAATCTTGACACAATTTTAATTGTTAAGTGAAATGAATAATTCATTTAAAAAAAAAAATAAATTAAATAAATTTACATTTATGTACATATTTATATTTTTTTTTTATAAAATTTACCTTCAAGTGTACCACTATATATTCTAGATACATCATAATCCACAGGGCCTTCAGTATTTTCAATTTCAACATCTGGTGCAAAAACGGATATTGGATCTTGTCGTAAAACTAAACGAAATTCTCTGTAACACAAAAAATAACGAACAGTAAATATTAAAAAAAACATAAGAAAAAAAAAAAAAGATACAAAATTCATTTTCAATATACATAAGAAAATATATGATCCAACTTGTTATTATTATAAACACAACCAACATTGTCAAAATTGATTTATTTCGAAAATTTTTCTCAAAAGTAAACAGTGCATTCCACGTGTTAAATTTCATTTTCTTGAAATACATATATGTATGTACTCTCTAGGAAAAATTAGATAGTTGTATATGCCCTGTAAGTTATTTAATATTGCATTCTTCATATGTATTATATGTATATTTTCGTTATTATTATTTTTTGTATGATTAGCAGCAGTAACGTCGACATCATCATCATCATCATCATTGCCATCGGTAACATTAAGAATCTGATGATGATGATGATGAATTTATAATATATATCAAATTTCATACAATTAAAAATATGATATGTTCATTCCTTTCAAAATAAATTTACTGAATCTTTTGTCTCATAGTACCGCAATATGTATTATTATGAATTTATGAATATATACATAGTATATGTATGTATGTAATAGAATCTGTGTATATGTTGATTGGTGCATCCATAAGTTTATTATAAATGTTATATTGCTTAATAACAAAATAGAATAATTGCAAGTGCATATCACTATATAGATATCACTTATACATATGTATATGTACATATGTGATAATGTTGTATTATTTGAAAGCAATGTACAAAAGCCCAAGGATAAGTAATATACAATATATTATAGAAAAGAAATAACATATAATAAGTATATTATGAAACATGAACGTTATTTTATATATTTAAAGAAAAAACAAATTATATATGTAATTAAAAAAGCAAAATCATGAAACAATCTGTACATGTATATACTATAAATGTATATATCATGGGACAAATATCATACATGCTATAGAGATACTTTTATTCGTTATATGTATCTACATATGTATATTTGTAAAAGTTATTTGTAGAAGTTTTATAAATGATAACTTTTTTATGGCTTCTGACTTTTTAGTAAACAATAGAACTATAATTACCTATGTGGTTTTATTTATAAATAAACAATTTTTTTTTTATTTTTATGTTTCTCTTTTTCAACTGAATTTGAGAAGTTCAATGAGGGTAAAAAAAAACAAAGCAAATGTATGTAATTTTTCACAATTAGATGTTAATAACATTTTTAACATTTATTATATTGAAAAAGAAAAAAAAAATGAATATTCAAGGTCAAAATAAACGGATTGTGTAGTCTGTAACACAATAATCAATAATTTATAAATTTTACCTTGTATCAATAAATCTGTACTGTTATTAGAAATAATGCATAATTACAAATATTAAAATACAAAAATTCGATTTTAGATTTTATTTTTTATTTTAAAAATGACTAAAAAAAAATTTGCACATTTAGAATTTTAGATGATTCATCATGTGAGAAAAAAATTACAAAAAAAAAAAATTAAATGAAATGAGGAAAAGGGAAAATTTAATTCAATGCTAATTCATGGAGAAAAAAAACTTTGTAGAACCAAAAAAAAAAAGAAAACTTGTATAATTATGCATTGTTTGTGATTCCGTGAAACAGGCTCCAGTAAAATAACGATCAAGTTTCAAAATTAACATTTCTGCAAAAAATCAAGCAGAATATTTATCAGAATTTTTTTCATACTAGAACAATCTGTTTTGTGAACACGTAAAAAATGATTTAATCGTGAAAAACTCACTACTTTTACAGAAAGTTTTCATATCTTTGTTTTTGATTGCTATTTGCTCCTTAAAATTCGCGTTTTTGTATTAGGCTTTATTTCACGGCATTATTCTTGAATTTTTTTACGCTTTTATCTACTTCTATTATTTCAATTTACTTTTTTTTTTTTTGTATATAAAGTAGCATGACTTTTATTTATTAATTTTTTTTCTTTTCTTTAATTGAAAAATAATCAAGAAGGATAGTGATACCAATCTCGAGCTTGGATACATGGCCTGATGGAGATGAATCGTAGATTTTCTTTCTGAAAGTTCTTTTTGAAAACTGTTTGAAGAACCTATTATCTTGAACGTTGAACTCTTCTAGCTTTCTAGTGTCATAAAAATACAAGAATGTTTCAAATTTGAAGTAATGGATCATATAATGAAATATATTAAAAAATTAAAATTACAAATTAAGAAATTAGTAATAAAAGTCTAAGGTACTTAAAACTGATACCTGATTAGGCGCGTCCTTAGATCACTTGACTGTTGTTGAATTTTTTTTCTTCGTAATTTACTTTTAGATATTCTCTAATTTTTTAAATTAGGATAATTAATTCTGGCATTGTTTAATTAATAAATCTTTTACACCAAATCAAATCAAAAAAAAAAAAAATGCTTCAAAGATGGCTCTAGATTGCTTACGTTACCCTATTTAAATTTTTTTATCAAGATAGAAAAAAAGTTCATTGCTTTTATTCCAGATTCAGTTCCCTTGTGTTCTTCAAGGACAAAAATGTTTACAACATCATTGTATAATATTTTTTTTTAAATTTTAATTAATGCGTTACGCAGTAGAGAAATAGAGGGTCAAAATAAAGAAGAACATTGTGGGGAAGAAAATAGATAGACTTGATAAATATTTCATTTTAAATTATATACATACATACATACATATGTAAATTATCTGAGAAATTATATTCTATTTTATTTCATGGTACAGTTGAAGAAGGACTGACCATAATTCAATATGCGTTCAGAGGGTTCCATGAAATTATAAAATTCAAAGTAAATTATACAAACCATTCGGTTTTTATTTATTTATTTATTTTTTCTCTTAATTTAATAATGCGATAAGAATATAAGAAGAATTCCTAAAGTTATTACGTAAAAATACATATTTGATTTTAATTAAAAATTTAATATTTCTTGAAGGGAAATTTTTTTTTTTATCAAGGAAGCTACATATTAAATTTGAGTTTAATAAAAATGCGAATTACTTATTACGTTCTACAAAGAAAAATGATAGAAAATAAAAATTCAAATTTAAGTATGATCGAGTGATTTTTTTTTTTTTTAATTTTAAGAGATACAAGATTCTTATAAGTAGAAGCAGAAGAAATATTTAGAGGGTTCTGTAAGTTTATATTCGCCTGTGAGTTTTTTTTTTTAATATTATAATTTTACTTTGCGACTTCCCATGTTACAAAAAAGAAGTTATTAAATATTTCCCATGATTGAATACTCATTGTTCGTACATAAAAATGAGTATTTGTATTTTTTTTTTCGTAAAATTTCAAAATACATAAGTAGTTTTGTTTTACTCCTTTTTTTTAAAAAACTTCTAAAGCTTTATTTAATTTATTGATAAGGCTTCTTGAATTTCTTATTCTTTAATTTGGATTAATAATATAAAAAAAAACAAATTTTTTTCAAAGTCTTTTCCAGACTTTAAAAAAAAAATAAAAGTATCAATAATTTCAAGCTTCTAATTTATTAATTGGATTTGTTAGAGAAATAAAAAACGTATAATAGCATGTTCACAGCAATTATATGCTAGATATGTATAATGAATGTATAACTTAAATGTGCAAACTATTACATATTTAGAATTTTTAGAAGAAATTATTACGTTTATGTGTGTGTGTGTGTTTGTTACAGAAAATGCAAAAATTGCATATATTGTAGAAGTCAATGAATGAATTACTTATTTGTGGTGATAGATAACAACTTATTGATTATTCAATTACACAATATAATTTTAAAGTTCAATTATGTTAAATTATGTCAAAATGTCAAAATTATTATGTGCATAAGATATTTGTATTATGTATATACATACATACTTGTATATATATAGAAAGTAGTGAAAGGAAAGTTCTTGAAAATAAATTGATTTATTTATTCTGAAGACAGTTGTGATTTCAATATCTCGATTTTGAAGGTTTTTTTTTTTTTGACAATGTTGTTGTGCTTAATTTGCAGAAAAAAAAGTTTACAAAAAAAAAAATATATTTTAAAATTCTTTAAAAAATTTCTACTTACTTATCATGAGCAAAAAAATTTAATTTTATAATATTTGCATTTTCGTATTCGTGAGAATTTAATTCGCGTTTTTTTCGTCGATGAATTTGTTTGATATGTTGCTGATGTGCTTCCTCTAATGTAGTACGATCGAAATTTGCAGCTTCCCAATGACGAATATATGGATTTATATTTCGGGCTGATCCTTGAACAAAAAAAAAACAGAAAATAATTTTAATTAGATAAATTCATGAATATTTAATTATTTCAAAAAAAAAAAGAAAGACTACTTTCAAGATTTTTTTAAACCAATTTTTTTTTTTTTTTAAATTTAAAAATTTAACTCTTTGATTGAAGTTGATTGAAAAATACATATGTACATATAACTGTATTTCTATTTTGTAATACATATTATATATTTTATTTGATTCTATGTTTTTAATTCTCAATTATTCAGAATTAATATAACATAAATAAATTGTAAATGGGAATTTTTTCAATGCATTCTATATAATGTACATTTTTATTAACATAAAAATAATATTAAATAAAATCATGTTAAAATAAATTGAAAATCCTTTAATTGTTAATAAAATTTGAAGCATTTTATTAATTTAAACAAAAGTAATTATAGTCAATATTGATAAAAAGGAAAATACCCCATAAAAAAAAAAATAAATCAAAATTTTTGTATAAATCAAATTTAATCGCATTAATTTCAGAATGTAAAAAATTATTTTAATTTTATTTCAACGAATAATGAAAATATTAAACTCCCATTGAAAAACTGATATCGATTCAAACAATTATTATTATTATTTCATTATACATATATGATTTAACTTATTATAGGGAAACGATATCAATAATGACTCTTACTCTCCATTTCATCCTATAATTTTAGATACAAATAAAAGCTTCCTTTTTTCTTGAATTTTAGATACTATATCGTTTATTATTCTTGCATTTATAGGAATCGTTAACAAAATACTTTATTTGAGAATTTGACATTATGGATAAAATGTCATAAGTAAAGTAAAAAAAAAAAAAAATAGAAAACGGTTTTAAAGACCGCTTTACTGTATCACACTATTTCTGTTGTGTTTTTCTAAATTTTTTAATTCCATGACGACTATACATATATGTACATATATGTACATACATATTTTCGATTTTATAAATCACAAATTCTCTATCAAATGATGGACAAAAAAAATTTTAAATTTTCTTTTCAAAAATTCATATTATTGGTATTGATATCCTATTTATTTTATTTTAATGAAAAAAGATAAAAGTCAATTGAAAAAAAAAATAATCAAATATTACGATTTACAAGGAATATTGAATGTTTTCTTTAGAAAAACCTTTTGTGTTTATCATATTTTGCTATAAAATATTTTAAACGAATTTTTTTTTAACAACAACAAAAATAATAACAGCAACAAAACAATCAAAGATAAAAGTAAAATACATTATTAATGTTTTTTTTTTTTGTTTTTAAATAAATATAAAATATCAATTATAAATTTAAACTATCAATCTATCGGGCATTAATTAAATTTTCTGGAAAAAATATACTTTCATCGATTAAATATTTATTTTTTCTATTTTTCCTTTTGTATATTGTCCTTTGATATATTTTTATCCTATTTGATTATACCTAAATATTATATTTTTATTTATTTTTCTTTTTTTTTTTACAAAATTCATGTATCTATGTAATAGTTACGTTATATAGTTCATTTTTTATGATATTAAACTTTTCTTTGTATCTTCTTTTAAAATATTCTTTTTGTAGTATTATCGAGTTGTTTTTATTTTTTATTTTTATTGCTTCATTTCAGTGTAAAAGCATAAAATATATATTTTTTCTAAGTTACAAAAAGGAAAAAGAAAAAGAAAGAAGAGAGAGAAAAATAAAAAACAATTTTATCCTATATTTTTATATAATATATAAGTTTACAATAAATTCAAGGTAAAATGTTTTTATTACAAATTGTACTGTTTCAAAAAAATTCTTTCTTTTTATTATTATTATTTATTTTTTTTTTCAACAGTACAAATATATAATTCTTTTATATCCTTTTTGAAAAAGACACGATGCTTCGTTAAACTTTTAGTTCTACTTTATTTAGTTTTTTAATACAATGAATATTTTTTTTTTCTTCTGTAATTTAGTATTTTATAGAGTAAATTTAGAAAAAAAAAACACAAGAATATAAAAATAAAAAAAGAAAAATAAATAAATAAAATAATAAAAAAGAAAATAATAAAGAAAAAGAAAAATGGAAAAAACAAACAACAATTTTTTAGAAAGAAATTTGTATATAATTTTAAACACAAGTGCGTTGGAAAAGTAAGTATGTACATACAATACTTGTCGTATTATCTTTTTTTTTTATGTAAAACAAAATAATCATGAATTGGATGAGAATTTTCCTTTTATAAAATAAATACAATTATTCCACGTTTTCTTTTTTCTTTTTTTCCTTTTTTTTAAATTGAATATACTTTAATTTTTCTATGAGAATTGTAAAAAAACATTTAAAAAGATTAGAAATAAAAAAACATATTAGATACAATTTATAAAATTCAAAGGTACATTGACTTTAATATAATAAAAATGTCCGCTTTATTGTCATCAAACTGATAAATATGATTAATTAACTGTGAAACAAACAAACAAAAAAATATAAATAAATAAAGATAAATAAAAAAACAAATAAAAACAACAAATCAAAATTATGAAAGTAAAGAACAATAGAAATAGTCATGTATGATGTTTACATATGAATTATTTACTATTAATCAGAATCTATACGTATACAAATAGTATTTGTACACACATACATACATACATACGTATATTCAAAAAAAGAAAGTATGTACATGAAAAAATACAAGACCAAACCCATTTAATTGAAGCTATTTTTCAAACAGTGACAAATGATTGACAGGACATTTTTTTCCGGATATGGAATAAAAAAGATACAAAAAAAAAAAATTAACACAAACTATATAGTGAAAGAAAAAATAAATAAATCTCATTCTAAATACCGTTAGAAGTCAAAAATTTGATCAATAATAATCATGCATATTCAAATAAGATTTTTTTTTTTTTTACAGTTTTATCATTATCTCGTATGACATGTGGGGCTTGTGTGTGTAAAATGGGTACATTGAAATTATTTGTGAAGGTGTTTTCTTTGAATAATAATAAAAAAAAAAATTGTTAACATTTAAATGCAAATTTTTTAGTACCGTTATTTTGAATTAAAATGATTCACATTAAAATTACAAATTTAAATGTTTTTTTGTGCTCTTAATTATGAATCAATATTTGTTTGTTGTTTTTTTTTTGTTTTGTTTTTTTTTTTATAATTATTCCACCTTCACTCGTCGTAAAACCGTTTAATAAATTTTGACAAAGAAAACAAAGATGACGTGTTTTGTAATCAAAAATTTCTTTGTTTAAATTGTTTTCTTTTTTATTTCAGATCAATTTTTCACTTCCATATATGTGTCATTATCAATGACCAGGAGACAAAGGAAAATTTTAATTTTAATGTTATTTTTTTTTTTCAGTTCGTAGAAATTATTTTAAAACGTGTCATGCGGGAGAAAAGTTCAATGACGCGATTATTCCAATAACTTTTTTTTTAAAAAAACATACATACATATCTGTCTACAACTGGATATTTGAATACTTTTTGAAGAGGGTGTTTTTTTTTCGGAGAAAAAAAAATTGCATAATTAAATTTGGATTACAAAGCATAATTTAGAAAAAAAAAAAAAACGGTTCTAGTGGGTAACATTTAAGAAGAAAGCTCATTTAATTTTATCTACTAAATTATTTTGATGTACATATGTATGTAATTACTGTGACGTTATGTGACATTGTACATACACATAATTTGTCAAAGATCATTCACCTTTCATTGGAAAAGTTTTGACATATAGACTACATTAACTGTAAAAAGTCTTTTACTAAATTAACTAACTTTATAAGATAAATTTTTACCTACCTCCCTCATTCAAAATTAATTATTCATCTCCCGAAGGCATATTTTAAAATAATTGTATTTTTATCATTTCACTTAAAATGATTACATTACGTGTACAATTGTATTAGATATATATATTTTCTTTCTTTCCTTTCTTTTCTTTGTTATACATGCTGGTTAATTTTTAATTTTGACATCAGGATTTTAAAATCTTACTTATTTCATTAATTTTCTGTGAAATGAGAAAACATTCAATTCAATATATACAATCGTATTACGATCAAAAATTTTTGATTTAATTTTTAAATTGAATCTGTGATATTGTTTATTTTTTCTTTGAAAGAAATTCGAAATGTTACAATTGTTAAGATTTTTATCTACTATGTATATATGTAGGTATTTTGACATTAACATGGTTCAGATACATATTTTCAAATATCGTGCGTATTAAAGGTATAACAATTTTTTTTTTTTTCATTATTTTGGGTTCTTTTGAAATGATCCACGAAAATTTTGTAATGTTATTCACATTCATGTGTAATCAAAATGAGACGATAAAGAAGCAAAAAAAAAAAAAAAAAAAAAAAAAAATTGAAATAAAGAAAATAATAAGAAGAAGAAAAAAACTTAGTTAAAATTTTTCAATACCAAAACGGTATAATAAGTAATTTTGCTCTCTTTTTTTTTTTTGCTTTTCTTTAATTTAAAATTGCGTCGTTACGGATCGTTTATTTGGGTGGACGTGAATAATTTTATTTCAAAATAAAAATGACTTTGCAATATATCTACAAATGTATATATAGATTGGTATTCTGTCCATCTATACGGTATATTTAATTTTGTACAGGTACAACATTAATAAAGGTGTATATATGTATCTTTGTGAAAATTAAAAAAGAAGATAACTTAACAAAACATATACCTGTTATTTTATTTAAATTTTTTTTCTATTTATTTATTTTTTTTCTCTTACCTTTAATTTTAAAATTAAGTATACGAAATAAAGGAATTTATTAATGAGAACATGTATCTCATCATCATTTTTATTGAAATTCAAGTTTATTGTAATTATTTAGTTTAACAAACAAAAAAAAACAAAAAAAGTACTCGAATTTCATGTAAAAAAAAAAAAAAACATTAATTTTTTGATTAGTTTCACATGCTCAAAATCAACTGACAGCAATATAATTAATTTTAAAAATTGAAAGATGAACAAATTACAAAATTCTTTTCAAAAGTAATTTAGATACAAATACCACACTATAAGTGAAGTTATTATGTTAAGATACTTTTGTTTTTTTTTTCTCTCTTTTAATTATCTTAAAAAACGAGAGTTTATTGTTTTTAAAATAGAAATTATCTATACATATGTATATATATTTTTTTTTGATTTTATTTTCAAATAAAATTGTAATTGTTTGAATTTGTGCAACTAAACCACAAATTTTTTTTTTTTTTTTTTTGTATTTTATTTTTAAAAATTTATTAATTTCATTTTCTTTATATTTTTGTTATTTTACTCCTTTTACATTTTTTTTTTCTTCTATTTTATTCAGTTTTAAACAAAAGAAAAGAAAAAAAAAACGAAATTATGATGCAAGAATTTTAATTGCATTACAAAATCTAATTTTCCAGTTCGTTGCATTTATATACTGAAAAATATTCTAAAATTTCAGAGAAAGAGAGAGACAAAAAAAAAAAATAAATAAGGAAAATGAATGAAAAAAAAAAACAAGGAAAAATTTTCCTTATGCTAAATTAAAATATTGTTAAATATAAATTTTCATATACATATATTTTTTTTTTTTTGTTCTTAGTTTTATTTTTTTTTTTCATTCTTTAACTTTTAAATTCTTAATTTTTAATTAAATGAAAAGATTAAAAAAATTGTTGTTATTTTTTCCATGTTTTTTCTTCTGTTGTTTATGTGATTTTTTTTTTTTGTATTTTTTTTTTTATTTTGTTCTGTTTTTTTAATATTTCGAATTTATAAAATATGTTTTTGTTTTTGTTCTTTCATGAAATTCTGAGCAAATTTATCTTTAAAAGTGATTTAATTAATAACACATACATATATATATTTTTTCTTTCTGCTGAAAAACAAAAAAAATATTAATAAGAATAGATATAAAAGAAAACGTATAAAATGTGTAATAAAACTAACTTTGAAGGCAATATGTTGTGTCCAAAAAGTTTTAATTATACACGAATGTTACGTCAGATGAACAGATAGACAAAAAAAAAAAAACAAGAAAACAAGAAAGAAAAAAAATAAAGAAAAATTAACTCAATACTTGTTCCTCACGGTAGTTACTTTTTTTTGTTTTCTTCTTCATTATTTTTTATTTTTATTACACTTTTTTTTTTTTTTTGTTTTTTTTTTTTTTTCAACTTTGCCTATTTGGTGTATTTAAGAAAACTTCTTTATAAAAATGATGAAAATTAATTATGTTTTTTTTTTGTGCGCGCGTATGTATGTTAGTGTGTATGAAAATTTAATAAAAATATAATTATAATTTTATTTGTCTATATGCAACAACAAGAACAACAACAACAACAACAATAAATGAAAATAATATTAAAAGTGAAATATGTTTGATGTAATTATGCTTACAAAATTAATTAAATAATTTATCTTTTTTTTTTTTTTTTTTTTTACGTAATCAGATAGGAAAAGTGAAATTATAGTAAAAATTGAATGACAAAAATTTAAAACTTGGAAAAGATAATTAAGTTATATATTATTTCGTTTAAATTTTGTCTTTATTGACGAAAAGTATTCACGCTTCTTTATTAAGGTTCTGTGTCTGCACTAAATTTTCTTGCTTCTTAGAATATTCTTGTTTTTTTTTTATATTCTTAATTCAATCTAAAACTACAAGATATTGCGAGTTAGATTAATTAATAGAGAGTTATAGAATAGTGATTTGGGGTTGTAAAAGATGAAAATGTTTGATGAAAACTTTATTTTCTACAAAATACAAAATATTTGAATAACGAAATTGCTTATTTTTTTCAATTTATCAAAGTAAAAAAAAAAAAAAAAAACAAATCAATCTTATTTTATCTGTCTTGATTAAATTAATTAATAATTTTAATAATTTATCGAATTCTACTTTGATGAATATATAAAATGAAATACTTAAAATAAGTTATTACGCGCCCATAGTTCCAATTAATAAACTGGTTAATAATAATTAAATAGCATGATTAAATGTATTCAATCTTCATTTTTAGCCTTTAGGCATCTGTTTTCATGTTGTCGTGATTATAATATAATTAAAATTCAAAACATTTTGATTTATTTCATCTATGATAGCTTAAGATGTATGAACTGTAATGAAACATGGATATATTACTTTGTATAGTTGCATGTATTTAATATGCAGAGAAAGTAATATGAAAAAAAAAGCACGACCAAATACTGTTTGAATATCAGTGCTGTGACTTGTAAAACCTAAAATTCCCTTAACAATGTTCAGGTTTTCCTTTAAATTATATCTGCAGGATTTTTTTTTTTTTTTTAAACAGAGTTTTTTTTTTATAGACGATCAATGGCCGAAGTGGTAGACTGCTGGTTTCTGAAGTTGAAGGTCTCGAGTTCGAATTCTCCTAAATCTTCTCAACTTTGAATGAATACCAACTCATTTGAATTTTATTTACTGATCATAAGCAAGTACTCAAGACCAAGTACACAGTCCCTATAGTGCTAGCCCTGTTTACTTCTTCACCAACGAATTTAGTGGTTCGCATTCTACTTAAAATTATAGGAACATGTATAAAAGAAAATTTGTTCCGAAAAAATACAACTTAGCTTGAGTACGCCTTGATTCACATTCAACTGTTGTGCCACAAGATTTTATAGGATTAAAAAAATATAAAATTTAATAAACACATTGAATAATGTGATTTTTCTTTTTCTAACAAAAGTTTTTAAGATTAGGAGAAAATTTTTACAATCCCCAAACACTTTATATACTAAAAAAAAAAGGTGTTTTTCATTGGAAGTACTTGAAAAAATTACCACTAAAGATTTTTAAAGGTAATTTGTATTTAGTTAAAAATAGAGATCCTTTATTTTTGTTTTTGTACTTAATTAAATCTATTAAATTTAAATTCACTTTATATATGCGAGTATTTTATAATTGAAAATTACAAACAAACATTTTTTTCACTATTATAATAATCTTTTAATTGAATTGTCCTAGTTTTTAAAGGAAATCAAGTTAAAAAATATTATAATACACACGAGAATGATGTTATGGTCATACATTTTTTATTTTCATAATTATGTAATTAATTATTCTATATGAAAAAAAAAAAAAAAATGCTTCTTTTATTTCATAGTAAACAATATTAAATATCATTATTTGTGTGTAATTTATAAAAATAGTATATATGTATAATACATGACAATGCATTTAATATAATTTGCAGAATACCACAAAATAATTAACTGTAAAAGACCTTGAAAATGCTTGTTTTATATGTTTTATTATTATTATTATTATTTTTTTTTTAATTATATGTTTTCTCATAATTTTTGTTCATTATTATTCGTTAATTCCATTATTGTTATTATTAAAAAAAAATTTTTTTCTCACTATATCTGTTTAATCTTTTATTATTCTGCTAGTATGTATGATTTTTTTTTTAAATCCTTTTTTTTTTTTAATTATATTTTCTCATAATGATAATAGCTTCAGGTATTATGTATACGTATATGTATTTAAAGCTTTAACTAAATATAATGTTATATAAAATTTAATTGAAAAATGAATAAAAAGAATGGAAGAAGATTTGATGATGAGATGTGAAAAGAAGAAGAAGAGAAGTTGTCACCGCATAATAATTCAATTGTTGCAAAAATTGTTGGTTGTTGTTGTTGTTGGAAGATTTTCTTTTTTATTATCTTTCTTTTTTCTTTCTTTTTTTGTTTTTTTTCTTTATTAAAGTGCACAATATTGTATGCAATTATGTCAGCTAAATTAAAACCATGTACCCATATGTTATATATAATACAGCAATTATGTTTTTAATATTATCTCAATTCAACAAAAAAATAAAAAAAATCTTTTTTAGCCTTTTTTTCATTTTTATTTTCATATATTTTTTTCTTTTTCTCCTTGATGATGATGATGATTTTAGGAGCCACTGATGCTGTTTTAACTACTTTTTAACATTATATGTAAATTTAAAGAATATATACTCGTATATGAACTCATTATGTATATTTAAGATAATAAGAACAGTGAGATATGTGTAGTATGTTGAATTGTCGTAATTAATTAAAAGAATTTTTTGTTTTTTTTTTTTTTTGTTAATATGAGGAATTCTTTTCTTGAGTTGTAAATGTGTACATTAAGTTATGATAATATTTTGGATTTTATTGTGAGTTTGTTATTTATTTTAATCGTACTTTTTAATTCTTGCTACCGTATGTCATAGAGAAAATTGTAGCCTTCGGTTTTCAACGCTATTTATCATACACTTATATTTTTTATTATTATTAGTTTAATTGTTATTTTGGAACCTCTTACTTAAAAAAAAGTGGGTTACGCTTGAAAAATTCTTATATTCATATACTTAAAAAGTATATATACGTATTATTTTATTTTAATGTTAAAATTCGTGTTGTTTCATAATAAATTTTATTTAATTTGCAAGGAGCAAAATAATACTGTTATTTATTAACAACAACAAAAAAATGAAATAATTTAATTTAATATAGTGAATCTGACGTAAGTGTTCTAATTTAAAATTAAAGTAAAGTTCTTTTAATCCTTTAGTAACGGCTTTTGAAAACTTTAACAGTACAAATGTATGCTAATAGTCTCAAAAGGGTTAAAGAATATTTTAAAATACAAACACTACTTGAATTTTAATAAATATTAAAAAAAAAAACATAATTCTTAAATCTGCTTTTATTAGAATGTATTTTTACAAACCAAAGGGAAAAATCTTAAAACTTTTCTTTAAAAAAAAAAAACCAATAAAAATTTAAAAATCATGAAAATTTTATCTTCATTACTATGTTATTCAACACTAAATTGAGTTGTAGCATAAAATTATTAAATAAACTAGGGTACTTTGTAGTTGTAAATTTATCAATGAAAGAAAGCAATTATAAAGAACATCTTTGAATTTTTAATATTTCTTTTTTACAAGTAAATAATCTACCATATTTAAATTCGAATTCATATTGAACACCCTTTTCTTTTACAACATGCCTTTATCTGTTTTATGTACATATATATTTTAAAATTCCTAAACATTAGTCAAAGGACATTTTTCTTTCTATTCAAATATTTTTCCTCTTAATAAATAAAAAAAAAAATATCCAATTTTCGAGCAAACAAAGAGAAAAATTGATATGAAGTTATATTTTTCTATATATTTTGTGTACAGTGTGTATGTGTGTTGGGGTATGTGTATTCTATTTTTCAAAGCTTTAAAAGGTGAGGCGAAAATAAAAGAAATATTCACCCTTCTATATCAAATTCAAAGAAAACTCTACAAAATTCAAATATAAACAAAAAAAATATATATATGGGAATTGCACATGTTTTTCATTTCAAAATATATTAAAAGATATTCATATAAAATAACAAAATAATAATAATAATAGCAACAAAAATCAAACACTATGACGACGACAGCAATGACGGCGTCGCATGCAACAAGGGAGTGTTTTTTTATTTTTTATTTTTTTAATTTTATCTTTCTGTAGTAAAATAATAAATAGACAATGCTTTTGGTGAGGGTGTGTCATGTCGCCCGTCGTATGAAGTGATATACGATCAAAATTTATTTTATATACAAACGAAAAAAAAAAACACTGCTTTCTCTTGTTGTATACACCATATATAGGATTGCCATAATAATAATTTTTATTTTATTCATGAAATGATGCTAAATATAATGTTGCTTTTTTGCTTTTTAGTTTGTTTCTTTTATAGATTTTTCATTTCTTTATGTATTTGTGTTGAAATGTTTATTTTCAAACAAATAACAAAAAAAAAAAAAAAAGGATAACAATTATTATTATATGAATTTTTCAAATTGGTTCATATGGCGTAAGGGAGGAAAAAGAAGAGAAATTTTTCATTTGTAGTTTCTGTTTATTTTCAAAATTTTATTATCCTTGAAAAATTATTCACATTAATACAGGGTAATTTCAGAAGAATTTTTTTTTTACATTTTCTTTTATAGATGAAAATCGATTGAATTTACTAAATAAAGAAGATCAATAATTTATATCTTTTTTTTTATTTGTGAGACACAACTTAAGGATATCTCTTTATTGTACTTAATGCACAGTGAATATTTGAGTTTGAAAAGAGGATAAAATAAACAATATGTTTCAAGGATATATTAATTTAAGAAGTTGATGAAGTAATAATGGAGTTAGGTACTTTGTCAATGGATGAAGCTTGCAGGGTTTTTTTTTAATCAAAGGGAAATTTTTATAGGAATTACAGAATAAAAATAAATTAAAAATATTACCTTAGAACTCAAGGCTCTTTATATGGTACAAAGAAAGACCTTTAAAAATTCAGTTTTAACTTTAAGCGCAAAATTTATTGAAGCTTAATTTAACAGGAAATATTTTTATTAAAAATGAATTGTCATTGATCTTAAGTAACAATATAATTTGTTGTAACTTTGAATTTACAACACTACTTCAATTTACGTGATCATTTTGTATATTGAAAAAAAAACAAGATTCTTAACTATTAAGTTTTTCATTATAAATAATCCAACAAAAAATCCTTCAAAAGATTTATTTTTCTATTACTAATTTTTTTCTTGTTCAAACTGTACAACACTAGTTTTCAAGATTTTATTTTATTTTTAATTTGAAAAACTAAACTAAAACTATCAATTTTCTTATATAAAACCTTTAAATTGTATAGGTGCAACACTTATTTAAGTTCTAATAACTGGTTTAAAATTGAAAAAAAAAAAAAAAAAAAAAAATTACAGATTTTGT
Organism: Bombylius discolor; assembly: GCA_939192795.1. Classification (NCBI taxonomy): domain Eukaryota; kingdom Metazoa; phylum Arthropoda; class Insecta; order Diptera; family Bombyliidae; genus Bombylius; species Bombylius discolor. Next base: position 12,788,554 of record OW584241.1, on the reverse strand, counting down.
TTTTCATATTCTTAATAAAATAATTAAACAAGCGTTCATAATTTCAGATAATATTATTTTAAGAGAAAAAAAAAAACTAAAAACAGTTTAAATCTTTTTTTGACCTACTTTCTAAGAAACATTATACATCAACTTTAAGATTTTTTTTTCTTTTCTTTTAAGTAGTTAACGGCTGCTTAATCAAATCAAAAAAACAAAAAAACAAAAACAAATACACAGAATATACGATCGATCTGATCAAGATGGTGACATACTTTAATACACTTTTTTTTTTATTTCTTGAAAAGAAAAAAAAAGTGTCAAAGTAGAACGATCAGTTTTATATGACGAATATATGTATGAGTAAAAAAAAATTTGAAAAATATTAAATGAGATATAAGATAGAAGGTAAAAAAAATCCCTATAACTTGATATTAAAAGTAACAATTTTTTACCTTTGAAAAAGAAAAAAAAATGAAATGTTAAACTTTCTCAATTAACGTTTAAAATTTTTACTTGAAAAATATGTTTGAAAGATTTCAGATTTGCATGAGAAAAAATAGAAAAACACATAAAATTTCAATTAATTAAAATGTAGAAATATGCAAAATAATTTTTTTTTGTGTATTTTTCAAATATTTTACATACAATTTTGTTTTTGATAATAAACTAAATGTTTTTTTTTTTTTTTAATTTGATTTGAAAAAGTTTGTGACTTTTGAAATTACATCATGCATTGAAATCTTTTGTTTATGATGTGCTACACGGTGTGTGATCGTTATGTTTGTACCTTAAAGTAGATTGATTGACATGATCATTAGTCTCTTTCGTACTTTTTAAGGTGAATAAACTAAAATGAGAAAAAATTTTGAAAAAAAAATAATAATAATAATAATAATCAGAAAGAGATAGTCATCATTTATCAATTTAAATGTATGTATGTATATGAAAACATATAATCATGTCTGTTGGAACGAGTAAATGGAATTATCCAATTTCGTTGTCACTGGGGATTGATGAGAATATAATCAAATAGTTACATTAGAAAAAATTTAAAAAAAATAATATTATATTTTTTTTTCTTCCCTAAAGATACATATTACTATAAAATTTATAAGTTAAGATACACAATATTTGTCTGAAGTTTGAATCTAAGGCCAAAAGTAATGAAATCAAGGTAGCAATACTTTAAAGTATGATAGAAAAGACAAACAAAAAGAAAAAAAAAAGATACTATTGAAGATATAGAAGATGAAAAAGTGGGAGAAGAGGGGTTTCGCACGTAATCATTCGATGATTCGTCTCGTCTGAGTTACGTCCATGAACAAAAAGTAGAAGAAAAAGAAGTGTGTATAGATGTAAGATATACAATAAAGCTTTTTTTAATAATGAAAATAATACAAAGATTTGTTTTAAATTTTAAGATTCTCTTAAGTATACATACATTCAATTTATTCTATACAACATTTTGTATTACCTGTATGACTCACCTGAATCAGCTATATACGACTTAAATTGTAAATTTTATAAAGAAAACGAATACATATTCCATCACTTTGTAAAGAGCTGTTTTTTGTTTTTTTCTTTTCTATCTTTTTATATGTAAATTATATTTTTTTTTAAAGTATACTACATACTTGCATTGTTAATATATATTATAGGTACTTAAATGAATATTTCTTGTTAGTTTTTAAGAGATTTTATTATGCGCTTAGAAAATACAAACACTATGTTTCCATTTTACATGTATATATACATACATATATCTGAGCTGAGATGTTGAATTAAGAAAAAAAAGAAGAAAAAAGTGGTATTTACTTTTTAAGAAAATGGTAGATCATACATGAATTACACAAATAAATATAATTTTGCAAATACGAGGGAGTACCATATACGTATAGGTGCTTTGAAAATAAAAAATAAAAAACACTAAAAGAGTAAATATGACTGTTACCAGAAGTAAAAAAACACGTTTTCAAATAAATTCAAAGGTGAAAAAAAAAAGTATATATTAGTGGAAAAAAATTACATATTTAAAAACTAAAGAACATTTTTGTTTTACTTGTTCACTGTATATTTACAACAGTGTAAACCTGTAAATTATTGATGTTGATAAAATAATTGAAATTTTATAAATAAACATAATGTAAAAATTGTTATTGTCGTTATAGTAAATTTATTCAATTGTTTATTTTTTTTTTTTTCAACAAATTATATCTATGCAAAAATAAAAAATCGAAGAAAAAAAAAAACATAATCCAGTTATGAAGCCTACACAAGAAACTGTAATTATTAAAATTGATCAACTAATATGTAAAGAATTTTTGTATCTATTATACCTAGATAATATACATATATGTACATATATATGTATGTAAATGCTGTATGAAATTTAATACTATTAATAATTTCAGCTAGTATCCAAGTAGTGATAATTACATTCTTAATAATAAATTAATTTTCTTGAATATACTTCATTTAAATTTCAGATCATATTTTATTTTAGAAAATTAAAGAATAATTTTGAATTAAAAAATAAAATAAAATAAAAAAAAAAAAAAAAAACACAAAAGAAAAATAAAAGATTTTGAAAATTACCATCATTTTCAAAATTTAATTGAAAATAATTAATTTGATTTGAAAAATGAAAGAAAATAAAAAAAATAATAATAATAATAATTTGGGATAATTACCTGTAGTTGGCAATGGATTTGCCATACCATAAATACTGGTATAATTTTCTTTTTGTGCCAACAGGACAATAACCCCGATTAAAATCCAATTCATTGTAAAAATAATCGTCGTTATAATTAAATAAATATGACATCACCATTAAAATAAATTCGAATTGAAAAGCATTAGTATATAATTATAATTATTATTTTTCTTTTTTATTTACAGCCTTTTTGTTACTTTGAATAATTAATTACAATTTCATAATTATGTACTTAAATTGTTCGTTATTATTTTAAAAATATATATATCCTCTTTTTATTTTTATTTTATTATAGAAATACTTTTTTTTTTTTTTTTAATACTCTGTTCACATTTATTTACATTAATCAAAAGGAATAATTTATTTACTTTTATTTTTTTTATTTCACATTTGAAATTGCACGACAAAAAATAAAAAATAAAAATTTCAATTTAATTTCATTTTACACAAATAGATTATATACATACACTCATAAAGTAACGAACACATAAAATTTTAATTAAATAAAAAAAAAAAAAAGATTTAATTATTTCTTCAAATATTTAACTGTGAAACATTTTACAAAAACATTTTTATTTCTCATTTATTTATTTATATTTTTTTTCTAATTAAACAAAATTAACTTAATTTTTCGTTTGTTAATTTCCTTTATTTATTTATTTTTTTTTTTGCTTTGAAACTTTTTTTTTTCTTTTTGATTTTCTAAATAATTAATGAATTTCATTGAAAATTAGCAAATTTCATGTTTAACTTTTTTTTTTCTTCTTCTTTTCGTTTAATGATTTTTTTTTTAAAATCGAATTAATTCAGAAATTTACTTTAAATTTTATTTCAATGATGATTTTTTTTTTTATGTTCATATTTTTATTTTAAACACTTTTTGTTACATTAAAAGCGTAAAATATTGTCATAATTTTTTAATCCTAAAAAATAACCGCGCTTTTGGGTAAATCAAATTTACGAAATTCATTAATTCCTTTTTTTTTTAAGTTTCCTTCCTAATTTCGCTGAAATCGAAAATATTTAAAATTTTTGCTTGTTTCTGGTAATTTAATTTTATTGCTTTAAAATTATTGCTTTTGTGTTTTTCAATAAATTTTAAAAATAGACAAAAATTCTAAAAGTAAAAAAAAGAAAAAGGATTTAAACAAAAAGTATATATCCGTAGGCTGTTCGTCTGTATTTATGAATTCGTAAAATCATGAAAAACACAATTTCAAAATATTTTCCAAAGTGGTGTTATTTTTAAAGTTTTGACGAAAATGATCAACAAAATAATTTTTGGTTTGTTTTTTTTTTTTTCGTCTTTTGAAGAAATAAGAAATAAAACAATAATTATTTTATTATTTATTCATTTTATGGTATAAAACGTTTTATAATAGGTTTCCAGTTTTATTTTTAGTCTTTGATTTTGTATTTTGGAAATTCTTATAAATATTGATAAAAAAAATTTTAAATCGTATTTTATATTATTATTTATTTATTTATTTATTTATTTTTTATTAAATTCTTTGTTCGACAAGGTTATCTTGTTTATTAAAATAAAGTCTTATAAAGCTTAATTCAATTATAGATAGATGAAAACGTATTAGTGATATTCTTTGTGTGAATTTTACACGAGTTTTGTCACTAAGAAAAAAAAATAATAATAAACGAAAGCTTATTTTTGTGTTCTCATGTTGAATAAAAAAAATATTATTTTAAACCTTTTTTTTTAAGATTTAATATTGATTTGAAGTATGTTTTTTAAATTTATGACAACCAACAAACAACAAAAATTTTTAAAGAAAAAATTCAAATAAAGAAAATATATATGTATATTTTTTTATACATGACCCTCGATATATCCTTTTTACAAGGATGAAAATGAAATAAATATGTTACATTGTAAAAAGCAAATGAAATTCATGACATATGTCAGAAATGACTATCGCATGTTCTATCTACATATTATATGTTTTTTGTGTGTATATATATTTTATATAATAAACTAATTGTATTAAAAAAAAGAATGTACATACATACATATATGTATAAGGATATTAATATAGAAAAGTCTAAAAATATACATAACAAAAATAAATGATTTCACTATTATCATTTCCAGAAAGGAAAATAAAGAGCATTTTTTTTCAGATACAATCTCTTCAATATGATTTTTCAGCTGTTTTATTTTATCAAAGAAAAAAAAAAAAGAAACTTAACTGAATGAATTTAAACTGAACTGACAGACAACAAAACAGCCACAACAACAAAAAAAAAAAAAACAAACATACAAAATATTCTCTTGATTATGAGAAAAAAATATACATACGAGTATATGAACACCAACACATTTAAATGTTTTTCATGAACACACACAAACATTAACATAAATACAAATAACTTCATAGAGTGTAGTATAGCTTTTTGTTGTTTTTGTTTTTTTTTTCCTTTTTATATGCAAAATATACGATTTTCTTGTTATTTTATTTCAAAATTTGCCACAATGCAGATTTAATTTTTTTTTTCTTTAAAAAAAAAAAAATATATTTTTTGTTTTGTCTTTTTTAATTTAAAAAATAATTATTTTGCAAAAAAAAATAATATTTTTGAAATTTTCAAAAATGATTTTTTAATAGCACGCTCATGTTTCATTTTCAAGCTTTTGGAATTATTTTTGTTGTTGTTGTTGTTTAGTTTCTTTTTGAAAGCAAGTAAATCGTGGTAAATTAATCAAATTTCTTACACAAGAAGCAACAAATTAATGACATTTAAGCACCACAGACACCATAAAATGTCGACAGTTTATTTTTTTTATTTTTTTTTAAATATTTTTTGTTTTTCTCCTCATATACAATTTAATTAATTTATTTATATTTTTTTTTCCTTTTTTTTTTTGATTACGTAAACATTATTTTTAAAAGAATTTTATTTGGAATGTAGGTAGTAAGAATATTTTTAGGTAAATATCATAAACTCGTTTTCTTAGGAATAAAAAAATAAACATATTTTATTTATTTCATTTTAAAATCAGGCATTTCTTGTTTAATTTTCTTTTGTTTTCTTTTACGAAAAAGGAAACATTCAATTATTATTAATTATAATAATTTATTCTAATTTAATTAAGAAAAACAAAACAGAAATGAGACATGAAAACCTATCTTTAAGGCTAATTTACTTTGTTCGAAACATATTTTGACACGACTTTATTATTCAAAAAAGATACAAAGATACTTTGTTATTATTTTTTTTTTAAATCTTATTAGTTTGGTAACACCGTATTGTAACATTTACCTATAAACCTATGATGTTTATTTATTATTATTATTTTTTTTTTATTTTTATAATTTATTTATTTATTATTTTATTATTTTTTTAATAAAAAAAAAATTCAAATTACACTTAAAATACACTTTATTAAGGATACGATAAATTTAATGTAAAAACGGAGGCAAAAATAAAATATGTATAAGGTTTATATTTATTTATTTTACTAATTAAATTTATACTAAAATATATTAGGAAACACAAAAAATGTACGGATTATATATGAATCAACCGAACCGACTAAGAGTTTACCTGTGACTGAAAGATAACTTTTATAAAAATTTACTCTGTGTGTACAATTTTGTTGTGCAAGAATTACATATATGAGTTCAATAAAAATTGTTTCTTTCTTTTCTGTTTTTTTTTTTTTTTAATATTATTATTTTACTCACTCATCAATATTGCTTGTTAGTATTTCAATTAAAGTTGAATATCCGTTAGATAAAAATAAAAGAAAGAAAGAAAGAAAAAATAACAAAAAGAAACAAAAGTAAAAAGAGTTTTATTTCAAGATACAATCCAGCAATAATAACTTTAAAAATTTTCAATTTAATTATTGGATGCTGTATCTTTTTTATAGAGCTTAAAAATTTTTAAAGAGAACACAAAAAAATTTGTATTCTATTCGTATAACTGTTCGTTTAAAAGGTAAATTTCCTTATGAGTAAATTTTATTATAATACTTGTATGGATTTTAACAGATTTTATTTCACGTATATTTTACAATCTTCTTAATTTTAATGAAAGAGAAATTTTTATAGATACTTTTATAATGCGCAAACTCCATTTTGGTAATATTATATTTCGTAGTTCGTACACATAAAAATTAAAAATAAAAAAAAAACACTCAAAAACAATACTATGATGTGTTATACAAAAAAAAAAAAACCTATAAAACTCGTTTTATACATGTATTATAAAAGTTATATTCTCTGACAATTCGTATAAAAGATACTCTTATATGTTTTCACACACCTGTAAATACAGGTGATAAAAATTTGTAAGCAATATCAGCTGACCCCGAGTATAACACACAGAATAGAATAACGTGTATTATGTTTACGGATATAATTATTCTCTTTTGAATTTAAGTATTTGTTTTTGTATATGTTTTTTCTTCTGATTTTTGTTTGTTTCTTTTTTTTTTTATATATTTTGTGTAATATTGTTAAAAGTCGACATTGAAAAGAGAACTTTTACAATTTGATTTTTTTCTTATTTTTATTTGTTTTTTTTTTTTTTTTGCAACTTTTTAATGAAAATTTTATACCAAAAGAGAAAATTCGTTGAATATTTTCTTTTCATTTTTTCATTTTTTGAATTGACTATGATGTTTGTACAATGTACATATGTATATGCATATATGGTATGTGTAACATTATTGATATTAAAATGATACATTTACCTTGTACCATTTTTTATTTTTCACTTTCAATGCACTTATTGGCTTTTTTGAAATTTTTTTTTTTTTTTTTTCGTTTTTCAAAAACATTTTAACAAATTAATTCTCGTACTTTGCTTACAATAAATCTAGGTTGATATTTTAAGTTAATTGGGATACACGAAATATAACAATAATTTTGAAAAGTTTCTTTGTGTTAAGGTTTCGTATTTTAAGTAATACAAAATTTTCCAAAAAGAAAAAAAAAATTGAAGTATAATACTAATTTAGAACAAATATTGGAATAGATGCATGCGGTGAAAATATTAATATTAAAAAAAAGTATCTGATCAAAATTTAATTTGGCAGCAAACTCATGTTATCAATTCAAAACCGAAAAATTTATAAATAAACCGTATCAGGTGCTGTAAAATATTAAAAACAGCATTAGAAAATCAAAAAATACATAAGAATAGAGGATTCTAAGAAAGCTCACAGGCAGAATTAGTCATTCTAAAGTTAAAAAAGAAGACTAGGGGCCAGAGAGAGAGAGAGCTCCTCTAATTTTAACAGAAAGCCAATTTATATAGTAAACTCGAATTAGATACATTCTATAGATGAATTCTAAGTGACAGAAAAAACCTTCTGCAGAAAAGTGTAATAATACATATACAGAATGTTTTGAGGAAAATCAGTAAAAAAAAAACAATGAACTTTACAGAGACCATATTGGAGCCGGACTCGAATGTATGAGACCATATGGGAGAAGAGTGTTTTAGCATTTTTCAAAAAGGAAGCTTCTGTTTTATGAAATGAACTCTTTTAAAACTTATTTTACTGTTACTGGATCGAAAAATAAGATATCGTTGTTCTAGTAAGGCGTTTCTATTTAGTTGAGCATAACTCTCAAAACATTTTGTCACTAAAAAAAATATATAGCTATGTATGTATTTCTTAACTATTACGTTATTTGTACAAATTAGTTAAATTTCATATTAATCTTTTTATCGTTACGTCAAACCATATAAGAAAAATAATCAACTTACATTGAAAATCACCTGGTAAAAATTTCCTTTGTTCACATTTGTAAAATGCAAAAATTTTTTTTTATCACATTGAAAAATATGCGAATTGTATACGTACATATGTATGTATGTACAATATTTTTTTTTATCTCTTCACAAACTTGCATTTTCTTTAAATTTTTAATGGTTTGAAAAAAAAATGTACTTACTTTGTTTTTTTTTTCTGTAATAATGAAAACTAAAAGGCACATATGGGTTTTTGTAATGCATATGTACGTATACATAAATGTAGAGAAAAAAAAAATAGAAAAAGTAAATGTGACGTCTATTGAAAGGATCATTTTGAGACACAAAATAATATAAAGAATGTATGTATTTTCTTGAAAAAAGTACATGTGAACAAACGTCATTATATTGTGTGCTTTTTTATTTATTTATTTTTTTTTTTATTTTTTAAATTTTGCTTTTTTTACGAGTAGAACCTTCTTGATGTGAAAATATATATATTTTTTTTTATTCAAGTATCTAAAAATGTATTATAAATATATATTACACTCGAAAAATGTTTAAACTGTTGTATGTACACCTCCTACATAATATTGTAGAAAAGAAACACACATTTATTATTATAGAAAAACTTATCATCTACTTAAAAAAATTTTTTTTTTTTTCTACTTGTTTTTAAAGATTGTTTATTTTTAACCGTACCCACATATAGGTACATATTATATGTACATTATGTAGAATATATGAACGAATTACAAAAAAAAAAAATATGTGCTAAACTTTACTTTCACATAAAAAAATTTTTTATTGTCGAGCATAAATATCTTTTGCTGTCGTATAAGTTTACCATAAATTATTGTGTGCATTTTCGATATAGAGAATATAAGATGTTGGGTTTTAGGTAATTATAATTTGTATATATATTTATTTAGTTTAAGATACATATGTATGTATATCTTTAATAGGTTTTTTTTTTCATATGGTTTTCACGTAAATGTTAAGTTTATTGTGTTTATCTTGAAAAAGAACCTTAACATTTATTTTGTTATGGATCTAAAAGTGATCTATGCTTTCTAAAGAAGAAGAATAGTTTTGATAATGTTAATTATAGCAATTTGTTTTCTGTTCCTTTTTCTTTTGCTTATTAGTTTTTTTCTTTGTTTGTAAAGTTAAAACTAATCGAAAATCAGAAGTCAAAAAAAGAGTGAATAAGTTGAAAACGATAAATATTCTGAAATAAATGCTAAATCATGATTTAATGATTAATATCGATGATGTAACAGTAAACGCCCTTGAAGAAAAAAAAAACAAATTGCAATAAAGTCTGTACGTCATTTAACATTGTTAAGAAAGCGTTCAATAAAAAAAATTCATGGTCACATGAATGTCAACAATTATAAACAAAATTTTCTATTCTTTAAAAATATGTATATATTTCTGTGAGGTAAGAAAGTTGAAAATTTTTACAAGGATAATATTTGAAGGGCAAAATACAAAAGAAGCTTTGAATGACCAAAATTCGTTCGCTGAAACCGAAGTTATAGGGAAAAATAGACAGGCATTTAAAAATGCGTTAACAGGTTTTGTTCCACTGTCACTTTTATTGATACATATTTCTACAATTTTGAAGAAAACGTTTTTGTATGAAAGAGGAAGGAAGATTGACAAGAAAAACATGACACAAATTTCAAGTAAATTGCATTACAGGTTAAGGAGATATTCAAATTTAAAAATGATGCTGGGATTATGGTACAATATTTAAAAAACAAACAAACAAGTCCTTTTAATTTCGAAAACGTGAGATCTTCACTGTAAAATATATTTTGAAATAAAAGAATTTCAAGTTTTTTTTTATTCGAAATACCTTTATTCTAATAATTTTCACCGTATATCAAATTACAAAACATAATATCCTTAGTGACTTATATTACAGGGATATATGTTAGCATTTTGAGGTGGGTTTTGGAAATTAAATCCTTAAAATAACATATTTAGTTATATAAGTATGTATAGGCTTTTCGAAATTTATTTGACTAATTGACTTTTAAGAATTTTTTTTTAAAAATTATTCAAGAAAAATTTGTAGTTTTTAAAATGTAATTCGAATATTTTTCTAGATTAATCATGAATTTGTAGTTTTTATCTTTAGTATACTTTTAAAATTCAAAATAAACTTCATTAAAATATAAAATTACAAAAATTGATTTTTTTTTTATTCACTAATTCTGTATTTTTCATTATTTTCAAAATTGGGTAACATTAGAAGAATTTTCACAAAAAAAAAAAAAAAAAAAAAAAAAATAAACAAAATTTTTACTAATAATGAAAAATTTCATAGAAAAATCCGTAAAATTTTGTATTAAATTTCAGATAAATTGAAATATGATAGTAGCTTATTATTTTTTAACATTCACATGAGAAATTTATCTTTCATTCTACATATATGTACATATATGATGGCTTTATGGTTTATCTACAGATACACATTCATAAAAAACAATGAATTTTTTTTTTTTTTTTTTTTTTTTTTTTTTTTATAAACAACAACAAAAAAAAAGTACTAATAATGTTTTTAAAAACCAAAAGCAATTTAGCCTGATAAAGACATACTACAATATATAACAAGGAAACATAATGTGAAACACAACATTCAAGTACATTTATTTTCATTTCAAGCTGAGAGGTTTCACATGCATTATGAAGATAATAAAAAAAAAAGTAGAAGAAGAAAAATAAGAACATAAACTGAGAAAAAATGAAAATAAATGCAAAATATAAAATATGATATATGAAGACCTTGAAATATAGAAAATTTATATACATACATACATACATACATACATGTGAAAAAGTTCGTATTAGATATTAAAGTTTTCATAAATTTTTTCTTATATGTATATATATATATTTTTTTTTTGTGAACTTTTTTACTCAGCATGATGGTAGAATTAATATTTTCCTATATTTTATAGTAGAGAAAGTTTAGAATACTAATAGTAAACGAAAGCTTTTTTTTTTGTCTTTTAAAAAAAAAAAAATTATTTATGAATGCGGTTAAACATGTCAAATGACCTTGCGGTGTGTTTAGGTCCTTTCCAGGGCTTTTGAAAAAACAAACAGATATTTTTTAAACTTTTTTTTTTCGTTCTTTGACACATAAAAACAAAAACAAAATGTTCACTGGATTAAAAGTGTTGTACATGATACATTATCACCATTATTATATAATAGAGAGATTTCAGAAGGACTTTTATCATCTAAGATGATGATAAATGGAAGTTTTTTTTTTTTTTTTTTTTTTTTTTTTTTTTTTTTTTTTTTTTTTTGTTTTGTTATACAAGTATATTTTGAGTACTGAAGTATGTACTCATTAACAATTAGGTGATGATGTAAGAAATTTGTTTTTGAGTGAAAAGCGTAAAAGCGTTAATAAAAAGAAAATTATTTGGTAATACATTTTGTTTGTTCATCCAATGGGTAATTATAAAATTTGTAAAAAATGTAATAAAGAAGAGGAATTAAATTTAGTTTCCTGTTTTGTCAAAAAGCTTGTAGAGCTGCACTTTGTATCAATGCCCTCGCTTAGCCAAAAATAGCTGAAATGCCTCGGTTTAGAATAAATTAGATTAAGATTGTAATATAATTTAATCTAATTTATTAAATAAATAAATAAATAGGCCTTGAGCCTTGAGATAAAAAAATAAAGCTCATTTTATTTTGGCTAAAACTTAATTCATCATATGAATTCATCCTAAACATAAAAAAGATACATTTTCTTGATATGTACCTATAGTTTTTTTCTATATAAACTGTCAGAGTATCTATAGGTACAAGGATCTTGAGATAAATACAAATACATTTATTTTTTCTTCAAAATAGAGATAGTCAAAGGTTAATCGAACACATTTAATACAATTTATGACTACATAAAAAGTTTTATTTTTTTTTTTTTTTAAACAAAATAAATAAGATTAATTTTACACATTTAAAATAAATATCCTTAATTTATTTTCATTGTAATAATAAATTATTAATCATTTAAAATAAATCAAATTATGTATCTTTTTTATATTAAAAGAAAAAATAAAAAAATTATCTTATACTATCGTAAAATCAAATTTTATTTTCAAAATTAATCAAACACATTATTTTATAAATTTTGAATGTCCTTTTAGAAAAAAAAAAATTTTTTTTTGTTTCGAAAAAAAAAACTAATTTATTTACAACAGTTAATCATTTTCTAAAATGGATAACATTGTCTATTCCAAAAAAACAAAAAAAAACCAAAAAAAAAAACACAAAAATTTCTTCATATGTTTTTTTTTATTGGATTAAAAGCTAAAAGGTTATTTAATAATATCCTCATTTGTCATTATCATTTTAATGACTAAAGCGATTATTTTATCTCAAAAAAAAAAAAAAAAAGGAAATTCTTACAAAAACAGAAAAGTATTTGTGAAAATTTTGTTATTTTTCAATTCATTGGAAAATTAAATAAATTATGTAATTTAAAGGGTAAATTTCGTGATATCACAATTAAATATCCTTAATAATTTATAAACATAATATACAAAATGCTTATCCTACTCATTTGTTTTGACACAAAAGGTAAACTGAATATTTTCTGATACAATAAAATTCGAATGTTAATGAAAAAATTAGTTTTTTTTTTTTACATTTTTTACTTCTAAGAAAAAAAAGTCTTTTTTTTTTTTCACGTGATCATTAAAATTTCATATAGGTTAAAATAGTATTTCCAATATCGGAAAAAAAATTATAACCTTGTAATAAAAGTGAATGCAATTCCTTAATTGAAAAATTAAAAAAAAAAAATGAAAAAAAATAAATGAAATAAATCAAGATAATTATTAGGAAAATCTTTTTGCTTGAATTAATCTTTAATTTGAAAAATTAATTTCCCACACAAGAAAAATGAACGAAGGAGTAAAAAAAAAAAAAAAAAGGAAGAAATAAAATATAATTTAATTTATAATGTAATCTCATTAAGTGTAAGTGAAAATTTCACTCGTTCTTTATAATTTTGTTTTGTTTTTTTTTTTTTTTGTTTTATGTTTGTTGTTTTTTATTTTTTGTTTTTCAAAGTTTTTTATGCTTATTTTAAAATTTTACTACTTGAATGCTTAAGAATGTTTATGAAAAACAAAATAATAATAATAATAATAGAAAAAAAAAAAAAAAAACAATAACGGTGTATGTGTTTTATTCCGAAAGAAAGAACATTTAAGCAAAATGAAAAATTAACCTAGCATATCTAAAAGCCATTTTGTCGTTTATAAAATGACATTGATACATTATCATGATGAAAATTCTACATGAAGTGTTGACATAACTTTTTTTTCTTTTCTTTTTTCTTCTTCTATGTTCTGCTATACTATGTGTTGATGATGCTGATATATGTATAACTTATCCATCCTGTTGCTTTTTTTTCTTCTTGTTTATGTAGACAGATACATACATACATAACTATATAGATACATTTAATATTTTGAAATGAATTTTTGATGTTTCTGATGGTTAAAAATTTGCTATACTTTCTCCATTTCTCTCTTGTTTTGTAGTATTAGATATTATCTTTCTGATGGTAATCTCTATTTTGTCATTGTTTTTAGAACTTGTTATACCATTGATGAAAATATTGTGCATAAAAGATATTATATTGTGATGAAGACGTGAAATTAACTATCTCAAGTGTTTTACACAGATTATGGTTTATCATACAAAAAAAAAAAAAAGTACTAGAAACAAAAATAAGATGAAATAAAATCATTGAAAATTATTGTGTACTTGGAAATTTACAGAATGTTGATTGAAATTATGTCACTTGTATTATTTTCAAACATATTCCACTTTGATATTTAAAAATTTCAATTAGAAAAGATATTGTGTTCAATTCAATAATGTCTAAAAAAAAAATTTTTATTATTATTTTTTTATTTTTGACAGTTCTTGTGAAAGTCAATTTTTTCGGACTTTCAAAAATCAATAATTTTTAATTTTTTAGTATAAAACTTTACTTTACTTTATTTATTTATTTTTTTTTTGTGAATGAAATTATAAAACTTTATTGAATTTGTTTACAATTTACAACCAGAAAACTTTATCAATCAAATAATCTTCAAAAGCCAAATCGACCAGAATATTTTTTAACTTTTATGAAAAAAAAAAAAGTGGAAATTTAAAAGTTAATATTGAAATAAAAATTGAATCTAAATGAATTTTTTGTTTGTGTAAGTGTTGAAAAAAAAAAAAAAATTGAATTTAATATTTTCAGATTCATTTAAAAATTACGTACGTAATTTTTTTTTACTAAAGTTTACCTAATAGAATTTAAAATCTATGATAATTGTGATTTTTATATAATATTCACAGTTAAAAAGCTTTATAATGAAAGAAAAACTTTAATTTATAATTTCAATGGGAAATTAAAAAAATAAGGGAAAAAAAAACACTCATGCTGTGTAAATATAAAAATTTGTCTTATTTTCATTTCTTTTACTTTTAACGATTTCATATCAAATAACGATTACATCTTGTGTAAACATTTTTAATTCAAGTGTTTTGTTTTAAAAATAGTATAATAAAACAACAATAACAAACCACACACACCCACATCTCTAATATACTATCTCACAAAATAAATAATATGAAAAATGTTCATGGAAAAGAATAAAAATTCATGGAGAAAAAAAAAAAAACAAACTTAAAACAAAAAGAAAAAAACTTAAAACAAAGAATGAATTCTAATGTAAACACAAAATGAGAGAATGTCATTTGCAAATATAAATATACATAACAGGTAACGTTAGAAAGAAACGTTATACTAATTTTTTTTTTCCCTTTATATTAAATGAATATAAAGTGCATAAAAGTGCATGAAATCAAGAGTACTTAAGGTTTTTTTTATGTGTACAATAAGAAGACAAGATAATAAGAAAATGTATACAAGAACATTTTATTGAACAATGTAATTAGTGAAATTATACTTAATTAATTTATTTATGAAAATTAAAGGAATCAAATTGATGACTTTATTGTTGGAAGTTAAAAACCAGGTAAAACTTTACTGATATATTTTATGCATGATTGCTTTTTTTTTTCTTCTTCTTTATTTAATTTTGCTTAAAATTTCTTGATTTTCACTCTCACTCTAAAGCACGGTTAATTAGTTCCGTGTAGGTCAAATTTAGTACAAAATAAAAGATTACGTTCATGTGTAACTTGAGAGAATCTCGCCATTTTTCGTCCATGTAAATTGGAAACTGTGTAACTTAAATACCAACTAAAAGGAAGCCTTTACATGTTTTTTACATGAGTATTTTGTAATTAGCAGTACAAGGCACTATAGGCAAGCGAAAAAGATCAATAAGCACAACAAGAACAAAACCGTTGAATTTTTCAAACTCATAAAAAGTGAACTAAGGACACTGGTATAGGATTTTTCATTGGACATTGTCTCCTTAAATACCACTTGGTGAAAATAGGGATTGAAGAAAATCACAATTGCAGCTATTGCAAGAAGGAACCATAAACTTCAGAACACATTTTTTGAGCGTTTAAAGATATCATCTGTCTTAGGTAGAACAACATGGATCAGATGTACCTTACATAGTACGGTGTGTCAGTTCCCACTTGAAAAGGTTCTGGGATTTGTTGAAACCCTTGATTTCTGGGTCAAATAAAGCATTTAGCGTGGTACAAAAGATCCAACATGGGTCGTAGTAGTAAGGCGATTTAGAATTTCATCTCTAAGAGCTAAATATATGAGATCCAATCTAATATGATCTTGTAATTTAAATTTCCCAATTTAATTAAACTGAAATTTGATTTTAACACACACACAAAGATATGAAGGGATTTTTTGAAAAATGCTGAATAAATTATAAAATTCAATTTAGTATTTCCCCAAGTAGACAGATATTCATGTCTTTCTCGGTTTTTAAATGAATCTGTCATTTAAATTCAATATGTCAAAAAATAAATTCATTTTATTTATGTGACAAAAAAACGTACACCCACATCATACATAAGTACATACAAAAATTCAAATTAAATTTTTTTTTATATCCTGTTATATAATAGTTTTCCATTATTTCAATTCATTATTATTTTATTCACAACATAATGTATACAATCGATTTAATGCAACTATTCTCTACATACAAATACACATATATGTACATAACTCAAGTATAATAAAAAGATGCGTTTTTTTTTTATATATTCATATATTCATTTCACGTGTAAAATTTATATAAATTACTGTTTATGTTTCATCACCTATGAATGCATACGTACAACATGATATTGAATACTATCATATTCACATATGTACATACATACATACATATGTATATCATAAACCATAGATACTATAAAACATAAAATTTTCAACGGATACAATAAGAAAAGAGAAAAGAAAAATGAAAAATAGTGCAAAAAAATACAAGAGAAAATGGAAAATGTTTTTACTTGAATATGAATAGGGTCATACATATACATATACTTAGATTTAGACATACATACAATCATTTATTCATATTTAAAAAGAAAAAAATTGTAACAGAAAAAAAAACAATGAGGTAAAAAATGAAAACTTTTTTTTATTCTCCATAAAAACCTAAAAGGTTTTCATTGTGACAACTTCCTGTTTCCTGTTGTTACAAATATATTCATTTTTATTCAGCCTTGATCTTTTACCATCTAATAGGTATGAATACGTACATACATATGTAACAGTGTTATTATAAAGAAAAAATAGCATTGAAAAGAAGAGAAAAAAGAAGAAGTAGAAAAAGAATATTAATATAGTCAACATTATGATAGAAGATTGATTGTTTTTTCATTCAGGACTATGTTATAAAATGTGATTATCTAACGTTTTTTTTTTTTTCTTCTCTTGTTCAAATTTTCTATAAAGGCAAATTGAATGTATTATTTGACAAATCAAAAACCATATTCAGGTGATATTAAATTTAGCATTAATAATTTGAAGAAATGAAAAAAACTGAATTATTGAATTTTTTGATCCTTGAAAAATAAATATTGATTTTTATAAAATTTTGAAAAACAAAATTACATTACATTTTCTTCTAGAGAGAGAGAGAGAGAAAAAAAAAGAAGAAAAAAAAACTAAACATAAATGTCTCCTTTTAAAATACTGTATTCTATATTTCAGTTGAAAAATGTAATGCTACAAACGTAATACGAGTATGAGCTACAAGCGTCCTATTGCCAGCGATTTTCGTCAATTCATAATATTGAACATAATTAGAGTGACACATCGATATATGTATAAAATTTTCCTTCTATCCATATGGCAACAATGCAGTGCTAAAGGTAAAAAACGATACAAAATTAGAAATGATCTCTAATTCGATCACAAACAAAAAACTATGTACATAGTTGTCGCTCATAGTTGCAGTTGTATTCAATTTCATAAGAAATCATATATTCCTTAATTTTCATAAATTTCGTTCTTCGCTCGTAACTCCAAATTTTGTTTCTTCTATAATTCATGCTACCTAGCAAAACATAAGGATACGATACGTACTGTTTTTAGGTCTTTAAAGTTTATACCTTTGATTTTGACAAACGATTTAGTGGTCGGTAGTCTCTATTGGGACGATTGTTGCTTAAATTGTGTTCCTACCTTAAAGTATTCTGGAATTATGTATATTTTACATGAATTATGATTTAACAAATGATTTTCTACATTTTAAATATAACAGTAGAGTATACCTAATAAATTTATTTTATTGCATGTATTT
Organism: Bombylius discolor; assembly: GCA_939192795.1. NCBI lineage: Eukaryota > Metazoa > Arthropoda > Insecta > Diptera > Bombyliidae > Bombylius > Bombylius discolor. The sequence goes on along the minus strand of OW584241.1, from coordinate 12,770,350 downwards.
TGTTGTAACCATAATCAGTTAAAACACTATAGAATATTAAATAATTTGTTTTTGTATACAAATTTTTTGTTTTTGTATGTAGTTTCATAAGCTTGTATACATCTTAAATTATATTTGTAATCCTCTTTTACTAATCTTACTTACCTGATGCAAATGACAAAAAGTAATTAATAAATTACAAAATAAACCAACTAACTGCAGAGTGTACAATATGTCGAGAAAATATGGAGAAAAATAAAGTTGATAAAATGATTGTTCAACAACAAAACAAAATATGTATGTATGTATATAGCATTTATTTACAACAAGTATATTTGTATAAGATGTTATTTTTCGTTTAAAAAATAGTATTAATCTACTTTTTCATTATTATAAAACTATTACTAAATTTTTTACGCTTTACTCCACCAGAAAATATTTTATAATGCTAATTAGTTTATTTTTTTTCACTACATACCACATACAGGGTAATTTTGTTTTGTTGTACTGAATTTGTTGTATTAAATTAGGAAAAAAAAAAAAAAGATATTCTTTTGTAGTGAAAACCTTTTAACTAATTTTCGTTTTTAATATTTTACCTGAACTTACGTAAAAAAAAAAAATGGCCCATATTTATTATAAGTATATTATTTTCAAAATATCCTGTTGCTACGGTTGTAAAAGAAGAAAGTGAATATTAAAATATTTTTCATATGGTGCATGTGTTGATATATGTAGTTACCGTTATTATTTTCATTTAAATAAAGTAATAATTTGTAATTTTAATTTTTCACATGTACATAAAATGTGAAATTTATTTTAAAAAGCTTTTTAAATATTTTAAGTAGGTACTGAGGAGTAAAAATATTAGATTAACAATTTCTATAGGATTTTATAAAAAAATTAAAAATTATGATAATTAAAATCTAAAAAATGACAAGATATTGTTTCTATTTAACCATCGTTTAACTAAAAGATTTTTTTTAAAGTAATTATTTTTGTTTCTTTATTTTTTCTTGAATTTAATGTATGAAATGTATTTGAGAAGAAATTAGAGGTAAAACATTCAACTCATGCCTTTTGTCAAAACAAAATGTATCCACATTTCCAAATCGTAGAAAGTCCTACTTATTATTTTTTTAGAGTAAATAAGAAGCAAGCCAAAAATTATGAAAGGATTTATGAGTTTCATCTGTTCAATAAGGAATATCAGAGATCACTGTTATATTAATGACAATATAAATTCTATGTATCTGCTGTGTGGTTATATGTATCTTGAAAAAGTATAATTTTAAAAAACAACTCACTTTTTCGAAAAACACTAAAAACAATCTTTTACTCTATCAAAAGCAAAAATAATCTCAATTTTATTTTAATTCAATTTTTTTTACATGTTTTTTTTTTCTCACATTACTCTTTAATTTAATATTAATATATAATCTAATTTGTTTCGATGACAAAATAAAATGAAAACTAATTAACTTGAATAAATTACATTTAAGAAATTTTAAATACATTTTTTTTTCTATTCTATAATTTAAAAAAAAAAACTAACAAGATTTAATTTCAATTTTACGTACTCTTTATTTTCTTTTGTTTTTTCTTGCAAAAAAGACAAAAAAAAAAAAAAGAAGTAAACAATTTCATGAAGGATAATTAAAATGTTTGCAAATGAGTGAAAAATATTTAAAAAAAATTAAAAAAAAAAAAAAAAAAATGAAGAAAAATGTAAAATTGAATTTAATTACATGAAAATATATTTTAATTATGTTTGTGATATTTTCATATTTAAATTTATATTAAAAATTATTTCTTCAGACAGTTTTTGTTATGACAGAGTTTGTAATGTTAAAATGCAAAAAAAAAAAAAAAATAAATAAAAAATTACATAATTTACAATTTAGTATGATTTGTGAAGAATGCACGATATTTTTCGTTTTTTTTTTCTCTTCACAAAAAATTCAAATATTTTCGCAAAAGTACTCATAGTTTTTTTTTTTTTGGAATGGGAATTTGTTTTGTTATCTGAATTAAGAAAGAAAAGAAAAACTACATTTAAACCTCGAAAATACTGAAAATTACATATCAATGGTTTTGCGGAACTAAAGAAAAACAGGAAGAGCATTTAAAGGATTTATTCCTTTTTGAAATAAATTCCAAGATAAGAAAATTGTTTTTTTTTTTTTAAAGTTTAACAGAATTTAATACTTTTTCGGAACACTGTGGGGTAATTTGAAATAGAATTGATAGGGTATCTCTATATGCAAATTACATCAATCTATTGCATAATAAAATAAATTGAGATTGTGTATGAGTTATTATGAAATACGCTGTAGATCTCGATTTAATATAGATACATATGTATGTGATATATGTACGAGTATGTATGTATTTTTCTAAGAAAAATTTTTCTAGCTAGCCGTTTTACTTTCTATAAAATATCTCTTGGAATTTTATATACAATTTTTGAATAAAATATATTTTATCATAATATATGTATGATAATAAGATTTTTTTTTGAACTACTAAATGTTTAATAAAAAGGGAAAATGTCCTCGTGTCAAGTAAATTATTTATTTTTATTAAAATGACAATCACATGTATGATTTTTTCAGCATGTGATTTTTTTATTTAAATTCTCAAGTAATCTTTTCGATTTTGAAGGACAAAGTGTGTCAAAAAGCACCTTTTTCAAAATCCAAATTCTTGGAAGTATTTTTAAGTAAACGTCGTACATAATGGCATTGTAAATTATACACGTTTCATTTTATCAAGTAAGTAAGAAAACAATAAGACATTGCCAGGATCACAGTACTGGCCAGTAGGAGATCGCACCTATAGAAACTTTGTATCCCATTTAACGTCAACTGCTGCAACTGGTCAGAGAGAAAGAAGCACTCATCCCATTATCTCTTCAGCTGTCTAACTCTTGTCGAAACAAAGTATACTGGACAATAGAAAGTTTCCTATATTTAAGGATCTAGAAGACATATGACACAAATGTCAGGGTTGTGAATATGGTGCGATTCCCAATGAAATATAGAATGTCAATTGAAAACTCTTTTCCGAACGTTAAACGTTTTTTTGCTAATGTTGCGCGAGGTGTGATATCAAAAAGGGACTATTGATACTAATTGGACTTTCTGCTGCATCCGAAGATCGCCACGTTAATCAACCAACCAATCAAACATATTTACTTTTACCTTGTCCTAATATTTTTATTTTTTCTAATTTGTTTATTTGAAAAGAAAAAAATCTAAGACATATTTATTATATAAGACAAAAGAGCACAAAATTAATCTAAAAGAAATACGAGTATGCGTATTCGAATATTAACAAAAAATTGAACATATTTCATTCAAAATTTAATACGGATAAATTCGAAATAATTTTTCTAAAGTGATATGAAAATTTTATTTTTTATTGAATTCTTTTTTACTTTTATGATTTTGCAAATTTCATAAATCGATTTCACTTTTGAAAGATGTGTGAATGGAAATTTTATCATTTATGTTTTTTTTTTTTCTTTATTTTTTTCACTCTTTGTTATATTATATAAATTTATGTGAATAGTGAAGTGTGATAAATTTAAATTTTGTGTTATACTTTATACATAATGTAGATTTGCACATAAATTGAAAAGATTGATATAACATAACAAAAAAAAAAAAAATTGACTTGTTGATAATATTGTATTATGAAATGTGTAGGTAGGTAATTGAAAAAAAAAATGAATTTTTCTTTGTGTTATTTTTTTCTCTCTATTTGATTTAGAATTTAACCCTTCAATGCATGAATAGTTTTGTTTTTGGTTTTTGACAAAAAAAAAAACATTTTATAAAAAATTTTAAATTTTAAACACTCATAATTTCTATCGCGGTCTTGTTAAAATCATTTTTACTTGTCTAAATGTTTTTGTCCTTTTTACGTGATAAAAATGAAACATTTTACAATTTCAACGTGTTTTAGATTTATGCAATTTTTCCATTAGCATTAGAAATAAGTACAAAATTCTCCAATGTCAGAATTACAGTTAAATTTTAAATATATATATAGTATATAAGAACATATACCTATATATTTTTTTTTTTTAAGAAAAATATCTCTGTTTTTTACATAAAGTTATGTAAACTATGTATAAGAAATTATATACATATATAGAATTTTCAAATACATAAACGTTGTCAAAAAATATATTCTCGAAAATTTTACAATATAGAAATTTAAATGATATCACGTATTTTTAAAAGAATCTTAAACATTCATTTGAACAATAATATTATTTCGTGTACAAATTTTCATCTGTGATTATGAAAACTTGATGCTGTGATGTTACGTATGAACGTGTACATACATACATATGTATGTGTGTATAAATTGTCAAAGGCAGATATACCTATTTAAAAAGATTTAATTTCTTAAAATAAATAAATATCAAAGTTGGATAGATGAAATTTTTAGACTGAATACAAAATGTTTTTTTTTTTTTTTTAAATAAAAATTAAAAAAAATATAGCAAAAATAAAAAAAAAACTATGCCGCGAGTGTAAAATTGTTGTTCAATGAAAACATAAAAATTATGTTTTTGTATTTATTTAAAAAGCTATTTATAAAAAAAGGAAACTCGTTGATGTTACGAAGATCCCATACATTGAACACACTTTTTACTATCGACTAGAATTTTAATCTTAAACTACTTTAGAATTTTTTATAATTATTATAAAAAAATGAGAAGAAAAAAAAAATGAAAAGCTAGTATATAATCGCTGAAAAAAAAAGTATATTTTATAAAATGCGATGTGAAAAGAATAAAATTCTAAAATTGTATAAAATTAGAAAATGAAAAAAAAAAATCAATTTTGGCATCTACAATAAAAATATATTTCTGATTTTTCATTTTTTTTTTTTTTCATTTTAATTGCCAGAAAAGGATTTTAAAAGGATCCAGTACACTTGAACTCTATAGTAATTGTAATATTTTTAAGGACAAATATAATTTTTCGGTGGAGATGTTATAAACGACATTTCATATTTGTTTTAAATGTACAAATTTGTTGACATCCACAAATGAATAAGTTTTTGATTTTTATCCAAGTTTTCAAGTGTTTTCTTTTTCTTTTTTTTTATTTTATTTTCTTTTTTGGAGTGAGTCATGAAAACATGTTTTTGTATTTAATCTTGCTAAAAACAAAATATCAAAACATCATCATCAAATAATAGCTTTTTAATTATTATTTTTTTGAAAATACGAGAAAAAATTGTAAATTTCGTTAAAAATTTCAAAGATACTAAAGAACAACAAATTAAATAAATTAATGTTTTTTTTTTTGTTTTTAAATGACTTTCATGTTTTTGTAACTTTTCATTAATTTTTTAAAGTAAAACAAAAAATAGGTCAGTGAATTTTTTTTTGGTGATATGATGTAATAAAAACAAATATCCTTTGAATTTTTTTTTATATGTATTCTTTTTTTCAAATAAACACGAAAAGAAAAAAAAAAGATATAAAAAAAAAAACCAAATAAATAAAGTATTTACTTAAAAATTCTTTTTTTTTTTTTTTTTATTTCTCATTTTAAGTACAGTAAGTGAAAAAGAAAGCTTTTTATTGTATTTTTCGTGAAAACAAACAGCTTACAAGAATTACATAAAACTTATATGTTATACATAACAAAAACAAAAGTACATACATACATATACATCATAACATTCGTTTCAACATTATATAATCAGGATTTATGTTGTAACTGTTTTAGATAACACAATGATGAAAATTTCATGGGAATATAAAAAATAAAATATACATACATATATAGCAGAAACCGTTTTTCATATGTAAATAAGAGTATACCGAACCGAATAACGATAGTGAATAGAAATCTAGAAAAAATTTGAAATTATGAAGAAAATACACTTACACTAGAAATTTAAAACAATGAATGTTTGAAAATATATGTATGTATATAAACAATAACTATAATAAATAATACGTACATACATACATACAAATATAAGATAGTAACAATAGAAAATAGAAAAAAAAATTTTATATGTCAAGTAAAAATTAAATGTAATTGATGTGCAGCAGGCGTAAATTTAAAAAAAAAAAAAAAAAAACACAAAAACAGAAAAGGTTAAAAGGTCAATCATTATAATAACACTTTTACAAGGATTAAAAAAAAAACACATACTTTAAAATTCAAGCTGTAAAATTTTTAAAATATTTCAAATGAAAAATGACATTGACTGTTTTAGTATGAAAATAAACTAATCCTTTCTTTATGAAAATAAAATAAATTATAAATTTCTACCTTTATTAAGTTCAATTTACTTAACGACTTATTTTTAAGCTTGAATTTTAGCGTTTTTCATTTGGTTTTTTTTTTTTTTTAACATGAATACAAAAGATTTTTAGTATCATAAAATCTTTTTCTATGCAGCAAGTTTATATTCAAAAATATTTTTAGTACCGAAAGTATTTTACAAACATCTTAAATGACTTTTTGTATTTTTCATTCAAGTCAAAAAACAGTTCTTTTTTTCCAAATAAACTTGACTTTTTTAAAACTGATAGATACGACTTATAAAGCACAATTAAATACCTGAAAGGTGTATGATGCACTTTTTGTTATAAAATTTTAACTAAGTTGTCAATTTTTTTTGTCGCTTTAAAATATGTAATATCCTTTATGAGAGTTGTCAAGAATTTTTATACTGTTAGAAAAAAAACCGCGATAACAAATGTTGTTATAAATTAAAAATAAAGAATGAAAAACATCCCTTAACAGATGACAAGGTTAATTAGGGAAAAGATAAAATCTATATCATGAATAATTATTTCATCATGTGAAATTTAAAAAAAAATAAAGATTGAAAATTGTGATAAATGATTTTTCAAGGAGCAGAAATACCTTTTGTTTTCTTCAAAATATTAAATTTTTGTAATTAAAATATGTTTAAAATTAAAATAAGAAAAAAAAATATTTTAGTAACTTATTAAAACATTATAACGGCATTATTACATGTCGATTTTTTGTATTAAAAAAAAATTAAAACCTCACTAATTAATTCAATGATCCGTAAAATGAAATATTTTATCAAAATATCATGACCTTATAATTATGTTTTTTTTTGATAAAATGAACCCAAATTTATACACACACGAGCTTGTATACATATTTTCAAGATATTTACAGGTTTTCTATATAGTTACATACATGAAAGTACATTAATTTCCTTGTTTAATTAATTTTCATGATAAAAAAAAAATATCGATTTTCAGATAACACCAAAAAAAAAGGTTTACTAACTCCATTTTCCAGGGAAATAAGGATGTAAACAAAACCTAATCTATAAATTTGTAAACAAATATAAAAAAAAAAATATAAAGGTACTGTGTTAGCTTAAAAAAATATCTCTAAATAAAAAATCTAGTATTTTTTTTATCTAAAATAAAAATATTCGTATCGATATTTAAAAAAAAAAATACACACACTAATATCACCTGATGTGTAATTTAAATAAATTTTTATTTTAGTTCGTTGGAATTTGTTTTGTTTTTATTTGGAGCATTCAGTTAGTATACGAAAAAGAATCCAACGAGAGCAATTTACTTTCAATTGTTTCATTAAATTCTGTTAAAATCCATGGATTACATACATGCATGTTTATTTAGTACTTATAACCTTGCATCCTGGATTGTATTTTTCATGAAACAATAAAATAAAATCCCAAGTATTATAATATATATTATTATACGGATTTATATGAAGAGTGTGTGTTTGTGTATGTGTGTATATATACATATGTACATATGTAGAAATATGTTTTTGTATGTGTATCTAAAGATAGAGAATACACTTTCTTTTTTTGTAAAATCTAATTCACTGTATAATGTAAATACTACATTCACAATTGCTTCCTGAATTTCTGATATACACAAAGGATTTGTGTAATAAGGATATTTTTTTGTATAAAGGGAATTTATCTTAACTCTGTTACAGTTAAAAAAATCCGCATGTTGCTTGTTAAATGTGAAACTATGTATAGTTGATGGTGTAAAGTATATATTTTAAAACTGATTGCTTTTTTTTTATTTTTTGTTTGTTTGTTTGTTTGATTTTTACTTTTATTTTTTAATTTGGAAATAATTCTAAATAGGTATTGTATATTAGGGAAAATTTTATTCATTTGCAAAACTTTTGATTTAGTTTATTAAACCACTAAAAAATAAATACAGTTCTCATGATTTTTTCATGTGTGTAAATTTTTATAACTCTCCCGTGCTACCTACAAAGGAGTATGAAACACAGTTTTTAAATTTTATACATCAGGTTTGTCAAAAAACAACGAAGAAAGTGAAAAATTCAACAGTGGGGTGGGATTCGTTCTTCTGAACCAAAAAGTATATATGTATGTACATTAACAAAATATTTTTCGAAGCTTTTAATAAAACTTTTTCGTTGAACGGTTATGGCTTTGCCCAACAAACCTATGTGCTAAATTTCATCAAGATCGCTTAAAGTTCGAAAAATTAGATTTTATGGAAAACTTCGAATAAAACTTTTTTTACAAATTCAAATTTAAAAAAAAGGAATATGAAATATGTACGGATATTACTGAAAAATCTTTAAATGGTTTAAATTTGCTTACAAGGGCAAAAAATTTTTTTTTACCTCCACCCTTACTGTAACCCGCTTCATTCACACACGTACTAACGTGTTTTCTGATTTAGTACTATAGTTCGGACTTCCACGATTTAAACTTTATTCAATAGAAAACGTTTAAGGTATTTTAAGACCAAATTTCAACTTTATACTCCTCATGCAACATACACTTAAAGAAACAAAATAAACATTTGTAACCTTGAAAATGGTTGCGCTTATGTATAAATTAAACAAGAACAGAGTGTTCATGTGAAAATAAAATTTTTTTTCGAAGAACAGAAAATATCAAATCAAAAAAATTATAATTAAATAGAATAATAAGAGTCTCTTTCATATTATTATTAAAAAATCCATAAATAAACAAACAAAAGAAAGATTAAAAAAAACTCATCTTTGCGAAATAAAGAAGAACAACAAATTTATTATAAAATTTCACGAATAATACATCACATAATGAGAAAGTCATTATATTATATAGAGGAACACTTTTGTTTTAAATGTACAACAACAACTTGAAATTGAAAAAAAAAAAAAAAAATATAAAGAAAGAAACAAAAAGAATTTTAAGAAGATATATTTAATGAAGAAGTAGGAAAATACTGTATATTATATCCTTTTTACATAAGTGTTTTTCAAGAATGCATTAAGATGCAACTTCATGAACATAGAAAATGTTAAATATTAGTTATTACATAGATATACTTTTTAAAAAAATTTTTAACTTTTCAAGGATTATACACGTATAAGTTTAAAAGTTATACTTTCAGAAAGAAAAAAAAAAAAACATTTTGTTTACACTAATGTATAATGTACGTGTGTAATTATTATTATTTTATATTGCTATTTGAATGAAAAAAAAAAAAAAAGTATATAAATAAACTTTTTGTTTATATTTTCAAAGGAATTATCTGTTTAAATATTCATTAAATTTGAAATTTTTGATTTATGTTCACTGTAACTGAAGGATTTTTGATTAGTCTCTGCGGAGAAAAACTAATTTTTTTTGTTGTTGTTGTGCAAATTATTATTCCTTTGAGTAATTTATCATTGTATATACAGTATTTTTTATTTTATTTTTTTTTTTTTGTCTTATTTGACTAAGAATTATTTGTTTAAAAACTATCCTTGGAAATTATAAAAAAGAGAATACTTTTACAACTTTAGGATTTGGAAAATGAAAAAAAAAAAAAATTATTAAAATAACTTTTATTTTAAAGTTCAAAGTCTTCAATTACTGCATATTTCAATTTTTTTCTTTTTTCAGCTACCTATCTTTTTTTTTTTTTAAATATTAATAATATTTCGGTCCTTTACATAATACTTTGAGTTGTTTTGGTCATCTACACAAATTTTTGGTTCTTAACTTCCCAATTGATTTCTATAAAATATTTTTGAGCTTTCTAAACACTGTCACTTTAAAAGATACTTTTTTTCCGTTTTCAAATTGTAAGACCACTTTTCGAGAAATTTCATCTATTTGAAGTTTTTATTCGCAAATAGTAAGAAACATTTAGCTGAGCACTAGAATTTTACTTCATTAAGTGCCCACACCAAAAGACTATCACTAAATTGCACTTGCAGTTACTTGCGGTAATTTATATCTTTTATATTCACTCGAACGTAAATATAACGTCACGTATCAACAACTTAATACAAAAAATACTAACACTAATTAGAATAATTTAAATTTTTTCATTATTATTTCATAATTTTCAACATTTTTTTTTTATAGAATTTTTCATTTATTCTTTTATTTTCTGTTTTTAAATATTCTTATAAAATTCTTAATAAAAACAAACTTAAATTTAAAATTATGTTGTAAAAGGTAAACTTCGAGTTTTCTACCTTAAATAAAATTTGAAAAAAAAAGTAGTCAAAACACAACAAAAATTAAAGTTAATAGAAAATTTATTTTAAGATTTTCCTCAAGAAAATATTTCAAATATTTCTACAACAGAATTATCATAATATTTCGAGTGGTGTTCTCAACGAAATAAATTCAAAATTCGCTTGAATAACTAAGAACTTCTTGTTATTTCCTTATTTTGTTTGTTTTGTTATTTTTATTATTATTTTTTTTTTTGTGTTTACTTAATCCTCTAAAAAACAAAACAAACAACTCTTGTTCTAGCAATATTTGTCCTTATTTTCAAATTAATTGGTTCATCATTCTTAGAGAAGAAAATAAAATTTTTCAAAAAAAACAAAAAAAAATATGAAATTTTATAATCTTATACTTTTTAAAAAGAAAAGCAAACTTTTAGATTTTCTTGAAAATTATTTTTTGAAAAGAAAATTTTTTGAATATATTTTTGTTTGGAGAAAAATTAAAACAAATTATAAAGGTGAAAATTTTTGAAGTTTCAAAGAAAGTTATGATATAAATATTTCTTAATGAAAATTATTTTTTTTGTTTTTGTTTTATTTTATTTTAATTCATCTACACTTTCGCATTTTGTCCTTAGGTTGCAAAAAAAAAAAACAAAAATTCAAGGCATATGTTTGTTTTTTGACATAAATTTTTCATTCCAGGAGAAAGAAAAAAATTCATAAATATTCTACAACTGGATTTTATAAAATTAATAAAAAAAAAAAAAAAATGGGAAAAAAAAATTTAATACTATGAAAAAGTTTTAATTAAAATTAATTTGACCATGAAGTGCTTCTTAATGAAGCTACTGGTAGCTCATTTGAGACAAATGAAAATTCTATACATGAAAATTGTATATGTATGTATGTATATTGTATGTATATATATGCTTTTATATGTTGTATATGTAAAATTTTATATTTATCATGTATACAATATTTGTCTGTAAAAAGGATTACATGAAATTATTATATAAAGGTCCATAAAGTTCTTTAAAATTAAAAAATGGTATTTATTTTTTTTAAAAAATAACAACAACAATAACAACAACAACAACAAAAAACCAGCATTATCATAAAATTAAATTTTCAAAAGTTATTTAAAATTTTCCGAGAAAATCATTGAGTGAAAACAATTTTAAAAATAAAAAAAAAAAAACACAAAAACAAAAGCAATAAAATAGTATGAATAAATAATATTTAAAGTTTAATTTTATATTTTATCAGAAATTTCCTCAAATAAAAAAAAAAAAAATACATCATAATGAAAATGTTTTTTTTGTATGTGTACAACATAGGCTTTGAATGACAAAAAGAGAAAAAGGGTGTTAATTTGTTATAACAATGTTTTACGGAAACCATAACATTATGTATATTATGATGGTTTTCATTTTGGTTATGTTTTATGTTAAAATTAATATCAAAAATTTAATACACTATGAAATTTAAAAATTTGAAAAAAAAAAATAGGTTTTCATTTTATGATGTGTACAATATATATATTTTGAAAATATGTATTGATATTTAATTATTTTTGGTTTTGAATAATTGTAAAATTTTTTTTACCTATTTTATTTAGAAAAAATTAATTCTTTTTTTTAACGTGAAAAATGTGATTTTTTTTTTTTAATCTCTAAACCAAATTTTAATTTTGTTTTTTTTTTTATAGCAGAAATTCAAAACGTTATTGGTTTCAATTCTACGAACATTATTTGATAAACATTATTACCTCGAAATTTTGGAAAAAAAAAAAAAGCATGTTTACCAAGAATATGTAATTATTCCAGTTTACTGATTAAATTTAAAGCTTCAAGTTTATGAAATTTTCTCTTCGAATGAATTAAAAAAATTTTTCAAAGAAAAACATCACATTTACGAACTACTCAAAAAATTCAAAATGAAATATTTTTATTATTCAAAATATTTCATAATTCTTGAAATTCAAATTGATCATATGAGTACAGAAATCTTATATTTATTTTATTTAAAAATTTGAAAGTCAGTAAGTAAATAGCTGTTATAACAAGCTTTCCCAAGAAATGGAAGAAAAATAATTTTTTATTGTGGTTTCCATTCCACTTAAAACTGTATAGGTTCATGTATGATATAAAATTGGTTCAGGGAATTCACGTGAATATTGGGTAGAACAAAAATAATTAAATAGGCTTTTGAACCGAATAAAAAAGAAAAAGAATTTTCATTGTTGACACAGTAACGTTCACTAAGAACAATAAAAGGGTTTTGGATTATGTTACGCGTTACTTTGGTAACAATACTTTTATATCAGAATATTTTTGAAAAAAAAAAAAACGAGTATGTTATTTTTTCTTTGTAATTCTAGACCTTTTTTTAATCTTCAAGTACACATGTAGGTACATATGTGTAATCTTAGAAAATGAAATAATATTTGATATCATTTTTAAAAATTCCACACGTGTTACAAATTATTACAATATCTTTAGACTTTTATATACTTATATAAGTAAATAGAATATATTTTACACATATGTATACTGTACATGTAATTTTTCTACTGTAACAAACATAATACATACATACATATGTAGTTACAAATATGTACATATCTATGTACAAATATAAAAATAATATCGCATAAAATCTTTAAAAAGAAAAAAAATTTTAAGGATTAAGTAAATGTTTTCGAAATTATGTCATATTTTATTCTCATTTCACAAAATTATGTGTGCGTGTAAAATAAAAGCTCATTAAATTAGGCAATTAAATTTAATACTGTTGAAATTCTAAATTATATTATAATAATTAGATTTTTTCTATAATTAAAATAATAAAATTTTCTCTTCACGGTTTTTTGTTGATAAATGATTACTTACAATTTTAATACTATGAGTCTATCTTATATTTTTAAATCAAATATATGTACGTATGTATTTGTTTTACTTGGAGGATTTTTGAAAAAAAAAAAAAAAAACAGTAAAACGTATTAACAAGTATTAAATGTAGGAAAGAGTAGACACATTTTTTTTTCGGTAGCAAAAGTTTTCAATTACATTTTGTATTAAATTTTTCAATTAAAAATAAATTATGGACTCGTTTCAATACTCAACAGTTCAACATGTTGAGTATGACTTCTATCAAAATCTAATTTCGGTATTTCAATAATTATCATTTCACTTTGAAATCACCGAAAGTGTCATATTTATCAGCACTGGTTGCATCGGTAATGTTAACATTACAAATGTGAATTTTAGTTGGTTTTTTGTATTCACATAGTTTTTTTTTATTCTTTGAAAATACCAAAACACCACATTAAAGAACACTATTTGTCAACTAAATTGGATTCACCAAATATAATGTGGTGTTTATTGAAACGAGACCTATTTATAAAATATTCCAGGATTAATCTAGCTTACGTATGTATATATGTATGTTCAATTTTTATTTTAATTGTATTAGTTTGGATGATTTTGGTTCGGAGCACATTAATGTTAATGTTTTGATATTTTCAAAGATTTAAAAATAAAATTTTCCTTTATACAGATCATCAATGCATATTAGCATTTGAAGAATAACTATAGGTAACAGTTGTAAATACATAATATCTTTAGGTGAAAAATTCTATACAATTCAAATTTAACTACATTCATGAAAGTCATTCAAGCAATCTATTCAAAATTTCTAATAAATTTTTGGTTTATGTATTACATAAATGTAAATACAGGACATCCTATATACATAGATTATTATTATAATTACAATACTATAATTTCAGTTATAATTTTACAATTCACATTTATTATGTATATAAAATACAAGATTTACATGGATACAAATAAAACAAACTATATGTAGATACAATTTCCATTGAATAAGCCAAAATGATGAAATCATGTTAATTTGTCCCACAATTCATGTGGTTAAATATTCAAGATTTATATTTATCGTATTGTATGTACATATATGTATGTATAAATGTAAAATGTATTATGTAAATGAAATTTGATATTAAATGTACATATATGTATGTATATGCATTGCACATATTTAATATGTCTGATCCTGTAATATATTAATTGGAATTTTCTCCAATATCAATTGATGTTGAAAATTTTTTATGAATATTATTAAATATAGATTGTCAATTTATAAGTGCATTTAATAACTTAAATACAGTAATCATTTTATACGAGTATATACAAGTATATACTTGTAAAATGAGATTTAAATACAAAATACATACGAGTATAATATATTTATATATATACGTATGTAATTTTATTTCAAAAACCACTTTATTTAATAATAAACAGATTTCATTGAAAAACCATAATTATATTGTGATATATATGTTTATAATATACACATGTACACATACATAAAAAAAAAAAAAATTTCTGATTATTTATTTATTTTTCAATTAAACTAATTTTACATGAAAAAAAATCTAGGAGCATTTTACTCCTTCTCTGTGGCATTACAGCCTATTCTCTGAGCTTTGGCCTTCTCAAGGACAATTTTGCACAAGAAGATTTTTAAAAATTCTCTCCATTTTATTTTTCAATAACGGTAATTAAATTTTTATATGTACATACATATATACATATGTAAATTGTATAAAATCGATTACATGGCTAAAACACTTATTTTTTATTTGGCGGTTTAGAAAAAACAAAATAAAGAGTTATAACGATTTGAAGTCGATCTAGTAGTAGTCATATTGGAAACTAGAAGCGTTTTTTTATTTATTTATTTTTTTTTTTCAAAAATAAATTTCTTAAACTAGTGACTACAATATTTCTAAAAATAATCAGCTTATTTAATTCAAACAGGACATTTGAATCTCCAAAGGGATTCGTTTGGTATTTATATATTTTTTTTTTTAGGCTGGTCCAAATTAATGAAAGTCGATAGAAATTAAATTTTTCCTTCTTATTAGTACTTTTTTTTTCTAACATGGCGCTATTATGTATTATTAATTATTTGTTCTAAACACAGTAACAATATTGTTGGTTATAAAATTACTTTGTTTCTTAATTTTAAATCTTCAAAAGAGCCATCACAAGTCCAATCTAAAATTTTTAAACCGACCCGTTCATAGTTTCATAAGTATTGTATCATGGTTGGTTAAAGTGTCAGTTTCATAAATTCACAAAAATTAAAATTGATACCACAATTATCAATACATAAGTGATAAAAACATTAAAGCTACATTAAAGGTTCCTTTTCTTACGCTGTATACATTAACAATCATCATCAACGGCGCAATAGCTCAATGTGAGCCCACGCCACGACCTATCCAAATTAACTATGCACCATTTAAAAATATCTGATAATTTTTCCATTATACAAAAATATCTTAAAAAAAATTTATTTTTATTTATATTTTTCATAAGCGAATATACTTCCTTTATTAAATTTAATAAAAATTATCCAAAAAAAAGTTTTCATAAAAAAAAAAAATAAAAAAAAAAAATAAAAACTAATCGGATTATGTGTGTATTTTAATCATAAATGAATAATAGCAGGTAACATAGTCGATTTTAATTTAATTTAATTTTTTATTTTTTATTTTTTATTTATTTATTTATTTTTTTTTTTGTGATAATAATTTCGATAACAGTTCAAAATATGTATTTTTCAATTACAATTCATAAAATAAAAAAAAAAAAAATGAACAAACTATTTTTGTATTCATATCAAATATTATCTGCACAAACATTTGAAAAGGAAACAATTTTTTTTTTTTTATCAATATTACATTAAATATATATATATATTTTTTTTATCATTTTATATACAGTCAATATCAGTTTTTCAATACCAACATGTGCAAAAATAACGAGCGGAAGATATAAAAAGAAGAAAAAAAAATTTTTTTTTTTTTTTTTTATAAAAATACATCTATAAAATTTTAAATAAGCTTTGTATAATATATCTATTAAATTTTTTTCATTTTTTTTTTTCTATTTTCAATTCTTTTTTTTTTCTTTTTTCTTTCTTCATATTGTTGGTTTTAACTTATTAAGAATTCAAGAGACATTTTATTTATATATTCTATACTGCAATGTGTACATTCATTCGTAAGTATATTATCTTGTATTAAAATAGAGAATGCAATACCTGCATTGATATTATATTTTGAAGCAACAATTTGTTTTTTTTCTTTTCTTTTTTTATGCATTAGTTTAAAAGATACAAAATTGAATTATTAACATAAACTGAAAAAAAAAAAATAAAATAAAACAAAAAACCCAATGGAGTAAACTATTTCATTTGAAAAAAAAAAAAAAATGTTTTTCACACTTTTCAATTGGAAAAGTTTATGCGTGCTTTGAAAAATTCATTTTGTTGTTGTTGTTTTTTTAAGAAAAGAAAAAACAAAATAAATAATTGAAAATTTTTAAAGGCTGTTTAAATAAAAATTGTATATTTTTTGTTTTACATAAAAAAACAAAATCTATTTAAATTTCATTTTACAGTTAATGTTTAATAAATAAATAATGAAATTTCATTTCATAAAGGGAAAAAAGTATCTAGGAAAAAAGATTTTTTTTTTTTTACTGTTTATATGACATAACATGTGCTATTAAACAGCATGTTTTCTTTTATTTTATTTTTTTTTAAATTTAAAATAAAAGAACCGCGGAAATCTCGTAATACATAATGCATTTATTTTAAATTTATTTAAAAAAAAAAAAAAAAAAAAACGTCCTAAAATATAACATTATAATACGTACAACAAGGATATACTCGTATTTTATAATTAACAACAAGTATGCTTTAAATGGAGAATTTAATTTTCTGGTTTTGTGTTTTTTTTTTTATTCTTTATTTTTAACTTATTTGCATTTTTTCCTTTAAATCTTTTGCTATTATTATCTATGTGTTTAAAATATGCCTGTATCTGGTTATCGTAAATAAAATGATTGAGATAAAGAACAAAAGATATTATGTATGATGTACATATGTATATAAATATGTATGTGAAATTGTTACCGCATGATAATTTAATTATATTATATTTTGTAAAACATTGTATTTTATTGAATTTTATTCGTATAGTTTTTTCCCTGTAATGTAAATATGTAAATGCAAAATATACATATGTACATATATCCTTTTTTTTTTTTTGTGGAGAATGTGATGCAGTAATAACGTAATACTTTAATTATTTCATTTTGTAGATAAATTTGTTTATTTATTTTTTTAATTTAACACATAAATTATGAATGTATATAGGAACAAGCTAATTATCATGTACATACGTGAAAACTTATAGATTGTTTAATAAAATTCAAGCACATAAATCAATTAATTCTTTAAAGTAAATTTTGGGTAAGGACAAAAATTAATAACATTTTATTTTTCCGATTCATCAAACTAAATAATCCTTTTTTTAAAATTTCGGCTTTGAATTGTTGCTTGTAAATGTACCTGAAATGTATGTAAAATTAAAACATTGACTTTGAATAGAGAACTAAATTTCAGGAAGGTGGTGAAAGTAAGGAAATAAGACAAATGTCGTCAGATAGTTCGAGGAATACTGTATCTTGAAATAAGTTGGTGAAATTGTAGTTTGTTTTTTTGTTTTTGCAATTTCTTAAATGAGGGCATAACAGTCTGTATATAACCCTGGGATTCTTGGGGGTCTGGAATGAAATCAACAAGGTATTTGATGACAGTCTGTGGATGGCGACACCTTGCCACATTTTAGTATTGTAATTTGTAACTTTTGAGTTATTAGCCAAGTGCTCATTCTAAATCCCCCTAGGTGACCGTTAAAAATTGATTTGGATCACCAGGCGTAAATTTTGATTATTGTGGTCTTTTTACAGTGGTTTTGCGTGAGGCTGATAACCTCATAATATGTATGTATGTACTTATATAGCAAACACAATTTCAGGCGACCTAAAGGTTGATGGATTAATAACATTTTCCAACTACGTGAGATGATTTTCTACTGAAAAATTATTTTGAAGCACACGTAAAAATATTCTGAATCATCAAAAATTCTTTTTCAGGTTAAAAAGTATGATACAAAAAATTATCAACGCACAATATACTTATATCATATTTTATTATAAGTCAAAGTTTGTGAGGTTCGCACGGGAAATTTATTTTTATTTTATCAAAAGTTTACAAAAAGAATTTTCCACTTTCACATGAAATTGAAAAATCACGTGTATTCGTTGTTTCGTAAAATTCTACTACTTATTTAATAGTATTTAAAAAACTAAAATAAAACAAATTTATTTAAAATACTTAATTCAAATGAATCTTTTAAGTGTTTACCCATGACTAAATAAAAATTCCTATAATTTACTGTATACCAAAAATACAACTTAAACATATACTACGGAATTTTTTAACGAACAAAAAATAATTACAAATACTTTGAAATGTGACTTTAAAATTCATCTAACTGATTAAAAATATTCAAAATCTCGAAGAGAAAATTGAAAGTACTTCTTTTTTTTTTTTGTTCCAAATAACAAAAAGTCATAAATTTTTGTTCTCAAGGAAATCTTTTTTAATTTTTAATGAGATTTTCCTTACAATTTAATAAGAGATATGATCTTAGAATGCGCAATCTCCATATTGTTTTCAACTACAATCAACTTAAAACTTTACTATGAATTTATTTTTTCGCAAAGATGACGGTACGATAACTCATAAGATACTTTTTGTTGAGCATAGCTTTTGCCTAACACACAAGAAACAATATTGTTAATATTTTGAAGTGGCTACGTGTATTTTTCTTGGCTGAATGAAAATCAAAATATACAATTTTCTCTTCGAAGAAATTGAAAAGTCAACATTTAAGAGTATCTTTTTCAATTCAACTACTATTTTGTTGAAAAACCAAGTTATGAAGAGAAAATTCTTTCAATAAATGTTGTGTTTTTTTTTTCTTTCAATTTAAAATATGTGGGAAAACAAAAGAAAAAACAAAATATGTTTACACATTTAAATGTGTTTTTAATAAAAAATTTTATATTTTTAATTCTACATAATTTTTTAATTAATGATGAAGTTCGAGGTTAGTAAAAGTATTAGAAATATTTCTTTTCTAAAGAAAATTCAGATTACCTTGGTGGATGATATTGTACAAATACGAGATGGATTTTTAATATGTATTAAAAATTAATCAGTATAGGTATTGTGGGACCAACACTTTTCATTTCTGTCTGAGAAATATAAAAAATCAGTTTAAAAATCCTTTTATGTTTTCTAAAACTATACTAAATTATTTAATGCAATAACTAATATCAAAGTATACATATGAAAAATACTTTTATTCTTTTTGAAAAATACAAGAACAAATTTCATTTCCTTTATCCTGCAGCATCCACTTATACAAAATTTTATTCATTGCATTGCAAGGTTACCAAATTAACACAAGAAACTTGGTGTATAACTTGAAGTTCAAGATTCGTTGGCTAATTTTTACCTTAAGGTAAAATTTTTGTTCTGTAATACATATATGTATGTATGTATGTACATTATTTCTCTTTATATATATGACATACATACATATACATATATGTATCTTTTGAAAATATCAAATATCTATTGCTTTCGAAACGAACATTTAAAATCGATATCAATTGGTCTCGAATGAGACTTTCATAAGCAGTAAAATACGATTTTATGAAAGAATATAAAATTGAGAATCAAAAAGAAAGAAAACAACAATAAAACTACAACGATATACTCATATGTAAAATATAGTATAACTTTTATTCTTCTATAATAACACATTTACACGTACATAATATATATAATTGTATCTAAACTTATATATCATCTATGTATGTACATATGTACATAAAAGTTCAACGTATATGTTCAAAAATATATATATAATTCACAAAAATCAATATATATTGGAATGAAATATTATTGCTTCCTTTTACCGTTCCTTAATCACATAAAATATTTCATTTATTTTTTCTTCAGAAGATGAAGTACTTATAGCTATCCTCGAGTAACATTACCGGAAATAAAATCAAAAAATAATAAAAAAAACAAAAAAAACAAAAAAAAAAAACTGATGATTGAATAAAAATGAATTTCTACTATATTCAATTTTATCTTGGTAATTTAAAATTAATTAGAGTATGAGAGATAATAACCTCTTTTTTACTTTTCATAAATGAAATAAGTAAAAATTTTGAAGTTTTATAAATTTATTCAAATTTCAAAAATAAAAACGTGTTGGCGGAGTTTTTTTTTTTTTAAAAAATCTGAATATAAGAAAAAAAAAGTAATGACAACTGCCTGTAAAATTGGAACTTAAGTTTAAATTGAAAATTTTAAAAGTTTAAACAAATTTCCTTCAGATTATTTTTTTTTGTTTTGTTTTTTTTTTTTTTTTTTTTTGTATTTGAAAATAAAATCAAAATATTTTTTTTTTTTGGAAAATTGAAGAAATTATTATTATTGGTTTTTTTTTTTGGTTCTTTAAAAAATTCAATTAAAACTATAATTGGTGTGAAAACTTTTTTATTCACAGTTTTCTCTTAGGCGTTTTTCAAGAATATTGAACTTTATTTTAATTAAAAAAATATATTTTATTATTATTTTTTTTTTTTTGCAATTTTTAGTGTAAAAAATAGTGAAATAAATAAAATATATACAAAAAAAAAAAAACAAATAACAAAGAAAAACATGAAAAATAAATTCAGAAAATATTTAAATTTTAATATTGATTTATTTAAGTAACTTTGTGATTTTTTTTTTTTTCAAAAAGGAAAAAAAAAATTGGCATAAATAAAATTTACGAAGGCTGTAGAATTTTTAAAATGAAAAGTAAAAATAAAAAAAATAAAAAATTTTTTTTATTTTCATAAAGAAAAATTTGGATGAATTCCAAAACTTTCTACTCTTGAAAGACAAGTCTATGCCAAAATTATACTTCAAAGTCATATAAAAATCTGTTAAAGAAAAACAAAAAAATATCAAAACTTTCTCTATTTAATTTTCATTTCTTTTTTTTTTTTTTATTTCTTCAAATGTAATTCAGGTACAACAAATATTATCGTGACATGACACAGGATACAGGTTTTATTCATAATTTTTTTTTTACATAATTTTAAAATGCACGTGTATATCTCGGTACTTGAGTTGAAAATAAAAGTATAGAATTCAAAAATATCATATTTTCTGTTCTAAAAAAAAAAATAAATAAATAAATAAATAAAATAAAAATAAAAAAATACAATTTTTTCCAAAAGAAAGTAAAATACTTATTTATTTCATATTTTGTGTTATTTGAAAAAAAAAAAAAATGGAAATATAACGTCCAGAATGGTGCAAAACAAATTTTGAAGGTGCAAAAAGCAACGTTCATCTTCAATGTAAATCATAAGCCATCGAAAAAGTTATTTGAAAAAAAAAAAAAAAAAAAAAAAAAATACAATTTAATTATTTTAAAAAATAACAGTTTAGTAATCGATTTTGAAATATGGCAAGTTCTCACTGTGCTCCTACAGAGTTTATTTTATCCTTTGATTTAAACTCTATGTTTAAAATACAATACATACATGTACCTCTACTATATGTATGTATATGTTAAATTTTTAATATATGTATTTTCTAATTCAGAATGAGTGAGAATGTATTTGTTTTTTATATTGTTAGTTAATCCTTTATTTATTGTAAGCTACATAAAAAGCATTTATTTCTGTATATTTCAATAAAATTTATTTTGTTTTTTAATAGCCTAAAACTTTAAATTAATTTTATTTTTTTTTTTTTGTTTTAAATCAAAATTTGAATAGCTTTTTATCGTTTAACACATGTACTATAATTTTACAAATAACATTCACATATATGTGAAATTTTACAGTAAAATAAATAAAAAATAATCTAAAAAAGAATTACATAGAAAATATTTAACAAAAATAACGCGTGTTTTACATTCAAGTTTCATGTTTTTTTTTTTTTTTTTTTTTTACAATATATGTATTTATGTATGTGTATTTTCTGTACTTTATTTTGTTCATATCAATGTTTATATTGTAGGTACATTGAAATTTGTTCTATTAGATGTTTAAACTTTTATTGTTTAATTTGAAAAACCGAAAAAGGTGTAACAAAACATAACACATGTTGATATACTCACATAAATTTCATTCAATAAAATGTAATTATATGTATGTATATACACAACATAATATGTAGAATATGCAATGTAAATTACAATGTGTTTTTTTTTTTGGTCTAGTCGAATTACACTTTTGAAACTCTTCACTATCGTTTTTAGCTGATGATGGATGTTATCATGAATTCAAACAAAAATAAAAAATATAAAAGGATATATAAAAGCAAACAAATAATAAAAGGACCATTCTGCTTTACGAAATAAAATATTTCATTGTATGACTTTTGTATATATGTTTATAAATTTACATTCTGTTTGTTTTATGTGTTTTAGTTTTTTTTTTTTTTTACTTGAAAGCATGCGAATTGTTAATTAATTATTTCGAGGTAAATTCAATTTGAATAAAATTTGAAGTAAATAAGATAGATTAAAGAGTTGAATAACATTAAAAAAATATGAAATGAAATAAAAAGAAGAAGAAAAATATTAAAATAGCATGCTAGTGGTAGTCCATAAAAAAAAAAAAAAGAGCATGTTAGAAAAAAATTTTTATTGTCTTTCAAAAAGATACATTTTTCTACAAGAATACTAAAGAAATGAATATAAAGAAAAACAAACAACCACACAATAAAAACGATTCTAATAAAGTTTCAAAATTTACGGATTATATTTTATATGAAACCACAGCATTGTATATGCATACACATACCTACAGAATAATATATCTATGTACATACATAATTATATTCTATGGTATGCGATAATTCTAACAGTGAAACTTCCTTAAACATTAAATAAAATTTATTAATTAATTTAATTATACCTTTTTTTGTTTAAGTTTTTTTTTTATAGATTTCCTGCAGCATCAAAATAATTTTTATAAAACAAAGTTATCTTAATAATGGATTTCAACAATATAAGATAAAATTTTCAAGATACATACGTATCTATAATTTTCATGGTATCTACTTAGCGTGTTTCCAAAGTGTGTTTATCGAAATTTTAAATTGAGTTCAACTTATTCTTTTAATTTCACACGATATTGTATTGAATTAAGGATTTAAAAAATAAACCGAAATTTTCTTTTCCAAATGTATATGTATATACGTGTATGTTTTTCGTTTTATTTGAAACTAATAATATTTATATGTAACTACATACATATGTAATTGAAAAAACCACAAGTTGAATTTTCTTAAAGCATCTCAATTTTTCTCTAAAGTGGAAGAAAAGCCAATTACAACGGTTGACTAAACGTAACTGAAGAAAATAAATGATTCTTAAGAAAAAAAACAGAATATAATATTAAAAGAAAATGTAATAAATGTAAGGATACTATACTTTAATATGTATCTATGTATACAAGAATATATATGTACATATAATTGTTCAATGTTCAATTTTTATATAGAAAATTCAATTTTATTTTTTCATGGTTATTTCGTTTTTATTCAAAGAAACAAAAATTTTTTTTGTAATCATTTTCTTTTTTCAAATTCTTAAGGTTCCGTTTTGTACTTTTGTACTTGTGTTTATTAAAAAAGCAAAGATAACCATTTTTTTTTATTGATTAAAATGAAATAATTTTTAAAAAAAGTAGCAGTAAAAGAGGAGATTAATATTTTTCTTTATTTTCTCAATTAAATCGAAATATTATTGATAAATCTTTAAGAGTTATTCGAATTCTTTAATCTGAATTGTTGTTTTAACTAAAAATTAAATGAAAAAAGAAAATAGAAGATGTTTCAAACTAATTTTTTAGTAAAGGATATACATTGATAAAAGCTTTATGGGAGCTTTTAATAAAAGCTTTTTCGGTGGACGCTTGAGATTTTGTCCAGACAACCTATATGTTCACACAGATCGCTTGATATATATAACGGATATTAGAAATGAACAATATCTCAAATGTACATATATATGTTTGAAATATGAACTTAAGTTGAAGTTTTTTTAATACTTACATAGTTCTCTAGTGGGGTGTAGAGTGAGATTTTTGCTATATAAAGAATGAAAAATTGGTATTTTTATTAGTTTTCTTCAGTTAGCGGTAGTCGTATACTGTAGGAGTAAAGGGTCTTTGAGTAGGAGCATCGTGTGGTACTCTGGAGAATGCTGTTATGGAAAACTTCGAATAGTGCTTTTGTCGAAAACTTTAAAGGAAGTTTTAAACAATGAGTTCTTTTCAAGTATTATAGTATTTTCTGACTCTTTCAGATTTTGTTTTCTTATTTTTTGCATAATTTTAGTGATTTTTTTTTCAAATTAAGCCTAATTTCAATTACTTTCTCTCTCACTTCGGATAAATAAAAAAAAAAGATAGTTAATTTCTCATTAAATTTAAATTAAACACTCGAACAAAAGCTGTGTACTATGTGTGTTGTGTATACTTTTGTATATTTTAAATTAGTTCTATGATTTAAATACACACATTTTCTTCTCATTTGTAAGTACAAAAGTGGATATTTCAAATTAAATTATTCCTTTTACTATTTCATGACATATATGTATGTTTGTGTGTATATATTTTTTCAACAATAACTTTAAAACAACTTTATAGTGTGAAAAGGGGATAATACCGTAACCGTAAGTCAAATGTTAGAGCCAAATTGCATTAACTTAATTGGATTTTATATACTACACAATTTCTATGTACATTTTGTGGGGGGATGTATTGTATTTTGTATGTAAAAGAAAGTTTTGTTAATTGAACATAAATCAAGCGTATAAAACATTTTCTAAGGGAACAAAGAATTTTGTATATACAGTAAAAAAAAAAACAACAGTATATACTTGGTTGCTAATAGCTAAGCAAAACCAGTAATACGTTTGTATTTCTTTTACAATTCATCTGTCTGAAAATACCACAGGTAAGACATAAGAAATCAAGAATATATACAAAAAGTTTTTTGAGTTTATTTTCATTTATATACGTATACTAAACTTTTTACGCTTCCTTTAAAGAATAAAAAAAATAATTCAAAAGAGCATTCAATCTTTGAAAGAAAGTAAAAGTGTTTAAAATTGAAAAACATAAAATTTTAATTAATTTTTGTTTATAATTTTCCTTTAAAATTTTTTCTTTCTTTCTTTTTTCAGTTTTTTTAGAATTATAAACGAAATATTTTATTTGGAAAGTCAATGAATTTATTATACGAACGCAATTGTAGTGAGAAAAACATAAATTTCCCTAAATAAAATGTCAGAATTTATTATATTTCCTTATCAACGCACACACATTAAACAATTAATCTCTTTTGGGTCTTATTTAACTTATACAATAAAAAGAAAAAAAAAAAGAAAAACAATGAAAATATCCCATTTCATCGATATGTCTAAAATGTTTGGCTTTATTTTATCGCTTCGGAAAATATTACATAGTTTTTGTATCTTAAGAAAAAGGTTCAAGTAAATTCTTAAAGTTTAATAAGATGAAAAAATACATAATATTTACCTTTATGTGTGTGATGTGTTATTAATTTATAATATACATATATGTATTTAAATTTTTGGGAAAAAATACTTATTAAAAAAAATATGACTTTGTTTTTCTAAAATTCTTTTAACTTTTTTTTTACATTCAACTTTTTTTTAAAACAACATGAAAGTTAAAAAAAATTTGACCTTTTTAAAATAGAAAAATTTTACAGTCTCTTGATTTTATTCAATGATACAATTTTAAATAAAAGCCAAAACACAAAAAAAAAAAAAGATTTGAAAAAAAAAAACAATAAGCGAACAAATCCATAAAATTACATCGTTTTTTCTTAGTATTTTATCGTGTACCATTTTATTGCTAATTCGAAGATTAAGCAAAAAAAAAAAAAGAACAATTTTATTTGAAAAAAAAAATAAAAATAAAAAGGAAAATAAAAACAATGTCTAATTTTATTTTTTTGGCATAATTCCAAATAATAATTGTAATTTCTATTCTATTAAAAATCAAAGAATATTTTTTAAAAAAAAAAATTTATAACAAAAAAGGCGGAAAAGAAGAGAAAAATAAGAAATTAAAATAAGAAAAATTTTTTTTCACTCCTTCCGTTTTTAGAAACCTTTGTCTCTTATATAGTCATGGTAGAAAATTTTTCTTTCAGTTCAACTGTGAAATATCCTTGTTTATCATCATTAAAATGTTTCGTAAGTATGTTTTTTTTTTGACTCCTTTAATGTAATCTTTTATTGCAACTGCAAACAATATAAGAAAAATTCTAAAAAAATAAAATTATTATCCTGTACATTCTGTATTGTATTGTTTTTTTTTTTTAAATTCTATTGAATTTTACAG
This sequence comes from Bombylius discolor, assembly GCA_939192795.1. Classification (NCBI taxonomy): domain Eukaryota; kingdom Metazoa; phylum Arthropoda; class Insecta; order Diptera; family Bombyliidae; genus Bombylius; species Bombylius discolor. The sequence goes on along the minus strand of OW584241.1, from coordinate 12,743,463 downwards.
ATAACAGATATTATTTTTTTTAATTTAAATTGTTTAACACATATGTGTGTGTTGGTGTTTGTTTCAAAGTATTACTCAAATTCAAGGACTTCAAATTTATTTTCAATTTTTTCCCATTATTAAATTTAATTTTTTTAAACTAACGGTTTTTTTTTAGCTTTAAAAGATTCTTTACTTCTCGTCGGTCATTTAAAAAATCCATATTTTATAATTCTTTCCGGTGCATTTACACGTTTTTTTTTTTTTTTTTTTCGTTTTTGACACATTTCATAGTTGTGTGGCAATTTTGCTTGCTGTCACATTTGCTCCCTTAGCAAAAGTTGAATTTATAAAATATTACTTTTTTTTTTTATCAACCAATTAAAGTTTATTCAGTCTTTTTTTAAATTTTGTTATAGAATTTTTGAATTATTTGTATGACATTTTGACGTTAATCAGAAATATCAGGGAAAATACACATCGAAATTCATGAAAAGAATTTTTTTTTTTCATTTGATATTACAAGCACATTTTATAAGGATAACAGGAACTAATATTTATTACTTTAAAAATAATCTGTATTGTGTTTAATTTTTAAAATAGTTGGAGTATTCATTTTATGTTAATAAAAAAATTAGAAAATTTGAGAGAAAAAAAAACATAATAAAAAATGTAACACAAGACCTTATTTTCAACTATGAACTGATATTAAAGTAAAACTGTCATTTACACATATTATAAAATTATTATTTTCAGTTTTTTGTTTAAAACATGAAAATAATCGATTTTTAATGTTGAAATATCTTACAAATTTCATGATATTTATGTCAATTCATGTTTCTCACATAAATGAACAAATTTTGACATAATGGCATTTTTAATCATAAAAAGATAAATTTTAAAGTTTTTCACTGTATGTCATATTTCATATTTAAATGCACATATGATATAAATAACATGTCCTTTATAAGTAAAAAATTCATTTATTGAAGAAAATATATACAGTGTTCACAAAATTACGAAAAGTATTGCATTGACAATAAATATATTTGAAATTTTATTTTATATGCGAGTACCTTATTTTATTTTACGTACATAAGTTGATAACTATGTATTTTCAAAATATCTTTTGTGTTTATATTAACTCCGCCGGTATCGTATGATCCTGTTGTTCTTAAGCTCAGTTACAGGAGGAGGGTTGATCGTAAGGCGAACTCCTCTACATCGTAAAAATAAATCAGTTGTGGAAGCCTTTAAATGGTTTAATAACAACCGGTAACGGAAACAGGCAACGAATTAAGGAAAATAGCAACTTGGAATATCAGAACAATGCTTATAAAAATAATAAGGGTAACGAACTAAAAGACGGCTGAACAAGATTGGCAAAGATGACGGGAGGTTTTCAACGAATCTATTATTACGTTTATACTTACTTTTTAAAGCGGTATAAGTTAAATCGATATAGAAAACCGGTTTATCTTATACCGATTACGTTGGTGTTTATACTTACAAGATAAAGCGATATAAACAAAATTTCATATAAAGCGATTTAAGGTACAGTACTACAAACAAAAGAAAAATAATTATTTTGAACACTTAAGTCAAATATTTACATTCAATATTATTTAATTTTTAAAATAATATCTGTTTTGAAGTATTAAACTAACTAAATTTCTATTCAATAAATTTTAAAATCACACGAATCGTCATAAAGTGTTTATACCTCTTTTTATATCGATATAAGGTTGCTTAAACCGGTTTAATAATCGTTTTATGTTAAAGCGATTTAAGGACTTATATCGGTTTAAGGAAACGTTTATACCACAAATTTAAACCGTCATAACTTATATCGGTATGAGTTATACCTGTTTAAGAGGAAGTATAAACGTAGTATATGACTCATCTAGGGGTAATGCCAATAAGAAGAAGACAATGGGTCTTACTAATAACATTTTTTTAAAGTCGAATTTAACAATAGTCGACAAAATGTATTGAAGTTTTCATTTTCAAAAGTATTCATTTATAAACTTTTACGAGTCTATTTTTGATAAATTCGACTTTAAAAATCTGTTATTAGTGAGGCCCAATGAGTTTATATTTCACAGGAAAAAAATAAAATTTTGAAAACGTAATATAGTCTATTTTATTTCAATTTTAGAAGTATGTTCACATTATAAATAAAAAATTATAAAATACAATTTTGCAGTAAGCATTTTATCAAAATAGATAAATCTAATATTAAATGAATATTCACTCCTAATACACAAACATAGCATATACTTACATCAAATATTTATAAATTCAATACTAAAATACAAAAGTATATAATATGCTAAGCTATGTATTTTATTTTACATATATGTATGTATATATTATGTTTTTCATTGAATTTCACATCCATTCACATATTTATTTTATTATTGATACTGTTGATGGATGCGAGAATTACAATGCTTGTTAGCTTTTCTACCTTCATGATTAAATTAACAATGATTTTGAAAACATTATTGTGTGTGGATGCGGTGATTTCAGAATTGAATCTTCATTTAAAAATCTATGTATACATATGTACATACCTACATATATAGTATACTCGTATATGTATACATATATAAATTTTATTTAAATATATTTTGTTGATAGATTGTTTTTCTTGTGTATTTTTGGTATAGAAATCAATTCTTAATATCAAATTAATTTGTACATATGTATATAGGTATACTCGTGTATATATAGATTTTATCCTTATAATAATATGGATTTTATGTATTAGTATGTTTATCATATAGAATACAAAAATAAACATTCTAAAAGTGGTATTTCTGTAAATAACATTTTCATTATTATTATTTAAATAACGGTAAATTATTAAGGATTTTGAAGATATTAATCAATAAAATTATTAATTGAATTTGATTTTTTTTAAAAATAAAAATAAATATTTTAAAGTGGTCTAACATATTCTAATTTAAAAAAAAAAAAACTGAAATAAATTTGGAAAAGATTTTTTTTTTTTGCGAAAATTAAAATTTTACATAACAAACATATACGCGGGTACTTTAAATGTTGAAAAAAAAAAAAAAATAAATAAATGTATATTTTCGTAAATGTCTATTGACACACTTGTGTTCATATGTGGAATATTGGAAAAGTTTTATTAATAAAATATTTTATAACATCAATTTATATTGTATTTTATAGGTATTTCTGCATATGACAAAAATCAAACATAAAGTTTTCTGTATCATTAGTTTCGATCCAATTTTCAAAGCAATAAAAAAATGAATATGATTTTTATGCACTATGTGAATATATAAACTTTGTAGATTTTTTTTAAAAATATATATAAAATAAGAAAAGTCTAAATTGTAATATATTTTTTTTTTCTGTAATCAGTGAAATAAGAAATGACAAGTTAATAAAAAATAAATTATTATGACTTTATTTTCGAAAATTAAACAAAAGTTTTATTATTATATTTAAGATATAATGGCAAAAATAAAAGTCTAAAATTATTTCAGAAAAATCCGTTTTTTGAACAAAACAAAGCAAATTTTATCGATTAGAGATTTTATTTTTAACCCAAAAAGAAAAAAAAACAACTGAAAATTAAAAAATTCGTATCACGTTTGTTTCGTCTTAAATCTTTAACAACACCTTTTTTTAAAAAAAAAAAAAAAATTTTCAATTTCACATTTCGTTTTTTTTTTCGTAGAAAATAATTTGCAAAATTGAAAATATGAAAAACAAAATTCTTAAAAAATAATCATTATTAAACACTTTGTATAAGAAAATATTAAATAAGAACGTGCCTGTTTTTTCATGTTTTTCTTTCTTTTTTTTTTAATTCTTAGTTTTTATTTAAAAATTTATTTTTAAGCTAAAATCCATACGTTTAATTTTATATTGTGTAGGAGTAAATAAAATTTCATTCAAAAAACATGTTATTCGATATGAAAAAAAAAATTCAATTTTCTTTTCAGGATATTTAAGATACTTTAAAGTTTAAACAATTGCTTATACGAAGTGTCCTTTTTTTTTCATATTAACGGATATTGTTTTTTATGCTTTTTGTGGAAATGTAGAAAATATGAAATTTTGAATATTTCCTGTAGCAAAAAATTAATAAGTAAATAAAAAAGCTTTTAATATTAAAATAGGAATTTTTTAAGTTTTTAATGGTTAAAACAAAAATTCAGATTTAAATAAAATGCACTTAAGATCAGCACATTGATTAAGGTTTTTTTGAGTAAATATGAGTGAGTTTTAAAACGCCTAAAAATAAATTTTCGATGAAAAGTATGTGGGCTACTGCAGAGTATCCGGACGATATATTCTACAGCCACTTTCTTTTTCTTTTTTGTTGATGCCGTAAAATGGCGGCGATGTTTAAAAAATTTAACGTTTGTGTAAAATAAAAATTCACGATGCATAAGTTTGATTGAACAGATGCGTAAATGATGAATTCATAATACAGTTTAAAACTCTAAAATCTGTTACCGTCTCAAGTTTTCACGTTTTGAAACTTTTGAGTTTACATTGAGGTGATATTGGTATATTTTGAAACTCATCCTATGTGAATTGAAGCGAAATATTTAAAAAAATATATATTTTCTTTAAAAACGCATATTTGCTTTAATAAAAAAAAAACAATAAAAATAAGAAAAGTATATATTTATAGTCATTTTCCTCTATTGCATATTTTTTAAGATAAACATAATCAAAGTTGTATGTATGCATTAAAAGATAACATAACTAAATTCAAAAGAACAAAATCTGCTAAAGGATAAGTTTTTCCATTTTCATCCAAAAAATAACTTTCTTTGTCCATTCTCATCATACAATATAAATATTTTATATATAAATATTTTAGTCTCAGACCAATGATGATTTTTCTTATCTTTTCTTTTACAAATAAAAACTAAGAATAACAAAATAAAAATGGAAAAAAAAAAATAAGTTGTCTATTAAGAAACTTTATGCAATAAGGTGCAAAATATGTTTTCATTCATTTTTAATATCTCACTAGATGTTAGTTTTAGTGGTTTTGATAAATACTGTAAAAGTATGTATGTATGTACATGTGTGTGTTTTTTTTTTTTTTGCTCAAGTTAAGCTTTTTGAAATTATCGACTTTTTTTTTTTTTTTTTGTGAAAACAAGATTTATCTTTTTATCTGCACTTGAAAAACAAATTGTTTTTTTTTTTTTTTTTTTTTTCAAAACTATTAAGTGTAAATAAAAATTTACGAATAAACTTTTTTTATTCTATCGGATAATAAATAATGTAAGAATTGCAGTACAAATAAAGTAAAAAGTAAAAAAAAAATGTTTTTTTTGCTATTTAAAAGTTTTTTTTGAAAGGTTTTTAAAATGAAAAAAAAAAAAAAAATTTTGTTACAAAAATACATGTTGTACGATAATAAAAAAAATTATTTTGTAGACAATTTTAATATTTTATCTTATAAAGTCAGAAATAGAATTTCTTCTTAGAATAAACAATTATGAATGAAACACTTATGTACATACTTGTATGAAAAAAATCTTTCAAGTCTGACATTGTGTTTTTCAATCTTCTAACATGATTTTTTTTTTTTGTCATATTATACAAGATTGTCATCGAAAATTCTTCTGAATCTCAACAACTATGTATCTTCTGCTGTAAAATCAAGTAAAAATTACAAAGGATATTTATAGTTTCTTGATACAAAAAAAAAAAAAAAAAACAAAAAAACAAAAAACAAAAAAAGGAGAAAACTACTCACAAGTTTTTATTTATTGACATAAAACTCATAAATTATTCAATTTATAATCTTATATAACTGTCATGTGCATACTTGTTATGTTAAAATTAAAAAAATAATATCTCATTTTTAAATATAAATATACATAATATGTACACTCATCAATTATACTAATTATCTCTTATTTCTTAAGATAACAATTGTATATATCATAAAGGACTTTTACTAAATTGTTAACTATTGTTTTTTATTTTATGATTTTTCTTGTAACTTTATTATTAAATAATTAAGGAAGTATTGTGTTCATGAACAATGTTATAATTCACGGCTTTTGTATTAAATGTCATGTATAATATATGAAATATGATCGTTCACATACATACTTGTACATATGTATACTTATTGTACATACATTATAACTAATTATAGTATGATAGCATGATAACACGTCGTCTTGAAAAGCATCAACAATGATGTACATAATATTACTCAAATAAAATCATGTTATCATAACAGAATGTCAGTTAAAAAACATACAAACACGAAACATAATTAAATGATAATATTTTTATCTACAGTACATACTTTTTTATGTACATATAAGTTTTGTTATATAAGTAAATAAAAATTTGTAAAAAGAATAATTGAAAAACTATTTATGACAACTGAGAATATTTTCTAATTGAAATGTAGTTTTTATCTGTGTTATATGAAGTTTTTATTGATTTAATTATTTACTTGTGTTTTAGAAGCCCAAATGAAAAGTAAATATACACATACATACATATGTATGACTACACGACCGTACAGATATGTATTTCTTGAACATTTTAAGTTTTTTTTTCGTTATATTTTAGTTTAATATTTTTTTTTTTTTATTAGAGATATTAAAATTGTATTCTTCTTTCTCTTTGTTCTCTCTTCATCCTATCTAGTTAGTTGAGGTGGGCTAGTCAACTCCTCAAGTGTCAAGACCTTGTATCCTAGATTGTTCCTTATTCTTCTTGGCTCATTGATGTTCAACGTTTTTCTCATCATCGGATCTTCATTGCTGATGGAACCACTTTTATCCTGTTTTTTTTCCAACTTTGTTTTTTGCAAGTTCAATAAATTGTCTCCTATAAGATCATTCTTAATTTTATCTAACCTCATATGACCTTCTGTCCACCTTAGTAGCATTTTCATTTCGGCTATATGCATTTTTTGTTAAAAAATTTTGTTACTCAGTCACCAGTCTGATACGTAAAACATTGCTGAACGTACATACTTCGGTATTTTAGATTTTATCCTTTTGAAATCCATACTAAAAAATTTATTATTTATATTATTTTTATTTATTCAATTTTTCAGCATAAATTAAAAGGTATCATTATAAAAAATTATTATAAAATTTTCCATTAATGAATAATATTATAATAAAAATTAAAATTTATAAATAAGTGTAAGTGTGTCCTCCTACAACAGTAAAAAAAAAAAATTTAGATTATTTTAAAAATTCACGAATAATTGAAATAAAATCATAATAAAATTCAAAAAAACATTCAACACTTTTTTGATTAAAATAAATTAAATCAAAATTTTATTTAGCCCATTCACTTTTTTTTTTTTTTGAAATTTTTAATTTTTTTTCCACTTATGATTTTTTTTTTTTTTTTTTGGCATATAAAATTTCATACATGTTATATTCGAATAACAATATACAAAATAATAAAAAACATTATAAAGTACTAATTTCTCAATTAAAATGAATTTTATTCATATATAACTTTGATTAAAATAAAAATAAAACAGAACTTAAAATTGAATTTAAAAAAAAGAAAAAAAAAATAAAAACAAAAAAGAAACAACACAAAATTATTGATATTCACTCAACAATATTCAAAATATTAAAAAAATATATATATGTATCTACAAAACTTTTTTTTACTGGAAATTGTTTTTCAAATGTAAATAACATTCACAGACAAAAAAAAAAAAACAACTAGGTACTATAGAATTCATTTAAACAAAATACATACGAAAACAAGCAAACTTTATTATAATCTTTTTTTGAATGTGGACTATATATGAACGCATACATACATACATATACAAAAATAAAATTTAATTACATTCTAAAACATGTAATTAATTTAAATTTAATCACCTTGAATTTATTTATATATATTGTATTGTAATTTAAATTTTGTTCAAAAACAAAAATTTATTTATTCACAAAAATAAAAACAACAAAAAACAAAACAAAAAAAAAAAGGATTCATGTAATTAGAATTTATTTTACACAAATTGTATAAGTTAAAATTTCGATCCATTGAATAAGTTTTCTATTTTGAATGTTTGTAAAATAATTTCTATGTATTTCGATTTTTTTTTTTATTGTTATTTTGTTTTCTAATTAAATGAAAAATGAGTCTAATGTAATTTTTCTAAATTCATTTTATAATGATCTCTTGTAGAAAGTGTTATGCTAATTTGTTTTATGGATTTATCATTAAAGTCAATTTCCATTTACATTTTGAAAAATATTTCTAAAAAAAAAAATCAAAAAATAAAAGAAATGAAATAAAGGACGATGAGATAATTTTCTTTTTAAACAATAAAAACATGAAATTTTTCTTAAAAAATAATTTCAGTTTTGTACCTTTAAACAATTTAAAAATAATTTTTTGTCCTTTATATCATCTGCATAAAGTGGTAGATTTTATATTGTGGTCAGATATAAAGTAAAAAAAAAAAACAGTATTTTATTTTTGACTAAATTCAACTATTAGTATTTTATATTGTGAAAATATTTTTCATTATATTGTTCTTTTGAAAAATTTTGTTTAAAAATACACATACATAAATATTCTAAAATTTTGCAAATAATGTGTAATTTTATTATTATCCTAAATTTTATTTATGAATAAATAAATATTAAATGATTTCAATGTATTATGTATATGAATATGACTTTAACATAAAGATTTTCTTTATATTTTCAAAATTAAAAAAAAATAAATAAAAAATACTTCTTTAACGTCAATCAAAGTAGATTTAAAATTGGAATAATCATTCCTTAAGAAGACACAATACATCAGCTTACATAATATATACTCGTACATTTATATACATAAATCTTTTACAGTTCTAAGATTAAGTGTGCATTTTCGATTTCTAAATAAAATTTAAAAGAAGAAAAGAAATAAAGTGAAAAAAATAGGGAATAAAATAAATCTCTGAATTTTTCCATTCAGCGAATTTTTATTTTTTAGTTACATCTTTGTATATCTTTTATAAATATATATATACATACATACATAGATATTATATCCCCCTAAACGCAGTTATCATTTTAAATATCGTATTTTCTAAATCTTTATTGAAACCAAAAAAAAAAAAAAAAAATTGTATGTATCAGAAGAAAAAAAAGTATTTTATTGATTTTCAAATTGATGCTACTATTATAGACTATCTATGGAAGTATATCAAAAGAAGGTCCTGTATATGTACATTATATTGGTACGTTAAACACAAAATTTACTTGTGGATAATTTCCTTCTATTCGTTTTAGCCGAATGACTGGATTTTCTCCTTTAATTTTCTTTTTCCATATCTCCATTTTTATTTTTGTTTTTATGTTTCTTTTTTTTTTGTTTCATATTTCAGCTTTTTTCATATTCTTTCTTTACACACATATGATACATGATAAATGTCATACATGTTGTGAATCAGTGCTTCATATAGCATGTCAGCTTTCTAGTTATTTACGACATAAATCAAAATGAATTTTTTTTTTGTTTTTTTTTTTTTTTCGAAGATGAGAACTATCAGACAAATAATTGAGTTTTCGACTGAAAGTTTGGATAAATCCCTAAATTGATGATTCAAACTGTGTAATAATAAAAACAGTAAGTGTTTTTTTTTTTCATTCAATACGGATGGTATTATGTATGTATAGTAATAAAAAGGAAATTAAAATTTAGAAAGAAAAGACATCCTTAGACGATTTTTATTACATACATATGTACGAGTATGCTCTAAAATTTCAAGTTAGAAAAAATATATGTAAGATGTCTGTATTTTTCAATATGTTAGTTTTTACGTAAAAAAATTGGAACATATTAACACTACGTACACACGGTCTAACTTGGTTGTACAATATTGTTCGCCAACCAGGTTGTACATTTACTACAGACGCTCAAACGGTGTTTTACAATCTGTTGTACAAACTTTAAATATTTGGCAGCATTCAAATGAGTTCATTTTTCAAGGATTCAGTTAAATTTCTATATTCTTCGAAAAATTCTTTCAACTTTTCAGTATCATAAATAGGAATTTTTTGTTGTTTAAAAAGTTAACTGTTTTTAAAAGTCCTATTGTATGTAAACAAACTGAAAAATTTAATTAAAACGACATTTAAGTTTATACAACTTCAATATATACGATCCAACTTGGTTGTACAACCTTTTTCAATTCACCAAAAAATTTAAAAGTTTTGACAAACTTGAAAATTGGTCTGCCGATCATACTACACATATTATACAATCTTAATCCAACTCGACTAGGTTGTACAACAAAATTGGACCGTGTGTACGTAGCGCAATGTAACAACATTTTATTTATTTTACATTGAAAAAGGATTTTTTTGTTTTTTTTTTTTGCTACAATCCTTTAACAATTCATGTGACATAGTTGTAGTAATAAACATTATAATCTGATTTAATATGTAACGATTCTAACTTTCTTCACAATAACTTAAAATGAAAATTTCAATTCTTATAAAAATCAACTTCAAGATAATGAATGTGGATTTTAACTTTTTTTTTCTGTTTTCCTTTTTTTTTACATTAAAATACGTAAATATATAAAATACATACGTTGTACAACAAAGTTAAATATGACAATGGTAAAAAACTTGTTAACAATATAACTATGGGAAAACTTTCTTGTACAAGTACAAAACATTATGATATAAAAACCATATCAACAATATTTTTATAACAATAATAAGGAGAAAAGCAAAAAAAAATAAATAAATAAAAAAAAAAATAAATAAAAGGAGGAAAAAAGAAAAAAAAATTATAAAAATAAAAACTCTTTAAAATAACATAAAATGAAATAACAAAATCCTGTGAACATCGTCATTTCAAGTTACAACTTACATGTTAAAATAAACTGAGTAGAAGAGAAAAACAAAAAAATTGTATACTATATAAGAAGTTCTAAAATAAGGGATTTAATGTTTAGTAAAGTGTTATATGTTGTACAAGTGTGTATGTATTAATATTAAGTACTATTATTTTTTCAAAAAAAAAAAAAAAAAAAAGTATAGTGTTAAAGATGCATTAAAATGCATAATCCGCAAATATGTAAGGATTGTAACAGTATTATAAATTTTACACATTTAAAAGAGTATCATAAAATAACTATGAGATTATGAATAATTTTTTTTTTTTTTTTTTTTGTAAAAATGATATCATCAGTAACTGCTATCATTTAAAAGTATCTACATATCTTATGGTATTAAATGTGGGTGTGTGTGTGTGACTTTTGAATTGAAAAAAAAAAGAAATATTTCATGTAAGAAAATTAAAGACTTTATATATTGGTAATTTCCCTAGTAACCAACAGCCAATGTTTTGTTGTCTTCTTCTTTTTCTTTAAGGTTTTCTGTACCGCAACTAATTTTCACAATTTTTCCAACAAATTCTTCTTAGCACAACAGCCTTAGCGGCGTGAAATTAACTTGAGGTTTCGTGACGATATATTTTTGTCATACATGCACCTATACAGTTTAAAGTAGAATGCGAACCACTAAATTCTTTGGTAAAGAACAAAACTTATTCGTATGACAGGGATGGTACTTATGTATATTTTTATAGTTGGTTTTGTGGATCTGCTTATGATCAGTAAGTACCTTCAGTATCAGAAGCCATCACTTTACCTTTTTGGCCACTGACCGTTGTTGTTGAACGAATACCCTGTAAGTATTCATTGAAATTCTTTAGAAAATATTCCAGTAATTTTCGACGGCTTGGCTGTATTTATCATATAAGACTTCCATAAAGGATACTGAAAATTATCTGGGCATAGAAGTATTTACTTTATGAACTTTCGTTTTCTTTTCCTAAAAATTGGTTAGTAATATTATTTTCTGATTGTAATATTTTATAATAGTAGTTAGAAATCAGATTTTATTATTATATCAGACTTTATAACTTTTTTCAAACATAAGAAGAAAATTAAACAGTTTATTTTAAGGGTGGACAAAGTAAATCTATCCTGTTTTATTTCATATACAAGCTGAATTTTTTTTCTGAGAGATATTACATAATAAGTTCAATGTCATAAACATTTGGAATGGCGTATAAATCCTGATCTGAAATTTATTTTAATTTATTCAGGCAAAAAAAAAAAATTAGGCAAATGTGCAGAACTGATGATTTTGGACAAATTAATTATTATTAATAAATAAATTATCGTCATCGCACAAAGAAGTTTCTGACATTTGTGAGACAGTTTTATTACGTTTTTTTTTTTAAGAATATACACAATACTATATTTTTGTTATTGTACAAAGATAACTAATTCATTAGATATAAATTTAAATGATTAAAAGTTTTCCATGATGATATATAAAAATTTTATTTTATAAAAATAGAAACTTTTGACTCATCTTTTCTATCCTTGTAGAGTAGAAAAAGATACATTGACTCAAAAATAAAATTATTTCACAGAGAAGATACTTGCAATTACTTAAGTTAATAGATTTTAGTGAATTGAAACTATTTAAAAAAATTTATCACGTTTTAATCATTATTATAATATGCACCATATATGCACTTTGAACTTAGTCATATGAAAATGTATAAATATTCTAATAATCATTTAGTCCTTGAACTTTATGGGAGGTTGACAAATAAAGATTCTTTTAAGAAGCTAGGAAGAATTTAAAGTACATTTAATATGAATGTGAAGCATTGACCTCTAAATTAGTGCTTTACATGTATAAATTCTTCTTCAAACTCGAAAAAATATGGAGTAGACCGCACCTTCTAGTAATACAATATACTTTAGTATTTATTAATAACCTGAAACTATAAAAAGTATGGATGACACAAAGGACTTTTACATGTCGAGGCGCAATACTAGCCTCTAACAATCTATCTATGTATCTCTGGTTCTGGAACTTTATTAAAAGGATAGTAAAAAATTTTAGTGTTCTAGAATATTAAATAAAAATTTGTTGATTTCTTAAACCAAGGTGAAAGACGAAAAGCTTTCGAATGAAAAAAAAACAAGCTATTAAATTTTTGTTTCGTCAAAATAATGATTCATAACTGTTTTAATTTTGTAATTTATTTTTTTTTGTAATTAAAAAAATAATAATTTATTGCTTTGCTTTCAGATATCAACACAAATGATTTTATCTTATACACAATTCACTTCAAGAAAAAACCCAAAAAAAAAAAAAAAATTTTTTTCTAATTTTTTTTTTAAATTTTTTTTTTTTAAATTAAATTACAGCAGAATACATAAAAACAAGAAACAATAAAACAAAATAATAAAAGAACGATAAAAAATCCATTCTTGAATTTATTTTTTATTCAATTTTTTTTTTTTTTTTTTGTTTCTGTTATAATACTCTGCACCCACGTTCATTTTCATTCAAGTATATTTATTTTCAAACAAATGAATACCATTAAATTGGTAAATAACAAAAGGATAAAAAGTTGAAAAGGATATAAAATAAAAAATAAAGAGAAGAAGAAGAAGAAGGGGAAAAAAAAATATGCAATATAATACAATTTCTGTTAGATTAGATTCAAGTTAGGTTCAATTAAAAGTACATAGAAAATAAATCGTCATGAATAAATTTATTGAATAACTGAATCGAAATGTGAAATCGTTTTGTATTTGACTATATTACACAGATACAGATTTTTCTTTTTTTTTTTTTTTAGTCTTTTTTGTTTTTCTTCTACTTTTTTCCTTTATTGTGCAATGTAATGAGAAGTATATTAATGGCGATTACAACTGAAAGAATTTTTTTTTCTCTTCTTAATTGCCTCATCATGTTTGTACAAATAATTGAAAAATATATTAGAATAGAAATATAAAAAAAAAAGAAGAAGAAAAACAGAAAACAAAAAAAGTTTGAAATGGTTAAACTGAAAATATATCCTTTTTTTCTTCTTTTTATAGAAGAAAAAAGTATACAGAACAAGGAAGTTTATTTACATGACTGTGCTTTCGAGATCCTTTATATTAATTTACATTCTATGAATATTTCTTTGAAATTAGATAAAATAGGAATTTTTATCTTTTCTTTTGAATATGAATCATAATTCTCACCGCAAATAAATTTTAATAGGGAAATTTTTATTTTTTATTTTTATTACTATACTAAGGGATCCATTGGGAGCCAGCCCCGGCTACTTTTACTCACTTTCGGAAAAAGAAGCCATTTTTTAGCAAAACTCGATTTTTCCTGGAAAAATTCACAACATTCTGTGAAAAACTGAACGCATCATATGGAAATATATAGACTGCCAGGAACATCAAAAGATTGTTTTTCCTCAAATCTGATACATTTTTCAAAGGGTGGGTTCAAGTCTAATTGGGGAATAAAAAATGATGGAAGAGTTTTTTTTTAATTTTATGAATTTTTTCTTTGATTACAATAGACTGGTCTATTTCTGTGCCAAATTTTATATCTTTTTGATTTCTTATTGAAAAAATGTACTCCTTGTGTATTGATTTTTTTTGTGCATGAACAACTGAACAGTAAAATGACTCTAAGTAAAGATACTTTATGTTGTTTTAATTTAAAAGAAAAAAATTTAAAAAAATTTATGTGTGTTAATATTGAATTTAAATTCTAACTTTTATTCTAAACAATATTTAAGAAATTTAAAAATTATGGTCGATTTGGTTTTAAATTTTAAATGTTCATATTCAAAGAAAAGCTTACCAGTTATTTTTTGTAAAAAATTCTATATCATTTATATTCTGTATATTTCGTAAAATAAGTTTTTAAGTATATGAGTACACTTTGGAAAAAATTCAAAAGAATTTTGAAATTTTATTTAAAAAGTTTCAACGTTTTTTTCTTTTCTTTTTTTTCCTGAGAATAAGATATAAAATTCTCATATATTTTGAAAGCTTATTCATTTTCAAAGAGAAAAAAAATGTTTTTCGAATTTTTTACCTAACAATATCTAAATGTCGAAAAGAATAAAATACTTTTTTGAATCAATATATAAAGGAAAAAGAAAAGTTTATGGTTTTTAAAACTAAAAACGTAAAAAATTTAAAGCAGATGGTATCTACAAAAAAAAAGTCTGTCAACGTAAAAAAAATTATCTGTATCTTTTTGTTTTTGTGTATATGTTTAAAAAAAGTTAATTTTTACTAGTACTTTTCAAATTTTATTAAGTTAAAATTTGTATTGAATTGTATAAGAAAAATGTTAACCTAGTACATGAATTACTTTTTTTTTTGTCCAACAAGTTTTAGGAATAATTCAAAGTGAAATTTAATATATATTTTTTTTTTGACTTTAAGTATCTATTTAATTTCTTATTTCATAAGAGTTTTTTTTCTCTTCTGAATACTAATAGTTTTTTAATTCGTGTGATAAGCAGATAATTTCAAATATTTTAGAAATAAAAGAAAACAATCCTTTTTGTTTCATTGTCTTTTTCACACATAAAAACTTTGTATAATCTTAATAAAAAAGTTTATTATTATTTTTTTTTTTTGTGTTTTACATTAAATTGATTTTCAAAACCAAAAAAAAAAAAAAAAATTAAGATCTAGGTCATATGAAGTTTTTCAGTTATTTTATTATATCCTCATCGGTTTAGAGTTTTTTAGTTTGTGACATGATAATAAACTTAAAATTAAATCTGAAAGTATATTTTTTTTGTCGCTTTCTATTCCAGAAATAGGAAATATTTTCTTTTTACAGTTAAAGTTAAAGTTTTTTTCTTAATATTTATTTTGTTTTGTTTTGTTTTTTTTTTTAGCTCTTTTTATTCACTTAAATTTTTAATTAAAATTTAAATAAGACAAAGACAAATTCTATATACATATTTTCTAACAAAAGATTTTTGAATTTTTGTATAAATTGAAATTTATAACATTTTCTAAAAAATTGTATCTTAAAAACTAATCTTTTTCGATAAAATTTATCGTTAATATTTTCTAATTAAATATTCATTGTTTCATATAAATTATATAATATAAATATAAATATAAAACTCATATCTTAACGAAGGTATTCATAAAGGCTTTGAGTTAAAATACCGTACATAATTAACATTGAAAAATAACTAAGTACAGTGATATAGTTTATGTTTTAGTTGTTTTTTTTTTTTTAAATATTCCATTAATATGAAAATTTCTTATTCATCCACAATTTGCAAGTATTTAAATCTTCTATAATTTTAATTTATACATTATACCATTCGACAAAATGTTCAGTTTTTTTTTTTTTCTTTTCATTAATTACTTTTTGCACTTTATGTTGAAACATTAAAGATCCTTTAAAATTTAGTTTGTAATTCAAAAGACTATAATATTTAATATTTATTTTAATTTCTTGTGTTAAAATCTAAAAACCATTCTAAAATACTAAAATAATTTCTAAAATACTTGAAAAAGCATATACAAAACATATTTTATACGAGAACATGACATAGTATATATCATTAATATTTTTTTCTATACAAAATTCTATATAAGTATTCAATTTAATAATATTAATAAGGTAGAGAAAGCGTCAGTTGTTAACCACAAATATCTTTCTTCATTTCATAAACAGTAATAATTTTTTAACATTTCACGTAATTGAATTCAATTTTGTAAATCTCCAGAAACAAATTACGAAAGCATATGTTACGTGATCATATTTCGAATTTTATTTCATTTTACTTTCTTTTTTTTTTTTTTTCTTTGTATTTTTGTGTTTTCTTATTTTTCTCCCTTTGAATAAGGATATAAACCTCATATTTAATACTTAGCACGTTTTTTAAGGGTAATTCTGTTTTAAATACAGTTATAGATATTGTAAGCATAAAAAAAAAAAGAACAAGGACAAGAAAAAAAAAAATTACAAAAAAAAAATGAAGTTAACTAAAACAGAATAGAATATGTGTTAAAATATATTCAGAATAAAATTTCATGAGATTGATGTTAAAGGTTAAAATAATATGAAAATGGAAAATTTTTCTATGACAATTTATATCATACTATCTTTTGCGTATTTAATTTGATAATTTATTGTATTATACAAAATACAGAAAAAAATTTAATATCATTTTCTCAAAAATGACTAGTTTATTGATAAAATTGAAAAAACGAAAACCTAAACTTTAAGATTTTCTACCAAATAAATTTGAAATTTCTCTTATTTTTTTCTGCACAAAATATTGATCTAAATTCATGTAACATATTTAAAGAATAATGTAACATAAAAACAAAACAAAAAAAAAACAATACAAATTTTCTTTACATTGTTGACATATTCGCTTCAAAAAATTTTTTGTGAATACATAGGTACATACAACGGAATATATTCCCTACAGCTTTTGTATTAAAATTTTACAAATGCTTGAAAATGCTTTTTTCTGTTTTTCTACACTGGAAAATTGATAAGAAAAGAAAAAAAAGAAAAGTATCTATATGTGTAAAAAACATAAAAATTAGTTCACGTGTAACAACAACTCTCTAAATATTAAAAATGTTCAAAAAAAAAAAAACAAAAAACAAAATTATTCGTTACTTAAATTATGAAATACCTTTTAAATAATTTTTTTGTTTTCCTTTTTATAACAATTTAAAAAAAAAAAAAACGAAGGGCAAATATGTAAATTATTAATGTGTTATTAGTAACTATGTACATATAAGAATCAAAGAAGTAAATTAAGATTATATGGAGGATTCATGAATTTATAAAATATTTTAAATTTTACAAAATCGAGAGAGGTGGATTACGAAAATTACGTGCTTTTTTTTCTTCCTTAAATGCTATTAAAAACTTCTCATATCATTTTTGTTCTTGTTAAATTCAATATCTTTTATTATACATATTTTTGAGAAAATTCATTTTTTTCAATATTTTCATGAAATACAATATACGAAAATTTGAATTTTACTTAACGAAAACTTTTTAATTAAATTATTAGATAGTATAAAATTTCTTAGAAACTATCAAATGTAACAATAAAATAAAATAAATATCCTTTTAATTAAGTAGTTTCCGTTTCTTTTATTATTTCTCATTTAAAATATCCTTAAAGTAAAATTTTTAGTTTTTATTTTATACGGTAAAATTAAATTTTAGTATCCGTCTAAATGAAATTAGAAATACATATACAAAAAAATAAAAAAATAAATAATAATAAAAGATACAAAACAATACTGTGTCTTGTCTGCATTATGTTTATGATAATGACGCACCACAATTTTATGATTATGCTTTAATAAAAGTATCATTAAAAACAAGAATTTTTAATTTTCATTGTTTATAATCCTTTTTTTTTTTTTGTCTTAATTTCTGTTGTACTATGTAGCCTTGACAAGGTCATTTAATGTGTTTTTGTTTTTTTTTTTTATATTAAATTTAACACACAACATCAGAATAAGAAGGAAAAAAAATGAATAATTTTAAAATTCAAATGTGCAATGTACATATACATACATATGTATGTATACATGAACACAGACAGAAGATTATCCTGACTGTACATTGATTCTTTGATATTTTCCGTATGTCTCGAAATGCTTTTATATTATTATGTCCTTCATATTTTGTTTGTGTAGTTTTTACGATGAATATACATACATATATGTACATACATATGTACCTATGTCGAATGCACTTAACATATAAGATACACACATGCAATTGCTTATAAGTGATATTTTCTTAGAATTTTCACCGGAAAAACTTTTCTATTTTATAATTCATCTGTTATCTCCTTAATTCTGTCATTAAACGGATATGTATGTATACCATATGAAATGATTTACACAAAAACATTCAATAAATATAAGGAAATACATGTTGGAAAAGTTAATATGTTGATATTTGCACTTATCATGTTCTTTTTTTTTAATGCAATTAGACTGATTGAAATTCAATAAAATGACATATTATGAGAAAATAGAATTAAATTTTATATTAAAAAAAAAAACAGTTATAAATCGTGTAATATACACATACACATTATAGAGAAATCCTTAACACTTTATTTTTTCTAAATGAAACCTTAATTAAACCTCATAATTTCGTTAATTATTATCATCATCATCAAAATGTTCGTATGATATTAATTTAATAAAAAAAATTTATATTTACTTGAAAACTCGATTTAAAATCATTTATGATAAGAAAATTTTTAAATTAATATGAACATAAAATTTTCTAACATATTTACAAGTTGTATCCCATAATAAAATAATATGATTATCATGAAAATGAAATAGTGTGTCTCTTTTATTTGAAAAAAAAAAAAAAAAAAAAAAAACAACAACAACACAAAAATAATAATAAAATAAATAAAAACAAGGAAAATAAAACCTTCTTTGGCCTATATCTCTCAGGTGAGTTACTTTATTAATAAAATCATACTGTCTTCTCTAACCCAAGGGATATTAAATATAATTATAATATAGGTATGTAGATGTAAAATATGCTATACATATTACATATATACATTCATAATAACTAGAATTATAGTGTTCTTCCTCTATAACAAGAATTTATGGTCGACAACTCATAATAAACTTAAAGTAAATTCAATTTAAAATTCTACTGCAGGGTTAATACAGGGATTATAAAAATTCAAGTTTTATGTTGAAAATTTTTAGCGTTCATGGTATTTTATCTTTAGAACAAAAATTTTCATTTACATACATACATAAATAGTATACAGACACACATACATATGTACAAAGAGATAAGAACAAAACGAAGAGAGTAAAATAAAAAAATAAAAAGAATGGAAAAATATGTTTCATAATTTTAAATATTTTTACTTCTTTTATTTTTATTATTATTCTTTTTAGTTTTTGTTTTTTTTTTTATGTTTTTCTCTTTTTTTTTTTTTTTTTTTGCTTTTGCTTTTTAATTCAAAAGTTTCCTGCACAATATTATTTTTATATTAATTTAACAGAAATTTTAAATAGTTTAAGAAAAAATAGTAACAAATTAATAACAGAATAATGAGAAATAAAAAAAATTATCCTTTTAAAAAAGTGCATAAAAAGGAATTTTTTATTTAACTTTAAAAAAACAATAAAATGGGGGAGGGGGAACATTGCTACAGTTAAAAGGCAAGAATGCCGTTACACACTTGAAGCTTTAATAAAATACTTATGTAAAATAGTTACTTAAATCAAAATTTAACAGAAAGGATATATTTACGTATGTGTATGTACATATGTACTTTTCTATTAAAAAGTTTTTATTTTTTTTTGAAACAAAAAAAAAAATTAAATTAAGCTTTTTTAAATTTTCCAGTTTACACTTTCTGAGGGATTTTTTGACATTCAAAGAATGTTTTTAAATTATTATTCACACTCGGAAGATTGTTTGATAAAGCCACTCGTTTTTTGTTATTTTATGAAAACAGTTGAAATTTGGATGAGTAACTAATTAGCGATCATGAGAAATTTTCTGGCCAAAACTTTCAAAAATTTATGGTTCTTCCCAAAATTTAAAGATTTCGATCAAAGGACGATTTTCATTTAAAAAATTAATGATTGTTATCAGAACATAGTTAAACTGATTTGACTCTATTATTTCAGATTTTCTAAAACACATTTAACTAGGACTAACGAGAGTGAAATTCGTGTTTACATACATATGTATGAAAATTTGTGACCATAAAGTTTATGATTACGAGTATGGGAGTGTATACAACAACTGTGAAGTTGAAATGACTTTGGATAATTTTGTATCAGTAAACAACACGGCAACCGTTACAATTCTAATTTTCCAACCAAAGTATTTTAGCTGATTTAGTTGAGTATAATGTGAAAATAATCTCAAAAATATTCCGGAAAAACAATTTAAAATCTAATTCCAGAAGTTGGAATTCTATATAAATTGTAGGCGGTGAAACTGACACTTTTGAGGGTTACAAGAACTACATACTACTACATGTACTGTTCTAAACATATGTATTTCTATATGATAATTTTGAAAATTGATTTTTTTTCCCACACACTTTGAGTAAACGTCGTTGAACTTATTTAAAAAGGCTTTAAATTAACAGTTATTATTATTTTAAGGAATTCTAATATAAATATAAAAAATTTAAAAAAAAACTGATTTATCGATAAAAATAGAAGCTATTATTTCGACAGATTGTGTATTATTTTAGTTTTACTCCATTAATATTAACAGTATTAGTATCTAAGTGTGTTTTGTGTATTTACTAAATATGTGTTTGTCCTTTTATTGAAATTTTTTTCCATATACGAGAAAAAATATATTTATATATTATTGATATGTATTATCTTTTTCATAGTGTTCAATGTACAAAAAAAAATCTGTTATAAATTATATGTCATGTTTAAAATAATTTACATGAATTAATATGAAGAGGTAAAGTATATCAAAAACAAAAAAAAAACCAACAACAAAAAAAATAATAATAATAATAATAAAATAAATGAGGTCAAATCTAATTATGCGGAATATTTTACTTGATATTAATGTCATGTAAATAATACCATTTTATACACACAATTTAATAACCACATGCAATTTATATTAGAAAAACACTTTCAAATTTATAAAATTGCATTTTATGAAAAAAATATTTGTGTAAGAGCACTCCTATTTTTTTTTTTTTTTGAGTTTATTCTAAATTTATAATTTAGTAGATAAACAAAAATTTTGATAAAAAATATTTGACCTACTTTTGAAATTTTTGATTTTTTAAATTGTAATTTTTTAAAGTGGTATTTATACAACTTTTTATTTAACCCTTCGTTTTAAAAATATAATTCAATTTCTTTCGAGCCTTTAAAAATGTTGAATTATTTATTTTTAAAGAATTTTTTATCTGCTTTTAAATACGCATAATTTAGTAAATAAATAAATTAATGATTAATAAAATATTTTCAAAACAGGATATCAAGGTCTGATATCCATGAATGCGGGTTTAAATAAAAATTAACTAATTAATTATTTGACATTATAATATTCTTTCTTTATTATTATTTTTTTTTTATTAAAAGTAACGAGAAATCACGAAAATCACACATGTAATTTAACATTTTTTTATATCATTTTATTTTTCTTTTTTTTTTCTCCAGCTATAAATGCAAAACAAAAAAATCAATAAACAGTATATGTTCCAGTTTTATTTATCTTTCTTGTAATATTTTTATTTATTTTATTTTTTCATATTTTTTACATAATCATTAAATTGAATGAACCAACATATTGATTTTTTTTAAACATAAACAAAAAAAAAATTTTTTTTTTGTAGGACATTCGGGTAAACAGAAATAAATAAGAAAATGGATAAAATAAGTAAATAAATAAAAAAAAACATTAGTCCTTTATGGCTTGTTTAATTGGAAAAAAATATATATGTATATTAATAGATTTTTTTCATTGTAAACATGAATCTGCAACTAATATTTCAACAACAAAAAATAACTCTTATTTCTAAAGCACATCTCATTTTTTTTTTTTAAAAAGAAAAAAAAAATTGTCATGAATTTTTTTTTTATACAAATTTTATTGTTCTAATTAACACAATCTTTAATATTCCTTTCAGTGAACTTGTACAATATGTTAACATAAAACACAATTTTATATAGTATTTTTGCAAAAATAAGTAGGTGTTTCAAGAACTTCCCATACAAATAAAATCAAATGCTGCAAAGGATTAATTGTTGACAATTTGCTTTTCTACTTAAAGTCTATAAATTTCAAAGCATACATATATGTATTTTCAAATGTTATCTTCACCATATTTAGTAGGTTTATGCAAAAATTTATGATAACTAGTTGTCAAGGAATATTTTTAAACACCTACGCATGTTAAATATACATATGTATATGAATTGAAAAACATCAATAAAAATAAAAATCAAGAATTTTAACCCTTTATAATCATGTTTGTATCCTTGGTTTTTGCTAAATTTTTAACTTTTTTTATTTTTAAGAAGAAAACTTGACTCTTTTTAGCGATTTATGGAACATTAAAAGCACTTTTTAAAGTTTATACAATGCCCTATCATCAGAACAGCATATTTTTAATTTAATTTTAATAAATATTTTTAAATAATTTAAGGGGCATATCTCAATAGCCTTGAGGAGTAGGGATGTGATTTAGGCATCACACAATAGCTTGAAAGTTTTTCTATCGAAAAATTTAAAATATATTCTTGTATATGGTATTTTCTTTAAGGATGTTATAGGATGTTCTCTAGTAGCCTAGTGGCCTAGTGACCTAGTAGTTTCGATTCTGCTGATAAGTAATTTTTGATTTACATATCTTAACTACACCTTAACTTTTCATTATCTTTTTATTTTTACTTCAAAAATATTTCGAAATTATAAGTTTTTCCAGGAGAAAGCTTGAAATGCAAAGGGTTAATTCAAGATAAATTTAACAACTACACACAAGGAATATAATACTTTTTTTTTATTTATTTTATTATTTTTGTACATTTATTGAAAAAAAAAAGAATCTGAAACACAACACACATCGTCACATTAATAATTTTCACTTAATATCAACATATTTGACGTCATAAATATTAATATTCTGTGTACAAATCTATTTTACAAAATTTGCAAAAACTTATTTTTTTTTTTCCAAATATAATAAATTAGATTTTGTATATTATTTGAAAATTGTCATAAGGAAAAGTTAATTTTAAACTAATTCACTTTTTGAAAAGTTATGTGAATATTTATAATAATAAGCATTTATCTTGATTTCGGTAATTATAATTTAAATTGAATATATAAAACTATATTCTATATATAAAATTTATAAATCCTAATCAAATCACATCAGTTTTACTTATTTAAATTTATAGTAAGTATAGAAATTTATTCAAAGAAATAATATTGTCTTGAAAGTTAATTTTTGAATACTTTCTTCTACTCAGTTAAAAAAAATTGAAGTAAATTAGAGTATGATAGTTATATGATTTGAAATTATGCTTAAACGCGCAGTAAAAATTTCTAATATAATAATTATGTAATGATTTAATAGAAGAAAAAAAAAATAACCCTCCACATAATCAGACAGAGTTTTCAATTGAAATGACAAATTTAAATCAAACATCTACTTAATTTTTATAATTCAAATAATTTTAAATAGTTTTTAACCGTGTAGAAATTTTAAACATTAATAAAATAAAATTATTCTTTTATATTTTATTTATTTTACAATGATGAAGTTTTATTTAGTGCAGTAATTTGAAAAAAATAAAAAAAAAAATTACATACAATTATTTTAAATATTTATATTTTTTTTTTTTTTGTATCTGTAAGTACAAAGAAAGAAAAAAAGAACATGATAGGCCCTCATCAAACAGAAAACTGTTTTATAAACAACTTCCTAATTTATTATTAGTTATTTTTGTTTTTTTTTTGTTTTTTGTACTTACAACATTTAAACGTGACTTAAGTATGTATTTGAATCTTGGGATTAATAAAAAAAAATATATTTTTACATCTAAAAAAAATAAATAAATATAATAAAAATGTAATAAAAATAACTTTATTCTTTTATTCATAAAATCTAGATGTATTTATAATGACTTCATAGATTAAGTGAATACAAAAGGCTCAAGGAAAACATAATAATTTTCTCTCATTTATATATTTTCTTTTTAATAAATAAAAGATATCTGTAAGATTACTATTAAATATCTACCTTAATCGAATAATAACTTTTTTTTTCTATTTTTTTTTTTTTTTTTCAGATTATTTTGATTGGTAATTTCGGATTATAACAACTTTTACAAATTCTATTTAATAAAATTCAATAAAGACCGATTACAAACTTAAGTAAATACATATAGCTATTATGATCTTTAAAAATTTGAGTGTACTTTGGAAAAGTAACGGTTCAAAAGTATATTATATATCAAGCACAGAACAAAGAATATAACTGTATATACATATGTACATAACAAGCGGAAAAAAAATTCTCTGAAAGGATCTAACGTAATACTTAGGCAATTAAAGAAAAGAAATTGTATTGGTTTCATGCTAAGATCCTAAATTGAGTAATTCACGATTAGGATCGTCAGCACTCCAACAAAAAAAAAATAAAAAATAAACAGTGGTGGCTTTTTATACTTGAAAATTATTGTCTTCTAAAGATCGTCTTCTAAAAAAGTCGTCTCCTCGTAAACATTAGTAAAAATTTCAATATATGAATTATTTGTTACACATGAGGTAAATTGGTAAGTATAATATGAGCTTTTTTAAATAGTGAGTTTTTCTAATTGTACTTATCTGGAAATAAGGTGCATTCATATCATGCTATGCATTGTGTAAAATATATTGTTTTCAAACTCTAAAATATTTTCATGTTGTTCTTTTACAAATTTTAAATTTAATTGAAAATATACATTTTTTTTTTTTATAATATTTCAAATAACATTTTTAAAACTTTTTAAAAACTTTCGTAAAATTTTTATAAATTTTTAATCATGAAAATTATTATCCAAAAAACTCTCCTTTTTTTTTGTTTTTTGTATAATTTCAATAGAATTTTCTACAAGTACATAGTTTTTTTTATTCTATATCTTAAAAAAAATCATTTATCCTTTTTATGTGATATAAAATCTAAAAAGTTTAAAAAGCAAATAATCATAAAAAACTTTCATCATCAAGGAAGAAGAGTAAATTTACACTTATTTAAAAAAAAAAAAAAATTCCATCCAAAAATATTCATTAACATTTAGGAATTTTTTATTAGATAATACATATTTAAAAAAAAAAATAACAAAAGAAAAAAAAAAAACGTATATATTGATTAAAAACTTTCTCAATTATAAAACTAAAAATTAGTAAAGTTTTCTATATTAAAACGATACCTATTAATATTCTAGGTTAATTTTGATTATATAACACAATACACATATATACAAATACACATATTTAGCTATTATATGCGTATATGTATGTACTTATATTAAAAAAAAATCAAGAGAATATTTACCTATAGTATATAGGTTTAGTTATACAACTTATGTAATAGTATAGATAGTTAATATAAAAAAAAAAAGAAGAAAAAAAAAATGTTTGCACGGAAAATCTGTTTGTTAAGATTTGCTAATTTTTTTTTCATTTTATAAATTAAGATTTTCAAAATAAACCATTATAATCATAAACTTTATATACTTTCATAAAATTTATAAATTTTTAAAATTTTTCTTTTTAATTTAAAGGAAATTTCGTATATAAGTCAATTAATCTCTTTCAAAGGGGGAAAAAAAAAACAGGAACAATAAAAAAAAAAAAAGTTTTCACTAAACAAAAGTTATTATCTATATCTTTTTAAACTTTAACATATACAATTTATAAGTTAAAATAAAGTAAATTATGTTAATACTCTAATAAACTTTTTATAAGAAACACAAAGTACAATAAATTGAATTTTATATAGATTAAATTTAAATTAACTTTATTGGTTATACTTGTTAAGAGATTTTTCTAAAAAAAAAAATACAAAAAAAAAATAAAAAAAAACTTGAATTGAATCAATTGATTCGATTGTGGTGTATTGATTTACTAAACAACACTTAAACTATTTTGTTAAACGCATTTTACGTGATTTACTTTTGAAGTATAGAAATTGAAAAAAAGTGGATTTTTTTTTAAATGAAAGTTTTTAAAGATTAAATACTTGAAAACTTTGAAAAGATCTTAGCATTCTTTTTTATGAAAATATAATCGATTTTCAAGAAATAATAATAAAAATAAAAATACACAAGAAAAAAAAATTCTTTTAAAAAATAACTATTAAAATTTTATTTTATTTTTAATTTACCAATTTCATTTAGATGTAACATGTAATGGATATCGAAAAAAGAACAACATTAAATGAAATTTTACTTCAGATACATGTACATTTATGGATACGTATGTTTGTGTGTGCTTATATAGTTACTGTATGTATATATTTTTTTTCTTTTCTATATATATGTATATTATATTAATTCATGACACAACTTTCATATGTTGGTATCACGTATCTAATATTGATGTAAGCATCTCGTCCACCACATTGCTCTAATACTTGAAGCGTATCTTCGATAACATCGCCAATTCTTTTGTCACGTTCTTCATCAATACCATCCAATAAATTCACATTTATATGCTTGAATAAATTGCAAATTGGCAAAATTTGTCGAAAATATGGTATTAAAGCTTGACCAGCACAAGGAACTGTATTGAATATATATATATGTATATACATATTTTAGATTAAATATGTTAGATAAAAATAATGTTCTACTTTTTTATTTTACCAAAAAGAAAAGGAAAAAATTATAATTCTTACCATTTTTGACCATGTATTGAATTACTTTTAAAACAGTCATTATTATTTCTGGATTACGAGTATTCACAGCATTTTTAATTGGTAAAATAATGAAAGGAATAGTTGGTAGAATCTGAAATGTTTAAATTAAAAAAAAAAAAAATAAAAAAAATGTTAATTTGAATTTTTGTCAAATAATGAATTTCATAAAAAATCATTTTTCGTATTTTTCGGATAATAAAATTTAAGGTAAACAATTTTTTTTTTTCGAAAATAGCACACAAATGAAATTTCACGCTAACTAAACTAAAAAGTTGTTTAGATTTTTTTGTTATCAAAAATTTAGAAATTTTCAAAATTTTACAAATTATATAGTTTGTAAATTTTAAAGTTATCTAAAAATCCCTTACATACTATTAATTTTGTAACGAAGTATTTTTTTTTTTTTTTAATGTGTATGTAAATATTCTAAATTTTATCAAAATATTTTATTTTTCTTTTAATATTCACACATAACAGTACACAAACCAAAAATTTAATATTCCACATATGAATTCATTATCATATAAAATTTAATATTATGTAGGTTACCATAGTTGGAAAATATACATACATACATATGTACATATATAACACAGAAAATATATAGGTCAACTTTAATGATGTGTAAAAATTTAGTTGAAAAGTGTATTGTGCAGAAAATAATATCACAATATTTGATTTTTAATATGAATATCATCATCATTATACAAATATTATTAAAGATATTATCTGTGTAATATTATGTGTGTAATATATAATTTTTCATTTCAATGCATTAGGAAAACATGTAAATTTAATGTTGTTTTTTTTTGTTTTTTGTTTTTTTTTTGTTTTTAGTAATAAAAATATTTTCATAAAACAATTGTAATTTTTGATATGATTTAATTGTTTGAAAAATTTTTAAATAAAATTGAAAATTTTTGATTATTAGATTTTTGTAGAATAGAACATATAATGTAATGTATTATATACGGAAATAGTTTTAAGATTATTGTTTAAGTAACTATTTAATTTTATTTTTAAAAAAAAAAAAAAGCAAAAGATACCTTTTTTGGATTTTTATTTATCAATTCTTTAGCTCCAGTTTCAGCTATAAATCTAATATTAGGACTAGAATCTGCCAACCTAGAATATAAAAATGAAAAAGAAAATCATAAAATTTTCTACAGTTAGAAAAATATAGGAAATTTTCTATAATTACAAACCCTTCAATCATTATTGGAAAATAATAACAATAATCTAAATTTTCTGGCTTCTCTGCCCAATTTAACGAAAAATTTTTCGCTTCATTTTTTCTGGTTTTTCCAATTTTTGGTAGTGCATTTTGATTTCCTGTATTAAGTATTGGAATATCACCATTTTCTAATAATCTTCGAAAAAGTGTATGTTTTACTGGTCGAATTTTATATGGATCACATCTTTATGAAATTGAAAATTAATTAATTATAAGTAAGCATGTTCACGAAATTAAAAGGATTAAAAAAATATATATATTACTTTGGTGGAGATTTAACGATTGTATTTTTTTGATAAGTTTGAATTGAAAATGCAGGAACAATTCGAGGTTTCTATAAGAAAACATAATCATTTAATGTAGTACATTTTTAAAAGTATATTCTTACCTTTTTTTGATACATCAATCTTACAAAAAAATCGTTATCAGTAAAGTGCATGTTATATTTTTATTTTAGAATTTATTTATATTTTCTTGACTAGAAATAAAAAAGATTTTATCCCAAACAAAAAAAAAATTAGTTGGTAAAAAAAAATAGAAAGAAATAAAAAAAAAAAAATAAAATAAAATAAAAAATGATTCAAATACAAGTTCTATGTAACTAAATTTTTTAAAAAAATGTTGTTTACATACTTCATTGTGTATTTGCATATGCCTACTAATTATTTCACATCAAAATTAAAAATATTTTGTGTTCAACTTCTACAATCTGTGAACCAGAATCATGAGATTTTTAAAATTTTTGTGTATGATTTGAATAAGATTTTAATACATAACTGTTTTTTGGTTTCAAAATTGCTATAAATTTCAAAAAACTATAAATTTACTTCAAATTATTTCACATTCACAAACACACACACACACATTTTTAAAATTTTTCCATCACTTCAGAAAAACATTTCATATTTTTTGTTTTGTTTTAAAAACTTTTAAATTTTAAACTTTTTAAAAAAACAAAATAGGGTTATTCTAATTATAGATACATATGTATGTATGTACTTATGTGTCGATATCCTTAAAGGTACGTTACAACAAGGTTTTTATTATTATCCCATTAGCACCATATATCTATGTATGTGATAAATAATACATTAGGATAATACATTTTTTTAAGTTACAAAAAAAATTTAAGTGAATAGAATATAAAAAAAACAGTAAAATAAAATAATTAATTTTTCCTCGAAAAAAAAAAAAAAGAAAAATTTAAATTAAGCATTTTAACGGGGGTTTCCTATTTTCCTTTCGACAAAAAAGCGCAATGTTATTCGACTTAGCATTGTTCTTTAAAAATTTTTGACTGTTACGCCATCTGTTTTCGAATAATTACTTTTGCTCGTTTGACAACACCTGACTTATCCCAATAAAACTGACAAGTGAAGATTGACATCGCGCCTTTTTATAGATAAGCGGTAGTAGAAAATCCGCGTAAATTTTTTAGTTAGAAGCTGCCTGGCTAGTCGAAAGAAAATTCTTTTTTTTTGTAGTGAAAATAAAGTGAAATTAAGAAAATTATAGTTTAAATTTATTTATTAGTGTTTCGTTAATGTAATTTTAATAAAATTTCGTGGAGAAAAATAAAGTAAATGTGATTTTTTTGAAGGTAATTGATTCTAAGAAATCGGTAAGTGTGAGTGTGTGGTAGAAATTAGATGTGATGAGATAAAATATGATGTGTTAATTTTGGTTTACGCAAATTATAGGAGTTTTTTTATAGTGCTTAAAAGTGAAATTTAAAGAAAAAAGCTTATTAATTTATTATTTAGTGTTTTGATGTGTTTTAATCAAATTTTGTGGAAAAAAAAGTGAATAGCTATCTTGAGTTGTGCAAATGCAGAATGTAAAGAATCAGGATTTATCTGGTTATCATCATAGTTATGTCTTTCTGCTTTTCTACTGCTATAGTAAATTTAAAGTGAAATTTAAATAAAAAAAGCCAATTATTTACTTATTTAGTGTTTTGATGTGTTTTAATCAAATTTTGTGGAAAAAAAAAGTGAATAGCTATCTTGAGTTGTGCAAATGCAGAATGTAAAGAATCAGGATCTATCTGGTTATCATCATAGTTATGTCTTTCTGCTTTTCTACTGCTATAGTAAATTTAAAGTGAAATTTAAATAAAAAAAGCCAATTAATTTGTTATTTAGTGTTTTGATGTGTTTTAATCAAGATGTGTTTTAATCAAATTTTGTGGAAAAAATAAAGTGAATAACTTGAGTTGTGCAAATGCAGAATTGTAAAGAATCAGGATTTAGATGAGCTGGTAATCATCGTTTGATCTATCTGGATTTTTAACGCGAAAAAGGTAAGTGCATCCTTTGGTGAACATCATGGAATCTTCATCTTGCAGCTCGTTCCAAGTAAGTGATATTATTTCGTATTATTTGGAAGGATTATATTTTTTGTCGATTTTTAGAAATTAGAATAAGTCTTTAGGTATTATTTATTAGTTGTAGCTACGAAAAGTTGTTTATGCTCATAATATGTATATTTATATCTGTAGAAATTCTGCATAATGTTCAGTTTTATCTTAAAACGATAGACATTGCATATGACGATGCCAGTGATAAATATCTGTGTGTGCGTTCTGGCTTTATTGTAAATCTTAAAATATAGTCATTACTTACAAAGAATATTTCTAATTTTGATTCAAATTGAGCTTGCCTTACTGAAAATTTACCTATTAGAATTAATTTTCCATTAAAATTTAAAATAATTTAACTAATTGTTATGTTTTTGTTTTGTATATTTTTTTATCATTTTTATACTTTTATTGTTTTTCCTAAACTTTAAAACAAACAAAATAGTGTTATTTTTTAATATACATATGTATGTCGATAGCCTTAAAGGTACATCACAAGGTCGTTATTATTGTCCCATTTGCACCATATATCTAATGATAAATTATACATTAGGGCAATAAGTTGTTTCCAAATAACGCACATATTTCAAAAACCAAAAACTTTTCAAAGGATTTGTTTTTCTTCTTCTTTTTGTTGTTGTTTTTGTTGTTGTTGTTGTGTAATTTTTCGTCCTTATTTTTATTTCTTTTTCTGGTTTTTTTAAAAAATGTTTTTTTGTAAAGAAAAGTTGGATTTAAACAGAACATAACACATACAGATAACATAACACATAAAACAGAAAATATGTACAAATAATAAACGTTATGCATTTTAACGATTTACGAATAAAAATGTACCTTTGGGCTGCATAACTTTTATGTATAATTTTCCACCCATTAGATGTACATATGTATGTATATATATGTATGTATTTATATTTATGAATATATACTTTTATATATAATATTTCATGTTATATATTTATAACTAGGTATTATCAGTATAGAAAGTTGAAAATAACTAATTTCGATTCTAGGTTTTTGGTGTGGTTTAAAGTATTTCTGTTTTATCCTTTTATTACATCCGACTCTAAAATATGTTAGTTGTTTTATTTTTTATTTTTTTAAGACAGAACATGAAGTATATTATATTTGTTTACTCTTTGAAAAGTTTTACTTGCCATTTTACCACTACAAAAATTGAATAAGTTTATAAGTTATAAATGTACAAACAAACATACATAAATGTATATACATACCTACATACATTTTCTAGACTTAGAAAAAAAAAAAGGAAATAAAATGAAGAATTTTAGCAGATTATCATTCGATCAGACAGATACAAATAAAAAATTCAAAATATTTCTTGTATTTGTTGTATTTAACGAAAAAAAAAAAATTCAATTTTATGTCAAAGTATAGGTTACATACATACAAACACATACAAAAGTATGTACGTATATATATTTTTCTAACGTAAAAGAAATTTATATTTTATATTGACTTTTGATATGTAATTAAATAATGTCAAGAACAATTTTATGATGTTTTAATTAATTCACAGTAAAAGTTGTTATTGTTGTTTTTTTTCTTTTTAAGTTCTTTAATTAGAATTTCTTTTCAATTTATGACAAAATGTTGTACAGAGAAGAAAAAAAAATGTCTTGGCTATTTCATTCGTGTTTTTGATATTTAAAATTGACTTAGAAAATTAACAAAATGATTTTTCAATAGAAAAAAAATATTTTTTCCTAATTTTTAGAATTAAATTTCTGTGAACGGGAAATAAATTAAGAATTCACGTATGATGGTGTAATATATTTTTTTTAACACTCAATGTACCACTATGGCTCCTTATAGCTTTTAACACCTCTCCCCTCGCTCTCTCCGACCATTATTTTTTAATTATAAGACTGAAATAGCATGTGATATACATACATACATATGTACATATATTGCGTTACACAGGTGTTTGTTCAAAAATCTCATTCCATATTAATATCCTTTTTTTTTTTTTCAATATGTAATAATTTTCATGTACATTCACTCCTTTAAAAACAAGGCCAATATTTTGCAATTTGTTTTTTGCATATTTGTGACCAAAAAAGTTGCAACGAAAACCTTTCAAGAAAAACGAATTTGTTGAAAACCCATAAAATTTTAAATTTTAAAGTTCTGTAAAGTATAGAACTCAAACTAAAGGTATAAAGAAAATATAACTAAAATATTGAAAATATGATACTTCTTTTTCTGGTAAAATTTTTCTACTTATGAAAAATAAATGGTTTATTGATTTTAAAATAAATATATACGAGTACCTACATATGTATATATGTTTGTACATATCTACATACAAGAAAGGAATAAACGTATCCAATATAATATGCGTGAATTTTTCAAACTTAATGAGATCATTTTTAAAACTTTTAAATGTACATATGTATACATATGTGTAAGCATATTACATTCATATAAGTATTTTACATAAAAGCACATATTATGAGACCTATAAGTAAACATACCTACATATATCTAAAGACTGAAAATTATATTACATGTCTTAAAGAATGTTTGTAGATGGATTATTTTGAAATTTTTCATTCAAATGCGATATAAATTTTAAATAAATCCATGACATAATATAGAAGAAACAAAGTATATATCGTATCTTTTTTATTATTATTATTATTATTATTATAATATATGAAATATATGTGATTTATTTTCTTGCCACCTGTTCAACTGTAAATTGTGTATGTATACAAATAAATGAAAATATGTACATATAGATACATAGATATATCGGTATATATATACTTATAAAGATACCATGTAAAATAAAATACGTACTTATATACATTTAATATACGTTACATATACTCATCATATCATAACATAATGATGTGAAATTGTATTGGAATATATTATCTCCTCTATAACTCAAGGAATTTAAAAAGAACAGATTGCAGATAAATACAGTAAAAATAGACTCTATACATAAATGTGAGTTCACAAGGTAAAAAAAAAAAAATTGTTTTTCTTAATAATAAAAAAAAAAAATACAAAACATTTTCAGACAAGAAGCAAATTATAATTTATCCTCTCACGTATACAAAAAAGTAAAAAAAAAATAATAATAATAAAAAATTATATCATATATAATAATATTCTTGCTTTATTGCATTATCCTTCTTGTATAACATAAAAAAATATATATACAAGCAAATATATGATTTTAAAGACATGAGAACTTATGATGATAATGTGTTTTGTATATATGTACCTACTATACATACATACTTACATATTTAAGTTTAAAAAAAAAAATGTCTAAAATCAAATTTGCAAGAAGAAATAAGGGAAGAAAATGAATACCATCATAAAAATTTAATTTGCAAATAGAAAAAAGGAAAAAAAAAAAAGAAACAAATACACAATTACTAACTAGATGTCATGTATGTTTAACGTTTATTGCAAAATTATAAAAGTATGTATGCATATAATAGGATTTTTTTATAAAATGAAGTTTAATATTTTTGATATATGACAGGCACGGCACAAAAGAGAAATATTTTAAAAGGATTTTTAATAAAATTCAATATTATCAGTAATTTGATATTACGTTCTTTTAAATTCAGATTTGTTATTTTTATTTTAAAATAAAAAAAAAACAAAATTTTTGCTTTCTATTCCTCAAAATTCTTTATGTGTTTCAATTCCCGTGATTCTAATTAGAACTCATATATATATTATGATACCATTGTTGATAAGCCAGCCTTGAATCAAGCTCTATTTCCTTAGGAGAAAGTTAAATCTCCTAGATTAAAGTTCTTTTAAAAAAAAGTCTTTCATGGGAAGTTTAAAGCGTATGCGAAATATCCTGTATAATATTCTATTTTTATTTAAAAAGAAAGTAAAAATGAAAAGCATACAAGCATAAGAATGAAAATAATGAAGAAAAAATAAAAAATAAAAAGAACATGAAAAAATTAAGATTTTTCATGTTTTCATTTTTAACAATTCAACTCATATTACAATAGACTTACTTACTATAGAAAAACAAATTTAATAAATTCATGTTTAAACGGTAAATAATCTAAAATTGAAAGCAAAAGATCTTCGTCTTATATTTTTTACTTTTCAGTTGAATTTTCATGATGAAAAGGATATTAATTTGAAACTTATTTTACTGCAAAGAAAAAAAAAAGGAATTTAATTTTTATTATTAAAAAGATTCATATAACATGTTCAAATTTCAATTTATTATATTTTAAAAATTAAATGAAAAATGATATAATAAACGTGTACGGAATACGAATTTGTACATACACACTAAATAATCATGATAATAATAATACGATACGCATAATTATTTTTCTACTTAAATATACTTTTTTTTTTTCATATTATTATTTTTTAAACGTGAAAATTTAAAAGGATATTTACATTTCATTTTTTTTTTGTAATTTTACTTCGAAGAATTTCAATTGTTGTATCGTTTTTCAAGGTTGTAAAAATGTCCTTAAATACTTAAAACACGATTTACATTAAAAGAAAAAAATTGTCTGAGAAAAAAAAATAAAGAAATTAGTTATTTTGAATTAAAATCTTTAAAAACACAATTTTTGCAGTAGTCGTATGTATGTACATTCATATGTATATATGTATGTATATAGTAACAAGAAGTAGTAGGATCTACATCAAGATAGAAAAATTCTTTTAAATAGCTCATTTTCTTGAATTTTTAATGTACAAATTCATTTGAAAAAGCAATGACTGTATAATTTTGTCTTTTTTATAGACTAGACATTTTTTTTTCAAGAAAAAATGAACCGTAAAATTGAGATGGAATTTTTGTTATTGTTTTTAATTACATACTATATAATGAAAAAAAAAATACAAGTTCAGTTAAGGACATCTTCAACGTAATTAATTTAAGTTAATTGCATTTTCTTATATAATTATATAGTTGATTGTTGTTGAAATAAATTAAATAGTTATACTTAACAAAAGAAAAATGTAAAAAATATAAAAATTGTCAGATTTTGTTTTTTTTTTTTTTCGTTTTTTTCTTTAACATGTTTAATTGAAAAAAATCACAGTAAAAATAAATTTATTAAATTTATATTTAATTCTGAGTTTAATATTTATTTAATAAAAATATATATAAACAAGCAAATTAAAATATGTTTATTTTTTTATAATTAATGATAATATGTACATTTGTGTAAACTAAAATAAATTGCATTATTAATGAATCGTAAATTAAAAAGACAAAACAAAACAACAAAAAAATTATAAATTTCACAATATCATTAAAAATAATATTTCGAAACATCATTTTTGTTAAAAAAATTAATGAATCAACAAATTTTCGGATCAAAAAACACATTATATAATTAAACTGATAATTAAATTATTAAATTTACTTATGTGTTTAATGATTTTAATATATTTGTTTAAAACAGAATTCTGGAAATTCTCATAAAATATGAATATTTTTAAAAATGGTTTGCCTGGGTCAATCAACTATCATAGAGTAAGATAGTGGAAAATTAGGATGACAAATGCAGAATCTGCTAAGAAGTCAAAGAATTCTCAGAATACATTGAGCTTAAACCTAAGGGAATATGGAACGCACCTTCTAAATACTAACTATCTTTTGATACATTAGAAGCCTAAAAACACAGAATTTATATTATCATTGCTAAAACTATGTATAAGAATCAAGTACTCGTACAGCACGAAAAATCCTTACACATAGATCGAAGTGCAACAAAAGCCTCTTAAAAATCTATCCACTATCTATTATTTTTAAAAGCTATTTAAAATTATATTCATTCATTTTGGCAGAATTCTCATTTGTTCAAGATGAATTCTCAGCACCATTTTAATATTCTAGCATTAGGACTTTAAATGTTTTCTACATCCAAAGATTTTGATGTCCACCCTTGCAAAAGCAAAAGAAAAAACAATGAAATGAAAAAAATAAATTTAAAATTAGAATCTATAGTTTTCACAGATTTATCAATCAAAATTTTTTAATTACTTCAAAATAAAAAAAATAAAAATTCAATGGAATGAAGTAAAATTTTTTAAAAATTCCTGTAAAATTATTAAAATTTTCACAATATAATTAAATATGAAAATTTAATATTTAAATAGTTTAAAAATAATTTATTAACTATTATTTTTTTAAATCTTTTTTTTTTATTATTAAAAAAAAATTAAAAACATAAAAACTTTTCTTTATGAGTAATTTTATATTAGAAAATTTCATATCACCAATACTATCAAATTCTATATTAAATTTTTTGGATATAATTCAACCATATTTTGAAAATTTATATTGTGAAATATCACCAGCATCAATATCATATATCGATATAAAATCAGTTAAAATGGGTACATCACAAAGTAATACAGCAAATAATCAAATTTATCATACAAAAGGATTCTTTAGACCAAGATTACGTAATCCAAAAACAAGAAATTCACAATCATTTAATCAACAAATAATACATGAAAATAATACTAAAAAATTTCAAATAAATTGTGAACATTTTTCAAATGATTATAAGAATTTAAAGACAGATAATATGAATAATGATGAGAACAAATTGAATTCTGATTGTTCTACAATGACAATAGTTAATGTAGAAGAATCAAAATTAAATTTAACCGATGATAATGATGATGAAAATTGTATAGTTAAAGAATTAGAATTAGAAGTACTTAAAATGCATTTTATAAATGAAATTGATAATTTAAAAGATGAAAATGAAAAACTTTCTATAGAAAATTCAACTAAAAATAATAAAATTGAAGAATTAAAATATGAAATTGATGAAATTAAATCACAAATGGAATTAGAAAATCGTAAAATAAGAGAGTAATAATTTAAAAATACAAAATTTTAATTATCAAAAATCATACAATTTTATTTCAATTTTGTTTTCTTTTTGTTTTATTAGAGAATTTACTGCAAGTAGCTTACAAATTTGTGAAGAATATGAAATTAAAAAGAAAGAATTAAATTTTCAGTGGGAAAAACAATTAAAGTGAATTCGAAATATCTAATAAAAAAGAATTTTTTTTTTTTTTTGAAAAGATTTCTATTATAAATTATAATTTTTACAGTGAACTAATTGAATCTTTCAATGAAGATATTAAAAGTTTAAAAGAGAAATTTGATAGTGAGAAATTGATTCTTGAAAAGAATCTTGTTAGATTAATTACAGAAATTGAATACTTAACAAAAAAGAATTTCGAATTAAGCAACACGTAAACGCAATAATTTTATTTAAAATTAAATTTTTCAAATAAAAAAGAAATTGTATTTTTTTTTTTTTTTTTTAAATTTTTATAGTATAAAAATTTTAGAAGAAAGAGGGGCAATTAATGAAACAAATGAAATGTCTGCTATGACAAATGGATTAAAATTTCAAAAATCCTCTCAAGAAGATAATTTTTTAAAAGCACTCATGGAAATCGATAATTCAACAAAGAAAAATTATGAAATGAATTCTTAGTAATTTATATTTTCTTTATTTAATTACATTCAATTTCATTTTTAACAGGATTTCCCTTTTTATCTTTTTCTTATTTTTATTTCCTTTTTTTTTTTTTTTTAATAAAATTATTCTCAAAAAGTAAATTGAAAAGAATTTAAGAATCCTGTATAAAACAGAAATATAGAAGCAGTTCTAAACAATAAATAGACATAATTAGAACAAATGAACAATTTAATGAAATGAAAAATATTGGAAAAAATAAATATGAAAAGATTCAAAAACTAAATTCAAAAATCGAATCAAATATTTGTCATCTTAAGAATTTTAAAGTTAATGAGGAATTTTTAATTATATTTTTGAATATGTTTTTTAGAAAAAAAAAATGTATTTTTAAATTTTAAGTATAAGATATTTTTGTTTTTATAAAAAGTCTGCAAATTTCAGGTGCAAATCGCAATTGTTTTGACTGAAAATTGGAGATCTTTTATAATAGAATTTAGGCAATTATGTAATTATTTTTTTTTTAGAAAAATATATCCATAGAAAGTTAGAAATATAATTTTATAATTATTCTTTGAAAAGAAAGATATGTTTTTTTTTTTTTTTTTTGTTAAATTATTAGCCATGACATAGGGATATTCATTACTGCCCACAAAGCTAATGCATTCAAATGGAAAATAATGATAAAATTTATATTCTCAATCATCCTCTTGTTTTCTGAATGATAAAGAAGCCGTTGTAAATGCTAAAAGGGATTAAAATTAAATTCATTAAATAAAACAAGTTTTAACATTTTTAATATACATATATTTATTTTGGCCCTTTGCTTTTAGCACTTAGTACTTTTTTTTTTTTATTCAACATTTATTACAATAAACACACATAGATAATGGTAATGAATTTTATAATTTTTTATATTTCAATTGTTATTGAAAGTAGATAGTTGTAATAACCATATCATTTATATACATATATACCTACATAGATAAAATATAAATAGTATTTGATACTTATTTATTCAAGCTTCTTTTTGCAATTATATATATTTTTTTAACTTTCAGTTATACGTAATTTTATTACCAGGAATCTATTTTAATTGAATTATAAATAATTTTTTTTTTTCACACACTTGTTTCTAAAATATAAGAAAAATATTTATGCTTTTCCTATCCCAATAAAATTTTTCTTAATTCTATCGATTCGAATATTAGAAACCTTCAATTTTATTCCAAATTTTATTAAAACTAAGCTCTGTATTATTATTTTGAAAATTTAGAAGAAAAAAAAAACATGATATT
Source organism: Bombylius discolor (assembly GCA_939192795.1). Lineage (NCBI taxonomy): Eukaryota > Metazoa > Arthropoda > Insecta > Diptera > Bombyliidae > Bombylius > Bombylius discolor. The sequence continues at coordinate 12,703,791 of OW584241.1, read as the reverse complement.
CATTTACATAAGCTCTTATGATTATAATATGTTTAATTTTTTTTTTCACATTTATTCATGATATATTTATTCTTTTAAATTTTTGGAATGTATCTTTAATAATATTTTTAGAGAAAAAAAAAAATATATATACATACATACATATATCTTTTAAATTTTTTCATTTTTTTTTTAATTATAATTTTGATCTTTTAATTTTCCTATATTATATATTCAATTTACATTACATGCTGAAATAAAATTTCAAGTATATACTTAAAATAAATCTGTTTGTTTTTGTAAAGATAAAAAATAATTCTCTAAAAAAATATATTTTCTTATTTTAAACAATAAAAAGAAGATTATTGAAAATAAATTATTTCTGTGCATTATTTAATTCTTTTTTTTTTTTTTTGTAACTATTCTACACACACGAAAAACAAAAACCATTTAAATTACTTTTGTTTTTAAATTGGCGGCATTTAATGGAAAAAAATGTACATTCTGTTTTTTTTTTTCAATTCTGACATAACGTAAAAAAACAAACATTTAAAAAAAAAAAAACTGTGCAACATAACAAAAACAATGAAAAAAAAAACCCCAAATTTTAACAATTAACAACTACGTCCTATTTAACACCGTTATAATATATATTTCATATCTATTTTTTCTTAAATTTAAATAATCTCCATTAAATGGCATCTTTCTAAATTAAGTCTTTTTGTTTTCTTTTTTCTATTTCCATTTGGACGATTTTATCTTATTTTGTTAGTTGATAAGCTATTTCTTTTCTTTTTTTTTTTTTTTTTTTCTAAATCAATAAAATATTATTCAAAAATTTATATATTAGACAAAATATTTTTGTAGTTTTGTTTTTTTTTCTTTCTAAGCATCTTTTAATTAGGAATGTAAATATTTATTAGAAAAAATTCTGTAAATTGTATAAAATTATTTCCATTTTCTAAATTTCAGTAAATATTGATATTTTATGAGATTTTTGTAAAATACAAAAATAAAATAAAAAAAAATACATTGATTATATGTTATTGCAAAAAAACAACCAAACTATACAATATTTTTTCCTAAAGCAATTCTACAGTATAAAAGCTATTTTGAAATTCATATATCAAAAAAGGGAAAATACAGAATTTTTAATTTCAAAATGCGACATGACCACTTTTTTAAATATCAAATCATTTATCCTTTGCATTCAAGTTCTACTTCAAAATATCTTACATTCTATGTAAGCAAAAAAAAATTGTTAACCATTTGTAATATGTCACATTTTGAAATTATTATTATTAAATATTCTAATTCAAAAAGCAAAAATCTAAAAAAATATACATACAAAAAGATTCTTCTGAATTCTTATATTTTATACTTTTGATATTTCTTTCTTGCAGCTAAAAATATGTAAAAAATTTGGTTTTACGTTTGGACGTGCATGTAATGTTTTTAATTTAAAAAAAAAATTGTGTAGTACCTTGACGTTAAATAATCAAACTAATATCTTTATAAAATGTTGAATTTAAATTCATTTCAGTATGAAATTTTTCACGTGCCATTTTCATCCACCTAAATATCAATCATTTCATAAAATTATTAATGAATTTACTTTGTTTTTTTTTTTTTTACAATGTTTGAACCTTTTGAACTTTTTCAATACCAAAATTCAGTCTTAACTGTTCTAATAGTAAAAATGTAATTATTGTATGGGGTCCTAAACGTATAAATGCTGGTACATAGCCTTTAAAGAAACCAAGTGGGCCTAATTTTGCTGTATATTTTATAATATCCCATAAACCATTAAATTGTCCTGGTGTTGCATTCATTGAACGTGTTTTTAAAACATCCAATGGTTGTGTAAGAGTTGTTGCTATAGCACCAGCCATTAATGATGCTGTAAAATGTGTTCGTGGATCATCTTTAAAGTATGGTGTACTTAACAGGAATGATTTTACCTATTACAGATTTGAAAATAATTTATTAAATTTTGATTTGTTTTTTAAATTTTATTATACGAACTTGTTCATAAAATGCAATCTGGCCAATTGTCATTAAAAATCCTCTAGTTGTTGCCGTTGTTGCACCAGAAAATAATCGAGAAAATCCTTCATGCTTATAAACTTTAAATAGACCGTCGAAAGCATGTTTATAACTAAAGGGTTAATCACAATATTAAAATTTTCATATGAAATTTTCGTATATCTAATAAAAAATTTAATAATATGAATAAAAAGTTTTCACTTACTTTCTTCTCTGATCTACCGGCAATTTAACATCATTTTGCATTCTTACATTCACCATATCAGCTGGAGTACCAATGAAACCTCCAATCGCTCCAGATAATCCGGCTAATGTAATCTTTCCTGCTAATGTATCAGTATTTATAGTCTTCTTACCAACTTCATATATGCCAAAACGTGTCGTTGAATATGTTAATTGTCTCATTAATGATGCTGATAGGCCATTATAAAGAGCTAAAATACCTAAAATTTGCATAGTAAACTTTTAAAATTATAAAATCTTTCTTAATTTATATTAATTTAATTTATTTTTACCTTGTTGCTTTATTACATTAGCAGTCAATCTTATTATTGATAATTTTCCTTCTTGTTGTGTTTGAAGATTCACTTTTAACAAATCAAGCGGATGTGTCATACATGCTGCTCCAGCACTAGCTAAACCACCGAAATACCATCTTGATTCACGTTTAATAATTTCTGTTGCTTCACTCATTTGGAGTTTCTAATAAAATAAAATAAAATTGCAATATTTTAATTTATTAATTGAGAAAAAAAATTTTTCAAAAAAATACACACGTTGGCTCAATATTGCAAGTATGTTTTCAATATTTTATTGAATTACGAGTATCGATTGTGGAATTGTGCAGTTTAATAAATTATTTTTAAAAACTAATTTCAATAATACTGTGCGATAAAATGCAAATTATTTACATTTCAAAGTTTATATTTTACGACCAAGGCTGGAATTCCGTCATGGTGACAAAAAAACGTGGAAAAAATCCAAACAAATAAAATTCAAAAACAACTGTCAATCACAATTAGAGAAACAACCACAAAAAAAAAATCAAAATCCATTTCTTCTGCTGCAACTGCACTAAAAACGACGACACTGGTTTGCTTTTATTTGGTCCAAACTTCAATCTTACTTTCGTGGATGAATTATTTTTCTTTTAATTGACAATACTGATTGACGACTGTCAAATATTTCCGAGTTGAAATATTTTAAAAATTATAACTTAAAAACTATCAATTATTCTACAACTGTCTAGAAATGGCAAATTCTATTATTTCTATTTTCTATTGTTCGAAAATGAAGAAAACACAATCTACTTTGAATGTAGATTTAGTTGAACTAGATTTAACTCTTGATTATACGTACAAAGTTGACATTTGGTCCCCATATGTCATACATCACCCATCCTAGCTGTCACAAATTTACGTATATTCGTCGTTCAGTTTCAGTATTTTGTTCTGTTGTGTTGTGTTTTACATTTTTTTGCATATTTTTAGAAAATAAAATAGCAAATAATGGCTACTGATTTACAAAATTATAAGCTTCAACTACAACAAGTTGAAGCTGCTTTATTAACAGATCCAGATAATTCGGAACTATTAAAATTGAAAAAAGATTTAGACGAAGTCATTGAATTAACACGAGACCTAATTAAAACACAATTGGAAGAACAGAAAAAATCATATATTGAGCCAACAACGACATCATCATCATCAGTTTATGATGATATTGAAGCTGCTTTAATTGCTGCTGAAAAATTTGTAGTTCCTTCAAAACAATGGAAAGTTGGTGATAAATGTCAGGCTAAATGGACTGAAGATGGTCAATATTATGATGCAACTATTGAAGGTATAACAGAAGAGGGTGAAGTTAATGTTATATTTGATGCATATCAAAATCGTTCAACAACAACATTAAGAGAATTAAAGGAACATGTTGTACGTAATGAAGTCTTCCCATCAAATAAACGACATCGTCCAAATCAAAAAGAATATCTTAAAAAGAGAAAACAAAAGAAATTACAAAGATTTAAAGAATTAGAAGAAGAAAGAGAACAAGACAAAAATAAATGGTTAAATTTTACATCAAAAAATGCTAAAAAACCTGGAATGAAAGTGAAAAGTATATTTGCATCACCAGAAAATGTAAATGGTCGTGTTGGTATAGGTACATGTGGTGTCTCTGGTAAACCAATGACAGAATTCTCATATGGTGAAAAATATCGTAAAGGTGTTTGAACTTTTATTATTATGTCTACTTATAACTGCTGAACTTGAAATTTACAAAATATTAAACTTGATAAAAAATATTTAATATTAAAAGAGAAACGTTTAATATGGAAACAAATTTATGTAAATTTAATAACAAAATGACTTTAATTTTAATTTTTAATATAAATAAGTAGTTTGAAATTGTTTAATTTTCAACAAAGTGAATTTAAAAAATATAAAATGTAAGAAGTAAATTATGTTCAAGGTAAAAATTCATTTAAAATTATGAAATATTTCCTTGAATTTCAATAAAAACTGAAGGAACATAATTTTTTTAATTTTTTTATTGAAACAGTTTTAGTAATTCGTAATTCCCTTTTAATTGTCTGGGTCTTTCGTCTTTTTGTAATTTTGAATTTGTGAAATTTTTTAACTTAAAAAGTGGTTTTTGAAATTTTTATTCAAATAAAACGCCGTTGTAGTTGGGTAATGCAATGCTGTATTTAATTCTAGCCGAGCCGAAGTCATGAAAATTTCTGGTGTTTAGCCAAGACTAGCCACTTAGCCAGCAATACTTTCCAGGGTTGATACTTGCTACTTTTTAAATAAATTACTGGCGATCTAATTTAAAAAAACAAAGGAAACAAATCTCTACTATTTGACTATATTACTCAAAAATTCATAGTGTTTGCAACAAACACAAAAATATAGAATTAACCAAATAGCTGGAAGAGAGAAATGCCTTCAAATTGTGAGTGGTTAGAAATAATGAAAGTGACAACCCTGAAAGTGTTACGAAATATCTAATATGGCGTGCTAATTGATGAGGTTAAGTGTAAGTGTAGAAGAAAATTTTGTGAAATTTGTGTAATTTATGAATTTATCCTGGGCAGTTGCGTAAATAATTCATTTTTTTAAAAAAAACTAGCAACATTATTAATTTCTGGTAAAAGTAAGGTAAGTTAAAACTATTAAAATATTGAAATTCTTATTTCAATTCATGAAGTTTCAATAATTGTAATTGATTGTAATAAATTGTTTTTATACATACATACTTGATTTATTTTATTAATTTTTCATCAAATTTATTATAATTAACATAAATGAATTGTTATTAATTTGTTGAAAAATAATTTGTATCGATATTGATATCATGAATGATGATATGAGAGATTAATGTTTACTGGTTTCGTGAATGATGGATTATGGACGACGCAGTGTAATCCTATATGCAATACATATTAACTATATTGTATATTATGTATGTATGTATATATGTACATATAAATTTCTTATATACTACAATTTTAATTTTTAAAATACTAAAACAATGAAGAGTTTTTTTCTGATTTTAATATCCTATTTTGACGTTCAATAGGATTTACAAAAATCCTTAGATTTTAGATATGAATTTAAATGCATATGATACATAAAAAGCATTTGTTTTGCTTTTTTGAAACCGACAATTAAATATGTAAATTACATACATATTAACAATATCTTTTACTAATCTAGAATTGAGTATTTATATACTATTCGTATAAAAGTTCAAATATTTTAACATCTAAATAGATACTAGAATAAAGTACGATTGATTAATGGAAATTTTGTTTGCTTCTTTTTTGCTTGATACTGGGATGTGTTGTATTCAGATTATGGAAGTGGTAAAATATTTATTTATGCAATGAAATTGAATGAATGAATTTACTTTAATTAAAATCTGTTACTAAGTATGTGTAAATCTGATCGAAAACATTGAAATATGATTTTAACATTCTAGAGAGACCTTAAAAGATTTTTCATGTTTAAAATTTAAACATAAAGAATTAGTCACGAGAATTCTCATTTTATAAATATTATATGTATATAATGAAGATGTTGATAATTATTTCTTAAATTACTTAATATAACTATTTTGTAGGACATTCTAAATAAAAATGCTTCAGAATTGAGGTGTGATAGGTTATAGGTGTAAATTTTTCAACTAGATGAATTTTGATTAGTAAAATATTGTTAATAAATTTTCACAAATTAAGAGATTATTTATACAGATCTAGGATTTCTTTAGAATTCTTAAAATTAGAAAATGAATTTCGTTCGTTTTGTAGAGGAAAAGGTAAGTACGATAATTCATGACCTGAATGCAGAATTATTGTATGTACCTATGTCTACTTTTCGACCCTCTACCGTGCCTTGTTCAACTTATTATTAACGTTGTTGTGCTTCAAGGCCTCTAAGTGTAGAATTTTTTTTTCTATTTCAATCAATCCGAAGAAGTCTAATTCCAAGATAATACAATTTTCAAAGGCAGGACTTTTTAAAGTCATTTTTAAACTGTTCTGTTGAAAAATTTTCCAAACCGGACATACAATAATTCTGCATTCAGGTAAAAATATTTTTTCAATTTTTAATAAAAATTTAGAATTCTTTAACTATTATCAAGCAGTTCCAAAATATAGGAAAATTGAAGAATTTACATAGGTACTTAATTTTATTTTTTGTATTTGAACCTAGCTATTCTTGAAATTTCAAGTTTTTATTATTTTATTTGCTTTATTTCCATGCTTATTTTTTTTTTTTATAATAATTTTGAATTTATTCATTCATCTAGCATTTAAAAATATTTATTTTTCCTTAATACGGTAAATTTATTTATTGTCATTACTGAAAATTATTAAACTTAATTATGTAATTAATTATATGATTATTCTTACAACTTTGTTGTTGTTGAAGCATGTTTAAAATTGAATTTTTTTTCTTATATATAATTTGAAACCTTAAATTTTATCGAATATAATTTTTAACACTTTTATCTATAATGAGAAAATAATAGTATCCCATTGAGAAAATAAGAAAAACTATTTAGTTTTTTATTTAAGTCTTTAAAAAGACTAAGAGAAAATTGCACAATTTCAAAAGACGATTATAGAAAAAGTGTTAATATTTTTAAATGCGTTAAAAAATACAAAATTGTTTAATGTAAAATTTACCATTCTTCTACTTATTCGTAACATATGTATGTACCTATATATTTTTTTAAATTCAAATTCTTCAAACAGTTAATTCAATGCAATTACTTGAGTCGAAATTCATCTTTTACTTTGAAGCTCCTACCTTCTACTGCTACTTTATTGCTCAAAAATGGTTAAAATTTCCATTTTCTCCAAATGTAGCAGTAAATTAGTACAAAAGTATCATTAAAAGTAATGCTCTTTTAGCGCTTCTTTTATACTACTTTACTGCTACATTTGGAGAAAATGGAAATTTGAATCATTTTTGAGCTGTAAAGTTGTAGGTAGATTTCGGCTCAGGTATTTTGTATAAATTTAAAGTTGTCAATAAAATTTAACAAAAAAAAAAAAAGTAAAAAGAATAGGTACCTACTTACTTACCTTTCTATGAAAATCTGTATTTTTTAACGTTTTTTTTTTTCTGAACAATAATTAAAAAAAAAAAAAAACACAAAATGGTTCTAATGTTGCAATGTTTTTAATGTTTCAGGTGTATGAAGACAACATACAGAAAGTGCGACTGATGATTTGGATTAAATATTATGATTGGATGGATGAGATTTATTTAAATTTGATGATAGTTATAGCATTATGACTTTTTGACTTTCTTGTTTGAATATAACTTGATTATAATTGAGAAAAGTTGGTGTGCTGGAATGATATGGTATTTGTATGATGTTACCATATTGATTGATGATTTCGAAAAGAATAATAATTGTTGTGAACATTGAGAAAATAAAAATAGAAAATTTAACGAAAAAAATAAATAAATAAATAAACGAGTGAGATTAAAATACGAATTGAGAGACTGTGAAGCGAAATTGATTTTTTTTTAAATTCTTTTGATTTTTCTATTCGAAAAAAGAGTGTGTTCTTAAAAATTGAATTTTTTATTTAAGAAAACCGATTTTTCTTTTCCTTTTTTTTTTGTTAAATTATCTTGGAGAAAGTGTAAATGCATATAAAATTTTTTTAAATTTTAATTTTGATTTAAAATTGAAAAAAAAAAGACAAGAATTTCTAATAATGTCTAACGAATTTATTCAAGTTGTTGATGATGAAGGCGAGGAGACAATTGAACTTCCAATTGAAGATGATAATACTTTATTACTGTCGACATTACAAGCCCAATTTCCTGGTGTTTGTGGATTGAAATATCGTAATCCAGAAACGAAATCAATTCGTGGTATTCGTTTAAGTGAAGGAAAATTTTATCCACCATCATCTGAAAATGGATGGGGTACTCATATATATATTTGTGTCTTCCCTAAAGAGAATAAACGTAAAAGCGATGATAATTTAGAAAATTCAACAGCAAAAACAAAACGTATCGAAAAAGGTTCATATTGTTCTGATTTAATTGTTTTGGGTTTACCATGGAAGACAACAGAACAGAATTTACGTGAACATTTTGAAGAATTTGGTGAAGTTGTTATGGCTCAAGTTAAAAAAGATATTCGATCTGGGCAACCAAAAGGTTTTGGTTTTATACGTTTTGCTTCATATGATTCCCAAAGACGTGTACTTGCTAAACGTCATTTAATTGGTGGAAGATGGTGTGAAGTAAAAATACCGAATTCAAAAGATGGAGCAGTACAACAAGTACCATGTAAAGTATATGTGGGAAGATGTACTGAAGATATCACAGCTGATGATTTAAAAGATTATTTTTCAAAATTTGGTGAAATAACTGATGTATTTATACCGAAACCATTTCGTGCATTTGCTTTTGTTACATTTTTGGATCCTGAAGTAGCTCAGTCACTTTGTGGTGAAGATCATTTAGTAAAAGGTGTATCTGTTCATGTATCAAGTGCAGCTCCTAAATCTGATCAAAATCGTAAAATGCAACAGCACCAACAACAGCATTCTCAGCAGCAGCAACAACAACATCAACATCATCATCATCACCAGAATCAACAAACAATGGATGGAAAATCATCATATCATTCTCAAAGTGGTAGTAGCTATATGCAAAATGTGCCTCCATCAAATCATAACGGATGGAATAGTTCAAGTCGTAATAGCATAGATATGCCAAATTTACAATCCCTTGGAATCAATTCACAGGGTCCAAGTACACCGAATCCGACACCAGGTACATAGATAGAAAAAAGTTTTAAATGTATTTTTTAATGCATTTAACAAAATGCTCAATTATTATCTTTTAGCTCCTCCATTCAGTCAACGAAATTATCCTCCGTATCAGAATCAAGGACCAGGTCCAAGTTTTGGTCCAAGCGGTGGATCAAGTGGCAGTGGATCAAATATGCGTCCAGATAATTTTTTGCAGCAAGGTTTTTTTTCGGCATGGCTAAATCAAAGGAATGCAGTTGGAAGTGGTAATGGAGGAGGAGGAGGAGGGGGAGGTAGTGGAAGTTATGATATGAATAAAGATCTTCAGGGCTGGTCCAGACAACGTAGTGGAGCTAATACACCACAAAGCACACATTAAAATTTTAATTTTTTTTTCTTTCGCTTTTTTTTTTCATTCTCATTTTTGTTTTGTGCCCTTTACGATCCATATTATCACAAATATGGAACTTTTTTTTTTAACAAAATTTTCTCGAAATGATAAACGGTTAGAATTTAATTATGAATTTGTTTTAGAGTTCGATTTGAATGTGTACTACTAACAAATAATTTGAAATTACTTGAGTTACTTTAATAATTTCTTTTTTTTTTTTTTTAATTTTAATGTGTGAACAATATAAAATGTTATATAATCCGATAGATAATGAGCATGATATGATTTATGTCTGTTGAAAAAGATACATTATATATAATGATAATGAATGTAAAAATAAGAAAGTAAAATGATTTTTTTTTTGTGAAAGTATGAAAGTATAATAAATGAATTTTAATTTAATTGTGATGCTTTGATTTTTCGTATGAAATTTTGGAATTTAAAGTCCATCTGAATTATTTGTTTTGAATTATGTGTTCAGTTTTGTCAGTCTAGTAGGTATATTTTTTGTTTTTTTTTTTTAAATTGAGACTTTTTATTTTTTTAGAAAATTTATGAATTCTAGAAGTCAAAGTGGTTAACTCTACTTTAAAATTTTCAACTTTAAAATTTTCAACTTCTGTATTATGTCACAATCGAAATTTTTTTTTTTTTTACTTTTATTTAATTTATTTTTAAATTTTGAAATAAATAAATGAATGTGAATTTCTCAAAGAATTTATTGAATTATCGTTAAAAAAATATCAGTTATCCCTTATCTTCTGTTTAACAAATAAGTTCTAAATTCTTATTTAATTTGCATAAGCGCATATGATAAGAAACATATTTTTAAATAAGCAGAAATATGTATGTCAAAAAATATCTCATTTTTATTTTTAATAAAGATATTTATTTAGATAACCGTCAAAAATCACGTTATTAAAATTAAATTTCTGTGAAATCAATTTTTGTGTATTTTTGTTTTTTTTTTCTAATTTTCTTATTTTATTTTATTTGTAATTATTTTTAATTATCACAATATTATTTACGAATTTAAAAAATAAAGTAAAATATTATGTTATTTTTGAATAATAAATATTTTTCAAGTAATATTAAATTATTTAAATACATAAATATCTATTTTTATTTTTATTGCAATTTTTTTTTTGTACACAAGTTACCTGAACATATGTGAAGATTTATGTCATTGATTAAAGTGTATTTATTTTTATTTATTATAAAATTTATAAACGAAAAATGAATATTTTTAATATCTCTTTTCTTCAAAGAATTTTTTTTTCAATAAAAAGATAATTTATAAATGTAGGTACTTCCACTTAGATTTTTAGTACTTTTTTTTTTTTTAAAGTGTTAAATATAAAATTTTTAAGAAGGTCAAGGTTCGTAAATATTCGTATGATCAGCATATGATTCCAATAAAATTGCATATGACTGTTAAAAGAGAAGGAATGAAATAAAATTAAATTAGAAAAAAAAAAGAATTTTAAACTAACATAATGACTGTATTATTAACGTCATTAATTACCCACGACTATCGCTTTTATATGAACACATATGTGCACGATGTTTGAATTACATATGTGTTGTACAATTAATATTTTCAAACTATACATTTAAAAAAAAAAAAAAATTTATTTGTGGTATTCACCGGTTGTTCATTCAATAATACAACACGTAGTGTTAAATAAAAATGTTCAAAAGAATTTTTATTTATTTGTTTGTTAGAAAGTAAATTATTTTTTAAAAAAAAAATAAATGTAAACTTGAAAATTACCTTGTTTTGTTGTGCCATTTTTTTTTAAACTATACTTTTTGTTTAAAAAAAAAATACTTCTTGTTCTTTTTTTTAAAAATTCTTAAATTGTAATTAAATTATTGCAAAATCACTCTGTTGATAATATAAGTCTAATTCAGAATGAAATAAATTTGAAAAGAATTAAAAACAAAAAGCAAATAAAATTTATGTTAATCGTTACACTTTTTTTAAAAAAAAAAAATAATAAATAGATTTAAAAGAGAAAAATAAATTATCGAAGAAAAACCACGCGATTTATATTGAAAAAAAAAAAAACTAGTATTAATTTTTTTTAATTTTAAATTCTGCTTAATAAATAAGTGGATTTAACTTTGATCAAAATGATCGTACCAAAAAGCTAGACATACTATATCTGACTAGATTTTTACATTCAGTACATAAGAGTACACATTTTATTAAAAAGTTCATAAATATTGTGTGTATTATATGTGGAAATATTATTATTATTATATATAGGTAAGTATATTATAAATATGTTAAAGAAGAAAAAAATAATATAAAAATCATAAAATTTTAAAATGCTGAGGAGAACATTATAAATAATATATTGTATGTATGTATTTTAATTCATATAGGTACATATGTATGTAATAAAATTGTATCTATTCGTGTGTGCGAGCAAGTAAAAGCTCAAGAGAATGTGAAAAAAAGAAAAATAGAATAAAAATCATGTGAAGAGAGGAAAAAAAAAAACAGAAAATTATAAGTGAAAATTTTATTTTTTTTAAAAAAAAAAGGAAAACATTTTATTCGCGTGCGTTTATAATGATAGTGTTTAGTTGATGATGCTGCAGATGATTAGTATAATTTATCTCCATGTGAAATTGAATTAATAATTTTTTATTTATTTTTTATTTTCACATATATAATTTATTTGTAATGTGCTTAGGTGCTTTTAATTTGTAACAAATTAACAAAATAAACTAAATTGAATTTATAATATTGACTTATGTAAGTATTAAATATTAATGACTGATTAGATATTTTAATTTTATTATTATTTTTTTTTTAAAGTAAATAATGAGGTTTTACTACATATGTATGTGAAGTGTATGTATTTTTTTTTCTGTAATGTTTAATATTTGAAAAATTGTTAAGTGTTTTGTTTATATAAAATTTGTGCTTTGAGAGACATATGTACATATGTGGTCATAGGAAAGTACAATAATGCTCCATTTGAATTTTTAACGCTGTTTTTGTTTGATTGTACCTACATCAATCATCATTATCAGTGGCGCAACAGCTCGATGTGAGCCAGGGCTAACTGAAGTTGACTTAAATTTTTGTGACAATATTTCTTTCATACATGCACCTACAATTTTAAGAGGAATTCGAACCACTAAATTTGTTGGTAGAGAACGAATTTATTCGTATGAAAAGACTCGTACTGATATTTTTGTAGTTGGTTTTATAACTTGCTTATTGTCAGTAAAAAAGTGGAGCCACCAATACTAAAATGTTCTCAAACAAATGTTAATATACGCTATATGAATTTCATTTAAAATATCTAATAATCTATGCTTTTTAATGTTTCATTCGATTGCGATCGAAAATTATTTCGATGACTTTTTTCTGATCGAATGAAATTGTTAAAAATTTAAAATTATATTTTAAATAAAATTCATATAGAGTATAGTATATCAGCATTTGTTTGAGAATTACACAAAAATCATAATAGAGCCCCAAATAACTTCAGTGCCGATCATTTATATATCCAACTCAAATGAATTGGTACTCATTCAAAGCTGAGTGAACTTGGGCGGATTCGAACTCGAGATAGCATCAGGAGTCAGCACTCTACCCAGTGTTGCCACGAATGTCACAAATTTTATGTTCAGTATATGATCTTCCTTTCATATTTATCTGGTTATTATGTTACTCTCAAGCTAAATTTTGTTACACCTCTCGTAATTGTGTGTTACATTCATTTCGTATGTGTTAGACAGAAATGTTATAATCACAAAATCCAGAGTGGCAACCTTGACTTTACCGCTTCGGTCACTGACCTGACCGCATACGCATACACATATGTACATACTTGTATAATACATATATTAGAGTTTTGAAACAGACCTAATATACAAAATTTGTTCAGACAGTTCACCCTGTACTGTTAAATCTTTCAAGAGAATGGAACTTAATTCTACAAATTCTCTCTCAAAATTCTAAATCAAGTTTTTATATGAAAAAAATAAAAATAAATATTGATAATTGATATCTCGATTATTTTTTAAAGCATAAAAAATGTATAGAACTACAGTTGTGTTGTATCTACACTAAAGTTGCATTTTATAGATATTTTATAATTTACAATATAGAAAGAATCATTTTTCAAAAATTTTCATTTGTGTTTGAAGTGTTGTTCTGGAAGGTTATATTTTTTAGTAATTCCCCGTATTTGCTAATTTAGTTTTCTTCAAATTATAAATTTTATAGGAGTACTATTTTCATCAAAAATTAAAAAAAAAAAAAACAACAGCATACATCCAGTAAGTATAAATTTAATAAAATGAACATAAAATGTAAACAGTTTTATCAAATTGCTATAAATAGTATGTATATTGTGCCGGCCATAAATAAATTTAGTTTTTTATTTTTTTCTTTCAATAAATCAAATATTTCATGTGAATACGAATACATATGTAAATGTATGTATCTCCTAAATATGGCTGTTCGATTATATTTGGAGTTTCGTTTTTTGTTTGTACATATAAAAATGTTACAGGAATATATATATTTTTTTCTTAAAATATCTGGAAATGTTCAATTTATCCTGTAACTTTTGTTCAGATTTTTATAAATAAAACGCAATTTTGTAGGTGACTCTTCAAATACAAATTGATTAAAGTTTTAACTTTCACGGGAACATATACATATGTATGTATTTTACATTTGTATAACCGGTCATACATACATTGAAGCATAAAATAAAATGGTAGCGATAGTGTTGAAAAAAAAAAATTAAATAAAAATTTTGAAAATTCTGTTTACAATGTATTTTTATTTTAATTTTTTTTCCCCATAAGAACAATTTTATAATTATTGTTACATTTCAGATTGAATAATCCGCTCTACTAAATTAAAGATTGCTGATTAAAAACTAGGAATAATAATAATTATTTATCATGTCTAATAATTTAATTCATTATATTAAAGTTGTAAAGGATATAAATACAAAAAATAGAATTATTGAATTTCCATTACAAACAGATAATACAGCATCATTATCTAATTTAAAAAAAAGTTTTAGTAATTCAGTAATTGGTTTAAAATATTATTATAAAGAAACAAATTATTATCGTTATATTTATCCAAATTCAGATGATTCAGATAAACTTTATCCATTATCAGGATGGGATATAAATATAATATATATTTGTTTATATCCTGAAGAAATTGAAAAAAATATAACGAAGAAAAATTCAAAAAATGTGGTAAATAAAAAACAAAATGTTGAAGAAAAATATAAAAAACAAAATTCTGAAGAAAAAAAACTTTTACAAAGTTTAATTGTATCAAGATTACCAATGAGAACAACTGAAAATGATTTAAAAGAATATTTTAAAAATTATGGTAAAATAATTTATATTCAAATAAAATATGTATTTGCATACATTAATATACATTTCAATTCATATGATTGTTTTGAAAAATTATTAAATAATAAAAATCATTTAATTAATGATAGAAATTGTAAAATTCAAAAAATTACAGAAAAATGTGGTAATTTTGAACCAATAAAATTATATGTTAAAATGCATCCAAAAATTGTTGATATAAAAATATTAACAAATTATTTTCAAAAATTAACTAAATACGAATTGATTTATGTTTATAAACCATATTTAGCAAATAAATATGCTTTTATAATATTTTTTGATGGTAAATTTGCAAAAAAATTATGTAATAAACAACTTCCATTACTTGAAGGTATGAAAGTTTATGTTGAAGAAGAAAAAATTATTAATAATGATGATGTTGAAGAAAATACAACAAATAATAAAAATTATGAAATACAAAATAAAAATAACAATTATACTTTTAAAAATAAAATTGGAAATTCGACTAACATAAAAGAACATAGTATTCTTGTAGATGGTGTAGATATTAAAACAACAATTGAAAAGCAATCTACACAAAATAAACGATACATTCGTAATAATTTAAAAAATCCAAATAAAAGTAATTATGATTTTCCATCTGAAGATATCAAAGATATCAATAAAAAAATAAATGATTCCTCTGACAAGGTTATTATAAATATAAATTTAAATCGTGAAGCAGAGCAAACAGAAAGCAAAAAGAATAATAAAAATAATAATAATAATAACAGTAACAATTCTGGAAACTTAACAAATACAGTTGCAGAAGATAATGTTTCCAACAAAATTGTACCACTATTATATGTTATGGGTATTAAATGTTTGGAAAAAATTGTAGGATTTAAGTGAAATCTAATATTAAACGCATTATATTTGCTTTTATATTCTACATATACAATACATACATACATACTTATACATATACTGAAAAAGAGAACGATAGTTTTAGTTCATTTCTAATATGTTTTTTTTTTCTTTTCATGTTTTAAAACTTAAATATTGTAACAAATAAATTTATAATTGAATTTATCTTAATAAATGGCTTTTATTGTTTAAATTTTTATTAGGTGGGCCCAAAGACTAAAGATGCATGATAAAAACGTTATACAAACATTATTTAAATCAAGATTTTTGACGAAGCTGCATTTGTTGATCCATCATCAAACAATTTTCAATATGTATAAATTATGTAAAACTTCTTATGATGCATCTGTGGTCTGTAGCCTATCTTAGCTTTCTATATTAAAAATGAAAAATCTTCCATGTTTTACTCCTTTTTTTTTAAATATTTAAATTCGTTGAAATTTTTATTTTATAATTTTTAAAATCAATGTCATTTGAATAATTTCATTTCAGACGCTGTTACAGCAATAGTTCATATATAAAAAAAAAAATTCAAAATTAAACATAAAATAATGGCAGCATCAATACTTTTAGCATGCGGATTAAATGAAAAAATAATTGATCCTTATATTCATATAAGTGAAGAATCTGAAATTGATGGAAGTTTTTTAATAAGTTGCATACTTGGACAAAGATTACGTATACAAGATAATGGTATTATATTAATTTGTTTACAAAATACATTTCAACATTATTTAAATGCTGGCTTAAGATTGGGTTATAATTTAAATTTATCAATAGATAAAAATTTACAAATAATTGAACCAATTTATGATATTGCAATGAATTTTTCAACATCAAAATGGATTAATAATACATTAAATGAAAATGATGAAATATGTAAAATAATTTTAAATGATATTGAAAAATGTATTGAAAATATTTTAAAAACTAAAAAACAATTTACAATAATATTTGATAATTTAGAAATTTTATATAATTTAGGTGTAAATGAAAAAAATTTGATAAAATTTTGTAAAATATTAAAAAATATTGTTAAAGAAAATAATTCATCAACAATAATTACAAAATTGAATAATTGTAATATTTTCGATACAATTAATAATAATTTAATAACATTAAGTGATTTACATTTAAATGTTATTAAATTGAAAAGTGGTAATTTTAAAGAAGTTGATGGTAAATTGATAATAACAAGAAATCAATTAAATGGTAAATATAAAATTGATAAATTGATGAAAAATATTTTGTACAAAATAAATGAAAGAAATATAAGGACTTTTAATCCTGGTGAGGTTGGAATTAAAATTTAATAAGATTGAAAATAAAAAAAAAATAAAAATTAAAAAATTATATCAAATTTATTATTTGTTTTCATTTTATTTATTTGAAGGATAACATAAAACGTTATTTGTACATGTATGTAAAAATTGAAAAAAATAAAGAAAAAGGATGATGATGATAATGAAAAGGGAGCAAGTGCAAAAGGTACAGGATAAAAAAGTACTAATGTAATTTTCAATAGCCTCAATTTCAAAAATATAATTGTGGCAGCCCTGATTCCACATTATTATTATTATTATTTTTTTTTTTTTTTTTTTAAATAGAAAAAGCTTTTTCAATGTGAAGCGAATTTTGTTGGTTTATAGCTTGAGTGAAAATGTGGAAACAAAAATACTTACAAACTTCAAGAAATACGTTAATGTTTTATATTTGAAATTTTTTTTTCAAAAGTTTTATACATACATATATGTAGTTCTATAATAAATCTGTTCTTTTTTTTTTTTTTAATTAATTTTCATGGTTTTACACGGTCTTTAAATTATAATCTGAATTTTGAAATATGTTATTTCACATACTTAAAAATTTGAAAATATTTTTCTACTTCATAATTCTTCAAACGATATAGTACATAATACATTTATACATCTTATATAGATCCTATTAGAAGGTATTTTATCTTTGAAAAAAAAAAACATATATATTTTTATATTGAAAGAATTCAATCTCATATGTATATGTGAACTTTATTCAACCTTTATGTAAATTTGCTAACTTTTTTGTTATTTACCTTCTTGAATAATTTTTTTCTCATCTGACTTTCCATAAATTTGATGATTAATTTGTAATAATAAAAAAACTTCAACGAGGATAAGAAAGTAGAAAGTATTTTCCATGAAAAACCAAAATGTACATTAAAAATTTTAATTTAAAATTGAATCACGGAAATCTAATAATTAATAATTTTGAAGAAATTAAAAAAAAAATGTTTTTTTTTTTTTCAAATAAAATTTTAATTACAAAATAAATACGCTAGTTTTAACTTTTTAAAATTTTGGTAACTTGTGTAATTTATTTTCTTTTGAAATTTATATTTATCTCATAATTATCACGTAATTTCGTTATTATGAAAAATTGAAAGAGTTCTTTATAAAAAAAAAAATCGAATTTCAAATGAATTTTAACATTACAAATGCTGTTCATTCTGAATATTAAAAAACTACTTGAAAATCCTTTTTTAACTTTAATTAAAACGCTAAAAAAAACAATATTTTCACTTTTATTTTTCTGTATGTATTTTTTGAACAACAAAGTTACTTTAACCCCTGTTTTTTCTTTCTGCATTTTTTAAATTCAGTTTGTTATCTTATATTTGGTTCTCTACTCAATCCAGACTACAAATAAAATACGTTTCAAATAATTCAGATCCAGATTACAAATAAAAAACCAGTTGATAAACCAGGTAATTAACCAGGTAATTGACAAGGTAATTTAGCAGTTAAATAACCGGGAAATTAACCAGTTGAATAACCGGGTAATTAACCAGTTAAATAACCGGGTAATTAACCAGTTAAATAACCGGGTAATAACCTAGTTAAATAACCGGGTAATTAACCAGTTGAATAACCGGTTAATTAACCAGTTATCTAACTGGTTATTTACCCGGTTATTTAACTGGTTATTTAACTGGTTAATTACCCGGTTATTTAACTGGTTATTTAACTGGTTAATTACCCGGTAATTTAACTTGTTATTTAACCGGTTTTTTAACTGGTTAATTACCCGGTTATTTAACTGGTTAATTACCCGGTTATTTAACTGGTTATTTAACTGGTTAATTACCCGGTTATTTAACTGGTTAATTACCCGGTTATTTAACTGGTTAATTACCCGGTTATCTAACTGGTTATTTACCCGGTTATTTAACTGGTTATTTAACTGGTTAATTAACCGGTTATTTAACTGGTTATTTATCTGGTTATTTAACTGGTTAATTACCCGGTAATTTAACTTGTTATTTAACCGGTTTTTTAACTGGTTAATTACCCGGTTATTTAACTGGTTAATTACCCGGTTATTTAACTGGTTAATTACCCGGTTATTTAACTGGTTAATTACCCGGTTATTTAACTGGTTAATTACCCGGTTATTTAACTGGTTAATTACCCGGTTATTCAACTGGTTAATTACCCGGTTATTTAACTGGTTATTTAACTGGTTAATTACCCGGTTATTTAACTGGTTATTTAACTGGTTAATTACCCGGTTATTTAACTAGGTTATTACCCGGTTATTTAACTGGTTAATTACCCGGTTATTTAACTGGTTAATTACCCGGTTATTCAACTGGTTAATTTCCCGGTTATTTAACTGCTAAATTACCTTGTCAATTACCTGGTTAATTACCTGGTTTATCAACTGGTTTTTTATTTGTAATCTGGATCTGAATTATTTGAAACGTATTTTATTTGTAGTCTGGATTGAGTAGAGAACCAAATATAAGATAACAAACTGAATTTAAAAAATGCAGAAAGAAAAAACAGGGGTTAAAGTAACTTTGTTGTTCAAAAAATACATACAGAAAAATAAAAGTGAAAATATTGTTTTTTTTAGCGTTTTAATTAAAGTTAAAAAAGGATTTTCAAGTAGTTTTTTAATATTCAGAATGAACAGCATTTGTAATGTTAAAATTCATTTGAAATTCGATTTTTTTTTTTATAAAGAACTCTTTCAATTTTTCATAATAACGAAATTACGTGATAATTATGAGATAAATATAAATTTCAAAAGAAAATAAATTACACAAGTTACCAAAATTTTAAAAAGTTAAAACTAGCGTATTTATTTTGTAATTAAAATTTTATTTGAAAAAAAAAAAAACATTTTTTTTTTAATTTCTTCAAAATTATTAATTATTAGATTTCCGTGATTCAATTTTAAATTAAAATTTTTAATGTACATTTTGGTTTTTCATGGAAAATACTTTCTACTTTAATTTGAAATTTTTATTTTTATGAATTACACTTAAACAACAAAAAAAGAAATAATTAAGAAAAAAAAACCTTTTAAAAATGTATCTCATTATTTTTTTAAACGTGGAGAAAGAAAAATTTTTGCGAAAAAAGTATTAATTTTATTTGAAAATTTTTACACGTGCAACACACAGCGCAATAATCATACAAATAGATAAATTTTCTATTTATCAAATGGGTCTTTATAGATGGATTACATATAGTATATAAATTTAACGATGTCTTCAAGAAAAATATCTAGCTATTTTTATATTTTTTTAAATTTAAGAATGTTGGAAATTTTATTACAATATGAAGAGAATGTAATAATACAAATTTATGTCATTACATTAAAAACACATTCATATATGTATGTACACATATCGTATATATCATATGTGTCAATTTATTCAAAGTTGAATCTTTAAACGAACATCTTTCTATATTTTTTATCTATCCCAAACAAAACCAGAAGGAATGAAGCCTACATAAATTTCTAATAAATTGTGTAAATTAATATTGATTTTTTTTATATGTGCATATGTTACATGATTTTGTTCCATTCACATAAATTTTTTTTTTCTAAGACATTTACATTTTGTTTAAAGATAGATCATTAAATTTTTATTTTCATTTTTAAAGATTTTAAGGAAAAATAATTTTATTTTGTTAATGTTTCACATTTTTTTCTTCTTTTTTTTTCATTTAAATAAAAAAATATGTGTGGTGATGAAATTTTAAAAATTTATTTTCCATTGGGAATTATATTAAAAAATTCTAAAAAATTAGATTTAGACCTTTAAAAAATTTCCTATTAAAAATTTTTATAAAAAAATATGTTTTTTTACCTTTCTGTCAAAAAAAAAAAAAGTAAAATTTTAATTAGAAAAAAAAGAAGGTGACGTAAATAGGAAATTTGATATTTTATTTTTATTACGTTTTAATTTTCAAGTGGGCCCTTGCGTATATTTTAGAAATTTTATCAATTTTTTTTTTTTTTTTTTTGTTAGCATCAAACATAGGTAGATATACACAATACGTATTAAGTGTCAATATTTTTAATAAAAATCAAGGTATTTTTAATAGAAATTATAAAAATCATTTTTAAAAGCTTAAAATATGTTAATTATAAATCAAATATAACATTAAATACAAACAAATACAAAATTAGGTTTTTCAATAATTTTTTTTTTTTCTTTGAAAAAAATGAGAAACAAAAAATAAATTGTATGTGACACTCAAGTATTATAATAAAACGGAAAAAATATGAATAATTATTAAAATCTTAGAGAATTTACAATGAATTTCTCATTATCTATTAGCTATGATGTCCTTTCAAAAATAATCTCGTATTTTAGTCATAAATCAAGAAAAGTTGTACAAAACTCATTACGAATGAATTTAAGTGTCTGTCATGGGTCCTTACAATCGAATTTACATTTAAAAAATAAATTGCTTTTTCGAAATTTTTTTTAAGCTTAAAATTGTAATTTCAATTTAAAAATCAACGTATTAAAACTGTTTTTGCATTATCTTCCCTAGTTTTTTTTTTCCTATAAACCCGGTTAAGTATATACAGTAAAGGAATAATTCTACGTATAGTCACATTAAAATATAAAAAAATATATATGTATATCACTATATTAAAGTGATAAAAGTATTTTTAAAAATTTTTTTTTTTGCAAATATTTTCGCCACGTGATTTAAACAATTCACTTTGAGTAATCCAGTTGAATTAATTCGATTTATAAAAATTCGAAATTTTTAATTGTAATTTAACAATTATAAATTTTTTTTTAAACAACGTGATCTAATTATTAATTTTCATTTTTTTAAATTCAATAAGATACTATTTATTGAGGCAAAACAAAAACTTAAGGGGAAAAAAAAACAAAGAATTTTAATTATGATTGTAATTTAAAGCATGTGTTTTTAAGTTTAGAACAAAAAGAAAAAAAAAATATAATTTTTAATTATTTTAATTAGAAAATATTAAAATATATTAAATTTGTTTTTGAAAATTTCTTAAGAAAACGAAATACATATATATATATATATATGTATATATATATGAAATAACTGTGCTTTAAAAACTTTTCTTTTTGCCCTTTTTCTTGAGTACTTAATTTTCTTATATTTGCGTTTTCAAATTACATAGGAATTTTTATTTCTGTAACTTTTACAATTGCTGATAACACTTTTTCTTCTTATTCTTTGTTTTGTAAGAACATAGTTTGTATCTATGGTATGATGGCATAAAGTTCAAAAGAAAAATTATTTAGCAGGAAATTGAAATATTTTAAGAGAAACACGTGAATCCTTTTTTTTTTTTTTTTTGTAACGATTTTTTTAAGATACATATATTGTTTTATATTTATTTTTATTTTTCATGGTCTATTATATCAGATACAATATCCAATGTTCTATATCTTTTAAATCATTCTAATTTTTCTTTTCTCTGAAATTACTTTACCTTTTCAAATCCTGAAAATCTATATTTTTTATTTAAACTTTTTTTTTTTTTTTTTTTAATATTCGACTCAATCTTTTTTTGCACGTCTATTATATTTCAACATTGAAAAGGTTATTTAAAAATCTAAATAACTAGAAAAAAAGATTTATATTCAATTATCAAAGAAAAACAGCTATGATTACAAGAATATCTAAAGTTTTTTTTATTATCTAAAATAATTTGATGATATAATCTTTTGCTAGAGTTTGTAATGTTTAAAAAAAAAACCTTTCTGATAAGCAAATGATGTACATATGCAGAGGTGTTAGTGTTGAAGATAAAGATTTTTTATTATGAATGAAATACAGTTTTTAAACATGCGTGTTTTAAAATAATAATAAAAAAAAACTTTTTAAGGATTTATTGGATTTTTTAGATTTATATGAATTTACATGATCATCAAAAATAAACTTAGCTTTTTATTTATGGACTTAAGTATGTGTACGTAATATAAAAAGAAAACAGTTTAAAAAAAAAAAAGTAAAAACAAAAATTACACGAGTAAGAATAAAAATTACAAATCTTGTAAAAAAAAAGAAAAACTCACATGTAAAATAAAAAGCATAGAAACAAAACAATTATAAAGTAAAGTTGTAAAAATTTTCTCGTTTATTTTGCTTTTATATTATTTTTTCTTTTGTACTTCTCATAGAATATACGTATATTTCAATAAAAATGAAAAATAAGTATAATTTCAAGTTCGATTACCGTATTATCATCGTATATGATTTTACTTTTGTTTTTATTGAAATATTTTTACTGTCTGCACGTACATATGTGATTTAGGTATGACATTGAAAAATGAACAAAATATATACTTTCTTCAAAAAAATAATTCATAATTTTTAAAATTGATGTTTTAAGTTTAATAGTATCCTGTATCCAGTTGTATTTCAAGAAAAATTTTCAAAATACAGACTAAACAACAAAAAAAAGTATGAATAACTTTATTATGTAAATTGTTTTTGTTTGAAATATTAGTCATGCATGGGGAAAATTTCACAATATACATACATTACTACATATACATATGTATGTACACATGTATGTGTCTCAGTTTATTTTCACAACAACAACTATTTAGAGTTTTGGAATCCTTTAAGGAATACTTTGTAAAGTTTTTTATTATTATTTTATTTTATTTTTTTTTTTTTTTTTTGCAAATTATTTAATTGTAAAAATTTAACGATTATGTTACGAATCACATTTACGAGTATTTTATTATGCCAATTATTTTTTTTTTGTTTGTTCTTAAATTCGAATTAGTCAAATTGTTAATTTTTATATTTTTACATAAAATAAAAAAAAAAATAAATATCCATCATCATAAACAATTAAAGTGTGAAATGAAAATGTAATAATGTTTCCATTTAAGAATATTAATTTAATTATTCGAAAAGATGTTTTAATATCACAAAAATTTAATAATAAAAAATTATTATGATACATTTGAAAGAACCTTTTTAAGATTTTATGGTGCACATAATTGAAAGAAATTATATTCAATTAAAAAAAACATGTTATTTGTTCATTATTAAATTTTTGGTACAATGTCGAAAAATTTTTTTACTTGTACAGAAAATACGAAAATAATATACAATGTACATATGTATGTCATTGTTATGAAAGAGAAAACTTTAAAACATATACAAAAAAAATTAAATTAAAATCTTTTATAGTCTACTTCAAATTTTAAATTGAATCTATTTTTATTCTGCTTCTAGCAAAAATAAATAATAAAAAAAAAAGTAAATAAAAACAAGACAATTGAAAAATGTTTAAAATGTCATTAGATAGTATAAAAAAAAAATATTTGATAATGTGAAATCACCGTAGGCTAAAAGTAAAAAAAATATATAAAACCTACCTTTTGGAGAGTGTATACAATGTTGCTTTATATAATTGAAAAGTATTTAAAGTTCTATTCTATTTACAAAATTTTTTTATTTATGTATTTAATTTTTTCTACTTGATTGCGTTGTGGCTTAGAAATATTCTATTTTATTTCATTTTTTTTTTTTTTCCTTTTTAGGTTAGAGAAATAAATAAAAATTGGTTTCTAGAAATTTTTGTCTATAAAAAGTACCTACCTATGTATATATACTTTTGTTTATTTTTAATAAAATTGAAAAATAAATTGCTTTATTCTTTTTTTCAGAAAATTAAATATGTACATCTGGATATTTCTGTTTAAATTTTGTATTATAAGAAAAATTTAAGAAATTTCTTATCAAAAATAATCTTTATTATCTAAGGGGTTTCACATTAATCAATCAAATATCTTACGTATAAATTACACAATCAAGTATAAAAATCAAATATAAACATGAATCAAAAATTTTAAGGGTTTTATTCTTTCAATTTAAAACACCTGGTGGGTTCACACAATTTCTCAAATTGGAAATTTTTTTTAAGTGTATGTATATGTATCAATAAATTTATTAAGGTGATAAAACCAAAAGATATACATATTTCAAAAAGTCGAGATGTACCTACCTGTTTTAGTTCTTTTGAAAAGAACTTTGACTTATTCAAGCAAATTCAAAATATTCGTAACGACTCTTTCCAAACTTTTGGTGTTTCAGGTTAACCTAAAAAAGTTTTTCTTTTTTTTTTCTTCTCAAAAAATATAGAATATTGTCCACACTACTGCTAAAATCATATCAAATTTTTTTGTTACAATAATCAATCATTCTAATTTTATCAATTATCTTAAGGCATCTAATGATATATACATATAGTATATCAGATCTCAGGTGACTTCCTTGTAATAATCCTTGAATTTATTACGGTGTTATTTGTTTACAGAAAGTTTTATGTATACTATATATTTACTAAAATATTATTTTTAATACGAATACAACTTATTTCAAGAAAATTCATCACATTAATATTTATTATTCTTGAAAAATAATTTTTTTTTTTGGACTCAGGTGATGTACAAAAATTCAATTTATTAATATATATGTATGTGTATAATTAGAAGTCATAAATTATGCTACATAATAATTATATGTACATAAAAATATATATATATATGCTAACAACTAAGAAATTATATTATTTTATTTGAAATATTTTAATACATAAATATTTATAAATAAGATATTCGAAAAAAGAAAAAAAGATTTCTCAGAAAAATTAGATGTTTTCTTTAGAATGAACTGGATGAAAATTTGTTAAATAGAAAGCTCTATTTTTGGTTTAGTAGGACCTTTGAACATCTGTATTAAAATCCAACTGAAAAAAAAAAACTCTACGACCTTTATCTATTGTATTCATGAACTAACAAAGCAATTTATTAAATAAGAATTCTTTTAAAAGTTAATTTTATTGTCAGAAAAATAAGAAGAATTTTTCAAATTTCTAAAGAAAAAAAAAACAGATGTGTACTATAATATGAGAATATAAAACAACATAAAAAAAGAAAATATACATATGTACATATATTTTTAATATAATAATTTTAGAACTAAAATTTGTCTTGTTCTTTTATTTATTTATTTTTAATGTTTTGTTTTTATTTTATTTTATTTTTTTTACTTATTTTTTTTTTCTTTTTAATTGAAATTTTTTCATACTGTTTTCATATTTTACAAACACGTATAAATTACATATACATACATATAAGCTTTACAAATACGGAAAAATAATTATGGAATTATATATAAAATTAAATTCATATAAAAAATCATTTTACAATTTTATTTTCCGGATGGCTAAATAAAATTTTTATATAAAAATTATTAGAATAGTGTCATATTTCCATTAAAGAAACAATTTAAAAAAAAAAATTTTTTTTTTTTTCCACAATAAGTTGAGTTAACAATTTCACATTGAATAAATTCAATTTTTTTTTTTTTTTTTTTTTTGTTTTTTTTTAACATACATAAATGTGTAATATTATATCCTTAAAATTTTGTATCTATCACATTCGAATGTCTGTGTGTCGTGTGGTATTGTATGAATTTTTTTACTTTTTTTTTTTTAATTTTTAAAAAATACACGGTCTGTTGAATAAATAAGAAGTTAGCATTAAAAATGTACCATAAAAATGTTAAATTATTTTATCATAAATAATTAAAATACTTACATTTTATATAAAAATGTATAATTGTTTATTTTTTTTTTTTCTTTTTGTAAAAGTTTTTGGTCATTCAATTAAAATTTAATAAAATAAATTATATACATATAAACTTTTTGTTTGAGAAAATATGAAATGTTATTTTATTTTTTATTTTTTTTTTAAATTTTTCATAAAAAGTATTTTTTGTTTCTTTCTTGTTTTATTTTTCTTTGTTTAAAAAAATTATATAATTATTTAAATAAAAGTCAGATACTTATTTCATTATTTTCAGTGTATTTTTGTTTTAAATATTTTAAACATCCACACGTGTAATTTCATCATTATTTTCATATCTTTTTGTTTCTTTTATTTTTTTTTATTTTTTCAATGACACTAATCCTATTATTAAACCAAATCAACCTATCAATGTCATATTTTTGAAGAGGACATCACTATTACTTTAGAAACAAAGCATTGTTTTTTTTTTTAAATACATAAATATATTGTTTGTTAAAGCACATAGCTTCTACAAAATAAATCAATTATTTTTTTTCTGTTATATTGAATAATAAAATTTTTTACCTGTTGGCAAGCAATATTCAATTTTGTTTTTTTTTTTTTCTAGTTTTCAGAAGAATGGAAATAATGAAAACAAAAAGAGAAAAAGTTACACAAATCACTGTAAAATAATGATTTCATTTTATTGACCATAAATATAAAATACAATAAATAAAGTAACAAAAGAAAAGTATTCTTAAAGCTGTTACACAGGTGAATTAATTTTAATTTGTAATTAAAGGTTCTGACTCAACTGCTTAGCGATTTTTAAGGAGCTTATTGTTTTTCTTAAAATTTAATAGAAGTGAAAAGTATATTCTCACTCCACCACAATCGTAGACTACTTCGAATATTCATTAAATAATTTTCGAATAATAAAGCTTTTGATTTTTTATCGATTTAAGAGCATATACCATTGAAATTTTTTCCTTGGATCCAAAGTACTTAATTGATTGTTTTTTCTCTCATTTCAATTTTTTAAACTTGTAATTACATATATGATGGGAATAAACAACTCTCACCCTCAATTACAATAACAATTTACCATTTTCTACATTGTACTGTAACAGTTGCAACTTCTACTAAAACTGTAATATTAAATGTCATGCAAATTAATAAAAGTGAAAAATATTGGGAAAAAAACACACGCATATGTAAAACGTAAAAAGGAAAAAAACACACGCATATGTAAAACGTAAAAAAAAAACATTAATAAATAGAAAATATAAACTGACGATAAAACGTCTACCATAATGCAAAACCGCACATATATATTTTTACTTTAATCTAAAATACAACAATTCCATCATTCTTTTGGTTTCGTTATCCTTATTGTTAATAATATGTTATTTTTTTTATTTGTACTTTACCATGCACGCACACACATTCATATAGGTACATACCTACATATGTATGTACATTTAATTTTCTTATTTTTATATGAGAAAATATTTGCATAAAATTTAAAATATTTCTCGTTGAAATTCAAAAAGGATATTTGAAAAAAATATATACATATATATAATAAAATTTATTAGCCACCTACATATGTACAAGACAACAAAAAAAGTAACCCAATATTGAAAAGAATTTTGTTTACACGTAAATATTTTTAAAATTGAATTTAGCTATACAAATGTCTCTTAATAAAAAACAATTGTCTTCCGATCCTTTTTTTTTCTTATTTATTTTTTCTTTTAGTACAAAAAAAATAAATAATGATCAAAATTCAATATTTGTAAACGGAAAACTTCTCGTCTAATTATGATTTTCTTTTTCAATTAAAAAAAAAAATTTTATAAAAAATTTGCTCAAGTAAACAATTGAATAACTTAAATTTTACTTTATTTCTTAAAGCTATCTTATTTTGAATATTTCAACAACAAAAAAAAAGAAAAATTCTAAAATTTTGTATAATTCCTAATTGTTAAATAATTTCCTAGAATGATCTAATTTTAATTAAAGATATAGCTAAAATTCCTTTAGGTGTATTTAGAAAATTCCATGATAATAAAAAAAAAAAACTTGAGCTCTTTTTTGGTTTTGGAAATTTAATGAATATTAATTAGAAAGAAAAAAAGTTGGCCAATGAAAGTAGACTCTTTGAAAGTTACTTTTATAGTGTATATACGTAATACATATACATAATTTGAAATTCAATGTTTTCTAATTTGTTATGTAAATAAAAAACCTGAATTTCTTTTCCATGATTAAAGATTATAATTTTGTAATTTGATTGCTTAAAGGAAATGTATAATATTTTCAATTTGTTTTTTTGTTTTTTTTGGAATCATTTTTTTTTTTTTGCTTTTGTTTTTTATGTTTTCTGGTTTCATCAAATGTTCTTTAAAAATAATATTTTGTATTAAGAAATGAAATTATCACATTGGTAAAATCTTGGTAAAAAATGAGCCGTTTATTTTGAAAGTGGGGTAAGTCCACTTTTAGTAAAAAATGAGATAAAGTAATTTTCAGATGAAGATCAATATGTCCTTTCAACTATTTATAATATTAAAGTTATTATATAATACTATGCCATATAATTTTTTATCAAAATTAACCTGTTATATGAAAGTTGTATGGGAACTGAGATAAAAAACCTTGAATATCTTGAAACAAAACCGAATGGACTCTTACCCCACTTTCAAAATAAACGGCTCAAATATTGACAAACAAGTAACTATTTCCTTCATATATAAGATATTAACGTGGAAAAATTACCTTGTTATTTTTCATTATTCAACAGATTCTACGGAAACTAAGTTAAGCAAAAAATTATTTTCAAAGTATCATAAAAATGGCTTTTATCGGTTTCAAAATAGAAGCACTTAATTTGGCATCTTAATAATTGATTCAAGTCAATAAGTCAATCCAAGTATTATGTATTGGCAAAGCTTGCTTGTAAAATTGACATAACCATTAAATAAACAAACTGAAAAAAGTAACAAATATCAAAATGTGAATTAACCTTATAAAATAATTTCATAAAAGTAAATTCATAAAATAACTTTTTTACTACACATACAGTCAGAACAAAAAATATAACCCAAATTTTATAAAAGATTTTCAATATAAAAGTTATACCTGTATAAAATTGGCTATAAGAATAAGTGGATTTTATTTTCAAAATAACAAAACTCTTAATTTTTGGTAATAAATAAGGCTCTCATATAAAAGGATAAAAAAATGACTTTTTTGAATGTAAAAATTACCGAAAATATTTATGGCTTTTTTGTAGAAATTTTTGATATGTTTTTCAAAATTCTTATTTAAATTCCCATATCTTTGAAACATTTATAGCTAGAGAGTCATCCATGGCCAGTTTAAGAAAAGCAAAATATTCTCAACAACTTTTCAGAAGAAATCGAAAGAATGTATGTATTATACGCCGTGATTTATGAAAATAAACGTGAAAAGAAAAATACATGGAAAATTTAAAACGCTCTCTTGTGGGAAATTTTTGCCATGAATTGCGTTACAAATTTTTTTTTCAATTTTATGTTCTTTTTCACTTATTTTTGATTATTTTGTTAAGACCAAAAAAAAAAACTTTACTTTACGTATGATATAATTAACATTTCATTTGGTTTGTTTGTTTGTAATAAATTTTTGAAATATTTAAAAGTCTAAAATAGTTTTACCGTTGTAAAATAATGAATTGAAAGCAGTTTGGAAGAATGTCCAAAGTGAAATTTCCGGATATATTGCTCCGATTAAAGTGCTATATAGACCAAAAGAAAGAAAAACAAAATGTTCATTAGGAAAATGTAAAAAAAAAAAAACGAAATTCACCAAAAATACAGTTATGAAGTTTGACCTTTGTACGTTAGATATAATATAATGGTATCCATTCATTTTGTTCTCTGACTGTATTTCCATTTTCATCATAAATTTAATGTGTATTTTCAATTCATGTCAATTTTATTATTTACCAAAATTAATTTACAAAATTTCAAATTCACAAATTCACAAATTCACTCGTATGTACTCGTATTTTTCAAATAATTTTAATAAAATCAATCACTATAAATTTTACATGTATGGTAGGTATATAGGTAATTTTATTTATTTACTATGCGGTTCGTTACTTCGAATTTTATTAATGTTATTTATTACTTTGAAGTTTGAAGTAACACACATTATATGGATTTATGTTACGCACATGTATTCTATGAAAAAGAATAAAAAAAGTAATAAAATTATTGAAGAGAAAACTTCTACGGGAAATTTATTTTAGCAAAAAAAAAAAAGTGGTAAATATTTTTGGTTTAGATATTTTCAATTTATAAATTTAAAATATAAATATTTCTTATAGTATGTATTTTAACCAGCAATTAAATTTAACAAAATCATACATGAAATTTAACACAAATTTATCAATTTTTTTTTTGTCTTTTGAATTTAATATGTGACAATAAAATTTAAAAGAAAAATTACGGTAAAGTGTAATTTTTATATAAATAATGTGTTATGTCTATTCATTGTAACATTGCAATATTTTCTCAATAAAGATTCGTAAATTAATTGAAAAAATAAAAAAAACTTAAAATGTAAATAAAAACTTCATATGATGTGTATAATATATGTACATCAATCTTATTAATCAATATTAAATACTTTGGTCTATTTGATCCTTTAAAATGTTTAATTAATTGTCGAAATTTCTCGTGTGATATGAGAATTCATTTTTGATGTTTTTTTTTTTTTTTGTTAAAACAACAAAATTTTTGCACATTTTTCTTTATAAGTAAACCACTTTAATTAAAAATAGTTGAAATGATTTTCATAGAATTTCATTGCTAATGAAACGTGAAGAATCACATGAAAAGTTATAAGTTAAATTTTTTGTAAATTTGTGTACTTTTATGTACATATATACTTATATGTATGTAATATGTATATAATTTTATCTACCTTTGATGCAAATTATTATTTAAAAAAGAAATTGGTACTTGGGGAAATATTCCTTGTCTTAAAGTTGTATTTTATGTTGAAATATTTTAAAAAGTGTTTTGGATATATTTAGGTATCAGATATCATGAAATTCTATGAAATTAAGTAGGTAAATCAAAACATCAAAAGAATGGCTATGAAGTTTTGAACAAAGTAAAAAAAACAAAAGAAACAAAAAAAGATCTTAAAGAAAAGTTGGTACTTAAGACTATGAAAATGATGCTTTACAGCCAAGGGGATGTTTTTGTTCTTATTTAACACTTTCAGTATGGCTTTGTTTTTCTTCAGAAGTGCCTAAAAAAAAGAATCTGTTTTCTTTTTTAAGATGTTATTGTGTTAAAGGATCTAATTTTTTGCATACATATATGTACATACATATAATCAAAAAGTTTAAAAAGGAAAATAAATAGCCCTGGGACAAAGGACGAAAGCCATTCAATTGGGAAAATTCAGATACCTATTAATAATTCATTTAGATTTTCCAACATTTTCTCATCAATATAGGTATGTATAATCATCAATGATTAGAAGTAGTAACTAAGAGCAGCGGGCGACATGGCATCCGAATGATCGAATGTCGTTTTTCTGTTCTTAGCTACTAAAAATACATATACTTATATATGTCCTATTGGAAGGGTTAACTAACAAAAACACTGTGTTTCACTTAGTTTAAATTTTTAATTAAATTTAAAATCATTTTTGGAACTATAAAAAATATGTTGACATGCATGGTTTTCTAAATTGCTTTCTCATCCTCTTCATATCGCTTTTTTGAAACATTGAGGTAGATTTTTCCTGAAAAGCAAATAAATGAAAAGAAATACATAATTGAAAATTTTCTAAACATTCTTTTAAGTATTGCTGAATTCCGATGAATCCACCGTACATAAAAGGAACTTCCAATTGAACACTGGATTTTAATAAACCAGTACCCGAATCGGAAGTCCCTATTAAATTACGATTATCTTATCCTGAAAAAATTAAAAGAGAATTAAAAAGAAAAAATTTACAAAATAAAGGACTATTTTTTTTTTCTTCATTTTCTTATTTTGTTAATCACTATAATTGAATAAATAAAAAACAAAACAAATAACCAAAATATTCTTTTAATAGACTAGACAAAAATTCAATTGAATACCACAAAATAAACAAAATCAATTGTGTAATTCCATTTCTCTTCCCATCTCCTCAAGTGATAAAGCAGTAAATAGTTAAAGTAATTCAATTATATTTTTTTTTTTTGTAATCTCAAATAAACCGATTTTTTCATTTTGTTTAACACAAAATTTGAATCTAATTTTGCTAATTGTGAATATTCGTTTGATTATATCATTCGCAAACTTTATTTTTGTTTCCCTATTTTGTCTCCCTATTTTTATCGAATTGTTTTTTTTTCTTTTCTGATAATTCGGAAGCCTTTTTCGTTTAAGCTATTTTTTTTCTTCATATTTTCATATAATTAAATACAAAGAATATAATTTATGTGTAATAAAAAGTATTAGATGTTACAATAAAATAAATTAGTATATTGTATCCTTTTTCTAAAATAATAATTATTTCTTAAAGTTTCATTCTAGAACGTTTCTGTTTTTTTTTTCAATAATCTAAATGAGAAATTTTCTCAGCACATTTATTCCATTCTAAGCAACAACAAAAAACATTCTAAGAAAAAACTTTGAACATATCCATAAATATTTATTTTTTAATGTTTCTAAACTTTATAGTGTCATAATATTATTATCGTTGTAATTAAGTAATTTCTATGATATCTTTGCATAGTACTAAAAAAAAACCCATTTAAATTATGCATTAATTTTTTCTGGAGTAAAATTTTGGTAATGAAATATTCTTTATTGAAAATTCAATTTATTTAAACTACCCTAAAGTCAATAAAGTCAGCAATATAAAAAGCATGATTCATTTAATTTCCAAGAAATTGATACGATCTGAAAAAAGCAATACAAAATTTCTACAAATATTGCTTAAACTTACTGAATTTTTAAGTATACGAGTATAAAATCCGTTTTTTTTTTTTTTAAATAAAAATATCACAGTGTCAAATTTATGTTTTTGGCACATTATTAAATTTAAAACTTGAAAACATTAAACTAAATTACTTGATACTGTGACATGACATTTTTCTCAAAGGATTTTCAATTTAACTTAAAAAAAAAAAAAAAGAAAATAAAGGAAATGTGTAAAATGCCAACATGTAATTTAACTATAATGATGATTTTGCAATTTTTATTTTTGCATTCATTTTAGTTTTTACGAAAAAAGGAAAATGTGCATTAAAAACAATAATAAAATCATTTATCACTTCTACTTATTATTTCCTTTCATAAAAATTAAAATAATAATTTCATTGGGTAGATACTATATACGATATCTAAATTCAATGTTCTATGAAATATACATAAAATATCATTTATGTATTTACAAAACTCATCATTTTTTATATTATACATATGTGTATATACTAACTAATACACATTTTAGGTAAATTGGTTGAAAGCCAAAAAAGCATTAAAATAATTTTTATTAATATAAAATTTACAATATCATTTCTTTTGCAACACATTGTATAAACGATGAAATTAAGTACATACGTACATACATTGTATTTTATTCAATAATAAAAACTCATTTCCATTTAATGTATTCAATTTAGAAGAGAATTTATTTTAATACATTAAAAAAAAAAAATTACAGAAAAAAAATTTTTTTTCTTTATTAAAAGGATCAAAAAAATAAAAATAAAATGAGTAACTGAAGTGTGTTTAGAAAATTCAAGGGAAAAAAAAAATGAATTTACAATAAATTAAATTCTTATACGACAAAATTTTTTGTTATTAAAATGTAAATTACCTAATTTGATGTATCATTTAAATTTAGCATACATACATATGTACATTATTTTGGCAATACTTAATTTTATTACATTTTCGTGGCCTCATTCTAAAATATAAGGAAAAAAAAAATTAAGTTAAATAATTTTTAACGAAATAAAAAATAATCGATTTCTCATTATTTTTTCGTAATAAAAACAATAAAACAAATTAAAAACATGAAATTTTTTTTTCCTACGGCAAAATTTATACAAAATTTATATTTATCAAAAGAAATTGAAGAAAATTTATAAACTTTTTCTATTTAGCAAAATTTTCATTATGATTATGGTGTACAATATATTGTATATGGGTATTGTAGGGAATTTTCACTTCATTAAACTTTA
This sequence comes from Bombylius discolor, assembly GCA_939192795.1. Taxonomy (NCBI): domain Eukaryota; kingdom Metazoa; phylum Arthropoda; class Insecta; order Diptera; family Bombyliidae; genus Bombylius; species Bombylius discolor. The sequence goes on along the minus strand of OW584241.1, from coordinate 12,668,687 downwards.
AATATAGTTTTTGTTTGTTTTCTATTTTAATCAGAACTTTTTAGCTTTAAATATTCTATTTTTATTTTTTTTGTTAACAAAGAAAAACAGTTAAATATAGTAAAATCCTTTCGTATAAGGAATTTATAGTTTTTATTCAAGCGAAAGTAAATATGCCTATATATAATAGTTTTGTTTACTTGTCAAATAATAAATTTTCAATACGTAAATAAAATTCTACCATTTTCTTCTACATATTTTTAAAATTTTAAAATGTAAGTATATAAAATTCTAAAATACGTTTTATGAATTCAAATCAATTTTAACACTTCGTTCTATTTTTAAGTTTTACGTAGGTATGTACGAACATAAATTTTAACGTACCACAAAATGTTACATTTTTTGACTCCATAGAAAAGTATGTTCCCGTAGGACTAGGAAGCTGAAATTTGGGTAGGATATTCTTTGAAGGATCTACTAATGTTTAATCGATCCAATACAGCCCGAAATATAAGAGTTCAAAGTTAAAAAGTCACACATATTTCATACCAAAATTTTTTATGTAAAAATTCATAAATATTAAATTATTTTATTTTTTAATTTTTATATGGAGAAGGATATGTGACTTTTAAACTTTAAACTCTTATATTTCGGGCTATGTTGCACCGATTTGTGTCAAATGCAATGCATTAAGCCAAAAATAATTCAAAAATTAAAATGTAAACTTTTTTTTAAGGATTAGAGAATGATTGAAAGAGGAGGAGAAAAACAAGTTGTTTTTCGGAAAAATGCCTTTTTTAAATTTTTTATCCTATAACTCTTATCATAGTGAACAGATTTTTACCGTTCAAAGTTCATATAATATTAGACCCTTCAACGAATATTTTAGCCATATTAAAGCTTCCTAGCCCTACGGGAACATACTTTTCTAAGAAGTCAAAAAATTTAACATTTTGTTATGTTAAAATTGATTCTCGTGTGTGTTTTCTGTTTGGCGCCCCGTTGCAGGGATCGTTTTGGTGTCAAAGGAGAAAATGGCGACTAAAATACTACGCAGAAGAATACTGTCCCGAGATATTAAACTTTGGAAAATTTTTGACGAAAACAGTTCAAAATTGAACAAACTCTCTTTTTAAATTGTTCAATTCTATACAGAAAAGAACAAAACCAACAAAATAAGATCTTACAATTTATTCAAAACAAATCGGTATTGAACAAAAGAATAATAATTTATTTTATTCAATAAATATAAATTGGTTTTGTTTTTCACTTTCAATACGTTCAAACGCAAACCTTTTGGACTTTTTTTTCTATTAAAATTCAATTTCTATGCAAATTAAATTGTACGGAAAAATACATAAAAGGAAATAAATGATGAAAAACAGTAAGGTAAGATATACTTCGGTTTGTATTTATTTGTATATTTTATCTTATATCGTAATTGCATTTTTACATTTTCAATTAATTTCTTTTCTTTTTTTATAAATAAAAAGACTATAATTCCATATGTCTAGTCACACGTGGGAGAAAAAAAAGTTAAAATTTATTGTTAAGAAAGTGGGTCTCTGAATAATTTGAATTTAAAATTATTTTAATATTTTTAAAAATTGAAATAAAGAAAACTATAGTATTTGTAAGAATTTAAAAGTGTTCAAATTGAATCTTTTTTTTTTTTTTTTTTTTTTTTTAAATAATTTTTCTATTTGTTAAACAAAAATAAATCTTAAATAATATATTCACATAACTTAAGGACTTAATAATGTCTCATTTAATGTAGTCATATTCTTACTTTATTATATTTTATAGCCTCATTTTAATAAAAAACAAAACAAAACAAAAACAAAAAAACATATCTAAGTATAATAATATTCTAGTACAAAACTTTTTGCCTCAATAAAAAAAAACAGCAACAAAAATTCTTAATTCATCTCATTTAAATTCACAGTTGGTTATATTTTTGATACATTATAATACACATATCAACTTCATCACCATATAATTATGGTAAATATATATATTTTTTGATCCTTGTAATTCAAGATACCACATACATACATATGTATGTCCATCAAATTTATATTTCAACATAAACATACAACTTTTTTGGTTTTTTTTTATGTTAAGGTCATGTGTGTTAAATTTCAATATAATCTATTTTTTCTTTTAGAAGAAAAAAAAAAAACAATTTTTTGTTATGATGATACACTTTTTTATACTTCTAAGGAAAAGAAAGATCATTAACAAAGAAAATGACATACAAATGTATATTTTATTGATACGGATTCTTTTTTTTATTGTATATTTTATGAATTTATTTTTTATTTTTTCTTGTTTTTTATTTTATAACTTTTTCATTAGATACAAGAAATATAAAATTAAAAATATTTACAAAATTTCACAATTCAATGTAACTGATTAAAATTGAAAAACTTATTCTTGCATAGATACTTTCAAACGGAACGTATTCAAATATGAATAATAAATTGATAATTATGTACAAAAGTACATAATTTAAAAATTTATTATTTTGAATAATAAATTATTATGGTTACTGACTAATTATACCTATAGAATAAAGAGAAAAAAGTATCTAACTTCTGTTCTAATCTTCATTAAACTTTTATTACCTGGCAATTAGCGCAATGATACGATATACATATGTATGTAGGTATTTTTCAAAAATGATGTATTTTCTCATCAATGTAGGTACATATGTACATATGTATTTCTGTTTCCTACAGAATATATTTTACATCAGAATCACAGTTCTACTACACAAGTTTGAAATGGTCCCAGCGGCTTTATATTCTAGCGCTTCAAAAAGAAGCGTATTGGAAGCGCTTCTTCGTCATAGTTTTTTAGGAGCTCTTTTGAAGCTCTTATAATTTGTACACTAAATACACTAGACTCTAAAAGATATTACGAAATAGTCTCATTCTTTTGTGTGAAGTGATTAGTTCATTAAAATAACTAAGTATTTTTTTTATTAAGGTTAAAAAAATAAACTATTAAAAATTAATGAATTAATAAAAGTTATTCATTTACGTTATATTAGAAATTGAAAAATTTTTATTAAATAAAAACACCACAGAAATTCCAGAAAAGCTTTAAAAGCATCTAAAAATGTGAAGTGCTTCTAAAGCGCTTTCATCTGAACAGAGATGAAACGCATCAAAAGCGCTTTTATGGGAGAAAAAATGAAGCGCTTCCTTCTGTAGACATCTAATGTTAAAAAAGAAATGAAGCATCATACAAAGCTATTCGAGCGCTTCATTAGCCGCTGGGGTGTTCCTGAAATATTAACCAACACCTGAAAATATATACATATGTATGTATGTATTTATAGTATGTATTCCATGTGTTTTAAATTGCTTATAAAGATGTTAAATAATTGTCATTACAAATTTTCTAAAATGTTTCAAGAACAAAAGAAATATAAGTTTTAAAATTTTTAAAATACCTTGTGCGATAAACATTCTACAAATTCCCCATATACATACGTGAATTCTTTTACACATGTGTGCTTTTTATTGCACTAAATAGATACAAAGTACTTTTATTATTATTTTGTTTCAAATTTTTATGTTAATTTTAAAAATATAATCACACAATAAAAAAACACAACGTATAATATTTTACACATATTTCAAATTAAATAACCTGAATTTCATAGAAATTTTTTTCGTCAAAAAATTCATAATTACGTTTTCCACTTAAGATTTAAATAAAAACAAAAAAATCGATTCTCTAGAAATTTATCCTTATAAATATTTTTTTTTTTTCAAAGAAAGAATTTTTTTTAAAAAGAATAAAATAAAATTTTCTAAAGAAATTAATAAATTACAAATTATGAATTTAAGGAAAAATATAACAATTTGCAAGTCATAATTTTCTTTATGCGACTTTTATTTTTATTTTTGTATGTCACATGCAACATGCTGAGAATTATGATAATGGATACATCATTAGGGATGCATTACAAGAATATTTTATTTACATAATAAAATTATGTGGTACATTATTTTATTGTTTATTTACTTTCATAATTACTTGTTTTTTTTTTAAACCTTGTTTTTCTTTAAAAGAAGGAGATAATTCCTAAACGACTAACAAAACTCAAAAAAAAAAAGAATTTAAATTAAAAATTATTATACACAAGAATACAATGTGCTTTAATGAAATTTTTTTCAAATATGTAGTTATTTTTTAATACGATTATATCCATTTTTTTTTATAATTAGGAAAAAAATTTATATGCTATTCACCCAGAAATTTTATGCAGTTTTCACAGATTTTCTTGTAATTATTACAATTTATAATTGAATTTTTTTTGCTTTTTTAAAACTAAAAAAATTACTTTAAATATGTTTTCGTACACCATACAGTAAACGTGTAATAAAATTCGGGCGATAAGCAGTCGACAACGGGGTACTGACTGACAAAATTTGCTAGCTACTACCACGGCAATACTTCATAACTATTATTTTGACATACATTATTTAGATAATGACTTTTTCTTGGAACAGACTGTGCTACTATCGAGTTAGGTAGCATCTGAATAAATAATCAGTACTTCAACTGCCAACTAAACTTAGGTGACAGCTAAGTGCTAATCAGAGGTGAAGAAATGCAAATCTCTTTATTATCTTCCTGCTAAAGTTAGCTACAAGATAGTTTGAGACTGAAGAAATTGGACATAAAACTAAAAATCACATGGAAATTATCAGACAAATCTCGACTTTACAGCTTCAAAAGTTCAAAATTAGATTTTAGTTAAATTATAGTTCTATAAGTTGATCACAAGCGGAAATACGGTTGTCGCTGATAGTAGTAGTTATATGCAATTTTATAATAAAATGTAATTTTTTAAATTTTGACAAGAGATTTTATGGTCGGAAGTCCATTGACCATCGCTCATAGTCGCAATTCTGTTTCAAGTTTAATATGTGCTTTACACTCAAAAATACATATGTATTTTTCTCAAAATAATAATTTTTTATGTGAAAATATGTTTTAGTTATTTTTTTCAGTACTACATTTGTCACAGTAATAAAAGTTCAACATTGGTATAAAATGCAGCGAAATGTACGTACATATACATATAGTACATATGTATACCTATACTTTAATTATTTTTAAAGAAAATTTCTTAATCATGAAAATTGTTTACTTTTAAATTCATACATTATATATATAGAGATAAATTCAATATTTTGTCAGAAGCAAATTTAATTCTTCCCACTTCAAAATCATTAATTTTCCTATAATGATGTTTGTGTTTTTATGATTTAAAAAATAAAAATGTAATTTAAAAAACAAAAATAATAATAATAAGTAATAAAGACATTCACATGTTTTTCAAACTGACAATAGTAATGGCCAATTATTTTTCCAAGCATTTTTTTTTTATTCTGTTCGTAGATACATACTTCAACACATATACCATATATGTTCTACTTTGTTCCAAAAGATTATCTCTAACAATGTGCGTAGAATATATATTTATTATTATTATTATTATTATTGAAGTTATAAATGAGAAGTATTTTGAAAAAAAAGAAGAAAAAAAATGTAATAAAAATGTATGTTGAATTTTTTTATTCTTTGTTTATTACACATGCCTTCATTAGGATTGTTTTACTACATTTAAATACACATAAATCGTGCATATAGGACCAAAAACATCTATGAATGTAAGGAAGGATATACATATGTACAAAAAATATGAAATTTGTACAATGTACAAAAATTATATTTTCATAATAAGATTAAATTGTCATTTGGTGGTTAATACAAAAAAATGCTCTTTTGTTTTGATTATTCGTCATATGAAAATATCCATCATCTAACATTCTCTATAACAATATTTAGAGAACATGTGCTGAAATGATACAAATATTATTTAATTGATATACATATAGTATATACGTACTACATAATAATTCAGATGTATATAATACATTTTAAATGGATCCAAAATTATTATACATAACATATATATTTTATATAATTTGTATTCATTAATTATCTTTTGTTATGTGTTTTGTGTAATGTAAGTGTATAAAATGTGTAGTTATATTAACGTAAGATTAATTTGTATACTATCCATATATATACATACGTATTACATATACGTATGTGTGGGATATATTTATGGATTGAATTCTTAATTTGAATCTGTAATCAAAAAATAAACGATAATATAAAAGAAAATCCTTACTCATGAATAGTTATTAAATTACTATAGAAATATTATACTTGTATATTATCACTTATTGATTTCCAAAAAACGTTTTCATTCCTATTTAACTTATTTGCCATCATTTCAAGGATGAAAAATTTCCTTTATTAAATAGTAAAATAGAAAATAGAGTATAATTATTTAATTAAATACATTAGAAAGTAATAGATAATATGGTTGGTTTATCACTAACTTTTTTTTTTATTTATTTTTAGAAAAAGATTCTTTGTAATATCATGTAATTAAATTTTGTAGAAGACTAAATAAATAATTATGATAATACAAATATTATTCAGATAAATTAAAGGTTTTTTTTTTTTTTTTTAATTTATAAGTAGTCTAAGACAAATTAGATCATCTTACCGTGGGCATTCACAAGAAAAAATTTTTGCAAATGTTTTTTTTTTCAAAAACACGTCATCGTAATTATACGCTAAGTACAAAGGTACACACACACATAAGTAGTAATTTAATATAAAAATTTCACAATAAGACTATTGTGTCGTATATCTTTCTTGAAATTAAAAAAGTTATATATAGAATACTTGAAACGATATACAAATACTTTGTAATCAAACTACCTACATACGGATAGTACACAGATTTTTTATAGAATTTTGTTTTTTCTTTCATAAAATCAATAAATTAATTACACATTATTTTTAAATAAAATATACGCTTTTATTTTTTGTTTATTTATTTATTATTATCACCTAAAATTCATTGTATAATTAATATGATTTTAATTTAATTTCGATTATAAACCTTTTTGTTGATCATTATGTTTCGTGAAATTTTTTCAAAGGTTTAGAAAATGAAATTTAATCCTTTAAAATTTAATTAATACTTTTTTTTTTTTCATCTGTAAAATGATAATTTATTTAATATATAGGTACTTACTTTTAATTTCTTTATCATTAATATTTTACGCACTTAAGCTCATTAAAAAATTATTCAAAGAAATTTTGTCATTTTAGAAAATAAAAGTAAAAACAAAAGAATCTGAAGATGAAAACAATCTACGTTCTTTTTTCTCATATTTTGTTTACAGATTTACAGAAAATATGAAATAAAGTATGTATATTTTCTTGTGTTATAAAATTGAGGTTTGATAAAACTTATGTATTTATCATTCTTATACTAAAAGTATAGAAATATGTACATATATATTTACATGTGTATGTAGATTGTTTCTTTGAATACTAAATGATACTACAAATAATTATCATGAAGATGAACAAAAGTTTGTGTAGAGAAAAAAATGTTTAGGATCAAACTTTATTCAATAAGGATGCAGGGGAAACTTAATACTTTCTAAGATGCTCTTAACTTATACATATCTCATACTTACATGTTTGGGAGTTTTGAGATTAAAACATCAAAGTGTGATTTTTTGGCAGTGTTTTAACGAATCGTCTTGTTTTCTAAAATATTAAATAGTTTTCATTGCCTCCTCTCTTTTCTACTGGTATTATTTTTTTGTTTTTTTTTCTTTTTCTCAATAAAAGTTACCTTTGCGGTATTCACTTAATGCATGATGCAAAAGTAAAAAACCCCGTACATTGTAATAAATCAACTAAATTGTTGTAAATTTTCATTTAATTATCTATTCTAAATCCAGGATATTAATTCTATCTTTTAATAAATTGAATTAAACAATTGAGATAAGTTAAACAGTTATATAGGTATTTGTTATTGTAAATTGTGTTTTTTTGTTTTTATGTTGTTTTTTTTTTTGTTTTTACAAATATTATCAGCATAAATAACAAAAGTAATAACATCAATTAAATAATATCATAATGAATAGTTCATGACAACGAACTTAAGAATAAATTGTAAACAACTCGTGCATAAGATACTTATAAACATATTATGATGACATACAGTTTTTACAATACATATGTTATAGGAACGTATCTATATATACATAGAATATTTTAAAAGATACTTATACTGTACAATATGTAAAATCATTTAATTTTTTTATTTTTTCCTTCTTTATAACTACGTTTTTCAATATTTTTCTTTTTTTTTTTCTATTAAATTCATTGATTATAATTTTTTCTTCTTAATCAAAAACAAAAAAAATTAAAACATGAAAATATTGAGAGAAAAAAAGAAAAAACAAAACAAAAATTTATGCATGAATAATAAATAAGGCACGCTTTCTAAATAAAATCACATAATGTTTATTACTATTTTTCCAATATAAATACTATCTACTTATTGTATATACTTACAATATAATATTATAATCTTGTTAATCAAGTTTATAAATTTTAATTACATTTTAAAAGGCACATATAAAGTCATCTTTTATTATAATAAAAATAAAAATGAAAAATGTAAAAAAAAAAAAGAATAAAAAAACCAGAAAAAGAAGAATTAAATAGTTATAAATTTTTTATAAATATAAAATATCTCATTCTAATTTTCAAAATATTTTTATTAACATTAATTAATACAATACAATTAAATGCGTAATGGTTTATGTAATTTTTTTGTAAATAGAAAAAAAAAAATGTTTACCCATATCACAGATTATGATTCTTGCGAATTAGAATTTCGAAAATGGAATTTGGGCTTTAGATTATGTATATCAAAATGCCATTCGAAATTAATTTTGATTCTTTCTATTATTGAAAATGAATTCATATCGATTTTGTATTTATCTTATCATCACTTTATTATAATTATAATGCAATCCAAAATCAATGACAATATGAATTTTATAGCTGCTCTGTACCAGAATGTAATTGATTTAAAATTGATTTCACTAATTGTATTAATTTCTCAATCGGGAAAATATAAAGGATCCGAATGTATCTCGAAGCACTCTTCTTTTAATTTTTTCTTCATTGTATTTTTGCCGATCTTCTAGAAATTTCTGAAATTAAAAATTTAATACACTCTCCAAAGTTAATTTTGAAAAAAAGTTGTAAATTGTTGACATACATTATATATAAAATAGCTATTTTCATGAAAGATATTTTCAAAAAAAAAAACTTTTGAACGAAATTAAGTAAGTAAAAACAATTCGATCGAAATGTTAAACCGATCTCAAATTCGGTCGAAATTGACTTTTGGTTTCAATTACAATTCGATCGAAATTAGTGACATAGATGATTATCATATTTGAAAGCAACATATCAAACAAATTTTAAATTATTTTAGAATTTTCGAAGTCAATTCACAACTATTTTATAACAAATGTCTACCTGAACTATAATGAATTGTTAGATCATAATGTTTAGGTTATTTGGTGCATTTGGTAGATTATAAATATCATTCTGTATGAATTAATTCAAAAAATTTATTATATTATTAATTTTATAATTTATTTAAATTAAAGTAATATTGAATTAATTGTTTTAGAAAAATTTTACAAGAACTTTAAACGATAATTGTTTTATAATAAATTCAAACTGAAATTTAATTAAATATTTCCAGTTAAAACAAAATCAGGGTTCTCTACAAAAAAAAAAAAAAAAAAAAAAATTCTTTTTATTAATCAGTCAAATTTCATTTTGAAAAATTCAATTTACTTAAATATTCGAATAAATTGAAACAAGGAAATTTGTGTAATTAATTATTAATTATGATAAAAACAAAACACTTTTTCATAATAAATTTATTTATAATATTTCAAGGAAGTTCTAATATCATCTCTGGGAGCGAATATTTAATAAAGAAAATATGATCTAAAAAAAAAATGAATTTCCTAATTAGATATAAATTTTATATTATTCATTATTAAAACAACAGATAATTTTTAATAAGGAAGATATACTTTGTTGTCATTTCAATATCTTTCGAAGTTATCATTTAATTAAATTAAATAATCAAGAAATTATCTTGCATAAAATTTTAAACCCTTTTATTATCCTTAAGAAAAATTTATAACTTTGTACATAATTGAAAAATATGATATACCTATACTTAATAAAATAACGTGAAATACATAAAGTATATTTTTGATAAAATAAATATCCTTGAGTGTTTATAAAGATTTTTATAAGATAAAAAATAAATGCTAATTGATACACTTCCATCGTAATGATTTAAAGTACGTAATAACAATAATTTATGTCATTAAAATATAATTTGATTTTCTGTAAAATTCTAATGTTCTTTTTCTGCTTTTCTTTTTTTTTTTTTTTAAATTATAAGATGAAGTTTCATATTTTTATTTTCAACATAATCTACACAGAATATTAATGAATGCTCATTCACCTATAAGAACAATTTTTTTATTTGATTTTATTTGAATTTAAAATCATAGATTTAATATATGTAAATCGGTGTTGTTTTTTTTTTTACATTGAATAAGAAAAATATTAAATTTTACCCTGTTTTTGGTTAAAAAAATATAGATAATTTGTTAATGATCATAATTTTAGTATAAAGTCAATTAAAATACTTTGATTCCTTTATTCTAGCCAAATTTTTATCTTGAAAATTATTAATTTTTTAAAAATAAAAAATTTTTATTTTTTTTTATTTTTGGAAAAATTCCAAAAGCTAAATGGTTTTACGGATTAAAGATATACAGAATTCAAACATTTAAACTTCCTAAATATTTGATAAAAATTATGTATAATGGGTATAAGGATGAAAATTTTTTTACAAATATTTTATTAACAAAGAATGTAATTTCCGTTACATATCACATTTACCTTAAAGCAATCACATGTGTATTTATCATATGAAATTTTTGTACATGTGTTTTTTTTTTCTCGTTTCTTTTTTCATTGTTGTTATAATTTATAACCTCTTTTAATATCGATTACATGAATTTATATATGTTTGGCTTAATGGTTATAAATATATAATTTCACAGAATTTTAGGTATATAAAAAAAAAATGTATTATCAAAAATTTCTGAAAAATCTCATAATTAATTTTTTTTTTTAAATTTATGAAAATTATGAAATATGTATACTTGAAAATAATTAAAATAATGCGATTAAAAACAGTAAAAGTATATTTTAATGAGATATTAATATGTATAAGCTATTAATACGGGTAAAAAATAATAAAATCCCATGATAAAAACCTTGTACATGTATGTTTTTTTTTTTTATTTATTAAATTAAAATGCGGGTGTACTATATATAGTAAATGAAAGGTAATTGACCTTCATATTAAATTCATTGATAATATTTTTAAAAAAATTTCTACTTTCAAAAAGAAAATTTATTTAAAAGAAAAAAAAGATACAAAAACAAACCGTAAAAAGGTAAAGTGAAAAATTCATTTAAAAAAGATACATGTAAAAATTATTCACATACTATATATACTTATATGTTACACGTTTAAGGGTAGATGACTTTTTTTAAAAACAATAGATATTTACGCTCATGTCATTAAGTTTTTTTTTTTTTAATTAAAAAACAAAAAACAAATATCAAATATATTTTTTTTTGTTTTGCTTGAAGAATTTACAAAGATCTTTGAACTTATTTTTTAATAACAAAACATTTCTATTTTATTTAATATCTTAATATTATCTTTTTTTAGATATTTCATTGACCTCTTGAATAATTTAAGGATAAAATTTTTCAATTAATATAAGAACAAAGGCATTTTATTTATTTATTTTTTCGTATGGTTTAATTTGTAATCTCTTCTAAAGTTATATTGTTTTTTTCCCACATCGTGAATTTTAACATCTTAAAAGTGAAAAGTGCATTAACATATTTTGTAAATTTAATTGAAGATTCAAGTAAAACAAAAAAAAATAAAAATGTTATTCACTGCTGAAAATAATTGACATCATATGATTTGAAGTATAAAAAAAAAAATATTATGTGTATTTTTTCTATTGTTAAATTGTCACGACTATGAAAAGAACAATGAAAAATATTTAATTCTATTGAAAATAAAAATTCTTGGTAAAAGTCGTTGAACAGGAAATCTTTAGAAATTTACAAATTAAAGATTTATGTTTTTATATATCTTTTTTTTTTCTATATCAAAAATTTGAGTAAATTCAACGAACGTGAAAAAATTATTAGCTATAGATAAATCTTTAAGAAAAAAGATGGAATCGTAGGAAAAATTTCTGAATTAATGATGTCAAAAGTTGAAAAGTTCTATTATGAATTAAACTTCACTGTGATGGGGTTCACATGACTTTTATGGAAAACTTTGAGAAATAGTTTTTTAAGCACAATCATTTTCTGAATACATATCAATAAATTTTTTTATCTCCTACATATATGTGCCATCACTTAGTTAGAAGTTTTAAATTTATATTGAGCAGCAGTTCCTAGGCATTGATTAATTTTAAAGTCATTTTCATAGAATTTTCAAATTTTTCCAAATCTCTATACTTTTCTATGAATTTTTATTTAAAATTGTTTTTTTTTCCTGCTTTAATTAGAAGAATATCTCATATTGCGTTTTCAAGAATTTTACAGAAAAAAGTAGTAAATAAATCTTAAAAAGGAAAAAAAAAAGCAATTTATTTAACATCTTACACATGCTAAATATCTCTATATCCGACAGTTGATTTATTTATTATAAAAATTCCTACATTTATATGGCTTATCTACACTTTGTAAAATATTAAATCCAAAATAAGGTAAAAAATAATAATGAAAAGAGATTTCCTTTTTTATAAACATCATGCTTTCCTTTCTTATATATTTTATTATTGAATAACATACAGAATGTATGCATGTGTGGTATATAATTTTTTCATAAATATATGAGATTTCTATAGAAATCCATTATAAAAACAGAATAAAAAATACACATTTGGTATTAGAGTACATTATAATGTACATACATATATTTGTATAGCTAGTGTCTTAGTATTTTTTTTACGTTGTAATCAAAATAGGTCAATATATGTATATATGTTGAATAAGCCTCATAAGTACAAAAAGTTATACAAATATAAATATAAACGTATACATACACTATGTACTCGTATATATTTATACATATGTATATCTATAGTAAATTGTTAAAGAACTTACGTTTGTTGTTTCTTTTCATTATATGTATAAACGGTAAAAAAAAATCTCTGATAACATGTGAAAATATTTCATCATTCTTTATTATAAGGTCATACTTCAAAGATTCTTTCAAAACGCTTTCATTAATTTCTTTCAAGCTATAGAATTTATAAAAACAAAAAGAGTAACAACAAAACATTAAATGAAATATTATATAAATTTCCATTAAATATTAAATATTATTTATAGAAATTTAGTGTTAATTTTATTATTTAAACAAAAGCCTTAAAAAAATAAAAATAAATAAACAAAATTCTAAAAGATAAAATTAGTCCTTGGATATAAATGAAATCCTTAAAAGCACTCATTATTTTGGACTAATATTTTTTTTCATTGTAAAGAGTATCTATTTAAATGAAACAACAAGAAAAAAAAAACAAATGAATGAATAAAAACAATTAATTAATGTGAAAAATATTTAAAAAATTTATAATGAAAATCTTTTATCACGTGCCATTTATGTATATATTATATATACTTAGATGTGTATACATATACATATATGTATGTACATATTCTTTATTTAGAAATATCAGCTACTAAGTATTTTTCTTTATATTTACGAATATATTCCTGATTAAGAGAATAAATCATTTAAAAAAATTTTAGCATATTTTTTTACCTCCTTTTTACTTACTTTGATTAATATAATAAATCTTGTCCTATCTCGCGTATAATGATGATGATGTCCTAACATGATGTCTCCGGACATAATAAAAAATGATAAACGATTTATCACGAAATTACAATTTTATAAATTTTACTTTAATACGAATATTTAAACAATATAAAAAGATTGAAAATAATTTATATATGTCATATAAAAGATACATTTTATCCCTTGAGATGTCATAAACAAACTTTTTTCGTTACAAAAGTCTTTCAAGTACCTACTTTTTTTTTTGTATGTCTTTGTCTTTATTCTTTTTTAATTTTTTTTTTTTCTCTTTATGAGTCCACATAAGTCTACATAAGTACTTTGATCTTCAGTATAATTTTCTGATTTATTTATTACTTTCAAGATAAATTCCAAAAAAAATTTCCATAAATAAATAAAATACAAAATAACAACAACCGAAAAATGTAATTGTTTTTCCGACAAAGTGGGTGAAAAACCATTATAGAAATTTTCCTAGAAATTTGTTGTTTTAACTTGAGAAATATTTAAACAAAAAATCGTTGAATCATAAAATAACAATATAATTTATCGAATTTTTCCAATATTATAGAAAATCAAAAAAGAAAACAAGAAAAAGCAAAAAAAAAACCATTAACTGAAGATACTCATATATTTGAATATCTACATACATATGTATATACAAAAGAAAATTTTATTAAATGTAATAAATTCTATTACGTCACAGAAAAAATAAAAAATAAAAAAAAAAAAACAATATCATAGACAAGAACATTTTCAATAATAATCATTTTATTTATTCTGATCAATTGTTACAACTTTTTGTTTTATTATAATTATTATTAAACTTTATTTGTTTTTATTTAACAATATATTACTTATTTGTATATAAAAAAGAAATTGAGAAAAAGATATATGTAACTTTATTAACACAAACATAATTTCATTAAAATATTCATTGTACATACTATCATTTTTATTTACATTTTAAAAATACATTTTTAATTACAATTAGATAAATATCTATTACTTTTCAAAGCTATCTATTCTACAAGCAGATTCATATAGATTTATAGACAGCCTTTTTCAATGAGTCTTTTTATTTTTATCATTATTATTATATTGTTTTGTTTTTATTTATATCGAATTTTTATTTATTTATTTATTTATTTTTTTTTTTTCACAAATTATGTGTATGTGTGTAAATAAGGAATGCAGTTTTTTTTTAAACGATGATATTGAGAAAAAAAAAATCTAATATTATAGTACATATATTAATTTTTTAACTTTATATTTTTATGAACAACAATAACATTAAAATTTATAATATTAATTAATCTATTTATTTATAATATTAAATTATATGACTTAATTATATACATACATATATGTACACTATACACACATACATATACTTACATAAATATATAGATACATGTATTTAAAAAAAAAAAAAATTTACATTTTAACAGTCTCATCTTATATCAAAATTTATGGATTTAACTTCAATCCCATCACTAGGATTTAAATTAATTTTTTGTTTTATTTTAGAATTGTTATTAACTTGATGTTTTATATGTGATAATGGAATTGTTGTTGTTGCTGCTGCTATTGGGGGTATTGTTGTTGTGGGTGTGGTTGTTGGTAATGATGATGATGTTGGATTCATACCAATAACAATATTATTATTTTTACGAAAGAATACTTTTCTTGTACCACGACGTAATTTTTGTGATAAATTTTCTAATGCACTTAATTTTGTATCATTTGAATTTTGTGATATAAAACCATTACTATGTTTTTTTTCAATATTATTGTCATGATTATTATATTTATGATTCTGATTAGAAAATGAATTATGTGTATTTGGTATATTATTACTACCAACACTACGATTTGAATCATTACGACAATATAAAGGATGATCTTTATTTGAAGATTTATTATTATATGATGAGAATACTTTCACTGGTGATATTTCACTTGAATCACTTGAATTATTATGACTAGTACTAACAATTGAATGATGTCTATCATTTCCATTAATTTTATTGTTATTATTGTTATTTGTTGTTGTTAATATTGCTGTTCCTGTTGTTGTTGTTGCTGTTGTTGTAGTTAAATCATTTGATGATTTTAAATCAGTTGCAACGACTGGTATTGAATTACGATGTTTACGTAATAATGGAATTTCTTGTATTCTTTGTGAATCTGATATAGAATTATCATCAATTGTTGACATTAAATCATTACAACGTACAATTGGTGATGTTGTATTATTATAAACATCATTTTTACTTAATGATGTTAATAATGTTGATTGACTACTAATTGAAATACAACGATAACGATGTGATGATGATCTATTTGTTCTTAAACCATCCTGTAATGAAAGATCTGATTCACGTTTATGTAATTCAGCTAAACTATTATTATAATTATTTGGACGATTATTTGTAACTGTTGTTAATCTAATTGAACCATTTTGTCGTAATATACCACTATAATTATGATTTTGTAATTGATAATTACCACTACCAAGACCAAATTGTCGAGCTAAAGTAATCTATTTTTGACACCAAAAAAAAAACAAGAAAATAATCAAGTAAACAAAAATAAATTGTAAATAGAAAATAAATTAATATATAAGTAATAATTGAGTAGCTCAGATGCTAATGTAAGCAACAACAAAAAAATCTTAAAATTATGTTGAATTACCTTAAAAGCATCACGAAATTTATAACTCATTATATTATATAATAAAGGATTAATACATGTTGAAAGAAAATATAACACTCCAGATGTATAGGTTAAAATAGTGTAGATATCTTCAAATAATATAGAAGTTGTTTCCACTGTTGATCCATAAACAGCCATAAGTCTTTGTGCATGAAATGGTGCCCAACAAAGGAAAAATGCAACAGCAACAGCAACTGTTACAACAAAACAATCAAATAAAATAAAAAATTATTAAAAACAAATACTTGAACTTTGAAGATACAATACGAGTATTTATTTATCTTTTCAATTTTTTTTTTTCTTATCAAATTAATATTCATTTTTTTTTTTTTGATTTAAGATTTACCTAACATTCGTATGACTCTTGTTTGTGCACTCATTCCACGATTATTCATATCACAGCCTTTTCGTTTCACACTATGAAGTAATTTACTTTTCTTCAATTTAACACCAATAAGTACATATAAAACACATATTGCAGTCATTGGTCCAACAAAAAATACAAATCCTGATACTGCAAAAACATGTCCAATGTAATTATCCTTTACCTTGTTTAAAAAATAAAATTAAAAAAAAAAACAAATATTAAAAATAAAATATTGAAAAAATTGTTTACAAAAAAAAAAATGTAACCCAGAACATTTTCCAATAAATCAAACATACCGAACATAATTGTCCACCTTTTTGTTCAATAACTCCAAATTGCATTGCTTGCGGCATTGCAAGTATAAATGCAGTTAGCCAAATTGCTAAAATGAATTTGACCGCACGTGATAGTTTCGACATTGTATGTTGTCTATAATAAATTATAAAAAACAAAAAAAAAAAGGAAAATTTATTGACATGAGGAAAAATATTTATTTCTTATTTTTTTTTTATAATTATTTAATTTAATTGGAATTTAATTGACAATTAAAAATAAAAAAGGTGTGAGAGCATTACAATAAAATTGTGCAATTATTTAATTATAAAATAATAAAAGTATTTATGATATACCTGAATGGATGACAAATGGCAATATAACGTTCAACTGTAAATGCTGTTATTGTTAAAACTGTAGCATTTGCTGATGTTTCTGATAATATACCTTCTAGAATACATATTGGATCAGTAAATGGATATGATACTGGATACCAAATATTAAATAAATCAGGTGGCATACCTATAAAATAAATTTATTTGTTTTTTTTTTTTTTAAAGAAATAAAAAATAAACAAAAATTTTATTTATCTTTTAGAAAATTGAAATCTTGTATAGTTCTAGATTAAAAGTTTTATTACGTCCTATAAAAATACGAGTTTATTTATCTTATATTGATTTCAGGATATTTGGAGAGATTTATTTATTAAAAAACTTTAAAACTTTTATACTCAAAAAAAAAAAAACTTTAAAAAATGGTTAATTTAAGTTTTTAGTTACTGAAAAAAAAATGTATTGAAAATTTCTGTGTAAACTTTGAATTTCTTCTTAAATATTAAATCGAACTTTCTTTTTTAAAAAAAAAAAAAATAAATAAATCTATTAAATTAAAAAATTAAAACAAAATATTTTAGGTACAACAACAATTTAATAATTTTTATAAAATTTCTGGCGCCTAAAAGACAGACAAAAACATGAATGTGAATATATTAAATATATTTTTAAATTATTTTTTTTTTTTCTTGAAATATCCTTTTAGAATAAATTAAAATCTCATAATTCAAAAATTTCCAGGTGGATGAGAACAAAATATTTATGCGAATATTTTCATTTGAATAACAAAAATAACAAAATTATCAATTCGTATGTTTTTTTTTTTGCTTGTGTCAAGTGATTTTTTTTTTTGTACGTCTTATATTTTATGTTCAATTGCCTGGAATAAAATTATATTAATATTTATGTATTGTCTAGGCAACCGAAATTACGTGGTTAAAAAAAAAAAACAAAAAGATTTATTTTTTTCTTAAGATTTTTGATTTCAGTTTTTCATTAAAATTTTGTTAAAATTTTTTCTTTTCGAATTTTATGGTGTTTTTTCACACTAAAACTATATCTTTAATTCAGGTAAATAATTTTTCTTAAATTTAAATTAAAAAAAAATATTCAAAATATATTTTATTTATTTTTTAAACTTACCCGATACAAGTAATATCATATCTGAAATAGCCAAATTGAATAAATAATAATTTGTTGCTGTATGCATAAATTTATTTTTTGATATAACAATGCATGTTATTAAATTTCCTAATACACCAGCAATAAATATAAATGTATAAAATACAGTTATTGTTGTAACTAATGGTAAAGCATCTCTTGGAGGTTTAACATCAGTCTTTGATAATAAATCATATAAATCATTTTCTTCTATATCAGTTAAATGACTTAAATTTTTCAATGAAGAATTTAAATATTGACTGATATCATATATATTACTGCTATTTAAAAGTATCTCAAGTGGAATACTATTATTAAAAAATGATAATGGTAATGACCAATTGTTCCATAAGAACGTATCCTGTATTAATGTGTCATTCATGATGATGATGATTCTATTATTATTTTAATTATTATTTTCTTCTGTCAGTAACATTCAAATTTTGAAAAAAAAAAAAAAACCCTCTTGTAAAAAGTTTTGTTTTGTATACACGTACAAATAAGTTGATTCACACATATGTATATACGTACACACATAAACACACTTGAATATCTTATGAGTTTTTTCACAATGGATATCCAAAAGTTTAAGTAGTAATACATCGAATATTTGATGAGAAAAACTTTAATAATGGTTTTTGTATCCTTGAGCAATTCTTATTCATTTTTATTATTTTTATTTTTGTGTTTTTCCTATGAAAGTTTTGTAGTTGCCTGGAAGAAAAAAAAAAAAAAAAGAAAAATACAAAATACAGGAATTTGTAAAAACTAATTTATATGCATATACTTATTTATACTGTAAAATTTAATATTAAAGTTTTGAAAATTTCTTAATTTATTTGTTTATTTGAAATTCTACATAAATTTTAAAATGAAAATATCATTTTTTTTTTATTTTTAAACTTATGATGTTTCTTAAACTTTTTTAATTATAAAAATCAATAAATCAATCAATCATATCAATCTATCTTGTTTAAATTTTAAAAATTAATTTGAAAATTTGTGAAAAACAAAAAAAAAAACTTTTCTAATTACAAATTTTATTTTTTATTAAAATCCTTTTTGGTTTTTTTTTTGTTTTGCAAGTGTGTCAATTGATGTTATTTAATTATTGCTTCTTAACAACAAGAAATTTTAAATTTTTAATGTCAATCTTCAACCATTTTAATAATAAATTTTGAAGAGGAATAAAAAAGTCTTTTAATATAAAATTTTTAAAAATTCTGATTTTTTTTTTTTTTTTTATTAAAAAATCTGATCAGAAATTATTTTTTGAAAAAGCGGTTTTTTTTTTTATTACTATCATGGAATTTTATTTCAATGAAATTAGTATCAAAAGTGCATAATTATTTCTGATTATAGGTACATTGTATTACTTTTTGTTTTTTTTTGTTTTTTTTTTTTTTTTTGGTTAATTTCATCTAAATTCTTGTTATAAAATTGAAAATAAAAAAAATAAAAAACTTGATTAAATATGAAATTATAGTTCTTTTTGTATATACATATGTACATATTTATAATATGTTACATATGTATATACTAATATAGTAAAAAGCTAACTAGTCAAACTGCTTTGAATATTATTATAGAAAATGTTCAACAACAGGTGTTGCTATAGCTGGGTAATTCCCATTATAATGAAATCGAAACTAGTTATAAATTTTTTTTAAATTTTTCATAAATGATGTTTAAGGCCAAAAAAACAAAATACATAATTTTAACATTAAAAAAGAAAAAAGAAGATATTTAATATAATTTAAAGACATGGTTTATTAATCAATAAAATTTTTTAGTCTAAGAATTTTAATGAAATGACAAGAAATTAATTTATCACTTTATAGAATACCAAAAAAAAAATGAAACAAAATATTAATGTGAATTTTAATGTGAATATGTATCTATAAAATTTTTGTTCATATGTGAAAAAATATAAATTCAGGATTAATAATTTATTAATTGCTTTTAGCGAGTAAATACCTAACTTATTGTAAACTCTTGTTTTTCTTCTATAAAATAAAGCTTCAAATAAACTGGATAATGTTCAGTCAATAATAAAAAAATATGTTTTTATGGAATTTTCTGGATGGCTTAGAATGTTTGTTTTTTTTTTTTTTTTTTGCTTCTATAAATAATTTTCTGAATAAATATTTATTTTACTTTTTGTTTCCGTTTTTCTAATAAAACAAAATTATATCTATACCTTAGCAACATTTTCGTTTGTTTGCTAAAAGAAAAAAAAAATATTAATTTTTTTTTTTTGAAACATTTTCTGTATAAAATTTCGATCAAGAAAATTTGTCTTTTCAATAAATTAATAAAATTTTAATATCCGTTTTGTTTTGTTTTTTTTTTTTTTTTAATTTCAAATTTTGATTTAACAATAACAAGGAATTCGAATTTAATACACCGTTGTTTAATTAGATGGATAAGTATCAAAAAAAAAATCCAATAAATTTGATGTTAGTTCCGGGTTGGGTAAAAAAATTATGATGATGATGATAATAATGTCTTGACAACGATTTTACAGAATCGAAAATTCAACATCATGAAATATTAAAGATTCGAAAATAGATTGCGTTGTGAATACGACTTTTAATAGATCTGTAAAAATGAACTTCTGTTATAATTCATAACAGAAATCTGTAAAAAATAACATAAAATTTCAGAATATACCCCAATATGTATTTAAAATTAATTTAGACAAAAATTAAAAATTTTTATTTTGCTGATTCATGTATCTATCAGATTCTATTTAGAGATACCACAACAGAATAGATAAGGTGAATAATCTTGTTGTCCATGGACTTTGTCAAGGCTTAATTTTCAAAGTAGTATAGTGCATTGACTTAACAGATAAGAGGTACAAAAACTATCAATATCTTAAATGCAAATCTTACATAATTAATTCTTGAAAAATTTTAGTTTACCGTTACCATTAAATAGATTAGATACCTAATAAAAAAATAGTAAAACAGGTAAACAAACTTAAAGAATGTTATTCTGTATTGAAAATAAATAAATTAAAAATTTTTACTATCGAATTTATTTGTCATATGTTAAATTTATTGATTTACAACATGGATACAGTTTAGCACATGGTAACTTAAAACGTGATTTCTGTATCATTCGATAGCAACAACAGTCTTGAATTATTGTTTTATTTTTTTTTTTGCAAGGTGAAGGTCAGATAATCGAAATTTTTTATTGCTTTCTTGAATATTTGGTAAAATTGAATTAAAATTTCGTAAAAATGTTAAATTTTTATATGTACATCAAAATAAAACTGTTCAACTAGACAATTTATCGATTCGATTGAAGATGTCTCATTTAGTTTTTTGTAAGTATAAAATCTGACAAAAAAAAAAAAAGTACATAAACGTGAAGGTAAACAACTTTTAAATTTTGTCATACAATTTTTTTTAACTTAAAAATATCTTCTTCTTTTTTTTTCTCTTAAATGAAATTTGACTTGATGCCACTTAATTACTATTTTTTTTTTTTCATAAATTAAAGAAAAAAATAACTTTATTAGATATAATTAAAATTTTGTGCATATACAGCTAGAATCTTGTTAAACAACTCTTCAAAGTGATAAATTAAATGAGTTAAATAAATAAAAATAATTTTGGTAACAAAACATTCATAAAATTAATCTAAATATTTTATGAAACTAGTTCTTTTACGGATATTGACAACATAATAAATTCTAAATTCCATTTAACAAGAAAAGACAAAAAAATTAAATAAAAAACTTTTACAATAAAATTAAAATTATAAAAGTATATAAAAGTTAACGCTTACAACTTACTAAATTATATACTTATGTATATGACAATATATGTATATACAATACAATATATAACTTTTATATAACAGTTATTACTTTTTTATTATTATTATTTCTTGTAAAAATTCCACCTTAATTGGAAATTAATGATGAATAAAACATTATTGCATTAATATATCTACCTATATGTAGGTATATTGTTTTTTTTTTTTTTTTTATGTATATAACTTCATATATAGTATATACAATATATACAAGTAATTGCTAATTG
Source organism: Bombylius discolor (assembly GCA_939192795.1). Lineage (NCBI taxonomy): Eukaryota > Metazoa > Arthropoda > Insecta > Diptera > Bombyliidae > Bombylius > Bombylius discolor. The sequence continues at coordinate 12,645,875 of OW584241.1, read as the reverse complement.
AATGCTTTCAATTTTATTAAAATGATTAAATCATTTTAACAATAATGTTGGCGTTTTTTATTTATTTTTTTTTTATTTTTATTAAATTATTATTTTTGCTACTAATAAACATCTGTGGCAATTTGAATAATTTAAAAATGAAAAAATTGTAATTTGATTTGAAGTAAAGAAATTATATTTGTAATATTATTTTATTTTATTTCATTCTATATACTTTAAAAATTAATTTTGTTTCGATTTAATGTGTGCGTTTTATTTGTTTTATTAATTTTTTTTTTTCAATTAAATGAGTTGTTTTAGTTTTAATTCCAATGAATCTAAAATTGGAAATTAATTAAAAAATACAAATTTGAATATAATGTAAATTAAATATGTAAAAAAAAAAAATTAATTTACATAAAAATATAAACTACATATTTCCGTTTATGTACATTAGAAAAAATAAAACAAAAACAAAAACAAAAAAACAAAAAAATGTAAAAAAACGAAATACTGTTGAAAACAAATATTTAATTTGTGATTACGTAATACAAAAAAAAAAAAAAAAAAGTAAAATAAAAACAACTCATACCTCTTTGATTACTTTCTTCTCTTGCAATTTATTCGTTTTTTTTTTTTTAAATTATTATTTTGTAATTAATAATTAAATTTTTTTTTTTATAATTTAATAAAATACAATATGTATATGTGTATCCAGGTTTATATTTATTTAATATACCTTGGAGACATTTCGAGAAAGTAGAAAATTTTTAATTTTATTTCAAAATAAAAAAAAAAAAGGTAGCTTAATAAATAAAATCTTAAAAACTGCCTCAAAATAGGTACATATTATATAGTACATATAGCATAAAAATTAACTATTTAAAATGTCAAGGAAGTTAAACTTTTCTGATTTACCACCAAAAAAAAAAAAAAAAAAATTTAAGCTTAACCCACATTTCATGTATCAAATTAATTTTACATAGAAAAATGAATTGCTTAGGGAAATTAATTTTTAAAAATTTAAATAAATTCTATTCCCACTTTGTTAAAACATAAAAGAAACAAAATTTTGTTGAAGTAATTAATTATAAAAATATCTAGATAACAAAGTATATTGAGAATAAAAAAATTGTTTTTTTTTTCTGTATCAAAATGAAATGCAAATTATGTAATCGGATTTCGTAAATAATTTCAAAATATTTTTTCAAGAATTTTGCTAATTTATGAATATTTCAAGTTTTTATTTCTCCTACACAAAACGCTTAACATTCTTTTGATTATTAAAAATTTCAAAAATTTTCCTGAAAGTCAATTTTTCCTTCATCATCAGAATATTCTTTCAATATTTTAAATATAAATTTATCAAATTTAAAAAATAAGTATAAAGTTTTATGCAATAAATTAGGGTTATTATATGAACAAAAAAGTGATGGGTTTAATTGAATTCCCACACAACTAATAAAATTAGAATGTAAACTTATCCCGGAAGACAAAAAATTTAACTGTTATTAATTTTAAATTAACTATTTAATAAAAATTAAGTATACTGATTTTACACTTACATTCACATTTACCGTTATTACAAATGTATATACATAAAATAAATGTATGTATGATTGCCATACCGCATCTCCATCTTATTTTTGTTTTTTATAGTTTTTTGAATGAACGTTTTTTTGAGTCAGAAATCTGGTTTTATATAAATTTTTTTTTTTCATATTCTACTTGGATAATTATTAATAAATTAAACAATAAAAAACATTTCATTTAATATGGTCCGGTTTTAACTACATTATTACATACATATTGTTTTTTCACCCGGATTACACTTGAAAGTAATTTATTTTCTTATTTGATAAAAAATAATACTCGTATGTTGCGTAGATTTTATTTGAATTAAGATATTATGAAAATAAATAAATTAATGAAAAATTAAAGAAACAAAATAAAAAACTAATTAAAAATTAAAACAAAAATATTTAAAAAATAAATAAATTCTTTTACAATAGTTTACAAATTATAAAATTTTTTTTATACTGGAAAATATATTCTCAAATTCAATAAATATTAAGTACTATATATAGTAAATAAAATGATATTCCTATATGTTTTCCAATAGATATAAAAAAAAAATAAAAAAAAATTCCAAAAATTCAAGTTTCTCGAACAAATTTTTTCTGTGATAAAGTGTTTTCTTATTTTATTTTTAAAGTAAAACTAACGAAAAAAAAAAATACGTAAGTAAACAATGATTGATTTTGTAAAATTCTAGTTTAATGACGTAAAAATCAGACTAATGACCTAAAATAATATTTGAATAATCTTCTTATGAAAAAAAAAAAATAATAACAAATTTTAAATAGTTTTGCAGAACGAAAAATAAAACAAAACATTTGAAAAAAAAAAAATTAAATTTTTTAATGGCGTTTCTTTAATTAATTAATTAATTAAATTTTTATTGTTTAATTAGTTTTTTTTTTTTTTTTTAAGTTAATTACTTGTATTTTAGTCTTTTAAATATTTAAATATATTTGAATAAGTTTTAAAGTACTTGTCTTTTCTCCAATACATGAACATTTTTTTTACAAAAAGTTTAAAATTCTGAATTTTTATTTGTAGTTTTTGTTAATTTCAATTTTTTTTTTTGCTTTTTGTTGTTTTCATTATGTTTTTCGTTTCTTTTTATTCAATTGAAATTTTGCACTGGACAAATGATTTTTTTCAATAAAATAATCTTCTTTAATTGTTGTCATTGCCATGAATGAAAATTAAGTATATGTCTCTTTCGAATATCACAGTACTCGAGTGACATGAGTTTTGAATTACACGGATGAAAAATCGTGATATTTTCTCGAGTTACACGGTACGCAATCTTGTATTCTGCACATATGTACATACATATATCACAATGGTAATCTTCGATCGACAAATAAGTAATTCAAATATCAATTACATACAGATTCTATTTTTCTTGGAAAAAATTCATTTCAATTTCATATCAACGAAAAAGTGTTATGATTCCTACAACGAAATCACTCATATGTAGAAAAAAATATTTTTATTGTGTAAATTAAATATACTCGTATTTACATTTCACTGATTATTTTCAGTTGCTTAAAATCATGTGAAAATAAAAGAGAAATATTATAGAGGCACTTGTTTTTGTTTTTTGTTTGGCTGTTTATTTTTATTTTATTTTTTTTTTCATTGTAAACAAAATGAAATAAATCAAATACGAGTATACGAGCAGAATTTTACATGAAAAGAATTTACGGAAGCATCATTTATATCATATATCCTTTTTTTTTTTTTCTCTAATAAATAAAAATGAAATCGTACATACGAAGAAAACCAAACCAAAATATCGTTACATTGCTTGAATATGTATTACGTTTTTATTTTTTATTTTTTTTAATATTTTTTACGAATTAAAGACACCATGTAGGTATTATTCTGATATATTTCTATATTTAAAAACATAAAAAGCTTTTTGTAAATAAATATGTACCTATATACATATATATACGGTGTACATATATGAAGAAAGGAAAATTTTCCTTTTTTATCTTATGATTTTTTTATCATCACATTAATAGATATAACCGAAAGTCATTTTTTCACGTTTTTACTTTTTCAATTTTTTTTTTTTTCTTTTTTATCATTACCGAAATGAAGGGAAACAGACAGATAGAAGAAAGGAAATTACAAACCCTTGTCGTCCTTTTTTTTTTTTTTTTTGTTTTGGCTTTTTTCAGTAATATAGTAGATATAGTATTTTAATAAAAAAGAGAAAAAAATTTTCTAATCAAAAGATGAAAAAAAAAAAAAAAATAAACACTATGCTGTTTTATTGTAAGTACTTATTTCCTAAATTTTTCGTGAATCAAAACAAAAAAAAAAATTTTTTTTTTTTTTTGCACAGATAAAAAATAAATGAATTTGTAATCGGAAAATGAGGAAAAAAAAAATGTTGATGTTTTATATTTTTTCTCTATTGTTTGTTTTATCTTAACATATTTTTGTTTAAAACATAAATTTTACGGCAAAAATATATCATTTAATTTTTCTTAATATTCAAGTTGAAAAAAAAAAGGAAAAAAATAAACAAAAAAAAAAAAGTTTAGTAATTTTTTATGCTGATCTAAACAAATAAAAGTATTAAAAGAAATCTTTTTGAATTTTACAAAAAAAAAAAAAAAATATAAAAAAGATCTACATTCTTGTAAATTATTATCAAAATCATTAAGTTTAGTCCTTTGATTAATTTGTTTTTTTTTTGTTGTTGTTTTGTTTATGTTCTTTTAGAAATTTCAATTATTAATAAATTCATAAATTATTCATATTATTTTACGCTTTTATGATAATTTTAATTTAACAAACAAAAACAAAAATATTTATTTATACATAAAAATCTACATTGAATTTGTCACATCAGATAATAAAAAAATGAGATTATTAGGTTAAATTACAGACATTAAAGTTATTAAATTATTCAAATAAATACCCGATTAATTTAATACAATGAAAAAAATATCTATAGTGATTATTTTATTTATGAAAGATACAATATAAAATAAAAAAAAAAAAGTACTATTTATTATTTTCAAATAATGAAAGTACCTATATAATTTAATTATTTTTTAGTACGTAAATCACGCACGTGTACAATTGTACATCTGTAAATGATAGGTTATTGATAGAATATATATACTTTTTATCTTTTTCATTTTGGAAAAAAATTATAAATTTTCTGTTATTAAAAAAAAAAAAATAAGAAAAATGTTAAGTCCATTAATCATATAAAATTCTGAAGAAAAGTGATTAAATCCTAGAATTAAAATTGAAAATTTCTCGAATATTTTTCAACTGAAAGTTCAAAATTAATTAATTTTAGGTCAAGGAGAAAAATATTTGTAAAGAAATGTAATGTTTTTTTTTTAGTCTAATTTCATAAAAAAGATTTGATTTTAATTCTAATTCTAATATTTAATTAACATAGTGATTGTATATATGTATTTAATTTTTTTTTTATCGTTGTCGTTCTGTTAAAACTCACTAAGTTCAAAATGACACGTTTGAGATAATTGTAATTTGAAGTTTCAACTTTAGATTGAAATGCAATACTGTATTTCAATTTGAAATGAAACTTATTTTTTATGTATGTAAGTATTTTTCAACTAATTTTAAATAACAAACGTGTATTTCATAGAAAAGGACTTAATGAGTTTCCATAGAGTGATGACGTGTTATAAAAAATCTCAACATACTGAAAAGATATATGTATAGATAATAGTTGTTTTCCAGGAAAAGTAAAAAAAAAAGTAATATTTTTTTTTTCAAAACAACTAATAAATAATTAAAGACTGAACTATCATTTGAATTATTCGTGATTAACAAAAAAAAAAAAAAAATACGACTCAATATATATTTTTTTTTAATAATTTTGAATATTTAATTTTATTTTAAATAACGGTGAATATTAATAATGTTTTTTTTTAAAAATATCTTACAATTATTAAAATTTATTCCCTTTCTTTTCTATTTTATAAATATAAAATTTTGTATTTAATAAAATAGAAATAGTTTGTTTTTGTCGCGTGCTCTAAATAGAAATAGTAGGCGTTTTAATTGAAAAACATCTAGCAACCATGAATGAATTTAGTTGTTCATTCATAAATTTATAATAAAAATACTAAAATTTTGTATAATATACATATGTACATATATTTTTGTTCGATATAAAAAGAAATGATATTATTTTTAGCCACATTATAATTTATTAAATACAATGTGTAATACAAAATATTAAAGGGTTATTCATTTGGAAATGATATTAATTTTAAAATATGTATGTACATACACTCGCATTGGTTATTTTTAATTGAGCTCATGTTTTATATTTACATACTAACATTTTAGAAATATATGCACATACAAAAATTACCTCAAATTAAAAAAAAAAAAAAAATGAATTTTATGGTTCTATGGGATTTAAAAAAAAATTTTAATTTAATTTATAATTTCAGAAAACTGAAATAAATTTAATTGAGAAAAATAATTAAAATTAAACAAAATCAATAATTTTATTTTAAGTACCTATCTGAATTAATTACAGATATTTAAAATCTGGTTTTGGTGTAAAAATATTTGATTTACATATATTCAGGAACCAGAATTTTAAACAAAGATTTTAGATTTAGAATAATTATTTTCTAAAAATCTAAATCATTCTTAATGAAATTCCATGTGTTTTCCCCTAGAATTGTGATGATCATAAGTCTGTCCAAAAAACAATTAACTCAATATACGGCTATGTACATTGTATATACATACACTCATAAATGTTTTTATACTTTTAATAAATACTTACGTATTCTATAAAGAAAATTAAAAATTGATTGAATTTGAATTTTCCATAGGTATATATCGATAAAATTTCTTGACAGGTAAAAACACTTAAAAAAAGAACATCTAAAATAAGGAAAAAAATTGAATAAAAATAATGTAACATGCTTTTGTTATTTTTTTTAATAACACGTCAACATATCAATATGATTACAGGAAGAGAAAAAAAAAATGTATCTACAATAAAATAATGTCAAATATCTATTATCAAAATAATACAACATATATCTTTCAAAAATAATTTAAGAAAGAGTATCTAATATTTAATATTACATAAGGAAAAAGGAACATAAATTCTAAGAATTTTTTTTTTTTCCATTTTCAATAATATGATGTTTTCTGAACGACATATAATTTTATAAGTAAATAAGAATGTGTTAAATTTACCAATAACAATAAAAAAAAAAAATATAATATATGTCAACCATAAATAATCACAATTTATTATTGATGAGAACTTGAAAACTCATCAGTTTTTTTTTTCCTTTTCTTCTTGATAACCTAATCACTTCAAGTTGATTGGATAAATAAATCATAAAGATAAAACTGAAAATAAAATTTGTATAGAAAAAAAAAAAAGTCAAAAAGATTTGCCAGCATGAATGAGGTTTATGTTGTTTAAATTGAAATTTATTAGATATTAACATGAGATGAGCAATATCACAAATAAATTTAATAGAATAGAACATTCACCTTTGAACATTGAAATTTCAATCCATCCATTTGTTTATGTTATACAATGCATTTTTTTTTTCAATTTTGTTTTTTTTTTACATAGTTTATTTATGATTTTATAGGTCTTCAAAGAAATATAGAAATTTGTTTTTTTTTTTTTGTTACTTTTTAAAATTCATTGCAGATACATATTTAAATTTAGATATTTCCGGTGATACATTTTCGCTTGAAATTAGTAAATATTTGCCTTATTCAATCATTTCTTGTGTATATATTGTTTTTACTTTTTAGTTTTTGAATAAAACATTTTTTTATTTTTTAATTTCAAGTTTTTTTTTTTGTTTTTTTTCAAGGTAAAATATTTTTTAAAACACAATAGAAATTTTTGAAAAATAAAATTTAATTGAAATTATAAAACAAGTTGGTATAAAAAGTTAATGTGAAATAATTAAAAATTTATCTAAATTATAATTTTAAGAAGAAAATGAAAATGGAAACTGGAAATGTAAAAATATATTAAATTTTTTTTTTGTTTTATGTAAGATTTTAAAATATTTTAATATGTTATATCTAATTTTTTTTTATTATTTTTTTTTTTTTTCTAAAAAAGTGTAAATTATTTTGTTTTATCATTTTTATTTTATTTGTATTTATTTAATTTTTTATTTTATTTTGATAAATCTGGATAATTAACATAAATTATACAAGCACGTTTATTTTTTTATATAAAAGAACACGATTTTATAATAAAAATTGAAAAAATTCATATGAACAAATTATTAAAAAAAAAAAATGTGAAAACTGTGAAACGGTGGAAGGTATACTGTTTTGAAATACTTTTGAATGTGTTGTATAAGTAACTTATACTGTTATGGAAGTAGTTACAGAAAAAATATCATAAATAGTTTTTTTTTTTGTAAATTGGTCTAGTTGTCCTTTTTGTCCTGTTTCTTTGACAGATATTTATTATTTTTACTCTCGCTAAAGTATGTTTTTTAGCAGTTTTTTTTCATAAAAATTTCGCATTGAAATACACGTTTCACTTTTAAAACAAATATAAGCTAATATTATTTCTTCATTAAAAAGAAAATAAAAGTTAAGGTTAAAAAAAAAAACAATTTTCATTTTGAAAAATAACTTATCCATAAAATTTCGTGGTCATTTCGTGTACACATGTTTTTTCCATTTGAGTAATTATTTTTAATGACTTTGAAATTTTTTATTTGTCCCTACATAAGCACATAGAATTTAAGCTTTATAAAATACTATGAAAAAATTGAAGAACAAATTAAATTTTCTGAAACTGAATAAAATCACAAACAACAAAAAGTTTAAAAAGGGTTAAAATATACTTAAATGTACATATTTTCAATACGGTAAAAAATTAGATTAAAATTTTTTTAATTTTTTTTTTTTTTTTTGTTATCTATAGTTTTGATTTTGTTTTGAATATTGTATTTGGGTCAAATTTAATTAAAACTAATATTTCCTTAAAGTTTAAAAGTAGTGTTTAATTAGTATACGTTGTTTTTTATTTTGTACATTAAATAACACGTGCGATATTTAAAAAGAAAATGTTTATATAGAAGTTTTTAGTTAAAAATAATTTGTTTTCAAATTTCATATTATTGTTTTTGTAGAAAATTATGACTTTCATATAAACAGACTATTCAATTTATAGAAAAACAGAATTCTTGTTGACTATAGCAAAAATCTTGAGATTTATGTACATATGTTCCTTTTTTTTTTTTTTTTTGCTTGTTTTATTTTTTTACTTTTTGTTTTTAAATTATTAAAAATACAGTTTTAAACAAAAGTAGCCTTGATGAAATCTTCACTAATGTAATTTTTTTTTTTTTTCATTTGTACACATTCTTAATGTCATGAAAAATGTCTGTCCTTTTTTTTAAATTTAATATCTACTAAAAATTTTTTGGCTATTTATTTTATGTGCTAAGTAACAAAATGCTTTTGTAAATTTGTAAAATTTTTAAAGATTTGATTTTATACTAAATAAGAAAAACAGTTTATATGACAACAGATATCATCATCTTGTATCTTTTAAATAAATGTACATATGTACCTATGTACATATTTTTAACTTTAAACACAAATTATCATTAAATCTTATTTAAGATTAAATGAAACATGATTTATTATTCAAGTTTTGTTCCTTTTTTTTTTCATTTTTAATTTCATTTGATATTTTTTTATGTGGTAAAAATATCCTCCTTTTTCTATTTTTAAAAAATTTAATCTGGAGATCAAATATCCGTGAATATGGTGGAAACAAATTGAAAATAGAAAAAAAAAACCCCGGTATAAGTGTCATACTTTCATTAAAAAAAATTTTTTTTTTAACTAATAACTTTTGGTCCTTTTATCAAAGAAGTTTTTTTTTTTTTTGAATCTCGAACTGAAATTACTTAAAAAATTTTTCGAAAATGAAATTTAGAAAAATAAAAAGATTTTATTGCTATTAAAAGAATTGAATGACAATAAATACATAAATTATGAAAATAATTTCTAAGAATTTTAAAAACCACCCAAGATATATTTTATCTAGTTGAAATATTCTTTTATTTTGTTATTAACATATTTCAAAAAAAAATTATGTGAGAGTGAATGAGTTTCCAATTGGATTCAATATTTATTTTTTTTAACATAGAATACATAATAGTATTAGGGAATTTAGATATCTTGTTACCAGTTTGTCAGGAAAAAAATTCAAGCTGAAATAATTTTAAAAAGTTTCTTGTTGCTATATAACTTTTTAAAATAATTGAAAATCGACAATTCGATAAGGAAAGCAATTTGATAGTTGTAAATTTTTTTTTTTTCTATTATATTTCAAAATGGATTTGATTTTTGGTTGTAGAATTAAAAAAGCTAAAATGTCACAAAGAATTGAAAAGGAAAAAAAAACGTGTGATATGAATTTGAAAAAAAAAAAATTAAAAATAAGCTCCATTAGAACAGATTGTTGTAGAAGAAAATCAGTGTGCCAGAGTATAATAATTGAAGAATAGAATTTAATGAATTATCTAAAAATTGGATCCTAAGAAAATAATGATGTGACAAAAAAAATATATCTTTTTCAAAATTTCACAATGTTCATATTTAGTTCTTTAAAAAATTCAAAATCATGTGAGAAATGTAACGTTCTTTAAAAATCTCACACAATTTCATTATGCATGGTTAGTTTTTGAAAAATTTTCATTTTTAATAATTATTTTTCGGTATATGTATGTCATTCATATATTTTTTTATTTATTAAAAAATAAATTTAAATGATATAACCAGTTTGACACGAATTTTATAAATTAATATAAATGAATAACATATTTCTCCAACTAAATAATATAAAATAAGATAATTTCTGAAATCATCATTGCGCGTGCGATTTTAATTGAATTTTATCTAAATAAATTTTTAGAGCGATTCCATTCTCTTCTATTTTATGATAATTTTATTTTTATTTATTAATTTTTTAGATGTAAAAAATTTATTTTGACATGTTTATCACTAGAATATAATTTTGTGTTTTTTTTTCAAGCGTTTAAAGAAAGCCTTAAAACCAATAGGTGTCAATCGTATTTCAATTTATGAGGTTATTTTGCATATAAATTAATTATTATCTATAGTTTTATAAAAACCAAATAATATATTACATCTATCTAGAAATTTATTTTCCTTTTTTTTTTAAAAAAATCACAAATTATCATTATTTTGTGGTCACATTATTTAAAAGATGCCTGTGCTTTTTTATGAATCTAAATAACAAATTAAATAATATGAATTAAAAGAATAAAAAATATTTTTTTTAATACATATGTAGCTAAGTGACATGTTAGTAAATATACCTATACTTACTTTATCAAATTTTTCTCTTTTCAATTCATAAAAAATTATAGATTTTTTTTTCACACTATTTAAAAATCGACTTTAATAAATTCAAATAATTGATAACGGTAATTTTTCACTGGAATAATTCTATCTACAATATGTAAACCAATCAAATCTTAAAAAAGTAATATTGACTGTAATTCACTATTTTTTTTTTTTTTTTTTTCACCTTTCTAGAAACTATTCATTATAATTAATTAATTTTTTTTCTTATTTTTAAAACATTGTGCATAAATTTTTTATACGAATTTTTTTCACAATAATTACTTGAATACTTTAATTAATTTTTTTTTTATTTAATTTTAAAAAATACAATAATTATATAGGCAAAATATACACACATTTCATATAAAATATTTTTATTTTATTTTTGTATTGTATTTTTCACAAACATATTATTATTATCTTTTTAATTTTGTTATTTTAACGCAATTTATTTTTAGAATGTATTTTAAACACAAAAGAAAAACAAAAGACAATTTTTAATCAAAATATCATCCAAAAAATTCTGTTCCGTTCCGTTTTATATTTTTGAAAAAAAAAAAAAAAAGCAAAATTTATTTTAAATTTATACCATACTAGAGAATAAAATTTATAGTAATTTATTTTATTATTTTTTTCTCTTCAATTTAAAAATAAAAACGTATATAATTCAAGTATTTTATATACAAAAATTGTACATTTTTTTGTTTTTTTTTCAATTCACACAAGCAAATATTTTTAATAAGACATTTAATTTTTTTTTTCTTTTAAATATTTTTTAAACACTTTCTTATACATTAAATATTTTGCATATTCATTAAAACAATTTATTTTTTATTTTTAATTATAATTTATAAACAAAATAAGTAGATATATTTCCTGTGTATACAAAAAATCTAGTGGAATTTTTTTTTTCCTGTTTTCTGTATTTAACAAATTTAGTTTCAGTATAATTTACTTATTTTTTTCTACAAAATAAAACTTTTTTTTTTTTTAAATAATGTATTTAAAAATATATTCATATGATACATTCCTGAGACATAATATCTTTAATATTCACATGAATTATTTTCACAGGATATATTTTATGTAAATATTTTCACTGAACACTTAATAAAAAATAATTTTGAATTTTTCTTTTGTTTTTCATTATTTTCCTCCCCAATTCGACTTATCAAGTCAATTTACAGAATGGCACTAACTCTAAACTCAAGATTTTAACAAACTTTTCTGACCTACCATTATATACAATACAACAAGATATAAAGATACATAAACATTAATACATATAACTGGTATACCTATTATTTTATTTTGGTATGAAAAATCTTGAATATATGCAGTAGCTTCGAAATCTGACTGAACTGAAAGTGTGTAAATATTTGAAAAAAAAAAAAAAAAAAACCTTTCATAAATTGTGATATTTCTGCGATGGATAAAATTATTGATATTAAGTAAAAACTAGTAAAAGAGAATAAAAAAGAAATTACATACATATGTACATACATATATTGTATGTTGTGTGTGTATACTATTGATTATATCATTGTTGATAAAATTTTATTTCAATCTGTATGATTTTTTGAACATGATAACAGACTTGATGGTAATAACATAATATTTACCTTTTCTCGTTTCTTAAAAAAAAAAAAATTTCAAAAAGCTTTATAACGGTTACTTTTATTTGTATTTATGAAAATTTTATTTCTATTTTCATAGAAGCTTTTGTTCATTTTATAAATTCGCCTCATATAAATATTTTTCTTATATGTATTAAGCTTTCCTTTGATTAAATAAAATTTTTCAAAATTAAATATTACATCACAGATAGCGAATTATATTTTTTAAAATAAATTATCTTAATTTATTTACATTATTTTGTTGTTGTTGTTTTAGATAGAAAAATTATTGAGAAAAAAAAAACATAATAATAAAAATTTCAGTAATATTAGTTTCAAGTGAGCAAAAACAAAAAATTGAATATTTTGTTGAATATTGAAATATGTGGAATGTATACATATTTAGGTAATTTTTCTAGAATGAATTTAAATTCAGTAAAAGAGTTGAAAATATATAAATTTAAACGTTATAGTAAGTCATGGTTAACGACTTTCGTATTTACATATATTGTCTGGTTTTTTTTTTTCGTTAGCTTCTGGTTCTGGTTTATGTTTTTTTCTTAAATTTTATTTTTTTATTATTTTTGTGAAGTACCTTAAAACTAATAAACAAATTTATTAATAATATTCTGTATAGGAAAAAAAAAAGTATGTTTTTAAATTGTTCAAAATAAGTATTTTTGATAAAGAAAAAAAATATTTAAAGATTGTTCTTGCTTAAAGAAAACATCTTAAAATTTATGGAATTTAATTAAATAGGTATTTTGTAATTTTATAAAAAAAAATAAGGGAAAATAATAAAGTAAATAATTAATGAAAACTTAATATATACGAGTATATTGACTATTTTTCAAACATTTTTATGTTTATTTTTTATGCTCTTTCTATTGTTTTCTTATAAATTTTTTTTTTGTAAAATTTTTCTTTATAATTTATATCAATATTCCATTGTTATTTTTCAAATAAAAATAGTTAAACAGCAACGGCAACAGTAGCCATAATCAGTGACATAATATGCTATATATAAAATCACTATAAAAGAAAAATATTTTGAAATGCAAGTAATGCAACTAAAATTCAAAAAATTTATGTTTCATAAATAATATAAGAAGATTTAATGAAATGAATATATGAATGTCATTCTAGAATTTTTTTAATGTTATTCTGAAAGATCAAAAAGTAAAAAGTAAAAAAAAACTTTGAATTGCAATGATGTTGAAGGACAATGATATTTTATGTGTTTTTTTTTTTTTGAATTGATTTGATTTTCTAAATTTTTTAAATCGAAAAATTAATTTTAAATACATAAATAAATAATAATTTAAACATCATGATAAGCTGCTACTTTTCTAAAGGTCATATGATTTTTTATTTTTATTATTATATAAAAATTATCTACTGGAAAAATGTATTTTGTAAATTTTTTTTAAGAGTAGATTTTATTTAAGTAGAAAATTTTATCAGTTATTTTTATTTTTATTTTAATTTTTCAACTAATAAGAATGTTTATTTTTTTTTTTTTTGTGTTTGTGTAAATAATAAAAGATTTAAAATTTCAAAAAAGAACAATTATTGAGAACAAAGTTAATGAAACAATGTTATGTAATTAAATGTGTGTGCACACGTGAAATTACTTAATTTATTGTAGTATCTTGTTGATAAAGTTTAGTGATTATGTATGTAAATATACACGTACGATACGTGTGTCATGTGTTTTAAAAGTATTTTTTTTTTTCTTAATAACCCAAAATTAAACAAAATATTTATATATGCTAGGTTGTAATAATTCAAGAGTAATAAGTATAGTACCACTGACATATCATATTTTCGTATTTTGATTTTAATTTTTTCCAATGAAATTTCTTTTTATGTAGAAGTATTTTCAATTATTTCTGTTAACTTTTTCAAACAATTTTATTTGTTTTTTGTTTTTCTATGGAAAATACAATTAATTACATTTCTATTCATTTGAAATGTTGCGTATGTCAATCAAAAAAAAAAATAAATAAATAAATAAATCTGTTTGAATTCTTTTTTCTAAAAATTATTTTCTATATAAAACTCTTTTTGGTTTCCTTCACAGTTATTAAGATTTAATAATTCCATGAAATAAATATTCGCAAAGTAAATAAACGTACTTTTTACATAAAAACCATCAAAGTGAATATTTAAGTAATTGTGTTTTGTTTAACATTCTTTAAGAATAAAATTAAAAATAATTTAGATACAATAGCATTTTTGCATACTTTTCACATATTCATCTTTAAATATTATAAAAGTTTTACTAAAAAGCTTTTCTTTGTTATTTGTGAAACCCATTTAAAATATTATGATAAGCACGAAAAGAAGACATAACACATGTACATATTTAAATAAAATTTCTTTAGTACCTACTTATGTGCACTTTAAATGTTTATTTTTTATTTTATTATTATTATTAATTATCATTCAAAAAACAGAATTTTGCATATGTTGTGATTTTTGAAAAGCAGTTTTTTGGAAACTAAAAAATCTACAGTGGAATCCTTATTAGATCGTGTTTATAGACTGGGTTTATACGGTCACTTTTTTTACCCTTTGTTTATACTATAGAACGTAAAAAACCGGTTTTACAAGGAAAAGAAGTAGAAGCTATGTGGTGGGTAAAAAAGTGACCGCATATTCAGGATCTTCTGATTTCATATGCGAAAATTTTTTAACTATTAATTTTTTGTTTTCGAATATTGTAATAATGATTGGTCTTCCGTTGTTGTTGGTGTTTTTTTTTTTTTTCAAATTTCGCCATTTTCTCACTTACACCCAACACCCAAGTAAAAACATCTGTGAATCTTTCCACCCTAATGTTTTTTATTTCTTAAATTGTAAAAGAATGATTGAAATTTTTATTGTTTTTTTTTTCTACAGAAAATGAGAAACCTGAATGGAAAAATGTTATTCTTTTCTTCATAGAAATTGTAAGAAAGCCTTTCAAGACATTTTTATGGGTTTTTAGTATTGATAAAGTTTTATTATTTTCTACTTGTTTTTTTATTTTATTTCTCAATTCATAAACATAATACATTTCTCATGTAAACCTTCGTAAAAAAAAATTTATAAGCTATAGAATTTAGCTAGACTATGTATATATACTTGTTAAAGCAAAATGTTGTAAATATGAGGATAAAAATGTGTCTAGGATCTAAGTACCTTTTTACATTTTGTTTTAATTTATTTTGACTTTGCTTCCATTTATTTTTTGTTTTGTTTTGTTGTGTTATGTTTTTTTTTTTTACTGAGATAATATCAAAAATCAAAATGATGTACAAAGAAAAATAAGTTGTATGTTATTTCAAGAAAATTGAGATACAATTTATGTACATAAATATGTATAAAGTATATATGTATATATGAAGGTATCTAATTATTTTCAGACACGTATAATAACATGTCGTATTTCAGAATTTTTGTAAAGCTAAGACTTTTTTTTTCTTTTTTTCAATTCAAGTCAAGTACGAAGGACTTATTCAGGTGAAATTTCCGTAATAGACACGTAGATATATGTGTAAATTAAAAAAAAACACGCACACACACACGTTTTATATAAAATAGAAACATTTAATTGAAATTAAGTTGAGTAGATCAAATAAAATAAAATCATTGATTCAGACGTTTGATATAGGATAATGAATTTAATTTCAATTCGTTTGCTATTTCATCTTTTCGAACTTCTTTTGTATTTTTATAAAATTAAAACATGAGACAAAAATTATCTATTATTCGTTGTTGGCAATTCAACAATGTTGATATTTTCAATTGAAGTGATTAAGAAGTACATATCTAAACCTTTTTTCTTTTAATTTTTTGTTTTTTTTTTTTTTTTTCATTTTTCATTTTTTGTAAATGTTTTTATTCTATAGTTACATTCAACATCTGTCCAAATAATCAATTGTTGTAATTATAAATTCAAATGATAAAATTACAAAATTTAAGACGTAAAAAATTTTGTGAGAAAATTTGCAACGCAAAATACAAAGAAAAATTGTGTTTTTTTTATTTTATTTTTTTTTTTCAACTTTTTACATAAATAATTTCTAATATAACAAATATTAATTAAATTCGATAAATAAAAGACAATAATCACCAAAGAAACAAACAGAAAATGAATGGTTGAATTTTGAATTAAATTTTATTTAAAATTTTAAATTACTTTCTCGTGTGATTGTAATCTTCTATAAAGAAATTGAAAAATACAATTCGCTTAGGTAATCTATACAACTGAACCACTCATTAAGAGATAATGAAAAAAGATAGGAATAATAAATTTAACTGTAAAAAAAAAAAAAAAATATTAATGTTTTTTTTTCAATAAATATTTCAATTATTACACGATTTCTATGCTACTGTGTATAAGTACACGTAATTATTTATTATTACCCTACGTCTCTCTATTTCTAAATCGATAAATAATTAACATTAAAATGTTAAATATTTCTTTACTAAGTTTCCTAAAAATTAAAAAAGCAATTTATTTTTAAGTGCTTTTTGTAAAATATTTTTAAACAGAAAAATATCATCAATTAATGTAATGATCTTGAATTAAATAGGTTTTTAAATTAAAAAAAAAAAAAAAAAAAAATTAAACGTAAAAAATAATATTTTTAAAAATTTTTTTTGTAGTAAATGTACTTTTTTTTTGGAATTTTCCTTACCATAAGTTTTTTTTTTTGGGAATTTTCCAGAGGAAATACACTTGAGAAATGAAAAATCAAATAAGGATGTATTTGCATGAATAAATTGCGTATGTTAACCAGATACAAAAAAAAATAACTAGATATGTAGATAAACTTTAGAAATTTTTAATATCAGAAATCAAAATGTGAACATTTCGTAAATATCGATTTAAATTTAAAATGAAAGTACCCAACAACGAACCGAAAAAATTAATCTTTTCATTTTTTCTTACCAAAAAAATAAATGATTTATGAGTAACCAATTTGAAATAAAAATTCAAAACAAGAAAAATAATGATAAAAACAAGAATCAGAACAAAACCACAAAAATTTAATTCCGTTATAAATAAATTATTTAAATACTTTAACGAGTAACAAAACAGAACCACAAAAATTTAATTCCGTTATAAATAAGTTACATATTTAAATACTTTTTCTGATGGTAACACAACAAAAAATTTCAAAAAATTTTTTTTTTTTTCAATTTAAGAATTTCTAACTACACAAACTCACAAGATAAGAACTTTTTTTCAAAATCAAAGCTCGTTTTGTACAAATATCAAAAGTAACTTACTATACATAAATTTTTATACTTCCTTTATCTTCGAAAACCTTGAAATTCCTTAAGTTTTATTTGAAAAAAAAAAAAAAAAAAAAATTAAGAAAATATCAGGCAACTATAAATGCAATCAATATCTTCATAAATTATACATTTTATTATTTATAAAACAAAAAAAAAAAAAAAAAAAAAAAAAAAAGATATTTTGAAAAATTTTATTCATTTCTTCTTTTTTTGTTTTTTGTTAATACTTTAGCATAATTTCAAGTGGAAAGAATTAAATTTACTGAAGAAAACTTTTTTTTTGTATTTTAAAATAAAATACTATGTAGTATTAAATTTTCCTTTTGAAGAGTGAATACGAACTTTTTATTTTATTTATTTTTTTTTTTATTTCTCTTCTCAATTTTATCCAATTGTACTGTAAGGGATTATATTTAGGATTGAAATGCATATTTTTAAGTAATATATAAATTTTATTGTTTTTGTTCCATTACATTAAACATAAAATATTCTACACTCGTTACATTTCTATTATTTTTTTTAAAAATTTATTCTTATTAAAAAAAAAAATGCACACATAAGTCAACTTTTTTTTTACACATATTCTCTTTATTCTTTTCTATCTCATTTTATTTTTAATATACATTATTCAAAATTAATCGAAAATTTAAAATCACCTCAAGAATTAAAATTATAATAACCAGAAAAATTCTAATATATGAAGAATTTAATTACAAATTAATGATAACACCTCAAGTATCTAATAAAATATTTATAAAAAATAAAAAATAAAAAATATATGTACATATATACAAATTTTGATTTAAGAAAAAAAATATACAAAAAAATTGAACACGTACAAAAAAAAAAAACTTGTTCATTCTATTTTCTTATAAACCAGTTAGGAATTTTTGAAAAAATAAAAATTATAGGGACATAAAATATCACAAACAAAAAATTATACATACGAGTAAATACATAGGTACATATGTAGGTAGATATTTAATTTTTTAAATTCAATTTTGAATTTAAAAAAAAAAAAAATTATAACTTTTAAAAGCTTCTTTTAAGGTAAACAACATTTTAACCTTTTTTTTTTTTTTGTAATATTTCAAGTTCATTGAATGTTGTACCACCGTGCACATGTGCATGTACTAGTTTTTTTTTTTTTTTTATTATACATATGTATGTATTTTAAAGGTGAATATTTTGAACTCTGACTGTCTACTTGTTTTTTTTTTTTTTTTTAGTCAAAACAATCTAAAAAACACAAATAAAATAAATTTTAAAATGATAAGTACAGAGTAATTTGTATGTCATTACATTTCAGAAAATAATAAAATCCCCTATATTAGAAAGTTATTTTTCATATATTAAATTAAATAAATAAACGAATACATGTTTCTAAGAACTTTTTTTTTTTTGTTAATTAAAAATTGATTAATCAATTATTATTTGTTTTTGTACATACATATAGAAATATAGCTGAAAAAAAATATATGAAAATTAATTAATTTATAATTTCGTTTAAACGTTTTTTTTTTGTTTCTCAAAACAAATATAAATAAAAAATAAATAAGAAAAATAAACAAACAATAAAAATAAAGAATTCAGTTTTGTAACATTTTTATAAAATAGTAGGAGTATATAATTTGTTCATTAATATAAGAATAATACCACAGTACATAATCATTTGAAGCTTTATCGACTATTTATTGTTTTTTTTTTTAATTCAAAAATTTGTTTTTCTTTTGAATTTAAATTTAAACTTTTTTTAAAAAAAAAAAAAAAAAGAATATCTATAACTTAACTAACTTAATTAATGTTTTTTTCTAACTTTTTAACATTCTTATAATTATCTAACTATACTTTATTCAAATTAAATCATGGTCCACTTTAGGAAACCTTGTGGTCGAAGATAGGAAAAAAGTGGTCGAACATCGGTAAAAATACAATTTAAACTTTTTGATAAAAATTTTACTATCTCGGTCTAATTTATTGCTTAAATAATTTTGCACTATTTAAAAAAAAAAGGTTCAATTTTAAATTCCTTTGAAAAAAAAACCAAATAAATTCTATAACGAAAATTTTATAGGAAAATAAATAAACATGATGTTTTTTAGGTGGTCGACTATTAGTAACTCTACCTTATACAACAGGATTCATGTAAGTGGCTCGTATTCCTCAAAGGAATACGTCAAGGTGGTACAACAAGAAAAATGAGATGATACATACATAGATATGTATTATATAATATCTAAGATTAAAGATGATGTCACAGATGGGACTTTATTTTTAGTGAACAAAAAATTTACTTCCTTTTTTTGTTATTGATGTTTCCATAAATTTTGTAAACAAAAGGCTATTTTTTTAGATAAATGAAAGGATTTTTTTTTCAACAGCAGTACTACTGTTTCAAAAGTAATCATGAACCAGCGATACTATGTTATTGGAATATTCAAAGATAGAAAAAGTGATAGATTGATTTGCGTTATTTTTATTAAATTTATTCAAATTTGAGTTGCTCAGAACTTCTGTAGAAAACTGAGAAAATTTATGTAGTTTATGTTATTATTTCTTTTAACTCTTCTTTTGTTTAGGCTATAAAAAATATACTTTCTGTCATAAAACAAATGAAGCCACATGAATATCTTTGAATAACTAAAAAAAAAAAATTAATTATTCGATTAAAATATACAAAAATCAAAAATAATGATAATAAAAAAAAAATGGACTTAGAAATATGAGCCACTCATTTATTATAAATACTTTTTGAATTTATTTTTTCAATGAAAATAAAACGATAATAACAAACAATAATGTGATGATAAATAAACAAAAATAATAAAGGAAAAATAATTACAATTTCTTTTTTTTTTTTTCTCTCATTTGTATAGAATTTTGAAATCGTGTCTAATTCTGTTGATAAAAGTTCTCTTTACATTGAAAACATT
Source organism: Bombylius discolor (assembly GCA_939192795.1). Classification (NCBI taxonomy): domain Eukaryota; kingdom Metazoa; phylum Arthropoda; class Insecta; order Diptera; family Bombyliidae; genus Bombylius; species Bombylius discolor. The sequence continues at coordinate 12,625,081 of OW584241.1, read as the reverse complement.
TTAATTGAATTTTTCCTTTTATAGTGTTGTAATTTTCTTTTTCTATCTAAAATAAATGACTTTTTTTTCGATTTTAATAATACAATATAAATAAATACACATACATACCTATATTTAATTATATACTTTTAATTTTAAAATGAATCATTTTTATTAAAAGAAAAATTTTTTTCTGTAATTGATTTCAAAAATTCTGATTAAAATTAAAAACACAAAAAACAAAAATAAATATTAATTAAAATTTCACAGTAATAAAATAAATATTCGTTTAAAAATGGAGCAAACATATTGATTTAAAATTCACGTGAATTATTTTTTGTCTCGTGCTGTTTTTGTTTTTATTTTTCTATTGAAGAAATAATATGTCTATAAAAAATCAAAATTATAATTCATCATTTCAAATTCAAGCATTCCAGACAGTTTTTATTTTCTACTATAAACTTATTAAAACGTTTTCTTTTTAAAAATAAATAACACCTATGAACTCATCAAAAATTTAATTACATATGTACATATGTATAGCTATGCATGTACATATGTAAATTACTTATTAAATGAGTAAATACATTTTACACGTTTAAAAATAAATTAAATATTTTGCATTTAAACAAAACCACCAATAATATGTCAATAACAATAAATCGGGTCGTTAATAAATATCCCAGCAGGTATATTTATGAAAAAAAACGAGTAATCTATGCATGCATTTTTTTTTTAAAGCTTATGAAAATTCACTAATGTTAATTACAAAAAAAAAAAAAAAAAGTGAAGAAAAACGTAACTGAAGTAAAAATTGAACTTATATTTAATTTTTTTTAGTTTATTTTTTTCATACACGTTATCACAAAAAAAGAACCAGTAAGTTAATTTACATCAAGAATATAGATTTTCACAATTTTTGGTTTTTTTTTTGTTTGTTTATAAAAAAAAAAAAAAAACAAAACAGAACAATTACACAATACATATTCTGAAAATTATTAGACAATACACATTTTAAAGAATGAAATATATGGTCATGCCTAAATACAAATGTATTTACTCATATTGAAAATAAACAATTAATAAATGAATATGTACGTATATACATATATATATATATATATATTTTTTTTTTTTACCTTTATTACGTATTTTAAAGTTTTTATTTATTTGTTTTAATAATTAGATTAAAAATGACAACAACAAAAAACAAAAACTTGTTTTTGTTCAAAATTGTCATCTACAAAGTATATTTCGGTTTTTTTTGTTGTTTTCTTCGAAATTTACTATTCCATTAAATCATTTCGTCTACTTTTCGTTTTTTTATTTCAAGTTAAAAATACATATATATACATATATTCATTAATTCTGAAAACAAACAAAAATATGTAGTTGTTTACAAGGTAAAGTCCATTGTAATCGGACATATGAAAAATATATATATATATCCTGCTTTTAATAACATATTTAAGTACAAATTAATGATAAAACAAAAATATATTGAATGTAATTTTCAGAAATTACTTTGTGAACAGATGACATCTTTTAGCTGATAAGATAGAAAAATTCCTAAGTACTAAAAAAAATATAATACTTACTTACTTACTTACTCCATGACGCTACAGCCCTTCAACAGCCTTGGCCTCCCTAAAAAAAAAATATATAATATTATAGGGTATTTAGTTTACGTTATTAATTTAATACATATTTCTCATTATTGTATTAAATTTTCAAGTTTAAATATAAATAAATCTTACAATTAAATTAAAATTAAAAAATTAATTATTTATAAATTATGCTTGTTTTAAAGAAACTTTTTTTTTTTTCATAAATATTTTTGTATATTAAATAAAATTAAATGGCATTATAATTGTATGACAGTTTGATTAATGGTTACTACCATAAAAAATACCTTTATACATATTATTCGATATCCTGCAGATGGAATTTCAAATTAAAATATTCCTATGTGTATACATTGCTTACATATATACTGAACGCACATATACATAGTACATGTGTATATGAAATCTGTGGTATTCTAATTAAAAATTAAACCATATATACTGGAAGGATTTCCGTTTGACACAAACTCGATTTATTAATCTTAAAAAGTTGCATGTGTTGTACCTTTGATAAATTAATTTATGAGTTTCATTTCAAATAAAAGTAAAATCCTCTTTATAAACTAAATACCATGTAAAATATAAAAACAAAAATAATTAATAATGCAAAAATTTAGAATTCTAGGTAAAATGACATATTTTCATTATAGTTAAATGATTTTACTTTTTCCATACAATGAATTAAAGCTGTATCATAGAGCTAAAACTTAAATTAGACAATTTAAAATAAAAAGGATTTTCAACAAAGATTTTATATTTCCATCAGTATAATTTTTTTCTATAAATTTCAAAAACTTTTCATTTGAAAGAAAACCGTACGATAGAAAAAAGAAACAAACGAATTTTTTTTTTTGCTTTACATTGAAAAAAAAAAAATCTTTTTATATTCTCAACATAGCTTTAAAATGTGCTTTGAATAAAATTTATGATTTTTCATATAAGAATAACACTTTAATTTTTTATTATTAGTTTTTTTTTTCATATTTTATGAAAAATGTCTTACGTGAAATTTCCTTTAAAAGCAACTCTCGACTTTTATAGGTAGGACCTATTTAAATCTAATTAATCCCACCCAAATAATTTATTTAAAGGATATTTTTAAATTCTTCTTGATATTCGTTTATAACATAACCTTGAACCTTTCAAACTTTTAAAAAGAAAATTAACAAAAGGATTGTTAATGTTACAATGAAAAATGTAAATAAAGTATACCTATAAACCTAAAAATTTCTTGTATTTTTTTTTTTCTTTTTTATTAAAAAAAGTTTATTTATTTATTTTAAAAAGAAGTTCATTTTATAATTTTAAAATTCATAAAACGTATTTTAAATATTTTCCAGATAATAATACCACAATTTATAAAATAAAAACTTTTTGGTGTTAAAAAAAAAAAAAAAAGAAAAGGAAAACTTTGCATTTAAATTACACAACAAACAAAAAAAAGCTTACTGCCAATTTTAACAATAAAATATTTTTAACTTAAAGGTATCATTTTTAGAAAAAAAAAATTACTTCGAAAAAATATCTACGGAACGAAGTTATTATGGTATTATTTTCTTAGAAAAAATAAATAAATAAAAACATAATTTGAAAATAGTAAAAATAGAATATAAAGCACTCATGAGAAAATAAAAAAAAATACAAAATTGGAAAAATTTTCATATTTTTTATACTAAGAAAAGCAGTATAATGTTTTTAGATTGGTCCTATATAAAAAAATAAATATATTCAGATGTTTTTACCTAAATCTTATTTTTAAAAATAGTTTATTATCTTAAAAAGTATACTCCTATACACTTTATTTATCCTTGTTTGTTTATTTAATATTTTTTTTTTTTTTTTGATTAATTTTATTTCACCTTGTTTTTTGTTTTTTTTTTGTTTTTTGTTTTTTTTTCTTTTTTTTTTTGTGGATAAATTAAAAAACTTAATACGTAGGTTTTCAAGATGTCTTATTATCATATAATCTTTCTTAATTTATTAATAACATAGTGTAGGTACATTATTATCCTGGATTTGTTATTGTTTTTAAAATTTACTTATAAAGTCAGAATGAATTGTGTTGGATTGTGTGTATTTTTATTTTTTGTCTTTTAGTGATTAAAAAAAAAAAATATTCAAAACATGTGCATAACCTTGATAATAATTATTTCTACTTTTTTGATTTTCAATTCATACTTGAGTTGATTTCCTGATTTTTATAAAATTTCATGGAAAATTCAATAAATTAATAGATACCTAGTATAGGAGAAAAAAAAAAATAAGTTCGTATATTCGTATATATATTTTCTGAAAAATTTTATTATTTTTATTTGAGGTAGGTATTTACATTATTTTTTGAAAACGACTTGTTTTTATTTTTTTATTTATAAGAATTTTAAAGTGTAAGAAATATATATATTTTTTTTTTTACTAGATATTCTTTTTTTTGTTTTCATATACAAAACAAGTATTACATACGAATTTCACTATATTGTATAGAATATAGATACTTGTAATCAGATTACGCCTCCATTCTAGACAAAATCCTTGACATAAAAAAAGTATCTATCAATTTACATATATATGAATAACTACAAAAAGTATATATTGACACGTGTATATCGAAAGAAAAAAAAAAACATCAAGATATAAGAAAAATATTCTTTAAGTCGCATATCCTTTTTTCTAAAATTTGACAATAAATTTTCTTTAAATTTAATTTACAAAGACAAAAATTATAACTTATGACTATTTTTAAATATGAAATTTTTATTAATTTTGTAATCTTTTAATGGAATAAAGGTTAACTATTCAATAGAATAAAATAGTCAAGATTATAATATGTAGTTCATTAATTTCTAAACTTAAAGTAAACAAAATGTTGAAAAGATAAAATTTTTTCATTATTTTTTACTTCGGTATTTTTTACCGGTATTCATATATGTATTTTAATTCAATTAAATTATTGTAAGTGATGGTACATGTGGTAACAGGAAGATACTAAATGAATTTTTTAAATGTGAGGAAAATATTGAATTTCCTTTTATTTCTTTCGAAGAAAAGATACATATGTATGTATATTCTAAATATGCACATATATAAATAAATTCTTGAAAAAAATCATGTATTCTACATTTTTCTCTCCCTATTTCTTAAGAAATATTCAAATTAAAATTTTGAAGTACAAAATATCTTGAAACAAAATCTGTGAAATATTAATTTTCTTTAAATTTGTGTATTTAATTTTAATTTCGTTGGAGAGTTACTATCCATATTTCAGAGGCCTATTTATTTATATTCTAATTCTAGAAATTTTTATATTTAAACACTCTTTTAAAATTTGATTTTCTATAAAATCTAAAAAAAAAAAAAAGAAAAGTAAAGTAATTTGTGAAAAATAGGATTACATAATAATTCTTTAATATCATTCAAAATCTATAACATAAATTTTCAAGAAATGGAATATTCATTTATTTTGAAAATTAGCGTAAAATTTTTGTAATTGTTGTTTATTCTTCTATATAATTTGTTTTACTTTTTGAAAAAAAAAATATAAATTTTATCACTTCAAAGGAAATGTCTAGACTTGTTTTTTATTTTCTAACGAAATCTAAATTATATATATTTAAATATACGTACAATAAAAAAATATATACATATTTACAAGTACTACAAACAAATCCTTTAAAAGGAATATAATAAAAAAAAAAACAACGAAAAGTAAGTGAGAACAAGGTCAATTTGTACCATTGGTTTTTTTTTTTTCGAAATCCTTATTCATGCCATTTATTAAATATATTTTTATTCTTCTTCTTTTTTATCCTTTTATTGAAAAAATTTCTATAAACAGCCCAAGAATTTGGAAATGGATTTTATTATTTTTGTATTCAACATAAACTGAACAAAAACTGAATTATCAAGTATGAAATGGTTTTTCATTACAACAACAAAATTACTAATCCATACCTTAAACATGAATTTAACAAAATATTAGCCAATTCTAAATTGATTTTATCTTACCATAAATTTTATAAAATATGAAAATAAATTTCATCTTCTGCTTTTGTATTTTAAACAATAAATAAAGGACAATAATGTCATTTAACAAAATATTGTACTTAGTTTGTATGTATGTGTTTAAAAATTCTTTAATAAATTCTTTTGATGAAGAAAATTATTTTTCAATAAAAATTCTAAAAGCTTTTTTTTTTTTTTAGCATTTTTCTTGTAACAATAATTCTTTTTTCCTTTTTATGTAGATTTTTATTTCATATTTGAAACTGAATAATTTTTTGAATATTTGAAAAGATATTTGTATGTAAATACATAAATCAAAGTCTATACAAAGATTATTAAATAAATATTTAAAAAAAAAAAAATCAAAAATATATAAAAAGAAAAATATTTTTTTTTTTTAAATTAAACAAAAAATAATAATAAATATACATACATATTTGTATTATTTAGATTGTTTCCTTGAAATTTTTAAAATGTGTGATATAAAAAAGATGCATTTTTAATGAAAAAAAAAAAAAAATTTTTTTTTTGTATTTCACTCTATAGCAAAAGTAAAAAAACAAATAAAATAAAATAAAAACTTTCATAATATTAGAATTTAAAAATATGAAGAAAAATGTGACATGTGTTCCACGATTTCCTTTTTCATTTTTATTTGACATAAAAGAGAATTTTCTTTAGCAATATATGTATGTATAAAAAAAAAAAATCCTTAATATACAGAAAATTTATTCTATAAAATTTTTCTCTTATTTGATTTAAAATTTTCCTTTCTCTTGTATATGATTTATTGATGTTTTCTTAGAAGGACTTATATTAATCTAATATAATCCCGGAAGGTATATTTTCATACTTAAAGAATAACCATTAAAATATAAATTTTTAAATAAAAATTCTTTGTAATTATCAAAAATTCATAGAAATAATTTAATAAGTATTGAAACCAAAACTTTATAATTTGAATATCCAGTTCAATTCTTAGAAAAAAAAAAAAAAAATCCATATGTATATTTTAATGTTTTTATTATTACTATATATAGATGATGTATCATATTTTGTTTATGTATACATAAAAACGTGTCCTACAGCTACACCTACTTTTTCGGACACACTTTTTATAAAATATTTTTTTTTTCCTTTTTATTTATTTTTTTATACTATAGAAAATTTATTTGGTAACTAAGTTAATATAGTTAAGATATTTAAAATTAATATTTCTATTGGAACATTGAAAAATTAATATGTGTGTCAAAAAATTGACCACTCGTAATAATAACCTTTCAAACGGACACTGTCTACTAAATTACCATATACATAAGTGGGATAGGCTTACAAGAGGATGACAAGTGTAAATTCTCGAAGGAGGCCAAGGAAACCTCAAAACACATTCTGTGTGAATGTGAGGCATTAGCCTCCAAAAGAATGTGCTCAAACCTGAGGAAATCTGGTATGCACCTTCTAATAGAATCTTAGGATTTATCAAAAGCCTAGATTTACATATAAGAAGCACGGGCGGTACAAAAGATCGCTATTGGTCGCAATGCAATGATAGCCCTTTATAATCTAATCTAATAACCTTTCAATGATTGTCATAAAAGTCTAAAATTTTATGCCAATATTATTATATCCCGATATCGACAATCAATCAATCCTGTATCATTCTTCAAATAAAAAACGTTTTTTGTATTGAATTATTTTTATCTATATATTTTTAATTTTTATTAACCAAAAATTATTCTTGAGATAAATGTTGAAATAATAGTAACTTTACTCTGAAGTTTTATAAGTTAATTTAAATAAAAGGATAATTGCAAATATTTCAAGTCAATGATTTTACAATTTTCTATCCTGTCATAAATGTTACATAAAATTTTCAAACATTTTTTTTAAAACACAGAAAATCTTTGATGCACAACTAATTTCAAAATTAACACGTTCAAAATGAAATCACATAAATTTTCTCTCAGTTAATTACTGTTTTTTTTTTTTGTCCTTTAAAAAACTATTTTTATTTTCTGTCAAGGTAGACTTATCAAAGAGTTTAAATTGCAATAAAGCCAACAGAAAAAAAAAACATATTAAAACTAATTAAAAAAAAAAATCTCCATAAAATTTTACAGAAACAAAAGAAGAATAAATTACGCAAAATGTAAAAGAAATTAATTTATTTTTAATTTAATTTTTCATGGAAATGTAATTCTAAATTTTTTATTTTATTTTATAAAAGTATCTTTTTGCTTGAAATATGCATAGTTATATCTAATTACATACACTTCATTTCTTTGTCCTTGATAAAATCTAATTAACAATTTAATGTTATTAACTTATTACAGAGGCTGAAAACATACTTAAATTAAATTGAAGTAATAGAAATATTTTTCATATACAATATACGAGTATGTATGTTATTAATCCTGTTAATCCTTTTCATATTGTTAAAAGTTTCTTTGGAAATATATTTTTATGAATCTTGAAATATCAATAAGAAATTAAGAAAAGTTTGTTTGGAAATTTTGATTTAATTATGAAAACCTAAAATGTGAAGAAATTTTGTTTGTTCATTTTTGTTTTTCTAATCATTCTATAAAAAAAAAAAATATTTTATTCAAGAAAAAATAAACTTTTTGAACTTTTTCACTTAAAGTAAAAATTTAGTTAATATTTTTATTAAGTAGTTCTTATGAATTTAGATTTACTGCTGTCAGCTGTAGTACTTTTTCTAAACCAGTATTCATGACCCCTTTGAAGTTCCACCATTCATATGTAGCAGGTAGTATCCGTGGCTAAATTTTCTTAGCAAAAAACACATAAGGATTATTCGTAACGCAGAATTTTGAAAATTTCAAAAAATCATATTTTAAATAGAATTAATTTTTTTACTAAAAATAAAAATATGCACTTAACAAAATGTGCCTAATAAAATTCAAATTAATAACAAAAAAGAAATAAAACACAAAAATCACTTCGAAGTCATTTAATTTAAAATAACGGTTTTTTAATTCAAATTCAAATGCAAAGTGAGACTCGAATTTCGACTAAAATTCATAAAATAACATCGTAAATTCGTAATACATCCCTAGTGATTGTCATTTTTGACAGCTGTCAGTTAACAATTTTATCAAGTTGGCAAACTGCTAGGAAAAATGCAATTGGAAAAAGTGGATGTGGATTTCGTTATTTTATTATTGTTGTGCACCGGGCTGGGCTTGAAAGTACTACGCGCTGTTAATTTTGTTTTTTTTTTTTTAAATAAGGGTGCTTGTTCGGTAATTTTATTATAAAAATGTGATCATTTAATATGCCTTGATTGTTATTTAAGTGTTTTAAATAAAAAAATATGGCCTAAAATTTTATAGAAATTTGTTAAAAATAAATATTCCATATTTTATATAAAGTTGAACAATATTGAATGTGTGCATGTGTTAATAAAGTGCTTGGCGATGGAATGTTTGGTCTTTTTTAATAGGCATAGGCTAGGCTGGTTGCTGGTTCTTACTTATAGAAGAGTAGATCTCAAATCTTGATCTCATTCGTTTGTTTTACACATAAAACAAGTTTATAAATTTTAAAGTTTTATAAATCAGTTGAAACCAGTCTTCTACCGTTCTATAGATTATTAAATTGATACGTGAGAAAGAATACATTGATTCGATGTTTTCTGAAGACATTTTAGTATCAGTGCACATGAAGTTCCTAAAAGTTTATAAAAATGCCTTTTATCCAGCGTCTAGTACAACCAACATTCCTTTCTCGACGATGCAGCAGTGGTGGAGCAACCGCAACGCAGTATCCATTTACAGCATCATCATTATCATCAACAACAAATCAAAGTTCTTCTAAGACATTAACATCTGTAAAAGATGCATCTGCAACAACATCTACGCATTTTAATGGCATAAGTTCATTAGCGGTTGGTGCTATTGTATCTACTTCAACTTCTGGTGCTGTAATAGAATCATCTTGCACCAGTACTGAAGGTAATGATGTCATCACCTGTGGTGAATTCAGTGGTGCTGCTATCGCCGGTAATGGGGGTTCTGCAGTCAACGGTAAATCCGGTTTCATGGATACAACAACCACAGCAACGACATCGGCGACAACAATGATAATACCTGACTGTAATTCTTCTGAATTTGAAACGATGACAAACATAACATTGAGCAATGCCCTAAGGCAAATGGCATCAATTCTCATAATAGCTAACGAAATATTTTTAGAATTGAATGGAGAATTACAAAATATAGCCAATCGTTCACAAGGGCTTAAAGAGAAGATAAACACATTAGAGAAGAAAGTTGATAAATATGATCCGAAAGTGGTCAATGTCCGTAAGTTGATTAAAATAAAATTAAGTAATAGATATTTTGAGCTAATATAGATAAAATAACTAACTAACTAAATACATACATATTATAAGAAATACTTATAAGTACATTTTTAAAATGTCTGCACCTACAAACGCTTACTTTAAAAAACTTTACGATCCTTCTTTTATAGGTACATATATACAAAATTAAAATGATATGGCATATGTGCAAGGTAGCATTGCAATAATACCAAAAGTCATTAAAGTCATTCATGTGGAAGAATTCATATGTTGGAATGTGTGCATACTGCATAGTGTTAAAATGCAAAATTTACTTTATATAGAGTTGATATAAACTCATTAACTATTACATTCAACTTATAATTTCATTTGCAATGAATATAAAGTTTGAAAGTTCACATTTTGTATAAATCCATTTTAGAGTGAAAAAGTAAATTATGGTTTAAATTAAAGCGAAAATCATCATAATAATTTTACTTACGTATTACTTTTTTTTTTTTTTTTTTTTTTTTTGTAAAATTTGAACGGAAGTCTTATGTAAATATTTGCAGTTTCTCAAGGAAGGTGAAAAATCCATTCCATTTTTAAGTAGGTATGAGAAACTTTTTTTTTAGGGAAGGAATAAGAAGACATTTTATTAAATGTCAAAGATAATTGTACAAGGAATTTTAAAATAGGTACACTAACTAAACAAAAAGATGAAGAAAAAAAAAAAGAAAAATGGAAGATGAGATGTGTTAAATCATTTTCAAGTCATTATCGACAAGAAGATTAAGGTGACGGTAATGCTCAAATAACTAAGTAATTTATAATAACTGTTGAAGTAAGCAATTTTAGGTATATGTATGTTCACTTGAAGAAAAATTGTAATGCTTCATCACATCATTTTTTTTCTCTTTTACTTCTCTTTATCATTTCCTTTTTATAAAATACATATTGTGCTCATGAAAAAAAAAAAAATGATTAATTGCATTTGCTCATAAAATAACGATAAAATTTTACACGTTTTTGTTTTGGTTTATTTATTTATTTATTTTTTTTAAACTTCGTTTCTTCAAATATTGACTTTTTTCATTCAAATCATGCCATTTATTGATTGATCAATTATTTTGTAGGTAAATCTGATACATAATTCGAATAAAAGTAAAACAAATTTAACATTAAAGTATTATGTGTGTACATACATAACACACAATATTAAAAAATATCTTTATGAATTTTACAAATATTATTTAATCGTATTTATTTATATTCAAATAAGAAATTATATTTAAATGTAAACAGTATACAGGTTTTAATCAATTTGCAGATAAGTAAAATGATTATCTGTGGTATTCCACACAATATCTAACTATTACGACATTATTATGAGCATATAATAAACATACATACATATATACGATAAATATTACACACATTTACTTAATCAATTGACTTACTTACTTACTTGATCATGATGTCTTGTTATAAGCAAGTAATGTAGTTTTTTTTTTAAAGTATATAGGTACATAAGTATATTATTTATTAAAAGAGTGAGAGTCAATACACTTTGATATTTTATTTTAATAATTTTTCAAGTTTTCTTATCTGCTTACTTACTTACTTCATTTAATATAATATTGTAGTATATATGGAAGTGAGTATATATCAGCATCTAATCAGGAGAAAATCCCAAAAAAGGAACAATAACTTTAAAACCCGTTCAATATGTTTCATCCAATATAAAAGTAGTTAAAAAACAAGTAAAACCAATAGAAAAACTTCACATTTGAAGATTTTTTTATGATTTACTTACATACTTAGAAAAAACTTATAATCTAGGAACAGGTTTTATTTATGAAAAAAAAAAAGACAATCTAATAAAGGAATATGATATTCAATTATAAATGCGTAATCAATCAATATAATCATACACGAACTTATATATGTATATTACTATTTATCGTACATTTTTACAGTGTAGTTATATTTGAAAAGTATAAAAAGGAAGAAATGAATTTTTTGCGACAGACAAAGAAAAACAAAAACCTCGAAAAATAAAAGAAATATTTTAATCCTTTCTCAAGAAAAAGGAACCCTTGCTAAGTAATTTTATTTAAAAAGTAAAACATAAGTAAGTAGAATTTTTCACATACGGTTAGTAAGAAGTTATTGATATTTATTCTTATGTATTCTTAAAATACTTACTTAAAAAAAATTCCTTACACATTTTTAATTTATTAAGAATATTGAGTTTCTAAGAGGTTTTTTTTTCACCCTTTCTTAAAAACAGATTAAGAAGCCTTATAATGATTATATTATTTTTTTATAAGGAAAAAAATTAATGTATAAAAAAATGTATGAAGACATTTTATTTTTCAAAAATTTTATTATAAAAAAATTCAAAAGTAACTGATGTAAATTCAAAAAATTCGAATCTATCATTACCCTGTTCTTAACTAAGAAAATGAAATATTCAAGTACATATGTACTTATTTACTCATGGTTGATTAATTAATTTAGGAAAAAAAAAACTACATTATTTTGGATGATGAAATTTGAATGAACAATAAAAATGAAGGCCATTGAAAGGAAAAGCTATTTTTTTTTTACAAATTTTATGGCCTAGAACCAACATTTAACTGTGTTAGTTCTCTATTCATCTTATATACGGAGACAATGGCATTAAAGTAAATTTTTTATTAAATTTTTAAAGCTCATTTAAAAGGTTCTGTAGATACAAAGAAATCATCTAATTCATAATGTATTTGAAAAATGTTAATTCACAAAATGCTGCTTAAAATCCGGTTCTTCAAATTCTAAATTTTGAAATTTCTATAAATCTCATATTGCATATACATTTCTGTGACTATTCGTAGGGTTAATAAAATCTTATCATTCGATTTAGATAAAAAAAAATAATATAAATGTGTAAATTAATTATTACATACGCTCATACAGCCAACAGAATAAAATTTAGTCGTTATCTTATCTAAATAGGTGAAAATTTCAACATTATCTTGCTTCTAACTTCATTTTTTTAGACAGGTTGACTTCAAAAAGTCTCCATTCTGTCCCATGGCTCTTTCTTGCTGATTTATTTATATGAAAAAATTTGTTATTCTCTTCTAAGATATATTGAGCAAACATCTTTTTTTTTTAAACATTTATTTTAATGTTACAAGTAAATTGAAATTACCTAATGTATTCATGAGATTTTAGATTTGTATTTTTTTTTCTTTTCTTAAAAACAAAATTAAGAAATTAAATAGGTACTTAAAAAAAAACAAAAAAAAAAAAAATAACAAGCAATCATTTCAGTGAACCTACAGATCAGAAAATGATTAACATTATAAAGTAACAAATTCTTTTTTAAACGCGTGAAACATTTTTTTGTTTCACAAGAGTGTAAAAAAGGTGTTCTCTTGTCTAACTAAAGTTGAAATGAAAAGTACAAAGTATCTAAAAAAATCATCTTAAATAAAGCATTTACTTACCTGAAATAAAATTAGATTTGAATTTGGCTTGAAGCATATTTTTACTATCGAAATCATTTTATAAGTATTTGAAAAAAGAAAATTACCCAGACAAAAAAAAAAGTAAAAATATCTCACAAATAAAATGAAATAGAAAAGCACAAAAAAAAAAAAAAACAAAAGACATGACCGTGTAATTAGACTTTTTTTTTCTTCTCAATTTTATTTTATTTTTATTTTGGAGAACAACTAAATGAAACCTGTTTAGAAAAGTTGGTTTTTAAGTAGGCATCATGCTTAGTTTAACAATACAAGAACCTTTCAATTGACCTTGAAAAGATTTGAAATAAACGCAAAAATATCTTTGAATAGATTCTAAAAGGAAATAAATGCTTTATATATCTTTATTCAATAAATTCGACTACATACGTTACTTATTTTTTTGTTATTTTCTTCTTCTTTTTCCCTCATCACATGTTTTTTTTTTTTTTTAACATTTTATACTTAGATACTCAGTTTTTCAAGAGTTAAATTATTCAAGAACGAAATATACTTAAGTATATTTTAGTAAGTAAATATATCTGAAAAGGCCAGATGGAGGTCAGATAAGTTAACTGAGTATCATACCAAACAATAGCTAAAATACATGCATTCAAACAGTTCAAGTGACAATTGCAAAATGCACAACATGAAAATTATTGTTTTTTTTTTTTTTTTTTTTCAAGAATTTAAATACAAAAGAAAAGATTGTTTTTCTTAATATTGTTCATGCTGAGAATATAAAATTTACAGGTATTTTTTTGTTTTTTGAAAAATAAAAAAAAAAGTATACATCGTAAAACAGGTAGATATTATTTGTTAAATATATTTCAAACAGAAAATGATATTGATTTGACTTTCTAAATGTCAAAATTATAATAAAAGAATATAAAAAATTAGTAAAATTTAAGAAAAAAAAAAAATTAACAATATTCAAAATGAAAAACTGTCTATTAAAGAAAATGAATGAGTATTTGCTCAACTAAAAATAAAAATAAAAATACTTATGCAAGTTATAATAGTTAACCAACTATGTGTATACGTATTTTTATTATATTTTTTTTTTATTCCTTTAAAATTCATTTTTTTTTTTCAAGTTACATTTAAATGGTTAAGTCTGTTTATTTTCACATTCATATTCATTCAGAAAAAAAAATTTTTCTGTCTTTCAATTAATTTCAGGAAGCATTGGCATGGTAATATTGAAAATAATGGCGGAGATGATGATTCTTCTTTACAAAAAGACTAACTGTCTATCAGAAAAGAAATTAAAAAAAAAAAAAAAGGAAAAAGAAATAAGAATAATATACTGAATTATAATATATACTATAGTATACATATATGTATAGTATATATAGAGAGTCAGTTACTTCTACAAATAAAATTTAAGGGGGCATCAACATCATCTTGAATTCAATTGAAGTATTCATTGAGTTAAATGAATACCATTGAACAAATTATAAAACGATAAGTGAAAGAAAGTCAACAAAGTCAAAGTTATAAAAGAAGAAAACATACATACAATTTACTAATCATATATATATATCTATATCACGATATACATATATACTATATATTATACTTACTTTACTTATTTACTTGATATTTAGTCAAGTTTAAGTACTACGTTGCATTTTTGTAATAGAAAACATTAGAAAAATTTTATAAAATTGAATGCATTCATTATATATGTATGTACTTATGTCTTATATCTTTCATAAAATGAATTTTAAAATTCAAAATATTTTCACATACTATTCAACAATACATACTTACTTACTTAGTTACTTATTTTGAAAGTTGAATTTTATTTTGCGTTAATTTTTTAATAAATAAAATATGTAATGATATTTAGCACAATGACCATACTTACTTTATATGGCAGAAGAATTTAATGAGATTATTGTTTTTGAATGCAAAATATCGTAATATGTATATTCTTTTACAATGTTGCTGTTTTTTTTATATATATATCGATTATAGAATTAATACTTGATTTTTTACGATTAAAGATAAATGAAATGAAACTAATGAAATATTCTTAATTTTTCTGTCTGTTCTTTGTTAACAAGTATACTTCTTGTATTTTACATATACACAGACAATGAATATTCATTTCAATAAGGTCAAAAAGACGGCAATAAGTATAATGTATCTTAAATTATTTATTTTTCTTTATGATCTTTTCAAGTACTTTAAATAATCTTAAAATTTCATGATCTTAATATAATTCATTGTGATATATGTATGTATTATCGTGAAATGACCCTTTTTGCTCTTGAAACCTAATTTAAAAATATTCTCGGTACTTGACCACTTAATGTAAAATATTAAATTCGACAATTGTAGCAATATGATATATGTACATATATATTTTTTTTTAAAATTTAAGTATTTTGTTTTTCGTTTCTTAAACTAATAAAGTTGGTATGATAGATTATACAGTGAATTAAAAAATAAATATTCATTTAAGTGTTGTAACATTAGACTTTACCACCGCCCACATAAAAAATATATGTCATCTAAGGGTTATAAATTAGAATTCGTATACAATTTAAGAATTATGCATCAGATTAGCATATATTATTTTAAAAATTAGAACATTCTATTTAGATTAGGTCATGTATCAACAAATTAAGGTTAATAAGAAACTGTTACTCAAACATAAAATTGAAATTATAAGGGTTCTTCTGAATTAAAATGAACAATTTATTTCTGAACTAGAAAGTTGCGAATAAATGAAAAACTGATTAATTAACTGTTAATATTACCTAGTTTGCTAATAAAATATTATCAGAATTTAGTAATATATAAAAATGATGAGATTAAAATCGTATAATTGAATATAATTACTAAACAAGTACATAAGTACTTAAGTATATTATGAATATATAAAAAAAAAAAAAACTCATTCTTATAAAGTTTACTTTTATGAAAGTGTATTTTTTTTTTTTTAGTTTGATTGCCGGTTGGTAAAAGTCCAGCGTACATATAAAAGATGAATTTTAAAAGAACGTTCATTATTACAAAGAAAATAATGTTTAAGCGGCAATGATATTTTTTACTTTGTTTTGCATGTTATTTTTATTACAAGCCTAAAAAGCTAAGCCGCTAACTTTTCATTGATAATTCTTTATTTTTTTGTTTTTTTGTTTTCAAGAAATCCACCGACTTTTATAAATTATTCACATTAAACTTTTAAAACTATTAACTGGAACTATTTCCTTATTTATTACTCGTTATTGTTTTAATGCATCACTTATTATGTTATAAAATCTAAGTACTTCTTTTTCCCTTTTTATGATTTTTATTTTTATTAACCAATTAAAATTCCTTGCAAAACTAAAAATAAGTATATTTCACAAAGTATTTCTTAATGCATAACATAATTATTATTCTTTTACAAATATTGTTGTATATGCATGTGTATTTATACCATCACACAATTTATTTATTAATTTAAAATCTTTTATATCCAATAAGTAACCAAGTGTTGTGTGTGCTTTTTCAAGATTTTAATATCTGTAATTAATCAAGAAAAGTAATCCGATAAGAAAACAAACAAACTAAAAATAAAATTTTCAAAAATTATTTTCTTCTTCTACAAAATGTACATATTAAAAAGCATGCATTCAAATGCAACATTCTATGGTACTTTAACTATATTTATTTATACGGTAAAATTGTATATTGAAAATTTTCTCATGTAACTTTTAATTTAAAATAAAATTTATCAAACAATCTGTGTGTTTGTGTGTGTGTGTGTGTGTGTATGAGTATGAGGTTTTTTTCTTTCAGATTCAGATAAAACTGCTGTAGGTTATCATTATATTTATAAAAAAACCGGTATTTAATTTTTCGTCATTTATTAAGGTTACCTGATTTTTATTCATTTTTGATTAATTCATTTTAATTTTTTGAAAATAATAGAAGTTTAATAGAATTTAATAAATAATATTTAAGTTAAATAGATATTTTGATTATCTTATTTTTCTAATAATAAATTGTTTTATTAAAGGGAATCAAGACTTCTGTGAACCTAAGTGATATTTGAAAAATTAATGTAATTTAGTTTTTGTTTTGTCGGTAATATTACACTTTTTTTTTTGTTGATAATAATTATTGTCATGCCATTGTTGCATATGTAATTGCTTTTATATATGTACAATATCGTATATATGGTTTTTAAATATCTCTTTAATAATTTTTATTTAATTTTTTTTTTCTTTTTTTTCTTTTTATCTTTTTCCAACCATAATTTATTATTATTATTTTTATAGTTAGCTGTACTTTCTCTTCAAACTAAAAATACAATAAATATTGAATAATAAATATACTTATGTGTATATATTTAAATTTAAAAAGAATAAAAGAAAATAAAATTAAAACTTTTTAGATTATATTACCATTTTTAAACCACAAAATCCAAATGAAACCACACAAAAGAGTAAGACAAGAAAGAAAAAAAAAAGTGTTAAATTAACAGCCAAGTCTTATGTCCATTATATTGTTTAGTTAATATTTGCATTTAAATTCATTAGACGATTCATTCTTGTTATAGGTACCTTAAGTAAATAAGTAAAGTAGTAATTTCATATATATATTAACAAATGTAAAAGTACTTTATTAGCGCCACAAAAGCATATGGAGAATTCCACGCAAATCGACCACTTTTTTCCTTAAAATTAATATTAATAAAGCTGGTAGAGATAAGTATATATCAATTTTTGGTGTATCTAGTTTTAAATTATTTACGATATCACGATGAGGAACAGTATTAAAAACAAAATGTTTGCTACTTATCAGTAGAAATTCGTTTCGCTGTCACACCCGTTACAAAATATGTCACACCCGTTACATTTCTTTTTTTTAATTATGAAAAAAGTATTGCATTGTTCCTCGTCAAATTTTTCCAAAAGATTCTTTCAAGTTTCTACAATATAATTAAAAATAATTTTTGGAATTGTTTATATGAAAATTTTATGATATTCAGTGAAATAGACGAAAATCCGTGAAATTCAAAATCTTCAGCGTCACACCCGTTACGCTACTAAAGTGACGATTCTGATTAAGAATATTTGAATTTTTCTGTTTTATCGTAGCCGTCGTTTGCTTTCACTAGAGGGCATATTAGGAACATTTAAGTTTAATCAGAGTGCAATTGCTCTACGAGTTTTCAATATTTAAGAGTCAGCATGTCACACCCGTTACAAAATGGAATTCCCCATATATAGAAGTAGACGAAAAAAAAAAAATAAAAAAATAAAAAATAAAAAATAAAGAGTTATTTTCTTTCCATTTTGATTACGGAAATCTGATGCATATTAATTAGAATATAGTATGTATTATTTACTTATACATACCTACGTTTTATTCTTTTGTATTCATATTTTTTATGATGTTTTTATGTTCAACTTCTTTAATCAGACTTTTTTTTTTTTTCATTCATAATAATTGTCTAACTAAAATTATAAAAAAATATATCATATCTGTAAAAAAAACTAAGTGTTTTTATTCACAGTTAAGGTAAATAATGTAATTTAAATGTATTTAAGTTTGAAAAAAAAAAATATATATATCTTAAAAAAGTAGAAATGGTTATAGTCAATTAGGTATTCAAGTATTCATTTAATTTTTTTTTATAGTTTTATAATATACGTTTGTGAAGAAATATTAAGATTATTATAAAATATATGACTTTTTAAAGTTTTACAATATCGATATATATAATTAACCATTTACTTTTTCTTTAACATTCAGTGTATTGGTATTATTATTTTTTTCAATTATCAAGTTTAATGCAATAGTTCATCATATCATGATGAATCCAAAAGGTAAATGACATGTGAACATTGTTCTTGAATTTTCCGAAAAACGAAAACAAAATAAAATTAATTAAAACTACTTACTCGTATATACACATAAGTATATAATGTACATGATCAAAATAATAAATTTTTTTTTTTTTTGGTTTTTTTTTTGGTTTTCTATTTTACTTAGAAATTTCGAACATGAATCATGATTTTTTTTTTTTGTTATTATTTCTTTCTTTTAATTATTTTTATGTTATTTTTGCAATGAAATAAATGCTTCATAATGCTGTTAATTATTTTTGGATTGTTAAACTCCTTCATAGTCGAATAAAATAGAAAACAAAAAAAAAATGCACGTTCAATGTACTTAAAATTTAAAATACTGCAAAATTAATATATGTATGTATGTATGTATGTATAAAATACTTAGTATGTAGTATAACTATGAAATTAAGTGTAAATAAATCTCATAAAAATGTAAAATGAAACAAGTAGACAACAAATATTTTGTTGTGCAGATCAAAGGTCGTCTTTTATATACATTTACGTGTACATGTCTGTATTTTTAGGTATTTACAAAATTCAAGACAATTTTAATTCCAAATATTAGGAAAAAAGAAGGAGAAAACAAAAAAACATAATTTATTTGCAATGTTTGAATTTAAAAAGAATTTTTATCAAAAGATTTTTGAAACGTTAGTGCCTCTAATTTAAATATTAATATATTCTTACTACTACATTCAAATTATATATGTATGTATATATTTAAAGCCCTTTGCAATAGTATTATATAAGTTTTTAAAACTAGAGATCAATGACCACGATAAAATTGTGTCTAATCTTAGGTTGACAAAAATATATTTTATTAACATATTGTTGTTTGTACATACACAAATAGTATATGTACACACATCAAGCTCTTAACATATCTTTAAATTGTGTAATCTGATTTTCTTGAAGTTTTATCGCATATTTCATTATACAGGGTAAAAACAATCTTCGCAGCAGGATATAAGTTACAAAATTTTATCTTTAACTGCTGTCATTCAAATTTTTATTTGTCGAATCCTATATATTACCTTAAACCCTTTGAAGGAATAATCTTAAAGAAAACATAACACAGTTTCAAGTTTCATCTGACTTCAGAAAAATTTTTAGCGTAAAAATGGCGTTTATTTAAAATATATCAACGTACTTCTTTCTGACATTCAACAAACATTCTTTTTCATTTTGTGTACATTTTATAAATCCACGTATACTTGATTTTTATTTAAAAATCTGAATGATTTAAAATTGTTTTCATAATTATATCGAGAGAGATATTTATTAGTTCAAAAGATTAATCAATGAACAAACAATAAATTTCAATTTAAAAAAAAAAAAAAACGAAATACAAAAGTTAATCAAGTTTACACTCATTTGTTTACATTAATTATTTCATTTATTATCCTTGTCTTTTTAATTGATAAATAGTTAAGGACAATAAGTATCATGTTATATTTTATTATTTCTTTGATACATTACAATATATCTTTTTTAAAATACTTTATGCAAGTATGTTACTGCATTGCACACATAGTATAACATACAATGTTTGCAATTTATTATAACCTCCATAATATATTTTAGTATTCATATGAGATAAAATTTCTATCCGCAAGGAAACAGATAATAGACAGAAGGGATTTATTACACTTTCGTGCATTTATTGTATAATGAAAAACAATATATGAATCTAATGTAAATATTTACTTGCAAAGGAATGAAAAAAAAACACAAAAAAAAAAAGAATTATGAGAATGTTTTTAATCGAAAAATTATTAGAATCATTCAAGAATACATTATGCATATATAAATAAATCTAAAAATTTTTCCTGAAGTGAATTCATTCAATGTATTTAATGAAATTTCAATTGGTCATTTTTCAAATTATAATCGATATTTATTTTATATATTTTGTATAGGAATTATTAACAAGCTGAGATTCACATAATTTAAACTTTCCAATTTGCCTGGAGAAAATATCTTCTTAATATTTTTCGTTGTTTATGAAAATCCTCTTAAGAGAAAACATACAAGAGTTTTGTTTTTTTTTTAAAGATAACTTTTATATCTATTTAATTTTTCTTTATTCTTAAAATTTATTTCATTGGAATGCGAAATTTATTCAGTTTGAATTAAAAAAACAGTTAATTATTTATTAAAAAAAAAAAAAAAAAAAAACAGCAGTGTTCTAAAACGAGAAATAAAATTGACAAACAAAGAAGAAAAAAAAAACATTTCAAAAGTAATTTAAAATTTAAAATAACAAATCTGCGGATTGCAAATGAAAAAAAATTTTATATTAAAAGAAATTTACATTAAAAATAAAAAAAAATTTCGTTCTTTTGTTCCCACTTTATTCTTATAGTTTTTTAAAACCATTAAACAAAATCCAGCAACATCAAATATCTGTGGGATCATGTTTATTTATGGGATATTTTTTTTTTTTTTAATATTTATTTTCACTATAGTAAACCCACATTTTACAATTTTATAATAACAAATTATTTTACATAAAATAAAAAATAAAAAAACAAACTTTAGAAAAAAAAAAATAAATAAAATAAAATCTTTACAATCTATTTATTTATTAAATGTTTCTGTTTTTTTTTTGTTTTTTTTTTTTTTTTGTTTTTTTTAAAATTCTTTTTAGCTGTTAGTGATCTTGCTACATTTGCTCAAATAAAAGTTCATTATAAACATAAAGAAACATTTGACAATGAATTATTTACACGTGATACACGTTCAAGAAGTGTTCAAGCACTTTATGAAGCAGCAGGAAAAACACCAATAAATCTTATAAAACATGAAAAAGGAATATTAGATAATATTGATAATATAGAATTTTTATGTACACCAGTACTTGGTCAAACCACAAGAAAAATGAAAACAAAAATTGATGCAGATATTGAGATAAGATTGGTAAGTTGATTATATTACTTATGAGTACATTTTATTAAAATAAAGAATAAAAAATAAAAAAAACAACATTAAATTGAATCTGTGAAGAATTTACATCTATAAACAAACATTGTATTTAAATAACATATTTAATTATTATTTGCTTTTTATACCTTTTATAAACCACAAGTCTATTCAATATTGCTACCTTTTAATATAAAATAAAAAAATAAATAAATAACAATGTTTCTTCATAAAGAGAATCTCTTAAAATAACATTATTTATGCTTTATAGTACTTCTTGCTTATTGAAATCTTTTATTTTTTTATTTTTTATTATTATTATTTTTTTTTTATTATTTTTCATATTTTTTTTTTTTTTTGTGATTATTATGCGTTTTTCGTTTCAATAATTTTTTTTGCATCATTTCTTTTATTCGCTCTAATGACTTTTTTTTTTCTGAATTAAAAATAAGTTATAAATAAAAATAATATACTCGTATATGTATATATCATATAAATCTACTAGTTACATACATCCAATATGCAATTTTAAATATAATTTTTAACAATTAATTAAACGGAAATTATAAACGCGCATCAATTTTGTTCTGCTTTTATATTTCTGTTTTAATATATATTTTTTTTTCTCTTTAAATTTCATTCATAAAATAATTATTATAAAAATAAAAATTTTTATACGTGATTTCACTTTATAATGCGCGTATATTTTTCAATAAAAATCTTGTATTAAGATAAGCAGAAAATTTGATTATCATGAAATCAATTTAAAAAAATTAAAAACAAAAAAAAAAACACACATTTTTTATGTTTGAGTAACAAAAACAAATGAATAAGTTCAAAGAATTGTTGTTTTTATTTATTTTTTTATTGTTGATTTCTTTTTAGTTTGTTGTTTAATCTGTCAATCTATAAATAAAATAAAAAAGTATTTTTTTCAATATATCTTTGCATGAAATTGAAATACAATTTATAGTAGCTTGTAAAAAAACATTTTATATGAATATGAGTCCAATATTTGAAGTATAAATTCAATAAACATAACAAAATTAGGCAGGTATTCGTGAAACAAATCCTGTAGTTCTTAAACGACATTAAACATTTTCCAAATTTCCTTCTGGATTACATATATGAGCAATTCCAAGAAAATTTCAACCTATGCACTCGTTTTTAATTTTTTTTAAAACATTTTATTACTTTGACTTTTTTTAAATTTTTAGTTATGAATTATTGAATTAAAACAGTATAGAAGATTTTTTTTTTTGGATCGATTTTATCATAAATCTTTTTTATCCAGAACAAGAAATTTGAGCGTCCGTCAATGACCAAAAACATTTTAGTTAGTGACGGTGACACTTTCTGTAAAAACGAATTTTCTTCATTGCAATTGTTTTGGTTTCACATTTCTTGGCTAATTTTCATAAAATTTTTGTGATTTACCAAAGTAAGCTCAACACGAGGTTGAATTTTTGTCAGTCAGTCAGTGACGCCAATTTCTTAGATATATTCTGTAGTGAAAAATTCATAATTAAAATCAAAATAAATTCTAAAATAAAAATATGTATTTTTATAAAAATGTTATATGATAGATTTCACTAAATGAATTTCACATAAAAAATGTTCCAAAAATGTCAGTCAGTGACGCATGGAATTGCTCATATAATTTTTATCTTTTAACTTAGCTATGAAATCTCTGTACTTCCTAAAAAGTTATAAAAAGCTTTTACCCTAAGAAGACTCATCATTAAATAAAAAATGTACATATACAAAACGAAAATTATGCAAAATGAAAGTCCTCAAGTTCTTAATGGGACACCTTATAGATATTTTAGTTCAATTTAAATGTAAACACATTCTAATGTTTTTGTGAATTTCATTAAAATGAAATAATTCCCACAGTAAAGAGATTTATTCATATGACTATAAATGTACTACTAAGCACCTTTTTTTTAAATTTAAATTTTAAATTTTTGTTTTTAAAAATTTTCTATTTATTTATTTATGTATATTTAAATTTACAGCCTGCTGCAATTGAAGATCTACGTAAATGGACATCAACAGAAGCAATTGGTGATATAACAGTAACACCAGATTGTATAAATAAAGTTGGATGTATAACAACAATAATAAATGATACAACAATTCATGCCGAAATTGGTAGTCATATATCTGGTATATCATCAGCAATTACAGATGTTATAGATTCAAGTAGTGCCTTTACAACAAGACAAGATCAACAACCGATAAGTGCCAGTACAATAGTAGAAGGTGATCATTATCCTTTAGATCATAGATTACCATCACCAGAAGAACAATGTAAAACAATAGCATTAAAGTAAGTTTGATTAAAATGAATGAATTAATAATTTTTTTTTTCCAATCTTTATTTAATTTAATTTATTTTATTTTTTTATATTTTAGATTCCCTGCAGAAGTTGTTGTTGTTGATGTGTCAGGATGTCGATTTGATCGTCTTGCTACAGCTAGAAAATCAATGATTTCACCTAATACAGCAATGATGACAAATAGTACAAAATGTGATGAAAGTGGCCTTAACAGTATTAATAATCAAACAATAACACGACGTCAAAGATCTCGAAGATCAAGATCAAAACGTAGAAATACAATAGCTGGAACAGATCAGAAAGAAATTGAAGAAGCAATTAATGGGTATGTTATAATAATTTTTTTTTTTTAAAAAGACAAGAAAAAACAAAGGAAAGCATGAATGAAATTTAAAAAAAAAAAAAAAAAAAAAAAAAAGGTTATTGTTTTTCAATGAAAAGAATGATTATTTTTTTATCTTCTTTTCTTTTTTTTATATATATTTCATTTTACAGTTATTTAATTTTATTTATTTATTTTTATTTTTTTTTTTTAATTTATTTTATGATGTAATTTATTGTTATTAAAATATTTTTTGTTGTTGTGTTGTTGTGTTGTGCTGTAAATGACCAAAGAAGCATGATTCAAAATTTTTTTTAATTTTTTTTTTTTTGTTATTTTCTTAATTATAATATTATCTGTGGTTAATTTTTTTTTCTTCTTATTCACATTAATTAACTCTTTCCATCAGACAATAAAGAAAACACATTTATTTTGGAATACATGAATTGTACATTTTATTATATAAATTATTTGATAATAACACAATCAAAATCTAAAAATTAATTTATTTAATTATTGTTCAAATAAATAAAACAAAAATTATGAAAATATTGGAAAATTAATACATAAAAAAAAAAATGACTAATTTTTTTCTCAATTATTCTAGCCTTTAACATTTTTCTTAATCTGTTTTTGTGTTGTTGTTTTTTTTTCCTCTCTCTTTGTCTGTTCAAAAAACGAAAAAAAAAAAAACAATATTATTCATTAAAAAATAATAATAATAATAAAATATAACATGATTCTATCTAATTTTTAATGAATGTTCTAAATTTTAATTAATTACACGCCAATTTAAATATGACATAAATTTATTATAATAAGATATTATTCTAAAAAAAAGTGTATTCATCAATTGACCTATGCACTTAACATGCTCTTATTTTGATTAAAAAAAAAAAAATTAAAAAAATTCATATTGTACATACATAAATAAAAATCTTTCTTTTTTTTTGTTGCTTTATACATTTTGTTATTCACATCACACATACATATTTTTGCTAGTATTACAAAATGCTAATGTAATTTTGATAAAATTGATATGTTTTTTTTAATCGATGCTAAAAATTTAATTAAAAATGTATTTTAAATTAAATGTAAATAAAAAAATTATTGGCAAGTTATCAGCATAATACGATTAATCAAATAAATTTTTGAATATTAGAATTTCTGAAACATAATTTTTAATGAAATTATGTATTTTTTTATTAATTAATTATATGATTTGAATTTTATCATGTGATTTATGATTTTAGATTTTAGAAATTCTTTGAAATTAAAAAATTACAACTTATGCCCAGTTTCACAGTGGCAGTTTAAACTCAAAGTTTTGTTAAATCTTAATGTTAGTTTAAATCTTTAGTTTAAACTCATTCAGTTTTACAGTGTAATTTAAACATCAGTTTAACTGAACTAAGTTTGAAGGACTATTATGAATAAAATGCAGCATTGTGAACAGAATATTGACTTTTGTTTTATATTTTAATGAATATCATAGTAATCTGGGTATATCTAGTAATGCTTTCAAATATTTTGAAAAATTTTAAATTAAAATTAAACAAAACAAACTTTTTTACAAATGATAATTTGACAGTTCTCAAACTTCTTCGTTTTTTTTTTTTTTTCACTTACTTTAAACCTTACCTAAAGTTTAAATCCATACTGTGAAACTCATTAATATTTTAAACATAAGTTTAACCCTTCTGCCAAGTTAAAACTTCCACTGTGAAACTGGACATTAATGTTATTATTATTATTTATTTTTTTTTTCTTTTTTAATGTTCCTACATAAATACAGATTAAAATTTTGAATAGTCCCGAACAATCATTTCAATCCTTTAATATTTATTATTTTTAAATTCGGTAATTAAAATTTTCAACTATTCATATTATCACATTTATCTGTTGAAAGACAAATTTTAGAGTAGAGTTTAGAAGAGCTCATATTGCATAGTATAATTAAATTTCTAATTACAAGTATTTCATAATCATAGAATAATCTTTAATTCTTAAAACTGTCTGATTAAAATAATTCATGAGAAATGTTACAAAAAATTTATCTTGTTTCATTAATTATTTCGAAATTTTCAACAAAGACATGCATGCTATTTTGAAATCATGTAATTATTTTTTTTTTATGAATTATGTAACAGGAATGATTATCATGTGAAAATTTATTATGTATACATTGTTGTAGAATTTTGAAAGTGCATTACCATGTTTTCATATTTAATTTGAGTGTATCTTAAAGTTTTTGAAAGGATTTATAAGATCAATGTTTTTTTTTTAATTTATATTTTACAGTTTTTTATATAAAAAAAAAAAGTAAATAAACAAAATTATTATTGTCAGGTTTGAAGTGTTAATGTGAAATTTACAAAATTTTATTCAAAACCAAAAAAAAATTATAAATTTTAATTTATCTGAAAAATGCAAATTGGCACAAAAATAAATCCAAATTACACAGCTTAAATCAATATTTCGAGGTCCTTACAACACAACACACAAGCATGCATTTATACAAAAAAGAAAACAAAATAAAAGCACAAGGCAAACAAAATTTTGTTTTTGCTCATCAAAATCATTTTTTGTCTTTTTGTTTTTTGTTTTTTTTTTTTTTATTTTGTTATTTTTGTTATTATTTTCAATTTTTAAACAGGGAAATGCCGTCCGAAAACTTGCCTGAAAATGAAAATACAACAACAATGACAATAAAATCAACAACAGTTAAAGTTGAACGTAGTCGATCAAGTGATATATTAAAGAATGATTCTGTAATAAATTCAACAACAACAGCAATTGATATTGGTAAAGCTACATTAACAAAATTTAATTCATTAAAAGAATGGGGACGTAATAGATTACGATTAATTGGTCGTAATGATGACACAAATAAAACAAAAAGTTTAGAAATTTCAAGTGATCAATTTATATGTGAAACAATTACAACAAATAATTGTAAAGATAAAAAGAAAATCTCTGAAAAGGATAAAAGGTCTTTACATGAGAGAAAGCCTTCTTATTCTTCATCTGAGAAAGGTACACCAATATTAGAGCCTATTAATTCAGTAAAATTACGAGATACATCTTCATTAAAAAGACAACGTAGCAGAAGTATGATGAAAAAAGAAGATATACATTCATCAAGTGGCAATTGGAGTGCAAGTTCTGAATCAGGTCGTACATCAATTGCAAGTGAAATAACAGTACAACCAAAATCGAGTGCTTCAAGTTCATCATTAAATCATTGTCATCATCAATTTCATCCAAGTGGTAGTACTGGTCCAATGGGATCTGTACCAAGTAGAAGACGATTTTTAAATACATCTGCATCAAGTAGTGCAGCAAGTGATGGAACTGCAACACCCGATTTACAAATGTGTGATCCATTTTATGATGATGAAACAAGTTCAGCATATTCATGTGATACAGAAGGTTATTATACTTCATTTCATGTTGATTCTGGTTTAAAAACATTAAAAGAAGAAGAACCAGTTACTCCACTTCAATCATGTTCAGCCCTTTCAAGTAGTAATTCATTTGAAACATCAACAAATCAAACAATTTTAACAGCAGAAAATGAATATGAAATATTTGGAAGAGGTTCAACATCAACAACAACAAGTTCAGCCGGTACAGTTTGTACAACATTATTAGCCACAGATAATGAAACAATTAATTATAATCAACAAGTACCTGTTGTTCCAGAAAGAAAAAGTTCATTAACAAAATTAAATCGTAGCAGTAGTAATACAAGTGCTAGTAATAGTACTTTAGAAAGAAGTGTATCAAGTAGTACTGTAGGAAGTACTTTAGAACGTAGTGGAACTATAAAACGTAATGGAGTTTTTGTTCAAAAAGAAGTATCTGCAGTTGTACATCAAGAAGATTCTTCACAAAAATGCTCACCTCGTAAGGTATGGTTTAAAAAGACAATTGATGAAATGATAAAAAGAGGTGAACACAACTTACAAAAAAAAAATGCTTTTATTTTTCTTTTAATTTCGGTTTTATTCAAGTGAGCATTCTAATTTAATGAAAACAATTTAAAATCTTTTCAAATAATTCATTACCTTATTCATGATATCTTTCTTTCAAAATAATTTTAAACATTGGCTTGATTCCTCTGAAGGAAAATTTTTAAAGGTAGATTTTCCATTTAAAAAAGATAAATTTTTCTTCTTCTGAAAAACATGAAACCTCAAACGAATAAAATTGAAAAACTGACTTTTATGTATTTCTATGGTTTTTCCTTTTTTTAAAAATATTTTCCATTGATTTAAATTTTTCAATAATAAAACTGTGTTCATCTTGAAATCATTTCAAAACAAATATAAAAATCGTGAAAATATATAATTTAAATTTAAAACAACAAAATCAAATTTTTTATTATGAATAGCAAACTGATTCGTCAGATAATCTAGAAAATATGGCTCAAAATGATGGTACATCACAACAATATGAACGAAATCAAACTGATCTTGAATTTT
The DNA here is from genome assembly GCA_939192795.1 of Bombylius discolor. NCBI lineage: Eukaryota > Metazoa > Arthropoda > Insecta > Diptera > Bombyliidae > Bombylius > Bombylius discolor. The sequence goes on along the minus strand of OW584241.1, from coordinate 12,595,726 downwards.
CAGAATGTTCAGATATTGAAGGTTTTGATCGTGTTGAAAGAATAAGACAAAAAACTGAAATAAATACTGGCCGTATTCCGTCCATATGCCTTATAACCCCAACAACAAGTGATGATGAAACGACAAAAGAAAATATTAAAAGCAGCATTAATAATCAAGATGAACCTGCTGATGGTGCTGTTTATACAGAAACACATTTCGATACCGTCCATAATAATAATAAACAAACCGATTCAATGTTGAAAAAAACAAAAGAGAAAACACAAATAATAAATATAAACAAAGATACAGGATATGCAACAATACAAACTGTTAATGATGATGATAATAATATCCAAGGTAATGTAGGTGGAAGAGGAGGAGGAACAAATAATGAAGAAGGAGGAATACAAATTAAAGATGTCAATTTTAATCATTGCAAACGTTCACGTTTACAACCGCTCAATAACATGCTAGGAAAATTAAAAGGTGTACTACCAACATTAAAAAAATCACCCAGTGAATCAGAACCCACAAATGATAATTATGTTCTAGAGGTAGATGAACCCATTTATGATACGGCTGGAGAATATGTTAGAATATCAGATGTTAGTAATAACAATAAACCATTCAAATCAATAAATTGGACAAAACGTAATTTAGATGCTGTACTATCAGGAAAATTAGATGAAGAAACTGAATATGTATCATTGAATGAGCTTCCGTGTAGTATACGTAGTGAAAGCAACAATCTGTTACCAATGCATGTAAACGTGTCAAAAGAAAGTGAAAAAAGCGGTGAAAAAATCGATAATAATAGCATAAAAGCGGGAGGAATGATATCAAAAGATGTTAAAGATAATATTGATGCCACCCATACTCCATATATCTCCAACAATAGTAACAACAATAATAATAATAAAAATACCGCCCCTATTAATACACAAAATTCTATTGAAGGGGAATTATCAAAAGGTGCGCGTGTCTTCTTTGATGCGCAAGGAAAAATCATATATAATTCGGATAGTTTAAAACGTCGTAAGGGTGCACATACAACATTTGCTCCAGGACCATTTGTTAGAGATTCAACGACAACGACAGCGTTAACAACAAATTTACCTTCATCAAAGGTTATGATTCCTTCATCATATACAATTTTTGATGGTAATAAAAGTTTCTTAAAAAATAGTGCAAGTTGTGTTGATGATCATAATAGTGAAATTTCATCTAATAATTTACATGGAAATTTTAAAAAAATTCCATCATCATTTAAAAATGTTAAAAAAGAAGTAATATCAGATGAGGAACAACAATTAGGACAAAAATCTCGAATAAATTTATTTTCAACAACAACAACAAATAATAGCAACAACAATATTTATAATAAACGTGAACAAAACATGGGTCAATTAGGAAATGAAAGTGAAAATGTATTATTATCTAATACAGATTTTGATCAAAGAGAAGAAGGTAAGCAACAAAATATTGAAAATCAATTGTTCTACACCAATAATAATATATCTTCCACATTATCATCACAATGCACTTTAAATCATAATAATGTAGATTTTATTGATTATAAATTTAATAATTATTTATCATCATCATCATTATCATCAATATCATCACCTGCATCATCATTATCATTATTACAAAAAAATTATTCAACATTTATTAAAGATACATCAAATTTATTATCAATAACTTCAAATAATGTAACAAATATTTGTAAAAATAATATTATTATTAATAATGATAATAATAATGATAACGATGATGATGATGATGACGATGATGGTGATGATGATGATAATGATAATATTGATGACCTAGTTATTAAGGAAAATAAAACAATTACAATAAAACGAAGTGATAGTTATAAAATGGCAAATCAAACAAATTTCATAAATAATAATCGAAAAAAAGATTATTATCAAAGAGATTTTGATTATTGGAAAAAGAAAAATAATAATTAAAACGCTTGAATAATATTCTTTTTCTTTTTTTTCTTTTTTTTTTTCTTTTTTTCTTAAGTATAGAATGAAACAAAAAAAAAAAATGAAAAAAAACATAAAGAGGCTAATTAACATGTTATTTTTTTTTCTTTTATTCTTTTAAAGAATATTTGTACAATGCATACAAATTGAATATGTACATATTATAAATGAATTATTGATTAATGCATGCATTGTCTACTTCACAGGAAAATATTTTTCTCTTTTTTTATTATTTTATGAATACGAAAAAAAAAAAAACAAAAGGAAAAAATAAAAACGATTTTTACCCGGTCTTTTTTATTTCATTTTCAAATACAATCACATACAATATGTATAATAAAAGTAGGGCAAGATGGCTTCTGTTGATTTTATTTTGTTTGTTTGATTACTACTTTTATTTTTTTTTTTTTTAATTCTTTTTATATCCTGTTTTTTGTTGTTGTATGTTTTACTCTTCAACTTTTGATTTTAATTCAGGTGAAATAAATACACGTTAGTTTACTTTTTTTTTTGTGTTGTTGTTGTTGTAGTAGTAATTGTATAGGGTGAGGATGTATGGTATATCTAATTGTGGTGTATTTTGTAACATTTTCATAAATCCACCACCATGTTTCACTAGTTCGACCCCTTAGGGATTTTATTTTTATTTTAATTTGAATTTAGATACTTCAGAGTGTATACTCTTTGATTTTATATAAAAAAAAAAATAAAATGTAAATTGAAATAGAAATGAAATTAAATTGAATCTTTCTTGCATATAAAAAGTAAATTCTATATTAAATTTTACACTTAGCCTATTTTTGTATTTATTTATTTTTTTTTTAATTTAGAAAACCTCAATTTTCATATAGTTTTTTTTATATAAACAAAAATATAAAAATAAATATTTAATAATTTTTTATCATAAAAAAAAAGGAAATTTGATATTTTGCCAAAAACTATGACTTGCCAAATTCTTGATTATGCTGCACCGTTATAATAAAAACATTTTTAAAAAAAGAAAAAAAAAAACAAAATATTAAAATGTAAATATATAAAAAAAAATTGCACAGGTAAATTTACATTATACATATTTTGTATTTAAAAATTCATATGTTTATATATAGCTTTCTTGTTTTCTATTTAAATTATATAAATAATGATTAATACAAATTTCTTACTAATTACCATTAAAAAAAACACACTTTGTAAATAACTTTTTAACTAACATAGTATTAAAATTTTCACTTTATAAAATTTACATAAAATTTATTACAGTGAAAAAAGAAAAATAATAAAAATAAAAATAAAAAACTTTACATCGAAGAGGCTAGGGACTAATTAGGGTATTAAATCTCATCAACATATTTTAATTAAGCTCCCTTCAAAAGGTATATTTTAAAATTTCGGTCAAAGAAAATTAATATGTAAATTTTATTCTTAAGGGTCGAAAAAAAAAATAAAGAATGAAATTGACTTAATATTGTGTACTTTCAAACATTAGTGGCATTTATAAGTTTTATTTTAATTTTTACCAATGTGGTAATTTTACATTTTAATTAAGAAATTGAGTGATGTATTTTTGTCCCTTTTAATCTTTTAATTTTCCAACTTATTTTATAAATTTATAAAAAAAAAAAAAATCCCTTTAAAATCTTTAGTAAAAGTCTAAAATTTAAATTTAAAACGAGCCATTTGATAATTTGCTTTTGTGAAACTTCAAATTTTATTTTCTTCATTATTCTCTATAACAGTTTAAGCTTAAATATTGCTCAATATATTCAAGTGATTATCATGAGAGATTAAAATAATAAAAAAAACACATATAAAATGTTTTTTTTTTTGAAAATTATCAGTTAAAATAATCAATTCTTTATCAATAATAATTTTAATAATAGAAAAAAAAAAAAAAATACTTATATCTTAAGAATTAGATTAGAAAATTACATAAGATTTTTATGACATCAACTTTCACAGTATTTACGTTTTTTTATTTTTTTTATTACCTATTTATAGGAATCTTTTTCAACTTGAATAAAATACGCTTCTTTTAGACAATAATATAAAATAATTCTTTAACTATGGAATACTGTTGATATTATGTATTATCAAAAGCTTTAAATTTTCCTTTCAATAATTTTTTTAAATAACTTGCATGATAAAGACTTTTTAAATAAAATAAATGTAATCTAATCTATATTGTAGAATAATTAATTACTCACTAAGAAAAAAAGTAATTAATATAATTGAATCTTTAGAAATTATCTTATATATAATATTACTAACACAATTAACTATAGAATCTTTTTTTATAAAAAAAAAAAAAATTAAATAAATAATTTTTAATATATTTCATAATTTAAATAAGAATCTTTTTTAAACAAAAAAAAAAAACAAATAAAAGAAAACTACAGAAATCTTTTTCAAATTTGAATTCATCCAAGCACAAAGACTTATAAAAAAAAAATGAAAAATGATTAATTACATGAAAATCATGAGAAAATAAAACAAAGGGATTTAAAAAAAAAGGAGTAAAAATAAAATAAGAATGAAAAAAAGGACAATGTTTATATAATAATTCCTTGGGACTTAAAATAAATCTCAGTTGTTTTGATTATTTTTTTTAATACAAAAGAATAACACGTTTTCATATTACACAAAAAAAAAAAAAAAAAAAAAAAAAACTTTATAAGCTCTTTTTTAAATATTCAGATAAACAGTAAAAAGTGAAAAAGATTCACACACTGTGTACTTAAACAAAAAAAAAACAGTAAAACTACATTTTTTTTTTTAAATTTTTCAAAAGTTTTTATGAGAAAGAAAGAAAAAAAAGACGAACAAACATCTAATTTAAATTAATTAAATTTAAGGCAATTATAAAATAATTAAATAAATGGTATTTTATCATCGAATATATTCACAAACTTTTTAATATAAAATTAAATAAAAAAAAACAGAAAAAAATAAAGATGAAAAACAACTTAATATAATTTTTTTAAATTTTATAAGGATTTGTAAATAAAAAAAATTTTAGAAAAGAAAAAAAAAATACATAATGTGCTGTACAAAATATTGCTGAAAAAAAAAATGAAAAAATTTTTATAATAAATTAAATTTTAATAGTTTTTTTTTTTTTTCATATTTTTACAACAGCAAATTAATATATTATATATATATATAAAATGTGACTAATATATTATACACACTAGAAAAAAAAAAACATACACTGTAAAATTTCATAAATGGAATAATTAATATTTATCATCTATTTAAAATTATAATATATTATTTAGTACATAATAATTGTATTTTTGCTTGCATCATATTTCACAAATTACACAATTTACACAATTTTTTTAATAATTAATAATTATAATAAATAATTATGTGCATTTTTTTTTTGTAAATAATAATAATCATAAAATATTTTATAAAATATATACATAAATGTTCATTATTAAAACAAAAAATTAGACAACGAATTAAACTGATTCATAAATATTTCATTCAAATAATGCATAATACAATGAACATACATACATAATATCGATAATTTTCAATGTAATTTGCTTATAAATTTTTAATTAAAAATCACTTTTTTTCTTTTTCTTAATATGCTCAAAAATGGCGGATAGTAGACGAAGCGGTAGAGTGTTGGCTTCTGATGCTGAAGGTCTCGAATTCGAGTCTGCCTAAGTTCACTCAGCTTTGAATGAGTACCAATTCTCTTGAGTTGGATATAAGTGCTCGGTACTAAAAGTAGTTTGGTGGCTCTGCTTAAAGACCATAAGTTAATCCAGAAACCAACTACAAGAAAATATTAGTACCAGCCCTGTCATACGAATAAAATTCGTTTTCTACCAACGAATTTAGTGGTTCGCATTCCACTTTAAACTGTAGGTGCATGTATAACAGAAGGGGGCTTTACAACCCTCTCACTCGACAATTAACAGCGAGATGTGTGGTATCAAAACGGCACTCTGCATGCTAATTGAGTTTTCGGAAGCTTCTGAGAACCGCCACTTCAACCAACCAATCAATTATAGTCTAAAATGCTTTTAACCAATCATGAAATAATAATAACACTTATTTTTATCCTTCAAAATGAAAAATTTATTAAAATATCAATAATTATTATTCAATATCACATTACTAATCAGTTTAATTCGTTTAATAAAAAAAAAAAATATTCATATATGGCACACTTATGTACATTAAGATTAACATCTATTTTATTATAATATTCTATTTTTTTGTTTGTTTTAATTTATTCAATTGTATAGCACGCACCTAATTTTTTTTTTTTTTTTTTTTCATTCAATTTTATTTTTATGGTTTAATTTTTTTTTTCTTCTTTTAAATTTATTATTATTTTTTTTTTTTTTTGTATTTTTAAAATAAATAAATGTGTTTTTAAGTAGTGTGTGTAAATAAAGTGTTTTGCTTTTAGTAGAAAAAAAAAACTATTTATGTTGTTTTTTGTGTTTTTGAATAATCATAAAATATTATATCCTTGTCAAAATTGTATAAAAACATAATAATATGTATGTATATATATTCTCTAGATCCTTTTTCTGTCTATAAAAATTTTTTGCTATTGGTTTGTGTAATTGAACAAAAAAAAAAAAACATTAAAAATTTTCTTATTTTTCATTGAAAGGAAAGGAGAAAAAACATATTTTTTTATCCTTGAAAGATTTGTAAAATAAAAAAAACAAAATCCTTGTACTGTTAAAATTTGAAGATTTTAAAATGTTAAGGAAAAAATATTATATCCAATTCTGCAACATTTAAAAGCTGCATATTGAAACGGATCTGTGGTTCATCGGAACAGCTGCAATAAACTTTTTTGGCTTTAAAAAATTCGAAAAAAAAAAAAATATGTTTTGTAACTTTTTTTTTTTTTAAATTAATTCAAAATAATCTTATTTATTGAACCTACCTTTGCAAAATATGGTTGCTGTAATTAATTAAAGAATTCATTTGAAATTAAAATTCACATTTTAAAATCATATTTGTGGGCTTATTTAACATAAAATGCATTAATTTCATGATATATCTTCGCTTCTTTAATCATTCTCTTATCCTTCACATTTTGGTTTAAAGGTGTCAGTCAACATTTTAAATCATGAATCAAATTCCATTTCAAATAAATAAAAAAAAAAAAACCAACCTTGGAGTAATCAAAAGAAACCAATAAAAATAAATAATTGTGTGTAAAATTGTTTTATTTTATTTTTTATTTTTTACTCTTATTTAAAACAGATTTTCAACATTTACTTCGTCGTCCTAGTATAAATGAAATGAATTCATCTTCGATGCTGGCATCGCTTAATAATAAATTAACATTAACTTCAACACCAACACAACAAAAATCATATCAATCACCATTTGGACGAGACAATCGTTTATATTGGACCTTACAGAATAAAAAACGTCAATCTCAAAAACATATCAATTTATCATCAGATGATTATACATTTAATAATAGTAGTAATCCAGATATATCAAATATAATTGGTGATCGTGAATCACATAAAACAACACCAAAAGGTTTTCAAACATATTTTTCACCAATCGCTAAGCGTAATACATTATCATTATCATCATCATCTGTTTCAAATAATTTTAAAACTTCAACTCCTTTAAAGGATTCATATGGTAATTTTTCATCATCATCTAATATAAATGATATTGATACGACGAATGATAGGAATTTTTCAATGACACCATCACCACCTCGTACATCATTAATTTCACGAAAATTTACATCATTATCACGTGATAATAATGATATAGGATCATCATCATCATCGAAAACATGTTCAGATCGTTTAGGAACATCAAAAACAAGTTTAATGGATTTTAAAAAGCTACTATTAGCAAAATCAAGTAAAAATCCAGCACATAGAAAATTATCTGCTGTTGAAATGTTAAAATTAAATAAAGGTGAACCATTAAAATGTACTACACCATTACCACCAGTACCACAACTACAAATGGTATCATCGTCATCATCATTATCACAAGGTATATCATCAAATATTGGTAGTGGTACTGGATCTATATTAAATTCAAGTATGAATATTTTAGAATTGAGTAATTCACCAAAAACATATGCAAAAAGACGAAATTTTCGTCTTGATAATAATTTAGGTTCACCATCAAAATCATATGGTAAACAACGTACTGTTACTGGTTGGCGTATAAATTCAACACGTACTGATGTTATATCAACAGCAATACCAGAAGCAAATAGTGAAGAAGATAGCTCAGGATCAGATAATACGATTGGTCGTCCAATATTAACATCTACACCACAACAACAACAACAAAAACACCAACAGCAACAAAATGTACCTGAGAAAACAATTATCAATGATAAAGTCGATTTAAAAAATAATATATTTCTTCAAGCTGAAGAGAATAATTTTATGAAAGGTGAAATATTAAGAAAAAATTTAAAAACAATTATACAAAGCAATAGTAATAGTAATAATATATTAATTAATAATGATGAACAAAAGCCACAAATTGAACAACAACAACAACAACAACAACAAATTTTGATAAGAGGCTCAAATATTGTAGAAGGAGTAGGAGGAGGAGGAGGAGGAGGAATCGATGAAACTTCTGCTAATATTGATAATAATAAAATAATAACAAAAATTAATAAAGATCCTTTTGCTTTAGAAACAGCTTTATAAATTTCAATTCATTTTTTAGTGAAGATATTAAAAAAAAAATAAAACTAAAAATTAATTTAAAAAAAAAATTACGAAACACATACTTTTACACTGCCTAATAAAAAGCAACAATTTTATTATATACATATTTAGAAGAAAACAAAAAAGAAATCTAATTAACGAAAAAGGATATAAACGAAATCGATGTTTATTGTTTGTTTTTTTTTTTATACACATGTGCGTTAGTAAATAGAGCAATTTTTTTCTAATTATTTATTAATTACAATTTAGGGGTATTGCTATTGTCAATACTCATTTAAAAATGCAATTAAATTATCAAATAGACGAAAGGAAAAAAAATAATAAATAAATATTTATCATATTGCTTGTGTTATCTATAAGAGAAGAAAGAAACTATAGATACGAACAAAAAAAAAGAGAACCGTATATATTTTCCCCATACACAATTAATTTTTTTTTTCCTCGATATAAAATTACAATAAAATCATATTAAAAACAAAAAAAGGGTTTATAAAAAATACTATACCAGATTAGTCTATTAATTTAAGTATTTCATAATACATAATTCATAAATTTTATGATAAAAATAATAATGGAAAAAAAAAAGATATTTGTGTGTTATTGTTATTATCAGTATTAGAAGAAGTATAATGCATTTATATACATACATATATAATATATTTTAATAATTACGATTAAATATTTTAAAGGAAAGAAAATACGCATACGAAAGAGAAAAAAAAATTACTTAAATAATTGTTTGTCATTGCGAGAAACAAAAAACGACGACACTCCAAACGATAAGAAATTTAACATATAATTTATAGGTAAAATAAATAAAAGTTAAGTTTTTTCGCGTATGTTTTACATGGGGCTTTGTGATCTTTTTTGTGTAGATATACGAAAGAAGAAACCTGTTGCAACAACAAAAACGCATGATGTGTAAGTATCTTTTTTTCTTCGCATGTTTTTCTAGTATATAATACGAAACCTCAACTTTTATTATTTTACCTATAATTAATTTTTTTTTTTTTTAAAGTATACAATAATCTTTTAATTTATTATCAAATCAGTAAAATTAGATATCAGAATTTGTTTTGTTTAAATCACAAATAGAGAAAAAATGTTCAAATAATTTTCCGGTACAGAAGATATTCAAAGGAAAATTTTTAAAATGTCATACCGGCCGTTCGTTGATAATGAACGTCTCTCTCTACTTTGAAAATCATTGTTTATGTAAACCGATAAAAAAAAAGAATGAACAATTAAAAATTATTATTATTCAGGGGGTGTATAATTATTAACGAAATAAATAGATTAAGATTTTTTAACGTAATTTTTGTTTATTTTGTTTTTTTTCAATTATAAATTTTATTTTTCGAATAGCACATTTTTTTCACCATTTTGTATACGTGTTTTTTTTTTTTCAAATGAATTTAGTCACAAATTTATGACATAAGCATAACGCATTTTTTGATCGTTTTAACTTTTTGATATTTGATTATCAATTTTATTTTATTTTTTTTAAGTATTTCCATTATACATTCTCATTAATCATTTATACAAGCCTTTTATATACAATCATCAAATTATTTTTAAATATTAATTTTTATGTGTGTGTTACTTTTCCTCCTTCAAGAAAATGATCTTTTAGTTTTGAAAATCCCTCCATATTTTATAACTTAATAGATTTTAGAGTGTAAATCACGACTTAAATAATAATTTGCATTAAAAAAAAAAAAAACAAAACAAATAAAAAGAGAAAAAAAAAAAAGTTCCTTAAATTTCATAAAACAAGAAAAATGAAAAAAATATATACATACATATATTTAATAATTCGTTCACATGTTATTAATTACAGACAAAAAAAAAAAAAAAAAATTCAACGTAGAAAAAAAAAACATTTTGCATTAAAAACATTACAAGAATAATGCATTTTCATAAACCATTAAACATGAAAAAAAAAAAATAAATCGCATTTAAAATACATAATTACCAACGATTTTAAAGCAATTCATGTAGATACTTTGAAAATAAAAAAAAAAAAAGGACCACCAAAATTTTTCTATTGGAATTGATTTTAAAAAAATTGAATAATAATTGAATTAAGAAAAACTGCATGATGTATTTAACATGAAAAAGGATTAAACTAACGAAAAATAAATTTTTTAAAAGTGCCACTAATTGTGTCAAATCAAATGTTATAATAAATTTAAAAAAAAGAAAAGAAAAAAAAAAAAAGAAATTATATAATTACGTTACAATGATATTGTAAAATTGTTAGAAATTTTTTTCTTTGAAATTTTTTAAGAAATTTGATTTGAAAATTTAAGCAAAAACAAAAAAAAAAAAAAAAACGGCAGCTAATAATTATTATAGAAATTAAAAAAAAAAAAAAAAAAGCTACTTATCTATTTTCTTGGTGACTAATCAGGTATGGTAATATATACATATTTAATCTAATTATTATTATTTTTTTTTTTTGTATTTTTTTTTTTTATTGAAAGGAAATTGTTATTATTATCTATTTATTATTATTATTATTATTATTACTTTCATATAGAGTATGAAAATTATATTTTATATATAATTTAAAAAGAACCAGAGCGATAAGAAAAATAAATAAATATCAATTAAAATAAAAAATAAAAAAAATTTATTGAAAATAAAAAGAAACAGAATACACAAAATATTTGTCTGATTTATAAGTCAGCAGGCTATATAATATATACATATACATATATATATATTATTATATTTTTTAAGCTAGAGGCTAAGTTTATTATAAATATCATTATTATTATTATATTGTAATTTTATTATTATTTATTATTTATAGTGAAAAAATTGAACAAACAAACAAACAAACAAAAAAATGTAATATTTATTAAATTAATGGATTTTTTTTTTTTTAATTATTTACTTTAATTTATAACCTTTTATTTTTACTTTCTTAATTTCTTTTTCTTTTTCTTTTTTTTTCTTTTGGACAATGAATACTATTTTGTTTTTTTAATAGAGTTTAAAGAATGATGATGATTTTAAAATTGATATGATTATATGATAAATTGTATAATTGAAAATAAAAGCATTTTTTTTTTTCAAATATTGTATTTTTATTAACCATTTTTTTTAACTTTCGTAACACAACAGAAATAAGTTCTTTCCTCACCTATCAATAAATCGTGGTTCGCATTTCAGGTGAAACTTATAGGCGATTATACCGCCAATTGACAAAACTAAGACGAGTCGTGGCGATTATAGTTTTGCATTGTGTAAATTAATCAACTCGCCTCAATACATTATATGTATGTATCATTACCAAGTTATTTTAATAATGTACATATATTTATAGCTGTCAAAAAATTATGCATTGAGTGAAAGTAATTAAATGAATGATTAAATTTGCTCTAAATTATAAATGAGTAAAAAACATGAACAATGCTCTATTCTATTGCATTATTTGTTGTAAGAAGAATAAAGAAATAATTCTATTAGAGTATCGATAAAGTCAAGAATGTCAAATTTTTTGTAAATTTGAAAATTACATATGTATACACATTTTTAAGTTTGAAAAAAATTTTTTTTTGAATTTATGTAAAACACCAGCAGTCGTTAAATCTTTAATATAAAATTACAGTTCAGCGATACCTATCAACTGGTCGCCAGAAAAGTACGATAAAATCCCCAAGAATCGACTCAAATCGCTAATCATGATCATATGTCATATATCATATAATAGTCGTATAGAAAAGAAAACATGAATGCCAGGAAAACTCAAATTAAATTAAATAAGCCGAATTTCAATTTTATTTGTAGTGTGAAAGAAGTGTAAAATTCCCACATGTTTAGATGACAATTCATCAAAAAAAAACTATGTACCTACCTTTGCTTTCAACTTCAAAAATTCTTACGAGGCCAGTGAGTTTTTCCTTTATTTTTGAAATAAAATTATAAATGTTTCTTTTAGTATTCTCATTTTATTTCTCTAAAAAACAACCCTTTCTCAATATAAACTTAAATATTTATTTTACATACAAAAAAAAAATAATAGAACTTTAAAAACAAATTGAAAATTTTCAAATTTTCGGATCATTTTCAGTTAATTTAACCATTTTATATGATTCTTCCCATAATTTTTTAGCTTTATTCATATCTTGTGCTGCTTCTGTTAAATTACGTTCCCTGCAATCCATATAATACTTTCCAGTAGTATTTTGTAATTCTTCTGATGTTGCTAAATAAATTGTTGTTTGTGCACCTTGTACTGGTGTTTTGAAAAAACCTTTTGTTAAAATCATCATAAAATAATTTAATGGTATTGGTACATTTCTCCAAATACCAGAATCAATCATTCCTGGATGTAAGAAATTAACTGTAACACCAGTACCATTTAAACGTTGTGCTAATTCACGTGCAAAATATATATTTGCATATTTTGATACATAATATAAATATGCAGCAGGGAATGTACCAATTGGATTTAATTTATTTAAATTAACTGATGCAAGACGATATAATTCTGATGCAACAATAACAATACGACTTGGTGCACTTCTTTTTAATAAATCAATTAAAAGATGTGTTAATAAAAATGGTCCATAATGATTTGTTGCCATTGTCAATTCAATACCATCTTCACTTGTTGCACCTCTAAATGCTAATGCCATACCAGCATTATGAATTAATACATCAAGTTTTTGTTCAGTACGTAAAATATCAGCTGCAAATTCTCTTATAGATTTTTGTGAACCTAAATCTAATTTTTTTACTATCACATTTTGATTTCCGGTATCCTTGATAATTTCCTCTATTTAGATAAATTTAAAATGAACAAAAAAAAAAAAAAAACAAAAAACAAAACATTATTTTAAACTTTGAATTTTTTTCTAAATAGAAATTTAGGTTAACAATTTTTTTGTTTTTTTTTTTTTTTACCTTGAGCTGCTTTTGCAGTCTCTTGATTTCTGCAGGCCATTATAACTTTTGCACCTCTTCTTGCTAAATCTTTTGCAGTCTCTTTTCCAATGCCACTATTTGCCCCAGTTATAAGAACAGTTTTACCTTCCATTTTTGTCTTGATTAATTTTTAATGAAAATTTTTAGAAGAAAAAACAAAAATAAAACGGTTTAACTTTTGATCTTTATTTTAGGAATTATCAAAGAAAACTGACTTGGAAAATATAATATTGCGTATAAAATCATCATGATGAACTTATTTTTATTATTTTATTTTTTTTATTTAAATTCAATAACCAGTTTTTCTTTTTTAAAAATAAAATTCAAAAAAAAAAAAAAAACAAGTTAAAGGAAGGCATTAAAAGACATTTATTTGACACACAATCGTTAAATTAAAAATAAAAATAAAAATCTTCTATTAAAGTATATTTACAGTAAAGCATAACAAATGAAAATTTAAAAATATTTTGAACTTTGCGCGAATACATGAATATATAATTGATTTTCACATAAATAAAAAAGATACAAAAAAAAAAAAACGGAACTAATTAAAATGACCTTCACTTTTCAACTTAAAAACAAACACAGATAATGGGGGGGGGGGGGAAAAACAACAATATACTTTTTGATTTCATCTTTTTGAAATTAACGAATTTATTAAATTTGATTATTATTATTTTTTTTTTTTTTGCTTACCTTTGTTCTACAAATTCCACAAGTTATGAATGCATATAATCTTAAAAATACAAATATTGTAATTAATATTGTACTAAATAATGCAAGAAGTAATTGACAAGGACAGCTTAGATCAATTCCAAATAAATTCATTTCAACTAAAATGGAAAAAACAAAAAAACAAAAAATGAAAAATAAATAACAATAGGGAAGTTTATTAATATTTTTTTTATGTTTTTTTTTTTTTTTTGTCATGCATTAAACTGTTTTTTTTAGAATTAAATAACCTAAAAGTTCAAATTTCAAAATTGTAAACATTTTATTAACATTTTATTAGTATTGATCAGAAAAAACAGGTTACTAAAAAATTAAAAAGTTAAAAGATAAATTAATTTTGATTTAACATTGTTGAAAAATACAAAAAAACATCAACCTTCATAAAAATACCTTGTTAATGAAATTATAGGCTATTTTAAAATTTTATAACACACTTTTAAAAATAAGAAAAATAAATTGTACGATTTGTAGGAGATATGAGTATTCTTCATCAATGATTAAGAACAGCAAGCGACATGGCATCTAATAGTTTTATTGGTAGAACAGTGCCCCGGAAAGGCAAAGGTCTTGGTCTGATCGAATGTCGTTTTCATATTTTTTTAGTCTAGTACAGATTAAAATTTAACAAATCGTAATTTAAATATTTTTGATTTAAATCAACAAAATGTTTCATTGCGTTACGATAGAAAAATAAAATTGAGGTATTTTGAACATTTATTTTGTAGCCTGATGTGTACTATGTTGAAGCCCAACTGAGCGTTACATAATGTAAATTGTAAACATATGTGATGAGAGGACTAATTTTATTATTTAAATTTGAAAAAAAAAAAAAAAATTATAATTTCATTCAGAACAATTATCAACTGACCGGTTTCATTCGAAAAAAAAAAACATTGTTTGTTTGCTGGTACAAAAAAAAAAGTGTGTTAAAATTTTACAATAACCCTATTGTGTTCGTTCCCATACTGAATTATTAAATTTTTCATCTTGTGTGGGTTGTTTAAAAATAAATAAAAAAATTTTAAAGTATTTAATACTAGATGAAAAAGTTTATAAAAATGTTTTACATTAAATCTGTTATTTCCTAGAAATTGTTATGTATTTTATTGTAGGAAACTTTTTTAGTATTCTTTTATTTTTTATTTTTTTATTTTTTCAAATAAATTTGAGTAAAAAAACCATAATAAAATTAGAAATTGAATCGTAAAAAATTTTTATCACAAGTTAGAAAATTAATGAGCACAAAATATGGTGTATTCAATCAATATTTTAAAATTTGAATTTTTATTGAAAATGTTTTATTTGTTTTGAGAAAACAAACTAAAAAAAAGTTTCGAATTCGAATTTTAAAATTTCGATAATGCATAAAAAAATTTCATTAAGACATTTTTGTGATTGACTAAAAAATTATGAAATTTCAAAATGAATTTCACCTCATTTGAAAATTTTCTAGTTTGCATAATTTCTGTACAACAAAACTGCAATGATCAATTCAAATTTCAACACGAATGTTTTTCTACATTTGTTTTTTTTTTTTTAGATTAAAAATTTTCGAATTCTCACAAATTAAAAACCGGTAAAAAATGCAAAAAATTAATTTACTTATTAGAATAAAAGACAAAGCACGGAACTAAAAAACTCGTTATATTAGGTATTTTTTTTTTATTTCTTCATAAATTTAAATTTAAAAAAAAAAACAAAAAAACAATTTTCAGGTTCAATAAACTTGAAATATCGAATCGTCAAAATTGAAACGGTGAAAAAAAAAAGAAATCATCAAATCAGCGATTTAATAATTTTTTTTAACTTTAAAAAAAAATCCTGACTAATCAGTAATTTGATGATGAAAGTTTTTAACAAAAAAAAAAAAGAAAATTTATTTTAAAATATTTATATTAAATAAAAATTTTAATTACACATTTATTGAATTCAAGGGTCAAGCGTGTGTCTACGAAAATCTATAATTATAATATTTTCGAAGAAATATTGATAGAAATTCTTTTTACATGAATTTTTTTATTTAAAATTCAAAAATACGCAAAAAAGACGTTTTATTTTGTAAGCCAAAAAAAAACAAGTTTCCCGCTTCTACTTAGTCATGTTTGATAAAAAATGAAATTTTGTGCTTTTTTTTTTAAATGTCTCTAGTAACTGCTTGATAAAATTTGGTGAAAAATTAATACTTCACAGAAAAAGAAAGTGAAATTTTTGAAAATTCATTGCATATGCATTTTTAAAATGAAATTTGAAATATTATGCAGATTGAATTAGCTGTTACCATCTGATACCACAGAAAAAAAAATTTTTTGTTTGTTTACTGCTTTCACTTTTTGATTTTAATGAACAGAGCTTAGTAATAATTTCTGATTTCGAAAAATGAAATTTTTTTTTTTTTCGTATATTTTTAATCAAATATCGTCTTCGAAGTTTTTGCTTTTTTTTTTTTTACCGTCTTGACTGATAAACATTTTATTTTTTTTTCTGAACAAAAATAAAAACAATCTTGTTACGTAATAAATTGTTTTTTTACGATAAAACAAGTATTTGATAATAATTATGAAATTTTAAAAATATCACAACATTCAAAATATAAAAATATATTTGAATTAAAAATTTCATAACAAAAAGGTAATGCCCCTAAGAGGTGTTAAATTTTTCATCAAAATTCGAAAATAATAATAATAAAAACGAAAACGATGAGAATTTCACTTTTTAACAATTACCACAATTCTGTCCTACTTTTTTATTCTATTTTTTTTTTAAAGAACCAATCACCCTTATTGTTTTATATTAATTTATCAAAATTGAAAAATAACAAAACAAAAATCTATGAAAAATATATAAAATATTATAGGTATGAAGCTCACCTTATTAGTTTTTCTAAGATACTGTGACTTACAGACCGATCTGATGTTTACGATACGTTTACAGAGGAATGATTATGAACCAATCATTAAAATAAAATATTTTAAAATAAAAACTGGATTTTCTATACGTGCTGTCGAAGAAAGTAATAAACTTTGAATTGACCCCATCTATCCAACAAAATATACCTACATACATAAAATCAAAAATTTTTGTTACTACACGGAATCATTCATCTTTCAAGTATACATATGTACATACATTTTCCCCTCTGCTTCATGAAAAATTACAAAAATAAAAAAATTTTACATGTAAGGTACATAGGTATATAAAATACCGTACGTTTGAAATTTTCAAGTTACCACGTTATACCTATACCTATTCTTCATATACATATTTGATATACATATGTATGTATGCATTTGTATGTACGTTTGTATACAATATACATACAATAAAAAATGATGTGGTCGACGATAATTGTTCAAACAAAAAAAACAAAAAAAAAACAAGACGTCTTTCTACCTGTTTCAAAAATTGTAAATTTTTTCTTTAACGCTTTTATTATTTATTAACAAAAGATTTCAAGAAAAATAGGGTGTTACATAGAAAAATTTAAATAAAAAAATTACAACGTATCCGATCAAATTTTGCGTCAAGCTTGACGAAAACGAGATCACAATACGTTTGAAAAATGAAAACAGCTTTGAGTCCCTTTGAATTCTTTCTGTTTCCAAAATTTAAATGTCATAACAAATAATCCAATTATGTAATTTATGTTCAAGAGTAACAGAATTGTTTTGAAAAGTGACTATACTAATACTTTGAAGAGAATCGTGTCAAATATTGAATAATAAATAAAATACATGTGTCTTTTCTACTGACCAATCTCACTACTTTTTTATCAGACCCCTTATATGTGAAATCTCATAAAAAATAGAATATGTACATAAATATTTATTTAAAGATACATATACTAAAAAATTAACTTTTTCACTTTCAAAAAGTAAATCTGATTCTTTAATTTGAATTTCAGAAAATTTTTAAATTTGGCACTGGTTACGGTAATTAGATAAATTATGTTTATTAGGCATAAAATCATTAAAAATCACTTATAATTGACATCAGCTGGCCAAATAATCAAAATAAATTTTGCAATCAAAAATTCAAAAAGTACCTACTTTCATCATTTTAGCCCATAATAAAATTCAATCGACTAATGATTTTTGTCGAAAAATAAATCGGTTATAAATTTTTCGCTTGATGAACATTCTGGTCAAAATACCCAAAGTTACCTATTTTTCACTTAATTAGTTTGTCAGTCAACCGCGATAACATGTAATTCAACAGTATTTCTAATTTAGCAAAGTAAAATAAAATCATATATCACCCTTTGTTCAATTAATAAAACTAAAAAACTGGTTGATGCTTTACAATAACACCAACACACAAAGGTACAATTAAAATGAAAAAAAAAAAACAAAAATTCAACATGTTTATTATACCTTTGTGTCGGGTGGGATGTTAAAAATTATTAACATTAAGATTTTAGTACGTGTATATACTCGTATGTTGTAATTTTTTGATTATGTTTATTATGCATATGATTGAATGAGAATATGAATTAAAGTTTTAACATACCATACATATGCTACATACAATTATTATTATTAAAATTAATATTAATACCGATGAAGATTTTCATACATCTACATGTATGTAGGCTACCATTTATTTTTGTTTATTGCAAAATGCAATTGCAACTGAAAAATCAAAAGAAAAAAAAAGTAGGTAGATCTTGATTTTAATTAGACATAGTCTGTGGTTAAAAAAAAAAAATTTTACACCAGACAAAATTCAATAAACATAATAATACCACTTAATTAATTTTTAAATAATACCTATATGAATTAATTTTAATTAATAAATTAAAAATAACTTAATTTTTTTTTTCAAATTTTGAACAGTACCTAATTCAATTTATTTTCATAAATAAATTCAAATATTTCGTTATGTATTATAGGTACCTATACATAATTTAAAACAAATCTTCAATTAGTTCAATTTTAGTTTAAATTACGAGGTCAACAGTTTTTTTTTTTTTTTTGGCAATGAAAAATTAAGGTCAATATCATTTGTATATTGAGCATCAGATAACTTTCATAAACAGGTTACTACATATTTCATTTTTAAGACGTTGAATGATGATTATTTTGATTTTTCGTCGAAAGATGCATGTATCAATTTTTTGAAAATTTTTTTTTATTTTTTCATTCTTGAGTTATATAAGTTTAAATTTTAAATTTGTTCTAAATTTTATCATAATATTTAATCAATAATTCAACAAATCAAGATAAGAAGATGGAGCTGAATGGGTCATATGTTAAAAAGACCAATAAAAAATATCACACATAGAGTGGAACCCACAAGGAAATAGAAACAGATGCAGACCGAAATTAACATGGAGGAGAATGATCTTAAAAGAAATTGCAGAATCTAGCAAAACTTTGTCACAAATAAAACAAATGGCGATTAACAAGGTACGATGGAAGAGATTTGTAGAGGAGCTATGTTCCCACGAGGAATAACAGGCAACAACAAAATTATAAAAGTGCAACGAAATAATTTTAAAAAAAATTAAAAATCTTACAAAAATACAAAAATGCATCATCACAGGATCGATTATGATTAAAGGTGATTTAATAAACGTGTCTGTAATACAAAGTTTAGATACAATTTACTATAAATACGAATAAACTTATATTAAAAATATATATTGTAGTATAGTCTTTTGATAGATGTAAATAAGCTTGTCAAGTAATATTCGCTTGAGAAAATTAATAAACAAATCACTTTTTTTTTTTAAATTTCTATATTAAAATTCATTTCACGAGTACATTTTATATCAACACCTTACGAAGCATGATTTGCAAAACTTCGTTTTACAATAGGCTAATCAATTACAATACTAAATTCAAGTTCAATTGATGAATAAAAAAACCACAATTTGATGATATAACATTTATCTATTCCGCACTGAAAAGAATATACATATGTACATAGATGCAAAGAATATTGTTAAATGCTATTGTTGCACTTCGATCTATAAAGATCTTTTGTGTCGCCCTTGTTTTTTGTAGTTTTAGGTTTCTGATTAATTTTAAGATACTTTTAGAATGTGTATTCCATATTTCCTCAGATTTGAGGAAAAAACAAATTTACTAACAAGAAATTTAGAAACTATATATAATTTATGTTTTAAATAATTTCAATGTTCTTTCATTTGTTCAATTGTATTCATTGTAAGTGAATTTCCTATAGAAAAAAAAAAATTATTCAAAGTAACAAAAATCTCTTGACAGTGACAGTGGGTCTTCTTATTCTAATACATTTAAAGCTTACTGAAGCTTATATTTCTTATTGAACATATAACCAAAACATAAAAGTAATCAAAAACTATATGATGAAATGATGTCACTATAAAAAATATTGAAAGCAAATTTAATCGGTTTTAAAAGACGTCATAATGACTAAATTACGTAAATAATTACTACTTAATGATTGGTTTAAAATATTCGACTGGTTTTCTTTTGTATGTATAAATTGAAAAAAAAAGAGATCTTTTTTTTCATAGGAACAAATTCAAAATCGCATCAAATAAAATTGGTATTCAAAACCAAAAAAAAATCACAAAACATGATTAGTTTAGTAGGTATTTTAAAAATACTGGTACAGAAACAAGATTCATATACATATTGCACACATATGTATATATAGTACATACATATATGGGTGCATGCATATGTATATACATGTGTTACTTCCGTTTATTGAAAAAAAATCATATTTCCAAAACATTGTCATGAAACTGCATTACCAACAGAACTTTAACCTCTGGAAAACACATTTCTGGTTAAAAACTTGTTGTAGGTACCTCCCCATAATACCCACCACACTACAGTTGGAAAGTGAACAGTTATATAAAAAAATTTTTTTTTTTTTTAATTTAGAAAGTAGGGTAATTTCATCACACTTCGAATTAAGTTAATATAGATATACCATGAATGAATCATTTTATTTAATTTATTAAAAAAGATTTTGAAATGCATTTTAAAGCGAATTTCTTTTTCCTTAAGAATAACATTTTTTTTTTAATTTGAAAAGTTAATCCAAAATACAGAAAATACAAGATCTAATCAGATTAATTGTTATTTTGTACTATGTATTGCATTCTATAGAATCTATTTATAAAAATATCTGTAATAATGCAAATCATTGCTTTTTTTTCTGATTACATTTACTATTTACTTAAATATGATAAAATGTTCAACAGACAAACAAAATAAATAAATTCAAATAAACATTACATTACTTCAATAGAAAAATATTTTGTTTACCTTTTTTTGTTTATCAACAGATGATAACACGTGAGTGAGTGAGTACTCAGTTTAATTAAATAGTTTATAAATTCATCAGACATTAACTATTGTAATTTCAAGTTTTGTACATGACTTGTAATTTCGTTTATTATATGAACTTTTAAAATATGTTTTCATTATTTTAAAAAAATTGAATTTTTTTACATAATCTTAATCCCAAAAAGCATAATGTAATATTATTTCAATACAATATAGTTTTTGATTATTATTATTGAACAAACAAAAAGGTTAACAAAAAACAAAACATGAATCAGAATTCAGATATTTCATCATACAATATAAGAATGTATTTGGTTTGAAATATATAATTTAAAAATTTTTATTATTAATACAAAAGTAACGAATACAATGTAAAGTTGAAAGCTTCATTTCAAGTGAATATAATTTTAGCGATATTATTGTAACGTATGCCAATCAGTAAAGATTATTTAATCGCAAAAATGATTATATTTAAAATAGAAGTGTTTTGTATCTGATAGATTCAGAATGTTAAGAACTTTCAAAGTGTTAACAAGTTTTTCAATTCTAATAAATTATTAGAAAAATTTTGCAAAAACAATCAACATTCTACGCAGTTTATTTTTTCTTTTTAAAAATTGATAATTGAGTGAGGTGTTTTAAGGAAAATATTGAAAATAAAAATTTTTTTATTAAGAAAATGTCCTTTTTTGCAATTGGACTATCTTTAGAATGGGCCTTTGTCATAGGTCTCATAATTTTTATCTTTTATAAATGGTCAACAAGAACGTATGGATTTTTTGAGAAAAAGGGTGTACCATATTTAAAACCGATACCGTTTTTCGGCAATTCTGGAAGTGTAATTTTTCAAACTGAATCGATATTTGATAACGTAATAAGAATGTACTCATATTTTAAAAATAACAAGTAAGTAAACATGTTTTAAAAGATATACCTAATTGTTATTAGAACACACATTATTTTGAAAACTACCTAAGATTTCACATTTTTTTATATCTAGAACTAAAGTACTTTTTTAAAAAAATTCTTTTCTTAAAAATTTATTTTTAATCACTATCGATTTCAAAATATAATTTTTTGTGGTTTTTTTTTTCTTTGTGACTTTAGTGTTCGATGAAAATAAAATTATGTATACATAGTATATGAAATGTTTTGAATTTGAAAGAATAATAAAATGTAGCTACCATTTATACTTAATTTGAAATGAAGTTATATAATCTATGTAAATGATAGGCTATATTACTATTTTGTTCTGGTTAACAGCTTCAAAGCTTATAGTATTATTTATTTTTATATTGAATTTAATGAAAACTTGTAAGTATAATAAAAATAAATGATGTATGGGAGATTAAATTACTGTTGGCCTTATATTGAATAGTTATTACATTGAAATAAAAAAAATATGAATTTGTTAATAGTAATAAATTTCATAAACATTACTTACATTACAAGATGCATCTATTCAACTGATGTCATATACTATATAGCACTACATTTAACGATCTAATTTAATTAGCTAAATACACTTTTAAAAGCTTAATATAATTTACATACAATGAATGTAATTGGTATTATTAAAATTAATTTAGCTTTATACAATAAAAAATAAATACCTACTTCTTAGATGAAATATAAAGGACTTTTTTAAAATTCTTTACAGAGTATTTGGTATGTTTGAAATGAGAAATCCACTACTTGTTATATGCGACCCTGATTTAATTAAACAAATCACAGTTAAAGATTTTGATCATTTCGTTAATCATCGTATTATCTTAGAACCTCAAGATGAACCATTATTTGGGAATTCACTATTTGCTCTACAAGATCAAAAATGGAAAGCTATGCGTTCTACATTGAGTCCATCATTCACCGGAAGTAAAATGAGACTTATGTTTCAGTTGGTTGAAGAATGTTGTCAAAGTGCATTAAAACATTTAAAAGAGAAAGCAGGTGCTGGTAAAGTAATAGAAATGGATATGAAAGAATTTTTCACACGTTACACGAATGATGTTGTCGCATCATCAGCATTCGGTATAAAAATTGATTCATTAGCTGACAAGGATAATGAATTTTATAAAATGGGACGAAAGGCAACAAATTTTTCTGGTTTGGTTGCAATAAAATTCTTCCTTTATGCAAATTTTAGAAGATTAATGAGAGTAAGTACTGCACTTCTATATTAATTAAGAAAACAAAATGTAAAGTGAATAATAAATGTTACATTTTTTCAAATTCTAGTTTTTCAAAGTACAACTTTTCGATGAGAAATTCAAAAGTTATTTCTCGAGACTTGTAT
This sequence comes from Bombylius discolor, assembly GCA_939192795.1. NCBI lineage: Eukaryota > Metazoa > Arthropoda > Insecta > Diptera > Bombyliidae > Bombylius > Bombylius discolor. The sequence goes on along the minus strand of OW584241.1, from coordinate 12,571,794 downwards.
TAGATGCAATGAAATATAGAAAAGAACATGGAATAATTCGCCCAGACATGATACAGCTTCTATTGGAAGCACGTAAAAATATTGTAACTGAGAATGGAAGCTCAGATCCGAATTCAGTATCAAATTTCCGGGAATGGACAGATGTTGAAATTGTTGCACAGTGTTTCTTATTCTTTGTGGCTGGTTTTGAAACAACTGCCACCTTGATGTGTTTTGTTGCTCATGAGTTAATGGAAAATCCTGATATTCAGGAAAAACTGTTAAAGGAAGTTGATCAAGTTAAGGAAGAACTAGGAGATAAGCCACTTACATATGACGTAATTCAAAAAATGAAATATCTTGATATGGTTGTTTCAGAAACATTAAGAAAATGGCCACCAGCTGTTGCAATGGACCGGGTTTGTTCAAAGCCCTATAAATTTTATGATGAATCAATTGGTAAGGAAGTTCAAATTGATACTGGCAATGTCATTTGGATTCCAGTTGTTGGTATACATTATGATCCGAAATATTTCCCAGAGCCGAAACGTTTTGATCCAGAAAGATTTAGTGATGAGAATAAAGCAAATATTAATCCATTTGCATATTTGCCATTCGGAGTTGGGCCAAGAAGCTGTATTGGTGAGTTTTCTGCGTTTTTTTTATTTTTACAATAAAATCATGAACTTTTAAATAATAACGAATTATTATTCTAGGAAATCGTTTTGCTTTAATGGAAACCAAAGGAGTTTTAGTTCGTATGCTGATGGAATTTACTTTGCAAGCATCACCAAAAACTACAATTCCATTGAAACTTAATCCATCTGGATTTCAGTTAATACCGAAGAAAGGTTTTTGGTTAAAACTTGTGCCACGACAATAATATTTTTTAAGAAAGTGTAAATTTATTCAATGTGTTGTATCGATGAAATTATTTTCAATATGGATAAATTAAAAAAAAAATTTAAACTGTGATTGTGTTTGAACAAAGATTATTGTAATAAAATATGTGTTTTGTATACAATTAATAATGACATTTTTTTGAATAGAATAAATTTTTAATCTTTTTCTCCACTTTTTATACTTTCAATCATTGGTTACTATCGATACCGATTTAATAAATAATTTTCTATAAGATTTAATAAATAAAGAATAAGTACTAATGACAATGACGTGGTTGGCTTTGGCTTTATGATTATGTATTTGCTGATGAAGGAGAGATGCTTTCAATTCTTTCTGACTTTATTATTAATTCTCAATTTTTTCTTTAAGTCGAAAAAAAAAATATTAAAAATATACTCATTTGTTTTTTCAAGCATGTTACACTACACTTATCCTGTTTCTAAAGTTGCAATTATAAGACATTAGGAAATTAAAGAATTCTTATTAAAAATTGTTTGCGATGTCGAAATTATCTCCATCTGAAAAGTCTATCCAAACATTTTTACTTAAATGAACTTCTTTTCATTGATCTTTTGTTAGGTTCTTCAGTTTTAAATTTTTTTTTTTTAAATAATGCATAGCTTTTTCTTCCTATAAAAGGAGGATATGATAACGATATCGATAAAGCAGTTTATACAGCTTAAACACCGAATAATCCATCGTTACGTTTTAATTCACCAATTAAACTTAATAATATCAATAAATTTTTATCATCATCATTAATAACACAATCGAGGATTTTGTTATAAGATAGACATGACGCTTGTCTATAGTTAGTTTTCAAAGGTCAAGTGAAATAGATTCACCAATTAAAAATCTTTTGTACAGTATTTCAAATACAGACTATTTTGAAAAGTAATCATTTTAAATGTGATTTTCACTTTTCAATACATTATCGTATAATTTTCGGTTATTATTATTATTATTAAAAAACAACAACAACAACAAAAAAGTAAACAAAAAACAAAACATGAATCAAAAATCAAAAATTTCATCATACAACGAGTTTTTACCCGACAATATAAGAATGTATTTGGTTTGGAATTAATTTAAAATTTTTTGTGAATAAATACAAAAGTAATAAATATTATATAAAGTGGAAAGCATATAAAAAGCTTCATTTCAATTGGGTACAATTATTGCGATATTAACGCATACATGAAATGCCAAAAAAAAAAAAAAAATAAATAAATAAATAAATAAATTAATCGCAAAAATGATTATATTTAAAATAGAAGTGTTTTGTATCTGATAGATTCAGAATGTTAAGAACTTTCAAAGTGTTAACAAGTTTTTCAATTCTAATAAATTATTAGAAAAATTTTGCAAAAACAATCAACATTCTACGCAGTTTATTTTTTCTTTTTAAAAATTGATAATTGAGTGAGGTGTTTTAAGGAAAATATTGAAAATAAAAATTTGTTTATTAAGAAAATGTCCTTTTTTGCAATTGGACTATCTTTAGAATGGGCCTTTGTCATAGGTCTCATAATTTTTATCTTTTATAAATGGTCAACAAGAACGTATGGATTTTTTGAGAAAAAGGGTGTACCATATTTAAAACCGATACCGTTTTTTGGAAATTTTGGATCTATGTTATTTCAACGTGAATCAATGTATGATAATATAATAAAGAATTGTTTATCTTTCAAAAATAACAAGTAAGTGAAAAAGTATTTAAAAAAAAAAATAGATTTATTAGTTATTTAGGAAACAGATTATGTATATTAAAAACTACTTTACTTCATATTTAAATCTAAAATACGCATTATTCTAACTTTTTAATTCATTTTTAATTAATATCAATTTCAAACTAATTGTGATGCTGGTTTTTGTATTCTGTAGTCGTCTTCGACGGGATACATAAGTTTTTTTTCAATTAGTAAAATAATGGTAGTGTAGTTTTTTAATTTGGTAGAACATGAAAAGCTTTTAATTTAAACAAGAACAAAAAAACATAAATACCTAAACAAGAAAACAAAAAACATAATCAAATCATATGACAAAGTATTTTATCTTTTGTTGTATCTATTATAAAATGTAGCTAACATTTATACTTAATTTGAAATGAAGTTATATAATCTATGTAAATGATAGGCTATATTACTATTTTGTTCTGGTTAACAGCTTCAAAGCTTATAGTATTATTTATTTTTATATTGAATTTAATGAAAACTTGTAAGTATAATAAAAATAAATGATGTATGGGAGATTAAATTACTGCTGGCCTTATATTGAATAGTTATTACATTGAAATAAAAAAAATATGAATTTGTTAATAGTATCGAATTCTCTTTTCTGTAAGCTCAAAAGAAAATAATGATTCACAAAACGTTACTTACAAGGCGCCACTATTTAAACGATGCTATGTTAATAATATTCAATTTGACGATCTAATCTAATCGGATAAGTTTACGATTTAAAGCTTGAAATTAAAATTAAATGTGGGTGCGAATATAATGCAAAAGTAATTGACAACAATTTAATTAATTTGATTAGAAAATTGAATGATTATTTCAATTATTATTATTTGTTATCAAATGTTAGTTTTTTTTTTATAATTTAAAAAAAAAAGATTGTTTTAGATACAATAAAGAGGATTGTTTAATATTCATTACAGAGTATTTGGTATGTTTGAAATGAGAAATCCAGTGCTTCTTTTACGTGATGCAGAATTAATTAAACAAATCACAGTCAAAGATTTTGATCACTTCGTTAATCATCGTATTATCTTGGAACCTCAAGATGAACCATTATTTGGGAATTCACTTTTTTCATTACAAGATCAAAAATGGAAAGCTATGCGTTCTACATTAAGTCCATCATTCACCGGAAGTAAAATGAGACTTATGTTTCAATTGGTTGAAGAATGTTGTCAAAGTGCATTGAAACATTTAAAAGAAAAAGCAGGTGCTGGTAAAGTAATAGAAATGGAAATGAAAGAATTTTTCACACGTTATACGAATGATGTTGTCGCATCATCAGCATTCGGTATAAAAATTGATTCATTAGCTGACAAGGATAATGAATTTTATAAAATGGGACGAAAGGCAACAAATTTTTCTGGTGTGGTTGCAGTAAAATTTTTCCTCTATTCAAATTTTAAATATTTAATGAGAGTAAGTAATGCACTTCTATATTAATTAGGAAAACAAAATGTAAAGTGGAAAATAAATTTTACATTTTTTCAAATTCTAGTTTTTCAAAGTACAACTTTTCGATGAGAAATTCAAAAGTTATTTTTCGAGACTTGTATTAGATGCAATGAAATATAGAAAAGAACATGGAATAATTCGCCCAGACATGATACAGCTTCTATTGGAAGCACGTAAAAATATTGTAACTGAGAATGGAAGCTCAGATCCGAATACAGTATCAAATTTCCGGGAATGGACAGATGTTGAAATTGTTGCACAGTGTTTCTTATTCTTTGTGGCTGGTTTTGAAACAACTGCCACCTTGATGTGTTTTGTTGCTCATGAGTTAATGGAAAATCCTGATATTCAGGAAAAACTATTAAAGGAAGTTGATCAAGTTAAGGAAGAACTAGGAGATAAGCCACTTACATATGATGTAATTCAAAAAATGAAGTATCTTGATATGGTTGTTTCAGAAACATTAAGAAAATGGCCACCAGCTCTAGCAATGGACCGAGTTTGTTCAAAGCCCTATAAATTTTATGATGAATCAATTGGTAAGGAAGTTCAAATTGATACTGGCGATGTCATTTGGCTTCCAATTGTTGGTATACATTATGATCCGAAATATTTCCCAGAGCCGAAAAGTTTTGATCCAGAAAGATTTAGTGATGAGAATAAAGCAAATATTAATCCATTTGCGTATTTGCCATTCGGAGTTGGGCCAAGAAGCTGTATTGGTGAGTTTTCTGCGTTTTTTATTTTTACAATAAAATCATGAACTTTTAAATAATAACGAATTATTATTCTAGGAAATCGTTTTGCTTTAATGGAAACCAAAGGAGTTTTAGTTCGCATCCTGATGGAATTTACTTTCCAAGCATCACCAAAAACTGGAATACCAATAAAAATTAGTCCGTCTGGATTCCAGTTAAATCCAGTGAAAGGTTTTTGGTTAAAACTTGTGCCACGACAATAACATATTTTAATAAGTTTTAAATTGAATTAATTTGCTGTAGATTACATGAACTATTATTAATAAGATCATTTTCAGTATGAGCGATTGTATAGAAATTCATATTGTTTTGTTTGATCAAAGATTATTGTAATGTGTTTTGTATACAATTAAAAATGACTAATTTTTTTGAATAGAACAAATTTCAACTAAAACTACACTCTCAATCATAAACGTTACTACAGAATCAATTATAATTTATTATAACATATAATTTAACAAAAAATATTGTTACAAAAATTAAATATAAATAATAAGATAATTGAATAAATAAAGAACAAGCATTTAAGATGACTTGGAATTGGAGCTTCTGAAACTGTTAAAACTCAAATCATCCATTAATTGTGATTGCCTTTGTGATATTTTATTTGTTAATGAAGAAGAAAGGCTTTCAATTCTTTCTGATTTCAATTTTAACAAATTTTCTAAGTGTGTAATCTGAAATAAAAATAAGGAATAATTCTTTCCTTCAAAAAACATTAAAAATACTCTCTCACTTTTTGTTTAAGCATATTATTAATTTCATTTACATTTTCATATTCTTGAAGTGTTTTTTCATATTCCGAATATAAAATCATTTTTTGTGGCACATGTACTAAACCATCACCAACTTTTTTTGTAACAGTAACTGTCATTATATCACCTTTAAACATTTTAAAAATTATTTTTTAATATTAAATAAACTGAATTTATTATTTTTTATATCACCATCTTCTAATAATTTTTCATTTTCACATTCTGTAGAGTGACTTTTTACAATTTCTTTTGAATAATTCATTATTTCAAAAAGTAATTTTTCTACAACACCAGGAACTGATTTTGCTAAACAAAACATTGTTTCTTTTGATAATGTTAAATTCATTTTTTTAAATACTTTTCGATTTAATGTTTCCCAATTAATTAATTTCAATTTTGTAGAACTACTTGATGAATAATTATGAATATCGACAATTTTTGGATAAAGTTTCTTTAATAAAGTTGCAATTAGAACTAATAATTAAAAATATAATAAATACACATAAATAAAGCATTAGTCTATGACATAAAAAAATATTCAAAATCTTATGTAATGTTACCACAATTACAATTATTCAGTGTAACAAACATTAGAAAATCATAAAATTCATATTAAAAATTGTTCACGAAGTCTAAATTACCTCCATCTGAAAAATCTCTCCAAACATTTTTACTCAATTTTGGTAAGTTAAATTCAGTGAGCCAAAGCTGAACTTCTTTCCATTGGTCTTTTGTTACGTTCTTCATTTTTTTTTTTTTTTACTTTTAAATATTTTTATTAATTAAATTATATTTTTAGATAGCTATAGAAAAAATAATAGCATTAAAATATCGTATAGATAAATATGAATGTGACTGATAAACATAAGTTACTTTGATTATTTTACGATACAAAACAATCTAAGTACGTAGGATAGTAGTTTTGAACCAATCATTGGAAAAAAGTGAAATTACAAATATTTTATGAATAAATTTTAAGCTAAATACTTTTTTTTTATGTACATAAGAACAATTTTATGATATATATATATATTTTTTTTCATAATTTATTTAAAAACAAAGTAATTAAATAAAATTAACAGCCTCCTTATCACATCTTACTAAATTACTATCATTATCAGTATCAATATCATTAAAACCATTGTCGTCATTATTGTTCATCCTCAGCTTTTTAGTGTTTGCCTGAAATAAATATCTTAAAGTAAATATTTTATTTATACACATTACACATAGCTTTGAATACAAATTTATTGTGCTAATTTGCCAAATAAATGCGGAAATTAAAAAAAAAAAAAAACTGAAAATGTTGATGAATTTTATTAAATGGCTGAAGGTATTAATTATAAGAATGAAAAATAAATAATGCTTCTCTTATTTTAACCTCAAAAATTTTTAATTTGTACTTTTTTGTAGTCTTATAGTCTGAGTCTTTAAAATATGATTTCAAGAATTAATTGAAACAAATTTTGAAACTTTTTTATTTAAAATATTTTTTCTAAATTACCTAAATGATTAAATTCAATAGAAAATTCCCTATGTACTTTCAACTCAACATTCATAAGAGGAAATACATGTTAGGACATTCACCTTCTACATTCCACCAAGATATTTTGAAGAAAATATAAAAACTTAAGAGGATAAAAACGATTTTGTTAAACAACATGAAACTTAAAGTAATTTATTATTATTATTATTTTTTATAATTTCTTAGTTAAATAATAGTATCACATATGATTATTTCAAGATATTGGATGAAACTTGATATTATTTTTTTTTTTAATTTTTCATAATTCTTCAAGCACGTCAATATAAAAACCCTATAAAAATTTATGATAAATGAACTCATCTTAAATTTAATTCATAATATTAAAATTATTATTTTTCTTTTGTTTTTTTTTTTTTTGCTTATATTGAAAAATAAAGTGCAAGTGCAAATTTAAAAAAAGCATTTATTAAATTTTGCTCACCTTATTTAATTCAATTATACGTTGATCATGTTTATTTCTTCGTTCTTGTATGTGTAATGGATTTGTTATAATTTTTACAGCTTGTCCAGGACAATTTAATGTAAATTTTGAATCAGAATTATTATTATCATTTCCTTTACAGCAAAATACATTTGCTGATGAACGACGTAAATCAGATAATGTTCTTTTATTATTTGAATAATCAGTTTCATCCATTTGTTCAATAATATTATGTTCTTGTTCTTGTTGTTGTTTTAAATCAATTTCATTTATATAATTTTCAATTAAATAATTTTTATTTGAAATAAGTTTTCTTTTGTGATAATTATCTAAATGATACTCACTGAAATCCATCGAAAATGGGATATGTAGCAATAAATTATCAAAAAAAATAAATATAAATAAATGAAATTTTACTTTTCAAATGTCAATGAATTTGATTATGATGTGAATTTCTATTTATATAAAATAATTTATTATTTTTTAATAAGTTAAAATATGATAAATAAATTAGAAATTTAAAAAAAAAAATTTTACTTACGGAATTTTTATATCAAACAGACTATGAGTTTGAATATATTGCAGTACAAGATCATCAATTAAGTACTTTACAGATTGACCGCGTTTTAATAAGCGTCTTATCATTGAGGAACTTACTTCATTTGGTACCCAATTTCGAACAATTGTTATATTTGTCTAAAAAACAAAATCACAAAAATAATATAACAATTAACAGTTATTCTAAATAATTAATATTTAATTTTATATTAGAATATATCAATTATTAAATACATACCTGATATTTAGTTAAGATATCAGAATCGAAAATGAATTTTTCAGGATTACCTCCACTACGTGATATAACAACAATACCAAAATTTCCAACAATTTCTTCAATCTTAAAAAAAAAAAAATAGACAATAAAAATTGTAAACAACACAAATTAATACTTACATCATCTTCTGCCCATAATCCTGGTACTGCAAATGATTCTAATAAATCTGCTCCACATAATAATTTTAATTGAATTTTTCCATTTGTTCCTTTAATACCATCTGGAAGCCATCCAGGTAAATTTTGATTATTCAAATCATTAATTTCATTTACAAGATTATTCATATAATTCTAAAATATGAAATATAAAAAATAAAATTATGAAATTTTTACATTCAAATTTTATAAATTTCAAATCATACTTGATGATATTGTAATGTTTGTCTAGTTCGAGACCATTGATTTTGATTACATTCCCAATCAGACATTTTAATCCAATCTGATGATTGTAAGGATAATTTTAACATTGATAAACGATGTTTTGCTGGTGCTAAACCATTTTTACCATATAAATCATGAACTGGTGATACAATTCCACCAATTACTTTTCCAATACCCATCATATCAATATGATCTCTAGCTATTTCTGTAAAAAAAAACCATAAAAGGTAAAATAAATAACATAAATCAATATGCGTAACTATGTACATAGATATGATTCAATTTCTATAATTAGACAACATATGTAATCAGTATGTTATCCTATTTGGTAATGATATGCAATGATGAATGAATAAGTACATATTTATTGACTTTTATTAGAACGCATATTTGAAAATTACATATATACATATATGTACTTACCAAACATACGCAAATGCATTAAAGTTGGAGGACTAAAACTTCCGCAAGCTAATAAAACTATACGAGGAGAAAATTCTTGAAATTGAGAATACATTTTTAACTGTAATTAATATTCGCTAAATATGTATATACGTGCACTTCTTCTTTAATCACTGAAGTTTTACTTATTACTATGGAAAGTTAAAAAGCGGAATGAATTTATTTTGTTTATTACTTTAATTTTAAATATAAAAATAATGCACAATTGCACAAAAATCCAACTTTAAATCGATCCATCGGATAAATTAATAATAAATGACAACTTTGACCTAACGTAACTTAATCATATGATTGGATTTGTTTGATTTAGAAACAGTCTTGCCATCATGGTAGCAGTGTACCAGTAGTCAATACAGGTTCAAAAGCATGGTACGTCGTATACAGTCAATGAATTATTTTTTTCATTTTAATCGTCTAATGAATTATATTGTTTTTTTTATATAATTTTATCTGTTTCGCAACGTTTGTGGTGTCAGTTTTTCTTAATGGTATTGAAAAACAATATGTTCGATATTGGACCATGATGCACTATAGGACTACTGGTTCAATAATGAAGATACAATAAACTAGAATTCTACCATAGTAGAGCTAGTTTTATACTAGAAAATTTTAATGAAATGGCAACTCTATAGCGCATGTGTTTTGTAGATAAGGAAAATTCATACTCGAGACTCGATTTCTATTGTTTCGAGTTTCGACTAAGTTTCGATTACGTTCGAGTGTCATTACCGTTGTTATTTTTTTAATGTGTAAAAAAAATCTAAAACACATATTGTATTGTAATTGGTCATTTTGAAAGTTTGTATAGAAAAAAATTCGGTAGTTTTCATAAATTTTGTGCATTGTAATTATGAAGAATTAATTATTATTTATTCATATAATTAGAAATTAGAGGAATTATACAATGGCTCCTCGTAAGTATAAATAAAAACTACTGTTTAACTTTTAGGTTAGAAAAATTGTATATAGCGTCTGGTGATTTTATTCGATACTACATAAATACTATGTACAAATAAGTAATATAGGCTAGGCGTAGAACTATTGAATATATAATACAAATTTTTTTATATACCTATTTGATTTAATGATGAAAATTATCAATTTTTACAGCAAATAAACAGAAAACAAAAATTCGTCCTCCAAAAATGACGACTCAAACACTTCTTGATTTCGATTTAGGAGAGAGCTCTTCAGACAGTGATTTTCGAATAGAAGATCATACTGAGAGTGATGATGATTTTTCAGAAAATTCAAATGAAGATAGCGATCAAGATGATGATGATGATGATGATGATGATGAAACTGATGATAGTGATGATGAATCAGAAAGTGATAATGAATCAAATAAGAAAAATAAATCATTAAAATTACAAAAGACAAACGATAGAATAAGTTTGAAAGATATTCTTGAAAAAGCATCTGGTGCACCTGCCTTAAATGAAAAGGTAAATTTTATTTTATTACATTTACATGTGCACATTGAATATATTAAATTTTATTTGTTTACAGATACCTACAAATCCAATTTGTTGTGCATGTTTAGGAGATAGAAGTGATGATACAAATGAGATTGTAGAATGTGATGGATGTGGTGTTTCTGTGCATGAAGGATGTTACGGAGTTAGCGATTCAACAAGTGTATCGAGTACAGTATCATCATGTTCAACAGAACCATGGTTTTGTGAGGCATGTCGTGCTGGTATAATAAATCCATCATGTGAATTATGTCCGAATAAAGGTGGAATTTTTAAAGAAACTGATGTTGGTAAATGGGTACATTTAGTTTGTGCACTTTATGTACCGGGTGTAGCATTCGGAGAAGTTGATCAATTATCTTCGGTTACATTATTTGAGATGCCATATAGTAAATGGGGTGCTAAAACATGTAGTTTATGTGAAGATGCAAAATTTGCACGTACCGGTGTATGTATTGGTTGTGATGCTGGAATGTGTAAAACATATTTTCATGTAACTTGGTAAAAAAAAAAAAATCAAAAATTTCTATTTTATTCAATTTAATAAAATTCATCCTTTCTTTTTTCCGTTTAGTGCACAAGCAGCTGGATTTTTATCTGAAGCACATTCAGAAGAAGCTGATCATGCTGATCCATTTTATGCACATTGTAAAGTTCATTCAGATAAATCAATGATAAAACACAGAAAACGTAATTATAATATACTTAAAGTTAGAATGGAACAACGAAATTATAATAAAATTGAAAATCAAAATGAAAAACCGACAAGTGAGAAAATAAGAATTCAACGGAAATTAACCAAATATCAAACAAAATATAAAACAAATAAAATTCTTAAAAATGAACCATGGGGTAAATTATTATTTAATTTACAAATTTTGATATAAAGTAAAATTTAATAATTTATTTATATTAGTTCCCACACAAAAAATGCCACGACTATTAACAACCAGTGCAACAGCTTGCAGACGTCTTATGATGAAAGCGGAATTGATGGGTATCGACACAGTAGCTTTAGAATTTCAAGAAGCTCAAGTAATTCAGAAATAAAAGAAATTATCTTTTCGAAATTAATTTAAAAAAAAAAATCTAATTTTTAGATGGCAGCTCTTGCTGACGTTCGAAGAAAATGGCATGTCCCACCGGCTTTTAGTGTTGAATTTATTGGATATTATCTTGATCGAATAACAAGATTAAAAGATTTAAAGACAAATTTAGAAAAGTATTTAAGTATGAATAAAAAGTTGCTGGACGAACAACAGAAACTTAGAGAGGAATATGACCAAGTAAGTATTTTTCTCTTCTAGATTTTGTTTGAATGTGTAGCTCTCAATTAATTTATTAATTTTCATTTGATTTTAGAAAACACAACAAAATACTGAACTTTTAGAAAAAAATTCAAAACTTAAAGAAAATGTGAATGAATTACATAAAAAAATTCAATTTTTATGTCCAGATAAAACATTTCCATCAATTGATAATATTGGTAGACAAATAATGCAAACTAGTCCAATACCACCACCACCATCACGTCCAATGTCAGTACCAACAGCAGCTGCATTAAAAATGGGTGTTGGTTTTCCATTAATTAATTTACCAGCTGGTGCAAAAGATGATAGTGGTAGAATATTAAGTACACAACGTCAAAATAATGATGAATTAGTACATGAATGTGGTATTTGTAAAAAATGTAATGATCAACATTTATTAGCTAAATGTGATACATGCCATTTTTATTATCATTTGAGCTGTTTAAATCCACCATTAACAAGACATCCAAAAAAATCAAAATTATATGGTTGGCAATGTTCTGAATGTGATAAATCTGATGAATCTGAAGGTACTATTGAAATGCCAAAAGGACCAAGAAAATCACGTACAAGATTTAGTAAAGATGGAACAATAATACCATGTGAACTAAATAATACATCATCTAATACAAATGAAAGTAATTTATCAATAAAATCTGATACATCAATTACGAAACGTCGTAAATCATTCGATAATAAAATTATAAGTAAAAAAGATCAAAATCAACAAAATTCCAATGATCATAATCTAATTAATTTAGATTGTAATGAAACTTCACCATCAACAAAAGGTCAACAAAAAGAAGAATTGAAAACAATTAATTCATTTAATAAAAATAAACAAAATTCAAATTTAAAATTAAATAATGAATTAAAAAGTTTAGAAAATGATGAACAAATTAATCCATTAAACAATAATTTAAATGATTGTAATAAAAATACGTCACAAAGAAATTCTAAAGAGGATGCTAAGTATAAAATACAACAGCAACAAGTACAACAAGATTCAACGACAGAAGAAAGTGCAACTGAATCAACAAGTTCAAAGACAATAGCAGCAACAAGAAAAAGTGGAAAACTGAAAACAACACCAACAACAACAATAACGACGACGACGACGACGACGAAAGATACAATTAATAAAAAGTTAAAACGTGAACGTCTTAAATCTCAAAGTCAAGATGAAGGTGATGGTGATATTGCAATAGTGATAAAAAAAGAAAATACAAATTGTAGTGAACATCAACCTGAACTGAAAAAGACAAAAATTGAAAATTATTCTGAAGAAAACAATATAATAATGGAACAGTCTACTGTTGTTGTAGTTGCAGTAAAAGAAGAACAAAAAGATGAAATGAATAATAAAATAGATAAAGAAAAGAATGAAAAAAATACATTAAAAGATGAAAATAATAAAATATGTACAGAAAATACTCTATCGAAAATTGAAAATCGAATTGAAAATGTAAATGAATTAATTAAAAAATCTGAAGAAGAACAACAACAAAATCAACAATCAAAAATTTTACAAAATAATGAATGTGAAGAAAATAAACAAAAAAAATTAATTAAAAATGAAGAAGAAGCAAACAATAAATTAACCGAACAAAAAAATGTTGATCCATCACATAAACAAAATCGAAAGAAAAGAAAGGATAAACATAAAAATAAATATGGTTCAGATCATGAGAAATCACCTGGTAAAGAACATAAAAGAAAACGTAAAAAGAAAAGTCATGATCGTGATAATACAATATCAATAACAACAACAGGAACAGGTGCAACGACTTCAACAAAAATATTAAATAATACGGTTCCAAAAATAAAAATTAAAGTAAGAAATAGAAAAAGAAGATTAAAATGATTATTATTTTTTTTTTTTCAACAAATATTACCTCATTTTTATTTTTACTACCAATTTTTCATTTTTAAAGCTAAAACCATTACCACTTCCTGGTGAAGCAGCTCCAGAACCACAATTTTTTTATGTATCAGCCGATATGGTATGTGATAATTCACGTCCAACATCGGTTGAAACAATTGATGAATCAACAACAAATGCGGTATGTGAATTTTTTTTTTTTTTTTCATGTTTTTAATTTCTTAATTTTTATATAAATGACATTTCAAATGAGTTCCTTTTTTTTTTTTTTATTACAGGAGGATATAATTTTAAATAATTCACCAACATTTTTGTCGGATACCGATAAAACAATGCCTTCAACATCAACACCGAATCCATCATCACGTATTAATTCACCAATTAAACTTAATAATATTAATAAATTGTTATCACCATCATCATCATCATCATCGTCATCGAGAATTTTGTTATCGAATAAAAATGCTGCTCGTGTTGTAAGCCCTCGAAGATTAAGTAAAAGAGAATCATCAATCACAAATAATTCAACATTACAATCAAATTCTAAACAATTATCGATAGAAAAATTATGTTGTGTTTGTTCTCAAATTGGAAATAATCAAAATCTTGTACAGTACGTTAACAATAGATCATTTTGAGAACTAATCATTCTGATTGTGATTTTCACATTTTCATTTAATTTAAGATTTAAGTAAAAAAAAATAGACAAAAAAATTGATCTCAATGAAATTCATAATCAGGATGAATGGCTTTAAATTTTATCAGAGCACTTGTTTTAGTGACAATTATTGCTTTTTGTGCTTTTTTTTTTTTATGCTCAAAAATTAAAAAGAAAAAAAAACAATTTTAAACTTTTCAGATGTGATGAATGCGGAAAAAATTATCATTTTACATGTTTGGACCCTCCATTAAAAAAGACACCCAAACGAAGAGGATACTCATGGCATTGCGCTGACTGTGATCCAACTGTGAGTGTATATACAAATTTTTTTAAAATTTTATTTTTTTGTTTTACATAAATTACATTTTTTTTTGTTGTTGTTTTATTATTTTTCAGGATCATGAATCGATTTGAATGTAAAAATGATGATGTTATTATATATCGTTTGTATTGACCACGTTTTATGATATCATTGAAAAAAAAAAATTTCAAATCTACACCAACACATACAAAAAAAAAAAAACAAAAACAATTTTGTATTTAGAAAAAAAAACAATACATAGAAGTACAATTTTTTTTTTCTCGGATGTAAAAATTTCTTTTTATTCGAATTGAGAGGAAAAAAAAAATAATAATTTGATGTTTCATTTAATGAAACGCGAAAGTAATAATAAAAGTTGTATTTTTTATGAATAAGATAAGTAGAATTTGTAGTTAATTACTTATAAGAAAAAAAAAAAAAATAATTTTTTTTTCTCATATTAAATACTTAAGTAGAAAATTAAGATTAAATTAATGATTTTAATTTAAGTAATTAAGTAAAAAAAAAAAAATTTTTATCAAATTGTATAAGACACAATAATTCTCAAAGTATGATAGTTTCTTGTGTTTTTTTTTTTTTCTTCTCTTTATTATTTATGTAATTTACATAAAATACCTGTTTTCTTAAGAAATTTTGTATTATGTAACAATGGTTTTCAGTAATTTTTTTATTTTTTAATTTTTAATTTATTTTATATTAAAATGTGTAAATGAGAAAATATTCAATCAATCATGAAAAATAAAATTTATTGTGAAAATGTTCCTGAATTTTTGTTTTTTTGTTTTTTATTTTAAAATAATTTAGGTAAGATTTGTAAAAATTAAGAACATGAAAATAAGTTTCCATTAAATTATATTTAAAAGTAAAAAATTAATAACTTAAAAAAAAAAATTCCTTGTCATTAGAATTTGAGTAGTACTACTACCAAGTCGAGAGAGAACTTTAACACCAACAATTTTTTTCGTATTTACTCAAGTTTTACGATACTTACTGTAAATTACGTGTATCCATTTAAGCTAATTTCGTTTTTTTTAAGGCTATAAATTTTAAATCTGGGACGCATTATATTCTATGGCCATTTTCAAAAATTCAAGCTTGCTTGGGTCATGTTGCATGTATGTATGTATATAAAACTAGAAAGCATGCAAACTAAATTTGCAAGTAAGATTACTTGTATTTATGAAATCTTTTTGCCATTTTTCAAATTTTTGACAGAAAATCAACACTGCCGCTATTATTAAATTATTTATATTTTAATAATTTGATAATTTAATTATAAAAATAAGAATAATTAATTTGATTTGAGAATTATTAAATGTCAAAAATTGTTAACTGACAACACTCATCACATGATAACACACTCTAGAGTCTAGGTAGTGCAAGATTTCATTGTAAGCTTGAATTTTTAAAAACGGCCATTGTATTTTTGTTTTTGTTTTTTTTTGTTTTGTTTTTAGAAAATGTTTTAAAAACAAATATGTACATGTTTGAAATATTGCACAATACAAATGTTTTCGGTTTTGCAATGAAATGCTTTAGAAAATAAGCAGATTTCATTTTTTCAGTAAAATTTACCAGAAAATTTAAAAAAAAAATAAAACTAATACGTTTTACAACCAATTCATAATAATTAATATATAGGTAAAAAGTAAAATGAATCAAAAAAGAATCATCAATCAAATGGAAAATTAAATAGAATTCTTTGAAAATAAATATTAATAAATAAATTTCAGAATTTTTAAATTATAAAATATATAATCGTTTAAATGGTTTTTATTAATTTACGATAATATATTTATGTACATATTTATGTATATCAATTTTAATTGTATGTGATTTATAATGGAGGAATTGATTTAATTTTATTGCTTTATTTATTCTATTGTTGTATAGTGAAAACATTTTTATAGCCGCAAACAAACCGTATTATGATTGGCGTCAATTACATTATATTTTAAAATGTGCATTATGTGTATAAATTATTATTATAAATGGTCATTTTTGCATATATGTATGTATAATAATTTATATAAATAATAATAAAATGCATCAGGTACATATGCATACCTACATAGTATGCATTTTATAATTTAAAACCAAATGTTATTGATTCAATATTCGTATCATATTTTCATATTATAATTATACTACCTAGATTTATATTATTTAATCGCACAGAAATGATATGTGATTAATAATATTGTAATAATACCGTTATTGATATATCATACTTACATTTATTATGTACGTGCTCAGCTTGACGTATGCATAAATGCTCTTTCATTTTCCAATAAACTTTATATTTAAATTAATAACTGTAAAATTAAAATCAATGAAATATCAACACAAATTTTTGTTTTTTTTTTTTTAAATTCCAAATTGGATTGATAAAATTCTTCAAAAAAAAAAAAGGAAAAATAAAAATAAAATTATTATATTCGTGGGTGGCAATTTAATTTATTTATTTTTTTTTTTTTTGGTTTTTATGTTCTACTTTTTTTTTTTTAAATTTCCATAATTTTATTTGTAATATTTTATTTTAATTAAATTAATTGAAAATATTTTTTTACAATAATTATGTGATAATGTAATTTAATGTATCTTTTTATATATTTAAATTTTGTAATAAATAATTTGAAAATATGTTTTTTTTTTTTAAAAATTTTATTTGTAATAAGTAAGTTTTCAGTATCATTTTGAATTTTTTTTACGTTCTTGTTAAATTTCTTCATAGAACACCTGTATAAGATGCAAACTTGTGAGATATGGAAAATAAATGTCCATTTTAAAATAGAAAAAAGAAAATTAATTTTACGTTACCTTGTTTTTAAAGAAATAAGCATCCAGTTATACTAACGTAAAAAATTGTTTCTTCTACATCTATTGCTTGTACCATTATGATTTGTATAATGACCATAAACGTGAAATTTCGTCTACACTTGCTGGAAAAAAAAAACCCAGCAGGAAATAGGCATTCTTGAAAATCTGTTTGAAAAATTTCCCATTGTAGGAGATTTGAGTATTCTTCATCAATGATTAAAAAAAAAAAAAGTAGTAACTAAGAACAGCGAGCGACATGACATCCGATAGCTCATTGGTAAGAGCATTGCCCCAGAAAGGCAAAGGTCCGTGTTGGTTCGATTCCCGGTCTGATCGAATGTCGTTTTTCTTTTCTTAGCTACTACACCGGTTAACAGGTTAAGTAATTTTGAAAAGTCCTTTTTTATGACTTTGATATTGTTGACTTATCTTAAGAATTTGTTTCCATATTAAAGAAAATGTAGAAAATTACAAGGATGCATAGTGCATACATTTGAGTAGAATTAAATTTTTGCTATAAAAGTTCCTTGTTAATTTAATTTTGAGTGTTAATAATTTAATGAACAGGTGGAAAAAACTTCACAAACTTTGACATATAAAAATTTTTTTAAATGAAATTATGATGTTTTAAATATTAGTAAAGAATCATATGTATGTACATACATTACATATGTATCTATGTATGTATGTATAACTTGAATTATTTATATCGAAAGTTTTTATCTTCAAAATTCAAAATTGTTATAGTTAGTATGTTAGTTCTCAATAATTTTAAAGATAATTTTATACACTAACAAGAAAACAATTTTACAAACAAATTATATACAAAGTTTATCAATTTATGGATACATGAGTAAAATATAAAAGTTATACAAGGAAAAGGAAATAAAATTTTAAACATTGATTTTCTTAAGATGATCCTTGTGTGAGGAGTTAAAAGTTTGTGTTTAGCTAATTTTAAATTCGCTAATTTATATAGAAAATTTTATTACATAAAAAAGACATAATATTGTATTAAAAATGAAAATTGTCAAGAATGCACAAAATTTGTAGAATTATCTGAAAAAAATATTTATTTTGTGTTAAAAATTATGTAATATATGTATGTACATAATTCATGAAGAATTTCATAAAATACATAAGTTTTATTACAAAATTTTAAAACATACATACATATATGAGATACAAATACGAAATTAAATTATTTACATTTTATCAGAATATTTACAATAAAATGAACAAAAACTAATAAGAATTTCTGTTAATTCACATAAAATCTTTCATTTATTGAGAGAATATTTTACGATTTATGTAAAGATAGAAAATAATTGTTCTGTTCTGTTCTGTTTTTTTTTTTTTTTTTTTTTGTTTTGTTATGTTCTGTATGTTATGAATGTATCTAAAATATAGTACATATACAAATAAATTAATTTTGTGGTAAGGAAATTGAGTAATGTAATGTAATGTTGTAACATTTATACAACATTATATTGTCATTTAATTTAATTATTTTCATTTAATGGTTAAATTTTTGGTTTTTGAGTTTTAAACTTTTAGTTGATTTTATATATTATTTGAGGTTTTTTTATTCATTGTTTAAAATCTAATATGTTTTAATAAAATGAATTTTAACTATGAAAGGTTTTAATTTACGAAATAATCATTAAAATAAAATAAAATCATTTTTAATTAATACTTTTTTGTCCTTTTTAAACCTTTTGGTTTGGTTTGTAATTTGGTAACAAATAAAGTATTCATTATTCTTAAAATTTTTTATAGGTTGCTATTCCTTTATTATTTATTTCTTTTTAGACAGTGAATACTAGTATAAATTAACCACTATTTGAAAAAAATAAAAATTATTTATACATATTTTTGGTAGAAATATAATTATATACATACATATGTATGTATGTACATCATCACAAATATTTTCATAAGTATGTCTTTCCTAGAAGAAAAAAAAAATATACATATATGGCACAGCAAATGGTGTTTAAGAGATAAGGTCCTTAATGTATAACTCAATAAAAATTTATGTTTGAAATTCATTTTAAAATTAAAACATTCGTCATTCAAGTTTTTATTGAAAGTTTAAAAAAAAAAATAAAGAAAAAAATTAAATGATCAACAATGTTAAATTTAAATTGAAAATATTTTTATTCGATATTTTAGAAATTTTTTTTTTTAAATTATTAGAAAAAAAATGTTCGAAAAAAATATTCGAAAATGTTGGTAAATGCTTCCCTTGAAGCTTTATTCGAAGTTACCCACAAAAGTTGTCTAGAAGTCCACACGAAGCTCTTATTAGAAGACTATTTACTTACCATTTACCATCTTCTCCTATTAACTAACAAAAATAAAAATTTTTATCCTTTATAATATGTACAATGTACATACATAAATAGTAGAAATCCTACCCCAACATACGAGGAAATTAAGTATTTAGAAAAATAAGAACTTCAACTTAAACCTTAACTTTATAAGAATGGTATAGAAATTTAAAGAAATGGTTCATTCGTAATATCTCTCTCTGTTATATATTGGGGGAGGGGGGGTCTGGGTGAAATTTGGAATATTCCTGGACAACCGTTCAGCGAAAAAGTTTATACTAAAAGCTTTCAAAAGCTTTTGTAAATGTATATAATTCAGAAAATCGAATCCCATCATTGAATTTTGTCAATTTTTTTTTAACAACCTGAACAAAATTTTTGGAAATGTGTTCTACGTTCCTTTATTAAAAATATGGAAAAGAGCAAAGTATTTTTTTAAATGTTGTTCGTGTCGAACATAGTCAAATTATAAGATTAATAAGAAAAAAAAAATAAAAAGGACATAAAATTACGACAACTTAAATTTTTCTTTTTCTTTCCACATTTATCTGTGTAAATACTTATGTTCAGAAAGTGGGTTCAGGATCAGAACTGCAACGATTTTTTTTTCTTTCTATAAATAGTTTTTTTTAGATAATAATAAAAACCTAATTTTTTTTATTCTTATACTAGCCAAAATTTATACACTCGCGATATTTTTGTCATTTTTTTCTCCAATAATAAGATTAAAGGATTGTAGGAGATTTGAGTATTCTTTATCAATGATTAAGTAGTAACTAAGAACAGCAAGTGACATGGCATTCAATAGTTTATTTGGTAGAACATTGTCCCGGAAAGGCAAAGGTCTTGGGTTCGAATCACAGTCTGATCGAATGTGTTGTTATCATGTTTTTTTTAGTCTACTACAGGATTAAAGTAAAAAAATAAAATTAAACTGAAATAAAAAGTCTTTAATGTTTTATTCTTTTTCACTTATTTTATTTAAATTTCCTTAAAGGGCTGCATAATATAATGTCATCATTTTTCATATTTTTTTTTTCCTCATTTGTTTTTTAAAATATAATATAAAAGGCGCCTAATATTTTGTAAATATATTAATAATTATAACTATACTTGCATTACAGAAACTGATTTTTAAATCTGTACATGTTATTTTATTTTTATTCATATTTTTTTTCTTTCTTTTTTTTTGTTTCTTCAATATATTATTTGTTCTGGTTTTTTTTTTACACATTAAACAATTTCTACTTATTTAATAATTTCTCAATTACGTACATAAATTACACTTTTCTTCTTCGTTTTAAATATTTGGAATAGATTTTTTTTTTAATTTGTACCATTTTTGAAATATTTATTAATTTTACTATTCATAATGATTTTTTGTGTTTTATAGGATTTAATTGCTATATATATATGTATGCATGAATTAATTTTATAATTCGAATCCTTATATTTGTAATTATGAAAGCATATTACATATTTATTATGCTTTTTAAATTTATTATATTCATTTTTAAAACAAACAACATGTTTATCTTGAAATCTATTAATTTTCATTCAGGTTGAATTTGAATTATTTTGATTTAAAAAAAAATATATAATCAATAAAATTAAGTAGATAGTAAAAAGTAATTTCATTGAAATTTAATTGATAATATTTTTAATTTATACTAAAATAATGTTTGATTGATTTGGTTTTTTCCATCAAGAAAATCTTTGGGGTTTTTTTTTCTTAAAAATCATTAATTAATTAATTAATTAATTAATTTTTTTTTTTTTTTGTAAAATAGAAGTTTGAATAGAATTTATTTAAAAAAATTAAACATAATTTTAAATTTATTATGAAATCACAAAAAAAAAAGATTTTTTGTACTTATTGTTTCATTTGATAAATAAAAAATATTAATGAAAAAAAATCAACAGGAATTGATATAATTAAAATACATATGTACGTATTTTTTTTTTTTTTTTTTTTTTTGAATGTGTAAATTTATGTACGTAATTAAAAAAATATTCATATACATAATTTTCTTAAAATAAATAACTTATTATAAACAAGAAAAATAAAATAATACATTCAAATTGTCCTTCTTTTTGTTTTTTTTTTTCCTTTATAAATAATTATTTTCCTCACTTTTGTCTCTTTCTTTCATAAATATGAAATTTTTGATAGAATTCTTTTCTTTCAAAGTAATTAATATTTTCTTTTTGTTTGTCATAAATATCTAATCAATTTATTTATTAGCAATATATTATTAATTTTTTTGTTTTTTTTTTTTTTTTTTCATTTTTATTTTGTTTATTCATTTATTTTTTTTAACACAGGTATAGTATTTCTGTACATTAAAATGTACATCGTGCACACAAAAAAAAAAAAAAAACCTATTTATATAATATAATTTTTTTTTTATATACCTAAATAGTTTTAGTATATAATATAAGAAAAAAAAACACATTTATTTAACGATCTAAAAAGTTCTTTTTTTCCCTTTTTATAATTATTTTCTTTCTTCTTTTTCTCTTTTTTTTTTTTGTTACTTAAATTTTTTAAAATTATTTTTTTACTAAATAAGGCATTAGCTACACGTCAACTTCTTAAAACTTTATTTGTTGTTTTTTTTTTTGAAATATTTTTTATTAATTTATTTACGTGAAATTAAATTATATTTTTATTCATTTTCGCAATTAAAATTTTTGTTTCTTTTAATTTTTTTTTTTTTACCATGATAACATTCTTAATTTTGTAAATAGATACTTTTAATAGTTTTTTCTTCTTTATTGTTTTTTTTGTTTTTTGGTTTTTCTTTTATCGATAATTTTCTTTTTGTATTTTGATGAGCAATATTTTTGAAATAAATAATTTTTTTGTTGTTGTTAAATTTTATATTTTTATAATTTTATTTTATTAATTTTTGTAAGTAATGAAAAAAGAAGGTGTAAATTTAACGTGTAACTATTATATATCGAATAAATGAGAATATGAGAGCGATTTTTTTTTTCATATTTTTTTATTTTGTTTTGTTTTTGATTTTTTTTTTCCAACAAGAACAATTTATTAATAAATATTTTTTTGTTTGTTTTTCTTTTTTTTTCTCAAGTTTCTTTTATTTTTTTTTCTATAATTAAATTTTTTTTTTTAATTAGATTTTTCTTGTATTCCATTTTCCATTTTATTGGAAAATTAAATTATCCGATTTTTTTTTAAAATATTCCAGTTAAGATTATTTTAAATAATATCATTTATAAAAGCATTTCAATTAATTTTATTTTATTTTTTTTTCAACTTACTTATATATTTATAGTTATTTTTTATGTGTGGGGTATGAGAAGCAATTTTTTTTTTTTTTTTGTTTTTTTTTTTTTGAATTTTTCAATTATTATTTTTTTTTTCTTAATATTTAATTTTTATTTTAACTATAAATATGGTTTTTTTGTTTTCTAATTTTTTTCTTTACTTATTTTTTTATTATATTATTTAATTTTTATCCTTTTTTTTTTTCATTTTTCAAATTAATTTTTTTTTCATGTATTTTTTTTTTTTTATTATATAGAGAGAGACACACACACACTGATCATCGGTTACAACAAGATTAGATAATGGTTTGTTGGTAGCTTTTAAGCACCTCCTAAAATAATTTTGAAAATGTTTTTGTTTTTTGTTATTTGATTTTTATTTTTTAATTAACTAAGTTTAATTATTTTATGTGTTTTTGTTAATTTGGTTGTTTTTTTATTTTTTTTTTATTGGTAAGGATAATGTATATACGAGTTATTATTAATAGACGACAGATAAGTATTTTGATGCATATGCGAAAAATGTGAGATTATAAACTGTGTTTTTCTTTTTTATTTATTTTTGGTATATAAGTGATGAATTTTTGTTTATTTTAAACTTAAAAGATTTTTTTAAATTTTTGGTTGTGTGATTTATTAAAATTCAATGTGATAATGATGAAATAATGAATACATATATATAACTATGATATTCATGAGATACTTAAAATTGTTTTTTATTTGTATTTTGTGATTGATGTTTGATTTTTCTCTTATGATAAGAATAATGTAAGTATTGTAATTTTTTTTTATCTAAATCGAGTTTTATAAATTCTAGTTTTGACGTATTTTTGTTTTTTTTTTTTATTATTTTCACGTATTCTAGAAATTAGTTTTAATTCTTCTTTACTTTGATCTTTTTTTTTCGTTTTAGTTTTTTGGTTCTTTTTTTCAGGTGATCAAATTACTTTAGATACATATTTTAGATTGAATAGAAGAATTAAAAAGAGATTGATAACTGGAAAAAATACTCATATTTCCATATAAGAAGTTTCAAATTATATAATAGGAATTTAAAAATTTAAAAATTTGTTGGTAAAAAAAAAATAAAAATCAAACTTTTCTATTTCGAAAATATCTAAATTTGAAATAAAAAAATTATTTTTGAATCTTTGAAATATTTTATAGAAATAAGAATGTACTATAATTATGTGGTGAGATTGATTTGTGAATATTCACAATTTTGTTGTAAATCGTTTGTTTTTTTCATTTTCGATTGTATGTATCTAAAATACTTTGTTTTGTAAGATGATTTTATAGATAGATACATATACATATATAAATTTTTATTTTTTAATACACATAAAAATGATCCATTAAGATTTTGTTTTTTTTTTTTTAAATTTTTAATTACATATATATAATATATTTGGTATATTTTTGTTATATTTATTTATTTATCGGCAGTTTGACAATATATATATATCTGTTTTTTTTTTTTTATATATTTTCATCTCTTTTAAATTTTCACTAGGTTTATTTTTTTTTTAATTATTGACTTATTTAAATGCAATTTATTTTTATATTTTAATATTTAATTTAATATAAGAATTAATTTTACTCTATAACTTGCATTTTTTTTTTCTTTCAAAACATTTAATTCTTGCACAATTAATTATACAGCTAGATAATTTTTGGGTTTTTTTTTTTAATTTTTAGTTTATTTATTTTATTTTTTTTTTTATATTATTTATTAAATTTATTTATTTTCCTATACAAGTAGAAATATATGAACACAAAATTATTTTCTAAAATATAAAAATAAATTGCATTATAAAATTGGAACGTGATATTTTTATTTTAAAATTATTTTTTTTAATGCATGTATTTTTTTTTTATTTAAATTTATTTATTTATTTATTTTTTTTTATAATAAAATGACGATCGAACAAGATGATATATATTTATATTTAATTATATGTATGTATATATATATAATTAATTTTTTTCTCGTAACAGTTTGATTTTTATTTTAAATTTTATTTTATTTTAAATTTAATATATAAGTGATTTTAATTATAATAATTATTATATATATAATTTTATTTATTTTTTATTTTTTTTTTTAAATATTTAGTCCTAGGTATGAAAATGTTGTACAAAAAGTTTTCATTTATTGAAATGTTATGTCATGATAAAAAATTGTACATAAAAAAGGAAATGATGACGTAATATACGTAATTTAAAATAAAAAAAAAAATATAATTTAATTTTCATTTTTGAAATTTGAAAAAAAAAAAAAAAAATGAAGTCAATTTGATATAATCTGGCAAGGATCAATTATAATATCTCCTTTTTTTTTTTTGTATTCATTTTGTTCTTTTTTCTTTTTAGATATAAGAAATTAAATTCATTATGAAGGCAACAAATACTTTATTATTTTTTATGCTTTTTTAATGATTGTCCAAAGTTTTGGATACATTTTAAATTTAATAATTAAAATAAAAACTTAAAATTCAATCTTCATTGAATTTTTTTTTTTTTAATTGTAAATTTAAAATGTCATTAAAAGCTCTCAATAAATTTTTTTTTTTAATCTTTTTTACTAGAGCGCACTCATATTCTTATTTTCAGACAATTTTTTTCGATTTTTATTTTTCTATACCATATTTTCCGAATTACAAATATTATTAAAAAAAGCCCAATTTTCACATCATAAAAGAAAAAAAAAACAAACAAAATTTTTCTTTCAATTCCATAAATATTTTAATTTCATTCTTATACAATTTACAATTCATATATTCATATATGTTTCATTTTAAAAAATCGAATATTAAAGTTTATTTATTTAAAAAAAAATAATAATAATAATAATTCAAAAAAGAGATAAAATATTCATCATAAAAAATATAATTCATTTGCCAGATTACAATTATTAATTTATTAATTTTACTTTACTTTTCTTTTTTTTGTGTTTTTTTTTCTCAAAATTTTATTACAGCCAATTTTATTGAAATTATATATGTATTGTAAAATAAAATTAAATTTTGTTTTTTTTGTTTGTTTTATATTCAGGATTGATGCATATAATATATAAATAATTATAATTACATAACAATATGATGAATTAAAATTATATTATAAATTTATTATTTTTTTTTTCTGACTGTATATAAGGATAATAAATTAAATTAAGGACAAAGATGATAAAACAAAATAATAATAAAATAAAGAATAAAGAATAATTCTTTTTGAAAAAATATATTCAATTAGAAAAAAAAAAAAACTATAATTTTTGAAGATACAAATTAATAAATTTATAAAACAAGGAATTTATAAAATTGACACAAATAAAAATTGTTAATTTAATAAAATGAAAAAAAAAAAAAAATTCACAAAACAAAAAAAAAGAAGAAGAAGAAGAACAAATTAAATAAAAAATATATATGTATATATATTTTTTTAATTGTACAATTATAATAGAAGTTTAACTATTGAAATCATAATTATGTTTGAAACTAATACAGACAATGTTAATTGTGCTTGTAATATACCTCCATTAACTTTAATATCACTTTCATCTAAGAATGGTTGATCAAGTACATGAATAATACCATTTGTACATTCAACATCTGGTCGAAATACAGGAATTTTTCTTAGATTCCATATAATTGCATATCCTGTAAAAAATATAAATAATATTGAATATTTCAAAATTTAATTTTAATTATTAATAAAAATTTTTTTTGTAAAAGAAAATAAATTATTCAAAAATACATAATTTGTTTCTAAAAAGCGTCTTATTTGCTTTGTTATTGATTTAATTCAATTAATTAAATTGTAAGCTTTTAAATAAAATCCTTAGTTGTTTTGTAATTATTTAAAATTTACTTGTTCTATTAAAAATAAATAAATAGAAATTTTCACATTTTATTTACAATCTTTCAATATTCTACAAAGCAAATATTTTCTAAAATAAAAAAAAATTAAAAAAAAACAACAAAAAGGACTTTGAAAGAAAATTATTAAATTTAATTAATTCCAAATAATTAAATTTTCTTAGAAAAATAATTTGATAATAATTTATTCAAAAGGCAATTTTTGTTTGTATTTTGCTTTTTTTTAAAAAAAAAAAAATTCTTTTGATATCTATCTAAAATTCTATAACTGAACCATTCGTTTTGAAAGCGGATCAAGTCCATTTTTCAGAGAAAAAAAAATTGAAATAAAACAAGTAAAATTTAGATTCTGAGATGTTCTTATGACAATATTCACATGAAATTGTCGATAAAAGTTAATCCATTACATACGTATAGATCTTACGTAAAATATGAAGTATAAAATCTGAAATATCTCAAAATAACATTAACTAGACTTGTTCCACTTTCAAAATAAACAGTTTATATTTTAATCAATAATTTTTTAAATAACCACAAAATATTTGTTAAAGAATTTAATGATTTTTTATAAAATTTATTTTGTTTATTTTCTCGTAAAATGATCCATAAAAAATTTTTTTTAATATTAAAAGTATATTAGAAAGTAAATATAAATAGAGAAAAAAAATCATGAAAAAAATATTAGAGATACATATTCAAAAAATAGTATAATTTACATGCACATTATTATAAAATATTATGCTAAGCTTATTTTATTTACATTGAAGCAAATGTACAGACTGTTCCTGCCATATGATATAATTTAGTATGTTTTAATGACATATTAAAAATAAAGCTTTACATATACGAAATTACAGTGTGTATTCTAAAAAAAAATATATATATATATAACTTAAATTCACATATGTTTTATTATATAAATAATGATGATTAATGAATAATAAATTTTTGCTGAATTATTAATTATGTGAAAAATTGTAATTTGATGTTATTTTATTATTATATTATTAACTACATCTAATTTTATCGTTTATTTATTTTTTTTTTCATCATACTAATAAATTAATAAAATATTAATTAATGTTACAAACAGTTTTTAAAAAATTTTGAATAACAACAACTGTTTGTATTTCATAATGGTATAGGCACAATATTAGGTAAATAAATTTAAAAATTATGTATAATTAAGTACATAATTAAATATTTATTTAACATGCTATATTATAATTTATTTTTTAATTCCATTTTCTCTTTGTATTTTTTTTTTCCATTTTTTTATTTATTTTAAGAAATTTTATTTAGTTAATACGTTAATAGGATTATACCGTTTTTTTTTTCCAATTTTATTTTTTTTATTTTGTTGTTTTTTCTTATAAAATTCTTCTAAGAATGAAAAAAATTTTTTTTTTTGTTATTATTTTTATTATTAATTTTTTTTTTTTTTCGTTTTTTTTAAATGAAAAGTTTTTACCTTCTACATGATTGAAATAACAAAAAAGGAAAAAACTTTTTTTGTTATGTATTAAAATTTAATTTTAAATTACTCAACAATATTATTTTAAATCTCTACCCTTCCAAAGAAAACAAAAAAAAACAAAAAACAAAAAAAAATTTTAGGAATAACTTAATGACTTTCTTTTACACTTAAATATTTGAAAAACAAAATAAAAACAAATAAGAAAAAAGGATCTTTATTATCGAAATAATTGTATCATGTTAAAAAGTTTAAATTGAATTGAAAAAATTTAGGATGAAAAAGAGAAAAAAAAAAAGGTTTTTACTAATAAAAATAATTTTTTAAGGAATGTTTTTTTATTTTTCCTATGGACAAAAACTTTTAAAAATTGTTCTTATGATAAGCAAAAACAAATGTATATGAAAAATTTCTCTATAATGAAAAAAAAAAATTAGAGCTTTTTAGTTCCTGTGCAGATGGGAAATAATTGAATTTTTTTTTTTTTTTTAATTCTAAGCCATACCTGCAAGGAAATTTCTTTTTTTATTAGGAAGATGAAAGGAAGAGAAAAATAAAAATTAAAAGAAAGTTTTTATTCGTTTAATTTTTGAATTTTAGAATTTCAAGTCATTTATAAGGTACTCAACAAAAAAAAAAAAGGATTTTCTAGATTTAAACATTTTTGCTTTTATAGAATTTTTTTAGTCTTTCCAAAATCCCTTTAGCTTCACATTATTATAATCTACTAAAAGTCATTTTGAGGATATGATTTTCTTCAATCTGAAATTATTATAAGAGACGCAATCGAGGAGCCAATAGGTGTATTTTTAAGGCAATGAATGTAACGAATCGTCATATCATTCAATGTTTGTCTTATTACTAAAATAAACAGAACACCTTGTGTTCATAATTTTCTAACTTAAAAAAAAAAAAAAAAAACTATGGGTAATTTAATATTTATGAAAAGTGAAAAAGTATATTTCATATTTCCTTCCACTTTTCCTTAAGATGAATATTTTAACAATGAAAATGTAAAAAGTGAAAACTTTAAATGTTAATGTCTACATTTATAGTCGTCATCTTTTTTATATAAACCTTCTCATTTTTAAATAAAATCTTGAAAATCGTATTATGTTTTTCTTCTTCTGATTCTTATTATTATATTTTTTTTAATACATTTCTTATGACCTGATTTTAAATTAAATTTATTTCATAAGGAAGTATTCTTCAAAAAATACTTCACTTTTTTTTTTCTTTTTCTCTTTTTTTTTTGTGTCTCTTGCTCCCTTTTTTTTTTTGTTGTTATAAATACCATCTAAGATTAAATTTAAAAAAAAATGGAGGGAAAATAAAAATGAAGAAAAAAAATAAAGTAAGTACCACAAATACCTATGCAGAATATCACTTGAAAAGTAATTGAAATTCTTTCTTACGTTTTTATCGACTTTTTTTTAAATGTGCACCTGCTGAAAATTAATATACAGGTATATTGTGTATACAAGTAGAAATTTATATGTTCATACATCATTCATCCATATGTTAATGCATGTTATATTTTATTTAGAAAAAAAGGTATCCTTAAAAATTTAATTATCCTCTTTTGGTTGGTATAATTTATTCACAAAGTATTTACATATGTACATGCAATTTTAAAGTTCACAGCTTCTAAACTTTGTAGTGGTAGAACTATTGTATTTTAAATAGGAAATAATAAAGTTTTGCATATATAAAATGTATAAAGGTTTAAGGATATTAATTTTGGCTGTGAAACATTGATTTTTAATGGCGGTGGTATAATGTGAGAATTTTTGAAATAAGGAATACGAGTATATTCGTAAAATGTATGAGAATGAATACCTTAAATAAGATTTATTTATAGAATTTTCATTTAATGTGGATTACATTAAAACCACTTTAGTTTGTGAAAAACGTGTTGTAATTAAATAGGGTGTTTAATGTCAAAAGTATAATAAAAGATTTTCAAGTGTCACTATTTTTATAAGTCTTCCATTAAAAATGAAAAATTAAATTGTTATTATTATGAATTTTTAAAATTTTTTTATTATGATTAATGGTTTTAAAAAACTAAAAAATAAAAAGAAAACGCTTGTATAAAGTTTTTTTTTTTTTTTTTTTTTTTGAAAATATTTCCCATTAATAATCCTTTAAACTGTACATGAAGCAACTATCCTCAAAGCCGAGTATTTTATAGTATTCACTGAGAATCTGTGTGTATAAAATATAAAAACCAAAGTTGGATTATAAAAGTTTGAAATACAATATTTATTAACCCCTAACAATCTATCTATGTATCTTATATCTTATCTATCCTTCACATTGGTGCAAGAAAAGATATCTTAATAATATTTATCTTGAAAATTTCAATTATTTTTATATAAACATGCATTCAATCATTCTGTATACAAATATTTCTCGGTTTTTTACTTTTTTTTTTTTTTGTAATACACAAAACCCTTTATGTATACCTACATATATAATAAATTCCAATTTTTCAATAACTTTGAATTGAAATTCTCATAATAAATAACAAAAGCAGCATGCATATGATTTTAAAAATATTTATTTTTCGAACTTTTTTATTTTCAAATTTAGTATCTATTGAATATTTTTTACTTTTGAAATTTATAAATAATTTTTTATTAAAAACTGAAGAGTAAATATATGAAATAAATGGTATATTCTCGTATTTATTTAAAAACAAAACAAAACAAAAAAAAAATAATCTGAATAAAAAAAATAAATATGGAATTTTTCTACAAAACTATTTTTCAATTTTTCCATTGAATTACATACATACATAAAAAAAATTCTATACTATATACTAAAAACAAAAATAACGATGATACTAATTATGTAAAAAAAAAAAAAAAATATGTATATATGTAAATGTGAAAATTATGTTAAATATTCATAAAATGTAACATAATATATCAAATTATAATGATATTTATTTAATACATAATGCAGTATTCGAATGAATATACAGAAAATAAAGTAAAAATAAGTGAAAACTCTTTCTGTATGACTGTTATTTAATTTGATTTAATTTTTTTTTTTTTTTAACATTCAGGTGCTTATATGGATGAAAATGAATATGATTTTTTTTTATATATACTTTGTTTATTTACTTTTTTTTTTGTAACTACACGTACACGATATTTATATTTATGAATGTAATATATAATTTATTTTAAAGTTCATAATTCTTTTTGAACTATATTAATTAAACTCACCAGTATATTCATGATTCAAAATATCATCATCTGTTATATATATTTGTTTTTTTTTTATATATTTTTTTTTTATAATATTATTTTTGGATAATATTACAAGTGAAATATATGGAAAAAAAAAAGAGAAGAAAGATAACAAAAATGAATACATAATTAACCAGAGGGAATTTTTTTTTTTTTTGTTTTTATTAATAAAAAAAAAAAAAACAAAAAATTCATGAAAACATGTAAAATGTATATAAAGAACTTAATGAAGTGAGATACATCATAATAATGAAGAATATGTGTAATATTTTTTATGTTCATTTTTTTTTTTGTTTTTTAATTATGTAAATGTAAATTTTAAATAAAAAATTTTAACAAAAAAGGACGAGTCCAATTAAAATTTATTTATTTTTATCAATTTTAAAGGTTAATTTGAATGATAAAATTCAATTCGAATTCATTGTAATTTTCAATAATTTGTTTGTTTATTTGATTTTGAAATTATATTAAAATTTTTGTTTTGTATACGAGAATTTAAAGGATTTTTGAAGTTATTTGAATTTGTGAATAATTTTGTTTGTTTGTTTGTTAATTATTTTTATAGCAATTTAGTTTTAATAGAAATTATTTACAAATAAAAAGATAAATATGTATGTATGTACAAGTGTATTAGTTTTTTTAGCTAGCATACTTTCAGAAAAATAAAAAATTCTTATTTCGATTTAAGAAAAAAACTTTTTTACAGGAGTTTTCAAAAAATTAAAAATTGTAAATTACATACTTAAAAAATTTAGAATACCTTGAAATTTTTAAATTTACAAAAAATTATTAGGCAAAAATTCAATACGTTTCGATAAATGTTTTTAGTTTTTTTTTTCAGTTTGTACAACTGTCCATTAAAACTAATGTACATACATATATAAAAAGGAGTATCAGCAGAGAGGTGAAATGACATTTATCAATTCATATTGAAATTTTGGCTTTTTTTTTATTTATTTATTATTCCCTACCTACGAAATTTGCAAAAAAATAAAAGTTTTTTCTCATTATTTACATTTACGTATATACGAATTTTCAAAATTAATTTTAAAAAATCTAAAAAATTTCATCAGATTCAAAAAAATTTCACAAACATCTTTTTTTTTTCTAATGAAAAAATCTTAAAAACTTTATTTTATTATTCATGTATACAAAAACCAAATTATCCTTTATTAATTTGGCTAAAAAAAAATTCAAACCTATACTTTTACTACACACGAAATTATTTATTTTAAAGAATATATATACATGTGTATATTTTTTTTTTTGTGATTAAAAATCCTTTAAGCATCGCGATATATTTTTTCTTCTTTGATCTAAAATTCTTTTGTTAAAACGGTATTTTATATTTTAAATGCAAACATGAAAAATGCAAAAATAGAAGTATTTTTTTGTTACTTTAATTTTTAGTCTACTTTCCGTGTAAATCTTGCATGTTGTTGTTTTTTTTTTTTTTTTTTTAATTTGAATCATCCTGTACTTTATATAATCCTGTACTGTATATTAATCATTATGTAATTATGTGTATAAACTGAAAAACTGAGAAACTGTTGGAAAACTATGTATAAGAAAAAGTGCAAACAAAATTTTCTCAGATGCTTCTTTTAAAATACAGTTATGTGTTACAAGAGTATACTTCTCATAGAAATCTTTTGTATTATATTAAGTTTAGTATGTATGTATATAATATAAAACGTGTTTTAATTTCAGTTATAATATACATATGTGTGTGTATATGATAAAAAAATAAAGTAAAAAAAAAAAAAAGTTTATGTATGTATGTCATATATGAAGAAACATGGTACAAAAGATTTTCAATAAACAATAGAAAAACTTTTTTTTTTTTTTGTTTTTTGACATGTTCCGTATACATTGACAAAAAAAAAAAAATGTGAGAAAGTATAGAGTTTATGTAGATTTTAAGAAGAAAATCAATATTTTGATACTTACGTCCGGACTCTTCAATGACACGAACTTTCAAGGAATCTCTAAATGTTGGAAGAACAATTGAATCAGTTGACATTGATACGAGGTCTTGCATTGTATATGTTCTGTCAGCAATTACTAAGTGTCGTTCTAAAATTGCTTTTGCCTGTAATAAAAGAAAGAAGAAGTGAAAAAGAAAGTAGAAAAAAAAAATAGATAAATGTTATATCTACATGATAAAAGAAAAGTAATTTTTATATGTAATAGAGAATAAAGATCAGAAAAAAAAAACAATAAAATTGATACGAAAAAAAAAAAATCACATTGAAGTGTTTGACAAGGATCTGTGAATCTTTAAAATTTTCTATAATTTGAGTAAATTAAATTCAAATTGATATACGAGATATTATTGATCAGAAATTTGAGAATATAAAAAAAAAAGCAGAAAAGGCACTTGAAATTTATTTGTTTTAAAATTATGTGATGAATTTATTAAAGATGAAAATATCAATTTCGAGATAACTCATATATAAAGGAAGATACTTCCTTTTTTTTTTGATGAAAAAGACTACCTGTAATCTCATTTATCTTTTCAATCTGCTTAACGTTAAATATAAAAAAAATTGGAACATATACGTATATATTTATGTATATGTATGTATATTTCAATTTCATAAAAGGGGAGTTAAAATACAATGATAATAATTGTTTTCATACTGACAATATAAAGATTTTATAATTATAAATGTTTTCTTAATTAATTATGCTGTTTATCTAACTTAATGAACACAAAATTTCATAAATATTTTTGTTATTTTATCAAAAGTTTAGTTTAACGTAAAAATAAAGTAAAGAAGTCAACAAAATCATACGATTTCTGTTTTTAGCGAATTGAAAATGTTATAATTTTGAATTAAAATTCGAAATAAGTTGAAAAACTTGAAAAGTAAATTTCAAAGAATGTAATGAAAAATGTTTTTCTTAATAATTGTATCAAGTACTTCATTTTTAATTGCCTTAATATTTATTTTATACGTCTTCTCTTATTATTCTATCTTAAATTTAAAATATTTAAACTTTTGTGAAAAATAACAAAAAAAAATCTTTTCAAATAGATAAATTTTGAACAAAACACTTGTTTTTGTTGTGTGGTTAAGCCATTATAACATCACATGTCATTTGAAATTCATTTATGTGTTAAACTTTTATTTAACTTTATGTGTAAGAGTGTGCCCTTTGCATTTATACTAAAGATATAATATAAACCAGAGAAAAAGTATTTAATATTAAAGGAATGGAAAACTACAAAAGTTTGTATTATGTATTATTATTATTTATTCATACTTATGAGGAATACTAGAATATTATATTGCAAAATAATATTGAGGTTATGTTTTATTTGTAAATTTGAACAAGTCCTTAGGGAAAGTGTTATAGTACTTACATTATTCTAGAATACTATATTATATATTTTATATCTTATAATACCAGAGATAAAATTGTCTACAAAGATATAGTGAAAATGTAAAATAAAATAAAAAATATTGTGGACAAAAAAATGTTAAAAAATTCCGTAATTTTTTCTTTTACCTCCATTCAAAACTTCAAAGGCTTCTGATGAAAACTATAGAAAAATTTTCAACCCCTCAGCTTTTTGCTATAGGTGTAATAAAATTCCTTTTTGTAAAATTTACTTCATTTTACTCCCGGATGAATAATAATCTATGGTTTTGTTAAAATCATATATTTTTAGCTAAAATACGATGTGGTTTAACACTCGAGTCAACTTTTTTTTTTTAAATAAAAAGATCCCTGCAACAGGGAGCGAGTTACAGGACTCCAAAGAAAAATGTTATGCGGATCAATGTTAAGGAAATTTTTGCAGACATTTTCGTCCCTTTAGAAAAGTATGTTTCTGCAAGACTAGGAGTTTGAAATTTGGCCAGAATTTTTCTTGATGGGTTCTCTTCCAAATCACTTTTTTTTTAAAAAAATTTATATGGGAAGTTAGGGACATATAAACTTTGGACTTTTATATATCGGGATCTGTTACACGAATTTGAGTCAAATAAGAAGCACTAGATTTAATCTTTTTTTTATAGAACACCAATTAGCTTTGTGTAACATTTTCTTTTATCAATTTACTTTTACAAATATCAGTGCCAGCCCTGTTATACTAATAAATTTGTTGCATATATGACAGAAAAATGATCTAGAAAACTCAAGTTAACTTGAATAGATTCTAACTTGATTTGTGCTTTAGCACCATCAGAATGGATTTTTACAAATTTTTTATCAATTTTCAATTTAATTTTGTCGTCTTTTGAAAACGTCAAATTCCTGTAAAAATTTACTATTTGATTTATCTACATAAATATGTTATAAAATTAGAATGAAATGAAAATATGGCTTTAAAGAAAGAGAGTTAAAGGAAAATGAAAGTTGAAGAATAAGAAAGGCTAGAGGCCAAATTTCGAAACAAAAAAGAAGTGATTTCAATACATTTTCAGTTAAAATCTATTTATAGGGAATACTTACATGATAACTGAAATCCTTCATGAAAAGTTTTTTATGTGCAGAAGGATATCGTAATCCTGTATTTTTCCATGCCCAGTCACGTGGAACAAAATATGTATAACGTCTTCCTGTTTGGTTCAATTGTTTGTTGAAGCCAGTTACTTCTCCAAGATAAAATGTAGAACTATTATAATCGAAAAAAAGGGAACAAAAAAACAAAACATTTATTTTTGATGACATATACTTTTTTTTAGTATCTATTTTTATTGTGAATATACATATATGTACTTGCATTTCTACGTGATATTATAGAAGATACATATACATATTTACAATAAAATACATTTCTAAAATAGATACATGTTAAAGAATCAATTTTGTAAACAATATTCTGGTATTTCAAAAAAAAATTAATTAAAGAATATAAATGTAACATAAACGTTGAATCTATCAATTGAAACTTTTTCTTAAACTTAAATTTAACTTAGTAGCTAGATACTTTTTTTTCTTTTCTCAAATAAAATATTTTTCCACTGTAACTGATTTTCATTTAATATTGCAAATATAGTAGAGAAAAAATGTCAAAAAAAAAAAAAAAACAAACTTTTAGAATTTATTTAAAATCAAAATTAGACATTTTATTATCGCATATATAATTGTATAAAACTTTTTAAATTTTAATAAATTATTTTGATTTGGTTAAGTGACCTACATACAAATTTTCATATCTTTATTTATTTTTTTTTTTCACGTAAAATTTTCTATGAAAATAATTTGACATTAAAATTAAAGTATTTTCGTAAATATTTTTGACAAAATAGATAACAATGAAGATAAATACTACCTCAGTTGATGTAGTACGAGTATATCTACTTATATACTTATATATAGAGTACATAAATACCACATCAAAATATTTCATTTAACTAAAACATTGTGTATAACCTTATTTTATGTCAAATATTATTGTATAGATACAGAAACTTTAGTAAATTAACCTTAAAATGTCTACAGGGCTTATATTTATATTTCATTCATTTTTTTTTTTTTTCTTTTTTCAAATTTGTTTTTTTTTGTCTTAGTTTTTAGAAGGAAATCATTTCAGAGAGAAAATTAAACATCGATAAGAAATATAAATTACTATATACATATGTACGTATACATACATATATGTACATATATATACGGTATGCAATATGTACATACATATATAAAGGTTATACAATCATGTATTGATTAAAAATTTCTATTAACCTGTGTTTGTATCCTGTCTTATGTCCTTTGACATATATTATTTCTATAGATAGTAGAATTTTGTTTCTATAATAATCTTATAAATGTTTTTGCTGAAAAGAAAATATATAGTGGATTTTGGGATTGTTTAGTTTTGTACATATAACAGGATAACAGTCTGTATATAGGTTTGGGGTGTATGATCAGTGACGTACAACGTACAATTTACAATATTTCTATTTTGTAGTTAGTTTGTTATTTAATATTAAATTCAGAATGAAATTTGTTATCTTTAAGAGTAATTGTTATTAGTAGATTTTGTATGTATAGAAATGTTTTAAGTTTTATCTATATTTTCTAAAGAATTTTTCATTGTTAATAAATAATAAAGAAACCATTCCACCTTATTATGCAAAATAATTTTAAATAATAAAATGCTTTACTACGTTACTACTGTGTACTATTTTTTTTTAAAGAAAAATTTCAAAATTTATTTACTTTAACATTGGATCTGTTCTAAGTTTATCCATGACATTTGTGTAAGGTACTCCTAAAACTCTGTCAATTATATGAACAAAACCATTGGTTTGTGCAACATCAGCTTGAAGTAATGTAGCATTTACTCCACCACCCTCAACTGATATCATTTGTGTATTGTTGTTGTTATTTACAACTACATTGAAATACAAAAATGTTTTATTGTTGACTGTTGGCACATGTGATATCTGAAATTTAAAAAAAAAAAGTATATAAATTAAGATAATATCATAAATTAAACACTATAAGATAAACATTTAACTACAAAGACCTTCAAATAAGCACATTAATAGTATTATATAAACGAAAATAAAGAACGAAATTGGCTTCTTAAAATGCTTAAAATTTGAAGAATAAAAAATTAATATTTAACGTAAGAAGCGTTATGAAATTATTTTCAAAATATTTGAACTTTTCCTGGAATTTTCACTAAAATTTCAGAAAGAAAATTTAACCTGTTTATGAAATAATTGGGTATAAAACAATTTTTTGAAAGTAATAAAACTACAAAAAAAGGATTTTTTTTATCGCAATTAATGGCTTGGGTAACGGTACATAGTGTTTTTTAAGAAAAGTTTTTTTTCGAAGTTTTTCAAAAAAAATCAAATTCTCCGAACTTTTTGAAAAAGAAAATTCTGAAATTTTTAAAAAAAAACTTTTTCCGAAATTTGTTATTTAAAAATTTTTCATGAAATTTTGTTTTCTTTTCGAAATTATTAAAGAATTTCTTTTTAAAATTTAGATAAAAATATTTCGAATTTTCGAAAGAAAAAGTTCTACAGCTAACCGGAGCCAACTAACTAAATAAAATACCAAATTTTTATCGTTTATGTAGTAAAAATCCTATAAATTCTTTCATGTTTAATTTACAAAATAATAAATATAAAATTAAAAACCTTTTTTTTTTTTTTCGAAAATAAAAAAAAAACAAAAAAACTTACCGCATTCATATTTTTTTGCCGAATAGTCTCAACATTCCAACGTCCCTTAATGATATGCATGTTAAGGATATCTCTCATTCTTTGCCTATCCCTATTGAAAATTTAATAAAATAGGAGAAAAAAAATTGTTTTTTAATAAAATTTTATACAATAATAAAAAATTTCAAACATTAAAAGGGTTGAAAGAATTTTTGTTTTATTAAACCCGTTGCTTTTGTTTTTTTTTTTTTTTTTTTTGATTTTTCAATGACATTGAATATTTTATTCTTATTATGGATAATTTTTTAAAATAAAATAATTCTAAATAAAATGGTTTATAATATTAATCTTCATCAAAAATTGAAGGACTTGTTTTTGACATTTTTATATACTTGTATTTTTAATATAGTCATATTAATTAGATAAATCATAATTATTACGTACATAATTATAATTATATTTTTACCTAATGATATTGTTGACCAATGTATCATTCCATGCTTCATTACTTGGTGCTAAAATAGTAACATCTCCCAAACGATTTATATCATCTAAAACTTCACCACCAATATCCATGATAACTTCATAGAATTTATGTAAAGCACCATTTTCATTATCCTATGAAAATAATTTTCATTAAATGAAAAAAAAAAAAAAAAAAAGAAAGAAATTATTCATTTATTATAAGTGGGGATTCTTTATAAGAAATTTTAATAAATTATTTCAAAAATTGCTTGTACACAAATACATTTTCACAAAACACACACAAATTTATAAAAAACAATAAAGAATAAATTATTAAATTATAAATAAAAATAAAAAAACACACAATAATAAATATTTATATATTTTTTTATACAATAAAAGCAAAAACGAAGCAAAAAATTACATAAAACAAAAATCGAAAAGCAATATTATTTTTGTCTAAAAAACTTCCTGCTGAATTTAATTTTTGTTTCTTTGTTGGGTTTTTTTTTTTGTTCTTTTCCAAAAATAAATTTGAAAATTTTCAAATAATATAAATTCTATTCAGCAATAAATTTTTACCATATTTTAATTTTTGTGTAGAATTTCTAATTTATAATAATAAAGACAAAAATAAATAAAAATAAAAATAAAAATAAAATAATAAAACAATTTGTTGTTAAATTTATATAAATAAAATTCATTGCACACTCCAAAGCAAATTGTGTATTCTATATTCGAATTATAAATGTTTTTAAAATAATATTGTACATCTTATATGTATATACGAATTTATACATATACATAAAAAGTATGTATTTATAGTTAGTACATGTAAATAAGGGACAATAAGGGTAGTTATTTATTATAACAATAAAATGAAATTAATTTGATAAATCTGTAATATTTGATAATTGAATGAATATAGGTACTGTATACGTAAGGATTTAATAGACAAGCACAGTGAAAGGATAGATTAAAATCAGAGATACGAGTATACCTAAATTGTATTTAGATACTTTTTTTTTTTTATAGAATTATAGTAACAAGGATATACAGAAATACTATCTATATTCAGTTAATATATATAAAAGTATAGTAAATGAAAAGAGGGAACTGAATCGAATTCAAAACAGAAATATATAATTTTATTCAAAATAGAATATTTGAAAATATATGTTTATAGTATAAAATGTAGGACAAAAATGGTCTATCTATACACTATATTTATATAGGTACTATGTATGTAAATACAACTTATATGTATTAAAAGGAATTAAAGTTAAAAAGAGATACAAAATAATAAATGTAATTTTTGTTCTAAAATGTATAGAATATGAATAGCCTCTTAATAAAGTTTATCACGTTTTAAGCTTAATATGATGGTACAGAGATTCTTGTTTTAATAAATTAGAACATATACAACATAACCACACTATTAACTCTACACAGATACTCGTATAAGGTAAATGAACTTACATGCATCCTAGAATTTAATACAGAATATAGGTATTTAGTTCAAATTATAGTGAGAATATCTAATGCAAGGGATGAACAAAAAAAAAATAAAATATATCTTTCACATGTAATAAATGTCTAATAAAAAAAAAAAATTATATATTCTCGTTTCTAATAAATTATAATTCATGTAGAAGATACACGATTATATTATATGGTAATGACGATATGGAATATCAAATTCACATTTATGCATAATAATAGATCATATATTATGATAGGTTATATTGTGTTGAATACTTAATTTAATGGTATTGTTGTTTAATTTACAAAATTTAATTAACTGATGTAAATAATATTACAAAAAGGGTAACAATACAGGATACAAGAATATATATTGAAAATATTCTGATAATTTGATCATTATAAATATGAATATAAAATGTGTTTTTGAATTTTGTTCAAAAATCATATAGAAAATATTTACTCATACTATAAGTGAAGAAATTAATAAAAGATAAAAAAAAAAGATGAAAAATTGAATGAAAAACATGTGGAAAATATATTCCGAAAATATTG
Organism: Bombylius discolor; assembly: GCA_939192795.1. Classification (NCBI taxonomy): domain Eukaryota; kingdom Metazoa; phylum Arthropoda; class Insecta; order Diptera; family Bombyliidae; genus Bombylius; species Bombylius discolor. The sequence continues at coordinate 12,530,217 of OW584241.1, read as the reverse complement.
AAAAATTTTCCAAGGATTTAGGTTTATAAGAGCTTAGAAAATATTTGATGATAGAAATCTTTTGTTTTATTCTTAGAAACCTCCTATCAACAATAATCAGATTGTTTGTGAATTTTCTTCTTGTTGTTTTTGTGAACTGTTTCTGAGTAGGACTTTCGAATTATTAATTTTTTTTTTTTCAATTATAAAGTTTAAAAAAGTTTAAAAACAAATATTGAAGAAATACGGTCTATTTTCTATTATAAGTCACGACTTTATCCTTTTACTGCATTTTCGATTAGCACAGCGCTGGTGCATAAAGATAGAAAAAAATGTATGGAGGAAGTTAGGAACGAAAAGAAATAAAATTTTGATGAACGTCCTATTTGAATATCATAGAAAAGTGGCTTCAGATAGAATTTATCGGTTTTTCTAGAATAACTCGTATTCTTGGAAAATGCATACTTAGAAAGCACAGTATTATGGATCTTTTTAGAATACCTAAAATATTAGTATCCTTAAAACAGAGCTAAAGAGACAACATTTCTGAAATATTGCAGTGATGCATCAATCAATTTCTTAGCTCTGTTTTGGACACAGTCCAACATGGCAAGTACTGATTTATAGGTCACCTTATAGTTTTTTTATATTAGATTCATATGAAAAAAATTTCAGAATAATCGTGGAAAACGTCATTATAATTAGAACAAAAAAAAAGTGTTTTATGCAAAGGATAAAAGCATTCCATTAATGATACAAACATTTATAAATAAAAAAAATTGTTCACATTCTACAAGGATACGAAAAAAAAATTTTGAATAGAATGTAATTTTTATCAAAACATTTTATTATGTATATTCATGTATTCAATAAAAAACACTTGAAAATAACAAAAAAAAAAACAAAATTTACACATGACAATTAAAAATTTTAAAAAAAAAATATTTTGTCTTATGTTTTTTTTTTTGTTTTTCAATCAACTTTACATACTTTGGAATAAGGCTGAAAAAAAAATTAAAATAAAGAGAAAAGAAAATGTTATACATAAGCTTATTATTTCAAATTTTACATAACGTTAAAAAATAATAAAATAATATATTTCATTTAATACAGAAAAAAAATTTAAAAAAAAAAAAAACAGAAAAATTTATTATTATTGTTTTTTTTTTTATTTGCCATCAACAAACTATGCTGCATTTTCCAATCAATCTTATTGTGTGTGCGATAAAGTATAATTGCTTATTTTTTTTTTTTTTTTGTTGTTGTTAAATAATAAAAAAAAAATTTAAGTAATTTTGTTTATTTACTTTTTACTTTCATTTTGACTTTAAAAATTCCAATTGTTTATATTTTTTTTTTCATTTTTTTTTTCATTTGTAATTTTGAAATTTTGTTTTCCAATTTTTGGTTGTCTTTTGACTGTTTCTTCTTTCTTATAAAAAAAAAATTTGGTTTTTCCAAAAATTTTATGAAAATAAATTAGTAAAAAAAAATTTTCTAAATTTCCAAAAAAAAAAAACAATTCAAATAAAAATGTCTAATTGCATAAATAATATTAAAAAAAAAAAAATTTAAAAAAAAAAAGGAAAACTTAAGAAAAAATATAAATTAAATTGAAACTAAATTCATAATACTTACATTTACAATCTATTGTTGAAGAATATACATATATATATTTTTTTAAATTTAATCGACCATGCATCAGATAATGCAGGAAAATAATATTGATTTGTTTGTTTGATTTGTTTTTATTTTTTATATTATTATTTTTTTTTATTTTGTTTGTTTTGATTCCATCAATTATCATTATCGTGTCATGCGAGCGCATATAATGAATAAATTTAATATAAAATTTATGAATTAATTCATTTAAATTTAATAAATTTTGTTTACTTTAAAGAACCAAAAAAAAAAACATTTTTAAAAAAAATAAACAAAATTTATACTAAACTGATGTATAGAAATTTAAATTAAAGTCAACTTGATGTTCCCTTTTTTTTTTTTCTTTTTTTCTTCAATATTTCCAAATACCAAATTTTTTTATGTTTTTTAATAATAAATAAAATGAATTTTGATTGAAAAATTAAGTTGATGATGGCCGGATGTTATGCTTTTTTTTTTATTTATTTTTTTTTTCTTATAAAAAAATTTTTTTTTTTTTAAATTAATCAGCGATAATATTCTACATAAAAAAAAATTTTTCTGTAAATTTTAATTATCCTTTGAAACAAGAAAAAAAAAAAAAATAGAATGTGCTTTCATGAAAACAGAAAAAAAATGAATTGAATAACAATTCCAAAGAAGAAGAAAAAAATAAATGAAAACTTTGAGAAGGTGAGTGAATAACGAATGTACTTTATTTTTTTGTTGTTTTTTTTTTTTTTTTAAATAAACCTTTTGTATAACGACAGGATCTCTATGCCTTTGAGAAATTAAAAATATTTTTAAGGTATAAGAGTATAACGTATACAAAATGTGAAAAAATAAAAAAAACAAAAAGAAGTTTATCCTTTTTGTAAAAAAAAAAAAAAAATACAAAGAGAAGACCTTCATTATGTTCATTAACAAAAAAATTTTCTTTTCTCTCTTCACGTTTTTTAAAATTATTTTTCATTCTATTTTATTTATGAATAAAATCTTTTTTTTTTCTTCTTTTCTCACAGGTACTCGTAATTTCCCAAATGATTTTCTTAATTACATTTTTTTTTTTTTTTTTTTTAATGAACTAATGTCAAAGTCAGAGAATTCTAATTTTGCAACACAATACTGTGAGTTATTTTGTTTTTTTTTTTTTATATTTTACAATTTTTGTTTTAAATAAGAAGTGCTGAAAAATTTTTGTTTTTTAAAAAAAAAAAAAAAAAAAAAAATGTTGTGTTGTAAAAGTTAGAACTTTTATGAACAAAACAACGTGTTTATTATTTTGAAAAGTTTGTAGTATGATATAGTAGTCAGAAAATACTTTGTTGTTATTTTCATAAAATTTTTAAATGTGTATTATTTCTGAAACTACATTTTTTTTTTCTTGTTAATTAAAAAATAAAAATTCACAGGTATACGAGAATGTTTTTTTTTTTTTAAATTTATTTTAAATGTATTTTAATTTAAATACTTTCCATATATATGAATATTATCGCTGATAATAAAATGATGTATGGTATGCATTTACCTAATTATTAAAATAATAATAATAATTGAAAATACAAAAAAAAAAATTAATTATAATAAAAAAAAAATAAAAAATTCATTATTAATTAATTATATTCATAATTTTTTTTATAAATACATTTGAGATTTCATTTATTTATTTTTTTTTTTTAAATAATTAATTTACTTAAAAAATAAATTAAAAAAAAAAAAATATGAATAATGTATACAATAATGTAATATTGGACATTATTGTTTTTAATTAAAAATCTTATTGAAAAATAAAAATTTTTTAAAATGTCATTTTTTCGTAAATGATTTATGATTTACAAATATGAACGAAAAAACATAAAAATAATTTAAAATAAAATTATTAAAAAAAAAAAATTTAAAAAAAAAAATAAATAAGAAATCAAATAAAAGAAGAAAATAATAAAATCGAGTTACAATAATTATCTTATTATTATTTTAAATATCATGCAAATGTCACATATGCTTTTATGAATAATTTTATTTTTATTTAAAACTATGTAGATTTAAAAAAAAAAAAAAACAAAAAACAATATGAAATTATAATAAACGTTTAAAATCGAATTGAAAATATGAATGTGCATACAACGATAAAGTTTGAAAGCGAATGAATGAGTTTTTATGCCGATGGTAATTCAAAGAAAAGCATAAATATGTTTGAATTGAAAATTTATGCAGCAAAAGCAAACATTAAAATTCCACATATTTGCTTAAAGGTGTTTGCATTGAAAATAATTTTGTGGCATATACAAAATGAATAAAGATAATTTTGGATTGTTTTAATTATTATTTTTTTTTATTTTAAAAAAATTCTAAATCAGAAATTATTGACTATAAAATATATTTTTTTTTTCATTGCCACAAAATTATTATTGTGAATATATTTGTGCAAAATTATTATTTTCAGAAAAACAAATTTTAATTAGAAGTTCCAATTATAATAAAAAAGAACACTTAAAAGATATTATAAATTAGAGATATCACGCGTCATTAAAACGTAAGATAGATTATAAAATAATGTTGATGATCTGAAAATAGTAACAATCTCAATCTACATATGTACTTTTTTTTTTTATATAACCTTAAAAGTGTCCTTTTTATTATGGATAATAATGTAGTAAATTAAAATTTTAAACTTTCATTAAACTCTTCAAAATTAATGAAGTTTGATATTAGTTTGTCGATTAATTCAATTTTATTGACTAATTTGAATCTCTTGATGATAAGATTGGAAAAAAGAATTGATTTTATCTTTAATTTTGTAATGTGAATGTTGGAATCTAATTAAATACAAATTTTTAGTTACCCTAGTTTCTTATATTTTAATTTATACTAAAAGTCAATTAAATTAAATTAATCGTAACATTTATTCAATTATTAAAAGTGATGATGAAAATATTTACGAAATTTGTGAAATAAAATATTAAAATATAGAGAGAATAAAAAATATTATGAAAAAAAAAAATTGAAAAACGGATTTTATTTCAGAATAGTATACACAAAGTTCTTTTTTTTTTCATTCAGTCTAGTTATTAATTATTTATATACATTTATCGAAAAATTAAAAGTATTGTTTAATATTCATCTATTATTATGTTATCAGATTTTTTTCCCTCCAACGGTTTTCTAACAAATAGACCACCAAGGACGTTTCTGATTAATTATGATTGAATTGAAATTTATTGGTTTCCAAATTATTGCAACTTTTTTATTTAGTTGACTTTCAGAAAAAAAAATATTTGAAATAAAATTTATTCAGAAAAAGTAGGTTAAATAAAAAAAAACAATTAAAGAGTAGGTACTAGAAATTATCGATATAATTATGAACAACGACAAATTTATTACTAGCTTATCTCAAAAAATCTATTATTAATTAAGAAATTACCATGGTATCCGAAATATTCTACAAAGATGAAAAAAATTAAAAAATCAAATTATAGGAGCTTTGATAAATTTAAAAACATTTTTTTTTTGTTTTTGATATATCACTAACAAATACGTCGACATTCCTTCGATTGACTATAGATTATAGATTTATTTGTCAATTTCTTTCATCAAGAATTTTTTTTTATATTCTGTTTAATTTTAAATAATTAATTACATGAAATTGAAAATAATCTTTTGTGAAAGATAAAACTTGATTCAATAATTAAACAAATAAAATGAATAAATCTTCTTAAATAACAAAGATTATTGACAATACTTTGAAGCTTGTAATTTAATGTCATTGCAATAAAACTTATATCGCATACAGAACGTATGTATTGTTCAATGTTATAAATAAAAAGAAAAAAACAAATAAATAAAGACATGTACATAAAAAATAGTAAGGGAAAAAAAAACTACTCCTATATATTTTTCTCAATAAAATATTGTACAATTGTACAATTGAATGCTATAATTTCTCATCAAAGGACAATGAGTCCTTGATCATAATAAATAATTGATAATGGATAATTGATGTGGTATTGAGAAATATAAAAGGAAAAATAAAAAACAAAAAAAACAAAAAAATTAAAACACGGAAAAAAAAAAGAAGACAAATTAACTGTCAGAGTGATGAAAAACAACACATATAGATAAATGTCCTGTATAAGGATATACATAATACAATTTCATGTTGTTATGTAAGAGTGGCTATACAGAATGAGGACAACAAAACAAGAAGAAAACAAAAATAAAGAAAGAAAATTTTCCAATTTTAAGTTAAGCAAAAATACACAGAATTTATTATACAATAAAGCTTGTTATATAGTATATGTACATACATATATATATGTACATATATTTTTTTTTGATCCTGTGAGCATTATTATTATCCATTCTTTATTTTTTCTACTTATTTTTATGTTCATTTTTTTTTTTTAAATGCTTGTGGAATGTGCGCTTATAAAAATATGAGTTTTAAGTTAGCAACATAAAATTTTATTTTTTTTTTTGTTATCAAATAAAAAATTTGTAAAAAAAGAAACACAGAATGAAAGACAACAGAAAAATAATAGCATATACATATACATGAATAAAAATCATTGCGCTTAAAACTACACACACTTTATCTTTGTCAAAAATAATACTATAACAAAACCATTACGAATGATAAAATAAAAAAAAAAACCAAAAAAAAAAAAAACTGACAGATAAAAAATTTTCAATTATTGAAAAAAATTTGAAACTATCTAACAGAAAATTAATAAAAATAAATTAATGTAAAAAAAAAAAACGAAAAAATAAAAAAAAAAGATATAAAAATAAATAAAATGTAAAAATGAAACTTATATGACGTATAGAAAACATATGTTAGTATGTTAATGAATATTATGATATGTAAATATGATAAAATTAATTTATTTTATGTTAAATTTGTTAATTATTATTGTGAATAATATTTTTACCTGAAAAGACTGTTTATACGGTGCATATATAGTCCATGTTGAAGATGTTATTGGTAGTAGAAAAGAATTAAAAAACATTGTTAAAATGTATGTGTAAATGAAAGTTTATATGTTATATGTTATTGTTGTTATTTATTTTATTTTTTTTTTTTCTTTGTTTACTTTTTTGTAATATTCATTTTTTGAATGTGTACTTTATTTTTTGTTGCGTTTTTTTACATTAAAAATATTTGGTTTTTTAAAAAATTACCCGAATCAGCTTTCGTTTTGTAATTACATAATTAAATCGAATTCAATTTTATTTCATATTTCTTTTAAAATTAAATTAATTAATTATGTTAATAAAGTTAATTTTTGGTTCAAAAGAAAAGCATTAGATTTTGAATATTGTTTTTACTGTTTCAGAATGTGCTTTTTAAATTGGGAAAAATTCAATTCCATATGGAATTTATGATTTTTATAATTTAAAATTTAAATTTTAAATGTCAAAATATTTTTACATTCAACATTATAATTAAGAAATACTCCCTCTGTCCGAAAATTCGATATACATTTTAAAACACATTAAAAATTAACGATATAAGTAAATAATTTATTATTCAAGTAATTTATTTTGGAACTGTTAGTGATCCTAAAATAATGGATCATAATAGGCAGACATTTATTTTTTAATAAGGTGAAATTTTTTTTAATAAGAAAAAATCCTTGTTTTTTGTGTAAAATACAGTAACTCATTTTAGAAAATACGATATTTTTGTGAAAATAGTATTGAATTGCAAAAAAGGAGTACCAAATCGAAGTAAATAATTGATAATGAGTGTAAAGGTGTCACCGTGAGAGACAGTTACCAGTGAATTTAGTGTGGTCCCAAAAAGTCCTTAAAAAGGCCAAAAGAAATTACTTTGTATTTTGAATTTTTTAGATAAAATTATTTTACTTAACTGAAGTAACAATTACTTGAAAATGTATATCATGAATTCAGACAGAAGAATTATATTTTCTTAGATCATAATCAAAGGAATAATTTCATAATCCACAATTTCGAATTTTATTTCTGAATTCTTACAATATTTTATGATGTCCAGTGTAATTTTAATAGCAATAATTTTCAATTAAGTATATTACAATCCTTTTAATTGTAAAAAATTAAATATTTTCAATAATGGAATTTCTACAATAAAATAATTATTAATAAAATTTAATGGATTTCGTGACTAATAAATATTCTAAAAAATATCTAAAAAAATATTTATTGGTAATTATAATGAAAGTATTTAATTTTGTTGTAATTTAGTGACTAAAATCAATTAACTATTGAACTCAAATAACTTCGGTATTAATTAATGTTTGGGTTTTAAAATCTATTAATAAAATAAATTAAATGTTGAATTTTTATTTATCGTTTTTTTTTTTTTCATATTCAAATACATTATTTAATTGAATGGAATATGAGAATAAAACTATTAAATTACATTTTAATTTTGAATATAAAATTTTTGTTTTTTTTGTATTTAAAAAAAAAATGAGTTTTGTTGATTTTGTTTATATAATAATTTCATGAATTGACATTACATTAATTACTTTTGGCATAAATTATTGAAATTTAATATTCATGTGAAATATGATTTTAGTAATTAAATATGATTTAATTTATTGACATATTCAAATTTTAAATTGACTTTTAAAATATCATATTGTTTGGTTCAAATGCGAATACATTATTTTGTAATTTACAAAAAAAAAAAAAAAAAGAAGAAGAAAAAAAAAATCTGAAAAAAAAGTGTTCACTTTAGATACAATTATTCTGCAAAAATATTTAACTTCGTTTATTTTATTTCACATATTATTTTATTTTTTCAGGCAATTTAAAACTTTTTTTTGGAAATAAAATCGAAAAAAAATATATATATACCTATACGTATATGAATATGTAAATTGGCGTTGAGATTTTTTGTTTATCTTTAAAAAATTGATTTAATCATTTGTTATTTTTTTCATATTTATTTTTGTTTTTTTGTGATTTTTTTCCTTAGTGTTTATGTGTAAAAAAATATATATTAAAAAAAAGTATTTTGTAAAAAAATGGATATTTTATTAAATGTTTCTTTTTTCTTGCATATATATACATATGTAGATATTTTTCAAAAGTCATAAAAGTTGTTTATGTACTTTTTTATTAAATAAAATCGTACGTTTGTCAACAAAATATTGTGTATTTTTTTGTTATTTGTTTGCTTGTTTTTTTTTTTTTTTTAAATTGTCATATTTATTTTCGATTTGTTTTTTGATATTCAAAATATTAATCTGTGTTTAAAATTGTATTTAAAAAATGAAATAAAATTTGAATAAAGAAACTATATTAGTTTTTATTTTGTTATGAATCTATTTTCAAAATCTATCAATTTTAAATTTTTAGAATTGTTTATGAATTTTTTTTCAAAACTTTGATATTGATCTCTTAATAGGTATGTACATACACATGTTAACTTATGACAATCTTAATAGTTTCATTATTTGCATTTTGAAAATAAATTCACAAAAAAATGATGTTGGTTTAAAGTATACGATTTACAAATCAAGAAAAAAATAAATAATATCCTTAATTTTCAAATGTTGTGTTATTCATTTCAATCAATATTTTTGGTGTATCTATACATTCATTTTTTTTTTTTTTTGTCGTTGTTATTAATCTACAACATTGCAATTTTACTGCGCTTCATATCCATTCATATATTGATAAATTAATTATATATATACGTTTTTTATAACTATCACAAACTTCTATTGCATTAAATAAGAGTATATTGCATATATATATATATGTATATAAATAAAAGCCAAAATATATATTTACACTTCAATGTTTCAAGTGAAAAAAAAAATATTAAAAAAATAAAATTTTTTTAACCTTATTTTTTTGCAATAGATATGCAATTTGTTATGATGCTCACTGCTGTAGCAATATTGTGTGATTTATTTGAAATCAGAAAACAAAGCGAAATAAAAAAAACGGTGCCGAAGATTATTATCAATATTTGAAAAATAACAAATATTAATAAAGGTGCTTTTTTCATTTAATTATTTCTTTATTTTTTTTTTCAATTCTATTTTCTAAATTGGTGATGTTTATTATTATTTTTGTATAACTAAATACTATTGCAATATATTTATATTTTCATAATATTTATTTTTTTTTTGTTTTTCTTGATGTAAATTGTGAAATTTCAAAAAAAAAAAAATAAAAAATAAAAATAAAAATACAAAAAAATGTATCTTACCTGTAAGAATTGTGTTACAGTTGTATCAACAATCATCAATGGTCGATGAATTAAATGAACAACACCATTACTAACAGGAATGTTAGCTTTGACAATTTCAGCTAAAACTACACCAGTCGAGTGTCTTGCATCACCAACAATTGTATTGGATTTCACATAAACTATACAAAATGATAAAAAATATAAAAAAATAGAAATTGTATGAATAACAGGAATTATTATTATTGATTACAAATTGAGTATAGAATATGAAATATTAAAATAGTAATATAGGACTTTGTCTGTTTACTTGACAAGATGAATTGTAATAAAATATCTATAATGAATGTGAAAGGATACGAGTAGAAAATAAAAATAAAAAAGTAATAATTTAATTGATAAACAATTCAATTTACGTCTAGATTGAAAATTTAATTGAAAAAGTGTCAGTTTTTGAAAAATTAAAATTTTATTTTAAAGATTTTTTGAAAATGAGCATAAAAAAATAAAGAGATTATAAATTTACCTTTATCATCCTTTTGTTTAAAGAAACTAACTGTAACTTTAATATTATCTTCAAAAGCGGCAGTGGTTTGTGGTACTTCCATTGGGGCTGACGATGTAAAAATTACATTATTTGGTATAACATGACCATCAATGACTTTTCCATCTACAAGACTGCTGCGTGTAGTTTTCTATTTGGAAAAAAAAAAACAAACAAAAAAATTATGATAATATTGAAACGTGATTTTTTGCTTAATCATTTAAAAATATTTACCTTGAATCCTTCATCAATTGGAATTAAAAATGTATGTAATCCTGAAGATTGGAACATATTCTCTCTTCTCATTACAGTTACTTGTGAACGATAAGATCTTAAAATAGGAAAATAAATTAAAAGGATTAATTACATTTTCATGTTGTTGTAATGTGTGTCTGTGTTTATCAAAAATTTAAACTAAATTAATTTCCTTACCTTAATCGGTAGTCACCAATATTTAAAGAATCAGAATGAAGAAGGAAATTATATGCATCAGGATTTATAATTTGCATTCTTGATGTTGGTAAAGTTGTTAATGGTGATAAAACTTCATCAATAACATGCATCCACTAAAACAAAAACAAAAGTAGAATTATATAAAGAAAACATTAAAAAGTAAAATTATGTATGTAGATTGTTCGACTTACCTGTTCTTGATTCATATTTGCATCTTTGAATTGTACTGAACGCGATGGTATTATTCTAGCATTATTAACATAAACTTCACCATTTCTTCTTGTTACGTATAATGGTGGATTACCATCTAAATTTGATGGAATTCGTCCTTTTAAATCACCAATCCCTAACGCAAGAGTTGCTAAAGATAAAAAAAATTAAAAATGTATTATTATTCATCTTTAATGGATGATGTTACGTTACTGCAATTTTTTGTTTTTTTGTTTTCAGATACTCGTATTTTCTATCTTTTATATGTATTTAAAAATTTAAATGACTAGGATTGTTTTTCAATAAGCATTCTGTTCAACATAAAAGTATTCGTATTATTTAATTTGTTGAATCAACTTGCTATTCAAATTTTCAAAAGGATATAAAAGATTTAAAACAGGAGCTATGTATGTGTACATATAGATAATCAGATTTCATATGATTATAAATCAACAGTGAGAATAATCCTGTTTTCAATCATATGAAACGTGAAAAAAAAATAAAAACAAAAACAAAAAAACACTGAGATAAAAAAGCAATATTGAAAATATAAAATTTATATACTTACACATGTGATACAGTATAGATGCATTTTCACGATATTTTTGAAATGCTTGATTTGTTGGCACAAATACAGTTACTGATCGATAAGTTATCGTCATATTTGCTATTGCATTCTTTTCTACTAAATAATAAAACTGAAATGAAAAAAAAATGGAAATTGAAAAAATAAAAATATTAATATTCACGTTTGTAAACTTACATTTTTTTCATTAAAAAAAAAAAATTTAAAAAAAATAAAATAAAAAAAATAAAAGATAGTGGTATTCATGAATACATTCAATTGAGTGAATACTTCAGCTTATAAAGCAACAATTTTTTCAATAAACATTTACTAAATCAATACACAAAGATAAAATATTTGCTTTTCACAATCATAATTCAAAAGATACAAATATACTCGTAATAATTGAGTGGTTAGAACTTAATTTATCTTTTGGACGAATTGAATAAAAATTTTAATAAACTAAAAGTTGAACAAAAAAAAAAAAAACGCATTCAAAAGTTTTTTAAAACTAATTGTTCATTTTAGAGGGATAACTTTTCATGTATGGGAAATTTAAAAAAAAAAAAAAAAAAAAAATTACATTTTCTCTTTTGAATTGCGGCAATTATTATCTAAAATTAAATTTATCTGTACTTTATATCAAAAAATATATTATTTATATTCAAATTATTTTATGATGAGTGATATGACATATAATTTGCTTATTAAATAATTTTTTTTTGTTTTTAGTAAGGGCGACTTTTTGTCTAGACATAATTGATGAAAACAGCTTTTACTTCGTACTCATTTTTGTTTTTTTGTTTCTTGAAAATTTCAAAAAAGAAAACAAAAACTTAACTCAATTATAATTGCAATTTATAAAAAAGAAAAAAAATAATAATATTAATAAAAAAAAAAAAACCCTTCTCTAAATGTTAGCTTTATTTCATTTTTCAACTGCATTTTCATTTAATGGAGCATTGCAGGTAAATATTTTTGACTTCCGGTCTAAATAAACCATGTCACGCCACATCACCAACCCAGAAAAACAAAACGAACCTTAATTTGTTACCTTATCAAGTAAATTAATGCTAAATTTATAAACAAAAAAAAAAGTATATACATATACATATATGTATTAGGGTTGTTCCAAAAGTTCTTAAGCGCTTTACATGTGAATTTTCATGATTTCATGAATTGTTATCCTTTTTTTTGTCACTGTAAAAATTCAGAAGCACTTTATCAATTTTTTTTAACCTTTAAATTGACTGATGATACTTGGTGACGTAATTTACAATTTGTTGTGCTAACTAAAAATAAAAAATTGTTTACAATATTGTAGACAAAAACTTTTGGAATAACCTTTGTATAAGGTACATATGAAATAGGTAATTTAATGTGAATATTATATGTGGAAAGGGTGAAAGTAAATAAAGATATAGTATAAAAAGTTAGAAAATTAAATCAAGAATTTTCAAATGTTCTAGTATATTTTCTTTTTATAAACAATTTTCTTTTATATAGGTATACATAGTATATGTACCTTTATACATATAAGGACGAATATAGCGTGACCTATTCGATCGATTAAATATGCTTCAAGTCTTTCCACCTGAAATGGCTTCTTTTTTCATTTTATTTTCTTTCTTTTTTTTTTTTCTTTTTTTTCAAAAATAATATGAAACCTTCTAACTTGTACACTTTTTCTTTATTATGCATTTTTTGTAGAAATGACGAAGTGATGATAAAATCAATAAATAATTTTTTTTTGTTGCTTTTTTTTGATATGAGAATGTAATTTTATGGCTTTTTCTTATTTCTTAAAAGACATTCTGTGCCATTCTGTCTGTATTGGTTTTTTATTACCAAAGGAAATGCAAATGAAATTTTCTTTTTATTTTTAAATGTAGATTTTGAACAACAATATCATGTAGGTACTGTATGTACATAAGTACATACAGTCATGGCCAAAAAAATGTTGACACATGATTTTTAGATTTTTTTCAAACTACAAGTGTGAATATTGTAAAACCAATAATAGTTGCTATCAAAGCTTATTCAAAATATGCAATAAGGATAGGTCTTCTTGCAAAGACTATAATTTTTCATATGTTTTACTCTTCTTCTATAAAACGATTCACAAAGTATTAATGTAAATATGACAATAAACAAATTCATTAATACAAATAAATACAATATTTTAAGAACATAATTTGGGTTTCTTTTACTATATCGTCGATTAACTACATTTATAAACACATTTTATGTGAAAATAGTAGATAGGACGCTACCTGTGTATCATCCAGGTAACGCCTTATTATTACCTTTGTCTGTGCATCTTTGTATCGTTTAATAATAGAAGAGTAAAACATATGAAGAATGATTATTTTTGCAAGAAGACATATCCTTATTGCATATTTTGAATAAGCTTTGATAGCAACTATTATTGGTTTTACAATATTCGAGCACTTGTAGTTTGAAAGAAATCTAAACATCCTGTGTCAACATGTTTTTGGCCATGACTGTATATCGTAACTTCATTTTATATGTAAAGTATTAAACTTATATTCATATAAGTACATATGTGGGTGGTATAATATGTGTAATACTGTATCGCATATTAAATATATTTTCATTTTCATCCCTTTTAAAAAATAAAATAAAAAATCTTATATAAGTTGAATTTTCCTTTTGGCATGACTACAAATCATTGCTTTTAGTGTAATTGAGGTTTTAGAAAATATAAAGTTTTTTTTTTCTTTTTTTTTTTTTTTTTTGCTTCATTTTAAATGTACTTTATGAAACGAATTCAAATTCAAAACTCATACTGTTTTAATTTTTAGTATATACATATATACGAGATATATTCAATATAAATTTACATAACACTTTAGATTCTTTCAAATTATTTTTAAAATGATACTTTTATGTATTTTTTCAAAAAATATTCTTACGGTATCGTAAAAAATATTTAAAATTCATTAAATCACTTTAGATTCTTTTGCAAGTGTTAATTAGGTTTTTTGTTTTTTTTTTTTTTTTAATTATTTTTCGCTTTTTATTTTCTAGCTTTCTGCTTTTAGTCATTTTGAAATGCAAGAGCGTTCAGAGAATTTCCATAGATTGCTCTAAAAAAAAATAATAAAAAGTAGTATTTAATTCAGAAGAAAATAAATTCATGTCGATATCAACATTTAAAATCAAAAATTGTGAACCGTATCGGAAGAAAAAAAAAAAAATAGAAGTAAAAAAAGTTATGCTCAGTTGATCATAACTTTCATTGAACTTGTGTATGAATACGAGTGTACGAGTGTATGTGAGGTTAAAATGACAATAATGAAATCTCATGTTAATGATTTGTGAAATTTATAATAACTGAAAGGAATTTTTTATTTTTTTTTTTTTATATTTCGTTTCACATAATCTTAAAAAAAAAAAAAAAAAAAACTGCTAATAATCATTAAGCATAAAATTATCAACAGGTACTTAGCATAATATTGGTACAGGTACAGATATTCGTAATACTTGCACAAAATTATAAATTTTTTATTTGCTCTGAAAATTTTATTTTTTTTTTTTATTTTTTTTTTTCATTATTTAAAAGTTCACTTAAATGCATCTGACTCTGGATGAGTGGTGTGTGTAACCAATTTATAAAGATGATTAAACAATTTCATGTTGTTTGTAAGTTAATTTGATTTTATCGTCTATAAAAAAAATAAATAAATAAATAATAAAAGAAAATGTGTATTTTTCATGGCTTTTTACATTATGTTATC
Source organism: Bombylius discolor (assembly GCA_939192795.1). Classification (NCBI taxonomy): domain Eukaryota; kingdom Metazoa; phylum Arthropoda; class Insecta; order Diptera; family Bombyliidae; genus Bombylius; species Bombylius discolor. The sequence continues at coordinate 12,514,879 of OW584241.1, read as the reverse complement.
CTTTTTTTTTTTTTTTTTTTTTTTTTTTTGAGTTCTATTCTATTCCATAAGGAAAATTAATTAATGTATGGTCCGTGTTTCTAAGCAATTCTTTTTTTTTTTTTTCAAATAGTAGAGGGAGGTTTTAATGTTCTATATTTTATATATATATTTTTTTTAAATATTTTTATTGGGGTGATATATTTTATTTTACCAGGAAGTTAAGGTAAAAATATGCATAATTTTAATCTTTCATTGACCTTTTCTAATACCCACAAAGCGTCGTAATTATATTATATGAATATATGTATTTTGTGGTTAACTGTATCGTCCGTTGTGGTTGGTTTCCGGCTCTTTTAACCTGATATGCATGGTTGAATATAAAAGTTTTTTTTTTTTTTTAAATATACCATAAAAAGGTGTCATGACTATGTTTTTTTTTTTCTCGAATTTTTGAAATATAACTGAATCATTTATTAAATAATATTCCAGAAAGGAACTAATGTTTTTTTCATTTGCACCAGATACGCATGAAAAGAAAAAGGAAGTTCGTATGATGTGTTGTAACTGAATACAGTAGTACCTTGACTTACGAACCGCTCGACATATAAACCTTTTTCATATACCATGTTGGCCTTTGGAAACAAATTTATCTTCGAAGTACGAACTGTAATGCTTTTCTAATCCAAACAACAACAAAATATAGGAAAAACTGTCTTTTATTCATTTTGTTTAAAGGATACACAAATGAAATTTTTTTATTTTATCCATAATTTTTGAATCAGCAACTGGATTATGTAATTTGTTTCCCATAAGTTAAAATGAATGACTATGTTTCAAGGTACGAAGGATAGGAACGAATTAAGCTCGTAAGTGGACGTACCGCTGTATACTATAATATAAATCTAAATGAAATAATGAATGAACAAAATCAATGAATAAATTCAAAGTAAATGATGATACAATTACATTTTCTTTATTTCATTTAAAAAGCAAAAAGCAAAAATAAATAAATATAAATATAATTTTAAATTCAAAGAAGATTATTATTTTTCAATCAACAAAATAAACTGTTTCATAAGAAGCTTCTTATAAATTATGAAATTTACACAATTTGATTAAAAAAATAAAAACGATTTTTCCCTATCATTTTTCAAGTTTTTTTTATTATTATTATTATTTTTTTTTTTTGATAATCATAATAATATGATAAAATGTTTACTTCTTCTCTATATTTAATTTGAGAATTTGACATCCTTTTTAAGTCCTTCTCCCATCATTTTAGGATTTATATTTATAATGCTGAAATATTATTGGCGCCGAATTGACGCCAAAATGTTGTATTTTTTCCCTTCTATACACATACATACATATGTATAAACAAAATCGATTTTCACCACCGCATTTGGAATATATACTTTATATGCTTGCTGAAGATATACTATATATTAAACATTCCCTTAACCGGGCTCCAATGTGACTAATATTTTTGTATTTGTTGCTAAGTATACATAGTCATATACATACATAAGTATATATTGTTTGTATGTGTTGACGTGCATGAATCAATAAAGTAATATATTTATACTTTTATGATATTCACTTATTTCCTTAAAATGCATTTTTTTTCTTCTTTAAATTTAATAAAAAAAATAAAAAAAACAGAAAATTCATTTTGTTTTTGTTGTTTTTTTGTTTTGATGTAGTATTATGAATTAGATACTGCTTTTTGCCATAAATATAATAAGAACGACCCCCAATGGGAATATTATATAGAATCTCCATCGGGCTCTATCGACCCTCTTCTTTGAGTATCTAATTCAGTAAATACGTACATTATGTATGTACATATGTATATAAACAAAAATTTGATATATCTAAAGTATAGACATTTTAAAATCGAAAAATAAGAAGTTAAATTTGATTGGTTGCATAATTTTACTGATTTATGTGAAAGATTGCGTCAATTTGTAATAGACATACAAAGTGTATAGATACTTTCTTTCTTCTTTTTTTTTCAAATATTTTATTGCTATTTTGTAGTACATATTGAAGGATTATATGGAAGGAACATGGCCAAAGCGATCATAAAATAACATTGATTGAAATTTTCCACAGTTATTTTGATAAAAATTTTATAATCTTTATTGAAAGGGGTTGTTTTCTTTCGTTTTTTTTTTTAAATAAAATGGTGGCTTTTTAAAGCAAAAAATAAAAATTGAAAAGGGTCAATCAAGATATGAACTATAAAATGCAAATTTTATTCTAATATAAAAAAGTTTTGGTAAACTTTTAAGTCTACTATGAACCAAAAATAGTCAAAAACTTTTTATATAATCTGCCTGATGTCATTTTTTTTTTTTTTTAAAAAAAAGCCACAACAATGTTTTTTTTTTGTCTTAAATTTTTTTTAATTCTTATTTTCATTATGTCATTAAGATTAATACGAATAAAGAAAATGTTGAATACAAAAAAAAAAAAATCTATGAGTATATGGATCAACATCGTCACATCACTTTAAAATTTTATCACATTTAATTTAAGTAAACAACGTTAAGAAAATCTAATGGAACAAAAAAACAAAAAAAAAAAAAATCATCCTATAAATAAAAATTAACATTTATATATCATCTGCTCTATTTTAAGTATAATTATAATGGATGGGGAATATTAAGTAAAAGTTCATAAAATAAAAAATTAAATAGGAGTCTTAAATATTTGATAATATTATATTTATACAATATTTTGTACTGAGTTAAAGTTCCATAATGTGTATGATATATATGGAATGCGGGTATTTGTATCTTTCAATATAATATCTATACATATACATATATTATTATTAGCTATACTTAATTCACATTTGTTGATTTTTAAGATATTTTATACAGCATCCAAAGATTGTATGTACATCACTTGTATTATATGTGTGCTCTTTAGTCCGAGGTCACAGCTTAAATCAATATCACAGTAAAATCATGAATAATATATCATATTTTTTTTTTAAACTACAAGTAAACATTATGGATAAACTACACATATGTTTCTCATGCATTTATTAGTATATTTTTTGTGATATGATGACATATACCTATTTATATGTATAATACATATGTATATACATACTTAATATAACATGCAAGTAGAATGTTTATAAACTTTAACTATTTAAATTGGATCAAATTCAAAACGAATAGATTGTTTTTTTTTCTCCTCTCTCTCTTTAAATTACATTATGCATTTTTTATACATCTTGATTCGTTTTTTTTTTTTTCAAATACATACATATTATTTTTGATTTTCTGTATCAAACTTGAGTTTTTTCAACTTTTCAAATGTTTTGATAAAAAAATATTAGTTTTTTTTTTTTTTATTATAAATTGTAATAATTGTTCTGATATTGTAATTTACTATATTCTACGGGAAAATTACAAAAGAAAAAAAAATTTTATTAAATTGGTTTCATCTAGCGTGAATAATTGAATCGGAAGCGTTGTAATAATAATAAAAAAAATATATATTCTTACGTTTTTTTTTTCTTTTAGCTTTTAATAAATTAAAATTTAGATTAATTCAATTTATTTTATATTTTATGTTAGTTTTATGAAAAATCAGACATGTTTTTTTCTAAATATGTTGTATTTATTTTAGGGCTATTTAATTTATGTTCCAATTTACTGACTAGTGAAATTTTGATTAACAAAAAAAAAAAAAAAAAAATTTAAAATAATTTTCTTTAATTTTTGTATCCTCAATTTTCGAATACTAAAATTGAAAGTTGGGTTTCTTTTGAAACGTGGTTATAAAATTTGTGTGGTTTGTTTAACAATTTTTTTTTTAAACCTTTTTTTTTTTACTGTAAAGGATCCTACCTATTTTACCAAAATTTGAATGGTAAAATTTATATATGTATTTTGTTTTTTTGTTGTGATGAAAAAATGAAAAGAAAATAAATCTTAAGGTTCTTTGGTTTTTTGTTTAAGTACTTTAACAAAACAGACAAAGTATCTTAAATTTAAAATAAAAAAAAAAAAAATTTCTTCTTCTAAAGAATTAATTAAAAACTTAAACCAATTTTTATTTTAATTGAAAATATCTGTTTAGTTCATATTACATTAAAATTGACCATATTTTTTTAATTTCAACATTTTTTTTTTTTTTTTTTAAATCTGATTAAAAAACTTTTTCATTTTTTAATGCCTTTTTTTTTTCTTTCACTTTGCCCAAGCTAATACGCGTTAATACGTTCAAGTTCTTTGAACTTTATAAAATAGTCTCGTTAGTTTATTATAACCTACAAAAACGAAACGAAAAAAAAAAAAAACATATTCCTTTGTTTCTACCTTTTTTTTTTTTTTTTTATAAATAATGGGTGGTGAAATAATATCTTTATCATATAAGAAAAAGATTCGTAGAATTTCTTATTCGTTATAATTTAGCATGTTCCATCGGATAATACAGGAAGTTTAACGTAATATAGAACGTAAAACAAAAACAAAAAACAACGTTTATTAAAGTACAGAACATCATAATCTAACTGATGTATGTATGTATATTTATTAATTTTATCTAAGAAGAAAACTGCCAGTGGAACAACAATAGTTCGGCTCAGTCATATCATTAAAATTGATGAAAGATGACATTGCGAGTACGTGATATGAAGTTTATTTGTAGTTTTTTTTTTTCTTTGTTCAATTAGATGAAATGTCTTTCAACATGATTCAGATATTTAATACTATAGATATTTTCAAAAGGTATATGTGTGTGGTATTGTTTTCTTTCAAGAAGGCATGATTATGTACTTCATCATCATAAAAAAAAAAAAGTGCGTTTGTACTTCTTATTCACCCTATTTAAGTTGAAGAATAATCGTAAGAATTTAGAGAAAAAAAAAAGAAAAAAAAAACAAATTATTATAAATGTATGTTATAATGTAGCTAATGGAATTTTGCTTATATGAAACATTTTAAGTTGTGTGTTGAATGAATTAAAAAAATTAAGAAAATAATTATTATACATGAATGGGTGTGTCCATTATGATTATTAGTTATGTTGTATATATTTTTCATAAACATTAGAAAAAAATAATTGAACAAATATGTTCATAAGAAAAAAAAATTCTTTGAACATAATCAAAAACAAAGTACAAGCAATTTAAAGAGATTACTTAGATATTAGAACAGATGTCTTTTATGAAAAATTGAAAATTATCAACAAATAATGTTGTCATCAGATTACCTTAATGGCTATCTGTGTTGTACTTATACATTTTTAGGTTAAAATTTGATAAAAAAAAAAAAACCCAAATTTGCAGGAATAAAATTTTTTAAGAAGCTTTAGACATAATGTAAAATTACTTTTAAATTACTAACTCGAAATCTATTGTCGATGATAAAATCTTTACTCATCTAACCACATAAAAAAAAATCTTTTTAGTGCTCTTATCTGATTTTTTTTTCGATATTTTCTTTTTTTCTTTTTGACATCTGCTCGAATAAAAATAGGAAAAACATTAAAAACATGTTTCAATTATCTTTTTTTCTATTTTTTAAGGGGTTGCTACAGACACAAAATAAAAAATCCATGTAGGTACACAAGGATATATTTCTAAACTTTGAATAAAAATAAAGCCAAACATTAAAAAAACAAACTCAATTTGTTTAATCTTCTAATCCATACAACCGCATGATGTCAAAAGGACACAAATTACTAACAACAAAAGTCCTTTTCTTTCTTTATTGAATGAAAAGTATAATTTAAATTCATTCAACCTTTATATTTTTTCATAACAAAAACAGTGTGTATGAACAGTTACTTGTGAACTGACATTATATCATTTGAAACAAAAAAAAAAAATGTTGCATAAAGGGATTGCATTGAAATAAAATGTGGAACAGTATGAATATAGGTAAATAACCAGGAAAACAACCAACGCCCTTCTAAAGAGTAAAAAAAATACAACCACTAAGGGGGAAGGAACTAGTAATTTGTACTTTTTTCTATTTTATCCTTTTTCTAGTCTTAAAATGCACAAAGTAAACGTATGTACGTTTTTTGAGCCTTATAGACTATGTTAGCTTGGAAATTATCAACAAAAGATGTTGTGACAAGAACAACCAGAAAGAAATTGAGTTAAAAAGTTGCAAACAAATTACAGAAAAAAACTGACGTAATGAAACAGGATGTCACCAGGATAAAGTAAAATGAATCATTGTGTAATCCTTAATGTTATTAATTGAATTGAAAATCAGCCGGTACGTGAGTGCATGTACTCTTTTATTCTGGGTGCATAAAGCGGCTTTCTATCTGTATTGGCACACCAGCTGAAGAAATTGAAAAAGAAAGTACGATAGTCACATTTTTGTTTGATATTTCTTCTAAAGAAAAAAATCAGCATTTTATTTGAGAGATATTTTCTGTTATACATATAATAATGAGAAACAACATTTTAGATGTATTGTCACATAATTTATAGCACCCGAAAATACATACATAAATCTAATCACAGATGATCATAGGGGACCATGTTTAACAGATTCTTCACTGTTGTATAATTCAACTGTTTTTCACATAAAAATCAGTTGTGGATCATTAGATATCAACTCAAATTTCTACAACAGATAGTGTGTAAGAGGGTTAAAAATCCAAATCAACTAGACGAGATGAAAATGCTTTTGATAAATGATTAAATAAATATTAAACAACAATATTAAATTGCTAAAACTGCAAAATTGTAATCGATATCTTGGAATCTTATCAAAAATATATTGTTGAAGTGAAAAGCCGAAATCTATAATAATGTGAATGTTGTCCCATTAAGAATATGTCATTGGTAAACTATAGGAGTACAAAATATATTATGGAAGAGGGTAAGGGTGAATTAATATATTTTTCATTTTTATTTTGAATATGAAAGTTCTTCTTTGAAGGGATAACTGCCATCCTATGATAAAGAAGTATTATTTATTTTTTGAATTTTTCAATCTTCTTATGGAACATAACTAATATGAATATGTTGAATATTGCTGAGTAGGTCAACTTTCAATAGCAGATATTTTAAAAAAATTGTATTTTCCGTTTGATGTATGTATTTGTCATCAATCAGTAGCTTTTTAGTATTCTAAACGAATAACAAAATGATAAATTGATAAAAAATACACACATTCAAAAAAAAAAAATTTTTTTTAAAAGGGACGAAAATCAGGATCACAAAATTAAGTAACACGTGAATTAATTCTTGTTTTTCAGGACCTTGTTGATGTCAATTATGAACGCTCTTACGAATTATTTGAATTAGATCCGGTAAATGAAAATTATGTTGACGATAATGATGCTATGATTTTTTTTTTTGTGAGATAATTATTGTAACATGTAATTAGACGAAACATGAAAATAAAAACAAAATTTATAGAAATTATTTGAACTGAAAATTAATACTGGACCGGATCGTTGATTTTATTTGATTTCATTTTCGAACAAATTCGTTATGCTGTGTATCTTTTATTCTAATTTTTTGATTCAAATTTTATCAAGCGTAATGATATAAAAATGATGAATCTAGAATCATGAATTTCAACATTTTCAATAAAATGTAGTTAACTTTCACTCTATGTTGAAAAATAGAAACCTTGAAAATAGAAATTTTTGTTATGCTTGTACTCAAATTAGTCAAATTAAGTTTTTTTTCTTTTTTAAATTCTTCAAAATCTATTTTTACAAATGACTAAAACTTTTATGAAAAAAGGACAAATTTAAACTTTTTTGCTTTAAAATTATAAAAAAAAAAATTATTTGATTTTTTTTTTTTTTTTTTTCAAAAATAAATTATGTACAATTCTAAAGAGTTTAATTTTTAATCATAGACGTCATGCCTTAACAATCTTTTCATCATATTTGATTTGATTTTTTTATACATATCTTTTTTATCGTTTGTTATTTTCTGTTTAAATGTCAAGTGTATATACAAATGGTGAAGAAAAATGTGAACTGAAGTGAAGAAATTTTCCTTTAAAAAAAAAAATAAGAGAAAAATTATTGTATACATTTTTCAAGAAGTTGAATATGACATGGTAATAAACACTCGTTCAATTTACAATTGTTTGAAAAGATACAATTCAAATGTAAGTAAAGATACATAAATATACATATACGTATATGTATCTAGGTACATTCTCGTGAAATGTACATTTTGCAAACAATAATAATTACAGACATTTTCTCTTATTATTATTTTAATAATTATTTTAAATCCTTATTTTCATTGTGTGTGTGTGTGTGTTTTTTCTTTATTTTTCAAAGAAAATAAAAAAAAAATTTATCTCGCTTCTGTATATGTATGTTATTTATGCTTCATGAGTTTTAAACAGTTAAAATTTTCTTGTTGCAGCTACAACAACAACAAAAAAAACAAAAAGATAAAATAGAATATAAAATGAAAATAAAGTATGAAGAAAAATGTAGAAAGCGAAAAATAACAAATTTAATGCTTGTGATGTCTTTCTTATCACCGTTATTTCATTGTTGAATCACAATCTCTTGTTATTTAAATATTCTGTGTCTGTGGACTGTATATATATGTACATATGTAAAAAAAAATGTATGAATGAAGGAATAAATGAAAGAATATTAATGAATGAATTTTGAAATAGGACTTTAATTAATTTTAATTGTTGTGGATATATGATTAAGAGAAATTGTCATTTTAAATTTTATCTTTATGTAATGGAAATCATTAAAGATACTTGTATGTCTTCAGAATATATCATACATATTATGTACATACGAGTACATATATGTTGTTTTGTTTCTGTCTTATTTCTAACATACATAAGTTAGATTTTAATTAAAGAATATTTTTTTATTTTATTTTTTTTTTCTTTTTTTTGGATAAAGGTCAACACATTAGATATTTGAACTTAAGTAAAATGAATAAGAAAAACGACGAAGACAGTAATTATAGCAATTATGATATGATGATTATCACTTCCCGCATGAACTATGTACCGCATGAGTAACGTAACTAAAAAAAATTTTTTCATTAAATAGAGTAATTTTTAATTTCCATAGAATTAAATTTTGATTTTCTTTAATGAGTAATTTCACTAAATTCAATATCTTTTTACAAATTGAGCATCAGTCTTTCAAGATATAAAATAGAAAAAATCTTTTTTTTCTATTTCCAAAAAGTTTATTCTACTGAAGTTTGAATTATACCTACTACAACTTTCGTTTGTAAACATTTTTCTATTTTTCTTAAATTCAAATATGGAGTACGAAATATCTATATGCTTGCTTGGAACGTAAAACACATTATTCACATCCTTTTAAAATAATAAATAGAATTTCAATATGTTTTTAAAGGGTTTTTATTTGTGGTCTCCCACAGATCTTTTTAATGTTTGTGTTATTTTCACTTGGTTATAATCGGAATTTTGTTTTGTAGTTGTTTTTATTTTATATTTAAAACAGATTGAGAAGTTACTTTAATTTGAAAATGTTTAAAACATTTTAAAGCAGAAATTAATTTTTTTTTTTTTTAAATTTAGTTTGAAAATTTAAAGTTTCTTGAATCGAAAAAAAGAAGTTATGTATGTGTTAAAGTTGTAACTCATAAAATTAAAAGAAAAACAATATAATAAGTATATACTACTATGTATGTAGGTACAATATGTGAATTGTTATTTATAAAAGTACGCAGTATCTAATTATTTATTACGTTTAATATCAATTACACAAGATGCTTTTTATAAATTAAATAAAGCCGATTCATTTAGTACTTTGCTTTGTTTAGATTTTTTGTTACTATATTTTTTTAACACAGCTTATTATTATTTATTAATACACACTACACAATTAATAAAAGATTACATTATTTTAATAATGACTAAGAAAAATTTCCATGTAATTAAAAATTACATTGAAAAATCTTTAGAAATAATTCTGCTTACGTTTCGTATTTTAAATTTTAAAGTGAAACAAAAATAAGAAAAAAATAGTTTAAGAAAAAAATACTCTTGAAATAAATTTAGCAAGGAGCGACAGGATGTCAAAAAAAAAAAAATATGAGTATATAGATTTTATTCTTAAGAAAATTATAAATTGCAATGAAGATTATTCCTGAAGATAATTGAAACAAAATGATCCAACATGGCATTACATAAAATTTTTCATCTTGATTTTGAAAATTAAATTAAATTTAAAACAGAGTAATAAGCGATTGTTTTTGGAACAAATTGTATTAACATTAAGATTTAAAAAAAGCTTTTTAATTGATCTTAAAAACTTTGAATGGAATTTAAAGACCATAAATTAAGTGAAAAACAATACAAATAGAGTAGAGTGGAGTAAGTTTGTAAATGTGTTGTTGATGTTTTTTTTTTTGTTTTTTTGTTTTTTAAATAATGATTCTATCTTTTAATGTACTAATTGAAAAAAAAAAACAAATTTGAGTACGTCTAATATGTATATTCCGGAATCTTTCCAAATTAGTATGTAGGGTTTTTATTTGAAAAAAAAAAAAAAAAAATTAAATAAGTAGGTACGTGATACAAAATGAAAGGGAGTTTTTATAAATTTGTATTTTTAGTTTTTGGACAACCAAACACACGTGAACTTTTACTTTCATGATAAAATCTAAACCAAAATAATGATTAAAAAAGGGAATTATAAAAAGTAGATACAGCATTTTCGAATAAAAAAAAAGCTGTTTACAATTTTTCCCCTTAGTTTGAGCAGTGTTGGTATGGTTACAAATTACCTGAAACAAAATATGTTAGTTGTATGTGGTAAAAGGGGTTGATATTATAAATTTAAATGATATAAGCCGTTTTTTTTTTTAAATTCTGAAATAGAAATGTGAAATTTGTTTATCACATAAATCATTTTATTGGGTATTAATTTCCATTTTGAATACTTATATTGTGCCAGGGAAGGGATTAACTTTGAAATTTTGCTACATTAGTCAAAGTAAAAAAAAAAAAATATGGTTATAACATTCCTGGAAGTTTTATAAATTTTCGAAATTGAAATTTTTTCGCGATTATTCATCATTATTATCGATCTCAATATGTGTACAGGAAAACATAAAAGTTCTTATTTTCTGAGTCATTCGTTTTATAAGTTGATTTAATACCTCCTCCTCCTCCAACAACTGGCATCACAAATACGTTTTAGGTTTTATTTTAAAAATAAAAAAAAAATTGTCTTTTACCTGGAAATTATAATTTATTCACTTTATCTACATTTCAAATTTTGTTGTGACAAGTGGCACACAATTGCAAGAACGCCTACTACATATATGTATGTATGTTGAAATTAAATATGTTCGATGTCTGTATATTTTCCAGAAAATAACACATGACATTGCAGGTACATAGTTACATACATACATATGTACATACATATATGACTAAGTTAACAATCTAAAAAAAAACACAAGAGAAAAAAGTAATTATAGTTGATATTTTCCATTTGAAGGGACTTTGACTGTTTTTCAAATTATTATTCGATAAATTTTTTGTCCTTTTTAATATAAAATGCATCAAATATGCAAAATATGTGTATATAAATACACATACACATATACATATGTATGTATTATATAATATACATTGAGTACAAAAAAACAGAAACTATGAAACAGGTGTTTAAATTATAATTTCTGTGCCATATGTTGAATTTCCAACATGATAAACCTTTTATGTATGTACCTATATTGATCGTTTTACTATGATAATGACTTTAAAATAAAACAAAAAGATACTTCAATTGTTATGTACTTTTTTCCCGTTTTTTTTCTTTCTTTTTTTTTTTGTTTTATAAATTTTATTTTACGTTCCATATAGTTGAATGACTTCTTATTTTCATCACCGTTGTATAGAGTATATTATGAATAATTCATAAATTTATACTATTTTTTAAGTGATTCATCATAAAAAATTTTAAAATTAACTGTAGCTATAAAATAAAAATAAAGAAAAAAGTCATTTCACGTGTAAATGACTTTGTTATATTTTACAAGAAGAAAGTAGAAAAAAAAAACACATTCTATTTTACACAAACATAAAATATGTATAAAATTTGATAATAAAAATATGATTTTATAAAAAAAAAAAGAATCTTAATCAAAGTGTTTATTAATGGATTTATGTTCTTCATTTTTTTTCAATTTTTTTTCAATTTTTTGATATAACATTACTTATTCATAACTTTGAGAAAGTAAATGAAAAAATTTACACATTAATAATATTCACGATGAAAGTAATATTCTCACATAATTTTTTAATGTCGATCATTGTCATGAAATTTTTATTTTTTACCTTTGTCGGCAAACACTTAATAAAAGTTTGTACAAATTTTATCAAAAAAAAAAAAAAAAAAACTTGAATATTTGATAATTTTGATTTTGTTTTCTGTTATTTTATTTATGCTGCTTTAAAAGGACTTTCAAATTTAAAGAAATATATAATACATATTTCCACTTTACAATTTTAGTGATATATAAAAAAGTTAATTAAGGATTTACCTTTATCAATTTTAAGATATCGATGATAAGATTTCAAATAAATCTTCTTGTAAAAGGAAATATAAATTGTTCCGGTGAAACGAAACGTGATCATGAATTTATAATCCGTGTAATAATCCTTGTTCATACCTACCACAGTCTTTAAATCTGTGGTTTAATTGAAGAAAAAAAAAAACTGCTTGTGTCCGGGATAGTTGATTTTGTTTTTTGTTCAATTACAATAATATGTAATTACTTCTTACAGAACAGGATTTACAAACTTGTTGAACGACTATTTAATTACATCTTAACAATAATAAATCAGCTTTTAATATTTTTTTTTCTTTCATTTGACTATCTTGCTCATAAATGTCGATCAAAATTAAGAAAAAAAAAAAATATATTTACAATAATATTTTTCAAAAGCTAATAAAAAATCATTTATTTATTGCTTAGAATATTCTAAAGCGGTACGTAAATACCTGTGTATATTGTATGGAAGAACAATCTCAATCAAAAAAAAAAAAATCTTAAACAAATTTTATACTCATATTTTTTGTTGCTATTTTTTCCACTGACGGCAAAACGTGTACCTCAGTACCTCTATTTAATATGAAAATTAATTTATTCGTCATGCTGTTACGTAACATTCTAACAATAAAGTCAAAAAAAAAAAAAAAAAAACAAAATATATTCTGAACCTTAAATTCATCAATTTGATGCCATCACTACATTCATCCATCTTTTCTTTTCTATGATAATTTTCTATCTTAGAATTTCAATCATTTCATCAATTTATGTACATATATAAGTATCTTTTTAACTTTAGGATAATAAATGTACTTATGAACTCTTATTTGAGAAAAGAAAATAAATTACACAATACACCTGAAGATACATATACATAAATTTTTTTTTATTTAGAATGATTGTGTTTTTTCTAAAAAAAAAAGAAAATCAAATGTCTGAAGTGTGAAAAGAAGAGTTATTCTTATAGAACGATATGTAATTCTGGTAACACAAATTCACATGAAAATTATTTTTATTGCTTGCGCATTCAACCATCACACAATATATACATATACACATATATTTTTTTTTTCGTTGAATGAAATCAAGTTCAAGATTCTGACTTCTTTTATTATTTTTTTTTTCTTGTTATTTATTCACTTTTCTTTCTACTCCTTTTTTCTTTACTTTTTATTTTTTCATTTTTTTTTTTTTGTCTTTTTGTTTTTTTTGAATTTATAGAAGTCTCGAAGTAAGACCCATTTTATTGTAAAACAGCAAAACAGGTAAATATCTATTTAGTAGCTACCTGTAAACAACAAAAACTACCTGATGCTGCTAAGTATTTGTAAATTAGTTGTACTCAAAAATGTTGAGTTAGTCGATGAAAAGTTTAAAAATTCCTTTTGTTTTTTTTTTCTGCTTTTATTATTATTGTTATTATTTTTTTTTTTTTGTGATTGATGATGTTGATACCATAGCAATAGAAATATTTACAATACATGAAAAAAAAAAAAAAATAAGATAAAAGATACTTATACATGAAATAATAAAATAAATGTGGGCTACAGATTTTTTAAAGGCAACATTTATGTGGTAACATGTTTATAATTTGTGGTTTCTTTTTTGTGATCAGATAAACGGATGTGAAAAAAAAAAAAAGATTAATGATTGCAATGTGAAATAAATGCATTTTATACTTACATACATATGTACATGTATGAAAATACATATGTATGTAATGTTTATTGGGTAATCATGCATTAATTCACTTATGCTCTTAACATTGAAAATGAAAATTTATTAAAGACATACATATGTATATAAATATCAGTATGTTTACAATGTGACAAGTTTTGTGAACTGCTATTTATAAACTCAGAGTATCAGAAATAAAATTTTTTTAGATTGTTGGCAAATACATATGAGCAAGTAATTTTGTATTTTTTTTTTTTTTTTTGGAACGATAATTAAATTACAATTGAAAAAACTAAGAGTAAAAAATTTTTTTCTTTACAAAAAAAAAAATAAATCAAATGAAAGGAAAACACTGCATAATGGCACAGCCAAAATGTTAAAAGTTCAAAAATGAACAAAAAATTTTAAAAATTGATAAAATTCTTAAAATTTTTTTTTTTTTTAAATATGTATAAAATATATGATAACCTTGTGAATCTTAAAATAACAATTTTCGCGAAATTGTTATCTCACAGATGTTTGTCACGGTCATTCAATCATAAGTAGGTTTTTTTTTTAAAAAATATTAAAAAGAGTTTTTTGTTTAACTTGGATTTCAAGATACATAATTAATTCAAAAAAGCCGGTATACATATGTACATATGTATGTGAATCAAGAGCATCCAAAAGCAATCAAGTTTTTTAATTAATTAGAAATGAATAAGTATTGTTATGGTATAATGACAATGCAGTAAATGCGATGCATCACTTAATTATCGCACAAACTATTATTGTTTATTGAAGTTATATTGTTGTTGTGAAAAGGTGTCAATAATGTATTGTTTGTAACTTCCGCTGTATATGATTTGCTTTTAGAAAATTTTGATCGAGTATAGCTAACTAACATAAACTTTATTTTCACGCGTTTTGTATAATGTTTTTGTTACCACGGTGACAATAATATGTAAGTGTCAACTTATATCCTTTTTAACTGATAGAATGACATTTAGTTTTTTCCTCCCTGTATATAATTCCTTCCGTTCTATTTTTCTTTTGTTTTTTTTTTTTTCATATTTTAACGATGTGCATAATATATGTAAAGTGGTGACATTAAATGCATTTTATGATATAATGTACATATGTTGAAAATTTAGTGTTTTAGTTGTATCTCCGTCACATGAAAATGTATTTAGAAATAAATAAAAAAGGATACTAGCACAAACAAAGTACGTTTTCGATTTCCAGTATAATCTGGCAAGTTTGAAAATTATCATTAACAATAAAAAATTTACTGTATATAAAAGCGACTATTAAATGATGGCTTGAAATGAAACTTGATATTTATTTTACCTACCGCATGTTAAATTATTTAAAAAAAAAAAAAAAAAAAAACTAACACATATTTGCATTGTCCTCCCTGAATTTACGATAGATACATGATAAACTCCGTCCGATCTAAATTATTTTGTTATTGATGTTTTATTTTTCCAAGACTCTCCCCTATATTTACGTGAGTATAGCTACCTATACTTACTTAATTAAATTTATTTTATAACATTTATTTTAACTTTTTCTTTAGCGTACTAAAAGTCTATTTAAATGCTAACAATACTTTACCTAGTATGCATGAAAAAATAATGAATTCAAACAAAAAGAAAAAAAAAAAAAGGAAAGGTGAGGTGGAAAATTCACATATTCTAACATTTTCACAATTTTTCTTTTCCTCATTTTATTTTCCTATTTTTTTTTTTTTCTTTCAAATATTCTATTGAGTATATTATTCGTTGTTATGCAATGATTCTATGTTATGTTCGTGTCTAATTTGTTGTCTCTAAGGTGGTAATTTTAACTCCCTTTATTTTTTTTTTGTTTTTATTTTATTTTTTATAGGAAGGGTCTTTTCATTTTTAATATTGAGTTGAATTTAATTTTTTTTTATAATTTATTTCAATATTTTGCTTCTTAAAAATAGACTAATCACAAATATTATAGGAGTTTTGTAAAAAAAAAAAACACCTGAAAATTTTCAAAATTGATTGTTTAAAAAGCAAATTTTACAGAATAAGGTACCAAGAAGCAAAGCTTACTAATTAGTCAATGTAGGTTACACACATTCAATGTTTCAAACTACATAAATCACTCAGTTGTTATACTTATTTGTGCCGGTTTACAAGTATTACATAGTCTTAATTAAAAAAAAAAAAAATCTCAGGTAAACGTACATTTTATGCTAATATGCACATTAAATAATTTTTTAATGAGTTCCATTATATTTTTATTTTAATCTAGAAAAAAAAAAACTGTCAACCAAACCAGACTGGAATTGCTTCTTGAGCAGTTGCTAAAACTGGGTGTTCCGTTGTGTTTTTGTGACAATGGAAAATGTAAAGCAGGTTTTCTTTAAAAGAAAAAACGAATTTTAATTTAACCCGTTTTTTTTTTTATAGACAAATTTTTTTTTCTTTAAGAAAGTATATTTCCGAGACAAGATGAAGTTGAATTTTAGTCAAAAGATCATTTTAAAACAGATCACAAAATCGGCATAACAAACGCTCAATTCGATTTTTTCATTTTTTCTTATACTCCTCCGCTTAACCGATATTCTCGATAAAAATTTTACCACAAACCGATTTTTATTATAATAAAAAAAGGTTTTCTGTCTTCAAATGGGAACTACGGCGAAAAATACATACAAATTTTAATCCGTTATTTTTTATATTTTTAAAAAACTTACAGAATTGGATCTTTTTCTATTTTCTGATTGTTTCATGAAATTTTTATTTCAAAATATTTTTTTTTCTATTTTCAAAAGAATCTTTTTAATTCAGTTTAGTCTATATTTTTTTAAAGTTGAAAATTTGAAGAAAAAAAAACTGGAATTTTGATAATAAAAAAGCTTCAAAACACAAAATTAAAAAAAAATATATATATTTATATTCAAAAGAAACAAATCAGTGTGTAATAAATAAACTTCTTAATAAACTTCACACATATTTTAATATTCATTTGCATTTTATTTACTTTGTGTATTGAGGAATTAATTTATACATTTTACTTTCTATAAAAGCTTTTTTTTTTTTGGTTTTTCAAATTATTTACCTGTGATAAATCCGAATCATCGCTTATTTTTTGTAGAATCGTACAATTATTAAAAGGAATGAAATTTATAAGCAATAAGGCATTAAAAATTGTAAAAATAAATTTCCGAATCAGAGGCGACCTCATTTTTGTAGTTTGTTTTTTTTTTTTTAAATTTTAATTTTTATGTGATAAATACAATATTGTCGTTTTTTTATTTTATTTTTTAAACTTAAAAATGTGATATATAAATGATTTTATCTTTTATATGCACTTTTTATGATCGTGAGTTATAATAAAATATCTTCACACACAACACAATATTATTTTTTATTGCAATAGAAAAAAAAATTAATAAAAATACCAGAACATTAACCACTTATACCACAATTGCATCTAAGAAATCGATTTAAGCAATTGAAATTATTTTTTTTTTTTGCTGACACTTTAAATATTGATCTTAATTACGTCACTCTGAAAAAAATTCCGTAATAAATTTTTTTCTTTACAACAATTCAAAAAAATAATTTTAAATTGTATTTTCTTCTGTCAAGGATAAATTTCTTTTCTACTTTTTTCTTTTTTTTTTTCTTTCAAAATTTCACTACAAGTATTATCAATTATTAAATCAAACAACAGAAAAACACATTCAAAAAACAAAACAGAAAAAAAATATACAACACGACTTCTTCTTCACCAAGTACTTTTAATTACATAAGCCTTTAATGCACCACTGCAGTGCTGCAATCTGCGTACGTCGAATCCTTGTCACAATACAGAATGTCCTTGATTGGATAATTGCACAAGCACAATACAATCGGTCATAGATCTTAGCGTAAATGCATTATTTTTTTGTTTTTATTTTTTTTTCTTATTTTATAATTTCGAATAAATTTTTTTTTTCAATAAATAAATATCGTAGGATTATTCGTTAAAATCGTAATTCACAAATTTCGTTTTTAAGATCAATTAATCATTTTTTTCTTCTTCTTTATTTCAAAAGGTGCACACACTAAATTAGTATCGCGTGAAAGTAGGTGTATTAAAGTGTATAATTAAATTTTTTTTTTTTTTTAAACAATAATATTAAAATTGAAGGACGGGTATATAGGTTCAAATTTCTTTTTTTTTTTTTGGTTATATAAAGTCAAAACTGCACTGGTTTATTATTTTATGTATTACACAATACAAATAACTATGTAGTTCAATTTATAATATCTATTTGATTTTCTTGTAATATGAAACACAATTAACCTAAATTATTACACAGTATTTACGAACTATATAAGCAACAAAACTGTAAGACGGCTCACAAACTACTGTGATATCATTAAAATATTTTCCCACAGTTGCTTCCACTAAATAAAAAGTCGTTATTATATTTTTCAAAGATTTCACTTTCCAAGAATGGTTCCCCTTCATACAAAATAAAATACTCTGCTACGCCTGTCATATGAAAATGTTATTCATTCGAATCTGAAATATACAAGAACACAGCAACTAACGTGTTCAACATTTCATTTTGTTTGGTGAATTTTATCTTGTATCTTTTGTTATATCTTATTGTTTGGCCATGATCTCATCTATAGCAACGATTAGATTTAAAGTTCTCTGAGATATTTTACAAAAAAAAAAAAAAAAAAAAAAATCAGAAATCAAAAGTGAACCGTTGAAATTTAGAAATTGAAAAATGAATTAATGAATTCGAATGAATAAATGAATATGGAACATGTTTTTGAAAAACAAAACGAAAATGAATGAAACAGTCGTTTAATTTAAATATTGAAAATTACTGTGATAATAAAGGTGAACAATTTAATACATAATTTTTTTCTATCAAGTTTTTCATTACATTTTCTATTTTTTGAAATCATTTTTAAATATATTTTCTGAAAGATTTAATAAACTTTTTCAACAAAATTTCAGAAAATAAAAACAAAAACTTCGAAAAAAAAGTGTTTATTAGGATTTTTTGGTGAAATATTATATTTAGGTCGATTTTGCAATTTTTATTAGTTTGAAAACCTATTTTCATGAAAATGAATACAATAAAGCTTTATTTCATTTTTTTTTTTAATTCTCAAATTTTGTGACGCAATAGAATAGTTCCATTTAAAATAAATTTAAGAAAATCCTTTTAACAGAAAATCTATCGATTTTACATGTTTGCATCTGCCTAGATCAAGGTCAACTGAGAAAATTTTTACATTCGTGGATATAAAAAAAGGACAGTATTCAATAAAAATGATTTTACAAATAATAAATATTACTTTTTTTAAAACATCTTGAGGTGAATGAAAAAAAAAATTGTTGTAAAAGGATTAAAAAATACAAATTTTCATAAATTTTCTCGGAGAAAAAAAAAGAAGAAGAAAAAATTAATTAAAAAGAAATTGTTTTTATTTTTAAGTGTGAGTTTGATGATATCAACTAGATTTTTTTTAAAAATCTTTATCAATGCAATGAACATTGTATATTTTAAGCATTTTATGACTTTTGACATATTTATTTTTGATAATAATAAGCACGAGTCTTGTTCTGTTGAAAAAATTAATGATAACATTAATTAAAAATAAAAATTCATATTTTTATCAATTTTTGAAATTGTTCATTGCAAAAAATAATTTATTTATTCCAATTATAGCTTGACTTCTTAAGTTATTCAGAATTTGAATTTTGCATTTATAAATAAAAAATCGATGATTATTTGTTATTTATAAAAATTTTATGTAAGTAAAGAGGATACAGGATGTAAAACAAATATGTACGATAGAAATAATAACAAAAAATATATTGAAAAATTGATCACATATTATTTTAGTATAATGTTTCAAAATCTTTTGAAATTTATATTCTTCATAAACTACATACATATATGTATGTATGTGTATATTCTGTATAAGTATTTCATCAATAATAGAATTGTTTTATTTTGATGAAAGGTTTCATATACATTTTAAAATTTGAAATTTATCAAAAAACAAATAAAAATCACAAAAAGAAAATTTTATAAGGTTTTATCATATTATTTTCATAGATATTATAGTTGTATCTTTTCATATTTTAAATTTATGCAACATACAATGTACATGTGTGTATTTATAACGAGATTCTATATAAAGAACAAAAAAAAAAAAAAAAAACAAAGCTTTTATTTTATGTACACATGAATGAATATTTATTGTGTCTAAGAGTTCTTTCCTTTTTTCAATTTCGATATAAAGAAGCTTAATAAGAATTTATTTAAGTTTAAAATTACTCATATGTTGAGATATAACAATTTTTGTTTTAAAAGCATATCACAAGAACACAAGACAAAATCAATAATATTCCTTTCATAACTGCTTTTCTATTCTATAAATTCGGTGTTTTTTTTTTTTTAAAATTTTATTTTTCTTCTTTGTTATTGTTCTACTTACAAACAAAATATAATCCTTTTTTTTCTATATTTTTTTTTCTACAATACGTACGTACTCATATTTTTTGAATACTTATTAATAAAAATTGATTTTACTCCTTTACGTATACAAAATTGTATTTTTCAGCAAAGTCATTATTTTTTATAGAAATATGTTTTTTTTTATTAAAGCAACGAAAAAAAAAAGGATATGCAACCATTAAGTATTCGAAACATTGTTAAATTTATTTAATCAAAAATATTGTAAGAAATTAATATTTTTAAAAATAAATATAATTTATAAAAATGATTTCGTGAAATCACTTTTTTTTTTCTCGTCTTAATGTTATTTTTATATCCTTTTTAATTTGTGAAGCGTGTATTATTTTTTTATTCGTTTACATTTTACTGTCATTTTTATTTTTGAATTTTTTTTTTTCAATGGATAGAATTTGATTCAATTATTATAATCAATTTTATTCAATTAAATGTACGTCTAACGGATCATATTGTGTATTTAAATGACGTTTATATCCATGCAGATATCTTTCTAAAAATAAATAATGCCTTGCGCAATTGCATAATTTTCAAATTTCTATTTTTATTTTTTGTAAAAAAAACCAAGAGAATTCATATATTTTTTTTAAGGTTTAGAGTGTGAATAATCAAACACAATTCAATTTTTATTGTCCTTTTAACCCGTCTACTACCAAAAAAAAAAAAACAATTATAATGTAAAGTGGATTTTGCCTGGTCGCCGAGATTTAATTTGAAAAAAAAAAAAACATTAAATTTCACGAAATCTAAAATAAATTTGTTGCAGATATGTTACTAAAAGAGCATTTACAGTAATTTGAAAATTAACAAGTAGCACTACGAGATATATGTTGTAGCCTGGCGTCACTGAATAAATTTAAAAAAAAAATCAATGTATTTAGGTGGATTGGCGGGATTTTTTTTTTTTTTAAATTAAACAGTCATTTCCAAATAGAAGGTTTTCAACAAGAATTATTTACAAAAATAACTGTAACAGGCGTACGAAATTTAAATTCAAAAGTTCTAAAATTCTACATATTTTTTTTTAATATTTTCCTCTTTTTGCTTTAATATTTTGAATCATTTGTACCAATTTATTGTTCATAGTTATTAAGGATGTAAGTAAAAACTGAAATATGTACATAGATATGTTTTGAAAATCATGTAAAGAATGTAAATTTTTATTGGTACTGTGTTAGATATGTAAAGAATTCAATTTATAATTATTATTTTCAATAGAATATCAATTATGCTTTTGTGCACAATTTAGTATAAATTTTTGAATAATTCTTCTTAAAGCTATTATAATTCTTTATAATAATTTATCGGTAATTTTAATAAGTACACCCTATATGAACACCTGAGCTCCCTTAATTATAACGAAATTGTAAAATTTCAATCGATTTTATTTTTTCTACTTAATAATTTTTCTAATCATTACATTGCATTCAAATGAATTTTATGAACGTACAAACAGAACTCTCAAATTGTGGATTGTCCTTACATATCTTACGTATTTCCCCGTCTACAAAGCTAAAAAATTCAAGTGAAGCATCCAACAACACTTTCTTTCTTCACAAATCTTTTTCGGTCTAAATGAGCTACCGCTGTTTCAAAAAAAAAGCAGTAAAGGACTATCCTTAAGTTGTGGACACAGTACCTAAAAAAAAAATCTTATAAATGCAAATTAGCAGTTTATTTTGAAAATAGTTTAAGTTCATTCCGGATTTGTTTTAAAATATTTAGGTTTTTTTTAATTTTAGTTCCTATACAATTATTTGTCATATAATAGATTTATTTCAGTTGAGAATAAATAAAAAGTTGATAGAGCATACCATCTTTATATGAAATTTACTGTAACATATTTTTAGCCAAAAGAGTACTTAAGCCACTTTCAAAAAAAATTGCTTTTAAATATGTTTATAATGTAAAATTCAGAATTCAGATGTTTGAATTTTTCAATTTTAAAGCTAATTTCCAAGTTGTATGTATGTATTTTACCTGACAGAAATTCAAAAAATGATACAGGTATTTTTTTTTTTTTGTAAAAGTAATGAAAAATTCATTTACAAATTTTAGATTGTTTTCATTACATTTATTATGTAGAAAAATAAATAGCTTTTCAAAAACATTTCGTTATTTGTTATATAATTTAAAAAATTTATTATGAAATGAATTATTAAAAATTGTCAAATACAATGTTATTTTTGTTTATTTTTAATTTAAATTGTCTGCAAAATTATTATGTATAATATTTTTTTTTTATAAAATTAAACTAAAGTTACGTTTTTTTGTGAAAGCTTACATAAAGGTTTTTAAATACAAAAAAAAAAAATATATATTTATCCTTGAAATTAAAATTTGTTGTTTCTGTTTAAATGCGCAGGATTTTTTCTTGTCAACAATAAAATTATATTTTTATCAAATAATAGAAATTATTTTAGAATTAATAGAAATAGATTTAAATCTGATGAATATATGTATATATACTTATATAGAAAACAAATACATTCCATGAAAAAATATTTAAAATAATGGGAACTTACGTCATATATTACGTAACTTATTACAAAACACAATTCAAGAAATAAAAACGACATTATTTTTTTTTATTGCAGATTACGTTTTTTAAGTATCGATTTTTCCATTTATTATATTAGGTTAAAAGGTCAAGGCCATCCACCGATAATAAATTATTGTAGTAGAATAAGATTAAAAAAGATGAAAAAATAAAGGAAGAAAATTTGAGATAAAAATGTTATATTTTTATTTTAGTCAATTTTTTCACAAAAAATTTATTTTGAAAAAAACCGGTAAATATTCTTGAAAAATCATAACTTGATTAAAACGAAAAAAAAAAGAAAGAATATTTGATAACCTAAGACAGGGTTTATACGCTAACTTTTTTACCCTATGTAGAACGTAAAAACCGGTTTTATATGGAAAAGAAGTAGGAAGTATGCGGTGGGAAGTCACTCACAGGTTAATCAATCTTTTTCTTCGATCACGGCTGTTTCTTTTTGTGCTATATTCGTTACTTTGATATTTTTTCTCATATTATCGCAATTTCTTCAGTTAACCATATGAGTATATGACTTTATTACCATACAAATTACCAAGCAAGAAATAAGTATAAAAGAGAATGAAGAGAATTTTAGATAGGGTAAAAAAGTGACCATGTAAACGTACGTACGTCATTTTCGTAATTTATCAAAGCGTAATGGATGATAAGGTCGTGCAAAAAACCGTACGTATAAACCCGGTCTAAAAAGAGATTTTAAGATTAAATTTTTTGGTTTTGTTTTTTGTATTAAAATGATGAAGATGAATGATTTTCTACATTATAAAATAATACACATACATATTCTCGGCTCTGACTGATAATAATTCTCATGAATTCTCGTAAAAATATGAAATTTGACACAAAAATAGGTCATGCCATGTATTCAAAGAAAAAAATTCACAAACCACAAAAAACCCAACCCACCTTCATTCATCATTCCTTTATATCACAAAATTTAACTTTGAAAAATTCATATCTTTTGAAGCATGTTTCCGATTTGAGAAAAAAAAACATCCTTTGATGTTCCTGGTAGTCTTTTTTTTCATATGGCAGGTTCAATTTTTCAAAGAATATTGTAAATTTTTCAGAAAAAAAATCTAAATTTGCTAAGAGTGTTATTTCATCTGAATGATAAATCTTAAAAGCTTTTTATAAAATTTTAAAAATTAGTAAAAAATTTTTTATTGTATGAATCAATAAGAAAATAAAAACAATAAACACAATATTGATTTTTTCTTACATATTTGTTTTTAAATACAATACAGGAAATCTTATGGCTTCTGAGGTTTTTTTTTTTTGTATGTGGGTGGAATGACTGATGAGTAGTATAAAAAAGAAAATAAGAAAATTTTATGTTTAACTTTAAAGTGTTAGCTTTTTCTCATATTTTCAATGTTGTTCATCTAATATGAAAAATGTGATAAACAAAAAAATTTAATGTCTTAATAAACGAATATTTCGATGACAAAAATAGATATTTATTATTTATTTATATATTTTGATTTGTAGACTATGAAATATTTCTAAACATTTCCTATAAAACATTTTTTTTTTTTAGCTAGAAAGCCTCTTAATCTATTAATAACAATCGAATAAGATATCATAGACACTATTGTTAACGAACTGGAAAACACTTCTCATCTGAATACAAAAAAAAAAAAAAAACCAACAAAAGATACATACATATATCATAAAAAGATGTTAGCTAAAATTAATGTTTTCAATATAAAATGATGTCAGAAAGGTAGCACATGTATTATGATCAAAAATAAAAAGGACATTGTATCGTATCTAATATATATGTACATATATATTTTTTTTCCTTCATTTGCAATTGTTTAATATAAATTATTTCAATGAAAACAGGATCGATAATTTCATTTTCTTATTGAAAAAGAAAAGAAAAAAAAAAAACAATATAAAATGACAGTTTTCATGAACATTCTGCAGACGTATCGATAAAATTTATGGCGTCCGAAATACATAAATCAACTTTATTCTGAAGTTACGAAAAAGAAACAGTAAAATAAAAGGATATCTTTTATGCGTATATGTACTTTGAGAGTTTCAAATAAAACTTAGTCGTGGGTCATTACATTTTGTATCTGAATTTGATCTTGAACAGGGGGTAAATTCAATTCAACAATGAAAATATTTTGCTTCTTCTTTTTTTTTCTTCTTTTTGTGATCTAATAAATATTTTATGTAGTTTCATTTACTGGATTTTACGTTAAAGAAGAAAGAAAGAGGAACAAAAAATAAAAATAAAATAAAAGTACACTTTCTTGTAGAATTTTATCGCATGAACATAATCAGAATTCAGAATATAGAAAATTTGAAAATTTGTGTTATCTCATAAATAATGAAGAATATCATGTAATAACATAAAAGTACCCACTTGGAACATTTGGTATTTATTTATTTTTTTTTTCTTCTTCAAAAAATTGGATGTACACTTCCTGTTAAAAAATACATAACTTTGCGAAATAAATAGGAAAAGGTTCTTATTATGTGAATTATATATATTTTTGTATATACATCATGTACTGTAGAAGAAAGTCATTTAAGAATTTAATTAATTTTTTTTTTTTTTTTGTTATTTACAAAATTTATTTACAAAACATTAAATGTTAAAGCTTTTAGTCCTTTAAACGAAAATGAAAATAACATAATTAGTTAAAGGTTTAACCTCATTTAATAAAAAGGATAAATAAAAAATTCTCACATTTATTTAATTTTCTCAAATTTTTAAATTTATATTCTATTGTAATCAGGATTGTTGAATATATATTTTTTTAAATTTATTTGTTTGGTCTTGAAATCATTTTTAAAAATGGCAGAACAAATGAAAAATTAAATTAAATTATTTGATTTGAATATTTCCTGTGAAAGTTCATTTGTAGGATTGATATTTTTAGAATTTTATTGTGGAAAATGCACATAAGGTATACATATACATATGTACGTTTATAAATTAATTAATTTTGTTTAATCAGTTGTCCTATAATAATTGTAAACGTTGTAAATTCAAAATATCACTGATATATAATTGGACACATAATACTGAGGTTTAAATTGTATTTTCGCTACTTATTCGTTCTTATAGTAGAATTTATTGAAATTTTCATTTGAACAAAGTTAATTCAAAAAATTTCGTGAACTCTTTTCATTTTAAGCTTGTTTACGAAAATTATTATTTTGATGTAACATACATATTTGTTGCTAAGCAACAAAAAGTACAATATTAGATACATGATACATACTTTCGATAATGTTTCGAATTTCATATTTTATTCTTAGGTGAAATTTATTGAACTTATTTTTTGATTGTTATACCCAATCACCTATAGCAATCTGAAAATTAATATACTCCTTGTCAAACAATACATACATATATGATATACACACTACATTGTGATTGTAACTTTTCAAGTAGCTTCAGTAACATCATCGATTCGGTATTAAAAAACTTATTTAGATTATTTTGATTCAACGTTAAAAACAATAAACTGATAGAATTTTCATTTCAATATGTTCATTGTGTAATAGAGTATTTACTTTACGCACATGAATCCTACCACATCCTTTATGTATTTACATACTGATTGATAAAATATGTGTGGTTAGTAAAACAATGGATTTATGTAGATTTTCCAAAGGATATAATTCTAACGGTAGGCTATACGGATTACAAAATCATTTGACAAAATAAAGGAATGTATCATATGTTTGCTTATATGAAATTTTACAAAACAGCGAATACTAGAGAGACAATTATTTTTCCGCTTGTGGTGGAATTAGAGCTAATTTCTTATTTTGTAGCTGTGGTCGAGGATTGCCTGAGAATTTTCATATGTTTTTTGTTTTAAGTATTGCAGTGTTGTAAAACTGAAACGAAAATTGCTAGTAATTTTGTTGTCTGTAGCCTGTCGTTTCTATTGTTTTTTCTACAAATGCTTGCAAATGTATATTCTAATGCAAATATTTAACTTATTTTGTGTTATTGGAAATTTCGTTTTTTACTATTTAAAATTAAAATTGCAGAAACAACTCCATACAACACATTTCTTTCCTGATATACGTTTTTCGAAAGAAAGTTGCTAAGCAGTCATTTCTTACAAATTAATTAGAATTTTCCTCGTATTCGCTTTGCAGAATAGTTCGATATTTTTTTTTACTTAATTCAATTTAATTTAACTTCAAAAAGATTAAATCATTTAAATTAGATTTCAAATATTATATCTAAAACATGTGTTAGGAAACTGCTTATTATTATTTTTTTTGTTGTTGTTAGTAATTAGCTTAAAAATGGTAAAAGCTAAAATTGCATTTATTTGAAAGTTTATACATATAAAAATAAACTATTAAGCAATAAACATTCAATAAGCTACTCAAGTACTAAAATACGCTGATCATAAAATAGCAATAACATTCAATTTCAAAACAAGTATCTTTTTATTGCTTTTTGCTTCTGCATTTTTTTTTTATCTAACCAGTAATTCAAGTTTTAATAATCACTTTTCCAAATGCAATTTGAAATTTTATAACAATTTTCCAATAATTTCCCCTTATACTTCCAGTATACGTAATATTCTACTATTTTATATCTATTCCATATTTTAAATTGTAAAAGTGAAATAAATCGTGTGGTTGTGAAATGAAAAGTGTTTTCTATTTTGTTTTTTTTTTGTTTTTTTAAGGTTGTGGAACATAAGATACGGAGATATTGAAAAGGTGAACAATGTGGGAAATCACCTTAGAAGAAAACATAAAATTTTCCTTATCAATTACATAACCATTGCATTACACATTGTAAATTAATTTCATTTCAATAAAATAAATTTAATTTTAAAATAAAATTGAGATTATATTCTTTCTTTAAAAATATATATACTACGATTTTTGTTTTTGTACAAATTCTTTTCATCATGGTTCACATCATCTTTTGAACAGAACACTTAAACTACGTTTAATTAAAAAATTTCATTATACCTACCTGTTTTTTTTTTTTTTTCTTAAAAAAATGATGAAAAATAAATTTTATTTTTCAAATTATTTTTATTTTTCATTTCTTTTTTGAACCTAGGTGATGTCTAAATAAATTCATGTTACCTTTTTCATAACACGAGTAATTGAATGCATTCTATTCAATTCAATTCATATAGATGTACAGACAACTGAATGAATAAAAAAAAAAAATTCAAGTATATATACTTAAACGAATGATTACGTAGTTTAGAAAATTAAAAGTTCTCTTTTTACGTCATTAAAAGCATTACATTTTAATTCAAGTACGTTTTTTTTTTTCATCTCTAATGATCTCAAATTCATTACTTTAAAAGCAAAAAAAAAAAATAATAGTAAATTATTTTTAAATTTTTTTATTTATTAGAAAAATGATATACTCACATGAAGAAAAAAAATATTTTTACTTCTCCTGTTATCCTTTTTTTTTTCTTGTAAATTTTAATTATAAAGAAATGTTATGAATTAAATAGAATTGCAATGAGAAAAATTCGTTATTTGAGAAACTCTTCAAAATACCACCACCACAAGGATAAATTATTTGGTAGATTTTTAAGGACATATACTATATAGGTACTTACATGTATCTTTTTTCTAGTGAAGGTTTGTTTGTATTTTGAAGTGGTAGAATTACGAGATTAAAAATTTCATATATGTACATATGTAGGTATGTCCTCTTCTTTCTATATATATAACAGTATGTATGTATAAGAATTAATTCTATTCAATGCAATAAATACGAATACTAATTAAAAACAAAAGAAAAAAATGAAAAAAAAAAAAAATTAAAGTAGAAAAATTTTCAATTCGCTATACGTTTACTTTTCTGTGACGTAAGAGAATTTGAATCAATACGATTATAATAGAATTGTTCTATTATTTACATAACGTATATAGTAGTATGTGTTAAACAACAATTGACCTAAATTTTATTTTTTCTTTTGTAAAAGAAATTATACGTTATCACGTTTAATTGTAAGTTTTCCGTGCTAATGTTATGTGTACGTTTAATTCAAGCATATAAGTATAAATAATTTTATTGAACAAAAAAAAAATAATAATAAAAAGTGAAAAAAACTTTTCTTCAACTATGATGACATGCATAAAAATCCTTGAAGAGGAAAATTTTTTTTTCAACAAAAAAAGGTAAAAGTTTTTCTTTTGTTAAAAGTGGATTTAAAATGAAAGGTGAAAATTTGAAAAAAAAAAAAAATTATGTTTTTAAATAAAGAAAGAACTAAATTCTAAGGATATTTAAAAAACGTAGTCTGTATATAATGAGCAGAATACTAGAAGGAAATTGTAAGGAATAAAATTAATCAATTTTATTGTTTTTATTTCTTTTGAAAAGAAGAAAGGACCTCTTTAATTTTGTGAGCAACTAATGATTTAGATTATTTATGTCCTGTCTGTTTTATTTTTCGTAAAAAATAATTAAATAAAAAGTAACATTGTCTTTTTTTTCTTTTCAAAAATTATATTTCAAAGTGAAAATTCTTCTCTTATCCTCTTTTTTCAGAAAATAAAAAGTTATTTTTTCTGCTAACACATATAGGAAAATACTGTTTTTCAAGATACCTTTTTCCTATATTATTTATATTCTACCTTTTAAAAATGTGCTTTATATTTTTCTTATAATATTCTTAAAAAAAAGTATCCTATTATATATTTTTCTCCTTAATATTATCTCTTTCTCTTTCTATTAAAAACATTATTGTTTTTATTTAAAAAAAAAAAAAAAACATCTTTCATGTGTTATTGATTTATTTTCGCATTAACAAAGGTAGATATCATTACAGGATGAAAACAAGAAAAGGACAGGAAAATAAATACATATATTTTCCTCTAACTGTGTTTTTTATTATTGTGAGTTTTCATGAAAAAAATTTCGTGACTGTATACAAGAAAAATTGATAAATATTTTTAATGAAAAAATATCATTTTCCGGAAAATTTTTATAAATTGAAAAAATAAATGTATTTTTACACACATGTCTTACATACACACATGTCAAAGGAGTTTAAAATTAATTTAAAAAAGTAATAATATCAACTTTTATCATTAAGACAGTATGTCAATGAATTTTAAAGAATATTTTCTTTTTCATGTTTCATAGTATCTTCAATTTAATGAGTACAATTTTAAGAAATAAAAAAGATTATTTTCGAATTTTTTCTAAACAACAAAAAGATTTTAATTTAATTTACCTGTTTTGTATTTTTTGAAATAAAAAATAACACCAATACCAAACAATATGTTACAAAATAATTAAAAATATTATTGTTATTATGGAAATTTCTTGACAATTTTCGAAATTTTCAAAAGTAACACATGTGAAATTATTTTACAAGCGTCACATAATGATATGAAAAGATGAGAAAGATATCAGTTAAATTGTGTCACAGTTTTTTAAAAATTCTATAATTATGTATCTTTTTTCTTTTTTTTTCTTCTAAAGTATGATAACATATTTCTTAATATCAAACTTTCAAGTTTCGTTCAATTTGAATTGAGAAATATTTTACAATTTTTTTTATCTCTCATTTAAATTCTCACTAATCATCTGTCACAGAAAGGATAAGGAACATAGAATAAAAAAAGAAAGAAAGAAAAACAACATAAAATAAATTCAATGATTACATTTCAAATATTACGAACCCCACTTTATTTCCAGACAAGTAAACTTGTCATTTTAACCTTTATCGAAATTTTCCTGTCTTTTATATTTTTCAATGAAAATTTCAAAACGAAAGAAAGAAATCCGTTATAGTGAAGGTTTATTAAGAGAAAATTGAAAGACATCGTGACATTTTTTTTTTTAAATGGTTAAATAAAAAGATTATGGAAATGACTATCAAAGGTATTATTTACAAGACGATTAAATTAGAAATTTGTATTTTTGACACATTTCGTTTTTGTGCTTGTTTTTTTTTTTTTTTTTTTGTCGCCAGTGTAATGATAACTAATGATCATTAAATGACATTAAAATCTTGGTAAATTTTTTATAATTTGAAAGTTTTCTTCTTTTTTTTTAATTATAAACGGTGAATTTTGCTTGGATTTCATCTAAATAATTTAGTTTTTATTATGAAAAATAAAAAATATGACGGCGACAATTTATTTAATTAAGAAAATTTTTGTTAAGAAATTTTTTTTGGCTTTGTGTAAAATGCTGGGAAAATTTCACAACGGTGAAATCTATTAAAAAAAAAATGAATTTTCTAAAAGAAAAAAGTGTATAAATCATTTATAATTTTAATATTAAATATTTTATGTCTAAGCATAGGATTTCAAAATTATTTAAGATATTAAATTTTACCCTTTTTTTTTATTTAACATAAAATCTTTTAGAAGTTTTTAAATTTTTTTCTAAATTATTAATTTTTTTTTTTTTTGCATAATTAACTTTTGCCTCTGAATAAAAATTGTTCTCTTTGTTCGTTTTCTAATGTTTTTTTTCTTCTTTTTTTTTTTTCACTTATGAGATGGAAAATAATCCTCATTAGTTTGACTTATAATATAAATTAATTATTCATTATTATGTACTTTTACCTATACTTTGGAAAATTTAAATTTACCACTACACTAAACAATTTCTAAGGATTAAATGTGCATAGTCTAAGCTGTATTTAAAAATTGTTGTATGTTTTCTGAAGTGAATACTTCCATTGTTTTATCAATAATAAATGAAATGTGCAAAATTTTATACAGTAAAGTGAATAAATAATATAAAAACTAAGTAATACTCCTATGTTTTGTTATTGTTCAAACATTTTGTATTTGAAGAGATTTAAAAAGCTCTGAATAATTTATTAGAATAACTTTAATTTTAATATCCTTACTCACTCTCGTTTTATGTGTACATTTTCAATCAATCTTGATAATTAGAATGAAAAAATCTTTTTCTTCTTCGAAAGTATCCGAAATTTTACATTTGATTTGTTCAATCCCTTCAACAAAAAAAAAGTTTTCTTACATCCGAATTATAAATTTAAATTATTTTTTTTTTTTTAAGGTTAAAATTTATGTTAACTGACCCATATATTTTCCCTAGAGTTTATATTAAGAATTTTTGATTATATAGAAAATTTATACTAGGATTTTTTATTTGTTTTGTTCTTGATAAGTACTCTCTAAGGTGTGATTAGGATAATAATCAAAAAATTTTAAAATTCACTCTACGTACAAAAATTACACATAAAAAATGAATTTTATTTGAATTCTAAATTTCATTTTAAATTTGTCTAGAAATATTTTGAAAAAAAAAAAATTTAATAAAGAACAGTTTTCATTTGATTTTAATTGTGAATAATTCCTGTTCTAAATAAAGGATTTAGAAAATAACTGCTATATAAATAAAAATAAATTATTTAGAATAATAAAAATTTTTTTTTATCAAAGAAAAATATTATTTTTCGACAAAAGGAAATTAAAAATAATTTTTGTTTTCATCGGAAATTTGACGATGTTAAAATCAACTTAATATTTCTTTTGTTTTATTCTCAATTTTATAGGAAACTACTCTAATTGAATTCACTTATGAAAAACAAAAAAAAATACAAAACAAACATTCACAAAAAACAAAAAACAAAAAAAACATTGATTAAAGTTTATTTATTAAATGAGTAAAATGAATGAAAATAAACTGTAAAAAGTACAATTTATTTGAAATGAAAACGATTTTTAAACTTTTTTATAAAATTCTCATTCACACAAAAGCTATAAATTCTTGTACTTCTTCGTGTTATATTCTCTAATTAAAAAGTATGAAAAGAATACGGTGCAATGATATGAATAGAAGAATGAAAAGAATATTTAAAAAAAAAAAAAAACATGAAAGAAGCTATTTTTCAACAACTCTTGGTTCAGTTTACAATTTAATAGATTTTTACTTCTTATTTTTTGAAAAAAAAAAGTATTTTTTGTTTTATTATTGAAAGTTTGTTTTACAAAGATTTCTTCTTTTGTTTTATTTTTTACATTTAATAAACTTCAAATATTGGTTCAAGTTTATTTTTTATTTTTTATTTTTTTTTTTTTACAAAAATAAAGTGTTTTAAATTTCAAAAGAAAATAATTTTTCAATTGTTAAAGTACGAAATTTCAATTTAAATAATTTTATTTTTATTTTTGGTTTTCATAATTACAAAAATTTACAAAGGATTGTAATTTTTAATTTTGATTGGAAGTTTGAAAATAAAAAACAAAAAAACAAAATTGTTTTATACTACTATTGTCTTAAAATTTGTTATTTATGGTTTTAGACTTTTTTAAGAAATAGTTTTCAATTTATTTTGGTTTTTAGATTCTTGATTTGTGGTTTAATACTGAATTTAATGTCAGATAATTTGAATAGTTTGATTTACAAAAACTATTTCAAGAACTTTTTACGATTGAAAATTTAAAAAAGAGCAATAAAATACTTTTCTGATTGTCGTATTAATTTTAGTTTAATTTTTTTGTTTAAGTTTTGAAAAAAAAAATTATTCAAATAAACTAAAAATTCTATAAAACTTTTCTGATAGTTTTTAAATAAAACATTGTTTTTTTTTTGAATGCTGATTTATTGTCGTTTATTTTGCAAACTTAATTTGAATTTTAGAAAATAAGACGTGAAATATTTTTTTAACCCATTCGCTGCCAGAAAATTAAAACGAATTTTTTTCGCTATTTTTTTTTAAAGAAAATTTTCATCCTCTCTTATCACTCTTATTTCATAATTTCCACTTATTCCGTGGAAAGTAACTGTTATTTCAAACTTATAACTTTAAGAATTTCAAATAAGACCCCATAACCTCCCCTATCTATTTTATCATCTTCATGTGTTAGAACCGTTCTGATTAAAAGTGCAATAATACTACGAGATATCTCTACTATACGTAGTGAAGGTATATGTATACACCTTGGGTGCCAGCTTCAAGATTTCTCATAGTTGGTATAGAATGGGTTAAATTGCTGTAATAAACGTTATTTTATTTAGTATTTAAACAAGGATTAATGGTAATTTTAACTTAATTTTCTTGAAAAAAGTACATTTTCTACAAAAGAAAGAAAACTACAAGAATTACTTAATTAAATTTGATTAATTAAAATCTTTTTTTATTTATTATTGAAGGTTCTACAATTTAAGAACAACGAAACAAAAACTCATTTTTTTTTTTACTTTTTATCAAGCTGAAAGTTTCGTAGAAAATAATGTGACAACATGAAATATGTATGTATGTATGTATCATACATATATGAATAAATTTATACAGGAAAAAAAACACAGGAAACTAAGTTTTCAAATTAAGCTTTTAAAAAATAACATGAATAAAAGTTTTTCAAAAAAAAAAAAGTTGTTGGTTTTATATCATATAGATAATTTTTGGTTTTACTATTTTTTGTACTCGAGTTCCACAGGAACTTGTTACATAATTTTAAAAGAGCTAATTAAAATTTATTATTGTTTATTTTGAAAAGTTTTATTTTTAACTTTTTTTTTTTTTTGCTTTAAATTATGTATGTTCAGAATGATATTATTTTAAGAATTTACAGTTGACGTACAATAAAATAAAATAAATTATTTTTTCTTTATTATTGTTTTTTACAAATTTCATAAATTTTTTTAGTGACTTTTAGCATGCTCTTCAAAAATTTACTTTAATTAAATATAGAAGATGTTTGATAAAAAATTAAAAAGAAAACTTCAAATAATTTCAGATTTATTTTGCAGATCAAATTTGGTATTTTTTTTATTTTTTATCTTTTACTATCTACATAAATATCGATCTATTTTTTTTTTTTCTAAATGTTTGAGAATCATGGCTACTCTGTTTATCTGTTAGTGGTTTATTTATGATGTTACTTTAAGAACTAAGTTAAGTGAGCTTTTTAAAGATTTTTAAATTAAATAAAAAGTACTTTTAAATTCTAATTAGCTTAAAATATAATCATAATATTTTTTTAAATGTTTTACAAAATTTTAATTGGTTATTTCAAAACGATATTTAAAATATTAACAAAAAGTACTTTTCAGCTCTATAAAACTGCAGAAATTATATATTTTCATTCTTTTGAAAGTAGAATTATAAATTATTTAATTGAATTAATTGGAAAACTTTAAATGATAGGAAAATATATTTAAATTTAATTATCATTTAAGGACTCTAGAAGATAATTGCATATTCAAAAATATTTTTATAAGTAATAATCTACTTTAAAATTTGAATATAATATCTTTAAAAAATTTTTTCTTACTAATACAATGTTTGTTGTAGTTATACATAATATTTTGTCAAAAGACTTAATTGATTTAATTAATCTGACAATGTGAACTACAACAAATGCTCCCACATGTATACAGTAATTTAATTGATAAATGTCATAAGAGATTTTACGAATGACTGAAAATTAAAGTTAAATAATTAATTCTTATAGTAAAGTGCATTAAACATTTTATTATGTAACATTTTTTTCTTCTTAATTTATAAGTAATGACCATAAAGTTGAAATGGTTTCAGTTGATAAATTTTGTAATTTATCATTTAAAAATCAATTCAAATGTTTTTTTTAAATATTTTCAGAAATTTTTTAATCTAAAACTAAATATCTATCTAATCTAACTATGTATTTTGTTTTTAAATATTTTTTGATTTCATTAGATATTTTACAATCAGTTTATCAATCTAAATCATTAAGCCAATTACGATTTTTTTTTTCTGTTTTACAGGATTGCGTTTTTACATTTTTATACAATAACAAATATTACCAATTCATTTCTAATCAATTCCTATTTTCAATCAAACGCATAATTTTGCTGTAAACATTTTTTAACACTTAAAATTTAGCAACTAATAAAGATATTTAAGAGTTCTTCAGAATTTTAACAAAATAAATTCTAAAGTATTAAAGTGGCTTAATTTATTTTTCAAGAGCAATACTTCAACTTCTATTAAAATATTTTTACATGTTATTAAAATTTAATGAAATTCTTATAATCTTGAAATTTAAATTTAATTGCCTTCAAAAATGAATATTCATCATTTTCGTTTAACAATTAAATTAGAATTTTTGAAAATAATTTTCGATTAGGGATCTTAAATTTAAAAAAAAAAAATAGGTAATTTAGTAGAAAACTTTAGTTTAATGAAATTTTAACTTTGATATTACTGTTTAATATTTTGTGTGACATTTGAATATTTTGTAATTATCCTTGAGGGATATTTGTGAAAATATTTGAAAATTTATTTATCTATAGCCACTTTAATTCTGTAAATTTTTTTTTTTCGATTGAAAAAATTGATGAGTAATTTTATAGTATTTTAAAAGATTTCTTTTTTTTAGAACTTTTTTTTTTTTTTGGAAGAAAAAGAATGGGACGGATTTGTCCCCTTACACTGAAACTTGTAAGTTTTATTGTGTAATTCATTTAGTTGTAAGAATTAAGTAGTTCTACTTCTAAGGAAAACCTAACCTCCTTCTTATCCTGTAGACCATGGTAATTCCAGGAGTATAGGTTTTTAAAAACTCATTTCACTAGTTTATTTTTTGTTTATATGAATTAAATTTAGAAAATAAATGAATTAACTAAAAAGAAGAAAAATTCATAAGTAATTCATGTGAGTATATATGTAACACATATTTGATAAAAACAAGTTTTAAAGGAGTTACTAAGAATAATAATAATACATACTAATTTCCTTAGACAAAAATCTCTCTATTTATATAAATTTATCTAATTAATTAAAAAAGTTTATAAATACAATATAATCTTTGAGAAAAAAAAACACATCCATACAACATGAAAATTTTAATATCCGTATGAAACTAATACTAATGTATGTATATCCTTTTTTTTTTCTCTATCTCAAAACCATGACTTATTTAAACTT
Source organism: Bombylius discolor (assembly GCA_939192795.1). Lineage (NCBI taxonomy): Eukaryota > Metazoa > Arthropoda > Insecta > Diptera > Bombyliidae > Bombylius > Bombylius discolor. The sequence goes on along the minus strand of OW584241.1, from coordinate 12,477,740 downwards.
TTCCCGCATGAAAGTTTTAAAAAAATATACACACAGCATACATTTTCATCTAAAAAAAAAAACACAAAATTACACACAAAGTATATATTATTATTGTTACACACCTGTATACGATAATTAATTGAAAATTATAAAATGAAAGTAGAGAAGGAAAAAAAATTTTGTTGTTTTGTTGAAAATTTTAATTAAATTGCAATTAAAAGTTTCACCTTTAATGTAAAACTTTTTATTGTTGTGGTGGTATTGCCTTTGTTATTTATTTGAATGACGATAAAAAAAAAAAACGGTATCCAAGGTAAAAGGTATAGTTTATCCTTTGTTTACAATTAAAATTATTATTTGCTATTTTGTTATTCTTGTTTTCTTTTTTACAAAAAGAAAGAAAAAAAAAATAAATTCAGAATATCTTGGATATCTATTATGAAGGGTGTGAAAAAAAAAATGAAATAATTATTTGAAAAGCTTCTTTTAGCCTTTTTTGTTTTGTACGAAGTTTTTTCTATTAAGTGCAGCGTGTTGTTTTATTTTTTTTTTTGAAAAATTTTGCACATTAACTGTAAAATGGATTGTAGACAATAAAATCTCTTGTCAAAATTAAGGAATTGTATATTTTCTCATGAAATTTCACACAACTGCTTTTCCGTTCGTGATTGAATTAAAGCTAATTTCGAATTCTGAAATTTTATTCGAAGGTTACCGGTGATTCTCATGTGTTTTTTGTCTTCAGTATGTATTACAGTGTTACTTCGGGTAGATGTGAAATGTCGAGCTAGCGGAAAACGTTGGTGATTTTTAAGTTTGTAACCAGTCACCTTTCTACATTCAGAATTAAATCCTAAACCTAAAATTGTGTTAGTGTTAAAAAAATAACTTATTTATACAAGTTTATTAAAGCTTTTTATTGAAAAAAAAATACGACTTTTAATAAAATAACACTAAGAACTTTCATATTATAGATTTTGGATTAATGCCAAAAAATTGAAATAATTTTCATTCGCATTAAATTGTCCTAGTTTACTAGTTGGCATTCGTTGTTTTTATACGACAGTTAACACATTGACATAATATTTCATGAGGAAACAATAAAATTATACAACAGAGGGTGGAATAACAAAACACACTTAAATCAAAATAAAAATACCCAGTAAACAAAATGATTCATAAGTAATTCGTAAAAGAATCATTTTAGCGAGCATATTGTTCGCTAACGATAGTTGCAAAAGACTCGTAAGTAATTTATGGAGCATACCATTTTGCACTTTTTTTACGAATTACTTTTTTAATTCGCAATAGAATCATTAATGATTCGTAAAATACGAATGTTTCGATTAAAATAAATTAAAAGTAATTAATTTACGAACGTTTTTACGAATCATTTGTAAGCGTATGGTTACGAGTAACTTTGTATTCGTATTTGACTTACATTTTACGAACGTTCGTAAAATGGTATGCAGGGTATTGTATTTTTCCACTGGAAAATATGTTTTTTTTTTGTATTTTTTTTTGTTTGTAGTTCAGTATTTTTTATTTAATTACATATATACATTTAAAAATTTTTAAATAATTTAGAAAAAAACAAATATTCCAGAACAAATTCTAGTACATTTTAAAGTTTTAATATTTTTTTCAACTTTAAATGTTTTTTCTTCATTTAAGAAAAAAAACAAAAAAAACAGAAAATCTAAAAGAGAAATCCATTTGCGTTAAATTGAACATTTGTTAGATAAAAAAAAAAAAAAGAAATTTAATCATAATGAGATTTAAACACAAAAACAAAATGTTTACGTAATCACTTTTTTTTCCTTTCTTTGTTCTTCCTTGTATCTATTATCTTATTTTCGAATCATATAACAGTTTATTATCTTGCTTTAATGGTAAACAGCTTGTTTTTTATTTTTATTTTAATGAATATGTAAATAGGCTTTATAAAATAATCTTGTATAATTGAAAACAATTTACGTAAATTTTCAAACAATTGCTAATGTTTTTTAATCATTTCACAACACAACTGTAAAACCGATAAAATAAGATATACATATTTTATATCTATTGTGAAAAATGTCCTACTGTGAAATTTGTTGTCGATCTTTCGTTATTTATATAATTTTTTTAGATATAGTAGGAGTACTTTTTTTTATAATTTTTTTTTTTTTAAATAAAATTCTTCGAAAATTGATTTAGAAAAAAAAACATAAAGCAATGTAATTCGATGTTTTAATAATATTAAAAGAACATACATAGGTAACCGATATTATGTCAATGGGAGATGTGATATTATTTAAGAAAAAAAAAGAAATAGAAATATCTTCTTGGATTTTCTGATGCAACAGGATGAATTTAAATTTTTGTTTTATATGAAAAGATTAATTTTTTGGTCCTTTTAAGGATCTTTGTTATTATACTAATGAGTGTATTGTTTAAATTAAATATCCTAGAAGTAATTTCTTCAGTATTTTTGAGTAAAATGAAATAACTCACAAAATGTGATTTGATTTACTTATGTTACTCTTGTTATTGTCCTGTGAAATTAAAATAATGAATTTAAAAAAAAAAAACATTCTTCAAAACAAAAAATCAAAAATTAAAATAAACTGTTGACGATTTGAATTTTAAATTAAATTTTGTTCTGACTATAGAATACAAATGACTATATGGGTGGAAAATTTAATTTTTTTCTTTTTTATTTTTTCTCAAAACTTATAGAAAACTTTAAAATAAGTTCAGTGTCTTTTTTTGGATTATTTATAAAACAATATGGGTTCTTGCTTGTGAAGATATTCCTTTTTTAGTATCAATTTTATATAATATTTTGTTTATAGAATCTAAGAAAAATGAGATTTATTTGAAATTAAATTATATGTTGAGTAAAAGATTAAATTTTTTGTATTGCTACAAAAAAATTAGATGATTATCATTTTAAAAAAGGCAAATAAAATTTTTTCTTTAAAAGAAATAATCTATGACAAATTTATTATTTTGTTTGTTTTTTAATTACCAATTTTTAAGAGGAATTTTTTTTTTAAATTCTAAATATATTCCATGACTTTTATAACAACAAAAACAAAATAAAAGCTTGAAAAAAAAAAAAAACTAATTTTATGGTTTAAAATGGAGTTTTTGTGAAATTCTAAAAGATATCATTTTGACTTTTGCATTTGCAACCATTTTTGCTAGAAGCATTTTAAACTTAGAGATAAAATAGAAAATTTCTCTAAAGCATTTTATAAAATAAAATTTACAATGAGGTTTATTTTGAATAATATTTTGAGTATTTATCACATAGCCTGAGGATCTGTATATAATCTGTTCAAATTATATCTCGATGAAAAATATTGTTAGTTTCGGTTCCACTCACAAATTATAGGATTTTTGCTAGATTTTCGATGATTAATAAAATAAAAAGGATTTCTAAATTTATGTATATTTCAATTTCTTATTTTCTTAACGAATGTAAAAAAAACAATAGCAAAAAATATTGATAAAAATACGAAATTTCTGTTTTCTAAATTTTGAAATTTTTGTCAATTGGACAAAAAATTTACATATTTATTTATTTCTTTTTTAAATTTGTTTTTATGTACTAAAATTCAAATTTTCTACATTTTGATAAATTGTATGTTTTTTATGTTTGTATTTTATTGATAAAATTGTACCATTTGACAGATCGATTAGAATTTAGCATTGACATGGATTTCTTCTGGCAGGAAAAAGGAAATTTCAAAATACTTATTTATTTTGATTCTAAATCAATCAAAGAAATTAATCAGGCGTAAGAAAATCTAAAATCATTCACAAACATTAATGCTGGTGATTTTCAGAATAAACAGTAGTTTTTTGTATCTTTTTTTTTTTAGAATAAGAAGAAAAATTTGCATAAAGTCTCTAAGAATATTCCATTGAATTTGTCGAACAAGATTTCTTGGTTTTTTTTATACATAGCCCTGGCACATGAAGATGTAAAAATGGACGTGAAAGTTAGGGAAAAAATAACTGTATAAATTAGGTTTAAAAATTGAATTCCCGCCCATTTCGAAAAAAAAAAAAAAATCATAAAAAATGACTTTCATGATAAAATCTTGAGGTTTGTAATATCCTGTCAAAATATGGCTTCGTAAAATAAAATCAAACTTTGTCAATTAAGACGTCATTCCCTCATAAATTTTTCAGTTTCCAATATGGAGCTTCAGTTAAATTAATTTATCACAAAGTATATAAACATTCATAACGTAATTTACCACAGACAAATGGTTGTTTCCGTTATGTTACATATTTATCAATTGGTAATTATGTATATGTGGAAAATTTTCAAGGAGATTAGGAAGTTTATTTAATTATTTTCCTACAAAATCAACTTAGATTTACACTTATCAACAAAATTTGAAATTTCACGATAATTTAATAAGATCCATAATATTTTTTTTTTTTATATTTTTAAAATATTTGCAAATTTGCTTATTATAAGAGAGTTGAAAGGAAGGAAGAGTTGTTTAATAAATTTTTAAATCACCGTTTTTAGTATGGTCTATACATACATATATGTATATTTTAAATATTTTTAATTTATATTTGTCTACATGAAGATAACATATTTTCTTATAAGTTCGGATTAAATATTATGTGTATATATATATATATATTTTTTTTTTTTTTGATTAAAACATTTATGGTGTATATTCAGTGGACGTAATTGACATAATTCCTTTTCCCGTCCTGAATTTTCTTTCCAAAAAAAAATTATTTACCAGCATCATTCATATTTTTTGGAAGACTTAAAAGTGAATTAATTAATTCTGAATTTCGTTTTTGAATTGGTCCTCCAATATAACCGCCATTATTGTAATATCTGCATGGATTTGTAGACGACGGATTCAGTGAGGTTAGCCAATTAATTAATTCTCTGGTATACTGTAAAATAAATTAAAACAAAATAGAAAAATACTATGAATTTTAAAAAATTTTCAATTTGAAAAAAAAATATATATATATACTTATTTACCTCTTTATCCAAATAACGTTCTTCATCGGGTGTTGGAAGTTCAAAACTTAGATGTAAACAAAAAGCTAGAATAAATAAAATTTGAACAATTGAAACGAATTTCATTTTTTATTTTAATATTATTTTCACTTTTTCTTTTATTTTATTTCTTTTTTTAAATTTCAATTTGTCGTTTTATCAGAATGAAAATTTCTAAACGAATGATGATTTATACTTGGGAAACAATCCTATTTATATGATTTCATGATTACAAGAATAACATAGAAAATTTTCTAATTTAAATTAGATAAACAAATTGGAGAAAAAACGTAAACGTAATACAATCAACAACAGTTATATACATAAGTATGTCAATTACAGATTCAATAAAAAAAAAATAAAAAAAAATAAAAAACAGAAAAATAATTTTATTTGCGTAATTTAGCAAATATATGTATGTAGAAAAAAAAAAAACAATGACAGTGTGTATTTAACGGAATATAATATTTTAAACCACAGGAAACTTTGTATTTACCTGACAAAAACAAATACAATTTCATTTTGTTCTATTTAAATGATTATAAATGTACTCTTTGGATTCAAAAAAAAAAAAGTAAAGAAATAAATTTAAATAATTTGTTTTATATTTTTTTTTTTTAATGTTTAAATTTAAATTAAAGTTGATTTCTCTTATTATTATTTTTTGGTACAGAATGTTCTATAGATTTTCAATACAAAAGTCAATTAACAGAATTGAGCCTTTTTGTTATTCATTTTTTGTATTTAATGTTAAATAAAAAAAATTACCATTAAAATAAAATGTTTTAAAAAATGTAATAAATAGACTTTTGTTTTTAATTTGTAGATTTTTTTTTTTTTTAGTTAATTAAAAAAAAAAGGTTGTAGGTTATATTTTTTTTTTATCTATGTAGAACAGTACAATAGAAAATTTTTTTTCACATATTTTTGTTTCGTAAAATTCTTTTTAATTATAAAATATAACTTTATGATACTTTAATAAAATTAGATTACAATTCACATGCACAACAATTTATTGTTCAATTTCATAAAATTTATATATATATAAAAAAATTAAAATAATAATGAAATGCAGTAAATAATAAAATTTTAAAAATATAAAAATAAAACATAGAATTGGACTTGTTCCACCAATATCTCTTTTCGGATGATTCAATAATCATAATTGGCGAAATTGTCATATGTATCATCATCACTGCCCACTGATATGGTTTTCAACATGTTGAACATTAAAACGAATCCTTTCATTTCTATTCCATTACACAGAATTAAATGTATCTATTATTAAATTTAAAATATTAGTTAGTGCAAAATAAATGGAAATTGAAAAATTTCTTAGCTTACGTTTTAAAAAGTCAGTTTTTAAGTTTTTGAATAATTTTTTTTTTTTTGACTAATTAATAATCTGTTGGTTGTTTGTAAAAAGGTAAAAATTTGATTTATCTAAAACAATTTTGAAATAATTCTCGTACATGCATTCAAATTATCTATAACGGCATTTATTCAATTTAAATTATATACGGTTTACTTATATTGTAGCTGTGAAAATAATTTCATATATTTTTAAACACTTATCATAAACAGAATGTTGTTTTTGTTTTGCTATTTTTCATTTAAACATTAGATTTAATATCTCTGTACACGAATTTTATGCATGTACAATTTTAAAATTTAAGGTAAAAGATAAAAAAAAAATAATTTTATCTGGGTATCAAAAATTTCATTATATAAAATTATGTATACATATCATAAACCACCATTATATAGTACATATTCCCACATAAAATACATTAATCACATATGTACATATATCACACATCCCCTGTGCTTATTAACATTATTTCTCATTTTGTATACAATTATGTGAATTAGTTAAAACTTTGTTTATATTATTATTTTGCGTTTTTTTTTTTTTTTTTTTTAGATAAAATGAATTAAAAGTAAATTTTTCAAAAGGCGAAAAAGAATTTTCCTTTCAAAAAGCATAAAATTAAAAATAAAAAAAAAATTTTTTTAGATAAAATAAAACACACTGACATACATGAAATGTTTAATATATTTTCATACATGGCGTAATTTAAATGTTCATTCCTGCCAGTATTTCATATATACATGCAAATTAATTAATTTGTTATCTCCGCTTTGTTAGCATAGCATTTTCATTAAAAATGAGAAGAAAAAAAAACAAAATTATATGAAAAAGATAAATGTTAATAAAAAGAGTAAAAGTTTTACAATTTATTAAAACAATCTTAAAATTTAATACAATATTTGTACATGTGTGTGTGTGTGTAAATTATCATTACACAAATAATAAATAATACCATAAGGATATGTGTGTACTTAAAAAAAAAAAAAAAACAAAAATTTATTATGAAAAATAAATAACGGTATAATTAATTAAATTTTGAAATTCGTTAAACGTATATTTACATTAGTAATTTTGAATTAAGGTAATTAAACTTTCTATGTGGTAAATAAATTCAAAAGTTCTGAAAGATTTTTGATTTATTTGTTTGTTTTTTTTATTTGGGATTTTTAAAAAAATTACTTTTTTTATTCATTTTTAAAAATATTAAAATTTTTGTTAGTTTTTTTTTTCTTCAAAATTTCATAAAAAATAAATAAAATTTTGAAATAGGTAAGCCAATATCTTAAATTATTATTTAAAATTTCATTATTTTAATTCATTAAAATTCTTTCATTAATTTTTCAGATATTCAGCAATCATAAATTTGAATTAAAAAAATTTAAAAAAAAAATGAAAAAAAAATAAAATAAAAATAAATTGTTCAAACAAAGATAAAAGTTTTTAATATGCGTACATATGTACATATATAGATACAAACTATAAAAGTTTTATATACATTAAATTATAATTTAAAAGCCAAAAACTTTATCTGTTGTGTTTTTTTTTTTTTTGTTGTTCAATGTTTCATATTCATAAGTTTTTATGCAATTTAAAAATAAAAATGAACAAAAAAAAAAATTTTATTTTATAAAAAATGTATACGATTATCTTAAACATAAATTACATTAACTTTCAAATAGAACCAACTTTTTCATAACTTTACGAAACTTTTTTAATTCTTTTATTTTCCTTTTTTTTTTGTTGTATCTTATTTTTCAATTTAAAAGGAGGAAAGGTTTTTTAAAAAAAAAAAAAAAATATTGAAATTTCTTTGGGAATTAAATTTATGAAAAATAAAACGAAAAAAGTTTTCTTATATATTTAACATTGTTGCAGTATTCTATTCTAGCAATCACATTTGGCAAATTATGAGAAAGGTCCTTAAATTTTTGATAAAAAAAAACGGTCAAATTATTTCGGAATCTATGAATCTGTATGTCTGTTGTCTCTTTGACTTTGTTATACTGACTGAGATACTTTCATAGTCAATCTTCCATATAGAAATTAGAACTATCATATCACAAATGTATATTTTGTCATCCAGAATACAAGAAACCTGAGGAAGATATAGTACATAACTTGAGTAAATCCTATTTTTAAAAATGTACGCCAATCTAAAGCTTCCAATGTCAGATGTCAGTGTATCGCAATTTTTTACTCTGTAACTTGAAAATCGTGAAACTTACACTTGTGGCTGACAATTCAATTATGGAAACCAGTATTTTAGATCTTTTATAGTTTAAAAATCACCATAATCCAGTTTATTGAATTTCTTAAGTACGTTATAATAATAAGAATTCCTTAAAATGACATTTTTTTCAACGACCAAAAATTCAATTTTTCTTTTATCTCGACATTGTTTCACATCCTTTTTAAAGACATTTGTTTTCTAGAAAATTATTTTGAATGAATTTTTCTATGTAAAACTTATCAATAATGGATCTAACGAAATTGCACTCACTCTTAATAGTTAATGACAATAAAAACAAATGATTTTTTATTCATGTTATACTTAAATTTCATTTGATTTCATACTGAAGAACCCATTAAAAAAAATATTAAGTTTTTCCAATATTAAATAAAATTTTTGCATCTTTTTTTTTGTTGAAATTTTCGTCCTTTAAATTTTTTTTTTTTAATGTTTATGTTATTACATTAAATATAATGTTATGCACTTAAACCTTTTAAACAGTACAAACAGTTTAAGTATTTTATCTGTCTTGTATGCAGAAGAAAATTTTCTCTACAGTCGTCTTTATAGTAGAAGATAATTCTTGTATCTGCAAAATATCTATATGCTATAGAAACGTATGTATATGTATAGTGAAATTCCAAAGGATTTCAATATTGTTTTTTGATAATATGATCTTTTATATGATAGTACATATGTACATACATATAAAATTACACTTTAAATATAAAATTTTCTTTAAGGCAAAATGGCACATTTCCAGGATAACAAACAATTTTTATCATATCAAACAAGTGCATATGATCTAATATACAATATATATATATACATACGTGTATCTTTCTTTATTTTATATGATATAATATTCTTTTAATAAATGAGAAATTATATTATCTCTGCATTCATATGGTGTACATGTGATATACTCGTACATATATGTAGGTGTATATAAATTCTAGACTATAAGAAAGAAGAAAAGTATCTTTGCATCATTGCAATGAATGTTTTAATCGATATTATGTTGGAATTTCTCTTTTTTGAAGTATTTAAATGGTATGTGAAAAATGTTTAACATTCCGAATGTAATTTTTATATTTAACCTCTTAATGCAAACGTTTTTGTTATTTTTTTTTCCGTTGTTTCTTTTGTAAGCCAAAGAATACAAGAAAAAAAGGTACTCACATCTTCTTTTCAAGAAATACATATAACGTAAAATAAAGAAAATTAAAAAATAAAAACGAAAAATTCGAATGTTAAATGGAAAATTATGTGTTTTTTTTTTTTGAATCTATTTAAAAAAAAAAAAAATTAAGAAAATATTAAATGAAATGTGTCAAATTTTTATGTTAAAATCTTTTAAACACTCAATTTCATTGAAGAATAAAACAAATATAGAGAAAAAAAAAAGATATATGAATAATGTTTATAAATTGAACAATAAAATGATAAAAATTCTATTTAATATTTATGAATTTATCATGATATTATTCGGATAAAGTCTTCTATTTCCATAAATTTATGAATTTTTTATTTGGCTTATGAAATACATGAAAAAAAAAAAGTATTGGTAATTAGATTGCATTGAGAACGTGCTTGATCTGCTAAGCAGAATTTTTTTTATTTTTCAGTTCTTTTTTTTTTTTTTTTCAAAAATGTAATGTAGTTATTTTTCGAACATAAGCTTTTTTCAATAAAAACAATATGTCGAAAAAAATAAATACAAATTGTCTTCAAAAGATAAAATCTATTTTTACTTAAAATACTTATGTACATATGTATAAAAAAGGTAGTAAAAACAAAATGATTCTTGTGCATTTTCTTTCTCTATAGTAGCATGAATTTACACAATATACGAGTACCAAAATAAGGAAAATTTTTATTGCATACCTTTTATGCAAGTAAAAACTGTTTCTGTTTTTTTTTTATCTATAGTAGCAGTGCAGTATAATGTGTAAAAAAGAATCTTAGTTTTAATGGTCTTGAATATTTATGAGATGTTTTGTTACACATTGTATAACTAAGTCTTTCCATAATTATGTGTTAATTTATGAAGAATTTTCAATGTACATATTCACTTCTGTTCGTACAACATTAAAATGTTCTTGAAATTTTCTTTAATTTTTTTTTTTTTAAATATTTTTAAACCCAATTTTCTTGCACGATTTTGAAAAAAACGAAAAAATAAAAAAATTCTAAAACAAAGAACTCAATGGAAATTTTTGAATGAATTGTACTTAGAATTTATTTTTCACAACTAAAATTTAAAAAATAATAATAATAAAATAAAAAATAAATAAATGAGAGATGAAAATTTATTACACAACATCATTTCAATACAGAGTATAATTTTAAATTTCTGAATAAAAAGATGGAAAAATTTGAAATATCCTTTAAATTTATTGTGTCATTGTGTTAAATAGATACTACTTCAAAAAATAAATAGAAAAGCAATATGAAGTTTATAACTGAGAATTTTAAATGTACATTTTGTTGATGTGTCCTATTTATCTATCTTTCGTTTCATTGAATTCATATAATAATACCATTTTTTGGGATTTTTGCCAGAAATTCTGGAATTTATGATTTTTTTATTTTGAAAAATCGAAAACTGATAAATATAGAAAGCAATGTTTTATTTAAATTGCAAGTGGTTTTTTTTATATACGAGTATATATGTACTTACATAAGATACTAGAATTCAATGTATTCCTCAAGTTTTATTATTTTAAAATTTATTTGCAAAAGTATTTTAGGAATATATGATTTCAAAACAATATACGGAGCAGTAATTTGAATAAGAATATCTACATTTGAAAAAAAAAAAAAAAAGAAGAATGAAGTGAGAATATTAAAAAAGTATCTACTATAGGGTAACGATATTACTTTAGAAGTTTAAATGAGTTGTTTTTGGACGAAATTTAAGCTAGAAGGTTTTATTAGACTTATGCAGTGTGGCTTAGGTATAATAACATATAAGCCAGAATATTTATTCTGTGCTAGCATTTATCCATTTATTTTAGAAAAAATAACTTTCCTTAGAATTTTCACTAAAATTTTGGGAAGAAAATTTAACATGTGCAAGAAAGTAAAAAAAAAACATAGAAAAAGATTTCTTCAAGTAACGCTACATCTTGTTTTCCTGTTTTGCGCTTTTAGTTTTTTGAAGGAAATTTTCAAAAAAAACAATTTTTCGAACTTTTTTGAAATTTTTGAAAAACATTTTTTTTTTTAAAATAGTAGAATTTTTTAAAAAATAAGATAAGAATTCTTTCGATATATTTTTTTAATCGCAAATTTATTTTCGTGTTGTCGAAATCATTGAATAAAGATTCTCTTGAAGTGTTCGGGAAACGCTTCATTCGAAGTTTTCTACGAGATCTTTCTACAAATGTCCACGAAAAGCCTACCAGAAGACTACTTTACTTTTACAGCTACCAAGCCAAGGTAACTGGCCAAAGTACCAAATTTTCATTCTTTATAATTTATACAGTAAAAATCCCACCTACGAGGAAAGTCATTCATTATTTACAAAAAAATTTAAAATTTTGACTAACCTCAACTTTACAGAAATAATGCAGAAATTTAGAAAAATCGCTCATTCGTAATATGTATCTCCGATATATATGGAGTGATCTGTGTAAAATATAAAATATATAAGTACATATGTAGGTTCTCTGAACAAAGTTATAACCGTTCAAAGGACTTTTTGACTGAGCTTTTATGTCTTATTAAAAATAACTAAAAAATTTAAAAAAAATAGTAAATCTAATCAAGAACCAAAAATATGTAAATAAATTTCTGTGGCCACATTCACAAACCGACTAAGTCTGAAAATGTACTTTTGAGAAAAATTTATTTGAATGTTCGATTTCCAAAGTCAAAAAGAACCAACATGACTTAAGCTGTTATGTTTTTGATCCATAACTTTTGAAAAAAATTAGACACAACAACCCAATTTTGACAGAACAACGAACGATGGTCTAGATGGTATCAGCTAAATCAACTAAACCAAATTGAAAGACGCTGTAAAATAGAGTAACATTTTTCAATATCAAAAACTAATTATTTTCAAGAGAAAAATTGAAGAATTTGATGTTTTTCATGTTTTTTTTTTGTATACAAAATGAAATTGTATTATATTCATTCAATTTTCCAGTGTTATGAACATAATTCTGAAAATATTTAAATAAATTTCATTAAATTCAAAAAAAAAAAAAAAAAGACGCAGTAATAATGGAATTTTATATAAAAAAAAAAATATTTTAAAAAATATTCAAATATGAAAAATGTTTAGTGCAATTTAACCAATCTAACTATTCTATTTCACGATTCATTTATGTTTATATGAACCATAAAAATACTTGTATATCAATAAAAAAAAATCATTTGAATAAAATTTCATAAGTACCCTTCGAAATGAAGTGCCAAGTAATTTAATTTAATTTTTTAGGCTTAAAGGAATAAAAAAGCACCATATTTTTTGTATAAATTTAATAAAAAAAAAAATTCTATTACAGGAACCCAATTTGAATTCAGTTACCGGGGTAAATTGGTGAGTTAAATAACAAAATTTTAAGATTATTATAGTGAAATGTTAGGTAATTTAACATATTTTTTTTTTAAATCAACCAAAGAATTATTAACCACAGCTAGTCTGTCTGATTTAATTTAACAAATTTCTAGTTTTGAATTTTTTTTTCTACATTTACTTCACTTTTTCGCTTGCAAAAATTTTCCAACATTTTAATTTAAAATTTTACATTTTCAAACATCAGCAAAAAAATAATTTATCAAAAAAAAAAAAAAAAACCGATTGTATATAAAATAATAATTAAAACATTTTGAAACTTTTCTCTGATGAATAAAAAATTGCAAAAAAAAAAAAAAAAAAAAAAGAAAAAGGAATAAAAATACAATAAAATGTGTACCATAAGTTTTGGAATTTTTCCAAAAACATTTATTGCTCTTTTTTTTTTGTTTTTGTTTTTGTTATTTTATTCGTAACACTTTTTTTTTTTTTTTTTTAGATTTTCAAGTCAGACATAATATTTTTCATTCAACAACACCAATAAATCGATAAAGTTATATTATAAAAAATTATTAATAAATATGAAAATTTTTAATTAAAACAAAATGGAGATGTTTTTTACCTAAAAATTTATTAAAATACTTTTGTGAATGGAAAAAAAACAAATGAATTTCCAATTAAAGGAGCAAAAATTTATTATTGAAAAATTGAAACAAGTGAAATAATAATAACAAAAAAAAAAAAAATAATAATAACAATAATAAAAAAATAAGAACTCTAGAAATGGACTACGAGATTTTATCAAAAATTATTGAGTGTAAAGTATCCTTTTTACCTTTATTTTCTATCTTCATGTGAGATTTTATTATTTTTTTTTTTCTGTTAAAGAATATTTTAAAACTTTGTAAGATTTGTAAATAAAAAATATCTAAGAAAATAAGAAAAAAAAAATTGTATTTCAAATGCAAAACTTTTATAAATAATTATGTACAAAAAAAACAAAAAACAGAAACTTCCTGACTTCAAACAAATCAGAACTTAAAGGATATATAATTTCTTTGAACTCAAAGAACTTTCTAAACATCCTTCCTTGAAGTATACATACATATATACATACATATGTATGTATGTACATATATGATGTGCTAAAAGTAAAAACTTTTTTTATTGCATACATTTTCTGATATTTTATAGATTGTAGTAGTTTTTTCTTTTCCTTTTTTTCCACTTACGAAAGTGTTTCTGGTCTCTGATATAAAATATCCTATATATAGTTAATGTATTTAAGTTTTCTTGTATGCTCTTCTCTCTTTAATATCCTTTTTTTTTATTCTTTTGATGTATCTTTATGGCTACTTTGAAAGAATAAATTACTGTTGATTGAATTATAATTGAAACTTTCTTTTATGCTTTAATTTTCAGGTACAAAATAAAAAAAATTTTCATCGTTAAGACAATAAGGATATTTTTTTACATAAATTTGTTTCACTCACATGGAAAAATTACGTTTTTAATTTTAACTTTAATAAAAAATCTACTTTTCTTGAAAATAATAATTTATTTTGAAGGAAATTTAAAGTTATGTACACATTCTGATATTCTCATATATTTGAATCCTTCTTATAATATACATACATGAAATGCTTATTCACTTAAAATGAGAAAATATTTACTCTTAATAAAAGAACGCACATGTATGTGTATGCATATATACAAATATCCTTATTATTTGTACTATTGAACTTTAATCATTTTTCAATAGACTATTTTCCAAATCATTGAAATATCAATTCACATTCAAAAATTGAAAATCAACACAAATAATATGAAATGAAGGATACACAAAGAGTGTTATTTAATCATTTAAAGTTTTTGTGTGTGTTTTTTTTTAACATTGTCGTATTTGATGAGATTGTTTGATAAAATTAACATTATTTGTAAGTATGAATGAGAAAATGACATAACATGAATATCCTTTTTAAAATCGAGTTCTTTAAAAAACAAAAAAAAAAGGATTTTCAAAGAAGAATAACATAACCTTCTGGAAAAAATTGAAATGATTTTGGGACAAAGTTATTGAATGACTGTCGAAAATGTCAAATCAATTAACGAAGATCAAACCCCTTTTTAATTTAATTTTTTCAAAAAAAATTTTTAATTGTTTAATTCTTTAGTGTCATACAAAATTTAAAATAATGATCCTTGAATAATAAAAATAAAAATTACTTTAAAAATTTAATATTAAATTTCAAAACAAAAACGTATCCATATTATAGTCGAAGTAAAACTATGTATGTATGTCACTTGTACATTGAAAATATAAAAAAAAAATAATTTTTTGAAATTATATTTTATATAATTGGATCGCCCATTTTATGATATTCTAGTGAATATTTATATCCTCCTTTCCCCTCATATCATTATATAAAATTTATGTAAAATATATTATAATTCAGTTTGTCTCTTCCGTATTTAAGTTTAATGACGACATCCTTTTTAAATCTTTTAATTATTTTGGAATTATACGATGAAATATATTACTGGCGCCATTTTGACGCCACAACATCGTTATTTTCACTACAAAAAAAAAAAAAAAAAAAATCGATTTTCAAAAACATTTTTACCACCACTATGTACTATGATGTAATTTTACTCTATCCCAGGCTCCAAGTCGACTATATTTTGTTATTTTGGTTGTTTTTTTTTTGTTAATTTTTATCAAAGTGTAATAAATTGTTTATGTACGGAGTGGGTTGTATGTGTGTGTAGGAAAATAATGATTTAATAATTTTTGTTTTCTTGTTTTTTCATGATTGTTTTCTTTATACTGTTTTATTCTGAGTAGAATTTAATGGTTTTTGTGTTTTTCTCTGTTTGTGATTATTTTTGTTGTCAAATTAAAGTGTAATTTAAATTGACTCATTCCTTTAGTTATGTACATTAAACATTAAAGTATACACATTCTGAAAAAAATTAAAAAACAAAAAAAGAAACAGTAATAACAATAAAAAATAAAGAATTTATTGTATTATAAAAAATATGCTTTTTTTTTTGATTAAAAAAAAAATAATAAAAATCCATACTGAAGCGGAAAATACAATAAAAATTTTGAATATCCTTAATTAAAAAAAAACTATTCTTAGTTTCCATTTTTCTTTCTAATCACCGGATAATGTATATAGTGTTGTAATTTGAGCATTTAACAAAGGATGTTATGACAAAAAACAACAAAAATGAAATTTAGATAAAATAAATTACACAGAAGGGTATCACGTTACATGTATTCTATTAAAGTTTATTTACTATGTGATATGGTTTTTGCTTGTACATATAAGAATGATATATGTATGTATGTAGTACATATATGAAACCTGAAAAAAAAACTAACTTACTATGTATTTTTCTTCCTTAAAGTATTAAATGTAGTGAAAAATACGAGAAATTTAGGCGAGGATTGTATCTGTAAATTTTATTTTGGCATAATTAATATCTGTTTAAAAAAATATCATTTTTTGATTATATAAAAATGTTATATCAAATAATTTGTCAGTTTTAGACCGTTAAACATTGATGTATATCTTACAACATAAGAAAATTAATTAAAAAATCTGTTTGAATTGAAATAAAAATACAAATTTTATCTGAAATATTTTTTAATTTATTTAATTCATATATCGCGAATCTTATTTGAACTTTCAATACAATTAATTTTTAAATTCAAATCAATCAATCAATTGTTATTTAGCAAAATAATTACATATTTCTTCTTATCATGATGTTATGTAAGATTTACCAAACAATGAACTTTGAATCTTCATCATCAATTAATGTTAGCACATTCATCTATCTTTTTAAATTCAATCTAAAGATTTCCTGTTATTTCATGAAATATTAATCTTATTCACCTACAGAATTTTTGTCAGTCAAGAAAATTAATTATAAACGTTCTTAAAATTGATTTTTTTCGATTTTAACTTTTTAACATATAAATAGAAAGTAAAATATGAAGTAGAGCATATCTTTTGAATGTAGTTTTCTTCTATTCAAAAATAAGTTTAGATTGTTTTTTTCAAGTTTTTTAAAAATTAATCCTAAAAACGTATCTTTAAATTCCGATTATTTACAGGGTCTTTCAATAAAAAAAGATAATGATGGAACTATGGAATGATGGTACAACATATAATTGAAATTAATTTCATCCAATTTTGGCTACAAACAATCTCTGAGCATTAACAGATACCACTCAGCATTCACCCTGTAGTTGCATCACTCTATGATGTTAGTTGCCACCATGCCATAAATCACACCGTTTACAGAAATCTTTTAAGGATGTAAAGGCTTCTCTTGAATCTCCTACGGATTTTTTTCAAAATCGAAAACAATTTTCCATATTAACGAAGCCATCCAATCAAACACGAACTTCATTCAAAAAGATTTTTTTTTTTTTTAACCAAAATTAGGATCAATTAAAAAATGTTCATTAAATTTTTTAATTATTACCAAACGTTGTTGAAGCGTCATGATGATTTTTCAGAATTCGGAGTATACTGTACTGAGCACAAATAACATCTATTGACATATTTTGTAACATTTCTTTCTAGTGTTTCCACCATGTCATATTCAATACATATCATTCATATTGAGTAACCCTGTACTTAAATTTTATTGTTACTTTTTCATATAAAAAACATTGCAGTTAGATTTTTAAAAACCAAATTGATTTTTCTTTAAGAAGATTTATTCTTTTCATACATAAAATGATAAGCTTTTTTATCCAATAAAATAACAACCATGTAATTGCTACTCCAATGTTATCATCTTTCTTTTTTTCCAGGATAAGAAAATAAAAAAAGAAGCTTTTTACAAGGATTTTCTTATTATGTAAGAATTATATTTTTCTTTCATAAATATGTATTATATTTGACATAAATCGACAAACCCTCATCATCTATTTTATTTATGTTTAATAATCCTAAAAGATAAGGAAAACAAAACTGAAAGATAAAATTTAAGGTTTCTATTTTACAGTTACAATCAAAATGAAATCAATTGTAAAAGTTTTAAAACACAAAAAAATAAATAAAAAAAAATAAATAAATAAATACTAAATTTTATATGAGAAAAATTTGATGAAAAAGTAAAAATTATTTAAAAAGAATAAGCTGAATTTTAGAACGCCTGAAAATGTATTGTGTGCGGTATTAATACCGTTTCCAAGCAAAATAATATGTTGGCTACTCTGATGCATTGCATCGAAGATATTGTATCTATAAGTTCCTTTACATATGAGTTAACGGTGCATTCATAATAATTAATCATTTTAAAACTCTAGACACTGTTACCGCTTCAAATTTTGACGTTTGATTTTGCATCGAGATGGTATTGAAATGTTTTGAAACTCACCCATCTTGAATTATTGTTTCGCTTTTGAAAATTTCCTTGTAAATATTTACGACGTTACTATTAAAATTCCAATAAGATTAAATGTTAAAAATTTAAAATGGAACATTTGTTGTTTATTATAAATGATTTATAAATTTATTGAAGTAAAATGACATTTATATATTTTTTTTTTTTTTTCAAAATGAATTTTGTAGAAAGTAAGCATTCTTATAAAAACCAATAATTTCAAAAAAAAAAAAAAAACCGTTAAAGTACCTAAAGCAAAAATAAGAGATGTATTTGTTCTTTATCGATTTATTAATTTAGAATAGTTTCTTGGTCAAGGTCATCATCCACATTGGAAAATTTATATTTAAAGTCATGTAAAAATTAATTATTTTTTCTGATGTATTAAAAACTTGTACGAAAATTACTCAATTATCACATATGTAAGAAAAATTACCAAGAAACTGATATCTAATATTTTTGAGTAGTATCTGAAAATTGAATATTTTTTATTACTGTTTAATACTTCTATTTGTAGTCGTGTGCCACAGAATTTATCGAAATATGTATAATTTTTCAAATATTTTTTTTTTTCAATTATATGTATTTACCAATTTCACATATTTTGTTTGATTTTCTTTTTTATTTTTTTTATTTTCATCTACGTGAAGTCTTTTATACAACCAAAATTGAATTTCATTTTGTATCTATTTTAATAAGCAGAATATTATGTCAACAGGTGAAATTTATACATAATTTAACAAATAATTTTCATAAATAGTTTATTATAGTATCTACATATATTACTTTTTTTTTTTTTTTTTTTTTTTAGTTAATAATGCATTATATATTCATATGACGTCATTGTAATGCAGAATTTCTTATGCCTTGCGCAAATGTTGTCTGTGTTGTGTTTATGAAGTTTTTTCATCAGGTACAAATTTGAAAGCTTTTTTTTTATTTATACATATATATGTATGTACCTACGTATAAAAATTTTATCGCTAAAATTATAGTTTCACATTTTGAAGGTTGAAGTTCATATAATTTTTCAAATATGTTTTTTTTTTTTGCAAATGCAAGAAAGTTGTAAAATATAAGTTCACATTTGCAATTTCTATATATGTACGTATAAAATTTGACCTATTTTCCCAAAAATCCGTAAGACTGTAATTAAATGAATTTAAAAAAAAAACGTAGTTTTTTAAAAAAAAAACTTTTTACAAACTAAAATAATTTTTATTTTTTAAAAATACTTCTCTGTTGATATTCAAAAAAAAAAAATTTACATTTTAAAAAGAAAATATTTAGAGAAAGAAAAATGTTAGTTTGATATTCCTTTTTTACTTCAAATTCTCATTAATTTAGAGGAAAATACCCAGTAACGAGCACCCTTAAGGAAAATTTTTGACTTTTTCCTTATACCACGGTTAAAGTATTTGATAAATAATTCCAACCAAGAGTAAAATCAATTTTCTGAAGGGTCTAGATTTGCAATTTAACGCAAAAAATATGTTTTTATTTCAGTAAAAGTATTAAAATTATGAACAAAACTCAAAATTCGTGAAGACCAGTAACGAGCACCCTTTTCGCCAGTAACGAGCACATGAAAAGAGCCAGTAACGAGCACTGCCAAAAATAAAATATTTTAATAATAAAAGTGTTATAAAGTGCTAGAAATTAAGTTTTAACTAATTTAAAATGTAATTTCAAAAAAATTAGCTATTTATCGCTTTTTTTTAGTAAAATATAAAGGAAATAAATATTCATCTCCTTAACGAAAACGTAATATTCATCTCCTTAACGAAAAAATCAAGAAAAATGCCATTTTGAGTAGCACTTTTTATTTATTAGAATTATATTTAAAATAAGAGTTTGTAATGATAAACCATCCACGCATTGCAAGGATAACATATTTTTCTAAGTATGTAGCAAATATTCACCTGTATTTTTATAAAAATATCTTAGTTATAGAATAAAATAAAGCCAAGTGCTCGTTACTGGCGGAGTGCTCGTTACTGGGTATTCTACCCTACTTCTTTTTTTTTGTGAAACTGTAAAGCATTCCTGTGGTATTATTTTTTGTGTATGTATTTTGGTTTTGTTATTTTTTAAAAAAAAATTCCTTTTATCTAAATTTCATAGTTTTAATTTATGAAAAAAAAAAAAAAAAACATTTGTGTAACACAAGAAATAATGTATTTGAAAAAGTTCATAGTTTTTACAGGAACTCATTAAGAAATGGTATAAATGAATTTCCTGATGATGCTTTTTTTTTTTTTGTTTAAAATAAATGTGTGTTTTTAAAATAATGAAAACCATGGGAAACGTTCTTTCTTTTTTGTTATTCTTTTTTTAAATTTTTTCATCTTTTATTTAGCTAAAATAGAAAAAGCAAATATGCTGAATACCGAGATATTTTTAATTTTATGAAAAATTGTGACAACTTAACAAATTTTCCAACATCAATAAATAAAGTGTTGCGATTTAATTTAGGATTAAAAATACAACAAATAAATATAGAACAGGAAAATAAAATAAATAAAATCTAGATAAATAATTTTCTTAGAAAAATAATCTATGTAATTAAAAATTGTTTCAGGTATACACCCGAAGTAATTTAAAAAAAAAAAATTGTTTTAATTGCAGTTAATGTAATGAGTACTGAATTTTCTATAAATATTCAAAATAAAGTAAGATGAGAATAAATATTCTTGATTATTATCGTATATGTGTGTGTGTACATATTGAAAAAAACCATGATAGTGCAATGGCATTTATTTTTTTTATCACATGTCATAAAAAATAAATACATAAATTAATGGAATTTTATAGCAGAACAGATGATTCATTTTAATAAGTAACAAGATTAGAAAATAAAATACATATAATCAAGATTGAGTTGTATTAGAAGGATTTCATATAAATTTTTTATGAACGTAGAAAAAATATAAATTAAATTTTTTAATATCTGAAAAATGAAAATTAAAATTAGATGCAGATTATCGCACGTTTCGACGTACATAATCTTTGAATTTTTCTAGCAGCTCGAATATACATCTTTGTTTTAAAATTTTAAAAATAAATTATTGTTTTATATTAATTCAAGAATCACAAAAACATTGAAAAAAAAAACAAGGATAAACTGGGAGATTAAAAAACAAATGTAAAATATGTTAATTTTATCCTATGATCTACTTCTTCAATGGTCTATCGTAATTTATCAAATATTCAGCTCAAATTGAACCAAGACCTCCTACTTTAATCTTTGATACAGCAATTAAAACTTTTCTATATTTTCAAGAGAACTTTTCAAAGTTCAAATTT
Organism: Bombylius discolor; assembly: GCA_939192795.1. Taxonomy (NCBI): domain Eukaryota; kingdom Metazoa; phylum Arthropoda; class Insecta; order Diptera; family Bombyliidae; genus Bombylius; species Bombylius discolor. The sequence goes on along the minus strand of OW584241.1, from coordinate 12,455,881 downwards.
TTCAAATTTAAACACATCCTTACACATATTATTTCAAAAAATTATTATTATCTAAAAATATAACCTAAATAAATTTTGTAATATTATATTTTAATGGATATTATGTTGTTGAGTATATATAAAGTTTTTGTGTGTTTATAATCACATATGTATAATATCCTTAAAGAGATTAAATTTCTTTAAGAAAAGAAGCGCATGATCTATTTCTTGATTATTTTCTTTAAAAAAGTAACGAAAATAATTCTAAGATATTTTTTTTTTTACATTCTTCTTATGTTTATTCTATATGGAAAGCTCATTTCATAAAAATAATATTTTAAGTACATACTTACTTAGAATTTTTTGTGTACAAACAAAAAAAAAACTGTTCATTTTACGAGTAGACCGTTTTTATTATTAGTAAGGTCAAAATACCAGTCATGAGCATCCCTTAGGATTTTTTTTAAACTTTATGGGATCACCAAAATAAAAAAAAACAAACAAAAATAGAGATATTTTATTGTAAAATATAAAAAAAAAAAAATTTAAAGAAAAATATGGTTATAATGCTTCATTTTGGAGCGTTAATGTGTGATGTGATGTTATGAGGAAACATGGGAACTCTACCTTATCATTTAGTAAATAAAGATAATAAAAGACAATCTATTCATTCACGTATTCTTTAAATAATCACCTCCATTGTGAATTTCGACGGAAGTGGAACCACTATAATTCGATCGAATTTTGCTAAAGAAGTAAAAATGTAGGTACTAACAATATTTGTTCGAATACTTTCCAATCCTTCAGGACTCACAATGGAGGGGAATAACTTTCATTGTTTTGGATTTTATGAATTTATTCAATTTTTTAATTTATAAAACACTTTAATAAAAAAAAGTGTCATTTCCTTAACAAATACAATCAAGCCAATAGGCTCGTAACTGGTATCATTACCTTTTATGATATATATGTATGTACATATTTGTAGCTGTACGACTCTTATCTAGTCATCAATCTTTTCTTCGATACCAAATATAATTACAGATGAGAAAAGTGATACGATGATAAGATAATCTTTGTTTATGTACTTTTTCACTTACGATAAATGTTTGTTTTTGAAGAAAAATAATTATGTTCCACATAGCACGTCAATTTCATTCTACATTGGTTTCACTTTAAGAATTTTTACTAAATAAACTTTATATGAATGAAAAAATGTAATTTGAGCGAATTAATCTTCATTTTCTTATTTGTTCCGGTAGTGTCATATAAAAAGCAAAAAAATTCAATTTGAACTATTTTTTAAAAAAATTTTAAAAGTGTATAACTAAAAATTTTTTCCAATTATTCATACCATATAGCTTTTACCTTTTCTGATGCATTTTACTTTTTGTTTGATCAAAGGATTTAATTCTCTTTCAAAATTTTCGCTTAAAAAGATGTCAATTGATTAATTTATAATTATTATTAATTATGTATATAACAGGTTCAATAGACACCAAAAAAAAAAAAAAAAAAAAAAAAAAAAAAATGATGTTAATGCTTTCCGAGAAAAATGTTCAGAAAGATTTTTAATTAAAAATTTTCTTCTGAAAGGGAATAATTCACTTACCAATTTTCATTTTAAATTTACATTCACAGTTAATTTCCGGTCAATTTTTATATTTATATTTTTAGTTAGCCATAATTGGCAATATCAATCGCAGCATGTCGCCTTAGGCAATTTTCATAATTATAATTATTGGCTATCAAATTATAGTAAACATTCAATTTGTGTATTGTTCAAAGCAAAAAAAAAAAAAAGTACATACATAAAAACACGGAAATGCATAAATTTAACCCTCAATTTGAATTTATAATATAAAAGTAGAAGAAAGTATTTTTAAAATTAAAAGAAATGACAGTGATTTATTAATTTTTGCAAGAAAAAAAAAACTGGTTCAATCATTCAATCAAAAACTTTTTGAAGTTTGAATTATTTGTTTACACTTGAAATTAACTTAATAAAATAAAAGTTAAAATTACACATAACGTTTATTCATGCACGTATATAGCCTTGATTTACATATTATTAACATAATTTGAACTATGAAGTCCTTAAATTTTTATTTTATTAATTTGAAATTTATTTTATTTATATTTTTTTTTTTTCAATACATTGAAACTATTGAAAGTCTTTTTATTCACATTCATAATTAAATTGTTAAAATACTTTGAAATTAGAATTTGATATGATAGATTTTAAGGGTTATGTTTTTATGTATATATACATGTTAGTAAAACATATCTATCAAAACATTTATTATTCATATATATTTTCAATTTAATCAATTGAATTTAAATTTGCATTCATTAAATGAGAGAGTAAATATTCCAAAATAAACAAACCATCTGTTTTTATTGACTTTCAATATACATTAGAATAATTATGTAAATGGAAATTTGAAGAAAAAATAAATTCAACTAATATAAACAATATATTTAGATAAATGTATCTTGTTTATTAAATAACTGGAAATTTTGAAATTATTATTTTTTTTTTTTTTTGTAATAAATCAACCTCTTTTTATTTTACATTTAAAATCATTTTCAAAGATTTTTATTAAAAATTTTGATAAAAACAATATAAAATCATAAAATAACAACTACCCGTTATTTAAAAAAAATTGAAAAAAATATTTGTACTTAATTCATACCCCTATCAATCTTCTTTTATGTCAAATAGATTTATAAAATATTTAAAAAAAAAAACAATCTTTTGTTTGTTGTTTTTTTTTCGTTCTTATAGTTTAAAAATATGACAGAGAATTTATTCTCTTCCTAAAAGTTTTATTTATTTTTTTTTTTCTTCAATAAAATACGAATAAGATGTATTTTATCTGAAATTTTAATTTTTTTTTTTCTAATAAAATAAAAAACTGTATAAAATGTTTATTCTTCAAGAAAAAATATCTATTTTTTTTTTTCTTCAGAATTTCTATACTCCATTTTCCGTTCTTAAAAATAAAATGTAATCCATTACAAAAATACTTTATTTCCTTGTTTTAAAAAAAAAAACAAAATAATAAAAATTAGATTTTATTCTTCATCATTTTTCCATAAAATTTCAAATATTTATATATGAGAAAAATCCTTAGATAATAGTATTCTAATATTTAATTTTATAATAGAGAGAAAAATATTCATGTATGAATTTGAAAAATTTTCAAATTTATTTAAATCTTTAGAAATGCTTTTAGACAATAAAAATGTCAAAAAAAAAAAAAAAAAAAAAAAAAAGTAAATAAAAAAAATATTTAAATGGACATTTTTATAAAAGCACTTTTTCTTATTTGTCATGCCATCTGAATTTTACTCATATATGTGTACGAAATATGCTGCTTGAGTAAACTTTTCGAAAAATTGATTTCGAAAAAAAGAAATTGAATAAAATTTCAAATATTTATCATATTATTTAAACTACAATAAAATATGTAACAAATCTATTAGAAAATTTGTATTTTCTGAATGTCATGCATATTTACCATTATTCAGAAATTTATAGATACACACAATATCATTGTGAAACTGTATATTAACACACTGTATTTGCAGGTTACTAGTTAAGCTCTACCCTTTACATGTAGCAGGAAAAATTCCATGGAACTTTAAAAAAAAAATCTGCATTTTAGAAAACATGTAGTAAATATTAAAATTAAAAAATTGAAAAAAAAATTTGAATTTAGACAAGTATTTAGGATATTTAGGAATTTAGGAAACCCAATTCACCGTTCAGCAAGTTTGCAAGAAAAAAACAAAAAGGTATTTATTTAGCGTGTTAAGGTAATTTTGAATTTTTTATTTTTTCCTAAAAGCTTATCAAAAATTTAAAAATATGAAAATATTGTAGGATGTGTGAAAATTATTTAAGAAATATTTTCTTGTTTAAAATTCTAGCCAACACCATATAGAAAATCTTTTTTCATCACTTGGTCCCATTCACTTGGAGTCAGCTTGGTTTGTCTTCATGCGCCAAATATTGTATTTCTCCCTATCATATAAAAAATAAATATTTAAACTTAAAATTCAAGAAAATAAATCATAAAAATTCATAAAAGTTAAATAAAAAAAACTGTATTACACAAAAGTTTTGATTTATTTTCCTTTGATATATACATTTTGTTTTTTTAATTTGTTTTTTATTTTTCAAATCCTGTCAAAAAAGATGAAATTTTATGGGAATAATACTTCCTTCGCAACATGAAACAAATTTTATTTGACCTAATGTATTTTTGAAAAGATCACTTAAAAGAATTACGAGATTTTATAGTAGAATTTTTTTTTTTTTTTCAAATGTAAATTGTATTTTTTTATCAAAAATTTTATTCTTTAGAAATTATTACAATATTTTCATTTCCATTGAAATAAGTATTTTGTTTTGTTTTTTCGTTTAAAATATACATATTTTAGAGTAAAGAAAGACAAAAGCCTCAAAAGAGTTGTACAGTTTTTGTTGTTTTTTTTTTAACTGCAGACTTATAATTTAAACAAAAAAAAAAGGACACACAAATATGAAAAAAAATAAATAAATAAACCTGAACCTCTTTTGTATTCATTTAAGTGACAACAAAAAGTCCTTTTATGTATTGTGGTTCATTTTAACCACCACTCTATAAACTTGAAATGCATTGTTAAGCTTTAAATTTATAACGATGATAACCGCATATACATATTCTAGAAAAATAAAATAAAAAAATTTATACAATATAACGAATGCAAAGAGTTACTAAAGAAGCTCATGAGTGTCATTCTATTCTATGAAATATGTTATGAAATGGAATATAAAAAAAAAATGACTTTTTTACTTTGTAAGTACGACCATTTGTACATTTCGTATTTCTATGTGAAGTGGTAAAACTATAAAAATGTATACAGTTACCTCAAAAAAAGGATGAGAAAATAATTCTGAAACTTGTTCGAAAAAGCTTCATGTAACTATATATACTCCTTTATTGTCGCCTGTAATTGAAGAGTATAAACATTAATTTTGATGAATTTTATATAATTAAAAAAAAAATGTTAATTTTTTAAATTATACAGTGCTTTTTTTTTAATAATTTTTATTATTCACTTTAAAATTTCCATGAACTTCTGACCTTTCAATTATTATTATTCAATTTTCAATTTAAATAACACACCACTTTTTAATGACTGAATAATTAAATACAATTTATAAAAACAAAATTCGCATGAAAAATTTGTGAATAAAAAAAAAAAAAACTTTACAATATTTTAAATTTCATTTTTTTTTTATTATTTTGTATAACGTAATAATAATGTGTAAAAATTAATACGGATTGAATTTAAAAAAAAATTCAAAACTAATTTGTGATTCGCAACCAAAAAGTTTTTTTTTTTTTTTAATACTTTGCAATGTGGTAGGCCATAAAAGCCGGAAAATCCAATTTTTTACACGCACACACACACACACACACACATGTAAAATTTTTGAAATTTCACATTGAAATAAGATGAAATGAAAAAAAAAAAACGATAACAACAACAAATACGGTTGAAAAAATTTACTCAATTTATTTTTGTTAAGTTTTTCACACATGCAATTACATGCATGTGAAATGTTTTTTTTTTTTTAATTAAATATATTTCTCTTTTTAATGCTTTGAATTTTACCTGTGTGTTATTTTGATTGAATGCAGTAGTATTTTAAAATTCAATTGTTACAAATTAGTTTACGCTGCAGGAACTTCAATTTAGGTTATTTGAACAAAATTCAAATAGTGAGTTGGTTGGTATCGAAAAAAAAAAACACAAACATTTTATTCTAGTTTATACTTGACTAAAATATTGATTAAAAAAAACGGGTTACTAAAAATGTTTTCTTGAAAAATTTATTTAAAAATCCATCACTAAAAAAGGACATAAAAGGACGCATATATGTATAATACATCTTATGATTTTTTATTATATGTACATATTATTTCCATGTACGCTATAAAAATTTAAAAATTATGACAGAAATCAAAATATGTCTATTAATTTTAATGGGGTTGTTAAATTCATTTTTTTATGTATGAGTGTAGTTTTTTTTAAAATAAAATAAAAATTCTTATGAAATATAAAAGAGAAAAGAACCTTCTTTATGTATTTTTGTTTTTTTTTTTAAATTAACGTTACTCATGGGGGTGAAAAGGTAAGAATCAAATACATGTTCACAAAAATGTAATATTTTAAAAAATCTTACTTAATCGAGAATAATTATTTTTATATTAGGTATTTTCTGTTCTTTATCTTAAATCCTAAATTTTCTCAAAAACATTAAAACTTATTCATTAAAAATATAAATATCCACACCCTGGCATATTTTGATAGCAGTTGATAATTTTTACAATAAAATCCTTCATCGGTTATCCATTATACATATGTTAGTTTGTTGACATACATATGTATCCCTTTTTCCTTAAAGATGTCCCTAAAGAAAAATTAAAATGGCATCAAATCGGAAGGTTCTAAAGGTATAAATCCAAAAAAACGTTTTTATTAACACAAAAAAATATAACCCTTATGATTTTAGTCGTTTCATAATTTTATAAAAATTATCTTTTTAATATTATCCTTTAGAAATTTTGTTGTATTTTTATAATATAATTATCATCCTATGATTTTATTTTATTATTTTTGTTCTATTCATATTTTTCTATTATAAGTTATTTTCCGAATCATTGGTTTATTGATTTACTTTTTTTTTTTTTTTTTAAAAAAGTGTCTTTTAAAAGGTTTCCGACATACATAAATAAATTTTGAACTAAAAATTAAATATAAATAAAATATAAATAAATAAATCGATATCTTTGTGAGAAAGTGTAAACTGTATAATTCAATTTATTAGATCATTGTGATGGGTATTATTTTTGTTTATTTAAGTGTAAAAACGAAAAAAAAATTTAATGTTCAAAAGTATAAAGAAGAAAGAAAAGATTATGAGCTTTTCAAAAAGTTTTTGAAAAATAATAATTTAAAAGTCTAGAAATAAATTTCTATCAGTATTGATTCCACATAATACAAACCTGTATTATGTACATTTCAACAGAAATATGTAGGTGGAAGCATGACAACGTGGTATTGAGTATGCAAAATTTGATAATAAACTTTCTCATAAAATACGCATAATAAAAATTGAGCAAAAACAAAAAAAAATTTGATTTCTGTATTATTTTTAAAGTTTTTAAATTTTCAGATTTTCTTAAGAATATTCTACCTAATTAAAAATGAACAGATTTTTTTTTTCCTTCTTGACTTTGAGAGACAAAAATTACAATTATACAACGTCTATACTGCAAATAACAAAATCATTTATTTCAGTAAATGTTGCGTGTACCAAAACAAAAAGATTTTAAGTAATAAAATTCTTATTATTATTTACAAAAACAAATATGTATACATAATTAATCTTATAATCACATAATCCTTGTAAATTACATCTTAACGAAAACTCAAATTTTCCAGTTTGTCACGCACTAAACATTTGTTCCACACAATAGTTAGTAATTCCGATCACGTTGAATCTGTATTTCTTTTAGCACACACACAACAAAAAAAAAAAAAATTTATTTTCCTCCTACATATGTACATATATAGAAGGCTCTATCAAATTGGTCCTTCCTTGGAAGTCATGAAAAAATAGAAATAAAAAAAAACTGATGTACTACATACTCTGAAAATTATCTTGTGTAAATGATGAACATTTTACACATTAATAATATAGTATAAAATTTTGATTATGAAGGCTGAACATTACCTGCCATCAAACCCAAATACGTAAAAATTTTAATGTTCCGTATGCTGCTTCACCAGGAAGTGAGTTTAGCTGTAAAAATAAGAAAAACAAAAGACTTTATTTACATAGAAAAAATTCCCTTTAACGTGAATTTCCTTTTTCTTATTTTAATTTTGATTTTTTGAATATTAGAATCAGAATTTCAAAAAAATCCATTTATGCTTTGTGTCCTTTACCTTTTTCACATTCCTTTTAAACTTTTCAATAATTGACTTTCCAACAATATTATACACATGATCGAAGTGAATACATTTTTAATAGACTTCGCATGTCCCTATGTACCTATATCCTGTTAGAAAAAAAAAACAAGAAAAAAAATTTCGTATATAATTAGCACATTAGCTTTTTGAAATTCTTTTTTGTAGAATAATCTATAAAAACTCATTAAAAAAAATTAATACACAAAAAAAAATCATTAAAAAAAAAACCGATTTACATACATGTTTTGTTTATAAAATACCAATTAAATTCACATCATTTTATCATTCAAAATATGCTTAACTCTACATTAAAACTATATGGTATGGCACCTTTTACATGATTTATATTTTAATGACTTACAAAAACAGTTATACATACACTTAATGACATGTATTCTAAATACTTAACATAACCATGAACTAACATATTCACATATGTTTTCTTATATGAAATAATGATTAATGAATAATAAATTATGCTAAATTATTGATTTTATCAAATGAACAAATTATCGAATTAGTTTGTATATTCATTATTATTATTGATTGCCTCCTTTTATCGTTCTTGTTTTTCACATGAAATATTATTTTACTAATGAATTTGTAATAATTTAATTATTATGATAAAATAGTTGTTAGTTTTTATTTTTTTTGTTTTCATCAAATATATCTTGAATAAAAAAAAAAATAGAAAAAAAAATGTACCTGTATACAGAGTACAGGGTGTTTACGACTAGGTAAATATCATGGTTTCACTTTGAAGCAATAACTTCTAAACTAAAGAAGATATGTCTGATTTATAAAAAGGAAATTTTCTTCAAATCAATTGCTACTTCTAAAATTAATAATTCAAATTTAGGATTTTTCTTACAAAATTTTTATTTTGAAGTCTGGTAATTACTGATGGAAAATCCAGAAGGTTCCCTTCATTTGTTCTAAGAATGAAATGTCGATAAAATGAACCATTCAGAAGTAACAAAATGATTTATTAAAAAATAATCTCGAAACTTCAGAACTCTATAGAGATCAAACGAGATTGGGATTGACCTCCCACCACCCACACGGTTTCTTTCTTTGCTTTCTTGAGATCTACTTGTAGCTCAATTCCAATTCATTTAGTTTCAAACACCCTGTATTTAAAATAATTTCGTTAGTAAAAATAATACTTATCCTTTTTTGTTTCATTAGTCCTTTTTTTTTGTATCGTTAAAAGTTTAATTTAGTTAATAGGATTTTGTCATTTTTCTTAATTTGTTTTCCCCTTTTTCATTGTTTAATTTTTGTTTTTTTTTTTTTTTTTTTTTTAATTTTCATTTAAGAATCAACGATAATGATTTTAATTTGTTTTTTCTTTTTCTTCCTTTTTTTTTTTTTGTTTTTCTATTAAATTAAAATCTTTATCGTCTACATGGATCAAATAATAAAAACTTTTTTCTTTATATGCTAAAATTTAATTTTAAATTACTAAATAATAAGTAAGTATTATTATAAAGCTCTACCCTTTGACAAAACTTTTCAAGTAACTCTTTTTTTTTTTTTTTTTTTTTTGTAAATAACTTAATGACTTCCTTTCACACTTAAAGTATACTTTTAAAAGAGAAAAATAAGGAAAGTTCGTTATCCTTGGAATAATTGTGCTTTGTAGAAAGTTTGAATTAAATAAAAAATAAATAGAACAAATTAATTTTAGAATTTTTTATTTGAAAATAGGATTTTTAGATATATTTTTTTTTAACAATAGAAACTAGACGGAAAACTTGTTTTTTTTTTTTTTAAAAAAAAAAAGAAAATGTAACAAATAACCGAAAGCAATTTTTAAAGACGTCATTAAAAATTAAAAATGTAATCCTTAGGATAAAAGTCCTTAATATGAAATTATTTTTTACAATTTTCATTTCTTCTTTTATTAGCAAAAAAAAATTTAGGTAATTCAATATTTATAAGAAAAATGAAAAAAAAAAAAAATGAATATTTTATTCTTGTTTTTTTTATTTTGTAACTTGAATACTTGTATTTTAACAATGAAAATGGGAAAGGTGAAAATTTTAAATGTCAGCAGCCGTCATCATCGTTGAAACGTCGGCAATTTATATTTTTATTGTTAAGAGTTTTTCATTCGGTTTTCCTTTAAAAAAAATCTCTTATGACCTGATTTCAAGTGAAATTTATTCCTTAAGGAAGTATTCTTCAAAAAGCAAAAAAAAAACTTTTCTTTTCACATAACTAGAACTTTAATTTCCTTTCGTTTTTGCACAAACTTACACACTTTTCATTTTTGTTACAAATACCACTCACCATTTAAAATTAAATTTAAAAAGTGGAAGAGAAAAAAAAAGAAGCAAAAGGTAATGTAAATATAGGTACATACCTTTATGTAAATTGCTCCACTTGAAAAGTAATTGAAATTTATTTCTTACATTTTCACCTTTAAAAAAATGTACATATACACCTGCTGAAAATTAATATACTCGTACAAGTATTATGTGCAACTATATAATTTCACACATACATGGATGCATATGTATACACTTATGTTAATAAATATTATATTTTATTTAATAAGAGGTATCTTTAAAAGTGTAATTATTCTCATTTTAGATTATAAAAAAAATTCCTTTTGGTTGGCATAATTTATTCAAAAATTCAAAAATGTACACAAATGCGTTCAAGCATATATACATATGTACATATACAAATGTATTTATGTACATATATGTAATTTTAAAGTTCACAGTTTCTATATAAACTTTATAATACTAGTTATTGTATTTTATAGTAAATAAAATAAAGTTCTACTAGGTTTTATATAAATTTATTAGGTTTTAAGGATATTAATCTTGGCTGTTAAACATTGATTTTTGACGGTGGTGGTTAAGTTGAGAATTTTTTTTAATATAAAGAATATGCAAAGTTTAAAAGTACATACATACCTTCAACAGCAACATGCAATTTGTTAAAAAGTTTCATAGACACTATCATTTTAAAGGGAATACATGAAAATTACTTTAGTTTTAAAAAATTCATTATAATTAAATTGTATGAGAATTATTTTTCATAAAGTGATGTGAATATAGGATGTTTGAAATTGAAACAAGAAAAAAAATAACTTTCTATGTTTTAAGTTTGAATTTATAAAAATAGATAATATATATCCTTGTTTTTAGTTTTCCGTGAAAAAAAAAAAGTTTTACTTGAAAATGTAGAAATTTTTTAATTTCTCTTATTTTTAGATTGAACTATTGTTTTTTTTAAAAACGACATAAATCTGATGCAAATATTTTCCAAAAACGAAAAACGTATAGGTAAATGGTGTAGTTTATTGGCAAAAGGTGTAATTATTGCTATTCTTTCATTGTATGGAAGTTTTTAAACAATTCATTTTAAAATTGAGTGTAAGTTGGTTGATACTGAATCAGTATGTGTTTCTGTTTACACAAACTAACTACACAAATATATGTGACAGTCCAAAAAATTTAATGGTTCACATTTCACTTGAAACTGTTAGTACATGTACATAAGTAAACTTTCAAAATAAATACTATTTAGAACCGTTTAAAAATACTTTCAAATGAAGCAACACCTTATAGAAAAACTTTAAACAATCTTCTTATTTATCTTAAAATTTTCAATTACTTTTCACTTTACAAACATCCTATAAACATATGCATATATGCATTCAAATATTCTGTAAACGAATATTTTCACATTATTACTATTTATTTATACAAAACCTCATAAAAAATTCCAATTTTTTTCAATAACATTATGTTGAAATTCTCATATGAATTACAAAAACAGAATACGATTACATTGTATGACTCATACATGATTTTAGATTTTTACATTTTTTTTTCTTTTTCAATTCGGTTTATTTGGTTTTTATAGAATCTGTTGCTGTTGAAAGTTTATATTTCAATTTTATAATATTGCGGCAAAAAGAGAAAGGATTTTTATTAAAATTGTAGATGAAATAAAAATAAATGGAAAATTCTCGTATTTATATTGAAACAATATTGAAAAATAAAGAAAAATTAAATTTTTCTCTTAAAACTAATTTCAATATTTATTGAAATGATAATGAATTCCATTAATATTAATAGTTAATGATAATTATAATTATACAAAATCATGTATGATGTAAATGTGAAAATTGTGTTAAATGTTTATTTTACTCATATGATGCAGAATGTGAGTGAATACTCATTATGTATGAATTTTATTTTTATATAAAACTCAAACTGTAAGCTTCAAGGATAAGTATAATTTCGATTTCGATAGTTAAAAACGAATTTCTTATTTTTCAGATCAACTCATTGACTTTATGTTGATCAGCAATTTTAAACTATATCGGCTGTTTTTAACACTTTACCGTCCTTTCAAAATTTTTTAATATAATAAATTTTATTATTGATTAAAGTTCATCCGTATAATCATTATTCGACATTTTATACATACTTTTGACATATTGGGGTCGTTTCAATACTCAACATGTTAAAAATCACACCATACAATGAATCCACCTTAGTCGACAGACGACAGGTGAAGTGGTGCTCATTGATGGGGTGTTTTAATGTTTTCGAAAAATAGAAAGAACGGTGTTATTACAATTTACAAACCACTACATAAAATTCACGGTTGTAATATTTAGCTCACCGTTTCAACCATTGGTGATACATAAATGTGACTCTTTCGGTGAATGTGATTATTGAAACAGCGAAATGAAATTTTGGTATGTAACATGTTTAATATTAAAACCACCATTTCATTATTGAAAAAATATTACAAGTCAATACATATAAAAATAACAGAAGATAACAAAAACAACTAAGTAATTAACTTAACATTTTTTTGTTTTTTCGTTTTTGAAAAAAAAATTTATGAAAACATGAAAAATTTATAAAAAATGTAATAAAGTCAGATATGTTTCATAATTTCATAATGAGAAATGTGTTCATTTGTTTTTTTTTTTTAAACCGTTAACATCAGCTAGGTGAATGAGAACAATTTAATATTTTATCAACTTAAAGAAATTTATGTATTTTTATTTTTTTTAAAAAAATGAATGTTCTTTTATTTTAATGAAAAAGATATTTATTAAATTTTTAAGAATTTATTTTTTATTAAATAAATAACTTTTTTGTTTATTAATCTTTGAATGACAAAAAAAAAAAAAACAGTAAATAATGTAGTGGAATTTCATAAAAACTATTCTTCAAGAATTTTAATATATGTACATATGTACTTTTATGTGTTGCCAGTACGTGTCTCAAAAAGTATATTGTATAAAACGTGTATAAAATTTATCTAAATTCAATTCACTTTATTCTTTTTCACGAAATTGACAAATTATCGTGTTTAAAATTCTATTTATTTCTTTTCAATGTAAATAAATTGTTTATCTATTTTTCGAAATAAAAAAAAATTCAATATTGTAAGGTAAAAAAAATTGAAGAAAAATGTATGTCAGATATCAAAAATGAAACAAAAGGGTTTTCAATAAAAAAAAAAAAAATACAAAAATAAAGACTTTTTTTTTATTTTTTTTTTACGTATGTATTTATAAAACATTAAAAATTAGAATTTGTGTAGAATTTAAAAGAAAATCAATATTTTGATACTTACGTCCGGATTCTTCAATGACTTCATAAACTTTCAAGGATTCTCTAAATGTTGGCAGCATAATTGAACCAAAGTTGACATTGATACGAGGTCTTTCATTGTAGTACATATATATTTTGTTAAGTGTCATTTTGAAATCGCTTTTGTCTGCAATGAAAGAATAGAGAGAAAAATAAATAAAAGTGTTACATGACATAAAAAAATAATTTTTATGTGTAATGGAGAAGAATGAAAGAAAAAAAAAAAATAAATTTGATAAAATAATGTGAAAATGTTCGATAAAGATATGTCCAATATGTGAATCCTTAAAATTCTATATAATGTAATTTAAGTGAATTGAATTCAACAATGTAAAATGATTTAGCTGGAAATTGAAAAAAAAAAAAAAAAAACCAATACTTGAACGTGAATAAAAAAAGAAGAACAATTAGTTGGTGAAAATGAACTACCTGTAATCTCATTTATTTTTTCAATCTATTTAATTAATGTTAATTATAGAAAATTCTATAAAAACTCAATAAGTCCATTTTTGAGAAAAATGATTCAGGTACTCCAAAAAAATTCAAATTAATTCTTTCAAAACGCCAACTAATTAAATAATTTATTATTTTTAAAAATGTTCGTTTCAAATTGGGACAAAGGATTGATTTGTAATCTGAAGTTAAAACTTGAAAGCTCATTTTCTCTACAATATAATTTTGGACTTGAACTGAAAAAAAAGAGATAAGTTTTTTCTCAGTGTACGCTTACAACATCTTAAATTCACTCTTGTTTTAAATTACTATGTGTGCCCTTTGAATAATTTTTTTTGAGTAATATTTAGATAAAAATATTAAAGAATATTAAAAGGAAGAAAAAAACTTTAATAGTGTTTTTTTGTTGTTTTGATTCCATCTGATTCGTATAAAAGATAGTCCACTCGTATGTATTATACTTATAATAATAAATTTATGAAAACTATGTTTTGGTTTATTTGTATTACAGTATTAGTCCTTGGGGAAAATGTTACAGCACTTATGTTTTTCTATCATGTTATCATATCACATATTCCATATTCTATTATACTAATATATACTTATACATTGTATGTTGAACAATAGTTATCAAGATAAATACTTACATAATATCTGAAATCCTTCATAAAAATTTTTTTATGAGACTAGGATGTCATAATCCTATAATGTGCATATTTTATTCTTTTATGCCCAATCACGTGGAACAAAGATATGTAACATTTTCCAGTGTATGGTTCAATGGTTGAAAACAGTTATTTCTCAAAAATAATGTTTAGAACTATTGTGAATAAAAAAGGGCAAAACCAGAAAGAATGTAAAACATTTATATTTTGATGACAGCAATACATTTTTTTCTCCTCTAAATATTATATTATAAATTGAACATACTTTTATTGGTACGTGATGTCAGAATAGTAAATAATATAGAAAATATGTTACATTCTATTACACACAGGTTCAGGTATGTTATAAATTTTTATGCAGTAATTTTGCACATAAAATGTATGTGCTTTAGAAAAAATAAATATTCAATAAAGCGTATCATGAACGTTTCGATTTATCCAATTCAATTTTTATAAATTGTTTTAAAGTATCATTCTTAGAAAAGAAAATATTTCCAGTGTATTTGATTTTAGATTTAAATCAATACAAATATGAACTTTTAACTATTATTTTTTTTTTAGAATCAAATTTTAAATTATTTTCAAGACAATAAAATATTGAAAGCTTTTAGAATGGAAAATACGATGTGATTACCCCTGGCTATGATACGTCACGGCTTCATATTATATTTTAGAACACTTAAGCGTAGTATTCAGATGAAAATAAGATATTTTGCCTACACAAAACCTATGTAAAAAAAACCAAAATAAATGGAACCGAAAAAATTTTCTGTTTCGATTTCGTAAGTGGTACTCAGCTGAAAATAAAAATGAGTTGAAAAACTCTTTCACATATGGTGTTGGCTGTCTGTGTGGGAGACCATTTATTTTCATATCCAACCGAAATAAATGAAGTTCCATTTATTTCGTACGAAAAATGAAAATAAATTGATTGTTTGACATTTGTAAAGTTAGGTTGTTTTGATATAGTTATAGTAAAATTAAGATAAAAATATATATATTAAAGTTTTTTTCATCTATGTAGATTTCTTCTCCATTTTGTAGATTTTTTATTTCGTTCCGAAATAAATAGACTTTTTCCAACATAAAATTTATTTTCATCTGAGTACTACGCTTTATATTTTTGCATTGACGGTCATTGCAACAGAGCCAAAAAAAAAACAAAGGGCATCAATTTTACGATACAATATTTTATAGATTTTTTTATTTCCATTTAAAAGTATGTTCTCTTAAAAATAGGAATGTAAAACTTAGAAAAAAATATTCTTTGAGGAATTTTTTACAAAACATACTTTAAAATTATACAAATTCGTCACTAGTGCAGAAATTATAGTGTAAAATGGGCATACAGAATAGTAGGATTTTTCAAAAACACCATATCCTTAAATCCCTCATTTACACACGTTATATAACGAAAAAGTTTTTCTTGCTCTAAACTTGATCGAAATATTAAGTACCTAGATTGTTTTTTTTTTTTAGTTTTAGTTTTGTAGTAGTAGTTTTTCTAATACAGTAATAAGTTTGTTAAAATTCCACTCAATTTTTTTTTTTTTTTTTTTATTAATTTTCAATATAATAATGTTTTAATTAATTCAAGAGTATTACGTTAGTATATTAGAATTTAAATAATAAATTTTATCGCCTGTTAATATAAGTTGCTTATAAATCAATTTAAGCTTGTAAATTAATTTATCCTTCAAATAATTTATTATTATCAGATTTCACCGCTAAAATTTATGATAACTTCATAGAATTTATGAAGAGGATCATTTTCATTATCCTATAAAAGGATTTTTGTTTTTTTTTTTGAAGAGAAATAAAAAAAGTAAAACAAAAATCTGTTTATTCTAATCTTAATAGATTACTTTGAAAACTTTTTGCAAAGGTAATAATAAAAAAAACAAACAAAATAACCATGCCTAAAAATTTCCTACTGAATTCAACTTTCATCTTTTTCAAAATAAATTCAAATTTTAAAATAATTTAAATTCTACAATTTTAAATTTTTACAGTATTTTAATTTTTTTTTTTGTGTATACATACATAATTCTAATTTATTCATTGCACACTCCAAAGAGTTCAAATCAAATATTACGTATGTTGTTAGAATTTATAAATGTTTTAAAAGTAATATATTGTACAATTTATATATTATGCGTGTTAAGTATATTAAAAAAAAGGATATTGAGGATAGTTATTTATTATAACAATAAAATTAAAATAATTTAACAAAAATCTATAATATTTGATATTTGAATGAATATATGTATGTGTAATAAATATACAGAAAATCTTATTGAAAGAATAAATTAAATCAGATATAAATTGTAAATTTAGGACCTTTATAATAGTATTCGTAATCAGGATATATATATTAGTTAATATAACATATCAAAAAACATATAATAATGACATTTAAATCAAAAATTCACAAATACAAATACAAGTATCTAATGGAATTCTCGTATATACAAAATAATTTAATATTTAGGACAAAATTGATATACATATGTATGTATATGTATGTCCAATATATTTATATACAAAATGTATTAAAGGATTAAAATGAATATGAATTGTTGTTTAATAAAGATGATTTACATTTAAGCTTAATATGTGAAAGAACAGGTTACAGATTATCCTGTTGTTTTGATAAATTAGTTTTATGCATATACCTACTAACATCAACTAGAAATATACATACATATGTAGGTAAATGAACTTACATGTATTCTAAAATATGTATAAGTATAGATAATATTGAGATATAGCGGAAAACATGTATGCTGTTGTAATGAATGGAAATGGACAAAATAAAAAGTTTCAACTTGTACAAAAGGATATGTGAATATAATATGAAATAATATGAATAATAAAATCACTATATGCTAAAAGAGAAAGAGAAAGAAAGAGTTTATAATGTGTTGAATATTTAATTTAGTGGTGTTGTTAAATTTATGAAATTTAATCAACTTGATGTAAATTATATCACAAAAATTAATAATAATATAGGATACAAAGAACATATTGAAAATTTGAATTATGTCCTTGTAATTTGATCTTGATAAACATTATAATGTAAAATATGTTAAAAGAATTTATTAACAGTTTATTGGTTTAATATTGTATTTAATTTTAATTTTAATTTATTTAGTTTTAAAATAGATAAACTAGAATAAAGAATTCAGGTTTTCAGAAAAACCAAAATTAAACCTCAACGTTTAGACCTCAAGGATTAGAGATTAGTTATTATTGTGGAGGTGAATGTCCTTTAATATGTTTGTGGAAAAAACATGGCTTATTTTCAGATTTTTATAAAAATACAGATATTCTAGACAAGATTAGGGTGAATAAAGATGATACACATGCTTTTACAACAACCTTTTACCTATACTTCAGATTACTTAACTCGTTAAGAATAGCTAATAACAATTTTTGTTATTGTTTTAAATGATTTTCGATTCCTTTTATTGTTTTCTCATAAACATATTTTCTAACATTCTATGTGAGTTCAATTTTTTCATTATTGAAGCCCAAAGGTAAATGCAAATAAAATATTCTTTCATTTTAAATGTATTTTAACAACAAGTCACATATTGCGACACCATTTTTAAAAGTATCTTTTATAATACACAAATGAGTGGGGTGTGATATATTTTATTGCATTTTAGGTTTTATTATTATTATTTTTTTTTTTTGTGGTTTGAAAATTTCATATAAGTTGATTTTCCCTTTTGACGTGACAAAAAACCATTTTTTTAGTACGTGCATTTTTTTAACACTTTTCTATTTCGAAATGTACTTAATGAAAAAAAAAAATAAATTCAATACATATAAAGACATTATGGCTTCAGTACGACCTATGTATGTATGTGATACTTCAATTTTTTAAATATCATGTTTTTAGAAGAAGACATTTTCATATACATACTCGTATATACATTCATATGTTCTTGTGAACCTATATGAGAACATCATGTTTTTTTCCAATTCTTTTCTGTGAAAATTAGTTTTATTAAAGATTCTAGATTCTGAAAAAAAAAATAAAAGTTTGAAATTCAAAAAATCACTTTACACTTTCATATTCCTTTTTACAAAAATTAAAAGTATGAAAAAGACATAAGGATGTTAGAAATTCTGCACTGATTACTTTAAAAGAGTGCTCTGTAAAGAAACAAAATTAAAGGATAAAATTAATTTTAATAGAATGAATTTTATATAAGTTTTACCAAAAAAAAAAAAATTACAAATACATATTCACTTTGTCTTATTTTCAGTAAATAGAACATGATTATAATCATATACATATGTACATACATATACCTATATACTATATATATCCGTTGTCATTATGATATCGAATTTTTATTTTTTTCACTTGATGAAGTAACTATGTACTTCAAAAGAGTCCTTTTCATAATTTCATTATATATTTTCTCGTAATTAGATTATGAACTTTACGCAATTTCATCAAAAAATGTTTTCCCTTATCATCTTTCGAGTTTTCTTTGATATAATGATAATAATACAATCAAATAAATATATTTACTTCTTTTGATAGAAGTTAACATCCTTTATTTAGATCTCCCCATTTATTTTCTGAAATATTTTTGGCGCCGTATTGACGCCAGAATATCGTACTTTTATAACATGTAAGTACAAAAAGCGATTTGAAACCACTTACAATTTCATATTGAATGAAACTTTTCTCTAATCGGGCCATATAACGTGACTTATGTATGTTGTTTTGTATTTGTGACAAATGCAATATGTACTATATGTATATACATACTATATAAAGTACATTTGTTTGTGTTGGTGTACATGAATCAATAATGTAATGAATTTTATTTTATAGCATTCTTTTATTCGCTTAAATTGCAATTCGGTCTTCAGTATTACGAATTGGATGTATTTTTTGTCATAAATTTGTTTTTAAAAGACAAACACCCCCAATGGGAATATTATGCAGAATCACTATCAAGCTACAATATCGACCCTTATTTCTTGAATGATTTAGATATTATGTAAGTGAAATATCTTTTATGTAGATTTTTTTTTTAAGTAAGAAAATGATATCGGTTGTAAAATTTCATTGATTCTTGTGAAAAAATGCTTAGACTTCTAATTGCATTTTACACGCTGAAATTGATATTTTGAACTTTATTTTCAATAAAAGAAAGAAAAAAAACAGTGTTAATATATTTTTAAAATTAAATCAAACTGCTTGTCTAGTTTTGTAAAGTTTTTAGTTGCATTTTTTAGCTTTTACCTAAATTTAATTGAAGTCTTTAAGTTTTTCGAACTTTATTAAAGATTCTACTTAACTCGGATAACCTAAAAACAAATAATAATAGGGGGTGGAATAATATCTTTATCACGAGCAAATTCACAAAAATTTCTTATTCGTTGTGATTTAGCATGTTCCATCGAATAATACAGGAAGTTCAGTATAAAATCATAAAGAATAGAAAAAAAAAACATTTTATTAGAGCACAGAGCATCATAATCTGACTGATGTATGTTTATTAATTTTATCTAAGAGGAACTGCCAGTGGAGCAACAATAGTTCATTCAAGTCATATCAACAAAAGTTGATGAAAAATGACATTGCGAATACGTGTTATGAAATTTATGTGTTTTTGTTTCCTTCCTTATGAATATGTGTCTTGTGTAGTTTTTCATAAAAATTATTCTTTGGGACGAACACAAGCTCAATCATCTCTTTATGTTTTTTGAAGAACCTTTATATTATGTATGTCTACGAATTTTTATGATTATTTTAATCTTTTTCTTATCCTTTTTGAAATTATATTATAGAGAAAAAAAAAAAATAAAAAATACATTGAAATATCGTTAATGATATATGAAATACTTTAAGTGGTGTGCTATAGACATTAAAAGCTAATGAAAATAATATCAAATGGATAATTGCTGTCAAGTGGTACGTGTTTTATTTACTTTTTATTTCGAAGAAAAAGTACGTTGAATATTTGAATTTTCAAAAAAAAGAAAACAAATATTGAAAAAATAAATAATTTGTAAATTATTATTGGAATCAAGCACAATTTTTTTTTTTAACAGAACCTTACAAGCACATAAACCCGGTACTTTTCTTATCTGATTTGTGTGTACTTTGTGTTTTCTTACTGACATCTGCTCGAATAAAAATAGGAAAAACATTAAAAACATGTTTCAATTATCTTTTTTTCTATTTTTTAAGGGGTTGCTACAGACAAAATAAAAAATCCATGTAGATACACAAGGATATACATTTCTAAACTTTGAATAAAAATAAAGCCAAACATTAAAAAAACAAACTCAATTTGTTTAATCTTCTAATCCATACAACCGCATGATGTCAAAAGGACACAAATTACTAACAACAAAAGTCCTTTTCTTTCTTTATTGAATGAAAAGTATAATTTAAATTCATTCAACCTTTATATTTTTTCATAACAAAAACAGTGTGTATGAACAGTTACTTGTGAACTGACATTATATTATTTGAAACAAAAAAAAAAATGTTGCATAAAGGGATTGCATTGAAATAAAATGTGGAACAGTATGAATATAGGTAAATAACCAGGAAAACAACCAACGCCCTTCTAAAGAGTAAAAAAATACAACCACTAAGGGGGAAGGAACTAGTAATTTGTACTTTTTTCTATTTTATCCTTTTTCTACTCTTAAAATGCACAAAGTAAACGTATGTATGTTTTTTGAGCCTTATAAACTATGTTAGCTTGGAAATTATCAACAAAAGATGTTGTGACAAGAACAACCAGAAAGAAATTGAGTTAAAAAGTTGGAAACAAATTACAGAAAAAACTGACGTAATGAAACAGGATGTCACCAGGATAAAGTAAAATGAATCATTGTGTAATCCTTAATGTTATTAATTGAATTGAAAATCAGCCGGTACGTGAGTGCATGTACTCTTTTATTCTGGGTGCATAAAGCGGCTTTCTATCTGTATTGGCACACCAGCTGAAGAAATTGAAAAATAAAGTACGATAGTCACATTTTTGTTTGATATTTCTTCTAAAGAAAAAAATCAGCATTTTATTTGAGAAATATTTTCTGTTATACATAGTTATACATATAATAATGAGAAACAACATTTTAGATGTTTTGTCACATAATTTATAGCACCCGAAAATACATAAATCTAATCACAAATGATCATAGGGGACCATGTTTAACAGATTCTTCACTGTTGTATAATTCAACTGTTTTTCACATAAAAATCAGTTGTGGATCATTAGATATCAACTCAAATTTCTACAACAGATAGTGTATAAGAGGGTTAAAAATTCAAATCAACTAGACGAGATGAAAATGCTTTTGATAAATGATTCAATAAATATTAAACAACAATATTAAATTGCTAAAACTGCAAAATTGTAATCGATATCTTGGAATCTTATCAAAAATATATTGTTGAAGTGAAAAGCCGAAATCTATAATAATATGAATGTTGTCCCATTAAGAATATGTCATTGGTAAACTATAGGAGTAGAAAATATATTATGGAAGAGGGTAAGGGTGAATTAATATATTTTTCATTTTTATTTTGAATATGAAAGTTCTTCTTTGAAGGGATAACTGCCATTCTATAAAAATAACTTTACAGAAGTATGAATCATTTATTTTTTGAATTTTTCAATCTTCTTATGGAACATAAATATCTTGAATATTGCTGAGTAGGTCAACTTTCAATACCAGATATTTTTAAAAAATTGTATTTTCCGTTTGATGTATGTATTTGTCATCAATCAGTAGCTTTTTAGTATTCTAAACGAATAACAAAATGATAAATTGATAAAAAATACACACATAAAAAACAAAGGGACGAAAATCAGGATCACAAAATTAAGTAACACGTGAATTAATTCTTGTTTTTCAGGACCTTGTTGATGTCAATTATGAACGCTCTTACGAATTATTTGAATTAGATCCGGTAAATGAAAATTATGTTGACGATAATGATGCTATGATTTTTTTTTTTGTGAGATAATTATTGTAACATGTAATTAGACGAAACATGAAAATAAAAACAAAATTTATAGAAATTATTTGAACTAAAAATTAATACTGGACCGGATCGTTGATTTTATTTGATTTCATTTTCGAACAAATTCGTTATGCTGTGTATCTTTTATTCTAATTTTTTGATTCAAATTTTATCAAGCGTAATGATATAAGAATGATGAATCTATAGTTAAAAATTTTATTTAGTTTTGACTTTTGTAAATAATTATTGTACTGATTAAAATTCTCTTAGTCCCTAGTTGTTTTTTTTTTCATGAAGAGGACAACTGTTTAATTTTGAAAATAATACATGTTATTTTAAATTTTACATTTAAATACTGTTTTTTTTTTGTATTTCTATATTCTCAAGAGTTTAATTTTTCACCAGACGTTATTTCTTAAAAGTCTTTTCATCACAATTACGTTTTTTTTTTGTCGCTATAATAAAATGTCAAGTATATATGAATGTTGAAGATAAATGTGAGTTGAAGTGAAGAAATTTTCATTTTTTAAAAAGAAGAGAAAATTTTTCATACATTTTTCACAAAGTTGACATGGTAATAAGGATTGCAGTCGTTTAAAAAAAAAAAAAAAAAAAAAAAAGATATTTAAGTGTAAGTAAAAGAAAATATGTACATTGCATAATATACATTTTTTACGTCCATTCAAATATAACAGACATTACTCTGCTGTTGTTTTTTCATAATTTTCCCATTTGTTATTGTTATTATCATTATTTCAAACTCCTTATTCTCGCATTGTTTCAGAAAACAATACAGAAAAAAAAACAATATTATCTGGTGTATGGTTATTTATGCTTCGTGGATTTTAAATAGTTGAATCATTTTTTTTTTTCTTGTTCAATTACAAAAGACAAAAAAAAAAAAATAAATAAATGAATAAATAGAAAGTACAGAGAAAAAAAAAATTAATGCTCGTGATGTGTCTTTCTTATCACCATTCTTTTCTCGTTAAATCCTTACTGTGTACTTAGTGTATGTACTGTGTATATGTTAAATTGTACAAATGAAAAAAAAAATGAATGAATTTCCAAATAGAACTTTAATTAATTTTAATTTCTATGAACATGACTAAGAGACACATTGTCATTTTTAAATTAATTTTTATGCAGAGAAAGCATTAAAAGACTTCTTCAGAGGAAAACATGATTTTTTTTTTCTTTCTTGAAATTCGTTAGATTTTAATTAAAGAAGAACGTTTTTGGTCTTTTCTTTTTCAAGGGTCAGCACATTAGATTCTTGAACTTAAGTAATAATGACAGAAAATTACAATGACAGTAATTATGGTAATTATGAAATAATGATGATGATGATGATTCTCACTTCCCGCATGAACTTTGTACATCATATATGTACATGTGTAGGTATGAATAATATACACATAAGACGATGTCAATCAAGAAATGAAAAATGTTATTTAGTCATTGAATAAATAAGTAATTTTTCAATTGTTTCTAGAATTAAATTTTGATTTGTCTTAACGAGAAATTCTAATTATTCAATTCAAAAACAGAATAAATTAAATATCAGACTATTTTAGTGTGTAAGATTATAAGGAAATTAAGGAAAACTTTTCTATTTTCAGAATAAACAAAGTTTAATGTTTCAACAACTACATATGTACATATGTACTACAGAAATTTTGTCAATAAGAAAGTTTCTATTCCTTTCAAATAAAATACAAAATATTTACAAAAGCTTGGTAAGAAAAACTTCATTTATTCAATTTCTTTTAAAAAAAATTTTATTAATTAAATTTCAATTGTTTTGAATAAGTTTTTATTTGTAGCTTTTCATATAACTCCTTTTCATATTTGTGTTATTTTAACACATTTAAAAAATACAAATTTGGATTTATTTTAAATTTGAATAAATAAATAAATAATTGTTTTAATTGCTTTAGAGAAAAATTGATAATTTTACTAAATTTGAATGACTGTACAAAAAATGATTTAGAGAAAGATGAAAAGTCTATGTAAATTGAGTACATTTACGATCATACATAAAAGCTGATATAATTTTACTGGATCAAATCGTATACACTACAATAGATAAGCAAAATACTTTTTCTTCGTCGTGCTGTTACGTAAAATTCTGTAACATAAAAAAAAATATTGCTATGCATTGTTGGAATTTTTTTTGAACCTTTTTCATCAATTGATGCCGCCATTACATTTCTTTTTTTTTTTTTAAATCTTTTTTTTGTATGATTTTGTATCTTAGAATATCATACACCTGAATACATCCTTTTAGGGAAATTGTAAAGAAAATTTTGTGGTTTTTGTGAAATCAATTTACCTTTTTCACAATAAATATAATTCTGGTAACACAAATCCACAATACAAAAATACTTCTTGTTTGTGTACTCAACCACTTTTTAAATTTTTTTTTTTTAGAATTTAATTCTCTTCTTTAGTTTTTCTTTTTTCGTTTTTTTTTTCTCGTTTTTTCTTTATTTTGACTTTTCAATTTAAAAAGGTTTCAAAATAATACCTATTTTATTGTAAAAAACCAAACAGGTAAACAATATTATGTAGTTACCTGTGAAGATTCCCACATGTTGCTACTAAGTATAAGAATTTGTAAATTAGTAAAATACAAGAATTTTTTTTATACTATAATTGATGATTATGATAGATTGTATGTATAGAATGTGATTATACATATGTTGTGATTGTTTTGATCTAAATACAAAAGGCGATGTTGAAAAAGATTAATGAATGCATTGACATACATGAATATGTGACGCATTAATTTCATTTTTGATCTTAACATTGAAAATTAAAATTTATTAATAAAATTTTCAAACATGTGAACAAGTGATATGTTTATGACCTATATTTATAAACTTCACATCAAAAAATGTAACGCAAATTTTTTGAATTTAATTACATCAAAAAAATATCTTTTAGGTTTCTTGTTGGTGGCAAAAAAAAAAATTAAAAGATATTTTTGCATATTATGATAATTAACACGTTGATGGCTACCATTCTTAGCAAAATTAATAATAAAAAAAAACAAATAATATCATTCTGTAAATATGAAATCTTGAATGAAATCTCTAAAAACTAATAAATTAAAAAAAAAAGTTTTGTTTTTGTCGTCCATCAACTATCACTAATTAAAAAGTGGGCGTCAATGTGTTGAATAATAAAAATGTAAAAATGAACGGAAAAAAAGTTTTAAATTATTTTACTTTTATAGAAAAACTGGGAAATTTTCGCACTAATTTTAGTAAAAATTTTGTCTTTTAATAATAATTACCTGAAATACATCCGAAACATCATGTGTTTTTTGTAGAATCCATGCACACCAAAGATTTGAGATAACCCTAATGTCAATTTTTGCATTGAAGATGATCTCATTCTTGTAGTTCTTCTATGAAACTGAAATGTTATTTTTTTTTAAATTAGAAACGTGATTAATTTGAAATTATCACTTTTTTTTTTTTAAATTTGTTTCTCATTTATCTTTTTCTAATTCATTACACATGACAAAGTACGTACATTACATGAAGTAGATACTTCAAGTATTGATCCTAATTACGTCACTGCACTGTAGGAATTTTTTTTTTTTAATTTGAATAAAATTTTACAGCTTTGAAATAAAAATCTATGTTTTTTCTCAACCTTCTTTTTTTTTAAATTTTACTAAAAAAAAATATAATGTATTGTTGAAAAAATCAGCAAGTACTTTTTAATTATATAAGCCTTTAATGCACCACTGCAGTGCTGCAATCTATATAATGTCAAATCCTTGTCACAATACAGAATGTCCTTGATTGGTACACATGCACATGTACAACACAATCAATGATTGATTATTTAGTAAAAATATGTTATTTTTTATTGTTTTGATTGTAAATTGAAATATTTGAAAAGTATGAGTATTTAAAAAATTGTTCGTTAGAATCGTTATTCACGACTTTTATCTCTTTATGATCATCTAATCATTGTTTTAAGGGTGCATACGCGTAATGCGCATCTCAAGAAAATGGGTTCATTAAAACATTTAAATAAAAAAAAGAATTATAAAAATAAAAATAATTTGAATGACTTTGGTATAGGGACAATTTGATAATGTAGGATGTTAAAATTGCACTGATTTTATCTAATTTTATCTTATTTATAATGCAATGCCAAAAAAAAAAAAGAAAAGAAAATTCTATACTTCTTTCGTTAAAACGTATAAGAATTGAAATTAACGTATTTTGTACAGTATCAAGCTCTATTAGCAACAAAACTGTAAGACGGTTCACGAAATACTGTGTGATATTATTGAAATATTTTCCTACAGTTGCTATTCCACTAGAAAAGTCGTTATTTTTTTCAAAATATTTCACTTTCCAATAACAGATTTTTCCCCTCAAAATACTATACGCATGCTAAATAAAATTTATAAAAAGTTGTTCATTGAAAATTGTTTGGTGAAATTTATTATTTTGTTTGTACAGTTCATCAGAACAGATATAGTAACAAAATGAAATTTGGAATCTTTGAGAATCTTTTACAAAGCAGAAAATAAAAGTAAACCATTGGAATTTAGATATTGGAAAATGAATTTTTCAATAAATATGGAATGTAATTTTTCAATAACGGAAAATGAAATGAACATTTTTATGAAAAATTTATCGAAAATTTTGTTGTAAAAATAATAAAGATTTTAAATTTTTGTGTTAAAAGTAAAATAAAGTAAAAAATTTGTAAGTTCCGAAAAATTTTTTCAGGTGTTTCTTAGAATATCTACCAGCTTTGAATATAAAAGGCTTTTTCCAACGAAATATAAGATTTAAAAGAAAAATTTAAATTTTCTCTTTTTACAGTTTATAATTTTTTTTTGATTTCAGTTTGATTTTCTAATGAATTCGATTTAATAATTTTTTATTGAATTGAAAATCTATTTTCATGATAATAAAAAAATAACTTAAAACATTTTCACGTCAATTTATTAAGCACACATAACTGTTTTATTTTTGTGATGTAACAATATTCTACTAGCGAAAAATTTCATCGATTTTCCTGTGTTTGCATTATTATTTCGGTCAAGGTCAATAAAAAAAATATATTTTACAGTTTAGGTTATCAGGAAAATATACTTACTACATGTACTAAAAGTTACATCAAAATTTTATTTTTTTTAAAACAAAAGTTAACAGTTTCCCATTAAGTCTGAAAATCTTTTTGATTTTATTTTTTTAATGTTTTTCTTTAACAAAAACCTTAAATTATTTGTAGATGATATGAAAGGAAGTAGAAAAAATACGAAAATATGTAAAAACAAGTATCTTTAAAATATAAGTGAAAAATTAATGAAAAATTCAACTTGAAAATTATGAAATCTGCACATACAATATATGTATGTACATAAATTTGAATTTTATTATATTCCCCTGCCATTATTTTCTTTTCAAATTTAATGTAGAAATATTTCCCAAGACTGTGTTATCTTAATGCATTTTCTCTGATTATATGATATTTTTCAAAGATTTTTGTTTAAATAAAATGTAAAATTATGTGAAGAAATTATTCTAAGTTATATTTTCTATAATTTTATTTTTCATATACAAACAAAAATTATATGAAAATTAAAATTCTTTGTCAATATTGAAACAAAAATATTTATTGTTGAAACTAAAAGTTTTTCTTTCTATTAAAATGCTCAGATTGTTTTTCCTCCAAATAAAAAAATATTTTCCAGATATAAAATAAAATACATACATATGTATGTACTATATGTATGTATGTATATGCCGGTCAATGGTTGAAGTGGTAGAGCGCTGTATTGTTAGAGCTTTGAATGAGTACCAATTCATTGAATTGGGTAAAGGTGCTCAGTACTCAAACCAATTACACAAAAATCAGTGCCAGCCTAATCATAAGACTAAGTTAATTCTCTACATACCAAAGAATTTAGTGGTTTTCATTCCAATTAAAACTGTAGGTTAGGTGTACATATGTATGACAAAGAACTAGTCTAGAAAACTGAAGTTATTGGCTCACATCGAGCTGTTACGATAATACAAACAAATGAAATATACATATATGATTTTCTGGCATACTCGTGTAAAAGATTTCAATTGACTTATTACGTAAATGTGAAAATATTGAACAAATTTATAAAACGAAAAAATTCTAATTGGGGATTATGTAGTAAAATTTATAATTTTAAGAATTGATTGTATTTAAACAATTCATTTTAAAAAAACCAATTTTAATAATTTTATTTTTGGTTGCAAAAAAAATTTGTATACTTCCATTGTTGATAAAAACTCAAATCAATTAATTTAAAACCTCAAATCTTCTTAAAAAATTTTAAAATACATTTTCTCTAATTAGTCTAATGAAAATCTTCTTATATTGAATCGGATAAAAGTATAATTGATGGAGTCCTTTTTCATAATTGTTGTAATGAAGAGTATAAAGTTTTTTCTTTCAATGGGTTATTATGTAATTTTGTTTTGCTATAAAAAGTGCTTTTTTTTTAATTTCTTTTCTTGTTTTCCTTTTTTTTTTTTAAATTTTATTGTAAGAGGGAATTATAAAAGAGAACCTTTTTTGTTAAATGATGATTTTGTAAAGAATGTACATATGTATATGTATGTATGTGTTGTAATTGTTATTGTATTGGATTTATTGATTTATTTTCGTATTTTAATGAGAGAATTTCCTTCAGATAAATCAGTAAAATTCAAGCATCCGATTTCCGAAATACACAAATCACATATTACCCCCAAATCTAATGAAACTGAAAAACAAGGGTGTTTTTCTACTTATGTTTTTTGAAACTAAAAACTTTTTAGAGGATTTCAAATTGAATTGCCGTAGAAACAGAATTCTGGCTACAAGAAATGGGCGACAAACTATCGACTACAAAATCACTTATATGTTTTCTTATGAAATCGCACACAACTGTGACTACCAACGGTAAATATTTTTTCGCTTGTGGTCAAATTAGAGCTAATTTCTAATTTTGTAGCTATAGTCGAATGTTGCTTGAGAATTTCCACATGGTTTTTGTTTTTAAAACCTCCAGCGATTTTGTAGTTGGTAATCCGTCGGTCATCACTAGGAGCCCGAATTTTGCTTCCACGGTTAGACATGAATCATTGCATTTACACATACACAACAATCGGTTTTCATTTATGATCTAATAAATATTGTGAAATATATACATACTAAATTTTACCAGAGATAACATTATCAAGAATACATATTTGGTCGCAAGATTTTACGTCATAAGTAAAAATAAAACGAGAAAGAAACTTCTTACACAGTTGTGTTATATAAATATTGTCAGAATGAGAAAATTTGTCTCATAAATAATAAAAAGATGCAATTTACTAACATCTCGGTTAAAGTGTCCACTTAGAATAATTCGAAAATAACAATTGTACATGTTTGACTCCATATTACAAACAAATTTGTAAAGTAGAAAAAAAAATCCTTAAACATAAATTGAAAAATCTTTAAATTTCAATTATGAAAAACTTATTAAAAAATGACAAAAAAATACTTACTTACTTGATCAAAATTAAAAACATTAATGAATAAAATTTTTATTTATTTTCTTTTTTACAATTTTAATCTATTTTTCAAAATATAAACTCTTTTTTTTTTTTTTTCAACTATACGAAGTCTGCACTATATCACAATATCTTGTTACCTTTTAACTGAATGCATTCTATTTTATTCATTCAATGGCACAGGTAAACTAAATGTAAAAAATTAAAGAAATAAAATAAAATAATAACAAATATTTAGACGAGTGAGTGGTTACGTTAGTTTAGAAAATTAAAAGTTCTCTTCTACGTCAGTGAAAGCATTTTCATTTTATTTAAGAACATTTTTTATCCTCAATAATCTCAAACTCATTACTGTAAAAGCACAAAAAAAATAAAAAATAAAAAAATAAATAATGATAAATTTTCTTTCACTATTTTGCTAGCTTCTAAAAAGATATACAAACCTTTATGTATAAAATAATTGTAAAATAAAAATGTCACTACGTTTTTGTAATCCTTTTTCACCTTTTTCAAAAAACAAAAAAAAAAAAACAAAATAAATTAAAAAATAAAAATATTTGAAAATATACTTGAAATGTAATAAGTTAATGGGTTTTTAATGAAAAAGATTCACCCAGTTTGTTTTATTGAAATTTCATTCATGAAGATACTTTGAAATATCAGAGGAAACAATTAAACAAAAAAAAAAATATGTATGTATTTTGTAACCTGTAATTGCGACCATTTCATGGTGTCCCATAATTTAAATGCAATTATTTGCTCTAAAAATCGCTATGTTAACACTTATTTATTGGTTCAATTAAAAAATGGTTAAATTAGCCAGGTTTTCGTGTAATAAAAAAAATCATTTCATTTGTCATGATTTTTGATTTATGTTTTAAAATGGTTTATTTGCATGAATGCATGAAAATAATTTTGTAACAAAACAGAAAAAGAAATCCAAAAATGTGTAAAATTACAATTTTAATTGAGAGTTTATTGGTTTGCATTGTAAAACAAAAATTCAGAATAGCTTTTTTGAAAAATAATTGAATATAATTTATTGTGAAAATTTTGTAGAAATCACCAAAATATAGGGGAAGTTCGAAAATTCACCGGTAAGCTAACCAATATGATAAGTAACTAAATCAACCGTTGTACAAATTTGATCACTGTGGTAACATAACATTTACCGTAAAGGTAAAAAATATTCGAATATGATAACTGATTACTTATGGTAGATTTACTTTTGGTTATTATGGTAACTACATACCATGATCAATTTTCGAATTTTCCCATATTCTTTTTAGTTTCTGTGTGTATGGGAAATAAATAAAAATATTTTAAGATAAAAATTTTTCAAATATTATACATACATACATAAATGTATGTATGTCATATGTACGATGAAATACAATTGACCTAATTTTCTCTTCCTTTTGTATTAGATATACATATATATGTATGTACTGTTATCTGGAAAAAAATAGAAATATAGTGTAAAAAAAAAAATATAACAAAACAAAAATTGCAAGAATCTTTCCTCCTATGACGTACGTACATACATATATAAAATATCCTTGAAAAGGTAAAATTATTTTCACTAGTTGGAATGGAAGTATGCGCATGATTTTACTTTATGAAATTCGTTATTAAACAAAAGATATAAAGTTCATTTTTTCTTTTTAATTAAGAATGAAAAATATTTTTTGCATTTTCGATAATATGAGAGGAATTTGAATAAATGAATAATTTTCATTACAACAACAAATGAATGAAAGATAAAAACCAATCAGTCAAATTGCCTAAATTTTTGTTTTTATTTTCATTGATTTTTCATTAAAATTTCATTGTCAAGGATATCGATGAAAAAATCTATAATTTTAATTTCTTAAATTAATTGAAAAATTTTTAAATACCTGTTCATCTAGCTTTTAGGTTTAATGGACCTCACTGATTGAAATTTCAAAAAATTTTGAAAAAAGATTCTGAGATAAATTTGAATGAAAATTACAATAAAAATATAAATTTTCCAAGAAAAATTTTTTTGATTGAAATAATATATAAAGCATTCTTTTCGAAAATCTATTTTGTTTTCCTCTTAACCTAAATTAGTTTTTATCTAAAGGAATTCTTATGTGTACCATAAAATTTGTTATTATGGGTTTTCTATTTTTATTTATATTTTTCCTTTGCACCATGTTTGTATTTTTTGTGTTCTTCCTCAAATATTCTTAGAAAGTATTTAATTTATGTTTGTTTTATTATGTACATATACTACATACATACATACATATGTATGTACCTATACATATGTGTTTTCTTTTCTACTAAAACATTATTATATTCTTGTTTTTGATTTATTTTCAAATAAGATGGTAGAATAAAACAAATAAAAGATGTTTTCCTTTTGGCTCCGTTATTAAGAACTCATATAGAATATGTTTTATATTATTTTTGAATATGTGTGTTATGTGTCTGCAGAGGAAAATTATTAAAATTGAAAAATAAACGAATAAAAGCGCCAATACCTTTTTGTGATCTTTACTGACACTTCAGATAAATTTTAAATTTAATAAATTTTTCTGTGATAAACTTTTACTTTTTATTTGTGTAAATCAAGCACACAATCAAGGTTATTTGAAAAATTCAAATTTGTAAATAATCGAGGTTAAAAGTTATTTTATTTTTCCAAAATAAAAAACCATCAATAAGATTTTTTGAAAAATTAAAATTACCTGTTTTTTTTTTTTAATAAAAATAATATGTGTCATATGTTACAAAATCATTTTTAAATATTATTATTATGATAACTTGACAAGTATTATACTTTTTATCTTTTTTCTATTATTTCATATAAATGATTTTTCATAATATTTCATAATATTTTAAATCGTTTTACTGGCGTCATATGGATCTACGAAAAAAAAAATCATATCATATAAAACAACACATGTGCTTTAAATTATTCATATAAAATTTAACACTTTTTCTTGATAAAAAAAACTTTTCGTATGAAAATGTTTTAACATTTTTCGCATTTTTTATGGAAAAAGAAAAAAAAATCATGCTTTGAAATTCAGAATTTCCTCCAGTTATAGATCTACTCGATTATCAAATCTTTGTTGTTGTTGTTGTTTATTTTTGAAATCTAAAAAAGAATGAGTTTTTGATAAGCAAAAAAAAAAAAGTAAAAACACATAGCGTAAAACAAAAACAAGCATTGACTATGTCAGCACCTGTGTTTTTATGTCAATAAATTTACAACTTTCACATCAAAAAACATTTGAAAAATATTTTGTGTCAAATTCACCTTATTTTCTCGTTAAATTTTTAAAAGGGAATATAGATACTGTTATTGATTGTAAAGTCAACCCTTTTTATTTACCAGGAATTTCAAAAAAAATTCAAGTAAAAATAATGAAAAAACAGTTATTTATGCAAAGTAAAATATAAAAGGTGAAAAAGAAAATTACAAAAATTAGAGAAATTCAAAAGGATACTTTAAGGATTTTTAATTGTAACATTTCTTAGAAATTCTTCAATAAAGTTGTAGGATTATTAAAATTGATACAAACACATTTTTATTATATTTAATCCAAAAAAAGAAATTTTGCATAATCTAATGTTATAAAAAAAAAGTGGATGAACTTTAACTCTAGCTATGATGTAATTAAAGTAGCTAGCCTTCAAATCCTGACGTATAAATATTTCTAATTATTTGAAAAAGTATCTATTTTAAAATCGAACAATAACGAATCACATCTTCCATTAGATATTGTATATATCCCTATGAAACATAAGTGTTCGTTCATGTACTGTTGTGATATATTATTTTGTACCATTTTGATTAAGTTTCTGATAAGACAAGAAATATCTTGTATTTTTATCTTATATAAAAAATATACATTTTAAACATAATGCTCACAGATTTTGACGTGATAAGAATATATACATTAAAACGATTTCATTCCTAATTATTGTTGAACAAATGTTTGATACGTGACAAAATTGGAAAATGTGAATTTCTGTTAAGATGTAATTTACAAAGATTATGAAAATTATACTCCTACAATCATTTTTGTTGTTTTTTAGCGAGTGTATAATAGCTTATTGTTATTTTTTTCTTTCTCTTCTATAAAAAAGCTAAAAGTATGCTGGAAGTAAAATTTGTATTTAATATTAAAAAGTATGTTTAGTGGAATCTTCAAAAAGATCTGGAAGTTTTATGTTTTCCTATGGATAGTTTTCTGAATAAATATAAAAAGTAATTAATTTTTCTATTTCCATTTCTATATTTAAAAAATTTTAAAAGGTCAAACGTGGCATCCATCTACCTTTTTTTAATTCTCGTTTGTAACTTTGTCCATCCATTTTCCCATTTTCATGTGCCAGCACTGTATGTAATAGAACTGTAGTAGAGGGATATCCCTACGTAGTGGCATATAATATAAAAAAATGTACACTCATAAAATGTACAATATTGGATATTCTAAATTAATAGATGCTTCGAAAGTTGTAAATACATATACTTATAACAACAATGTGTGCGTGAAAAACATGTATATTGTATAATAAAATATATACGATTAAAGTATCTACATACTCGTATGTATGTATACATACATACTTTCAATGTAGTGCAATTTTTCTGAAAATTGATATAAAATAAAATTTTATATTTTGAATGAACTTTTTTTTTTTTTGTATCTGGAGTGTAAATTAATAAAAATATTTTTTAATGTTTTTGTTTTTTATTATATTCGTATTTTAAATATGAAATTGTATCTCTCATACAAGAGTTTGAGCAATAAAATGTAAAAAAAAAAATTGTGACTATAAAAAATATCTCGCAGTTAAAATTCAACAATTTTTTTTTTCGCAATATTTTAAAATAAATGTTTTGAATATTTTTAAATTTGATTCCAATTAATTTTTCACCAGAGAGTATTATATGTGCTATTTTTTATATTTTGCCATTTTTATGCAATTTTTCAAGAAAATTAAATTAATAAAACTAACCAACCGCGAAAGTACATCACTGAATTGTGTGAATTTGAACAAATTTAATTTAAATTGAACAAATAATTTTGACACTTTAAAAAAATCAATAAACTTTGCTATGATTGACAGACCAATGAACCTATTGACTAACTCAATGGGAAATTTTTAAAAGGATCCTATTTGAAAATAGAAGCAAAATTTATTTCACTAATAACTTTTGTTGATAAATAAATTTTATTTCAACCCTCATAATAGTAGTAAAAAAAAAAGTCGATATGTATCTGAAAAATAACCTAAAATTTATTATGAACATTTTTAAAAATTTTATACATATTTACATGCACAACAGAGAAAGTGCAGTACTATCTCTCTCTCTCTCTTTTAAATCAAGATCAACCTTTCAGATATTATTCTGAATTAGATATTTTAAAAAAATTTATCTATTCTCTATCTTTCAGATAAATTATTGTACATCGGCACTTGCACTTGAATTATTTTACATTTAAGGGTCATACAATGTTTTTTTTTTTGCTAATATTAAGAGAATATTGCTTTAAAATATATAAAAAAAATTTACATGCTTAAAAATGAGATTTTTTTTGTAATCTTTCTTACTAAAAAAGCTCTTGATTCATTCATTCAAAACATATAACAAAAATAAACAAAATATAAAGAGCAGCAATCCAAGTGGATAAAGAATTTGTATATTTTTAAAAAGGATTAGATTGTTAAAAAGGCTTTGAAAAAATGTTACAAAATAAGTACGCAAGATTGCCTTAAAGTTTCTTTGTTAATTTCCCTTTTCAAATGATTTTAACGATGACAATAAATGAAATATTTCAGTTTCTATGGAGAAAAAATTTAATTAAAAATAAAACTAAAATTCTCAAACATATTTATATCCTTTTTATTTTATTTTTAAAATTACCCTTATCCTTTTTATTAAGTTTTTTTTTTTTTTTTCTTTTATTTTTGTGTTAAAAATACGCATCGTTGAATTTTTATTTACATAAAGTTTCGATGAGAACGTGCTTCTATAATAAAATCCATTTTTTTTTCTAAAATTATTTCTAAAATAAATGTTTACTTCGTGAAAAAATTAAAGGAATATGTAAGTTATCAAAAGGATTTGAAATAGCTTACAGATTACATTGTGAATAATAATGAAAAAAAAAAATTTTTTTTTTTTTAACCGATCATAAATTTTGTAATTTAACGACTTGTATGCAAGAAATAAGGAAATTTTTAGTTTGCCTTTTTTTTAAAATTTTACTTATTTTGTGGTAGAGTATTATTTTTCCTTCAAAATTTACAAAATACAATTGTGAAAGTTTAAATTTTAATTGGGAAAAAACTGATCTGTAATTTATAAGAAGAAGGACTGACATTTTATCCTTAGGTTTTTCTAAATTTTAACAGATACTATAAATACAATCTTAAAATCAAGACATTTTTTAGTTAACATAGTTAAAATCCCTAACTTTCAAATAATTATAATTTTAATCTTGTTTTCTTGAATTTTTCTTTTTTAAAAATAAATTAACACATCGTTAGAAAAATGTTTTACAACAATTTAATTTTAAATCAATTAGACAGTTTTAATATATTAAAAATTACTTTTTCTACCATCATCCTTGTTAAATATCTACCTAATCGTCTGATTCATTTAGTCGACCATAAAATAATTTGAAGATGTTAGTAGGAGCCATTTTAAGAACCCATTATAAAGTTATACAATATATGAATGTATGTATATATAAGTGGGATTTTTAAGATTGAAAATCACAAATTTCATTAGTAGGCGTTTGCGTGATTATTTTCGCCCTTTTGTGTTTTATATTTATTTATTTTGACGGTATCATAATAATATATCTAAACATATATGTATGTATAAGCTAATATAGAAATTTTATTCAGTTCTATAATTAAAAATTGTATCTGTAATATTATTTAATAAATTATCCCTTATTATTATATGGTTCAAATTAAAAAGTAAAATTTTCATTGTTTGTAAATTTTGTTATAATGGCATAAATTACATAATTTTGAAAACGGATATTTTCTAGAAAAAAAAAAGGATAAACAAAATTTCATTTGTTTTCTAAACTTAATACCAACTACTGCAAAATGTTTACAGAAAGCATTTAAACAAAATTTCCATTTGGAAATGTTTTTTATTACCATAAAATAATATTCAAGTATTTGTCCGAAAGATTTAAATAAATTATTGATTTTTAAATTTACATTTAAATTTTCTATTTTTGTTGTAAAATAAGGTATTAAAATAACATTAAAGATGAAGATTTTTTCAAACACATAAACATGTAACATAATTTGAATATTTATGTAAAGTTAATGCAAGGTAAAAATCTAATAAAAAAAAAATTTTCTTTTAAATAAGAAAAATTGTTGTCTTTACCATAGATAGAGGATTACATAGGTAAAAAAAATTCAAAAAAAAAAAAAAAAAAGTAAATGATTTGTGTAACACATTCACAAAAATAAAATTTCAGTAGAATTTCTTTTGTATTTTATATCATTAAATTTAAAAAAAAAAGTTTTTAGAAAGCAGAATACATTTTCTGACAGATTTTTAAATTGAAATGAAAAAAACAAAGTAAAGTAAGTAAAAGGATTTAGAAGCTTATCTGATGTGAACAAAAAGATTGATGTCTTTGTTTATTGAATAGAAACAACTTTATCTTTGATTTTTGAATACATTTATTCTCTATTAATCTCAACAGATATTTTACAAGACGTTGTTACGCCCTGTAGCCACATATAAAAGCGAAATATGGATGACGCAACAATCTGCAAACAGATATTTTCGAAAGAAAATAGGACTAACATGAGATAAAATACAATAGTGAGCTGTATAGCGTATACAATAACGTCGATTTGACTACAGACTTTGATGTCATGTCAGCCTGAGAAACGTATGCTAAGAAAGATCCTGTTTACATCGTTCAATGGTAATCGACAAGCTGGAAGGCCTAGGAAAATATGAAAAGATAATGTCTAAACTGACGTAGTGAACCTATTGGGAACCCAGAAAAAAGCAAGTAATAGATGAGGCCAGTCTTTTTTAGTTATGAAAGCAATCACATGAGACATTTCTGTCCAAAATTCGTTTTCAAATTTTATTATAATATCTTTGGATTTTTATGATCCTATTGATTTGTGACATATGACTTTGAGCTATTATACATATTTCGGGTTTTTTACTCCAAATTTAAATGAAACAACAAATATTAGATCAGATAACACTTTCAAGAATTGATTCGCATACTTTTTTTCAGGATAAGTATGTAAGTATAAAGGGAGTTAGAGTGTTCTGTGTATTTTATTCTATAACTTTTGGCTTATTGAACAGATTTCTATCATTCAAAAAGAGTTAAAAAACTTTATCTTAAACTTAAGTATAATTTCTTTTTGATTTTTTTTTAGTAATTTCAACTAAAATATAAAAACGATTCGAAAGTGAAAACGAAATGTATAAACTTTTTCCAACGTCTTTCTATTTATAAGCACTTTTTTATTATTTTCTTTTTCAAAGATATTGCCAATAAATACTTAATTTTTTTTCTTTATTATTTTGTCCTTTTAATAATAAAAACAACATGAATAAAACTTTTTGATGACTCTCATTTATTTCCATTATCCTTGTTAAAACAATGATGACAATATAGGAATTTCACTGGAAAAAAAAATAAAAGGTTACTACAGTGAAAAAGCCATAGAAACAGAAATTATTTTGCACTAATAATTTTTATTTAGAAAATCACTATTTAATTAACATTTAAAAAAATAATGATCTGTTATATTAATTAAATTGTAATGATAAGAAATACGTTCTATAAGATACTTAAATATAGAATCTTATGAGAAATTTTCAAGATACTTGTATTTATTCTACCAAATGATGTAATTAACCGAAGATAAGATTTAAAAACAATATTAATAAAATACCGTTATAAATTATATAATATCTGAGGAAATCATTGTATATCATTTTTAATATTTTTTTCAAAAAGTATGAAATAAGTCATTCGAATTTTTTTTTTTACGCACAAAAAATGTAATCTTTTTGAAGGATATTATAAGTGAAGGATACACAAACAACAAACTTTATATTTACTCAATCATGTAATATGTATTAAAAATATAATGTTACTATACTATATATATACTGAAAATATTTTTTTTACTTTATTTTAAGATACCTCGTTAAACTTTTTTTTTAAAATTATGAACGAGATGAAATACTTTAAAACATTTTCTAAAAAAAAAAAAAAAAAAAAAAAATATAACATGAATTTAAGTGCAAAAACTAAGCTTAAGCATCCTTACACTATTTCTAAAAAATAAATAATTTATTTTTCTGCATTTTAATTCGTAATTCAAAACTTTATTCATGAAGCGTTAAAAATTTACTTATATTTTTACACTTTTCATATTTCATTCACGATATTATAAAGTTTATTTGAAAATACAAAATGAATAATAATAATAATAAATTTTCGTTGTGATATTTAATCACGATTATCCTTCTATACTTAAGACTAGTACATTTTTTTTTTTATAAAAAAGCAAAAAATGCTATTGTACTATGACACTTCAGCATGTACTCTACATACATACATAAACAATGAAAATCAATTTTAGAAAAAGGATTTTTGTTTTCTGTTGAATTAAAACTTTAATACTTATCACATCAAATCTAAAGTTATGCAAGTGAACAAGAGAATTCATAGAAATTTCTAATGATGTAACATTTTTTAATGTCAGAACTCCTATTTTTTTTACATAAATTAAATTAAAAATAAAAAATGGCATAAAGGAAAACATTTAGAATAAATGAAATGTATATTTTGAGAAAATTCACTTAGTTCTATGAATGAATTGCAAGTGAATTTTTTTAAATTAAATTTTAAAAATTGTATCCTAGCGCTAGCATTCGAGGTAAATTTTTTAAGATGATGTCTACGCAATGATGTCCTGATACAAAGAAGTAATTAAAGCTGTATTTAGCTCTTTTTAATAAATAGAAAATAATTATTTTTAAATGATTCGCAGACAGAACTTTTATAAAAAAATAACTAAAATCTGTTCATAAATTTTATGTAGAACAAGAAATCAAACAATTTTCCCATCAAAATTTTATTTTTATAAAGACAGATAGATCTTAGAAGCTATTATTGTACCTCGACGATTTTTTATGCTGCATTTGCTTTTTATAGCTTTAGATTCCTAATGAATTCTGAAACATTATATTCACACAAAATGAGTTTTGAGTTTGAGGTTTCCTTGGCTTCTTTGTGGAATCTGCATTTGTCATCAAAAAACTCCATCCTACTGATATGTATTACAGTATGACTTCTTTCGCTTTTAGATTTCCAGGAGTTTCTTCCCAGATAGAGATAGTTTTTTTTCCCATTTTTTGATGCTTTCTCCTATATGATTTCAAGGTAACAGAAAGGTTCTGGTACAAGGAAAAAGAAGTTGACGATAACATTAGGTTGAATTTGTTGGACTAGCCAAATTTTTTTTTAATAAGAAAATTTTATTTTTCGAGAACCTTAAATAAAAATTAATATGTAATAGTACCACTTTAATAAAACTAGATACTAAAAAGTACTTTATTTTGAAAAGATAAAATCCCGAAAATCATCTTCTAGAAGATGTATGTATAATTACTTCTCTCACCTACAATAAATAAATATTTTTCGTATATAAAAGATAAATAATTCAAGAAATAATTAAAACCTTGAGATAGAAATTTGAAAAGATCTACTAAAGATTTTATTGATGATGAAAATTCAAAGATTCTGGTCTGTAACTATGTACATATGTACATATGCACATATGTATGTACATATGTATATGATGAGAAGATTAACTTATTGTGTGTAGAAATACGTATAGGTATTAATATATGTAAATATAAATTCTAAAATTTTGATTTTGAAAAACCATCTCTGTCAGTTACTAGTCAAATAAGATACATAATAAATAATGTTTTATCATAAAATATATATTTCAAATATTATTTCTGTTGATTGAATATTTTCAATACATTGAAATGTTATTTTTTGTTCTCATATTCAATTTTTATCAAAAGAAAATTACAAATCTTAACTAAAATTTATAAATCACAATTTATATAAAATTCACTTTTAAATTCAATAGAATAAAATATGAAATTTGTTTGTTAATATAAAATTGCCATTTTATTTTTATTCAACCAGAAAAATAAAAAATTAAAAAAAAATATATATCTGAAATTTTTCTTTGATTTTCAATCAAATAAATTTCGAATTTTTTTCTATTCCATTTCCTTTCATTAATCTCTTTTGTACATTTTTTTTTGTTGAGATTTTGATCAATGTCTAACGAGTCTAACGATCCAAAAATCTGATAAATTGTTTTGTATAAACTTTTCGTAATCAAAAATTTGGTAACATTTTTGTGGCTATATTGAAAATTCTATGAAAATCAAATGAGTCCTGTTTTCTTTCTTTTTACAATAGTAAATGCATAAATAGAAAAATAAACAAAAATAAATGAATGTACAATATTCTTCACATGTTGTCAATTAATTTGATTAAAGTTCAATATAATGCAAGTAATGTAACATCACAAGTCATTTACTTTATCCTGTTTTTTTTTTTTTTTTTTCTTTTTTTACCCCGTTCGTAATTTATTTGCTTTTAGTTTTTATTTTTTTAATTTTTTTTATTTTTTTTTTTTTGAACAAGGGCGTGTTATTTTCCTGTTTGTTTATTAAATGTGATGTGATAATTTTTTTTTTACTGCAACCCTCTTTTGAAATATGTTTTTTCAGAATAGATTCATGTTTGGATAATAATAACAGAATTACAAAATTAATTCAAACGACTTTTGTGTTGTTTATAATGCGTATATCCTTTTGGCGTCATGTAGTTTTTATAATGTTTTTTTTTTTTTTTTTTGTTCAACTAATATTTACTATTTTTTTTTTATGTGTAATTCTAGAAAATTATAGTATACAAAGGTAAAGAAGTATTTTTAAAATAAAAAAAATTTTGTAATTAAAAGCAATTACCCATTACAAGGGAAAAAAAAGACATTAAAACATTCAAATAATCCCCATAAAAGACAAATTTATTTAATCATTATTTTTGCACACACAAACCCGTATAAATATTTTATTATATGTATTTTGCAAAATAACAGAAAAAAAAAACAAATCAAAATAGTCAACTTGGAGCCTGATAAAGTAAAATTGCATAACGTAGAACATCAGTATGTAGTGGTAAATGTTGAAAAAAATCAATTTTTGTAGTAAAATAACAAAAAAAAAATCCAGCGTCAAAAATGGCGCCAATAGTATATTTCAATGTAATTTTTGAATAATGGGGAAGAAACTTAAAAAGGATGTAGACAACAAAATTAAATATGGAGAATAAAGGTGACTAACAGGATGATATTCTACAAATAATTTATATATACATATATGTATGTGTGTATATAGCTGTATATTGATAAGAAACTAAAACATCCAATGAAAATTCATAAAACAAGTGGTTTCTAATTAAATTATAAAATGTACCTGTTCCCATTTTCTTTTGTTTATAAAAATTGATTGAATTTTGAAATATCTTTTTTCTTATCGATGCATTTAGTCATGCTAAATTGATATAAAAAAAAAAAATACGAAAATAAATAATTGCAACGAATAATTTCTTAATATAACTCAGCAATTAAAATTAATTCAAATTAATTCAAGGTAACATTGATAACTGGTTATAATCACACAAAGGATAAAGTTTCCTGTACACTTTAGATTCTTATTTAAATTTAACTTTTTTTTTTTAATAAAATCACCAACGTAGAAATGTCCATTTACTGTATTTAAGTAGTTCAGTGTTGTCGCATGTAGAAGGAAGAAAGATGGGGCAGTTTATAAAGATAAAGAAAGTTAGTGCACTCCAAACATTTTGTGTAGCTATATACATATGTAGGTAGACAACTCTTAGAAATACTTAGAATAATGACAATATGTACGTTGAGAAAAATCACTTTATTAAGGAAAATACATACACAAACTTAGTTGATATCAGTAAATCTTAAATAAATGAAAATGCAAAATCAAACTAACGATACCATCAGTGTTGTGGAAGTAAAATGACTTCACTTGTTATGCCAGCAGTTTTGATAATTAGCAAAGGGTTAATTGCAAAAATAAAACTAA
The DNA here is from genome assembly GCA_939192795.1 of Bombylius discolor. Taxonomy (NCBI): domain Eukaryota; kingdom Metazoa; phylum Arthropoda; class Insecta; order Diptera; family Bombyliidae; genus Bombylius; species Bombylius discolor. The sequence continues at coordinate 12,412,319 of OW584241.1, read as the reverse complement.
TATTGTTTATCCTTTACTCTACTAGATGTACATATGTATGTGAAAACTCAAAAGTTTTGATATTTTAGTAAACCAATATTTTTTTTTGTGGTTATCGTATTATGGTAATGACAGGATAAGCAGCCATCTTAAAGGATATAAATAATTTTCGAAAAACCACAATAAACTTTTCAAAATGAGATTTCTTGTCTGCTAAGGACGATATTATTTATACAATACGATTATTATTATAATTGGGATATTAAAACCAAAATGGTTACCGTTTCTAAAAAATTAATAATGTAAATATCATTAAAATGTTATTTTCATTTGTGGTTTAATAATAACAAAATTGTTGTATGTATTTACGAACTGTGGTTGTAATAATTAAATAAAAATTGCATTTGTTGGTTACTTCATTTAAAAATTTATTAAATATTACAGAAATCCCTTTTTTTTTTCCTATTTTTAATAGGAATTTTCATGTTCACCTTTTCATTTTTTTTTTTAAATCAAGTTTTTTCAAATAAATTTAAAATTTTGGCACACGTCCTAAAATATTATTGTAAGAACTTTTTTTGAATTTAAAAATAAATGAAAAATAATACTGGAAAAGGATAAATAGGACAATAGGACATATACAGAGTGTAAATTTATTGGTTCTAAACTTTTTAAATTGCTTTTTGATCTTTCCAACGCAATCACATAAATAAATTAATATAAATGACTTTTTTTTTTGACAAAATACTTATTTTATGTATGTTTGAAAACTTCAGCATGAATTTGTATTTGTGAACATTATGTAATAAGTTTTTCCTTGGTTTAGATTATTTTTCCTATTTCTAGAAAAGGATTATTTTCCAAGTTGTTATAAGAATTTTTTTGTTTTATTTTCAAAGTTTTTTTTTTTTTGTGTATGAACATCCGTAGGGCAATATGGAAAGACTTTCAAAAGGCTTTTACTTCCTTCAATTTTTTTACTATAGCATCTCAATGTCTATTAGTATATGTTGAAATTATTTTTTCGTTATGATTAATGTTTGATCACCACCACCCATGCAATTATTTAGGAGAAAAGTTATTTTTTTCCATTAACTGGAATTGTGGAGGACGAATACTTGTTGTATAGCTCTAAGGGTGATATTTACCAACAAGATTTGAACTGTAATAAAAGTTAATGCGAATATAACTGAATTACGATTTTTTTTTTTTCACCATGGTAACTTAGATTTTTTTTCGAAATGTTAGATACATATAATATTTAATAGTAAGACGTAGCTTTAAATTCAATTTAAAAATCGAAACTAAGCATTTTTTGGTGAAAAAGTTTCTTCTTCTAAGGTTTAACAGCCGTTTATTGTGACTTGACTTTCTTGTCCTCCATGTTAGGGGTTAGACAAGGAGTTAATTACCTCTTCCTTTAAAAAACTTTTGATTAAAAAGTCGAAATCTTTGGTGAATATATGACCATAATATTAATATAGAAGTTTAAATTTTTTAAATAAATTAACTTTTGAAAACTTATTAAACTTAAAATTAAGATAAATACTCATAAAAATTATTTTAAAAAAAATTTTCTACTAGTACATATGTATGTAGTGCGTTAATTAGTTAAATTGTTAAAATTTTTACATCACATATGAAAAATAACAAAAAAAGATAATATCAAATTTTATTTCTCAATTAAACTGTAGCTTGTTAATTTTAATAAATATTTTAAATAACACGGTCGGTTGTTTCAGAGCAAAATTTAAGTGTTTAGTTTGCAAAATTTGGTGTAGTTTAAAAATTTCACTTTTTCTAGGAAAATTAGTGTAACTCTCGTAAAAGAAAATACATATTCTTTAAAATTAACAAAAATTCAAAAAAGAAAAAACACAATAATGTGCTTCCGACCGGTTAGGTGTTAAAAACAAAATTTAAATTTAAGTCATTAAATAAAGTTTATGAAGTTCCAGTTAAAATTGTTAGATAAGTATAAGATCCTTTTAAAATCTAAAACGACATAAAAAAAACCGAAAGAATTAAAAATAAAACTTAATTGTTTTTTTTTTTTTCATATTAAATATTTAATATTTTTGTTTTGTTTTACCGTAATTAAAGTTTCCAAACTGACATTTAAAAAAATGGCAGTTATTGTAAATTTTTGTATACCGGTCATCATGATATAACAAATTTTTTGTAAATCCTTTGGATATGTATACCATTTTCCCATGTGAATTGATTGTACTATTAAATTACTCTATAAAAATAGAATCATGATTAAAATTATTAATTAAAATTAACAAAATTATGTAATATTTTTCACATACATGAAATGATATGTCATCACAATGTTTATGATAATACCATTGAATAGTAATTGCCATAACAAGAAGAGAAAAGCTTGTTAAACAACTCATAATATTATGATTTTTAGCACTCTAAAATTATATTTTTAAAAAAAAATTAAATAATTATAATTACATTTGTAATTTTTTTTTATCAAGCGCAATTATTTAACATTACATACATTAATTCCATGATACAAAAGCAAACATATTAATAAAGAAAATGACATAAAATCTTGAAATATACATGTTGAAAATAATGATTCCAATTTTTTAACGTGTCTAAAAAAAATTATAACAAAAAATTTATTTAAAATTAAATTTCAAAAAAAAAAAAAAAAAATTAACTCTTTCCGTTCCGAAATGATTATCCTATTTTAAAAATCATTAATTTGGCGTAAAGTCTTTTGGATTTCCATTATAAACGGCTTTTTTTTTTTTTTTTTTTGCAATATTTCTTCATCACTCATAACATAAACGAGACCCAGATGTAGTATCTAAATTTTAAGGGTATTTTATAAAAAGTAATGTGACTTTTTTCGCCTCTATCTTCTTAATTCGATGCAAATATGAGGCAATCATTTCGGAACGGAGAAAAATTTTGTTTTTGGCTTCTATTAACCTTCTTATTATCTCATAATCATCCACACATATTGTTAAAGCCCAAAAACGTTTTTCATTTAAAGTTGACTTTTCATTACTTTTTACACTTAAACAATAATCCTAAAAATGAAAAACAAACAACAACATATTGAAGTATTCAATTAACTAAAAAAAAAACACTATTTTACATACTTCAAGATTTTCCAAACGATAATTAAGAATTTCAATTCTTGTTATAATATAAACCATTAATGTAGCTGCAAATGGATGCCATACTGCACAAGAAATTACAATAACAGTAAATTCATAACATGCCAATAAACATGATACTATACAATTATCAAAAATTTTATCATAAGGATATAATTCGAAAAGAAAACCTTTTGCTTCATAGATCTTCAACAAAACGAAAAAAAAAATAAATATTCAAATTAATTGCAATAATTTTTTTTTTTGTATTTGAAAAAAAAAAAAAAAAAAACTGGTGTTCAACTTACTCTACTGTTAGTTGAAGAATCATATTTTGATGTTAGAATAATTATTATTGGTGTACTAATACATGCAATTATTATTGAACTTATTGAAGATATCCATAAAATGTTTGTTAATCTTTTAACATAATTCACATTACGTTTATAAATTTTTATTTCTTCTTCAACATTATTTTGTAGGATTTTTTCAAAATAATTCGATATACTATTTAAAAAATATTTATAATCTACATATTCAAATAAAAAACAAAGATAATTATAAGATTTTAGTTTTTAAAAATTATAAATAAAAAATTTTATACCATTTCTATTCAAATACAAATTTCTGAACCATGAACTTAAACTTAAATAACCAATTACAGCAGCCATTTTCATTGTAGATTGTGCATAATTTTTATAATCCATAGCCACATATAAAAACTATGAAAATTATTCAAATAAAGTGTATTTATTTAAAGATTTAAAAAAATATATGTATATACTAACTTGAACAAAACAAGCAGTTATCATTGTCACATTAAAAATTAATCCTTTATAAAAATGAAAATTTTGATATTTAGAATCGTCTAATATAACAGCACCCCATAATTTCATACCAACAAGATTTCCATGAATAAATTCTGTATTATAAACTTTTTTTGATACTAAGAAATCTTTAAAAATCATTTTCACGAAAAATTTTCTTTTTTTATTTTTCACTGAAAAACTATAAAGTTTATTTACTTGTTTGAATCATTTTTCCGAAAATGATTTGTATTTATACAATTTTCGTTTTTGTTTAAAAAAAAATGTTTTTTTTTTCATTTTCATAATTTCATTATCCTGATTATTCAATATAATTTGATAATTATAGGGTAGAATATAATTTTAATAACAGTAATTTTCATTTTTAATATATTTTTTTTCAATTTTCAATTTATTTTTTTTTATTTTCCACGAGTCAATATAATAGGAAGAGTTTTCCACGAGTCGGTATTATGAAATATTCAGTATTTTATTTCACGAGCCGACAATATGAAATATACAAGGTGTCCCGTTTGGTTTGCTTTGGATTGATACCAGTCAGTGATAGGTCTCATCGAAACAAACATAAAATCGAATTTATAAATCTAAATAGTTTGGCCGCTAGAGGGCGTTAAAGATTTTTGGCTCTTTTCACACGGTATAGCATATAACTACTCGTACTCGTTCAAAGGCAAAATTTTGTGATTTTTACTCAAATTTTTATGTTTAACCCTATTTTGCTCAAAAAAGGCTTAAATTAACCCCCACTTTTTATTACTGAATCAGAATGCCCAATCGATTTTCAATAAAATTGCCAAAAAAATTAAGGCCTTATCTCAAAATAGGTGACGCTAGAGTGCCTCTCTAAAATGTTATAGGGTATACCGTGAGAAAAGAGCAAAAAAAACTTCAACGCCCTCTAACGGCTAAACCATTGTGATTTCCCTCCCCACACCCTCCATTCGATTTTTTGTTTGTCACGATAAGACCTATCACTGGTATCAATCCAAGGCAAACCAAACGGAACACCCTGTATATTTAGAAATTATATTAATTTATGCCTTGTGCTATTGTTTTAATAAATAAAATATATTTTATGGAGAAATTCATTGCCTGGGTACTGATTGCATAAGTCGATACATGTCATTACAAACCAATGCTAATATATGTACTCTTTATGATTTTCATTTAAAATATCTAGTAATCTATGCTTTTTAATGTTTTATTCATTTGCTACCGAAAATTATTTCGACAACTTTTTTCTGATCGAATGAAATTATTAAATAAAAATTTAAAATTATATTTTAAATGAAATTCATATAGCGTATATTAGCATTTGTTTGAGAATGACACAAAATATTGTTAATATTTCATTCGATTCGATCGCCTTGTGCAATTAGAACCCAATTTTTATTTTATTTTATTTTATTTTTTTTTTCTTTAAAAAAATTACATTACGTTTTTTTTTAGGATTGAATCAAAAATTATTAACAATTTATATATAATTTACAAATAATGCCTAAATTACAAATAATTTAGAAAATGTTTCCTTAATTATAAATATTCCAATAAAACAGAAAAAAACCATAGCTCGTGTATTTAAAAATATCAAAGGAAGAAAAATAAAATTAATTATCAAAGTTCAAGAAAAACAGTCTCAATGTCATTTATCATTGTCAGTTTTATAAAAAATTTTTCTTCATTTTCAAATTTTAATTGATTTTCTTCTTTTTAATTTTAAAAAGGAAAAACTTTTTATAAAAGCTTATTAATTTTAATATTTTTTTTATATTTCTTTTTACTTAAAAAAAAATAAAACTTAAATAAAACACATCTGGTTCAGTTTTTAGTTCTAAAGTTTTTTCTTACGTTGTGTCATAGATTTTTTTTTTGTAATGAAACTGAATCATTTTTTTTTTTCGCCTTCAAAGTTTATATGGAAATAATATGAAAGAAACTTTAAAAAAACATATTCTGGACATAACACTTTATAAAAAATCATTAACGTCTGTTTATATTTTTTATTTTAACTATATAATTTTTTTTCAATTCAACAACACAAAAAAAAAAAATAAAATAAATCGTAAAGAATATTTTTTTTGTATTGGTTCCACTTTAAAATTCTCACTTATTTTTTAAATTTTAAAGAAAATCAAAATTTAATAGTAACATCATCATCATCGACACACTAAAAATTTCTTACAAAAAAATAAAATCTGGTTGGATTTTTAAAATTGTGTAAAAAATATTTGATAAAATATTACTCTACGTACTCGTATATATGTAAATATGTAATCATATCCGTATGTTACATGTTCTACAGAGATATAGAATAATTTCTCATTTATAAGAAGAATGTAATATGAAAGAAAACATGCAGAAGATCACTTTTTTTTATTTCTGCAAGTTCTTGCCATCATAGAAAAGTGTTATTTTGCCTTAAAAGAACATTTCATATTTCAAATACAATTTTACACGATGTGAAAGATAAAATATCAGAAAAAGAACAATAAAAAAAATTTTTTCAAACTTCATTTCACATACATTTTATTACTTCATATTAAATTTACATCATAAACATCAGGATTACCTTTCATACTAACTAAAAACTAGAGATAAAATTGTCTTCTGTAAAATATAAATAAAAATTGCTCTGTTTACAGAAGATTCAAAATGTACATACAACATTATACTTTATTTAGTGTTTTTGATATTTTCATGAATGTAAGCAATTTGAAAAAAAAAAATAAAAAAAAAAAAGAAATAATATATGTTATTTGATATTTTAAAATTCTATATTTACATAAATTCAATATAAAATCGTTTCAAAATTGAAGTGCAATATGTCTAATGTAATTTAAATGAAAAAGATACTTACATATTATTATGTATTACAACATTAAAAGATACCCAACCGTTTTTTATATAGTCGATGATATGATTGATGTTTAAAGTATCATTTATTTTGCTTATATGATGTTTAATTGAAATCAATTTTAAAACAGCAGGAAATTAATTCAGAATAAATCATTAGAATGTGATAGGATGCCATGATGGAAGAAAAAACTAAATTGAATTTCTTTGTGGTTATGAATAATGTCAGCTGGAAGATTTTTATGTTACGTGTGGATTACAATTATTTTAAAAAGATTTCTAATAAATGAAATAATGTAAATTTTAAATTTAACTAAATATTAATTTTTTCAAGAAGTCTCCGACTGTGTTTTAATACAAAATAAGAATAGATAGGATCGCCAAAAATACCACAATCAGATTCAGATTATTCAAATAAAATAAAAAGTTACAAATCTGTCATATGTTCAATGATTTTTTAGAATTCTAAGAACAATTTCAATTTCAAGAAAAATTCGATTATATAGAGAACATACTTTTCAGACTTTTATTCAATTTAAAAACAAGCTTAAGCTCGTTTGATGAAATAGCAAAATTTAGAGAGATTAACGCAGAAATAAAAGAAGTCCTTAATTTACTTGTCAAAGAACAACAAATATTTTGGAAAAATTCATATATGATCTATAGATTTAAAATATTTTTGTATTACAAATAAAATGCAAAAAATAATAATATATTGACATGAAAAATTCTAAGTTTTATTATTATCTTTTTTTGTGATGTAAAATATAAAGATTTTATACCTTTTCACGACCACTTCGAAATATTCAATCAGAATGAGCCAACAATCTTTCAAAAAAAACGAAATGAGTTCACTCAATTACATGGCGCTACAACCAATTCAAAGCCTTGTGCTACTCAAATTAACTTGAGTTTCCCTGGCAAACTTTTCTATCATACACACCTATAGTTTCTATTGGAAAGCGAACCACTTAATTATTTAGACTAAAACTACTAAAAAATGAAGCTTACTCAATTGCATTATTAAAGACAATTTGTACGTGACAAAATAATTAAGGCGACTAAAAATGTAAATGCAGAAAAAACAACGTGAACAAAATTGAAATTTTCATTGAAAATAATAAATTGCAAAGGATTTTTCACAACAACCTATATAGTTTATTTTTCAATGTAAATAATTTTTTTTGTAAGCCAAATGTGGTTTTTTATCTTCCTTTTTTTTTATTTGTTTTGTTTCCGTTTTTTTTTTCTATTTAAAAAAAATCTTTATCACCTTGTTTTCCTTAAATTTTTATCCCCAAAACAAATTGAGGTAAAACTTTGAAAAATACTTTGTTGTTTTAGAAACAAAAAACAAAAAAACTGTGAGAATAAAAAATAAGTTGAAAAAAAGTTATGAAAACGGTATTTTTGTTTTAAAAGTTAATAGATTCCTTTTAGTTTAATTATGTATTTATTATTCTTATATATTTTTTTTGAATTGCATGAAATTTATGAATATGAAGCAAAAAATTGAAAATCAAATTATTGGATATAGATAAAGTTTTGAGTTTTTCTAAAAATTTCGTATGCCTTTTTTTTAAATAATGAAATAAAATTTTTTATTTTTGGCATATATAAATTTTTCAATAAAATATTAAACAGTTGAGTGAGTTGAAAATTTTTTATTTTCATAAATTTCCACTATTTATTACTCGTAACTTTTTTTTTTTACAAACTAATTAAAATTTATACATAATTGTTTCTTTTCCCGTACAAATTTGAATGAAATTTTACTAAAATTTCTATACACTCGAAAATTTTCATAAATTTTATTATATGGGTGGATTTTGGCCTTTTCAAAGTAAATGTCTGTCTTTAATTACATATTTTTCAATTTTATAGTGTACAGTGTACATAGTATAGTGTTCAAAACGTTAAACATCACAAGTCAAGGTCAATTTACCTTAGCTGACAGTTGGTGTTTTTATGTTTTCAGAGAAAAAATCAATATCAACTACAAAGCAACAAGAAAAATTTACGGTTATAATGTTGAGCGAGCTCAATGTGACACTTTTGATATGAGTTCACGGTGAAATGGTGATAATTGAAACGTCAAAATGATGGAAAAGATGCTCAACATATTGAACATATTATATCTTTGTTGTGATAACTGTTTTAAAACGCTAACCAACATAAATAATAAATTATTATACTAATATGAAATACATATGTCAATTATAAAATTTTACTTTTATAAAATTCTTTCGTAACAATAAATAATATATGTAATTATATGTACTGTGCGAATAAAAAAATTAATTATTTTGTGAAGCAAAAAACGAATGCTGAAATTACAATTTTTAGCACACATTAAACATTTATGTTTTATTTTAAATATACTTTTAGTATTAAATTACTTTTTTTATGTTAAAAAAAAAGGATCTTTTATCTACCTCACATAATTGAAAAAAAAAAATATGAAAATGAATAATTAAGTTGATAAGCAAAAGTAGTGGCATATATGTATATGGCAACAAGAATATTTAAAAAATACACGAGAATATTAAAATTGTAAATTTATGTAATAAAATTAATTTAATTATTTAACAAAAAAAAAAAAATAAAAATGTATTAAAAGTGAGTGCTCTGTTCTTTCTGTGATAATTATATTTTAAAAAATATTTTCCAATAATTATAAAATTTTTACAATAATTTTTTATTTGTGCAAACTGCAAAAAGAAAAAGTTTATAATTAACGAGAAATTTGCATTAATTTAACTTTACATGATAATAATTATTTTGAGCCACTACGTTGGAATATCCCTTTACTGCGCTTTCAATTCGCTCAACTCTGCCGCAAAAACTAGGAAAAAATATGAGAGAATTTCTGTTATATAAAGATTGACCATATTTAAGTGTACGCATATATTTTCATTAAAATAGATAAGTCAAGAAATTCAATAACATTTAATTATAAGTGAAATCCCTTAGGAAATAATAATTCCAAAATCTATACGATAGTTTTCTGAAAGAAGAAGGGTCAAAAAAATTTATTAAATAAATTTTAATTATATTTCAAAATAATTTGATTTCATTATGCATAAAACTTTAAAAGTAATGTGTTATTAGAAAGGACTATTATCTACATACATATAAGTATGTATTTATGTACATATTGAGGGCAAATAACTGTCAAGGGATTTTGATTTATTTACACGTTTGATTCTTCGTTTTTATTACAGCTTCCATTTATCGTTTTTACAATAACACGTAAATAATAATAAAAAATAACATTTTTTTTTTTTAAATTAAATAATGAATAAAACTTTAATATTCTGAGAAATAAGAAAAATTCCATATAACAATTTTAAAATATTTCTAGAATTATAAAATGTGTTAAAAGGAAAACAATATACAAGTTAAACAAAAGCATACAATTTAATAAATTTCCTGAAAAATATATTTTTATTTTACTTTTTATTCATTTCTTAAGTGAAAATTTAATTAAAAATGAAAAATAAAATTAAAAAATTCTTCTGAATACATATTTTCATAATTTACATTGTTCATTATTTCATTTTATTTAAATACAAAATTCTACAATATGGTTTTTCTTAAAATTTAAATAATGTATTAAGAAAACCAGAAAAATATAAGGTATACGAGTAAGAAATATATATTTTTCATTTTATAAAATTTCTTCTATAGTAAATTTTCTAAAAAGCTTTAATTTTTACTCGAGGTACCTATATTTTATAAGTTTTGTAAACAAAACTAAACAAACAAGGATAATGAAATAAATATTTTTTGAATGTGGTTTGTTGTTTGTTAGAAAATGTGTGTAAAATAAGGTATATAATGTATTTATTAAAAAGGAATGAAAAACAATATTTAATTTTTTACTGTGAATGTAATATTACATACATAGATACTTATATGATTTTTTGTATGTAAATAAAGCACACACATATACATATGTATGTATTTATGTATCTAATGAGTTTATGTTGATCCTAATCAAATTGTATGAGTGTGTTTGTAACTTTGAAAAACCACTTAAATAAATATTTGAAAAAACTTTTCTATGTGTTTTTCATTAGTTTTGAAATAGCATAAATAAAAAAACAAAATAAAAAAAAATAGGTACTATAATAGAAAAAAATTATAAAATTTGCAAAATTGTAGTTTGAGAATTTTTCAAATATTTAAATCTATAGTTATAAAGTTACGAAAATTTTGACCATTATAAAATTTTATGCAATAACATCACCCTTATAATTTATGAAAAATTTCAACGGAAATAATTTCCTTATTAATAATTTTCCCAATAATTTGTGGGCGGATGATAAACCAATAATTTCTATGAGGAAATAATAATTCAAATAGAATTGAAATGCCTCAAGCTATTACATGTGATATAACCACTTGTCATTTATTTAAAATAAAATTTCGTTGTTTCTTTTATAAATTTTAAAATATGAGAAAATTCATTTCATGTAATTCAATCATAAGTGTGAAATAATGTAAAATGTTATATTTTTAAGTTCAAAATGCTTTTGGCAAAATTAATACAAATGTGGAAATTGAAAGTTATGATAAATAGAAAACCATAATAACTAAAAGGTAATGATTTTCAAAAAGAATATAACATTATTTTCATCAAATTCAAATTTTTACAAATTTTCAAATACATACATACATATAAAAAGGAATAACAACAGGATAATAACGGAAATAATATCAAATCAATTTTTTTTTTTTTTCTGGCATCAATTTTACAGTAGTGAACTTCATTTTAGTGATTCATAGAAAATTTGCTCAATCATTTTCTTTTGCCAAAAAAAAAAAAAAAAATCTATTGTAGCTTTTTACATCCTCATAAAAAACTGTTTGTCATTGTTGTTCATTTGAAAAAAAAAAAAAATTCGTTGAATAAGCAAAATAAGAAATGGTTATGGGATTCTTGAAAATTATAATACAAAAAAATTAGAAAAGAAAAGTGCTTACGTAAGCAATCCCTGATTTTTTTTTTTTTGATTAGAAAATTTTCAATGTGACGTCAATAAGTTTCCATTTTCTTGTTTCCTAGAAATCTGTTAATTCAATCCTAAATTTTGTTTTTAACTTTTATCGAACTTTTTAATTGTTATTATCCTATTATATAGTATATTTTTTTTTTTGTTCTACTAATTATATTCAGCTACAAAAAAAAGCATAATCATATTTTTTAATTAAAAAACTGCACTATCGTATTCAATATAAATCTCTTCGATTTTTCTACACCTCTGTTCTACAAATTTTAATATGTTCTAATTCATTAGTAGAACGAAAATACCGCGATTAAAAAACTAGGACGTATAATTAATATATTATAAAATTTCTCAATTTTGGCAATATTCCAGAATCTAGATAATACTTCTATAAAATTTTGTTGTTGTTGTTTTTTTTTTTGCCATAGGCATTTCATTCACTCATTATCTGGAAAAAGATATTTCAGTAACTAGTAATAATAAACATAAGTATTTCAAAATTTTTCTACAAATATCCTGCAATGCAAGGATAATAAGTAAACGCTACTGCGAAATGAAATAAAATATCAAAGTTAAAAATCCATCAACTTTAAAATTTTCGGTTGAATTGCCTATATTTTAAAATTTAAGATTCCTATTTGTAAATTATTTCAAAAAAAATCCAAATTTAATTGTGAATAGACAGGAATGATTACTTTTCAATTCGTCGATAATTAAATTTAAATTTTAAGATTATAAAATTTTTATTAAATTTTAACAAAGTGTAAAAATATTTTAATAGAAATTGAAGTAATAAAATGCTTTTGAAAAAGAAATTAAGCCACTATTTAATACTTTAGAATTTATTTTATGAAATTTTTAAAGAGTTCTTAAAAATCTTTATCAAATATCTCATATAAAAAGCATTAAATCCAGCTGAAAGATATCCTGGTAGAAGTAATCTTTAAATTTACAAAAAAAAAAAAATAATAATAATAATAAAAAGTATCGGATTATCAATTTCCTTAATATTTTTTGTAAAATTCTTGAACTTCCAGGGAATTAAACATTTTTTTCTAAATAATTGTAAAATACATAAAAATAGTTACACATTTTCTTCAAATTTCAAGTCATAGCTTGCTTATTATTTTTCAAATAAAACAAAATTCTTAATTACGAAAAAAAAATGAAGCACCTATTTAAAAACTTCATAATTACTAATGCCTTTAGGCTGTAAAAACCTATTTTTTTGTTAAACTATTATAATTTGTAAAGTAAACGTGAATAAAGTATCACCTCATTAAATTTTATTAACATAATGAAAATTGGTACTGAATGAATTTTAGTTAGTAAATGTTTTTAGTTTTACAGTTTAAGAAGAAAAAAAAAAACAAAAAACAAATGCATCATTTTTAATTGCTTAAAATTTTCGAACAGTTTAATTTGAAATATCATAACTTTAAAAAAAAAAAAAAAAAAAGAAGTGGAAGGGATTTAAAAAAGTAAAAAAGTGAGAGGAGATTTAATTATAGATTATCTTGGGTTGTCTGCAAATAAAAAGCGAGTCTTCTCAGAGGTCTAATGACATGCTTGTGGAAAGAAACGTAGCCTGTCCTGGAAACCTGATTTTTCAATATATCTTTTCATGCCTGTTAGTACGATCTCAGCTGAATAGCGTCTAAACTTCCAAATAATCTTGCTATCAAGCAAGCGAACCGTTGTGTTTTTAGAGCTTTACTTTCACAGAGTAAGTGCGCTATTGACTCCATTTTTCTTTTTCTCTACAACTTCTAAAGTAATTATTCGAGGTACGCCAATTTTATTAGCTATATGGCTCTGATCAAGATCTGCTTTATTTCGAACGACGATATAGTTGTAGTTTTTTTTAACTAAACTAACAAAACTAAACTAAATCTTTATATTATTCTTTGTGAATTTTTCTAAAATAATCATTTTTTATTTTACAAATTAAAACTCCTTCCTCTACATTCTAGAAATATCAATAAGTATATCAAGTTTATTAAGTGAGAAAATAAAATCTCTTAAAATAACTTTCATTAACAAAAACAAAAATTAAAAAAATTTTCTTAAAACAAGCTTGTCGAACTTCAAACTTTTGTAGAAGAAAATCTAATTTACTTTAAAAAGTGTGGGTGTACAAATGAAAAACTGAATAAATGGTTGTTGAAAAAGAAAAAAAAAATAAATTTTTCCTTTCTTTCTATTTTTCTGTTTCTGGCTTTTTTTGTTCATTCATTTCCTTTTTTACTTATGAATGAGAAAGAAAAGTGGAAATAGCATTAAAAGTGCAGAAACTTATCGTTTTTGTGCAAATGAAATTTTTGAAAACTTTGAATACCGTTAAAAGTATTTCTTTTATTTTCACTTAATAAATAAAGTTTAATTAAGTTTTTTTATGATTGTTCATTTGTAATTTGTTGAAAATGAATTGAATTTAAGTAGTTTTCAATAATGATGATAATTTAATTTGAAAAAAAAAACATTCAATTTAATAAGAATAATGATTCATTTTTTGAGGAAAAACAGAAAAACAAAACAGAATAAATCTTTTAACAAATGTTCCATAATATAGATTTTTAAATTTTATTGTAGGTAGTAGAAAATAATGAAATATTTTAAAAGTAATTAGATTTTGATCAAAAAGAAAAACCAAAAAATAAGTAGAAAATTAATTAATGTGAACACTTTTAACATTTGTAACAGTTGTTCAGTGTTTCATTTTTAATTTCTTTTAAATCCTTTTATTATAACGTGAATTATTTTTTAATTTGTGTACGTGAAAACTTTCCAAAAGAAAGTTTTTTTTTTTACAAATTCTTTTTAACCTAAAGTGAATTATTGTAATTAGAAATATTTGTTGTTACTTTTCTTTTTGTATAATTTTCTACGTAAAATGAAATTTAAGAATTAATGATTATTATTCTTGTTAAATTTTAGAAAATATACTTGTCAAAATAAATTATCAAAGTTGAATTTTATACTTCAAAGAGACAAAATCTAGGTCAGTTAATCTAAAAAAAATTCAATTCAAAATATTTTATAGGAAAATTGCTTCAAAAAACTTGATAGATTGAATTTGAAATTTCAAATATTTCTGGAATGAGCTTAAAAAACCCTTTGATATTTAATTATGATTACGCATACAGTTCCATTATTTAAAAAATAAAAAATAAAAAATGAAGGCTGTGATTTTTGATTTGATTAGCAGAATATGTAAAAAAAAAGACCCTCAAGTAATCCATCGTTTCAACATTTTGTTTTTTTTGAAATTACAATATAAAAGATTTTTCATGACAAAATCCCTGTCATTAAACATTCATCAGTCATAACTTCGTCAAAAAAAAAAAAAAAACAAAAACAAAAAAAAAGAAGAAAAATTAAGAGAAACGCACGAGACTACAAATTTATATTCTAATCATCTTGTAAGCAGCACCTTTGACAGTCATTTACATATTTTCATTTTCCCATTAATAAATGTCATAATGTCTTTTGCAGTCTCTCTAATAAATGTTAGTACTTCCTTTCATTTTGAGATCTTAATTGAAAAAGAAAAAAACATAAGAGACAGGAAATTTTGATGGAAGTTAAGTTGATCAAAGATTTCCTTGTCTGAGAATAGAGTGGGATAGCAAATTTGTAATGTAAATATTATTTCTTCTTTCTTTCTCGTTTATTTAAGATTAAGGAAATTAAGAACACCTTTGAATTTGTTACTTTCAGTTGAGCTTAAAGTTCAAACGTGTTATTGTTATTTTAAGACTTATTTTTAAAAAGTATTTACTGTTTCAATAAACCAAAAATTTTGTTTGAACTTTTTTTTAGAACTGCAAAGAAGCGATAAAAAAAAAATAAATCTACAAAATCGCAGTACGTTCAGCAATGTTGTACGCATCAGAATGTTGGCCGATTAACAATATTTTTAAGCAAAAGGTGGGCAGAAGGTTTATCTTCAATTTGCAAGAAAACAAAAATTGGTCATGTTACGAGGAGTAATAAAAGTTCAGTGGTGAGAAAAACGTTCAACATCAATAAGCCAAGAAGAGGCCCTGACTTGGATGGCGTCAATTAAATGCGGCTTAATTTAATTAGACGTAAGCATAGAGACAATCAAGGATAGGATAGGCCGTCCCCAAATTAAATGGGATAAGCCTAGGAAAAGAAGATGTTTACAAAGAAGTTAATAATTTAAAAAAAAAAATAATAATAATAAAAATGGAAACAGTGAGCTTCTTAAAAATATTTATGACATTTAGCTAAAAAAATAACATGCTATCGTTTTTTTTTAATCTCTACACAAGACGTCCTTTTATCTTCTATCATTATCTTTGAAATGAAAAGTTCTGAATTTATTTTAAAGAAAATTAACAATGAAACGGATTACACAAAAACATTTAAGTATTTAAAAAAGCTTCAAGTAAAAAAAAGAAGGTTTTTATAAAAGCATCGAATTTTAAAAAAAAAAACGTGTATGTACAAAATATCCTTTTTTCAAAACAAAACGAACAAAAAAATACGAACAATCATAACATAACATTAGAAAATTATCACATTTTGCAACATATGGTGTTATTGTTTTTTTTTTAAATACGTAATTTTTAATTCAATTTCAAATAAATCTTATTATATGTATAAGTAGATCAAAAAAACTCATATTTTATTTATTATAATTATGATCATTAAAACGAAGGACTTATTAAACATGAATATCATGTCATGTTAATGGGATAATTTGATGTTATACAATAAAAAATTCTCATTATAAATAATTAATTATATCGCATAGCATCATGTCTATACAAGCCTTTTTATAATTGATTTTAAATTTTCTTTTGAAAAAAAAAAAAAATTTAAAATTAATGATGGAAAATTTTCTTCTTTTGTTATCTTAATTTAAGCTGTTATTTAAAATTTTATTCATTAAAAATTTTAAAGAAAAATATCAAAAAGGATTTAAGTTATTTTCCTTGAATCTTTGAAACTTTTAAAATAAGAGCTTTATTTAAATTGAAAACAAAAATTATAAGCAGCTTTTGTTCATTTTTTTTTTAAACTTTTTTTATTCCTTAACAATGTAAAGAATTATAATTCAATAAGAAAAAAAGATGAAAACTCTTCTTCCATTATTCCACCAATAAATTCTTTTTATTTTATTTTTTTTTTACTTTTTTTTTTTTTTTTGTAAATTTAAATTTAAGTACACAACATTGGAATTTTTTTTTGTTTTGGATTATTATTTTTTAAATCAGTAGCTTCAGCATAAATTACTATGTATGTTGTAAAAATTTATTATTTCAATTAAATTTATTATTTAACAAGTCAATTTGAACCTTTAAAAATATTGAAAAACAAAAATACATTTCAAAATCAGTATGAATTTTTCCTTCAATTTATAACTTAGTTAAGAGGGTATTGACGGAATCCATTTTACATAAAATTTTATGATCACTTTTTTCAAATAACATTTGGACGATTTTTCATAAAATTTCACATTAGTACTTGTGGATATTTGCGACTGTAAATCTAATTTTTAAGTGAAAGAAATAACTTAATAATTGAACCTTGATTTGAAAAGATCAAAAGTTATTTGTAATTAATCGGCTAGTTTTCTCCAAATTCCTTTCGTTTAATTGAAAGACAATATTTCCATCTATGATATATGTAAGTAAAAAAATGTTAAAATTTTTTATGGTTTGCGAGGAAAAGGTACCTAAATATTGTATTAAAAAAGACAACTTTTTAGAAGAAGCGAAAAGTAAAAAAAAAAAAAAATGTTTATGACCCAGCCCGTAATTCGAAGATCATCAAACCTATATATGTATGTACATACTTCGAGCACTTCTAGAACTTCTAGAACATCGCTGTTTGCACTATTTTGTGCAGAATTAAGTTTATATTGAAAAAAAAAAGGTTTTTTTTTTATTTTTTTCATTTTCCGGTCACTATGCCCTTAAAATCATCTTAAATAAATTTTCATAAAAACCTCATTGTAAATTTTTCTCTTTAAAATTTTATTACCATTCAAGTACATTTGTGAAATAATTTAAAAAAAAAAATTACAAACACATCGGGATAATTTTTCTTCAATGCATAGGTATTAAAGAAAGGAAAAGAATACTCAATATCGACGTTCTTATTTTTGCTTTTATATTGAATTGAATTTTAAATCATACAAAGGAACTTTTAATTTACTAAACAGTGTAACCATTCGTTCATATAAATAAGTTTTTAATATGCAGGATTTTGTGCTGTAACTATGATCAAATGACTAGAAGACATTCAATTAATGTAAAATACAAAATAATGCAACACTATTATTTGATGTACATACATATGTACATATTTCCTTTACATCAATCAATTTACTCCAAAATAAGTAATTTAAATTTTATTTGTTTTTTCCTATTTGGAAGATTACAAAAAAATCCGTTGTTTTACTAACTGTACTGTTTTACATCAATCAATATGGCAATACAATGGATTAGTGAATAAAAAGTAGGATTTACATATGTATGTGAAAAAAAACAGTACGTTAACGTACAGTACATGTATAATGTATATGAATATAAGAAAAATATCTTAATTATGAAGACTAGAAGCAAAAATAGCTGAAGATAAATTTGTACATTTTGGTATTTTACATCGAAAAAGAATGAACAAACAATTTGAATACCAAAGGGTAATTTTCTCAATTCAATTTGATTTGCATGATATCTAAAAAGGACTCAATATAAATGTGTTGTGTCAATTTTGAATTTTTCATTCAAAGTAGCTCCTTCTTGTTACATATAGCAACTTTCACAATACAATAAAAATTAGAACAACTAATTACAAAAGATATACATATTTTGAAATTCAAAATAACATACTGAAAATTAAAAATAAACACAGTTCGTGTGTATCAATAACAATTTGAATACTAAAGATTTACAAATTGAAGAAATTGTAATTCGAATTTTCCCAATCAATTAATTAACACATTTTTATTTCCTCATAAAGAATTAAAGGCGTTACGTTAAATAAAGAAAATATCTACAAAAGATAAAGTTCTAAAACAAAATTACTTCATTTTATTGTAAACGATATACAAAAGATATAATTCACATAATAAGAACTTTTCCTTTATTTTGTAATTTTATTTTCTGAATTACAACATATCCATTTGTGTCCAAAGAGAACAATTTTTCCAAGTGGGCATCTATTTTATTACTTTGAGGCATTCTTCATTATTTATGAGACAAAAACAGTTTCGAATTTTCTGTATTCTGATTGTGTTTATGTGATAAAATTCAATAAGGAAAGAATTCTTTTATACGTTTTTTTTTTTTTTTTTGGTTTCTTTTCATTGTAAAATTCAGTGAGCATTAACAACAACATATGTATAAAATTTATTAAATCACCAGAGATTGTATGTCATTGTTGAATTAAATTTATCCCTTATTGAAATCGATGCGGATACAAAAAAAAAATGTACTGATCCACAAGTAAGTTTTGTTCAAAACATTCTGAAGGGTTCTTAATTTCAAAGATATTCGTATTAAAGATACGTTTTTGTCTTTTCTAAACTGTTTTGTATTGTAGGATAAAATTTGATTTATGTATTTCGGTTGTCATAACTTTTATAAATTTATCTACAAAATATTTATAAAAGTATTATAATTTTTTGTGTAGAATGAAATAGAAAGATAATGAATAATAAATTATAAAAGATTTTTTGAAGATATTTTTGAGTAGCCGGAGGTGGTGAAGTAAAGGCTTCTGAAGTTGGAGGTTCCCGGGTGCGAATTCGCACAAGTTCACTCAGCTTTTAATAAGTAATTCATTTAAATTGTGTATAAATGCTTAGTTTCAGTAGTCGGTACTAAAGTAGTTGGAGGCTCTGCTTACTGACCATAAGCAAGTACAAAAAAAAAAAACCACTACATAAGCAACAGTATGAACTCTGTCATACGAATAAATTCGTTCTCTACGAACAAATTAAGTGGTTTGCATTCCACCTAAAATTTCAGGTGCACATATCACAGAAAAACAAGATCTTGGAGAGCCAAAAATAAAAAAAAGTATAGACGCATATGATTTCCTTTCTTTTTTTTGTTTTAATTTCAAAAAAATCAATAAATTTAGTCAAAACTAAATCTTTCTACACATAACACAAACAATTCTAGCTAAAATCAATGCGATTGAATAGAATACTATGTATAATTCAATGATTGAATAGAAATAAAATCGATTAAAATTAAAAAATTTTGTTGTTAATTAAAGAGCCACAGATGTACTATATGATAAATGTACCCAATTAATGCAGACAAATGAATAATGTGCTTTTTTTAACTATATAATGAATTTTTCAATCTCAAAATTTATTGCTTTGACAGGATTTAAGTAATTAATAAGTATATGCATACGAGTATATATATACTATACATGTGTATGTATTTCACGTATGCATTTTCAATAGACTATGTAAAATTAATAGATACTCATTTACAATAATTTATTTTGAATTCGATGTAATCGAATAATTTTGAAAAATTCACACAGTATTGCCTTGTATGCTTTAATATAATGTACATACATATGTATGTAAATCTGATTAAGTGTGGCGTGGCGTATGTATAGTATTTCCTGTACTCAATGATTTGATTATAAATTTTGAAAATGAACATTATAAATTAAAATGATATTTGGAATACTTCTATATTTTCAATTTATTTCAAATTTTAAAATATCCATCTATATATGCATCTTACTGGTACATTTTTCAGTATAAAAATTATTATTTTTTCAAATAACAGATTTTTTTACTCAAGCATTTAAAATTATAAGATATTGGCTTTTACAAATATTCTTCTAAATAAATCATCACCAATGTCCTTGAAGAAGAGTTAAAATAAACACTAATTAAACTCTTTTCATAAATTCAGAATTTTCGCTATTCTCTGAGTTCAAAATTAAAATCAAGCACTTAATTTTATTTCTATAAAAATTTTATTCAATTAGAATCTTAAATCATGTTCATTTTAAGATTTTTTTTTTTTTTTTTAGAAATGTCACTGCTACGTTTTTCTTTATTGATTTTGACTAAGGAAACTGCAAATAGTTAAATCGTTAAATTAATATTCTATTAGAAGAGCTCATTTTTAATTTGTTTAAAAGTTCATTTGTATTATTGTACCACCTTACAGAAATTAAAAATTTTTTCTACTATACTGTAAAAACTCTTTAAAGTAAAGTAAAAACCGTTTTTTGTCAAAGAGTTTTTTTCAAATAACTGTATTCTGTTGGAAACATCTATTTGAGGTTCGAAGTTATTTTTCAGGAAATGAATGACCTTAGAAAAAATACAAAAAATGTTTCTACAACATCTTAGTTCTAAGAAAAATACTTAAATAATAAATTTAATATTTTTGCTATCTTTGTATAATTTAATTTGAACAATTAAGTTTACATACGTACAGAATTTTTTTAAAAAGATACTACATTGATTTAAACAAATCGTGCAAACTACAAACTTTTTTTTTTAAAAAAAACTATCAAAGTGACAAATTTTTTTTAACTTGAGTAATCTTAATACTTAGAAACCTATTATTTTTTTGCATATAAATTAAAAGCAATAAATTATCCTAAAATTCTAATAAACAAAAAAAAAAAAAAAATAAAAATGTTAAATGAATTTTCATACATCATTTAGTTATTCAGCTTGAAATTTAATTATCAATATCAAATTTATCTAGTTCTATTTAAAAATGTAAAATAAGTATAAGCTGCCTTAAGAATCTGAAATAAGAAAATTATTTTAACTAATTAACATTTATTTTATAATTTTATTTTTTTACTGAAATTAAAGTTCCCAAATTGATTTCTATAAAAACAGCAGTTACTGTGAGTTTTTGTGATCCCGTCATCATAATATGGCAAACTTTTTGTAAATGCTTCGGATATGTATACCAATTTCCCATGTAAAGTGATTGTATTGTTAAATCACTCTAAAAAATTATGTTAATTAAAAAAAATAATAATAATAATTTAAAAAAAAAAAGTTGCATTAATCGAAAACATTTACATGAAATGAAATTTCATTACAATGCTTATGATAAACCCATTGAATTGTAATTGCCAGGATGAAAAGAATTAAATTTGAAATACTGTTCATATTGATTTTAAAATTCTATAAATGAAATTTTAAAAATTATTATCTGATCATATTTTCTCTATAAATATTTCCACTAATACTTACATCCAAAAAATTGAAAAGTAATAGACAAATTAAAGATGAAAATGTCATAAAATCTTGAAATATACATGACGAAAACAATGATTCAATTTTTTTAACGTCACTAGAAAAAATATTTTAAAAAAAATATATGTATATATTGTATATAATCATTTTATTAACACTAAAAGATACTGTGGAAATTTTTAATTCTGATTTGATTTACTTTTTAATTGTCTGATAATCAATTAAACACATTTTCAAAGCATCATAACGCATATCATCTAAACTTGAATTTTTGTGATCTTTTAATCTTTGACAAAATTTCTACATAGAAAAAAAAAAAAGAAATAAAATAACATCAAAAGAGTGAAAAAATTTTTTTTCATAAATTTAGTTTCAAAAATGAAAAACTTATCTACATCGATATTTTGTAATCTATAATTAAGAATTTCAATTCGTGCTGTAATATAAATCATTAATGTTGCTGTTAATGAATGCCATACTGCAGAACAAAATAAAGCATCACTAAATACTATGGCTCCCAATAAACCTCCAATTATATAATTATTAAAGATTTTATCATAAGGATATAACGTTAGCAAAAATGCTTTTCCATATCCCTTAAAATAATTTCGAGAAAGAAAAAAAATAAATATATATAAAAATGAAATATTAAACTTTAAATTTTTCACTTACAACTTCCTTAAAAGAAGGATCAGATTCATCTGTGAAAATAATTGTTAAAATGGTACTAATACATGCTGTAATTACTACAGTAATTGAAATAATCCATTGAATTTTTATTAATTGTTTTACATATTTCAAATTACGTTTATAAATTAACATTTCATCTGTGTCATTATACTTTAGAATTTGTGTAAAATAATTGCATAGATTCTCAATAAATAGTTTATATTCTAAAATTTAATAATGAAAAAAAAAAAAACGTTATAGTTTTTTTATTTGAAACTAAATTCCTTCAGAAAACGGATATTGATTTTTTTTTTACCATTCCGATTTGTATAAAAATTTCTCGTCCATGAAGAGTAACTAAAATAGGCTATAAATGTAGCCATTCTCATTATAAGTTGCCGAAATTCATTCAAGTTGAGTAGAATGTATAAAAACTACATTAAAATGGAAAAATATAAATTATATATTGAAAATTTATTAAATTATCATATAACTTTAATAAATACCTCAACTACACAAACAATTATTAATATTAAATATAAAATTTTTCCTCTGTAATAATTACAGTAACGATATTTTGAATTCTCTAATATAATACCACCCCATAATTTCATATTAACAAGATTCCCATGAATAAAATCTGTGTTATAAATTTCTTTTGAAATTAAAAAATCTTTCAAAATCATTTTCACGAAAAATCACTAAAATTGACTAAAAATTCACCGTTTATATTTTATGTTTTTTTTTTTTAAATCCTTTCTTACCGTTTTTATTCTGAATACTTTTTAGAATCTTTTTTTTAATGTGACCATTATTTATATAGAAAAATTTATGTAGATTTTTTTGTCCTTGTAATTTAATAATCGTGATTATGTAAATAACTTATTTCAATAATAATCAAAGGTCAGAAAGGTAGGAAGTTATTATTTTTTTTTTAAATTTTTTATTTTTTCATAAATTAATGACTGAACAGTTTTACGCACAAAAAAAAATATACATTCATATACATTTTTTCTCATATATAGTATACTCGTATATCAAATTAGTTTGTATTTGTAATAAATAATTCATACTACAATCATGTAATTTAAAAAACAATTTTCTTTGAACATTATTGAACAATATTATTGAATTCCGTCTAAAATTTGACAACCAAATTTTTACAGTGACAATACAATAGATCTTGAGAAATACTTAATTCAACTCAATATTTCTACATTTACTTTTTCTTTCTAATTTGAATTTTATAAACAACATAGAAAAATCGCACCAATTTAATTAATTTTCAAAAAAAAAAAACACAAAGTATACCATTATTATCCTGTAATATCCTTTAATCAATACAAAAAAAATTTCATGAAAATCTGTAGTTTTTAAAAGAAACTTCTATAGTCTGAATTTTAAAAGTTGGGGTTTTTTCGCGCATGTTTTACATGTCTTTGTGATCTTTTTTGTGTAGATATACGAAAGAAGAAACGTGTTACAACAACAAAAACGCATGTGTGTAAGTATCTTTTTTTCTGCGCATGTTTTTCTAGTATAATACGAAACCTCAACTTTTAAAATTCTGACTATAAACGTCCTTTCTCTAATGAAAATAATCAGAAGGTAAGTCTAACACAAGAATTTTATTTCTAAGCATTTAAATTGCAATCTTTATATTTTTCTAGAATAAAAAAATAAAAAATATGTGTAACTATTTAAATATGCAATAAGGCTTTATTTTTCAATTACAAAAACCATACAAAGCGATACTGTTACTTATTGTAATGAGGTTTGATATTGTTCTTTTAATAATTTAATTTTTAATAAATCTTAACAATTCAAAAGCAGTACTTTGTAGATGCAAAAAGTAAGGCATTTTGAAAACATTCTTTTTTTTTAAATACATATTTTAATTTTCACATTATTTTCAACATTTCTCCTTTTTAACAAACAAATTGAAATATGTATGTATGTACTTTTAAAATTTCAGGAAAGTAGAAAAATGTATTCCTGTACTTTTAAAAAAGAAAAAAAGGACAAAGAACTTTTTCTACACTTTTATCCAAATACAAAAATAAAAGTTGTACACAGATCCAAAAACGAATGAGAACAAGTGCCAAAAATAAAAAAAAAGAATTATGCTAATAAATCTTTTTAAAAACTTAGAATGCTAAAAAAAAAAACCTTTGATCTAAAACCACACACCTATTCGGAAGCCTAAAGAACTAATACCGCTTTTCAAATATTTTTAAGAGTCTCTACATATTTCTACTACTACTACAAAAATCATCTATTTTTCTTAGTTTTTAGATTTAGTTTTGCTATCACTCTAACATATTAGGATATATTGGAAAATATTCTTCATTTTGATGTGTTTTTTATTTTTTTATTTTAGTTTTGATTTTCCGAAAAAGTTAATGTTATAATATTCATAAAGCCTCATTGAAATTATTCAAAAGAATATATTTTTTTCTCACACATAATAAAAAATATCCAGATGAAAATTCATTTCCTTATTTTTATTTTGACATTCTACCATGTTCTAGTAATTTATTTTCATTAGATTCCCTGCTGTTATTGATTCGATTTAATTGAAATTTCATAAACAGCATGAAAAAAAAAAAAAACAACAACTTTTATAGAACACAAAACCTATCAGTGCTATCAGTAGCATTATTAGTAATACTACTATCAATTTACTAAAAATGATAAAGCAAAATACAAAATTGATTATCACTATGGCACTAAAATTAATGACATTAAAATCTGTTTGTAATTGTACTTAAATTTAAATTGATTTTATATCAAATTATCTATATATTTTTTATTTTTTTCTTTTAGTAATTTTTTTTAAATTTATTTTTGATATTACATTTATAAAAAATACTAAAAATACAAGCATTTAAAACTGAATTATCGGTATTAGTTTCATTTTTTATATATGTATTTAATTTTAGTGCAGAAGAAAATTTTCTTTTCTGAACAAAACTAATTCTGATGATTAAAATTCAAGGAAACAAGGCACATGAAATATTCTTTAAGACAGAATATAAACTTTTCCTGGATATTACATATTTCTTACAAAAGTTATAACTACAAAATATATACAAGTACATTTTTCCTGCATGTCCTTTTTTTAATAAAGATAATTTATTTTGCATTTATGGCAAGAATAATATAGCTTTGCAAAAAAAAAAAAAAAATTTTAATCGATATTATACTCTACGACTTCTTCTATTATTTCTTGTATGGATTCAATTTAAATATTTTCTTATCAGGGGTAGCTAAAAGTAATGTCGTTTTTTATAACATGTTTTTATGTAAATTTATTATTTACAAATTAAAGACAGTGTTTAATCAACTTTTTAGTCACAATTCATTCTACTCTTTCACAAAGTTCGGAAAAGCGTCTTTATAAAATTAAATTGAAGGACCACGTCTTAGGGCATCTCCAAATCAAAATTCCCACTGTTGAAAATCTGTTGAACCATTACCACTTGAAAATGTCTAAAAAGTTTAGTTTAGAAGTGAAAAGACAACGTGTGCACATTAAAATAACCAAAGCCAAAATGAGCTAAATACAACAACAACTCTAAGTAACAAGTCAAAAGTATATCACTGCAAAAAGGACATTACTTTATGGGTACTCCCAATAGTAACCAATTATAAAATGTGGATAAAGTCAACTATTTTTTTTCTGTATTATTTTAGAAATTTAATATCTGATAAAAGAAATGTCCGTGATATTTTCTAGTGTTCTGCATTAGAAATAAAATCTAAAAATGTCCTTATGACCTGAGTCATTTAATTCGCAATAAATAAAAAAACACTTAAAAAGAAATTTTAATAAAATTTCATGAAATTAGTAAAAAAGGCGTCAATAATTCGAAAATTTGTCCTATTCAAAAATTATAAATTAAATTAAGTTATGCCTCAAAATTATGTTTTATATACAATATTTATTGCTTTATAAAGCTCCATACGAAAACTGCATAGTGGTTTTTCCAATTTTTTACTTTTTATTTTAGCAAATAAATTTTATTTGATTACAATCGATACAAAATAATTGCGAGTTAATCACCTTCATGCAAAGAATACATTTATACAAATATCGGAAGCTTTATTCTTATATTCACTTCATTGAAATCAATTTGTAAACAAAGAAGGTAAAAAATGCAGTAAAGCGTATAGTAAAATAAATAAATCATTTATTTTCTTACGTGATGTGAATTTAAAAAAATATAAAAATAAATAATATAAAATTAATAAACTTCACTTTACACATTTTTATTCCTGCAGTCGCAGTGCACCAAAATAAAAATCCTGTTTCAGACAACCTTGAATACTGAATATTTTCCGAATCAAAATGTATCAAAATGATTCCCTATGGATTTTATAAAATTTTACAAATCTTTCTAAAGATCTTTTTTAATCTCCGGTACACAAACATTTAAAAAAAAAAAAGGCTTAGAAAAAAGATTAAAAAAATCGATATTAAAATTGAATAAAGAACTTGATGGAAAATACTGTTCATTTTCATAATTGAAGAATGATTTTTATGACATTGCAAGAAAATAGTTTAAAATAGTTTTTAATACTTTTTTGCTTGATTTTAATAGAAAATGGAGCAGATGTGAAGTTTTAGTTAAGATTTTATTTTAAAAAATTCATTTAAAATTATTCTTTTTTAAAAAAAGATATTCTTGAAAAAGCTATTTTTCTAAGATTAAAATGAAGAAAATATAAAATTCAATTATAATTTCGAAAAATTGTAGAAAAAAAAATGACAATGATAAATGTTGAAGTTTTATTGATTTTACTTTTTTTACGTTACCATTTTAAAAACTGCATGAACTATAAGGAAACAATATAAAATTGCATGTATAATCTATAGATATGAATATAAAATTTTACAAGACACTTTTTATCTCTTTTTTAACGTCCATTTACAAAATTAATAAAAAGATTTGATTTTTTTTCTTTTTAATTTCATTAATTTGACAATTTTAACTTGATTAAAATTTTTTTTTTTTTTTTCAAACTATATTTCTGATTTATTATCCTGTAGAGTGTACACTAAAACAACATTTCTTAATTAATGACATCTAATTAAATTTTAAACCTGAAACAAATACATTTAAAATTTTATATGTATTTTTCTATATAAATGTCTTAAGCGATAATAAAACCTTATTTGTAGATAAAATTATTAATTTCAATAGGGATATTGAAAAGTTTTTCAAGCTATAATAAATTTTCAACAGTAATTTGAATTTTTCAACAAATATAAATATAAAATTTATGAAAAATTTACATATATTTATTTTAATTTTTATGTCGAAATAAAAAGATATTTATATTTATTTATTGTGTCATTGCACTTGAACAAAAAAAAAATATAAATAAATAAACTTAAAATAAAAAGCAATTTAAAGTTTATAATAAAAAACTTTTTTTTCATAATTTGTTGTTGTTGATGCGTTCTATCAAAAAATATATAGACAGAAAGAAGTCTTATGTAGTATTGACTAAAAATTGTAATTATTAAATTAGACTATAGAACAGTACGGTAAGAGAAGGAAGGAAGTGAAAGCTTTTTTAACTATGCTTTAAAGCGCTTTGAAATTTAAGTTTTGTTTTTAACATGATCAAGATGAATGAAAAATATAAAAAAATTGTACGCTTGTGTGTTAAATAGAATATAAAAAAAAATTTCAAATGGTGAAACATATGTGAATAAAATGAGTCACACCGACACCATCAATTACCTTGTTTATGCGAAGCTTTAATTCGCATTAACTCATGCCGTTTTGACTAAATACGGATGCATAAACCAAATTTTAAAACGCATTGAAACTTTTTTTCGTTTTGAGTGAATACACTATAAATCCGAATTTAAAATTTCAATGCGTTTTTAAAATGTGCATATACACTTTCTTCGTTTTAAGTGAATTTTCATATTTGACCTTTCAAAATGGTGTTGGTAACATACTAAACATCAATATGAACTTTTAGAGTAGTATTAGTTTATTACTCAAAACGTTTTAACTGAGAATGAAATGTTGTACTACGCTTACGCATAAACACCAATTAAAATGTATTATCTCAAAACGTTTTTCAAAACGTTTTATCGTTAATACGTTTTAATTTTTGTGCATAAACAAGGTAATTGTCGTATTCGCATGTACATATGTATTTCTATGCAGAAATAAAAGCTTTTTTAACAAAACTGAAATATGCTGATGTACATTCAAAGCTATTTCACTAATGGGGTTCCAATGTTGGAACCCCAGAACAAAAATTTTTGTATGAGATATTATTATACTACATAAGAATTCTTTCTGTCTATATATTTTTTGGTTCTATTTATCCATTTTCACTAAAAACTATATTTACATACATACTCGTACATACTTATATGCACTCTTAAACTTATACAAAAAGTTTATATAACAATAACATTTTTGGATATTATCCAAAATTTTTAATTTATGGTTTTTATTATTTGAAAAAGAAAAAAAGTATCAAGGAAATAAATTATCATGAACGGAACACAACAATTTACTTCAAATTACAAGTGGCTTTTAATGTACTTATACAGAATGTGTACGTTTAATCATAATTTTAGGTGTTAAAAATTTTCATTTGAAAATTTATTTTAAAATATTTATACTGGTTTTTATTGTTATTAATTTGAAAATATTAATTTATTATATTTAATTTTTTCTGAGTTAAGAACATTATTGAATCGTGAAGAAGAGAAAGTATTAGTAATGTGTTTTGCTTGAACTTTCATTAACCGCAAGAGGTAATGTACATACAGAATGACAGCCCATCTTTAATTTGAACCAATACTATTATCTGCTTAAACTCAATATTGAATTTAGTCCTTAAATTGTATAATTTTGTTTTTATTCAATAAAAAAATTTGATATTATGCCAAATTTGTTTTTTTTTTTTGGAGCATCTCACCCTTGATCTTCCAGTTGACTTTTACCCTCATGTTTTTTTTTTTTTTTTTGTAAACTTTGTATAACGAATTGTTTTCATTCATTCTTCCAAAATGCCTAGCCTATCTCATCCTTTATGAAAAAGCTTACGTCACATCTCCCAGTCCAATATACAAAATTAAAATACTTTTCTACATAAAAAATGTTTGTTCTACACATCTTTTTTATGAGTTAAATTGTTTTTTATGGTTTTTTTTCTTTATTTTTATTCAAATTTAAAATTCTCTTGAAATCACATTCAGGTAAGTGTAAACATATAAAAACAAAACGTTTTGTAAAGAAACTTTTAAAAGTCTCACATGACCATGCATGTAAAAAAAGAAATTTCCTGTTTTTAAATAAATCAGAACCTAAAAGTTGTAGTTTCTTTGAACTCAAAGAACTTTTTTATTCTTTTTTTCTTGGGTATGCAAAAAAAAAGTAGTAAACATTTCATTACGTAAATTGTAGAATACTTTATATTGTACTTTTTCCACTTAGAATAAACATTTGTGATCTTCAATAAAAATTAAAGAATCTAATCATTTTAAATCTTCTTAATATTTTTCAACAATTCATAAACTATAAAACAATATTTTCATACCAAAATGCATATTTGTTGAATGGTTCACTTTAAAATTGTCCTCCATGGTAATCCTGTAATTATCATAGAAAGACACAATCAAACAGTATTGAAGAGAACCCATTAGTAAATATTGGTTTTTTGGGTTCAAGGAATTCTGAGTTGTACAATTGTTTGTAGTAAAAAGTTTGTAAAGGATATTTTTGATTTTGAGTTAGGACTTTGAAATATATGGTTATTACATAGAATCCTTCAATGAAGAAATTGATGAGTTCCGAAGTCGTAAATAAGCTCAAAAAGTTCATGGTTAAAATAATTTAATCCTTTCTAGGGTTAAATAAAAGAAATAACCACTTGTTGAAAAGTAACATTTTCTTTTACGGTACTTCGTAAATATTTTTTCTCTTTCAAAGAAAATCAAATTTACAAAAAAGAAAAAAAAGTACTTGCTAATCAATAAAACATGTATGCAATATTGAAATCTAGAAATCATTGTATTATTGCGTATTTCATTCAATTCGTAATAGTCTATTTTCCAAATCATTGAATCATCAATTTACAGTTAATTTGTAAATATAAATGTTTCATGAACAGTAATTGTGTAAGTTAAAGTACATACAAATTTCCAAAAATTTGCTTGTCATACATGTATTACTTTCAACATTTACTAAACATAATGTGGTTTGATTTACTCATTTCATTTTACAATATCCAAAGATTAATTAGGGTCTTTTATAACTGAATTGACTTAAGGATTAAGATTATAAGATTTTATTTTATTTTTTTGTCACTTCCATCATTTTTAATTTAAAAAGAAAATATTTCAGACATTAATCAACTTTTAAACTCAAAAAATTTTAATCAACAAAAATTTTCTTACTTTATTAAAAAAAAAAGGTAAACCGCACTTATTTCACGAACTTTTATTTCATATTTTCGTCCTTTTTCCATTTTGTGCTGATTTTTGTATTGCAGTAAAGGCATATCCTTACGCCATGGTTCATCACTTAAGAAGAAAAAAAAAAATTGTCATTTATAAAATGTTATCATCCTGCATACTGTCATCTTCCTTCATATATTTAATCTTTATGTTGACATCCTTTTTTAATCTTTCCTATTTATATTTACAAACTACATTGAAATATTATTGGCGCCTTTTTGACGACAGCAAACATTATTATTTTACCACAAAAACAAAAAGAAAAATCGATTTTCAAACATTTTACCACCATCATTTGATGAAATTTTACTCTATCCGGCTCCAAGTTGACTATTTTGTTTTGTTTTTTTTTTTCTTCTTCCTGTTATTTAAGCTAAATGTACACAACAAATTTATGCGGGTGTACAAGGATAAATTGTTTTTGTTTTCATTACGTTTTTTGTTTTTTTTTTTTTTGTATTTTGTTTATGTAGGACTTTTTTTTCATTAGGGTTTTTAAGTATTTGTATCGTCTTTTTTTCTAATCCGACTAGACAATTCTAAAAAGGTCCTTTGCCTATGAAAATAATTTTTGTAGACTTACTTCTAATGAAAATATTTTTTAGATGAATAAAATTTTAAAATAAATAAATAGTTAAATTAAATATAAAGGGTTTTCTCTATAACTTTGTAATTCATTTTCTCTAATGGTTTGAAATAAACGACCACAACATCAAGAATGCATTAACAAGTTTTCCTCATTATTATCATATTCTGTTAAAACTATATGAAAACTTTGATAACAACATTTCAGTTATAATATATATATTTTTTTTCTCTATATAAAACATATGGGAGTATTTTATTTTAAAATAAGTTTTAATGTATGAATGTGGCTGACATAATGTGAGAAAAAGTTGTCCTTATTTTTAATAAGAGGATTTTTGAATAAGTATATAAGAATAAATTCAGTTTATTTAATTTTATTTAAAATTAAAATATGTTAAAGCTTCTTTACAAGCCAAAAATATAAAACATTTCTAAACTTCTGAAGTTCCATGGAAATCTATGGATTAATTTTTTTTTTTTTTTGTGTGGAAGAGACCAAAACCACCCATGCTAAATGAAGGAGAAAAGGAAGATGTATATGAATTTTTTTTTTTACTCCGATTATTTTCATGTCAATGAAATAAGGTCAGAGTAATTTATTAATGGTGATTTTTAAAATATTTTTAGATTACAAATTATATATTTAGTATTTTTTGTTTTTTTTGTTTTGTACATTTGATTTTCTGTGAACCAACAACAAAATAATCAAGAACATAGCTTTTTATTAAATATGTAAATACTAATTAAGTTTAAAATGAATTATAGTATCATGTCATTGGCAAATGAAGAAACTAAGAAAAAAAAAACTATTCGAAAATTAAAATTTAGAAAATTCTGAGAATAATTTGAAAATTACTGTTATTTGAAATCAACATAGCATGTTATTAAACAAAATTAAATAATCAATATATTCATGTTTGTATGGATCATGAGATGTTTATAACAATAAGATACAGAGTATATGTATAAAGAATTTCCGCATTATATAAAGAAAGTCAGCAATGAGGTCTTTGTTAGAATAAAATTTAACATAAAAAAAACCACAAGTAAGTGAAAATAAAATCAAAAAATAAAATTTCAACAGTGATTTAAACAAAAAATGGCGAAAAGTTCTATTAAAATGTTATTGAAAGATTTTTTAATTTCAAAACAAAACTATAATACAGAATTTATTCATACAAATCTCGTTGGTATGAAATTATGGGGTGGTGTTATATTAAATGATAGTGAATTTCATAATTTTCACTATTACAGAGGAATTTTTTTTTATTTTTCAATTGTTGTTTCCTGTATAACTCATGTATAACAAAAAAAAAACAAATTATTTTAAAATTCTAATATATTTTTTCTTCTAGTTTTTTTACATTATTTTAAATTTAAATGAAACACGGGAACTATCCATGATAGTAGTTTGTTTTATTGCTTATGTATCTTTATGTTCATGGATGGGTAATTTTTATTGGAAGAGAAAGGGTAAAGTTTTTTTTTTGTGCTTTAATTCTTTGCGGTCCATTACCACCCAGTTTTTTTTTTATGCGGTTTCTTTTTACACGGTACTTGGACCTGGCTCTAATAAAGTCAATGGATCACCGCAAAGGATTAAAATATTTTCAAAAAATATATATGCATATGAAATATAATAAACTACAACCTTGTTTTTTTTTTAATTAGATTATAAAATATTCATTAAACATGTATGTGAATATTTTGAAGAAATTTTAAACTACAATGATAAAGATGAAATTTCAATCTATAAACGTAATATGAAATATTCAAAAGGATTAGTAAAAGTTTTATGGTTAATTACAATTATTGTGATAATCATAGCATGTTCAAGTTCAGCGTTAACAATTATTTTTACAACATCAGCACAATACTCTTCATCCAATAGTACAGTGAGTAAAGTTTTAAGTTTTTTTTTTTTTTAAATATAAAATTTCATAATCTTAGATCCTTTTTTTAAGGATCATATACCGAAGGCTTTTCTTTTCATATTCTATCCTTATGACAAAATATTTCATAATAATATAATTGGATATTTATTTGCAAGTTATATATATATTCTTGGATTAAATGTTGTTGCTATCTGGCATCCATTTGCAGCTACAATTATGATCTATATTATAACACGAATTGAAATTCTTAATTACAGATTACAAAATCTTGAAGTATGATTTACTTAAAATGTAGTAAAAAACAAAAGTGATTTATTAACATTTTTATTATTGTAGAAATTTTGTTTAAGATTAAATGAAAAAAATAATTGGATAACGGATCAAGTACGTCTTGATACTTTGAAGGTGTGTGTAATTGAATATCAAACAATTAAAAGGTAAAAAACAAAAAAAAAAAAAAAAGATACACAAAATACAATCTATTTTTCAGATATTAATTTTTTTTTTTTTTACACTTCTTGCAGTGAAGTTCAAAAAATCGAATCATTATTTTCGGGATGTATATTTCGAGATTTTATTACATTTTCGTTTTTAATATGTTTTCTACTATATAACATAATGAATGTAAGTAATTAAAATCATTAAGAACTTTTAAAAACATATTTCAAGATATTCAAAGATTTTTTTTTTACATTATAAATTATTTTCTTTTTTTTTAGAACATGAAAGTTATGGATAACATACCTAATTGTATCCTTTTCTTTGTGGCTATCATTATACAATGGATTTATCATAAACATTGTGATGAAATTTCATTTTATGTATGTACATTCAATTTTGATAAAATAAAAAATTAAATCATGTTTCAATTTTCGAATTAGATAAATATTTTTTTCTTTTTTTTTTTTTCTTTAGAGTAATTTAACAACTCAGTCAATTTACATGGGAGAATGGTATACGTATCCAAAGGATTTACAAAAGTTTTGCCTCTTAATGATGATCGGTTCAAAAGAGCTTACAATAAATACTATTTTTATGAAAGTCAATTTAGGAACTTTAATTGCGGTAAAAAAAAAAAAATAGAAATAGATATATATGTATAAACTTAAATTTAAAATGTTTCTACAAAAAAATATAAAATAATATTTTCTTTTTTTTTTTCAGATTTTAAAAGGATCCTACACTTATTTAACTGTTTTAAATAAAATGAATTAATTTACACTCTATGAATATTTAATCATAAAAATTCATTAAATTTTCATCAACTTTTTTTTTTTTTTTTGTCATTTGAAAGGAAAAAATACAACTAAATCAGTTTGAAAATTTTGTTTTAAAAAAAAAAAAAAAGGAAATCACATTTGGTCAAATCTTTTTAATTTAAATTTTGTTCAAGAAAAAAAAAATAATAAAAATTATATTCTCAAGCAATTTTTAGATAAGTCCTTTTATCAAATTTTTATAATAAAATAAAGACTTTATCTTTGCAAAGTTGCAAATTATATAAGTAGAATTTTTACAAAAACAGAAGTATGATTATGTACGAAGAAACTAGAAACTATGGATAAAAAAAAGTTGTTCGTTTATATAAAAAAAAATGAAAAAAAAAGCTATTGATGTCATATTTTCCATCCTTTTTTTAAATAATTTTTTTTTCAATTGAAATGACAGGAATTTTATTCTTTCGCAAAAAAAGCTTTTGTATTAATACAATAAGCTTTAAAAAAAGGACTTATCCGGAATATAGCATCAATGTTTTTCCTTATAAAAATAATTTAATTAATTTAACAAAATCCTCAACCAATTTTAAATCCTTCTTATATTCCTTGAAACTGAATTACGAAATAAAAGAAATAAATGTAACACAAAACCTTTGTGTAAATTTTAAAGTGTAAAATGAAGAACAAATTTGTATTTCTTTTTTTTTTTTTTTCATTTCATGTCACGTATAAGAGAATGCATCCCACATAATATGTACGTGTTATTTGTTTTTTAATGCACCAACAAATATTGTGACTAATTTTTAATTAGAAAACTTACTTCTGTTTCTAATTTAAAATTTACTTTTTTTTACAATTGCATTTGCTTGTACTTTCTATTAAATTTGCTTTTCATTCAAATTTAAGAAAATTTAAAACAAAAATAATTATTTTATTTGTTACACGAATGTGTTAAATTTGAGAAAAAAACAATGTTATAAATTCTGAAAATAAAATACTTTATAAAGCAAGCATGATTCTAATGAAATTTCTTTGTGTTATGAAAATTTAAAATTTGAAAAAATAAAATCCAAAAATTTAATTTTTAAGAAAATGATTACTGGGTTCACTCTTATGAACTGCAGAATTTTTATTTATATACGATATCTTTTATTTGTTGCTTCCTTTGAAAGTACCGTTATTAATCCGTATATTATGATAGAAAATTTTGATGTTCATCTGTTTCTGTTGAAAGTTGAATAAGATGGAATCCTTGTGTGAATTAATTGCGTGAAGTGGCACTTTTTAGATAAAAAAAACTATTCGTTTTGAAACACCCACATAACCCACAAAGTGATGATGATAAAAATTTAATCATAAAAAAATTTTTAGAAATTATATTCCAAAAACACTTTTTCACTTTAAAAAAAATTAAAATTCTTATATGACTTTTTCTTCTAACGAATTTATTTTTTTTTTATGTACCATTTTTACATCACACATACATATTTTACATTTTGAGTATAAAAAAGCTACTTTTCTGAAAAATTTAAAGTTGAATTTTGAATTCTTTTAGGCTCAAAGCCAAAATAGATGTACGTATATGTAGAACACAGATACACAAAATGAAAAAAAAAATGTACATATGTTTGTGTCATTTATAAAAAAAAAAAAAATATTTGTTTGAAGACCACCAACGCAGATATCGTTTATACAAAACTCTAAAATTTGTGGATTTCTTTCATTCAATGTGCAAAATGTGTAAAATTTCTCTTTGTTATAGTATCAATTTTATTTTAAAATTTTCTACATCATTTTGAAAATTTTCATGCTACATATATTTAAGTATGTGAAATTGTCTGAAAACTAGACAACTTGAAAGAATATTCATGAATGAAAATGTTATATTTAAAGTATGTAGCTTTTTGATAAATTTAAGAATCTTTTAAATAAAAATATCTTGAAACGATTAATTAGTTAAAAAAAAAAGAAAGAAAAATCGAGAAGATAAATAATTTTAATCAAAAGATTGCATTTCAAATTATAAAATAGAACAAAATAAAAAAAAGGTGTATTTGTTTTTGTCAGGTAAATATAAGTTTCCTGTGGTTAACAATGTATTACATATGTACATGACATGTACCTATATATTGATAAATACCCTATTTTTCTATTTTAGTTCTTATTTTACTTTACGTAAATAAGATAAAAATAATATGTTTATTATCTTGTGTTTGTTATCGAATCTGCGATTGACATAAATATTTATACAACTGTTGTTTATTTCAATTTATAAAATATATGAAAAAAATATCATATAAAAGGACTTGTTTTCAATAAATAAATCATCATTCGTATTACAATATTCATTCATTCAAATAGAAATATTAAAATTGTTAAAAATTAAAAATTAAATTCAAAAAAAAGTAAAAAAAAAAAAATGAAATTTGTTTCATTAGTTTCAATTTTAATTATTTTCACTTTTTATTTACATTTAAGTTTTGAACTAGCAATAACTGATGAGGAACCTTATTTGGATAAAGAGGTAAATATTTTTATTATTAAAAAATGTTTTAATTTTTTTTTAGTGTGTAACTTTTAAACCAAATTTTTTCATTTTGTAGTATGCAAAAGAATTAATTAATTGGTTATCATCATTAAATCGACCTTCTTTTAATCCTTGCCAATTTTACAATAATGGTGGTTATATTAGAAGACAAATGCCAAAACGAAATTCAGAATTAATTAATTCACTTTTAAGTTTTCCAAGAAATATGAATGATGCTGGTAAATAATTATTTTTAAAAAAATGTAAATATTAAACTCTGTGCTGGTTGGACAACGTGTACTGCAAAGGAATATGTTATAGTTACGTTATGGATCAACAATTTGAGAAAAAAAGAGCAAAATACCAATTAAATTAATAATATGCAACTATGTATGTTATCAATGTTGTTATCGTAAAAATTTAATCTGATATCTAATATATTATAAATTATGTGTTATAAAAAATTTACATAAAAAATACAAAAGATAAGATATTTGTGTGAACAAATTGTTTTTTAATTACAAAATTAACTTTAAATTCCAGTGTTTTCTGTCCTCCTTTTAACTTTCGTTTTTTAATTTTATGTGATTTTTATAATTCTGAAATAATCAAATTTTTATTTGTTATTTCCAAAAATCAACAATTTACTGAAGATTGTACATACTAAAATTTTTTTCTGTTCTGTGATCCTTTTTCATTGTTAAATTTGCATTGTGTATCTTGTTTCACAATAAATTTAAAAAGCTTAATTTCTTTCGAAAAAAACTATAAATTTTCTAATCGAAATTCTACAATTTACAGATTATAGTTTCGTTACGTTCTTTTCAAACTCAAAAAAAAAAAAAAAAAACCAAAACCGTTGAAAAGAATTTTTTTATTCTTACAAATCTGACTAAATATTCCCTTTAATTATTTCAAATGTTCTTACACATGATAAACTTCTTTGATCTATTGGGATAAAAGAACATTTTTATTCTAAAATAATCCCAATTTGTTTTCTTTTTTTATCTTTTCAAATAAAAATTGATGAATTATCAAAATAAAATCAAATATATTTGTCAAAATTCTAATTTTACCAATAAAATAAAAAAATTTATATCTCTTTATATCTATTTATGATGTAGAAAATTTGAATTTTATAAAAAAAAAAAAAATACATAAATTTAAGAAAGAAAAATATGAAATTTCTTATGCAATGAGATTGATTTTAAAAACCTTAGAAAAAATTATAAAGAAGAAAAATATCATGAATAATTGCAATACACGCGTAGCCACTGCTAGTTTTTATTTTTCTATCAAAAAAATAAATTTTAAAAATGAAACTTCGTAGTGAAAAAAAAAAGTGAATAAAAAAATTAAACTTTGGAAAAATTATTGAAAAATTTTAGAACAATGAACTATAACATTACTTATGTATGTATGTACATATATTGATAAAATATCCCTTCTAGAAAAGGAGAATAAATTTTTTTTTTTTTACTTATTTGCCAATATTTTGTGGGCGTAAACAAAACCAGTAATTTTTAGCAGGAAATAAATAAAATTAAAATGCCTTAAGCTATATGATATCCATTTATAACATTTAAAAAAAAAAAAACAACAAAATTGAATCATAAATTTCAAAAATATGGAAGGATTTTCATGAATCTGTAACAGAAATTATCTATTTTCATGTTCAAAATGCCTCAGGCTCAGGTAAAATAATATGTAAAAAAGGAAATTAAATAATAAATGACAAATTTTTTGACTTTTATAAATTTTCGTTTTTTTTTTTTTTCCTTTTTGTTAGTCCTTAAATTATTTCATAAAAATTATTCTTTTACATGTCATAAAAATTTTGTATCTTAAATTCAACAAAAATATTCTTATAAAAAAAAAAAATTTGTAATAAAATTTCACCTGCTAAGACAATTTTCATATGCTCTTTTGATAATGGTAAGACATGTTCCATTGACATAATACATATATCCTTTTACTAAATTTTTTCTCTTTTTTTATTAAATTATACAACATAATGTTTGTCAAAATCAGTTTTCTTAACTGTTGTCAAATATGTAAGAAAAAAAAAGGACTATTTCTTCTAAGAAGAAAAAAAAAAAGCTACAGGCAAGCAACCCAGTGAAAATAAAATTAAACAAATTTCACCGCAGGACATTTTTCTTAATATATCTTTATTCCCCCTTCAGTTTCACAGTTGTAACTGATAAAATAACATCATTGAGATACTTTTGAAAATTTGCTTATTATACATTTTCAATTATAAAATATTATCCTGTAAAACAACGTCTTTTTTTTTTTTTAAATCATAATAATAAAAAAAAATCTGTTTATCATTGTTACAAATTTTTAAATTTGTTTTGTTTCGTTTTTATCTTTTTTTTTTTTTAATGAAAAGAAGATAATACACTTTTATAAACAGTTATTTAATATTTAAATCGCAAAAAGAAATGTAAAACGAAAATTTAAAATGATTACGTTTTCACAATAAGACATCAAAACAATTTTTTTTTTTTTGCCTTTCAGATTACTCTTTAATAAAACAAAAAAAAAAAAGACTTTTTTAATTTATAGCAAAATTTTCAAAAATTTAAATTTAAAGTAAGAAAAGATACTGAAAATTTAGAAAGATGATTTTCAACGTAGATTGTAGGAGATAATCTTTTCATTTTAATGAAATATCTTATTTTTACTGATTTGAATGATCAATAAAATTGAATATCACATGTGAAAGTTTTTATTCAAAAAAAAAAAAAAAAATTATTTTTCAAAAACTTTTAATTGCATTTTAATTTAAACTTTTTATCAAAAAATGAATATAATTTTTTTTTTAAACTTTTAATTGAACTTTGTGTACAGGTTAACTATACCGCTAACGCACTAATACGAGATTATTTATACACACACATATATACAAGTATTAGTCATTATTATTCTGTAAAAAAAAATTCTTCTATGAAAATTTCAGTTTGTACATCATGTGTGTGTTTTTTAAAGGTTATGTACATAGTTTTTTTTAATTTTTTTACCTTTATAATTTGATTTAATTAATACATTGAAGTGTAATGTTTTGTTTTTAACAAAAAAAACTTATTTTTTTTGTCCTTAGTGTCCTTTTTCTATGTTATGCTGAATCCATAGTATAAATATTCTTTATATAGTTTTAAACAAACATACAGTTGACTCACCTTAACTGATATTTTTATCTATTTTATTTTATGCTATGTAACTAATCAAATTAAACTTTGTTTGTAAAAGTTTGATTTGTTTATATAAAAGAAAAAAATAGTAAGTTTTGTATAGGTACTATAAAGTAAAATAACTCTTTATACAAAAAATACTCATGATGGACAGATATTTCATAGGTACACTCTTCATTATTTAATTTTCCAAAGTAATTTATCGTACTTTCAATTTTATGATATCTAGCTATTCTATGTTTGAAATTGAGAAAATTTTTAATGTAGATACTTCACTCTTATTTGCATTTCTATTGAAAAATATTTTATTTTACGTTATAAAATAATATTTACAGTTTTTTTTTTTCTTACTCTTGAAAATTTCATAATAGTTTTCATGCTTTTATGAAACTTTTGTAAATACCAGTAGAATAACATTAACTCCAAAAAAAAAAGAAAAAATAAATAGATGCTAAGCAACAACAACAACATTTTTTTCATATTCAAGGAATAAAAGTTAAACTTTCTTCGATTGCACTACAGCTTACAGCTTATATCGAGCTACAATCTATTCAAATTAACTTGAGTTTTCGAGACTGACATATTTTCTGTCATACATTCAGTTAGCACACCGATACTTACTCAAAGCTGAGTGAACTTGGACGGATTTGAACTAGAGACTTTCAATTCCAAAATTCAGTACTCTACCACTTCCGCTACTGAGTGTCCTCTAAAATAAATTTTTTTCGAATGTTATTGATGTAGTTTTTTCTAGAAGTAGCTCCTATTCAAAATGGAGCTCATTATAGTATAACTGTGTAGGTGGTTCATTCAGGACCAAATAGGTAGCCATTTTTCATATAAACACGTACATACATACATATGTATGTATATAGTATTCCAGTCTTACTCTTTGTTTCTCTTTTTAGTACTTCTATAATTTCCACTTGAACATACTTACATTAAGTATGTGTGAATAGTAATGGTTCTTTGTGTTACCTACTTATTATGTTAAATTACACACGAAACATTCTATTTTATTTTTAAATTGTACTTTAATTACTTCTCTAAAAAAAAAAAAGTATAAAAAATACAATGTAACTTGGATGTGACCTACTTCTCAGCGACTTTTTTTGTTTTTTGTTTTTCCAAAACCATTTATGTTTTCAGGTGGTAAAAATTTTAAAACAAAATTATTAAATACAAAACATAAAATCTCATTAGCGTTAAATAGTATTTGTATGTTCTTTATTTTAATTATTTTTGAAGTTGATAAAATGAATGAAAATTTAATTAAAATCATAATAACGGTGGTTTTTATTTAAAACTACAAGAATCAGGGAGAAAAATAGTTGTAATTTTATTGTTTTGAAATTCTTTAAAATTCTCTAAAGGTATTTTAGTTTAAAAAATATGAGTAAAAATAGAATAAATGAACATATTATTTGAAAGTGGGAGTAAAAACCAAAACAATGAACAATTTTGCAAAATTATGTATAAATTTTAATAAGTTGTTTTATATTGGAAACAATAGATTTTAAAAACTTCAAAATAATAAAGTATCTTTTAAATGTTAAAATTTCATTTTTATTTTTTGATACTAAAATTTCCTATTTGAAAAATTTCTGGATTTTTTATTCATTTTACGTTATTTTATCCTTTAGAACTCAAAAAAATTAAAAAACATTTTTTTGAAATTTTAATTACATTTTCTGTATTAATTTTATTCCTAAATTGCATTTAGATATAGTTTACTTTTGCAGTTGTAATTGTTTGTTCCGTTATATTTACTTGATTTCAAAATTCAAAGTTATAAAAGGTTTTGTATCTTTTAATTTCTCTTTTTTTTCTAATTTAACAAGAAAATATGAATCTGATGGAAATATTTTTTAAAAACAAAAACCCTGTAATTATTGCTGTTTTTTCTTCGTATTTCTTTCATCATTGTCGACTTTTGTAGTCAATTTTTAACTACATATTCCCTTTTTTTTTTTTTTTTTTTTTTTTTTTTTTTTTTTTTTTTTTTTTTGAAATTTTATATTTATTTTTCTAGTCAAACAAAATTGTTTTTTCAAACTTTTATAAACATTTACTTCATCTCCAAGAAATGTAAACTAAAAACCTAAACTAACACTTTTCCAATTTCAAACTTTCAAAAGAAAAATTCTGAATTGAATAGGAAAATCTTTTCCTATAATTCCATTATTATTCCTATTGCATGTTGCTGATATGTGGGTGTACTTCAAAATATAATACATAGCATTCAATAATTTGAAGAAAAAGAAAAGAAAATAACTGAAATAATTGTAGAACAAAAATAAATGTAAATTTTAATAAATATGAAAAGTTGTAACCTACAGGTGTAATAGATTAGATATATGTATCATTAATAAATCAAACTAGAAAGCAGAAGAATAAATCTTAAATATTTTACAATAAATGTCTAATAAAAATGAATTTTCTTAAATATAGGATAAATCTCAATTTACATATATGCAAAGGATATGTGATAATGACAATTATGTAATATCTTGAACTAATATGTAAAATGTAGAATATTAAACTACGAATATATTTCACATATTCAGAGAGGTTAAAATGTGTTGAATGTTTGCATTTACAAAATTTAATCTAAATAATATGAATTATAAATTCTAAAAGGCAAAATACATAAATGTGTTTAAAATAAAAATTATCCTGTTAATTTGTTTGTTCTGAACATGAAATACCTATATATATATATATTTAGCCTAATTAACAGAAAATTAAAGAAAATGAATGAAAAATCAAACTAGTAAATGTAGAAAATAACAGTATTTAGTGATCCTTATTCAAAAATCCTTCCGACACCTAGATACATATATATAAAAGACTAAGTAAAAAAGAGTGTCTTTCAGGAAGAATGTCTAGTTGTTCCTATACTCCCACCCACTCAGAAGTTAATTAACTTAAAAGCCATTTTATGAATTTTTACCTAAATTTTTGTGAAAAACCTAAAATTTACCAAAAAATCCACTAAATATATGCAATTTTTTTTTTTTTTGAAGAAATACCAATTAATTTAAAGAAATTTTGCCTTTTACATCAAACCTCTATATTCTCTATTTGGTATTTTTTCCAAAAAAAATGGGTAATAACTCAAAATTAAAGTCATGAATAATCTTTTTACGGAACTAAACCTTTAATAACGTGACTTGTTTTATTCTTAATTTAGAAAAAAAAATTTTTAAATTGAAACTTTAGCTGATTTATATTCTTCGAAAGTATTTTTTTCCACGAAATTCAAATTCATAAAAATTTCAATTGATATTTTGAACGGTCTTGTAATATTTAATAATCTATGAGTTCTGTTCTACGAGTACTGTTTATTATTCTGAAGTACATAATATATACAAAAATAAATGTGATACATGAATTTTTCAATCTACATAAATATGTTACATACAATGCATATAATTTACTTCTAAGATCACGTATGTACATATATATTTTCATAACAATATCTTTTATATACATATGTACATACATAATATTTAACCTACTTCTCATACTTTTCTTTCTACAGTTCGAAATTTTCCTTAAAGGAAATAATCTAACTTGAACAAAACAATTGAACCAAACAGGAAGAAAATCATACATATTTTGTTCCATATG
The DNA here is from genome assembly GCA_939192795.1 of Bombylius discolor. NCBI lineage: Eukaryota > Metazoa > Arthropoda > Insecta > Diptera > Bombyliidae > Bombylius > Bombylius discolor. The sequence continues at coordinate 12,368,066 of OW584241.1, read as the reverse complement.
ATTAAGCATACAAGAATTCAGGATTAAAATAATATCCTTTTATACATGAAAATTTCTTTTAAAAGATTTCAGTTATCATGTAAGTTTCCATATATAACAACATAGGGTAAAATAATACTTTCCCTAAGGATTTTTATACATAAAAATACAAACAAAATAGAAAATATTTTCCACAATTTTGATTGTTATGCATATGTACATTACTCTATCTCTCAATTGAACTACGTATGAAAAAAAAATAGCTTTTAGAGTTTTCCTTTTCTTTTGGGTTTGATTATGCCCTTTTCTAAATAAAATCTAAAATATATATTATGCAAAAGGGTACACATATATATATATACATAAAGTTAAATAAAAGTTTAACACGCAAACGAATTTCAAATGACTTCTAACTGTTGTATACAATTCAACCGCACATAGCCAATAATATACATATGCGTATACATACGTATGTATTTCAGTTTATTTATGTTTAAAAAAAGAATTTACTTTTATGGTAAAAACTCAAAAACAAATTATTTTGTTTTATATTTTTGTTTATAAAAACTTTTAAAAGTTTTAAATGATCAAAAAAAAAAAAGTCATATATAATATAAATGCAGAAAATAAATGCGAGAATAAAAAGCGAATCGTATATATTCCTCGATTATATCTTTTTTTATCCTATGTATCTACATACATATATGTTCTTTATTGAAAACTTTTCATTAAAGTCATCAGGCAATATACATAATACAAAATGTGTTTCAAAAAGTAAAAGAAAAAAAAAAAACAAATTCATAAAACTTGCTTGAAACAATCAGTTGCATTTGAATTTCATATAATAGATTATATGGGTCAAAAATCCACAGAAACCAACATATCCGTTTATGTTTAATAAATATCTTATCCAGATATAAAAGACAATGTATACAATTGATATTTTAAATGAAAAATGAAAAATAAATTTTTGTATTAAATTAACAAATTTTTTCATACTTAACCTCTTTAAGTACTTTTTATTACAACTTTTTGATTGGTTTCATAAATTTAAAAAAAAAAAAACTACACTTTTACCTAATAAAATTTACAAAATTTTTTATTTACTTGATGCTAAACAAACACAATTAAATTTTCTAAGAAGAATCTTTCAAAACATAATGTTTATCTTTATTTTCAAAGTTTTTATTTTAGACACAACAACAAAAAAAAAAAGTATTTGAAAATAAATAAACAAACTTTTCAATAAAATACATTTGTATATACTTGAAAAATTTATTCAATACTTTTTTGTGTACCATTTCGATGTATGATGTTGAATCAGGATTCATTGGTATTGATGGGGTAAAATTTAAAATTATGATAAGCATACATTTTCTTCTTTAAAATATTTACTTTTTCTTTTTAAAAAGAGAAAAAAATCATGAAAATTTTATTTATTGATTTTTCTTTAAGATTTTGTTAAATTTAAAAGTTGGAAATTTTGTAGGTTTGTTAGTGAATGTAGTTAGATCCCGCAGTAAGAAATACAGATGGACGAACGGACGGAGTTTTTAATATTTGCTTAGAACTAGAAAAAAAAACTGACATAAATTAGTTTCATGTGTATATATACTCTATATATTATGTGTTATATTACCTTCGTTATTTACTGACAGATCTGTATGAAATTCAGAACATATGATTTCCATAGATTGATATGTATGTATTTATATGATTTCCTGTAAAGTGGGTGACCTTCTGAGTTACATTCAAGATTAATAATTTCCCCGTAAATAATTTACACACTTTTTGTAATACATGTATTCATTTAAAAAATTTATCACATAAATTTATTAAAAAATAAAATGATTTTTTTTTTTTCAGGTGGTTGAAGTGAATAAATATTCTTTAAAAATTATTGCTGCATTTTTATATCTTTACAAATGTATATTTGTTTTGTGACACACATGTGTATAATATTTTTTGTTTAAAATGCATTTTAAAAAAAAAAAATAGAAAAATTACAACATTTTCCAACCATAAATTTCCAGTCCAAAAAAGAACAAAATGGAATACACAAAAATATAGAAGAATAAAGAACATTTCATATTTATTTTTAGTGACAGTAAAAAATCCTTTTATATTATATTGTGGTTTATTTCGACCACTTTAAACTCTTAAAATGCATCGTTAAGTTTCAAATTTATAATAACGATACCACAATGTATTTTTACTTGTATAAAAAACATTAAAAATATGTAAGTATATATATACAATGTAACGACTAGAAAGTTACTTTAAAAAGCCCATGAGAGTAATTTTCTATTTGAAATATGTACATATATTATGAAACAAATATGTACTCGTATGTATGTATATAAAAATGCTTTTATATATTTAGCTAAAAATAAAAACATTTACTTTTAGTTTTTTTTATAAAATCATAGAAATTTTAAAAACAAAAGTTAAAAAATTTAATTTATTAATTTCTCATGTTACATACATTATTTTCTTGTTTTAGAAATTTTTTTAAAATTTTTAACAACGTAAAAATTAATTTCATATGTATTCACTTCATTTTTGAGATTTATTTTTTATTTTTTTTTTTCAATTTTTTAAAAATAGCGAAACATGATCGAAAATAACATATTAAATTTTATATGTAATTATTTTTCATAATATGATACCTTCAGTAAAAATTTAATTGGAATTAAATTTAAAAAAAAAAAAAAAAAAAACTATACATAAATCAACATTGTGAGCCGAAATTTTTCAGTTGAATACACCCATAAAATCTGCATAACACACATGTTTAAAATTAAAAAAAAAAATAAAGAATCCTTTTTTATCACTTCATATACATATGTATATTTATTTGCTACTATCAAATTTTAGTCATGTCAAAAATTAATTTTTTAATAATTAATTTATTCGCGCTAAATTTCTCACCCAAGTAATTGCATATAAATATAGTACATTATGTAGGTGAATTTTTGATTACCCTTTTTCACACATACATAGTACATTATGTATGTATCGTACATTGGTTTTTTTTTTTACATTTTTATTTACTTAAATTTTATAAATTTATTTCACTATTTTATTTGTACATTAATTCTACCATATGAACTTTAATAACGATTAAAAATATTTTTAACAGTATATACTCGCGTATACTTATACACAAAAAAAAAATATCATACTTAGTCAAAATTTTAAAACAATATGCAGGATTCATAGCGATTTACTATAAAGCTCTTATCAGTACATATTTTGGGAAAAAAATATCACTAAAGCTTATATTCTGATAAATGAAAAAATAATGTAAAAAAAAAAATTTGATATTATTTTACAACAAAATATTGATGATTGATTTTTTTTTAATATCTTAAAATACATATACTACATCGAAAATTTAATCTCAACTTTTTTGTTGTTGTTTTAGTGCAGTTTTTTATTTACATACTCGAAAAATCACTATATAAAAATTTACAAAATAACGGTGAAAAAGCAAAATATCCGAGTACATGTGCTTTATCATTAATCTCTGAGATAGTTTAATGCATTTTTTTTTCAAAAATATTTTTTTTCATGCGGTACTCATATACATATGTACATTCATATGGAAAGAATTAAAATTTTCATGGAATTATGAAAGTCATGAAGAAAATTGTGTTTATGTACATATATTTTTTATTGACATCTATAAAAGTTTTTTGAATTGAAAAGTCAACTTTTTTTCCCTCTATGTTTTTTTTTATGCCAACTTAGTTAATTAATTTTAAATTTTATTTTGCATTTAACCCTTATTTTTATTGATATTACTTTTAAGTTAAAAAAAAAAATAAGAAGAAAATAAAAACATCTTAAAATTTTAGTTAAGAAGTTTTATCATTATAATATTTTTGACAAATAAACAATGTTTTTTTTTTTGTAATTTTTATATAAAACTAAAAACTTTAAAAACTTTTTGTTAATTTTTATCTTTTTCAGTAAAACTCTGTTTAACATTATTGAGATACAAAATTTACAATTATGTATGTAGGTAGCTATGTATATTATATATATTTTATTTTCTAGAAAAGTTTCTACATGAAAATTAAAAAATTAAAAATTATAGTTTCATATGCATGAAAATATTAATATGTATGTATTTCTTTTCTTTTCTTTTTTTAATTATTCAACATAAATGTAAAATTGTATTTGGTCGAACGTTGAAAAATTATGAAAAATTTTAAAAATTATTTTGATGCGGATTTAGAATTTTTTAATCATATAATTTTCTTTAAGATTCCTTTCTATTTTTGACCTATAGAACCTTTTTGTTTTTATTTTTCTAATAGTAAAATCCTTATTACACTAACTAAAGTAATGTGAAATTTATCTGATGATAATATCTTTGTATATTTAATATATTTTAACACAAAAAAAAAAAAAAAAAGAATTTAAATTTTCAAATTTGTCACGCACAAAACATTCATTTTTAAATGTATTCAGATCACGTTGAAGTATGTACAAGCATATTATGTTTAAAAAATATTTCTTTTACGAGATAAAAACATAAGATTTTTTATTCAGATATTTTCTACCAGAGACTTAATCAAAGTGGTCCTTATTCTTTATAATATGGGTACAAGCATACATAAGTACATGTATATAGCAATATACTATGTGAACATATAGAATTTTTAGCAATTACAACACGTACCTAAGTGTTTTAAATAAGGTGCCAAATATTTAAGATTAAAATGTATCTGTTTCGTGTAATACTGATAATAACGTTGTATACTTTTCATTAATTCTAATTTAAACATTGATATTTATTATTTGAGATTTTCAAACCACTTAAATTTTCATTATAAATTATTCAATTAATTTAATTGGATATCTAATTGATGCGGTGCACTATGAATAAATTTGAAAGTTACTCGTACAATTCGTTGTTATTCTGTGAAAATACACTAAGTCCATTTTTCGGGAATATGAGTTAAGTGCACCAAAAAAAAAAAAAAAAAATAATGTCAAAACTTCAAATTTATTTCCATGAAACGGAAGTTATTCGAAATATGTAATTTTAATCTAAAACTGAAACTTATGTAAAAACTGATTATCTCAAAAGTTTCATTTTAGACTTAGTGAGAGTTTTCACAAAATGACGACGAATTCAGGAAAACTTTTATTCAAAGTTGAAAAACAAATGTAACTTAAAAGAAAAATGATATTTCATGCTCGAATGACCATAACAGGTAATGTTTTTCTTCCTAAAAAAAAAAAAATCAAAAAAAAAAACCAAAAATCAATTTTTGAAAATTAGTCACCTCAAATTTCAAGAATTTTCAACTGAAAATTGTAGAAATAAATAAATATAATAACTGTTACTTATAATTTTAATCAATATTAATATTCATTATTTATTTAATTTAATTATACATATACATATAAGGATAATTTTCACACATATTACATATTTGAAATTTCTTGCAAATATTACACACATAATAAGTAGAACAAACATTTCTCTGCATGATATTCTCTAATGTAAGTCATTTTGTTCATTTTAATTAAAATTTTCTTGCATACAGGTAAATTTTTGGAATTTATATATATAAACAATAGAAGAAAAGGATTAAAATATTCATCGTAATGCTGTTATTTATGCAAAATATGTAATTAAAATGTATTAAAATTTCTAGTGTAAATTTATACTTTACACATTGCTTGTATTTATTTGTTTATTTATTTTTTTTTTTTTTAAATAAAAAACTCGAAAATAGAAAAGAGAAGAAAAAAAACAAACTAAAAATATAATTTAAAATCAAAGCATAATCAATTTATCATTGAAACGCACTGCGATTATGAGCACGATTTCAAATAAATATTTAGTTCATGTTTATTAATAAAACAATAATAAAAAAATATAAGTAAAATTTGGAAAATTTTTGAAAATTACTGTAATTTTTTAATGTAAAAATAAATAAATTGAATAATCAAATAATAACGAACATAACATAGAATTCTCATAATGTTAAAGTTCGTATAATACGTAAGTTTTCAATAATTATCATTAAAAATTTAAAACAATTTTCCTCTATATATATATATAGGACATGTTTTTTATATACGGATTTTCATTATAAAATCAGTTCCGGAAATATCATAATTATCAAGTTAAAAGAAAGAAGTAACTGTGTATTTAAAAAATGATTCCAAAGGATCATTTTATTTCAAATGAACTTTATAATTCAGAATTTTTAAATTCAAGTCTTTTTGGTATGAAATTCTGGGGTGCATTTATATTAAATGATTCAAAATTTAAAAATTTTCACTATTACAGAGGAAAATTGTTATTGTTTTTTCTTTTTTTTGGCTGTTCAAGTGAGGTTTGTTACAACAATTTTTTAATTTTTATTTATTTTTTTTTTTTTTTTCAAATTCAACTTAAATTTATTTTACATTTTAACAAATTTTATAGATTTTTTACATGAGTTACAATTTTAAAGAGCCTCAGAATTTATTAATGAAAATTGTTGGTGCAATTTCTTATTTAAGTTTAAGTGCATGGATGAGAAATTTTTATTCGAGAACAAAAGGTAAAAAAAAAAGAAATTTATTAAAATTGTGTAAAAATAAACTTTTACTTTTTCTTTTTATTTTCTTATTTTTTTACTAAAAATTCAGAATATAAATTATTCATTGAACATATTAAAAATTATTTTGAACAAATTCTAAAAGATGATAAAGGAGACATAATATTAATTTATAAACGTAACTTAAGGTATATAAAAAAAGTAACAAAAATGATGTGGATTATTATTATAAGTGTAGGGATTACAGGATGTCTTAGTTCAATGTTAAAAGTTATGTTTTCAACACAATTTAACTCTTTTTTCATCACTGATGTAAGTGAAATTGTGTGAAATTTAAAAAAAAAAAAATTAAAAGATAATTTTATTTTATTTTTATTTTTATTTTTATTTTTTTGATATTTTTAACGAGAAAATTTTCTATTTTGAAAGGTTCATGAAACAAAAGCTTTTGTTTTTGAATTATTCCCTTTTAACAAATTATTACATAGTAATATGATTGGATGTTTAATGTCATGCAATGTATTGATAATAGGATTAATTTTTACTGCAGTATTCAATTCATTTACAGCATCATTATTGGTCTATGTTATAACACGAGTTGAAATCCTTAATTACAGATTACAAAATCTTGAAGTATGTATAATTTTTATCTTTTTTTTTTTTTAAAAAAAATAATACTAAAATATAAATTCTTTCAATATACATTTATATTTTTAATTAAAATTTTTTGTTTTGAAAATTTTAGATTTTTTGTTTAAAATTAAAAGGAAATAAAAATTCAATAACAAATGAAAATCGTTTTGATGCTCTAAAACTGTGTGTAATTGAATATGAAATAATTAAAAGGTAAATGAAAATTATTTTTAAAAATATATCTTTTCCTACGATAAAGAATATTATTTTGGTATATTTTTATTTTTATTATTATTTTCTACGTATATACATATGTAGTGATGTGAAAAAATTGGAATCATTATTTTCGACATGCATTTTTATAGATTTTACGATATATTCACTTTTGATATGTTTGTTACTCAATAATTTTTTACATGTAAGTATAGTTTGTGTATTATTAGAATATGTAATTATTTAATTGTAAATTTTTTATTACTTTTAGAACATCAAAAATAGTATCCATGCCATATCAAGTATAATTTTATTTTTCTTGGCTGTCACTATACAATGGATTTATCATAAACATTGTAGTGAAATTTCATTTTATGTATGTACTTTTACTTTAAGAAAAAAAAAATTAATTATTTTTTAATTTTCGAATTAAATAAATTAATATTTCTTTCTTCAGAGTAATTTAACATCTCAGTCAATTTACATGGGAGAATGGTATACGTATCCAAAGGACTTACAAAAATTTTGCCATTTTATGATGATCGGTTCAAAAGAGCTTGCCATAAATTCTATTTTTATGAAAATCGACTTGGGAACTTTAGTTGCGGTACAGTAAACAACAACAACGACCAAAAAAAAAAAAGTTTATTAAAAAATTCCTTTAATTTTTTTTTTTCAGATTTTAAAAGGATCCTACACTTATTTGGCATTCATAAATAATACTAAAAAAAGATAAATTACAATATTTAATGTTTATATGTATACAGAAAATAATGGAAAAAATTATGAGTTCTACAGGGTTTCTTGTTAATATTAGGCATAAATGATTAGAATGCACCTGTGAGTCAACATCTCAACCATACTGCAAATTAATTACTAATAAATTTAATTTTGATCAATTTATTTTAGACATTTAGAAATTTAATATATGCACATATAAGTACATACATACATATATATAAATAATAAACACACATAATTAATCGGATTTCATTATGTTTTGTATAGCCATCAAAATAAAATCTTTGTCAGGTGTTAAAACTATTTCTTTATCATTGGAACGCATTTTTAAAAATGTTAAATCATTTGATGGATCCGAAAGACGTACAAAACGCCATACTTTTTTTGAAATTCTACTCATTAACTGTGCATATTCTGCAGCCGTTTTAGTATCAAGATTTCCTTGAATTTTCATTCCTATGACAAAATATAAATAAATGAAAATCAACTGTTTTTTTTTTTTTCAAATATTAATCAGTTATTAAAAAGAAATGCAATTTTTCAAAAAGTCACCTTCCTTATCCAAATAAATTGTTCCTTGTACACCATCATATTTTTGAATGTTATTTAAACTTTCATCAATGCTTTCATTATAATTTGAATTTAAATCCATTTTATTTATTTTTGTGTTCAAATTGACAATATAAGGATCAATTTGACGAAATTACAGAATACTAGATTCCATGGTTGAATGACTATTTTTAAAAAAAAATATTCAAACTTCAAAATAAAAATTTGTCATTAATTTCGAAAATTCGAATATAGTTTTTTCAAAAAAAAAGTTCCTGAATTTAAAAAATTTTGACAATTTGATAACAAATTTTTGGAAAGTTCAAAAAAAATTCGAAAATTCGAAAACATTTTTTTTTTTCGAAGTTTAGAAAAACTAAAATGGTTTTAAAAAATATTTTCACACACAATAAATTTTACAATAGTTTTTTTTTAGTTAAGAAAAAAAATTCTAATAGTTTCAAGTAAATTTGGAAAATTTTTTTTTTTAAGAAAACTATCTTTACTTAGCTGTTTAGAAAAAAAAAATTCACTACTTGCTGTATAGAACTTTCTTACGCTGAAAATTTAGTTAAAAAAATCTTTTAATCCATACTTGGAAAGCTATAATATTTATTCACATTAAAAAAAAAATAATATTTAAATATAAGGTAAAAATAAATATTTTCAATACGCTGCTATTATTAAAAAAATTTGCTCTTGAAAATGAAGAATTTAATTTATTTAAATTAGCTTTTAAAATATTTGTATCAGGACATTTTTTATCTGTTTTACATTTCATGGATTTTTTAATCCATTCCGCATGTGCAAAGATTTTAATATAAACTCCACCATATACAGCACCACCACAATCGACTCCATATAAAACAAGTCCAGTTAAACGTTTATAACATACTAAAGGACCTCCAGAATCACCCTATCAAGAAAATTTTTTTGAATAAAAGGTTTTTATTTTTTTTTTATATTTTAAATGAACTTTAATTCAAATTTGAATTAACAAATTACTGTACAAGCATCTTTTCCATCTTCTAATCCAGCACATATCATGTACGATGAATTAAATTTAAATGCTTCATTTTTTAAACATTTTTCTCCAGAATAAATTTTTATTTCAGCAAATTGTAAAAATCGTTCCAATGGAAAAGAAATTCTTGGTTCTTGTCTACAACACTCAGTTCTACCAAAACCAGACACAACGCATTTTGTATTTATTTTGGGTTCAGAATTTGCTAATGCAATTGGTTTAACATATTTTGTAATATGAAAGGGTGATTCTAACTAAAAACACGAAAAAAAAAAAAACATGAATTCAAATAAGAAAAAAATAAAGCAGTTATTATTTTCCTACTTGTATTAATACAATTTCAAATGAATAATCACCATCTCTATACTTTGAAGGATAATAAATATATAACAGTCTTCTTTCTTGTCGGTTTTTATTTCCTGAATTCAATGAATCTATATCCCCAGCAATTATTAAGCACTGTATGCCCACAAAAAAAAATTTTTTTTTAAATAATTTATACTTTTCTATATGTCATTAATATTATTTGTGAATATACTCACATCATCAATATGCCATTGCATACTAAAATGAAAACAGTGTGTAACAGAAAGGACATACTTATTTGATATAATAACACCTCCACAAAAATAATTTTTATTATTAATTAGTGCCTACAATAAATAAGTAAATATATATGTATGTATATTAAATATATTGTAGGTGCTTGTAAAATAAAAACTAAATTTCATATTCGAATTAATAGATAAAATTTTTCTTTTTCACCTGCCATGGAATTTGTCCTGGTTGTGTTGGTTTTCCCATATATACTCTTGTTTGATTAAATGAATTATTTGCAATTACTTCTAAATTTAAGAAGACAATTCCAAGGAAAAATATTTTAAATAAATACATTTCCAATTTCTTTTAAATTCATATTGACTTATTAGCACTGTTAAATAAGTGTCTCGAACTTCGTTAGAATACGAAAAAATTATATTGTTTAATGTCATTTTTATTATCTAAGAAAAATTTTTTTATTTTATAACGGTTTTAATTTTTAAAACGTTTTTATTTTTTTTATTGAAATAATTATTAAAAATTAAACGGATAAACTTAAACGCGGATTTTTATGAAAATTCATCAAACAGACCGTGTTAAGTAATACTTAGTTGGTAGGACATAATTAAATTTTATGCGTTAAGCAGCTTTGGGTTTTTATTTCACAGACACAACTCTCTTAATATCAGCCGGATCCTGCGTTAGCTTCATTCATAGGCAATGATATCGTTAGCTAACACTTGAAAGGATATGTATGTACATTACTTGTAAAGGATTTGCATCACTTGTAATTTCAGCATTACCAAAACATTTTGTTAACCACAGAATGGTTCATTCTTGTCTTAAGTCTTAAACATAATTTGAACATTCGACTACACATAATATATATTGAAATATTTCTTCATAATATTTCGTAACCACAAAATAAAAATAAATATAATTAAAAATCATGTTGAAAGGCCAGACGTAAAATTAAATTGATAATAATTACGAGTAATATCACGTGGCATATAAGGATCAAATATGTAATTATATATACCCACCCACGTACATGAATGTCTGTACAAAATTCTATTTATGAATTTAAAAATCAAACAACAAAAATTATTAACAATTATCGATGTTTATGAATAAATAAATAAGTCATCCACGTTTTTTTCAGATTAATCGTTTTTATTAAAAGTTTAATTGACATGTGAAGTGATATCTCATTCATATTCATATTAATATTAAAGTGTCGATTTCATATAATCATAACATTAAAAATTTAATAAAATTTCTCACGATATATACATATATATCAATGTATATGTATATATGTTCTAAAAATTTCAAATACAAATCAGTTGTGAAAAAGAGTTGATTAGAAAAAGTTGTAACTATTTTTTTTTTCTTCTTTCTTTATAAAAAAAAAAATGGTTTTAAAAGATTTTTTAGTTCCAAAAGAAATTTACAATTCAGAATTCATTCATGCAAATCTTTTCGGTATGAAATTATGGGGTGGTGTTATATTGAATGATTCTAAAATAAAGCTAATTCACTATTACAAAGGAATTATTTTCAATTTTTCAGTAGTTGCTGGTTGTTTAAGTGAGGTATGTAAAACAAAAAAAAAACAAAAATTTTAATTGTATTTTATTGATTTTTTTTATATTTTGATTTTTTCTTAATAGTTAGTATATATTACTTTCAATTTGAACAATATAGGACATTCATTAATGAGACTAATTCCTTTTATTGCTTATTTAAGTTTAAGTGCATGGTTGGGAAATTTTTATTCGAGAAGAATAGGTAGGAAAATTTAAAAATTTCAAAATTGTTCAAAAAAAAAAAAATTAATTCTTTGTTTGTTTTTTCTTTCTTTCTTATTATTCACTAAAAATTCAGAATATAAATTATTTATTGAAAATATTTACAATTATTTCAAAGAAATTTTAAAAAATAATGTGAAAAAAGAAATATCAATTTATCAACGTAATTTGAATAATGTTAAAAAATTAACAAAACTTATGTGGTCTTGCACAATAATTGCAATAGTTACAGGAGGTGTTAATACAATGCTACCAATTATTTTTAGATCATCACAGTTAGATAGCTCACCTGATTTTACAGTAAGTATAATTATTGAAAAAAAAAAAATAAACTTTTTACATAAAAATTAATATATGTATTATGTATGTTTATATTTTGTTCTATTTTGTTTTTAAGGACTCTCAAATAAAACCATTCCTTTTAGTATTTTATCCGTATGATGAATTTTTAAACAGTTATTTAATTGGATTTTTAGTAGCAGAATATATATTTGCTATTTTCATGATATCTTGTGCTGTCTGGCATTCATTTGCAGCTGTATTAATGGTTTATATTATAACACGAATTGAAATTCTTAATTACAGATTACAAAATCTTGAAGTAAGTTTTTAATGTATGATTAGAAAAAAACTATAAAAATTTCATATATTTTTGAATATTATATTATGTAGCTTTTCATTGCAACGGTATTTTTAAACGGTTGTTTTCGAAAAAAAAAAATAATTTTCACAATTATCACATATCCTTATGAACATTCGAATCACTCAGTGCTAGAATGGTCTAACAAATTTTTTATAAGTTTTTGAATATGTTCAAAAAATAGATCACAATATCAAATTTTGCAAATAACAAAAATTTCTTAAGCTTTACTAATTGGTTTTATTGTTTTTTAAGTCTAAATTATAACAATTCAACAATTTAATGAGTTAAGCTGTTTTAACACTAAGCACCTCATTTACATACATATGTACATATCATATATGTATATGCTTATGGTTTTTAACAAAGGCTATAGAGTATATTCGAATTTAATGCCAAAAATTAATATGAGTTTTTTTTTTGCTCAAATTATTCATTTTTTTAGGAATTTTGTTTGAGATTGAAAGGAAATAAAAATTCAATAACGAATGAAAATCGTTTTAATGCTCTAAAAATGTGTGTAATTGAATATGAAACAATTAAAAGGTAAATACAACAAATTTAAAAATAATCTTAATAATTTTTTTTTTTTTTGCTAATAAAAAAATTTTATTTGGTTTTACTTTCTTTTTTTCAGTGATGTGAAAAATTTAGAATCATTATTTTCGACATGTATTTTTTTAGATTTTATGACATTTTCAATTTTGATATGTTTGCAGCTGTATATTCTTTTAAATGTATGCGGAATTTAAAAATTTAACACAAATATTTAAATTTTTTAGAAATTTCATAATTAATAATAATATGTTTTTTTCTTTAATTTTAGAACTTTGAAAATAACAACATTATGAACAATGTATCAGTTTCAGTTCTCACTTTAATAGCTGTTATTGTTCAATGGGTTTATCATAAACATTGTAATGAAATTTCATATCATGTATGTGTTAATACAGTTACTATTATTTTTCCTGATGATCAAGGATAAAATTTTCTTTTATTTATTTATCTGTTTTTTTTTTTTATTCAGAGTAATTTAATATCACAATCAATTTATATGGGAAAATGGTATACATACCCGAAGGACATACAAAAATTATGTCATATTATGATGATAGGTTCACAACAACTTTCAATAACTGCTGTTTTTATGAAAATCAATATAGGAACTTTAATTGCGGTATAATGATTAAAAAAAAAATTAATTACTGTATTATTCATATTTCATTTTCTTTTCTTTTCTTTTTTTTTTTTTTTTGCTAACAATTTATTTCTACAGATTTTAAAAGGGGCTTACACCTATTTAACAATTTTAAATAAAATCAAATAAACTGCAACTGTAGCATCATATCAGTGATCGAAGGAATTTTAGATGTTATTGTGTTTTTTTAATAAAAATGTTAGTTTTGTTAATTATTTCAACAAAAAAAATTGTTAATTTAATCAATAAATATTCACTCTACTCTTAAAGTACACAAAAGTTTAAAATGAAGTTTTTTTCATCATTTAAATTTTTTGGTTCTACTCTAAATCTACAACACACCTTTACAAAAATAGGACATTAAAAAATTAATCGAACATTCTAGAGTTCTACTTGTTTTGACCTGGCCTACTTTTAAATAAAATCTGATTTTTATTTCTTTTTTTCTCAATTATCATTTTGAAATATTTAAAAAAAAAAAAACGATTTAGAAAGCTCAATAATTTTTTTATAATTTTTTATATAACTTTTTTTTTTTTGTTATAATTTTTATATTTTTGTATATTTTTTTTGTATAAAATATAAATAATGGAGGGATTAAAACTGTTTCTAAGATTAATATTGATTTATACTTTCTCTACTTCGAACTTTTTTGTAAAATGTAAACCATCCGATTCATTGGCTGATATTCTTGAAGGAACAATAATTCCTAATAAATCAATGAAAATAATTGAAGGACAAAAAGCTGTACTTGGAGAATTTCCTTTTCAAGTAAATAACAACAAATTTAAAAAAAAATAAAATAAAAATTTATGTTCAATATTTATGTAGGTTTCTTTACAAAGATTTGGAATACATTTTTGTGGAGGATCTTTAATTAGTCCAATTCATGTATTAACTGCGGCACATTGTTCTGTAACAATTTTAGATTTTGAACTAATAAATGATGATATTGTTGTAATGGCGGGTGATACATTTTTAACGGATTCAGAAACAGAAAGTCGTGCTACTAGAGGAATTTCAAAAGTTTATACTCATGAAGATTATAATCATGATGAAACTGGATATTTTAGTGACATTGCTATATTAGAGGTTTTATTATAATCATAATTTAAAATTCATTTAAAAATACAGTTATTTTTACATTTACTTAGTTAAAACGTCCGTTTGATATAAGTGAAAATCTTCGACCAATTGATACACCATCATCTGAAGCTGAAGTTCCATCAGAAGGAGTATCTTGTTACATTACTGGGTGGGGTGCAACACAGAAACTTAAAATAGGCGACGTAAGTACATTTAAATATATGGAAGAAAAAATTTAAATTTTAATTGTTAAATTTTTAAAAAAGATTGAAGATTCTTTGACAACATCAGCTGATCTTCTAAAAGCTGATGTTACTATGAAATTAGATTCTGAGTGTAAGGAAATATATGAAGAAGAATATTTCATACCGCAAATGATATGTGCTGGAGATAATCAAAAAGATGCTTGTCATGTTAGTATTTTCATTTTTATTATTTAAACTACATGATATTTAAATTACAATATACATATGTATGTATGTATCTATTATTTGTTATAGGGAGACTCTGGTGGTCCATTAATATGTAATGGAACCCTTTATGGTGTTATATCCAGTGGTAGTGGATGTGGAGCAGCAGAGTATCCAGGTGTTTACACAAATTTAGTACACTTTAGAGATTGGATTAATACATTTTTACTTCCACTCGACCTTGACGAAGCCGATTCAACCAACGCTTAGCACTCTGTTTTAAAATTCTCAAAGAAGTCAGGAGTAGGAAACAAATTGTTCTTCTATAATAATTTTAAATTGTGAAATTTATTATGATTATTTTTTTTTTTTAATTCGGCATTAATTGTGCGATTGTAATTTGTATTTTTATAGTCATTTATACATATACATATATTTCGTAGAATAAAATTATAAATGTAAAAAATATTTGTATGGATTTATTTTCACCCATGTGACACTTAAAGCCCTAAAAATTATCCTACGACAGATTATAGCACAAAACGTATTTGCCCAATCGTAAAATCCAATTCAAAAAATTACTTAATACTTTTCTGTAAAAGTGCGAGCCCAGGAAGCATCTGGTGCTTTCATAAATGCGTCGTCGACGCTGACGGCGAAAAAATTATGTTCATAAATTACTTTCCAGTGCAATTGTGGAATTATATTAGGTTTATTAATTCAAGATTGAATATTTGATTAAGTCAGTGATGCCACTTGTGATGCATTTTTCAACTACTTACGACAGTGATACTGCATCAACAAAGCAACGCTGCTTTTTTGAAGATAGCCATTAATTCAAGCTTGATTCTAACCAATTCTAACCAAGTGTTCATAGTGTTCTATCTTCTATCAGTCGAACCAAAATCAAAATTTCAATCCTACCTTTATCAAATCTAGTCGCCTTCTTTTCATAAAGATTTGAATCGGAGTTGAATTTCAGTCATCCATATATACAAGCACAGAATAATTGCCATTAGCAAACTGTCAGAAATATGTGAAATTATACAGGGATGTGATTTTTACAATTATTTCTTTGTTAGTACTACACGTACACCTTTGTGTAAACAGACAGAGAAAAGGGAGTACACATGAAAATATTTTTTTTTTCAATTTTCAACTGATTAAGAAAATATAATACAACAAACTAATTCAGTAAAGGAAATTTAGAAAATATTGTTTTCGTAGTGAAAAGAAACCAACAAAAAGTCTACTACAATTTTTTTTTTGTTTTGCACTAAAAATTTACTACCAAAAACAAAGCTTTGACAACACACCACATCCCTGAAATTATGGTATTTTGGAATTTTTGTTTACGTGCTTTCCATTTTCTTTTGTTATTTTTTTACTCGTATAAAAGCCAAAGTCAAGGAAATAAGGAAATCGAATTTAATTTTTTTTCCATTTGAACAAGACTGTTTTTTTGAAATTAAAATAAAATTCTACAAAACAAAATTTCGAACTCAATTTTTTAAAATAAATTAAAACAAAACAATGCGAAAAACATGGGTTAAACGTGAACACATATATTACAGACCATTTTACAAGCATAAAAAAAAAATGACACTATTAACAATATTTTTATTGGGGATTATACTATTTGTGTATCAAGTTTTCTATATTAATCAACTACCATTAAGTAGTACACCATTCAGTGTAGATAGTACAGTAACAATTAGAAATATGGAAATTTTGTCTAGTCCAAAATCAGAAGAGATCAAAATTATTAGGTAAATAATGGTTACAAAAAAAAAAACATGAATTGTTTCATGTTTGTTTTTTAATTGAAATATCAATTGTTTAATTTCAGAGGTATAAGACTGAGAGATTTTGATGCTTAT
The DNA here is from genome assembly GCA_939192795.1 of Bombylius discolor. Taxonomy (NCBI): domain Eukaryota; kingdom Metazoa; phylum Arthropoda; class Insecta; order Diptera; family Bombyliidae; genus Bombylius; species Bombylius discolor. The sequence goes on along the minus strand of OW584241.1, from coordinate 12,350,793 downwards.
AAGCCAAGTTTTGATGGTTTATTTCATTGTCTAAATGGACGTAATAAAATTCCTTTTAATAAAGTCAATGATGATTATTGTGATTGTTTGGAAGATGGTAGTGATGAGCCAAGTACAAATGCATGTTCAAATGGTAAATTCTATTGTAAATTTCAAAAACGCCATATCACAGGAAGAGGAAGAGATGTATTCATTCCAAGCAGTCGAATTAATGATGGAATTTGTGATTGTTCAGATTGTTCAGATGAATGGCATAATTCATAGCTATGATTTTCAATTAATTATGAATACAATTAAAATTTTAGTAATCAAATTTTGATATTTTGTTTTGTTTTTTAGTTATCTTAGAAAATTCGTAGTCATATTTTTTTTAGTGATTGAACAGACTATAATTTTTTCTTCTTTATGTTAAATAATGAATTGTCAAATCAGATATAAAATTAAGTAATTCCAATTAAATATGCAATTTATTCTTACCTTTAAATCAATGCTCCCCTGCAAATTCCGACTCAATAAAATGACGAGATGGCGGACTGTCGAAAAAAAAAAATCTAATCACTTTCACACGGGAAAATCAAGTTAATGTCCAATTCAGTTTTTTTGTTTTTTATTTATTAACACTTTCATTTTACTAACTAAACAAAAAATTTCACAGCACTTGATAAATTCATTTCACGACACTTATTGATAGTGATAAACGTATTTGCTCACGTACCTATGTTCTATATTAAAAAATAAAGTGAACTACAAAACTTCACCACCTAAATGCTTTCCCGCCATAATTTTTGTCTACTATTTTGTAAAAAATATTGTGAAACAAAAAATTAATGAGCAATTTAAAACTATAATATTGCTCTTGATAACACTAATTTGTTAAAAATAACGCAAACAAAAATGAAAAAATAAAAAAACGCGGGCTAAACTAATTTCTCAAACGCTATATGAATGCCCCTAATATTGCGATCGAAAAAAAAAATCAGTGTTGCTAGATAATTCAATACTTTCCTTGGGAAATTTTATGATATATAAGAAAAATACCCAAAAAGGGAAATTTTTTAATTTAACAATTTTTTTGATTTTTTAATGATATTTTCCATGAAATAAAAGAAAATTTAGCATAAAAAATAATTTTAAGACATTTTTGAACACTTTCCAATACAATTTTCATGTTTTACATATTAGATTTTCATGAAAATTGATTTTCTTGATTTGTGCATCAAAATCTCCTTCAAGATCTAGTACGGTATTATGAATCGGACCCCGTTTTGAAAGCAAAAAATCGTGTATCAAAAAATTTTTTTTAAATATTCAGCATATTGCACTAAATTCGTTTTAAACACTTAAATTTAACAATAAAAAACTAAATTGTGTAAAAATTATTTTATTAGCTTACCTAAAAATCGATATTTTAGCTTATTTATGAACAAAATAACATTCTTGTATGTTTGAAGATTCATAACTTTTGAACTATACAAAACACAGAGTTTTTATAAAATTCATTAGAAAGCATGAAAGGTAATTTAAATTTGTTGTGAATAAGTAAAATCTCTAAAATGAAGCGTTCACATGTTATACAATGATTTGTAAGAAAAGTTAAGAAAATTACAACAACAACAATAACAATTCTTAATACAATTTCATACATATTTATTTTTTCAATTGACTCAATAGTTTTATTCATTTAATTACAGTTCAACTATTTACCAATAATTATATGTGTTTCATTCAAAAAATTAAATTGAACTGAAGGTTCTTTCTAAAAAGGATTAAAATTCAAAACAGTATTTTTTTTTCAATCAACACCATTCCGTTGTAGAGAAGGAAATCATTGGCAAAAAAAAAATGTGATTTAGCAGACATCTTACAAAGGTTTCAAATAGAATCCCAACTTGTGAATAATTTAATACTACAAAATGATTTGAAAATATTTTAAAATAAAGCAAAAATCTTTTCAAGAAATAAAGTCATCAATTTTTATTTAATTCAGTTTTTTTTTTTTTTATACATTTTAAATTACATCATAAAATACGGAAAAGAAAATGAAAATTTTAGAAAATAATATATAATTAGTACATATCCTTCATTTTTTTTTTTTTTTTGAAGTTATTTCATTTAAATTATTGCACTTCAAAACTTGCGCGTTTTGCTCTATAAAATAATAATCGACGTAAAAATTACTTTTTTCAAACAAAACAAAAAAGATCTAATTAGTAAAAAAAAAAAAAATTTAGAATTTATTTTTAAAATTTCGAAATGATCTCAAATTTAAAAAAAAAAAAAACATTTCCATATTCTAAATTAGAAAAAAAAAAAAAATATTAAATGAAAACAAAAACATTGCAAAAGAAGAACATAAAATATTGATTATTTTTCTTGTTTGTTTTCTTACAATTTTCACAAATTTTCTTTCTTTTCAATTTTTCTTAAAAGTTTTACAATTTCCTTAACAATTTAAGAAATACCATCTTTAAATTTTATTTATTCTCATAAATAATACTTTTCTCTTAGAATAATTATAAGAATCGTAAAATTAAATTTTATTTTATTTTATTTTTTTTTTTTTTAAATTCTTTGTATTTTCGTAATCTAATTTTTTTTCTTCTTCTTCTCAATTTGGATTTATATTTCAATAGAATATTGAATTAATATTTTTTTTTTAATTATCAATTTTTATTTTTCTTTCTTCAAATTGTTAAAATATGTTATTTATTTTTTCTTAAAATTTCAGTTGCTTTTTTTTTTCTTTTCTTTCTCATTTCTTAAATATCTTAATTATACAACGAATATAATTTATGATTCTTATGTTTAGATTTTTTTAAATGTTTTTTATGTACAGAAGATGATGATAATTGAGACTATAAATAAATTCTCTGAAGCCGTTGTCGTCACTTTTCATCATGATTTTGTGATTGATGATGTTGTTGTTGATTTGTTGGTGTGATTGTAGTTTGTTGTTGCTGCTGGTGCTGTTGTTGTTGCTGCTGCTGCTGCTGTTGTTGTTGTTGTTGCTGATGATGATGATGAAGCTGTTGTAATTGTTGTTGATGATTTTGCATTTGCATATGCTGACAGAATGCTTGTAATATTTCAAAATGTGTAAATAAATTTGCAATTGTGCTATCAAAATGTAAATGTCTTGTTATTGGTGCACCTAAACGTCTTAACATATCTGAAAACATTTTTTCTTCTTTTCTAATCCATGGTCTTCTGTCATCTTGTACTTGATATGGTGTAACATGAACATGAATATTTATACCTGTTTTTTTTTTTTTTTTTAAGTGAGACAAAAATAAAATTTTAAAGAAAAAAAAATTTTAACGTATTCTTTTTTTTTTATTGTACCTAGTCTAGTCAATGTTTCTAATAAACTTCTTGATGTTATCCATGTATTTTTTTGACCACCGTGTCCTCCATCTAACCAATACATGTCCTTAATACGAGATAAAAGTCTTATCATTGTGCTGTCATCTGGTGTAAGGGTTTTCAAATAATGAAACTCATATATAAACTGTTAAAATATAAGAAAAATTTAAATCAAGATTTTCTTTTGTAGTATAAAAAAGTAATCATGATATATTAAAAAAATCCTTTTTTTTTTAGCAAATTTATAATAAAAATTTAAAAAAACAAAAAAATAAATTACATACTTGATTAAGAACAACACAGCCTTTACTAAAACCAATTAAAATTAATTTTGATTTATCTAAATTAAGATTTTCCCTCCACCATAATGGATTTTTATTATTTGATGCTGATATTCCATGAAAATCAATAACTGCTGAATTATTAAATTGTTGTAATTCATGTTGTATTAATTCATTTGATATATCGGCTGCTGTTGTTGATGCATGCGATGATGATGATGATGATGATGACGATGATGTACCTGTTCCTGTTCCATTATTATCATTTAATATTGAATTATCATGTTGATCATCTCTACATGGAAATATCATAGCACCATCAGAATCAACTGTAACAGTCTCATGTACTTGTAATATATCAATATCCATTTCTTGTGCTGTAATATCATTAGCTAATGATGCTGATGATGTTGATGCTGCAATTTGTGCTAAGATTTCACTTTCAGGAAGAGATTTCAGTCGTTGTGATAAATTTTGTAGTAATCTGGAAATATGATATAATAATATGGAACGAAATTTGTAAATTACAAAAAAAAAAAAAAAGAATAGAAAATAATTTTTATTAAAAAATTAATAATTTAGAATGCCCCTAGTTAGTTATTTCATTTTTTTTTTTTAGCCTAAATAAATTTTTATTTTTTATTTTTTACGAAACAAAAAAAAATATGTTTCTTTTTTTTTAATACCTTGGAATTGATTAGAATAAAATTTACCTTCAGTCAAAAATATAAAAATTTATTTTATTTTTTACTTTCACAATTATGAATCCGTAGAAATGATCCAGTTGTCTTAAATCTGCATATGCTCACATTTCAAAAGTAATGTCCTTGATGTATATTAAACTATTCTATATGATTCTATTGTGGATTGGTTATTTTTTTTTCTCTTAACTTTTCTCTTTTGTTTTTCTTTAGAAAATATGATAATGTAAAAAGCAAAGCAGGGAGGAAATTGGAAAAAATAATAATAATAAAATCAATGAAATAAGAAATAATAATAATAAAAGAAGGAAATTAGAGCAATCATGTGGAAATGGAAAATAAATTGATTATACTGAGCGATGAACCTAATCTAAAAACATCCTGAATAAGTGTTACTAAACTTTTACAGAAATAAGACAAAATGTGAAGCTTATGTTGTAAAGCTTAATTTAAACTACATATTGTATAATTGATTTTTTTAGTCATACGTTAGGTTTTTCAATAATTTAAGGATTTAAAAAAATAAAAATAAAAATGACTTTAATTTCAACCATAATGGCATTTTTTCTAAGGCAAAAAAGAAATTTAAAAAAATAAAAATAAATATTTTCCACAAAATTGCTTTAAAAGATTGTGTTAAAAAAATAATAAAAGGATCAATTTTGAAATTTTGAAAATAATAAAATTTTATATTTGAGTTTTACACAAAAATAAAAAAAAATAAAAGAAAAATAAAATAAAATAAAAATTTGCTATTTTAATTAATGATAACATAAAACAAAAAGAAAAAACATAAAAAGTAATTAAAAAATTATAAAAAAAAAAAAAAAGGAGCAGACAAGGTTCTTCTTCATTTCATTTCATTTCTTTTTCCCCATTTTCTTTGCTTTTCAATTCTGTTTGTTTCTATTTTTGTTTTTGGTTTTTTTTTTTTTTTTGTATTTTTTTCCCAATACATAATTTTATAATAGATGTACTACCTTTCAAGATGTTGTAGAGCATGATTCATTGGTGTATGATCCGGTACTCCAGCATTATTTCCACGTACGAAATTATCAAAACAGCTAAATGTTTTGAACTCCATTCTGAAATTTTTATTATATTCACATAAAAATCGCAAATTCATCCATGCAGGTAAGTTGCTGTACCTCACTGGTCTAATCACAATTATATGTGATTTTGGGAATCCACTTCTTAATAGTATTGCTGTATTCTCCAAATTATATTTCATGTAACCTCGACTGTCACGATTTGTTTCCATACTTTCTGGGAAGTCCTAAAAATAAAAAATAAAAATTTATTAAGTTGTGCCAATAAAAATGTATAAAAAAAAAATCAATTATACCTGTACATCTCCTCCGAAATAAACAACGGCTGTTGTTTCTTCCTCAATACCATTTTGACGAATTATTGGTGGACAATATACAATATCATTAACTCTATTTTGAAATCCTGTAACAGCACATAAACGAAATGAACCAGCAGCAGAGCTTGGTGAACAAAAACGGCCAGCCGTTCCACCAAGCATCACCTAATATTAGTTTTTTTATTGATTCCTGTTAAAAATTTATTTAACTTTGAAAATTTCATTATTTATTAATAAAATTTGATAATTTTTTTTTCTTTTTAAAAAAAAGAATTTTTAACGGTAAATTGTAAATTTTTAAAAATGAAGAATACATTGAAAATTGTTTTTAATTTTCTTTGAAATTTTTAAATAGGATTTTCTTAAAAAAAAAAAAAAAAAAAACATTTTTAGGAAGACTTGAACTAGGATTTTTTTTTTCATTTTTGCTTTAATTTTATCACTCAAACACGAAAAAAAATAATAGAGAATGTATATTTCACCATAATAAAATTTGATATTATTAATATTTTTGATTTTATATAACTTACCATCTATGTATTTTATTTTTCTTAAATTTATTAATTATTATTTAAAAAAAAAAAATGAAAAGAAAAAAATAACTTTAAATGCGATTTATATTCGTTAATCCTAACAAAAAGCACAAAAAAAAAAAGAGTTTTATACATATATATTTTTTTTAAAATTAAGTTTTACAATTTAACTAAACTAATACTGTTTTCTTTTTTTTAATCATAAATTTCATCTTCATTATATTTATCACCACAACATCCAACAAAACGTGAACGTAAATCTTCCATACATAATTTTGTATCTTCTTTAAATTCTTTCATTTTAACACGTACTTCTTCTCTCATTAAATTATAACACATTGCAACTAATCCCATACCGATTAGCATATAAAAAAAATTAATTGCTAATTTTGTTTCTTGATCTTTTATTGATATTATTTCTTGATCAGCATTATGCATTCCTGGTACAAAATCACCCATACCAATTTTACATAAACTTGTTACACAAAAATATATTGAATCTAAATAACTCCATTTTTCCCAATTAGCAAACATAACTGTACCAGTAAATATATAAAATGTTATTACCCATAAACATGCTGTTGATGGTACAATAACTTTTTTTTTATTATCTTTATTTATAAAATTATTATTATCATCATCATAATCATTATCATTTATTGATAATCTATCAATTGTATGACGATGTGTACATTCATGCATTATTGTATATAAAAATTGAAATGTATTTGCTAATACTTTTCCCATATTTAAAAAATATAATATATATAATGGTATACCGAATGTTGCATAAATAACAGTAACACCTTTACCCCATTCTGTTCTTGGTACCATATTACCATAACCGATCATTGTAAATACTGATAAACAATACATTAATGCTGCTGGAAATGACCATTTTTGTATTGGTGTTCTACCATCATAACCTTTTTTTATACGTTCAGATATTTCAATTTGATAATTTTTTAATATTAAATTAATATCATTTCTCCATGCATTCTCATTTAATGTATTATATTTATCAGTTGGTATCCATAATTGATTTGCACAATTTCTACGCATATTTTGTACTTCTAAATAAATTGGATCTGGATTATCTTGTGTTTCAATTGATATAAAACTAAATGCACCAACAATTGCATATCCAACAATTAAAGCTCCAACACCAACTTGAGTACACATAAATGCAACAAATTTACGAAGACAATCTTTAATATGTTTACGTGGTGTACTACCATTCGAGGATGATGATCCTCTACTACGTACTGAAAATTTCTGTCTATTCATAATGTTTTTTATTTTTTTATTTATTTATTTTATTTTTATAATTCAAATTTTAATTGAAAATTTTAAAAAAATTTCACTTGATTGTGATTAATTTCAAAATATTTATTGTTTTAAAACACAGAACAAGAAAAAAAATATTAAAAGTGAAAAAATTATGATTTCTTTTATTAAAAAAAAAATTTTTTTTTTAAAAAAGTGTTAAATTTAATATTTTTGATAAATTGATGGCAAAATACCGAGGATATCTAAAAATAGTATTTTTTTCAAAAAAACAAAAATGCTATGTAGAAAAAAAAAAAAATAAAAAAAAAAAATCATAACGTGACTGTACTATGAAGAAGAAAAAAAAAAAAATTGCTACACCGACTTCAAGGAAAATAAAATAAAAATATTTGCAAGCTGGTATACGCACACGTTTTTATTCCACGATCGTTTCATTTGTACTAAAATTTAAAAATAAAACAAAAAATTATAAGTACATCTAAAAGAATCACATCAAATCTTTTTCAGAAGAAATTTTCTTCATATACATATATTACTTTTTTTTCAAATTTTGTTACTCTCTGAATTTAAATATTGAATTCGATTAAATTTATCTTAATGAGAGAAAATTAGAGAAAAATATATTTTAAATTTTTGTCAATACATTTTTTCACATACATATTTATTTGTATTTGTGGATAGAAAGAAAAATAATATTTTCTTGTTGTTTCTTTTATAAATTTTTAAAAATAATGTGTTTTGATTTTTGGAAACTGTTTAATAGGACGGAACAAAAATAATATTATTAGCTGATTCAAGAAAAGAGGAAAAAAAAAATTTTTTTTTTAAAGAAAATTTTTGTAGTATAGTTTACATTATGAATTCTTTGATTTGAAAGTGTTTATGATTTAAATCAAATAAATTTTATACATATTTCTATTGAAGCGAAATGTTTAAAAAATTTATAGTTTACATGAAAAAATAATGTCTCATCATTAAAAACAAAAATATCTAAGAAAAGTAACAAAAATAATTTTGTCTGTTTAATTATTTATTTATTTATTTTTTGTTCTAATTTAAATGACATCCTTATTAAAAAGCTAAGAATATAGTGGACAAAAATTAATCTAGATATTTTCTTTTGATTTTCATACACAAAAAAAATTTCATAATTATGAAATCTTTTTATTACAAATTCCATTAAAAGAATATAAATTCCACCCTAACAAGAAATAAAAACTGATTTATTAGCAGGCATTGATTGTTACTAGGAGACTCTAATTAATTTAAAAAAATTTGAGAAGAAATTATTACAAGTTCAGGATTTTTTAATGTTTGAGTATTTTGAAATTTGTACATATATTCAAAATATTTTTATTTTCTAAACCTACCTACCCACTGTTCTCTTCAACCACAAATATTTTGAATGTAACTTTTTAGTTGATTTTGTTTGAAAATTTAAACTAAAGTTTGCCTTCCATCAAGGGTATTAGAAATGTGAATTGATAAAAGTCACATGAATTTAATTACAGTCTTTTATTGCGTACAAATAGAACAAATTATTCACACTTTTGGGTCAAAAAAAAACAAAAATCCAAACGACGTAGGTGAAGGAATAATTTTCTTTTTTAATGTCAATAACATGTGGTAGGGTACATTAATTTCAAGTTTTCAGTTTTTAATTTCAAATTATCTTTCCAATATTTTTTGTTTTTCATTCAAATGATTTTCATTAAACCTTCCTTGATCCTAGATAAATTGTATTTCATAAAAAGTATGTAGAACCTATCACCAACTAACATTCAAAAGAATTAGAAAAATTCGTAATTGATAAAAATAAAATTTTGTTTACATAAAGAGAACAAAAAATTATGAATACCTACTTGTTTCAGAAAAAAATATTATTAAGAAAAATAATTGAAGCTCCAAAAACCCTCTCTTTGTATTGTATGTTATATTGTTAAAATAATCACTTTTCACTTCTTATTAACTTCTTTTGTAAGTCTAACAAGATCCAATATAGTGATTACACATATTTTGAAATGCTTTAAAAAAAAAATAATAAAATAAAAAAATAAACTGCAACAATGCAACAATTATTATGCATTTAACTTTTGGCATCAAAATTTACACATTTTTTCTAATATGTAATTTCTCTGTATATGTGCATTTATTCATCATTACGAAAAATTTTTAAATTCACTTTTTAAATTCAAATGTGAATTTAATTACTCACATACTTTTCAACAGACTGCATATTTGTATCTAAAAAAAAAAAAAAGAAAGAAACAAAACAAACTCAAGCCATTAAGAATTTAAAATAAAATACTAAAAAAAAAAAAAATGTAGAAATTTCAATGTATACGTATAAGTTTTGGCGGGCTTATCAATAATATTAATCTACATTTTCAATTATTGTTAATTTTTTAAATATTAAATTGCAGCTATACATAGTAGGCAACTATGAAATTAGATATAGATACATATGTGTGCATGTGTTTATATTTATAACAATTTTTGAAGTCAATTAAATGAGTTAAAGATGGTAATAATGATAACGAATATATTACTGAAATGACTCAACACACATCAATCAAACATTCAAACATACTATGATATATGTACATACAAAGTATCTTTCTCTCTTTTTTTCAAAATTACATACATGATATGTACGTATTAAAGAATTTATTGCACTTTGCACAAAAATTATATTACATATTCATCATCACATCACATCTTAACAGAACAACATTAGAATGTTTTATTTGATATCTTCTTGTTTTTGTTTTTTTTTTTTTAAATTTTATTTTTTACTTTCGATTTACACAAACAACTAGCTGTGAATAAAAATAAATGACAATCAATAATTAAAAAAAAATATTCATGTTAAATGTTGTTTTTTTTTTTTGTTCGGAAAAGCTAAAATTAATTTTCATTTCTTTTTTAAATTTTTAATATCTTAAATAATTTAAATAGACAAAAGAAAAAATAGAATGTTTACATTTTTTTTTGTTATTCACGGAAATATCTTCTTTTTTTTTTTTTGTTCTGTGTAAATGCCTACAGTGTGATATGTACATATATAGATTTAAGATTACATATATAATATATGTATACTTTGAGTTTAGGTTTTGCAAAAAAAAAAAAAAAACTGTGATTCTTACACAAAAAAAATAGGAACTCTAAATACTTACCAATATAAAATAAAATTTAACACATTTAAAATTTAATAAAATAAACAATGTACTATAAATCCGCAATTGTATTTTATACAAATTTTTAGCAAGAATTTACTTCTAAAAAGAATTCAATTTAATAAAAAAAAATACCTTTTATTGACAAACTTTTCAATGTCAATACCCAAACAAATTTTTCCAATATGGCGTTACAGTATGGACAACATAATAAAAATGAAAAGTAATAAAATTTCCTCATTGTGGTAAATTATACAGAAAAATTCACCAAAGTACCATAATATGTTTAATATTCAACACTAGGTGGCCTGAACATTAATTTGAAATTGTTTTAATTTAAATTAAATATTAAGATTTGTAACGTTTTTCAAGTACATGCTTGTACTGAGCGAAAATAGTTTTTAACTGAAAAAATTCAAATAATCCACATTGATTTATTTTTGAAAATTAAGTACCACAGTGTAAGAATATTCCTTTGATCTACTATCCACAGAGCTGGGGACATATTGTTTTTATTGTTAAATTTTTGTTCATACTCAAATCATAATTGAATCCTTATAATTGAATTGATTTTTTTTAAAAGATTCACTAAGAACACGCTTATATACTTGAATACAGGCAGGAAAATCTATTTATTACCAAACGAAACCATAAAAGCTTTTCTTACGTCTAGTTTCAAATCAAAAGACAAAAACTCAATCGTTGATCAGGTGCATATTTTTGCACATCAGTCTATTCCTAATTTATATGGTCCTGGATTAAGCTTACTCAAAAAGCATCAACTACAGTAGTTAATGCTTTTTGGCTTACTGCAGGTCGAAAGCTCCTTCTGGATTCAATGCAATCCATCGTTCTCGGTCAAACTTTATGGAACTGAATGTTTTTTTTTAAATTGCTTCACAATAAGAGAATGAATACGTGAAGCTAGTTTATATCAGGAAAATATTAGTGGGTGAATTTTTCATTAAAAATCTTAACGATTTAAATTTTCTGCTATTTCTTTGTGATGTATTTTGAAAAGTACTTATTTATGTTTGTCATATACCAGAAAAAATTAGAAGATTCAACAATATGTTCTTATGATTAAAATTGTGTGAGTAAATCAATTGTGGCAACTGAAAGATTAAATAATTTAAATTAAAAAAAAAAAATTGAGTTTCCATCAAAGTTTTTCATGGTTGGTTAACGTGACCGTTTTGTTACCACACCTCGTATGATCTTAAGGAAGTAGTAACGATTGACATACGAGTAAAAGAAATCAATAACCATTCTGTATTATTTTAGAAGCAAACCACACACCTCATAACACTGACATTTGATATGTCCTTAAGGTATAAGATTAAAAGGTCCTTAAATTGTAAACTTCCAACATTGTTCACTACCTTGCTCTGGCAAGTGCTGAACACTGAACAGAAGCAGAGATAGTGAGCATATTCAGGAAGGAAAAATCGCATACTGGAAAAAAAAACATTATATGTATGTATGTACTTGGTTGGCGTGGCGGTTTTCGAAATCTTTCGAAGACTCAATTAGCACTGAGAGTGCCGTTTTGATAAATCCTTACTACTTACTTACTAATTACTCACATTTCTTTTTTTTTTTTTTTCTAACCTGTAATAGAAATTTTACTTACCTCATTTTTGTTCTATATTCAAAAAAATAATTAGAATTAATTTTTTCAAGGGATAGTCAATCAGATAATTCTTCAAGAAGTTTCATTTATATTTTAAAAAAAAAAAAAACAAAAAAATAACAGTTCAGATTTTATAAGATATTTTTCATTTTGATGACGATATTTGGTTTTGGAACATATTATTTAATTTACCGAAGAATTGTGCTTTCAAAAAAAAAAAAAAAAAAAAAAACCAAGTTTTTTTGTTTGATGTTTTCTTAAATACTATATAAAAACTTATTTAGTAATATTTTAACTCAAAAGAATAAAAAAAAAAAAAAAAAATGAAATAATTAATAAAAAAAAGAAATTTTAAGGATAAGAATAAAATAATATGATTTTGACTATTTTCATTTTATTTTTTTTTTTTTTATGTACATTTACAAATATACGAATTTTTTTTTCTTGATTTTTTATATTTTTGTTTTTTTTTCTTTTTAAATTTTCATACAATTTCCTATTGTTGTTGTTGTTGTATTTTTTTTTTGCTTTTCGAATTTTGTGTTTTTTTTAGGTGTAATTTATTTTTTAAAAATTTTCATTTATTTATTTTTTTTTCCACACATTAAAAAAAAAAGGGATACGTATATATTTAATACATATACAACATACGTCACATAATTATAGAATTATTTATTTTCGTGTTTTTTTTGTTTTTTTTTTTTTTTTTTGATTTTATCATACCCAATCCCCTCTTTCATAAATGAATTTTGTATTTTTTTTTTTTAATTTTTTTTTACTTATTTTGTATTTATAATTTCGTAAATTGTTTTATTTTGTTTTTTTTTTAACTAATATTTTTATTCACTGTTTCCTTTTTTACTTCTTTAAATCTCATTTTGTACAAAAATATATACAGGCTAAAAATTCTTTTTTTTCTTGTTTTTATTTTTTTAAATCACTTAATTGATATCAATTCTTTATTATTTTTTTTCCCCTTACTTATATTTATATTTATAATCTTGTTTGAAAAAGAATGTTTTATTTTTATTTTTTTTTTAAATTTTTATTTAATAGGATTTTTTTTTTATTCTTAATTATTTTCTTTCTTTCTTCTTTTTTATATATATTTTTTTTTTTATAATATTTTATTATTTTTGTTTGTTTCAATAATTGAAAAAGGTAGTTTGATTTTTTGGTATATTTTTCCTTTTTTTTTTTTTTTAGCGTGTAATCAAGTGTGTCTGTATAATTTATTTATAAATTGTATTTTATTCTTATATTTACAAATAAAAAAAATAAAAAAAAACTATTTAAAAAAAAAAAACATATTTGAATTTCATTTAAAAAAAAAATTTCACTATGAATTAAAAAAAAATATGTATCTTGACTTATTTTATTTAACTAATTTTTTGTTGTTGTTGTTGTGATTTTTGTGATTTTATTTTTCACTTTTTTTTTTAAATCCTTTTTATATTCTTTTTTGTTTTTTATTTTTTATTTTTTTTTTATTTTCTTGATATACAGTTTTTTCTTTTTTTTTTTCAGTTCTGAAATTGTACAAAATAGCAGCATCATTAATTTATTTTATTCATATTATTAATTATTAAAAAAATATATAATATGTATGTATATAGATTTTTTTGTTGTTGTTGTAATATTTAAAAAAAAAATAATAATAATAATTATACATAAATTTTAAAAAAATAAAATAAAAAAAATAAAAATTACAATTAATAAAAAAAATCGATATCATTTGAACATCTTTTACATTTACGATACGAAAATTTTAAGATGTTACAAAAATGATATTGATGAGGTAGAACATAAATTTTCTTTCTTTTTTTTGTTTTTTTTTTTAATAATAATTATTAAAATTATAGGTAAGTTTTTAATTAATTTTATAATTTAAAAAAAAAATTCTTTTAAACATTTTTCTCTCTTTGTTTTTTTTTTTTTGTTTTTTACAAATTTGTAAAAGCATCTTAAAATTACTTGTTTATTTATTTATTTTTTTTTTGTTGTGATTTTTGATTATTTTTTTTTTTTTTACCTTAAAATTATTACATTACAACTAGAATTGATATACGATTTTTGTTTTTAATAATTTGTTTTTTATACAATATTACAAAAAAAAAAAAAAAAAAACAGAAATTAATTTTTTTTTCTGGTGTTTTCTTTAAGCAAATTGGATGGCTGTTTTTTTTTTTACAAGTATGTATTTTGGATATTTGTTTTTCAATTTTAATTCTCTTGGTTTGTGTGATTGATTTTATTACTATCTATTTTATTTTGATTTTTTTAAATTTGATAAAGAGTAGAGAAAAATTTATTTATTTTTTTTTGTATTAAAATTCATTAAAATTGTTTTTTTTTTTTAAATATTATTAAATTTTTTAATATTTTAAAAATTTCTAGTATTTCTATAGAGAAAAAAAATTTCTGTTCGTTTCTTTTTCTTTTTCTGGGTAAATTAATTATTTAATTATTTTTATTTATTTATTTATTTTTTATTTTTTTTTTAGATTTCCTAATTAAGGCATTTAAAATAAATTTTATAATTTCTAATTAATTTTTAATTAAATGCAATCAAAAAAATGAAAACACAGAAAAAAAAAAAATTGTAAAAACGAAACGAGAAAATTAAATTTAAAATTTTTTTTCTTTTTTTAATTAAAAAAAAAAAAACAAACAAAAATGACTTTCAATTTTTTTTTTTAAATATCACAATAATTTTCTTTTTATTATTTAGAGACTTTTAATACGTATAACAAAAAAAATTTTGAAAAAAAAAAAAAATTTATTAAATAAAATTTTTATTAAATATCTAAATTATTTTTTTTAAAAAAAAAACGTTAATAGGCCGAAAAATAAATATGTATACATAATTTTTAAAATAAATTATTTCGTTTTTTAATATTATTTTTTTATTTAAAAAAAAAAAAATAAATAAAGTAAAATTTACACGCATTTAGCACATACATAATACAAATAATAAATATATAGTTTTTTGTTTTTCTTATTTAATCGCATAATTTAAACAATAAATGCAAAAAAAATTCCGTTTCAATATTCTTAATTTCGTATAATTATTAATTATTTTTATTATTATTATTATTTCTTTTTCTTTTTTCTTTTTAAATTAATTTACAACGTGTGTACCATTTCAGTCAACAAAAAAAAAATATATATATATGTATGTATTTTAATTCTAAATTATCCATTTTAAATGCTTCACTTTGCGAGGTTTTAATTATAATTTTTGAGTACCTCAAAATTACCAAAAAATAAAAAAAAAATAAATTAAAAATAAAATTTTCTAAAGGCAGTTTTTTAAGTGATTTTTCTTTATCTAATCATAAAATTTGAGCCTAAATTAATTTTTAAAAAAAAAAAAAAAAAATCATCTAACAAATTTACTAAAAAACAAAAAAAAAAAAAATTAAATACTTTTTAATTTTGTAATAAAATTTCGAGAATAAATGCTTCATTTGAATGAGATTTAAAAAAAAAAAATCGAATTAAAATAAAATCAAATAAAATGAAAAAATATTTTAACAAAAAATAATAATAAAAATAAAACGCTTTCAGACTTGTACAATTAATGAGATCGATATTGTCTTTGGAACATATTTCAAAATAAAATTAAAAAAAAAAAAAATTATACGAAAAAAGAATAATAAAAAAAAATACTCCGCTTAAATATGACTTTTTTCTATTTATTTTCTTCAAATTGTCATTTCAAACTCTTTTTTTTTTTTTTAATTATTATTTTTTTGTTTTTTAATTATAATTAATTATAATTAATTTTTTTTTTCATTGCGATTACTAAATGCGTGTAAAAAGTACGTCTTTTTAAATTTTTTGTTTTTTAAAAAGGTAAATAAATTTTATAAATTTTCCAAAACGTAAATGTGTGGTGTTTTTTATTATTATTTTTTTTAAATTTTTTAATGTAATTTTTAAAATTACAAGTATTTACATTTTTTTTTTTTTTTAGGTTATTTAAAAATTGTTTTTTAATAATTTCTGTATAATACATTTAATAAAATAAGTGTTTTTTGTTTGTTTGTTTTTTTTTCTCTTCCTTGTATTTTCTCACAATGAATTTATTTAATTTTATTTATTTACTTTCTCTTTAAATAGATTTTTTATTTTTTTAAATTTTTTCAGTTCTATTTTATAAATTACTTTTTTTTTTTTTTTGTTATTTTTAATGTATTTAACATATATAGGAAAAGTAAAAAGTAGTAATAAAAAACTGGAATTATAGTTAAAAAAAAAATTTAAAAAAAAAAAAATAATTACATATTATTTATTCCTTGAGTTTTTAAACATGTTTTTTATGTATGTTTTTTCTGTTTGTCTTTTATTTATTTGTTTAATTATTCAAAAAAAAAAAAAATGAAATATTTAACTATTTTTATTTTTTTGTTTTATGTTTGAGATTGATTTTGTTTTAAGCTCGTTTTTAAAATTGAATTATTTGTATGTATGTAAATTTTTTAAATTATATTTTTATTTTATTTTATGTTTTTGTATTTCTGTTGTGGTTTTTGTTTTTGTTTTTTTATTTTTTTTTTATTTTTTAAATGCTGTGTTTAATATTGTATTTTTTTAAAATAGTAATTATAGGAGTGAAATATAGTAATAGTAAGCTGAATTAATTAATTATCATAGCATACAATTGTAGTTTTTAATTTAAAAAAAAAAAAAAAAAAATTGTTGTTGTTTTCATTATTTTTGTTTGTTTGGAAAAAAAATTAATTTTTTTTGATTAAGAAGTAAATTTGATAATATTTGTAATTATTATTGTTTTCTTTTTAAATTGTAGAAAAAAGATGAATTCTTTAAAATTGTCTTATTTTAAAAATTAGGAAAATATATTTTTTTTTTTAAAAAAAAGTATCTTAAATTTACAATATTTAATCTCATTTTAAAATTTTTTATATTGTTTTTTTTTTTTTTTTGTATTTTTATTTTATTTTAATTTGAATCAAAATCCTTAGGCAAAAAATTTGTATATTTTTTTTTATTTTTCTCCTTCTTTTTCCTTAAATTTATAATTTAAAAATTTTTTTTTTCTTTTACTATTTAAAAGTATCTATTGCGCTTTTTTTTTTATTAAAAAAGAAAAAAAGATATAATATCCTTTTTTTATATATAGAAGACAAAAAAAAAAAAATTTAATTAAATTTCAATAGCCTATCAGGATGTTTTATACGTAAATGAGACCGTAATGTATCTATTCGGCTATATGTAGCTGGACAATATGGGCATACAGATCTTTGTGCTGTATGTGAATGAAAATGATGCCATCGATTTGTAACTTCTTTACCACATGATCTACATCTCCACATTGTACCTGGATCTCTTGATGGTGTAAACATATTATGATATGACATTTGATGATGAGAATTTTGTTGATGTTGTTGTTGTGTTGTTGAACCAATTGATTGTTGTGATTGAGAATGTGATGTATGCTGATGATGTAAATTACTACTTGAACTTCCACGATAGTGATGTTGATTATGTATTTGTTGTTGTTGTTGTTGTTGTTGTAAATGATAATCATTACGCACAGCCAAAGGTAAATGCATAGGTGATGGTGGCGGTGATGATGATGATGCCGTTGATAATGGTGTCATCTGATGATGATGTCCTACAGTTCCTGTAACCAATAAGCACACGATAGGGCAAAATCAGCCCGTAGAAGAAGACAGAAAAATAATAATAATGATAATAATAATAAAAAAAAACTGAAAAAATAAAGTTGTTTTTTTTTTTGAAGGAAAATAGTAAATTTTTTTAAAAAAAAAAAACATAGTTGAACAATAGAACAACAACAATAATAACAAAATAATATTATATTTATAATTTTGATATTTTTATATTTCAAAAAAAAAAAAAAAAAATGTATTTAATTTTTTATTTCTTTTGATAACAAAATAAAATAATTATGTACTCATACATTTTATACATATGTATGTATGTATATTTAAAAAAAAAAAAAAGATTTTTTAAATAAATAAAAAAAAAATGATAATAATAATGATAAAACTTTTTTAAAATAAAAAAGAAAAAAAAATAAAATAGAATAAATAAAAATTAGTACTGAAATATTTTCATATAAATTTTGAGTGCAATTTATTGAAAAAAAAAAAAAAAAAAAACAATAAAATTAATAAATTAATTTTATCTTATTATTAATCTTCTTGAAATTTGTTACTGTTTCAAATAGTTTTTTTTTTTGATTTAAAAAAAATAAAATAAAATATATTTTGTTTTTTTTTTATTACGTTTGTATAAATTCTTACTAAGCATATCAATTACTTATTATTATTTTATTTAAAAAAAAAAAAAAAATATATTAAAGCAATATTTTCACGATTTAAAATTGAAATAAAGAAAATTTATGATTTTGTTTTCATTGAAAATACCTTTCATTGTGTTGTGTATATATTTTGTTTCTATTAAATTCAAATATAAATTAAAAAAATTTTCAATTAAAAATATTAACTGAAAAAAAAAAATTGTTTTGTATTTTTCATAATATCGTTCATTGAAATATTTTTAGTGTTTTTATATTTTTTTTTTATTTAATAAAAACGTTCCAAGGTAAACCATATTCAATATATTTTTTCCATTTTTAGATTTTTTTTTTTTTCAAAATAATTGACATTATAGATACTTGCATTTTATACTTTATGATATATTTCCCATCATGCAAATAATATGAAATATAAAATCTTTTTCAAATTTTATGTTTTTTTTATACATATATATAAAAAAATTTCAATCAAATATTTCGTTGACAAGAATATGAAACGGAAAATAAATCATACCTTGAATACGTTTTTATTCAAATAAAATTTAGATTGTTTTTTTTTTTTCAAAAGATACTTATTATATCGATATCTACTTTATTTTTTTTTTTTTAGATTTTTTGTTGTTGTTGTATATAATATATTTTCTGTTTGTAGTAAAAATTATAAAAGATTTAAAAAGAAAAAAGATATGTTTTTCTTGTAAAAAAAAAAAAAAATAAATAAATAAATAAATTCTTAGAGTATACAGTGAATTTATAAAAGATAAAAGAAAAAAAAATCAAAACGATCGCGTTCAAAAAAATAATTATAATTAAAAAAAAAAAGCATTTAAAATAAAATTAAACAAAAAAAAAAAAAACAACAAAAAGGATAATAATCATGATAATAATATAAAAAAGACACAAACTTAGAAAATAGTAGAAGAAGAAAAAAAAAACATAAATAAGATTAAAATAAAATCAGACAGAATAATTAAAAAGAATCAGAATATATAAAAAAAAAAAGCTTTTACTATGTGTACTTTTTGTTTTTTTTGTTTTTGTATAATTTATGTAATACATACAACAAAAAAAAAATAATATTTATAGAATTAATTATCAAAATTATCATAAAAATTAATATTATAATAATTATAATAAAAATTTTTTATTTTAAAAAATTAAAATAAAAATAATACAGGCAAAATAATTTTTTGTTGCAATCACAAATCTTATTAATTATTTAATTATGTAATTAATTTTTATTGAATATTTGTAATTAAATAGATATGTATAAAAATATGTATTTCTTTTTTTTTTTTTCTAAACAAAAATTATTCTCATTTACTTGTTATTTTAATTATTGTTTTTTTATTTTGTTTAATAATTTTTTTTTTTCAAATTTTACTTAATTTTTTTTTAAATTTACTTAATTTTTTTCTTCCCCTAGAATTACTCGTGTTGTACAAAATCAATCTAAGTAAATACTTTAGAAAAAAAAAAAAACAATTTTTTCATGTTTTCTGTTTTTTTTTTTGTCTGTTTCACATTATGAGAATATTTGTTTAAAGTGTAATTAAAAAAAAAATTAATTTCAATAAAAGATAAATTAAATAAAAAATTAAAAAAAAAAAAAATACAAATAAGTAATTGGCTTACTGCACACATTTTATTTTAAATTGTTTCTTTTTTTTTTTGCTTACACGTATTACAATTTCCCTATATGATCAATGAGATAATTGATTTGTGCGCGGTAAACCATCAAATTGTTTTTTCATTTTTATTATTTTTTTTTTTTAAAAGTAATTCAATAAAACAAGAATAAATAAAACTAATTCAAATTATATAACATTATGATAAAAAAAAAAAAATTACAATTTTTCGAAATTTTTTTTTTTCAAATGTACAAATTTTTTTCTTTCCATTTTTTATAAAATTTTCTAAAAAATCAAGATAAAAAAAAAAGATTGGGTTAAAATTGGTTTTTTTTTTGTTTTTTTTTTTTTGAAAGCACAATTCTTTTGTCTTTAAATTGTATTTTTTGCAGTTTGTTCCTTTTAAGTTAATTCAATGTTTTTCTGTGGTTAACATTCACTCTTAGGTTAAAAAAAAAAAAAAAAATCTGATGTTTTAGGCAAGGACATTTTTTGACAAAAAAAAAAAAATATTCTGGCAATTTCTTTGATATGTTCAAAATAAGTAGCATTATGGTTTGGAATGGCAGGAATTTTTATTTTTTATATTTTGAATAATTCAATACAACCGTAAAACGAAAATGTATATAAAGGATTAAAACTCCAAGTTAAGAAATAATCATTCTATTACCTAAAAAAAAAAAAAATTCGATCTGGTAAATTTTCAAGTTTCATTTTTAAGTTTATTTTTTTTTTTTTTTAGTTATTTCTAGAAAAAAAATTATTGTTGTTCCAAATATTTAAAATGTTGTTTTTTTTTTGGTTTTTTCAAGGTTATTTTGAAAAATAAAAGAATATTTCAATTATATTTTTCAAAAAAAAAAAAAACTTTTTTATTAAGGAAGAAAAACAAAAAGAAAAATGATTGATTAAAAAGTTGTTTTGTTTTGTTTTTTTTTTTTAATTTGTTTTTCATTTTCTTAGATCAATTTTTAAATTTTTATATTTTTCATTTTTTTTTTTTTTTGTTTGTTTTATTTTTTAAATATATATATATATAATAATTTTTTGTGTGTTTTTTTTTTTTAAGTGTTATAATTTTTAAATATAACCTCAACCAATTTCTTATGTAATATATAATTTTGCTTATTTTTTCACATTATTATTATTATTTTTTTTTTAAATACATATACGTATATCTAATTGTGTGTTTTTTTTTTTGTTTTTTATTTTTTTCGAAAA
This sequence comes from Bombylius discolor, assembly GCA_939192795.1. Taxonomy (NCBI): domain Eukaryota; kingdom Metazoa; phylum Arthropoda; class Insecta; order Diptera; family Bombyliidae; genus Bombylius; species Bombylius discolor. The sequence continues at coordinate 12,329,288 of OW584241.1, read as the reverse complement.
TATAATTTTAGAAGATTTTAAAGAATTTTTGTTTTTGTTGAAAATATTATATTTTTAGTTTTTATTTAAATGTTATTTGTATGTGTGTGTGTGTGTGTGTGTGTGTGTATTTGTTTTATCACTGAAAATTCTTACATTGTAAAGATTGACTTCAAAAAAAAAAATCCCAAATATCAATTAGATTAAATTTTTTATTTATTTTTTTAATTTTTACACTTAATTTTAATTTTGTTTTTATTTTTTTTTGTTTTTTTTTTAATAATTAATTAATTCATTTTATATTCAAGTTTATTGAATATTTTATTTTTTAAATTGTCGAAATAAAAAGATAAAAATATTTAAAAAAAAAATAATAATAATTAAAAATATAAAATGAAATGATTTAATTACAATCTTAAATACAAACATCAGGTAAGCTGTGTTTTTTTTTTTTTAGTTTAATATTTTTTTTTTTTTTTTTATCTCTTAATTTAGAAATATGTATGTAGTACGTTAGTAACTACAATATTTGTTTTTTTTTTTTGTTGTTAAAATATGTTTATCATGAATTTTTTAATAATTAATAAATTTCATTTCAACAAGAAGAAAGTGTTTCATTTGTATTATTTTGTTATTTGTTTTAGTATAATTTTTTTTTTTTTAGTTTGTTTAAATAGACAACAATTAAAGAAAAGAAATTAACAAAAATAGAAATTTTAAATAAAAAAATAATTGATTTTTTTTTTTATTTCATAAAAGTTGTTTATAAATTGTAAAATATAGAACACTATTGTATAACATTTTGTTTTATTGTTGTTTTTCTATGAATTAAATATTCTGTATGTGAATATATTATTTTAGTATCCATTTTTTCATTTATTTTAAATTTTAATTATTTATTGTAGTTGCAAAAAAATTAAACAAAAACAAAAAAAAATATATATTTAAAAATAACTAGTAATATTGCACGTTCGGTTCATTAAACTTCTTTCCTTAATTATTTTATTTATTTATAGTTATTATTTTGTCCATAATTATTTATTTATTTCTTCCTTCATTATTTCCATTCTAAATATTTATTCTTAGAGTAAAATTTTTTTTATTATTATTTACTCCATATATGTATGTATATTTTCTTTTAAATTGTATTATTCGTTTATATTTCTTTTATTTGGGGGTTTTAGCACCATCATACCGTACATATTTTATCACATTCTTTGTTTTACAAAAAAGATACGAAAACTAAATGAATCTTTTTTTTTTTTGTTTTTTTTTTTCATTTCTTTTATATATGTATATATATTTTTTTTCTTCTTTCTTTTTCTAATATTTTGTTTAAATAATTTTACTATTTTTGATCTGTACATTATTTCTATTTATTTTTAATTGTATTTTTTTTATTTTTTCTAAATTTATTTTTTATAATAAAAGAAAAACAGTATGAATCTAAAAATTTGAATAATTTAGGTAAAAAAAAAAAATAATAATAATTGTAAAAAAAAAAAAAATGCTTAAATTCGAAAATTTGGAAAAAAATAATTTTGTAATTGGATTTAAAAAAAATCCATTTAATTTTAAATTAAAGCCAAAATATAAATATTATTTACAAGAAAAATATTATATTATATAAATTTTAAAAAAATACTAGTAATTTTTAAAGCCAAATAAAAATAAGTAATTATAATTTTTGTGGTTTTTAGATTTTTGACAATTTCAAATTCCCAAAAAAAGAATTTTTCAATATATATATATATTTTTTACATTATTTATTTATTTTTTTTTTGTAAAAAAAATCTTTTTTGTTTAACATACCAAACATCATACATTGTGCTTCTACCTTCTAATTTAATTTTGTCTTTGTTGTTTTCTTTCTAATTTTTTTTTGTTTTTTCATTATTTTAATCTATTTGTTTATTTTTTTTTCATATTTTTTTATTTTATTCATTTAATAACAATAAATATTAAAAATTGTTCATTAAATATTAAATGTGAGTTCTCATAATAAAAAGAAATTATTTTCAAATTCTTTTACAATCTTAAAATTTAACAAAAAAAAAAAAAAAAACATAAAAAATAAATATGCATCTATGTAAGTTTTGCGAATTAGAAAAAAAATAATAATAATTAATTCATATTAATAAAAAAAAAATAAACTATAAATATTAACTATTTAATTCATTAAAAAAAATAATAAAAAATAAAAAAAATCTGTTAATTAATATGCCCGTTTATAAATATTGCAATCGATTTCATTCATATCAACATTAAAAATCTGGTGTAATTGTATTTCAATTAGAAAAACAACAAATTATCAAAGTTTTTCATTATTATTATTATTTTTTTTTTTTTCACAATTATTAAATAAATAATTATAATTATTTTATTTGTGCATTTATTATATGACAATAAGCACTGAAAAAAAAAATAATTAATAAATATATAAATTTTTTTTTAATCATATTTCTTTATCATTTTCTATTGAAATGTCGACAAAAACAAACAAAAAAATTAAATAATTAAATTTTCTTGTTTTATTTTGAAATACTACTTAATTATTATTAGATTTGTAATTAATAAAAATAAAATTACATTTATAGTAGGAGTATATTTTTTTTTTTGTTTTAGTTATTTGAAAATTTGTTGATTCTATAAAAAAAATTACATTACACCATCACAGCAAGAATAATAACGGAAATAATTAATGTATTAATAATATTTGCACAAAAAGAAAAAAAAAAATTAAATATTTAATTAATTAATTATTACTAATTAAACTGTTTTAAAATTATTAAATCTTACGAACAGAAACTTTATCATTTTTATTATTAAAAAAAAAAAAAAAAAAAAATTGCATTAAAAGAAATTTTTATTCTCTCTGAAAAATTATAAATTAATTAAATTATGTATTTTTATTATTTTTTTTTTTTTTGTGCAATAATAATTTATATTGACTGAAATTAATACATAGTAATTAAAGTGCAATTAAGGACTTTTGTATTATTATTACAATACATTTATCTTTCTAATTTAATTTTTCTTTCATTTATCATTTTCTTTGTTGTTTTTTTTTTAATTAATATAGCACAATATTTTTTTTTTTCACTATAGAAATTACTAAGAAAAAATTTAAAAAAAAAATTCTAAAATTGTAAAAGTCGTGATGAATTTATTTTTTATTTGTTTTTTTTTTTTTTCAATTTGATTAGTATTTTTTTCTAGATTTATTAGAAAATGCAAAAGAAAAGAGTAAAAATTTTATTGACATTTACGAAATATTAAACAAAAAAAAAAAAAAAAAAAAAAAAATTAATAATAATAAGTAAATTAAAAAAAAGGACGAAAAATTAAGGATGATATGCAAATTAGAATGAAAATTTGTTTTTTGTTGTTTGTTTTAGTTTTATAAAGAGAACGATATTGTGGTGTATTTTTGTTTTTGGCTTAGAAGTGAAATCATTTTGTAAAAAAAAAAAAAAAATATAGGTTATGTATATAGAATTTAAATTTCAAAAATTCCAAGTCATAAATTTTATATTACAAATAATGAAAAATTTCTAAAAAAAAAAAAAAAAAAAAATCCCAAAAAATTTGTAATGTATTAATAAAAAGTATTTCTAAATTATTACTTTTCTAAATTCATGATAATGAAATGTGTTAAGTGTTATTTTGAAAAATTGAATTTTGTGTTAATTACATAAATCGTTCCCTAATTAATTTTATTTAATTATTTGTATGTGTGTGTGTTTTTTTTTTGTTTTTTAATTTACAACGGTAATAAAAATAATAAATGTTGTTCTTTTTCATTAATTTTTGGATCAACTGCAGGAAAAACAAAAATAATAATAAATTTAGAATTTTCATAATCGTAAAAATACAAACTTAATTATGAGTAAGATCGTTCATAAATTCTACATTAATTTTTTTTCTTTCATTTTTTCTTTTCATTAAAATATCGCATATATGTATAATGTGTGTATGTGTATGTGTAAATTTTTTACATAAAAAAATATTATTTTTTGTTAATATAAAACTAATTAATAATAATTGTAATTATATTATGTTTTTTTTTTTAAATATTAATTTTAATATTTAATAATAAAATCTAGAAAAAAAAAAATTAAAAAAAAAAAATATTTAAAAAAAGAAAAAAACATAAACATAAAGCAACATTCATATAAAAAATATAATATGTAAAATTTTTTGTGTATTTTTTTTTTTCTTTTGTTAATTTTAGTTTTTTGTTTTTTTTCTTATTTTCTGTAAATATAGTTTTTGTTTTTTTTTAATAATTATTTTTCTTAATGTGTGTTTTTGTTTTTTTTTTTTTTAAATAATTTTTTATTTTTATTTTTTACATTTAAAATTCTTAATTAAAATATATTAAATATTAATAACAGTTAATTTTTAATTTTTAAATTTTTTTTTTTTTTAATTAAATAACGTGCATTTTATTTCTTCATATGATTTTATGTAATTAATTTTTTTGCTATTGTTTTTGTAGGTATATGTATGTAATGTATTTTATTTTTCGATGATTTTTTTCTTTTTTTTTTGTTCTTCATATATTTGCGCTATTGATTAGTTTTTTATTGAAAATTATCAAATTTATTTTTGATTGATTATTTATAGATACATTTAATATACTTTTTTTTTTTTATCTTTTTCTTATTTTATTTTGCAAGGTTTTTTAGTTAAAAATTTTACAACAGTAAATAAATTAATTTATTTATAAAGTTATTTTTTTTTGTTTTTTTTTGTTTTATAAATTCAACATAATGAAAAACAATTATTTTTTTTCTCATTTCATAATAATAAAAATGATTATTATTATTATTTTTTTTTGTTTGTTTGTTTAGATTTTAAAGTGTACACAATATAAAATTAATATTAATAAAAAAAAAAAAATAATTCAAAATAGAAATGTTATTTATCTAAAATATTAATTAATAAAAATTTTCTTTTTTTGTTTAAATTTTTTCTTTTACTAAACTTAATAACTATATATATGTAATTTTTTTTTATTTTTAAAAAAGATTAATTATATTAATTAATTTTAATTAAATACAAATATATATCTATATATATATATATATATTTTTAAATTCAACATAATACCTTAAAAAATATTTCATTTCATTTTTTTATGGTTTCTTTTTTCTCTATATAAATCTTGGCATTTGTTTTTTTTTTTTTTAAATTATTAAAAATATTTTTTTTTTCTTTAAAATTAAGAAAAAAAAAATAACTAAAAATTACTTAAATATAATTTTTATATAATATTAATATATATATTATTTATTTAGAAAAAAAAAAAGAAATATTTAACACAATTACAAATATACTTTTATTTGTGTTTTAGTAATTAATTTTTTTTCTTCTTATTTTATTACACAATTAATTAATTTTTATTTAATTTTTTTTTTACTTAATTTTTATTTAATTTTTTTTTTACTTAATTTTTCAAAGTAATTTTTTTTTTAAACTATATAAACAAACTGTTACATGATGTTAGTTGAATCTTTTGAAATATTTATACTTTTTTTTTTTATTTCGTACGTAATAATGATTAAATTGTTCTTTTCTTTTTTTTTTTTTTTGTTTTTGTTTTAAAATTTATTCTTATTTCGAGTGTAAAAATTTTAAAATTCATTAAATTTCACATCTAATTACGATTCTAAAATTGTATTTATTATAATTTTTTATTTTTCTCTACCAAATATAATTCTTAATGTTGAATTTTAAAATTTAATTCATTGATCCTTTACATATATTTATGTATTTTGTTTATTTGAAAAATTGAATTAATTTTCTTAAAAGGATAAAAATGGCTTCAATTTGATCTTTACCATGCTGATTTGATTTTTTTTTACATATTTTCTACATTTTTTTGTTTTTTTTAAATTACTTTTTTATTTTTTGAAGGCCTCAAATATTTCAATTTTTAATTTCAAAATTTTTCAATAAATGTTCTCTTATTTTAGTAATTTCAAGGTAAATACATGCATGTTTTGATTAAATATACTTATTTTTTTGTTTTTTACTTGTGGTATGATTAATAAAATTAATATTTTGCAATTATGTAAAATTTTGGTTTTTTTGAAATTCAAGAAATTCATATGTGTACTTGAAAACAGACAATTAAATTGATGGATTACTTGGGGGAAAAAACAATATGTCATATGTACATATTTTATTTTTTGTATTTGTTTATAATTTTTTGTTTACAAGTATACATATACATTTAAATTAATAGATTATTATTTTTTTGTGAACAGTTGAATAAATATTTGTGTGGTATGAATTATTAGTAATTTGGTTTTAATTTTTGTAAAAAAACAAAAAAAAAAAAACAAAATACCAAAAAGTTTCGTGATTAAAACACAAATTAAATATGTACCTATTTATTTATTTTTTAATTGAATTTTACGAATTTCAACTTAGTTGTTAGGTTCTCTAAAATCAGACCTTGTGATATTTTTCTTGAAATTTTAATAAATTTTTTCTTTTTACTGAGAATTTATTTTTTTAAAAGCCAGACTATAATATGATAATTAAATTTTAAAGTAATTGACAATTTTTGTTTTTTGTTTTTTTTTTTTTGCTTACCATTCCCACAAGTAAAATTCTATGAAAATTTACAAAATATGAATTATTTCCGTTTTAACATTTTTCCTTTCTTTATACTCGTAATTTTTTTAAAATAAAATTTAAAAAAGAATCATCGATAAGATTTATCATCTATCTAAAATTTAACGCCTTCCTAATGTATCGATTATGTTATCGCTTGTAACAGTTGATAAAGTTGTTTTTGTTGTTGTTGTTGCTGCTGCTGCTGCAATTGTTGAAGCTGATGTTGTTGAAATGTTTGATCTCATATATATGGCAGAAGTTGTAGCACAAAAAGGGGATGAGAATTTGTCTGAATTTAATGCTGAAATTGTTGTTGATGCTGGTACTGTTAAGGATAATGATGATGATGAAGATAATGATGATGATGATGCTGTTGTTGATTGTAGTATTGTTGATGATAATTTTTCTTTTTGTTGTTGTTGTTGTTGCTGTTGTAGTTGTATTGTTGAATAATTAGTATCATCTTGGGTTGGTGTCGTTGTTGTTGCTGTTGTTGTTGTAACATTATCTAAATAATCAATATCCTCACCATCATCAGCAATATCATCATCATGATCATTATGATGATGATGATGATGTGTAACATGATGTGTATGATGTGTATGAGCATGTGTATGTGCATGATGATCGAGATTCCATAATAATGAATTGGGTACTGTTGCTGCTGCTGATACGGCTGAGCTTAACATATTGGAATAATTCCAGCTCAGATACCGATTATATCATTCAGATGTTGAATTACTTTGTGAGTGTTGTTGTGCAGCGGCAGCATTAAATGCACTTGCTGCAGCTGCAGCTGCAGCTGCCATAGCTGCTTGTGATGCAGCTGCAATTTGTGTTGCTGTTGGTGATTGTGATGATGTTGCTGCTGCAGCTGCTGCAGCAGCTGACATTAAATTATCAAATTTTCTTGTATCTGGATTATACATTGGATGTTTAAATTTACAATGTGTTCGTAAATTATCACTACGTGTATATGTTGCCCTACATAATGGGCATTCAAAACGTCCAGGAAAATGTACATGATAATGATTTCTAATATGTGTTACAACTTTTCCACATAATTTGCAACGATGTAGATTGCATCCACCAGATAGACGTTCAAATGTGAGCCGCATGTGCCAGGCCTTAGAGCCTGAAACACATAATAAACGCGAAAAGAAAAGAAAATTTTTGTTGGTAATTCACAAGAAATTAAAAAAATAATTTAAGAAAAAAAAAATTATAAAAAAAAAAAAATGTTTCAAACATAAAGAAAACAAAATAATAAAGATAAATTAAATTAATAATTTTTTTTTTTTTTTTTTTTGGTTTTGATATTTTTTCTAAATTTTTATTTATCAGATTATCTGTTTTGTTTCTGTTTTAATCTCTCTTTCTCTTGTTTTCTTTTTAAATACTAAATTATATTAAATATTATTTTTGAATTATATAAACATTGTATCTTTTCTCCTTTTTTTTTTTTATAATTTTCAAAAAAAAAAAAAGATATTGTATATTTTCAATTAATGTACTTTTACTTTTTTTTTTTTACTTTCTTTCAATTCTTAAGCTATGAAATAATCATTTTATTTAAATATTTATAAATTATCATAAAAGTTAAATAGAATTAAATTTTAAATAAAAAAAAAAAAAAAACAGTGTATTATATTTTACGTTAAAAAAAGATATAAAGAAATGGAACAACAACCATTTTCTATTCACAAAAAAAAAAAAAAATAGAAGATTAATATAAAAAAGTATTTTTTTCTTTTTAAAAATTAAAAAAAAAATATTTGTTTGTTATTTTAATATATTAAAAAAAAAAAATAGTATTATTTATAATTATTTTGTTATTTATTTTGTTTTTTTTTTTTAAATAATTATTATTGATGTACACTTAAATTATGTTCAAGTAAAATTATTTAAATAGATACAAATTATTTATTATATATGCATATATGTATGTATAAAAAAAAAAAACATTATTAACGAGAAATATGAAATTAATATTTTGTAAATTTGTTTTTCTTGTTTTTATTATTATTATTTATTTATTTTTATTTTTTTTTTTTTTCAAATTTTATGTGTAAAAGATTATAAGAAAAAAAAATTTTTTTTTGATTACAGGAAGAAAAAAAGATGTAATTTTGTAAGTATATAATGTATAGCGAATTTTGTAGTAATATTCTTTACTCAAATTATTTGAATGTTTAGAAGAAAAAAAGTATGTTTTCAAATGAATGACATAATTTTGATATATCGAAATAAATTTAAAAAAAAAAAAAAATTATGTAAAGAGAAATAAAATACAATAACACAAAAAGAAAAAATAAAAAAAATAAAGAAGAATAGAATTATGATAAAAGATCATAGAAACCATATATTAATTTTAAATTTTCTTGTTTATTTGTTTTTTGTAAATTATTACTTAATTTAATTCCCATTTATTTATATTTATATAATTAAATACTTTTTTTTTTGATTTTAATTTTTTTTTTTTTCAAAGTATATTTTGTTTGTATAAATTTTTTTTATTATTTATAATTTTATTTTATTGTTTTTTTTTTTTTTTTTTTCAAATTATTTATTAATATTTATATTTTTATTTTTTAATTAATATGTATAATAAATGTATGCAGTAAGAACTTATACAAAAGTTAGCCATTCCAACCAGCACCAAATTTAATTTATTTGAATAATTGTAAATTATTATTATTTTATTTAATTTTTTTTTTTTTTTTCAATTTTTATGTTTTGTTGTAAAAGAATTTTATTTTTTTTTTTTTTTAAATATATATATGTACCTCTATGTATGTATAAAATTATTATTATTATTTTTTGTAAAAGTAATTCTGTGTTGAAAAATTAGAATGAATTTCGATTATTTTTTTTTTTTTTTTAAAAAAAACAAAGAAAATGTTTAAGAATGTCTGTTAAATATATATTAGATTATAAATGTATATGTATGAATGTATAATGTATGAAAATTTTAATGATTCAAGTATTTTTGTTTTTGTACATTCATTTTTTTTTTAACAAAAAAAAAAAAATTAGTATGTGAATGTGTGGAGATGTGTGTATAATGTATTTATATATGTTATTTAATTATAAACAAATTCCCTTTTTTTTAATTTTTTTTTTCAAAATTTATTTTTTACATAAAAAATTCAATAAAATGTTATTTTGAAATTTATAAGAAGTGACATAGCTACAAAAAAAAAAAAAAAAAAACAAATCGTTAAACTAAAATTTTTCAAAATGTGAAAAATCTTAGAATAAACTGTTAAAAATTTCATTTTTAAATTTAAAAAACAAAAGGTAGATTGTCACTTTTTATTTATTTCAAAAATAATGATAAAAAAAAAAATGAAGAATTCTATTTGTTTCAAAATAAAAATTTTCCTGTATGAAAAATCCTTTTTTTTTTTCCACTTCGTTTTTTTCAACACCCCTCTAATTAAGCAACGAATTTTAGTTAACAAATTTTGGTTTTAAAAAAAAAAAAAAACATTGAGATGAAGAAATTGCTTTTAAGATACAGATAGATACCTTTTTATGTTTTTCAAAGACAGACAAATTTGTAAGATTGGTATTTCAGTTGTTTTTTTTTTTTAAAGTAAATTAAAAGAAAATGAAAAAAAAAAAAATAGAGAAAATATGCACATTGTTTAAAAAATTGACTTACCTGTTTAATTGTTTTTTTTTTTTTTAAATCTTATTTTGTCACAATATACAATACATATATAAATTTAAATTTAATACACATATAAAGAAAAATACGAGTATATATTAATAATCATTATTACAATTAAGAAACCAACCAGTCTTTGAGATGATTTATTAATTTAATTAATTAATTATAGAAAATTATTTAAAAATAACCGTTATCATTGTTTTAATATTGAAAATAAATTTCAATTCAATGTTTTAATTAGAAATTACTTTTAGTTACTTTTTACTAAAATTAATTACAAATTGTTATTTTTGTTTTACCATATGTTTAAAGTTCAAATTTTTGTTGTGAAAATTGTCTTAAAATTGTAAAATAAAATTTCACAAAAAAAAAAAATGAATTTTTACTTATTTTCAACAAAACAATGATATTTTTTGATGATTTTTATGAATTCATTAAAATGAAACAAAGAATTATAAATTTTAGATTGATTTATTCTTTCAATGGAAAATTTAACAGATTTTCAGAAAAAATTTCGTTTTTATTTTTTTGTTACTCCTTCAAAATAAACAATTTCTATATAAATGCAAATCCTTTGTGAAATCATTTTCATTTCAAACATAAAATTTTTTTTCTGTATTCATGAAATTCGAAGAATTTATTTTTTTTTTTAAAAAAAGTCATTTGCTCAAACACTGTGATTTTTTTTGTTGTTTTTTTGTGTTTATTCATTAGAATAATTTTCAAAGAAAAAACAACTAAAAAGGACATTTTGTAATTAGTTAATTTTTTTTTTATGTCAGACTAGTCACAAACTAATACAGAGAACATTAGAAGATTCCAGTATGAATAAAATATGATATTAGAAAAATAAAATTAATAAAAAATATTAAACAATAATGCAATAATGAAGCAATTAAATAAAATAAATGAAAAAAAAAAAAAACTAAATAAAAAAAAAAAAGAAATAAAAAAAAAAAAAAAGAAATTAATGAAATTTGTTTTTCTTTTTAGTTTTCCACTTTGGTTTTTCTTTTCTTTTTCCAAATTTAAATGTTCATGGTTTTTTACAGAAGAACATTAAACAATAAGTTAAGTGTTAAACAGATAAAAAACAAATTAAAAAATAAAAAATAGTAAAAAAGATTAGAATTTCTACTTAAAAAAAAAAAAACACAAAAAAAAAAAATTAAAAGAAAATAATAATATTAATAAATTTTGCTGTTTTTTTTTTCTTTACTAAAATTGAAATATCACTTTTGAGTTTTTTTTTTTGTTGTTGTTATAACTGTTTTATTACTTTTTCTTTTGTTTGTTTATTTATTCATTTTTTTTTTTTTATATTTAAGACAAATAAATAATCCTTTTCAAAAAAAGGAAACTTCATTGGATGTTTTTCTTTCCTATTTTTTTTTTTTTTTTTTTACTCCTGTCTGATTTTAAATAAACATATAAATATTGTTATTATATATATATATACTCTATAATACTTTATTATTTTAAAAATTTAAAACACAAAAGAAAATAATGAAAGTAAAACATTAAAAATTATTTAAAAATGTTTTTTTTTTCGGTAGAATAAATTTAAAAAAAAAAAAAAGAAGTATTATTATTATTTTTTTTTTTAAAATCCTTTTTGTTTTTTTTTTTTTTTTTGTTACTATTGCGTTAATATTCTGAAAATGTATGTATATATTTTTTTTCTTCTTTGGTTTTCTTAAATGTTTTTTTTTTTTTAGTTTTTAAAATTTTTTTCTTTCTATATTCTTAATTAACGATCGCAATTATAAATTAAAATACAAATTATTTTATTATGTATCTATTTAGTTTAGAATATAATTACTTTTTCTTGCATAATGATTATTACTATTCTTTTTTTTTTTTCATTCTTTTTTTCTTTTACTTTTTACTTTGTTTGTATTGCGGTAGGTAGGTATATATAATAATATTATTTTAATTTATGACTATTTTTTTATTTTTTTTTTTATTCTATTATTTTTTAAATTTGAATTCAACTGTACATGATGATGATTTTTTGTTTGTTTGTTATTAAATAATTTTTGTTTTTTTTTTTTAGTTATATTTTATGTATATAGGTATATATTTTTTTTTTTATTTTGTGTAAATTTCAAGTAAACTCCTTTAAAAATTTTCATTTGATTTTTGATTCTTTCAATAATCTCTTCCACGTCATTTGTTTTTTTTTTAATTTTTTTTTTTGGGTTTTTTTTTTTTTTTGAATTTTCTTAAAATTTTATACATGTACGCTTTCGTTTTTATTTTTGTCGGTGGGATTTTATATTTTACTAAAAAACGAAATAAAAAATTGCATTTCCCTGTTTTTCTAATTTGTTTATTTAATGTTAGAATTTTAAAATTATGCGAATGTACAAAATGTTTTGATAAATAAAAAAAAAAAAAGAGGAAAAACATAACGTGTATTACAATAGCCATAGTATATATATAGATATAAGTTGTATGTGTGTATGTGTATTTATTGAATATACAAGCAAAAATTTTATACTTTATTGTTTTCCTAATTCTTTTTTTATTTTTTTACTATTAACATTATTATTTTTTTTTTTTTCAAGATTTTAGTTGTTTTTTTTTTAATTGACATTGTAAGGATCAAAGTTTTAAGGTAAATGGTAAACATTTTTTTTGTTGTTGTTGTTGTTGAATATATTATATATTTTACGGGTGAGTAAATAGAATGATAGAATAGTTGAAAATAAAAATATCAAATGAAAATATTTTGCATTAAATTCGATTCATTTCCGCGTTTCACTTTAGTGAAAATTTTTTATGCTGGAAAACGAACGAAGAACTGCATTATTATCGTTAATGCATCGTTGAAAAATGTATGTAATGATAATGAAAGCTGTAGTTCACTTCGATCGTTTTCAAGAATAACCCAAAGTAAATTTATTTCACTACGAAATTTTCCAGAATATGAAACTTTGGATTCGAATCGAATTTCAACTACGCCGTTTTCAAGAATAGCTCTGAGAGCCAACATTAAGATGTGACATTTAAGTGATGATATGAAGTTTTTGTTTTTTTTTTAAATGTTTCAAATACTTTTCTGTTTTTTTTTTTTTTATATGTTCGTATTCTTAAAGGAGTTTTAGAAAAAAAAATTAAATAGAAATTTTTTCTAGTGAAATATATTTTTTTTTTCTCGATTTTTGTTGTTTTCTAAGTATTTTTTTTTTGTTTTTTTTGTTTTTTAAAGCATTTGCAATGAATAAGTTTGAAGAAAAAGATTTTAGATGTATTTCTAGTTTTTTTTTTTTTTTTTTTAATTATTGCTATTTGTTACTTTGATTTGCTTTTATATTATTTTTTGTTTTTTTAGATGTAAGCTAAAAGTATAACTCTTTTTTTTTTATTCATGGAAAAGATATTGTATATAGAGTATAACTGTAATTTAATTTTATGATAATTCATATTTTTAAATTTCTAATAATTTCATGATCCTATTATTATTATTATTATTTTTTTTTTTGTTGTTGTTATATTTTTAATAAATATTTATCAGCATATATTTACTATTGTTATAATTAAGATTATTTTATTTTTATTTTTTATTTTTATTTTTTTTTGTACTAAATACTTGTTATTCTACAAATTTTTTCATATATTTTATGTTATAATTAAGAGAACGGGAGAAAAAATCGAACTATTTATTATTTTATATATTAATTAGGTTTTTTTTTTTTTTTTTTCATATATACTTGTACATCATTGCTTTCGTTTGATTTTTTTTTCTTGTTATTTGTTTTTTTTTTTTCTTGTTTTTTTTTTTTCAAATATTTTATTAAATGATTATTGATTTCTTCTCTTGTGAAAACAAAAATTATATAATTTCTTTTTTTTTTGTTGCTTTTTGTTCATTTTGTCTTAAAATAATTTAAATTGAAATTTACTTTGTGTTAAATAGAAAAGAATTTATAGAAAACATAACAGAAAATAATTACTGCATTAAAAGCTTTCTTAAAAGTTATTTAAAAACAAAAAACAAAAAAACAAAAAGAAAAATACAGAAAAGAAAAAGCATTACGTTCAATTGTAAATTATATGCACATTAAAAGATTTGAAAAAAAAAAAAAAAAAATAATAAAATAAAATAAAATAAAATGTCTGAGATTTTCCCTATTCATATAAAGTTTAATTTTTTCTTCTTCTTCTTTTATTTAAATTGTATTTTTTATTAAAAAATATACATATTATAAGTATACTACATTTATATATATCTTATATGCTTTGGTTCAAGGTCCCATTTGATTACGTATTTTTTTTTTTAATAATTTATTAATGAATTTTCTTTTTTTTTTTGTTAATTTTGAAGAAAATAAAAGTTTAGAATTTATAATTATTTTCTTATTATTTTAATAATACAAATATTTTTATTAAACATAAAACGAAAAATAATTATTGAAAATTAAAAATTATAATACTTTTTTTTTATTTGTTTGTTTTTTGAAAAAAAAAAATTATTATTTTTTTTTTATATCACATTTTCAGAATATTTTACACTTGACTTTAATTTATTTATTTGTTTTTTTTTTTTAAATAAAAAATTCTATTTTACTTTTCTGATTGTTATTTTATAATTCTGATTTTTTTTTTTCAAAATGTTATAAAAACAAAAAATCTGAACTTTTGGAATTATGTGGCATAAGGTTTAAAAATTTAATTTTTAAAATTGAGTGCAAAACAAGAACAAAGTTGTCGTTTTTTTTTTCATTTTATTTTTAAGATGCTGAATCCATTTTAATTGCAGACTCTGGAAACAAACTTAATTAAAAGATCAGCGTCTGTTTTTTTTTCAAATTTATGGATTTTTAAATATCAAGAAACCAAAAATAAAAATAAAAAAATGTTCCAGGTAGCCATGATTTTTAAACATTTAAAGAAGAAAAAAATTTATATGGGGGTGTGTTTGATTTTCTTTGCCATTTTTATTTTGCAAACAAATTTTTTTGTAAAATAGAATTTCTTATTTCAAAAATTTCAAATAATCTCAATTAAATTATATTTATGTAAGTAAAATTTTAACATGTTACTTATTCTTGAGTTCTTTTCTTGATTTCTAATTACTTTTTTTTTTTTTTTTAATATAATTTTTGTAAATTCTTTTTTCACTTTTTTTTTTTTTTTTAATTTTGAATTTTTTCTTCCCTATATATACAATTTACAATATATATTCCAATAATAAAATAAATAATTCATCATATTATTAAGCACTTCAAAAATAATAAATTATAATGTTTTTTTTTTCATTTTTTTTATATAATAAAATAATAATTTAAATATATGTATATTATTCATAAATATTTATTTCTTACTACATTAATTGTTCATTATATTTTCTATAATATTTTAATTGTTTCTAATTTTTACTGTTTTTTTTTTGTATTTTTTTTTTCTTCATTTTTTCTTCAAATTTTTTTTTTTTAAATTGAACATTACATTTTCTTTTGCTTGTTTTTTTTATTTTTTTTATTTTTTTTTCTAATATATGTACTTTAATTTTTGGTTTTTTTTTTACTTGACTACATAAAAAATCGATCACATATGTACATAATGACTAAAGAATCTATCTTTTATATCTGCATGTTTTATCTTACAATGAGCTTTCATATTATCTCGACGTGTAAATTTTTGACCACAGACAGGACACTCATGACTTTGAGGTCTATGTATATTTGCATGATGCCAACGATTTGAAACAATTTTATTACAACTAACGCATCTATATAATGTTGGTAAAGTACCAGATAATTGAACAAATAATGTTGAATAATCAATATTATGATCTCTTCGATTGATTGAAGATGATGACGATGATGATGATGATGAATGTGATTGCTGTTGCTGTTGTTGTTGTTGTTGTTGTTGTTGTTGATGATGATGATGATGATGATGATGTGACGATAATGATGAAGCTGCTGCTGCTGCTGCAATTGTTGAAAATGAATGTGTAGGAGATAATGTTGTTTGAATTGATCCACCATTATTACCACTTAATACAGATCCTCCTCCAGAATTGATAATAGTTGAAGCTATAGTTGTACCATTTAGAAAACCATTAGTTTCTAAATGACCAATAGAACCAGTATGTGATGATGATATTCGTGACGCCATCAATTGATGTTCTAGATGCTGTTTGCTGATACAATCACCTGTAATCGATACAGGCACACAATAATGGCGTCACGATACGCCTTCTTCAAGACAATATTTATAATAATATGTATGTTTTTTTTTTTGTATGTATAGAATTTTAAACACTTCTTTTATTATTATTTTTTTATTGCAAAAAAAAAATATATATATATTTATATGTATATATATATATATAGAACAAAAACCAATAATCAACTAAATAACTAGCAATATTTGGATATGGGTGGATAAAATCGCCATTCTTTCTATTTTTCTTTTGTGGAATTTAAAAAAAAAAAAAATGAAAACAATTTTGTATATTCTTATCCAAAGTGTAACATTTTTTTTTTTTGTGAAATTCTAATTTTTGTTTTTGTTAAACATAGAACAAAATAAAGCATAAATAGGCTTTTTTGTATTTTAATATTCAAATAAATTTCTCAAGCAAAATTTTTAACATTGTCAATTTTTGGATAAAAATATCTAAAACTTTATAGTTTATTTTTTCTTAATATATGGGATGCACTAATGTTATTTATTTTTGTTTTATTTTTTTTTGTATTTTTTTTTTTTGTATATATATCTGTATAAAATTTAATAAATAGCATATTTTTTCAAATAAATAAAACAATTTTTTTTTTTTTTAGAAAAAAAATTTGTGAAAAAAAAAATAAAAAAAATTCAGCAAATTTAATTTTACTTTAAAATTTTTTTTTTAGCGTTTTAATATTGAATTTTATTTTAAATTTTTGTACTTTTTCGAGATATATATATATATATATTTTTTTTTTTTATTTAAATAATATTTGCTCGAACAATATGTATAAATTTCAAATTAATTTAATAATTAAATTTTGTAATTACTTTTTATTTTTTGTTATGCTTTTTTTTTTTATTATTTTTTTTTTGAAAATTTTTTTAAAAATATTCTTATACAAAATATATACGTTTAAAATAATCTATATAATAACAACAGACATCTACAATTTATTTATATATATAATATATATATTTTTATAATTTAACTAGTGGTTCATCTAATACAAACTCAAAAATGGTAACATTTCACAAAACAATCGAACAAAAAAAAAAAAAAAAATTAAATTATAAAATTATTTAAAAACACTTTACAAACTTATGTTCAAGGGGATAACAAAAAAGAAAAAAAAAATAATAAATAAAGTAAATAAAACGTAAGAAAAAAAAAATCATAGATTACAAAAACTTATAATAAAAAAAACATCTAAAAAAATAAAATAATTAAACTTAAATCACAATTGATAATGAGAAAAAAAAAATAGTAATTGAATTCAAACACAATTAAGTGATCAATGACACAAAAAAAAATTAAATAATTAAAAACCCAAATAACTAAAATTTCATATAAACTAAGAAAAAAAAATAATTATATAATGAAAACAAAATATAATTTAAAAGAAAAATAAAATACTTAATTTTTTTTTTTATTTTGATTTTGAAAGTGAAAAAAAGCATTCTAATTTCAATTATAAAATTTTGTCTTTTTTTTTTTTTTATTTATATTTTTGGAATTTTTTTTTTTTATTTTATTTTTTGTTGAAATGATGTTTTATGGTTGATGTCTTATATTGTATGAGTTTTTTTTTTATTTTTTTGAATTTATTTTCATTATTTGATTTCAAATTAATTATTTAATTAATTAATTTTTTTTTTTCTGATAAACGTATATCAAATGGGCATAATGAACTCAAGCTATATAAAATGTCATTGTTTATCTTTTATTCATAATTTATATACAATATTTTGTCATTTAATGTTGCAACCGTTAATTATTAATTTTATCTAATCAATAAACAATTAATTAATTACAATATAAAATAATATAAAAAAAAAAAACAAAAAAAAAAATAATTTACAAATATTTTAATTTGTTTTTCTTTTTGTTTAAAATATTTTAAATAAAATTTGTTTTTAAAATTATTTATTTTTTGTAAAATTGCAATAATTTTTTTAAAGTTTAAAGTGGAAAAAAATTTAATTAGAAATTTAAAAAAAAAAAAGAATATTTAATTAATTTTTTTTTTCTTTTTTTTTTTTTTTTAAATACCAAAGCAAAATAAGAGTGGCAAAGAAAATATCATCATTTTTAATTATTTTAATTATTATTATTATTATTATTATTTTCAAATTTATAGTCATTAAAATGTTTACTGAAATATGTGCTGAATTATTTATTTAAATTAGAAAAAAAAAAAAAAAAAAATTTAAAAAAAAAAATATATATTTGAAATAAAAAGGATTAAAAGTATAAGAAGAAAGAAGATATGAAATTTTGTTATATACAAATTATGAAAATATTAAGAAGAAAATATTATTATTATTAATTTTTTTCTTTCAAAATGTAAAAACAAAAAGAGAAAATATTGTGCGTGTAATTAATTTAATTAAAAGGCTTCCGAAATTATGATTAATAATAAATTATAATATTAAAAAAATATGATAATATTAAGCTGAATTATGTTAGAATTTTAGAAGAATTTCAATGGATTGATCATTTTGATGATTTTTAGAAAAATAATGTGTTTAATTAAAAAATCGAATACATTTTTAAAAGAATGTTTAAAAGTAATTATTCATTTATTATAGAATTATTTTCTTTTCGATTCATCAAGTTAAAAAAACTAATCAAACATATTCTATTTTGTTTTTAAATTAAAACAAAAATCGTCAATAAATCCTTGACAATTTTTCCTTCATTTCATATTTGCCTTCTCATGTCTCAATAAGTCCAAAAAAGGATAATCAATCACCTTGCACTTGCATTGCAGTTTAGTAGATTTTTAAAATTTTTTTGTTTTGTGCATTTTTTTTGTTTTTATTATGATAAATGTGTGTGTGTGTATGTAAAATTAGTTTTAATGATAAATAATACAATATTATTAATTTTTACATAATTTCAATATACTATTGTTATTTTTTTTTTTTTGCAATTTAATTTTTGGAATGGCTAATTTCGTTTATTCTTACAATTACATATACGTATATATTTATGATTGTGCAAGAAAAAAAATAAAAAATTAAAAATGAAATCCATATAAAAAGTAAAATGTAACTGTAAATAGAAGAATTGCTTTAAAAAAATTAATAAATTGAATAAAAAATAGGAGATTCAATTTTCTATGCTGAATGAATGATAAATATGACTTATTTATTGTAAGATATTTAACAGTTTTTTTTAGTTTTTTTGTTCAAAACAAAAAAAAAAATCACATTAAATATAAACAAGACTATTCAATCAATATATGTATACTGTTTTTATCAGTACAAAGAGTTTATAAGGTGTAATTATAGTTTTGAAATTTTTAATTAAAAAAAAAAATACCTATCCTTGCACATATTTTCCAAAAAAAAAAAAAAAAAAAAAGATAATTTTAAAACAAATAAAACTCTATATTTTTTATTGTTGTTTTTGTTGTTTTGAATGTTTTAAAAATTTTTATATTGTTGTTCACACTTTAAAAAAACACATGAGTTTTGTATTTTTGTAATTTTTTTTTTTTTAATTAAATTTAATTTATATTTTTATTAATGACCAACTGAACAGAGTATATTTTATATTTAAAAAAAAAAAAAAAACAGTTTTTTTTTTTAATGAGTTGCAACATTAAAGACAAAAGAGAGAATTTAATAATTAATTATAGAGAAAAAAAATATTATAGAAAAAAAAAAAAAACAAATAAAAAAAATTTTAAAATCATAGAAAAATAAAAATTAAATAAAATAAAAAGCTGCCAAGAAAAATAAAATGTAAAATGATATTTAATCCTTGAATGGTTAAAGGATTAATTAATAAAAATGACATGTAAAACAAAAATATTATATGGTGTTTATTACTTCGTTTTTTTTTTTTTAAATTTTGTATATTGTAAGTTCTAAGTTTTTTTTTTTTTTTAATTACCACAAATCATTAAGTGTATCTTTATTTTTGTTTTTAACATGGTTTTAATTAGAATAAAAAATCAATTCTCTGAGTTAATTTTTGTAACCCAAAAAAAAAAAAAAAAAAAACAGTTATTAAATTATAAGAAATTGTAATACGTGTTCGAGTTTATGTGTTTTCCTTTGAAATCAATTTTAAAAATTATGTTTTTTTGCATTACACTAGAAAAAAAAAAAAATTAAAAGCATATTAGATTCGAAGTGCCTATAGATGAATCAGAATTTTCATATTTTTTTTCTTCCAAATTTTTATGTTAGGAAAAAAAATTATTTCAAAAATGTATACTGAATGATGAAAAGTATTTTATTATTTAAAAATAAAAAAAATTTAAAAAAGAAATATATATATAATTAAAACGAATTAAAAAACAAAAATTATAAAAGAAATAATTAAAAAAAAACAAAAAACATGAAATTAATTAAAAACAAAAAAGAAAAAAATAAGGAAAATTGAAATAGGAAAAAATATACATATTCATCAAAATACATACATTTCTACAAGATAGTAAACACATACTAATTAATTAAAAAAAAAAAAAAGAACCAAAATTAAAACAAAATAACGTTGTTTTGTTTAAGTCATGCAAGCATGCATGCATTGTACATACTCAAAAAAAAAAAAAAAAAAAAGTGTAAACAAGGAGGGGTGTTGATCTGTTTCAATAATATCTCTAATTTTTACTTTGTTTTTTTTTTTTCATTTTTTTTTTTTGCTTAATTTAAATCTTTTACACTCGATTAATTAATTAATTTTTTTTCTTCGAATAATTTGACTTTTGTTGTTTTTTTCTTCTTCTTTCATTTTTTATCGATTATTTTTTTTTTGCTTGTCTTTTCCTTTTACGTATATTTCAATGTACAATATATTATTTTTTTGTTTGTTTTTTTTTTCCTTTTCGAAAATATTTATTTGTACTTTTTTTTTTTTGTTAATTTTTTTTTTTTTTTAATATTGTAAAATTTATTTAAAGAAGGTGCATGCAAATATTACAAAAAAAAAAAAAAATTAATAAATTATGTATATCACAAGTCAAACCACCCCACAATGAAAGTTTTAAGCAATTTATTATTATTATTTTTTTTTTTCAAAAAAATGTTATTTAATATTTCTAAATAATATTTTGTACAATTATTACTATTCAAAAAAAAATAGAGGGTAAAAGGGAATTATAAAAAAAAATCTACTATTAAATTTATTTTTAAAACAAAATTATACAATATTTAATTAAAAATTATAAAAACTATGAAAAAAACTAAAAAAAAAAAAAAAACTATTTATAAAAACATATCAAAAACTGCTAACGAAATAGTTTTATAATAACTTTTTTTTTGTTTTATTATTTTGTTTTTGTGTATTTTTGCGATTTATCCGTAAGTAACATTCGCGTTTTATTACACTGTGCAACAGAATTCTGTTGATTCATTTAAAAAAAAAATTATTTACATTAAATTTTTATTTGTTTTATAAAGATGTATTTAAATCCTGAATAAGAAATATCGAATACGTTCTATACAAAATATTTACACTTACTTTTTTTTCTCAAAGTATTCTACAGTTATTTAATTTAAAACGTCAGAAATACTGTTAAAACGTTTTCAAATTTAAAAAAAAAAAAAATTGAAAAATAAATTCTTGAAAGTTTAGAACACATTTTTCAAAATAACAATTAATTGGGTAATTTTTTATAAATCAAAACCGATTGAATAACAACAGATAATATTTTAACCCTTAAGCGTTTTCGAGTATACTTGACATCGCCTAAAAAAAATTAAGCACACCGTCACGAAAGCAATTCGCTATGAATGTTTGAGAAGTGTCGGTTGTTTTTTTCTCGTTACAAGGAATCTTTATATCAAATAATTATTTTGACAGAAAATTCAAATTTTAATGCATAGAATATGAGTTTTTTTTTTCGAAACAATCCCAAAATTCAAATTGAATTTATTTTACGTCTCCATATTTCGTCAAAAAATAATTATATTTTAATTATTATTAAAAATTTCTAATTTTTATCGTTTTTTTTTTTTTTCGAAAATTATGTTACACAATGTAATTTATAAAAATTATTTAAGTTTTTAGCTGAATTTAACTATTATATCAATCGCAATTTTTTTCACAGTTTAAATTTTGATTTATTACTGAACTATTGAATAAATCAAAATTTTTACTATTACTTTTTTTTTTTCCAAATTTTGTTTACGGTATTTTTTTGCTTTTAACTAATTTTTTTTAACTAAATATTTCCATATATTAATTAATTTACATATAATTATTAATAATTGTTTTTAATGCATTGAAATAGATATTGTTTTTTTTTTATATTTATTTCAAAATATTTTAAAAATTAAATTAAAATTTTATTTATTTTTTTTTTTTTTAAAAAAAGGTAATTATTATAATGAAAATTATCTCACTTACCGTCTATATTATCTGATTGATCAAGTTGTAACTGTTTTGTATCACTTTCATCACGGTTGTCCGATTGAAGACCATGAGATGATAAAATACTTGACATATCTTCTGGATGTAATTTCATTCCTGTATGCTGGATTGATTGATTTTTTTTTTTTTTTTTTGGTTGTTGGGAAAACAAAATTTAAATTAAAATTAAAAATAAATATATTTTTTATATTTGTATTTTATGTTTTCTCAATCACGCTTTTAAATTACAATTTTATCAGAAAAACAAAAAAAAAAACCAACGAAATTTTTGAACTTTGGAACCCATCGAGGTGATATTGTAGAATTGTTTTCAATTTAAAAAAAAATAATAATAATATTTAGTTTTTTGTTATTTTTAATGGCTTCTACAATAGGTACACAATAAAACGATTTATTTTCTTTTACAGATTTTTATAAACATTACATAAATTTTTAAAAAATAAAATTAATTAAAATATTATTATCATTGTTTTCGTGCAAATTTTCATTTTTATTTAATTACTGTTTTTTTTTTCTCTATTGTACATTTGAAAATTTTTTTTTTTTTTTTTTTAAAAAGAAAATATATTCTAAGTAATTGCAATTTGTCAATAATAATAATTATATTTGTTCTATTCCTATACATTCTAAATACGAAAAAAAAAAAAATTGAAAAATAACGAAGAAAGAATGAAAAAAAATAAGATACTAAAACTACATATTTTCAAATATCTAGATTCAGTATACAATATATCCAAGTTTTTTTTTTTTTTTTAATTATTTTTTTTTTTTTTATTAATATATAAAATTCTTATACATATTCATATTAGCTATTCTACATACATATTACATATAATTTGAGGAATTGTAAAAGATTCAAAATGTTTTTTTTTTTTTCTTTTCTTTTTTCTTAGTAGTAGTGGTTCAATCAAAAATCATACATAGTAACATTTTTACAATAAAACAAAAAATAATATAAAAAAAAAATTAATTAAAACTCAAGTATTTCCTTTTACATCATCTTTATCCTTATTTTCTGTAATTGTAATTATTTCTGTTGTTGTTGTATTTTTTGATGGTGTTTTT
Organism: Bombylius discolor; assembly: GCA_939192795.1. Lineage (NCBI taxonomy): Eukaryota > Metazoa > Arthropoda > Insecta > Diptera > Bombyliidae > Bombylius > Bombylius discolor. Next base: position 12,305,367 of record OW584241.1, on the reverse strand, counting down.
GGTGAACAAGATGATACATCAGATTTCTGTTGTAATGTTTCATTTGTACCAATAGTATTCATAATGGCAGCTGGCATTTCAGTTGTAATAGTATTTCCTTCCTGTTTTAAGTTCATACTTTCAACTCCATCACCACCATCTCCAGATACAAGTTGCACTTGTTGTTGTTGCTGTTGCTGCTGTTCTAACATTTCTCTTTCATGACATAAACGATGTGATTTACATTTATTATGATGATTTACAATTTCTAATCGAAAATTTGAATTTCCTTCAACAAATGATGTCCTTATATCGGGTATTTCATTAGACCATTTTCGACAGAATGTACAATACATTATATTACCAATTTCATCATATTGTAACCATTCAAATTGTTCTAGCCAATTCGTTCTAAATCTTCCTGTTTTACGTGTACTACTACTACCAGTACTACTACCACCACCACCTCCTCCTGTATTACTGTTATTATTACCACCGCTACCTATAACACCAATTGAAGGATTATAACCGTATCCTCCTAATTGAGGAGATGTTTGAATATTTGGTGATTGAATAACGCTTTCATGCCGATGAATTTCAGAACCGTATTTACTTGATAATTCTTGTGAAAGACGTAACGAATCTCCACCACCACTATTCGATGTTAAATAACGGTGTAATGTACTCTGAGAATCTTCTGATAATGATGTAGTTATTGATAAATCTGGTGGAATCCATGTTTTTATTTGTTTTTGTAATAAATGCTGTTGATGTTGTTGGTGTTGTTTCATTTGTTGGAAAAGTTGTTTTTCAATTTGATGAAGAGTTTGTATGTCGTGTTGTCGTTGATCCTGATGGCGATGATGATGATGATGTTGAGATGGATGAAGGCGGTGGTATTGTTGTTGTTGATTTTGTGAACTTATTTGGTCATGATGTTGTTGTTGTTGGTGATGATGATGTTGCTTCTGATGCTGCTGCTGCTGTTGTTGATGATGATGATGATGTTGTTGCTGATAGGATGATGGCAGTGCAAAATGTGGTGACTGATGTTGTGTTATTGATGAGGAACTTGGAAACATTGTTATTGCTGATGAAATGTTATCTTTGAGTAAACGAGAACTTTCCGAAACCAATGTTCTCTATGTTTTTTTTATGTTTTATTTGTTTTAGACAAATAAAAATAAAAAAAATTAACAATAAAAAAAAGAGAAAGAAAGAAAAAAAAGAAACATAAAATAAAAATAAGAAGGGAAGGACTGACTCAATTCTAAATTGCATTAATTTAAATATTTGATGAATTATCATTTTTTTTTCCTTTAAAAAAAAATTATTTTCTTAAAAAATAAGAAAAATTTGATAAATTTCCTTAAACGATTTTAATTCTTACAATTTTGTTTAGATTTTTTCTTTTTCTCGGTCGATCTTTTTAAATTTAAAAAAAAAATTAGAAAGGCGAAATTCTTTTTTTTTTTCTTCGTTTTTCAAAGTAAATAATACACAAAATCCTTCATCCTTCGTATTTTTATTTATTATTTCTTTATAAATTTCTTTCATCTCTAATACACATTACAGAATGGGTACCATCAATTACAATTTTATTCTGTTGAAATTTTTCTTACAAACAAACAAAGTAGGTAATTTAAAAGCGTGATTTGAGAATAATATTTTAATTAAATTGTTATTGTTTGATTTTTTTCTCCTCTATTTTGTTTTGTTTTTTTTTTTTTTTATTAAAATAGATAATGCAATATGAAAATTAAATTAATAATAGAAAACACAATTTTAAATAATCAAATAAAAAAAAAATAATTAAATGTTATAAAAAATAATTAGGCAAAAAAAATTAAATATAATATTGGAACCATCGAACCGGTCCAAAGAAAAAACCTCAACAAAAATATTTTGTATTTAAAACAAAAAAGAAAAGAAAGAAACTAAGAAAAAAAAAACAACAACAAAGAATTAAATAGCCATCAAAATTAACTAAATAAATTAATTAAAATTTACAAAAAAAGATTTTTTTTTTCTCAAAAAAAAAAAATTTTAATTAAAAAAGAAAAATAACTACAGTGATTTTAATTAAAATATTAAGAAAAAAAAAAGTAATTCTAATTAAAATTTAGAAATGATTATTGAATAGATAATTTTATTTAACTTACTGGTAATAATTCTGGTGGCAGCGAAGAATGATGTTGTTGTTGTGTTACATCAAGTAATTCTTGTTTAATACTAAGTGATTGACTGAGCCCAGCTCCTTGATTCGATAATGGTGAATCACGACGACCCGATTCTTCAGCTTCTGAAGGATTTGATTTTGGCACGGGACTTGATTTAAAATTACTTTGGGAGGACGCCTAAAAACAATTTAAAATCATGTAGTAATTATTTTGATTTGTATGAGTGAATTATTATTTTTTTTTTTTTAAAAACAAAATGTTACACTTTTATTAAGTGTTTAAGAAATGTAGATTATTTTCTGTAAATAAATACTTTTTCTTTTATTTATGACTGAAAAACAGTTTGAAGAAATGTAAAAAGTAAATGAATGAATAAAGATTAACGAAAGATACCAACCTGTGAATCCTGAGTGTAATGTCTGTCCTGTACATTTGCGTTATGTGTCGAGGTCAACGAATTATCACAGTTGGATGAGTTCTTACGTCTTCTCTTATTACTAATATTATGTTCCACTGGTGTAGTGGACATTTCTCTATCACGATCACGATCCTTACTATAATCTTGTTGTAATAGATCATCACGACTATCAGCACGTTCACGTTCTCTATCTCCACCAACACTTGGAGCACGATCACTTAAGCACAAACCAACATTACCACTTAAACTGCTACTACGGTGCTGATCACGTTCTCTTTCTCTTTCTCGATCACGGTCACGCTCCCTTTCTCGATTTTCACGTTCAAAATGCATTTTACCTGATGGTGATGATGTTACCGATTCTCTACTTTTATCATTATCTGTTCGATAATTTAAATTATTGTTGTCTGTTAGTCCTCGTACCTAAAAAAAAGAAGCAAAAAAAAATAAATAAATAATAATAATCAAAATTCAATTAATTTATTATGTCTTAATTCTCTATCATTATCGTAATAACAGAAGATAATTTTATAACAACTTTATTGACTAATAAAAAAAAGATTATGTTTTTTTAAAATATATCTTTTTCAATTTCATACATAACATACCTGTAAGCTTTCAGCTGTTTTTAAGAACATTGGTAATGAACTTTGGCCAACATTCACCTCACCCTTATACATAAAATCCAATAATGAACGCATTTCTGAGTATCGTACATCTTTTAAATAAATTATAGGATGAGGATGCTTATTTTGAAGGAAAATTGTTTCAAAATAGGGACTACATGCTGATAGAATTGTTTGATGTGCCTACAAAATTAAAATAAATTGAATTTAAAAATAGTAAAATAAAATAAGTCCTGTTTTTTTTTTTTTAATAAAAATAACAAAATTTGTAGAAAAACGAGTGTAAAACAAAAAAAAAAAAAAAACAAATAAAAGGCAATAGAAAAAGAATGAAATAAATTGACAAATTCTTTCCACGTAATTCATTTTGCAAGTGCAAATAGAAAAACATTAAAAAAAAAAAAAGGCGCAAATATAAAGAAAAAGATTTATTCAAATATCGTGCTGCATATTATCCACCAACAACGACGACGACACAACATCCAAAGTAACAATAACATCTAAATTTTTTTTCATTTTTCCTCTTCTTTTTTTGTAATATTATATTTTGTACTTGATGTATTTTATATGAAAAAAAAAAAAAATCTTTTACTATGCATTTCGTTTCATGATGCAAAAACGACAAGAAAATAAAAAAAAAAGTACAAAACACAGAAAATATTTGCACCGTCATATTGAAGTTAAAAGAAAAGTGAATTGCCTGCAGTAGTATAACAACTATCATCATCCGTTTACTTTTTTTGTTATGCCTTTTATTCCTTTAAAATTTTTATTTAATTTTTTATTTTTGTTTTTTTTTTTTTTTTTTTTTTAATAAATTTTCTTTTTTTTTCATTTAGATGTTTATTATATCAGGAACGATGAAATAACTTACCTTAACGGTCTCACCTTCACATGCTAACGTGACATCACATAGTGCTTCTCTTTGCAATAGGGAGGTAAGCACACCTGTTAAATTAGTTGGGTGGTTGTTCCAGCGTAAACAGAATTGCTGGTCCATTGCTCCTTGGTCAGTGTTGTACCTTTAAGAAAATCAAAAAAAAAACAAAAAAAAACAATAATGAAGCAATTTCATTTTTAATTTAAAAGATTGAAGACAACCTAAATTTTTAAATTTACTTATTTTGTTTATACATATTTTTTTTTTTGTTTGTTCCTGAAATATCTTTTAATTCAATTCAATTTTTTATTCTTTGTATGATAAAATGATTTTTGTTTTTTGATCATTTTATCATTGAAGAGTACTTAACACAAAAATGTAACTGAAGTATTTTAAAATATATATATTTTTTTATCATAATCCTTTTATTGATGACACATGTAACCCTTAACAAAATTAACAAGTTCAATGACATTTCACTCAATGAAATTACTTATATGGCATGTGCGTTATATACACGTATAATTCTATATAATGTCATATCTTACGTGTTATTTGGTAATTTTTACATATATTTACATAAATTTATATAAGTATGTATGTACTATTATACATATGTATATATTTTCAGTTATATACTGTACAATATACATATTTGATTTTAACTAAAAATTTCGCAAATTAATGCTATTACATCTAATTAACTGTCAACTCATTTATGTACATTATTTAGTATATACATGTATGTATGTACATACAATTCCTATAGATATATATATTATTATTCTAGACTAAATTATTATCATTGTAATATGGTTTAGTTAATTTTAATACACCTATGTACCTCTGTTCTCTTTTATACATATAAAGTACGTGAGGTAATTATATGTACATATGTTACATAATTATATGCGTGATATTTCATGCGTATTTTAATTACAATATGTATCTAGATGCACGAATTATTGTCATAAATATTAAAGTATATATCTTTTTTTTTTTTACATATACAAAAAAAAACGAGAAAAAAAAAGACAATTATAAAAATTCAATTAAAATGATGAGTTTAAAAAAAAAAAGAGAATATTACATATAGGTACGTACATATGTATGTATGTTTAAATACTTTTTTTTTTAAAAAAAAGAAATTTGTAGTGTTAAGTAAATTACAGTAAGTTTAATTATATTAAATTTTAAATATTTTAACTTTTTTTAAATTATGAATACATGTGGTCTGTTAAAAAAGATTGATAAGGACACTTATTTAAGAGTTTAAAGAAAATTAAAACATATTTTTTCAAATATATTATATACATATACAATAGCTTTATATTATGAGATTCTGCATACAAAAATATTTATTTTTGAAAGAGCAATTAGTCAAAGCGATTATATCCATTATAATGACATATCATTAGTTCACCTTGAAATTTTATTTAATTTTATTTATCTTGTAAAAATTCCATTAAATTTTGTTAACAAAACATTGTCCTGTAATTATTATTTTAAATACAAGTCTTTTACTTTTTTTTTTTTTTTTAAAATGTATTTTAGTAAATATGTATGTAATTTACGTTGAAATTTACAAATCTAAATTTTCTGAATTTTTGATAATTTTTTTATTAAAATGAGTGTTGTTGTTTTTTCTAATTATTTTACAAATAAAATAATCTTAAGATGGTAATCTTTCTGTCTGTAATATGAACATGATGATAACATCAACGATTTTAAATTGTATAACAATAATTTTTTTCATTTCTACATACATATATGTATTTAATACACTTTAAAAAATTTTTATCATAAAGTTGAAAAGAATAAAATAATGAAAAAAAAAAAAAGATAGAAATATTACGTGTATTTATTAGATAATAGATAAGAAATTATATTGGTATATCACAGCCAAAAACCAAACAAAAAAACAATCTTTTACTAAAATAAGATAATAAAAATGTACGAAAAATAGATAACGTTAAGGTATAAGGGTGTTCTTTCGAATAATTGACGGAACCGCAGAATAAAAAAGGACCTCTTCTGAATTCTATTTTTTTTAAAAATAGAGTTTAAATTCGAATACAATACATATATCTGAAACCTGTGATCCGATTTACTTGAAATTTACATATGTCCAGTAATCTACTCATTATTTTCTACAACTTCTCTTCTTACAAAAAAAAAAAAAAGAATCTTTTAACAGGATGATATCAGTTACAGGACATTAAAGAACATATATGTGAAAATTCAGGATTTCTCAAATTTAAATGCTTATACATATCTTGAATTGTATTACACTAATTTGAATCAAATGAAAAGCTGTAAAGTGAAGAAACCTACTATGTATACATGTCGTGGGTGGATTTTTGCACAATTCGTAATAAGTAGAATAAGTAATTTTTTTGATGCATTCTTAATAATATCTAACTCTAAAGCTTTCTGTCCTTCAAAATATGTTTTGTAATGAATTTTCCAGAGAATAAAAAAAAGAAAATAAAATTTTCTCTTGAAAAAGAACGCTAATGTTAGCAAATTTGTATTTAGAACATACAAAAACAAACCATTACATAAATTACAAAAACTGTATTCGTTGTGCATGAATTTTCGGAAGAACTTTTTTCAAAAATTTTTTAATAAAATTACGAATATACAAAAAAAAAACACACCTATTTTTCAAGTGTTTTTTTTTTTTTTTGTTTCTTCAAATTTTAAATTTTAATCTTTCTATTTGCGGTTGTTTTATTTTTTCATTACTTGTACTTTACACTTCTTTTGACAGTAAAAAAAGAAAAAAAAAAAAAAAGATAATATGTATGTACTATATAATAAAAATATCATACTAATATTACTTAAACTTTAAAATTATCTTGATGAATTTTGTTTTTTTTTTTTTTTGTTTTCTTAATTTTTCGTTAACATTTTATATTTTTGCAAATACGCATAACTCAATGACAATAAATGTATGTATTTTGTTTTGTTTATCTTATTATTTTCATATATGTATCGTATAATACAAAATAAAGTATATAATATATATATGTATACTATACACATTTATTTTATTATAATGAAATAATGACGAAAAAATGAACAGAAAATAAAAAAAAAAAATAAATAAATAAAAGAAAACAACATTGGAGATTAGAAAAATGTATTCACTTTCACTTAATAGTGTGTAATGAAATAAATTAACAAAATTGTGCCAAATTTTTTTGCTGTCATTTTTATTTTCCTATTTTATTTTTTGTTTTTTTTTTTTTGAAAATTTTTGTATTACTTTTTTCTTATTTATTTATTAGTATTTTTTTTTAATTTTAAATTTTTTTTTTTTTTTTTAGAAAATAACATTACGTCAAATAAGATTTTTGGCAAATTTTTTGAAAAATTTTAGCTACTTATTCAACAGAAAAAAAAAATACATAAATACAAAATTGAAAAATTGTGTTAAAAGATTTAAAGAATAAAGGCACCTAATAAGCTTAATTGAATTTATGAATTTACATTAAACTGAACAAAAAAAAAAAAAGACATAATGCACATATAAAAGTAAGTAACTATACATTACTTTAATTAAACATACATTATTTATTGCATATCATATACCTATATATTTGTTTTTAAAATAAAATCAGTCATAACTGTTAAAACATATGTGAGTATTTATTTTCTTGTAAATTGAAACAAAAACGAAGATATTTTTATTATATAAAACATTTTTCTTATAAAATTATTTTCATAAAATTTTATTTTTTATTTTTATTTTTTTTATTAAATTCATTAGAACAAATCATTCAATATTTTATTCAGAAAAATTCGATTTCTATAAACAATTTATATTCTCTTTATACATACAATACAATGTTAACATGTTAACTATTAAAAGTATGTATGTAAATTTTATTAGCATGACGTAAACTTCTGACAAACCCTTTGTAGAATTACTGATGATGGTTTTTTTGTTTTTTTGTTTTTTTTATTATTTAACAAAACAGTATAAAATTATACTTGAATATATGTATTTATTGAGAAGAATAAAGAAAAAACCCCAAAACCGGAATATTGATACCTATTAAAATATGTAAATAAAAATATTTTAGTATATATTATAGAATCACACCTACAACAAATTTTTACAAGGAACAGAGGAAACATAAAATATACATATAACATTTTTATGCAAAAAAATGAATAAGGGAATATACGAGTAATATGTATATATGAAAACATTCAAGAATAGGAATGTCGTTAAAAAAAGGTAAAAAAAAAACTTACTTCAATTTTTTTTTTTTTAATTTAGCTTTTTTTTTTAATCTTGAACTGATGGAATTTCAAAGAGGCAACCTTTTTCTTTTTGGCAAAAAAAAATTAGAACTCAGGTATACCTTATCTAATCTCTTTTGAATCTGGTTTGATTAATTTGCAACTTTTAAATGTAAAAAAAAAAAAAATTATTTTGAGTTTGAAACTTACAAAAAAAAAAAAAATCATATTCAAGAAAAAGTATAGTTTTGTAATGATTTTTGTTTTTAAATATTTTTTGCAGAATTTGGCATAGAATAGATTTTTAGTTGAGAACTGGTAATTCATATCCATTCGAATGGCTGAATGCTGAAATTTTTTTTACAAATAAATCATTCTGGTAGACCGTCATAATATCTTAATGTTTATTTTTTTTAATTATTTATTTTTTTGTTTTTAAATTTTATCCAACAGTTAATTTTAAATACAGATCTCTAAGATTCTTTTGTAGAAAGTTAATGTATTTTTGTTTTTAAACATTATAAGACTAAACGATAAAAAAAAAGTTTTGAATGTTTTTAATACATTAAAAATTACTATAATTTTAGATAATTTTTCTCCATATACGAAAACATATGTTTTTTCATACATCAAGTGATATATGATTCAAATTCTTTAAAACATTTAAAATTTCTAATTTTAATTTGATCAAATATATTTTAAGTTCTCTAATGTCAAAGTCAAGATCAAAATAAAAAAATTTTTTTTTTTTTTTCAAATGCCCTTCTTCTTAGATAACATCAACGAAAAACTATTAAATTTTGTTCTTTTCAAATAAACTTGCATATGTATGAAGAATACAATCGTTCACATAACTTTTTTCAATGATGAAAATTCCTAAAGATATATTTTAAAACGAAAATTAAGTATGTACCTAAAAAAAGAATAAAATGAGTGACATCATCTTCACAATATATACTCCACGACAATATGATTTTACATATATAGATATCGGTTTTATTCTTAATATTGTAATATTGTATGTATTTTAACAATCATATAAAACAGTATCTTTTTTTTTTTTCTCAAACACTAAAAAAGCTTTTTTTTTGTTTTTGTATCAATTGTATTTATAATAAGAATGAACAATAAAAATATATTTTTTTAGATCACATATATTTTTCATTTTGCTGATTTGCTTATAGGTAGAAAAGTACTAAAGTCGTAGTACAGAGAATTGTCGTGTGTTTTCTGATACATTTATACATAGGTATATATATTACATTACAATATATATGTACATAGATATATTGCCCACTGTTACTAACCCAATAATCAACACGCTAGCCATTTAGCAGCCAACTCTATAAAATTTATTCAAAGAATTTTTAATAATTTAAATTTAGATACGAAGAATTAAAAAAATAAAAAATAAAAATAAAAAAGATAACACGAATAAATTACGCTGCCCTTCTTATATTGAATTTAACACACAAAAAAAAAAAAGAGCTTTCAGGTAGATATTAGACAAATAAAAAAAAATAATTCGCAATTTGTTGAAAATTTAGTCTATGAAGTACGTGTAACTTAATTATATAATTAACAAAAAAAAAAATTCATGTAGATATTTATTACCTTTTTTAAATTTATTTACTTCGATTAAAATCATGTAATAATTTTTATGTTGTACTTTTTATTTTTATATTATTTGTGGAATTTTTGTTTTTTTTTTATGTTTAAATTTTAGATTTAAATTTAACGACTTTTTCGAAATGTGATTACATTTTCTTCAAAATGTGATTTGTTTTGTTTACAATTATAAATTTAATTCAAAAAATTAATTTTAATTGATATTTAGTTGTTTCACAAATAAAAAATATTTAAAAAAAAAAAAAAAAAACATTATTATGTATATCAAAAAATTATATAGGTATAGGTAGATATAAGATATAATACAAAAGTAATAAATATATTATTAACAACAATTCACACAATTCAACACCATATGACGTCTAATTAAATTCTTTTTTTTTTCTTTTTGCAATTATTATTTAAAGCTTTTAATTTTTAGATTTATAAATAATAAATATTATGTATATGAAGTAAAAATATATATATGTATGTAATTATTTTAACTTGTAATCTTCTTTTTTTTATTTTATATAACTTTTTTTTTTTCAGATATAATTTTCACTTGAAAAATAATATTTTAATTACTTTTTTTGCAATTACCAACTATAAAATTGCATAAAATTTTATTTTCACTTTCATTATAGAATAATTGATCTAGATCAAGAAAAAAAAACAGTTATTCACATGTATTTTATTTTTTATTACATATTAGAATTTGTATTATTTTTGTCTTTCTACACTACCATCCTTTTTTTTCAAAAAAAAGAAACCTACAATCGAATTTAAAAAAAAAAAAAGATACCGTGATTTTAATTTGAAATTCAAGAAAAGACACTCTTGTTTTGAAATAACAAAAAAAATTAATTAATTAGAAAAAAATCCTTTTCTAAAATAAGAAAAAAAAAACTTAAATAACTATTAAAAATTTTTATTTAAATTTTTTTTTTTTAAAAAAAAGCTTTTATTTTTCTCACTGTACGGAAAATGAAAGCAAAAGCAAAAAAAAAAAAAAACACACGTCTCGAGGTCGAAACTGATTAGCAAAGAGCTAACTACTAACTTGGGCTCAATTTTCGCATATTGTGTATGAAAAATAGAAATTAAATTTACGAAAAATAAAAAATTTATATTGTATATGACAAAATCAAGAAGAAGAAGAAGCTCAATTTAAAATTGAAATATAAAAAAATTTACAGAAGAAAAAAAAAATTTTTACAAATGTATATTTTTCGCTAATACCGCGCGAATTTTTGAAGGTCAACCTCCAAGTTAAGATTGCGAACTGTTTTATGAGTTACGAATTATAATAGTTTTTTTTTTTTCGTTAAATAAAAATAATACAAATAACAAATTACGTACATAAATAAATACATTTAGTGTAATGTTATAATATAATAATATAAATAAATATAATATATTTATCTATCTGTAAATATATGTCTACATAATATACATATGTTTAAATGTAGATACATATGTTGTGAGTTTTAGCAAAAATTTAGGACACCATTGTAGGTACTTGTGTACAATAAAAATGTTTCTTTTTTTTTTTTGGCGGAAGCTAAAAGTGCCAAAAAAAGCTTATATTTAAGAAAAAAACATCATTTTTGTATCTATACATATGTATATCTATATATGTACACATATACATGATTAACTCGATTATGTGTATTTGTGTGTGTGATTAAAAATTTTTCGCATATGTATTTTTTTTTTAGGTTGATCTCCCTCGCGATTCTTTTTTCTTCTAATTTTATTTTGTAAAATATCTTTTTATTTTTATTTTTTTTTTTTTTTAATTTTTTGTATGTACTAATTTTTGCAAAAGTACTGAATCTATCTGAATGTTTGACTATATACTAGCTCTCTCTGTTGCCTTTTATTGCGTGTAATATTATTCGCATGTGGGTTGCTGGAGCTTCAAGTTTCAACAAATAAAATTGAATTTATAATATAGAGGAGGCATATTATAATATTATTATAGTGTGAATAGTAATGTAAATAACAATAAGCAGCAAGTAAGCACATTGTTTAAATTAATTTTAATTATAACTTTACATTTGCTATTTTTTTTTTTTCAGTTGAAATCCTTCACAATTTAATTTTCTTTTTTTTTTTTTTTTTGTTGTTGGTTGGGTTTATAGAGGGCATTTAGCAAAAAAAAAAAAAGTACATATGTATGTATGAATTTTATTGTCGATGTTCGTCATTGAATTTGAATTTTTTTTTTTTTTTTTTTTAAATTGAAAAAGTCAATAATTTTAGTTTGTAATATGGTCTTCTTTTTGTAATTTGATTGTTTTTAAATGTCATTGCTGGAAAGATTGATTAATTTTAAAATAATTATAAATTTGTCTGGAGAAAATTTAGTCTTAAAATCCTTTCTGAAAACTTTGAAATAACAAAATTTACCTACATATATAAATTTAAATAAAAAACGTAAATTTTATCAAGATTTGTTTTTAAAAATTAATTAAAATCGAATTACAATCCATAACCAATTTCAGAAGTGGAAAAGTACAATTTTCTACTTATTATTATTTCATTTAATCGTTATTTTAAAATATTAGAATATCTAAGCAAGTCTACTAACCTACTTTTATTAATATGTATCATGTACTAATAATTGGCAAAATAAAATATAAAAATTTGAGAAAGATTAAAAAATCAAATATATAATATTAAAATTCTCTAAAAACAGTTTGCTAATTCTATGACGTTTCAAATGCTTCCGTAGAACAAAAAAAAAAAAAAAAAACTAATATTGTAACTGTAATCTATTAAAAATTATTTACAAAATTTTTATCTTCAAATTGATTAATTACTAAACGAGAAGCAAAAAAAAAAAAAACAGAATAACAAAAAAAAAAAACAGAAAAAAACTTCAATAAATAAATTTATTTAATCGTTTATTTATATTGCTTCTATTTGTTTTCTTTACTGGAATTTAAAAATCATTCAAAAAAAAAAAATAAAAATTATCGAACAAAAATTCAATGAATGACCGAGATTATTTTTATTTTTCACATAAAATAGAACAATTTAATTTATTCAATACGTTTTGTTTTTCATTTTATTTTAAATTTTATTCAAAAAAAAAAAAAAATTTATAAAAAAAATAAATAAATAGATAAAGTGTGAACACATTATAATCTTTTATAACAGATTTTTAATAATATACATATTTTTTCATATTAATATACATATAGCTTTATAAAGCTTCTTTTATTTTATTTTTTTTTCATTTTTTTATTCCGCACATTAAAAGCTATAAAATATTGTAATTGTAATGTTGATGATAAGTCTATGATAATTTTTTTTTTTTAAATATAAATAGTATATATTCATATGTATATCTATATCTATATAAATTGTACAAGCAATTATATTACATTGATGTATATTAAGTAAGTAAAGTATTAATTAAACAGCTGATTACATGAATCTATCATATTATGAAATTGAGTGCGGTAGGCACCGGGTCTAAATTGCATGTGTGTAATAATCTCAATATAAATATTTGCATCTTGATAAGTATTTTTTTTTTTTTTACTTTTCAATAAAAAGAAAAAAAAAATACATAATTCAATATCATTTTTTTCGTGTAGATTTACTTTAATTGCTTATTTTATGGAATCAATAACATTTTTCAGTTACAAAGTATTTTTTATCATATTTTCAATAAAAAAAAAAGAAAAATGTATGTAATTTAACACTCGAATCAATTTTAGGACATTTTCATCAAAAATTCATATTGAAATTTAAATATCTCTGAACTTTGTAATCCGATAGATTTGAAATTTTTGGAAAATATTCTTTTCGCTATTTATTTTCTGTAAGAATCTTTTTGACAAGATTAGATGAGAGAAAAATTCTACCCTTGTCGCGAATTACAAGGCGCCACAAAAAAACTACGTGTCTCATACAAATTTCACATACTATTTTTTTTTATATTTTCATATAAAAAGATTGTGAAAATACTTCAAGAATTTTGAAACAAGCTTTCTTCAAGGATACTTATGAAAACAAAATGGATGTCAGTAGGAGAGAAAATAATGTTGTTTTAACAAAAACCGGTTCTTGTTTGCATTTTTTACCCTATAACTCTTGCTCTAGTAAGCGGATTTTGAACATTCGAAATTTATTTAGTATACAACCCTTCAAATATTCAATCCAATGGCCAAATTTGAATTTTCTACTCCTCCAGGATCATACTTTTTTTGTAAAAGAAACAAAAATGTCTACATTTGTAACCTTGACACTGATGGGCGTATATGAAATTTAAGCAAGATCGAAGTGTTAAAAGAGAAAAACAACAATAACAAAAAAATGCATAAAAATTATCAAAACATAATAGTTTTTATTTACACTGAAATTTAAATTACATATGAAAAAAAAAATACTAGAAGGTAGCAGTTTAGCAAAAATGAAAAACAAAAATTGTAATTTTACAAAAAAACATATACACACCCATTTTATTATTTATTATCATTAAATTTTCTTACTATATGATAATTGATAATATTGATTATGAACTAAAAAACTAAAAAAAAAACAAAAACAAAATAGTTGAAATTATTCAATAGCTTTAATAATATCGTGTGATTCTCATTAGCATACTACAGAATTATTTAGAGTTTGACATTTCAAGGTATTTGTAAGTCTAGAATATGGTATACGTAAAAAATAAAAAAATTATGAATGTACTTAAAGTTTATTTTTGTAAATATTACGATTTTGTACTCATTCCAAACATATTTTATTATTCTTATTATTTTTTGCCTAAACCTTAAACTTTAATTAAAATTATTACACAAACAAATCGTTTATTCTATAATATTACAAATTTATATTATACATGTATGTATGTATATAATAATTTTAAATTCTAATATTTAGAATATGAATAATTTGTTGTAATTTAATGCAATTTTATTGCAAAGTGTGAAGGTAAACATAAGTACAATAATTTGTTATCATATAAATTGAATAATTAAATGAATGCAATTTTAATTAATAATAAATAACTATATTCATTGTTATTACAATAAATATTGAAAAATAAAAAATAAAAAATTCTTGACATTCTAAATGAAAAAAAATTACTTTTAGAGATACTATTATTTTTTTTAGATACTTTATAGATTTGAAGAAAATGAAAAAAAAAAAAACAATATTTAAATTTTGAAATTTAATCAAAAATTGTTAAACTTAAAGTATGATACATAAGTTAGATACTCAAAAATTCTTAAATTAAAAAATCCATTCTTGTAATTTTTACGCATTAGGCATAAAAAAGTTAGTCGTGCCGGAAGAAATATTAAAAAAAAAATTAAATAAGAAACTTTAAAATATTTTAAAAGTTGTAAAGTTAATGTAAAACAAATTCATGTTACAAATTGCTTTTATTGTTTTAAGTATAAAATAAAAGATACCTCAAAAAGATACAGTAAATTCTTGTTATTTAACTAAGAAAACTTGATAAAACTAGTTCAGTTAGCATATTTTCTCTTTTACAAATTTTTTAATAGCTTAAAATTAAAAAATAAAAAAAGCAAAAATCCTTCTAGTAGACAATATAAATTCAAGTAGAAGAAATGAACGTTTTCGTACAGCCAGTATCTCTCTGTGAGGTTCAAGGTCGTTGAATAAATATTTCAAGAGAAATTTTTACGAAAAAGCAAACCAACATAGGGATCAGCACTTCAAGAATTAAATCCTAAACTCATAAAAAATATTTTATGGAAAGGCGCATACTGGAAACTAATAAGCTACAAATACAACCTCCATAAAAATTTTATTTATTAACGAAATAATTTAGATATAAAAAATTATGGTCTCAAAAAAACCCCAAAACTATTCCCAGACTGAAAAGAGGTCATCAAAAGATTCATTAAAAATAGGGGGGCATACTAAAAAGTATCACGAGGTTAAGATACTATTTTTGAGGTCAAAATCAAAAATTTTGGTTTTAAAAGACCGCGCACAAAAACAATATCTAATTCTAAATGTAATTTCAAGTGATGATTCAATTTTTCTAGTATGTTCGTATATTGATAATCTTTGAAAAAAAAATTAAATGAAAATTCCATCGTTTTTTTTCTTTCTAAAACAAATTAACAATAGTTCATTTCAAATTTTGATTCACTGTAATTAATGTGCCATAATATTACACAGTTTAAAAGATACTATAGGTACAAAAAAAAAAAAAAAAAAAAAAAAAAACAGCTTTCGTATTATTTATTTAGTCTTTTTTTTTTTTGACAAAGCTTACACGCGTTTTTTTATTTTATTTTTTTTAATTCTAATTTATTATTAATGACTGAGTGAGCAGAAAATACATTCATGAATATATGTATATAGGTATATGTAGTTTTTTTTTTCTAAAAAAGAAGTAAACATTTTTGTTGTTAGTAAATTGTTTGAAAAAAAAAATTTCTCTGCTTGTCTCTTTTACATTTTTATGTGTTTTTTTGTTTTTTTTGTTTTTTTTTACCTGTAATAATGTTTAAACAATAAGAAAAGATTATAATATAAAATAAGCAATAATAATGTACGTTACACCTATTTTATATATTTGCAAAAAAATAAAAATATTGTTCATAATATTCACAAGAGTAACAAAAACATCTCAGGTAAAAATTATATACTACAATGTATTCTCTTTTTTTTTGTTTTTTTCATTATTTCTATTGCTTGTAAAACCATTCCTGAATTCTGTTTTTTTTTTCTTTTCTTCTTTTCTTGATTTTGTCTTTCTTCATCTATTTTTTAAAATAGCAATGCCGAGAAATAAATTTAATTTATTGTATCTAATGTGGGTAATTCGTTTTTCATAGAGATGTGATCAAAGATCACGGATCGCGAATTTCGTGAAGGTCTTTTCCCTTATTGCGCATTCGCGTGCAAAAATCTTAATCAACAAATCAACCTCCTCCCACATGATACAATATAATGATTAGTATACATACATACATACAAATATATGATTATGTATATGTCTATCTATAGACACTTTTAAGTATCTACATATATGAAGAAAAAAACTTAAAAATAAACCTAAAACTTGTACTTATAATAAAGTTTCAACAACAAGCGGCATATAAATCGAGTCGAGTACCGAGGCCAATATTAGATAATGTATAAGCGTATAAATGTATAATATCACTATAAATTTTTTTTTTTATAACATATAAGAGAATATTAGACTAAATGAGAAATTTTTTTTTAAGATGAAAAAAAAAATCTTTTTACAGTAGATCAATATTACATTAGGGATTGGAGCTCTGGAAATTGAACAGCATTGAAAGCAAAGTAGAAAAGAAAATACAAAAAAAAAAAAAAGAAGAAAAGTTGTTTTTACTTGGGAGGGGTCATGGGGAATCTTAAAAAAGTTTTTAGTGAGCTGATACATACTTATGTATGCTAAGTTTTTGGGGCTTCAATTCAATAGCATTAGATATAGTAACATGTAAAATATATGAAAAAAAAAACAGATATCAGATAGACGCATATGGGCCAAGTTGCGCGCGCAAAACCAATTAAAAAAAAAAGTAAATTTAGGTTTTTGCAAGTTTCCTTGAATCGTTTTTTGTTTTTTCGTTCTTTTTTCATGTACCAAAATTTGAGTACAAACCAACAAAAAAAAATTAAGAAAAAAAAAAGTTTCTTAAGATGTTTACAAGCACATTCAGATTGATTTTTGCAAATATGTATACCGACTATATATATATACTTACACTTATTTACAGCTCCACCAATGTATGTATGTACATATGTATTTGAAAAGTAACTTTTTTTTTTATTTTGTTGCCGCGATAAAGTATATTAAAATGTAGATGTTAGATCGCTATAATATTTTTTTTTTTCTTGCTTTGCGAATTTTATTTTATATATATATTTTGTGCTCTTTTGACTTTGAAGATATGATGATGGTTCCATCATATTCATAAAATTTTCAAGTAACCTTTTATTGGAATGAACTAATTTTAAAATTTATAGCGCGTTTTATTTTGCTTACTTGCCAGAAGCTACATATGTAAAAATTTATATTTTTCATTAAATGTATCTTTTCTAATATATACAAAAAAAAAAAGTAAAAAAACAAGCAAATTACTAATACATAATGTGTTGTATAGATATTTATAACAAATGTAAAAAGGCATGCTTTTAAGTTGTCAAGTACGACGCCTATAATATAATATTCAAATAAAATTAAATGGCAAATTTTGCCTTGAAATGAAAATGATTATAAATTGACAAAAGTAATAATCAAAGTGTGACAAAATGATTGTGGTCAATAAATTAATGAATGAAGTAATAATATGCACATACATGTTCATGCGTTTGAAATTTGAACAATCTGTATGTGTGGTTTTTTTTTTCTTCTAAAATTTGCGTCTTTTTTTTTATATTTTTTTTTATTATAAATTAGGGAATTGTATGTAATTTAGAAAGTTTAGAAAGAATTTATAAAATAAATGATGATGTCATTTTTAAAATATTCTTTATTGTAAAATTTATGTGTGCAATTTAATTTGAATTTTTAAAGTTTCAATTTATTTGTTTTAGTCTTTTTGGTTTTTATATACAACTTCAGCATATGGGTCATGTTTGTAATTGTAAATTGCTCTTTTAAATTAAAATTGAATTAGAAATCAATAAAAAAACCGTGTTGAATGTTCAAGAAAATTCTTACATGAGAACACATGGTTATGAATTAGGTGACAGTGTCCTTATAAATTGAAAAAAAAAAAATTATTTACGTGGGAGTAGATCGATAAAATTTTATTCCTTTAAACAAGGATTAAATTGTTAGATATGCTGCGAACATGTAATATTTTTTTTTTAAAGTCATGGAGGATAAGGAAAAAACTGGAAAATATACACCAATTTTTATCACTAAAAGCTCGTTTAGTAGTTAAATTCGCGTAGATTGTACAAGATTTCAAAATTTATAGACAAAATATTGTATACATTTATGAACGTACAATTGATTGACGTTGTCTTCTTATTGAATTGCTAAGAGTATAATGTTTTCTGATGTATAAAACCTTTTCTCATGGTTAATTTTTGAATGTTGGTACGTCAAAACTTCAGAAAACAGTTCTACAAAAGACTAAGAATAATTTATAATAATTCTTAAGAAATGAAACTTTACTCAATATAACAATAAAACCGATGTATCTTTTTGTAATTTAGCACTTCAACCTATCAAAAAATTTCTAATCAACATTTTTTTCCTTTTTTTTTAAAAAAAAAAGTAGAAGTAATTTATCATAATTGAAAATAAATCTTATTTGTCATTTTATGAATTCTTTTTATCTATTAAATATTAAAGTATATAAGTATGTACAAATGAAAATTTGAAAAAAAAAAAAAAAAAAAAAAAAAAAAAATTATATTCTAAGCACACAGAGTTAACTGAATAAATTGAATAAAGAACACTAGGAGGCCAATTTATCGTAATATTTTTTAATGAAGTGCAATTTACGCAATTCGTTACATAGATACTTCAAATATAATCTAGGCAAGTTTTTTATTTATTTTTTTTTTAAATTTTTTATTTTAATTCAATTCAATTTTACAAATATGGATGCCTTTCAGATTTTTCGACAGCATACAATATATATAATAAAATGTAATAGATACATTATAGGTACATTCATTTGAAAATCAAGTTTTATTTTTCTGATTTCTGTGCGGGAAAACAGTTATAATCCCTTAACTATAAAATAATTTTCTCACATGGAAATACAACAAGAACATTGCATTGTATGTAATAGCACAGATGTGTGTTATCAAATGTTGCAATATTTATTGAACATATTAAATAAATGTGATAATGTAATGTGCATCGTCTGAATTGAAAGAAAATGAAAATTGAAAGAAAAAAAAAAATCTTGATTTTCAAATTATAATGAAGATAAAGTTATAAAGTATCTATCTTAAATCTTAAAAATTTTGTTAAATATAGATTTAAATATATAACTCTTTTTTTTTCTTCTAAATTTCTATGATGTGTATAGAATGCAAAATAATAATGACAACAAAGTTAAGTAACTGTAAAAAAAAAAAGAAGCTACTGTTGTTGTTTTTGTTACTACTGCTGCAGAACTGTTGATTATTATTACTAGTACCTAGTTATATATTCTCTTTCATAATGATTAAATCACTGTTGGTTTTTAAGAGGTAAATAAATGATCATTAATCGGTGCCGTTGCCGTTTATTCAAGACATTTATGGAATTTTTGTAGCTCCCGTAAAATGTACATATGTATATACTCGCGAATAATACGAAGATATTAGTTATACTATCTATGTTATGTGTATTATATAGAAACTACATATGTTGTATATAGATATAGAAAAAAAAGTATCTGCAGCATCAAATCTTTGTACATTTTCATATACATACAACACAGAAAAAAAAAAAAACAGTATTATTACTAGACTATAATCCGGGTTCACGCTTATTTTTGCAACAACTTTTATTCCTATGTAAGGTAAGGTTAGATTCAACGTACACACGATGAGGTAATCTCAAATCTCATACAAGGTAAGTTCGTTCATTTTTATTCGCGTTTATAATAAACCAACAACATTATATATACATATACATATGTATATAATAACAAACAACAGCAGCAACAGTTGGGGCCCTTTCACAAAAACAAGACAACATGTCCATTTCAAATTCTATTCAAAGCATTGTCAGTTTAACTATTATATTGCTATAAAGCTAAAAAAAAAAGTAATAGTAACAACAGGTTGAAATAAGAAATATTCATATTATATCTTTTACATATAGTACGTACATACGAGTATATGCACATAAAGTACCTATAACATTTTGTTGTGTGTAGAATTATAAAGCCTACTTACTTCGATGTACTTACTTACTATCTTTGCCAGTCGTATAACAGTGCAATTTATACAGGTAAGAAAAATAATAATAATAATATAGAATTAGATATAAAGTTTAATTTAACCGTGTGCGCGAGATTATAACGGACAGACGGCTCAGGGTCATCACAACAATTTTCAAATGAAACAAAAGTCAAGCGAACATTTTAAATGTTTTTTTACCTTTAAGAAGTTAACTACATTTTTTTTTTTTTTTTTCAAATGTTACTGTTGTTTGTTGTATTACCCACCTGAATGAGTAGGCTATATATGATTTTAATGCTCTTTAATATTGTTTAATACAATAAAATTAAAAAAAAAAAAAGGAAAAAGAAAAATTAAATAAATAAATAAAGAAATCTACCTATTTGATGTTCTTATAATGTGAATTTACAGCAGCATATAATATGTAGGTACATATAATTCACACATATGGCAATTCAAAATCGACTAACGATTAGCGTTAAAATTCGTAAGTATAATGGATGTATGGTGGTCGCGGTATATTTAATATTCGTACTAATATTATTTACCTTCAAACTATAATGGTACATGTAATATATTATATTAGATACTTATATGTATCTTTGTAACAGAACTTGGTACTGCGCGAATTATCTAACTGTTCCTCTTGCATGTTATATGATTAGTGCCGTTTATTTTTTCTTTATTTTTTTTTGTAATTTTTTTTTTTATATTTTTCTAATGTTATTTAAAATCTTAAATTTTAAGATTCCACAAAATGCAGTATGTATGTAATTTTTTTCTTTCTCAAAAATTTTTCTTTTTAACCAGTTATTTCTCTAATAGGTCGGTGGTCGGTTAACCCTTTTCCGTTTAAAATAAAATATTTGAAGGCTATAAGTCAATTATGTTACCATGATGATGGTGATGATGATAGAATATTATAGAAGTATAAATAAAATTTATACTATATACCAAAACTTGAGAAACTACTTTTTTTCTGTGATTTTTTTTTTTTCATTTTTACGGAAATATCTTTACAAATAATTTAATTGCAATATTATTACCAATCTTTTTGTATTCAAAGAAATTTTACATTAGAGTACGTATTATCATAACGTATGTTTTTTTTTTTTTTTTTTTTTGATTCAAAGAAAAACGGAAAGTCTAAGTACAATATATTTAAAAATGTATTTTCTTATAGCAACAATAATTTAACTCATTCTATTTTATGTTATTTTAAACTTGTTTTCCAGTAGAACAAGTTTAGTTATGATAATATGTAACAAAGATGTAATTTTTATTTCAATTTTAACATATGAATAATTATTGTAATATGTAAGTTCTATAATCCTGTTTTTCAGTATTCAAATTACAGTTACATACATTTATAAAATACAATTTAAGGGCTTATATGGATTTATCAAACAAAAATTTCATTGTTTTTATTTAAAATTTTAGGGGTCTTTAGCAGAATCTATTTAAAGTAAAATTAAAACTATGAAAAACAAATATGTATGTATCTGTTTTTATTTACAATAACGAACTGAGGAACAGAAATCTAATTTTTAAAAGAATCATACAAAGATCTAAAGATCTACCGTAGAATGGACAAAAGGCCTAAGTGCCATATACATACATACATTATATATTGTGCATTGTACGGTAGAGATGTATGTAAGCCCTTAAGAAATTTTTTCTTTTATAAAATAAAACTAGGAAATACATTACACACGGTATGTAATCCGTCTCGTATATGATGTAGATGGTACATATGTTATAATTGTACGCATATCTCACAACAAGGCTTAATGAGACCTCTTATAAAATTTAAAAAAAAAAAAACATTTTAAACTTTAAAATACAATTTAGACTTGAATTAAACTTGAAAAGGTTTTATTAATAATTTAGCCTGGTCAAAAAAAAAAAAACTTAAGTATTCCAAAAAGATAAAAAAGTTTCTATACTTTTAAATTTAACCCTCTCGATACAACAATAGAAAGAAAATGGGTTTTTTTTTTCAATCGAACAAAAAAAAGGTACATATGTAGATTTACTAACTGAAGCAAGCATTCATCAAATTATATATGTATCACAAAATACATATTATTTTATCAATAAATTAATAAAAAAAAAACGCTTATGTATCTATTTATCTAGCTTGAAAACCATAATGTGTATTTTATTTCTAATCAAACAAATTTCAATGACATCAAGATATTGAAAACATTTCGAATGTATTGATTAAATAATTTTAAACATTTATCATTTGAATGTGTAATTCAAAAAAAAAAAAAAATATTTTTTGCAACACATATTTGCACACACATTTCAGCGGAAATTTCATTTTCATTTTTTTTTTTTTTAAATTGATTGAATTGAGTTCATTATCGTTTAACCCTGGTATCAATTTTATTTTTTCAAAACCCAAAAACGACATTTTATTCTTCAAGTATCTTTGAAAATAAACACATTTTGCCTATTTTTTTTTTTTAAATTTTAAACTAAATTGAAAATAAGCCTTTAACGATCGAAATCGGGTATTAAAAGGGTTAATACAACTGCAAAATAATTAATAAAATTGGCCGAAAATCAAATTGTTTAGTCTTAATATCCTATCTAAAATTTCAAACTTAATTTGTTCTTTATTTTTAAGTTATACAATTTAAAAAAATATATCAATTATTCAAACAATTAGAATTTACACTTTCTTTATTTTAAAATGATTCTTTTTTTTCTTTCTAAAAATTAATTTTGACCTAATTTTTTTTCAAAATTTATATCAAGAAGATACAATTGTAAAAGTAACTGACTACTTTTATATTTAGATTAGACATGCAAAACATACGTTATACATAAAAAAAAAAACGGACTACTTTTTATTCACAAAAAAAAAAAAAAAAAAAAAAAATAAAAAATTAAATTCTTTACTAGAAAATGAAATGAAAATGATAAGAAAAGAGAAAACAGTATGCTTTAAACGTATTCAAAAGAACACAAAAATCCTTATAATATTGTTTTTTTTTTTTCATACTGTAAGTGGGTGCTTAAAGTTAGCTTTTTTTTTTTTGTTGTTGTATACATTTCAATTAGAAAGCAAATCAAAAGAACAAATTATGAAAAGAAAAAAACAGAAAGAAAAAAAAAATATTCGTGTTTCAGACATTAAAATATAAATAATTATATTTTTGAAGTAAAGATATTTTTGTGTTACAGTTTTTAATTTACTTTTGATTCCTTTTTCTTTTTTCATCTTTTAACATTTTGTTTTTTTGTTTTTTTCAAATGAACATTTTATTTTAATTTTCCAGACAAACAAGGGTTCTTTTTTTTTTTTTGTGAGTCTATTTATCAAGAAAAATTAACCACAACTGTTTTTTTTTTTCTTCTATTTATTTATTTATTTATTTTTTGTTTTACACGCATAAAAAGACAGAATGAGGGTAAAAATCTCTCTGACCTGTGTGTATAGTTTACGTTATGTCGCCTGTTGTATGTAAAATAAAAACGACGACAACAAATTTTCATTTAAAAAAAAAAATAAAAAAAATATTAACTAAATATTTCAACTAAAAATTATTTACTTTAAAAATACGCCTACGATAGAAATTTGCCTAAAATATTCTTAAAAGAAAATACTTTATTTCTACATATACATACATAAATACGTGAAAATATGAAATTTCATTAAACTACTTTATGTGTTTTTACTTTCACTCTAATTTTTCTATGTTAATTATTTTTTGTAATCAATGTTTTTTTTTTTTTTTGTATGCTTTTAATAATTTTTCTACATTAATTTTAATTTTAAATATGCATAACATTTAAAAAAAAATAAAAAAAAATTAAAAAGAAAGAAAAGTAAAAGCGGATGACATTATTTTTATTTTTGTTTTCAATGTAATTTCTTTTTAAATATCTATTCTTATTTAAATACTATTTAATTGTTCTTATCCTAGACATGTTAAGATTCTTTCATTCTTTTTTTTTTAAATTTTTTTTTTGTTTAAATTTCTTGTTGAATTGTTGCTGCATTATATTAGGATTTTTATTTCGCCCCCTT
This sequence comes from Bombylius discolor, assembly GCA_939192795.1. Classification (NCBI taxonomy): domain Eukaryota; kingdom Metazoa; phylum Arthropoda; class Insecta; order Diptera; family Bombyliidae; genus Bombylius; species Bombylius discolor. The sequence goes on along the minus strand of OW584241.1, from coordinate 12,280,487 downwards.
ATTATTTATTATATTGCATATTCACACATCACAAAAAATATATATGTACAATATGTGAAATAAAACAACAACAGAAAAAAAAAAAATAAAATTTAATAATTTATTATTCAAGAATTTTATTTTGAGGGAAAAGTAAATTTGAAAAAGAAAATGAAAAAAAAAAAAAAAGATGTAAAAGCACACACATTATTTTTATGTACATATGTATTTATATATGTATGTATATTCTCTGTATTATATACATATATTTTTATTAATTTTTGTTACTTGTCTAAGCATAAGAAAATTTATTTTATATTTTGTATTTTAAATTTTGGATTAGCTCCAGTACTTCATCAACACATTTTACTTTATATATTAGCCAATATACATACTGTATGTATATACATATCTGAGATACTACCTATATATCTGCTATCACTATTATATATAAACATTTATATGTTCTTTTTTATAACATACATAAATACGTTCTCATATTAAATATTGTGTTGTACATATTACGTGAGAACACTTAAAATTTATGAAACATTTATTGTTTCATTATTATTTTTTCATCATCATTTTTTTTATTTTTTAATATTATTTTTATTTATTTTTTCTTCCTTCTTGTCTCCTAATTGTATCTTTTATAAGAACAATTCAGTAATTTTCATGATCATTTTCAAAAAAATAAAAATAAAAATATATATTCTTACTTGTTTTACTTTCTATATTTTCTCTTTATTTTTTAATTTATTTATTTTTTTCTTTTCTTTTCTATTTATTTATTTATTTATTCATATTTTGTATTTTTTTCCGCTTTTTTTTTTTTTTTTAAATTTTTATCGTCATCATATGAACGTTAAATTTTATAAATTGGTTCTCATATATTTTCTCAATTTAAAACATTTCATTTATCTTATTGTTGTTATTGTTCTCGTTTGTTTTTTTTTTTTCTTTTAGGCTTTATTTTATGATTTTCTTTTTTTTTTTAATAAGTTTTCCTTCCGGTTATTTTTTATATTCCAATTTGATTTATATAATTTTAAAATGTAACAGGTGTTGTAGCTTAAAAAAAAAATTTGCAATATGAAATGATCGATTAAAAATTTCATGAATAAAATGAAACACGTATACTAGAAAGTTTTTGGCGTTGTGTGTTGATGAAAAAATAAGGGATGAAAAGTCTTCTATTAAGATTTTTATGATGACTTTTACTTTCTATTATTCTATTAAAGAGAATAAAATAAATGATCTCAACAAAAAGACACACTGAAATTTAGGTAGTTTGTATTCTTTCACTCGTAAAACACATGCAAATCACTCCAGCTTTAAAATCCTTCAACACTTTATAAAATAAAATTGATGAAATATCAAAAGAAATTTTTCTGAAGTTTCCTTCAATTTCTTCTCATTTCACCAAACTTTAATAAATATTCTTCTGAAAGTGATCTTAATCAGTTCACTTTGGTGATCTTTTTGAAAATGGTGTTCCTAAATTCTTTAGCAAAAATGAACCGATAATGAAGTGTATTCATCAAAATACAAAATATTGTCATTTCTTCAAAATGGAATATTCCTCGTTTCATAGAGTGAAAAAAAATTAAAAAAAAAAAGTTGTACAATTAAAAGTAAAAAAAAAGAGAGGACATTTGAAAGGACAAAAATTTTATACATATGCAGTTCATCTTTGTTGATCTTCAGTACCAGTTTTTTTGTTGGAAATTTATACGTGCAAAACTAAATAAAATGCAAAAAAAAAAAAAAAATGATCAAGGATCATACTGATAAATTAAATATTACACGTAATTTCATAATTTTCGATTCATTTGAATAAAAATTCCTTAATATTTGTTTATTTGAAAAAACTGAATGACACAGCACATTTTTCATCTTAAAATTTTATTTTTATTTTTGGCAAATAAAATTATAGTTTTGCAAAAAAAAAAGAAGAACAAAAAAAAAAAAAATAAAATAAAAATTATTAACTGCATCTACTTAATTTTTATAAGAGAAACACGTTATATTTTGGAATGATTACACAATATCCGGTTATAACTGTTCAAAATTGAAAAATACAAAAAGAAAAAAAAAAAGAAATGTAGACAAATAATATGAAAATTACATTAAAATAAATAAAAAGCTTTTGCCAAGACACAAATCTCTTTTAACTATATAAAGTACATTTTACATATGTATATAAAATAAAATATTTATTTTAAATGTATCTCTTATAAAATTTTATTATGTAGTTTGCGGTGGACATTATGAGGGACATTTTTGTATATTTTTTTTTTTTGAACGCATCAAAGTCTAAATCAACATGTATAATACATTAATTTTATTACTATTTTTAATGTGTACTTATTAAAATATTAGATTAAATCAAAAACATATGTGTTCTTTAAAAAATTATAAATTAAAATTATTTTTTTTTTTTTATGTTGATAATTTTATAACTGCGTAGTAAGCAATTACGCGATGAAGGAAAATAAAATAAAATAAGGAGAACAAAAAAAAAAAACCATATGAAATTTGTTTAGATTATATGAATTTTTTTTTATTATTATTATACTAAATTTTCTCCTAAGATTTATTAATGAAATGTAACGAAAAATATTTAATGATCTACACTTTCTAAAAAAAAAAAAAAAAAAAAAAAAACGCCAAAACTAAATAAATAAAAAAAGGTATTTTATAATAACAATTTTTTTTTTTTCTCATAAAATTCAAATAAAATATAGGACAGAGAAATTTGAATTTTAAAAGAAAAAACAAGAAAAGATAATTACATACATCATACATATTTCATAGTTAATCGATCGAATTGAATAACAAGAAAAAAAAAAAAAACGAAAATTTTTGATCACCACAAACCCTCCAGTCCTACTATATGATGTACATATATATATATATTTACCTACATTCTGGTCAATAACTTTTTTTCTAAATTTTTAGGTTGCGATTAGTACATTAATAATTTTTCGCATCATGGAATCTAAGATTAGCGAAAATTTTAAGTATGTTTCTTCATAGATACAAATTTCTGTTTTTTTTTTTCTTTTCGTTTTTAAATCTTTTCTTCTATACTTGTTTTTTTTTTTTGTTGCTTCAAAATTTTATACTCGAAAATGAGAAATTTATTTGATTTACTTTACAAATAAAAAATGTATCTACAATAAAACAGTTACATATCCAAATTCATAATAATATAATATCTAGTTTAGTATATAAAATATAAAGAGATGATAGAAGAATTAAGAAGGGAGTGCCTGACTACAAGGCGTTGTCATATTTATTGGAGATTTTTTTCTTCTTTTCGCACAAGAACTAAACAAAAAAAAAAAAAAACATTTGACCATAGACCTTGAATAGGCACCCAAGTAAAGCAATATTGCAAACGATGAGATAAATTTTCCTCTTTTTTTTTCGTTCTTTTTTTTTCCTTCTTCGCTTTTTTTTTTTCTTCAATTTTTTTTTTTTTTTTTTTGAAGGTGAATGAACCATTTGATGTCGAAAATGTGGGAAATTTATTGATCGGCATTGAAAAGATTGACTAAACTGACTAAAAAAGATATTTACAAAAAACAAAAGTATACAACTCATACATAAAAAAATTACATACATATAGGTATTTGCCGCTTTGCCATGTGCGGGCCTTGAGCTTTACATGTGCGATGATTAGCCCAAAAAAAAAAAAACTTTATATGTATTTTATCTGCCATTTAAATTACACCATTGTTACTTTACTTGCAAAATATTTTCGATGATTTGAATTGTAAAAATTTGAGTTTATATAGGTACATACATATGTTACACGTGTTTTGTAGAATTGACGATATTAATTTATTTAATTTTTTTTTTCGGTTTTTAGATTTAGAACTACAAAGTTTTTGAGAAAAAGGTTTTTTAAAATTGTATTTATAAAAAAAAAAATAATAATTTCATTTAAAACACCTATCAGGTATTTTTGGGATATGTGTGTATAGAAGTAAGGAAATTTATTTTGTTGAAAACACTATTTTTAGCTTAAATTATAATATTGGTTGACGTAGGTTCAAAACGTTTTTTTTTTTTTTTATGATTAAAAAAATTGGTTCTTGGATATATTTTGTCTTTCGAAAAATTAGTTCATATTTAAATATTCCACACTATAGAAATTTCAAATTCGAGACGTACATATACTCGTACATTTTTCTTCTTAAATTTAAAATAATTACAAAATAGCATGAATTTGAACATATGGCATTAAAAAATTAATAATTTTTTTAATCTTATCAAATTGTATGTATATGGTGTTACTAACTGGCTATGATTAAACAATAGAAAAAAAAAAGAAAAAAAAATGAACTCAATTCTTCTAAATATGTACATATAATAGAAATTTCAAAGGTATAATGAAACTATATTAGTTAAAACACCTGAGTACTTATTTAAAATAAAAATAAAATGAAACACAAAATCTGAATTTTAAATTGACAATAACATTAATTTATAAAATTAACACTTAATTATCTGTGTAAATATAGGTAGTCTGAATTATTTGAAAAAAAAAAAAAAAAAAAAAACAATATTGTATTTCAAATTTAAATAAAAAAATTAATATTAAAATCACCATTCTAACATTTTATGTTACATTTCATTATCAAATATATGTATGTATGTATATTTATATGTGTGTGTTTTTATCATGTATGCTCGTATATAGAATATAACACAGTACATATATACATATATATTATTAAATTTTTTGCGATCATTGACCTAAATTAAGCACACATTCTTACAGAAAAAAAAATTTTTTTTTTCTTTTTGTTTTGTTATAATGCCTAATTATTATTATTTTTTTTTTTTTCATATGAGTAGTATTTGCATAACAGAAAAACATACAATTGTAGAAAACAATAAATAATTCACAGAATTAAAAAATAAATGAAATAGATACATTTTATAATTGTTTCCATGGCTACAAAAAAAAAAAAATTATATTTGATGCAAAAATTTCAATATTTTCCAAAAAAAAAAAAAGTATTTAAAAAATTTGATTAAATGAAAAAGTCAAAAAATTTAAAAATTTTACTTAAATATTGTAATATGCGTAAGAAATCTAACAATAACCAATAATATAATTTTTTTTATAACGTATGACATTTAATCATTATAGAAAATGAAAAGCAAATATGTATCTAGTTGGTAGATATTTTGAAAAACAAAAAATTTGTACATACAAATCAAAATAAAACAGATTATTTTACACATATGCATTGTATTAATTATAATTTTTTTTATTGAATATACATATATGTAATTGAAATTATTGTTGTCATTTTTATTTTCAACTTTTATTTCATTTCAAAAAATTAAAATTACTTGAAAAAAAAAACAAAAATTTGAAATTAATTATGTTTTTCTATCATAATTTTTTTTTTTTTTGTCGAATTTTATAATCAACCAAATCCATATTTAATACACGTTCATAATGTGTGAACACATATACATATTATTTTTGCATGAAAATATATTTTTTTTTTCTTTTTATTTTTACATAAATCTCAAGGATTTGATGAATTTATTTTGTTTATTTTCGTTTGTTTTTTTTTTCTGTCAAAGGTTTTGCAACTTACATAGATAATAAATTAGAAAAAAATATATATAAATAAATATCATCAATAACAAAAATAAAAAATAAAAAGAAAAGAAAGTCAACTGATAAAATTTTGTAAGGGTCATTTAAAAAATAGAAAACGTACATCATGATAAATTGTTTTTTTTTTTCTACAAGGATGATGATCATTACCAGTTTTCAAATAAATATTTTAAATTAAATATGCATTTAAAATTAGTATTTTTTTTTTTTTTGTAAAAATGAGAAAAGCACATGGAATAATTAAATTAAAAAAAATAATTTCAACAAATTAAAAAAAAAAAAAAATTTTTTAATGTGTTTTCTTCATCTTAATTTTTTTTTCTTACAACTTTGTTGATGAAATATTATAAGAGTATGTAGATATGAATATGTATTTCTAATTTAATGTTGTTTTGTTGATTTAAAAAAGTGTGCTAATAAAATATTTAAATATTCCATCATTAGGTTTTTTTTTTCTTTTGAATTTTCATATTAAACCGGTTAAATATATATCTATTAATTAATCGTCTTGGTTTTAGTTTTTAAAAGATACTTGGTCTTTTTTTTTTTATTGTTTTCTCAATTTTTTTTTTCTCCTCTTCTTTTTTTTTTTTTTTGTTGTTGTTTTGTTTTAATAAATACACGTTTTATTGTACATATTATGATTGAACGACCTTCTTCTATAAGAAATATAATATGCGAAATTTACAAAAAGCCTTGGTTTTGCAAATATTATTATTTTAATTTTTAATTTATTTTTCTTGTCTTTCAAATTCTTTTTTTTTTTTTTTTTTGTTTTTTTATTGAATATTGTCCTTGAAAGGTTTTGCAAATTGTCAAATTGACCTTTAGAAAACAAAATTTACAAAAAAAAATATATATATATATATTTATATGCGCTTGTTACCAAAGTAAATTATGCAAATGAATAAATATAAAAAAAAAAAATTATATCTAAAATTCACAAACTAAAATTTGGCATTATTGTTTATTTTTTTTTTTCCTTTTTTTTTGAATGTGATTAAAAAAATAAATATGTTTTTGTTGTTGTTTTAATTTTTCTTTAAATTAAGATAGTAGCTTGCATTTTAAATGCGACATTTTGACAAAGATGTATGTACTTACATATATATATATATTTTTTTAATGTTTATTTTTGCAAATTGAGAAATAATAAAATATATAGGTAAGACGTAAGGAAAAAGTAAATGAAAAAAAAAAATACTATAAGTAATCGGCGCATAGAAATATAATCTAATACAAACATGTATACTAAGGTACCAATCTATATATATTTTTTTTCACATTATGAGAAAAAAACAATTTTTATATTTGTATATTTACGTGACAAAAAAGCAAAATTTATCTATCAAGGCTCATAGGTTTATGTTGATTGACTACTAAACACCTGAATAACTATAATATATATGTATATACTCAGCTATACATATAAAAATATATTTGTACGACTATACATCGTCGTATTAGAGGGCAGACATATAGGTAAGTATAATATGGGAACGGTTTTGTATAGACAACATGGCCATTATGTAAATTAATATACTTTTTTTTTTTTTCTTTATTCTTTTGTATAGTCATGTCTTTTTTTTATTTTAATTTCAAACATTTTGGTAGTTAATTGTTTGCAAAAATGTGACAGTAATGGTACACAAAAAATTAAAAAATTTAAAAAAAAAAAACTTCTATGGTAGTAACAAGCTTTAAAATTATTACTTTTTTTTTTTCAAAAAATACAAAATGAAAAAAAAAAAAAAAAGAAAATTAACATAACATTGCTTTTTTTGTTGTTTTTATAATTTTTTTTTTTGTGTGAATATTAAAAAATTGAAAAAGTATTAATTTTTTTTTTCCTTTTTAATGCGTCAATAAATTTTTGCAATTTGTTTAATACATATTTTTTATGCAGCAACAGAACATTAAAAAAAAAAAAAATAAGTAAATAGTAAATGTAAATATGGGAATTATCTAAAAAAAAAAATGTTCAAGAGAAAAAAGAAAAATTAAAACATAAATTTAAGTGTACAAACGAGTTATTGATTTATTCTTTATAAGTGTTGAATTTAAAATAATAAATAAACAATAAAAACAAAAAAACTTTAGATAGACGCAGAAAAGAAATTTAGTAATGTAGATGATATTTAAATATTTCCGTTTGGGAAATCAACATACATATACCTAATTTAACTTTATTTTACTTCCGGGTTTTCTCTAGAATTTTTTTAAATCACACGTAAAATTTTGTACAGTTATTGTGTCCTTTTAAAAAAGAATAACTTATTGTTTGTATAGCTTTTGAAAAGGCTTTTATTTTATACAGGGTGGCGTAAAAATACATTTCATATTTCATATTGGAAAATCTTTTAATATTGGATTAATTAGAAATTTTTTGTTATTATGAATTAAACTAGAAACATGAGAATTTCACTGTTCATGGATCGCTACATATTTCAGGGAAGAATAAAAATTATTACACTATATTAAATTTGAGGAGGCTGTATCAGTAGAAGACACTAGGGGATAGGGAAGACCAAGAACAGCAAGTTTGGTCGAAAATTTCCAATATGTAGATACATAAGTGAAAGTGGTCGTGAAGCATCATTTCCACTTGGAAGCATTTTTCCGTTATAATTAAGTCACGTTATGTATAACATATTCTAAATTTTTTGCAAATAATTTTTTGATTTTAAAAGCTAATATGTACTAAAAAGGATATCCTTACGGTATTTTCCTGTTACAGTTTATAAAAAAATTCTTTTCATCTTTGTAATTCTCACAACAATTTAGATTATAATTTTAATAATCTTTTACGATTTCATACAATCAAATTGGTGATTAATTAACATTCTACCAGTTATATTAAGATATACAGTATGTATTCCTAAACGTAATATTGCAAATCAATCATTTCATATATGTAATACATAAACATTTAATTTGAACTATTTCCTGTTAAAAAAAAAAAAAAACAAAAATAGGTATGTATGTATTATATTTTTTTTTCTATCCATTTCCGAAATGATTACATACGCGTAAAAAATTCTTCCTGAACAGGTAAATAATTTATATTTTTGCATGTAATTTGTAATTTCATACAATTAATTGCAATTTTAACTAGTTGTTTTTCTCTTATTTTTTCTTTCTTTTTTATTAATACAGAAAAAAAAAAACATCTTTACAAAACATATATGTATGTAGATATGTAGCTATTTAATATGTAGTCGGTATATGTATATAGAAAATTGGTTCATCAATATAAAATCTATTTATGTAAGTACGTAACATAGTAAGAAGAAAAAAAAAAAACAAAAAGGTACCTATATACTACCTATCAACTACCGTAAATTGTAAGACAACTGCATCAACCGCTAAAAAAAAAAAACATACATAACAAAATAAAAACAAATTTTAATCTTTTAAATTGAATGAGGAGAGATTCTAACTATAATCAACCTGTTAATCAGCATCTTTTACAAGAAAATACTAACTAACTATAAACATTAAAATAATGCTATATGCATATCTGGCTCGTGTTAACTGTTTACTTATGAACAGCTAAAGAAAACCGACAATCACCATGATGGCAAAATATTGTATATTATATACATAATGTATATACATAATTATTATGTTATTATTTACTCATTTATTGTACTAAATATTCAGGTGAGTTATATGCACATTTCTATATATCGTAGTATATATTCATATATTCATGGATGTTGATATATTCAACACAATATGCATTTTATCTCTTTTGATGCATTCAACCAATATGTACGATTTGTTTTATATTATCGAATGTATCTTTCTGTTATCTTTTGTGGTCTAATATATAAATATGTATAAATATACAGGTACATATATACATATTTAGTTTGGGGTCGATACTTTTGTTCTAATTTTTTATGGCTCGTTTCCCTTGGTATAACTTATTAAACTTTAAACAGGAAAAAAAATAATAATAATAAAAATAACAAGAAATATTATAAAAACAAGAAAAAAAAATAAATACAGATGTTATATATTACACAAGAAATCTTGAAATAAACAAAACATTGGAATTCCATCAAATATCTTTAACTATATTCTATTTTACGTAATAAATAACGCATATTATTTTGATCCCTATACACATAATATCTATATACATAGGTATGTACACATTTTTTATATAAACATATGTAGACATAAACATACATTGATTTTATATTAATAAAATTTATTAAAATAATTTATTTAAAAGAAAATTTATTACAACTACTAATTAACTTAACTGTTACCATCAATTTTAAAATCTATCAAAGTTCATTTATGAAAGGAAGCAAAAATGAATTAAAAAAAAGAAATAAAAAAAAAAACAGAATAATAATAACAAGAGGAAAAAAAATATATACATATATAAGAGTACATAATAGTATTCATGTAAATTGTAGTAGATAAATTCATAGTAGGCATCTTAATTAAGAAATAAAATTCACCTTTCATCATGTTTTTAATATTTTTTCATTATTGTAAAAATTTGAAAGGATATTTGACTTAATTTACACTTAAGATAAATTAGATTGTAGATACTGTTGTTGTTACTGCTATTTTTTATTGTTTTTTTTGTTTTCGCTATATAATACAACATAATACTATTTGAAATAAAACAAGAAAAAAGAAAAATTATTAACACATACTTTTATAATGTGTGTGTGTGTGTGTGTGTGTGTGTGTGTTGATAAACGTACATATGTAAGTAATACCGTAAATTTTTGCTATAATTCAACAACGGTGAAAAAGAAAGTTTATTAATTTTCTTAAAGTTTTACAGTAATTTTTGAGGAAAAAAAAACAACAACACATATTTCATCATCATCTTCTTCTTTTATTATTATTATTTTATTTATTGTAAAAAAAAAAATTTCTGTGTTGATTTCTTTTATGAAAAATTTAATAAATTAGAGGTTTTCCAATTAACAAAAAAAAAAAAGAAGAAAAAGGTTTTACGAAATTATGTTATTTGCGGTATGGAAAATTGAAATTTTCAATTTTTTTTCTTTTTTTTTTTCAAAAATGAAGAAAAGAAAAGTACATGCATGTGTATTATCATCAATATTTATTTCAATTTATTAATATAATGCAAAAATTGAATAATTTATTTTATATTTATTATAAAAAAAAAAGAAAAAAGAAAAAATATAAAGAGAAATACATATTATTAAATGGCACGCTTCATAAATGAACTGTAAATATCTGCGGTTTAAGATTATTATTTAATGTCAATTGAATTGATATTGACACTTAAAAAGCACTGTTGAAAATATGTATGTATATACAACATAATACTCAATTACCAGTTATAACAAATGATGTATCTTTTCAGAAATAATGTTCCGCTTTTTGAGAAAACAAAAAACAAAAAAAAAAAAAAGAAAATATATCATTTTTTGTTCCAGAGCACAAGTTATCAATTCAAGCCTAATTTGATTTAGAAAATAAAAACTATCTAAGAAAACGGATTCCAAAATTGATTTTCAATTGAAAAAAAAAATAATAATAATAATAATACATATAATATAAATAATGAAGTTTAGAGTAAAACTTTTGTGTGTTTGTTTTTTAAATTAAATACATACAAAAATGAAGTATGTATGTAGGTTGAGATTAAAGATCAATTCATGTTTTTTTTTTTTTTTTCATTGAAAATCAAATTAAAATTATAGAAAGGTGTAATATTTACTCATAAAAAGGATATGTTGATCTTTAAAGAAAAGTATTTAAGTATTTACTATGGTAATTGAGAAAATTTTTGAAATCAATTTTGAAAATTACTTTTTCTTTTTAAATAAGTCTTTTTTTTTCAAAAATATTCAATCAAAGAATTTTTTTTTTTTTTTTTTTTTGAATTTTTTCAACGTCTCAAAAGTAAAACGGAAAAAAAAATTAAATAAGAATTTACGCTTTAAAAAAAATTACATAATAAATATTTTAAATTTCTAAATAATAAAAAAAAAAAAAAAGAAAAAGAAATACAACAAATTTCGATTATATTTGCTGTAAGCTTGTACAGTAAACAATTTAAATGAAATAAATACTTATTGGCTGTATTAAAATATATCACTCCACCCAAAATTTTCTCTTGACCCAATTACGTTATCAATTCAATTTTTGATTGAAATTTTAAATTTTTCGAAATGAAAAAAAAAAAAAAAATATGTGTTTAGATAATGCATAAAAATATTTTTATATTCATATGAGTATTGAAAAAAGAAAACAACTAAAAAAAAATTGTATATATGTAACATCAAAGTATGATAATTTAATATATACGAAGATATATTTTTTTGACAAGCTTTATAAATTAAAAACAAAAAGAATTATTTTGATAAGAGATTATGCATTTTCTTATCCATTCATAAATCTCAAAAAATAAAGTTTATTTTAAAAAATTAAAAAAAGAAGTGTATTTTCTCCAACGGTGCAATTGGTTTTTTTTTTCTCTTGAAAAAGTAAAGACGTTGGAAAAACAAAAAAAAAATATCAATAAAGTGGTTGATAAAATTTTTTTTTGGATTCATTTAATCAAAAATCTTTTGACGTTTTATTTTCATAGAAAATTTCATGCTTTATTGTTTTTTTTTTTTTAAATTTTCTCTTCCTGTTTAAATTTTTAGAGAAAAAAAATAAACATACTTAATAAAGATGTTAAAAATGATTAAAAAAAAAAAAAAATAAGACAATGAAAAAATAATTAAAAATTATAACGATTTGATTGGTATATACTTTTACAGAAGTACAAGGTAATTTTCAAATTTTATAAAATATACGATAAAATCTGAATTTTATCAAAATGCAAAAAAAAAAAAAATAAAAATAAAATAAAATAAACCGCTACACGTAAGGAAAAAAAAAAATTCAAAATGTATAGAAGGTGTAACAAAAGAAAAATTTCTTTCTTTTCTTTTTTTTTGTGCATTTTATTTTGCAAAGTTCTAGTACCTTATTTAAAACATTATTATAAAAAAACAAAAAAGTGGTAAAATAACTGAAATTTTAAATGTTAAAATTCAATTCTGTGAATAACATAAATACGAGATTTGAATTTTGATTTTAAAAAGTTAGATCATCGCCCTAAAAAAAGAAAAAAAGATGTTGCTTGTGTGTTTTTTTGTTATTGTTGTTTTATTTTGCTTGACTTGCAATTTTGGAAAATTCATTTTTTTTTTCCAACATAAATAGTTTAATGTGAATATTGTGTATTTTTTTTTTTGTTTTTTTAATTTGTGAATCAATACATAGGTACAATCAAATTTTAGCTTTCTCTCCAACAAGACAAAAAAAAACAAAGATAATATACAGTGCAAAAAAAAAAACCAAAGGAAAAAAAATTTTATAAGAAATAATTTGTATTTTGAAATCACGAATATTTTAAAGGGTATAAAAGATAGATTTAGAGGTATAAAAAATCAACCTTTATAATGTAAATTGGTTTTTTATTTTTCAAATTTTGTGTGTTTTTTTTTTGCTTTATTTTATTTTCGCAATTTAATCTTCTTTTAAGTCGTAAATTCAATTTCTCATGGCTATTATAAAAATGTATTTAAATTAGCAGAGGTCAATAATGAGCAATTTATGGAAATTTTCTAGCACAAATATAAAAAAATTTAAATAGTAGAAATTTTGAAGAAAAAAAAAATAATATCATACAAAATGATAAAACAAACAAACGGAGATATTTTGACTTTTTTTTCTTTTCTTTTTCAAATTTTATATATTAGGTTTTTGAATGAAAGAAATGTGATTCAAAAATATTTATGTATGTACCTAAATTTTTTTTTATTTTTTATTTTTTTTTGCTAAAGATGTTGAATATTATTTTTAAATTAAAAATAAAAGTAGGTTACAGACTTTGTTGATACCTTTTTGGTTTTTTTTTTCCTTTAAAATTTAAATAATTAAATTAATATTCATCAAAAAAAAAAAAAAAAATAAACAAGAAACACAAAAATTTCATAAATGAAAATAGAAAAATCAACCTAATTCCTTGGAATTTACAATAAAGTGGCCATTCGATTTATAATTTATTTTTTGGATGATATATCTTTGGAATTTTGTCATATGTCTTTTACAAACTCATGATATTACAAAATACATACATACGTTACATATGTACTTATATGAAAAATTGTTGAGAAATACTTCATTTTATAAACAAAAAACATCACTTACAGAGCATTGTTAGCAAAAAAAAAAAACGAAATTTATATTTGAGTACACTTTTCAGTACAAGTATCCTTAAATTTTATTATTTACTATTTTCTCTATTATTATTATTATTATGTGTTTTGTAGTTAGTTTTCTTTTTATAATTTTAAAAGATTTTGAATTTACACAAAACAAAATTTTTTTTTTTTTTTGTTCAAAAAACAATTTGTACATTTTTAAGTATATGTATATTTCTGTATCATTTTCTATCTTTTTATATCTTCTGATTTATAGTTATGACCAAATAAACCTACTTTTATGATGATTTTCAAAGTTTAACGAGCCGAAATAAGTAAGAATGTAAATTTATATGTATGTATACCTATATATGTATATTTCTATCCTACTACCCACTCATTTAATATAAAACTTCTATATAGTTCGTACATACTTGTATATAAGTATATAATATTCAAAAAAATTATTATTACATGTTTCTCATCAGAATTCAGTATCAACACAAACTTCCTTTTTTGAAATGTTACTTGTATTTTATATATACTTGCTTAAAAATTATACTAATCTTACAAGGTATTGTTTAAGATACTTAGAATAGTTTTCAGAATCACTATTTTCTATTCAAAACTTTTCATAGTTTTATTTGATATAAAAAAAAAAAAAGTAAATAAATAAATTAAAAAAAAAAAAACAGTAAAAATAAAAATAAATAAAAGTAAAGCTTTTTAGTTTTGAAAACTATGAGAACGTATTTACATAATAAGTATTTGTATATGCAATTTTTTTTTTCTTTTTATTTTCTGTTTTTCTATTTCTTTACTTTCTTTTGACCCATTCCTTACACTTTATAAGCTTAGTTTCTTTTTATATTTAATTTTAGAGAACAGGAATGTAAGTATGTACTTACTAGACGATTTACAGTGTTTGGAATAATGATATGAGATGAATTTCAAATAAAATGAGAAGTAAAAAAAAAATTAAAATAAAAATAAATAGAACAAAACTATAATAAGAAACAATAAAAAGGACATTATAAAAATACAAAGGATGATATAATCTTCAAACAATATAAAAGTTTAGCCTTTTACATTATTCGGTAAACTTTTATATCATTTAACTGAATATATACTTTTAACGGTGTAAGTATAGTTCACTATACTATATACTTATTATGTACTTTTTCAAATATTCTTTCATTCAATTTGAATTGTATTTTGAAAAACGAAAAACAAAAAAAAAAAAACAAAATATATGTAAATAAAAAAGTTGATTTTTAGTTTTACTTCCTTATGTAAATTTAAACTAAAAAATAAAAAAAGGTTAACTTCAAAGCGATTATTTAAAAATTTGAAATTTTGTTTGGAAATAAGATATGTACAAAAGTCAGGTGATTTTAGATTTTTATTTAAAATTTTTAAACATTATTTTTAGTTTTGAAAAGAAAGTGAAACAAACAAAAAAGAAAATAATTAAAAAATGTCTTTTTTACCAATACATATGTATGTGTAAATACATAAAAATGTTTTCTTCTTTTTATGCAAGAAATTCAAATATTTTGATAAATAAAAAGTTACTATCCTGTGATTTTTAGTTTTATAGAAAATTTTACAACTTGTGGAGGATACTGATGTACAAGTCATAAAAAAAATTAAAATCATTTTCAGATCCTTTTTAAAAAAAAAAAAAAAAAAAACTACGATATTTTTATGATTAAATAGAAACAGATATTGTACCGTTGTATCTTAGATACCTAATTTTAAAACATTTTCATTCGAAAATGAACTTTAAATAGATATTTCTTTGAAATTGAACAGAAATGATGATTTAGCGACGGAAAATTTGAATGTCAGAGATTTGGTTTTCCTTTAAAATAAAGCTTCAAAATTTTATATTTAATTAAAAGAACAATTTTTTTTTTCAAACAGTAGGTATATTTTGTAAAAAAATGGACTTAAAAATGAAAATAGTATCTGTATTTAATTTTTAGATAAAAAAAAAATATACAATATAAAAATAATCAAATTGTACGAACCTCTTCATCAAAAACAAAAATAATCCAATGTAAGCATCCAGTTGGTAACGTTTTATTTTGCCCAAAAGGACAAATTACAAAGTAATAATTATAAATTTATAAATGCTTGGATTTTTAACTCCCGCAGAGTATTAAATTTAGATTTTTTTTTTTTAATTTTCAAATAAAAGTCACAAAATTTCCAATTTTTATATTCAGTTTATCTCTTTCTTTTTTATTTTTTTTTTCGTTTTTAATTTTTGTGTAAAATAAACTGTCACAAAGGAATCAATCACATTAAGAGCAACAAAATTAAAAATTTCCAATTGCAAAAAGTCCTTTTTTTTAGAAAAAAAAAAAAATGAATTATATCACAGCATAGTTTTTAGTAAACATTAGCAACAGAAAGGATATAAAAAACGAAAATAAAATAAACACAAAAAAAAAATAATCATAACATCATTCTTTAAAAAAAAATGAACAAAAAATAATTAGAAAAAATTTTCTTTGAGAAAAAAAAAAAAATAATAAAAATCACTAAAAAAAAAAATTTAAAGGAAATGTTCGCACTTATTTTTTTCTTCTTCTTATAAAAATCTTATTTTTCACACTGTGTGCAATCTAAAAGACCGAAGGAAAAAAAATTATGAAATTGCCGAAATGATGGTTTCTTTTCTTCTTTTTCGTTTTTACTTTATTAAATTGTTTTTTTTTTTTTTTTGTTATTTTTTAAAGCGTAACACAACCACTATCTAAAATCAAAATACACCCACAAATGCAATTTTTGCAAATCAAAAAAGAAAATATAAAAAAAAAATATATGTAGCTATATAATATGCGCTATGTACTTTATTCAGTAGACGATGAAATAACGAAAAAAAGCTCGTTGTTTTTTTTTTTTTTTTTGCCCAAATTTGTATCTTGTCTTATGTATTTCTTTGAGGTTTTTTTTTATATTTTTGTTAATTTATATTGTTGTATAGTTGTTGTTATTGTAATTTGCCTTTGACCGTTTCCATTTGCGAAATATATGTATGTATATGTATATAATCCAAAAAGTCCAAACACATGAGAAAAAAAAATATCAAGGGCAAATTGGACACGTCGTTTCTAAAATACAGCCACAAGGAAAAAAAAATTTTTCAAAAAAAAAAAAAAACAAAAAAAATTACTAAGTTAAAAAAAAAATCAAAAGAAAAAGACGTTTTTCTTTTTATATTTCTTATTTTGTTTTTTGCACACCCGCCCTCAAAGTATAATAATTTGCGAAATATTTTTTTTTTTTTTGTTTTTGGTTTTTTGCAAAATTTTTATTTTCTATTTTCGAAAAAACAAAAACGAAACGAAATGAAACTGTTTCTGATGATTTTATTTTACGTTTTTTTTTCTTTCTTTATTTCTTATATTTGTGTTGTTTTAGTTTTATTATTTTTATATTTTTATTTTATTTCTTTTTTTTTATATTTTTTTAAATTTTTTTTTAAAAATATGGTGCTGTAAGCTTTGAAAACTTTTGTGAAATGCTGATCTCATCAGAAATGATTCTGATTTTTACAGAGGCAGTTTTAGGAGCAGCATTAGTAATAGGTTACGGCAGCAGCAGTGATATTATTATGATGTGAATAATATTTAAATCTATTATAAAATAAAATTTAAATATGTTAACTGAATAATTTACATACATAGATTTATGTAGGTATATTTAATATCTACAAAAAAAAACTAAAAAAGTTAATAGAGCGGTAGCAACAAAAACAAAAAGAAAATTATCAAAATTAGCAGTTGAAATTTGTTTTATTATTATTTTCAAATTTTTCGGTGCAAGTGCATATTGAAAAAAAAAAAATTAAAAAATTAAACATGCGATTTAATGATGAAAACGATAAAACATTGTTCGCTGATTATTTTTTTCTCGTTAAATTATTATCATGTGAATGATGTCCTTTGTAAAAAAAAAAAACAGAATATGTAAATCACACTTTTTATTGTTGTTATTGTAACTCTCTCCTTTTCTTATTCAAAACACTAATTTCAAGGATGATTTTTAAATTACACTATTTTTATAAAACATTCATTCATTTTGTTTTTGTTGTTTATTTAAATTGAAAAATTTTAATTTAAAAATTAATAAAAATTAATAAAAAAAAAAAAAAAACTTTAAATTACATAATAATAAAAATTTTAATATTTTGTGTGTTTGTCATTTATTTTCAACGTCTTTTTTTTTATTTTCTTCAATAATTTGTTTTGTAGGAAAAAAAAAAAGTATAAAGTGTAATTTTTTTAAACGATCAAAATAATTTGATATTAATAACAATTAACAAAAAAGAAACTAAATAATAAATTATTTTAAATTTAACAAAACACCTCAAAAAATCACAATATACCTAATAAACAGTCAACTAACTACTAATGTTTAACGCGTGCATACACAATTTGTTAACTTAGAATTCTAAACTCTCATGGAATGGTGTAATATAGGTCCCGAACTTTTATTTTATTTTATTTTACAATGTTATTACATATATACATACATACATATATGTATCTATATATAGTATATACATATATATATTTTTTTTTTTAAATAATTTTTTTATAAATATTATATGTATTTATAAAAACACATAAAAGTTGAAGACCTAGGTCGCCTTGCCCATATCACTGACATACTGTAGTACAACAACTGTTTTAAGTATAGCTAGATTGTGCTCCTCCACTAATTCACCGCGCAAATATTCAAACATTTGCGATTTTGCGAAAAAAAAAAAAAACTTTTTTTTTCTCTCTTTAATTTGCTTTTTTCTTTTTTATTATTATTATTATTTCAATAATAGATACAGCACACAACAAAAAAAAAAAAAAGTATATGTAGGTACCTACCTATGTATATACAGAAATTTTATATAAAATTATAAAAAGGTACAAGAGAGCATACTACTAATAAAACGCAACCATACAGTTAACTTTTCAATAATAAAATAATACAGCAAACATTTGAGAAATTAAGTTTTATATAAAATTTTATTTATTTATCTTTTTTTTTTTTACACATTTTTTTTTCTTGTTTTTTTTCTATTTTTGCAAAATAAAATAGATAGAGAGCACATATTGCAAATTTCATTTTTTCTTTCTTTCATTTTTATATTACATACATACATACATATTTCTTCTAAACGATCAATTCAATATTGCCGGCCAAATTATATTAGAGAGCAAACATTTTTCAACTATAAAAATCTACTTCTAAGTGTTAACACTGTAAAATGTATATTTTACTAAAAGAAGAGCACATTGCGCGCACAGCATCAAAAACTTGAATATATAGTATGTACATACATATAAATACTATATATTCGATCAACCATACATAGATCAGCAGCATATGTGCGAAAATTTGTTTCTTTTTCTTTTTTTTTTTTGCTTTGCAAAAGTAAAATTTTCAAATATCATCTCAAACGTGCGAATGTAAAAATGGCAAAAAAAAGAAGAAGATAATCAAAATTAAATAAATTAATAAAAAAAAAACGTTATACTTAAAAGCTACATTTTAAATATAAAAGATACGAAAATCTACGAAAAGTAGAAGGTGATCGTGCCTTCAAAATATAAAATATATATCTAAATATTTATATGTACCAGTGCCACAACAATAAAGTATAATACATATGTACTCTGAATCTAAAACTAACCTATAAGTGGTAAAGCTCTTTTTTCAAAAATATTTTTCATTCGTGTATGTATGCCTTCATGTATGGCCCCGAATATATATGAAATACGAAAAAAATAAAATAATAATAGATACACAAATATGGAATTCTTAAGGAAAAATTACATATAATTCGTGATCGAAGTCTATTAATACAGGTGTAATACGAATGAATAAAATACCTATTGTCATCGTTTTCATCGTCGTTGTCAAACTATCCTCTCAACATTATGCTATAAGAGAAAAAAAAAAGGAAAAAGATACATTCAAATTCTACATTCTCATAATAAAATTCCACGTTTTTAATTTCTTCTTCTTTTAAAATACTCCTATCATTTATATACTTTCAATATTTTTCACTGATCCATTCATACCATATTGTATGTACCCCTCATATTATGATGATATAATCCGCGTTTCATATATGTATAAACAAACATCACACATTTTATCACACATATTCTAAAAGGGTATCTTTTTTTTTTTAACTAAATCACATATTTAAGTACTTGATGTATATCTAAAATCATTTCTAACAATAAAAAAAAAATAAAGATTACAAAAATTTATATAAAAAGATATTTCAAATACATATAAAGATCATCTCTTTTGATACAAACGGTATTTAGAATATTTTTTTTTTTTCCTTTTCCAAATACAATTTTTTTCGCGAAAATCAAATACATAATACCTACGTATTTCTCCAAGAGCTATAAAAATACAAAAATAATACACACAATTTTAAATTATAGAATGTGTATTGCAAAAATATTTGAAAATTGTATAAAAAACAAAAAATTATACAAGTAGCTTTATTCTTTGACTCACATACAGGTAATTTTTATATCAGCAATTCAGCTGAACGAAAATAAAATATTATGAATTATTTTTATGAATACCCTATATTGGTTAAAATAAACCATTACGCAAACATATGTATATTAACTAAAAAAGATCTTACCTACCTATGTATATCAAAACTAAAAGAACATATAAAGGTAAAGATACAGAATATTTTAAGGTGATTTTCGCGAATCAAGTTAAATCGAGTTTAACGACGAGTAACAAATAATAAACGATAAACTTACACTATATATACATACATTCTATACCATTGAATTTTACAATAAAAAAAAAATAAAAAATCATGATTACACCTATTCAATCTAAAAGAGAGAAAATAAGGTACATATGTGTGGTAAAACATACCTGTACTATAAAAAAAAAACAAATATTTTCATAAGAAAACTTTGATGAGAATAAGAAGGAATTATTGTGTAATATGAGAGAATAAAGAATTTGTTTTTGTTTTTTTTTTCTTTCAAAATGAAGTAAAAAAAAAAAAAAAAAACATTATGTAGGTAATTCTTAAGAAAATATAACAAAGAATAAGATATGATTTTTTTTTTTTTAAATTCTATACAGTATAAAAAGATATTTTGTGTTTGTAAAGTTTACATATATTCGCATACCAATTGGAAAGTATATTTTATAGAGAATCTATCACAAACAAGTTTGCAAATTTTTCCATTAAATGTATTTGTATTAAATAATATTTTATTTTATTGCAACAAAAAAAAAAAAAAAAATTAATAAAAAATAAATAAATACCGTGAACTATATAGATTCATATTTTTGATTTAATTTAAAAAAAAAAAAAAAAAATTAAATGTATCGTTGCCAGATTAGATGCATCATTTCATAATTATAATACTTTGTACTTTAAAAAAGAACAAAATAAACAAAATAAATGTAAAAAGTAAAAAATTGAAAATTTTTTTTTTTTTTTTTCGTCATATTGAATAAAAATGTAATGAATTTTAATTTTTATTTGTACACAACCTTGATGCATTAGACTTTTGATTTGTTTTGTTTTTTTTTCTTGTTTGTTTTCTTTTTAAATAACATATGAACATATGTATGACTTATTACACTTCCGTTGACGTTATATTAATTTACAAATAAAATTTTACAATTAATTAGATAGGTATATGCACTGTTTTGTAAAGGACAATAAGTAAATTTGATCCTTCATGGTTCACTGAATCATTATTTCATTTTTTTTATTTTTACTATTAAATTTTTTTTTATTTTCTAATCAAAAAATTTTCTTTCAGCTGAATTGAATTTTTAACTGAATATTATTTTTTTTTTTAAAAATTGTCGAAATAAAATAAAAATTATTAAAAGTGATTATTTCGGTAGGTTTTCTAAAAATTTAAATCACACAAGATCAGGAAATTAGTTCATTAGAATTCATTCAAATTACGATGATCACAAATTAAGTTTTACTTTTAAATAAGACTTTTTTCTAACCGATTCGCGATGCATTGTTTAAACAATAAAAAACTAGTGATTATCTTTTAAATTTCGAAGATTTTGAGAAAATTACTTAGACAGAACTCAAACCTTACTTTTCTAATATCATTATATCGTTTGATAGAATTCTATTCTATTCTAATAATTTTGGTGACAATCATCAATCACCTTATAATGAACCTACCTCCCACCTCTATAGAAGCTCTGAGGATGCAATCATAAAATTTTATAACACTTTTGTAGAATATATTGTAGAATCGAATTGTAACCCAAGTCAATTTCAATTTTTTTTGTAGTTATGAGTAATTAAATGACATTAAGAGTTCTAAAATAAAGTAACGGTAATATTCAAAATAAAAAGTAAATATGTCCGTCGAAAATGATATTTTAAAAAAATAAAATTAAAATTCAGTGTTTTAACTGTGAATATAATTGAAAATATGAGAGAGTTGTTCATTTTGAATTTTATTTTGTAAATTGAAAAGATAACTTTTTCTTCTTTAATTTTTTTTTTACTCTTATCAATCATCGAAACTAAACCAAGTAGAACAAAATAATCTAGTTTTAATTTATTAGACCTGAAAAGCTTTTTCTTACACTTTCACAAATTCATTCTTTTATATCAATTGAATTTTATTAATTTTTTTTTTTTTTTTAAATTTAAATAGAATCTTA
This sequence comes from Bombylius discolor, assembly GCA_939192795.1. NCBI lineage: Eukaryota > Metazoa > Arthropoda > Insecta > Diptera > Bombyliidae > Bombylius > Bombylius discolor. Next base: position 12,257,939 of record OW584241.1, on the reverse strand, counting down.
TGTTGCCAAATTTCTTTTTGACATACTTCATATGTTTTTGTTTTCTTTTATTTTATTTATCTATTTTTTTTATATTTATTTCTTGTTCTTCTGCCTACTTCTAACATAACAGAACATTCTCGAACATGAACCTCTTTAGAATTTATTAATCTAACACCCAAGTTGAATACAATGTAGAAAAAAAAAAAAGTAACAAAGCTTAAAAATTATAAAGTTTTCAGATCTTTTTCTTTTTTTTTTCTTTTTACAAACTCATATACCTATACCTAAAACTTTTTTCGATTTTTGTTTTTTGATTTTCTTAATTTTTTGCACTGCATAAGCGATTCTGATAAGAATCTTGAAACTAGTAAAAAAAAAAGTCACTCATGTATTTTGTAATCATGTTTCAAACATCTTGTTTAACAATCTTTCCAAAAAACAAGAACAGAGAGAGAGAAAAAAAAAATCAAAACGCGTGAAATAAATAAAATAATTGAAAAAGATCTAAACTAAAGGTTCAAGTTTAGATTTAAAGGATAAGATAAATAAAAATTACAAGAGTAACAAATAATAGAAATAATGCATCTTTGAAGTAATCACGTTTACAAGTTTTTTTTTTATATTTTTATTATTATTATTTATATACTAACATTATTTTATTACTTTTGTTCCGTTCAATAAAATACCATCAAAATCCTAATCATTTAAGTATAAGATATTGTTAAATAATGATATAATAATAAATCTTTAAGAAAATAACTGTTATATATAGATTCTTGTTTTATTTATATTATTTTATGTAAGAACACTATTTTATAATAAAATGAATTCTATCTAGTTAAAAGTAATATAACAAAAAATACTTTTCATATATGTTCATATATGTAGATACCATTAATAAAATACAATATAAATGTATCTTCTATATAACATATACATATATATACATATATTAGATTTCAAACTGGAATCTTCATCTTTTCTTTATTGCACAAAACAAAACAATTCAGGGTACCTACGTACTAATCTTATGTAGGTATAAGTATTTTCTTAGATATTGCTATTCATCAGAGTACGAAACACGCGTACCTTATTTTATTTTATTTTTTCTTATACATTACATTATATTCCTATTAAATGGTTTGTATATTAAAAATAAAACTACTAATATAGTAAACAAGTACCTATACAATTTTGTGAAAAAAAAAAATAATAAAAAAATAAATAAATAAAAAGAAAAAGAAAATTTTACCCTTCTTACCAAAGCCCCCTTTACCATATTTGAAGGTTGTTTGAGGTCTGGTTTGAATACTGGAATGTGTGGTTAAGTTAGTTGTTTTTTTTTCGCGAATTTTACTTTTTTTTTTACCCATTTCAAAGAATATATTCAATGCTACATAATACCCATTATTGAATTGTTGTACACATATCTACTTTATAATATATGTAAAGCTCATACATATATGATGTCCCTATTGTGCAATAGAAGAATATATTTTATTTATTATAAGAGGAAATAAGAATTGCCAGATCGAAAAATTTGATTGATTTATGAAATTTAATATAGATAGCAATGAAATGCTTTATGTAAAAAAAGAGTATTACCTGTTAATTAATAAAAAAAAAATATAAAATAAAGAAATTTGAGTTGAATTAGTCGGTTAGGCAATGTCGAAAAACTTTTATCTTTTTACAAAGAAATTTATGCATAGCTATTTGTTGAAATTTATCTATTCTGAAAAATATGGGGTGGTCAGTGGCCGAAGTAATAGAATGGTGACCTCTGGAATACAAAAAGAAAAAGAAATAATAAGGATATTCATTTCAAGAGCTTTATATTAATTGTTTTTCAATATAGACCTGACATAGCTATTTACATAAAATGAAGATTAAAATTTAAAAAATAGAAAAGGATACCTAATCCTCCGATAGATGTTTTGGTCGTACACATGACCTAAAAGTACTTTAATCGGTGCTCAAAAAGTGACTTAAAATAAAACCTATATGAATTTCGCAAAAACAGTACAAGAGAAAACTTAAACTGAAGCAATAGTATATTGTTTTGTATTTTAATGTATACCTACATATTTACCAGGATGCCATTTATAATATTAAGTACAATTAGTTTTATAACCTCATATTCTGAAAACAATTAAGTATGACAAGCGTTGATTTGTAAACTGTTGTACAAATATGAAAATTATATTTTACACCTGAGGATAAGACAAACATTCATTTTTCAATTAGATTTTAATTTACTGTTTTAAAAAAAAAAAGTATTAATTTCGATGAAAACATTTCATAAGTTCCGTTTTTCTTTCTAAACATTTTCTGTAAATTGATTTAAAAAAAAATAAATAAATAAATAAAAATACTAGTTTTTATTACATTGTTCGTTTTCTTGACCTTAAATAAATAAATATACTTTTTGTACCTACTTTCACTATACATATAACAATTAACTGTTTTACATGATTTCACATTAAAATTATAAAAATTTTAAAGAATATAAAACTTTCATGTGTCGAATCAATTATCAAAAAAAAAAACATTGGTTAGCTTGATAGATTTTATTTGATTAATTTATAATTATTCTAAAAAGTATCTTTTCCTTGAAGTAAGGTTTCTCTCAAATTAATAACATAAAATATGTACTGTTAAAATTTGTAAAAAAAAATAAATTTCAAAAACGGTAAATAACAGATAATTTTCAAATTTGAAGGTGCAAAATAAAAATTGGAAATCATACATATTCTCTATTTCAATGTAATGAAATCCACAAAAAAAAAAAAAGAACAACAAAAGAAGAAGCGATATTTCTAGTTACATCTTAAGGATGTCATAAGAAATTGTATTTAAACTTTAAGTACTATATATTTAAATTTGTAATCATAATAATAACTGTTAACACTGTTTTTTTATTCATATATTTAAATAGATAGTAGATACATATTGTCATACACAATGTAGCAATATCTTGAATTCAAAGATGATAATAATTATTACAAAAGGAAATTGAAGAGGAAAATTTTACAAGATGATAGAAAAAAAAGAAGAAAGGTTTAAGGAAAAATAATAGAAAAAAAAAAAGAAAAAAATATAATTTTACTACAAAAGATATATTTTAATAGGTATAAGCCTTTAGTTTACATTTGAATAGTTGAATTTTACTCAGACTTCCTTATGCCTTAAGCAATAACTAGCAACTGTAATTTTTTATTTATTTTTTTTCTTAAATGCGAATAAACGGGTTTAGTTAGAGTAACAAAAATATCTACGACCTGGCCTATTCATTTGAAAATGCCCTCATGATGATGATATGACCAAAAGATGCGCTATGTAACTAGCCACAACACACCACAATACTACTAAAAAGTCATCTAGGAGGCAAAAGCTGGTGATACTACTTTTTAAATTTTTTTTTTTTATATTATTATTACAAGAAAGGAAAAAAGAAAAGGGTATATAGTAAAAAAGATTTAAAGAAAAAAAAAAATTTGTATGTATATAATATATATCTAAAGATACATATATAATATTAATGTATGTACAATTATAGGAAGTGAATATAAAGTAATAAAAGCAAACCTGGAATGATGTAGTATTTAACTGAGGGCAGACAAGAAATTTACTGCCAGTTAGATCGCATGTTGCGGAAAATGAAAAATTTTTTAAACTGGAAATTGCCCAAGAATATATATCCATAAAAGATATTAAATGTATAAAATACCAAAGTACCTGTTCATATAACAAGATAGTAAATTTTCTATTCTGTTGCATTATGTTGCATTTAAAATTATGTACGTATATTAATAAAAATAACATTTTTTTTTCTTTTTACCTTTAAGTATTTTGAATATAAAAGAAGGAAGGAATATCAATTTAGTTCATTTTATTAAAGAAGCTCATGTCTTATTTTCAACCTACACGAAAAATTATTACAATAATATGTTCACTCTTATATTGTAACATTTTCTAAACACCCATGAGATTGTTAAAATAAAAAAATAAAATTTACATTCTATGTAAAATAATATTTAAGAAATTAAAGGCTTTTTTTGTAATTAATTTTATACTATAAAAAACTGTACAGTTATTACCTTTGAAGGATTTCAACCCCCCGAAAATTTGATTAGGAAAAATTTAAAAGTTTATTATGATAAAATTCAATCTTTCCGATTTTCAGAGTGAAGGAATGAAATTTTATTTCGAAAATATCTTAAACGTACATATGTATGTAGAACTTTTTTAAAAATTAAATTACAAAGGTATTTTTTTTCCACTTCAAATATCTGATGGAAAATATTTCATTTTTAAAATCATTTCCTTAATGCTAACCAAAACTTCAAGATTCATTTTCCTAATTCAGCAAAAAAAAAAAAAAAAAAAAAAAAAAGAAGTTATGATTATCAATTTTTTTTTTTTTTTTGTCTATTTTTATGTGTGACACATGTACAGTATGGGGTGATGCAACATCAAAAACTGTTCAAGGTAAACTACAAAATAAATTTGGTAAAAACTATAAAAATGCAATTTCTCCTACTCGTTTCATAAAACTATTGTATCTTAAATTATTTTTTGATTAATTATTTTTTAGTTTTTAATTAACAAGAATATAAATTGTATATAGAAAAAATTTTAAAAATTATATTAATTATAAGGATCATGATACATAATTCAAATAAATACTTGCAACATATTGTGGTAGGTCTCATAATATTATGATGATCATTTGAATGATTTTGAATTTAAAACCACTTTTTATCATCTTTTACCTTAATTGCTAATATACATATTATTCAAACTGTATTGTGGTATTTTCATATATACATATGTACTATACATATATTAATCAATAAATATTCATGTGCACTTTTATTATAGGTACATAGAAAAAAAATAATATTTTAAGAAACTCATCCTTCAAGGTAATTATAATCAGTATTAATTGCTCTCATTTCAATGATAAATTAAAACATGTATAATAATGCATTTTAACTGCATTCTTTTAATTTCAAAAAATAATAATAATAAAAAAACAATCTTATAATAAATAAATAAATAGGAAAAATAATTTAAAATATATATATGTATATTTTTTTTTTTTACAAATGATTTTGCTACCTTATAATTTCTCAATTGAAATAAAAAGAAAACCTGAATTTGGAATGAATACATTTTAACAGAATTAAAATACAACGGATATTTCATTATTTTAGAATTCGATTACAATTTCATAATATACATATATGTATATTCCTGTATATCTTTATATATGTATCTGATATCTTAAAATCTGTACTTGTTGTATCTATACATATATTACATTCTAATATTTAAATAGTCAGTTTTCGGTTTCGTTAACTGTTTAATATATGAGCCGTTATGGTTGTATACAACGCCTCAAGAACACAATAATTTAGTTAAATTAAATTGTAATCATCATTTTAAATCGAATATAATGTACATATATTGTATGCGATTTATTTTGAGTGTATAAAATTGTTGAAAATATACATATATAAATATTTTTTTTTCAAATCTATATTACGTACATGCTACTTTTTTTTTTTTTTTTGCTATGAAAAAAACAAATCAGTAAAATCCTCATTTTCTTTATAAAAGAAAAAACAAAATCCTCTTTTAATTTCATTACATAGTAATATTGCACATTTTAGTATAAAAAAAAAAAAAAAAACGTGTTATTTTGCACATGTGTATCTACTACATACATGTACGGGTCTATGTAATTATAAAAGTGCATAACATTGATATTTACAAATTAAAAAAGGAAAAAAAAAAGAAAAGAAAAGAAAAGAAAAGATTCACTTTATAAAAGTAATATTATTATCCTCTTGATATGGAAAAAAAAAAATATGAACGATGATATTCTTTTTACTATTTTTTATGTTTTTTTTTTTTCATCATCATCATCATCATTATTTTCTTCTTTTATTGTGCAAATACATACTACAAAATGTTAGTTAGATACAAGAAAAATTCGCCTATAAATCAATTTATGAGGAAAATAAAATAACGAAACTGGTCATTCAGGTCTCACTCTCTTCAGGTAAAACAAGTAAAAACTGTTAACTGTTCTGAATCTAAATCTATATAGTGACGTTATACCATTTTGTAAAGAAGATGATCAAAGTTATTATTATTATTTTATTATTTTGAATTTTGTAGAAAAAAAAAAAACACACACACACACAGATTTTTCTTAAATGAAGAAATAACGTTCGTTCTACTAGTAGTAAATAGCATATTCAACAGCAAAAACAACAACAACAACAACAACAACAGCATCAAGTACCAGCAGCAAATAAAGAAGTGAGAGATGATTAAATAATGATATTAAAAAATATAAAAAAAAAACCATCATGATATGATATTGAATACATACATTTATGTACATATATGCACATATAATCATCTTAAAATCAAAGTATATACATATGTATGTACATAAATAATACCATAGAAAATATAATAAGTATAAGCGTATCAAATAGGAATGTCGAAGAAAATATACAATAAAACGGTGCAAATATTGGCAGGCATTTTGATAAATTATTGCAGTGATATTAAAATTCCGTCCAAAGATGAATTGAATTTTAACTATTTAGCTTTTATACGTTAGAACCACCATATAAAGATAGCTAAGCTAGTTACACAAAATAATATTGTGAAAACAACATATGGTACTTTAGTATATATATGTATAGTCTGTAAAACAATAATTTTTACGTACTGTATCGTCAAAGTGACATTTTGATAATTCATTTTATCTTTTACTCTTTTTTTTTTTTGTATCTTTTTATAATGTAATAAAGATACAAAGATTTTCATATTTTTTTCTTCTATAGTTTGTTCTAAACTTGTTCTATTGTTTCCTATATTGTCTAGGAAAAATGATAAAAAATTAATTTAACCCTAATATCATAAATCAAGTTTTCAAATCAAATAAAAAAAAATGTAGAAAAAAGGATAATTGCAATTTCATAATACGTATTTAATAAAACAGGATTTTTCATTATCTGTCAGAATAATAATTTTTCATGAAATAATATTTTAAATTGGTAAAAAATTGGAAGAATTTTTAAAATAATAATTCGATAGTGACAAATGAAAATTTATAAATAAAATTTTAGCTATGAATTTTGTAAATTCTTAATTTTTCATCCTAAATCTAAACTTCCTTTTACTTCTTTTATTCTACTATTTCTTTTTTTTTTTTAGACAAATTTGATTGAGAAAAAAATCTTGTAGAATTTATAAGACACTTGAACGACTTTGAAAATCTTTTTTTTATTTTTTTCAACCTGTTCTTTCCAACTTGAAATAATTTTTTTTCCAATTTTTAGAAATGTTGCAGAAAAAATAATTATGACTTTGTTTTTAAAAAAGAAAAAAAAAAGAAAAATTAATATTCATATTTTTTCTATAATTTCTTGTAAACATCTAGGTATTAATAATTATTCTTAAACAGTGGGATATAAATTAAAAATATATATGTATGAAAAAAACAATTACAGATTTAATACACTTATTGCAGCGTTCATTGACAAGACAACCGGAAGATGTATTCAGATAAGATAATTTCAACTATCAACTGGTTTTTAGACAAGTAAGATTAGAATCAACTGGAAAAGCGTAACAAACATTTATCTGAATAGACATCTTAACTAACTGCATGTTTAATAAGATAATGTAAAACCAGAAAGGATTGATGAAGAATTTAGCTATAAATTTAAGTACTTGCATATATATTAAAAATTGTACTTAAATTTCATATAAATAAATATACTTGTATGGAATGTATACACCTATAGTATATGTAGATCTAAACATATCTATTCATTTTCATATGGTTATCTAAAATGTATAAATAAAATTATTACGTGTACTCGTATGTTGTATATTACTTATATTAAAGTTTTATGTTATTACATTATAAACAAACAAAACAAACGGAAAAACTATCATCATCATCATCATCATCATCATCATCATCGTCATTGTATCTAAATATCAATGAAGTGAATTATCTTAATTTAATTTTTTTCTTATTTTTAAATTTAATTTTGAAAAGACAAAAAAAAAAAAAAAGAACAGTAGTAATAATAAAAATTACGATGTCCATAGAAAGGATTAACAGTAAAGCTCTTTAGTTTACATGCAATGAATAAATAGAAAAAAAAATTAACAAAAAAAAAATAGTAATAAAATAAAAAAACGAAGACATTTGGGATACAAGTTGAGTGATAACAAGAAAAACTACTTCTTAATGTCAACATTTAAATTTTTTATACAAATCTGCTTGTTATTAGTTGTTTTATATTATAACTTCCACTAATCATAAAATTCAAGAAAAGAAAGGAGATACAAAAAAAGAATTGGAAAATTTAATTTTTGATTATTTTTTGCTATTTAATATGCGCTTGTAGCTAAGGTAATTTCCAATATTACTGTCAATATTCATTCGTTGAATTCTATTCGTTTATATTAATTTTTTATTCATAGAATAAACGAACAGAGATAGGGATCCGTAACAGGTTGATAATATAGACAATTATTTTACGGAAGTATATGCAAATTTTCTGATAATAATAAACATATTTTAAGAAATTTTGAAGAAAACAAAAGATACATTTTTATTTTTTTAAATTATAAAATCTAATAAACTTTTTTTTTTAAATTATTTTACCGGATATTATTTTGAAAAACCAAGAAAAGTTTGAACATAGAATGAAAGAAATAGATATTTAAACTTCACGTTCACATACAATAAGAAATTATTTTCTATAAAATGAATATTTTCAAAGTCATAATATGGAAATATTAATTTGTATTTTTTTCTTTTTTTTTTGCAAGCCGCTACAAATTTTCTAGTATATGCAGAAAATACGAAGTATAATTAAAATTTATATGACAGGGAAGAAAATGAGAAATTTTCAAGATTCTGTTGTTATATGTTACATATATTCCTATAGATATAATTTTATCGGCTGAAATATTCTAAAGTGTATATTTGATTAGTTTGCTGAATAGAAATAACACCCACTAATATGATTGAGTATCTAAAGTGAAACGAGCAATATAGAAAAACAAAGCTTAATTTAGTATTAGAAAATTTTCCGTTTATTTTTTTTTTTCAAGAACATAGCATAGCTTTTTTTAAAAATTTAAATAAATATTAACTCTGTTAATCGATTAACTGTTAAAAAACTAAATATTTAAAAAATAGTTATGTCTTATAAAAGAATTGAATTTTGCCTAATTTTAATTTAACATAACATTTTATTTAAAAAACTACTTATATCACAGCGTCCTGTGGACGAAAAAATGTCATTTTTGGACCAAAATATTTTTAAAAATATCCTCTATGGAATTGTTTTTTTTTTTGCCAAAATCTTGTATTTCTTATAATTTTTAAAATAAAGAGAAATAAAGAAGTAATGAAGAATGAGACACATTATCAAACAAAATGAAATTAATTTTGTTTTTATTTTTTATGGTTTAGAACTTTCTGAATTAATGAAGAATAGTCCAAATCGTTCCGTCGTTTACTGCTTATATTTGCTTTATATAAAATATTTTCACATGAAAACAAATCAAATTTTAAAGCCAAGATTACAATTATTCGTTATTTCACACAAAACTTATTTTTCACACAATAAATTCTTAAATTCAATAATTAATTACAGTGATCAATTACATTATAATTACAGAAATAATATTGATCAAGTGAAACTCACAAGTAATTTTATAATAAAAATCATATCAATTAAATTTATAATAAAATTACAAAATGTAAATATTGACAAGACGTTCTAAAAAGAAGCAAAATGTCAGCTGTCAAGTCTGAATATGTTTTTTTTTTTTTTCTTTCTTTCTTTTTCTTTTTTTTCGTAAACGTGAAATTTGCAAAATCACGTGTAGCTTTTTGAGTACTCAATTTCAAACACAACCTTATTTTAAAATGAAACACACACAAACTCATTTTATGGTTTTCGAAGCTTGTGTATATGTGATTTTGTAAAATATATAGTATAAGAAAAAAAAAAATCGTTATGAATCCATAGCTTAGCACGATGATGAACTAAAAATTGTCGTTAATTTACTATTCTATTCTCCGCTACAATGTGGAATACTTTTATTTCTTTCTTGCAATTAATTGAATAAAAAATTCGCAAACATAGGGGAGTAGGTACATTCAAATAATGGGAAAAATTTTAAAATAAAATTATTCGAATTTTTTGTGTAAAAATTTTGACAGGCAAGTTAAAGCAAATTAACTTTGAAGATAATATTTTCTAATTAGTTTGAAATTTGTATCATGTTTTTTTTTTTTGAGTGTGTCAAGTTGAGTGTTTACGATGTTTTTTATTCGAGAAATCAAACTGATTTTCATCAACTTCTGTGTTGTAGATAACCTCAAAATTAAATAAATATATTTTGTATAACTAATCTGAATTACATAAAACATAACAGTTTTCAGCTTTAACTATATTTTCACAAAAAAAAAAAAAATTATTTTGAATTTTAATTCCTAATTCAATTACACTTCATTCCAATAATACAATTTTTACACTTTTTTATTTGCCTTACTTTGTCACTCCTATTCCCATATAAGAAAAAAATCCAAGTTACATCACATACACATTCATATTATTCACAAAAATTTGATTACAGAGCGTAAAAGCTCATTCTTAGAAATATGTCTATATTTTTCTTCATTATAATGGAATTTTTATTTTATAAAATATTAATTTTTAATATTTTTCCTTACAAGAATTAATTATGCTATTTTTAAAACAAAACTTTTAATAATTTCACACCTTATTTTCAAAAATTCACATAATCCAAATCAAATCTCTCACGTCATTTATTTTCTCATTTCAATTTTTACACATATTTCGCAACCATATGCACAATACAATTATAAATTTCAAAATCTACTAAATTTTTCGCACAAAATTAGCAAATGAATGCCGCGACAGAATTTTTTTCATTTAAATTACCTAAAAACACTTAAAAATTTTCATTATTTTTATATTTAATTTGATACCTTAGAACATTATAATTAAATTTTCAATAGAATAATGTTAATCCGTAACATGAATTATAGGAGAAAAAATTTTAAAAAAACTCACCTTTTGCAAAATTTCTGCCATAACACGCCACACAAAATCACTTAACTTTTGCACTAAATAGTAGAGTTGAAAATGTATAATCAAATTGTAGAATATTGACATGAGTAAAAAAGCGTATTATAAATATATTGTACAAAAAAAAAAAAAACAAAAAAAAAAAAAGAAACAAGCAAAACAGCATTTATATATCGTTAACGTGTATATATATGAGCTCATTAAGCTCTTTATTCTTCACCACACTAGAAGTATAAAAGTCAAAGCAAAATTATAAAAATGTAGCTTGTAACATAATGTGTGTAAAGTAAATAAAAATAATTATATTTTACAAATAAAAAAAAAAAAGCCTTGATTTTGTGTAGTTTGCGATTATATGAAAATTTGCCAATTTACCAAAGTAGTGTGCGAAATATGCGATATATGTATATGTACAATATAGAATTTGATTTTTGTAAAGCTCCAATTGTCATATAATACATACAACAGAAAGAGAAAGATTATCGATTTGTGTTTTTACTTTTACATGACAATTCTTATTAGAATTATGTTGAAAAGAACAGAATTGCCAATATTGCCAATTCAATCACGTAAAAATTACAAGATATGTAATTTTATAAAATTTCCCCAAAACAAATTAATATTTTTCACTTTTTTTTTTCAATTATTGAGAAATAAATTTTATAATTGTTAATTATTTTTGCAAAATTAAATAACATTGAAAATATTTGTTTTTCTTATTCTCCATTTAAATTTTGCGATGAAAATGAGAATAATCGTCTGAGGGAAGAGAGAAAAATTACTTCATTTTTACATGAATTCTATGTTTCTATGTTTTCATTCATTAAAACGACATTGAAAGCTTCAAGAGAAAAAAAAAGCTTTTTTTTGTTGTTTACATTGCTCATAGCTTTCAAATCGATATACGTTACATTACAACATTACATACTTACAATAATTATATTGGATACATAACAGACTGTGAAAATAGGGCAAATTCTAGTTTTTTCTTTTTTTTTTTTTATATTTTTTATAAAACACTTTTTTTTTATATGTATATAAATGTCTGTTTCATAATGATACTTCAATGATAATTGTTATTGCAGTATCTATTATTCATTCTTTTTTTTAATAATTTTTTTTTTTTCATATAGAATTATATGAAAAGCAGTACTTACTGGCGAGACATCTTCATTACAGAGAAATTTTTTAGAGCAAAACCAATGAGAAAATTTTTTTATTATAATGTTACATTTACGTAGGTATATGATTTTAAAGCCGTTATTGATTTTTTAATTTTTATTTTAAATAATGCATTTAGATATTCACTGCAAATTTTCAAACTTTTTTATTGTACCTATATACAAAAAAAAAAGTACCGAGTTACATAATACATATGATGTAATTTTCCAATATTTGTGTTTATTGGCTATCATGTAATTTGAAATTTCAGATATTTAAACTTTTAGGCAACGAAATAGAACACATATGTATTACTTATTCATTTATCAATTACTACACAATTCGTGTTTTTCTACTAGGTCTACTTTTGCAGTGAGATAATAAAGTGATACTCTGATCTGATTAACATTTTTAAAAATCCTCAAAATGAAAAAAACAAGTGTAGATGCCCTATTTACAGATAAGTTTTTTACTTATACGAGCAAGAATATTTGGTTAAATTTTACAATTATTTTCCGAAAAAAATTCTGATAAGTTAGTTGGTACAAAAACAAAAATGGTTCTTATATTTTGAAATGAATACTAAATATGTGCGGCTATTATGAAAATTATTTCTTTGTAAATTTAAAAACTGAATGGTTTATAAAAAAAGTATGTTCAAAAAGACACAATTATAGTTTTGCAATTGTTTAGATTATTAAAGATCCTTTAAATTATTTTGAAAAATCAAATTCTAAACACTGCAACAAAGCCCACAAAGTAGCAATGTTTTGACATGTTTATACTTTTATCTGTTAATAATGAGGATTTTAGGTATATGCCTCACCCTGAAATGTGTATAAGAACTATTGGCTACGTTCATCCTAACTATTTTTTATTCTTCTTTCTTCTTCTTCATCTTACTTTTATTTTTTAATTAGAAAAAACTCAAATCCTGCCTTTACTAGAATAAAAACGCACAATTTTAGCTCTAATAAAATGAGAATGAAGGACACAACAGTTTTATGGGGAAATACATACATATATTAATGAAAAACTTAAGATTAAAGAGAAAAAATAACCCTGAAAAGTTTTCAATTCAATTACATCAAGGGCCTAGAAAATTTTTATGGAATTTAAGACCCTAAAAGATTCGTTTAGGGAAACACTTTTTTGTCAATTTAAAATCTATTAAGAGAGAAAAAATGAAAGATACATAATACATTATTATATCGAAGCCCTTTGATAAATCTTTTAATATGCTAATATATCATATCATTTGTACATGTATGTATGGATATTATTCATCATTATATTTCTTCTTATAAGCGATTTTCATATATACATATTTGTCTGTATCATTATGTCAATATGTCCATAATATAATATTATTTAAACTATAGCTAAATTTTAAATAGTTGGCTTGGATGTTTGGGTTTGCTGGTTTGATTTTCATATCTTATCTTTTCATCTTAGGCCTGCGGTTAAAATTTGTTGTCGTAATTTTCTCAATAGTCTTATAATAAATATAATATGCATATGTATCATGTATGCATGATTATGATATAATATTCTTAAACGACATATTTATTATCAAAAGACGAAAATGATAATGTATCTTAACTGTATTTTAATACAGAATACATCTTATGGATGGTGTTATATTAGATATTATTATTATTATTATTGTTAAAGGAAATTTGTTGTGTTTCTTATTCTTGTTAGTATCTTCTTCTTTTTTCTTTTTATTTTTTTCTAAAAATTATATATGGTATTTTGTCAAAATGATATTTTAACAAAAGAAATATTCAAAAAAAAAAGTATTATTGCCTTAAGATATATCTTTTATAGACAAACCAATTTTATTTCAATTTTGAGCGTTTATCAAGAAGAAAAATATGTCTTGTAAAAAAAAAAAAAACCACAATGTACATATAATACAATATATACGTACATATATACTTTTTTTTTCAAATTAAATTTAAAAATGCTTTTCTTATGTTCCATGTATTCATAAATTTGTGTGATAGATTTCATATGAGTACGTTTTTCATTTCAAACATTCAATTGACATAAAGGAAAATATAAATTTTTATAATCTTATCAAAAATGTTAAGACGTTTTTTTTTTTTCAAATATTTTTTTTTCTACTTAAAAATATACAAATTTATTTTTACTTTTATTTTCTTGCACTTTAGGAAAAAAAAAAATAAAATATACATTACATTTGAATTGTACCATTTAATAATAATAATTAAACCACGTGATCTATGTATATAGATACTTTTTAATATACATACATACATATATACAAATTAAAATATAAATTTTCTTATCTAATCTAAAATTTTATTTTAGCGCGAAAAAAAAAAGAGAAAGTAAATGTTTAGTGGATATAGATAATAAAAACAGTTTTGTTAAACGTTCAATGACATCTTTCTAGTTGTATTATTTTAAAAATTTTTTTATAAAGTATATTCTAGAAAAATTGATACTTAAAATTTTTATCTTTAATTCAAAAGTTGTGAATTGATGAATAGAAATTTTCTTGTATCTTTCAAGGATTAATTTTTGGTGATATTCAGTCCTGTATTGGTAGAAACTTATAGATACATGTACCATATTTGGCAGGCATGGTTTTTAGGACTAAATATACTATAAGTTAAGAAGGATATTGCCATAGTTAAAAATAGGAATGCATAATTTGTCGTCGTTCTTTGGAAACTTACTAGTTCCATTTTGGGGAGAATTAGTTTAGTACATCAAAAAAAATGTCCAAACTTCAAATTTATTTCAATGAAATGCCACTTAATCAAAATATTTGAAAATAATTTCTGTTTTGATTCGAAATACAATGTTGATTTAAAATGTGAAGCTGAAACTTAAAACTTCATTATCTCAAAAGTATCATTTTGGATTTAGTGAATTTCACAAAATGACGAAAATATAGTGCAGAATCTAAAATTACAAGTAATTCTCTAAGAATATTATTAGCAAGAACCCTTGTGGGATTTTGTTGTTAATTTTAAAAGACTCTAATTTACATTTTTTCGTCGAATTTGTTTACTACTTTAAACTTTTCTAAAATTTGCAATTATTTTCTATGGAATGTGTCGTATTCATTCAACTTTATCAAATTCTTATCATACAAAATTCATATATTTTTTTTTTCAAATAATTTTGTTAAAAATCTAATTTTTAATTTTTGTAAATTTAATATTTTTTCAAATGAAAAAAAAATGAATGTTGAAATTTCGGAAAAGGAAAATTTAAAAAAAAAAAATCGTAAACAACATGCGTCATGAAGATCAATATTTTAGCATGTGATACTGAATAAATGTTTGTTATCAAATTTGTTTTTAGTTCTGATTTTCACATGTAAGTAAAATTTAAAAAAAAAAAACATATTTCGTTTTAAAAAATAAAAAAAAAAAAATTTTTAAATATGTGGTCAAAGCATAGATACATGAGATTATATATGTATATATATATTTTTTTTTTTGTTAAAAGAATCAAGAATTAAAGGATCGTTATTTTTTTTTTATGTGATTAAGCACACGAAGAATATATAATTTTAAATAATGAATTTGTATTACAAATAGAAAAGTTTATCTAAGTAAGTATCTATTCGAATAAAATCGTACATTGTATTTATCAATATGTGAACAATATAACACAAAAAAAAAAAAAAAAACAAAAAAACATTGAAAACATTTTAGATAAATAAATTGCATATGTGTACATATGTGTTTAGGTATATAATACATATGTCATATTGATTAAAATCTAAAACATAATATTGATTTATTTTTTAATACACTAAATACATAATATTATATATAAGTACATTTATATGTACATGTGTGGATATACATACATATGTAAGTACATATGGTGAATATGTACATATATATAAAATGAAAATTAATTAAGCAATAATGAGTTAACTCTTGAAATGAATCCACGTGTCGAAAATTTCTAAATCAAATATTCAAATCATGGATAACATATTGATAAATCGTTTTATATGATGCTTACATATATGTAAATATGTACATATGTATGTATATGTGATAATAATGTACTTTTAATATTATTATATAATAATTTATTATACATTTTAAATAAATTTCATTTCTCTAGAGATATTAGTTATCTATGTATATATATCATTATTTATTGTATTGGAGATATTTTAACTTTTATATATGTACGTATGTACATATGTACTTATATGTTGATGATTTTATTTAAATTGACAGATTATTATGTATGCAATTTTACACAAAAATTTTCTAACTTTATAAAATAATAAATAATTGAAAATTGATGAACTAAAATATTCTATATATCTATAAGTATTTGTAATTTTAATTTAATTTAGATATGTGTAGCTAAGTATATAAAATTATTTACATAAAATGTCATCCACATCTATTTTTTTTTTTTTAATTTAATAATTATTTAATATTGTTTGAAATTTTCATATAATCAGTCCACAAAAACAAAAACAAATAGATTTAATTTGTATAAGATACCACTTAATAAAAGAATAAGAGATAACAAAAAAATAGCGAAAAAAAAAACAAATTCGTTTTTTATGTTACATACACAGCCGGAGAGAGTTTTTTTTTTGTACAAATCACTTGGATTCAAGCAATAAAATAATGAAAACATAAAAACTTTATCATAAATTGTAAAAAAAAAAAGCCAAAACTTTAACATCAAGTTGTAAAAAACAATATACCTTTCATAGCACCTAATTAAGAAAACTTTTACTTATATACATACATAAATACATACATACCTGTCCTATATACTTGATTCTATTTTTCTGGAAAAGTTAAAACATCATTACATGTTGTACAAATAAATAGGAAAGAGAGAAAAAAAAATTACACGAACCAGAGGATGATAGAACAATTCTAATTGCATTATAAAGTTTTCTCTATATATCCACCTTTTCTTTAAAATTTTATTTACGATACCACGTATAATGAGAGTTCACTATGATGACAGGTGAGCAGCAATCCTTGTTTTTATTTTTTATCCTTTTTATTATGTTTTAATATAATGTATATAGATGTATATGTATATAGATACTTTAAATGAATATTTTAGGTTCTAGGTCATCACTATGGTAATTTTAAACAAAATGATAAAATTATTTAATAGATACAAACTTTTTATAGTGATACCTTAATTAAGTTATGAAGTTAGTGAATGATTAATTATTATATTTTCATAGAATAAGTATACAAATACAAACATTTATTCATGTGTATATCTTTTAACATATTGTTCATAAATATATGTATGTATATAAGATACACAATAAAATGAAAGAAAGTATTGTTTATCGTATACATATATCTATAAAAATACTTGTTAACGAAAAGTTAATTTAATTTATAATTGTAAAATTTGTGGAAAAAACAAAAAAAACAAAAAACTTTTAAACTATCTTTTTTTTCCTGAATTACTTTGAAATTGATACTTTAAATAAAATTACATCTTTAAACATTACCAATTACAAAAAATAATAAGTATGTATTACAATTTATAATGAATTGAATAAATTAGGTAAAATACACACAAAAAAAAAAAGGGTAAAAAATAAATTAAAATGATAAAAGATAGATAAAAATGTATCTATATAGATGACCAAAGATGGATATGATCTTTTTTTTTTTTTTTCAAATTTGTTTTTTAAACAATTATTCCTGCAGTATAAAAAAGTTTCGTTACATGAATTTACTGCAAAATAAAGAATACTGCATTTTTGTAATTCTTGAAAACTTTTCAATAAAAGAAAGAATATAAAAAGTGTAATGTACGAGTATTTTTTTTTTATTTTTCAGATGTTTGAGTATAATTATGGTTAACTTGAAAAAGATTTTAAATATATGTAATTTGAATTTTATTGCACAGATTTAATTTATTAATTTTAAAGTACATAATTTTTAAAATATTTTATTTTATTTTAGATAAGAACATAATTTACAGTAATATTTAAAATTTAAATTTTATACAATAATAATAATTGAAAACAAAAATACACCCATAATAAAATGTATATAAAACATTTGTGTCCTTTTAGGACTGTGAAATAGTTCAATAAGAAAGTTTCATGTGAAAAATATTTTTTAGTACTTTAAAAACATATCATATCCTTAGAAATGTCCTTTACTTAAATTTACAATAAAATTATTTCCTGGAATTTTTTCCATTTTACGGTATATTCGAGTATGTATATACGAGTATCTTATATCTACTATATATTATAAGAATACGTATTATTGTGTATTATAATTTTATACATTAATTAGTCGCATATTATTGTTTAATTTCGTTTAAATTTCACGTTCTAATTACATGTTTTCAATATAAATTATTTCATTAAAAGTTCAAATCATGATATTACATATGTATTTTAAATCTATTCAAATTTATTTGATAAATTTTCAAAGGGTATATAATTTTGTTTATGTGTACATTGAATGTTTGTGTATATTGAATTAGGGTGGTTCGAATTTATTCTAGATCTTAAAATAAGTATTTATTTATTTTTTATGGTATAAAATACGATAAAATATTCTAAACATAAGTATTAGAACAATTTGTGCCTGAATGTACATATATAAACACTTGTCTTTGACACTACGACGTTATGAATACGTCGCTGTTTCGAAACATGGGTTACTTTATAGTCACACTATTGGACACGATGACGTAACCAAACTCCGAATGTGTCAGTTATTTGGGAATTTATTTGAAAGTTGCACGCTAAAATCATTTATTTTTCGTGTTTTTTTAAACTCCTTTCTCACCTCTTTCATTATTATTATGAGTCATGACTGCACTTTTATTACGCACAATTTCGAGCGAAGTTGAGTTGGGAAAAGTGTTATTTTTTTAGCTTTTTGGGACTTGTTAATCTTTCAACTTATTTGAATTTCTTTTAAATACCTGATTTTTATCAAAAATAATTTATTCTTACAGCCCATCAAATTTTTACATCAATACTATCTGAATATTTCATGTTTTACTCAAACAAAAATTTTAATCTTATAATTTTTATTTTATTAATTTTTATAAATTTGAATCACCCTATTATAATAAACATAAATGAAACTTATAAAATTCAAAATTTAAAATGATATCTAAAAAGTTTTCTACGAAAATTAAATAAAACTAAATGCAAGCATTTAAACAGAGATAAAGATTATGTCAAATGTTAATCACATAAGATATCACATATATTATACCAGTTTATCATATTATTGATATGAATTCACAGTTTGTCATTTCTTGTATGACATAAATAAACCTTGTTAAAATTATTCTCTTCATATACGAAAAATATTATCAACAAATGAATTTATTTATTGATAAAAGAACTACCTAACATTTTCATGTATTTTAGAAACTTTTATACTTATAAAATATAGAAAACATAAGATAATACATATATGATGAGATATTATTTTATCTTTTTGGTGAAAATTAAGATATGTATAAGAACTTGAAGAAATTTCTCAAAATAGTGATATGTACCTATACATATTTAGTACTATCTATAATTTGTGAGTGATTCAATAGATATCCTTTTTTGTTACTATATTGTTTAAAAATATATGAATTATGAATACGTATACAAGTACAAACATACATACATATTTCTATCACTATATATATAGATTCTGTTGTTATAGAGAAATCATATAAAATTGCACAATTTATATAGTTGAATTTTCAGTTAGTTTTTACTGAGCTACACCACATGGCATATCAATTGTTATGTATGTAAGCTTTTTTTTTTCTTCACTTTTTTGTTTGTCATTTTATGCGCTACAAAACACAGTACCATCAGAATGTCCTTGTTGTAGAAGCTTTAAGATAAACGTGGTGTAAGGTGAAATGCATTACGAATATGTAGGTACAACACAAACAATTGTGCTATTGAATCCTGGAATATTTTTTTCAAATATGATTTTATTTTGAAAAGATTTGAAAAATTAACTTTTTTTTTCACACACACACACACACAATAAAAAAAACAATTCTATATGTTTTTGATTTTTATGTGTGTGTGTGTTTTTTTGTTTGTTTGTTTTTTTCAAACATCGTTTATTTTTTTTGCTGTTAAATTTTGTTTAAAAAAAAAAATTTGTTTTTCAATATTTTTTTCTCATACAATTTGTTTTTCCTTTAGTTTAGCTAATTCTTGTAAGTTTTCGTTGTATGTCAAACAATCTGTTGTTGTATAAATTTTTTATTTTTTTATTTATTAATTTATTTATTTTTTTTTTTTTGATAATTTTTTGCTTTATTTTATGTACTATCATACTTTGAAATAATATTTTTTCAAAATGAAAATCATGTGAAAGGATTATTCATATTTAAAAAAAAAAAAAAAACGAATTTTTAAATTTAAATCTATAGATTTGAAAAAATATACACATTCAATTCGAACAACTGATACACGGTGGCTTTTTTGTATTTGTTGCCACTTTTTTAAATTTACGAATCGGCATATAATTTAAAAATCGAAAAAAAAAACATTCAACACAAAAATATTTTTATGTAATAGTACGTGATTCTTTTGTATGTTTTTTTTTTTTTTCGTTCTAAGAATATTTTTTTTTTTTAATTTTTTTGTTTTCTTTCGTTTTACTACTTATTTTAGATTTTCATTCTTTGATTCTATCTGGATATTAAATTTAACCTACATAAAAGAACCAATTTCCTTTTAAAATGCATCCCATGATTCCATTTTACAGTTTTCCATTGAGAATATTGAATTGAAGAAAAATAAAATGAAAACAAAAAAAAAAATAAAATAGAACATTACAAAGAATTCTTGAATTTTTTTAAGAAAATTTTTCTTGAAATTTTTCCTGAGATTTTTGTCTTCAATTTTGTGTGATTGCTTGTGTGTGTACGTTTTTATTGTAATACAAGTCACTTGTGATTTTGGTTTTTTTTTTCTTTCGTTTTTTTTTTTGTAAGTTTAAAATTATACGTTTTTTTTTTTGTATTTTCTTGGATTTTATCATTGTGGAAATCAGAATTAAAATGATTACATTATATTACATCGAATATTTCGAATAACAATCAAAATAGGATTATTCTCGTAAATTGAGATTTTATTGAAATTTAAATTTACAAATTAAAAAAAAATATATTAAGAAGAAGAAAATTGTATTGTTGTTTATGATATAAAGCATACTATAACTTTCAATGGTTTTTTTTTTTGCTTTGTGTAATTTTGAATAGATTTTTGTTAAAACAAAAAGTTAAATGAAGAAACCCAAAAATTAAATTCAGAAAAGTCTGAAATTATATTGTTTAAAATTTTCAAGTAATATTTCATTAAAATATTTGAAGGTCTAAAGCGAATTTTAACAATTTGTCAGATTGTTTCATGAAACAGATAAAATTCATATTTTAAAATTGAATAAATAAAAAATCAAAATCTACCAAAAAATTTTGACGTTCTTACAATTTTCTTGGTGGTTTTTATAAATTCTTTTTTTTTTTTTGGGAGAAATTTGAAATTACAATTACGAGTATCTAACTGTTTTATTTTTAATTTCTTTTATAAAATAATGATGATATTCAAGTCTTTCACTGATTTTTGAATTTTCAGTTTTTATTTATTGTATGAATAATTTAATTTCTTATTTATGAAATTTATCGTTAAATTGTGAAAAAGTAAATTGTAAGAAAATTTCCAAATCAACAAACTTTCATTATAAAAAATGAGAAATAAATTCAAGGTAAGATTTTGTTTTTTTTTTTTTCATTCATTGAAAATTTCTTTTTAATTTTTATATTTTGTAATATTCAAAAAATTTTAATCGTTTTTTTTTTGGTATCAATTTTTAAAAGCTACAAAA
Source organism: Bombylius discolor (assembly GCA_939192795.1). Lineage (NCBI taxonomy): Eukaryota > Metazoa > Arthropoda > Insecta > Diptera > Bombyliidae > Bombylius > Bombylius discolor. The sequence continues at coordinate 12,235,741 of OW584241.1, read as the reverse complement.
AACAAATAAAACAATAATAAATTTCAAATAAAAACGTTTTTGTTAAATGAAATCAGTCTTGTGCAAGATTTTATAAAATACATAAAAAGTTATTTTGAATTAATTTTAATAATGGAAATTTTGTTGATTTGAAAAATATTGCATAATAATAATGTTCCATTACTTTTTCTTCATTTACAATTTGAATTGGATTAATAAATTATAAAATTTCTTGAAATGTATGTGTAGTTTTTAGTTTGTATATATTTTATTTTTCGGAAAAAGAACATATAGAAGAATTACAAAAATTTGTAAAAATAAAAAATAAGCAAAAAGAAGGCTACAACAAACAATAAATTAAAAATACACATAAGACAAACAGTAAATAATTATTCAATTTGTTATTAGATAACAATATTCACACTAGCCTAAATGTTTATTGTTATACAAAAACAAAACAAAAATACCAACATAAATTATATGAAAAAAAAACAAAAATGTATTAACACTTTCTCCAAAACATTTCATTATGAAAAGGTAATATACGAGTACCTACACATACTCTTATGTAAAATGTATCTAGTATCTTCTACATTATGTACGTATACATATAATTTACATAAATACCGTTCCCATATGGATCGTAAATTTTCTGCCGGAAACTCAGAAAGATAAATGTACTGGACGACACCTTCGTCAAGGATTAGAAATAATATCAACAAGTAGAACAAAATAATTCAGTTAGTATTTTATTACAAATAGCACACAAAATTAAGATAATTTATATCCAGCATATTGTTTTTATTCACACCACAGATAAGTACTATATAAAAAGTAAACTTTAAATAATTCTGTAATATAGTAAGTAGAATGTATACAGTAGTTATTTTAAGTTCATTACAAAATGTATTAAGTAAAATTCATGTAGGAACAGTCAGAATGTAGTCAAGTACTTTTCATGTCCACTTAAATACTTTTTATAGTTTAAATATAATTAAATTTCGTTAAGTGACTCTAATTGTTGTAACATAATGAGAATTAAATGAATTTTTTCTGTCATATTTATTTAAAAATAAAAATTTAATATGAACATTTTTTTAAAGGATTTTAAGATGAAAAAATAAATGAATCTCGAAATCAAATATCCCTTACCCTCTTGGGTAAAAAATTAAAAAAAAAAAAAAAAACAATTCCTCCAATTAAAATTAAATTAATTGGAATGTAAAAAAATGAATTTTTTAGACAAAAAAAAAAAATTAAATTTAAAATAATATTTGACAAAATGACAAGCCATTATTTTAATATAAGTATTTCACGTAACCTTAATTGAGGACCTTAAGATACAATTTTAAAGTAGATAAAAGTTTTATATGAATCATGTTTAAAATTTTCAAAATTTAACTTTTTTAAAAATCAACCACTCACAAAACATATCCTAAAAATGAATTCCTGTAGAATTTATGACTTTTTTTATTAACATGCGGGATATAAAAAAATATATAGAAATATTTGTAAAAAGAAAATCATGTTCAACATTACACGACTCCTTATTTCTCCTTTCTTTTCCTTGTAAACAAATTTTACAGTTTTTTTTATCATCATTTTTTTTTTCAATATTTCCCCCTTAACCCACTTATTTTATTTAAAGAGTTGGATCTTTGATAGCAATAAAAATAATGTTAATTTTTTTTTTTGAACAGGTGTTGATTACAAATAAAAGAGAGAAAAAAACGAAAATTGTGTTGAATCAAAGGAAACAAAATATTTAAAAAGGTGAAAAGTTTATTTACCTGTAACATGAAAAAAAAAGTTTTTATAGATGTAATTTGAACATTATAGAGTTAAAAATATTTGTAATGTATTTTTTTCTTATTTTTTTTTTTGCTACGAAACAAATAGCACGGAAAAAATAACAACAAATAAATAGAAAAAAAATTTAAGTTACAATTCATAGTGGAAAAACTATGATGTTATTCGCTTGTTGCCTTCCTTTCATGTTTATGGTTTATGGTATATACGAGTATATAGATATTTAAAAATTTTATTTCTTAATTTACTGTTACAATACAATAAAACTTTTGTTCCAGAATACAAAATCCTTTTCCTGATATCTCTTGTCTCTTGGGAAAAATGATCTAGTATGAGAACACAAAATAAAAAAAAAAGTCAAGGAAAAAAAAAAAGGAAGAAATAGACTAAATAGAAATCAAAAGTAGAATAAAAAAAACAAAAGAAAAGTATAGCCGTATAGACGAAAAAAAATAAAAATAATAGAAAATTCTATATACATAACGGTTTTGTGTACATATAAGATCTAAAAATTACATAACTGACAACTAAGTACATTAGAGATATATTGCACGCTAAAAAAAAGTACAAGTCAAATGATGATACTTACAAAACTTAAGTATCTTTAATCAGATTTTCATAGGACAATTAAGTTTTGTGAAAATGAACAAGAATATAAGAAAGTTGTTATACATATACATACATGAAAAGTTATTCGGTTTAATGAATATATAAATAATGAATGTCTTTAAATAATTTTATAACTAAAACAAATTTTCAAGTAATTTAATGCAATAAAAATTTTATCCTTTTTTTTTTTTTTTACTGATAAAAATAGTTTAAATAAAGTGTATATGATCCGGTTTTCTACTTCGTTAAAGTATTAATTAATTTTTAAGAAAATTATTTGAGAAAGTTTGTGTTCTTTTTTGTTGTTTTCCTTATTTATTTTTTTTTTCCTTGAGAAGATAATTTCATTACACTTGATAAAATTGAAAATTATATATAAAAAAAAAAAAAGAAAGTTGCTATGCATCAATAATTAATTATCAAATTCATAATTTAATTTTTATTTAATTTTGTTGTTGTTTTTGTTATTTTTAAATGGAAAAGATAAAAAACATTTTTTATTAATTAAATTAGTTAATTGAATTCAATTAAAATAAACCGCAATCAAAAAATATGAATAATAACATTGTATGCATAAAATTAAATGTATCTGTATTTGAAATTAAAAGAAAACAAAAAAAAAATAAAAATGTTTTCTGTTGTTGTTTTTATTTATTTATTTTTTTTTTTCGTTTTTATTTTAAATTTAATAATTAAATAAATAAAAGATACCTACATATATTCATATTTTCAACACCTTTATGATATACTCTCGGTCTCACATATTTAAAAATTGAATATAATCAAATTAGGATCAATCTTGATTTCTAAAATTTAATTCAATTTAATTCACATGTATTGTATGTGCGTCTATAGCGGAAAAAAAAGGAAAGGTAATTTATTTATTCTTTTCATTGAAACAATTTAAAATAATATTTTTTTCTGTATGAAAAAAAAAAGAAAACACGAAATATATACCTATGAAAAATATAGCTAGTTTTTACCTTAATATTTTTTTGTATTTTTTCATAACCGTAAAAAAATTTTTTGATTGAGTGAATATATTGAATTTTTTAACAGAGAAAATGTGCTTGTTGGCTAAATACCGCAAACAAATAAATACAGAAGAAAGAAAAAAAAAAATATATATTTTTTTTAAAAATAGTGTGAAAAAATATTAAAACAAAAAATATAATAAAAATAAATTAAAATAAACAAAAATAAACAGAATTTTTTTTTTTTTGGACAATATGGATTTAAATTTATGAAAAATAAAAAAAAAAATATTTTCTACTTTTTCCGGAAAATAAAAAAAAAAAAATTTACAAAATTTTTCATTTCACGTGAGTGTATCTATAATTTGTTTCGTACCTACAATATGTATATTTAGATGCATCACATATCCAAAGGAAAAACAATATGCAATAATATGACAATATGTGACTATACATACGAGTATGTATATATAAAATATATACATATGTATCTACAGTAATATATTTACCTATCTACCTACACTTTTAAATAGATATGCACAAGCAGATACATGAAATGTACAACATACAGTTTTTTTTTTAGATTTATTCTTTTATTTCAATAAAATTATGATTTTTTTTTTCTTTCTTTCTGTTTTTGTTTTTTGTTTTTTGTTTTTAAGGATAAAAAAAATTGGCAAAATAAAAAACGAATAAAGTAGCGTACAATTCATGTACTAAACAAAATAACCACATTTATATTATATGTATGTACATATTATCATATATGCAAAAAATAAAAAAATAAAAATGAAGAAAAGGAAAAGAAAAGAAAATGATAAACGTTGGCATGTACACCAATTTTTCATGGAATTGCTTATGCGATACCTACTGTTTTTTTTTTTTTTTCACTTTTTTTTTTCCTTATGCAAATGCATAATATGTTGAAAATATCTATGTACCTACTTACTTTTTTTTCTTTCTTAATTTTATATTATTATTATTATTTTTTTTTTTACTTTTTCCGAGAAATTTTACAGTAACGGTTGTAAAATATATGTACATGTAAATATTTTAAATATACGAGTATAATATTATTTATATAATATAATAATGTATATGATGGCACGTTTTATATCAACTAAACATGAATTACAGGTACAAAACATCGACACGTGCATATTTTCGAGGTTTTATATGATATGATGTTGCACCTGCAAAAATATTTGTTATATTTCAGAGACATTGAAACGTGGTGGTTGATTCTGTTTTATATATGTATATTTTTTTTTTCTATTACAGTCATATCATGAAAATTGATAAACGGTAATGTAATACATAGTTTATTTTCAACGGTTTTTTTGTTTAAAGTTTCTCATATCATGTAAGATTTTTTTAGTAATAAAATCAAGTATTTTTTTTTAGTTAAATTATATCTGCCTACAAATTTGTGAAATTTGATAGAAAAACCTATTAAGCAGTCTTGTTGAATTTATCAATTAAATTATGTAGGTAATTTGAGTATTCTTCATCAATGATTAGGTGGTAACTATAAGAACAGCAAGCGACATGGAGTTCGGTAGCTCAATGGTTTGAGCATTACCCCGGAAAGGTAAATGTCCGTGGTTCGATTCCCGGCCGAGTCGAATGTCGTTTTTCATGTTTTTCAGTTACTTTATTTATTACAGTAGAAGTAATAAATAAATTTAATTCTTAGATACTTTTTCAAAATCGATTTGAAATGAAATTCAAAATAAATTAAAATATATATGTATGTGTATAGTTTCAACTTCAACCTATCGTATAATTAAGAAAAAATAATAACAAGCAAATAAAAATATCTTCTATTAATTTTTATGGAAATAAGGCAAATTTTTCTTTAAAAAATTTCTTTTATTTTCTTTTTTTTTCTTCTTTTTTTTGGTATTCGTATATAAAAATCATAAAACTTAGAAATACAATAAAAATAAATAATTTTAGTCAAATAAAATCAATTTTAACATGACGCTTTGTATCTTATTTTGTTTTTAGCGTTACAATACAATTTTCCGCTTCAAAAATTTGATCCATGCCATGGTTATCTTAAATGTGCAAAAAAAATCATTTACGAAAAACTTTTTTTCCATATTATTGGACATTAGGATTTCAAGTTTTCTATTTTTTAATTTTTATTTTTATTTTTGGAGTAACAAATTAACGTTTAAAATTTCTACAGACTGTATCTACTTAGTATTTTGTTAAAAATAGAAAATAAAGAAATGATGTAATTGACCTTATTTTCACATAAGAAAATTCGTAATTCAATAGAAAATTGAAATACAGGGTGTTTAAAAGAAAGTGAGAAAAGTTTAATCAAAAATGAATTATGTATAATAAAACAAATACAAAAATGATGTGAAGAAAGAATGTTTTTCAATTAATTTAAAAAATCGTTTTTTGTAGATACAAATTTTAAAACAAAAAATGTTATTAAAATTTTTTTTGGACTATTTAATGTAAACTTTTCTAATAAAGCTTGCTTTAAAATTTCAAAAAATTCTTCATTATTTAAGTTGCAACCCTTTAAAAAAAAACATTTAAATTGTTTTTGTTTAAAGTGAAAAAAAAAATTTCAAAATATTTTGAACGTTTTCAACTACTTTTCTCGATATATTTTCACCTATTTTTTTTATTTAGATCAACACATAATTAAGTTTTCAAAACAAAAATAAAAGTAAAAGAAGGAGTTGAAAAACAAAAACAAAAAAAAAACATTATACTCTCTTATATTTTTCCCTGTAATAATCCTGTTTACTTGAACTTACTTCTATACACGAGTTTTACAAGTCATAAAAATATATTTTATTTTTCTCTCTATATTTTTTGCAAATCATCATCGTTATCAGTGTTTTTTTAAATTTATTTATTCATTTTATTCTATTTTTTATGACAACCACTCTGCCATCACATTGCATGCTATGTGTAGCATAAAATTGTTTACACTTACACTTTAATCGTCTTTTATCCTGTTTGAACAACAGGTTGCCGCCGTTGGTAATATAAACAAGAACTCCTGTAAATCAGTTTTTACAGAAAAAAAAATAAAATAAAAAAATAAATAAAAATAAAAACACCTCAATTCGCTTATATAAAATAATATACTCTTCTCATATTATATTTAAACTTTCTACTACAACATGTATTTGCCATTTACTGTAAATTTATGTACATACATACCTTTGGGTATCGGAAATTCTGAATTTATCTTTTCAGAAAGTTTTCGCAAAAGCTAACTTCTCAACAAGCAGATTAGTTTTTCACTTTTTTTTTTATATGGTTGCTTGTATGTATTTAAAAATAAATGTTTGTAAACTTGTGTGTATATGAAACCATCAGGATAATAATTGTTTAGTTGTATACATAATATATATATATATATTGACTAATGTGCACGATAATATACGAATAACAGGATAAACAATACATAAATCGTTTTGGGTGGGAGAAACATGAAAAATATAAATAATAATCGCATGTAAATCTAAAAAGATTGATGTATGAAAAATATTTACATAATCTTTGTGTGAAAAAAAAAAATATACTTTTGTTTTTTTTTTCAAATTAAATTTGAATTTTTTTTTTTTTTTCAGTTATTGTAAATATAAGAAACAATAACAAATACTATTTTAATATTCATACAATTATTATTTATTTTTTGTATTACTTATTTATTGAATTCTAAAACCTAACAAATAAATACATATTCCATCTGGATATGAACATTGGTACAGATTCAGATTTTATTGTACGTGTACACGTTAAGATACTTGAATTTATTGTAGCAGTTAATTTATAAGACAACTTAACGTATGAAACTTCAACAACAATAATGTTTTGGAAGTGTTTTGATTTTCTTACCTTAAGGTTTTCCTTTTTTTTTCCTTCATATTTTGTTTTATTTTTATTTGTGTACAGATTAGTTAAATATAAATTCAAGGCAAAACAATTTCATATTGCCAAAAAGCAATTCCGAAAAGTAAAGTTTAAAGTTTTTGAAAAAAAAAAAAACAAAAAAAAAAAGCGAAAAGTTAACTGGGAGCTGTTGAAATTTTGTGGATAAAAGTTTTGTATTTGCATAAATTAATGTCAAATAATATATGCTAATAAAATTTTCATATACAGAAAATAGTATACCCGTTTTGAATTAAATTGTAATAGAGTAATAAAATAACACACTTGTGAAATTTAGTTTTAAGAGATTGGTTTAGTTGGTCAAAGTGTATATAATATACATACATATGTACATATGTGTTTTTAAATACTTATTTACTTGAACTTCATATTGTTGTTTACATCCTCAAGTTAAAAAAGTTTTAAATTCAAATTTTAGCTATAATTTGTTAAAAAAGTAAACATTATATATTTTTATTTATATTTTTCTTGTGAAAAGGAAAATTTAGGATTTCCAGAAAAAAAAATATAAAAAAGTTGTTTTTTTCAAGGTAGAATAGTTGAAAAAAATTGAAAGATTTCATAAGTAATGAGGATTTTTGTGAGATGTATTTTAACATACATATGTACCTACATAAATGTATTTCTAACAAATTTTATACAAAAAAAAGTATATTTCTATTCTAGAATATCACAAGGATCATTGCCTGGGTCACGGCATGTATCATGCGGCACTGACCAATAGGGGATCATGGAGAGGAACAGGATGGCTATAGATATTCCACTCGAACTTCAAACGTAATTTCCTAAGGACACGCAGCTCTGTGGCATCAAAAGGCACTCTTGGTAATATTGGTGTTTTTTCCAACATTCCAAAGATTGGAACGTAAACCAACCAATCTTCTTAAGGGCATTTGGAAAACACCACATTTTCTGAAAAGGTTTTTTTTTTTAATTCAATTGAAGAATTGGGCAATGAAATTGAAGTTCCAATCCAACCAAAAAATTATATCAGTGCCAGCGTCGTGGCTGGAATAAATTTCTTGGACTTTTTTATATTTTAAAAATTTTAATAAAAATAGTGTTAAAATGTTATTTTTGGTATTTTGAAATAATATTAAAGACAAATATCATATGTGTAAATTGACACATTAATTGTTCTATTCTTTTTTTTTTTTTTTTTGTTTGTCAGAAAAATTGTAAAAATTGTCCAAGGTGTTAAAAAAAATTAAATATTTTATTAAAAATCTGATACATAAAATACTTTAAAAAAAAAGAATTTCAATTATAAAGGATATGTGTTTAAAAACGTGATTTTAAAATAACAACGATGTAAAATTACCACCCTTTATAATAAATATAAACCAATTAACTATGTACTCAATATATAGTACATATATGTATATATACGAGTATGTATTAAAATTTAGAATATTGTATGTAAATATTATACAATATCGAATTTCGTTTAACATCCGATCAAGGTTTTATATAATATGTTAACAAAACAACTAATTCTATATGTTCATGTAATAGCACATACATTATGTATGTATATGTATATATATCTAAACATATAAGTGTGTATCACATACATACATAAATATTTTATATAATACCAAATAATTGCATTGAAGGGTTATAAGTAGAAAATATATACTATATAACCATTAATATACACGTTATATTTATTCAAACATAAGTACATACGAATGTATGTATGTATAGTAATTTTAGTAGCTTTAATAAATGAAATATTAACATTATATGTTTTACAAAATGATATTTAATTTTAAAATATTAAATTATGTATGTACAATTATTATTAGATTTTAAATAATATGTAATATCGATTCTTTTCCAATGAAATGAATTCATTACTTCAAAAAGTATCTATAGTATATACGAGTATGCATTATTATTATTATTGACATATGGTATATCTATAAATTTATGTAAATTTCAGTTATTATTCAAAGTGGCAAAAAAAAAAAAGTATATGTTGAATAGGCACTTTTTTTTTTAAATTGCATTTTATGTAAAAATAATACGATTAAGTGTAAAAAAAAAAAAGTAAATTCTATCACTTAATGAATATTATTTATTATATCTAATTACATATTTATACTGAAGTGTATATTGTAAATGATTTAGTAATTAATTCATTTTGTTTTTCTTTCACATGAATTATAAATTTTGTTCTAAATAAATTTTAAAAATCAAATACAATTAAAAATTAATACTATTGAATAAGATTTAAAAAATTTTTACATTGTTTTCAAATTTTTTTTTTTATTTTAAAGGGGGATGAGATGTGAATGAGCTTTTAATATTAGAGCCAAAATCCGACTTTTTCAAATAAATTTCTAGTTGAATCTTTTTTAAAGAGATACTTTTCATTAATAATTTTAATTTTAAGATTTTCCTAACAAAAATTGTACTCCTATAACATTTGTTTTATTTATTTTTAATAAAAAGAATTTATACAAAAGGAGATTAAAAATTGTGTTTTGTTTTTTTTTTTTTTTTTTTTCAAATTGAGTTTTATTGCACTATAATGCTTGCTATCAGTGTGACGTCTCTGATGTAAACTCTCTTAGATAAATGTCCTTTCAAAGTTTTCCTCCTTACGTTAACCATTTTCACAGAAAGACTGATTCATAGTAATTACAATTAGTTTAAAACAATGTTAAATAATATTTATTCATTCTTATTCTTCCTGTTTAATATTTAGAAAAAGTTCCTAAACAAAAAACATGTCCCGATTACACCAAAAATGTCCTTTTAAATGATCCCTCTAACAAATTATTCAACTGTCACACTGAATCTCATGAATTTCAATATTAATCCTTAATTATCTTTTTGAAGGCATATTTAAGATAAAAATCTAAAGACCTTTAAAATGGTAACCTTCTTATTCATAAGTTTCAAAATTGTACGATAATTATAAAATTCATAAAATAGATAGCTATTTTTTACTCCTAAAATTTAAATGATTAAAGATATAGATTATGTACTTCTTTAGAGGTTTTATGTTCAGTTACTTACATACATATATGGAATCTAGAATGAAATAATAAAAAAAGGTAAAAAATATCAAATTTTGTACTTACCATTTTTTTTCAGCAATTCATTTTTTTGTTTTTTAAATTGTTTATTGTTATTATAGGTTTTTTTTTTTTGTTTTTGTTACCAAAGAACGGAAGAAACATGTTGATTGAAGAAAAATGTTGATTGTAGAAAATACATATTGTATTTAAAAAATGTTGATTGAAGATATAAACTAATTACTTATATATATTTTATAATATACTATATTATTCGCAATATTTATGCTTATGTATAATACTTTTTCTTTTTTGCTTTTTTTTTTTTTTTTACTAGCTTTTGTACTTTCGGTTTGGAATTCATTTTACAATTATAATTTCTTATTTTTTTCGTTTTTGAAATTTAATTTATATTTAAAAAAAAAATACAAAATAAAAAAAATTTAATATTAATTATTTATGCATGTAATTTTTTATTATAGGAATCAAAAAATTTAAGTAACTATTAAGTTTTTATTTCTCTCTACATAAGCAATATTTAGTATACATACGCATAGTTTTTTTTTTATTATTATTATTATTTTTTTTTTACTTAATAATTTATAGTAATATGATTATCAATGTAATTTATTTAATTTTATCTAAATTCTAATTATTATCATTATTTTTTTTTTTTTTTAAATTTTATATATAATATTATATTTTGGTAATTCTGTTTATCGTATATATTGCTATTTATTGTTAGAATATGATTCGCTTTCTTATTTTTAATGTTTTTTTTTATAAAATAAGATACATATTTGTATAGATACTTTTTTTTATATTCTATTTAAAAAAAGATTTACGAAAATATTTATCAGTATGTTAGTATGTATATATATAAATACGATATATAATGTAAGTATAAGGATTATTTTTTTTATATAAAATGTAGTCATAGTTGTTTTTTTTTTGTTGTAGTTGAATATGATAAAGATAATTTGATAAAATTTAATTTTAATTTTACATTATAATTTAATTAATTCGTTTTTTTATAATTATATTAGGACGATTGTAAGTTTATTGTAATTTGTAATTGAATATTAAGCGATTTATATTGATTAATATTTGATTTTATTTAAATTTTTTATATGACAAATATCTACGTAATTTTGGAGTTTTTCTTACATTTTTTAATGTATTGCATATATTTTATGCAATATATTTACATCGATAAAAATAATTAAGTTAAAATTTAATTAAAAAAATTTTAAAGAAATAAAAAATATCTACGGTATGTATACTACTTATTTTCAATTCTTTAAAATTATGTAATGTATTTTAATTTTAAATAAATCATTTTAAAAATCTAAGTTTATAAAAAAATGTTTTTTTTTTTTTCGTTTGATTATTGCTTTTTGATTTTCCTGTGTATAAGAAAATATTCGTTGGGAACTTTATTTTCGGAAAAATGTTGATATGAAGTAGTAGAAGAAATTGATAGTTGATAAAATAATGTTATAAAGTAAAATTTATATATGATATACATATATGATAATGTTGAATGATGATTGAACGATTTATATGTATACATGATCGTTCAAATAGTTATTTTTATCCTTACCTAGGTGGTGAAGGTGGTGGAGGTGGTGGTGGTGGTGGTACTGGATCAACAATATTACGTTTATTTGTTGTTTGAAGATCTAATGCAAATGTTGGTAATGGACTTTCACGTGGTCTTAATGTTGTTGGCAATCCACGAAATAATGCATATGGATTGCCGAAAAAATCTGGTGATGTTTGCATTAAATTCATATTGTGATGATGATATCTGAAATATAAATTAATTTGTTTAATTGTTTGTTTTCTTTTTTTTTCGTTAATGTAAAAAAAAAATTTATAAAATTTAAATATTAAAATAAAAAAGCTTCAGTAATTTGAGTGTAATTTTTTTTATACAAAAACTCTCATTCCATTACTTCTTAAATACGTACATATATACTTTTTTTCAGACATAAATATTTAAAAATATCTATTGTAATCTGTTGTAAACTTTCTAAATTAATTTAATTGTGATTTCTCTATATATATATATTTTTTTCATTTTTGTAAAAATTATCTCATGAATCATAATCAAAAAAGTTTTTTACAATAATATTTTTAGTGCGAAAAAAAAAACGCTTCTCTGTATGATAAACCATTTAAACAACATTTTTAAAAAGAAAGGAAAAAAAAAATAAAACAAGTTAAAAAAAAGTTAACAAGCAGAAAAAAAACGTTCCTTAAAAAACCTATAAATTCAGCAACGAGGATAAACTTGTTAAAAAATTTTAAGATGTATCTTTCATATTCACAATAGAACAACGGATGGTTTTTAAATTGTCTAATAGAGTGATGATGACACTATATTCTAACAGTTACCAAAGCAAACTGAAGTTAGCTTCTATAAAAGTATCTACAGAATTTAACAAAACAGAAAAAAAAAAAAACATTTAAAAAAAAAAAAAAAAAAAAAATGAATCTAACAATAACATAAAAAATTGTCAATTTCGATGAAAATATTTTAGTTCTATAGCTCTTCTATTCCAACAATCTTGTAAAATGGCCGATAAAAATTGTTCGTGTAGTGTTAAACTGATCCTTTTCGTCCTTAACATTTTTTTGGACTTTTTTTTTGTTTGTTTCTGTTTTTTAAATTTATTTCTCTAGTATACGTTTCGTCAACTTTACATACAATATTTTTCCTTAAACTAACAACTAACCAATCTTTCTGTTCATTTTCGGAAGAATGAGGATGAAAAAATCCTGTTAGCAGCTTCAAGTTACACAGTTTTTTAAAATTCGAAATCATGTACATATAATATATGTATGTAGGTATGTATGTGTACTTGAAATATACAGTCAGGAAAACCCCAACTTGTAGTTTTTTTTATATTCAGCAATGAGTTGATGCCGATGCTATAGAAAATTTCCCTTTTTTTTTCTTCCGTTTCATCAAAAGAGGCTTTAATAAAATTATTCGCGTTATAAAAGTATACAGATAGATATATTTTTATTTTTTCTTCTGTTTATCTAATTTATTGTTGTTTCATTATTTTGTTAAAAAAAAATGTCTTTATACAGAAATATGTACAGAATATTAAAAAAAAAATTAAATGTTTAAGGTTGACTATACATAATTACATACATGCTTGACTTTAAAAAAATTGAAAATAAAAAATAACAAACAAAACAAAAGAAGCTTTATCTTTTTTAAATTCAATATAATTATTTTTTAACTTTTAATTATTGAGTGAAAAAATATACAGAAAAAAAAACTAAATCGCTGCATAATTTCATTGTATTGTTTTAACGTACCATCAAATTCTGAATGATAAATTTTCTTTTTTCAATAAAAGAAAATATGTACATGTACATATGTATACTTTTTTTTTATATGTATTTAAATGTAAAAGTTTTATAGATTCAATCTTAGCATAATAAATTTTCCTTTCCAACCAAAATCAAAGTTTAATTTTAAACTCAATAAGATACATATTTTGAAAAATACAGATGAATTTTGATTTTAAATCTTTTTATCATTTAAAACAATTACTGAAACTGTTTTTTTTCAACATACAATGTTTTTTTTATCACATGTTTTAATTCATCTCCTATACATGTTTTTTTTTTTTCCTTCTTCATTTTAACTTTAAGAAAATAATAATAATAATGTGGTGTAGAAATAAAAACCAAAAAATATTTTACCTCAAGCAATTTTACCATCAAAAATCAAAAAAATAAAATAATAATAATATGAAAAACGAAAATTGAAAAATCAAAAAAAAAAAAAAAACTATGAAAGTTTTCACTTTGGTCAGCGATGAGTGCCATGAAGTGATGAATTGCAGTTTTCTCGAGTGACACCATAATTTGAGATGATGTGGTGGTTGAGATGCTAGACAGCTTCAGATTCAGCATACATACATACAATGATGAAAATGAAGATGATGATGAAAATGATGATGATGATGATTTCATATATTATATGTGTATACAATATTTTTTTATATATTTATATATGAACTGTTAAAATAATTTTTTTTCCTCCTGACAATATCCTCTTTCTTTATTTTCTTGATATATTCCAATAACACTTCTTTTTCTTACAATATGATGCATTTATGTACATACATTCCATACATACTCGTACATATTATTTTGTCCATCTAAAAAACCATCTCTCACACATTATATGTTTTGTATGTGTGGTTTTACTTTTTCTAAACTTATATTAAACCACAAACTATATATGAGAAAAGTCCCGGCGGCGTGATTAAGTCGAGAAAATTGCTTACAAAGATGAAATATTTTCCTTTTTCCCATATATAAATTTTTTTTATAGTTATTTTTTTTTTATTATTTTTTATTATATGTACATATGTACATACATAAATTTCATTTGCCCTAAGTCATACATGTCCTGGAATCATAAGTGCTTGTTGTCTTAACCTTTGTTCCTGTATACAACATAATATTTTAAGAATAACAGTATATATAAAGTGGTACAAAAAAAAATATGAATGGGTGGTTGGTTAAATAGAAAAAAAAAAAAAAAGGTCGAGTTAGAAGAAGAATTAGAAAACAAATACAATAGATCTTGATAGTGTTGTAATTGTTTCATTTTTTTAATCAAAGAAAATATCTTGTTTTTTTTTTTTTTCGATATAGAAGACAAATCTTATCAGTCATTACAAAGATCAAAGTAAATATGTTTCATATGTGATTGGGAATTTTTTTTTTTTCGTTCTCTCTTTTTGAATCGATTTTTTTTTATGTATGTATGTATGTGTTCACATAATTGGTTTTAAATTATTTTTATACGCAAATTTTTACAAGAAAAACAACATTTAATTGAACACATTTTTTTCTTTGATTATCACAAACGTTTACGCATTTTGTGAATGTAATTTTAATTGTTGGAAGGTTTTTTTTATATTTTTGTTGTAAAACAGCGTATGATAAAAGATAAAATTCTTTGACAAAAATATCCTTAACGGTGGTAGACTATTATTCAAATTACTTCTACTTCAAAAATGCTATGGGAAACAGTAATGGAAAAGGATGTGTAGAATATAATCATTATTTAATTCTCAAGAATAAAGCACATTAGTTTATTGAGAGTACACGCTGTATTTGAATTTTGAATAATTGAAGTTCAAAAATGTTTAAATTTTTTTAAATTGAAGTAATTTCGATTCGAGAGGATCTAAGATGTATTACAATAAAAAGAGGAACCGGAAACCTGAGAACATAATATTTTGTGTGAGTGCAAAGGTATCATCTGTCCTACCTAGGTTAAAACACATGCATCAGATGTATCTAACGCCAGACGAAGTGACCTTTAATTTTTAAGTCCAAATTCAGTAATAAGGTATTATAAAATATCCAACGTGGGTTCAGTAATAAAAGGAATTCATATTTAAAAGCTTGATAAAAATTAATCTAATCTAATTAAATTTCGAACTAAAATAATTTTATTTAAAATTTTTGAGGCTTTTAAAGTTGTAAAAAATAAATCCACATTTTCTAAAATGTTCGTTTATGTAAAATTAAATTTTAATCTTTTGTACCTACAAAAAAAAAATAAGAGGTTTTATGTATTTTTTGATAATTTACATCAAATTTTATAAATTGGAATTTTACATGAAAAGAATTTTACGGATGAATTAATTTATGCAACATACATAATATATTGAAAAGGATATAATTTATAAATGTACTAAAGATTGTATTCAAATATTTGAAAAAAAAAATAATAATAATGAAACATCAAATTCATCAAAAATGAATATCAATAAAATGACAAAAGGAATATATTTATTTATATTTAATATGTATATGAAATTCTACATAGTTATTAACACTGGACTAGTTTTAAAAAGGAAATATCACTCGTATATTATAACACCTTTTTACATTATATAGATGACTTTTATTTTCACATTATGTCTACTTTTTTTTTATATTTAAAATATAAAAAAAAGTATATAGAAATATCACTTTTACATTTTATGTAGATATCACATAAACATTTACTCACATGATAATATATCTACATATTATATGTATATACTGAAATTATTTAAATTCAAATAATATATTAATAAATTTGTATACACAATATAAAAATTTTGTATCAATGAAAAATCTGCAGATATAATTTTCATAATGGGAAAAAAAAACTGTATTTTTGTATATTCTGATTTTTATTTTAAATTTTGTTTTATATACGAGTATGTATACACATACTTTTTTAAAAATTATATCCTTTAAAATTGCATATAATATATTAAATGCAACAGAATATTTAAAAAAAAAAAAAAAGTGTATGCCATTTTTGACAAAATATTTATTTTCATTATAGAAATGCCAAATAACAGTTAAAAAAAATAAAATAAAAATAAAAAAAAAAAACAAAATTTTGACCAAATATTATCACATTTCATCAAAAATATTAGGCATATTTTTTTTACAATTTCCTTTTTTTTTTTTTTAATGTGAACAAAAAAATTCATAATAATAATTTTTCTCTTTTACAAAAAACTTTCAAATTATGAAAGGGGTTCAAAAAAAAAAAAACCTAAAATATTATTTTTTTTTAGTTTTTTTATTTTTTTTTAAATTTTATTTTTATTTTTGTTGAAAAAGAGAACAATTTTGTTAAAATGAAATTTAAATATATATTAGAATTTAAGTAAACAAAAAAAACAACTACAAAAAGGATATCTATATCTATTACGAAATACAAATTTATTTTAATAGATTATATATATGATTTAATTACACACACATCCATACACACAAAGAAAATTCATAACGTAAATATTATGAAATATAATGTTTAAAAAATATTATATGATTTTTTTTCTATATAGAATCCATTAAACAAAATCCTTAGAAAATTGTTTATAAATATTTTTATGTGCTTTTTTTTATTTCTATAGAATTTTTTTTAATGCAAACACCATATTTATTTGTGATAAAAATTACGTATCTAGACATTAAAAAAAAAATGAAGATAACAAAAATATACAATATTTTTAATTTTTAATCAAACAAACTTATAACAAACAGGTGTACGTCATTGGTGGACACATATAGGTAGACGATGAAAAATATGAATTTTGAAAATATATAGGATGTACAAAATATGATATTTTCAATGTATATGTATCTACCAATATAATTACGCATAGTTAGTATTATATTGTGATATTTTTGTATTTATTTTCCCTCTGAATATGTACATTTTAGTTTTCAAACAATTCACAAAATCACGTAAAATATCAACAATTAAAAATTTCAAATGAAAATATTATTTTGGTTGCACAATTTTTGTTTTTCGACGTTTATTTTTTTTTTTTTTTTGTTGTTTAAATTTTCCATTATTTTTTTTTCCTTTTATTTTTGAAAAGAAAAAAAAAATTATATAAAGTTGTTAGCATAAAAGTTCTTTTTTTTTTCTTTTTGAATTTTTTTTTTAACGCAAAAATTGCAAATCAGAAAAAAAAAGCCTGAAAATTCAGGCACATGGTAAAACCATTTCCAGGAAGGAAATAAACAAAAATATTTGAGGTAATTTTTTCTTGTTTTTGTTTTTCATTAAATAAAATATTTTATTTATAATAATATTTTTTATTTAAAAATAAATAAACGAAAAAAAAAAGTAAATCCTTATAAAATTGAATTGATTGCATCAGGATGGATATTATGCACCTACACTCTCTTATTATAACATTCAATACCTTGTGTTTACATTTTATTTCTTTTCAGTGTTTTATTTTTTATCAATTTTCTTTCTGGTTTTTTTATTTTTATTTTGCAGATATTATTGAATTCTGACGTAAATTTAAATTAAAATTATTAATATTCAAAATAAAAAAAATAAAAATAAAATAATTGGTTGATTTTCAAAAAAACACAAAAAAATGTAAGAAAAGTTTTATGTTCTTGTGGTTTTGATTAAATTTGAAAATAAAGTGAATTGAAAAAATTATAATAAAATTAGGAGATACATTATAAAAAATTATTTTAGGAAAATTCAACATAAATTTTTCATTAAAAAAATGACTCGATGATTTCATTTAAATTAATTGTTTTTTTTTAAATGTAAAATATTTATGATACTAAAATGGATTGAATGCAAATTTTTCCTTCTTTGAAATTTTGATTGAGTTCGAGCCTTATTTTCTTATTTTATTTTCAAAAAAAAAAAAAAAAAAAACTCTTGTACCTTGTTGCTAAATTATTTTAGAAAATTCTAATAAACGGTTTCTTTTAAAAATGATTCTTAATATCATCTAGATGCAGGTTTTGCTATCTCTGCCTCCTTCAAAGTTCTGGTTCCTAAAACAATTCTTAGCTTTTTCGAAACTCTAACGATCAACAATTATAGCCGGTTTTTTTCAATATTTTCGAGCCCCAGTTATACAATTACAATCTTCTTTGAATTATTAGAATTTTTTAACATGTAAAAACGTTTCAATCTAATTAACAAGCCTTTTGTTTATAAATCTAATTAAGAAGTCTTTTGTTCATATCTATAAGTAATAAAAATAAAATTTTTTTTATTTCTTATAAATTTCATATTTCAATTTTTTTTTTAAATTGTTAATTTGTATACAATTTTTTTTTTAAATTAAATTTTTCATTTACTTATTTTCATGAAATTTTCTTTCATTCATTTTTTTTTTATTTAAATTTTTCAAAAAGTAATGATAATGTTAGATATTTGTAAAATACCTAAACGTATTCATAAAATTATTTTTCATGAACATGAGTAAATTTTTAAATTTTGTAAACACATTCATATTCATATATGTATCTTCTTGTATACTTGTGCTAATTGTATAAAGTCAGTTTACTACCAAAACTATTCCGAAAAAAAAGGTATTGTATTATATTTTCATATCTATCTATTTTAACTTATTCAATTACAAAATGTTTTATTCTTTTTTTATTCTTTTTTTTTTTTTTTTAATTAAACACACGTTGTGACAGTCTGCAAGAAATATACGTAGCAACATAACCATTCAGCAATGAATGAGAATTTTGTATAGTTATGACGATTAAGGTAATAGGAGTTGGTTGATATACACAATCCTACATAAGTTGGTTATTCAGGAACCGCTAACAAGGATTCATTTAGGCATTTGTCAAGTTATGTTTTTTTTTTTTTTTTTTTCTGTTAAGATCTAGGACGATAATAATTGCATATAGACAGAATCTTGTAGTGAACACACAAAACAAATTGTCAGTCTACAAAATCATGAATTTTTTTTTTTTTTTTTTTTTTTGTGCTTTGTGTATACTTAGAGGTTTCACAGGATTTTGTTGGTTTTATTCATTCATTTCGACAAAAAAAAAAAAAATAAAATAAAAGAAGTACCTGTTAAATTATATAACTAACTGTCGACTAACGACGGACTACAAATGAAATTATCGTCATGATATATACTCTATTTTCTTGTTATGTTTTTTTTTTTTTTTTTTTCAAGTGAAATCTCAGTTCTTGGTACAAAAGGTATACGTAGCAATAAAATTGTGTAACCATCATCATCGTATAACCAAATTTCCTAAATTTCCTACTTTTATTTTACTTTATATATGTTTTTTTTCTTTTTTTTTTTTTTAATTTTGGATTCAAAGGTATAATGAGTGTTTGCACAGAGCTTTTTTGAGAGTATATAATATAAAGATAACACTAGTTAATAGGTTGTGAAAATATTTGCTAGCAACTTTATCAAATTGAATTTTTAAGCGAGTCTAAAATACGTATACTGAATTGCACTAAAAAATTCGTTATTATATTGTAGAATTTTTTACTTTTTTTTTTTTTTTTTATTAAAAAAAAATTATGTACATATTAAAAATTTGTAGTTTGTATCATTTTTGTGGTTTTGTTGAAAAATTTAAACATTAACTTTTTTTTTTTTTTCAATGTAAATAAATTATTTTAAATATTTACTTAAAAAAAAAAAAAAAATTTAATGAAGTTGTAAAACAAATAATAATGATATTACTGTTATTTTTAATTTCATTTGAAAACTTTAGTGATTATACTATTCACCAATTAATTATTACCGAAAATTTAACTCTGGAAAATTTACAAAAGTAAAAATTGGCTTAAAAATTTACTTTTTAAGATTCTTCTTTAGAAAATTTTTTTAAAATAATTTTGGTATCAAAGAAAGTATTTTTAACAATATCTTTTTTTTTTTCAATCACACTTTAGATTTAGGAGAAATTTAAATCTTTTACAATACTTTTAAGTGAAGTACGTTGAATTTAAGTTTTGAAAGACAATTACTACTCAACGGAGAATGTAAATGGCAAAATAAAACAGTGTTAGATGAATAAAATTAATGGAATATCAATGGTTCTCATATCTTCTAAGAATGCCAGCAGATAGATTTCAAAAAATAACATTTTAAGTATCGCCATTTTGTGATAGACCTTGAAGTCATCCAGAACAGAGATGGATTAATGATGTCGGAGACTATTCAAAGAAACTAGGAATCAAAAATTGGAATAAGAATGCCGAAAACAGAGAGTATTGGAAAAAGATGGTTGAAGCGGCTAAAGCTTGTACCAGACTGTAGAACCAATGAAAAGAAAAGAAGAAGTAGAATATAGCTAATTTCTATATAATTTAAAGAAAAATTTTTAGAAATTCAAAATAAATTTTTTTGAACCTTTAATTCAATATTACGCTTTTTTTTTTTAAATCAGTACAAAAAATGAATTAAATCAAATTTTTTTTAGAGTTTAAAAGTTCAATTAAAAATTGTTCTTTGATATTTTTATTGGTTTTCTGTTTTTTTTTCAAACTTAAAATATTATTTTTTAAAGAAAATTTAGAATTCAATTTTTTTGTTTTGTTTTTACCTTTGATTTAATTTTTTTTCTATTTTATTTTTCGAAAGAAACTCATCAAATGTAAAATTCGATGAAAATTTGTTTTCTTCTAAGAAGAAAATTTTCGATATAAAATAATCTGTTTAAAAAGAAATCATGTGAGAAAAACTTTTGTATTTTGTTCACAAAGTCAAAAGATGGTTATGAAAGGAAAAATAATGTGAAAGAAAAAAAAAATTCATTTATTTTTTTTTTTTTTTATATTTTACAAAATCTAAACTTACTCTATTGGCTTTTGATGTGTATCTTATATGAAAGTACTTCTAAATAAATAAAGGTACAAAGAATTAGGTACATACTATAAAAAGAAAAAAAAAGATTATTATAAAAAATTACAAGGATGTTTAAAAATCTTGTACGTATGTATGATTTATTGCTTCACATACTTAATACTTATATCTAGATAAATTTCAATTCAATATGTTTTTGTTGTTGTTGTTTTTTCTTTAAGATAACTGAACCAATAACTGAAGGATGCACTTTTTCAATTAGAAATAATCATAGAAGTCTTTATTCTATACATTATTGTTTGATCTTAATGCTGTATCATGCATGTATTATACTTTTTATGATGATTATAATAATGAATCACTTCAAATTACTAAATTAGCTTCAAATGATTCTTCTAGATATCTTCAGATATATTTTCTTTAAGAGTTGACTAAATAAAGATATATTATATCAATTTTTCGTTTTTCTATTTGTATTTTTATCATAATATACATTTACAAATTGTTAAAGGAAACAAAAAAAGAAAGACAAAAACAATAAAGGATTTCATAGAACAGGATAAAAATTATTATTTACAAAAACAAAAATCATAATACAAAAAAATTGAAAAATAAAATGCATATCAGACATGAAAAGGATCCGCTTCATATAAATGCATCTATGCATAAAAATCATTGAAATGCATAAAAATCATTGAAATGCATAAAAGTTAAAAGCTATACATACATATGTAATATGTTTTTGTTTTTCTTATGCATTACACGCAATCAAGCCAATCAACAATACTTCTTCCGCTACTTTTCCAGTTCATTTCATCATTACAGCATCATTTGGCTAATAACACGTCAAGTTTTTTTTTATTTTCACATTTTTTTTTCCCTAATAAAGCTAATATGATGTATATGTTAATAATATCCTGTTATACTACATAAAGTAAAAAAAAAAATGTATAAAATGTAACACCAAAGGCGTGTTTCACAAAAAGTTAAGATTTCTTATGCTTGCACATGCTCTTATTTTCACTTTTTTTCTTTTTATTTTTTTTTTTCGTTTTACTTTATTTTTCTTTTCATCATTATTATTATTATCATCATCGTCTCTTTATCTATCGATTATGCTTAAGTTTTTGTGCCTCCCTCTTCTACAAAAAAAAAAAAAAAAATTTTTTTTTATTGGGCTTTCTGTACTAAATCATTTTACATTTTTAATAATTTCTTGTTTCTTACACTTTTTTTCTTCTCTTCTCATTCTTTTTTCATATTTTACATCACTAAATTTAAGAACTAGAAGAAAAAAGAGAATTTTCTATGTATGACATTCAACTACACTCTCAACATTCTATTTTATTCCTTTTTTTATCTTTTAATAGTAAAAAAAAAGGATGTACTATCATCAGTGCAATTGCAATAAAAAAAAAAATTAAAAGAATGAAAAAAAAAATAAATAAAAATAAAGTGTAGGCGTCGGCAAAACTTCAAAGGATGATAACAAATGTTGAGACGCATTGTTACTCCAAGTACACAACTCTTAAGGCTAATATTAGTGCGCACTCTTGAAGCAACAACAAAAAAAAAAAAATGAAGATAAAAAGTAGTAAGCCTTAAAGCTTATCTAGAAGGGGGTTATTTGCTGTTTACCTATTGGATTTATTTGCTTTTTTATAATTTATTTTTTTCTTCTTTCTTTGTGCATTACAACTCTTTGCTTTATGAAAGAAGTGGAGGGTGTTCATTTCTTTCTTTTTTTTTCCTTCCTTTAATTTTTTTTTTGCTTTATTTTCATTGTGAATGCACTTTTACAAGAGTGCATTAATACTCAGTGGTGCATCAGTTAAAATTTCTTTTTTAAAACAAAACGAATAAAAAAAATGCAAAAATTCAGTAAAATGATGAATATGAGTACTTTAACTCAAATTTGCAACAAAAAATATGAAATATTTGAATTTTGAAGGACTCCAAACAAGATGCTCAGAATTCATTTTACACACTTTATATTCATCTAAGCAATATGGTTACTTAAAATATTTAGTTGAATAATTTGAATATGGTTGCTATTTGATAACGCATATTGTATATATGTATCTTCATCTTTATAATGATCTCATCTATAAAATATAAATTACTTAAAAACAAAAAAAAAAATAAAAAAAAAAAAAAATTAACATTATACTAAAAAGAATGATGAAAAAAAAAAATCCACCCTCTCCATATGATTTTTCAATAGAGAATACACCATATATTACATAAAAACATTATTTCATTGGCTTACTTTGATTTTAACACTTAATACTTATCAAAAGGATTTAGAATTTAAAGTACCATTAAAAAGGTGGTAATAAAGTTCTTTGCGGCACATACAGTTGAATGCACATTCGATATACATTGAATAATACATATTATAAAAAAAGAAAGAAAAATTCATTTTAATTTAAAAAAAATTTAGAATTTAACGAAAAAAAAAAAACAAGAACTTTTCTAACACTTTCCTTTTTTTGCTCTAAAAAATTTGATAAGATGATACATCTGACACTTTAATTTGTTAATTAGAATCCTTATTAAGAAGCTAATTAGAAATAACTCATATATATTTTTTTTATTTTCTTAGAAAATCACAATCCAAAAAAAAAATGGTAACAAAGAAATTTGAAAATATTCAAAAAAAAAAAAAAAAAAATTTAAATAATTCATTTGATGTATGTACATACATATATTCGAATTTTTCATTCGACTTAAAGAAAAATTGAACTATTTGTGGGAGTGATGAAATAGACTCACAAAAGAATAATTAAAAAGATAGCTTATTATATTTTTATTATGAATTTGTTTTTTCTTCTTAAATTATTATATAATTAATTTAATTGTTAAATATTAAT
Organism: Bombylius discolor; assembly: GCA_939192795.1. Lineage (NCBI taxonomy): Eukaryota > Metazoa > Arthropoda > Insecta > Diptera > Bombyliidae > Bombylius > Bombylius discolor. The sequence goes on along the minus strand of OW584241.1, from coordinate 12,211,373 downwards.
TTAAAAAATTGTCTTTCATAAAATTTTTAGTAATATGACCTGTTTTTGTTTTTCATTATCAATAAATCGCACTGATAATTTTTTTTTTTTTTTTTTTTTTTTTTTGAAATAAAGTAATAAATTTATAATAAAAATTTATGAAAAAAAAAAAAAAAAGAATTATATTTGATCATATAAATTCGAATCGATTATTAATAAAATGACAATGTACAATGTATTACACACACACACACTTAAATATAATAATTATAGTACAGTAAAATCAGAGAAAATCCCTTTAGAATTTTCATGTTTTGCAATTACAATGGAAATGATGATGATGATGATTGTAAATAGGGAGATGTTATTTTGTTTTTTTTTTTTTTTTTTTTTTTTATTTACTCGCTGCAATAATAATAATAATAATAATAATAATAATAATGTTTTACTGAATGAATGAACTACATTTATTTTCATGTACATATGTACGGGTATATGTACTGGAAATTCTATGAACTTAAAATCATAAAATTGTATTTTCATGAATATATCAATTTTTGTTATGAATAATTTACAATTTTGATGATTTTCATTTAAAAAAAAAATATATAGGGTGTTTGTTTGTAATTGCTTTCTACAAAATCTGTAATATTTTTTTAAATACATACATATGTAAATATATTCTGGAAGTGTATCTTTTTTTTAAAATTCACATTTATAAGCGCTCCTTTTTACTTATTAAAATAAGAACAAGAATGACGAAAAAAGTCAACATATCTAAATTGAATAATAAAAGGATATTTTAATACTACGTTCTCGCTTGAATTTTACAAACACCAAGAATATAAATGCATTCTTTTTCCCAAGGCAAGTGTTTAAATAAAGGGGGTTGGGAGAAGTAAAAAAAAAAGTTGTAAAAAATAAATTTTGTACATTATATACCTTAAAATTTTTTTTTAGTAGTAATCATATTCCTAATAATGTTCTGGCTAAATTTCAATATCCTTTTTCTACAGGAATATATTTATGTAAAGGAAACAAAATATGCCTACAATTGTAATTTCAAATTGCTGCGAGTTGCAAAAAATTGTCATGTAAAAAATTTCAAATTTGGATTACATGGTCCTAAGATATTCAGCTTTAAAACAGATTTAATGACGGAGACGTCTTAAAATAAAATCGAGCTATTGTTAATGAGTCCTTAATGTGCTTCTGTTTTTTACGCTTTTTCAGACAGACTAAAAAAGTTTCAAGATAAAAAAAATTTACGGAACAAAAACATTGCAAAAAGGATAACAAAAAATTTATAAAATCAAATGAAATACCCGTTAATAATTTTAAAATTTGAAATAGAAGAAATGATTACAAATGAGTGTAAAATAAATAATTGTTCATTTCCGTATATGAAAACAATAATAATAATAATATCCTGTTATATGTTCACAATATAACATTGGAATAACAACAAAATTTATTCTAAAAAAAAGTTTAATGATACATTTGTGGTATTGTTTTTTTTTTTTGTAAATTTTTTAAAAAGTAACTATTTTTGTCGAATATATTTTTTTCTACAATAATATTTTTTATTTATTATTTAACACTATTTTTTAAAAAAAATATTTATTATTATTTTTAAATCAGAAATTATTTTGTCCTTATATACATATATGTAACAAAAAATATTTATGTATAGGTTATGTATGTATAATACACAAATATGTATACATATGATAATTACAAATTAAGAGCTCATTTTAAATAATGCCGATAATATGACAGAATGTCCTTTCAGTTTTAAATGTTTTGCAACATACAATAATACATATAAATATTTTTATATATTATGTATGTATGTAATTGTTATAAAATATACAAAGATTTAACAAATTTTTATATAATACTTCCTATATGTTATTTTCTGTATAATTTTTCATCTTTTTGTGTATTTTTTTTTTCCATTTATTTATTTTTGATTGTGTCATAAAAAACAATTTTTTTTTTTTTTTTGAGGTTATGTTTTGTAAACATATCTCTTTTTTTTTTAATTTGTTTATATGTATTTCATTTTTATAAAGAAATAGTAACAGCAGATAATGACAATAATTTTTTTTTTCGTTTTTCATTTCCCATTTTCTTTTTTTTTTTCCTTTTTTTTTTTTTGAAATCGAAATATTACAAGTTATGAATTTTTTTTTTTTCATTCGTCTTTTTTTTCGCAATATAAAATGATAAATTATGTGCCAATTAAATGACATATTATGCATATTGCAAATATTGTTGTTATTGTGTATATACATCATGCTTTCACAAGTCCTGTTATTGTTTTTTTTTTTTTTTTAAATAAAAAAGAAATGGAATCATCATAATTCTCATTTATCATTTGTATCTTGTTTTTTTTTTTATATTGCATGTCGAAAAGTCAAAAATAATATGGTTTTTGTTTTTCTTTGTAATTTATCTTATGCATTAACGGATTCGATAATGTACCTCTATGTGAATTTTTCAGTTGTTTTTTTTTTTTTTTTTTTTTTTTTTTTTTCACAAAAATAACTTTTTTTGTTGTTGTTGTTCCTTTAATTTAAAAACAAATTTTCATCCTTCACATTTGTAGTTTTTATTTTTGTCCCAATTGCATATTATTAAAATCTCATAAAACTGCACTGAAATGCATTTCTTTTTTTTTTTTCAAAATCAAAAATGTTTTTTGTTTTTTTTTTCTCCCTTTCATATTTTTTTTTTTTTTTGTAAATTAAAACTGTTCTATTACAGAAGTCATTCACATTTTAATTTAGTTTTTAGTAAAACTTGAAATATAATAATGATTGTGACAAGATGTTATTTAATTTCTTGACATATTTGAAATTGAAACACATATCATTGTTATCCATCATATTTCACTTTATTTATAATTTAACGATAAGAATTTTCTAAAACGCGTATTGCATTAAAAATAAAAATAATAAAAATGATAAATACATACGTATACGTAACTATATGATATATATATATGTGATAAAAAGACGAAAGATACATAAACTTGAAAAAATATAAGTGCAAAACAATTCCCTAAGGCTGACTGATATATTTTCATCATGCATTACGTGAATTTTCTTTTTCTCATCATTTTTTTTGTTTTGTTTCCATAGAAGAAAATAAAAACTAAACAGGATATACTATATCAAATACTTTTACGTAAATATAAAATATGATATCATTTTAAAGGATATAATATTGTGAAAAAGATATGATAAAAAAGACGGGGGAAAGTTCAGTAAAATTGCAATTTTTCTTCACTTATTTTTTTTTTTCTAATTTCACTATTTGCAAATTCAGTTCCCGATGATTTCTGAACGCTGTTTTTTTTATTTAGTTACATACATTGTCTCTTTTTTTCTTCATTTTTTTTATACTTATCCTAGATATAAGATCATCCATCATAATATCCTTAAATATACAAGTCTATATGGTATCATCATCAGTTCAATGAAAGATTTTATTGAATGAAACAAACTGCACAGATATTATAGTATTAAGTATATTTAGTTCAGGATTGGTCCGTTTTATTGTTTTTTTATCTTGAAGTTTATCCAACCATTTCAATGAATTTTTTTTCCTTTCTATTGACTATGTACTTTTAATATGATATTATTTTTTCTCTATGATCTCGTATTCACGCATATGATATTCAATCTAGTTTTACGAAATCTTCTTATATAGATACTAGGATATATGTACAATGTACATATGTACATATGTATGTATGTATTATATTCTCATTAAAAAATTTTTTATTTTTTGAATGAAATAATTTTTTTTTTTATTATTATTTTGTTTCTGGAAGAATTACGTTTCTCCCATTTTTACAACATTTCATTATATCGTATCTGTCTCATTTATCATCCATCTGTTATTCATCTATCTCTGTTTTCAGATTATTTCATTCTTTAGGAGTTTTTACATATATCATTATACCTATCTATAGTTTTTTTTTTTTTTTATTCTGACTGTTTTTTTTTCTTGCTTTTTTTAATATGAGACGTTTTTATGAATGAAAAATATCAGATAGTCAAATAGATATGACAACATATAGCTATATATATTCCTGTAGAAGATAAGGATACTCTCCCTCTTATCCCATTAATATTTTACTAGGAAGAAAAAAAATTTTTTTCAAGTATGTATATTTTAGCTCTTTGTTCATATGTATATATGCACATATTTAGTCAATATGATAATTTTTATATAGTTTCTATATATGTACTATGATATGATACATTTAATAGAAGGTAAAGTATTCGGTCATATATTTTTTCTCATATTCATATGCAAAAGATACATATATGTACATATGTACGTACATGTGATAAACCGTATGTGAAAGTATTTCGATTATGTTCATAATATGAAAATGAAAACTTGATTTTGACGGTTTTATTTCACATTATTATTTTTATTATTTTTTTTCTTTTTTTCCTTTTTTTATTTAACAATATTTGTCTGCCTGCAGTCTATACTGAATTGCAGATTATTTACATACATACATATCTGGATATAGTCTGATAATAATAGATATGTTTATAGGTATATATATATATATTTTTCGTTTTTTGTTTTTAGAACTGGAACAACTTCTCTAGTGTTGACATTTCTTCATTTATAAACCATCATTGTGTATCCATACATACATATATACGAATTACGAGTATATCTATAATATATTCTTTTTCTAAAACAAAAAAAAAATCGAAAAAAAAAGAACAAGAATTTCGAGTTCTCAATCACTTTTCATAACTTTTTCACTTTATTTCAGTTTTTTATGATGTTATCACATCATAATTTTTCCATGAAAAAAAAAAAAAAAAAATGAAAAGCTATCAAGTTAGTGTATTTTAAACACAAAAGTTATGAAGTAGTTTTTTCTTACATTTAAATCAGATAGAGAAAAACTAATAAATAATAATAAAAAGAAAAACAAATTAGTTTGGTTTAATATTAAATATTAAATTTTATTAAAAAAAAAAGTATTTTTAATTAAAGTAAAATTAATTAAAATTAAATCTCGAGACTTTAAAATAAAATTACAGAGCCTGAAAAATTTATTAAAGATACTTGACTTAATGACACATATCATATAATCAAAACTCTTAAACTTTATTCGTGACCATGTTGTTCATAGAAAAAAATTATAAGTGTTTTTGATAAACCTTAGAATGAGCCGTTTATTTTGCAAGTGGCATAACTGACTTTTATACGTTCTAAATCGTTTTTGTTTTTTCTGTCAGTTTTCATGCAACTACTTTATTTCTATCGACAAGGACTTTTAATCCCTTAAAATTTAAAATGTACATGTAACAGTCATCGCCTGTCACTTACTATAACACATTCTTTTATCAAGAAGTAAACATATGCTACTTTCAAAATAAACAATTTAATAAGTATTAGATCTTCGAAATTATATTTAAGCTGTGAAAAACCAGCTCACTACAGTGAATTCTTGAATACAATCCTTCAAAAGTTAAAAACTGCAGATACACACATACACACAAGTGAGTCACATCAGATACAAAATTTTGTACTCTTACTTAGACTTCATTTTGCAAAATTAAATGTATACTCGTATGTCCTTTGAGGATATTTTTATATTGTATACATAACGTTTTTTGTTCATCGAATATGTAAAAATTAAATAAATTAGTCAAGAGAAAACATAGAATTTTTTTCTCGGTAAATTATTTCAAATTAGTTCAGAAAAAAAACGATATATTTGAATACTGAATTATAAAATAGGAAAAAAAAAAAACTCAAAAGAACACACATTTTATATTCATCAATTGTTCGTATCTCATTAAAAGTAAATTGAAAATTCCATTCAATTACGTTGCACCAATTTTCAACTTCTATGTTTTTTTTTCCCAAAATTAGTGAATAGAATTTAAACAAAAAAAAAAAACAAAAAAAAAATCAAATACAATTTTTTTTTTGTGATTTTGTGATTTTTTTTTTCATTTTAGAACAAAGATCATTTGGTAAAAAAAAAAATTCTTCGTCTGTATTCTTTTGATTTTTCTACAAAGTTTATATACAATTTTTTTTTTTATATATTTTTCATTCTCAAACAGAATAATTGCATGTTTAAAATTTTTGGCCTTACTGTTACTAAATTATATTTGACTATTTTATATAGTATAATTTTTTTGCAATTTTTTTTCTTTCTTTAAGAAAAAATTATGTATTAAAAGGACAAAGAAAGAAAAAAAAAATAAAGGATAAGAAAAACTTAATATTGTATATATTCACCTTATCATTGATTTTTATTTTTAAAAATAAAATCAAATATTCTATGTTCCTTAAATCAAATTTCTCTTCTTTTGTATTCACAACATAAGTTAAAGAATTAATTTTCTTTTTCTTATTTTAATTTTTTTTTTTTTTTTTTTTTTTTTGCATTCTATGCTTTTCTTTTCTTTGGTCAATTGAATCTCATTACGTTGCGGTTTAAATCATTTATAGTTAATGATAAACTTTAATGAATATATTTTTTTTTTCTTCCTTTTAATAGAAAAGAAAAACTTTCCTTTATCTTATTTTTTTTTTTGTTTTTTTTTTTTGTAAAATTTAAATATTTATATTGAAAGTTTTTACAAAAGGATAAATTAAATTAGGTATTTCACTAATATATTGTATTTTGAATTTTGAAATTTTTTTCTAAAAAAAAAAATAATAGTTTATTGAAAAATTTTCTATAGAAAAGATTCTTTTCTATATAAATAAATGATTTTATATTAATAAATGAGATAATCATTTTTATAAACGATTACATTGTAAATTTTACAATTATAATTCTTTTGTTATCAATTTCTATCATATTTTTTTTTTTACTAGACGATTCGTTAAATATTACTCTTACAATTTATGGAGAATCAGAAAAATAAGATACAATACATTTTTTTTTTAATTTTTTTTTTTTTTTCATAAAAAATTCTGATTTAGATTTAAAATTAAAAAGAAAAACAGAAAATATACATCATAATTTGTATAAAATACACAAAAAAAAAAATCCTTTTTTTTTTTGGAACAAATCTTTTAAATTATTAATATTTATTTACACATATGAATTTTAATGAAATATATTCATATGCATAATAATATTTCATATATATGACCATATTAAGCTATTATTCTGTTTTTATTTGCGGTTTCGATGATTGTTCAGTGTTATCAATGCAATCAATCATTTTATATTTTACTTTGGGCGTTTACTAGTATATAGAATGCATGAAATGAATTTTACAACAAAAAAAAAAAAATATATATAAAATAAAAAAAATATTTATTAAATAACAATGATAAAAAAAAATGATTGATAAAAAAATGAATAATTTCATCAGTTGTTTTTGTTGTATTTTTTTTTTCTTTCCATTGTTCAAAAATAACAAAATTATTGTGTCATAATAAACAATTTATAAAGTGGGATTTAAAAGAGATAAAAATAAAATAAAATGCACAATCAATGTTATAATTTATATTTGATGTAATATATCATGAAATGTAAATTGATAATATGATTTTTTTGTAAATTTTATAGTTTTCAATGGAAATTTTAAAATATTTTGATTTTGTATTTATTTTTAAATTTAATTCGGATTTATTTTGTAAATGAAAAAAAAAAATGGAATTGTGAAAATTATAATAATAATGACTAGCTTTTAAAAATACACTTTTTTTTCAATAATATTGAAGGAATAGCGAACAGGATCGAAAACACAAAAGCCACAACTTTTTTACAAGGTTTTGGTAGTGAAGTGGACTTACAGCCTTACAGGATCAGTTTGTTATTACACTAACAAATGATCTTAAAAATATTAGCTTAATGGGATGCTTTGAAGGTTGTTAAATTCTGCTGTGAGATGGAAAAACCTTTAGAAAATTGAATAAAGACACAGATAAGGATCTGTGATAAAGGAGAGTTGTTTGTCGGTGTTGAAGAAAGAAGTTTCGTTATTGAATGAATGTGAATTGAAAGAAAGATACAGATTGTATGAATGTGTGGAGTCGAATTGGTCAGTCGGATGAAAGTAACTTTTCTTTTTATAATAAAAAATGTTTTAAAATTCATATTTTTTAAATTAATGTGCCACAAAGTATAGGCATAGAGATGACACGTAATTTAGAAAGTCATACCTCTTATTTAGGATAATAAAACCAATGACAATGTATTCTATATGTATCTGCTCTGTGATAAAACTGTAGTTTTGCAATATATTCTTAAGAGCCTTTTTTTTTTTTTGTTTAATCATAAAACTATTTATTTCGACAAATCTTTTTTTCAAAAAAATTTTTTTAAGTCCTTACTTTTATTTAGGTCAAATTTCGTTCGAATTCTTCTAAATTAAATAATTTTTTTCTAATAGAAATTAAATCAGAAAATTATTATCAGTCTCATATTAAATTTTTTTATATTTCTTCCTATTAGAAATTTCAATCTACGTGTCGTTCTATAATGAAGGTAAAAATCTACAAATTAAAATAATAATACAAAAAAATTTTTGTTTTGTTTTACAATTTACTTCTCTTGAAAGATTCAATTTAATATTGTTATTTGTTTTTGTTTTATATATTTTTTTTTTAAATTTTCTATCTTCACTATTATCATCTATCTCTTTTTTTTATACATATGTGTGTTGCATATCTTTTAAATATTTTAGATTAACACTGTCATGGTTACAAAAAAAAATTTTTTATGAAAAGATAAGCATTTTTAAATGTTCTCTATAAATATACACAAAACAACATAATATAATTGGAAAAAAAAATGAATAAATAAAAAACCAAAAAAACAAAAACAAGATGAGAAAATAAAAAAGGATAACCGAAATGGATACCATAAAAACGGTCATCCAACCATACCAGTTACAATATGACTATTATCACAATTGTTTTTTAATTTTATGCACATTTTACATATGTCCAAATTTTTTTTTTCCTCTCTTTGTTTTTATATGATGATAATGGTAATTTAAATAGCCAAATTGCTACAATATTCATAGCATAATGGTCATATGCTGTATATATAGAAAAAGCGTCAGCGTCAGGTATTCTATACTAGAAATTATGTATATAAAAAATGAAATAAATTTGAAAAGAAGAAGAAGAAAAAAAAATATATACAGCGTTTTACGAGAAAATTATATTTTTTTTCAAAATAATTAAATAAAACAAAAAAAAAAAAGGATAACGAAATAAGTACATTACATCTTTAACTCTTTTGCTCTAATAAATACATTGAATTTTTTTTCATCACTTTATAATGTTTTTTCGTTTCCTTTTACTTCTTATAAAATTTTGAATTTTCTGAAAATGGAATTGTGAAAATGCACTTACATATATTTAATCAAATTGTATATTTTCATATAACGGTTGATATTTTTATATATTTAAACAATAATTTTTTTTTTCCAAAGAATTCATTGTTTTTTTTGGAGACGACGACAACAACAACAATAATAATATTCTGACATAGATAATATTTGAAATTTTCATTGGAAAAGTGAATGAAAATTGTTGTTGTAGTCAAATAAAAGCTTCAAAAATAAAATATAAAAGAGGAAAAAATAAAAATTAAAAAGATCCCACAATTATCCTTGTTATCGTTTTACTAACATATTCTTCTATCGTATCTGATGTCACCTCAATTGGCTTACATTTTAAATGCTTCCATTTATACAACAAAATATAAATAAAAAAGGAAGAAAAAAAATCAACAACAACAACAACAACAACAGAAGATCAACAAAAAGGAAAGCAAATTGTTAGATAAATGTACTACTATCACCATTATAATAGGCAAAAGGATTATATCCTGGAAAAATGTTTTGATACAATGAAAATATATACCAAATGTAAGTAGCTATACATGTATACACGTATATTATGATATATTTAAATATACTAGGAATAAAATCCTTATATATAGTTCAAATCAATTGACGTTGTGACAGAATCATTGTTTTTGATGTATCTATACATCTTGCATTTTAATACGTATCTATATATAATAAAAGTTAAAGTTCATTTTAGAAACTGTATAATTGTATTATTGTGAAAGTTTGTGGTTATTTTATAATAGTCCTTTGTATTATTAATGTACATATATTATGATGATGATTTACTATATACAACTCGGAGGTTTCTAATTTATTAGACGTTGTATTTTTTTACACTACTGCGTATTTTCTTTGAAAATTACCTACACAATTTTAAAGAAAAGTTACAGTAAAATTAGAAAAATAGAAAATAATAAATTTAATTTGAATTAAAAATTGAAAATTAAATTTGTAATAATTTCATTTATAATTTGAAAAAAAAAATATATTTTAAGTAAATTTTTGATAAAATTTATCAAATTGATTCTTTATTTAATTTTTACAACATGACTTTATGTAATAATAACTGTAAATCAATAATTTTAATTTCTTTCTAACACACATTAATTTTCTTCTTTTTTTCTTTTTAATTAATTTCATCTTAATTAATTCAAATTTGTAACGTAAAATAAACTTTGAAAATGTTAATAAGTTCAAAGTTCATAATAAAGGTTACTTAATTGTTACCACTGACTGCTACTGAAATTTATTCACTGGAAATTACCTTCTTTATTTCCTTATTTTATATTCCTTTTTTTGAAACCTTCTTTTGAATGTTTACTTTGTTGTTGTTGTTGTTGTAATGACGCATTGAGGTGGAATAAATTATCAGAAAAATATGCGGCAAAGCATACAAGTTGTAAACGTTTCAAAAATACAAGAATAAAAAAAAAAAGAATATTTTATACCTTTAAGGAAAAAGGATAATATTTTCTATTTACAGTGATACTACAAATTTTTCATTTAAGGTTCGTATGATTTACATCTGTATACAGACACATTTTTCAAAAGGAACTCGTCGTAAGCCCATTAAACTATGAAAAAACAACAAAACATTTGTTATTCACAAACTACCACCTCCTATTTTATATACTACTTTTATTTTATTTCAACAGATACTTTTGCTACACTGTCAATACTTCATCAAGTTGCTTATGAAAACGTTGAAATCATCTTGCAGTCAATGTTTGAAGCTACTACATATATTGACATTTTAAATCAAAAAGGAAAAACTAGAAGAAAAAAAAAAATTTACGTACATACATAAATATTATTCATATCGTTAGATACGAAATTGTAGAGAAACCAAAAGGAAATATGAATAAAGTATTAAAAGAAAAATGATACAAAATGCACACATTTAAAAAAATACATACTACATACATACATACATAGTACGCCGTTTACGTAAATTTTTTATTATTACAAAAAAAAAAAAAAAATTTTACAGAAATCAACAATAAATTCTTTGTAAAATGCATACATAATTCTTTTGATGTGTACCGAACCTATGAATGATATATTCTACATAATTTGTACCTATCATCATCATCATGTTTATATAAATGCTGTCGGTCTTCTTAAAACAAGTAAAGCGGAAAATACTTTGACACTAATATAGACAAGACAATAAAAAAAGATTTAGAAAAAAAAAAAAACACGAGAAAAATGATAAAATCGGATTGTGATGAAAAACAATTGCATAGATTTCTCTGAGAATTGGAGAACGTTAAGCTTTTTGCACACACAAATGAAAATGAGTAGTAGGAGTGAATGGTTCAAGGCCTTTTACAGGATATAAAGGATTTAAATACATACATGTATGTATATTTTATATGTTGTAAGCATATATACATACCTACCTATTTTTTTTTTTTATTCCAATATTCTCATACTATTTTTTTTTTCTTTGCTTTTCTGTTAATATTCCATTGTTCCAGGACATTGCATAATAGTGCATTGCGGCACAATTCTTATGTTATGTATTTTATCATGTACTTACTATATAAACATACCTTTCATTTAAAGTCCTATTGAAAATCTTATATATTCATATAAATTTCTACATTACTAAAACAAAAAAAATACAAAAACATATGAATTATTGTAACTGAAAAAGAAATGAAAAAAAAAATACCGTATTGTACATTCATTTTATTTTTATGTAAATAATGTAAAATTGTATTTGAATTGTTCAACAATGTAAATCAGAATTATGTATATATATTCCATTTTTTCTTTTCTTTTATGTTTTGTTTTATTATATTTCTTTATATTTGTTACGTAATTGTTGTTCATATCCTTTTTTTTTTTTTTTTTTTTTTTTTGCAATATGGTAAACCGTAATGATATGGTTTATTTATTTTTTACAAGAAGAAAATATGTTAACAAGAATATAATGTACATACATATGTATGTATAAAGTTGAACTCTTTAAATTAAGAAATTGATTTCTCAGAAAAAAAGTGTTTCGTTGTTGTTTTTATTTTAAATTCAAAATGTAATTTAAATGAATTGAATTTAAACTTCATTAATTTGTACCTGACAATTCATGAACAGAGAAATAGCATAAAATTAAAATCTTGTAAAAAAAGTATTTGTTTTTTTTGTTGTAAAGATTTTTTTTTTCCACAAAAGATTTTCTTTGAATTTAAAAGAAAATATTAATTTAATTTTTTTTCTATTCAAATGATTTGTTCTTATTCAGTTTATAAGTAATCACTGAAGAACAAAAAGGGACATGAAAGTTCTAAGAAAAAATTATTTTTTAAATTTAAACAAAAAAAAAAAAACATTGAGTGAAATGACATAATTTTACAATATTTTTTAAGATTTCTGTAAAAATAATATCGATTTGTTATTTGTTTTTTCTTTTTAGAAATTTTCATGTTACTTATTGCGTTTTAAAAAATTGAGAATGTTTGTAATGATTTTCTTTACAAGAAAAGTGATGTTTTTCGAAGAAATGACATTAAATAATTAACAAAAAAATTCGACTTAGAGATAACAAGTTTCATTTTAGAATTCAATATCATAATTTTGAAACTTTTAATATAAAGATTACATCAATACTTTCTTCCTTATCTGCCTTAACCCCCTTATGAATTTTTTTTATCTTCATACGGCATCAGAAGTAAAAGGATTTTCCTCGTGTCTCATTTGTTTAAAAAAAAAATAACCCTAATAATTGAATTAAATTAAAATACAATGTAAATTTACATCTTCTACTTAAATTACTAAAAAAAAATCGGTGTAATAACTTTTTCTATTGCACTTTTACTTACCTGACTTATTTTTGTTTAAAAAATTTCCTTTAAATATTTCATTTGAGATAAAAGTTAATTTATAAAAAGATTAAGATTCATTCAATAAAATATTTTAATTGAATAATATTACTTTCTTTTTTCACTTTTCTAATATTAATATTATAAATTTTTCTGCTATATATAAGATTTATGAGAAAAAAGGAATCATATAATCAAAGAAATTAAATACACCTAAATTATATTTACTTTATATAAGTACTAATTTAAATACGTATCTTTTTCACTCTTTTTTTTTTCTTTTTTCTTTTACTTATTTTTTATTTAATTGCAGCAAAAGGTTACTTTTTCATTTTCTAAAAGTACTTGACGTAAAACAAATTTATCTGCATCAACTGTCTGATAGTTATAAGATAAACAAGAACAAAGTAAAAAATAAAAAAAAAAAAATAAACATAATTTTCTGTTTAATAATAATGATAAAAAATAAAGGAATAAAACCAAAGTAAATATATACATATATACGTATATATCTTTATCCAAATATTTAAAAAACTCAGAAAAAAAAAAATTCAGATTATATTCACTTACTATATGTGTATATGAACTATATATGTATACTATTCGTATATTATATATACATATACCAGTTAGCTCTGTAATTTACATTAAAAATGTTAATTGGACGTGAAATTTTTCTCATCAGCAGAATTTCTCAATGAATGATGCTTCGCAAAACAAAGTCATTATGGTCTGGTCTGGTTTTGAAAAAAAAAAAAAAAAAAAATAGAATAAAATAAAGAGAATTTTTTACAGAAACAAAATAATAAAAAAAATATATATATATCATTCATTCATTCTGGATTTTTCATTCAGAGCTTTGTAGTTTTCATTCATGAACATCAGTGAAAGGAAAAATATCCTGTTTTCTTTTTTCTGTTTTTTTTTTTTTTTGTTGTTTTTTTTGTTTTGAATTTTACGTTTACTTACAGATCATAGACTGTTTGGAATGTTTCAACATACTCTAAACTACTGTATAATAAAGATATACATTATATAAATGTACTATATAATGTTTATCTTTTTTTTTAAATTTTTTTTTTTTTTTTCATTTTACTGGTCTGAATATTATACTATATAGTTGGAGGATACTACGATATATATTTTTTTTTCCTGTAATACTCTGATATTACTATGTACACATAATAGAAACGGATATAGCTAACTTTATTTCAGACATCTAAGAGTAGAAAAAAAAAAGGGAAAAAAATTTAAAAAAAAAAATAATATGCAGAGAATATAAGATGAACCATAATTATCAGCTGCTGTATCTTTTTTTTTCTTTTGTTTTCATTTTAAAATAAAATGCATCAGCGCAGTATTATCAGTTTCATTTTTTTTTCTCATACTTATTTTTATTTTTCAATTTTTAAGTATAAAAAAATATATAGGCCTGTAATTTTTCGCCTAGTCGACTTTCATTTATGTATATTATTATGTGGTTTGTTGTAAGACTTATCAACGTTGTCATGATTACAAATTACAGCGCCAAGGAACAATTTGAAAAAAAAAAAATATATACATACATATATATAGAAAAAGAATGAAAAAGCTTAAGGCATTCAAAAATTATGAAGATGAAATCATTTGAAAGTCAGACAAAAAGAAATCTAGATTAGTTCAAAATACATTATATTTGTTTTATGAATGAAAATCAGTACGGTTAGAATTTTTTTAATTTTTTTATTTTAAATATTTTTAAGAATTGAGTTTCATTGAACTTCTAATTTATTCGGAAAAGAAAAATTTAATATTTGTTATAAGACATTATTTAGGTTAAAAATGTAAATAAAATATCTAAAATTTTGAGTCTGAATTAGCATATATTAGTCCTTTTTTAAATTTTGTAGCAAGTGTTTGGTATTTATTTCAAATATAAAGTCACAAAATCCTTTAAAAATCCTTGTAAAAACACTTAATTTTCAAAGCCATTCATCATAAATTGTTCAATTCTATAACACAAATATTTTCCTTACATTTTCTTTATTATTTATTTATATTTTTTTTTCTATACTATTTATCCATTGAAACGTTTTTCTTTTTCCAGTAATTGATTGCCCACATTCAATTGAATCATCATCACACATATTTTATTCATTTTGTTATGTGAAAAGTTAAACGGACATGATATCGTGCAACTGAATTAACATACTCGTACTATAATATCGATTAGATATATGTATAATACATATGTACGTACATATATGTATATATAAACATGTTCATATGTATGTAAATGATTTTTGTTTGTATGTATGCATATGTACATCTTTTAATGGATAACATCACGCTTTGAGGTAAGTGAAAATTGGTAAAAATATGTAGAAGAAAATAAAAGTAGGAAGAAGAAAATAAAATAGAAGAAGAAAATCGAATAAAAAGCTTCTGCTCTTTCTGCATGCATAACATTTTTTTTTTTCTTCAGATATATGTATATATAGTAAGCCAACAGAATAGGATACATGTACATATTTACACAATCTTCTACAAAAACAAATATATGTATTTATAGTACGACCAGTAGAACATCACCTTAAGGCATTCACCTGAAAACAAGAACGACCTAAAGAACTTTTATTTGATTTTTGGGCAACGAATAATGTCACGTATTTTTTTTTCTTCATTTTTTTTTATTTCATTTTTGTTTTTTTGGAAGATTGGGTCGATAAACACTCTCTTTTTGAATCATTCATTCAATGGAATTCTTAAATTTAAATCGTGTTTCACTTGTTCTTTCTTTGTAAAAAAAATTTTTTGAATAAAAAAAAAACGAAAACAAAAATTTGAAAAAAAAAAATGTCTTTTATTAGAATCCTTTAACTTAACTGGTCTTTAATGCAATCTGGTTTTTTTTTTTTTTTTTTTTTGTTGTCAGTGTATGTACATGCGATGTAAAGAGGAAAAAAACGGATGTTATAGCGATTCAATTGATTTGCGGTTAACTTTATAGACATTAGATATTTTATATACATACATATATTTAAAAGAATTTTGTAATAAATTTAAATTCTAGATAAATTTCTTTTTTTCTGCAAAATATAATAAAAATTAAAAAAAAAAAAAATGGAAAAAAAAAAATTCTTAGAAAATTTCTTTTACGTAAAATGCATTAAAAAATGTAATTTCATTTCATGTAAAATGCATTTTTGCCGTTTAAAAGAAGAAAAAAAAAAAGGATTTTGATGAGATTTCAGAGATAAATTTAAAAAAAAAAATTTACAGTAATGAAATAAATAGTAAAATCAAAAAATGAAATAATATATGAATTTCAAAATTTTTTGTTTTATTTTAATTTTATGATTTATGATTAAAAAAAAATTTTTTATTTATTGTTTTTATAGTTGTAAATGTTTGTTACTATTAAATTCTGTTCTGTGTTTTCAAGTTTTTTTTTTATACTTTTATTTATTTATTTATCTATTTATTTTTTATTTTTTTACATAAAAGGACTTTCTCAGTGAACTGTAAATAATATCCTCTTCACAATATTTTAAAGACCTTTTCACTAATTTCTTATTAAAAGCTAAACAAAAAAGATATATACGTATATAAAAAATTGTTAATATATATATGTATAGTGTTTACAAATATGTATACATAAACACATATTACACATAAAAATAGATACAAAAAAAAAAAAAATTCATCGTAAAATTACACACAGTTTTCATGATGTATCCAAAAGGAACTTATAAATCGTTTAAAGGACAGAAAATATCACATATAAGAGAGAAATGTTGTCGCCAAAGAAGGATATAATATATGATACATAAAATGCCTGTTTGTATATATGCACATATATATAAGTATTATATAACATATTGTCGTATTCAATATAATATATAATATAATATAATAAAAATAAAGTAATAACAAGTAAAGAAAAGTTTTATATTAAAGATACACTACTAACATATATTCATATAAAACATAAATATGTATGTATGTATATATATATATGTATATGTACATTATATGTAAAAAGAATGAGTACTCAAATATAGACAGATTTATAGACATTCAGGCAGTTTATATATTGTCAGGATAGACAATTAGACACATATTCATGATGTTTTTTCTTCTATCTATCTATTTTTTTTTTTTTTTACTTAAATATACTTACTCAGTAAATATATGCATAATATGATTATCCTTGGCTTTTGTAAAACATTTATAAAATTTTTATTATGTTATACCAAAAAAATTTCACTATCATCATATACATATGTATGTATATGTTACTCATATAAAGGATGAAAATCTGTTGGAAAATTTCAAACATTTCCTTTTAATCTAGTGTTTTCTCAAAAAATTTTATGAATAAGTTGTATGTAAGTATTAACAAGTATTTTGTATATAAATTGTAAGATAAAAAAAAAGGATCCTTTCAGTATGACTAAATTTTTGCATAATATATTTATGTTTTCTATATAATTTATGTATGTACATATATGTATATGCATATGTGTATAATGTGTAATGAAATATTAAATATTAATATTATTATGTATGTGTAAATATACAAATTTGTAATAATATAATTCATATATGAGTACAAATTTTTCTTCTTCTTTTTTTTGTATACAATCTACATATTTACATTTATACAAACGTACAATATATGTATATGTACATATGTATGATAATATTAAATATGATTATGCACATACATTTATCTTTTATTGCAAGTTTTTAACTGTTAAATTTGCTGAATTGGTTATGCAACATTTCATTTTCTTTTTAGAAGGACATTCCTTAATTGCATTACTAAAAAAGTCGGAAGTCAAACTTATGGTTTTTATAAGAATAACTTTTATCATTTTTCCTCGGGTAAATTTTTCTTTATTTTATTTTCCGTTTTTCTTTGACTGAGAGTTTTTCTCGTCATCTTTTTGTTTCTCTTTTGTTTTTTGTTTTTTTTTTTTTTTTCTGTTCATCTTTTACTTTTTGTTTTTCGCATACAATAAACTTTCGAAATACTATTTTCCTTTATTTTATTTAAATTTTCTTTTTTTGGTTTTTTATTTTTTTTGATTTGTATGTCAAATCTTTGTCATTATCAACATCATCATAAAAATCTCTTTTTTGTCACTTAGATTTTTTCATTCTTATTTTTCATATGAAAATTTTGTAAAATTACTCAAAAAGTTAGAAAAAGAAAAAAAAATAAAACCAAACATAATAATAAATTTATGTGCATATATGTACAAATGATTTTAATGTAAAAATAATGAACATGTTAACAGTTTTGGTTTTTGCTGGTTTAGAAAATAAATACAAGAAAAAAAATAAAAAATAAGTGAAAAACTGAAAAAATTTGAAACATAAGACGAGAAAATTCTAACGAAACATTTTTTTGTTTTTTGTAGAAAAACTTTTTCATCATGAAATTTAAATTGAATAATCATAAAATTTGCTTAAAAAATTAAATTCAGAAAAAAAATAAAAAAAAAAAAAATGGGAAAAGAAAAACATACAACACATTATTTTGTTATATAGACTTTACATTTTATTTTTCTTAAGATTTAAATAATAATGACTTTTACAAATATTAGTTTTTAAAGTATTATTTGGAGAGAATTAAAAGATTTTTAAGGGTTATAAGTTTATAATGTTTTTATGATTACTTTGAGAATTTTAAATTTTTATTATTATAAAGAATTAAAAAGTGATCATATAGGTGATATTATGTAAAATGGGAATTATAAAAAAAATTACGTACATATATGTATGTATATATTTTAAAAGTTGTGTAAGTCCACCATGTTTCGATTTGAGATAAATATTTATGGTTTTTTATTTTATTGTAGTACTGAAAAATTCTGGAGGATAATATTATATAATAAAAAAAGACGACTCTATTTTCAAGAAAAGAGAAAAACAAAGAAAAATAAATAAATAATTCAATTATTTGTTAATAGAAAATAAGTGAAGTTTGAAAATTTTTTAAATGGAATATTTGAAGTACTCACACTTCAACACTTAGAAGCAAATACATATGTATGTGTATCGTGTATCTAATTTAAATTTCACGATTTTCATTTTATTTTTAATTATCTTATTTTTGACTTATTAACTTTTACGAGTAGGTACTACCATTTTAAACATGAAAATTACTTGAGAATAACTAAAACCTGAATAAATTTATACCTTTTTTTACATCACTTTCTAGCTTCTTATATCATACTAAAAAAAAAATTTCACAAAATATTACAAGTCATCTAAAGTTAACTATCGCGTTATGTATTTTATAAATTCAAGATGACTTATTTATGAAACCATGTCGAATAAATTTATTATACTTTTTCTTATAAGCATACCTATATACACTTACACATACACACATAAACATCATATATATACGAAACAAGAAAGATTTAATTAAATTCTATTAAATTTTATATCATCATTTTATCTTATATGTATATATACATTTTTTTTTTCACATATAGGAACTTTTTTGCTCTATCTTTTTCTTCTTTTAAATTC
Organism: Bombylius discolor; assembly: GCA_939192795.1. NCBI lineage: Eukaryota > Metazoa > Arthropoda > Insecta > Diptera > Bombyliidae > Bombylius > Bombylius discolor. The sequence continues at coordinate 12,191,659 of OW584241.1, read as the reverse complement.
TTTAAGGTTTTGATTACATCTATGACTTTTTTTATTTTAATTTTCGTTATTCGTAGCAAGAAAAAAAAAAAAAAATGTATATTGTATATTACCTATGTTCATCAGAACATACATATCTATTTCGTTTTTTTTTTTTTATTATTTTTTTTTTATTGAACTCAATTTAAAATTCATTGCTGTTACAAGTGATAAGGAAGCTTTGTAAGCTATATTCTTCTTCTTTTATTCCGTTTATGTGCATACTCTGCAAAAAACCATATTTTCCTGACATTATACATTTTGAGTTAAACAAAAAAAAAACAAAAAAAATTAGATTTATTGGTTATGGTCAAGAACTTGGAAAATTCTTTTCGATTACATTGAAAAAACAAAAATCTATATGAGAAAAAAAAAATTTAGAAAAATTTTATAATTAATTTAAAATTATTTTTGCCTGGCAGTTCATATATTGGCAAAAAAAGAAAAAAGAAAAATTCTTGTTCTTTCATTTGAATCAATTAAAAAATTGTTAAAGGAAAAAAATGTTTTTTTCTTGAAATGTTATTATTTCAAATGAATTTTATTAGATTAATATAAATTAAAGAATATTTATAAGATATAATTGAAAAGTAAGAAAATATACGTGAAAATAGAAAATAATTAAACTATAGATAAAATTAATGAAATATGAATCATTTTTAAATTTATGAATTTTCTCTAATAATTTCCATTAATATTCTGAATTATTATTATTATTATTTTTTTTTTTTTTTGTAAAAGGTACATAATAATATGTCTACTCTCACATATGATCATTCATTTCACTTATATCAGTCTGAAGTACTTTAAAAACAAAGCAAAAAAAAAAAAAAATTGTAAGAAATACAAAACTAGGTGAATGCAGCAGTAAAATCGACACAAACAATTTTTATAGAAGTTCCTTAAAATATACTACATATAAGACCAAAGATAGGTTTATATGCATAATTTTAGTCATACATATTATTATATTTATAATTACATACACATACACTGTATCTATATAATACAAATAACATCATAAAACGTATGTTGAGTACATATCACCCTTGAAGTATGTAGACGACAATGCAACAATGCAGTTAATTGTATTTTTTTCTATATAATCTGATGAGTATATATATATTATGCTACATATGTATATGTGTAGTAGAGGAGGTTCTGTGATTTGTGAATGCGTCCGAAAAGGAATACAAACTGGCATTCAAGATAGAGGAAAAGCTCTTAGCTATTAGCCTTTAGCTAGGCTGAAGTGGTTTTTCTTACTTTGAACATAGAAACATCAAAGCAAGTTGTTCTTCCTTTTTGTCTTCTTTTTTTTTAAACCTCTTTACCATTTTTCACAGTATGCCAGTATATGCCCTACATCATCATGTCTAACAAAAAAGCAAAAAAAGATACAAAAAAAGGACGTACACACATATTTACAAAAAAAAAAAAAAATAAAAAAATGTTTAAAAGAAATTATTATTAAAAAAAAAAAAAGTATAAGAAATTGCCTAGCTGCAAAACTTCAAGAGAGGAAAAAAAATTATTATTTTCTTTTTTCTCACAGTACTATACTCTTATCCACCCGCCACCCTTAACTACTGTGGATGTGTGTTTTATGCATTTAAGTGCATGTGGGTACAAGGCTGAGATTCAAAGGAAAAGTAGCAGACAGAAAAAAACAAAAAAACAAAAAAAAACTTATCCTAGTTCTTATCTAGAACTTTCTTCCTCTTTGGATGTTTCTTAATTGCGTCAATACAAGACTGGTGGTGGTATGTATGTACATATATTATACAGAATGAGTATTGCATACTTACTGAGGGTGGGTGCAGCAGTACACAAAAAGTAGCTTAGTTAAAAGACAACATACATTTTTTTTTTTTTAAATATAAAAAAGCCTGTTTTTGTCGTAACTTTGAATCTATTTTTTTTTTTTTAGATTTTACTTTGCTTTTTTTTATGAGCTCTGTATGTACATTTTTCTAGATATTTTTTAAATATATTTTTTTTCTATTTGACTTTTTATGTATATGTACTTTTTTTTTTTTGTAAAATATTTGTGTCATTTTCATAATTAGCATACAAAGATATCTTTGTTGTGCATTGTTATAGTTCTGTTGTAAAGGAAGTATTTTTATGTTTTGATGATCATTTGTAACTTTGTAAAATAGCGCTGCAACTAAGCTATTATTTTCTGAAAGAGTATATAATGTTAAAGAAAAATGTAAACAAAAAATTTTTTTTTATTTTTATTTTCTTTGATTTGTGTAACAAAGTACTTCAAATGCAGTAGTTTTTTTTTTTTTTTAAATACATAATAATATTTTAGTACTTTTAACTTTTCTATTGGTATCTTGTTTTTATGTTAACTGCCCTAAATATAATTGAAAGAAATCATTCAACAGAGAAAAAAAATTAGGACTTTTTCAAATGTATTTGTTGTATGCATCCAACAAAATAACATCATATCATAATTTGTGTGCCTTTACACAAAGTTATTTTCAAAATAAAATGTAAATTGTTAAGAAAATGCTCTTTTTTGAAACGATACCTCAAGATCTTTAAAATTTCAATTATTTTCAGATAATTTACTTTTGATCTTATTTTTTACAGGGTGCTTGCAAAAAATTATCTTTATGAAGTAATTTACTGACAGTTTTTAACCATGTATACTCTTAAGAGATGGAAGGTCAGTAGCGAAGGTAATACAGTACTGGACATCTTAAATTGAAGGTCTTAGATTCAAATACACTTAGGTCTACTTAGCTTTAACTAAATAGCAGTTGGTAGCTCTGCTCACTTACTGCAATCAATCACAGAAAGTCAACTTCACAAGTATCTCTACCAACGAATTTAGTGGTTCGCATTCCACTTAAAATCGTAGGTACATATATGACAGTCAAGTTAGCTTTAGACGCTAATTTCCCGTAAGGAGAAATTTGTGAAACTAAGTATTGATTAATTATTTAATTTGATTTCTTTTAAATTTGTAAGTGCTATTTTAATTAACTTGAAATAGACAAGATCAAAAATAATAAAATATAAATTATCTAAGGTTCTTTGAAATTTCTATATTGACTTCACTTTTATAAAGAAAAATTATTATATTTTCCATATGAGCATTTGTTTACATGTTAGCCTTTTAAAGTTTCTTTTTTAAAATATAATTTCATTTTTTTTTCATCTTTTTTTTTTTTTTTAATTTCAAATAATATGAATTTTCTGTTTTTGTTTTTATATATTCATAGGAATCCTTTTTATATATTTTCTTTTTAAACTCACAACTCTTACAATATTCGATATAAAAGTTTTACATCAAACATAAACATTGTTCATTCCTTGGAAAAATTCCCTAAAGCTATATTAGCTGTATTATATAATAAAAAATGTTAATATTTTCTTTATTTTTTATTTTTTATTTTTTTTTTTCACCATCCTTTTTGTGCCTTTATCCTGGTTTAACTTAAATGTTTATTCATTTTCTTCATTATGTAAATAACATCCTTGAATAACGGTAGGTTAACATTAGAAATTGAATGCTTATTTAAAGATTATAATACAAAAAAAAAATAAATAAATAAAAAATAAAATAAAAATGTTGCAGATGATGTTGATGATGATGTAGTCATATTACAACATAATAGATATAAAATAAAATAATGAAGAAAAAAAAAACAACAAAATAAATATAAAAAAAAAATTAAACGATAAATTCTTATTATATGCATTTTAATATAAATTTTACACGTGTACACACATACAAACATATATGTACATATGTATGTATGTATATTACAGAAGGAAAGAAATAGAGTATCACTTAAATTATGCATGTATAGAGTGCATATAATGTGTTTTAAAGCTAACATGCTCTAAAGTCACTTCATTAGATCGAGGTGATAGGATAGCTTTTGTAAAATTCGTAATTAAAAGACTTTTACATTCAAGTGCCTTGATAACTTATGCGCCTAGATACTTTGTGAAACTGTCATTAAATGAGGTTGTTGTAAGCAAGATTTATATAAAATTTTTATATGTATGTATATGTAACTTTTTGTAACTGTTCCTTTAACAATATCATATGTATGTATGTATAGTATATATGATATATATTTTTTCTACTTTTCTATTTTTCATATAACACCAATAAAAAAAAATTAAAGAAAATGAAAGAAGAATGAGAGAAAAAAAATCCAAGAGTCTTACTTAAAAGGGAAATTTAAATTAATTTATACAAGCATGTATGTATAGGTACATTAATTCATATTATGTTACTGTGAAAGTTAATTGGTGCTATAAATATTTACTTATTACAATTAAGAGACATGAATAACAAAAAAAAAAAATAATATGCTAGAAATTTTTTTTTTTTTTCGAAAATAAAACACTTGAAATATGTGTTCTTGTGATCCTTATATACTCGTATAAAATTAAATTAAGCATGCATGCATCTACATATTTTAAATTTAAATTAAACACAGAGATGATTAAATAGACTAATTAAGTGTTTTTTCAAGGTAAGAAATAAAAAATATTTAAAATACTGAAGTTAATTTTAACATGAAAGCGTATTATATATTTCAAAAATTTTTAACACTTTTTAAACTGGGGTTTTTTATTATTATTTTTTTTTTTATTAATAAAATTTCTTAAGAAAAATAATTAATTGTAAAAATATCAATAATTATTTGCAAATTACGATTATGCATTATGTGAAAAATTACGATATTCTCTTGAGTTACATATGGTATGAAATCTTTTATTCCATACTTAGTTTGAGTCTTGATATACAAGATTTTGACTTACACGATTTCGTCTTACATTGAACCGTGTAACTCTAATTAATATTAGTAACTCTAGTAATGATTTCTTCAGAAAATAAAATAAAGCTTTTATTTGTCCTTTTTTGGTCCTGAAGACTTTTTGTAAATTTTTTCTGTGAACATACCCATAGTATGTGTACACAAGGTACAGTCATCTTTAAACTGGTAGCGTGAAAATCAGATTTTTGGTTACTAAGGAATAATGATCGTTTATTTATTTATTACTCTTTTATCAAATTTATTAGTTTAAATTGAAAAAAAAAAAATATTTCATTTATCGATGCGAATACCAAAAAATTAAAACAAAAAGTATATACAAATAAATATTTTTCTCGTATAATGTTATTGTGTTCAAATGACCAAAATTCAATTTATATCTAAAACGCGAAACATATTTATATATTTTGACATAAATATTTTTCTATTACAAACATACAGATATTTTTATTTAATTTTCATAATGTTTTTTTTTTCTATTATTATAAAATAATAATTTTTAACTTAATATCTTGTATTTTCCATATAATAATTATGCAAAAAGCACATAAATGTTACAAAAACTTTTATTATTGCATTTCCTGTTTCCTGTCCTTTTTCTTTGTTGTTGTAGTTGTTGTTATTTTTTTTTTTTAAATCTACCCACACATTTATATATAAAATGAATATTAATTTTGTATATTTCTATTTATATATTTTCATATTAATTTAATTTGTATAAAAGTGTAACTAAATTACAACTTTATCCCTGTTGCATTTTGAAAATAATTTCAAATTCAAAATGTATCTATACATACAAAAATTATACATATACATTATATAGAATTATATCTAAAATATTAAACATTTTTACACGTACATTTATTCATAATGAAATCCTTATATCCTTATTGCTTATTGCTTGTATTTAACTTTGAACGTAAATTAAATTAAATTCCAAAAAAAAAAAAAAAAAACTATAACTAAAATACAACGAATTTTTCCTTCTTTTTTTTTTTTTGCAAATTGTAGGATATGTTTTTTTTTTTTGTTTCACAATTAAATTGTTTTTATTCACGAAAAATGACATTATTGTTTTCGAATTGTTGTTACCTTTTTTATTGTTATTGCAATTATATTAATTTTATTTTTCTTATTTTTTGTATCTACAGATATTTGTACATCTGTAACTATACAGTATAGATAAATAAATACGAGGCATTTTATACTTATATATATGTACATATACAAACATAATAATAATTTTACCCTTTACGCGATTTTCAATTATTTAATTGTACAATTAAAACTCTATTATAAAATGAATAAATGCATTTATCATTTAATAAATTCTAATGAAAAATGTATATATTCCGACATTTCATATATTATTTGTACATGAAAATTAATTGTTATATATTTTTTGTTATTATTTCATTATTAGAAAAATGTTGTTTTTGTTGTTTTTTTTGTTTTGTGATAATTAACAAACAAATCAAAGATTTTAATGGGATCGCAAAGATTTATAAAATGAAATTTACTATTTTTAAGTCAAAATTTTAGATGTTAAAAATAAAATAAATTTTAGATAATCTTGAAATATTCAAGTGGATATTAAAAATAAATTTTAGATGTTTCTTTTAAAACTATTTCAATGAAAAAATAGAAGATGAAAATAAATGAATTCGTGTTAATTTTAATTATTACTTAAAAATATATACATACTAAGTACCTGTTTTGAGACATTCATGTTTCACTCTTAATTAATAGAAAAATATAAGATACATCTCAAGAGCAATAATCAACACTTTTAAATTATGTACTTTAGTTGTTTTGAGGAGACTTCTATTTATGAATAATTTTCAATCTTACCTGGAAAATAAAAAGTAAAAAAAAAAAAAAATATAGAAATTAGAAATTATACAAACTTTTTTGTTTATGGTAATTTATTTAAAACTATTAAATTAAATTGAAAATATTAACACGTACAATTACATGATTAATATTCATTTAAAATACTTTTATCATTATTTACACAAAAATCTAGAAAAAAAACTAATAAAAATTTGACGATAAAAAAGTATCTATAAATACTTTTAAAGTAAATATTAAAGCAACATGTTGTATTTTAACTTTTCCTTTGATATAAAAACATTATTAGAAAATTTTAAGCAAATATTTTGATATGATATAAGTTGATTTTGAAAGTTAAACTTTGTGAGAAAAAAAAAATGAAGAAAATGACTAAAATAAAATATAAAAGATTCAAAAAATATGTAAAGTATCTTTTCCATAGAATTTCAACTATAAAAGAAATTTTATTTTTATTGATGTGATTTTTATTGAAATTATAATCCATTTATTTATTTTATAATGTATGTATGTAGATTACCCTATTATGGTTTTACAAGTCATATAACACAATATTTGCTTATTGATATAGAATGAAGTTCATGGAAAATTTAAAAAAAAAAATTGCATAAATTTACATGATTGTGCATTAAGTATATACTCGTATGTATGATAAGGATTTGTAATTTTTAAACATTTCAAAATTTATATTCGTTTTGAATTTTTTCAATTGAAAAATTAACAGAAATTTAAAGTGAATTTTTTTATAAGATAAGCTTTAATTAATGGAATTTAATTGCAAAGTATTCCAACTTCAGTCAATCTAAAATAGGGACTTGTTGATGCTTTACTTCAGTTTATGGAATTTAATTGCAAAGTATTCCAACTTCAGTCAATCTAAAATAGGGACTTATTGATGCTTTACTTCAGTTTAGATTCTTATGTCGTGTTCAAGATTTAAACTAAAATCTTTATATTTTGATTTTTTACAAAGTGAACAATAGAATTGACATATTCAATTTACATACTTTAAAAATACACTTTAGCGTAAAATGTGAGCCAATATTTGATTAAATACAAAAAAGTTCTGAAATGTAACGTAAATTAAAAAATATATAATATTTAAATTCTGCTTATATAGAATCTTTATTGAACTTGAGAAAATAAAAAAAAAAAAAAACAATTCTAAAGAAAATCGAAAAAATGTAAATAAATATTTGCGCAGTTTTTTTTTAAAGCCGAAATTTATAAATATCAAAAAGATAAAAAAAAAACAAAAAAAAATTTATCGTACATACAAAATAATACCAAAAATTTTTACAACAAAAATTATAATTTTTTTTTTTTTTCGAAAAAAGTTGTACATTACTCCAAGTCCTTTTGCTTTTCCTTTAATATTTTCTCTTCGTTTTGTGTACAGAAAAAAAAAATGCATTGTAATTCTTTCAGAAGATAATATAGTTTCCTATTTTTTCCTTATTATTATTTTTTTTTTCTTTTACTGACTAAGAAGTACTTTATCAAGTTTTGGCAAATTTTCAAACTTTCGATTTACTTTTCATATATCCCTCCCTCCTTTATCTAAACTTTATGAAAATTAAAGCAAGAACTAGTAAGTAAGAAACTATAAAAATACAACAAAAAAAAGTTTATATGTACGAGATCTACTAACAACTAACTTGACCTGACTAGATATTTTTATTTTTTCCGAATTGCAAGCCCAATTTCTATTTACATCGTTATATTTTTTTTTTTTTGCTTTTTTATTCAACTTATTCTATATTTTGCAATTTTAAGGAAAATTCCATATTTTCATGACATTGGCTAGTCAAACAACAAAACTACATATGTATATAAGAATAGAAGAGTTTTCTTGGAATTACATTATAAGGTTAGTACACAAAACGTATAAATAATAGGAAAAATATATCTGTATGTGTGTGTATAATTTTCCAGCGGCTTAATTTTCTAGCGCTTAAAAAGAGACGTATATGAAGCGCTTCTTCATCATAGATTTTCAGGAGCTTATAATTTGTACACTAAATACGCAATTATGAATTTTTTTATTACGTAGACTCTAAAAGATATTACGAAATAGTCTCATTCTTTTGTGTGAAGTGATTAGTTCATTAAAATAACTAAGTATTTTTTTTATTAAGGTTAAAAAAATAAACTATTAAAAATTAAAAGTTATTCATTTACGTTATATTAGAAATTGAAAAATAAAAGTTGATTTTCTAAGGAATAAAAAGCATTTTATTAATTAAAAACACCACAGAAATTCCAGAAAAGCTTTAAAAGCATCTAAAAATATGAAGTGCTTCTAAAGCGCTTTCATCTGGACAAAGATGAAGCGCATCTGAAGCGCTTTTATGGGAGCAAAAATGAAGCGCTTGCTTCTGCGGACATCTAATACTAAAAAAGAAATGAAGCATCATACAAAGATGCTTCAAAAGAAGCGCTTCAACAGCGCTATTCGAGCACTTCATTAGCCGCTGGGCTTTTTTAAACACAAATTGTGATGGTATCTACTTCTTGTTTTTTTTTGCCATTTTTTTTATTGAATTCCTTTTTTTTATCGCCTTTTTCTTGGCTCCAATACTATCGACCTCCTATAGTTAAAAATTTCTCATAAACTGTAAGTTTTCAAATTTAAAATGAGAAAGTATCTGTTACAGTCACATCAAGTCAATAGTATTGTATATACATATGGTTGATTTTTCATCTTTTTCTCTTTCTTTTCTTTTTTTTTTTGTGTATTGTTATGATCAGATTATAGTATTCATATGTGTTTTTATAAGAAACTAAATAAACTTACATAATTTTTATATACATAGATACTTTAGGAGAGAATCTTCTAAATGACGATAATATTATTTTGGATGCTTCAGTGACAATCCATTCAATATGTGTAAAAATGTCTTTTTTTTTTTCATCTCTTAAAGGACTTATGAAAATTTGTATAAGTGATTGAAGTAATTTTATGAAAAATGAAGTTTTTTATCGTTTCATCATGGTTTAAATGGAATTTTTTTTTTTTTTAAATTATAATAATAATTTTGTTTTTTAAATTTGAAAAATAAGGACCAATTTTTTTTTTATTGTTTTTTTGTTTGTTTTTTAATAAATAAAAATTTCAATGTAAATTAAATTTGATTGTTATCGATGATTGTTTGTTATTTACATTTTGTTTGTTTTTGTGTTTTTTTTTTTTTCAAATTTTAATGAATGTGTCAAATAAATAAACAACCACACTATTTTTTTTTCCACTGAATAAATTATAAAACAATTATATATGTATATATTTTTTTTTAAATTTTAATTCCAATTAATTTTTTTTGTTGTTTTTTTTAAATTTTATTAGCGTGATTTTATCTTTGACTAATTTCATATATCATGTTTCAATTGAAATACATGAAATTTGTAAGTCGCCTTTTATGTATTATTTTAATTTATTTCACATCCTCTTTATTTTATTTTGACAAAAGATTACCAGTTTATTAAATTCATATTAAAAAATTTATTTGTAAAATTCTTTTTAAAAAAATACAAAAAAAAAAGTAATTCATTATTTCAATTCAATGAAATTTGCAAAAGATTCACTTGAGATGAAGCAAGGCAATAAAAAACCTTTAATTTGCTTAATTAAAAGAATGATTTTATTTTTCTCATAATTTTTTTATTTTTTTTTTTTAAATTCACAAGTTCAAAACATTCTTGTCTCACATACATACAATACATTTTACACATTTAACACGATGACAATTTATTAAATGACAATTTTTTATTTTTTTTATTTTTATTCTTGAATCAAAATAATTATATTCGAAGACCTGTTTAAATGGTTATTTAAAAAATCCATCAATGTAAATATAATTTTAAAATGGGGGTCCATGTACACATAATAAATTCAAAATTAAAAGATGTGAAATTTCAAAATAAAAAATTAAAAAAAAAAAAAAAACCATTCGAAGTCGATTGTAAGAAGAAAATAAACTCCTTTAGACAATTAATTTTCAAGTTTGAAAATCCTTTTTTTTTTTTTTGTATTATTTTTCAAGTAATGAATGTCATTAAATTGCACAAGAGTAGAGTTAATTTGATGTAAAATAAATTGCAGTAGTCATTGCGCAAAGATTTTTGTTAAGATAAGGGCTTTTTTTTGTAAATTTTTCATGTATATAATACAAAACATACAAAAAACAATAAAATAAAATATATTTTACGAAATTCTTTTGAATATTATAAGAAACAACCAGGATATTCTTAGACTGTAAACAGGAGATGCTCATTAAAAGAGTTTTTGTTTTCATTATGTTTTGTTTTATGTTGCTTTTGTTTTTTTTTTTTTTTTCAATTCAATGCGACTGATGTAAATAAAAAAGAAGAATAGTAGATTTTGTTTTTCAATTGATTGGCAGTAAACTAATTATTATGTTTATTATTTTTAATTCATAAATTTGTGTAAAATTTTACAAAGAAAACGAAAAATGATATCATGACTTTTGAAAAATTAATGACGAAAAAAAATAAAGGCCTACAAGAGAAATAAGGAAATAAGTATAATTGAGGATTTTCTTTAATATCCTTGTAAATTTTAATGAACTACTTTTTTGCTTATTTTGTTATTAAACAAATTTTTTTCGAAAATTTTGAATTTTTTTTTTTCAAATTTCAATTTACTTAATTAACAACAAATGTTCTTGTACAACAGCAACATAATGAACATGATTACTTATTCAATTTTTTAAAAGATATTCATGATAATTCTTGTCTTTTCGCATCCTTCGAATTTGTACCTAGCTATTCATTTACTTTTTTTGAATGTCCTATACATTCTTAAAAGACATACATATGTACATACTACATACATAGATATATTCCCACATAATATTTATTTCGAATAAAAAATCATTTAAAATTTAGAAATTTGTTATGTACTTACTTCAAATTAATATAAAATTACAATTGTTGAGAAATTTTATCACATACTCAATATTTCATTAAATTACGAATTAAATTGAAGTGTTATGTTGTTATATGTATGTATGTATGTATGTGTAACAGCTTAAAAAAAAAATGTAAAATTTCGATAAAATTAATTAAAACAAATACAAACATAAAAAAAAAGTAGTAAACTGTAATTGAAAAATAACAATTTCAATTTTGCTATTTAAAAATATAATTTAACAAACTTGGACAAAAAATACTTAAAAAATAAAAAAATAAAAATAAATAATAGAATTAATTTACGATACAAAATTTTGTAATTACCTTCAATATGTTACAAAATTTCAAGTATTAGGAAAAATAAAAAAGTTTTCTTTTTTTTTTTCTCTAAAACAATTTTAACGAAGTATAAAAATTTGGCACAATTGTTCAAAAATACAATTTTACCTGGTTTTACATTCAAAAAAAAAAATTGAAAAAAAAAATAATAATAATTTTTAATATAATACTTATTTGCAAAAAAAAAAAAAAACAAATTTATTCAAAATACACACACAAAACTTTATCTACAGAAATTTTCTACATTCGTTCTTTTTTTCCAAAAAAAAAAAAAAAAAAATAATAATAATAATCATATACTTATGTACTGTATGTATGTTTGTCTATGAAATATAAAATATAAAGTAAATCTATACATTTGATGTAAAATTTGAATTATTCAAATTTTCTACTTAATAAATTCTCGATGTGTTAAAATTCATCATCATTTAACATCAAAAATTTGAGAATATTAACTAAACTAGCCATTTCATATAGAATCCATGTCCAAAAATTTGAAAGTTATGTACAAGTTCGTTATTTTATTTTTATTTTTTATTTTTTTTTTTTTTTTGTTATTTGAATTCTATAAATATAGAATAACATATGAAAATGAGTAAAAAGAGATGAAATATTTTGTAACCGTCATATTAATTGTAATACCTTTTAGTTTAGTTGAAAACCAAATGATATTATTATATAACAACAAATATCTATACGCATTCTTCATGTGCTGCTTTTTTTGTTGTTGTTGTTGGCTTTATTTCGTACATTATATATTAATAATTATTGTTACCACTATAATAATGGATAATAATTATTATTGTTGTTATTGTTATCATTATTGTTCATCATAACTTATATTTATCAAGTCATACATCCTGAAGCGATGTATGTTCATTAACACCTCTTATGACATGATGTAAAGTGTGTAGAAAATTCCAAAAAGTTATGTAGTATTTCACATATATGAAATTTCACCGTTTTTTTTTTTTTGTATACTATATTGTGTGAAATGTTAACAATTAACGCGGCGTTGGTATATTATATTTTGTTGAAAAGGTTATACATATATGTCAATATATAGGTACATGTGTACATACATGTGTATGTATATATTATAAAAATTGTGTAGTATGATGTACACGTGTATAAAATGCAATGATGATCACCTGTATCTGCCCTATAAAGAATATTCGAAAATTATCAGTTAAATATTTTGTACACATGTACATAGTACATACATACGTATACTTGTACGTTCTGTTCTGATTCTGATTCTAAAGTAGATATTTTTATTTTATATATATACTTTTTGTATCGATCATAATATTAAAAGAGTATCTATACATTCAAATATATACATAATATATGTAAGTATGTATATGATATGATATAATATTATAACTGATAAACTGATATGTATTTTATAAAAGGTGGGAGGATTTACGTTGTTGGATTACCCAAGAAGACTAAAATGTATGTTATTGGATATGTAGTATGCAATAGTAAAATGTTCTTTGGCATTTATATAGTGGTTCGATGTAATATGCTAATCGCTCGATGAAATATTAATCAACTGAGAATTCTAAGGGAAAGTGTATACAATAATGAATATTCTATAGAATATATTTATATACATGTTATATACATTATATAGGATACATAGGTAGATAGGATAGTAAAGGAATTTTATCCAAAATTAAGGCTAAAATATTATACTACTGTCTCTTCTTATATTTCATTGATCAAAAATATGTATATATGGTACATGGTATATTCATACAGAATAATATGAGTAGCTAATGTATATTATATCGTAAATATCTATATCTACATACATATATTACAATATGTATGTATAAATATTTTAGAATTAAATATTTTTGAACATAATAGATAAATATGAAACTGATTCTATTTCAGTTAGTTAACTACTGAATACAAAAAACAATAACAACAATAATGAAATACAAGAAAAACATCATAGAAATAAAAGCATGTAACTATGTACAAATACAACACACAATGCACAACTTGTTGGAACAGAATGTTTCCTCGAGAGTATCCTAACTGAATTTTCTTCTAAGTGTTAAAATTTACTTTTAAATGTTAGATAGTTAAAAAATAAAAAAAAATAAAAAAAACACTACATGCAAATAGAATAAAATAAAAAGTAAATTATTCTCTTAATAAATTGAAAATCCTTAAAAATCTTTAATAATTTAAATTTTAAGTAAAAGATTTAAATTATCATTTTTTTTTAAAGTAGATTTTCATTATGGTTAAACTTTAATTATCCTTGAAATTTAAGAATTTTCCATAGTGTTCATAGTAAAATAAAAAACAAAGAGGACAAGCCGCCGTTGCCTTTGTTCAAAGATTAAATAAAAATAATAAAAAAAAACACTGTGTGTATTTTTACTCTAAACTCTAATAAAAATCATTTAAAGAAAAATGTATTTTTTAATTGAGAATAACTGATGTGGTAACAATTAATCAGGTGTAAAGATTTTTTTCAAAAAAATCAAACCTTTTAATCTTCTTTGAATTTAATTTTACCGAAGAAAAAAATGTTATAAAAATATTTATATCCTTTTTATTTTCAGTTTTTGCATTGTATCAATACCTTCCACAGATTTTTTTTTATTATTCTTTAATCCTTTTTTTTATGTAGTGTATGTATGTATGTGAAAAAACAAAATCATTTTTTTTCTCGAAAGGTTAAATATATAGGTATGTATTCAAGATCAAAAAGCTAACGATATATTTATGATGTATTTTTTTTTACTTGCTTTTTTTTTAGAAAAACAGAAAGAAAACAGCAAAAAAAAAAGGACATTTCTAATATAACCTTCATATATCTTCTGGTTCAATAGTTAATCTTTCACTTCATCGTTGTAATATGAATTCATTGTATGAGCTCATACATTTTAAGGTACTTAGAAAATATCGGATATTCCATACAAATTTACATACATATATACAATATGTATGTACATATATTCATATATATTTAGATGATCGTCACATATATGAATGTACATACATTTTGAACATATTTATAAAAGTATATTTATATGATTGAAAACATATACGTCAATTTTGGATTTAGCAATAAATTCATATGATACAATTTTATGCACTTACAGTTATGTTTATATAATTTTTGCATATGTACCTATGTATGTATGGATACATTTTGTAAAATTCCAATATATGTTATATGTTTATGTTACATGTATGTTAAAAAAAGGACATGCAACAAACATTTTTTTTTTTTTTTTGTGGAAAATTTACCACATGATCCAATAAATTTCATGTCTTTTTACAAGACGCTTAAACCTTAAACCCTCAAGCATTCAAAACATGGATACACCATTTAGTTAACATATAATTGTATTGTTGTTGTTGTTTACTTTTTTCTTTCATTTTTTTCTTTTTTTAATTTTATTTTATTGTTTATTATAGTGGCTATTTTAAAAACTTTTCATATGTGTACATACATATACACCTTCACTCTATATAATTTTAACATTTCTACATATTATTTTTTACCTACCTTCTATATATTCATATAATGAAAGATGAAAGAATATTTACATTTTTGAATAGAATGAGAAATGGGTGGATGGGCTATTTTTAGTTGTAAGTAAGATAAAAAAAAGGGTTAATATAATAAATATACATACATAAATCAATATACATATATCTATAATATTATAAGACATTATGGTTGTATGGTTTTGCGCTTCACTACATTCCACATTCCAAGCGAATTTAGTGGCGGCAAAACTCATGTTATGCTTATAACTTTATTTATCCATGTAACTTTTATAGCTATATACATATGTATGTGTATTTATGTATATATATTTGTTGTTATTTTTCTGTTTTTGTTTATTGTAATGTTCTATTCAGAAGCAAAATGAAAGTTAACACGTTATGAAAACAGAAGCAAATGAATAGGAAAAATACATACCAACAAAAAAAAAAAGGAGAAAAAAAACGACAATTTTATTTTTCCTGTAAAAATGATGAAAAAAACATGTCAGGAAAAACCTTACAATATCATGTTTATTTTGTAGCCAGAATAAACAATATAAAATTTACATATATACGTCACACAACAGCTTATTTTGGAATTCAAGTAATGTAAGATTTACAACAATTTTTATGGTATTGAAATTTGATTTCACAATAAAAACAAAATAATAACGAAAAGTAGAACAAACAA
Source organism: Bombylius discolor (assembly GCA_939192795.1). Lineage (NCBI taxonomy): Eukaryota > Metazoa > Arthropoda > Insecta > Diptera > Bombyliidae > Bombylius > Bombylius discolor. The sequence continues at coordinate 12,175,495 of OW584241.1, read as the reverse complement.
AAAATTAAAGGGTTGTGTACAGATTTATAAATTGTCTTTTAAAATTTAATTTTTAACATTTTATAAGAGAATTTTAAATGCTAAATAAATGATTTTTTAAACGCATTTTTATTAAAAGTTAAAAAGCTAAGGTGTAAAAAACTTAAGTGTTTGGAAAATTTTGACACAACAATATTTAAAATAGAGAAAAAGTATTATTTTAAAGGACAAAATGACAAAATTTCTGTTTGAACTTTTGAAGATTATTAGACGGAAGTGGTTAAAGAATTTGAAATATTTCATCACGCGCTCAGAAGATGGCTTGAGAATTTCTTGTATAACGTAGGAATGTATGGATGAAGGACATCATCATCATCATCGTCATCAGCGGCTCAAAAGTTCGATTTGTGCCGGGGCCTACCCAAATTAACTTCAATTCTCTTATTTCTCATTGCCAATTGACATAACTTTCTCGAAAAATTAGGAACAATTACTTCAATGTAAAGACAAACTCTATCTTTGTGATAAATAATTATTCCAGTTTTGCGACACTTCAGCTTTTTAATTTTAGTTTTTTTAATAAAATTGATCTCGCCTCATAGATTCACAATTTCAGCATAAGTTTCTTAATTTAATTTTCTTTTTTCCAATTTTTAATAATTATTTGAAAAAAATTTTAAAAACAATCAGATTTTGTGTAAAAAACAAGAGTAATTAACTAAATCTCATGTTATTTACAGTTTCTTTTTTTTTTTTTTTTTCAAAAGACAACAAAATGTGACTAAACTATTGAAACGATCTTATATTGAAAAAAAAAAATAAATAAATAAATTGATTATGTTGCACGTGATTTAATAAATTTTTTTTTTTTTTTAAATTCCTTTTTATTTTAAAAGAAAGATCCTATAATCTTCTATTGCATTGTATACACATAATAACAAAAATGAAAAAAAAAAAAAAGAAGGTATCCTATGTTATAAAAAGGAAGTTAATTTTTCATATAAAAGTATACTCGTATACATAAGTATATATATTTTTTTTCAAAGCGTACCAAAATTAATGATAATAATTTTTCTTATGCCTTAACAATATGTGCATCGATATTAATATACAACGGAACGAAATGAAATAAGGAAAAAAAAAATAGGATAATCATCATTATCATCCTGCAAGCAATATTTAAAAAAATGTAAAATATGTATCATCTTGCAACAAAATCTATCACTAACAAGAAATGAGATCAAGACCAATATATAGAGAAGACCTGATTCCTTTTATTCATGTTTTTTTTGCTTCCTTATATTCTTTCATTTTTTTTTTTTTGTTTGTTGAAAAGGAAAAATTTTGTCTACATAATGTAAAAAAAAAAAAGCTAATTTCTTTTCGAAAATGGTGGTTGCGATGGGGGAGATGATTATGATGCTGGCACATATCCTTTGAAACGGAAGTATATTTTGATAATTCTTTTAGTTGTATTGATGTATGTACGTATATTTAAAAATTAAGGCTGATTTTTCTTTTAAAAAAGAATACATTTTCATCACACAAGAAAATGGTAAATAAGGAACAAAAAATTTAAAAAAAAAAAAAATTGTCTAAAAGAAAAACAGAGACATGTTTTGGTGTTAAAGTTTTTCAGACATATATAGTATCGACATTCGATATCATCACCAATTCACCAGTTAAATGATATAGCAACTGTTGTTAGATATACAGTACATATGTATATGTAAATATATTATCATTATTTTCACCATCATTACCATCACTTTAACTTCTATTATTATATATAGACGATACATTTTAACATAATAAAGCAATAATGATCCTTTCAGTTTGTATTAAAATATATAGTAAACTATTGACACTATTAATGCTGGTTGATGTTGATGGTATCATCAATGTGAAGAAATGTAAAATGGATTTATGTCGTTCGTGATCAAACCCTTAACTAAGTTCTACTTTCTTATTATATCACTTTGAAAAGAAGAATAAGAAGAAGAGGAAGAAAAAATACATAATAATATACAAAAAAAAAAAATGTACGTATGGATGTATGTATGTGTACGATTAAATCGAATAGAGGTTAACCTTTCAATCCTTTCGAAAAGGATATCAACAGTTTCATTCTTCGATGGAAAAAAAGCAAATCTATTTAACATGCAGTAGAATCATTGAAGAATATAGATTCTTATTTTCATCTAGAGCCAAACATTATTTTATTTTTTTTCTTTTATTATATTTTTTTTTTGTATCTTTTATATTTTTTTTACATGTACATTTCAGACTAAAGGAATATTGTTTAAAGAAAAAAAAAATGTTTCTATCAATTTTATTTTTCTTATAGAATATATGTATGTTCATATATAAGTTTTACACTTGTTTCCTTATATGCATATAATACATAACACAATTTTAAATTTTCTTCATGGAAATAAAAAAGAATCTTATTGCTTTTTTTTACTATATATAGCATTTTTACTTTTCTTAATATACTTCCTTATACAACAATATCATCATCATACAGTATTTTTCTATTTTGTTTTGACGTGCATTTATTTACTTTTATCGCCTTTTAATGTCTTTGTAATGTTAAAGGATATATTATTATAATACAATATAAGATACTCTATACTATATCTTTAATATACATATGTATACTATATATTAGGTAATTTATAAAGAAAGTTTATATAAATTTGATAATATCAAAGATCGCATACATATCCTTTACTGTATTATATAGTTGCATTTTAAAAAGTTTTACTTTTTTACGATGACCGCGAAATTACTCTTGTAATTGAGCTTCTAAAGAAATTTATATTTTATATTATAAGATTACTTTGTGAAGGATATATGTTGTGTTTGTATACATTTGATATCAAGATTGTTTTGCGTGATTATATCAAATTAAAATCAGATACATAAAAATAGGTGTATTTTTTTTATTCTTGTTATTTTTTTTTCTAATTTATTTATTTTGTTTTTTGTTTTTTCTTAAATAATTTAAATTTATTTCATTGTATGCACACTCTATCTAGTAAATACACAATATTGTGTAGCATATTTTTTTTTTTTTACATAAAGATATAACTTTTATATAATTTGTACAATAAAAATTAACATTTTTAGATATCATTTTTTACTATATGGAATATACAGGAAATTTAAAGAAGAAAAAACCGGAACAAAATTTAATATACATTTTATTACTCAATTTGTTTTTTTTGTTTCCTTTTTTTTTGTACAAAAAATTATTTATGATATTGTACAGTATAGAAGATGTAAAAAAGAAGTTTAAAGGTCATATAAAAAGTTTTTAATGTTAGTAATGCAATTATTTTTATCGAATAATTTTAAATGTTGTAAAAATACCGTCGGTGAATGTTGAGTTTTTTTTTTTTTAATGAAAATGAAATGAAAATATTTTTTTAGAAGCTACTTTTGAAAAATTCTTATGGAATGTTAAAGATGAAATTACTTATTATGAAAAACTACTTGAAATTTTTTATTTTATAATTTTTCAAAATATTTTTCAATTTGCAAGAATCTCTTAATTACAAATTATATACCTTGACGTAAATATTATAAAATAAAATTACAAATATACAACATTTATTTTAATATATCACTATACTAAATAATTCATTTTTTTTGTTGTTGTTGTTTTTATTCAAGAATACAATCTGATTTTTCATGCTAGAAAAAAAATTAATATTGACTTTTGACCTTGTTTTTTTTTTCATGTTTTTTAACCGTTTCTTATTTAAGAATTTGTTGTAAAATGTTTTATTTATTACACATGTTCTCACAAAATAAAAAAAAAAGGATGTGAATTTGTTGGCTGTGAAAGTAATTAAAATAAGTAATTTACAAAATTCTCATGTTATGTTTTTTTCTTACTTTTAATTTCATGAATACTTAATTCAAAGTTAAAATCATTGTAAGTGCATACTGCGACAAATTTTTATTTTCTTATAGAATTTATATACTCAAGTACCATACTCCTATATATATATATTTTTTTTAAATTCGTGTTATGGTTTTATTATTCTTATTCTTTTTCTTGAAATTTTTTATTTATGTACTTTTTTTTTATAATATTCGTATTTAGTATTTTTTTAATTACAAAATAATGAAAAAATGAATATTACGCAGGTGGGGGTTGATAACTATATAAATATAAGAAACTAAACACAAAAAAAAATGTATAAATACAAAACCATGTAAAAAAACGAAAGGAAAAAAAAAAAAACAAAAATTAACAGAAAGATGAATATACCTATACCTACGGCAATATTCTTTTGTTTTAATTGCAAGATGGCTATTCAACAGCATCTTAATATCATCATGGGCTTAGTAAGCAATTACTTACCTTTTGGTTTTTTGTTTGTTTGTTTGTTTGTTTTTATTTTATTATTTTTATGTTATTTTTTTTGTTTTTGCATTGTTGTTTAATTTAACGTAAAATATGAATTCATATCGGACGCAATCACAATATTATTGCTTAAAGGACTTTAAGAAAAAGTATTATACGTATTTTAAAAAAAATATATAGGAAGAGAATCTCGAAATACCTAATTTACCTATAGATGAGTATATGAGAGTTTCTTGTATTCAAAAGTGTTGTATTTATTGAAATGAAAATAATAATAATTAAACAATCTTGATAACAATAATGAGAAAACAAAAAACGTTTATCGTACGTGTCAAGCAAATGTAAAATTATTAATCTTTCTTGAAAAAATATTTTTCTTTTTTTTTTTTTTTGTAGTGGTTATTACGCATATTTGTTTGCAATTTATTATCCTTGTTTCCTAAAAATAATTTCCTTATAGCCTTTAGGTTACATTTGATATAATTTTGTATGACGTGAGGTAATTACAAATTTTTGGAAATTTTCTAACTTAAGGTAAAAAGCTTTTTAAAAAGGGTAAAAATATTTCTTTATTTTCTTTTGGACCAATATAACAACAACAAAAAAAAAATTAATAAAAAATAAATAATTATTTAAAAATAAAAGTTTCTAAAATATATATTTTACTGAGTCATAGAAGAGCATCGAGTTATTATTGAAGAAAGTACCAGGTATACAATCAAAACGGACATGCAAAAAAGATAATGTGGAAAAAAAAAACAACTCATGTATATTCAGGATTAAATCATGTAAATGATGATATACGAATATTTGTTCAATCACGAATACATTTTTATATATAGGTATCTTCTTCAAATTTTTTATCTTTGATTAGTTCAAGAACCAAATAATGAAGAAAAGCTCCAAGAATTTTTTGGAAAAATCTTAAATTTACATAAATTCCAGCCAAAACAAAGAAAGTATAGTAGTAAAAATAATAATTGAAAAAAAGGAAGTTTCCTACTTTAAAAAAATTAAAAAACAAAAACAAAAAAATCCAAAATCATAATACATATTATTGTTTCATATTTAATGCATATATGCTTACAATATTTAAGATATAGAAAATAATCTATTTCAATAACATTCAGCTACACTTGACTATAATACTCTACAATATCCTGGATTAGACAAAAATAAATACTTTTTAAAATATTCTTTTATTACAATGCACAAACACCACATAATACTTATAAGATTTTCAAAATATATCTTCATTTAATATTAGATGCGTATATACAACAAATACATATGCTTTATAATATATACATAAAATTATTATTATCCAGAATTTTTAGTTACTATAAAAGTTTTTCCGTATTCCGAAAAGTAAAATTTAAAAAACAAAAAAAAAAACCGAATAATTTCTTACACTCAATTTCATTTTAGAAAATTCATATTTAGTTTTTACGTTTAAACTCTTAAACTTAAGTTGTAATTAGTATTATGTTTTGTAACAACGCTTGAGGTTTTTGTTTTTCTCATATACTCGTATGTACATACGAGTATATGATAGTTGACGTTTATTACTTAGCGGTTTCCTTCAAAAATTTTCAAAATTTTCAAAATTTTTAGCATAACAATTTGAAAGAAAAAAAAAATATATATTTAAAAAAATAAAGGAAAATAAAAAACTAAGGAAATAATCAAGAAAAACAAAAAATTATAATAAAGAAATTTGTATATCAAGAAAAAGTCTGATCTGTTTTATCATTAATGAACTAAACAATATGTAACATATACTTTCTTCCTTTTTTTTTTTTGTTTTTTTTTTGTTTTTAAACTTTTCTCATTGATGTTGATGAGGAAATTTTTTTAAGTTAAAAATACCAAATAAGCAAAGAAGCTTTTCTCTTATTATAAATTTACGTTAGTATTTTTAATTTTTTTTTTTTATTTTATTTTAGTTTTTTTTTGTTTTTTATTTAAAATATCTTAAATATTTTTAGATATTTACACTTATGTGTACATATAGTTATAAGATATCAGTTTTTTTTTTCGTATAAGAAAATTTTCTTATATATACATTTATATGTTGAGGTATACCACAATATACCGTAAATTTCTTACCATCTTCCGTTCTATCATGGAATATTGTTATTATTATTTTAATATGTACCTACATACATACATACATATACTTTTCCAATTTGTTTTTTTGTTCTTTTGTTTCAGATATTTTTCATTTTATTTTTAAATAAAATAGTAACAAGGATGTAACGAAAACTTATATAAGTTTTTTTTTTATATGTATGTTATTATAAATATAGTGAATTTTTTATGAGAAATGTGTTTTCATTGTTCGTCCTTGAAAACCAAAACAAGAAACCAACACCAATGTTTATACATATGTGGTAAGAATATGCGGTGATGATGATAATAATGCTATACTATTTTTTTTTTTTTTAACAATCTGTTTATGTGCATATTTTTATTATTAGTTTCTGTGAAATTTTATATTTTTTTTTATATTTTTTGTCATATTCTGATGAACATGAATACACTAATACAATATCAACTCAATAAAGTTTGGCATATATTCAATTCCTAGAAAAACAGTTGATTGTAATAATATATGCAGTATGGCATACATATATACTTACGTACATGTGTACAAGAATGGAATCTTATATGTACATTTTTTTTTTTTGTGTTGTTTTTTTTTCTACCAAAGGGAAAAATATTCCATAAGGAATAATGAGTTAGGACAATATAAAAACAAAATTCTTTATAATATACTCTCTCTACCTTTGCTTTCTCTTATATATATTGTGTACATATCATGTTATTGCATTGCATATTGGCATCTAGTTATCCAATCATTTATACACATATATTAAATATAAGAGACCTATATATTATATGTATGTATGTATATACGTTTACAAGTATCTAAACATTCATATAGATCATATACATCAGGAAATGTTTGTATATTGTATAGGGATAAAAACTTTTTGATGTGAAATGATGGTTTTTCATGTACCACACATATGCCATACATATTTTTCATATGAGTTAAAAATATAAGATCATGTAAATTATGAACTAATTTTAACCTATACTATATTATTAAAATGAAAAATATAGTAGAACAAGTTTCTATTTAGCATATGTTCTCTAAAGAATTTCGGTTTTTTAAATCATACAAGCGTATTAAATGTATGCTTGTAGATAAAAGCTAAAGTATTCAAGAACTATGTATATATTATATACCTATAGTGTAGTACGCAATTTTTAAATTGATCTAAAATTTAAAAAAAATAATAATAACAACAACAACAAATTAATGTTAAACAATATCAGTGGTTTGTAACATCTTTTCACCGAAATCAATCCACAATATTTAGAGTTTACAAATATTTCATACATGCATGTATGAATAATGCAATTAATTAGATATACTAAAGTTGGATCTTTTTTTCTTCCGTCGGATGTTAGAAATTTTATAGTTTATTTTCTGTACAATAAAAGAAATTATGAACACATCTAATTCTATAGTTATTTTTATTTAAATTTTTACAATTGAAATTAATCAAAATATGGTAAACTCTTTTAGAAATATTATCCTTAATTCGAAATTTAATTCTAAATTAAATACCTCAATCAAATATCAGAATATTTTATGAAATATTTTTAGAAACGTATTGATCCATTAATCGAGAGCACTCGAAAATTAGTCTCTCGATATATACTTCTATATATGAAATTGTATGTCATGACTATTAACAGTAATCATAGAAATTCTCGAACTTTAAAAGTTTAATACCGTTTATGCAATTAATTTCAAAGTTTTTCTTTCATTAACCAACCGTCTTATTTTGTTATTTTTATAAATTTTTTTCCAAAAAATTCAATTTTAATCCTTTTTTAAATTTCCAAATAATTTTTTCGAAAACAAAATTAATAATTGTCATTAAGAATGATAGAAATTTGATAAAAAATTAATTTTTTTCAAAATAAATATTTTTCGATTTAAACTTAAAATTATTTCAAAAAAAAAAAAAAACAAAACTACAAACCGTTACGATTTCAGTCACTGATAAAATTTGTTAAAAAAAAAAATAAATTCATCCAAAAAAAAATGTAAAAAAAAAAATTAAATTGATAAATTTTAATATACAATGTGTTAAAATAAAAATTTTTTGAAAAATATTAAAAATATCATATTATATTATTCTGAAAAAAAACAACAACAACAAAAACAACAAAATATATTGTATATATTGTAAAAGCAATTTACGTAATGAAGGATGTAAATTAAATGGTAATTTAAAGTGTAAATTTATCCATTTTAATATCATATTTACGTTTTATGAATCACAATTCAATTATAATTCACTTTTTTTTTTTTTTATTATTCTCTTTCATGTTTTTTTTTTTTATTAAGCCTTTTTCCATAAACAAAAAAAAAAACAATTCAGTTTATTTTGAAACAAAATATAAAAAAAAAAGATATTTAATTAAAAACTATATTAACCACTATTTCAATTCAATATATAGTCAATTAAATTTTTTATTATATTTTCAGTGTTTTATTATTTTTTTTGTTTTTATTTTTTTCCACCTCTCATAATATAATCATTTATAATGAAGTTTTTTTTTTTTTAAATAATTATTATTTAAATAATTATTTATGTACAAAGGTTTTTTTTTATACATACATACTCGTATAAATAACACATAATTTTTATTGCAAAAAAAAGAAGCTAATTTTACAATTGAAAAAAAAAATAAAATAAAATAAAAGTCTAAAATTCAAATCACACCTATACATTATTTTCAACATGTTGCATTTATAATATGTATGTATGTATTTTTATTAACATACTTAATTCAAATTAAAACGTTAAGCTGATAAAAATATAACTCGGTAATTGCCTTTCTCACACAAATTGTTTTTGTTTAAAAAAAACAAACAAACAAAAAATTAAATTTTTAATTTTTTTTTAATTTTTTTTTGTTCTTCCACCCTCTTATCCTTTATTTAAAAAAAAAAAAAAAAACATTTTTTATTTCAATTAATCGACACACAAACGTATATATTTTTTCATATATTCACTTTATTTATGACCTTTTGGACATACTGGAAAACTATATAAAGAGCCATTTATATGCGTACATAATTACACTTATCATATATGTAGGTTTGTGTAGGTGTATTTTGTAAATGATTGTATATTTTGTTCGTAAATTTTTGTTTTGTGCTTTTTGAACCACAAATTAAATATATTTTTGCTAACTGTTTTTCATTTTTTTTTTTTTCATACATATCATGATCTAATTAAACGTATCATTCTGTTTCTTTTTTTGTTTTTCTTTTTCCTTCTTTTTTTTTTAAAATTTTTTATTTTTAAATAATAAAAATGAGAAAAAAAAAGTAATAAATTAAAAAAAATGCATATGTATGTAAAAAAAAAAAATCACAGTCACAGAGAGAAGAGGAAAAAAAAAAAAGGTGAATTGGAAAATTAAAATTCAGGTGAAATGGTGATAAAAGCAAACCTTTTTTATTATTATTTATTTATTTTATTTTTTTTTTTTCATTAAAAATGAGGAAAAAAATATACAAATATGTATAAAATTCGCGTGTTATAATGTCCATACACATATGATTTTTGTTTTTCTCATTTCATTTTAATTTTTTTTTTTTATTTCATTCGTATATTTTTTTTTTTTTCAATTTTATTTCATTTCATTTTTTTTTTTGTTTGTGCTTTTAATTTAATGAAATTAAAAGAATGTTCGGTAAACCTTTTGTGGTAAAATATTTTGATTTTTTCCATAAAAAAAAAAAGAAAACACAACAATGTTCAGGTACATTTCAATCATTAAAATTGTTAAATATTTCAAATTTTAAGTGCAATTTACAATAAGAGACATCAAAAGTTTAAATTCAAAAATGTACCTATATATTTTTTCATTATATGTGTGGATGTAAAAAAAAAAATATATTTATTTAAAATCAGGGGGAAAAATCAGTGTTTTTTTTTTTATTTATTTAATTTTTTCATTTGTTTGTGGATTCGTTAATTTGTTTAGTGGTTAAAAAAAAAAAAGTAGAAAAAAAAATTATTTACATTATGTGTTCAATATGTAACTTTATTTACCAAAAAAGGTAAAAAAAAAAAAAAACTTAAAAATATAAACAACAAAAAAAATTGACTATAAAAACTGTGAATTATAATTAAAGTATTGAAATTTTTTTTTTTTTATTTAATTAAATTATCACATTCGAAAAGGAAGAAATAAGTGTTAAATTGAACAGAGCAATAGTGAATCAATTGATTTTAATTAGCGATTGCTCAAAGGATTCAAAATATTTACTAAGCTCTTGAAATAAATTTTTTAGCAAATAAAAAATAACAAAAAAAAAAAAATATATTTGCAAGCACGCAAGAAAAAAACATCTAGAGCATTAAAAAAAAAAAAGAAAAAGATCTTAAAAAAACTATATAATTGACCGATAACTGTACGATGTAAATCTACTGAAATCTATTTTTAAGACGCAACACCTTTCCACCCACATGATTTCATTTTTGGTATTTAGGTATTTGATTTTATTTATTTTTTTTTCAAATTTATTTCAAATTTTAGCTTTTCCATAGAAACTTTATTCTTTAATCTTATCTTAATTTAGGGGATCATTAATCATTATATTGACTTTTAACTTTTCAAAAAAGAAAATATATTCAATTTTTGGGCATTTTTTTTTTTTTTCAAGAAAGTATCATAGAATTTAAATTGTGATAGTGTCGTCCGTCGGTATCTATCGAAAGTAAAGATTTTTTTTGGTGAACAATTAATGAATGAAAAAAGAGAAAAAACTGCTAATATCTATCTATTGTATTCTTGTAATTTATCCTAAAAAGTCCCAAAAATTGATGTCAATTCAAAGTAACTTGATTCCATCAGAATGGGATTTTTAAATATTTTGAAAAATTTTTTTTTACATTTTAAATCAAGTGAATTTGTAGTTTTGTAAAAACAATAAAAATTTTCGAAAGTGCTCTGATTCTTCCAATAGAAGAAAGAAAACTTGTCTAAACTTCTAAACTATTATTCGCAGGACAAAAGAAGTGAAAGTTGAAGATATTGTTATACGGATTTGAGGTTTCTTGGGATCGTACAGCGACAAATATGTAATTGGTCTCAAAGATTAGAGGTATTAGAAAAGTTTGGAAGATACCATTTAAAAAAAATTTACCCTAAGTTTCTTTTAAATAATGAGTAGTTTTTTAGATCCTTGTTATATTTTACAGTAAAAATTCAAAAAGACTTCTTATGGATTTTTTTTTAATGCAAAATCATTCTTCTTTAAGTTAAAATTGTGAAATATTAAAAATTCTTTGAAAAATTCAATTTACATTAACTTGAATTTTTCATTAAAAATATATTTGGTAAAAAAAAATTCAAATTAAATATAATTTAATTTTTAAATGAGAAGTAGATTATATTAAATCACTGTTACCATTTTTTTTTTCATCTTTTTATTTTTTGTTAATTTTTGAAGAATGTAAAAAATGAAAAAAAAAAATAATAATAAATTCATGAAATTTATCATAGAGTACTGTAACACTCCTAGCGATATAGATCAAGGAAAATTATATAACTACCGCTATACGTTTTTTTTTTTAATTTTCTAGTAAACTGAATGATTTTTTCAATCTCTTCTTCTTTTTTTTTTTCTTCATCGTAAAATAAGTGTTTTCTACTAATGAGACCATAATCTCATCAAATTATTCTTTTTTTTATAATCATAGTCATCATCTTTTTTTTTTTCTTCTCTTTTAAATTTTTTTTAAATTTTCATTGCATTTTTGTTTTTGGTTTATTAAAAAAAAAAAAATTTTTTTCATTTATCCATACTAAGTTGTAATTAGAAAAAACTGAAATCTACTTACATGCAAAAATAATAATTTAATCCTATGTGAGATTATAATAATAAGAGGAGACAAATTTTGTGATGGTTTTTTTTTTTTCTCCTTTTTTTCTCTTTTTAATTTAACATTTGATTGCATTTAAACGAAAATAAAGTACTTTAAGTAATTATCGTAATTCGAATTATACAGTTTTTTTTTTTTTTTTTTTTTTTTTGATTAATTATCTGATGTACTCAAGAAAGCACAGCCACTGTAAAATCACGAATTGGTTTTTTAAAAACATTTATTCATGTAAATTTAATCCTTTTGTTGTGGGTTTAATTAGTCCTTTTTTTATTAATTTTTTTTTTCTTTTAATTAAATGATTTTTTTTTCATAATAAATAAATGAGGTGCTTAACATTAGAACATCGTAAGTAAAAATTTTTTTCAAACGGGTTTTGAATAACTCGCATTTTCAAAGTTTTTAAATGACAAATACCTACCTATTTCATAAACTTTAAGTGGTTCTGTTGTTTTTAAAATTTGAAGTTTCTTTTTCACGCTTAAAATAAAAAAGAACTAAGTTCTTCAAACCTAATTATAAAAATTCAACAAATTTTTTTTTTAAACTGTTTTAACGCTGAGGGCCTCAAATATGAGCTGAAGAGTTTGTTTGAAAATGTTTCATGAATTTTGATATTTTTTCATTCTTTCAAAATTTTGTAGTGATTTACTTTTTAATTTTAAATCTCATGAAACTGTGAAGTTTTCTTATTTAAGTCGATTATTTCTAGGCCTGGAAAGGTACTTAATAGTTCAAAAAAAAAAAAAAAAAATCCAAAATAACTGGGTAAGTAGAGATGAAATCAAGAAAACATAAACAAACCGAAAAGTCAAATTGTATCTGTGAATAAATTTATAAGATAATCGAGAATATACTATGCAGGGTAATTTATAAAATGTACAAGGACACAAATGAGACATAATTTAAAAAAAAAAATTACAACATTAACAAAATAAGATATTTTAAAATGTAAAATAATTATGACATAAAATATTCACTACTATAATAGAATTTATTTCCTTCGGGAGTATCATTTCTAAGGACATTTATTACATTTTTGCTTTTTGTTTGTCTTTTACATAATGTACATATTATGAGAAATTTATTTTTATAACATATATGAATATATTTCATTCTTAAGAGAGAATTTAACTTCTTAAAAGAAATTGTATACCAACCACGTTTGCAATTTGTAGAAAAAGATATATGTAAGTAGGTACCTTTTGCACAATAAATGCAGTAAAAATATTCATCCGAATCCATCGCGATATTTCTGCAATAAATTCCCTTTTTTTTTTCTTCTTACTTTCTTTATTACTTTTGGTTTATTGTCCTTACAGAAAAGCAAAAACGAAAAAAAAAATTAAGAAAATACAATATAATAATGTATGTTTGCATTTTTACCCCATATTTAAGTTTTACAAAATATATTACACATATAGTGTTCATTACCAGACACAATGGATTCAGTCAGAATGCCCCCTTTTTTTACATTTTCATTACAAAGTAACATTTTACTTTTAAGTTGCAATTGGAATATACATATATTTTAAAAAAAAAAAGAAGAATGTACCTCTACTTATGTATATGTACATATATAATACGGAAATCTGTATGCGAATAATATAAAGGATATATATATATATATACGTAATTTAGTATAAGTTTGTATATTATTTGCTGAAACACACACGATTTCGTATTGTTTAAAGAGCTTTCTCCCATTGTATTATTTTACTTTATTCTATTTTTCTTGTTTTTTTTTTCTTCCGGCAAAAGTTGATATACGAATTTTCTGCTTTGCTGTTATTTTATTTTGTGTTCAATGTGAAATTTTCACCAAAGAAGTAAGCAAAAACAAAAAAAGCATGTATGAAAATTAAAAGAAAAAAAAAAATTAGGTATGAGAAGTATATTATATCAGTCAGTCTAGTGAAGTAGTAAAAGGATAAGGTAAATATTGCTAAATAAAAAAAAATAAAAATAAAAAAACAAAAATTGAAGAATATACATTTTAATATTGCTTTTGTTTTTTAAGAGTTTATTACTTGAATTCACGCATATAAAAAACGAATTTAAAAATAAAAGTAGGAGTTAAAAAACAACAAAAAAAAAACAAGATTTTCAAATTCATAATATATCGCTAAACCACATATTCATTTACTACACATATATTTTGCAAATATATCACATGTAATTCTGTACATATGTACATACATATTTTACATTTAAAATGGAACACAAAAATTTTATGCATGTTCTATGACAGATATATGAGTACAAGTGCAACAACATACATACATATGTACATATGTAGGCAGTACGAAAGTAAATATGTAAAATATTACATTTAGTTTATTATTTTCTGTTTATTGTAGCACTTAAATAAATGGTGGTTTTTTTATTTTTACATTTAATTTGAAAATTGGAAAAAGTTTTACAGTATTCTAAAAAAAAAAAAAGGGATTGAAATTTTTAATTTCGCTTTTATCAATAGAAGATCTTATTAATAAGGATATAAATGAGCTTTAATTTAGTTTAATTTAAAAACAAAAAATTAGTTTAACTTTGTAACTTTGTAATTTATCTGAAGACTCATAGTTTTTTCTTCAAACTTTTCAAAATCAAACTTGATATTTTTAATAAAATAGCCAATGATTTTTTTGACTTTTGAAATTTATCGTTCAATGGTATATCTTCGATGAAACAAATATTCTAAAGAAAATAATGACCATAGAAAACTATAAAATTGAGTTAATTTTTTTAAAAAAATTCATAAGATAAAAAAATATCTCCCATTTGTTTTTTCCTTGAAAATTGTATAGTATCAAAAAAAAAAAATAAATAAATAAATTCATTTATAACTGTTTTTTTTAACGTTTCAGTTATGATTAATATAAAATTAACACATTTTAAAGATTTAAATAACAGATGTCATAAACATGATGTTTTAATCGTGATTAATATTTATCAATGAAATTGATAATTCTCTTATTTGATAATATATATAGATATATGTTAAATATATAGATATATAGATACTTATATGTTTGTCAACAATGTAACATATCGAATAAATAAATAATTATTCTGATTATACACAAAATGATGTCAGATTTATGAACATGCTGAATGAAGGATTGTGTTGATATATGAAAACATAAAATTTATTAATAAATAATGAAAATAAAATTTCATTTATCATATTTCTCATTTTATACATAAAATTAATACATACTATACATATATATGTATTTATTTTCTATTTGTTTAATGACAAAGTTAAAAAAAGGAAGAAAACATTTTACAAGATGAATATGATAATTACAGATTAAATATGTTAATATTATAATAATTTAAATTTCATTTAAAAAAAAAAATATTTCAAAAATTACAACAATTATTCCAATTCAATGAAAATTTAAACAAGTATTTTATTTTAAAAAAAAAAATAATAATAAAATATAACATTTTGAATGTATCTTTTTTCACTTTACCAATATCTTTAAATTTAAAAGTGTTTTTGCTGACAGTTCAGTTATTTTATTTGATCTTTCATTTATTATCCTTTCCAAAATTTTTAATTATTCTACGTAAGTTAATCATTTAAAATAAAAGATTTTAATTTCAAAACTTTGAAAAAAAAAAAAAAAGTAGATTTATGTATCTGTGATCTAATTTCATGTATTTAAAAATTATTTTTATTTTAGGAGAATTTTTTAAATAATTTTAAATCAAATTAATGTAAATTGAAAATATAAATAAAAAATTAAATTATTATTAAAGTCTAATTTAATTTCAATTAAGATGATTAAGTTATAAATGTTCTTGAAGCAAATTAATTTATAAACAGACTTAATAAATTACAGTATTTTTTTTTTTTAAATTTATTAGATTCTTAATTAGTTTCAATTATTCAATAATGTACCTACATTATTGTAGTATTATCTAGATTAATTACTCTCTGTCATTAAATTACATGTGTAACTATATGAAGATTATGTATATATTATACAAATCATGTATATATAATTATTGTGAAAATAAATTAGCTGGAAATTAATAAACAATTTTCAAGTAATTTCGACTTCGTGAAAAGATCATAATTTAACACATTTCAAAATTCCTCGAAAACTAATTATGTATATAATTTTTTATCCTATATTTATAAAAGTTCAAATGAATAACTAAAACATAAGTTTTACAAGACATTACAAAATATAATTTTAAAAAAAATAAACCACATTATAATTTTCACAAATCATAAACACTTACCCTTTAAAATCTACAGCAATAGTATACTAATTACTTTTATAGAAGCAATAAAACCACCAACATGTAAATCAACCAGACCAAGACAAGAAATTTATGTAAATAAAAGCTTCACGTTGTGAAATTGTCTTCTCTTATAAAATTTACAATTTTAATGTTGTAATAAACACAAATTCTGTATTAAAATTCATGTTACGTAAGTATTATTTGTATTTTTTTTTTTAATTATTTCAACAATTTGTAAATTAATAATCAATTAATTTTAAATAATCCGTCAATATAATTTCATTTAATCAATATTTACAACAACATTATTTTCATTTTTTTATTGGCCTAATTATTCAAAAAACTGTAAATTTAAATTCTTAATAAATTATTACATATTTCAATAATTTCATGCATTAAAGTAATTAAGCTATTATAACACTTAACAAAACGACAAAATTTAAATTCAAATTAATTTCAGCGTAATCTAACAATTTTTATCAAAATAAAAATATAAAAAAAAAAATGTTTTTTTTTTTTTTAAATTCCTTAACTATATCTGCATAGAAGTAAATTCCTTCTATGAGACTATTAAAGCTTGAAATATTACTTAAATGATATTTTAACAACTAGTTATATATAGTTGTAATATTTAGTACTATATATAAATGTAGGTATCCAACATGTACATTTCATGTAATAAACATAACTGTATACATACAAACTATGAAGTTACAAGAGTTAATCAGAATATCTCCCCCATACTCTAATATAAAACAA
Organism: Bombylius discolor; assembly: GCA_939192795.1. Classification (NCBI taxonomy): domain Eukaryota; kingdom Metazoa; phylum Arthropoda; class Insecta; order Diptera; family Bombyliidae; genus Bombylius; species Bombylius discolor. The sequence continues at coordinate 12,158,134 of OW584241.1, read as the reverse complement.
AAATTTGTTGTCATCCATCTATAAAACTTAAAATCTACTTTAACCATTCTCTTTCATCTAGATATAGAATTACTGTTATATGTTTTATCTATCTATAGAAAAAGTTTTACCATTCCAACATTTTTTTTTTTATATATTTCTATAAAATTATCGGTTTAGAGGAAACCTATTACTATACTCTGAACTCTGATATGAGAAAGTATAAAAATTTTTTTTACACGCACATGTATACAACACGTACATATGTAAGTATTTTTATACATTTCTACTATACAATTCGAGAAAAATTTTCATCTAAAACACACATATATGCAAACAAATACGAGAAAATTTCTTCTTAGTGAATAGTGTCATGTAAAACGGCCGTAGAGTCCTTTTAACTATATGGTTTTGGCATGAATTTTACTGCACTCAAAAATGTGCAGTAGTAGCACTGAAGCAATAGCAAACAAAAGCATCAGAACATTTTATTATTATGTAGGTAGAAAGGATATATTCGTATATATATATATAGGTATATACTTTAAGTTAGAATGGTGAATGGAGGCAAAAATAGGAGCCGTTTTCATTTAAATCAGAAACAGTATTTGTAGTTGTGATATACAAAAAAATATATGTACATTGTACATATATGGATATAGAAAATGGGTGGCATTGAAAATATATGTATATACATGTACATTAAATGTAGTGGAATGATGTAAAAAGACAAACTAGGCGGCAGGAACGACAGGCAGTAATTCTGTAGACGACGGGCCATATTATAGTTGCAGCCGAATCCAACAAAAATAAAAAAATAAAACATGTATACCAAAAACAAAAAAAAACAAAAAAGAAAAAAAAAATAGATCCAAGAGTTTGAGGTACTTTTTGGGGAGTTGATGTAACCTAGTAAAAGACGGTTACATAAACATCTCGTGTCTGAAAAAAATTGTAAAAAAAGGAAATTTAAAAAAAAAAACAAAAATGAAAATAAGCACACCGGGATTGTTTTTTTTTCATCTCTTCTTTTACATCAAAAGTAGGAATACTTCACTGATTTTATAGAACACGGGGTGTTGTTACATCAACAACAACAAAAAATATATAAAGATAAAAAAATTCACTAACACAAAGTAAAAAAAAAATAAAATAAAAACGAATGAATATAAACTGACAGACGATAATGGTGACATTAATTTAAAAATATACAAAACGCAGCAAAATATGAAAGAATTTTTTTAAAGATATGTATTTACACAGTATTCACTCATTATATGAGTACAAACATAAATGTTAATATTAAAAATAAGATTTACATATATTATAAGCACTTAAAAATGAGCTTTTGAGTTACTGCGGACTTTTGATTTAAAGTAAGAATAGAAACAAATAATAATCATAAAAATGAACTATAACTGGAACATGTGTATATATTATATTATACATTACAAAAAAAAATCAAAAAAAAAAATAAAAAGAAAAACTGTAAGTACTCACCTTTGATTGTAGGCCTCCAGATCGAATGCTGCCTTTAACTTGGATACACAAAAGAAGAAAAAATTTTTTAATTACGTTTTTTTTAAATTTCTTTTCAAGTACACTTTTTCCACAGTTAACTTTCTTTGTTTTGTTTTTTGTTTTTATTTTTTTTTTTTAAATTTATTCTTGTTATAATAATTATGTGTTCAAAAAATCATTCAACTACAAAATAGAATTATAATTGCACTAGAGTTTACTTAAAACTAAGAGAAAAATGAATTTAAAAAAAAAAATAAAATTTCAGTTTTAAAACTTATTTTGCGTTCTAATTAAAATTTACTTTTTTATATTTATTAATTTAATGTACAATTTTTGTTTTTGTCATTCTTCAAATAGTCACTTATAGAATTATTTTTAAATTCTATATAGATTATTTTTTTAAAAAAAACGAAAAAAAAAACGATTTTTTTTTAAAATTTATTAGAGCACCAATTTTTAAATTCGATCGTTTTAAAAAAACTAATTGAAATTGTTTTTCAAAATTTTGTCACTTTTTTTTTCTTTTTTCAAAAGTATTTTTTTGTATTTTAATATCCTATTTTTATTTAAGAAAAAGAAAAATAAATAGAAATAAATAAATATAATTGAAAACTTATTAATGAAAATATCCGAAAAATATCACAAAATTTTCACAATCACTTTGGGAATAGAAAAGCACCAACACGAACAAAAATAAAAATGAAAAAACTTTAAAAATTACTTTTCAATGTTTAATTTAAAATTTTTCTTATAATTTTTTTTTCAATTATTAAATTTCGAATAAAATGTAAATTTTGATGTAAATTAGTTTTAATTTTTTCTTTCTTGTTAACTGATGTAATATATGTAATTGGTAAAATAAAACAATAATTAATAACCTGTATGTAACGGTAATTTGTGCCAATACTTAAATTGTAAAGGTGAATTTAAATTTTTTTTGGTTTGTTTTTTAAAATATTTCCTGTATGAATTAGTTTTTCTTGTTATTGTTTTGTATGTTGTAAAATGTCTTATGATTTGTTGTTCTATTGGTATGATTTGTTATTTTTTGCGTCCTTACTAGAGGAACGTTCGCGTTAAACTAAACAAAACAGAGATTCATTTCAGTGGCAGTGGCACACAGTTATTTTTTAAAATATAAATATAATAGACATATCAACATCATCATCATCAAAACCAGAAGCAGCAGCAGTAGCTGTAGGAACAGTAGGAGCAGGACACAATTTTAAACAAAAACAAAATATTAGTAAAAACATCCAGCCAGTGAATATACATATATGTAAAATTATTTAATCGACGACAACAGACAAAGAAATTAAAGAGTAAGGGAATGAAATATAACTAACGGCATACATTAAACAAAAACAAAATTAGTTGAGAGGAAAGGGAATAAGTAGAGCAAAATATATTCAGTACATCACACAGAATCAAAAATGTAATGCAAAAGGAGTAAAGAAATCCCCAACAATATATTAACATTCACGTGATAGTAGTGTCAGTATCGTTTAATTCACAGCTTTTACTTGCTGCATCCAAAATATATACAATACACAGGCCGATTTTCTATAAAAGCTAGACGAACAAAACCAACAACATTACGCCTACCAGGCGCATATATGAAAGGAGTGATATGGTAATAGTACAGAAAATAGAATGAGAAAGATTTTCTATACTTACATGCAGTATACCTACAAAAAAAGAAAGGATACTCGAAACAACACACAGTCATCAAATCCAATGCAAATGCATTATACTTTCTGTAAAGCTCTCTATCATTTGGTAGATTTACTATAATCATTATCATCATCATCATTATTATGCAATCTGTTTATCACCAATACACCAATAATCAAGATTAAGAAATGTTTGTAGTAATACACACGAAGCTTTTTCTATTATCGTTAAAAAGGATAAACTCTGTCATCTAACTATTCGAGTAAGTTATGCACAAAATATTAGGCAAACAAGTTTCAACTTTGGCATATAATCAAAAGCTTTTTATCACTAAATGCAATGCAAAAATAAATTCAATCCGACTACTTACCTATTCTTTCTTCCATAGAAGGAAAATTCATATTACACACATGCACATGCACATTTTGTCCATATAGCAATAAATGCAATTTACTTACACTTACACCTCTAAAACAAAATAACAAAAAAATATTGTCTTATTGCCTAATACATTTTCCAGTGGGTGGTGATTAACAACTTTCCAAAGAAAGTTTTTATTCGAATGCATTGCCGCACACAAATGAACAAAAACATTGCATTTCCTTTAACGTAACACAAAATAGTAAATTTGTATGCGTTTTAAAAAATATTCAAATTTCATTCTCATATCTGTTTTCATTTCTCTCTCTGTTTTTGTCTCTGAGTGAAAAAAAATTACTAAATATTCTCAATATAAAACTAACACGTGGTCTCTCTGTTTACAGCAGCAATATTAAGGATTTTATCATGTGTATTTTGTATTTTGTCTGGAAAACAGATTTTCTCTTTCTCCTTCAAAAAAATTTTTTTTTTCAATTCATACACCATAACCTACCTTATAAAGTCTCCGTTATCATCAAAACATTGTCTGACGTCTAGACTATTCTCTTTCACTTTAACACATTCGTATACAGAATATATTTTTACCACATAAAAGGGATGAAAATAATTCAAATTTCACCCCAAATAAGCGGAAAGCGAAAAGTTTAAGGATCAAGAAATTTTAGTTAACTGTATACATATATGGAAAAAAACTTATTCAATGTCATGAAATTTTCTTAGAGCTTTTAGTCATTTCTGAGAGAAGGATGTCTTATAGTAGAGTTCGGTCGAATATATAAAAAAGCTTATTAATTGTTATCTTTGGCAGATTGATTACAAAAAAGAAAGAAAAGCATGGGAAATTTAAAAACTGGAATTTCAATTTTTAATTTTAACGCTAATCAAAGGATTCAAAATAATGAAATTATTTTTAATTTTTACTCTTGAAATTTTCAAAAAAATTGAAAATAAAATATTTTTCAAAAATTGTACTATGTACTCTGAACTAAATATTGCACATATGTATTTGAATGATATCCTATTTCTTAAAAGGAACATAATTATTTATTCTTTTTGACATGGTAACTCTTTATCTGATTAACAAAATTGAAAAAAAAATGTATATTTCTCATTAAAAAATCCTTTTTGTTTGACTGTGTATATGAAATGTTGAAAAATAAATCTCTCACAAAGCACATGTATAATGTAAATTAACTTTTTAGGATATTTTATCCGACATATGAGATATTTATAACATTTTGCATATTATTTAGGATTTTTATGTTATCTTTTTTTATTATTATTATTATTTTTTTTTTTTGTAGGAATATGATGAAAAGCTTTTTTGTTTTTGTTTTGTTTATTTCTTTTTCTCATGAAATGAATGATGGGTCAACCCAAAATGTGTTTATTCCCTTTAACATTAATATTATAGGATACCTTTTATTACGTGTGGTAATACGTGTTGTACGCGTTTATGCGCCTGCTTTTATTATTCTCCTCATTCAATTCTATAAAATGTTATCATCATTATAAAATATCATCGTATATACTATATACATATATGAATAATGAATATGGATTTTGATATTGCATATGCAATATATTCAGAAATGCATATTGAGTAAAAGGGAAGGGTCCAAAAAGAAGAGTTCAAAGTAAATTGTAAATGTTAATGACAGACTGAGATAGAATACAAAACATAATAATCCAAAAAATTTATTGTACTCCTCCCATAAGAAAGTGCTCATTTTTTTTTTTTTTACTTTTATTTTCATCCTTTTTCGTTTCGTATTTTTTATGCTGTTTTTTTTTTTTTTTTTTTTTTTGTATGGTTTTATGATGATGCTGTAAAGAAAAAGGAAAGGGTGTTGAAAAAATATGTTTCTCCTATATGTGTATAATTTTTTCTTTTGATTTTTTATTTTATATTATAACAGAAAAATTTCCTTTTAAAATTTTCCCCTTTTAACGAAGTTTTAGTTGTAAAAATAAAAACAAAACATAAAATTTATAACATTCGGTTGTGTTAACTTTAGAGGGTGTTTGCATTATAAAAACGATGTACATGCACATTTATTCGCATATATTTTTAAAAAAAGGACCAATACAAGTTTGAGAATTTAAGAAGAAAAACAAAATAATCATGGAATATTACACGTGGACTGGAATTGGAAAAGTTTATAAATATATGTTTTTAGTTTATTGTATTGTTTTTGGTTTTTTGTGAAAATTTTAGGTATATAGTTTTTCTTTCTGTTGTGTTTATGCTTATGCATTTTTGTTTTGTTTTTTTTTTTTTTCAATTTAGGAGGATATAAACAATACAATATAAAATTTTGTTTTCTTTAAGTAATGTTTTTGTTTTATGTTGTCATTGGCGAAAAGTTTTATATGATTTATTCGGGTTTAATTTAATTATTAATTTTTTAATTTAAGAAATTTTGTAATAAAATACAAATAAGGAATTGTTACTTAAAAAATATTAATCAAGGAGAAAATGAAGACCTTTTTTTTTCATAATTTTTCAACGAGAGAATATTTAATAAGTTCAATTTTGAATGGAAATTTAGATATGAAACGATTGTAAGTACAGTTAATTTGTAACAACCAAAGAAAAAACATATAAATCTGTGGATTTTGAATTATTGCCAATATTAAACCTTTTTTTCAATTTATTTCGTTTTTCAGAAAAAATTTATAAATTATAATTAAAATATAATAAATGAAAAACGGAATCAAGAAAGCCTTTCGAAATATAAAAGTTGATATGCACTTCGGTTTTCGAAATGATTTTTTCGAATTTTAAAACGAAAAACATTTTAGTTTACATTTAAAATTTACATCGTTTAGATTCATAATTCCTCAATTATTTTACATTAGGAATAATTATCCTTTTACTGTCTTTTGTTAATAAATTCAAGGTTTTGTTGTACATCCCAAAATTATTATTAATTTTTTTAATTATTCCCCATTTTCCTGTTGAACTGACTGAATAGACTTTCAAATTCCTACAGTTACGTAGTCAAACCAATACGACATTGTAATCAGTACAAAAGCTAGATTGGTAAATTTATTATTAAATAAAAGATACGAAAATTTTCCTTGTAAGTTTACTTTTTTGATAAAATCTATTAAAAATTAAAAACGAACATAATAAATCTTTTTTTCTTGTTATATGTATATTTCAAAATTAAAGTAATTCTTATTAGTTTCTGAATAAATCTTGTTTTTTTTTTTAATCCTTTTGTTTTTCATAGCAAATTATGATTTTTGTGCTACATTGAAAACGTATTTAAAATTTAATATACACACAAGAAGATAGATAAAACAGGTATAATGTATTATTTTCATTTTATTTGGAAATAAGCCAAAACCAATTTCGTTTTTTTTTTTTTTTTTTTTTTGTAGGACCAATAAGATATTATACCTAAGCTTTATTCAATGAATTCAAATAATAAAAAAAATACAAAAAAAGAATTTTACTTATGTATGTTTGTCATTTTCTTTTTTTTTTTTAGATTCTTCTTTTTTATTATTTAATTTTTTTTTTTCAGGAAAAATTACTTGAAAAATGTAATAAAACATTTACCATAATCATAAAATGGAGATAAAAAAGTGCTTTTGTAATTTTTTTTCAATTAATATATACTTCGAACAACTTTAAAGGTTTATTGAAGAGAAGGAAAACAAATAAATTGTTTACTTTTAAAAATGTTTAAACTTCAAAGGAAAAAATATAATGAAGCTAATTTGTAAAAAAAATTGAATTAAGGAATTAAATTAAAACAATAATGATGAAGTAGTTATATCCTTTTATCAAGTGTATATACATACATATATGTATGTATTCGTTCACTTTATTTTCTAAGTATACAAATACTCACACACAAAAAAAGCATCCTACATAATAATTACTAAAATTGAATTTGTAATCTAACGTAAATGTTTCAAATCCATTTTCATCTGGTCAATTTATAATTGACCTAATCCTTAAATCAATCAAGTACATAATCTCATAACATATGACCCTTTTGTATTTGAATTCGTTCTACCTCATTGCATTATATAGTATAGTTAACTCTTGAAGTTCATTTCCCCATTTATCAAATGCATTACATTGAAATCTTCATTATAATACTTATATCTAATAAATATATACACATACAGTATTGTTTTTGTTATAGAAAATTTTCCATTAAATGCAGTTACATAATGATGATGGTCTTGAATATTTACACTTAAACTTAAATTATACATAAATTTTGTATACGTATTTGTATTTTGTATATAAGAAGATCGTAAATGAACTTTAAAATCCTTTAAAATACAAATACAGGAACTGAATTTACATACTCTATATGTATTTTTAAAATTTTAAAGATACATATTTACTTTACTCTGTGTAACATAATTAAATTATGAGAGAATCTAGTAAAAGGACATAATTTTACCAAAAATCTTATAAATTTATTTACTTACATGAGCATTTACATTTTATGAATTTTTTAGAAAATACTTTGTGTCAATTTCATGTTGAATATTTAAAATTTTAGCAAAAATTACATAAATTTTAAATTGAATTTCGTATCTCGAAACGGATGCTGTAGTACTTGGATAGTTGGATTATTAGAATATTACCGTATTAACTGTTGTGTGGACCTTTAAAATGGAAATGACAAATTTATGTGTTCGAGATTGATTCACAAAAAGCTTACGGTGACACATATTTGGAAATTCCTTCAAATCTGCAAAATATTGTAGAATATAGTTATTTACAGTTGTTTTTTACAAAAATAATTTATAAAATTTTCCAATTTCAGTTTCCTAATTTAAATTATCAAGTATTTTAAAGAACACGTGTAATTTTAGTTGGTTGGTTGATGTGGCGGTTTCTTTCGGATCTTTCGAAGATCCAATTAGCACTGAGAGTCCTTTTTTGATACTACATCTCGCGTAACCGTAGGAAATGACATTTGACATACCGGTAGAAGATCATTCTAACCATCCTGTTTTATTCAGGAATCGTGTCTCTGACCGTGACTTTTGCTAACATGTAATTTTTCTTTCGGAAAAACATAGAAAATGTATACAATTTCGTTCAAAATTGTTAGGCAGTATTCGAGAAGGTACGGATCAAGTAAATCTAAAGTTGACTTACAGGGAGGATCAGAATCGAATATGTATGAGTTGTTTTACTATTAAGGAAGAAGATAATAATATTTTCTTTCAAACATTAATATTGGTTACATTTTTATAGTTATCTGAAAATGTATATTTAAAAGTTCATATAACTTTACTTAAAATTACAGAATTTTAATGGCCAAATAGATAGTATCTTTTAACATCAAATTCATCGAAATTATATTGCTATTTTCCTTATTCAATTTTTGAAAAATTGCCAAAAAACATGAAACACATATTTATTGCAAAACTTTCTTAGACTGTTTTTTCAAAAAATTTTACATTTTATCGTTTGTCAAAATAAATTTAAATGAAATCTTTAAATGATTACAAAATAAAAGTTCTTTTAAGTTTATAGACATGTCTAATAGAAAAATCATACTATACCTTTAAAAAAAGATGGCTGTTTTTTTTTTTTTTAATTTTTGAAAAGTATAAAATAAATCAAATTATTCTTGACTAACATTTATTTTCTATGAGATTTACGTACATATGAAATTTTATGCACTCTTATAATTTTTCAATTACAATCACGTACTCATTTATAATACATATCAATATAAGAACGCACACACTTTATATGAAATTTTTGAAAAAGACAATAACAAATGAAAGACAAAAAACTATCATAAGAGATTCAAGTATTTTGTAGACAATTTTTCAATATAAATAAATTTTAGGCTAAAAAAAAAAAAAAATGAATTTATACAATATAAGAGTGAAAATTTTATACCTGTACATGATTTTTACTGGCAGGTATGTCAAACGAATATCACATAAAACATATATTATAAAGTAGATATGTATATATAAAGCAATCCAAAATATTATTTTAGATATCATGATATATGTTGATATCAGTCTATGTATTAAATCCTAAACATTTATCTATGATGATCCGCATTCGAGATATTTGAAAGTTTGCTTTGGCATCATCTTTGAATGACCAAATTTGGTTCTACATATAACAAAAATTGAATGTACAAGTGTACGAGTACATGCATTCTACACTGAGTAGCTATATGTACACGAATATAACTTTAAAAAATTGATGAAATTTTAAAAGTGAACTTATATCTTTTCTCTTTTTATTGACTGTTTTTAGTAGCTAATCTGTCGTTTAATATAAAAATTACCATCATAATATATAACTAAAAAAAAAAAAAGGTATACTGCTGCAAAACATACTAAACAGCTCCAGTTCGTTACCTTTTATAAATATTGCGGTAACATTTAAGTTGACTCAATCAATTCATTCAGGATACAATCACTTTGTTTTATTTTATGACTGAAAGAGATGAAGGATTTTTTTTTTTTGTAGTGTGTATAGGTATTCGTTTATTTATTGAATATTAAGAAATTAAAGCTTGTAAACTGTTTTAAAACTATAAGATGTTTTTGAAATTTGGGCAAAAAAAAACTAGTATCCTTTGGGATTTCAAAACTTTTGACACTATCTACGTTTTAGGATTATGTAAAAATAATTCTCAATATAACCAAGTGAATTTTTAATACATATAAATTTCCATTTTCCATCGTGTATTAAATTTACACTAATTAAAAAAATTTAATGAATCCCATTGAAATCAAAATAAATCAATATTTTATTAATTGTACGTGTCTAATTTTCACATCGAATTTTACTGTAGTTATGTAATATTACAAAAATAATAAATAAAACAAAAATAACTTTTTTTTTTTTGCGGAATTTGTAAAAACAGAAACTATTTTTTTTTTTTTTTTTGTTATTATTTTGTTTGGAATTTTAATATTTCTCAAGTGCGTCTACATTGCGGTAACCTATTCGATAAATTTATCCGACCACAGTACCGCAATTAACTGAACTAGACAATATATACCACATACGGTATATTTTTTAAAAAAAAAAAATTGTGTTTTTTTTTTCATACGTATTTTCATTGTATTGCTGATTACAACAAAACATGGAATATAATCGAATTAAATAATCCACCAGAATAATATAGGTTTAGGGTTGATATTGGGTTGAATACGATATAAACAACACCAAAAAATTTTACATACATATATGTATGTATATATTGTATATTGTATGTAGATACATATATAGAGGCAAACAAACATATAAATTTATACTTTTATGTACAGATATATAGTAGTAGACCAATGAAGTGTCCAAATTCAAACAAAATTAAATCAATTTACATGAAAGTATATGTTCTATGTATATGTATAATATCTACTACAACGGATGCCACCTGAATTTCTAAACAAGTAAATTTCTAAAAAGCATGAAAAACCACCAGTTTCGGTCTCTTTTCTGGTTTTTTTACTATTATACAAAATAATGTCTATATAGATTTATTTGTGATTTTTATATATTATATAGGTACTTCTACAACTTATACATACATATATCTATAGAATTAGAAAATACTTATATCTTCTGTATGATATATATTTTACAAAATATACTTTGTACAACGAGTTGCTTTCATTTTTTATCATACTCCTACTGGTTTTTTGTTTTTATGATTCAATAAAACAATCTGTGAAACCACAATACCTATACTTTCATATTTAGATATTAGAGAAGAATAGATACATTAGATTTGTTTATAAGTTTTGATATATTTCTTGTTTACTTTTCGTTTTAAATTTTAACATTTTGAATAAATAATAAATACATATTAATTGAATTATTTCTGAATTTAAATTAATCAAGTATATACATATTTGAAACAGTGGCTATTTTGTTTTCATTTCAAATATAAGTTTAATTTGTTTTTTGGAAAATGAAATTTTGAGAATTTTTTGAAAACTGGTTGTTTTTATTTAACACCTAAAGGACGATTTATGTAAATTCACGCTTTTTTAATACCTGTCTTCTAAGACGAATCATGTAATTTTACGTTTTAGTAAAAGTTCACAGGATGTCGGCAAATATTATTGGTTTTTATCTGTTTCATTAGTAGTAGAACTATTATTATGTTTTTATTAAATTTTTTCGAAAATTTACAGAAGATAGAAACAGAGAAAAAGTAGTGAAAAACTAATCCGTCCGTTAAATGTTAAGAAACATGAAAGTTTATCTAACTCTTTATTTTCGAATATTTTAGAAGTTTAGGTACATTTCATCCATCTATCCTAATTAACATTTTCGAAAATACTCAAAAATATATGATATACTTCTGATTTTAGCTTCACTGTACCAGTTAATTGGAAGTTTTACCTAAACTAGTCCTAATTCAAATACAAACAAAATCTATATTAAATTTAAATGTGTGAAGTTTTTTCTTTATTCTACCTGTAATTGTTTTTTGTAATATATCAAAAAAATATTTTAAAAAAATATATAATAACAACAAAACAAAAATAAAATAATAAACTTGCTTCAAAAAAAAAAAAAAAAAGGTGAAATAAAAAACCTAATTCTTTTATTCACAAAAATTTTACCAAAAACAAAAAATAAACTTAAAAAACAAACAAAAGTCCAAAAAAACAAAATTATAAAGGCTAGAATCACACACACGTTCTCGAAAAGAAAAAAATTGTCAACCACAAGCCATTATATTGGCCATTTGCCCACAAAAAAAAAAAGTTTAAAAAAAAAAAATTGTATAGAAAAAGAAAAGACCATCAACTATGTAGTCAAATTGTCATTCAATTCAAACATTTAAGAAAAAATAAAAAATAGAAATAAATTCAATTTATTCATGTGATCGTATTACATCTATTCAAGCAGGAAATTCTGTTGATCCTTTTACAGGATATTTCTTCATTCTATAAGGCAATTGAAAACTATATTATAAGATTAGGAATACAAATTTAGTATTATACTTAGAACGATGAAGAAAGAAATCAAATTAACATTTCAAGTAAAGAAGAAGAAAAAAAAATTTATAAAAATAACAAACGATATGAGAAAATAAAGAAGAAGAAAAAAAAATAAGGAATTAAAGGTAAACGTATACATATTCAATTGAAGGCAAATTGCCAACTAAATTTTATATGTAAGAAAATTTAGAAATTTTCTTTGTTTTTAAAAATATGTATCTACTAAAATTTAAGAAATATAAGAGTTTATTTGAATTTGTTTTGATTTCAAATAATTGATATTGAAAAATAAGCAAAAAATAATAAACTTTTGAAAATAATGACAAATCAGAAAATTAATTCTAAATTCAAAGAATGAAAATAATAAAAAAATTTCTAAATTCTCATATTCTCAGAATGTTTTCTTTATTTTAAATTTTAAATAAAATTCTTTCTATCGATTTCAATATAAGGTGGTGCCCATATTACCTTTACAAATACATACTTAAAATTATTTACTATTATAAAAATTCAAAGTATATTCCAAAAAGCAAAAAAAAAAAAAAGGTAAAAAACTATGCAATTTTTAACCTCAACTGTAATTCCCTTGTAAAATATTTCTCTTTGACCGTTAACCTAGTTGAACTATTTGTTTAAAAGTTGGTCGAAACAAATCGAACAAAAATTTCTATCCTTTAACCCTTACACCACAAATTGGTTTTAATCTACATACATACATATTTATGTATAGTTTTCTCTTTACCTTGAACTTTTCAAAATACCTTCGTTTTGTTTGTATATATACAAACAATCATCTAACTTATAATATCGTATTATTTCTATAAATGTATAAATGAAATCGTTTTTCACTTCTTTTTCACCACAAAACCAACACCTTCATATAGGTAGTATTATTGTCTACATTTAATAACCACTCACTCGTTTTGTTTTATAGTTACATCGAATATACATATATTCATACATACTATGTAGCCAATTTCCTATATAGAATCACTCATACCAGAATAAGTGCATTACATTTCTTACCTTCGGAAAAACACATAAACCATTCATATAAACCAACTAAAAGAGTCACCCCCCAACCCATTCGCCACCCATCTATCCACAAGCATTTCTATATGGAAAATATTTTTCTCAATCTCTTCTATATTCTATTACATTTTTTTTTTACGAATTACATCCGTCCGTTGTGAAATAAAATTTTTTTTGTAAAAAAAAAAAAAGAAAAAGTATGAAAAGTATATATGAAAATGTCTAGCCATTGTCTGGTACACAGAAAGTAATATATGTATATTTATAGTATATATTATATATGTATGTAGGTATTATTATAAGTACATTGATGAAACAGGCAACAACAAAATCCAAAAAGATGATAACACAAAAGGATATATAGTATGTGCAGCAGCAGTAGCAAGTGCTAGTACACTAACTGAAAATGGTATCAATCTTCAATATATAACAGTTAAGAAGGAAAATGGTTATCACTTACATAAAATAAAATAAGAGAAAAACAATTGTTTTTTTTTTTTCCTCTTTTTTTCTTTTTTGGGTTGTTAAAATATTTTACGTCCCGAAAATAGGACACAGAAAGTTTTTGGAATTTACTTCCTCTAAAATATTTGAAAGAGAAAAGAAAATTAAAGGAAAAAAAAACAAAAATGGAAAATAAACCTATTTCATTTTGAAAAGAAAGAAAAAAAAAATAGTTTTATTTGTTAAATGGTACAACAAGACAACATCAACGATCAATTTAAGTACAACTGTGAAAAGATGGATTTAGAAAGAACACATATTCCTATACAGTCAATGTAACTGACTAAATTTTCAGAAAAAAAAAAAAAAAAGTATTATTGTATAGGGAAAAGTGATATACATACATATGTATATATACAGTGATTTTGGCACTATTTTGGCTCTTGATATAGCATTGAATGAGTTTTTTTTTTTTTTTAGAATATATATCTTACAAAAATAAAATGTTTTCAGATAGTTTTTACAATTTTCATTTTTATTTATTTTTTTATATATAGGCTTTCTGGAAAATTCAGTAAATTAGAAGTTAGCCTTTTAGTAAATATTGAGTTTAAAATTGCTGGTTAATTTTATGTTTTCTTTTATTTGAATGCTTTTGAAAATATTGAGTAAAATATTTTAGAGGAATTTTATGAGAATTAAGCAAATTATTCTATAGACAAAAAAGATAGATTAAAAAATTGTTTTTTTTTTCTGATGTAAAAATAAATTTACCACTTTTAATAAGAATTTTCACTTTAAATTTTGAATTATTGTTGATATTAAATAACATAATATTTCATATTTAAAATAACAATTATGAATATACAATATACTTGAAATTAATTACCTCTAGGAATATTTTAGAATAATATTATTAAGTTGATTATATGTATGTACATATGTGTATGTCTTTGTATTAATAAGAATATGATGTACCTATATAATTCATCTTTTATCTATGTACCAATATTATGCAACATATTTATTTAGTTTTAATTCAAAACTATTAATTCGCATTTATATACAATATGTACTCGTATATATAAAATATACATACACATAATAATTACAAATAAATATGTGTGTAGGTAGATACATTAATGCTACGAGTATATACAATATTTTGAATGAATTTGCATCTTGTAATCGAAGTTTTGATTACACTTTCTTGGGATTATAATATTATTATTATTATTATTATTATTGTTGGTTATGTTATAACTGTAAGGCATTTTATAAATATTTCGTATAAGTCCTTTGATTACTTAAAAGTAAACATTATACCTTATAGCATTTTTGTAAACCATATTGAAAATGAATGAACCAGAAATTACTCGAATATGAAGCAGTTCATTAGCATTACTAAACTGATTTGCCTTAAGTTATTATTTGCATTATCGTAGTAATTTCGCACCTGAAATTTATACATAACTATTACATACTTATTTACATACTTATATGTATTTATATGTGTTATATAGTACATGGTTATTTTGAAAATTCAATAGGCAATCATTAGTATTCAAATTTAACATTCTATAATAGTCTAAAGAAGGTAAATATAAAAATAAATTAAATAGATTATTCACTATAGTATTATCACCTTTGGACAAAAGGTACATAAGGCCCAAACATGAATAACTTTAAAATATAGAAAAAAATATTAAATTTTACATACTCGTATTTGGATATCTTTAATGATAGACAATAATTATTTAGGTAAAATATTCATCCGAATTTTATTTCATTTTTTACATAAAAATTTTTCTTGTAAAATCTTTTAATTCGTCAAGAATTTCCGAATAAAAATAAAAGTTTTTAAAGGGATTTTCTGTGATACTTAAATCTTTTACAACATACATATATTTTCTTAAAAAAATTCTTATTCCTGTTGATGGAGTTACAAAAATAAAATCATGTAATTTATTTTAATAAATCCTTATATTTCATGTTTCCGATGCATTCATCATTTAAAAAAAAAAAAAACAAAAAAGAAAAAATTTATATTTTGATTAGGTAAAAACAAAAAATTGGAATTAATAAAATGCAAGGTAAGATTTTAAGATTTTATTACATTTATAGAAAATTACAAAATAATAAAAAATTTTCTTTTACCTTTATCAGCCTATACTTTGATAAATTTATAACTGAAATTCCATTGAATAATATAATCTACATACAAAAGTAGAAAAGTAAAAATGCATCAACCAACCTAATTCAACAGATAAACAAAAACTTATTGCATCCCAAACGCAATTAACCTGTACTTCACGAAAAATAGAAAAAATAAAAAATGGAAAAAAAAAAAAAAAATAAAACAAATAGATAATCCTAGTCCATATTATGAATGATGAAAACAACAAGAAAAACTAATCAAAAACCAATCTCAGTATCATCTCCCAATTCTCCATTCTGGGATATCATTTATATATATTTACTTACACACGCTACATATATGACTACATACATAAATATATACTCAGAACCATATAATTTATAAATACAAACAGATGACAGTATTTTACTCGGGTATACGTACATACATATATTTATTTACATATGTATAATTCATTGCTAAGGATTTTCACTTCATCCAAAAAAGTTTCAAATATTTTCGTAGAATTCTCTTGAATTATGAGATATTTTTGTAGAACAACAAATGTTGACATCGAATGTCAACATACTTTTTAGATGCAAACATACAAACGCTAAGTTATATACATATATGTATGTATGTATATTATTTTAAAATTATTATACGAATGGATAGAAATAATATGCAATGACAATGGTGTATACTATATACATATTTACGTCTCATTACCTACTTTCATACATATATATATTTTATGCACGCATATCGCAGCAAATATTTCTAACAAACAAAAAAAAATAGAAAAAAAAAACACAGAAAAAGCCTGAAGAGAAAATTTTGTATTATTCGTATAATAGTGAATTCCCTTAGAGTAATGATCAAATTTGAAAATTTGCATGCACACTGAGTAAGGCTTTTTTAAGAATATATCATACATCTACACATACATAGATTTACATACATACATACCTAACACATAAATAATAAAATTTTTGAATTTTAAATTTATTTTCATCCAACACAATAAAATTATTCAAATGATAATTTTAAGCTTAATATTCAACTGGAAAAATACTTTTTTTTTTTTATGATTTTCAATTAATTACAGACTTTTCATTTGTGATTAGTTTTTTTTTTTCAATCTTTTTTTATTTTTTAAATTCAATATTTTTAAACAATCTTATGTAATTTTGTAAATAATTCCCGCTTAATTTAATCCTTTTTTTTTTTCTATATTATTTGAAAAATATTGAAGTAATTTTTTTCTGTTTTTTTGTTTTTTGTTTTTTGTTTTTTTTTTTTTTTGCTTAAGAATTTTATTAACAGACAAGCCAAAACATCTAGTTATCACATCAGAATCATTTCACTTCTTATGATGATTTAAATTATGTTAAAAATATTTCGTACAAGATAAATTCACATTTTACTTTTTTTTGGCATTGTTTTTCTATGATCATGTTGACAATATTAAATTTTGTATTATAAGTATATATTCGATATAATATTTGATTACACATAGAATATTTAAGAAAATTTTCTTTATATCCTTTTAACATGCATATACGAGTATATAAGATTAGATACAGATATTTTTACTACTTCTATTTTTACTATATGTACGTTTTATATACTATAATGACAGATATATCGTTATTCTTGTTTACTTAGATTTTGTTATATCATACATATGTAGGGAAATCCATATACATATTTTGTATAGGAAAGTTATTTGTTTTTCAAAATCATCTAATACACTCTTTTTTTTTTTTTTCTTCTTTCTATTTTTCCTTATCTTTATATTAAAGACCTACATACATACTTTATATTATCTACTCCATTGATTATTTATTTATACATATATACATAAGAATGTACATACATACATCTATTATAACAGGAGAGTTTGAATCTAATATAATCATTTGCAAAATAATATATACTTCTTGTTCTACATCTTAAAATTAAAACCAATTTGAAAATCTATAATATCACCTAAATTTTACTATATAAAAATTCTTAGATCAAGAAAACTAGGAGCCAATGAATATTATTTACAAAGAGAAATGCAATTTTTATATGCTGTATATGTATGTATATGTATAATTTTGTATATATATGTACATACATATATGTATTATACATACATGTATCTTTATTTATATAATACTATAAAAAATTGGATGTAACTGAAACATTTTGCTGATAATTTTATTAGAAAAAAAAAAAAAGAAAAGAGAAAAAAAAAAGAAAGTAAACGTGAAAACATAAGAAAATATTTAAGTTTATGATAAGTTCGGCGTCAAAATTTCTGGAAAGAGAACATATATTTTGTTACGAGTAAGTAGTTTTTCGCAATCACATTTCAAAATTACTTTTATTTAATTTTATCTTTCGTTTTTATTTTTTTATTTTTCAAAATATATAAACTATGAAACCAGTACAGTGTTTTTTTTACATTTCTGCAAAATATTCCATTGAGAAAATGACTCAATATATTTTATTACTTAAAAGCAAAGTAAAAAAGAATTAATTTTGTCTGTTTTTTTTTTTTTTTTTTTTTTGAAATAAACAAAAAAAAAAGATTATATGTGGAACATAATTTAAATAAAGTTGTCGTAATTTTAAACTTTACAAATTTTATGAATTGAATTAATTTAATTTTAATAAGCATGGAATTATTTCATAGAATTTTATGAAAATGTCCTTGTAAATGAAATAATTTTTATATTTTATTTACTGAAGGTGATAAAGCTTTCAAAATTGTGAAAATCATAAACACAGTTTTTTCGAATTTATTCAGATTTGTCAAAAAATAAAAAATAAATTGACAAAATTCAATTGTAGAATTTTCAATTTTCTGAACTTAAAAATATGAACATTAGTAGAAGCTTTCTGGTAGATTTTATTAAAAGGTTATTCACTAAATGGTTATGGGCGTTGTGGTTTTGATAACAGAATCTATTTTCAAAATTTCACTCAGATAGCTCAACAAACATAATATATAAAGAAGATATTACGGATGATTAATTTATTCAAATTTTTATATAATTTCTACAAAGTTCTCCTTTTGTTAAAAAATACTGATTTTCACCTAGGCTGGAATGTTTGCTACATAAATGTGCAATCAGATGCAGGAGTCTTCTAGTATGAGCCCTGAGGATACTTTCAAAAAGCTTTTAAAAAACTTTAAAGATAGCTTTCACCAGTAATTTCAACAACTTTCGAACTTTTTCAAAATTCGAAATTCGCAATTTTTCCAAAAATTCGAAAATATTAGTTTTTTCCAAAAATTTGTAACAATTTTTTAATTGAAAAATTTGTAATTACATATGTAGTTTCCACAAAAATGTTTTAAAAAAATTTCAAATAAAAAACAGGAAAACAACAAAAACTTGTATTTCGTACATCATTTTTTTTCGGATTAACATCTCAGAAAATATATTTTTTTCTTTGATTTGATTTTGTAAATTATGAACTAGAAAAAGAAAAAAACAATACCATTTAAAAATAAGTAATACACACATACATACATATATGTATTTTTTTAAACTCCATAAAGATACAAATGATTTATTTTTCTTTTATAAACCTTCAAAAATTAGGAATAAATTTAAATTTTATAATTTATTAAAAAAATAATAATAATAACGATAATAATAAAAAATTAAAAAAAAATAAAATAAAACGGATAGAAAAACGATAAAAAAAATAATAAATCCTTGTATATTTTGATTACATTCTCAAGTTTGCAGACATTTTCATTTGAACGCGAGGTTTTCAATGAAATATTTATCTGAAGACAGCTTATAATTTTTGCAGTCTAATAAAAGTTAGCTGAAAGGCATGCATTTATATGATTTTGTATTTTTGTAATTTTCTTTTTTATTATACTTGTTTTTTAGTGTTGTTATGATTTTGTATTTGTATCATTTTTTTTTTTTTTTGAGTTTGCATTCAAAAAGAAGAAAAAAATAAACAAGATAATTTTGTTGTATTTTTGTTTTTTTGTTTTTTTGTTTTCTTTTTTTTCATTTTAAGTTTTTTGTCCATGATTGCAAAAAAATCTAATATTTTTTTGGAAGAAACGCAATGATATGCACTTAATGAAAGTCTACATAGCTTGCAAATTTATTGCAAAAAACCCAAAAATATTATTTAGTTGTCTTATATACATATACGTAATATATGTGATTTATATATACATATATATGTATATATGTATATGTTATTATTCCTGTGAATGATAATATTTATATGAAATCATCATATAACAACCCTAGCAAATGCATTTGCAATCAAAAAATACAAATTTCTTTTTTTTTTTCATTTTTTTTTTCTTTTTCTTTATTTTCTTTATTAATTCATATTTTCTAGATATTTCATAGACATCAAGCTTAAAACAGAATATAAATATGAAATATGAAAAGATAGATATATGAACAAAAAAAAAAGAAAGATTTTTGTTTTTGTTATTTTGAAACATTGAATAAAGCAAACAAACAAAAACATATATGTTGAAAATGGAATGCAATACAATGCAAAATGCAATAGAAAATTATTATGTTCGTTATAAAAGTGTTATGATCAACACCAACTAAGAATATAATAAAAATCATCAACAACAAACAACAAGGAACCACAAAATAATAACAACTTTGCAAAAACTTTCTTTTTCCCTTTTGTTTTTTTTTTTTTTTTGTTCCAAATTTCTTCGAAAAAATAATAATAGTATAATGTTATTTTGTATGTTTAATATCTATATACGAAATGTTGGACTATTACCAGGATATATCGTATATGCGTTCATAAAGAAAATTTTATGAGGAATATCCATCATTATATCTACATGAACAAAAATGGTATACATATACTCTATACATACGTATGTATGTATTGTATAAAAATTGCAATAAACAAAATGGAATGAGAAGTGCAATTTTCAATGATACTTTGCTGTGTTGCATAAAAATCATAATTAATGAAAAAGGAAATTTTAAATAAAAATATAAATAAAAAAGAAAGGGTTACACGCAGTATCTTCACTATATATATATTTTCTATATCATATATAGGACAAAAGTAAAATTAAACAGGCAAAACAATAACAAAAATAATCTTTTATTGGCGCCGTAACTTTTGTATGCAATTGAGATCCTTGGAAAAAAAAAACAAATATCAAAAATTAAACAGAAAATCCTTTTCTTGTCAACACGATATACAATTAAATACTGTGCACATTATTAAAATTATCACAATCACATCATAATTCATAATAAAAACATACTCATGGGAATCTTGAAAATTATTTTTGTCGTGGTTTGATAACCCGCAACTAAGTATATATAAACTTTAAGTAGTACTTAACCATCAAGCATTATAAAATTTTTCTCTTTTGCTCGTCTTCATCAATGATTAATGATGATGATAGCCAACGAAATGAATAAATTGAAATCCTCTTTATGTGTTTACTTCTTTTAAAGAAAAAAAAACAAAACAAACAACAACATTATTTTCAAATTTTTTATTTAAAATAAAACAAACTACTTAATTTGTGAACTTGTAAATTAAATTTTCGTAATAGCTATAAACTATAAAAATAATAATTTAAAAGCTCACAAAATACAAAAAAAAAAAAAAAAATAAATAAATAAATAAAAAAGAAGACGTTAAAGAAAATAATAATTTGCTTAATAAATTATTTAAGAGAATTTAAGAAATTTTTATTTTCTTTTCAACTATTTATAATTTCAAAAACACTTTACAAAGCTTTTGATCATAACTTCACGCTTTTTTTACTTCATAAATTTTCATTTTTCATAAGAATATCTTTTTTTCTTGTTTGCTTATTTTTTTTTTTTTTAATAATTTTTCACCTGAATAAATGATTATTATTAAAAAAAAAAAACAAACATACTAAAAAAAAATGATTAAAGTTGTTATGAATTTAGTAATAACATTTAAAAAGGACTATTTGTTGTTAACGTTATTCTATTTTTTGAAAATGGGTTATTAAAAGGTTAAACGATTTTTGTAAAAACGGTGTTCACGAATAAGATGAAAAAATAGTAACATTTTTTTTTTCTCCATAGAATTTAAAATTAATTTTTTCACGTTTTATTTTCAGATGCAATTTAATGCAAAATCAGCTCACTCAGTCGAGTATAATCTTAAATATAACCCGTATGTGAAAGAATTTTGTTAAATTTTACCTATAAGGATACCTACTATGGATTTAAAAAGAATACCAAAAAATTATTTAGAACAGAAAATCTCATGAATACTGTATTTACACACATACATACGTCTAACATCATCATACATATGTATGCACAAAAATAGAAAACGGTAAAAAAAAAAAATTCAAATCCTTATGATATGATGTCACGAAGGTATTATAAACTAAGGGTTGTCATTCTAATAGATGCATCCATCAGCATTCAGCAAACCAACTTTTCAAAGCTAAAATTTAAGTTAAAGCGAAAAAAAAAACAAACTACAAAATAAGAGGACCTTTGTTTTGCCACAAAAAAAAAGAAAAAAAAAAGAGAATCATGAAAAAAAAAAAAATAAACTTTTCCATTACACCGAACCAAATATTTAGATAAGGCTGCCTGAATGAGTCTTTAATAACAAACAGCATATGTACACTCTTCAGGATTAAAACAAAATAAAAAAAAAATAAAAACACAAAAAAAAAGATGTTTCTAATGACGGCAATGATGCTGTGACAACAATGTAGATACTAGGAATGTATGTCCTTTCTGGTGAATTGTACATGAAAATCATGCATACATGTTTTATAACCAAAATCTGGCCTATACACAATTTTCTTTCTTGCAAATTTTTTCTTCTTCTTTCGATTAACAAAAATACTATGTTTAGAATTTTTCGTTTCCTTATGTCGTCAATGTGTGATACATTTGATACTTTTAAAAAAAAAAATTATTTAAAAATTAAACTCTTAAAATTTATGTATTTATAATTTTATAAGTTTTATACTAATATCCTTTGATTTAAAAAAAAAAATTATAAATTTATTATTAAAATTCTTAAAAATATCAAAGTGAAAGAAAATCATAAATTATCCTCAATTTGAAGATGAACATCAATGAAACTCTTTCATTTTAAATGCAATTTATTTCAAGAAGATATTTTTTTTTTTTTTTTGTTTAATTTTAATTTTTTTTTTTTTTTTAAAGGACAATATATTTATGTCCATTAGAGATTATATGTATTTATTAATGATTTACATAGTGGGTAGGAGTTCAAAAGACGCCGCATATCTTATTCACTTGTTTGCACTTTTTTTTTTTTTTTTTTCAATATGTATACCCAGTTAAATTAGCCTTGAAGGCCTTTCACGGTTCAAGTATCATTCTTGTTAAAACATTCCTTTTGATTAAATATTCAAAGTAATAAGAATTTCAATTATAATTGATGTCCAACCATGTTTATTTATTATATACATTTTTTTTTTTCTTTCTATTAAAATAATTCTTTATTTTTTTTTCTACTATATGTATATAACCACAGAACCATATGTTTTGTAAATGAGATGAAAATAAATGGTAAAACACAAACATAAACATAACTATTGAAAGTTTTTTTAAGGAAGTTGTTTAGTTCTTTATCAACATCTCTCAATATTTATGAAAAAAAAAAATATGTGACTTGTGTTTATTCATTGGAGGAAAAAAATGTTATCTTCATCACCATCACCCCCACACAATGTGAATACTGGACGATGAACAATTTTTTTTTATTTTTAATTTTTTTTCATTGAAATTTTCTTAAGTCATATATAGCCTGTGGCTAAGTGCACAAGCCGGATAAAGAAAGTATAAAAGGATTTAAAAATTTCATGTACATTATATGAAAAGTAATCATATTTTTCTTCATTTTCTTTTTTAATGACAATATATTGAAAAGCCCATTTTCAAAATACAAAATTGTATTTTATATTTTTAACATGTGAATATTATATATTTTATAATAAAATCTTAAAATTGAAAACAAAATGTCTCAATTTTTCTTGTATGAAATTAATATACGACATATGAGAGACGTATCTAATATGCATTACATTTTAAGGAAATCTTTTTGTTCATAATATGAAAATATCTTAACTTCCTTTAAATTAATATTCGAATATATGTAAGTTTCAATTTTTGTTGTTGTTGAGAAAATAACAAATTTCATGGAAGGCTTTAACATCACAGAAAATAAAGGAAAATTTAAAGTGAAATTTTTTGAACAGTTAATTAAAAAGTTTTATCATTAGAAAAACCAGGTTCAATTTTCTTAATATATTAATGGTGCCCACTTTTAAAAAAGTCTTTTTGTGAAAGACCCCATTCAAGATATGTGTTAATTTGATTTTCAAGCTATAGTAGGACTGCAAAAACTTCATTTGTTTTTTCTTTTTAAATTCAAAAAAAAAATTGAGAAAAGCATTAACTACTTTTTTTTTTGTGAAAAAAAAAAAAACAAAATTAAATTTTAAAAAACAACAAGTATTTAATTACAAAATTTTTATTCAATTTCTTTAAAAATAAAATATAGAACAATTACTGAACAAATGAAAAAAAAAAACAAAACAAATTTAAAATAAATCAGTTACCATTTTTAACAAAAACACAGTAAAAAAATACAAATAAATAAAATTAAATTTCATATAAAATTTATATGTCATTGTCCATTACAATATCAATTTGGAAATTGATTGACTTTTCCATCAAGTCTTGGATTGAAAATTAAAAACACAATCTTTTTTCTTTTTTTTTTTTTGTATGTTTTTACATATCTATACAGAAACGCAAATAATCGAGATATCTGTATCTGTATTTCGATATCAGAACAGATATATTTTTTCATTGATGAATAATTTTCTTTTTATTTTTATTCTTTTTTTAGTTTTTCCCGTTCATTTATTTATTATATTTTTTTTTTTACTGTAGGTACCATTTCCTGTTCTTTTTGTTTTTTTCATTTTTTTTTCTGTTTCAAAAGCACATTTGTTTTTTTTTCTGTAGCAAGTAGAAATATGTATGATAGTATTTTTTTTTGTTTGTTTGTTATATTATCAACACGTCTTTAATTTACGTACAGATTGAAAGAATATCTCTTAAAATTGATGAAAGGTTCTGACACTAGTCCCTATGCTTACAACATTTTATAAAACAATAAGTATGTATATATTTTAAATATAAATATGTATATTTGTAGATAACCATGAATATAATATGTATGATATAGATACAATAAATATAAGATAGTTTAATACTTTTGTAAAATATTCACACTTATATGTAAATATGTATTTATTCATTAATTTATATATACATATATATACCTTGAGATAACATACTATATATGTACCTACATATTATATCATATATGTACATATATATATTATATTTTAGTCATGGTTGCATTATTTTAGTTTGTGGACAGATAGATAGATACATATTTTCACCGCAATCATATTAAATAGAAATGTCTGTATAGATATTGTTGGGTACCCAAGTAAACGATTTTTAACCATACACGTGTATACTCATCAATTTAGTGCATCAGGTAAATTGTTTGTTTCCAGGTTGAACAATGTAAATATGAAATGATTCTGTTTGTTAGACATCATTATTATTGTCATGGATAGAGGAATATACCTATATAAGATATATGTATACATTCATCTAGATATTATGTAAAATAATTTTGGGTGGATAGGGTGGTAAAAGGAAATGAACATACGTAATGCTTCTTCTTTACTAAATATTGTTCTTTTTATTTAGTTGTGGTACTTACAGAGTAAATACAATTGTAAATAAAATTTTGTTTATGAATATTCATATGAAAATTATTTGTGGAAATAAATTTATAAGAAAGAGAAAATATGTGTGGGTGTTTTTGTTGTTGTTTTTTTTTTTTCAAATAACTGTAAATAAGTTATATCGGTAAAATGATCATGCATAAAAGTGAAAAAAAAAAAAACAATTTTCTTTTTATGTTTAAATATACCTAGCTACCAAGTTTGTACTCATTTTTAAAATAGCTTTAGAAGAAAAATATCTTATGCTATCATTATTTAATTCTAAGTTGAAGAAAATTGACTTGATTTTTAAATATACTTATGTAGATTAGATAGATTAGAAATATTCTCTTAGATCTATAAATCTTTTCTTCATTTAAATGTGTAATGAGAAATTTTTTTTACAAAATATTGAAATATTAAAGATGAAGATTAACCCTTTTTTAAAAAAAATATATATTGTATAAAAATTTAAATTTTCACAAAAACTTTCTCTCATAGCACTTGTTACATTATATAAAATGATTTTTACTTATAATTTCCCTAAAAATTTATTTCATAGTAGAAAAATTATTCACAAATGTAAAAAAAAAAATTAAACTTTATCCGTATCATTTATATTTTTTGGGCAAAAGTGTGAAAATAAAAAAAAAATAATGAACAAAAAGAAAAATCTACCAAATTGCAATAAATCAAACTTTACAATTCAGTTATGCCTCATGTGTTCGCATAAATTGTGAAAAAAAAAAAAAAAAAATTATTATTTTTCTGGAGTTTTCAACTTGATTGTATTCTTTTACACTATCCCTAGCTATGATACAGCAACAGATGGTTATTATTTTTTTTTTTTTTATATATTCCTATATAGTTTTAATTTTCAATTTTATGGAAGTTTTATCTACCTATACGTATTTTTTTTTTTTGTATATGTAGATACAAAAGTATATACAACATAGAGCTATATACTAAATAAAAAGAATGTATAGAAAAATCAAGAGAGAAAAATTCATTTCGTTTTTTTTTTTTTTTTTTCATTTTCGCCAACTCTAGAATTAGCGCACATGTAATTAACTGCTGTTGGTTCATGTCAAAGTTTTGAATTCATTTTATTTTTTATTCTACTTTTTGTTTTTTTAATTGTATCTCAAATTTTTTTTTTTTCCAAAATATATTTTTTTTTTGTTTTTGTTATTTTCTTGATGACCTATTCAGTTTACCATCTGCTGTAAATTAACAAAAACTATATTGTTTATTTTCAATACAAAAGTTAATGTAATAAATTTTCATATTTAATTTGAATCACAATTTTTAATTATTTATTACAAAAAATTTTTTTTTAAAAATATATACATATGCATGCATAATAATGAAGATAAAAAAATTAAATGAAATAACTTCATTAAGATACTTTTGTTTTTTTACAATTTTAATATTTATTTTTCTATTCGAAAAAAAAAAATTGTTCCTGTCGTTTTTTTCTTTTATTATCTTCCTATGAGATTAAAAAAAAAAGGAAACATTCAACACATGTTCAAAAATTAAATCATAATTAATAACTTTATTTATATTTCATGGAATCATCATCAAATAACGTGTTGTTCATTTCTCATTTTCTTTTTCTTTTCATAAAAAAATTTTTGTTGTTGTTGTTGATTTAATTCATTTTATCAAAGAACGTACTAAAAGTATTGATACACAGATTTCATAAACTAAATAAATTATATAAATATAGGTATAACGATATTCTATTGCCACGTTGTTATAAACAAAAACAACAGTACAAAAACAAGAAAGGATTATTCTATCATAGTTCGATTACGTGCTTTCATCAACCACATTAAAATTTTCTTATGTACTACCTGTTTTTTGTTTTTTTTTTTTTTTTAAAGTCTTATACGTACACATAATCACTGTTCAAAGGAAACAGAATTAAAAATATATACATATATACAAAAATAAATAAATGAAGAAAAAAAAAAAACTATCACCTGTGACAATCTATTATTAGAATAGAGACACGTTCATTCGATAGAATTGCTTTTTCAAAATGAGTCTTTCAAATTCTTCTAAATTCTAACTACTTTATCATGATACCAGATGCAATTGTACTAACATATTTATTTTCTTTTTCTTCTTCTTATTTTTTCTTTATTATCCTTAATTTTTTTTTTTTTTAATTTTTTGTGTGTTTTAATTTTTTTTTTCATTTTTCCAATAAACTTGTTGTATATACGATTTTCATTATTTGTACATTTCTTAGAAAATAAAGTCCTTTATTTTGGTTTTTCAACAGCTACATAGTTTCTTTAAATTCATCGTCTTTCATTAATATACAAATACACTTATATATGTATATAAATACCAAATAAAATGAAATCACATACACATACAAATAACTGAATTAATAGCAAAAGGAAGAAAGTCATCATCATTTTCACATGTTGTATAATATGAGGTTGAAAATTGGATTTAAAAAAAAAAACAACAAAAAAAACAAAATTAATAAATAAGGAAAAAACGAAATGTTTTTGTTTTTTACTCTGTGTTTTACCTTGTTTTTTATTTCAAATATAAAAAAAAATATATTTTTCTTTAAATTTTAAATGGACTTTAATAAACAGAAAATATGTACTTGAACATCCCGATATATAGTTGGGTGATAATGAGTTTTGTTTTTTATTTAAAAAAAAAAAGAATAAAGAAACATAGAAAAGTAAAAATAAATTTAATGAAAATATTTTCATTTTGTCAAAGTTATTTAAAAACCAAGATTTAATTTATAAAAAAAAAAAAAGAAAAAAAAAAGAAAAAATAATTGAAAAAGTAAAGACAACCTTTTTTTTGGAATTTTTCATAGACAACATAGACTTTTTAACTTTAAAAGTAAATCTGCTTGAAATAATGCAATTAGTCATCCTTTTTTGTAGCAGAAAATTGGAAGCAACTCTGTTCTATTTCAATATAATAATTATTTAATAACAAAACTTAACAATTCCATTTCTTTCAAGGTTACTTGTTCGTCAAATAAATAGCAGACCTTGTAAGTTCACCACACACACCTAACCTTGCAACTATGGCGTACACAAAAGTTGTGGTCTTCGGGTCTCCGATCCTGTTTGTACAATGAAAATAATATGCTTGTTTTTTTTCAGCGCTTTTCATAATAATTCTTTCATATAAAAGCAATCTGAGGACATTTCAACACCTGAGTTCTAAAGTGTCCACTATATGTAATAATGAAGTAGCGTATTGGACACTTAAAATTTAGTTTCCTTCATAGCTTTATCAGATCATTAGCTTAGAAGATCATTATCAGAATATTTTAATTAAGTGCATGTTCACAGGAACAGGTATACGTATTCCTTACTGTGTTACTGCATTACATTACAAAAACACACTCCAAAAAAAAAAAATGTATACTTTCTTTTCAATGAAAAATTCGGCCTTGAGAAGTTTTAAGAATTGAAAAAAAGTCATTTGATTTTTTTTTTAAATATTATTAACAATTTTATTTTCATTTTTAAATTAATTCAATTGACCTTTTTATGTAAAAAAAAAAAACAACGAACTTGAACGAAAGTAATTTTTATTGTATGCCATTTTTACCAATTTGTTGTTGGTTTTTTTTATAACATATAGTACATTTATCTTTCTCATAAAATGGTGTCAAATTTTTTTATTGTGAAAAAATAATAAACAAAATATATACATATGTACATATATGCATAATGTATATGTATACAAAGATATATAAAATATTTTACCATAAAATACCCGCTTCGTTTTCGTAGTCAATATAATACTTCAAAAAAAAAAAAAAAGAACCGACAGAAAAAAAAAACATTACACTCATATGGACATACACTCAAAAGTGCATTTTTTACAACATTAAATTTATATATTTTTAATTCATATAAAAAATGGAACAAAACATATATGTACAAACAAAAATATATAGCTATTGTATATAATCAAGTTAAAGATCCTGTTTCCAATGGATAAAGTGAATAATAAAAAATATAAAAATATTTTATTGTATATAAATAATATAGGTAGTTATATGTAATAACTGTATCATTAACATGAGAGAGGTCACAATAAAAAATTTTCTATATAGTATAGAATACTGTAAAAATTCTGATGTGAGAAGAATTTTTATAGCCACGTTCAAATGGATTGACAAAAAAAAAAAGAAAAACTCCCAATTGATTTATTAAATTTGACTTTAAAAATTTTGTGGAACCAAAACCAAACCATATTACTGGTATCTATCAATGTATGTATGTAGTTTCCAAAAAAAAAAAAAAAAAAAAAAAAAAACTTATCTATTGGGATTATCTAAAGTTAATAATTTTTTAAAAGTTTGAAAAAAAAAAATACATATACTTATGTACATACATATAAATCGAAATTATATTTGTTGAATTAAATAACTATAAAAATATTATTTTTTAACTCATGTTTTTTTTTTAATTATTATTTTCATGTTTTTTTTTTTGGTTTTTCATTTTAAAAATTAATATCTGCATCGTGTTTATGGAAAAAAAAAGCAATACAACTTAGGCTATAGTGTAACGCAGTAATAAATTTTCAAGTGGAATTCATAATTTTACCAGTATACCATATTAAATATTTCATTGTAGTTACTCTATAATTATTTCACAGAGAAAACATTATATTGAATTAATACATTATTATTACATCGAAATTCACTTACATATATACACTTGTATCCTGTAAAAATTGTATATACATAAAAATATGCACACTTATA
The DNA here is from genome assembly GCA_939192795.1 of Bombylius discolor. NCBI lineage: Eukaryota > Metazoa > Arthropoda > Insecta > Diptera > Bombyliidae > Bombylius > Bombylius discolor. Next base: position 12,127,402 of record OW584241.1, on the reverse strand, counting down.
TATATAATATGTCAATTAATTTACATATAAAATTTATATATGTAGGTATATATGTATATTATAATGAACGTAAATACGTAAAGGATTTCGCAAAATGTAACTTTAATAATGTAATTATCGGATTTACAAAGCTTTTAAAGGATATTTTACATAATAACACTTTGATCATAATTTCATGTGTGTGTGTATGAGTATATAATATCATACTAAAAGAATATTGCAATCAATTAATTTGCATAACAATTAGTTCATAAAGTAATAATTACATAATATCAGTTAATAAGTTTATGTTGTTGTTTTTTTTTAAATTTTTTTTTATTTTAAAATATCATTAATAGAGAATTTATATATTTTAATTGATTGGCAATTATTTACATAAATAATGACATAATGATTAAATTTTAAAGTTGTATTAAATTTAGTTAAATTTCTAAGGAATTCATTTTTCATCAAAGTATCTTGTACAATAAAAATGTTTTGACAATTTAATGAGAATTTTCATAAAAAAAATAAAAATAAAATTTCAAATTTTAAATGAAATATTTATTTAATCCTGCTGTTTTTTTTAAAGCAATATTCATAATATAAAAATTAATATAAATTATTATTTATTTTATTTTTTTATATCTTTTTTTTCCGTTTATCATGACTAAATTTTGTACATACATATCGTCCCTCATCTCACGAAGTGACGTAACCCGCATTTTGTCGAAAATGAGTTAAATGCCGATTTTGGTTTAGAATAACGGAATGAAGGTTATGACAATGTCGAAACACGTGTATTTTTAGCGCAACAGGACAATTTATGGCGCCACTACTGTGGCATAACTGCATATCGCACTGAAAAGTTTCTCACGAACAGGCGTAAGTGAAATACTTCCGTTCGTTTTTCTTTTAAGTATAGGTGATATCATTTACGCCAACTGGATTAGAGTATGAGAAAAGTTCAATTAAACATTTGAAAACATTAATATCTACAGTCAGTTTACTTTCGAACAATTTTTATCATGTAACATGACAATTATAACGTTTATTTAAATATAATTTTTTCTGCTTCTAGTAGTAGTATTTGTATGTCAGCTACTTGTTATTCTGATTTTCAAAACTTTAACTAAAAACTGTTAAAATGTGAAAAATTTCCTGTATTAATTATAATATTTTTTTTTCTTTGATCCAAATATAAATTCTTTATATCTTATACATACTATTCTATTTTATTTTAAACCTTTTTTTTTCATTTTTCATGTACATATTACATATTTTCATTGTTACATAAAATTTTACTTAAAATTCGTTCGAATATTATTTTTTATGATTCTGTTTGTTTCTAAAGCGATTAATCTCATACTTTGGCGCCAAGTTTAAATTCATTAAAGAATATTTAATGCAATGATTGGTTCAAGCCAATGGTTGAATTGAAATTGTATTAAAACAAACCTCGCCAAATATTCTTCAAAAACAATCATTTAGAAGAAAATTATCGGTCTATAACACTCAAACGGGCAATTGGTTAAGTTTCTTTGTCACTATAAACGAATTTGAGCTTCAAATTTCAAAGGCAAAGTATGAAAACTTGTTCTCTTTATGTACTGGTGATACTCCAATTATAAGGAATAGCGAACACCAATATTTTTACGTCTTTAAAATCAGCATAATTAAAAATAATTATAACAAAAGTTATTAATAAAAATTCAAATTTATGATTTATTACTAAGTATACATATATTATAATAAATAAATTTAAAAAAATTAATAAAAACTGATTTTTTTTAAAATATTTTTTACGTCGTAAGTGCATATTTGAATTGCTGTTTGAATTAAAATAGATCACACGAAGTGACGCATCTGTTTCAGATTCGTTTTATAAAAAAACAGTTATCTAATTTGTTGTTAAAATGAACTTAAATTGAAAAAAAATCCTTTTTTTATTTAATTATCTAAAATTAATAACAATATTTCTGATAATAACAAAATTACAAAAGTTTGAAGTTGAACGAAAAACTTAAATCTGCTCTCCTGAAAAAAATGGTAAAATCAGTTACGTCAGTTCGTGAGATGAGGGACGATATGTGATAAATAAGAACCCCTCTTCCGTGAAATAATGAGAAAAATGGACGAAACATACATAGATCTAAAATTTTAAAAATAAAATTTAATAAAAATGGAAATAAAATAGCATGAATTTGTTGATAAAAATTATCAAGTATATTTTTATGTTTTTTTTAATATTATTTATTGTAGTAATTCTTTAAAAAAAAAATATGTATCTGACTCTTTTCTTTAATTTTAAAAGAATTTTCAGTTTATTTTCTTGTTTATTTTGTTTTTGAATAATAAAACTCTTGTTTTTTATTCATTTCACATAAAAATATTTTTGTGAAAAGTTCAAATCTTATTGCACATAAATTAGAAAATTATATAAGTTTATATGACTCCAGCAGATTTTTAACTAACCTCTAAAGGACCCTGTTCATTAAAAAATTTTTAAGCACATGGATAATACAAATTATTGAAATTCTATAGTCATCATTATATCAACAGTACTCAGAAGTAAACGAGCTCAATGTGAGTCACGGTCTATGAGCATGAACACAATAGGTTGTTGTTACAACGACGCAAACCAGTTATAAAACCTGTTTTTACAACTGCTCAAACTACATCTGAAGGTGGCACGACCAGTTGTAACGAGAGTATGAGTGTATTACAACCGTGAAGCTGAAATTATTTTGGATGATTTCTTACTATACCAAGTTGGAAAAAATTATACCCTTTTGTTACTCCCAGCGCAACAATAACCGGTTTAACCAGCAAGTGTGCAAAGGGTGTATCGAAGTTAACTTGAGTTTCTGAAACCATTTTTCCATAAATATAAAATATATGTAATTACAAAAAAAGAAGATGTTTTGATTTTTTATTCATGAAAAAAATGACAAAATTAAATTGTAAGCTCACCAAGTGTTTGATAAAAAACTTTTTTTACAAAACAAATTTTTTTATTTTCCATTTCAATGTTTTTTTTGACATATTTTTTTTTTTTTTTTACTTTCAACTTTTTAATACTTATGTTTTTGAAAAATCATAAACTCAATACAAAATAATAATTTCAAATTCAAATTTATTTCAATTTTAATACAAAATAAAGAAGAAAAGAAAAAATTGTGCATTGCTATTGACAGATTTTCAAGTTAAAGGTGAACAGTTCAAAATTTATTTACAAATTGAAAAAACAAAATAAAAAAATTAAATTGCCTATGAAAAAAAAAAAAATAGTTTTTAAAATCAAGTTTTTGAACTTTATACCACAGAAAAATGTTTTTACGTCATGGATACCGAATAGATAGAACTAAAGTTTTTTTTTATAGTTTTTCAATTGATATGCGAATATATATATTTTTTTAAGAAATATACATGTGTGTATGTGTAATGCATATATGTATAATTATATCATATAAATCATATAACAGCCGTCAGTTTGATAAAAATTTTTGTACTATTTCAAAGTTAAATCAAAGTTACAAATACCACTGTGAATTTTTTTTTTTTTTTTATTTAAATAAAAGTTAAAATCAAAAACTTTTTCTGTATAAAGTTAAAAGGTTAAATCAGGTACTAGGAAAAAAAAAATATTTCAAAAATTTCTTTTACTGAAATCATCATATGTGTGAATATAAATATGTATGAAACTTTTTTAAAAGAATTTTGTAATTTAACAGTTTTATCATGTTTATCGCACTTACATTGATATACAAAAAAAAAAAAGGAAGTTTTATGAAAAGTCATAAAAATTTAAAAAAGAAAAAAAATTATTTTCTATTTTATCTATCACATCATGCATGTTTTTGAAATTAATAAGTGAATAAATTTTAATGTGAGTGAATATGTGAAAATTTGAGTTTGAAAAAAAAAGAAAAAGGTTATATTAATAATAAAAAATGTATTATATACGTATATATATTGAAAAGTTTGTGATGCGTAATAATAATTATCTATGAAGCCTAAAAGTCATTTTTATTCAAGGAAAAGTTGCACTTAAAATTTCAAAACAAAAAGAAAAAACATGTATCTTGTATATTTGTATAGATATTTATTATTTTTAAAAAATGCAAAATCTATTCAGTTTTTGATGCATGTTATACTTATTAATTTTTTTTTTTTTTTTTTTTTTTTAATGAAAACTGAATTGTTACAAACTAATTTTCTTGTTTTTAAGTTCTTATATTATATGAAAAGTATTTGTGTTTTTTTTTTTCTTTTTCTCTAAATGAATATTTTACAGAGAATATGCAAAAAGCTTTCATTTTTTCTTAATTTTTTTTTTTTTTTTTTTTTTTTTCATTTTTCATTTTGTTTTTTGTTTGATCAACAACAAATGCAAATACATGATGTCAAGAGGACCCTAGATGGATTATTGCATTATGCACATTCATGGATTTCTTCTCATTTAAGTTATAAAGAAAAAAAAAAAATAAATAAAATATATCCATAATATATTCATCATCTTATATACACATTTAGCTTTCATCAAGGAAAAAAACTTTACAGTACTAGACTTTTTTCTTATTTAAAAAATAAAAAATAAATATATCTTAGATATTATTGTTCATAATATAAAAATAAAAAAAAAATACATATACATATAAAGCTTGTCATTCACTTAAACATAAAATTTTATTCATCCTTAATACATTATATATCAGGATTCTTAACCTCTCTTTTACTAAATTTTTTTTTTCTTCTTTTTCTTTAAATTTTTATTTTTTTTTTTTCATTTAATGTGCATAATAATATTCATCATATACATATTATATAATATATATTTTTTTTAGATATTTATATCATTTCAGCTAAAAATTCAGGTAATTGATGCCTCTAAGCACACACATATACAAAAATTATTATGTTGATGATGAGAAAAAAAAAAAAAAAAGAATTAAGTGTATAGGCTCAATGCTCAAGGGCTTAAAAGTATATAATATGTTGGTGCTGATGGTACACTCGGTATAGTACGTTCTGTTTTGCTCCTGTTCTATTGATGATGGTGCATCTCCTTAAAAGCTGTTACCATGAGCTATTTTAAAGCAATATTCCAATCTTTGTTATTTATAAAATCTCATCCATGTATGTACATTCTTTGACATGTGAAAAAAATACCATACAAACATATGTATGCATCTATATATAAGATTTTTCCTTTCATTTTGCATATTTCTTGTATATTATTAGTATGCAAAGCACGATATAATGAAAGTTCACTTGAAACTTCAAAATATTCAATTTCTTTATTTTTACTTTTTTTTTCTCTTTATTTATATTTGTTGGTTAAAATGAAGCATATAAGAACACACATACATTCTGTATATGATTTTTTTGTATGATTATGCTGTTGAAATTTTAATATAAGTATAAAAAGATTCAATGTAATATATATCATATTATGTGTATAGAGAAAGTCGCGAAGTACTTGTTTAACACTTTCTTCAAGTACCTTCTTTTAAGAATTCTTACATCAAGCAATATGTTTTTCTATATTATACATTACCAAATTAACTTTTTCATTATATTTCTTAATATATATATATGAATTATAAAGGGTAAAAATGGTTAAAATTGAAAGGAAGAAAAAAAAAACATGTTATATTGTACTTCATTTAAGTTCATTTACTGCCATAATTGAGTATGTTTACTTTACAAGCAATAGAAAATGAAAATGGCAAAGTAAAAAAAAAGAAAAAAAGAAATACTTACATAATGTATGATAAGAATTATTTATTCACTTTCTTCCTTAAGGATCTATTCATCTATGAAAGTGTGTTTTGTATATGTTTTTCAAGGATCATTTAAATGATAATAATAATAAATCTTACTTGATTAACATAAATTAAAAAGAAAAATATTTGCAATATAACTGTTAAATGCTCAATTTAGGAAATTATTTTGGACTTTTTTGTCATATTTAGAAATTAATTGGACAAATAAATAATTGAAAAAATTAGAAAATATCAAAATCGAAACGACAAACAGAAGTTAAAAAAAATTAGTAAAAGATTGAAAAGAATAAAGATAGGACAAAACTTAAAATATAGAAAGGAATCTTTTAAATTATAAATTTTCAGTGATATTGTAAAATTCTCTTGAAAACGGTTTCACTAATTTAAAGATGTAATACTGTACGAAACAATTGTTAATCCTAACAATTTCTGAGCACTGCTCGTTTTTTTTTTTACAAAAATTGGAAAAAAAGTTCAAAAATTCAAAAAAAAATTCCCAATCGGAATCTAAGGCCTTTTTTTATTTTGAAATTGGATTCCTTTTTGATATTTGCTTTCTTTTTTTATCTTTTATTCGATTTAATTAAAATATTTTGTAAAATTGTTAAAATATTTTTAACTGTATACAAGTGATATAATTGTCAATTACATAAAACAACAAAAATTAAATTGAGCAGGACATCTAATTAGAATAAACAGTTAAAGAGTACAAAAGAGAACCTACCGCATTGAAGGCGAAGATGGCTAGAGAACGCTCAACGAAGGCATAAGGCATAAGAAACCTTAACATTAGCAACTGGAGGGTTCAATCGATTGACAGGAATGTTTGAAGAGCCATTCTGAAAGAAGTTTTAATTTTGCAACGATCGTAATGCCAAGTTAAGAAGAAAAAGTAACTACAAAAATTATAAAATTCATATTAATTTTTAAATATCAAATTATGTCAAATTTTAAGTAATTTTTCACTTCAGAAAAAAGAAAGTAGAAATTCTCCACCTAAAAATTTTCATTTGATGAAAAATTTTACATTTATCCAGAGGTGATCTATTATAAATTTCATATTTCACTTTGTTCAAAATAAATTTTTCGAAAAATTGTTTCTTTTTCGCGTATAACAAAACCATTCTTGAAAAATTATTTAAAAGTATTCCATTGAACAAAAACACAAGAAAAATGCAATTTTATTATATTTTCAAATTCTTAAAATTCATAAGTGTTGTAAAATTTAAATGCATAAAATAAAATTACCATGAAAATATTTCCTTTTTTTTTTTTTTCAACATCAAAAAGAAAATTGGAATTTTACGAGCAAAACAACGAAAAAAAAAAAGAAAAAGAGTAATAATAACAAAACAAAAAGTATTAGTGTTAAAAAAAAAAAAACATTAAATTTTCTTAATAAAAAGAAAAGAATAAAAAGAATATAAATAAAATTAAACAATACTTATAATAATAAGTTGAAATTATAATAAGTATATCAAAGGCTATTTTCATTCTTCTCAAGAGATTTTCATGATGATGTACATAATTGCAAATGAAAATTAAAATCAACTATCTTTTTTTTTTCTTTTTTATTCTTTTATGTTTAAATCCCTTAGGCAATTTTAACTGTTTAAAATCGTTTTAAATATTCAACACTCAATTTTTCATGGACCGGAGTAAAGCTTAAGCTTTTTTTTTTTTCTTTTTGCCAACAAAACATACTCCTGAAGGTTAACATTTTTGTATTGAAAAATTTTTGTGTGGAATTTTTGTTTTTATTTGAAAGTTGAAAAAAAAAACAAAAACAAAAAAAGTTATGTACCACAATGAAAAGTATGCATACAATTTTTTTTTTCTCGTTGGTTCGCGATGCATATTATCTGAACTAAAAAAAAAATTTCTAGATATACACATTTATTATATTATTTTATTTCAAATTCCTTTTTTAACTTATTTTTATTGTTTATTATATTTTCTTATCATATAACTTTTATCCTGTCAGTTGCAAAATTGAAAAAAAAAAAAAAAACAAGGAAAGAAAACATAATTTTTATAATATGAAATAGATTTTTATTTTCTATTTATTTAAAAAAATATTCTTAAAAAAAGTTCAGGTAACTTTCTTTAACATGATGATGATGAAAATTTGTTATATTTTTTTTATACAAGAAAGATGAATTAGTTAGTATAAAAAAAAAAAAAGCAAATTTAATGTAAAAAAGTAAAAATATAATTTGACGTCTTTCAAGGAAATAACTGCAAAAGATACTATCCGATTTTTTTTTTTCCTTCAAATTTTTTAATATGAATAAAAAGTTCTTCAAGTACCTCATAGTTCATACACCGGACAATAGGATTTTTTTTATTTTTTATTTTTTTTGGCTGTATAACTTACTTTTAAAATGTATACTTATTTGGTTCCATAGTTGATGCTTTCATCTATTTTAAATTTGAAAAAAAAAATAAAATTGTTAGCTTCAAAAATGTACAAAAAAAAAAATAACAACAAAAAACATTATAAGGCTTTCTCTTATTAATATTCATTCAAAAAAAAAAAAAAAAAATTAACAACTAAAGGAAGTCCCAGTTAATTTATTTTACACTTTTATTAAGTGTTATCAATTTGTAAAATGTTGAAGAAAAACTTGGTCAAAACTTTTTCCTTTTATTTTTTTTTTTTACTTGTTACGAACTGTGCAATAATTTTGTTTATTAAAACGAACAAGAAAAAAGAACAATAATAATTTGTAAAGTTTTTCAATTTATTCATTAAAAATTAATATTTTATGAATAATGATTTTTTTTTTAGTATTTTTAAAAATTTATAAAAAGTTCATAAGAATAAAAAATTGCTTAAACTCGTCAGTTCTGAAAATGATTATTCGTCTAAAAATATAATTCAATTACTTTTTTTTTTTTCAATTTTATGAACTTTATGTTCTGTAAAAGATGTTTGTTGGTTTTTGCTTTTTCTATTTTTTTCTTTAAATGAGAAGTCTATGTTTGACATAGCGAAGAAATCAAGTGAATATTTATATACTTATTTGAAAAACAAACTCCTTAAAAATTTTTATGTGCTATGCTGACCTTGACCAGAATTGATAATTCCTTTTAAACCCCTTTTTTTTTTTTAAATGAAATAAAATTGTTTAATTTTATCAGAAATTCTTGATCTTCAAGAATTCTTTAATAAGTTTATTCCTTTCTACATTTTTATTGGATTTAAAAATAACACAAACAGAAATATTTAATATCTTTTTCCTACTTTTCGTATCTTTAAAACTTTTATATTCTCATAAAATTTTTCGAAAATACAAAATGAAGTGATGAAATCAATAAACTAAAAATAAAATATTTATGTTTAAAATAAAAAAATCATTTTTTATTTTTTTTTATTTAAAAGTAATTCAAGTATAAATAAAACAAATATAACACAAAAACATAGATATATCCTTTAGATATCCTCCTATGAGTACATTTATAAAAAAAAACAAAAAACCCCCGAAAAATCTAAAATGACAAATTGGTCGTTTAAAGCAGATGATGCACATCTGATAGTTAACTCTCTTTCCAAAAAAAAAAAAAAAAACAAAAATTATTGTTAGAAACTGAACAATATCATGATAAAAGAATAATTTTCAGAGTCATATTTTCTGTTGAGTACATGTATCATCAGATATATATTACTGAAGATATTTTTTAACTCATTGTATTTTTTTACATACATATTATATTTACATATACTACCTATATAGGATGTATGAAATTTATAGATACATATTTGTTATATGAAAATATGTATCTGATTTCAAAATATTTTGCATTTTATATAGATTTGTAGTGTTAAAAGTTAACTATTTGCCATTTCATATAAAATACATACAGTAAAATTTTTATTTTTTCGAATATATAATATACATATGATTGTTATGTGTATGTATATATTATATCAGGATATTTAACGCCTTTTGGTAAATTGACTAGATAACATTTTAAACGTTATATCATGACACTATATAAACATATAAAAAAAATAAAATAACTTTAAGTAAATTTGACATCGATTTTATGTAAAACTATATCATAATATGATTTTTGTATCTTTATATATTTGTATGTATTTATATAAGTAGATATCTATATTTTACATATTTATATCCTTTCTGATAAAGATGATTTTTATTATTTTTTCAAAGGAGTTTATTTTATCTGTTTTATTTCTATAAATGTATATTATAAATACATATGTACAATATATCTAAACAATAACACAATTTGTATGTCACGTTTCATTTTATGTTTTAGATTTTTTTCAACACATATAAAATGAAAATTTTCATAAAAAATTTTTTTTTCTTCCCAAAATATCTTTAAAATTTTTCAGAAAGTATAACTATTCGGTGTAAGATGTTTCTTTGTAGGTATATATACTTATATTTATTATCATATCGAAAAAATTTTTTTGTTTTTTGAAAAATTCAATTTGTAACTTTTTTGTTTTGAAAAAAAAAAAAAAATTTATTTTGTCATTTTAATTCGTGATTTAAAATCATAACATGTGTATTAAATATAAAAATCCTTCAATTAAAAATGATTAAATTTTAATAATTATGAAAATAATAATAATAATAATCATCATCACATATTATAATAGCTTTAAAATCTTTCATATTATGTTTAAGTAGACATTTTGTATTATCTACATAGTTAAATGTGTAGATACATATAATGTTAGTATTAGATTAAGAGCCATACGTTAAATATATGATGATTAAATATGAATTACGGTTCTTAGCTTTTATACAATATTTGTATGTACTATACATAAATATATACATACATATGTATTCGTATATAAAATATAAAATATATACATATTATATGATACATACATATGTTAAATATTATTGTATTGTATATATTTGATTATCGTATTAGGATAATAATCGGTATCATCTTATCTAATCATGTTTTCATTATTATATACATATATGTGATGGTTGCAATATCTGTTCACACTGGTTATTGTGTTATGATAAAATACTTCTATAATGTCTTCTCATTTATTTGTGATGATGACACTAATCTGTAACTTATCGTCTACAAGTTAGTAAACATTATTTTAAACATTATAATGAAAATGAATTATTTTAAGCAATTAAGCTATGATCGAATTAATGCTTTAATCAGTTCGATCATATCCTTTTATAAGATGCATATTGTATTTAAAACGACTTTAATTAATTGTATGGATTCATTTAAATTATATGTACATATGTATGTACATATTTACACATGTTTAAGTATATTTAAATAATATTGAAATCGAATATAATCATCTAGACTTAATGTATTTCTTTTTTTTTTTTTTTGAATAATTTTTTTTTTCATTATTTTAAGTTTATTTCTGAACTACAAAGTTAGATCAGTCAATTTCAAGAATTGATTTATTAAATAAACATGTGGTAAATAAATACAAAAGAAGATTCAATCTTATTTTCTTAAATTTATGTTACTGCAAATTTAAACTCTTAAAAATTAATATTTTTTATTATTACCTGCTAACAAAACTTTCATTACTTTATGTATGTATATACCCGAATCCCATTAAAACAACTTACAATCCATCATGATAGGGTGAAAAACTCCATTTAGGAACATCCATTATTATGAACAAAGTTATTTAAAAATATTTCCAGGTCTTCCTCAAGTTATACAGGTTGAACCTATGCAAGTCGAAACTCAGATTTTAAAAAAATATAAAAATTGCGTACCGTGTTACTCGATGATATACAGTAATTTACGTTAAACTTAGAAGCCTTGTAACTCGAATATCGTGTAACTCAAAGAAGACCTGGGGTGGAAGCATATAAGTTATTTTAATCGAATCAGTAATGACTAAATAATAATGAGAGAGTATAAACTCGGCGTAATGAAACAATTTGTAAAGGCCATTAACAAGAACGGTGAGTGTTTTGTTTATCTACCGTAAAAGTTTCCTGGACTATAAAGCACAGAAAAATTAAAAGCGGGACATGCAAATGAATCATAATGGCAGATTACTGCTGGAGTCTTCTTAGAGATCTAAAAAACATCAACTACTCAAAGAAATCACATAAAAGAAAATTTTGTAGTGATCCTGCTTGAATTTAAAATAAAAATGTCAAAAATTGTAATTTTGTGTGAATTTGGGTTTTTCATACAAATAAAAAAGTAGAGCTGTTGATAATCAGAACCTTCAAAATACTTAAAAATAATTTTCAGAACTCAAGAAAAAATTTTAGTGTTGACCAGTGTAATCAATTCAACTTTTAAAAAGTCGATTAAAACGATTTACGTATACTTCTACCCTTGTACTATGTGTACTGTATTATTTTTTTAGCGTCCAAACATTGTTGTTTTTACCCTATTCTTTACTAAAAATATATGTACATACTTGTATATCAGCATATATAATACATATGTATCAGATGGTATATCAGTTTAAAACTTTACTCTTAGATATAAAATGTGTTTAATAAAATTTGATTTGATTGTCATCCTTCCACTTGGAAAATTCATTTGTTTGATGTAACTTTGAAGTTGTAAAGCTTTAAATCTTAGAATTTCATTACATCTATTTTCTGTTTTACTCATCCTTTCTAGAATAATTTTAAACTAAAATATTAACTATAAAAGTAAGTATATAGATTTATATCACTTTGTAAAGTATAAAATTGATTTATTTAAAAGTGTTACTATATGCATCATGTCCTTTTTGCATGTACATATTACATCACAGGAAATATTCAAGTTAATATTAAAATAGAAACATGATATACACTATTTTCTTATACATCAACTTACATACATATACATATATCAAAGAAAACTGTGAGATAAAGTGCAATTAAATCAATATAAGGATATAAGATGAAGTTTCATTAAATTGAATTTTATTTGAAGTAATGGATAATATTTTAAAGTTTTATGAATTAAAAATACTGTAAATTTTTTTTTTATGTCATTTTAAATTGAGTTATAACTGTTATAAAAAAAAAAATTATTACATATTTCCCAAAGGTGATAAATGTGAGAGAAAAAAATATTCCTTTTTTATCTGAGAAAAAATGTAAAACTTTTTTCATTTCATTTTCTCACTTTTTATTGCCATTTACAAACTAATAAACTTGTTGGGATTTTGTATTTTTTTCTTCTTAATCCTAGTTCAAAACGATTTAAATCTTATGAAAGTCCTTGTGATGTGTATGTAAGTATATATTAAAAGATTTCAATATTTTTTCTTTCTTTTCTTTACGTTTAAGAATTAAACGATAAAATCTTATAGGATTTAAGAATCGAATATAATTTGTGTGTGTATATACTTTAAAAAGGATTTATATTTATTTTTTTAATTCATGAAAAAATTATTCAAGTTGAAAAATGCAATTTTAATTCTTTTTCAACGAATCTTCAATATCAAAAATTCTAGATACCAACTTTAAAATCTTTCGAATATTCTTAAGAAAAATATAATAATAAATAAAACAAATAATACATATGTATCAAATTTTAAACAGGTATTAAAGCTTAAACATATAATGCTTCAATGCATATCCTAGTGGATTTATTTTATAAGGATTTTACGGCCTCTTAACAAAAAAGTACCATTTACGACACATACATTTCTTATTTTATTTTTATTTTTAAGATAAAGTTTTTCCTTGTCCTCATTTTTTTTTTCTATTTACAATTGAAATTCCCTTTTTTTCTATTCAATTTTTCCCACTTATAATTTGTCACTTGAATCTATTTATATACTCGTATATTTATGTACTCGTATATGTATAAAATCCTATAAAATGTACACGTTAAAAAAAATTAAATCCAAAATACCATAATAAAAATTTCATATCTTTGTACATAAATACAAGAGTATACCTACATATACCTATAGTTTACAGATACATGTGCTTAAACAAAATAAAAAATCAACATCAGAATAATATTTGTGTGCTGCTGCTTTTCACTGATTTTCTTCATATTTTTCATATTTGACGTTCAGAAAAAATAAACGTCTCTTGAGTGAATTTTTTCTCCTTTAAATTTGAAAAAAAAAAAAAAATAGTACATTTTTATTTATACAAAAAAAAATGATGTGATATGTAAATAAATATATGTATGTTATATAAAGGAAACCAAAACACGGAAATACTCATTCGTTCATAATATGACGTAGATATATTAAAAATACGATATATCAGAAAATAAGTAGAAGTAGAAAATTCAAAACGTGCGATATATAATGTCAGAATAAAATTTAAAAAATTATTTTAGGGAAAGAATTAATTTTGAATTAACAATACACATTCTTATTAAGATACTCCTAGCCTATATTTATATCCTGTTTTTTTTTTTTATACCTTTGCCCAAAGGGTATTTAAACATAGCAAAAAGAAATAGAACAATAAAGGAAACAATCAGAAACACATATTCCTTGTGTTCTATTAAATACAAAAAAAAAAAATTAAATTAAATTTATTCTTCGAATCATCGTGACCCCACTCTACAGGTTGCTTTAATGCGAATACAAAAGTAGAACCAATCTGAGTTTTAAGATTGAAAAATTACATTTATATTTTTTTTTTTTCACAAATTTTGTCAAAAATTTTAACTTTTATGATGAAGATGAGTTCTTCCATGAAACTACCTTGGAATTTCATAAATAAATAAGAAATAAAAATAAATTTATTTTTAAATTTTTGCAAGAAAGATTTCATTTTACACCCATCCCAATTGCGTTTTTCATATAAAAAATATAATGAATAATTTATATTTAGAGTATGTAAATATTAACAATTTTGTATTACTAAAGGTGTTTTACAAACAAATTTTTTTTTTTATATACGCATATCAAAATTAATTTCTTGTCACGATAAATCTACAAACTAAATATTTTTATTTATCTAATATTTATCTATCATTCATTATGTATACATACATAAAATTTATATAAATATACTTACTATGCAATTATCAACTATTGAATCCTGTTAAAATCCTGTGATTTGAGGTTTTGATTGAATTTACAATATCATATTATATTATGTATATATATGTTTGTATACAAATTTATTTTAAGCCATAACCAATATAGTGAAATTGAACATCCACTAAAGCCGATATGTAACCCTCATTTATAAGTATCTACTTGTCTATATGATATCTGATATATTTCTATTATCTAAATTGTATATATGTTAATATAAATGTACATACATATGCCATGTGTATACAATTACAAAGGTATTCTATAATTTCAAATGTTTATCAAAACACCTACTTTATAAAATAAATATACCTACATATATGTATATGTTTATATGTTTGTTTATATGTATACAACTTTTGAGGATTACAATTATCTATTAAAATTGTCCACGAATTACGCAATGTTTAACCACAACATGTCGTATTTTGAATAAATTCATAATCAGAAAAAAAAAATTATTGGTGATGTACATAGTAAAAATTTAACTAAATAAATAAAATATACAGTTACTCGATAAATTTTAATAAATTATTAATTTTCTTTTCTTTCATTTTTTTAATAATTTATTTAATATTTTTTCATCTTTTTACCCAATCATTATAGAAGTCAATCAATAAAATGGGTGTTGAAAACCTTTAAAAAAAAAACAAACTTCCTACATTTTTTTTTTTTTTGTTTGTTCATAAACTCATTAAAAAAATTATAAGCTGTTAAAGAAAAATCAATTTTATAAGAAACTAAACAAAAAAAAAAAACATAAAATTTTCCATCACTTACTTAATACTTGCCTCAAGGTTCAAGGATAAAAGTCTTTTGTTAGAAAAAAAAAATAAAAATAAGATTGTGTTACTAACTGTCGAGTTATTCATTTATTTATTTTTATATTTTCTAAAGAAAATTGTAAATATTTTCTTTTTCTTTAAGTTTTCTTTCATGTACTTTTAAAGGAAGTTTTCATTCTTTTTTGTCCACCTCATTCTCACTCTATAAAGTGAAAAAAAAAATGAAAACATAAATACTTTTAAGTTATCTTTAATTTTCTATTCATTGCAATTTTCTATAAAAAAAAAAAATAGAGAAAAGTGAAAAACAACAATTCACCTATTCTTCAACACAAACAACTTTTTTTTCAATTTGTTTACCGGTTGACATGTCATTAAAAATACTTTATTCTTATGCTTTACAATAATTACTTTGAATAACTGGTAGAACTTCCGTTTAACTATTAAATTTCCTAACCAAGCATTATTTTGTTAAATTACCTTCATCAGTTTGATATGTACATAGATATGTTTATAGTATACGTTCATGTACATATGAGCAAAAACAAAATACATAGAAAATAATTTAATGAAGTTGAATGATGATATACCTTCTTAAACTGAAATTACTCCTTTTCACTATCCACTAAAATAACATCTCCCTTTCATATTCATTTTATTATTTTTTTTTTTTTTTGTATGTGTTTTTTTTTTCAACACCATTTTGATTTTATGTGCAACATGCATTTAACTAGGATAATATTAAAGTTGAGCACTGATGTAATTTCCTTTTATTTCTTTTATTTTATTTTTGTTTTTATGACTTAATTGTGGTATGGTATGTGAAGAACTACTAA
This sequence comes from Bombylius discolor, assembly GCA_939192795.1. Lineage (NCBI taxonomy): Eukaryota > Metazoa > Arthropoda > Insecta > Diptera > Bombyliidae > Bombylius > Bombylius discolor. The sequence continues at coordinate 12,111,003 of OW584241.1, read as the reverse complement.
TGATGTACATAAAAAGGGTGTAATACCATAAATAAAAATAAAAACAAAAAAAAAGGAAAACTAAAAGCTTTACAGGCCAAACAAATTCAGTATAATTTCACACATTTATGTATAAACAAAAACAAAAAAAGTAAAAGAAAAGCGTCAAATCCTGTATACTATTAGTATAATGTAAACTACATACTACTGTTCACCCACTACCAAAACAATATATATATATGTATATGTATGTATGTACATCATTTGCTGATATTATTTTAAAACATCGACAAAACTATATAACAATTTTCCACAATACAGTCAATCTCACCACCCACTCATCCCTATAATACAGAATTTTAATGTATTTTACAGCAGCTAAAGGAAGCATTTATGACCTTGACCTTGTTACTCTAAAGCTTTGTTACACGTGTCCGTCTGCATATACATATGTATGTACATCATACATACATATATTACATATATACTAACTATAGTGACTAGTAAAGCTTTTTAATACGCACGATGCAATTTTGCAATTGTATTTTACTTTATATCCTTATGTTTTATACCAAAATGTCAATGTATAAAAACGGCACGTGTACAAATATAAATGTATTTGTTAAATTATATTATACGTATATAGTATGAGAAGAAGAAGAAGAAGGCCGAGTCGAGACATTTTAGTTAGTACTTTTTTTTTTACCATGTTACAATATATACACAATTGCATAAAAATTACACCAAACTTTGTTTCACCAACTATACTATACATACATACATACATAGCATAGCACAGTCAGGAAAAATCAAGGACGGTTCGTTACATCTCATCCTACTTATTCAAAATGTTAGTTTTATTCTATGCACTAACAATATCTATATACACCTACATACATACTAAAATTTTGTTAAATTTTCTGCACTGAATGTTGTAAAAAAAAAAAAAACATTGAATTGCACGTGCAATTCAGAAATTCTAACAGACTTTTTAGATGTAAGTTGAAAGAAAAAAATAAAATTAATGCCGGTTATTTTATAATGATAGAAAAATATTATGGGATTGAATTGTAATTTTCTGTATATATTCATTTCTCTTACATACAATACATTTTTATTACACACAGGCATTATTAGTATGAGAGAATATTGACTCCCTCCACTTTATCTTTCTACAATCTCATACTTTCTAATTTTTTTCTATCTAAAGGAACGTTCATACATTTATTACAATATTGTAAACTGAATGGAACGTTTGTACATATAATTGAATTCTTTATACTAACACTGATGCTGTAACAGAAACCGACATGAATTGAATGAAAAATATCGAAAGAAAATTATAATTCATGTAGCTGCTACATTTATACAATAAACAACAACAACAACAAAATTGAATTGTGACCAACATTATAAGTTATCATAAAAGATATACACTAACAAAGTTCTATGAACATTTTTTCTATGATGTCATTTAATTACATAAAATAAGGAAGAAAAATGAAAGGAATCTAATTTTAGTTTGTTGGTATTTGATGTCAAAATAAATTTTTTCTGATAGTTTTTTTTTTTTTTTTTTTTTTTTTTTTTTTTATTAAATTTTCTTGGGATTACAACGAACAAGTAACATAGAAAAATGAGAAGAAAATTACAGAACTTACACTAGTTACACAACTTTTTCAATGTAATTTTCAATTTTCTAGTTTTTAAAGATACAAATTTAATTTTTAAAAAAAGGAATTTTTTTTAAATTTTAATTACATGTATTTTGAGGTATACATGGATTGTAAAACACAAACCATTTATAGAAAATGAACTTTTGTTTTGTATGACAGGACTTCAAATTTTTTTTCGAAGTATGTAGTTTTATACCATTATCCTTGTAATTTGATTATTTGTTAGCCAGCAATGTTGTGCTAATTAAGTGCAGCAAAAGGAAAGATTATAGTGGGTTTCCACCTTCCACTACTAATTTTAATTAAGGACACTTTTAAAAAAATCTTAAAGTAATACTTAAAAATCTACTAAATTGTAATATTTTTCTTTTAATTATTTTAAAATATAGGAGTACTAGAAAAAAAAAAAGTAAAATCCACTTCAATTTACTTCGAAAAAAAATAAACAAAACAAAATACATATATATTTAAATTATTAAAACACTTATCTACCTATGTGTGTATTTAAAATTTCTTGAGAAATTATTTTTTTTTTTATTATTGTACGAATATATGCATATTAAGTACAATATAGACGCATGCACTTTTCTATATTAAAATTAAAGTTACATGACATTAAGTTTTTTTTTTTTTTGCCTTCGATAGAAAAGATAGTTCATTTAAATGTCTGCAAGCAAAATTAATTTTTTTAAAGGCTAAAAAAACAAAAAACAAAACAAAACAACAACAATAAAAAAAATTAAAAATACAGGAGATAATAGGAAAAAAAATATCCCGCACTATTAAATTGGGTCAAAATAATCAAACTTAGGAAATTAAAACCGCTAGACCATAAGACCTACTTTTCTCATAAATTTGAAATAAACACGATCTTTAAAAAATAAAAAATAAAAAAAAAATATATTTGTCGAGAAAAAAATGTAACCCTTTAATTTGTCTATTTGTTTTTTTTTTCTTTGTTTCTCTTTAGTTTTTTTGAAACTGACCAAGTTATTATTCTACAGGGAATTTTATCGTAGAATTTTTTACGTACATATATAATATAGGAATTTTTTTTATTCCCTATATTGCTTACAAGTCTTAAAGCTGTTAAGAATGTACATTTGCAATCTGTTGTAATTAAACTCGAAAAGTCATTATTCTATTTTATCTATAAATATACAAAACACATCTATAAAATACATAGAAATGAACATCATCAGATAATCTGTGTATACGAGTATATATACGAAAAAATAAAAGAAAGAAAAAAAAAAACCTTAATAGGATATGTAATTACAACGCAAAGAATGAAGGACAAATAGAGGAAGCAATCAGTAATCAGAGCAATCGATAAGATGATATTTTACCATTTTATTGGGCAAGTTCAATCCTTTGGAAGTAATGAAATGAGAGTTTATGGTACATATATATTGCAGTACCAATGCAATACACTGATTTTATATCTATACTAAATGTTCTTGTAATTTTTTTTTTTTTTTTTTTTTTTTTTTTGTATGTACATACATATGTATGTATAGAGTTCCAAGATAAAAATGTGCCACTTCAAGTGCAGAGTCAAGAATCAATAAAATTAATTTATATTCAATGCTGCATTAAAAAAAAAATGAATTAAAAAAAAATTTGTATTCGTTACTTTTAGGATTCAGATTGAAAGGAGAAAAAAAAAAAAAGTGTATTAATGTGTAAAATGGGTTGATGATACGGAACATGAATATGGTAGTCAAGAGTAATAAATGTAATTAATGCCAAAATAATTTCATGTAATTTCAAATGAAAAATAATTATTTTCGAATCAATAAAATTTATTCTTATAAAATCCATTAAATTGAAATATAGAAAACTGTGTGCGAATTAGAAGAACAAGATTATCTGTCTCGATAAAAAAAAAGTCATTCTACAATTTGTAAGACTATTCAACCTTTGACATTTTTAGGACATTTCAAATTGAGTGATGACCGGAAACAAGGTTTAATTAAATTCCAAATAAAATATTTAAATAATTAATTATATTACGAAAAATGATTGAAGACAGTCTCCACCAAAAAAAAAAAACTATAGTTTGTAATTAGCACCCCGTCGATTGAAAATAACTGTATTCAAAAAATACAATATTTCACAATTTTGTTGTTTTTTTTTAAGGATTAATACGACATCTTATTGTGAAGATGAAAATCATGATTTTAAAGTGATATTTTACCACCATTTTTTCACCCACGCGTTTTAAAAAAATGAAAAATCATTATAACGCCCATTACAATTTGAAAAATTTTTTTATTGCAATTAATATCTTCCAATCAAATTTGACTTATTACATGAAAAATACTTTTTAAAAAGTGTAAAAATCTTAAAAATACTAATACATTAAAAAATAGAAACCGCATAATAAAAAAAAAACACTTAAGATTTATTTCGTACAGCCAATAATTTTTCATGAAAGACAAAGAAAACTAGATTTGATTTATAGGGTTGTTGGTGGTTGATAATATAAATTTGACCCTACACACTTACTTTTTTTTTTCACATTTGCAAAAATTAGATTTAAAAAATAAATAAGTAAGAAAAGGATATCATAAAAATGTCAATATTTTTTTCATGAATAAGAGAAATTGTTTTTTTTTTTTATAAAAATCAAGTTGCGCAATAACGGCACTACAAATCAAGTCTTGCATAAATGCATTTAAGCATGGCGATTAATAAATTAAAATGTTGGAAAATCGCCTAAAATTGAAACTTTCTATTCAGTTTTTACTAAAAATGTTCTGAAAACTTCTCAAATGATAAAAATCTTCCAAGAAGATCGGTTTTATATGAATTATTTTTGAAATATTTAATAAAATTCGATCGAAAAACTAATTTTTGTTTGCCATTTTGAGAAGATGACGCCATCGTTTTGAGCCCAAAGGCTAAAATTAAGAAAGAAATTTTTTTTTAATAAAAGAAAAGAACCTGATACAAATGAAAAAAATAAAATCACACTTAATACATGGATGTGATTTTTTTTTACTTCAGTTTTCATTAAAACAGTCTTCGCCATTTTTATTTAGATTAAAGCCAATTCCTGATAAATTGACATATAAATGATTATATGATCCTTTGAATAAAGAGAAAAACATGTCTGATTCATTATTGTTTTTTTTTTTTCCATCTTAACTTGTTCTATTATGAACATATTCAAATATTTTCCCTATTTTATCAAAGTAAAAGGATATATGTACTTTATAATAAAAATATTTTTCATAATGTATTTTAATTTTTATGTTATTCATTTTTATTTCCAAAACACTGAAGATGAACAACTATAAAAACTCATCATACGTACATGCATTTTCTCTCGGAAAAAAAAAACAGAACAACTTAAACAAAAAAAAATAGGTATATCTTAAAAAAAAAAAGAAGAAGAAAAAAAATCAGGATGAAATGCATTAACAAGACAACAACTAAAACATTAAAAAATTAAAAATTTAGAAAATGATAAGAGAAAAACAAAATTGTTGACAGTCATCAGAAAGTATATACGCATTCGTATATTAATGCATATTATAAGTACAAAATGTAAAAAAGTATATTTAAAAAAATAAAAAGAAAAAAAAAATAGAATAAAATAAAATAACAAAAAATAAAAATGAAAAGAAAATGTTATAAACATGAAGAAGGATAAACATCAATTTTCATTCCTTTTGATAGAAAAATTATGAAGAGATGCTAATCAAAGCGCAATATAAATTTTTTTTTTTTTTTTTTAATTTTTTTCTTCATTTTTTTTTTTACAAAAAAACAAAATAATAAAAATTTTTCTCATCTTCATATCTTTACATAGGTACACCTATTTACCTGATGACTATATATCTATAATATATTGCAAACTGTTATCCTGTCATATCATATACTCCACATACATATGAAAGTGTTTGGTTTCATATTGTAACAAAAACTCCTTTGATCTAGAAATAAATATCACCCTAAACGTGGTGTCGTTCTAGTCCAGCAGCAGCTTGCATTTAACTTGCAATATAAGGTATGAGTTTAAAAAAATCGTATATGCAATGCACTCAAATAAATATGTACATATGTATATGTAGGAATATATATTTTAATATAAAATGATGACTACTTGAGATGATATCCTTCAAATTTACCTATGTTTATACACACTTATATTGTACCTCTACATATATAAGTATTATGGTTCACATATATTTTGTGTGTGTATTTTGTATTCATTTTCAATGATTATACATATATATCTTATCTTTGATATACACATTTATTTATATTGATAATTTCCTTTAAAAATAAATAATTATCTTTTACTAAAAGTATGCCTAATTACTATTATTTTAATGTGATTTCTTTTTTAGATACATCAAAATTATAAAAGGAAAATTTGTTAAGATACTTTTTAAATTTGAAATATAGAATCTTGAGTAGATGAATTTTAAGTTTAAAAAATTCGAACATGGATCAAATCCTCGAACAGTAATATTTAATTTTTTTATGATTTTTACTGGCATTTTTCTAGGATTTATTGGGAATACAAAGACTAGTATATTTTTAACAGAAAGGTATTATCAATTTATTGGACTATTAGAGTGGAATTTAGGTTAAAAATTTAAAATAAAACGAGAAAAATATACATTTGAAAATATTGTTGTGTAGAAAACAAACTCCAACATAAAATACAATACAAAAATTGATTTAACAAAGTAGAAATACTTTTACAATTCGACCAATATATTCAATCGTGGTATATTATCTTTGCTTTTACCAACCTAATTTCTTATAAATTTTCAAAATAAAACTTGTGAAATTATTTGAAAATTAAAATATTCTCAAAATTCGTATTCATTATTTCTTTTACAAATTTCTTTTGTTTGATTTTTTATATAAGTGAAATATTTTTATGATTACTTTTTCCTTTGAAAAAAAAAAAAAACATTTTAAATTAAATACTCATTTATTTTCAATTTATTATTTTATCCTTTTTACAATCTAAATTTCATGTGACTCATTTTTATTTTATTTTTTTTTTTTAAATAATCATAATAATAATCAAAGAAGCATTTCATCATGATGTTTACAAAACAAGGAAATTGATTCATGGAAAATTGAAATTTTTCTTTTTCAGTTCTGTTTTTTTTTTTTTTTTTTTGTTGCTTTTAAATCAGAATTCTTTTCATAGGAATTCATGATATATTCAGATACTCATACTACATAGTAGATACTTTTGAATATGCAATGCATATCATGAACATAGACTTTTATATTTAAAAAAAATATATATAATGTGCATTTTTTTTTTGCAAATTTTGTTTTCCTTCTTTACATCTTTACTCATTTTATAATGTTTATGTTAGATTTTACCTTGACATACCGTTTGAGGTAATATAAACAAGCCTTCAGAAATCTGAATTTTTACAGTATATATTTTTCTAGAATGATTATATGATGATGATGAAAAAGAAAAAGAATTTTTATAGTAGTATCATTTATTATCCAATGGCAGCTACTGACTGCAAGTCTTTTTTTTTTTCTCTTATACATGTAGATACATATATAAATGTATATTTGTTGTTTTTGTGCCTAATGTACAATACTTTGATAGAAATTTAAAAGCTGGATTTAGTAGATAGTGTGTTATAGATAGAAATATAAAGAAGAAGAAGAAAACCCAACAAATTTTCTATCAAGCTTTTTTTTTCTGTTAATGTAAAATAAAGGTATTTTTTAGATTTTATCAACAAAAAACAAAACAAATGAAAAAAAATAAAAATACATAAATAAAAAATAAAAAACAATATTGTTGATAACAAGAAGGTGGGATTAGCTTGAAGACCGCCTTTTAAGCTTTTCTTTTTATAATAGTCAATAAGATTTTTTTTTAAAAAAAAATATATAAATATGTAAATTCATATGTACATAAAAAATTCTATAATTTTTTTTTTCTCCTTTGATACTTATAAGATTGAAATAAGTAGCTACATCATGATAATATTTTTGCAAAAATGTATACGCCTCATTCTTTTATAATGAGTTTTTGAATATATTATAAGAAAGTGAATATGCATTAGATACATGTATGACAAAATATCACATATATAGTATAATTTATTATCAAAGATGCATTAAATTTAATAGATATACTACAAAGTCAGTGGATAAATCTATATGCGTATACATATATACATATGTGTGATGGGTATAAACTTTTTTTTTCTAATAGATAGATAGAGTATAGACCAATATTGAAACTTAGATGAATAATAAAAATAATACGTAGACGCCTCGTGAAACTGTGTAAGGAATATTACAATGAAAGTATCGAGTATCCTATATGTTTAAAATTGTATCCTGTATATTATAGGTACAGTTTATTAGATTTTACAATTAATAAAGCATATGTAAAGGACAAAATTCTAAACAGTTATTTAAAAATGAAATAAATAGATATAAATTGTTTATTTTAAATTTATCCGTCTTCAATAGGAGGTAAAAAGGATTTATAAAATAAAAGTACACCATTAAATTGTATAACAAAAGAAACCAAATCAAATTTTCATCAACACCTTTCTTTTATTTTTTAGTCAGTTGTCAGCTCAGCTCTATGTATCTTTAATAAAAAACTGTAAAAGGATATCTCTACAATCAGGGTCATGCAAAGAGTTCTCCTGAAATACTCGAAACATTTTTCAAAGGACCAAATTAAAAGTTAATTAAATAATTAATTAGTTGAATTTAATTACTTTATAAGCAATCTAGACTTCAATTACTTTTCTACATTTCTACCAATTTTAAAATACATATTTCAAATTTGAAAAATTAATAATTATTCTTGAAAAACAATTCGTATATTTCAACAATTATCAGACTCATATTTACATTTCCCTTAATCTAATTAAATTTACATATCATTCTCAAACAGGCAACATCTTGTACAAATTTTCATTAAGATTACACACAAATTAAAATTGAAAAAAAAAATTTTTTTCTTTTGTAATCTTACTTATCAAATTCACAAGTGTTATTAATACGTGGTGCGTATATAATTACATGTAAATTAAATACAAAATAATATCATAATAATGACATTATTTTTACTTTTTTTTTTTTTTTTGAAAATATAAAAAATAATCACGAAAATATCATACACATAATGACTTATGACACAACCCCTTATCAAAATTATAAATAAATATAGAAGAAAGAAAAACCAAAAAAAAAAAAAAAAACACACAAAATACAAAAGAATTTTATTTTAATTTACAAAATTTCAGTTAAAATAACAATAAAAAGTAAAATCTTCAAATTATAATAATTCCACAAGTTGTATGTATCTTGTTAGAAGTGTTTAAATGAATATAAGATTATCATATCATATATTGTTTATTATTATTATTATTTTATTTTTCATACAATTAAACAATATGTACACATAGATATAGGTACCATAAAAGTCAACAATTTTTTAAGAAAACAAAAGAAAATTTCATAATTCTTTTCACCTCCATCATCATCATCAGCTCATAATTGTTATATCATCATATCAACATGCACTTACAGGATATACAAAGTCATTCACACATACCGTATTATATATAGAAAACCGTTATTGCAATTGCAATTCATAAAAAAAAATACATACATACATACGTATATTTTTATTATTATATTTCTTATATTAATAATACAACAATATACTCAAAAGGCATTCACCAGGTAAATATGTATAGCTATCAGCATAATTTTGTATAAACATTCATTAAAAAAAAAAAAACGAATTAAATTAAAATATTTTTATTATCCTTTTTTTTTAAAAAAAATAATAATAATCAACTAACATTTATTTTCATTATTATTTTCTCACAGGACTCTCTTGTACAGTGAATGTATACACTACAATTATATTTGTATCTATTTAAAAAAAAAGAAAAAAATAATAATAAAACAAATGTTTCACATTATCTACTTGAAAAGTAGCTATTTAAAAAAACAAAAAAACAAAATGTTATATACAGATTTTTATTTCATTTTTGTGGTCCTAAACAATTGTTTTGTTGTTGTTTTTTTGTATCACAATAATCTTCAGAACTATTAAATTTTTCCTGGAATGTTATTTCATACAATTAGATGGTGATATGTGTTGTTATTTTTCTTTTATTCTCAGCATCTTTTTTATGTAAATAAAACATACCTCCTAAATCTTGTTGTGTAAATTCAATATGAATAAAAAAACAACATACATATAAAATACACCTAAAAAAAAAAATAATAAAATAAAATTATTAAAAAAAAAAATAAATATGTATACAACAATAAACACGTTTTATTAAATAAATATAAAAACCAAAACATAAAATGATGGTGTTGCAATATATGTATCTATATATATGTATGTATATTTCATATTAGAATAAACAGTCTTACATAGTATTTTATGGTGCGTGATTTCGTGTCCTTTGTAGCTCAAAGTGCCGTCAAAGAAAAATATATATATATATCATCACACCGCCATCACAAAAAAATGTTAGCTTTAAAAGCTGTAAGCTTCATTTTAATTGGTCTACTTCTATACATTAAAAAAAAGTGCATTTTTTTCTATTTGATTTTTTTTTTTGTATGTTTTTTACTTTGTTTATGCATATTAAATATGAACACATAAATAAAATGTATCAAAACTTGAAAAAAAAAAAGTAAAAATAAAATTTAAAAAAAAACATTGTTTATGTTCTACATTTTCCCTTAAAATTTTCACCACCCACCCACCATTGAATTATAATATTTTTACATACAAGTTTTTTTTTTTTTCAATACGTTTTTATTTTTCTTTTCATGATAAAGTTTCGTTGGTTAAATTTTTTTTTTTTTACATTTGTCCTTTTACGTACACATAATTCACTTTTATTTTAAATAAAAAGAAATTCACTTTTTTTTTTTTTTTTAAATATAAAATGATAAAAGGATTATGTAATTAACTAAAGAATTTATCAGCAAAAATATAAAGATACTTAAAAAAGGATGCGTTTTTTTTTTTTTAAAACGCAATGTATTTTTTCGTCCTTTTTAAAAATTGTAATTTTTTTTTTTTCTACTTTAAGGAAATAAAATAGAAGAATAAAAAAATGAAAATATCTATTCATAATGCTGACATATCATATAATTTTTATCGAATCCTTTGTCGCATCTTTTTATATGCCTTTTATGATAACTATCAACCAGATTTCATCATTATCTTTTACTTTTTTTTTTTTTTTTTTTTTTTTTTTTTTTTTTTTTTTTTTTTTTTTTTTTTTTTTTTTTTTTTTTTGAAAATTTCTTTCTTTGCCATAAATAAAATCATCATCACAAGCCACCATCATCTAATCTTTTTCTAGTTTATTAGTCCTTGATGTTATATGGATGATTATAGAAAAAAAATAAAAAGCCTTAATAATATGATAGTAGTGGCATTATAATTCCTCATTAATGTTTTAATATGTATGAATAAAGTTGAAGTGAAAAAAAAAATATGCATTACAATCCTTTTATTATTTTAAACATACCTATACTATATGTTCATATAAATAAGTATACCTGCAAGGATAACGACTTGCGTAAGATATTTAAAAATGTCTGAAGATGTACGTAATATGCACAACAACAACAAAAAAAATCTCAAACGAACAAAGAAAAAAACAAACATTCTATAATGATGAGTTTGTAAAATGCATAATCTGTCACATCTTTTTATTTTCAGATTAGGAAATTTTTTATTAAAAAATTATCTTCACCTTTACAAGATTGATTTCAATTAATAAAAGTACTTATATCCTTTTAAAAAATTTATAAAAAAATTTTAAATTGGAAAATAGAATTACAGGATGTGTAAGTGAGATCAGATTTAATTCAAAAATAAAAGTAAATTTCCAGTATAATTCTAAAATGTTGTTGCTTCAAAAGTTTATGGATTTACTTCAAGGATAACTTTTTAAAACAATTAACAATCTTATGGGTCATAAGTATATTTTTGAGGTTGTGTTAATACAATTTTCTTTTATTCTGGAACTCATTATCTGGTTTATTTTTAAATTTCAAAGAAATTTCAATTTTTATTTGTATGGAATTTAAAATTCTATAAAATGTAGAATCCGTACTTAAAAGTAAAAATGACTAAAAAAAACAATATATAATGAATAAAAGACAGCTAAACATTTTTTTATTTTCATCCTTCGAAATCATTCTACAAAGCAAAATGATTTTTTTTTTTTTTTGTTAATAAAATGAAATTTTGAAATCACTTCAACCCACAGTGATTGATGAAAGTTACATGCACTACAATCCACATATGAATTGTATTAATTATAATTAAAATTTAATTTTAAAATATTTTAATTATATTCAATAATTTCTTCTTTAAAAGAATTAAGATGATCTAAAATAACACACTTTTTTTTTTGTGTAAAGAAAGATGTACTATGGTGAAAATGAGATAAAAAAATATGTATGTCAATCTTTTTAACTTTTTGTTGACATGGTATTTGATTTTTTCTTTTATACATACATACATATGTATATAGAAAAAATGAATAATAAAGTTATTTATCTAAACATATGTATACTTGAATTTAGATATATAGATATTTAAAACTTTTGTACTAATAACTACACATACAATAACAATAATAATAATGATGATAAAAACTTATTAAAATCCTGTCTTTGTCATATAATATATTTTTTAACATATCATCATAATTCACTGATCCTGGTTAACCTTATACTCGTTAGCTTTATGATATTTGGTCAGTCATCCATGAAAATATGAAAAAGTTAAAATCCTGTTCAGCTGAAATAGCTATTTTTTTTTTTTTCTTTTTTTTTTGTATAAAAAAGTATATTTTATTAGATATATGTACTAAGTATGTATAAAAATGTATATGTACATGAATTTTTCAAAAACTATGCGTTTTAATAATTTTTGTGTATGATGTACTAAATACAAAATATTCTATCATGTAGTTTTTAAAATATATATATTTTTTTTAATGTTATATGTAGTATGTACGTACATATGTATTTTATTTTCTTTCTCAAAACTTGTACATAAAACGACAAATACATGTCAAAAAGTATTTCTAGGATGAGCTCAATTAAAGTTTTCTTATAATTTTGCTGCATAAGGTATTTTTTTTTATTATTATTATTATTATTTTTCTTTTTATATTTTTATTATTAAAATTCTCTTTAAATTTTGGATTTACCAAAATTCTCTATCAAAGCATTCCATTCTAACTAATGAAAAACTTTCTTAAAGATTTCAAATTTAAAAATTAAAAAATAAAGGAAAAAAAATTATTATAAACCTGCTTTAATGATTTAACTTACTTATGAATGTTCTTCTTTTTTTTTTTAATCTTAAAAAATTATAATGGCACTTTTTGGAGAAAAAAAAAAAATAATCATATTTTTGTAATAACTACAATATCTACCTTAAAATAGTGAATAGAAAAAAACATAAGGATATAAAAATAAAAAATTATAATAATAAATAAATTTATTTATCCTTATTTCTATTCCTTTTTTTGTTTTCTTAAATATAAAAAGCAAAGGAAAACAATTCTATTTTAAGATATTTTCTGTTCAAAATGCATAAAAGAAATGCAACATAAAGGTTATATCTATAACAGAAAAAAGTTTAAAAATGTGATTTCAGTATTATTAAAAATCCTTAAAAAAAAAAAAAAAAACACAAAGAAAATAAACACTATTTTTTTTAGTATAATCATCATCAAGATCAGAACAGATGTCCAAAAATGTGTTAAACCTAATAAAATGTACAAAATAATATATTTTATTGTTAGAAAAACTTATTTTAATATAATACGACAAAAAAACAAAAAAACAAAAACGAAAAGAAAAGAAATGAAAATGATTTTATAAAAGTTTTTTTGTACGAACAAAAATAAAAATAATTGTCAGAAAGTTTCACCTTTTTGTATAAAATTAAAAAGAAAAAAAAGGTAAAATAAAATTTAGTTGTAAATTAAATTTGAGGCAAAAAAATATATTAAAATATAAATTTAAAAAATAATATTGTGTAGGTGTTTTATTTAAAACTTTAAAAAGAATACAAAAACAGTTATTTGTGTTTATTAGATTTTAGGAGTAACATTAAAAACAGAACATAAAGTTAACGTAAAAGAAAAAAAAATGTACTACAAGACAGAAACTTTTTATTTAATTGGAAATATGGTTTTAATAATAATTATTTTTATATCATAAAGAACGCATAAGAACTTGAAATACATAAGAAGGCTCTTTAATTAAAAAATCAAAATTTATATTGTTAATGGAAACCAAAGTATTCCTTAATTTTTAAATTTTCTTATTAATTACAATTGCAAAACAGTTTTTTTTTTTTAGAAGTAATTTACAAAATTGGAAAAAAGGGCAGAAATTTTCAATTTTAATTTCAAATCGGAGGAAAAAATACACATTATAAATTATTTAAAATTTAATCTAAAAACTGAAAGTGATAGAGAGTTTTTATAAGAAATAATATCTAAATAACAATCTTACTTATTTCTAATTTAACTTTAGGCTCAGCTAATGTATTTAAGACCTGTAATACTACAAAACGATGCCCCACACAATGGTCTATCCTGATTTAATATTAAAATACTTTGGTTTCAATATCACGAAGTGTTTTGAAAATTTAAATTTTTATTCCACTATGAAAAATTTAACTTCTGTCTAAAAAATAAACAATAAATAATAAAAAGTGTACCATAAGTTCACGCATAAAATTAAAATTAATGAATATAGAAAATCTAAAAAAAACTAAAGTTTAAAATAAATTTTCAAAATTTTTATAGTAGTTGTTTTTTTTAAAAAAAGTCGTTAATTTAATTTGAAATAATTCAAGCCTAAAAACATGCATTTTAATCTTTGTTGCTGGACTATTTTTTAATTATTTTTTTTTCGAAATTATTACATGGTGCTGCAAAGTATGCATTACTAAATATTGCTTAGTAATTTAAACATTTTTTAATATACTTTTCTATTTCTTTTTCAATTACAAAAAAAAAATGAATAAAAATAATACTAATAATAAAAGTAATTATTTACAACACCAATTAAATTATTCTTAAAATTAAAAACTTATATTTTTTTTTAATATGGCAGTTCTGTAGTCGCATTATCGATAAAACAGTTCACACATAGCCTTTCGTCACCTAAATTATATTTTTCTTTCTTTTCAATTTTGACAACCAAAACAAGAAGAAGATTTTACAGACATTTCAGTGATTTTTAAGTTTTTCGTATTCGTGGTGATCGGGTTGAATGGATTTTCAATTAAAACAATCGTGTGAATCATTTTAATTTAAAATTCTAAAAGGACAAAATTAATCAATAGAGAAGATTTTTAATAACTGCATTCTGTATTAGTTACAAACAAAACAATCGAGAAATTTGTGCGATAAATCTTGAGGATTAAACTACAACTACAGAAATTTGTTCAGTCATCAAAATTCAATTGTTATTTTGAAGTAAAAAGACAAAATATAAAAATCTATTGAAAGTATGTATAAATTAATTAATTTTTATTTAATTTTATTTCCTCAATTATTGTTCATAAGATGTAAAAATTATGCCTAATATAAAGTTTCAAAAAGTTATGTAATTTGAGGTTAGACAATTGTATTTAAGTGTCAATTGAATTTATAGATATGTACTTATGTATGTATCTTTATAAGAGTTTCACATATGTACATATGTAGGTAACTATAAATTTTATTGTAGCCTACATTAGAATTTTTCTAATTTATTTACCTTCGTTACATTACTTTTTTTTTACATAACTTTTTGATACAATTTACAAAAGGCATTCTTTCATCATTCTATTGGTGGTGGCTCACAAAAATTTCGAATGTGTAAAATTTATTTGAAAAAAAAAAAAACAAAAAGAAAAAACATCATAATCATTATGAATATGATGTGTGTGGTTTATTAAAAAAAATCTTTACATGACAAGAGATTTATATTTATCTCATATTAATTGATATTTGAAAATTTTAATGTCATTTGAATTTTTCTATTTTTATCGTACAATATATTTAATTTTATCAAATCCGGCTTTTAACAACCTGTTTGGATTTCAACTACACAGTAAATATCGATTTCATTTTTCTTTTTTCATTATGACTTGTCCTTCATGGTATATACACACACATGTATATGTATGTATGTACCGTAAAAGATGAAAGGTAAAGGTGATATAAATGAAATAACCTATATGACCTTTGTCTGTTATATTCTCAAATAATAAGTTTCATTGAAAATTCATTCCAGAAAATATTCTCACAAGGCTTTGATTATGGTAATTTTTAAAAAATTCGATTAACTATATCTATTCAATAAAAAAACTCAATTTCTATAGATAAAAACCACTTATTTTTGTTGAATTTTTATAAATTAAAATCTTGTTGTCTTCTGATCTCTTGATCCATTATATCTCCTGTAGGACTTCTTAAAAAAAAAAAAAAAAGGGGTAAGATAGTAGGTACATGTTTATTATGACAAAATCACCTCATTCAGTTACGTAAACGTGTCTATTTAGATTTAAAATGAAAAAAAAAATAATAATACCTAAAAACAGTTTGTTATGATATTTGAGATTATCATTAAGTATGCCGTTTATATTGCAAAACTGAAATATAAACCATTTTACGAATTCAATGAATTGAATTTTACTATATTGTAATTAAATATTCTGATGAAATACTTTTAAGTATTTTTTTTTTTTTTTTTTGCAACATCTGAATCAATACTCATTTCATATGACATACCTATATAATAAGTAAATTGTTATGTCTATGCACTACATATAGGTGCACCATACAATATGATTTTGTAGGAAGTAATATACATAGATCATATTTAGTATATATATATAGGTAGTCATAAATTTCTTTTGTCGGAAAAACAATATAAATTAACTACAAAATGAGATGTTCTACTTTTAATTAGAGTATTTTTGTATGTATGTATGTAAATATTGAATAGCATAAATAAGATACATTTTCATGTTGTTTTTTTATGTACGGTTTAACAATGAATAAGCAAATGTGTGATGTTATTACATTGTAAGTGCGAATATCGATTGAATTAATATGAATACTTAGGTAGTTATAACTGAAATAAGATTATATCTACATAGGGTTTTTTTTTTCTTTTTTAATTTGAAAATTGAATTTGAAACATGACAAAAATCAATAATACAACCTCATTTTAATAGAATTTTATTGTTGTAAACCAAAAAGAAATAAATAATAATATATAGAAGAAAAAAAAATGGGAGGAAAATGTACATAAACAAGTATGTAAATATTAATGAACAGGTTTGATTAATTGAAGACATAAAATTTATATATGTATGTAGGTACATATATTTTGTAGCTAGGAAAATATTGAAAATGATAATAAAAATTTATTTATTAAAGTTGTGCGTAAAAGGAATTACAATAAATAGTAAATTTTAATTTTTTTTTTTAATAAAAGAAAAAAGTTATTTCTTTCAAAAATAATCTAACTAGAAAAAAAAAAAGAAAGTTTTCAACTACTTTTTCTTTTTTACTTTTAAATAAAAAAAATTAATAATTGATTATCCTAGCTTTTTTAAAATCGATATTCAGAAGTAGGACAATATTCTCGTCGTCATATAGGTAAAACCGTTTTTTTTTTTAAATTTTGTTTTTGTTCTTCGATTGATGTTGTATTTTGGAAATTTTTCAAAATCAATTTTTTTTTTAAATTTTCACAAAAAAAAAAACAGATACATTTAATAAAACAAGTAAATGAAAAGACATATTCTGCACTTTGTTATCACTTTTTGACATTTTTTTTTATTTTTATTTTTTTTTTTTCGTTTTCTTTTAATAAAATGAAAACATATAATATAAGAAAAGAAAAAGCAGAAATGTATATATTAAAATAAAAAGAATCCAAAAATAGTACTTTATCAACGTTTTCTTCATTTTGTTTGAACATTTTTTATGGTTTTTAAATATAGATAAAATTTTTAACGACTTATGCTTTTTTTTTTTTAATAATAAACTTCAAGGTCTTAAAGTACTTGAAAGAAAAAAAAATTTCTTTGAAAAGAAAAAAAAATTTAAAAAAATAAAGAAATTTCGTTGATTTTTCATTTTTTATTTTGAAAATTAGATTTTAACTTTTTTTCTTTTTTTAAATGCATATTTATAAATATTATTTTAAATGTATTTTAATTTAACGTGTATGTGTATTGTTAGCAGCATATGTTAATTTTAATCAATAAAATACATATATGTAGGTACATATATAGTATAATCAAAAATAGATACATTTCTATTGACACGTACAATTGATATATATTATTTACGGTATATACCTATGTACATACATATATTTAAAGTAATACATATTTATAAAATGTTGACGTAACAAGTTAATAAATAAATCAATTATTTTTGATAATTTTTCAAATAAATGAAATCAATTGAATATGCCTACATCATAATATTTTTGAATTTATAATATTTGTTGTTAAAAACACTGGTGTTGTTGTGCATAGGCCATTAATTAATGGTATGCTTTTTTTTTTTTTTTTTTTTTTTTTCATTGTAAATTTACACTGTTTATTGATTTATTAATTACAAATATTTTATAGAATTTAAAATGCATATATACGGGTATGCATTACGTACACATGTATATATTAAGTATATATAATGAAATATGATTTAAATATAAACATAGAAATGTGTAAGGTAAATGTACAAATTATTTCTGGGAATTATAATTTGAAATAATGCTTTGATAACGCTCTCATAAATTTCATCTAATTTATAATCGGAAATATTTCAAAATTGTTGTACAATGTCGTAAAAAAAAATATATGATTTATGAGATTTTATTTTTTAACAGTTTAAATTTTTATTGTATGTTATTGTTTATTGTATGTTAGTACATTATTCAATACTAATCACAATTTCCTGGCAACTTTACATTCCATTTTTCAGAAATCTAATTTATTTTTTATCCATAATGCACCAAATACTGAATAACATCTATTAAATATATTAATTAAAAATTGTAAAAGTTAAAAAACAAAAAAAAAACAACTACCTGAAAATTACGATAACTAGAACATTTACCTTATAAAACGCCATCATTTAAGTTTAAGATCTTTGACCAAATAGTTTACAATTTCATTGAGACGAAATCGTTTAACGTAAAATGCACAATTCACTTTTTTTTTTTGTTTTTGTTTTTTTTTACGATATTGTTGTTGTGGTTATATTTATACTATAAATCATTTTAAAAATTTATTGATGTGATCTATATTCGTAGACATATGACAAAAAATGTTTGTAATTTCTTTCAAACGTGCAATTTATTTATTTATGATTTTAAACGACAGAATAAAAAAAAAAAAAATAAAGTGTAACTAAATAAATTACATGAAACTTTAATTTTGCAAATTTTTTCTCATTTTTCTCGAAATTAATTAATATATTCAGAATATGTATATGTACATATATTTTATGAATACTAAATAGATACATTGAGAATACTCGTATATTTTTAGAAATTTTGTAATAGTTTAATATCTTGAAAGTGACATCAATAAATTTATTTTATAATATATATTTTGCAAATATTTATTTTTTAATAGTTCAAAGTAATTATCAATTTGATCATTTTATATATTTATTTTTAATTTAATTCAATTTTATTAAAATATTGATGCATATATTTTATATTTATCGATTTTTTTGTTTGATGTCTTTCATAATTTTTGGTTGGCATATTTTCAAGTGTTTTTCATTTTTGCAAAAAAAAAAAAAAAATTGTCACATAATAAATAATTTTCTTTAGACTTGTTGATTGTTAATAATGTGGGATGTAATTTCTTTTTATTTCCCAATAAAAATATGAAATATTTAGTTACTTTTTCGACTATTTGACGGATATAAAAAAATAATAATGTAAAAATAAATAAAAATCGAAAATACATAAAAATTATAATCATTTGATTGTTTAGAAAGGGTCCAACATGTAAAAAATTCATTCATTGTTGTGTGGTATGATTACATAAGTTTTTATTTTGTTAGTAGGATGTTTGAAATTTAAAATGCAGACAGAGTATTTATGGACTTAATGCATTTATTTTGTTACTTGTATAAATTTATGGAGTTTTTGTTTTGCCTTAAAAGAATTATGTTAAACAATTTAAAAAAAAAAAAAAAGTTTTTGAACATACGAGTACATAAATTTGATTTTTATGCATGATAATAAATTTTGATTTGAAATTTTAGTATTTTCTCGTGAAAAATAATTAAATATTGTTGCATATTAAAATTTAAAAAAGAAAGGTTGTATGACTACTATTGTCCAGTAGTAGACAAAACTTTATCCAGCCTTAAAAATTTTTAAAATTCCCAGTTACATTAAAAAGTTTGAAGTAATTGAACTCAGTTTATTTTTTGTAAATTTATTTTAAAAGAAAAACTAAAGAAATTTGACGAAAGTACATAGGAAATCGCTTCTATGTACAAATAATAAACGAAAACACGGTTATTTTTTTTTTATCAAAAAGAAAATACGTATCTGAATATCACTTTAAAAAAAAAAAAAATTTTTTTTACAAAGAAAAATTCCGTACATAAATAAATAATTGTATCTGTATTATATTTTTAATTTCATATTGTTGACAATAATTTTGTTTGTAAATTTGCAAAATTAAAAAGAAAAAAAAATTGAGGAAAAAATCTAAATGCCATCAAATTCAATCATTTGACCTAGTTTTGAAGTTTTGAAAAAAAAAAAAAAAATTTTTTTTTCTAGGAAAATGAATAGAAAAATCTCAACGGGTATTAAATAACAATGTTATTATACATGAGACAAACATATGAATAAATTACATTTGTATCTATGCTTGAAAAAAAAAAAAGCGAAAACAAAAAAAAAATTTACTCTGTTATTTATTGATAATATGTTCTATTCATATTCAAGCATACATTGTATCCAACCCCAAACATCCTGCTTTTTAACTTCGTTACAAATTCAAAATTATTCGATTTTCAATTGAGACAACTCAAAATAATTTTTTTTTTTTCTTCCTAAACCAAAAAAAAAAAAAAAAGTAAATGCAAACTTCAAACACAATAATATTGTTTTATTCTTTCTAATAATATGCATAGAGCTTTGAAATTTAACAAAACAATTGATACATAAAAATGAGAAGAAAAAATAAACTATAACTTTGTCTGTTACACGGTTTATTTTTTTTTTTGTAAATATCTATATACATATTTTCAGACAAGATTTTCTAATTGATTAGAACATAGACTTCCCATAAACATAGTTATTTTAATTTGTTGCTTATTTTTGTTTTCTTTTTCTCGTATTTTTCATTTTTTTTTTTTTCATTTTTTTTTTGTAATTTGATATCAAAAGAATATTTTACTGCTTAACATATTCATTATATATTTTTTTTCTATTTCATTTTTATGATTTTAAAGTCATTTAATAATTCATTAAAATTGAATTTTTAATTTATCTATATTTTATTAACTTGATTTGGAAATAAAAAAAGAAAGAAGAATATAATTAATTAATTAATTGAGGAGTTTTATAATAGTCATATGAGTACTAAAATTTTAATTATTTTATAACAAAAAGTATTCAATATGTGTAAACATTTTTTTTTTTTTGTAATTTATAGCGGATTTTTTAATATTTTAATAATTTATTGTTTATTTTTTTTGTATTTTTCATTTTTTTTTTTTTTTACAATTTAATAAAACCATAAAATCAAGTGTGACATAAAACATGGTACATACGATTAAAAAAAATCATACAATGTTTTAGGTTATTTAAAAATTATTCTTTAATTATGAATAAAAATGTTAGATTTTGTGATAACCTTGAGATATTTGAAAGGATTTTGAAAAAAAAGAAAGCACGTTTTTCATATAAATTTTAAAAACAAAATATTATCATTTTTAAAAAAAAAAGTACCCAATTTAATTGAAATTTTTTCAAACGGTATATCTTTCATTTGTATCTAAAATATTTATATACATTATGTTAAAAAATGTTTAAAAGTCAATTTGAAATAGTATCTATTAACATAAAAACAAAACAAAAAAGATAAGAATCAACAAAATATATTATCTTTTACTTGGGAATATCATTTAGTTTGTTATTAAAATTGATTCCATATGAACTCTTGTACTTAACACTTGCTTTATATATGTATTTTATTTGCGTCATTCATATAGATAAAAACCGTATCTTTTTTTTTTGTTAAAAAAAATGGCTTTTTTTTTATTTAATTTAATTTTTTTTGGAATTTCATTACTTTTTTTTTTTCCTACGAATATTATTTGGTAAGAAATTTCATATTACTTAGTTAAAATTTGATTAACATGTTGAATATTCTTGGTAAATTGTTTTTTTTTTTTTTTCGTTGTGAAAAAATTATAATCACATAATTAACTTTTCCAGAAAATTTTAATTTTGTTAATGTAGAAATAATTTATAAGAAAAACACTTTTTTTTTTTGTGTATTTATTCTTGGTGTTGAAATTATTTTATATACAAGATTATGTATCTTTATTTTATTTTTCAATTAAAAAAAAAAAAAAAAAAAGAATATCTTAAAAAATTTTTCATAAATAAAAATCTCACCTGTCTTTCTCTCTTTTTGACAATATAATTTATGATACTTTCAACGCTTTATATTTATTTTTATTATTATTATGTATTTTTTTTTTGTGCAGTTTGTAATTGAATTTTAAATTAAATTTTATTTATTTATGCTTCATATAAATATATTATACGAGTATATGTACCTATATGTATATGGTGACTGACTTATTATCAACATTTTTGAAATGATCACAAGTATATCATGCATCATGGCATCTATAGTCGTAATCTTGTATTCCAAAAATAGAGATTTAATGTTTAAGATACTATATAAACATATGGAATTTTTCAAGAAAAAGTGAATTTGAAATGCGAAAAAAAAAAGCAAAACAACAACAACAACAAAAAATAGAAACATGAAAAACAAGAATGACGGTTTTATATGCAATGTGATATTGTTTTAATTACATTTTACACCAAAAAGAGCGCTTAATAATGTAACGGCTATTTAACCATTAAATGAAATTATATACATACATATATGTATGTATATGTATATATCTTGTGGTGGTAAACCATATGCTAAATATGTCTTTTACATTGCCTTGAAATATTCAATGAGATTATTCAACTTTTGCATTATTTATAAAATTATTTATTATTTTTATATTGTTTGATTATTTTTTTTGCTTTTATTTAAACAATTTGTACGTTGTATAGTGCATTAATTTGTAACATGTGCATTGGAAAGTTTGTTTTTTCATCATTATTATCGGTATCATCATTATCTTTTAGTGTTTTTTATTTTTTATTTTTTTTTTAATGTATCTAAAATATGCTTGATGAGTTTTTTTAAAAAAAAATTTATTTACTTAAATTATGCTTCATATTTTTATTTTGCATTAATAAAATATTTTAGAAAGTATATTATTTTGCACGTATTTCGGTCAGAGAATACATTATAAATATCACGTAATAATTGAATAATGTTTACATGAATTTTTTTTTTTTTTAAAATGATTTTATCGAAAAATTATTTTCAATGATAAACAAATTTCTCGTTTTTTTCTATTAACTTAATGTGATGGATTTACAGGTTTTAATATTTTTGTTTTAAATTTTTAACTTAAACTTCATTGAATTTAATTTAAGAAGAAAAAAAAAATGCATTAAACTTGTACAGAATTTAAAAAAAAAATTACAATTTTTTTTTAAGTATCAAAATAAAAGCAATAAAAAAAAATAGATAATTTTATTAGATTGTAATAATAAATCCGATTAAAATAAAAATATTATAAATAGAAGAATTAAAATATTAAAGCAAATGACAGAATAAAATTATCAAAAGAATTAAATAAACAGGCGACATTTCAAAAAAACAATTATGTCGCTGTAAATAAATTCTAAAACATTTTTAAAAAAATTGAAGAAAAAAAAAACAATATCATATATCTAATATTACGTTAATGAGTATATTATTCATAAAGTTATTTTACTATTTTTTATTTTATACTGTTTTTTTTTTTATTTAATTTTTATTTTTTTTTAAATGTGTTTTTATACTTAAACACTATAGTCAGTGTCATGACTTGCATACATCCATATTTTTAGATGAAGGAGAAATTCAAGGTTAAAAATGTTAAAATTTCTATAAAAAAAATCATATTTTAAATTATAAGTAAACTCATTTGTTTGAATGATTCAAAATTCAATTGATTTTAGATACTTATTGAGATTTTTTTTCATTTATTTATTGGTCTCAGTATGAATCCACCTACTACTTTACTTGGTGTTTTGTTTATTTTTTTGTTTTTTCGTTATTTAATTTCTCGTTAGTGTTAATCAAATAGAGTGATTTTAGTGGATAAAGTATTTCGTATGCCGATTTCACTAAAAAAAAAAAAGAAGAAGAAATGATTATTTTTGTTTTAATTTTTTTTTGGTTTTTTTTTTTCAAAGATATTTCCAAGAATTATAGAATTCATACTTTTTTTTTCATAAGAGACAAAAGTAAATATAACGGCCTTCATTTCAAATTCGCAAAGAAAAATAATTATTTTCACTTTGGTTTTTCTTTTTTAGTATTTTGTTTTATTTGCCTGTTCTTGTAAAATGGTACTTAGAACTTACTTTATGTTTTTCTTTCTTTCGTGAAATCGGCTTACTTTTTTTAAGTATGAAATTTCATCAACTTTAAATAAATTATTATGAACTTTAAAAGATACTGTATGATTGTTTTTTTTTTTTTTTAAAAAAAATACCAAAAATTAATAAATTATAAATAATCATTTCTAGTGAATAGCTAAAATGGTTAAAAAGTCAAATTGTTTTATTAACCAAATACGGTGGCTACTCATGAATTTTTATTTCAATTAAATATTTATTTTAAAAAAAATTAATTAACTATTTATGATAATTTAATTTCTATGATTATTGTATAATTCATTTGTTGAACACTTCATTTTAAAACTATGTATATGTATACATAAATATATGAAGTACCTAATTTTTATTTATTTATTTATTTTTTCTTTTTCATTTTTATGCTTAAATTAATTAATTTTTTTTAACATAAGAGACAAAGAATGTACTATGCTATGCTATGCACCTAACAAATTATTTTCAATTAAAAATACATGAACAAAAAAAAAAAAGAACTATTTAAAAAATTTCACATTTATTTAATAAAAATAAAAAAAAAAATTTGAATCAGTAAAAAAATTGAATAAATGAAAAAAAAAAAATAAACGCAAATGTACTCAATATTGCATAAAATTTTAATGGTGGTGTAAATTACCTCATTTTATAAAAAAAAATTTTAAATTTAACCATAACATTCCTCATCGAAAAAAAAATCATCATTTCATTTTAATTATTTTTTTTTTTTTTGTTATCTTTTTATTTCTGTTTTAAATTCTCTTGTTTTTTTTTTTTTTAATCTCATTTGCAAATTTTTTCACCTTTTTTTTATTTTTACAATTTTTAAAAATATGTTATCACTTCAAAAGCAACTTAATTTGTTTGAATACCTAGTCTATTTAGTATGTGTGTAATGAAGGTATATTGTATGTATGTATGTAAAATTTCATACATATGTATTTATGAAATATATGCATTTAATTTTATTTTAGCATATTTAAAACAAAAATAAAATAAAAAAAATTTGTAGAAAATGCAAAAGTTAAAATATTCAGTATTTTTAAATTTAAAATCTTAAACAAATGAAAATAGTATTTTTAAATATAGATACAAGATATAGTTATAGTTGTAGAAAAATATAGCTCTAGCTACACATGTGATTTGTTTACATTAGAGATAAATTTGTTGTAAAAGTTTTATTACCTGTGTTTTAACTGTATTATTGTGTGGTGGTTTATTAAATTATCATTTGTATAATAATCAAATCAAAATGTTGCTAACCAACAATCCACCCCTATAACCGTTATTAAAGTCGTAATTTCAAGTTTAGTTTATATTTTATGTTCTTACAAATTAAGTAAATTCCATTTTATAAGTCATTCATTACTTTTTAATCAAATTTTCATTTGAAATTGTTGATTATTTTTTTTTTTAAATTTTAAAATAAAGTTACATAGCTACTGATTATATGTTTATATGTTTTTTTTTAAAATACATTACATATGTATATTTCATTGTGTATGTGTATGTATTATATTTAAAAAGTTGGACGGGGGGTTATTCGCTGTACTAAAAGTTTAGCCAACCGCGAAATCGATAAAAGCGAAGACAACGACGGCGTCAACAACATAATAATACAGCAACTTTTTCTTCTATCTGCGTCATTTAAAGTATACTTTAAACATTGCGCTTAGTATTATTCACTTTAATTTATATTATAAAAGTTGTATAAAACGCACGTGAACAATAAATATCTATTATATTAAATAGATATATATATTTTTTTCTAACTTTGATTTAGCGGAAAGAAAAAATTTAAATTTTTTGGCAACAGCAACAAAAAAAAAAAAACGAAAAAAAAAAACGAAAAACACAGAGAGACAATTTTTTTCGATTTAAATTTTAATTCAGTCCCAGACTGAGTCTCAGTATAGATCATTTCCTAAATACAGATAGTAAGTGTGATCATCTAAAAAAAAAATATAAAAAAATAAAAAAGTATTAGATATTTTATTGCTTTATTAGAAAAAGTATAATTTTGTTTTTGTTTTTTTTTTTTTTCATAAATTATACAAGAAAAATTAACGCTAATGGTGAAATTAGACGTTTTATTGAGTGTGGTGTAAGAAATTATTATTAAAAATTTAAATTTAAAATTATTTGTTTTTTTTTTTTTTACATATTCAAATTCATTTTTGTTTTTTCTTATTCCTATTTTTATCATCTCTTTTCAAAATACTGTTCTGTGATTTATTTATTTAAAAAAAATAAAAAAAAATAAAAAGTGGCTCATAAAAAATTTTCAATTATATTTTTACTGCAATTTTTCAATCAAGAAAAAAAAAATTCAAAATTTTTTAATGGATTTTTTATCTTGAGATTGTATCTTATTTACTAAAAATTTTACTTGTTTGGTGTTTTATATTTCTGTAACATTTTTGTTTTTGTTTTTTTTTTCTTCAATTTAAAAATACAAAGTGTAAAAGAAATCTTTTTAATAGTCAGTTGTGAATTTAAATATCAAAAAAAAAATTATATACTCCTATTTTATTTATTTTATTTGAAATTTTTCTAAATTTAAATTTAAAAAAAAAATATATATCTGAAAATCATGTAATACTTTTTGTGTTATATTTTTAGAAATAAAATTGTATAAAAAATTTTGTTAAATGACCTTACACAAAATGATCATTTTGTAAATGATATAGGTATCTAAATTTTCGAGATTGTTTTTAATGTTTTTGTTTTGTATTGTTGTTTTTTTTTCTCTTTCTGATTTATAATTATTTATTTTCATTTAATAGTTTATTTTGTAGTAAAAGTTTTTGTGCATTGGTTTTGTAAACACCTGTTTATAAACATTATACTGTATATTGTATATAGGTAGACATATATTGACTATTAGAATTCATTAACATGTTATGTATCTTATACTTTTTATTTTCTGTTTTACTTTTATATATATTGATTATCTTCTTGTTTTCTATTAAAAAAAAAACATACACGTATTTGAAAATATTCATTTTACTATTAAACAAATTGATCATATATCTGTTTATTGATTGATCATTACTATAAAACTCGTGAACTTATTAAATTTGTAATATTTACTATTTATGGTATTTTCGCGTGTTTTAATAAATTTTTTTTTTATTTTACAAACTAGCTATATGCCTACACGTTTTTTTTTTTGTAATTGAATTGATTAGAAAAAAAAAATTGAAAAATATAAATATATAAATATATAAATATATAAATATATAAATGAAATATATAATTGTTTTTTAATTACATATATAATATTATGTGAATTTACTTGCTTAATTTTGAAATTTTTGTTTGTCACCTCCGAAGAATATTTCATGAAATTATTTATTAAATTTTTTTGTTTGATTTTTTTTTTATAAGTAGTTTGTTGTTTTTATTTTTTTTTTAGCTATTTATTTATTAAATTTTATTTAAATTGTAGATTTTTATAATTAATAAATTAAAGAATTTCATTTTTTTTTTTTAGAAATTTTTCTTTAAAAGTACATAGTAAAATTTTTATAAGTAAAAAATAAATTATTTCTTCGATTTATTGATTTAAAAATTATTTAAAAGGTAAAAGTTATATGTGCGTAAAATACATATATATTATTAATAAACAGTTTCAACAAATATTACATGATTCGAATTCATTCAAGAAACCAATATTTATAATTTTCAATTAATGAATTTTTTTTTAATCGTTTTTGGAATTTTTGAAATTTGTAAAATTTCCAGTTTTTTTAAATTTTAAAAAACAAATTAATAATAAATAAAAATACACCCATTTTAAATTTATGGAATTTAATCTTAAATAGAAAATGTTAATTTGAAAATCAACAAAATGAATCATGCATATAAAATTTGAGATCCTATTTATATTTCAAAAAAAAAATTTTGAGGGGTGAATCGTTTTCATAAATAATTTCGAATTTTTCTGTAATTATCATAAAGGTGTCAAAAAAATGTAGATTACTATTAAAAAAAATTTTTTTTTCTTCTCAAATTAAAAAAAAAAAAAGAATCAAATTGGTGATTTTAAGCAGAACTTTTCAATATGATAAAAAAACAAAAAAAAAAAAACAATTGATGCGACTTTGATCCGACAAAATGTCGCAACAAAATAATGGCATGATATTCAATTTGAAAGTTCGACAACAGTCGGAAATGCATAGAAAATACATAGTATCTTTCTTTTCTGATTTTATATATGTATGTACTTAATTATTTTTGGAATTAAAGCCAGATTAAAAATTCACTAATTGACATCAAAATCATTCCGATAAAAAAACGTAAATGAAACTTCTGAAATACGTAAATAAAATTTTTGTCATTAGAACAAAAACTATTTAAAGTGCGGATTTTGTTTATAATTTTTAGATCCTTGAAGTTTTTGAATTTTTTGATGTGACTGTCACAATTTAATCTTTCAAACGATTCCCCAATTCAAGAAATTTTAAGAATCTTTATATATGTATGAAAAGTATAAAAATATTCAATTGTAATTTATTTTAAAATATCCAGCATAAACAAGAAAAAAAAATCAATTGTTTAAAAGAAATTAATGTTATTGCATTTATTACTTACATATTTCAATTACATTGTCTGCTATACTAATAAATTACCAATGTGTATATGTTAATAAATAATAAGTATGTAAAATCAATCAAAATCATCTGCATGTAATTTAAGAATTTAAATAATTCATTCAATAAATTTAGTAATTGATTATTGTTCGTTGCATTAACCGATGCATGTTTACATTAATTTTAATCATCAAGAATGAATATACACACAATATAACTAATATCATCTTTATGGGTTTAGTGAATCAACTTTAAAAAATTTGTTTATTATATGAAAAAATGCATTGGTCTTATACAAATTAAAAAATACTATTTCGAAACAATAATAATTTTATTTTCTTCAAAAATTATAAATTTAATTTGAAAAATTATTAATCGTTTTCCATCTTTAAAAATTATTTAAAATTCAAACCAAAAGATATACATATGTATGTATGTACGTATGAAACTATCAATACAGGTGTTCCAAAAAAATTTTATGATTGATCAGCTGTACAATATACATATTTTTTTCCCCGCAATTTTCGTCACAATAAAACAACAACAACAACAAAAAAAATAATAAAATTTTAAAAAAACATAAATTCTTATCAAGTACTTTTTTAATACATTAAATATTTTTATTAATAATTTCTACAGAAATTTCATTACAATTTCCTCATAATTCATTTTTAAAAACATTTCTAATAAAAAATAAATTGTGAAATTAATTGTATTTCTCAAAAGACAAGAAAAAAAAAACAGCAACAAAGGGTTAAGATAATATACTTGTTATAAATGTACATTTATCAACATAAATTTTATATGAAATTTTTGTCATAATACTTAAGATATTGACTTTAACAACAAAATTAATATAAAATATATGATAAGAATTATTTCTCATTTTGTACACCTTTTCAATGATAATTTATATGTATATGTAGATACATACTAAATCCATACATACATATAAGTATGTATGTGTGTATATTTCTGTGTGTTTATATACCTTGATTTATGAATTAAAGTGGGTGGTTTCTGATAGTAACAATTATTAATATTTTGATACAATTTAATCTTATCAGTTCAATGGCTTAAAGTCAGGAAATGAAAAAAAAAAAAAATATTTAAAGAAAAATTATTGATTTAGGACAAAATGAATAAGTAAACATTTCTAATAAATTTATAATAATAATTGTATTATTAATAAATTTTTTTTTATAAATCATAAATTCCAATTTTATTATAATGAATAATAGTGTAAATTTTAAAGAAAATTTTCTCTGAAATATTTCAAGTACTGTGGTGTTTATGAAAAAAAAAATAATAAATATGTTTATGAGTAAAAAGTTAATTAACATGTTCACAAAATACTTGCTAAAGTAATAAATATTATATAGTGTGAGAATAATATAATTTAAATTGATTGTTTTATTTTATTTGTTCTTTGTTGTTATTGTTTTTAATTCTACTTCAATTATATGAATCATAAATGTTTATAATATTATTTAAGAGAAATTATCACTATTTTTATTATGTTGTTGTGTTTGTTAGTAATTGTTTTTAAAACGAGAAAAGAACAGAAAAAAACAACAACAAAAAAAAAAAGATTATAAAACGTCTGTCATAGGTCACAGATTAACTAATAATCTATAAAATATTTTGATTAACACCAATAAGAAATATATTCCATCTCTGACAATTTATGATAATTAAAATGTTTTAACACAAAAGGATCAATGGATCAGTGACTATAGGTTCTTGAGGAATATGATATGACTCATTGTGATTCATATGATTCATGTTTATTAACATGAAAAAACGAAAGCTATAGAGAAAGTGAAAATAAAATATATTTCCGTTGAATCAACGTATGATAAAAATACATTATTCAAAAATGTATTTATTTTTAGATTATGTTTAGAACAATTTGAATTTGAGAAATTTTCAAGAGACGATCATACAAAATTTCAGTCTTTTTTCTAGAACATCTTATAAATGTTTTTTTTTGCCATCACCTTCCAAAGTCAGTGTAGTCTAAATCATCTTTTAAACAAATTATAAGAGACTTAATTAAATTACATCCTCATGAATTAATTTGTGGGTGGTTATAGCTAACAATTACAAGAAGAGGTCAAGATTCGAGATAGGCCACTTTGTGGTGTTTGATTTTTTTTTGTTTTTAAACATTAAAACTAGACAAAGTGATATGGAATTTCTTTATTATTTCTATTCATTTATTTTTATCAATGGCTTAAGTCTTGTGTTTCAAAAAAAAAAAAAAAAAATGCTATAGCATAACTTCAATTTCTAGTTTCTAGAAAATTTTATGTTTACTTTAAAATTCAATTAATAAACATATCTATACATGCTACATTTACTAAGTATATTTTTTTAAAAAATAATCACGCAATTTTAATAATTTTTTAATCTCATCTAGAGATTATTAATACCAAACACTTCATCCTAACAAACAATGCAAATAACTTTTTATTAACAAATTCTTCATTATTTATTTTCCTTCAATTTTTCATTCTTCTTTCTTCGAAAGAGAAAAAAAAAATCTTTTTTATTTTTCTACCATGAAAAGCTGTTAAATATTTAATTTAAATTCAATAAAGAAAAAAATTATGTATTTAGATTTTTAATTTATTTATTGTTTTAAAGAAAACAATAATTATTTTGTTTTTGCAAATAAAAATGTTTCAACGTTGAAAAAACAAAAAAAATTTTAAAAAGCATTTCGATAAATTTTTTTTTTCTTTAATTCTTTTCTTCTTTTTTTTCTTTTTTTATTTGTATCTTCATCATGTATGCATATAAATAATTTAGTTTTGAATTTTTTCATTCATTTAATTTTTTTCCCAATTACTTGAAAAAAAAAAAAAATTAAAAATAAAGTACAGAAAATGTACATGTACACAATTAGTTTCGGTCCGTTGATCAATTGAAATATTTATACGTTATTTATAAAAATTGTATATACACAAATATTTTATATTATTTTATTTTTATTTTTATTTTTTCTTCTGTTTTTTTTTTTTTTTTTTTTTTTTGAATGAAAAGAGCATTTTAAAAAGTAATAAATAATTTATTTTTTATTATTGTTTTACTTTTTACTTGTTTTTTATTTTTTAACATTTTTTCATTCATTCAAAAAAAAAAAAAAAAAATGTATGTATGATACTTTCTTACATGAAAGAATAATTTGATTGTTATGTGGTTGCAATGACTGGAATGAACTAATTATTAAAAAAATTTATTATGTGATTTCAATTTTTTATTATGTTTATTATTTATTTATTTATTTATTCTTTTTATTTTTTTTTTTTGTACTTGTATTTGTAAAAATGAACATGTTATTTGAGATATTAATGACAAATTTCAACGAAATAATGAATGAAAAATAGAAAAAAAAACAAAATAAATAATTGAAAATTTTTTGTGAGCCACTAACTATTACTTCACTTCTTTAAAAAAAAAAATGTTTTTTTAAAAAAACAATATACCTGTGTATGTATATTTATTTATTTTTTTTTCATTTACCTTGCACAAATATTCTTTTTCCTTTCCGCAATTAGTGAATGTGTAAATTATTTATTTCATTATTCTATCCAAAATGA
This sequence comes from Bombylius discolor, assembly GCA_939192795.1. Taxonomy (NCBI): domain Eukaryota; kingdom Metazoa; phylum Arthropoda; class Insecta; order Diptera; family Bombyliidae; genus Bombylius; species Bombylius discolor. The sequence goes on along the minus strand of OW584241.1, from coordinate 12,078,315 downwards.
ACATACACCTACATAAATTTTAAGATAAAAAAAAAAAATTTTAAAAAGATAATAGAAAAAAAGTAAATTATCTTAATATAACCTACGATCATATTGAGGATTTCCATCGTGAATTTCAGAAGTCCTCATCACCACCATCAACAATCATCATCACGGACACAGGATACTAGTACAACAACTCAACAACATTCAATTTTATCATCTTTAACATCATTAACATTATCATCACGGAATCATCAAGAACATCGTTCAACTTCACCAAATTCAACAGTAGCAACAACATCAAAAATGGCAGCAACAAATAATGCACCAACATTATCATCACATGAAAAAACACCTTGGCCTAATAGTAAAGATGATTATGAATTACGTGATGTTATTGGTGTTGGAGCAACAGCTGTTGTACATGCAGCATTATGTTTGCCAAGAAATGAAAAATGCGCAATAAAACGTATTAATTTGGAAAAATGGAATACGTCAATGGATGAACTATTAAAAGAAATTCAAGCTATGTCAAGTTGTAATCATGAAAATGTTGTAACTTATCATACTAGTTTTGTGGTACGAGAAGAATTATGGTTAGTTTTAAGATTACTTGAAGGTGGTAGTTTATTAGATATTATAAAACATAAAATGAGAACATCAAATTGTAAACATGGTGTATTTGATGAACCAACAATTGCAACTGTATTAAAAGAAGTACTAAAAGGTCTTGAATATTTTCATAGTAATGGTCAAATTCATAGGGATATTAAAGCTGGTAATATTTTATTGGGTGATGATGGTACTGTACAAATAGCAGATTTCGGTGTAAGTGCATGGTTAGCAACTGGTCGTGATTTATCACGACAAAAAGTACGACATACATTTGTTGGTACACCATGTTGGATGGCTCCAGAAGTTATGGAACAAGATCATGGTTATGATTTTAAAGCTGATATTTGGTCATTTGGAATTACAGCAATTGAAATGGCGACTGGTACTGCACCATATCATAAATATCCGCCAATGAAAGTGCTTATGTTAACATTGCAAAATGAACCTCCAACTCTTGATACTGGCGCAGATGAGAAGGATCAATATAAAGCATATGGTAAAACATTTAGAAAAATGATAGTTGAATGTTTGCAAAAGGAACCATCGAAACGTCCTTCAGCAAGTGAATTGTTAAAACATCCATTCTTTAAAAAGGCAAAAGATCGAAAATATTTAACACAAACATTATTGGCTACTGGTCCTTCAATGGAAACAAGAGTTCATAAGGCAGCAAAACGACAACCAGGTGCATCTGGTCGACTACATCGGACTGTAACAGGTGAATGGGTATGGTCTAGTGAAGAAGAAGATAATGGTAAACATTCATCAGATTCAGAGTCTGAAGATCGTCCAATGAATCGATTAGAAATTGCTGATTCATCAGATAGTGATCGTGAAGATCAATCAGAATTATCAGAAAGAACTGTTACAACTGGTATGCAAGAACCAGGAGCTGAAGCAACTAATTCAAATGATGAATGCCCACCAGTTAATCTAGTCTTACGTATGAGAAATATTAAACGTGAATTACATGATATACGTTTTGAATTTGCTGTTGGTAAAGATTCAGCTGAAGGTATTGCATCTGAACTAGTCGAAGCTGGTCTTGTTGATAATCGTGATACAATGGTTATGTCAGCTAATTTACAAAGATTAATTGATAATCGTCATCAAATTAAAACTGTTACTTTCCAATTAAATTCTGGATGTAATCCTGGCGAAACACCAGATGAGAAATCTTTAGTTGGTTATGCGCAAATATCAATAACAGATTAATAATTTCTTTAATAATAATAATAATAATAATTAATTTAATTAATAATAATTTAAAATATTTGCAAATAAAAAAAAAATAATAAATATCTACAAGAAATTTGTTCCCCAAAATTTATGTTACAACTAATTAATTAATTAATTATCATTTTTTATTGTTTAATTTTTTTTTTTTTTCATTGTTTGTTATTTTTTACTTTACTTATAAAGAAAATATTGTATTTTTGTTTTTTTAGGTCACTACTCTTGTTCCGTTCAATACATTTACACATATCATAGCTTTTAATTAATTTTTTTTTTTATCTTTTTTTTTCTTTTTTATTTTTATTTTATGATATATTTTTTTTTCATGAACTTATTTTTGTCACCAGCATCAGTGAATTAAAATTTAAAAAAATAAAAAGTATTTTTCCTTGTTTTTTTTAAAATTTTTATTATTTTTATATACATATAAGTGAAAGTTAATCATACATTTCGTACTATAAATGAAAACTAGAAGAAAAATTTACTTTTTAGAAAAGAAACAAACAAACAAAAAAAATCAAAATTAAAAAAAAAAATAAATAAATAAAACACCATTAGAATTGATTCAATAACTAATCAATCAGCCTTTCTAAATATTAAAAAAAAAAAAAATTAAACTAAAAATTCTGAATAGAGAAAAAAAAAATAAAAATAGAAAATTAAATGTTTTTTGAGTGTTTTTTTTATCTTTAATTTTTACATATATTGTACATCCTTTTTCTAGAAATTTTGCTTGTAGCAAGCAGAGGAGTAATAAATTTAAAAAAAAATAAAAAAAACAAAATATTTAAAAAAAAAAAAACAAAACGAAAGCAAAAAAAAAAAATTTATGAAAATATTTATTATAATCTTTTCAACCATAAAAAAATAATTATTATTATTATATATAATTATGTATATGTATATTTAGATAATTTACCGTTATAAATAATAGCATATTGCTAAAATTTAAAAGGACAAAAAAAGAAAAATTATATATTTAAAAAATAAAAAAAACATTTTCTTGAGCTTGTGATATTATATTGAATTAAAAAAAAAAAAGAAAAGGAAAAAAAACTTTAGAAAAGAAATTTTGATGAATGATGTAAATTTTTTTCATAAAATTAAAAACAAAATAAAAATTTTTTCAATATATTTAATTTGTTATTTTTTAATTTCCAGAAAAAAAAAAAAAAAAAAAGAAGAATGAAAAAAAAAAAACGAGATTTAAATTAAAATTGTACATTTCCCAATGATTTTTTTCAAAAAAATTAACTAAATAAGCATTATAAATAAAAAATAATTATCATTTTTACTTACATATATTGCAGGCAATTGATACAAAAAAAATAGCTATTTTAATAAAATTATAAAATAAAAAAAAAATGAAAAAATAATAAAAAAAATAATAAAAAAAAAAAAAACATTATTGCATAAGTAAAAAAGAATACATTAGTTTATAATTCATAGTAATTTAAAGAAAAAATAAAAACAAGGAAGCAACCTTTAATATTCAATTTGATAATAAAAAAAAATAAAGAAAAAAAAAAATAATAAAATTATGAAAATATTGCCAAATAATATCTTTTAATTTTTTTAAATGTCCTTTTTTTTATAATAGTTTTTTTTTTTTTTAATTTTTATTGTGAAACCACATTTGAAACATATTGTTGAGGATAATATGACTTTATGGAGATTATGATTTATATACATATAAAGTTGATTGTCCATTAAAGGATTAAAAAAAAAAAGTCCTTGTCTGTGATTTTTTAAATTATCTAAACTTAAACAATATACTCTAGAAATTTGAATACATTTTTGTTTACAGTTGAATAGTAAGTATTAACACAACTTTAATTTATAAAATTTACAATTTTAAATAAAAAATTCTGGAAAATCTTTTTAAAACTCGTGCTTTATGACGCATTGTAACTGTTACGTAGTCCTTGGTATATTTACGTATACAGAGGTAATCTTGAAATAATTGATGATAATCAGACATTTGTACTGATTTTATTGTTTCATAAATTTCTTTTTTATTTTTTTTTTTTTTTTTTTTTGGTTTTTTTTTTGTCAACGTTTTAAGCCATTGAATTTTGTTTAACATCAGTTTTATCAGAAACAAAAATTTCACTATTCAAATCAAATAACAAAAGGTAACGTAATACGTATATATCATTACACATATAATTATCAAAATATTTCAAAAAAAAAAAAAAAAAAAATGTCCACTTATCATATTTTATCCTGTTACTATGAATTTTTATCAAATTATTTTCTAAAATTTACCAATTTATAAACGTCACATCGTCATATGATATAATTTTTTTTTTTTTAAATTTCATTAGAAAACAAATTCATTTAAATCTTTTTTACGTCACGTTTTATTTGTTTACACTTTCAATGATAAATAGATACAATATATTTAAAAATAAAATAACAAAAAAAAATAATAATAATAAAAATAAAAGAAATAATACAAAACAATGCATTTTTTTTTTTTTTATAAAATAAACATATAAGTGTACACAAATTTAAAAATAACATAATAAATAAATATACTTATGTACTTGAATATATTTATTAATAAAAATTTTAATTACGTCAAATTTAATCATCATGCAATAACAATATAATAAAAAATCTTATACTTCTAGTAAATAATTACTCTTATATTATACATTACATGCTGATTTATTATAATTATTTTACATACTTATTATCTTGCCGTTTTTTATTTATAATCATATTTCTGAAATATAAAATAATAAACATAATTATTATGAATTTAGGTAAAATTTATTTATTATGTATTCGAAATCTACATAATATTATGATTTCTAGATCACCTCATTCATCAATCTTTATCATATGATTTTATCAACAGAACAAAATAAATTAATTAAGGTATTTAAATATATTTTTTTTTCTTTTCTTTCAATTATTTTTATGCGTGTTATCATACATTTTTTTTTTTTGCCAAATAATTACCAAAAATTTTTAAAATAATAAAGATATTCATGTATGTATAATAATTATATTAATTTGCAATTTTACATTTTAATGATTGTTTTTTTTTTTTTTAAGTTAATGTGTAGAATTAAAAATATAATTTATGATGAGTTATTTACTTTTTTTTGTTTGGAATTAAAATTCATTTCGTGTCTAATCAAATTTTCATTTTAAATTAATATTTAACCGATTTTCATTTGAATTTTTTGGATTATTATTTATCAAAAAAAAAAATGTGTAGAATTTCAATGAATAAATTTAAAAAAAAAATAAATTATAATAATTTTTCCTCGTAACTGAAATTATTATCCTTGAAATTTTCTAGTCTTAATACTCTGAATTTATTTTTTATAAATTCATGGAAAACACTTAAAGGTAAAAACAAAAAAGTATAAAACGTGTTCTTGGAAATTTTATATATACATATGTAGTTCAGATTTCATGAAATTTAACAGGGTCAAATTTTCTTTTGTGTTTTGAGAATTGCCTAATGAAAAACTTTTTCGTTTGAAAAGTTTTGAATTATAAAGGCTTTTTTTTTTTTTTTAGAATCAATATGTGAAGACCGTGTAATTTCAAATAATTCCCAGAAAAATTCCGTAGAAAAAAATATTTTCATTGGTCTCCTCGAAAATTAGTCACATCTTACATCCTAAATAGTAATATGACATTTATTATGCAACTAAAAAAAAAAAAAAAATTTAAGTTCAACGAATTATTGAAATTGCATGAGCATATTTATTTTACGACAAAAAAAAAAAGAAAAAGGAAAAAACACTTAATTTATTTTCAATTAAAGTTTGTTCACGTTATACGGGTGTCTGTCATCACAAATAAACGATTCAATTATCACAAATTTATAAGATCAATAAATTTATCATCATGATCATCATCATCCTACCATGAAACACTTTAGAAATTATCATTATTATTATTTTTTTTTCTGAAGAAAATAAAACAATTTGTTGCATTTAAAAAAATATTCTAATATATACACAAAAAAAAAAAAAAAAAAAAAAAAATTTGTACACTTAAACAAATCGTAATTGAATGTTTATAGGATAATTTTTTAAATTTTTTTTTATTGATATTCATTTCATGATCATCACTTTTATCAATGATACCACTGTTGGCGATGGGATGGATTTTTTGTTTTCTTCCAAAATTCATTTCAATTTAAAGAATTCATTTTCATTTTGTTGTTACTGATCATGATATGATGATTATTTAAAAATTTATACTCAATTCTCAAACAATTATAATTTATTAGGTAAATAAAAAAATCTAATTGAATAGCATTTATTATTGCTTTGCTTCATCAATAAATTGTAGATACTCACATGACAAAATATTAAAAATAAAAAAAAAATTTCGAATTAATATATTTATGAAATAATTGATAATTTCATTTGAAAAAAAATTATTTTTTTGTTTTTTTGTTTTTGTTTAATGAAATTCTTCATAGCAACAATATTATGTAAAATGAAAATCTTGTGATTTTAAATTATTATGTGTTGAAATTTAGTTCCAAATTATTTTTTTATTATTATTTTTTCTTTTTTTTCTTCTAAGAATTCTGAACAGTATTCAAAATGAAATTGAATACCCCATTTAGTGTAATTTTTTTAACATCAGAATTAAAAATATAAAAAAAAAAATCTACTAATGCAAGGTTTAGAGAAGGAGTAATGAAAAATATTTTCCAAATATTCAGTATGTATAGAATCTCATTGAATGAAAGAAAGAAAATCTATTTTAATGAATTTGTTTTATAATTTTAAATTCAATTTAAAGGTTTCTTTCTAATTTTCGTTTTTTTTTTTATTTTTTTTATTTCGACAGTTATAAAAAAATTGAAAAAATTAGAAAGAAAAACAAATAATATAAAAAATGGCAGATTATTTTGAAGAACTTGGTCATGAACCTACTGGACCAAATGGACCACAACCAGAAATTGATGAAATGCATATGAGAAGATTACGTACATTAGCAATATTAAATGGTATTGATATTGAAATTGAAGCACCAGAAGCATCAAAAGAAGCAATTGCAAAATTAAAAATACATAAAATTGAAAAAAATGAAAAAGAAGAAATTGAATGTGCTGTTTGTAAAAAAATTGGTGAAGAAGGTGAAATTTATAAAATTTTACCATGTAAACATGAATTTCATGAAGAATGCATTTTATTATGGTTAAAAAAGGTAAATTTTAATACAGAAAAGTTGATGTATCTTTTCTTTTTTTTTAATCCATTTTTTTTTTTTACTTTTGATTATTTTCACAGAGTAATTCTTGTCCACTTTGTCGTTTTGAATTGGAAACGGATGATCCAGATTATGAAGAAGTTCGTCAATATCGTGCTGGTGAAGCACAACGTCGTGAACGACTTGATGGTCTTCTAAATTCAATGTTTACATAAAAATTATATTTTATTTAAAATTTTCAAAATTCCCGTTAAAGCTAATTGTTCCAATGGTATTTGGTTTTCAGAGCTTTAAAATACATAGTTTTCTTTTTTATTTATTTTTTTTTATTATTTTTTTTTTTTTTTATTCTTGTAGAAAGAGGTTTAAGGTAATCAATATCACATTCTCAAATATTAGAATAAGAATAATTTTCAAATTTTTAAAAATTCAAATGTGTACATACATATGTGTATGTATTTTTGTAGTTGTTCTTCTTTTTTGAATTTAAATAAACAAGAAGGAGAAAAACAGAATCTTTTATTTTAGTATTTATTGCCTTGCATACTTTTAGGTACTACTACAAAAGGAATTACCATTAGATATTGCAGTTCATTTTTAAATTATTATGAAAATAATTTTCTTATCTGGTAACATTGTGAACTTTGTAAATTCTGTAAATTCTATTCCCGTTTCTTTCTTTCTCATTGTTTTGAGTCAAATTTCAATTGTTTTTTCAACAAAACATCAATCAACATAACCTAGAAAAATTAAATATTTTTCTATCTTTTTTTTTCCTGTAAAGTGTTGAAGTGAAGTCAGATGTAATTTTTAAAGTTATTTCGTTTTACAATAAATTTATTCTTTGTATAAGAACAAAAAAAGAAAGATAAAGAATTAAGAATTTTTCTAATTGAAATTCAATAAAATTGAATGAATAAAAATGTATAAAAAATCAAATAATAAATCACCGCCGAAAAATAATGTCGGTTTTGTTAATTTGTTCGATTATGATATCATACAAAGTTGGAGAAGGATTCCAATATGCGGAATTTGCAATCAAGAATATACAGTTAATGGTAAGTTTTTTTTCATTTTCAATTTTTTTGGTAATTAATTTCATATTAACAAAAACATTTTGCCATTGTACCTTGCTTCTGTGATGTTTTTGACAAACATATGAACATGATAAAATGTGTGTGTGTGAATATGTTTTATGCTCCGTTACATCTTTGTGTGGAGTAATGTGTTTGTGCATCAAACCGGCTTTTTTTTGTTTTCACATTATAAAAATATTTTGTTGTGGCCTGTGGATCATTATATGTATTATGTATGCATGTCAGCATCAATTGATGCAGAATACAACTGAAGCAGTTATTTTAAAAATAAATTTAAAAACGACCCACTGGAAAGTGTGATATTTGTTCATGTATTGTAATTCTGTAATGCATGAACAAGGAAGGAGCCCCATTTGCTGTCTTCACTAAAAAATTGTCTGATCACATTTACAAAAGTTGAAAAGAACATTTGGACACCTTATCTTGAATCTAAATCTTTTTTATAGGAATTTAAAAAAAAAAAAACACTCTTTCATTTTATGATGCTAATTTTATTTTCTAAAATGTGTCTCCTCAAACTAAAACTCAAATAAAAATAAAGTGTTCAGTCATCAATTAACTGATCGCATTTATTACGTTTGCTTTTACTATAATAATTCAGGATTGTTACCTCCCACATAGTCACATCCCAGTTTGAGTCAAATAAAGACCACTCGATTGAAAATGATGTTTTGTAAGAATTGGTCTACTCTCTACTCAGATCCTGAAAAAAATTGAGTACCTACACCTATGATTACTTGTAGCTTTTTTTTTTTTTCTAAATTAACTAAATTAGTTGTAGATATTAATTGTAAGACACTACTACAATATTTAATTATTATTTTAATTTAATAAATTCAATTTTTTTTTTTTATTAATTTACAGTACGAAAAATTCGATTACCAATTATTCTTGATTGTTTTCATGATGTCTGTGACAAATGCATTTTTCAAAATCGTCAAAATCATATTATATGTCCAGAATGTAATAAAAAAACATTATTTAGTCGTCCAGTACGTGAAAAAAATGAATATAATTATAATTTAATTGGTATAATATCATATATTGAAAATCAAATGCAATATGATATATCATATGGTTCATCTAAAACACAAGATAATTCAATTAATAATTATAATGGTCAATATGAATGTATTGAATGTAATAAAGAATATACAAATCAAATTTGTATACAATGTAATGTTGCATATTGTAAAAATTGTTTTCAAAATGTTCATAGATTTGGTAAAGCATTACAAATGCATACATATACATTAATTTCAACAGAAAAAATAAATTATCTTTCAAATGAGAAATTTCATAAGAAATGTTTTAAACATAAAAGATTTATTGATCAATATTGTACTGATTGTAATCGTACAATTTGTTTAATATGCATTCCAGAAAATCATAATAATCATAAAATATGCAGTATTTCAGTTGAGGTAAATTATATATATACATATTTTCGTATTTTTAACAGAATTATAATAATTTCTCATACATTATATAATTTATTTAACTAATGTACATTTCGATTGAAAAAAAATTTGTATTTTATTTATTTTACTTGTTTTGTTTTTTCAATACAGAATCAAAAATGTTTACCAAAAGCTTACTGTTTGATGGAAACTTTGAACATGGTTAGAAATCAAAATAATAATGCGCAAAAGGTAAGTTGAAAAGAAAATTTATACAATTTATAATATGATATTATTTTGAATATTTTAATAAGTAAGTTTTTAAGGATTGTTGATGTTATGTTAAGTCGACTAGTGGACAGATATATGTAGATGCATATATCTAGTTTTATTTTTATTTTTCTCAGAATCACATTTCTTAACAATTCTAGAAGTCGGTTTTTGAATCTACTTTCAAACGTAGAATTGGTATATGGCTTATTTCCAATGTTCTCTTAAATGTTTCATTTTTTTTTATTTGTGAAAAATCTTTGGCAATCTACATATGTAAGTATGTTAAGGAAATTAGGAATATTATGCCCTTCAAATAAGATAACTGACCATATTACTGTACACTAAGGTTTATTTGCAGATTTAAACAAGTTTTACCAACACGTATTTCAAAAAAAACTTGCAATTTGTTTTTTATAAGAATTTTCAACTGTTATCATTGTAAAAAGCTTTGAATTATATCTTGAAATAATGAAATTTATGTTAATTTTTAAGTTGACGGTAGTAGGACGGTGTACAGTAATATGGTCAATTACATTATATAGTTAGCTGTAAAACAAGGAACTTGTAAATCACATGAATTCTATCTTAGTCTTATTAATTGAAATCTTAAACTCCTATTCACATGACTCTTATTTCTTATGATTTACGAAATCTCACTATCAAACAATATTTTTATTTTTCCACATAACCTAATTTTTTTCCTTCTGTAAGTCAATACTGTACTTCGGATGAATGTACAGTAAAAGGATATATTCTTACTATTCAACGCACTTTAAAAGAAAATATTTGAAAAAAAAAGGAATTTTCTTTAATTTTTATTATTTTTAGTTAAATTTATTTAAAAACATTTTTAAATTTTTACAAAGAACAATGTCAATTAATATTTGTTTTTTTTTTTTTTTAACATCATTAAAAATTAATGAATAAAAATAAATTATATAAAATCATATATAAAATTAAAACTACATTGACATATTTTTATACACATTCATTAATAATCATAATTTATTAAAATACAATTTACATCACAACAAACATATTATAATTTACAAGATAATAAAAAAAAACTATTAAATTTAAACAAAATTTCTAAATTTCAGTCAAATCTTCCAAAATTATGATAATCCTTTTTTTTTTTTTTTTGTAAATTTTCACTACGTTTAAAATAAAAAAAATTTTGTTTTCTTTACATTTTTTTTCCTTATTTTGAAATGGCAAGAATTTTTTTCTTAAAATTACAATTTGTAATTTTTTATGTAAAAAAAATAAAATCAATAATAATTTAATTTTTCTTAATTTCGAAAATTTCATGACTTTTAAAAATAAATTAAAATTAATTCAAAGAGGAAATTGTAAAAAAATTAAAGAAAAATAAAAAAAAAAAAAACAGAAAGAATAATTTAAAAATAACATCTAAATTAAATATGTTGAGGATATGTTTGATCTGGAATTAAATGACCTGAAGTACCATCTGTTTTAATTTCGATAACTTCAACTTTTTCACTTTCTACACTTGTTCTCATTTTTGTTATTGGTGTACTAGATGAAATAATTGATGATGGTGATGAAAATGGTGATCCAGTTGATGTAACAATAATTGGTTTTATTGATATTAATTGTTCTGTACTAGATTGTTGTGTATTTATTGTAGACATTGCTATTGGTATTCCAGTATCTATACTACCAGGATTCTCTTCAAAATTTTCATTATTATCTGATGATGATTTTAAATTATTCTTTTCAGAATTTTCTGTTGAATTTTGTGTATTTTCATTGCTTTTTTCAGTATCTTCTTTGTCTTCCTCATCATCATCATCATCATCATCATTACTACTATTTTCTTCAGAACTATGCTTACCTTTTTCTTTTTCTTTTCTCATTTTCTCTTCCATTTCTTTAAATTTTAATGCCAAATATCTAGAAAATATAATTGATAAATGATGTGGTTAAAATAGTTACTTTACAGATTTTCTAGTTCTTGTAAGAAAAACAAAAAAGTATTTTTAAAAATAAATCATTTTATTACTTATCAACAAGTGGTCCACTATAATCTTCTGGAAATTTTGGTGTAAATGGTAGAATATATTTATAAAGTCTTTCATTTAATACATAAAGTTGAGCTGTATTTGAACATTTAACATTAAACCACCAATCACATGTTAAGGCAACCTGTTTGATAATAAAGGAATAAATTTTTAATTTCTATTGAAACAATTTTTATAAAAATCCATTTAAAAAAGGGAAAAGTAAAGTTACATAATATGTAATTGGTCATCTGCAAAAGTGTACATAAAAGGAAAATAAAAAAGTTTTTTAAATTAAATTCTCTAACCCTTTAACAATAATTAACTGTAAATGAACATTTTACATAAAATACAATTTATTGACCTGATATTTTGCCTCAAGCATAATAGATAGGTTTTTTTTTTTTTTTTCACTTTTTATTTCAATTAAAAGCATATTATATTTCCTGTGAATGTGTATGTGTTTGTCATATGAATATAATTTTATTACAAAGTAAGGTATTGATTGATTAATTGCATTTTGTAACTCTCTTAATGCATTTTCTTTGTAAAATACATATGTACATAAATGTGGGTAGATACATGAAATTAATTTTTTATCAACCATTACAATCAATAATTATCATACCTGACTGAATATGGTTCCGTTTGGACAGAGAAATGATGCTTGTCCACCATTTAGATCACAGTAATGCCATACTTGACAATTAGTTTCTGGATCACCAAAGAAACCTTTATAACGTTGTTCTTTACAATTAAAACTTGTATGAGGTATTTCAGCTAATGCAGGATAATCAATACCAGGTCGTCCAGAATTTGGACCTACAAAAAAAAAAAAAAAAAAAAAAAAAACAGAACAAATACAAAAAAATATAAAATTTTATATTTTATTCATTGAACATTAATTTCTCATTAATAATAACAGTTTTCAATTCTCTGTATTCATTATATTTCACCTGGTTCTGATTGTGGAGGTGGTGCATCATCATATTCATAATCCTCGTCATGATGTTGTGGTGGATTTTCAACAATCGTTTGAGATTGTTTTAAATTATTTAGAATTTTAATTAATGTTCGAATTGAATTATCAATATTATCTGGAGTAAGAGTTTGTGGTAAATGATTACTTTCTTGTAATTTTTTAAGAATGTCCGCTAATGAACTACTTTTAAAATCTGGTAATGGTTTTTCATTTACAGGATATGTAAAGGGGGTAGGTGATGGTGACAAAGGTTGTGGTTGTCGTGTTGGAATTACAGAAGGAACTGGTTTTGTTACAATAATCGGTTTATATCTTTGAGAAGGTTTTAATTTTAAAGGTTTTTCAGATGAATAATATGAACCATATGTTGGTTTAAGAGTTGTTAATGCTGGATGATAAGTTGTTAGTGTGGGTGGAGGTACTTGAGTAGTTTCAGTTAAATGTTGTCTAACCATTTGAGGTACAATTGTTGGTTTTTGAATATAGACAGGACGTTTTTCTTGTTTGTAAAAATGTTGATTGGCTGATGATGATGATGCAATAGGTTTTAATCGTTTAGATTCAATTGATTGATGATTCATCAAAATTGGCCCGACAGATGATGCTATAATTGGTGGTGGTCTAGTTGAAACATGAATATTTGCTGGAATTTCAATTATTTGCTGATGTTGTCCTGGTTCAACATATTCAATATAGTTTTGTCTATGAAATAAATAAATTATTTTAAATTATCGAGTATCTCTTATACAAAAAAGAGAATGGACTTACTGATTTTCATGAACATGATTATTTTGTTGTTGCGCTTGTTTATATTCATTTTGAGTGTATACTGGTACTGGAACTAATTTTTTGTAATCAATTTTTTCTGGATCTTCTTGATATAAAATTTGATTATCAGGTAGAGGAGCAACAGTAGAGCTAACAACTATGAATTGTGGTGAAGGTGATTGAGATACAATTGGATTTTGATATTTTTGTTGCTGATGTTTCTGTAGATGTTGTTGTTGTTTATGGAAAAGCTGTTCCTCTAAATAAATCACATATTTTTCTTCTGAAGTTAATTGCCTGTGATCTTCATGGCTTGGTGCGCGATAATTTATGGGTTGTGGATGTTTTGATTGAATTTGTTGTTGGCCAGGTTCAATATTAATTTCATTTAAAATTGGATAAAGTGGTCTAAAAATTTTGAGTTGTATGACAAATCATGAAATTTTTTCTTGAATAGAAATTTTTTACTTCTTACCTTGGACTAGATGCTGAAGATGTGTGAATTTGTGATGGTGGTAAATGTGATCTAGTATCATCTTCACCAGTATGCCCTTGGATAAAGAAACTAGGTGATATGTCACTATTTTGTGACGATGATGAATGTGATTTCGATTTCTCATTTTGAATTTCTGGATCAGGATAAACAATTGGAATAAAAGGACCTGGTACTTTATTTTCTGGTCTAAATGGTGATAGATTAAATCTTACTGAAGATTGTTTCTGTTGAGGCATCTGAAATTTTTATTTTTTCATTTTTTTTTATTTTTTTGAAATTTTGAATGATAATGACAATAAAATATTTGAATAAATGAAAATTACTTTGAAAATGGTTTGCTTGAATGAAATTGGTACAGATAAATGATCTTGATGATGATGATGATTGTTATTATTATTTGAAAAATGTTTATTAGGAATTTGATGTCTTGTACCGTACATGATACTATGAAACTGTTGTTGAGGTCTTTGAATTGGATATTTCGATGAAGCAAAAGCAGTAGTGGGTCGAACATTATGATAATTTTGCTGATGTTGTGGTTGAACATGATTTTGCTGTTGATTATATGAATGTGGATGTGATGCAAAAATAGTAATTACCTGCTTTTGTTGTGGTTGTTGATATTGTTGATTATTATTATTATTATTATTATTATCATTGTTATCATTGTTATGTGATTGCTGCTAAAAGTAAATGATATAAACGTGTTAATATTTTATAAATTCAATAATAATAATAATAGTTGAATGACATTGGAAAATTTATTAGATACACTCACTTCTGGCATATCAATTGTATAATATTGACTAATCGGTAATTCTCCTGGAACATAAAAGGTCATATAAGGAACTAATCTTCTATTACGATCAGCTAAACTAATATTAACATTATTTGAACTATTGTATGTTAAATAATCTTTATATAATGTTGCATTTCTTTTTCCTAAATCTGGTGATACTGTAATACCTATTGTATAAAGTGGTCCTGAAAAAATAAAAAAAAAATATAAAAATTGACATTTATCAATAAATTTAATAACAAAAACAACTAAAATAAAAACTTGATTAAATTCTCTAAAAATGAATCAAGTTAACATTACAATAATTTTCAAATAAAATAATATTTTCGGATTTAAAAAAATTTATAGTGACGAAATTTTAGATTTATCCTGTGTATTCAATTTAAAAAAAAAAAATAAATAAAAATTATTTGTAAAATTGAATACAAATTTTAAAGTTGTACATATATATATTTTCTACATTATTATTTACATATATTGAATAAATTTAAAATTTAAACAATTATCTCAAATGAAATCAGGAAAATAGAAAACATCTTATTCATGTCGGTCAGTATATAATGAAATTTTATTATTTGTAAAAAAATTGAATATGATTTTTTTTTTTTTGTAAATTATAATATTAAATTAGGAAAAAATGAAAAATAATAAAACGGATAGATTATCCATGGTGACAAAAGATATACCAAAAATTTTATCAAGACGAAATTTATATATTGAAAATACAGATATTGAAGCTTTAGCTGATCGAAGATATAAAATAGGAAAAAAAATTGGTAAAGGTAGTTATGCGACAGTTGTTACAGCTGAATACAAAGATGAATCTGATAATGGTGTAGAATTGGCTTGTAAAATAATTGATAAAAGTAAAGCACCATCAGATTTTTTAGATAAATTTTTTCCCAGAGAATTAAATATTTTAACAAAAATTTCACATCCGAATATAATTACAATTCATAGTATTTTACAACGTGGACCAAAAATATTCATATTTATGCGTTATGCTGAAAATGGTGATCTATTAGATTATATAAGAAAAAATGGTGCTGTTAGTGAACGACAAAGTAAATTATGGTTTATTCAAATTTTAAAAGCTTTAGAATATTTACATTCAATGAATATTGCACATAGAGATTTAAAATGTGAAAATATCTTATTATCAGGAAAAATGAATGTTAAATTAGCTGATTTTGGTTTTGCACGATATTGTCATGATGCAAAAGGTAAAAATATTTTATCAAAAACATATTGTGGTTCAGCTGCATATGCTGCTCCAGAAGTTGTTAAAGGTAGTCCTTATGATCCAAAAAATGCAGATATCTGGTCATTAGGAATAATATTATTTATAATGTTAAATGCAAAAATGCCATTTGATGATTCAAATATTAATAGATTATTAGAAGATCAAATAGAAAAAAAATTTTATTTTCGTCAAAAAATAGCAGAACGTATTACACAACAAGCAAGAAATACAGTTTGTATGTTACTTGAACCTGAAATAAGTGAACGTTGGACATTAGAAGATATTTTTAATAGTAAATGGATTAAAGATTCAAATATTTCAGATAATCATTTAACTCATGTAAAAACAATCGTTAAAGAAGATGAAGAACCTGAAGCAGAAGAAGAAGAAGAATACGAAGAAGAAGAAGAAGAAGAAGAAAATTAAAATATAAATCAAGATTTTTTGTTTTTCGTCATTATTTCATTCAACATTATCAAACATTTAGCTTTCTTTCTCATTCGTCATATATAGATTTCTTTCATAAATTTTGGAAACTATAAAATATTTCTACATTTATAAAATTTCAAAAGAAAATTAAATTCTTATTAAAAATTTTTATACAATATATATTTTTTATTTGAAATAAATTTCTTTATATTTTGTTCTCATAAACTAATGATTTAATACGAAAATATATCACGAAATTTGTCTTAAATGATTTAAAAGATAGTATGAATTTGAATTAGTAAATTATACCAGCGAATTTTCTGAAAGTTTTCTTTTATTTTAAAAGTCCAATGAGTATCGGGTATCTAGAAATTGATCTGCTTTTTAAAAACAAAACAATATTTTTATTTATTTTTTTAAATTCACAACTGGAAAAAATTGAAAGATTATTTTATTAATTTTAAATGAAATAAAAGCTTAAAGTAAAAGTAAACACCTTTTTTTTTTTATTTTGTTACATTTTAAAAGGTATAAACATAAAATAACTAACAATCTTATAATCTTTCAAACATGCTTTTCTTATGAATTTTCTACTTTCTTGTAACATATTTTAGAAATGAGTGCAATGAACTGCATTTTACAATGCACCCTCAAGGAATTTAAAAAAAAAAAAAACAAAAAAAAAACAAAAAGTGTTTGTTAGATCATTTAAATTCATTTATAGTTTTATACTTATTATGTACTTAAAGACCACCAACAGTTATACTGACAAAATAAATGAATTTTTTATGCTTTTGTTTATGTTTAAAAAGAGAAAATACATAAATCAAAAAAAAAACAAAACAAGTAAAAATAAAAAGAAAATGTACATACTATCTATTTGTTTTAAATATACATACGTGATATGTAGTATAAAATTACGATTCTAAAACTAAAAGTAATATATGATACCATGTTACTTACTAATGAAAGAAAAATGAATTGTGTAATCTGTAACGAACAATATTAAAATTCCTGTGTCCACCAACTATAAAACAAACATTTAAATTGAATATAATATATGTAGATATGTACATATGTAGTATGTTTGATCAAATGACAACAGGAAAGAAAAATTGTTTCACCTGCACGATTTTACGGTAGTTTCTTTTTTTTTTTTTCTTAATTTTAGTTAATTTTTACAAAAAAATCTTATTCATTAAAAATATCTATTTTCTTTGTTGTTTTTTTTTTTTTGATAAAAACAAAAGTGTTGGTAATAAAATATCTTTAATCTTTAATTAGAAAATGTTTACAATTTCAAAAATAACAACAACAAAAAAGTAGTATCATTTACCATTGATGTTTAATTGTTTTATGAAAGTAATTAATTTAAATCGAATTTAATATTTTCTTAACATTTTGTAATATTAAAATTGTCGATAAATTTATTATTGTATTTTCCGGCTAAAATATGTATGTAAATATAATTGTTTTTTTAAATCACAAATAAATCAATGTACTTAATCAGCTGTTTAAAGTTTGCATGTTCATTTTATAAACCCGTATATTATGATGATGAATACTATACAAAAATTTAAGTAGGTCTCAATAAACACGCGAATTTGAGAATTCTTTTTTTTTTTCTATCTGATTTTAAATCCTGTAATATGTTAGTTAACTTAGCGAATATGGTCAATTTATTATATAAATTTTATTCATAAGATACAAAAATAAGAAGGTGACACAAGAAGTTAAACACACACATTTGTGGTTAAGCTATAACAAAATTGAAATTGAAAATATATGTATATACGAGTATATAAATTTAAAAGAACGATAACAAAAAATAAGCAGATTCATTTTATTACATAATACAATATGTTCACCTTCATATGAGGATATACTTAAGTATACATGTACATATATTTTTATAACATGCAATGGACTACAATCATTAACGAATTGAAATTGGAATGCGTTCGGTTACCTTTAATGGATGAGATGCTCGAATGAGTACTGATATTTATGTTCGCAAAGATACAAAGTATCTATAGCATACGGTACGATAATATGTTTTTCGATCAATTTTTTTTTTTTTTGTGTTTCCTTTTTTTTTTACATAAATTTCATTAAAGTGAAAGTGAACGCAATTTAAAATTTAATTTTCACATAAAATAATAACCTAAAAAAAAAGTTAATGTAATCGAATATGAGTTAAAAAGATGATATTCAACATAATGAAGATTTTTTCTAAATTCTTACGTGTAGATTATGTACTGTTATGATTACGTAAAGCTGTTTTTGTTTTAAATTTGTATTTTCGATATCGAAAAAAAAAAATCCAATTTTATGCAAAAACGTACAACAGTATGATGCCATTAATCGTTAATTAAACGTCCCATATAATACACTCAAAATCAATCAAGATCTCATCATTTATTAATTTTTTTTTTTCCTCTATTTTTTGTGTATTTTAAATATGTACGAACGTAACTGGTATGATTGTAATCAAGTTACCATAAAAAGATTTTAAAAGTGCCGATAATACAATAAATACAATATTATCAATAAACGTAAATATTTACGTTTTATAAAAGTATTCGTACATCAATTGAATATCAATTTCATATTACAGATAATTTTTTAATCGACATTTAATAAGATTTGTTTTGTTAATTGAGGAAGAAAAAAAACATATGTACATAAATATTGTCTTATTCATATTATAAACAAGTCATGTTTGAAGATATTGACAAAGTCATAAGATTTATGTTAAATTATTTGTGATGTATAATAGGTAATTATTTATAAAATTTGTTGCTTTGTTGTTTCGTACACACATTGTAAAAAAAAATCTTTTTTTTTTTTAATCGAAAGTTTTTGGAGCAAAAATTACAGCAATTAAATTTCTATTTTATTCCTATTTTGAAATAATTAAAGTCAAACTAACCCAGGTTTTGTCGTTTTTTTTTGTTTTGTTTTTTTTTTTTGTTTTTTAAATAAAATTCAGTACCAAACTTTATCATAATACAAAAATATGCAAATCATTGTTTATGTAAAACAATAAAAAAATGATTTAGATAATTACTTTCTAAGAAAATTTAAAAATGTTCACACTACGTTACGTCTCATAAATTAAGTGATACAAAGTCAATGTCAATCAACTTTTGGTTTTGTTAAAGATATGAGTACAACTTACAAGAGTATCTATAGAAGCTTTGGTTTCGATTTTAAAAACTATAACAACAAAAATAACAGCAGACAGAACTAAAAGATAAATCCTTGTATCTTTATAAACGGTTTTTTATTGTCGTATTTAATTACCCCATCGTTGGCGCATGTAATAGAAAAAAAGATAGGGGAGGAGAGTAAGTGCTGTGCATGAACATTTCTATATTTTTTTTTTTTTTTCATAGAACTAAAAGTATCATTCTTGATTGTTAAATAAAAGATTAGAGAACAAAATTATGTAATAAAAGAATTTGTTATAATCTTGGAAATTACATAATCTAAATTAATTTTTACTATTTTTTTCTAATTAACTGTATTATTACATCCTTCATTTTATGTACCTATAAACAAATTCCAAATTACTAAACATATATTAAATGGTTGAAAAATTTCGATAAATTTCATAATAATACATACATATAGTATACAAGTACTATCTTAACTATTGTAATAAAAACAAATAAAATTAAATCTGATACTTGATGTAAAATTTTATTAAAGATACCTACTTAAAATTTATTAATAACATCCGTGTGTACTAGTTTATATGCAATATTACTAAAATTTATTATGAAGGACATTAAAAAAAGTGCTATAATGTTTATGTTTTTCATATTATACAAAATTGTAAATTGTAAAACTTCTTTTATATACATATACATATATACTTATCGTTATGATGACCGGATTACCATGAGAATATATATTTTACACCTGTTCAAAAAATATAATCATCATTATCAGATATATTGTTAATATGTATATTTGTATATATATTTTAAACAATTTCAAAATAACTACGAAAATATCTAAAAACTTTATAAAATAATATAGATACAATTTCATAAAATGTGCAATACATTTAACAAAATTCTTTGTTTAAGTTAATTTTCCAAACACGTTAATTATAAACTATGTATGTATAAGAACAGGTTATTGTTACGTGATATTCTTTTTTTAATTTTTATTACCATATTCAATATGCAACTCTATTTTGTATGATTATTATAGTAAATGCTCCCTAATAGCCAATATTGAACATAAATATTGTTTTTCTTCTTTGAATTATCTTAATAATATAATTATTATTAAAGTTTGTATTTGTAACATATTCTTTTGTTTTAATTTTTGCACTGAACAATCTTTATCTTTTATCTTCTTGCGAATATATAAAATTTTACAACAAAATTTATTTATAAATTTTATCAATTTTCAATATTTTGTTTACAAACTCATTTAATAATGATTATGGTTCATTATTTTATGTGATAAAATCGATTAATTTTCAAAATAATAATTTCTATTAACATGAAAACTTTTACAACACTCTTGTGTTTCAGTATTGAAAAAACGATTTGAATATTGAAAATTTATTGTATGTATGTGTATCATCCATATGTGTGTGTAGTATATGTAGAAAATCCGTGAACAAAAATGGATACATATAATTTTTGTCGTGTTTAATAAGTGTTTTTACTTAAATCTCAACAATAAAAGTTAGTTCCTTTAATGACACAATTTATTATTATGTATAGTCATTTACTTCATTGTTCTTGTTGAGGATATGAATTAAATTATACAACATTGCCTTTTTTTTTATTTTTTAAATGCAATCATAAAATAATTTACAAGCTAACTGCGGTCAATCAAATCGTGCAATACTTTAGGCACCATATCACTACCACCTCCATTACCACCATCACCTTCACTTTTTTTTTTTTTTTTTCTGTGATCGATATTTATGTGTGACCAATTTCGATCAAAATTAATTGCAAAATATTGCAATTTCCATATCAAGAAGGGCTGTATAGCATGAAATCGTGACAACTAATACCTCCTGTTTACTATTTTTTTTTTTTTTAAATGTCCACATTTTTTCTTCAGTAACAACATCTAAGTACTTTTTCTTTTTATTATACATATTAACAAAGTCTTGTTATTTTTTCTTTTAATCGTGTTACATCTCAAAAACTTACTCATTATAGAAATTACTAAAGACATGAATGAATGAATGAAATCTCCTCAAATCGTATATGTATATAATATTGACTAACACTCCTGCTGTGAGCAATGATTACTTTATCTGATGTACATATCTAGTATTTATTAGCACAAGTATCTCAAATTTCAAATAATATACTCATATAATTATATTTATTTTTATATAGCTACATAGATACTTTTTTTTTTGTTGGTAAATAAAAGCCACACTACCTTTGGGCTCAAAATAAATTTTTGTATTTTTGTTTTTTTTTTTTTTTATTGTTATCCAGATGAATGGTGTAAGACAATTGAACATTGTTCATTTGTTCATCATGAAATCAGTATATTATTATTATTTTTGAAGTTTTTCAATTTTTTGATCTTTTGATGACTTTTTAAATCGAATATTGAACTTGATCGCTCAAATTAATTTATGAGGTAATTCAGATCAAATAGTCACGTTTTCTTATTTAGGTATTTAACTATTAAAGTATAATAGGTATGACACATATCTTATTATTTGAAATACTTTTTTTTCTAACCATCAGATATGTATCTACATTATTAATAAAACACTTCATTTTGTTTTATGTATCTTTTTTTTTCGATTATATGTACATATGTATTATAAAAATTGCTGTCAAGGTTAATATTATTTTTGTGCTTGTTAGTACATTTTTTTTTTTCAACGTTCGTTAACTTCTTCCTGAGTAATTCACCTTGCACCAAATGTAAACTTTTTTTTCTTCTTTTATTTTAATCGGTTGTATTGTATATCAGAGTATTGAGCATATTGAGAAGAGATAGAAGAAAAAAAAACCACAGACCACATTAATTATAGATTTTTAAAGATATTAAATTAATTATAGCTTAAAAGTAAATAAACAAAAATTTCAAATATTTTAAAACAATCAATAGAATGGTGAATAAGAATATTTAAATAAATCAAGAATTTTTTCAACACGATCATTTTTTTTAAATTGTCACGAATTTAAGCTAGAAACAAAAGTATGGTTCTGATAGGATTTGCCTAAAGATAGAGGTTTGCATTGAACGGATTTATCAAATGAAAGTCAAATTGTTTTAAACTTTTCAAGGATTATTGAACCAAAATTTGCTTTTTAAAAATTTGATAATTGCAATGTAAAAGATCCATTTTATCATTAGTCACTTATGTTCTGACTTTCAAATCATTAAGGTCCTTCAGAAAGTACACGGACGTTCTATTTTATCATGTAACTAAAAATTCTAAAAATCTTTTATATTTCAAAAGGATTAACTTTGGAATATTTTTTTTCTCTCTTTTTCTTAAAAAAAAACGAATTTAATAAAAAATTCCGAAAATAAAATATGATTTATCGAAAATTCACATATTTCACATATCACACATACAGCATGCAGGAATTTGTCTCTTTTGCTTTTTATTTGGTTCATAAAGATTTTATAAAAAAAATATTATAAATTCCAATCGTAATTACATACACACGTACGTATATGCACTCCTCGTATGTAGTTAATTTTCTATCATTATTTATTAGGTACTGCATATGCAATATTTATCCATCCTACAGATATTAAAGAATGATTAATTTAACATACGTTTTTATGTGAAAAATTTCAAAAACTCAAAATACATAACATTAACATCATTCATGATGCAACATAAATAAGTAAATGCACTTTGAAGAAAATTATTTGTAGTTGGTTTGGTGTATCATTTAATCGATATCCGTAATACCAGAAATCTTTATGATTATATATACAAAATGATCTATAAAACTGAGCAATAGTTCGTGAATGGACAATGTTAAAAAAAAAAAAACTATACACGTACTCGAGAAATATTCTGCAATAATTAAACAACATGATCATTTTAAATCATACTTTTTTTTCATATACATATTTATAAATGCATTTACAAAATGTATCTATCTATCTATATTACAATTTTATTGAAAGTATAGATATGTATGAAAACAATAACATATTAGATGAATAATATATATATAAGTATAGATGTATACCTCCTCTGTATATATAGATCTTTTGAATTTGCAATAATAAATTTATCGCCTATTTTAAATCAAGATCGTGTTATGACCAACAGTGCAGAACAGTAACAAGATGATATTAAAATTGCATTATAAAATTGAATGACGTCGCATAAAAACAACATGAAAATAATACTTTTGTTATTATGTGTATTATTTTTTTAATCTATTGTTTATTATTATTATTTTAAAATATATGAGATAAATTAAAATTACAGAAAGTAATCAAAATCGAATGCTTTCAAAATAAAAAAAAAAAAAGTGAAAATCATAATGGAATTGAAATTTGTTTTCTAAGACTAAAAATGGTAATAAGGAATTAAAAAGGAATTTCGAAATGTTTTTTCATAACAAATGCGTGAAGAAATTTCTATATATACATACATTATTTTATTTTATGGAAAGTATTAAATTTTTGCTATATATTTCATCTAACTACTTTTTAAAATAATATTATACAGAGACTGAAAAGAAAAGAAAGAAGAAAAAAAAAACGTAAACAAGAGATTTCAAATGAATGTCTCTAATTGCAATTTTTGACAAATATAGCCATGACACAATTTTTTAAATTATTAATCATGATATGAGAATAATGTCATTTTAAATTTTAATTACTTTGATAAGTATACCTATTTGATACATGTCATATGAAACATGTTGTATGTCTACTATGTATATAGTTGTTGACATTGTAATTACATTTTTAACACATAATATTTAATTATTGTCTTTTTTTTTTTTCTCATATGTTAAAGAGATCACAAAGTCAATTGAAAATGTTTTTATTTCATACTCCTATTGTTTTTTTTATCTATTATTTTATTGTTGAAAATTTAAAATAATCCATACTTTCCTTTTGTCCTAATTAATTGCTTCATGTTCATTTTAGATAGTTTGAATCACAGAATTGAAAGAAACAAAAAAACTTTCAATTTCAACTTTTACTTTTTTGAGGTATGCATTTTTTTTGGAAATTGTGAGAATATGATTTATTTTTAATAAAAAATTATTTAAAAGAGTAAAAAATTTCAAAATCCTTATAGCTTTGAAACCTTTAAGATACAATTACTCGTACCTATACGTAAAAATTCAAAATCTACATAATTTATTAAAATTTCGAAATTGTTGTCATTTATTTATTTTTATGTCCTAATACTCTATAATAAAATTAATTGATCTTAAATAAGAGACCATCAATATTTTTCAATTTCCTGCAAAAAAAAACTGTCAGAAACTAGACGAGAACAACAGATTGATTTACTGCTTTAAAACTGTCTTTTATTAGATACATTAAACAAAATAATAAATATATATTATAGGTACTCGTATATGTAACGAAATGAATGGTAAATTTTAGAATAACAGAAAATAAGTATTATTATTATTTTATTTCTTGGTACATAAAACAAACATTTTTTTTATACATATTTCTGCATGTTTAAATGGCATTGACGCAACTCTCTTTTAAATACAATTTGTTGGTTTTGTTATTTTGTTTTAAAATAGTAAAAAAAAAACAAAATAAACTTTATTATAGACAACACATATTTTACAAATTTAACAACGAAAACAAAATGGATTCATGCGAAAATCGTGAATTTTGTTAGGTTGTTGCAAACTGTTATTTAATCGTAATGCCATCAAGCTCCTTTTAGTGGTTTGTTTTTTTTTTTCTTCTTCTTTAGCACAAATATTTTAAATGTGAGAAATACGAGTATAAACGTTTCTTTTATACCATAATTTTCTTTTTTTTTCTTTTGTTTTTTTTTTCAATTCAAATATATAATTTATATTTCTATTTAAAAATTACCTATTTAAATTCGAAAGCTTTGTTGTATGTAAGTAGTATTTTGCAAATTACATGAATCATCTAAATGCACATATAAATTACAGAAATATTTTTGAACAAAAAGAGGATAAATAATTCGTGAACTTCTTATATATTTTCCATAAAAATACTTTTACGCAATATTTTTTTGTTGTTTATCCTTTACCCATTTTTCCTATTAATTAAAAATGAAAAATACTATTACAAAAAAGAAATTTTCATTTTCTATAGATTGTAGCAAATCATTATCAACCTTTAACACCTTTAACATAACGTTTATTGTAATAATAATTAAATGTATACAATATTTATAAATATTGTGTTTAATTTACTTATGGCATTTTATACATATAGAGAAATTTAACTAAACATTAACTAGATTTTCTTGAAATGATAAATTCATTATTATAAATCTGGACAAAACAGCTTCATTATTTTGTGAAAAAGTATGAAAAAAAAAAAAAAAAAAAAAGAGGACTTAAACAAGATAAATATAATCTGAGATATGTGTTTATAATTTTATTTTATAACAGTTTATGTTTAGTAAATTTCACATATAAGTAAACTAGACAAAATATCATGTTTGACAAAAACCGACCAACCTGTTAAACTGAATTAAGTGAATTTAAAAAAAAAAAACAAAAAAGAAATGTATTAAAAATGAAATATATTTTGTACAAGATGTTTAGTTATTGAAACAAAATACATATGTAATTTTATGTAATTTATCTTAATTATTTTGAAATACTTAAAAGAAAAAAAACGAAATAAAGAATCTCCTCAAGAATAACAGGATTCACTTTTTTGCGAAATCGCAAAGTAAGAACTTACGAGGAAAAAACCATATTTTTCCTTTAAAAACGCGCTTCTACCTTTAATTCCAGTCAACCGTTCAGTAATGGGACTTTATTTTCAAATCTTGTGTACTTAATTAAAATAAAGTGTTAAATGCAAACCGTTAATAGTTACTTATATCTTGTCAAAACAAAAAAGTAGAACTTTCTCAATTGAATTTTATTTTATCTCAACAAAAATATATATATTTTTTTTCATATGAAGAATATAGATACTTGTCAAACAAAGCTTTCCATCAAGATCAGATTTTATTGAAGATAAAAGAAAGTATCTAACCCACGGTATATTTACTAAATTATCGTAAAAATGTGAGAGTTGTGAAAAAAAAACAGCTTTGAAAATTACAAGAAATATAAAAGCCGATTGAATAGATAATTTAAAGTAAATTTTTAAAAAGAAAAAAGAATTTCTAAATTCAATGTTTTTTTTTTTTTATATTTCACAAGAAAGTAATTGCACAGAGAAATAAAAACAAAAAATCATGATATAAAAAATAGTTATTATTTGAAATAATCAATATAATTAGAAAAATAAAATATGGTATACATATCAATGTACATAAATATTAACCACAATGTCCATGTGCTTAATTACAAAAATTTAAAACTAATTGTTATGAAGTAGTAGCATACAAGAAATCTCACTTGTCTAATTAGATTTTATATTTCACACAATTTATTTATATACAGGCAAACATAAATATCAATTTTTTAAAATTAAGATTGAAAATTTGTTGAAATGCAATCGTAAAAAATGACAACGTAAAATTGCAATTTATACATATATGTATGTAGATATTAGAAATACATATGTACATATTGCATGTGATTACTTTTAAAACTACAACCTACATGAAATTTATATTCTGCGTAGCAAGTGAAAGGATTTTTACTTTTTTATTAAAGAAAATTGAAGATATTGAGTAAAGATGTAAGAAACAGTTTGGTTAGATACTTGTATCTAATAGTCAATTATCTAATGGATATAGTGACAGGCACGTGACAATATGACAAAATCAATCAATGGAATTGAAATTTGCAATAATTGCTAACAACTAGCATTAGAAAATTATATTGTAAATAGAGTATTTAAAGTTTTTTTTCCTTAACTTTTTTTTGCTATTTTATTATTAGGAAATAAAATATAAGATTTATTTGAAAGGGTTTCAAAAGTAATTGAAGAAAATGTGTAGATTTCTTGCGAATCCACTTAAATATTTATGGTATTTCTATTTTATGCCTACATTTAGAAAAATAAAAAGTTTAGACATTAAAATTCTGAAATGTAGAAAATTTTGTTTTTCAATCATTTTAACAATATTTTATAAAATTTCTAATACATTTAATTTTATTATATGATCTCAAGGGATTATAATACTTTACGTCATGTGTATGAGAATTTTTATAGTTGTACTCATAAATCAGAAAAAAAAAGACATTTTGAGGGTGGGTACATAACATTTTTTAATGTTTTTATTCTAAAACTTTAAAGTGCTTGTTTTTTTTTTTTTTTTTTTTTGCTAAAATCTTTTAAGATTTAAATTTAAAAATAAACAAAGACCTTTGTTTTATCACATAAGAATTATGTGAAAAATAAATATGTAAACCCTCTATTTACATCAATATACCTTTTTATTTTTATTGTTACATGTTTTTTTTTCTGTGCAATAAAAAAAATAGATACAGTAATAATAATTAATTTTTTTTTTACAATAGATATACATTTAACCTCAAGGCTTAAAATTTTGTAATACCAGACATCAAAATACATACTGTAATAATTCAATACATATAATACTATCATTCTAAATTCATAACTTTTATTATATCTGAAAATATTTTTTTTAACAATCTTTTTTTCATGGTTCTTGCACTAAATAACAACAAAATACATAGTCTGAATAAATGAGAAAAAAAAAAGCAACATATGATTTACATATAATCATTAAATGCTTCGAAGCACATTATTGTCCACAAAAAAAAAAAAAAAAAAAAAAAAAAAAAAAAAAAAAAAAAAAAAAAAAAAAAAAAAAAAACATTGGAATTTGATCTAATTTACCTCAACAACAGGTGAATAGATTCTTCATTTTAACTTTAAATTAACTAAACTATACATCGTTCGTATATTACTTCAAATAAAGTATATATAAATCAAGTTATAATGGAATGTATTAGTACGTTTTGAATGCCGCATTCCTTTTGTATATCAGATTTGCAATAACTTTTAAATACATGATGTTGTCCATTTAGTGGGCATAGATTTGTCAATATTAAACGACCATTTCATATATGAAAGATCATAATCATCATAGAATAGTTGGAGAGTCTCAAGACCATTTATGAACTTCATATGAAATACATATGTATGTATGTATGTAGGATGCATTAATCAATATTTGAAGTGTATTAATAAACATACAAAATATGATTATAACCTCTATTGGTAACAATTATATACCTTGTGGCGTTATAAATACGCGAATTATTTCTATTTTTATTTCTTGTATGTATGATATGTAATTGTATTTCAATTTAATGCAACGAATGAAAGCAGGAATGAAAAGTAAGGACAAAAGTTTAATCTGGTTGAATGGACAGGTGAAGCGTATGAATTTATTAGCATCATAATATGTGAAGTATATATTAGACAACTCTCCATAATATCTATAATGATATCGATATTATATTGTTATATTTTATTTCATATATATACCCTGAGGGTTTACCAATAAGTCTTCTAATTATAATGAAAAAGTGAAAATTTACAAGTGTATGAAACTTGTTTCATTTATTGTGTTGATTTCTATTATTATAGATTATTACTTTTATTACAGTCATTTTATGAATGACTTGGTGCACATTAATGTGTTTTTTTTATCTATCTTGTATTTTTTTTATTACGATTATTTTCATAATAATTTTTTTTTAACACACATATTTAAAAATTTACAGTATTAATTTACAATTCATTTTATTTTACATAGCGTTCATATAAAATCTAGATTAAATTGAACTTTATTTTATTGCTCCAAATAAATGAATTTTAGTTATTGTATTTTGAAAAAATCATATTTGTTTTTTGAATTGAAGCAGGAAGTTTTTAAAGATTAAAAATATTACAATATTCAATTTGAATGTTCTGTGTTCAAAACAGTATGGGCTGTAAAAAAAAAAAAAATTAAATAGAAAACGCGGAACTAATATTTGTTTCCGTTGCTTGTTGCGTTGTCAAATTTTAATTAAATTCAGAAGAAGAAAAAAAACAATTTTGTAATTTTTTTGTTTTTTTTTTTCTTTTTGAAAAGAATTAAGCCTTATACGTGATACATTTTTTGAAATTTTCTAAAATAGATAGCTTATTCCCAAACACAGTTTTTTTTTATTAATTCGACGTTAACCTCTTTGATTGCCAAAGAGCAATGGTATAGTGTAATAGCTTGGGCTTTTCTTATAAGAAGCAAGTCTATTTGGAGGCTTAAAGGGCCATTGTGAATGTCTTTTGACATGTTACATTCCAAATGAAACTAGAACAAAATATATATTTTTTTTAATGATTATGCTGTTTTTCTTTAAACGTGTGGTATTTCTCGAGCATGTACTAAAATTTCGTCTAGTATACAAGGAGTTAAGAATCTATTCCTAACTTTCAATTAACCAACTATATATTATGTATCTCATGCTTACGTATTTAAAATGATACAAATAGAACTCACAGTTACTTTTTTAAAATTACATTCATGTTGTAAATTCGAAGGTAGTTTAAAAACTGATGTATGTATTTACTCCCACCTTAAATAAAATTAATTTTTTATATCAGAATTGTAGTCAACTATTGAAATAATTTTGATCTATATACATATAACATAACACGCACCTGTTAATCAGAACTTTTCATTCCTCGGCCTATAAAAACACTAAGCTTTTTGAAATTCTAAAAATCTTACTTAATTTTGACAAATTGTAAAGATTTCTATTTTTAAATGCAATTTGTTATTATTATTTATTTATTTATTTTTAACAAAAGTATATATTGTGAAAATTCTAAATATGAAAGTCATCAAAAATAATAAGTAATTTAAATTTATTTCATGATTTTAAAAAAGCCTACTTGTTCTTCCATGAAAACCAGGTTCAAGAAATAACCTTCAATTTGAATTTCAAGTACTAATTTCACAATTAAGATTTGTATAGTAAATCATGGTTCATGAAAATTTCGAAAAAATTATGTTTTTTTTCTCTTTTGCCATTTATATTATATATGGTGCAAATTTTCCGGTCTAACGATAATTTTTTTTTCTTCTCATGTTCATCTTATAACCGTCATCATTATTATCATCATCATCATCCTACAAGCTTTTAAAATTGTTCAACATAAAAAAAAAATATTTTTTTTTTTATGTGCGTAAAAATAATTCGGTATTGTTATAATTTTAACATGTTGTACCTGTACTTATAGTGATTCATTTTTTATTTATTCTATTTTTTTTTTGTCTCTGCTAGGTTTTTCTTTTTGTTACATTATACATTTTCTCCACTGTTGACATTCATTACAAGTACAATTACATTACAATATCTACATACATTACCTACCACAGGTGGTTTTTGTTTCCTTTCAGTTTCAAAATATAAGTTTAATGGCAAGATATTTTTATTTTTCTGCTTCTTCTTTTATTTTATTTTTTTTTTACTGTTAATATTACAATATTTTTTTTATTTTTTAAATATTTTACTCTACATAAAGCCACAGACTAAATTAATACGGTTGCCAAGATGAAATATAATAAGTAAAATATGGGTAAATTTAATTTTTTTTAAAAAAAAAAAAGATTGTTAGCTTTGAAACCTTTAAAAGAAAAAAATTGTATACCTTTTAAAAAAAAAAATTAATAAAACCCAAAAAAAAATTAGATATACCTAAATTGATTAAAACTGTAATTTATTATAATTTTTTTATTTCAAATATTTTAAACTATTTTCTTTTCTTTTTTTTTCTTTCTTTCAGGTAAGTTTACGAAAATAATT
This sequence comes from Bombylius discolor, assembly GCA_939192795.1. Taxonomy (NCBI): domain Eukaryota; kingdom Metazoa; phylum Arthropoda; class Insecta; order Diptera; family Bombyliidae; genus Bombylius; species Bombylius discolor. The sequence goes on along the minus strand of OW584241.1, from coordinate 12,046,824 downwards.
TAATTTGTGTTCGATATTAATATTTAACCAATAAACGGGAATATTAATTTAAAAATTTGAAATCAATCATATTCCAAAGTAAGTAGAAAAAATATATTTTTAAAATTTCATTAAAGTATTTTTGAGGTTTCTTTTTTTTTTTTTTGTATGTGACATAAAAATAATACGAAATGTTACATTTACAAGGTTTACAAAAGACGATCGGTTATGGAATAATCAATTTATTATTGTTTGAATTGAAATTACATAATTTTTTTTACTGAATTTATTAAAGCTTTCAAGTACTTTTTTAGAAACTTAAGCAATCAATGTAATAAATAAAACATTAATACACCAACTAGGATTTGTTTAGTAGAAGTTTTTCCAAAGAATATCATCTCAAAATTTCAACTTCTTACTCCCACAACAAAATTTTTTTATATGTAAAAGGTGTTTATATAAGTATTATTGTTAGAATTATTCTTCGAAGCATAAAAGTTTTTTTTTTGATTTTTCATATATAAATATTTCAGACAGTGTTAATGATTCTTCAATGAAATATTTTTGTAGAAAAATAAAGTATTGTAGGTTGATTAATTATTATTTATCATTTCTATAAAATTTGCTTTCAATAAACAATTACATACGAATGATGATCGAATGTATACAGAAAACCAATATAACCTGTTAATAACAAAATAATATTGATAATTGAATATCTATTAACAAGAAAAAGCTATTTAAAAATGGATTTTTTTTTTAAATTACAAAGTTTCACAATCGATGAACAGTTATTAAAATATCAAGTTTAATTATATTTAAAACAATTATAATTGTAATTATTACTTATATACCGTTTGATTTTTGTATTTTTTTTTTTTTATAAATACGTGTTCATATGAACTTTTTAATTACATTTTTAAACTGGTATTTAAAAAAAAAACAACAACATACAAAAAAACCCACTAGATACTCCAATACAGGGTGATTTTTTTCCAACGTGTAAATATTGGCACCATGATATTGTTCAGACTATTTCATAGAAAAAATTGTACTGGCGAAAATTTATTTAAAAGAACACAAAACCGTCTGTAACTTTTTGTACACCCTATATATCATATTTTTTGTTAATTGATAGGTAATAGAATTAGCTTTTGTTTGGAATATCGCTTATTGTATGTATGTAATAATTTCATTTAAAAGATCAAAATTTATGATTTTATTTTTTGAAAATTTTGTGAATAAATTGGATTCCTGAAAACAAAATTCATTGGTGAAAATTTTTTTTATTTACATATTTTAAAAGACAATAATGTCCGCTATAAAACAAACAAAATCCGACCCAAGATCTCCACCCTGTATACCTATTTTCAAAGTATCTTCATTATTAGTAAACAAAAATAAGAAGGTGTGGACTACTTAGTTAAGTTAAAAAATAAGAAAAAAGAATAAAAACAAACCTTCATCATGAATGCCATTACAATATTTTTACTACAAAAATGCATTTAAAAAAATGCACTTTATCTAGTATTTTTTTTTTTTTGTTTTTTTTAAATTCATCTTTATTCTATTGTATCAAATCTTGAGATACTACAATATATAAATTTAAAAGAAAAGAAAAAATTAATAAATAAAAAAAAAAAACAAGGTTATATTCCGTTGAATGATCTTGTGAAATCGACAGTTATGGTACAACTTCTTAATATACATACTACAGGAACTGGTTAGATTGGCAAGTTTATAATATATAAAGCTAGTTTACTATAAAGCAAAACAAGCACAAATATAATTGAATAAAATATAATAAGAAAATTATTATAAACGATTTAAAATTTCAAAGTGAAAACTTGTTTTTTTCTTTTTTAATTTTTGTTTTTTTTTTTTTTTCTTTCTTTTTTGTAAATTGCATTAGAAATTCAAGTTCAATTTTCACTACGTGTGATCGATTAAATTTGAAAGAAAAAAAAAACTAGTTTTACCTTTTTTTGTTTTCTTAACGTTTTTCATTTTTTTTTTTCCCTAGAAAATCAATTTTCTATATTTAATTAAATTCGCAACCTTGAAAAAAAAAGTCAGGTGATTAACTAGCGGACAGAAGATAATCAAAGAAGAAAGAAAACTCAACAACAAAAAAAACAAAAACAAAAAAAAAATACAGAAAATAAATATCCATTAAATTTTCCTACTTAATCCTTTTTTGTTTTTTCTGAATAAATTGTTTAAGAAATTTATTCACCACATAATTAATTTAATTTATGAATTGGTCCCTCTGCAATATTATAAATAAAATGAAATATTTTAACTCATCATTATCATCATAATATTTTCTCTAATCTTAACAAGAATATATTATATTTTTCAAATAATACACGTATATACGTATATGTACATATGTATATGTATGTAATATTTTAAAATCTAAAACAATTTTATTTGATTTTCAAAAGTGAAGCTGCATTATATGCACCTTCATTTTATACATTTATGCACATCAATAATAGATACATACTAGTACATACATATGTGGTTATGAAATAAGAATCAATTTTATTTGTCATCACATAAGTGGATAAAATTTATACGTGTATCTAATTTTTTTGGTTTGTTTTTTTTTGTTTTGTTTTTGAGGTATATCAAAAAACTATACATATAATTTAATATAACATGCTTATATATGTAGATATTTTAGAATTTTATATAATACGAGTATATGCACAAAAAAAAGCAAGTTTAAACTTAAAACAAAACAAAAAAAATATATATATATCATAAAATAAATAAAATAATATAAATTTTGAAATATAATATAAAACAATTGAAAGATGAATAATATAAAACTGAATGAAAAACACAGATAAATATAATATTTCAAAATGAATTGTACATAGTGATTAGCATACAAAAATCCCGAATACGTGCATTAAAAACACGAACCATAAAAATATTTTATCATTTCTATGAAACAGAAAATAAAATCAACGTAGACATAAGGATCTAAGTTAAAACCTGTGAAAATTTTATGATGATGGAAAATCTTTCTTTGTTTTTTTTTTATTATTATATTTTATACCTACATGTATGTAAATATGGTATGTATGTATGTATGTATGTATATATTATTTATTTATTTATTTTTTTTTTTTGGAAAATTTAATTGTCATCCATGTGCCATATCCACGCTTTCCATTCATCATCACGAATTACCAATAAGTGGACAATGTGAACAAAAATCTACTACATACAGTTAGTTAGTTAGTTAGAGTTATATATCTACATACAAATATTATATTTTATACTACATATGTAGTATTTGTGTATGTATATAAATCATCATCATTCTTTATGATATGCCATGAGAAACAATGATGTACCTGTTCATAAATTGGTTAATTCTCTAAAAGAAGAAAAGTGAATATTTAGAATTGTATTTCTATATTTGTTGTTATCTGTATCTAATCTATGAGTATCATATCTACTTTTATATATATTTATTTTACTTTTTTTTTTCTGTATTGTTGTTGTTACTCATAATAGCTAAAAGCAACATAAAATATAGTTGAAGAGTAACATAGAACATAATAGTATCAATTTTTAGTATATAAATTTATATAAACAAACATACATACATATATGTGAAATTGATAACCATCCTTTAATTTAGATTTCTCTCTCTGAAACTTCACATACATAACCAACAAATACCCTCTAAGCATTGTTTTGTATGTACATCGTTTTGGCTTAGATTCAATTCAGTCAGATATTGTCTATCTATCTAAATCAAATGATAAGAGAAAAATACAGATGATAACATAAAGGAATATATTCTATATATATAGGACTAAAAACAAACACCTGACTAAAAAATATTGTGTTGATTGGACTTGTAATTGAGAAAGGTGTGCTCAGAAAGTCGAATTAACTTACTATATATACATATATAGTATGTATATGCTATTATATTTTATAGAGAATCTATATGTTCATATATGTATAATATAGAAAAACATTGATGGACATTATAATTTGTGTACATATACTTGTACAACATAGACATTTATAAATATGTATATATTATCTTCTCATATTGTGTCAATCAGCATATTTGTTGTTAAAAATTATTATTGTTATTGTTGTTGTTTTTATAATAGATACATAGATAAAATAAATTGCAATATGAAACATTGAAAGCATTATTGCTAATCTTATTTAGACAAAATTCATAAAATTTCTTCTTTATGGTTTTTACAATTACCACATTTAGGCATTATTTATATCTTTTAAACTGAATCAGGTCATTCATATATACATATGTATATAAAGTGAACAAAACAAACAATTTAATATTGTTACGCAAACAATCTATTAAGGTATACCTTGATTAAACCATTATTATTTATTTTATATATGATATGCACATGTAATTAGATACACAACAAGAAATTGAAAAATTCTCATAAAATAAAGGGATTAGGACAACAACAAAAAAATATTTGTAAACAAATTTTAATCTGTTTTACCTTAAAAAATTGATTAAGCTTAAGTAAGACTCACGTTTTTTTTTTTTAATGCAAAATATTACTGACATCTCACATCTACTTTGTTCAAAAAAAAAAAAGTCAATATTTTTGAATAAAAAAGAAAAATAATTAATGTCTTTATTAATCAATTCGTTTTAACCCTATAATTTGCATTCGTTAAATACAAGGTTAAGGCAAAATACACATAATTTTAATTTTTTTTTATAAATTGAATACAACAAGTGTGAATAGTGAAAATTTCGATGGGTTAAATTTGTTTATTAATTAAAAAAGAGAAAAAAAAGAGAATGTGAAGAAAAAACTAAATGATTTTTTTATTGCAGAAAAAGTAATGCCCTTGAGTTGTTCAAAATGATTTAAATTTTAATCTATAAAACACGCTTTATTTAATTTATATTTTATTAGAGCAAAAAACAAAAAAAAATAGTAAATTAATTTTACGAGCACAACGTAGTATGTATCGTAATCATTGAACCATCAACTGCAAAAAAAGATTTTATACGGAATTCCTTATAATTATTCAAAAAAAAAAAATAAATATATATATATTTAATTACTTGATTTTATTACAAAAAAATCTTGCAAAAAAAAAATGATAATAAAATCTTACCAAAGAAGAACCATACAAATACACTGACCACAAACATCATACTTTGTGGTGTTTTTCTATACATTTTTTTATTTGAAAAAAAAAAATATATATATATATATATATATATATATATATATGTATGTATATAATAAAAATTTCAATAAAATTATAAATATTTGAATTTCTCAATTTTTTGTATTTGTAAATTTATTAATTAAGAATTTTCTTTACACACAACTTGTTATTTTATTACAATATACACTTCACACATTTATTATTAAATAATTAAAATATTTTTTTTACACAATAGATACATTGCATTACAAAATATTTTTTTCTTTTTAATTTAATTTATATTCCGTTTCTTTTTTGTTTTCTAAATTTAAAAATTCGCTTAAAGAAAATATTTTTTTTTCTTTAGACCTGTTCACAATTCCAATAGGAAAATTTAAATAAAATGATATTCGTATTGTGAAATGTAAACTATCTTTTTTATTTTAAATTTTTAAATTGATAGCTCAGATCCTTTCAAAAAAATTTTGTATTATTAAATTTTTAAACTCCTTTCACAATTGATCACGATAAATTGCGATTGAATTTTATTTTGTTTTTTTTTTTTTTGTTTTAATAAAAACTATTATTTTTCTGAATAATATTTATATTTTCACATATAATGCAATCAAATGCATATATCGTCTTATTTTTTTTTAATTTTTTTTTTTTCAAATAATGATCATAATTTAAAAACTACAATAACCAACAGATACTTCTTTAACCATCTGATGGTAAAAAGAAACTGCAACTCTTTTTCAATATTTACCAACAATTGGACTCATGGAAAATCTTGAAAAAAAAAAAAAACATTTTATTTTAAAAGTTAACTTTAAAAAAAAAAAAAGTGAACTAAACTGGAGAAAAGTCATTCATTCATTTTCATTTTCATACCGCCTCTAGGTCGATCGAACATAGTCAGTCAGTCAGTGTGCTTAACGAACCGTTAACTGCTCAAAAAGACTCAATTTTTTGTACATATTATTTTACTTATTAATATACTTACCTGTAAGTCTGATTATAATCACCTTGGTTATGTTGTATTTAGTAGAGTATTTCCATATAAATTGAACATTATTATAGAGTCGGCATGATCATACCACTCACAAAAGAAAATAATATGTAAAAATCATACGTTTTTGTTATTTATTTATTTATTTATTTATTTTTAATTCGTATGTGTGACATTTTTTATTTCCAATAATAATAATAGGTGAGGAAAAATTGCATGATTTTTGTCGCAAAAAATCGTTATTACTGAAATATTTCTCAATATGTATTTAGTTTTTATTTTATTTTTTATTTATTTTTTTTTTTTAAATTTGATCTTTAATTCAAATTACTTTTCCTCAGAGATTTCATTGTTCAAGTAACATATTGGATCACTTGAAAATAATTAAAATTTTATGAAATTTTGAAAGTACAATATTTTTGTAATTTAATTCCTTTGAAAAAAAAGCTTCATTTTACATCATAATCAAAAAGCGAGGAAAAAAAACGGATTGTTTTCATTAACAAAATTTAATGAATATTTAATCAAAACTTTCATTTAAAAATTACAATAAAGTAGAATTTTACAAAATTTGTGAACTTCATTTGATTTCATTCTCAAAAAAAAAAAAACAAAATTATTAAATATATTTTTTTTTCTTTTTTCTTTATTAAATCAGAATTTAAATAAGTCATTAGAGATCGTGAGAAAATTTCTTTTCTTGACATCCTAAAAAAAAAAAATAAACTCAAAAGTACTATATCTAATTAAAAATAATAATTTTACACCTTTTCCTTTATTCTCACTCTTTTCATTTTTATTTTTCACACTTTTTTTTTTTCTACCTGTAAAAATTTCATAAAAAAAATTTTTTTTTTATCAAATTATTCATGAATGAATGGAAGCCTAATAATAAATTAATTATGGTAGATCAAATCTTGAATCAAAACAATTGAAATTATATTTTGCACGTAATAAACAAATGATGATGAGATGAGCTACTAAATTACCATATAAATACACCTGTCCGTTATATTATACTCCTAATATTTAATTTTTGTTTTTTTTTTTTTTTTTGTACTTGTTTTGTTGTTAGTAATAAAATCTCTATTGCATGTATTGCTTAACATTATTTTTTATGGTTTTTTGTTTTGGTTAATTTTTTTTATTATCTTAATTTTAAATGCACTTGGAATTGTTGATCAGGCCAAACAAAAATAATTTTAGCACTCCAACCAGTCATTATACGAGTACAAACATGTGATTGACGGTGGGTCGAGTTTGTAGCTTTTTTTTTTTTTACTTTCAAAAGATTACCTAGACGATTTTATCATTTACCTGTGCTCATTTGCAATTTTTTCAATTTATTTTTGTATATTTTGTTTGTTTTTTCTTCTTTTTTTTTTTTTTGTCACGAAAAATACCGTAAAATAACCTACAAAGGTCATTTTAAAATGAAGCTTCCACTTTAGACTCTTTAAAATTTATTACTTTTATTTATTTTTTTTTTCTAGTTTACAATTCGTTCGTTAATAAATTTTTTCGTTTATTGGTTTTTAAAATAGAAGTAAAAAAAAAAATGTGCATTCAAGGTAAATTATGTTAAATGGAAGACATAATTCATATATCATGTTTAAAAAGTGGAATTTTTTCGCTATTAAATGGAAAATCAATTTCAATGCCTTCTAAATTTATATTATAAAATTAATTAAGATCTTTCGGAAATATTGAATTTTTGAAATATGTATGCTTCTTTTTTTTTTCTTTTTTTTTCAAACAATGAATTTAGTAAAAGGTATGTTAAAAACCATGACAAATGGATTCAAAGTGGAAAGTTTTTAAATTTTTGTAATTATCAAATTAGAAATTAGAAATAATTACTCATATTTGATTTAATTTGAACTAAATTTCGAGAATTTTGTCGAAAAATCAATTTTAAAATTATAATTTGAATATGTTTATTCATTAACGTTTTTTTTTTTTTGTTTAATTATAATTTAACGGTTAATTACATTTAAAAATTTTTCTTTTATGTAACATCCAATTAAGATAATTTTCACAGATAAAATATCTATATATACAAAAATTTTACGTGGGTATCTGAAATACGCAGTAATATGAAAATTTACATATTTCACGAAATTACAAACAAAAATTTGATTGAATTATATCCATTTTAAGATTTACATAATCCAAATTGTCAACTTCGTTAAGAACCCTTCACATTCTGATATACGAGTATATGTTACGTAAAATATATGTACATACATATGTATGTATAATATATACATTTATTTCTCAATGTTCATTTGTACTAATGAAAATTTTCAATATTATTATATGAAAGTAGACTGTATTTTGTGATGTTAGTAGATACAATTAGATGATATGACATTGGTTTATAGCTTGGTGTCGTTAAGTGAATTATTTAATTTCTAGCACCTGAAATCTGTATATTCCCACATGTGTGTTTTTTTATAATTACTCTCGCACATAACAGTTAGCTCTTATATGGTACGTAGTATGATGATAATACTAAAAACCAGAACATGGTAAAGTGTTCAGTTTAAATCTCAATCTACTAAAAAAAAAAAAGGTATACATACAATGTACAATCTTTCCTGAAAATTCATTTGGTGTTTATTTAGCAAAAATTGATGTGTTGTGCAATTGAATGATATATGTACATATACCTATATTACCTGACTACTTCTACTCTTTGTGTTTATTAAGGGGCAAGAATTTTCACTTTAAGAGTACATGTTCATATATTTATTCATTTAATAATAGATATGAAATTGTGTAGGTGTTTGCTTACTTTTACCGCATAAATGAAAAACCATAATGTACAATATTTTTAGTGATATCATTATCATCTCACAATAAAGCTTTTAGCTTATAGCTTAGTCTCAAATTTTACCACCTTAAGTTGAGTATTTGGTTGGTTGTTATAAACCTTTTGATCTGGATTTTTAGTTGTTGTTTTGTTATTATTATTGTTGTTTGCATTTGATTACGTACGTGTTATTGCTTTTTAAATAGTATAATAACGTAGCAAAAGTATTAGGATATATAGTATCGTTAATTCATTACGACAGAATTTTACACTTTCCCAATTTTCAAATGCTTTTACGCTAGAAAAATATAAAATACATAATTGTTATGTTTTTTGTATTTTTATATCTAAAGTATGATAAATGTATCAATTTTATTTGTTAAGCTGTTAAGCATGTACGTATGTAGATATCCATATAAGTTTTTTTTTTAATGTTATTTTAATGGAATCTATCTTTCTCTTTAATACATTACATAACATTTTTTGGTTTTATAATCCATTTTATTATTATTTTTTTTTTTTTTTCAAAATGTATATTGCAATTATTAAGAATTGCTAAGCTAAATAAGTAATACATATAAAAGAATTAAAGCAATTAAAAAGATATTTTCTATATGAAAAAATTTCACTGCAAAATTAAACAACAACAAAATTTTTTGTAAATTATAGAAATTCGCTATGGCTATTGGTATAAAAATTATAAAATCATAAACCATAATATAATACTCTACACTTTTTCTTTATATTAAATTTTGCTTTGTATTTATTAATAAAAAAAAACACACACATTTCGCAAACAATTCAAACCGGATTATTGCATATTATAAATTCATATGTTTTTGTATTATTTAGATGAATATTGACATTCAAATTATCTGGTTAAGTCCGTTACAAACATGCGAAAGTTGTTTTTGAAAATTATGTGCAAAATTATAATACATACCTAGATATACATATTTATAAGAAATCATATGTGATAAAATACATACTATATATGTGTACATATATGTCTATGCAGAAACTGTTAAGATATAGGTGCTACTAATTTCCTTTTTTTTATATTTTGTATTTAATCACAAAATCACAAAACTGTATTTTTGAATATTTTTTTTTTTTTTTTTTTTTTTTAAAAAAACTACTTTCATTTCCTAAATGATTTTATTTTCAACTATCAAGATTTACTTTTTGTATTCATACAATGCATCATATATTTATATTACATTTTATTTTAAATTGAAAAAGAATTATTTGTATTTTTCCTTTAGTTATATTAGATAGTATCTATTTAAGCATTATAAATGAGATTTTTAATGATAAAAACATTTTGTTTTTATTTTTCCGTTTTTATTTTCTTTCTTTTTTTGTGTTCCAAACAGGTATTTTTAAACAAAAGTAGTGAAATTGGCATTAAAAACATTTTAGTTTTTATTTTGTATTCAGATATTAAAACTTTTAAAAAAAAACCGAATAATAAGTAAAAGAAAAATTAAACTAAAAATGGGAATGGTAATAGATTTATTAGTGGTTATCAAAATTGGTCTATGACCTTTTAATATTTACGTAAAAAAAAAAATAGAAACAAAACAAAACAACAAAAAAAATTATAATCATTTATCTTTTTAAACGTTTTATCTCATCTGTTCATTATCTGGTTATAGTTTTTGACATACATATTAAAAATCTCAATGATATATCAGCACAAATGCATCGCTACTATTTTTTTTTTTTATTATTAATAATTTTCCTTTCAAGTTGTTATTATTTAGCTTTCCTTTGTTGAAAGCTTTTGTTGTTTCTTTTTTCTTTTTTCTAAAAACAAAAAACAAACGTTTTTAAATTGTTTTTTGTATTGCATTTATCATGTTTTCAATAAAAAAAAAAAAACAAAAAAAAACAAAATATATTATTTTTATGTATATGTACATAAACACTTTCTTCTTCTGAATTATTTATCTTACATGATGATGCATATAAAACATATGTATTGTATAAACATATTTTGAATTTTAATATGTGCAATAAAAAATAAATCTCAGTGCTGAACTATGCGCAATGTGCTCATTTAAATTACTTTCATAGACCGCTAATAATATTATTTTGTAGAATAATTACATAAAAATAAACTATAATTTGACTTTAAACATAAAAGGTGCTCATTATAATAAAATATATTCTTGTTTGTTGTCACACATCATATGGTTGTTTAATTATAATGAAGATGATGATGAATTTTCAAATGGTCGCTAACAACGGCCATTGAACTTAATGATGATTATGGTAATGATGAAACTAAAATTTTGAAAGAAAAAATTTCTGTTAGAAAGGTATATACTATATAATCTTAAATTCCAACATGATTTTATGAAAATGATTTTTCAATTTTATCAATAATTCAAAGAGCATAAACACACATACATATGTATGTGAATATATTTATATTTATTTATGAAAACAAGTTATTTTTGCACACATGAGAAAAAGAAAATTTAATTTCATTATCATTGTTTAATGTAAAAATTGTATTCACAAAAAGATATAAAAATATTAAAAATTTTGAATTACATACTTTGAATATGTATTATATCTTAAATATAAGCCTTTTCTTTATAAATTCTCTTGAAAATAAAAATTAATGAAATTTAATAATAATTTACAAAGAAAGAAAGTTTTAAAAACCAGCTTTTCGGAGTTATAAATTGAAAAAAAAAAAAAAAAAAAACAAAGGAAAACGTTGAATTTTTTTTCTCATGTATCTTCAAGGATAATAATTAAAAATAGAAAATCCACTTGAATAATAAATAATTTTATTTATTTGTATTAGAAAGGTAATCTGTGATTTAATTTAAGAAGAAAAGAAAAAACATGGAGGAAAAAAATGAAGTCTACACTGAATAAAATTTTGTAAACAAAACTTTACGAAATCAGAGATGAAATTAAACAAATTGAATGTTCAATAGGATTTTGTAAATTATTCATCATGAAATGCACAATTTTTAACACGAATTCTATTAAAAACTTTTATGTGCAATTTTTTTTTTAAATTTCTGTAATGCAATATTTAAAAATTAACTTTTTTCTTCAGATGAAGGAACGATTTTTTATTAAATATTTTACAAAATAGATAATCCTTTTTGACAAAATTCATATTTTTTTAATAAAATTACATATGTAAATAAAAATTAGTAAAGTTGTAGTAAAATTGTAACATTAGACTCACAAGGATTTTAATTGTAACAAACTTTTTGGTAAAAAAGCCATCCACTTTTTATTAATTGAAATGTCAAAAAATGAAAGTAATTCACGGTTATTTTTCTCTTACATAAAAGAAGAAAAAAAAATTCGTCTGTACACATCCTGTCCAATCTTATAAATATTTTTTGTATGTACATATGTATGTATAAAAAAAAAAAAAAAACAATTTAATTTAACGTGTAGATATTTTTCCTAGTTCATGACAATATAATACTCTAAATTTAAAACCAACAAAATAAAATAATTAAAAAATTCTATTATAAAACAATTTTCGCACGAAGTATGGCCATGAAATAAATGAAATCATTTATTTAGCCAAATAAAAAAAAAATGTTTAGTCAGTCGTTTAAAGTATTTAACCTTCTTTCCCCCTTTCAATTAAAAAAAAAATTTTTTTTTCAACAATTCAATACAACAATTGGTAAAAAAAAAAATTAAAAATGAGAATCACCATCAAAAGATACATGTTACTTTTTCTATTTCTCAAACACATGATAAAGATGGTTTAATTTCATCATAAACTATAGTAAGAAAAAAAAATAGGTAAATGTATATAGTAATTTTCTTTTTTTTATATAATAATTAAAAGACAGGTAAATAATTGACGGGAAAATATTGAAGAATTTAATGCAAACGATAAAAAGAAAAAAAAAATGCATATTATCAAATTGTCAAGTGAAAAAGCAAAAACAAAAACAAAAACCTACTATTTTTACATAAAATTTACAATCGAATGAAATTATTACTTTGTTGATGATAAAAAAAAATATTATGAAATTGAATGAAATGTATATATCTACATATATGAAAATAATTAGTTGAGAAAATTTATTAAATTACAAAATATTTTTTTTTTAATATGTGAAAATCAACCTACTTTTTCAGAGAGATAGAAAAAAAACAGTTAGATTTATTATAAAAGAAAATTAAAAATTCGTTATCAGAAATAATTTGCTATTGTTTATTTGAAAATTTTTATAGAAATTTATTGATACTTGCGGAAAATTTCTGAAAAAAAATGTAGGTGTCTTAATTTTAAATTTTCTTTTAAAATTTTTTCCCAACTTTTTTAAAAATAGTGAGAATTTTCTTATTTGTATTTCTTTTATTTTTTTCTTTCACAAATTTAATATCAAGGGTCAAGGCTGTTTAAATTGAAATCATTTAAAATACAAAAAAAACCAAAAACTACTTTATATACACTTTTAATTTCGATTAACTGTAAATAATGAAGATTGTTGATCTCTGCTTTATTTACCTCTAGAAAATAATTTAAAATTGAAAATTATTTTAGTATATCTATGTGCTTCCGTCTTAAAAACCACACCCCGTATTCAGAATTAATGGTAAATTCGTGAATTCTGTTAAATTACTTTGATTCTATTTCAATAAATAATCAACAAAGACAAAATCAAAAAAAAAAAAAAAAAAAAAAAAAGAATTTAAACACGATTTAGGTTAACAAAATTGCTAAAATTGAAATTTTTTTTTTTTTTTTCAAAAGTATGAGAATAAGTGAATGTGAAGTACTTTAGTTTTTTTTTTTTTTTCTTGTCTGTCGTATCTTATGAAGAATTAATTTTTGTGGAAAAAAAAGGATATTAATAATAATCGTTATTATTGAGCACTTTTTTTTTTTTTTTTGAAATATTATTATTTATTATCTTTTGTATTTAAATTATGTATAACGTTATTTCCACACAACTTATTTTTCCCATCATAATTTTATTGAAAATTTGAAAATTATAATGCAATTATTACCGTTATTGCTTAATATTTGCACTTTTTTTTTTTTCTTTCTTTATTATTTTGCATGCAAAATAATTGTAATATGATAATTATGAAACTTTATATTTATATAATTCAATAACGGTTAATCAATTTCAATTAAAAGCATAATTTATATGAAAATTAAAAATGATTAGAAAAAAATAATTGAAATTTTAATTTCAGATCAAAATAAATTATTTTTAACTATTCTTTATTCATGACTTTAACTCAAGGTTTTGTTTTTTTAAAAAAAAAAAAAAACAATTTTTGTTTTAGCGAATTCAAAACAATAGTCATCATTTATTTTGAGTCAAGTTTAATCATTAGTGTATAACTCCTGTCTCATGAAAAATAATTAATATAAATTTTTTTTTTATTTTTGAAAATATTAAAATTTCATAAAACAATAGGAATTTCTTTCGTATTTTTTTTTTCCTCAAAAATTGGAAGTGAAAAGTATAAAAGATATTCTATACCAAAAATTTAAAAATAATAATTTTAGGACATTCAGTATTTCAAAACATGAACGATAAAATTTATTTCATTTTTTAACTGTTAAAACTAACTAAATGAAAATTAATATTCTTAAGAATATCTTAACAATTTTCATTACTTTTGTTTCGACTAAAATTCGATTAAGAAACTTTTTGGTCATTTTCACTGTACTGAAATTAATTACCTGCAATCTATAATTTATTCATCTGATCATTGACGCAAAATAAAAGATATCATTTTATTTTTTTTCTTTCTCAATAAATTTCCATTTTTAAGTAATTTTTAAACAACTTTTTATTTTAGATTAAAAAAAAAATTGTATTTATGGTACATAATTAAAATTTATTCGTTAAAATTAATTGATCAGCAATAATTTTTACAATGGAAAATTAACGTTTTGTTTTATGTTTCTTAACAAATTTTATAAATAATCTATCATTACATTATTCTTGTAATTATAATAAATCAAAATTAATAATGTCATTAACATTGAAAAATTTTGTTATATTTTTCACGGTCACTAATCAAAAAACGAAAAAAAAAAAAATAAAACCATAATCATAATCAGAGCAGGTGGTCAGTCTCTAAATGGTTTAAAATTCATACATCCACATTCATATTTTAAAATCACAATCATTCTTAATAATAAAAATAGCGTGAGAAAGCAACTTTTTTTTTTTTTTCTTATACAAAAGTTATGTTATGTTTAATTTAATATGATATGTACAATAATTCAAGTAGCCGACAACCTTTTAACACCGTAAACTTTTTAACTAAAGCTCAATATCTATTTTAAAATGTTTCATGGGTGCGTCATGGATAATTGAATTGAAATAACACTGATTTGAATCAGTTAGTAGCATAAATAGATACAACATGTATAGAATGCATAAACTGTGTCCAATATCTACATAAAAAAAAAAAATGCAATAATAATTATTTTATTTGAATGCATATTTTTTCTTTCTTTAAAATCTTTTTCAAACACATACTTTCATACGTACATGCATGCATACTCATAAAATTTATGTAACTGAATGAGAAAATATGAAAAAAAAATATTGAAAAATCGAATAAATTAAAATGAAAGTTTGAAATTAAAAAAAAATAATAATAATAAATTCTCTAATTAAAATTTTTTTCTACTTAATCCATAAAATCCTTTTTTTTTCTCTCTATTTTTCATTGAAACATTTGAATAAAAAATAATGATTTTATTTACATTGTCGCGGACTTGTTGATTCAAATTCAAAAAAAAAAAAAAAAAAAATTAATTCATTTACATTGTTTGTTGTATGTTAAAATTTTATTCATATTTTTTTTTTTTTTTTTTCATTTTAAAATGCAAAAAAAATCAACAAATTTTTTTTTTTTTTTTTGTACATAAAATTTCGATTAATCCTATAAAATTATCACACCCTTTGAACAACGTAAACATCAAAGTTGAAAAAAGGTTAAAAAGCATTCAATTTCATTTTCATGATTTTTGTTGTGATTTGATTTTTTGTACAAACATTTTTGTTTTTCTTTACCATTTACCACCCACTTGCATAGTTTTTGTGCTATTACTCTTTACATTTTAACATGTTCCTTTTATTTATTTTTTTAGTGGTTTTTCTCACTATTATACACAAAAGTCTAGTATCGTTCTTTTTTAGATTTCTATTTATATATATTTTGTGGGTATAGAAAAAACTGTTGATTCTTTTTCTTTTTTGTTGTTTTTAAATTCAATTTTTTTATAACCATCATAACGACAAAATATTTATACATATTTTTTCCTACAAATTTTTCGACATTTGACGTAGTACACAAAAGCGCAACAGTTAAATATTAATATCCAGTTTTCTAAAATCATATTTTTTTTTTTTCAATTTTTTTATAATTCTTATACCACAAACGAATTTAAAATAGCATTGCGTTTTTCCTATGAATGCATTTGCCAGGAAAATATTATTTTTGCAACCAATCTATATGTATAAAGAAAAAAAAAATGAAATAAAGGATAAAAATCATACTTTGTTGCTACATATATCTATATATATGTATATATTTTTTTATACACCAGAATATTCAAATATTAGCTGACAGGAATGCAACTGCGTTTGATTTCACAGAAACATTATTCCTTTTACAATATTATTTTAGTTCTTGTATTTTTTATTTTTATTTTTAAATTTTTCTATTAACATCAATCAATGCAAAAAAGAGGTGCAAAAAAAAAAAATACAGAAAACCGACAAATATTACCTTTTTATACTGTTGTGGCTGCAATATCATTTTCAATTACAAACTTTGATTTATTATTTTCTTTTTCTGAAATCGGTTATGGTAACAACAAGTTAGTTCTAAACAGAAAAAACAAAAAAACATGTTTGTTTTACTTATTTGTTTTTTTTTTTTAATGTTTTTGTAAAAAATATTTATTGAAATTGATTGTGGAAAAAAAATATGCTGTTAAAGAAGTTTAAAAATTGTTTGAACTATTCAAAGGACTATAATTGGAAAAAAGCAATATAATCTTTTTATGCACTCTATTCAGATTCCAATATTTCATATTTTTTATGAGTTGTTTTTATGCTTAGATTTTTTTTAACTGTTAAAATAATAAAAACACACTTGAATTTATCCAGTTTATTTTAAATTTGCAAAGTAATTATTTTTTTTTATCTTATAATTTTCATAATTACCTTCACTTTTAATATTTTAATGATCTGGTAACACCACATAGGAAATATTTTTGAAATTTTTCCTATCGGCTATGATGCATATTTGGGTGATTTTAAACAAATTTAATTTTAATGTTTTTCTTGCACTTTGGTGATGGTACTCGAATGTACCATTAATTTTTCTTAATTAATTAATTTTCCTAAAAATATGCAATAATTTTTAATCTAAAAAAATTTTGATCGTTACTTATATTTAATTTTAAAATTACACACTATAAATAAAAGGTGATGCAAAATATTTCGTAAGCCTTCGTTTTTTAAAAAACATTTTGCAAAAAAACTGATTCTAATAAAAACATCACATACAAAAATATTGTAAAAACTCTAAAGAGTCCTGTTCAAGTCCAATTTTTTCCTACTTTAAAAAAAAGGTACTTGGTAAGAAATTCGGGCCAATATATGAAAATGATCAATGGAGATGGATTACGTAGTCATGAGCTGCATTATATATTCGGGATATTCAATGATCCGAAGTTCGAACGTGGTAGACACAATTAAAATGAAAAAATTAAAGTGGATTGCACAAAAACAACCCTGTGAGAAAATTTAATGGAACAAAAAAAAAAGGCTAAATTGAAGGAAAGGTGTCTTAATTTACATTGACGACAACATCAGAAAGAAAAATAAAGCACGTCGGAATTAGTAGAGGAGTATCCTACTCAAAAGACAAGTCTTGAGAATGAAGAACGATGATGATAATGAATTTGGAATTTTAAGCTTAGAAAATCCTTTGTCGTCCTTAATCAACTCTTATCAGTTTTAACTGGTCAGGCTCATAGAAACCATTAATCAAAATTGATAAATAAATGTTTAAAAATAAAAGACAAATAAGATGTATTTAAATTTTTAATCTTTATTTCATTTAAAAATTTGTACAACTACTGCAAAAATATACAAAAAAGCATTTTGAGGTATTCTAGAAATAAAATGAAAAATACATATTTTTTTTTTATAATTATTTTTTTTTAATGACACAAAATGAAATTATATAATACAAAAATGAAGGGAAATACATATTGAGTTTTTTTTTTTTTTGCAACTAAAGTGGTGCTCTAAGATAAAAGAAAAGAAAAATTTTATTATTCACCCAAATAACCATATTGATGATGATAACAGTATTTAGTCGCTTTGAATATCAAAGCACCATTATAAATTTCCCCATATTTTCATCTTTTTTTTTTTTTTTTTTCTTCTTCCAAATGCAAATAAATTATTTATATGTAGGTGACTTCATATAACTTATTTTTTTTTTAAATTGATCAATTATCACATCACAATTCTGCAAAGTTTTTTAACAATTTTCAAATTTATTTACTGTTTTTGTTTTTCTTTCAATAAAAATTAATCAAATGCAAATAAGTCATGTGAAGTAACCTTTTATTTTTCTCATATGAAAACTTAAATTCTTAATTTCATTTTCTTTTAACTATGAAATAGAGTAGTTAACTTTAAATACAATAATATTTTATGATGTGTTTCATATTAACTGGTTTTATTTTTTAAATATTTATATATCGTATATTTTTTTTTCCTTACATGCCTTTTTTTTTTAAATTTTATTTTTAGTTTTTTTTTTTTCTTGTTTTTTTTTCTTAATTCTCTTCTTTTTTTTTTTTTCATAAATTTATTATTATAATTATTATTCATTAAAAATATCATCAACTAATTGTTTAGTTATTATTCGATGGGGTCGTGTTGGATTAACCTTCGGACGTTGATAAAGACGAGCATTAATTGCATAAAGTCGTGGTGATAGATCGCATCTAACATTAAACCACCAATCACATACGAAAACAGCTTGTGAAAATTGTGTTCCGTTTGGGCATAGAAAACTTGCTTGTCTACCATCAATGTCACAATAATGCCATCCTGATTTATAAAATATTTAAAAAAAAAAAAAAAATTATGCATAAGAATGTGATGAATAAAATTAATAAGTATAATATGTAATATAACTGTAAATTATAATTTTATTTTTCACCTTGGCATCTAGTTTCCATATCTGCAAAAAATCCTGGATATGGTTGTTCATCACAATAGAAATTTGTATAAGGTATTGCAGATAATATTGGATAATCTGCTCCGGGACGACCTTTTAACAAAAAAAAAAAAAATATAAAATAATTTTAAAAAAATTACTAGACATTTTTTAAAAAAAATCATAATTAGTAATTAATGAATGATTTAAATTCTTCCTTTACACAAATTATAGCTTTATTTTTTAATCACAATAATTTTTAAACGAACTCGGAAATAATTAACTAACATAATTCTAATTTTACTGCCATATTACAGTTAATGGTTCAATGAATATGCATAAAAATTCGCATAATTCTTTCAATTTATTTAAATTTTTTATTTTGTATATTTATTTATTTTTTTTTTTTACCCATCATAGTGCTATTATAACAAATTATGAATGTATTTTATTTTATCCGCATTTATATCGAGATACAGATTTTAGTCTTAACTCTGAATGGAGTTTAATGATGATCGCAAATTACGAATTCAATGAAACTTACTGACAGCATTTAAAAAAAAAAAAAAAAAAAAAAAAACATAGCTATTAGCTTTTTTTTTGTGTTAATTTTTTAAAATTGTAGGTATACAGCAGTACCTACTAAATAATGAATTTATGTTACCCGGAAAATAGCTTCCTCTATTACTTTTAATAATTTAATATTTTTTTTTTTTACTTTTTATTATTTCTATCTTCCGAAAAACCTATTTTATTAGAGTATACATATGTATATGGTATTAAATAATATTTTGGTAGTGTGTTCAAAATTTCATGACTAAAAAAAAAAAAAAACGAAAGATAAAATTTTAAAAAATTTAACAAAAAAGTAAATAAATAAAAAAAGTCAGCACGCTTTTAAGGGTAATAATTTACAATCGATGATAACAGGATTCCATTTATTGGACTCTCTATGGTAGTGACATAAAATTTGTTCTGAATATCAAAAATAATATCCTTTGAATATTTTTTCGTAATTTTTTTTATTTTTATTATTTATTTATTATATTGTATGTATGTGTACTTTCAATAAGGATTCAGATTAATAAATAAACTGCCCTGAAATATACCAGCCAAAAAAAAAAAAAAAGGAGTTTTTGTTGTTAGTCACGTAACCATACATAACTTATAAATGGTAACGGTAGGAAGTCAGGGTAATAGCAGGAATATTGGATATTTTATTGCAAGTGACAATGACTTTATGAGGACATTTATTAATTTGTATGTAGTACCTATCGCGTTGTTTTATTTCTTTCGATTTTTAAAAGCACAAAAATTAAAAGATTTTTTTTGTTGTATATTACAATTCGTTTATTATTATTATGTTTTTTGTTTTTTTTTTTATACAATTCTTACCTGGTATCGATTTTCCAAGTTCTAAATATTCTCGAACTGAAGGACTTAGAAAATTTGTAGGAATCGATGGTACAGCTTTTTCACTACTTCCTCCATCATTATCAAGATCTTGATCAGGTTCAGCACGAAAATCATATGCTTCTGGTGCACGTGGTCGTTTTGCACGTTTTGATCTCACTGTTTCTCTACAATCTGAAAATTCAATTGAAAAAAATGTAAGGTGTAAGGTTAGAAAATTTGAAATCATCAAAGTAACAATGTATTGTTTAAACATTTTTTTTTTAAATTCACACCCATTAAATGTACATAATATGTATTTTATTTCAATGGATCCGTTTTGGATCCAAACGTGTTGTAACCCAATATAGTGAAAGACAATAAATAGTTTTCTATCACTTAACATTTTAAATTTTATCATAATTTTTTTTTTAGGGTTCTTAGGGCACAAAAACAATATTTAAAGATAAAAAACTATTCAACTTCCTGGTCATTATGAAATTTTATGAAGATGAAAAAAAAAAAGAAAAGAAACAAAAAGTTTTATAATTGACAATTAACAGATATGTGTTTCCATCTACATATTTCCACATGCTGTCATTTAAAAATGAAAAGTGAATGAAAGTATTTTTTTTTTTTAACATTTTTCATAACAATTAAATTTCTTAATGTACCCACGCTAATAAATGCCCACAACAATATAATAATAGAAAATAAAAATATGAATATTTCGCAATTAATAGTTTTTATTGTGAAGATACACAACCACGATCACCATATCTAATATTATTAGCTTATTGTACCAAAATAACTACCAAAAGAAATACATAATAACTGTTAAAAATATTAAATGAAAATAATAAATGCACGCAACATCCGCAAATATTAAAAAAAAAAATTATAATAATAAGATGATTTATTTTAATGTGTTTAAGGTAAGCAATTACTTTTTAAAAATCTTTGTTTTAAATTTTTTTACACTGAGAAAAAAAAACATGATGAAATTTCATTTGAATTTCAAATTTATTTTTAATCACAGCACATTTTTTTTTATTATAAAATGTATAAAATCTTCGAAAAAAACACTAATAAGGAAATGCTAAAACAGATATGTATGTATTAGCATTATTTTTACTTCTGTAAGCGTTAAAGACTTTTAAGACGTATAACTAATAACTTTTGGGAAAGGAAATTATTCTAAACTATCTCATGTCATTTTAAGAGAAGTTGACAAGGCAGGAAAAAAATATCTTTTTTAAGAAAAATAAACTTTTCACATTTTTTTCATGAATTTTTATAAAACGAATTTCTATGCTATAATCTATAAATGTGTTTTAAATTTCTATTTTATCTTTTTTTTTGAAATTTCAATGGTCCGACATTAACATATTTTTTAATTAAGAAGAATGTATCGAAAATTGATGGAATAAACATTGGTTACAAAATTTAAGTGTTAACTGTAAACTATATTCATCATTTTTACGGTGTATCAAATAAAATGCAAAAATTATGAAAAAAAAAAAAAGTTAATATGAACATAACAACAACAAAATATCTTTGATGTTAAACCGTTGATACAAACTATTAACACCATAAATAAAAAAAAAAACTCCATAACATGTAAGACGAATTTCACTTTCTATTCATTTAAACACACTCCATTTATGACATGTATTTTTTAAAAGAAAAATACATATTGGATTATTTACAGGCGTGTTGACATGGAAAAAAAAAACAGAAAGAAAAAATAAATAAATATGATAAAGCACCTGGATAAATTTTATTTTATTCGTTTTTTTTAGTATTTTATTAAACGAAAACAATTAATACATCACGTGCGGGATGTGCTAAACATATTGATATTATATTTTTGCGCCAACAACGATCTTATTACGTAAGATCAACATTTAAAAAATATATATATGAAAATATTATGAAAAATTCACTATTAAATTCATGATTTATATACACACACATATAATACGAGAATTGCACATATTGTGCATTAAATCAAAGTTGTTGACCTACTAACAATATATTTATTATAATATTATACATACATACGAGTATATGATGTATTGATGAAGTGTATATTAGAAAATATATGTAGTTTTAGTGTAGTTTACATGATTGGAGTTTAAATTTTAAAATTCATGTTCAAATTTTTATTGTTACTGAAAATTTAAAATTGAATTTTGTAAATTTCATATTGTAAGAAAATTAAGAGAAAAAAAAAATAAGAGGAAAAAACAAGGTGTTTTACGTCACGTATAAAATATAAAATAAATTTGAAACGTTCACACGTTCCTATAAAATAAGAAAAGTGGATTTTCTTCTTGATGATCTCAGTAAAAAAATAGATAAAACATTAATGATACTTAATAAGAAAAAAAAAAAAAAAAAGTAACTAATCAGGAAGGTACATGTAATATTTAAAATTAAACAGTGCATGGCGTCAGCAGAAGATATTGTTTAAAAAAAATGCGATGACATGTTTTTGGCCTTCAACAGACAACAATGACCAATTGAACAATAGGAATTAAAAGAAGCAAAAAAAAAAAAAAAAAAAAAAAGATAAATTAAAATGAAAAATATGCAAAATAATATTGAAATTGAAAAGCATATTTATATATTAAACTTATTGTATATTGTGTACCAATTTTGCTTACAATAAACTGCTATATTTAAAAAAAAAAAGGAAAAGAATAAGATCGTGAAGAAACAAATATTTAAAATTTATTTTAATTCATTTTTTTTTCTTATTAGCATTTTCATTTACAAATTAAACAATACAAAATTTATGGGAAAACCTTTTTGAAATATTAAATTTCACTTCTTTTTCTTTTTTTTTTCACTTAACGTACATAATAAGTAAAATTTGAAGGCCATTTGTAAAATCATAAAGAATCTTTTTTTTTTATTATGTATTATTTTCTTTTACAATATTTTGAAAAAAGAAAAAAAAAAAAAATACATATATACATTTAGAAAAAAATTAAATATTACCTATTCTTTTATTTAAAAAAAAAAAAAAAGTGGAAAAACATAAAAAATGAAGATTGATTTCCATGAAAAATGAAATGTAAAATTTAATGAAAATTTATTTTGTTGACAAAGAGAAGAAAAAAAATTTAATAATATCGTAATAATTTAAAATTTCTTTTATTAAATTGAATTGTGTAGCTAATTTACAAATTATCATGACAGTTTTATGTTTGTTTATGTTGAGCAAAAAAAAAAAAAATAATAATAATGTAAACATCGTATTAATATATGTTTATTGATAAATATTGAAAAAAAAAAATAGTTTTTCCGTAACATTTTAAAACTAATAATTCGATTAAAATAGGATAAAAATCTCAATTATTGTCATATCAAAACACCCACATTATTTCTGTTTTATTTATGTTTTATTTATGTTTTATTTTTAAATGTCACACATCATTCATATACGGTATAACATTTTGATTGAAAAAATAACCGTTTTTTTTTTTTTTTTTTTTTGTAATTAATAACAAAAATTACATAATTTTTATTGTGTACAAGAATAATATGAAACAGGTTGTTTATTAATAAACAAAATTTTATTGTGAAAAGGAAAAGCAAAAAAAAAAATAAATAAATAAATAAAGAAAATAATTTTAAATACGTCAGATAATATATAAGATATTTCATTAAAATAGAAAACAATGTCAAATACAGCTGTTACATGATCACCTTGAAATTAAAGGCTACCGACCGCTGTTGCTTTTATTCAATCTTATATTTTTACTAGTGAACTATACAAGTTTGTTGTACTAAATATATAAATTACTTTCATTTTAATATCGACTCATTGATTTCTCATTTGTAATATATTCAAGTATATCAAATATATACATATGTATATTTTTTTAAAAATTTAATTCGAACAATCAATTATTTTGTTTTTTTCATTTTTCATATGGAAATAATTAATTCTAATTTAAAATTAATTAAGGTAAATTAATTTGAATAATTCACGTTTTTTCTACACCTTAACAAATAATCTTTTCTTTTTTTTTTGTTTTTTTATGAATTTAATACAAAAATCTTCTATTGGATTATAAATTTCCATAAAAAAAATGATATTGATATAATTTAAATTCGAAACATCTTATATAAAATGCATTTAATCGAGGATAAACTACTAATTAATTTCCTTTAATCCATAAGAATAAAATTATCATAATTTAATTTTGATATCTATATTTGAAGAAAATAAAAAATAATTATGCTATATTAAAATAATTAATCGATTGCAACAAATTAATAACGAAAAAATGGAAAAAGGTAAATTAATAAAAATTAAACGTTTGAATATTTTTCCATAATATTATTTTTTTTTTTTTTTAATTTTTTTAGCCTAAAATTATTGTCGTCCTTGACTTGTAGATAAATCCTGTACACATTTTTCACCACCCATTTGTATATTAAAATCCCACGCACTAAATTCAATATTTGTGTATTATAAAATATTTATTTTTTTGAAATTTTTGAATATATCTTTTTTGTATATATTCAACATTATATTTTTGGAATTATTTCATGTAATACAACATACGAAACATTTATCTATATAATAAATACTTCAATATGTGAATGAAATGAAACTATAACATATTTACTATTATTACATTTTTTTTTTTTATTTTTTTTTATTTTTTTATTTTTTTTTTTGTCGTATTAATAACATATCCATCAGCACATATAAGTATTTGTATATATTTTTTTTTCCTCTCTTATTATGCGTTTATTATCAACTTTTTTTCTCTTCTTTTTCTTTTTGTTTTCTGTTAAATGTGCAATAATCAATAATCGGCTTGCATAATCATACTAGTATAAGTTGTTTTCAAGTAGTCAGACGACGAGTAAAGTAGATCACCTTTTTAATAATGAATTGAAAAAAAAAAGTTTTTTTTTGTTACAACATTTTATTACCTAAAGTTTTTATAGGAATATAAATGTACATATGTATATGTGTCAGTTAACCCTTTAATTCATATAAAAGTAAAAAAATCGTCCGTTAATGTGATAGAAATGCATTCAGTATTCGAAATCTGTCTCGTATTTTATATTTTTTTCAAAAGTTAAAAATTTTCAATATAGAATATCTCAGGATAAGTAAAGTGAGGAAAATAAAATCAAAATATTAAAAAATAAATGAGACGTTCTTTGAATTTTTACATAAAGCATTTTTTTTCACGTGGATCCTTTGTCAACTCGGTTCCACTATTTCAATCCTTTTTATCATGAGCTCCCTAAGTCTTCTATACAACCTGTGAATATGGAAGAAAAATTTTCAACAAGACTTCCTTTAAAAAAAAAAATACCAAGGATTAAGAAATATCTTCCACCTTGATCCTGTTACAACTTAAACTTGAGTAAACTATAAATTTCAGGAATCTTCTACTAGTAGAGGATTATTTCAAAAATTTTAATTTGTAATCGAATTTATCTTAAATTTGTTGTAACTCATGAATTGAACGGTTAAACATTTATTTTAGTTAGTAAGTATATACCTAAGCTGATTGTATATATATGTAGGTATGTGTTTCTTTTTAAGAATGATTAAATAAAGGCGAATGAATTAATTTTTTGTAATTTGTTGTTCACACGGTCATTCTGAAATTTAACATACATAGCCTAACATAAGCCCACTGACCTCCTGTTGTTGTAATATATTATAATAAATATATCTCAATGAGATGCAGCTAAACATTTACAATTTTGAATAGAATAAAGAGTGTTAAAATATTGTAAATTTATTTTAAGTATATTAAGATTTGCAACAGATGCAATTTACACAGATATAATATATGTATATATGATACATATACCTTACAAGATACTAGTACATACTCATATATAGCTACTTTGATCTAACTTTTGTTTAATCATTAATAACAAAAATATTAATTCATCTCTAAAATGTACAAAATTTTCAATTCTTTGTTAGAAAATTACATTTTATAAATATGATAGGTAGTTTGTAAATGGAATTTAAGATACAATATATTAATTTTTTGAACATTGTTTCATTAGTTAAAATTACTACATACATATATTATTCTGTCAGTGTTCATGATTATTACATAAAATTTAAAGAAATAATTTATAAAATTATTTGATAATTATTACATTTCATTTATTTTATAAATTCATACATTTTAATTTTGCTTTGTTTTTTTTGTTTTTGTAAATATTCACGTATGTTATAACTTTATAATTTATTAAGAGTATAATTTTTTTTAATTCAATATTAAACGTTTGCGGTCTTTAATTATTTTTAATTTCATTTCAACAAAAATATGAAGAAATAAAATTCGAGAAATTCATAATCAAAAATATAATAATTACGAGAATATTTTGTAAAATTGTACTGAAGTAATATTTATGAAATTAATTTTAAAAAAAAAAAAAAAAACATCATAATTTTCGTAAATAAGAGTTTTTTTCCGTTTCTTTTTTGTATTTTGTTTTTCTTAATCATGAAAAATTAGGTCTGCTTTTGAGAAATTATATGCAAAAATTACAATTAAATTATGTTTGAAACACGGAACTATCGTTGAAAATATTTGAGATTAACTTATTATTTTGCATATCATTAAGCTAAGCTTTACTGAAGTTTTTTTTTTAATAAAAAAAAAAAAAAAAAACAAAAGAATATTAATCTCCTAATTATTTAAAATACGATAAATGTATACAATTACGGAAAAATATCATATGTTTTACAACAACAACAAATTTCATGTAATTAAATAAATCGGAAGAATTGTATTTTAAAAAAAATATATCATTAACCTTGAATCATTAATTAAACTTGACATTGGCCGGTAGCTAAACATCAGCTCATCTTTTATATATTTTATATCACTACTAATTAGGTGATTTTTATTAACAACGGTGTTAATGCATCTGACACACCGTAAATTCATAATTTTTTTTTATTTTTTTTTTGAATGTTCCGAAAATATTTGTTATACACAAGCTATAACAATCAAAGAAAACAAAACATACAAATTTTTTAACCTTGAATAACACGTCAAATTAATAATTCATTTTTGTATTATTATTAACAAATAAAATAAAACAACAAAAAAAAATACAATATTTTAAACAAAAGTAATTTTAGTAGATCTTCTCTTCTTTTTTTTTTCTTTTTTCATTTAAATCAACAACATTGTAGTTTTTTAACAAAAGAATGCATTATTAATTACCTGTCAAGTGCCATCACACGATTCTTTAAACAAATATCATTATTAATCTGTCATTTTACTAAATTTTTTTTAAGTCTGAAATAATTTTTTTTTTTTTTGTCAAGTAACTAGTTACTTATGAATAATTATAATTTTTCACTTTGTTTTTTTTTTATACGACCTCAAGCTGATGAGATTTTGACTCTAGTTGACCACTCAATTATCTATTATCAAGAATGAAAAAAAAAGCATTTTATGTTGTCAATGAAATATTAGTATGTTTTTTTTTAATAACAATGAGTGGAGAATAAAAAAAAATAATACTTTTTTTTATTATTCAAGAAAGCCACCTCTTGTATTACCTTGAAAAATATGACAGATACATGTTGAAAATAATCATTATTACAATAATAAAGAAAAATTTAAAGATGTAAAGCAAAAAAATTAAAAAAAAAACTAGGACAATAAGCATATTTTAAAATATTTAAATGAAATATTATGTAAAAAAAAGAAATATTGAATATGTAAATACAAATTTGTCAAAAAATTATAAATTAATTATAATTATTGATAAATGGGAAATTGATGCAATCAGTTTGTTTTTTTTTTTTTTTTGTACAATATTTTCCGACATAATTAACGTTCCAATCTGAAATTTACTTTGTCCACTGTAGTTTTTCTTATTTATGTGATTTTTTTTTTTTTTGCCCTACAGCCTTTTCAATATTTTCATGTTCAGAAATTTTAATATGAAATGCTTTTTTAATTCAAATTTATGAAATTTTCGAAGAACTAAAAGAATTAAAAAACATCTACATTTTTTATTCAAATCCTTTTTTTTTTTCTCAGACAGATGAATTTTAAATTTCAATGAATAATCATAGTCATACTTTTCGGTCTGTTTCACAGAAGTTATTTTCCCATGGAATACGACTATTTACGTAAGTTAAAAAAATGATCAAAATAAAGAAAAATTATTGAAAATTAAAAATAAAAAATTAACGCTATTGAATCGAATGGCATCATTGATTTACAAAATGGAGTAAGATACTTTAATATTCTTTAAAAAACATAAATGTTTTTGCTTTTTAAATGAAATGAAAATTAAAGTAAAACAAACAGCATTTTTCAAATGTACATGTGTACATGTATTCGTATCCGTATGTGTAGTATATTTTTTCTTAAAAAAGAAAATCTCGTTTAAATAACTCTCAAATAAATGCAGATTTTAATTGTTTAGGCATAATAAATAAAATATTTTTAACCAATTTATTTTGCCGCTGAAAATAGGTGCGGTTTTCAAATGTACTTCATCATAAATCTATAAAAATGTGTATTGATACATGTTTATGTGTATGTAGATGTAAAAAATACTTTTTTATTGAAAAAAAAAAATCAAATAAAATATTAAGAAAAGAATATATGTACTATGTTATTATGCTTTTATAAAGAAATTAACTTTTCACATACGAGTATACTTTGCATGTATCTATTATTAATTTTTTTTTCTTAAACTATGTAAAGTAATCTTAACATGCACTGGAATGGTACAAGTAATTAAGATACAATACACAATGTAATGTTACTATTTAGTTAAAATTGCGACTGATTAGTAGCATTACATTTAAGAAAAAAAAAATATACATATATGATTAAAATCTTGTAATGTTAAAACTAAAATGAAAATGCCTAAATACAAAATTTTAAATAAGAAATAATGGCAGCACTCTTTATAAAACTCGTAATTGAATATATGTAATATTTCTTTTTATAAGTACGTATAGCGTATATGTATATATGTATGTATGTACATACATGTACAATCAATTTTTTGTTTTCCATATCGACATAATTTTAATCAAATCTGAACAACCTATATCATAGTTTATTTGATTTTTGGTATGGTCATATATCATATACCGGACGTAGTAAGATATTTATCTAATATGTATTTTATAAGTTATCGTGATCCTTTATACTAAAACTTGTAAACATTTTTAAAAAAAAATTCAACAAGCTAAATTTTCGTTCTTGAACTTTTTAAAAAAATAACATAAATAAATGATGCCACAAAAATCAATCTAAATTTTTTCGTTTTTTTTTTAAAAACTTTTAGAAAGGTATAAATAAATTGTATCTTTTGTAAGATTAATTATTATCTAAAAAAAAAATCAAAAGAAATTCATTATTTTGTTACAGATTCGGTGATTAATTAATTTGTAACGCACAATTAACGTAATGATACCTTTTTAAAGGTTTTTTTTTTTTTTGGAAATAAAAATTATTTTGATAAAATTTGTAATTTTTTTTAGATAAATCTTTTTAACACTGATGTTACAAAATGATGAACATCTATTATTTTTGTTAAAGTAATCAATTATATTCGATCACTTTATTTTTTGTATTTTATCCTATATGAAACGATAAGTTTTATGCGGTTTATTGTTATTCTAAAACGCGTGCTAAATAATAAATTTTTTCATGTACATAGTTTAATATCAAAATAACCTTCAATAAAAGTTTCATATTAAAGATATGTTTATAAGAAAAAAACTGTAAATGATGGAAGAAAAAAAAATATAGGTATATCATTTTAAATAATTTATTTTTCATTTATAGAAAAAAAAAAGAAATAATGAGAAAATATAAGTAGTAGATAATGAAGTAGTATGATAATCAGACCACAAAAATAACTGCTTTATGTGTGGTCTGAACTTCATCGTTTTCAATTTAATATTTTATTTATTAGCAATTAATAATTTTCATATTTAACTGTAGAATTTAATAAAAAAAAAAAAAAACAAACACAAAAACAAACATTAGAAAAATATTAGAAAATCAATGAAGCTAAAAACAAAAAAAAAAACAAAAAAAAATGCACATGAAGGTTGTGGTCTATATGGACAGTTTTTTTTTTTAATGCTGTGTACATTGATTATGATATCAAATATGTCAATAAGAAATTAGCTCATTAATAATATTAGTATCTATTTTGTTTTTTTGGTTTTTATGATCCAAGGATAAACTCATATTTTTATTAAAAAATTCATATTTTTAGGTGATTAAAATAACTGATTATTTTGTTTTTGTATTTATTATTTTTTTTGTTTTTGCATCTACCAGAAGAAGAAATAAATAATAAGTAAATATACTCAGAAAATCTAAAATAAACGACGGAAAAGAACCTTTGTGTGCCTTATTCAAAATAGGCTAAACCTTTTTTTTTAATTGATCAATCAAACCATCCGAAAATCAAATTTAAAAAAAATAACAAAGGAGTAACATACATGTTAGTTTTCAAAACTTATGACCCTGTCATATCAAGCTAGTCATGCATTCATTCAATTAATCCAGACAATGTAAATACATATAAGCATCTAAAATCCAACATAAAATCTATTTTTAATTTCGTTTAAGTTTAAAATCAAAATGTCAAAATAAAATTATCCTTAACATGTTTTATTGAATACAGGTTGTTTTTTGTATTAACAACATTTTTGATTTTCTCCAAAAAAAAAAAAAATTGAATTTTTTATTTATTTCTATATTTTCTGAATGATCTTTTCCAAGTTCAGGCCTTGATTAACGATATACCTTTACTTAGCCTCGAATTACTCAATCAAGTAATGAAGATTACTTTAAAAGCTCTGTTCTATTTTTTCTCATAAACATCCTTAATTCATTCATCTTTTATTTTTCATAACACCCTGTAGATAACATGGAAAAACTAATGAAATTTTTGCAATTCAAAATTTTTTAAATCTTTTGATTGTTAAGATTTGTTTTTTGTTATCCGGTTTGATATAAACGATCAATTCAATATCACAGTTCAATTGCAAATTGCATTTAACAAAAAAAACAATAAAATGCTTTAAAACATTTTGAACCATTATTACAATCCCATTTGTATAGTATATGTATGTATATATGTATGAATGTGTGTACTTATCTTTAAACTTTAATTTTATATGATTATTTTTTTAGTTTCAAGTTACTTCAAGGTTAAGATATCGAAACATAAGCAAATTTAATTTAACGTAAACATAAATTTAATAAATGAATACCACATCATTTGTTTAGTAAATACTAAATGGAGAGATGATATAGATACTAAATAACATTTAGATTTGAATTTGATTCGATTGGTAAAGGTATCCCAAGACATGATCAAAGAACCGATTGTGAAATAATAGATAGCTTATTTGATAAAGTTAAATTATTGAAATAGGTATTTTTTTATTTTTATTTTTTCTTATTATGTCTTGCTTCTTTATTTTTAATGGAGCATTCAAAATTAGCATAAAAATTATTATTTGCCAGAAATAAAAATTATTATCTTATACAAAAAGTGATAAATGATGTATTCTTACAACATTAAATTTGACTTTTAAAAAACATAATTTATGAGTTAAATTGGCATGATTTAAAATATTAGAAAGTAATAAAAAAAAAAAAATTTGAAATTTTAAGATTAAAAAAAACTGTAAATGAAAATTCAAGAAAACGCTATAAGGAAGTGAACTTTTCAAAGATTTTCTTATGATTTATTAGAAAAAAAATTTATGACTTTCTCTAAAATAATTTTTTATTCAAAAATTTTGAAGGTAAATAAAAAGTAAATTTAATGAATAATTTTAATTTCATTTCAAATAAAATTTCATATTTTTTAAAGTCCTAAAATTTTTCCTACAAATTTTTTTTATTTTAGAAAATCATGCAGAAAAAATTAGATTTTCAGATATTCGATAGAAAGAGGATCCTTAATAAAATAAAACTTTGATATTTTCAAATAATTTTAGAGTTTATTTCTACACAAAATCTTCAAAAGTTTTTTTGTAATGTAGAAAAGCTTAGTCGAATAAGAATCTTTTATTAATTCAATTAAATCATTATTATTTCGAAAATAAAATTATATATAGGAAATCAATCACACTTCTTAATCAAAGGTCAAAGGTACTAAGAATATATATTTTTTTTTTTTTTGATTATTTGAAAGATGTACTGACAATTTACACTTTCAAAATACTTTTTTAGACAATATAACCTAAAAAACTACAGAAACTGCTCAAATAATCATATTTTTTTCTCAAATTATTGTTCATTATATTTTATGATACAATGTTAAGATCATTTTTTAAATCATTATGTCATTCAAGGTTAGAATTATAGATAGCAATAATTTCTGGGGATAATAATAATTTATTATAAGCACGAGAAATAATACATCTGTTAGTAATAATAAAAAAAAAAGAACTTAAAATCTTTGATTAATCTGTAAATTTAATTTTATTGTTAATTGTTTGTGTTGGCTTTTATTATCAATGATAATTACAAAAAAAAAATTTCTAATAAAAAAAATCGTTTTCCTCCTTTCACCTAAAACAACAAAGAAGTGCTAATTGGAATAGAAAAAAGGTCAAATACCATATATTTATAATAGTTTTGAGAAATTCAACAGGGTCTTGTAAAACCCTGTTTTACACCTTCAATGAAAATTTATAATACCAATTCTCACAGGAATTCTAATGTACAACTGTTAGTTTCCGAGATAAAACTTTTAAGAGTTTGCAGAGAATAATGACCTCTCGACAACTCTACACACTTTCGACCCAAAAGTGTAGACTCTGCTTTTTTCTCAAAAATCTTGGAAAAATTTTTTTAGTTTAATAATTAAATGTTAAAAATTAGGACCATCTAAATCCAAATGTAGAAATGAGTTTTTTGGGTCAAAAATTTGAAAAATTCAAAAACGCTCAGAAATGTGTGAAATACGGGCTTTTCTTTTAAATTTCGATTCGAATAATGCAGAAAATGTATTCTTGTTATTGAATTAAAAATATTTCAAGAGTTATAATCAATTTTTTATTATGTTTGTTAATTTCATAAGTGAAATCCTGATTAAATTGATTCAAAAAGGACATCCTTATATTTCATTTTTCATGGAAGTGATTTCAAAGGAAAGGTCATGATCTTTCCTTTCTATTCATATATTATTTGTGAAAAGCATATCAAAAGTTAATGCGTCCTTTCTAGATTTGTTCGTATTTGTTTCATCTGAAAATTTTGAAAAGTATTTTTTAATCTTGCATGGTGTATGTCATGTCATTCACTTTGAAATCACTTTCTTTAAAACGAAGTGTGAAAAAGTCGTTTTTGAATAAATTTAATGAGAATGTCGCAGTTAAAATTTGTCAATAAATTTATAAAGAAAAAAAAAGGCTTATTATAATCTTTGTATGATTATTTTCCTTAACATTTTTTCTACTATGAGTGGGTGTATAAATTTATTCAAGTCAATCATAATTTTTAATGTTTGGCGTTCGTAGACAATAATAAAAAAATTTTTTTTTCTCTCTGCAATGAATAAATTACAATTTAATCGATGCAAGACAAAAATAATAATAATATGCAATAATCAAATTTAATTGGCACTCCTTTATGTGAAAAATTATTTTCGTTGAAAGAACAAAAAAAATTATTTAAATTCATATTTTAATAAGATAAACCTTGAGTCTTATTTTATTTATTTACCTTGACCTAACACCTAATCATTTTGGGAGGATCAGTTACAATTACTTAAATTTTTATGTATATAATATTTACAAGTAAATACAACGTATCTTTTTTTTTTTTTTTTTTTCGTCAGAATAACAAGTAACAGGTACAAGTAATAGAAAGAAGAAGAAAAAAATTATTTGTTAAATAAAACAATAAATCGGTCTAACTAAAATAAATACTGTTTTTTTTTTTTGTAGTATTTTTTGTACAAGCAAGATAAAATATCAATTTTACAATAATCAATTTTATAAAATCGAACAGAAAAAAAATATTGTAGTAAAATAAAATATTGATTCATTGTATTAAAATTATATCAGATACATTATGCCTAAAATATTGTTTTAAAAATAAAAAAATAAAAATAATAGCAATCTTTTTTATTTGCCGAAAAATATTACTGTAAAACAGAATATGTATTTCTTTTTGAAGTACAAGAAAATTGAAAGCAAAAAACAAAAAAGTAATCATATCGAAATCATATAATTTGTGACTACTAGGCTGCTGTGATGTAGTTCGTTGTTTTTTTTTTTAGAGACAACTTTTAAATCTGTAACTTTAAAAACGAAAAATATACATATACATATGTTATATTTATACTGTACAAGAAAATATGTACAAGTTAAAATGCACGTTTTTAAAACTTGTAAATATAATTCTGTCCAAAATAAAATAGGTAAATTGATGTGTCCAGTTAATGTAAAGAGAACGCACATATATATTCTTCAGCTTTCGTATATGTACATACGATATATAAAATATCCTTCACATATACGTGTGTTTTACATTTTGTATCTTTTTAATGCAATTTATCTATTTATTGCTTTAGGCATTTCAATTTACATCGATGAATTGTTACTGCATATATACATTAATATAAGTATTACAAAACATTCAATTGCAATTGAAGTAACTGAAAATTGTAATTCACTTCATTTTTTTTTTTTTTTTAATTCAAGATCAAAAAATTATAAAATGCAATTTGGTAGATATGTATACATTTAAAGTTGCCACTTTGTTTTATTTCAGACAAATTTAGATAACATTACAATCAGACTCGGTTATATGATGATTTTTTTTTTAATTTTGTAGTATTTTTCAAAGCCAAATTTGAAAAAAATCAAAATTTCTTAGCACTAAAATTGTAATGAATTTTTTTTTTCTTCAGTATGGTAACTCTGAATATTTGTTCTTTTTAAATTAACCGACAGTGATTTTTTTTTTATTATTCGAAATAATCTTGTAAATCTTACATATACTAACATTAAAATTAACTAAAATTTACTATTTTATAAAATTGTGTATAATTTACATTTTTACTTTGAAAAAAAAAAAATAAACGTATTGAGTGAGTAAATAAATTTTTAAAGCAATTATAATAAAATTTACTAAACAGCCACATAATGTTTTTCAACAATTTAATAATGCAAATTTTTTTTTTTTTTTTTGTATAAAAGCGATGAAAATATAAATTTTTCAATACAAAAAATAAATTACTCCTATATTTTAATTAATAATTGAAAAATTAGTTACATAAAATTTAAATTTAAAATAATATCATTATAATTTTTTTCATTTTTTTTTTTTCAATGAAAAATCCTTTTTTAATGATGTATCCTAATTATGTATTTTAATAATTCTGACAAACCGGAAGATAATTATTATTTAAACATCATGTAAATATAATCTCATATTGTGTAGAGTACATAAATTATATAAAAAATTTTTGTTTATAAAATTGATAATTTGTTTTTTGTTTTTTTTTTTTTAAATAAAATAATTATATCGTATCCATGTGTATGTGTATGTAATGTGTGAGTAATAATTTTTTCATATGTAGCATATACGATAAAGTTTTTCCTACTGGCAAATTAAATTTTTTTTTTTTTTTTTGCTTTACAAAAAGGATAAATTAAAAAAAAAAAAATAGAAAGCTTTGATTGTTAACGTGTACATGTACATATACCTATACATAATACACGTAAATATGGATAAAACTATACAAAGAATAACAATGCTTGTTATTGATACTCCCCATACGGATGCGATACGCAGTAATTTCATTTTTTTTTTTTTTCATGCATATTGACCGGAAAGCAATTTATTTTTCTTTAATTGATTTCTGATTTTTCTTTTTATTTTTGTGTATGATAAATTAATTTAGTGAATAAATCTATTTTTTTTTTTAATTTTTTTCCGTTTATGTATTTTTTTTTCTTTTTTAATTTTCTGTATGTATTTTTGTTTTTATTATTTATTTATATTTTTTTGTTTATATTCAGAAATAATATACATATACATATATGTAATTGCATACAACATACATATATTGGCAATTAATTGCTTTGAAACAGATTTTTCGATTTTCCACAAAATTAATAAAAACAATAAATTTGTAAAAAAAACAAAAAAAAAAAAAAAAAAAAGTCCTGTATGAGCAATGGTACCTATACATAGGTAGATTGAATTTTTATTTGTTAATTTATGATTCAAAATAAAAATATATAAAAGGGTTATTATTTTATATTAAATAGATTACATCAGGATAATATACATACACAATATCTATACATGTATATGTTTTTTTTATTGACTAACAAAATCATAAATTATTTTTGCGTTATTAGCAAAAACAAAAAAAAAAAAACAAAAAAAAAAGAAATTAAATGTTGTTACAAGTGATATTTTTGCCAGATTTATTATCCAATTTTAGAAATTATAAAAAGTAGGACATTTTAATTATTCATTTAAAAAAAAAATTTTTTGTGTAAAATTGTTGTATCGGGTTTAATATAAAATTAGATTTTTCAATCAAAATTAATCATCATCTAAATTATTTGTAAAGCTTTGGATGCTTGAATAAAATAATTGTAAAAATCTTATTTAACAAAATTCCTAAATTTTTAATTGAATGTTAGCAGAAAAGTACGTTTTTAATATAAAGATATTCCTGCAGAATTAAATTTGCTGTAAACGTTTTTTTTTTTTTTACAATTTCATATGAAATTGTTAAGAAATCATTTTTAATTGAATAAAAAATTTAGTAAATCTCATGAGTAAAATAAAAGAAAAGATAGAATTTTTTTTTTAATGATAATTCAATAAATGTTATTTTATTTTCTTTAGATCTTTAGGACATAAAAACAATGATTAATTGCCATTTATCATAATCAAGTTATCATCTTGTTCATCTTGTTCATATATTGAATACATATTACATATTCAACAAACACATTAAACGATGACTTGTGATTATTATTAGTTTTTTTTTTTTCTTTCTTTTTATGCAACCTATTTATAAGTTAAATTAAGAATATAAAAATCAATTAAAATATATCTATGTAGGTAAACATGATATAGAAAATTTACAAAGAAAAAAAAAATGTTAAAGTAAAGAAAAAAAAAAGTTTTTTATAATTAATAAAAGTGTAGGTATGTACTAAATTTTAATGTATATTTTCATAAGATACAGGTGAATGGATTGAAGAAGAAAAAAAAGTCATAAGATTTACTTTTGTTGTACTTTTTATATATAAAATATGCTACTCACTGTTGAGTAATAACAACAAATCTAAGTAAATGATTAATCACGCGCCTCATAAAATACCATTTCTGGAAATATTAGTAGTATAATGTTGATATTTGAGATAGCTATAGATCTTTTTAGTCCTTTTATATGTTTTATGTATGTATGTATTTATTATTTTCAAATAGATTCTGATTTATTATGGATGACAATCTATTGCTGAATCATTTCTTTATATATGTACATCTTAGATAGTAATCATTTACAAAGCACTTATAATTGCCACTTTACCAGTCACTTTCTCGAAATATCATCATCATCATCACCTTCATCTATATGCATTCATACATACAAACATTTTAATTGAACAAGAAGTATGTTTACTAAGATCTGAAAAATTTACATCATTTACATTACGCCTTTCTAATTTTGTAATCCTACATGAATACTTAATATTTATTTTACAATTAAAAAATTTTAAGAGAATTTTAAGAAAATATATTTCAATAATTTGAAAATGATATAACTAATAAGTATATATACAAGTTATATATATGTATTGCATGTGAAAATAAAAAAATGAATACATCTTCCTATTTTTTTAAATGTCATAATGTTTATTTTCTTTTTATTTATTTGAATTTTCTATTGCTCCTGTCTTAATTTGATTTATAATTTTTCTCACATAACAATTTTTCCTTATCTCATTACTACAATATGTACTATATATTATAAAGCTAAATATCGGAAATGTGTAAACTATTTGAACGACAGAAAAATGCAATCAGTTATAAATGATACTACATCTTCACAGTATATACAGGCTTTTGTATGTGATTTAAAATACAATTTATATGAAAAGATAAAGTAATTGATGTGGGAAAGAAACATTTACTGAAAATATTCCTGTCATTTTATTTTTATTTTTATTGGTTTTCTTTCTTTTTTTTTTATTTACAGGAAAAAAAAGGTTATAAAATATTTACTACTTGAATTATGTAATCTCTATTAACATTACATAGTGTAATGTAACTCAAATTGAAACATTATTTTAAATTTAGTTTGTGACGATAACAATGTATAAATGCGTTGTAATTAGTTTTTAGATTGAAAAAAAAAATTGAATACAAAAAAAACAGACTGCAATGGAGTTTAAGTTGTAAATAAAAAGCTTCATGAAAAGGTGTCCTTTAAAAAAAAAAACAAAATCATTCGATATACAAGACAAAAATTTATTACTTGTTTGTGTTCTATGATTTGGAAAAAATAAAAATGCGGTTTGCCCAAAAACTTCAAAAAAAAATAGTATTATCAAAAAATGTACTACCGAAATGAAATCTGCTTTTACAAACTTTTTTTTAGCTTTAAAATAGTCCAATTTTTTTCTCGTTTCATATTTTCTAGATGTCATAACAATCACCAATAATAATAATTGATAAAAAAAATACTTGAAGTAAATTTTTTCAACTTAAACACTACGATACATGAAAAACCTGAAAATACATCCTGACACGATCCAAAAAAGTTCACTTGTGAAGATGGGTGTTGGTACAAAGCTATATCAAATAAATTTTACGACTTTCATCTACTGCAATATTTCAAAATCAAAACATGATAATAACCTGAAAATTTTGCAAGGTAGATCTAATATAATTGTATCTAACAAAACAACTTTTTGATTTCAATAACTCATTGTTATATTTTTTTATTGTTTTCTTTTCTATCATATAATACCTCAAAGTACCTATCTACCTATATGCAAAATTTTCATGACCACACCTTACTTAATTGTTGTTTAGATTTTTTTTTTTCATTAATTAAATATTTTAAAAATTCCATAACCCATTTATACTTCAGAAATATTGAACTTTTTATATAATAAACATTTAAAATTGGCAATGAAATAAATATATGAAAAGCTAAAATAATTTTCCATTAAATATTGAAATTTAATGTCTTCTTTACCTTCTTCAAAAAAAAAATAAATAAATAAATAAATAAATAAATTTAAATTATGTATATTTATTTTTTTTTAAATTTATGTCTTCATAATACAGCTCTAGAAAAATTTTTGTATACTTGACCCAGTCATATAGACACAACAGTTAATATTAAACTCTATATCTACGGTGTTTTAGACTAGGTTGGGTTCCATTTCAACAAATCTAAAATGTAAAGGATAATCAATGTTTATATCATTTTTAGATAGAGAAAAAAATTGATTCATTCCGCACATAAAGCAATTGATTACATTTTTTTTTTTTTTTTTTTTTTTTTTTTTGTATGAATATCTTTTTTTTAAAATGATAATAACAATAACTTTACATTATTAATAAACATTGAATACATTTGCGAAAATAATATGTTGACATAAAACGCGTGGTTATCAAAGTCTGTAAAAAAAAAAAAGATACGCATATATACTACACCATAAAACACACATTATTTGTGACCTTAATCGACAATTATTACTGCATATTTTTTTTTTAAATATACATTCCCATTAAAACAAAATAAAATATAAGTATATGTACATATCGTATGTATTTATTCATATTATTTAAAATATAAAAAAATATATGTATTTACATTACTATTTTATTTTATTATATGCTTATATCTACCATATGACATTTTAAAATTTATTTAAAAAATAAAAAACGAAATCCTATAGATTTCATTTTTCATACAAAAGTATCTATAAAAATTCTTCTCAAAGTACCTACAAAAACAAAAACATTTTTCAATGGTTTTCAATCTAATATGAAAACTGTGGGTGAATTGAATGGACTTCCGCTGTAATATATCACATTTGCAAATGGTATTACATTGTAAATGTTAAATTGTACAATTTGAACAAAAACAAAAAATTAGTTATTGCATAAAGTCTGCAAATAACACCAAGAGTGTATAAGAACATGTAACAAATAGTTTTTACAGGATAAATAAAATGATGTTGTTTATTTTTTTCTTCTTTTTTCATCTTTTTTACTCAATAATCCATCAAAAGTTTCATATAAGTGAGTATGCATTAATAAAGTAAAG
Source organism: Bombylius discolor (assembly GCA_939192795.1). Lineage (NCBI taxonomy): Eukaryota > Metazoa > Arthropoda > Insecta > Diptera > Bombyliidae > Bombylius > Bombylius discolor. The sequence continues at coordinate 12,005,878 of OW584241.1, read as the reverse complement.
AAAAATTTAAGTCAAGATTAAAGCACAACAAAATTTAATTTTCATTTCAATTTAAAGTATGAGAATAGTTGAGGAGTTGGAGTTGGTAATGGAAAATTTGTTGTATTACTCATATTATGTATTGTATCTAAAGTAATACGAAAGATTGTTTATGCGGCAGTGTTTAAAAAAAAAAAAAGATTTACTTTTATACTATATTTTGAATTATTTAATGCTTGAATAAGAGAAAGTTTCAAAGTAATTCAAATATGTGAACTCAAAAATAAGAAATGTTGTTTCATTTGAATTTCATATGAAAGAATACCTAACCTACCTACATATGTACATATATGTATTACCTCGATTTTATTTAGAAAGAAAACAAAATATTTTTAATGACTTGATTATTTTCAATTGCGAAGGCGGGAATCTTCTGTTAAAATTTTTGAATCTACTCAGGTGTACATATATTGCATAAAGTATATAATTTTTTTTTATTATTTCAGTTAATAATTGTACGACGATTGCATTAGTGCATGAAGTTGCAGGAAACACTACATTCATAATAAAAATTATTGAACAAAAGCAATAACAACACAATTGTATGTGTAGTTATTCATAAAAACTAAAAAAAAAATAAAATGTAAATAAAGAAAAAAATTAAGAGTCCAGTATAAGTAAACTTCTATTGTTGTGGAATTATTTTAATTCAAATTCATTGATCATTGAAATTTCATACCTAATGCCTACATAAAAGTCTTCTTAGTACATAATATTGCATCCATCACGAATTATTATTATTATATATTCATGTTTGATTATCATAGTATGTAAATTAGCAAAAACAAAATCAGTTTTGTTTTTTTTTTTTTTTTTCATTTGAATTAAGAAATGTGATTTGAATTTAATACAGAATATAAATCAATTTTCAAAATGTGTAATAAGGTAATTTTGTGTAAAATAATGGTGTTTTTTTTTTTTCTCTGTTGAATAATGAAATCAATTTTTTTTTTTTTTTGCTACATATATGAATATTTTATGTAATAAAAAAAAATAAAAATTTGTAATAAACTTTGACCTTAATAAGATTTAAAAAATAGTATCTAGTCGTAGAAATATGTATATGAAATTTTTATAAGTAATTTTTTTTTTTTAAATTATTTACAGTATTGTGCAAAACTAAAGCAACCATTTGTAGTAAAATGAAAACTCGTAAGAATTTTACACTTGTATTAAAATTTACTTAAAATTTTTAACTTTCTTTTATACAGTATTGTATAGTTGTTAAATAACAAATATAAAAAAAAACATTCATCAAATACATTATTTAAAAATTAAATAAACAATAGGAGATCCCAATTTCAGCCTGTGCAAAACTAAAGCAACTTCATTCAGGTATAAGAAAAAAAATGCTTTTAGATAACGGTATTCCAATAATTGGTAAAAATTCTGATTAGATGAGTTAGTTTAAGTGTAGTAAAGACACTTTTTCATCTTTTGTGTAGTATTTCAATAGTCGATCAGTGAAGTGTTTAATTTTCAAAAATTGTGTTAAGTTATGGCGCGAAACAAATATAATACTTTTTTAAAAGAAAAAATAATTGGTGATTATCAAAGTGGAATGTCACAGAAGGCCATAGCGGATAAATATAAAATCCATAAATCGATTATTTCAAGAATGATATCGAGATTTCAAATGAGACATCACTTTGAAACTATACATGCAGGTGGCAGGCCTAGGAAAACTACACAAAGAGCGGACCGAAGAATAATTTCTTTGATAAAAAAAGACCCTTTTATTTCTTCGGCAGAAATTGTTAAAACTCTAAAATTAAAAATTGACTCGAGTACTGTTCGAAGACGTGCTTTAGAGAACAGTTTGCGCAGTTACAGACCTGCCAAAAAACCACTCCTATTTATTTCTATTTTCTAGGCTAAAATTTGCAAGGGACCACTCAGATTGGACTATAAGTAAGTGGAAAACAGTTCTTTTTAGCGACGAGAGCAAATTTAATTTAATTTGTTCAGATGGTATTCGTGGCGTGAGGAGATTAAAAAGAAGTCGGCTTCATCCTCAAAATTGTAAAGCAACGGTTAAGCATGGAGGTGGAAGTATTATGGTGTGGGGATGTTTTTCTGCTCAAAGTCAAGGTCCACTTGAAAGAATAGAAGGGACAATGGATCGTTTCAAGTATAGAGATATACTTGAAACGATCATGTTACCATTTGCAGAAGAAGAGATGCCACTTCGATGGGTGTTTCAACAGGCTAATGATCCGAAACACACATCGAAATTGGTGTCGGATTGGCTTGAACAGAATAGGGTTCAAGTATTAAATTGGCCCTCGCAATCTCCTGACTTGAACCCTATAGAGAATCTGTGGGCCATTGTTAAAAGGCGTCTAAGTGGACGAAAATTCAAAAATGAGAATGATTTGTTCGTAGCGATTAGAAACGAGTGGCAGAACATCCCTACAGACGTTTTAAACAATTTGGTTGAGTCCATGCCACGAAGATGTATTGATGTATTAAAAAATAAGGGCTATGGCATTAAATATTGAAAACGAATTAGCATTTTTAATTTTTTTTCTTATACCTGAATGAAGTTGCTTTAGTTTTGCACAGGCTGAAATTGGGATCTCCTATTGTTTATTTAATTTTTAAATAATGTATTTGATGAATGTTTTTTTTTATATTTGTTATTTAACAACTACACAATACTGTATAAAAGAAAGTTAAAAATTTTAAGTAAATTTTAATACAAGTGTAAAATTCTTACGAGTTTCCATTTTACTACAAATGGTTGCTTTAGTTTTGCACAATACTGTATATTACAGCATTTTAAAAACAAATAAAACAAGGATCATAGGTTATTATATTACCTTTTAATGTGACATGAAAAATTCATTAAATTGCAATAAACAATGACAACAACGTAATTTTACGGTACTTCAAAAGTTGTATATATATTTTAACTTTTTTTTATTTTTAATTTAAATCGAGATCAAGGATAAAGTCAAACAAAATTCTTAAAAAAAGCTACTTGCATTGAAAAATTGTAAATTTATCAGTAAAATTTTGGATACAACTAATTGACTGAAAATTTTATAATAAAAAATTTTTTTTCTTCTAAAGAAAAATCCTAGTTTTTATTTTTTTTGTTTTTTTTTTTCAAATTAAATTGTTGTCAAATAATATTTTTAAATAAATAATATAGTGTTCGTTATTAATTACTATAAACTTCACATGTAAACTTAGAAAATCTTAAAATTATGTATTTTGTAACTGTTAATTCAATTTTCAAGACAATGCTATGAAAAAACTTAAGTTCTCTGCTCAATTCTTGATTGTTTATTTAAAAAAATAAAAAAAAATTGTTTTTTTTTTTTTCACATTAATTTTTTTTTTCTTCTATTTTTAAAATTGAATACATCGTATATATACATATATTTTTCAAATTTAATAAAAAAAACTATTACGAAATAACAAAATAAATTATTACAATTTTTTTATTTAAATTTTTCAATTCAAGCTTCAATGTTAAAAAAAAAAAAACAGTGGCTGATCTAGAAAATTTATGATTCTTTGAAATTGGCCTTTGTTTTCGAAAAAGTTCAAAAAAAAAAAAAAACTAATAATGTACTCGAATTTAAAAAAAAAAAAAAAACACTTTTGCTGCTACTATAATATAACTGCTACTTTGTTGCGGTTTAATTCAAATAATCATAATTCTTCTCAATTGAAAAATGCTAATCAAAATATTTTACTAACCTGCTTATTATTGTAATTGTTTTAATAAAATATTCAAAATGTATTTTTATATTATCACGCAATTCAGATTTTATGCACATAATCTAATTTTTTTTTTAGATTTTGTTTTTCTCGTTTCTTTTATTTTTGATTTTTTCTTTGTTTATAAATTTCTCATATAAATTTTTGCTAATGGCAAATTTTTGATTTCTTAACTTTTGAAAATCATTAAAAAAAAAAAAATTTTACCGAAATAAATAAAAGTCGTAATCAGCTTGAGGCAAAATAAAGCTTCTAAAACAAAAAGTCCTTGTTCAAGCAAAGCTGTATCTCAAAAAAAAAAAAAAAAAAAAAAAAAAAGATACGTACTCCAAGTTTAACAGTTTATTGTAGTTATTCATTTATACTTTTTAAACTTTTTTTTTTAAAAGATGTTCCTTCACAATTGGCAAATACATGATATCCTTGATTTTCGTCAATAATATGCAATAACCACACCTTAAAAAAATTAAAAATTTCAATATGTCAATTGAACAATTGAAAGTTCTTTAATCCTAATCAAGGGCCTTATGCACTAAATGCACCCGTTTTTTATTTTTATATATTTTTATTATTAAACAATCCATTATCAAAAAAAAAAGAGGATCAAAGACTTAACTATATTATTTTTAATATTCATTTTTATTATTTCATAATTTAAAATGTCATTTTTATTATTATTGCTCAATCATTAAAATACATCATAATATTATAATTTTCTATGCTTTTTCTAAAAGCATTGTCTCATGTTTATTATTATAATTCTTTTTTTTTTCCCCAAACAATAGCACAGAAAAAAAAATATGTCAAAAGCAAAAACAAAAAAAAAAAAGTTATAAAATATTCGACTTAATCCTATTATAAAATCTTCAGATTGTAATCTGATTTACATGCTCAGTTTAGATACATACATACATATATTATATGTATTTATACATGTTGCACATACTATAATTTAATATAATTTATCATAATATTTGCGTGATAATAATGAAACTGTAGGCGATATTTATAATAAGATTTGGTCATTGTTTTATCTTTTTTTTTTTAATTCATATTAAAAGAACAACGTCAAGTATGTTTTGTGTTACCTAGATTTAAAAATATCATTTACATTTTTTGGAAATAATTAAACATAAATTAAACAAGATTTATCAACAAATGCACTTTACTTTACTTTTATAATAATAGCAAAACGCAAGCAAACAATTCATTAAATTGAAACCATTCTCTCTGGCTATCTAACAATGCATATTTGCGTACAAAATAAAAAAATAAAAATATTTGAAACGGAGAACAAATAAAAAGGAATCAAAAATTTTTTTTTTTTAATATCACCACACCCAAAATATGCTTAATTTTACTAGTAGATACTATTTTATAGATATACGCCAAACTTGTATGCTTTTATCTCTACCAGACAATACAACAAAAATGCACTCACTTCTAATTTAACTATATATGTATGTATTTGAATCTATACTGAAATATGTGATTTTTTTATTTTTAAGCAAATTATATTTGTTAGTTATAAATCAGTGAAACGAAAACAAATCGATACACCTGCAGATATTTTATAAGTATTTTAACTAAGAATTACAGTAAAAAATATAAAAAAAAAAGTATAATTTTTTTTGGTGGGTAATTTTAAAAATTGCATATAAGTACATACTCGTATGTACATATGTATAATACCCGTATGTAAAAATTAAATAGTTTATGAATTTAGGACTCACAAGTAATTTAAGTCCAAATTTTGAATTGTTCAAAAAATTGCAAAAAAAAAAAAAAAAAAAAAAAAATCATATCCTTAAGATATATACTAAAGATTTTATGTATACAATTGATTTCAGTGTTTCATAAGTAAATAAGTGTTACTTAATTCCATTAAAAAAAAAAAATGATAAGTTTAAAAATAATTGTACATTTAAAAATCGTATGGTAAAAGTTGATCTTTTTTTTTTTTACTTAAAATTTTTTATTTCATTAATTTAGTTCATAATAAGTTTATGTTAATTTTATGAAATTTGCATAATATATTGTACATTACAATTTCATGTTTTCATAATAATATTTAATAAAAAAAAAAATAAAAAATTTATTTAAAAATACAAAATCGTGTCTTTACAATTGATTATTAAGGAAAAATAAAAAAAATTCCTTAGTTTTTAATTTGCATTTATGTACACTATGCAATCAACTTGATGATACTTTTTTTTTATACAAAAGAGATAATCAAAAAAAAAAATAATTAAATAAATAAAAACAACAAAAATAAAATTACAATAATATTAAATATGTATATTTATCTCCCCACCTGTTATTAAAAGGTATCCAAATACGATAAGTATCAAAAATGATATTTTATTCAGCATCTTTATTATATTTTCTTGTAAAATAATTGTGTATAGTATACAACACTGTCTGTTAAATCTTCCTTTTACGGTGTATAAGCAAAAAAAAAAACAACACAAAAATTAATAAATAAATAAATAAAACAACTAGAAAGAAAAGAAAAACAACAAAAAAACAAAAAACTTGAATTTATGTAATTTCACTGATTGTTGATGTATTATTTCAACTTTCTTCCTGGTACATATAAAAAAAGGCGACAATAATCACAATTAAATTATCTTTTCTTTTATTTTTATTTTTTTTTTAATTTTTTTTTTATTAATTAATTATTTTATTTTAATAAAAAGAAAGGAAGTAATGAATAATTTATATTTTTTTTAATTCTTCTTTTTGTTTTTTTTTCTTCTCTTAATTAAACACTGTAATATCTCAAAACAAGAAGAAAAAAAAATGATTGATTAAAATTTAAAAAGAAAACAAAAAAAAAAAAATAATAAAGATACTTATATCACAAAATTATGCACAACTACAAAATGATAACCAACTTTTTAAAATGTTAATTTTACAATGCATTAAAAAGAAACCACCACAGAATGGCACACATATGTATGTATGATATTTATTAGGTGTGTAAAAGATCATAAAACAATATTAAAAGATGTATGTATAGTAACTACTTCAAATGAATTCGTACCAAAATAGATACTTTTTGTAAAAGTAAATATATGTTCGATTAAATGCACTTTTTCTATCTATGTTTTTATTCAAATAAAATAATTGTTGTAAATATCAGTAAATAAAAATAATAAAATACATAATTATTTTAAATTATACAAAATGATGATTTATTGTAATTAAAAAAAAAAAAACTGCACGCAATTTTAACACTTTCCTCGAATGAATTTTGTTATCTATATAAGAAAAAGAAAATTAAATAAAAAGATACAGGTAAACTTTGAAAACTTGAATTCAAATATAAATTAAACTACTTTTTATAATTTAATAAAATAATTTGATTGAAACTTTTATTTCGGTTTTTGTTTTTTTTTTTTTTTTAAATTTTCAACTTTATATCGATTGTCTAATAAATTAAGCCACGATCTTGATTTATTTCGAATGCCAGTAACTTTTCTCTTCTTGAAAAATTTTTTTGTTTTTAAACCCACAAAAAAATATAATTGTGTTTTTTTTTTCTTCTCTTCTTTTTATGCTCCTAAATAACACAATCTTTTATATTTAGTATTTAATATTTATATTTAAAAATGAATTTTGACTTTATTCATCGAAATTTCAATAATCAAGTCACGACAAAATTGATGTTATTTTTATTTTATTCAAAAAAAAAAAAAATTTGAAAAAAAAAGGTACAAATCTGCATGACTTCCAAATGAATACTAACATAATGTAACAAACTAACCATCAAAAGTTGTGGCACACTGTTGTATACTGATTATTTGTATATTATTTTTTTAAATCCAAGTAAGTAATATATAGTATGGGGGATTCGCTTCTTGAAAGTTGTAACCGTCGTCGTCGTCATCAATGTAACCAATTTTATACTTATTTTATTTTATTAAATCTTTTTTTTGTTTTTGTTTTTGTTTCTTTTCTTTTAAAAGTTTTATAACTTTTAATAAATATTCGCGTGATCTTTACTGTTTTTTTTTTTTTTTTTAGGTTTACCTTTACTTATTAATATATAGCATCACATTCTATACATACATATCGCAATCATAATATAATAATTAAAAACTCTGCATATACATATGTACAAGTATCTTTTTGTCGTCAAATCGTCATAGTTGATGTTGTTGTTTTTCTAAATGAGAAGAAAAAAAAATGTTTTTTTTTTTTGTTTTTTCTGATGAAAATTCATCCTATCAATAAGTTTTTGTAAAAGTGGGGAAATAAAAATACATAATATTTATACATATATATTTATTTATATTTTTTTTTATCTACTTCATAACCTCCCAGACGTATCGAAAATCTTGACTTGCAACTTTAGTGCATGTACATATGAAGATCAGGTCAAAATAAAAACACCTAAAATTTAACCAGGTGTATTATACATACATACTACATAAGATATTCATATACTAAAAATTTTAGTTTTATATCATAATATGATATTATACGGTAGAATACAATGTATAAAATGTATGAATTTAATATTCTCCTACAGATATATGTATGTATCTTTTTCAGGTGTGTAAAACCTTTTCTTTTCTTTTTTTTTTGTTAGCAAAACTGAGAAAATATAATTTAAAAAAAAAAGGTGTAACTGAAAGTTTTGCTGTGAAATTTACAAAATATACTTCGTATATTTATTTCATAAAATTATTCTTAATTCATTCCAATCTTTTAGAAATTAAATTGCCAAAAAGAATAAAAGAAATAATGTGGAAATTCACCAAACAATTTTACTAAAATAAAATCCTTAGAATTGAATATCCCTTGGCATTTGTGAAATATTTGGCAGTGTTTTTAAAATTTGTACATTTTACTATTAAAAAAAATGAAGAGAATAAATTCCTAATATATCCTTTTTTGTTCTTAATTTTCATATTTTCTTCGGACACCGTAAAGCTTACACTCCTAGAAGTTTAACCTTTTAAACCATCAAATTTGTCAAATTTTTAACTTTAAATTTTTTTTAAATTAAGTAATAGATCAGTCTTATTTAAAATGTAGTCCTTTATCAAGAAAAGATTCATTTTATAGAATTGTAAAAGATTAATTTTCAAAGTCATAATTTTCAAATTTATCATATGAAATTCATATTAAAAATTAAAATTATTCTAAATTCAAACAAATACTTTTTATCATCTCATTTTCACAAAATTCAATTTTTTATACTTGTATAAATAATTTTAAAAAAAAAATTTAAATAAAATTACAAATGTAATTTGTTCTTTCAATTAGTTTAACAAATATTTTTTTTATAACCATATTTAAAATGTCAACGTAAATCATTCATTTGTAACATTTGTTCATTTAAATTAGTTATAATGAAAAAAAAAAAGTGTTCAAGAAAAAAAAAAAAAAAACAAAAAGTGTGTTATGTGCTTGTTCTCATCATATATTGTTTATAAAAAAAAAAAATAATAACAAAAAATTAGTCCATGTAACAAATTAATTACATGTGTACAAAAGCGTTAAAAAAAAAAAATACATTTTAAACAAAACTTCGATTAACTTGATTGATGATGCGGCATCATATATGTATGTATTTACATGTGTATACATATGCATTCGAGTATATACATTTGTAATATGCCATTAGAATACCATATCTAATAGAAACTACTTTAAATCTTAACGATTAAATCAAAACAGTCAACCTCATCCTCATAATCATCATCATTACCATTTTACACCTATTCATTTTTTTTTTCTATATATATAAATTACAACAATTATAATAATATTCATATATGTATACAGTATAGAATATGTGTATTTAATATTAAATGACATTGTAGGTGCAAAACAATAATTATGTCAACTATTATATTTTGAAATTCAATGTTTTTACCTTCAAGATTATTTACCTATCGTCTAATTAATCACAAAATTCACGATTATATTATGTATTATACATACACATGTAATTACCCTAAATAATTAATTCAAAGAATCTTCACAATTGTCTTTATTTTATTCAAAAAACTTTTTTTTTTTTTGTTTAATATGTATTGCATCATATGCTCATTTATATTATAATGATTGATTGTGAAGATATTTTACTTATGTAGATTTTATATATCTGCTATATTATATACTTTTTAACTAACAATATTGAAATTCTGTACATCAATATGATCCAACATAAAATTATATCTATCTATTAAATAGAATTATTAATTAGTCTTCAATTGAGTGGAAACATGAATTTTACTACTGTAAATAGAAAATACAAATTACAGGATCTTTGAAATTATTTTAAAGTATCTAAATGAATTATGTTTCTTTTTTTTTTTCAATGCAATAAAAATACAACAAAACAGAATATGTATCTAATCACTTTTTTTTGCTTTACTTTTCATCTAAACAAAGTCACAAATATTCATTTAACTTAGATTAGTTTGGTTCAATGTGAAAAAAAAAAGTAAATAAAATAAGAAGAGATTAACTTTAACAATTTGCCATGTACCTACTAGTATTACTACTAAATTTTGCTAATGACATCATATTATCTTTAAAAAAAAAACAAAATAAAATAATGTTAAATTGAAAAAAATTTATCTATAAAGAGTGAAGGGAATTGCCACTCATGAAAAGATACTATCAAATAGATCACTATATTATATATTATATGTATAATGATAATGATGATGATGATGATTAGATTATGTATTTTAAGACATACTATTTAGTTAGAGTTTTTTTCATTTAGTAGATTGAATATAAATACCTTGAAGATTTTGCTGCTGAAACTATAAATTCTGAGAAGATCTGAAAAAACAGTATCTTTAATTTAAAAATTTTTTTTCAAAAACAAGAAAAAAAAAAAACGCGGTAACTAGTTTGTCGCATAAATAATTTAACTGCTTTAACTTAAAAGAAGCAAAAGAAGAAGAAAAAGAAGAAAAGTAACAACTGTTAAATTATAACTTCACAGTCGGCAATAAAAGAGTTCAAAAGTCTATTTGACTTACAATTTCTGGTATATACAGGATGTTTCGATTGAAAAAGTTTTAAAACAACAATTATCCTTATACATACTATAATAAAATTCATCGATACAAACAAAGGTTGAAAAGGATTATTCATGATAACCGATAGTACATGAACTGGACATGGTTATTTTGGGATTTTTAATCAATGGAAATACCCTGTATATCGTTTTAAAATACAAAATATACAATATATCAAAACCGTAGAAGATACTTTTAACATCTTCAAGTATCTGTTTTTGATATTTAAAAGAAGAAAAACAAAAAAAAAAAACAAAATTCATTTTTCGAGAGTAAAAGTAAAAGGTGAATCAGGCGAAACAACAAGAATTATTAAAAATACATAGTTAGTAGTAAAATATATAGTTATGTTCCATTAAAGTGAATTACGCAGACGAACATTGTATATTATTGACTATCTTTTACATTATTGTAATATACATTATGTATATATAGGTAGTAGATAAATAGCTATATGTATATTATTATTGATGCAATAATAATGAAATTACATATATTTATGTAGTGTATCTATTATTAATACATATATACAATCCAGTATAGTCATCAGTTTTTTAAAGTATTTGGTGAGAATTTTACTTACTGTAGTTGTGCTTTTTTTAACTAAAATAAAACCAATCCCATGAAATACTACAAAAAAAAAAATCTTTTATTTATTTTGGTCTTTTTATTTTCTTCTTCTTGTATGTAGATACATAATACCAATGTGACAAACAAATTCTGTTCTTCATCAAAACATTATTTAAACTGGGTCAATTTTATACGATGTCTCCATCAAAAATAAAGCTAACAAAAAAAAATAAAAAAATAAATAACTTCAAAATCGATTGAAGATTGAGTATGTAGATTTTGAAATAACTTTATTTTGCGATTTATTTTATTTAGTCTTTTTTTTTTATACTACTACTACTAGAGGAGAATAAAAAGAATAATATATTTATTATATTAAAGTTAGCAAAAGTATATAAAAGTACTAAAATTCCTCAATAATATTCATTGAATGTGAATGGATAAAGATTTAGATATATGACATGCATATCAAATCTAAGAGGGTCTAGACTAAACAAAACATTTATATACATATACATATGTACAGATGTGTAAATGCAAGTATATGTAGATAAAAATATAAATAGGTAGTGCAACATATGAACGAATAAATCATATCTTATAAAAAAAAAAATGTTCAAGAAATCAGTTAGATGTATATATTTGAAATTGTGAATTTATTAAAATATCTTTGTGTACATATTATTACTTTAAAAACCGTTTAAATCTTTAATACATATATATAATACATATTATATATGTACGTATGTATGTAGATATGTCCTTGCTTATTTGAAGTTATTTAATCTAATGAATCTCAATAAAAATGCAATAGATATTTTTCCGATCAAATATGATATACATTTTACTTCATGGAATTTGATTTTAGATTTTTTTTTCTTTTTCTTTATGCATATCAAAAAGCTAAATGTGTTTGTGTGTGTGTGTATTAAGGGAAAATATATTTTCTTTATTAATTTTATCTGTTTTTTTGTTTTTTTTTTCTAATTCATTAAAAAAATTCCAAAATTAAATGAATTGTGAACAACAACAAAAAAAATACAATTTAATTAAAAATAATGATTTAATTTTCTAATAGTAATCGGTAGAAAAATATATTTTTTAAGATGAAAATAAAAATTTAATTAAGAAATCATTTTAATTTAATTTTGTTTTTTTCTTCTCTTTTTTTTTTAAATATTTTCACAGAAAGCAAAATATGTACAAAATAAATATAAGGAACATGCATCAGATGTTATTGAACAAATTTCAAATTATTTTTTAAAATTACATATAAATTTACAAGTTATTGAAAGGAAACTTTTAATGGATGTTAAAAATAAAGCTATGATACCATTACGAAAAGCTACAACTGCATGTTCAATGTTTAATTCAACTCAAGATACTCTTGATGTAAGTATCATAATTTAATGAATTTCATTTAGAAAAGATACACATTTTATACGGAGTACTTTTTTTTTTTTTTAATTTTTGTTTTTAAAATTTTTTTTTTTAGCAAATGCAAAACACTTTACAAAACTTCATATTGGAAAAACCAAATCATGTACCATTATTTAAAATTATGGAAAATATAAATGAAATTTTACGACAAATACCATGTAGAGCCAATTTTAATAATTATGAAGATAATCCTTTCAAGTAAATTATAATTAATTACATTTTAAAAAGAAAAACAACAAAATTTTTTTTATCATATAATTCTTGTTTTGTTTTTATTTTTTTTTTTTTTTTTCTTTTTAGATTTAATATTAATTTTGAAAATCCAGAAAATGAATTTAAAAAATTTTTTACATTACAAACAAAATCAAATACATATAATTCAAAAATTTCAACATATTTCGGTCAAAATACTTTTAATGATTATGATCAAAATCAAGAATATAAAAAAATTGATGATGATAAAAAATCATTTAATAATTTAACAAATGTTACAGATATATTAAGAAGTGGTTATTCACTTAATTTATCATCTAATAATATAAATAAAAATCAATCAAAAAATGGAACTAATAAAAAACAAAAACAAAAATCAAAATATAATAATAATAATAATAATAATAATGGTTCAAAATCAGCATTATCATCATCACAATTATCATTAACATCATCATTTATGGGTGCAATTGGTTTAAATCCACATACACAAAAAGGTTTTATATCACATATTATAAATCCTGAAGAATTTTATGTACAAACAGAAATTTTTAAAAAATCATATGAAAAATTTAAAGAATCATGTGAAGATGAATCTAGTTATGCAGTAACACCAGATTACATTGACATCGATTCAATTTATTTAATATATAATACAACAGATAAATTATGGTATCGTGCACAAGTTATTGAACCATCTGAAATTCATACAGATACATATAAGGTATTATTAATTGATTTTGGTAATACATTAGAAGTTCCTAAACAAAGGTAAGAAGAAGAAAGATAAAAAACAACTTTTTTTTTTTTCTTCAACTTGTTTTTTTTTTTTTTTAAACAATTTTTTCTTATTTTTTTTTTTTTATTTCAATTTTCTTTTTAAAGATTTCGTGAAATATCAAATGAATTAAGAAAATCATTTACACCAGCTATGAAATGTTCATTATATGGTATTAAACCGATAAATGAAAAATGGACTGAAGAAGCAAAATTTATTATGCATGATATTGTTTCAAAGTAAATACGGCTTTTTTGTTTCTGTCGTCAAATTAATTTAATTGAAAGGAAAGATTTTAAATATGTATCTTTTTTTTTTTTTTTGTCTTCTGATTTTAGAGAAATTGTTAATGTACTTATACTTAAAGAAGGTGATCCATATCTTGTTGATATAATTACAACTCATAATAAATATCCAACATCAGTTAGAGATGCATTATTATTTACGGATGTTGCAGAAAAAATTGAAATAAATGATGAACTTTTAAATCATAGTGCTTCAGCTAGTGAAGGAATTAAAGTAAAATTAAATTTTTAATTAAATCTAAATTACTATAATCATCATTAATTTTTGTTGTTGTTGTTCTTTTTAAATAATTTTTACAGCAAAGTTTACTCTGTCTATCGAATATGCCAACATTTTTTAAATCTTCATTTAAAGAAGGTGAAAATTTTCGTGTAAAAATTCTTAATATTATGAATCCACAACAATTTTATGCAGCTAAGGTTTGAAATCAATTTTTTTGTATCTTTTTTTTACATTTTACATTTTTTTTTTTTTCAACATTTAATATGTATTTTTCAGTATGAACACCTAAGCGATATTGAACGATTACAAAATGATTTAAATAAAGAATATGAAAATAGACAAGAGAAAATTTATTGTCCACAATTGGAAATGCCATGTGCTGTATATATAAATGGAATTTGGAATAGAGCAAAAGTTAATAAAATTTTAGGAAAAGGTAAGAAAAAAGACATTGATAAGAAATAAAAAATTAAAAAGATAAGAAAATCAATAAAAAAAATAAATTTATGTTTGTATACTCTTAGGCTGGACGCAAACAGAAAGCGGAGCTGAACTGAAATGAACTTATCAGCTCAGCAAGTAAAATTTAGAGTGCACAGACAAAACCAAAAATAATTTTGAATTAAAAACTTGTAATTTATTTGCCTTGTCCCCCATAATGAATTCACTAATTACAACTCAGTACTCAGTCATTATCAAAACTGATCAAAACAAAAAACATGGCTAAATTTGGCCATTTTTTCATTTTCAATTTGCCATAAAATTTTTCTTTTAGCAATTTTTGAAACTGAAATTTAAAAAAAAAAATTATTTTTGAAATCAAAATTCTTCCTTAAGTAATGATGATCATGATGAATATGAAGAATAGAAGATAGATCGAAAATTTGAAAAAATGTATGTTTCCGTTAAGTTTTTGTTTTCTTATTATTATTATTTTTTAAATTTTAATGTACGAGTGTGTTGTACAATTTATGTGAATTATTTTTATAAAATAAAATGAATGTTTTAAAAAGATCTTTTTTTCTAGCTATATTTTTTAGCCATTTTTATTTTCCAGTTTTGCTATCTTTTAGCCATTTTTATTTTGCTAATTTTGTCATATTTTAGCCATTTTCTGAACTGCTTTTAGTCACAATCTTCATGAACCAGTTGACCAAACTGAAAGTCAGCGCTGATAAATTCAGCTGCGCATTTGGTGTACGAAATTAAGCATCTTATTGCGATTGCTTTGTTGTTGGTTTTATTTTGAGCTGATAAGTTCAGTTCAATTTATCTCATCTCCACTTTCTGTTTGCGTGCAGCCTTAGAGTTTAATTTAATTTTTAATTTTAAATTAATTTTTTTAAATAAATTATTGATTAATTAATTTTTACTTTTTTATATCTTAAATTTAAAACAGGTAATTGCAGAATTTGGTTAGTTGATCATGGTAATTTTGAAACAGTTTATTGGAAACAATTACGTATATTAAATGATACATATTTAATGAGTAATGAATATGCATTTCAATGTTCATTAATGGATATTGAACCATTACAAAAGAATCATTATACATGGACTAATGAATCAATTGAAGAATTTAAAAGAATTATAAAAAATCCAAATATACAATTATTTATACATCGTTCAAAAGAATTCCGTTATAAAGTTGTTTTACATATTATTAAAACACAATGTGATATAAATGTAAATGCATTATTAGTTAAATATGGACATGCAATATCAACTGGTAATGAATCAACACAAATTGATTATGAAAAATCTTCAATAATTACAACACCAAAATATCAAAAATCAATAACAATATTAAAAAGACAACAATCAATAAATACTAATAATAATTCAATTAATAAAATAGATACAAAAAATTCAGATAAATCATTAATAAAACGTAAAATAAAATTAACACATATTATATCACCTGGAGAATTTTATATTCAATTAATTGATCATATGCCAGCCATTATGAAACTTCATGAAGAAATTCAATTAGAACAAAGAAAAAATGATAATACCGAAAATCTTGTTATAGATTTAACAAAAAAAGAAAAAAAACATAAATGGAAATTAAATGAAAATTGTTTAGTTCAAACGAAATTAAGAATTGAAAATTCATTAAAATGGTATCGTGGTATTATTGTTGATATTGAATCTCATGAAAATAATGATAATAATTCTGAATATGTTGATGATGATAATGATGGCGATAATTCAGAAGAATTATATGGAATTTTTTTACGTGATTATGGTATGATAATACATAATATTCCATCAGAACGTATTAAAACAATTAATAATTTATTTAATTATGCATGTAATGGTGCTATAAAATGTCATATGGCATGTGTACAACCTACTGGTGGTCTAGATACATGGTCATCATCATCAATTGATGAACTTAAAAATACAATTGATAAATATGAATCATTAGCAGCAACATTACAAGGAAAACGTAAAAATAATTCATTACCAATAATATTATGGGGTTTACGTACTGAATTATCTGATCCATTATTACCAACAAAATTTAAATGGATTAATATTAATAAAGTATTTGTTAGTTATGGTTTAGCACATTTAATTGAAAAATTTAATACAAAAATAACAATAACAGCAACAGATACAGAAGATGATGAATTAACAATTGAAAATGAAATAATTGAAGATAAACATAAATCAATGCCTGATTGGCTTAATAATTTTATGAAAAATAAAATAGATGTTATTGATGAAATAATTGATAAATATGAAACAATTTCAATTCGTAATGATATTGATACTGATCTAGAAGAAACTGAAAAATTAATAAATGCTGAAATTCAAACATTCGAAACTAAAACAAATGAAAATGATATTATTATAAATGAAACAGGTATAACGAATATTGAAAATTGGCGTCCATCACAATTAATTGAAAAAACTTTATTTACTGGATATCCAACATATGTTGATCATAATGCAATTATTTATTTACATGAAACACAAAAAGTAATATTTTTAAATCAAATACGTGATACAATTAATAATAATATATCAAAATTAAAAATCCCAAATAATGATTATAAATGGAAAATTGGACAACCATGTTTAGCTAAATATCATTTAGATAATAAATTTTATAGAGCAATAATTAAAAAAATTATATCATCATCATCATTATCAATAATAAATAATGATAAAAATAATGATATTATTGAAGTACAATTTATTGATTATGGTAATATTGAAAAATGTTCATTAAATGATCTTCGTAATGATATTATGTTTGCAACAATACCAATATTATCAACAAAATTTCAATTAGATCGTATTAAAACAATTAATTCAAATAATAAATGGACAATTGAACAATTAGATTTTATACATTCAAAAATTGTTGGAAAATTATGTACAATACGTATATCATCAAATCAAAATGATAAATTAATAAAAAAATGTTCAATACGTTTTGAAAATTATGATTTAGCTGATTTATTAGTACATAGCAATTATGCAGAATATACTAATAAAATAATAGATATTAAAGATGATAATAATGATAATGATATAACAAAAAATGTTAATGATATAAAAGAAATACAGAAAAATGATGATGATGATGATGATGATAATGATAATGATAATGATGATGATCATCATAATTCGACATTCTCTTTAACAACTAAAAATAATGATAATAATGATGATGGTGGTGATGGTGGTGATGATGATGATAATGGTAGTGATAATTATGATATTGAACATGAAGTTAGAAAATTTAAAAATAAAGATTGTGAAAAAAAAATCATGGATAATGAAGATTATAAAAAATTATTTGAACAATTAGAATATCAAAAATTACGTAATTATCTTTGTGATTCAGATTCAGATATAGATAATAAAAATGGTAAACGTAATCGTAATAATAATCATAATAATGATGAAGATGATGATGATGATGATGATTATATTGAATTAGAATCAACTTATAAATCAGATTATTGGAAACTTACATATGATAATGAAGTTGAAAAAGATGAAAAAAATGATACAAATGAAATTCAAGAATCAGATAATGATGATGATGGTGCTAAAGCATTAAATAATAAAAAATTTGATGATTTAAATGATATTGATGATAAAACATCATTAATATCATTTAATCCAAAATCAACATCATCAATTAAAGAATATAATGGTATGAATAAATTTGGATATATTAAATTAGAAAAAAATTTAAAAGGTTTTTATTGTCAAGTAACATTCATTCATGATTCAACAACATTATTTGTAACACCATTTATAAATGATATACAAAATATGTATGATATAATGTTTAAACAATTACAATCTATAGCATTATCATTACCACAATTAATTAAAATTAATATTAATTTACCATGTTTAGCATTATATAGTGGTGATAATTTATGGTATCGTGCATTAATACGTAAATATTATCCACAAATAAAAAAAGTCGATGTGATTTATGTTGATTTTTTAAATGCTGAATTAGTATCAATAAAACATATAAAAAAATTACCAAATAAATTTTTAAATTTTCCATTACGTAATATACAAATTCAATTATATGATGTTAGACCAAATCCACGTTATAGAGAACGTGATATACAAATTGAATTATCAAAATTAATCTATGAACGTAAACTTTTTGTTAAAATTATTAAATTTATTAATAATAAAATTCCAGAAGTTATTTTATATCATTCAGAAAATGAAGATAAAATTTTTTATGAAAAATTAATAACTGAAAAATTCTTTTTAAAAAAATAAAAAAGAAATAAAGAAAAAGAGAGAAAGCAAGACGAAGAAGAAAAACAAAAAAAGACGAAAAACAGAAAACAGTTTAATATTGAAAATGAAAATAAAATTTACCTACAAATTTTTTATAAAATAAAAACAACTTGAAATTTCTATATATGACAAATTTTCATCAGGTACGATTGAAAATGATTTTTCTATTTTATTTTTTAATTTTAGTTTTATAAGAAAAGCCAGAAAGAATTTTTTTTTTCCAAGAATGAATTAGGTTACTAGTTTTTTTATTTTTTATTTTTTTTTTATAATTTAGTGATTTTTATGTTGTGTTATTCATACATTGAACAATTGAATTTTTTTTTTTCACTTTTTTATACATACTATATACCTATATGGATTTATTTTCTAAATAATAAAAAATGAATTAAAAATATTGACTTGTTTTTTATGCTTTCCGATTGTTTGAGAGATTGACATTGCTATTAAGAAAACTGCCTTGAGAACGACCAATTTTTGATCGAAAGTATGGTGCTCTTAAAATCGTACAAAACATTTGGAAATTTTTAGTTTAAAAAATTAAAAAGAAATTCATGTGGAAAATATTTAAACGAAATTTAATTTGATTTATGAAATACATTTGACAAATCATACATTAAAATAGATAAAAATCATAAATTTATCTCCAAAACACGTACTAACGTTGTGTACTTTTAGCAATTTGTTCCTTCAAAACTAAAATACTAGCTCTCTGTTCTGGTGGAAGCATTGCAATTTGTTCATCAGATAACTGTAATACTTGCATAATAAGAGCAGCTTTTTCATGATCTGATGCATCACTAGGTATTCCATTTGATGGTAATCTATTAGCTTGAATCGGTTGTTGTTGTACAGGCGGAACTGGAACCGGTACTGTTTGTGATTGTATTGGATTATTTGGACGTAAACGTGGGTCACCAGGTCGTTGACGTGGATCAGTTTGAAATGGTGGAGCAACTGGTTGTGGAACAGGATTTGGAAGTGTTCTCAAATCTTGGTCGACATTTCTCATTAAACGAGGATCTGCTAATCTTGGATCAACATTTCGGATATCTGAAGTTCTTGGATCGACATTACGAGGATCGAGATTTCTTGGATCGACATTACGAGGATCAAGAGTTCTAGGATCAGCATTTCGTGGGTCCATAGCTCTAGGATCCATTGGACGTAAGTCAATATCCTGTCCAGGTCCTGAGAAATTAGCCGTCAATAATGATGGAATACCTGTTGGTGGAGGAACTGGATTCGGAATAGCACTTTGTTGTGATTGCATGGGACTCAGTTGTTGTGGTTGACCAGTAATTGAATTAGTTGTAAGAATTGGTGGCATTTGATTTGCTTTATACAACATACTCAATGCTTGTTGTGGATCAACTATTCTCATCACGACTTGAGCTTGTAAAAGTGCATAAGCTAATTGAGGATTCAACAATAACATTTGACGAGCTTCGGCTGGATTATTTTGAATGCAAAGTTTCATTTGTTTCATTAATTCGTACATTTGTTCTGGTGGTAATGAGGCGACAGTTTTCGTTATTATCTCTGGTGCATTTTCTGGTTCACAATGTTCACCATATGGATTTTCAACTTGTGGTCCCTGCAATAATTGTTGCATTTCCATTCGTGATTTTTCTGTACAGGCATTGTCAACACGTAATGTTCTTCCACCAATTTCATATCCATTTAAATTTCGCATAGCACTCAATGCTGTTTCTTGATCTTTATACTCACAGAAACCATATCCTTTTGGCTTACCGCTTTCTCGGTCGAACACAAGTCTAAATATAAAAATTGAAATGGAAATGTTTGTATTGAAAAAAAAAATTAGATAACAAATGTACTTTAAAGAAATCACAGGTCCAACTTCACTAAATATTTCCTTTAATTTCTCTTCAGTGGCTTCGTATGGGATATTTCCAACTGAAAAGAGAGGCATGATTCCAATTAAACAAAAAATTCATTCATAAAGTTCAAACTGATTTTTACCGAAAACCGATCTCATGGACTTATCCATGATACTTTGCTCTGAACTCTTTTCACCCATTTTGATTTTACACTTTTTATCACGATAATAATTGAAAATTAATAAAAATTGGAGAAACCAATAAAATAATATACATACGCTACCAATCACCTAAAATTAAATGTCAAATTTGACAAATAAGTGAAGCACAAAGCCGGAAAAAAAGACAGCTTCTAAAATGCCAGGCAGGGTTGAGTAAAATTTCTAGAAAATTTTTCACCGTGGTGAAAAGTGAGTGCTTATGAGTATCGTTTGGATTGTTATTCGAGAATCGAACGGAAATTGAATTAAATTAAGTAAACAAACCTAAAATTGAAGTTATGTTGGTTTGGTCAAAATTACTATTTTGAATTGAAAGTTAGTTCTTAAGTGAAAGACCTTTAATATTTTCCAATAATAAAATACATTTGATATTTAAAATATTACAAATTACATTCGAAAATCTTAAACTAAAACTTGATGAATATATTAATTCTTCCTTGCCTTCTGTCTCTTTGATTTCCCTGGCCTTTGTTCTTTGCCTTTACGTTTTTTCGCACCACCAACACCACCTTTCTCAACACCCATTGAAGATGATTTCGTGTTCCATTTACTACCTCGCTTCTTACCACCAAATCCAAACCGTTTATCCTTAGCTTTTCTTTTATCTTTAGATGATTTCTTCTTAGATTCTAATGCTTTCGCATCTTCTAAAAAGTCTAAATTCTTCAATTTTCCCTTACGAAACTTCTTAAGCTGATCTAGCATTTCTTTTTTCTCCATTTCACGTTGAACCTTTGTTTGCTTCTGTAACAATTTACCCATTTTTCTTTGTTCACGAATTTGTCGTATTCTTTCTGATTTTGCTTGACCTTCTTGTTTTGCAGTTAAATTTTTCCTAACTTTTTGCATATGTTCATCAGATTTCGCCATTTCAGCAAAATAATCATCAGGTCTTTTAGTTGAAATTCCTAAATCATGAAGTCTTTTAATTCCTTCAATAACTGCACTCTGTGCTTGACGATGGAAGAGCATTTCACGTTTGAAATCATTTAAAACAGGATCTTCTTCAGGTTTAATGTATGGTATTTTTGCATTTCCTTTAAATTGATTAGCACGTTTCTGTTCATGTTTCTCTAACTGAATAGCAAGCTCTGGAGCTAAAGGCGCTAAATCATTAACCATATCCAATCTTTCAACCCATGGTAATTTCAAATGAATTTCATCGCATTTTGATAGAATTTTTGACTATAAAAATTTAATGTTTTACAGTATGAAAAGAATACAATCCTTTTTTTTTAAATACTTACAACGTCATTAATTTTTTCCTTTTTTACATATTCTATATTCAGACCTGGTTTAAGATCTCCTCTAGCGAATGCCTCTTGTAGCTGTAATACAAAATATGTTTTTAAAAAGTCCATTTAGTTGGAAAACCTTGTCTTGTACTTACTTCTTCTTCAGAATCGTCATAGTAATCTGAATCTGAATCTTCCATTTCCAAAGAATTCACTTCAAACATTTTTTCCAAAAGAAAATTAAAACAAAAATAAAATCAGATCCTCCTTTCTTCCTTCTATAGATTCAAACAAACACGTGCGCCAACAAAAACAACAAACGTCAATTGCATGATTTTCCCCCACCATTTTATTTTTGTTTTCTATTCTATTTTCAAATCGACTTGAAGCAATTACAAAACCTATTCAAAATTAAAGTTCCCAACAAATTTAAAAGCTCCACCAACTTCATGTTAAATCTGAAAAATAAATTAAAACTGTCAACAGTTTCCATATTTAAAAAATCCAGTGTGAATCGAAGGGGATCTGTCCGTTTTTATTTATTAAATCCAGAAAAATGAATAATATTAATGAAATTGAAAATGCCATCAAGAAATTATACAATGAAGTTAATATTTATCGTAATGCATCTGTGTCATATGTGAAAACTATAACAGGAAATGATAAATTCATTTTTGTTTGCCGAGAGGTAAGATATTCAACCAAACAGACTAAATTTTAATATTTACTGAAACTTTTTTTTTTTTAACTATGAAAATTATCAGGGATACAAAAAAGAAATTCAAATGAATTATGAAAAACCAAATAGAGATGATACTTGTGAATCTTCAAATTTAACAGGATCACCATTAAAAGATAATTGTCAATTAGAAGATTTAATTGAAGATATTGAAGATTCAACATCACCAAAAATACAACATTCATTCGAAGAACAAACATTTTTACCAATAAAATTAGATCAAGCAAGAACAATATTAAGTCATTTATCAGTTGAAAAAAATATAAAAAATAATTCAAAAGAAACGATTTGGATACTTTGTGATGGATCTGATAGTGGGAATACAATTTTATTATGTTTAAAATTTTCAACTTTATATAATGAAAGATCTGCTATATTTTACAATGGAATTAAACCTGTTGATAGTTTAAATATGTCAGAATTAATAGATACTCATTTAAAAGATATTGGTAGAGTAAAAATAGATACAACAGTTGAATGTATTTTTAATGTATCATCATATTGTTTTTTAAAATTGATCTGGTCATCATCATCATCAAATCCTCCGTTAAATAATTTCAAAAATAGTCATGTAACATTATTTCAAAGTATTGAAGTTGGTAGTCCATCTAGAGCAATGGAAGAAATTTGGATTCAATTATTAACTTTATATTCTCTTGAAAATGATATTTTAAATTATAAAAAAATTCAAGATAAAAATGAATTAAATTTCTGTGGTGAAGAGTAAGTTTTAATTTTGAATTATTTTTCTTTTCGACACTCTCTAGTTTCATTTTAATAAATTGGTTTTCATAGGTGTACAGATTTAAAATATATTCAAGAGAAAATTCTATCAATATTAACAGATGTATCAGAATTACAAGATGACGAAATAAATATTGATAAATATGAAATTGAAGCAATTGTTAAAAATGTAAATAATCGTTTAGATTTAGATGTAACCGATCAATTATGGGAAATATTGAAATGTATGTTATTCCTAATGTTTTAATGTTAAACGATAACTTTTTTTTTTTTAAATTAATTATTTATAACTATAAAATTTGATTTAGGTTGCTCTAGTTATTATGATTTAAAATCTGCAATTAATTTCATATTTCTTTGTGCTGCTAAATGTAATATTGTGGTAAGTACTAAAAAATGTTGAAAACTCGTGTTTTTTCAAACTATACTAAATTTCTTTTCAGAATATGCCAACTAATCAAAATTGTTTAGCAGAATTAATTCGAAAAATATCTCAACATCGTTTAACAGTACCTTGTTTAAATGCTGCAGAACCATTAGAATTACTTTTAGAAATTGGCTTAGAGAAAGCTTTTAAAGATTTCGAATACATATTTTCAATTAGTAAAATATGTAGTGCAAATCAATTAAAATCAAATAATCTCAATAGGTTTGTTTGTTTTTTGTTCTGTAATAATTTTTTACATTATAATATTCTATTATTTTTCCAGTAATTCAAATCCGACAACAAATAATTCAGAAAATAATCCTCGTAAATCACTTTTTAGTGCTAAACATACAAATAATATTTCATTAAAAAATTTATCAATAACAAATAATTATAATGATTATGATCAAGAAACAATTGAAGATATTTTTAAAAATAGTAAATTTAATCAAATTGATGTTGATAATAAACTTTCACGTTTAATTCAAATTTATCTTATATTAGAGCATCTTTTATTAATAAGATCACATTTAAATTTGGGAAATAGTAAGTAGATGATTTTTTTTTTTGTTTCTTTTCAACTTTTTTTTTAGTTTTTAAATACATATACATTTTTTTTTTATCAACAGTGTATGGTACAATAGCGGAACAATTATTAAAGAAACCATCAAAACCATTTAAAAGTTATTTATGTAATTTCATTGATAAGATTGAAGTACCCGTTACAATTGATGATGTTTCTAATTTATTAAATATGTAAGTAGATACTTGCGATTATTATTTTAAGAACTTTTTTGTTAAAAAAACAAATTATTTTGGTTTCAGTAAAATACCACAATCAAGAAAAATTACAATGTTTTCAAAAAATAATTTTAAAGAAATCCAAAGTACGTTTTATTTTGATGTTCATAACATTTTTCCTTCGGATATATTTCCAGAAATACAAATTGATGGTAAATTTTTGATTTGAAAAATTAAAAAAAAAAAGTTTGTTATTATCTTTTTTTGTTTTTTTTTTTCAGAAAAGGAATTCACAAAGCAAAATATGTATTATCATTGGCGATATATTAATATAAAAACAAAAGCAAGATAATCTAAAATCTATTAAAGAAAAAACTTGAGTAAAAGGGAAATTGAAAAAAATATATGTTTATTTTTTTTTTATTTTAAACTTACCATTATTCAATCATTTTTTTTTTTAAATATGAACATAAAATAAAAATGTAAAATCAAATGTAATATTTAGTGATTTATCATGACTAACTAAAAGTCACGTTTTATAACAGAATTTTTATTTTATCAAAAAAAATTCCTAAAAATTTAAAAAAAATTATAACGTATAATAAATACATATAAACATAAGTAGTTTAAAATTGCAAAAAATAATATAAAAATCGTGTTAAAGAATCCATATAAATTAAATTCATACAATAACACTATCTTTAGGGCAATTTCTTTAAATATGAATTTAATATTTTTAATTGATATCTGATTGGATTTTTTGTTTTCATTTTAATTTCAAAAAAATAAATATTAAGTAGAAAACAAATACCAATGAATGAAATGGCCAACTTTTTTTTAAAAAAAAATATATATAATTTTAATAATTTACTGGTTTCGTTTAAAAATGTTTAAAAAAGAAACAGTTAAGTATTAAATGTTCGTACAAACAAAAATATTCATATTTTGATTAAGCAATTATTTTAAGGATTCCAATTTTTGAAAAAATATCTTCACAAAACCTCAAGTTAACTTGAGGAGGCCAAAGATCTTAATGGGCTGTATTGCGATAGAGTAAGTAAATAAGTTTTTCAAGTACAATTTTTAATATAATTGTTAAATAATTTTGAAGTATTTTCAATCCAATTTCTGAATATAAGCAAGAATTAGGAAAAAATATTAAATATTTATTTTGATATATTTCTGTGCCCAACGAGCCGTTAGGCTTCATTTTAATAATGATCACGGAATTACAACAATAAATATAATTTTTTGTATGAAAAATGTGGTAACACAATCACATTACGAAATTAAGCTTAGTTTCCCTATCTGTACACCTGTACATTCTTATTCTCACAATTTCCTTGAAGCTTTTGTTTTTTTATTTTTATTATAACACTTATTTCCTTAAACTTTATTAAAAGTCCAATTTTAAATCCATTATGAAAAAATATTCTTACAATATATAAACAATAAAAATTTAATTTTTTTTTCTTGTATCTTAAGTACATATTGATCGATCGAATTATATTGAACTTTTTCTTTCACTTTTTACAAGCTTGTAATATATGGATTTTTTTGGTATAAAGAAGGAAAAAAAAAATCGTGTTTATCATGTGAAAATACTTAGAGTACATAATGCAATTAGTGACCTACAAAACGATTGGAATTTTATTCTAGAAACCTAAAATAATATTGAAAAAATGAATTTAGAACTGTACTAAATTTGCTGCCGTTCGGACGTTTAACAGACTTGATAATAAATTTATCGGTTATTTTGTATTCCTAATGAAAAAATAAATTAAATAAAAAAAAAATTAAAATTTATTAATTAACGGATGGAAAATTTTTTTTAAGTCTAATTTACT
Source organism: Bombylius discolor (assembly GCA_939192795.1). Lineage (NCBI taxonomy): Eukaryota > Metazoa > Arthropoda > Insecta > Diptera > Bombyliidae > Bombylius > Bombylius discolor. The sequence goes on along the minus strand of OW584241.1, from coordinate 11,978,934 downwards.
ACAAGGATAAAGGATTTTCCAGCTTGAATAACTTTCATTTATTAATTTAATGTTAAAATGGTTAGTGTTTCTGGTATTTCTTTTAAAAAAAAAATAAATAATAATAATAATTTGAATAATATTGAAATGTTTAATAAATTACTTAATTAAAGGATATTTATATACTTTTTCTCAGCTTATTCTAAGCGTTTAGAAATAAATATTTTATGTGGTATATTTCTTGTTTTTGAAAGTATTTAAAATGTTGAAATTTTTTTTTCTTTTTTTAATCTTTTAAAGTGAATTAATTTTAATTAAATTATTACAATTAAAATATTAATTATAAATTATATTTGAAGTAAAAAAGGAAGTTATAATAGTTCTTTAAAAAAAAAAATTTATGAAATGGACTTTTTTGTGTATTGTGGCTTTTAGTAGCACTAAAATAAAAAAATTCAAATTATTCAAATGAGAATTTATTTTAAAAAAATAATTATTTAGAAAAAAAAAAATTGATAAAGACTAAACTGTTTTTATATTCGTTAAATTTGCAAACATGCAAAAAAAATATATATTTTAATTAAATTACTGTGAAAGTAGAAAAATAGAAAAAATAAAATAAAAAATATTCAGGACATTTCGGTATTAACTTTAACAAGCCTTAATATGTTTGCAAAAAAAAAAAAAATTAATATTCAAATAGTGTTTCTATTTCTATGGTTTCTTTTTTCAATATTGTTGTATTTGTTTTTAAAGAATATTTTGTACTTTTACAACCATTTGTTCTTTTATTATTATTATTTTTTTTTTCATTTTACAGGGTATAGAAACAATATTAAAATTGGGTTATATGATATTAATTGTAACAATATTATTAATGATATGGGCTTCAATTGTAAAAGCATCAATACGTGAAGTTGAACAAATAAAATATCCACCATGTACATATAATCCATTATGTACATGTTCAAAATCATCATCAGATTTAGGTATAGTTCATTGTAGAAATGTACCATTTCCGGCTATTCCAAAAATGATAAATAATTCAAAAGTAAGTATTATTCTAAAAATTAAAATTTATCTTATAAAAAAATTCAAATTTTATTTAAAAAAAATAAAAATGAAAAAAAAAAAAAATTTTATACACAGGTGTTTATGTTACATATGGAAAATACAGGTTTAAGAGATTTAGAACCGTATTTTCTACAAGCTACTGGTAAGTTTTAAAATTTTTAATTTATCGAAAGAAAGAAAAAACAAAAAAAAAAAAGACAAAATAAATAAATTTTAATATTATAGGAATGTATCGTTTAAAAATATCTCATAATCATCTAACTGAACTTCCGGATGATGCTTTTACTGGTCTAGAAAGATCATTATGGGAACTTATTTTACCGCATAATGATTTAATTGAAATACCATCAAAATCATTTCGTCATTTACAAAAATTACGACATTTAGATTTAAGTTATAATCATATAACACATATTAATCATGATTCATTTCGTGGTTTAGAAGATTCATTACAAACTCTTATATTAAAAGAAAATTGTATATCAATGTTACATCATCATGGATTTTCTGGTTTATTAAATTTAGAAACACTTGATTTAAGTGGAAATAATTTATATGATATTGATCCAAGTGTATTTAGAGATGGAATGCCAAAATTAACAAAACTTTTATTAACTGATAATATATTAATTGAAATTCCATATGAAGCTTTAGGACCATTAAAAATGTTAAAAACTCTTGATATTTCACATAATGTTATAATGGATATGATGTTAAATGATTCAATGCGTAGTAGTAAATCTTCAGTTAAATTAAGTTTAGATAATTTACATTTAGAATATAATAATATTAGTGCACTACCACCAAATTCATTTATGAATTTCGATGTTATTAATAGGACATTTTTTGATGGTAATCCAATTAAAACATTAATGGTAAGTATATACAATTAAATTTTTTTAATTTTAAAAATTACAATAAAATAAAAATTCTACAAAATAAATAAATAATTTACTAAGAAAATTTCAATATAGCAAGATGCATTTAAACCAGCAAAAATACGTGAACTTTATATGAGATATTGTGGTTTAACAAATATCTCACCAATTGCTTTCGATAGTTTAGTTAATTCACTTCAAATTTTAGATTTATCTGCAAATAATTTAACATCTTTACCAGAAAAAATTTTCAATAGTTTCGATTTTCTTAGGTAAAAAAAATATATATATATATACTTTTTTTTTTCTTTTTTTAAATTTCAAAAATTATCTTTTTCATTAAATATATTTAATTTATATTTTTTTATTACTAAATTAGAGTTTTAAGTTTACGTGATAATCATATTAAAATAGTTGCACCCGTTGAAATGTTTAATGTATTTCAATACACTTTAATTAAAATGGATTTAAGTGGTGATAAAAATGCACCAACAAATCTTCAAGAATTAAGAAAGTAATTATGACTTTTATTTAACTTACTTTTTTTTTAAAAAAAAAAAATTTTGGAAAAAATGTTTATTGATTTACTAAAAGTATGACTAGGATGAGAAATATGCGGTCATTATCGATATCAAAGATGAATACACAATCATTGGGATCAGATGAATTTCTTGAATTTGGTGTAGAATTAGAAGATTTATCAATAACTAGAGGTGGTCTACAAACAATTAAATCGAATGCTTTCAAACATGTACGAGGTATAAAAAGGCTAGATTTAAGTGAAAATAGTATTTCAAATATTGAAACGGATGCATTTAATGAGGTATTTATTATTATAGATAAATTTTATTTTTAAAAACATTTTAAAAATTATATATTTTTACATTATTAGATCGGTCATTCATTGATATCATTTAAAATTTCTCATGGATTTACTGGAAATTCTCTACCATCGGATGCTCTAAGACATTTAACATCATTACAAGAACTTGATTTTAGTAATAATAAATTGTCAACTATGAGTGATACAAGTTTTCATTTTCTAAAAAATTTAAGATTATTGGAATTACATGATAATAATATTGAACAAGTTATGAAAGGAACTTTCCAAGTAAGTTATTGTACAAAAAAAAAAAACAAAAAAAAAACTTATAGCATAATTTTTATCAATTTTGTTTTCTTTTTTTTTTTTTTGAAGGGCGATATTCATTCAAAATTAGAAGCAATTTCTTTTGCATTCAATAGTTTAAAACAAATATCTCAACATACATTTTTTGATTTAGAGGTAAAAAATAATTTAAACTTAAGAAAAAAATTAATCATAATAATTAACAATTATTTTTTACTAATTAATTTCTATATTTAATTTAATTAATAAAGGCTTTAATAGAACTTCATTTGGATGATAATAAAATTGAGAAAATTGAAAGAAGGGCATTCATGAATTTAGATCAATTGGAACATTTAAGTTTAAGAGGCAATAAATTAACTAACTTAGCTGAGGAATCATTTCAGGTAAGTTTATAAAAAAAAAAAAATAAAAAAAAACTCCTAATTCCTATATATATATTTTAAATTAAATTAATTCAATTATTTCGATTTTATATATTTTATTCAGTTCATGTGTTTTAATTATCATCATTATAACATTATTAAAATTATTTCAAATTAAAAAAAATATATATACATAATATCAAATTTCACTCATAAATAAAAAAAAAATAAATTGAATCAGGAACAAAATTCTCCATAAACTTTAATTAAAATTTATACAAATTTCGTTCGATAAACAAAAATAAATCAATTGAAATCAATTGTTTGCCGATTTAAATTTTCAATATAGAATACTTATTTGATTTAATTTTAAATGGCAATTACTCAAAAAATAAGGAATTATTAAGTATTTAAAAAAAAAAAACACATATAAAAAAGTAAATAAAATAATAATGATAATCATAAGTACTTACTTACTAATGAGTGATGAATTATCAAGTTGATGTAACAATACAATATGCATTTGAAGATCAGCAGTCGTTACAAATGATCGTAAACAAAATTTACATGTAAATATACTACATTCTTTCTTATGTTTATTTAAATAAGATTTTAATACGAATTCTTTTCCACATCCATGACATTTGAAATTATGAGAATGTTTCATATAATTATTATCATCATCATAATCATCATTATTACTTTTATCTCCTGAATATCTAGATAAATCATTTTGAGAAGAATCTTTTCTCATTGAATATGTACGTAATGCTGTTGGTTTTTTTGTTTGTTGCATTAAATAAAGTGGATCTTGTAAATCAATTAAATTTTTCAATTGTAATTTCTGTCCATTTGAACTATTTAATATTTCATCATATGAATCATCATAAGGTTCCTCTTTGATTTCTGTTTTAATACGGTCATGTAAATCTTCATTATGTAATGATATCGATGGTGTAACTTCCATAGAAATTTCATAACTTTCTTGATTTGTTAACGTTGTTATTTTCACTTCTTTTCCATTAGTAAATAATTTCTTATTATTTTCTTCATTCTTTATATCTTTATAAACTTCTACACGTTTTTTATGCTTTCGCATATGTGAATTTTTTGAACGATAATTTGGAAAACTTTCTAAACAAATTTCACATTGAGCTTTTGAAATTACGAAATTTTTCTTTATTGTTTGTTTTCTTATTTTATGATTTTCAAATGTTGGTGATATTAATGCTAACGATGATGAACATTCAAAACCTGTATCATTAGGTTCAGTTTTTATTTTTGATACTAATGAACATTCAGAAGATTGTAAATTGAATGGTTTTGTAGTTTTATTAAATAAATCTCTTACAACTAATTTTGGACTTTTTACACATAATTGTGGCCTCTTTGAAAATTTATAATTAATTTTATGAATTTCTTGTACATGTTCACGTAACAATTTTGGATTATTAATAAATTCTTTACCACAAATTTGACAATAAAAATCACAATCACCATTTATCCAATGATCTAAAATTGTTTTATTATTTTCAAATATTTTCCAACAATTCAAACATCTAATACATTTCCTTTGATCAATTGTTATAATACGTCCACGACGATTTTGTTTTTCTAAATATTTACGCTCATGTAATTTAAAACTAGATAAAACTAAATGACAAAGTTGATGTTTGGCTAAAGTCTTTGTATTTGAGAAATGTAATTTGCAATATTGGCAATCTGAATTTTTTTTTGATGATGTTGATGAATTTGTAGGTGAATCCCTTATTGAATCTATACTTTTGTTTGTAGTTAATGTTGTTAAAGTACAACCATTTGATTTCAGTTTATCTTTTAATTTTTCAATTTGTTCAGTTTTTTCTGATGAATTTTCTGATGTAGAATTCATATTTTTGGTCTTGGAGTATGTTTTGATGGGTTTTAAGTAAATTTCCTTTGTATTAATATATTTTGTAGAATTATCTAAAATTTGTTCTTTTTGTGATAGAGGGAATGTTAATGGCGAAGATGATGACGATGATGATGATATTATAGATTGTACAGTAGTATTTTTAGTAATTTTTGTTGATTTGAACTCTTCATTCTTTGGAATACATGATTTATGAAGAACAAAATCAGGTATAATTTCTGCTATTCTCATTTGTGTATCTTTATCAATGTTCTAAAATGGAAATTATTCATTATTTTCTTTTAAGTCTTTTAATTACTGAAAAAATTACCTCCACCATGTCCAATATTTGTATATAGGAATGATTAGGTTGATTTGTTCTAACATTATCTATCCATTTTTTCTGAGTCTTACTCATTTTTTGATATTCATCATAAATAAACGACATACATTCAATACATCTACGACAAATATTTTTAGGTAAAGGATCTGATTCGTAAATCTAACCAAATTACAAAAATATTTTTTTTTAAAAAAATGAATTGTTCAAGAATTCTTTTATTTAAAATATGTATACTCAACTATAATAGGAAATACTGTTGTGATTTTTGAGAGAAGATTTTTAAGTTTTTTATCAAAAATATTTATATTAGAAGTATCAACTATACCACATATCCGGCATGTTTTATCTTCCACAAAATTTTTATCCGTGGACATTTCTTCTTTGTAAAACTTTATTTTAAAAATTTTTTATTTTTTTCCTATTTATAACAAAGATTTTTATTTATTCAAATTATAAAACTTAAAAAAAAAGCGGAAGCAAATGAAGTAAAAAGTCCTTCCAAATTAAAATGAACAAATGACAGCTGCAGCTGACTGACAGCAATGACAGCCAGCAGCCGTTGCAATATTGCACCAAAACAAATGTCAAATAGTCGTCAAACAAAGTGTAACATTAACACGTTACTCTCCTTCGACACGAATAACGCGATGCAACGCAACTTTAAAAAAGCTTTGATTGACCACGTTCGCCTAAGTAAAATTCAAATTCGTTCAGTTTAATTTACTTTCACAAAATATTTAAATTACGCTAAAATAATCCTAACACTATTTGTTCTATTTTTTTAAAATTTTAAATAAATTAAATTACAATTATTGTTTGAATAATTAATTGTTCCGTTGTGCTTTTGTTTTCTGAAGTTGCTTTTGATCAGGGAATCACACCGTATTATTTTACTTATAAGATGGCGCTGTAGAAATTCTTGGGATTCGTTAATTTGAAATTATTTTTAATTAATGATGAGTGAAAAAATTTATTTATGTACATATTTAAAAAAAAAAAATTGAGTTTCATGGAAATTGCATATTTGATTTCAGAATATACCAAGATTAGAAATCTTAGACATGGCCTACAATGAATTACCAACTTTTGCATTTGATTATTTTGATCAGGTAAGTAAAGCATTTAAGAAAAACAAGTAAAAAAATCTGCTTTTTTTAAATTTATTTATTATATAAAAAAACTTAGAAGAATAAGAAGAAAAAATACGAACTTAAAAAGATATAGTACGATGGTTTCAATATAATTTTGAAACTATGGAAGTAGCAATTCAAATTTTTCTTATATTCTGTTTTTTTCGACTTCATTTTATGTATCTGTTACATCATATCATATCATTCAAATATATTTATACATAAAATGTTTTAGAATATTTTGTATTTTTTTTCTCTTTATTCTTTAAATATTTTTTTTTTTTTTTCAAGGTTGGAACTTTGTCAAATCTTAATGTTAACGTTAGTCATAATATGATAAAATCTCTGGCAAATAATTCTTCATGGGTTGGAAGAAATGAACAAGGTTAGAAAAATAGAAATATTATAAATATTTAAACACAATTAAATTAAAATAAATAAATTTATCATCATTTTTGTTTTGTTTATTCCTTTTATTTTTTTTTAAATTTTTTTTTGTTTCCTTTCAATAGGTTCTGTTTACCATTCAAATATAAAAATTTTAGATTTATCTCATAATAATATATCAGTTATTCATCCTGGATATTTTAGACCAGCTGAAATATCTTTAACTCACTTACATTTAGGATATAACTCTTTAATGGTAAATAAATATATACATTTGTATTTATTTTTGATTTTTTTTTTCGTCGAATATTTGAAAATTTATATAATATTTATGTATTTTGTATTATTTTCTTTTTGTTTTTGTTAAAATAAAAAAAATAAAAATTAATAATAAAGAATACAACGAGGGATATTTTTGGTAATATGCCACATTTATATTGGCTTGATTTATCACATAATCGTATAAGGGAAGTGGACTTTGATGCTTTCAAAAATACAAAGAAACTCCAGGTTTATATATAATTTTCAGAAAATTTTAATTTATTTAAAAGTAAAATAAGAATTTATATTTATATTAATTTTTACTTTAGGTTTTGTATTTATCACATAATAAATTACATGATATGCCTATAGAACTTTTCAAACCAGTTGTTCAATTAAGAGTTATTGATTTATCCCACAATCGTTTGAGATCACTTCCAGATAATTTATTTCATAATGGAGGTTTAGAAAAGTAAATTCAAAATTTAATAAATTTGATAAAAACGAACTCAATTTAATAGGTTATTTATTCTTTTATAATTTTCTTTCTTAGATTGGATGTTTCACACAATCAACTTTTAAAAATTCCAATTTCATCACTTTCAAGCTTGGCTGCATTAACATTATGTGAACTTCATTTAACCAATAATTACATAGCCACAATTCATAGTATGGATTTATCGAATAAATTTCGTGTAAATTTCTTAATTTTTTTTTAAAATTAATTATTTCTTATTGAATTTAAATTTATATGTGTTTATTATCTTTAAAATATCTTCTTTTTTTTTCACAGTCTTTAAAATATTTAGATATATCATACAATTACCTTTTACGTATTGATGATGCGGTTTTTGCAACATTACCAAAAATGTCACATTTAGATTTATCACATAATCGTGATCTTAAAGTTATGGAAAAATCATTTTATGGTTTAGAAAATTCATTAATTAAATTAGGTCTTGAAAATGTTTCATTAAGTACAGTACCAGAATTACATTTAAAACAATTACGTGAATTACGTTTAGCACGTAATGAACTTCCATCAATTCCACAAGAATTAGCTTTAAATATGACAAATTTACGAGTTTTAGATTTATCAAATAATGATTTAACAAATGTACCATTAATAACACAAAATTTACCACTTTTAAGGTAACTAAAAAAAATATTCATTTCTAAATTTTATATATTGTTTTAAAAAATTTTTAATTTTCCTAGAACTTTAAGACTTTCTGGAAATCCAATAACTTCATTGACAAATAACAGTTTTCATGGAGTCAATGAAGACCTAGAAGTGTTAGATATTTCTCAATTTAGATTGCATTTATTTGAGGTAGTTATACCAATAAAATTTTAAATTTCTAAACCTATTTTAAGCCCTAATTTTCTTTTCGATATTTCAATAAAATTAGTATGGAGCTCTGGAAAATCTTCCAAATTTGAGATCACTCAAAATTTCAGCATATTCACATTTACCAAATTTCAATATACCAGATTTATTACAAAATCATTACAATATTCGTGAACTATGGATTGAAGCACCTAGACAAATGCAAGGTAATCAACCTGAACAAAGAAGTGAAAATGATCAAAAAATGAATTTGGGTCAACCAACTGATTTAAAAAAAGAGATGCATGGTATTTTACCATCAAAATTAAAAAATATTACATTCAGTGGACCAGGATTTACATCTTTATCTGATAATATTCTAAAAGTAAACATATTTTTTGTTTTTACATACATAATTACGACTACTTTTTTTTTCATACAGGGAATGCAATCACCTTTCATTTATATTCAACTTTTTAATACTTCATTACCTGGTTTCCCAAAAAATTTCTTTAAAAATATGGGACGTGTTAGAAATATTTCAATTGATGTTCGTTATAATAATCCAATGATGAAACAAATTCCAAATCCAAATACAGGAATGGTACCATATCTTCCACATAGTATATTTTTAACAGATTTAAAAATGTCTGGTTCACAATTGAATTGTGACTGTGATCTTGGGTAAAATAAATTTTAAATATCTAATTAAATTTAAATATTATATGAGTAATTTAAATTAAATTATTTTTCATTTGATTACATTGTTAGATGGGTTGAATTTTGGCAAAGAAAACGAAGACAATACATTTGCTCATCACAAACATGGACAGATACTATCTTTAGAACATTTATGAATTCACCATGTCAAATTTATGGTCGTTATAATTGTGATGAAATGGATGATGATATCAGAGAAACAAAATGTGCAAATAAAGGAGATAAACAACTTATGGAGGTATTGATACATTTAATTATGATATTTATCATAATATTTGGGATATTCCATATGAGTATATACGAAAGTAAATTAAATAGACATTCGAAAATTTATGGAAAAATTTGCTTAGAATTTATGGAATATCCTATTTAAAAATTTTAATAATAAATATTTGAATATGTGATTAAAAATATATTTTCATATGTGTATAGATATTAAAATCAGAACTTGAATGCGGATGGGATAGAGCGAATCCACATGAAGGATTAGCAATATCTGTTGTAATTCTTTCAATTGTATTTTATTTGTATTTCTGACTCATGAAGATGGCATATAAAATTTCTAAAGATTTTTATGAAGTTATGGATGAAATTTATGGGTAAAGAAGAAAGTTGAAAACAATGTGTTCTATACTTTTTTTAAATTTATTTCTTTTTTTTTTTTTATTTTTCAAATTAAAAAATTATGTTATATTAACTATTTTTTAAATTAAAGTTAGAGTTTAAATTTTAATAAAAACAAAAAAAAAATTTTTTTGAAATTTGGTGTAAAATAAAAATAAATAAAACTGAATTAATTAATTGAAAATTTTTGTATTATTTGAGTTTCAATTATTTGTTATTCGTGTCATATATGTTTTTTTTTTTTTTTATCGAGTCATATGTTTTGTGACATCATATGGAGGCTGGTTATAGATTAATAAAACATATACTTACATATATTAATGTATCAGTATGTATATGAAAATTTGTGCTAGAATTTATATGAAAAACTGGTAAAATTTAAATTATTCATTACTTAAATAATTTCAATAAAAATGAGAACAGAGCTGAAAATTTAAATATACTCAATGATGACAAATTAATACAATCTTGAATTGATACTCTATCATCTACAATCTACATACATATGTATGTACATATGTATATCATCTTGGTATAATTTTATACAATAAATTTTTTTTTAAATTATCTCTCAAATGTTATCAAATTACTACAACACAAAGCTAAACTTAAACATATTTTTTTTTTGTATTTTTCTTTAAATTCCGGCTCTCAAGTTAAGCTGTTTTCGAATTTATGTATAAATTTTTAGTCTTGGAAAATTTCTTTTAGTTATCACATCGTAAAATATTGTACTTTTTCAAAAATACTCTAAAAGAAAAAAAAAAATAAAACTTTATTTTATATAATTGAATGCATAAAAGTTAAAATGCTATCAAGAAGTATTTTTAAAAATTTTTATAAATTAAATAAAAACTCAAATGTAAGATTGTATCAAAGTAATAAAGGTGTTTATGGTTATTGTCCACGTTCAAAAAAAGATTTTACAGGTAAGCTAATACCTTTAAATATTTATTATTAATATTATTATGATAAATAGTATATAACTGTAATTTTTTTTTATTTTTTTTTTAACAAGATTTTGCAACTTATTATAACATTTTATTCATATAATCTGAAACTATTAGCTATTTATTATCTTTTCTCATACAATATAAATTTTTCTATGATGTTATTCATTTGTTATCATTTCATTTCATTGATTATTATGACGACAGTTGTCTACTGATAACAAATTATGTTCAACTTTCACCAACATCATCTTGTTGACAAAAAAAAATAAATAAATAAAAAGTTGTTATCGTAGCTTTTTAGCTCATTTTAATTTGAAAGCTTCATATTCTTTTTTTTTGTAATTTCGGTGCAAATAAGAATATTTTTTAAATTGTTTTTTTTATTGGTATTGAAGACATTGTTTTTTTTATGTTTCACAAACCATTTCAAATTTTAGATATGTTGTCGAAATGAGGCTATTTATATACAAAAACAAGATACGTAGAATATTTCTAATAAATACAATTTAAAAGATACTATTTTTATTTTATATTAGACAATAATATCAAATTGTAAAAATTGTTAAAAAAAAAATAAAACGTTTAAAATTATAAATAAACTGAAATTAAGAACTTAAACACGAAGTACTTTTTTTTCAAAGACAAACAATAATTAAATTAACAAACTTTGTGTTTGTTTGTTTTTTTTTTGGTTTGTTATTTTCCGTTATTAAAATGCTATTAAAATTCTAGCAAGATTTTCAAAATAATAAAATTTTATATTGTATGAGAAACATTTAACCATTTTTAATTTTATCAAAATACGCTAAATATTTAAGTAGAAAACATTTATTTGTTTTGGACAATTCTTTTTTTTTTTTTTTTTATTTCCACCAACTAAGTAAAATGAACGATAAAAAATAAAAAGTCTTAAAAAATAAAATGAAATAATATATTTTATTTATTAAATAATTATTTTTCTTACAGTTTCTGATGATGTGAAAATTTCAAGAAATATTCAAAGTAATGTTTATAGATGGGTTGAGGCTTATAGAAGACTTGGTCATAGAATAGCATCAGTTGATCCTGTTGAATTTAAATCAAAAAAAGAGTGAGTATAGAAAAAAATTTAATAGGGGTATTTTATTTATTTGACAAAAACAACATTATTATTATTATTATTTTCTTTTTTTTGTAGATAGAATAGGGGTTAAAAAATTAATTCACGTAGATTTCGTATATTTTATTAGTTTTTTTTTTCTCTTTTCCGTTTTTTTCTTTTCGTAGTGTTATAGATGAACTTAATCCAGACTATTATGGTCTTCAAAATGATGAGAATGTCATTTTAAAAGGGATTTTAAATATTCAAAAAAATTCTCAAACTATTAAAGAGCTTGAAGATACATTAAAAAAAATTTATTGTGGATCAGTTTCAGCGGAATTCTCGTATATTGAGGTTGGTACTTGTATATTTTAAATAAAAATCATAATAATGAACTGGTAAAAAAAAAATTATATACATACATATAATAATGTTTTTTTATACTTACTGTATAATGTTATTATGTCTTTTTTTTTTTTGATAATCACATCTTAGTCATCAGAAGAAAAAGAATGGTTAGCTGAAAATTTTGAAAATATAATCCAAGAAAATTGCTGTGAAAATATAAAAAAAGATATTGCAGAATTACTTATAAAATGTCAAGCATGGGATAATTTTTTAGCAGTTAAATTTCCAACAGTAAAACGTTATGGTGGTGAGGGTGCAGAAAATATTTTAACATTTTTTCGACAAATACTTGAATCATCTGTAAATGGTAAGTATTATAGATATTTGTGTACTATCTACATATATGAACTATATAGTACAATGTATTCCTCATATTCTGTGGAAGTTGTACATGAATAAAATATACCTATTCGTTTTTTTTTAAATTTAATTTAATTAAAAATTATATGCTTTTTTCATTACATGAAAAATATATTTAATTTTTAAAAAGAATGTGTAATATATTTTTCAAACAGGATGTATCAAAATTTAGCTTCCATATTTATAAAATACACAAAATGACAAACAGAAAAATGTTTTGTTTTTTTAAATTCAAGCTGAGCAAAACTTTATAATTTATGTTAATTTTCAACAACCAAAAATCTATACACTTCATTCTATAAGATATTTTAAATATTTCGATGAACATCCTGTACAGTTTATATAACATAATGAATTTATTTATTTACATTCCTTTACCTATGTACATACCTTAAACATATTTTTATTTTTATTCACATATATCAGTCGATTTAGAGCATATCGTACTTGCTATGCCACATCGAGGAAGAGGAAATCTTTTAACAACTATGTTTAATGTACGACCAGCAAAAATATTTCGAAAATTTCAGGGTGGTTCTGAATTTCCAAATAACGTCAATGTGATGGGAGACGTTGTGAGTCACTATCGTAAATAATTGCAACAAAAATTATAATTAAAAGTACAGAAAAAAAAAAGTTTTATTAAAATTAATGTATTTTAATATTTCAGATACTTCTGAAGATATTACTATAAATGGTAAAAGTATTCATGTTAGCATGCTGAGAAATCCATCACATTTGGAGGTATTATTTTAAATTTTGTTTTTAAAAGTTTTCAAATAAATATGAATTTCTTTGAAAATATCTTTTAGGCAGTTAATCCTGTTTCAATGGGTAAAACTCGATCAAAACAACAAACAACTCGTGATGGTTCATATAGTGATGATTTAGAAAAATATTTTGGAACTTCAGTTTTGAATATTCAATTACATGGTGATGCTGCATTCAGTGGTCAAGGTGTAAATCAAGAATGTTTAATGATGGCAAATGTTCCAAATTTTGAAATTGGTGGAACAATTCATATGGTAGTTAATAATCAAATTGGTTTTACGACACCAGGTGATAGAGGAAGATCAAGTTTATATGCAACTGATTTAGCAAAATCTATTCAAGCTCCAGTATTTCATGTGAATGGAGATGATCCAGAGGTAATTTCAAATTTTCAAATACTTATCGAATCTGAAAAATTAAAATTACTTTCTCTAACATTTCATTGAAGATTCTTACTCTTATTACGAAATTAGTTTTCAATTATCAACGTAAATTTAGAAAAGATGTTTTTATTGATTTAAATTGCTTTAGAAGATGGGGTCATAATGAATTGGATGATCCAACATTCACAAATCCTGCATTATATTCGATAATCAATAACAGAAAGTTAGTTTTTTTTTTTTTTTTTTTTTTTTTTGAAACATTTTTACATATTATTGTCTGATTATTATTCAATTAATTTCAATTTAATTTCAGATCTGTTCCAGATTTATATGTTGAAAAATTAATTGGAGAAGGAATTTTATCGAAAAATGAAGCTGAAAATATTCGATTAAATCATATGAATTATTTAAATGAAGAACTGAAAGCGACATCTTCTTATGAACCTGAAGTATGTAAATAATTTATTGAATTTAATTTTCGTTTTTTGTGTATATGCTTAACTAATGTTTATTTCCACAGTTAAATGCCTTTCAAAGACAATGGGAAAATTTTACATTGGCTCCAAATGCAATTACATACTGGGATACAGGATTGGATTATGATCTTCTTCATCATATTGGAATTTCAAGTGTTTCTTATCCAAAAGACTTTGTAATAATAAATCGTATAATTTTTAAATTAAGTTCAAAAATTATCAGTTTCATTTTAAAACTAAATTATTTTTTTCTCAGAATATTCATCCACATTTATTGAAAACTCATGTTGAAAGCCGTTTGAAGAAACTTAAAGATGGAATTAAAATTGATTGGGCAACAGCTGAAGCTTTGGCAATGGGTAGTCTTATGTATCAAGGTCATAATGTTCGTTTAAGTGGTGAAGATGTTGGCCGAGGAACATTTTCACATCGTCATGCAATGCTTGTAGACCAGAAAACAAATGAAATTTTTATACCATTGAATACATTAAAAGGTGGACATGGTGGTAAACTTGAAATAGCTAACAGTATCCTTTCTGAAGAAGCTGTACTTGGTTATGAATATGGTATGGCAATTGATAATCCAAATAATTTAATTATGTGGGAAGCACAATTTGGAGATTTCTACAATGGAGCACAAATTATCGTTGATAATTTCATTGTGACTGGAGAGAGTTAGTTGAAATATTATGAATTCAATTATTTTTTGTTGAAATTCAAAGCTTTTAATAATTTTATTAATTTGTTATTTTTTTGTAGCTAAATGGTTGGAATGTAATGGACTTGTAATGTTACTTCCTCATGGTTATGATGGAGCAGCTTCGGAACATAGTTCTTGTAGAATTGAACGTTTTCTTCAATTAACTGATTCTAAAGAACAGTATCCGGATGGTGATAATGTTAATTTGCACATTATTAATCCTACAACACCGGCGCAGTATTATCATGCATTGAGAAGACAAATTATACGAAATTTTAGAAAGCCACTTGTTGTTGTATCTCCAAAAATTCTTCTTCGTTTATCTGATGCAACTTCAACACATTCTGATATGCAACCGGGTACTTATTTTAAAAATATAATAGGTAAATTTCTCACGTTATTAAAATAATTCAGAAAAATAAATTTAAATCAATATTTTCTTTAGGTGATAGAATTGCAGATCCAAAACGAATTAATCGTGTTATTTTATGTTCTGGTAAACATTATTATAATTTGAATAATGAAAGAATTTCGAAAAAATTTGAAAATGTTGCTATTTTACGTTTGGAAACCTTGTGTCCATTTCCACTTCAAGAACTACAGGATGAATTATTGAAATACAATAATGCTAAAAGTAAGATATTGAAATTCAAGTTGAAAATATATATTTTGATTTTTCGAATAACGAAAGTTATGATTAATTATACTTTTTTTGTTTTACAATCAGTATTCATTTGGAGTCAAGAGGAAGCTAGAAATATGGGTGCATGGAATTTTTTTAGACCAAGATTTGAATATTTGATTGGAAAACAGGTGAATTCAAATTTTGTTTATTTAAATTTAAAAAAATTAAGCTTTTTTTTTTTTGATTTTCTTTTGGTTCAGATAAAATATTGTGGACGAAGTGAAGGAGCCACCACAGCAACCGGGAATGGGAATGTCCATAGAAAAGAGTGTGAAGATATAATACGTTCACCATTTATTGATGTTTAATATAAAAATTGGATTAATGTATTACTTATTGTTATCTTGCTTTTTGATTAATAAATTTTAAAATTTTATTAATTCTTATTTTTATTCTTGAAAATTAAAAAATATATATATGGTTTCTAGGGTTATTGGAGTGACTAATTTGGTTTATAGGACTAAATCTGCTATCGATGGAAACCAATGCATCTTAAATTCTAAAATTATGTTAGAATTAATCGAAAATTCCATATTCGTAAAGAGGTAATTAATAAAAAATTCTTATTGTCGTTGTTTATATGCTTCCAGAAGGAAATTATTTGTTTCAAAAATCTCAAATATCTACTCTATGACAAATTTATAAATCTTAATTAAATAGTTAAAAGTATGAGTAATTTTTTTCTGAAAAAATAACAAAATACTTTTCTATGAAATTTTCATTAGAAATATGATATCTTATCAATTTAACAATATTTTGATAAAAATTTAAAATTATCTCATGCAAGTAAAAAATATAACAAATAAATAAAAAAATTACAGGTAAATTATTAATAAGTAAAAACAAGTACATGTTGGTATAAGCCTTGCAACATGTTAAACGTTAAACAAACACAAATTGCATACTTGGTTAGTGTGTAAAGTGTTATTTTAACTTGATATCAGTTTGATAAGATAACAAAATAAAAGATAAGATAAGATTTACACAAAAAGAAAAAAAAAAAGCAAACGCACCTGTGAATCAGTACGAATTATGTATTGAAAAAAATAACTTAACATTATTTTCTTCATTCGGTAGACAACGCCCTGATATATTAATCAGGTAATTCAATAATTCCTGATTAGGAAAATTTTTTCTTTAAATTAATTTTATTTTTTTGAAAAAATTAAAAAAAAAACATTTTACAATAAGCTTTTATACATTTTTTTTGTTTTTCAATAGTAATGTGGCTAAATTAAATTTTAAAACGAATCAAAAATGCGTTTTAAATATAATATAACATTTTTAATTTTAATAATTATTTCGATTGAAGAAATTTATTGTGAAAAAAATGTGATCAATGATTTAAGTGATAAATTAAGTGATGGAATTGAAACTGTTTTAAATGAAAATGATAAAATTAGTTTATATTCAACAGAAGAAAATGTGAATAAAAATCATAATGAATCAATAAAAGAAGAAATTGAAGAAAATGACAAAAATGATGATTCACCGGAAACTGTTGAAATTGTTAAAGAAGAACATTTAAATAATGAAAAGGAGATACCTCCTGAAAGGAATACTACTTTTATTGGGATTCAATCATTTTTAGGTCATGATAATTCTGATCCTACATCAGAATTAACAAAACTTTCTAAAACTGGAAAATATATGTATTCCAATGATATACTTAGTGGAATAGAATTCGGAGATAACGGTTACAATTGGGGTAAGAACATTCATATTTTTGGCTTTTTTTTTTTCTTCTCAAGTTCATGTCTTTTTTTCTGTTTTTTTTTTTTTTTCCAATTTAATTTTGATTATAATTCAGAAATTTTCATAAACTTAAACGGTTATTATTATAAAGTACTACAAAATTTCATATTTTTTATGATCAATTCTAATATTTCATTTTTTTAATTTAATATACATACTTGTACAAGTATCTTTATCTATATTTCTATGTTAAGATAAGATAAAGTCAAAATTTTATATTTTATCAAAAGTATAATGTTCATCCATGTACAATATTGCGAAATAGTAAGTGAAATCATATTTCTACAGCATGTGCATGTATGTGAAGAAAAAACAAACCAAAATATGAAAGACTTATAATATATTATAAAAATAAAGTCGAAAATACTTAATACAAAGTATGTATACACATACACATCCATACAATAGTTTGTACATATGTATATATTGAATTTTTGATTTTTGAGATAATATAATAAATAAATAATATAACTCTTTATTTAGTTAGTTTAGTGGTATGACTAATCAATCATTTTAAATGAAACGTTTTTTTTTTTTTTTTTGGATATAAGATTAATTTTCGACAACGATTTATGACTGTTATGGACATTTTCTAAAAAGACAAATAATCCTTCAGAATTAATTGAATTTTCTTTCTTTTGTTTTTTCTTCTCAATAAATTAATTTAAGTCTTGCGTACATATTAAATAGAAAGAAAAATTTATGGAAAATAGCTACTTGAATAATTTTATTTTGCAAAATAGGTAGGTGTACTTTCTAAAATAGTATAGGTGTATACAATATTTGGTATTCTTCAGAAGAAAATGTTTCACATGTTTAACACTCGTATCAATTTTAGAAAATTTTCGTCAAAAAGGAAATTTTTGTAGACCTTTTCGTCCGATGAAAAAAGCATGTTACCGTTGAAATTTGCCAGGATGTTTCTTGAAGGGAAATGTATTTCAAAATTTTTATATAAGAAAATTGGGACTTGTCAACTTTGGGCTGTTCTATCTAGGGCTCTGTTGCACCCATTTGAGTCAAATAAGAAATACTAGATCAGAGAATTCTTCTTCTTCAATTTAATCGGAATTTTTTTTTAAAAAGTGCAAAAATAAGGAGGGTCACAGTAAAGAGGTAAAAACGTTGAATTTTCGAAAAATAACCTTTTTGTGCACTTTACCTTATAACTATAACATTTTGCCCTAGTCAACGGATTTCTACCGTTTAAAGTTTGTTTGAAAGATAACCTCCAAGAAACATCCTGATCAAATTTCAACTTCCTACTCCTCCGGTAACATACTTTTTTGAAGGGAAAAAATGGTCTACAGAAATTTCCTTAACATTGATGGGCGTGTATAAAATTTAATATACTTAGATCGGAGTGTTAAAAGACGCTGGACTTTATGAAATCGATTTTTAAGAAATTTATTATGTATTTTTATAATTGTTTATTTCGGATCAAGATTTTTTTGTTTCGTATTTGTATAATTATTTATTTTCAAAAATTGAAAGTTTTTTTTTTTTTTTGAAAATGACTTTTTGACAGAATGAAAAGAAAATATAATTTTCTACTTGATTTCATAAAGGATAATATTGAAAAGAATTGTATAAAATAATTACAATATTTACAATTAAAAAAAAAAAATTTTTTTTTTGTTTTTGCCTTTTTTCATTCACTAAGAAAAAAAGGACTTTCATATAACATTTTTTTTCCCCTTCAGAAAACAGCCTGAACAAAATACAATCGGTCATCGATTTGTCTTTCCATTTACACAACAATGTGTAATGTAACTTATCAATGTATCTATTATTAGTCTTTTATTATTTTTTTTTTGAGTCATTATATTTAAACTTTCAAGAGGATGTTAAACAATTTCAATTGATAATAATAAATGAAAAAAAAAAAAAATGAATCATTATCTTACCATACTGTTAATTATAACAATAAAATGTAGATAAAAATTTAAAGAAAAATAAGAAAATGTAAAAATAAAAATTACCTCATTGTATGAAATTTAATAAAAAGAAAAGGATATAATATACATATACACACAATAAACGTTATATAAATAAGAAATAAGCCACCTTTAATGATATCATGGCAAAGCAATTTACAAATGATTTAAGTTCATTAACAAAAAAAGGAATTGTTTAGATGACATTTACAGCAATCTTAAATCGAATAACAGAGAGAACCAATTGTATTTAATTTAATTTGAAAAAATTACATTTAAATGGGATAGAATAAAAAAAAAAAAAGGTTTTATATACTTGAATCTTTATTACTTTTATTCAAGTATAATACAAAAAATAAAAAATAAAAACGTAAGTAATTAGAAAGATTTATTCATTTACAAATGTATGTAGTAATGTAGTACGTGAGTATAAGAGTTTGTATATTATACAATACATAAATTTATTCTAAATAGATTTTCATGTTTTAAATCAATTAACGAATTTGAAAATGCTTTTAATTAATTTGTTTTTTTATTCATACAAAAAATAAGATAATGATAATTTGAAATAATAAAATTTCCTATTGAAAACAGGATCTTGTTATTTATTTTTTTTACGAATTTTTTTTACAATTTTGTATTCATTGAAATTCTTAAAATTTATTATTGTTTTTTTATTTTTTGTTTTCATGATGTTTTAAATTTTAGAATAATATCTGCTAAAAAAATATTTTCTATTTTTAACAATATGAAGAAAAAAAAAATTAATACAAACGAGGGTTGAAAAATATAAATCAATTGAGAATTTATACTTTGCATTAGGAAATTTATTTCTAAATTGAGTATAATCATAATATACGAATTACGATATCAAAATCAATTCTCATGTGTATTTGTTCATTTATTAGGTATAAAGTTTTCTGATAAGGATATTTAATAATTTGTTTTTTTTTTCAGTTGGAATATATTTTAATATGTATTTTGATTTTTTAAAATTTTGTAAGAACTGTCAGATTCGTTTTTTAGAATTGAATCTTTTTTTTTCGTAAATAATGAGGATGATCTCGAATAAATTGAGGATTTTGAAAAAAAAAAAATACTCGTACATTATTTAAATTGATTTATTAAAAAATTACAAGGAATCATTTTAAAGTTAAAAAACAATTGTATTAAAAAATAAATATTTTATCTAGGTTTTTTTTTTTAAGAACTAAGCATATTTTTTCAAATTAAAAAAAAAAGTTTAAAAAAGGACTTAAAATTCAAAAAGAAAATATAATTCTAATTCACCATCCATTACGTTTTAGCCAAATTTAAGTTATAAATTTCTCATTAAACATCGAAAGTTCGTAAAAAACAAAATTAGTTAAAAAAATTATTTAAATTTAATTACTTTTTGTATTGTTTTTCTATTTATTTGTTTCTAAATCAAATGTTCCAAAATAATTAAGAATAACTTTGTTTATTTGTATATAGAATTTCCAAACTTAATAAGTGTTTCAAAATTCATCACTTATAAAATATTGTTATCAGATCCATTAAAGAAAATTGTTGTTGTTTTTTATATATTTATTTCATATTACATAAACTAAAACGAACAACAACAAAAAAAAAAAAAACAATAATAAAAGGGTTAAAAAAATTATAATAAATATTATATATATTAAAATTGACGAAAATATTATAATGACTTTAAAGATTTTCCATTAAATAAGAAAAAAAAACAGTGCGATATCTTCAGAATAATAACGCAATTTTTACGTACTTATTATTCTTTAAAAAGAAAAAAATATATCAAAATATACTTACATATGTACATATATTGAAAATGTATCATATTTAAATCTTTATGCGTATACACACACCCACTTTTCTTTCATCATTTTGATTAAAAGTTAACGAAAAAAAAAAAAAAAGTTTTTGTATTTAATGTTGAATACAAATCTGTCACATTTGTTATATGTATGTACATTTTGTATTTTGATAAAATATGGAAATTTATTATTTTTTTCTCTTTATATTCTTTCAACTGAATAATATGATATATACACATATGTACATATGTATGTATCTATATTTACTGCATTACAGTCGAAGAAAACTCAACATTCTATAAGTAGACATCTTATATAAAAAAAAATATAAAATATGGAATTTTATTCTGTAAAATTGTATTTAAAATGAATTCAATGTTTCGTAATATTTATTTAAGTATTTTTTTATAATGTCGTTTTTTTTTTTTTTTTTACTGAAAATAACAAATAAAAACACAAAAATTGTTTTCATTTTCTTATTTCTGAGATTATGTTATGAATTATAACGAGAAAAAAGTATGTATACACAATCATTTGTTCTTACAAATAATAAAAGAAAATTGTAATTCAAAAAATCCAAGTTTAAAAGTTATTAATATACATTTTTTTTTTTATGAAACGTGTTATAAAGAAATAAAAAATTTAAAATTTTCATTTTCGATGTCGCTACAACACAAATCGAGCCAGTCCTATACTCAAATTAACTTGAATTCTTCTGAACTATTTTTTCTGTCATACATGCAACTGTAGTTTAAAGTGGAATCGAAATGTGAACCACTGCCACAGATGGGCAATGATGTTTTTGAAGTTGGTTTAGTGTATTTTCTTACGGTCGTCAGTAAGCAGAGCCACCAAACTGAATAATACCGCGTACTTATACCCAATTCTAAAAAATTGATAAGTACTAAGTAAGTACTCTTCCAACGATTCACCAAGGACCATATATTATATTCTCTTTAAAATAATATATTATGTTTGCTACCACTTTGGTCACTGACCGCCCATGTAAATGATAAATTTTATTTATAAGCTTGAGAATATGCTTTTTTTTTTCAAACTAATATTATTATTACTTAATTTTTCTATCTTTTCTTAATTTTTTTATTCTATGTATTTATTTATTTTTTTTTTAGATCCTAATAATCGTATTGCACCACCTGATCCAAAAACATATCGTGGTTCAAGTTATAAAATATCACAGAACAGATTAGATGAAATTCGTAATCAATTTTTCTATTGGTTCTTTGATCAGGATACACAAGGTGGAAAAGGTGATTATCAAAAGGATATTCATGCATCAATGCCACAAATTCATAAAAATTTTAATTTTCAATTACCATTTTATGGATTTCGTTTCAATTACACAAGAGTAAGTATAATGCTTTTTTTTAATTTTTTTTTTTTTTTTTTTTTTGCTTTTTTAGTAAACTTTTTTTTTTTCCAATTTAGTTATCCATGAATGGTTATTTAGAATTTTCTGATCCACCAGAACATTATACATATCCATTAGTATTTCCTATAAAAGATTGGCCAAAACGTAATGATCCATCATTTATTGGTATTTTCTTTTCAAAATGTCGTATTGGACGAATTTATGCAACTGATTATGATCAAAGAGAACCAGGAGTATATTTTAGGTAAGTTATATAATTTATGTACATAAATATTTATTGAATATATTAACATGTTTTCTAATTTTAAGTAAATTCTATAAAATACATTATTCGACACCATGAACAAAATTTTAAAATAATACTTAGAAAAAGTTTCATAATATTTACTCTTTTGTTTTTATTATTTTTTTCTTTTTGTTTTTTTTTAATGATTTTTATTTGCACATAAGCAAAAAAAGTAAACATTTATGTAATATATTTTTACCCAAAAAAGTTTTTTCGAAACTCATATAATATCAATGAATTGAAATTACTTTTGTAACAAATAAACAAAAAATTATATGACTATATACTTTTGTTTGTGGAAATATGAAAGTATATTTAGTAGAAAAAAAAAGTAATTTATACAAATAGAAAATAAAAGGATATGTACGAATAAAATAAACCTCATTACCATATTTTCGAATCCTTTTTTTTTTTGTTTTTGGTGAATATATAGTCTCATATTTAACTTTGAAAGTATAATTTTCTTTTATTGTAATGACAATGTATTAAGAGGTGGTATATAAGACACTTACATAAATACAATATTGTTTAAAGTATCTAAACACATACTCTTATGTATAAACCATATACTAACATACATATGTAGTAAGTATTAAAGTATCCTGTAGTATAATGAATAAGAAAGTATAAAATTTAATTTTATTTTATGAACATATCATAGAATGGTAAGAAGATTTAATTATGTAAGAAACTTACTAATTGAAATTATAACATTTTCTGATCCTTATATGTATATGTATATATGTATGCATACGTATATTAGTATGAAGGTAAATAAATACTATCTATATTTACTATATCATATTCATTCATTGTATAAAAAGGAAAATAAATGAATGACGATAAAATAAAGATATCTATTTACTTATACTATATGTATGTACACGTACATGTACATATATATACATTATGATGGGCAGGGACAGGATAATAAACTATATACTTAAAAAAAAATTTCAAAGTATGTTGACATCCAATTTTAAAGTTTAATAAAATTTCATGTATACATATTTATAAAAATTAATATTGTTTTTTCTTCATGTATCCTTGTATATGGACATAAATGAAAAAAAATTATAATGAAATTACACTTAAAATTGTGTTTAATAATTCAGTTAATTTTTGTACGTTTAGGGCGTATAAAAAAAACATGCTTTTTAAGGAAAGATATAATTTTATTAAAGATCAATATTCTTATTTTTTGCAGTCCAAACTTTTTTGAGTATTTTCTCTTTTTTCTCTTTTTAGAATTGGATTCTGATAATTTTTTAAGTTTTTATTGAATTTTATTACCAGCTTTGTGCAATTTTAGATAAAAATAAAAAAATAAAAGCAAAAAAAACCTTGCCACAATAAAATTGAGTAGCGACTGAAAATCGTTTTTTATCTGTAAAGTTCTTTTTCAAATATCCAAAAGTTCTTTTTTTTTCTCTAAGTGAATCCTATAAGAATTTTCGTATTGATTTTGTGTATTTTTAAAATTAATAAAAATCTTTTTTTTTGTCCTAAATATGTAAATTAACTGTAAGATTCTCAAATTAAAAGAATAATACGTTACAATACTTTCACACTTGAAAAAAAAAAAAAATGTATGTATTCGTTCAAAAATTTCATTAATTAATTGTTATTGAATAAATTTCAAAATGATACAAATTAAAAAAAAAAACAAAACCTTATATCACAACAAAATACATACTCATATATTGCTTCAATAAATATACACAAAATAAATATAAAGAGATCTCTTATTGCAAGATACACTATAATATTTGTTGATTGATTACATAAAATTGAATTCTTATATGTTATTAATTAATACCTACATCTACGTATCCATTTACAAAATTTATTTATTCGATTGTCGATGATATTTTTTAATGTACATATAATTAATTGTTTGGCATATTTAAAGGATGATTTCGAAAGAATGATACTCAGAGATGACATTATTGTTCTTCTTAATTTTTCATTAACATTTTTTTTTAAATTTTTTTTTATTTATTTTTTTTTTTCAAGTTTTTGCTTATATTTTCCTTTTACTGTTTATTCATTACAACATAATATATTGTTTTTGTATTTTACTTATTTGTTTGTTTATTTTCTAGAATGGAACGTGATCTACAATCAAGAACAGATAGATTTGGTGTAGAAGTACGTGAACGTGTTAAATGGGATATTCGAGAGGGTGTTGTTGGTGCTGACACATTTGATCCAAAGCATGTGATTATTGTCACATGGAAAAATATGTCATTTGCTGGTGGAATTGATAATTCACTTTTCACTGTAAGATATTTGTTTATTCTTTTTTTAATTTTCAAATTATAAAAAAAAAAAAACATCTCAAATTTATAGATTATGTTTTATGTTGAACTCCACATAATGGTAAATAATTTAAGCTCTTAATAAGCTTTTTGGATATATATTATAGATTATCGCTATTTAATAAATTATTAAGTTTACATTAACATTATTTGAAGATTTTGAATCTGAAATATGTACATGATACGTCCTCTTAAAAAAATTTAATTTGTGTATTTTTTTGTACACACATTTTTTTCTTTTTGGTTTGTTGTGTTGATTAAATTATAACCATTCGCCTAAAGAATTAAATCCTTTATTTTTTGATTGTTTAAATTTAAATTGAACTTTCTAGATAACGGAAAGATATTTGGAATAACGAACATTGAATTTAATTCCGATAATCTGAAAAATAATAAAAAGTAATTTAAAACTTTACATGATTTTCTTTTAGACAAATTCATTTCAAATGGTTTTGGCAACAGACGAAGTTTATACTTATGCAATTTTTAATTATGCAATAATAAATTGGTCATCACATACTGAAGCTGGCGGAGATACAACTGGTGGCGAGGGTGGTGTTCCTGCATTTGTAAGTATTGTAAAAAAAAAAGCACTTTTTAAATAAATTATATTTTTTCTCGAAACCCATCCAAAAACTTTTGTTTTTCATTTTTTATTTTTCTTCATTCGATATATCGATACAATATAAAAACAATAATAAAAAATAATATAAAATTAAAAATAAGAAAGAAAAAAAAATAATAATTTATTTCATTCATTATAAAAATATTATAGATCGGTTTCAATGGTGGTAATGGAACACAAGCTTATGAATATAAACCATACAGTCAAGCTTCAGTTTTACGAGATTTAACTGGTAGAGGATGGGCAAATGGTTTTCCTGGTCGACATATATTTCGTATAGATGAGAAAATTATGTTAGGAACATGTAACAAGGATATTGGTACGTTGATTGAATTCTAAAATAATATCGAAACATCAAATACATACTAAGAATTTATTTTATTTTTAATAATATCCTTACTGTTATATATTTTTTGTTTGTTTTGCTTTTCCCATACACATTATTCTTTTTCCCATTTTCATTTTAATTATGAGAATAATTTTCAATAGTAATGTGGCATGTTCAATGTTTTTTAATATGTTATTTTTGTTATTTTTTTTTTTGTCTCTTTTTTCAATAGATGCTTCACATTTACCACTTGTATTTGCTCCAGAATCTGGTAACATGCTGGGAGGTACTGTTGTTAATATAACAGGACCATGTTTTGATAAAAATACACGTGTTGTATGTCATTTTGATACTGAAGATGTTGTAGCACGTGTTATAGATAAAAATCGTGCAATATGTGTTCAACCATTCCTAAAAGCTCAAGGATATATACGTTTTGAAATATCTGTTGGTAATGAAAGATTTAAATGGCGTGGAAAATATTTTGTAGGTAAGTTGACGGGTATATATGTACATTTTCAATATAAAAAAAAAGTAAATAAATTATGTAAAATAGTATATTAAATAATAAAAAAAGGACAATAAATATTATGCTGTTATGTTGTGTCATGAATTATAAATTATTACTGGTAATAAACTATAAATTTATATTAATGCTGATCATATTTTCTGTACTATATATAAAATATAATTATATTCGAATAATGTATTTTTTTGTTCTCTTCAAATAGAAACTCCAGCGACAGCAATTGAAAAAATATTCTTTGAAACAGATGATGTGCATAAAAAATCACCAGCTGAAATACGAATTTCATGGAATAAATTTAATTTAACAGCAAATTTAAATGCAAATGTGCAAATTTCACTTTGGGGTTACAGAGAAAGTACAATAAGGTGCTTTAATTTTGTTTTTTTTTCTTTTTCAAGGTTTCAAGATCTTTATTACAATAAAAAATGTATATTTTTTAAATATTTTATAGACCAGAATTAGAATACATCGATATGATTGAACAATCAACTACAAATACTGGTACTTATGTTATATCTCCGGCCAATTATAGAAATTTTAATAATCCTAAGAATAATGATATGCAGTTTGGTTTCATACAAATAAATTTAACAAATCCTGAAGAATATTCAGGATTAAAAATAAGTCCGTAAGTAGACCTGTGATTTAAAAATTACTAGATTTTAAAATTGAATAAATGAATTGAAATTTATTTAGAGTACTTTGGTCAAAGCCAATTCCATTAGGATGGTATTTTGGACCACAATGGGAACGAATACATGGACGTAATTGGCCTCGAGCATTATGTGACAATTGGTTAAGAACAGATCGTTTTTTAAGGTAAAATTAATATTTTTTTTTTCTTTCCTTTTCAAAACAAAATTTTAAATCTTTTGTTTTTATTTTTCACAGAAATTTCGCAGCAGAAATTCCACTTTGTCCATGTACTTTAGAACATGCTGTTCACGATAAAGGACGTTTCATGCCAGATTTTGATTGTGATAAAGATTCAAATCCCACATGTTTACATCATAAAGGTGCCATACATTGTGTAAGAACTGGACAACCAAGGTAAAAGACATTCTTCTTGATCTTTGAATTAAAGATACAAAATGCATTAATAAAAAACTAATTTTTTAATTCATAAAGTGCTCAAGGATCTGAACAACAATGCTGTTATGATCGACATGGATTTTTAATGCTTTCTTATGATCAAATGTGGGGTTCACGTCCCCGACGTAATCACAATATTGGACAAATGCCATGGAATGAAGCCAATAAAGTTCCAACACTATCAACATGGTTCCACGATATTCGTCCATATTATTCATGTTGTTTTTGGCAAGATGAACAATCAGTTGGTTGTGAAACATTCCGTTTTGAAAGAAGACCATCACAGGATTGTGTAGCTTATCAAGCACCAGGAGTTGGTGGTGTATTTGGTGATCCACATTTCGTAACATTCGATAATTTACATTACACTTTCAATGGAATGGGTGAATTTGTATTGGCTAAGGGAAATGATGGTAAAGAAAAATTTGAAGTTCAAGGAAGATTTGAGCAAGTGGCAAGAAACTTTTACGGACAAGTACAAGCAACACAATTAACATCGGTTGCTACACGTGGTAATACTTCAACAATAATCGAGGTCCGCTTAAGACCACCATATGCTCAATGGAGATATCATTTGGATGTTTTCGCTGATGGCAAAAGAATTTATTTTGACAGACCAAGTTTGAAATTTCAACATTTTCATGGTGTTACAGTTTATACACCAACCTATATTTTAAATCAATCAGAAGTTGTGATTATGTATTCATCAGGAGTTGGTGTTGAAGTTGTTGAAAATGCTGGATTCATGACAGCAAGAGTTTATTTGCCATGGAGTTACATTGTAAGTGCTTTTATATTGTTATGTCAATTTTCTTCCTTACTTTATTGATTGCTATTCTAGAATAAAACAAGAGGTCTTCTTGGTAATTGGAGTTTCGATATGCAGGACGATTTGACTCTTCCAGATGGACGTGTCCTAGGAGTTAATTTAAATAATTTTGAATCAATTCATAAGGACTTTGCGAAATATTGTATATTGATTAAATTCGGGTCAAGTGATAAACCTTTTATTAATTATATTTTTTCGTTTAGGGATGCTTGCTGACCGTGAAAAACAAGGGGTTGGACAAGCACTTTTTACTAGAGAATTCGGAAGGACGGCCAGTTATTATTCGAATGAATCCTTTGTACCAAACTTTATACGAGAACCAATTGACTTTTTGCCATCGAATAGATCGTATGATGTTGAAAGGGCGACAGACTTGTGTGGTGAAAGTTATCAATGTCGTTACGATTATGGAATGTCTTTGAACAGAGATATGGCACATTTTACGAAAAATTACTTTGACAGTATCGTGAATATTAAAACTTTGAACGAAAAGTATGTAGCAATATAGTAGAAGTTTTTTTGATGTTTCTATTTTACTTAAATTTTTTAAATCTTTCTTAGGCGAATTATATCGTGTGGTGTTCTTGAAACGCCAAGATTTGGACGAAAATTGAATTTCGATTTTACACCAGGATCACGTGTAACATTCCAATGTAATGAAGGATTCTTTTTGAGAGGAGACTCTAGACGAATATGCACAAGTGAAGGAATGTGGAATGTACCAGAATACGGTTATACGGAATGTTTACGTACGTACCATGAAATTGTTGTTGTAATGTTGGTGATGTGTACTTCAAATAAGGATCATAGAAAAAAATTTATTGAAAACAAAATTCAAATTCTAAAAAATTCGTAATTTTAATTAATTGTTTTTCAATGATATAGGTGAAGTTTTCTATACACGTCAAATGGCATGGACTGCAACAGGCATTATTCTAGCTGTTATTGCACCAATTATGTTATGCATTGTATGTGGAGTGTATTGTTATCGTAAGAAAGCTCTTAAAGATGATCCCGATTGGCGGATACCTGTACCGCGATCTAGATCTGGTTCAAGAACAACATTACGTCGTTTGAATAGTGATAGCAGTGAAACTGATCAGGATACATTGAAAAAAAGTAGGTCATATGATAAAGTATATCGAACACATGAACCGCTCGAAGGGAAACCGGCAATTGAATTTCCAGAGAAAAAATGGGACTTGGATGAAGAGGATGTAACCTCATCAGAAGGAAGTGAGTTTAAAGATTCAAAAGTCGCACGGGATATTGAGTACATTAATAAAACAGGTGAAAAGCCGAAGCAGACGGGTCGTCATTCATTGAGGCCAGAGAGGACAATCACAGAGGAAGAAAATCCAAATTTTCCACCACCATCAGAACATGAAGAAGTTACCAGAACACCACAATATAGTCCAACATTTAGTGCTGTTGATCGAAATAGTGGTAACAGTGGAACTAGTACTCTACCACATACACAACCACTTCAACCTGCCGGAGGTGTTCGTGTTCTTCCAACACAAAATAATAATGGCTTAATGTTTGGTGGAGGACCACGAAGTCCTACTTCACCCACATCATCACTGACACAAGATGTCGGTCTACCACGAGTACAAAACACTAGATCAACAGAAGTGTAACAACTGATTTAAACTTTTTCTTTTGTATTTTTGAAATATTTTTTTATTTTTCTGTAGGATTAGGAAATTGAATAATTCAAAAAAAAAAAAACAAAAACTAAATTTAAAAAACAAAAAAAAAAAAATAGAATACGTTATACATAGATTTATAGAAAAAAACGTACAAAATAATAAGTTCTAGCATACAAAAGAGCATATAGTAAGGTTTTGACAACGAAAAAAAAAAATTAAATAAAGCAGAATAAGTTTATATGTAAATCGACATTTCAAACTTGAAAAAGTTTTTTTTTTTTTTAAATGAAAATAGTAAAATGCATTTCTCCATGACTTCCATTTTCATGCAATAGTTATATGTATCTCTAGAACTATCAAACTTTTGTACTTTATTCATGATGTTTTATTAAATTTTTTTTTATTTTATTTTTTTTTTGCATTTTTTTATCTTTATTTATTATTATTTTTTTTTCTTTAATTAAAATTCATGATTTATTTCTTTTATCAAACAAAATATAAATTTAAGTGTAGAGTAACAACGACTATGAAAATGTGAAATTTAAAGAAAATGAAAACAAATTAACTATCCATATGAGAAGTACGTGAACAACATATGTATTGTACATGTATGTAGGTATTTGTTTTCTGTTAGTTGTTTTTTTTATTTTTGGCTCTGAAAATGAAATTAAATTAATTTGTAAAATTGTCTTATATCATATAGTTTCACATTTTCCAATAGTTTTGATGTTTATTTTCTAATTTTTATAGATTTATTTTATTTGTTAAAAGCGTTCTAAAATCAATTAATTTCCAAAATAATTAAATTTCATTTGTTGTTGTTGTTATTTTTTTTTCTTTTCGAATTCATTAACTTTTTGACAATATCAAAAGTTAGAATAATGCCTGAATGTCTTTTTAAAGGTTTTTTTTTTGTTTTTTTTTAATTTTTTTTTTTAAATTTCATTTATTTTATTTTTTAATTTGTTTAAAAGCATTTTAGTTAAAAATTATATACATACATACATTTTTATTTTCTGAATAAAAGTGAATAAATAAATTGTAGACTGTAATCACAAATGTACTTTATATCTTTTTTTCTAAACATTTTAAACATTATTTCTTTAAAAAATAATAAAAAAATTGTTTCTTTTTCATAATTTTGATATTTTGTTTTCATAAATTTAACATTTCATTTTTTTTTGATTTTTTTTTTTGAGAAAATAAATAAAAGTTGAAACAAAAGATATTTTTTCAAAAGTAAGTATAAAATTTACAGATAATTTTTGGTGCAACTTACGAAAAATTTATGCTAATTAAAAAACAAATTAAGATTTTTATGTAAATTTAAATTTATATTGAAAAAAAAAATGTAAGCTTCCAAAATAGAAAAATAGTGATTAGTTTAAAAAGAAAATCAAAATCAAAAGAAAAAGTAGATTTTGAAAAGTTTTGAAATGTATACAAAAAAATTTCTTGACCACGATTTGAAAATAAATTTTTTTTTGTGGAAAAAAATTCCTGTAAAATTTTCTCAATCATTTCGAAAAAAAAATGAAAAATATCGTAAAAAAAAAAACAGAATAAAAAATTTATTTACAAAAAATTACTCATAATCAAAAATTTACGGAAGTTGTACCATTACCTCACTTGAAATATACACATGCAGTATACAATCAAAAATAAATTATATGAGAATTAAAAAAAAAATTAATTTGTTTTTTTTTTCTTTTTAATTTATCATAGGATATCCTGAATATGTTTCAAGGGTTGCAAGTGTTTCATTTGGATTAGCTTTCACTGTTTTGATTGCAACATTTTTAATTGTGGTTTGTGCTTTTAATTATTGGATACAAAGGATTAAAAAACATTCGAATGAAATTTGAGTAAAAATTTCAAAAAGTTTACCATTCCAACACAATTAAAAAGAAAAACAACAAAAAACAAAAGGAAATAAAAATCTACAAAATTGAAAACAGATGTGATAGATTTTCAAAATAAAGTATTAGTACGTCCTTTTCCTATTTTTTTTTTTTTTTTCATTAAAAAAATTTTATAATGTTCTTTTTTTTCTTTTATTTTAGTGATAAAATATTAATTTTATGGCTGTGTAAATTTTCTTTTAGTATGTGTTTTGAGAATCTATAAATTATATAAACTTGTCAATTATTATTAATTTTATTGTCAGAAAATTAAGCCATAAAAATTATAATTTATTTGAAGATGACACAAAAAACAAAATAATATACATAAAAATTTTTTTTTAAATAATAAATAAAAAATATTTGATGAAATGTATGAAATTGATGTATGTTTATATGATGTCATATTTTACACAAAATTTTATGTCATAAAATTTACATTATGACATTATTGTCGCGTATAAAAGAATTTATATTGTCAGTAGTACATTTTGGATGACCATTAAAAAACAAAAGCATGTATGTAGATTATTACTGATAATATGTATGTACATAAAAATGAACGCTTTTTGTCCATTAAAATGTTTGACCTCCAATAATAAAGCTCACTCGTATGCTTTGCATTACAAATAAAAAAAATAAAATAAAACAACATATTCTCATATCATGTGAAAACAGCTTTCAACCTTCATATTTATTAAATGTGTAATACTTTTCATTTAAAAAAAGAAAAATCTTTTACCTTCATTTGAGCATTTCGAATTTGAAAATGTGATAAACATATATGTAAGTATATTTTTTCTACTCGTATGTGAAAACACTGTTAATTTAAAAATACATATTTTCATTTATGGATACTATGATTTCAACTGATATGTTGTTCATTTATTTATTAACTTTTTTTTTTTTAAACTGCTTCCCTCACCGACTAAATAAAGTCCAGTTCATGTATTTTGTCCACCTTGCTATGTGCATAATATAGCTATTTACTTTTTGTCCTTTTTTTTTTAAACAAAATAAATAAGTTCACTCCCAATGAGAATACCTGTATTTTTAATCAGGTGAAAATTAAATTTTAATGCTAAAGTTGAATATTTTTCTGGTATAAATTTTTCTTTACAATTTTTTTTAACCTTGTAAAAAAACAACAACAACAACAACAAGAACAAAATGAACAACAAAATTGCATTGCATTACCCTTACATTCAGTTGATATCCTGCTGATCTGATATTATATACATGACAACCTAAGGGGATAAAATACAACAGCTATATGTAGTGTTATTGGCTTAACCACAAGTTTTAAATTAATTATGGTACAAGCATAACGTTATAGTATACTATGAAAAAAATATATATCCAAATATACATATAAAATATTTATGTATATGCAATAAAAGTATATAAAAAAAAAAAAAAAAGAAGAAGATAACTGCAATTAAATATTCCTTATAATATGTTGGGTAACAGTAATTTTATATGAAATCCTTCTGAAAGAATATGAAGCAAAAAAAATTAACTATGATATAACTTTTTCATATACAATTCATGTAAAGAAAATTAAATTTATTGGTCGATTGAATTTTATGTTCATCGAATCAGAAAAATGATTTATCTGTTTTAAAAAAAAAAAAAGTGAAAAAAAAAAAAATATTACATAATGAAATTTTATGTGAGAGGTTTAAAATCAAAAATTTAAGAGTTTTCATTGTTTTTTTTTTTTTTTTGATAAGTTTTGCTTTTACATTTTACGATATTTTTTTATAAAGTCATTATTTAAAGAATTAATTTTCATTTTATATCTGACATTTTATATGATCATCATTGAAAAGGATTATTTTGTTAGATTTTGTCCATTACCTATACTTTATCACAACTCATTTGAGACAGATTACACAGCGTATTTTCATTTCCTGGCCAAAAAAAAAATACAACTTAAATATCGTGTGTGTAAATGATTTTCTTTGTACGAAAAATTTTTGCAATTTCAATTTTTCATCTTACCTCCTTAAACACTTTTTTCTGTAAAAAAATTTTCAATATAAACAAAAAATAAATTTCTCTTCAGGCAATCGTCTCCAGAACAAATTTTCGTCTTAAAAAAGTTAAGAAATAGTGTGTAGCGAAATTTTTAATGATAAAAAGTGTTGCAATTTTTTCCTATTTTAGGTCCCTTAATTCATAAAAAAAAAATTCTTTTTTAAATAAATATATAAAATTCAATTAATTAATTAATAAATTGATAATGTGGTTTAAGGATAAATACAGGAAAATTAATATTCAATTATATTAAGCGACACAAATGTAAAGTTTGACTTTATTTATTTAATTCAATTTACATTTTGTTTTTTTTATTTTTTCAATTTTCTTTAAATATAACTATTTTCTTTTTTTTTTTTTGGTATTTCGGTTTTAAATAATTAAATCAATTCTTTTTTTTTGTCTTGTTTTTATTTGTGAATTATATTCTTAATTTTTAAAATGCTGTATTATATAATAGATTTAGTATAATTATTTATTTCACTCTTATTCCTTTTTTTATTTCTTCTTCTTCAAAACTTATAATTAATAAAGCTAATTTGTTTATTTTCTGATTATATTTTGTATTTTATTGTTTTTATTTATTTTTCTTTTATTTTTCATTTTTTTTTGTTTTCTTCATTAATCAGAAAATGAAATTTTTAAGTAGGTACATCTAAAAGGTTATAGTTTTTTTTTTTCCTTTTCTGATAATTTTTTTTTTTTTTAATTTTCTATTTAAATTAATATTTTTGTTTTTCATATACATAATGTATTGTTTAACAAAAAAAAATAATAACAATAATAATTCATAATTAATTTTTTTTTTTAATCTACAATTTTAGTTTTCAGTTTGAAAATTAATGTTTTTAAATTATTTTTTTTGCAAACACAATATAATTTTGTGACTTTGTATTACTGAGTTTCATTTATCGTTAAGCTTATACTAATTAGTTTGGGCATTTGTAGAATTTTGGTTTTTGGTTGAAATGTAATTAAAAAGTTTCTGAACAACTTAGGAAAAAAAAAAAGAAAATTGCTATTGTGCACAATAAGCTCAAAAAAAAAAAAAAAAATCTTCTAAAAGGATCTTTGAGAATGTTTATTTGTGTAAAATGTTTTGCTAAAGACTTTTAGCAATTTCAGAATAGTAAAAGTTTTGAAATTAATGAAAAATTATTATCCTAGTAATTTTTGGATCAGAACTGTAGGATTTGTTTTAAAAAATATAATATGTTTGTGTGTATTTTTTTTTTTTTAATTTTTTAAAATTATTGTTGTCCTTTTTTCTTTGTTTACAAAAAAAAAAACTTCAAAATTCCAATTTAAAAGAACTTCTAATATGGTTTCTACATATATATATTTTTTTTATTAAATGTTGGAATTTAAAATAATACATGCCACCGAGTTGTACCGATACAAATTATAAGTATGTATGTGTATCAGTGAATGAAAACAATCGCGTTTGATTTCAATGATGATTTTGATTTATTTATAAAATCGTAGTTGAAAATTAGCTAATAATATTTTTTGCTTCTTTTGTCCATTTTTTTTTTTTGTTTTGCTTTTTGTGTATTTGGGTTTTTTTTACATTTTTAATTACATTTCAAAAATTAACTGATAATTAGTTCAATTTTATCTGTTAGCTAAAAATAGATAAATAATTCTCATAATGTTTATTTTACTGAAATATTCAATAGTACATATTTTATTTGTTTTATTTCAATTAAAAAACAAAATGAAATACTTGAAATTATTATGTATACGAAATAAGCGTAGAATTTCCGCTTTTTTGTTTTTACATATTTTCAATTTATTATAATTATGGTTTATTTGTATATTCATATAGTAAACATTTTTTTGTTTTCTTGCATATAGTAATTTAGAAGGCAGATAAAAGTCGAAATTATTCATGAAATAAAAGCTTTATGTATCTAAAAATTGTATATGAATTTTGTATGTATACGAATACTTTCATTTCTATATTTTTATTTTCTTGTTTTTCTATATTTTTTTTTTTCAATTTTAAATTTAATTTAGATACTTAGTTTTTTATTTCTAATCAAAAAGCATAAATATATATATTTTTTTTATTATTATTAATAAGGTTTTTATTTTACATTTTTAATCTTCTTGATTTTTGATATTTTTACACACAAAAAAATCTATGATAAAAAAAATGGTTTTTGTTAAAGCTTTCATTTGTAATATAGTTTGAAATAGTAGATTTTTTTTTGTTTTGTTTATTTTATGAAATGTTATTAGTTTTTTTTTTCTTTCTTCAAAATTACTATTAAATTAGAAAAAAGATACTTTGAAAATTATTTTTGTATATAAGGAAAAGAAAAATAAATATTGAAATTTGAATTAACAAATAAAAAATTTTATATTTATCAATTCCTATACGTTATACACGCACTTCAAATAAATTTTTATAGTATTTAAAATTTTGAATAAAAAAACAAAACTTTAAGAATAAAAATCGAAAAATTCAAAAAAAAAAAAAAAAAAAGGATAGTTATTATTAACAAATTAATCCTCAAATAAAACAGTAATTATCACGAAGGCAATAATTTCTATTAACAAACAAAATTACAAATAATAAAACAAAAATTATTCAAGTTTTTTTTTTAATAATTATTTCATTAAAAATTTTCTATAAGCTTTGAATTCATAATAAATAATTTTTTTTCTTTCAACAATTCAACTTTTTCATTGTTCAATATTAAAATATAAATCTGATATTCTAAATCTTTTGTAATAATTGCAAAAATGAAAAACAATTCAATTATTTAAATTAATTATATTGTTTTCAATGGAAATACAAAACAACTAAGAAATCAATTAAATAATAAAGGTAGATACTTTTTGTCATTGTTCATCGTAATAATTATTATTAAATTATCAATATATGTAATGACATACATATGTACATATTTGTATGTCCTGTTTACCTGTTGTGATTCAATCCTTATGTATGATCAAATTTCCAATTAAACAATAATATATAACAAAATTGACAATAAAAACAATGAAACAAAAATGTGTTACATACATGTATGTATGTACGTATATATGTATATATATATATATATGTGTACAATGTACAATTGAAGCAAATTATTATAACTTTATAGTTTATTCACAAGAAAATTGAAAATAATAATTTAATTCTCGAAATTATAAATTTATTGAAACCTATAATATAAACCAATAAATTAAAATTGAGTGGGAGTATTGTTAACACAAACAAGTACTATACATATATGTATATATACATATATATAGGTACATATAATTTATATATTATATTGCATTTGTAACAATACATGTATACAAATATAATTTGATTTAAATTTAATTGAAAAATATACTGCAATATATTCATTATATATAGATAGTTTTAAGGAACACATTTAAATCATAGTACAGTACAGGACATTTTATGAAAAGCATATTAAAATATGAAATTATACTAATTTTGTAGTAAGAAAAACATTTAAGGAATTTAATGTGTAATAATATTTTGTTTCATTGTTATTTTTAATTAAATCATAATTGAATAAAGATATAAAATTTATTTTAGAATTTTCTTTAATGATTAACAAGAATAAAATATAGTACAAAGTACTACACAATAATTTATCAAATACATAATTTAAATTTTAAAGTTAACTCTTTCACTTTATTATTTTATTATCATTGTATTTTCATTTTTTACTTACTTTTAATCAACATTATTTATTGTAGAATGTACATTTTGTCTATTTTGTATTAGTAAAATACAAAATCATAATATTAAGATACATTTTTGTCCTTTTGGGCATTGTATATATATATTCTTAATTATGAGATTTGGAATGTAATAGATACAAAAACAAAATAAGAAATAATACCTTTTTTTTTTATCTTTGGTTTTTGTGGGCAAGATTATTATGGAAAATTATTTTCTGAGGTTTCATTCTTAAGGTTTAATTTTCTGTTTCAAATTGAATTTATGGTTTCAATTACTAGATTTAAGATATTTTCTTGATTGTAAATGATTTTTTGACATGAATATGTATTCTTTTTCACATATATGTACATTATACATATATAGGATGTAGGTACAATTTAAAAGATACAAAATTTTTGATTTTTGCTTATTCGGTTGAAGGGTTTTTTTTTTTCTGTGAGGCTTTCTAAATACCTTATGTTTTTTTAAGGAAAAATTTAAGAAATAAGAGAATTGAAAGATTAAAATAAAAATTAGAATTTGGTTTGTATTGTTTAGAATGTAAATTTATATTTCTGAAAACAGATTAGAATTTAATTAATTTATCCCAAATTAAAGGATGTAAAAGTAACCAACTAATTTTTATTAAGAAAAAATATGCTTTTGCATTTATGGTTATTTTGCAAATTAAGTTTTTTTTTAATGAAAAAACAAAATTCCTAACTAAAATTTGAGTATTTCAAATTAAGAATAAGAATGCATTTTTCGTGTAAAAAAAATTCTAAGTAAATTCCTAAAAATAAAGCCAAACAAATTTTCATTTAAAAATTTTCAAAAATTTTAACATTGTTTAAAAGTTTTGCGTGTGATTTTTTAACAATTTATTTTTATAGAACAAAATGTGTGTGTGTGTGTGTGTGTGTGAAATTAATTAAAAAAAATTAATTAAAATTTTTTATAAAATGTAGTAAACAATTGTAAAATTACAGAATTCAATAGAGTTCTCATACAAAAGATATGTGTAGAAGATATTTCTTATTGAAATATTTCAAATATCTTTTGAAATTCTAGTGCATCTTTAAAATGGCTATAAAATTCCATTAATTTAATGTTGCATAACAATTTAAAGAATTTTGTGTTCAAATTAAATTAAAACTAATTACATAGCATATTATGCATATATGAAAATTGAAAAATTTAAGTGAACATACAAATTTACAAAAATTCAAAATATACGAGTATAATAAGATGAAATTAACAGAAGAATGATTTTATTATTACATAAATTATCTTATATGTAAATCAAAATAATTAATGCATGTATACGAAAAATGAAATTAATACTGCGAGTATATGTATGTATGTTCTTTCATGTTCATGTGTAATTTTACATATAAGTTTATATTCTCGTATGTGATGTGAATGTGTTATTGTTTGTTGTTCAATAAAATGAAAATTAAGAACAAAAAAACATTAATTTTAATATTTTATATAGTTTATACGTGCATTCATTTCTTTCAAGAATATACAAAACAAAGATAATTGATTCAATATACAGGGTGTTGTTATTATGTATCTCATTTTAGTAGAAAAATAGATTTCCTATTAAAATTTAAAATTTTAAAAAATCATGTTTTTCAATATTAAAGAATTTCGTTTATTGTTACATTTTATCCTTCATTATGGTCTTGTTTCAATACTTGACATATATTGAACACATATTTGACATTAAATGGTAAATCCATCTTCTTGTAAACTGACAGGTAGTGTTTTCGAAGAAAAACGATGTCAGTCAATACAAAGCATCAATAAAATTTAAGATTTTAA
This sequence comes from Bombylius discolor, assembly GCA_939192795.1. Lineage (NCBI taxonomy): Eukaryota > Metazoa > Arthropoda > Insecta > Diptera > Bombyliidae > Bombylius > Bombylius discolor. The sequence continues at coordinate 11,938,983 of OW584241.1, read as the reverse complement.
ATTGTAATATTGAGCTCACCGCTTCAATCAGTGGTGACTGGTGATATACATACATATGTATAAATACAGTGAAATGATGTTTATTGAAACATCGAAATGAGATTTTGGTGGAAGTGATGTTCAACATGTTGAACATTGAAACCAACCCCATTTCATGTGACATGCAATTTATTTTTTCTGATTCAATTAAATTTTACTTCATTTTTTTCTGAATCGGTCATAGTATATACCCTTCATATAAATTGTATTTATATACGTATCATGTATGTACATATTATGAGAATAAAATATGTTCAAGAAGCATTTCATTATTAATTTACATTATTTTAGATGCAAATCAATTTGCATAATTACTGTGATGGTTTTTATGCATGTCACATACATATATACACTTTTATACAAATAACTGTTAAAATTCATGAATATTTTTATCCATAAATGTTCACTTCTCATTTCTATAAAACACAATTCACAAGCCAATTAATTCAAAGTCAATTCATGTGTATGTTTCACTTACCTTTTTATATGTAGGTATAACATTTTCTATATTTTTTCTAAAAACATCACCTGATAGAAATACGACTACATATATTGTGTTCATGAATATAAATTTATAAATTTTTAGCTATTAATGTAATTTATGTCAACACAAATATTTTGATGCTTTTATATTATTTATATATAATTTTGCTTCTTGATCGAAAATTTCATAATATTTCTCAACAAATGTACCTTGTTTTTTTTCTTCTTTTGAGATTCTTTTTAAGAGTTTCATGTCACAAGTAAATTTATCATCCTTTTATATTTTTAACGTCATCATCACATCGTATCTTCATTAAATATTTCTTCTTATTTTTTTTTCTTCTTATATTTCTTCTTTTAATTTAAATTTATTTTCTAATTAACTTTTCAAATGATGATTTTGTACATACCCATATTCTGTGTTATATTTTGAAATAAATAAAAATTTAAATTAACTTTGGGATATGTGTGTAATTGATGTAAACCCGAGTACCACATATAGATACAGGATACATATATCTTAAAGGTAAATAAAAGATTTTAACTGAAATTTAAATTATTAATAATAATAATAATAAATTTCAAAATAATATTTGTTTTATTTTTTTTTTTTTCAAATACTTGTATGCTTTTGAATGAAATGAATATGTGAACGGTTTTTTTTTTTCATTAAAATTTTCATCTTCATACTCGTATGTGTTTTTTTTTTCTCTTTTCTTGTTTTTAACATTTACAAGGACAAAACCAAAAAAACATAAAAATTGAAGAAAAAAACATTAAGTGAAGTAAATTTAAAGAAAAGTGAAAATTCATAGCAAGAAAAATAAAATTAATTAAAACTTTTTTTTCTTTCTTTTAAATAATCAAAAAGTGCGTGTATTATCATCCTTTGATGAAATATATTTTTGAAATTTGCGGTTATTTTTTTTTTCTTTAAATTTTATTTAAATATTTTATTATTGCTTCTACGCCAAATATTCTGTTTGACTACATTCCAATGTTGATGTACTACTGCTTGGTTCTGTTATAATTTCTTTATTCGTTGTTTTTCTTGATAATAACCAGCATTCCATTGGTGTTGGTTTACCTTTCATAACAACTGGTCCACGATATTCCAAATCAAATGAATTATCATAATTAATGTCCTGACACAGAAGTCTGTTAATAAATAAGAAAAAAATAATGTAAATAATTAGAATAAACAATTTGAAAAAAAAATATATACATATATATATACTTAAAAGGAATTTTTTTCTCAATTAAGTGAAAATTTAAAAAAAATTTAATAAATTTCGTAAAATGTGTATTTTTTATTTTTTTTTTTTTGATTTTCAATTGTTACATGCAAAATAATAAATGATCTAAACTAGCTTCTATTTAACAACATTTCAAAATAGGTTTAAAGTAAAGTATTGTAGATTACGATCACAAAAAATATAGCTTTTTAGAATACTCATCACATCCTGTCCTGACAAAATAAACTAAGTTCTACAGACCCTATATTATCTTTGTTGGTAAGCATTTTCATCCGGTTGGAATTACACACATTCATTTCGATTCTGTTAAGAATAAGGACTATTTTTATTTTAAGGATGTACTAAAAATAAATTTCTCTATTATCTTTAACTACAATAGTTTATTTTCTTTGCTTAATAAAGTTTTTTTTTTTTATACGATACTAAATTTTCGTAAAACCTAAAAAGAAAAAATGTATCTTTAATTTTCGTTTATACATTTTATTAAAAATATGTATATATAAAAAAAATAACCTATTTTCTTTTATAATTCAGTAAATTTATTTTCTGAAAATTATTCATAAAAATTAACAACAATATGTTACCTTTTATAAATAGTATTTAAATATTTCATAGCATCATCATAAAAGCTAACATATGTACATACACATCTTTTGATATAATTTTAAATTTAATGTGGTAACTTAAAGCCATTCATTTAACAATGTATTGCATATATAGATTTTCATGTATTTATTTAAGTATATATTTACATATATAATCTCCTTTTGTTATCCTTTTGTTTTTTTTTTTTACTAATATACACATATTATTTAGATTATATGTACATGTATGATATATTCATAAATTTTATATAATCTGATTCTATAACTTTAAGATTTGATTACATTTTATTATACAGGTATAGTTTAACTGTATTTTAATGTATTAAATCATGTTTTATGGATGAATGAATCTATACACATATAGACATATTATGTATATAACTTTATTTGTCTTTATATACAGCTGTTCCATTTTATATGGTGCACATATTGTTAAAGGATCAAAATAGGTATCATATATGTAAATTTATGTGATAGATATAAATAGGATATGTATTAAAGTACTAATATACAGACATGTTGTATACATACATACATACATATATTAATTTTCAATATAATTTATTATATTATGTATCCTTCGTATTCTAAAAATAGTATCTATAATATGTAGAATATAGGTTTTAAAAAAAAAACATATTAAAAACACAAACAATAATTACGAAATTCAACTGATTAAATAAATTTTTCTTTTGTTTATTTTGTTTTTTTTTTGTTAAATTATAAAAAAAATTTACATCATTGGTAAAATGTAATATCATCTGTAAGGCTTCTGTAAAATATGTAATATATGTACATACATATGTATATAACGCGAGAATAGTGACTATACATTTTCTGAACTTTTACGTTTGTTTTTTTTTTTTTTTTTTTTTTTTCATCATTTTATTTTACAATTTCCTATAGAATGAAGACTATAAAATGCATTCACAATTTATCATAATGACACATACACAGTGTTATACTAAAAAGTACATAAATCAATAATTTATGTGAAAAAAAAACAAAAAAAAATAAATAAACAAATTTAAAACAAAAGAAATTTTTAATTAGTAACAAACTAAACTTTAAATTGAACAGGTGTGCTTTTAATATTTTACAATTATTTTTGTTATTTCATATAAATCCTTTTTGTTTTTTTGTTGTTTTTTTTTTTTTTTGTACTATGGAATTTATTTTTGATTGTTTTTTCGAGGATACTTTTATAAAAATTGCACGTAACGGATTACAAGATCGTTTTTCACGTCGTGATGTTATAGATCATTTAAATGCCGTTATCTTAGGTTGTAGTGAAGGTAAAATATTTATTTAAATTATATGATTATCCTTTATATTAATCATATATATTTTCATGAATAAATTGTCTTGTATAATGTCTAGTTTTAATTTTATATAAAATAATTATCTTTTAAACAAACATAAACAAAAAAACAAAAACAAAATTTTCTTATGTCCTATACTCAATTAGGACAAAATGTACGTCCAGAGGAAGCAGCACGTTTAGCTGTGTTGGCAGCTGTCAAGTATCATAGAGAGAAAAAGGATATGAATAATGAGGTAACAGTAGTTTTTTTTTTTTTTATTTAGAATTTGATATGTGTTATAGAGTAATATCTTTTATAGACAAAAATATATATATTTTATATTTAAAGAGAGAAATAGGATTTAACACATAACACAAATACTGTTTATATTATTGTACACAATAATGTACATATAGACAATTATGTATGTACATATACATAATATGTATATTTTAAGTGTAAATTTTATGTACATATTTGTATGTTTAAAATTTTGTAGATTTGTCTAATGGGAAAATATCATAACATTTTATATATTGCCCTAAGAATATGCTGGGAATGGGGAGTACGAGATTCAGAAGTTGTCGTTATCCTTTTAGGTATGGACTAAATATGATAAGAATAACATTTTTGTGGTTTAAGGATTATATACATTTTGATAGTATTTAATTCTCTAATACAGATACTATACACATAGTTCACTTGTTCACATTTTATAGTAGATTTTTGTTTTGTGAACAATAAAATGATTAAAAAAAAAAAGGATTTTATTAAGCTTATATACGTTATATATGTATGTTTTTTTTTTTTTTTTTTTTTTTTTTTGTGTTTATTTTATGTTGCTCTTTAACAGAAGAGATTTATTCATGTGAAAAGACATTTGAACGATTATTTTTGGGTGCTGTATTTGGACCAACTGCACCACATTTCATTGCTGGTTGGAGAAGTGATTTTCGTGATCAAGTATGTCTTTTGTTATTATATACATATACATATGTACATATATTGATATGAGTAGAAAATTTTTTGGAAATATTTTCTAGAATAAATATGCGTAGAATTGTATTCAAATTAATATTTAATTTTAAAATCTACATATGAATAGGATGAAAATACAAGAGCTATGGTTTATTTCCTGGAACATGCTACAATACTTGGATTTGAATTACCATTTGTTATTAGTAAATTCGATGAAGAGAGAATGTTAAAGTGAGTTTTTTTTAATTAATTTTTAATTTTATTCAAGTATTTTGTTATGTTTCGTTTTTTTTTTCTTCTTCGAATACTTACACACGATATACATACATATGTTCATATTTACTAATTAAAATAAAATCCTTACGAAAATATCTATATGTTAGGTCAATTTTAGGAAATATATAATAAATTTTTATTTTAGAATAATTTTTTTTATAAGGACCAAAAAGATGTCATATAAACAAATAAAAATGATTTTCATTGACCTCATTAATACTTTATAAATGTACTTGTACGAGTATGTATGTACTTACATACTATATAAGTACGTATAGGAAATTACACAAATAGGTAACGTGTTACATGATAATCATTAAAAATGTAATACATGTGAAAAACTTGAAGGTAAAATCGCGAAAAGCAATATAGATAGTAACACACATTAAAAATACATGCTCTGTTTAGCATCATTAAACTTTTTACTTATTTTATACACATACATGTTCTACATTATTATCATAATTTTCTCTACGTACACAATTTTTCTTTTCAAATAATTTCCGTTTATATTTAGTATTTTCTTCAATAGTATTTTTTTTTCTTTGCAGATTTATCGATATTCCCATCGAATCATGTGGAAACTCATCACCATTGCGTGTAGCTTTGCAAGCAACAGCTCCAGATATTCTCATGATTTTGCTAAGGTGATTACAAAAAATATTTTTTTTCCCTTTTTTTTTTAGTTTAAATATTTTAGAAAATCAAATGTCAAAAGGACAAAACTCATTACGTAATATACTTCATACGCATAGTATCTAGTACATACATATATGTAAATATTCTTTTTTTATTATATATTTTTGTTTTTGCCATTTTTATCTATCTTTTCTTTCAACATTAATTTTTAATCTTCAGAAAAATCGTGGGAAGTTAATATTTAACCAATGTTGATGACGTACATATACATAATAATAGAAATATACAAAAACAAATATAGGAATCTATTAAACATAAAAGAAAAAAGAAAAAAACATAGGAAAATTAATCGATATAAATTCCTATCTTTATTTTATTTACAGATTATTTCAAGTATACAAATATGTCAGAATATTATGAAGATGAGGTAAAAATTTATTGAAATATTACTGACGTTCGCACAAATCATTTTTTTTTTTTATGTTTACGTTCACATTCATCTTTATAAGGATTCTTTAATAATTCATATTTTATCCTTTTTTTTTTCTTCATATAAAATTAATAAAAGAAACAAATTTTATTTTTATACTCAAAGATTTCATTATCATCAACTGGCTCACCGAAAATAAAATTTGAATAATAATATTTCATAATACATATATGTATACAAAATATGTATATATGTATGTATGTATGTCAATGAACTCTTTTTTTCAATATACATACATATGTATGTTTTGTATCTTAAATCTATTAATAAATCGAACATACATATATGTCAATTCATATCATTACATATACGGATACAAGGTAAAGAAAAGAAAATAAGAAGTATGTTGTCTAGACTTTATCTTTTAAATTTTCTTTGAAAATTTTTATGATAACATAAATTGCTTGTATATATATATTTTATTAAATGTAATATTAGATATATCGAACTAAAAAGTCCCAAAAAAAAAAAACCTTCAAAGAATATATGACATAATATGACAATAAATTTTTACGTAACCTGAGATATTAAAATATATCAGAAAATCAAGTAATAATAAAATTAATTAAAATAAAGATATACAAAATCAGAAATATTATATATATTTAAGATTAACTTAAAATAAATGTATCTACAAATAACGGATGATTCATATTTAATGTTATATTATAGATAAATTTTAGGCCAGTACATCTCTTTTAATCATAGGATCACCTCTCATTATTCATAAAATTTTCTGTCTAGGTATACAAAAAAAAAATTAAGGAAAATATAAAACAGAATGTAATATTACGTGAATATTTTTATCATGATTTATCACAGGAAATGAAAGTGAGAAAAAAAAGAAGGAAAGGATAAAATACCGATAAATAATATATATAAAAAAAAATACCATAAATCGTATATTAGACGTGTTTGTGAAAAAATAAAATAATACATAACAAAATTATTATTATATTATTATTATTTTTTTATTTTTTCGTATTATTGAAAAGGTCTCTTGTGAATATGAATCGTATAATATTCACAAGGGAGCTATTATTCAGTTATATCCTTTGTGTACATACATAAATATATATTCGTTGTACGGTCGTTAATTTTAAAAATACGTGTTTTTTTATTAAAATATAATCTGAAATGGTATTTTGAATTCAAATTATTAAAATTATGATTATTATTATTATTATTCAATATCTGTATTATGTAGATATTTATTATTTTATAAAAAGGTAATTTATTTTGTTTTTGTTTGAGTATATACACAGAAAATATCTTCTTTGGCAAAAAAAAAACGAAATTGTGGAAATAATGTAAATATTAAAATTTTGGATTATGAAATTTAAAAAACGAAATATTAAACTGTAATGAAAATTGAGTGGGATCTAATAAAAAATAACTTGTACTTGAATTGAATTATTAAAAAAATATATAATATGTATGTATATTATATATGTATGTAAAAGATTTAATGTCCTTTAGGCGATAATTTCTTTATCATTTATACGTATTTATCTTTTTTTGCCTTCAAGTCTTTGAAATAAAATTTAAATTCAAAATTTTTCACCCTGTATATAGGTACGTGCCTGAATTATCTAAGAATAAAATAGCGTAAAATTATTTAAAAACTTAATACGTCCGTCTGATACTCTTTATCTTTCTATTTGTATAATGTATGTATGTGTACAACTCTTCTTTTTCTTTTCATTTTTTTTTTTAAATTTTTTTTATTATAAATTAAGCAGTTTTTTTACTTATTGTAAAAATGAAATCCTTCAAGGCATAAAATTTGCATCTGTTGTTGACGTTATCAAGGATTTCTTTTTCTTTGTTTAGTTTTTTATTTTTTCTGCTTTATTTTTTGTTTTTTCTATCTCTTGGTCCTTATTTTTTATATCACACATATTTTTTGTTGTTGCGATTTTTTTATTTTTCTCGTTTTACATCATTTTTATTTTTCGTCTTCTTAAGATAAGAATTTTCCTAATTGAAAATTTTCTTCATCCTGTTATAACCATCATCATCATCATCATCATTTTTTTTTATTTGTCATTTGCTATATACTATGTACATAAATATAAAAAATATGAATGAATGTTATTAGAATATAATATCTATATATATGTATGTACACATTATAATGTACAATTTGAAAGTAAAGTTATGTAATATTCATCTATCATCATTTTGTATTCTCATTAAAATTAGTAATATAAAGTATGAATTATATGAAATTTTATACATTGTTGTACGAGTAGCATTAGATAGAAAGATATGAATAAGGAATAATAAAAAATATATGTACTTACTTCTTATTATATAATCATAATGTGTATATACTTTTTTTTTTTTTATTAAAAAGAAAATATTTTTATGATATGAATTTTCAGTATATATACTATTTTTCTACTTGAATAGATATGGAGCTGAACCATTGCCACCGGATGGTGGTGCATCACCAGTAATCTCATTGTTAGATAAATTACTTGAAAAAGAACATCGTTACACATACCAACTGGTTTCATGTCTTCACATACTTTTAAGGAATATTTCACTCATTGAAATGCCATACAAGGTACTTTATTATTTTGTCCTTATATATATGCATACATAAATTCATACAATTATTGTATTCATATACAATATTCATTGTAGTTTATGAATGTTTTTTTTTTCTACTTTCATATTTTTGATAAAGTTTACAAATTCATCGTGTTGTAGAATAAAAATCATTAAAGTCGAATAAAAGATATATTATGTAGATATACCTTTTCAAAATTTATATTTTACATAAATCAGAATTATGATTACTAAAAATTTTAAAGCATGCGTATTTAAATTTAAATTTAACATGATGTTTGCATTTGAAATTGTTAAACACGTGTCGATGAAAAAATTTTCAACCACTTTGAATTATTATATTTCGAATTTTGTAAAAAAATTTTTAAAGAAAAGAATTGAATTAAAGTGGAAGATCTTTTCAGTGTAAGCTCTTGTTTCCAAATATCACAAATGTTTAAAAAGAGTTTTATTTTTTTTTTATTTTAGAATTATGACATTAATGATTTTTCCTCACTTTTTTTTTCACCTCCTATACTATCCAAAAAATATCTTTTTTTTTTTCAAATTTTTTTTAGATGACAGGTCTTATTGTGTACTAATCAAAAATATTTTTTGACACATGCAAACAATTTAGCACAAAGAAAAAGTGTATTTTTTTTTTTTTCTTAAAAATATAATTTCAGATATTTTCTACTAAATTAAATTTTAAAGATATTTTTTCTTTCTTTCCTTAAGTTAGAATTTTTCAAAAGTCATTGAAAAAATCTAATACAAATAAAAATTCAATTTTTCTCTTATATTTTTTATGATTATTTTTTTATGCTTAACAGTACTTTGCAATTTTAAGTGTAAACACCTCATAAACATGATAATAAAAATATTATAAAATTATTAAATTAAATTTACAAGATTATATGTTATATATGTCAAAAATATTAACGTTCATTTTCAACTCATACACATGTCATACACTTTATAAAGTATATATTTTATTATATCATCATGTATGTATATGTATGTATGTATGTATTATCAAAATGTTTTTAATATAATAGAAGAGGCCATAGAACTCCCATGCCTAATTTTTTTTCTTATTATGTTATTTTATTATCTTTTGTTTTATTTTTTATTGTTATTTATTTTTTTAAATGGTTTCTTCTACATTAAGCGATTTTATGACATATACACATACACATACATATATCCTTGTGATAATGATTCTAAATAAATTTTATAAAATATACACAAACTTTCATTTACAATGTGTGATTTTTATTTCTTTCATTTATTTTTATTTTTAGAACTTTCTTTTTTATTATCTTATAACTTTCTTAAATTTTTTTCTACTTTTTTTCCAATATTCACATACTCAATTTAAACACATATGTGTATATACATATTTCAATAAAAACATAAGGTTTTTGGATATGAAACTAGAAAAGAATTATTTCTTGAAAAATATGGAATATTATTTTCAGATAATATATTACAAAAAGAACAAGTTTTTGGTGTTATGAGTTTAAAACATTTATGCAGGTAAGTTTAATATAATATTTTATGTGCTATAAAAAAATAATATATACATATCTACATACATACATATACATATTTGGATCTTAAAATGAATATAAAACAAAAAGAACAAGGCAAAAAAAATATTACATATGTAACATACATATATGAAAAATATTTTATGTGATGTTTATTTGAAAAGAAAGTTTGAGAAAAAACATTTTGTTTTTTTGATTAAATTGTAATAAAAAGTATTAAAAAAAAATTTTTTAATGCAATAAATGTGTAATACATGAAAAGCAACTAAAGAGAATATTCTCAAATATATACTTTAAATACACAAAAGTAATAAAAATTAAAAAGAAAAGAAAAAAAAATACGATATATACACGAAATTTTTATTAGATGAAAATATCAAAAAATAATATGATGAGTCGAAACTGTTATATTGTATATGTAATATGTATGTATGTATGTTTGTACTATATGTATGTCAAACACATGTCCTTTATAAATGAATTGCTTTTCTCATCAGTTTTTCTTTCTTTTTTATTTCTTTTATTTTTCAAACTTACAATTTTCATCAGTAATTGTCTCTAGTTTCCCATTATTACTATTTCTTCACATCACTGATGATTTCGTTATTCGTTTTGTTGTAAACAACTATTCGATCAATGAGATTTCATCTAACAATTACATATTACTAAATATTTACTACCACACCCAACCCCAATTCAAATAAAAACCAATAAACTAACTTGTAGAGAATTGTACTACAATTATCTATTTTTTTTTTCTTCTATGCCCTACAAAAAAGATGAGAATATACTTTACAAAAACGAGAACACAAAAAAAAATAAATAAATAAAAAGAATAAAATGAAAAGAAAAAAGTAGCTGACATTGCTATTTTGCCATCGATCTTTCTTTAAAATCATTTATCATGCTATTCTGGTCGTTATTCATTTTTTTTCGTAAAGAATAACGAAAAAAAGCTACAAAAAAAAAAAGCAATAAAACAAAAAAAACTTACATATATATTACCGATTTATAAGTATATACAAAATATTTTCAGTATTTTAAAAAAAAAGAAAATGTTACACGATGCTTTCTTTATTTTATAAAAGAAATTCGTGTAAAAAAAATATTCCTTCAAATCACACCCGATTTACAAATACAACAGTGTTGAACACAAACGTACTGAGTTAATCCTTTTGAACCAACAATAAAGTTCAATATATTTGTTTATGCATTTTTTTAAAATATTTTACTTATTTTTTAGTAAAGATCTTTAGATACATACATATGTATTGTACCCAAAGCTTGCAATAAAAATGAATCAGTACCTAATTTATCAGTTTTAATTTTAAAATACCCGACATTAAACTACAAATCAAAAAAATTGGGTATATATAGATTTAGAAAAATTTTTTGTATATACATATATTTTAGAATCTTTTATTTTTTGTCAAATAGACAGATTCTTCCAACGTTACAATCAACAACATTGTTCAAAAGTTTGCTTCATTCTTTCATTTTTCCCGATTTATTTATTTCTCTTTTTTTTTTTGTCTCCACGATGAAATAACTTTTCAGCAATGGTTTTTCATTCCCTTTATCTTATGTGCATTTTTGTCAATATAATAAAATTGTTTAAATTGAGTAAAATTCAGAATAAACATTTTGCATTCAAAGTATACATACATAATACATTTAGCAAGTTAAATTATGTACATAAAAATTTAAACAAAAAAAGATACATATAAACTGTTTAAAAAAAAAAAATGAAATTTTTTCACATAAAAAACAAAGTCAATCTTAATAATATAACTGAGATTTTTGCATCATTATCGTTTCTCTTGTGTTTGCCTCAAAAACAAAAACAACAACAACAACAAAATGTTCAAAATGATTAATGAACATTTTATATGTTTTTAATGAAAAAAAAAAAGGATAAGAACTTAATTAACTTGATCATAAAATTGTTACGAGATGAAAAATTGTATATATAAAAATTAAATTTTTTTTAAAGTATATTATATTTATTTTTTTTTGTTGGTTTTTTTTATACATATATAGATTCGTAGAGCAATCTTTTTTTTAGAGAGAAAAAAAAAAAACTTTTTCCCGACGGATAAAATGCAAAAACAGAGATTTTATTAACACAAATATAAAAAAAAACCAAAAACAAAATATTCATATTCTCCTCAGAAAATTAATGGTTTTATTTTATGCTTGCGTGTTGTTGTTGAAAAAGAAAAAAAATATGTACTCTCATTCATTTTTATTACCGGACTACTGGCTACTCTATAAAATAACAAACACATCATAAAATTTTTTATGCTAGTCTCTTTTCGCTTTTTTATTTTTTTTTTAATATTTTTAATATTCAGTAGTACAGAAATTCGAAATAAAATATCTTCATAATTACATAAACAGTAAATTTAATAAATTATGAAATAAATTATGCATTAAATTTATTAAAGGGAAAATAAGTTAAAATAAAATTATTTTTTCTTCATTATTAACATATTTTTTTACTGTCTGTATATAGATTTTTTTTACATTACATTTTCCTTAATTTATCATTTAATTTAATGGGTAAATGAAATATTCATGGAAGAACTATTTTAATTATTAAACTATTGTGGCATAAATGAGTAAAACTTTTACGAAATACTAAATATATGTTAAAGCTAAAAAGCTACATCACTAAATGAGTCTTTTACAAAAAATTTGAAATATTTATTTTGAATTTTTTATCCCTATATTTTCCTAATATAGTCAATACATAAAAGTCCTTGTCAAAAGTAACTCTATAACATTCTATTGTTTCAAATTATCATGTAAAAAAGAAAGTTATTTGTCTGTGAATTTACACTAAAGTCAGTTTTACGCATATTTCAATTGTAAACCTTTTTTTATTCTTTCACTAATATCAAGATTAACAGGCTAAATAAAACATGATGGACAGTAGCAAAACAAAAATTAAAGAGAATGAGAAAGCAAAATATGTATTACATGATTAGAAATACTTTATGTGTATTGTGAAAGGGTTTCTGTTTTTAAAAGCTTATAAATGAATTCTAATAAAGAAAAATAAATTCTTTAGACTTAATCACCACTTTAAAACCTTTCAAATCAAGTTATATTTTCCAAGTGACATTATTTAGACATTTAGAATTAACTATATCTTTGAGAACAACTTAGGTTTTTGTATTTTAAGAAAATATAAAAGTAATAAAAAATATTTAAAAAAAAAAAATAAATAAATTAAAAATAAATCTAATTTTAAATTTTAATTCACAGATGTCGTATTCGAGATATTCTAAGGCAAAATTCACAGCTTCCAAGTGGAATAGACACATTACGTTTACCAAAGAAATTACAACGTTACATTGATTTAATGGAAGAGATATAAAATAAAATGAATAATATTGTGCAAAATACATACATAAAAAAGATTCAATATACTATAGTCTCACTAATTCAATTTGTAAAATAATCAGAGAAAAACTTTTTTTTTTTACAATTTCATTTGATTTTTTTTTTTTTTTTTTCACAACTTACTTGTAAGTCTCTTCACTGACATTAATTCGTCCTGGCACACCTGTTGTTTCTGTTCTACTTGTCAAATTTACTGTATTACCAAATAAACAATATCTAGGTACACGATTTCCTATTACACCAGTTACAACTTCACCCGAATGTATTCCAATTGTTACTTGCTGTACTCATGAAAAAACACAATAAAATCAACAAAAACAAAATAAAATAGAAAATTAGAAACACATAGAAAATTTAATTTAAAAAACAAAAGAAAATATAAAAAGAGAAAATTTTCATTTTCTATATAAAAAAATTAAATTAGGTTATTGTACATTTTTTATAATTGAATAAAAAAAAAAAAACATTGTGTATATAATTGAAATCCTTATCATTTGTTATATAGGATAAATAAATTTATTTAATAAAAAGAAACACGAAAATATGTATACTTTTTATTTTTTAAAGAAATTTATCGATAGAAACCTGTATGCTTTAAAAATAACCAAAAACAAAAAAAAAAAAACAAAAAAAAAAAGAAATTCAATTTTAATTGTATAAAATGTAAACTAACCAGTACCAATCTTATCGAATTTTAATTGAATTTCTTTTTCAATTGTTCAATCAAAAAAACAAAAAAAGAAACCGCTGTACTATTTTAAAACTAAAAATTACAAGAAAAAAAAAAACAAATAATTAAAAAAAAAAAAAAATCAACAAACCACTGGTTTTGTTCCCATTTTAACATTTTTCGCCATATCTAACATATCCAATGCTAATCTTGCAATACATTTTGCATGATTCTCACAAGGATCTGGTAATCCTGAAACTGCCATATATTTATCACCAACAGTTTCAACCTAATCATGAAAAACAAAGAAACAAATAAAAAAAATAAATAAAAAATAACATTTTAATAGAAAATCATTTATAGATAATTGCAAATATGTTTAACATGATTACTTATTAACTAACTGACAATAATATGGTAAACGTTTACAAATTATATACATATAATTTTTCATTAAATGTGTTAAATTGTTTAAAGGTAATTTTATGTTGTAATAAATATTTACTTAATGTTTATGTTTTTGTTACACAAAGTATGTATGTATACAATAAACTATATGTTTACATTTGTGTTTTTTTTTTTTTCTTTTTCTTGTTATCTTTTTTTTTTATGTATGTACACATAAATCTACATACAAACTTTAAATTTACCTTGTAAATATTTGGATTACGTTTAGAATCAGTTAAGGCATCGAATACTGTATAAAGCTCATTTAACATTTTTACAATTTTCATTGCACCTTCAGCATCGGTATTTGCTGCACAATATTGAGCAAAACCAACAATTCCAGAAAACATTAATGTAACACTATCGTATCTGTTTTTTTTTTTTCAATAAGAAAATAAAGAAGAAAAAAAATTTATGTATATATTTAAATCAAATTTTATTCAGAAGTCTTTTATTATATGTAATGAAAATTTTGCATGCATAAAATAAACAATAAAAGAATTTCCACACAAATAAAAAGGTGTATTTCAATTTTGCAAATATGCTACTAAATACATATATGTTGACACTATATATTATGCGTGTTTATTTTTATGTAAATTAATCTGTTTCATACGGATAACAAAAATAGAATCCTTTTATCAAGGAATGTTTAAATATTTTTAACAAAAAAATTTAATGGAAATTCAAACTTTAAAGAAAAAAAAAGTTGGTTTTCGAATTTATTACTTAAAAGTTTATTTTATGAATAAAAAATTATATACATTTTTGTTCCAGTTCTATTTTATCCTAATAATTCGAAAGGAGGAAACAAAATTTACATCGCTAATTTTGTGCGTTATTTTCATTTTACAATAAACGACCTGACTTAGCAATTATATTCTGTTTTCAATTTTTTGCAATTCCAGAAATAAAAAATAAAAAAACGAGGATAAAACTGGAACAAAACGTTACGTATTTGACAATAATTTTTTTTTTAAAATTTATTATTTTACATACCTCATTGGTGCAACAGGTCTTTGATGTCGAAGCTCATTAGCAACTGTTGGTGGTAATACTGAATAAAGTAATCTATAATTTTACAACAACAAAAACAAATTTTAATTAAATTAATAATTAATCATAATTTAATAAATTAACAAATTTCAAAAAAATGATTATATATTATTTTTTACCTATCAGTTTTTTGTTTTTCTGTTTCTAATTCTCTATACGTTTGTTGTAATTTATCTGTTAATATTTCCAAATTTCTTGTTAATTTATATTCAGCTTCAAATTTTTCAGATAACAATACTAAATCTCTTGTGGCATCGTGTAAGGGAACATCAGATATAAAAAGACCTTTCCTTGTTTTTTTTCGGTTTTTAATTTTTTTTTTTTTTCAAATGAAGAAGAAAATATAAAATAAAATTTATAATGAAAAAAGGAATTTAAAATGAAATATACACCCACATACACACATACACACACAAACAAAATACACAATATATTATATTCTCTTTTGTAAATCTTAATCATATTTATTACAAAATTTTCTACGCGAATAAATAACTTTTGGTATTTTGTTTATTTTGTTAATATTTCTGTCGTTGTTGTTTTAATAAAAATTTTAATGAAAATGTAATTGACCGAACGTGACAATTGAGAATACACAAAATTTTTAATGTTTTGAAATGAAAAGAGATATCTAAATAAATATGAATGAAATATTTTTTTTTTTTTTGATATTTATGTTGAAAATACTGAGAAATTTTATACATATACATATGTTAATTTTTTTCATATTTATATATATGTAGATATTATATAAAAACGTTTTGTTTTAAAAAAGTATCTATAGAGAATATAAGAATGATTAAAACAAAAACAAGAAAAATATAAAAAGTAAACAACAAAGAGATATAAATCCAATTTAATCTTCATAACTAAATAAAAGACGAATATAACTCTTGTAGGAAATATCTCAAAGAAAATGTTTTACAGGGTGTATCATGTAAATTCTTTTTTTTTTTTTGAGGATTTATAATAAATCAATGCATTAAATCTATGGGAGGTAAAACTAAAATATGTGTTTGATAATTTATTTTTTTTCCGTTTTTAATAAAATTCATTTTACAAAAAAAAAAAACAAAAAAAAGAAAACTTTAAATTTTGAATGAGTTAAAATTCTTTTACGATACATCTTTTCAAAATTTACAAAAATACACCTTGTATTTAGGAGGAAAAAATAATTTATTTATATTATGATTGTGAATAATATGAATTTGGTTTTACAGGAAAAACTTTTTATGTATGTATATAATATTGTACATTGGGAAAAGTGAAAAATTAAATGTAAATAACTAAAAAAAAAAAAGTGAACAAAATAAACTTATTTACCACGATAAAAGAAAAATGCTATGTAAAAGTAAGTTATAAGGTTATGTAATAAATTTATATGTAGGATGTATACATGTAATATTTATGTATGAACATATATTTGTGTTTGTTTATAGATTTGGAATTATATATTTAACGTATTTTTTAATACATATATTTCATTGAAGCAGCATGCTTTAATGTGATAACATGCAATATAATATACTTTTATTATATACATATACTATATACAAGTAATATTGTACTATATAAGATATTTACTTTGTTAGATCATCTAGATTCATAACACTAGGATAACACTGGAATAGAATGGCATCTGATTCAGCGATGTACATCATTTGTCCCTAAAGAATAAATATTATTATAAAAAATATATATGTATGTAAAATGTACATATGTACTCTATATAAAAAGAAAACAGGAAGAAAGCACATCAAATAACCTGTAAGAACTTTAATTTGTTGAAGTAAAATATAAAACTTTAATATTTATTTGAAAAAACAAGAAGAAAAAGTAATAAAAAAGAAAATTTAAACATCAATATTTATAAATATTTTAAAAGAAAAAAAACATCTGTTGAAAACTTAATTGAAAAATTTCAATTTTTTTATTTTTATTTTCTTGATTCTTAACATACCTTCAGTCTTAAAAATCTTTCAGAATTTCCCATGGCACCTGGTCGTGTTTTAAGTACATAAATTGTATTAATATGAGCAAGAATATTTTCAAAAGTTAATTGAAGATGTGGTCTAACAGCTTCTAATACTTCTAAAATTGGGCAGTTGGCATCGGATACTCTGGGAATTAACAAAACAATAACAAAAAACAATTTAAAAAAAAAAAAACTCACAGGTGATAGACGGAATAATACACGTAATTGTGCATTTAAAAAGAAAAATCTTGAACTTTTAATTGAAAAGTGTTACAGAAAATTTGAAAATATATACATTCACATATACATACAATATATATTTTTTCAATTTTATTTTTTTTTTGTCAGCAAAATTCAATTTATGTTTTTTAGGTGAAATAAAAAAAAAGATCTCGTATATTTCTCGACTTTATCACGTTCTATGATTTTATTTTTTATTTTTTTGCAATTTTTTCTTCCGATATCTCTATCTTATTTCTTAGTGGATAGATATAAATTGTTCTTTTACAATAATATATAATAGATTTTATAGTGTTGAGACTAAAGTAGAATTCATAAGAGAATTTTGTTACATTTACCATTAAAATTGAATAATAAAAAAAATAATAATAATAAAAGTTCCTTAATTTACTCTTTTTATATTTTCAATTCGATTGAATTCTTACCTGGGAAGAACCCTTGACACAGATTTTCCTGCTTGAACAATTATCATTTTTCTGTCAAACATCAAATGAAAAGGAAAAATCTTACAAAATGTTGAAGGTGATATTAAAGGAGCTGAAATGAACAAAAACAAAAAATCAGATAAAACTTTTTATTTAAAAAAAAAAAAAAAGTTATAAAATAGGTTTTAGAAAAGAAAAATAAGAGATTTTCATTATGTGATTAAATTAAATTGATGATTCCTACTAATACTAATACTCCTTTTTTTTACACAGTTATGAGGCTAATTATTATTAAAGTTTCATCATAAAGATATTTTCATTGATTTTCTTTTTTATAATCAGAAAATATCACACAATTAAAAAGAACGTCTTATGAATTTAAATGAAATTTTTTTCTTCTTTGAGTAATTTTTTTTTCAAAATGAAGAAAGAAAAAAAAATTTAGTTTGAAAAGTTCTTTCAAAAGAATTGCAACATACAAGTCTTTCAGTTTACAAATTACAAAGAGAAGATGATACAATATGAAAAAAAAAAAAAAAAAAATTAACTTTTTACAGAATAATTTTTCTTGTAAAACAAGAAAAGTTTTACAATTTACTGCAAAATAATACAAATAAAAAAAAAAACAGGATGTTTCAAGAAAAGTCTAAACTGATTAAAACGAAAATTTTTTTCAAAAACAAAGAAATTTAAAATACAATAAAAATTTTCCACAATATAAAACAAATTACATTAAAAATTTACAAAACAGAAAAAATTCTAAAAAATAAAAATAGTAAAATACGAAATATTCAATGATGCTTTGTATACATGCTTCATTAAATTTTTCATTGACCATTGAAAAGTATTTTCTATTAGTATATTTTCTGTTATAAATTTACAATATTCTTTAAAAATAAAATTCACAAATTGAACAAATTTAACAATGAAAATCTACAATAACTTTTTTTTGTTTGTTATTATGTATTTTATATACAATATATAAAATCTGTTTCCTGATCAGGACATCTGTTCTAAGACATTAAGACAATTTTTAATTACATACTAAAACAATTTTTAAACAGATACTATTTTCTTCTTTTCTTTTTTTGTGTGTTTGATGATTGATTTAAACATTTTACTTGATTGGAAAATTAATTTTGTATTGTTTTCGAAAAAAACTTTTCATTTTATAGGAAAACTGTTTAAAAAAAAAAAAAAGAAACAAAAAGTAATGAATCAAAGAAAAAAAAAACACGTTAAATTTGTTGAAAGTACGCAAGTATCAAAATTATTGATTTCTAGATTTTAGATTATTCTGTTTTGTTCATTTATAAAATATTTTTTGTTTTCATTAATTTTATCAGATATAAAAGCAATTTCATTTCAAATAAATCATTTTGAAAAATATTACTTGCTTGTCTTTCATTTTACTTCTAATTTCATATTTAGAGAAAACTTCTCAATTCAAAATAATAACATTAATTCTGTAACTTTATATTAAACTTCAAAAATATCTAAATAAAATAAAGATACATTACTAAAACAATGTCAAAGATAATTCATATAACATACAGATACAAGGTTATAAGGTCTTTGAATAGTATTATGTAAAATATGAAAAAAAAATAATCTTATGCTGATGATATCCTTAAGATATACATACATACATATTAACTTACTTTCACATAGAAAATCTACATCATATGTTGGTTCTTCAGCAGATGATTGTGTCGTTGATTTATTTGATGAATCATTCGATACTTCTGTTATAAGAAATTGTACATGATCTGACCTTTCAATATCATCACTTTTATTTTTTAATAATCTCAGGCATTCATTTTCATGTTTATTAATAACATTTTCTTTTACAACAACAACATCATCATCAAAACTATTATTATCATCATCATCTAGATTATGATGTAAACTCTCTCCCAAATATCTTGCAACTGTATCTGATGCTCTTCTATTACTACACGATGAATTTATTCTTGATGTTACTTTTGGTGTTGTTGTTGTTGTTGTTTTTATTGTTTTATTTAATAAACTATCATCAATACGTAAATTTTCTTCTAGATACCTTGAAATTGTTTTAGAATCTGTTGTTGTTGTTGTTGTTGTTGTTGTTGTTGTTGATGAATTTTCAACATCAAAAAATTCATTTGATTTTTTCTCATTTAATTTTTGATTTGATAAGGAGGATGATGTGGTTGCTATTGAATTGTTTGTATTATCTGAACCGAGGGAAGAAATACGAATCCGAAGGTAAATGAAAAAGAAAAAAAAGATAAGAAATAATAAAAAAAAAAATTACAAAAGTTTAATTTAATTTTTTTCAGTGGGTCAAAGTTTATATTTATTCAAAAAATAAAAATAATAATGTTTTATACTTTTTCCTTTTTTTCTTTCTATACAAAGCCTAAATTATTTTCTTCATGATTTTTTTAGCTATTTTTTTTTTTTGTATTATTTTTGTGAATATTAAAAAATGTTTTTAGGAACTTTTCTTTTTGTAATATAAAATCTAAGGATAAAAGGAAGGATGTAGATATTTTATTTATATATTTTAAGGTCGAATTATACAGATAATTTTCAAATCTAAAAAATAACCGATATCTTCCTATATCCCTGACACACTATAAAAATATAATACTTGTATTCTATATAAAATATATTTTACCCTGATTTATACAAATTGAATTTATTTCACTTTGTGTAGCTGAACAAATTCTATTCGATGATGTTTTAATATCAAACGATTGATCCCAATTTTTTGGAATATCTTGTTGTTGTTCATTCAATGATATATGTGAATTGTTCTTGTTGTTACTGTAATTGTTATTTTGTTCCTTCTGTGTACTACTAGTACATCTTTTATTATTACTTTCATCTAATTGTTGTTGTTGTTGAGATTTATGAACTTGAGATTGTGTTTCAAATTCTATTTGGTCATTATCTAAAGGTTCACCTTTTCTTTTTATTATTTCTATATCTACATCGACACCATGTAATTTAGAAGCGACAGCCTGTATTAAATAGATATAAAAAATAATAATATTAAGATCCTAGCATAGCTGAAAAAAAAAATCAGTAATTTTAACTAAATTATAAGTTTTTAAAAGATCACTATAAGTACTTTAAGTAATAGCTATATGTATTGTATTAAATTTCATACAATCAAAAAAGGATATTTGAATCATATAAGGACGAAAAAAAAGATATATAATTTTATTGAGTGTTGTTTTTGTATAATATTTCCTTTTTTCGGACCAATTTCTATTATGATACCAACTTATATCCTTGTGTGTTTTTTTTTTTCTTCCTTTTTTTTTGTGTTGGTTATGAAAAAGAATTTAGGTGTGATTTAATTTTTTTTTTCTTTTTGTACCTATACCATATTTAGAACTTTGATTCATGGGAAAATTTTATATGTATACATTAGTATTTAGTATATATGTTTGTACTGTAGAATTTTTTTTTTAGATAATATATTTTTCCCAAATGTATACACTCAAAAAAAAGTTTATGAATTTATAAAGGCATAATAAATATATTATTGTATAAAGGTAATATACATAATTATGTTATAGAAATATAAAAAAAATCCATATAGATAAAATTTAAGTACACAAGGACGTTATACACGTAGGACTATAGAATATTAAATTTTAATATAAATCTTTATTATTATTTTTTTTTTTTCAGAAAAAAAAATTTAATTTAAATTTTATATACCATAGATACACGTACCTTAACAATTCCAATCACAATATGTTCTAATCCTGGTCTTTCAGAATAATAATGTAAAATTAATGAACCATCTTTTTCTGTACAACGAAACGATGGTGCTCTCATACCAGGATATAATGTACCTAAATGATCATGTAGGGCATCTAAATTCTGAATAAATTAAAAAAAAAAAAACAAAATAAAACATAAACTTGTAGCTTTGTTTTTTTTTTTTTTTTTTTTTTTTTATTGTTTTACCTGTAAAAAATCTCTTGGTGTTGCTCCAAGTACTTGAAGTATTTTATCAAATCCAGAATCTTGACAATAATCAAAAAATGTTTTACCGAATAATTCTAAAATATCATCAGCTGGAATATCTATTAAAAAAAAATATTAAGTATGTATTTCTTTTTCAATTTTCTTAAATTTTAAAAATTCTCAGAATTTTACAAAAAAAAAAAAATGATTTGTTTTATTTAAATTTATGTTTAACTTTTCTAAATGTTCACTCAATGCTGAGGCATTTATTGAGATAAAGAAACATGTTTTCTTGAGTTCGGGTGTTTCTTTCAATTTAAAAGATTAATTATTTTTTTCTATCAACACACAAGTCCAACGCAATATAACCAAAAATGAAAATTTTCAGTAATCTTTCTTTTATACTAATTATCCGCTTCAGATAACACAGAATTTAATTTATTTCATTTTTTTTTTTCTATTTTTTTTTTTTTTTCTTATATTTAATAAGGAAATCCGGAAATTAGAATTAACCCTTAACTTCCGGTAAAACCATAATGAAATTGTTTATTTGCTTGTTGTTTTTTTCTTCTCTATAATACTTCTTCTTCATCATCATCTTTTTCTTCTTCTACTTCTTGTTCTTCATCTTTTGTTTTTCATATATTTACACAAAAACAAATTTCTTTATTTAATTTAATACGCCTACAAATGCTTGCTTTTAATCGATCTTTTAGGCATTTTCTCAATTAATTTACTACAAAAGATTTTGTTTGAACATTTTCCTTATTTTATTATGCGGTCCCAGTTGAACGTGTATTTGCATGTTGTTTATATATAAGCATATAGATATCGAGTATGTACTCATCTGTACATGGATATTCTTTTGTGTGTGTATATATATATATATATATATATATATATTAAACCAAGGAAAATTGAATTAAACTTTCAATAATAAAATACACTTTTAATTAGAAATATTGTGAAGGAAGGGTAACTTTATTTTGTTTATGTAAAAGTTATAGTTAATGTACGTGCTGTGTTTTCTATGTCTCATCATGATTTTATAATTTTTGTTTTTATACATATGTATATAAAATTCTTTCACATAATTGTTTTGTTATATATGACTGAAATAATAAATCTAAACAAACATTATTTTAGAATTCATCACGTCCATGTGATATTTTAATCTCAATTACAATTAATGATTCGTTAAATTTTTACGCTAAAGGTGATATTTTAGCAAAATAAGAATTTAAATAATGTTTTTCTGTTATTGTGATCAAATAAATACGTTTTTTTTTCTTGATTATACAAAATAAACTGACATTTTTTTTATATTTATTAATCAGGATTTAAAGATCACTGTAAGAAATTAAATTAAAATAATTGTTTAACAGTAAGAAAAACATTTAAAAAAAGATTTGTTTATCACCAATTAATGTGTTGCTACATCTTTTTCGCCTTTTTTGTATTTGAAGACTTTGAAGAAATTTTTCTTCGAAGTCGAAAAAAACACAAATATTTCGACTTTTTGAAAAAAGATTATGGAATTTTAAAAATTTAAAAAAGAGAGAGAAAAAATTTTGAGAATAGAGAAGGAAGTATTTTTTCAAAAATTACTTCCTACATAGTCAAAGTTTTTATCACTAAAAAATGAATATTCGTGGCAACTCGAAAATTATAGGTACTGTATTCATTATTCAGTGGCTTATTTACCAATAATCGAAAAAAAAATTTAAACTTTAAGCATTTAAAAACTAATTAAAAAAAACAAAAATAACGATAACATTTTTTAATTACTTAAAATTTCTACAGCAGCTCCAATAAGATTATAAGTAACTTCATCATCATAAATCTGTCTGACCAAAAATTGACCTTCCATAGCTACTTCAGCTTTTTTCCTGAAAAAAAAAACGAAAAAAATAATATGAATATTAAATTAAAAAATTACTAATTAGTAAACTTTAAAGTATTTCTAGTGTTTTTTTTTTTTATTTCAGTTTCACACTTGCACTGTATAAAAAAAAATCTTTAATCAATATGAAGGATATTTTTAAGTATCTTCTCAAATTTATAATTAAAATTAATTGAAAATTTCGAAATTCTCAAAAACCAGTATTTTAATTAATTTATTGTGTTCAAACAATCTTGTAAGTGAAATATTACAAATTTTTATGAATCTACCATGGTAGGTGTTTTAAAGTCTAAAGAGATCCATAATATCATGTCTTCTAAACACGTATTTCCCAGAAATGGTTGGTTGGTTTAGAACCATCCATCCCAGAAATACTCTTTAAAAAAATCTACGACTTTTATCTGAAACTACCCTCTAAGCGTACACTGTGGTATGGTCAATCTTTTATCAATAGAACCGTCAAATTGTGAACAGCTCTTCTATCACATATGTTGCTCCTTCTCATAATCTTCATAACTTTAAATGTGACATCCATCAATACTTTTTTTCCTTCTTCCATACGTTTTTTCATCTTCATGTGCCAAAGATATGTATAATAAAACTAAAGTAGACACTTTCAAATCTGAAGAGCGAAAAACGATTTTCAAAGCTAGATTTTTACCTCATTAAAAAGTAAATAAAAAAAAAAAGAACAAAAACTATTATTCTTCTTAAGCTCTTATAATTTAAAGATTAAAACTAAAATGTAAAAAATAGAAAAAAAGATTTAAAAACACTATAAGTACATTTCATTCTTTAGCGTCCTTCTTTAATTTTTACTTAAGGATTTACAATTTCCTGAAATATTTTCTTTATTTTTTTTGTCAAAGAGTTCTTTGATAACCGAAAAAACTTTTGACTTCCTTTAATTGGATTATTCATTGTAATGGTTTTTTTTTTTCACCATCTGATTACTTTGAAACTTTAACTCTTCTATAATTAAATTGTGTAATATATATAATCCGAAAATTTTTGTATTATGTTCTTTTTGAATTAAAAATGAAGAAAAACAAATTATAAAAACTTTTATATTATTTTTTTTAAAAAAAAAATCAAAATACAATAATGACTTTTATAAATTTAATTTTGTTTTTCTTTTTTTTTTTTTCTTCCACATTCCTTAGAAAAATATATTGTAAAAAAAAGCAAGTAATACTAAAGAATACCTTCGTACACATGTATATGTATGTATCTGTACACCTACACATCTAAAATACATTCGATTCTAAAGAATTTTTCTCCATTATAAGTATCTTTTCATTTGCTTATTAATAGACCACATAATAAAATTGAAAAATGAATAAAAAAAATAAATAAATTTTTTTCTTGAAAGTTTCTCATAAAATGTTAACCCTTATCTAACGGTAATCCGGTTCATAACCTCTTTCTTAAGAGAAAAAAATTATTTTTTTCATTGAATGAATGAATGAATGAAAAATATTTTCTTTTGAATATTGAAAATAAAATTATACCATAACATAATTTTTTTTTTTTTGTCACATAATACGAGAGCATTTTCTATTTTTAGAGTATTTTTTTTTTCATTTGTCATCGTTACATGAGATATTAAAATAAAAGTAACACAAAAAAAAAACAAAAAAAAAAATGGTGACGATGACATCGAATTTTTTGCATCCTTTACATATTTTTTCTTTTAATTTAAATTTTATACTTTGATGAATTTCAGCTACGAAAAAACTAAATTTAGAATTTTCACATTTTTTTTTTTCTAACATTGTATTAAAGGATACTTTTAATTTTATTAAATTTTATTTTTAAAAGTGATAAGAATGATATACTGTAAAAATATTTTAAAAAAAGATTTCTCCTCCACACATTTTTTCCCTTACGAAATACAAAATTAATTCAATAGGTCGTAGAATTTTAAGAAAAAAGAAAAATCTAACAGGTTTTTAATGACCTTACAAATTAAAAAGAAAATTTTAAATTAAAAGATATCAAATTTTTATGTATATCTTAATTATTAATTATTATTTTCATTGAAATTTCTGTTTAATTAACAGGTGTGGGTGTATAACTCTTATTGTTAATTTTTGTTTTTTTTTTGTTTTTGTTATTCTACGAAATTCATCATAAATGAATTTTTAATTTTTTTTTTTTTTTGATAAACAAAAAAAATAAAAGGATACAGAAAATTGTATGATTTGTAATCCTTGAAAAGAAAAAAATAACAACATAAAAAAAAACGCCCATAATTAATATTCACGTTTTCATGAAATATTCATGTTTTTTTTTTTTTTTAAGTTTCAGTTTTGTTTTTCTCTTTTCAATTGTTTCAAATACTTTTTTATGCATGAGAACGAACACGAAAAAATGAACTAAATAAAAATTTTAAAACAAAAGAATTATTATTTTTTTTTTAAATTATAAAACATGAATGAAAAATATAAAAATCTGGTACGAAATAAAATTATATTTGTATGTATATGTGTTTTTGTATAAGTTTATTAAAGTTTGAATTGTAAATATATAAGATTACATATATTTTCATTTTTTATAAAAAAAAAAACTAGAAAACAAAAGAAAATTATTCTCCAGAGGGTCAAAATCACTTTAGAGAATTTATAATGAATGCAATATTTTTTTTCTTGTCCTACATTTTACACGTGCATAAAATAAGTATGTATGTACATGCACATGAAAATCTTTTTTCGCATATAAATTGTATTAGCTTAAAATATATGTATATACCACATACAAAAAAAAAATACAAATGCACACATTCATCAAAAAGGAAGTAGATGAATGCTTTTTAAAAAGTTCCTTTCTAATTTTTTTTTCTCTTTATTTTTTTTTTTCCTTATTTCTCACAATGATGAACATTTTTTGTTTTTTTTTTTTTGTTTTTGCATTGAACAAGTGGCTTATACATGAAAATTCTCAGGGTTATAAATATTTTACCCAAAAAATAAAATAAAATAAACTTAAACTTAACTATTCAGTCAAATAAATTTTTTCTTCTTCTTAAAGTCAGAGGAAACAAAGAAAAAAAGAAAAAAACAAAGAAATAAAAAGAAAAAAGAAACGTCTTTTAAAATTACGGAAGTGCAGTATATATAAATTTCAGATAGAATTATGTATTTATACATATAATGTATATGAAATAACATCATAAACTAAAAATGTACTTCAAAAACATATTTGGATTTTCTTTTCTTGAATTTCAGTTAATTTTTTTCTTCTTTTTTTGTACATACATACATCAACTTTTATTGTGTTCATATATAAAAAATAAAATCTTTCGAATTTTTCATAAGTTTTATAATATAAATACATATATCTATATATAGTTTGATAAATCAGTCTGACAATATTTATGTATATGTACAAAAAAAAAAAAAAACAAAAGAGGGAGGGAGAGAGAATGAAAAACAAAATCCTTTTGAAAAAAAATATAATATTGTTAACTTTGTATTTACAGTTATTTAAAAACTTTTATATTAACTTTAAGAATCGCTTCAAGATACAATATATCTTATATAAAAGTATTACATTTAAATGTTGTCCTTTTATCTTGATTATGGTTTTAGAATTTATAAAAATATAAAAACAAAAATATATAAATACATATATTATGTATTATATATATGAATCAAAATAAGTTTGAATAATAAGGTTGTCTCAAAGGACATCAAAATGAAATGTGAAAGGTATTAAAATAAATGTAATATGGGTTTGGTTTTTTGTTTTTTCTAAATTGTTTCTCTTTTATTTTAAATTATTCATGTGTTGTTTTTTCAAATCATATTTATTTAAGTAAAAGTTTTGTTTTATTTTATAAAAAGTGAGTAAATATTCTTGAAAATCATGTTTAATATATTAATGTAGATCTATTAAGAATAAAAAAAAAACTAAGAAGAACACAAATATCTTTTAGACACTTCTAAAAAAAAAAATGTTGAAAACATGACCTCTTTTAAAATCGTTTTAGTGAACTTTCTAAATACAAATCAAATTTAAAAAATTGAGAAAAACATTTTAGCAATTTAACATTTATATCCTAGTACTTAATTTCAATTTATTTGAAGGTTACTATACACTCATCCTTTTTGAATTTTTATATTGATCATGATAATAATGTTTATGTATTCCCAGATTCCTTCAATAAATACAGCCTCATTTGGTTCTGTTTACAACGATCTGCTTTACTTCAGTTGATGGCATTCATTATAAACACTTCTCTTTCAAGTCATTTTAGGTCTCCTCTTTGTTCTCTATCTCTGTGGATTCTGGTCCAAAGCACACCTACTTACATTATCTTGTTTTTTACGAAGATCCCTGTCCATATGTATATTTTTTTTCTAATCTATGCTAATCAAATGGGTTTTCATTAGGCGGATGCAAATCACATAAAAGGGTTCTGACAGCATGGAAAAAACTGAACCCAAGAACAAAAAACAACAGCAACAAAAAATTACAAAAATATGTATTTTTTTCGACCGCATTAAAAAAAGACGTGTATAATTGCTCAAAGTTCTAAAAGCATTAAGATTTTAAACAATTGTAAATTTAAAAGAAACTCATAAACTGAACTATTTTATTCTTAAAATTAAATATGGACTTTTATTGTTTTCTGAAAATTACCCTTCTGAAATAAAAAAAAAAAAGGAAAAACTAATTTTGATAAAAAATTACATAATATATTTTTTTTTTTATTTTTTATTTTTTTTTTTCAAGAAAATTCCATTTTAAATGTATATACTTAATCTTTGTCCTCATTTATCCAAACAAGTACGTTTAAATATATATTTTACAAAACTTAACATATGAATATATAGTATTCATACATGTGAGCTACTCATTTGAAGTAAACATCCTTTTTTTTTTCTGTAATTTAAATATTTTACAACTGAGAAATCTGTGTAAATCTGATTTCATATTAGAAACAAAACAACAACAACAAAACAACACACACACACACACATGACTTTTTGTTATGTATTTCAAAACAAAAAAAAAAAAAAATTCTGTTTTTTATTTCATTACAACGGAAATATTCAGAAAAAAAAGGAAACAAAAAATATCGTACGCGAACTCTTAATATATTTAAATGAATCACATTTGTTTAATATACAAAATGAAATAAAATGATAAATTTAAATAATTTTTACAGATGATACCATATTCTAACATATGCTGAATGACTGAATGACTGATATATACAGGTGATACATATGATAATAATATGATAAAAAGATTTTAATATGCATTTAATATGATTTACGTGACATTCTAGAAAATACTAGAAATGAAACAAATCAAAGAAAGATAAAAGCAATATTTTTTTAATCGTGTTTTATTTGAAAAATATCTAATATCTATCATTAGATACATTACATTCTTAAATGCGGTAATTTCTTTTGAAGGATTAATATTATATACGCATCATTTACATAAAAATGTTATATTAAAGATAATTTAATTAAAATTTAATTATTATGTAAAAGGATTGTTAAATTGCCCAAGAGTAAAATTAAGGATTAAACATTATTAAATTGTCACGTTTATATTACAATGAAAATAATTTCTTATGAAAATCAAACAATAAATATAAGAATTAATACTATTTTATCTATAAAAATCAACAAATAAACAAAAAGGATTATAATTATTATGATAGTCGTAAATATATTATAAGATTATTTGATATTAATTTAAGGACAATTAACACATTTTCAAGAAAATGAATTTCATCATGAGCATTTAAGAATAAGTAATAAATAATTCACAAGAAAATAGATCGAAAAGTTCAAAATGAAATTATGATAATAAGATATTTTGACAAATTAATTAATCTATATATTTGAATTTGAAATATCTATAAAATCTTGTGCGGATTTGTTCATTATAATCATCCCAGATAACAATAGTTATCAAGAAGAATTATAAAATCATAATATGTACAAATAAAACGTAATTTACATTCACATTCTTTTCACTTTTTTTTTGTGTCATAAAAATGGTTCTATTATTTTCAACAAAAAAAAACGTACAAAGATAATTCATCTTTTTTATTTTTAATTTAGAATATAAATGATATATAATGATATTTTATTTCCTTCGATTTAAAAAGAAAAACGAAAAAAAAAAAAAAAACAAGTATAAAAATGTAAATAAATACAATAAACATTGTAAAAATAAATAAAATTTCATCCATTTATATTACTATACATAAATACATATGTACATTATATACCTTTTTCTATATAGCAATACCTTTTAGATTTAGATTGAAAATTTAATTCATCATGAAAAATATAAACATCATTTATATATCAGCAGGTATGTAGGTTGAAAAAATACGAGTATAACATAAATAATAATATTAAGAAAAACATTTTTCTTCTTCTTTTCATTTTCCTTTATTTTTTATTTTTTTTTTTTTCATTTCAAGTAATTTTTCTTTTTTACGCCTATTTTTCATCATATTCTTTTCATATCTTTTTTTTTGTTTATCTATTTTGATGCAAAGCTTTTAAAAAAATATTTTTCTTCATCACATGTTTTATTATATAATATATGTACATATGTATGTATGTACTCGTACATATACATATTTATATATGCGTACACAGTGATGATGATGATGGCAACAATATAATCTTTATGTTAACAAAAAAAAAAAAAAAAATAAATAAATAAGGTAAAAAAATAAAAATAAAAAATGTGAAAAATTTTCAGAGATTTTTTATTTTGATAGCAAAACAACAAAAAAAAAAATAAAATTATTCTAAACAAATCGTTACATGGATTAAATGTGGTTTTCACCTTAAATTTCAAATTTTCAACAAGAATATGTTATGTAAAATACCTACCAGGAAAATATGTTTATATTTTTTTTTTTATTTTGTCATTTTTAATTGCTTGATAAATGATAGTACATTATGTCCGTTTTATACTTGTAAACACCTATGTCAAAAGGAAATTTGATTTTATATCTTAGAACATTTTGCGCATTCAAAGAGAATCCTATATGAGAAAGATATATTACCAAAGATATATAGATATAAAAAGTTATTATCTACATGTACATACATTATTCACTTTTGAAAATTGAAAATAGAAAGAAAAGATTTTTTATTTTGTAATTCAATTACATCAGTGATTTTTTTTTGTCACAGTTTTTATTATTTCAAAATAATATTTCGCTTTTACATTGAAAAAAAAAAACTAAAATTCAGTAGAACATAAAAAAATAGAACATTTTATTATTTTTTTTCCTGTATTTTTTAAAGCTTTATTCTGTGGTTGTTTCGAAAAAATTCTTGCCAAATTCGCAATGCATTTGTTTAAAAAAAAAAAAAAAAAAAAAAAAAAAACTAAATTAAAATTTTTCAAAGTCACAAAAAGAATAAGAAAATTCCATTGCATTTGCATTGGTTCGCATGGAAATGACTACTGAAATAGTTTAAAAGGCGCCAAGAATTTTTATCCTATTTTATTTTAGTAATATAACTACAATTTCCGGGTCAAGTTCAAGAGAAAAATAAAATTTTTTGCGGAAAGTATAAAATAAAAAATAAAAAAAAGAACAACAATAAAGAGAAAATTAAAGTACACATACTTGATAAACATTCAAGAATTTAAAAATAATGATTTTTTTTTTTTTTAAATCAAAAACCAAATGATTTGGAACGAATTATTTGAAGGACTTTTGAGAAAAGTTGATGCATTTTCTCATTTTACATTTAATATAACAAATATCTTCAACTATTTGAACAAAAAAAAAAAAAAAAAAAAACAGAGAAAGAGAAAAAAAAACTATTTTTTAAATGAAATCATCTGCAGATACTTATGTACATCAATTGCGCAAACAAACAAAAAATTGCATTTAATAAAAAATAAAGAGTCCAATACAAACTAAAATACATAACATTTGAAATTTGAAATTCAATATTTCATTGAATCACAATAATTTCCTTTTATTTTTTTTTTTGTATTTTTTTTTTTATTGCATTTGGCATAGCGTTGAAGTATTTGTTATGTATGTATCAGTTGAATGTGCCAAAATGGATTTTGATTTAATATGTACATATATACGTACAATCATAGTTATACTGAATGAAAAATTCATATAATCATAATAATGCAATTCACATAAAATGCATAATCTCTTGTGATTGGATTTAAAAAATGTGCTTTTACTTTAATGTACAATAATAATGTTTACATAAAAACAAAGTAAACAATTCAAATGTTTTCAATTTAAAAAAAAAATATCAAAAGAAAATACAAAGATTTATTCATTCGTGGAAAAAGATTGTTAAAGAAAATTTTTCATTAATTTATTTTTTTCGTTTTGTTGTCATTGAACTGAATACCATATACTGATATGTAATTTAAGTACGCCGCCCTGGTTTTTATTATGTAAATTAAGAAATATAAAAAGCTTTACTCAAATACATATATTGTAATAAAATGAAAGGATAAAATGGCAATTTTTTTTTATATTTAAACATATGTGTGAAATATATGATTCTGTTAACCTTCAGATTAAAATCATGAACAGACAATATCCTTTACTGGATTTCAAAATAATGTGAAATTATAAAAGAGAGATAAAATTAAAAATGAAATATTTATTTTTTTTTTTATATTTTATTTTCTTTCTGTTTTCCACACATTTTTAAATTATGTGAACAAGGACTATATATATTTGATTAGAACCCTTATTATAATTTCAAGATCAAAAGATATTTATTCATGTTGAAATTTTTAAAGAATTTAAAAACAAAAAAACAAAAACATTCAATGTGTTTCAATGCTAAATTTTTTTTTTTTTTCATTGAAAAATAATTTTAAAATGAGTAAAAAAATTTATTTTCTCTATAATTCATTACATAAATTCCTTTAAAATTCCTTGAAAATATACATAAATTATTTCTGTATGACCATTAAGTTTGTATTTTAAAATAATTTTATGCTCAATGAAAAATATATCATTAAATTCTATAAAATACACCATGAAATTAAAAACTCTAATTTTCTACCACTTTAGAGTTTGAAAATATTTCATAAATTTTTTTATTAAATTAAAACAAAAAAGAAAAACGAAAGAAAAGAATTAATATTTAACGTTAAATAAAAATTTTGTCATAAAAAGATAAAGCAATAAAGTTATATTAATTACGTCACATTATTTACTTTATAATTGAATTCATTAAATTTAATTATGTTTTTTAATGGACATACATTAAAAATTTAATGAAATTAAAATAATATACTAGATTTCAGAAGGATAAGTATAAAATCAAGCAAGGATGAAGAAGCGTGTTAAATTAAATCAATAAAATGAGACAATAACAAAAAAAACAACAAAAACCGGATATTCCATTATGGAATAACAAAAGGCTTAAAAATTTCAACAACAAAAAAAAAATTGTTTTTTCTTGTGTGTGTAAATTAAATTTGTGTAACATAAAATAGAACAATAAAAAAATTTTAATTATTAATCTTTTTTTTTTATTATTGCAATCATCTATTCAAAAAAAAAAAAATCAAAAATTTCAATTCAATTATAAAATTATTATATTTTTTTATTTCATTGATTTCATTGCTCATACTGTTAATGCTGTTAAACTGTCAATTGCAGCTACCGTGAGATAGGAAAAAGGCTATTATTTATTAGCAAAATTTTAATTTTAATTATACCTATTTTTTTTTGTTATATACATATAATCAATTATATTCTACTTATCTTTTATTAGCTTTTTTTCAATACAGACAATACAACAAAACATACGAATATGTATGAACTATTTAAATAAAAAAAATTGTGTCATATAGCTTTTCACATTCAAATTGAAATGAAAAACTTTATTAATAAACTTAAAATACTTATGAATTTAACAATACTAATTGAATTAAATAAAATTGATTTATTATCGAAAAAAAAAAAACATATTTCAACAATAAATGATCGAATATTGTATAGCTTAACATTTTGTTAAGCAAATTGAAAACAAAATACAGAAATACGTTTGAAATATTTTTTTTGTATACGTAACAGAATGCATAAGGACATAATTACAATTGTTATATAATTGATTTTAGAAATTTATTGTTCTAAGTTTTTCTAATTTAACACGTTGATGCTCACTTTTTAATCAGTAAAAGCACAATTTGCAATCTGTCAAAATGTATTACACCACATCGGCGCAAATTCGTTATTAGAAAGTACTTTAAAGCTTAAAAGCGCACATTCATTCATTTCAAAGCGATTTTGGCTCTACAAAATCGTCTGAAAATTATGCGATTTTAGTTAGAATTGTTTAAAAACTTTCATTTTTCAGTATTTTCCCAATATCAGCTGTTATTTCTTTTGCTGTTATTTCATTTGCTATCATTGCAATTGCTTTCCTTGCTTTTCTTTAAAATAATAAAAAATTTAAATAGCTTTAAAAGACTTTAGGATCAAAGTTGTAGAGAAAAAAAAAACAACGAAAAAAATCTCAAATCGAAATCATTCTAATTTATATTTGTTATCAATATGATTTTACAAAACCATTCGAAATAGAAGGATTTCGTTTTTGTGTGCCCAGAGTATGGTGTGCCCAGAGTTTCTATGGATTTCGACAAAAATTTCATATTTACAGACTTCGATTTTTTTTAAAAAAATATTTCTAAGGATGAAGGATATGGCTATTGCCGTCATTTGCATATAAACGATCTAACATTAAACGGTCAAACCAGTCATTATTGGCGTCAACTTGTTAAAGATTTGAAAAAAAGGGTTCTAAAATATTTTGAAACTTAATGTTTTCATAAATTTCAACTCAATACAAGACAAAATTTGACATAGAAAAAATATAATTTTAATGTCCACATATGACTTCTCTCATTAATTCCCATTAAAAAAAAATCAATGTACATATCAACATATGTATGTATGTATGTATGTATGTATGACTCTGATGAACCACTTTTTTCGTGGAAGGGTAAAAACAATCATTTATTATTTTTATGGATTCTATTGGATTCTATATTCTATATTCTAATTTAACGAGTTTATTATTAAATTTTCTATCTACCATTTTTCTTTTATCCTAATTTTTTTTTTTTTCATACATATTTGCTCTTTTAATTCATTATAGGGGAAATTAAATTCCCTGTTTCTTATTGTTAAAACATTTTTCAATAATTAAATTTAGGATAATTTTATCATACAATGTTCCTAAATAGATTGATGTTCGCTATTGATGCTGAAAAATTCAATTTTATTTATCGAAATTTTTTATCAAACAACAAAAATTGATAATTTTGATGTTTTACAATAACATGAATAATAACTTCTTTATTTAGGGGAAAAATGAAAAAAAAAAAAAAAAAATACAAAAATTAGGTGATGTTATATAGGAAATGTAATTTTCGTTTTTTGCTATATATTTTTTTTTCCTGTCTAATTAAAGTGAATGTAGATAATATTATGTGAAAATTTCGATTTAAATAGCGTTGGGTTTTTTTTTTTCCTATTCAATTTTTATTATTATCATCATCATCATCGTCATCATTTGTTTTGATCGAAATAATGATGTCAACCAAAACAACAACATAATATAATTATTTTTTTCTTCGTTTAATTGACTGTTAATAATTACTCTTGTTGTGTATATAAATTTTTTTTTTCATATTCATAAATAATTATCATCATAATTAATTCACAATAGAAAAAAATTTTTTAATTGAAAAACTAAAAAATAAATAAATGAAGAAAAATTTACTGACATTTTGATGTTGAAAAACAAAAAAAAAAAAACAATTAAATGAAATTTTTCATGAATTTTACATGAACAGAAAAAGAAACAATTTTTTGGTTTTAATTACAGAATATTTTTTGTTTTTAATTATCAAATTAAAATGGGTGTAAATATTTTAAGTAAAGAAAAAAAGAAAATTATAAAAAACACGAATTTTTTCTTATATTTTTATAAATTTTTGTTTAATTTGTAATTAAATTTTTTTGATTTTTGAATATTTAATTAATTCTGTTTATTAGGAAGATTACGTACTAACAGCTTAATAAGAATAATTAATAAAAGGATAATTTTTTCGTATCGAATAAATGTATTCCGTTTTAGAAATTAAGAAAAAAGATAATGAGTCAAAATGAACAAATTTTATTCTTTCATTGTTCTAAATTTTAATTAAAAGGGTTCAAGTTAAGTACACCATATGTTTTCATTAAATAACAACAACAATAAAAATACTTAATCGAGGTCAGTTAAAAAATGAAATTTAAGTAAAAGGGTTTAACCACCTTTATTTTGACCTCCTCAAACCTTAAAATAAATTTTTATGATAATTAAATTTTATTAAATATGTATGTACACATGTATATGTGAGTTGTCACACGAAAAAATAAAAAATTTAATTAAAAAAAAAAATTTTTTAATTTTATATTGCTTAACTTTTAACTTTATAAACTGTTAAAACCTAGCAACAATTAAATTTAAATTTTATTCTCTGTAAAAAAAAAATACATAAGAATAATAATGAACTTAATAAGAAGTGGCACACTTTCTTTTTAATCTTGTTTTTGTATTTTTTTTTTTTTTAAATATAAATATATAAAATCTGAATTTAATTAAAAACATTTTAAGTCAAATGTCATCTTATACATCTCATCTTAAATTAAAAAATCTTGAATTAATTAGAATAAATTCTACTCAGAACAGAAAAAAAAAGTGATGAGAAAAAATTACCCCAACAGGAACACATATTTTATTGGAACGAAAAAAACCCCCCTCTACAATATCCTTTT
Organism: Bombylius discolor; assembly: GCA_939192795.1. Taxonomy (NCBI): domain Eukaryota; kingdom Metazoa; phylum Arthropoda; class Insecta; order Diptera; family Bombyliidae; genus Bombylius; species Bombylius discolor. The sequence continues at coordinate 11,901,891 of OW584241.1, read as the reverse complement.
TTCCTTTTTATCTAAATAGCAACTAATTTCTAACACTTTCTAATCTCTTCTTAAGTCAGTCAAAATTCAAATTTTCGAAAAACAATAAAATAAAATAAAAAAAGATAAACATCACCAGATAGGCTTATACAAAAATACAAACAAAACAAAAAATTTAAAAGTATAAACAATATGGACAAAAGTAAACACAAGGACTTCGAAAAATAAAAGAAAAAAAAAATTTAAAATACATTATTAAAAATTTATATTCAGAATATAAACTGTGCGAAGTTTTTCTTTTCCTTTTTTTTTTTTTTTTGAAATTTTTGTTTTCAATTTTTTACCATTTTTTTTTTATTTAATATAAATAATAAGGAAAAACGAAAAAAAAAATAATAATAAAAACTTTTAGTTCCACTTTTTTTTTTTTTTTTGTCTTTGCCGCATATAAAAGCGAATATACAATACAAACTTGAAAAACAAAGTCAATTTAATCCTTAGGATCACATTGCTTTTAGCTATGATAATGAAAACGAACTTTCCTTTTTCTCTTGTCCTTTTTATCTGTGTTCTTTTTCCATTCATCTTTTATGTGTTTTTTCTCCAATTATTCATTTTTTTTCTCATTATTATACCTCACATCGTCCTATATATAATATTTAAAATAGCTATAAACCAACAACGCTTCAAAACAAAAACATTATACGTTGAAGAAAAAAATATATAATGTATTATAAAAGTAACCTACAAAGAAGGAAAAAGAGATCAAGGTATAAAAACGGTGGAAATACTTACTTTTGTAAAGAGATTTTGTGTCTACAATAATAAAAAAAGCCTTTCTCATATATATTTTTTTTACTTATTTTTTTATTATTGACTTTGCACTTTTTTAAGGATAATATTAAAATAATAATAAAATGAAATAAAAATATAAAACTACATAATAACTTTATTTATACATATAAATCGTAATTGAAAAAAAAAAAGAAAAATTGTATGTAAATGTCCTAAAAAAATATTTAAAAAAAAAAATTAAAGCTTTTATGAATATTTTTTTTTCTTTTCAGGACGAATAAAATAGTAAGAAAAATTCTCCACAAAAAAAGAAGAAGAAAAGAAAAAATATAAAACAGCAAAAAAACGGAAAAAATAAAGTCATATCATAACAATGAAAAACATTCTTAAAGTAGGAGAGTAGATAATTCATTTTTGATAGCACACCAACAAAAAAAAAACCTTACCGGATTATTCTATAAGTGGGCTGCTTCAAGGAAAAACAAATTAAAAAATAAAAAAGAAATTATTATTTGATTTATGTGTATGTACTATTTGTGTGTGTGTGTATAAAATTTAATAAAATGTTGTTTCCTTCTTATTTTTTCTTCATTTTTTTTTTTCTTTTTGTATACAGGAAGTTTTTTAAGTGAAATTTTTATCACTCAATAAAAATCTCTTTTTATAAATCTTTTGTTATGTGGCCTTTTTTTTTTTCTTCTAATTTTTTTTTTTTTTTTTTTTTTTTTTTTTTGTTAATTTCAATGACTTTTTAATTAATTCATTGAATTTTTATATATGTATATCCGAATGTAAAAAAAAAGGAAGAAATTTACTCTTTTAAATTTAAAATTAAATTTTTTAAATACACAAGACTCTTCAACAATATACAGATTAAAAATTCAAATGAACTTTATACCACAGTTGCTATGAAATTTTTGCTGTTTGAATGGATTCTTTAAAAATATTTCTTTCATTTAAAAAAGATAATAAAATTGAGTTATTAAAAAAAAATATCAAAGAAAAAAATATATGTATTCAAAGAAAAATGAAATTCATGGTAGAAGTTTTCACAACATTATCGTGTTGGAAAAAAATATTTTTTTAATCTGAAAAAAAAAACATATTGCACAAGTAAATGTTTCGAAAAATACTAACAAAAGTTTATTGAAAAAAAAAACGGGTTTTTTTTTATTTCATTTAATTCTAATGCTTGATGTGGTTAAAACTTTTTTCAAGAATTTTTATTATGTTTAATATTAAAAAAAAAAAATAAAAATAAAACAAAATACATAAAATCATTTATAAAAAGTCAAAATTTTATAAAGTTCTATTCTATAGATATTTCATTTATAAAATGATATACCTACATTCATACTAAAATGTCATACATTAGTACATAAAATAAAAGTTCATGCATATATACATTTAAAGTTATGTAGTCACAATAAAGTTTTGTTAATAAAATGTCTTCTACTGATAACCGCAAATACTTTATGAATAGTATTTTTGTTTAAATAAGTTTTTCAACTTCATTAAATATATGTTGTGGAATTATTATTCAACTATATGTATGTATATATACATATAATGTATGTACACATATGTATTAATATAATAGACATTTGAATTAAGAAATATAAAAAAGAGACATAAACTATGAAACACACAATAATTACTTCATATGATAATAAATTATTTAAATTTATTTATAAAAGTTATTTTCTTTTTCTTTTAATATATTAAAGAAAACCATACAATAATTTTATGGAATTAAACGTAAATAAATTTAAAATATTTAACTTATATAATATATAATTTTCATTAGATCGTCACATCATTTATATAATAGAACAGATGTTGTTCATTGTGTTAACGATAAATAGAAGATAAATTGAAAATAAATTGAAAATTTTAAAGATGAAATAAATTGAATTTTAATTTTTCATAAATTATAATAATTTTCAGATTATTTTATTAAATTTATATTAAGATAGTATTTTATGAATTTTACTATTTTGAAGTGAGAAAAAAATTTATTAAATTGAATAGAATATGAAAATGTTAAATTTTATTATTTTATTTCTGTTTTTCACCTTTGTAATGAAATTTACGATATTTTTTTTTTTCTAAAATCAAAATTTTTAATTTTTTTATTTTTGATTATATTTTCTTTTTAACACTTCTAGAATATTTCTTAAATTTTAAACGAAAACAAACGAAAAATATAAGAAAAATAAGTAGAAAAGAAAAAAACAAAAAATAAAAAAGGATTCGAATAACTATTTCAATCACGTATTTTTCAAGTTATACCATCTTCTTTACTAAAACATAATGATGATGATGATGATGATATTTATTTCCTTTTTCTACTACTTTTTTTTTTTTTTTTGGATTTTTATTCTATTTTATTTTACACTTAAATTTGAGAAATAAGTGTATTTCGAAACTTATATTTTTACTTAGAAAATAAGAGAAAAAAAAAATAAATAAAAAGAAAACTTTTTCAAGCTTTCGGGGATACATAATACCTACATTCAGATAAATTATTAAATCTGATGAAGTGAAGTGAAGATAAAACAAAACAAAACAAAGAAGAAAAAAATTTTAACAATAGCAACAACAATCGTTATATTAAGAGCTATTAATAAGGATTAAAATAAAAATGAAGACAAAAATAAAAAGCATCAATATGAAAAGTTTTTGAAACTTTTTTTTTTTTTTTGTTATTTTATATCTGTAAGAATTTTATCACAAAGATATCAGTGTATGGTATGAAATCAAAATAGAAAAACGAAATAAAATAAAAAGCAAAAACAAAATGATATTTGATTGTGAGAAGAAGAAAAGGAAAAAGAAAAATTTTTTTTTTTTTGTAGTTAATTTCACCAATGTATAGAAAATAAAATCATTGAAAGTGTCAATGTACTCGTTGTGTTACCATGTATAATTTTACTCATTTTTATTCATAGGGTGTTTCTTGAAATAATTTATTATTTATTAAAATTTGAAAAAAAAACAAAAATATGTTTCAATAAATTTACAAAAAATAAGTCAATAACGGAATGAATTTTATAATTTAAAAGCCCTAGTAGTCAAAAATTTGCCATGTTTTATCCTTAGTATTTCTAGATGTTATTCCATAATTTTTCTTAATCAATCAACCTTAAATAAACAAAATCTAATGTTTCTTCTGAGAATTTCTGTGGACAAAAAAAGTTCCAAAAACTTGTTTTTTTTTTTCAAAGAATTCAATACTAGAAAAAAAAGTTATTCATTATAATGATTTCAGTTAAGAGGCCATTTAAGTTAGTTTTAATAATTTTAAAAAAAAAATTCATTTTCTTTTTTTGTTTTAAATTCGAAACATAACATATTTAACGTATACGTAAATAATAAATTTCTTTTATCTTTTAGACAACTTTTCATTCAAATTGACGCACCCTCATATCATTATTTTTTTTTGTTCAAAAGGTTGACATCTACCTTTAAGACATCTTTTACATACGTTGGTTTAGTCAGTGTCATTTTCATATTATTCTATTTTACTCAAGATTGTTAAAAATTAAAATAGATATTCACAGTTTATATACATATATGTAGGTTAACTTGTGATCATTTTTATAATACAAAAAAAGTAAGAAAAAAAAATATGTGCACATCATATTACATCACTTACTAAACTATACAAAAAATATAAATAGAGTGAATTTTTCTCAGTTTCAAGTATCTTTAACTTACTATAATACTTATGCTTAAGTTATATTATATACCTATGTATATGTATATGTAGGTATATAATATATTATACATGAAATGTGGTTACGACATTTATTAAAACTTTATAAAAAGTTACATACCGGAAAAATATGCTTTCCAAAACCTTCAGTAAGCATATTTTGAGTGACTATATTTTAACCCCCATTCTTTGTACAGTACATACATATATGTATATATGAGTATCTGAAAGCATAAACCCCCATTCTTTATATGTAAAACATATGTATATACGTATATGTATTTATGTATGAAAGCATACATGTTAAATGCATTCATATATGTTTTATGATAATTTTTTATACTCATTATTAGACAGATTTTACATACCATAAAGATTTAATATATTCGATGTTATACTGATTCTATAATGAACTTATTCTCTTTTATTTCATCACAATTGACATTTTTTATAATAAAAAAAAAAAAAGTTTCCTTTTCTTTCCTTATTTATGGAAAATAACTCCTTATTTTCCATATAAGTTGATGTTCAACTTTTTATTGGTAAAAGTCAAAGAAGAATACACGCATCAAAATATTGAAAAAAAAAAAACAAATTTCTGAGAAAGGTAAAAATTTCCAAGAAGAATAATTTTTTTCTTCTTTCTGTTTCTTTTAATTTTTTGGTAGATGGGTTTGATAAAAAATTTAAAAGGATGTTATACGTTTTTTTTTTATTTTATTTTTATATTTATTGTGTAATACTTCTTGGTTTTTTGTTAACTTTATATGTAAGAGATACAATATATTATAACGTATGGCATTTTGAAATTTTCTCCGAAAAGTTCTTTTTAGATTATATAAAAATTAGAAGAAGAAAAAAAGCAACAACAACAACAAATAAAATATATTTACAGAAATAAGATAAATATAATTGATCCCTAAATTCTTATACATATTTGAAAATATATATGACCTTTTCATTTATCAACAAGAATATTTTGTTTTTTCTTCTTCTTCTTCTTGTTTTACTTTTGTTTTACTTGAGAAATAAATTTTAGAAATATTCATAAAATGTGTTTATGGTTTTTTTTTTGTTTTGAATTTCTTAAATTGAGGTTTTTTTTTTTTAGGGAATTGAAATGGAAAATTTCAAATGGATGATGTTATCTCTAACTTTTCTATTTAATAATTCAAAATTTCAAATTTTTGTTTTCTTTTTTTTTTCTTTAAATAATGATAAATTGGAAAATTAATGCTTTGAATTTTTTATACATACTAACATACAAAAATCTGTATTTATTAGCACTCATAAAAAATTTGCCAACTTTAAAGATCATAAAAAACAAAATTTTTATCATCTGTTTATTGATAAAAAAAAAATTATATAACATAAATTTGGATCAATTACGAAATAAAAAAAAAAAAAAATGAAAAAAAAAATAATTACATGAATTAAAAAACAAAAAAAACAAAAAAACAGTAAATACACATTAGAACTTTTTCATTTGTAATTTGAAAGTATACTCGTTTTTAGAAAATTAATTCTATAAGGACACATCATGTAATTGCAATTTTATAGAAAGATTTTTTTTTTTTTTTCTTGTTGATTGACGTGAATAAATCATTAATGATTTACAATTTGTATTTGGTATATAAAAAAGTTTGTATATTTTTTTCTCAATAAAATACGAGTGATTTAAATATCAAAAAAAAAAATAAATAAAAAATAAAATCAAATAAAATATATATAAAAAAATAAATGCAAAAAGTTTTGTTTATATTCGCAGTTTTATTTTTTATTAGTACATTTTTTTTTTGTTGAACTTTTAATGATTGGAAAACTTTTTAAAAGTCAAAAACATATAAAATCAAATGCAATCCAAAAATCCATTAGAAGAAGATAAATTTGTATAGTTTTAAAAATCAAATTATTTATTTATATATTTTTTTTTTGAGCTGACAAATTCGATATTTTAAATAAATTTTCAACTTTTTAACAAAAGATTAACTTCAAATTTTCCAGTGTTTCATTTAAAAAAACTAGCAATAATAATTTAATAAAAATTTTCCAACAATTTTAAACATTTAAAAATTTTTTTTATTTGTTTTTTTATTTTTGTTATATTTATTATTATTATTTCTTTTTTGATAACTTTAAAGTGAAAAATAAATTTTTTCTACTATATTCCATTTATTATATACTTTAATCCCATTTGTTATTCCCAATGTGAGTTCCCAAAAATAAATGTACATACAACAAGGAAATATAAACAATAATATTTTCATACAACACCAAAAATTGAAAAAAATAAAAAAATAAGAAAAAAAAAGGTTTTCGAAATTAAAAATAAACAAAAAAAAACAAAAACAAAGGAAATAAAAGCCTTCATGTATTTATGTACCTACATATATTGTTCAACATTATCAACAAAACTCTTTTTCAAGTGGTAAGTATTTTTTTTTTATTCCACGAAAAATAAACTGATGATAAACATCATGAGTAAATACATAAATTAATGAATTTTTTATGAAAAATGTAAAAAAAAAGATACTTATATTTTTTGACAATTGTTGAATATCTGTAGGAAATTATCATATGAAAATTTAAAACAAAAGAGCAAATTGAAATTTTATAATTTTAAAACAAAGATATAAAGAATTCAGGACAAAGTTCAAAAAATGGCGGAAGATTTAATCGTAAGCAAAACCTTAAGAGTAGAGTAGAATGAAGGCGATCAGTCGAAAAGCCTAGGAAAAGATATAAGATGCTATGGACGATTGTTAAATAATACTATAAGAATTGATAGCTGGAAGACGATTGACAAAGCCAAAGAAGCTTGGAGGTGGAAAATAAAACAGACCAGGGCTCGATTTGGGCTGTAGCATCATGGATAACTGGTAGGAGGGAATAATTTTAAAACAATTGAAGTTCAAACAAAATGTCTTTTAATTTATTACGGTACTTATTGCCCTCAAAAATAGACCAAAAGCTATCTAAAATTATAAAGGGTTACCTCCTAAAATTTCAGCATAATATTCAAAATTGAAACTACATATTTAGATAAAATCTTTCATCAACTAAGAAGTTCTTATGGAAATTCTGTGCCATCATAAGAGCTTTAAAAGTCTTTTAATTAAGACCACTTTATGATATTATGTATGTCATAAGATTAATGTATTAGCAAAAAAAAAAAGAAATTATAGATTATTAGATTATCGTTTTATTAGATTATTTTGTCTCGTGGTGTTAAATATCAAATAAAATAACATTTTGAACTTTTTAAATAATATTAAATTTTCTCCTTCATTTTTTGTTTTTTTTTTAATTTCATTTCCTTTTAACATTGCTGAATCATGAGATTTATTCAACACGTTCTTTTTAATTTAATTTATTTTCAATAAAAATGTAAAATGTACTTTTTCTATTGTAAATTAAAAAGAAGAAGAAAAAAAACTTATTTATTTTTTTCATATTATTACAGACATTTTCATAAAAGCAATGATTCAACAAACTTATTTGATATTTTATCTGATAAATTTATTTTATTGATTTCTTATCAGAATTTTGAAATTCAATCTTCTCAATTAAATTTAAGCCATATTTTAATGAAATTGGTTATATTATTTTTTTTTTTTAATCAATTAAAAAGCATTTACTTTCTATATTCTTAGAAATAAGATGGGAAAAAAATGAGAAAAAATGGACCTCTGAATTGTTTTTACATCATTAAAAAAAGCTTATTCTTTTGTTTTTTATTTTATTTTATTTATTTTTTTATTTTTTTCCCAAGAAGACAATAAAATACATGCCATCAACATAACTTGAACCATCATCTTATCAATATCTAGGAAAAAAACTCTTAAAGATTCTTTAGATGTATACAAATATAAAACTATATGGTATACATATATCCACTTAAATTCAAGTGCTAAAAGTATATGTACTGTATATCCTACAATATTGTTGATTTTTTCTTTCTTCCTTTTTTTTAATTTTTTATTTTGTTTCCTATTGTTAAATACATATTCATATTGTTATATACCTGAACTTATGTATTATTTAATAAAATACAAGAACAAATGAAGAATTTTTTCATTATAAGATCGATAGAATTATATCACAATTTACATACATATATACAAAAATAAATATATGTACATATAATAAAATATGTATATTTTCTTACAGAAGATTGTTGTTCTTGAAACGTACAAATACCTGTACAAAAACAAAAATTTATATAATAATATAATAAAACATAGCCTATATTGTAGAATATACATACATATGTATATGTATATACATATTTCGGTATACATATATATGTATCTATATCTTTACAAAGACAATTTTAACAATTTTCACAAAATTAATTTTCATATAATAAAAATAAGAATAGATAAATAAAAAACAAGTTCATATTATAAAATTTGTACGTTACTTGTACTTTATCTTAAAAAGATATACATATATGTATATAAATATGTATATATTTTTTAATATAATATTTCTGATATACTTAAGCTTACTCATAAAAAAAAAAAATTTTTTTAACTTAGTTGTATTACCACTTGTAAATTTACAACATACATTTTCACTTTAATACCGGAATTTCAATTACCGTTGAAGTTACATCGTGATAACTATTTCCTCATAATATTTTCCTTACTTCATTTATTTTATTTATATTATAATATTAAAATCACTGTATCTACATTTTATTTTATATATTTTGTTTTTTTTTTTTTTTTTTTGAGTATAAGTATAATATATTTAATACAAAAGTACATTTTGTTCTACATAGAAAATTTTTAGGAATATCCCAGTTGAAAGGGGAATTAATTCTGAAAATAGAAGGCATACAATCACGAAAATATCTTTAAAATGTAATCTTTTTACAAAATAATATTCTAAATACCAGATAACTGTTTAACACATACTGCAGAAAAATAATGCACTTCCGAAATTACAATTGCATGCGTTATTTTTTTTTATTTTTATTTTATTTTATTTTTTTTTTGGCACTCACAAAACTGAGTTATTGTTTCATACAATACATTGAATTTAACAGAAAAATTACAGGAAAACAGTAGTCAAATGAGTTGTGAAAACAAAATACCCTGTCAAAAAACGTTATCATGAAAATTCATTACATAAATAAATATTTATCTTTTCAACTGGGATTTCAATATTACACACTACATACAACTCTACATATAACTATAGTTATATACATAGTTTTATTTTTCTAAATTTTCATTTCGTTACAGCAAATAAAATTTTTCGTTAAAATTTAAAAGCAGAAAAAAAAAAATCATAATCCTCCTTCTCTCCTTACATTACAACTGTATAAATATTCATCATCATACTGTATTTTCCAAAAAAAAAAAAAGAAGGAAAATGATATTTGATGATGATGGTGATGAACATGAAGTAGGCATAGTAAATGGATCAATAAAATGTGAATGAAATTTTCAATTGAATATTTTATTCAACTTAGTTACAACAAAAAAAAATAACAACAAAATATATTATCATATGATATAAATTTCATTCATTGTTTGCATTATATTTTCCGAGTATATGAAGGGTGTTTCATTATGTACTAAATTTTTTACATTTCTTACAAAAATATTTTAGAGGAAAAAATAAATAATAAGTAAAAAAAATTTTCAAGGAATAGGTAAGTACGATATCGTTGAATAACTCAATATTTTCATTTTCAATAAACTTTTAAAACAAGATCATCTTTTGAAACATTTTATAAACAAATTACTCTAAATTTCTTACTTGAAAGTCCCGTTATAAAATTAAATTCGCCATTCTGCCAACCGTTCAAACTAGCTGTGTTCTAAAACGTTCTGCGACTCCCATAATAGACTCTTGCGTGCGAAACTTCTGCTAAACACTTAATAATTGTTATCGTTCATGCACTGCAGCACTCTAGTCTATAGTCCCGTGTAATTTTCACCTACATATTTTTCGAACTTATCACTTCGGGGAAAGTGTTTGAAATAGATTTGGAAAACTCACGAAGAAGCTCAAATCAATATCAGCTTCAGTGTTCTAAAAATTGTATTGAGGACAAGAAAAAGCGTAAGCATACGTGTGCTGCATGTAATGAGGCCCATTTTGAAATCAAGAAAATAAATACTGATGAATATATTAGGTGTATATTACATTTATACATATGTATATAGGAAAAAAATTAAAACAACATTAATGAATATCCATAATATCCATAATACAAGAAAAATTGCTTGACATTTCTATTTTCTTTTTATTTAAAAAACATAGGGTATTTTGTTTTAATGTCCTAAAAATTTCTATGCTAATCAAAATTAAATTTATATTTCATGGTATACCTCAATTAAATATTTTATTCTTCTGCTTTTTTTCTTCTCATTTTCAAGGAATCTCCCTGTGAGGTATAGATAAAAATTGATAAAAAATGACAATATTTCTAGAATACATGTTTTATAATATAAAATGTTCAATAACAATAATAATAATAGTAAAAAAAAAAAACATTTGAAAAACATCTCTTCTTATCTTATTACATGTATGTAAAAAAAAAGAAAAAGGAAATAAAAAAAAAAGAGAAACACGATATGCTATACTAGATCATAGATTACATGCCTTAAATGTAAGCAATTTTCTAGGCCATAAAATAAACAAAATATCTAGAACGATGTAAGATATTTTTCCTTTACTTTTTATTTTTTTTTATTTTTTTGAAGAAAATTGAAAATCTACAATTATATAGATTTTTTCTTGGTATATTTTAAAAATAAACTTTTTGTAAGGAAACCACGAAAATAATAAAATAAAATGAAATGTAAACAATCGAAATAAATAGTAAATAGATATTATCATAAAAAAAATAACAAATTTAAATTTTTCTGTATATCTTTTAAGGAAAGTTTATAATATTTTTAAATTTTCCTGATATTCTTTTCATTAAAAAATGAAATAAACGTTTTTAATTTAGATCTAGATCCAAGAACTTCATAGAAATTGTATCTTTTTTTCGATTTATGTATGTTTTTCTTCAATTGTCGTGAAAAATTGTAACATCGATCGTACATTTTTTTCCGATTTTTTTTTTTTTTACGTGATATAAACGCAAAACTGTGTAATATCAGTATTTTTTGTTCCAGTTTTTATTTTAATACTTTTATTAACCCCCCAAACTTGTTAACAAAATTCTAGTTTTACATTCTTTTAGTTGATAAAATTTTTTATTTTTTTGTCATTGTTTAAAAAAAAAAAAAAAAGAAGAAAAACAACAGAAAAAAAAAGCTTTTTATTATAATAATAATCGTAATATCTTTTATATTTTTATACTATATTCTATTCACTATATATTCTACATAATTCCTGTTCTACTTAAAAGGTACATTGTATACATAAAATTTTTTTATTATAGAAAGAAAAAAAATAAATGAAAAGCAAAAAACAAAAAAAAAAAAGGATATGCGGTTACATGATCCCAATTATGTTCACTTAATGGAAAATATTGACAAGCTAGTTTAACTTTTATCATTACAGACACCAAATAGTAGAAGTCAATGTAATAATATAAGAAAGGTCCTTGTTATTGTTCAATATACATATGTATGTATGTATTTTCTGTGACACGTATACATACATGTACAATTATATATGTATGTATAAAAAATAATAAAACTATGTTCAGATACATGTTTGTCATACAATTGAAAATATGTATATACATATAACAAGATTTTATATTCATAATATAAAAAAAAAATCATACTGATTTTGTTACTTTTTTTATGATATCAATGTTTGAGAACAAGCTCTTGGTTCATTTACATTTATGTTTTAGATTTTCATTAAAAAAAAAACTGTGTTTTGAAATAAAACAGCAAAAAAAAAAACAAAGACAAAATGTGCACAATGTAAATTTTTATTCAACTTTTGTATTGTTTTTTTTTTTTTTGCTGTTTTACTTTTAAAATTCATTTCACGTACCGAAATCTAGAACTTTTCAAACAGGGTATATTTTTTTGACATCAAAACTCAGGAGTTTGTCTTTTAATGAAAACACAATTCTGGCATGTTAAACGAAAAAAAAAAGGATTACAAAAAAAGTTTTTAGACAAGAAGGCAAATTACGTTTTGCTTGAAGTTTCATAGATAATGAGCGAAAGGAAACACATAAGGTGGAAATTTGTTGTTAAACTTTATAATTTCATTGATAAAGGACTGTTCAAAAATAAATGTACTTTTAGAATATGGCAATATTTTAAATCTTAAGCTACAAAACTACAAAAATTTCATTACCATTTCTGTCATACGAATAAATTTGGACCCACTTCCAGAATACCATAACTATACATATTAACTACAATGTATCGAATTCTAAAATCAAATTCGTATGACAAAGTCATTAATTCTAAAATTCTAAAACACTAAAACAAAACACCAAAATAAATATATTGAAAATTTAAACTCAAATTTTCTTGAAGCACCATGTGTATGTGAAAAATTTTATGTTACATAATACATACTAATATTTTCTTTCTTTCACATATTTTACTACTGCGGTTTACAGGATTTTATGATGAAATCATATGATTTTTTATTTGTTTTACGATTCATTTTTCATTTCAATAAAAATTCCATTTTTTTTTTTCAATACCTACATGTGACATGACTAAACAACTAACTGTAAAGGATTTATTCATTGTTGCATGAGTGCAATCGCATGTTAAATGTTATTTTCAAAAAGAAAAAAAAAAACTTATTATATAGAATTTAATCTAAAAAATTGTTATTTTATCGGTAAAAATGAAAAATAAAAACAATATTAAAATTATATTTTTCTAAAACAGAAATCCTTTTCACCTTCTGCTTTTTGTTTTTTTTCTCCCCAAGAAAAAAAAATAGTTTTAAAAAAAACTTATTTTCCTTCACATAATTCAAAAAGTATTTATTTTAGAAAATTTTACACTGTGATTATAACTAAAAGTAACAAACCCGCGCGTATAGTTGTAAAGTAGAATTAAATATGTTACATATTGTATTGAAGATATACTCTAAAGCAAATATAAAAAAAAAAGGATGGGTTTCAAACTTTTTTACTTTCCTTAAGAATGAAAAATAAAAATAATAAAAATAAAAGGAAAACAAGGGTGTGGTTTTTATACATAAACGATAAAGCTGTGAAAATCTATAAATCTTTTTTTCTTTTCCTTTTTTCACAACCTACGAAGAAATTTTCATGAAATTTTTATAATAATACACGTTTTATTTCAAAATCACTATATATACAAACAGATATACATACATATGTACATATCTAGATCAATAGTAGTATATTAAAGTAATATTTATTAATAAAATTTCTTAATTAAAAATTTTTTTAATATTGAAGTTTTTATAATCAGTTGCCAAAATTACTTCAGTTCATTATTTATAAAAAAAAAGGAACAAAAAAATCAATAAATAAATTTGTTTTTAATAAGCTTTCTTTACCTTTTTTCACAGATAAAATTAACTTTTTCATATTGAAACAAAGGTAGCTATTTAATGTTGAGCATTTAAAATTTCAAAATACATTCTCTACATTGAATTTTCTATTGAAAATATTTAAATAATAAAATTTATGAAATATTTGTTTTTTATTTTTCATTAAACAAAATAAATACAAATTTTATTTAAATGAAATTTATTAGTATTTTTTATTTCATTTAATTTAAATAATTTCATTAAATTTATTTTTAAACAATTTTTTATTTTTCCTTTTCTTTTTTTTTTTTTTCTTAAGTTTCAAAAAAAAAAAATTTTTCAAACAATCTTAAACTTTTTTGTGAAAATTCTATAGAACAAAGAAAAAAGGCAAAAAAGGACGAAATAAAACTAAATTTCGAATATGAAATTTTTTATTAAAATTATTTTAATAAATTAACTTTAAATTTTTGTTTTTGCTTTGAGTACTTATTGAACCCACGTTCACACGAGTATTAAAGCCTTTTTCTACGAAAAAAAGACAATACACAAAAAAAAAAAAAAATGAAAGTATGTAACTTTATAAAAATGAAAGTATTCTTTCGTGTTTATATAAACAAAAAACAAAGTGATATTTAAAATATCGGTTCTATTTTTGATTACATTTTAAATGTTGGTGCTTTGTGTTTACATAGGACTAAAAGGTAAATTTATACATAATGGCTTTAATTTACTGTGATATTATTAAACAGTATATATATATATACACACATCATAAGAAGTTTATAAAAGGAAACAACAAATAAATGTGTATTATGTAAAAAGGAAATTTGTTTTTCATTTTTTTTTTCACTTTAATTTTTAATTTTTATATATACAATAATACATTAATGAATGTGTGTGTGTATATATATATATAAGACTAATTTAATGGGAGACCTAAAATATACATTAGTATTAAATAATGTCTTAATAAAGAAAAGGCAATATCATCATTACGAAAGTGTGATTAATTAAATTTGAATATTTATTTAGACTTTTTAATGAAATTATGAAACTTTTAAAAAACGTTTAAAAAGACAAAACAAATTTTTAAATGAATTTCTTCAACTTTTATAATACTAAATATTTTTTTTTTTTGTTTTTTTTTGTTCTTATTATTTCCTTCTTTAAAAAAACATACTATGTATTACTTTTTTTTTTTTTTGAATTGCTTTTAATTACATCATTCAATTAATTTTATTATTCTTTTATATACTTTTAGACATAAAAACAAAAGACAAAAAAAAAAAAAGATATAAAAGTTATTTATTGAATTAATTTTAGATACTGGTTGCAATTTTATATTCTATAGAATAAAAGTTTTTTAATACTTTTAATATGATAAAGTTAGTCAAATTGAGACAAACTTTTTCTGTATATATAATAAATGCACTTTTTAATTGTTAAAAATAATTTAAAAGAAAAACAAATATTGACTAACCAAAAAAAAAAAGATTTAAAACGAAAATTAAGTGGTTTTATTTTTACTTTGTCTATAAACAAAAAAAATAAATAAATAAAATCAAACAATTTCCAAACAAATTTTCATTGTTAATAAAAAAAAAAGTTTTTTTTTACATAGAAAAAGGACATATTGAAATTGTTAATAACTTTTTTGTAAAGGGTTCTTTTTAAAGTAAATAAGACCAGAAATTAAATTACAAAACAAAAAAAAGAAGAAATGAAGAAGCTCATCAAAATTAAAAATAAAGATACTTTATGCTTCAAGGATTCTTTTATTTATTTCACGTGAAATACACCTATATGATATTTGAATGGAATTATTATTAATATAAAGTTATTTTTCTCATTTTACATAAAACCTTTAGCTTGTTTACAAAGGAATGCTACAAAGAATGATGAAGAATTTGCTTGTAATAAAATAAATGAAAGTATTTAAAAAAATAAATAAATTATCTAAATTACCTCAAAACAACTTCTTTACACAAATCATAATAACAATAAACAAAAAAAATTTTCCTTTTTTTTAAAACAAATTTCTGGATCATTTATTATACAGAAAAAAGGAAAAAAAAAAGATATTATGAAAAATTAGTATGAACCTTAGGTTGTTTATGGTCATTATATTTTGTCTGTTGTGAATTATTTTATTTATTCAATTAATTTTTTTTTTTTTTTTGTTGATACAATGTGTTTTTCAATTAAACAAAATAAAAAAAAAAATAAGAAAAGAAAAAAAAAAAAAGAACATGATTGTCATTTTATAAAATAAAATAAAAAATAACAAAAAAATAAATTTAAAAGAAAAATACAATCATCATGATTGAATGGTAAAACTTATGAAAATCATTATTCAAATAAATTCAAAATGTCAACACAACTTCATTTATTTATTTTAAATGTATGCTATTACTATATATGCTTGTGATATCTTTCACATATCAAATTTAAATTTAATATTATATACATATGTATGTTTGTTTGTTTTATATCGTATACATATGTCATTTATATGCATGTAAATTTTCTAAAGAAAACATTATATTATACAAATCAATTACTTGTTAATAACAAATCTAACTGTGTTTTTATAGAAATTTTCTGGTATAACATTTGAAAAATTATAATTTGAAAATGAAAAAAAAAACGAGGAAAAATCAATATGGAATAGTATTTTATTCTTCACTATTAATAAAATCTCATCATGTAACAATAAAAAAATGACTTGCAAAAAAGACAAAAAAAAAAGAAAAAAAAAACAGAAGAACAAATTATTTGCAAATAAAAGATCATGTTAAGAATCAATCTTTGATAATAGAAAAAATTTCAATTGTCCTTTTTTTTTTTTTTTTGTTTTTGTCATCATTCAATGTTCTTTGTAATTAGTTGAACAATTTGATTTCAAGTGATTTGTAAAAAAAAATAAAATAAGAAATATTACTCAACTACTTTAAAGGAAATGATTAATTATTCAATTTATGATTTACTTGTATAGTACTCGTACCTTAGTGGTTTTATTTTTTCTTCCGTTTTTTTTTTTTTTTGAATATTTTTTTTAAGTAATTTTATAAGATGTTAGAAACGTGAAAATTTCAAAATTTGTGGTTTTTCTTTGGTATGACATTTAATTATATATGATAAAATCAAATAACATAAAATACACGTATAATTTCTTGTGATTTAATGGTATACCACAAACATGATGATTATAATGTTTACGTTAATTGCGGTTAAACCAGCATGACTTACACTTTAATTGAAATTATAGGTACGCTCATATATGGTATATAATATACACATATGAATATACATGATCACGTTTTAGGTTAATTATAAATTTTTTTTTTTTTTTTATATTTGAAGAAATCATAATAAATAATACAATAAATAATATTACAATAGCTTTATTTACACAAAAAAAAAAAATAATAAATAAACACAATAAAACAAAGAAAAAATAAACTCTTGTTAAAATTGTGTTTTTGAAAGATCCAATTAACTATAATTAATTATTATTTGGATGAAATAATAATAATAAACAAAATTATTATTAATATTGAAATTAGTTGTATTGATTTAAGTTGAGTGTTTCCATGTCGATGACACTAACTAGACGAACATATCAAGCTCCATATATAAAGTGTATGTTGTATGTTGTATTAATCTTAGAATGGACTGATATTATGAATTTTGTCTTGAAAACCAAAGAAAAAACACAATCATATTACAAAGCAGTACTAAAAAAGAACATTTCACCAAAAATTTTAATATAAAAAAATTATTTCTTGATCTTTAAGATGTGGAGATATGGCTCTTCAATATCAAAATTTAATGTTTACATTAATCTTACGTTTTTCACCTGTGGTACATTTTATTTTGAAAACCCAAAAAACTAGTACAAGATAATCGAAAAGGATAATTTCGAAAAAAATATTTTGGTTAAAAAATATCACTGTTTAGTCTATAGGATTCTAATACAGATACAGCAATTTGAAAAAAAAAACAATTTTTAACCATATAAAATATGCAAATGTATACGATCTGTCAATTTTTGAACAAAATTGTTTTATCAGTCACATGGTTAAGTATTTTGATCACATTCATGGTATTAATATCTTTTTTCTCTGGAAAAGTTAAAATAATAAGAAAAGTTAAATTACTTATAGGAAAACAAAAACAACAATGATAATACAATATGAATAAAGTGAAAAGGGTTTGTTAATTCAATAAAAGTTCAAAAATGTTCAATATCTTATTTCCTTTTTTTTCTATTCAAAACCGCAAGTTAACATCTAGACAATTATTTTCTAAAAATTTAATTTTTATGCCATAAGAAATATTCAAGAAAGAAAAAAACCAAAATTGTGGAAATTTAACATTTAACATTTAATGGAAATACCCATATATATTTATTGATATATTTACAATCGTAAATTAAATATGTGTGAACATCATTAGTTACAAGATGTGCTATAATTAATCATAATAAGATCTGAGAATAATATTCACATATAAACGTGAATACTTAAAAAAAAAAAAAAAAAATTGAATGAGTAACATGTTGATTCAATGATAATAAATAAAACGGCTCTTCTGAAATGTTGGGAGGAGAAGATTTAGAAATTATTAAATATTAATAAATAATATGAAGTAAAAATAACAAGCAAACTTTCATGAAATCCTTTATTATATCAGAAATTAAATTGAATAAAATTAATAAGTTTCAAGTTTCTAAAAAGAACTCTAATTTTTGAGAATTTGTTATAGTTCTTTTGTTTGCTTCTCAGATATATACAAACATCTTAAAATCAACTCAATGATTCATATTAAATTTTTAAAATTGTTGGTAATTATACTCAAATTACAAAATCATAACAAAAACTTAAATGGAAATTTATTAAAAAAAAAAAAAAAAATGTAATCTATATGGAAATTTGAAAAATCAAATTTTTCAAGTATGAACCAAAATCTTTATCAAAATATCTTCTTTAAAAATATTTTCCTTTATGATAATTTTGTGTTGAGTATTTTTTTGTTTATAAATTTCGAGAAGAAAATATAAAATAGATACAAAAATTTTTAACAGACAGATATGCACTTGTATGTGTGTGCGTGGGTAAATGTAAAATATATAATACATACATATATAATTTGTATGGAAATTTTTATATTTTCAAGTTTTAAAAGTAATATTTTTTAACATTCCATCGACAAAATTCTTCAAATATGGATGAAAAACTTTTTTGTTTTTTCAAAATATTCTCGTTATCTTTTTTTTTTTACATCAATCAACAATTTTTTTTTTTAAATATATTTTACAAGATAAAATGCAAAACAGGCAAAAACACATGGAAAAAAAAAATGTTGTAAAATTTTTACACATTCACATCAAGGTTACATAAATATTCATGTAATTTTCTTGTTTGAAAATTTTATAATTTTTAAAGCTTGAAAAATTATTTATTATCTTTAAATTTTTTATGAATAAAAAAGTTTAAAATTTTTAATAAAATAAATATCCTTAATCGTGTTGTATTAATGATTTACAGAATTTAAAAAAAAAAAAGACGAAGAATTAAGTATGTAAAGTTAACAATAAAAAAAGATACTAATATTATTTTTTATAAATAATAATTTAAAAATTATAATACTTGAAACAATTGTTGAAAACATTTTACAATTATTTTTATCTATTGTAAAAAACAAACAATACAATTTTAAATAAAACATTGATTATTTTTTTCTAAAAAAATAAAAATTTTACCTATCACAGAACATTGACAATGAATAACTCATCATTAAATAATCCCAGAAGATATTTGAAATAAATTGGTACATAATACAAGACATTTGTATACTTTTAAGTAATATATATAGACTTACATATATGAATGTATATGTATCTACATATATATGTATGCATACCATCATTATCCTTCCATATAAATTTACATTTGAGAATATTTAATGTGAATTTTAGCATTTTATTTTTCGTTGTTATAGAAATCTTCTTCACGATTTTTATATAAAAAAAATATATATCTCTCTATAGAAAACAATTCTTTATAATTTTTCGCCTCAATTTTTTTTTTTTTCTTCACATACTTGAAAACACAAAAACATGTAAATTAGGAATATATTGTACGTATAACAATGACAATACAAAAAATAAAATAAAATAAAATATAAAATAAACCTTCAATTTGAATCGGAAATGAGTTAGATTTCACAAAATATACAAAGATACTATAGAATCAATCAATATTTGTTGTTGTTATTTATTTGTTTAGGTAATTTTACTAACAAATAAATATAAAAAAAAACGAAAAAAAAAAAAATTAGAAAATATTTTTGTTGTATTGTGTTTTTTGAACTGTGTCGTTTATGAATTATCTACTAAAATGTTTACCTTTTTGTTTTTTAACAAGAAAAACAAATTATTAAATTCATTTTTTGTTTTTATCTTTTTCTCAATTTAATATGAAAATTTAAAACTACAATTGTGTCTGCATTTGAACACATTTTGTCACGGATGTTTTTCAAAATCTAAAATCCTTGTTTATTAGTTTGAAAAATTAGGTATTTTGCGCTTTTTTGAAACTGTTATAAAGCTAGAAATATTTTTTTCGTAACAGATTTTCATAACAGAAAAGTATAAAATACCAACCAATTAGTCACTTTTTATCTTTTTCTAGATTCTAATAAGCATTTAAATTATTCAAGTTACCAAATAAGACTTTATTTTAATATCATAACAGTGAAATGGTGGAAAAATACTAATCGCTGTTCTACAACACTGCAATATGTGGCCAGAGATAGATGTCAAAAAGGACTGTGATTCTACTGAAATTCGAAAGAAAACAGATTTTAATAATCGTCGGTGTTACTACTGGTCATTGCCCGGTCTGTAGAAGCTTTAAAAAAGAAGAGTCAATGTGCACTAGTCTGTGAATGCTCATCTCTTGCACCAACAGACTTAAGTAGATTTACTCGAAAATCGGGTTGGTTTTAAGGATAGACCATGGTCTTTTCACAAGCTATCGAAGGTCATTCATAATGGATCTTTAAGTCTCCAAGTGGTTTTGTTTCTCAGCAAACAACCCGAAATATCATACCATACCAAAAAGAGATTGTCTAAGTAATCTAAATAAAAAATCGTAATCAAACAATAAAAAAAAAACCCAGATACACTTCCAAAAAATCAAAATCTTCCTGTATGCAGACGATACAGTTAAAACATTTTTTTCCATCTTTTCAAATTTTTATTATTCTTTTTTTGTGTTAAGTTTTCAAATTGTAAAATTGTTCAAATAAATTAAAATAAATAAAATGAATAATAGAAATAAAAGATAAAATAAATATTTTAAATATTTTCATTTGCTAACAACAACAAAAAAACGCAAAAATTATTTAGATTACAAAAATACCATTTAAAACTGAATTGCATATATTTTTTCATTTTTTTGTGATTTATTTATTCATAACTTTGAAAAAAAACACAAATGTTTCTAGTTTTGTTTTTCTAACTTGAAAAATTTTTATTTAAAATTTCAAAAAAGAATTAGTTTTGTGGGGATTTTTTTTTTGTTTTTTCAATTGATATTTTTCATAATTTATTGTATTTTATTCAAACTGAAATATAAATGAAATTATGAGAAACAAATGGATTTTTAATTTGCATAAAAAAGAAAAAAAAATTAAAAAAAAAAAGCTTTCAAAAAAATATAAAAAAAAAAAAATTTTAAAACAATGAGCTAATTGCAAATCAATATTTCAATTCTTTTTTTTATTTGTTCAGACACTTTTGGGAAATCAACTGAAAATAATATTTAAATGCATAAAATGAATATTGAATATTTAACTTCTTTTTCTTTTAAAATTACATTTTTTTTTTTGTTTCCTTCTGTCAATAATTGTATGAAAAAAAAAAGTCCTTAGTGAATTTTATTATTTAACACCTTGCTGAAAAAGAAACACAATCAAATAGAACAAAATGTATTTTTACCTATCTACATTCCAAACTTTTATTGAATATTTTGAATATTTTTACAATATGTTATATAGGTGAATGCTTTAGCGTTTAAATATGTACATAAGTACATACATATATAAATATGTATACAATATACACAATATTTAATTCCCATTTCATATTATTTCTGCAACATTTCCAATTTTATCTTAAAACATCAGTCATGTACAATATACACGAAAATATGTGTATTTGAAATATCGAATAAAAAGAAACCATTATAATTATATACATACATGTATGTACATAGATAGATAGATAAAATATTATATCGGATTGAATGAATGGATGAATAAGTTATAAAATATATATTAAAAGCATAATATAGTATTAATAAAATTTATACACCAGACGGAGTGATATATTGATTTAACTTATCTTTTGATTGAAATCCTACTAAAAAAATTATTTCTTTTTTATTTTTTTAATTTTTTTCTTCTTAAAATATACATATTACATACATATACATATATACATATGTATAAAATAATCATGTACATGAAAGGCAATCTTTAAATATCTATTGAAAAATCATTGAATATTCGTATCTAAAAGAATTGATTTTAATACCATGTGTATCTACTACAGAAGATAAACAGATAGCTTTTAATGTACATATTGTGAATTTAATTTCGGTATACATGTTTTTTCTTTCTTTCCATTTCAATTTGCAAGACGACTTGAAACTTAAGTACATACTTTTACACTTTTACAATTTAAATTCATTTTCGTTTTAACAGAAAAAAAAACATGGAATTGAAAAATAAATTACTTCCCTAGTCCACTTTTTCCATCTTATGCTAGCGCGCTGTGCATAACAAAAGTGCAGTAAAGGAATATTCATTAATACATATGTGGTGGCTCATAATAATAAAAAATAAAATTCATTTTTTGAAAAATCAAACATGTAAAAGAACAAAAAAAAATCAAATATTTTTGGATATCGTAATCCTTATTCGTTTCAATATTATCTTCAATAATTGTACTAAAGAGATTCTTGCATTTAGACATACATATGTTACAGAACAACTAAAAAAAATCTTGTCGCAAATTTTTAATAGAATATTATCGCACAAGTTGAAGACACTGTTTTTTCCTCTAAAAAAAAGTATGCTTTCAAAAAAGTATGCTGTTACAATTCCGCAAATATATTCCACGAAATACTTAAATTTTGAATAGTAAAAATCAGTTCATCATTAAATTATTTTTTCAATTAATGTTTAATATTTTTCAATTTCAAAAACAAAAACAAATTATATTCTTAAAGCGTATTTATTGACCAGATTGTCGATTAAATCACTTTTTATTTAATTTAAATTGATTAATAAATATTCGAAAAAAAAAAACAGCTAGAGAATGTAAATAAAAAAATATTGAAAAATATATGTAGAAATATGCGTCAGCAAAAAATTATTATTGTTTTTATAAAAACACCTGTACAACCCTCATAATGTTGGAAATGATTGTAATAAAAATGATTACCTTCGTTATTTGCGGAAAAAATAAATTTACAAATACATACGGACTATATATACACAAACCGACTCTCACACACATACACACGAACGTAAAAAATAATTGATTTATGTGTTTTTGGAAGAATTTAAAAATAGCAAATATTCAACATATTTTTATCCTATTTTTTGTGTATATGTATTCTACAGAATAATTAATCGATTTTCATAACTCATTTTTTTTTTTTCTGTAAATAAAAAGAGAATGAAAACATAAAATAGGTGTATACTGTACATATATGTATGTATGTATAAAGCACAATAGAAAAAAATATGAACAATTATTGATTTATTAATAGCTTTATAAAAAAAAAAAACATTACATCACAAATAAAAATTTAAAGCATCAACCATTATACAGAAAAAATCATACTTCACATAGTCAAAAACAAAATGTAAAAGTATCTTTTCAACTTTTCTGTATTTCTCAATTATTATAAAGTAGAAAAAAAAATTGCAAGGTGTTATGATTCTAAATTGAAATATAATATCTATTTATGTTAATTTCAAGAAAAATAGAATTTTTATTGAGTTTAAATACTTATTATGGGTAGAAAAATCAATTTCATATTTTTACTTTTAAAGAAGCAAAAAAAAAAAAATGAAGAAATTGTATTTTTATTTTATAGATTTCATGATTTATAGAATTTAAATAAAAAATCTGTACAAGATTAGTAATTTCTTTTGAAATGAAAATATTATTTGTAGTTTATTTTATTTTTTCTCCTATTTTTTTTTTTTTAATTTAAATTTATAAATTCAAAATGAATTTTTGAAAAAAAAAAAAAAAAAAAAAGAATTAAGATAAGAAATTACAAAAAGTAATTTGTACACATATCATTTTTTTTTTTTTAACTTTGTCTTAAAAGCTTTGAAAAAAGAACAATCTAACAAAAACATTTATGTTTGCAAAATCTTTAACATATTCATTATTATTTTTTGTTCAGATGAAGTTTATGTGAATTAGAACGGAATATTTTCGGAAATAATCAATTTGACTATCATTTTTTATTTCATTCTATTTATTTTTTTTAATAATTTTTTTTTCTAATTGTCTGTCTTCAACTTTTATCAATTTCTCCCCAACCAAATATCATTTTGATTTATTATTTCAAAAAAAACTGCTCTCTCCAAACAAATACAATTTTAACATCTTTATGGCGTTTAAACAAGGTCGACATATATCAAAAATATAAAAAAAAATTACAAAGTTTCAGAATCAAAAAGAAATATCCAAATTGAAATTTATTTCATCCCAAATAAACCGTTATCAGAAAAATTTTAAAAAAATAAAAATTTTATGTATGAGAAATATGTATATAGAGTAGAACAACAAAAAATAAAATAAAAATGAAGCGACATGTCGTAAATTTTCAATTTCAGAATAAAAAGAAAAACGGAGTTCAAATGGAATTGATATTTGAATTTCAAATAGTAATGGTCGATTACAATAAATTTCTATTTTTTTCTTTTTATTTCAAATTAGAAAACTTCTAAGTAAGATTTTCATCAAATTGAACATAAATGAGAAAAATAAGACTTCGGAAAAAATATATTTTCCTGCTCACAAACACAAAACCTAAAAAAAAAAAAAAACCTTTCTTCGTTAAAAAATAATCGTTAAATTATTTCCAAATGAAAAACGTCTACTTTTATTGCTTTTTTTTTAATCAAAAAATATTCGGAAGCCATAAACAATTTAAAATCTACAATGAAACTGTGAAAAAATTTATTAAAATATCTTTAAACAAAAGATATATGTACCTATATCTAGAATAATAATATACTCCTATCTATTAAGTACCTATTAAAAAAAAAAAAAGAAGAAGTAAATAAGTTTTATAGGTGTGAAAAAGGTTGTTAAACGTTTCTAAAAAAAAATAGAATATTTTCTAATACTCGTATATCTAACTTAGTTATAGGCTTATAGTTACTTAGTATTTAGTATACATAATAAAGGTAGCATGATTATAATTACCTATCTAAGAAAATTACTGTTCTTATTAACAAATTATGAAAATGATTGACTTTTTCGTTGAATAAGAAACAACATTCGATCAAACTGGGATTCGAACCCTTTACCTTTCCAGGGCACTGTTCTACCAATTAAACAATCGGATGCCATGTCGCTCGCTGTTCTTAGTTACTACTTAATCATTGACGAAGAATACTCAAATCTCCTACATATTATACTTTAAATTGTTATAAAAAAAAAATCTTATAATTTTCAAATAATTTCATAACTGTGGTTTTCCAAAATTTAATTATAAATCACACTTCTTTTTTTTTTCTTCAACCATCACCTATTCAGGAAATTACAAAAAAAGAAAAAAAAAACATAAATGCTTCAATAAACATTTTTATATTGAATTATTTTTTTTAATAAAATTTTCAATTTTCTATTTCTAAATCCTAAAGTTTGAAACACGTAATCGGTATTTTTTTTTTCTTTGTTTTAATTTTTTTTTAAATATTTTTTTTTACATTGTACTTTACAATAAACGTGACTTTTGTATGCATGATTTAACAACGACACAATATAAGATTTTAGGCACTAAATCAAATTGCTACAAATTCAGTGCCAATATTGCTGTTTTTTTGTTTTCAGATTTCTTATTTAACACGATTTGTGGTGAATATAAAATAGCAGTTTGATACTGTTCATATTATTTTTTATACATCTAATATTCCGTCTTACAGTATAAATAAATTTTATGATATACGCCTCCACAAATCTTCTTTCTTTTTTAGTTTTAATTTAAATTTTTTTTTTATCATGAAAAATGAAATTTATATTATGTTCATACAAGAGTATTGGAAAATCGTCTAGAGACAAAATAAAAATCTAAAAATAAAAAACCTTTAGAGAAGAAAAAAATTACGTTTACAGTTCACACACGTGCTCCTTTTTTTTCATTTTATTTCAGACGAAATTTAACAATTTTTCTTTAAAAAAAAAAAATTTTACTAAAATTCTGTATTGAAGAAAACAAATCATCAACAACAACAAAGTTTGAGAATTACTTAAAGTAAAGTGTAAAACATCATATGACCTTTAAGGTCATTTCAGTGTTCAAATTTTCTTATTTTATTTTATTTTTTTTTTTTTAGATTCCGCACTTATGGTAATATCGCAGTGTAATTAACTTTACACACAAAAAATCATGACATCAATATAACACCAAAAATCAATATAAGAAAAATAAACAAATGAATTATCCATAAATTTTATTCATATTTACATTGAAAGTTCGAACTTTTTATTTTATTTACAAAAGAAAAAGTTTTCATGTTAATGCGTGCCCATACTTAAAAGATTTCATAATACATACATACATACATACATAAAATTTGTCTTCTAATAGATTCTTATAGAATTTTCGGAATGACTTAAAAAGAATTAAACTTTTTCCACTTAATTCTTTTGGTAATGTTTTTTTTTTTCTGTCTTTTATTTGTGGAAACAATTTTGTTGTGGTTTTAATGGCAATTACAAATCATCGAATTATATAGTAGAATAATTTATGGTAATAAAGTAAAATAGAAAAAAAAAAAAACAAATAGAAAAAAAATAAAAATAAAAATATTAGTTTTGATATACTAAAGACAGCATGGGTCATTATCCTTAATATTGCTATGATGTCAATCTATCTACTAAAATAAGATATATTACGTTGAAGATACGTCATATAATGATTATATGGGTAATCACTTTTTGTTTTTTTTTTATAGAGTTTTGTTTATACTTTATCAGGCATAACAAGACTTTTTCAAATCTAATATTCAATCATCCTTTCCCTCATATACAAACAAACAATTAATTATATGAAAGAAGAAAAAAAACAACTAAATACCCATCTGGAATTCATGAAAAGTTTTAATCCCAACACACCAGAAAAAAAAAAAAAGAAAGAAAAAAAAAAGTTATATTTACTGCCATATTGCCAATCACAAAATACCTATAAGACATAAA
This sequence comes from Bombylius discolor, assembly GCA_939192795.1. Classification (NCBI taxonomy): domain Eukaryota; kingdom Metazoa; phylum Arthropoda; class Insecta; order Diptera; family Bombyliidae; genus Bombylius; species Bombylius discolor. The sequence continues at coordinate 11,874,418 of OW584241.1, read as the reverse complement.
AACAAAATTAATTAATAAGAATATCTTTCTGTACACATAATTTAAGTTAAACGAAAAATGAAATCTTTTCCGGTTTGTTGGATAATATTCATTAAGAAGATTTTCATCAAATTGTTGAACACACTTGTGTAATTTTCTTTACAAAGAAGAACATATTGATCTGGTTTTTATTAAAATAAGTATCCTCACGGATAACCAAATAGTAAATAATACGAATTTATTTTAGAAAAATGTAATTTTTTTTTTTCTAACCTTAAGTTTCACATTGTTTCAACATACATAAATAATTTTAATTATTAAAATATATTATAAGAATCTTAAGATATTGTAAAGAGTATCTCAATTAATTTATGTACTTACTTGATTTGTTCCCAAATTGATAAACCAAAATGTTTTATAACCAATAATTCAAGAGCATAATTTACGAATCCGTACTGTGAAAAAAAAAACAAGAAAAAAAAGCTAATAAGTAACAACAACAAAAAAAAGGACAATAATAAAGTATATTTTTATAATGTTTATCTTATATTAACCATCTTTTCCCTCTTCCTCTCTGAATAAAAATGTTAGATAAACACAAAAAATTGTATATACATATGTATATCTAAAATTAATAGTTAAGTTTGAGTATAGATAATTTTTATTGTCCACATATTAAAGCTTATTTGTTACGATTTAATAAAACAAATTTAATTTACAAATGAAGCGTATAAACAAAAACTAGTAAACAACAAAAATTTGTTATCATAAAATTGTACTGGAATGAGTAAAATAATATAGACTTTTGTTTATGTGTGTTCGAATACAATATTAAATAAGCTTTTAAAAACTTATCATTTACAAATTTACAATAAAAGGATAAACATTTCGTGTACACAATTTTTAAATAGAACAAAAACAAAACCGATACAGATAAAAAAAATTAACAGATGCAGAGATTAATACGAAAAAAATATGTAAAAATCTTTTGAAATGCTATTTTTACAATTTCTTTTTTCTCATTGTTTCATTTTAATTTTAGCTTCGCTTTTTATCGGATTACTTTTTAATGTTAATTTACCAGAATTCCAGAACGATAATTTTTTTGGAAAATGTTTTCATTTATTTTGTATACTTTGAGGTGCAACCGTATGTGAAGTATGTAGGTACATGCTTGTGTGTTTTATTTAGTAATAAATTTTTAGATATACACTAGAATAAAATTTATGTATGTAAATATCGGAACGAAAATTTCGAGTGTTATTTGAGGAAATTGATTCACAATTATTTAAAGTGGTTGATTTACGAACGATATTATTGTAGTTAATTTGTATCAAATTAAATAGCTATTGTTTTTCTAATTGCAACTTACGAGTATCAAGTACATTAATTTAAAAATTGTATTAATTAAAATTTAAGCATTTCTTTCTCCATGAGTTTAACAATTTAAACATTTGAAAATTAAAAAAAAAAACTAAACGTACATACAATATACGAGTATGTATCATTCGTCAAGCAGAAAACAATTCGTGTCTTCGGAAGCAGTAAGCCTAAGACAATTTAAAAAGTAAGAATTTTAACTTCCGAAAAGTACATTTGACTTCTTTTTGTGTCTTTTAGTCTGTTTTGTGTGTGTCGCAATTTTTAAACCGGAAAACTCAAAATGCGTCGGGAATAATTCACTTTGAGTCATCTTTCGATTCAAAAACCATGGAAGTCTCTTTTAATTGTCATCAAATATTACTTTTCAGTACATTCAGTGTAACAAGCATTTCGAAAACTATTAAATTTATAGATACGGTAGCAGAAATTTTTTCTAACATTGATTTTCGACGGTAGCATACATAAGTAATAAGAAATTTTAGTAAGAATACATGAAGTTTTAAAACAGCAAAAAATGAGATTCTTTTTTGACCAAAATTCAAAGTAGAAACTTATTTTCTATTTCACATATTTCGATAGAAATAAAATTAAAATCGAAAGTCTATTTCGATCGATTTTGAAATCGCTTTCTCACATTTCGATCGAACTGTAATTATTCAATTTAGTTCGAAATTGTTCTCGAAATTAGCTGTTTAACATTCAATTCATGGATGAAAAGTTTTTAAGCCGCTAAAGAAAAGGCAAAAATAGAATAAATATAAAATATAATCGAATTGAATTCAAATCCAATAATACCATCACACAGATTTCGAATGGTATTTCAATATAATCAAATTTTGAATTCCGTTTTCGAAATTTAAGTTGCAAAAATCGAAAAATTGTGACAAGAGCAGCTATCTTATTTTTCAAAAACATAATCACAACGTAAAGTGTGATCGTAGTGTAATTTTAGCTTATCACATGTAAATACTTTAAAAGTCCTGTCTGTGAGATAGATACAGAAGAATAAATAAAATTCAAAATCCCTTGATTCATTAATTCACTAATTCAAATAAAAAAACAACTATAAAACCCACACTATTGCATTTGTATAATAGACCTTGTTAGAAAAAAAAAATGCTGATAATATAAAAATAAAAAATAAAAAATAAATAATATATTAAAATTAACATTTTGTTTTATCCACTTTTATGTTTTTCCATTTTAATTTAGATAAAAACAAAATAGAAATTTTTTACATTAAATTTAACTTGAATATCGTATTATATTTTTTTTTTAAAGAATATTTCTTTTTGTATATTTATCTCTTATATGAAAAAGGATTTTATTTGAAAAAAAATCATTTGCACATTTTCTACATTTTAATTTTCTTCATTCAAGATACTAATGTATATTAATGAATAACCTTAAATGGATTTTATTTCATACAATTTAATATTAAAGTTTCTTAGAAGGCTCAATTTTTATGTATAATAATATACAAGTATAATAGTATATAATATACTAATATACATATATATTTCGTGTTTTTTTTTATGTACAAACATAAAAATTTTTATGAAGATATACAAAATAAATTATTTGGCAATGAAATTATACGAACATTCAATCGATCAATCACCCATATATCATTTAATTCAGCTATTTATGTATATATACTTAATACATTTTTTTTCCAGGATATAAATATTCTCAAATAATCAAGAAATTTCTGAGAATTTTCATTTAGGAAAATAAATATATGTAAATATTTTTGTTTCTTATGAAATCATTCCTTTTGTACAAAATTTGAAAATTATTTTTAATTATCGGTTTTTTTTTTTTTTAAATAAATTTAATTTCATGTTAAATGACAATTATTTTTTATTTTGTAATTGGAAAATTTAAATTTTGAAATAAAAATGAAAACATTTTTTTTGTTCTCGTGAATCCTTATTAAATTTCCTCTCATTGTATATTCAAAGCTTGAAACTAAATAAATCTAATGTAGCATAGAACAATGATGGGGTAAATATTAAATTCCACTTTGATGATCATTTTTATTTACTTTTTGTTTCTATGCGTGAATGTATTATTGTTTTGTATTTTAAGGATTCTATCATTTACGGTTTTTTTTTTTCTTTTTGTCGAAAATTTACAAAAACATTTTGTTATATGAGATGATTGTCTATTTATACATATTATACATATTATTGTAAATTTTTGATTATGATGCTGTGCACGAATCAATTTGTATAAAATATCTATAAAATGAATGTTTATTAAAAATAAAAATAAGATGGAAAACAATAACAATAAAAAATAAATACAAAGGGTTTTTTTTTCCTTCCCAAATCTCATGTGTTAAAAAACATGTTTATAAATGGAAATGAGAAAAAAAAAATTTAAATAAAATAAATAGAACCAATCCTTTTTTTTTTAAATATACAATACATACCATCTCTGCTGCTTTTTTTTATTCTCTTGCGTAAAATTATATTTAAAAAAAAATTGTTTTTGGACTTTTTTCACTTTTTTCACTTGAAAAATAAAAATTTTAAAAGCACTTGATTTTTTTAAATTTTTTTTTTTTTTTTGTAACTTTTTTATCACTAATAATTATATTAAAATTTTTATTGGATTTTTTTATTTAAGAATCAATTCCTTTTTTGTTATTCTTTTTTTATTTTTTTTAATTTTCAAAAAAAAAAAATATTAATTCAGATTCCTGTGATTATGGTATTGAAAATTATTATTTGAAAATTTTAGAAATATGTAAAAACAAAATATGAATTGATGGCATAAACAGTGGCAAATGGAATTTATTTAGATAATAAAATTACATGAATTAAATAAACTCATAACTTACACAACTTTTATATATTTTATTTGTCTTTTTCTGTATGAAATAATTAAATTCATAAAATATTTTAATGATAAGAACAAAAAAAAATTTATTTGAAAACAAAAATATTTTTTTAAAAAAATTTGAATTATGAATTTAAATAAATAATTATTTATTAAAAACAGGACATTAACAACATATTCAAAAAATATATAAAAAATTATAATTTTTTGTTGAAGTGTAATTATTAAATAAATAAAAAAAATCCCACACACTTGGAGTATGAATATTTTATGGTTAAAATAACACTTACAAAAAAATACCCCAAATTTAATAAATATACATATATACAAAAATAAATTGTAAGAATGAACGAAAAATTAATTGTTCAGAAATTTAACATGTTTTTTTTATGTTATACTTGTTATAAGCTATTTTATAACAATATTTTCTTTGAATGGCTCAACAAGAAATATAAAATTAAATACACTTTAGTATTGGTAAATACATATTTCTGTAGTTTTTTTGTAAAACAATCTTCCTATCGTTCACAAAAGAATATTTTAGATACCTACGACATTTTCACATAGAAAACATATATTCAATTGATGAGAAAAAAATTTAGTAATTCTTTTGAAACAAAAAGAAAATTAGTGGGACAGACAAACAATCTGCCTGGTGATATTTTCTAATTAATACTAATGGATACATTTTTATTATAAATTAAGAGAAAAAAAAAGCATTTAAATGTAATGTTCAAATACGTTGAAATAAAGATAGAAATTATGAATTTATCATATAGGCTTTTTTCTTTTCTTTTGAAATACAAAATTACAGATTGCTTATTATACTCGTATAAGTACATAAAATGTGAGTTAAAATAAGAAACTGAGACATATAAAACGGAAATTGTTGTTATATAAAAAAAATATTTATCTTTTCATTTTTTTTCATATTAAATTAAAAAGATATTTTTTATTTCTTCTTTTTTTTTTTTAAATTTCAATTTTATATTGGAAAACTTAATTCATCATTATATTAAATTTGAGCATTATTTTCCCGCGTAAATTATTATTTAATAATAAAAACAGGTTCATTGTGAATATTCTGAAATAATATTATTTTCATAATGTTAAACGTGTAGAAATTTATTCTTTTGAAATTGAAATAAAGCATCAAATTTACATGACTTCGATTGTATATAATACGTAGATATCTTTTAAAATTGAGATACGTTTTATATGTTTACATTTTTCTTCCTGGATTTAAATTTTACAACCAATGAATCTAATTTTTCTTTCTTATTGTTTCTAACAAAACAATTCATGTTTAATGGATAAAAAAAAAAACTACATGAATAAATCAGCATCCATACCATTCAACATTTTTAAATTCAAGAGTTTTATAATGTAAAACAAAAAATAATAAAAATAAAAATCTAACATAATATTTTCTTCGATTGCCCTTATTTTTTTAAACCAAAAAAAAAAGAAGAAATAGATGAAAAAGTTTTATAAAATTGTATTTTTATGTAAGTATACATATATGTATATAAATATGTAATACATTTTTTTTTTTGAATACAAATTTTCATATTATTGTACCTTATAAAAAATAATTTTTATATGAACTCATTTTGTTGGTATTCATTAACTTTTTTTTTTTTGTATTTTTCTTCAATACCTTCACCCTCTAAAATTTTTTTTTATCTTTTCATATCCGCAGATTTTATATACTATACACGCTGTACTTACAAATGAATGCAAAACAATAACAACAAAATTGAAAAAAATTAACTTATTTTTTTTTTTTTCCTTTTTCCTTTATAGAAACATCAATAAAATATTTTATACAGAAAACATTCTTATAATATACATTTAAATTCAACACATTTCATTTAAATATTTTTTTTCCAACATAAATTACCAGAAAAAAAAAATTTTATATTAAACAAAAATAAATTTAGGTATTATAAAATAAATTTTTCTTTTAAAAAATATTTGAAACTTTTTTTTTCTTCACTTTCTTTAGAAAAAAAAAATTAAAAACAAATTTATTTTTTCTACACTTTTCACAAACTACATTAAGTTTAGGTCACGGTTAATATGTTCTCAAATCGACGAGTCGAATACGACTAAAATTTCACTTTCTCGGTTATTATCTATTATACTCTTATGCACATTCTGAATCCTGTAAGTCCCTTTTAACTCTCTAACCAATAAAAATATATGTAAGTACATATATATATACAAGTTTTGTTATTTAAAAAAAAAAAAGCTGTTTAAAAAATAAGCTTACTAAAAGCTACAATACAAGGATGTAAATATACTTTAAAAAGGAAAAACTTTTTATACTGTAATATTTCAAAGTACATTATGATATACATATGTATGTATATGTAGGTAAAAAAAAAGGACAATCAAATTTTCAATTGAAAGTAACATATGTATGTATTTTGAAACTTCTAAAGAAATATGCAATAATTAAAAAGCATATGAAAACACTTTTCCATTAACATTCTATTTGATAAATGATTCAAAATTTAAAAAGAAAAGCTAAGCTGTTGATAATTAAATTCAATTACTTATCAAATTTTTATATGAGAAGTTTTTTTTAATTTAATTATTTATTAGACAAATTTTTGAACAATATAACCATAAAAAAACCAAAAACCAGCTGTTTTTGAAGTTTTTCGAATATATAACGAATATAATACTTCAAAAGAGATATAATATCATGAATAAACAACTAAAATATAAAAACAATACCTATATGTATGATTTTTCGATGTGTGTAATTTATTGAAGGTTATTAGTTCGAACAAACTTCTATCATACTCGTATAGCTTGATTAGGTCAGTTTTGGCTCATGGTTAAATAATTAATAAGATTTATGCATGAGAAAAAGCAATTAATTAATTTAGTTAATTTTAGATACTAGCTTTTTCGACCTATTTTTCCCCTTCGTATTCTCTATTTTAGTTCAAAGTTATTAAAAGCTTGACTATGTTGAACAGAAGTTTGAAAAAGTACATCCCCTATCTCTCCATATTCCTTACAAAAAAAAAACTTGACACACAGTTTCTTAACTTTATTCAGGTTTGTCAAAAAAATAACGATCAAATCGAAAAAATTCAATAGTGAGATCAAATTCTCAAAACTAAAAAATATACTATAAAAGGCTTTGTATAAGTTTTTAGTAAAAGTTTGGGCAAAGCTTTTCTTCTGAACGGTTGTGGCTTTGCCCAGAGAACCTATGTCTCAAATTTCATCCAGATCGCTAAATATATATCGGAGATAATAAGATATTACGAATGAACGATTCGTCTTACTATATTATTTATTTCAAGTTGAGGTTGAAGTTGAAGTTATCATTTTTTTTAATAATTGAGTTTTCTCATAGTGTCCATAGGGTGGAGAGGGTGAGATTTTTGCTATATAAAAGGTAAAAATTTTGTATTATAATTCAGCTTCGGTTAGCTGTACAGCTGAGCTCATTTGGAGAACTTCGAATAGAGCTTTTGTCGAAAACCTTGGAGAAAGCTTTGGCCAGTAAGTTTGAATATATACAATATACATATGTATGTACCTATATACATACATACATATACATATGTATTTTTTTTTTTTTTTTCAAAATTCGTAAATTATTTTTTTGTAGAATTTCGAAAATAAATTTCTATAAGCGATTTTAATTCATTTTCATTTTTGTTTTTTCTTTTGACCAGAATTAAAATAAGTTTTGTCTTTCCAAACGTGTCGATATCGATTATAATAAAAAAACATCGAAGGTTTGAAACGAAAAACACAATTTTTCTCAAAAATTCATATTTTTACATGTACGCTGCATTTCGCGTGTTTTTTTCATTTCAACTTCCTAAATTACCGTTTGTGTTTTGTAACGAATACGTTTTTTTTACACTTACTATGTTAAAATAGTTCTAAAGCTTTGAAAAAAAAAAAAAGAAACTTTTATTTCATACATTACTTTTTTATGTACTGAGTGTTTATCTTATAGTGGTTATTTTATGATACCTACTATTGATCTGATTTCAAATTTACCTCAGCTCCCTAGTAACCAATCATTTTGAGGAAAAGGAAGAACCGGCTTTCACAAAAAAATTAATCAAACCCACAAAACATCAATTTACTAACATCTGTTACTAATGTTATTTTCATTCAATCATTCAATATGAAAAAAAAAATTGGTCAATCCACTAAAGCTAATTCGAAGAAACCGTGAATAAAATGTGTTACTTCTATTGAAGATTTTTTCAAAAAATCTTTATCAATTATTACCAACGGTCTCTACAATATCAATACTTCGTACGTCAACTTCATATGATTGTTGATTTCAGCCTTTTTTCTCAAAATAAATTGTTTTTATTGTTTATATCATCTGTGCTTACTTTGAATTTGAAAAGGATTTAAAATTATCTCATGAGACTTTCCTCTCACACAAGCTATGTGCTTTTATTGTTTACAGCTTTTGTATGAAGGAAGAATTCAGCAATCATTTCAGTTTTTCTATAAAAATCCATACGTATATTATCTAGTAACAGAATGATGTCGTTTTTATCATTTAGATGTTCGATGAATTTTTCTGAGACAGAAACAAACGTTAAATTTAAATTAACAAAAAAATGTATTTGTTTAAATGCATAATTAATGAAAACAAAATAAATTTCAACTAAAATCTACTTTTCTGTATTATTTTCGATTACGCTTCTTACGCTTAGGTGGTCGACTACTACTTGGTACATAACATATTTCGCCTTTTCTGCGTCTATGTGGTTTCATTTTCCATTTTTTAGTATTATTTACATTTTTAGTAAAACTGTAACGCTTTGAAATACCATATTGATCATAATTTGCTAAAAATCTGTTATGATGAAGTCTTTTTACAAAACCGTATTTACAACCTCTCTTAATGAAATATTTTACAACTGTTTTAATATCTTCTTCTTTCACCTGTAACATTACATAAAATTTGATTAGATTCAATGATTCAATCAAAAATATTCATAAAAACGTTTCTGTACACCTTATTTAGTTCAAGAATGAATTGTACAATTTCATTCATAGTAGCTGGCTTTCCCATCATACGTAACACACTTAAAATAATTTCACCATTACGTTGTTTAATTTTTGCTTGATCAGATTGTAATGCCATATTGTTTATAAATTTTTAACTACACCTTTAATTTTGGCAAAATAAACTATTCACAATTTACATAAATAATGAAAATACGAGAAAATTCAATTAACGTAATTATTAAAATAATTTATCATAGATTTTGAAATCTATAACCAAACGCCTACTATGAACATATTTTTAAAGACATTGAAATAATTTTTAAGCCAACAATTTAGTCCCTCAGTGCAAAAGATTTCAAACTTTTCAATTTAATTTTTTAATTTTTAATAAATGGAAAAATTATCAAAAAATCAAACTACTAAATTACAAAGTTCATATTATAATTCATTGATTAAAAATACCTAACTTAAATAATTTGAATAATTTGAAAATTATGAGCTCGTTTCAAAATTCAACAGGTTGTACAACCTTTACACCAAAATCTCATTTGGATACCTATTTTAATACCTAATTTACTTACTACAGTTACTACAAGTTGAAATAGCTACGTTCTTTTTCAATAATTTAAACTAGCTACTCCGAAGTGGTTGGTACTGCTCTTAAGTACTCCAACTACATCAACTCATACATTAATGTAGTTGGTTATTACTCGTTGTAATAGTTATTTCAATTCAGAAAATTAGGTGGTCAACAATGTTGAATTTTGAAACGAGCGCTATTATATAATACATACTTTTTTCATTTAACTGATTTTTTAATATTTTTCTTTGATTTACCAATATTCGAAGATGGACAAATATCAAAATTTAAACATAAATTACATTTTGGATTAAGTGGAGTACATATTGTTTGACCAAAACCAACCATTAAATGATTAACATCATTCCAATGTTCATAAGGTAACCATGATTCTAATTCACGTCTTGTATCTTCTGGAGATTTTGTTGTTTTTCGTACCCAACCAAGACGATTTGAGATTCTATGTACATGTACATCAACACCTACAAAAAAGTACAATTTAAAATCGATGTAATATTTTAATGAACAAACCGCAAAACAAAAAAAGTATTTTTTACCAATTCCAGTTATAATATTCCATGCAGAGTTCATACAAATATGTGCCATTTTTGGTCCAACACCTGGAAGTTTCATTAATTCACCAACTGTCTTTGGAATGTCTGAATCATATTTTTCAACTAAAATATTGGCAGTTTTTTGAAGATACTTTGCTTTATTCTGAGAAAAAAAATATATACATATATATATATTTGAATAAATTTCTAGAAAAACAACTAAACAATAACCTTGTAAAATGATACTGGATTGAGTAATTGTTCCAACTTAGAAGTGTCCATTTCAACAATAGTTTTCGGTGTTAAATCATCACTTTTCAATCTATTCATTGCATCATATGTTGTCTAGGAAAAGAAATTAAGAAGTTCAATTAAAGTAATAGAAAAAATAAACTACTGTTATAATTGATTACCTGATCTTTTGTTTGACTGGATAGCATCAATGCAACTAATGTGTGAAAACGTTTTGTCTGTTATACAATAAAAAAAATTAAAACTGGTTCAAAAGTTCACTTTTTAAAAAAAAAAAAATATTTTTACCTTTTCATCCGCATTTTCATCAAAACATTTATCACAACCCATCGTATCCACCGGAGCAAGTGAAGAAGATCTCATTGTTTTTAAATTTTCAAGAATTTTCTGCCAATTTTGAGGTTCCCATTTTAAATTTTTAGTATCTGAACTCAAATCAGACGTACTTTCAGCTATTTTCTCTCCAAAATCCTCAGAGAATAATGATTTTCTTTTGGGATTTTGATCTGCTTCATTGACAACTTCTTGTTTTTCTGCAATATATGTTAATTTTTTATCTTTTTTCATTATATTCCTTTTTGATTTCGTTTTAACAATTATAGGACTTTCATTTTGTAATTCAGGAGATATTTTTTTAGTGTTTGAATTAGATGAATTTTCAGTTTTTTCATCGTATTCTATTTTTGTGTGACTTCTTGTTTTTCTTGGAGAGTATGCAAATAATTTTAATGATTCCACACTCTAAAATAAAAATCAATTAAAGACAATTTAAGAACATTTGATGAAATTGAGAACTTACCAATTTCTCTTTTTTAACAACTTCCTTAAGAATATTTTTTGCACTTTTACTTGATTTATTTTTAGTTGCCATAATTCTTTCGCATTTTGTGATATTTCTTATTAATAAAGAACAATTAATTTGAGAATAATAATAAGGAAAATATGGTAGAAAGATTCTAAAAATCATTACATTTTCATACAATTTCTTTAGTAATTTCTTTTATCTTTTTAGGTAGTGAACTAATCAAATTTCGAAAAAATCCACTTTACTAGCAAATTATAACAAATAAATCGCTTAGAATTTCAGTAACAACAAGTCAATTTATGGTAATTAAATATATATTTAAAAAATAAAACCGGAAAAATAAATAACAAATGTGAACTGTAAATAAAAAACAAAAAACAAAACAAAATCATATGATCATGACACAACTTTCAACGTGCGTTTTTTAAATTTGGTGAAATATGGTGAATTTGTTAAAATTAAAATTTGAAAAAAAGAAAAAAAAAACCGAATTTTTTCTTTTCAAACCGGTATTTTTTATTTTTATTTATTTATTTTTTATTGCTTTGTACAATTTAATATTTGAATAAAATCACCCAAAAAAAGGCTATTATTAAAAGTTTTCATTAATTAAATTCATTTTGTTGATTATTTCTATTCTCCCTGTTGAAATGGACTATTTTGTTTAAATTTCTTCAGTTCATTTTGAATAGCCTCAATAAGAGGTGCTGCTGTAAGATTATTTTTATCTACAGAATGTGATGTTGAAACCTTGTTAGTTACGGATATTATAGGAGGTTCTGGTTTATGAAATGGACCAGCACTTAATGGCCGTATTAATGGCGAAGATACGCGACTTTCCCATGCTTTTTCATTTGGTGTTGGTGGCTGAGTTTGAGAGTAATAACTTATACTACTAATGGGATCTGCAGTGAAAGGTCTAGGATTAATATTTGGATTCGATTTGGATATGTGAGATAAATTCCTGTTGGTAAAAAAAATATTAAATTTACATACTTTTGTATAAATTTTCTTTGCATACCCTGTTATAATGGCAGATTTTCCACGGTTCTCTTTCGGTCGAGGTATAATCGTTTTTGTATTGAGAGTAGATGATGAGGATGCACCCTCAGGATTGGAATACAATTGAATTGCACTTTCTAATAAACCTTCAAAACGAGTCCGACTAGTTGCTGGTTCATAACCAGAACATTTTTCTTTTTCTTCTAAGAAAATGAATAAAAGTTTTAAAAACTGATAACTGGCATAATCACATTTTTCTGTTACCTTTCGTTAATTTTTTATGAATTTCCCATACTACTGGACCAACTACGCCAGGGTCTTGACTATCACTATGAGATTTTTTCATTGCAGAAACTAATACATCATTTTTCTCGTTACGTGGAGTATTTTCGATACTGGTGTCTTGTTTTTTCGAATCAAATCTTTGAAACGATTCCTCATAATGATCATAATGTGTAACAGTTATCGGCTCAAGAACACGATGAAGTGGTTCCGGTAGAACACTTTTTGGAAAACTTTTTACTGAAGCCATACTCAAGAATGAACCAATACTACCGCCACTTTCTGATGATTTCTCAATTCCACTAAATTTTAATTTTTTCAACATTTCTCGATTAATTGCTTCTTTTGGAGACACAATATTTTCATTTATCGTATCATAAATTACTTTGTCCGTAAAAACACGATTATGAAGAATTTTATTACGATTGTAATTATTATTTGGATTATAAGCTTCATTACGTGATAAATTATCATATTTTGGTTTGAGGGCATCCGATAGACTATCACTAGACATAGAAGAATCAGAAAATTCATTTTTCACTTCTTCTATAGAACCTACTTTATTTTCTGATAAATATCGCCTTTTTTGTTTGTGTTTAATTTTTTTATCTTTTTTCTTATGAATAACGACTGTATTTGTTTTATTTTGTGTTTGTAAATGAGATTTTCGATGCTTTTTTTCAAATAATTTTGATGCTTTTTCATCAAGCATACTTTGTAAATCCATTGTTGGTTTATTAATAGGACAATATACTGATGAATCAGATGTTTCCGTAGTTTCAGAAGAATTTGGTCTTTCAACTATTGCATGAGTATTATAATTCTCAATAGTAGCTGGAAGTTGTTGCTTGTTGTAATTATCTTTATCACGAGGAGAATAATCTTGTTCATATCCAAGATTTTGAGTACCTTTATCATGAGGAGTTGTTGTAACGGTCTCAAGGAATTGTTCCTGATGAGATCTTTGATGTTCTGATAAAAGTCGTTGATGACTAGAAAGTCTGCGAGTAAAAAATTACTGTTAAAAAGCACAAACTGGAAAAATATTATATGAATTATTACCTTTTTATCTCAGCAACACGTTGATGCTTTATTCTTATCATCAGGAGTAAAATCACAATTAAAAGCAAAAGAAGAAGAATTATAACAGAGCTAACCGCTATCCAAACTGTCTTTTGGGTAACACTTGTAAAAAAATTTGTACTACCATTATTGCTTGCTGGAACAAGAGGAGTGGCTTGAGGTTCCTTCAAATACGCTTTTGGAAAATATTACAATTTTTATTAGTTCCTTGTAATATATTTCCTATCCTAAAAATACTTACGTTCAGCTTTCATATATGGAATATACTCTAGTATATTGGTCACTTCATCATCTGTTAACAATTTAATATCATCTGCTGCTGCATTAGCTAATACAGGTTTACCATCAACAAAAACGGTGTAGATTAACTCGGTTTGATTAGCAAAAGGTAATTCACTCCTTTAATTGTGATTTTTCATTACTTTGATATTAATTGGTTTAATATTTTTATCGATTTACCTTCTATCATTCGGATCTTCATATCTAGTTTCCATCCAATGTTGAACATCATCTTCTTTTATCAGTGTAACATTATGAATAACAACTTGAATTTGTCGATCATGAAAATTTCTTTTATAATGAAAATCATTAATATTATTTCCTTGAAATTCCTTATTTAAAGGAATTTCTTTTTCTCGTATTGAAGCATGCATTGGAACGGAATTTTCTTCATACGTTGAACTTGGTAATAATGCCGAAATAATTTTATTTTTATTTTCATAATTTTCTGCTTCGTCTTCATTGAAAATTTTTACCATTAGAAATTGATTCTTTTGATCGTCATTATTATTTTTCTCTGTGAATAAGAAAAATATAATAATTTAAAATTTAACGGATATTGACATTTAAAAATTTTTTTTTTTAAACCTATTTCCGATTCAATTAATAACTCTTTTGGATGATCAGTTTGTCTACGTTTCCTGTAAAAATTCGTATAATTTTCTGAAATATTTACAATTCCTAAATGTCGTGATTGTTGTCTATGGAATATAAAAATTTGATAAATTTTTCATTTAAGAAAGAAAAAAAAATATTTTATTCTACCTTGTAAATGCTATTCTGTATAATTTTGCCAACTTATCTTCAAGCACAGAATATTCTGGAGGACGAAAGTAACCAGATAGAACTGTTAATAGCCAATATCGTCTATCAACAATTGTATAATTTAAATTATTATCATTTTTTGGATTTAACATACAATCATAGCATATTGAATTTGGATCCTATGTAGAAAATATTAAAGTTTGAAAATATTATCACAAAAAAATAATAATTAAAAAGTTTTGAAAAAGTAAATGATATTCAATACTTTTCAGATTTTTTTATATTAACAAGAATCCTCACATTTTCATTTTCAATATAAACTGTTGCAATTACAGTTTCTGTTTTAACAATAACATCTTTTCCTTTATTTAATCCTGTATGAATATTTTTTAAATATTCTGGTGGGCCTTCTCCTGATCCTGTCCAAAAGAAATCATCTAATTTGATTTCTTCTTGTGATTCGGTGGTAATTTCGTCGTATTCTTCAAATAAATTAAAAATAAAAATAAATAAGAAATAAAATTTAAAAAAAAAAACATAAAAAACTTAATTTACGAAATTTAGATCTTTTTTATTCGTAGCATAATGTTTCTATACAATAACAATAAAAGGAACCGAAATATTATTTATGAATAAAATATTAAAAAAAAAAAAGTAAATAGGTTTATTATGCTCCAAATTGATTTTGATATTATTGTTCCTCAAACCTCCAAATCAGAAAAAAAAAACAATTTGAAAACAAAAATTCATTACATTAGGCAAAGGATATATTGCTTTAAATAAGTATATACAATATTTAGGCACTCAAAAATAGTCGCGTGACAAAGAAAGAGTTCAATGATTGATCAAACGGAAAAATTGTATACACAATGCATGGAAACATGTTGATTTGTCAATAATTTATTCCTTATGCGTATACATACATAGATATAGATAATATGACTTATATATTGTATTTGATATTATCTTCCTTTTTTACAAAATATTATCCTTAAACAAAATTATTAAATAATAATTTCATTTATTTAAAAAATTTATTTCATATTCATTTTTCCTGTTAATAAATCGTTAGAAAATCTTTTGTAAAGAACAATTTCGTGGGTCTCACTCATAAACATTTTTTAGTTTCAAAAATAAAATAGTTTCGACTTGAAAATCAGATAGTATGCCTTTAAATTTTTTATAAAATGAAGAAATAATAATAATATGTATTATAAAACTTAACATATTTTGTAAAGAGTTTCAAAGCACATTCTGATTTTCAAGTCGAAACTATTTTACTTTTAAAACTAAAAAATGTTTATGCGGGTAAGGCCCAACTTTAAAACAAAATTATTTTTTGAGTATACAAGTTCTAAAAAACATTTGTAAATTTAGTCCTTTCAAATTAAAAAAAAAAAAAAATTAATAAATAAAATAAAATTCAACTAAACTTCCAGAATAGAACTCTAAATTATTTTATCAAAAAAACACCTACCAAAATTATTCGTAATAAGGTCATCATCAATGACTCGCAATAAACTCTTAATCGAAAAAAAAATTTTTTTTTTGTTTGAATTAACGTAAAAAACTATAACTAATTTGCGTGTATTATGTTTTTTTTTAATTGAAACCAAATTCTATTCTTTTCAAAAAAAAAATTAAATGAACATTCCCAAATGTTAAAACATTGACCCATTCAATGATATTTAAATATTAGATGACATTTGGACCACATCGAATATCATATATGAAACCGGAAATAAAATTCAACCATGCATAACGATAGATATATTGGTCAGGTTTAGGGTGATATATGTATATACATTTTATTTATTTGGTGTTGTTCCTTTTGTAAATGAAATACAATTGCGGTAAAATAGTTTAACATTGTCACAATGGAAATTTTAACATCTTTATAATATAAGAATTTGTTCATGTTAGTTTTTATATTTGAAAAAAAAAAATCTTTTCTAAATTTTTTAAAAATATTTTGAATAAAATTTATAACGAAAAAAAATGAATAAATTACATATAGTTACTTTGTTTACATTTATGTACATACATACCTTGTCCAAGATGTATTGGTAAAGTTAAATCACCAATTACAAAAGATTTCACACAAAAAATTATAATTAGAATTTTTTTAAACATTTTCACTTTATGAATTTTATCCTTTAAAGGATATTTTTTTTTCAATTTTTGATTTTCAAACACGTAATTTAATTTTGATTATTTTTTTTAAAACTGAAAAATTTTTAGATTTGTTTAGCGATTCAACATATTTTTGATTTACTTGTTCCAGTTTATTTTATTGTATATTGTTAATAACACTTTAAATATAAAGTCAATACAGCTCTATCAAATTTCATACTAAATTGATGAATTTCTTTACAGAGACTTTTGTTATAGTCATGTTGTTATAGGTAACTAATAACAACTATAATATAATAAAGCTACATTTAAATTGTAACTACCTTCATGTTGTTTACCTGTGTTCATAGGTGTATATATATTTTTTTTCTATATAATGTACATATAGGCTTAGGCCTTATAAATCATTCAGAAAGCTTTCTATTTAAACGTCCTATATGTATGTTATGTGCTTTCGAATAATTCAAACTCAATAAATTTTAGAAAGCTTCAATTTGTTTTCTTCCTCTCCCACTCACTTACCTGTCTATAAATTATATTTTTGATAATTTTTAAATTTTAAAGGAAAAACAGTAACATTTCTTATAGTCAAAGAGATATTAGTAAAGAAATTTTTTGGTTTCCAAAGTCTATCAAATTATATTTTTTAAGTTTTATTATTTCAAATTATTATAAATTAAGCAATGCCAATTATTTACGACGAACACAGAACAGGTACACCTATTATAAATTTTGCGGAAAAAAAAACTAGAGTAAAATGAATTATATGTAGAACGAATCACGAAAACTATCCGCTCCCTATGGTAATTTTTTTTCAATGGTTCTATTTTTAAAATTCTTGTTTGTTTATAACATAAGGATTTTTTCTATTAGACAATAAAACATAAGTTCCGATTATTAGTTTAGTATTATTAGTTAGATATGAGATATATCTGGTCTTGAGCGGACAGTTTTCGTAGTCCGTACTATAGAATTATATTTTTATTCGAGCAAAATTAACAATTCATTATTGAAAAAATTAATGTTATTGGAAATTTCAAAATTGTAAAAAGTACTTATTAGGATTTCTAAAGAAGGAAAATTATAAAAAAATATAAGAAATTTAGTCCTGTAATTTAAAAGAAACATTCCACAAAATTACGTTTTTTTTTAGCATTTTCAAAATTTCCAGTCTTTATAATAAACTGAATGGTAATTTCTGATAAACTTGATAAACGTACACAGGTAACTGGTTAATTACACGCATCTCGTGAGAGATTTCTAAAAGTAAACTATCCAGTTAACTTGTTAAATTAAAAAATAATTAACACAAAACTCATGTAGGAGTAGGAGTTTTAAAAATTAGATATTCGGAAAATTTCTAAAAAAATTCTATAAAATTATTAAAAAAAAAAAAATTTAAAATGCTTTTTAATTAATCATATACTATATATATATATTTTTGTTTTTATATTTTTTCCTTTCAAAACGTGACATAATTGATAAATTAACAATATAATGCAAAAATTACAATTTTTTTTTAAATATTTTTTTATTATTAAAAAATTTTCAATAGAGTTCTCTAGAATTATAAACGCGTTCTACATACAAATTATAAATTTTAAATAATGAGAACTTTAATGAAAATTTTAAACCAGCCTTTAATTATGTTTTTTTTTAGTTTGTTTTTCATTTTCTACATAAAATCTGTATAATTTGTATTTACAGAAATATGTTAATAGATTTTTTTTTTTATTTTAGAAAAAAAAAGTACATACATGATTGTTAATATAATATTATACCCAAATGGTTAATTTTGATTTATTCTTTTTGATTAAATTTCCTTTTTATTCACATGATTTTGAAAAAAATATATGTATGTAGAATATAAATGTATATATATGTATGTATTTAATAGATATTATAACGAAATTATTTATTTATATTTTTTAAACATATTTATTGTTTTTCAATTACCAAATTTAAAGCATTTTTTTCATAATATTTTTATAATTTTTTAAATTAATATTTAAATATTGCATTTAAAAAATATGTTCATTTGATGAATTATCCGATAAATTATCCGAATTACGTTTTTGAGCTCGTCCAAGTCGTGGACCAAACCATAAACCAGAATTAGCACTTTGGGTTCCAGTACGTTTTTCCATATTTTGAAGATTAGCTAATTTTGACCATTTTCTGTATAATAAATTATCAGATCTTCCAACTCTTGGGAATGGTACTAAACCATATCTTTTTATTTCATATTTTGGTGAATCTTATTTAAAAAAGGAAAAAAAATAATAGGATTAATTAAAATATAAATTGTTGAAATTTTTACAATTTACCTTCATATTCTTCATAAGAATTTGGTATTATTTCCCAATTATCTAAACTTTGATCACTTCTTCCAACTCTTGGAAATGCAAAAAGTCCTTTAATACCTCCTCCTCGACGATTTTTAACCTGTTCTATATCTGTAAAATTTATAATTAGATTTTTTTTTTTCTCTAATTTTATTATGATTTTCTTATTTAACATATTGTGCACATTAATACTTGAAAGATTCCAAAGTCATTTTTGGAATTTGGAAAGAAAAAAAAGTGGATAAAAAACAAATATTGATGATAGAAGCCATTTTAAAAAAAAAAATGAAAAAATGTTCCTCACATTTTGGATAATTGATTTGTTTTTCTAATGAATATTTTTTATAGTTTTTATAAGCCGATTAAACTCAGTTCTAAGAGTCATGGCTTTTTTTATTAAATGAAAAATAATTTTTTACTAAATTTTAGTATATTTTTATGTGAAAATATTCATAATTTTTTTTTATTTTTAATTTACCAGTTGATGAAGATGGTACATAGGAATGTGTGTAAAAATAATTTAACCAATGCAATGGCAAAGTGGCAAAAGAGCCTCTAAATTGAGCACATAGTACAGAAAAACGTATAGTATCCATTAAAATTGATCTTTGACCAAAACGATGAACTAATAATTAAAAAAAAAATTAATAATTAAAAATAAATAAAAATATTTAAAATTTATTATTTGAATTTTAAATCGTTTTTCTTATAAGTAATAAAATTATGTGTAGGTTTATAGAATTCGAAATTAAGATATTTCATCACATGAAAAAATCCCTAAACGTTTTTTTTTTTTTGTTTTATGAAACAAATGCTAATTAAATTTTATAAAATTTTTGTTATTCTCAAATTAAAGTTTAATTAATAAAATTAATCCATTTTGAATATCACAATTTAGTTTTAACTTGTATTTTAATTCCATCATCTAAAATTTTTGTGGTTTTTTTCTTTTTTTCTTTTTTAAATTTAGAAATTTTTACAAAACTCACCATCTCTTGTTGCACAAACGTTAAATGAAACTAAAACAATAATAAAACAGCACAAAAGTATATTAGACGATGAATTCATTTTAACCATTCTAATTTTTTTAATTTTTAATTGAAATTAAAAAAAAAAATGTTAATAAAATAATTTTCTTTTAAATTTTGTATTGAATATTTTTTACAATTTCTTATATGTTATTCTACAACTTGTTGATTGGTAGACTTCTACAAAATTTATGTGACTATCTAACAAGTTTCCATCCTTTTTATAGATAAAATTTAGGGATTAGATTCAATTTCGACCCCTACGATGCGATAAATGTGTTTCTATTCGTTTTTGCCTCTAATAAAAAAGAAGAAAAAAAAAAGGAAAAACTAAAAATAAAATAAAGATTTACGCATGTCTTTTTAATGGCTTTTCTTATACGTAAATAATAGGTAGAATATCCAAGAGGATTTTTATAGATATTTAGAGTATATTTATAACAAAAAATAGCAAGAGTTTTTTTATTCATAAAAATTTAAATAAGAAGAAAAAAACGTTTTAATTTAATTCAGATTTTTAGTATAGTATATCGCATTGTCTCGAAATTGAAAAAAATATACATATTTGTATGTACTTTACGAAAGTAAAACTTTGATACCAACAAGGATCTAGAAATCCAGTCGACATTGTAGGTGTATTGTATTATGTATATGAAGATAAATTTTTTTGGTCATCATAAGACTTAAGTACAAGTAAGAAATTAAAAAACAAAATTATAATATTGAAAAGTATAGCCTATGGGTAACATTTTTATTTCTTGTTGAAAAATTTTTTAACTGTATAAATACTTAACTATCATAATATTAACAGAATATTCCATTTTTAAATCAAAAAATTTTAAGATATTATTTTCTTCAATTAAATTTTTTTCCAAAGAAAATAAACAATTTATATTATGGATTTCCGCAAACTTCATAGAAATACAAATAAAACAATTAACATACGAGTTTGTTAACAGGCAAACCCAAATTATGTACATACATATATTGTACATGTACATTGATGACTTTTCATGGATTGGATCACCTTGAAATTGTTTTAAATAGAACGTAACAAAAATATGTATTCAAAAACTGGATTCACAATAAATTTTATTCTAGTAGAACAAAAAATTTTTTGAGGGTGAAAAATTAATATACAACTCATTTTTATTTTAATTTTTCGCATTTATTTTTAAAATAGAAACAATTTTTTACTCCTTCACTCAGAAACATAACATTTAAATAATAACGAAAATCAATCTTATAATTATTTAAAGCCAACCCGAAATCATTCGCCCTGTTACAGTAGATCTACCTCTGTCACCACCAGCTGCAGCTGAACTTTGACCTGGTCGTGATGGTGCTGCTCTAGCAGGTGGTGGTTTTTTATCAGCTGGTTTAGCTCCAGTTTTTGGATCTGCAGGCTTATCAGCTGGTTTATCAGATGGCTTGTCTGCCGGCTTTGAATCCCCTGGCTTGTCAGCCGGTTTATCTCCTGGTTTGTTTTCTGGTTTTGAATTCCCTGGCTTGTCAGCCGGTTTATCTGAAGGTTTGTCCGATGGTTTATCTCCGGGTTTGCCTTCTGGTTTCGATGCTTCAGGAGCTGTTGGTGCTGCTTTAGAATCTGTTGGAGGTGCTCCAGGAGCTGTTGGTGCTTTTCCCTTAGCCGCTTCACTTGATGCTGGAGGTGGTGGTCCACTTGTATTTGAAGGAGCTGGAGCTACTGGTGCAGATGGTTTTGCTGCTGGTGCAGTCGGTTTAGCTGAAGCATCTGGAGGTTTATTTTCACCGGGCTTGACCGGCGCTGGTGATTTCGATGCTGCCAGAGCTGATTTTGTCGTTCCCTGAGAAACATGATTAACATAACAAAATAATTTCAATTCATATTAATATGTAATTTTAATACATACAGAAACTCCAGATTCAGACGGTTTCTCACCACCTTTACTCTCCTTTTCATTTATTGTCTGTACACTTGGCATTTCCTCACGTTTACTAAGGGCCTTTGACATGAATTTCACGTATGCCACACGAGTTGTTGGAGTAACGCCACTCAATTTCGGATTCATTTCTATAAAGTTTTGATTTATCATTTAAATACATTTTTTTTCAATGTCAAATAAACAATAAATTTGAATTTCAATCTTACCAACAAGTTTATCTTGATCAAGGTTAAGGCCTGCATTCGCTTCTTGAATGATTTGTCGACGTAAACTTCGTTGACTTCTTCTCATTGTTGAAGATTTTGTCGAACCAATAGGATTTTGATTAATTGTATTTTTTCTAGCAATTGCATTCCAATCTTTATTTTTATCTTTTCTATTATTTAAAAAAACATATACAAATTTAAATAACACAGCGAAAATTTAAATTATAATTTTTTTTTTTTATTACCCTTTTATTGTTCCAGAACGTTTACCAATAACTTTCGCAATTGAACTAAACACATCCTGTGTTCCTCCTTCAGTATCTTTCTTAATTTCATTCATTAAATTTTCAACCATACCAATTTGGAAATCTTTCATAATTCGTCTTTCCATAACTTTACCTTTCTTAGTACCTAAAGTTATTTTTGAAAATTAATAAAATTTGATATATTTTTCTTAAAATTAATTTTACAAGAAATTTCATATTAAAAAATCTAATTAAATTTTATTTTATTTACCTGCTCTTTGTTTTTTATCAATATCTGGTACTTTCATATTATTTTGATTAAATATATCAAGTAATTCGAAACGTAATGTACTAATATCTTGACGTACTTCAATGATGTCATCTTCAGTTATACCAAAATCATCTCGTTTTCTTTGTTCAGCTGTAACATATCGACGCACCAGGAGTCTCATCACTTTATCATGTAATGCTAGAGCTTTTTCTTTTGTTTTTTTCTAAAGATTTATATAAAAATAATATAATAGAATTCCACAAAAGATTAAACAGAAATACATTGTAAATATAGATATAGAAGTATGTATGTATATATTGTACAAAAAAATTAGCATAACACCAGTAAGGTGTCTCAAGTAAATTAATTTTAAATTACAGCACATTTTTATTCATTTCTTTATTTTCTAGGAAATTATAGATTTTCTTTTCTTTTTATCACAAAAAAAAAAAAAAAAAATTTAAAAAAAATTAAAATACGAAGGTTTAATACGAAACGAGTGATAATGATATATAACATCATAAACCCCACCTTCGCATTATATTTAATTTTGTATTTTGTTTTTCTATAAAGTGAATAAATTATGTATAAAATGTATTTTATTGCAGGCTAAGAAACTACATATATAGTACCAGTAATACAAAAACAAATATATTTTCTATATATGTATTCACTTTGATAGTATGTAGTATCTGATTTTGATGGTTAGTGGATGGAATTTAAAAGAAATCAAAAACTCAATGATTTTCCGTGAAGGTAAATTTTTAAGAAAATATTCAAAAATCGAAAGAAGAAAAAAAATTGATATTCTAGATATTACTCCATAAAAATAAATTTAAACTTACAATTATACTCTTTGTTCGTTTTCTTGTTTGTCCTAATGATTTTTTTAATAATTTAACTGATGGGCATAAATTAAATGGTGGTGGAACAGTTCCACCATCTTCAAAATAACTCATCCATAATTGTGCTCTTGCAAATTTCCATTCAATATCGGATCTTTCAGAGATTATTTGATATGAATTTGACATCATAGCGATAAGCATATTAAGTAATACAATAATATTTATTACACTGTATGATCCGAACATAAGTAAGGCCCAGAAACGTGTAAAACTTTTTATTCCAGCTAAATCGAATGATACTAAATCGACAAGACCGAATGATGCCCAAAAAAGTGATTGTGAAGTTTCAAAAAGGCTATATAATTTTAAAAAAAATAAAAATAAAAAATTAAATTTATTAGAAATTTTTTAATTAATGAATTGAAAAACTTTTTTTATTTTTTATTTACTTTGAAAATCTTCTCCAAATTGTACATGCTTTCTCTTGTTCATCAAAATCAGGTATTTCAGGATTTAAATGATAACATTTATTCTTTTCCAATACAGAATAATACCATAATAATTGATTGAGACCACATCCAAATGCAAAAAGCACCAATGTATAAATAAAGAAGAATTTTATAATATCAATAACCATTCGTCCAAGTGATACTTGTAATGGTCCTAAATGTGGATTTATTGAAAATATATGAACTAATTTTAAAAATGAAAATATCATTGCTGCCGCAAATGCACCCTCAGCTAATAACATCGGATCAATCATATGCCAATTTTCTCTTGGAAAATACGGATCTATACCACGATACCATAAATCTCTCTAAGAAAATTTAAAAAAAAAAAAAAAACAGCTTTTAAAAAAAACGATAAATAAGCATATTTTTTTTTCAATTTACATGCACTATTATCCAAGCCGTCGTTCGACAAAGTATCCAAGTAACATAAAACATATTCGATATAAAATCAACAACATTCCATAAATCACATATATATTCCAATAATCCGTCAGAGTACAACGCTTGTATTTCACCAAATATCAAACCTAAATATTTATTAATAATTTTTAAAATAGTAGTAATTTATTTATTCAAAAAAAAAAAAATTACAAACTTACTGAAAACATATAAAATAATAAAACATTCAATTGGTCCTGGGAATGATCCTCTTTCATGTTTCTTCCAATCGTCTAAAATTTCTAACATCCATGGTAAACCTATTATTTCCAAAGCTAATTGTTCAATTCTTTGTGATGCAGCACCCAAAAGCACTAAAAATGTAGAAAAAAACATATTTATTTGTGCAGAGAATTAAATATTGAAAATATTTTTTTTTAATTCCAAATACACTTGAATTTCAATAAAGCAGATTTTATGTATTTAAAAAAAAAAAAAGAAAAACTTACTTAAGAAAAAAGCATAACTTGCCGAATGACAAATAAATTTAACAAATGGCTTTTTCATAAATTGTCCCATTTCAGAATCTGGTGCCATTATATAATTCATACTATAAACCGGAAACATACAACCTAATTTTCCAACATCCATTAATTGTTGTGGTATTGTTTTACGTCGAAATCCTGGTAAACCATCATACCAAATAGCACCTAATAATTGTTGTACATTTGGATGTGCAACAAACTGTGTAATTATTAAAGAAAATTTATTAATAAATTGAACATATACACATATGTGTATTGAAATTTTTAAGATATTCAAAGAATATATAGATACTTACACCCTTTTGTTTATATTTGATAGCTAATTTTAAACGATCTAAAGTTTGACGTTCACCAGGAAACCAAATATCTAAACTTGCTTCATGATTAAAATTTAACATCACTTCTAATTCTAATGATGTTCTTGCATGATCTAGAAGTGATGTTGAAAATTCTTGGACATTTTGTCTCATTTCCTTTAAAAATTACAAACAATCAATAACAACAACAAAAATATAAATATTTCTTAAATTTTCTTAAATTTCAATCTTAAATATAAAATAATAAAAAATTACCGTATAATCAGCTCGAAATTCTGATTCCATAAATTGTAAACGTTTCAATTCCCATGATAATTCAAATGCTGTTAAAATTGGATCTCTAGAGCTTAATGCAATCACAGAACTAGCTGATAATGCACGATATGCATTTATTCGAGATTGTGAATGTCGCAAGGTATCCGTTTCAGATGATTTAACGCATTCATCACAACCGCACCTATAAATTGTTTTTTTTTATTTTTATTTTTTTTTTTCATTAATTTTAATAACTTTTTTCAAAATAGGGATATTCATCTATTAGTCTCTGACATTACATGTCTGATTTTATTACGTAAAGGATATCCAATAATACTTAATAATTTTCAAAAATCTTAACACTTTATGATCAAAATAAATTTTATGTAAGTATTGATTGAATATTATTTTTAATTCTAAATCAAATTTTCACACTTTAAATTACATAATTGATGAGACTTATAAATTAAATTTATTTTTTTTTATGTATGTATGTACATATGTACTCACTTTACATCATGAGGCACTGGTAAGGAAGCTCCACGATCCAAAAGAATTTTTAAAATTTCATAATTATTACGATGACCAGCCAATATTAATGGTGTTATATCTGGAGTGAAAGTTGACTGAGACTTATCGATAGCTTCCCAGCTCTTTGAAAATAAAAAAGATATACATACATATATATATATATATATATATATATATATATATTTAAATTACAATATAAAAACAAAAATTATTACAATAATAATAAAATTAAATTATAAAAATATTTTCTTGAACACTTACATAAGGTTCACCATCTTTATGATTTTCTTCCTCCCATTGTAATAATTGTTCTACAGCTTCAACATATTCTTCGGATATGGCATGTAATAGTGCATCCTATAATTTTAATTGTACAATTTAAAAAAAAAAATAAATAAATAAAACAATAAAAAAAGTAAATTATTTATTTTTGAGCATTATTTACTTTAACAGAGATTCCTTCTTCCAATAATAAAGCTATAAGATCAGAATTTTCATTTTCAATAGCAGCAATAAGTGCAGATCTATTCAATGGATCAACGCAATTTATATTGAATTCTTTTGTATCGCGATATTCTTGAATAACTCTAAATTGAAAACATAAAGTTAAACATATTTCTTACAAAATTACCTAAATTTTAAATATATATATATATACATATATACCTTCTTACTGTTGCACAATCACCTCTTTCAGCTGCTAATAAAAAATGTTTTTCAGTATCTGTTAGGATATATTCATCCGACCATCCAATATCATATTGTTCAATTCCTTTTTCTTCATCTACATTAGATTTTGCTTCATTTTGAACTAAATTTTCTTGTGATTCAGTTTTAACCATTTTGTATTTTAGTGGGTTTTTTTTTTCAAAGTTTTAATTACTCAATCTAAGTAAAAAAAAAATAAAGAAATAAAACAACAGAAAAAGGCAATACATTTTAATTTTTAGTTACATACTATATGTGTGTTTTTTCTTTAAATTATGTTTAGTAAAAAATATCTATGATCTGTTATTTTTTTGAATCTATTTCTACCGAAGTTTAAAAGAAGTCAGTAAAGGAAATTTTAAAAAAATAAAATATTATGTGAACCATTTAAAAATTTTTTGTTAAATTTATATTTTCTAAAAAATTCGTGCACTTTATTTTTTTATTAATTTACACCTAACTTAAACTCATACCCAAAATAGAAATAATTACACCTACATACAAAATGAAGACTTCAAGATAAAACTTACTCTTAAAATTTTTTCCAAGTTTTGTTTTTTTACAATAAACCAAATTTTAAGTTACTCAACATAATATTCAGTCTATTTGAATTAGTTTTAGTTTTAAATAACACTTAGTAGTTTTGCAGTACTACTTTCACTTTGCAATTAAATATTTTAATTACTTTTTTTTTACACAATATTTTTCAATTTAAACTTTCGTAATCCTGTTTTATGTATTTTGTAATATTTAATATATGTAGAAAGTACACGGATAAAGGATATTAAAGCTTCCTTTCCAGTGCCTTTTTTAATAGCCAATAACCAAAAATATGAATTTCCTACTTTCCCTTCCAAACTTAGTGTATACGGAATGGAA
Organism: Bombylius discolor; assembly: GCA_939192795.1. Taxonomy (NCBI): domain Eukaryota; kingdom Metazoa; phylum Arthropoda; class Insecta; order Diptera; family Bombyliidae; genus Bombylius; species Bombylius discolor. The sequence continues at coordinate 11,846,471 of OW584241.1, read as the reverse complement.
ATTCAGGAAAAACTGAATAAAATTTGCAATTCGCTTCCGATATACATTACTAATCACATTAGTAAAAATATCAATATATTGACTAAAATTACATAAACGGCTGTAATTTAAAAACCAAATAATAAAGTGATATAAAAAAAAATAACGTAGAAAAAGGGAGAAATAAAAAAAAACATAAAAGCCATAAACTTTAGAACTTGGAATACATTGCCTTCAGAATAGTGTTAATTCAAGAACACGTTGTTGGAAATATTTAATGCATTACAAATCACGTGAATGAAAGACAAAAAAAAACCCTAAGAAAACGAAAAAAATAAATGAAATCAATAGACATTTTTTAATTGAAACCTTAAAAAAATAACGAATAAATTGTCGGTAGTCGCGGATATAAATTTTATCATTGAAAATTTTAATGACAATGGCATTGATTTCGATAAATAGAAAGTGATTAAAATATTTTCACTTGTAATCCTACAATAATCAATGTCATTGTTTCGAACTTAAAATAAAATAAAATGCGCATATGATTTTCCCAATATTAATTACTAAATTCTTAAATAAGAATAAAATAGATGAAAATTTTTCTAAGAAATTGACAAATCCTTGACTTTTCTTTAACATTAGAATTTTTAAATTTTCATTAACAAGGATATAACCATTAATAATGGGTATCCCTTTCAATACAAATTGTCTTAGCTGCAGGGAAGCCAATGAGAGAGAAACCCTCACCCACTATCTTTGCAACTGTCCGGCACTTGGCAGGGCAACGTTCCAGTCAATGGGGAGCTTCTTCTTCAAGGACATTGGTGAAATAGTAAAAGTCACGGTAAGGTTACGCGAGGTGTGGTATTAAAACGGCATTCTCAGTGCTAATTGGGTCTTCGAAAGATTTCAAAAACTATCACACCGACCAACCAATCATTAATAATTTTGAAGTCATTTTACATCTTTATTTTACCTCTAAATTCAATTCTTCTAACTAAATTTGTTTTTTCTTTAAAATCTAAATTTTCAAAACAAATTAAATAAATGTTAAATTTTAAACATTTTCGATATAAATTTCCTTACTAAAATATTCCAGGTAATAGATAATTTTTGCTTTTTCAATATTTAAATCAATGAAACAACTCATAAAGCCATACATGGAACACTTTTATTGTCAAAAACAAAGAATAAAAAAAATTTTGATAAACAAAGAACCACTAAAAAAACAAAAAAATAATCCAAAACTAAGTTTTCCTTTTATTTTATTTATTTTCCTGTTTTATATGTACATATGTAGTCGTATAATAAAAAAAAAAAGTTTAAACATTTAGAATGCTTTCCCAAAAATTATGAAAAAACAACATTTTCATACATTAGTATTACTTTGTACGTACATTCGTTTTGTTTGTTTGAATAATAAATATTTAAGAATTTTTTTTTCTTAATGTTTTTTTTTATTTTTAAAATATATACAATATTTAATTATGTATACATAAGTATTTATTAGTTACTTATTTGTTGTTGTTTTTTTTTTTCTTATTTATTTACTTGTATATTTATCTTTAAATTAATTGACTATCCTCTAGGAAAATGTTTTTTCTACAATTTTATTTTGAGGAAGCTGCACAAAAATAATATGTACATGTATTCGTAATAGTCTTTTGTCTTTGATTTGAAAAAAATCTTTTCAATTTTTTGGATAAATTCATAAATTTTCATAATTTAATTCATTTTCAAATTTTTTAATTCTAATTAATAACAAGAAAAAAAAACATTTTTTTTACATTAACCGTAAATTTTTTTAAAATTTGTGATAAGTATAGACAGTTTAAAAAATATCCACAGATTTGTATTTTCTAAGTTTCAATTAAAAAAAAAACAAATTTCAAAAAAATGAATTATTAACATAAAATTTTGAATTGACGAATGTAGGGTTAAAAATTTTAAAATATTTTTTTTTTCTTTGTTTCATTTTTTTTTGTTTTTTGTTTTTTTAAATTAATTATATAATAATCTACATATTTAAATTCTCTTTATTTTTGCTACCGCTCTTGTGTCCGCTTTTCTTTGGTGATGCAATGTCGCTCCCAATCTGTAATAATACAATTAGAGAAAAACATACTTGAGCCACGCAATCAATATTACATTGTATACTCAGTCCAATAAACAAAATTATCTAATTCCTTTATTTGATGGACCAACGATTGCTAAGGGTACACCTCACAAAGCGACCGTTTAATGCTACAATCAAGTGTTAACGGAAAACCGCAATTAACACTTGAAATCTACTGACAGAACACCATATCAAGTAGATAGCCCAGGAGAACACCATCCTGCGCAATTCACAAACACATTACTACGGTCCATCAAATACTTTAAAATTCATATATTATATATATAACAAATTATCAATTCTAAACCGAGTATACAAGTCACTTATTAATTAACAATAATATCAAAAATTTACATGGAATTCCACATACTTCAAAAATATATAAATATATGTTTATCTTCAATCAATTCAATAACATGCAAATATAACATAATTAAATAGCTCAGTGAGAAAACTCACCTTATAAAATTATCGTCCTTTCTCCTATAATAATAATTTCGTTTATTTATTAACACACGTATATGTATATTTATCTCACTACTATAATAAATTTATATTAAAATCTTCAATAATATCTTGGTTTATATATATTTTTTTAATTATTTTAATACCAAACACTTTAACACTATAAAATTATTTTTGATCCTTCTGCTATCGCTGTCTGAACTAAAAATGATTGTGAAACGATATTTTAGTTTTACTTTTTCTCTAGTTTACCTCCTTTTTTTTTTTGTATTCATGTAATTTCAAAGATATACATACAACAACATATTGTGTATGCAGTTTAAACAAGGACATATGGATGCAATTATAGTTTTCTCGATCCTAAATACATATACTAAATATCATTTAAAAGAAAATACCCATATTTTCTTTGTCAATATATTGAATTAGGTTTTAGACTGTGTATATTAAAAACAAACTACGTTGTCGCCTTATTTAAAGGATTTGCATATAACAAAAGTAAAGATTTCGTTAGAAATAAAAGGATAGGAATTCCATTATATTAGATGTAATTTATTATTTCAAAATCTTAAAAATATATTTAAATGTTACATATACTATACTTGAAAATATTTATAAAATATAAAAGAGAACATTTTCTTATTTTTTTTTTTTTTTTGTGTTTAAAGAAAAATATTTGAAAAAATAGGAAATGTGTACATAAAAATAAAACGCAATAAAGGCCCTTTTTATTTTTGTCTTACATTCGGCCATCCTGTTTGCAGCTCGTCTCGAGTTGCTTATCCTCTTCATCTTCGTTTTCACTTGGAGAAAGTACTACTTCATCGTCTCCACTATCACTGGCAGTTTCATCTGATATTGTTCCAGGTGTACACCAAGGTCTCATTCTATCTACTGCAACAATTCGTTCATATTTAGCCTTATTCCTTGTACGATGAGAACCATGCATATCTCTTACAATGTATCTATCATTAGGTAAAACTGTTTTAACTACCATCGGCCCACTATATGGAGGCAATAATTTTCTGCTGGTACTTAAAGCTTGTTCATTTTTCTCTATAAGGACTAGGTCACCTTCTTTGTATTTTCGTGGTTTCTTACGTTTTCGGTCAAAATTTTGTTTTTGTTTTTCTTGATTTTCTTTTATATTGGCAGCTGCTTTTTCTCTTTCTGATAATAGATCACTTATTACTCGTGATGTTTGTTCAATTTCATCAACTAATATCGTATCACTACCTCCTCTTGGTTTGTATCCAAAAAGTAATTCACTTGGCGTCTTATTTGTTGTCTTATTTATGACATTATTTATTGAGAATTGTACTAGTTGTACATTTTCGTCCCATCTATTTTCTTCTAGAGTACTAGTCATCAACACACTTAAGATTGATCTGTTTAGTCTTTCAACTTGACCATTTGCTCTTGGCGTAGCTACAGCGTTTCTAACATGTTTGATATTATTTTGTTGACAAAATCTGGAAAATTCTTTTGATGTGAAAGAACTGCCTTGATCAGATATAACAACCTTAGGTACTCCATATATAGGAAATAAATCTTTGAAATAATTGATGACGAATTTCGTTTTAGTGGATTTTACTGCTTTAATAAACACAAACTTTGTAAAAGCGTCTATAATAGCAATGATGTACAAATTCCCTCTTCTACTTTTAGGAAAAGGTCCCAAATGATCAATATGAACAGTTTTCATCGGTTCAGAATCTTTTGGTATAGGATGTAAATAACCTTCTTTCTTTCCTGAAACATGTTTATTATATAAGCATCGGATACAACAGGATATATACTTTTGCACATATTCTCGCATTCGAGGAAACCAGTAATGTTCACACAGTCTATAAAGTGTCTTTTCTAAAGCGAAATGACCTAGTTCATCATGTGCAGCTCTAACCACTTGCTGTCTCATGCCACGAGGTACAACCCATTGTATTCCTCTGGCTGTAATTCGATAAACACGTCCATCTCGAAGTGCATAATTTTTATAAATGTTCTTTTCATAATTAGTAGTAGGTGGTCGAGACAAAATTTTTTGAATTTCTTTAATTTTTGTGTCAGTCAATTGACCTGCTAGTACCCAATCAGCTTGGTCTATATGCATGACTATTTCGACATTTTCTTGATTTGAAGGATTTCGACTTAATGCGTCACATGTTTCATACGATTACCTGGTCTATACTTGACATCAAAAGTAAATTCTTGTAATTGAAGCCACCACCTAGCTATTCTCGGTAAAATTTGCTTCTTTTCACTCGTTGCCTTTAAAGCATTACAATCAGTAATGACAGTAAATTTCGTTCCAAATAAATATGCACGAAATTTCTTTAACGTTTCTACTACAGCTAAAGTTTCTAACTCGTACGAATGAAATTTATTTTCTAGATCTGAGGTTTGTCTACTGAAATAAGCAACAGGATGAAGTCTTTCGTCTTCTTGATATTGGAGCAATATACCCGCTAGACCTAATGAACTAGCATCTGTATGGACTTCAGTGATTGCTTCAGGATTGAACAAAGCTAACACAGGTCTTTCGACTAATATCGTTTGCAATTGTTTAAATGATTTATCTTCCTTTTCAGTCCATTTCCAAGGAGTACTTTTTCTTAAGAGCATTGTAAGAGGTCGTGCTATGATAGCATAATCTTTAACAAAATGACGAAAATAGCCCGTTAAACCTAAAAATTGGCGAATATTTCGTACTGATTTTGGTGTCTGAAATTCTTTTACAGCCTTTACTTTATCACAACCTGGTTTCACCTTTCCTTCTCCAATTTCAAAACCCAGGAATGTAATTGAAGTCATTAAAAATGAACATTTCTTCAAATTTAGTGTCAATCCTTCTTCTCGAAATATTTGTAACACTTTTTGAAGGTCATCTAGTGCTTCAGAAACAGTTTTAGCATGTAACAACACATCGTCTAGATAAACTGCTGCTAAGTCTTGTACGGGTCCCAAAACTTTATTCATAAAGCGTTGAAACGTTCTTGGTGCATTGGTTAGTCCAAAAGGCATACGATTATATTCAAACTGACCAGCTGGTGTTACGAATGATGTGTATCGTTTCGATTCTTCCGCCATTGGTATCTGATAGTACCCAGAACGCAAATCTAAACTTGTAAAATAAATACCACCTTGAAGTCGGTCAATTTGGTCGTCAATTCGAGGTAGTGGATGATTATCTTTAACCGTTAATGAATTTAACTTTCTATAGTCAATACATAATCTTTGTTCACCATTCTTTTTTTGAACTAAAACAACTGGTGAAGAATAATTTGAATTTGACTCTCTGGCTATGTTATTTGTCAATAATTCATCAACAATTTCTTTCACTGTTTCTTGTTCCGATCTTGCCATACGATACGGTCGATAAGAAAATGGAATATCATCCTTTAGTTGTATTTCCATTTGTGCTGTTTTAGCACAACCTAGTTCATTTACAGTCTGAGCAATACAATCTCTATATTTTGTTAATAGTTTAAATAAAATTTGTTTATCCTCATTTGAAACTTGTCCAACATTTACATCTTCAAAACACAATTCAGATAAATCTTTATTGTTAATAGTTAGAACTTGTTCAGTATGTATTTTGCTTTCTTTACACGGCCATGCTCGTGCGACTGTTTCTCCTTTTTTTATTATTATATCTTGGTCAGAAACATTAAAGAACGGAACAAAAGAAAAATGATTTTCATCGATACATAAAATAGTTCGAGGAACACATGATTCACGCCCTTCTTGAGGACGAATACTAGCTTCAACATAGGCATCTCCTATGTATTTATCACTAAAAACTTTAATTGAACTCATGTGATTAGCTGGGACAATACATTTTTCTGTAGCACGTAATACTGTTTTAGTAAATTCTTGATCAATATCGATTTTAGCTATATCATTGATCGAACTATTTTCACTAAACTGTAAAATTTCGTTAGTTTTAATAACTGTGACTTGTGGTAATTCAGTGAATGTTCTACCAATAATAACAGGAATGTCTTGATTTTCATCAGAAACCACAATCGCTTTAATTTGTGCTTCTGTCTCATCAACTTTAAGTGTTAAAATTGTAGAGCCCAAACTAATTGTTTTACTATTACCATAGCCACGTAAAATAACTTGATCTTCAGAATTGATTTTCAGATTTAATCGTTCAACTTCACTGAAAGTAATTATTGTACAGGAACTACCAAAATCTATGTATGCTTTAGATGGAATATTATTGATTGTGATGTCTTTATAGTATTTTTTATTGAAATTATCTGAGTGGTCCATTTCTAGTCATGCTACCGTTTTATTTTGATTTATTTTCTTTCTAAAACAATTGGATTCATCATGATTTCGATTACCACAGAATTTACAACGTTTTTCTTGCTGTTTTTCTGGACATTTATTAGCGTAATGTCCAACTTTTCTACAGTTAAAACAAGTTAAAGTAGATGAATTTTGCTGATTTTTCTTTCTATTATCTTTGAAACGATCATAATTTTTATAATTGGGTTTAACACGTGAAAATTGTTGAGAAGATGATGGCAAAGAATTCAGTGAACTTAAATATTGATACAAAATTTCAGGTGTTTTATATCGACCTGCTTTTGCTCCCGTTTTAACTATGTGGTCATCAATTCCCCCTATAATACATGACACTGCATTTGATCCCTTAATGTCACAAGCATTCAGTAATGCTACTTTTTCATAATAATATTTCGCATAGGATTCATCTGGTCGTTTTCTACGACGCATCATTTCTGTCAACAGGTCATGATATTCTTTTGTAGAAGGAAATGCTTCTTGTAATTTTTCTTTCCACTCTAGCCATGTAAACTTCAAAGTACTTAACCCTTTATACCATACTTCCGCCAAACCTCTTAATTTTGAAAGAGAAAAATATATTGTCGCATCTTCCGACCATTGAAAAATGTCCCGTAGTTCATCTACTTTCTTACACCAAATTACTGAACTTTGATTATTATCATCGGGATTAAAAATTGGTACTGCATCCCCTTTAAAAGTAATATTTTGTTGTCTTGTGGTGGTTCTTTCCACAAGAGAAGTAATGGCATTGGTAAACCTATCTAAAGACTCAAAAGTGCTTGTCGAATCTCTTTTTGTATATCTATCTTCATCTGTAGATGATTTTGATCTACTGCGATCATGACGACGATGGTATCTATTACGTTTACCCATGACAGTACTTTAAAATTAATATCTAACAAAACAAGGTAAAGAAAACACAAAACTAAATTATATTATTTCAGCCAATATCGTCACTAAAAATTTATTTGTAAACACAGACCAAAGAGAACAAGAGAAGGCAGAAATTAACGAATTATAAAAAATAACGAATATTATTTTCCAATAATTTTTTTTTTAATATATTTTGATAAATATGTCTAAATAAAAAAAAAAATGTAAAAAAAATAAATATGTGTATGTATAAAACGCATGCAAAATTTTTTTTTTTTTTCTTTTTTGTAAAATTTCCTTTATCAATTTATTAAATTTCATTATGTATTTCCGATTTTCATGTATATGAAAATTCACTTCAAAACACGAGAACGCCACATTACATCACATTTTTTCTTAACAGGACACAAAAGCGAGCAACATTTTTAATTTTTATTTTATAAAACAAATCTATGAGGTATATCCCACTTCTGATAAATATTGTAGGGTTAAAAATTTTAAAATATTTTTTTTTTCTTTGTTTCATTTTTTTTTGTTTTTTGTTTTTTTAAATTAATTATATAATAATCTACATATTTAAATTCTCTTTATTTTTGCTACCGCTCTTGTGTCCGCTTTTCTTTGGTGATGCAATGTCGCTCCCAATCTGTAATAATACAATTAGAGAAAAACATACTTGAGCCACGCAATCAATATTACATTGTATACTCAGTCCAATAAACAAAATTATCTAATTCCTTTATTTGATGGACCAACGATTGCTAAGGGTACACCTCACAAAGCGACCGTTTAATGCTACAATCAAGTGTTAACGGAAAACCGCAATTAACACTTGAAATCTACTGACAGAACACCATATCAAGTAGATAGCCCAGGAGAACACCATCCTGCGCAATTCACAAACACATTACTACGGTCCATCAAATACTTTAAAATTCATATATTATATATATAACAAATTATCAATTCTAAACCGAGTATACAAGTCACTTATTAATTAACAATAATATCAAAAATTTACATGGAATTCCACATACTTCAAAAATATATAAATATATGTTTATCTTCAATCAATTCAATAACATGCAAATATAACATAATTAAATAGCTCAGTGAGAAAACTCACCTTATAAAATTATCGTCCTTTCTCCTATAATAATAATTTCGTTTATTTATTAACACACGTATATGTATATTTATCTCACTACTATAATAAATTTATATTAAAATCTTCAATAATATCTTGGTTTATATATATTTTTTTAATTATTTTAATACCAAACACTTTAACACTATAAAATTATTTTTGATCCTTCTGCTATCGCTGTCTGAACTAAAAATGATTGTGAAACGATATTTTAGTTTTACTTTTTCTCTAGTTTACCTCCTTTTTTTTTTTGTATTCATGTAATTTCAAAGATATACATACAACAACATATTGTGTATGCAGTTTAAACAAGGACATATGGATGCAATTATAGTTTTCTCGATCCTAAATACATATACTAAATATCATTTAAAAGAAAATACCCATATTTTCTTTGTCAATATATTGAATTAGGTTTTAGACTGTGTATATTAAAAACAAACTACGTTGTCGCCTTATTTAAAGGATTTGCATATAACAAAAGTAAAGATTTCGTTAGAAATAAAAGGATAGGAATTCCATTATATTAGATGTAATTTATTATTTCAAAATCTTAAAAATATATTTAAATGTTACATATACTATACTTGAAAATATTTATAAAATATAAAAGAGAACATTTTCTTATTTTTTTTTTTTTTTTGTGTTTAAAGAAAAATATTTGAAAAAATAGGAAATGTGTACATAAAAATAAAACGCAATAAAGGCCCTTTTTATTTTTGTCTTACACGAAAATAAAAATCAGTTTTCAGTTTTTAATTTTTTATTCCTTATTACTTTTTTTCAAAAAAAATATAAATACGCAGGATCACCTGTAGATTCAAGTGTCTAATGATTTTATAATTATATCTAAATAAATATGTAGTTGTTTTTAAATTGCGATTCTCCAAATGTTTAGAATAGATTCATTATTATTTTTTGTTAATCATTATTTAAAAATATTTTTGTGCTTTTATTTATTTTCAAATAAAAATTCTATGTACATATTCATTTGTGTCCCACACCTACCATTAAAATACATTCAAGAATACATACATACATTTTCATGGTATCAAATGATGATGTCAGGAATGTGTATACTCTTATAATTTGTATTACATGAGAAAAAGGATAGTAGAATTTCATAATATCCTTATTAGTTATTTATATATTTTTGTTCAGTGAGGAACTATACAATGTGACGGTTATGAAATATAAGAAAAAAATAATTTTTTCATCATTATTATTAATTTTATTTGCTTAAATAATAAATAATTACCTTTTTTTCGATATGCTTTTTATTAAAAATCACTGCAAATTCAATTTTCGTGTATTGTACTAATATGGATACATATGGACTAATTGCCTACATATTGAAATAATATGTATTTACAAAAGACATTTAAAACCGAATTTATAAATAATTTTTATAAAATAATTTATTTGTATTTTTAATGAAAATAAATAAAATATAACAAACAACAACAAAAATGCATAGAGTTTTAAGTTATCAAACCGCAATGAGGGGAGGAGATTCGATCAGAGAATATGTAACAAAAAGGACTTGTGTTAGTTTGGTATTATCAATTGCATTTTTTACATTAATTTCTGGTAAGTGAAAATGATGATTTATGATAAATATCTTCTTTTTTTTTGATAAAATTTAAAATATTAATGGTCAATAAAATAATGTAGAGGATAACAGTAATTACAATTTTTTATTGTATGATATAAACAATAATAGATATATAGATACTAGTATGTGGTGTACTCATTCATATATTCAACAATTTGTTTTTTGCTCTTTTTTTCTTTCTCTCCTTTTTTGTTCAAATATGTGAATAATAATAATAATTAAAAAACAGAATTTAAAGTATTTAATATTCATATTATCTGTCTTTATTGCAAATTTATGACCCTGAAAGGTGCTTATGATTTTTAATACAGTATTTGTTGTAGATTTACAGCTTCTACAAGAGTACACCACATCGTGAATATCTTTAGTAAAATTTATCAACTCTGAACTCTGATAATGTGTAAAGAATTGATTTAAAAAACAATTAATTACAGAATTTAAAATCTTAATTAGTTTCTTTTTCCATTTTTTGTTTTTTTGTCTTTTTTATTTGTAGGATTTTTACTTGGAAAATTTGTTGCAATTCGTCAAGCACATATGAAACATATTCGAGATTCTGATGTACAAGTTATACAAAAGTTACAAATTTTACGTGAAACATTATCAGAAACAGCACAAAATATAACAAAATATACACAAAAAGAATATTTTGATACCCCAAATAAAGAATTGCATGAAAAATATAAAAGATGCATGGAAGATTATGAGCCAAATTATCATGATCGTTTGGATGATTTTTTAAGTAAATTAATACAAAATCAATTTACAAAACAAATTGAATGTTTGATACGTTTGGATAATTATATGAAATATGAAATTCAAATTGATGGTTACAATTAAAAATTAAATACATATTTGGGACTGCAAAATGGATATTAGAATAAATTTTCTTATTGTCTATACCTTTTTCTAGTTGTTTTTTTTATTTTATAATAAATGTACTTTTTCCTAGAAAGTAAGAAATAAAAGTTATATAAAATTTTATAAAAATTTAAGAAAATAAAGTATTTATGTGCAAATATTTGTGTTTTATTGTAACACACTAAACACAAAATGCACATTAACATAAATAGGTATGTATTATTTGAAAAAAAAAATACACTTCCTTTGAAAATCATTTTAATAAAATATTTATTCAAACAATTAGCATTACAATTTCCACTCTAAATATTTTTTATATTAAAAAAATTTTTTTTATATTTAAATAATTTCGCAAAATACTAAATGAAATAAATGAAAATTTAAAAAAAAATTATATTGCGAAATATCAACGAAAGAAAATAAATTAAATACATATCTATAATTTATCCATAAACCATGGTTGTCCGTTGGCCTCTAAACGTTTTGTTAATATATCACAGCCACTTTCTGTTACTAATAAAGTTTGTTCAAATTGTGCGGACCATTGACCATCATCTGTGACTGCTGTCCAATCATCTGGCCATTGTTGATTTTTCCATGTACCTTCTGAAATCATTGGCTCAATTGTGAAAGTATTACCAGCCTTCATTATACCAACAGCTGTATTTTCTATAAACAAAATTTCAATGCAAATAAAACCAGAAATTGATTACAAATATGTTTTAAAATTTTTTTGCGATGTTTTTAATGATAGCTTACTTGCATAATGAGGCACATTTGGTGCTGTATGGAAGAGTCTATGAATACCATGTCCACAATAGCTCTTTACAACGCTATAACCATGTGGTTGAACATATTTTTGAATAACATTACCAATTTCACGATATTTAACTCCTGGTCTAAATATCAGATTTGAGATTATTTGTTTCCTCAATTTTAAATGTGAATTAGAAAATAAAAACTTACCTAACAATTTCGATAGCTTTGCATAGCGCTTCATACGTGACCTTTACCAACTTCTTATGTTTTTCTGAAACATTTCCAACAAAGAATGTCTCATTCAAATCACCATGAAATCCATTATGATAGACAGTTACATCTATATTACAGATATCACCATCTTCTAATGGTCTAGTATCTGGGATTCCATGGCAAATAACTTCATTTACAGATGTACAGCATGATTTAGGGAAATTATAATAATTCAATGGAGATGGATAGCAATCTCTTTCAATGGCAGCTTCATGAACAATTCTATCGATTTCATCAGTTGTAACACCAATTTCGATTGCTTTGGCACCTGCATCTAAACATTCCCGACCAAGTTTGCATGCAACTCGCATCGCTTCAATTTCTTCATCATCCAAAACTTTAATATTTGTTTTGCCTCTTAAAGCTTCTTCAGACATTGATCTCCCTAATGGATCATCAGCATAATCTGGTCGCTTAATTGTTGGCGGAACAGAACGTTTAGGAGTCTGAGGCCATGGTCGAAGTTTACCAGTAAATGTATAATATGGCCAAGGATTATATTCATCTGATTTTTTATCATTTTCTTTTCCAACACCCTCTATAAAAATAATATTTAAATATTAATATTATTTAATTACAGCCCATGGGGCAAAATTATCAAAGCAGTGAAATGATTCTAAATAAATTTAACTTTTGATGAATCCGATTTTTCCTACAGCGCTTCGATAATAATTAATATGATAAAATAATTATTTTATGAAAACTACTTACGAGCTAAAGCATGGATAACTTTGTGATTTTTCCAATAACCTTTGAAACAGTCTTGTGAACAAAAGTAGGATCCTTGGATTCCTATTTTGAGGCAAGTTGGACATTGTAATGTTGCATTATTATTACATGCCGGTGTTTCACATTTATGGCTTAATATATCGGTCATCTTACACAATTTTATTTAAAAATTTATTTAAAAATTCAATCCATGCACAGGTTTCCTAAGCTTGACAATTAGTAATTACTGTTGACAAGAAGAATAATGGGATATTCAACTCAACTCCAAAAAGTTCTGAATATTTCCTAGTATTCAGTGTTGTTGGTTGTGAATTTACAAAAAAAAAAAAAAACTATCAAAAAACCAAGCCCTGAAAAATCTTTTGCAAAGGAATGTATTTGACTACTTAATGACATTAGTTGACTGACTATTTAGAAGCCACTGTGACTTGTGAGTACTCAATCCACGGTTCGAGAAAATACCAGCTGGTCGAAGGATTTTCAATTTATTAATTAAAGTAAAGATAAATAATGGCAAAAAATAAAAGTACAGTTTATTTAGGATACGAAGATGAACCAATTACTGAGAAAAACAACAGCTTATTGAACCACATGGTTAACAAAGTTGGTGGTAGACCTGTAAGTAGGGAAAAAAAACATGATTTTTTTTTTTCTTTTATAATTTGAAAATTATTTACCATATTTAAAACTATTTTTAAGGATTGGTGTAATTCAGAAATTGCAATACCACATTGTCCAATTTGTAATCTTAACCGTCCGCTAATTTTACAAGTTTATGCACCATTAGAAAATTCTCAATTTCATCGAACTTTATATATTTTTGGATGCATAAATCCAACATGTTCAAGTCAATCGAACAGTTGGATTTGTGTACGTACTCAATGTTTAGATAAAACTACTGAAGAAAATGCAAGTATTGATAAGAAAGTATCATCTATTTCAATGAATGTAACATGGTGTAAAGAAGCTGATGATTGGGATGATTTTGAGGATAATCGAAATGAAGAAAATGGTAATGTTTTACGAAATGATAATAATAAAATGTCTGATGATGAAGATGAAAGTAATTCAATGGAGAATGATATTATTGGAGGTTTTGATAATTTTAATATTGATGATAGGAATGCAAATTGTGGTGCACAAGGTAAGTGAGGTTTGGTTAAATAAATTGTATTAATAAATTATTGATTTTTTTTGATTTTTTTTCAATTCAATTAAGGTGGAGCGATTGGTGCATATAGTACATCAAGTGCATTTGCAGAACTTGAAGGTGAAGAATCTGAAATTGTTACTGTTGAAACACCAATTTCACCAGAAAGAGATTTAGTTGCATTTTTAAAACAAACTCCAGGAATACCAAAAAATTTAAATAAAAATCTAATATTAAATAGTTTTTTCATTTATGTAGAAGAAGAAAAAAATGATTCCTCATACCAAAATCAAAATTTATCTGATCATATACGTGAATTAATTCAAGAATATCAACAACATGATGACATATGTAAGAAAACTAGCCCAGAAAGTCCAACAGCAATTGCAAATGATTTTGAACAAGAATCATATGAAAAATCAATTCCATTTCATGGTGATATTATGTTCCATAATTTTATATCAACTATACAAAAAAATCCTGGACAGATTGTAAGGTAATTTTAACTAAGTATAAAAATTAATCAAAAAAATATATGTACCTATAGACTTTCATTTTTTTTTTTAATTTTATTTAATTTATTTTCTTTGTATTTTCTAGATACTCACGAGATACTTATCCTTTACTTATTGCTCCTTTAAATGAACAAATACCAAAATGTCAATATTGTGGCAGCGATTGTATATGTGAAATTCAAATTCTTCCAACAATTATACCAAAATTAAAATTTGATAATAATGAACAAATACCATTAGAATTTGGTAATTTATTAATATTTACATGTTTAAAAAGCTGTTGGGATACACCAGATAAAATGCGTTTAGAACATGTTATCTTACAGCAAGAACAATAAGAAAAATCCATTTTTATTTTATAATGGAAATTATTCCTACAGAAAAAAAAAATTATAATACTACTCCTATCACACACAATAATGCAATTATAAATGCACTTAAAAAAATTAAATTATTTTATCAAGATAAAAGTAAAAAAATATAATCCATAGAAATTTTGTCTTCTTCTTCCAGTTTCTTTAAGGAAGAAAAAAATATATTTCTAAAGAAATTTGTATTACAGTTTTTAATTTTAGAGAAATTTTTAGTGCCAAAAAATAAAAAAGACGAAAATCGGTTACTTTTAAGTTTGACTAGTCATTGAGGCACATTATTTTTTTTTTAAATTTTATTTTAAAGTCGATATTACTAAATTCAAATTGAAATAAGTTCACTTATTTTTAAGCATTTAATTTATAAAAATAAATAATATAATTAACAAGTTTTTTAGAAACTTTCACGTAAGAATATTTTAAAAGTAATAGAAAAACGAAAAAAAAAATAAGTATCAATAGAAAATTTTACCGTAACGCGTATGATTGTAAAATAGAAGAGATTAAAACGTAAAGTGTAGATTTTAATAATATTTGAACGGAATTACTATTTCCGTGAGTTTTGTGATAATAAAAAAAAATGAGATGTTTTAAAACGTAATTATAGAAATTGAAAAGAAAAAAAAAGTAAAAAATTTAAATTGTATGTATAGCATTTTAAAATTTAATGCTAATTTATTTTGTTGATTTAATTTAAGATTATCTCAGATTAAATAAAATCCAGAATCGATAATTATATATATGTATATTATTTTTATTTTAAAATGTCCATATTCTCGTATAATGGAACAGTCAGCTTAATATTTTATGAAACAAGTTTATAATTTTTAAATCAACTTTAAATCACTCAATTAATATTATAGGCTGAAAATGAATAAAGTTGTCATGTGTCTGACAACCTTGACCACTTAAGAACACCTCCTGATCCAAAAGGTGGACAACAAGTTGAAAACAATAGGGCTGATAAAATTAAATAAAATTGTAAATAAGATTATATGAATTTTTTTTTTCTGGAGATTTGATAGTACAGGAAATTATTTCGCTTGTGGCAGAGCAATAGTAACTAGGCCCTTTTTCAAAAAAAAATTCAAGCTTGCTTGCGTCACCTTGCATGCATACATATAAAACTAGAAAGCATGCAATCCAAATTTGCAACCAAGATTACTTGCATTCATGAAGTCTTTTTACAATTTTCATAATTTTGACAGAAAATCATTGCTTACAGTTAACATTGTGCGTATTTCATTAATTTGATAATTTCATCGTATGTAAACTAAGTGCTGATAGCCAAATAGTTATGGATAAGAAAAATCAATTTTATTTAAAAATTACTTGCTAAATGTTAAAAATTATTAACTAAAAACACTCAAATGGTAGCACACTTTTTTTCCAAGTAGTTCAAAATGCTTGAAGGGCTGGTATAAGATTTCCTTGCAAGATTGATTTAATGAAGTCTTTAATTTACAAAATTGATTTTATGTATGATTGATTTGTGCGTCAAGCTTGAATTTTTAAAAACGACCTTAATATTACGCTAAAGCTACCAATTATACCAATGAAAGAGTCATTGATACATAGAGATTAAGCCAATATATGATTACTTCTAAAGGGCAATATTAATTTAGGTATAATTTCAAATTTATAAAAAAAAAAAAATTCTTTTGTTATTTTAATGCGTAAATATATTATATAATATATATTTCAATTTAAACCCAATAAATGTATTTTTTTAAAAAATGGCACTTAATGATACATTTTAGTTTAAAACAAAAACTATTTAGTCTAAAAAAAAAAAACATACATTATTGTTAAAATAAAAAAAAATGGTAATTAACTGTAAAATAAAAAAAAAATTAAAAATGCTCTTCTCTCAAATAACATTTGTCTATTACTTTGAACTATTTGTTTACGCATTTGTGAAAATATTTTATAGATCAATTCAAAAAAGAAAATAAAAATATACAAATATATGTATTTACTTTTCTGAATTAAACTATGTATGTACGTTATGTTAGATATGCTAAAATAAGTGATTGATATTTGCACATATAACAAAAAAAATAAAATATTACAATTTTTGTTTATTATTCGAGATTAATGGTAATTAAAATGTGCAATCAATCTTTTGTTGTTTTTTTTTTAAACTATAAGTTAAAAATGTTATAATAAAAAAACAATTCAAAAAAAAAAAATAATAATAATAATAAAATAAATGAAATCGAGATTAACTTAAAATTATATCGTAAAATGCTGTGTCTATCTTTTTAGCAAAATTATATGAAAATTAATAATATCAATTAATAATTAACAATAAACACGGCAATTAAAAAAAAATTACAAATAGCATTTCGATAAACAATTTTTTTTTTGTTTCTTCTTCTAAATTTTAATTTGATCGATTGCTAAGAGATTCAGTAAGGTAACGGTTAATTTTATTAAAAATTTTTTCTACTTTTTAACTAAAACCACATTTGTTAATAAAAGTGAAAAAAAAAAATACTAAAATTTCGATTAATATTGTAAAAAATAGTTATGTAAATAAAAAAAATGAAAAAATAAAAAAAAATGAAAAAAAAAAAAAATCAATTATACTACAAATCAGTTATTGGACCTGTTAAATTTAATCTAGGCGTAGTATGCATTTGTGATGTATATTGAGCTAAATTTGTTTCATCATTCATCATCATTAATCTCATATTATTACTAATACCACCACCACCACTATTACTTTTTGTTGATGGAATTGAACCATTTGTGACAACAATATTATTATTTGTTGATTGTGCTTGAAAATTATTACAATCTCCTGTTGTTGTATGGGCAACTTGAATTTGAAGATTTTTAACCATATTTTCAAGTCTAAAATGTCAGAAAAAAATATGATTTTTTATTAAAAAAAATGAATTTATCATTTTTAAAAATACTTTTGAGAAATCTTTAATTGTAATTAATTATTATTATTTTTTTTTTAAATTTAAACCCACGCAATAACTCGATTTTCAGCATTCTTTTTACTAGCAATTGCTTCTTGTAATTCTCTTCGCAAATCTAGCGTATCTTTTTCAATTTGCATAATCCGATCTCCATTATCATGTTGTTGTACTCCTCCTCCTCCTGCTCCACCTATTCCACCAGAAACAGTGCCGTTTTCATTTGAATTTCGTTCCATTTCTGGCGATACTGTTGGAACAACTACAGGATATAATTCAATTGTAGTTCTTGCTGAACCATTTTGTGAATGAGATGATAGACTATCTGTAAGGGAAGTATTCTTTCGATTGTAATTTAACGAAGATTGATTTATATTTATTCCAGTATTCTTTGTAATTTGATTTCTTTCATTATTTACAGGAAAATTTTGTTGAAATAATTCTCCTTGATTTGTGGACGTTGTTGCTACAGACGATAATAGTGGACCATGAGTATGATTCATTTCACTTCGTTTTGTTTGTTGTCGGCCAATAATCATTGATGAATCTGTTGTTAGAAAATTTTTTCTTGGTCTTGAATTTTCATTTTCACTTATTATATCAACAGTTTTATTATTTAACATTGAAATTAAAATTGATTTTAAATATTTATTTTCAGCTTCCAATTGAGTAATTCTTTTATTTGCTTCTTTTCTATCACTTCTTAAATGCTGTATTTGAGACTTTATTTAGAAAATAAAAATAAATAAAATTCCGTTATTATTATATTTAATTTGAATTAAATTTTGTAGTATAAAAATCTTACTTTCATCTCTTCAACATCACGCATTACACGAAGATTTCCCTCTCCAAATGACCAAGAACGTTCTTCTACCATTGTTTTCACTCTGAAAAAAATAATGAAAAAATTGAAATAAGGAAACCAAATAAAAATTTTAATTTAAGTCATATTTTACCGATTTAATAATGCTTCTTCTCTTACTCTAGCTGCTTCTTTAACTTCCCTTACAACATCTGTCATCATTCCGGGAGTATAAACTCCTAAAAATATATTGAAAAAAATTATCATTCTATAAAAAAGCCAAAATATTCGTCTTGTATACCTGAATGGTATGTAGGTGCTGGACTTTGATTGCCAAATGCAAAACCCATCGGTTGACTGTGAGTACTCAGTCCACTTATACTATCCCTACGATGTCTTAGACCCCATGAAGTATTATGCTTCAATGCTTCCATTTCAACTAAAAGTAGAAATTAAAATTCCAAAAATCAGTAACTTAGAGAAGTAGTCATTTTTTTGCCAATTTTTCACCTTTTGTTTCATGTAGATTTCTACATATTTTTGTATTTGTTTCGTGTAAAATATTTATTTGTTCCAAAAGTGTTGCAAGAAATTTATTTGTATCATTTATTCCCGTTGTTGTTCGATTATCAGATAAATTTTTATGTTGTTCATTAACTTTGGCAGATTCATTATCAGATGTTCCAATTAAACATGGATCACTAAATCTAAAACTACGAATTTAAACAAAAAAATAAAATGGAAAGAAATTTAAATATTTAATATAAGAAAAAAAATGACAAAGTTAAACAAAAATATGTTTACCTTCTACTAGGATCATTTGAATCAAGATTTTCAGTTGAATTATCACCATTATTAGGTCCAAAATTGACTATGGGCGGAAGACTTGCAAATTCACCAGGACCATCATTTTGTATATGATCCAAATTTCGAAACATTTTATTCACATCAAAGGAATTATTTGATGAATTTATCTCATTGTGAAATAACTAAAGAAAACAAAGAAATATTTATACGAATTTATTTTTAAATTTAAATTTAAATTTTACCTTCGGAAATCCTTGATTAAATTTATTATTATGGGCTTGAAATGTTTTATTAAAATTTTGTGATTGTGATAATGTATTTTTATTTGATGTAAAACTTGATGTATTATAATCTAAAAATTCAGATGATGATGACAATTGAGGTGCATTAATATCTTTCATACAATTTTCAAGCCATGCATCTAATTCTTTTGGATAATGTGAATTTGGATTTGGCGGTATTGTTGAATTTCGTAATTTCGATTTTTTTCGTTTAACATTATCTTGACCTAAAATCATTAAAACAAAACAAAAAACAAAAACAAAAATAAATAAATAATATTAAACAATTATTTTATATAATTTCATCATTTAATTTATTAGTAACTGAATAATAAATTTTAGCTTTCACATTTTTGTATTAATTAAAATAAAAATCACTTACAATTATTCAATTGCATTTTCCCTTCACTTAAATTCCGATTAATATTATCATTTACACCCTGTTTTCTATATGGTGATTCTTGTTGGATTTGTTGAACAGACGATTGTGATTCTGATGTACTATTAAGTGAATATGGTGCATTTCTAAATGGATTCAATTATTTAATATATTGATTTTTAATTTATAAAAAACACAAAAACAATAAAAAATTATTAAATCAATAAAAACAAAATTTTATCTATTTTTCACTTGAACAATTATTTCTACTATGCAATTTTCAACCCTTTCAATATTATGATATGTACATAAGTATGTTAAAATTAATCACACCTACGTTGTACATTGTAAAGTGTGAAAAAAAAAAGTTATATTGAATTAGCAATTTTTATTAATAAAAAATATTTAAAAAAAGAAGAAGAGATCAACAATTACATATTTATTATTAACTGTATATTATTATTATGAATCTATGTCTATATATTTATTCTATAGGTAGGTACCTATATGAATTTCACATCAATCAAAATAACAAGTAATTTAAATTAACAAGGTAATTTTCCTTTCTTTCTTTTTTTTTCTCGTGTTTTCTTATAAAAAATGAATACAAATAAAATAAAAAATAATTCCCATTATTATTAGTGAAATTTGAAATTTTATTTTTACATAAATGAATATGCAAATTAAGATAAAAATAAAAATATGTATTCTAGTAATTATTCTTATATTTGAAAAATATATACATATATGTACATACGTATGTATATACCTTGTATTTTGTATATTTTAACATGCCTATATAAATTATACTTACAAATCCATATTTTTACACCCTGTGCACTGCACTTATGTATTTTCTAGATCTAGGCACTGTTAATAAAAAAATATACTTCTTTTTCTTTTTTTAAGAAAAACTACAAAAAAAAAAACTTCTATTACCGCTATTATTCTATATATTGAGCATTATAGATAGAAAAAATAATTTTAGGTATTTAATGGTACAACTTTTATTTTTTTCAGGATGAAGTAGGTAATTTTTTTTTTTAATTTTAGAAAGTTTTAATTTTTTAGGTACATTTCACATTTTATAACTTTTCAAAGAAAAAAAAATGATTTTATAATCGTGATTAAATTACTAATTAGAATTTCGTGTTTTCCTTTTTTTTTCAAATTCTTACTCAAAAACATTTAAAATAGACTAAAAAAAACTTTTTAAAAAAAATGTAGATGTCATTGCCATTTCCTCCTGCCGCACCTGACTATACAGTTACCTGCACTGAATGCATATATGATCTAATGTTAGTTTCAATCTCATTTTAAAATTCATATAAAAATCTATATACAATGTTTGAACCTAGATCGAAAATAAAAATTTCAAAGTTCAACAACAACACAACAAGCAACAGCATAATGGAATATAATAAGAGATTCATTACTGAGGAACACTATAAACACATTAAGTCATTAAGTGGTTAAACCGTTTTTTTAGGCTGGTTGTAAGAATAATGGTATAATTTTTGCCAATTTGGTGTAATAAGATTTAAGAATCGTCTAAAATAATTTTGGCTTCAAAAATTTTGATGACAATAAATTTCCGTCATCGCAGATCATTAAACCAATACATAGTTTACTATGTTATATTTACACGATTTTTTAGAATTCTTTTGCTTTTGCTACACGATCAAAAACAAGTCCAGCCTTTACTGACTTTTTAATTCTTTCCCTAAAATTAAAAATAGAATTTATCAAAGCAAGAAATTGTTAAGCAAAAAAATATATTCTTACAATCGTTCATCCATTTCTGATAGAGATGCTTGATTGGAGACAAACTTTGCATAAATGAAGGCGGAATCGACGAAGAATTGATGTACAAATTAAGAATTTTTCAATAATTTTCATATTATTGTATGTTGTATTTCATCACAACCAATATACGATCAATTAAGAATTTCAATAGAAAACATTTTAAATGACCAAAGGTAGTCCCAACCACACTTCTTCAAAAGAGGTGAAACTCGCCATCGGGTTTAACCTCACTTCTTAACAAAGGTGAAAATGTGATTTTTTTTTATTTTTTCATTTTTTTTAGGTCAACTGTCAAGTTGAAACTTGAAACGAAAGATAATATGGCGTTTTTGCCTTTGTTCAAAGGCTCGAAGAGAATTATTATATTATATTTAAATTCTAAAGTTAAAAAATCAAATCTTGTTTTTCATATAAAACGTGTACATTTTAATAGTTAATCAAATGTTAAAAATTCCAGAAAAAATATATTCAAACACAAATGCATTCAATAACAATTCAAAATCAATGACAATAAAAAATTCAGAACCAGAATTATCAAATCAAGATATTAAATACAGATGTTACAGAACGTTTAACAATTCAAAGTTGTTATGCTGTTGAAACCAAAGAAATTTACAAGGAAGCACCAATGAATACTTTCCGATGGTGTGTTCTGTACGAGGAGGCAAAGATATACAAAAAATCTTTTACTTCTCTGCAGTTGCACGAAAATCGGGGGTGAGGTGTTTCCTCAATAGATCAACTGTAATACACAATTGAATCTATGATTTCCAAATTTTTCAACCAACAGATGTTACAGAACGATTGACCAGGAAATTTACGAGGAAGCACCAATGAATACTTTCCGATGGTGTGTTCTGCACGAAGAGGCAAAGATATAAATTCATTTACTTCTCAGAAGTTGCACGAACATCACCGTGGTTGGTCCGAGGTGTTTCCCTATTTCCAAAAATTTCACTATCAGCAGCACCACAAACAAAATGGGACTAGTTCCGGTGACGTATTCAGTCCATTAGTAATTAGAAAATTTTTTCACATTTTCTATTTTTTCATATAAATTCAATTGAGAACAAATAAAAATTGGAATTTTCTGACTTTTATAAATCATAAAAAACATGATTTACACACGGTCCAACAAGTACACTGTACACACAACCTGGTCGAGTTTGGTTAAGGTTGTAGATTATGTAGGCTGGTCGGCAATCTGTACAAGATTGTACAACCAAGTTGGACCGTGTGTATGTAGATTGACGATAGCATTGAGCATGAACACATTTAGTTGTTGTTACAACGTCGCAAACCGGTTATAAAACCTGTTTTTACAACTGCTCAAACTACATCTGAATGATGCACGATCAGTTGTAACGAGAGTATGAGTGTATTACAACCGTGAAGCTGGAATTATTTTGGATGATTTCTTACTATACCAAGTTGGAAAAAATTATACCCTTATGTTACAACCAGCGCAACAATAACTGGTTTAACCACCAAGTGTGCAAAGGGTGATTGATATGATTGCATTTGTAAATTGCTGTATCCCAGTCGGACTTATAGTAAGTTGTGAAAATGTCATCGATGAGTAACATACAAGATTATGAGTAATTCGAAAAAAGCCTCAAAATAGGAGTCCAAGGATCCTTGTTTTGTTCACAAGACTGTTTCAAAAGTTATTGCATAAATCATAAAGTTATCCATACTCTAGCTCGTAAATAGTTTTCATAAAATAATTATTTAAATAAAATTTTTTTTCCCATTTTTCAAAAGAAGTGTAAATTTTTTTTTCAAATAATACATACCTATTTATGTTAAAGTGCATTTTGTGTTTAGTGTGTTACAAAAAAAAAAACAAATATTTACACATAGGTATATACATACTTTATTTTCTTAAATTTTTATAAAATTTTATATAACTTTTATTTCTTACTTTCTAGGAAAAAGTACATTTATTATAAAATAAAAAAAAAAACAACTAGAAAAAAGTGTAGACAATAAGAAAATTTATTCTAATATCCATTTTGCAGTTCCAAATATGTATTTAATTTTTAATTGTAACCATCAATTTGAATTTCATATTTCATATAATTATCCAAACGTATCAAACATTCAATTTGTTTTGTAAATTGATTTTGTATTAATTTACTTAAAAAATCATCCAAACGATCATGATAATTTGGCTCATAATCTTCCATGCATATTTTATATTTTTCATGCAATTCTTTATTTGGGATATCAAAATATTTTTTTTGTGTATATTTTGTTATATTTTGTGCTGTTTCTGATAATGTTTCACGTAAAATTTGTAACTTTTGTATAACTTGTACATCAGAATCTCGAATATGTTTCATATGTGCTTGACGAATTGCAACAAATTTTCCAAGTAAAAATCCTATAAATAAAAAAGACAAAAAATGGAAAAAGAAACTAATTAAGATTTTAAATTCTGTAATTAATTGTTTTTTAAATCAATTCTTTGATAAATTTTACTAAGGATATTCACGATGTGGTGTACTCTTGTAGAAGCTGTAAATCTACAACAAATGCTGTATTAAAAATCATAAGTACCTTTCAGGGTCATAAATTGCAATAAAGACAGATAATATGAATAATTAATACTTCAAATTCTGTTTTTTAATTATTATTATTCACATATTTGAACAAAAAAGGAGAGAAAGAAAAAAAGAGCAAAAAACAAATTGTTGAATATATGAATGAGTACACCACATACTAGTATCTATATATCTATTATTGTTTATATCATACAATAAAAAATTGTAATTACTGTTATCCTCTACATTATTTTATTGACCATTAATATTTTAAATTTTATCAAAAAAAAAGAAGATATTTATCAAAAATCATCATTTTCACTTACCAGAAATTAATGTAAAAAATGCAATTGATAATACCAAACTAACACAAGTCCTTTTTGTTACATATTCTCTGATCGAATCTCCTCCCCTCATTGCGGTTTGATAACTTAAAACTCTATGCATTTTTGTTGTTGTTTGTTATATTTTATTTATTTTCATTAAAAATACAAATAAATTATTTTATAAAAATTATTTATAAATTCGGTTTTAAATGTCTTTTGTAAATACATATTATTTCAATATGTAGGCAATTAGTCCATATGTATCCATATTAGTACAATACACGAAAATTGAATTTAAAGTGATTTTTAATAAAAAGCATATCGAAAAAAAGGTAGGTATTTATTATTTAAGCAAATAAAATTAATAATAATGATGAAAAAATTATTTCTTTTCTTATTCTTTTTC
The DNA here is from genome assembly GCA_939192795.1 of Bombylius discolor. Lineage (NCBI taxonomy): Eukaryota > Metazoa > Arthropoda > Insecta > Diptera > Bombyliidae > Bombylius > Bombylius discolor. The sequence continues at coordinate 11,821,015 of OW584241.1, read as the reverse complement.
TTATTTCATAACCGTCACATTATGTAGTTCCTCACTGAACAAAAATATATAAATAACTAATAAGGATATTATGAAATTCTACTATCCTTTTTCTCATGTAATACAAATTATAAGAGTATACACATTCCTGACATCATCATTTGATACCATGAAAATGTATGTATGTATTCTTGAATGTATTTTAATGGTAGGCGTGGGACACAAATGAATATGTACATAAAATTTTTATTTGAAAATAAATAAAAGCACAAAAATATTCTTAAATAATGATTAACAAAAAATAATAATGAATCTATTCTAAACATTTGGAGAATTGCAATTTACAAACAACTATTTATTTAGATATAATTATAAAATCATTAGACACTTCAATCTACAGGTGATCCTGCGTATTTTTATTTTTTTTAAAAAAAGTGTAATAACCCAATAGGAAAAATGGGAAGCCTTCCATTGGAAGGCATTTGGAAAGTTTAAAAAATATGAATGATATTTAGTAAAATTCTTAGGAAGGTGTAAATGATGTATATAGAAGTTTAAAATATTGTGTTTTATGAAAAATGTGTTATGCACGTGAGAGGTCAACTAAAGTCTTGAAAAAGATATTACGAAGTTTGTTCATTTTTTGGTTGATTTACATAACAAGTGTATTTTTCAAAGTGAAAACATCATATTAGTAAGTAAATTTTCAAGTATAATTTTTAAAATAATTAATAATTAAAAAATGAATTAGTTTTCGGTATGTTTCTCATATAATTATTACAATTTCATTTTAATTTTTAAAAAAAATACATTTTTCTTTTTACAGAGGCTGTCAAAAAGAGAACTTTGGATAAAAACAATTTGAAAAAGAGATAAAATTAGGGTTAAAATTGTCAAAAAATAGATTTTATAAGGAAACATATAAATTGAAATTTAATAAATAGTTTTACTGAAAAATTAATATACATATTTTCAATTTTGTTTTATAATTTACAGGGTAGTTGTTTCTTAAATTCCCTTTTCCTTTGATATTTTAACTAATAAATAAAATATATATCTTTTGTACAAATGAAAAAGGCTTCTATGGAAGACACTAAGAAGTATTCTTTTTCGCTTCTTGAATCTTGAGAATGTATCCAGAATGCTTCTTGTTACCTTCTTAGGAATGTCTTTCTGCCAATGACATGTCCATGTAAAAAAGATATTATATGGGATAGAGAAAAAAAGGCTTCCATCAATGATTATAACTTCCAAAGAAGGCTTCCGATTGCATGAAGAATGCTTCTATTTCCTACTGGGAACGGACGCAAACCTGTTTTTGCAACCGTTTATACAGTACTCCCAATGTAATCCAAATTTCGAATTATTTTGTACGCTATAAACTACTAAAATGTTTAGTCACGTCAATGGAGTAGTTTAATGTATATACATATATTATATTATTTCAATTCTCTTTGCATTGTTTGTTTTTTGTTTGTTTGTTGGATAAAATTATGTACTCTCATCGAACTTAACTTAACTTAACTTAACTTAACTTAACTTAAAGTTACTGCTGCCTACAACGTATTCCTCTTTTCAGTAGCACTCTCCATTTTTTATAGATTTTTAGTTTTGTAGTACTACTATTCCAAAATGTTGAAGTAGATTCATTCAATTTCAAGCATTTTATTTTAGTTTGTGTAAAAATTAAAAAATTAAAAATTAAATGAAAGTGTTTAGTAAGATTTAGTAAGATAATAATTTAAATATTATATACATATGTAATATAATTATTTATTATAATAATAAGCGATGTTATTCAATTTACTGGATTGGTGGATTTGGTGGAAGACATCAGTTCCAGTTGTAATAAAAACAGGATTTAAAGGTAAGAATTTCAATTATAATAAAGAATTTCAAGTGTTATTCAATTTAAAAATAATATAAGGCCGGTTTATTTCTTTATTAGTTATTCATTTTGTTCAAAATAAAAAATTTTCTTTTTCGAACTAGGTACAAAATATATTACAAAAAATTTCATTTTGTAAGAAAATGTGCTTTCTAAAAAAAACTACAATACCTATACGCATTAGTTTTTTTAAATAAAAATGGCTCCGGTATTAATATATGTATATTGTATGTACATAATAAATTTATTGTTTGTGAGGAGGATGAAGTTTAAAATTTTTGTAAATCAAAACGAGTGGAAAATTTATTTTTATTTTTTTGTACTTGTGTCTAAAATATTAAAAAAATAATTAAATATAAATATAATTAATTAGTCGTGCTTTACATTAAAAATATAAATATGTGTAGATTATTTTCTTAAAAAACAAATTCCAAATTCTTTATAATATGGCCTCTAAACAAAATGTCGATTTTTGATTTTAAAAAAATTTTTCTCAACATAAAATTCAATTGTTATAATTAAATTTTTCATTTCATATAATCAAATATTTTGATACATAATTAAAGAGTTTTTTTTTCGATAATATTAAAATTAATATCATTATCATTTTTAACTTTATTTTTAATGAATAATGCAAATATTATTTTGTAACTGTAGTGTGTGAATATGTACTATTTTAATTAATTTACATATGTGAATTTTGAAATAAATGATTATGTGTGGTAGCTAGTTAGTATATATATTATAGAAACAACATATTTAATTTTGAAGAATAAAATGAACGCAATAGAGATTTGTTTTTGAAAATGTATGAAAATTAGCAGTGAACACTTTTCTATGTCGCTAACACTGTATTTTTTCAAAGCGTAGATATAAAAAAAATATTCTAAGTTTTTTTTCTCTTTTTCTTTTTTTCGTGCATTATTTAAAAATCTCTACAATTCCAACAGCAAAATATATGTACATAGGATGGTAATAAAGTATGTGATACATAAGGTGGTACTGAAATATGTACAAAGGGTGGTACTGAAATATGTACAAAGGGTAGTACTGAAAATGTACAAAGGGTGGTACTGAAAATGTACAAAGAGTACTGAAAAATGTACTAAAGCTGTTACTGCAAATGTACAAAGAGTACTGAAAAATGTACTAAAGCTGTTACTGAAAATGTACAAAGGGTGGTACTGAAAAATGTACAAAGGGTGGTACTGAAATATGTACATAGGGTGGTACTGAAATATGTACAAAGGGTAGTACTGAAAATGTACAAAGGGTAGTACTGAAAATGTACAAAGGGTGGTACTGCAAATGTACAAAGGGTGGTACTGAGAAATGTTCTATTAGAGCAAAAGTTGGTACTAAAATATGTACAAAGGGTAGTACTGAAAATTTACAAAGGGTGGTACTGAAATATGTACAAAGGGTAGTACTGAAAATGTACAAAGGGTGGTACTGAAAATGTACAAAGAGTACTGAAAAATGTACAAAAGCTGTTACTGGAAATGTACAAAGAGTACTAAAAAATGTACTACAGCTGTTACTAAAAATGTACAAACAGTACTGAAAAATGTACGAAGGGTGGTACTGAAATATGTACAAAGGGTAGTACTGAAAATGTACAAAGGGTGGTACTGAAATATGTACAAAAGGTAGTACTGAAAATGTACAAAGGGTGGTACTGAAAATGTACAAAGAGTACTGAAAAATGTACTAAAGCTGTTACTGAAATTGTACAAACAGTACTGAAAAATATACAAAGGATGGTACTGAAAAATGTTCTATTAGAGCAAAAGTTGGTACTGAAATATGTACAAAGTGTAGTACTGAAAATGTACAATGGGTGGTACTGAAATATGTACAAAAGGTAGTACTGAAAATGTACAAAAGCTGTTACTGAAAATGTACAAACAGTACTGGAAAATGTACAAAGGGTAGTACTGAAAATGTACAAAGGGTGGTACTGAAATATGTACAAAGGGTAGTACTGAAAATGTACAAAGGGTGGTACTAAAATATGTACAAAGGGTAGTACTGAAAATGTACAAAGGGTGGTACTGAAAATGTACAAAGAGTACTGAAAAATGTACTAAAGCTGTTACTGAAAATGTACAAACAGTACTGAAAAATATACAAAGGCTGGTGCTGAAAAATGTTCTATTAGAGCAAAGGTTGGTACTAAAATATGTACAAAGGGTAGTACTGAAAATGTACAAAGGGTGGTACTGAAATATGTACAAAGGGTAATACTGAAAATGTACAAAGGGATGTACTGAAAATGTACAAAGAGTACTGAAAAATGTACAAAAGCTGTTACTGGAAATGTACAAAGAGTACTGAAAAATGTACTAAAGCTGTTACTGAAAATGTACAAACAGTACTGAAAAATGTACAAAGGGTGGTACTGAAATATGTACAAAGGGTAGTACTGAAAATGTACAAAGGGTAGTACTGAAAATGTACAAAGGGTGGTACTGAAATATGTACAAAAGGTAGTTCTGAAAATGTACAAAGGGTGGTACTGAAAATGTACAAAGAGTACTGAAAAATGTACTAAAGCTGTTACTGGAAATGTACAAAGAGTACTGAAAAATGTACTAAAGCTGTTACTGAAAATGTACAAACAGTACTGAAAAATGTACAAAGGGTAGTACTGAAAATGTACAAAGGGTAGTACTGAAAATGTACAAAGGGTGGTACTGAAATATGTACAAAGGGTAGTACTGAAAATGTACAAAAGCTGTTACTGGAAATGTACAAAGAGTACTGAAAAATGTACTAAAGCTGTTACTGAAAATGTACAAACAGTACTGAAAAATGTACAAAGGGTAGTACTGAAAATGTACAAAGGGTAGTACTGAAAATGTACAAAGGGTGGTACTGAAATATGTACAAAAGGTAGTTCTGAAAATGTACAAAGGGTGGTACTGAAAATGTACAAAGAGTACTGAAAAATGTACTAAAGCTGTTACTGAAATTGTACAAACAGTACTGAAAAATATACAAAGGATGGTACTGAAAAATGTTCTTTTAGAGCAAAAGTTGGTACTGAAATATGTACAAAGTGTAGTACTGAAAATGTACAATGGGTGGTACTGAAATATGTACAAAGGGTAGTACTGAAAATGTACAAAAGCTGTTACTGGAAATGTACAAAGAGTACTGAAAAATGTACTAAAGCTGTTACTGAAAATGTACAAACAGTACTGAAAAATGTACAAAGGGTAGTACTGAAAATGTACAAAGGGTGGTACTGAAATATGTACAAAGGGTAGTACTGAAAATGTACATAGGGTGGTACTGAAATATGTACAAAAGGTAGTACTGAAAATGTACAAAGGGTGGTACTGAAAATGTACAAAGAGTACTGAAAAATGTAAAAAAGCTGTTACTGAAAATGTACAAAGAGTACTGAAAAATGTACTAAAGCTGTTACTGAAAATGTACAAACAGTACTGAAAAATGTACAAAGGGTGGTACTGAAATATGTACAAAGGGTAGTACTGAAAATGTACAAAGGGTAGTACTGAAAATGTACAAAGGGTGGTACTGAAATATGTACAAAAGGTAGTTCTGAAAATGTACAAAGGGTGGTACTGAAAATGTACAAAGAGTACTGAAAAATGTACTAAAGCTGTTACTGGAAATGTACAAAGAGTACTGAAAAATGTACTAAAGCTGGTGCTGAAAAATGTTCTATTAGAGCAAAGGTTGGTACTAAAATATGTACAAAGGGTAGTACTGAAAATGTACAAAGGGTGGTACTGAAATATGTACAAAGGGTAATACTGAAAATGTACAAAGGGATGTACTGAAAATGTACAAAGAGTACTGAAAAATGTACAAAAGCTGTTACTGGAAATGTACAAAGAGTACTGAAAAATGTACTAAAGCTGTTACTGAAAATGTACAAACAGTACTGAAAAATGTACAAAGGGTGGTACTGAAATATGTACAAAGGGTAGTACTGAAAATGTACAAAGGGTAGTACTGAAAATGTACAAAGGGTGGTACTGAAATATGTACAAAAGGTAGTTCTGAAAATGTACAAAGGGTGGTACTGAAAATGTACAAAGAGTACTGAAAAATGTACTAAAGCTGTTACTGGAAATGTACAAAGAGTACTGAAAAATGTACTAAAGCTGTTACTGAAAATGTACAAACAGTACTGAAAAATGTACAAAGGGTAGTACTGAAAATGTACAAAGGGTAGTACTGAAAATGTACAAAGAGTACTGAAAAATGTAAAAAAGCTGTTACTGAAAATGTACAAAGAGTACTGAAAAATGTACTAAAGCTGTTACTGAAATTGTACAAACAGTAATGAAAAATATACAAAGGATGGTACTGAAAAATATTCTATTAGAGCAAAAGTTGGTACTGAAATATGTACAAAGGGTAGTACTGAAAGTGTACAAAGGGTGGTACTGAAAATGTACAAAGAGTACTGAAAAATGTAAAAAAGCTGTTACTGAAAATGTACAAAGAGTACTGAAAAATGTACTAAAGCTGTTACTGAAAATGTACAAACAGTACTGAAAAATGTACAAAGGGTGGTACTGAAAAATGTACAAAGGGTAGTACTGAAAATGTACAAAGGGTGGTACTGAAAAATGTACAAACCTTACATTCATAATTGTAATAGCAAATAGTAAGAGGATTAGGCCTACTGGGGATACCTCTTAAAAAAAAACGCATCATTAACTCTACCGCAAGGTGATGTGGAAATGAGTTATGAACTTCTAATTTAATTTTTCCAAATTAAATAAAGAACTTGCAACTGATGTACCTAATGCTAACCAACATCTTCCCCGACATAATGTAAATGTTCAAAATGAATCTGCTGGTAATTTAGTTGCACAATATAAATAAATCTAAACCATTAGAATAAGGAAAATTAGTTGTTGAAGGTGAAGTCAGTTATGAATATAAATTAATACCATTTGCTGCATTCTGTAGTGTTGAAAATATAATACATATTAAAGTTGCAACATCATCACTGCTTTTAAGACATATAGCGTAAATTTCTGCTTGGAAGACAGAAGTCATACCACTTAGCGTATGTGTAGGAGTATTTTGTTATGACTGTTCAAAAAAAATTAAAAATATTTCAAATTTTTAAAAAAATATATTAACAAGGACGTTACCTCATCAAGGAATAAATAAAAAAGAAGATATTATCAATAAAGCAATACAAATTCATTATGATTCAAAAAAATGCTGTAATTCTTAAATTCATTAATAATTTCTCATTTCATTTCTTATTTATTTTTTTTTTTTTAAATTCCTACTTTTTTGCAAATAGTTGGAATTTTTTTTTTCTTTTATATTTCACAAAGTTTATTATTATATATTTATATATAATATTTTTAGTTTACACAATTTATTACTTATTTAATTATTAATTTTCAATTTTCTTCTTTTTTTTAAATTAATTATAATTTTCTGTACAACTACAATCGTTCTTTTTTATTTTTTATTTTTACAAAATAAACTAGTATCACCTCGATTAAAACCTATCATTTAGTTTAGAGTTTTCTTTCATTCTTTTTTTTTTATATTTTATTTTTTTCTTTCTTTTAAATTTGTTTTTTTTTTTTTTTTTTTAAATAAATTACATGTGTATTGTTCCAAAAAAGAAATTATTTTTTTTTTGTTTCGTTTTATATATGTATATATGTATGTTTTCACATATATAGAGATTTTTTTTTTAAATATATATAAATTACATAATTCTATATAATGGAATTGATTTCTTAATAATAAGTCTTGTGCCTTTTTTTTATTCTTCCTCTTTACTTTTTTTTTTTTTTTTCATTTTAAATATTGAAATTTTAATTACATAATTGTTTATTGAATTGAATTTTTCTTTCTTTATTTTATTTATTTTTTTTTTAAATTTCTTTGTAGTTCTTGTATCCTTTTTTTTTTTTGTATTTACAATTGCATTTTGTTATTTTTTTTTCTTTTTCTAACATATATTTTTTGTTTTTTTTTAATTATTTTATTTTAATTTGATTTAGAAAAAATATATAATTATACACGTACATATATATTATTCTTATTGTAAACAAGCATTATAGGTAACACAAATGAAAATTAAAAATTATTATTTTTTTTTATTATATTTTCATTTAAGTGTAAGTGGTAATATTATGATTTTTCAAGTTTTACATTTTTTTTTTTTTTTAGAATAGGTGAATGTAATTGAAAAGTAGTATGTTTTTTTTTGTTTTGTTTGTTTAAAAAAAATTTATATAGTTTTTATTTCAAAATTTAAATCTAAGATTTTGTTTTGCTCTTTTCTTTTTATTTTATTTTTTTTATACAACATTGTTTCTTTTTTTTAATGTAAATAATATAATTAAGACTTTAGTATGTTTTTTGTTTTTCTTGATATTTTATCGTCATGATTATAAATTTAAAAAAAAAAAAATCTAATTTTCGAATAATTCGAAAAAATAAATAAATCTATAATCAAGATGATAAATTATGTCGGCAGATGGAAAATAAATTATTTAGATAACAAAAACTCTTTTAAGAAGCAAAGTAGTAGTAACATTATAATATTAGCGCGTTTTTTTTTTTAAAGAAACAAAAAAAAATGCAGTTAAAATAAAATAAAGGCTATTTTTTTCCCTTTTTATTTTCATTATTTTTTTTTTTTTTGGTTAAATAAAATACAATTATTTATTATAGCTAATATATGTTTATATATACAATCACCAATTCTTGAAAACCTCGTTTAAATTTAACATATTCTTTTTTTTTCTTATTTTTTTTCATTTTTCGTTTGTTTTTGTTTTGAATAATTTTTCAACATAATGTATTTATAAAATATTGTTTATAAAAAAAGCATAAATGATTAGTTATATACTTTGTTTAAAAAATGAAATTACTAAATTCTTATAAATGCTAGCAATTTAATTGATGACATAATTGTGATATGTTTACATATAATTTACAAAATTGATGTTATTTGCACATTTTTTTTTAAAGTTATTTGTGAGGATATATCAATCAATGATAACACTGGGGAACAGTGATTTTGCGGCACTGAATTTCGGAGTAGTTCTTAGGTAAATGTCTCCTGACAATAATAATAATATAACGACAATACAATAAAATGAAACTAAATAAAATGAAAAGAAAATTTAATATAATTTTTCAGTTTTATTTTCTAACAGCAACTGCTTAATTTAAATTAAATTAATCAAAAAAAAAAGCAAAAAAAAAAATAAAATCAAGAAAAACGTTTTCTATGTGATCATCTGGCGTGTTTCTGGTCAGGGTAATCTCTTTGTAAGGTCCACCTTTCCTCCATTATCTAGTTTTTCACAACTGATAAAAAGCTCGTCCATGCTTCCAATTCGACGGGAATCATGTGGTTTGTAAAATCATTGTCGTTTATAAGAGTTCGAATACTGAGGCCAGAAAATTTTGACAATTTTATCCACTGCTAAATAGGGTCTATCATGAGAACCGGAGTCAATTCAAACAAGACAACTACACACGGTTAATTGTAATCCTCAAATCACTATGAAACCTGATGCCACAGGAAAAAAATTTTTTTTGTTCCCCATTGTAATCATACTTTTGTATTTTTTTTTAAAAATAATTTTTCCTATTTCTAAACTGAATTTTTTTGTTTTTTCATGTTTACTTTTTAAACTAATGATTTTTTATTTTAATTTTTGATATTAAATTTTAATTCTGATATCACTTATGATCTATTTACTTTCTTTTTTTTTTTAATTTTTAAATTGTATACATCCTTTTTTTTGTTTTTTTTTTTCTAAATTTTCATTTTGCTAGCAGAGAAAAAACTCAAGCAATTATTTTTAAACAAAGCATAAAACCTTTTTTTTTTTTTCGTTCGTTTTCTATTTAATTGAAGTTTAAAAAGCTCTGGCTATTTGATTAAATAATTGTTTTGTGAATTATTTCATAAAAAATAAATATTTAATAATTCTTATTTTTTTATAATGAAAATAAAATCGTTACAATAAAAAAAACCACAAAAAATTTAAAGAAAAAAAGTCTTTTATCAAAATTATAAATAACAATTTTTAAAAAAAAATATTGATTATGCACTTTTCTTTTATATTATTTTCACCTTTATAATAGTTTTTTTAAAAATATTTTCACCTTTTTATTAGTGGTTTTTTTAAATATTTTCTTTTATTTAACAAATGTGTTTTTTTTTAAATAACTTTTGTAAGAAGCAAAAGAAAAAATTTTATATAAATTTATGTTTTTTTTTTTAAATTTTCATCACAGTTTCACAAAATGTTTCCATACATACGTGCTTTAGTTTACGTATTACATATAATTGTGATTTTAAAATATATATATGTATTTCAACATAATTATCAAATTTTCAAAAAATTTAAATAAAACGGACAGAAAAAAAAAACAAAATTGAAAGAACGAATAGAGAAGACATAAAATAAAAGCCAATGATTGTCAGTTAATCTTGAAGGGAATAATTTTGTTTTTAAATTTCACAGAAGTCAACAACTCAAATTTTGAAATTTATTTTGTATTTTTTTTTTAATAATAAAATTTTAAATTAATTATTGTAAAAATTTCTCATTAAAAAAAATGCTTTCTTCTTAAATGCTTTGAATTTAAGTCTTGTACGTAGCTAAAAAAAAAAACATAATAATAAATTAAAAGTACTTATACAACTAATTTTTTTAAAAGCGTCGTCTACTTTAAACTTAACTTAGTTAATTTTTTTTTTTATAAAAATGCATACAAAAAAGATTACTAATTGATAATTAAAATAAAATAAAAAAGAGATCACAACCATATCATAAATTTAAATTGATACTAAATTCTTTAGAAAAATAATCTTTACAATAATAATATATTTTTTTCTTCCAAATTTTTATTTTTAGCGATTTTGAGTGGTAGTACACATACCGGCAGATAAAAAAGCACGTTAATATATGGATACATTTGCAGACTATAATATTTCTACATATACATTCATAATATTTACTTTGCTATTTTGTTTTTTTTTTTGTTTTTATCAATGAAACTGATTTTAGTTAATATTTTATTTTCAACTTCTTTTTTTTCGTTAAAAACAAACAAAAAAATAACAAGTTTATTGTATTTAAAATATTTTTTTTGTTTTTTTCTTAATGAATTTATTTTGCATAGGAAGTAATTTTCTTAGCTATGATTTTTTTTTTGTTGTTGTTTTGTTTTAAAAAATAATTATTTTATACTTACAAATTTACTGCCATTTATTCATTTTTGTTTTTTTTTTTTTTTTCATTGATTTTAAATCTGCATTAAATATAAAATTTTATATTTTATAAATTAATAATTTCTCTCATTCGTAATGCAATCAATTTGAGAAATTGATTTATTATTTTTTTTTACTTAAAATTTTATTTTCTTGTATTTTTCAAATATAATATTAGTAAATTTTTTAACTGCATTCTTTAATCCGTTTAAGATTTTATTACACAATCTTGCTTTTTTTTTTTAATAATTAAAGAAGACAAAAAAGAAAATTTGTTTTCTTTTCTTTCTTTTTTTAGGTTCTTAAATTTAGTATTTTCTGTTTTTTTTTTGTTTTCCTCTTTCTTTTTCTTAAGTATTATAATTTTCAATTTTTATTACACTTTATATAACCTATGAATCTATTATATAAATCTGAAATTTTATATTTATATATATGTACATATATAATATTTATATATGTAATTATTATAGTCATTATTATATGTAAAATCATCTGTTAATGAAAAATATTAATAGTATTGTTGAAAATCCATATTTTATATAAATTAATAACAAATTATTATTTATATTATGAATTTGATTCGATGAACTTGTATCACCACATTTACCTGTAATTAAAAAAAAAATTATAATATTCAATATTCCAAAAAAAATAAAACCAAATTCAATTTAATGATAAGAAATTGAAAAATGAAATGTATTACATACCAAATATAGTTAAATTGGCCAATAAGTGATGATCTGGAGGTTTTTGTAGGCCGCGATAACAACCATCACCAATTATTAATTTAGCAGCATTATTATCTAATGAACGATACGTTAAACAAACACCATGTTGTGTTCCAGCATGTTTTGCTATTGTATATACAGTTCCATTTTCAGTCCATGAGCCGTGACAAGAATATACTGTAAATTGAAAAAAAAAAAGTGTTTTTTCGATGGAAACTTTCACAATATATTTTTGTTTTTTTAATTATTTTTTTCTTTTACCTTCATCACCACTTTCAGTACATTGAGGCCTTACTTCAATCACATTTGGTTCGGTACAACCGATCCATAATTGTCGTTGCGCTTTATAATTAACAGTACATCCAGGTACATCTCGACGATTACGTTGTGTATCATTTATATTAATTCCATCTATGGACTGTGATAAACCATGATTTATCATCGATGATGATGATTTATTATTTAATTCCTTCGATATGATTTTTGATGATTTCGAAGATGTTAAGGGCATTGTTATGGGAACAAACTCATATTGTAATGATGATGATGATGATATTGCTGAACGTCGATTACGAACCGGAAGTCCACGAGTTTGAGAATGCCAAGATGTTTGATCAAATTCTTCAGAATTTCGAAAACTTAATGTCATATGTCTAAAAATCGAAATTTAAAGATAAGTAAAACCCAAACAATAAAATTAAAACTAAGTTCTACCTTTTATGTCCTAATTCATGATGATGGTGATTATGTTGACTGTGTCCTTTATTATTATGATTTCGTTTATGTCTTGATGTGATATATGGTGGTCCAATTGCTCCTCTTAAATTATATAAACCTTCTAGAGGGCATATTTGAGATTCTGAATTACTGGCTATTTTAAAAATATAAGAAAACAATTATCAATTTATAAAAATCTTAAAATTTTACTTCAATTTTCCTAAATTGAAAATAACTATACCTAAAAGGGTAATATATGGGATTTTATTTATATCAAAGTGATCAGATGCACAAGCATCTTCTAATCGTGGTGCTGGAGTTCCAGTTTGAATTTCCGCAATATGAGTATCACGTCTATAGAACATCATACACATAAAACCAGATTGACTGTAATTAAAAAAAAATAAATAAACAGAAAATAACGTTTATTGCACATTAAGAAAAACATCCTACACATACCATCCAGTTGTGTAGTGAACAACAGCCATCATTTCAGTTGATGTTTGATGATTTATTTGTTCACAAAGGGCTCTTGTCTCCATGTAACCATTTGGTTTTGTTATGTGCATAGAGCCATCTCTGTGGGAAATTTAAACAAAAATAATTTATTAAATAAGTAACTTGTTTTATTGTTCTTTTAAATTTATCAATAATACGAAAGCACTTACCCAGTATGAAATAAATAACCTGCATTTCCCATTAATGCATGCCAATGTTTTGGTCCTTTGAACCACGATGGAAAATCACAACGTTCAGCAGGTGGAGGTTTTCGAAGGGTCATTATACGTGATCCAACCTGTAAATTTTATATGAACAAAAAAAAAGTTGAAAATTTTACTTGTTAAAATGTAAAAATTTCAATTTTATCTTACTTCTGCACTATCTAAACCATTACATGTTGCATCTCCAGACTGGGCTAATTTGTACTCAGCATCTTTAAGATTAGGATTACTTAAACCACCAGGAATAGTACCTATGATTTATTACATTTAAAAAAAAAAGGATAAATTGAATAAAATTTCAAATTAAAAAAAAAAGAACAAATTAAAATTTTTACTTATTAATGTTGACATTTTTTCATATACAAAACATCTGTAACGTTCTTCATTTGATATTGCATGATGATGTGATACTAAACCAACAAGGTATCGAGAATTTCCATCTTTCCATGTTGCTAAGCATGTTAATTCTTCAACTATACAAAAAAAACTTATTACTTAGTGGTTTTTTCCTATTAATTAAATTATACTATCAATTACTTACCAGTACTTTCTGTTCCTTGAACATCTGGGCAAGCTTGAAAACTTAATAATAAACGACTTTCTTCTGTACAACTTTCGATGTTTGAAACAGGACTTTTACACTCTCCATGACCTCTATTATATGTAAATGTAAATGGACCTATGTAAAATGAAAATAATTCATCAGTAATTTCAATGAAAATTATCATTACAGACATTTCAAATGATACAATTATTAAATTATTACCTTTTAAAGGACATTTAACTGGTTCAGCATTTTCTCGAAATAAACTATATAAAAGTGCATCACCAGGTATTTGATCGCAGAGATTTTGTAGAGTTTCACGGCCCTTACAAAAATCTGGGGGACATAATTTTTTAAAGGAAAACAAACAAAATAAGGAAAAGATTAATGCACATTTTTAATAAAAATCAGAAAAATAAAAACAAACAAAAATTTAACTAATAATTAATAATACATGTTCCCAATATCTTTTACACTAAATTCTAAAGAATAGAAAAGACTTGAGTGCAAAGATCAATGGAACATGCATTTTTCAAAAAAAAAATTTACAGATTATTTAAAAAAACAAAAAATTGAAAATTTAAAAAAAAAATTAGAAAATGAAATAATAAAATGAAAATAGTAAAATAAAAGTAAAATTTTAAGTTTTTCTTCCTTATTATTATTTTTTTTTTTTCATAAATCAAATACGTACGAGTTCAGTCTTATTTTTTGGTATTTAATTATCTTATTCCTTTACTAAAAAAAAAAGCATTTGAAAAATGTAAATATGCTAATTTTACGGTTTTTTTTTTTCATGTAAAAATTAAAATCTGTATTTATTGAAAAAAAATTTTTTGTTTTTTAAATTATCACATTTATTTTATATTTAAAAATAGTTTTTGTGCAAGTTAATTGTGATCAATATTATCTATATATGTATGTATGTATCAAAAAAAAAAAAAATCTAAGAATAAGAAAAATAAGAAAATTTATTAGCTTCAAATTTATTAACATGCAACAATTAATAGTTTTTTTTTAATCAATCATATACTTAATATACTCCTATCAATCAAATATATCAAATAATCTAGCCAATTAAATAAAATAATGTACTTTTGTTATGATAAGGCAAAAAAAAAAAACATTTCATTTATATTCCTAAATCCGTAAATGGAACCCCTCCCCCTTTTCTATAGTCATAATGTAAAAAAAAAATAATCGACACGAAAGAGTATCTTTAAATGTTATTGGCAACTTTAATAAGGGTATTTTTTTTTTTTTTCAAATTGATAAAACAAACTATTTTGAACTGAATTACTTTTCACAACTGATTAAGATTTAAATATCATATATATATTTTTTTATAAATTAAAAAAAAAACAAAATCCGTTAAGCATAGATTTAATCAATTTAATTTTTTCATCATCATTAAATTGAGTTCTCATTAATTAATAAAATATCTCATTAAACACATCTATTTGTTTACTTTTCATATATGTAGTATAGAAAAAAAAATTCCAGTTTCAACATACTTAAAACCAAAAAAAAAAAAATTGTAAATTTATTAATTAAAAATAAACCCAAAAAAAAAAAAAAATTATTTTCCTTTTTTTTTTTTGCTCTCATTTTGCTAAATCACAACTGAAATTTAAAAAGTGTAAATATTTATTTATTTTTGATTCACATTACAATTTTATTATTTAATTATTTATTTATTTGTTTAAATGAACTAATAGATTAATGAAAGCGAAATCAATAATGCATATTAATTGATTTCTCATCATATAGATAGATATTCATTTATATTCATATATATGTATGTAAATTTAAAAATAAAAAATATGTGTGTGTAGAATAAATAAGTAGTATTCGATATAAAAAATAATTTACTATTAAAAAATTTATTTGTTAATAATAATTACACATATGTTCAAAGAATTCGAAAAACAAAAAGAAAACAAAATAAAAATTGATTGTTTTTAAATAACGTGCCTAGAAAATTATTGAAAAGAAAAAAAATAATTATTTTTCAAAAGAAAATACATGTCTTTAAATAATTAAAATTAATACTGAAATAATTACACAATTTTCTTCTTAAAAAAAAAAATAATATACATCAGATTTCTTTTTTGTTTTTTTTTTTTATAATTAAAAACCAACACAAGCAAGCATGTATTTCTTTTATATTTTATTTACACTAAAAAAAAAATTATTATTTTTACAAAATAATTAAGATATTGTAGTAATTACACTCACTCCATACAATCATTATTCCAAATTATAAATAAAATTATTTAAAAACAACAACAAAAAAAAACAATATTTAAAAAAAACAATATTACAAAAATATACAATGTATATAGTATATGTACATCTACATTTTAAATATACCGACAATAAAAATACATAGGTACTACATAATTATGAAAAAAAAAAAACGTTTATATATACATTTTCTTTTTACAAAAAAAAAAAAAAAAAAAAAAATATTAATAAAAAATAAAATAATTTCACCAATAAAAAAGCCAAACTCGTACTTATTTCTTGCAAATATTTTTTAAAAAAAATTTATTGGAGAAAAAAATGTTAAAAATAAAATAAAAAATTTTTAAAATTAGTAGCAAAATCTAATAAATAAAATAATAATAATAATTAAAAAAAAAGAAATTACAAAATAGAAATAGAAAAAAAAAATTACAGAAAATTAAAAATAAATAATAAAAATTTCATTTTAAATTATGAAATAGCAAAATCATTACAAAATTATCTAAAAAAAAAAAACAACAAAACAATAATAACTATAATAATAATAAAATAAATAAAATACTTAGAATTAGTTGTAAATTTATCAATAATTTTATTTAATATTATTTCTATAAAAAAAAAGTCACCGGGCAGCCCATCCCAACATTTTTTTTTTTCAATATTCCATGAAAATAATGTGTACATAATATATAATACATTTAATTATATATATATATATATATATAAATATATTACATAATTAATTGTGATAGAAGAATTTTCTTATTTAAATAAAATAATATAACAAAAAAAAAAAAAAAAAAAAAAAACAAAGCTTTGAAGTTTGCCGATTGAATAAATTCTTTTTTTTTTTTACAAATTAACAAGAATAAAAAAAAATATTTAAATTTAAAAAAAAACAAACTAATGATTAATGATGAATTGAAGAAAATAAAAATAATTAAAAGAAAATAAGCCCTATAATTTTCTAAATATACATATATGTATATATTTTTTTTTTCATTTTCATTTTTAAGTACTTCTTTAAATATGTGTCTGCATTCTAATTACAAAATATATATTCACTTTTTCAATGTTCCCAAAATAGAATCTCGGATGGTTTTGCAAATGTTTTCTTCTTCTTCTTTTTTTTTGAAAAAAAAAAAAAAAACAGGATAAAGAAAACTCATATTATTGAGAAAATAACGAAAAAAAATAATAATGTTTTCTAATTCATTTAATTAAATTTAAAGAAATGAAAAATAATTAAATAAATAGATAATTAATTTGAAATTTTAATAAAAAATAAATAATGTAATTGAATAATTTAAAATATAAATTTTTCTAAAAAAAAAAAAAATTAAATATTTTATTATTTACAAATAATTTCATTTTATGTATATATTTACTAATTTAAAATGTAGTAATTTTTAGTGGATCGTAGTAAGTATCTGATAATTTATTTATTTTTTTTTTCTAATTTAATCATTTTAAATATTTATTTAAAGGGTAATGATATTCAATTAATTATTTACATATCGTGAACTGATTAAATAAAATTTTCAAATCAGATTACTTTATTAAATCAACATTAATTAAGTATTTTTATTAAATGATTTTTGGAGTTTTTCGATAAAAATGGAATATTGATATTTAAAAAATAAAAAGGATTGAAATATCGACAATACAGGAGCTTTAAAATGGAAGTTGAAAGTTTTGATTTGTAGCTAGTTTTTTTTTCCTCAAAAAAACACTTTCAGTGCTGTGTGATTATCATTTTGAAAACGTACTTAAGTGTAAGTGTACAAAATATACACACAAAAAAAATCTGTAATATTTTTACGTAATATGGTACAGAAGTCAAAGGAATAAATTTCCTAAGAATAAATGTAATATCTTCGCCTCAATTCAATCTTTCATCAAAGAAAAAAAAAAACCTTTTTTCCCGAGGTGGCACAAAAAGTGTTAATGTTATTAATTTACAAAAATTGTCAAAGAAATCGAAAAAAAACTGACGATTGAATTTCTATTGAAATTAATTTAATTTTTCAAAATCCTACCAAAATTTAGAAAAATTTACTGTGAAGTATGAACACCTATCCCGATTTTATTTTTCATGTGTATAAAGACCTATACTCGGTTTATAAATCGAAGTCAGTACAGGCAACATAGGCATACTTTTCTATATTCTTTTACATTGTGTTTGTATAAATATGTCTCTTGTGTGGGGTGATCAGATCTCAATTTCAATTTATAATTTATCAAAAACATTTATATGTAAAGTTATCAGAAACTAATCGGGTACTGCCTCCATAATCACAATACTGACTTTGGTTTATAAACCGAGTATAACATTTGTTTTCTAAAATTTTTCTTATTTAAAAAAAAAATAAATAACGGTATTTATTAAAAAGTACCTTCTTTTTTTGATAAAATCGCTATTTTTAAATATACTAATGAAGTTTTTTCTTCAAATTTATTTTCTTTTCACGAAAAAAAACTAAATTGCCTAAAAATAACTGCCATTATAGAACTATTGTTATTTCTTACAACATTATTAATTTTTTTAGTAATTTACCTTTGAAGTAAAAATCCGTGACCGTTTTTCTTTTCATTAAATTTTAAAATAAAATTTTATTTATTTACAAACAAAAAAAAATGTTTTGAAGCGGTGAATGAAGTTAAATTTATGCAGCAAAAAACAATATTTTTAAATTGATTTTTCTAATATTTACAAAAATTATCTTGTGCATAATTAATTGTGATTTTTAATTATTTTTTTTATCAATTAAGTAGGGTATTTATTTTTAAAAAATAAACAAAAACGAAAAAAAAAAGGTTTTCTTTGTCGCTTATAATTACTAGAGTAATTTTATTCTCACATAAATAAACTCTATAATATTATTATTGTTATTATTATTAAACGGCACACAAACACATATTTAAAAGAATTTAAAAACAAAACAGAAAAAAAATATAAATATATATATATATATATAAACAACAAATTAATAGTAGTATAATAAAATTAATTAAATTGAAAAAATATAAAATAAAATTTTAACATTATATACATATAATTTTTTTTTTTTTAAATATATTAATTTCAATAGGTTAGACGGCACACACAAGGACACACACATATTTAAAAATTTTAAATTAAAAAAAAAAAAAAACAAAAAAAGGAATAAAATAATAAATTGAAAAATTGGATATTGTTGTTGTATTTTTGTACAAAGTAATTTTGAAAATATTTCAAATTAAGCGAAATTATTTTAAAAAGAAAAAAAATTCATTGGTATTATAAAAAGTAAAAAAAATAAAATATTTATAAATTTATTTATTTATTTTTACATTTTTTTATAATTGAAGGAATTTTTAATGAAAAAAAATTTTTTTTTCTATTAAGCGTGCAATAAAAATATATATATACATATTTATATATATTTTCTTTTTTTTACCTTTTTTGGGAGAAGAAAAATAATAATAACAAAACTTGAACATAATATTAAATTTTTATTTTCAAAATAAATAAATAAATAAATCATAAAACAAATAAAATTTTTATATATAATTTTTTTTTTAAATTCATGGAATAAATATATAGCATATAATGTATTTACATATAAGACATGATTGAAATCAATTGAAAAATAAAAAAAAAATAATTTAATTATTTACAATTACATAACAAAAAAAAAAAAATAATAAAATAAATAATAAAACACGATAGGAATAAATTAATTTACAATGGGAAAAAATATAACATTTAAGGGATTTTTGTTTTTAAATTTAACAATAAAAAAATGATTTTTCAAAACGAAAAAAAAAAATCCATAAAAGTGAGAATTATAATAATCATAATAATAATAACAATAATAGTGAAGGAGGAAAAATTATAACAAGAGAAATTAAAAAGGAAAACAAAATATGTTTTTTTTTTCTTCTTTTCATATATTTACAATATTTTGTTGTTGTTACTGTTTTTTTAAATATACATAATTATGATTATTATTTTTTACATAAACACTAAAACGTGTATTTAATTAAATGATTGTTGTATGAATGGAAAAATATATAAATTTTTTTTTTTTATTATTTATTTTTCAAATGAATTTCTTTATACAGTTTTATTAAAAAAAACTAAAAAACAAGAAAACAAAAAACAAAAAAAAAACAGAGTATTTTAAAAAAACGTTGGGATAGGTGAATACGTTTTTTTTTCTATATATGTATAATATATTTCATTTTAAAACAAGTTTAATAAAAATTAGAACCCTAAGAAATTTTTTTTTTTTTTAAATTGTCTATCTTAACGGATTTCAATTGATTATATTGATTAACTAACGCGTTAACTAATCTACGACCACTTATTATTTTCGTTATTTTACATTTCTTTTTTTTAAGGTAAAAAACATAATTAATTAAACAAAACAAAAAAAAAACTAAATAACAAAAAATTAAAATTAAATTACTTTAAAATAAAAACATTTAAAAAAATATACGTTGAGAATAAAAATTAAATAAAATTTTGTGCAAATAATTAGAAGAATATAGAGTAAAGTGTGTTCATTTTTATATTAAATATGTTATTTGTACGCGTTTTAGTGAACAATATAATAAAATTCAAGCTATTAAAATATTAAAATGAAGTACATATATGTATATAAAATTTTATGGCTATTCTTCCGATTAGCGAGCATCATTTTTCAGAATAAAATCTTCTGAAAAAATTTTACAAAAGCCGTTATTTTTCCATTTATAATTTTTGCTTAAAAATGTATGAAAAATGCACATTTTTACGAACTTTTTTTATTTAATTTTCCATGTATAAGGTCTATATGAACATATAAGGTATCATTGATACCAAAAACATATACATATGTCTTCTTTCAAGTTCCAGAGATATGTAAGTATATTGCCATCAAAAGAAATTAAAAAATCGATTTTTAAAAAACACGTAATTTTTATTTTAAGCCTCTTTATCTTAAGAACCATTAATTAGGTCAAAATGAAAGAAAGTGTGTTAGAAAGAAGAATAAGTTCCCTTTAAAATACAATCTGTGAATTTTGTAACAAAATTTTTAACGATGCTTTTCGTCTATAAAATGGAATTTGCTCTAATAACGACATAATATGTCACGTTAAAAGAACACTCCAAAGTATCTTTGGAATAAGTCCCATTTCAATAGTTCACGCTCGCTAAACGGAAGTTTCCCCAATTTTATTTTAACTTTAATTAAAACACAAGTTTTAAAAAACACCGTAAATTTCGAATTACCTATATATTATTTTGAACTTTCAAAATGTACAATTTTTTTTAGAAGGTCAATGAACGTGATTAGAAAAAATGAAAACAAAACAAACGAAAAAATTACTTCTGGTATTGAAAATACAACAAGAAACAACAGAAACTTTTTTATTTTCTTTATTTACTTCACGCTTGATTTACCTCAATGTTATTTTCTTACAAAGATTTAACACACTTGAGAAAATCGAAAAATTGTCTTTTTTTTTATTCTTATAATCTTATTTATTAGTAGGTTTAGGTTTTGTAGTATTTCAATCTGAACAGATGTTAATTATCTTTTTAATAAAAAAAATTTCACATTGAACCTGTATGTACATATCTAAAGTTTTTTGTAAACTTTTAATTTATTCAATGTGATAAAGTTTACATAAATTTCTGATGAAATAAAAAAAAATTCAAACTATGAATGTTTTTTGTTTCCTTTTTTAAATGAATTTTTATTGAAATGTTATTCTCAAGGACATTCAATAAGGAAGTGTTAATTTTAAGAGAAAAAAAAATGTAAAGAAAGTTTTAATTTTAACTTTATATTGTAATCACGTATAATGTGTCCTAAATAAAACTGAACTTCGTAAGACTAACTGTGTTAATTTAAAACTTAATTAATTTATATATAAAAAACTATCATATCAATTATAAGAAATAGTTTAAAGAAAAACAAAAGAAAAATGAAGAGATACAGCTTAATATAAAAAAACTAATATGAAATATAAAAAGATAAGAACACAATGAAAAAAAAAATATTTAAAGAAGTAACAAAAAAAGAAAAGAATTAAAAATATAAATTAAAATTAAAAAAAAAATTAATAATTTAATTTGTAAAGAGTGATTTTTTTATATCAAATGATAAATTCAATTTGATAAACATTGAAAATGCTTACAATCATTAATATCATCATTGGATCGCATTA
Source organism: Bombylius discolor (assembly GCA_939192795.1). Taxonomy (NCBI): domain Eukaryota; kingdom Metazoa; phylum Arthropoda; class Insecta; order Diptera; family Bombyliidae; genus Bombylius; species Bombylius discolor. The sequence goes on along the minus strand of OW584241.1, from coordinate 11,798,730 downwards.
TATACTGATCCGATGAAGATAATCTTGAATGCCCGTTCAAATTGGGATGAGCTCCCCCCCTGTGATCACTTTTTAATATGCTGCGCATCGGCATTGCAGCAGGATTTGATTGATCCATATACATACTGTCACCTTCGCACTCACTTTCTTTATATTGAAGAACATTTTTATGTTTTTCATAAATTACCAGGCACCGATGACATCCTCTACTGTTTTATATTAAACAATTTTCAGTTTTTTTTTTTTTTTTAAATATTCAAAATTTTTTTATTTGAATTTTGTTGTCGTAATATCATCATAATTATAAAAAAATTTCCCATACGATTATATTCATAAAAGACATCGTTCATAATGTTTAATAATAATTGTTTTTTTTTAAAGGAAAAAAAAAAGATAAAAAAAGATAATTATTAGAAAAATTAAATTTTTTCTCAATATTTTTTTTTTGTTCATTTAAAAAAAAAATGCATTAATTTTAAATATAAACTACCTGCATACTTTTATTTCAAAAATTAAAAAATAAATTCATATGAATTTTAAATAATTATATCATAAACTGTAAAGAATTATTTAAACATATTTTTGAAATTCATTTCTGTTTTTTTGTTTTTTGTTTTTTTTTTGCTCCAACTTAAATAAACATTCAACGAACTCATATATTGAACTCATGAAGACAAATAATAATCATTTAAAAAAAAATTTATTTTTAGAATATACATTAATTTTAAAAATAATCCGAACGTGACTATCGAATATATTACATTTATTTTAAATGTCAACAGCTCATGCAATATATTACATTTTAAATAAAATTTTAATCCATCGGAAGGAAGATACATCTTCAAAAGTATATATGTACATACATATGTGTACATAAAATATACATATATTTATTTATTTTTGCTTGTGAAATTAAGAAGTTTCGAAAAATTTTCATGTTTGAAATAAAAAGAAAAATAATAAACTTTTAAATTTTTTTCATCAACTATATTTTATTGCTTTACAGTTTATGAAATATGTATTTAAAATTTTCTTTTTTTTTTTTTTAATGTTTTCTTTTTAATTAGAAAATGTGACAGAAATTTTAATAAGAATTATTTAAAAAAAAAAAATTATAAAAATTTTCCCAGCATTCATATCATTTTTAATTTAAATTAATATGTGAATTTAAATTATACGTTTTTAGCGAAAATGATTATAATAAAAAAAAATAAAAAAATTTAAATATAATTTATAATCTACTTTTAATCGATGTTTTATTTTAATTCATGTGTAGGGTAAAAGTATTTAACAATTAATTAATTTAAATTTTTACCGTTATTTTTTAATTTTTTTTTTTTCAAAATTGAATTCAATTTTAACGCAAATATAAATGGTAAAAAATATTATAATTTGTTGAATATTTTCCAAAAAGAAAACACAAAGTAGACATACAACAAAAACTAAAAAAGAGTTGATTCATTTAAAGATAGAAAAAAAAAGGTTTGAAAAATAAAAAATGAAACGCGTCGATGAGCACGCTTTAAAAACAATAAAAAAAATGTTAAAAGAGAATAAAAAATTATAATAAAACATTTGGTTTTTCTGCTTTTTTTTTTATATTTTTATAAAAATTTATAAACGCACACACAACAAAAATTGAGCAATATAAAAAATGGTATAATATATATATATTTTTTTCAAATGTATAATAATGTATTATACTTCCCCATTCGCACAAAATATAATTACATTAGATTAAAATATGAAATATCAAAAGAAAAAATTTAAATACAAACATATGACATTTTTCTTATTGAAAAAAAAAAAAAAAAAAGTAAATAAAAATAAATACAGGTAAATATATATAAAAATACATAATTATTTTTGTATTTACTTACTCGTCTACTATTAAATACTTGTTACCATCCGAAGCAGTACATTTGCCCCGATAACTAAATTGTGAACCCTTAATATGTATTGATTGTTGATAGCCTGATAGAAACCATGAACCTTCCCATCGTTGTGGAAATGTACAATTTACAACAGCTAGAAAATAACATTCAATTTAAATATGTTTTATATATTTAAAAATTAAAAGAAAAAAAAATTAAATAAATGCCTAAGAAAACATTAAAATTATTTTCATTTTTTTAATTTAAAATTGTGTTATTCATAAACTAAAATACCATTGAGATTTAACCTTTTTGTCATACACATTTTCAGTTAACCTTAATATAATTTTAAGGATATCTTATTTTTCTTTCTCTCTCTATCTATAATTTTTATACAGTTATTAAAATCCCTTATGCAAAAAAAAAAACTATTAGTATTAGCATTTTCAAAATTTACCATATAAAAAACGTTCATAATTATATTTTCAGAAATGTTATTAAAGAAGAAATTTAAACCAACTGAAGGAAAAAATAACAACAACATAAAAAAAAAAGTGTAATAAATATTCTTTAGGTTTTGCTTAATTTTGTTTTTATCTTTTTAAAAAATTAAGGATATGAAAAAAATAAATATGTATAATAAAAGGAAATAAAAACATTTTTTTTCCCTCTTATAATGTATGTACATGTATGGATGATATGTATGTGTACCTAGTGTTTGTCAAAATTATAATTGTTTAACAAAATACTAACTACCATAATGCATCATAACTTTCCATTAGAAGGATTTCTCATAAAAGGAACACAATGAACTTGAATAATATGTAGAACTACCATCATCCGTATCATATACAACGTAATAAACATCAAATCATAAGGAATACAATATATAAGTACATATATAGCAAAGAAAAAAAAACTACATGAAAATACAACACTCGAATACAATTTTGATATTTTTTCTAGCTTTTCCATATCATATGAAACATTCATATATACATACATATATATATAAATTAAATATATATGTATATACATATGTATATTATATACAATCATACAATTGTATTCCCGCTATCGTCTTAGAAAATAAAATGGACAGCATTGCGCTTGCTTGCTACTTGCTTGTCCCGAATATTTTTAATCAATAAAGCTAATAGAAAATTTCTGTGTAACAGCAACAGAATTAAACAGTAAAAAAAAAATATGTACATGTATCTATATATAATATTATATGTATATAAAGGTAGTTTTAAAAAAAAGATATAATAAAAAGCAAAAAAAAAAGCTAACATGAAAATCAAATATTCTCTTATCAGAGAAATAAAATACATTATTCTTATGTATGTATGTACTTCTAAAATTTCTTCCATTATATTATAAACAATAAATTATTATTGTATAGATTTTTAAATGAATATATTATATACCTACATACATATATATAAAAAATTAAGAACATGTACATTATTTGGTTAAAAATCTAGTCATATTATACGAGTCAAATTTAATTTTTTTAATATACACATATTATGTATCTATTAAATAATATACATATATAGTTATGTATGTACAAATCTATATATCTACATATCTAATACAAAGAAATCTAATTTAAAAGTTAAATGTATCTTAAAAATGAATATATTTTTTATTCATTGGTAACAATAAAAAATGAGATAATATTGAATAAAGAAAATCATTCTACTAAAAAATTTTAATGAATCGATATATAAATGCGTTTTATGATGACATAATTTTAGATCAATAAAATATATAAAATCTCATTATATGTACCTTCCTTTATTCAAAAAATAAAAATCATACTTGCATTAATAATAATCATATCGTCTATACATTAGTATTAAAAAGTGAAAAAAAAAATATCATAAGGTGTCAATATAATAGATACTATTTCACATTAAAAGTTCTTAACTTTTTATTATCATAATTAAGATAGAGAATTTTGTTACATGAACTAAAGGATTTTATCTAGGGGAGAAAAAAAAAATAGATTTCTTAGAACTTAAGAGGGGAATATCTTTATCTGTCAAAAAAAAGTAGACCAAAATCCTTCATATTTATAAGAATTTATTTTTGTGGAAATATAGTTTCTACTTGAATATCTTCTTCAATTTAAATGACATCAAATCTATTTAATTTACATAGAACATTATTTTGAAAAAGTGCATTTTTTTTTTTTAAGAATAAGATCTATCATTTATCTTATTTATTCTATTCGTCATTCTTCAATTTCAAATACCCTGGGTACAATGAATTATAAGAACAGAAAATTAAACAACAATATATGTATGTATTTGGTGTGAAAAAATATTTAAATTAAGTCTATTATAAATTTATTTAAAATTAAAAAAATAACAAAAAATAAAATTACTTACCATCTTGCCTTGCTGCTAAACATATTGGAGATACTATATACAAAATTAAATGAACTATAGCTACAAACAATTGCCAATGATGATTACTTTGCACCATAAATGTTCTCACTAATTTCAGTCGTGAAGAATTTTTTTGTTTTATATGTTGCTCATTGGCTTTATTATTATTATTTTTATTATTATTATTATTATTATTATTATTATTATTATAATTATTTTTAATATTATTATAATTTTTATTATTTATTACTAATGATGTTGATAATCTACAATCTACCACAGAATATCTAAATTTTTCATCGTTTAACATCACATTATTTTCATTATATTCTTTTGATGTTAATAATGATGATGATGTTGATGTTGATAATGTTAAATTCACTTCAGATGAAGATGATGATGATGACGATAACGATGATAATGACGACGATGACGGAGAAGACGATAACGATGATGATGTTGTTATTCTTGTCGTTGTTGTATCTGTTGATGTTGTAGTTAATGATGAATTAATAACTTGTCCTACACCTGTTCTATTTGATTCTATTTGTGCAGCTTCTAATTTGCAATGTTTCAATTTATATGATGATAATCGTTGCAAATAATGATTTTTTTGCAACTTCATAGTATTATGTAAAAGATAATCGTTAATTGCAGATGAAGGCAACACAATATGAGGTTGTTCAGATGTTGTAGTCTGAAACTTAAAAAAGAAAAAAAAAAACAATATGAAAACGAATAAAAAAAAATTATAAAGTACAGAACTTAACTAAAGCTGTAAAGAAATATAAATTTTGCAAAGTTAAGAAGACGTGGCATATTCAATTCAATTACCTACATACATTTCTTTTCTATTTACACTTTAAACCTTATCATGTATAATTCACATTTCAAATAATACAATAAGGTGTAAAGAGTCAAATTAGTCACATATTGTTGATCAACTTAAAATGTTATTGACTTATTTATTTATAGGGCGTTTCTAAGAAAAACATTACAATTTACTGTGGTCTGATATTATTATGATTACTTGATTTATTTAAGTATACGTGTAAATTAAGAAATTCGAGTCCCCTTCCAAATATGACTAATGAAATTAAAATGTTCGAAATAAAAATAAATTTAATAATAATTATGAAAAAGCATTTCCGAAAATACTTAATAATCAAAATATATATGTACATATTTAAAAAAAAAAAAAAAAAAAAAAAAAAAAAAAAAAAAAAAAAAAAAAAAAAAAAAAACTCATTGTAAACTTGTTTTTATTAATTTATTTTGTAACCATTTCTCAAAAATTTTAAATACAGATACCTACCTATAAAAAATATGTATCTCAATTTTCAATTTAATACATTAATATCTAACTGTGGTTAATAAAATCATTAAACATGATGACTATAAGTTCACTATTTCATATCAGATCTGTTTGTGCCCCTAGCCCTTAGTAATAAGTATAGTGACTTTTCAAATATAGTACATTTTTATTTGTTTTTGTCTTCTTTTATCTTACAATTGATATTATATTTTAAATTTTAAAAAATAACTGTAAGTTATCATATAGATACATCTTAATAAAAATTACAAACATTATGTTCTTCAAGCAAAATGATAATGTATTATGACAATTATGTACTTTGAAATCATTACACAAAAAAAAAAAAAAAGGATAAAGAAAGAATGGATACTCTTATTAATAAATTTTAATAAAGAGGATTTTTTTTCTTGACTTTTTTTAAATAAATAAGTACTTATGCATTAAATTAATCAAAAAAATAATGGGCATAAAAAATGAAAAATATTTCTTTAATAAAATTCAAGTTTTTTGTTCTAACAAACAAGGGAAAGTTAAAAGTTTGAGAAAATTATTGCAAAGAGCAGAAATTCTTCTTTGTTTTTTTTTTTCCACATAGGTACCTATTTTTCTTTTTTTTTACAAGTTATATACATAATATATTTGTATTAATGTATATATATAGCTACAAAATACAGATATATATTAGTTAGGTGAGTTATATTTTCCATTGAAAAATTCTTCATCGGCGAAATGTGATAGTGCTTATTGAAGAAAAAAGAGTAGGTGGAGACTTCTCTAACCTACGGCGAATTATCGATCTTTTTCTTATGAAGATATACATATCAAGAATAGGGCTCCATAAAATTAAAAAAAAAAAGTTTTTCAGAGAATATGATTTTATGTATCTAAATTATTTAAATATATTTTATTATAGAAATTTTAAATAAAAATTAAAATTTAATAAAAAAAAAATAACAAATATAACAAATAAAAATATAAAGCAGTTAATTTCATTTATTTTCTTTTTGAATTTTCATTTTTCCAATTAAAAAAAGGTATAGGTACCAACCTTTAAATCCTTCCTATGTATATCCGCCATTATAAATATTATCCCATCTTGAATATTGTTTTTTTTTTGTTTTTCTTTAAAAGATATTTTATACTTTTTGTACAATAACCTATCTATTAATTTTCTTTTAATTATAAATAAACTTTATTAAGTCATAGATGAAGTTTTAATTTATAAAAAATTTTCCACTTTTTTTTTATAAAGAAAAATAGATTTTCTCTACTACTTCTACTGGCCAAACTGCTGCTGGCTTTTATTTTAATAATGGTGGTGCAGTAATTATGGATTTTTTTTTCTCACGCACTATTTTTTTAACAAAAATTTTAACAAATATTCAAAAAAAAATGAAAAAAGAATTATTTTATTTTAAATAACACAATAATTAATTTAATACACAACCATAAATTATTATAACCATCACTTTTTTTTTCAGAAAAAATTCTAAAAGAAAATTAATCGTCCAGATTTCGCCATTTTCACAGCACTGATGAAATATTACCAGATTTTAAACCAAGTTAGTGTACCAAATATGATAAAAATATGTGGTACACTGTAATGTAACTGATTGGTGGTATTGGTACATTGTAAATTTGTATGTATCATATTTGTTTAGAACTTTAAAATATAAAATTTAAATTGTTTTCCTAATTTTAAGTAAGTAAATATTTATTATTTGCAAACATTGTATAATTTCTCAAATTTCTTATTTCATGACTTGTAAGTTCCTTTTTTTTTAAACCAAAACTACTTCTTTTTACAAGTTTGTTAGCAGTATGGTAAATTGAACTAGAGTGTTACAATATTCAAAAGCAAAAATAAAATAACTACTGAATTAACGTAACGGCAGTGGTAAAAGTAAAACCTATCCTTCGTAATGTAGATTACCCTTAACACCAAATCAGTATATTAGGCTTTTTTCGTAAATGCAACACTGCAGATTCTGTGACGACTGAAAAATGGTGACCGAAGAAACGTGGAAATGCAGTGCTGTAAACGTGGAAATGCAGTTCTATAATTGCAGATTCTAACTTGTATGTAGGTTTTTGTTGTTTAATTGAATTTTCATGTCGTTTTCGATAGATATTTTTAAAAAATTTATACATTAAAATTCCGGAAGTTGTTTTTTCTCGAAAATAATTTTCAAATTTATTTAAAATGTCAAACATTTTTCAGAACTCTCATTTCTTCTTTTTTTTAAATAGGAAACTTTCGCTTGATCGGAAATGCCGAAATATCTTTCAGGAATTTTCAAAAATGAACTCATTTCATGTTAAGGAAGGAAAAACTACTTATTTGTATTTTTTTTAAATATTTATGTTGCATTCACGAAAAAAGCCATACAAATAGGGATCATGCGCCAATGTACCAGGGTCTGTAAAAGAGTTAATAAAGTTAGAATTAATTTTTTAATATTTTCTTCACAGTATAACAAATAATTATAATATGTATCTTAACTTTTTAAATTACAAAAAAAAAACATTTAATAGATAGGCTCTGTTTTGAATTTAAATAATACATATTATATTTTACATTTTAAATAATTCATTGAAAGTCAAAAATCGCATGGATCCACACCACGTCTTTTGGAACGTTGACCTAATACTGGTCGAGGTTTATATAAATCTTCGTTCGAATACCTTTGACTGCTTTTTACTAAAATGTTTCTACCACTTATCGTTTTAGTTTTATCAACTGCTACTGTAATACAGAAAAAAAGCATATTAGTGATAAAAATTAAACAATTTTTTCTTTGTTTTTTTCAAATATCAATTTTTTATAATAGTTACTTACCTGTTTCGGATGTTTCTATGCAATCATTTTCTTTTGAATTCACATTGAAATCTGAAACGATTGATATATCATGATTTAAAGATTTAAATTTTTTATTAATATGCTCTGATTTTTTAACGCAATCATCAATAATTAAACAAAGATGTTTATTATTGTTTATTATTTGATCGTTATTAATTAAATTATAAGGAAGTATTGGACTTATACTACCTGATAATCTTTTACGTTTATTATTTAGAAATTTCTGTTCATCATTAACTGAATAATTTGTTTTTGAAATATTTTTTCTGTGGATTTTTGAAATTTGATTTTTATTAGATTTTGTTTTATGTTGTTTTCTCACTTTTGTAGTATTTCTTTTTATTTCAGTGACGTGAGAGCATAAATTTCTGAAAATTTCTATTATAGTTTTATCCTCGCTAATAATGTTTGCATTATTATGAACTATAATTTCTGTAATTTCTTTTACATTCGTTTCAAGTTGATTATTTTCAGAAGGATTAAATCCAAGAAAAGCACAATTGCGCTCTACATCCACTTCATCTGTAAATGATGATTTCTGTAGAGAATTTTGATGATTGTTTTGCAAACAATTCGAAATAATTGCAAGTTCAACATTCTGAACATTATTATTATCAAAGAACTTATCTAAAATAACAGGTTTTAAATTTAGCTGTAACTGTTCTTGTTGTGAAGAAATAGAATGTGATGATTTATTCTCATTTGTGATCTGACCTGAATTTTCTTGTTTTGAAGATTCTGTAGGCTTTTTATTATTTGCTGATTCATTCGATATTTGAAGAACAAGTGTTGAATTTTTATGTTCATCACCCATATTATCATCATCATTTGAATCATTAGATTTTCTTCGTGGTTTTTGTTTCAATGCAAAATGATCATCGACTTCATTTTTTTCCTTTGTACGTTTTTGTTTATAATCACCATTCTTTTCTTTACTTGAAGATTTCTCATCTCTACTACTACTATCAGATTTAATCTTATGTGAACTTAACCGTTGTTTATCTTTACGCGATGATCGATGATCTTTACTTGAAGAGCGTGAGCTACTTTTTGTATCACTATCATGATATTTCGACCTTTTTTTATTTGAATCATTCTCTTTTTGGCTCTCTTTACCACTAAAATTGTCCTTCTGACATTCGGTATTTGATGATTGGGATTTTCCTTCAGAGCTGTTGCCGCATAATTTTAATGCTTCTCTACTTTCTTCAATTTTTTCTGTTACAGGCAAAGCAAGAGAATCACTTTGTGAAATATCTGTCATAATTTTAAGCGCTTTTTCCGAATCATCATTATCACTTCCAAGTGAATTTTGAAAATCAGCAAAAGAATTTTGAGAAGTCCCTTCACTTTCATTTGTATCAGCTAAATTCATTTCTATTTGAACACTACTTTCCGCCGAAAGATTATGAATAGCACTGTTCCTTTCAGTTCCTTAAGAAATAAAATATGGAATTTTTATATAATAAAACAACTATATATATAGTACAGCAAATTTACCTTCAAATTTAATTTCATCTTTTTTAATATCAAAATGTAAAGGTTTCATATCATCAGTTTTAGTATTCTCAAAGAATTTCGGCATTTGTGCCTCCTCCGACAAATCATTCCCTGGTTGTTGTTTAGCAATTATTTCAATTTCTTCATCTTCAGTAGTCACAATAGATAAATGACTAGTACTTGAAACTTGTGAAAGTTGACATTCTTCCGTGGGTTTTAAAAAAAATGATTTCACGTCATTTTCACTTTTTATAGAATCTTGAGATGTTAGACCACTGATAGCAGATAATTTTGATTCATTACTTTCTTCATCTGGACTAGGTGGCCGACCTTCTAAAAGTTCAAATGGTGGCGATTCTTCTTCATCATCGTTTATATCGCTTTTACCATTTGATTTATTTGTCGCTTTATCAGAATCTGGACTGACTGCTTCTAAATCAGTTGGCATAAGATCAACTTCAGTTGATGGTAAATTACCATTTGCGCATGATGATGTAGTTTCATTTTGTTCAGGTTTTTCTATACCAAAGTATTTATATGCAATATCTTCAATTTTGGGTTGAAAGGTAGTTGAAATTTTCGGATTAACCACTTGATCGACTATCCTTTCCACACCAGTATCAAGAAATCCAGCTCTAAATTGAATTTTTTGTTGTTTTTGAAGAAATGATTAATTATTGGTTTCTAAATTTGTACTTATGTATGTGTTCACTTACTCAGAAATATGTTTACGAAGTTTCTCTCTTAATTGAATTTTGTTAGTATCAGGTGTCCAGACCTATAAATATAAATATAAATAAAAATAAGCCAGATCCTGGCAAAGTAGACATAAATATCAGACCTGTTCGGATAGAAATTTCCCGCTAACAGCAAGAACACGCTGTGTGAGATTTTGATATGCTGGTTTGGTATCTACATCAGACATACAATCTCGACGAAATTGATCAAACACTCCCTGTGATTTTACTTCGCTAACAATTTTGTCAACTAAATGTGGATCTTCGAGATTAATATGCATTTTCCGACAAATGTATATAAAAATTATTCTTTTAATAAAACAGCAAAACACACTTCTTCAACTATTCAATATTTTATTATTTTTATTTCTAATACGTCTTCTTCCAAACTCCAAAGTATTGAAACTTGAAACTTGAAACAATGACACTTATACGTACACATGCGATAGTTTTTGACTAGCATTGAAATGTAGGAGATAATTTCAATTGTGTTTGAACTTGGTTTTAAAGCTAGTTTAAATTGAAGTTGAATTCGATTTTAATACTATTTATGTTGACATATTATTAATCTCATGTATACGTGAAATAGCTTAACAAACAGTCACTCTTACAAAATTAAAATAAACGGTTTTCGGTTGTTCAAATTCAGTTTTTTTTTCTCGGAAATTTGTCCTCTAATTTCTTTTATTTTGTTCGCTTAAATGAAAGCTTGTTATAGTTAAAAATGAAGATTGAGATAAATTTAGATATACCAACGATTGCATTGACCAATAAAATAGAAGCAGAACTTGTAATATCTATTATAGAATATTTATTATTCCAAAGAAATCAAATACCATTTATGTTTCCAACTTTTAAATATCTTCTTTCAAATTTAAACCAACTAGATGAAACACTAGATGATGATCCATATAAAAAAATTTTAATGCAAAAACAACGAGAAGATGCTTTAATCACTTTTGACGCTATAAATATTATTAAAAAAGTAAGTAGTGCACAAAAACTTAAATAAATTAGTTAAATTTAAAGACAAAATTAAAAATTATAACCTTTGTTTTGTTTTTTTTTTTTTCAGAACATACATGAAGAATTTAAAAAACACTCAATTCTAACTACAAGAATTCTATTTGGAGCTACAGCATTTACACCACGAGAAGCCTATGTGATCAAATTACCAAGAACAACAAATTCTTATATAAAAGATCATGAAAATACTCAAGAACAATTAGTGAAACAAATTTTAATGTAAGATTTAAATTATGGTAGAAAATTTTTTTATATAATTGCTAGAAATTTTTAATTATTTTAGGTCTCTTCTCACTTCACAATCACTTTACGATATATTTTCAACGAACATGTCTCCAACAAATACTTTTATCGATCTTGAAGTTGAATGTGATAGTACTTATGATAGTCCAGAATTTAATCAAAAGGAATACATTGATCTTCCTAGCAAATGTACAACAATTGTAATTAATGTTAATCATAGTTCCCCAATTGAAGTGGGTGAATCAAGTTGTAGCCAAGATATGAATACTTTAAATGACATAGAATATTTAACAATCAATGAAGACTCGAAAGTAACACAAATTAAAACAGTACCAATGTGGTGGGAAGCAAAAGCTGTTATAAAAGGTTTTAAAGAAACTTTAATTAGAGGACAAAGTATATGGTAAATTATCAAATATTTTGAAAATCTACTTCCAATCATTTTCTAAGAGTATACACAGGATAATTCTCTAATTTTTCTCAACAATACTAAAAAGAACAAGCATAATTTAAATTTAGTCACTTAGAGTAAGAAAAAAAAAACAAATCGTTTCTATGACTGTGTGCTATATTAAAAATAAAATATTATAAACTAAGATTTTAAATACAACATATTTTTTACTATTTTTCTCTTGTTTCCTCCATTTCTTCTAAAGCCTTCAATATTTGTTCGTCTCTCTTGGCTCTATGTTGGCGAATGGCCTCTTCAATTTCTTTCCTATGACTTTTGTCTTCAGGAGGATAAATTTCACGTTTTGTTTTTGTTACCCATTCTTCAAAATACTCAGGTTGATTGAAGAAATGAAAAAGAGCTACAGGAAAGGTCATGTACATTGCCATTTTGCTGACTTCTAGCACCCAGCCACCCATTTTCCTGAAAATTTTATATTTCTATGTTAATATTTATAATAATTTGTTGATAAATATTCCCACTGAATACCTGAATTATTTAAAATGTATTTTGGTCAATTTGTTGATGGAAAAATATAAATCCAAAAAAACTGAAATCTTTCTTTGTTTTTTTTTACTTTTGACAGTTGACACAAAAATCAAATTCTCAAAATTGCTCGTCTGAATTCTGACAACCCTAACCTAACCTAATTTTGAAAACAAACGGAATGCTTGTCGATGCATGAGGCCTATGTATATCCATATCGATTGTTCGTATTTGGTAAAATAATTTACTATTTGAAAGAAAAACAAAAACTAATTTCTTATTGTGAAAATTATGGGTAAACATAAAAAATTACTGAGATCAGAAAAAGCTAAAGTGAAATTAAAAGGTAATAAATTATCAAAAGCACAAAATGTTACAAAAACGGAATTTCGTGTTAAAAAAATTATCATCAAAGATCAAATATCAGAAATTAATATAAATGAAGAAGGTAAAAAGCAGCATAACTTAAAGGTAATTAATTGATTTTTTGATTTACTCACTTGTTAATAAATATCTGATATTTTTTAGGAAGTTCTCACTAAACTTAAACATCATAATCCTTCATTTCGTTTGGATGCTTTAAGAGCATTAAAAGACCTAATTTCGAATGGATTAAATTTGGATGTAGGTGTAACTATTCAAAATTTATCTGCAATGTGTTTAGATATTGAAAGAGATGTTAGACGTGAATCATTTAAAACTATGACAACACTTTTTTCAATAATTTCTCGTGTTCATTTAGAACCGTTTTTTGAAATAATTTTATCATATTTAAGTTGTGCAATGACTCATATTCAACAAAATATACAAGATGATTCTTTATTTATGCTTGATATCTTATTAAAATTTCAACCGAAATTAATGGCTATTTATAGTGATAAAATATTCAATAATTTTCTTGATATGATATCAAAAGTAACAAATTCACAAAGTCGTTCATTAGTTATAAGCATGGGAAATAAAATGTCTACAATTAAATGGCGTAGTAAAATTCTTCAACGTTTCAATGAATTATTAAAAACAATAACAATTATAACAGGTTCAAATTATAAAAATATTGATAATAATGATAAAATTAATGAAGATAAATTTGAATATTTTGTATCAACAAAACCAATACATTTTCCATTATATCGTCATAATTTAATATCATCTGTTTATTCTGTTTCAAAATTACTTAATAAACCATTAGCTGAAAAAAATAAAACAATTAATGATGATGAAAAATTAAAAGGATATATTGATCATTTAATACCATTACTTTTACAATCATGGCTCGAAGTAGCTCCATTGAATAATAAAAATGAAATTTCAAATATAGATGCAGCATTAACATTAAAACAAATTCTTGAAATATTTGAAAGTTTATGGGAATTAACTGAATTACAATGCAATAAAACAAATAATCATGATTTATTACATTGGTTTCAAAATAAATATTATGATGAATTTCAAATGAAAATATTTCATAAATTTCCTTATCAACAAATTGAGAGTTTAGAAGGTTTGTATAGAATATTAATCAACATTTTTAAATTCTAATTTGTGGAGAAAAATATATTTTCTCTATTTTTTTTTTTTTTTTTTTAAAAAAAGATCACAAGAAAAAACCTAATAAAAATAAAGATAAAGAATTTTCTGGATCTGGAGGACAGTTTTGTATATTTCAAAATTTAACAATGATCTATCTTTATTGCGCTCTAGGTTCCAATAAAATTCAATCGGATAAAGAACGAATTGATAAGATATTGAATTTTCTTAAAAGTAAGTATATTTTAATTCAACTGTAATGTTATTTTTAGAATAATATATACTACATACATATATATTCCAGATACTTTATCCAAGTTAAAGACTTTTACTATAGATGAACAAAATTACCTTGAGAAAACTTTGAAAATGGTATTATTGACAAAAAGTACTCAATTTATGAAAGTTGATAATAATAAAACTGGATTTTTATTAAAATCAATTTTAAATTTATTAAATGGAAATGATTTTTCAAATAAAGAATTCAAGAATAAGATGCTTGTATTGGTTTCTAATATAATTTTGGATGATTCTTTATATAAATTGTATGGGTAGGTACTAGTTTAAAAATTTAAAAAAAAAAAAAAAGTGAAATATTTGTCTAATATGAATTTTCTAATCATTACAGAATATCTGAATTCAAAAATTGGATATGTACATTACCGAAAATTTTGTGTAAATCTCAAATTACACAAAATAGCATTTATGTTTTAGCTAAATTAGCAAAACAAAATAATGAAGAATTTTTAAATGCACTTAACAACAATAGTTTCAATATTATTGGTGAGTTTCATTATCTTTAATTTTTTTCTTCTTAATATCTTTGATGAAAACAAAAAAATATATTTTTCAGATAATTTAACTAATATTCATATATTTAGTTGTAAAGATCAACAAGATGGCAAGAAATTAATATTAAATTTATTTTATTGGATAAAAACTTGGTCACAAGAAGATAAAGTAAGAATTTGTGAATATTTTCAAACACATGTGAATGATGATGAACTTTTCCAATATTTTCGATTTATTATACAATAAAACTTGTAAATGAAAACATTTAAGTTAATAATAATGTAAAATATATATATAGGTGATACGTAAACGTTATTTTTTATTTTCCATAATTTCCTTTATATGAAATTTCTCCAAATGTCTTTTTAAATCATGTTTTCTTGTGAAAGTATTTCCACAAATATAACATTCTAATTTTTTTCCATGCACACACTTAATATGTCTACGAAGAATTTGCCGTGTTGATAAAGTCTTCTTACAAATTTCACATCTTTCAAACATTTCCTCCCTTATATGAAATTTCTCCAAATGTATTTTCAAATCATGATATCTTGTGAAAGTATTTCCACAAATAGAACATTCTAATTTTTTTCCATGCACACTCTTAATATGTTTAAGAAGAACTGGACGTGATGATAAAGTCTTCTTACAAATTTCACATTTTAACAATATTTTACTCGAATGAAAAGATTGATGTGATTCTAAATAAGCTTTTCTAGAAAATTTCATATTACATTTTGAACAACTAAATGGTTTTTCACCACTATGAACCCTTTCATGTTGCACTAAGGTATATTTCTTTTTAAAAGCCATTGAACATTTTGAACATTTGAAAGGTCTTTTATTTGTATGAATTATAGCGTGCTTTTTTAATATATACTTGTTTTTGAAAATTTTTTTACATAATAAACACTTAGGTTTATTGTCATAATTATCATCATCACTATTTTCGCTTTCGTCAAAAAAAATGTTATATGTCTTTGTTTTATTAGTTCGTGTTTTGGTATTGTTGCTTAACTTTTTATGAATACGATTTTTCTTTACTATTGATATTTTTTTAAGTTTTATGATACATTTCTTTCTTAATATCGCTGATATACAATCAAAATAATTATTTAAATAATTTAATGATACTGGTATCTCTTGCTTTTCAAATAAATTATTATTTGGTACCTAAAAACAAATTTTATTAATGTGAGAATTATATACTTTAAAAATTCAACCAACTTGTATCGTGTGTTTTTTTCCATTCGATTTAATATATTTGAGAACTAAGCCATCTGAAATGAAATGTTTGTGTACTTTTTTATTTTCAAATAGGTTTTTAAAAACAAACAAACCTTTATATATCATTTTTAAAAAGATCCAATATAAAAATTAGGAAAATGCAACATGCAAGACCAAATGTCAAATTGTATGAAAACATATCAATTTCAAAATGATTTTTCAGCGCTTGGGATTTTCACAGTTTTTATTTAAATCTACTTATAAAAGTAGTTTAATCGAAATCAGATTGAAATAATGTTACGTACACATGTGCCTACTTCAAATTAATTTCAAACAAAATAGAAAAAAGTGAACAATATTCGGTATATAGAATTCAAACAACTGCTAACTAGAAAGTGCCAATATTTAAGCTAGGATAAAAGTCGTCATGATCATTAATAATTAATAGCTACTTCTAAGTTTCTCTAAATTTAAGTAAAATTATTATTTTAAAACTTTTCTTTCAAATTCCTTTCAAATCGACAGCACTTAGCGAATAATTGACACTTCTTATGTTATAAAACCAACCGATTGGTGGCGATACTAGTCATCATTCATAGACATTAAGAAAAAAGAAAAAAAGTTGAGAAAGCCAACATCATTATTTTGTCGAAATTTTTTACTTTGTAAAAATTATAAAAATAGTGCTTAAAAAATGTATTGCTAAGTTTTAAATAATATAAAAATAAAAATCTACTATAAGAATATTTGTTTATTGTGAAGTTTAGTGGATATTGATGAAAAAAAAAAAGAAGACTGAGCGATGATTGAAGGTATAATTTGTCAAAAGTGATTCGGTTCGCCCTGAATTTTATTACTGGGCGCCAATAATATAATTATCCAATGGTCAATGGATCGACCAGGTGAGAAAATAAAATTAATTCAAATTTATATACAAATAATAGGTACAAGTGTAAAATAATACATCTTATATGTAGAATTTTTGTTTACAATATTTTTATATAAATGATAATGGCTGTAAAGAAAAAAAGTACCTATATATATGCCATCTGTCTTTGTCACGCTAAGAATAAACTTACAAAAAAGTGATACTCTTTTAATGTGAAATATTCTTGTGTTTAAGAAAAATGTAGAAAAATCCTTTTTTTAAAACGATAAATTAAAATTTTAAAGATGAAAAACTAGATATATAAAGTGAAATTTTATGAAATATAATTGAAAAAGTATTTGTAAATGTACAATTTTTAATTTTTCATAATTATTATATATATTCTTTTGAAATAAACTAATTTGTTTTTTAAATGATGATCATTTAATTGAAACAAAATTAGTTGAATAGTTCTAATATTAGATATATTCTATAAATAATAATTTTCTTACTTTTACCAGTGAAAAAAAATCCTTGTAATAAATTACATTTGAATTAAGTTTTCTGTTAATTTCACATTTATTTTAATTCTTGTTTTTGAATTAAATTCCTATAGTACCGTGTGCTGATTATTTTAACTGCTTAATTGTAAAAATTATGTTTCTAAACAAACATGATTCTAAATATACAAGCAAAAATAGTTTAAAAATTAAAATCCAATTTGTACAATTTTTATCTGCTCCTAAAACAATCCCTGTCCTATTACATTAAAAAATCAGAAATATTTTTTTCAAAGTTCATGATCACAATTTACCTTACAATATCAAAAATATTATTATTACTTATGTTCAGTTACATTTTACATTAAATATTCAAAATAGTTGAAACTTTAGCATATGAGAATAATATTTAAAAAATCCTTTTGTAATTATCACCTCAGAGGACACAGCTGAATTTGAATAATTTGAATATTTTTGTTTATCGTTTAAATGAGACCATAATTAGGATATTGCTCGTTATTCGAACCATAAATTTTGGTCTATAAATCATTAAGATCTGAATTGTGTTAAGAATTTTTCAATAATATAGAACATAGGAACTTGTAACAATTTATTATTTTTTTTATGTTACAGCTGAATTTGTACTTTTAGAAAATGATAGGTGTTTTGAACTTCAATAATTTAATATGGTAACATGTAAGATACGCATCGTACTTGTACTATCGCATAAAAGAATTTTAATTGTGCTTCTAAAATATACATATGTTCGAAAATATTTCGTTTTGTATGTTGAAACAGTGTTAGCGAATAAACAGCATTTTTTAAAAAAGTTGATATCGGATATTTTAATATCCTTTTTTTAATTTTCAATACAACTTTCTTAAAGAGTATAGAATTCGTATTTTCATGAATTAAGCTTCAGCAAGGTAAATTTTGAGGTACCTTTCTTAAGGTTAATTTGCTTTCTAATTATGATTAATTTTTAATTTATTTTTATTTTCCAAAGTATTAAGCACAATAAAAATCAAAACAAAATTTAAATTCGAAATAACATATATTACGAGTTTTGAGATACAATATAAATACTAGTATGTACTACAATAAATAGCAGAGAAACTGTTAAAAAAAGGGAGAAAAAATTTTAAACATGTAAAAATTACAAACTAGATTTTAACACTGGAATAGGGATTTGTTTATTTAACTTTACATCGATGTTTCTGTATCTGTACCATTTTGAATCTATATAGTTAAAAATCTCTATTTAGCTCTCGTTTTAATTTTAACATATATGTATATATACGATATAACTACCACGAATACGACGACGACTCCTCGAATTCATAGTTCATTCTTGGTGTTATCCCCTTGTACCCGTACTATATACTTAATGGGTCATTTATTCTTATTCATTTCATCTTTATTAACAATCGAGATGTGCTTTTATATATTTTACTCTTTTACTTACATTTTAACTAAAAATTGTAGATAATACCTATATTGTAGATACATATTTTTTTTATACAGTTTATTTTACAAGAATAATAAATGTGTTGTTACAGATACAGCGATATATCTGAATATATCCCATATATCGTTAAAATGTGTGTAATACATATGATGATGAATAAAAGAAATGTAGCTACTTATCGTATATTATATAGTTGCACAGGTAGTCCCAGTTAAAATATTATGACGACACCATAATATTTATCGTGTATAGTCGTCGAAGAGTCAAATTGAATTCAAATATACCTGATACTCGGCGATATATGTAAAAATGAATCGATGATGATAATGATGATGATGATGATGTTGATGTTGATGATATGTGTGCGCATAGAACAGTCATACAATATCATATAGGTACTTGCTTTTCTTTTATATATATTTGATGAAAATTTTATTGTTGTGTGTGCACGCAAAATAAGAAATAAAAAAAAATTAAAAAAAAAAAAAAGAAGAAACAAGTAGAAAAAAGAAGTAAGAGAAAAATTTTTTTTATCGACGAAGTGATTTTCTGTGCAAGATAATTTTTTCGTTTGGGGCGCAAAACAAATAATGAAAAAAAATTATAAAAACAAATTGTTGAATAAATTAAATTAATTATAAAACGGTATGATATTTATTTGAAATTATTTTCATATAAAAATTAATATAGAAAAAAAAAATTGTGCTTTGTGGAATTGTTGAAAAATTTTGATTGAATTTAGGAAGAAAAAAAATCTTTTTTTTTTCTTTCCATTTTTTTTTACAATATGAAATAAGGTATTTTTGTATTAGCTAGCTAACTATTGACTGAGTGCACCTATTCACGTATCTTCGAATGATTCTTAAATATATATATTAAGTATTTATTAGTTATGATTGTGCTATGTTATTTTGTATCTTAAAAATTTTGTAATAGCATCGACTATTATACGGTGATCACAATGGAAGAAATTTTGAATTACACAATGAAAGTTTATATATGCAAGTTCTTGTCTGCTTTCATTATAAAAAAGAAAAGAAAAAAATAGAAGAGTAAAATTTTTACCTTTAGCTTAAATCTAAGAAAAAAAAAAAAAAGAAAAGAAAATGTTTTGTGTTTTGTTATAGCTAAAGGAAATTTTCTCTTTAAATATACGAGTATATTTGTAATTAAATTTATTTTTACTATACCTACATTAGTTAAAAATTAGTAAAAGAATGAAAATGTTTAAATAAAAAAATATAACATTTAAATTTTGTTTATAAATATTGAACCGGTCGAATTGTAAATAGTAATTTAATTAATTATTATTCATAATTTAATAATTAAAATGATTTTGATTGCACTTAGACATGAGAAGAATGTATTCAATGAAGAAAAGAAAAAAAAATTTTTTTTCCTCAAGGTGTATAGTAAGGAAGACAAAAAAAAAACGATTTTTTTTCTTCTATGAAGTATATGTGTATGTATCTAATTATATATCTATTGAAAAAAAAAATTTTTTTTTCTTTGTATATATATCAGACAATCGCATTAGAATCCTGGAAGATTTGAATTGGATTTTTATATTTAGTGAGCACCTCATTTTGATAGATTCAAAATACAATATCAGATACTATACGTGTCTAGAGAAATATATACACATATAGGTACCTATGTGTATATATCTTTATAATTTTCATATATGTAGGTACATATGTATATAAATAATAAATATCCATACTATACATTTATAATAAGTAGTAATAAAATAATAAAAAAGGAAGTATTTATAAATGTTAAAAAAATATATAAGTAAGAGAAAAAGAGTATACTAAAAATTATGTGTACACACATAGTTAATATGTAAATCCTTCGATATGTGGTATTGTTCATTTGTCGTTATAATATGATTCTCAGAGCTATTTGTTATCCTTTGTCTTAAAAATGATCGACGCGAAAAATTTTTTTTACGTGACCGCGCGTCCTGTTACAAATTCAATGTAATATAAATACGTATCTTTCATTTTCTTTTAGGATTGGATGATGAAAAAACGAAAAAATGTTTAAAAAAAAATTAAAAAAAAAGAAATTTACCTAATGGAATTGCCAGATTTTAAAGAAATTCATTGAAAATCGTTATTTGATTGGATTTTGAATAACCTATTATGAATAAATACGTATGTCCTTTCTTGTATTTACAAATTACAAGTTATATGCTCTATTTTAAACAAGTTGAAATTGTATTCTTTTATACAAAATTGCTCTTGAACAAATTTAAATAATTTCCGTTAATGAAAATTGATATCTATAGTAAAATTTATTTTGATGTGGGTAGATATTATGAAGAATTAAAAAAAAATTCTTACGTTTTTGGGAATTTATGTATAATGTATAATTGTTAGTACACAATTAAAACTAAGGAGCTACAAAAAAGGTGACACACTTAATTTAATTAAGTAAAAATAGGTATATTTTTATGAATGAATTTCAAAACAGTTTTTCTTGATTTTGAAAATAAAAAAATATCTTAAAATGTTTTCTATCTCAATAGATAGAATTAATATTAAATAATTTCAGTATTTTTTATGATTGAAAAAAAAAATTGTATTTTGTTTTAGGTCCGTTTTTAACACCAAGTCCATCTTCATCAATATCGGCTAGTCCAAGGCATCAACCATCACCTTCTCTGTCACCTTTTCCGCAGGATGTGCTGTTGTTAACAAGCAGTACGATTACCAACACGACTCAAGAGCAAGTTAGTAAACATTTTTTTAAAAATACTTTTTTTTCCATTAAATTTTAAAAACTTTTTTCAAATAATAAAATTATATTGAATTTTTAGGAACGCAAGGCGGCGACGCCCAGCAGACGGCCGTCTTTGCATCAATTAAGTGCAAGTCCTAATGCAGGAACAATTATATTTCAGCCAAGTCCATCACAGTCTCCTGCGCCAGGAGCAACTGTAGTGGGTGTTACTGGGAATGAATTTAATACAACGCTTGTTGGTTCAAACAATATTTTACTAAACAAGGTAAATTTTTTTTTAATCCTGAACATCTTTCATAATTTTTTTTCTTTAAAAAAGTCGAATACGTTATGAATGTTTTATTTTGTTTTACAGAAGGGCGCAAATAAAAGAACGCAACAATCCTATAGTTGCTATGGACAAACAACTTCCGTTTCGAATAATATGGTGCACTCGGCGCCTAATATGGCTAATAGCCCAAAAGGGACGTCGAAAAAGACTGCCACTTCAATGTCAGCGGCAGTAATTAGTGCAAATAGTAGTCCATTAATACATGAAAGTCCAATTTCAAGCCCAAATAGTGGATCAGTTCTTAAACCACCAACACCACAACCAATGTTACAACAATTTCCTGTTGTAAATGCTGGTAATCAATTTTTGCAATTCATTCAGGGTCCTCAACTAATTGCAGCTGGCAATCAACAAAAGCCACAATTAATTACATCAAATACAGTTCATAATCCATCTACACAAATAAATTCATCTCATAATTCTGGTAATAAATCATCTAGAGGACCCCAGCAAATATTGCCAAAGCCACAAATACCAGTTAATCAATTATCAGATAAAAATTTAGTAACACATCAACAGTCAAAAAGTGTAACAATACATCATAGTGGACAAATTTCTCATTCTCCGCAGCCACAACAAAGTATTACTGCAACAACTTCAACTCAAGCGGCACAAGGTGGTCAAATTATTCTTCCTACTGGAAATCTTAACACTCCACAGCTACTCCTTAATCAAATGCCAGTGATAGTACAACAAAATACCCCACAAGGTGTTCAGTTAATTTTAAGGCCACCTACACCACAGCTAGCGGCACCATCACTTGTAATACATAATACAAGGCCACAACTACAACAACCTCAGCCTCAACAACTATTGAGAATTTTGAATACAAATGGCCAGATGCAATTAACTGCGGCACCTACTTTTATTGTATCCTCCCAAGCAAATTTAATACAGCAAAATTTGCAAACAATTAAAACTAGTACACCGACAGCTCCTATTACACAATTAAGTAGTTTACATGCTGCAGCCGCAGCAGCAGCAGCAGGTCCTAGATCGCAACAATTAGCAGCAGCCATTAATAGCCATATTCTTGGGCAAAGTGTTGCACAACTACAAAATTTACAGCTTAATGGTAATTTAGCTCAAATTCATATGTCAAATGGCTTAAACGGACCAATTATTTCTCAACTCCCGGCTCAATTTCAACAAAGTATAACTGCTAATTTCAATCAATTAAATCAAAATATAAATTTAAATCAGCTGAATAGCACAAATTTACAACAAATAGCAGCAGCAGCAGCTGCCGCTAATGCCGCTGCAGCATTTCAATCTCCTACACCACCTCAAGTTGGTGAAATTCAGACCTTACCTTCAGTGGTTTCTGCGCAAAATATACAGTTTTCAACAAATAATAGTCAAATAAATACAATACATCAGCCAATAAGTTTAACATCACCCACTGTTACTCCTCAACCCCAATTACTTCATCCTGTTGCATCAGTTACTCCAGACCCAGTTAGAAATGCTACACCGACTGTTTTACAAAATGTTGTTACACCTCAACAAACGACAACGGTTCTTGTACAACCAGATAATATTGTAACACCAGTGACACCTACATCAATATCTGTTACTCAAAGGATGAATACTTCTACTGCAACTGTTTCATCAACAAATCATAAAGAATCACCAGACACAACACAAAAAACTACAGCAAAAAAGCCAAAAAGTAGGAAAAAGAAAACGCAACAGCAACCTGCTAAAACTACACCAACTAGTAAAAATTCATCTCAAATGACTACAATACCAACGACAACAGCTAGTACTACTACTTCTACCACTACTAGAAGTGTAAGTCCACCATCAGCAAAACAAACACCACAACAACAATCTCAACCAATTACCAGTACTGGAAAGCTTGATCTTGCCAATGTTATAAAATTATGTGGTATTATGGAAGACGATGATTATATGGATTCTGAGGTATAAAAAATTATAATTTTTACTTATCAACTTTTAATATTATTTGATCATAAATGTATTTTTGTATTATTTTATAACCTATTTGAAACTATTTTTATTTTTATTAATTTTAATTAAAAATTAAATACATGTTTTCTACAGCTCGAGACTCAATCACAACAAATTCAAGATGACTTTATGAAAATGGATAATCAGACTGCTCAACATACTTATCAGCAAAGTATGCAGCAGCAGCAACAATCCCCTCAACCACAATTACAATCGATTTTATCACCACCAAAGCAAACGCAACAGCAACAACAATTGTTATCCCCTATACCATCTCAACAACAGTTTGCAGTACCACCAACATCAACAACACCCAATACAAGTGACATTATGATAACAATACCCAGTCAAAATAATGATTTTCCTATAACATTTACAATTCCAACCAGTCAATGTGATAATAAAATGTTTTCAATGATAAACGAAAACGCTTTACCAACTTACGTAAACAATATATCGTCAGATATAAAGGGCAATTTAAATTTAGAATCACAGAATATTGTGATAAAGATTGATCCAAGTGAATCAGGTCAACCATATACAATTTCAATACCAAGAATCCAAAATGATGAAGTATTGTCACACAATACACCAACAGAAATTATTCAACAAACAGTAACTTCACAACAGCAATCATCAAATCAAATTTCTGGTATAAATCCATCGATATCATCTCAATTAAATACAACAAAATCAAATACCACCGTAATTAATAGTCCAACCAATAATCAAGCTATTATGACAACTGTTTCAAATGTATCAAATAGTTCTACACCTGCTACATCAAATGCAGCAAATACCCTTTGTATAACTGGTTTTGTTAATTCATCAAATAATCATATAATGCCAACAATTCAAAGTCAAATTAATGAAATTCAAAATCAATTAATGGGCGTAACAACATCATCTAATCAAATTATTGGATCTCAAAATATTAATTCATCTGGTGCTAATATCGCTACAACTGTTTCACAATTAATATCTTCTGCAAATGCAACAACAACAACCACATCAACAGCAACAGCAACAACAGCTACAATCAAACCTCGGAGAAAACCGGCTGCAAGACGAAATGCGAAGAAAGTTGACACGATTTCTACATCAGTGGGTTCAGTTCCTAGCCAAATTGGCAATATCCAGATATCTCAAGTTGACTCAAAAAAAGTTGTTAATAATCAAAATATGCAAATTAGTAACTTAATAGAAAATAAGATTCAAATAACGCCAATATTAGATGGTAAAATTGTTCAAGGACAACAACAGCAGCAGCAGCAACAACAACAACAGCAGCAGCAGCAGCAGCAACAACAACAACAACAACAACATCATCATCAGCAGCAACAGACAATACCATCAGCATCAGTTCAACAGAGTTTAATTCAATCAACTCAACAACACCAACAACAGTTAATTCAGTGTAATTACAATGTTCAACAGATTCAGCCAAATTTAATTCAACAAAATAATACTAAACCACAATTCCAACAAATTCAAACTACTGCGAGTACTGCTGTTGCAATAAATGAGCAAAATGCTAACAAAAAAGTGTTACAAAGTGATTTCAGTCCAGTCTTATTACAAAATAAAAACAATAATGCTGTAGTAAATTCTACATCAAATGTTATACCAGGAAATATTTCATTTTCTTTGCCTGTTACGACTCCAGCAGCAACATCAGCTTCATCATTTATTTCCCAGTTAACAGGAAGTTTAAGCTTGGCAGTTGCTGAAGATGGTGGTCGATTACTTCTTCGGCACGATCCAAATAGTCCTCAAGATGCACAATCACAAATAATTTTGCAAGCAATAATAAGTGGTGCTCTTCCAAATATTACAATAATAAACGAAGGCATCGATAATTTTAGGAAATCACAACAGCAACAACATCAAAATTTACAACAACAAACACTTAAAATGAATATGAATATAAATAATCAAGCAATATCTAGTAGTAATCCAATTGTAACAACGACAACTATCACAACAACAAATACAACAAAAGCAAGCCTACCCTTATCAGCTAACAAAACAATTCAAACTTCTACAATTTCTCATAATCAACGTCAACAAAGTTTAAATCCAAACCAAATTTCAATCCCAAACTCATCTGGTATACAACATATGAATACTGCCAATAATTCATCGTTATTATCAGATTCTAAAATTGGTGAAGCAACATCAGCTGCCAATTTACATAATCAAAATCCAACATCATCATCGACGACAACAACAATTGCAACAGATCAACATAATTCCGCTAGACTAATTGCGTTGCCAAAGATTAATTCAAATCAACAATTATTTACACTTAATACAATTACTAATCAAATAACTCAAATAAATCCTACACAAAATACACTCTCTTTGAGTCCAATGGAAACATTATTAATCGTTCCAGCCGGTATAAGTTCACAACAACTGACCCAATGTATGTCACAAGGTCAAATACATTTCAATAGCGTTGGTCAAGTAACTCAAGCTCCACCGTCATCAATTTCATCTGCAACCGCCACAACACCATCATCTACTGCGGCACCACGGGTAATATACAACATTTCTATTCAATTTGATTGTTACAAATATTTGCACTACTTTTTTTTTTAAGTTTTGTTAAGTTTATTATTATTTTTTTAAATTTATTCTTCTCTTTTTTTGACTGAAGGTACAACAACAAATTGTTTATCCACAACAACACCAACCAGTTCAACCACTTCAGACTGTACAACAAACTAAACAAGTAGCTAATGTGGCGCCAATTATTGATACTAGTAAAACAAAAGTAGACTTAAAGCCAAAAAAGACAAAGCAACCACGAAAACAAAAATCGAATTCCTCAGTTAATGAAAGTTTCAGTAATAAAACAATAAGACCATTACAAAAATTAGATCTTAAAACGAAACCCAACATGAATCCAGTTCAAATTGTTCAACCAACAAATATTGTAACAAAGGAAAATATGAAATCTTTAAATTCTAGTTGTACAACTACAACAACAAGTACTGTTACAGCAACAACAACAACAATAGCAACAACCAGTACCTCTGCTGCTAATGCTACAACTGGTACAACAATACATTCATTTCAAACTCAGACCGGCGGTACAAAATTAGTAGGAGTCACAGCACCTATGCAACAACTCTCACAACAACATAAAAATTTAAACATCAGCCAATGCAATAGTACAAATAATTCAAATCCATCATCATCATCGTCATCAATTAATAACAACATATCGGTCTGCAATAGTCAATCTTCATTACCGTCAACATCATCAACTGGGACCATTTACACTTCTAGCAATAGTGGAATAACAATTTCGCATCAAACAACAGCAGTAAACACTATTCCAGGTTGTAATAATCAAAATTCAATTAGTGTTAGCAATAGTATTTTTAATAGATCTCATGCACCAATAACAACAACTGCAGCAACACACTCTAATAAATATACAAATTCTCCCATGCCACCGTTAATAAGTGTAAGTGCTGTATCTCAGACTGTACCCAGAGTTCAAACGATTCAATTGACACCACAGCAACAACAATTACTTCAAAATGTTCAAATGCAAATACAACAATTATCTGCAAAACTTCAAAATAAAAATCTGCTAGCAACATTAAATATTCCATCGGATTTTGATCCAAGTAATCCTATTTACAACAAACCTTTACCACTTTTAAATAATATTCAAAATATGAGTGATCCTGAAATACATGCAGCTCTTCAAAGATTATTTATTGAACAGCAAAAAATTTTAGCTGCTGGTAAAGTAATTCCAACAATATCGGCTCCACCTTCACATGGAATTATACCTGCATCATCTTTGATACAACACCAACACCAGCAGCAACAACAACAACAACAACAACAACAACAACAGTCTTCATCAGCAGTGTCATTCCAACAACAACAACAACAGCAGCAGCAGCAACAATCAAGCAACTCTAATATTACTACAATCTCACAAGTATCTGCTGTTGTTGCTAGCGGTAGCCATCAGCAATCAACTACCACTTATACAGGTTCTCTTTCAAATAAAACATCATCAACACCATCAACATCGTATATCATAACTAAAAATACTTGCCCGAATAAAATTGAAAATCATTCAACAACTTTATCAAGTGCGACAACAATACCAACATCAATTCCAGCTAATGCTGTACAACCTAATAATCATAATTCATCAACATTATCGACATCATCAACAAATGCAACTATTGCTCACCGAGTTCATGTGTATCCTATGCAACATCACAATGAGACAATAAATAATAAACAATCATCCACTCATGGAACAATGCAAACAGCTCAATCTTTGCCTGTTCCTACTTCTCATTCAACTTTAATTCATCATAATCAAAGTGCAAAATCAATTAAAGTTGAATTTCAACAATATTCTGTTCAACAACAGACAAATCAGCAGCAGCAGCAGCAACAGCAACAACAACAGCAGCAGCAATATCATCAGATCACTAATGGAAATGCTATTATTAATAATTTTGCTCAATCATCCTTAAAATTAACCGAAGCTCAAGTAGTAACAACAGGCACATCATCCCATCACCAAATAATACAAACACATAATCAAAATAATACACATACTAGAGAAGAACCACATTCTGTTGTACCTGTTAATGTGAAATTAGAGAAAACAACAAGACTTGAAATTAAAGAAAAGAAAGTTTTTGAAAATAATAATAACAATAATAATAATATTAATAGCGTTAACCCTCCGACATCAGCATTAGAAGTAACAACGACAACAACAGCAGCAGTAGCAGCGACAAAACCTCAACAACAGCAGCAGCAACAACAACAACAACAACAACAACAAACATTAGCAGTAAATGTACCACGTCATTTTTTGTGAGTGTGTTTTAATAAAAATTAACTAAAAATAAAAAAACAAATATTTAATTAAGTTATTAATGAATTATATTTTGTATTTTTACAGTTTCGAAAGGCAATTGAAAGTTGATCATGAAAGTTGTGTAAATCCGGATTATTTAACTCCATTTCAAGATAAATATGAAGCTATTAAAAGACTGACAAGGTATAAAAAATTCAAAGTTTTTTTTTTTTTGTATTATTTTAAATTTTACTAATGAACAAAATATTTCTGATTTAATTTTTCAGGTATCACTGTATGTATCAAAAAGATGAAGATATCAATACGAATGAAGAAGAAGAAGAATATGAAAAAACTGCAGTGAACCTTCAAAATAAATACAGGGAATTAACTACAAAATACCAAAGTATATTATTACAAGAGTCAATGGTAAATAGAATCAATATTTCAAAAAATAACTTTGACAATTCAAAATAAACCTTAACATCTTCTCTGGTTCATTAAAACCAAACTAAAAAAAATCTAATTTGAATAGATTGTATAGAAGAAATTTAATAAGATTTATTTTTGTCTTGATAGGCGATATTCGTGATGAATTTAAAAAAATAAAAATCAACTTCTCATATTTTCTTATACACATGAATTTTTTTGTTTTATTTAGCTTTTGCATCGGACATCAGAGACTTGTATGATCGATCATCTTATGATTGATGATTTACAAAGGGAATTACTTGATTTAAAAAATGAAACCACTAATTTGAATAATGGTGGTACAAATCAACAAATTCAAAGTAATTTATTTTCACAAAATTTAACATTAAATACAACAAATAATAAAGCAATAAAAAAAGAAACATCATCAGATTCATTATTTGAAACATTTCAATTACAAACAAAACAAAAACAAAATAATAATCAACAAAAATTATTAACATCACAATCATATTATCAACAACAGCAGCAACAACAACAACAACATATTAATAAAAATAATTCACAAATAATGAATAATAAGATTATGTTAGATAATAGCTTAATAAAAAGTGAAATAAAGTCTGAACCATGTGATATAGCATTTGAGAAATGTGATAGTTCAAATAATGTTATTAAAAGCTCAAATTTAATAATGACGAATCAAAAAATTGATACAAAAAATGTTGAACAATTATTCAACAGAGACATTAAATATTCACAAAATAATTTACTTATAAATTCAGCAGTAATAAAAGATGAAAAAGATTATTGTACATTATCTGTTGAAAGTAATCGTGTCTCACCATCATCATCGTCATCATCATCATCATCAAATAATATGATGATGCCGACAACATCAACGAATAGCGCAAATAATAGTGGTTATATGCATGATAAACAGCAATGTCAAAATAACTTTTCGATTCTTAAAAATGAGAATTGTGATGTTAAAGAGGAATTAGAAAATCTTGATATTGAATCAGAAATAACACCAAGTTTTATAATGAAAAAAATTGTTGATTCTCAAATACGAACTACGTCAGCAACAAACAATAATATAAATAATTCAACAAATTCATCGAATCTGAGTGTTAATAATAATAATGAAAATAATATCAACAATAGAAACAATATAACAAATTCAACAACAGATATTGTTTCAAATTCTGAATTTTCAATTGATTATTTTGTTAATTCTACATCTCATCATCCATCTAATAATTCTGATACATTTAATACAGAACTTCAATTTACAGATAATTTAGATAATGTTTTAAATAGTAAAAAGAAAGATCATAATAATGATGATAATGATAATGATGATGATGATGATGATGATGACGAAGATCAAAAAAATGAACCATATGATGAATGGTATTGTATTCAAAGAGAATTAAATTTAATAACTGAGAAAAAATCTGAAACAACATCTTTAACAAATCATCAGCATCATCATTCACAATCAACAACACATAATCGTCATCATTCTAATATTGTTGATAATAATTCTGGTGTTACAGATAAAAATTGTGTTGTTGATAAACATTTATCAGATATTTTTGAATCATCTGATCCATCAAGTCCAAAAGTTGTTGAAAATCAATTATCTGATTTATTTTCATCGAATTCAAATAATGATGATGGTAATACATTAAAAGGTCATCAGCATCATAATCATCATCATCATATTGATGATGAAACAAATAATATGAATTTAAATGATATATTTAATTCAGATTCAATTACAAATAAATCAGTTGAAACAAGATTAGAAGCAATGTTTGGTGAATCACCAATTGAAAAATCACGAGATGTTGAAACTCGTTTAGAAGAATTTTTTCATCATGAAACAACATCGAATGTTCATAATGATGAAACGACAACACATCATCATCAACAACAACAACAACAACAACAACAACATCATTCTATGCATGAAGGACGTATGTCAACAACAACAGCATCACATTTTTCAACATCTGATATAGATTCAAATAACAAAAGACAATGGGATAATACATCAAATGGTTTAATACAATCAAATGATTCGTCTGTATCAGGGATCTCTTCTTATTCAAGACGTGCAACATGTATGATGGGTACAGCAACAACATCTTATATGGAAGAAAATCATGTTACATCAAATCATCCACGATGGACAACAATTGTTGATCAACAATTTGATTTTATGAATGATACAGCATCAACAACAAACGGTGTTGTTAATGCATCAACAGCTGGAACATCAACTGGTGATGAATCAAGAAAACGACCGTGGAACGGTCAATATGATCATCCAGCTGTCAAAAAAGTATGTTATGATAAAAATGAAACTGATTTAGATCATGATATACTTGGATTACATACATCTGAAGATCCTACTGATCATTTAACAAATGATATTATGCGTCATTCGATGCATCCTGTTACAGATTTACATTGTCAATATATGAATTCAAATTCTCTAATGAATATGCCAACAATAAATAATCCAAATCAAATTCAACATCATCATCATCAAATGCATCATCATGCATCAAATTCTCTAATGATTGACCAACATCATCATCATCATCATCATCATCAAAATGATACAAATTTATTTGAGACAAATTTGAATGCATCATCTCTAAATGCAAATTTAAGTGGAACAAGTAGCAGTAGTATGTCATCAAATTTTGAAGAGGATATCAATAGACATGTACAAAATGCAATTGATAGTATATTAAATTTACAAAATAGTGAAAGTGATTCATTAAATTTTACACTTGATCATTCTGTTAGTTCATTTTTGAATGATAATGCTTTGGAACAGGAACATCCACATCATCATCATCTTCATCATCATCACAGTAATGTTGGTGAAAATATTGTTCACCTACATCATCATCATCATCATCACCAACAACAACAACAGCAACAGCATTATGTTTTGACTGGTAACGGTAGTAGCATCGGAGGTGGCAGTAGTAGTAATAATAATAGTAATAGCAATAATGGTAACGGTGGTATTAAACGAAAACACGTTGATGATCTCAGTGATTGTTTAATAAATGATAATAATTTAATTAATAATGGAGATAATAATAGTATAATGGTTGAATCTCCTTCATCTGTTATTTCAAATTCAACAACAACGACTGGTGGAAGTGGCTTATCAGTAACGTCATCATCATCATCATCTGGTGGTTTAACAGATTTTAGTTGTGTCGTATCAAATATTGATGAAGCTGTTAAATCAATAATGACGTCTTGACAACTTTCACTAATTGAATTTAATACAACAGCGTTGTGAATACATTTATAAAATAATATATACTAAATAAAATAAATAAATAAATAAATAAAAAAAAAAGAAATAATTATTGTACATTAGAAAGTAATTTTAAAAAAACAAAATAAAATTTATAAAATTAAATTAAAAATTTAAATAATAATAAAAAAATAAAATGATAATTTAAATTAAAAGAATGAAAGAAAAAACTAAATAAAAAAAAAATTAAATAAAATTTCGTAAATTATTATTATTATTATAATTATTATTGGTACATATATTATTGTAAATTTTTAAAATTTATTCTAATTCTATTTAGCAAATAAGTAATAAAGAGAAAAAAAAAAAAATTAATAATTAAGACATGACGAAAATAAAACATAAAATTTATAAGCTGGAAAAAAAAATTATAATTAATAAATCAATTGACATTAACTATTCTTAAAATAATTAATACAAAATGATATATTCAAATTTAGAAAATTATTACAAAACAAAAAAAACCATCAGACGAAAAAAAAAAATACAATTGTTTTTAGAAAAAGAAAAATAAGAAAAAAAAAAATTATAATTATAAAAATTTAAATATTAATTTATTATTGTGTGTAAATAAACAAAAAAAAAGTACTTGTTTTTTTCTTTTAACTTTAAATGTATTAAGCATGCAAAAAAATAATAATATTTAAAAAAAAAAAAAAAGAATACTATTGTGTAGTTTTAAATATAAAAAAATAAAAAATACAAAAAGCAAAAAAAAAAAAAAAATTATTTGTAGTTTTCAATATAAAAAAAAAAGAAATGAGAAAAAAATTAAAAATAAATTAAAGTAATTAAACAAAATTAATAAAATTAAAGAAAAATAATTAAAAAAACAAAAAATAACTAAATAAAAAAAAAAATATAAGATGTTAGAATAGTAAAATTTGTAATTATCATTTAAGAAATTAGGGTTGAAGTAATAGTAATAATAATAATAATTATTATTATGAACGATATGATAAGTATATAATTATTAAAACAAATAAAAATCTATTAAAATCAATTAATTTAATTTTTTTTTTATTATTTTGTAATGCAATAAAAATTGATTTTTTTTTTAATTTGAGTATTAGGTGGTAAATGGAAAGGAAATGAGAGAAGAGAGAAATGAATTTTAGAAGAATTCCAGGCATTCCAGCCAAAATCATTGAAAAGATGAGGTACCGAATAGAGTCATAAATACGTGCATTTTTTTTATGTACATATCACTTTTCTACTAATTTTTAGAATGAATGGAGTTTTTGAGTATGCCCGACTGATAATTTGGTGTAGAGTGAAGTAGTAGAAAAAAAAAATTATATATTTTTTTTTAATAGGAGACTTAAACAATTATGGAGAAGTTAAAAAGTCGCGTATACTTTTGAGTATAATATTCGAAAACTCGACGCATACGTGAACGGCAGTTTTAAAACATTGGACGACGATGTCGTAAAAAGGTGCCGTTTGTTCTTTGTTTCCAAGGACAAGACTTGATAGGGACAAGAAGGGATAGCACAACTGGCTGAAAAATGGATTCGAACCATGCAATTCAATGGTCTTTACTTCGAATAATAACTTTTGTTATTTTTTGCTATATTTATGTTTGAAGTTTGAATTTATAATTATTCAGTAGAAATTGTGTATTTTGGGTTTCACAGAGCAATAAATCAGTCTGTTGTCTTATCGTAAGTTTACACTTTGGTTTCCAGACACAAAAAAAAAGTATCTGGAGACCTTCACCATTTTACATATTTTTAAGTTTCTTAAGTATTTATACAAAATCTCCTGGTCTCCAAAAACTATTTTTTGGGTATCTGGAAACCAAATTTTACTGTCATGTGAATTAGAAATAACTCATTGAAATGTCTGCAGTATGCAGTATGTTCTCCAAATTTTTTTTTTTTAAATCTAAATTATCTAAATTGAAACTATTGAAACTTTTATAAAATAATAAATAAAAAATTTAAGTTCTCAAGTTCATGTGTTATTTATATAACAATTATTTTTATCTTCAGATTGCATGGTTTCATTATGATCAAATTCTTTTTTTTTTCCAGCTATTTTGAACAACTTGATTAAAATTTAATTTGTCTCGAAATGAACATAACGTTAAACAATTTTTAATTTTATTTTAATCAAAATTTAATATATTGATAATTTAATTGATTATAAATAAATAAAGATATGAGCTCAATTTACGCACAATAATTTTTTAAATTTCTGATTAACAGAAGATAAAGATATAGTCTGTGTTATATATGTTGTATATTTATTTATGATCTGATCATTTAATGACTTTAAAAGACATTAAAAATTATATAAGTACGAGAAAAAATGTTACTATTTGAATTATTCAAAATTTATATTCATACCAAAATTTTATGATTATTTTATTTTATTTTTTTTTTTCAAAGAAAAAATCTAAATAGATAACATAATTTTTATTTAATTGTGATTAGTTTTTGTTTACATTTTTTAATATAGGTATGACAAATTCTATATAGTACATGGGCTGTAAATCAATCGCGTCACCTAATCAATTTTATCAGTTAATTCTAGAAGTTAAATTTAGAAAGCTACATAATTATGAATATTCAACGTTTTAGTTATTTGTTTAATTGAATATCACGTTGAAAAATGTGTGATTTAGGGTAGGTTGAGATTAAAGATCATCATTTAAAATACTAACATTGAATTCCGGAAAAGATTATGCTGAATGATTTCCTGAACTTTTGACCGTTGAAAGATTTATGGAATTTTTGTAATTTTGTGTCTATTTTATCAATTTAAAACTTTGTTTTGATAATTATTCACTTTGTTGTTGTTTTTATTTTCAGAATACCTTCAGGTTCAGGTGATAATGCAGTCGTTTCGAAGCTCTTCTTCATACATAAAATTTATAAAAACTTTTCTCCAAATTTTCGCAGAATATAATACAGAAATTTCCATATTTAAAAGAACACTTTTTCATTTAAATGCGAGATAGGGCTCAATAAGTTCCCTAAAAATTTATCTATGAATTATTCTACCTGAATCCTTCAGTTTTTGGGGTTTTTTTTCCTTTAATTTGTTCAAAAAATACAATGTTTATTGTTTAATATATATTTATATGTATATTGTTTTAAATTATATAAAAAGTAAGAAACGCATGTGAAGGAGAGAAAGAAAATAAAAAATCAATTTTTTTTTTCATTTTTGAATCACATGACATTGGAAATAAAACATATCCCACATAAAAGGTAATTAAAATTAATACTGTTTGATATGTATATTTTTTTTTTGTTGTTTATTATTAAAATTAATTATCGTCATTAGTATCACAAACAGCTCCTTCATTACTTTCAGAAGAAAAAAAAAAAAAGTAATGATTATTTAGATTATTTGTTGATAAGTTAGGTATAATTATATAGTATACTTTACTACTGTATTATTTTTATTTAAGATTTTATAAATTTAATTAGAATTAACTAATTAAAAATTTCAAATGATGAAAAAACTACTTTTTATAATGGATTATTTTTATTTTTTCAAAAAGCAATAAATTGAATTTAAATAACCATTAAGTAAACTTCAGATTAACTCATGAAAATGGGTGGTGGAAAATTAAAAGTATGTGAAGTAATTATAGAATTTAAAAAAGAAAAATCAATTATATGCAATTCTAATTAAAATACAATGCCATTAAATTAAAACAAATAATTTGAAAATAGAATTTTTGTTTGTTTTTGTTTTTGTTTATAATTTCAAGATACACACACACATTCGATATGTAAACAAAAATAATAATGAATTTAATTTATTTAATTTTTGGCGGTTTATTTTGAAGCATAAACAAATAACGATTGGATTCAATAAGAATTAATAGCAGAATGATTTAAAAAAAAAAAAAAAACAAAAAAAAAAAAAACAAAATCAGAACTATCATAATGAAAATAAGTAAATTCATTGAATGAGTATAGTTCAACAGAGATTTCATTCAGAACTTTTTGATCATCATCATCATCATCATAAAAACTGACTTATTTGTTTTAAATTAAATAGAGCTGGTCATTGTCTTCATGATTAAGTCATATAAGTAAAGTACATATATGTAGTATGTATGTAAAATCTAAAATCACATAAAATATGATAATATCTTATGTTACTATAAATTGAGTAAAACATGAATGACGTAAAATCCTTTCATTGCTAATAAAGAACGCAGAATATTATACTTGTTGAAATACATCAATTTTAAAGTTGAATCACTTTTTTTTTTTAAAAAATGTTATCTATAAAAAAACTTGCACGTCCAAGATATGAAAAAAAAAAAAAGATTTAATAAGATATCAACAACAGGAAAAAAAAAATAATATAAAAGTTTAATTTTGTTGACTGACTTTGTTATACTCCATAAAGATTGTATATACATATGTATGTAATTTTATTAAAGAGTGTCAATTATAATATATATATCGACTATAATATATGTATCAACAAAAATGTTAAATGTTAAAATATATTTACAATATGAGATCGCGGTATTATTTAGTTTTAATTTAGTTTTTGACGAGCTAAGTTCATGATTTTAAATCATAATAATTTTTGTTATTTTTTTTTTATATACCAAAAAAAAAAAATATTCGTTAATTTAAAGTTTTTTTTTGAATTGTTCTTCGTAAATTCTTTTATTTAATTTTGCTTGGTTGTTTTTTTTTATAAAAAATTTAAAAAAAAAACCAAAGAATTTGAATTCATTCTTAAAATTACATTCTAAACTAAAAACGTAATAAACTTAAAATATTTTTTAAATATATAAAAAAGAAACACGAATAGATAAAATTAACCATAATTAAATAGATAAAACTATATTTGCAAATAAATATAGTTGCATTGATAAATAAAATGTGAATGTGATTATAATTTTTTTTTTTTCCTTCAAGTTTTTATTGTATATTTTTTTTAAAAAATTTAAATGAAAAAATACATGTTTCAGTTATTTTTAAACTATTAATTATTTTATTATATACATTTTTTTTTAAATACCTACTTAAGTAAAGTGAAAATTAATTTGTATATATATTTTTTCTTTTTCGATATTAAGGTAAGTTTTAAATTAATTTGAATTTTATATTTCTACTTTTATAGAAAACCTTCGTTAACCAAGGTGTTATGATTTTATGTAATAGCAAAAATTAAGAAGAAAATTAAACCGTTTTTTTTTTTCGAATGTGGGGTAGTGTAAAGCCTAGAAAGGACAAAAGAAATCTGTTTCTATTAGTGAAAAATATCTATTTTTTCAATTTTTCTTTAAATAAGAAGGATATTCTGATGATTTTTAACATGTACATACTAGAAAACAGAAAATTTCCCTAAATACCTCAAACTCTCTTATTATCCCAATTTCACCTGTTTTTTTTTTTTAACCATTCGATTCTCAGCTTCGAATAGTCTAATAATAAATAATAAAAATTTAAAAATAAATAAAAAATTAATAAGTTTTCTCAATGTCATCCAATCTTTTGAAGAAAGTAAGCAAAAAAAAAAAAAAAGAAATTAATCTTGAAATAAAAAATTTTTTTCAAAAGATCAAAATTTTGTTATCTCCGCGCCAAAAAACTCATAAATGAAAAAGAGACAAAGGCAAAACTAAAAGCTATTAAAATGATAATAAAAAGTGCAATTCATATATTAAAAAATTTTTTTCTTCATTTCTTTTTTTTTTTTTTTTTTTTTTAAATTACAAATCATGTGTATAAACAATAATCAGATATCACATATGTGTTTTACACTTTTACTCAATATTTTATTTTATGTCGTCATTAATACGATGATAAAATAATTTTTCAATAATAACAAAGCACATTTTTTTATAGAAAGTAAAAAGGTAAGCATTTATTTATTTGTTTTTTTTTTTTTTTAAAAGAAAGTATGGAGAAAGACTTTTTATTATTTTTTGGCACCTTTTTTTTTTTCTGTAATGTTTTGTTAAGAAACGACATTATGTAAAAGCGCAACGATGAGTGTTCAACACTGACCTATAAATTTATCATAAATTTAAAAAAAAATATATTACAAATCAAACTTCATGTTTTTTGTTATAATTTAGCAATACATATTTTGTAAATTTCCAGAAGTAGATTTAAATTTTCTCCAGTTTTTTGTTTAATTTCAGTCTCTCTTAATTTAAAAAAAAAAAAAAAAAACCAAAGAAAAAAATAGTATTGAAGAAAAACAAAATTTCGAAGGAAAGTATAAAAATTATTTTAGATTGTTATTTTTTTTAAATTAAAAATTCCTTTCTTAAAGGATTTAGGTTACGTCATAAACTCCTTTTTTGGAATTTTCTTTAAATTTGAAATTAAAGCTAAGAATAGACTAATAATTTTTATATAAATTTTTTAGCTGAAATTTGAACTACCTACCTCAATTGTGGACATTATGGGATAAAATTTTAAATCTTATTGTGTTATTGCTTTTTTGTTGTTCAATTCGATTTCAAAAAAGGGAAAAAATATCTATTTTATAAAAGTTTCTTTAAGAAATAAAGTGGAAAATGTGTTACACGAAAGTTAGAGAAATTAAGCAAATTATAAAAATTAAATTTTTATTTTTTTTGCTATTTCTTAATATTCGCTCAATTAGCTTTGTACACGAAGATTTTATAAAACAGACTTTTTGAATGTTATGTTTTTTTTTGCACAACATACAATAAAGTAAACCCATAAACCATGTGTGTTGACAGAAGAAAAATAAAATATTCAAAAACTTTTGTTCTTAAAATAAAAATAAACATTGTATTATAAAAATATTCGTTATCTTAATTTTATACTTCATAACAAAGAATTCCATAATTAATCATAATTCTTCAGAGAATAATAATTATTATCAATTTAGAATGATGTACGATGTAAATGATTAAAGTGAAAATAAAATAGGTTTTTTTGTTTTTATCCAATTTGTTTAAATTCTTTTATTAGGGTTGTTTATTTTTTTTATATTTAAATTGTTTTATTTACAATATATATATTATTTTAGCTATTAGGAAATTTTTAAACATTATCAAAGATTTCATAAATTTTATACTTCCTCATTATGAAATCTTATTTGAAATTTTAATCAGTACTTTTTTTTTTTGTATACTATTGCAATATTTAAAATAAAATTAAAAAGAATCGTGCTTGATAATTATTATTTTGTTGTTTTTCAAAAGAAATTGTAAATAAATTCTTATAAATTATTTATTAACTTTAATTGATTCTAAATACCTAATTTTTTTTTTGTTATCACGAAAAAAAACATAGATATATTTATTGTACAACAAGACAATTTACACATATGATAATAAAAATTTATAAGTACTCTGTGATGTGATTATTAATATTCATATCTTAGATTTTATTACATTCTTTTTGAATATCTAGATTTATTTTATTTTGTTTTTCTTTCTTCAAAGAATAAGCAATTTAGATTTGCATTATTTTATTTTATTTAAAAGTTATAAAAATTATTAAAATAATGAAAACTTGGACAAAAAAACAACATCTGTTCTTACATAAATCAGAAAAATTTTTTTAAATTATTTATTTATTCAGTACTTAAAAAAACTTAATGAAAAAAAGAAAAAACATCCTAAGAATAAAAAAGATGATTTAGTTTAAATATTTATTTATTCATAAAAATAACTGTTTAAATTTAAAAAAAAATTTCGTGGTTCTGATTTTCATATCTAATGAATAAGTTGTCTTAAATTTTTTAATAATATAATAATTCTCTTATGCATTTTTAAAATCAAATATATTCAAATCTAAAAATCAACTTAATTTAAAAGGATTTCGTAAAGTGTGAATATTTTTTTTTAATGTTTATAAATCACTCATTTGTTACGATTTGTTTATACATTATTAATCGTGATAATTTAAATTATTATTTTATTGCTTGTGAAATTGATTGTCATGCCGATTTTCTTATTACAAAGAATGGCGGTATTTAAAATATTCAATTATGTATTAAATATAGAATGTGCATGGAATTATTTATTAAATTAAAGATACATATATGAATATGAATATATGCATAAATACAATTCAATAATACAAGTATGTTATTATATAGATAAAGAATTTTTGAAGTATTTATTATAGCCATGTAAACATGATAGTTACGTACATATACATATATATGTACATACTATATATATAACGACTATATTATACATTATCGAAATATCTTTTGCAAAATTATATTAAACACATAATAATAAAATTAATATACCTGTTTGTCTGTAGAAAATATACCATTTCATAATACTTTCTGCGTTTTGTTGTTATGATTGAAAGTTAAAAACTAAAAAAAAAAAAATAATAATAATAAAAATACGTGTGTACGTTATCTACGTATATAATTATAGCCTCATTATTTTTTTTCCAAAATTATAGGTACTTATGTACATACTTATAACTTATTGTTTTTATTTTAGCACCGAAATTTAAAGAATAATTTTGAAATTCGAATATTACATACATAATTTGATGTAAAAAAAAAAACAAAATCAATATCAATTAAATATTTAATGGGAATGAAAAATAAAAGGTGAATAATCATCAGGTGTAAGTAAACTAAAGAAACAGACAGCTGTTATAGTTATACTTTTATTTTATTACAAAATAAAAAAAAAAAAAAATGTTCAACTAACCCCTTCCAACGATATTCAATATTGAATACTGCGTTATAAACTAAATTCCATAGAATAAGCATTTCTGACAATGAATAATAAATTATTATTATTACCTACTTTGCAGACACATTCAATTATTTAAATAAAAAAATATATATACATATATATTGAATTGAAAAGTTGTGTTAATTTTATAAAAAAAAAATTTCTTTTTATGTATTTTTTATAAAAATTTAATAAAATTTGTTTACCTAATAACGGTAATAAATAGTATTTTTTGTTACTTTTAGTGCATTTAATTTATGGAAAAATTAAGGGTGAAATTTTTACCATTATATTTATCATTTTTATTACTACTAGTTTATTTTTAATAGCTAAGAATTGCATAGAAACTATTTTAAAAATCTTTAAAAATTTAAATTTCTAAGAGTTTTATTTGTTTTGTGAAATTTTAAAATATATGAATTACGAAACAAAAAATTCACATTCCATTTGTTACATTTATTTGGTCAGCAGAAGAAAATAACAAAAATTTCTACGAAATTTTTGAATATGATTGAAAAGAACGATAAAACAGGGTTTACTGGATTAAATAAAAAATTATGGATGAAAATCAGTAATTACATAGTTATAAAAAGTTGCTTTGTTTTGAATATCCAGGTGCTGCGATGGGTATTAGAAGCTAATTAATTGCTTAGTAGTAATAATCCTTCTGCCTAAAAATTAAAACATTTCAGTTAATATCTTAAATTGACTTTTGTTGTATTTTATTGCCTTATTTTTAAAACTAACAAAATTAAATAGAATATTTTTATTTTTTTAGATACTCTTAAAATGTTAAGTGGAAGCTGCATAGATAAAAGAGTTTTACTCTTTTTATTAATTTTATCAGTTGGTAAGTTCAATTTTAATTTAAAAATAAATTAAAGGATGCTTTTTTCTTCTACTTTTTTTTCCTAATTTTAAAATTTTTACATGACTTTTTTCATACTTTTCTTCCAATGTTTAAATTCGGTTTTCTATTTTTATGTTATTTTTAAATTCTCAACATTTTCTGACTTGATTATATTGCATGTTCCAGATTGCTATCATATCAATCTAAATCAATATGTTGTGTCCATTTTTAATAGATTTCAACACAGCATCTTAATATTGTAAATTAACTTGAAATATATAAAATAAACAAAAAGAGTAATCAAGAAGATGTTGAAAACAATATAATTAAAGTTATTTAAGAATTCTTACACAAATTATTCAAGCAATTTAAACTAAATGAAAATGGTAAAAAAAAAATATTACAAATTCTTTAGTCTGACAAAATAAAAAATATGTTTCGGTTTTTTTTTTTTTTTTGATCCATTAAAATAATATGTCAACAATCTTTAAGAGATAATATTACACAGTGCTATTAATTGAATATGAATTAAAAACAATTTTTGTTTTGTCTTAACAAAAAAATTCGACTATTTTTGTACAAGCAAAATCAAATAATTAATAAAATAAAATAGATACCTACTCAAATGACATTGAAATTTTTTTTTGAAAGAGAACTATTTTTAAACTGTGAAATTAATTAATTTCAAAGTACGCGATTTCGTTTTCAAATCCAAAAAAAAAAAAAAAAAAATTAATTGAGGCTAAAAATTAAATTGTTTTGGAAGACAAAGTGATTATTTAACCGTTAAAAACTGTAAAATTTAAAAAATTTGAAAAATGTTTTTGTTGAAGCTTTTAATTTACAAAATATTAAATTAAATAATTTTAGGAGCAGTATTTTGCGAAAATAAATCATTTACAATAACAGTCAGCCTTCAGGATATAACTATCATAATAAATGAAGAAATACAAACTTATATAACAGTAAAGTATGTATAAAAATTTAATTTTAATGGATTATAGAAGATAATTTTAATTATATTTTTTTTTTTTGTTGTTGTTTATAGTGGAAGTTTAAGTGATAACGTAACAATAAATTTTGTTAATCAACATTCAAGTATATGTGATATAAAACCTCAAAATTTGTACTTAAAAGCAAATACAAATTTATATAATAATACCGTTACAATTATAGGACGTAATGCTGGCCATTCAGAAATAACTTCATCATCAGTACCAAATTATGATTGGATGTAAGAAATCGAAATTATTTTAATAAAATTAACCAAAAATTCTAAATAAATTTTTTTTTTTTTCATGTAGTACAAAACAGTTATATTATCGTGTTACAATTGCAAATTCATGGATAATATGGCATATATCAATTATTTTTGGTTGGATATATTTTTTAGCGTGGTCAATATCATTTTATCCACAAATTTATTCAAATTGGAAAAGAAAAAGTGTTATTGGATTAAATTTTGATTTTATATCATTTAATATATGCGGTTTTACATTATATAGTATCTTTAATATTGGTTTATTTTTTATATCGGAAATTAAAACAGAATATTCACGACGTTATCCAAGAGGTTTAAATCCAGTTTTAATAAATGATTTATTTTTTTCATTACATGCTGTTTTTGCAACAATTTTATTAATTATTCAATGTTGTCTGTATGAGGTATGTATAAAATATGATTGAAAATAGGCCGTTTTCAAAAATTTAAGCTTGCCTTCGTCACCTTGCATGCATGCATATAAAACTAGAAAGCATTGCAAGCCAAATTTGCAAGTAAAATAACTTTATAGTATATTATTTATAGTTTTTTTTGCCATTTTCAAAATTTTCACAGGAAACCAGTGCTGCCGCTATAAATGCTGTTTACTTTTCATTAATTTTATAATTTCGTCGTATTTAATTAAGTGCTGATAAGTTAGTATTTATGGATAAAAAA
Source organism: Bombylius discolor (assembly GCA_939192795.1). Lineage (NCBI taxonomy): Eukaryota > Metazoa > Arthropoda > Insecta > Diptera > Bombyliidae > Bombylius > Bombylius discolor. Next base: position 11,754,293 of record OW584241.1, on the reverse strand, counting down.
AATAAATTTTATTTAAGAATTACTTAAAAATTGTTAACTAACAACATTCACATGGTAGAACACTTTTCTTCCAAGTAGCTTAAAATTGATTTAATGAAGTCTTAAATTTGCAAAATTGGTTTTATATGAAGCCTTTGACTTTGACAAGTCAATCTTACAGCAAGCTTGAATTTTAGAAAACGGCCATGTTTTTTACAATTTTAAAAAAATACCCAAAAATCACATGAATTACAGTATTAAATTTGTCAAGTTTACGTATTTTTTAAAAATTAGATTTTCTTTTTTAAGTAATTTTTTGAAAATTTATAATAAAATCTTTTTTTTTTTTTCAGAGAGGTAATCAAAGAGTATCATTGATAGGTCGTGGAACACTTTTAGTTTTTGGTTTAATTTTAATTATATCAGCTATATTAGCTGGAGTGAATACGTTGCATTGGATTGATTTTCTGTATATTTGTAGTTATATTAAATTAGTAATTACATTAATTAAATATGTTCCTCAGGTAAGACTTTTTTTAATCAAGTTAAATTTTAGAGTATGCAAATTTAATTATATATTTCCAATTTTTTTAAGGCAATTATGAATTATAGAAGAAAAAGTACTGTGGGATGGAGTATAGGAAATATAATATTAGATTTTGTTGGTGGATCACTCAGTATGTTACAGATGATACTTAATGCATACAATTATGGTTTGTTTTTGTTTTTTGTTTTTTTTTAATTTTTAAAAATTATTAAAATGTTGTTTCTAATTTATTAATAATAATTCCATTGTTGTTACTATTCTTTTATAGATGATTGGGTTTCAATATTTGGAGATCCAACAAAATTTGGTTTAGGTTTATTCTCAGTTTGTTTTGATATATTTTTCTTTTTACAACATTACGTATTTTACAGGTATTTTAATGATTTTCTTTTTACCATATATCAAAACAGGAACAAATTTTTAATATTCCAATTGTATTTGCTTTTTCAGATCAAATAATGCAGCAATGAAAAATCAATTAAATGAATCAGAAACAGTTACAACAACGGAAGAATTAGAATATGAAATTAAAAATTAAAACCAATAGAAAATATGTTTTTTTTTTTTTTAAAAAAAGTATGTAATTTAAATGTAATTTAATTTAAATAGATTTAATTATAGTATTTGAATTATTTAGTACTTATAAAAAAGACAAATGTAATTTAAATACATAGTTGTCATTTTTAAGAAAATCACAGTATCCAATTATAATTAGTTATTAAGAAATAAAATTAATATGTTTGCACAAGGCCAAAAATACTGTTAATATTTTTCTTATTAAAATAATTATGTATATGTATATATGTATGTATATTTTTATTGCTTACAACGAGTTTTAGACTGAATAGGGACCAGTGGAGGAGGTTCAGAAAGTAATGGTAATCTTCTTTTATATGGTAATCGTTTAACAGCTGGAAAAAATGCCAATGGTGGTGGATTTGATGAAATTGAAGAACGTTGAATTTGAATTGAAGAATTATGTTGTTGATGTTGCTGCTGCTGATGTTGTTGTTGAAATTGTGTTTCTAATAATGATTGTGATGATGAAGGTGGAAGAGGTTGTTGTTGTAAGGTTTGATTATCCATCACATTACATGAATTAAAACAAGAATATGTATTCTGATTATTAATTGATTCAAGATTAGTAAGTGATTGATGATTCTGTGGTTGAGAAAGTATAAATTCTTGTCCAAGAGTACATGTACCATAATCAGTTTCATCTAAGTGAGAAGATTGTTCATGATCTAGAAAATTAACAGATAATGATAAATCTGGTAAGTCTGTTTGTAGATGGTTTTGTTGAAGAGATTGTTGTTGTTGCTGTTGATGATGATGATGATGATGATGCATTTGTTGTTGAAGTTGTTGCTGTTGATTTGACCAACAATTCGAATTCGTTTGTTGTTGCGGCTGCTGCTGAACTATATTTAAATTTGAATTTCTACATTGTTGTTGTATTGTAGATGAAGATTGTAATCGTGAACAATTTTTTGAATATACTTTTTCTTTAATATCAGATAATTTTGATAAATATACTGAATCATTGATACAATGACTACTTAATTGCAAAAATTGTAATGGATTTCGTAAATGTACTGGAGTTTTTATCCATAATTGTGTTGCACTTGATATTATCGTATCTGTAACTAAATCATTTTTCTTTTGAGATTTACCATTTGAATTTAATGATGATGATGAAGATAATTGATGACTTCTAGAAGAAGAATTTTTGAAAAAATCAATAGTTTGTGAAACTTTTATTGATTTCATTTTTTTATTAATTTTCACATAAATTTTTGTCGCTAATTGAGTAATCGAATCTGTAAAAATGAACATTATTTATAAAAAATAATCTATGCACATATAGTGTTTTATTTCTTACCCAAAATAATCCATATAACTGGATTTTGATTGCCTACAATACCAGATAATTCTTTATTAAAATTTCTTGTATGATTTGCTAATATTCTTGTTGTGCCAAAAATTGACATTTTTTCAGCACCAATTCCTCTTAACCAATTATTTTCAACATAATCACATAATTTTGAAAAAGATGTTGAGAAAATATTTTTCTCTTTTAACCATTTTTTTAAAGATTCTAAACCTGGTGTCATATATTCAGCAGGTAACAATGGAAGCACTAATAACATTCGTAGTCCACTAGCACCAACTCCTTTTGCTGTTTCTCTTTGTAAATTTAAATTTTTCATTTTCGACAGAACTGCATCAGTATAATGAAACCAGCATCCTTTTATTATTGCTTCTGGGAATGTGTACGCCAAAGATGTTTGCATTAAATGATCAAAATCTGACATTATTACATTAGGAATTATATGTAATTCTTCACGAAGATAAGCAAAGAATGTGGAATATGCTGATTGTGTTTTTGCTGTAAGAATCGCATATACAATTGGTGCTGTCTATGTAATAAAAAAAATATATATATATATTTTAAGTTTATTGAAAATATAAAATTTTGATTTGCCTCACAAAAAAATTAAAATACTTACAATATCACCTTGAACAGCATGTATTGTTAATAAATACAAATTAGGTGGAATTTGTGGTATAAATTCGAATGAACCATCAAGTAAAATTTCTTCTATACGATTAAATAGTTCATATGTTTTCCGATGCATAAATATCATACATACAGAATCATCTAAATGTATTGTTTTTTGATAAATTGAATCTCTATCAGGACCAGTATGAACACGAAATAAATTATTACATGATGAATTATTTAAAACATCAATAATTTCATCAATTGAATTTGGTATTTTTGGTAATTTTTTACGTCTAGCTTTACGCATTGCAGATTCAGCTGATGTAAATGGATAAAGCATTGCTGCATCTGAATGACGACTTGTTGCTTCATCACAATATATTGCATATAATTCTGTTTTTTCTGTAGCAGCACGATACGTTAATATTTTACGAAATTTCTCAATAAGAACTTTATCTACTTCACGTGGATGATTATGTTCAGCTGTTATTTTTATTTTACCATCTTCACTAACACAACGTCCTGGGCATTTCATTAAAGATGAAAAACGAAAACAACGATAATAACTGAAATTGGATAAATTTTAAATAGTTTATTAATTAGTTTATTAATTTGCAATAAATAATAGTTAATAGTCACCTCATAGAGTTTGTTTTATATGCAAGCCAGTATTTATATCCATCAGAGTACATTTTAAAAAATAACACCGATCTGGATTCAAAATAAAGAAGAACACTTATTGATATACATGTAAGAAAAAGTTATTTAGATGGAAGATATCAAAATTTAGCGAAAAATAATAAATTATTGCTAAAAGATGTACGAAAATAGTCGGGAGTCAGGACTCGAGAGTGAAATAGTAATTTAAAAAAAGATACTGTGAAACGCAAAAGTGAAACATAAAAAAAGAAACTTGAAAAGAAAGAATTTACCTTCACTATAGTTTTAAATTTTCACATTTATTGATGTATGTTAAATTTAAATTTATCGTTTATAATTTATATACTATTATTTTTATGGACCAAAAATGTCAAATGAAGGTACATAGGTCAGCGTTGCCATTCAACAAATATGTTACAGTCAGTAATCAAAAAAAAAAAATTTTTAAAATAGGGTAAACTAGGAGATAGTTGCAAATAATTATCTGAATTAATGTATGAAACTATAAAATTATTTTTATTGGTCTGGCAGTTCTAAAACCTAAAAAGTTCTTAGTGCTATAAGATGCCCACTAATCCCCTAAAAGAAATTTTGAAATTCTACAAGGAAATATTAAAGAAGGGAAATTTAATAATTTTTTTTAAAAAATTGATTTTTATTATATTTTCTTGAGAAAACCGTAATTTATGCATGAAAAATTAATTAAAAATTATTTTAAATATTTTCCTTTACAAATTTCATGTTTTGAAATGCAAATTTTCGAAAAAATCAAGTTTACTGATTTTTGCATTAAAATCAGCTTCAAGACGCAATAATGAAATATAAAATACACCCCGTTTTGAAAGTAAAGATTTACAAATCAAAAAGTTTTTTTTGAATTTCTTGAAATTTATTTCAGATTTGTTTAAAGCATGTGATTTTAATTAAAAACACCAAATTTTGAAAAAAAAATGATTCTGAAATGAGAGTACTCTTACTCTTTCCAGACACATGTTGGTGAAGTGAAGGAGTGCTTCCGCCTGTTTAACAAGCGGTTGAGGAGGATGAGATCCCAAAATCTTCTAATCTACTAAATAGGCGCTCGGTCGAACAGCACCACCAACATCATCAATGAAAATGGGATCAGTTCCGTTTATCGGATTCAACCCATTAGTAAAGTAAGTGAAGCTGTTTATCCAGCTTGTTTCTTTTCAGGAGATCAACTCCAATATAATTGAATCTCATTAGTATTTTCTGTTTAAAAAAGAACAAATGGAATGTCTTTGTGAGTATTTTTGAAATGTTTAAAAAGTTTCCTCATAGCAATGATTGAATCTTGAATATACATATACCCAAAAAATCATGTTATAATCTACAACACAACTTAATTGTCTTGTATTAATTTCAAATTTAATTATGTTGGTCTCAAAATACAAAAATCATTTTATTATTTAAGAAATAAAGAATTTTTTATTACGTTCATAATTCATCTGAAAAATAGAAAAAAATTATAGGTACCTAATTTTTCTTAATTAAAATTAATTACTTATTTTATAATTTATTATTAAAAAATAATAAGTAAAGATAACATAATTTAAAAGAAAAAAAATTAACTAAAGCTTAACAAAACTGTTAGGCTTTTAAAGGATATTAATTTTTTTTAGAATTCGAAAACTGATACCAGTATACACTTTTCGAAACTTTTAGAACTTAATTCTTAAAATATTGATTTGATTATATAATTAAAAAAAATTTTTAAAAAAAAAACAAAAGAAATCTTATCTCTAATATTTAACTTCAATACGATGAATACAATATTGCTACCATATTTTGTTTACAAATTTAAACCCTTTTTTTCCCGTTCAGCTCAAATTCAATTCATCAGTCTCACATGGTATATTATCATTTATCATTATATTTGTTGCACTGCCATCAACCATACCATCTAATGAAAATTCTGCCAGAAAATTATCTGTCAAAAATTCATTTTTTTCATCATCATTAAATTTTGAACAACTTCCGGCATTACTCAATGATTCAAGTAATGTTGTTGCATCTGATATTGTCTCAAATAATGAATCATCTTGAGTTTTACTCGATTCATCAATACATCCTAATGATGTTATTGAATCTAATACACTATTTCCATTATCTTCTTTTTCTAATTCTGCAATTATGGCATCTCCACATTTTTCATTCATTATTTCTGTTAATGTTGTTGCTATATCTTCTACATTATCATCAATTGAACTCTGAGGAATATTACTATGTAATTGCTGCTCTAGATTATTTTCATCTTCCATTGTTATATCATCATCGAATTCATTGACTTTATGTATTGTTTCATTTTCATTCTGATTGCTGTTATTTTCTTCGTTTGAAATATTTTCTACAAATGGAATTTCCTTATTATCTTCTACACTGGCAATTAGATCTGATGTAGTTTGTTTATTTATATTAAATATTTCGTCAATAACAGGCGAAAAATCGTTACTTTTATCTATTTTTTCATCGACTTCATCTACGATGGTAGCAATGTCGATATTGTTCTTTTGTTTAATACTTTCTTCTTCATTCACTTCTTCAGATTCAGAAGTTTTTGGATTAGAACACAATGGATCCATTAAAATGTCTAAGTCCTGCTTTGTCAAATTTCCACTCTCAAATTCGGAATCTAAATTTATCTCTTCTTTTTCATCGGAATTCGTATTCTCAATTTCTAATTCATTTATTGATTCCGATGGTGGTGATGTTGGGGTTGGTGGCGACGGTAATTGTGATGATTTCTCACTATCAATCGATACTTGAACATTTTCATCGTTTAAAATTCCATTATTTACACTTTCTTGTGATTCTTCGTGTTTAGATTCCATTTCATTATCATTATTTTCATTTTTTTCATTATTTACTATTTCATTTTCTGTATTTAGTTCATCACTATTATCAACTTTTTCGTCTTGTTTTTTTACCTTATTTTCTTCATCTTTAATTTCCTCTTCCTCAGCTTCGTCGACTTCATTTTCAATTTTCTGTGTAAATTTTTTGCATTCAATTTCACTCAATTTTTCCAAAGTAATTGAACATTGCGATTTTAATTTTATGTCAGTTTCTTTTATACGTTCAAGTTCTTGCAATTCCATTTGTTTTAACAATGGATTTGGTTTATTTGTTGTCTTTTTACGAGGTGTTTTCAAAGAACTGCTACTATTTCCACTATTAGTACTTCCCGATGGTGAAACAGATTTCCTTGTTGTTTCATCATCGCAACCATCTTCATGCAATTCAACTTCCAGCATACCAGCTAAGAAATTTGCAGCCAAATCCAAATCATTGTCAGATATTTTTTCATGAGAATCCGATAACTCTGCAAGTTCTTTTTTCAAATTTGCTGGCTGATCATTTTTATTAGTAGCTACTGTTGTATTTTTAGACGTAGCACTTTGGCTAGCATCTTCATCATCGGAATCAAGATCAATGCAAGTAGTTTTTGGTTCGACAATTTCAATATCATCATCTTCTCCTTTATTGGTATTTTTGTCTACGAGTGAACCACTTTGTAAACTTTCAGCGTTTCCACTAAAACCTAATTTTCTCATGTCTTCTAAGCATTTATCTTGTATACCTTTAAACCGTGCGATGGCATAGGTTAACAAATACGATAAATGAATATACAGCTCATTGACATCTGTATAGTTCTTCACGCTATTATAAGCATTTGAATTTGTTAAACTTTGAATTTTTCCAGATAGATATTGACATATTTCCATTGTGACAAAAATTTGATTTTGTAATTGTGAACGTGCCTGTCCTAACGGAGTTGCTGAGAAGAATCGTCGAGTCAGAGAAGGAGCTGTTGTCGATGGGGTGGCAACAGTAGTAACAGTTGTTGATGGTCTAGCGGCAGCGGCGGCAGCAGCAGCAGCAGCGGTTACTTGTTGTACGGTTGCACCATTCAAAAGCACTGTTCCTCCCTGAGGAAGTGTGGCAGTAATTGTTGCTGGTGATGTTGCGTTTCCAGGAATACTAGCTTGCGATGGCCTTGTAGAATATCTTATTGTAGCAAGCTGTGGTGGGTGTTGTTGAAGGGCAATATGTTGTATAGTTTGATTTGCTTGTGAAGTTAAAATAGTTTGTGCTGGTTGAATGGTGGCACGTTGAACATTCCGAATAGTTTGGTTGTTAGGGCTGCTATTCATTACTTGTGACTGTGTACTAGGTAATGCGTTCTGACGTTTGACTTGAATTAATTTCCCATTAGGTAATCTGTGAAATTAAATTATAATTTATAGACATAAAACCATAAAGGAAGTAACAAACCTAAATGTCTCATGTTGTGCAGCACTATTCAAATCTATACGAAAGCCGTTAATTGTATGATAAACGGGGCTATGACCGGAAGTAGAAGTAGGAAGCCGTGGACCAACAATTGTCTTACGAGTAACAACAGTTGGAGTGATTCCACGTACTGGTGCAGCATAATTTCGGATGATGAGTGGTGGAGGATGCTGTGATTTAGTTTGAATCGAAGTAGTTGCTACATGTTGTGCTTGATTTGCATTAATTATCATTTGTTTAGCTGCCGAAATTTGAGGAGTTGATTGTCGCTGTTGTTGTACAGATTGCGTTTTTAATTTCTGTTGTAATGCTCCAGTATGTTTCTGTTGAGATGATATCTGTGAACTGACGGGCTGTTTTATTTGTACAGTAGCAATCTTTTGTGAACTAGTGTTTTTCTGTACAGTGGTACTTTTTTGTACATTAGTGTGTTTTTGTCCATTATTATTTTTTTGTGGTGTATTTGTTGGAGAATTACCATTGTCGAGCATACTCAAAACATCTGGAGTACAAACAACTTCATCATTATTATTGGATGATTTTTGCTTTTTTTCCGGTGGTTGTTGCTGTTCATCATTAGAGTTATCTGAATCATTTCCACTTTTTGGTAGAATTCGTTGATACTTTTTATCACTTTTACGTTTTCGAAATGTTATCTCTTCAGGAGGTGTATCAGATACATTACCACTGACACTAGCTTTTGCTGATGATGAAGGACGTTTTGATGAAGTTTGTTGAAGTTGAACTTTTTGACCACAACACCAAGTACTTTGGTCGCGTGTCATCAACTTACGAGCTTCAGAATCCGACAAACTTTTTGATGAAATTGACCTAAGATATAAAAAAAATAGGTAAAGTTAATTTCACACTAATATATGTAAGTATAAATTAACAAGAAATTACTTACTTTTTTTGTTTTGCTATAAAATTCATTAAAGCCCAATGTTGTGCTTTTAAATGCCACATTATTTTTGGTGCACAAACAAAACAATTCCAATTTTCATTCTCTTCGATATCTTCAACCACATTTTGGGTAAGATTCAATATTATACAATTTTTACAAAATACATAGGGACATTTCGAACAACAGTACACTTCTCCACCTTGTCCACACCAACGACAATATAGTTCACTACCATCTTCACCTTTACTAAATTCTCCACTATTATAGAAATCATGACATTTTTTACAATGGGTCACTTTTAAAACTGGATGCATACGAATTATGCTCTCTTGGCAGGGAGCTGTACCAATGTGATCATCACATACTGTACAATGGATTCGACGCTTTACAACTGAATCAACTGATGGATAAGCTTTAACATAAAACTTTCTTTCTTCTTCCGAAACATCGTTTTCATAATGTAGTCGAAAACCTGAAATGATAATGATAAAAAACAAAAAAATTGGTTTAAATAGATAACACAAAACCCTAGGATTCTCTAGTTTTACATTAAAAAAAAAAGTTAGGTATATTTCTCTATAAAGCATAAATATTTTCATATTTAATATGTTTCATTTATTTAACTAGGTAGTAGGAACTTGATACTTGCCCGTATCTTTTGAATTTCCAATATTATTGCTATGTTTTTTTGTTTTTTTATTTTGTGATAAATTGGATGTAACTGATGATAAATCATCGCTTTTATATTTAAAGCTTTGATAAATCTCTTCGTTATCATTGTTAGAATTTGAATTTTGGTCTTCATCGAAATTATCAATATTTTTGTTCTCATGCTTTTCAATATCATCGCCATCAATATTATCATTCTCTTGAACATTATCACTTTGTTCAACATTATTATCATTCTCTTCACCGTTATCATCATCAATATAACCGCCGGACTTTCTTAATTTTTCTTTTACTTTTATTGCAGGATATCTTTTAAGAAATCCTTCTAGCCAATATGCACCAGCTGTTAATGCATTTCGATCGAAAAGATGTTCTAATCCCTTTTTCTTTGCGAAATCATAAGCAATTTTTCGCATTTCTTGTCTATTGTGAATATAACCAGTTGATTCTAAACTTATAATGTATTCAGCCAATTCTTTTTCATTTTCTCCACCTAAAAGTGCTGTACTTTGTCCTTTTGAATATTTTGTCCAAACACCAGTCTCTAATCGTCTTCTTAATGTTTTCGATGGTATACCATATTTATCACTTGCGTCACGTATACTAACACCACTGTATTTGACTGCTTCAAGGGCTGCACGAAGACTTTCTTCAGACCAGGTATATCTTTTCACTTTTGGCTTTTCTTTTGGAATTAATAACTCTTCATCCATGTTTTTAAATATATTTATAAATTACTAACTTATCTGGTGTAAAATTTTTTCTATATAAATTTAAAAATTATCTAGTAAAAAAGGAACAATTACAAATTTACAGACCAGACACATATGCAGCTTATGTTAACACATATGTATATCTATCTGAACATATTTTTACTTCTAAAAAGGTACTTTTTATATAATTGAATGTAGAAGAGAACAGAAATTTTAATTAGTGCTCAGATATAAATTCAAATAAAAAAGAAATAAACTAAAACAAATACTATTTAATAATTGCAAATTGTACACGAAAATCCATCTAAAAAAAATTAAAATTCCACTTTCCTTCGCCCCTACTTTACACTTCACTTCTTCTTCTATAAAATTACTAAGTGAAGGTGAATGAAGCTGATATAGGTTTTAATAGAGCTAGATAAAGCTTTTTAAAATATGGCTGCGTAATGTTCATAAGACGTCAGGGAGGAAAGAAACAAGTTTTATTTGTTGAATAATAAATATTATATTGCCATTCGTGTTGGTGTGTCTTATTTAAAACTTCGTTATAAAATTTCATACAATAGCTAATATTTTTAAATAAGTTTTACCTATTACTGCCAAGGTCTACTGTTAAAAAAATCAATGGTAAGTCATAAAATGCCTTAGAATGCATATTATTTATGTAAAGCTTTTTTCGTGAAAATTCAACAAAAAATTTTGTACATATCAGTTGTTCGTAATGACACTAATAAATAAAAACTAAAAATTTAAACTATTTTGGAGTAGTTGGTACTACTCTCAAGTACTCCAACTAAACCACCTCATACCATACATTAGTGTAGTTATAACTCGTTGTAGTATTTATGCCAGTTTGGAAAACTAGAGGATTCTTAGTTCTTAAAATAAGAGTGTTCTATTTACTAGCTGTGTTGAAGTACGCCTAACTAATCCGGAGTAGTTTAAATTAACTGTATGGAACGCAGCTATTGTGTAAATGGATTGCGTATACAAGTCTTACCCCACAGTTTATCATAAAAAAAATATTATATTTTCTTTCCCCTAAAAACGTAAAACCTCAGGCGAATATACCTATAAACTTTTTTTACCTTTATCAAATTAATTTACTCACCCGTATTGTCCGTTTCGGTCATTATTTCTTGAAGATCAGAATCTAGGAAAATTTCTCGCTTTTAAGCTTGTTAGAAAAATGTAGTGAACCTGGACGAAAAACAAAAAAATTTTCTTAATTAAAAATAAAAATAAGTATTATTTTTTAAGCTTCTGTATAAATTAAAAAATTGTCAAATATAACTGAAATTTTATTTTATTAACATTAACGGTTTATATTAATACTTTACCTCTTGTAAGACGAAATTTCCTAAATATGGAAACACTTTTTGAAGCTTTCAAGCTCTTCTACAAGTAAAAGCACAAGAAAGCAGTTTTTTTTTGTTTTATGTAAGATGGATATGTATGTATGTACTTATAGTTGTTTAATATACAAAGACGGTAGAATCAAAACAACAACGATGAAGTATCAAAAACGAAAGAAAAAAGAAAACGAAGTTTCTTACTAATCAAACGAGATTTCAATTAAATGTTAAATGTATTTCTCGTATACAGTCGATTTTACTTGAATAACTATTTTTAATCAATTTTTAAGAAAATACCGCGTTTTCTTAATCAAAATTTATTTTGTTAATATGAAAATTCTGAATTAAAATTTCCGACAACGTAACACGTCGACTGAACAGAAACACGACAAAGTATAAAATTAATATGGCGTCACGAGAGAAAATCAGTCAAACTTCGGTAAGCCGGATTAACCCGAGGAATGCATAACCGAAAGAGACATACATATTGTTTATTTACACTTCAAACATATAGTTTTTCGCTTTTCTCTAACTAGTACAAATGAGGTGACGTAACGAGCAATTTAAACCAATCAGGGAAATTCTAGAAAAATACATTTTTAAATTTATTTTTAATTTTAAAAAATCATATCATCTCGACACTAGCGCCATCAAGTATCGGCAACGGGCAAATCCAATCCATACCTAGTCGGAAAAGGCCAAAAATAGGCATAGGCATAATTAGCATGTGCAAGAAGATTTTATTCTGAAATATCTTGCTTAAATTTTTTGTTTTTGATTTTAGGGTGGCTTAATCTAAAATAAGTTTAAAGTAGAATTCTAAAAATTATTTTATTTTTTTTAACCTAGCCTAGGCTAGAGTATATTTAAATTTTTTTTTTTTTTTTTTTTGAAATACCAAATCTGATTATTTAATTTTAGCTCTAACTTATTGAGCTCTAATTTTTACCATTTTTTTGCCTATAAATTTAAAAAATTAAAGGGTACTAACTAGCAGACTTGATTTGAATTCACGAGAAGCAGTTGTAACTTCGTAATTAATGGACCAACGTTTAATTGACAATAATTAGATATAAATGTCTAACCTGAATATGTACTTATAATATCAGTTATCACTACTTTATTTGAAACTAGTACCTTGAGAAAGTAATGGAAATCTTTTTTATTTTGTATTGTTCAGATTATTGAGAAATAACATTATGGAAAATCAAATGTTATTTGAAATGCTAAATAAGTGTTAATAGGTAAAAAGAACATATTTATTTATTCAATCTAAAAACTTCTAGAGAAATAACATTTATAAGTTTTCAAATTCAATTTCTTTCACCTATCAAAATATTTATTTTATTGATTGATTATTAGAATATGTACATACATATATGAATATATGTATAAGAATTTATTATTTTTTGATTATATTTATAATTCAACCAAGGTCTTGTTTAATGTTTACAATAATAAAAAATATAATTAAAATTTCCAACTCATAAAAATAATAAAAACAATCACAGTAACACTACAGCAGTGCCAGCTTGAAAGATCCTAAATAGGAATTTTTGACAATTGAAAAAAAATAAAACTTGATTTTGCCTTAAGTAAGTGGCCTTCACACTATATGTTTTTTTGTATGACTTTTTGTTGTTTTGTTGTTACAAAAACAAAGTACACTAGTCATATGAAAAAGTCATACGATAAATCATATAAACAAAAGTACACTAGTCATATGAAAAAGTCATACTATATGATCATATAGTTGTTGTACCCTAGTCATATGAAAAAGTCATACAATAAATCATATGGTGTAAGGACCACTTCAGTCTTTCTTAGGATCTATTTCTATTAACATATGCTTCCCACCTCACTTATAGGAAAATTAAGTAAAATAATATATTTTTGAATAATATTTCTCCATATAAAGTTTTTAATTCTGGCAATGATATTGAAAGTTCAAAATTTAAGTTAAGTATAAAACAAATTGCACTAGGAAGGCAGTAAAGCGTTTTTAATTTTTGAACAAGCGTCGAAGTTTTGTTAATATCTTATTTTGAAATTCCTAAAATTAATTTTTTAGTTTTTTTTTAATCATATTTTTGTGTAAGTTGTCTCGTAAATTTGAAACTATGTTTAAATTCCTTTAAAAATTTATTCGACAATATCGTTGCATTGTGGATTTGTACTTACAATTTGAATTGTAATAAAACGTGCTGCCCCTGTTGCAGTTAGAAGAATACGCTGCATACAGTTTGTTAACTTCGAAATCAAATAGTTGACGACTGACGTATTATTTTCAGCTGTTTGAGCTGTTTATTCATATCGTCACCACGGTGTTTTTATTTATAAATTATAATGCAGCAATAAACAAGTGCATGTTTTTTTTGATAATAATAAAATAAAAATAAATAATTGAAGAAAAAAAAAACAAATTAAAGTGTTGTTTTTTTATGTCATTATTCATTATTAGTTAGTGTAGTGTTGTTTTGAGTTGAGGAGAAAGAGAGTGGTAATAAGTTAAATAGTTCTTTTCAGGATCTTCAAGCTTTTATTAATAATATTGCTGCAGAAATGAGATTTAATTATACTAAAGATTTGAGGTAAGAATTCCAAACAGTAATTTCATACTTTGATGTAATAAGTTTAAATATTCAATATTCATGAAAAAATAATTTAATTCTTCTTTTTATGATGTGTATATGATAAATTTGATACCATTACAGTTTAGGTATATAGGATGAGTAACTTCTGTTTTGGTCTTTAGTATCTGGAGTAGAATAATGTTAGTCTAATTCAATTTTCTTTGTTTCTAGAAAAAAAAACATAATATACATGTACATATTATGTATTCATAAATATCACTTTGTTTTTATAAAGCTAATAACTGTGTAAATAATTTCCGAAAATTAAATTTACCTTGGCTTCTTAACGCCTCAATAATTTCAAATTATCTGTATGTAGGTACTTTTTTATTTTTAAAAATTACTTAGTGATATTTTTAGATATTTAAAAAAGACAAAATTTTTTAAAAATATAAATTAATTAATTGAATATTTTCAGTTAAATTCAATTTTGTATTTTTATTATTATTTTTTTCTTTTTTGTAAAATACAAATTTATCTTTGAAATTTAAAATCAAATACCTATTTGTCATTTCAAAAGAAAAAAATTTTGAATAAAAGAAATTACTACATACATATGTATATTGGTACTCACATACCTATATTTTTCTTTTTCATTCTAAATAACAAACAATTATTGATATATGTAGGTATAAGATGATTAACTACTCAATATTATGTATTAGTCAGATGAGGTCAATGAGGACAGTACGAATAAACTTTAAAACAAAAATTTTTATGAGATGAACCATCTAAAATTAAATAAGCGGTCTGTCTAATGAAAACTGATTAACACTAAGATTAATTACGTTTTTTAAATTCTTACTAAATTATTTTATCAGTTATGTAGGTACATATGTGTGTATGTATGTTTATACAGGGTGGACGGAAATTATAGTACCAGATATACAATTTTTTCAAACAGGTACAGGTTTCTTATTTGAGATATTATATTACTGAAATGAGTTATGGCTTTAGTTATTCAATTATGACTCAAATGCAATTATTTTGTTTTCTTTATTAAAATAGTGTAGATCAAAGTGAAAAGTGAATTTTTTTGTGTAAAAATTTAAAAACTATTTGTGTTTCTATTTCTTTTAGTTAAATGTGAAAATTAAAATTAAAATAATAGAAAATATTCAAAAACTTCATAAAAAAATGATCCTCTATATCATCGATAAGCCACCAGCTAAAAGTTTGTAGAAAAATTTTGTATGAACATAGTTAAAAAAGACAGAAAATATTCTGCAGAATAAGAAAGGAGCTGGAAACCAACAAAATCATCTCTGAAAACAAAAAGAAGGATTACATCCCTTACCAAGAATAAATGGAAGTTGGGGCCCTAAAAATTATGTTTTTATTATACTTGTTGGAAAATTACGTTGAATAAGAAGTAAAATGATAAGCAGAACTATTGTAAAAGATTACATCAGAAGCCGTTCTTAGGGTGGACATGCTTATGTCAGACAACCAATCAAACTTCTCCTAGATGAAAAAAATATAAATGGTAGGAAAAAAAAAGTTCTGTGAAAGGATGATAAGGGATGGATTCACTAATGAATCCATTGTTGAATTACATATCAAATTAAATAAACAGGATTGTAAGATATGAAAAAAAATTATCGACCATCAAATTGGGAAATATTGATCGAAAGAGTGAAGCAAGAGTGGGACAGAACCACTGTAAATGAATTGCTTGTCCACGTAGAAAGTTTCTAGACAAGAATACTGAGAAGTGCTCCGAAAAAGAAGTATACAAGCTATGTATAAAATAAAAATTATTTGAAACATTTAAATATTTTACTTTAAAAAAAATAACTGCTATCATACTTTCCGTTTACCCTGTATATTTATTATATTAAAGTATTGTGCATTACGTAATTCATGTTTTACCATATAAAATACATTGTAAAGTAATTTTTGTAATTTAAAAGCCTACACATGTTCAAATTCAGACAAAAAAAGTTTTTTATATAATCTTTCAGACTTTTTGTAGACTTCCGCTAAAAAGTACTTTAAAGATAAAAATTCTATATTTTAATTTCTGATGACTTAATTTTATTTTGCGAAAGGAAAAACTATAAACTGACTAATGAACTTCTGACCTTATTTAATTTTTCGTTTTTTCACTTTTTGAGTATAGAATAATTAAATTTTATCTATTGTAAAAGAACATGTAATTCAATTGATGAAATTTTATTTATAGAATGTTTGCGTGTATTTCTTTTTATATTTTAAGAATTTTTAACAATTTATAATGATGATTTTAAATACAAATATGATTTATCTAAATGTTGAATCTTAAATAATGCTCAAGTTCATAAACTTAAAAAATAATTTTAAATATACTGTACATTTATTTGCATTTTAATTGTAAAAAAAAATAATAAGGTATATAATACATTTTTCTTTAGAATTGTCGGAAAAATAATAACTACTTCAAATAAAGCAAAAAAAAAGAAAGAAAAAAAAGGAATTTATTGCAAATACACTTCACCTACATCATAAGTCAATAATATTAATTTCAATTTTAAATTGATTGTAAGAAAATCATACCACTCCAAATAAATCATTATCATTACAATTTCAAATATAATTACTATTATTAAATCAATACATAGTTACTAAAGAATTTATTATATTTTTTTTCCCTTTTATTTACACATTGATGTTTGTGTGTAAATTAGATATTAGATGGTTGAATTTTTTTTATTTATTTATTTGTATTTTTTCAAATAATTATATCATTATTTTTAATTTTTTTTTTCAGCAATGATAAGAAACAGATTCAATGTTCATCAAGCTTTTCAACTGAATAAAATAAATAATTGTGAGACAAAAGCTTTTCTATCAATACCTAAATCATATCTTTTATTTTATGATACAAGATATATTCATTTAGTATGAAAAGATATGTAAGTAGTGTACTAGAAAATTTTCAATTTAAGTGAATATTCTAAAATAATAAATAAATAAAGAATATAATATAGGAGTACTTACTAAATAATATTTTTAAAAAAATTGTGTTTTTATTGTTTTTTTTTTTAAATTTTTATTTTACAATTTTCTATATGCATTTCGAATTAATTAATAAAATTGAGTTCGTGAATTATTATTTATGTTGTGCGGCCTTAAATAAACAGTTAGTAAAAAAAGAAATTAAGTACAAATTAATAATTAGATACTAATTTGTTAAATACAATGCAATAATAAAATGTTGAAGGTCATAACTTGAAAAGATGCCGTTTTTTTATTCATAATTTTTTTTTTTTTTTTTTTTTTAAATAAAAATTTTATGATTACTACTGCACTATTTTTTTAGTGAATGGAAAATTATTATTATTTTTTTTTTTTCAAAGAAAAAACACTTTAATATGATGTCATTTAACAAATATAAAAAAAAATTAATAATTTATAACATATTATGTATGTATGTATGTAGATATATAATATAACTTTTGTAAATATTGTATTATGACGTAAAGAAAAAAAATATAATTAAAAGTATTATAATTTAACAAAAAAAAAAAAAAAATGAAATTCTAAAAAAAAAAGTGAAACCGATTAATTTAACCGAATAACAAAATAAGTGCAAAGAAGAGTGATTCTAATTATTAAGGGTTTTTTTTTTAAATTTATGTACTTATGTATTTAATTTTTTTTTTTTTTTTAATTTTATTTAATTGATTAATAATAAATAAGTTGGGGCATGAGTGATTTTTACACGTCGATTTATTAATAAAGACAATAATATGTTGTATATTTTTAATTCATGAAGTTAATGTTTTTTAAACAAAAAAAAAATATCGTGATAATAATAACAAATTGAATGAAAAAGCCTTAAAGCATAATTATTGTAGATATAAGTATAAAAGTTAATTAATTCTAAAAATAATAAATTAATACTAATATTATACATATAAAAGAAAAAAGTAAATTAATTAAAAGAAATAGAGAAGAAAATAAAATGACTGTTACATACACTGCCGAAGTAGCAACATGTCGTGGATTTGGATGCTTTTTAAAATTACTGCTAAGGTAAATTAAATAGAAAAAGAAAATTAAAATTCGTAAGAATTAATTGAAGTTTTTTTTTATTTTATCTTTGATTTATTGCATTTGAATTCAATTTTTAAAAAAAAAAATTTCCTTTTGGCAATAAAGAGGAATTTATTTCTGTTTTTTTTTTCTCTCTTCATATTGCATGTTTAATGATATTTATATTTTTGTGTGTATCATGTCAAGATTGTTCAATTGATTTTATTGAATTCTATTCAAAATAAATTACATATATTTAAAATCCTCCTTCTATCTTTATTTTCTAATATTTAAATATAATATACATATATGTGTCTATTATTAACTAGGTATACATATGTATGTGAGTTGTCTAAATAGTACTTCTTCTTTCTTGTACTTTTGAATTTTAATATCCCTTATAATAGAGTCCTTAGTATCTTTATTTTATGATTTATTATTATTAAAGTAATTTTAAATAATTCATAGTAATTTGCACCGAATTTTAAAAATGCACATTTCTTTTTTCACGTACATATATTGAATGTTCGTCATTTGAAAATAAAATTTACTACACAAATCTTATGTTATCACAATTTTTTCGTGTTCTAGATTTAGTAGGAGGAGATTTGTGTATTCGTGTGTATTTTACATTTAAGATTTATATATCTAAAATAATAAATAAAATTCTTTTTATTTGCCTTTTATGCAATTCTATGAAGTCAACGATTTCAGAAACATTTGGATAATTTGGATATTTGGTAATTTTGTTTATTTTAATTCTGATTAAATTACAAAAAAAAAAAAAAACAGACATAGCATTTTTTTTAATAAAAATCCTTAATTTTATCTTCCTTTTTTTATTTGCTTTTTAGCACTTTTAATTTATAAAAATTTAATTAAATTATTATTGATAAATTTTTCTTTATTACTTTTTTATAATTTCCAAATA
Organism: Bombylius discolor; assembly: GCA_939192795.1. Classification (NCBI taxonomy): domain Eukaryota; kingdom Metazoa; phylum Arthropoda; class Insecta; order Diptera; family Bombyliidae; genus Bombylius; species Bombylius discolor. The sequence continues at coordinate 11,735,065 of OW584241.1, read as the reverse complement.
AAATCTAATTTATTATTAAAAACACTTTATTTTGAAGTGTTTAAAACCTTCAAAATTTCCCAAATTGTGAAGTGTACTTTTTATTACGTTTCCTTTTTCCCATTCTTATTTTATATTATATCAAAACTAATTCAAAATTTCAAGTAAACTTTAATTTTTTCAGAGGCAAAAAAAAAAGTAGGTATCTATATGTATATAATTATGTATGTCTTATCAAATAATAAATACAAACAAATGAACAAAGTACAGACTCATGAGTTTGATATTCATAGAAAACTTATAATTTTCTTATAATACATATCTTCAATTCGTTATCTTTATATGTTTTTTTTTTCTCTCGCTTTTATGTTTTCAAGAGTATCTCATTATAATAAAAAAATATGAGTGATTATTATTATTATTTGATAATATTATATGTTTACTTTTTAAATTTGTATAAAAATGTAATAAGGAGGCGTCTTAATGATACACAAAATAAAAAATAAAAAAGAAGATTGATAGATTTTTAATAGAATGGTTGAAAAGATAAAAGATAACAGGTGATAGATATGTAATTAATTTATTCTATTTAATTACTTGAATAATTCTCATATACATATGTGTATATGTACTTTAATTACTTTTTTTTTGTTGTTTTGTATTTCAGATGGAAAGGTAGCATATATAAATTAGTTTGGCTGGATTTATTTTTGTTTTTAACTTTATATTATGTACTTCATATTGTTTATCGAACAGCGCTTAATGAGGACCAAAAACTGTAATTTTTTCTATAATTTTGAATTTTTATTTGAAAAATAAATATTGACTTTTTGTTGTTGTTGTTGTTGTTGTTCTTGTTCTAGTATATTTAAAGGTATAGCTATATATTGCTCGACATACAGTAATTTAATTCCACTTTCATTTGTTCTTGGCTTTTATGTATCAATTGTAATGACAAGATGGTGGAATCAATATACAAGTATACCATGGCCAGATCCAATAGCAGTTTTTGTTAGCTCAAATATTCATGGACAAGTAATTAAAAAATATATACATAAATATTTACTTAATTATCAGTTTAATGTTTTTTTTTTTCTAAATTTTTGTTTGTTTGTTTTTTTTTATTTAAGGATGAACGTGGAAGAGTTATGCGTCGTACTGTAATGCGTTATGTATGCCTTTGTCTTACAATGGTATTTATAAATGTATCACCACGTGTTAAAAAACGTTTTCCAACATTAGATAATCTAGTTGAGGCTGGTCTATTAGTTGAAAATGAAAAACATATTATTGAAACATTAAATCAAAAATTTCCACGTCATTCAAAACATTGGTTACCGATTGTTTGGGCTGCTAGTATTGTAACAAGAGCACGTAAAGAAGGACGTATTCGCGATGATTTCGCTGTTAAAACAATTATTGATGAATTAAATAAATTTCGTGGTCAATGTGGTTTATTAATATCATATGATACAATAAGTGTACCTCTTGTATATACACAAGTGGTAACATTAGCTGTTTATTCATATTTTTTAACATCAGTTATGGGTCAGCAATGGTATGAAATGAAAGAAGTTGCAGAGGGTGTTGCTAATACAATTGATTTGTATTTTCCTGTATTTACAACTTTACAATTTTTCTTTTATATGGGATGGTTAAAAGTAGCTGAATCTTTAATAAATCCTTTTGGTGAAGATGATGATGATTTCGAAGTAAAAAATAATAATTTCAAGAGAAATTTTTTAAATATTTTAAATATATATATATTTTTTTTTGTATTTAAAGGTAAATTGGATGGTCGATAGAAATTTACAAGTATCTTATATGATTGTTGATGAGATGCATCATGAACATCCAGAATTGATTAAAGATCAATATTGGGATGAAATATTTCCAAATCAATTACCATATACAGTTGCATCGGAACGTTTCAGAGAGGAACATCCGCAGGCATCAACAGCAAAAATTGAAGTAACAAAAACTGAAGCAATTCCAACAAATTTATCATCAGTTAAAGTTGATGAAATGGTTGGTAAAACGCCATCTTCTTCAATACAACAAAATGTCGCCCCATCATCAAATTTTATTGTTACAAATTATAAATTTCCAGATAATGAAGAGGAGGTTAGAATTGTATTCACGAAGAGAAGTTTTAAAAGATTGATTAAAGCTTTATTGAGTAGAAATTTTTACGGGGTTTTTTCTTTAGAAAAAAAAAACATTACTTTTTTTTTAAATTTTTATTTAATGTTTCGTAAATAACCACTTTCTAACATTTATAATTTGATTTAAACTAATATCTTGTTTAATTTTTTCTAAATTTTATTTATTTAAGAGGGTTAAGATTTTGTTTTAATTACCACTATTTTTTACTTATTGAAGGGTGAATTTTAATATATGCTTTATAGAAAAACATGAAGTTTTTTTTATCCTGATTTTAAATATTTTATTATTTCTTAATTTATTTTTCCTTGGTCTGCAAAAGGAACTTTAAGTTCATTTATTTAATTATTTTCCATTGAACATTTTTTATTTAACAAACAATTCTAACGTAGAACTAACAAAATTTTTAAATTTCATTTTTCATTACACACATTTTTCATTTTTTTTTACACTAAAAGATGTTTCGCATAAATTAATCCAATTTTTGGAAATATTTTGAATTATATTTTGTTTAAAAATTTGTATTGGATAATTTTATGCGTTCTATTAAAAATTTCTAAATTTAAAAATATCATTTTTCATAATTTATCTTAAATATTTTATTGAAAATAGGGTGATGATTCAGCAAGTGGTATTCATTTTACAGCTGGTAATGGTAGACCTCGTCACCTTTCGAATAGTTCATCACCTAGTATGGTTAGTGTTAGTGGAACTTTATCACGTGTAAATACTGTTGCATCTGCATTGAAAAGATTTTTAAGTCGTGATGATGGTACACGAACTGGGGCTAATACACCAACTGCAGATAATCAAGTACGTCTTCCAGGATCTGTTAGCTCAGCAAGTTTAGCACCTCCTTTACAAACGAAACCTACGGCATCTGGTAGTATGCGAATTACAGATCAAGTAATTGAAGAAGTTGATGAACAAATGACAATAACATCGAATCGTGGTTTTGATGGACGTGATATTAGACCAACAATTCATGAAATATTCGGCAGTGTTAATATTAATCGAGATGCACAATCTCCAGCTTCAGCTCCAGTAGATATTCCTTCTAACAAATATCATCAGTATATGCGAACACAATCAGAAGCTGGAGAAATTGCAATGCAACCATTCATATTTCCAGTTGGTGGTGTTGAAGCATTGCTGAGTTCATCAGCTCCAGTCGGTGATAAACTCGCACAAGAAATACCATCACCTTTTGTAGAAGGAAGATTTTTACCTACAGCTGATGAGAAAACAACTCAAAACGATGAAAACGGTAAACTTTTAAAAAAACATTATTACATTATCCTACAAGATTTTTTTTAAAAATGAAATTATCCATTTGATTTTACATTTCTTCTACAATAGAGAGTGTTGATGCAAAATCAAATCCTGAAGAAATAGAAGATGATTTTGAAAGATTACGCTTAGCACGAGAGAAAGAACGTCAAGAACGTCAAATGCAAAAAATTGCACGTTCAATAAGTACACAACCTGGTGCTGGAAATGTTGAAGCAGTTGTCGATATAAATATTGATCAAACTCAGCAACAACCACCTACACAACAAATTTTTACTCAATCGATACCAAATCGAAACTCATATCCAGAAAGTGAAACATAACAGTAAAAAAGTAATAATTTTACAGCATTTTCTTTCGAATAATGATATAATACTAAAAATTCATCATATTAAGTCAATTTTAGCGAAAAAAGAGGACAAATAAGATTAATCGAATATTACTCATGAAATTATCTTATTATTTCTGGAGCAAAAAAAGAAAAGAAAAAAAAAACAATTACATATTGCACGAAGTGTGTATTTTTTTTTTAAGGTTTTTAAATTACAAAAGACAAAAATTAACTCTCCAAAGAATCAATTATGTTATACGAAATTCAGTATTTTTAGTTTTTTTAAGACAAAAACAAAAAAAAAGGAAGAAAAAAACTTCTTTTTTGTAACTGAATGATAGTATTTTCTTTTTCAACAATTTTTTTTTTTTAAATTATTACTAAAAAAATTCAACAACTATAAATGTTGGTATTTTTCAATCACATAAATATGATGCTTTAAATTCTACTTAAAATAGGTTTAAGTAGTAAAATTTTAAATTAATAATTATTAATTAATTCATGAAAAAAAAAAAAATTAATTTATAAATAATATTTACGCTTTTTTCTATGCGTTGTGAATTGTATATTTTTATTATTTAAAATAAAATATAAGATTAAAAATAAATTAAAAAATCACGAGAAAAAAAAAAATGAAATCGAAGTTTTCAATTTTTAAAAAAAATTAATATTTTAAGGGGAAAAACTCAACAATAAAAAGGTAAGAGAGGCAATAAAAATAAAATAAAAATAAATAAATATTACTTCATAATTTATTTTTCATTTACAGCAAAAAAGTGCAGCGTGTGTGTCACTTTTTCAATGAATTATATACATATGTATATGTGTAAAAAAAATGGTAAGTACATTTATAATGTATATAAAAATATAATAATTTTAATATGCAATTAATTACTTTTTTTAGCATTTAATTAATTTTAATTTTGTTTTCAATCAATTTCTAAAAAAAACCCATTCTTTTATTGAATTACATAATTGTTTGATTAAAGTTGAACAAATTTCAAAATTTGATTCGGATTTTTTTTTTGGATAAAGAAATGGTAAACCACGAACATAATGATAACCGAATCCAGCTAATTCATCAGTTATTGATAATTTCAATGTAGAATATATTGTCCAAAATATTGTAAAAATGAAGATAAATATTGGTAAAGTACATAAAAGTCTACATAATATTGTTTTACCTGAAATCGTTAAAAATAATTTTAAAAAAAATTGTATGTATTTATTCCAAAAGAATTTCAAATACCCTTCGATGAAGATCTATTTCTTTCGAACGGTTCATCTTCATTTTCATCATTTGGCATGTTACTACCATCTACATTAGTCACATGATTAAAAATATTTTTAATTCTTGTTTTAAAATTACATGAATTAGAATTATGAAAATTATTTAATAACGGTTCAGTTAAATGATCTCCTGATTCTTTACTATAATTTAATGGTTGTTCTGATAAACATTTCATATTGATTTGATTTTTACATTGATATTTATCCTGTTTTATTTTATAATTATTATCATTTGTCATATTAAGATTTTTTGATGATTTTTTAAATGTATTTAAAAATTTTTTTAAACTATTTAAATTTTCTTGATTATCACAATTTTCTTTAAATATCATATTTTCTTTAAGAATATGATTTATTTTTGAATAATAAGATTGATATTGTTTATATTTATTTAATGTATTCATATCATTAATTTCATTATCACCAGCATCAAGTCTTTTTCCAAAAGATGAATTTAAAATAAAATTTCGAATTTCTACATCTTTAAATTGTTCAGAGATTATATTATAATATAATTTTTTAATATTTTCATCATTATAATTATCAGAATATTTTTTATGACATTTTGAACAAATATTTAAATTATCATTATTTGTTTGGCAATCAATTGATGTATAATTTAATTTTTCTGTTTGACAATCAATAGTTTTATGTTTTTTAACTACTCCTATTATACTAATAAATTTTGAATGTTTTTTATTTTTAAGTTCTTTCATTTTATTAGATGATGTATTTTCTAATGGTTTTGGCATTGTAATCATTTCTAATGAATCACGACTAATACGTTTTCCAATATTTTTACGTTTTTTTGTTTTTCTTTGATTGTTTGAATCTTTATGAATCATATCTAAATGCTATATGATTAAGTGATGTTAAAAATATAAAATACTATGAAAATTCCAAAAAATATTTAAATAACCTTTGTTTTTGTTACCTTTTTATTCAGTTCATCTAAATTTTGAAAACTTTTATTTCGTTCATTTCTAAAAATAGAAGAAAAACAATGTTTAAATAAAAAATTATAAAATTATTATGATTTTTTGTACATTTCTCGTTGATTTTCATCTAATATATCTTGAAATTCATTATAAGCTTTTGAAAGTTTTACTTTTTCACCATCGTTTGTAACGAGAACAATTTTATGTCGTCTTGACGGTGGAATTGGAATATCACTTCAAAAATTTAAATTAAAGAATAAGAATTAACACAAATTTAATCGATTTTTTTAAAATAGAAAACTGCAAAAAAATTTATACCGTTTTAAAAAAGCTGGATTTAATTCATCTAGTTTTTTTGGCAATTGAATGTATACAGGTTCTGGTTTTTTTTCAGGAGCTGAAACAGTAGTTCGTACTGAAATTGGCGTCATTAAAATCACTGAAGAAATAATCAAATCCAAAAATTATATATGTATATATTTATCGCTTTTTTTTTTTCTAAATGTTCTCTTAGTTTTAATAAATAGATTTTATACAAAATAGTTTTTAACATTTATGACAAATAACAACAACAAAAATTATGAAGGACAAATCAATGTTTACTTAATTACAAAATACAATAATTAGAAATTCTGTTTTAGGATTTTTTCTTCTGTGGAAGTTTTGTTAATAACTATCTGATTACCAGGCTTTGCTCAGGTATTTATTTATCCCAATATTCTATATCGCACCTTCACACAATCATTCTTTGGGCTTCACCTTAATATTACTTAGGATATTTTGTAGCAGTTAGCTCTTATAGGGAAATTTAAAGGTGACCTTACCTATTTTAAGCAACAGCAAAAATCTCAGCAGAGTGAGTCGCCTTTGAATTGGATCCTTTTTCAAGTCAATAGGATTCTTTAATAATTATCTCCGTATAAATTTTGAACCCTCTTTAAACCCATCTAGGGGTAGATTCCCAAAAAAATACAAAATACGTTTTTAGTAATTTATAGTTTTGTGCATATTTATAGTTTTTGTGACTAAAATCACTGTTTTGGGATTTTTTTTTTACGTGGAAATTTTATTAATAATGAAAGTTTTGAAAATGGCGAAGAAAAAACATTAAATAAAAAATAATAATCGCTTTTTTGTCTATCAAATTTCCAATTGAAGAATTAAAATCCAACTACTTCACCTAATTTTGTAATTAAGAAAAGAAACAAAAAAGCAAAAGTTTAAAATAAGTTATTCTTTTAATTTATTTCATATATGAAAATAAAAAATACATAATTTAATATTAATTATTTGAATAAAATAATTTTATAATTAAATAATAATTCTACATTAACAATTAAATTATTAAATACAATTTTCTTATTAATAATTTGCAAATATCGCATACTCATAATTTTTCCTAATAAAAAAAATTTCTATTAATTTATTATTATTTTTTTTTTAAATAATGTTTGTTTTGATAAAACTTTTAAATTATAATAATATTTGTTAAAAAAAAAAACTATTATGATCTAAAATTTCACCAAATAATAATCAAAAGAGTAAAAAATTTACGTAATTTTTTCTCTTGTTTTTTTAATTATCAAAAAAAAAAGTCTTATACTTATTTTTAAAGAATTCACATTTACAAAATATGAAAAAAAAAAATTAATGAAGTCTTAAATAATAATTATGAAAAATTTATTTTTTTGTTTATGTTAAATTCATGATTGTTTCATTGCCATTATCATCTTTACAAATAAATTGTGGACAACATTTTGGATATGATAATCTTGGATCAGATGGTAATTCTTCACATTCAGGCATATCAATATATGGACATGTTTCAATATTAATTATTGATGATTTTATATCACATTCCATAACAGCACAAATACCTTTTAATTTATATTCTTTACCCGGTAACATTGGACGTCTTGTTAATTTATCAAAACATTTACCAGGATGATCTAAAAATAAACGAATTTAAAAAAAAAAAAATTAATAAATAGAAAAAATTTTGACTTAAATTTCAAAATTTAAAAATTAACATTTTACAATATTTTACAAGAATTTTACTAAACAGAACACGTGATTAGAAAGTATTTTTTGATTTACGTAAATCATTAATATGAAACAGGATGCGTTTCAAAGCAAAAAAGAAAAAAAAAAAAACAATATATATACATCCATACGTAAACAATATATTTTGGATATCAGACAATAATTATCATGTGGAATACAAAAAAGAAAAATACCAAAAAAATCTAAATAAATTCAAATTAGAAACAAATAAAAAAACCAACTAGTTTTTGTTTTTAATGAGAGTCTCGTGTTAAATTGAAAAAAAATACAAAAAAAAAAATTTTTGGTTTTGTTATAATTGAATTCAAAAATTCGATTTTATTTTCAAACGTCATAAATTAGAAAAATAAAAAAAAAATAAAAATGTAAATTCATCTTAAATATTCTGAATCTATCACTATGTCTCATCACATTGATACAATAATATTCAATAAGGTAATTTCCATATGGGATACACGGCGCCGTCTAATATTCATTAATAATTTATTAATACAACAAAGAGAAATAAATCATTTATGTAAAAAATGTGAAATTCAAACGTAAAATCCAGACTAAAATTTTTGATTAATATGAATTCTTTTTTTCTCTTTGAATAAGATTTAAAAAAATTTTGGTTTTTCCTTTAAAATTAATTGCAAAATCCCATTTGTATGTTATTTTTTTTTAAATATTTTTAATATCCGGCAACTTGTGAAAATTCCTTTCTTTTAATTCGAATTTTTATTATAAGTCAAAATTCATTCGACCCTGAATTGTATGTAAAATATTTCATTGTACGTTAAATTAAAAAAAAATTAAATGCAATTATTTTTTTTTTTATTGATTTTTTCCTTTATAAAAATAAAAAATAAATTAAGGAAAAAACAAATAATGTTGATCGTTCGTGTATATCTTATTGCTAATTAAGGTCAAAAAAACAAGATTCAAAATTTCAGATATTTATTACTGGTTCATAAAATAATATATGTAGATAATAATATATACCATGTGCCGAGAAGGCAAACTATAATCATGTGATGTCATTTTGAAAAAAAAAAAAAATAGCAATAACAATAATATTGCATGACTGCAATAAAAGATTTCATGATTAAAAAGAAAAATGATGAAAAACGCAAAAGATACAATCATCATTTTTGTTATAAATTTTTTTTTATTCTTGAATAATTATTGCCATTCAATGGAAATATGTGTGTGTTCATTCAAAAATGAATGTGATTAAAATTAATTAACTAAAAATTGATTATTATTTTTCATTCTAAATGAAAAAAAAGTACGAAATAAATTTAATGGCATATAATTTTCTCTTTTTTTTTTCTATAAATTGCAAGAATATGTACATAGTTGTAAAAAACAAAATAAATCTTTCAAGACACGTTTGCCTTGTTTCTAATGTGGGAAATTTAAAAACAATCTTAAATAAATAAAAATTTTTTTTTTTTTAAATAAATATTCATTCAATTGATGCATGCTTCAATAAATAAATTTTATTTAAAAAAAAAAAGAAATAAATGTTCTTGAAAATATAAAAAATTTAAAAAAATAAAATAAAATGAAATGTTTTTTAATCTTATGACCTCTAATCTTTAAAAGATTGATGATTGAGATGAATAATTTTTTTTTTAGAAAATATCATAATTAGCATTTTTCATTTTTAATTCTTTTTTCTTCTTAAATTTTTCGTTGGGTGTGTATAATCAGTTTTTAAACAAATTACAGTTTTAAAGTCCATAGCATAATAATAATAATAATAAATATTTTGTTTTTTTCATAAGAAGATTAGAAAATCCTACGCGTAAATACATTTCTCTAATCCTGTTACAAGCTTAAATAAAAATAAGATTTAAAAAAATAAAAGCATAACAAAGATGAAATATTTTTGCATAAACCTTAGAATTTGTTATTAAATAAGCCAATGACTTTCTTATTTTTTTTTACGATACAAAAAAAAAAGAGATTAAGTGAAAAAAACAACATAAGATCCGCTTAACTGCTAAGCCTTGTCTAATGCTTTTGAATGTCTTAATTAGATGGAAAAAATTATGAGTAATATGTATGATAAATACTAGCAGAATATTCATTAAAATTTGAGTTCATTAAATCTTATTAGCAAGGAATATTTTCAAAAGTCGATGTTCTAACTTCTAATTGAAGCAAAAAAAAATATTCATTCAAAATTAATTATGAATTCAAATATGAAAATTTTGTTTTTCTCAGAAAAACAAAAAAGTAATAATAATAAATTTTCAAATTTACCACGCAAAAAAAAAAAAAACAAAAACAAAAAAAAATCTAACAAAATTGTAAAGAATTCTTACAAGTTGTATGTTTTTTTTTTTTTTTAATTTTGTTTTTGTTATTAAAAATTTGTAAAAAAGGAAAAAATATAAAATTTCATTGTTCAATTATAATTAATAATCATCTATTATCGTATATTTTTGTTTTATTAACATTCAAATTTGGTGCTATAGAATTTGTTATTTATTGTAATTTTACAATAAAATAAATTTAAAAAAAAAAAAAAACAAAAGGTTAACAAAAAAAAAACAACTCCTCTTCAATTTATTATTTGATCAATTACCGCATAAAATTAAAAAGAAAAAAAACAATAAATTTAATCATCAAGTTAAAAATAAAATTTTAAAAAAAATCATATTATTGTATCTTTACATCAATTCAATATTGTCGGTTTTTTAATTATAAATTTCACAATGAAAAAATTTGTAAAAAATATATGAAATACAGGTACATTCGGAAAGCAAAAAAAAAAAAAAATAATAATAATAATAATAAGGAATAATGTAATAAATTGAAAACAATCAAATGTGAAACCAGTTCTTTTCAGAACTTTTTGTTTTTTTTTTTTTTTAAATTGCTTAAATTTTAGATAATTAAGCTTTATATTCATTTGAAATTATTTTCGTGTCATTTCTAATTAAAATAAATAAAAAGTAGAAATAAATTTATGAGTTGTTAAAATACTAACCAGGATGATATGCAGCAGGTTGAGTAAACGTGGCACCATAACAATTACTTATTTGAAAAATAATAAAAATTAAAACAAAAATAACAACACTGTATTTTTCATAAGCCATTTTTTTTTTTAAATGTAATACGTTTTTATAAAATAATAATCAAAAATTGCAACTGTTTTTATTTTTATTTTTTTTTTGTCTCTTCAATTTTATTTTATTGAATTTATACTTGAATCTTTTTTAAAGAATAACGTTTTTTTATGAAAAAATTTTATATGAATTCTTGAAAAATTAATTATATTTTTATACAATAATATCGTAATTTTAAAAATCTTTTATTATTAAATTCACTTAAGTATCTTTTATGTTAACTTTTGTTATTATCTGTGTTTATGGTTCTAGTGAATACTTTGAACTAAACTTTAAATTGTTAAAGCATCGATTTAAATCCAATTATTACCGCGCTTCGTATAACGTCATGAAGATTTTTTTTTTCTTCATTATTTTTTTAATAATAATAAAGATTGTTTTTTTTTTCTTCTAAAATTAAGAAGAGAGAGAAAAAAATGTTAACGAATTTGTTTTTTTTTTTTTTTGTTAAATCTTATTTAAAAAAGAAATTAAAAACTGGTTTCAAAACTTTATTAGGTTTTTTATTTTTGCAAAAACATAATATTTTTCTTCTTTTCAATCGCCTATGAAATTTAAGCTTCTTCTTTTTTAATTTAAAAAAATATATATATCATACCTATATGTATGTACATATTATATTCAACTCCAAAGTTGGTCAGAACTTATAATAATATCAGTTTTTATGTAGATTCTGTTAAATATACATGTACATATGTATGTAAATAGCATAACATAATACTTTATTGAAAGAATGTGTTCATATATACGGCATGGCAATATTATTCAGTAAAAAAAAACATCAATCAAAGAGAGAAATACAATGATTTTAATTTCACCAGGTAAAATATCTACTTAATTAATATTCATTTAGAACATTTTTTTTTATTTTCATTTATGAATATTACGCAAAACGTTTTCATACACTCTCATATGAATATTTAAAAAAAAAATTAAATAAAATATTAATTGCTAATTTGTTTCTCTTAAATAAAAAAAAATTTTTTTTATTTTATTTTAATTTGATCGATCTTGTATCAAAAATTTGATTTTAGGATGTTGTTTATCATAAAAATAATAATAAAGTGCTGTTGATGATGATGTTTAAGTTTAAACGAAACACTTTCGCGAAACCGGATTACTTCTAATGACGTAGATTATTCTTCAAAAGAATTTATTTCCTTTTTATACAAATATTTCCATTTGTATTTAGTTTTTTATTTGGTTAATCGCTGCATTTTGATTACTAATTTACGTTTAACAAAAAAATAAAATTAAAGACGAAAAAGAGAAAAAAATACATTTAATTTAAATTTATTAGGATTTTTTGGCGTCATACGAATTCTTAGCATTTTTTTTTTAATACTATGCAAATTTTGTTATGATTTGACAAACGTAGATTTTGGTTTATTAAGATTTTTTCGCTTCAAAAAATAATCTTTTTTATCAAATATACAAATATGAGTTAGGTAATAAATTTTTTTTTTTTTTTCAAATTTAATAAATTTACAAAGGCATAAAACTAAATAAACAATATTTTTTTTATAAAAAAAGTGCATTATTTATTTTTTTTTATTGTCAAAAAAATTTTTAAACTTGCATAATTTTTCGCCTATGAAATTTAAGTTTCTTCTTAAATATGCGACGTTAATATTCGTCGAATTTTTTTACCTTCTTGTGTTTCATTACCATTTGTTTGTAGAACATCTTTACTTGAGAAAAATGTTGGATCCATTTCTTTGTACCATTCTTCTTTGAATTTATCATTATTTTTTTCAATTAAATTATGTAATATACAGCATGCTGTTATTACTGTAACCATTGTTCTACATTCGATATCAACCCTTTTACTTAAAACTTTAAAACGTGAAAATAAACGACGAAATGCTTCTTGTGGAAAATGTAATGCTTTATCGACGTTCTTATTGAAATGTCTTTGTTCATTACTACAAGGTGTTGAATATTTTTTAATTAGCCATGGATGTAATGGATATGATGATGATGCTAAAAAATATGGTGATATTTTTTGTTTCTCCATAATATTGGTGAGCTTTAAAAAAGAAAAAGAAACAATTTATTCTTATTAATTAATTTTTTCTTTCTTCATTATTTATATTTACTTTTGGCAGTTCAGCATGACTGTCGACAAAAAGTGAAGGATTTCTTGAACTAATATCAATTTTCCGGAATCTGAAAGGGACATTTTTAATTTAATGTTTAAATAAAAAAAAAATGAAAAGAAGCATACGTTAATTTGTTATCAACGATTCCTTGAAGCATAATTGATGGCCAACCAGCACTATTTACAAAACTTTGATAAACATCTGATGGTGCAGTAACAGGAACGTGTATGAAATCAACAACTCCAGTAACTAATGGTAGATTTATTAATTCTTCAAATTCTTTATTCAATTTTTTAAGATCATCGATTTTATTTGGCATTGATATTGCATTCTTGCCAACTCTTTCAATCAAAGATTCACAAAATGTTTTTAAAAATTTACATACTGTACTTTTTGCAACATCAAATTGATTTGATATAATACGATATTCAGCGCCTTTCGCTAATTTATATAATGAAATTGCAACACGTTTTTCTAATGGAACTGGATTACGTATAGCAGGAACTTTTGGTGTTAAATCTAATCTAACAATATCGCAAATTTTATTGAACGTATCTTTACTAACACGAAAATTCTCAAGCCAGTCATTTTCACTATAACTTTCTAATTCTTTGATACTCCATTGAGACGGATCTTCTCGTGGTGCGATTTTTTGAACTGGACGTGGTATTTGTAAAATAAATTGATTTTGCATATCGATCAGTCTGTAAATATATTGCAAACGTAAATTTTTTTGCCTTTCCCGTATACGACGCCAGCTCAATCGTCTATTGTATATTAGAATCTTACGAAATGCAATTATACGTTCAGTTAAAAGACATATTATCCTTTGCCAAATATGTGTGACATTTTCATTTCTTTCTTCCATTTTTCATTTGGGTACTTTTTTTTATGCTAAAACAAGAGTTAAACAAATATCATTTTGAAAAATTTTTCAATAGTTTTAAAGCGATAGAAATAAGCAAAATTGAATAAATATTTGAAAATAAACCACTTGCACTTCAATATGCTCTTACTTCCTACTAAAATCATCATCAGAAGTATTTTTAAAGTGATGAGGCCTTCGTTAGCTTCCTTTTACAGTTGCAAATAAAAATCAACAATAGATTCTTTTATTTAAATAGTAAAGTAGAAATTTTACAAATAAAGGCAAAATATAACATGTAAATATTTATTTTGACAGCTATCAAAAACAAAAAAAAACATGTTGTAGAGTTTGGTTCAAACACGTTCAAACTATTTTGACGAGCATCAGCAACACACCAATCACATTCACCAACAGTCCAAACAACTAGAAACAACAATGTATAATGAGGATGCTTTCAGTATCAAAAATATCTTATCAAAATCGTTTGGTAATTTATTTTTTTAAAAAGTTTAGACACATTAATTATAAAAAACTTTGATCTTAACATAAAATAATTATATCTACACTATGTTGAAAATGGACGGACTTATAAATATTTTTATATAAAACATTTTCTGGAATGATATGTTGAAAGTATTTTACAAAATTCAAATATTTTTTTGTTTGTTTAACAAAAATAATCAGTAAAAATCATCTACGTACAGTGAAAATGGACGGAATGTATTATTTAATTATGTAATACATAAAATTTTTAACCACTATGCTTATTTGTTATGTACGTATATATTTTTCATATATGTTTTGAAAATATCACCTTCAATATCAAGGCACTACTTATAGTCGTTATTAAAAGTAAAATATTATTTTTCGTATTTTCTCCACTGTTACATCTATGATCCAGGAAACAAAAACAAAATGTAGTTTCTGGATAATAATTTCTACGTACATCAATCTCTTTTATCGAATTATTTACATAGTGTGCAAGTCGAATATCTTTTGCTGCAGGACGACATCCTTCATAATGATCGGCTGGTATATCAGTTCGAAAATTAAATGAACTTAGGCATCCTCTTGAAATAAATTCTTGACCTAAAAATAAAACAGAAATTTTAATAACATATAAATATTATTTCTTAATATTAATAGCTAATAAACATATGTAATACATATTATGATTCATCACTCGTTAATACACACTATGAAATTAATTAGAAATTTACCATCTCTTTTTTCAATTAATTTTACACAAATATCATTATCTTCTGGACAAGGATCACCTAAATATCCTATACCTCGCCAATTGAATATCTCTCCACATCCTGGTGTTGAAGATGTGCACTGATAGCACCAAATACCTTCACCTGAAATTTGAGCACAGTGATTATTAGATTATATTTGTTAATTCATTTTTTTTTTTTTGAAATTAGAAATTAAACGTACACAATTTTACAATAAAACAGCTAACAAAAATAAATGATAAAAAATACTTTAGCATGATGCTGTTTAAAATAAAATATTTGTAAAATAAAAATAAAAATTAATGAAAATCTAATTCTGTTTTGTTCCCACGCCCTAAAATGTTTAGTGTTTACGTTTTTTGTTTGACAACTGGCGAGCAATTGAATTGAATGTTGGTGAATGAATATTGTTGATGATGGTGATTGGTGCTGGTGACTGGTGGGTGGTGTAACGAATATTCGTTAGTGTTTCCATAGTAAATTTTTTTCAGTTTTAAAATTATTTTTACCGTATTTCTTTTATATATTCTATTAGAAAATAAAACTTAATTACTTTGAAGTATTTTGTAATTTAGAAAAAAATTGTATATTATTATTTGTGTTTTTCTTATATGGTTTTTATCAAATTTTATAAATATTTCAAAAGGTTTTTCAAAATCTGATATAATTGAACGTTTGCAAACTTCACACCAATAATGGTTTTGACTGCTACAGCTGACAATCCATTTGATGTCAATTTATTTCCTTATTTCTCAGCGCAGAAGAAAAAAAAAAGTTAAAATTTCACTTAAGAAAAAAAAATATTTGTATTAATCAAAAAAAATTTTCTTCATTGCAATAATTTGATAAAATTTAGTTTAAAATCATCGGATAATAATAAGAAAAATAGTGGGAATGTTTATTAGAAATAATTTTTATAATAAAATATTGAAATATATAAAATATATAAATATTGCGTACAATTGTAATTCTTTTTAACAAAAATCGATTAAGTATGGGATGTAGCAGCTAAGGTTTAACAAAAAACACTTGAAAATTAACAAAAAAATAATTTTTTAATAAATAAATTTGTATGAAATTACATTAAATTATATTTAAAATTCAAATTTATTGTCTAGAAATCATTTCCTTATAATAAAGTGTAGATATTTAGTTTTTTAAGAAATATATATACATGTATGTATGTATGTAAAGAAAATTTATATTTTCCCTAAATAGCTACACAAAGTAGTTAAATATATACAATAACCATATATGTATGTATATAATTTGTGCAACTAAATAATTGTGTTTTTAAAATCAATAAATTTTCTTTTGTTGTGATAAAAATAAAGACTGTTACCTAAAATACAAGTAAAAAAGCATTGAAGTTGAAGATGAATATTGTTGGAGATTTCGAATATAGTACCAAGGATATGCTTGGTCATGGAGCCTTTGCTGTGGTTTATAAAGGACGTCATAGAAAGGTATGTAATGAATAAGAAGAAAAAAACTGCATACCTTTTTTTTTGATATACCTAATTTATAATTTTTTTTCTTCCATTAAAGGCTTTTTGTTTTTATTCCAATTTTTTTCTCTATTAAATATGATGCTTTTTTGTAGATGTTAAAAATAGAACACATTTAAGTAAAATATTTTCAATTCAATGGATTAAGTTAAAGTACTTAAGTTCTATGACCTCAAAAGAGTTCTTTATGATTACTTTGAATATAAAGATTTTGTTATTGTTCTTATATGAACAGAGTACTTACATATTTAACTACATATTATGTACGTACATACATAGCTAAGAATGATTATCTACGTCACGTTTACATTTTAAAATCAATAATTTAATCTTATCCAAGAATAAATTTTTGAATATTAGTTTAAATGTGATTTATTGATATGACATGAAATGTTTGGTACAAAATAAAAAGATAATTAACGCAAATTATTAAGAATTTTCTTTTACGAAAATTAAAAATTTATTTATTTATGATTATTTTTAATTTTCATTATTTATTTGTTTGTTTTAGATTGTCTTTCGAAGAATTTAGATACAAAATCACGAAACTATGTAGTGTCTAGCTAGTGAAATTTGATATGAGGATGTGAAATAAATAAAATTTTGCCTTGAAAGATTTTCAAATATTGTTCAAATTTATGTAATCTTTTTTAACTACATATTTTTTTTTTCCTTTGTTATGTACACGTATCAAATACGTAAGTGTATAATATATATTCGAATATTTGATTTTCTGATAACATATGTATCTCAACTAATTTGTTTTGAATGAATCCAAAAATATTTTTCGAAATCATCAAGAATCAAGCATGATATTATCTACTTGACTCCCAATGTTAGACTGAATTTTTGAATAAATTTTCCTCAAAATCATATTTTAAATAGAACATTGAGACTTTTACTCTTAAGTTATAAACTTTTTTTTTACATAATTATAATAAAATTTCGTTTTTTTTTAAATTTCCAGAAACCTAACTTTCCCGTAGCAATAAAATGTATCACAAAAAAAGGATTAATTAAATCACAAAATTTACTTGGAAAGGAGATAAAAATTTTAAAAGAATTAACAGAATTACATCATGAAAATGTTGTGGCTTTATTAGACTGTAAAGAATCTCAAGATAATGTGAATTTGGTTATGGAGGTAAGTTTTATAATTTCATAATTTCTCATTCTTTTTACACATTAAACTGATCGAAATCCAATAATTAGTAGAATTTAGAAAGAGCATAAAATATATCAAATAATAAAGTTTAAGTGCTCAGAAATTTAGAGAGAGGATGAAGAACTAATGATGAAGAAAAAGATGATATTTATAAATACTGTTTAAATTCACGCAGATTATAAAAAGTAGGGAAAATGTAAACAGCAAGAGCTAATCTGATGATACGGTTGATAAAGGATCAGCCAAAAGGTAACTTTCAATACATACAATAATATTCGGATGGTCATTTATTAACTGTCCTTTTAAACTTTGAAAAATACAATCAGTCAAAACTAAAGTTGTTCATGTAAATTTTTATTTACATCATTTGTCTGAATTCAGTCTAAAGGCATGGAAAAAATAATACTACAAAATATTGAATTTAGTATTGCTGTTTTTTTTTATTATTAAAAAATAATCATTCTTTTATTAATTTAAAAAAAATTATCTTACGTTTATATGTCTACGTTTAGTTTTTTTCAACATTTTATTATTTCACAAAATGCTAATTGTGCCAAAAAAAATACATATGTACATATGTATATACTTTTTCAATGGCATCTCTATATTATTTTGTTAATGATTGTCAATCAAATCGTATTCCTTTTAACAGTTAGCATAAATGTGAAGAGTAAATAAATAATTCAAAAAAGAAATATTTTTGTTTGTCTCTTTAAATTATCACTTTTTAAAGAAAATAAATTGCTTTTTAATATCCTAAATACATACATACATATTTTCAGTAAAAAATAATTTCCCGTTCTTAACAATTAACGTAGCTAAATTACAACTTTTTATATTCTACCCTTTTTTTCTTTTTACTTTTTATTTTCAATCATTTATTTTATTTTTGACTTATTTGTTCTTTTTGAACAAAAAACAAACTAAATACAAATTTATCTTAAATAATATTTTTTTTAAACAACTTTATTTAACGGTACTTCTTCACCAGGTCTAACTTGATCTGTTGATGGTGGTCTCTTTGTCCTGCAAAGTTTTGTTTTTATTCCGCATATATCTTTTCGACAAATTACACCAATTAAAAGTCCAATAACAGCCACAATTATTATTGCTATAAAATAGATTTAAAAAAAAAAAAGAATAAATTTAAATTAGAAAACTTTCATTCATAAATTTTTATAATTTCTCTCACCTATTAAAATATGATTAATTGCTTGCGATGATATGGCAACTTGATATGTATTTTCATTTCCTTCACCATTATCTTTAATTTTATTACTAATATATGATTCCTCTAGATTTGTAAGACTTTCATTAATTTTTAATGTTGATTCATTATTAACTAATGTTGAAGTTAAACTGCTGCCTGCAGCAGCTTGTGTTGTTGTTCCAAGCACAATTAATGAACCAGTAGTTTTCATATCTCTACTTGTTATTGTTGTTGGCATTATTTCTTTTTTTGTTTCTGATCCACGTGATGTATCATTCTTTGATTCTTTAATAAAATAAAGAAAAATACAAATTTTATCAATTTCTTATCAATAAGATTTTAACAAATAATTTGAAACAAAGTAAAAAAAAAAATAAAAATAGTAATGATATCATTGTCTACATTCGTGTAACTTATTTGATTGCTTTGAAGAAGTAAAAATCAATTTATTTTACGCATTTTTTTACTGCATTTTTTTTTATACATATATTTAAATAATTTTTTTATACATAATTTCTACTTACCATCAATTACATTTTGTTGATTCATTAGATTTTGATTTGCCTTAATTATACTTTCATTAAATGTTTGTCCAGATGATAATTCAAAACAACTAATATCAAATTTTTCAAAATTAACAATATCAATTGATGTTAAAATTTCACACAATTCTTTAATGGTGTCGTTTTCTAAATTTGGAAGTTTCAGTTCTGTTAATTCTTTCAAAGGTTTAAAAGCTTTTATATTGATTTTCTGTTCAAAAAAAAAAATAATAATAATAACAAAAAACAAAAATGAGTTAGTAAATGTAAATGAGAGATAATTTTTGCTTTAAATCTTTTCAAGAGAAATACAATTTTCACATTGGGAATTTTCTTTTAATTCTTCAATTCCCAGAGAATGCTAGAGAAATGTCTAGGATAATGAAAGCTTCTTCATTGATTTCTATTGCACATGACCAGTACAATAAATAAAATGTAAAAAAGTATTATAAAGGATATGTACATATGTATGTATATGCAAGTAGGATAGATAAAATGTGTTATGTAGGAATTTATTTTGGTTTGATTTGATTTATTTCACCGTATCAAGGTTAATGAAAAAGGATTGCAAATTTTATGATTTCATTTCTTTTAAAATAGGAGTGTTGATTGAATTATATTGAAATTTGTTTTTTTTCTGTCATTTATGAAAAAAAAATTTAATTAAAAAAAAAAAAAACTACTTACTTGATTAAAATCATTATAGTCCATTCTTAATGTTTTCAATTTAATTAATTTGCTAAATGTTTCATCATAGATTTGTGTTATACTGTTATTACTTAAATACAATTCTTTTAAATAATTTTGATTTAAAAATGCATCATCTGTTGTTACGTCAATGGCATTATTATTTAAATTGAGAATTTTTAATTGTTTTAAATTTTCAAAAGTATCTGGATTAATTGTTTTCAGCAAATTATCATCCAACACAATCTTTGTTAGATTTTGAAGTTCTGAAAATGCCTACAAAAAAGAAGAAGAAAAGTTATTTTTTATTATAAAATTTTTTGTTTGTACAGACGGTTAGTAGCACACTATTTATTTTTTTAAAATTGTAATTACTAATATGAAACGCAACTATGGAAAAAAATATTAAAAATAAAGAGAAAATGTTCTCATTTAGATAAATGAATATATGAGCTATGAATTTCAATTTCATTAGCTTTTATGATGTAATAAAAGATGAGGTCAATGAACCTGTAAGAATGGGAAAAAATGAATTGTAGGTATGTTGTTGGTTTTTTTTTTTCTTTATATCAATTGCAAAAAATTCAATTCATTGAAGATGATAATTAGTGAATCTCATCATTGAAGTGCAACCATGCAATTATAAAATGAATGTATAATGTCTGTATATCTCTGTAAGTCGATTTATGAAACTGCAACAATTTATTATATTGTAAGCTCATTCATTATTTAATTTTATTTAAATTTTATTAAAAAAAAAAAATTAATTAATTTTATTGAAATTATTTACTAACCCCTTCTGATATATTTGTAATTTGATTTCCTGTCAATATAAGTTCTCTAAGATTTTGATAATTTTGAAATGTATCATTTTGTAAATTTTCAATTAAATTATAACTTAAATCTAAAATTAAAACTGTTTTTGGAATATCATTTGGAACATATTGTAAATTTTGATGAGAACAATTTATAAATTGAAAATCATTTTTACAATCACATAAATTTGGACAATTTGGTTCAAACTTTGGCAAATCTGTAAAAAATGAAATTATTATTATTAAAATTCATATTGTCAATTGTAATTATTTTATGATTTTCTTACTAAGAGGATTATTAGAGATTTTACTGTTTGTTGTTGTTGTTATAGCAATTAAAGATGATGTTGTTGATGAAACATTATTTAAAGTTGTTGGTAGTGTTAAAGTTGTTGTTGTTGCTGTTGTTGTAGCTACTTCCGTTAAATTATGATTTGTTATTGATACTGTAGTATCTGTATCAATTTCTTCATCAATATAATAATCATCTTCGACTGAATTTGGTGAGTCGTCATCTTCATAGAAGATTGTAGCTTCTGTTGCTCTGGAATGACTAGAATGTATGACAACAACAAAAAAAAAGAGTATAAAATAAATTAATAATTATTGATACATTTCCAAAAGAAAAAACAAAATAATACTAAATAAATTTTAAATAAAAGAAAAAAATATTATAAATCAGATATTACACAATTGATAATGATTTCACAAATCAAATTTCATATTTTTTTCGTTGTTTTGTTTTCTATTTTTTTTCTTTCTGTGTAATTTTCATGCTTTCTTCATATGTTATCAATATTACAAAAACTTTTTATTATTCATGAAATTTAAAAAAAAAAAAATACGTATGTATATCTTTAGACTTTGCACTTCATACAATTCAATCGTAATGGTAATTAAAACTCAATACATAAATGTTCATTGACTTCATTATTGCAACAATAAATAACGATTATATATGTATGTATATTATTTTTCATACATACATATATTAGATTTCATCGTATAAAAGCACAACACTGAATACATTTAAAAAAAATACTTAATATACATATAACATGTAAATAAATTAGAAAGCCATGACTGCTACATATAGTTATTTTTATATTTTTTATATTTTTAATCAGTTAACCATTTAGAACAAAGGTTAAGGAGATATAATGTATAATATCTACTGAATAAAATTGAGATTTGAGATTAAATTAAGTTTCCTATCAACTTACAATTACTTTACATTTGATACTTGTCATTTTTCTTTTCATAATAATATTTTATTTTCTTGAAAATACATACATATGTATATGCATATATTCATAATTGCATTACAATAATTGGAAATATTGAAAAAGAAAGTTTTAAAATTTTGTCATATTTGTTTTTTTGTCATTTCAAACTGAAAATCATTAACATTTATTTATGCCATGGTCATTTACATTTTCTATTTCAATTATTTATGCTGAATTTAAAATTTATAAAGAATTTTTTCGAGCCATACTCGTTTAAGAATAAATTAATAACAAACAACAACAAAAAAATTATAGACAATAAACACGTGATTTGTACATATTTATTAAAATTTATGGCGCTACTAGACAAAATAAAATTAATAATGTATGTTCATTTACCAAGAATAGAATTATGAAAATATTGTAATTTTTTTCATTATTTTCTTTAAAAATTGTATTTTTATTTTTTATCAAATTCTTGGAATTTTTCATGAATTTCATTATGCTTCTTTGTATTGTAGTTTGTAGTACAAAATATATTTTGAAAAATAAATTAGAGATAAGATAAAAGTTTTCGAAGAAAAAAAAAATAGTTTTTATTTAATCAAAAAAATATTGAGACAGCTACCGACAATCATTCAAAAATTATGTATTTTTATAACAATACCCAGAGAAAATACTAGTTTTTTTTTTCTCTTCTTATAATTTTGCTTTAATTCATAAATGTGTTTTAAAACTTCTACATATTAACTTTTTTTGTATTTTTCCACATTATCATTTTAATTCTTAATTAAATATGATGATAAAATAATTTAGTTTTTCTCATATTTTGTATATAAATAGTTATTTAATTTAAATTTAAAAAGAAAAATTACTTGTAATTATTATTTGCACATTGAAACATAAAACATGAGTATGCGAATATTGTCATAAAACTTTGTACCCTTGTAAAATTATAAGATTTTTTAAGAAGACAGTAGATATTATTATCTTTTTTTTTTTTACTTTTGAGACTTTTGTGAATGTCTTAATCGGGGATACATAAGATACAATCACATGTTTATATAATTTTTATTAAATGTTAAATTCAAGTTCATATACTACACATTTATTTATAATGTTTTTACTTGTGAAGGACATACATTAAATTCCAGTTTTTTTTTTTTTTTTTTTTTTTTTTTTTTTTTTTTTTTTTTTTTTTTTTTTTTTTTTTTTTTTTTTTTTGTAATTTTGTAATTTAATTTAATAGTTGCGATATCTCTCTATATAGTTTACGGTGACGCTACAAAATACGAATATCAATATAATTAAAGTTTTATTTTGAATTATTCAAATAAAGCTAAATGAATGATAACAATCATGTATTTATTTACCTGGATTTCAATAAAATATCAAATATAATTCTATGAACTTATTTTTAAAAATATAAATCTTTAAATTTTCCTAAAAAAATGTTTATAATTTATTTTACGCGGAATTTTAGCCCGAGAACTGGTTACATTTTTTTTTCCTTTTAATTTAATTTGATTAATAGACTCTTGCGAAAATATTAAGTTACTTACTTATTCTGTAGCTTTAAATTCTGAGCATATATTATATTAGATATTGTAATGAAAAAAAGATGAATATATGTATATAAAAATAAAGTTGTTGTATAACTTGTTGGAAATTCAAGAAACCTTTGATCATATTCATTTTATCATTGTCTTGGTTGTTAGACCAGAATCCAGATATACTCTCTCACCTGTTTTATTCTTCTTTCATAATTATAGAATTCATTTTTTTTTTTAATTTCTTCAATTGCTTTATTACATCACCAAACTTGAATCTAAATGACTGTGTTTGTGTTATAAAACTAAAATAATAAAATTTATATGATAATTTTTTTTTTTTTTTTTTTCATTTTAATATTCCAATATTTTGTACAATATTTACTTAAATGAATCATTTTACTTTCAAATAATTCTAATTGAACTATGCTCGATAGTAAAAATAGAAAATATAAAAGAAAAAGAAAAATGTCATCAGAAATAAAAACGTGTCAATGAATCATGAAAATTTTCATATGTTTTATTTTGTATTTATTTAACAAGCCACTACATGTAAGTGATTTTATAAATTTTTAACCTATGTGAATACATTGTAATTCAAGTATCATTGACCATGATTAAATTTGATACATCTATTGTGATGTATTAGTTATTATAAAAATATCGTTATATCGATAAGAAAATTAAGAAATCTTTATAATAATGTGTACCTTGACCAATTTGACTTAATCGCAAATATTTTGTTATAAATTGATGATTTGATTATTCATACAAACACTGGTAAATTGCTTATTTTTATTGATAAACCCAAAAAAAACAAATTGATAATAGATTATTTTTATCATGAAACGTTTATGTTCTAAAACATGATAAGATAATTTTTTTAGATGGGATTTTCAAAATTTTTTCAAATGACGTACTTTTCGGCTTTTTTTACATTTCAATTGTTAAATTTACTAATTTAAAAATTTAAACAAATATTGCAAAACATTATAAATGCGCCATTTAATCATTCTTCATTCAATTTACATACAATAAGTTCTTTCTTTCGTTTTTCTTTTTTTTTTTTATGCCGACAATAATCATTGACGACTGTAAATTGTTCAATTAATGCAAAAATTTTAATATATTTTTTTTCTGTTTTCTGTCTTTATTTCAATGATTTCTAAATTGTCTGAAAAAGAATAAAACAAATCAATCATATTTACAATAAAAATGACCATTGTTAAGATTTTATAATAGATTTTAATTGATTCAAAAAAATAATAAATAAATATAAAATAGAGGAAATTATTAAATTGCTTCTAGATACTGTTTTTATGATTATTATTATTATTAATGTGAAAAAGTATTGTCAATATCTAATTTATATTATTCTTAAAAACTTTTAATTTTACAATTTTAAATGAAATAATAGTTTGCTGAAAACATTATCAATTGCAAGGAAACAAATTAATTAGAATAAATTCTTTTAATTAAAATTATGAATTTATAGATCTGTTATATTTAAAAATTTCATTTACCTTTTTGTTATCAGACATAACATAAGAATTAATCCAAAAATATATTTGAAATGCATTTTTTTTTTTTTTAAATTTAAATTTAAATACTTTATTATTCAATTAATTATATTTTATTCTATATTTTAATATCATAAGTATTAACGTAAAAAAAAAAAGAAGAAAAAAACGAAAATAAACTAATAATACAATGTTACTCCAGATTTTTTTAATATTTTTTTTTTCAAGTTTTCTTTTTCTTTTTTTTTCAGTTTATATTTCATCTGTAGTAATTAATTATTTTTATCTTATTATTACTACACATATTATATTTTTTAATTTTTTCTTCACTTGAACTCATTATTCCGATGTCATGGCTAGTTTAAACATAAATAAAATGTAAAAAAAAAAAACATTATATACCTGTTTTTTTTAAATTTTAGTTAAATTTATAAAACTTTTTGTAAGTAATGTTAAGATGTTTTTTTTTTTTAAATTTTTTTTTCTTATTTTAAAACGTTTAAACAAGTTTTACACACAATATTCAGGCTTTTATTAATTTATTTATTTACATTTATGAAAAAGAAAAACACAAAATACAATAATAATAATTTTACTTCACAATGAATCTTTTAAGTTTCTTGTATATATGATTTTTTCATCCAATCATTTAAAAAGTCGTTCACAAGCACAAAAATGATGCTGTTTTATTTATAAATTGGAGAAAAAAAAAATTATTACAAAAATACTATGAACAAACGAAAAAAAAAATATTGTAACATATGTTCAAATATTTATTATATATTATTGTAAATTGAATTTATCTTCCTTCTCAATTTTAATAATGTTTTCTAGTAAATGTCTCATACTGTGTTTTTTTTCTTCTCGTTAAAATTATACGAAAATTAACATTAAAATTTTTATTTTCACTTTTTTTTTGTTTTTTGCTTAAATATTTTATTTTAAATTTTTTTAGATGAATATAAAAGTAGATGACATCTTATCAATAATTCGGTTAAAGTATTTTTAATTTTTTTTTGTATTTCTTAATCGTTTTTTTTTCTTTAAATTTTATCAGTTCACTTTTTTTTTCCTATGTATTCAACTTTAAAGGAATTTTTTTAATTTCAATTTACAGTTAAAAAGAATAAATAAAAGAAAAAAATAACTAAAGATTATTGATCTTATTTTATTTAAATTTATTTATTTATTTTTTGTTGTTGAATAATTGAATTCAATTGAATACAGTAGTACAGTTACTTATTTAAATTATCAACAAATTCAAGTAAAAATTTTTATAAATCTTTAACAATTTATTATCGTTTTTCTTTTATTCATTTTATTTGTTTTTTTTTTTACACAGTCTCTATACAAATAATTTATATGAAATGTATTAACCAAAACATTACCAATGTAATGCAATTTTTTATACATATAAATAATAATTTTTCATGAAATTCAAAAATACATATTTTTTTTTGTAAATATTGCATATAAACGTATTAGTTTTTCTTTATTTTCCTTCTTTTCTTTTCATTTTTCATGAATTTACGCAATGAATCGATTTTATATTTGACTTTTCATTTATTTGAAGGAAAAAAAAAAAAATAAATAAATAATTTTTCTTATTCGAATTTGCATTCACGTCTTTTGATAGGTTAATACAAAATGAATGCTTTTAATTTTAAAGTTTTACGAAAGATGTGTACAATTAAAATTTGAACATGTTTAATTTTCGTGAAAATAATTAAAATTTTGAAACTAATATCCAGAAATTTAAATTAAAATTTTCTATGATATTTGTCTTATGACCTTTAAAAAGAAAAACGATTGAATTTTTTGCATTTTAAAATATTTATCAAAAATTAAAACATGTTATTTGAATTTTTGAGAAAAAAAAGAAAAATTCCTTAAAAAAATTAGAAATACATTCAAGTACCAATAAATTATTATTGGCATAACGATTATGTAGCTTGTTTTTTTTTTTTTAATTTTCAGGTCCAGTAATTTTGAACTTGTTTAAATTATCGCGTTTCACTTTTATTATTTAATTTATTTTTTTTTTTAATATTTTAATAAATAACTTTTTTTTTTTTGTTAATTAATTTGTTTACTGTATAGATGTATATTCCACCTTTACTCTTTTCAAATGCTTTTTTTATTATAAATTATTCAAATCATTTCATTATAAGAATTTTATGATTGACTTTTTATAAAAACTATATCATTTAATTTTAAACACGAAAATATTGTAAAATATAATTTTATATGTGTACAAATAAAGATGATTGTATATTTTTTTCTTAAAAGTATAAGTTAATAACTGAATCGTCGTTTATTAGTCTTATCAAAAATTTAATAAACGTAATAAGAAAATATATTATGAAAAAAAAAAAAAAAAAAAAAACAACAAAAAAATTTAATGATTAAATAAAATGTAAATATGTACATATGTATATACATACATATGTACGATTTTATTTAACTACAACTTGTCTTAACAACAGATACTTTTAACAAATTCAATTGAACAATAATATTCAAACGCACGATATTTAAAAATTTATTAATTTTCTTTATTAAATAATTTCAATTTAATTTTAAGGTTATTTTAATATATTCACAAATAAAGAAAACAAAAAAATATAAAAAATATTTAATAAATAAAAAATATTAAAATGAAATTCGCGCACTTTGTAATTTTGTTGAACTTTTTAAATTGTTCATAGAAATTTTTTTAGTTATTTTTACAATATGCAATCATACGTCATTGCATTACTTTTTATTTTATTTTATTTTTTGTTATTATGATTATCGTTTTCGTCGTCGTCGTTGATGATCGTTCTATTTTTGTAGTTTTTTGATGGTGTAGAATTAATTTAATATTAAATAATTGTATTTGTTAATACCTATGTACGATACGTGATTGATGAATTCAACGATTACGATTTTATCGTGAATTTTTTTATATATATATTTTTTTTTATTAATGAAAAATAATGGTGAAATTTGTGCAATAAAAAAAATTTGAACACGTCGTTATTTTATTATTACAAAATCAAAAAAAAAAAATAATAATATCGATTCTCTACAGTAGATTTTTCATACTCGTTATATCCGTTCAAAAACCTTTTAATAACTGATGGATAGAAATGGAATGAATGATTGTTATCATCATCGAAATAACTAAACGACTATGGTTACGATGGCACAATAGCAATCGGCATGTGGTCTGAATCTTCTGAATGTAATGTTGTTGATTTATCGGTCGGCTTTTATTTCATTCTCAAATCTCAATACTACTTAGATATCCAGGTCTCAGACACTGTATATGGTAGAAGTTGTTGATCGGCTTTTTTTTTATTCTTGAATTTCCACTTTACAATTACAAAATAAACTAAAAATTGACTTTTTTTTTCTTCATCTTTTAGATATATTTACTCATTTCACAGATGTACATATATATATTTTTTTCAATATACTTATAGGCATTTCATATATGTAGATAGTATTAATTTTTTTCTGCTACCTATTGTTGATGTTTGGAATTATACAACCGTATAAATCTTATAGAATCACCACATTGCAATCTAAAAACCACATAAATGAAAGGGAATATCATGTTTACTGAGCGAATATCTATACAAATCTCAACTATAGAACATACATACGTACTATATGTGAACATCATCATATTCAGATACAAGATACAATACAATCAACAAATACATTTTTTTTTTATTTGAAGTTGAAAAGACATTCAACAGGAAATCATATCATCATATACTGTAAAATGTTGTGATAATGATGACGCTTTGTATCCAATGATGACGATATGATATGATGTATCTGATACATTATTTTGAGCCCTTTTTCTAAGAATATGTACTGAATTGAAAATAAAAGACATTTTGTTTATCTTTTTTATGTTATGTACATATAAATATCTTTGATATTATTCCATATATAGAATTCAAAGAAAACATAAATGACACATGACAAAAAATGGATGAACAAAATAATGAATAAAAGTAACGTCATAGATGATAGATGTTTTAATAAAGAGATATGTAGAAGAAGCTTTTTTCAAAAACACAGACGAATAAAAAAAATTTCTATCGGCTTTATAAAATTCTCTCTCAGATTATACAAATTGGAGCTTTTCTTCAATTATAAGTATTTGTTTTACATGTGATGCTATATGGACTAGATATACTCGGTATCTGTTTGTATCTTTATGTATCTATGCTTAATTGCTTAAATAAAAACCGTATAGGAATTAGAACTTATATTCATATCTATGAGAATTTTTAGTTTATATAATTTATATAATAGTTTTTTTTTGTCCTGCGCAATGTATAATTCATATAATTTAACAATTTCTTTGAGTTTTGTTCCTATAATTCGCCTCAAAATATCTACATTCATAAAGCATAAAAATGTTTTTTACTATAGTCTCTCAAAAATCTTCCTAGATACTCTCTATCAATATGTAAATCTATTTGGTAGAATTCTCTGTATTTTCATTTAACTATACCTTTCACGTGTTTCAAATTGTGCGTATGAAGCGATTTATATGAGGTGTTTATACGTCACGCCATAATATCCGACAACATTGTAAAAGATATCCATATGTACACATAGACCCTGTGTACATATGTAAAAAAAAAAATAAGTACAACATTGTTGAAATTAGCTTTGGCTTTTTATATATTGCAAACCTTAAATATAAAAGAATTTTTATAAATATAAGCAAAATGATGATATAGAGATTTTATGGAAGTGCAAATTAGTTGTGATAACAGATATCATGATAATAATAATGATGATAATGATGATCTATTTAAGTATTTTCAAACTGCAAATAAAGAAATGGAAGTAGATCAGATTTAATTCATCATTCATTTAGTCTATTTTGAAGAAGGTCATATCAATTATTGATGATATCTTATTATTTTGTAGATTAGACGGACATATATTTTTAAAATGGCAAAACAAAATCTTTGCAAAAATTTCAGAAAATTTAAATATTTTTACAATTTTTCGTGTCAAATTAAATAATTTATCATAATTGTTAAAATTCTCTCATAATTTGATAATTTATACTTTTGAATGGTATAACGGTTGATACTATCATTGTATCTTTACTCCTCCACTTTCGACCTAAATTTTAAGAAATTATAAAATTATATTTTTCTAGTAGTTAAATAAGTTAGAAAAGAATCAGAAAAATTTACTTAATTAATTTGATAAAAATAAAAAATTGTAATAATCATTGTTTTTTTACTTTTTCCTTATTGCAGTACTGTAATGGGGGTGATTTAGCTGATTATTTGAGCGTTCAAGGAACTCTTAGTGAAGATACGGTTAGACTATTCTTAATTCAGCTTGGTAAGTCTTTTTTTTTTTTTAACAAAAAATAAATAAAAAAATAAAATATGTAATCGAAAGAAATCAGTTTGAAAAATTCAATTTATTTTTTAAATTTATTTAAAATTAAACAGCTGGAGCTATGAAAGCATTATACACAAAAGGTATTGTACACAGAGATTTGAAACCACAGAATATTCTTTTATCACATAATTGTGGTAAAATTCTACCACCACCATCAAAAATTACTTTAAAAATAGGTAAAAAAAATATTTTTAATTTTTAATATTTAAAAAAAAAAAAAAAAGAAACATTTACATTTTTTTTTTTTTAATTACATTTTAGCTGATTTCGGATTTGCAAGATTTTTACATGATGGAAATATGGCAGCTACATTATGTGGTTCACCAATGTATATGGTACATATGTGAAATAATTATAATTGAAAATTTGTTTAGCTTGAATTTTAATTGAAAATTATTGATTATAATTTTTTTAAAGGCTCCAGAAGTAATTATGTCCTTACAATATGATGCTAAAGCTGATTTATGGTCACTTGGTACAATAGTTTATCAATGTTTGACTGGAAAAGCACCATTCCATGCTCAAACACCAAATGAATTGAAATTTTATTATGAACAAAATTCAAATTTAGCTCCAAAGTAAGTATCTAAACAAAAAATCACTTTCTTTTTAAATTAATAAGGACTTCTAAAGTGTAAAAAAAAAATTCTAAAATTAATATAAAAAACGAAATTATTTTCTTCTAGAAAATTTAGATGGCAAATTAAAGTATTGAATCATATTTTTGAATACAAGCTGTCTAGAAAATAGTTGCCAAATATTGTACACAATTTACCAGAAAAGCTATAAAAATAAAAATGCATAAATGATAATGTTGTTGTTTTAAAGAACATAAACATGAATTTATATGTCACACTGAAATGAACTTGTTTAAAAATAGATGTTCTCAATAATTTCCCTTTTTTTTTGCTTAAATGTTTGTCAATTTTTATGGTTTTAATTTTGAGAAAACGTTAAATATTATGAGCTTTTATTATATAAATAAATTTTACCCTATAAAATAAGTTTATTCACAATCAAATGAATTTTTTTCTTCTTTTTTTTAACAATAAAAAAGAGTTCTCTTTCATGAATTTGAATGAAAAATAAGATAATTGCTCAATGAACTAATTTTTTTTCGTAGTTTTTTTTTTCTTGTTGTTGTCTACTCTGTATGATTATTTTCTGTATTCAATTTTTAATTATTATTACTTTGTTTTATTTTCAAATCACAAATTAGAGTACCAGTTGGAATATCACCAGAATTAAGTGATCTTCTAATAGGATTGCTTCGGCGTAATGCCAAAGATCGAATATCTTTTGAATCATTTTTTAATCATAAATTTTTGCAAAGACCTAAAACACCTCAATCTCCAGGTAAATATCATTAAAAATAAAAATATATGATCGTTATTTTATCTTTTTTAAAAATTAATTTCTTTTTTTTTTTCTTAATTTTAAGTTCAAATTGATATGCCAGCTCCACCAGAGATTTCTAGCCCTGTTCAAATGCAACTAGCTACTGAAGAATTACAACAGCAGCAACAACAATTACAAGAACAATTTGGTAAGCTTTTAAAAATAAATTTTAAAAAAAAAACAAAGAATAAATGAAATTTCATTAAATTAAATTTTTCTTTTTTATTTTAACAAAAATACAAAAAAAAGCTTTCGAAATTAAATGATTATTTTTATTTTCGACATACAATAAATTTAAATTTTTTTCTCGAAAATATTTAAAAATATCGAAGAGAACAAAAATATTATACGTAAATCTTTTATAAAATAATTCTCATACAATAGAACTTTAAGAAAATGTTCACTGTTTATCAATAATTAAAAAGCGTTGGCAAATTAATTGAATTACATATAACATGCACTGTACACGTGTAAAATAATAAAGGAAGATGATCAGCGATGAAAAACGTCTATTAAAAGCATAAATAAATTTAATCAAATAGTTTTGAATAATTTTAAATTTTTTTTTCTTATTATTATTTTTTATTTAGAACTAAATGATAATGCTGCAATTGCTGCTACACTAACAAATCCTGGTATACTCTGTGATAGCGGAGAGAATAGTTCAGGATCAAGTAGCCCAGAAGATTCAGATGATTTTGTTTTGGTACCAAATAATCTTCCAGAAGATCAGCATGTTATAGATTATGAGAAAAAGTAAGTATAAATTTTCCCTATAAATTTAATTAAAATAAAATTTATGTTTTTTTTTTTTTTTTTTTTTTTTAAGATATGGTAGTAAAATGCAACCACCAGTTCCACAATCGTCGCCACCACGACCAAGCACACTTCCAATATCTGAACCAAAACCAGTTCCAACGCCAGTACGTCGTATATCTACAGCAACAAATGACAAAAATAAACGATCATCGGATTCTCATCAGCATCATCATCAACACAACAATGGGTCAGGATCATCAACATCATCATCACCTCCGAAAAATGTTGCACCAATACCACGTTCTCAACCGATCAGTGTTAAACGATCTGAACATAGAAGCAGTGTTGGTAGTGATATAAATTCAATATCACCACCAGCTGTTCAATTTGCAATTGGTACACCACCAGGTGGTGGTAGTCGGCGACGATCAACATCAGGTGGTTCATTATCTGAAACACCACCAGCTGCACCATGTACATGGCAAGTTAGTCCTGGTTCAACACAATCACCATTACGACGTTCTGGTAACAGTTCACCCGTCCTACCATCAGCATTAACAAAACTTCCGACACTTGGTAGTCCAACAGTTTTGCTTGGTAATGAAAATAATAATCATCCACATGTATTGGGTCCAAGAGCATTCACACTACCAGAAATGGGTGCTACTGGTGGTTTACAAAGTTTATTAGATACAAATAATTCTGATGGACATACAATACAATTTCATGCACCAGAATTATCTGAAGAAACATTAATGGGACGAGAACATAATGAAACATTATCAAAATTAAATTTTGTATTAGCTTTAACTGATTGTATTCAAGAAGTTGCTGATTCTAGATGTGCACCATTATCAGCATTAATGTCGACTGAAGCACAAACAATCCCACCACATGCACCAGAACATTGTAAACGAACTGAACGTTTAGTTTTATTAGTAAGGTAAAATTGAAAAAAAAGTTACAATTAATGAAAAATAAAATACAATTTTAAAAAATTAAAAAACAATAATTAAATTTATTTTCTTTCCTCCCAAAGAGCACTTCAATTACTATCATCTGGACTGAATTTAGCGTCACAACAACTAAGAGCTGGAAATTTAAAACCATCAGCTAATGTTAAAAATGGTATGCCAAATTAAAAAAATTAATAATGCAAAAATTGACTATATTTAAAATAAATTTTTAGCTTTACTAACAATGAATTCCAAATATCGAACAATTTTATATGAATCAAAAAGATTAAATGGTACGGGATTATTGCAAAAAGCAAATGCATTTAATATAACAGCAGATCGAATTTTATATGATTATGCGATTGATATGGTATGTCTTTGAAATTTGTATACATTTTTCTTTCTTTTTTTTTAAAGTTGAAATAAATTAAAAATTAAATTTTTTTTTTTAGTGTCAATCAGCAGCATTAGATGAACTTTTTAGTAATACAAAAAATTGTTTTGAACGTTATAACACAGCACATATTTTATTGCATTCACTTGCACAAAAATGTAATCATCCACAAGATAAAATGTTACTATCAAGATGTAAGGTTTTCTCTTCTTTCTTTTATTTTTTTTTTTTTAATAAAAGTAGTCTTTTTTTTGTTCTAATTTATATTTTTTTTTAAATTTTTTATAGATCGTGATGCTGTAGAAAAGAGGCTTAATATACTTCAACAACAAGGATACATTTATGTAACGGATGAATCGAATTAGAATTATTGGATTTATTATTGATAATGATCGATTGATTTATATTATTATTAATAAATAATTAATTGTATAGTAATGACAAGATATAAAGAAAGTGATATAAAAAAAAATTATAATTAATAAAAAAAAGTTAAAAATTTATGAAAAAATAACTAACAATAAAATAATTCAAAATTATGATGTTTAAAAAAAAAAATAACTAAATAAATAAGTGAATAAATTATCCTAAAAAAATAACAATTAATTAAAAATTACTACACATAATACGTATATACACATTTCTTGAACTTTATAATAATGTAATATATTTCTAACATGAGCTATAAAAAAACAACAATAAAATTATAGTATTTAAGGACAATCTTTATTAAAATAATAATATAATGGATGAAAAAAAAATATAAATAAATAATGAAACATAAAATATACATTTATTCACTATCAACCATCATTATATAAGATATTTATGTTTTATTTTTTTTCTCTTAATTTTTATTTTCAAAATTTAAATTTTTATTTAAAATTGATGATATTTTTTTCCAAAATCTTGTAACAATTGTTAATTTTAATGTAGTTTCAATATGTGAATGATATTTTATTATATAAGTGAAGTGTTTTATTGTGAAATGAACGGTTATAGGAAAAACAAAAAAGTAATTTTATTTTCTGTTTCTTTATTTTTATATCGAATTTTAGTTTAGCTATCTTTTAAAATTTATTGATAAAATATTTTTTTTCTTTCCTAATTTTATTTTTTTTCAATTAAAATTTCAAATATTTTATTTTTCTTTTGTAAATGATTTTTTTTTTTTTAAAGTGAATTTTCATGTAAATTTATTTGCCTAAGTTCTTATTCTTCTTATTTGTTAAAAATATGAAAAAGAAAATTTTATTTGAATGAATTAGTTTAAATAACTCTTGAGTAAAACTTAGTTTTAAAAAAATATATAATTATGTAATACATACTTTATTTTTTGCCACAATGTATGTAAAACAATACATTTATACAACAACAACAACAACAAAAAGTAAATAAGAATAAAAAATAAAATATAATGTTGACTATGTAAGAAAATTCAAGTGCCTTTTCTCTATCAGAAGTTTAGCACTTTTTCTTTAGGTATATAGGCTTAGGCTTACTTAACCCTTGATTATTTTTATCTTCACATCAATACAACAAAAAAAAAAGTGAAATTACTCTGGCCTCTAGTTCTACATATCTTTTGAGCAAAATAATGTTATTATCCAATGGAGATCTGAAATTATTTAAATTAGTACATTGGATACCTTTATCACTTCTTTTCAAAACTTTTCGAACGAATACTTTACTATATTAGCAATTCTGATCGAAGATCTTCCGCTTGAATTAAAATTTGTTATTGTGGATTTCATTCGAATCTTAGTAACTTATCCCATTTTATGTGAACTAATTTTCGAAATGTCCAATCAAATGTATTTTTCTGAACGGATTCTACAATATTCTTCCGAAATTCGTTCGAAAGGAATGATGTGAACAGAATCCACAATAAAAATAAAATAGTTAACTTCAACTCTAATTATCAAAATGTTAAATTTAAAAAAGAAAAGCAAGTGACATAAATCCGTAAATTAAGCTGGTAAGTGATCTGCAAGACTACTTCCTTTTTAAAAAGAAACATCTCAATAAAAAAGTAAAATTAATTATCTTTAAAACAACAAATTATTTAATATTTTCTTTTACAACTTTTTAATATAACAACTCACAGAATTTGTACATTAATGCTTTTCAATGAGACAATACATGTCGTCCTTTCAGAATTCTTCTCATTAAAATTCTTCTTCCTTCTGGTGTTGACATTCTTGTATTCCAGCCGTGTACTTTAATTCTTTTTACTTCTTTAGGTTTTGGAAAATAACATCTAACTTTTGTCCGATAAAATATTGAAGATAAACCTCCACCGGGAGCATTTCCACTTAATGTTGAAGTAACCGATGATGAAATTGTATGAAAAGCAGCTCCTGCATTCGATTGTAAAGATGCAAATGGTATCCTTTAAGACAAACAAAATTAAGTCTACAGTATGATTTATTATTTAAATTGTAATACCTTTTAAATAAATTCGAAAAAATTGACATAATTAATGTTTATTCGATGAAGAAATTAAATCAACTTTGAGGTTACGCAGTACGCTACAGTTATTACAGTATAAGTGTGTATAAATGGGTGTTGAAAATTTGCTCAATTCTATATTCTTAAATAAAAAATTACTCATATATGTACAGTGTAATTTACTTAAATGAACTTGAAAAATTTCTTGAATTAAATCAAAATATTAATTTTAATAAATTTGAATTTTTAGATTATAAAAATTATCACTTTTTGTTTGACAAACATTTATATATATTCTTCTATATTCAATTTTAAATATATTTTTTCAATTCACAAACGTTTCAACTTTCTCACGTATACGTACTTTGTGTATGTTGCATTTTAAAATTTGAAACGACAGCACTGCTCATGCCAACACGAACGAATTTAGAAAGTCAGAATTAATTATTTTACATTTGTTGAACTCAGATAAAATGGTTAAGGAAGTAATTTTGGAAGAAAATAATCAGAAAAATGTTCAAGAAAAAGATTCTACAGTTCCTGATAGTGAAAAAGTACATACTTTAGAAATTTTACGGGTAATAAAAGATTCTCAACAACAACATGGTCTGCGACATGGCGATTATCAAAGATATAGAGGATATTGTTCCCGGAGGCTTCGACGTCTAAGGAAGGTTCTAAAATTACCACAAGGTGATAAAAGGCATTTTAAACGTCGTGATGTTGCTATAACACATTTGATTGGAAAAAATGCTGATGAAAGATTCATCTATATTCCTCTTATGCTGTCAGAACGTGCATGGGCGTATGCAATGCAATTACGTCAAGAAGCCAATACAGAACCAAGGAAAAAGTTTCATTTGGTAAGCAAGTTAAGAAAAGCATGTGTTTATGCTCTTCAACTACAAGAACTATGTAAGGCAGAAGTGTTTGATGCACGTACAAAATTGGAAGCTGAGGCATATGTCGCTTGGATGCATGGTACACTTCAATTTGAACTTTCATTATGGAAAGATGCTGCTGAAAGTC
This sequence comes from Bombylius discolor, assembly GCA_939192795.1. Lineage (NCBI taxonomy): Eukaryota > Metazoa > Arthropoda > Insecta > Diptera > Bombyliidae > Bombylius > Bombylius discolor. The sequence goes on along the minus strand of OW584241.1, from coordinate 11,697,037 downwards.
TCAAGAAATCCCAATTGATTTATGAAAACTTAGCTCAAGCTTTGTCTGAAGAAGAACAGGGGCTATATAAGGCAAAAATTGATGAAATAACACCAAGTCTTCGTTATTGTGCTTATAATATTGGAGATGAAGCATCAATGGATGAATTATTAAAGATGAGAGCTAAAGGTTTATTGAAGGATATTGATATTTTAGTGGCTCAGACTAAAATGCAAACTAAGGATACACTACAAACAACTGAATGGCGTGGGCGAAAAGTTGTTGTTCGACCAGAGAAAGTGCGTTTATTTTTACTTAGTATTCAAGAAATTGATAAAAGTTTGAAAAAAGCTGAAACACTAGAAGAAAAAATTCAAATAATTGAAAATTTATTAATGGATTGTAAAGATGCAATAACAGCAGTAAAAGATGAAATAAAACAAGATCCAAAATTACGTTCATCTACAACTGGGCAAGCAGTTCCTGGAGTTCAGTATTTGTTATCATATTTAACGTATATTCGACTCATACGTACTGTTGAACGAAATTTATATTTAATTGCTCAGGCAAAATCTAATTTAAATGATTCCAAACAAAAAATGAAAACAATTGAAGGTAAACGAGTTAAACCACAAGAATTAACACGATTTTATGAAATAATATTACAAAATATTTCTGAAATGCAACAAATTAGTGGAATGGAAGATGATACAAAATTTCAGTCACAATTAGAAACTTTGTCAACATGTTTTAAAGCATTTAGATGTTATTATATTGCTGTAACACTTGTTGAATTGAAAAGATGGAAAGAAGCTGTCGCCATGTACGAGAGATCAATGAAATATGCTACAGAAGGACTTCAAGCAAATCCGAAAGAATTTAATCTAGCAGAAGAATTAAAACAATTGATTGATACTATTGAAGGATGTAAATATTCAGCTCATGCGTATAGTGTATTGGAACATGAATCCCCAGATAATTCAACAACTACAACAAAATCACAAAAACTCAATAAGCCATTATATGAACGACTTGATGTTTACAAAGAAGATTTACAATTACTATCTAAAAATCCTAATATATTCAATATAACACCAGAAATGCAACCTATTCCATGTAAACCGTTGTTCTTCGATTTAGCATTTAATTATGTGGAATTCCCACCTTTAGATGATAAAGTTGATACTCCATCTAGTGGAAAGTCAGCTGGTATTTCTGGATTTGTTAAGGGATTCCTTGGTTGGGGTAGCAGTTCAGAAAAATAAAAGGCAAAATTTCATATTACATAAAAATGATGCAATAAAATTTTGATCAAGTTGTTTTTAATATTAAAATATAAATAAAGATTTTGTTTTATGTACTTGGATTCGGAAGTATTGTTTTTATTTATTAATTTTATTAAATACATTCAAAATAATTAAATTTTCAAGATTTTTAAAAAATATTTTTTTTTTTACTTAATCACTTTCTGAATATGATCTAGAGCGTTTCTTGGACTTTGAATGATGACGATCTCTTTTCGAAGATGACTTTTTATGCTTCTTTCTTCTGTCGTTATCACTTTCTTCGCTGCTTGAATTTGACTTGCTTCTTCTTCGACTTTTTTTATGTTTTTTCTTATCCTTTTCCATTTTCTTTAATTTTTTCAAAAGTGCTTTTTTCTGATCTTTACTCAATGATTTCAATAAATCTAAATCACATCTATTATCCTTGTCTTCATCATCACTTGGTATTAATCTGTATGATGAATTTCGTGCTTCTAAACTTTGAACACTTTTTGCACATGGCTTTATAACTAAACCATCTTCTTTCATTTGCTCTTCTAAATCTGTTTTCGAAAGTATCAAATTAGCTTCAGCTTCTGAATGAATTTTACGTGCTTCACTCATCGATATACCATACATTGTACATTCTTTATCAGTATTAATATGTCCCCATTTATGACATTTTATACATCGAACATTTCGTACTTGAATACCAAATGGTTGATCACGTATCTCTGTATCACCTTTACAATAACTTTCTCTTGGTGCATTATATTTTCTTTGCCATTCAAATTTATATTCGATTTCATTATCATCTTTTTCACGTTCCTTACGAACTCCTGGTGGTGGCTCATACATAAAATTTATACTTAATTTATCTTTACTTTCTTTACTAAGCATTGCCTTATTTTCATGCAGATCCTGTTCTTTTTCATATTGTGCACGTAATTCTTCTTGTTTCTTCTTATATGCATCAGCTTGCTGTTCTGCCATCCATACCTACAACAAAATAAATAATAATTGATCATTAGTCATCAGAAATTAACTTTTTTAATCAGTTTTTTTATATTTTATACTTACTCGCTTAAGATTATCTCTTGAAGCTGGATGAAAGAACTTTTTACACATGTAATTATTAAATCCTTTACCCATTTTTTTGCTTTCTAATTTAAATAATAATTACACAAAAAAATATACCCTACAGATTAGAATGATTCAACTGACAACGTGAACGTAAGTCGTAAATGTAATAAAAACAAAAGTAATATGTCACATGTGCTGTCAAAACAAAATCCACAACAGTGATGTCAGATATCTTTGTATCTTTTGAACTAAATCTACTATTTTGGTTCGATTAAAAAAATTCAGTAGAACACAATTACAATTTTGTAAATGGTAATAGAAAATTATTGTTTTAAATAGAAAAGGACTTATAAAAAAGAACGTATAAAAAAGAGCATAATAAAATAAAATATCCTTTTAGAATGCACAGTTATTTCTATTTTTACTAATCTACTTTTTCTGATTGCTTAAAACTACTACATCTCTCGAAATTTGTGGTGTGGCAGTACTAAATCACAGGTGTATTCATTTCACATAATATCATCCCTATTGTGTTTACACATCGTTTTATTTATTTGCGAATTTAAACGTTTGTAAATAAAATATTATTTTAATTTTACATTTATTAGTAGTAATAAACTTTAAATAATTTAAAAGAAAATGTCTTTGGCTGATGAACTTTTGGCCGATCTTGAAGAAAATGGAAACGAGGATATTGAAGAAATGCTTGCAGAGGATGCTGCTTTTGCGGATGAAGAAAATGCTTTTGTGCACGAACGGATGGTGGTAGAGACAGTTGATGAAGCTAAATTAAATGTTAAAGTAGCATCAGTACGAGAATTATGTAAATTACGTGATTCAGATAGATTAAGAAGTATTTTAGAAAGAATCGAAAAATATAAAATAAACCCTAGAACATCAATTGATATGATTGGCAATGTTGAATCTGATCCTGAATATCAATTAATAGTTGAGGCGAATGCAATAGCTGTAGAAGTTGATAATGAAATTTGTAAGAATTACTAAATTTCGTTTTGTAAATTAATTTATTATTTACACTTTTCAATTTTTATTTCAGCTGTAATTCATAAATTCACAAAAGACAAATATCAGAAACGATTTCCAGAACTTGATTCTTTAGTTGTTGGTGAAATGGAATATATGTATGCGGTAAAAGAATTAGGAAATGATTTAGAACAAATAAAAAATAATGAAAAATTACAACAAATTCTAACACAAGCAACAATTATGATTGTTTCTGTAACAGCATCAACAACTCAAGGGTAAAAAGAAGTCAAAGAATTTGTTTAACTACTTTTTTAGTAAATGTTTTTAATTTCTAATAAAAATATTTATTTTCAATAGAACAATTTTAACAGAGGCTGAAAAACGACAAATTGAAGAAGCATGTGATATGGCAATAGAATTAAATAATTTTAAATTGAAAATTTTCGAGTATGTTGAAAGTAGAATGACATTTATAGCACCAAATCTTTCAATGATAATCGGTAGGTATTTGATTTTTATTTAAATTTTAAAATTAATTTATTCTATAGAGTTCTTTATTTTTAATTTATCATTTTTAAGGAGCATCAACTGCTGCTAAAATTCTAGGTATTGCCGGTGGATTAACAAAACTTTCCAAAATTCCAGCTAGTAATGTGCTTGTACTTGGCGCACAAAAAAAGGTTCTTTCAGGGTATAAGAAATTATTTATCATATCACATATTTTTCTGTTTATTTCTGAGTTTATTAATTTGTAACTTTGCAGATTCTCTAAAATTCAAATGTTACCACACACAGGCTTTATTTATTATTCTCAAATTGTTCAAGATACTACTCCAGTAAGTATGCAATTCTTAAATTCTTTTCATTTCTAAAGTTTGAATTTTTATTTGTATTTATAGGACCTTCGACGGAAAGCTGCACGTCTTGTTGCATCAAAGTGCACACTTGCTGCACGTGTTGATGCATGTCATGAAAGTATACATGGTGAAATTGGACTTAGATTTAAAGAAGAAATCGAAAAGAAGCTTGATAAACTTCAAGAACCTCCACCAGTTAAATTTATTAAACCACTTCCAAAACCAATTGAAGGTAGTAAAAAGAAACGAGGTGGTAAACGTGTTCGTAAAATGAAAGAACGTTATGCTTTAACAGAATTTCGGAAACAAGCAAATCGTATGAATTTTGGTGATGTAAGTTTCTATTTAAATTTATATATGTATACACACGCGTATATATTTTTTATTTGAACTTCATTTTTTCTTTCTTTATTTTCTCAATCTTACATTTTAGATCGATGAAGATGCATATCAAGAAGATTTAGGTTACAGTCGTGGAACAATTGGAAAAACTGGTACTGGACGTATACGATTACCTCAAGTCGATGAAAAAACAAAAGTTCGTATTAGTAAAACATTACAAAAGAATTTACAAAAACAACAAGTTTATGGTGGAAGTACAACAGTACGTAAACAAATTTCTGGTACAGCATCAAGTGTCGCTTTTACACCATTGCAAGGTTTAGAAATCGTAAATCCACAAGCAGCTGAAAAATCAAATGACACAAATGCTAAATATTTTTCAAATACATCAGGTTTCTTATCAGTAGGAAAAAGAACAACATAAATGTCGTAATGAAATAAAAACAATATGGTAATAAAAAAATATATATGTATATGTATATATAATTTGAACACTTGCACATTAAATAAATCGTAAAAATATGTTCTCATATTTAAAAATAAATTTCTTTAAAAATTAATTTTAAACGATATATATTTTTATAATTTTTTCTCTTGGTCTTCATTAATAGCAACAAAAATAATAAAAATATTTTTTATTTAAAAAAAAAAACACTCCCTAACGACCTATTATGTATTTCCAAGACCATATTTTTCAATAAATCATAAAATTGTTTATATATAATACATATATATAAATATCCATAAGACGTACATTTAAACGAAAACTAAAGAACTTGATATTATTTTATATTTTTTCTTCGAATTATTATCGATATATTCATACATTTAACTTTTAAAAAATAATATACATATACATATAAACCAATTAGCTATATAAATTTGTTTTGTTTGCTTGGTTACTGCTCATAAGAAAAATTAACTTCACAATTTTTATAAACCTATGGTCGTATGAAATTCAATATTATTCATTATGTTATTATATTGCTCATTTATACCAACAATTTATTTTCTTTAATTTTAACTTTTTTTTTATATTTTTTTTTTCGATTCTAAAGTCCAAACGAACAAAACCTTTCAACTGAATCTTATTGTAGATCTGTAAAATTTTGCTGACTTTTAAAAATTTGCAAAGCTGATAAATTGAATATTTTTTAAATGAGCCAAAAGATGTATTTATGTTTCAAAGTTATGATTAAAAATGAAGAAAAAAATTAAAAAAAAAAAAAGGAGAGAAATTATTGAATTTCGTCTTGGTTAGTTAAAATGCAATGGATTATGTCGCAGTATTTTTTTCTAATTTTTGTTTTTCAAAAAATAAAACAACAAAAGTTCAGATAGAATTAAAAGTTTTATTATAAGATAAAAGATACATATTATAAAGAATAAAGTATGTACGTATTTTAACAATATGAAGAAATAAAAATATATTTTAAAGTAATTATACATAAAAAGTACAGTTTGTCTCGGCAATTACATTAGATTTAATGAACAATAGTATCAACTGAGATAAAGCTTAAAAAAAAATACTACATATATTTGTTGAAATAAACTGTACTTTAGCCGATAAACAAAAAAAAAAAAAAAGTAAGTAATCCATTTTGCAAATAATTACAATAATAGGAAGATTCATACCAACGCCATAATTTATATAAAATTTCAAATTATACTTCAAATTTGAATCGAACTATTGAAATGAATACAACCATTAATGAAAAGAAAATGTAAATCATAAAAAAAATGTGATATATAATTTTACTCTTTAATATTAACAAAAAAAAACTTAATTTTGATATTTTCATTAAAAACGTATGCAATCACTGCAGTTACAATTTGTTTTTGGTACTTCCCCATTATTATTATTATCAGTTGAAAATCCTATAATTTAAAAATAAATAATTCCAAATAACACAAAAATTTTGATTTTGTAAAAAACAAAAATTTAAATCAATAAATTAAAACTTACTTGTTACTGTTGGATATGGCTGAAATGGTATTCCAAATAATGGTTCTGGTGTTAATGGTGGTAAAATTGATGTTCGTACTTGTGCATTAAATAATGCAGGTGTTTGCATTTGTGGTGGAGGAAAACGTTGTGGAATAAAAAATTCAAATGGTTGCATTTGTGATGAAGGAAAACGTTCTGGAATAAAAAATTCAAATGGTTGCATTTGTGGTGAAGGAAAACGTTCTGGAATAAAAAATTCAGATGGTTGCATTTGTGGTGAAGAAAAACGTTCTGGAATAAAAAATTCAGATGGTTGCATTTGGGGTGAAGGAAAACGTTGTTGACAAAAATGTGCATATGGTTGCATTTGGGGTGAAGGAAAACGTTGTTGAGAAGAAGGTGCAGATGATTGCATTTGGAGTGAAGGAAAACGTTGTTGAAAAAAATGTGCAGATGGTTGCATTTGGGGTGAAGGAAAACGTTGTTGAGAAGAAGGTGCAGATGATTGCATTTGGAGTGAAGGAAAATGTTGTTGAGAAGAAGGTGCAGAAGGTTGCGTTTGGGTTGAAGGAAAACGTTGTTGAGAAGAAGGTGCAGAAGGTTGCGTTTGGGTTGAAGGAAAACGTTGTTGAGAAGAAGGTGCAGATGGTTGCATTTGGGGTGAAGGAAAACGTTGTTGAGAAGAAGATGCAGAAGGTTGCATTTGGGGTAAAGGAAAACGTTGTTGAAAAGAAGGTGCAGAAGGTTGTGTTTGGGTTGAAGGAAAACGTTGTTGAGAAGAAGGTGCAGATGGTTGCATTTGGGGTGAAGGAAAACGTTGTTGAGAAGAAGATGCAGAAGGTTGCATTTGGGGTAAAGGAAAACGTTGTTGAAAAGAAGGTACAGAAGGTTGCATTTGGGATGAAGGAAAACGTTGAGAAGAAGATGCAGAAGGTTGCGTTTGTGGTGGAGGAAAACGGAGAGGAGAAACATAAGAATGTTCATCCCATGGATAAATGAAATTTCTTGTCAAATTGAAATCTTGTGATTGTGGTTCTAGATTATTATTTATTTCTTGTATTATTTGTTCCAATTGAGATTCATTATAAGAAAATTGACTTTGTAGTTGTCTTGGAATATACGCAGGTGGTAAAGGAAGCGGTGCTGGTGGAAAATGAGTTGTTTCTAAGAAAAAAAAAAACTTTCAGTAGAAAATTAATAATTTCAATTCAATGATATGTAATACCAGTACGATTTTCAGTAACTGAATTTGTTGGTGAAGTAGGTCTGTTTACAACAACTGTAAACTGAGAAATGGTATAGTTATTATTAACTGTAGAAACATTATTAGAATTGTTGTTTACAGTTGAATTTCCCATATTATTATTATTTTGTGAAGACGCAATTATTGGACTTTCAGATAGTGGAGGCAGAGGTACAGAAATAGTTACTATATTTAAAAAAAAAAAAATAGTAAAAAGAATTTACGAAAATTTTACTCTTAATTTTCTTATAGTCAATGAATTTTCCATTTATTACCGTTATTCGAGTTTGATGGTGTGTTTTCTTCACCAAAATCCATGAAAGTAATATTTATTGTTTCTTGTTGTTGGTTTATCATATCGTTGATATTGAAAGAATCATTTAAATGAATTCTACAGAATTCATTAATTTGTTGATCAAAACTACCATTTGAATCAGTATTAAAACCAATTCTTATTTGAGTGTAACTTTCATTTTCTTCTGTTCCATAACTATCATTTTCATTGATTGAGCTTGAAACATCTGCATCAATGTCATTGGAATTTTCTTGTTCATTTCCTTCTTCCTCTGAATCAGGATTGATAGAATAATCATCGGACTGTTCACTACCTGAATTAGAAGCATTTAGTTCAATGTTATTGGAATTTTCTTGTTCACTTTCTTCTTCTTCTTCTTCTGAATCAGCAATGATGGAAGAATCATCGGAATTTTCATTATCTGAATTTGAAGCATCTTGTTCAACATCATTAGAATTTACTTGTTCATTGTCTTCTTTCTCTGAATTGAAAATGACTAGAATACTTGTCAGTTCTCCATCATTTGAATTTGAAATATTTGGTTCTCTATCGTAAGAACTTTCAGATTTTATTTCATTGTTAGAATTATGATTACATATATTGAAAGCAAAAGAATTTGGTTCTGGCATGTTTGATTCATTTGACACTGAAGTTATGGTTGAAGATAAATTTATAATATTTTTTCTTGGCTGAAGACAATCTTTTAAAGTTTGTTTCTTAATTTTTGGTTTTCTACCCCGTTTTTTAATTTCTTTTTTAGTTTTAGAGCATTCGATTTTTTTTAATTGCTCTTGTAAAGTTTTCATTCTGTCAAGTATTTGTTTTACATCTTCATCTGAATTTTCATCATTATCTGTTTTAATTTTTATATCATCAAAAAATTTTGATCTAATATATTTTCTTCTTTCATAAATGGACTTTTTATCTTTTCGTAAAACATTTAAATGAAAATCCTTATTAAAAAATTTTACAATTTTCCCTTTTTCGTTAATACTATATTTGTAAAATGGAATTTCTCTCATAATTGGCTTCATTTGCTGAAAAAATTAATTATTCAAACACGCGTTTTTGTAAAAGAAAAATATATTATTTTAAATAATAAGAAATTAACTTTTGTACATACTGGAATAAAAAGTTTTCCAAATCTTCTATTAATCCTTTTAACACACTCCCTGAGAAAAATAAACGAATGTATGTATGTAAGTATAAAATATCTATTGGGTACCTTTTTTTTATTTATGTGTTAAATTACATTTTTTTAATTTTAGTTTTATTCGATTTTTTTGAAAATATGATTATGTATATACATAATGTTTTTGATATATTACAAGAAATAATATTAAAAATAAATATCTAAAGCAAAAAAATATATTAAGAAGTATTTATTACTCCTATTAAATTTTAATAGAACAAATTAATTTACCTGCAATATTGGTATCTTTTTTCAATGGGTATTTTTTTTTTGGTTGTGCCGTTTTCTTCCTGATTAGTCGACATAATTATGTACATATATGTATAAAAAATGTATAAATTATTAAATATGATTGATATAAAATAAATTAATTTTTTCAAATAAAAAATACAACTTTATCCAAAATAAGGAATAAAATTTACTATTCACACACAAAAATTTCATTTGTTTTAAAATTTTTAAATCACACACGAATGCGCAAAAACTACTTTGATCTTATTTTTCTTCTATCTTTTTTTCTTATTTTTAATTTTCGTAGAATCTTTTGTTTTACTGTTTATATTCGTTGAATTCTATAAATTAGATTATAATGAAATCAACAAATTTCTTAATTTTTATAATTTATTTGCACAATAAAAAAAATGAAATGAAACAATTTGCTCACCTTTTAGATTAAAAAAAAAACTCACTTTCTAAATATCTTCTTAATTATATTAGAAAATTCAGAAATATTTGAGAAAATTTAATTATAAAATCAAACACTTTTTTATTTAAAAATATTTTTTAAAAATGAAATAGATTCAACTAGAAAGCCAACCGCCAAGCACACAAAATGGACCTTAACTAATCATTCATAATATGTAATCGTCAATTGTTCTAGGTACTTTTATACAATAAATCGCCCGCAGACCCCAACTACCCTCTGATAAAAAGGAAATTGCAAAATTATCATACTGGAGAAAATGAAATAAACATAGTGGTTTCAATTATAGCCTGATATCTAAAATTTTTTTCTAATTTTTATTTTGAGTTACCATTTATGAATTACAAATTACAATAACAGATCAATAATGTGTATTGAAATTATTTTTAATGCATCAATTCGATCAAAATCAATTCGATAGAAGAAAGTAGTGTTTTTTTTTAAATTTCATTTATTTTAATTTAAACATTAGCGATAGTTATTAAGTTCAATTTTTAACACACACTTTTCGCAAGAAGATAAAAAGAGTAATTCATAAAATCATTTTAATTTGATTTAGATATAATAATTTAAATCTTTAAACTAATGAGAATAAATATTTTCCGGTTAAAAGTGTTTAATTATTAATTACTAATATCGAACGGTAGCTCTGTTTAATTGAAAGAAGAGTTTCTCTTACTAAGATGTAGTCGGCAGCACTAATCGAATATCAGAAAATGTCGTTAGAACATCAAACTTCACAAATTTTCTAATTCAAAAAAATAAAGGAAAAAAAATATTTTTTTATTTGCGCAACGATTATTTTGCTAGCAAATTGGTATAAATTTCAAATTTTCAAATAAGTTTTTTAATACAAACTTTTATATATCATTTTTAAAAAGGTCCCGTACAAAAACGAGGCAAAAATGTTTATTAATCAAATCGAACTAGTGTATTGCATAAAAAATAATTCTAATTAAATCCGAATTTTGCATATGATTCTGCCTGTACACATAGGTGGTTAAATAGGTTATTTTGCGCTGGGAGTAACAATACTGGTGTTCATGCCCATTCACCCTTTGCACACTTGGTGGTTAAACCGGTTATTGTTGCGCTGGGAGTAACAAAAATCTTATGCTTATTGAGCATGAACACATTAGGTTGTTGTAACAACAACGCAAACCGGTTATAAAACCTGTTTTTACAACTGCTCAAACTACATCTGAAGGTGGCGCGACCAGTTGTAACGAGAGTATGAGTGTATTACAACCGTGAAGCTGAAATTATTTTGGTTGATTTCTTACTATACCAAGTTGGAAAAAATTATACCATTATGTTACAACCAGCGCAACAATAACCGGTTTAACCACCAAGTGTGCAAAGGGTGATTGGGAGTAACATTTAAACGGGTAAAATTTGGAATTGGGATTAAAATAATACATGCAAACGTTGATTCACGTATAGTATACATGTTTTTCTTATATATTAAAATAAAATTTATACCATGTTTATACAATATGAAATTTGAAATAGCCTAAAATTCAAATTAAAAGTGGATTAGCTATAAACCTGTACATATGTAGATACACCAATTTTTATAGACCAATAAAATAAAAACATGAAATCTAACCTCAATTCGTCTTGCCGTCCTGGCATAAAATAAAATTTTATTAAAAAATAAATACTAAATTATAAAAAATAAAAAAAGAATGAAATTTTTAGAATTTTTACGCCGTTTTGATGCATACCCTCGTACTCAGGGACAAAGAACTCAAAGTGGTGCTACAGGTATAATTTTTGTTTTTTTTTTTTTTTAATTTACATTAATATAATTGAATCCGATTAATTTGCAGTAACAATAATTAGCACAATTATAGTTATAATTTTAATTATATGGGAGTTCCATGATTATCTCAAGCAGGAGCTAACAGAAGATCTATATGTTGATACCACAAGAGGACATAAATTACGAATAAATTTAGATATTTCAATAGCAAATATAGGATGTAAATGTAAGCAAATAATTAAAAGTATTGTACAAACTCAGTTATTCACTTATATTATTTTAAAGATTTATCTTTGGATGCAATGGATTCCTCTGGAGATCAACATCTACAAATTGAGCATGATGTATTCAAAAAACGGCTTAATTTAAATGGTGATCCAATAGAAGAAGAACCAATTAAAGAAATTATATCATCAGTTAATACTAATAATAATAATACTTGTGGCAGTTGTTATGGTGCACAATATAATGAAACTCATTGCTGTAATACTTGTGAAGATGTGATTGCTGCTTATCGTGTAAAAAAATGGAATGTACAATTGGAAAACATTGAACAATGTAAAAATAGTTTGGGTAAATACAAAAGAAACGATAGTGATGCATTTAAGGAAGGTTGTCAAATATATGGTCATTTTCAAGTTAATAGAGTAAGTTAAATAATAAAAATGTGAAATTTATTGTAAAAAAAAATTAACTAATATAAATTTCATTTTTTCATAGATGGCTGGAAATTTTCATATAGCACCTGGTAGTAGTTTTTCGATTGATCATTTTCATATTCATGATTTTCATGTTGCTGAATTTAAATTAACACACACAATTAATCATCTTTCATTTGGTGAAAAAATTACATTCGCAAATACACATCCTTTAGATGGAATGCACGTTGAAGCAAATGAAGGTAAGTTTTTTTTTTTTAAATTTTCAATTTCTACATAAAACAAGGACTTTTTATATGCTCTGATTAAAAAATGTCATTTCTAAATTTAAATTTTACCCAGTGCATAAAAAAACACCTCTTAGTACATTAAGAGCAAAATATACAATAAAAGGCAAATTTTAAATAAAAACTCCACCGTATTCTATATTTCTTAATTAAAACATAAAGTCTTCGTACATTTTTATTTCAGTTAAACTAAAATTTATAAGTATGCAATTTATTAATGAGTTTAATATGCCCATTTAACAACATTTTAATTGAAATTCAAAATTTCATTGTTTAAATATATTAACATCTAATCCCAGTACCAATTGCCATAAAAGTACCAAACGTTCCACCTGATTGTAACATTATCTTTCCAACACTATTAATCAATTCTCTTCCTCTAAGACCATATCTAAATTAAAAATATTAAAAAATCAGTTAATTTTTTAAATTTAAATTAATCCTATTAAAAGATACTTATGCAGTTAATTATATAACAAAATTTTTAAAATACATCAACAGCAAACATTTTTTTAACATAACCCCTTCATTTAAATTTGCAATTGATAAATTTAAAAAAAATTATTATGTTTTTCTATATTTGCCTTAATGCTGAGAAACCACCAAATAAAGCTCCACTAGCCATTCCAACACAAAGTCCAATTGTAAAACCCATTTTCATTCGATCGAAACATGATGGTCCTTGCTGGTTAAATGCTCCACTTGGTACCGCTGGCATTCTTTAATTTAATTTCTGTACTAAAAATACAATATAAGAAATAAAAAGTTTATTTTATTTAAAAAAAAACTTACAATTTAATATGTTTTTTAGAATGAAAAACAATTGAAAACTTCTTAAATTTATTTTGTTAAGTTTGAAAATTATTTTTATTGTTTTCCTCCACTTTATGACATTTTCTAACCAATATATTTTTTGATATTCCATCAGTGCTGTCGATTTAAGTTAGCAAAATTATTTAGATTTGAAATAGACTTACCGTTTAGAGTTTGTAGAATAAACAATTTAACCATTTTATATATGTAGTTTATTTTAATTATATTATTTTTTTATATCATATATAAATATTAAATTTTCGTTATTTTCTCATTTCAGGTAAAAGTCAAATGTATAATTATTATATAAAAATTGTTCCAACAATCTATATTAAAAAAGATGGACAAAAAATACATACAAATCAATTTTCTGTAACACGACACAAAAAAGAATTAAGTAATCGTATTGAACGTGGAATGCCAGGTTTATTTTTTCATTATGAACTTTCTCCTTTAATGGTAAAATATGAAGAAAAAGAAAGGTAAATATTTACAATATTAATCAACATTTCCCAAATTTTTTAAACATCAATTTTTTTTGTTAAATTTTTCTCTTTAGATCATTTGGTCATTTTGCAACAAATGTTTGTTCAATAATTGGAGGAGTATTTACTGTAGCTGGTTTCATTGTATCATTCCTACATAGTTCTTTAAGTTTTATAAAAATTGAATTGAATAAATATAGCTAACATTTTAATGAATCTCAAACTATCAAATAATTAAAATAAGGCCTGGTTTTTATATTCCATTATCTGCTTGTTGCATTTATATTATAAAAATTTATTATTGTATGCTTTTAAAACTTATAAAAACAAATGCAATAATTTCAATTTTATATTTTTTCCAGTAATTGTGTTTTTTTTTCTTACCAAATGTACTTTTTGTGAAAATATTTATGACATTAAATAGTTTTATTATATTTAAATGAATCAAAAGTTTAAAAATATGATAAAGTATGTCTTCAAAATTGTGTAATTTGAATAAAAGTAAATATTTTTTAATTATAAGTATTTTTTTATTTTTTACTTTATTATTTCATTTTATTTATTTATTTTTTTGTTATAAAATATTTATAGTACGGCAACTCAGGACAGAACAAAACTCAGTTTTAATTTCACAATTTAACGGAAAATTCAAAATTATATTACAAATGGAAATTGGAATTCCTAGAAGAAATCTAAGTAGTCCGAATATTTAGTATAAAAACAAAATGGAAGTTGTTTTGCGCATTTGCATGTGATTTAAATTTTTTGAAATAAAAGAATTTAACATTGTACATCTTATTCATCTGTTTAATAATTATTTTCATTTAAGATTATTCTTTTATTTTGTATTTCTCATTTTTATTTTCAATAGACGAAAATAACTGCCAGCATTAGGGGAAAAAAAAATTATTTACAGGTAAATTAATTTTTTGTGATATTTCTGTTTTTCCAAATTCAGATTATTCAAGTATTTTTCTCTACATTTAAATTATAGTTCTCAAGAGGTTTTGATTTAGAACGGCTTCAAATATGAATAATAAAAATGATCCAAAAAGCAAAACACAACAACAACCAAGCGTTTCTAATAATAGGAATAATCTTGAACAAAGTACATCAACTTCGGTTAACGGTAATGCATACATACATATGTATATGAAAAATTAATTCACTAATTTTTAATTCACTAATTATTTAGTTGATAATTCAGGCTCTGTTGACGTATTGTATACATATATGAATCAAACAACTATTTCATCATATAATAATACTCATGAAAACCACAATATTACCAATGATATTCCAGCTGTTATTCATGACCAGAACTATGTTCGACTAACAATTGAGTTTGTTCAATTTATACATGCACCACAACCATGTGAACGTCCAATTATTACTGCTTTACAAAATGATATGGGAAATTTTGGAAATTACAACTATGTAATTATTCAGGATGGAATTTTTCAGGATAGATCTTATTTTAATACATCAATAAGTGAATTTATTGAAAATCGTTCTGGTATAAAAAATCATCGAATTGAAATTTTTAAATTTTTCTAGTGAGTTTTTTTTTTTTTGCTTAGCAATAACTAATTACTCATCAGGACCAGTTTATTTTCCACCGAGACATTATAATGAATTCGAATTACCAGATAGGGAACAAGAAATGAATAATAATGTAGAACCGCCACATTTTTATTGGAGAAGAAATTCTAGTTATCCATGGAATGAACATGTTTATTATTGTCTAGTGACGGGGTGCATGTATTTCTATACTTCTACATCTTTACCAATACAAATAATAAGTGAGTTATCTGTTTTCCTACTTTAATTTATTTTTATTTTTTCTTGTGAATAATTGACGATTAAATTTTTAATTTTGAAATTTCAGTATTTTCAAATTCATTTTTTGGAGAATCTATTAATAGTCAAGAAATACCGATTGGATATTGTAACTGTGGCCGTTGTACACCTTTTCAATGAAATCATGTTTGAAATGTATTTTCTCCTTTCCATTTAAATAAATTTGAATTTCACACCTTTATCTCTTTTTATTTTTTCACATAATCTAAACGAGTTAAAAATATTTATGTATGTAGGTACATGTTTTCTCAAATATATTTTTTTAACAATATTAACTTAAAATATTAAAATTTTCAGACTACAATGTCCTTAAAAAGTCATTGTATATTTCAATATTACTTTTTGCTGTATTTATTACAAATTCAAGATCAGTTCCTTCAACTAAACTTTTTGGAGAAATATACAAATCTTTTCCAGGATCATATTGTGCTTTTCCAAGTTTCTTTAAGAATTCATGTCTTTGCCTTATCCGAAATTCTCTTGATATTAAAACTTCAGGAAATTGTATGATAGTTTGATGAGGTATTTTCATAACATTGTGAACATAATGAAAACGTTCAACTAATTCGTCAGTTTCTGAAAATAAATTTTAAAAATTTTATTACTTATAAATCATAAAAGGAATGTTTTTTTTTTCATACTTAACATCCATAACTTTGGTTTACTAAGTAGTAGACATTTTAATTCTTCCTCATTAAAACCCATTTCTTCTTTTAAAGAAAATGTACTTTTTTGTATATGTTCCATTTTATATGTTATTAAACGTGGTTGTTTTGTAGTTAAATAACGTACATCATTACCGGCTAAATGAAAATTCTGTTGAAAATATCCTAATCTTCTATCAATACGGCGTGTTGAAAACATTAACCAAAATGGATTACGTGTTATAATTCTTTTAATTTCTTCATTTTTGAATTTTTTAACTTCTAAATAATTAATACGCGTTTGTAAATGATCAAGATCTTCTTTAAAAATTAATGGGTTTTTTGTAATAAATTCACCTAAATCTGATGCTTCAACACCATGATCATTTAAAAATAATAAATATGGTTTAACATTATTTTCAAAATCTAATTTTAATACAAATTCTGCAAGACCTTTACGTTTTTCAATTTTACTTAAATCTACACCAAGTTTAACTAACTGTTGAAGACTTTCTGAACGATTTATATAAGCAGCAAAATTAAATGTTGGTACAAAATTTGAAATATTATAATCTGGTGGTTTATTTGGATCGATTGGTGCTAATGGTGAATTATCTATATCTGTATTATCAAATAGTTCATTATCGTTTCTGGTGTATTTTTGAAATTGAAGTGAAGGTATGGTTTCATCTACTCTGCTATGTTTGTTATCTTCGACCTTTAATGGTTCTACTACTTGTACAGCTCTTGTAACTCCACGTAATTCACGATACTGTGAATATCTTAATGGTGTACTTGATGAATTACAAATTAAATTCCGTAAACTTTTTAAAATAATCATATTTTCCTCTTAATTTTCGAAAATAGTCCCACAGTTCACACAACAAACCTAACCGTCCTAACCAAACATTTAAGGAAGAATATTCAACAGCTGTTTTTTTGATTTACAATAATTTCATTCTGTTTACATGTGTATGAAGTGAATTCGAGTTTATAATTGTACAAGGTATTACTGTTACAATGCTGTTGAAAAATATATTTATGTATGTTAAAATTAAAAAATATATTCACTTTTCTAATGATATTTTATTTGGATATTTTTTGCAATTTTTATATTATTTTCGAAATATTGATCAATTATTGAAATTTAAAAGTCTTCTCTTGCAATTTATTTCAATTCGATTGGAGTTAAATTCTACTTTGAATTAAAAGTGAACCAAATTAATGCTTGGTAAATGACAGCAGTCAGCTATCAGCATCAACACTAGCAACAAAAGCAGACAGTAGGATTTTTTATTTTACTCCTTTTAGACTTTTAGTACAGCCTGAACAGAAGTCAGAAATTAATATTAAAATTGTGTGAGGTGTTAGCTACATTCTATCATTAAAATCTTTTCTAAAATGCTTAAAAAATAATTAAAATATCAAGTGAATATATAAAATTAGTAAAAAGTATATAGTATATTTATTATTAAGAAAAAATTAGAATATTTAATTTATAATTTTAACAATGACGGTAAAAAGTTCAAAATCATCATCATCCATCAATGATATTGATGGTCAATTACAAAAAAAGCATTATCTAGAACATGATACCTTTATTACTATGAACGAAAGGCCAGTGGATGATATCTCATTAGATTTTTTTTATAAATCACATACAATAACATTATTGGCGGTATCAATTATAGCAGTTATGTATTTTGCTTTTGTAAGGTAAATATTTATAATGATTTTAAAAAAAAAAAATAGTAAGTATATAGTCAATAGTCATACATACTTTCCATTAAAAGGTCTGTGACTGTCTATCAATACTACCCGATATGTGCATATTTTGTATATATTTATCTTTAAATCAGATCAAATGAGAAAAGATTCGCGCAAGGTATTTTCACGTTATGCAAGTTGAAAAAAAAAATTATCCTAAACATAACCTTAATGCATCAATATTTCACACATTACTGTAGTACAGAATTTAAAAAAAAAAACATTTCTTTTTAGAAATTCAAGTGCTTTAAGATGTAAAACGTAACTAAATTTACGTTAAATATTAAATAAAAAGTACTTTTAATCATAGTGTCTTAATCTGTATTTAAAGTAAAAATTCCGTATTTATGACAAATTCTAAGAAAAAATGGAACTGTAACATCCTTTTTAATATAAGAAGTTTTATAATTTTAAAACAAAAAAAAGTGAGGAATAGAAAAGAAAATGAATGAGTAAGTGACATTCTAATTGTTTTAATAACCTTTATATTGAAATAATTTGTACTTTTTCATTAGAATTTATATTCTACAGTTGAATATGTATTCAATATCGAATAATTTTAAATTATTGATTATACAGGGCAAATAAGATATACATATGTTCGTGTAGATACACCACAGGCATCGAAAAAACGAAAATCCATATTCAAATGTACATGAAAAAGTCTATTGACTATGATGACTATTATTTTTAAATAATTTTTTGTAATGATTTATATAGCGATATAATGATAGTCTTTGACCTAGAATTTTTTAATATTATTTTTTATAAATTCTCACTTTACATATATTTGAACAATGAAAAGAAAGTTCTTATCTATTATTAAGACATGTTACAAAATTAGAACAATTTTTTTGATATTTGTAATTCATTTTTACTCATTGAATAAATTTTTTTTTCCTTTTTTTCTTACAGAGATGAAGCAAATATTCAAGATAATGTTTGGGCTGGAATGTTATGTGTGATATTCTTTTTCCTAATAGTATCAGTTTTAGCATTTCCAAATGGTCCATTTACACGACCACATCCAGCTGTTTGGAGAATATTATTTGGCTGTTCTGTATTATATTTACTCACTCTTCAGTTCCTTATGTTTCAAAATTATAAAACTATTATGCAATTATTATATTGGTTTGATCCAAAATTAGAAGATTTTCATATTAATATGGATAAAGTAAGACAAAAATAAAAAAAATGAAAAATAAAAAGAAGTATGTATATAACATGAAAAATCACTTAATTTTTTTTGTTTTTTTGTTTTTTTGTATAATTTAGGAATATGGAGTTAATTGTTCAGATATAACATTAGAAAGAATATGGTCACATGTTGATGTATTCGCCTGGGGACATTTCTTTGGATGGATGTTTAAGGCAATATTAATACGTCATATGGGAATATTATGGGCAATATCAGTAATGTGGGAAATAACAGAAATTGCATTTGCTCATTTATTACCAAATTTTGTTGAATGCTGGTGGGATGCACTTATATTAGATGTTTTAATATGTAATGGTTTAGGTATATGGTGTGGATTAAAAATTTGTAAAATACTTGAAATGAGAGAATATAAATGGGCAAGTATTAGGTAATTTAAAAGTAATAATAATTTTTATTTTTAAATAAAGTAATATTTTTTTCTGTTTATTTTCTTTTTAAAGGGATATTTCATCAACAACAGGTAAAATAAAAAGAGCCATGTTACAATTTACACCAGAAAGTTGGACTCATGTTAGATGGTTAGATCCAAAATCAACGTATATGCGTTTTGTTGCTGTATGTCAGCTAGTCATATTTTGGCAGGTACTTTATATATATATTTTTTTTTAATAGAAAACAAATATATATTGAAAATTTATTTTCTAATTTTGTTGTTTTTTAAATAGGTAACAGAATTAAATACATTTTTCCTGAAACATATATTTGAAATGCCACCAGATCATCCAATAGTTATTGTTCGTTTAATTTTTGTTGGATTATTTGTAGCTCCTTCAGTAAGGTATAAATTCAATAATTGATTTTGAAAGTTTTTTTTTTTGTTGAGATATTGAAAAATAATATTTGTATGCTTTTTTTTCCAGGCAATACTACATTTATGCTACTGATACAAGATGTAAACGTGTTGGTACACAATGTTGGGTATATGGAGCAATTATGGTTTCTGAAGCAATATTATGTATTAAAAATGGTAAAGAATTATTTGAAAGAACCCAAGCAGTTAATATAATTGTTTGGTTTTCAATACAAGTGATTCTATCAATACTTTTTGTATATGGCTGTGTTCTGTGGCATAAATATATTGAGGTGATTATTTTTTTTATTTGAAATCTTTTTAAATCTGATTTATTCAATTTTTAAGATATTCCTTTTCTGATTTAATTGTTGAATATTTATCATTTTATTTACATAGAAATCTCCTGAATATGGTCGTGATGAATCTCCAATAAAAAGACCAACAGATCCTAGAGATTCAGCGATATTACGTGGCGACTCCAAAGGTAAATTTATTTATTATTATTATTGTTTATTATTATTATTTTTAATATATATATATTTATTTAGTTATTTTATGTGTCTGATACTTAATTCCATTTAATTGTTTTTTTTTGTTTTTATTTTTTGTTTTTTTTTTTTAATTATGAACAGTTCATTTTTCATTTACATTCTTGTTGAATCAATTTTATTGGCTATATGGTGGTAATGTTTATTTTTATATTTTGTTTTTAATTTTATTTGTTTTTTTTTAGAAATTGTGTTTATTTCAAAATTGCACAATACCTATTCTGGATATATATATTTTTTCTTTTTGTGATTTTCATCAAGTTTTATTTTATATTATTGATTTTTTTGTTGTCTGTTTGTAAATTACATATTTATTTAGTCTGGTTTTTGTGAAATGTTAAAAAAGGAAAACAATTTTTTCTTTGTTTCTTTTTCTTTTTTTTTTTCTTCTCTGTTTCACTTCATTTTTTTTTAAGGTCCAACATATTATGTTCATCCAAAAATAATTGCACATGCACATGGAAAATTAAAGCCAAGGGATGTAGTTCAAACATCTTATGATATCAAAATAAAAGTTGTATAGAAAATTCTTTTTTAGAAAAACAAAAAAACAAAAAAAAAAAACAAAAAAAAAACGTGAAAAAATTGATATCAAATATGTATATAGTAGTTCCCCTTCACACGAATTGCATTCATTGTAATATTATTTCTGTTTTAAATTTCCGTTTATAATTTAATTGTTTTAGAAGTTGTTTTTTCTAAATATCAAATAATAAAAAAAAAAAAATTTTTTTTCTTAATAATTTATACAAGAAAAATATTAATTTTTTTTGAATAAAATTGTAGGAGGTTTGAGTATTCTTCGTCAATGATTAGGTGGTAACTCAGAACAGCAAGCGACATGGAATTCGGTAGCTCAATGGTTTAAGAGCATTACCCCGGTAAAGGTAAAGATTCCATGGTTCGATTCCCGGTCGAGTCGAATGTCGTTTTTCATGTTTTTCAGTTACTACAAAATCAATGTGTAATTTTTCATAGTTTAGAATTATTTACACAAATCTATATAAATGAACGTCATACATTCAAAAAAGTTAATTTTTTTCTTGTATATTTCATATATCGGGATTTAATTATTTAAAAAAAAAAAAAAACCTTACAACAAAACAAAAATTCTTTTCATTAAATTAAATATGAAATTAGATAAAAATATCACTTTTTATAGAGATTTTAATATTTCTTTTCAAATAGTAAAAAAAAAGTTGTATTTTAAAAAAATTTCCTTTTGCATGTCTTTTATTTTAATTGTCATTTTCATCATGATAATTTACATGTTAATTTTTTGTACTTATACTTGTTGTTTGTTGATTTATGCTTTTATTTATAACATTAATTCTTTTCATTATGAGTCATTAAAATGTAAATAATTTATGCATGTGTTGAGTATTTGTTCTTTTTTTTTAAATGAAATAATTATTCGTTAATTTAAAATATAATTTTTAAATATTCTTTGAGCTTTTTTTTAAACAGTTTTTTTACTTTTAAATTATTATTTAATTTTGATTTTGAATTTGAATTTTTTTTTCCGTAAATTTGTTTTATATTTTTCTTTCTTATTTATTTATTTTATTACCTTTTTTTTTTTATTAGGAATAACACCAAAGAATTTGCAAAAAGATGATCATTTAAAAAAAGACGAATAAGACATCAAAATTAGAAAATAATTTAATTTATTATTTTTTGTTTTTCTCCAAAATGACTCAGAAATTTTAGACAAAGAAAAAAAAATTATTTTTAAGTATCTTATTAAATTTATAAAATTAAATAGAAATAATTTAGAAGCAAACAATGTACAAACATTAAAAAAAAAAGAAAAATAAGTAAAAATGAAGACTTAAATATTAAGGAAAATAAATATTATACAAATATTTGTTGTTGTAATGATTTCAGCCGTTCTTTTTAAAGACGAATATTTGTGATTTTTGTTTTAATTAATATTTTCATAGTCATAAGAAAAAAGAGTTTTTTTTTTAATTCAATATATTTTCTTTGGCTTGTAGGTGTATTATAATTATAATTTTTATGTATAAAAATCCAAATACGTCGAATCGGATTGTAAATGCAGTGATTTTATAAAAAGAACGGTTTGAATTTAAAAAAAAAAAACAAATTTGTCGTTATTATATTCGTTTATAGAATTTTAATATAAACGATATGAATGTATTTAAATTAAGTAAGAAATTTACTGTTTTTTTGTTGTTGTTGCCTTATTTAAACTGTTTTATTAAAAGGGGGAAAAAAAATAAATTGTAATTAATATTTACAAGATGTGTGGGTTTGTATGCGTGCATTTAATTTGACTTGTTTGGTTTTTTTTTTTTTTTAAATTGTATAATTTTATTTGGACGTTTTTGGTTTTTAATTTTTTCAAACTAAAATTTAAATCACCAAAGCTCATAAAATGTTTACAAAATTTCCTTTTTAAAATGAAAGAAACAATTTAATTGTAATTTTCATTGAAATCAATTTTTAAATAAAAGTGATTTGAGTTTTTCTTCTTCTTCACTTTAATTAATTGTAAGTAAAAGATACAGAAAATTATTTTTATTTGAAAGTTTGTTTTGATTGTACTCATGAAATGGTATGAAGGCGTAATTCAAAATAAAAAAAATTAGCATTCACCAAAATTAATTAATAGTTGAAATAAATTTTTTTAGAGATTAATGAAGTATCAGGTTAATTTTGTTTTCCCTAAAAATTTAAATCTTGCATAAAAACTTAAATGTACTTAATGTAGTAGACATCAAGCGGATAACAGATAAAAAACAATATTTTTAAATCCTTATTCATATTAATCAAGTAGAAATATTTATTTTATTTTAATTGCTCAAATATTATTATCTCTAGTCTCACAAATTATTATTTTATCTAAATTTTAAAAACTACGTTTTTTGAATTTTGTCTTTTTTTAAAAATATAAATACCTTAATCTAAATTTTATTAGAAAAAACGTTATAGAGATAAAAATAAATCAAGTTTACACATTGTTGAAATGTGAAAATTTATTACTAACCTTTGTCTTAATTGCTTTTTCATTTTCTACTCCTTGTTCTATAGAAAAAAAAAATAATTAAAATGTAATAACGTGTAAGTAAAATAATCCAAATACTATTTGCTATGTTTTCTTTTTTTCTTGAAAAATGTAACTTCCAAGTTTCCAAAAAAAAAAAAAAAAAAAATATGGCTTCCAGAGATAAGAAACAGTTATTAAGATTATTCATTATTATTTTCCCTATTTTTTGCCAATTATATTACTCATTAATTAGTAAGCAAAAGAGCAAAAAATATTATTGTTTAAAAGTTTACCAATAAAATAAAATTCTCATAAAATTTATCATTCTTATTTAATCTAGAACTGCCCTGATTTTTCTTTTAAATTAATGACCAAGAATTAAAAATAAAACAATCTTTAAATAGCTTCTACATAATACAAGTATTGTTTTATTTTTTTTTTTATAGATGTGTACTTAACTTTTAAGCAATATAACGGTTTCTTGCTTATATTTAATAAAAGATTGCTTTAGATAGAATTTATAGATAATTATAATAATATATTTAATAATTACATAATAAGTGACAGTCTTTTTTTTTCTCTCTCTCTTCAAAACAATAACATTTAATTAATTTAAAAAAAAGGCTTAAATTTGAACAATGAAACATACTTTTTGTCACAAAAATAATTTTTAATATAATATCGATCATATCTCTACATGTACATATTATTATAAATGGCTAATGTAATTAATTAACTGTTTATTTTTAGAAATTAAAAAAAAATTAAACAAAACAAAAACAAAAATTATCATTCCCAATTGAATTATTATAAATTGTCCCCAAACAATAAATGTGGTTTAATTAATATCTTAATTAGTTGGTTTAATTGTATTACGTATAAAAAATTTTTTTTTTTTTTTTTCATTTCAATGAAATTTTATGCTATCGTTTTAATTAAAAAAAAAAATTATTATAATTATAAAAAAAGAAAAAAAAAACATTGAGTGCCATCAAAAATAATTAAATATGTAAGTCATGAAAATAAGTAAAAGAACATCTAATACATTTTAGTAGATAATTATTATTATCTAAATTTATATTTGAAAGAACCAAAGATATTTATGCATAGAAAATTAATATTTAAGTTAAAAAATTAAGAAAATTTAACAAAAAAAAAAAAAACAAAAAAAAAAAAAAAATAATGGAAATGAAAATGAAAATTTGTAAATAAATTATATAATGTAAAAAAACAATTTAAAATTTATGAAATGAATGATAATTAAAATGTTAATCATAATTTGATTTCATTATGTTGAAAAAAAAAATAATAATAAAGAAAGTTAAAAGAATGAAAGAATATTTATGGTGTAGTCGTAAGTTGAATAAGATTTTATTTTTAAATCTTGTCTATTAATTTTTTCTTTTTCTTGTTCTTTTGCCTTTTCAATTAATGTTAATCTCTTTTTTTTTTCATTAAAGCTAAGAATGTAGTTTTTTAAAAATGAAAAGTAAAAACAAAATAGAAAAATAAATCAAATTGTGTGTTTTTTAAAATTACTTCAAATCGTTAACATTCTAGTCAATTCTGTCACAATTTCGTCAAAAATAAGTTTTCAAATTTAAATATCTCTGGAACCTGTGATCCGAATAAGTTAAAATTTCTGCAGGGTATTATTCTTGTTATTCTCTACAAAAAATGATGGATTTCTATTGTTCACAGTTTGTTTGGAAGAAAACCCTTCAAGAAACATCCTGGCTAAATTTTAACTTCCTATTCCTCCGGAAACATACATTTTTAAAGGAACGAAAATGTCTACAAAAATTTCCTTAACATTGATCCGCATATGTAAAATTAAACATATGTATGTACATAGATCGGAGTGTTAATTAAAATTAACTTTGAAAGTCCCTGTACTCAGTTATATTTAGTTTGAAAATTAAATGTTGTTACTTTTTTTTTTCTAATTCAAAACATTTCTCTTTTCCCTTCATTAATTTCTTTTTCTCTTTTTTATGTCTGTGAGTAAAAAAATTTAAAAAAATTGTCGTCCGTAGGTGGATGACTTTGACCTTAATAATTCTTTTACCGTCCGAAGGAGATTAATGCCTACAATCTTAGTTTAAGTGACCATGCAAAGTTATAAAAAAAAATGTGTACATTTAATGTTTACATATGTATATACATGTGTGTATGTACCATTACTACAACCATATAATTAAATAAACACGCTAACATTTCTAATATCAAGTACAAGGAACTGAGAAAAAAAAAAGGATTTGAGTTTTTTTCTTTATTTAACTTATAAATTTGTTTATCTTTTTTTTTTCTAATGTAAGTTTATGCCATGCGAATTGTTAAGTGTATACCTTTATTAACCTTTAAAATTTAACTAATTCATTCACATTGCTGTTGTTTTTTTGTTTTTAAAGTATCCTTGTTGAAGGATATAACGATGATATACAATGTACTATGAGTGAGGCTATAAGCATTCACAATTTTAGTCATTAATAAACATCAATGTTTGTATTTTGTGAAGGCCTTGTGTTTTTTTTTGTGTTGTTTTTGTTATTAATTTTTTTTTTTTAATTTAAATTTTATATAGTATTCAACAGTTCTTTATATTCATTCCACCCACCAAAATGTTGGCATATATCCAATTTTATTTCAACAAATATTTTTATGTTTTGTTTTTTCATAATAAATTAAAAGAAAGTTGGGGACGTATAGTGTATGAGAAACGATGAAATTAAAGTACAATTCGTGTCAAGTAATATGAATATTATATACATATGTATGTATGCATATATGTACATATATATTTTTTTTATGTTTGTTAGAAGAAAAGAAGGTTATTCAAAAAAAAAAAAAAAAAACAAGAAGTACAAAAAAGCCGTGATTTTATATAATGTTGGCCATGAAAATAAAGTCACCAGGTAAATTCAATTGATGTCCTTTATTTTGAATGATAAATATTTGTTTTTCTTTTTTCTTGAAACATATTGGTGATAATTCCATGAAAAATATTTTGATGTTTTTTTTTTTTTTAAATATTTTGTTCTTTGTAAAAAATAATTTCCGCTATCATAATTTTCTAATTTAAATTTTTAAAATTAAATCCATAATTGATTTTTTTTCTTCTTCTCACTTTTCTGTTTTGCAATGTAAATAAAAATTAAAGATTTTCTTTAAAATAGATTTTCATAATAATTTTCATCTTTTCATGTGGTTTTACCGTTCTTTCTACTATCATCTTTTTACTATTTAATAAATTTCTCTTTTTAGATGTTATGTTTGTACACACGTGTATATGACAAAAAATATCAAATTTAATACATATGTTTATTTTCTCATGAAAACAATTATTTCAAAATACATATAAAAGTAATTAAATGTGGGTGTTGAGAGATTTTTTTTCTTTTTTTTGTATTTAACTATAATTCTATATTTACCTCAATCTACCAATAACAGTTAACACATACATATATATATATCATACTGTGAAAAAAGATTTTTCTTCAAGAACAATAAATAATTTGATAGATTAAATTTTACTTCTGTTTTGTTTTCTATTTTCTTGTTTTTTTTTGTTTGTTTGTTTGTTTTGTGTGTTGATTGACTTAAATGTATGAAATTTGAAAAATCAAATATAATAACTTTTATGAAAACTCAATTGTGAAAATGTTACATGCTACAAATTCTTGAAAGATGAAAAATAAATGGTTGGGGGATTTTATTTCTCTTACCTATGTATATGTATATACACACATGTACACATATGTTAGTATTATTATGAAGCATTCACCATGAAATATGTATTAGAAAACAAAATATATTTATAAGATAAAATCAAAATCTTTATTCTATGAAAATACTACAAGAAAAAGATTTTTTTTTTTTAAAAAAGAGGAATTGTATTTTATTTTTAATTTGTTTCTCGAAAATGTCAGTTACAGATTACAAATTTGTTTTTGTTTTTTTTTTTTTTAAAGAAAATTACAAAGTCAACACAAATTAAGGAAAAGAAATAGAAGAAGAAAAAATAAACAGAAAGGATAATAAATGAGAGTAAAATTATAATATAAACGTTTTTTTTTTTTTTTTTTTGTAATTATGTGTATCTATGAAATTTTAACTTTTGACTTCCTATACACTTTGGTAAAATTTTATATACATATACTTATGTACGAATATTATTTTTTCTGCAAGATCCTTTAAAAAATAAATTTTCTTTTAAAACTTGTGTAATGTTTGAAAAAACAATTTTTTTTTTTAATATTATTTAGAAAATTCAATATAAATTCACTTAAATAATGTTTAAAGATGTTTTCAAATTCAAGATTATTTCATAATTCTAATTTAAATTTGAAAATGTTCTAATTTGTGGCGTATTTTATAAAATATGCTAAAACAACAAAATTATGGAAAAAAATACAAACGAAATTGAATTTATTGTATATAACTGTTATTTTATTTTTCATAAAACAAACGCATATTATTTTGTATAATTTTTTTTCTGTTGTTTTGTGTTAAAATTTTCTTTTTTCATTCTAAATGTATTTGATGTATGAAAGTACAATTATAATAAATAATATTATGAATTAATTACATTTGATGATTTTATTTTTAATTTTTTTTTTTATTTATTTTTTTTTTAGGTTAAAGTTTATTAATTTTTTTTTCATAAAGTTTATTGTAAGTTTATTATTGGTGTATTTTAATTCTTATTGATTTAAATATGTAGTTTTTATTTTCAAATATATTTTTTTTCAGATAATGTACCTATTTATTAATTAAATTATATTATTTATTTTTTTCCATCAAAATCAAAGTAAAATGCTTGAAAATAAAATTTTTTTTTTTTATTATCAATTTTTCGAGTAAATGGATTTTGTTTTTGTTTTGTGTGAAAAAGACCTTTAAATATATTTTCTTAATTTTTCCTTTGTAGAATTTAAAAATAAAATATTTCAATTTGAATTCTAATTTGATTTTTTTTTTTTCAATATTCTCATTTATTTTTATTTTATTTCAAGAATTTACATATTCACATATAATTAGAAAATAAAAAACAAAAATTTTTTTCTTATGTTTCTAACTATTTTAAGCAATTTTTAATTATTTTTTAAATTTTTAAATAAAGATTTATGTATTTATGTATATGTAAATTTGTTTAATATAATTTATTAACTTTAAATAAATTATTTTTATTTATTTTTCATTTTTTCTACTTATTTTTGCTTTGTTTTTTTTTTTAAACTTTTAAGATTGTTTATAGATTTTATGTAATTTTTGTATTTTTTTTTTTTTTAATTTTAATTATTTTGCTTAACATAAATTTAAGCAAATTTTTAAATATTTTATGGTTTTTCTTTTTTTTTTTTTTTTAGTTGTGAAAGATAAAATCATTTTTATTCATTGTATAAAATTTTTAAAGATTGTCAATTATGTATTTTTTTATATATACATATGTATATATTTTTTTAAATTTTTAAAATTTAATTTTTATATAATTATAAAAAGTGTAAAAAGTATCCTAGAATGATGAAACAAAAGAGACAACAAAAAAAAAATTCTTTTTTAATTTTTTCAATATCTTATTTATTAATCTGGAAATGTATAAAGAATTTTTAAGAGTTTATCTTAACAATATGAATATTTTTATTTTTCAGTAGAGTTTTCAAGGATAAAAATGAGTTAGTTTTTCCATCATTACAATTTATCGTAAATTAAAATAAATATCCAGTCGGTAAACCTTTGACTTTTAGAAATCCTCATTTTTAGTGATAATTTTTTTTTTCCTAAATAATAATAACAATTTTAGTATTTAAATTGAGGAAAAATGTAAAATTTCAACACTATCTAATTTATTTGAAAATTTTTTGTAAAATATTTTTTTCTCCAAAAATATGTTAATCAAAATTTTGTATTTTTTCTAAATTATATAAAAAAAAAATGGTGAATTCTTTTTTCGTCATTTTAAACTTCACTAAATTTTTGTTTTCAAAATAAATTTAATTTTTTTAATTGTAAATTTCTTAAATTTAAATTTGGAATTTTTTTTTCATGTTGCAGGCAAAACCGAAAAATTTTAAATGAAAATTAAATCATGCAGTGGAAGAATTAAAATCTAAGAAAACAAAAAAATTTTATATTTAAAAATATAATCAATATTAAATATTATATAAAAATTTTTATTTAAGGCAGAATAAAGATAAGTTTTTATTGATAATTTTTCTGATAATTATTTGGCATTTAAAGAGAATTTAAGAAAAAAAAAAGAAGGCATTTAAATTTCATAAGTGGAAAATGTTTTAAGAAATCAAACTATCTACCTAATTTTTTTTTTTTTAATTTTTTTTATTTTATTTTCTAAAGGACATTTAAATTAAAAATATATATTTATTTAGAAATTTACAATCTGACATTTCAAGAGGATTAAGCTTTTTATATAATATCAGCAATATTTTTTTAATTTTTTTTTGAATGAACAAACGACTCTCTACTTGTATTCCCTTTCAATTTTATCAGTTTTACATTTATCAACATTTTTCTTCTTCTTCTTATTTTTCTCCCCTATAGGTTTTATAATTTTACAAAAAAGGAAAAAAGCAAAATTTTTATATTTTTGTTTCTATTTATAATGCACTTTTAGTTTTGTTATACATATTGTACAAATTCTAACATTCTTTTATTTTTTTTTCTACCTTTTTTTTTTTGTCTTATTTATTTTCAATTTAACTTTTCTTAATTTTAACATAAAATTAAATTTTTTATTTGCTTGTTTTAAAACATTCTTAAATCACTTTGAAAATAAAGTGAAAAATTTAAATTGAAATTTTCTCACTCATTCTTCAGCATAAAAACAATTTTCTCATTTTAATTTTGAATTTTATATTTGTTTTTAGACTTTTTTTTTCAATTTTTTTTTTATTTATTTGTTTTTTCATCATAAATAAAAATGATAATTTTCTATTTAATTATTTATCATCAGTTAGTATTTTTAATTCCAAGTGCTTTTCCTAGCCCCGACAATGTATTATTATTAACACGTGTTGGATATGTTGTAAATTGTGTATAATCAGTCGGAGCTAGGAGTAAACCTCACGTTCTTACAAATTTATATACAACTAAAAATACCAAAAAGCTAATTGTTACTAAAACTATTGCTGTAATAACTTTTGCAAATGTATTTAAACCGGATTCATTAGGATTTAATGGTCTTGAAGAATTTTGTGTTGTTGAACGTCTTCGTTTTGTTGCAAGTCCTCTAGCTAATGCTGGGAAGGCTAATGATTGTGTAAAAGTAAGTTTATGTATTGATTCACTTAATGAATAAGGACCAACAGAACCACGTGCAGCAGCACGTAATAGTGCATATTCTAAATCTAAAGCATCGAAAAGTGAATAACGTGCAGTCATTGTTGAAGATCTTCGTCGATCTCGATCATAATTACGATCATGTGGTTGTAACCAAGGATCAGATGTTCTTTGTTGTGATAATGATGGACCTAAACTTACTGCTGCAACAGATGTTAATGATGAGGTTGTACTTGAACTGGCTGTACATACATTAACACTTAAAGGTCCATTAAATTCTGTTACATCTTCCAAGGAAGTCTGATCTGGTGATAATTGTGATTGATGATTGTGTCTTAAAGCGAATAGTCTAGCATGATCAGGATGAAGAAGTGCACTTGATTTTCTTCGATTTTTACCACCTATTGATAAATTTGGAGAACATACAGTTGGACTAGTGACGGGTGATATATTCGCTGAACCGATTGAACCCGGTGGACGAGGCAGTGCATTTGGTGACGGTGATGCTTGAATCGAATCAATACCAGAATCACCTGCATGCAAAGTATCACAGTATAAAGAACCACGTCTATCGTTCACATTACTATGTGTACTACTACTGCTAGTTAATATATGAATATGTTCATCACCGATTGCTGGAAATATGAAACTTTGTCCATCTGCCTCTCCTCGTGGTGAATCCTGTGAGCAATTTTTTATTAAATCCAAACAAAATTTTTAATTCAAATATCAAAGGTTTTTTTTTCCTTTATACATAAATTTCTTTTTTTAATTTTTATTGCAAAATATTTTACCTGACTTGGCCACACTTGAAGTAGAGGTAGAGAACATGTTGGTTTATTTGGTTGTAAATCAATAACATGCTCTGAATCTGTGATTATTGTAGGCCTTACATGCGGTGGACTTTCGTATCCTCCAGATTCTTCTGATGATGTTGTTTTTGGCGAACGCCAAAATTTTTTTAGACGCAATTCGCGTCTTTTTCCTTGTTTCTGAAATGAAAATATTCACAAAAAAAAGAGAAACTATTAAATATTTGCATAAATTTTTCGCTTTATGAAGTAGTGGAATATTTAAAATTAAATCCAGAAAAAAAAAATCTTTTCCTTGTATACTTTTTTCTATCGTTTTTTTTTTGTAATTTAAAAATTGTAACAAACATTTATCATTAACATCAAAATGGAATCCTTAAAATCATCAATCATTCATTTTGATTTGAATCATTAAATCAACTCCCAATCAAATCTCTTACTTTTCCACTACAAACACAATCAGAAATTCATTTAAATTTTCAAATCACTTTCCAATTTGTTATTATAATTTTTCTTTTCTTTTCAAAAAAGTGTTTTTTAATAATCGATTTCCATTAAATTCTTAATTTTTTTTCTTCTTCTTTTCATTCCACATGTATATAACTTTTACGGAGCCATTATCATACTCATTTTATCATGTTTTTCGTCAACAGCATGACTTATTATTTTGATAATCAATTTTTCGTTATTTATTATGATTTAAAAAATAAAAGCATAATTTTTAATGTACATACAAATATAAAACATGGTAAGGATAATGTGAATTGTGAATACTGTTGTGAATGTATTTGTTACAAAGGACATACATAAAAAAAAAAGTTTGTTAAGCTAATATACTCGTATATAATGTATATATACATTTTGTATGTACAGTTGCTGTACATAACGCAACGATTTTTAAATGTAAAAGTAAACTGTTAAAGTTAATACGATGACATAGCAATTAAATTATGTCCTTTCAAGCAATTGAAACAGAATTAACTGATTATAATATATAAAAAAACAAACAAACATACACAAAGAGAATACATTAGCATTGATTTTATTTCAATAGAATATAATGAATAACTAAATTGAAAGCTTTATATTAAGGCCCTTAGGAACAAAATTCATGTTTTATTAGTTTTTTATTTGTACAATAATTTTTCGTTTGTTTATAAAGAATTCTTTTATATATTCAAAATAACTTTTTAATGTATTTGTAAACTTTTCAAGGAATTGAATATATGTATTAATTTTGGTATCTAGGCTTCTCATATCAGAAAGTGATAATCATAAATTGAAATTTTTCATAGTTATTAAAACTAACTAAACTTAAATTTAAACGGAATAAGTATATATGTACATTATAATGGTCTATTCAAGTAGGGTGGGAAGAAAAAAAAAAATAAAATTTACATCATGTGACCTTCAATTCAATGGCCCGTGAAAAAAAAAAAAAATTATTAAATAAATTAAATAAAGTTAGTACAGAATTGAATCGAAAGATTTTATTTTACAGAAGAATGTTCAATGTATTCAAACAAAAAACAATATACATATATACATATATAAAATTCTTTCATGATATTTTATTGTGTTGAGGTTGAATTTATTTGAAGTTTATGAGCGCAAGGAAAATGTTAAACAAGATGGATATGTTTGCATGTTATAATTTTAATGGCCACTATACACATATATAAACTTTAATAATAATGAATAATATTATTATTTTTTTCTTCTTCTACTATTACTTAAAAGTTAAATTATATTTTCTGTTAATAACAAAACATCACGATATTTTTCGTGTTAATTTTTTCTTTTATATTGTTGTAGGTATAGAAGGTGCCTATTAAATTATATTTTTGTTTTTTTCCATTTTATTACTGTTGTTGATGTAGATATTGCAAAAAAAAAAAAAAAGAATTTTCCAATAAAAACCATTTTAAAGTTATAAAGTTAGAAAAAAGGAACAAACTTACTTGAAATGACATTAATATCGAAGATTTTATCAAATATATAAAAAAAAACAAAAAAACAAAAAAAAAAAAAAGGACAAAGAAAAATAAATGTAAAATTCTTGTTTATTTTGTAAAACATTTCAATGGAGAGGACGATTTAAATTCAGATAAGATTATTGTTATTTTATTTATACGAAAATAGAATTTTTCTTGCAGGCAACAGAAATGTACAATATTTTATTTTTTTTTCGAAAAAAAAAAAAAATAAGAAAAAACATTAAAAAGTACAATTTAAAGGAAAGTATCTTTTTTAATAGAATTCAAAAGATATTGAGAAACAATCTATTTAAATTAAAGACATATAAGAAACTTTGATATATTTTATGAGAAAAAAAGGCTTCATTTAACTTATAGAAAATATATTTTGAATACTTTAAATAGTTTGAATATATTAAACAAAAAAAATACTAAAATTATGATAAAGAAATATGATACTCCAATGTACTAGCACAGAGCAGATACATAGAATTTATATTGTCATTGGTACTAGTATGTAGAATAAATTTGAATGCGTTTATGTATATTCAATATTTTGTTATGAAATATTTTAATGGTTAAAAAAATATTGATCATGTGGCAGTTGTATGGAAAAGTTTTATGAAAATCTATAAATTTAGAAGGAAATTTCATATAAAATATGGATTAAATAATTTTCAATATTTATGTATAGATTTAATTTTGTTATTTAAATGGTTTCATCTAAATTAAATCGATTTTATTTAATTAAATATTTCAATATTTTTAATGAAAATTATAATGTATGTAAATTGAATAATTAATACTTATATTTTTACATTGAAAAAAAAAAAAAAAACTATTGATTTTCTCATATTTCCTATTAAAAAAAAAAATAAAATAAAAGAGTTTTGTGTTTACACGAATGTGTAATATGATGAGTTGAATAATATTCAAAAAGTCCAGGGCAATAATATGTATTTATAAATATTCTTATACATGTGTAGTATAAGAATAATATATATGTATGTACATAAATGTTTTTTTTTTTTTTTAAATATACTAAAAACATACACCATAAACATATAAATTATCCTGAAAGTCAACATTTTTATATTTATATATTTCACATATTATGATGTATGTGTGTTGTATCACATTATTCATGATATGAATTTATTTTCTTAGATTTTTGCTGACAATTTATGTGTTGTTATTCTTACACATAATGACATATACATACATATGTATATTTGGCAAAGCAAAATTATACAATATTATTATATTTGTATCCTTAATTCAACTAAATGTTCAGTAAGTTACTATATATGTACATACACGCTATGTATATATAGATATTTGTACATGGTTTATTTTATTTTTTTTTTTTTTTCAGATATTTTTTGTGATTTTGAATATAAAATATTTCCTTTTTCTGTTTTTGTTTTTCCTTATATTTTTGTATTTTCTTTTTTTTAATAATATGAAATTAGCCATATAGTTATGTTCTGTACCATATATACTTATGTACAATGTTTTTTGGTTATGGAACTTTAGTTTAGTTCCTTTTTTGTATTTTATATAGTTTTTTGTTCTCATCGAAAAAAAAAAAACATCTTTTATATCCTTTGATTTTATCAGAATGATTTCCATCAATTTATAAAAGAAAAATGAACATTCAAATATTTTGTACGTGCCAACAAAATATACAAACAAACAAATTATTTATGTACAGATAAAAAAATTTTTGATTGCCTTTTGACAACAAAACAAAACCTTATAAAAGGGAAAGAAAAAAAACTACATAAAATAATCCTTAGAATTTAAACTTACTATACAATCTTTAATAGTAATTTATTCAGATTTATATATTATTCTGTTTCAGAATTCTATTTTTAGCAGAAATGATCGATTTTGAAGTTTGAATTTCATAATTCTTCAGAAGAAAAAATAAAAACTTCAATCAGAAAATAAGTACAGCTTTTATATGTTAAATATTCAACATAAAAGTAGATTACTTTTTATTTTAAGTGAGTACTTACAATAAATTTTTATTGTTATGAATTTTCAATATTTTCGATTAAGAAATTTTTGTATTGGAAAAATTTCGTAGTTAAATTTTAGCTTTTTCAAGAAATTTTCTTTTATAGTTTTTTTTTTTTTTTAAATTTGCAATTTTTTTCCAATTTTACATTTTCATTAATCTTTAATCAGTTTTTTTTTTATCGATGCAACATTGTATTTTAAAAATACTTTTTGTCCTTTTCCTGAAAGTTGCTTGTACGCAAATGTACATACATACTATGTATACATTATATGTACATATCTTGAAAAATTTCATCAGATTGAAATTTCAAATTTAGTTTTTTTATTCTAAATAAAAATTACTTTCGATAGTAATAAAATTTTTATGAAAACTTTAAATTTAAAAAAAAAAAAAAAATACTGAAACTTTAATTTCATATATCCTTATCGAAAAAAGGAAACTATTTTTTTTGTATTTTGTTTTTCAAATAAAAAATGTAATGTAAAAGAATACATCCGGTTTCTGTCAATATTTTCAATACTTTTTAATAATTTATCACCGTATATGAAGAAAAAAAAAATCCTTTTTTCTTTTTATTATAGTCAATTTCCTTGATAAAATGTAAATAATTTCCTTTTTGTATTGTAAATGCACATACACACATATTTTATACTTTTGTCAAGTGTTATTAAAGTAGTACAAACATTTTTTTTGTTTTCCATTTCATTTACAGATTTGCATTTTATCACTGCTTTTAGTTTACTTTGTATTTTTTTAATTTCATTATATACAAGAACTAAATTGCTTATGCAAGTATGTAGTTAGATAAAAAGAAAAGTAAAAATATTAATAAAAATGAAAATAACACTTCATAATGTGAAATAGACTCCATAATACTACTGTGTACTGTGACGCGATATAATAGTTGCTGCATTAAAATTATCTTGGAAAAATTATGTATATAGAATATAAGAGAATATATCATACATACATATACTAGTCTGAGTTTTCTATTTTCTATTTTTTATGCTTCTTTTTTTTTTTATTAATAATATTTCTAAAGTGGGTCAAATATTGCAAAAACAATGCGGAATTGTACTATGCTGTGACAATGTTATGTATCTATGAACAAAAAAAAAGAAATAAAGTAAATACTAGTAGACTACAACAAGGATTTTGCAATTCATGCATTTTTTGTTAGCTATTTTATGTAAAATTTAAATACATAATAATAAAAAAAAAAAAACAGAAACAAAAACAAAATAAAAGTTTACCACATAAAAGAATAATTTATAAAATAACAGTTTAATATTTCTTCTCATGATAATGTTCGTCCTTTTTGACTTTGTCTCTAACATCACATTTGTTTTTATTTGTTTAATGCAATTTAACAAAATTAAAATTTATAATGAAAATTAATAAGGAGACAAAAAAAAAAAACCAAACAAATAATATTACAAAAGGGAAAACACAATAAAAATTTGTTTATTTTTTAAACTCATTATTTCACATATATACTATTCACACAATACATATGTTTGTCATATGTATATGCGATAATATATTTGACATTTACATACATATTTATGTAAATTATGTGCATGAGTCCTAAATACATTCCGCATTTGGTTTATGCATAAAACAAAAAGTATGTTGTCATGAAATGTATGACATATTAATAAAAAATATATGTAATATGAATAATAATGAATATTTTTAATTGTTTGTCTCATATCGTTTAAATTTTATTAAGATTTTTAAAATGAAATTTATGAAAATAAAATAAAATAGTAAATAAAATTGATGAAAAGATATTTGAAATACTTATATCCATGGTAAATAATTTTTCATTGTTACTGAATTTCAACTAAATTTTTTCTATAGATAAAAATACAAAAAAAAAAAAAAACATAATGAATATGATCGGCTTTTATATTTTCATTTTTTTTTGGCAATTAAACTTATAAATTTTTAATTAAAAAAAAAAGTCGATTTATAAAGAAAAATGAAATTTAAAAACAAAAAAATAAAAGTCAGTACTTATTCTCATCGAAATTCAAGAGTCCTTGAAAATAATCAAAAAAATTAATTCTACCATGGAAATTCTACTTAAAAAATTTTTTTCATTCTTATGAAAATTTAAAAAACAAAAATATGAAAAATTAACAATTTGTAATAATTAATTACCTGCATTGTTGCTGTTTAACTTTATCATCCCCAGTGAGTTACTTAATTATTGTAAAAATCCTTTTCTTTTTATTTTTGTTTTTTTGTTTTTGTTTACTGAAGCAAAATTTATTCAATCTGAAATTATTTAAAAATATAACATTTTTCTTAAAAGCAGTTACCAAGAAAATAAAGAAAAAAAATAGCATCAAGAAATGTAAATTATGTAAATTATTTTAATATTCACACATTTTACATATCATATAGAAAAGATACATGTATCTTATTTTATATATGCATACAATATATAAAATCATTAGATACATATGTATGTATAAGAAAAAGGAACCTTTTAAAAAATGTTCTTCGTACGTATTATGAAAATATAAGAGGAAAAAAAAAATCTTTAAAATAAGTAAATATAATTCCTTGATATGGTTTGACACCATTTTAAAGGAGCCAAAAGTATTTGTATCTGGTATCACATAAGAAAAATGAATACATTCAATATTTATAAGTTTGTAGTACATGAGTAGAAATATCAAGTGAAATCTCTGCAGAAGAAAAAAAAAAAAAAAGGAATAAAGTCATTGTAGTATAATATAAAGTGAAATGAAATTGATGTTTTGTATGGAATAATAAAGAAAAAAGGAAATACACATATGTGGTTATTGATGATGTTAAAAAGGATAAATATGTCACATTGTTAATAATGTTATTGTTTATCGTTTTATTATACAATATGTACATTGTATATTTTTCGATGTTAAATAAAATTGATATCGATTTTATCGCTATGTATGTATGTATTATATATATTTATTATTTTATTTTAAAAAAAAAAACAAAAAAAATATATTTTATGTATATATATATAAAATTACATACATATTTACGTACATATATACGTATTTTTTATATAGTTGTATTTCAAAGTAATGATTTAGTAATACTTTGAATATAAGATATAAGCTTTGATGGTTTCAATGGTTGACTTTTTATATTTTCACACATTTTCTTTTTATCCTTTTGGAAATTTTTTACCTATACCTTCAATTTCATATTATTACATAAATTTTTTTTTTTGTGTTACATAATTTATAGGATTTACAAAGTATGAATGATAATACGCTTAAGTATACTTAAGTGAATAAATTTCCATGGTTATGAATTTTGAAACTTAAAAAACTATCAATGAACTGAAATACTAATGTATATGTATCTATATATTTAATATATTATAAATTATGTTAAATGTGTGTACGTGTTCACTTATATACTTTTAAAAAGAGCACAAATAAGATGATTATTATATTACCAATAAAAAATAAGTTAAGTACATAGTTCATTTACTTGATTTATGAGATCTACGTACATGAAATATTATGTACACGTGTATGAATATACCTGGAATAACATACATATATTAATAATAATTATACTAGGTACCTATATAGTGATTTTATTTATTTCAATGTAATATATTTATTTTTATGCATTTTCTTAAAAATTGGAATAATCTTAAATTTATTGAGGTTATGAGATAGTTTATAAAGTGTTGTGTTTATTAGTCTGAATTAGGTTCTCAATTTTTTTTTTTTTTTGTAAAACACTTAAGCTTCTCTACAGATTCTTTTCTGTTTCCACGTGGACGTTCTCAGTCTGGAAAATTTAAAATATGTACATATGTACATCATTTTTTTTTAAATATTTTTACAGTTGTTGCTTACCATGCCTCTTTTCAAGAACAAAATTAACAATAGCTGAAATAATTTAGGTATGCTTAATTTTTTATACTTACTTTAAGGGCGTAATAAGTGACCGAAAAAATAATTTTTTTTTTCAATCTAGACTTAATTCTGCACAGAATTGTGCAAGTCATAATATTCTAGGAGATCTGGAAGTGTTCGAAATATAGGTTTGAAATGAGAAGGTATGGGCTCGGCCATGAATAAATTATTATAATCCTGAAAAACTGGATTTTTTTATGCAGGTGAAAATATTGGATATCAATTGAATAGAATAAAGCAAATTTAAAAAAAAAAAAAAGCTGTGAATTATAACAAAAGTTTTATGCTTTTAACTTTAATATATATATGTCTGTATATTTTTCAACACTTAAAGAAACGCCTTATTGTTCACAAAAAAAGTGTACTTAAAGTTGTATGTAAAATACTACTGGTCACTACCCCACTTACATTTTTTCAAATTATCTGAGAAAATAAAGTTTTAAAATAGAAAAAAAAAAGATATTTTGATAAAATTGTGTCAGTTTAAATAAATTCTTGTACCTATACATAATCGTTTTTATTTTTTGTTGTTTCATTACAATGTTTTTTTTTTTTTTGAAATTGATAAATTAAATATTAAATTACAATTGAAACACGAATTATTGTTAATTTATATTCATTTATTTTTGTCAGATATTTCAAGGTAACATATAAAAGGAAAATATAATTAATCAACGATGGATTATTTTGTGAAAAATATTCAGTCCGCCGTTCAGGAAAAAAAAATATTTACTGTATAAAGGATTTTTTTTATTTTTGCAAAATTCGAAAATATTGTTTCTTCATGGATCATGATTAAAATTGTTTTTTTTTTTTTCACAAAATAATGTAAATTTAATAAACACGTTAAACAGGATATCACTATCACAAGGGAAAAAGTATTAAATCAGTTTTAATTTAAAAAAAAAAAGCGAATGAAATTACGTTATTATTCTGTTTTTTTTATTTTTATTTTATAAAAGTTTTTTTTTTTTTTGGATTGATAAATTGTACAGAAAAAATGTAATTTAAAAGCATTTTCATGCGAAAAATATCTTTTCAATTTTAAAAGTGAGAAGAAAAAAATTTTTTTATTGTACTCATGACTAATTTTCAAGAGTTTGTATTTTTAATTTCTTTTATAATTTTTTATTAAACAATTTTTACGTATAGGAAATTCTAAATAAAAAATTTATAAATTTCTGTTATATTTATATGTAAATTTACTAGATGAAAAAATATGATAATAATTTTTTGTAAAAATTCTGATTTTAATCTTCTTTTCAACTTAAATGGTTTATTCATATACATACATATGTAGTTTTAAATTTCCTCAAATTTTAAAATTTAAAAAAGAATAAAAATTAAAAATCAAAATTAATTAAAAAGGAAATGTATTTTGTGCAAATTTTAATCTTTATGAATCAATAAATCACAGAAAATATATAAAACTTAAGCTTTTTTTCTCGAATATAAAAACAATTCTTTTTCTAAAAATAATATTTACAAATAAAATTTTATCGAAATCACCATTTTCTTTTAAAAACGATGTCCTTATCAATTGAAGATAGTTCATTATCTTAAAAAAAAAAAAGAAGTAAA
Source organism: Bombylius discolor (assembly GCA_939192795.1). Lineage (NCBI taxonomy): Eukaryota > Metazoa > Arthropoda > Insecta > Diptera > Bombyliidae > Bombylius > Bombylius discolor. The sequence continues at coordinate 11,655,664 of OW584241.1, read as the reverse complement.
AAATGATCATATTGCATAAAATATTGATTTTGTATCATCATGTTGAATACTCAATTTTAATGCTGTAATTTTCATATAATTTTATTGACAATTAAAGCTCATACATACTATATATCAAGTATACCATACCACATATGTATATCTACATACATGTAATAAAGGACACATATAATTAAAGCCATAAAACAAAAACAAAAAAAAAATTGTATATTCTGTGTGTTTCGTCATAGAATCTTTATTAATTTCTTTTATTTTTCTTTATTTACTTTTTTATTTATTTATTTCTTTTTTACATAATTAAGAACATAATACATATTCACATGAATTATTGTTATAATTATCGTCTGATTTTTTATTTTTTCAAAATTATTTTTTTATGTACACCTACATACATATGTACATGTACATATGTATATCTCATTTTTTATTTTCTATTTTTCTTTTCTATACTTTATAATTTTCAAAGTAATCAGACATCATTATATTAATTTCTCAGTTTCATGCTATTTTGAAATTATAGCATTATTATTTTGTTAGCTATATGTTATACGAGTATTTTTTTATTATTCATTAATAAATGTTAATTACAACAGTACACATAAACAATATTATATAAACTTAATTACAATTGTTTGTGTTAAATTCCTTTGTTCAGTATATGGGGTTATGTTTTTTAGTTACAAATTTTAAATCCTCAGGATGCCTTTATTATTTTAAAAAAATAATTAAGGATTTCTTTTATGAAGAAAATAATGATAACGTAGTAAATATGTATATAATTTTTGTTTATTATCAAAATGAAAACGAAAAAAAAAAATTAATAAAGGTTCTAGGACACTCGTAGCAGTCCTAATGAAGATCCAATTGAACGCACTTTTTAATATTGAATTTAAATTTTATAATCAGAATACTTAGAGCTAATGTAAAATTTAATTAAGAAAAGGAGAAAGAAAAAATAATTAAATAATTAGCTATGTATGTATCATACACAAGTTTTTTTGTGTTTTCTTTTTTTTCTTCTTAAAAAGTTTGAGTTTCTTTCCTTTTCTCTATAGGTTAGCTGTAGGAATAAGTAGTCTTCTAGAAGGAGCTTCGTGTAAAATTTTGGATAGTTCGTACGAAGAACTTCGAATACCGATTTTGTCGGAATATTCAGTGGGTGCTTTCGCCGACATTTTCGAAAATTCGAAATTATTTTTCTAAAACTCAAAATTAATTTGTTTTTATTTATTATTATGTATTTTTTAAAAATTTCAAAAAGGATTTTTTTTTTGTAATAATTAAAAAAAAAAAAATACATATGTATATATGTACATACATATATGTCAAAAATTATTTTAAGTTATTTTTCAATTGTATTTAAATGATTACCAGTATTAGTTGTTTAAATGAAAATTAAAAATATTTATTTTTCGTATAGAAGAATACATGTAACGATAAAATAAACATTATTCATAAATTAACACCACCCATTTCTTATTGTTACAAAAATTTGAAAAAAAAAAAAAAACTTCATTATTATCGATTCAATTCTACGTCATTATTAAGTATACATACGAGTATACAAAGAACAATAATTAACACATCATGTACAGTTGAAAAATTCTAAATAAGAAATAAATATGTAATTAAAAAGTCTGCTCAGGTTTTTTCATTTATGAATTATATTTTTTTTTTTTCTTCAAAAATGATGAAATTTTAATTATTAAAAAATAAAAGAAAAATTAAATCAAGTAAACAACAAAAGAAATATGAATTTTCCACTTGATAAAATTATTTTTTCAGAAAATGATTGGTTTGAATAATGATGAAGATATAATGACGATAATGGTGTGTTTAATCTTTAATTACGTTTAAAAAAAGAAGAAAAGGAAAAGAATCAACAAAAAAATTTTTTTTGCGTGGAGCACGTATGTATGTATATTAAAAAATAATGAAGTCATTTGGAAAATTAATCAATTATGAAGAAAATATTTAAAAATAAAAAAGTTAAATCAAGGTAAAACGAATTTAGCTGCATAGTATATCATACTAAGAAGAAAAAAAACCAGCATGAACATTTTTTTTCTTGTTTTCCTTTGAAGACTATAACCTTAAACTATAAAAGAATTTCTAACATTTTTTTCAATATTTTCCATTAATTTTGTAAATTTCATATTTAACTGAATTGCAAAACATAAATTACTTACATAAAATCCTTTAAATTTTCATATTTATTGTTTTTTATCTCTGAAAGATTTTAATATTTAAAATTTCTTTAAAGCTTTCATTTTTACCTCAGTTATACATTCTGTGAAAAATGAGATAAATTACTTTTTCAAGGTTAAAGTTTCATGTTGTATCATTAATATCCTTTATTCACAATAAATAACCGCACATATACTCTTCTATTGAGGAAGAAGAACAATTAAATTTAAATAAAATAAACTAAGTAACAGACAAGAAATTTTCTTAAAAATTTCACTAAAGAAAAATTGAAACAATTTAAAAACAAAACAAAATCATCTTTTTAAATTTTTCTAACCTTCACAAAAAAAAAAAAACAAACAGAATCCTTAAAATTTTTCACCTGGTTTGTTGCTTTTCATTACTATAAAATATAAACACAATTAACAGTTGTATCAGATACATCCTATTTAAATTTATATGTATATGTACATATTTATTGTTTATATCCTGTTTTTTTTTTTACTTTTGAATGTACAAGAACAAAATAAATGTAAATATGTATCATATGTCCTTGAACTACAATATTATAATATACAGACGAAGGAAATATGATATTATGTATGTATGTAGTATATATCACGATACAAACAAATGTAGACTGGTATCTAATGGGATGATAATACAGTTAGTTCATAATTAATAGAGGTAAAATTGTAAATATGTATTCAAGGTTTTTGTTTTTCTTTTCATAATATTAGTGTTAGTCTATACTTTTATTTACATTTTTTTTTTTTTATATTTTATGTAAATGTTGTCCTTTTTTCTTGATTCCGATAATTTTTACTTCGATATTTTAAATGATTGACATATGTATATATACATATGTATGTTTGTGTGTATGTGATAAGTGTATGATTATGTGCGTAGGAAGAAGTTAAGTGGGTGAAAATAAATCATATATGTCTTACTACAATATATTGTAGGAGTAAGAAATAAACTAAAGCATTAGATTTACTTACAAATTTTAAACGGAATAAAGGTTAAGGTTATCAACTTATCAATTAGAAAATCATTTTAAAATTGCAAAAGAATAAATAAATAAATACCACACATTTTTATAGAATTGTAGGAAGATTTTCTTTGAAAAAATTAAATCATAATGAAAATGACTGTGTAGGTAATACATTTTAAAATAAAGATTTAATCCTGATTTTTTGAAATTATCAAAGATATGTATGTACACATGTCTGTGTATCTTTTATCTGTAATCTAAACAACAGGGTTTGTTTTTTTATTTTTTTAAGTCAAACTGTTTAAGGTTTAAGGTTCTGAAAAGGTTTTATATTAATATTCATAATTCAGGAGAATTTCAAAGATATCATTCATTTTTTAATAGTTAAGTGCTCTAATATATTTCAAATATTAAAAAATCTATAAAATTAGAAAAAGAAAAAATAAAATAAAATAAATAATGAGGAATGTCTAAATGTCGACATAGACCATTATTTCAAGTTCGACGTAAAATTATTGATTGATTTCTACTTTTAATTTTCAGTATTTCAACTTATTTTCCCTTTCTTACAATAAATTACATTTGTCATTTTTCTTTTAATAAAAAAAAAAACAAAAATACAATTTCAAAAAGGACATTTTCAATTATATTTGAATATTGATTTAGTTTTTATGTAATATACTTACATTATGTATACAAGTAATTTAAATTTGTATAATTTTTTTTATCAATTATTTTTAAAAATAATTTAAAATTTCAAAGAAAAATATAAAAAAAGGTAAGGAAAAATATCAATTTTCAAATTATCATTTAATTGAAAATACATTAAAATTCGAAAAAGAAAAACAAGGAAAATTAAAATCAATTGGATTATATTACACACTAAATACAAATTGAGTGTATGAATTTTAATATGTTTTATTTATTTTTTAATAAATTAATATTTGTTTTTGTTGTTTTTTTCTTTTTCATATTTTTATCAAAATTCATTTTATTTTTTTCTTTTGAATTATGAATAAAGTTATTGTTTTATTTTGTCGTTTGCATATAGGGTGTCTTTATTGATTTTGTAAAAAAAAACAAATTGTTAAATTGAAAAAGATGAATTTAATTGCGTATAATTTGGAAAATTTCATTGTTTTTTTTCACAGAAAAATACATGTAAATATATCGTCATCATTTTGAGGAAATTCACCAAGTCCAAATGATAATTTTGAGATAATGAACCTTTATTGTTCAGCTCAGTTTTAAAATGAATACTATAATATTTCAATTTGATATAATATGTATGTAATTTTTTATTTTAAATAACAAATCATTTCTGTTAGTTGGCGTCTCACAAAAATAAATTTGCAGTTTGAGCAATTTTTTTGGTTTATCTAACTAATTTTCCACAAAAATGGATAGTGAGTTTTCACAAGATGACCGATGTTATAGAGATTTTTGAAAAAAAAAAAAAAAAGCATCCATATAATCAAAAATAGTCAATATTTGATGAAAATTTGTATGTACATAATTGTATTTAAAAACTTCATGATAAATTTTCAAATTTCTTAAATGAAACATACTGTATATTTTACGTATAATTTATATTTATCAAAAGAAAATAAAATAAATTTATTCTATCATATCAATTTTTTATTTCATTTTTTGTGTTGATAAATAATTGGAATGACTAAAATTTATTAAAAAGTAAATTTATACATAAAAAACAATCATTTCACATTGAAAATATGTATATACAATAAAAATATTGTGCTACTAAAGGAATAACATTCTGTAACAAGAAATTGAAAACACAATTTAAATGAATGATGAGTTATTATGTTTGAATAATAAATTATTGATGATTTCAAGTTTTCCAGGTATACATATAACATATACCAGTACATTTAAATTGTTTCGTAAAATTTTTTGAAAATAAACAACAAGAAAGTTTCTTAAGATTATTACAAGAATAAATATTTTACGTTATTCAATACTAATATACATACATCAAAAATTTGTATTTTCATTTTGTTGAAGAAATATTTAAATCTCAGTTTTATATATTTTTTCTGAAAATATTTTCTATTCTTTACAAAAACATTTTGAAAACTAAGTTTTGAAAATTCTTCTACAAAGGATGAATAAAATATGAAAAAAAATATTTAATGTGTTTCCCGTATTCAGCCTAAAATATCCTACAATGACGTGTGTTCAAAATTTCAGGCAATTGTATAGAAAAATATGTAAGTCAAAGCTTTTCTGCAAAATTTGTGTATATTTTTTGGCGAGTGTATACTCTAGTTTATGTTTTTTTTTTCACATTTTAGTGTACATAAGTATGAGAAACAAGCATGGTAAACGTTTAGGTGAAGAAGAAATTGTTAAAAGGCGTGAATTAGTTGAACAAGAAAAAATAAAAAAGAATGACAAGTTTGTCAATGTCAATTATTTTTTTTTTTAAAATAATTTAAAATTAATGAGCAATTACAATACAAATCGATTATTCGTAGGAGTACGATATTGAAATTTCTTTATATTCTAAAAAGTAAGCTCTATTTGATTAAAATCCGTTCACTAGAATCTGAGTTGTGGCACTAAAAGCATAATAGCACCGACTTTCACGAAGGATCTTCTTTCAAATTTTATCCTTTAATCCTGAATATTGTACCTATGTATTACAAAAGCGTTCTATAGACAAAAAGATAAAAAGAAATTTATATATTCTTGTCTTCATTTTTACAATATAAATTATACACTCGCGACATTGTTTTTTTATTCAAGTGAAAAAAACTGTATATTGAGTTTTTTTTTATTTTTAATTTTAAAAAAAGCATAAATAAATACATATGTAGGTATGTACAACATAAAATTTTTATGATTTTCATATGCATTTCAAGACTTCATAAAAAATAAAAGCAACCTTCTTGTAGCTTGAATAAAGATTTTATTTTTCAATTTTTATCGGAATTTGTATATAAATTATAAAGAGATGTGCAGTCAAATGAAACATAACGAAATATGAAATATGTAATTTTTTGAAAAAATTGAAAAAATAAAGTTCGAAGAGTTTCCAGTTCAGAGGCCATATTTTAAAATGAAGAAAAGTCATTTCAAATATCATATACATATGTATGTATGTACATACATACATTATACATATGTATGTGAGTATATTTTTAGTGACAATCGATGTATGTATAGGATAATTTATTTTATGCCAAATGTATGTACGTTATCGTTTGTATTTTCAATTGCCTTCTAATTTGACGTGATATATGGGCTTTTCCGGTACCTATATATTTGAATTGAAAAAAAAAAAAACATGTTAAGAAATCAACATAGTTTTTTAGGAAAAAAGGAGAAAAAATATACGAGTACCTATGTAGTATTCTTTTGTGAAAAAAAAAATAAAATAAAAAATACAAAATTTCTTTTCAATTTAAACAACTTTGTGTTTTTCCTTCTACTTTTCACTCTTCAACAAGTTTAATACGTTGAAGGATAATGTAACTTTTGTATCACTTTGAAAAACTTCTTTTTTTTTTTTTTTGTTGTCTAATCTAAAAGTAAGTGAACTTTATGTACTTAAGTGTTAGTGTGTGTGTAATAAAGTTAAAATTTTAAGTTTTTTTTTTCATGTAGTTGCGGTATATACACATTAGTAAATTAATGATGTAGAAAAGTTTATAATATTTTAGTTTTAAAAGTATTAAAAAAAAAGAATATAAAATTTTTATATTGTAAAACGTCTTAGAGATACTTTGTGATATTGTATATTGATGTGGCATTAATAATAATTTTAAAAGTTACTTTATAAAGAAATTTTTTATAAATAAAATATATAACATGAAAAGTTGTAAAAATTTATATATGGGTAGAAAAAAAAACGTTATTTTGTATTTTGTTGCTACCTAGAAAAAAAAAATTAATTTTAAACTTTTTCAAAGTTTTTATTTCGATTTAATTCAATGTTACCAATGTTACTAATCATATATGTACTAGGTTACTTTAAAAAGTATGATATTTAGATTTTTTTAAAACGTTAATTATCTAAAAGGTTTAAAAAAATAGAGGTAAAATAGATAAGAAATCAAATAGATAAATTCAAGAGAGTTTTATTGAAAATTTAATTTTTTGGGTATTTTCAAAGGAACAAAAACTTTTACCATTTTTATATTTAAAATATTTTAAAACAAAAAAAATTTCTTTTTTTTTTCTTCTCAAGGTAAGTTTTCACTTATTGACACTGTGTCAAATATTTGACTGTGAAGTGCTAAATATTTTACCACAAGTGTTTGCACTACTTACTGCTTTGACAATAAAATATTTAACAAAACGCTGTGTTAAACAATATTTAAAACGAACGAACAAGGAAATTGACAAAAAATATACACGTTAGTAGAAACCTTTTGAAAACTTTTAAAAAAAGCTTTTTTCGTGAACAGTTATGTCTCTTCCAGATGTTTCAAATTTCACCAAGATCGCTCAATATACATATAACCTATCACCTATGACAATATAAGTTAGATAACTGCTCTGTGAATTTAGTTAGCTGTACAAGTATAATTTGTCTCCTATTCTAGTAGAAGTTCAGTGTGGACTTCTTTAGAAAGTTCGTGTGGAGAACTTCTGATAAAGCTTTTACCGAAAATCAGAAAGGAGCTTTTTCCAATAATTTCATTAAGTTGAAATTACATTTTCAAAAATTCAGAAAAAATTTTGGTTCTTTTGAAAAATCGAAAATATACCTATATTTTTTTAAATTTTAAAAGGTTTTTTTTTCGTTTTGAATTCGGGAAAAAAATATTGAAATATTATTTTTTTTTCAACAATTTCAAAAATAAATTATCGAGAAAAAGAAAAATTTATTAATTGGTTTTTTAATTTTCAATTTTTGTTTTTAAATTTCAGAATTATTTTTCTGTTTTTTTTTTCACTTCTAAACAATTTCTGTATAGTTTTTTACACGTATACAGGTCAAATTTTTTTCACGAAATTTCAATAAAAATTCTAAGAAATGCTAAGCTATTTAGAAAGTAATTTCATTACTTGATACGTAGAAGCTTCTTTTCATACGTCACTTTTCTTCGCAATTTTTCTTATATTGATTAATTTTTTCTGGTATCCAATTGCAAAAATAAAAGTGTTTTGCAGCTACTTTAATAAAGAAATTTAGTGCAGTTTGTGTTTTGACACGTGCTTTTTTTATACAAAAGAGAAACTTTTTGTGGTTGAAATATCGTGACTGGTCTATTAATTAAATTTCTCATCATAAATAAGTTTCACATAAATGCATTTGATATTACAGTTTTAACCACAATTCTTATTGAATTTATTATTCTCAATTTATCTGTTTAGAAATTTTATGAAGAAAATTTACGTGATAAAATTTCTTTTACTATAAAATAGTGGTAGTCTTAAAAAATATCCTTGATTTCACTTTTAAAATGTTAATAAAAAATTTATATTTTATAAGTTTAACTGTAAGTATTTAAATTTTTAATTTTAAATTACAAAACTTTTTTAGTTATAGTTATAAAATTCACGTTTTTCTTTTATAATTTTGTAATAAAAGAAAGTGTTTTTTAAAAATTTTTAAACTCATATCAAAACAATCATGATATTTTTTTAAGACCTGATTTTAAAATCGTAAAATAAAAGCCATTTTTTTTTATTTTTACCTTATGAGTTTCAATTTATTTTCATTGGACATAAAGATTTTTTCTTCTGGTTTTCTTCTTATTCAACAGAAAAACTAAAAAAAAAAATATTCAGAAATTTTGTCATGTTTACAAAATGTAAGCGAATAAAATTTATTTTCTGAAAAATCTTAAGTATCATACAAACAAGAGTACTATGTTTTTATCAGAAAATTAAGGTTTTTTCTTGTATTTATATTTATTGTATCCTGTATCAATGTATGAACTATATTTTTTTTTTTTGTTAAAAAATCTTCAGGAATACTGATATGTTTTTTTTGTTGTTTTATTTGCTTGTTATCTACGTGACTAACATTAATTCACTTCTGGTTCAATATGTCTTTAATTTACACAAGATCAGATCCTTTTCTTATTTTCTTTCAGTTTTTTCTGTTAAATTGATACGTGAATGTGAGTAATTGTAATTTATTGGATCATGTTTTTACGTCGCACATAAAAATAAAAGCATTTTAGACATCTTATTTTTTAAATTTATAATGTAGTGGAAAGGTCATGAAATAAATGATTTTTTGTTATTTGTGGTTTTTTAAGTTAACAAAATGTTTTGTTTTTTCATCAAAGAACCTATTGTTTATTCCTTTATTACTTCATAAATTTCACTTTGACTATCGAAGGCAAAATTTTTGATTTTTTTTTCCCATCTTCTTTTTATAAATGAGGAGAAAAAAAGTGCAATTTACTAAAGTAAATTATGCAACAGTATAATAAATTTTACCTTTTTTTTTTAAATAATTTAATTTCTGGAAAAAAAAGTGAAATCAATATATTTTCCAAGTACAAGGTAACATTCATTTAGTTATTCAAGGCTAATGAGACCTTCGAAGTTATTTTTTGTCTCGCTTTAAAATCCTTTTTTTTTTTTTTTTTTTTTAATATTTAATCATTAAAAAATTACACATGAAAAAAAAAACATTAGAAGTAAAGTTTGATTTTGAAAATAATTTTTTCTTGCGATAAAATATCAGGATATCATAATAGTAATTAAGGATTTTCTTAATTATAACAATAATAATCATTATATCTGAGCATTTAATTATTTTCTATTATTGCGAGGAATTTGAACAAAAAACCAATGAGTAGATAGCATATTATCCTCATATCCTAATTATTAAGATTCTTTCATAATAATTAAGCTAAAGTCTATAGGTATATTCCTCCAGGAATTACTTTACTTTTACTGTATTATATTCAGTCCTATTATTTCCCGGACAGGCGCTGTTAACGAGCTGTTGCTTCAATATAATAAAGGCATAATAAAATAACAAGTACATACATACATACTTATGTACAATATATGCATCCTTTTAAGTATATTAGACCTTGTATTCAATGTGAAGCTTTCTTTAACAGTAAAAAAAGAGTTTTTTTTTTTTTTTTTTATAGTTCATAAAGAATTAAATTTTAACAAAGAAAGAAAATTTTAAGAGAATGTAAATGTATTCTAAAAAAGTATATGAATTTCAAACTTATGTATATTTTTTTCTTCTGCTTTTTAATTTCTACAGGAAAAAAATTCATTAAAATAGAAATCCCTCAAGCTATTTTTTTTTTTATGAAAAACTAGTATTTTATAGAAAAATATTTTTAGTTCAGTGAATTGAAAACAAAAAATTATTAATTAATTTCAATTTATAATTTAAAAGAATTATGAAAAATCACTTATAAGAAAAATATCTTGAAAATTAATTGTTAGAAGGATCATGTCCTTTTTCTTTCTATAGAAAAAGCACTTTGAAAATTTGTAGCATTTTAAAAGATTTTATTTTCTTTCATGTAGAATTTTGATACTGTTTTCATGTAATTTATAAAAATTTTAATTAATTATGTTTTTAAATTTTCTAAATTAAAAATATAAAAAAATATATAGGTACATATTGAGTATAAGAAAAAAATTTGTACGAGTTTTTGTTAAATTATAAGTCTGATAAATTCGAGAATTATCATAACTATGATTTCAATATTTTTAAAACTGATAAAAAAACATGAGGAAAAAAAAATTCTTGAAGAAAAAATATACAAAATTCTAAAGAGTAGAATTTCAATGTTATTTATTTTGTGCGTACATATACATATATAGTATACATACTGGGTCGACAAAAAAGGAATTAATTTGAAAAATATCAACTTTTTTTTATATGGAAATTATAATACAATTGTTAAATTATTTTCAGGTATTTTCAAAAGTACAAAGTGGTTGAAAAAATTGTGTCTATACCAAGAAAAAAACATACTTTTTACGCATCCTTAAATTTTAAACTTAAATTCTTAAATGAATTAAAAACAATATTAATTTAAAGTTAATTATTTTATTTTATTTTTTTAAATGTAATTAATTTTATATACCTACCATTTAGATAGTAATTATATCTGTTTATTAATCACATCGAATTTGTTTTTGTATGATGTATAAACAAGTAAATATTTATCAGAAATTAAAAGTATCAACATTTAAGTAAAGTAATTGATAATTACGTATTTATTTTAATATTGTTTTGAAATTGATATTAATTTTTTTCTTTCTTGTTTTTACAAAAGTTTTCGGGGATGATATTAAATTACTTTTTCAAATACAATCAATTTATAATAACTGGAAATAAAGTAAACATAAACATAATTACAATTTGTTAATTTAATTGGTTTGGAATACTTTTCTTTCTAAATTTTTGTTTCAATTATTCTTTTTTTTTAAACTGTATCACAATTGAAAATTTTTATATTAAATATTATTTTTTTTTTTCAAATTTTCAGCTTCATGAAGTGTAAAAACTGAAATCACACACATTAACACACACACAATAAAACACAATTATTTTATGCAATAGAAAAATTAAAAGTGCAAAAAAAAAAAAAAAAAATTAAGTATGCATAAATTTTATTTTTATTTTAATAAACACTTTTGAATATCTTATATCCTTGCATTATTTACCGTTTATTTAAGTGAATATAACAACTTTAATTTAAATTTACTTTTTTTTTTTGTTTTAAAATTTTACACTACTGCACTTCTTGTTTTTTTTTTTTTTTGTTAACCGGTGGCAATTAAAAATAAGAAAAAATAAATATGAAAATATAATTTCTTTCATGAACAATGTAATGTTTTAATTATTTAATTTTATTTAATGGAAAAAGAGGATTACATACTAGTATATTTTTTCTACTTATTTATTTTTTTTAATGAAAATATCTTTATATATATTAAACAAATTATTTATTTAAAAATTGAACAAGATAGGGATTAAGATAATATTTTACTAATATAGTGAATCCTTCAGTGTTTTATATTCGGCATTAAAAAATAATGTTTTTATCTACCGTTAATACCTAAATAAGATATAAATAGATAATAACGTGCAGTATATCAATTTTAAACTATGATATATGTATTTTTAGCTTTAAAGAGGAAAAAAGGAAAGAAAAAAGCAAAAAAAAAAACATATCAGATACCTAATTTATTATGTATATCAGTAAATACTTTTTATTTTGAAAATAATTTTATTTTCATGTGATGTTATCCTTTTATAAAAATCATTATATTTCTTCAAATGTGAAGTAATAAATAATTTGCTGTTGGAAATTCTTAATTAGTTAATTCATTTGAAACCGCAGAAAAAAAACAACCCTTTATTTTTATAATCTTTTTTCTGTGCGTATTTCATTTTGTTTCCTGTTTTTGTAGATTTAATTTTTTGTATCTAATTTAGTGACAAAAAAAAACAAAAATGAAATAAAACGAAAATCCAATATACCGCGTCACTACATACATCGAACACTACATCCGCTATTCTCAAGTTAACGCAACAAACTGTTCTAGGAGCCGATTAAACTGAAAAAAAAAAAATTATTAAAAGCTTTTTTAAACTTAATAAAAAATAAAATAAAGGAAAGAAAAACTTTTCCAATTTTTTTTTTGATGACTTTTTTCACATTGAACATTGTCAATGTTACTTGATTCGTTGCATTTTAGAGCTTTCTGGCTAGGTGCAATAAATTTATATAGTACAAGAAAAATAAAGATAGTTAAGCTTTTTTGAAGTATGTACAATATTCGTTAAACGATCCATCAAGTCGGCACTATGTACTTTATTCCTTTGCAGAAGATGTTATATCCTGGCATTAGCATCACCATATAACTGTAAAAAAAAAAAAACAAGAAGGAATTTTGTAAGCTATGCGCAAGCTTCACGAATTGAATATACAACATTTTAAAAGCAGATACTGGATGTATAAACAGCTTTTTCTTGTGATGGTGAAATTATGCATTATTAATTTGAATGCAAGAAAATGTGCACGTAAATATTTTTTAAAAAAAAAATGTATATAGGCATGAAATATTATACAAGGATAATATAGTGACGAAGATCATATTCAAATAAAATTGCATTTTCGAGTGTACACAATGGCACAGATATAATATACAAGAAAAAATAAAATCAAAAAAAAGAAAAATGATGTTTTTTAGAAAATATTATACGATATAGTTTAGCCAACAATTTTTCTTTTTTATTTTTTTTTTTTTTTTTGAATAAAGGATATACGTCTGATGCAAGTACAAAAAGTATGGTTTTTTTAAAAAAAATATATTTTATGGGTATATTTGTTTTTATCCTTTTTTCTTTTTTTTTTTTTTAGTTTCATGCTTATTCATGTTTATTCTCAGTTCCTAATTAAGAAGCTTATAAAAACCTTTCCTTGATGTTTTTTTTTCATTTAGAAAAATATTTCAAAAATTTAGGTGTCATACGAGTATTTTAACAATTTCTTTATTCTTTTGTTTTCATTTTCAAAATTTATAATTGATCATTTTGTACAGTTACCAATTGAAAATGTGAAATCAAACGGAATTAATGATAAAGTTTAGTAAAATAGTGAAGTGAATTTGAAAAAGAATATATATTTTTTTTTTCAATTAAAAACTAATGTTTTTATTCCATCTTTAAATTACGAAGCACAAGTTGGTAATGAATTTCAATACATCTGTGTGTTTATACACTTTAAACATATACTGGAACATTTTAGTTTATGAAAGAATGTATAAAATATGTACATAGGCAGAACATTGATTGGTAATTCTAAAAAAAAAATTCCCTATGGATAAATTCTCTATTTTTGTGAGAATTTTAATTACACGAAAATTGTTAGATCTAAATTTTCTCAAATTTCTGATACGAAGCAAATTTGAGAATTTAAGGATTTTTTTTTTATCCCATAACTCAAGTTCTAGTAAACAAATTTCAACTAAATAAAACTTTTAATTTTAGATAACTATTTAGGAAAAGCTTTTTTGTTATAAAACAATTACATATAATACACTACGTGATGTTAATTCTTATATACATACTTCTTGGTCCTAATAAGTACTTTCATCAGACACTTTTATTTGTTTTGAATTACTTTTTCCAATTTTGGATGGAAAGAAGTTCAAAGGTATCACATAGTTGGAAGTCATTATCTCCATTGATACGTAAATTACGTTTTATTAAAAAAAAAAAAAAAAAAAAAAAAAAAACGAATTTTAGTAAAATTTTCAAAATGCAAAATAAATTTTATTTTTTAATTACATATATTATTTATCCTATATGTACTTTTTTTTCATAAATTCTTCTCTCCTCCTGTGTTTTTTTTTCCTTATTTCCTTTTATAACCTTTTATAAAAATTGAACTATGTTTTCTCAAATTTTTGTGTTTTTTTATTTCTTTTTTTAATTCGATAAGGGAAGTTTGAGTGACGTACATGTATAAATTGTTAATTCGAAGAACATCCTCAAAGATAAATTTTAAATAAATACATATGTATAAATTTTTGCTGACATACACATTTGAAATTTTGATAGTATAATGATGAATCATAATCTTTGCGTTTATCATTCATGATATTTTTAGTTTGAAGCAATTGAAGATATTTTAAAGATATTAAAAAACAAATTGAAAAAAGAAAAAAGGTAATGTCAGTTCACATTATCCCACTTTAATGAATTCTCTGTTTTTTGTTTTTCCTATTTGGAAAAAAAATTTATATCATGAAAAGGAAATGAAAAGAAAAAGGAAAAAGTGAGAAAAAAGGATATATGAAAAAAATGAATGTAATTAATTATATCAAGGTTTAAATATTTGAATGAGATTGAAGTTTTATCTTTTTTTATTTTTTTTTCTTATATTTTTTGTTGAGTGTACATAATCTTTTCTTTATTTTTATCCTCTTTTCAATAAATTGACGTAATCTGAGATCTTAGAATTTTTATCTGGTATATGCAACATAAAAACATATATGCAGAAATATATATAATATACGGATTTATAAAAATAGTTAATGAATACACAACACGTATAGATATTATATTCATCATATATAGAAAAAATATTTTTATATCTTTTGATTTCTATAATAAAAAAAAAAAGAATTAAATTAGAAAATCATAAATGTATAAATACAAGTATGTACACAAAGAATATTTAAATCAGATCTAGGAGAATTATGTGAAACAAAAAAAATAATAAATACATAAAAGATAAGAAAATATAATAATAATATGTTGAGTTTTTCTATTACGTAATACAGACAAACTCATTATCACAGTACACTATATATTCATATTTATTTCCAACATCCTTGCACTTATTATTTGTTCTGTTTGCACACATCTATTCACATAAATATGTATAAGATTTAACATCGAAGATTTTTAAATATTTCAACTTACAATTCTAATTAAATTCTTATTATTTTTGCTTTATTTTTCTTTTATTATTCTAAGGACATGTAGATAAGTAGACAAAAGGAAATATCAACTATTTTTTTCTTTTAATTTTTAAAATTATTAAGTACAATATAAATATGATAATTTGTATCTCTTTAATACAATTGTTGGTTACCGAACCCAAAAATAAGGTAAATTGATTATTATCTTTCACGAAGGTATTTTATTAAATGTTAATTTCATATATGTAGATTTATCTGGGATGAATATACGTAAAATACAGTATGTATCATCATAGATGATTTTATCAACGTAGGCATTTCAATGAAAAATTTCATTCTTAAAAGGTATGTAAACCTTCATTTACCTTGACACAATTTTGCACAATGCACATTTATATTTTTGTATGAATCTTCCAATATACTATATATGTACATAGTATAAGGTATTTTAAAATTAAAGCTAATACTGCAAGAATTTTAATTTAAAAAAAAATTTATTTTGAAAATTTGCAAATTATACGTTAAATTAAGGATAATATGAAATAAGACAAGAAAATGAATTTCGGGTTTTAATATTTTTGAAAAAATTATAAAAAAGAAAGATGCATCTTCGAATAGTTTAAAGTTTTTTTTTTTCATAAAAAATAAAATTTTTTAAAAAGCATGACAAAAATATTTTCATTTATTAAAAATTTTTGAAAGACACAATCTTTTCGAATCAGAAATTTTTAAGTTAGTTTTTTTTTCTTTTCATCCTTAAAAAGACATTTTCGCCTATTAAATATTCTTGAAATTAAAAAGCACTTAGTAAGTTTTTTTTGTACAAAAAATAAAAAGTTTAAAATTAAAAATGACAGTGAAAAAGTATAATTACATTATAAAAAAATGTTATAAGTAGGTTTTACGTAATAAAATATTAATATATGTAGTGTGTTGAAAATTTTAAAGGTGTGTCTGAGTCTTTATTTAAATTATTTTAAAAAAACTATAGGAGTATGATTTTGTGATTATAGAAAGATGACATTCGTTTATGTTAAAATTTGAAGAAGATTGATTGCTCGCTCCTAAGAAAAGATTTTAAAGATTTTTTTTTTTTTTTTTTTTTTAAATTACTAAATAATAAATAATAGGTGGCTGTTTAAATATTAAATTCAAAGACTTAAGAATTGGATGATATCAAAGAAATGAAATAGAAACAATAGGTAGTAGATAGAATGAAACCGTTAATTATTTTATCGATGATTCAATTCCTGTAAAAGGAAATTTTTGAGAAATTCTTAAAGCTTAAAAAATAGAAAAAAATGTATGTTTTATATACAACAGGCGTATAATTCAGAAACTAGAAATTCCCTAGTTCTGTACTTTTAAAATTCACAATACTAGAATATCACTAGTTTGTAAATAATTGTAGTATTATTAGTACTAGAAAAACACTAGCTCTAATAATTGATTTTATTGAATATTTTCCTCTTTATATACAAAATTTAGTTCAATACAAAAAAAAACAACAAATTAATACAATTATTCTAGAAAAAAATAATAAAATTCATACAATTATCAAAATAATAATAATAATATCCATAAGATGCAACATAAGCAAATTTTGCAGGTGAATGAATTATGTGCTATACATAACTTATTACCTTGAACTTAGTTATTTCTTACAATAAATAAAAAAATCCTAAATCTGCATATTAATTGTCAATGAGTTTAGGTAATTATGAATTTAATTATTATTATGAATAAAATAATATATCTTTTAAATAAGGTAATTTTAATAACGTGTCTTAACATATGTATTATTTCATTTTTGTAAGTATTCAATAGCAGTATCTATTCAAATTTGGAGATTTAACTGCCTAAATCTTAAATTTATATGTTAATATTGTACATACATATGTACATATGTATGTACTGTACATACATGCTTTGAATTGTATAGTATTACACATATTACAGAAATTAGGTAATTTATTAGGTGTTAATGGTTTTATTTTGATACAAATGATTACAATTTATTTTCACAATAAATTCGATTTAGAAAAATAAACAAAACTATGTTCAAATACATACATTATCATATCAATTTATTGATAAATTATTCAATTTATTTTTTCACATCATCGGCTAATTCTTGAATAAATTTATACTTTATAAATAGGTCATGTGTGAAAATTATATACAAACTAAAAGCATGAAATTCTATTGTTAAGTTATATAATTTTCGTATCTGTTTATATATGCTAATTCCTAATTCGTGTTTTATTAAACTTTTTTTTGTTGTTTCTATTTAAACTTTCACACATTTGTTAATCAAACATTATATGAAATTTCCTTTAAAAATTTTCTTTCTTCTTGGTATAACGTTCTAGTTTTTCCTATTATTTATTTCTTTTCACATTTTTCTTACACTTTGTGTGTGTTTTTTTTTTTACCTCTTTGAAATTAGTTAAACGTGCCATTAATTGCCGCACCCTTTTAAGTAATAAAATATATCATGCAACCATATGAAAAGAAAAAAAAAATTAGGAGTATCTACATATAAATGAGATATGAAATAGTAACATATAAAGTTAGCTAAAATGAAATACAATATTATTAACTAAAAAAACATATTTAAAATACATACAAAAATTTAAAGTTTACAAACACACATACATATTTCTAAAATATTTCACCTTAAAATAATTGTTTTTTTTTTGTTTTCTGATGAAAAGTTCATATTACATACATGCACATAGCACGTGTCAAATTTTTGACATATTTATAAAATATTCTTGTTAACATTTTTATTTGATTTTTTAAAGAAAAAAAACAAGTAGAAAAACCAATTATTTTTAAGTAAAAAAAAACTGATAGTGTACATGTAAAATTTCTTCGTTATTAGAATGATTTTCTTAACAATATACTAATTTGTTTAGGTACATGAAAACATAAAATGAAAAATTAATTTGAATGATAATAAATGTCAACATTTCATATTGTGAAATTCATTAGAAATCTCGTGACCTGTAACCAACCGCAAAGAAAAAAGAAATATCGTAAAAGAATGGCGTAAAAAAAAAAAGGAAAAAAAAAACCTTTTAAATGATCTTAGAAAATTATTTAATATCTTCAAATCACGAAATGTTGTAAAAGATTATTAATAATGAAATTCAGTGTAAAGTACCTAATCATTTGATTAATTGAAAAATGACTACGTTTTGTGCAAAAGAACTGAAAAACAAAAATCCATCATACATGACAAGAAGCTATAAGAATTTTATGATTTAAAAGCATAACAATTTTGACTTTCTACCAAAAGTACATTTCTTGGTTATTTATTTTTATTGTAATTAATTCACATGAGGTGGTGTGTAAAAAATTACAATTTTGGAAAGGAAAGTGAACTTAGGAAGATCTTTGGCATTCAACTTACTCGAAAAATAAAAAAAATAATAGGTAATGTTACTGTATAATACGGGGTAAATATTGGCAAAGGTTTAATAGATCTCGACAAATATTATTTAATTTTTCTATTGGTACACACCCTCTACATTCGTTTTTGTGGGTATTGGTATCAACTGAAAAAGGATAAAAATATTTGTCGAGACGTACAAAATTCAATTTATGTAGTTTTCGGAACTTGTGTCGAAGAAGATACATTTTGTACATATAGGTAGTTTTTCAAGTTGATAATGTTAATAAAAGATTGTTATTGTCGGTTTCTGGAACTTCCTATAGGCTCTGATGTGTAACCTTCGTGTATTGGTATTCCTAGAAACTTGCAATTCTGAACAGTTTACCGTTTTTTTTTAAATATTATATTTTATTTCTATTGAATACAACTTTTTGTTGTTAGTATTAATTTAATGCTCTAATTATCTAAAAGCATTATGATATCTAAACCTCAAAAGTAAAACTGATTTTATAATGAAAGAAAAAAAAATTTAATAAAGAAATCCATGATAAGAGAATATTTTGCCATTCAATGTCATAAAAATCGTCATCATCATACCATTTATTATAAAAAAAATTTTTCTGTCGTCACGATACCTGCTCAAGCAAGATCTTCATAATTTTTCATTGCTGATGGGCGCTGTGGCCTGTGGGTGCCATATAAACGCGATCGATCGCTTTTGGTTTTAATTTGATAGAAAAGTGCAGAAATATCTATCTTTCATGTTCATACATAAGGGGAAAAAAAAATCTTTTAAATTTTTTCTTTAATAAATAAAGGGGAATTAAATATGCTCTTTTTAAAGTTTTTGTATCTATATCATGCGAGAGAAACTTAATTTAATATTGAAATCCCCACTTTTTATAAAATCCCTGCCAATTTTGAACCCCACAAAGGAATTGCCGAGGGTTCATATAAAAGTCAGAAATTCCGATATTCTCTTTTGCGTTCATTGGAAGTCGGTTTTTCATATCCGACTAATATTATATACTGTTGCAATTATATTTTATTATAATTGTTGTAATTTGTTTTTTTTTTTTTTTTAAATATATATTTTCAATTTTTCGTTATTACAACAACAGTAACAAATTGGAAAAAAAAAATTCTTGTACGTGATTGTTTTTTTTTTCTTAAAAATTTATTTTTTTTTTATTTTACTTTACCTTAAAGTTTTGTTATTTAAATCGCCTTTTTTGCCGTTTTACATGATTAAAAATAAATTTTTTTTACATTTTAAAAGGTGAAACAAGAAAACAAGAATTTTACATAAATTTTATTTTTCTTTCTTTTTTTTTTATAGAAAGTGAATGCAGAATTAAATCTTTATTTAAAATTATAAAAATTTCAACAGTATCTTATAATTGAAGTAAAAAGAAAAAAATTAAATAGTGATTTATAAATAATTAACGAATTACCACGAGACTAATATCAAAAAGGATTACACCATCAAATTAGACTTAAAAAAAAAAAAAACACAGACACCTTTTACTTTTTTTTTTTTTGTACAACGGATTTCTTAATATTCAATTGAACTTTAATTGTGTAGGGGGACAATAAAAAAAAATATTCATAAATTTTTTTAATAGTTTATTATTTAACAAAATGGCGAAAATATTTATTATTTTTGCCATTGTTAGTATTGCAACAACAACAGGTAAGTGTTTTATAACAAGACATATTTATTTTTATTTTTATTTTTGTAATATTAAAATTTATTTTTTAAGTGCATAATATTTATATTATACTTTTTTTTTTTTTTCTGGAATGGAATGAATGCGTGAAAGTGTATCCAATGGAATTTATTTTGAAGAAAAATTGTTAATTTGTAATTTTGTTAAAAGTTAAATATTTTTCACATTTTTAAGTGCATAGGAAAGTTAAAAAAAAAAAAAAACAAATATAAAAGAATAAAATAAAGGTGTACATATAAAATATTCAGGCTATGAGAAAGATGTTTGGAGACATGTACAAGCAAGTGAAGTATTAGAAAACCAGTTTGTTACTTTTTTTTTTTTTAAGATGAAAAAATAAAAGGTGGAATGTAATTATGTCCTCATTTTGGCTTTCAAATGATTGTAAAATGTTTAGTTTGAAAAATAGAATAACAAAATTTTAAAAATTCGAAATTTTCAAAAATCATTTTTAAGAGAATTCAAAAATATTTAGAATTACAGAATTATTATTTTTTTTTAAAGGTTTACTCCAGTGATTTAGTAAAATCAAATAAAAATTTTTTAGTAAGCAAATTAAAATTTTAGACTGGAATTCAGGAATTCATAAATATTTTCAAGTGGGAGAAATGCTTAACAGCAATATTAAAGGGGGATTTTTCAAAAATGTCAACAATTTTATATAATTTGAAAACATATCAATAGGACCAACAGTAAATACTCATGAAGAGAAGTCTTGAAATTATTTTTCTACATTTCTGAGAATCTTTTGCCTAAATGGCTCAGTATCATTTTTTGCATTTTCTAGAAAATTCTAGAGAAATGTATGCATTTATCAATGAAATCATTGAAATGACATTCTTTTTGACATTTTTAAAATAATATTTCAAAATAAAATATAAATTAAATAAATATTTTAACCTTTAAAACTTTTTGAAGAAACAATCATAAATTATCATGCAAAAAATATAATAATTAAACTTTACCGTTAACGTCAGAGAACTTTATTTATAATTATTATTTGATATGTTGTTGAATAAAAAAGCAAAATACAATACATTACATTACATGACCTTTTTTAGTATTTTAGATATGTTGCAATATTAAATTGTCTTTTCCATCTTGTTTCATATATTTTTTCATCATCGTCATCATCACCATCGCCATGGTAATTTTCAACTTTTGAAGCAGTAATTTTAATTTCATACATCTTATAATTTAAAAATCAGAGAAAAAAAAATACTATAGGTATATGCATTTGCATTTTAACTAAATAATAATTTTTTAATCAAAATACGAATAATCTCTTGAGGATACGATGTGCAATATTTGTATCTTTTCTTTCTTTGAAAATAAATGATGCTGATGATGTTAATAAAGTGCAAAAGTTACAAATATGGCTTTTTTTTAGATTGAAATTCAAAGATTTATATCTTTTTGTTGATATGTATGTACATATGTACCTATATGATCTAGTACCCAATAAAGTAAAATATCATCAACAAAACCATATCGTTCACATAAAATTATTTAAAAAAGAAAAAAAGATATTCGATTACATTATTAGTTATATTGGATGTTGTATTTCATGAAAACATAGAAAAAAAAATAATAAAATATCTTTTA
Source organism: Bombylius discolor (assembly GCA_939192795.1). Lineage (NCBI taxonomy): Eukaryota > Metazoa > Arthropoda > Insecta > Diptera > Bombyliidae > Bombylius > Bombylius discolor. The sequence goes on along the minus strand of OW584241.1, from coordinate 11,633,343 downwards.
CCTATTTTTTTGTATCTACAGTCTGTCGTCAATCTAATCACACCATTTATTACTATGCTATGCCGAGGGCAAGGCAAGTAAGACATACATATGTACATATAAACATATATTATATTCGTTTAAGAGTTTAATAATATAATAATTATTGTATTGTAAACTATTGTACTTTATTTAGTATAAATCGTGAAAGGTGCATTTTTCATATACATATGCAGTAGGTGAAATCTTTTTTTTTTTTAAATAACGGGTGTATATCAGAATTAATTATTTTGTCATACGAGATAAACTTTTGTTTTTAAATGAAAGAAGAGACACAGTAAGAAAGATTATAGTCTTATTGATATACTGTAAAAAAAAAAAAAAAAAACAAACATATCCTGCATATAGTTGCTCTAGCTAATCCTTAAATTTTAATGAATAAATTAAAATTTAAAACATGTAAATAAATTCTTAATTATTTTTAAATTTTAAAACACCCTTTATAACTTTTGTTTCATATCATGTCAATCACACATATGTATGGTATACACATATTAATATGTGTGATAATATCTTTTGACTTTTATCGAACTTCACCTGGTAAAGATATTCCATCAGAAGATATATTATTTGTATAACAATAATTTTAACATTCACAAATCACATCATAAAAAATATATATATGTATATTGTTTTTTAATTGTACAGTTAGAAATCGTGAGTATTTAGAAGTTATTTCATGCTTCAATAATTAATTATTACTTATAAAAATTTGCAATTTATATATTGTTGGTACATATTTCTTATTAGTAATGCATTGTATATTGTTACAAATGAAGTGTATCTAAACTCGACTGCAAAATCTTTTTTCTATTTTATTTTTCTACATTTTTTTGTAATTTGTTTTTTATTTTTCATGGGCAAAAATATTACAATAAAAATGTATTTGATCGATATAAGTAACTTCCTATTCAAAAGATTAATGGAGTGAAGTAATATAAAATGTAAATACATATGTACATAAATAAATACCATCGCATTGTATATTGTTGAGTTATTATACAGGTAATTTTTACCACATTATTATTATTCATACGTTATGTATTAAAAGAAAAATTTTTTCAAGATATTTTAATATACATATGATAAATGTTGTACAGGAAATTTTATGAAAATTATCTAGAATTTCGAGATTAATTCCGAAATATTTTTTCAATATAATAATGTACACATGTTATTTGATGGTTGCGATTTTGATAGAGTGGGTGGGTGTGCCATGACACCCATATCATACATATACAATAAGTCAGCTTTTGTTTTTTTCAATATTATTTTTATATTGCATGCTAAAAGCAAGTTTAGGTGTCTTAAGCTTCACCTACTTGCCAGTAACAAACTATTTAGGCAATCATTGTAAATAAGTGAAACTACCTGTAACAAAAATACATACATGTATACATCACATATTTTCGTTTTTTTTTCTTTTTTTTTTCTTCTTTTTATAATATAATAAAGTCTGAATGGGTCTTATGAATGTGGCGACATAAATGCTTTAGGCTATAAAACAAAATAACTGCATAAGAAGTATTTTATTCATTCACTGTAGAAATTGAGGGAGGTTTCATACAAAAAAAGATGCTATTTTACTGCATTTTTGTTTGTTTTTTTTTATTTTTTTAAATTCATTATAGTCACAATAGATATTTTCGATGTTCTATACTCTCTATCTATATATTATGTAGATATAATTTGTAAAGTAGTTGAATTAATAATTGGAATGTGGCTTTGTTGTCGTCGTTGTCGTCATTGTCGTTGTTGTCATTCAATTATATAAATTAAACTTTATGTACCTGTTATTATTTTATTTTTTTTATTTGAATATTTTTTTTTGTGAAATACATCACAAAACTTAAGAATGTTTCATTTGAAAATTTAAAATCAAATTAGATTGTCTTAAAATAAAATTGTTTATTTCGCATGCGAGATATAAAACACGTATAGAAAAGTATATCTTTTATTATGTTTCTTTTTTTAATTCAATTAATCTTCAAATTATCTTTTTGTTTTGAGATTTTCCTTTTCATTTATTTATTTAATTAACCTTTAGCTTGTGTGATTATTTTGAAAGTTTTCATGATATGTGACTTTATTGAAATGAAAATTATAAATCTTCATTATCCTTTGTCAAAGTAAAATAACTAATGACTTCAATTTTTTTTTTTCTTTTATTTTACAGTTTCTGCAATTCGTATTAAAAGACAAGCAGATGATACACCAAAAAAAGAAGAATCCTTTGAACAGGAATTATGTAAAGATAAAGATGCTGGTGAATGGTTTAGATTGGTAGCTGGTGAAGGTGATAATTGTCGTGATGTAATCCAATGTACATCATCGGTAAATATGATTATTATTATTATTTTTTTTTTTAGATTTTTTAATTAATATCTTTGGAATTATATTTAAAAAAAAAAAATACTACATTATATGAAGTAAGCATATGTCACAATTTTTTCTGTTTCTGTGGTTTCATATGCCCTTGAAATATGAAATTCATTATATACAATAAATAAGTAATGTATGTATTAAATTGACAGAAAATATTTAAGAAATACAAAAATCATATTTTTTTTTTTTAAAAATGCAATAAACATTAATTATAGTTTTTCTGTCTTTTTGTTTTTCTGTCTTTTTTAATATAAAAAAAAAATTTCCTTTTTTTTTTTTTTTTTTCAATTTTCAGGGTCTTCAAGCTATACGTTGTCCAGCTGGTTTGTTTTTCGATATTGAAAAACAAACATGTGATTGGAAGGATTCTGTAAAAAATTGTAAAACAAAAAATAAAGAAAGGAAGGTGAAACCACTTTTACATACTGATGAACCATTATGTCAAGATGGTTTCTTAGCATGTGGTGATGGTAATTGTATTGAACGTGGTCTATTTTGTAATGGTGAAAAAGATTGTTCAGATGGATCTGATGAAAATTCTTGTGGTAAGTATATTTTACAATTATTTTTTTTAAATATTTATTTTAACATTATTGTTAAAGATATTTAATTAAAATTGAATTTTAACAAATCCAATATTTAAATTGAAAATATTTTACCCACAAAAAAAAGAAAGAAGAAGAAGTTTTTTATTCATAATTCAAGTTCAAAAATTCTTTTTATGAAAAATGGAAATTTTTTTAATTGCATTTTTTTTAAAAGAAAAAAATTATAATATTAATTAATAGGAAATTACACACATAATTAAGATAATTTAATGGATTCATTAAAAATTCAATGGCAAATGCATGATATGTAGTTGTTGCGGCTTCAAGTTTTTGAATACATATATTCAACATTTTAATTATCTCAGCTTTTGTTTTTTGTTTAAAAGACAGATTAAAATCAATGATAAAATATCTTTCTTTTTTTTTTTCTGCTACATTTAAAAAAAAAAATTTTCATAGAAAAATATTAAATTCTGTTTATATATTTTTAGCGTTTATTTAAATTTGAATATTTTATTATTTTAATAGATCCATATTATAATTATTGTATACTAATTATTAATAATTTATTTTCAATTTATTATATTTTTGTTCTGATTTTATTGTTCTAATATTTCCGTATATATTGAAAATTAAATAAAACCACAATTTTTGCATACATAACATTGATTTATTTATAATTCATAATAAACGTTTACGTGTGCGTTTTGTGATAATATCACAATATATTATCTAATATTGAAAAAAAAAAGAAAACAACAAAATCTTAAATAACCAGTTAAACAATATCTTCTATTATCGCATAATTTATAAAACTATATTTAAAGTTTATATAACTTTTTTTTTATTTATATTGAAAAAAAAAAAAAACACATTAAATAATATAATCCCGGATCCGCTATTTTAAATATTTTTAGACAAAAGCAAAAAAAAAAACTATACATTCATACATTATTATTTAAAAAATTGCGAAAAATTTTAGCAGTTGTCTATTTTTTTTTTTTTAAATCTGAAAATGTTTTATTAGTTTACGTCACTCATAATATTTTCGTTTTCATTTCAATCTTTTATTTTTTATTTTTTCATCCTAAATAAAACCTGTGTTTATAAAATTAAGCTAATCAAGTATGCAAATTTACAAATTTCTTTCTTTTTTTTCCATTTTTTTTTACTTTTACTTTTATGAAAATAGTTTCTTGTTGTTTACCTGACTCTTCAAAAAGCTAAACGTATTTTTTTTCCTTTTTTTGTTGTTGTTTTTGTTATATATTTTTACATATAGCTACATATGTAAATATCTGTATATCAAAATTATATTAAAAAAAAAAAATAATAATAATAATAAAAGAAGAGAATATGGTATATTTAAACACGAGACTGTCATAATATTTTTTTAATGACCTAGTTCATATATATAGTTATGATACAGATCTTGTGGTTTCAGTATTAAAAATAACAAAAAGCTTAATGATAATAAAAAAAAAAAGGAAAATAAGAAATATAATGAAATGGGAAATATGATATTTTTTGTGTTACTTTTTTTATAAAAAAAAAAAACAACAAACATTTCAAGTTTAAAAGGGTAAAAAAAAAAAGTTTGAAAAATCTAAGGATCATATAGGTTAAAATTTGTGATTGAATGTATTTATAGTTTTTATGCTCATAAATAATACAGGATATCTTAGAAGTGTTTATTTTAAATTTTAAAATAAAAAATTGTAGTTTTCAAAGGATTTTCAGTTTAAAATATAATGAGTTTAACCTTTAAATAAATATAATAGATTTTAGCTACATAATATTTGGTTTATGCTTTAAAATAAGATCAAAATTGACGTAAAACTCACTTAAATAGAATTAATTTAAAAGTTTTTAGACATCAGGTTTTTTTTTATTGAATCTAACATTTTTACATTTTTTTTTTTCAAGAAAAAGTAATTAAAATGATCATAAATTTAAAAAAATAAAATAAAAAACTGCACACGATACATACATAATGTGTATTGCACATGTTTTTAAATAATATTCGACATTGGTGTATTCTTAGAATCGAATTTGACCTCATTTGTAAAACAAAAAAAAAAAAACAAAAAAATTGTGGACAAAATTAAATGACCTTGTCCATTACGATATAAATAACTAAGCTTCAAATGCAAAATGAAATATCTTTTCAAGTCTTTTTAAGCTTAATTAAATTTATCATTGAACCATTGACGCTATATCTTGTACATGTATGTATATACTGTAATCTAATAAGTATAATGTACTCGTATATATACAAAGGAGCAATATAATTGTTGCAAATAGGATAGAATGCAATCTCTGAAATGTGTAATTTTAAAACTGAAGTAAATAAATTATTAATAACACGAAACCATACTCTCTATACAAAATGATATATGTAGGTACATTACATACATAATTTCTAAAATAATCTAACTAATTGTATAAAAAAATTCCAGGTGTTAGATAGAAAAGAAGAAAAAAAAAACTAAAGTGTCAGTCAATAATAATAATATCTTGTCTCACCTACTAGTTAATAAAGTGTACCAGATATTTCCATAAAAAAATATATGATAGATATTATATATGTATGTATATATTTTATAATAGGATTAAACTTTATGAAAAATTATAAGCTTATTTAAGCAAAAAAATATTTTAATCAAGATTCAAGAGTCTTGCATGTGATTGAACTTCAAATGAACTTTAAAAAAAAAAAAATGGGTAGAAAGAAAAAAAAAAATTACAAATCCTTTTTGACATTTTGACCATAATAAAGAGTTATTTGGCACCGCAAAACAATTAAGGTGTGTATAAAATCTCTTTTTTTTTTTAAGTGGAAATTTTTGTCATCATATGAAATTCCATGAATAAAAATCTTGAATCTGAGATCTACCGCATATTTGTACATGTTTTGTATCTTGTTTTTAATAATTTTTTTTTTTTCTTCTGTAGAACTAAATCACATCATAGCATCCTATTATTAATATATGTATCTACCATTTTATTGTAAAGTTCTTTTAATATATATCTGGTCGATTACATTTTAATAACTTTGTATACATTGGTATACTGTATTCGTGTCATTTAGAGCAGCCATCACTATCGATCGATACCAGATAATCGAATTCCATATATATTTTTTTCTCTAATTTTTTTTTTTTTAGATTTTATACCTGTATACAGTATATGTAAAAAAGTTTTATCGTTGTTGTGTTACCTGTATTTTTTTAAAACAAGTTGGTGTGATGTGACGGTGATTATTTTCAGTCGCATCGCATCTATATACATTTTATTTTACCATATATAACATGCCGTATATTTTATTATATTCCATATATGTATATTTTATGGAATATACTCGTATATTTTATATATTATTTCATATCTGTATAAATTGCAAAAAATAACTTTTATATTGCCGCTAGGCTGTGTTGACTATGAGCGCATGTTATATTGTATAACGTCGTTATTTTTTCTTCATTTATTTTCCTTAGGTTTGTTTTATTTGATTTTTTTTTCTTTCAATTTTTCTCTTTTCTTACTACTACAGATACACATACATACATATGTATATGTATATTAACATCAGTTTGAAAGCAAAAGTTTTAAAAAATAAAATATGAAGGAAAAAATAACATACAGCTTAAAAAACAAGTTCTTTTTTTTTTTTTTTTAATTTTTGCTTTTTATTTCAATATAATTTTTATTCTTTGTCCGGTATTTGTAGTTACGTGCCAACAGGTATTTAATAATGCCACGTATATATGCATGAATTTACTACAATATCTATATATCATAACGAATAAATAGGGTGTTTGAAAATTGTTTTGCTGAACAAAATAATATATAATTCTCATTATAGGGGAGAGAAATATTGTGTGATTAAGATTTTCTCTTTTTAATTTTTAAAAGATACTTTGTTCTTTTCATTCTGGAAATTTCTGAACTCTAAGAAAAAATGGAAAGAATTAAGACTCGGTCATTTTAGTTACGGTCAGTAATGTTTTGTTCACTTAGATTTTGTTTTGGCTGTCGTAGAGGTTTATTAATCCTTAAAAAAAGATCTAACCGAAACTTTCACTGAACGTGCAATAATTTGTATCGGTTTTGCAATTTATTTCGTTAAATAAAAGTGATTTCTATCTACTTTTTTTTTCTTTAAAAGTTCAGGAATTTGTTTAAACGTTCTGAAACACCTTACAAATATATGAATACATATTTTGAATGATAAAGTAACATGAACAGTAACAACATTCAAATAGGTATAAAACTAATATAAACATTAATACATGCATATGTATATCCTTTTTGAATAAAACATAATTTATTTTTCTTATATAAAAAAAAAACTGTAATTTTTTCCATGGAAAAAATAACTAAACGATTCGTCGCGTAATTCAAATTCTCATCGTTATTTCATCATATCATTTTACATATATCGTCATGGTATATCTGTCTATACATACTATGTATATGAAAAATAATTCTTAAAGCGGCTTTTTTTTTATTTTAATATCTTTTACAATTCAATTAGGCCTTAAACTCTAAACTTTCAAATCTATTTAGATATGCAATGATAATAATATATAAAATGAAAAGAAAATAACGTTATTTAAAATTCTGAACTTGTTTTCTTGAATATTATTTCGAATTAAAATCACGCTTAATTTTTTTTTTACAGACTACTATGTATCTACAATAATAATTGAATATGATACTTGCATACATATTTTTCAGATATTTTGTTAAATTGTTTTTTTTTCTTCTGTGTTTTTTTTTTTTCATAAAAGATATACCTAATATGTTAATAAAACCATGATACATGTTTACTATATTGCATTGTCATTATTATTTTAATGATCATTTTGCGTTCACTTTTTAAATGTTATTTTTTATTATGTGTTTCTATTACCAAGTAAAATATATTCAAAGATAATTTAAATTAAAAAAAATTAAAAAACAATAAATAATAAAACAAAAACAAAAAAATAAAAAAGAAAATCTTTTAATGATTTCGTGACGAATTGGAAAATTAAAAAATAACAAAAAAAAAAAAAAAAAAAAAAAACAATTCTTATACGAGTTTTATTAATTTAAATTGAAAAACAAATTTAATCGATATTTGTAGCATGTATCTGATAGGTTGTGAGTGTAGGTGATGATTGTGATAACTACCATCATAAGAAGTTGATTGTAATGAAGCATACTTACCATAAATGATAATGGTGTATTACGTTTCTTATTTATTTATTTATTACAGACAAGGATTTGTTTATCTGTTTATAGTTTAATGACTTTCATTATAAATGTATCCGGTCAATCATTGAAATTAAAATTAATTATTGTTTTTTTTTTGTTTTTTTTTGTTTTTTTCTTTTTTTAAAATTATTTTGATTAAATTTTATCGATTATAATGACACCTCATTAATTAAAAAGAAAGTTTTTTATTATTGTCCATCGAAATAAATTATTTTTAAATAAATGTTTTTGAAGGATATAGCAATATAAAATTTTAAATGCAATTTTAAAAATAAAAAAAATTATAATTACTTTAATTGTTGTTTTTACTTTGATTTTTTAAAAGTATTTTTTGCCACTACAGCAATAAATTTTTCGAAAAAAAAAAATCAAAATTATGCTTTTCTTCCAAAACATAATTGAATTTTCGTAACTTAAGACAGTTTATGTAAAATTTAAATTTGTTTATGCCCTAATGAATTTTATGCTCTTTACTTTGGAAAAAAAATATTTTATATCGTTGAATTACTAAATTAAATTTCAATTACTTTATACTAAAAATTTAAGAAATTAAGTATTTGTTATATATTTCGCAATGAATAACATTTGAATATTTTAAAAAGAAAAATACAAGTTAAGTATTTACAAATTTTTAAACATGTTTAAGTATTTTTTTAAAATTCATTATGTTTCCTTTCAAATTTAAAAAAAAAAAAAAACTCCCTTATTACATTTCTGATTTTTCCAATTACAAAACAATAAAAACAAAATTGAATAAATAAAATAAAAATAAATTTAAAAAAAAAAAAATCTTTACAATTTGATCTTGGGATTATAAATTATTTATTTATTGTTATAAAATCTTTTGATTACTTCATTATTTCGAAAAAAAAAAGAAAGGTTTAATAAAAAGGGCAACAACAAAAAAAAAAACAGTTTCACTTTTGAAATTCTTCAGATGAAAATATATATTTAATATTTATGTGTGTACGTTGAAATCGATTACATATTTTGAAAAAAAAAAAGATACAATAATAGCAAGAAGAAAAAATATACAAAAAAAGAAACAAATAAAAAGTATGTTATTGCAAATTTATTTGAATATATTGATTGCTTGGAGCCAAAAAAAAAAAAATAAATAAAAATAAAATAAAAACACCTATCCTACATTTTACATGATGATATAACCAAAAAGAGGCATTTATAACAAAAATATCATGTTTTTGTTATTGTATTCATATGTACAACATGCGTGTTATTAAATATATAAAAATATAATGAAAAAAAAATAATAATAATAAACAGCCTTAAAACATCTTAACATGATATACCTTAAGAAAAAATGTTGCTTTTGCAATTTTACTATATACATGCATATGTATATATGTATGTACATACAATACTTTTAAGTCACATGATGACTTTAACGAATATTTGATACGCTCTTTTATCGCGCTTCTGTTTAATGTATGACTTGCTCAACTGGAAAATATCATCTGAACTTTCACTTACAACACATATAAAAATTGATTTTTAATATTTGTACATATGAAAAAAAAATCATATAAATTTAAAAAAAATTAAATAGCAATAACAAATCTGAAAAAGTAACAAAAACAAGTATGATTTTACATTTTTAACAAACATTTTGTATGTTCCTTTTTATTTTCTGATAAAAGATGACTGTTGAACGCCATTTAAAATTATTAAATTTAATCCTTTTTTTTTTGTATTTTTTTAAAAAAAAATTATTAATTTCTCTTTTTATTTATTTTTTTATTTTCTCTTTTTTTAGACATTGATAATGATCCAAATCGTGCACCACCATGTGATCCAGCCGTTTGTGTTCTACCAGATTGTTTCTGTTCCGAAGATGGTACAACAATTCCAGGTGATCTTCCAGCTAAAGATGTTCCAATGATGATCACAATCACATTCGATGATGCCATCAATAATAATAATATTGAATTGTATAAAGAAATTTTTAAAAATCGTAAAAATCCAAATGGTTGTGATATTAAAGCAACTTTCTTCGTTTCACACAAATACACAAATTATTCAGCTGTTCAGGAAACACATAGAAAAGGACATGAAATTGCTGTTCATTCAATTACGTAAGTCAAGTTTCAAAATTAAATTGAAAAAAAAAAAGTAATTTTTCTTAGTGTTTTTCTTCATTTTTTGTTTGTTTGTTTAATTTTTCAATTTTCTTGATTTTTTTTATAAATTTTTCTCTTAGTCACAATGATGAGGAACGTTTTTGGTCAAATGCAACAGTTGATGATTGGGCAAAAGAAATGGCTGGCATGAGAATTATAATTGAAAAATATGCAAATATAACAGATAATTCAGTTGTTGGTGTACGTGCACCATATTTACGTGTAGGTGGTAATAATCAATTTACAATGATGGAAGAACAAGCATTTTTATATGATTCAACAATAACAGCACCATTATCAAATCCACCATTATGGCCATATACAATGTATTTCCGTATGCCACATCGTTGTCATGGTAATTTACAAAGTTGTCCAACACGTTCACATGCTGTATGGGAAATGGTTATGAATGAATTAGATCGTCGTGAAGATCCAACTAATGATGAATATTTACCTGGTTGTGCTATGGTTGATTCATGTTCAAATATATTAAGTGGTGATCAATTTTATAATTTCTTAAATCATAATTTTGATCGTCATTATGAACAAAATCGTGCACCATTAGGTTTATATTTTCATGCAGCATGGTTAAAAAATAATCCAGAATTTTTAGATGCATTCTTATATTGGATTGATGAAGTATTAGCAAATCATAATGATGTATATTTTGTAACAATGACACAAGTAATACAATGGATACAAAATCCAAGAACAGTTTCAGAAGTTAAAAATTTTGAACCATGGAGAGAAAAATGTGTTGTTGAAGGTAAACCAGCATGTTGGGTACCAAGTAGTTGTAAATTAACATCAAAAGAAGTACCCGGTGAAACAATTAATTTACAAACATGTGTTAGATGTCCAAATAATTATCCATGGATAAATGATCCAACTGGTGATGGTTTCTTCTAAGTCAATTCGGTGTTATAATAAATAAATTCTTCTTTTTTTTATTTCTTTTTCTGTTTTTTACTTTTAATTTTTTTCCCTCTCGAATGACATTTTTAAAGATTCTTTTATAATTTTTTTTTAATTCTTTGAATACTTAATGAAATTTTTATTTGTTTAAACAAATTTACATTCTTTTTTAAAATTTCCTTTAATTTGTTTCTGTTTGTTTATTTTACTCATAGTTTTTATCATATAGTTTTTTTTTTCTTAGTTTTTACGAAAATATGAAAATAAAAGTAAAAAATGAAAATTAAAATAAATAATAAAAATTAAAATGTAATGAATTAAAAAAATATATATATATTAATTTTTGACTGCTAGGAATTGAAAATTGAATTGAATATTGTAGAATAAAATTTTTTATTATTATTAAAAATTTTAAAAAAAGAAAGCGAAAAAAAAAAAAGAATTACGTCAATAGAATTTTCCTTTTTATTTTTTCTTAATTTCTCGTAATTTTATTAATTACTCAATATAAATATTTAATTGATAATGGACCATTCTTTATTTGATGGGTTTTCATTTTTTGTCCAATTACATTAATTTTTTTTTTATTTTATTTTAATTTTTTTTTTTTTTTTGAAATGCAACATATTGCATTTTTTCGTTGGCCCAAAAGTGTAATAAATAATTTTTTAATAAAAAGTAAAATAATTCAATAAATGATTATTCTTGATTTTATAGAGTAATTATTATTATTATTTTTTAAAATCCTTATTAGTTTATGAGAATTGATATGAGATGTGCATAAAAATATAAAAGACAATGTTAAGGCAAGAATTTATAATAAATTAGTAGAGAAATAATAATCGAATAAAGATATTTTTTCTGTCGATAAAAAAAATTACTTGGCTGGACAATATGATGTAAGAAAAAGATAATAATAATATTTTATTTTTTTTTTGTAAATCTAATTTTAGTTTTGTTATAAGGAAAACGAAAAAAAAAACAACAAAAAATTATTCTTTTCTGTATTTCTTTTCAATTTTTTTATTTTTATTTTATTAAGATTTTTTTTTTTTATTTTAAATTTTCATAATTATTTTAAAAAATAATATTCGCGTATAAAAAAAACTTCACGCTGTGTTAATTTGAAAATGAAATATTTTTTTTTTTATAAAATATTTTTTTTTTTTTAATAAACTTACAAATAAAAAAAAAAATTATAAAAGTGAAAATATAATAAAATTTAAAAAAAAAATCAAAAACAAAACAATAATGTGTTTGTGTGTGTGTTTTTATTTTCTTAAATAAATTCCCTAAATTCAAATTGTTTGTAATATGTGTTGTTGTCATTCAATAGTAATAAAAATTCAGATTTTTTTGAAAGAGGAAAATTTATTAATTAAAATTCATATCATAAAACCTAAATGAGGTCTTTGAACACTTCATAACTTGAATAAAATGTGACAACAAATTGTATGACCCTTTTCTTTCTTTTTATTTCTTTGACTTTATAATTCTCTTTTATTTAGTTTTTAAGGTGTCGAAAAAAACCTAATTTTCATAACTTTTATTAAAAAAAAAATGGCATAATTTTATTTTTATACCTATATACATATTTATTTATTAGTATTTAAATTCAAATTTTCACGAATTCATTTCAAATTAGGGGGTTTATAACCTTTTCGAAGTACATATACTATAAATTTTAATATGTCAATGATCCAAAACGATGAAATTATTTTTGTGTTTTGTTTGGTTTTTTTTTTTTTTTGACTTTTTGTAGATAAACAAAATGATTTGTGTAATGTGTTGAAATTGGATAAAAGAAAAAAGATTCATACTATAGAAGAAGAGATGAGAAATAAAAATATGCCATGCCGTGCTAAGATTAAATGAATTTATTTCACATGAAAAAAAGACAAAAAAAAAAAAATAAATAAATTAAAGTAAAAGGTTCATAAGGTCATTTAACTTGTATTTACAGAAATTTTCAAAAAGTAAAAACAGTCTGAAAAAGCAAATGGAAAAAAAATGAATTTGCAATAAACAGCACATTCAAAAAAAAAAGTATTTTTTTCCTTAACTCTTACATTTTTTTTTGTTTATTTCTTTCATTTCAAATTTGACTTGAATAAAATAAATTACTTTTTCCAAATGATTTTGCATAATTTAAATAAGTATTCACAAAAAAAAAAAAAAATTGAATAAAAACAAGCATGAAAGGTGTTTCTTTTTAAAATAATAATTATTATTCATTACCGTTTGATTGTTCGTTATCAATTTATCTGCTTTTTAAAAAAAAAAAAAAAAAAAAAATCTTCTTTATTATGGAAATTATTTTTAATTTTTATTGTTTAAGAGGTTATTATATTGCATTTCATCTTTTTCACAGCACATAAATTTTCTATCTTATTAAAAAAAGTGAAAAAAAAAATATATCCATACATACAACATACATTTTATCTAAAATGAAAATGTCAAGGTAATCAGTAATCTTTTAAGTATAAATATATTTTTTTTCTTTTCCTATCACTAAATTGATGATGATCATCTATAATTCCAGTCACAGTTGTATTTTATATATTTATTGTATTGTATTATACTTTTTCTTTTTTATATTACTCGTATGTTCTTTTTATGTTATATTTTTAACTTTTTTGCATTTCTTTTTGTTTTTCCTGTTCGTAAAATTATTAATTAGATATTAAAATTTTATTTAATTTGGAAAAAAAAAATACTATAAAATCATAAAAACAAAGGAAGAAAAATTGGTTGAAAAATAAGGAAAAAAAAAAATTTTTATGTACATACATATGTCTGTATATAAATTCTGAATTATGTTGAAGATATTTTAAAAAGATAAAAATTTTAATGGCAAACAATATAAATTTTTTTTCTTGTTTTTGTAAATGTTTTAAACTTTTATAAATTACACATGTACCATAACTGGGATGTTACAACAAGAATTACCAATTAGTTAAATGTTAAATTGACAGTTAAAATGAATCCGTGAATGGTTTTTTTTTTTTGTTTTTTTTTTTTTTTTCATCGGTTTTTTTAATTTGATGTACTTATAAGGATTGTAATTTTTTTAATACTAACTAAAATGTTGTAAGTTCAAGATGAACTTGTTGATTTAATTTTTTTTTTTTTTTAAATATTTATAAGAACGCTAGTATAATCAGAAATTCAATATTGTATTCAATAAATTTTCAATTTAATTTTTCTTTAAAGATTATTATTCTTAATTATTTTCAATTCATATACTAAATAAACAACATAATTACTTTTTTTTTTGTAATTTTTTTTATCGACAATTATATGTACGTCGATTTTAAAACTTATTTAAATTGCGGTTATGAAAAAAAAAAATATTTATGTAAGAACAAAAATAAAAATTATCATAATTTTTTTCATTTATGCTTTCCCTCTCTCTTTTTTTTTTGTGAATATAAGTTTTTGTTGATTTTGTATCTAAAGAGAAATAACTTTCAATGATAATTTTTCAATGAGAAATTATGACACCCATAATGAATTTAAAAATATTATTAAAATGTAGCTATTTCGCAAAACTTTTTTTCTTAAAAAAAAAAAAAAAAATAAAAAAATAAAAGAAATGTGAGCCTAACATACATAATCAATCTTCAATATATTATAATATATTCATATAATATAATTTTTTTATTTTTTTTTTAAATTCATTGGATTTTATTTTCAACCGACAACAGTTATATTTTAAAAATGAAAAAAAAAAAAAAAAGAAAAAACGTGAAGATTGTTGTTAGACAACTTTTATTTTCAAACGACCATCATTTAATCATTATTCATTTTCACGTATTATTATAATATAAAATAAAATATACTATCATCAATTTTATGAGCATCCAATTTACACAAGAAAAAGTTTTTTTTTAAAAAAAAAAAATGAAGATACATTTGACTTTTTAAAATTACGAAAAATAAATTTAAAACCAAATAAAATAGATAAAAAAAAAAACATGCGAAACCATCATCATGAAAACTATTACTTAAATTGTCATAAAATTGTGAAGAAAAATGCGGAAATCTATTTAAAAACAAAAAAACAAAATATAATAAAACACACTTTTTTTTATTCGGATGCCATAATTTTAATAAAATACTGCGATAATTTTTTTTTACTGAAAGTATTTCGCAAGAGTAGAAAAAAAAAAAAGCGTAAAAATTAACGAACAGAAGTGAAATAGAATCTTTTTAAGATTTTTTAATCTTTTTAAATTTATATCTTGTTATATTTTTGTTATTGTCTATTCTTAAAACTCAAACATTATTTCCGGAAAATACTAATTGCATTTCCTGTTAAACATGCAAATCTTTTTGTTGTTGCTGTTTTTTAAAATAAAACATACATATATACTTCTAATAAATTTAAAGTTAGAGTGAATTAAAAAAGAAAGAAAAGAACTATTTGTCTGCATAATTAAACACTTAATCATTATAAAATTTTGCATATTTTCTATTTAATATCATGTAAAACCAGATGAAGTATTATACGAGTATGTACCTACATATGTGTACATATGTATAATTTATATGGAATGCATTTTAGAATATTTTGAATACTTGTCCACCTTCATTAAGTATACGACACAAAAACCAATTTTTTATTTTTTTTTTTACTTTTTTTTGTCAAATAAGAGGGAATAAAAACAAGAAAATTTAAATAAATTTTAAATTATAAGTATACCACATTTTTATATTTACGTTCATAAATGCAATGAATACAAAATTTTAATAAAAGTGAAAAAAAAAAAAAAAAAAATATAAAAACATATAAAAAAGGTAACAAACATGTATCACTACAGAAATTGTCATAAGAATTTTAAGTGGCAAACTACTTTTTAAGGTCAAAAATATCTTTCTTTTTTTTTATCAAAAGAAAAAGAAATACTAAAAGAAAAAAAGCATCAACACGTTTTTTTTTAAATATTATTATACGAAATACCTGTTTCAAATAATAATAATAATTAATGCAGACATTTTTATTAAGTATTTTGTTACTTTTCAATACAGATTTTAGATATAGATACAGTCAATCATAAATAAATCATTTAATTTTGACTAAACATATTTCTCGTTTGACAATGTAAAATAAAATTTTTTTTCTTTTTTTTTTTTGGTGTGTGAAAAGTATAGAATTTCGGATTTGTTATAATTAATTTAGTTAATTTTTTTGTTGTTGTTATTTTTTAGTCTAAATTTAAAGTTTGTGTTACCCAAACAAATACATACATACATTGTATAGATACTAGAGTATATATTTATTTATATTCTATGAAATTTAAGATTTCTTATATTTGAAAAATTTATTCGAGTTTTAAAATTGAAAATAAAGATATTCCTCCAAATTGATATATCTTCCTTTGGATCACGAATTAAATGAACGCTTCTGGCTTTTTATATGCACTCAAATGTGAATTTATCAATGAAAATCGTGAAAATACATAAGATGATCATTAAAGAAAATTTTTATTATAAAAATGACTAAGAAGGTTCTCTTCAGATATGAAAAATATTTTATTTACAAAAAAAATGTAGAGGGTATTTATTTAAAATAAATGGCAAACAAAAAAAATTATCGTTTTACGTTAATGCATGATTTTTTAAATAAATTTCTTAAAAACAAACTATTTGCTAAATTATTTTGTAAAATTGCCAAGAATTTTTTTAAATCAATTAAATTTTAAAGAATTAAAAAAACAATTTCAAAAAGAAATTTAGAAAGTAAACTTTCATTTCAAATAAATATTCTCTTTATTTGTTTTTTTTATGTCTTGAGAAAAAGAATGTGAAAAAACATACATGATTTTTTCTTTTTGTTATTTTTATCAATTTTAAAAGAAAGAAACTCTTTTTTGGAAAACATTATTTGAATACTAATGAACATTGTATACATTCTGTGTTGTTACATACTTAAAATTTTCAATTCGATACACCTTGTAGATACATACCATCAACAAAATCAATAAAATAACAACAGAGTTCGATGACATTTAACGGAATAAAAAAAAAATGAAAAAAGCAAAAAAAACTGAATAAGAAAAGTAGAAAAAAATAGTTAAAGTTTTATTTATCTTTCATACATTTAAAATGTATGTATGTTGTATATATGAATTTTTTTTTTCATTTCGTTCAAAACGAACTTCCGACAGGAAATAAATATCTGTGTGTTTTTTTTTTGTATTTTTAAAAGAAAAGAAATAATGTTATTTGTTTTTTTTTTTTGTTTTTGTTTTATTTTTAAACATTAAATTCATATAGAATTTTTAAATTGAATTTATATTTAATTTTTTAATTTTCAATTTTGGAATTTTTCCTAAAATAATAAGCTCGTGATTGATTTTTATTCATATTTTTGAATATATAATAAAATTTATCCTTCCATTTTTGTTTTTGTCTAAATTCCATTAAAAAATCATAATAATTATCATTAGCTGTTTATTTATTTATTTTTATTTAATTTTCTTAATTTTATTTTGTTTTTTTTTTTTGTAGATAAAAATCTGAAAGCATCATACATAATGCATAACATGTAAAATTAATCAAATGAGAAAAAAATATATATATTTATATGCAAAATATTAGTTACATTATAATATTAATTGGCCCAAAACAGTTCAACCTTGAAGATTACCATCATCATCTGGAAAAAAAAAATATTCGCATAAGTTAAATGCTTGGCCTTTTAATCTTTAATAAAATATTTAAAAAAAAAAAAATATTAATCAGAAAACACATCTTAGCACATTATGAAGTAGTGGCATCATAATATGATGATGGTGGTGGTATGCAAATGGAACACTTTCACTCTTTTAGTAGTTCGTAACTTGATTATATATAGCTATGTGCATATGTATCCAAAAGTAAATGATTGTATCTTGAATCTTGATACCATTATTGATGTTGTACTGAGTTAGTGATGCTATTAAAATTGAAAAATACCAATAAAAATGGCAAACGAACGCATATATTATTATTTTTTTCTAAATATAAGCGATTCCATGAAAAAGTCAATCTGACTTCTCATTTTTAACTTCTTTATTTTAAGATTTTATTACTTTGTGTTTCTTTTTTTAAAAGTTTTTTATGTGCATTAATTATTTAAAATAGTTTATAGAAAATTACTATTGCATCGATTTTATAATAAATCATTTTTATCTAAAACATGATATATGGGTCATCAGTCAGTGACGAAACAAAATGTCAGTCAGCGATGATGACATTTTTCTGTAAAAACATAAAATTCTGATAGGAGTTAGTCAAAGAAATTTTTTAGAGTCATTATTTGATCCCTTTTTTTTTAATTGTACTTGTTTTTGTTTCATAATAAATATTTAGTCAAATTTAAGAAAATTTCTGTGATTAATCAAAGTAAGAGAAACACGAGGTTGAATTTTTATCATTCAATGACACCAGTTTCTAAGATATATTGTGTAATGAAAAATTCATAATTGAAGTTAAAATAAATTTTAGAATAAAAGTATTTATTTAAAATTTCTTAAAAATAATGTACTTATTAAAAATTTTGGTAAATGATAAAATCACACAAACAAATTTCGCTAAAATGTCAGTCAATAACGCATGGGATTGCTCACATACATATGTATGGATATTTATAATATATAGTACTAGCACATATTCGAATTCGTTAATGTTGTAAAAAATAAAACTTTGAAAAGAAATTTGTAAACTGGTAAATTGAGTCATATTACAATAAAGGATGTAAATATGAAACAGTGACGTTACATCATTTGATTCAAAAACGAACTAATGAAATTAAAAGGATTTAAAAATAGTAACTTCAGATATTTTCAGGTCGCGGTGAGAAGAGTTTACAAATAACTTTTACGACCTCTTTTACGATATTGAATTGAAAATTGAAATGTTAGAACTTTTGTATGATCGGTACTTAGGACAAAAAAAATGATCTTGAAGTTTTTACACAATTCAAGTATAACATCTTCAATAATCGTAAAACAAACAGATCAAGGATAACTGCAAAGTATTTAGGTCAACAAGAAAAGAAAAACAAAAATAAAACTTATGAAAATTAAAATTTGTCATTTTTTTAAGACTACACTGTTTAAATACACCAGTTAAGAATAAATTATATTTATAAAAATAAATATACATATATGAAATAGAGCGTTGTATAGAAAATAAAACATTTAAATTTTTAATTTGAAAAAAAAAAAAAAAAACCTAAAATACAAAGTTGATGTATGTACTTGCTAGTTTACTTTGCATAAATTTTTATCATATATTTTTTTCCATCTGTTTTACATACATACATAAATGGGTGATTCTTATGAAAACGATACTTTGTTTTTTTCTTTTAGAAAAATTTAAAATTACTAAATCCATCATTTGTTTTCATTTAAACGATTTTCTGTTTAGTAAAAGATGAAAAATTTTCCTTCAAAAAGTTTGAAGGCTGCACTATTTTGTTTTTTATTTTATTCTAAGGTGTAAAATAGAAATGAAAAAAACTCTTAAAAATAAAGCATTTTTTTTTTAAAGTTCAGTAAGTTTAAAAACCATTAAAAGTATCGTTTTATGGAGAATCACTGTACGAATATCTACATCTGTCTTATGAAAAACATATAATATAGTGTAGATACATAAGTATGTATGTATTTGCATTAAAATGCATATAACTATAGTAAATGCATTCGTTTTAAAACTTTTGTATACAAACATGGTAGGTATACCAATATTTAATAGAAATAACAAACTTAAAAAAAAAATAAATGAAAATGAAAATATACATAAGAAATTCCATCGAAAAGAAGGTGAAGACAAGCAATTATCGTTTATGATTAAAATGAAAAATAAAAGCAAAAAAAAAAAAAAGTATAAATAGAAAAAATGTTATAAAGATAAAAAAAATTATGAAATCAATTTGTTTTTCGTTTTCATTTTATTTTTTTCTTCAGTTTTTCATTTAAAAATTGAAATAAAAAAAGATTCGTATTAAATTTTAAATTTAAATTTTTCCTCAATTTCCTAGAATAATGAGTTATTTTTTTAAAATTTTATAGTCAATTTAT
The DNA here is from genome assembly GCA_939192795.1 of Bombylius discolor. Taxonomy (NCBI): domain Eukaryota; kingdom Metazoa; phylum Arthropoda; class Insecta; order Diptera; family Bombyliidae; genus Bombylius; species Bombylius discolor. The sequence continues at coordinate 11,612,988 of OW584241.1, read as the reverse complement.
TCAAAATACAAGTGTTTTCAATTAATTGCTTGTAGCACGTGTTGCAATTTTTTTTTTGTTATTTATCGCTCACAAAAATCTTTTGTGTGGGTTCCATAATATAAATAAACATTTTGTCCTCCAGATCCTTAATAAAATTTACAAATACACATTACAAAAAAAAATAAAAATAAAATAAAAAAGTCATAAAATATTTTTCATTTTCTATTCACTTTTTTTTGTTGTTTTTGTTTCGATAATTTCGAAGACATTCCAAATTGAAGATAAAAAAAATGTGTCATATCAAATAACTGTTCAATTTATTCGATATATGATAATAAACAAGTTTTTTTTCTTTCTAGTTATTTAAAAAAATAACATATATACGGTTATATGGAATTAAAGATGTTCACAAAAAAAAAAAAAAAAAAAAAAAAAAAAAAAACAAAAAAATTAATACGAAAAGATAATTCAATTGGCGTCTGCAACTGGTTTTTCTGATAAAAGGAAGTAATAATTTTTTTTCTAACAAAAACAAAATAATAAAAACTAAAAATAAAACAAGATAGAAAAATATGTATGTGTTAAAATTTTTGATATTTTGCATGTGCGATCATGATAAACAGGGTGAGAAAAAAAACTGATAATAAAATAGGTATTTTGATTTTTACTTAAAAATTAATTAACAATTAACAGATATATTTTCAAATTTATCAAAGATTTTTCTTGAAATTATCTTGAAATCTCAGATTTTTTTAATAAAAAAATTTAAGAGAAATAAATTGTAAAATTGTATGTGATAAATTTTTAAATATGAAATTGTATACCCTATATTATTGATGATTTTCTATTGATGACATTCCTATTTAAATTTAGATGAAATATATTTTTTATTTTTTTTTTTATTTTTCAATTTTCAAATTTATGCATTCTTTTTAATTGATTTTAGATAAGATATAAATTATGTTGCTAGGTGTTTTTGAATGTCTATTGTCAAAAGATCTCTATTATCAAAAAAATAAATAAATTTTGAAAATGCTTGAGTTTGTATTAAAAAGAAAACAAAAATTCGGTATATAAGACACAATTAAAAACAAATCTAATTGAATCTGTCAGTAAATAGGTTTTTTTAATGCTGTTTTTAAATTCAAAATCATTTCTTAAGTATAAGTTTTTTTTTTTTTTAAATTTCCCTTCCTTATCCGCTTTTTCCTTCAAATGATAGCCTGATAGTAGAAGAAAATTAGATAGTGAAAGAAGAAAGGGCTATGTAATCTTTTTTATTTTTATTTTTCAAATTTAAAGTTGAAGAGATTGCAATTTTTCTTGAAAATGAATAATTTTCGCACAAAAACAAAACCAATTATAATTCATATCGTAAGTTTAATATTTTTCGACTATTTTTTATTTTTTTTTTCATTTTACTAATTATTTGATTTTAGTGCGGAAAAATAGATAAGAAAAATTTTTAAAAGAAATAAAATTTATTTTAATGAGAATTATAAAAAAAAATATGAACACTCAACAATAAGAGGAATCTACATACATACGGATACATGTATGTAGATATGTATGTATATGTATGTATATTGTAATTCATTATGTACATATATACGATTAATATAGTAAATAATTTTTTTTACTTTCATTGAATGCATCCGTTTCTTTGCCATCTTTAATCGTAAAATGGGTGGTAAAAAAGAAATTTACTTGACCTTAAAGCTTTTCTTTATGTAAAAAAAGCATATCATCATTATCATCATCATCAACATCACTAACATCTCTTCTTCATATAACGAAAATAACTTTTCAACATTTTTATAAATTTATATCTGTTTCTTCTTCTTATTTTTTATATTTTATTTTTTTTTGTTATTTTTTCTTTTGTCTTCAATTTTATGTTGTTTATTTTTTTTTTGCTTTTTTTTAAAATCATTAATGCACTATGTACAAGTATATAATATAAAATTGAAATGAGAAAAGGTTTTTTTTTTTTTTTTGTTTTTCAATCCGGACATAAAAAATCAGATTGTATAAGCCTTAAGGCAATGAAATTTTTAATAATGTATCTGAACGAAATACATATCATATAAATTGAAGAAGGAAAACAAAATATAAAAAAAGCTTAATCAAAAATTAAATAATAATAAAATAGAAAAATAAAAGTGAGAAATGAAAGATACAAATTTAAAAATGAAAAGAGAAAAGTAATAATAGAAAAAAAAATGGTTTTTTTTTTAAATTGAAAAAAAAAGTCGACTTTTATGTTTTACTTTGATTGCAGATGATCAAAAATGGCAATCAAAATGTTTGAATTTAAAAAAAAAATAACAGATTACAATGTTGAATTTTTTTTTTTTGATTTGATAGCATTGATAAATCAATAATAAGTGATGTATTGGCGCCGAAGAGAAGTGATTTTGATCATGCGGTTTAAAAAAGAAAAAGATAAAACACTAATAAATTATTTTGCACGTACGAGGCCAATTATATACATACATATGAATCCAATATAATCACACATATAACGGATCAATGTGCACCGTATAATATGTGTTAATTAAAGAAAAAACCTTCAAGGTGTGTGAGATATTTTATAATGACTTTTTTTCTTCACTTCACTTCAATGTTCAATATTGTTCGATACTAATGGTAAAATTTCTAAATGTACCTACATTTTGTTAACGCATTGTAGTATTTCAAATATTGATAATGACCATGCCCCTGGACTTGAATTAATCCAAAAATAAAAAAAATATATAAAAAAATAAATATACCGTAGAGAAATTATGACGTTTGTCAATATTTAATTATTTTTGTTTTCTTGTGTTTTTTTTTCTTTTTTTTCATTTTCACTTTCGGCAATAATTTTTTGTGATTGCACTTGAACTTTCTTTTACATTTGAAAAAAAAAATATTTCAAAACTTTTTTTAAGTTAACTTTTTATTTGCCTTTTAGGAATAATGAAATTTAAGATTTTCATAATTAAAAAAAATACCTTTTTGCTTCACACAAATTTGTTGTTAATGACAGCATCATTATAAGGACATTTTTTTTTTTCGTGGAAAGAAAGTTTAGATAAAAACTAAAATCATTCACCTAGCTTTGTTTTCATTGTTGGTCAACAAAATTTACGAAAGTTTTTCCAAAAAAAAAAAAAAATTTTTTTTACTATTGATTTTCTCTTTATACCTTAAAAAAAATTTGTATGCGTATTATTGATATCCTTGTCAGTGATTTCATATTCTTAAATTGTTCAAATTGAAAAGTTGTTCTTTGAGGAAATATGATTTTTTTTTTGTTCCGTGTGATTTTGTTGTTTACCCACCTTTTTCTTCGTCATAATATTTTTAAAAATAAAAATTACACTTAATTTCCGATAAATTTGTTTTTTTTTTTTCACTGTTCAATTTCTTGTAGAAAATTTTTAAAAAAAAAGTACTTTATAGAGTCATGTATTCACGTCATTCGATAAAAAGAAGAAGGTGAACTTGATTTTACATCATACTCCAAGATATTGATAATAAAAAAAAAATATAACAAACAACACAGTTATAATTATAATTTGTTTCTTTATACATATACATACATATGTTACATAAAAAATTTTAATTTATATATAAGTATGTTTATGTATACTATACATACATTACATGTGTTGAATTCAATTAGAAATTCCACACGTTATTTGTGAGAAAATCTTGTATTTTTATAGTTGCTTCCTGCTACCATTAAAATCTAATAAATGTAACTTAAAGAAGAAGAAAAAAATACATACTACAATACATTAAAAATATTTATTATTTTGCACTACACTATTATTGCAATAGTGCAGTGTAATATCATAACAAAAAAAAAAAAAAATAATGGAAAAAAAATCAAACAAAAAATGAAAGAAATATTTTACCAATACATTTTCTTATTCAGCTAATGTATAAATTACTTCAATAGTAAGTCTGAAGGTTGATTTAACAATTTCAATTACTTACTTACTTATTACTTTATTTTTTTTGTATTACATGATCATTTCTTGGAAAATTAAATCATTTTTTTAAAATACAATATAAAATCGACATTATTTTTTTTTCTCACATTTGGATTTTATTGTACATATACTTTTGTAGTACTTAAATTTGCCATATTTGTTCTATTACATGTTAAATTTTGCAACGTATTCAGTACTAAAATACAATAAATATGCAACTCATACATAGAAAGGTGTTCACCTTCTTGAACAAATTCAAATATTTATTTGAAATAACTTAATTGTAAAAGTTCTTGAAAGATAAATTAAAATTGAAATAAAATTCAAAATATAAAAAAAAAACATGAATTACAATTCAATTATGTACATGTTTTACTCACGTATTTTACGAAATTATAACTCAATGAAACAAATTACAAAATTCAGCTTTTAATTCCAACAATTTCTTGGAAAAATTTACAAATTGTAAAAGTGAACAAAACAAGATTGAGAGCTCCAAAATTTCTGAGAAAAAAAAAAAGAAGAATATTTGTTTTTTTTTCTCAATTTAGTGATATCTTGTGGATTTCAATGAAATTCGGAAAAATTTTTTGGGTCAATGTGAAAAACTACAATCTGTGCACTGGGTAGTCAAGGTTAAAGGACGTTGAAAATATTGAAGTTTTTCCAACAAAAAAAAACATGTTAGGCGGGTAGAAGAATTTTAAGAAAAATTAAATTTACTAGACTCATAGGATGTTGTGATGTAGAGGGTGTCAGAAGAGTATTTATAGACTTAAACAGCGATAAAAAGTAACCATGAAGACCTGCAACGAGTGGAAATAAATAATTGTAAGCAAAAAGCACAACAGATGGATGAAAGGGTAAAAATATGTAATAATTGAAACCAAGATCCACACAGGATTGTAACGCTAGACGAAGAAGAATAAGAACGTTTTTAGGTTAATGATAAGCCTTAATTTATTTTTAAAACAAAAATTGTAGTATATCCTAATATGCTTTTCAACGTATCGAGTAAAATAAAATTAAAAAAAATCTCAAAGATTTTAAATTAAATTTTATTATAACGTCAAAGTTCTTCAAGGAACTTAATTAAATTTAATAAGCCTCTCTGTATCATTGAATTATTTGATTTTTATTTTAAATGTCTTTTGGATTTTCTCTTTCTTTTTTAAATCCAATGTCTTAGAAATAAATGTCAATAAATTAAATTGAAATTAATGGGAAATTTATTTTTGTGGTTGCAAAACATTGGAAATACACAAAAAAAAATAAAAATAAAACATTTGTATTTTCAATTTTAATTTTAAGATTCCACAAATTGCTTAATGAATAATGCATTTATCTTGTTTGTTTTACCAGACAAGTAAATTAAATTGAAAATCAGTAAAAAAAAAAAAAAAAAATTAGTTTTTATTTTTATTTTTTTTATATATTTTTTAAGCAAATTAAATCTATGTAAATGTGATATAAAATATGTGATTGTTAATTATCTTGAATGAAATCTTTTTTCAAAAATTTTCTATCTTTTTACAACAAAACTATCTACGTGTGACTTTATTACTTTTTTCTTCTTCTTACTTTTCTTTTTAACGAATTGAATAAGCAAATTAAGATGGATATTCATCTTTTGCCATTTCACATTTCTCATTTCAAAATAAGATATAAGATATATGTACCTAAGTATATTTTAAAAAGAATTATTGATGATTGAAATTTTTCGCGTTTCATCCCAATCACGATTTATTGATGTTGTTTGATGTTATTTTTAATATACGAAACGAACTCTATGATGTAACTAAATAACCCAGGCATATAATGTACAATATTTTGTCTGTAAAATATCATTTGATGAATTTTAAAATAATACAATATAGATACAAAATGATGTATGCATCTTTTTTTTTTTTTTTCTTGTTTGTTTTTCGTTTAACAGTTTTTATTTTTTGCCTTTTCAAAGTATGTACCTACATAACAAATGACCTTTTTTATTTCTTCTTTGGCAAAAATAAAATGCAATCAAGTAATTCAAAAGAAATGGCAAAAAAAAAATATAATCTCTTGTTATCGAAATAGCAAAAAAAAAAAAGTAGTTGTAGTATTATAGTAGCAACAATTTGATCATTGTAGCATATCAAACAGGAAGAAATAATTTCATGGTTTGGTAACTGGTATATCACATAGAAGTCATCATTCATTCAATTCTTATGGGGATTATATATGGTAGGTATTTTATACAAAATTGACGAGTTATAAAAAATAATCTTAAAATCTTTTTGAATAATAGAAAAAAAATATATTCATTGGTATTGAAAACAAAATAAATATTTTCAAAATAAAAAAAAAATAAATAGAAATAGATAAAATAATCAAAAACAACAACAAAAGATTTAAAATGAAAGATTGTATTATTATGTGAACTAAAATATTATACTACAAGTATTAACAATGAGAATAAGATGATTTTAACATTTTCAGTGAAATTTTCAAGATGCACTAGATACTACTTATATCATGATAGATATTATGATGCATAATTGCACTTTCATTGAGTCTTCTTTTATTATAAATGTATCTTTTCCTTTTTGTGGATGATTTATGACATTTTCATTGTAAGAGTATACTTAAAAGGAAATCACTAAAAAAGCAATATTTGAATATAATAGACTTCAAAAAAAAAAAAATCAAAAAAAAATTATTAATATCTTAAAATTTTTCATCTATGAAATAATGTTAAAAAAGAAAGAAAAAAAATACACATATTTAAGGTGGTACAAACATAAATTGAAATCCTACATTATTTTACATTTGCAATACTTTATTTTAATTTTTTTTTTCACTCTTTTATTGATGAAAAATCTGAGTCATTTGTAATAGATTTTTTTTCTTTCTTCAATGTTTTTAAATAATTTAAATGGTTTTCTTTGTTGTTTTGCACTTTTTTTTTGTTTTGTAAATATTTTTTATTTTAATTTAAACATTACGTGAACCATTACATGTATCTGAACAAAAACAAAAATTAAATAAAATTTTAATATTCAAAATAAAAATATATACAAAAAAAAAATACAATCATCTATAAATTGTGAAATTATTGAAGCCTATAAAAATATTTTCTCATTTTTTATTTTAAATTATAATTTTTGTTTTGTTTTCAGATATTTTTTTTTACGCACACACCTTATAGTTATTTAAAAAAGTCATGAGACACAAACTACCTAAATGTTTTTTTTTTTACAAAAAAAAAAAAAAAAAAAAAAAAAAAGAAGGTGATTTTGCATTTTAATTAAAATATAAATTTGGTAAGATGATATTGAATGGGTAACTTAAAATAAAAAATTTAATTTGAAAAAAAAAAAAAAAAGAATAATAATAATAATAAGGCTAAACAAGAAAAACTAATTTAAAGAAATCTCATATGCCTAATTTTATCTGTACATACATATGTATGTATGTATGATTATAAAAGCACGTCTTGATTATGACAATGACGATGATACTTTATATCTTTCATTTTTTATTAATTTTTTTTTTTTCATGCTGTTCATCATCAACATCATTAACTTCATCATAATCATTACATCGCATGTATAAAATTTTGAATTAAGTATATTATAAAATTTATAAATGATACGTTGTTGTATAATGTAATCCTCCCTCACGCCTAAATGTCATTTTTTTTTCTTTTTCGAAACACAGAGAAAATAAGTGAAAATATAAAATATTCCATCAAGATTATATCCTAAATCAATAAATAGGTTGCGTTCATTGTTAAATACTTATAAAGGCATGCAATACATAAGTATATTTTTTTCTTTATTTATTTTTAAACTGGCTAATTAAGCAATAATACAGTATTAATTTTTTTTTTTTCATCTTTTATGGGAAGAAATACTTTGTTGTGTACGTATTTTCAATTATTAAGTGCATGAACAAAATATTTATTAATATCTGATAAATCAAAAGAATTAAAAAAAATAAATAAATAAGGTGCAGAAATATGATGACTTTTTTTATTTATTGTAAATTTTCTTGCAAGTTAAACTTTATCGATGTCATCATTCAATAAATTTTTTTAAAATGTTACTGGCTCTGCTGCTGTTGTTGCCCTTTTTTTCTGATATTTCTGTTGTGGGTGTCTAATAAATATTTAGGTCAAATGAATAATATTTATATGACGTTTTAAAAACAATAAAAAAGGAAAAAAAGAGAAAATTATTAATAAAAAATAAAAAAACAAAAATGAAGAACCATCAGAATTCCATTTCAGATTTTTTTTTTTCAATGCAAGAAAATGTATTTGTAGAGGAATAGTATTTTAGTAGAGATTCTATAGCAGATCCTTGTTAAAAGGGTCTTTGATTTTATAGAACTTTAAAAAAAATAAAGAATAATTGAAAACATGATACTTTTTTAAGAAGAATAAAGAAACAAGCTTACATATCTGAAAGCTGCCTCATATATGTTTTTGTTTTAATTTATAAAATAATTTATTAATTAATTAAGCTGTCAATAGCTCAACATAGTTGAAATTTCTTGTTTATTTAATTTTTAAATTATCAACTTAATTTATAGCTCTAAAAAGACCGCATTTCTTTTTCCCAAACAAAAACTTCACCTTAATTTCATTTTAACAAATTCGGCTTATTTAAAATCTAAAGACAATTTGTGAAATTCATGTAAGTATGCTATAACAGAAATCAAAGGATAGATTTTTAAGTGAATATCTGAGAAGTTTTAGAATTAAAAAAGAAAAACATAACATTATTGACTTAAAAAAAGTATTTTAAATTTTAAAACAAAATAATACTACGTTTTTTCTTCTTACCAATAAATAAAAATTACAATTTTTCATATTAGACATACATATTTTTATACGTCATTTATTTATCTTTTTTTCAAATTTTCAATATAAAAATTAAAAGAATCCCCTCAAAATTGATATGAATTGATATCAGACAAACGTTCCTATTTAAATAATACTGTGAGTTATATCAGATTTAAGACCATACATTGAATTTACCATTTAAAAACCCCCTGATCGAATCGATTATCGAATTCTTTTATGTATACTCTTCAGAAAAAATTTACTCTCCTACCAGATTTTCCTACCATTAATTTGAAAAATTTATACTCTTGTTGAGATATTTTGAAAACACAAAAAATAAAAACAGAAAAAAATCCAACACATAAAACCATGAAGAAAAAGATATTGAAGAACATGTTTCCCACTGCCATAAATTTATAATTTTTATATCTCACCAGGTAACATTTTTAAAATTATATTTCTCAAAAATTTATATAAATTGTATATGAGATTGTATTTGTTAAGAAAACTTTTATGCAGATGATGATGGTCTGTCTGGTGTTTGTATTTTTTTTTTTTCTTCTTTTTTTTTCTTTGAAATGTAAACCCCACCATAAGGTAAAAGTCTTAATAAATAGGACTCAAAGCAATGGGCCAACACCTAGTGTAAGAGTGGCCGTGTTAAAAGTTAGTGCTGGCTGTTTTTAAATTCATCAACAAGCACGGCTTATTTGGAAAAAAAAGCACAGAATAAAATTATTTTATTGTTTTATTGGTCTTAAAGGAAACCGAAACAAAAGGAGAAAATAAGGAATAATTCTCGAGAAAGGATTATCCTGTTAATTTAGGATTTTTTTAAATTTAAATTGTATGAAAATTTTATTTTAAATTTTAAAGTGAAGTGAATTTAATAAATAATGTATATTTTTTTTATTTTCAATTTTTTTTATTTTTTTATTTCCAATATAGAGTTTTGAATTTTGTAACACATCGCAAGATGGCGAAGGTGTTGCAAAAATTAAGTGTGTTCCTGTTTTGCTGTGCAATTGGTAAGTTTCAAATTTTGATAAATTTACATAACACTTTTTTTTTTGTTAAAATTTTCACAAGAAAATTCACACACACACACACACATACATAATTAAGGTTTTTTTTTCTTTAAAATAAAAGTGAAAATGTGTAAAAAAAATTAAGTGAAAATGAAATCACATCTTTTTATTCATATACAAAAAAAAAAAAAAGATAAAAAAAAATTCGCATATTTAAAAGACAAGTTTTAAATTTCAACTTGTGTTACATAATCAAAAACTTACCTATTTCGAAATTTTTGCTTGATTTTTATTTTGTTTTATTTTGTCATTTAAAGTTTCACAAAAATAAAGAAAAACAAAGAAAAACAAAAAAAAAAAGAGACATACAAGGCACTTAAGAAAAAGCAATGAAAACAACAAAGTACCTAAATGAAGTAGTTTTCAGGTGAAATTTTCCCCCATAAAAAAAAATTTTTTTCAGTTTGTTATTTAAGTTTGCAATTTGTATCTTAAAAAATTTTAGCTTACATTTATACATATGTATGTATGTATAGTGACTGACCATTATTCGGATTAAAAGATTTCAGACAAAGAAGATTTACGGAAAGTTTTTGTATTTTTCAAGTAGGAAAAAAGAAAGATTAAAAAAAAAATCAGAAGAAAAAAAAAATGAATATACATATGTACATATATATAAAATTTATCATTCTCTTTTGATGCTGTCATTCAAGGTTGTTTAGTGGTACATTCACTTTTTTTTTACATTATTAAATCATTTTTTTTTTCTACATATATGACATAGCTTATTATTATACCTGTTGTAATATGTAGGTACATTTAGTATTTTCATATATGTAATATTGAAATTATGCATTTTTGAATTACAAAAATATTGGTAGATATATGTGTATACTTTGTAATTGCAACAACAAATAATAAAAATGGCTGTTTTGTTAAATTTTTTTTTTTTGCATTTCATTGTGAACATATAGTTTTTCATTTTTAATTACAACAAAAGTATAGATACCATTTAATTAATTTACTCCCCCACTTGTAAAATATTTTCATATCAATAATTTTTCCGTATTCATTTTTTTTCTCTTGTATTCCGAGTGAGTAAAAAAAAAATACAATATATTTTTTTCTGATATTTTCCGTTATATTGATTGAAATTGATTCCAATTTAAAAGCTCTTAATTTACATGGAATGTGTTAATAAAAGCTAATTTTTTTTAAAAAAAATTGTAAATTATAAATTATAACAAAAGAAAAAAAAAGTAGAATTGAAAAATTTTTTTTATTAAATTTCAAAAACGAGGAAAAGATATTCTGAAAAAGGAGACTATATTTTATTTAAAAAAAAAAAAAAAAAACAATTATCAAGGCTTTATATCGATAAATCAGTAAATAACATCCATTTTTTAAAATGTTTTTTTTTTTTTTAATAACTGCCAACGCATTGTAATGAAATAAATAATTCGTATTTTTTTTTTCTTTCGATTATCTTAAAATTAATTTTCTGAAACCTACACGTTATGCAAACATTTAAGTTATATGAAATTAAACAAAAAATACAAAAAAAAAAATGTCGATTTAATCATATTTAATTTATTGGATAATTCATTTTAGATTGTTTTATTTTCTGATCGTGTTCTTATATAAAATTAAACATTATGGAAAATATACATTCATATGTATGTACGTATAAGACGACCACATTATGTTTGAAACGTTACTTGATCACCTTGACTTTGGAATTTCATTTTTTTTTTCTATGATTGTCGTTTTTATTATAAATCTAGAAAATGGCTTTAAATTAATTCAATTTAAGTAATTTTTTGCTTTTTTGAAAGTTGTTTTAAGAAATGCATCGTTCTAGAATAATGTGGAATTTCATTATCTGAATGATAGTGTCCGTTATAGATTTACATAGATTGATATATATACATATGTACAAATGTACATATAAATAAATATTTTATTTTATAATATTTAATATTTTTTCAAAGGGTGTTACATATCTTTTACCACCTTAGAACTATGAACATTTACTGTATTTCAAAAAAAAAATATATATCTGAATATTTTTTAAATGCAAAATGTAAAGTACATAGTTAACAAATATACTTAATAGATATTTTTATTTTCTGTTGATTTTTTTCTACAGAAACTGTCGTGAGAATGTATACCTTTTAAGATAATTTTCTCTTTTTTAAACTTTCCAAATAATCACATCTGGTACGATGAACTTTCTATTCAAAATTTTAATTTATAATTTTTTTTTTTTTTGTTTATTTCAAATAAAAAAATTCAAATTCATTTCATTAAAAGTAAAATTAAAATGCGTTACAATCGCAATCGTTCACACTTTAAAAAGTTTAAATTGTATTACATATTAAATTAGTAACACAGAAATTAAAAAGAAAAAGAAAAAAAAAACAACCACGCTAAAATTTCTCAAGAGAATGATTAAGTAAAAAAACAATTTCTTATTAAAAATCTAGAAACGTTATACATATCTCTATGTACAACTTAAACTTTTAATCTTATAAATAATCAACGAAAGTGAAAATTAAAAATATCTTTTCAACATATGTACATAGATACGTACTTACAGTTATATTATATTATATATAATATCATAGATAAATTATTGCATTAAATAACATTTAAGTGTGTAATGAAGTATTTTATGCAAGTGAACACATAAAGATATTATCATAACTTGTTAGACTATAACAAAATGCTAAAATTAACGTTTAATTTAGAAAATTAATTTTATGAAGAAAAAAAAAGTGGTATACCAAGTACATATTGTAAATATGTAGTAAGTCTATATATAAACATATAGTAGATATGTATGTATAATGTATGAACAGTTACAGTATGTTAATTTACCGGTTTTTATAATCACCGTATCATATAATTATTTTATATGAAATTAAGTTATTAGGTAATTTATTGAGTATATATATTTTGATAAAACGATAAAAAGGAAATTATTAAAATAAGGAAGAAACATTTTATTGAATAACAGGATATAATGTAATAGTAATTGATATGTGTAAAATAAATTTTTGAAATTGCCTTTAAGAGTTTTTTTTTTGTGACTTTTGAAAAAATTAATTCACTTACATTAATACATTTCGATTTTTGAATTTTTCGCGATTATATAATTTAACTTCAAATTTTGTTTTTTTCTTCGAAATTTTTTAAATTTAATAATAATTTTTTTTAAAATTTTAAATTATAGTTGCAGGGCAAGTTCGTGTTAAACGGCAAGAAGAAGAAGAAGGTTCTGATGGTAGTTCAATAGATGAATTATGCCAGGATAGACCTGGTGATGAATATTTCAGATTAACAACAGAAGGTGATTGTAGAGATGTTGTTAGGTAAGTTTCAAAATAATTTTTATTTAATTTGTTTTTTTTTTATATTTTTTTATTTATTTATTTGAAAAAGTAGAATTTTAAAATTCTAACAAAATTTTTTCAAATTTTTAATTTAAAAAAAAAAATTATTCGTAGAATTTTTTTATATATTTTTTTTTTACAAACTAAAAACAAATTAATTCGAAATAAGAATAGTTTTGAAAAAATATATTATTGTACAATTTACAAAACAAAAACAAAAAAAAAAAACATTGAATATACTTACACGAATTAAAGGTGTGATAATGCCGGTGAAAATGGCGTTACACGACTTGCATCAGTACGATGTCCAACTGGTTTAGCATTTGATATTACGCGACAAACCTGCGATTGGAAGACAAATGTTAAAAATTGTGATCAAATTGAAAGTAAGTCTCAGAAGAAAAAAAAAACAAAAAACAACAAACAATTTCAACGTTTAAAACAAAGCGCATTAAAAATTCATAAATATTTCAAAATATGTAAAATTATATATACTTTTTTTCCCCTTTTCATTTTTATATCTTTATCTTATCTCTATGTATCTTTTTTATTATATATATATATATATAAATATGTGTATGTTTTATTCATTATATATGTATCTGATAATGCATCTGAGAATGAATTTACAGAATGCTTCCAATCGTTTCTTTTTTCTCATAAAATATTTCATTTAATTTTTTTTTTCTTCTTTTGAATAAAATAATAACGCTCGATAAAAGCCTTATTAAATATAAAATTTATAATTCATAAAACATAAATGGGAAAATAATCGATATATGTATTTATGCTATATGATACAAAATTAATTTTTCATGTAACTAACAATGGCTGTTTTTTTTTTTTAACTTTAATTTTAATTCAATTTTTAATTTTAACAATACAAAAAAAAAATGTTTATGTATATTAAATCAAACAAAAAAGAATTTATGTAAAATACATTTTCACAGTGCATTTTCATTGATTGATGAAAGTTTTAGAAACTTTTATATTTTGGACGAGACTATAAAATCAGCGTACAAAAATTTCAAAAATTAAATAATCAATCAAGAAAACACACTGAGTTGCAAATAAAAAAATAAAATTTAATCAATTTACTAAACACAAAATTATAATCATTTAAATGTTTTTTTTATTTTAATTTTCTTTATCATTTCTTTTTTTTATTTAAATTTTCTCCTTTTTTTTTCTCATTTTCATGAAATCTTATACGTTTGGTGCTAACTTCATGTGATGCGTTTAAAAAATTTATCATTTTGTAATTAAAAAAAAAAAAACAAAAAAAAAAAAAAATCGATCAAAATTTTCAAAAACCTGTCTACAAATTTTTCATTTTTATCGATTTCTTTTATTTATTCTTGCGTGCATGATAATTTTTGTATTTAAAACAAAATTAACATTTTCATTGTTTATAAAAATCTTTAAAATAAAAAATTAATTAAAAAAAAAAACGAAAACAACAACAACGTCAACAAACAACAACTTGACGAACGAAAAAAAAAAATTTTTTAAAAATGTGACTGAAATTGGAAAAACAAAAACCAAATAATTGGCTTAAAAAAAACAAAACATCAAAATTTTCTTTTCTTTTTAAAAAAAAAATCAATCTTAAAATTCATCAGATGTACACGATCCGGACTTAAGCAAATTACATGCCCATCTGGGTTAGCATTCGATATTGAAAAACAAACATGTGACTGGAAAGCAAAAGTTACTAATTGTGATCAAAAAGAAAGTAAGTTTCATAAAAAAAAAAACAAAAAAAAAATTTAAAATCATAAAATTTAGACACAAACACAAAAAATAAATTGTTTTTAAAGAGAAAAAAATCACAACAACAACAGAAAATTAATAGAAAATTTAAGGTAGTTTTGAAGAACAAAAAATAATTTGTAGAATAATCAATAAAAAAAAAATTAAAATGTTCGATTAATAAAGTAGAAATTTAAAGTAGTAAATTTTAGAAAATGACAAACTTTTATACAATTTTTCAAAAATAAGAAGAAAAAAAAGGAAAACAAAACAGTTTTGTACAATTTTAATTTAAAATGAAAATTTCGGGGCTTTAGCACTTTTTGCTTAAAGGTTAAAAGTACAAAAAAGAAGATAGAGAAAAATACATTATAATGTTTAATTTAAATTAAGATAAGCTTACGTAGAAAAATTTTTATCATTCTGAAAATTCATTCAAAATTTAAATGCTTACGCAAATTTCAATTAAAAAAGGACAATATGTTCTTTCTCATTCAATGTTCACTTAACTTTATATATTACTTGATTTTTCTGCAACCACTAGTTTTTGTGGAAAGTAAAATAAAACAACAAAGATCATTTTTTCAAATTGTTTTCTTTTGCATTTTCCTTTTGAAAATCAAATAATTGTGGCTTTTTACTAAAAAAAAGTCAATTTATTTACGACCTATTTTTTTATGTTTTTTTATTTTTGAAATTGTGCAAAGCTTTTAAGAATTTTTTTTTCCAATTCTTTTGAAATGAATACGGGAATAAAAAAGGATTTTTTCATAAAGAAAACACAAGTAGAAACAAGTGAAAAAAAAAAAAAACAAAAACAACTTTGAATATTGTGCACAGCACATTAAAAAGTGCACCATCCATCAGGAACAAAAATACAATTTTTACAGTATAGACACATACACACTTTAGACACGCACACAACAACATCTTATATTTATATATGTATATGTATCTATATGTTTTTCATATAGCTGTGGTGTTAATTTACTCATCTTTATGTATAGCTTTAAAAACAAAAAAAAATCTACAAATAAAACTTGTTAATAAAAAATGTATTTAACAGCAAAAATAAGAGAAAATATAACGTCATAAACTCAAAGGAGTAAAAATGAATAACGAATATAGGTGAATGTTTTTTAATGAAGGTTTTTAAAGAATTTGTGAGAAAAGAATTGTTTTTTTTTTTGTTTTTTTTTTTTTTGTTTTACCTTCAATTTTTATATGTCACATCCTTTGAGAATATTTATTTATTAATAATCCTTTGAGTATATGACGTGATATGTAAAAATAACATGAATAAATACAATAAATTAAATTATAAATAAAATACTTTTAATTTAGTCTATGAAAAAATGTATAAAAATGAAAAATTAATTACATATTTCATTTTTTAAATAAATTTATTCATTTTGAAAATGCTAAAATTAAATTTCGATTTGTTTCGTGTAAAATAGTTTTTTTTTTTTTTTAAAAAAAAAATCATTTTAAAAAAGCAATTAATTAATAAAATTTTTCATTTTTATAATTTTTCAGTTTTGCATGTACTTCTACATTTCATTTCTAAAGACAAAAAAAAAATAATAATAATTGAAATTAAATTCTATCATTGTATTGTATCCTTTTGAATCCTTTTATATATTTTTTTCTTGCTTTAAGCAAAAAAAAAAAATATATACATATATTGTACAGAAAAATATTGTTTGAATTTATCACACAAAAATGTCATACAATCTTTCATTTATACAAAATTCTCATAAATCATATTTCACATTATATGTAACATACATACACACATACATACAAATATCTATATAATATTCTACTATACTTTATGTCTGTCTATTTTTTTTTTATTCTCGTGTACATACATACATTCATTTCATTTATTTTTATCATCATTGTCATCATTCTAAAAGATTCATTCATTTTGCGCACAATAGAAGAAAAAAAAATGTTGTATACAATATATCCAATTTGATATCCTTATTATAATAACAAATATATATATATTTTTTTATTTTCGTATTATGTACACAATAACAGAACCAAGAAAAGCTTTACCAATCTTTAAGACAGATGAACCAATTTGTCCTGAAGGTAAACTATCATGTGGTAATGGAGAATGCCTTGATAAAGAACTTTTCTGTAATGGTAAAGCAGATTGCAAGGATGAATCCGATGAGAATGCTTGCAGTAAGTATGAGTTTCATGTAACACGTTTTTTTTTTTTTTTTTAAACATGTAGTACAACAGATTGTGTCTGTCTATTTTCAATTGAAATTTTATAATCAATCTAATTTTTTTTTTTGTATTAATTTTTTTCTCTTTTACAAAATAAAATTATTTAGCTGTTGATGTTGATCCAAATCGTGCTCCAGAATGTGATCAAACACAATGTGCTCTACCAGATTGTTTTTGTTCTGCAGATGGTACTCGTATTCCAGGAGGTATTGAACCACAACAAGTACCACAAATGATAACGATTTCATTTAATGGTGCCGTTAATGTTGATAACATTGATTTGTATGAAGATATTTTCAATGGACAACGTCAAAATCCAAATGGTTGTTCTATTAAGGGTACATTCTTTGTTTCACATAAATACACCAATTATTCAGCTGTTCAAGATCTTCATCGACGTGGTCATGAAATCTCTGTATTCTCTTTGACACATAAAGATGATCCAAATTATTGGACACATGGAACATATGATGATTGGTTAGCAGAAATGGCTGGTGCTCGTCTTATCATTGAACGATTCGCTAACATTACCGATGGATCAATTATTGGTATGCGTGCTCCATACCTTCGTGTCGGTGGAAATAAACAATTTGAAATGATGGCTGATCAATTCTTTGTATATGATGCATCAATTACAGCATCATTAGGACGTGTTCCAATTTGGCCATATACTTTATATTTCCGTATGCCACATAAATGTAACGGTAATGCACATAATTGCCCATCAAGAAGTCATCCAGTATGGGAAATGGTTATGAATGAATTAGATCGTCGTGATGATCCAACATTTGATGAATCATTACCTGGTTGTCATATGGTCGATTCATGTTCAAATATTCAAAGTGGTGAACAATTTGGACGTCTTCTTCGTCATAATTTCAATCGTCACTACAATACAAATCGTGCACCATTGGGTCTTAATTTCCATGCATCATGGCTTAAATCGAAAAAAGAATACCGTGAGGAATTAATAAAATTCATTGAAGAAATGTTAGGACGTAATGATGTATTCTTTGTTACAATGTTACAAGTTATTCAATGGATGCAAAATCCAACTGAATTAAATTCATTACGTGATTTCCAAGAATGGAAAGAAAAATGTGATGTTAAAGGACAACCATATTGTTCTTTACCAAATGCATGCCCATTAACAACCAGAGAATTACCTGGTGAAACACTTCGATTATTTACATGTATGGAATGTCCAAATAATTATCCATGGATTCTTGATCCAACTGGTGATGGATTCTCAGTTAAATAAATTCAAAAAGAAGCAATTCTATAAAAAAAAATTCCTTAAAAAAAAAAAAAATTTTTAAATTAAAAAAAAAAAACAAAACATACAACAGGGACAGTAATAAGTTCCACCGAAAGAGTCTGATTATGAATTCGTATCTCATTTCTATTATATTTCTGGAATTCTTTATTGAAAAAAAAAAATATATATATATATATGGGAATAATTCTATGAACAAATTTTAATTTTCTTTTTAGAATTATACACCTTGCCCTTTTAAATTAGTTCTTCTTTTTTTCACCTTCTTTTTTTTTTTTAGGAATAAAGTTAAAAATATAAAAAAAAATTATGTCTCAAAGTAAATTTAATTTTTTATATATTCTTAGGCTTTACTCAAATTTATTTTATTATCTTTTTTTTTTTTTTAAATTTTTGTTCGTACTATCTATAATGTAAATGTAAATAAATTACCTGTATGCAAGAATGTTGTACATCCGTAAGTGATACTGTGTAATTAAGAGAATTATGATAATAATATTGAAAAAGAAAAGAAAAAAAAAAGAAAAGTAAAAATATAAAATTAATAAATAAATGTTAATGTTAATTTTTAAAATAGAAAAATTAGTGTTTTTTTTTAATTTTCTTATATTTGTTTTTTGTGTTCCTAGAATTGAAAATTACGAGATTACATCAAGGATTTAAAGGATTTATCGAACTTTTGTTATTGTTTGTTCAGATGAAATTATGAGAAGCAAGTTAAAGCTAAACTTTATTTAAAAGGATGAAAATATTCAAATTTTTTAAGATTGAAGATTCCGAAGAATTTTTTTTTCTTTCTAATTTTCACGTTTTTGAACAAAAATTTAAATTAAAGAAAAAAGTGTTTAAGATGGAAAAAATTCAAAAATAAAAATCTTAAATTCTAAAAAATTTCAAACACAAAAATTTATGAACACTTTATTATTATTTTTTATTTAAATTATTTTGATAAATATTTAGTTAATAAATTTATAATTTTATTTTTATTTTAATTATTAGCATGTTCTACACTATAAAATAAATTATCATTAACTTCATCATCATTACCAAAAAATGATACAAAATTATTGTCATTTATATCGTTATTATGTTGAAAATGTGAAATATCTTTAGCATCTTTACCCAATGATAACATTTTATCATATAAATCATCATCATATTTTAATGCATTATCAAAATCTTTCCATGTTACAAATTTTAATTTATCACTTGGTATTATATCATTTGATATTAATTCATGAATTTTATTTGTATTTATCGGTTGTACAACACTAAATTCATTATGTAAATGATCATAATTTCCATTTTCAGCAATTCGTTTTGAACGTATTTCAAATTTTTCATTTTTCCAAAAATCTTCATCATCAGTATTCAATGGATTTATCTGAAAATACTTTTTAATAAATTATATATTTGAAAAATTAACAAAAACAAAAATCTAAATTACACTTACATCACTTCTTCCAACTCTTGGTACACTTTTTGATACTTTACGAAAATATTTTTCAAAATTACTATCAGCACGACGTCCTAAACGTGGTACATTTTTTGTAACTTTTAAAAAGAAACCATGATTATCATTAGCGTTTATATGATTAAAATAGAGAACCGTTAAACAAATATAAATTAAAAATATTATTTTCATTTTTTTATTTTTTTTTGTAAAGATTTAGAACACTTCAAACTTGAATTTAAAACTAATTTTCTGTATTTATTTAAGGTTCCTTTTATACAGAATTTTTCATTTGAAATAACAAAAAAATATAACGATTGTGAGTCGAAAATTTATGTGGGTACTTTTAAATTCAGGCCAAATTAAATTCGTAAAATTACAGGTGAAAAAAATAAATTCAATATGTGAATAAATTAAATTATCATTTAATCGATATTGAATGATAACGAATTTTGTTAGGAATTCATTAAAATTGTCCCCTATTTTTTTTTTTTAATTTAAAATTAAAGTTGAATGAAACAAAATCGAGTAATTAACAATTCTAATACACTTCAAGGATTCAGAACACTTTCAAGAAAATCACTTTATTTTAATCCATTTAACAACAGTTTTATAATTCATAAAAAATTTTAAATACTTTATTACCTTTTTTCTTAGAAAATACAATTTTACAATTTCAAATTAAAGAACTTTGTGCCCATTGTGAAACTTCGGTTGGTAATGATTCATATTTTAAAATACTTTTATCAATTTGACTATTTGTTAATAATAATTTATGCATTTGAAATTCTTTTTGATATTTTAATAAATTATTACCATTTATTGGTACAATAAATTCTAAATTACGTAAATGTTCAAAAGCTTTTAATATAACAGATCTTTCAATACCTTGTAATGTTGTACTAGTTTTTGAAAATTTAACAAAACGATTATAAATTATTTCAAAATTAAATGGATCACGATTATAAATTTCTGAATGATGTTTAATTGAAATTATTAAACATATTTCTAATACAGATAATTCACATAATAATAAACATTTATCATCAATTTCATATTCTTTATAAATATTTTGAATATCATCGACTTTTATAAACTGTTTAATTTTATTATTTAATTTTGATATTATTTTAAAAATAAACATTTTTAAATATGATTCTGTTGTATCGTAATCATACAAATTTTCCAAAATTTTTTTAACAGAATTATCTTGAGTTAATTTTTCAATATGTTCATTCCATAATTTAATATGCTTTTTAGAAAATTCATATTTTGATTTATCAAATAAATTTCTCAATGTAAATAATTCTATAAATTGTGATAAATCATTACTAGCTTCAGCTAATTCCATTTTTTCATCATTATCATCATCATTATTGTTTGTTGGTAATTTTAATAAATCACCAAATAATTTTATATAATCATCAAAATTATCACATTGTGGAAATAAAAATATTTGACGATGTGAAAATCTTGATTTAACACGTTTTTCAAGTAATTCAATAACATCTAAACGACATGTTATACCTAAAATACAAACTGGTGTATTAGCTGATTGTGATACATCAAAAAGATTATATAATAATGTTTGATTATGATGGTTACAAAATAAATCAAATTCATCTAAAATGAATATAACGCTTTTTTTTGTTTCTTTTTTATTTCTCATTTTTAAAGATTCTAATAGAAATGTTAAATTTTCAGCAAATGAACCAAATACTTTACCATCAACAACATTTTCTAATTTCAATTGTATTGTTGCTGATTTTAATGCTATACGATCATCTGTATGTATTAAACCATTCAAACATACCACAATTGCATTATTCAAGAATAATTCATCTGCTGTTAAAATTCGATGTAGAACTGATGATAATAACTGAAAGTATCATAATTTAATAAATGTTAAAAATATAAAACTTTCATTGAAATATTTCACTTACTGTTGTTTTTCCAGAACCTCTTGGTCCTATCAGTAATGCTGAATTTGATTCACCAATTTCTGCTGTTCGCACTAACAAATCATAAATATTTTTCCATTCTTCTTTAAATCCTCTGAATGTTGAATGATCTTTTTGTAATCTAGCTCTAAGGAATTTTCTTGTTAAATCAATTTCACTCATTTTCATTACTTCTATTTAAGTCATAAATTAATATTTGAAAAATATTTAAGGACTTTAAGAACACAAAAAAATCATTGACCAAGCCAACATAATAAAAACAATGAAATGACATTTAATTTTTCCCGCTCAAAAAACAGTGACACTGACAAGAAATGACAACCAGAATCAATCCACTTTTCTGTTTTTTATTCCACCACCTTACATTCCACACCTTCCAAAAAAAATTTCAACTGATTTCGTAATTTAAAATCGAATGAAAACATTTTTAAAATAAATTTATTTTAATAAGGCTTAAAATTTTACATTTGCTTGCAACAGAATATTTCATTGTAATCACATTAATTCAAAATACATACATATACACAAAAACTTAATTAACAGATTGCAATTTTAGACAATAGTCTATATTAATATTTAAATCTGGCTTAAATCTATTCACTAATTTTAATAAATTTAATTTTTTCGCTTTAGCATTATTCGATTCTAGCTCATACAAAGTTGATAAATTTATTAAAAGACTTTCGTTTAGAACTTTTTGAGGATTTATATTGATTGCTTTTTCCAGAAGACCAATTGCGTCCTTCAATTTTCCACAATACAAGAGACATACTCCCATGTTGTTTAATAACTAAAAATAAAAGAAGAAAACTTCATATAAACTTCCTTAAAAACACAATTCTCATTTACCATTGTATTCGTTGAATCAAATTGAAGTGCTTTCTGAAAATTAAAATACGCTTCTTGGAAATTATTTTGTGCAACAGCAATGAGACCTTTATCAACAAAATCACGAAGATCTGGTTGGCAGTTTCTAAATTTGAAAAAAAAAAATATATATATATATATATACATATATATAATTCTAGAATATTTTCTTCTAATTAAACTTACGCTTCTCTTAATCTTCTTGCTTCTGAAAATTTTTGTTCAGCACCAAAAACATCACCAATTTGTAAATAGATTCGTCCCCATGCAGAAAATAATGAACGTTTTTCTTCTTTTGTAATTTCTGGTTGATTAAATAATGTTTGTATTATATCATCGACAAGACTATAATCACGCATAATAATTGCACAATTTGTTATTGAATGTAAAATTCGTACTTCACGTTTTCTCCAGAATTCATAATTTTGTTTTTCATCACGAAAATATGATTTTATTTCATTACAAATCGATGCTAATTCTGTTAAACGATCCATAGCTGCTTTTGTATTTCCAGAATAAATTGGAATTTCGGCAAGAAGTAAACGAAAAGAAAATGGTGCTATTGAACCTTTTTTACCACTATACATTTCAGGATAAAACTAGAATTTTGTTAATTTTAATGGGAGAATATTGAAAGAACCAAAACTATGGATACTAACCTCATAATATACATCAGGTCGGTTTAGTATACCAAATGGTTCAGCTTCTGATTGTAGCAATTCATACTGACCAAGTTTAGCTAATAAAGCTAGACGTGTAAACCATAATTGAAGTGAATGTGGTGTATGTTTAGCTGGTTGTCCAGCTCTACCATATCCTTGACCATAAATTGTTAAAAGACGGCCAGTTAAATTTACAGCTGCTCTATAACAGCCAGCTGCAATTAATGTTCTTACTCCCCTTTCATCTTGTGTTACATCTTCCACTGTATATACTTTCCTTTGAACTAATTCTGCCTCACCTAAATGAGCTAGAACTGCTTCTCGAATGGGGTCAGGCTGCAATGTTAAAAAACATTTTAAACCAAATAGAATGGTTAATATTTATCTTGAATTACCAAATCGTTTGCAGATAATACTCCGGGAGTTGTTAAAAGTGGTGGAATTCCAGGCTCAGTGTGTGGAGGTTCCCAAAAATTTCTTACTTCATCAGAAACTTTTAAATCATCTTCATTTTCTTGATTGTTATCAAGATATTCTGGAACTTTGAAACCTCCTTCAAAAGTATTTGAGGATAACGAGGCACTATCTGAAAATCAGTGTTCGTTAACATTACATTTATTTACAGAAACGTACATCCACTCACCTGCTGGACTTGCTTTTGTTGTCGAGATCTGATCAAAATAACTTGGTAGATCATTAGCAAAATATTGACTTAGACTGGGTTCTGGTGGAGCTGTTTCTTGATTTTTCATCACTGTATTTATTTAAAAATAAAATTTAATCGAAATTACGAGACGAACTATAATTTGGCAATGCGAACTGTGGTTCTGTGAAGTGAATAGCTTAGCTTACAAAAACATTTCAAATTCGGACAATTAGTCCCACATCAGCTGACTATTCCTGTTGTAGACTTGTGGTTAGTTCAATCTCCACAGATTGACACATTTATTGCTACCACAGTGTAAAGCGTTACGCAGTGTTAAAGGTTAGACGCTATGTTGGTGAATATTTTTGTATAAATATTATTGTTCCAATTTATCAGTTTAAACTATTTCCATTCATAGCGTGAAGGAATATACTCGATTTTTTATATTTTTTGTATGTGAAGTAAATTAAAAATGTATGGAATCTAACGCGTATGGATTTCAAAGTGTAGTTAATTCGGATTCATTGCGCAGCGTCAAAATTTTCGGAATCGACTGTATTGCTATCGCATGATTTCTATACTTATCTTACTCTGGCTTATATCGAAATAGAAAATTTTTGTAAACACGATGAAGATGTGTGAGTGCGCTATTTCTTGACATCGTATATATACACTTGGTATTTATGAAATTTGGCTATAGTTCAGAAAATGTGGTTAAAGCTATTTTAATAACATTCGAACTTTTTCAAGATGAATGAGAGGATGTATAATTAATAATCAATTGTACTTTTAAATTTATCATTAAAAATTCAATACGCAAGATGCAATGTTGAAATATGAATGATATTTGTGTACAAATGTCAAAATGTTATCTTTACGCTGTATCAGATTTTCGTAAGCACATGCAAATATGTTTACTGTTGAATGTAGTGGTAATGTTTATGCACAAAATAAAATCGGTGTGTATACGCGTCAATTTTTCAGAAATTTGTTTCCATATTGCAAATGGCGAACTATCGGTCGGACATAGCTATTTTAAATTTTTGTAAAATTCGAATTGCACGTTGCGTGTTATGTTTTTATTGATAAATTCAATAAAAAAATTTAATTTTTAATTATATGTGATTAATAACAATAAAATATATTCATATTTTCAGGTGAGTTTTAGGTGATTTCAATTGAAAAAAAATTTTTCTCTATTCAATAATAATGAATTTTGTGAAAAAATGTTACTGCATAGAAGTTTTATACCAAACTGTGATATGCTGTGAAGAAGAAAAAAATATTTTTTTTTATGTTTCAAGATTCATTTATTTTTGGGAGGGAAAATTTTTTTAAAAACATTTGTTTTTGTTGTTTTAATTTATGAGTTTTTAGAATGGAAAAATAAAAATATTTAATTTATACAAAAATGTTATTTGTGTTTTTTGATAAAAAATAATTTTGCTGGATGGAAATTTCTTTTTTACCGCCCATTTTATAAGTTAGCAAATATTTACATGATTTATAAAATATTAAAGGATAAATTATGTAAACAAGTGTTATATTTCTTTGAAAAAAAAATTTACTTTTATCTTTTACATGAAGTGAATTAATTCTAAATCTGTTCAAAGAAAAAAAAATCGTTCAATTCCCTTCTGAATCACTCTCTTAACTTGATACTTACCTAATTTTTTTCTTTTGTAGGTCTTTAATAAAATAAGCCAACAAAAAAGGATAATTATTATTTTTCTAATGGTTTTGTTATAAAATATCACTAATTTTCCGAATTATATACTTTGCTTCATCTAAAATCAAACAGAAACTAAACTGAATATTCTTATGCATCAAGATATCAACCATTTTATTTCGTCAATATCGTATATTGTATACACATAATGCTTAAATATTATAGCTAAATATCTGTATCTGTAGCTAATAGCTATGTATATCAAAATATCAAATCCAATTTAATATAAATTGGGTGCTCTTCTAGCTGCTGTACTCTGCTTGCTAGTTAACAGCTGTTTAACTTTTACTTGACTATTGTATCGCTATTTAAAAAAGAATAAAAAATTATTTTTTTTTCAAACATTTGTTGTCTACATATTATAAAATGATGATAATGGTGAATTGGATTGACGATGACGGGTTCATTCATGTAATAAAAACAACTATAAATTCAGTCGGATATGGGCTGTTGAAGTGAAAACACTTCAAAAGAAAATTCTCCCCTATTTATATTGGGGAGTTATTTTTCTTTTTTAAACAGCACAAAAACAAATTCATAATACTAAATTTTATCAGTTTCAATAAAATGACATTTATCATGTGCCTTAGTTTCTAAGAAGTACATTCATTTAGTTGAAGAAAAAACTAGAAATGATAAAGCGTAAGAAGTATATAATATACAAAAACAAACTTTCTTTGAAATTGAAATGTTTTTGGTTGTTCATGTGGCATGAGAATGAGAAAAAAAAATAGATTTCTAAAAACAAAACAAAAAATTTATTTTTCATATCTATAAAAATCTTGAATGATTGAGATTTGAACGTGCGTTAACTATTTATTAAATTATTTTTTGTAAATAATATGTGACAACATGAGGTGGTCAATTGGCACTAAATTACTGAAATAAAAAAACTGGCTAATATAGATATTATAAATATAAAAAGTTTTCTTTTATCTGTGTTGATACAAATACACTGATTATTTGAATTGAACATATAATAAGAATCATAAAATGAACTAACAAACACTAAATGATAATGATTTGAAATAATTTAAAAATGAAATCGTTAACGACAATTTTACATTTTTTTTATAAATTCAACGTTCAATGCCTTTTTTAAAAAAATAAATAATAAGAAATAGGAATGATTTTGTTTTTAAATTTAAAATCAAGGTTGGATTGTTTATTTCCAATTTTTGCTCTTTTTTTCTTTTTTTTTTTTTTCTTGTAAAAGTACTTTGAACAATTAATTTCTTTATTATGATTTAATTTATTTTTTAAGATTTTATCTAAAATATCATAAGTGGTCAAAAAATTTAAAATTGAGGCCGCTAAAATCATCATGAATGATACAGCAGCTTCCTCAAAAGATGTTATTACTCCAGTGACAACGACACCAACAACTGGAGGACCAACACCATGGGAGCAATTAACTGCTGGATCACAAAATCAAAACGATATTGGTGTATCAAATAATGTTAATAATTTAATTGGTGTATCACCGACAATTCCAATAAAATCAGAAACAGCAGCTCATACACCACAAGGTCCACCAGCAACACATGCTCCTGTTTATGGTGAAGAATTAACAACAGAACTTGTGAATCAGGGATGGCGTAAATTTTGGTCAAAACGTGAAAATCGTCCATATTATTGGAATAAAATAACAGGAGAATCATTATGGGAAATGCCTGGTACAAATAGACCATTTGATCCACTCACAGATCCATTAGGTATATGTCATCCAGGTCAACCGAATGGTCCACATGTTGGTCATGGAAATTTGAAACGACGCCCTTCAGAGGATACACAACATGTTGGACAAGTTGGTGTACCACCACCGATGAAAAAATTCATTCTTTCAGGACCATGGGATCTGGAAGTTTTTACAAATGCTGTGATTGTCGAAAGACCACCAACACTATTACCGCATCCGCATCCAGAAATTGAAGCCATGCGAGCTGCTCTTACAATGAAACTGATGCGAACATATGAAGATTTATGTTTACGACGAGAAAATATTAAAGCACCAAAAGATTCATTTAACAGATGGTTAATGGAAAGAAAAATCTTAGATCAAGGCTGTGATCCTTTACTTCCAAGTCAATGTATACCGGAGATATCACCATCAATGTATCGTGAAATCATGAAGGATATTCCAATTAAAATTGTAAAACCAAAATTTACTGGTGACGCTAGGAAACAATTATCAAAATATGCAGAAGCAGCAAAACACATAATTGAATCACGTTCAGCGCCACCAGAAAGTAAAAAAGTGGTTAAATGGAATGTTGAAGATACATTTCAATGGTTAAGGCGTACAGTTGGTGCTAGCTATGAAGATTTTCAAGATCGTTTAGCGCATTTAAAACGACAATGTGAACCACATTTAATAGAAACAGTTCGTGATAGTGTTGAAGCATTATGCACGAAAATTTTTCATTTATCAGCAGAACATGCAAAACGTATACGTGAACGTCATATGCAATTATTAAAAGATCATGGTATTGGTGAACCAACACCACCACCACCTCCACCACAATTGAAAAAAGTTTGGTGTTATCCCATACAATTTTCTGTTCCTTCACCTCGAATGCCTGTCGTTGAATACGTTCAGGATAGAGATCATATGATAATCAAATATACACCATCATCAACAGCACAACCTGACGCACAATACATTAATTTGACACATCTTCAAAAACTAGTAAGTATTTTAATTTAAAATTTTTCATGATAATCAAATAATTTTTGATTTTTCTGTTTGTTTTTAGGAACAATTATACCGTTACAACTGTTTTGATGACAAAAAGTTCGATTTATTTATTGGACGAGTTTGGTGCTTATTAAAACGATATCAAACATTTCTTGGTAATGCCTTAAATTCATCTCAGGAAGCTGAAATGACTCAAGCATCGTTACCTGTACCAGTTTTTGAATGTTTACATCGTCATTTTGGTGTTACATTTGAGTGCTTTGCTTCACCGTTAAATAGCTATTTTCGTCAATATTGTTCAGCATTTGCTGATACTGATGCTTACTTTGGATCACGAGGGTAAATAATGAAAAATTCAACAATAAAAATTCATATTTTTTTTAGTATATTAATTCTATTGGATTTTATTTTGTTTTTTAGGCCATTTCTAGATTTCAAACCAGTCTCTGGTTCATTTCAAGTTAATCCACCGCACTGTGACGAGTTGATTGATGTCACTCTTGAACATATCGACAAATTATTAACAGATTCAATAGAGCCATTAAGGTAACATGAAATAAATTATTTTTATTTGGAAATTTTTGGTTTTGAGATTTATTATACATATTTTTATATTTTTCTTTTAGTTTTATTGTATTTCTTCCGGAATGGAAATGTCTTGCAAAATTAGAAGAAAATATTTACAAACGAAGATCAGTCGTTGTTTTAGGAATGGCTCATGAATACCGTCATGGTTATCAGCATGTTATACCAAAGTAAGTTGAATTTTCTTAATGTAATACGAGGATTAATTGATTTATATTCAAAAGTTAAGTACTAGAAATTTTAAGAAGCATTAACGACACATGTGGTCATTAGAAGTACAAAATTTTAAAGAAGAAAAAATTAATTAAAATATTCTTTTGCAATTTCTTTTATTTTTTAGATCCGAAGTGAGTATAAAATGTATGCATGGTACTGTTGTTGTTTGGTTACAAAATAATGCTGGATTTGCACGATGGGGACCAAATGAGAATCGTGTTGAAGCATTACGTGAGGCATTCCGGCCGGCTCGGGATCGTGAACGTGAAAAAGCTGCTGCAGCTGCAGCTGCTGCACAACAACAACAACAACAGCAGCAATTACAACAACAATCATCTTCATTATCTTCACAGCAATCACCTTCTGTTAATTCAACATCATCATCAACAGCAACAACGACATCATCATTATCATCAATATCATCATCATCATCTGAATCAAATAATACAGAAACAAATTTATCATCAACCGCTGTCTAGTTGTAAGGTATGTTTTATTTTTTATCTTTTCTAAAAAATTGTTTTTTATATATTTTTAATTCATTATTTTACTTTTTTTTTAAATTTTACAAAAAATTCATTATTTTCTTTTATATTTTAATCAAATAAAAGATTTAATTGACATACGCAGCAAAGTGCACATATTTATTTTTTGTTCTTTTTTTTTAAATTAATTATTTCGTAGTATTAGAACTAAATAAAATATATTTACTAGTAAGTAAGAAAAAAAAAATTAATAATAAAATCTAATAAAACATTTAAAAAAAAAAGTGAATAAATGAAAATAAAATTAAATTAAGTAGGTTAAATAAAAATGAGATTAACTAATGTTTGCACACATAACAAAATTTGACAAATATTAGACAAATTAATTTTGGAAAAATTATTGCAAAACAAAAATCATTTTTTCATTTCACAATTGAACACAATAAGTATCATATCTCGCACCATAAAGCTACTTTATCTGTATGGGGTGTTCTAAGTACTCAATTGTTAGTGGAAGTTTATTTTCATGATAAGAAAATCTTAAGAAAGAAAGTTTATTTAATTTCCATTTACTATTGCACTTTTCTTTGGTTTGTTATTCTTTCTTCTACAATATATTTTTTAATAATAGAATTTTAAAAATTTGGAGTAAGAATACACTTTTTTTTCATACTAAAAGGAAATTAGATTTTGGAAAAAAAATTAATAATAAAATAAAATATCAAGAAGTAAGTACTTTGGCCTTTGTAAAATCTTAAAGGTGGTACATGCATTCCTAAAGTACTACCTTTACTAATGGGCTGAATCCGTCACCGGAACTGGTCTCATTCTCGTTGTTTCTTGTACTCAGGAAGTCGGAAGCACTCTGGAGTAATTATGGTCATGCATTACTCTCCCTCTAGCACAAATATTTTTTAGTTTTTTAGCAGCAGCTGGTCCCCAAGCATAGCAATGGTCGTGTTCTATATTGCGAACATATTGAAAAGTAGGTGATTTTGGTATCACATCCTCCTCAGTCGCAACTAGTAGACATTTGATTGACACTTGGAGGTTTTTCAACCTCATCTTCAACATTAGTGTCGCTTACTACCAAGTCATAATATTCTTCAGAAGATTTCGGAAATCGTCATCTGAAACATCACTTTCAAGTAGAGGCTCGACCATTTCAACATCATGTATATTTTCAACATGTCTCTGTTCCACATCGTTTTGCAATTCAAACATTCAGCAAAACGATGTGGTGATTCAGAAACTTTAAATCTGCAAAAACACTTTTAGCAGGTTACTGTTGTACCATACTCATCTACCATGAACACATCGGCATTTTTATTTCTTTTCAAACCTTTGTTGGGTATGCGAACGTAACCACGAATGCGTTTTTCAATTTTCTAGTTACCATATCCAACTAAGGTTTTTGTGCCCGATTCATATGGTTGACAAATATAACCCGCGACTTTGTCCAGTGTCCGGTGAATTCTGATATATTTATCGAACTTAAGCCTGGTCACTTTCGCGTCAGAGTGTAATCTTTGCATTTCAGCAAAGTATTCCAGCCGTACTTTTATATAATTATACCATTCGTCTGACTTGGGGATTGGTCTTCCGAATCTTCAACAAATTTTTTATAAATAGGTTCGTTTTCTACGAACTTTTTCAATTTATTTTTACGACTTTCCTCCCCAGTCATTTTTCGAAAAACTTCATTTTTCAGATGAAAATTCTTATAGTACCGCTGTCCTCTTGGGAGGGCATTTGCGTGTTTCTATCGATAACAGGTTTATTGTTATTTATAGAAAGCATGCCGAATAAACATTTTAGGCCAGGGTCTATTCCAACTGTTTTGGAATATTTTTTATCTTTAAGCGTTTTTTCAGTTTTTTTAAATTGCATTGCACGGGCTTCAGTGGATTCAAGGTCTTGCCTCTTTGGACGTTCGAACAATATCGAGACCTGAATGTCATATCTCTACGACCAAATTTATCAATATTAAAGCACTTTTTCCAATATTCTTTCAATTGGTCTTTGTTCACATTTTTTGGAACTGGGCAACCGAGACTTTAAAGTAGCTCTCTAAAACCCGTATTCGTGAACAAAACATGTTTTCTTTCATACTTATGTATATTATTAACAATAAAAGACTTTTTCTTTTGGTGGTATATGAGTTTCAGCAATTTCCAACATTTCATTCGCACATCACTTTCATTAAAAGAAAAAGTTGGAAGAAGTCCAAAGTCTCCGCGAAAGTTATCAATAGTTCACAAACATACCTCAGCGATATCCTCAAAGAGGCGTTTCATTATTTCAGAAACATTATCATTTACTCTTTACATTAGTCTTTTTTCTTCTGCAGTAGCAGATTCTCAGATTTGTGGCCTCTAGTACTGGAAAGTTTGTAGCCTGCCTGAAAATACATATTGGTCGTAATATTCGTTTTTAAATTTGTTTTTTTATTTTCCTAACTGATTCTTGTATGACTGCATTACGGAATGTGCAATCATACTTTGCCAAACCGATCTCAATTCTTAAATCGTTGTAAAGATCGAAATTAATTACTTTACGATTTGCATCTTTTCTGCAATGCATTTTCAAATTATAAAAAAAGAGCAAGAAATTAGGCTCTTTTTCTTCATTTGTAAAAAAAAATCATCACCTTCGATACGAGGTCTACGGTGTCTTTTATGTTGTTGTAAATCAAATCTGGAGTAGGCAACTCTTCTATTGCCCTCTATGTCATGATTCTTTCAATTTCTTCTTCAGAAATAGAAAGCTTACCAAGATCTTTTACAAATTTTGGAAACCCACATTTAATGGTTATGGTTTCCATATTATTGTCTTTATTCGCTCTATAAGTATTTGAATTGGATCTATTAAAATTTAAGATATGAAAACGAAAAAAATATTGAATATTTCTTTTGTTTTTAAAGATATGCTCTATTGATAGTTTATAGTGCTATGGCACTTTATAGAACTGATTATTCTGGAAGGGGTGAACTAAACCGACAAGCACATTTTGGAAAATTTCTACGTATGCTTCTAAAGCTTGCGGATGAAGTAAGACATATTACTTTAATCTTCAATTTAAATCTTTTTCCTTTTTAAAATTTTAGTATGGAGTTGCCGTTTTTATTACAAATCAGGTTTTAGTCTCAGTCAATAATATGCCAAGACCAAGTGTTGTACCTGATGCAAAGAAACCAATTGGTGGTCATGTACTTTCACATACAACAACGACACGTTTGTATTTAAGAAAATGTCGTGGTGATACAAGAATTTGTAAAATTTATGATTCACTATGTTTACCAGAGTCTGAAGCCAATATTTGCTATAAATCTTGACGGCATAGTTGATGCTAAGGAGTAAATTTTATACATAATTAAATATGTCGAATAAAATGATAAGTACTTTCTAAATAAAGCATTTTTTTTCATGTAATTCTTTTAAATCCGGTTTGACCTTCAGCATCTTCATATTCATATATGTATGAATACATAATTATTCTATGCATAATTTTTAGATCATGTATTTATTAATACCCGACGTTCGATTGTGTTTTAAATATTTTAGTATGAGAATGAGATACTCTTTGTTTCTAATGCTCAAAAAGAAATGTTTGTGTGTAAACATTATCATATGCAATATATTTTAAAATGTTTCATTTTTTTTTAAAATATTTATGTATTGTAAATAGTAAACAAAGAATACAAATTATTATATATATATTAAAATATAAATTTAGAACGTATTTTACCAAAAAAAAAAAGAAAGAAAGAAAAAAATTTAATAAATAAAATTTGTTATATCTGTGAAATCGTTTACGTTTTTTGTGCAAAAAGTATAAAGTATAAAATTATGTAATTTAAAAAAAAATGAATGATGAATAAATTAAAAAAGAAATTTAGGAGAAAAAAAAAAACTGAATAAATGGTGTTTTTACAAAAATTAAAATTAAAAGAAAAAACAAAACTTTCAAAAGTCATATACTAGCAGAACTACATAGCGCTATAAATATATTATGTATGATGTATTTTGAATAAGTTTTTAAAAAAAAATCGTTGGAATTTTTAATAAATTAGAAAAACAAAATATAATAAAATTCAAAAAATAAAAAATAAAAGAAAATAGTTTGAAATTTAAATAAATTACTGTATAATATTATTCTAAAGTTGAAAGAAGAAGCAAAAAAAAAAAAATGATTTACAAAAAAAAAAAAACTTTAAACGAAATTTATATGAATGATGTACAACTAAGTTTCATTTTTAGGGACTTATTTAGCCATTTATCAAAAAAAAAAAAAAAAAAAAAAAGAACAAAAGAATAAAATATTAACAAAAAAAAAAAAAATTGCATACATACATATAAAATCACACATCTGTATGTGCCTATTAAAATCAAAAGGAGCCTTTTTCCATTTTGAAATATTTAAAAAAAAAAAAAAAACGTTTCAATATTAACAGTCAAATTTAAATGATAATTTGTAGATAAAATGCACTTTTGTAGAATTTTTTTGAACAATCATTAATAAAATAATAAAATCATTTTCTAATAAAAACTTAATTTAAAAAAAAAAAAATATTTAAATAGTGGAAAAAAATCCCTTTTGATACTAATAGACTGCATATTATTATGTAAATTATTATAAGGCTTTTATTGTTGGCAATATTATTACAAATATACAAATTATATTGAAAGAAAGATTATTATCTATTAAAAAAAAAACAAAATGATAAAAAAAAAAACATAAAATAGAAACAAAAAAAATAATAAAGAAATGATCAAACTTTTTATCTCAAATTTAAGTTTGTGGTGGTTTAAATTTTGCTGTAACCGTCTCCAGGGATATGCCAATAAAAAGTTATGAAATAATTAATAATAATATGTACTGTAATGGAAAAATAATTTATTTTGCTATATTTTGCTTTTCAAACGATATTTTTATTCATTTTTTTAGAAATTTACAGAATCAATGAAAATTTCTTATTGTACAATTCTTGTGTAAAATTGTTGTACATACTTTTTTTTTTTTTTTTTTTTTTAAATGAAATAATCGTAAAACTTATACATTTTATTATTGACTTTTATACATCAATTTATCATTTTCCAATATGATAAAGAATTTTTTAATTGAATTTACTTGTAATAAATTCATGTTAGAAGGATGATACAAGCACATTTAATTAGTTATAAGAACAAGGAATCTCTTTTATACGCTTTCATACAGTAGGTTATTGTGTTTGTAAAAACGTTTTTTCTTGTTATTGGTTTTCTTCTTAAAAAAGCAAATTAATTTAGAACACTGTTGGAATACAAATTCAAAATAAATCTAGGTTAATGTTTCAAGAACAGTTGGATTTCTTATATAAAAAAAAAAGTGTTTATATATAAAGAAAAACGTTTTATAAATTAATTCAAAAAAAAAATTTTAAATTCAACTTCATAAACTTTTAACTTAATAGCACATTTGGTGTTGCTTCTATACCAATTTTAACTAAATTTTCACTTCGTATTTGAATATCTTTTAAATTATTATTAATTAAATTCCAAAATTGATTCCATTTAGAATGAATCATTTTTGCAGTATCCATTGTATTTCCTTCAGGATATATAGGATAAATTTTTTTGGACATTGTAAATGGATTTTCAATATCACGTAATACTTTATTTTTAAATGATTTCTCATTGAATGATTTATTTTTTCTTAAAGAATTTTGTAATTCTGAGAAAAATAATTTCCATCTTGGAATAAAAAAATCTAAAACAATTCCGGACCATTGTTTATTTGCATAATCGACAATTTCACCAGTTGGTCCCCAAGTAGTTATTTGATTTCTTGCATTATATTCATATAAATTTTTTTCATGCCAATCATTTGATAGATTTTTAGCTGCTTCTAACCATGGACCAAGTAGAAAATTTTCATTTGTTTTTAAAATTTTCTCAAGATCTTGTAATAAATCAATCATTGCATCACTCCAAAATTGTAATGTAGTTGAATTTTTTCGTTTATATTCATTAATGATATTCACATAAATTTTATCTCCAGAATTTTGAAGAAATTGACGAGTTAAATCAACTAAATCATGATGAAATAAATGATTATTATGAATCGAATTACTACTATTTAACATTGTTGTCCAAGCATTAGTTACAATTTCTGGTTTATACCAACTCCATGGTGAAAATTTAGTGCTTGGTCGTCTACAAATTGTATATTTTCCATGTAATTTAATTAAACCATGATAATTGTAAACTGATTTCAATAGTAATCTCCAACAATTTTTTAAATTTTCATCCTCAATGCCATATCGAACGATGGTGTAGTAGTCAAACCATTCAGTAAGATTTAATTCTTCATGAGCCCATGCTCTCTCCAATGCAAATTCATAAACTGGATAATTTTGATTGATTCCTTCTGGAGTTATTCCTATGCCAACCATTGTACTAAATTGCATATTTTTAGCTTCTTCAATGCGTTTGTTAACAATTTCAAGGGATCCATGCATTCCTAAAGTACCACCAAAATTATGTAACATATTCCAAATGAATGGTTGACCAAAATATGATTTTGTTCTATCATATTCTGGATACTGTTCAGACTCTAAATCAAGAATTAATAATTTTGTTCGTGGTACTGCCGTTAGAAAAGCTTTAAGCAATTTATCACTCCAAAATGGATTTTTAACAAACATCCATCCTTGCATTAACCAAACTGCTTTTGGATCAACAATTTGCATAGATTCATAAATTCCCAAAGAAGTTTCACCTTAAATAATTCAAATTTAATATTTAATAAAAAAATTTAAAAAAAAGAAGAAAAAAATTACATTACATACTTAAATATTGAGCATCTGCTTTTCTTGGTTCAAGTTCGTTAAATGGATCAGCAAAATATATATGATCTGTGCCATATTCACGAATTACTTCCTTTAGAAATATTTCACTGATATGGGAAAAAAGTGGATCACTCGGATCAAGAAATAGTGGACAACAATATTGATCTTGAAATCGATTCCATCGTGTAGTTGGTGTAAAAGTTGCATTTGGAAAAATTCTTTTAAATGCAATTGGTACATGTCCTGCAAATCCTGGTAGAGCAATAATCATTCCAAGATCACGTTGTGCTTGAATAATTTGTTTTTGAAGTTCAAGTTGTTGTAATTTAAAATTTTCAGAAAGTGGTCCTCCCCATCCACGAATATTTCCCATACGTTGCCTGAAAAAAAAAGGTTTAAGTGTAAAAAAACTGAAATGTTTGGTTTTTCCTGTACCATGCAAGAAAAGCAGGTCCTGTAAAATGTTCATTGATTTCTGCTTCAGTTAAACCAATTTTTCGATATATTTTTGTCCAAATTGCTTCTTGAATTGGTGCTAAAGACAAATTAATACCCATTAAAGCCATCCAATCGATATGATGACGCCATTCTTTCCATGTCCACCAGACAAAACTATACGACCAAGTGCATACATTTTGATAATAAACGAAAATATTCGATAAGCTATGCTGTTTTTTTATTGATGGAAATTTATTTGGAATATTTCGTAATTGATAACCTGACCATGATATATGACCTTTTAAATGATATTTGAGATAATAATGAAAACCTTTGCATGCAGCTACACCTGATGATCCTCGAATTATTACAATTGTTGCGTTATCTTCTTTAATTATCTAAAAACACACACACATTAATAAGCTTTTTTTGAACAAAGATATATTTTTTTTAAATATTTTTTACTTGATAAGTTTTATCTGGAAGTTCAGAACTGATTTGTACAACAAAACGATGAGAATGCTGAGGAAGAAGTCTATTAATTACATCTTGTGCTGCTTGTCGTTGAATTTCTAATGATGCACTTGGTTGAATGTACTTAAAATAATTTTCAGGATCTAAATAATTTAAATATTTTACACACATCAATGAATTTTCATAAAATTTTTCATAAGTAAAATTTTTCTTTACCTTGACCTAAAGCTCCATTTATTATTTTTATTATCAGAAAATATTGAATAATTAATAGTACTTGTCGATTTAACTGTTTCACATTCCATAAAATCATTTTGATGATATACTTATGTATTTAGAACCTAATTGAACAATTAAAAAAAAAAGAAAAGAAAAAATAAACAAAATAAAACTATGAAAAAATGTGCTTTTATTTTTCTAATTACACTTAAATGCATCAATTAAATTCTCGCACGTCTTTTCACGCAGCTCACTATTTAATATTCAATTAACCTATGATGAACTCAGAACAAAATTAAAGCAATTGAAACAGACTGATGCATTTGCTCATTTGATTCGTTCTGGTGTTATTATATGATACTATAATCTTGGCTTTTATAAATGGAAAATTATAACGAACGACATATATACTTTAGTAAAAATACATGTATGTACGTGGAACAAGAGATGTATGGTTAATCTGAATGAGATCTGAAATGTGTAAATATTGTTATCAGTGAGTCCAGTAAATATGTTTAGCTTAGTATAGTCACTTGTTTGTTGTTTATTGATTAATGATAATTGGCTTTTATTTTTCTTCTTTAAATTTAAAAGATTTTGTCACATATTAGAACAGGGTGATAAAGAAAGTTTTTTTTTTTTTTTTGGTGGGTGTCAAGTTTGTATGTACAGATTATGTGAACTTTTCTAAATTAAATAGTCTGTATTTCAAATTTAAAGATAAATTCGCAAAAAATGGTGAGATAATTCATGAAAATTATTGGATTAACTATTATTAACTATTTTTCATTGTTAGTGAAATTGAAAAAAAAAATAATATAAATTTGTTTAATTTTAGGTTTCACTAGATCATATTTTTCTTTAAAACTTAAAGTTGCTGAACAAGCAATAAATCCACAAAATTCAAATTTCTACGGTAATTATGCATATGTATATCTTTTATTAATTTGAATTAATCAATCGTACACACCATGTCATTATGAAAAAAAAAAAAGAAATCACCCCAATTATGTCATCATGAATTTACGAAAAAACTATACTTTTACTTGATTTAATTCTCATCAAAAATTCTGTCAAGCTATACGTGAGTTTTAATAACAAAACAAATCAACCCTTATGTATGTATTTTTCTTTTACCCTTGTTTGAAATTTGTTAAAATACACTTTTCTTATCTCTTTTCTACACACAATAATTTCCAACCCTACTGATAAAAAAAGAAAAACGTAACAAAATTGTCACTTAAGGGCTGTTTTTATTTTTTTGAAGATAGTTGAGAAAATAATAACAATAGTAAATAAATTGTGGTGTATGTAGGTATTACAATAGTCATGTATCATATATTCAAGATTCAGTGGTTTGAAAAGAAAAAAAAATTATTCAAGAATAGTCCTTTTTGCAGGAAACACATATGTGCCCTTATATTTTATATAAAATTTCTAAATAAACGTGAATTATGTTGAATGTGTAGATATATGAATCGGAATCAGAAAACACACTCCCTTACTTTCAGTATATCGAGGTCGGGAATTAATATGCTGTGTTAGAAAACAAAATTTTTGTTTATTTGTATGTGTGTTCTTACACATTAGTTCCCTAATTCTTAATGATATTTTCTGATTTTTTTTTTTATTGTGCTAATAACGAATATAAAGGTTTTTCACCTTTCTTTTCTGAATTATGTATATGGAAATGGACAACGGTAGAGGAAAAAGATTTAAAAGGTTTATTTTAATAAATATATGAATAACCGTTACATGTGCATGCCAATAATCATTAATTTTTTGTCATTTATAATATATAACGAACATTATAATCCTGTGGAGTAAAAAAGGTTCAATTTACAATATTATAAATAAAAGAAAAAATGAGAAAGAGAAAATTCTTTTCTATTCCGAATGATAAAAACGAAAAAAAAAAAAAAAAATATGTATAATCGATAGAACTTATTCTTAAATGAAATACGATTGAATTCGAAAATATTGGGTGAGGAAACGAACCATATAATTTTATGCTATGTTCATTCTATTTGCTAATTGTATTGTTCTATACATTAAATTATTCAAAAAAAAAAAAAAAAGTGTAATAAAAAAGGGTTAAAATAAGATATCCTTAATGGAATAACATTTCAAGAAAAGAAAAAAATAAGATTAGTGAAGACGTTAGTGATAATGAATGAAAAATGATTTTAGTTGCTTCTCTACGAAGGAAGATTAATTAAGAAACTATAAATTATTTTTTAAGACTTTATTATGCTCAACAAGAAGCGAGGGAATTTTTGAATTTTTTGACGGTTAGAATACAACTTCTTTCCACTAATCACAACACAACTACCCCAGTTCATACATTTTTCAAAATATTGCTAAATTTAAACTGTGTGGTGTGGTGTGTGTTATGTTTGTGTAACTTAAATAAATGGCGAGTATAATTTATTAAATTTAACTTACCAACACTGTATCAAACACAAAACAATTTGTCTCAGTGGCGTAACAAAGCTATAAATTGCTGAAGTTATGGGTCGTCGTCACTAATCAGTCGTCACAGAGAAAAAACACCGGGGAAATTTTGCTCTTAGTTATTCAGTTCAGACTTCAAAGTAAAGAAACAGAGTCATTTTTCTTTTCTGTAGACTACGCCAATGATTCATGCATGTATTAATGATAAGTTTTTATGAACAATCAAACATGTCGATTCAACCGTTGAAGTAATAAAGGAGAAAATACAAGAAATTCCCCTTTACTAACGGGCTGAATCCGTCACCGCAACTGGTCCCATTCTTAATGTTGCTGGTGCGATATTAAAATATTTTGTATTTGATCGTATATTTGCTATCATAAAATACAACACACAAGTAAATGGTAGAACCAGTTAAAGTGTAGACTTTTTTTTTATACTAAAACCCCATGTTCGATTGTGTTTTAAATATTTTTGTATGAGATACTCTTTGTGTTTCTATGCTCAAAAAAATTTTTGCGACTTTTCTGTACTTTTTAAAATCATTCGTAAAAATTGTTTGTGAGAAAAAGAAGTGTTCGTTTAAAGTTAAAATATAAACGTAAAATATAACAGGTGTGAAAATGTTAAATAATTATTAAATATAATATTTAACTAGCTTATATTTAAATAAATATAATACAGATCCTGTAAAATAACATATTTTATTGAAATTTTTGTGACAATAAATTATATTGAATTAATAATATTTTATTGACAAAAGTTTATATAAAAAAGCGGAAATTAAAATCTAAAGTTAATATTACGTTTTTATAAATAAAAGGATATACAAAAGTTTATATTTTATTAAAAAGCTTTTTGTTCAAATTTATTAATAATTTACATATACCTACATATATATTTTTTTCGTTTTTTATAATTATATTGTGATATTGTATGCATTTAATATTTAATTTAATAAATTTCTTTTTTTCTAGAATGTAAGTGAATTAATTAAAAATCAATAAAAAAAAAAAATAATATTATTTTATTTGAAATGAAAAAAAATATTTAACAGTGTTAATAAGGATATAAAATGTTTTTCTAGTTATTTGAAAGTGCTTTAATTGTGCTACAATACATATAATATGTACATATATATTTTTTTAAAGGACCTACAATAAAATTTCTCTTTATTTGTGTATCAACAGATTCTAGAGGATATAATTTCTGAAAATAAATTATTTTTCAAGGAAACCTTTGAAATTGGATATATCTACCTACAATTATTTTTTTATTTGTAAGCTAGAAAGGAAACGAAATTCAAGGTATGTAATTATTGTGCAGAATTTTATTTTTTTTATTTTTTTATTTTTTTTTGTAATCACCTAATTTGTTCTCGTCTTCAGGCTTTTTTCTAAGAAATTTTATTTAGAAAATAACATTTTTATTTGAAATATTTTTTATGACAAAAGAATAAGCTCCCTTACTTTCGAAAATTTTATATTTTTTTTAGGTAGTTTTTTTTTCTGATTTTATTCTCCTGTAAATATTCCCACATAAAAAAGATAAAAAAAAATAAAGAATTTTCTTTAATATGTATACATACAAATATGTACATAGTTGTATGTCAAGGATAATGTTTTCTATTTATATCACACATTCCACCCACTACCACGCCATTATATTTCCTTTGTCATTTTTATATTCCCTTAAAATAAAATCCATAAATAAACAATTCATCATCTCTTCTCTACAGTCATCATTATTATTATACAATACTATACGCTCTATAGATATATACTCTTATATGGTACATATGATTTTAAGGAATAAAATAAAAGTTCTATAGAATATTCCTCCTACTTTCATCCCTTTAAAAATTATAATTTTTTCAAAAAATAATAACGATAATGCGTCTCTACATGAAATCCTTCATATATTTTACTAATTCAAAATTAAAAGCAAAAATGATACTCTTTTGCATTAATTTTTGTTTTTTGCTTGTTATTAAAAGGATATAGGTACATATATGATAATTTTTATAAAAATGCAACAAGAAAGTACTATTCAAGTTTCATTCTAATTTCTCTTTTCCATTTTTTTTTTTATTAAAAATTATTTCCTTTTGAATATTTGTAAATGACACTATAGGTATACCACGATACTGACTGACTGACTGATAACAGTCGTTCATCCTGGTTATAAGCTTGCGTAATTTTACATATAAGTACATAGTATACATAGGATGAAATATCATCAGAAAAGGGGAAGGATATAAAGGGAATATAAACGAGAAAAAAAAACCGATACATTTGTGTAGCTATAGAAGGACAAAGCATGAATTTTAGATTACTTTTTTTTTCTTCCTTTTATTCCTGAACTTCCTTTTATGTATATATACATAGTATATACATATACATAGTATATAAACCGTATTCTTTCGATGTATTTGTGATTTATTTCCTCCAGAAGAATACAAAAAAAGTACGTAGAAAATATATACCTATAGCTATATGAATTGATAAATATGTATAAATGTTTAGGTATCATATAACGACGACCGATTTTATGAAAAAATGAATATTTACTTGTACTTTTACACTTACTTAAGTATCTATATGAATATCTAGATGTTTTTCTTAACTGTACTTAACTTTCTCTTATGAATAAGCATTTTAATTTATTCTGAATAAAAGTAGATATCCTTTATACACATCATTCATTCACGTTAAACGTGAAAATCAAAATGGGGTATAATTATTGTTTTTTTTTTTTAATTTCCTTTTTCTTTTGTTGACTTGAAACCTATGAAAAGGATTTCTGTTTTATTTTTGAATA
Source organism: Bombylius discolor (assembly GCA_939192795.1). Lineage (NCBI taxonomy): Eukaryota > Metazoa > Arthropoda > Insecta > Diptera > Bombyliidae > Bombylius > Bombylius discolor. The sequence continues at coordinate 11,569,965 of OW584241.1, read as the reverse complement.
TTAATATTGATAACAAAAATACAAAATAAAAAAAACTGTAATAAACAGGACTAACTAACAAGGAAGTATTTGCGCTGTAAGCGAAATACAAAAAATACAAACAATAATTTTTTTACCGGTTTACAGAAGCATAAGAGCAAAGCGTATACAAAGTATGTATGTACTCATAGGTAGATAGAGACCTAAAAGATTCAGGCATTAAAAATTAAAAAATGGAAAATACAAAAAAAAAGGAAGATTGAGGATATTTAAGGAAAATCTTAAAAAATATTTTTTATAATAGGAAATTTGTGAGTTTTTCATACAATAAACCGTTTGTGAATTTTAATTACAATATGTAAACACAGATATATTTATCTTCCCTACCATTTTCTATTGTGCTAAATGGCAATATATAATCATTTATCAACGTCAGCACCAAAAGACTTTTTAAAAAGCCCACTAACCGACTGATTTTAATACATAACAACTTAATGGACCACCGTAGCTCCTAAAAAATTTTGTTGACAGCTCTAATAACAGCTGAATCAATGAAAAAATAAATACATATATCTGAAATCCATGTGTTTATACGTAATTCAATATACCCTCAATAGATGCTTTATGGACATGGTACCATTAATTTTGGCTGAGACATCAATCTTAATGGGTATATGTAATTTTGGAGTTGGAGCAAGTATATGTATAAAAATACGTTATGGGCATCAATTTTTTTTTCTTTTTAAATGACTTTAGCCTTGTAATCATGACGTAATTCTAAACTCTACCATCACATCTATTCCATTCATTTATATGTATATAAGTACAATAAAGTGGATTTTAGATTTAACATATTTTTTTTAACACTATAAACAAAGAAACATAAACTAGGGCAAAAATGCTAAAGTCACGCAATAAAAATTAAACGCAGAAATTCTTTTTACTTTATTCTCAGTACCAAAATAAATGATGGTTGTCTATTTTGTAACATTATATTCAAACAAATTATTTGTTCATGTTAGAGAATTAGACAAAAATAATTTACAACGATAATACATTCACGTATGCTCAAAAAAATTTTGATATTTGTAATAAAGACGGAAGTTAACGTATTGTGGTCAGAATTCATTATGATTTTTTTTTTCTCATTTCGGATTTCTTTGTATTGAAAATTGAAAGTGCCTTAATTCAAAATTTTATTTTTATTGTTAAAATTTTTATTTGAAGTCTATAAGAAGATCTCTTGAAATTAAAATACTATGAATTAAAAATTTATTTATAGATGCTACACATGTACGTGTGTAAGCCGTTTTGGGGATTTTGAAGGTTAAGTTTTAGTGCTAAAGATAGATAGATAACTATAATGTAAGATATTCGGCTTATGTTTATAATAATTGAATGTTGAAAGGTAAAGAAAAAAAAACAACAAAAATTTTGATGTTTTTATAAATTTCCGGTTATTATTTTGTGATTTCAAAACTGATTCAGCTTTACTTCTTACTTTTTTTTTTTTTTTTTTGAAGAAAGGAACAACCAGTTGACTTACTTTCGGCGAAGAGCATTTTTTTTTGGAAATAAAACTCACCTTATAAGTAAAATGAATAATCCAGATTTTTTTTTGTCAAACATCCGTTCATGCATTATTTTTCTTTTTGGAAAAATATCCTAATTTGTTCTTATGCACATTTATGTATTTCCAAATTCAGAGCATACATATGTTAAGATACTTTTAAATTTTCAATTAAATGTAAATTTAATCATTAAGTACATTTGTATGTACATACATTCAAAAATCACTTTAAGTGATTAAAAAAAAGAATAAGGAAAACAAATATTCCCTCTATGTTTGTTTACTTTCCATAGTCAACACAACGCACGTTACAATATGACAGCAATTCTTTCTACACCTCATATAATTAAGTATCTATAAATTGTTTAATTACTTTGCAAGATGTTCTAGACTACATTCTCTTCTCAATTATGTCAATAGAACATTTTTTTTTTTTAAAAAAAGTAATAAATGAAAATCTATAAATTAAATGTCGCTTTAAAAGAAAAAAATCAAATAATTTTTCAATGTGTGTCATAAACATTTTTTTCCCTTTCAACTTTTCCATTTAAAAAATCGATTTATTATAGCTTTTCGTCACAATCTGTTGAATGCATACTATAGAGCCATATGAATCTTGCATGTTTATTTACACTGCACTTGAAACGAAAGAAGAAAAAACTCTTTTCTTCTATCAACAAGTATAATTATTATCGTTATCAAAAATCATCATCATTGGTGTAGTATTCTTCCATATTTTTTTAAATTACTGATATACAGAATATGTACTTATATGTACATATATATCTTGATAATCTTTTTTAAAAAAAATATTGTTTTTTAAAAGTGTGCAATCTTTTAAAGTATGAGTACTTTTTTTTTTAAAAATCAGATTTACAAATTGCTTTAAGTTCTGAAATTTCACATTAAACTGAAATCCAAAGAATTAAAAAGGTGAAAGACAAAAGAAAAGTATAATTGACCAATTTCATGAAACTCGTATTTACCTTTGTTTCTCAATATTTGGACTGATTAAATTCAACAGTTTTAAAATTTACAATTACTTAATTAAATATGTAATGAGGTAGACCATATAAATATACAAAAAATTTAATAATTTATTTTCATGAAAATTATACAGGGCATTTAAAAAAAAAAATAAAGCCACAATTTGTTCTTTAAAAAAGTGGAAATTTACTTTAACGATTGTTTATTTTCCAACTGATTTTATAACAAAGTTTCCTCTGAATGCATTTCAGTTACCCTGTTTAACCTGTATAAGCATATCGACTAATTTTTTTAAATAAGTAGATTTCTACTTACATTTTAGAATTGCTAATTTCGAACTCAATTTCATTTAAATGAAATGTTTCACTTGTTTTTATATTTTAACAAGTAAAATTGTATTTTTACATGTACGTCGATTTTATTGGAATGTGAAATAAAATTAAAAAAAAAAAAAAGTTCATGATAAATTATCGATCAATTTATTTGTAAATTTTTGGAAAGATAGGCCTTTGATTAAGAGGTCAAGAACTAATGAAAATCACGAGTTATTTATCATTTATACTATAATAATTTCATTAAAATGTATCTATTATATTTTTTTTTTTTAGTTCTGCTATTGTAAATCAATTCACATTTCGTATTTTACAGTTGAATTGCAAATTGTATGTTATTTAATTTTGATTATGTTTTTATATTTCATCAATTATTAATTCTGATGTTGTTTATCAATTTGTGAATAATATCTATACATATGTACCTATGTAATTATGGCAAACATTATTCAAGTAATAAAATGTTAAAAAAATCTGCAATGAATTTTAAATCATGATTAAAAATGAATACAACATAACAATGTGATAATTTTGTAATTTGCAATCATATTGAAAATAGGTATTCATTCATATTTTATTTTGAATTTTCTAGAAAACAAAAAGCAAACAAATAAACAATTGATTGTTAAAAAATAACCTGAATGCGTTTCTAATGCGTGATAATTACATTTGAATTTCAGTGTGGTATATCATTCAAATGTTTGGAAATTCCATTTTATATTTTATTCAATAAACGATTAGATGTCTAAAAGCAGATTAAACATATTATGAATATATTATACGTACTATGGATAGAAATTTCTATATATCTATTTTTAGTTTTTACAAATATAGAAATTTTGTACTGTTACTTGTTGAACTTGGGATCCCGTGATAAGATCTTTTTTTTTTTATTTCTTTTTATAGTTTGGATTAAAAGTCTAATGAGCTTTTCTATAATTTGCTTATTAGATATTTAGAAGTTGTTTTTTCAGAAAGATATACTAAAAAGATATTTGTAATGATCGTAATTTTATGTCAATGAAAAATAAACTTTTATATAGATTTTTTAGTTATATAAAATTCTCTTATCAAATTATTGTAATCGCATTAATATTTGAAAATTTTTTACATCAAAGTCATATCAAAAAATTACAATCTTCTCTTATGTATGAAAAAAAGTGATCATCATTTGATTTTTATTTAATATTTTAATAAAATAAATGATAGATAATTTTGTATATTTTATTATTATTTTTTATAACTGATGAATTAAGCTACATACATACATAACATACTACTGAAATTGAAAATAATCCGGAAAATGACATCACTTCCATTAATAGATCTTACCACACAAATAATATAACATTTTTTTAAAAAAAAAAACAAGATGATCACTTTTTTTCTTTTTTTTTTTTCAATGCATCTAAAAATAATGTAACCAAAAAATTGTTTCTGATGATATTTAAGAAAAAAGAGCGGGTGGACTATAACATTTGACAAAAAAAAAAAAATACGAATATTATTTTAAACGTTATAACCACACATTGCAATACATAAATATATGTAGAGGTACATTAAAAAAAAAGTGTGCTTAGTGTTGATGATCAAGCCAAATTAAAGCGCCAACAACTTGGCGACACTTTACAATTTTCAGAACACATTAATTGACATTTTAAAGATAAAAAAAACTAAAGGAAATTAAAATTGTTTTTTGTGTTTTTTATTTGTTTGTTTGTTTGTTTTTTTTTTTTATTAATAATTTTCATTATAGGGGCCTTTTAATATTAAATTTTGTTTACATTTTAAATAAACGCAAAATAATCAAAAAATCATCTGCTTAAAGTTATTTTTTTTGTTTCAGAAATGTATTGAAAAAAAATTAAATAAAATATATTTAAAGAAAAAATAAATAAAAATTAATAATCCAAAAATTTTGTCATTTATATTTTTATGCTAAAGACAGACTACTATCGTTTATCACAAAACTACGTTACGTTACGTTATGAATCGATATCGATAAATTTGGAATGAAATAATTTTCTAAATCATTTGAGACATTTTTTTTCTTTTTGACTTGTATTTCCAACTCCTTAAAATTTGATTTTGGAATTCAATTTAAGTGTTCAGCTTCCTTTTTCAATTTCCATTTACAACCTACATATTCTTGCTATGTGTTATGTGTATGTAAACCTATATGTAAACATCAGGAATTCCTGAAACGTGACATATTAGATAAAAATCCTATTTTTCTGAACGCATAATATTGTAACTGTCAATCTGTAACGAATTTTTTTTTTCTTAATTTCATGTTCGCAACAAATATCATCCCATTGAATTTGTGGGTGGTAACAGAATGACAAACGAAAAAAAAAAAAATTTATTTTAGTCAGATAAAATACTTAGTTTTTCAATATAAAATTCTAGATACATGTTTGATATTTTGGATTAGAGGCCCTTAAATATTACATTTTTTGATTTTCTTCAAAATGACATTTGATTGACGTTTAATGTTAGGCGAAAGTCCATTAACGCTTTGACTTCACGAAGTATCAATTTTTAAAAATGAAATTAACTTTTCCTTTCTAAATATCTTTTAAAAAAAACATAGACAAAATATATACGTCATGAACAATATTTGTTTATTATATTTTAGATATAAAAAATAAAAAAAAACTGTAATAAACAAAAGAATTCTAAATCTTAATTATTTTCATTCATACTTCGTATGTATAATACATTAAAAAATCGATGACCGTGAAATAGTAATAAAAATCATGACATAGTACTTATAATGTCATAATCATACAAACAAATATATGTACATACATAATATAAAATATCTAGATTTTATTAAATGAATAAAAGCTACCTATTATAACGTAATTTATTTATATTAGTAAACTTTTAAACAAGTTTTTTGAATAGCTAATTTTTTTCTATAAAAAGCCTATGATATCATAACGATAAAATGATGTTTTTTTTTTTGTACTTCTAATATGTTTCTTCTTGTATACCAAAAATCATAACACTTTTGAATGTCAAAGCATGTGTATTTAAAAAGAAGAAGAAAAAAACTCAAAAATGCTTGAATTAAAAGATTGATATAGTTTTGCATGCGAATTTTATTATTTTTTTTTTTTCACATAATAAAAACTTGAACTATAAATATAACTCTTTTCTAAATTACGTCATTTGAAGGTTATCATGTATTTCTTTTTTTTTTCGAAAATAAAAAAAAAATGGTAAGTGGTAGTGAAATTTTCATTTAAAAAAAAAAGTGTTAAAATCTATATCAAGCTTAACAATGAAATCAAAATGAATCAACTTATAAATTTCATGAAATTCGAATGAATAAATGATGTGATTGTTAAAATTAAATTAAATTTTAAAAGGAAATTCTCATGAAGGTTGAAAAACATTCTATAAAAAGAGTATTACATTTTTAAATAATAATGACAAAGATTTTATATTTGCAAAATTCAAAAATATTTTTTTTTTTTGATGACATCATTATATGCACCGATTGTTTATGATTAATACAACGCCTAAAAATAACTATGAGAAAATTTTTATGAAAATTAATTAAATTTAAATGTTTTTTTTTTTAAAACAATAATTTTATAATTAAATTACACTAAAGTGACATACAAAAAAAAAAAAAAGTTGTACATACTTCGGCTTTTATGAATGAATAATAATTTAAAAGATTTAACCTTTTACTTTCTATAATTACCTCTGCCACCCACCTCTCAATGAGACTTTTTATACTCAATATTTGTTTATATTGATTTTTTTTGTTGTTAGTTTCTTCATTTAAATATACTTATTCATCATAGTCCAAGTGAATATATTTTTTTAAATTAAAAATTGTATTTATCATAATGTTGTGAATTAATGATGCAATCACACACAGAAACTGCTTAGGTACTAACAACTAATTGCATATACATACATACTTTTTGATGTATTTCACTCGTTAATCGATAAAAGTCCATAAGATACAAAAACATTTGCAGATATTATAAAATTTTTATTTTTCCATTTATACTGATTAAATATGAGCATGTTAATTAATGAAACATAGTTTAAAAAAAATTGTACATTCAACTGAAACAACCACTTTACACTTATGGATTAAAACCGATTGTATTTAATTTCTTATAAATGATTTTTATTTTATTTTTTTATTTGTTTTTTTTTTCCAATTGATACAAGTAACTTGTTGCATTTTCTTATAAATACGAATACCGATGAATACATTGCATTCATGAGCCAAAATACAGGCCTGCTCTGCTGCACTTGTTTTTTTGTTACAAACATAAAAAAGCAAACAAGTGGTTATGGTTATTTAGTTTTGTTTAATTTTTTGCACAATTTAATGTTTTTTCTGTTGTTTTTTTTTTTATATAAATGATAATGATGTAATTCGAGAATAACTCATGTGTATGTGAGAATTTTTATGCACATAATTTTTCACATTATAAATTTCACTTAAAAGAGAAATTATTTTACCATTTTATGTTTATATGTGCACATTATTATGTTGTGTAACATCATTATGATTAATACTATATCCTTGACCTCATATATGTATATGTATGATAAATACATAATGGGCACCTATGTATATATGGGCTGAAACTGGGGTGTTGTTGATTTATGCAAAGTGCAATTTGTACGTGTTTTTTAATGAATAAACAACACACTCGTATATTAAAATGTAACTAATTAAATTTATTTAGATTTATTGATAATAATATTAATTCTTGGAAAACTATGTACATATATGTGACAAAGTAACAGTAAAATGCATTTTTCAGTTTTAAATGATGCCTACAATTTATTCTTTAAGAGTTTAAATATTATTCAAAGAAAATACGATGAATCATGTTAGTTACAAAAACTATTATACACTGCACCAACATTTTTGCCAGATTACGTGGGTTTTTATTATAAATCAACAAATCATCAGAACTGTTTGATTTTTCTTTCAGATCTTTTCTTTTCTTAAAATCTACAAAAGTAGGTAAGACAATGACATAATACCAAAAAAAAAAAAAAATTTAAATTAATTTGTCTAAAATTCTCAACTTTTAATTTCTCAAACTTCAAGCAAAATGGGAAGAAAATTTCTTTAAAAAACTAGGTAATTATTGTTGAACTTAATAAATTTCATCCTACATTTTCAAAAAGATTTTAGGCAGAAATTTAATCATCATTATAAAAGTAGTTGTGATTTCATTTTTTTTTATATACATACATAAATAAAACGAGTAGGAGATCACGTGCTAATCACACCTTATTTTCTATAACTTAAGGCAAACCTACAAAACTTAAAAAATAATAATTATAATTATAATTTCTTCTATTTTTTTTTTTTTTTTTGAATTATGATCATGAGCCTCATCTATCTTATAATATTGTACCATCATTTTATTTCATCAAATCGAATCATTAACAAGAAAATATTGTGCTGTAAGCATTAAAAATTTTTTTTTTTTTTTTTTTGCGATTGCAGTTTATTACATTTAATTGAAATTGAATTGAATTGAAAGGTGTGTTGTGGTGGTGTATATGTAACCATTCTCATCATCAGTAGCATATAAAAATTTAAACTTCTTAACACGCGTTTCATTACCGTTATATTACAAGTATCTATGTATGTACTGAACCATCATAACTGGTTTTTACCTTGTATATAAGTACCTACAACATTACAAAAAATTTTTTTTACTATAAAATTTACGAAGCGTAACAACCTCAACCCATCGTGTTTTATGGAACTAGTGAATTATGTAGTAATGCCAATGTGCTCCATTGGGGCCGTATCAAAATTTAATTTTAAATGTATTTTATTTTATTTTATAAAATCGTACAGTACACACATTATCTGAACATAAAAAGTTATCTGTGGTGGAAAATATGTATGTATATTGTATATGTATACATATGTTTTTTGTTAGCTTCACCAATTTCGTATTTTCAGATCATTACATAATATGCTATGTCAATTATTTTTGATTATCATTTCAAAAAATTCTAGCTATCATTATTACCATGACATAATGACCACTATCTTTATTTTTGCACTCATTTAACACGCAGGTAAATATTCTGGAAAAAAAAAAAAGAAAAAAGAAAAAGAAATCATTCAAGTAGAATATTTTTTGAAGTTGTTGTTTTTGGGATTGTTAAAATTAAGGGTAAAATTTGATTTATGAAATGGAAAAAAAAAAATAATAAAAAAAAAGCTTTTAAGAAAAAAAAACATACATTGAAATTTTTTCCAGATTTTTCATTATTTTCAAGTACATACTACTATGTTTATTGTTTGGAAATTTACGGTTATGATTATTCAGGTTATTTAGCCAGATATTGTTTTGTAAACTATTTGTTTTTATTTTTTGTGGCTTTTATTTTCTTCTATTTTTTCTCATTGAAATGAAAATAAAAAGCATCAGTTTATAAATTTGATATTGGATAAAATCTAAGTAAATCATTCGTACAAATAAAATTGATTGATTGGATTTTTTTTTTCAATTAAAATTTTCAGTTATGATTTATGAAAAAGAAAAAGATTCGAACAAACAAAAAATAAAAAAAAAAATTTTATTCTTCAATTATTCTGATATAATAAGCAATTTAAAAAGAGAAAAATCAATGAAATTATTTTGAAACGCTTCAATAAATACTATTTCTGTATTAAAAGATATTTTCAAAATCCTTGATATCTTGACAATTTTTAAGCTTATATACTCTTTATACATTTTTTTTTTATTGAAACTTTTTTAACTGTTCAATGGTCATTTACATAATTTGTTAACAAACAATACTAATCCGTTGTTTCATTGTCATTTAATTTTCATAAAATTATCATAAACTGTTTGTATTTTTTTTTTTTTACAATTATGAATTCCTCCATTGTTATCATAACAAAACAAACAAAAAATTGAGGAGGTGATGATGATATCTTCATCTATAACAATAAAATATTTTCTCATTTGAATGGTATGTTTTTTTAATCGAATGAATCATCATTTCTTTCAGTTACTAAATAATTATGAATGAAAAAGATAAATGATAAAAAATGAAAAAAAAGGAGATATAATTTTTTCTTTCTTTTTTTTTTCTTTCGAAAATTCAATATATTAATAAAAATGAATTTATTATTTTGATGATGAAAAAGAAAATCATAATAGAAAATAAATATGAAATTATTATAAATATGTTTGGAATTTAACCCTTTTTTTTGATGAATTTTCCTTTTCCTATGATATACCGGAAATTTCATTTAAAAGATATGAGTGTAATAAAATCCTATAAAATATTTTGTATTTTATATTCAAGGGTCAGACATAGAATTTAATTTTAAGAAAAATATTTTATAAATATTTGAGATATATTAAAAAACAAATTTAAAAAAATTTTCCATCAAAGGGTAGTTTGCAATATGATATAAATTATAAACCAACTCAATGCTCAACGACATAGTGATAGGTACTTCTTATTTCTCTATACATACATATACATGTATATACTTATGTATGTATTTACATACATATACATATATGTGTACAATGTACATATGTTAATAAGCTGCATATAATTATTATTAACTTTCTTTGTTATTTAAATGCATTTACATGCTAAATCATATATAATTTCTGAAAACAATACTTTCATTATAATGCAATTTCACCTTCTAAGAAGAACTTAAATATCATGACTGTTGTCATTTTCTTTTAGAACATGGACTCCACACCCACCTCCAAGAAGTATTTTTAATATTTTCATAAGTTGAATGTGCATTAAAAAAATTCATAACAGCACGATATGACATTTCCACGACAAGTAAAAAGAAAATGCATTTACAGGTGTTTCTTCCTCGAGAAAGCAACTTGAATAACAAAGAGAAAATAAAAAAAAAAAAAATAAGTGCAAAAGCACTTCTTTTTTTGCTTTATTTCATTTTGCCTTCCGGTAATTACGAAGTCTTCTACAACACTTTAGTTTATTTGACCGATAAAAAACATACGTTCGTACTTTTTTTTTTTTTAAATTAAACACATAATTGCATTTTGCAAAACAATATATAATTTTTTTTATCTTGGTAACATTTAAGAATTAATGCAAACCGAAAAGATACAAAAAAAAAAAAAAAGAAATCCTTTGAAAGTCATTAACCTTTAAAACAATAGCGTGTCTAGATAATTTTTCTCTTTAGAAGATAAAATTTTGTGTACAGAGTAAAAGGTCAAAAAAGCAATTATAAAGAAAAAAATATATTTTATCAACTTACCATTAACCATAAGAACTAATGAGGATTTTCTATACCCTACTCAAGTCAAATCCTTTTTGCTTATTTGAAATTTTTTCTCTGAAATAAAGGGGGTGAGTCGATTAAAATATTTAATTATGCAAATCAAGTCACATATCCATGGAAACTACCACATGTGAGGTTTAGGTAATCCAGAAATATAATATATACATTTATACGTATGTATGAGGTAAAAATAACAAAGCTTACTTAATGTTAATACACATTAGTTTGTTTCTAAGCCTTCGTATAACAGAAGGATATTACAAGTAAACAGTAACTTAATATTATTCATGTATATTGTATTTGAAACTTGTACAATGTCAGATAGTTTGCAGATTATTGTGGAAAATTAAATAATAAAAAAAAAACATATAGAACACTCCTTTTTGTTGTATACACGTAACAGTTCTTTTCCACCTGGTATAATTTTTCTTTTTTTTTGTTGTTGTTTTTCTATTTTCACATTATTGAGTTCAGTGGTTAAGTAGTGTTCAACACGAAGCTGACCTAATTGAAAACAAGGTTCAGGAGGGAAAACTATGAAAAAAATAAGTCTAACCGAACGGGTAATGTTCTTGGTATATATGAGGGTTGGTGTTAGAAGGTGGCTGGTGGCATAAATAATTGATTTCATCATTTATATTGTACATATACCATCCAAACTATTCTGCATATGTACGATAAAAATTTGCTTTCTTTTTGTAATAAGGACATAAAAACCAAAGTAGAACAAATTAATATTTAGATAGTATCTTAGAAAAATACATAAATAAGAATTTTTCTTAAAATTATGTATTTTTGTATTCTATTATTAAAATCACAGTTATAAAAGAAAATTTTTTCAATTTAAAAATTGATTTTTTTGTTTTTTTTTTTTATTTTTTTATTTTTTATCCGTTTCAGTGAATTACTTTTAATTTAGATTTTAGATAAATTAATTCGTATTTTTTTTATATTATTTTTAATTACATAGATGCATTTATAATAGAAAAAAAAGTACTGTTTTATATAATTTTAACCTTCAACATGTTTATTTATGATTTTAAGCTTCAATAAATTAATGACCCACTTCACATTATGATTATAAATGAACCATATATGCATATTACATATCATCCGTATACAAAACAAATAGAAAAAAAACATTTTATTTAATTTTTTTTTTTTTTTTTTGTATGTATCTGATAAATTTAAGATACTTTTTAGTTGAATCATTCACTTGAACATTGTTTACTAAACAATCAAATAGAAACAAAAAAAAAAAAGCAATGTATAAAAGAAGAATTTCTAAAAGTATTTGAAAAGAATCTCACCTAATTGTAAGTATGTATGTAATGTATACATTCTACACAAAAAAAAAAAAAAATTAATTATGTATTTTTGTTTACATCATTATAAATTTATATTTATACATAAACATTAAACTATTTCTGCTTTTCTTTTACCTTAGTTTTTTATTATTTATATTATATGTACATATGTATATATGTATATATTTTTTTTTTTTTTGGTGAAAATTCCGTTTTATCTTGATTTTTTTGGTCTTTCTTTGTTATAATTTTAAATCATATCTTAAAATATAATTGTGGTTCATTGAACTTTTTAAATAAATTCATAAGGTAAATAAAAAAATATTTTTCTCACTTGGTTAAGGTGTAAAATTTTCATCAAATTTGATAATTAATTAAAAAAAAAACTGTTGTTTTTTTTTTTCCTCGTTTTGGTGCGGTTTGATGTAATCAATTACGTTTACAATTCTCTTTGTATTATATTTAAATTCTGTAACAGATGAAATTATGTGATGATGAAGATGAAGTGATGATGATGTATTTAATGATCTCATGGAGTGCCGTAGTTTAATAATTGTTTTGCTATTAAAGAAGTAGAAAGAAAAAAAACAATTTTATGAAATTTTCATTTTATATATTATTCGCGCCAAGCTGTCTCGACATACATAATTATTGTGTAAAGTGCACTTTTCATATAGAATTTTTAAGTATAGTTGAAATGAATGTGTACCTACTTCAAGATGATATAATCATTGTTGTAAAGAGTTAGCAAAAACTTTTTTTTTTTTTTTTTTTCGGAAGGGGGGGTAGGATTTTAATGGAAGGTTTTAAAAAAATTAAAGACTTGTGCATTTTTAGCAAGAACAAAAAAAGGGTTTAGATAGATTTTTAAAAAAGAAATTTTATTTTTTAAATTTTTCAAATACAAAAGGGTTGAATTTTATTGTATTTCTTTTTTCATTTTTAATGTATACAGATGAACAAAAGAAGTAATTTCGAGATTTGTTAATAATTTAATCACAATAATGTCGTTAATAATGTTGTATGGTTCTAATTCATTGTGCTTACATAAAACATTAGTAAGAATTAAGAATCAAGAATCATAAAAGAATTGTTTAATAATTTGTTAGAACAAGTTCAAAGGACAAAAAGTTTGTGAAAAGTATGTTTGATTTTCTGCTATGTTTTAAACAATCCCTGTCATGTGATACAAAAACTCTTTTTGTACAATTTTATTTTAAAAGGTTTTTTTGTGCTTTCTGTTACTAAATTCTATTTTTTTCTTTCTTTTATTCCAGATTGTTCCTTTTAAAAGACAAATAGTGTTTCGCTCACGGATTTAAAAGAAAAGGTAAGACCACCCAAAGACTCTGAAGGAGAATTTAAAAATCTTTTTAGAACGTTTTTTAGAAAAAATTTCAAATCTTTGAATTTATTGGATTTTTTTTTTCAAATAAAACATTTTCTTCTCTGTGATAATTTAAATATAAACAAATACTAGAAAGATATTACCAAAAAGGACATTTCCAGATGACCCAGTTTTAATACAATTAAATTGTCTTGCATAATAATAATTTATCATTTATACAGTGAAATCACATTTACAAGTCAAATTTTTTATACGTGATAACAATAAATTTTATATGAATAATTGAAAAGTGCATAAATTTAATTTGAATTTTGAAATGAAGACAAGATAAATAAATGCATTTGTAATGCTGTTGTTGCTATATTTTTGTTTATCAAATTACATACTTGATATTCTATATAACATACCACCCAGAAGTATATGTATAAAATCTTGACAAGGATTGAATGCAAATATAAATTAAAAATGAAATTCCATTTTAGGAGAGTGAATAAATTTCAAAATTCAATATTTATGTATATGTACATTGAATTTTATTTAATGTATCTGTCCAGAATATCTATATTCTGTTGACATGAGGGGACAATATAAAAGTCATATCAGAATGCGTAATTTCCGCAACGGTCTTTAGTTGGTGGTCACTGGTCATTTAATTGATGATGATGATGATGACGATGGTGGTATGGTCACTGAACATTAACGAACTGATAGTCTTGAAAGATTGATTTGTGTAACCTATGTAAACAATAATATAGAATCAGGGCTAAAGGGAATATAAAAAAATGATTATACACATAGGAAGTAATAATACAGCACAAACATTCACATTAATTTTTATTTCTATTTCGAAAGTCATTTATTTTATTGTATATATAAATTCTAGATCTATAGATAGGTTGTTTACTTGTGAAATTACAATGTATTTTAAATTGAGACTTAAATTTGTGTAATTTAACATTACCATAAAAGTTGACCACATTTTTTATATATACATATTTTTATGTGATAACCTAAAACAATTTGTCTAATAATCTCTTATGGCCCCAATAATTGGAATCATTTAAAAATGAAATTTGAAATTAGATTCTTCGAAAAAACAATAAAGTAACAATAATAAATATATGTAGTAGCGGCACCAAAAGATATTGATAAGAGAATAAACGCCTCTAACATTAGAAAATAAATGTAACGAAAATACATACATACATGGAGAAAAAAAATTTAAAAAAAAAAATTGTTTATAAAGATTGCTTCTTGTCGCTTTATTTTTGCTCTTTTGGGGTCAATGGTGTGATGATGATTCAATGGAATTTAAATGAAATGATAATATGTCATCATGTCATCTTGCAATAGATTGATTGTTTATATATCCAAAAGAAAATAGTATTTCAAAGGTACATACATGATATATGTAATTTCCACAGATCAAAATAATTTAAAATTAATTTCTTCCAATTGATATTTTGTAGTCGTAAAGATTTGATATCATGTAACCTGTCAATCAGTATAGCTTTCATAGATTGAAATTTGGAAGAAATTTGTAATTTTAAGTTACATTTGATAGATATTGAAAACGTGACCCACTTTGATATATATCTATCTATTATCTTAATTCATATTTTATATTTAACAAATTATAATATTTTTCTTGTTGTTGTTTTTATCATTTTCAATAATTAGAATTTTTTTCTTCTCTAAAAAATAATAAATTTTTTTCTCCATTTATATAAAATTCGCAAATTAATATAAAATGATTAATTGATTTGAAAATAAAAAACGCATATTAATTATTTATAGAAATTTCAAAGTATCAAATACAACTTTTTTTTTCTTTACAATTCAATTATCAATTAAATTAATTTTTTATATTATGCCAGAGCGCCAATAATGATATTTTTAAACACATATGTATACAAAAGCCACATTCCTTCAATTTATATATACATAATACATATACATACATATGTATGTGATTTTGCATGTGAATAATTATTTTCATTTATTTATTGATTTAATGAATTGAAAAAAAAAAATATATATCAAATAAAAAAACCATTAATTGTTGACAATTGATTTACAATTAAATTACTCATCATGATCTCTGATACTTTTGTTTATTTGTGCTAATGAACAAAAAATAAAAAAAAAAAATACAATTGGATAGTTGAGTTTTTGTGACAGAATTAAATGGGATAGGTTCAGAGGTGATTATTGATTATATTAAATTATTATCACGTAACAGTATATGAAAATTTTAAATTTGTTAAACCGTTCATTGAATTAAAATTAGAAATGATGATAAAAATATAAATAAAACTGAACTATTTAAAAACAAATGATTTGGAATGGTGTTTTTAAACTTTAGGACCGTTTTTTGTTTTTATTTCGTGAGACAACCTTCACCTTATCTTGATAGAAACACATACTAAAAAATTTCATGACTAAAAATAGATTTATCTATCAACGAAATATTTTTTTTTTTTTCAGAAATCTTATATGTATATGTAGGTACGTACTATTGAAATGTGTTAAGTTTGCAAAACGCTAAAAAAGTCGGAATAATTAAATTTTTTTAAAGTAATGAGTCATGTATAGTGGACAGGACATGTTAGATTATAATCGCGAAAAATATATTTTAATTAAAAAATTTCCAAGTGGTTGTAAGTCCTGCAGTAATTTTTTTATTTTTTTTTGAATTTTTTATATCCTTTAAAAGAAATTTGTAGTGGGAATACGTCCCCCTCTTCAGGCAAAAACAAAAAAATCCTTTCTAAATAAATTTTACATCTTATTTGTTTTAATTAAACAAGGTAGGTAAATTAAAGATAAAAATAGCATAAAAATTAAAACGATTGAATAATTCTGTTTTTTGTTATTATGTATAATTTTGTTTTTGTTCACCGTTATGTTTTGTTAATATAGTCAAATCAAACTTTATATTTACATAATTTATTTGTACGTGAAATTTTGAATAAAAATAGATGTTTAAAAATATATCATATTCAATATATGTATTTAATTCAAGCTAAAATGACACCCGTAACTTTACCTTTGATGTTGTTTTTGTTGAAAGGTCATGCATGAAGAGTTTTTATGGAACGCGTATATGGTTAAGTGAATTGATTAAAATGAAAATAATGTTGATGGTGGATAAATAAAAAAAAAAATTATTTACCGAACATTTTCATAATTCAGTGTAACACACATTTTCTTTTTGCGCCTCAAACTATAATTTTCATTTTTTTGTTTTTTTTTTTTTTTGTGGTGAATTAAATTAAAAGGTTCATTATGAATTAGGGTATTTTTTTTTTTCATTCTGTGTAGCTTTTTAAAAAGGTTTACACTTTACACCATAAATCTAGTAGAAAATTGCAAATTATACACTTTTTTCGAATAGGGTAACATGGTGCACTGACCAATGACCAGATTGTCTTTAATTCAATGATTAAAAATCACATTTCATCTAACAGACAGTCTGTCATACTTGTACAATTGTTCAGTTTATTATTCGGTCAATTTATTAATAAAAAATGATTGATTTAATAAACTTTAAGTTAAATTTAAATTAAATTCAAAGAACACTTTCATAATAATTTCTTTACTTTCATTTTCATCATATTTATTCAACATTATAACATTATAAATCATTTATTGTTGTGTTATAATATAGTAATTGATGTCTGCGCCTACTCTTTACGTTTTCAATTTTTCTGTATACACAAATTCCTTTTGAAATTCTACAGAAAAAAAAGGCCGCTTTTATACTTTCAAGTTTCAAATAATGAATATACGTATATGTATGTACATATATATGTATGCAAAAAATTCTGTAATATAATCATCAGATATTTCTCATACATATTTTTCATGTACATCATAAAAGCACATGTGTATTATTATATAAATGTAAATTAAATATAAATTGTTCATTATATCGCATTCATCAAGCTTTTTAAATTTAATAATAACTGGACAAATACAACTAATATGAAAATAAAATGTACAAGATGCGAGAGATGTTAAGTGAAAAGGAAGAAGATTAAGAATAAAAAGATCAAAAAAGATATTTGTTTAAATCAAGACGACATTTCCGGTTTATTTATAAAAATTGTTTCATTATTTTTCTTCTACATATTTTTCTTTTTTCTTGGGAGAAAAATTTCTATTAGACCTTGGCTATTTTAAATTTCACTTTATGGGGTGCCTGAAACGGGGTGACCATCAATTATGGATCATTAAAAAGACTTCGGTAATGTCAAAGTATTATAGAGAAAAAATATATCCTTCCACGAAAAGTGACAATTTTTTCAAAACATCTTTTGTTTTAAATAAAATAATTTTATGAAGCTTATTAATCTCAAAACAATTAAATGTTGCTGGATTTTTGTTTTTTCTGTTTAACATTTTTGAACTTTTAAAATAAACTTTTTTAGTTTTAATTTTATAGAATTTGTTAAATTAGAACAAGAAAATTATAATCAATCTTATGTGATATCATAAGATGAGCGAATAAATTAAAAGTGGGCGTCAAAAAGTGAGGTCTATAAGGTTGATATCAATCCACAAAATATATGTTTTAACACATCATATGAAGATATAAATTTATCGCAATTAAGGACAGATCTGTGGCAATGTATAAATTATGTAGATCGACAGATGTTTACTATACATTTATGTACATAGGTATATGTATTTTATATTTGCAATGAAAATCTAATTTTTTTTTTATTTGATAAAATTCTAAAGTGAAACTAAGCGTGAAATTACCAGAATCCAAAAAAAATTATCACAGAAATTTTCAAAACTTTTTTAATTTTTTTTTTATCGAAAAAAAAAGAAAAAAAGAAAACATACGTTAGCATAATCCGATTCTAAAAAAAATCAAAATAGATGGTGTTACGTAAACTGTATAAATTTATATGGTGAATCAGATATATTTGAAATTTGTTTTTGTACTATATATCTTCAATTGATGAGGATGTTCCTTCAATATTTTCATGTTAAAATATTTTTCGTCTAGATAACCTACATTTAAGTTTTATGAGTTTTTATTTTTTTTTTATCAAATTTTTTTTATTACCTATATATTTTTCCTCTGTGTGTATTTTTATCTGAATGATATTTTGTTTTTTCTTCAAATTCTAATTTTAATATTTCTCATATTCATGTGTGTCATAATGTCAAAAAATAAACATGCACATCAGAAATAAGTAAATTTTCTTATTCTTTACTAAATTTTTATTTTTTCATATTTGAGAAAATTTGTGTCATTCTATAGTCTGTAGGAAGTAAACGATAGATATTCAGATATTTGTATTTTTTAGAACTTTTAGTGTATGAAGATAAAAATTTTGATACAAAAATATACATATACCTACATAAATTAGTGATTAGTATTGAATATTTTTCAAAATTCCCTTGAGGGCCACACGACAATATGTCGACGACATTTCACAATCTTAAATTTTTTCTTTTTTAGAAAATTTTTTTATTTGTCATTGAGATTTTTTTTTTTTGAATTTGAAAAAAAAACGAAATTTATTTTTATTTTGCTGAAAATTTAAATTTGTTACTTTTAACTATATATTTACGAAAAAAAAAAAAAATCTAAGATAGAGAAAAAAAAGCGAAAATAATAAAGTTATGAATGCGTAAAGTTTTGTTATTTGATTATTGACTTTTGGATTAATGCCAAAAAAACAAATTTTTTTCACTTTAATTTAATAGGAAACAGATGCAAGAATAACACATTTTTTTACTTTTATATCAATATTTACAAATATATGAAATAATGTATAGATATGTAGGTATGTAAAATTCACCTAATTTAAAAGAAAATAATTTTGACACGAAATCTTTTTAATTTGGAATTTAAAAGTATCTTTTTAAAGAATTTATTGTCATTTTTTTTCAAATATTTTCTTTTTAGAAATTAATTAATAATTAAAACAAATTAAAATTTTTTCAATTAAATCTCCATTTAGTGGGTGGTTTTATCAAATTTTGTTTATTATTAAATATATTTAGTTTTTAAATTTTAGAATTCTTAAAAAAAAATAAAAAAATACCGATACCAGACTATCGAATATTGTGAGTGAAAATTCAAAATATATGGAATTTTAAATGAATATAAAATCTTTTTGATGTGATTTTAAATCATCTTGAATCTTGATAGTGATGATGATGTAATAATAATGGTATTTTAATTTCATCTTATCGCAAAATCAAGTATAATTAATTTTTTTTTTTTTTTAATTTAGAATTAGAAAAAAATCTGGTAAAATATAAAATAAAAAATCTTTTTCATCTTTGAAAATTTTGATTTGAAAAACAAATGCTCATTTTCAAGGATTTTCTTGTAATCTGTTAATTATTTTGAAAAAAAAAAAAATATAAAAAAACTAAATTTAAAAAACCCATCCCATCATAATGTCGTGTTAATACAGTTACATATTATTTCAATTTAAATTCTTCGGACATGAAACAGATACTTTTGTTAATAATATGCGTGTTTACTATCTATATAAAAAATTTCCATGTAGTTAAAGGCATTAATAATTTAAAGGATAAACAAAATGTCACAACAAATTTAATTTTCCTTTTTTATTTTAATTAAATTCTTTAATAAAAATGTAATTAAGATTTCCTTTTGTACTAATAAAATTTTTAATACAAATATTATGAAGAAAACTCATGAATTACTAAAATATGTTTTTTCTTCATTACCTTTATTTTACAGACGATATCCTTTTATATATTCAATGAATAAAGTTGTTATAATGATGACAAAGTAGATATGACCTGAAGAATAGCTCAAATGATATAAAAGACGAAAAACTAAAAAAAAACAAAAAGTTTTAGTTTCTAGAAACATCAACTGCCACACGAAAAACTGATAAAAAACAAAAAAATTTGTAAAAATGGTTGCAGCAAAGGAAAAAAAAGGATTAATTAATTATAATTTAATTTCGCTTAAAGCTGTTGTGTTCTTTACTTTTGTTGGTAAGTTGATCCTTTGGAAATGCCATTTTTTATTTTAAATTTTCATCATTTTTATTTGAAATTTTTCATTTTAATTAATTTTGTTTTTTTTTTTTTTTCAAATATAGGTTTTGCTTGTATTCATATTTTAAATTCAACTTTACCATTTTATCTTGGTTTAACATTTGATGAATATCGACTTATAACAATAATAACACCTTTAATATCACTTATTGGACCTTTAATTGTTGGTCCATTAGCTGATCATTTAGCTGCAAAAAATCCAAACAATTTTGGACGATGTCTTCGATTATTAACAGCGATTTGTTTAATTTTATCAGCAATATTTTATGCAATATTATTTTTTATACCACAAACAGAACGTTCTGAAGTAAAACGTCCACATGTTAGTTTCGGTTGTAATTCAAATGGTGGTTTTATATTTCAAGAACGTTGTTATGAAACTGGTTCATGTCATTCATGGGATACAAAACATGGTGATTTAATATTATATAATTGTTCATATGCATGTCAACATCCAATTGAATTTACACCATTATATAAACCATGGACAAATTTATCAAAAGCACAAAAAATTAAATCAGAAGCACAACAACAACCACTTACAACACAAGATTCTGATTATTCTGATGAAGATCCACATGTTGGAACAACACAAGCAACATATTCTCCTTATCCAATTAAAAGAAGAAAACGTTCAATTGATCCATCATTGAAAAATGAAAATAATAAAAATTCCGGTATTGATACACGAAAAAAAAGGGAATACTATTTACCAATTAATCCACCACAAGTTATACCTCCACATCTGTGTGAAGCAACAGTCGATGAATATAATATTACTCAGATTACAAAATGTCATGTTCTTACGGAACATTCGAAAAATCTAAAAATGAAAGTAACTTTAAAAGGAGCTACAAATCAATTCTATGAAGCTGACAAGGATACAAATGAAAATTGGTGTTATTATCCTGTTGATGGAATAAAATGTGATATTCCAGAACCACAAATTGATTATATGGAATTGGAAGCAATAAGAAATAATTCTGTATGCAATCCAATGATCAGATGTCATGTATTATCACCATACGACACGAAATCTAGCGTTTTAGTGGATAGTTCATGCATAGCGGTATGAAAATTTAAAATTTAATAATAATTTAAAATGTATTAATTTTCTTTTTCTTCTGAAATTTTAGATTAATGGTGATCCTGATGTAACAGTGACAACATATTTTATCCTTCGACCAATTGCATCAATTTTCTTATTGGCTGCTTGGGCTCTACTGAATACGGCAATTGTGATTGCAACACGTGAAACATCAACAGGACGTGGTGAAATTTGTAGACAATATGCTTGGGCAGCAATTGCTTGGATAATTTTTATTCCATTTTTGGTGCTATACAGAGAAGATATTTACAAGATTCAGATTCATATTTCAACACAAATTCAAGAATATTTAATTATTTTACTAATAACTGCTGTTTTAGCATTTGGATTTGCTGCTTTGATACTTCTATTCTCCACTGGAATGCCATTAAGTCCACCAGAATGGTGGTGGCATACAAAAACTGGAATGCTTGTATATCCGATGTCTGCAATTCGAAAATATTTTCCAGAAATGTTTGGACTGTGTCTTGTTACAGTATTACTAGGCTTATTCTGGGGAAGTATTCACAGTTATTTACCATGGGTATACAAAGATGTTTATGGCATTTCATATTGTGGAATTCTATTGATAATCATACTTTTCTTCAATGTGGACAAATTTATTGAATATTGCAGTCATTCGAATATTTTAATTGCAATTTTTGCTCTATATATTATACGATTTACTGGTATACATATTAACGATGTCGATATTACATTAACGATTATTATGGAAATTCTCGAACCGTTATATGTTACAATTGGATTTATAACATGCATAATGTATATGAGACATATCATTCCAAGAAAATATACAGCTACTGGACAAGCTATTATTGTTGCTGCTCATTTTTGCATAGGTAAGAAAAATGAAAACATTTTTTTTTAAAAGATCGATCTTCATTTTACATAATGTCTTAATTTTTTTAATATTTTTCTCCTTGTTGTTTAGGTAAATTCCTTGGTGCTATAATTGGTTTAGCAATAGATGAAAAAGGACCAGAAAAGAATGGTTGCATATATGATAGTTTAGCATATGCAGCACTTATAATATCATTAATTTATTTCACTTTATATAATTTAATATTGGCACCACGTTGTACAGCTAAACCTCAGCCAGCACCACAATTAACATTAACAAATTTATCACAACAACAACCACAGCAACAACAGCAACATCCTAATAGCGCTAGTTTACAAAATAACGGTGCAAATGGTAATTATACACCATTACGTGTTTATCATAATGAAAGAGGAAAGAAAGGACAATTTAGATATTAATTTACCTACCTGCATATATCAAGAATAATAAGGATATACATAAGAAAAAAATAATTTCCTTTTAAGAATTTAAGAAAAGAAAAATAAATATACAAAAACAAAAAAAAAAAAAAAAAAAAAACACAATTATTTTATAAAAATGTATATTTAATATATTTGAAAATATATAATTTGTAGTCATATAAAATGCAAAAATAATGAAAAAAATTTTGTCAAAAAGAATTTTTAATGATTAAGTAGAATTTTATAAAATTTTAAATTAAAAAAAAAAAAAACTAAAAATAAATACGTGTATACAAATAAGCAAACTTAGCAAAACATATGAAATTATTTTTACTTATTTTTAAAAGGACTTTTTTTCTTTCTAAATAATTTTCTGTGAAAAAGAACAAAAGAAATGCATTTTTTTTTTCTCACTTAAATATAAAGAGAAGGATTTTTTAAATTTTTCTTTAAACAAAAAAAGAAACACATGACAAAAACAAATAAAAAATTAAAGAAAGTAAATAATTTTCAGTGATTTATTTTTTTTATAATAACATTTTTTTTAAAAGTTTTATCTATAGTTTTTTTTTGTTGTTTTTATATTAAGAAATTTTATTTAAATTTAAGTAAAGTAAGAGTGAAATAATAAAAAAAAATCAGAGTTTGAATATGATGTTCAGTTTATTTTTGTTTTAATCATACATTTTTAGTTTGACTTATATTTTCATTTTCTTATATTATTTCACTTTTTTTTTAATATTTTTTATTTTAGATTTACCACATTTTAGATTGAGTACATAACGTACAAATGATCACAATAGAACATCTCTTCAAAAATTGATTTCGTTTATTGAACATTTTGAAAATTTTTCCGTTAATTGAAAAAAAATCAAAGGGTGAAAAAAAAAGTCTTAAATTTTGTAAAATAGCTTTTGTAACTTTTTTAAAATATTCACAGAAATAGTGAAATTAAAAGACACATTTTTATTATGGACTATTTTTGTTTAATGTACTGCCAATTTCAATTATAAATTATTTTTTTCTTTTAGATTTCTTATTTCACACAAATATTGGCAAACATAACTGATGATAAATTGTCAATTTTAAGCATTTAGTCAACTAGTCAAAAAAAGAAAAAAAAAAAATTTAAAATTTTCAAAAAAATAGAATTGAATGTAATTTTTTTTTATTATTATTTTTATTCCTTTAAATATTTCGAATGTAAAGCCAATAATTGCCTTATTTTTAAGCGAAATATTTTTAAGTCCATATAATATGAAATTACATCACACACACAATTCAATAAAAAATGTACAAATAAGTCAAATAATAGACAATTAATTACCTGCTAAATTGCACTTTTTGAGAAAAGAAAACATAAAAGTACCTACAAAAAAAGAATAATAAAAAGTCCAATTAATTCAATGTATGTACAATATTACAAAAAACAAAAACCTTTTTAAAAAATTTTCTGATGTTGTAAACAAGATAAATGTAACGGTATTTATTTATTAAGAAAGAAAAAACAAAGTATGTAAAAAAGAATAATTCAAAATTTCGAAAAAGAAAAAATCAAAGTCACAAACGTAACAAAAAATTATACAAAAAAAAAAAAAAACAAATGTTTAATTGTTAAGCAAATAACAAACGATTTTAAAAATATTAAAGAATTTGGTATACGTTTGTTAGAATATTATCATAGAGCACAAACTCTTTTTTATTTATAAATGTTCTCACAGCAAATATAAATAAAATTATAATGTTAAAAAATGATGTATCTATTATGTATTTCGATGTAATAAATATATTATACAAATAAAAATAAAATTTTAAAGTTTTAATTTTCATTTCCAAATTTGGATTTATTAAGATCAAAATACTGGCTGATCCAGGTTTGAATTTATCAATTTAAGATCACAGATCAACAAAGTATTTGCAAGTGAAAAGAGAAACAAGAAAAAGATGAATGTATGAATTCTAATAAGACAAAATTTATTTTTGTTGTTGTAGATCTAGAACTGGGATATGGAATGTCATTTATGTACAACAAAATCCAATAACCAGGGCCCTATCCTATTGCACCAACCACTTATCACTTATCAACTTTTCAAGAATTTTAATAATTTGAGTAAGTGATAAGTTTAGCAATTTTAAGCATTTTTTTTAATGTTTTGTTGCACCAACAATATTTTCTTAATGCTTATTAATAATTGATAATTTAAGCACAACATTGATAAGAAAAAATTCTCTTTTCAAATACATTTAATGCCCAGTTCCATAGTGGAAGCTTAAGCAGAGTTTAACTCTTAAACTAAGTTTAAGCACTTTTTTCAGTTTCACAGTGGAGGCTTAACTGTTAAACTGAGTTTAACTGCAGCTTAACTTAAGCCGTCAGAATTGAGAGCTTAAACTCTATTTAGGGTTTATGTAAGCAGTATAAATTTCTTTTTTCCTTTGAAAAATTTTTTTAAAACTTTATTTTTTTAATTAAATTCTTTTTCAATTTCTGCCTGTCTTTTTGTTTTTTTGGATTCAATTACATATATGTTTATATGTATTTTATTATTATCTGGACGTGATATGAAAACAACGTTATACACTTTTTCAAAAAAAAAAAAAAAATAAATAAACATTTATTTTTTATAATTTTTTTTTTTTCACAGAAACGATAGAATTTTTTAAAAAAATTATAATTTTCTTTAAGAAAAAAAGAAAACAAAAGTAAAATTTTAAATAAATTGAAATTAATATTATTAAGGAGAAAATACAAAAAATTCCCCTTTGGAATTCACTAAATTGATAGTTTTCAATTAATAATTATTATTAAAGTAATAATATTCTCTTATGATTTATTTAGTTGTGTTTTCTTAAATTTTTTTTTATATATAAATTCTACACATTTCTTTCTTCATTTATTTTTAGCGTATTTCTTTTTTTCTTTTTATTTTTCTTTCGTAAAGAACACAAGAAAATGTATGTAAATGCAACTGGCACATGATAATGACAAAAATAAATTTAAAACAAAAAATTGTAATGGTTATATGGAAATTCTTTTTTGTTCCTAAAATTATTAAAATTATAATTCTTTTCAAAATTTTTTGGATGATTTTTGATTACAAATATATATAATATATACAATATTCAATATTGAAAAATAATAAATGATATGACTATATTAAGAGATTGAAAGCTATATGTTCATGATTAACAGTTATGAATGTAATTTTCTATTTTCTATTTTTTTTTTTCACTGTAAAAAGTTTTTAAGGAAAAAAAAAACGAAAGAAAAACAAAAAACACTCTCCTCTTGAAATTCCATTCGATTGCTAACTTAATTCACTCGTTTTTAATGAGTCTTATTTTTTTTTTAAAAATCTTAATTTTTACTTTTATTACTTTATTTTCTTTAGAAGTTTTATTCATCCATTTCTTCTTTTCAAATTTCTGTTGAATGTTGAAGAATTTTAAACAATAACTCTAAATTAGTAATAATAGATGAGATAAATATATATCTTTATCTTACTTTTGTATTTTTCCTCTTTTTTTTTTAATTTTTTTAAACAATGATTACTATCATTCTATTTAATTATATTTATTACAATATCAATGATGAGGTTGTATGCTACCGATGTTGACGAATTTTACGCTCTTGCCATGTTGCAAATTTACGTGCTGCTGCCTGTAAAAGTTGATTTAAATGTTGTGTTAAAGATGCACCTAAAGGAGCTAGTTGTCGGATTGATTTCTCCTAAAATTAAAATAGTTTCTTTTTTTTAATCTGTTTGTTAGAAAAGTAAAAAAAACAACAAAATTTTAATACCTCAAAAGGAACTAATTTTGCCATTTTGAAACGTTGTAATGCTTCATGCATTCTAACAGCCTTTGATTCTAATTCAGGTGTTGTTGCAGGGAAACAATGCCAAAAATGTTTAAGTAATTCACATAATGATAAATAAAGGTTACGAAGTTCTTTTTCAAAATCACCAGGTATCAATTCTGAAAAAAAAAAAAATATATTGGCTTTTAAATCGAAATATTTAAAAATAAATTCAATTTTTTTTTAGTTTTTATTAAATGTGACTAGACGACGTTAGGGTTATCCTTTTACTGTATACAGCACTAGCATCTAAAGGAGATAAACGGGTAAGGGAAGAAAACTAAGGAAAAATTTATTTATTTGCTTATTTAACTTACGTGCCAATGATTGTTCATGAAAACCTCTCATTAATGCACCACCAGGACTTAATTCACCAAGTGCATTAACTGCTGATGTAGCACTAACTAAAACTTTATGTGGCGTTCTTTGACTCCATAAACTTGTATTTTGTAATATTTGATATTGTATTGTTTCTAAATCCTGTAATTCATCATTTTGTTCATAATTTAAAATAGGAACTGGTCCATGTAAATATCTTTCAACTTTTAATAAATG
The DNA here is from genome assembly GCA_939192795.1 of Bombylius discolor. Lineage (NCBI taxonomy): Eukaryota > Metazoa > Arthropoda > Insecta > Diptera > Bombyliidae > Bombylius > Bombylius discolor. Next base: position 11,542,284 of record OW584241.1, on the reverse strand, counting down.
CAATTCAGTTTTCTTTTGTTGTTGTTCTGCTGAAGAATCAATAACATCTGAATCGATTTGTGGTGTACCTAAATCGTCATAATAAATTTTTTCAATAATTCTTTGACGTTTTGGTTTATTAAATAATCCTTGTTGTTCAGTTTGTGATTCTATAGAACTTCTACGTGATAATGAATGATTTCCATTACTATTGATATGATTTGATGACGATGATGATTTCTTGTTTTTTTCTTTAATTCCATTTATATTATTTAGATCATTTTTATTGGCATCAGTAGATGAACCACTTTTTGAATTTGATGTTGATGATGATGATTGTTGTAGTTGTTGTTGTTCCACAGAATCTGTACAGGTTTTTAGGACCTACAAGAACATTTAAAAATATTCATAAATAATATTCAATTGTTTATTTTGTAAATACCATAATTGAATGTTGATTAAAACGTTTTATCATGCTTTGATGTACAATGTTGCCACTATTGACAGTTGTTTTATCACTTTGTGAACTACAAAAACCATCTTCTAATGCAGTATCTTCAAATTGTCTTAAATCCAATAATGGATCACTTGATACTTTTTGTACCGCTGCTTTTAATGTCTGATCATCAATTTTACCACATTCTGTAAATATATCTTTGGTACCAGTTGTAATACGATCACGATGAAAATAATGTGATTGAAAGAATTTTGTCCAAAATTCTGATTCAGATAATTTTGATGGTACATATTCCTGATGTTTACGTCTAACAGCTGGATATGTTTTAAATATACAATGTATTATATCGGCAGTTAAATTATATTTCAGTCCATTACAACCATCTGTTTGTGGTTTAATGTCAGCTAAAAAGGCACCAGATACACCTTAATAAGAGAAAAAAAAAACAATTAACTGAGGAAACTTATAAAAATATTAATAAATTACTTACCAATCTCTTGTGTTTTGTCATGTCTATTTTGTGTATATGATTTGGCATGTGTTGCCCAAAATTCTTCACTAGTTAGAACTTGTGTTATTACTAAATCTTTATATAATTGTAATAAATGAGGATTTTCAGATAAAATTCGATTTTTTTCTTCGAGCTCCTTATCAACTTTACGTTTGAAATTCGGTAATAATTGCTGTAATAATTCTTTAACTTTATCACGATCAGCAATTTGTGCTGCTTGACCACTACGATTAACAAAATGAAATGTTGAACTATTACCATCATGTAGGACAACTTGTAATTGAACTTTTGGTTTCCCCTCTGGAGAGATTTTTTGCACTAAAATCATAAGGAAAACCTATGTAAGAAATTCTTACATTTGTAATTTTAATTATTCAATAATCATACTTTTAATATCTTGAAACTTATGTGACACAGCAACAGTATCTCGATTTTCGGCCATCCATGCAAGTCTTTCATTCATCACATACAATGTTCCATCACCTTTTTTATATCGCACCTCTCCCATTTGAAGGAGAACATCTTCACTGCTAGTGGTCATTATGTAACCTGTATTTTATTTTAATCTGAAATAGAAAATATGAATAATTATAAATATGAAGGACGAATAATTAATAAGTATTAATTAAATATAATTATTTTTATTCTAGAATCGACTATTTTCAACAATTAAATTTATTGTCGTATAGTTTTTATTTTTAATGTAAAAAATTATCGATTCCAGAGAATAAAGTTCTATTTAATTGAGTAAATCTTAAAAAAAATTCTCACATTTTCGTAATGGGGACAATAGATTAAGCCTTTTCTTTTTTCAAGTAAAAGTAGATTCCAACACAAAAATGAATGTCCTGACAAAATCGTTGAATTTTATTCACTTAAAAGCTTTATCTATAAATTTTAAATTTTGTGCTCCTTTATTTCCCAAGATAACTTAATTCACATCATTATACTATCACATATCGAGTTTAATAAATTAATTGTAAAAAAATATTTGCCGTTTAATCTGAAATGAAAAATATGAAGATATTGCAAATTAGGTGCGTTTTTTTGAATAATTCACATAAATTCATGTTTTATTATACATTAAATTTATAAAATTTGCTATCGGTGAATAAATAACTGAAATAACAAAAAAATAACCGAAATATAACAAAGTTAAATTTATTTCCCTATTACATACCTATTTGACTCCTGATATAAGCCGCCATATGTAATCCTGTACTTCTAGATTTGACAATCGTATTGTCATTTGTCAAATTCTGGTGCAAAGGAATACCTACTAAAAGATGTTCTAGCCTGAAGCGCGCTATTCGTTAAAGAAAATGGTTTTTTGTTTAAAATTCACCTAATACATGGTTTTTTTAATAGCAGCATTTGTGAATTTGAATATCATGTTTAATTTTTATGACTTTTGCTTTAAAGCTTGAGTGTTTTTGCAATTTTTTCACATTATAGATAAATTCTACACATTTAAATCTGGTAATTTTTAGATTCCACATATTTTATACAACTTAGAGGAGATCGACAACACTGCTATATTGGTACTTTTATTAGTATATTAGGCCACATCGGTATTCGGTAGTTCCTGATTGGTGCTGCCATTATGTTTAAGAAAATACAGAATTTAAATTATCAATATTAAAAGATGAAAAGCAGTCGAAATTCATAAAAGCGGATTTATAAAACTGTTGGAATTTGTAAATTTCAAAAATATTCTTGTTGCAGGTATAATATTTGAATAATAATTTTTAAAAGAAAATCTTATTAGAAAAAATCCCAAATTTAGTTGGTACATTGGGAAATTATTGAGCAGAAAAGACAAAACGGCAACATTACCCTAGCGATGGTAAATTTGAGAAGGAAGAAAGATTTTTTTAAGGTTTTAATTTACAAGTTCGTTCGTGTCGTGGTCTCTAAATTAATTTTTCCGAACATCTAAATACATGTTTTTGGTAATTTTTACAATCTTCTTTTTTAAGTTTTGTTTGTGATAAAAGTAAAATAATATAAAATTGAACTTTCCATTCCATACTTTATTTATTTATTTATAATTGAAAAGAAAAAACGAAAAAAAAAAATAGAGAAAAGTTCATGTTTTTTGCTACATGTAGTGAGGTTTTATGATTCTTTTTTTTTTTTCTCCAAAGTACTTTTTTTTAACAAACACAATGAAATTTGAAGTGAAAAAAGTTCATTTTCTGAAAAAATCGAAATAGGCGTATGCAAACAAAAAAAAAAGTAAGAAGATTATTTTCTTTTTTAACTTCGCAACATATTGTCCATAGTTACGATACCGAGAAAACAAAAAAAAAAAACAAAAAATTTTTTTTCCCATTAATTAGTTAAGTTTTATATCTTCAGTATCTCTAACCAAGACGTGACGACAGCTATAGCTAGCTGGGCTCTCTAAAACAATTATTATTTTTTTGTTTAAACAAATACGATGAATTGGGCACAAAGAATGCATCGCAGAGCAGCTGATTTGGGTAGTGTTGTTACATCATGTGGTCATCCTGGACCAGGACCATACCCACATCGTTTAGAGAAAGTTAAATTTGGTGTACCATTAGATGAAGTATGTAAAAATGACATACCGGGTCCATTATTAGTATTAATATTAAAATTAAATAAAGAAGCACCACAACGTAAAGATGTATTTCGAGCACCTGGTCATCAAGGTGCTATGAAAAAATTAATACATTTTTTACAACAAGGAAGATTAGTTAATGTTGATAATTATTCAGTATACACAATAGCTAGTGTTTTAAAGAAATTTTTACGTAAAATACCAAATGGTATATTTGGTAGAGAAGGTGAAGCTGAATTATTTGCTGTTGTGGATTTAAATGATGAAAATGAACAACAAGCTAGAATACACAGGTAAGATTATGTTAGTTATAGATTTTATCAAATTTTTTTTAAATAAAATTATATTTTTAAAAGTTTATAGCTCCAATCTAAATTGAATCGAAATAAAATATCCCGAGACACACCTTTAATATGTCGAATTCACCTACAGTTTATTAAAGATGAGAAAAAACAACAATTTCATTGGAAAATATTGTTTTTCCTCGTTATACTTACTTATTTGATTTTTAAAATTGTCATGGTTTAATAATCATTTTATTTAATTGCTTTTTATGATTAAACAATAGAATTGGCAGAGTACATGATAAATTTTTTTGTCAATAAGATAACGAGTAGTTTTCCAGAGAAAATTATTCATGTTTTGTTGCATCTTATAATTTTTATCTTCTGTAAATGACTAAAATTACCTATGAAATTGATAAATTTATCTCAAATTATAATGCTGAATTTTTTTATTAGATGTAGAAATGAGAATAAAGTTCATTAATTTGTAATACTATGAAATTAGCTATCTAACAATGTACATACCTACTCATTGCTTATTTTATCTTATATTTTAAAGAAGAGCTACAAAACAACCTGTCTGTGTACCTAATAAGCATTCATTTTTATTTTTTTTTTTAAATCAATAAGAAAAAAGTACCTTACCATGTCTCATATAACTATAATCAAGTATTCTGATATACATATATTTTTTTTTTACTCTTTAATCTGATTACGTTATACTATGCTTACTTTTTTTTTTTAATAAGTTGCATAAATGTTGCATTTTCTTATCGCATTGTTTGTAAACCATAATTTATTTTTGTTCATAATATTATTTTTTCCTTTTCCTTCTCTTCTCAAATTTCATTATGAGGTTCTTAGATAATTCGGGTTTTTGTTTACGTTTATTTTTTTTTTCAATATTTTTTATATAGTGTACGTTTTGTTTATCGATGAATATTAAAGAGGAGAAAAAAATATCTGACTCATATTTCTTATCATCTAGGAGTCTTCCAAATCATATCATAACAAAAAAAATTGCTAAATAATTTAAATTTTATCAATTATTATTAAAACATAATCAAATAAGAAAATTTCTTTCTACTTTAGATAGATAATTTTTGTTTTTGTTGTTTTTTTAAATATTAAAAAGGGTTCGAAATACCTATCTAATGAGTCTACAATAATATTTGTTGTTATTTGTTAGTATTTAATAATGCTTGCATTGTATGATGATAATTATTATTTTGTTGATACCTTAAATGATTTTGAACAATTGAAAAATAAATAATTAATATTCAAGTGGTATCGTTTAAATTTTATGAGATTTTAATTAAAATATAAAATACAAATATGCAAATATAAATAAAGTTAGAAGAGAAATAATCAAATTAAAATTTAAAAAAAAAAAAATCCACTAAAAATTTATCTTTATAGGTATGTGTAAAATATATTTTTGGTTTACGATTGACGTGCGTTACTGAAATAAGGTAAAAAAAAACAAACTTAAATGTTTATGATTATTATACACACAACAAAATAATTTTCGAAAATTTATTGCATTTATGGTAGGCAACGATTGAATAAAAGAGATTTCCTTAAGAGGATATATGTATATTATAAACATACCAGGCATTATTCAAAGGAACTTTTATATTATTTTTTTTTTTTTTTTTTTTTTTTTCAACAAAAATTATTAATTGATTGCATTGTGAAACGTTTTAATAAATTTGTTATTTTATATTATGTACATATATATAGAATATTTTATTATGAGCATCAAATTAATTTTTGATGATTATAAATGTTGTCTACACATTATGAGTGTTTGCTTACACGGAAATGTTTTTTTTTTTTTTTTTTTTTTAAATAAAAAAACAATCTAAATTCCCTTATTCAGATTTAATTCCGCATTGACCTAAAATTACAATAACTATATTATAATGAATGAACTAACTTAAGTTGACTAAAGTTGAGTCATAATTTTGTTAAAGTTCATTTGTTTTTTATTTTTATATGATAGAGAGAAGTAAAAGCTTTGATTGATGAAATGAATTAAAATAAAAAAATACAAATAATATGAAATTTAATTAATTACTTGATTACTTAGAATAATTTAATCAAAAAATTGATTTGATTTTTATTTCTTAATATTTTCATAATTCTCATTTTTAGAAATTTGTTCTTGTTAATAAAATAAATTGATTTTTTGTTTTTGTTTTTTAAACTTTATTATTATTCATTTGTAACGAATTAATAATAATTAATTTCTTATCAATAAATATTATTGTAAGATTTTATTTTTCAAATTGCATTTTGCTTTATTCATTTCTTATGATAAAGATGTTTAAAGCAATTGTGTATTTACCTACTTATCATTTTTATGTTTATACAATTTGTACTTATTATTTATTTTTTTTCTTCTCAACTTTATAACGTTTGTAATGAGCCATTTCATTTATGAAAAATAAAAAAAAAAGATAACATACTATATAATATTTATTTACATTAAATTATGTTATCAAAAGTATTAAAAGTTTGAGTTAATACATCTGTGGAATGTTAACTATTGATCTGACCGTCAATATTTACTAGTTAGCTACTTACGACTTTTTTTTAAAAAATGTAGTATACATTACCTAATTCGATATGATTAAAAAACAATTATTTATTTTTATGTGACAACTATTTTTTTTTTTTTGTAAATTCAGTTTTAATTTTAAAATAATAAAAAAAATATACATATACTTAGTACTGAATAAATTTTTCAAGTACTTCATTCACCTAAATACACAATAAAAGTGTAAGTTTTTGTATATAATGTACATTCAATATAATATACAAAAGTGTATTCAAGATGAATTTAGATTTCAAAGGTCGATCATAAATTTAAAAGTAGTTTTTTACATTTTTTTATCATATAAATAGCAAATAAACATAATATTGCTTATATACATACTGTAGACGTACTTACTTACTTAAATATTTTGTGTCATTTATAATAAAAAATGAAGAACATTTAATCGATTGCAATTTGTATTGTATATGTACATTGAATATGTACTGATTATGATGATGTTCAACAATCATAAGTAATTTCTATTGTGCAATAGGAAGAGGTACTTTACTTTATACTTATGAAATATGGTACTCCTATAAAATATTTAAGAGACAAAAATGCATTGAAATTATGTATGTTTTTTATTTAAATACTTAAATACATATGTATGTATATACTATGCGTGAATAAAAAATGTATTTAATATAAGTATATAAATTCCATAGAATTAGGTGTAATTTATTTACTCGAATTGATGCTCATTTGAAAATGAACATAAAGGTTTTTCAAAAAAAGAAAAAAATTTAAAAAATTTGTGCAAATAAGAACTTATAATTTAATTTTTCAATATAAAAGCGCTTATTATTGGAATTGGTTCGGAATTTAGGATTAATTTTTTGCTATTATGGCAGATACATATTTAAAAAAAAAAATAAGATAGATGTGTTTTGTTTGCTTGTTGTGAGCTATTACAGTTCATTGTGTCCTTAATTCTTTCTTATATTATCATAAAGATTGCATTCTGCATTAAAAAAAAATTGTACATTTGAGGCTTTTGAGTCTAAAAAGTTTTGACATTATTAAATTTAATTTGAATTAATTATTGTATTTTTGTTTTTTGTTTCAGACTTATTACATCACTGCCAGTTTATACACAGCGTCTATTGGTGCTACTATTTGGAACATTCCGTGTCATTGCTAGTAATGCTGAACGTGCCGAAACTGGTATGACAAGTGAAGCGCTGGGCGTTTCAGTAGCTCCAAGTTTTTTTCAATCATGTGTTAGTGATGGTAAAACAGCACGAATGGAAGATGTTCTACGATTTAAGGTTTGTAAATTAGAATCATTAAATCAATATAAAGTTTTTTTTAAAAAAAAAAAACAAAGGATAACGAATTAAGAAGAAGATTATTTTCATTTGCTGTTACTACTTTCTAAAAAAAGTAAATATTTTAAACGTTTTATAGAATAGAAAGTATTGACAGCGTAGTATTAACACATTCGCTTTTTAAAAATGGAAATTCGATCCATTCGCGCCACAATCGTTTTGTGTAGTTTCTCTGTTGGGAATATTTTTTATTAAACTAACGTAGAAAGGAAACGAACGGGGAAAAAGTTGGCTTTTGTTAAAATGACATGTACTATTGTCATAATAAAAAAATCAATCGTTATACAGACAACGCGAACGAAACTGGCTGACCGGTACGCAATACTCGTCAGTACGCATTTTGGCCTCAGTAATGCAATAGGAATCTACCTCATTATTTGATCTGAATGGGTCAATTATAAAAATAAAATTCTCATTGATCTTGGTGTTCGAAGTTTATTCTAAATAAAAGAGAAAATTCCTTATTAAAGCAATATGTTAATACACAAGTATAAATTTTTTAAATTAAACAAAAATGTCTCGTTATTTATTAAAACTTTTAAAAAAAAATTGATTTTTAGAAGGGCTAATATCCAAATCAAATTGGGGTCGTTGTGCTTGATAAAATTAAAATTCTAAGTAACTTTTTCAACTCGGAGCATATATGCTGGTTGAAAATTTATTAGTAACCTTATTCAGCTTTGACCACAACTGATTAGATTTGGATATAGTCAATAATTTTTATTTATTTTCTTTTTTATTTCTTATTTCTACTTTTCTTTTTTATTTAATTTTGTTTTTAATTCTTGTTTTCTTTTTTCGATTACTTGAACTTTTTTTTATTCATTTTATTAGCATTTCAATAAAAATTCGATACACAGTACTAAAATAAATAGGAAAATAAATATTAAAATTTTAAAGTAGTTTTGAACATTTAAAAAACAAAAGGTTTTTTTTTTTTTTTTTTGTTGAATTCAAAGTTTTTTAGGAAAATTTATTTCTTAGAAAAATTCAAATTTTATTATTTGAATTCAATTATACTTAGAATATCTTTTCTCAATCATTAAGTATAATAATTCATTTTTTTTTTCTTTTATAAGTTCATGCACAATTTTACTTAAAATAAAATGTAAATATTCACGTAAAAATTAGATAAACTTTCGAAAATTTAATCAATTATTACTACTGTAAAAATCTGCCAAGAAATGGCTGAAATAAATTTTTATTAAAAATTTTGCTTCTTTCATAGAAAAAAAAAAAAAAAAAAAAAAAAAAAAACATGAAATCCTAATATTTTCATAGATTAGTTTTGTGAAAAATTAATTTGACAAACATTGGTAAAATGAGCATAATTATTTCATGCTCAATGCAATAATGCTTGTAGATTTTTAATAGTCACGCGTAATATAAAGAATTTTTGTAGATACATAAATTTGAATAATTAATTACTCCTGATTTTCATATTCAGGAAACATTCCTTACATTAATATTTAAAGGATTTTTTCCCTGATGCTTTCAATTAATAAATGATTTTCAATTTGAATATTTTTTTAAAGTTAACTTTTCTTTAAAACAAAAAAAAACAACATTTTTAAAATTATTTTGTTTTCCTTTTTTTTTTTATTAATGAATCTTTTTTTTTTTTTTAAATACAATTATTGTAAAATTTTTTCGCTATAATGATTTTTTTTTGTTTTTTTGTTTTTGGTAATTTAAAATATAATATAATTAATTAAATGATTAATTAAAAATTTTTGTATTTACAAAATTTGTTGATTTAAAGCAAAACTTTCGAATAAATTACAAAATATAATTTATTGCTTATGTAATGTTGCATCTTAATTACATTACTCTGTAATAGTTAATAAATACATGATGAGTTATTAACTATTAAATTTTTTTACTTGAAAAAAAAAACCTATTAACTTTAAATCAACAAATAATAAAATTTTAAAAAAAAAAGTATCTTTTTCGAAAATATTTATTATTATCTATATTTATTTTAAGTATGTAATAATTACAAATCGAATTAAAATTAATTACATAAAATCTACTGATTGTTTAATCGACATATACATAATTAGTTTTTTGTTTTTTTATTTAATGTTATTTTAACACATTTTGTAATTAATTAATTTTTTTTTTTTTTTGTAGCTAAATCACAATACATATCTTTTAATATTTACTTTTTATATTTTTCTTTTCTTTTTCTTTTTTTTTTTTAAATCTTAACAAACAAAAAAAAATTTTTTAATTTTGAAACAAAAAAAAAAACATTCAATGCTTCTCTAATTCAATTCATCTGCAGGCGGAAGTGAATGTAAGTTTATGTTTGAATTATTTTCTTCACTTTTTTTTTTTTTTTTAATTTTCTCTTAGCCTGCTCTCTTTTTGTATGAAAAAGAAAGAAAAATAAAACAACAATAATTTTTGTTTAAAAAAAAAAAAAAAAATTTAAAATAATATACATATATGCAAATTACACCTGTGTACGTACATACATGTATTTTAAAAATTTTTAAATTACGTTAATACACCTAATTATTTGTTTATTATTTTGTTTTCTCTTTCTCGTATTTCATTTCTAGAATTTATGAACTTCATGTTTGTGATATTATATTTGAAGAATTGTAATATTTTTCACTTTTTCGTTTATTACTTGTTATTTTTTTTTTCGTCTAAAAATAAATATAAATACAAATAAAAATACTTTAAAAAAAAACAACAACAAACAAACAAATAATCGGAAAAAAGATTTATTTTAGCGTTTACGTTTGCATTTTCTTTCTTTTACTTACACTAAATCATATTTTATATACCTACCTACCTATAATTATTTTTATTGTAGTTGTTTAAAATTTAAATGAAAAACGTATTCAATTGAATCTTTTAATTTTTTTTTTTTTTTTAAATTACATATTATTTAATAAAATTTTTAATAATTATTTGGTGCTTGGAAAATGTTTGCAAGAAAACAAAAATTTCATTTTTTATTAGAATTATTCACTTTTTATTATTTATTATTCTTTTTTTTTTTTTTTTTTGTTCGTTATAATTTACTAAAATTTCCTCAATTATCTAGATTCTAGTTAGTAAAAGTTAAGTTCAAAAATTAAAACAAAAAAAAAAAGTGAACGCAAAAAATGTAACCACAATGCGTTCTGCTCTATTTAAAAGTATTTTAAAAAAAATTGGGCTGTGTCTATATAAAAAAAAATGACAATAAAGCATTCTGACGTTTGTAGAAAAAAAAAACCACAGATAAATTTTTTTAAATTTCTTTTTCACAGAAATTTTACCACTTTTTACAATTTGACTGAATTCCATGTCACGAACTACGAAGTCATCATGTTATTGTTTTTGTTATTTTTCTTCGCGCTCATTGAACATTTTTGATTTTTGAGCTTAAAAAATATTTTCAAAATAGATTCACTTAAAATTCATGTTTTTCTATAGTAAATTTAGAATGGTCATCATTTTCTAACCATTTTCATTTATCTCCTTTTAGAATTACTGTTTAATTTTTAAACTTACAAAATTAAATTAAATTTCTGCGGAAATATTTGAGAATTATTAGTTTTCAATAAGTTCGATCTTAGAATTTTTATAGTCAAAATCTAATTACAATAAATCCTAGTGTACAAAATGTCCTCATTTCTCCAAAAATTAATTTTAAATATTAAAAATTGATATCGATGAATAGTTTTTTAAATTAATTCCTTTAATTTCAAATCTATAAAATCAGTGCATTATTTCTGACAATGTGATTGATTTTCTCATAAAGGATATAAAATCTACCTTGTATTGGTAGGAATTAAATTTACAAGTTTTTTTTTTAAATACATGGTTTTTATTTTTATTCGAATTGTTTTTTTTTTGTTCTATTGTTTTGCTTTGCATGTTTTTTATATGTTGCAAAATTTTTTATCACACATTCAATTTGTATTTTTTTTTTCAAGTTGCTTTTCAAACACAATGTACTTATTTACTTAAGTGTAAAAAATATATGTTCTAAAAACCCCTTTATGATATGTAGATAATAAAATTTGTTCTCTAATGGAAAAAAAAATAAATATATATATATGTATAATGTATATATACATATGTACATTCTGCATCTAAGTAGATATTTTTTATATAATATACATATTTATAGTTAGTACATTTATTAGCTACATCACGTTAAATTAAAAAAAAAAAAATTCTATAATTTTATTTTATTTTTTATTTTTCATTTGTTATGTTCTATTTCTTTTACATTATTTTCATATTTAACAGGTTGCAACAAAAATAATGAAACAAATGATAGATCAATTTGCAACATATGATTTATTTGGAAGAGATAATTATGAATATTATGCACGTGTTACTGGACGAATATTAAAAGTACAAGATGAATGGATATGCAGTTTTAGATATCCACCACCACCAAGAGGTAAATCAGCACAACAAAATTATGCAGGTAAGAAAAAATATTTCATAATAAATGTACGTGTATGTTTACAAAACAAACAAATAAAACAACAGAAAAAAATTACAAAAATTTAAAAAAAAGTGAAAAAAATAAAAATAAAATATGTAATGCATAAAATTGTTGAAGTATAAAAATTATTTAATGATTATTATTTTACTTTTGTTTATTTGTTCGTTTTTTTTTTCTTTAGTACAACTTTCACTTGAGGCTGAAAAGACATGGTTACAATGCGAATGCGAACGATGGGGTTTAAGTAAGTTTGAAATTATTACTTTTTATTTTAAAATTACATATTTTTGTTAATAATCCAATATTATAAATATGTTTTGTTATTGTATTGTTAATTTCATGTAATTAATAGAATATTTTTTTCTTTCATACTTTCAATGATGCATTCAGAAAAAAAAAAACACTCAGTTTTTAATAAAAATTTTCATCTACATTTTAATCATTAACGTTACATTTTTGTATTTATATTGTTCATGTGAAGTAAATATTTAATACGTTATTTAATATATATATATAAATCATTTTTGTCGTACCTTCACAATCACACATACATACATATGTATATACATTTTTTTATTTTTACATTGAAACATATTCAAAAAATTTGTTATATGTTTGTCGGTGTAATTGCAATTCATTTATTATTGAGAAATTACTAATTAGTCTATTTTGAGTATTTTTCATAGAAAATTTGATAATATTTTTTTCAGTTACAATTTAGTAAATGTGTAAAAATATTTAATGAAAAAAAATATGTACTTCTTTTTTTTTTCTTTTCTTTTTTTCTTTTGAAGTGTCATTTCCAGACACTGTTTGGGACAGATAATGCTAATAGTGCATTGAAGAGTTTGAAGATTACCATTTAACTTTTCTAAAAACGGGTAAAATTCAAAAAAAAAAAAAAATATTGTACTTATAGCTAAATTTCGTCCCTTAATCATTTTCATATCAGCCCTGTCACGCGATACAATAAAAAAATACAAAATTCTAATATATTTTATTCTAATCAGTAATAACATTGGAATTCCCTATAAATTACACACACACACACACACATTTTAGCTGAGTGTTTTTTTTTTCTTTCTAGAATTCATCATGCATTTTCTTTTAAGTTTTTAATATACTCTAAAAAAAAGGATATAACAATTTATTTGACCCAATTTCTTTCGTTTTTTTTCATTTAATTATTATTTTTTTTTTTTCTTAAATCAATTTCCTCCAAATTTCATCTGCATCCACTACTACCTGCTATGACTGCTTGCACGAAATAATTATAATTGTAATTAAAAAAAAAATAAATAAATAAACTAACTTAAAAAAAAATCAACATCCAATATCCAATGTACATTACATATCAAAGTAGTTGCTCAAGAAGAATCACAATCAACACCAGCATTGTTGACAAGCTCAAGTTCAGCTATTGGTAATAGTGCTCTATCGCTTGGTATCATTCCAGAGCATTCATTACTTGAATCCTGTGCTCGACTCTCTGTATCGTTGGAGGGTCCTGGTGTTTTTGCAATATCATCAGCATCATCAAGAACACGTGGTGGTAATGGTTCAATTAATTTAAATGGAAATAGTAGAAATGGTAATAATGGTGGAAGAAGTGATCATGATGGTGATGATGAAAATGATAGTAATCATAATAATTATGATGGTAAAGGTGATGGTGAAAATCAAATTGAACAACAAAAATATGATGATAATGTTAAAAATAGAAGATTAGTTGAAAATAATGGTGGTAGTGGAAATAATGATAGGGAAATGAGCAATAGCAGTAGAAAAGATCGTAAACATGGAGCAATAGGAAAAAATAATGGTGGTAAAGGAAGTGGAAATTTAACTGAAATTACTGGAACAGCAACAGGTATCGGTGGAGGAGGATCATCAAATAATGGTGGTATTAAACATTCATCAAGTTGTACATCAACAAGATCATCACATTCATCACATCATCATATGACTATGGATGAATTAAGGGCAGTTAATCGTTATGCTGAAAGTACAAAAAGTTTGTCATATCTGCCACAGGTGAGAGATTATTATGTAACAGATGGTGAAGATTCGGTATGAGGGTTTTGCTAATATGTATTAATTTTTTTCTCTCTTTATTTTATTATAATTAATTAAAATTTTCTTTTACTTGGGGCTGTGATGATGCATTACAAGAAAACCAGTACTTAGACTACAAAATTTTTGTTTGTTTTTTGTATTTTTTTTTAAAATTAACTTTTCAAGTATTAAACAAATAAACATTTTATTAGCACATAACATATACATACATACTTAAAATTTCTTTTTCAAAACAAATGTTTTTTTAACATATGAATTTTTAAAATTTTATTATTTTCTGAAAATATTGTGAAATCATAATTGTGCTAATAAAATATTTAAAAATAAATACTTTTCTTAGAAAAAGAAAATTTTCTTCTCATATAATACTTCTCTATGAAGTTATTTATAATTTTCTTGCTAACAATATTATTTTTTTTTCTCTTTTGATTGATTACTTATTTAAAATAAAATAAAATATTAAAAAAAAAAAAAACAATATAATTTTAATTATTGTATTTAACATTAATTTTAAATTTTATTATTGTTCTTTAAATAAAGACTGAATTAAAAAAAAAAAGAAAACAAAATTAATAAGAACAAAAATATAAATAATTTCTCTCAATAAAAATTTGTTTTTAACAATAAATTCTTGAAAGTTTTTGTTTTTCCTTTAATATGGTTTTTTTTTTTAAATTTTTTTCTCATAATTTTATTTTAGTTTCACAATAAAATTAATAAAAATTCATTCAGCGATTAAATTATCACACATTTAACAAACAAAAAAAAAAAGCAAAAGAAAGACAGAAACAAAAAAAAAAATGATACATAAAATTAAATTAATTTGAAACATTGTGTTGCTACAGTTGAAAAATTTTAAAATTAGCCAAAAAAAGAAAAAAAAAATAGGAACAAGGGTTTTTACTATGAAGGTTTAAATAAAAGATTTGAAATAGGAGTAAATTTACAAAAACACAAAAAGAAAAAAAAGATTATAAAAAAAAACTTACTCTAAAAATGTGTGTTTTTTCTAATATCTCTTAATAAAAGTAATTTTTGAATATTTTTCTAGAGAATATTAAAAAGAGAAAATTTAAAAAAAAAGTGCTTCAAATAGGAAGGATATAGGGAGAAATTTCAAACGAAAAAAAAAAAAAAATAGGTTTTTGGAATGTTGATATAATTTCTTTGAATACAAGAAATACATTTCATTACCCAGCAGCTTAAAACAACAACAAAAAATAAGTACATAATTTTTTTTTTCCATTCTAAAATTTTATTTGAAAATTATATAAAATTTCACAGCACACATTGGATTTAAACACGTGTTTGTTTCGAAAAGAAATAAAAAAAAAGAATAATTAAGGTGCTTCCATTGTGTTTTTCTTCACAAAAATGCTTTTTCTGTTTGTTTTTTTTTCATTATGTTTTTTTACCTAATTTTTGTTTTTCCCTTAAAATTAATAAATAATTAGCACAACTGATATTTGAGCAGCACAATGTTAAATGTTATGTTATTTTCTGTAATAAAATTTAAAAATAAATAAATAGAAATTTTTGTTTTATTGTTTTTTTTTGATTTATTATTACAAAAATTATTACATCGAGTGATGGTTTTTCCTTATTTTTTATTTCTTATTATTATTATTTGATTGTACATAGAAATGATTTATATTTCCTGTAAATAAATAAGTAATTTTTTTTTTTTTGTTTAATTTCAAATATTCGATCTTTCAATAATATGTGATATAATTTTTTATAAAACAAAAATAAATAATAAAACAATATTACTTATTTATTTATAGTCTTTTATTTCTATTTCACATTTTTGCTTGTGTAAATACATCATTTATTTTTCTGTTTATCGTAAAAGCTTGATTTGTATAAAATTATAAAATGAATTTAAGAAATTCTTGTACATATTTTAAATGTAAAATGTAAAAAAAAAAATAAGAACCAAATACCAAATATTTAATTTACAAATCTTAATTTTAAAATGTCACCATAAAAATTGATTGATAATGACGACAACATATACATCAACATCACAATACTACAACTAATTTTGTTCAACAAATAATCATAAACATCATTGATTGTTACCAAAATAAAGGTACATGAACGTCAAACAGCCCGAATGCGTACACGTTCAGAATGGTTCTTAGGAGGACGTGGTGGTTCATTAGAAATACCAGGCTGTGAAAATTGTCATCATTTACAATATCATCAATATTTTGGTGGTAGTACAAATGATATTCAAGATACACCTTCAAGTATAGAAAGTGCGAATGCAATGTTTCTGATGTTTCATCAACATCAGCTTCAGCAACAGCAACAACAGCAACAGCAACTGCAGCAACATCAACAACAGCAGCAACCGTTCCATTATCAGCATCATATATGTTTACATCATCAAAACATGGATACTGATATATCATCAACACCAATTGAACATGAAATGTCGTCCATTCAAGCGAATAATCGAAATATTGGTGAAATGGCACCAACCATTATGTTAATGGATACAAATTTCCCATCAATATCTGGTACTTATGATACAAATAATACATCATTTATAAATCATAATATCAATACTGTTATGCTACATCATAATTCATCATATTCACAAAATACACCAATTGCTACAACTTCTGCTTTTTGTCATCATTATCATAATTATTACTGTAGCAATAATGATAATGATAATTCATGTAATGATAATTATTTTCATCATAATTGTAATATTCCGGGAACAAGTAATAGTATTTCAGATGGTGATGGTAGTGATAGTTGTTGTTGTAATTCTTATCATTATCGACGCAATTATAATTCCAATTGTAATTGGCGTTATAAATTGCGAAAAGTTACATCAACAATACATGAAAATTCAGAAATTTCATCGATATCATCAATATCATCTGAACTTGAGACTACATCACCATCATCACCATCATCAGCTGTTGTAGCAAGAGTTTTAATTAATGGTAATCATAGTTCAAGTAATACAAGCAGTAGCAGCATTAATAGTAGTATAAATGAAATTAGAAATTATCGAAGTAATAATGTTGTTACAAATGTTATTTATAGTAATTGTGATGATGGTAATGATGACAACGGTATTAGTAGTAGTCATAACATAAACAATAATAATAATAATAATAATAATCATAGAGATTATGAAACAACTGAAGAAGTTGATTTTGTTCTAACAGCAAATGCACGTCATACAATTACTACACGTAATCGCAATAATCGAAATAATCATAATAATGAACATAATCATAATCAGCAACAATTCAGTTTTGTTTCAGTTTTATTTAGTGTTTTAGATTTTTTATTTTAAAAAAATAATTAATTTAAAAAAAAAAAAAAATGAATGAGATAAAAAAGAAAACAAACGTAATTTAAAAATTACATGTTTTGTCTTACATTACATGCACCCATTACAAGAAAGAAGATGTAATTTGTTTTGTCTTTTTTTTTTTATTTTATTTTTTTTAGAGAGTTAAAAGAAAAAAGAGCAATGTTATTTTTGTGATGTTATTTTACGTTTTAGATGAAGCTTTTATTGAATAACTTAAAAATTATTTATATCTTGCCTTTTTTTTGTTTGCTTTGCTTTGCTAGATTAAGCTTTCCCACACATGCTTTTAATTTATTTCTTTTTTTTTTTTTTTTTTATTTCCTTAAAAAAAAACTCCAATTCAGTTTTTTACATTTTCTGCTTAATTTTCTAACATTTTAATTAATTTTCATCAATTGAACGATATTTTATCGTAATTTTCATTTGAATGTGCTTCTAATGTGTTCTATTCATTTTTTTTTATCTGTTGTGTTTCTTTTTTTGAATTATTTTATAAAATTAATATTTAAATGGATGATATATTATGATCTATATTTAAAGTAGATTATGAATGATGTCAAAAAAAAAAAAAAGAATAAGAAGAAAAAAAGTACAAATTTTTAAAAATATATATGTATATATATTTTTTTTTTATTAAATCTCAACCCTCATGAAAATATGGAGGACTAGTAGATCCTTTACATTAAAAAAATTGATTTATCATAAAATTTTCTAGTTGTGTGTGTGTGTGTGTGTTTTTTTTTTCTAAAATACGCTTTTCTTCAATTGAGACCGCTTTGAATTTTTGTAATATTAAACCGAATTCGAATTATCGCGATAATTATGTTTCAATTTTGAAGCATTTGATTTTTATTTAGTTGTAGTTTTTTTTTAAAGTATCGTAAAAATGGCGAGTTTTGAAGTTTTAAAGTTGTTTTTTAAACAATCTACTATGTGTGTTGCATTGTGTTTGCATTAATAATTAAAAAATTATACGTATGCAGAATATTAGGTATAAAGAAAACGAATTTAAAGTACATAGCTTCAGACTACATGATTTTTTAAAATATTTGAATGCAGGTTATTAATAGTCAAATTTTTAAAATATTAATGATTTTCAGTAGTAACATCCTGTATTTAAATTTTCAGTAAAAGCTAAAAGATCAAGAAAAAAATCATATAATTTGGAGTTATACTTTTAGAGAGCAATAAATTAGTTCAATGAAGAATTAATTCACAATCGAAGTAACGAATGTCTAAATGAATTTTAGTTAGTTTTAGTTCTAATATATACGAGTATTTTTATCTTATTGGGTTCTAATTGTATCCACTTATCCAACGTTCCAGAAGTGGTAAAAATACAAATTGACTGATTTTATATTTTTATTTAAATTGTTTAATTGTAAATTTTATTTAACACTGAGCAATAAAATATAATATTGTACATATATATATTTAACAAATTACACTTCTTTCAATTAACATAATAAAAAAAAAACAATGCTTTTACATTTTATAATTTAATAAAAATAAGGTGTGTCTTGAATTAATTTTTTTTTTTCGAATTTTATAAATTAATTTTTTGCAAATAAGAAAATCAAAATTAAATTATTACAATTACAAATAAGTATGTAAATGTTTAGTACAATAATAATATGTTTATAAATATGTTATTTATTAATTAAATTAAAAATTTTTTTTTTTCATATGTTTTAAGATTTTTATTAAACATCACTGTTTTTTTTTTTTTTTAATTTTTTTTAAATTAATCACAAAACATAAATATTTCATTTTTTTTTTTCAATATTTTTGCATGTTATTCATATTTTTTTTTTATTATTTGTTCTAATTATTTAAATTATAAATTTTTTATTAGTTACACAAATATGTGTGTTTTCGTTTTTTAAAAAAAAAACTATAATAATTAAGAAGCAAAAAAGTATACACAAATTTAAAAAATAAAAAAAAATAAATATTAGATATGCTGAAATATAATTTAAGATAAATTTTTATATATAATATTTTAAGGAATTTTGCTAGTTTTATGATATGTGTTACATAATAGACTGTTTTATTTTATTTTATTTTATTTTTTTTTTTTTAAATTAATGTAGGAAATAACATTTGAAAAAAATATTGCATAATTATTTTATGTTAATTGAAATAATTAAAATTTTAATTGAATATATAAAATAAGTTTAATTAATAGAAGAAAATGTGTTTTGAATTCAATTAACATTTTGTATTTTATACATGAGAAATATCACATAATTCATATTATATATATTTTTTTTTTAATATGGATAAAAAAAGGAAATCGTATTACAATTGATAATAAAATAAATGAAATTCAATATTCATTTTGTAATACAATTAATTTTTTTAAATTGTTTATTTCCAAACTACATACTTTTTGGGGATACTATTTTCTATTTCAATGTATGTTGCTTATTTTTAAAAAAGTAAAAATTTCTGTTTTTAATAAATTAATTGCACTTGGGAAAGTTTTATTACAAATTTTTAAAAAATCGTATAATTATTTTTTTTTTTCAAATCTGTGTTTTATTGTTCTCTTCAAATATTTTTTTTTTTAAACTAATCGAATTTAAAAATATAATCAATGTTTTTTTTTTCTCTAATGTTTATTTTTAAAAGTTAAATTAAAAACAGTACAAAATATGTATTTCTTTTATAATTCTTTTTTGTTAAGTTTTGCATGTGGCATAATAATATGTGTTTTTTTTTTTACAAAAAAAAAAAAAATAAAAATAAAATGAAAAATATTGTGTTTGTTTATAATTTGTTTTTAACATATTTCGAAATACAACAACATAAATATCAAAATCATCAAAATCATATATGTATTCCATATAAAAACATATTTTTTTTTTTTGAAAAGCTTAAAAAATTATTATAAATTGTAAACTTTGATAAGAAGTAAGTGTTAATTTTGAAAATTGTTTTTTGTTTTTCTTAAATTTTACGTTATTTAATTTTTTATGAATAGTTGGATAATAAAAACTTATATTTTTTAGTTGGCAACATCGGCCTAAGTGCTAGTGCCGAATCTGTACATCATTCAGTGAAACGTTCATCACGTCGTGGTCCAAATTTAATTCGACATCATCCACATCGTTCGTCATCACGACGGAACAAAGAAAATGGTAATAAATCAAATATAAATACAACAAATGGTTGCACTGCCGGTAGTGGTAATAATTGTAATAATGGTGGTGGTAGTAGTGGTGGAGGTGGTGGTGGTATTGTAACAACTGATAATTGTTGTAATAATATAATAATGCCATCAGTAATAACATCTAATGGTGGCTCAACAACAACAACAACAACAACAACTCAAGGACCTATTATCAATTTATTATCAAACAGTGGAGCAATTGGAAATACAACAGCTATTCAACAACAACAGCAACAACCTCAATTACAACATCAATCAAATCGTTCAAATAGTTTCCGTCAAAAAAAGCCATCATCAAATAATATAATGACTGATTCCACTAGTATTACATGTAGTAATAGTAAAATGCGTAAACCAAGAGCAGTTTCATTTGAATCCACAAATCCACAATCATCTGTAACATTATCAATGACAAAAATTTCAACATCAACAGGTGCTGTTGCCATACCATATCATCATCATCGTCATAATGCAAGCATTTCAGCAATGGATGATTGCAATTTAATGGATACAACACCGCCTCCATCTAATAATAATATAACAACAATAATGCTACCATCATCACAATCACAACCGACAATGCCACCAAATGTTATCCATGATCCACCGCAGGATACATTGACATCATCGTCAACGTCACATCTGCATTTTAAACCGCCAAGAGTCTAGTTAGTTGTTGCAAAAATAAAAACAATAAATGAAGGACATAAAGGAAAATGTTCAATAATTTCTTTACGACCTTCTGATTGTCCATAAATTTTATTTTTTTTTATTTTTTATATTTTTAAATATTTACATTTTTTATATAAAAATATTTTTAAATGGCGAAAATGCTTTTTGTTTTAATGAATGAATATGCAAACAAAATAATATATTTTCGTTTGTTATGAAAATTTCATTAATCTTTAGTTTCTACAATTTCAAATTAAATAGTATTCTTACATTTTCTTTCATATTTTTTTAAATTATTCTCACATAAAATCGAATGATAATACGTAGCCAAATTTATTCTAATATACTTTTTAAAAAAATATAAATATAATTAGGTGATAAATGACTAGTTGATAGGATTTTTATGTTTATTTTCTTTTTTTGAATCTACTGAAAATAAGAAAATATTGAATACCAGTTTAGAAATAATTTAAATGTTAAGAGGGGCATGAAACCAAAATTTTAAATTTCCAAAGAATCGATAATTGACACATCATTTTTATCAGTTAGTGTAAAAAAATCTGATTTTTTAAAGACGATCAAATCATATTACCAGAATATCAAGATAAAGATTTAAAAAAATAGTTTAAAAAGAGAGAAAGAGAGAGAGAGAGAGAAACAAAATTAAATTTAAAAGACAAAAAATTCAATTTTCAGCACGATTTTAAATTTATTTGGAATCAATGTTCCAACAAAAATTTTTTTTTTTTTGGAATTGCGAATAAAAGAGATTAAAAAAAAAACCATTTAAACAATATTAAAATTCAATTCATATTAAATTTAAAATATATTTTCTAAAATATATTTTATTCTTAAATTTATATAATGAGTTATTATTATTTTTTTTTTTTAATATAAGAAATACGAACAATTGATAATTTTGATTTTTGTCAAATAATCGCTTTATTTTCCCATAAAAATGAAATTCATTCTAAATATTCGATAAAAAAAAAATTAATGTATAACATAAACGATTTTTTTTTACACCTGATACATTCGAACAAGATAACTTAAAAACAAAAAACGAAATTAACAAGTTTTTTTCGATATCTGAAACAAAAAAAAAAAAAAAAGCCAAATATTGAAATAGCAAGATAAGAGAAAATATAAAATAAAAAATAGGCCAAGGTGTTTGTGATATAAAAATTTTAAAAAGAAAAATCTTTTTTTTTTGTTTTTGTATATTATTTTGAAAATAATGCATAAATTTATTAATATGTGGTATTTTCATACTATTTTTTTTTCCTTCGTCCTTATTAATATTAAAAAATATTAAATCATTTTATATCGAATGATTCGAAAACGAATTGCCAAAGAAAAACAAGAAAATGAGAAACAAACAAAATTGAAATGAAAATTTAGTTAAAACACAAAAGAAATGAACAAAAATTTTTTTTTATTATTATTTTAGGGTGAGTTTTAAAACGTCTAAAAATGTGTTGTAATATGCGATACTAAGACTGTGTTTCGATGCAAAGTACATATGTATAATAGATACTCTCTGATGATCTTGCATCGAAAATATTGTATTTATATTATAACTGATATTTTTAAAACGATTTGTGATTCAGAAATGAATCATTTGATGAAACAAGAAATTTTCAATAATTTTATGCAATTATTTAAAAATATTAAAATTATATTTGCGTTTATTTAGAATTAAATTTTCGTCTTATATTTTGTTTTCAATGTGAGCAAAAGCACATCTTTTTTTTTTTTTATGTGTGGTATTTTTTCTGATTATGAAAAAACACAAATTTATGATGCTTTAGTTGATTCAATGATGTATTTACAATGCATTTCAAAATTTTACACCATTTTTGGAGTTTTAAACCTTCACCCATTATTATTTTTTTATTTTTTTTTTAATTTTAAGACAAAACTAAATTTAAAAAAAAAAACGCATTTTATATTAAATTGTAGTATAGGATTAAGTAAAAATACAGAAAATAAAAATTAATGAATATCTTATATTAGTCATTAAAACATTTAAAATAATTAATTAATAATTCATATTAATAAATAATTATGTATTTAAATATTATATTATTGTATGTAATTAAGAAAATACAAATTATTCCGTCGTCATTATTATAAATATGCATTAGTTTTAAATTATATAAGATTTTTAATATTGTAGGCTTAAAAATAAAAAAATAAAAATAAAAAATTAAACTAAACAAAAAGATATTACTCTGTCTGTACAGAATATGGCAATCGATCATTGAATGATCCCCTATATGTAAATGTGTAAAAAATAATCGATAATATTGTCGATTAAGCAATATCCATCATTGATCATTCATAAAATAATTCTAAAAAAAAAACACTGGCCAAAATTCTTCCACAATTTATAAGAATTCAGGGTTAGCATCATGTATGCTGTTTCAATTGACTTGTTAACAGGTGAATTGATTATTCAGTTATTGCTGAATCGATTGAACAACTTACAAGTTGCCACCCCAAGCTTCTATGATCTTTAAATATTAATTTAAAAAAAAAAAGCTCATATTTGATAATTTGTGATTATCATTAATGAAATTTATATTTCATAACGGAATTTTGTCATTTGAATTGAAATTTATTTATAAAATTCCTGAAAAAATATTTAAAAAAATCTTAAATTTTTTATATCATTTTTGTTTGAATTTTTTTTTTAACACAGCCAGTGAAATTTAATAAAATAAAAATAATTTTTAAATTATGTTAGATAATTAAATATGAAATAATTTGAAAATTACATTCAAATCTAAATTCCATAAAATATTATATTTTTCATTATTTTTTGAAAAAAAAAAAAAAAAAAAAAAATTTTTTTTAACACAATTTATGAGGCTTATTTGTTTAAAAAAAAAATAAAAATCTATAAATCACATATTTTGAAAAAAAAAAAAAATCATATGTATTTTAAAAAATTGACATTAACAATTCAAAGACTTAAAAAAAAAAAAAAGTGAGATTAAGAAAAAATTTAAAAAAAAAATAAAACAAAAATTTGTTCAAAATTTTTGAACAAATAAAAGAACATTTCCATAACTGCCAATTATGAAACTATTCAAAAAGTATTTTATTGTGGTGTCAATAAAAAAAAAATCTTTAAGGAAAAAATAAATCAATGAAGATTTTCGTATTCTTTTTATAAATTTGATTTGTAAATTATAAAAAAAAAAACACACAAACACAATAACACACAGTTTCATTTAAAACATACAATTTTTTTCAAATCATCACTAATATTTATAAAATTATTCTAAATGAATGAAAAAAAGAAAAAAGAAGAAAATATTT
Source organism: Bombylius discolor (assembly GCA_939192795.1). Lineage (NCBI taxonomy): Eukaryota > Metazoa > Arthropoda > Insecta > Diptera > Bombyliidae > Bombylius > Bombylius discolor. The sequence goes on along the minus strand of OW584241.1, from coordinate 11,517,481 downwards.
TATTTCTCACGATTAATATTTTTTCGATTTTTTTTTTATAACATTTTATAAATAAAATTATTGTGAAAAAAAAAAAAATTTATATAAATAAATTACAAATTTGAATATTTTGTTGACATTTTTTTTTTTACATATTTTATTTTGCAAATTTAAATTAAATAATAAGAAAATTAATAAAGAAAATAAAAACTTGGAGTTAAAAAAAAAATTAATAACTAAAAATTTTCATAAAATAAAATTAAAAAAAAAAAACAAACTTAAGATTAAAGATAAGAAGGAAGGAAATATTGCATTTATTAATTATATAGAAATTTAAAAATTAAAACTTAAAAAAAGAAAAGATTCATTAATTAATAAGTGGAAAACATAAAAAGAAAAATCAATCTTTTTTTTTTTTTTTTTTGAAGTACCTATGTATTAAAAAAAATATATAAAATTAAAAATATTGAATAAACACCAATGAATAAGTAAATTTATTATTTTTTTTTAGGATTTTTTAATTTTGATAAAATTATTTAATTTAGTAAACAAAAAAAATTATATGTTTAATAATTATGTAAAATTTATTAATTCAGAAAAAAAAAAATTATATAAAAAAAAAAAATTAAATAAATGTCTCTGAATGTTTTATGTACTCACTCCTATGTTTATTAATCTATTTAATAAATAAATAAATAATAAAAATTAAAATTGATTGATAATATTGTTGTAGGGAGAGAATTTTTATATTATTTCAAAAGAAGCTTCTTGTAAAACATAATTAAGCACATACATATATATTTTTTTTTTCTATTAAATAAATAAAAAATAAATAAGATAAATTAAGAACTCTTTACGTTTACTATCTTTATACTTACAGTTATTCTTTTTCTATAATATATATAATATCATATATGTATTTAATATACAAAATATATTAACAATATAAGAAATTTATAAAAATAATAAATTAAAAATAATATTTGAAAAAAAAAAAAAACAAATAAGTTTTTAATTTAAAATTGTGTTCTTTCACGTGAATTTAAAAAAAAAAAAAGTAGAAGAAAAACACAGAAAATATTGGAGAAATAAAACAAATATTTGAATAATTTTCAAAAATAATTTTTATTTCTGTTAATTTCTAATTATTTAGTGAACATTATAATTTATTTTTGTTTTTATTTTTTTTAGATGTTGTTTTATTGTTACATATGATTTTATTTTTTCATTAAAGAATAACATTTAAAAGATATAATCAAGAAAAATTCATTTTACAAATAACGGATTTTTAACATTTTTTTTTTTAAGCAATTGAAGGATTTATGTATTTCTTCTTTCAGTTTTTTTTTGTTATTTGCAAGGAAATTTTTTTTTTTCGAATTTTAAATATTGTAAAAGAATAATTAAATTAATTTTTCTAAAATATCCAATTTATTCTTAAATTCCAATAAGTTCAAAAAATATTCAATTTTTTACATACATATATAATTAATAGCACACATTAATAACAACAACAACAACAACGATTATATCGAGAATAAAATTCATTTTTTTTTTTAATGAAATTCAATTTAATTGAAAAATTCATTAATATTTAAAATTGTGAGATTTTATCTCAAAAATTTTTTTAATTGAAAATAGAAGGATAAAAATAATATGTATATATTTTTTTTCTCTAGAAATATTGGAATATGATTTTTTTCTTCATTTCAAGGGATTCAATGAAGATTTCCTTTTTTTGTAATTTTTTGAAATTTATCATTTATCACAACAACAAAAAAAGATCCTATATTAAATTAAATTTATGGGCTTATATTCTATGAACTGATTTTAAATTCAGTTTTTAAAATCTAAAAATAACACTATTTAAATAGATTTTTATTGGTGCATAAATTTTTTTTCTTTGAGTAGGCAGTATTTAGTTTGGAATAGTATTCTTGTTTTGAATAACTAAATATATTTTATTTTTTACTATGCTCTTCTCCTTATCTTAATTATTGTTTAATTGACACGTTCAGGCTCCATCAAAAATAAAACACAATCAGCAAACAATATGTGTCTTTTTTTTTTCTTCTTTAAATCAATCAGAGAACAGTACGTTTTTTTATATTCTTTTCTATTTCATTCTTTTCTACATATTAGTTTAATAAAATTGTGATGGAAACTTAAAATAAAAAATGAATAAATGATCAGTGTAGAGCAGAGCTTTGAGTAAAATAAAATATTTTTTCCATTTGCAAACAATTATTTTGATGGTTCTAGTTGCATTAAATGTTTTTTGAATAAGAAAACACAGAAATAAAAGGAATTCTAACAGCAAAAATTTCAATAAAATAGACAATTTTCTAAAAAATTATTCAATTTATCTTCTGAAAAATTTCTACAGTCAACTACTATTTGAATAACAAAACATTAACAAACTACTAAGATGATAAAGCAACGATAAAACATTTTTAAATCTCTACCGTTGGCTACGTAAGATTAAAAGTCATATTTATTTCAGACTTCTGAAGCCAAATTGTTTAACTTGGCGTTATATTTGTGTCATACACATAGTAAGGATGAAATTTTAAATGTAATTTATGCAAGTGCATAGATGATCATGGTAAATGTGTAAAAAAATATAAAGAAATGTTGAAAATTAGTTCCAAATTATATGTTATATGGGAATAATGAAATTGTAACCTTTCTCAATTTTCACTTATATTGTAAGAAATGTTTCAAATGACGTTTAAATTTAGTTTAAAATTTTTCAATATACTTTTTAGAAATATTCGGTTAAAAAAAAAATATCCTTCGGAAAAATAAAATCAAACTCAAAACAATTTTTTTAATTTTTTTCTTTATCTCTACGATACGAGAGTTGTTATAAGTTCATGCTTTTTTAATAATTTCACTTTAAATTTTTAAATAAAATTCATTTTTTTTTTTTGGTTTCTCATTTACTTATTTTTTTCTTTCAATTTTCACTTGAAATTAATTTTGTTTTTTTTTAATTGTTGTTTGTGGTATTTTGTTAAAGTAAAATGTCAAAATAAAAGAAAAAAACAATAGTAAATAAACTAAATTTTTAAAAGAAAAATTTAGATATCAATTGTAACATTAGCATTTTTGTTTTCAAATTATTTTCCTTTTGTATGTTCTTTCTTTTAAATTTTTTTTTTTTAAATGACTATTACAAAACTACTACTCTAGATCATCAACAGAATCAATAATACCACCAATTGATGGACCACCAGCTGTTGCTGCAACAATTCTTGGTTTTTGTTCATCTGATGAGCTTGTTGATCCACCGACACGATTACCATATTCTTGCATTTTTTGTATTAACATTGCGAAAACTTGTGCTGGTAATGATGTTTGCAAAATTTGTAATAGACGAGTTGGTTGTCCACAAACAACAATTGCATTTGCCAAATGTTCTACACCACGTTCAAAATCACCACTTGCTATTAATGATTCACCCAATTGAATTTCTTGTAAGAAATATCTAAAAATAAAAATAGTAAAACGAATGAATGAAATGACCGGAAGAAATTTAATCAAAATAATTTAAAATGTTTAATAAAATCAATTAAATTATTTAAAAATATTTGTGACCGTTATTTACCCGAGGACCTTGACCCGATTTAAAAACAAAAAATACATACTCCTATAAATTATTGGCTTTAAGAAAACATTCGTCATGACCACTTCATGTATGTTAATAGAAATTTTTAAATTGTAACTATGGGAAATAATAGCTACATACATATGTGCAATAAAGAAGAAAGCTTATTACATAATCAGTTTTGCCTGTTAAAGGGTGTGATGTAAAAAAGAAAAATTTTCACATTACTTAATAAAAAAATGTCAAAGGTAACTGAACGACATAACCTAACTTTGATGAAAATTTTCCAAGTTCTTTAAAATTCAATGATCCTCGTTTCTAGTTCACGTTTTGTATTTTTCTTTTAAAATTGAATTTTAAAGTTTCTATTTACCTTTCTATTGCTTCATGATCATTTAAATTTGGCATTTCACTTCTATTACTACCACTTCCATTTTTCTTTTGGCGGCGCCTTCCTATAATTAAATTTAAATAGATAAATCAATTAATTGAATTATCAATTGATTTTCAATTTTTTTTTCTTAGCTTACTTTCGCGAATTTTTTTCTTATAATCGGGATCACTACGACGTTTTTTATCAAAATAAATGCAATATCCAAGGAATAATGTTCCAGCAACACCAGCAGCGATACCCAATGTAGTTTTATTGATTTCCATGTTATTTCTTGCAATTGTTAAATCAACAAATTTGATTATTTTAGTTTTTAATAATTTAGTAAACAAATTAAATGTACATAAGAAAAGAAATAATTAAATCAAATTTAATGTGACTAGTCCCATTTGAAAAAAAAAATTATTCCCAATTCTTCAACACTCCACCAACATATAATATGTCACGCTCACGCAGGACGCACGAGCAACGAGATGCGAGAAAAAAAAGCAATGGAGAAATATGACATTTGACAGTGACAGTTTAGAACAAAGTGTGCTTGGTATGTTGACAATTTTAACCACATTCTAGCTAGCATTGAATTTTTGTAACTCTAGTATGTTTTAATTATGAAATTCAAGATGAAGGTGGCGATGGTGTCAGTTTGAAAATTTTACCGGATACGTTTTGAATTCAAAACGATTAAATGTGATTTGGCAGTTTGTTCAAAAAAAATAAATATGTAGGTACATATAAATAAAATCGACTTTTAAGTATAAAATTTTACTAAGGCTTTATTAATTCAAATAATCAATTAAATAGAGAAGTATACAATTTGTTTTTTTTTTTTTTAAATATAAGTCGAAAGATATGAACATAAATTGTAATGATAATAATTCCTCTTAATCCTAAGTGGGTTTTAATTACATTATCTCAGAAATTAATAATTAGAAGACAAAATTTGAAAAAGTACATAATTCTCTTTAAATTTTTTTCTTCAAATTTTGTAGTCTTTGTGGTTTTTTTTTGTTTCTAAATTTTACATTTTCTCATATTACATATTATAAAGATTTGTTTTTTTTTTTCAAATTTATCTTACGTTTTTCAATGTTTTTTAAAAAAAATAATAGAAGAAGATAAGTGAACGTTTTTAGGCTTTTTTTCGAATGTTTTAATGAGTGTTCATATACTTTGAAAAACAAAAAAAAGGATTACCTTAATAAATTTTTTACACATTTACATTATTTCAAAAAAATTAAATTTGCAAAATTTATTTTAAAATGTTTACTGGAAAAATTAAAAAACATGACATTTATTTTTAATTTTAATAAATAATTTGTTTTCAAATGTTTTTTTTTTTTATTTTTAATTTTTATCATAAATTACACACATTAATTAACATTTTTTTTTTGTTCAATAAGAATTTAAATAGGAAAATATTTATTTTTAATAACCACTGAAAAATTGTATTTTAATAGTAGATAAAATTTAAAAAGAATATTTATTATATAATTTTTTTAAACTTTGTTTAAACATGAATTTACATTCTTAAATATTAAATTCGTTCAAATTTTCAAAGAATACTTATGTAATTCTTTAATTAAAATTATTTTAAAATAAACATTAAAACTACATTTAAGATATAGTATTTAAGATTAAGTATTTAAAATGTTTTTTATTTTCCGAGTGGTCTAATATCACAACAAAATATTGCATTTAAAATTAGATTCTAGTGAATAAATTCTATAGAATAGAAAATAATCAACCGATAATAAAAATTTATTAAACTTAGGATAACTAAAAACTCTCATCTATTTTTATATTATACACTGCCTAAGTCTTAACCTTCTATCTCCATTAGATTTATGGAGCTCTAGACAATAGAAAACTTATTTTTACCTTAAAAATTTAAAATATTTTCTTAATTTTTTTTTTAATGTGATTTAAATAATTAAACAATTTCTCTTAATAACTAAATTTATTTTAGTGATATAATATTTTATAAAAATTTTTTTTATTAGTAACGTATATAAAAAACGAAATTAAAAAAAATTAAATAAAAATTTAAAATAAATATCTTAAGGATTAATAATTATAATTAAGTATTTAAAAATGTGATATGTTAAAATTTTGTGATTATCTCACATTTATTGTGATCATTGATTGAAAAAACAGAACATATTTTTTTTTTAAATGAATTTCTTGAGTATTTAAAAATTAGATAATAGAATTTTTTTTTAAACATCATTATTGTTGTCGAAATGATCACCTCGAAGTTGTATATTTGGTGATGGTGATGACATTGGTGATGGACTAGTCGATGGAAGTTGAATCGACAGCTGATATGTAGGACATAAAGGAGTTGTATCATTAATACGTCCTCTTCCCATACTAATTATTGTTTGAGTTTGTTTTTGGCCAGCTAAACTAGAACTGCTTGTAGCATTTGATATTGCACGTTGATATGTAACTCCATTAATAATATTCATGATATGATCCATTTTTTTATCCATCACAGATAATTGTTGTTCGACACGATATAAACGTGCACCAACGGTCATAGGTTTAACTTTACCCACACGATCTATACCCGCTAAATAACTTCCTGGTTTACCTAAAGTTTGATCTAGACGACGTTGTAATTCCTACGGGAAAATAAAATAAAAGTTATCAGATTTTTTATATTTTTTCTTGGTTTTTTTGTTGTTATTGTAAATTAATAGCTTTGAAAGTAATTACAATTAAACTTTGGGTAAACATAGTCACGAAACTCAAATTAATTTGAATAAGTCAAAGCTGTAGCGCCATGAAGTGAGTGAAACTTTGGGGAAAATTAGGATTTTGCGTAAGCACAATATATCTCGTTTAAGAAGACTTTTTAAATTGTTAAAAACATTTTCAATGGAAGATTTATGTTACTTGAGTTCAAATGTCATTCTCGTACCGTTACATTGGAATGACAAATAAAAATTATTTTTTGAATAAAATTCCTCTTTTGTTTGGTTAAACTCATGTTTTTTTTTTCTTGCAAATTGAAAAGAAGTTCTACATTAAAAAAAAAAAATAGCCTGAAAAGTCTTTGCATATTAAATTTAAAAAAATAAATTTTTTTTGGAATTGTCTGTGTGCTTAATGTTTATGTTTATGTTCAAATTTCATTGTACATCCTTTTAATTATTCACGATGATGTTGTCCTGTTATTTTATATATGTATTTTGTTTGTTTGTAAAACAAGACAGAAAATAGAAAAGTAAAAAGTTTTTTATTCTATTTTTCGATTTGTTTTTGTTTTGTAATTTTCTTTATTCTTCCGGGTAGATTCATCAATTTATTTGCAAATTCATTTGAGAATTTAATTTCACTTCTTTTTTTTCTTTCTCATCAATGTTTTTTTTTTTCTCTCGCTGTGTATTTCGTGACACATTTGTCCCAGAAGAAATTGAAATTTGCTTTTTTTTTTTTTTTTTTTTTTTTTTTTTTTTTTGCGTAGAATTTATTTTCATTTTAGTTTTTATTTTTGTTTTCACTTTGGCTTTTTTTCCTTTTTATTATTTTTTTTATTGATATTTAACGACTGTAAACGATGACATGTTTTAAGTACTTACATACGTACATATATGTATATATGTATGTGAAGAGATAAAAATGACAAAAAAGTACGTTCTTGTTAGAACTCAGAAGGAAAAAAAAATGTTTTGAGTTCTATATATGAAATGTAAAAGTTGTAAATGGAAAAATGAAATAAAATTGGGTTACAAAAATGTATTCGTACATACACTTGTCATTTATTACATATATCGAACCTTTATAGTTATATATTATGTGTATACATGCATATATCCTTTTTTTCTTTTTTTCTAAAAGTATAATTTTCTTACCTTAATCCGTACCATCATATTAAGATGTCCTTGTGAATATTGTTCAATTACATCTCTAACGTCATATGGTTTTCGTGCCTGTTGAAATTTTCTTCGTGCTACAAAATATTTGATTTTACGTATAGCTCTTATTGCATTTCGATGAGCTTCTGTTAAACTGTGTAATGATGATGTAGAAAAAGAAAATATACAAAAAATAAGTTGAAAAAAAAAAAAACACATTATCAAATATGAAAAGTAAACAAAGTAAGATAATAGTTGAAAAATAATTTCGCACATTTATGAAAATTCAAAATATTTTCACTACAAACACATAATGATAATGATGAAATGTTTTTATGTACCTTTAAGGTAAATGGGATCTAGAAAATGTGTTTTCATCATTTGACACTTGGATAAATAGAGAAAAAACTTTTATCCTTTTATCATATTCATCAAAAGTTTTTTATGTTTTTCTTTCATATTAGTATACGATTTTGGTATGTATAAGAAAAATAAAGATGATGCAGGTAATTAAGGTTGAAAAAAAAAAAAATTATAATGAAAAAAAAAAAAAAATAAAGAAAAGTAAATGGAAAGAAGAGAAAAACGTAAGTACTTACGTTGTAACTCGTACAGGTTCTGGATCTTCATCTTGTTCTTGTTCTGCTTCAACATCATCACTTGGTGGTTCTGTTACTGAACTATGTTGACTAGCAAATGGGCCACGAACTGATGTTACCGTATTCTCATCCTTTCGTCCTCGGTTTGGTGTCCCTTGTAATAGAAAAAAAAAGGTAGATATTTTATTTTATAGTTTTCATTCTTTTATACGTGAGCATACATATAAGAAAAATTGAAAATATCGTTCATGATGAATCACTTGTATGTTCATCATTATTAAAATGAGATTTATGAGATAAAAGTATAGATTGTAATGTTCGCAGTGGTTCAATAAGATAATATGGTTTATGTATGTACATATTATGAGTACGGTAGTTTCTAGAAAAATTGTATAAAAGTTTTTAGAATTTACCTTTTTTTTTTTTTCAAAAAGAAATATTATGCAGAAATATTTCGTAAAAACTGTTGAACAAAACAAACTCTATAAACAAAGATTATATAAGATAAAAAAAAATGGCACATATAAATTTTCTTTATTAGGTTCCTTGAAAAAAATTTCTACAAAATATTCTGAATATCTTATACTACTATAAAATACTCGTTATAGAGAAGAAGTCAATTTATTTAAATCAGCCAAGTATAAGAAAGTGTAAATTTGAACTTTTATTTTCCCAAAGGCATTCTCATGTAATCAGTAGGGTTTTTATGATATTTTATTTTATAACATATACATATAAAGAATCCATTTTTTCTACAACTACATATACCGTAAAAATTTATTATATGATATTTTCAGATTATGTAATTTACAAACCAAAACATAAAAAGACCCACAAATCATAATCTTTTGTTTTAATAATATAAAATAAAAAAAAAAATTCATTTTTATATTATAAATGAAGAAAATTTAACATTATTTTGCATAAAACAAATCATGCTATAAGCTCATTATTATCTTTACAAGTATCTCTTTCCATTTGAACGCACATAAAACATTTTTACAGAATGAATAATAATAATGATTAAAAAGCAAAAAACAACATTTTTTTTTTGGTTCGTAATATCGTGAATATTCATTATATTTTATATAATACATTAAGAATAAGAATTTTGCGTTTAAATATTCTGTATTGGTTCTTAAAAATACACGCTATAGGTATATATATAAACATACAAATTTAGGATGTCATTTTAAGTATAAATCATTTCTCATTTCTTTTAATTTCTATTCTTATATTATTTCTCCATAGTATTTAATTATTAATAAAATTTTTTTTTTTTTTTTTTGCTAAGAAAGCAAACAAAAATTAAAATGGATAAAAAAAAAAAGAACAATTAAATTGTCTTGAAAAACGTAAAAGCTTGAAAATAATTTACCTGTTCGAGGATGTTCTTCAGTATAAAATACATCTGCATCGGATTCATTTTTGCTGATGTTTGATTGTTGAAATTGTTGCTGTTGTTGTTGCTCTTCATTTTGTTCAGTACTATTTGTATTTGTTAAAGGATTATCTGGTGCCATACCAGTTTTACTGCTAGCACTTGTTGGGGGTGGTGTTTGTGCCTGCTGTTGTATAACACCGCTTGTATCCATACGATTTCTTGATTTACGTTTTCTTAAAACACTAGCACTTCTTTTAGCTACCTGTACCATAAGGGTCTGATCCGTATTTATGTATCATAATTTTGTAATATGTTGGAAAAATAATGGAAAAAAAAAAGAAGAGAATAAACAACATATGATTTTGAACAGATCGAGCAAATATTGATTTTATAACATTGCAATTTAAACTTTCAACTATTTTAATAGACTATGTACTCCAGTAAACAAAAAAAAAAGAAAATGAAATCTCAATTTCCTTATTTTCTTGATTTTAGTTATGTTTTCATTTTAAAATTTTGTCTAAATAATAATAAATTAAAATGTACATATAACGAAAGAATAACAACACTTTGTTATAGATGTGTTCATTTTTGTGTTAATAAATATTTTAAAATCTGACAGGAAGAAAAACAAAACAATATTTTAAAAGCTTTTTATGTCTAAAACAGTTCATGTTCGTTTAAAGTTTTTATTTTTTTTTTTTTTGATCTTTAAAGACAGGTGAAATTTAAAAGAAAATTAAGAAAATTTTCAGACAATATAACATGTGTTCAGCATAAGACATAAAATCAATAATTAACTGAATGATGATATATAGTATAGTGATGAATTTTTTTTTTTTTACATATTTTAAACACGTAACATAAAATACATACATATTTATTTATTTACATGTTTATTTGTTTGTATTTTCGTTTTTCTAAATTCTATAAATGAATGGGTTAAATCTATATATATATGTATTCATAAAATCCCATGAGCATATGTACATACATATATGGATTTATAATTAGGTATATGGTATATGAAATTTATAATTCAAAATGATAAATGATATTTTATGAATGAATAAAGCTTTAATGTTTTCAAAAATTAAAAAAAAAAATATTTTATAATACAAAAAAAAAAGAAAAATTTAAAAAAAAATAAATAAAAATAAATAAAAACAAGTAAACAAAAATGTTCAAGTATAAAACAAAACAAAAAAAAAGTGTATATAATATCTTAAGTGTATTATATTCCTGTATTAAGAATTTTCAAAAGGATATAGGTAGGTATACATATGTACACAATAATATAATGCATTACGTTTTAAATTTTAGAAAATACCTATTTAATTTTATTTTTGCACCAACTTTTTAGTACCCGAGGATAGATATTTTTTCTCTTGAACTTTTATAAGAAAATATTGAAAGAATAAAAAAGAAGAATAAGAAGAAATTTTACATTTTTTTTTTTATATTTTATAAATTAATTAAAAGTTATTCCTTGAAAATTGAATAGGTATTTTACCATAATCGAGAAAAATTTATCATTAAATTTTAATTTAAAATTGAAAAAAAATTACAAAATAAAAGAAGAATAATATACTTTGAAGTGGTTAAAATCATGAATTTTACCAAATAATTAAAAATATGAAAAAAAAATATACAGTTACCCAGGTAATTATTATTATTAACATACATATTAACAAACACATTTACATAAATCATGTGTGTATTACAATATTATTTCCTTTTTTTTTTTTTTTTTGAATTTTATATTTCATTTGAATAATTCATGATTTTTTAATTAAAATGGATTTTTTTTTCAAATATCTACAATTTAAACTTGTGTGCATGTGAATGTCATTAACAAAAAACGGTAAAAAATATTTTTTTTCTTTCATTTATTTAATTTTGTTTTCTACTTGTCTCACCTTTCCAAGTTGTGTTGGTAATGGTGTATTTTCATCTTTTTGTGAACCTTGATCATCACCTTTGACATAAATTAACCATGTTGCTTCACCATTAAAATTTTTATCGGCTGCATAACAACGCCACAAACATTGTATGAGTGTTGCAGCAGCTGGTATTTGTCGATTAAAATGTTTTTGACGTTGTTTCTGTTGAACTTTAAGTGCAAAACCACTACCTAAAATTCCCTATATGATAGGAATTTAAAATAAAAAAGAAAATTAGGAAAAAACACATGTGTGAAAAGTGAAAAAGTGTATTCGTATAAAAATTGTAAAATTCAAATAATAAAAATTAATTAATTAGTTTTTTTTTTGTAGAATGAAAAATATGATTACGTACAGCTGGCAATGCAAAAAAGGATATTGCGAATACACTGAAACATGATGCAACTATTTTTCCTGTCCATGTTTGTGGTACAGCATCACCATAACCAATTGTTGTAACAGTTATCACACCCCACCATAATGCATCAGCATAACTATCAAAATCTCTTCTACCAGTCGGTCCAGCAACATCTTTTTCAGCTAAATACACAAAATATGAACTGAAAATAAGTCCTAAGAATCCGATGTACAAGGTAGTAATTAGCTCCTACAAAAAAAAAAAAAAGGACGAAAAATAAAAATAAAAAATTAATAATAGATTTTTTTTCTATTTGAATGTATCGTATTTAATGTGAGAAAATATTTTCAACATACTTGTCTGTGAATGAATACCACAGATCCTAATAGCCTCCATGTACCACCTTGTCTATCAACATGTAACATTCGAAGAATCTGAAGGAAACGTATTCCACGTATTGCACTTGTGGCAAATACTTGTCCATTCGAGCCAACTGTCAGGACTATCATGGAAGCTACAACAACTATCAAATCTAGATAACAAGAAGAAGAGTTTTAGAACGTTTAATCTCATTTAAAAAATTAACTTTTAAAAAATTTACCAATTATACAAATTGGTTTTCGTACAAAACGAAGGCGACCACAAAATCCCATATATTTCGATCGACATCCTGCTGACCACAAACGTACCAAATATTCTATACCAAAAAATACAACTAAACAAATTTCCATCCAAAATAATGTTTCATTTGCAAAATCATTAAAATGTTCGATTGTTGATAAAATGCTGAATATGAGACACACGAGAACTAGTAAAAAACTAAAAAAAAAAAAAAAAGATTAAAAAAAAAAACAATGCAACTTTAAGTCACTTTAACACGAAAATATATTCAAAAACAAAAATTTATGTTTCATAAAATTGCCATTAGAATTTATTTGATTTTTTATTCACTATTAATTTTCTGTTTTGTTTCGCCTGCCTAAAGGATATTTCACGTTGATGACTTTTGGCAATTCATGAAACATAAAACATTCATTTTAAAAGCTCACGCATGTAAAAAACAATTTGAATCACAACAAAAGAGAAACTTAATTTTTTATATCGAAGAAATAATTCAACTTGAAAAATGAAGAAAAAGAAAAAGGAAAAAAAAAAAATAAATTCATGCGAAGAATCAGAAAAAACAAAAGGAATATGTATATTGAATAAGAAAATGAATAAAAAACAACGTAATATAGCTTATACTTCATACGTATAATATACTCACACAGTGAAATGGTAAATGAAGCATATCCATCCTCCAGGATGTTCAAGGAATACATAACATTTTTCTTGGAATGTTTTACCTCGTCGATGATGAAAAACGTATTTTGCTTTAAATGCTTGATCGATTGGTAATGCTATAGGATAATAGGGATCTGGAACACCAGCTGGTGTTGATGGATTATCTTGTAAAGCTGGATCAGTTTCATCTGGTGGCGCATCATCTGAAATTTTTGTATTTCGAATGATTTCTTTTTTAAAGTTTCTAAAATTTTACTTTACCTTCTTTCAACTGTGAAACACCATCAAAAATATCGGTTTGGGAATCGGCACGATTACGACTTTTACGTCGTATGGGTGTCGGTCCACGACGATTATGTATATCAAAACGACGAAAACGTCGAAGAAATTTGAATGGTGACCGTGATGTTTGAAGGTCAGGTGTTGCTTTTGCAGATTCAATGTCATTAATGAGTTCATCATCGGATCCTTGTAATTGGGCATAAGTACAAGAATGTGCACTTGGAGTCGTTTGTGGTGTTGTTGATTGTTGTTGATCTTTTAATGGTATCTTAAGAACAGATAAAACAAGATCATCAGAACGTTCTTGAATTGATGTTGGACGATTTTCATTGATTGATTTTGAACTTGATGCATCTATTTGAAGATTATTTATAGGGATAGTTGCTTGACTAACTTGTAGAATATTTCCATGGGAATAGTATCGTTGACGAGCACCAAAACCACTTATAACACCAGCTCCTGTTGTTGTAACACCTGGTGCTATACATTGACGAGCAACAATTTTTGCATTCTCTTGTTGTAAACGTAAATCATGTGATTGTCTAAAAAGTATCTCTTGTTCACCTCGATTCATTGTTATTGCAGTTGCATTTAATATCACCGATAACATTTGTAATCGACAACATGGAAAAAATAATAATTATTTGTAAAGCTACCGTTGTGTTAAAGTCATATTGATTCTATATTTTGTTTTTAATTGTCAACACCATTAAAATATCTTGAAGTATTAATTAAAATAAATATTTTACTTTATTGATTTGTTTCGATTGTTTTTCTCGTTGAAAAAATGTAAATATATTTTTTTATACTTCTTTATTTTTTTATTATTTTTTTTGTTAAATTGTAAATTGTACTATGTTGTAATTCATTTGTTGAAAAAATGTTGAAACCGTTGATATATTGTGTAAATGTCGTTGTTAACTTTTATAAACTAATTTAATAAATGTACCGGAATGGTCTTGATTTTTATTTATTTATTTAATTTATTTTCTTTTTTTTTTAGTTTTATTCATTACACTTGTGTTTTTTTTTTTCTCAATAAAAATACGAGTTCACTGAAATTTTTGTATTTTATTTTATTGTTTCGGATTTTTTTTTTTTTTAACAAAAAATTTAATTAAAATTTAAAATCAAATATTTTTATTCAGTTCAAATCAGGATGGTTTTAATTGTATCACAGTTGAAATTGTTAAAGTAAAAACGAAAACGTAAAATTTTAATTAGTATACATATTTTCCGAATTCTTCAAATATTTTATTGCTTTTAAAATTCATTAATTAAATATAGCTAAATATATTTTTGTTTAACTTTTAATCTTTCGTTATTTTGTTTGATTTTTTCAAATTAATTTTTATTGAAATATGTTTTTTTTTTTTTTAATTGTAAAATATTTAATTTATCTTATCAATTCACTTTCTCTATTAATATGATTGTCTTTTAAATATTCTTCATTTAATTTTTAACACATTTTCAACTTTATTTAAATATAATTATACAAACTTTTATGTTTTTTTTTTTGCCAAGAATATTAAAATTGTAATTATTTGAATGTAGAGAAAAAATAAAATCAATTTTATTTAATGTTTAAAAAATTTAAAAAAAAAAAAATTGTTCATGCGGTGAAAGTAGATAAAATTTAATGGACAGTAACATTAAGAAAAATTGAATTTCATTATTATTTAATGTTACGTTGTGTATATACATACATATGTAAATTTTTATATATACCTGCATACAATATAAATGGACACTGATAAAATCCAACAAAAAAACAAAAAAACAAAAAAAAAAGTAATAAAACAGAAAACTGTTGAATTGAAATTTTAAAATTAAAGTTGTGTGATGTATATTATGAGAAATTTTAATTTTCATATTCATGTGTTTTATTTTTAAATAAAATTTCTAGTAGCTAAGAACCATTAAATTGAGACTGAAAATTTCAAGTTTAATTGAAGTAAAATAAAAATTACACTGAAAATGAACAAGTTTTCGTTATCAACACAACAACAGTGTTAGAACATTTTAAGAAGCCTATTTTGAAATACATATATTTCTACTTCAATCTTGGTAAAAACAATTTTTTCTAGTTTTTCTATAAAAAAATTCTGATATAAAAAAAAATTAAACAAAAAATAACATTATTTTACAGGTACTGTGATTTATTGATTAGAATAATTAGCTGGAAACCTTTATAATTTATACCATGATTTATATTTGAGAAATTTAGTAAACGATCCCCTTTTAATGAGTGGCCATTTTTAGTTTTTGCTTGTTTTCTTTTTTTTTTTTCTTCTCTTTCTTCCTAACTTTTATTGAAATACAATGTTTTACTATTTTTGCCATTTCCATACGAACGAGTAAAATTACAAAAGAAAAAAAAAATTGAAAAAAAAAAAAATTTGAAGGAAAAAAAAAAACCGAAACTAAATTATAATACGAATTTTGTCCTTCATTTTCCTTATATGAAAACCACAAACTTTTTATTTTAATTGCTCTTTCTAAAACTATACCATTATTTCAAGGAAAGAACATTATAGTTAAAAAAAATAAAAAATAACGATTTTATTAGTAAGAAAAAAATTATATACAATATACATCCATAAATACATTCATATATATAATTATACCTATTATAATCCTTGTCTGAACTATCCTTAATTTTTCGAAACAACATCATAATGAAAATGAAAACGAAAACAAAACAAAGAAAAAAGAAAAAAGAACTTTCAGACTGTTTTAAAATTTGTTGTCAAAAAATTATCGTGTTTTGTGTTAAAAAAACTAAAATTCTATTACATACATATTGTGTATATGTATATACATACATATGTATGTACATATATGTACAAGAAACATTTTAATTTTATTTTGTATATTTTTATAATATAACATTTTTGTTGTTATTTTTGTTGCTATACAAAAATAACCCTCCCATTCAGGACATTATTACATGATATTACAAATATGTAATATGTACATATGTATGTATATCTCTAAGGTGTATGTATCATATATGTATGTATGTTGAATGGTACGTGGCTCATACATAAGACCAAAAAAAAAAAAAAAAACACACACACAAAAAGAGTGAAAATTAGACATGCTTTTTACCATATTTCTGGAAATTTTACCATAATAATTATAATATCCTTGACTGTTTTAACATGTAGCACGACTTTATAACAGATTTTTTTTTGAATGATATGGTTTCGGAATAATCATGTATATGAAAAAATACTTTAATAAAAAAGTAAAAAAAAAAAAGAGAAAAAAAAATATATAATAAACAAGACAAGACAATATAAAACACCAGGAGCAATAAAATTATCTGTAAAAACAGTAACAGAAACAGCACAGAATCAAAAAGGAAAGAAAAGCAAAAAAAAAAAAAAAAAAAAACCAGCAGGATCACCGTTTAAATGTACGACGTATGCATGTATGTATGTATGTATGTATGTATCTCAGCTTTAGCACAAGAATAATTCCCATGTCAAGGTAAATTGAAATTTTAGTAAATCGTCTTTAAGCTGAAAGCATTATTAAAATTTTGGTAAAAGGGAAAAAGGATAATACACAAAGAACACACAAGAAGAAGAAAAAAATTATGATTAAGTTTAAACAGCATATGGTAAATGATTTTGAATTAAATATTCTTTTTTTTTTTTTTGTGGGAAAATTAAAATGATGATGGAAAACTTAAAAACTTTTATCATTATTATGAATGACAGTGGTAATAATTGAAAAATAAAACTTTTATTTTTTGCTAGGTTTGTTTTTTCTTCCTTTTTTGTTTGTGAAAACTTTGAAAACTTTTCTAAAAATTTAAATCCTTTTGTCAATTCAATAAAACTTTTTGAAATGCATAATTCAGTTTAGCAGTTTAGTTTTTACTTTTTTTTTTTTCTTTTTTTAATAAGAGAAAAATAAAAGAGGTGTGAAGTATAAAATGAAATAAAAATAAAGAACCTTCAGATTTATGATAAAAGAAATAGGAGTAGTACTTTTCTTAATTTAAAAAAATAATATGTAAATTATATTTTTTGTTTTCTTTAAAAGTTAAAAGTTTAATTTTTTTTTTTTCATAAATAAGAAAATGATACAAGTTTTCTAGTTTCTAATAAAAAACAAAAAAATTAAATAGCAAAAAAGTTTAACAATAATCTCCTTATTTATAATTTATATATTTTTGTATTCGTTAAAATTTTTAGAGACTGATTTTTGATTTGAACACTTGAAAATTTTCATAAATTTTATCATTTTGAAATGTTTTCAAAAATATTTTATTTGTTATTTTATTGTAGAAGCCAACAATAAAAAATTAATTGAAATATTTTAACAAATAAAATATGAGTAAAACAAAAAAAAAAACAAAATAACAAAAAAACTTAATGGGAAATATTCAACACATTTACTAAATCTTGAAATGATTTATTAGTAATTAATTTTACAGGATATCACATATGTGTTTAACTAACTATCATTATAATATTATATGAATACATCGATCCAAATGTACATATATGTACATGTGTATGTACGAGTATAACATCCAAAGGCAAACAACAAAACAAATATGTATGTACATATTATGTATTTAATTTTGGTATGGTTTCCTTAATTTAATTGATGTATGTATAACAATCAGAGATACAATACAAGGTGTTTTTGAATTAATCTAGGATATTTTATAGCTTTGATTGGTAAAAATATTAATTTTCTATATAAAAAAAATAATAATTTAAAAGTCATATTTTTTTTTCATTTTGTTACTTTTTTTTTAACACATCATTTTCAACATGATTTAATCTTTTTTATCGATTTAGTAATTAGGTCCCCATATGTGGTACTATACTATATAATATGTAAATATAAAAAATGTCATGCTGTTATGCGTATTTTGAGAGACAGTCTACGATTTTTATGTGTATAATATTTTTAAACTTTTATTTTTTTTTTTTGAATAAAACAGACATGATTTGTACGTCTTTATGAATATCCTATAATAATATAATTGCTAAATAAAATGTTTCTAGAAATAATATATTCAAAGGATACACATTATGTTTAAGATAAAACAGATTTTGGTACGTTTAGCACGTAAAAAGTTAATGAATAGAAAATATAATGTATACATACGAGTATCTTCTTTACATTATTTTAATTGTTAAATGTTTTTCAATAAATTTTCATATACAAAACAATTTAAAAAAACATTCATTTTTTTTTTCGTGTATAACTAAATTTATTTAGATTTTCTATTAAAATGATGAATACATGTAAAACGTAAACGCAAATTGGTTACCCAGAAAACTTTCTGAATATTCAATTTATTATGGTTTTTATAATAGTCTAATAACTTTTTCGTTTTGTATATGTATGTGTCTATCTATATACAGTATTGTTTTTTTTTTTATATTTTTATTTTGGTTTTTGGATTTATTGTAATGAATATTTGAAAATTTTGAAAATAATTTAAATGTAAATATTATACGAAACATAAAAATTTTTCAAAAGAGTTGATATCAATATATTTTCAACAATATAAACAATTTTAAGAATTTAAAATTAAATACCAAAAAAATTTTAATCGAGGTATTTATCAAAAATTGATTTAATTTTTTCGTTATTGAAAAATGACTTAAGAAAATTTAAATAAAAGAATTGTTCTTGTAAGAGTTTTTTTTTTTTTGTTTTTTTTGCTAATTTAAAATTCTCTCTTTTAAAATAAATAATAAATTGTAAAAACTCTTACCGTTACTGAAATTTTCACAAGCATTAAATCTGATGAAATTTCATTTTGTTTGAATATTTATGTGTGTATTATATTTTTGAAGCTGAAAAAGAAGTAAAGACTTTAATCTTTCTTTTTATTCATGCTTTTAAAAAGAAATTTAGAAAATTTGTTTGGAAAAAAAAAATTCATTATTCTAAGAAATTCCTAAGATATTCAAATTTTTTTTTTTTTTTTTTATAAATAATTTTGCTTACTTTGGACACGAAAAAAAAAAATTTGTTGAAAAAATGTGAAATGTAAAAATTTTCAATTTGTTCGTTTGAATTTTAACCCTTGTCGGTCGGTTGTTGTTATACATGAATTATATTTATTAAATGTCACTTAATGCTTGATAATCTTTTAAATTTTTGTAATATTTTTATCATGTAAAGAAATTTAAAAAAAAAATCTGATAAATTTGTTTGAAAAAACTACGTTCTAATGAAAATATTGTGTAAAAACAAATCGACCGATAAGGGTTAAATATTGTATATTATTATTTTACCTTGAGAAATAAGGATAATTCATATCAAAAATTTTGACAACTTAATACTGGGATAATAGTAATCTTTTTATTTTTTTATATTATTTTATTTTTTTTTTTTTTTTTTTTGATTTTTTTAGGAAACGATTTTATAGAGAGGATATATTGAGATTGAGGATTTTATTTTTTAATGTAAAAAAAAAAAAGCTTTTAATAAAATTTAATTTTCTTATAAAAATCAATTTTTCATAAATTTTTACATTAAATAATTTTATTAAAGTATTTAAATTGAATGATGTCATTCAACTGTAATTTAAACTAAGTACATAATAATATTGATTTGATGACATTTTTTTTTTTTAAATTTTTTCGGTCTTATAATATTTTTTTTTTATCCTTATTTTATTTTTATTCATGTGTATATGTAATTTTTATTTTTTATTTTCTCCTACTCATATAAAGCAAAGTCAGACAAACTTTGAAATACATTATTAATTATTTGAATAATCCGAAGAAAAAAAGTACATATTGAAATTTAATATTCATTCAAATGAACACATGTTTGTGGGTTGTTTTTCCTTTTTTTTTTTATTTCATTTTTTTTTTTTTGTACACACAAATATAACATGTATGTTATTCTTGTTATAAAGCATTGAAAATATTTTCATATTTTTTGCTTTGTAAATGTCACTAAATTTAGGTTTAGTTCATGTTTATTCTTAATGGTAAACAATGTTATATTGTTTTCTCTTGTTTGGACCTTTTTTTTATTTTCTTTAAAAATGTACCAAAAATTGTCAAACTATGGTAACAATTCTAGCAAGAAGATATTTTTCTAAAGGATTTCGAATATTTTAGTTTAAAATCTAACTTATAAAAATTCATATAATTTTAATGATAAATTTTTCAAATTTCATATTTTATAAATAAGCAAGTTTTAGAGAGTAAAAAGTTGATTGTGACACTTTTTTGTTCAATAAATTTGTCAGCTAGAATAGGAAATTTTGAAAGTTGTCATAAGTTGACCTTCTTGTCAAAATTGCTCTTTATGTTTATAATTTAAATGTACATATATGTATACAGAAAAATATTAATATAAAGTTACAAGAAATGTGATGTATTAAAAAAAATAAATAAATAAAATAAAAATAAAAAAAAAAAAATGAGAAGTTTATTTTTCTATCAACGTAAAATCATCATTATATTTTATTTCCTTTGGGTATCATAAAACATAAATATAAATAAAATATGCATAATAAAAATATAACATATGTATATATACATATGTATGTACAAAAATAAATTCATATATTGAAAAATATAGGGAGTAATGTTGATAGTAATAATCATTATTTTTCAATTTCGAAATGAAATGTATGTATACTTGTGCAAACCTTTGTACTTGTGTACTTAATAGTATGAAACTTTCTCATCAATTTATGAACGAATATTTTTTGTTTGTTTGTTTGTTTGTACGATACATTACAGAATTTTTAAAATACTTGTTTATAAAAAAAAAACAAAAGGTAAGAAAAAACATTAAAATTTCAAAGAATGAATGAAATTTGATTTTTTTTTCTTTTATCACAAATAAAAATAAATTGTTTGTAAAATTTTTATTTTATTTTACAAGATTTTTTTTTTTTTTTTTTTGAATTATAACACAAAAAAAAAAAAGTTTTAGCCTTAAGTAAAATATAAAGAAATAAATAAAAAGAATAAATTTCAAGTCTTATATATTAAAAGATATTTTGAAAATCAAAAGAAAATTTATTTACATTTCGATACTTGTGAATATAATACTATATCGATATAAATTTTTAGTGTGTGCT
Organism: Bombylius discolor; assembly: GCA_939192795.1. Taxonomy (NCBI): domain Eukaryota; kingdom Metazoa; phylum Arthropoda; class Insecta; order Diptera; family Bombyliidae; genus Bombylius; species Bombylius discolor. Next base: position 11,495,702 of record OW584241.1, on the reverse strand, counting down.
TCAAGATGTTTCTTTATTCTTTTTTCTCACTTTATTGTTTATTCTCGTGTAATAAAATAATTTAAAAATGAAAAATGAAATGAAAATTTGTTTTTTAATAATTGATATATACATGTATATATGTACCTATGTATTTTTAGGTTGAGTGAATTTTATAAATTCATATACAATGATACTATCAAAAAATAGCTATACTCTTATACATGGAGACAGCCGTAGTTTAGCAACGTTCTAAGCCCATTCAAGTGAATAAACTTTGGCTTTGATTTGAAACGTTAAGGGCCATATCTTCGATCGTCTAGGAAGTAAGCAAATTGCGGCTAGGTACGTGCTTTAGCTTAAACAATCTTATACAGTATGTTTCACGACTCGTGTGTCAAACTGAGCAGGATGGTATAAATAAAAGACATTGTATAGATGGAACGTTTCCGAGATATTCAAGGTCAATGAAATTTTTTTTTACGAAAAACTGCTTGCGCAGTGTAGAGGGTTTAATAAGAATACATTTGAAAGAGAACCTCAAGACTTCCGTTAGTTACTTCAGAAGTATTTTTCAAAATATTCGACTGAATATGCACAAGTCTACTAAGTTATTCCAAATTTATAAAAACGTAATTTGGTATACGCAATACATACAAAAAAATGAATGTGTATGAAGTTGAACTTGACTAAAATCCTGATAGGAACTTTAGGTTTGTTTATAGTATTACAATTATATCTTTTACATATACAAATATTAATAGTTATAAATATTTTTTAGAAAATTTTCATGTTTTATTTACATTTTACCCCATGTCTGAATTTATAATATGACAGTATGTCATAACTAATTATTTAATGAATACTGCCTATCAGGTGTCAACACCCATCAATTTCAATTAATTTTTATTAAATTATTATTTTTTTCACTTTATTTTTATAGGTATTTTAATGTTTAAGCAGGTAAATTAATCGTTGATATATATAAAAAAAAAATAAAAAAGTAATTCAAAAAACTAAAACGAAATTTCAATCAATCAAACATTTCATTAAATATAACAAAAAAAAAAAAAATACTCCTAAAACTTATTTAAAATTTCAACAATAAATCTATCAAAATCTATTTTTTTGTTGTTGTTGTTTTTGAAAGGGGCAATAAAATAAATTAGATACAGATTTTGTTTTCTGTAAACATTTAAAAATAAGGAATTATCTCCTTTATAACCTTTTTTTTTTTTCATTTTTATATACGTATATTCCTTTTATTTTTTTTTTTAAAATACATAAAAAAGGATCAAAGTCAAAAAGTTGAAAATTTATTTAATTTTTTCTCAATTATGTTTTCAGTATACATACATATGTACATATGTTTTTAATTTTTTATACGTTATATATATATATATATATATATTTTTTACGTTTAAGTTTATGACCATTAACTTTGATATTTATAATCTACCTATTGCTTGCTGTATATGTAATTCCTTTTATGTATCTTATTTCTTAAAATGACATATTATCCTTCATCAGTTTTTTTTTCTCGTTTCAATTGTTTTCATTTTTAATTAACATTTCTCAAAAGAATCAGTTATTCAGTTGTAACTATGTGAGATTGCTAATTTTATTTTCATAAATTTTTTTTTTTCCATTTTTATTTGGACTTTATTATTACAAATATTTTAATCTTCATATTATACTTTTTGATTGTATTTTTTAACAAAAAGATTAACTGTAATTTTTTATTTGACTTATTTTCCTTTCAACCTTAATCTGAATTTTCTATAGTTTAAATCAAAAGCAAAGTATGTTTAATAGTATGTATGTACATTCAGATTAAATGGAATAAATTTTCAGTAAGTTTGAAATCATTAAAATGTACATAACAGAATTTTGCTGATGAATGAATTTTCAGGAATAAATTATTTATTTATAAATTTATTCATCTTTATTATAGGTTGAATGTTAAATATAATAGTTTTTCTATTTTTTAAGAATTTTTTAAATAAATGATTCACTATAAAGAAACACCCTATAAATTCTCAAGAAATACTCTATTAAATTTATAGGAAATTTGATATGTCTAAAAAAAAAAGGATATACATAATATACATAGATTCAAAGTATAATTCGTTCAATTATGTGTATCTACAATATTGCATTGAAGTGAACTGAAGCATGAAACAAAAAAAAAGTGTTTGTCTCTTTTAAACGGAAATATGATTTTTGATTAAAAAAAAATAATAAAACATGTTGAATAAAAGTAAATATTTTGAATAAAAATATTTTTTTTTTTGATTTTATCAAAAAATTTCGTAAATTTTGAATTTTGTTTCAATTTCCTTTTGTGTATATGTATATGTATGTATAAACAAAAGAGAAATATTATAAAAATCTTTTACAATATTAGATTTATATTTTCAAAAGTGGCATTAGGGATATTTTGTCACAGCAGGTGCGATGACAAATTTTTAAAAATTTATCGATTGTATAATACAAAATTCATGTTATATAATATTTTCTTTATTTTCGTAATTTTTTCTTTGAAAATACGTCATTCGAAGAAAATTTTTGTAGTAGCATCCCTAGTAACCAATTCTTTGAAGAAAAAAAAAAAGAAAATAAAAGTTTATTTATTTTTTCGTAGAAAAGGTTTATTGAAAAGTTCTAAGATAAAAATGTACAATAAAGTTTTTGGAAATTTTTGGAACAAGTTCTGCAGAATTTTTATGAATATACTGTACATAAAGTATTCGTAGGATAAATTATATCTAATATATAGGTATATATATCTATATATATAATCTTAGTATAGACAATCTCAGGAATCAGTAACAGAATGAGATTTTATCTATTTAAAATCGATTGTCTGGACAAGTGATGGACCTAAATCTAGAAACACGTACATATGTATATTTAGCGAATTTTTGGATAGCTGGGCGTCTGTTTTTATGTATTATGTATATTGATTTAAATTATACTAGATATCGGTACAATGACTTTGAAGTAGAATTATAATACTACAGTAAATAAATAATTAAAAATCAAGAATTACTAAAACATCAATGAAAACATGATATCAACATCTTCATCATCATCTTCATCATCATCTTTATTATTATTATTATCATTTTCATCGTCTTCTTATATGTCATCTATTTTTTTTATAATATTATTTATTTTAAGAATTTTAAACTTTAATAAATTACGTACAATTGAAAAATTCTTTGATGTATGTTTTTTTGTTGGTGAATTTTAAATGAAATATGACATTAAATAAAATTTTATGCGTTTGTATGTTTAATTTGGTTCAATGATTTTTCTCATTATTGTGTTTATTTTGTAAAAATATTTGAAAATTTTCTGTGATTAAAAACATTTAGTTTGAAAATTTTCAATGACTAAAAAATACAGAGACAAAAAAACAAAAAAAGGAATTAAGTAAATAAACAAACGAAAAAGAAAAAAAAGAAGAAGTAAAAGATACTTTGTTTATTTTTATTTGGGACACAAAAATAACAAAATAAATAAATCTGAAATCGGATGAATTATTTTTTTTTTTGTTTTTTTAAATTTTATTTTTTTTTTAACTTTTAAGGATTTTTTTTGTTGTTGTTACTAAAATAATAATCACAAGTGGTTTTGTTGCTCATAGTGATACATATGTACTTATATTCGAAATAATTGTTATTATTAAAGAAGAAAATGCTTCACCGCAAATGTTACCTAGAAACCAATAATATACATATATCATATAATTTATATTTTGGAATCAATACTATAAACTCTAAAGAAAACCGTTTTCTTGAAAAATTAAAAGGACAATTTTCAAAGTACATTAAAAAAATACTCGCAAGTGCTTAAATATAGCAGAACAAAAAATTTAAATTCTCATGAATATCTTTCGTTTCAAAATAAAATCGTCAATAAAATATTTAAAAAATTCATGTAATATACATATTTTTTATTATTTATTCTCTAGAATATAAAAAAAGCCTTTGATTTTATTCTTAAAAGCAAGAGTCAAAATTAATCTTATTGTGATTATTTTTTTCTTCCATTTTGATTGTATAATAAACTTGCACAAATTCAAGCAGTCATTTTTTTTTTTTGTATTTCAGTTTCATTTTTATTTCATAGCAAATGGAATAAGCCACTTATAACATGAAATATTTGATGGATTAATCTCACTTAATCATTAATTTTCGAGAAAGTTTATGATTTGTGCCCTTGAAATGTTATTATTCGTTTTAATGAGAAAAAAAAAAAAACAAAATCCTTGCGTAAGTACATTGAAAACACAAAATTAGTCTTAGTTTATACATCAAAAAAGAAAATAAAAAAGTAATATTTCCTTTGTCATTTAACTAAAAATAACTTCAAATAAAATAGGAGTACAATACAATTCGTCATCAATTTTCATATACACAATCAATTTGTCATTTTTCATTATATTTTGTCCTTTTTTATGTATGAATATGTATGTGTATATATGTGGATTATATATTCGAAATAAAAAAGATGAAAAAATAAATATAAATATGTGTATAGAATAAAAATACTTATATACTATATAAAAAAAAAAAACCCCAAAAAATGGGGTCAATTTATTGAAAATATTATTTCATATTTCATGACTTTACATTGTAATGAAACGGATATGGTCCTGTCAATCATATTGAAATAAATTATGTCTCAAAGTTCATATAAAAGTCGAAAATATATTAACAAAAATATTTAAAAAAGTTATAGAAAAAAAAAAAAACATTATTATGAAAATAATGAAAATCTAAAATATGTATGTGAAAAAAATCTTTGAATACACCCAGCTTACATTACGAACTGAGAATGGTTTATATTGCCTAAAAAGGATTAGGAACGCTATAACAAATTTTCATGTGTGTAATTTTGCTATTTATTGTAAAATATTAAACATAGATGAAACTCAAAAAAATTTGTTTTTCTAGTATTTTTTCTTGATTGTTTGATGGGTTTTTGATTAATTAGATAAGTTGTGCGTATATGCGTATTTTTTTAAAAGGATTTCTTTGTTATTATTTCCTTTTCTTTTTTTCATATGTTTACATAAATGAACTTACATAATATATCATATGTTATTAAACTGTGATAGCATAATTAATCGTTTTTCTATAAATTGATAGAATTTGTTTTGAAATTCAGAACAAAAGTTGAGCAATGTATGAGAGTGATGATTTGATATTCGCAGCTATTAAACGATATCTATAGGGTGTTTCATTGAAATAATTAACTCATTATTAGTTATATTTCTAATTTTCATATAATATTTGCTGTTGAACTTTTAAAAACTTTAAAAAAATTCCATACAATAGAAATTAATTTAAATTGAAAATAAAAAATAAAAGAAAATTAGCTTTAGGATATTTATTACGAGTACAAGGACAAGCTTAATTTTTTTTGTAAAGGTAATAATGAATTAGTTTTCGCTGGAACGTGTTTTTCTACAGTCAATTTCAACTTTTTTTTTCTTTTGTTCTTTATTTTATGACTTCTTTGTTACAAATTGAATAATTCAAAAAAAAAAAAAATTACCCAAAAAAAAAAAAAAATCAATTAAATTAATTTAATCTTTCCTTGAGTTCCTTGTTCTTATTTTTAGCGGTTTATTTCTATGACAACATCAAATTCTTAGAAATTTCTTGAAACAAAATACAATTGTATAAAAATTTTTATGGTTTTTCAAAAGTATTTATTTCAAAATTTTGTACGAAAAAAAAAAAATAATAATAATAACAATAAATTTTCGTTTATTGAAAAATCGTGTTTTTTGATAACGAAATTAATAATAGATAACCGTAAAGTAGATACATATTTAAATTTTCTAAGAAAAAGGAATTTCTTGTTTAAGAAAGTTGAAGGTGTGAGAAGACATTTTTCGGGTAATATGAGTACGTCAGTTAAATTTCTTATTTTTAGTAGAAAATAATTGTGAAAGTAATCATCCTGTTAAATGATAAATCAAGAACTTGCTAACTAATAGATATATAGTATGTATGTACATTAACGTTTATTACATTTTGACCATTTTTTGTGTATTTTGTCTACATTTCGAAGTATTTATTTTCATATTTTTAACGTGCTTTTAATAATTTGTTTGTTTTGTGTTATTTTAGTCTTTTTGTATTGAGTAATGTCATGAACAGAAATATTTCATTGATTATAGATTTTATTTACTGTATAATTTTATATTAAAAAAACACACATAAATACTACGCATTTAATGTGATTTTCATTATTTTCTTACAATATTTTATTATCATAAATTAATATTATCACTGACAAGCATTGGGAAAATATTGATTTCAATTCAATTTTTTATTATAACAAGAATAATTGAAACACTTCACGTTGATTAAAATTAGTGATTGAACAATAAAAATGTATAAGAAAAAATAACAAAGTCACATTCATTAGAATTTTTATATTTTGTGAAAAATAAATTTTGTTTTGAATTTTTAGATTTTTTCATTTTATACTAATTTTTCTTTCGTTTTCTTAAAATTTTTATTTTTTAATTGGTGTATGCTTTTAAATAATTGTTTTTTTTTTTGTTTTTTTTTTTTTTTTTGGTTTGCTATTGGTAAGTAAAGCACTTGAGTATATTAAAGTTGCAATTGCATGAGAAAAAATATAAAAAAATCAGGAAAAATAAGAAAACTTATGTTTTACGATAATTTTCAGCAAAAAGACTTAGCCATTTAATGCTTTTTCATGTACTTGTGATATATTTTAGATTTTTTTTTATATTTCACAAATCTCATACTCTTAAAATTTTCTATAAATCTTTTTTTTTTTTTCTCTTTTTGTTCGTTTTCGTAATTTTTCTTCTTGCGTTTTATAACACCAAGACTAAAAGGACATTAATAGTTATTTATATTATATAAAGATTAAAACATAATTTTTTTTTTTTACTGTTAGTTTCCTAAAAGGTTTTTCATATATTTTAATAAGTTATTTAGTAGAACGAGTAATGGATTTTGTAAATATGTATTTATATACATATGTATGTATGTTATATGTATAATGTTTCAAGTTCAATAACTAACATCCGCACCCAGAAAAACATTGATTTTCATTCTTGACGATAAAAAAAATATACAACACGAAAATTAAATTGTATATGTTTATATTTTTAAATTTAATTTTAAAGGGTTTGATATATTTTTTTTTAAGTAGATATGTCCTTTTTTAAAGTAAATTAATTGATTTTTTTATATGTATTTTTGATTTTATTTTCCTGTATTTAAGAAAAAAATGTCATGGAAAAATGATATTTTATATCATTTATCAAGAAATTGAATTCTATTTTTTTTTTCGGTTTTCTAAATAAAGGACATAATTTATTAAAAGTACATAATTTAAAAATACTCTGTTCTATGGTTTCATATAAATTAATGATATCAAAATTTCAACGTCTTCCGTAATATTTTTTTTTGTTGTTTTTGTTTTTAAGACTATTCACATAAATTTATAATGTAAGTAAGTATGTCTATAAAATTTATTTTAATTGAATTGTTTTAATAATAAAATAACATTATCATTAAATTTTCATCGTCATCATCATCTTCATTATTATTATCATTATCATTTATAAAAACAAATCACAAGAAAATTTTTAATAAAATAATCCTTTTTGTTTATCAAATAGAAGAAAAAAAAAATGAAATTAATTAATAATTTTACTAAAAACTAAGAAAGAAAAAAAAAGGAAAAATCTAATAATCACTGACAATTGTAAAAAAAAAAAGGGGGAAAGAAAATAAAAACATTACTCATTAATTTTTCCGACAAAAAATTAAATGAAAAGTGAAAAAAAAAAGAGAAAAAGAAAAAGAAAATTAAATAATTATTCTTCGATGACAGAATATTTTATCTTTTTGTATGAAAATCGATGATGTTGATATTAATAATAAAATACACCAACAAGTAATTCGATGTACATTTTTAATATCTACATACATACATACATATATTGTACATATATTTTTTTTAAGTATAAGTTTTTTATTTTCTTTTACTTTCTCTTTATAAAAAATACACGAGTGTATAAGTGTATATCATTACTCTGATAATGGTTGTGTCAGGTTCAATTAAACTAAAAATTGTTTTTTTTTTTTTTTTTTTATTTTCTCCTTTTTATTTTTTTCTTCCTTTTTAAGGATTACATTAAACATTATAATCAAACTCTGTGAATTAATATTTTATCAATTGAAATTGATGATGATGTTGTTTCACCTTCTATATTGTTTTTGTTTCTTTTGTTGCTTTAACAAATATTTATTTCACTTTTTTTTTTTTTTATTCATTACATATTTTTTCCTTTTTTTTATTTTTTATTTTTTTTTTCTAGTATCATTTGATTACTACATTTTGATAATGTATGTTGCGTGTCATTTGAATTTTTTAACATCAAATTTCGAAAATAAATATTTTCAATATAAATATATAAACTACCTATAAAAATAGATATGTATGTATGTATATAGCCATGTAGGTACAACAACATCATGTAAAATGTCACGTAGACTAGGGTGTTTCAAAAAATTTTATTTGAAAACTCTATTTTTCGTTATATTACTTAGTTGCTTTGAAATTTTATTCAAACACTAGAATAAAAAGCTTTAAGAGCATAAAAATTAACACTTTTTGGCATTAATGGATCTCTGAATATTATTTAATTATCCTGAACTTTCACGAAGAAATTAAAAATCACATAACGTGATAGAGAATATTTTACAGACATACATACATATTTGCTTTGTCCAATGAAACTTTTGAAATTTTTATATAAATTAGGGATCACACATTATAAGTTAATTATACGTATGTAAAACGTATAAACGTATATAGACAATACTATTTGTATGTATATGTACATACATACAATATATATTTACATATATGTATATATTATTTTTATGTATGCAACAAGTTTTGTATAAAGTCCTTTTGTTTTTGTTCTAGGTGAATTAAAACATGTAGCTTAGAAAAGGATAATAACACATAGGTACATATACGAGTACATACGTGTATACATATAAATTTGTAGAAGTCAAGAAGTGGCTATTTTCGATAAAGTATATGTTTGAATTATATGAGAATGAACTTTTTTTGTAATTGTCCTTGACCATTGAAAAACTCTTGAAAAAAAAAACAATAACAACAAAACGTGAACTATCATTATTTTAATGATCAATAAACTTTCTTTAAAGGAATTTAATGTTTTTTTTTTTTTTTTTTTTTTTTTTTTTATTATTTTTTTTTTTTTGATTAATGTAATTGACTTAAGTTAGGCATTTTTTTTAGATAAAAATTTTGATATCTTTTACGAATTTATGACATACAACATAAAAAACGGCAAATATTTCTAATTTTGAATATTAATAGAAAAAAAAAGGACAATAAAACTTGAAAAAAAAAAAATGTATTTTTTTGTATCAAATATTTTTTTTATATGAATACATCTTTTTTTTTTCTTTTTATTACATTGTAAATATGTATAATAAAAATATTTTAAAAAAGAATATGTTTTTTGTTATTGTTGTTGTCTGATATTATTCAAGATAAATGGCATAATCGTTATCACGCAAAGGGTTAAAAATGAACGATCCTATTCATGATATTACAATAGTAATTTTTCATGTTTTTTTATCTATGTTCTTTTTTTTTTTTTTTTTAAGTACGTGCTTGTATCATATGAATTTAGAATTTCGAAAAAAAAAAAATATTGGAATAATTTATAAAATAAAAAAAAAAATAATGATAAAAAAAGAACATGGATGATATTTTAATATTTCTCTTTTCAAATTATGTATTTCAACAAGAATATTTAGCAAAATAATAATAATAAAAACAGGATAACAAAGCAAAAAATAAAAGAGATACTTACTAGAATGTCAATCAAAATGTCGCATGGTAGAAGAAACAAAAACTAGAGAAAAATAATATACATAGTAAAAATTAAAAAACTGTCCTTCAAAACCTTTTGTAATAATTCCCACAAAAAAAAAATATATATATTAAAATTACTTTTTAACATTTATTACCTTGAATTTTTAAATATTGATTATTGTGTGTGGTGTGTACATGTAGTTCTTTTTGTTTTCAATGTTTTTAGTTTTCGTGGATGAAAAATTGAATTAAATAAATATGAAAATATAAATATGACATCCTATTAGAAGGTTATTTTATGAATATCCAATAATTACAAATTATTAATGCATTAAATTTTGTTCAATAGAAATGCAAAGATAAATTGTTTTCATGTATCATGGTCAAGGTAACACGTATAACTAAGCTTTTGTTTTATTTTATTTTTTTTTATAAAGAAAATAATTTTAAATTAAAGAAAATCCAATATTGTATGCTAGACTAATTAAATTTTAATATTGATATCCTTAAAAATCAATTATTTTATTATTATTTTAATTATTTAGATAACAGGTGGTATGTTTACATTCAAGTTAAATTATTTTTAATTGTTAATCCATAAAAAAAAAAAAATTATGTATGTACATATAGGCATTCCAAATATTCTCAAGAGTTTTACTATAATCAATCAAAAAAATGACAAAAAATAATCATAGTATAAAATAATTTTTTTTAAACTACGTCAATACTAGAATTAATCTCATTATTTGTTTACTAGATTGTTTTAGCTCGAAAAATCGAAAAGCCTGAGTACAAATTGAGAAATCAATGTTCAAAATTCATGGACTAATGAAGCTAACTGCAAATCTGAAAGCTAAGTACTTAAATTCAATGTATTACAATGCTATCACCATCTGAAAAAATAATGATTTTTTGAAATTACAGCTGTCAAAAATGTGGTTTTTGAGTCGAGATGTTGAAGTATTTTTTCCGGTGAAATGTAAAATATAAATTAAATAATTTGTTATATTTTTATTCTTCTTTTTTTGTATGATTTTTCAAAATAAACACATATTTCATGATTTACTTAAATGTTTCAAGTTTAAATTTAAAAAGGACAAAATATGTATGAAAGGTAAATAAATTTAACAATTGTCAAAAATTATATTTCTTACGTGGTTACTTTGTCATTGATGTCACCTTAGAATTTTAACTTCAAAATTCTAAAATTTTAAAGTTTTAAATTTAGAATTATTTGTGTTTCTAAATGTAAGGTGTGCAATTTGTTAAACTTCAACAGATTTTTACGTCTTTCGATATTTATAATCCTCCAGTTAGTATTTAGGACTTAATAAACTGACAATGATGATATAGTAACATTACCATTGTTCAAAAAGGCGTAGTGTTAAATTAATAATAATTACATTTAATTGATGGCTTAATAAAATCGATTTAATTATTTTAATGATTAATTTAAATATAAAAATTTCGTTATTGAATATAAAATGATAGGGAAAGTAATCATCATTTTTTCTAGTACTGCAACATGTCATACAAATTAAAAAAAATAACTAAATAATTAAAAATATTTATATATACGCGGGAATATACTATTTGTATAAGAAAATATTTAGTTCATGAGAATTTGAACAGAAAAAAAAAAAAAGTTCAATTAGTAAATAAAATGAATGTATTCATTATAATTTTAATGAAGTGAAATTTAAATAAAGTATTTTCAATGCCATTAATATGAAAATTATTTATTTTCTACATAATTTGATGTAATATAATTTTATTTCCAGAATAGGGATTCATTAAAACATTTTTAAATACAAAAATATAAAAAAAAAAATTTTATAATTTTGAATCTTAAATTTACCTACTACTCCTACATATGTACACACATACATACATATTTGATATTCATCCAAACATTAATTTTAGAATATACCTATGAGTACATATTATCGCGTATAATAAATATTTAAATTTTATTTGAAAATTGAAATTATATAAAATGATGAAATGTTAGATTTTTTTTTTTTTTTTTTTTAAATATTATAAATATTTTATTCAACACTTGAGTATACGTAATTCATTATTTACCTGTATACCATAATATTTTCATCAAACTTTTTCTTATTTTACTTTTTTTGTTTTTTTCTCAATTTACATTTTTTACAAAATTATTTTCCAGAAAAAAAGAATATTTTAAATAATAACGATGGAGTAAAAAACAAAAAAAAAAAAAACAAAAAAATTATTCTGAACTTGAAAAAATGTAAAAACACTTAAAATATATTATGATAATATTCTAATGAACAGGACAATAATATCATAATGATAAAGAACATTTATAATATTTTATTTTTGGCATTGATTTCGTTGTAAGAAAAAAGTGATATTTTAAATATTATTTTTGGAAGACGAACAACAGAAAGATTTTTAAAAGAGTAAGATTTTTATATTTTATATTTTTTTAATGTAGATAAGTATACATATACATTTGTATGTATTTTTGTATTTCTTGTAAGAAGAAGAAGAAGAAAAATTAAAGTTTAATGTTGAAAAGATATGTTAACATAGTTAAATTGAATATAAATAGAACATGGAATATAAAAAAAATATATGCAATGTAATAACATATTGAAAAAAGCCACATTAAAATTTACATTATACACGATACTGAAAACCATATTCTTGAAGAAACAAAAAAAAAAAGGAGAAAAATTCATGGAAAAAAGAAAAAAATAATAAAAAAGAAAGAACTAGGTCATTTCTATTCGAAGGATTTTAAAGGTAAAATTGTATTACGTATTGAAAATTGCATATGTACATACTTTGAGAAAAATATATTTAACATTTTCATGTTTAATGGATTTAATGGTATACGATAGTCGTACATAATCCCATTGAGTACTATAATATAATAAGTATGTACGTACAGTATATTATGTGAACGTCATTTGTAATATAACATTTGAAACAGATCCAATGAAAAAAGTAATACATATTTTGTATTTATTTATTTTACCTTATTTTTTTCTTCCATCTCTTCTTTTCATTTTTATTACAATTATTTGAATTTAAGAAAAACTTACAAAATATTATCTTTTGAGTCGGTTCATTGATTCTAAAACAATTACACGAAAAAAAAATAAGAATAAAATAAATGAAGGAAATAAACAACGTATTTAAAGTAGATAGTGAAAAATTTATAATGTAACACTGTTCAACATGATATTTTATACATACATACGAGTATATGAATTTTATTTTTATTGTTTTTGTGATTTCTACAAAAAAATTTTTTTTTTTAAAGTCGTTTCAATTTTTTTAATGTGAACGACTTGGAAACTAATAATAAATTGAAAAAAAATGAGATATTTTTTTGCTTTTTGCTTTTAAAATGTTTAAAAATATTATACAACTTTATAAACTTACAGGTTTTTTTTTTTTTACTAGAAATTATTTCGAAAATAAAAAGATATTGAAAACTTTTTTTTTTAAATATAAAATATTAAGCTTAGTAAACTTTTTCAAAGAATATAGTACTAAAATATGTTGTTCAGTGTAATTAAATAAAAAATATAAAACATTTAAAGATAATACAAAAATTTACTGTTGCGTGAAAAGAAAAAAAAACTAGAAATTTTTAAATAAAATTATTTTTTTTTCTTTCTCCAATTTATAAGAATACTTAGTAAAATTCTTTTATTTTCTTCATAACAACTGAATTTAATTTAACCTGTTTATTTTTTCCCCCAAATAATTAACAATTTTTTTATTGTTTTTTTTTTAAATTCTTTTATGCACAAAATATAAAAAGACAGATTTAAAAATTCACTTCACAAACTCATTATTTATAATTCTTATCATATTTTCTCATTTTCATAAATTTCAAAATAAAAAAAATAAAAACAAAAAAATTATTAATAAAAAAAAATTCTTTTAATTTTATAAACAAAATTAACATACACAAAAACTTCACATAATTTAATTAAACTTTTTGTTTTCGTTTTCACATTTTTTAAAAAATATAAAGGAAAAAAAAAACAAATTCCTTTGCCACTTTAACGAAATTATTTGAAAAATTTATCAACCGTACATAAATCTGATAATGACAACGATGAAAATAATGATGTGAATGGCATTTTATCTGCGTTCAATAACCCTAACACAAATTGTAGTACGCATAGAAAAAAGGATAATTTAAGCATATTACGTACTTCAGTTGTATGAAAAGAATAAGAAAAAAAAAATGTTCACTGAATTAAATCGAATAAGGTATAAAAAGAAAACACTTTCACATTTTTTGTCTTATTACTCCTTTTTTTTTTTTTTTTTTTTTTTTTCGTTCAAGAATAGTTGATAAATTTTTCTTTCACTTTCTTTCTTTTTTTAAAATGAATTTATTTCATTTATCAATCATATAATATTTCTTTTGATAATAGTATGCGAATAAAAAAGGATTCATTCTTAATTTTAAACACTATACCTTTTTTACAGGTGAAAAATATATATTTTTTAATCTAAAAATAAATTTTCTTTTATATTTTTAAGATTTTTCATATATAAAATAAATTTAGTAATATATTCAATCTAATAATCATTGATTTAAAAAATATACATATATCCGTTTTGAATTAATAAATACACGATGATCACACGACAAATAAAAATAAGCAGCTAAATTGTATATTATTTGTCGACCAACTGTTGAGAATTTTCGAATCCGTAACAAACTGAATGGTTTTTAAGAATAATAAAAGCTTCTTAATAAAACATAATAAAAAGCTTTTAATTTTTCATGTAAATCTTGTGCGAAAATTTATAAGTTGTAAAAAGGCATTATATTTTAGCCACAGGTGTTCTATAAATTAAATACTGGAATAAAATAATTGTCATATTTCTGTGTCCTTAAAGTTTATTTTTCCGCTCTCTGCTTGAAATTTGAAAAAGCTTTAAAGCTTTGAGAACCGTACTTAGATAGATCTAGATGAGTTAAATTGACTTTTATATGTTTCTCTTAAAAGGATAACACATTAAAAATTTAAAGTGCTTTTATTTCTCTTTTCTAAAAAAGCTTTTTTTCTCTTATTTTATTATCATTTTATTTTTTAAATTTTTTAAGGTGCATACTACATATACTTTTTTGACGATAATTCAAAAAGCGACAACGTTTTTCCTTTTTAATTTTCAGTGTTAAATTTTTTCATGTGGAAAATTTAATTTCTCAAATTAGAAAAAAAAGAAATCTATAAAAAGAGTATGTATTTTAAAAAAGGACGATAGATACAAAAATGCATTTTTATCTAAGTGTGTAGTTATCGACAATTAATTTGCCAATTTTAAGGTTGGTTAATTATTATAATTAAATAATTTTTTAAATTAAATTTTCGAAAAATAATTTGTAAAATTTTTTTAAATTAAATTATTAAATTATGAGATTTTCCCAATAAAAATTAAAATTATGGTTGATACCAGGAGGTGATTCATAAAAAATGTTTATATTATAATTGAAAAAAAAAAATAAAAGTGGATTAAGTTGTGTGTCGTTGAACTTATTTTTTTATTTTTGTCATTTTCAATATATTGTAGAATATAAACAATAATTTTAAAAATTATATTTTAACCTTTTTAAAATTTTAAAACTTTCAAATTAAATTAATTTTTAATTAATTGGATTATTTTTAAATAAATTATTACACGTTATTGAAAGGGTTAAAACATTATCATATCACCACTTCAACTAATTATATATTGGAGAATGTTTGCAAAACAAATTGATATTATGGTAAATCTATTTTAAGAACTATATTTATGTATACCTACCATCAACTGCTATGTGTAGATACTTGAAAAAAAAAACTTCGATTTTAATTTATTTATAGTTTTTATTTATTAATAAAATTCTTAGTTTAGTTTTCATTTTATATGAAAAAAAAAAAAAAAAATAAAAAGGACAAAGAAAAGAACATTTTTAAATTATCACAAAACTCAAAAACTCAAATGCACTGTACCATTTCAAAATAACTTCTATAAATAATTTTCATTAATATTTTTTTCAACAGTAAAATGTTTTCGTGTATCCTTTTTAAGTTCGTAATATAATGCATTTACATTGATGATAATGATGATGACGACAATATTATCATTTTATTTTCTTTATTCTAAAATAAACTTTGAAAAAAAAAAAAAAAAACACAACAATATAATAACCCTGTGTCATGAAAACACACACCTTTTTCTACATTCATGATTCATGGAAAAAAGCGCAAAGTTGCTTAAAACGTATGAAAATTGAAAAAAAAAAACAAAAAAAAAAATTGCATAAAATATATATTATATACATAAGTACCTAAATACACATGCTTAATATATAAATGATGTACTTTAATTAACTTCGTGTTCATCAAATGGGGAATTTCTCACAATTTTATATAATCATCAATTTTGTAAAACATTTTAGAATACGACGACGACGATGATGATGATGATGATGATGATGACGATGGTAACTTTTACATGTAACAATAAAATATGTACTAATATATAAAACTAGATATTATATTTATTTTATGAAATTCATCTGACCTGGAAAAAAAAATTATAAAGAAAAATATAAAAATCTTCGAAATGTAAGGATAATGGGTTTGGTTTATTTTTTGGTTTTTCTTCTTCTTTTTTTTTTTTTTTTTAAAAAAAAAGAATAAATTTATACATAAAAATAAAAGTCACATTTAATTTATAAAATTCGAAAGGTGAATTTTTGTCCTTCTAGATTCCTATTTCTTGTATGTATAGGTATATATGTATATTTTTATTTTGTTGTATATTTTCTTATTTCATTTCTTTTTTATTCTTTATTTTGTTTTTAGTTGAAAATGCCATGAAATTGTAAATTTGTATATAATAATGTATTATAAACAATTCTAGATAGCAAGGCGTATTATACCCTAAGGGAACATAAATTTTGTTTAGCGAATAACTAACTATATTCAAACATACATGTGTATATATATAGAAGAAGATAAATATTACATACATATAACATGCATAAATAAATATACTGTGATGTATAATGCATTACCAGTTTAATTATGTGTCAGTTTATTTTTTATGTTTTTTTGTTTTTTTGTATTTATTTCGGAAAATTTACTTTTTTTTTTTTTTGGAAAATTCACATTTAAATTTTCTGCAACAGTATGAAATAAGGATATAATAGAATGCATATGAATGGTTTTTATAATGCTTTATGGTCTATAAGAAACTATTTATAAAATTTTATTTAAAATTGATTAGACATACCATACAATTACTAGGAGCTTATTTATATTTACTTTATTGAGTTTTAGTTTATTTAATCCTAAAGGAATTGTACACAACTAATTAATTAAGTTACAAGGAAAATATAGTATTAATATATAAAACATCAGGAAATACAAAATTAATTACAGAATTTTACATTTTGTTGAAAATAATAAAAAAGAATATTTAACAAAAATCTTTTTGAAAAAAAAGTGGTTCCATATTTTTTTTTCTCAGTTATAAAATGCATGTTATCAACATAAACATGACGAGAAAAAAAAAATTCAATTAAACTTTTTAATTGAATAAATTTTTTTTTTTTAATTAAAATTTGACTTTTATTCTAAATTTTTTATTCAAATGTTAAATTTTCCCTTTGACATTTATTTTATGTAAAGCAAAAAAAAAAAAAAAAATTTTTTTTGTTTAAATGTTTTGAAATTTTTGGAAAAGGAGAGTATATTACAATTTACCTGTACAGGGTGTTTAGAATAAATAAAGATTTTTCTTTAAATAAAGTTTTATGGTTACAAAAATACAATAAAATTAAAATTGCAATTTATTCAATATATGTATGTATGTACATCCTATTTTTATACTTACATTATTTTGAATGTTTATTTCCCTTATAACGTTTTTTCTCTTTTTTTTTTTAATTTTTATATCAAACATGAAAACAGTTTTGCTTACTTTTGTAATTTATCAAAAAGAAAATAAAAGTCAAAAAAAAAAAAAAGTTATTTCAAACTTATTTAAAAATTTTGTCTTAAACATTTTTTATATTATAAACGGAAAATCTGTTCATAAAGATTATTTTACGTGGTGAATAAGAAAAGAAAAACTAAAAAATAAAAAATAAATAAATAACAACAAGAAATCGAAATCCTTTTTAGTTTAATATAAATCGTATACGTTTATAGGTTCTTGAAGAAGAGACAGAAATATACATATGTATGTAATTACTTTTTACAACACTTTTACTAGTGCTAAAATTACATAATTTTTTTTTTTCTATATAAAATCAAGGTATGGGAAAAAACTTTCTAACTTTTAAATTTCTTTTTTTTTTTTTGTGGAGGATTATTTTTCTCATTTATAATAAGAACAAAAAAAAAAAAAAAAAGAAGTAAAAAATTTTCATTTTGTATAAGTACACTGTCATAAATTTTTATAATACAACTCGACATATGTACATTTATGAATATCCTTAATATATCAGGCATTTGATGACATATGCGAATTGTTAATAAATCCTTTATCATAACGTATGCGTATGTGAAGGTATGTAATTTTATTTTTAATTTAAATATATGTATATGTATTTAAAAAAAAAAAAAATAATAATAATAACGGATTCTATCATCATTCAAATAATACTGCATTAATTTTTCGTTTTACTTTCCATTTTTCTAAAGATATAAATTGCAAATACATTCCGTATATTCACTTTAACAAACATATATTTTCAAATACGCACATTAAGCTTCCATCCTTCTTGGGAAATAAAAAATTATCACAAAATGAAAAAGAAAACAAAAACGAAAAAAAAAAAAATAAAAGTTAAAAAAGAAGGAAATAAAGGTAAATAGAAATATACAAAGAAAAACAGCTTTCATTTTATGTGAAGAGAAAAGAAAAATCAGGAAGAACGACAAGCAATAAATGATTTAGATTTATTTAATTACGCTCGAATAACAATTTCGTTTAGGTGAATTTGAAGAGAAAAAAAAGTAAGAATATAAAAATAAAAAAAAAAACAACATATTGATAAAAATGAAAATAAATAAAAGGGAAAGAAAAATAAACGAATATAAAAAATCGATATTTTATTTTCTGTTAACAATTTGATGGATTGGAAGGAATCAGTAAGAAATTCACGTGTGTGCATTTAAGAAGAAATAAAACAATTCATTTTTATTTTTAAATGAAATTGATTTTGAAATAAACATAGAATAAAAACAAAAAAAAATTTTATATTTGTGACCTTATTTTTTTTGTTGTTCTGCAATGTTCAATTAAATCAAAGATAATAGATTCTAACTTAAATATTTGGTTTATGATTAAATGGAATAATAAAATTATATTTTTGTTTGTGAAATGATCCTGCAGTTTTCATTAATTTTGTTTTGATGAAAAAAAATAGATGTAGGTATAATGGTTTTTTCTTGAATGAGTTTAACATTTTTCTAAAAACTAAAATTGCAACTTTTCTAGATAATCACATCTCTTAATCCTTTAAAAAGTTTTCATTTCTTTAAAGTCATTAAATAATTATAAAATTTAAAGTTTGTGTCACAAAGAAATAAAAATTTTAAAATGTCAAAGTTGATGGTAGAAATCATATGTACATACTATAATGAGTATTAAAAAATTATTTATGTATATGTATATGTATATATGTATATACATATATGTATGTATATATTCTATATGTTTTTTGTTTTTAAAAACTGTTTCAGAAATAATTATAACTCTAATGCAATTTTTAAATTCATATTATATTTTTTGACGACATTAAAAAATTTTTAATTGAGAAAAACATTTAAAGAAATCCTGAACAAAGGAATTAAATATATGTATGTACATACATATGTATATGTGTGTTTGAACATATTGAAGAAATGTATTAAAAAAATTTTTATTACAATTATTTTTTTCTTAATTAAAAAAATACTAAAATACTTAATAAAAAAAATAAAATTGATAATCACCCTATGTTCAAAGAAATTTTTCAATTTTTTTTTTTTTCATCTAAGTATTTTTTTTTTTGTTCTTGTAAAAAGTCAATTAAAATAGAAAAACAAAAGAAAAAAAAATAGACAAATCACAACAAAAGTAAAGTAATTTGATGTCGTCAATGTTAAAATTGTTTCTCTAAATCTATAGACAGATATCAATAAAAAAAAAAAAAACACACACATATGTACACACAAATCAATTTAACAGTAAAATTGTTATCTAAAAAGGATCTTAAAAGTTCTAAATTCATAGAATGTGTGTTTACTCATCGTCCTGATTGTTAAAATGAATTTTATCCTCATAACATTTTCATAAAAGCGAATGAAGAAATCAATCATTTTTTTTTTTTTTTTTGGATAGATGACAAGAGAAAGTACCATGTCAGACACTTTCCTTTTTATTTCATTTTTATATTTCGTATTTTAATTCCAAATGAATTGACAGAAAAACGTGGATACACCTCTAGATACATATTAAAATATAAAATAAAAGAACAAAAAAATAAAAATACAAATTTTTTATCTACAGATTGTCATCAGTAACAGAAAAAGCAAAAAAAAAAAAAAAAAAACTGTATCCTCATATCTCTATAAAAAAAGGAAAAAATAAGAAAAAAAGTAAAAAAAGAAAATTTAATGAGAAATTTATTCACAGTTTTCCATAAGTAGAACACACTAACAAGTCAAAATTCTATGAAAGAAAATGAAATGAAAATTAAATTTCATGATGTATCTACATATGAATTTAGTTTGCATAAAAAAAAGATGTAGGTACCTACTCAAGAAAAAAAAAGAAGAAAAAAATACTCTATTTTTTTATGTACATAATTTTTTATCAGTATGATGTCAATATTTCGTTAACAATGACGTCATTGTTCAAGCAGTTTTAATAACAAATGTAAATAGAGTACATTCGTACTTTGCTTGAATTAAAATTCTCATACAATACAAATACATACATAACAAAAAAAACTCTCACACTTACAAATATCAAAACATATACATTATGTGATTTTCTTTCCTTTTTATAGAGAAGAGAGGAAAATCAACTGATTTTATTATTTTCCTCTAACCATACACCTACAAGAGTACAGTTATTATCAGATATAGATAGCACGTGCATCAACATATCACCGGTGAAAAGGCTTAATACAGTTGTAAAAATAAATAAAGGTTTTACATATGTACATACATTCATATTATTTTCTCTCATTTATGTAGATTTAAATTTAATTTACACATATAATGACTGCGCAAAGAGCGAATTTTTTTTTTAAATTGAAATTATATGAATTTTTACAAACAAAATAAAATTACAATTAGGGTTGTCATTATGTGAAAAGTTTTGAAGTAAGAAAAATTTTCAACTTAATAAAAAATTATCAAACATACATATATTTTCAAATATGAAGATTTTGGCTAATAAATTGGAAAAGTAATTTACGACAATAGTCTCTAGCGATGAATTTTTTCGGAGAAAAAAAAACAGACTGTTTGTCAATGAATTTTTTTGTGAAAGTCCTGAGACAAATGTAATAAAATTCTAGAAAATTTCCACAGTACATTCTTCCTCTAGACGAAAGAAAGATTGGATTTTATCCATCTAATATTGGTTGACTGAACGAAAGTATCTATTTAAATCTAAGAAAATAGAAAACGATAGATATGCAGTTAAATTTTGGTTACTATAGGAATGATAATTTCCAAAGCAAAATTATACAGAAATCGTCTCGAATTCGTGATATTTTTCAATCTAAAAAATTATGAAACACATTAGGCAACACTAAAAGGAAAAATTCACATATAATACAGGAAAATTTAATACATATTGTGGTCTTCATGAGAAAGTTGAAGTCAGAAGTTGCTGTTCTTGTAAAGCGTTGACCTCTTTTGTAGGTTTATTGTATTTTCCATTTTTTTTGAATTTTCTTGTTTTTATTTTCTTATCCTATTGTCATGTTATTATTATATACATACAGTTAAATATACATATGATGCTGTTTTAATTCAAATTCTTTTGTGTAGGTATTTGTCAATTCGTTCAACATCAGTTTAGTTAGTAGACGTAAAAGCGCCTTAAAGTATGCACATAACAGTAAAGTTGTTGCGCAGTGACGTGACATTTAAAATTATAATAACAAGAATTATTTTTAAATAAATATTTAGCACTATTTTTTTCCGTTTTTTTTTTTTTTGTGTGGTGTCTATTTATGATTAATATAACATTTTAATATTGATAAATTGAAAAAAAACAGAAAAAAATAATAATGTGAAAAAATGACGATAATTTAGACGATAACTGAATAGTTATCAATACGAATGTATTTTTTCGGTTTTTATTTTTGTTATTGTTGTAATATTGTGAAAGCATAAAAACATCAGTTTAAGAAGATAAAAGTTGGTAGATATTTTCATTTTCCATAAATCAGAAGATATAAGAGAAATAAAAACGAAAAAAATTGAAAAAAAAAAACAAAAAGAATAGAAAAACATATTTTTCCAGTGAATTGTCGTTATCTGTTTTTGATTCTGCTTTTTATTTTTTGTCTCCATTTGATCGGAAATTTTATTTCCATCTGAGTGAAAGTATTATAATATAGTAAAGAAAAATTGAAAAAGAAAATAAGATAAGAACAAAAGTATAAATTTCACTAAAAATAGTTTGAATTTCGATTAATTTTTTTTTTTTTTTTTTGTTAAATTCGGTTTTTGTTTTGTTTTAGCTTTGTCTTAATTCAAATTTTAATTGAGGAAATTAATTAAATGAAAATCATATTTAAAATGAAATCAAAAGTAAATATAGAAATATTTTAAAAAATAAAGAAAAAAAATGTTTGTAAAAATAATTAAGAAAAACTATAAAAGGAAGAAATACACAAAAGTAATTTAATTTTGTGAAAAAATGACAAAAAAATTAAATGAGAAAAAAAAACAGTCTTAAAAAAAAATAAACAATGAAATTTCACAAAGGAAAAGTGTTGAACGAGTGCGATGAAAAATTATTCTTGTAAATGACAAAAAAAGAAACAATTTTTTTTCTTAATTCGTAAAATGTGAAAAAAAAAAAATTTAAAATTAATTAAAATACTTGTATTCATTCATACTTGAAAAAAAAAAGGGTTTTTATTAAATTTCAAATAATAAATAACAATTTAATTGTAATGTTATTTTGTTTCATTTTTTTTTGTTGTTGTTTCACCAAAAACATTTTCATTTAAAAATGAAAAATCAAATAAAAATGAGAAATGTAATTAAAAAATTTAAACATATAAAAAAAATGTATGCCTTTAAATGGGGATCAAAATTACACAGAAAAAGTGTTAATTGTAAATAATTGACCTGTTTTTGTTTTAAGGAGAGAATGCATAAACTTTTCAAGGATTTTTGTTATTTTACTTAGTATTAAAGTAAAAAAAAAAGCAAAAAAAAAAAAAATGAAATTAAAAATTTACAAAAGGGCATTATCTTGAAAATAGAATGTATTTCATTTTAAAAAAGTGCTTAATACAATACAACATGAAAAAAAAATATTGAAAAATTGTGCCTTTCTTTGTTCAAAGAAGAAAAAAATAAAAGACAAAAATTATAAGGAAATATTCAAATGGGAGCACCTACATAGAAGTAAGATGCATCTAAATTACAAAGTAATTGTTTTTTTTTATTATTATTCTTACAAATAAAAATTTTAAATAAATATTAAATACATTTATGTTTGTGTGAATGTATAACATATATCTTTTTCAGAAAAACGAAAAATTAATAAAATCAATTTTTTTAGGCAATTTATAAAATTACATATCCTTTGCAATATTTTTGAAATTATATGTATGTGACGTATTTGAAATATTTTATTATTAAATAAAATAATTACTAAATAATGAATAATTAAAATAAATAATTGAATAAAAAAATAAATAAATTACAAAAATTCAATAAATATTTTTGAAAATGCCCATTTCTATTTTATATGTTTTTTTTTTTTTTTTTTTTTTTTTTACATAATTTAGGATATGTAGTATGTTCCGCTAGGTTGCAAAAATTTTCCATTATAGATATAATTTGATTTTTTTTTATTGGGTTTTTGAAAATAAATTGAAAATTTTAGAATTTTATCTATGAAAAAAAAAAAAGAATGAAAGGAAAAAAAATACGTTTTACCTGCATTAAATCATTGAAGCAAAAAATACATATCTGATTTTATTTTATATTTAATTTTTTTTATTTTGTGAATAAAATGAATATTTAAAAAAAAAAATATATATCAAAAATTTTATAGAAAAAGTGTATTTGTAATTGTTCTTGTTACAACAATTTATATTGTCATTATATGTACATATATGTATTAATAGTGAAAAAAAAAAAACGGTAGAAAAAGTTGAAGTTTGATTAAATTGGATTATATTGATCAGTTGGTTGGTGGTAAGTGTATGTAATATATATATATGTAAGTATATATACTCAACTTACATGCATACATACAATATACATATCTATATATGTTATATATATATTTTTGTTTTTGCAAAATACATAATGTTTTTTTCAATGTAGAGAAATACCTATGGGTATTTTATACTATATTTTATGTTCTATGAACGTATAACTGTATAATTGAATTTACGTAATTTAAAGAAAAAAAAAAAATTAGATACACACATATCTATTTGTATTTGTAACATGCATATATATGTATGGATTTCATTTTAAAATTGCTAAAACAATTTTATTCATTTAAATTTATAGAAATTTCAAATTTATGATTTGAAATAGCACATATAGATAATTGGTTAGTTTAATTCATAATCTAAATGATCCATTTATCTACATCAAGTAATTCAAAATATAAAAAAAAAAATGAACAAATTAACATTTTATATACTAGGGTAAATTGATAATTTATTTGAAAATTTTCAAAATATTTTCTTTATTTAATTTGAAATGACAGTTTAAACACCAATATTTTCACATTTTAAATTTTGTATCTACATATAAACTAAAATTTTAGTATTTTTTTTTTCTCAGTTGTAAATCGAAAACCAAAAAGATAAAAACGTTAGTTTTTATTTCCAATTGAATTGAAGAATTTAAAACAAAAAAACAAAAAATTAAAAAGTAAAAAGTACAAATATGTTCATTTAGAAATTTCTTGTTCAATATTTAAAACTACATGTGTTATTTTTTAATTTAATCATAGATATAGATACATACTCGTACATATGTATGCAGCAAAAAAAAAAAAAAAAAATTCAAGATAAAAACTTTAATATTGAATTTAAAATAAAATTGTAATGAAAAAAAAAAAAAAAAGAAACTTTCGTAATAATTGTCCATTTTCATTTATTTATATGACAGTATTATTTTTTTTAAAAATCTTTTATGTATACATGTGTGCTTTTATTTGAAATGCAAAATTCAGCATTTCAATACCATATTGCAAAAGTAATAATAATATATTTTTTTATACAAAAAAAAAACAAAAAAAAAATGTTTTAATCGATAATATAAAATTGTTGCTATCTTTTTCAAATTTATTTAAAATGAAAACATGCAATCTGTTCGATATATAAGGAAAAAAAAAAGCAAATATAAAGGATTGCACGCAAAATTTACAAAAAAAAAAAAAAAAAGTAATAAATAAAAAACGAACATTAAGGGTTTTGAATTAATAATGAATGAAATCAATTTTTATTTATGAGATATACCCTTAAAGTTTTAACTTTTGTTGTTAAATAGATAAATTCGTGTAAATTATGAATATCATAATTTTTTTTTTTTTCATATTTAATAAATTTGTTGTTGATTTGATGGCTTTTTGTTTTTCACTTATATTTGACTGTTGGTGTATAATTTGCTCGAATTTAATGATTTATTAAAACTAATCGAAGGTTAAAAGATTTTAATAAAATAAAATTTTTGTTTTTTTTAAAAAATAAGTCACAAATCAATCAAAATGATTAATTTTCATTATATAATACAAAAATAAATTTGTATTATGGTGGTAATCGTTAATTTTTAATCATGATATTGAATAGGATTTTATTCTGTTTTTTTTTTTTGTGTAGTATTTGTCAACAACAGTAAATCAAATATTTATTTCATAATTATTAGGTTTACGTATACGATGTACATATAAAATTTAAATAAATAAAGTTTTTCAATATTTTAGCCGCTTTAATATAGGAAAAAAATCATAGAGTGAGATATATAAAAATTTCTTTCTAAATAAATCTTTCTCTGTGAAAGAAGAACTTTATTTTAAAAATATAATAGATTTCAGATACATTTTAAATTTTGATATAATTTGCTTTCACCTATAAAAAAAAAAACCAAATATTTGAAATAATTTAAGAATTATTCTTAAAAATTTGAAAAAACAAATCATTACATTAGTTGAATTTACCCTACTGATTTGTCATATTAATATTTTATGAAATTTATAACAGTAATCAAAGAATTTTTGAAAAATTGCAAAATATGACGATAAAAAGAAAATGATTCAAATGACATGTTCACTTTATTCGAAATATAAAAATACATATATGTATATAAAAAAAAAAAACAGAAAACACATTAAAAAATACAATAAAGTTAAATTACAGTTATTACACCTACAATTTACCACATAATCATAAAATTTCATTTCCTGTATATATACTATCAATAAATTGTTATATACCATTCAAAAATTATATAGAATCATATAAATTTTGATATAATGAAGAATTACATTATTACAATTCAACTCTTGAGTATTATGTATGAGTTTAATTTTACAAAAATAATAAAAAAAAAAAAAGGAAGGAATTTTTTGCAATTCATTATTCTTAATAGCCAATATTGAGTGATTTGACAAAAATACAACGAATAAAAAAAAATTATGAAATTTCATTTATTATATATATATTTTTTTTTTATTATATTACAAAAATGTTGTACACTTGTATAGTATTATTATTATTTTTTTTAACATGATTTATAAGTTAACAAAAGGATAATTTATCACATAAAAAATGACTAAAATTACCTTGAATGAAATATCATGTAAAATCAAAAAAAAAAAAAAAAAATTTTTAAAAACCAAAGTTATAAGCTGGCTAACTTATATTTTATAAAGAAAAAAATAATTTATATTTTTTAACTAAATTTTCATTAAAAATTTATTAAGAAAAAGCTAAATTTAGAAATCATCATTAGTATAAGTTTTTTGATTGGTAGATGGGTGTGTTTTTTTTTTGTTTTTTTATATGGAATTACCTTACTTTATCACATTTTAGAAATTAACTAATCTGATATAGAAAAAAAAAAGGAACAACATAAAAAAAAAAAACAAACCATATTTACATGTGACTTCCACCTGCTTACACTTGATCCAATGTCAATTGATAATATCTAAATTGAAATAAAGGTGTGTATTTTATTTTCTATGTAAGCGCATAAACATAAATTAAATACACGTTAAATATATACTAACATGTTCATAGTATATTTTTATAATATCATTAATATCTGATTAAAGGATATATGTATGTATATAGGTATGTACCTATAGGGATCATTTTTGCACACAATTTACCAGACACTTAATAAGATCATGAGGGAAAAAAAAAATGCAATAATGTTTAAATCATGACCTTCATTAGTTTTGTATGATATTTATAGCTCAAGTTGTAGTCTGAATTTTATATATTTATAGTCGCAGATAATATGAAAAAAGGATAATATACATTAACGCCCTTTTTTTTTAAAAAAAAAGAAGAATTATTCAAGCAGCAAATACCTTGAATAATTTGAAAATATTTCAATACATTTGTTTTAAATTTCAGACGCGATGTCTTCTGAAGAAGTTCTTTATTAGAACTGGAAAATTATGTCCAAAAAAAAAAAAAAGTAATGAATTAAAAACAAAATTGTGCAATTATTTTTCTGAATTTATTTAGGTTTTTAATTTGATCAAACCTAAGCTTCTTGAAAGTTTATGTGTTCTTTTAATTTTAATTGAAAAAAAAAAAATCATGATAACAAAGAGGTTATGTAGAAAATCTTTTAATGTTTACAAACTGAATTTAAAAAAAAAATTATATGCTTTTCACGTGTACTTAAAATTGTGAATTTTCAGCAAAAAAAAATTTTCAATATATGTTTTTCAAGGATACAGGGAGAAAAAAAGGACTTAATAGATTTAAAAATGGTAAAAAAAAAAAACCTTTCAAAAGTAATACAAAATGTACTTAAATTAAAATTTATTAAGATTTGGGATGATATTTACATATGTGTATTGAATATTGTACATATATAAATATGTATATGTACATATTATATAAACACATATTGTGTGTACATGTGTGTTGCGGTTATTAGAAAAGAAAAAAAATTAGGTACCTATAATATTTCGATAAATTGTAAATACATAAAAAAAAAAGAAGCTTCCTTTTCCTAAAAAGGGTATTACAATGTATTTTGTTGTGTATATAAAAAATTCGAATATATGAAAAATTTTATTTAAAGCAACAAACTATATAAATATATAGAGTACTCATTTTTATTTTTATATGTTGAATCATCTAATAAGTAAGTATATTTGTATATACATATGTACATGTACATACATATACATAAGTGTATGAGAATATAACAAGAAAGTCCCTAAGATGATATAATAATTTAATACTTATGTTATTTTATTTATTTATTTTTTTTATTAAACATATGTTCCTATAAAATGTTTACATAAAAATATATACATATATTATAGATAAGGCACGTAGAATGGCTTATAAATATCTTTCTTTGGATTACAATATTTTTTTCAAATAAAATTATATATATACATATAAAACAGTAAAATGTAAAAAGTAAAAAAAAAAAAAAGTCAAAAAAGAAGATGGGAATAAAGACAAATGATTAGGATCTTTGTTTGAAAATATTTAAATTTTCCATAACTGTGTACACATGTTAAGTATTTTAATAAAATATTTAATAAGCTATATTAATTTAAAATTAAAAAAGATTTCAGTTTAAATTAACATTTTCAAAGTTTTCTATGTACATATGTATATATAGGATCTAGAATCTATTTTGTGTTTTCACTGAGAAAAGTTTTCTTAATGAAATTTAAATATACACATATAAAAATTGGAAAAACATATGAAAAATTTTTCTCTGTACAATTTCTAGAAATTTCTTATACATATTTACACAAAACTGTTTTATATTTTAAAAGAAGACATTGAATGAAGTATACATACTTCAAGATACAAAATTTTTAATGACTTTCAAATGAAGCATCATCATTAAGTTACAGTAATATACCTTCCAAAAAAAAAAAAAAAAAAAAAAAAATATATATACCATACACTTCACCAACATATTAGAAATTCACATTTTATGAAAATTTCTAAAATTTCGAATTAAAAAGATTTTCATTTATAATATTTAGATATGAGTGTTGTTGATAATGCATATGCATACCCTAGTTTTATAGAACTCAATATTATTAAGAGTGTATTTAGATGGTTTAAAGGATTTTACTTAACCTGTGCAATTCTAAAAATACATTTCACCATTATAATATCATTTTACTTGTATTTATCAAAAAAAAAAAAAAAATATTTATCTTAAAATAGAAAGTTCATTTTATAAAGTTTAACTATTTTGAAAATTCATCGTCCTAAATTTAATGTAAATTTTTAATTTTATATTCTTTTTATTTAAAAAAAAAAAATAATAATTGATTAAATCTTGATTCAATCATCCATGTTTACTTGTGATATTTTTATGCAATGTAAATTAATGAACTTTTCTGTTTTCTATACTCTTTTTTTTTTATTTTTTTTATTTTATTTTTTTTAAATTTATTCATATCACTCGTTTCAATATAGTGTATGTTTTGTTGTTGTTTTGTTTTTGAGTTCAATAGAAATAATATAGTAAAAATATCTTTTAATAAATTTTTAATTCAAACTGCCACAAGTTTTTTTTTTTTTTTTCAATTTTATTTTTTATATACTCTTATAATTTATAATGCTATTGCTTCTGGCATTTTATTAAATTAGATTTGTGCATTTAGGTACGTTATGAAAGCAACAGCATTTATGAATATGAAATTAGAATATGCAAGTACGTATGTATGTATATGTAATGAAAGAAAAAACAAAAATCTAAATGTATATATGAATGTATATAATTGTATACATATATAATGTTATCTAATACATAGAAAAGTTCATACATAATACGGAAATTTTTGAAGGAAAGTCATGTTAAATTAAAATGTAAAGTGGAAAATATAAAAGCTGAAAAATTACAGAAAACTTTTAAGTTGTAACATATATTATGTATATATACTATGTATGTAGGTATGTATAAATCTATAAAATTACAAAAAAAATTTAAGAACTAAAGTTATTATATTTATAATATTTGCGGTCAAAACAAAGATTACATATAAGGTTTCCTTTCACGTATTTTTTGTTTTTTTGTTTTTGTTTTGCAAATCCTGTACATGTATGTAGTATAATATATTTTTGGTTGAATAATAAATAAAAGTTGATAATTTTTTTACATAGAATGTTATATATGTGTATGTATCTTTTGTTTATATAAATTGAAATATTAGATAAAACTGAAATTTTTGATGAAATTTTCAAAAAGGATGCAATGAATCAAAATATGTATATACGTACATACATATATTAAAATTTTGAAGTTTACATTGAAAATTCATTGCTTTTTTTATTGTTTGTTTTTTTACTCTTATTTCATTCAAAGTATGCACATATTACCGCACATTCTTGTATAAAATTAAAAAAAGTTTATAAAATATTTCTCAAGGCAAAAACATATTATTTGATTTATTTTTTTTTTTAAATGTAAGAAAAGTAAAATAAATAAAATAAATTAAATTAAAGATTTTACAATAAGGGAATCATAAGTCATAATAAAGAAAACTCTTAACAACAATGAAAGAATATTAAAAATAAATGAAAAAATAAAATATCCTGAGGATGAGAAATATATATCATGGTATATAGTATGATAATAATAAAAGAAATGTAATGATGATATTTTTCATATGTATTACAACACTTATGATTAATGATGTTTTCTTTATATAAAAAATACCACGTGGTAAATAACTTTAGGATATAATTAGCTGTAATACAGTAGGAAATTCAAGAATGATTATAACAAAGGAATTATGTATTTTCTTTTGAAAAAAAAAAAAGAAAAAGAAAAGATATTCAGTACTTTGAAAGCTTATTATCCAATTATAATTTTTTTTTTCTTTCAAAGATATTATATATCACGACAATTGTATTGTTGATAAGCATTACTGCGTACAACTTCAAAAATGAGGGTCAGAGTTTATTCAAGTTAAATCTGAGTTTTTCAAAATCTTCTTTTATTGTCTTTGTTTGTCATCTGTTTAATTGTAAAGCTTCACGTGAATTATGATCCAAAAATATTCATTTAATTATTTTTTTACTTTTTATTAATTATTTTTTTGTTAGCGAGTGAATACTAGCTTATTGTTTACATTTTGTTGTTTTTTTTTTATTCTTCTCACTGTTGCAAGTAAAGTGTGTAGGTATTCGATAATATAATCGATATTATGTTCAATATGGAATCTTTGAGACTGACACGAGTGAATTTTATTTATAGTTAGCTAATCTTTGGAAAATAGTTTCCATTTTTATATATTGAATAAAAATTATACACTTGCAACATTGTAATTTTTTTTTTTTTTTTGTTAAAATAATCTATAATAAATTTTTTTTTTCATATAAGAAAAAATCCATAAGGATCTTATTTGTAACACAATTAAATTAACACCACAAACCACAAAGTATCAATTTTTTTTAATCTCAAATTTATTAAAAATTGAACAACATAAATAACCTAATTTAGTTTTCGACAAGCAAAAAAAAAATGAAGAAAATGTAATAAAAAATAAAACTCATACTGTTTTTAATCTTCACATTACCACCTTATAACCTTCACCAATCCTCCATTATTATTTTTATACATACTGCATACATATGTACATATATAGGCATACATATATCTATATATATATAGGTATGTATAGGTTTAAATTACTATAATTGTCCGTTCAGAATTTTCACACAAAGTATCCAAGCTGTATATAAAACAAAACAAAATAAATAAATAAAAAACTAACGAAAAACGTGAAAAAAGAAAACAGCAAGGAGATAATTGGAAAAATGTAATTTTATTTTGTTTTTTTTTGTTTTTTTCTTAGGTATTCCGATATATATATTTTTTTTTCGTTATAGTTTGCAAAATAAAAAAAAAAAAATAAAATGAAAATGGTGAAGAAAAAATTACATCAAATAATAATTTATGTATAAAATTTTGATTATTCGTAAAACAAAAATCTAATTTATTTTGTATTTTTCATTTTCAGATTGTTTTTATTTTTTCTTATTCTTTTTTTTTTTTTGTTGTTGTTGTTGTAATTTTAAAGCAATCAATTTTCTTATTTTGCACATTTTTAATATTGGCTATATACCATGTAACATGGAATTCCTAAATTATTCTGTTTTATAATTTGATTCGCAAGAGAGGTATTATTTTTAATTTTGAATGAGAATGAAAATCTAAAGATTTTTTGTATATGTGTGAAATGTATATAAGTGAGAAGTAATAATAAATGACGTTGCAAATATCGTATCATTTGAAAAATACTCACTAATGTACAGAATAAAAAAAGTTCATAAATAATAAAAAAAAAAAAACTAAAAGTTAATAATAAAATATAAAAATTTTTGTTTTAGTGTTTCGACATGTGCAAATTAGGTGTTGTGGTGGTGTGATGTATAAGATTGCTTTTAAATTTTGTTGTTATTTTTATTTATTTTAAATAAAAGGAAAGTAAAGAAAAATTAAATTGAAAAAGAAAGAAAAATGTGAAAAATTAAAATTGTATGGAACATTATAGTGTATGGTGGGAAATTATTTTTGTTACATTTTTTTTTTTTATTTAGTCTACCTATCAATCTTTTTTTATAGTCTTTTAATTCTTTGATTTTCAATCAAAAGTTCAAAAAAAAATTTTTTTTTTAAATATTATTTTTACTCTTATAAATCCTAAAAATTCATTAAAATATTACATTTTCCAATTCAGATTATAGTTCTCACATTAATTACGTAAATGTTCAATATGTTACTAAATTTTATCTGAAAATATTCTAATAAAGTATTGATGTATGTATATTCCATATATTTATTAATAACTATACCATTACCTATTCAACCACCCACAATGATTAGCTAATGTATTGAATGTATATTTTTGCATCATGTTAAACAATTTTTTTTATACCATATATTTTTATTTTTTTATTTTTTACTCATCCTTTTTATTTTTCCATTTTTTCTACTAAATTTTCTGTAAAAATAACCCGAAATTATTACATTTCATAAAACTATTTTTATTAGAATTTTTAACTATATTTGGTTAAGTTTATATTTTACTGCAACAAACATATTTATAAAGGCACATTTTAATGGATGAATAACATAAACACTCTTTCCTTTATAATGGGATCATTTTGTACAATATATACTTACATATATATGTAGTCTATTATACACACATACAGAAATAGAAATTCCTCTTTGTCAATCAAATTTTTGACGAAGGATCGGTATACTTTATAATATAAACCGTATTTTACATTATGAACTTATGGTTGAACAATAACCATACATATAAGAACTAATTTAATCGTTTTCGCGCACATTTTATATTAAAAACCATCATGTATGTACAAAGGTATATACTTATTTCTACATATATGATATAATAAATTCGAAAATAATAAATGCAAAAATGGTTCAATATAAATTATGGGTCTTTTTTATGGTTTAAGAAGGTGAGTTTTATGTCCTTTTCTAAATAAAAAAATAACAATAACAATAACTAAAAAACATTAAATATAATAATGAATAAATAACATTAAAAAAAATGTAAAAATGGCCGTTATAATGCAAAAAAAAAAAATTTTATTATTCACAAGAATTCTATAACTACAATTAAAAAATTTCTTTGGAAAAAAAAAAAAAATTGTAGAGAAAAACTATTCATAAATAGAATAGAATATGAATTCTTTGAATACGAGAAAGTTCTAAATTTTGTATTTTAAAATCATACTGTTTTTTTTTTCATTTTTAATATATTTTTCCTATCTTAAGATATAAAAATAGAAACTGTTATTTAATTTTAAAATGCATTCTTTTGAATGAAAAATAAAATTGATAATAAAATAAGAAAAAAAAAAACGAAAACTATTTTAAAAAAAAGAAAAAAAAAACTATAATCAAGGATAACATTAAATATTTTATTATAAGTTTTTGGAAAATTTTAAATAATAAATACAATAATGGGAAGATATTCATTTGGAATGCTTTTGTAATAATAAAATAAATGGTTTTATGAAATAATGTTAATAAAGAGAGAAATAATTTTTCATTTTAATTTTTTTTTTAACAAATCAAGAAAAAAAAAATAAATGAGAAAAATTAAATATTTTGAATAAGTTTGTTACAACAACTGCTATTTATAATTTATAAAAGGATAATTTAATACATATGTATGTATATTTATGTACATTGTGAATATTTCAATAAAGTTTCATTAATTAATTTAATAATAAGAAAAAGTATAGATTGATTTTCAAATTGCAATTGAAAATAATTGTGTGCGATATAATTTAAAAAGTTTAAATTAATTTTAATTGTTTTTTTTTTTATTTTTCGATTATTTTTAATTGAATTTTATGTTTAAGGATTGATTTTAATGAAAACAATTGAAAATTATTCAAGGATTGGATTGGAATATTTTCATGTTTCCTAGAGTTATTTTTTTTTTAAATTAATTGTTTTAAAAAATTAAAAAAAAAATTAAATGCAGAAAAAATTACGAAAAATTCAATTTTGATAAAGTTAATGCTTCTTTTTTTTTTTTTTTGATGATTATTTTAGATGTTAAAATTCTATGAAAAAAAAAATTCATTCAAATACAAAGTAATGGACCATATTAGATGATAATTGGCTTAGAAATATATTCATTTGAATAAATTGAAAATTTAGAGGAGGCACGTGAATGGTATTAGAAAAGTTTTTGAAATCTATTATTAGTTTTCTGTTCCAGGAGTCGTTTCAATTTTGTGACAAGACAACAAAGCCAAAAAAAATTTAAAAAAGGATTCGGGAATGGTAACTTTTCCGTAGCAGATGATACGAGATTTTCAAATTACTTTATTTTTTCATTTTTTCCAGTACTTAAATGAGAAAGGATTCATAAATATAATTTTTCATATTTTTTTCTAAATTCAAACTATAAAACTCTCCTTTGTTTTGTTTTTAAACAAAAAAAATCTAGTCTATATCATTTTAAAATTTTTCTCCTTCCATTCAATTCATACATACAAATAGATAAATAAACTCGTATATCTTTACTAATACAGCAATTTAATTTCTAAATTGAAATTAAATCCTTAAAAATCACAAGGATTCGAAAATATATAAAATATTCAGAATTAACTTGGACCGTTTTATCTCATTCTATCAATGTCATTTCAATGTAGAACATTGACTTTAATTTTTTTGTCTGCATATAATGCCAATAAAAACTCAACCGAATTGTATATCTTCTGCAACTGAAATTTACTTTTATAAAACTATTTGTATTTTTCTATTTTCTTTTCTATTTATATCCTTTAAAAAAATATATACACACACACAAAAAAAAAAACAAACCTTTCTATTAAATAAATCAAAGCTACCACAAAAATTTCATATGAATTGATCCTGAGGGTGAAATTTTCTTTTTATTTTTTGTATTTTATTTTTGTTTTTCTAAGTTTTTTTTTAATAATAAAGTATAAGTTGAGAAAATAAATTATTTTCCTCCTACATTTTACCATGTAATATGTGTGTCAGTATGTTTGTTTTTTTCCACCCGCCCCTTTTCTGTTTTTATATAAATCTTATATTATACAATTTTTTTCTTTCACTAAACCGCAAACAAGAAATAAAATACAAGTTAAATGCGTTACTACAATTGTGACCAAGAACTAAAAGTAGCAACTTTTTTGATGTCCTGTTTTTTTTTTTTTTGTTCTTTGTAGTTCTATTGGACTGACTGGTTAGATTTTTTTCTCATAACATTTTTTTTTATTAATTTGTAAATAGCAATTTATTATTTTTAAATGTTCTTATATCATAAAAAATGATTGTGTGATTGTGTTAAAAAATTTCATCAGTTATTTTTAAAATAATTTTTCTTTAACAATAAATCATTGTAAAATAAGATAGATTTTTTTTCTTTATTTTCTTTTAAAGAAAGTATGATGAATTTGTATTGTTTTTTTTTACTTAATTCAGTTTATTTTTTTTTATTTTTGAAAAATATTGTCGACATTTGTAGAATAATTTTTCGACGTTTTTTTGTGTTATATTTTACAATCAGATAAAATGAACATGTGTTTATTTTCTCAATGTAATTTACAATTACAAAAGAATTCGATTGTTTTTTTTTTTGGAATGATGAAGAAAAAAATAATTTGATGTTTTATTAATTTAGATTTAGAATAAAACTTTTAATGTAAATGCATTTAATTGGAAATTCAAGAAGGAAGAAAAAAAAAACAATATATTGTAGAAAAAAATTTTATCAAGGACAAGCAATTCATATATTTTTTGTTGTTGTTTCTTTCATGCAAAAGAAACATGTAGTATAATGTAGTAACCCCATTTTACACTATAAATGTATTTTTTTTTTTTTTTTTTTTTTTTTAAATGTCTGTTTTGTTTGCAAATTGTTTTGGTTTATGATTTCATAGTATTTTTTATATTCTCATTGTCTTTC
This sequence comes from Bombylius discolor, assembly GCA_939192795.1. Taxonomy (NCBI): domain Eukaryota; kingdom Metazoa; phylum Arthropoda; class Insecta; order Diptera; family Bombyliidae; genus Bombylius; species Bombylius discolor. The sequence goes on along the minus strand of OW584241.1, from coordinate 11,458,874 downwards.
CCTTTACTTTTAAATAAGTATTATTATCATGACAAAAAACATACATATGTAATAATTTATTAAAAAGACTATTTTATAGAATGTGACAGAACAGGATATGTTGATTAAAATTTAAACACTACCTTTAGAAAAATATAAACTTTAAATATGTCGTAGAAAAAAGGAAACAAGAAGAAGAAATACAATAGAAAAAAAAAAACAACAAAAATAACGCACATGTGTATAGTTAATATATGTATGTTTATTCAATTTGTATGATGAGAATTAAAATGAAACAAAGGTATATTTTGTGTATTGTTTAAAACAAAACAAAAACACTACTATTTTGTTAATATCCTTTTTCTGTAAAAGAACCTTTTAAGGGATTTATTTAAATATAACAGGTTGGCAATTTCACAAAAACAAAAACAAAAAATAAATAAAATGTTTTATGTTCTTTTTATATCTTTTTGAAAAAAAATATACTAAAACTTTAAATACATATATGATCAATTTTAGTAACAAAAAAAAAAAAAAAAAATTATAAGGATTGCTTTTAAATGATTCTGGAAAGCTTTTAAAAGTCCTTAAAATTTATGGTTAAAAACTACAATATTTTAAATATTTTCTTGACAAAAAAAAAATAAATAAATAAAATATTATGTCAAAATATTGGAAAAGGAAAAAAATATTTATAAAATGTAATTTATAGTTTTTATTCCAAATAGTAAAATCATAAGGATTTACATAAAAAAAAATGTTAAAAAATAAAGCACTTTTTTTTAGAATATGGCAAAAAAAAAATATTTAAGAAAAATATAAATTTAGAATATTTTTTCACCTTTTTTTTTTATTTTTATAGAAAAGTAATCATTATTTTGGATTAATTAAATGTGAAATATTTAAAATAATGAAAAATCGACCACACCTTTAAAATTATAATCAAACATTAAATTTTCATTAGAAAAATTCTGAATAAATTAAATTTTTCTATTTTCTTTAGACAATTTTATTTAACTGTCCAACCCATTCTGTATTATTTGTTTTAGTAATTGTTAACCGTATATGTTTTTCCTTACGAATTTATTTTTATTTTTTTTTTTTACTTTCTTTTGTAATATTTTCCTTATCGTTTGTTTTGTCTCTCATTTCACATAGAAATATTATTTTCAATTTTCATTTTTTATTTCCACTCAATTCATTTATTTTCATTAATTTTAAATAATATATCTTCACGTCTTGTCGTCATTGTTTTTGTTTTAATTTTGCTGTCATTGTTATTCATCACAATCATTATCATAAATTCACACTTTTTTTTTTTTCAATTCAAATTCAAACACATTTTGACATCATTCTCATAAATATCGCTACGTCATCAGCATCTGTTAAATAATAAAATAAAATAGTGATTGCTTTCTCATTAATGTCCACCCCCACAATTTCATATTGTTCTTGAATGTTCTTGTTAAATATACTAATGTTCTTATTAACTTTGTACATTTTATATGTACATATTTGTTTGTTTGTGTAAATATATGTAATTTAAGACGAACGGATATAAAGTTTGATAAACTTGCACCTCCATCATCATCAGAAATTCTTCGAAACAGTAACAGCAGGAAAAATCTAATGTGTATTTTTTTTATTTTTTTTTTTACTTTAATATTAAAGGTAAATATTATGTAAATACGTTGTGAAATATATGTACATGAATTAAAATCTAAAAAAAATGTAAAAGATACAGGTTTTATACATATAGAAACAAACAAAAAATCAAAGTCGAAAATCACAAGAGAATTCAAAGAAATAATCTCATGTAAAGTAGTTAGAATTCACGTGAGATTTGGAAAAAAATTCGCATCTTTTATATGGACCATCAAATGTATTTTAATAATAAATAAAATATTGATTTTTTTTTCTCAATGTTAAAAAAAAATACACACGATGAATCACATCATTAAAAAGCAGCAACAACACAAAAAAAAAAAAAAATAAAGATATGTATCAAAAATTTTAAATTGAAATATAATTCACACAATCTTTATTACCGCACACGTCATAAACATGTGCAATAAAATGTCATTAAATAAATTATTTAATCAAAAATAAACGGAAGGAGAGAAAAAAAAAATAAGGTTTTATCAATTTCATCGGAAAATCTATCAAGATAAAAGTGGAAAAAAAAAATTATAAAATATTTTTTTTATTCCGTGTTCATCCAGGAATACACGAACATTCATCAGATTTCGTTAATATTTTATGTTGTTCCAATTTTGTTGTTTTGTTTTTTTTGGTTATATTTATTGTCATTTCGAAGGAAATTTTCTCAAAGGATACACAAATTTAGATATGTATAGGTATATAAAAATTATCCTTAAAAAATTCTTCATCCATATATTGTAGGTATTTTTGTTTAATTCAGAAAAAAAAAAATTTTAAATAATTTGTTTGTACTCGATTATTTTGGAATTTTTTTTTTAGAAAAGAAGATTAAAGAATTCACAAGAGAATTTTTACCACCCTATATAGAAAAAAAAAAGGAGAAGAAATATGTATGGCTTTTTGTTATTTTGCTTTTTGTTTTTATGGTTTACAAAAATTTTGTACAATCATACTGATTTATTTCTCTTCTATAACATTTTTGTAATTTTTTCTAGATAAATTTTAATGTAATAATGTTGTAGCAAAGAGATACTTAAAGGATTAAAAAAAAATTTGTGGTATCATTCGGAATTTGTTTCATGTATGTTTTTGTATGTGATTGTGTATGTATACGTGTTTTTTTTTTTTAGTGATGTAAAAATTAGTTTTTAACTTTAATTCATATTCAACAAAGTTGGAAATATTTAAAATATCATATGAAAAAAAAAAACTTTTGTTAATTTTTAATTTTCACGTAAATTTATCAAATAATTTCGAAAAGTTTGTATTTTCAATAATCAGCTTATTTAATAGATTGTAATTGTTTCAAATGAAAAACTGTCAAAATACTTAGAGTTATTTTTCGATTTCTAAGTTTTTGAAAAAAAAAAACTCTTTAAAAAGCATCAGCTGTTGTAAATCTTTCGATTTAAATACATTACCTTATATTTTATTCACATATTTATTTAGGAAGTAAAAAATTTAACCTATGATCCTTTTAAAAATATATATACATGTATGTCATTGTTTGAAAGTTTTCCACATAAATATGTATGTAGTATGTACATAGATATCATTTTAACTCAAGTTTATCTTTATTTTTCTCTTGAAAACAAACTAAAAATTATTTTTCAAGGTTTTTCATATAATTTCCAGGAAAAATAATATTTTATGCATAAATTTTATAAACGTATAAAAATGATATGATTTCTTGTATATCATATATGTATATAGATAGGTACATACATATGTGTACACGTGAATCAATTGTGTTAAATTACTTAGTTTCTCCCTTTTTTATTTGAAAATTTCAAGAAATAAATAATACATTTTACTACATTATTAATAATTTATTCATTAGATTTTTGAAAATGTCTCACCAATTATAATATTTTCGCATATGTTGTGTACGAGTATTTTGTGTTGTATATATGTATGTATGTATATTGTAATAATTTACACGGTGTATTTAATTTGTATGAATATTTTTTTTCTTATATATACAGGTGCACAATGAAATTGCTTTTTTTTTTTATCATCAAGCACATAATTATATTATTTAATGAAATTAAAAATTACATGCGCAAACTCGATAAATAGGGTACAGGGAAAATATCGGTAAAAAAGCAGTGATAAAATAATGTACTGTGTGCTTGCTAGAATAAAACTAGGAGCAATTGAATTTTCTTTTGTGTGTAGAAAACTAAAAAAAAAAAAAAAAAAAGAAGAAAAACACATTAATCTTTTATTTGAAGAACACCTTATAGCTTTTCATTTTATGCTCTTTTTCACAATTTTTTTGTTGTTGATCCTAATGAGTTTTGCCATTACTTTAAAGTTTTGACAATTGATACATGACACCCTATTTTTATTTTTTATATATATTTTTAATGTATGTATATGTAGAAAGAACAGATTAAGGAAATAGAGAAACTTTTTAAAAGACGAATAAAAAAAAAAAAGGAAGAAAATTCTATTTTAGAAAAAGAGTTAAGTAAATCACGATAAAATATTGAAAAGGTGTGTATTGTTGTTGTTTATTTTCCTCCTTTTTGAACATTTTCTTAAAAATACCTTTTTCTTTTGTTAAAAAACATTTTTACTTCTTAATGTAACCTAGATTTTAAAAAGAAAATAAAAAAAAAAGAAGAAAAAAAAACTAATGCAATGGAATTGCATTAAAAATTATACATTTTATGAAAATATATTAGAATCTGACATGCAACAGTAAAAATATCATTTCTCATATGTATACAAATGCTATATGTAATTTTTAAAATGTGTTATATATTTTATAAAAAAATTAAAATAATTGTACAAAATGTTAAAACGTATATTTATATTTAGTTGTTTATTTTTACCTTTGTAATTTATAAATGTCCTTTGAAATTAAGTTTATAGTGATCGTAAAAGAAAAAAGTATATAATTTGTTGCAGTCTTCTAAAATGACAAAGTAAATTTTATGATTTACAATTTAATTGACAAAAACATTAAAAATCAATAAAATCAAAGGAAAAAAAAAGTTAGAAGGTCATACATAAAACTCGTTATCCTATATTTATTGCAAATTTTTCATTATTCCTTTTTTTTTTTTTTTGCTCTGAAATTTCAATTTTTCTTTTTATTTCACTTTAATTATAACTATTAATTTTCTTAACCACAGGAAAATCAATAAATTATCTATAAATTTCATTTAATTATAAAAGAAGAATTATTGCAATAATTTAATGAAAAAAAAAAAATGTAATTACATAGGAATTTCTCTAATGTTATTTTTTTTTTTGTACATTATTGTTAATTATTGACTGTTACAGCACCGATATAATCCTTAAAATGAATTTTACACATTTAACCATAATCATTAGGATTAAATTATATTAGATTGGTTACAATTAGATTTTGTTTGGGTAGCTAGACTAACTAGTTAACTATATAGTTAAATTTTAACAGAATAGATTGTACCTTGATTATAATTTATTAATGTAGTATACTGTATACATAGAATTACACATTGAATAGTCGGATAGCACAATATTTTTTAATTCTATGTCACAATAAATGTTAATGAAGGTGTTGCGTGACATCAAATATATTTTATTTTTGTTTTATAGACTTTGGCAATTTTTTTATTACCATCTGTTGTTAATTTTTTTTTTTTTTCTTTCTAACCTTTACCTAATTAAACATGAGTCTTCATTATAATTATCACACTAATTTCATATTTTTATGTTGTAAAAAAAAAAATACTGAATTAAAAAAAAAATTATATGACTTTGCTATATTTTATGGAATAAAAATAACTTTAGAGGAAAAATCATATTTATCAGACGTTTCACCATGCACGTAAATGCCTAATAAATCTTCCAAAAAAAAAACAAAAAGGACATATGGTCGGTTATTGACTCTTTAGGCTATGGTTAATTTTTTTTTCTTTTTTCTGTTTTTATTTTGCTTTTTGGTTAAAAGGAAATATGAAAAGAAAATCGATTAAAATTTCAGAATACGAAGAAAAACTTTATTAATTTTTTGGTATTTTTGTTTTAATGGTCATGTTCGAGTTTCATCTTCTCTTTTACGTGATACAAGGTGACATAATTTTTGATCTTATCAAATTTTTGTTTTGAGAAAACAAAAAAAAAATAAAGAATTATTAAGTGAAATTAATAGAGAAGTTTTCTAAGAATTTTTTTTTTGTCATGTTATTAGACATAATTATCTTTTAGTTAGTTAATTGATGAATGAAATGTGGTGTGAAAATATTCTTCTCTGAAGTTTCGTAATGGTTTTATTATTCAAAGGAGCATTCTTCTGTGTTTAATGAAACTTTATTGTTTTTGAAAATTAAAAACAAAAAAAAATTGTAACTTTTGAAAAGTGTTTCGTTATAAAAATCATTGATTTATTTCGTTTACTAAAAATAGATCAAAAAATAGAGTAACCTATGGAGTCTAATTAATATATTTTCCATTATTAGAGAAAAAATTATTATATAAAGATTTTTAGATTTTTGTAGTTTTCTTTTAAAATAATACGACTTTTTAAACTTAAACACTTTCTTAACTCATTTGGATGTCCTTGTTATTTCGGAAGTCCATTAAAAGTTTGATTCAATTTATTTTGTTTTTCTCTTTTTCGATTTTCACAAAAATAAAAATTTATAAAATTAGATATTATATTTCTTTTTTTAAATAAAACATAAGTTACAAAGGATATTAAACTTTAAAAATTACAATAGGGATGAATCAAGAAAAATTAGAGAAAATGGAAGAAAAGAAGAAAAAATACATCTGACAATTACGAAAAACATTAATCATGTCAAATTGAAATAAAACGGTATAAATATTTAATCTTGTATATATGTATATATATGTATATGTATGTATAAAAAAAAGAATAGATAAAAATAGCCAAATCATGACGAATCTATTTTTAGTTTTAATTTTTTAAAAATACTTCTAATTTTTTTTTTTAAAGATAAATGTGCTTTTTTATTCATAATTTAAAAGTTAGTAAAGCTGATTACTTTTGGGGTAAAATTGACCCAAATTTTTACTAGATACTTTTTTTTTCTTATTATTTTTAATGACAAATTTATAACAAGATAAAACTAATGATATAGAAAATTAAGCTCTTCAAATCTGATTTTTTTTATTTTTAAGATTCACATTTTCTCACATTAAAGTAACAAAATTCAATTTGAAATTATATTTTCTTTTAGAAAGGATTTGAAAAATTTCGTTATGAAGAACAGACGTTACCACTTTTAAATTTATAACGTTGTTTAAGCTTTACAAATTATACTAATACAGCTTTTTTTTTTATTATCCTTTAACCACCTTCTATCCCATACCACCCATTTTTTTTGAAGAGCTTTTTCACAAAAAAAAAAAACTGTAGATAATAAAAACTATTTTTAACTACCAATCGAAATTGAAAAAGTTTCTTTATAAAGACATTAATTCTTATTTCTTATTAGTATTTAGTTTTAATGAAGTACATACATTTGTGATATTTAATGCGTTTTTTTTTTTCACAATTAGTTACAAAGTTTAAGTTAAAAGTGAAAATAATGAAAATTCTAAAATTTTTATATTTCATTCAAAGTTCTTAAGCTTTGAGAATATTGCTTATACAATATATTTTAGTATTTCTCTGAAAAGAAGCTTTTTCAGTCCTTTTTTCTCACAATTTAAAAATAAAAAAAAAAACCAAAATCATAAAACTTCATCCTAAATATTTTTGTCAGTTAACAAAGTCAGGTATCAGACAGGTATTCAATCTTAAAATAACTTGTAAAGATGATTTTCCTTCTTCATTTGTTTTAATCTCTTTTTTTCAAGAAGTAAATTTTATTTTTAATTTGATTTTAAGATGAATTTTATTTAATGCTTCTTTTACGATTTTTTTTTTTTTTTTCAAGATTATTTTGAATAATAAAATTTTGGTTTTTCGTTTTAATTTGTAATGCCGTTCTTTAAAACCCATAATAAAAAATTACATAAAATATACGAATATATAAATAATTATTTTTGCTTACCACATAATTATTTTCAAATAAATTTTATACATTTTAATCCTTGACAATGACAATATTCGGCTACACAATCAATATAAATCTTTCTTTAATGATTTTTTACATTATATGTTTGAAACAGAAAAATTTTTTTGATCCTTTTAAATCATTTGTCTCCATTAGTTTGTACAGAAAAAAAAAATTAACAAAAAAAAAAAAAAATTTTTTTTCTGTTAAATTTAATTTCTTAACGATTTCATCAACAAAATATTTTATAATAGCTATCAGCAAAAAAAAAAAAAAAACTATGAAGAGAAAAAAAAGATTAATCAAAAAACTTGAGGAGAGAAGGAAAGAACATGAGGAAGTTCAAAATATAATGTGAAGTTACGTACATAGTATTGTGTGTACGTATACATATATGTATAAATGAAATTATGTGGTTATTATCAGAGATATTTAATTACATTAAAACATTTAATTTTCTAGTATTCTTTTTTTTTTTTCGTTTTATTTTTTAGCTCTATATATATAATTACTTATAATACTTAAAAAGGATTATAATGATGATGATTTGGTTCTATGTATTAATTTAGAATTATATAATTGAGATTTATTGAACCTTTAAGAAGACAATTATAACATTAAATAAAATTGAATGAATCGTTTCCATGGTAAAAATCACGAAATTTATTGAATTTTAAAAGAAAATAATTTTAAAATGAAAAAGAAAGATAATAGATATAGAATATGGTAATTTTATTTTAAAGATATTCTATGTGTAAAGATATTTTCTTAGCGATATCATAAGAAATTTAATTAGTTGCTTCTTCTTAATTTCTTTGAAATATTGAATTTAATTTAATTAATTTACTGTTGTTGTTTTTTTTTCTTCATATAAGAAGAAAGCTTTCACATTTTTAATTAAGTGTAATTTTATTGATGGTATTTGATAAATTAATTAAGAAATTTAATTAAAATTTAAGCAAAAAATTAAATATATAATCTTTGGTTTTTTTTTTTAAAGTGCAAAAAATATAATAAAGCTATTTTAAAATTGAAATAAAAATTAAATGAAATTCTGATAAGTTTTTGTACATAGTAAAAGAAGTAAAAATTAATTGATTTTTCATTATTATTCAATTTTAAAATAATTTCACTAATTATTTTTTAAAAGATATCAATAAGATATTATTTCTGATGTATTTTTATTTTCTTTTATTAACTTCGTTTGAGTAAAATATTGTAATAAAATGACATACATATATGTATTTTGAGATGAATATAATCATCTTATTCAGTTTTTACCTGACTATGACCACAAAATGAATTTATTTTCGTAATTTTGATATTTAATATACTATCATTCCTTTTACTCTTAATATATCTGACCTAGAATTTAATTTATTATACTACATTTCGGAAAATTATCGAATTTTCTTTCATATGAAGTAATTTCCACAGAATTAAATATACATACATATGTATGTAAATCCATAAGATATAGATCAAACAAAGAACTTATTTAATTGCATGTTTAGATACATTTTTCAAAGTACATATATACATTGTATATTGTATTCAGATTTTGTTATAAGACTGAAATTATAAAACACGATAACTAAATTGTATATTGAATGAATTTTGTGGTAAATTATAAATAAATTCTCCTAATATCTTATATAGTTGTAAAGTTTTAATATAATGTTACATACTATGGCTCTTTTCTTCTTTTTTTTTTTTTTCTAAAGTAATGAAAACAAAAAAAAAATTTTTTAAAATTCAAAAAAATACAAAATTTTTATTTTTTAACGCTTTTAAAACTTTCCTAACTCTTTTTTTTTCTATTCTATTGTTTATTTTCAGAAATATTATTCAAAATGTTTAAACAATTTAAAAACATCAGATAGCAGAAAAATATTGAAGAATAATTTCAATATATTGAATTCAGTAAATAATCATTATTGTATTATTACAAAAAATCAAATTTGACATTATAAACCTGGATTCTATACCTGTGATAAAAAAATATTCTCATCATACATCATCATCATCTACATCTTCTGTATTAGCAACGAAATCATCACCATTACAATTAACAACATCATTATCATCATCAGCATCATTGTCTCCTATTAAAACAAGAATGGCTAAACATCGTATTGGTACTGAATGGAAACAACCACCACGAATATCATATTTACCACGAAATACAAGTGTGGAAGGAGGTGGTGGTGGTGGTGTAGTAAGAAGAATAGGTAGTGGTGGTAGTGGTGGTGGTGTTGGTGGTGTTGGTGGTGTTGGTGGTGGTAGTGAAATTGTCGGATATGGTGGTAACAGTAATATTCCAGAAATGTTAATACTTGATGAATCTGAAACATTACTTGGTGAACAATATCAAAGTTTAATGATGAACAGTATATCATCACCATCAGAAAAGTTCCTGTCACCAAGTGCCACAATTGTTGAAATGGGTGGTGTTGCAGCAAGTCCAACATCACTTATGGCACCAATTCGTAAACAATTGATTACATCCTCACCAAAATTGAATATATCTGAACGCACATCATCAACGGGTGGTGGAACGTCACCTGTGCCAGGTATATTTTAATAAAACTATACACAAAAAAATAATAGTTGAATGTACGAGTATATAGCGTGGGTTTTTGTGTAGATTTTTTAAAAAAAATTCTATTTGATTATCAAAGGATATTGGAAAATTTTTGAAACCGAGTAAAACCTTTTTTTGTCAATAGTACAATTTTTTACAATAAAATGTTCAGACAATTCGAAAACACCTTGTGTAAAAAAGATGAATTGTATACATATTTGAAATTTTATCATTTCATTTTATTATTTCTGATTTTAGCTTCATATAAAAATGATATAACAATGCACATATGTTCACTATAGCATCATAATCTCATGTAACCATATTAGTACATACAATATATATTTAAATGCTCCTACATATAAAATAAAATTGTGTATCTACGACGTAGATTGGAACGAAAAAATAAAAATAGAAATAAAAATTCGTAATTGAAATTCATTAGAATATTTTAGATATATGTCTGTACATACCTATGTACATACTTAGATTATTAGAATATCTGTATTGTAACAGTTATTACTTTTATTCTTCCTCTTTTTTATTTTTTTTTATTACTAGGCCTTCTTCTACCTAGCGGACCAAATCATTTTAGTGAAGCGACAAGAAGTTTTGTCAAAGCACAACGACGTTATCATATGGGGGCGACATTTCAAGGACAAGTTTATAATTTTCTTGAAAGGCCAACAGGATGGAAATGTTTTATTTATCATATGACTGTGTAAGTATATTTTATATTATATATATACATATGTATGTAATAAAGACGAAAAAGGAAAATATGAATAATGTGTTTGTATGTGTGTGATGCAAACATTACAATATTGTTTTATATATTTTATTATTTTAAACTTTTTTGTTGTTGCATAGATAAATTTTTATTATCCATAAATATACCACTTTTTATATACTAAAAATACAAGGTATATCTAAGATGTAGGTATATATTGTTTTCTTTATGGTTTTTTCTTCATTTTATCGCGTTCATTCAAATTTTATTATATTTATGTAAATATTCTTATGTGCATATATTTTAATAGCTGATGTTTTTTTTTCTGTATTACAAAAAATATTTCAAGGTAGGTCGATAAAATTATATTTCAAACACAACTTTATACAAATATACAAATTTATATTGTGTATCTGTCATATTTCATTAAAAATATGTTTTTTTTTTTTTTTTTTTTTTTTTTTTTTAAATGATTTATAAAAACTCCACGTTACAATATTTGAACAAAAAAAAAAAAACTTTTGTGTCTTTATTTAATTTTTTTATTTTTTATTTTATTACTTTTTTTTTTTTCCCACTCAAATCAAAATTACTCATCAAAAATATCAACCGTAAAAATTACACCATCCTTCCTTTCTTCTCTCATTTTTTATATTTACAATAAAAATTTTAGTAGTATGGAACAAATAGATACAAGAAAAAATGGGGGAGGGTGGTTAAAGCATTCAAACATAAAAATAAAAAAAATAAAAAATAAAAATAAACTTCAACATAATTTTCGCATTATAATTCATTTATTTTATGATTGTTTTTGTTTATTAAGTAAATACGGTAATAATTGTTGAGAAAATTAAACAAAACAAAAAAACAAAAAAAATCATTATGTTTACTTATCATCGTCATCATCATTATCAGGCAGATTATGAATATTTGCAATTGCGTTTATGAGTTTTTTCTTTAGTCAATTTTTATTTATTAGCGGTTTTTTTATTTTATTAATGTTTAAAGGAGGATTAATTAGCATTTAGATATCGAAAGGTGTAAATGAAAAATTGTGGTTAACAATTAATTAGAATTTTTCATGCAATAAATAAAAATAAAAATTTAATTAATGATATTTTTTTTGAATAATTTTCATAGAAAACTTACGAAAAAAAAAAATCTAAATTAGAATACGGAAATTTTCAATTTAATGATTTGTAAAATTCTTAAAATTTAATTACATTATTGAAAAAATAATAAATTCAAAGAAAACTAAAATAAAATTATTTTTAATTGGTAACAATTTTTTTAATTACAAATTCCACTATAGAAAAAAAAATCCGATATTCCTCTTTTTTTAAATGAAAAAATACAATTCTTTACAATTTTCATTGTGTGTAGTTTTATTTATTATTCGGTAAATTAATTGGAATTTAAAAATAAATTGAACAGAAAATTGATTTAGAGAGGAAAATAAAAAAAAAAACCAACAAATCTATAAATAGCTTAGAAATTAAAAATAACGATTTTTTTGTTGTTGAGTAACAAATGTTTGAATTTCTGATTTTCAATTGTGATAAATAATATCCTTGAGATAAAGTAAGCTTTTAAAGTGGCCATTCATGTGCTCATGAATACGTTTTTATTCAAGCGTTTAAGAAAAGCTCTTAACAAAAGAAGTACATACATAAATATACATATGTATGTATTCTTATATAGTCTTGAAATCTTGATACCTGATGTACAACAATGATATCTTGTCTTTTCAAGAATGAAAAAAAAACTACTCTTATTGAAAATTAAATCTAAGATATAACATTATTACCATAATCCTTGAGAATCCTTGTCTCAAGTTTGTTGTCCACATAAAAATCCTGTTGCACGCTAATTGTTAGAAAAAGCTGTCAGCAAACATTTATAAAAGAGTATTCGCATTGTGGATTGTTTACTCTTCGTATCCTTTTAAGAGAATTCTCCTTTAAAAAGCTTCTTAATATAATATTTATTCCTTTTTTAATATTTTAAGCTTTTTCAAGTTTTCAAATTTTTTATTTTTGTGCTTATTTTGTGAAATGTATTAGAAAGTGCTCGCAATTTATTCTATTTCAATTTTCCAAATTTGTTTTTTTTTTTTTTTTTTTGTTTTTTTTTTTTTTTTTTGATTTACAACTTTTTTTTTATATTTCTGAAATCGCAGCTATCAAAAGAATTCTCAACAGTTGGTCGCCAGCTTGCTCTTCGTTTAGTTTAATATTTTGTGAAAATGTAGAAGAATTTTCACCAAATGTTTGTTGTAAGATTTGTTGTGTTTTATTTTTTTTTCCTTCTTTTATTGTTTTAATGTGTTTTTTTCTTTTCTTTGCTTTTTGTTTTTTTTTTTTGTGTGTAAATTGCCTATAACAATAAATAAGTCAATAAAATAAAAGTTAATTTGAATAAATGAAAAAAAAAAAAAAACAAAACGAAAAAAAAAAAATATAATATAGTGAACTGAAATAATGTCGTCGTAATAAAATATTTTTGATAAATAGAGAGAGAAAAAAATCATAAAATAAATAAAAAAAAGAAAAATAAAAATAAAATAATAAAAGTGTAAATGGGAAAATTTTGAAAATCGATGTGGAAAATATTTTTATTTTTTTACAAATTTTTTTTAGATGAAAATTCAGAAATTGATGCAACAAAAAAAAACGTGTGGTTTTTTATTCTTCTTTTGAAAAAGATTTTTTGTTTGAATAAATATTGAATTTTGCAGTGATTAGTTTTTTGCATTGTTTTCAATAATGCATTTTGAATTAATAATAAAGAGGATTTTTTTTTTTGTTAAATTTTTGTGAATAAAAATATTTTCAAAAATATGTAGAGAAAATCTAATTAAAAAAAATAATTAACGGAATAATAAATTAAGCAGAATTTTAAATAATAGCTTCATGTGATTGTTTTGTATTGTTTTTTTTTTTTATTCAATTGTTCTTTGTATTATGCATCTCTGATCAAAAAACAATTTTTTTGTGTTTATTTTCTGTGAAAAAAAAAATGAGAAAAATATTTTAGTTTATTAAAATATTTATAAAAAAAAAAAATTTATATTCATGGTAGACTTATTGAAAATAAAAAAAAGCACCGCTGTCGTTCATTCAATACATGAAAACTTTAAGTGAAAATTAATCTTTTAATATTTAAAATTTTTATAGTTTAAAATTGACACATGGTTCAAATAAAAATTTTTAATTTGATTATAAATAACTCCCACATGTAGAATAATCAGTTTTCAGTGAATTTAAATTTTATTTATTTTTTTTTTACAAAAATTTAAAAATACATATTACTATAAAAAATTTCGTCCTATCAAATAAAAAAAAAACTGTTTTTTTCTTTCTTCTTGTCTACTTTTTATTTACTCTCCACTAATTTATTTTGATTGAATTTATTATTCAATTTAGCAGAAAAAATAAACTTACCGTATAATTCGTTTAAATTTTACCTACCTGAAAAAAATGGCAACCAAAAATCAAATAAAAAAAAAAAAAAAAAAAAAAAAAAATCAAATTTCAAAGTAATCAATATTTGGTTTATACGTAAATTATTTGAAGTCATTTACGTACTTTTTCCCTTTCATTCAAATATTTAAATTTTTACACAATTTTACCTTCGAACTGTTTTCGTAAAAGTTGATTTTTCTTTTTTAGAGAAAACAAAAAAAAAAAAAAAAAGAAGCGGGAACTTTGTATATCAGAAAATATTATTTTTAGACATTTCAGGATCTTTGTTTTTCTTCTTTTTGTTCTTATAAAAAAAAACAAAAACCATTATTCTTGTACTGTGAAAAAAAAAGTCAGTCCTTTTCAATTTAACTTTCTTTTCTGATGAGTAATCAAAAACTCCAATAAAATTATTCGCATGTTTTATTTTATAGAAGTAATTGTATTTTATTACAAAAACTTATCCAATTAATTTACAAAAGAACAAAGTCTCAATTTAGTTTTCATTTTATATTCTAAAGTTTTTTTTTTTTTTTGCAGAATATTAATTTCATATTTCAAGTGTGTGTAATTTATAACATATTATAAAAATAAATTCTTAAATTTATGCTGGTTAATTAAATTTTTGTTTTTTAATTAAAAGTCATTTATTCAATATGATTTTCAATAGTAATCATTTTCCTATTGTGAAAAAAAAATGAAAAAATTAAATTAATATTTATTTTTTTTTTTTTTTTGAAAATTTCACATAAAATTAATTTTAAATTAAGGATAATGTGAAATTTTCTGGTTTATAAATTGTTTTCATGACGCATAAAATTTTTAATCTTTTAGTTGTTTGCCAAAAAAAAAACCTCATTTCGAACACATATTACTTTTGTAGTAGACTAAAAAAAAACATGGAAACGACATTCGATCAGACTGGGGGATTCAAACCCAAGACCATTGCCTTGCCGGGGCAATGTTCTATCAATTAAACTATCGGATGCCATGTCGCTTGCTGCTCTTAGTTACTACTTAATCATTGATGAAGAATACCCAAATCTCCTACACTTTTCTTTTTTTTAAAGTTACGAAAACTTAAGTTCTAAATCATTTTTTCTATTTGATCCGAAAAAATACAACTCATCATTTTTAGAATTTTTAACATTTTGTGTAAAAGGTTTTTATGTTATTTTTATTCTTTTCGTTTTTCTATAACAGTTTTGTATTTTAATATTCATCTAATTTGAATATGGAAATTAATTTTGATTCATAACAAAATGACTGTGTGATTATTAAAATCATATATTTTATGTAATATTTACACATATCATGAATTTTTGTTTTTTATTCTATAGTTTTTTGTTGTATTTTTTTGTTGTCCTGTATTTCACATTAATTACTTTAAAAATAAAATAAAAAAATAAAAGTAAAAAATAATAAAATGTATTAAATACAAATTTGTAATAATTTATACATTTTAACAAAATTTATGTATTTTTATTTTATTTTGTTTTTAAAAATTATTTTTTCATAAAATTGACAATATTTACTGGTGATATTATGGTGTTGTTTGTTTATAATAAATCATATTTTATAAAGGACATAGAACGTGTGTAGCATTTTATATGTGTATTTTCTGAATAAACAAAAGAATAATTTTACCATATAAAATATAAAAGAATAAATATGGTATAACGGAGTACTATAGTATTATATTTTGTTCATGCATTTTATTTGTGGTAATATTTTCATTTTGTTACCATCATCACCACATTGTAATATTACTAATTTTACAATGTACGGTTTATTGAATTTGAATAAAATAGAATTTTATTATTTATTGGTAGAAAGATATAAAATTTTTATTTTATTTGTTTATAAATAATATACGTACTTAAATGCACAATTTCATTTTTAATTGAATTTTATTCGATTGAAAAATGATTCTATCAATATTATTGCCATTGTACTTTATTTTAAATTCAATATAATTGAAAAAAAAAAGAAGAGTAGACAGATTGTGTTTCACATTACAAAAGAATAAAAGTATATACATATAGATCTTGTTTATGACTTAAAATATTGATTTTGTTTTCAATTGTTTCCCAGTATTGAAATATCTCTCAAGTTACATTATATTGCATACATATGTATATATTTTTTTAAATAGTATATATTTCTTAAAATAGAACATTTCTTATAAATAAAATTATTCAGAATGACAAATAAATGTCTAAAGAAATTTTATTTCTTCACAAATATTACTTTACATTAATATGTAAATGTATATTTATATAAGTAGGTATACGTAGGTATTTGTTAAATTTGATATTAAATGAAAAATATTATACATTATACAATTAAAGTAAAATGTTACCTAGGGATATGATTTGCATAGTTTTTTCATCATATGAATAATATGAATAACAATTTATTATAATTTACAGTAAATGTTATAAAATAATAAAATATTCAACTGAATAGTCATATATACACACATAACAGTAATGATTAAATGATAGAAATTAATTTATGATAATTATAAAATACGTTCAACGGAAATATTTAAAATATATACAAAAAAAAAAAAAAAAAAAAATTTTTTTTAAATAAAAAGGTCCTTTAAATAATTAGTTTATCGTATTAGAAACTTTATAAAGAGGATATAACAGAAATTTGAGATGACAAAAAAAGAGGTAATCAAGAAGAAATAAAGAAGGATTCATTACATCAAATTATCTGCTTAAAAATATTAATTAACTAATAAAAGCAAAACGTTTGATTTAAATTAAATTGCCAGCCATTATAAAAATGAGAGATTATTAAAAATTTTATTCAATTTTCGAAAAAATTAAATTATTTGAAATTAACTGTGAATGAATTTTCAAATTGTGCTAATGCAGTAATAAAACGTATACATATGAGAGATGTACAGAAATATGTATTCTCACACACATTCTACACAATTCTTTTTGAATTGAATTTTTTCAATTTTTTTTTTTTTTTTGACTTGTTTGATTTTTTTCTTCTATACATGAAAAGCTCTTCAAAAAAGATAAAAGAAAAAAACACACACCATATTCGTAACGTCTTGTAAATTTCTTGAAGCATTGCTCGGAGTATTGAAGAACTTGAAAATTACATCTTTCACAAATTCGTGCCAAAAATAACACAAATAAAAATATTAACTTTCCTTTTTTAATTTTTCCCTTATTTTTCTCATTGAGCACCCTTTCTAATGACTTCTTGTCCATTGTAGATAATTTAAAAGAAGCTAAAAAAAAACCCCGCAACATTACAACTCATTTTCTGACAAAATGTAATTTTTTTTTTTCATGTAAAGGTCACGAACCCTTTTTTAATTTTATTTTACTGTTTTGTTTTCTTCTTTTTCCAAGCAATTATATTCATCACCACCCTAAATTTATCCTTCTCTATTGTTACACAAAATAATATTCCTAATTACCTATACATAATTTTACAAAATAAAAAAAAAAAAAAAAAAAAAAAAAACATAATAAAAAAAACTAACCTTATGTTTAAGATATTCTTGAAGAAAATGTTATTTTTTCAAACATTCAAAATAAAGAATGAAACAAAAATTTTTATTCTTTTCATATTTTTTGCTTGTTAACGAAATACAACAAACTAAATATTACAAAGAATGTCGGAAAAACTCAATTTTTTTTTTCTTCTGTTATTTTATGAATAAAATAACCAAAGTGTATAACAGAAACACAAATATATTACACAACTACAAAATTTAAAAAAAAAAATTAATTTTTCTTCTTCTTTACAACTCATGATAATTTTTTTTTTGTTTTTTTTCTTCATTTTTTATTATTCTCTTTAATATTTTTTTAATTCTTCTTGAATGTATCTTTTCTTAACAAAAAAATAAAAAAAATAAATAAATAAATATAACAAAAGTAATAATGAAAGCTAACATTAATTTTATGAAATAAAAACTTAAAATTTATTTCATATTTTTCTTTTTACATACTATTTTACTTCAGCGCATATAAACTCTTCTTTTTTTTTTCTTTGTTAATTTCTCATCATTCCTTTAATTTGTTTTTTTTTTTTCTTGTAACATTAGTTTATAATGACATTCAGGAATTTTCCCGCAATCCCCTATCTATCAATCTAATATGTTTCATTTTTTTTTTTTCATATTTTCTTTAAAAAAAAAATAAAAAAAAATTCAAGGATTAATTACAAGGGAAAACATTATAACATTTTGTTTTTTTTTTTAATGTTGCATTTGTTTTCGTTGCATTTTGAAAATAATTTTTCAGTAAGGAGGTATACACGTATAACAAGAAATTTTTAGAATCGTTGAAAAAATAAAAAAAATTAAAATAAAGAATACTTTTTCAAATAAAGTATATGTTAACTGAATTTCATTGTTTTAGTTCTTGAAACTTTTACTTGTTCTTGTTTACTTATAATGAAATTTTAAGAAATTTAAAATTAAAATTAATAGCACACTAGCAAAAAAAAAAATAATAATTAAGAATAAATAATTCCCTGCAAAAAAAAAAATATTTAAGCTAAAAAAAAAAAAATACAGATTTTATTTCCGTATTAGAACACAGGAAAAATATTTTGAAATTCTAAAAAGTTTTTCATTTATTTTAACACAACGTGTCAAAGAATCATTTCAAATGAACATAATGAATTTATAAAAATTATTGTAAAGATAATTTTTCATATTTTTATCATTAAACAAAAAAAAAAAAGCAAAAAAAATAGGAAACACATTGAAGTATAAATGTTCATAAAAAGGATCAATACAACACAATCAAAAATTGATTATGTATTTCATAAAATACAATATGTCTCATATCATCAGAGCATTATCGTTAAATGCGGCTTGTTGTTTTTTTTTTCTTTTTTTGTTAAAAAATAAAAATAAAACAAGGACCATAAGTTCATATATTGTTGTAAGCCATTAAATCAATCTTTAAGCCTTTTCTGTCAAAAATTATGAAGGTGAAATGTTAAGCTTCCTGTCAATTCATGGAGAAAACGTATAAACACAAAGAATTTATAGGATTTGTGTCCGATGTTTACGTAGTTGCTATTTACGTATGTATATATGTACTCGTATATAATATTCTATGTTTCGTAGGATCATGTAGGATATATATTTGTAAAATGTAGTACAAATTCACTCTATGTCCTTTCTACTTTGGTCGATTCGATTTTATGTTATTATATATTGTATGTACATATGTTGTGTGTTATTATAAAGATTTTCATTTATAGTTGCTAGTAAATCTGTATACAAGCACTAATATACATATATTATGAATCATGAAATGGTAATCCTTTCATTATCGAAATATATATTTTATGTATATAAAATATATGGGCATATGAGTTATTCATTTCATTCATTCATCTATTCATTCATTTTTACATCATTTGAACAACAAAAGATCAACGGTGTTGTATTAAATAAGAAAAAAAAAATATGAGCAAACAGAAAAGTAAAACTTTATATCTGATATGTTACAAAAAATAGTTAAATCCTTTTCTACAAATAAATGTATGTGCATTGCAAAAAAAAAAAAAAAAGAAAAAATACATTTTATACTTTTTTTTTTATTTGAAAGGAAAATATAATTTTTAGCACATATGTACATACATTTTTTTATATAACATAAACTATATACATAAATAAATACATGTATGTGGTATGTAGATTTATACATACATATGTACTCTCAACTTCTTTGTATTTTATCAAATCAATAACATAAACGAAAGCTTCAAAAAAGGAAAATGAACATATAACATGTATTACATTATTTTAATCTTTTTTTTTTTTACATATCAAGGACGTTGAAAAAGAATTTTTTACTTCAAATGTAACTTTTTCATTTTCAAAAAAGAAATTATTTTAAATATGTAGGTACATATGTACATACATATTTTAAGTGAAATTTAGCATTAATTCTTTTGTTAAAAGGTTCTTGTTATTTGAAAAAAAAAAAAAAAGAAATTCAAATAATATTTTTTTAATGAGATCTTCAATAGTAAAACTTTTTTTTTGCACCAAATGTTAACACATTATATATATACAGTACATACTTTGCTTACACTCACATCCAATATATTTATTTCGTCTTAGATTTCTAAGTTATTAATAATCACGATTAAAATTAGAAAAGTAGAACGGTAGAAAGTCTTTCTTTCACTATAGCGTAGGTATATAGTACAGGTGCAAAGAGTAATTATGTTTAAAAAAAAAAATATTCATTTTATTTAAAATTATTTTCGAACAGTCAAAAATTTTATGACAAATAATATTGACGATGAAAATAAAATCAAAATTAAATTATTATTTTCAATTTTTTTTTTTATAATAATGCGACTTATGAAAATTGTTTTTATTTATCTTTTTTTTTTCTTTCCTTTTAAGATAATAAAAAAAAAAATTGTGACAATTTAAAAAAGACTTATCACATCAAATTCAAATTAATATAAAAAAAAAAGTAACAACAACAAACATTTAAGATTAAATTTTCGAAATGATTTTCAAAAAGGATTTAAAATGTTATGTGGTTATATTGTATGTACATATATGCATATACAGGTATATGGTATATCCTTATACAAGAAAAATATAAAAATGAAAAGAAAATATATATTATATTTAAATATTCTTCTTCTTGTTGTTATTCTTTAACATTTTTTATTCTTGTATTTTCTTTTCTTTTTATACATCTATTTGCTTGATATCTACCACCTACACAAACAAAAATAAAAACTTTTTTTTTTTACACAGGTACAAAGAAAAGTGATAATCGTTGTGTGTTTTCTCACATCAATAGTAAAAACAGAAAAAAAATAAAAATAAACATATGAAAGAGTTATCCTTTTATTTCTAGAACAATATTTTTTTATTCTTGTTTTTTTTTTTTGTATTTCTTTTAGTAGAAATACATAACATGTACGACGTATGTATTACCTATATACATATGTATAGTATATACGTATGTTTTATTCAATGATTGTACCCTCATTTTATAAGTTTTAATTTTCTTTCAAACGTTTGAAAATTTTCATATATAGCTATTTTTTTTTTTTTGTCATTTGTAAGAAGAAGAAGAAGAAGAAAAAAAAAAATGCAAAATAAAATGGTGAAATAAGAAGGATAAGTTTTTTTTGTTTGTTAATAGAAAGTTAGTTGATTTTATATTTTTTTGTCATAGGTACACATTAAAAAAAAGAAAAAAAACAATAATAAAAATAAAAACTTAAAGGTTCATAAGTACGTATTTTGTGTATTCTTATAATGTTAGTATAGTATAAGAAATTTTGAATTGAGAAAGTTTTTTTCCCACCTGTTTTATTGTTGTTGTTGTTATTCTTATAAAAGAGTTTTGTGGTATCTAAACAAAGTATCTATATAATCTATAAAAAATAGATTGTTCTATTGTTTTTACCTCATTTCGATTTTTTTTTCTTTTTTAATGTTTTTTTCTTTTATTTGATGTTTTTTTTTATTTTTTATTCTTTTTTATAGTGACAATTTATTGTTTTATGAACTAAAATACTTTTTTGATTGGTTTTTGCATTATTAAGAATTGAATTGTTAAAACTTTTATGTATAAATTTTTAGTATTTAACTTTTTAATGACGTAAAATGAAAAATTGAAAATTGTTTTTTTTTTTGTGTATTCGTTAATAGCATTACATTATAACTATATCACATATGAAATATTTAGATTTTCATATCCTTCGGAACTACTTTAAAGACTATCTTTTTTCATGATTTAACGTTTTTTTAACTTTTTTTTTTCTATAAATATCTTTGAACTTTTGCATACTTTAAATATAAAAAAAAAAAAAAACTTTCCAGCAATTCATATCCTACGAAGTCATTCCGTGTTATATACCTATAACTCTTAAGAATATGGTACGACGTTTATTCAATGCAAACGTTCATATCACATTGTATTTGTTGTACATCTTTATAGTTTACCTTTCTAACATACATATCTGCATTTTAATACAAATTAATTCATAAGTATCTCTGACATTAACTTGATTTATTTAAAACGACCTTTCTATATCCAATTTAATAAATATTATCTATGCAAAATGAAAATTATTTTCCAAATATAGTACTAAATGTGTATCTATACTTTATGTACTACATACCTATGTATTATACTCTTGAGAATTTTAAAGTATACTTTTAAGTTTACTGACTGCAAAATTTCTATTTTTTTTGTATATTTTTTTTTTTTTTTTAATTTAAAAATTTTATCATGTAGACTTCAGAATATTTAAAACAGAAAATAATTATATATATACGTAATTTTCATAAATTTAAGATAGTAGCATGAGAAAGCTACTTTCAAGAAAAATTTGGTTAATGAACTTTAAATTATTTAAATAAATGAAAACCTGTCAAATTGTTAAAAATTATGCTTTAGCTTGTTATACCTGCAAAAGTAAAAAAAAATTGCAGAAAATATTTTCTTCTGCACAAACTTTGTATGTATCTAACAACAACAACAACCAAAAAACAAAAATGAACAGTAGTATAATTGCATTTCGCGAGAAAATAAAATTTATTAAGTCAATTTAAAAGAAAAACTCTAACTTTCATGAAATAAAATTAAAATAAAGAAAATATGAAAAAGAGAAATAATGAAAGAAAAAAAGATACAAGAAAGTAAATTTTAGATATTCAAAATTTAATTAAAAGAAAAAAAGTTTACTTTAGAAATTATCCTTATTTAAAAAAAAAATTTTTTTTTTTTTAATATATCTTTTTAATTAAGAAAAAAGTTAAAGATTTACATTTCTGATGCTGAAGTTCTCGAGATCGAATCCGCCTAAGTTCACTCAGCTTTGAATGAGTAAATACCAATTCATTTGAGTTGGGTATAAGTGTTCGGTACTGGAGTAGTTTGGTGACTCTGTTTACTAACCATAAGCAAGTCCATGAAACCAACTACAAAAAAATATCAGTACCAGCCCTATCATACGAATAAATTCGATCTCTACCAACGAATTTAGTGGTTCGCATTTCACTTTAAACTGTAGGTGCATGTATGACAGAAATACCGTCACAAAACCCTATTAGAGAAGCCAAGGCTCTTGATGGGTTTTAGCGTCATGGAGTTAGTTAGTTAGTTTTTTTTTTGTTTTTCCTTTCGATTAAGTATTTTTCCCAAATAATTTCATCTTAATAATGGCAATGTTTTTTTTTTCAAATTTTACGTCTTTTAGGGTGCCTCATTTTTCTTTTTCAAATAAAAATTTCGAGTATGAAATTTTCACAAAAAAAAAAAAAAAAAAAAAAAAAAAAAATTTCATTTTATTTTATTTTGAATATAATTTATGTATTCTGTTAGTCCTTTTACCTTTCTATTACTTTATCCATCAAATTATTCAGAAATGTTGTGACACCTTAACATTTCAAATGAAACTTTCTCTTATAAGCTTATTTCCTTCGTTTTTTTTTTCTTTTAAGTTTTTTGTTTTTATTTTTGATACATGCTCTAAATGATCTTTAAATTAAAATAACATATAATCTTCATCTTGAAAGTAGGTAGATTATTTATATACTATGTATATTTTATCTTTTTAATATATATATGAAATGTGAAAATTGAAAAGGAACAACTTAATATATTAAATTGACTTTTTTTTTTTGGCAAAAAAAAAAAAAAAACAACAACAACAAAAAACAAATGTAAAAATATGTCTAATATGAGTTCAAACCGACAAACATTGAATGTTTCTGTAAAATTTCATAAATTCAAGAAATTCTTGTTTTATTTTTTTTTTATCTGATATGAATTTTGTTTTTATTTGAAATTTATAAGAAAGATAAGAAGGAAATTAAAAAAATATATATTCAATTATTTATTTATAAAAAAAAAAAAACAAACAAAAAACATGATTCATATTTATTTCTTATATGTATACAATATTTAATTTCAAAAGAAATTTTATGAAAATTTTTTATAAATTATTCAAAAAGAAAAATTTATATTATTCACATCATAATAATATAAAATTTGTAATTAACATTTTTTTTTAAGGAACTTATCTTATGTATTATGTGAAATGGAATTTTATTTTTTTTTTGTTTTCTTTTTAAACTTGATGGTAATATTTAACGAACAAAAAAAAAAAAAAAAATGATAAAGATAAGACACACATAATAAATTTTATAAAAAAATATATATACATATATGTATATTCAATTTCTGGCGTACCAAAAAAGAAATATGAAAGTGAAAAGTTTTATTCAAGTGAAAAGTGAAAATACGATGTGAGCGGAAAATTAAAAAAAAAAAAAAAAAGATAGAGAAAAAGGAAAAAAAAATTATTGGAAAAAATCAACATTGTGATAAAACTATTATTAAAAACAAAACAAAATGTAACGAAAAATTTATAAAAAAAAAAAGTAAAAATAAAAGCAATAACGGTAACCTGAACTTCGAATCTATATTATTAATTTTTTTGTTTTTTCATATTTAACGTAAGAACTTTTTGTTTTTCTAAATTAAAATAAAAACTAATTAATAAAAAATTAAATTTAAGACAACAATCCTCTGCGATTCTTAACTGTTTCTGTGATATACTGCTAACTTTGTTTTTTTTGTTTTTTTAAATAAATATAACTACGAAAAATGTTGAATTTTAAAATTAATAGATTTTAGAAAATTATCTTAAGTAACCTAGAAAAAAAAAATAAACTGTTTATGTGTATTTGTATTTAAACTACCAAAGCTTTAGTAAAAAAAAAAAACTATAATAAATAATTAATAAAATTTAAAAACTTAAAAAAATAATTTTTTTGTCAAATTATTAACATAACATTTTAATAAATACTACTTATTTCGAACTTTGGGTCCAAAGCAAAAATATTCAAAAAGTGTAAAATTTGAATTGTAACAAACTCAAAAAATATAAAAGTGATTAATTATCGTGAATAAATAATTAAAAACAAAGTGTTTAAAATTTTATCTAAAAATCATCAAAATTCAACAATCATAATCATGGAAACGATAAAAAATATTCAAATTATTTCAAAATCTTTAAAAAATGATAAAAGATGATAGTCCAATGATAATATTGACTACACAAACCAAATGCTGTCGGTTTTGCTTAGTGCAACAACGACAGCCATGAATAGAGGAGAGCAAGAGACTCTGTTCAGGCAGTCAAACAATTTACGGTTGCAACACGAAGAGGCAAAAATTGTCGCTCGTCAACCACGTCTTCAATATTTATCGGCAGCAACAGCATTAACAATGCCCTCAAGATCACCCTCACCAACTCCCACCGCTACTGGAGTTGGTGGTGTGGTTTCTAGTGGGAAAGGTGGTTTCATAAGTAGTGGTCGTCATCGTTATTATTCCTACGGTAATATACATCAAATAACATCTACGAGTAGTAACCTTCAATTGCAAGCATCAAATTCACGATCATTCGGTGAAGATCGTCCACTTGCCCAAGAATATTGTGATGATCTTGTTTTATCTGTCCTTAAGACACCTCTTAAAAATACATCAACTTCTACAACAGCACAAACTGCATCATCATCAAGTACACATCATTTATGTGCTTACACAAAATTACAAGGTTCCGAAGATGAACTCATTGATGACATTGAATCAGCAAAAATAACTAACACAGATTTGGAAACATTGAAATCACCTTTCAATTTTTTACGACGTTTTCGTCAAAGTCGTAGCGGATCACGTTGTGAACAACCACCTCTTCGACGAACACCAACTCCTCGACGACGTAGAAGTCGTGGAAGAACAAAATCTCAAACAGAGGTACTTGAAAGTGTTTCACATGAAAGGGAAGGTACTATATAGAAAAAGTTTTTAAAAACAAAAGATTCGTCTCAAAATTCATTTTAGAATGAAAAAAAAATTGAGCAAACGTGTTAATTTACTTTCAGATGAAATGACAACTGATGTAGGTGATCCTACAATTCAGGAGAGCTCACCTACTCCAGCAGGAATTCCAGATCCATATTATCCTATTGCACTGCCTATTGATCAGGCATTTAAAGCAAAATACGTTTTCCATCATCGACGTGGAAAAACATTTCAAGAGAAATGTTATGTATTTTTAGAACATCCTGTTGGATGGATATGTTTTATCTATCATTTTACAGTGTGAGTTTTATAAATGATGACGGAACATCTTAAGTATAAATTAAATGACCCACTTTTTATTTCATTTTCCTTATTAACTGTATATGTACAATGTATTTCAAAATATTTCCAAGGTATTTGATTATAAAAATTTATTGTGTAAGAAAAATACAAGACACGCGAATGCATAATGCAAATAAATTAAGAACATACATACATATAACAATACTCTACCTTGAGGTAATCCCAGGTTTCTAACCTTCTTTTCATTCTTTTCAGCTAACTAATCTAGATTAACAGTTTTTTTTTTTACATTGTATAGGTAGTTATTTTTTTATAGGTTATGTGGCATTAAGTGGTGCTTGTAATAATGAAGATGGTCATGTACGATTTTTAATTTTCCGATTTCATTAAATCCGAATTTTTCATATGAAATTTATAACCTTATTCTTATAATAATTCCATAGTAACACAAAATACACATTATATTTATAAAAATATTTTAATAATAATGAATATAAGAAAAATACAATGATTGCATGTTTTACGGTCATTTTCCATGCAATATCGATTGCATATGTATGTATGTATGTATATGTTTAAGTATATTACGTATGTATTGCATATTATCAGTTATAGTAAAAAATATAGCTGCAGTCAAGACTATTAGGTGTCTTGATTAAATCAACATGAATACATAATTGATATTTCTAACGTTATAAATAAGCAAAAATTATATTTTCACCCACTCACACATATGTACATAAACATATTTAAACTATACAGAAAAAAACAAGGATAATTTTGTACTACTGATAACCTCGAATTAATTGTCATATGTGTGTATGCAATATTCGGATTATAATTTATTCACTAATACGACACATGGAATAAATGAAAGTCCATTAAGGGTTTAAGCAAAAACAAAAAAAAATAAATCGAATTTCTTATTCTCTTTAAATTTTTTAAAACCCTCTCTGTGGTTCCATCACATAAGTAAATAATTAAATAAAATATTTTAAAAAGTCCTGTCTGTTAAAAGTAATTTAATTTTGAATTTGAAGCATTTGAAGGTTATATATTATGTATATAATCATTTTTTATTGGAATTTATGAAAACAGGATATTTAGTTTTATTGAAAATTCTAAAATTTACCACAAAATTTTGATGGGTTTTTCGTTGTTTTTTTTTTACAAACTAAAACTAGACTAAAGTGGTAATGTGGTTAATCGTTTAATAATGTTTAATAATATTCAAGGTCATAGAATGTATCCTTTTTGGAATAAATAAAATTTGAAATTTTATTTTTCGTCCTTTTTGTGTTTTTATTTTTGTTTTATTTTCAATTTTACATTTTGACTGATATATTGTAATCTTGTTTTTCCTGTCCTGTATTTCATATTTAGACATTCAACATTTAAAATGGAATTTTCTAAAAATACACCTAACAAAATAATTATATAATTTTTTTGTTGTTGTTCAAAATCCCAAAAGTATATTCAAACGGAAGTTAAAAATTTATTCAAAATTCCGGAAGTCAGTAATAAATAATCCAAAATTCTATATTACATTCTTCGTTGTGTTTTGAAATATTATAATTTTAGAAAATAAAAGAAAATTGTTAAAATTGAAAAAAAAGAGAGGTTTTCCCATAAAACGTGTCAAAAATATAAAAAAAAATGACCCATAAATATTCTTCGTGTTACCTTGAATTAAAAATGAATTTTAAAAAAAAAAAACCAAGTCACTTTTAACTTATGATCTTTATGACTTTATTAAATTGTACAAAAAGTATACGTTTTAGCATAATCAAATATTTTCTTATTCTTAATATCCGAATATTAATAAAATGAAAAATAATCATATAAAAAATATATATCCTTTTATTTTTGTTCTCAATTAATTTTAATTTATTCACAACAATAAACAATAATAAAATACATAAAACAAAAGGATTATATAGGGATTTATTAAAATTTCATACTAAATTTTCATTTATTATTCATATTTATGATATTGTTATTGAAAATTTTTTTTATAATCTGAAAAGAAAAAAAGTGAAAAATTAATATTTAATAATAATAGCAGACAAAACAAAAAATCTAACAACAATAATAATAATAAAAAAAACAACTTTACCTTGAAGAATAATATGTATACAAAATCTCATATACATATACATAATTTAATCAATTCAAAATCATACACCTACATGACGTGCCCTAATGACCAGCAGTTTTTTTTTTTTTTCATTTTTCCACAACCGGAGCTCCTGTATATCCAGGATTTTATAACGTTTGAAAAAACGTAGGAACAACAAAAATTAAATTCGAAAACAAGATTATATTGGAAGTATTCACTACATACACAGAACTGCCACGAATCTCGAATTATATATGTACATGAAATCAATTAACTGTTGTAGTAACTGAAAACAGAAAAAACGACATTCGACTCGGCCGGGAATCGAACCACGAAACCTTTACGTTGCCGGGGTAATGCTCTTAAACCATTGAGCTACCGAGTACCGAATGTCGCTTGCTGTTCTCAGTTACCACCTAATCATTGATAAAGAATACTCAAACCTCGTCCACTGTACAACTCGAGGAAATGTATTTGACAAGCTTGAGATAAAAAAGAAAATAAATCTTTATTATCTCATTAAAAAAAGGGGAAGTATAATATTCTACCTATCTACTCCTTCCAATAATAGGATTCCAAAAAAGTGAATTACAGACATTTTTTTCAATATTGTAGCTTCAAAACTTTTTTTTAACTCAACGAACATTTATGAAAATATCCTTGCAAGAAAAATGTTACATCTACAGGTCTACCCGGTTATTTTTATATTTGATTTTCCATATTTTATCCTAGATATTTTTGTTGATTTTTTTGTGATGCATATGAATAATTTAATAATATGAAACTTTAGCTTTATGAATGAATCCCAATACAATTTTAATTTTTCATTATTTCTAACCTTTTTTTTATTTTTCTTTCTCTTTATTTTCTCTTTTTTTTTCTGTTTTTATTTACAGATTTTTATTAGTCCTAGTTTGTCTAATATTCAGTGTTTTATCAACGATTGATCAATACAGCGATTTTGCAAATGAAACATTATTTTGGATGGAAATATGTTTAGTTGTATTTTTTGGTGTTGAATATATGGTACGTTTATGGTCAGCAGGATGCCGTTCAAAATATATGGGATTTTGTGGACGATTACGTTTCATAAGAAAACCAATTTGTATAATAGGTAAGTGAAAGAAAGCAAAAAAAAAAAAAAAAAAATTCAAATTAAATCGACTTTTAATCAATTAAACTGGGAAAAAAAAATTTTTTTTTTTTCTTCTCAAAATAATTTTAAATAACAGTTATGAACGTATGCCAGAAAAATAAATACAAAGACAAAATAGAATTGATATTGATTTTAACATTAAATTATTTTGAATAAATTTTTAATTTATTCACACGATATACATATAATTGCTTCTATGTATAACACTTTAACCCTTTTATATTGAATTTATTTTTAAAATATTTTCAACAACAAATACCAACGTTATTCTATGTCTTTTTTTCCTTCATTTAACTGTAACACAAAATGAGTTGCACAACAATGAAAATATTAAATAAATTCATGAAACAGTAAAAACTATAAATTTTTTTTTTAAAAAAAACTTTGCTAACAAAGAACTAAATTGCAGAACAAAAAATTCCTTTGATTTTAATTACTTGATAGAAAATTAAAGGGTTGATAAATAAATAATATCATAAATAAAATTTATTTTAAATTCAATAAAAACAAATGTCAAAGTCAATATATAAATAAACTATTGAAGAAGTAAATTGAAAAATAATTTTATTATGTACATATGTATGTATAATGTGTAGGAGTATCCATTGTATTTATGCAAATTTAAAAGGATAACATTAAAATAATCATTTTGGTATTTTTGCATTTATTTTATTTTCATATTTTCTGTGTTTTCTAGATTTAATTGTAGTTGTAGCGTCAATGGTTGTATTGTCTGTGGGCTCAAATGGTCAAGTATTTGCCACAAGTGCAATACGTGGAATACGTTTCCTTCAGATTCTTCGAATGTTACATGTTGATAGACAAGGTGGTACATGGAGGCTATTAGGATCTGTGGTATTCATTCACAGACAAGTATGTTGAAAATATTTTCTCACATTAAATACGATACATTCAAATAGAAAAAAAAATATATTATTAATTTTTTTATTTTTTTTTTTCATCCTTTTTTTTTTTTTGTAGGAGCTAATTACTACCTTGTACATCGGATTCTTAGGACTTATTTTCAGTTCATATTTTGTGTATTTAGCTGAAAAAGATGTTGTTGGTCCGAATGGTAAAAATGATTTTGGAAGTTATGCTGATGCATTATGGTGGGGTGTAATTACCGTTACAACAATTGGTTATGGTGATACAGTACCACAAACATGGATGGGAAAAATTGTTGCATCATGTTTCAGTGTATTCGCTATATCATTTTTTGCATTACCAGCTGTACGTTTTGTTTATTATTTTCGATTAAGGAACATTTTTTTTTTTTTTTTCTATTTTAATTTATATAATTTTCTTGAAAATGTTATTTTATATAGGGTATCCTGGGTAGTGGATTCGCTTTAAAAGTTCAACAAAAACAACGTCAAAAACATTTCAATCGACAAATACCAGCTGCTGCTATGCTTATACAATGCCTGTGGCGTTGTTATGCAGCTGATAAAAGTTTTAATAGTGAAGCAACATGGTTAATGCATGTTAAAGATGATAATCATTCATCATCGCATAATAATTCAAGCAATGTTCTACCAACACAATTAGGAAAGGTGGGTGAAAAATAATTTTCCATACTTTTTTAATTTATTATTTTTTTTATTTGTTAAACAATTTTATGTTGTTATTTAAAAAAAAAATGATGAACGCATTTTATAACAGTACAATTAAAAAAAAAAAAAATACGAAAAATTATATATGTGTACAATCTGGATACATACTTGCATGATGTATCTGTATCATTTTTTATTTATTTTTCTGTCCAACAATGAATTGTTAATTCATGTGTTTTTTTTATTTGACTTCATTGTTTTGATTTTTAATTAAAAGCTTTCATTTAATTCACTTTTTTTCAATTTAGTAAATATTTAACGTTTTTAATTTAATTTTAAAAATTTCTCCACTAAATTTAGATGCTATTTTTGACATTAAATAAAATGCTAATTCTTTGATTTTTTTTTTTCAAATTTTGCTTAATATCATATTTCCCCTAGCTGGTTTTATAATTTTTGTTATTTT
The DNA here is from genome assembly GCA_939192795.1 of Bombylius discolor. Lineage (NCBI taxonomy): Eukaryota > Metazoa > Arthropoda > Insecta > Diptera > Bombyliidae > Bombylius > Bombylius discolor. The sequence goes on along the minus strand of OW584241.1, from coordinate 11,426,980 downwards.
ATTTAAAACGCTTTGAATGTGCATGCTTTCATGTCATTCATTTACTTTTCATCTAAGAAAACAAACACATTTCTTCCTACACCACATTTTTCCCACCAGCAAAATTTTTCAAATTTTTTTTCCAACAAAAGAAAAAAATTTTTTTAATTTTGAGCATTCTTATAAAATTCACAATTTTTAAACAAATTTTCTACTTTAAAATTCTCAATTTAGCAATAAAATTTCAAAAGCTAAGTAGTACAAAATTTTTAAATTTGTCTTTTTCACCTCTAAATCACATCAAGTAGGAAATTCTTGCAAAATTTTTCGAAAATCTCTTTTTTTTTCACTAGCAAATTGTACAAATGCATTGTAAAAGCTTCATTTTAATATTGAATACCACTTTAACTTAATTTTTTTTCGTGGAATATTTTTTCGAAAAATATCGGAAGAAAAACAGAAGAAATAGAAAAAAAAAATAATCCTTCCAAAGTTCATCCGTTCCTTTTATTCCTAGTATCATTCAGAAGATCACGAATCAATGTCGCTTTGATGTGTTCAATGTGTTGTTGTTCTCTTCCCTTTTTTTTTTCTTTTGTTGTTGCCTTTGCAATTGTGATACATTCGCATCAGACCCTAATGGTACAGGTTGCAAAACGTGGTGCAAGTGTCCTGAAAAGACGAAAATCTCGAAATCGAATGGAAGCAAGTAGCGCAAATCAACAGCAACAACAAACACAAACAGCGACCAGTGGGAACAATGAAGGAGCAGCAGCAGGAACAGGAAATGGATCAACGACAGATAATGCTGTACACGGAGAAGGAAGTACAACTCAACAGCAATCACAACAAAGTAACACTGGTAAAACAGAATCTGATACGGATGTTGTTTTTTATTCCGAAGAGCCTCGACCAGGTAGCCAAAGTAATAATGTCTAAAATTTTGTAAAGAATTTCAAAATAAAAATATATTTCACTTTATTTAGGCACTCCAAGAACACGAAAAACTGAAAACACTTCTTCTACAGCCAGAGGGCCATTCATTAGTCAAAATAGTTCCATTACAGAGGCACCTAGCGATGATGTGGAACCTGAGCAAGAGGCAGATGAAGAACCAGAACCAGCACGAGTAACCACGTAAGTCGTATTCATTGAACATTTGTCATAAGTAGTTTTGTCCTTCATCTTATTTTTATTTTTTTTTTTTCAACGTGAATTAGTTTAACTGAAGCTCATCGTAATGCGATACGGGCAATACGTAAAATCAAGTATTTTGTAGCGCGGCGAAAATTTCAACAAGCACGAAAACCGTATGATGTTAGGGATGTAATTGAACAATACTCACAAGGACATCTTAACATGATGGTGCGAATTAAAGTAAGCCATTTCATACAATTTTCTTCTTTTTTTTTTTTATTCATAAAAGTAGACCAGGCATACATACATATTTTGTTTGTTGTTGTTTTTATTAAAATCCTACCAGGAATTACAACGAAGACTTGATCAAACTCTTGGTAAACCAGGAAGTTATTTAGCAGGTATCGATCGTGTAGGAAATGTAAAACCTATGACAGTTGGTGCTCGTTTATATCGTGTCGAACAACAATTATCTGTGATGGATAAAAAAATGGATCATATTATGCATGCAATTAGTACAATCGTTCATCAGCGAGCGATTAATCAAATACAAAATCAACCGTTAATAATGACAACAACAAGTAGTGCCGATTATGGCGGTAACAGTACTGGTGATATTTGTCAGCTTTCATTGCAACTTCCTTCGACAAGTCCTTCACCAATGCCGTCACCAGCATCACGTCAACATGACGTGTAAATTTTTTATAAAATATAACCTAAAAGACAAATTTATATATAAAAAAAAAAAATAGTGTGCTTTTAGAATATTCTGCGTTTTTTTTTTTTTAAATAAGAGAAAAATACTCGTACAATAATAAAAACTACCAACTATACCTACGAATTGATAAATTTTACGAAAATATAAAATATACTTTTTAGAATACAAAACTATACATTTAGTTGCTTTTTAATAAATTAATATTAATTAAATCAAGAAACGAATAAATTGCTTCTTTTCAAGCAAAATATTTATAACGAATTTTATTTGATTTTTTTTTTTAATTAATTAGGAGTAATTAATAAAAGAAAATTTAAAATATTTATAGTATGATAAAAATTAATTTCTAATTTTGCGAAATATTTTGTTTTTGTTGTTTTTTTTTTTTTTTTTTTTTTTAAATTAAAAGGAACTGTTATATTGTTCCTCTTTTGTAATGTGTACAACACATGCGCATAAATATAAATCTTTTACATTATTATTATTATTATTATTAATGTTTTAGAGATTAATAAAATTAAGAGTAATTATAAAAAAAAAAATAAATAAATAAATTTTAAATAATTAAGTATTTTTAAAATATAAGTAGAAACTAAAATTCTCAACGGTCTGCGGTAGTTTGTAGACAAATAAATTTATTTTTTCAATTTATACTAATAATTCATTTTTGTAGTACAAAATTTAAAAAAAAAAAAATAAATAAATAATTTTTTTATTATCTTACTTCAGGCAAAGATAAAGAATTATTTTAATTCTCTACTGTTTCATGCTTCAGGATTGTTTTTATTATTTTTTTTTTCTGTTAAATTATTTAAAAAAAAAAACAATCTCTTATCATCTTCGTTTTGTAATTTTAAATTAAAAAAAAAAAAAAAGAAGATAAAAGTAAATAAATTAAAAAGCTTTAAACGAATACTTTTTTTTCCAAATTGTTATTTTTATTTTCAAAAGTTAAAATACAAAAAATACATTAATAAAAAAAAAATACAAAACATGCGGGTGTTATGCAAATACTTTGTGTATTGTGTACCAAAGAAAAAAAAAAATATAAGAAAATAAAAGTTTTAAATGTTAGCAATATAACAGAACTCATGAAATATATTATATTGCATGAGCGATATTTATTAATGAAAACTTTGAAAGCAAAAAAAACAAAAAAAATTTGTAAATACCAAAAATTCAGGCTTTAAAGATAACAAAAAATTTTTAATTTTTATTTCTAAAATAGAATATTGGCATTCTAAGTGCATATTTTTTGATTAAAATAATTTGAAAATATTCAAAAAAATTTTCCAATTATACCAGAAGATACTTTAGGATTCTTAAAAATATTTCGAATCTTGTAAATGAACAGTAATTTTTCGCTTGTGCAAACTTCAAATAATATTTAACAAAAAAAAACTAATTACTTGACTATTTAGTGATCCTAGATTTTTGTGTAGTATATGAAAATTAGTATTGGTTCAATGGACCAATTTATACAATTATTCACACATTTACAAATAAAGGACAATTACTTTTTTTTTTTTTTTTTTAATTATAAAAAAATTTGAAAAGAAGAAAATTTATCAAAATTTTTATTTTCAATAATTAAATTACCTATAATTTCTTAATTAATGATAAAATTAGATTATCTTTTCTGTGATATTTGTATAATTAGGATTGAATAAAAAAAAATATATATATATATACATATGATATATCTTTTTCGATAATCACAGAAAATTTTCAAAATTAATTAAAATGACAACAAAAAAAAAATAAATAAACACCAAATTGAAATTTAGTTTTTTTTTTTTGTTTTGATTTTATTTTTAACTTTTAATTCTAACTTTTAAAAAAAAATTTTATTCTAAAAAAAATGAAAAGTTGAATTCGAATGTCTTCTAGTGATGATTTTAACTGTGAAAATTTGGAAATCATTTTTCTGAAATAAAAAAAAAAAAAAAATAGAAAAATAAAAAAAAATATATAGATTTTTGAAAAATCGTTATAAATATGAATAAATTTTAAATATTAATTAAATTTAAGAAATTCCAGAGGAAAATTATAAATAAATTCAAATGTAATGTTCTATGGTTTAGGACTTTTTTGGTTTTTTTGTTGAACGAAAAATGAAATTATTTCTTAGATTTTTATTTATTCGATTAAAAAAAAAAATGATAAATTAGACAGTATCTATCTGTGAATATATATTAAAAATCATTAAAAAAAAATTTCCATGTAAATTAGGTGATATATAAATTTAATAAACAAAAGAAGAAGAAAATAATGAATTAAAATTAATTATATAGAGTTATAACCGTAGTAAATAAACATCGATTTTATTTATCTGTTCGTTTGTTAAGTTTTGTTTGTTTTTTTTTTTAATCCTTTTGAAAAATAAATTACATCAATTGAATCGTTCAACAAAACCTAACTATATAGGTACAGAAAATTTTTTTGAAATTATTATATAAAATATTAAATTTATAAAATTACTAATTAATTTACAGTTATTTATTAATGGAAAAAAATATCGACCATAGTATTTGAATTTTCTCAATATCGAATTTATCACTATATAAACAACAACAAAAAAAATATATCTAACATATAATATTACAAAAAAAAAAAATTTCAACGGTATTTAAAATTGGACCAATAAAACAATTAATGTATAAATATATATTTTAATGAAAATATTCTGATTTACAAGAACATATCTTACTTTCTGATAAAAGGATATCAACAAAAAAAATAAAATTAATTCAGATACAAAAAAAAAGTACTACTGATTTTTTTTTTTTGTGGAATGTTGAATTAAAAATATCCTTTGTATTAAAAGTTTTTTTTTTCGGTTCTGTATTTCATTTAATTAGAAACAATTAATTAAGTATTTTGAATGTACCAAGAAAATGACATCATGAATATAAAAACGAAAAAATTTCGAATTCTAAAATGAATTTTTCACATTTTTTCGATAAAAATATTTAAATATACTTTTTTTTTTTTTTTCATAAACAACTTATTAATTTATTTTAATTATCTTTTTGTCTAACGTTTTGCTAGTTTAGTAATTAGAAAAAAAAATACAATTCACAATGTAAAAGTTCATATAAATTTGTACATAATTCCTAAATTGCCTTTAGAAATTTCGCCTTATTAAAAAAAAAAAAAACTAATAATTTTAATAATAATTAAAAAAAAATAAATAATAATAAAATAGAAAAAAAAACCAATGTTTAATAAGAATAAGATTTTAATAAATTTTTTCTTTTTCTCACACAAAAATAATTATTATTCAATTCATTTGAAATCTATAAGAATTGAAAAAAAAAAACATTTGTAAATAAATAAAAATTGATAAATTTTAAAAAATTATACTACATCAAACGGTTTTTCTCATTTTTTGTTTTTTTTTTTTTGTAAATTTACACACATTTATTTTCGCTTGATTTTTTTTTTATTCAATAAAATAAAAATTAGAAGGAAACAAAAAAAAAAATAAATAAAAAATCTAACATTTAAACAAAACAAATAATGTGAAAAGTTTAAATTAAATAGAAATTAACAAAGTATTAAAAATATTTAAAAAAAAAAAATTAAAAACAATAATGGGTTCATTAAATTTAAAATAAAATTTAGAAGCCAAAAACAAACAAAAAAAAACAAAAATTAACAAAAAGCAAAATTAAAAGCAATGATAAATCTTATATTCGTATTATAAATAAAATTAATCTAAAATTACTGTTGAATTAAAAACAAAAAATAAAAAAACTAAAATCAATTAGAGTAGAAAAAATTTATACTTTAAAAAAAAATAATAATAAAAAAGAAAAAAATACATATTCAACATTTTTCTTATTAAATAACTTTTCTCCAATAGTATGGTGCCTTACCACTAGAAAAAAAAAATAAAGAATAAAAGATGTAAAAAAAAAAAAATTACAAAATATCAACAAAAAAAAAAAAATAATTAAATAACTTCAAATACACACATACACATTCACTAAATAAAATTTATTTTTTCATAAAATTTATTACACAATGTGTATGTCTAAATTGAATTTCTGTACTTACAAAAAAAAAAAAAAAATTAAGCAAAAAAAATAAACGTTCGTTAAAATTAATCTAAAATTAGGTGAAAGAAAGAAATGGTTTCGAACAAAAAAATTTCACATGTTACTGATTTTTAATGAATACGTAATTAAACAAAAATTTACACCTGATATATTTTTGATTTTATTTTAAATTAAAATTTAAAAAAAAAAAAAAAAAAAAAAAGTACATGAATTGATATAAAATTCAATTTAATACGTTCTGATGATTTTATTTTTCTGTAAAAAAGCAAAGAATTAAGAATATTTAAATCCTATAAAATATTTACAATATTTTTTTTAACGTTTGAAACTGAATTCAAATAACTAAAAAAATTAAATATTTAAATTTTCAATACCAAAATATGTACATATAATAGAAATATCCATTCCCACTAGGTAAAAGTAACATGTATCATTCATGGAAAATATCTTCTTTGGAAACTTAAAAACCTTACATTTTATATTTTGCATCATTTTACTTCATGTTTTTGAACACAGTATGTCCTTAGAATTAGTGGTTCGCATTCCACTTTAAATTGTAGGTGCATGTATGACAGAAGGGGGCTCTACAACCCTCTGACTCCACAACTAACTGCGAGGTGTGTGGTATCAAAACGGAACTCTCCGTTCTAATTGAATTTTCGGAAGCTTCTGAGAACCGCCACTTCAACCAACCAACCAACCATGTCCTTAGAAGGAAAAATACCACTATGTACTTTTTAAATTTGTCAAAATGACCTTTCTTCGAATTTATCAAATGACAAGTAGAAGGATGAAAGTTTATTTTTCAATATTAAGCAAATTATCAATTTTACTAGTGGGTTGTTTTCAATTTTTTAACGGATGAATTTTTAAAGAAAAAAAAAATAATAATTTAAATAATAAAAAAAAAATCATACATAAAAACAAATAAATAAATACTTAGATGAAAAAAAAAAATTATGCATTTCAATTAATTATTTTAAAAATATGAAAATCGTAATTGAATATCAAATTTTTTTTTTGCTACTTCTTGAATCGAAAATTAACAAAAATTTTTAAAAAACAAAATCTCCTATTTTTTTTATTAAAATAAAAAAAAATCAATTTAAAAATAAAACAAAAAATTCAATCAAATAAAATATAAAAAAAAAAAAACAAAAAAAAAAAACAAAAAAGAAAAAACATAAAAATGTTCAAATTATATTTTAATTTAAAGAAGAAAGGAAATAAAAAAAAACAATAAAGCTTTAGATACTCATCATTTGTGAAAGAATAAAAAAAAAAATTAATTAAATTAATAAAATAATAATAATAATGACATTTTACTGTGATCACACTATAATTATTTGTATATTTATTAAGCTGTACACTATACTGTTATAGATATACATATATAAAAAATTAAACCAGTTATTTAATAAATATATTATTGTAGATGAAAAATTATTTTAAAAAATAAAATGTAAATAGCACACACTTCTTGTAAATTTTCCCATTGAAAAAATTTAGGAATTTTTATTTTTCTTTTCGACTTCGTTTAATTGTTGATTTCTAATTAAGAGGAAAAAAAAAGATAAATAAAAAAAATAAATAAAAATAAGTGTTACGGGATCAAAAAAAATAATTGAATTGAAAAGAATATGTATTATAAACTTATACTTGACTACAATCACTTAATTGAAATGAATCTTTATCAGATTTTGTATATTTCAATTTGTAATTATTCTTAGTTAATGTATAAGTTATTCAGAATAGAGTATGAAAAGGTTGTAAAAAAAAAAAAAAAAAATTAAATTAAAAAAAAAATAATAAAAAACATGGCTCAGATGTAAAAAAAAAATTATAGAAGGAAAAACAAAAGCTTTAAAAACACACACATATAGAATTCATTTAATTCACCGAATTATGAGTAATTTTTAAATGTATGTAAACTACATTCACATTTCTAAATTATTAATTGCTTTTATAAAATCAAGTAATTTAGAAAATTTTCATAATTTTTATTCATTATGCTTAATTTTTAATTTACTTATCACAAATAAAATCTCATATTAATTTTATAGAAGAAAACAAAAAAAAAAACAAATAATAATCAAATAAAATTTTAAGTAAAAAAAATTTCAAAAAAAAAAAAAAAAAACGACACTTAAATTAAATCTTATAAAAATATAGAAAAAAATTAGAAAACAAAAAAAAATTATGTAATTTTATGGTAGAGAAAAAAAAATAAACTATAATTTTTTTTCCCTTTTGTTTTAAATCAAATTTTAGAAAACATAAAAAAAAAAAACAAAAAAAAAAACTTGAAAAATAAAAAAAATTAATTCTAAAAAAATTTTGTTTCGATTTTTAACAGAAGCTTTTACACACAAAAAAAAAAATGGAAATAAAGTAATGTACAGAGCTTTTGGGATGTCTTGTGTACTTTGAACAGCTATTTTCAGTTTAATCCTTCTAAAATTCGGACTCAAAAGGTCCTGAAATTATCATATGTATTTCATCACTAATTCGAAAATTTTCTTTCAATCGACTTCCCTTTGCATTTTTTTTGTGATTCAAAATATCAAAAACACTCAGGAATATTTGGGATGTGGGTTTTTTCTTTCCGAATTCGATTTGAATAATACAGAAAATAAATATCCTTGTTTTGGTATTTCGAATACTTCCAAAATTGATCAATTTTCCACTTTGCTTGTTAAGTGACGTCCCGATTAATTTTTATTCAAAAAGTACATTTTCATATTTCGTTTTCCATGAAAGTAACTTCAAAGTGAAGGTCAGAGTCCTTCCTTCTTATTCATGTATTATTTATATAAAAGGACAATCAAATTTAATGAGTAGGATTAAAAAACCAATGGTCATGATTTTCAAAATTAGACACTGAGTATGTAAAATTTATTTGAAAATTTTTAATCCTACAGCAGAATCCTATTTAGCCCCTTTGTATTTTTTCTTAGGTGAAAAATTTGAAAACGCTCAGAAATGTTTGGAGAAGAAGTTTGAAAAATCCAATCACAGCTTGTTTTTTTTTTTATAATTAAATCAATTCTATATTTTTATTTCACATTTTATTTTAATTTGTTGTTGCTTTTTTATAATATAAATTTTTATGTTTTTCTTTTTGTTTATTTATTTATAATTTAAGTCAAAGATATTTTACTTTACATTTTTCCATATTAAATTATATTTTTTCTCTTTTTCTTAAATGTTCACACATACATATTTCCTTTTTTTTTTTTTTTTTTTTTTTTCATTGGATAATTTATCTTAGAATTTTAAAGTCTATTTTCACATCTTAAATTTTCTTATTTGTTTTTTTATTTTTTTTTTTTTTAACTTAAAACTGATTTTTTTTTTTAATAATTGTTTTTAACTAAACTATGATAGAAATTTATAATTTTAAAGCATAAAAAGAAACAAAAAATATTGATAATAATTAAATTTGTATTTTGTGTTTTTTTCCTTCTTTTAACTGAATTCGGTGGACTAAAAAAAAAAAATCACAGATTAAAAAAGAACACCGCTTTTCAAAAACAAAAACGAAAAATAAAAAAAAAAAAAGGATTTTTATAAATTTTTTTTTTTTTTCAAAATTACGAAAAATAAAAAAAACATTGAAATAAATCATTTGTTTTTTCTTTTTCTTGTAACTGATTGGCGGTGTTAGAAATTTCTTTTCTAAAAAAAAAATTAAAAAAAAAAATAAAAACAAAAAAAAAAAACAAAAAACAAAAATTTAAAAAAAAAAAATAAATGTAAAAAATTAAAGAACGTTTAAGGTCTCGTTGTATTAGAAAAATGTCTTTTTTTGTTCTAAAAAAAAATTTTTTTGTTTGTTCTCGGCTGTTTTTTTTTTTTAAATAAGAATTTAAACTAAAACATGGATGCATACAATTTTTATTTTCATCTCACGTGCTACATAAAAAAAAACATAAAATACAAAATTACTTCAAAATGAATATTTATAAAAAAAAAAAAAAAACAATAAGAAGAAAAGTAAAGAAAACTAAATTAGATTTTATCAATTCTACGAATCAACGATTTTAAATATTTTCTTGCTTTCAAGAAAATATTCTTTTTATAATTTTCTTCTTGTATTCTTTTCTTCCTTATTTTTTCCCCGACTATAAAAAACATATCATAATTTTTTTTTTTTTTTTTAATAATTACATTAACAGACATAAAATCTTTACATACATTGTGACATCGTTTTTACAACTTATTTGTATGGATTTTCATTTTTACATTCTTCTTTCTTTCCTCTTTTTTTTTTTAAATAATTTTTTTAGATCTCATGTATAAAAATTAAGATCACGTCAAAAAAAAAAAAAAAAATGTTCTATAAAGTTGTTCCACTGTTCTCTTCAAATTTACAAGATATTTAAAAATAAAAAATAAAAAAATTTCGCCAAATTTCTCATAAAAGTGATATGTAAATTATTTTTCTCACAATTTTCAAGCATCACACACACAAAAAAAAAAAAATTTATAAAAAATTCAAATTTAAAAATTAAAAAAAAAAATAAAAATTAAACAAAAAATTTCTCTTCCAGACAAATTTTTTAAAAGAAATGAAATTAAATTAACAAAAAAAAAAACTAAAAAAAAAATTAAGTTTTGTTAGTGTGCGTGCTTGAGTTGAAAAATGGCGTAATATTTAAATTTTAAATTTATCTTTCATTTTTGTTGTTGTTGTTTATTTTCAAATTATATTTGATTAAGTTCTATAAATTTTCTAAAATTGATTATCTTAAAATCTAAAAATTTTAAAGAAAAAAAATAATAATAATAATTAATTGTTCTATAAGCGTTTTGTGTTTTTGTTTTTCTAAAGAATTTTATAATTAATAATTTCTTTTCTTTCGTTTTTTTCTCTCACTTTTTTTTTTTTTTTTTTTTTACAAACTATCTAAATATTAGTGAAAAAAAAATTTAAGAATAAAATATATATATATTGTTTTTGTATATTATTTTTTTTTTGTTTTAATTTTTTACTTTTACTGAAAATAATTTGTTTTTTTGTTTTTTTTTTTTTTTTTCATTTTATTTTTTAATTCCTTTTTTTTATATATATATATATTTCAATTCTAAATCTAAATAATGCACAAAAGAAATTAATTTAATTTAAAAAAAAAAAAAATGTTTTTGTTTTACTTATTCTGACTAAAATTGTTGTGAACACACTTTTTTATTATTATTTTATATTTTTTATTACTGTTTACTTCTAGCTCTAAGTATATATATATACATTTTTTTTTTTTTAAATTTTCTCGTTTTTTTTTTTTTTTTTTTTTTTTTGAAGAAATTGCCAGGTCACTTTAAGATTTTCTTGAGAAGAAAACTTTATAATAATTTTCTGTTTTCTTCTGCAACTCCTACTTCCCCCTCCTTTTTTTTTTTCTTTCTAATTTAACTTTGTTTATAAAACCAAACGAGACCTTGATTTTCTTGTACGATTTATTAAATTATTATTATTTGTTGTTGTTGTTGTTGTTAAAGTTCCTAAATTACCTAATTTTGTTGTATCACCATTCCAACTTTTTGATTTTGCACGAAATTGTTTATATAAAGCACCAAATGATGGATCTAACATTGGACGATATGAAATTGGTTCACATAATTCAGAATATTTTTCAAAAAATTCTTTATAACCGCCATGTAATAAATATATTTCTGGATAATGTAATGCCGGATATTTTGATGAATTACGTAAACGATCATGATTTCGAAGGAATCGTGATCTAAAATTTAGAAAAGAAAAAAAAAAATTTCGTTAAAATTTTTCTTCAATAATTTTTTCTCAAAAATATTTTACAACTTACAATTTTGGTCCACGTTCTGATGAGAATTCACAGTGAAAAACAAGTATATGCCTCTTTGGTGCATCAGCTTCTTGTACAGTTGGTGATTCAGTCTTACAATTAACAAGTTCATTTAATATTTGTTCATGTGTATATAAATTTGTTGCTCCACGAATATGACCACCTTCATATTCATATGGATAACGGCAATCAATTATTTTAAATGATGATACACTATTTTTATATTCACCATGTATTAATTTTGCCATTGTATCATTCGATATTGATTTTAAATCACGATGTCTACCCTCCATTAATGGTAAACAAAATGGTTTACTAAAATCACCAATTAAATCTGGTTCTGATGATGAACGTGCTAATGCAGTCATAATTTGTGCATCGTTCATTGACATCGATTTACGTAATAATGGTCTACCACCAATACCAACACTTGTTGTTATTGGATTTTCTTGTGATAAACTCATTATGAAAATATCATTTTCTTTTTCATTGATATTTTCCATTTTATAACGTTTATTTTGTAATGGACTTGATGATGGAGTTGGTGGTTCTGGCCTTTTAAAACATCTTTCACCTTGTTGATGTGATAATGGTGTTATTAAATTATTATCCTTAAGAGGTTTTAGAATTTCTGGAGTTCTTGGTTCAAAAAGGGTACTCCGTACACGATTCAATATATTATTATCTTGCATACTTAAACATCTTCTGATTAATGGTTTTTTAACTTCTGGTGTTGTACTTGTTTTAACAGCCTTAATATGACCACTAATTAATGATTTCAAATCAGATGGAAATTGTGTATCATCTTCAAGTGAATCCATTTCAAGAAAATCCATGTATTCATCATCCATTGATTCCATTGATTCTGTTGAACTTAAACTATTAAATACTCTAAAGCTTTTTGAGGGTGGTGTTTTTTGATCATTTGTCCTTAAAAATGATTGTTGTTGACCTGGCATAATTGCTGTTGTTGTATATGATTGCATTTTATTGTCATTAATTGTTTTTGTTGTTGTTGTTGTTGTGGTGGTGGTGGCAGTGGTTGTTGTAAAGAATAATTTGCGAGGTGATGGTTCCAATTTATTTGTAATTGTTGTCGTTGTATTTGACAATAATTGCGGTTCAGCAAATTTAAATGGAAACGCATCATAACTATTACAACTATTTGAATTATTATTTATTGAATTTAAACTACTAAAATTACTATTAATACTATTATTACTACAACCACCATCAATATCATCCACTGGTTGTTGTTTTCTTCTATCAATCATTGTTACCATTGTTGATGTAACCTTAAAACGTTTTGGGCTACATTCAGGTGATAATAGTCTACTACAATCTAATAATGGACTTAATGGCCGTACTGTTGATAATCTTGTTCCAGATGTTGATGGACTATTATTTTGTGATGAATTATGTGTTGTATTACCATAAAATGATAAATCATCATCATCATCATCATCATCATCATTATTTTTATGAAATGATAATATATCATCAACATCATGATTATAAGCATTATCAACATCATCATCAACATCATCATCCTCTTCAATATCAGTGTCATCGTATCTTAATGTAAATGGTTCTGCATTTTGACGACGTTGAACACTTAAGACACGTGATTCGATACGACGTTGTAGAAAATCTCTTCCACCAGAATTTATTGTGAAATTATTCGAAATAAGACTGAAAAAAAAAAATTAAGAGAAAATTAGAAAATGTTTAGAAAACATAGAAAACTGATATGTAACAGGATAAGTTTTTTTTTTTTTTTAATTACATAAAATTCTTTAAAATTATCAAATTATTGCTATTTTCCTTTCAAAATCACAAAAATTACTAAAAAAATTCTCAAGAATTTTAATAAAATTTTTCATTTTTTTCATTTGTTTTTTTTGAAAACTTTTTTATACTTTTTATCAAAAAAAAAAAATGATCGCCTACTTCTTTCTATTTACTTTTTTTTTTTTTAGTATATTATTTTCTATGAATTAACTACAGCATACACCACACCGGTGTGAATGAAACCTTCATGAGCACGTGTATAATTTCAAACTAACAGTACTAAAGATTATGAAGTGTTAAAGGACTAACTAAAAATATTCCCTCATCACCCTCAATATATTTTTTGTAATTCTCTTTAGGGCAAGCAGACATAGTTACAATATTTTGAAGGAAAACAAAAAAAAAAAGGAATAAAAAGAGACAAAAATTTCATTTATTCATTATTAAAAATGTACCCTCTGTTGTTTATTTTGTATGTAATAGAGGAATTATTGTTTCTCCCATCACACACTTTACGAATTTTTTTAGACAATATTATGTCAATAATTAAGTATTTTCTAGCAGTAGCACCTGGTATATGTATAAACTGGCGCGCAACATATGCACTTATTGTAACTTTAAATATAAGAAAATTTTACATACTTCTTGAAGTACGTATTTTTCATTATTATTTCTTTTTGAAAAAAATTTGTTTTAAAATATCCTTAAAAACACATAATTTCTAAATATCCATTATTAAAAATTCCCAATTTCTTGTATACATATTCCGAATTTTTGTATTAGACTCAGATCAGACGATCATAAGGAAAATAAGGATCATGATGATGAAGAAAAAAAAACATCAATAAAAGGGATGTGTAATACAGGAACAGTGCGTTTCATCCTGAATGCATGTATAGTTGTTAATATTACTGTTGCTGCTGCTGTAATGATGTTCTTGTTCGTGTTAAAAATTCGTAAAGAGAAGAGAAACAAGAATTATAAAACTGAACTCAAAATGTTTGTGTTGTTTAAAAATAGCACGTTCTCTGTCCGACTAATTTTAGATATCCTCATCATCTTCAATTTACAAAAACAAAATAAACACGAATATACTTATTTATTTGAAACGAACGTATAATATGTAACAGATAAAGAGGGTTCAAGGACCAGAAATAATACCATCAGAATCACGAATAAAAAAAAAACAAGGACCCTTTCGTAGACATAACATGACGAGAAAAAAAAAATGATGACGTAAGAAAACAGAAGAAAAAAAAAGCAGTATGTATAAAATTTATGTATTAGGAGAAAATTTATTTTTAAAATCCAGAAAATTGGTGTTGTATTGTTTTTCTTTATGAAACGATAAAATTGAAAGGGATGAAAATTTATAATGAGAATCCTTTTATCCTGTTTTTTTTTGTTTTGTTTTATTTTTTTTTTCAGATGTTTCATAAATTTAAATAAATGTAACAAATTTAGTTCATTCGATTTGGGCATTTTTGAAAATTTTTATTGATTTATTTTTGAGTAGAACGACCTCATTTTTCGACAAAAAAAAAAAAAAAAGGTATGTCATTAGCTTAGCTAACGTAAAATTTTATGTCTTTACATGCGTGCCGTATATATGTAAATAATACATACTGTGAATATAAAGGTCGATTATAATAAAATTATAATACAAAAATATTGGGCATTGGGATTGTTATTGAAATTTAAATTTTTTTTTTTCTTATGAAATTTTTGAGAGTTTAGTTACTGAACTTTAGTTACTATGAGGAAATTATTGAGACGTATAACTTGCGGCATATTGTAATGAATGCCATTATCATCATCCTCGTCTCATACATAATGTATGTACAAGTACATATACATATGTATGTACCTATGTTGTTGTACACAATAAGACGTTATATTTTGATTGTAATCATTTCCATAATCACAAAAAAAAAAAATAAAATAAACAGAACGAAAGAAATTAAAATAAAGTAAAACCAAATAAACAGCCAGCAGAAAATTGGAGCAATATAATAAATACAACAACAACAAACTACTTAATTTCTTAATATGTTTAACTTAAATGTTCTTCAGTCTTCTTAACCATTCACTCTCTTTTGTTTTCTAAAAATTAATTTTGAGTACATTCACACTGGTATGGTGGTTCAATTAATTGAAAATGAATTCAGCTGTCTTTAAAAGTTTGGAAAACATTCATTTGACCATCAATTTATTATCCTTTTTTTTATACATATTTTTAATATTATAGAGGTGAAATTTTAATTATATAAATTTTTGTGTTTTTCAATAAAAATTGTAAAGAAAAGGGAAAAGTTAAGTTTTAAATTAAAATGAAAGTTAATTTAATTGAAAAATGAAAACAAAAACTTTTATTTTCATTTCAAGAGCATTATATGTATCTGATACGAATATTTGAAGTCAATTTAAAAAAGATTGCACTAGATCATGTTTTATTATGTCATAAAATATTCTTTAATTCTTCTTCTTCTTATAGAATTCTTTTAAAAAAGCCAATATTGAATTTGGATTAGACCATGAAGAGTAAATTTTAAAAGTCAAGATTTATATCCTTAATCTCCTTCAGAAAAATGATTTTTTATAAAATCCTGTAGTTCGAAAAGTAAGTATAGTTTTTGTAATCTTTAAAATTCTAAACAACACACCTACTTATTTTTTGTAGCTAATAGAATTTTTAATCTGTACAATAAGACATGCACACGTACATACATACATATTTTCCTTTCATTTAAATTCCAATGAAAAATAAAATCTCAACTTCATTTTCACTCATTTTAAAAAAAAAATTACAGTTAAAATGAAAATGAAATTAATAATTCTATAGAGAAGAAGAAAAAAAAAACAACAATAAAATAACAAAACGTGAATGTAATAAAAAGAAATAACTTCAACTTTTCCGCCCATCACATCGCTTCAAACATAATTTTTAACATTTCAACCACAGAACAGTCTGTTTCATTTATCTTCTGAGGCGAAAAAAAAAAATAATGAATTCTTTCTTTCTTTTTTAAATTCAAGAATTTCACTTTTAATCGTCTTACACATATTGCGCTAGCTACATTTAAATTAAAAATTTTTAAAAGAAAAAGATTCTTTTTTTTTTTTTTTTTCAAATATTTCAAAGTTATCTTTTTTTTTTTCACTTCATCTTCTTATGAAATTTTATTCGTCTGATCATGAATGAAATTTCATATTAAAATTTTAATGAGGCACAGCATGGTATCACGAACGGAATAGACGAAAAAATTACATGAGTTGAATAAATGAAAATATGGGTGTGATATAATACATAAATATTTTAATAATTTCAGACTTCTAATAGAACAAGATTTTTTTTATTTTTATTTTCAAGTATGCGCGAGTTAATTAGCGAATACATGAGTTATGATATTTAACAGGAAATAATACAGATCTATGAAATAACTGCAAAATGTGTCAGTAAAAAATTATCGATAGATAAATAATTGATTTAAAAATCAATCTATATTTTATTTAAACTGTAAAACTGGATAAATATTTTTTTTTTTTTTTGAATTTCTCGAAATTTGAGATCTATTAAAATTTATTTTTCATTTGAAACAAAAAACAATCTTTCATATTTTTTAACAATAAAAAAAATAATCTGAATTATTAAAAATTACTCCTATTAACTTTCTATTTTTCAAACATTTAAAAAAAAAAATGAAATCTTAATCTTAAATATACTAAAAAAAATTTTTTGAAGAATTTTTTTTTTTTTATTACCTTGCACATTCGATAACATCACAAGATTCTTCTGGAATACTTTCCCACATTTTGTATAAATTTTTTATTTAATATTCTCAAAAAAAAAAAAAAAAACAAATTCAAAGGATATTCCAAAATTCTTAAACTTTTAATATTGTCTTTTTACACAATTTTTAAAAATGTTTTTAAATTAAGAATTCATTTTTATTTTTTTTATTTTTTTAATAAAAATTTTAGACAAATTCACATTTGCACAGAAAAATTTCAGAAAGAAAAAAATATATTTTCTTTCTTGTTATCCTTAAAAAATAAGAATTCACTCAAAAAATCACTCTTTATTTACAATTTAATTCATTAAAATAAAAATTATCACGCATTCTCTTCACTTAATTAATTTCTATTTTTTTTTTTTAAATAAACAACAAAATTTCATGAGAAAAAAATATATAAAATTTTTAAAAATAAGTACAAAAAACAATTTAAAAAAAAAATAATAATAATAAGAAATAAAACTAAAATTGACGGCAGTAATAGGCTGGTTCTTATTAAATTCTATTTAAAAGAATTTTTTTTTTTTTTTATTAATTAACATCCCATGTTTGTGTATTTATGTTAAGAATTCAAGATGATGATTAATAATGTGTTGATCATCTCTTTAATTTAGTTAAATCATCTTGAAAACATAATTTAGATTGTATTTTCCTTTTTTTTTTTTTTTTTTTTTGATCGTGCTGCTGAATGACCGGATACAGCAATTTATTATTGCTGTAGTCCTTTTTTATTTTTATTTTAAATTATCTTAAATTGGTACTGTTTAACTCAACTGCTGATGCTGAATAATACAGTTCAATTACTGCAATTTTTTTTTTTTTATTAAATTAAATTATTTATTAAATATCCATAATTTTTTGATAAATTATTTAATATAAAACTGTGCAGATAAATGAATTCAACGAAAACTAATGATCAAATGGTAAGAAATTTATAAACGAGGGCCTTTTATCAACAAGGATTCAAAATTGTGTGCGTGTTTTCATCATTTTTATATATACGAATGAACACATATGTTTTTGGGATCTTGTTTATATTGAACAATGTAATATATACATTCAAAATGAATAAGAAAAAAAAATAAAAAGACCCAACTTTATTTATATATATGAATAAAACACACTATATGCAACATACATACAATATTATAAAATACAAAAATGTATACATATGTACATATATAGTTATATACATGTGTATAAAAGAAAAACGAAAGAGGAAAAACTAGCGCGGTAAATTAAAAGTACTGCTAAGCGCTAAGTGTATAACGTATTTTAGTTGAGAAGTGTTTGTTTTTTTTTTCTCTCTGGAGGAGTTAATCGTCATCGTTTAAGAGTTGCCATTTAATCAAGAAAGAAAGCCGTAAATCAAAGGATTAAATAAAAACTATTTTTTGTTTTGTAATTTAATAGTTTGAAATTATGCACAAAAGAAAGTTTTTAAAGAAAGGCATACCTTGGAGTTTTTAATAGTTTTAAATAATAATATGTCACCTGCAATGTGAAAAATTTAATGTGAAAAAAAAATTGAAATACGTTTTAAGTTTTCAAACCGTCCTGACATATCGGTTAATATGTAAAATTTTAATTAATTGGTTGTTGAAACCCTCATTCGAAACCAAAACTAAACTCAAGTAATCTTTTTATATCCATTGAAATTACATTTCATCTTAATTTGTGTTTTTAAATTAAATATATGTGAATATTAATTATATACTTTTCGAAGAAAAATATTTGAGAATTTTAAAGTGGAATGGCATCACAGAATTATCAACTGATAAAAGAATATTGTTTATTTATATATAGAGCTTTAACTGCTGTTAAGATGAAAATTGAACACTTTATCATATGAATCGAAAAAATTGACCATATGATATTATTTTGGTATAAGATATTGAATAGTATTAGTGTTTATCTGATGTTTATTTCTGTCTTCTCTAATCTCTGATATTCTAGTATTGAATATATATACATAATTCATATATACGTTCATGTAGATACATACGAATGAAAAATATAATATTTGATAATGTTGAATATGAAATGAAGAGAGTAAAAGATAAGAACTATACCGGTTACCGGTCGGTCGGTATTCGAATCGGGCCGGGCGGGTATATATAATGGGCATTGGCTACTTATGAAAAAGAACCTCTCAAAAGCAGAAGAAAAAAAACATAGAATATGGAATTTTTTAACATGAGAGCTCAAAAAGGAACAAAAATGTTGTGTGGTATATAAGGAGGAAAAAAAAAATACAAATACTTGAGAGATCATATAATAACAGGTACTCCAACTCCAAGTATTTCTTCGGTCCAAACAATCTAAGCGCGGGATTCTTATGTTTGTTTCACATCGCAGAATTTCCAAGAACCTACTTTACCTAACACATTGAGTTAATCAATTACAGGACAATGTATGTACAAAAGGATCATAAGAACCTTCATTTAACAAAAAACTTAATAACTTGTTTTTTTTTTTACTTGAAAAAAAAAATCATAAATATTCCTTGAGATCACATAGTAAGTTCTTGTCTTGTCTATTGCAATAAATAAATTCACACTGCTGTTGTACACAATTTCCTGTTCATTTGAATTTCAAACAGCATCAATTCATCTATCCAATTTTTGTTTTTCTTTTTTTAAAGGGTATACTGCTAACATCCTGGACCCCCACAGGATTTTTCTATTTAAAAAAGGAAGGAAAATAACACAATTGCAGAATTTCATTTATAAGCTTATTAAAAGACTTTTAATGAACTCCTAAGTTGCTTATAAAGCGATAGGCATTTACAGAAAAGAAAAAACCGTATGTATGTAAGTATATACATGTTATGTACATACATATGTATATACATGTATGTATGAAAAGATACTTTCAAACTTCCAGTTATCAGCAATTATTCGCTATTTACCCGCCTAAAATCAACTATGATGACAACTTTTCATTTATTTTTTTTTCTTTAAACTTAAGTCCCTCTTATATTCTTCACGATTAATACCGCGAATCGTTTGCTAATATGTAATGAAAAAATAAATCTTGTTTTGCCGGTATAAAAAAAAAGAATGAAGATATTTTTTATCAGTTCAAGCTGAAGTCGAATTTTCGCGCCTAATTATTATTTTTTTTATTCTCTCTAAAAAAAAAAAAAAAAAAGGTTACTGATCGACAACTTATATAAGATTTTAGGTATTTTTTTTTTCTCTTAAACATATGTTCGGTGTCTTTCTTGTTTCAAAAAATTGTTTTTTTTTTTTTTTTAGTTTTTTAGTTTTAAAAAATTTGTCATGTGTCAAAATTCTTGATAATTCTAATCATAAGCTGAAATAGCTATTTAAGATACTTATTATAGATGATTTTTTTAAAATCAATATTTGAAAAATCTGAGGGATGTTTAGCTAATAAAAATCTTTCACTAGAAAATAATGTTTACAAAGCAATATTTATACATGTATAAATACCACAATTTTTACATCTTATTTAGAGGGTTTTATAAGATGAAAATAATCATAAGTTTGGGGTTTTGGGAACATGAAAACAAGCAAAAGTATCTAAATTAAAATTCTAAATTGATATTGCAGCACAGTCAAGGTGTCCTATTTGCTATGAATACTGATTATTTGCATACAAACACATATATCAAACGTATCTGGCTATCGCAATGCCGATTATGTCGACGTTTTTTTTTAGCGCCAATGTTATTTAGCGGTCAAATATGTCACTTTTTATAGATACATAAGCTTCTTAAAATTTCTTTTGAAAGACAGAAAAAAAA
This sequence comes from Bombylius discolor, assembly GCA_939192795.1. Lineage (NCBI taxonomy): Eukaryota > Metazoa > Arthropoda > Insecta > Diptera > Bombyliidae > Bombylius > Bombylius discolor. Next base: position 11,405,903 of record OW584241.1, on the reverse strand, counting down.
AATCGTGATTTATTTTATCTATTTTTTAAAGTATGCATCGAAACTTGAAATTCCCAAAAAAAAAAAACAATTAACTAAGAATCATATGGTATGCCGATTACCAGATCACCTGTCGAGTTAATATTTTGCCATGTATCAGTTTTAAACAACATAGTGAATGTCTTGTGGTTTCTACAGTAAATCATTAGAAAGTCTGAAATTATGTAAAAGGCATAAATACCTTACATATGTTTTTGCTTCTAGAAATTTGGCAATACTTTTTTAATTTTGTTTAAAAATTCTCAATTTTTATTTCTTTCTATCAAAATAAAAAATTTTCCTTAACTTTTATTCTTTTGGCAAAGTGGTCTTGTCAAACTCGTCATATAATGAAAAAAAAAAAGCACAGATAAAAGTGAAAAATCAAAATTAGCGCCAACATGGTTTTCTTTTTTTTTCTTATAAGAAATCAGAATCAATATAAAAAAAAATTTTTGTACATTGGTATTATCATACTGACCAACGTGATTCTGAAAACGTGAATCTTTCGATCCTTTGAAACTGAATATAATAACAACAACAAAACGGAAATATACAAGTGCATTCAATACTTATACGATCCTTATACATAGTATACAAAATTTACTGTCTGAATACAACAAAGGACTTGTTTTTTTTCTGCTCAAGTTTTTCAATTTTTTTTTTTTTTTTTTGGCTTTTTCTGTAGAGAACACTTCAAATTATATTCATATGAATTGAAAAACCTGGCTACAAAATGTACAAAATATATTTATTTTTTCTTTTGTAATAATTCAAAGTCAGCTGAGCGCAACACAATTAAATTAAATTTGTGTTTGGTTCTTTTTATGTACGTACTATATATATACAACATACACTTATATTCAGTATATATACTCAAGAGATAAGAGGATAATGACAATATCGTCCTGTTTTTTTTTTTTTCTTTTACCTGATTTTGCTTATTTAAACATTCTGATAGTGCTGTTTTTTTTTTTTTTTTAACTTAAATATAAAATAAAATTCCTTTATATTGCTGACGGCTAAACTTAACAATCAAGAAAGAGATGAAATGTCGGTTCGTTGCTGAGGGTCAACATTCTTTTCCCTTATTCCGTTATGTATACACATAGAAAAAAAAAAACAAGGAAAATGAGAAGGTAGTGAGTATGAAGAAGTTTCCCTTTTGTTTAAATTTCAATGAAAATCTCTGTATACATCGATATAACTTGACTTTTTAGGGAAAGATGAAGGATATCGCAAAGAATATTGAACCGATGAAGGAAGAAAAAGTTCATCATCAAAAAAAAAAATCAAGAGATTGTACTTATTATTAGCTAGTCGTACCTAAGGGACTCATACATGTTTAATCTTTAGAATTTTTACCTTATATATTATTTTACTACAAACATACATATAAAACAAATATCGTTGAAATTTTGCAGATATTTGTGTCTGTTAGGGATTTGTGACCTTGCCAAAACAGCTGAGAGCACTGAATATAAGAGGTATATATTCCGATTCAGTACACATAATTACAAGACATTGACGAATAAATAGAAATCGAAAGAAAAGAAAAATGTTATCCTTCCTTTTGGATTAATCATGTACATAAAGAAGCACTTTCGCGCCAAAACATCCCAAATGTACCTCTCAATTTTATATACATACTTCTACAAGAAAGGATATACGTATACATTTATACATTATGATTTAGCAGATCCAGACTCTGATGATGATGATAATTCCTTTTTTTCAATTGAGGAAAAAAATAAAAGAAATAAGGAATGCAATTTAAGATTTTCGGTTGTTACTGGCATTTATCATGTGACTTTTCAAGATTTGTTATTTTGGCTAAGGGATCTTCAGAAGCCAAAAGAATACCAAAATAATGTGTATCGAATTTCTTATATATTGAAAGAAAAATGTTCTTTTCGAAAGAAAAAAAAATAGAAAATGATATTTTTCTCTTGACATTTTGTTTCAAATATAATTTACAAAAGGAATTTCAAAACAATGCAATCTTGAGATTAGTATCTTTTTATATATATTTTTTTCTTTCAATAGAAAGCTCTTATTTTGAACAATTGTTAGATTGAAAGGGAAAATAGATTTTATTCATTTAAACATCCTGTAAAAAGATAAATTTTTCTCAGACACTTGTTTCATGAGTCCCGCATGGTGCATCTTAAGAAAAATTTTAAGATTTTAGGCACTTTAAAAATCTATTATTGCAAATTTTAGTAAATCGAAGTGAATGTTATCTTTCAATGGAATATGAAAAATTAAGTAAAGAGTTAAAACGTAAAATCTTCACAAGCAATTTAAATTGTAGTTTTTTAAAAGTTAGCAGGATTTGGAGAACGGTTTTATTGAAAAAAATTTATTTTATACGCCCTTGAAAAATTTATCTAAAATATTTTGAAGTTAATTAGTTCTAACACCTACATATGCTTTTGAATAGAATTTACAATCAATATGGGAGGAATAATTTATTAATACATAATTAATTTTAGTAATTTGCTTGTAATTTATTTTTTGATTTCTATTCGTCATTTTTTTTTTGTATATTTTAAACTCTTTGGAATTTCCATAAATTGTAATCTCCAGATAACTATTTTTGTTTTTTTTAAACCCTTGATCCTTTTTTCCTTTAGCCATTTTGATCAAAAAGTAAAATAGTAATTAGCATTCTTAGAAAACAAAATACAAATTTTAACATATTGCATTGGACGAAAATGTTAAAAAGTTATGTTACCAACAAAATTGGATTGTAAAAGTAATTTAGAAATTTTATAAAATTAGTTTTTGTTGTTTTATGAATAATTACATATATCATGCTAACATTTGTATCTTTAGAAATTATTTAGTACATGAACATGTGCACATAATAGTTGGTTCATTTTCATATAATATGGTATTATGGTATATGATGGTCATCAAGTGATTTAAATTATGATTTACAACTTTTTTTATTTTTTGTTTTTCATCTTTTTTTTTTTTTTCTAAATAGTTTCTGGGCGATATTAGCTTCCATATTTGTAAAGATTATGTATTTTTAAAAATTTAGAGGTAAATAAAAGAGAAGAAAAAAATAATATCAATATGCGGCTTATGGCATAGTTCGGCAAACAAAAACAGATACAAAAGATATAAAAAGAAAATAAATGTATTTTCGCAGAAAATCTTTTGATAAAAATTTTCAATTTCTTGAAAAAGGTAAATGTATTGAAAATGAAAAAAACCAAAAAGTAGATTTTCTAGATGTTTACATTATTATTATTATTATTTTTTTTATATTTTCTATGATTATGCTGATTGATTGTATGTTTTAAAAATCTTTCTGGAAAAAACAATTCCATATCTAATAACAATTCCATGTAAAAAATACAATAAAATAAAAGGTAAAAGGTAAATTAGAAATCAAGTTAAAAATAGTAATAAAAATGAAGGATTCAATTTGAATTAGAATTCATGCATTGTTCCACAATTTACCTCTAAGTCCTTAGACAAAATTATAACTTTTCTGTGGAAACCCAATCGAATTTAAATTATTGATTTATTTGTGATCAATATTTAAAAAATTTTGTGAAACGTTCTAAAAAGTAAAATTGCGCTAAAATTATTCCGAAATCTATTGAATATCGAAAACATCTTGAAAAATTCTTATAATGACAAATTGTATTGAATCTTATAATAAGAGTACAAAAAATTAAATTTCACTTTTTATTCTTTCATATAATCAAAAATATAACAGTATAATACCTAAAATACCAGCTTCTACCACTACAACTATAATTTGATTTCTTCCATGCGTATCTAAATTTTATAAAATGGGGTGGCACGTGTCCTGTTCTAATGCAGCTGCTGTTGTTGCTGTATTATCAAAGCCGTTTTGAAATTGCAATTTCACTATGTTGATCTTGTAGGAAGGATACTACACAATTACAAATCTGTTTTTCATTTATTTTTCTAGTCACTTTTCTTAATGCAGACTAATATTTTATTTTTTTTTATTCACATTCTGAAACAATACAGATTACAGAATGATCTGCATTAGAAAAAATCTCGTTATATTTTATTATCCTTTTGCTTTTAATAAATTGCACATGTATACGCAAGATATACACTGCGCAATACACTACAAACAGATTTAAATTTTCGTATGAATAGAATAATAAAACTGCTTTTTTTTTTGTATACTTAACTACCCTCATCCTCTTCAAATATTTTAAAAAGGGATTTTTTCATATCGATATATATTATTTCGGTGAAATAGAGAAACGGGAAATTGAAACAAGTGGGTCCAGAAAATAACAATTGAATTTAATGCATATTTCAATTAAAGTTGATGGTGAATCAAGCTCTGTATTACAATAAAAATAAGTTACCCCTGTCTGTAATGTACGTTCGTTATACCCTACATATCTGTCGTATCTTTTGAATAAAAATAAAAATAAAAATGCGTGTAAATTAAACCAGAATGCGGCATTCGTGCAACAAAATGATGGTTGGATAAAATATACGCGCTTGTTGTAAATATGAGCAGGTGGGAAAAATGTAATAGAAATCAATATCGTTTAAAACTCTCTTTCTCCACAAAAAAAAAAGTAATAACATTAAACAAAGCCTACCACGATAATCCATATATGATGGCATATTTTTTTAAGGGTTACTGACATTTACAGAGGGAGTATAGAATATGAGTAGTAGTGCATCACTATGGTGCAAACAGCACAAACTAACAAAGTCACTTCTTTTGGGCGTAGTAGTAACAAAACAAAAATAGGGTGAATTTAACATCTGCAATTTTATTGAAATTTTGGGTGGTGAAGATACTTCGTAAAGCTTGAAAACTAAGTCAATATTGTTTTGAATTTTTAACCTAGACGAACAATTTATTTCTAAAAATAAGTATTATATCATACAGAAACTGTTACGAAAGTTTTGACAAGGTTTTAAGGACCTTTTTTTTTTTTTTGAGTTAGGCATAATACTATATGGAAATTTATTCTTGTGATTTGAAAATAAATTTCGGATGATCTAAGTATTTGTGGGAATATTTTTTTGGAAAAAAAGAAGAACAAATGTTTGAAAAGCTCGTTTAAGATGAGAACATTAACAATTTAAGATTCTTATTTTTCAACACTTGAAAAAAACTGTAACAGCCTAAATTAGGACAATCAAGAAAATGCCGTATGATTCGTTATATTTGAAAAAAAAAAAAAAAAAAAAAAAAAAGGAATTCAGGTATTGGATACTGGTTAAGCAAGATTGACAAAATAAAAAAAAGACAAAACAAAAAAACAATTTTCATTTTACCTTATGTTTGTGAAACTGAATATAAATTATTATAAATTGTGTACCCTTTAAATTTTAAATGTTTAATGTATATTAACATATGCATCAATATTAGGGCCATATTTTGCTTTAAAGAATATATACGTATATAAGTAGAACTTGATTTTGTCAGACTTATTTATGTCCAAAATTTAGATTAATATACCTTCTTTATTTTTTCAGTGGTTGATTTTCTCATGCAAATTTTTCAAAAAGGTATTCCTTTTTTTTTTTTTTTTTTTTTGCTGTTTCTTGTTCCTGATTATTTTCCTTATTACATTTCTTCTTATATATTTTCCGAAAATTACTTTCAGGTAGAAAATTTTTATCTTTATAAGTTGTCTTGTCATATCAGTAATGATCCTTACAAGAATCTTTTTTTTTTTTTTTCTTATAGCAAATGAAGAAAAAATTAAATTTTATATGAAATGTAAGTACCACTTTTCAAAGATCCGACTTGTCCGGATCGAATTCTAGAGAATAAGATACAAACATTAAACAAAACAACAACAAGAACAAAAAATTATCCAGAATATATGTATATATGTATGTACTACGTACATCAATTTTATACTTCCCCTATGCCAAAAAAAAAAGCATCATCAAAGTAAAATGATATTTTGGCGCATCTCGCACAATCGAGATATATTTATAGGTTTTAAAAGGTTGTAAAAGGGACTGTTGATCATCATGACGATGATGATGATGATGATATCGGTATAAGGTCAATAACCGAATGCTTTTGTTTTTTCTCATTTCATGTACGGTATCTATACTTAGTTGCAACGACAATGAATAGATTCCAAGCACAAAACAATAATTTCGCTTCACATACCTATGAGATAAAATCGAAAATAATGTGTTAAAAAATAAAGGTATAGGAATATCCATTTTTTTTTTTCATTTCTCTCTAGTGTGTCAAAAATCGATAACTGGAATTCAGGTAATAAAAAATGAATTTAAAAAAGATATGATAACAGTTTACAGACATATCGCACTCACCAGGAAAACTTTTTATTTTATAGCAATGAATTATTCAATTAAATGAATTAAAAGTTCGTTATTAAAACAGAATCAAGTAGAAATTGCGATTAAGGTGTTAGAATAAATATGTTTGTAGCTCTTTGAATTGTTTAAACTATAAACAAAAAAAAAACTGTTATTTCGTTCAAGAAGTATCGTATAAATTTTATGAACTTAATCTTTTTCCAACATACCGCTATACTTAAAGACGTAAATTGTTAACCCATTATCCTTATTTGATAAAAAAAAAAATTAGTTCCATGCGAATTTCTACACCATTTAACCCATAGGAGAAGAAAAAAAAAAAATAAAAAATGAAATCGAACATCACTTTTATATTTTTTTTGCACGATAATTTCCAGATGTCATGCAATTTAATGTGATATGACTTGAATGCTGCATTTTAAGCATCATTACGATAGAAATGCGATTCACAGAGAAAGTACTTTCAATTTCTTTTCATTTTCTAGTTTTTTTTTTTTATTCTAACCTTTTAAATCAATTCATAAAAATGATCCCTTCGTTTAGAAAATATTTTTCAATAATAAATAACATTTAATACGCATGACAAGGAATGTTATTTAAGGCGTTCGTTCTATCGATCCTTGCAAAAATTCTCTTTATTGACTTGATTCGATCTTATTTTATTACATTTTCTTTTTCTCTTCTTCTTCATTAATTCCCTTACTTTTATTGTCTGTTTTTGATAGGAAAATATTTCTTTAAAATTTTTTTTTTTTTTACATGATGCATAACTACTTTGTATAAATTAAAAAATTTCAGTTAACAAAAATTCAAATAAATCGATCATGAAAAATTACTTCATAATGAACTCTTTTTTGATGCTAATTTGTTTAAAAAACGTTTAATTTCATTAAACAACATTGATACATACATTAAAAAAGAAGAAGAAGAAATTAAATAGTTGCAATAACAAACAGCATGATTTTGTAAATTTTTCTGATAAAAGAAAAGGGATAAGCCCTTATTTATTCCTTTAGCAAAATTAGTCTGATATTTTTATGGAAATTTATTATTCTTAAAAAGTTGATTTACTTGATCTACATATTTTGAATTTATGAAAATGAATTCCTTCAAGTGTTAAATTTCTATCATAATAAATAAAAATAATGTTATGAATATGAATATGAAAAAAAAAAAAAAAATTAATGGATTATTTTTAACATGAAAAAATGATATATTAAATAAGTTAAGCTGATATTCAGATGCAAAAGGATTTTTCTTTTTTTGTAAATTTTATAAATTAAAAAAAAAATACACTAAAATCGTGATTTAGATTAGATTTACGTAATTTCAACGGACTTTTGTCCAGTCTGATTTATTTCGATAATAGAAAATGATTTTTATTTTACAAAAAAAAAATTAATTTAATCCGTTTCGAAAATCAAAATTCAATAAAAAACAAACTGGTGAGAAATATTGAAGATTTGATAGCTCTCTATAAGATCGTACAAGGATTCATTGTATATATCATATAAATCTTTTGATGATGTTTCTATATACATATGTATGTCTTACGAATAAAAATCCTACAAAAAAAAAACAAGACAAAAAAAACCTCTTAAATCCGATTTATAAAGCAATAAAAAAAATTTCTTTTTTTCCATGATACAACAAAAGATAAAAAATCTCTTCCGATGAAAGGAAATGAAATTATAATATAACGATTTTAGGTAATTATTTATTGTATTACAAAACGTTTTTATTATTCTTAAGACATCATCAGTATTCTACACTGTTTTTTCTTCTTCTAAATTTCTTTATTTTAAATTAGAAATCAAAAAACAAACAATAAATACCGCGTATTTTGTTTTTCTTCTTTAAAAAAAAAGCAGAAAAAAAAACAAGATAAAAAGTGAAAAGAAATATCGTGATAAAACGGTTTTATATTTCTGTTTTCTGTATCAGTTACAGTAAGTAAAAAATTACTTACAATTATTTTAAAGAAATAGGAAAAAAAAACATTTTTTTTTTTATCCAAGAAAATAGAAGAAAAAAAGTTGTTTGAGGCACACCCGGAAAAACATCAGTTTTTTTTTAAACACACAAAAAAGGTGTAAGAATCACAGTGAAATCACACTTTTTTGATTAAAAAAAAAAAAAAAGAAAGAAAAAAACGACAATGCAACAAAAAATAATAATGTAATAAAAGCCATTAAATCGTTAGAAAAAATAAAATAAAAAAGAACAATTGAGAGAATAAAATGCATTCTATTCTATCATACAATTATCACAGAATGATATGCAAAGTAATTCACTATTTATTTTTTTTTTTTTACTTTTCATGTTACTTTCACTTTTTTTTTTAGGGCAAAGAAATGTAACAACATCCCGTAGATACTTTTGTAATAAACCAGAAAAAATAATTTGAATTCATAAATTCAGAAAAACAAAACATTAAAAAAATGTTGCAGTTGAACAAAAAAAAAAAGTTATAAAAAAACTAGATCCTAACACATAAAAAACTCCTAGGGAAAGTTTTTTTGTAAGAAAATCATTTCTACAAGATATTTTTTTTTTGTTTTTTTTTTTTTTTTTGAAAGAGACATTCTTCATTTTTTTGCCTTCCTAGTTGCTATCTGTAACTTAAGGTTTATAAATCTACTTTTTGAGGTTTGTTTTTTTATGACGACCCCAGAAAGGATGTTTTTAGCGCCCTAAAAATGTCTTGTTTTTTTTTTCTTCTTTTAAAATCTATTTTCTTTTATTTTTTTAAATTGCCCCAGATAATATATGACAGCACAAGGAAAAAAATCCTCATAACATGCCAATCAAACGACAAAAAAAAATTTTTTTATTTCTCTTCACCAAAGTTGGAAGGAAAATTTAAATTATAATTTTAGTAGTTAAAAGTAATATTATTATTTATTTAAATTCTAAAAATTTTCTAAAATTATTTTTATGTACAAACATGAAAATTAGAAAAGAAGAGGGGATGTTCATTAGGGCATTCACATGAGAAAAAGTTCATTGACATATGTATATAATATTTTTGACATGAATATTGATTGAAAATATTACACACTTTGTTTGAGATAGAAATTAATTATGCATTTTCCATTTTAAGTAATCCATAGAAACTAATCAATACATATTACACCGTTATCCGTCGTGGTTATACAATAAATTCCTTACTTTAAGAAATCTTGGTCAAAAAATGACAGCTGCAGAATTATTTTCTTCCTTGTTTCAATTTTGTTTCTTATGTTTTTTTTTTTTTGTATCGTGCGCTAATTTAAACCTTAAAATAAGTGTAAGTATTCCCTCGAATCGAGCAGTGAGTAAAATATTTACACATAAACTAATGGAATAAAATGAAAGTTGTATGCGGAAAAAAAATTTGTCCCTTTTTCTTTTATATAAAATAAAAGAATTATCTAAAGATATGGGTTACGCGCAAACAGAAAATGTATGTGTTTTTTTTTTCTGTGTCAATACGGAAGTAGCATCTGCCGAGGTTTCTTGAAGGTCATTTGATTATTTTCTTGATATCTAAAATTATGTACTTGGATTTTGCAAGATGAACAAAAACGAGGGTCCTTTCAATCAGTAACTCACGGTTCTGATTGAATGCGTTCGAATAAAATTCTTATAAACGAAAGGCGAGTTTCAAACAATTTTTGTAAATTTTATTTTATTTGACGGTTGCCTTAGAATTTACTACATATGTAAAATAGTTAAGTATGTATGTAGGTATATCTATATTTTGTAATTTTTGTTGCCACAGAGAAGGATAAGTATTTTTTTTTTCTTCAAATTTTAATTGAAAAAAAAGCTTCGTAACCAATTGCGATGCACCAGATGTAAGCCAATGACAAATTTTGATGAAAAATAAATTTAATGATATTTTATAAAAGAAAGCTAATTAAACAGCCTTTAAAAAATGCCACCATAAGAGTTTTTTTTTCTTTCTTAAATTCCCATCAATTAATTAACAATTTTTTGCTAAAGCTCATGTGGAGTTACATTTAAAATCTCTATCTATTAATTTTATTTTTATTTTTTAAAATTATTTTATCTCGGTCACATAAAAATTCTTACAATTATTTCAAGCGAAAAATTTTATGAACTTTTTTATCAAACAACATACATTATTTTACGCACTTTATGTACAAATTAAATAAATAAAGAAACAAAAATGTCATTGAGAAAACTGTTAAAATTAGTTTTTTTTTTTTCATAAGTCAAAACTTTTTAAAAATTTAATGTTGTTTTAATGGCCGTTAAAAAAATAACTTAAAATTCAATTTAAGAATTTACAAAAGTGTCAGTGTCGACATCAAAAGAGAGGAGAAAAAAAAAGTACTTAATTTTCATTTTTACTTTAAAAAATTTTTTTTTGTTTAATCTAATTAAATTAAAATTAAAAAATTCATTTTATTGAAAATATTTTGAAGTTTCTTGAAAGAAACAAAAAAGAAAAAATGATAAAATTTTATTTTAATGATAAAAATAATATAATGATAATGATGATGTGAAAGGAATAAATAAAAAAAAAAAGGGTTTTATTTCATTTTCATGATGATGATCATCATCACCAATAATATTATATGAGCATCAAATGATGATGGGGAACATTTTATACATATTATAAAATAATGTGTGTATACAAGTGAATTTAAAGTTAAAATAAAAACGTCACCACATCCGATTGAAACCACTTCTATTTATGGATTCTTTCACAAGTTTTTGTTACATAGTAAATATAAGTACAAAATATAATCATGACCCCCAACGGAAAACTGAGAAGAGCTCAGAAAAAAAAAAGAAGCATATCAAGTCGATATTCACAAGCGCAACATAAAATAAAATAACAACAGCAACAGCAATAACTGACGATAATACATTAAAAATAAGAAAAATAAAATGAATATTGAAAAAAAAAAATATATTGCTTTTACTGGCTGTTATTGTCGCTGCTGCCGCCAACACCACTAAAAGAAACCCTTCTAATTCATATGGCAATATTGTTGAGCCTGTTTTCAATACTTTTCTTCAGTGCCTCGCCTCAACAATCCTCCACAATCCTTCCACCTCCAGATATTATTATTATTATTAGAGTATATTAGTTAGCTAGTTAGTTTATCTATGTACACATATATATGTATATTTAGTTAGTATATCGCCCCCTTGGTTCTTCTTTTGAAATTTTCTTAAATTTATACATATCACAAGATTGCATTTTGCCTTGTTCACGGCTATGGGGCTTCGGCTTCATTTCTTTCATTTATAGGGGCACTGTACACTTATCGCTGTCATCGACGATGAATTTTCTTCTTTATTTATTTTTTTTTTACATACCTACTACATAAAAATCTTAGTTACATCTATAATATAGTGATTTGTTAGTAAGTTCATTTTTGTTTTGGTTCTAGTTGTTTATTTTTCATTCCAGTATAAAACCAATTTTTATTTTTATGTTTTGTCCGTTACAAAAAAATTCTTTTCTCTCCACCATAATACACCATATAAGATATTATATTATATATAGTAAATACCAATCCAACCGAACCAAAACTAACGAACATTTTTATATGATATAAAACGTCAAACGATATATACCTACATAAAATTTATACTTAAATATCATCAACATCATCATCATCATATATGTATAATTATACGTATGTGAAACATCAAGATACAAAACATATTATAATATAACATTGAATTTCCTTGTTATGTATGTTTCTTCTTCTTATAGTGTTTGTTATGTTTCTTATGCTGTTTATGCTATTCTGCTGCATACAGCAAACAACATATGATATTATGTTTTGATGTTATTATAGGTCCACGGGAATTTTGTGGTTCATCTTGTTACAACACAGCATCACAAAAACAATAATAATAATAACAACAACAAAAAAAAGGGTAATAATAATAAAGAATTTTTATATCTTTTTAGAATTGTTTTGTTTATTGTATAAAAATAATTTTTATACCATCCACCATAAAAAACATAAAATTCAAACGATGTAATGTTTCAATTCAAGTATACAATGTAAAATCTTGTATGAAATTATATACATACATATGTAGCTAGGTATACCTATATGTACATACATTCTGGAATTTAAAATAGTATAAAATAATATTACATGAGAAACAACTAATATAAACGAACATGCATTTAACATCATCGACCACATAATGTTTTATAGATGAATTGAATTCAAATCCTACAGTATTCAAGTTTGGATTGAGGGAGAATTACTTTTATATAACATATTATCATATTAGGTATATTATTTATATGTATACATACATATGTATGTATTTCATCTCCAGAACAGAATCTTCTGTTTTCTTGATTTTATTATTATTATTATTTTTTTTTTTAACAGGCTCCTCCAATGTTAGGTTTGTATTTGAGCACGATTTATGTGAGTGTTCTTTTCAAAAGCCACCCAAATATTATTCATCATCCATAATACATTTTCATTCGTAAGCTGATCACGAAAAGTAATTTCAGTTTAAGCAACAAAATAAATGAATTCAATTGCAGAGATTTTATCTTTTTGTTCGTTATTTTTAAATGCGGGGGTTAAAAATGTGATTTTTTTGAGAAGAAAAAAAAAATAATAAACAAAAACAGGAAGTTAGATGTTTTTTTTTTTTGTTTTATTCTTTCTTTGAATAAAGAAAATAAAAATTACGAAGTAAATAAAACTCTTGCTGAGTAAATTTGATTACCACTCCTAGTTTTAATTTTTAGAAAAATTCTTTAAAAAACCTGAAATTATGTTTTTCATTATGAAGATTTTGTTGCAATTGGTAAATTATAAAAATTTTGTTACAGTTCTAGCAATGACAATATAGTTCTTATAGGTAACTGGCTCTGTAGTTTTAGACTTCTATGATTATAAAAGTTTAAAATAAATGATTAGATTTTATTTTTATTTTCTAAACTTTAAAATAAATATAATTTGTTTGGAAGTAGCTTAATTATTTATTAAATTAAGTAGTATAGACAAATTTATTTTTTCTTTTCTTTTTGGAACATGTTTTAGTGAAGCGGATATAATAAATTAAATGAGAATGGAAATGACTTTATTATTTTACTAGTTACAATTATAATATATCATAGAGAAAACTTATTATGAAGTTATTCCTTCTAGATGCAGATACAGATACCTACTATCTGAACAACAATATTATAAAAGTGGTGAAATGTTGTATTCGATTCAATTATAATATATGTATGTAATATATTAAACATCAACAATATATTCAAAAAAATACATACATTCACAATCTTCGTATCATGCTGTACTTTCTGTACCAAAGTACGAAAATGTCATTGACTTATGTTGAGGTTTTGTATATATACATACTCGTACATATATGTATGTATCTTAAATGTGGTTTATTAAATGGAGATGAAAGATGAAAATTAAATTGCTAAAGAATTTCTTCATTATGACTTTTCATAATATACTTTTTTTTTTGTTGAAGTTTGACAATAACAATTATTCTTTAATTACATATTATTATTATTATTTTTTATTACATGCTTATGACCCAATTTCATTCAATTGAGTTCAATAAAATTAAGATTTGTAGAATAAAATTTGTTTTTTTTTTTTTTTTGTTCAGTAATAAGAACATTTCATAAGCTATTGATAGGCTCTATTAAAAAAACATAATAAATATATTTAATTTTAATGAAAAATATTCTATGAAACGGAATCCTAAACTATTTAATAAAAATACTAAAAATGAATCATAAATGAGATAATAAAATTTTGTGTTTTAAAATTTATAAATAGTCCAATGTTTTAATTTTTATTTTCTAGCTTATCACTAAAGCAATTTATCTATTTTTTTTTTTATTCGAAAAAATACATGACTTTGAAATGACCGATAGAAGAATTTTTATTACTAACAAAAATCCTGTAAAAAATAGACAAAAAAAAAAAAAAGAAACAATTAAAAGCAAACTTCAATTAATAGATAACTTAAAAATAATCCATTAAAATATATTTTTTCAAGGGTAAAAATTATTTCAAAGAGAAATCTTAATTTAGTAATCTTACATAATCTCATAAACAGCACAAATTATTATTATTATTATTGCTATGTATCTTTATACATATCGAAAAAATATTCATGTATCTATCTAAAAATATACATACATATGTACATATAAAAGTGTTAAAACTTCCTATGTACCTACCTGCCTCAAATTTTGGCGCCAAAATGCACTGATTTTGCAGTTTTAAACAAGTTTTACAGGAATTTTCACATTTTTCTTATATTTCTTGTTACTTTATTTTTTTTATACTTAAAACAGTTTTTTTTTTTTGGAATTTATTTGAATTCCATTCATTTTATCGTTTTTAATCATTTTTCTAAACATATACCGGCATCTTGCAACAGGGTCCCAGCTCAACATCATCATCATCAGTAAGCAGCCACAGTTTAGCAATATCAGAAACTAACCAGACATTTCTTTTTCGCGAGAGAATGATCATTAATACCGTCTGCCAAATACCGTCATCAAAAAACTTTGTGGTTTTACAAAAAGACAAGAAGAAAAAAAAGTTGTGAAAAAAATTTCAAAAAAAAAAAATAAAATAAAAAAAAAAAACAAAAGAAGTCTTCATTCAAGAAGGTAACCGGTTGAATGATAATCTTTTTGCATACTTTTTGCGTTCGTTGGCATTCCAAGGCTATGAGGACCACTAAGATGCTGATGTTGTAATGTTGCTTAAAAATATATCAGGGACCCGGACCAAAATGTATTTGGAAAAATATTAATAATAATAAAGGAAGATACATAAAAAAAAATGTAAGTATGTACTATCAAAAATTTTCCAATAAACGTCATCTACACATAAAAAATTCATAATTTTAAATTACATTTAATCATATAAATAGTTCTGTATCATATTCTTTAAATCAATTCAATAATAAAAAATCTAACATCCTCAGCCACCCGAAAAATGTGTGAATTCATATATTTTCACATTCACAACTCTCAAAGATACTTTCTTTTGAATAGATACTTTCAATTCAACTTATCCCACATGAATATCTCAAATAACACATTAAAAATCTTTTTGATTATTGCACCGATACTAAAAAATTCTTTAAATTCCAATCATTCTTTGCAATTCAGAACCTTATGAGAATTTTCATTGACATGCTTCGTCGATCACCAGTAAAAGTTATTCCTCGAAGCGGAAATAAAAATGTTATAAAGGATGCAAAAAAGGCAAGAGATTGAAAATAATAATACAAAATAAAATCCTAATCTTCTACTTACTATGTTTTTTTTTTCCTTCATTTTCTCAACAAAACAATCAAATAAAAGAATGAATGAAAAAATTTCTCTCGTGCCTTTAAATATCATGTTTGTATCCTTGTTATGTTATTTGTGTCATGTACATATATAACATAAAATCCTTAACGAACTTTTATCCAATAACACTTCGCTTATTTGGAATGACCAAAAAATAGTAGAAAAAAAAAAACGTTAGATCAAAAAACACAAAATCTTCAAGAAAAGAAAAAAAAATACGCAAACCCAAAACTGATCACATTAGACATAAGGATTATTCGCTATTTTGCCGGCTTTATTCTGAGTTAATATATGTTTTTATTATATACTATTATTATTGTTGTTGCTGTTATATTGTGCTCTATTTTACTACGATTAAATACCAGCCAAAAACTAATGAATGAAATTCTGACAACTCAATTCATAAAAATAAGGATATAAAAAAAAAATCAGTAAAAAAAAAGGAAAAAAATAAAATGCACAATTTACATGAATGTGAGAAAAATGAAAGAAGAAAAAAATCTTTTGCAAAAAAAAAACAATTACATATCTCATCTAAGAATGAGATGTGTTTGATATAGTCACGTCTTAGAATTATAGTGAAAAATATACCCGAAAAGATAATAATCTGTAACGATGGGATCAATAATACCCTGATAATCATCTAATTTTGTTGAGCCCACCACATCATTGCACCGACTGATGAGTACCGAATTTCATACATGAAAATATTTTCAAGTGCGGATGAGAAAAGAAAAGATTCTTGATCGTCGTTCCTTTTTTTTTTTTCTGTTCGTTCACATATAATTCTTTGTAATTTTTGGTCAATGAAATTCCCACAGGAAATTCATACTTTTCAAAAATTCTAGTTTATTAAAAGGAATTCTTTTATTAAGTATTATATTTTTCTTTATTTTTGGAAAAATCTCATATTTTTTTTTTAGTGGTGTCCTTTTTTGCGAAATAAATTTTCCGGTACTTTTATAGTTTGATCAAAACTATAAATTCATCTTTAAAGATTATGAACATGTAATAATAAAAGTCTTAATGAAGATATTTTTACTATGAAAGTAAGGGACTGAAAAAAACAAAAATAAAATAAATAAAGAAATTCCAAAAAAGTTCAAACAGCAATTAATCTTATGGAACCCGGATCACTTGTTTATAACCAAAAATGTCTTTAAATTTAATGTTACCTGTTTGAATCGTGTTTCGTTTTATAATTTGATTATTTTGAATAACACAAAATATATCTGTTTCGATTGTTTTGCTTGTATTTGACCACAATTGGTGCAAAATGTACTTCTTGCATGCATACGGTGAAGAGTTGTTGTTCTATAAAATTTCAATCAAATTAATTTTGTCTTTAATCCCTTTGAATTAAAAAGGGATTATTATTTCAATTGATTTAAAAAAAAAAACAGATTCTTACATTTCTAATAGTAAGGATTTGAGTATAAAATTCTGGTATAATTTTCATTAAGAACCTGTTAAAATAACTATAATTGTGACCATCTACAAAATTTAATTGAAAACAGGACGTTTAAAAAGTGATATCAACAACAACAAAAAAATCGTTACAATACAACTAACTACCATTACTGTCATCAAATTTAATTTATATTTATTTAATAATATTTAAAATTCTTTGAAATAATATTCTTTTGAAAAAAATATACGACGAGACGATATAAATACAAATCGTCCATAACGAAAACAAAATTCAATATTCTTTAATAATTTATGCATTCCCAATAACTTTATGCATTTTACTTTTAATCTATAAGTTCAGATATATTCATGTGTATCTTAAAAAATGCTTTACGATGCAAGTTTCCTTTTTTTTTTTTTTTTTTTTTCTAAGACGGTTATATCGTTTTATATTATAATTGTGCATTTTAAAAGATAGGTAGGTAATATATAGATAGATACATAATACGATTGCATAGGTACTGTGTTTGAATTCTAAAGTCATCATCAATTTCTCCTCAAAAAGACATTGCTGCACGTCTTCTCGAAAAGAAGAAGAATAATAATAATAATAATAAGAAGAAGAAAATATATATGTATATATACACTGTAAGTACAAAACAAAGATTTTCTTATAATATACCTACATAAATGTGTATGAATGTATATAAATAATTTATATTTGTTTAAGCTGTAAACAAACATTATTCGTTATGAAGAAGGAGAGGACATTAACCTTTATTATTTCTTTTTTTTTTTTTAGTTTTTTTTTTTCAGAAAAAAGGAGAAAAAGATTCTTAACGGAAAAAAACGTTATTATGTATGTATGTAATTGTACCTACGTACTTCTACTTGTAGTATATATTATTTATAGTGTAAAGTAATTATACGAACCAGTTCTATGCGTTCTGATACAAGAATTTTCTCTGATGCACAATTTATAAAAAAGAAAAGGAAAAAGAAAAAAGGAAAAGCCTATAACTAAATAAAAACTATTTGATATCTAGTAGTAAAGGTGGTAGATATAGATATTATTATATTATAAGAATGTATCTACTTATATGAATATATAGAAACTTTAAGTTGAAAGAATTTCTTTGTTTTTAAACATAGGTACCATCATCAGTATAACTGCATATACATATGTACATAATGTATCTATATCAGCAGCAGCAACAAATGTTGCTTTTCCTGTTTATATTTCCTTAGTTAGTCAATATAATTGCATACCACATTGTTGGTGACTTTTTCAATGGTTATAATAATACAAAACATTTTGAATTGTTCAATAAAATGAAAAGTAATTAAATATTGTCCTGTTACGGTGGTAAAAATTGGTAATGATGATGGTATAAAAATGGTAATTATGCAATTGCATCGGATATTAACAGAAATGAATCAATCAATTACAAAAAAAAAAAAAAAACTTCAATAATAATAAAAATCAATCATTTGATTTTTGCATTTTTACAAAATCAATTTTTATAAAAATTTTTTCTCAATTTAATTATTTATTACATTAAAATGGAAAATCAATTTATACACGTATAAATTTTCTTGCAATATAATTTTTCAATTATAATTTACAACATAAAATATCTACAACAAAATATAAATGTGTTTTGTTCGTGATTTGAATTTCATATTAAAGGTGAAATAATTACATTTGAACACAAGAATTACATCGTGGTATCAGACATTATCATATAACGTATGTATTGTATGTATGTATTTTCGATTGTTATATCCTTTCAATATACAATGACCGCGTAATTTTAAATAACATTGAAAATGAAGCCGCAAAAGAATTCCAATTTATCTGTTAACTACCTTGAGATAATCGAAATTCTGACGGTGATAGCTGAGGAGCAACAAACACTTGTTTTCTCATTACCCTTTTTTATTCCCCATGTATGTACATATGTATCTATATACATATAAATAAATATTTCTTTCGTTCAATAAATTTTTCCTTTTCGAGTTTTCTTATTAAACATGATTTCTTTCAAGATCGTTGAGAAATGGTTCACAAGAAAGTTATCAAGAAACAAAATATAAAAAAAAGTAAACATAAAAGTGTAATGACTTCGAAATTCTATGTAACATAACGTGTATGTGTATATGTACATATATAAACAAACAATAATAAATTTTATAAGGAAGAGACGGATTAGGTATGTTTACGTCGATAAGTCACCAAGTATAAAGACAAACCCAAAAGACAGAAGGAGTAAATAAGAACAACAACAACAACAAAAAAACTGGAGAAAAGAATGTATGGTAAAAAAAAAATTGATTTTTTCTTTATAACGATCATCAAAATTGAAGAAATGGATGCAGTAACAACACATCAATGTAATCCAACGAGTCACAGTGCAACACAAATTCAAGATAATTAAGAAAAATGCATTCACAAATGTTTTCTCAAGGTATAAAAATTACATTTCATCTTTCTCTTCTTCTTCTTCTTCTTATTATTATTTTTTCTTCTTCTTAATACTCGATACACGACGTATTGCGGATACGTTTCATATATAACTTGTATCCAGTATAACCCCATACACAATTTTTATTAGTTATCGGTTAGGTGTGTGTACGTTGCTTAACCGTCATCCATAATTATATAACTTAATGGACATTATTTAATGCTTTTTTATCCTTTGTAATCATGAATTTTTTTTTCTTCTCTTGTATAGATGCACGCTATGCATTTAAGGTTTTTTTTTTTTTTGTTAAGTATTGGTTGTTGCATCCTTTTGTTAAAGGTGTTTGATAATCATGTCTGGTCTATTGATGGTAATCTAAAATTAAAGGAGTGCCAGGAGTGCCACGTAATGCATTCAAATCACTATTTAGAATGATTAGATTTGATTTTTGGTTTTTGATTTCTTACAGACTCACTCAATATGTTTTATGATAAATTTTGTTATTGTGAAAAGAAAAGAAATAAAAATATTCATGTTATTGGAATTCAAATTTAAAAATAACGTCTGATAGATTTGAATAAAAATAGAAGCTCCTATATAGCATCAAAAGAATCTTTTTTTTTTTTCTGATGTTTTCTTTTATACGTTCAACTATTCCAGACATTTTAAAATATCATGGGAGTGGTTGAATTCAGTAACTTTCTTATTCATTTTTAAAGGGGGAAAAATTTTATCAAACCACCCACGTTTCTTGTGAATATTCTTAAAAAAGATAGATCCTTTTTATGAATGCAGGAATCGTTTTTGTTTTTTATTCTCCATACTTTGAATTTTCCTTGACTACTGTCTTTTTCTTGAAATTCACTAGATTTTAAATTACGTATCTAGAAAAGGAAAACTTCCTTCCTATTAAATGTTGTTTTTTTTTTAAATAAACAAACTTTTTCCTATCGGAAATCGTGTTTACGTTGTCCTTTTATCTATTTCCGGGAGGAACAAGTACATAACTGAATTTCTATTTATTTTTTGTTTTCTATGTTGGACTATTTTTGCGTTAATAAAAATACAACATTAGAAAATAATCTATAGATATTTGATAGCTTTTAATGAATCAAGTGTAAGGTAAATATTAAGGAACCGTTAAAGTTATGTCCGAATTTTTTTTTCTCTCTTTTTAATATCAATAAATCTATTTCTTTAGTTTAGTTTCAAAAAAAAAAATTATATGCTTCGCGTGTAAATTGTGTACTTATTGAATTTCTATTTACATTTCTTTACTTAATATTTACTGTGCTGTGGTGATGAATAAATGATTTTGTTTTTTTTCAACATTTTTTTTTTTTTTTTTAGATTTCGTTTAACCTGTACAGCAGAAAATATAAATGGTGTTGATTCTCTTGACGTGTGATAATAAAATTGAAAGCATTTAGTAGATACTTTGTTACTGAGGAGACTCATAAAAATGATTTGTTATATTGTTGGCACTTTTTAGTTATCGTTACATAAGAAATACTAAAATTTTTCCCATGCCGAATAAAAAAATAATAATGAATTTAATTTCTGTCTTTGTTATCTTTTCAATGTTCTAAATGGTTATTTTTTTTTCTTGAAAAAATGTGACAAGTTTAAGCTGATAATAATTAGAAATTAGAGAAAGACGAGACTTTTTCTTTTATAAGGGTGAATGAATTCTTTACAAATAGAAATTAAGCTAGAAAATTTTCCATTACAAAGAGAATTCTTTGTGTCAGAATTGAGTCCTTGTTAAAATCTTGCGATTTCAAATACAATTATTGAAAAATATTTCTAAAAAACTCCAAGATGAGAAAGAATACCTTTCTATTTGTTAAAACTCGATTTAGAATTGTTTTTTGGTTCCTGAATCTAATTGAAAAGCTTTTAAAAATATGTATATTGTAATTCTCTGTTCTGTTTTTATTTTTCATTTACTGGCAAACAAGAAGACTTTTTGAGACAAATTCATTTTAATGTAGGTACACAAATTTATATTTATAAGGGCGAAGAATGTTAAAAATTCTATAAAAAAAAATATAAACAAGACAAAATTACCAGTAAAATTTTTAAAACAAGTACCGTATGAAATGTTCAAAATAAATATCCGAAATCTTAATGCAACGATAAAATTACATTCAAGAATTTTTTTTTTAAAAAAATGAGGTCATCCGCACTTCTTAAATTTCCATCAAAAAAAGGAGAAAAAAAAACTATTGTTATGCAACAAGTGATTGATAGTTTTTTTGTTTTCTGAATTCGTTTATTTTTTTTTTTGTATAATGAAAAAAGGATTCATCATTAAAGAAATTATCTTTTAAAATAAAATAAGAAAAAAAATCAAAGAAAACATGTTTTTAAAGATCTCACACATTGTAAAACATCATGAGAATAAATTGTAATCAACGTGAAAGAGTTAAAATTTAAAAAAAAAAAATTAAATACTAAACAACCAAATGAACCTGTACTATCTATACAAAATCAAACAACAACAAAAAACTATAGAATTTTAAAATAAAACGACATACAAAAAAAGAGAACAACGACAACAACGTCAATTCAATAATATCCTGACAGAGAATCTAATGAACATTAAAAACATAAAAAACCTGATTTCCTAGACAGCAACTTATAAATACAAAATAATGGTAAATAACACAATACAAACGTACCTCAATTATAATTTCTTCTAGAAATAATTCAGTTCATTAGTCTTCTTATATCTTTTATATATACATATATAGTACATATAGTATATGGTTTAGCATCACGATAAAGTCAGTGAAGAGTTAGAGGATCCAAAAGAATTATCATATGGTCATAGATACAGATTTTGTTGATGTATAATGAAAAATAGGTCCGAAGACTAAAGATTTTTAAAATACAGAAGAAGATTATAAAAACAACAACCATATTACCAATGAAGCCAATGATGATGATGATGATAACCTTAAATGATTACATGAACTAAAGCTAAACAATCCCAAACAACTCAGAGGAACCAGTTCCTGGCGACCGTTGGTAAAAGATAATAAACAACAACAAAATCTAGAAGAAAAAAAAATCACATCATTTCAATTCCATCCTCCAATCCTGTCTGTATGGTATGTAATGTTTTTTTATTTTTAATTTTTTTTTTTATTTTTATTCCAAAGGTAAGACTAAGACTAGAAAAGGTTGTTGATGATGATTAAAATTCAAAGTAAAAAAAAAAGAAAACAATAATAAAAAAAAAAAAAGATAGTTTTAGAATCAAGACGATTGGGAGTTGAATTCCTTTCCTGTCCGATAATGAAATGAAAAAATAAAAAGACACTTCTCACGATGGATTCTTGAGCATCCATCCACATACATTCATATATTCCTACGTACAATTACACCTAATACCAACATATTTCTCTGTAAGTAGATGAATGATAATATAATATCCACTAAACTTACTTTGTATATTTTTAGTTTTATAGTATGTCTATGTATTCCTGGACTTTAAATTATATATTCACTTATAATACATTGCTCCTCATGTTTCTTCTTTTGTTATGAAAATTTTTCGTTAAGATAAAATTATATTCAAAGTAAATATAATAAAAAAAAAAAAATAAGTAAAAAGAAAACCTACAAGTAGAGGAGACTTTGATATTGGGATTCTAAGAATTTATTTCACGTTTAATTTAAAAAAAAAAAAAGACTTCTTTTTTTACCATTAACGGATGTTTACACGTACTTACTTAACACTCGTTCTTATCAACAACAACAAAAAATTTTATCTATCATAAAAATTATAATGACGATGGATGGGTAGAATGAAAAAAAAAAAAGAAGAAGAAGAGAAGAAAAAAAATATGAAAAGAAGATTATCCATTATAAAGGATGAACAGAAAAATTTTAAGATTAGTTTAAAAATTCAGTGAAATATTAATATGTATATATGTATGTATGTAAAATTTTGTACTTTTAAAATAAAATAAGATAAAATAGTCAAGGATATTTAGAAATTTTAGAATAATTTTTAGAAAATTCAATACAATTGAAGAGAAAATCATATTTTTACGATGTGATTACAATTGAAATTTTGAAGGACATTAAAGTAAGAAATTTGTCAAATTAGAAACTAATAAAAAGGGAAATTTAGATAATTGATATCCTGTTAAATTTCACACTTACATAAAAAAATTTAATATTAGTGACAAAAGAAAAAAAAATATCTGAGGCAATTGGAATGACGTTAAGTCCAACGAAATTTTATGAATGAATTAAAAACGTCAAACGAGGTCAAATAGTGTTACACTTTTCTGAATGACTTAGGAGTCCTTACCAAATAATTATTCTAAAAGATGTGTGAAGAGCATGTATATTTTTTTTATATTCAGTAAATTTCGAAGTAAATTTTTCGGTAAATCTCTTAACCATTGAGAACTTTTCAATTCAATAGAAAATTAGTTTTTAATTTTAAAATCTAAAAGAAAAGCAACCTTAAAGGATCAATTAAAATCCACATGAATTTTCCTTTTTTAAAATACAAAGAGAACTTTTAAACAAAGTATGCAATAAATTTAACCAAAATTGAATAAAATTTTATTTTTATTACATTTTTAACTTTTAGATTGTCTGTTATTTTGTCCTGTTGTTCAGTTATTCACATATACCTATTGTGAATATCTCAAGGATCTATTCTATTTTTAACATACATATTTTTATTTCTTTAGCAAAATAAATATGTGTGTATTCTTCTTCCTGTATGTTAACTTTTTGCCAGTTTTTTTTTTTTTTTTTTTTTTTTTTGGACACAAGAATAACACGTTTCTGAAGTGTGTGTATATAATAACTTGTATATTTTTATTATTATTTTCATTATTCCCATAAAGATTCTAACTAGGATATGTGGGTGCAAAAAAAAACTTAGAAGTAGGAAAAAATAAAACGAAGATTGTAAAAAACATTGAATTCCTAATTTTATATTTTTGTGAATAGATGATTTCACACATTGAATATTGTAAAAAAATGTAAAAAAATAGAGAAAAAAAAAATACTTCTGTAAATACAACGAATTTTTCAATTCATACAATAGATTATGATAAAAAATAAAATACGAAAAAGGTCCTAATGATCCTTTAAGAAAAAAGAAAAATTTGTATCCTTCTTCTCGAAATTTTGTCGGCTTCATCTCATTTTTCGATAGAAAAAATCACATTTAATCTTATCTTATTGACTTGGCTTTAAATCTTTGATAATTTTTTTAAGGATAACAAACAGCTGATCGTTATTTTGATTTTATTTTTCTTTCTTTTTCTTTTTTCTTCTCATCGTCATGTCATTTATGTACAAATGATTTAGGAATTTCGTAAGGTGTGTGCACTTTAACACAAATAAGGTGCATATTTTTTGTTTTTGATATTTTTTTTTTTGTAAGGAGAAAAAGGCGCAAAAACTTAGAGGCTTATTTTCACATATGATTTTTGAACCAATTTGCTTTTTATAAACCATAAATATAATAAATGACTGTGGCTATTACATAAAAAAAAAAAAAGAAGTCATATTCTTCTTCTAGGTTATTTTGAGATCCCATAGAATAAAAAAAAAGCCTACAAAACATAAAAAATGATAAAACAGCAGAAATAATGGAAAAAAAAACGTTACATAAAATTGAATTTCTTTTGCTGTAAAGTACAACAAAGAATTTTGGTGGTCGATTGATATTAATGTAATTCATACATGTGAGTGAGTATATAGCAAAACATACATATATGTATATCTATTTTACAATGATAAGAGAAAAAAAAATGCACCTTGCATCATCCACATAGAATAAAGTACCTTCAACAGACACATGTAAGATAGAAATAAATTTAAAAAAAAAAACTTTTAAGAAATTTTTCTGTATTTTTCCATGTTTTTTCTCTTGAAAAAGGGTCTGTGGGAAATACTAACTGTTGATATTGTTTTGAAAAAAATATATATTTTATTTTTTGATCCGATTGAATTTTTTTTCTGAATGTTTTTTTTTTTTTGTGTTATTTATTTTCATTCCCTTTCTTGAGATGTAAAAGGTACTTAAAAAATCTTTAAAATTTTGTTTGATTATAATTTTCGCGCCTTTTTAAGTCATTTGTCAGAAATACATGAGAATTTTTCTTAAGAATTTTTTTTATTTGTGCCAAAGAAATCAAAAATAAGAACAATGCACACATTCTATTTTTGACTTTAAAAAAAAAAATAAACAAAAAAAAGTGTAGTCTTTTAAGAATCATTCAATTTTAATTATTTTAAAAACAGCATGTAATTGTACTTTATTATTATCGCTTACTTAGTTCCGTTCTGTGTATTTAATTTTTTCTATTTATGTACTCTGATTTTTCTCTGTAAAAAAAAACATCCGCACGTACTTATTGCAATACATAATATGATATATTTTTAAAATGAACGGCGGCTGCTTCCTAAAAGTACAAATTTTGCATAACAAAGAAAGAAAAAATAAATAAATAACAGTAACGCAAATATAAATAAAATTCAGTAAACTTATTATAATAATATATATATATATATATATTTTTTTTCAAATGATAAGATAAGAAAAGAATGTCGTTTATTTTGTGTCAGTGTTAACTGGAGAAGCGCCTTTTCCGGTCATACACTTTTTTTTTCTCTCTGGTCTTTGCCTTTTCATATTTAAATTATTAAAAATTTATATGTACTTATTTATTGTTCATTAGAAATATTATCTAAAACTAGTAGAATCAAAAAACGAACACGATCAGCTGTTCAATGAATAAATTTTCATTCATTTGCAATCTAAAAATCATTCGTATTGTTGACATTTAATGTCAACATTATGTTTTTTTTTCATCTTTACTTGGAAATCATCACATGTAAAGCCGACAACATGATAAATACTGTACAATTTTTATTCATAAAATTTGTAATGCTTTTAATTCTTATTATTATTTTTTTCTTACTAAATTCATTAAAAAGAATAAAGGTGCTCATATGTCATAGATAATAATAAAAAATAAATATAAAAATAGGCGCTAGAATAATCAAACAAAAAAAAAAAAAGTAGATAATAGAAACAATAAACAACAAAGAAATTTAAATAGTAGGTGGTCATTTTTCGCAATTATTAAGTCAATTACTGTAAGATTTAAACATTTTTTTATCTACTCAATTTTAAGCGCCAGGTTTCTTAAAAATCCAATTTCAAAAGAAAGAATTTTAAAAGCCACACCTAACTTAATTGATTCTTTTCATAAAAGATAAATTACTTTGTTGCTTTACAATGTTAATTTAAATTTTCAAGCTTATAATTAAATACGAGTAAATTTGTATGTCTATGCCATATACAAAGTTTATATATGTACATAAGTATTTCAAAAGTATATCTACACATACAAACATGTTGTATACATACATATGTGAAAATTTTATTCAAAATATATTTTTCGGCAGAAAATCACATAATAAAAATTTTTACTGTCACCAATAACAATTTTTAATAAATAAAAAATAAGACAAAATTTTGATTCTGAAAAAAAAAGATACATTAATGATGTATATAGATTCAGACTTTTTTTTTTTAATGTCAAAATATACTAGGTACATACTTAAAAAATCTGCTAAAGATTTTTTCCAGTTTGGTGACTGATTTACTGCTAAGATTAAATATAAAAAATTAAAAAATCATTTAAGATTAAAATGTTATTAACCTTTCAAATATATATCTTTTCTTCTCTTAAACCAGAATTTTTTTCTTCTTTTTTCTACAAATTTATTTTTACATAACTATAGTAACACCCTATTCTCTTGTCTATCATTGATATTTAATATTTTAATCACAAATATAATCAATTTACAATATTCATTCATTCATTCAGAATTTAACCTGTTATGTAATCAATGTTAAGTGTTTGAATTAAAAATGTTTTTTTTTTATCTCTCTTCAGTTTTAGCTATTTATTTACTCAATGATCTCCGCCTAAAAAAACGGAAAAAAATGTACATACAGTCAAATTCCTCTAAGTCGAATCGTCAGCTGCCATCAAAATAACTTCGAGTTAAAGGGATTTTAGAAGAAATTCGAGTTATAGAGATTGAAAAAAAAAATTAATTTTCTTGCTAACTACATAATATAAGAAACACATACATATCTAAATATGTATAGAATTTGCTAATTTTATAGGTTGAAAAATTTTAAAATATTTTTTTCTTTTCATTTTAAATTTATTATTAATAAACTCTACATATTTAACCTTTCTTTCCACCACATTATAGTTTCTCGATCCTAAATACATATGTATACATACTAAATATCGTTTAAAAAGAAATAACTATATTTTCTTTATCAATATATTGAATTATGTTTTGGACTGTGTATATTAAAAAAAACTACGTTGTCGCCTTATTTAAAGGATTTGCATATAACAAAAGTAAAGATTTTGTTAGAAATAAAAAGATAGGAATTCCATTATATTAGATGTAATTTATTATTTCAAAATCTTAAAAATATATTTAAATGATACATACTTGAAAATATTTATAAAATATGAAAGAGAACATTTTCTTATTTTTTTGTGTTTTGAAAAAAATATTAGAACAATAGGAAATGTGTACACAAAAATAAAATTAAATAGAAGCCCATTTTATTTTTGTCTTACAATTTTTTGCTGTGCATAATTTCGAGTTAGAGAAATTACAGGTCTCTAGAACGTTGAAAAAAATGTTGACTTAGAGGAATTTTCGTCTTAGAGGAATTTCGACTTAGAGGATATTTTTTATATAGAAATTTGAAGGGAGCGCAAAAAAAGGCCTAAAAAATTCGAGTTAAAGGAAAATTCGAGTTACAGAGATTTCGAGTTAGAGGACTTTGACTGTATGTACATGTAGATAGATAAAGAAACGTTAAAAAAATTTTCCCGCCTTTTTTTAAAGAATGTCATTTTTATTTAATTTACCTTAAATCACATATACAATATATCAACAGATACATTTACTTTGATAATGAAATATCTTTTTATTATCGTACATTGTCATAAAATTTTATTCTATTATACACACATATTCCATTCATTCACACATTCTTTTGCTTCTGCATATCGTCTTATTTTTTTTTTTTTTTGTTCACATATGTACATATGTATATTTAACTTTATACCAACAAATTATTTAAATTTTTGCTGTAATTTAACATCAAATTCATCATTTTATTGATAGAAATCATTTTTTTTTCTTCTTTCTTTTTTTTCAAAAATCACAAAATAAATATTCATATTTAAAATTAGAAAATTAAACAAGAAAATGTTTATTTTTTCTTTCTTAAACTTATATAAAAAAGTATCTATGAGATTAATGACATTAAAAGATAAGAAAAAGAAATAATAAGTTTCACGTACAAATGAAAAAAAAATAAAGGATTATAAGTTGTATTTTTTTTTTGGTATTTTAAGTAAAAATGAAGACAAGTTTTAGAATAAAAAAAAATTAGAAAATTATCCAGGCAAATAAAAAATTATGTGAATATGTTATTAGTAAGAATAAAGAAAAAGTTTTCATCTTTGTTCATTTAATATCATCGTATAACGCTCCCTCATCGGTTGTTACGTGATAAATTTTATTAAAAAAGTTTATGGTTAAAAAGAAGAAAAAAAATAAAGTTTTTCTTTTATTTATTTATTTTTTTTTTTTCAAAAATTAAACATTACTTGTGCACGCGTAAAATTTTCATAAAAAATAAACATTCTTAGAATATCTAAAAATAGAATTACTTTTATACATTAAATTTGAATTACACTATCTTCAATGTTTTAAACTTTTTTTTTTTTTGAACGAATTGATAACATAAGACCCTCAAATTATAGTTTTATAGAACTTTTAGTAACGGAATGATAATGCATGATATCATATCATTTTTTCAAAATTGCCATGATTTTATTTATTTAATTTTTTTTTTCAATGTTCAAAACATATGGAACATTTGCAGATACAATTTTTTTTTTTTTTGTAAATATTTATAGTCTCCCTTTTTTGTTTTCTTTTTATTTTTGAAAAAGCCCCATTTGAATTATATTCAGTGCAGATTTTTATTCGTTATTTAAAAAAAAAAGCAGCCACACTTTTTTTTAGTCCTTAAAAAAATATCATTGTATTAAGGTTTTGTGTAGTTTGTTATCTAAAACTATCCTTTTGAAAGGACATCCGTTCTAAATTTATTGAATTTAAAGATCATCTTTTTACCACGTATGCACTTTAATAAAAAAAAAAGTAATTATAAATAAAATTTGGCAAGCACATAACTTAAAACTCATTTATTATCACATACTTTTCTCAAGTACATACTCGTACTTAAAAAAAAAAAACATTAAAAAATATTTTAAATTTAATACAAAGTATCACAATAACATCATATGAATATGCTTACATAACGACAAAAATTGTCCGTTACGATGACGATACATACATATAAGCTCATATGTTTTTGTTTTTATTTTTTCTTTTTATTTTTTAATTTCAGTTTTTGTTTATGCATTAAATTTATGTTTTTGTTTAATGAAATTCATTTTTCTTATCACATATGTGTACATACATTCATGACATTCAAGACATCATCAAATTAAAAGAAAAGAAAAAAAAAAAAAACATTTTAAAATAAATACAGAGTCTCAGATATGATTCTACAGCATAGTTAACCCTAAGAACATTGTACTTACTGTATCTCAATGAGGTCAGAAAAAAAAAGCAATAAAAAAATACATTTCAAGAAATGAATTGGCCTAATTTTGATTAAAGAACACAATGAATATGTGTAGTATCTACTTTTTTTTTTTCTTCTTTCAATGTTCTTATTAAATCTTTAACATTTGCTTGTATAGATGTTGTACATGAATAAAAAAAAAATAAAAATAAAAAAATACTTATAACGAAAAATTTGATAATGGAATTTAGTTTATTTTAAATTTTTTATTTTTATTTATTTATTTTTTTTTTTTTTTTTGAAAATAAATAAATTTGTAAATACAATAAACCGAAGAATCTGTTTATGTAATTAGTGCATGTAAATATGTACATATATTAAATTTAAGATGACATTGAAAGTTCTTTAACAGTTTAGAATACATACATATATATATATGTATATTTGAAATGTTAGAAGAAAAAAAACAAACGAAATAAAAATATGTACATAGATTGTTTGAGAATCATTAAACTGACAAACATGTTGTATAACATTTCAATCAATATACATAGTTGAATTTTAAATCTTTCAAATGTCCTTCAACAATCTATGATCTAATTGAATTTCATTTCAATTTATTTTAATTGGTTTTTTTTTATTACACATAGAGGACAGTTTGATAGAATTGCCTTAAAAAAAAAAATTTCATAACCGTTTTTTTTTTCTTCTTCTAAGTTAATAGAATGATATAGTGATTTGTTTTCAGCTAAAAATAACTAAAAAAATATTGTGTAATTTCTAGAATAGTAGAAAATAATTCTAATCTATTGCACGAATTAGTAAAACTTTTCATCAAAACGATGACCATGACAGTTAACCATTAGACCTTTTCGGAAAATCTAAAAGACCCATCGTTTACAAGAATTCATTATATGCGAGTGTTTCATGTTAAATTTTGATCAATTTCTTTCGTGTACTACAGTACTTAAAAAAAAACCTCATTTACATACATATGTGAGTATATATTTCGACAACATTTCCCACTTAAAAAAAAAAAAAAAAAAATAAAAATAAAAAAAAAAATAAAAAAAAAAAATGAAAAAAAAGTTCTTTTTTTTTTTTGTATCATTATTATCCTTTATCCTACCATAATAACCTTTCGAATACTTCAATTATCATCATTGTCATAATTATATAATACTAAAAGTGCCAAAAAGAATTTATTATACAAACACAATTAAGATATTTACATTCAACAAATTACACAAATAAATTTTTTTTTTTTTTAACTTCTTCTTCTGTTATTTAGAATTGAAGAATATAAAATTCCCAAGACATAAAGTCTTTACCTTACCGTTTCTACCCACGCAAAATTTATCTTTGCAATGACATTTTATCAATGTTGTTAAGTTATATAGTATACATAAATGTATATGTTGTTATTATGTATATAAAATATTCTTGAGAGATTGTCTCTTTTTAGGTTTATTTTTTTTTTTTTTTTGTTCTTCAACTTGGTGTGTTTTATTTTTATTTTTATTTTTTTGAAGTAATGGTTACTTTTTTCTTGGTTTTATTTTGAAATTCTTTCTTCAGATTTCAATGTGTTATGTTGTTTTATTGAGTTTGAAATCTTTTTGAAACCAGCTCTTTTAATTTTTTTCCCAAACTTAGTTAAAAGTTATGTGTGTACTTATCTTTATTTTGGTCACGATTATTTTTTTTTTTTTTTTTTTGTTTTATATACATACATATTTTTCTTAATTTATACATAAATAAGTATATAAGTATTATATATGTATCTTATAAAATAAATACCACTCATATGATCGCCTTGATGGCATCTTTTTTGCTTTTTTTTTCTTTTGAACTTAAGAAGTTTTCTTAGCCGGCTTCTCTTAAAATGATTTTTTTTTTTTCAATATATATTTCGATTTTATTATACCTATTTTTTTTTATCTGAAGAAAAAAGGTACTCTTTTTTTATGAATTTTTTTTTTTTACCCGGCTCGCAATCATATGTTTTTCTTCTGCTGTTTTTAACTTGATCATCATTATCGTTATTATTGTTGTTGAATAAATGGCATTGGATGGAATGAAATTTCTTTGAGAATATAAGAAGACGTAAAGTTCCTTTGGAGATTTTTTATTTTTTTTATATTTTCTTTAAACAACATACCATAGCATCTATATAGCACTTTATGTTTCTTCAACGCTGGGGGTTTTCTTGGAATTTAACTTCACACAAATACAATTTTTTTGTTTTTTACATACATACAAATATATGTTGTTGAACCGATTAAAGTGGTTCGTTTATATATTTTCTCATTGATAATATATGTATACATACATACATATGAATAAATACATATATGAGTCGAGTCTATGATGATGATAATGATGTTTTATGTATTATTATTATGTGCATTTTTCCCGCTCAAAAGAAACAAAATCTACTTTCATATTATTTGAATTTGAATTATGTATTATTTAAATATTATATGGTGCTGATGCCTATCCTTTTTCTTCATTTTTTTAAATAAAAAACGTTAAAAATGAAAAAAAAAAAAAAAAAAAAAAAAGTAACTACTAAGTAATATTATATTTGCAATGTAATTTTTGCATTAATTTTATGCAGAATGAAAAAAAAAATAAATAACAACAGGAAGAACTTATGGAGTTTTTACATATGAGAATAATTTAAATTATTTTAAACAAACATCACATGTGTAAAACTGAGAGAAAATGTTCATTTAATGCCAATATGACAATTTAAAAATTTTTATATTCGAGACATCACATTCATTCACATAAAGTAAGACGAGTCATTCATAAATTTTTCACTTTTTTTTTTTTAAATATGAAACAGACAAAAAAAAAAAAGATTTTTTATTTTTCATATGTGACATGAAAAAAAAAAAACATAGTCACAATTTTTATATGCAAATTTTACATTCTTGAGGATGTCACTGATGACCGAATTTTAATAAAAATTTAAAAACAAAGGTTTTTTTTTCCAAACGGTTAAAGTCATACCTACATTTTTTGAAAGCACGTTAAAGTTAGTTAAAGGATTTTTTTCAGTTAATATGTAAAGAATCTTTAATTTTTTTTTTTGGAATTGTGTAATAAAATTATTTCGAAAACTTTCATGATTTTCTGAATTCAAGAACATGTATCTACTACAAGAAGAAATGCGAAATTTTAATTAAACCAAAACTAAAAATACATAAAAGAAAATAAATTAATGACTTTTTCGCCATCTTCAATAATTTCATCTTGATCTACCTGTTGTAAGTATTCTTTATTCCCTATAAGAATTTCTTTAAAATATCTGTTTTTTTTTATTTTCTTCTTTTCAATAATATATTTTTTCCTATATTGTATTGATTTAGATTTCAAATTTTTCTTTTTCTTTTCAGACAGAAAAAAAAATGATAACGATTTGAACTTGTCAAGCAGGAATTTTTTGGCGCGAAGGAAAAAACACACAATTTACTTGATTTTTTTTCTTTTTTTTTTTTTCAATCTACCTTCATATATTTTTTTTACATACATATGGAAAAAGGGTAGTGGCCTTATATCTTCTTCAAATTACCGCTTTTTAAAAGTTAATCGTTACCAAACTCTATTAAATAAGAGAAGAAATAAAAAAAATAACAAATTCATATTTCTTGAACCACATCAGTTCCCTCTAACTTCTTTTACTTTGCTTTTTTTTATTTTTTTCTTCACTTATTTCACTCTGTCTTTTTAATCTACATAATATGCAAATTTTCTTATTTAAAATATAAATTACGAGTTTTACAGGAATTTCTACAGTTTTTTGGTATACTTTTTTTTTTTCATAAAATTTCTTATAACAAAATTGGTAAAATTTAGATACATACATACATTTAAGGAAAACAATTAAGTTATTATGAAATATAAGAAAAACTTGATGTTTCGAATGTGATTTCTTCCATTGTCATCCCACAATTTACCATAAAATGCAGGAAAAAAAAATCTATTTGTTATCCATCAAAAATAAAGAAAATAAATACTAATCCAGTTATTCAATGAAAATAGATTTTCTTTAATAATTTTTCTTCCACAAAATTTCATTTCAATCAGCATTTTTACAAAACGAAAAAAAAAAAAAAAAAAAAAAATAGAAATATTTTGTACATATTTTTCATCATATTGAACAATTTATTTCTTCGACATTCCTGTTTTTTTTTTTTGATTCTTTTCTTTTTCATTGAATATTTTAAACGAATGTAAAAGGACAGATTTTCAAAAAGAATAAAAAAAAAACCAAATCTTTTTTCCAAATATTGAACTAACTAACCAGTTAACAAGGCGGAATCTTTTGACTTTTTATTTTAATTTTCTCATTATAATGTGGTCATAAATTTTTCAGAAGTTTTAAAAATTAAAAAAAAAAATGCAAACACTTTTAACGAAGGATTATAGATTTCATTTTGGAAAAGAAAATATTAACTTATTTATAAAAATGTATCCTTTGAAAATTTTATTTTTCCTACTACGTTTTTTTTTTTTCTTACTCCAAACAAAAAATAGAATATCAAATGAAAACAATTTCTTATTCCTTTTGTAAAAATCTTTTAATCCTAATTAACAAAAGAACGACCTCATACAGACTTGTTTTCAAATTGAAAATATAATTTCTATTTTCAATGTTCTTGTTAAATCATATTTTTTTACTTTAAAAAGATAAGCAAGAGAAATTCAATGTAAGCAAAAATTTTAGAATAAAAGAACGGATTAAAAGAATACATTATGTGAAAGAATTGTTTTCAAATGAAAAAAAAAAAAAATCAACCTATTCCATCTAAACTCCTACAACTTTTTTCTTATAATAATTTTCATAATACACAATCTACATTTTGATTGTTTAATTATGATTATTGTGCTCATGCAAAAAGATCAAAAGAATTATAATCATAACGACTACATATAAGATTTAAAATATTTGATAAGAACAAAAAAAATAAATAAATAAATAAATAAGTAACAACTTTGTTGTACGTATTTAATTTTATCTCATATCATATTTCTTTCATTAGAATTTTGTAATATGAATTTTGTGCGAATAAATTTTAAGCATGATGCGTTAAAAACATATCAAATTGTTTGCTTCTTTCAACATATTCATATATGTTTTATGGTATGTGATTAAATACATGAAAATAACATGTGTAATTTATGTAATATATGTAACGTATAACGTACTTATTAAATTTATAGAACAAAACAAAAAAACTATTTCATCTACAGGAATGTATAAATATTCTCACCTTAAATATTTACAACTTAACAATAAAAAATTAAAAAAATATATATGTATATAAAAAAAAGAAGGCATATGAGATTAGAATTTCTGCCTTCTAGGGTTTATTTGTAGACAAAATATTTTGCAAATTCTTGGAATTGATACCAATGAGAAAAATAACCTTAAATTTCTTTATGACAGGTATCTTGTGAAATGATTGATATTCTCTAACTGAAAAAAAAATGTTAACAGAATTAAAATAAAAAGCTCCAATAAAATTAAATCTTTTTTTGTGTATAGGGTATTTTGTTATTTGTTTCTTAGGTTTTCAAGAAAGAGTTAAAAAAATATTATACAAAACACAAAAAAAGGATGTAGAAAGATTTTGTTTTTTTTTTCTTTTTGAAATGATACAGCATAGATTTTCCAGCATCAACTGAATTTCTATAAAATTATTGAACTTAATCTTTGATAATTTCCACCTTTTTTTTTACCCACTTTTATCATTAGTTTAAATGAAACACCCCGTATTCTAGAATTTTTCTGGAAAAAAAACATATTTCAATCGTATGGACTAATTTAGAGCATACATTTTTTTTGCACTATTTTTAGAAATAAAAATAAAATCCAGTTGATAAATTTTTGTTTTTTTGTTTTTTTTTTTTTTGCTAAATTCTTATCAATCGAAAAACTATTCTATAAATCTTTTTCCTAATCGTCGCGTTTCATATATGGGCGTTTATTGAATTTAAAATTATGTATTAGAAAAAAATGCAATAACAAAAATATTTCTAGATATTAAAAAAATAAAAACAAGAATTCGACAAATGATAGCACAAATCATCATCGCTCTACATAATATATTACATGAAATTTTCATACGCCCACTTGTCTTTTCTTTATTATTTATACAATAGATATTAGATAGATCCAAAAACTTGTATTACATAATTTTAAATAATTGATCTATGATGACTTTGTATTTATATTATTCAACAAGTTTTTCAATAATAAATAAATAAATTCAATAGAATGATTATGGAATTTAGAAAAAACACCCGCCAAAAAAAAAAACAGAAAACAAGAAACAAACAACAAAAAAAGCAATATTATCTTTTTTCAAGTACTTGTTGAATACTTGGAATTATGTATATAATCTTTTAGATGCATCCGACTAACTATTATTTATTGAACATGTTACATGTACATTTTTTTTTATGAAAACCGATCAGTTATTTTGTGGCATATGGTTAAATTCTTAAAACTGCTAATCTTTCCCATTCATATATATAATACAGTCATTCTATCTAATATCCGAAGTTCCGGCTAATATGTATTTTGACCATTATTGTGTCGTTGGTGGCCAATTTTTTCTCAACTTCTTTTTTTTTCTGTCCTTATTTTTCCTTTTTCTTGAAAAAAAAAAGTAAAAATTTAAGGAAAAAAAAAAAAGAAAATTATAAAGAAATTTCATTTCATTATTGTTTTTCAATACATCACCATCATGTTTTTGATATTTTATAAGCAAGGATTAAATTTCAACATGAGAAATTGTTTAGAATGTGGAAATTAAATTTATTTTTAATAAATCAAAAAAAAAAAAAATTATGCATACATTTAATCAATTGTGCGGAAAAATATCAAATTTCATAAAACTCATATTATTTTGCAAAAATGAAAAAACAAAAAAAAATGCAACGGGTAAATAAACATAAAAAACAACTCAATTTTTTTTTTACTTAGAATCATCGACCTAATTCACAAATCTTTTTTCAGGCTAAAACATTACTTTCACATTTTATTTGTCCAATAATCATCTTACATTAAAAATTCTGAATTCAAAAATTGACCAATTTGTTCAATAACGATAATATGTCTGGACTCAAATAATTCAACTAAGATAATTATAAATTTATCAACGTAACACTTACCTATTTTCATTATCACCTTCATGTTGTTGATTTTCATCTTCTTTCTTTTTTTCTTCACTTTGTGATGTTTGTAGTTTTGAGTCTTTTTGTAATGGCACATCTAAAACAAAAATGTTAAAAACAATTTAGACTTCCAAACGGACAATTTAACAAAAAATAATATTGAATTTTGTCTAAGAGTTTAGAAATTTTTTTAAGGTCAATTTTTATTTGGAAAAAAAAAGGATCAATTTCATAAGAAACATTAATACTTTCACTCACATAGAAAAAAAACAACAGATAATTTCAATGCAATTTTTTAACGGAATATTTACAATAAATAAACACCTGCCACAGACAATAATTTACAAATTGACAAACACTTATCACAGGAAGAAATGTGTCTAGTATACATTAACAATCCGTTGGTGAAATTTTCAATTATGATGGAATAGAAAAGAATTTACATCTGCTTCACCTTAAAAAAAGTAATAAAGAATCTAATTTAAATTTTTCTACTTTCTTTCTAGACTTTCCTTTTGCAAATACACAATGAATAAAAATAAAAAAATAGCATCACCTTTCTTCTCTTTTAATTTATTTTGAATTGAGAAAAGGATTCTTTTTTTGCATAAACAATTTATGTTTAAAGTATAAATCCTGTTGTTTTTTTTTAACCCACCTACTTTGAATATGAATTTCAAATATAATAATACAGAATATGAACACGTGCATGACACAAGACAATTATGATAATCGCAAAATAATCATATATGTATATATGTATGTATGTGTATCTAAAAAGAGCATACATCATCATCATCATCATCAGTATTCTGTAAAAGAAACCTTTAAAATATTTTTACTTCCCGCAAACAATGAATATTATCTTCATCATCATACGCATTATGTTAACACCAACTTACAAATTTTATGTAAATTATTTATGTACGTATGTAATTTGTTTTTATTTAATTCATATTAAAAAAGGATAAGGATGTCCGCAATTTGAAACGCTATTCTTTAACATAAAAGAAAAATGAATTTTTCGATTAAGATTCTCATTTTAAGAAAAGAAAAAGGAAGTGATAGACTGCTCATTTAAAGCAAACTGTTAAAAGAGAAATTTTTAAATCATGATGAAGATCCTGAAACATCACTAAGGTATTCATTCATTTACGGAAGTCTACTGGGAATTGAAAAAGAAGTGAACGTACAAATAAAAGAAACGTTTAACGGAAGCTATTCCTTTGAAGAAGTATCATTTAATGTAAATATTTTAATGAACGCGCGCGCCTTTTATTAAAACTATTTAAAAAAAAAGTCTATTGACCTTTATGCTAGATCTAAATTAAAAAATACATATTTCAAAAATTTCTATGAATAAAAATAATAGTAAAGGGCAACCTGTTTATCTATTACACTTATGTCGTTGAAGATGTTGACTGATGTGGAAATTTATATTTGAATATCATTAAATTTACTTATAATAACTTTACAAAAGTTCTTCTGTAACGACTAAAATCATACAGTTTCACTCGACTGACCATAAAGTATCAACTTACTGTGTATTTGAGTACTTTGAGGGCAATGATAGACAATGGTATAAAAAAAATTTCCACAATTTTTTTTTGTAAATTTTCTTTGCCCCTTCAGAAAAAGTCTTACGCATAATTTGTAGTACATATTATTATTATCTATAAGAATAATATGCGATTGGTGTGCACTTGTCGTGACAATTTCATTATAACGACCATGGTTAGAGAATATTACCATAGAACCATACGTCCTCGGTTCAGTAATTAGGAAAATTTGAACTTCAAACTCGATTAATTTCGGCGCAATAAATGACAGCATTTGACTTCTTTCTTTTATATAAAAAAATAATAAGGAAATTAAACAAAATATTAAAACAAAGGAATTCTTTTATCATAAAAGAAAATTAAAAATATGTTTGATTTCTTTATTTTTTTCTTTTTTTTTATATTTCGAACTAAGGGTCGCAATTCGAGTGTGGAGGAGTGCAATCAAATATTCAAAGTTAAAAGTTTAAAAAATTGAATTTGTGGCAACAATTTCAAGAAAACAATCTGTTGCGCTAAGAACGATAAAAATCAATGTAAAATTTAAAAAAAAATCAATTAAAAAAAATACTTTTGTCTCAAGAAAGTACATACAATGTTCCTTCAAAAGCAAGGCGTTCAAATTTTAGTGCGTAAGATTCTCTAAAAAAATTTTCTTGTATCCAAATTAAATTCTTTATTAAAAAAGAATAAAAAACACGAAAAGCTTTTATAAAAATTGTTCAGGTCCTATATCCTTCAATGTTACTTGACTTGAGGAATAAAATACTGCCAAGCCTTAGAAAGTTTAATGACACTCCTATTTCGTGGAATGTACACGGTTTTATAGGAAAAAAATGTTCAAAATGTTAATATTTCCTTATGAATTTTTTTTTCTAGTTAAGTATGTCACAAACGGAAAAAAATATATATGTAGTCTATTTATTTAATAACATTGCATGACGCACACGTTGTTTGGTTGATAAGCACTCTACCGAAACCAAAATATGCATTCATATGTTTTTCAATTCCTTAATTTTTCGAAGTAAATAAAACATTTTTACTATAAAAATGAAAAAAATTAAAAAAAAAAAAACAATAATAATAATAAAAATATTCTACAAAAACTACATAATTATTATGAAAATGATTATTACGAAGGAATTATGATAATGTTATCATTTATATCAAGGTAACATTAGAATATCAAGTACATTCTTTGGACTAGGTATAGCATTTTTATTCATTCTGTCTAATTTCATAGCAAAATGTATAACAGCATGTATACAACATTAGCGGAAACCCCAAAAAAGAAAAAGAAAAAACCAAGTATGTACATACAAGAAATGTAAAACACTTCTTATACACATAGTTCATTCTTAAAAGTTCGACGTTCTCTGACCCCTAGTAGTAATAATTATAGTGTGTAACATATAATACAAGAGTAAGGGTTTTGTTTTTTCTTTTACGTGTTTTTTTTTTTTTGCATTTTCGTTTCAAATGAAAGACCAGAATTACGTGGTACGTGGACACTACACCTGGTGTCTTTTAATATTTTCGTTTGCAATGTCAAAGGGAGACCTTTGTGACTTTATACATCAATTCAAGTTTCAAGTTGAAATAAGTACCCTACACTGGAAAATTAATTAATATTGTTTAAATAGTGTTATTTCTATTTCTGCTTATTATATTATTATTTTTTTTTGCCTTTTTTTTCAAACGTTACCCATTCACTTTTGTTTTTGTTTTGACTTGAGAAAAACCATAACGCGAAAATCGTACAAAAGTAAATTCAAGTATGGAAAATACGATTAATATTTCATAAATTGTAAATTAAGATCGATTAAAACTATGTAAACCAGTTGAAAGTATCCCTTTTCCTTTTTTTGTTTCTTCTTCTTCTCTTCAAAAACGGTGATTTGATGTAAATGAAATTTGAAAAAAAAATAATAATAATAATCAAAAATTCAGTTATGGGATATATCAAATATGTAAATATGAGGGTTATAGAAAACAGTTTTATTTTAAATTAAATCTTTTTCTATTTTAATTTTAATTTTTTAGATTGAAATCAGGTAGTTTGACACCCGATTGCAGAAGTTTTGCTTTTTTATTTTCTTTCTTATACGTAAAATATACTTTTGTTTAAAAAGTTAATTCAAATTTAAATTTACCGGTTTAAAGAACAGGTCTGAATTTCTTGTTCTCGTTTTTTTTTTTTTTAAATAATTTTCATTTAAATTAATTATTTTTTTCAAATTTATTCATGAAATGCACTCTTTCTAAAAAGAAAAAAGAAATAATAAACTAGTAATATCTGTCTCCTTACTATTTTGAATATTTTTATGTTACCCTTAGACGAAAAAAAAAAAGAAGGATCGGAATATTAATGAATTTGCATAATTTTTGTCAACTTTATATCCTTTGAATCGATTTCTAATATGAAAAAAAAAAAAATTGATCTATCATTGAATTTGGAACAAAAAAATTATATTTTCAAGAATATAAAGGATATTTGTCAAAATTTTAATATACATATATTATATTACAAAATATTTAAAAAAATATCCTTAAGATGTTGTGAAAACGAAATAAATAATGAAAATGTATGAGAAAATAAAACTATACGTTACATTACAATTTCATTTTTGATCTCAATTCGTATTTATTTGACTTCATAGTTAAAGTACCTTATCGGTAATCAATTAATAATTACACAATAAATTTTATAACCCTTAAGAGGGTTGATATGAAAAGAATAAAATAAAACAAAATGTTAAAAAGGTAACCATAAAAAGGATTTATTCTTAAAGTTTCATTTTCTTTTTTTAAGAGAAAAAAAAAATACTAGGAGTGTATTTTTTTTTGGTGAGGTATACAATTAACTTTTTATTTTTCATTTTATTTTCTTACTTAACTTTTATACTTGGAGGGTGATTGTGACATTTTCGAAAAAAGAAAAAAAAATACGAGGGAAGAAAATCAAAATCAAAAAATAATAATTTTCAAAAATACAACGATCGACAAATCATAATAATCAAAAGATCCATTGAAAAATTCATGTACAAAATATGGTTTTTAATAAATACAAACAAAAAAAAAAAAAATACAGAAACATTTTATTTATTATTTTTTGTTTTTACATACATACAAGATTCAGTCAATGAACGTTATGTTTTAAGTATGCTGTATTTTATGTACATTATGTACGTACTACAATTTTATTGCTCTTATCAGTAACGTTCAAAAAATTCTTAAAATGTCATGTTTTATGTCACATACTGGTAATAAGTATTTAGAAGAAAATTATGACTGGGGGAGAAGTTAATCTTCTTGAGACGATATTTGAAGGAAGAAAAAAAAAACGATATTATTATAAAAATGAAAAATTTTGAAAATGTACCTATTTTTTTTTTATATATTTTTCTTTTCTTAATTTTTAATTCTTCGGCAAGTAAGGAGTTTCCCCTTGTTGTATAAAAGATAGGTGGTAAAAGTCTTATGAAAAATTCTAAGTCACCCTTAAGATAATTTATGAAATAGTAACTACAATAATGTTATTAAAGGTAAGGTAACTTACATATAAATTGTATGTTAGAATTTCATTGCATTAAATAAAATTTAAAAAAAAAAAACATGAAAAAAAAAGAAAATTTAATAAATAAATGATTTAGGTAGCAAGCAGATGTGAAAATCCATTGATTAGTGTATATAGCATAAAATAAAAAGATTCGTTGTCATATATACCTATATATACAAAATTATTTTGAACTAAGGTAATATCGAAATTTTAATGAGTTTACATAATATTATAATCAAAAATTACATACATATCTATTGTCATAATTATAATACCTAATAACATAAATTAATATTTATCAAATCAAAGAGATTTCTTTAACCTTTTCTTGAAGTTTGTTTGTAAGATGTGTCGTGAATTTATTTAGCTAACTTTTTTTTTCATTCTTTTGAATTATATTGTAAATGCTCGTAATTACTTAAATCACCTCATTACAAGAGCCAAAATTTTTCAAGAGATTAATATTAAGTTTTGGAAACTAAAATATCAAAAAAAGTATAGGAACTTTTTTGGCTCAATCATCATCATCAACCCAGGACGGGTCGGAGCCTTTTGTTTTAAAATAAGAATTACAAATACGACTATTTTTCGTTGAAATAGAATAGTTGAAAATATATTATAGAAAAAGGAATTTTATTTTTCCTTGAGAAAATGAAACGTGCAATACTAAATTTTAATTAATTTATTTTTACTTCAAAATTTGTATTTTTATCGGTATTTTTCCTCCTGAATAGTTATCGAATAAAAATTAAAATTAAAAATATACATATATCGCATATAACAAATTATGTGAATTATGAAGAAAAACACGCAAACCTAATCAATTGACATATGGATACGACACCCGTATAGTATGTATGTACCTACGTATAAAAAAAAAAAAATTTCGACCGTTTTTTTCCGTTTTCATATTGCACCAGAAATTAACAAATGTTTATAAAAGTAGTTACATAAATTACAATTCCCCCTTATTTCTATAATAAAAAATATGTAAGTGAACATATTGTTACTTTCGCATGAACTTTATATGATAAGACCCCTCAAATTTAAATTTTTTCATTTTATTTATTTATTTTATTTTTTTTTTTTCACTTTGCAAATAATTCTAAAATAATCAATAATCGTATTTGTGTAGCTTTTAAAATTATAAAAAATCTTATGTGGTGCGAAACATAATTCAGAAGCCAAAAAATTTAATTAAAACTAAAATTAAACAAAAAACAAAAAAAAAAAATTGAGACATGCTCAAATTTCTCACCGTCAACGTATGACTTCTTTCTTTTTATTGTTTTAAACTGTGAAAACAAAAATTAATCAGTCAAAATTTTCAAGAAACCATATAAAATCATATCTGGTTTTTTTTTTTTTGTCCATTAAACTTTGTCATTTCCTTTCAATGTCTCATGGACACCTGGATAATATTTAATTATACATGGAAAATAATCTTAAGAATGAACATTGATATTTCATTTTGTATAAGAAAAAGAAAAATTGAATATTTTACCACAAAAACGCATTTACTAACTAACACGATGATTACGATGATGGGAATCATTATAACAATATGAATATGAACTCTTAGGCATTCAGAAAAATAAGAAGAAGAAGAAAAAAATGTTTAAAAGTAAGTCTAAGACATTAAATCCATTGTTATAATAAAATATGCCACCAACAGCTATACATATAAGAAGGCGATGTATTGTATAGAAAAATTTTTGTGAATGCATTTTTTTTTTCTCTTGTTATTCATTATAGAAAATTTCTTTTAGTTTGGAAAAAAAGGAAACACACAATCAGGAAGGAAAATAAGAATAACGATGATCAAGACGATGAAGGATAAAATCAAGCAATGGTAAAATGTACATATGTACATGAATAAAATTTATAAACATAGGGTGTAAAGTCAATGAAACACCCCCTTATATAAGAGCACGCGCCAAAATCTTAATGAGAGAAATCAGTCAGTTTTTCATTTTCAAGTCCTTTCAAATTGAACTAGTAAAGAAAAACAAAACAACAACAACAAAAATTACCCTCTCGTCTTTAAATAAATTGTGTGTAATTGCATAAATTTTGAATGAGAGAATTTATGTATATTATTTCTCATGCATTCATACACATTCATAAATGATGCATATGGTGCGTTTAGGGTAAGTAATTCAGTCTTATAGTTTATCATTGGGTATTGAAAGGATAAAAATAAATGTGTCAACCATTAACTGACTATTGTTGTTGATGGAAATATTAGAATAAAATTTTTAAAAGATGTTTTTTTTTTCATCTAAATAAGAACCCTTTT
Organism: Bombylius discolor; assembly: GCA_939192795.1. NCBI lineage: Eukaryota > Metazoa > Arthropoda > Insecta > Diptera > Bombyliidae > Bombylius > Bombylius discolor. The sequence goes on along the minus strand of OW584241.1, from coordinate 11,361,042 downwards.
TTTTAGAATTTTTCATTAAAATAACAGCATTTAAAATAAATCTGGCCGATATTTCTTATGTGCATTAGCCATATAAAAAGGAACTTAAATGAAATCGAAAGCATGGCTTGCATTTTCTAAAAAAAAAATAAAGAAAAATATTCATTCCTTAACAACAACAAAATCAAATAAAATAAACAACACCTTAATGAAATTTCAATTATTTTTTTGTAAGAATAAGCATTTAACGCTTCAAATATTAGACTGACTTCTTGTCAAAATGCATTTTCATGTTCATCATAATTTTTCTCTTTCAAAGGCACACTCTTGAAATTTTTAAAATTCTAATAACGTCACCGATGGAAGAGAATTGATTAATTGTTTTTTTTTATTTCTTAAAACCCTTTGATTTCAAATGAAGATTATTGTAAAAATTTAAGATTCAAGATGAAAATGAACAGATGTATTTAGAAAAGAGGTTACTTATTAATAAATTAATTTTTTGTTTTGTATTGAATTGAAGCAGAAAAGAAGACAATGTCCTTTTTCATATGATTAATTGTTCATTTTCAATTATAAATTTCCAGACGTACTGAAATCTTTGAATGAAGATCATTTACTCATTTCAAACTTCAATAATTCCTTAAAAGCCTAATTTAGTTGTCTGAAGTTCATATATTTTAGATTTGATTAAAAATACCGTCAGTAAAAAAAGATTTTCCATTCTTTTAGGAAAATGGATTATTTACTGATTAAATCATCATCATTACATTACAGTCATAGGTGGATCTTCGCTGCCCCACAAATTAATATGTATCTACAGTTTTTAAGTGGGATGCGAACCACTAAATTTGATGGTAGATAACAAATTTATTCTTATGAGAGGTCTGGTACTGATATTGTAGTTAATTTATTTATTAAAGGAAAATGAAATCTGGTCTGAAATCTTCATACTTCGTAGTCTAAGATATTGTTTTACAGTTTATGAAAAACTTAGTAATATTTCAATTTCACCTTTTAAATTCTTATGAAGGCAAGGAACGTTTGTGTGTACATAAAATAAAAATAAAAAATCAATATAAAAAAAAATTTTACTTACCATTTTCTTCTTTTTTATCATCTATATTTTGATTTTTTATTTTTGGTGAAATTATGAATGTTTCATGTAATTCACATGTAATTTCTGATATTGGCGAGAGTCCTATTCGATTATTTGCTGATTTTATTCTTGATAAAATATTATTTTTTCGTTTTGGTGTACAGTAACATGTATTATTCTCCAATTCTATATTTTCTTTAAATTTATTTTCAGTTTTTGTATTTAAATTTACATCAATATTATCTTGATTTTGCATAATGTATTCGTAATTAGTTTCTTGTTTGTTATGTACTTTTTTTATTTTTTTAAATAATTAATAAGTATTAATTGTGTAAAGATTTATATAAAAGATAAAAACGAAATTAATTAAATATGTTAAGAATTAAAATTATTAATTGTAATTACACTTGAAAAATTGTATAAAAAATATGTGAAAAGAAAAAAAAAGTAAAATCAGTAAACGTAGAACAAGCTGAAAAGAAGAAAAAAATATATTAACAAATTACGGTTAATTATTTTGGTTAATGTAAATATAAATATAGATAAATATGTACATATGTACATATACATATGTATAGTACATATGGATGTATTAGAAATGTATGTATGTATTTATACCGGATAATCAAGAAATTTCCTAATAAGCTGAACCTATCTATTATCTAATGTAAAAAGATAAATTCCAATCTCACATAGTACCAATATTTTTATTTTTACAAATTATTTGAATCTTTATTTGTGAAAAAAATGTTTTCAATTATAAAATTCACATGTTTAATTTAGAAAAAAAAAACAATTTGATTTTTTAAACACGGCGCGTTTTACCATTCTTGTCTCAATGCACTTTTTTTTTTATAAAAGCATGATGAAATTATTTTTAAAAAAAACCATTGAGGGATATTAATTCTTATGTAAAATAATTTCTAGAAATTCAATTTTATAATCATCTAGTTCGATTTTCTTTAAATTGTATATAAAAAGCCTCAAACATAAAAAACAAAACCTCAATAGAACAAAGAAACTTTAGACTAGATAGAGCAATATGATCATGGAATTTTCTTTCAATATTTTTTATCAATTTTTTCAATTTAACTTTAAATAAACTTAATTATAAATTAAAATATATATTTAATTACAAATTACCTTTAAAAAAATCATGTAAAATCGAAATAAATCACTTCAAAAACAATAAATTCCCCGCCAAATCGAGAAATTCTAAATAAATTTGCGAATGTCAAATAAAACACCACCACACTACGATCATTTTTTTTTATGTTTTTATTTTACCGGGTATATTTTTTTTTATATACAAAATTTTTGACATTTGTTAACAGCTGCTTTTTATAACTGTTGTGAGCCGGCTGATTTTTAATATGATTATTGAAAATATATTTTTGTGAAGTAGATCGTGTAAAAACAATATAGTAAAAAAAAAATGAAGATCACAAAATTTTTGAAATTGTTAGAAAAGAATGGCAATCGTTTTTTAAATTATTTCTGACGCTATAATACATGTTTTCTTTAATTAAAAAAATATTTAAAAAAAATAAGAGTAACAAGCATTCTAGGATTTTTTCGTCTTAAAATAAATTTAATATTGTCAAAAATAAAATGAATTTATTCTTGATGGCTTTAGTAGCACCCCTGAATGAAAGCTACTACACCAGAAACCTACAACCAGAAAGGTGTTGGGGAGCAATTCTGTATTTTGATAATGTTAAATGTATAAACGTAAAGTGTTTACATGCTTACACTGACTTTGCGATTCTTCAACTATCTAAATAAATACGATTCAGCACTTATTTTACATATTTGAAACGAGAATCGCACATAAATGTACAGTAAAAATTGTCGTTTACAGAATTGAACCCCTAGTCTAGTCTAGTCCAAATTGATTTAGATTTACAGCAGCTCGTAGAATGCATTGGAAAATAAGGCGGGTATTTTTTTGTCTTCAAAAATGTTGAATTTAAAAAGTAAATTATTCCTTAATTTCTTTCATGTATTTTTTATTTTTTTCAATTACAACTTAAGTACAAAAAAAAAAAAAATAATAATAAATAAAACACAAAAAGGACTGTATCAATTTCAAATACTTTTTTTTTTATTACATATGTATGTAGATGCTTTTTTAAATCAATTTTCTCATTTCTTATTATGTAAAAGTAATATGACCTTACAATACATTAACTTATCAATTTTGTTTTTATTTCATGTTATTAAAAATTCGTTATATTGTGTATTTTTTTTTTTTTTGTAATATGCACTCACATATTCTTTTTTTTTTTTTTTTTTTTTTTTTTGTTTGCTTCTAATTTTTTTCATTTAAATAAATTTTACCATGTAAAATATTTAACGCATTCGATAATGATTTGATTCATGCATTTGTGATAATTCACCTTTAAATGATACTTCAATTTCAAAATCTAAATCTCTATTATTTCTTTCATTTGGTTTCATTTTGAATGTACCATAAATTTCTTCACCTTTTTTAACTGTCATATATTCATCTAAATAAAATACAGTTTGTTTCCAATGTGTATATGCTGCTTCTGGTGATGTACTAAAACCTAAACGTTTATGACATTTTGTAAATTCTATATTAAAATATGTAACCAATGCTTGAACAAAATCATTACGTTTTATAACTAAATGGAATGGTGAGGAAAATTCCAAATCTGATTTTTTAACTTTATATAAATCAACTTCTTTAATCATATATGATGTTGATACAATTTGTTTTGGATCAACAACATCAACTAATGGTTCTGTTATAGCAACTTTACGTATACAACTCATATCAAAACCATATACATCATCCCACCAATTTATTTTTTCATCTTTATATTGTCTATCTTCAATTGCTGTTATAAATAATGTACCACGATCTGGAAACATCATACCATCTGATTTTAACCATTTATCACGTGCAAATAAAACAGTATCCAACATTGATTCATAAAATAAACAATATCTAAAAAAGACAATTTTTAAAAGAGCAATTATTTTTAAAATGTACAAAATAGAAATGTAGAAGTATTTCTTACCCCATCCATTCTGAAATTATAATATCAACTTTTTCGATCCCATCTGGTAATTCAATATCTTCAACTTTACCCTTTACAATTTTTATAACATCCGTCATATTATTATCAATAACAACTTGTCGTGCATAATCAACAATATTCGAACAATCCACAGCAATTACTTTTGCTGCTCCAGCTTTTGCAGCAAACATTGATAATATACCAGTTCCACAACCAACATCCAAAACAATCTAAAACCAAAAAGAAAAAAAAAAATTACAAATTAAAAAGAAAATAAAAATTTATTTAAAATTTAATTCAACAAACCTTCTCTTTAAATAAATGTTTATTATGATACATTGCATTCCGATAAGTTAATGTTCTTACTTCATCTTTAAGCATTTCTTCATGAATACCAAAATGAGCATATGAATCAAAATAATAATCCCTTGAGGTCATTTCATCTGCTGCCATATTTAATTGAGATTGTGAGCCAGAGCTCATTGCAACATCTTCTGTGGATGACTGAAAATTTTTAATTAAATAAATTAAATATTGTTCAATTAAATACGACGCAACTAATAGCAAACTACAATTTGAATTTCATTTCAACTTAAAGTTTTTATTCTATTGCATTGCCCTTATCCATTGTTTATTTTAGTAAACAAGCATGGGTGTAATTTGAAACCAGTACAGCAAGATTATGGTCTCTTCTTACTTTAATTTAATTGAAGAAAAAAAAAAGATTTTATTTGATTTTGCAATAAACGTGTTAAATTAATATTATTTTTTTCCCTTTTAAATTTTCCAATAAGAAAAAAAAAATTTTTTTTTTTGTCACGAAAGATAAACTATTAACTAACCGGTGTCTTATACATATTAATTTTGTGAAAAATTAAAATGCCAATTCAACGTGGAGTACACATTTCGCAAAAAAAAAAAAAAAAAAAGAAAAATCACAAGCATCACAAATTATAATTTCAAAATAATCACATTTAAATTATAAAATTTTTTACAATAATTGAATTTGTATAATGAAATTAATAATTAAATCGGCAGTAATAAAAATTAAATGAAATGGAATTTTTTTTTTTTTTTTTTAGAGATTTCATTTTAACTTTTTTACGACACAACATTTCTAAAGAACATACCATTATTTGAACTTTTTTTTTATATTTTTGTTAATTTTTAAATTAAAATAATTGAGAATTTAATTAAAAAAATATATAATTAATCCAAAAATTTATTAAAATAAACTACTTTGGAAAAAAACAAAGAAATTTCTTAAACCAAGCAAGCTTGAAGCTTCAAATTTCACAATGATTGATTCTAACCTTAATTATCTGCATGTTCTTTTCATTTCTTTTTGCATACATTTTTCTTTCGTTTTTGACATGCTCGAGAAAAAGAAGAAGGAGTGTAAGAATTTACAATTTTCAATTTGAATTGAAACTCAATTTGAGTTCAAACGCAAATTTTAAAATAAATGGTCGTTGCTGAATGTACGTTACATATTTTTTTAAATTGTGTGGTTGGATGGATAAACAAATTGCTGGTTTTTTTTTTTGTATTTCTATTTTCTTCATAATAAAGTATAAAAATTAACAATTTATCATTTTGTTGCTTGAAAAACTTAAAATTGCAAAAATAAGCCAAAACTAAGTAGATAAAGAATCGCTAGCAACTTAAACTAAAAAGTTTTTATACCCACGTTGTTTTCTTTCTTAATTTTTTCAAACCTTTATAGTGGCACTTTTTTATAGCAATAACTAATTTATTATTTATTATGAAAAAACAATGTAATTAAAAATGGTTCTATAATAATTAAACATTGAAATAAAAATGATTTTTGCATCATTAAACTTAAAAGTGCAATACAACATTTTAAGTAAAAATAATTTACATGTATGCACATTTTATAATAAGTGTACCATAAAAATATCTATTAATTTAAAAATCATGTTTTGAACAATATTTGTTTTCTCCTAGACAAGATTCAACTATCTTTTTTGTCGATCTTGAAAATTAGATAACATTTAATATCTTCATTGTAGGCATTAAGAAATTGTTGACAATTTTAAAAAAATTCAATGAATGGAACTTTGTTTTGTTTTGTTATTATTATTTTTTTTTTTATAAAGAAAAGCACATCACTCTACTTTTTTTTTTGAATTATTTTCAACTTATATTTCTTCCAGTAAAATTACAAATGTAAATCAAATTTTAATTCATTGAAAATTTACCAATCAAAGAGTGAAAACATGTCGGCTTCTTGGTATCTAATTGTGATTGTATTTTGGATTAAATTGAATTTTTTATTTTTTCAAATTGTTCTTACAGAAAATTTAACAAATACAAATTATTTTAATAATTCAAAAAAATTTAATTCAATTGAAAATGATATTTTTTCGGTAATTAAACGTTGGCCACGTCTTGTCAGTTTTGAACCTTTAGAAGATGACTTAAAGGTAATTTAATTGAAATGAAAAATCAAAATACAATAATTTTATTAATTAAAATTAATTCAATTTTACTTTTTTTTTTCAAATAAAAGATTGATTTAGAATTTGCAGTACCTTTTCTTAATGTTCCTGTTATATCCACAAAAAACATGGTTGATAAAGTTACAAGGGTAAATAACACGAAGAAATTTTTTTATTTTTGAAAATTAATTATTTTAATTTGTTGTTGGTCATAAAGGGTTTCGTAAATGTTAATTTAACAGCATTAGTGGTTTCTGGATTAATGGTAATATTAGGTGCTTCATTAGGATCAATTTTTAGTAATTTGGGGAAAGTTAATAACATTGGAATGAAATCAGCCAGACAGGATGCAGATTATTTATCAATTTTAGAAAAAATTCGATTAACAAGAACTTCAGAAACTACCAGTTCAGGTGAGAATAAACTTTACCAATTAATATTGTTAAAATTTTCTTAGAATGTGAAATATTAGAAATTTCGAATTGTTTACAAAAATGTTATAATATCCTCTTTTCATTTTTATCAAAATCATATTTTGGCAGATTTTCGTTTGTTTGCACAATGTTAACACAAATAAGCAAAAAATAAAAAAACAAGAGGAAATAAATATTTTTTTAAAAAAACAAGTACAACAACAAAAAAAAACATATTTTTGAAAAATTTCCAAATATCTTTTCGCTTTCTGTTTAAAATCGCGACAAAATGTCTTCTCGTGGCTTTGGTTGTACATATGTATTTTAATAATTTAATTACACAATATGTACATGAATTTTTTTTATGCTTTTTTTTTTTTTTTTTTGAAACAAAATTTTATCTTTTTCTTTGAAAATTAATTTTTTTTTTGTCGAATCAAAAGAAACATGAGCATTTTTTCTTCTTTTCAGATTTATTGTCAACTTATGAATATGATAAATTATTTTTTATCTTTTTTTTTTTAACTTAGTAATTTTAAATAAATAAATAAATAATAAATAATTTTGTTTATGTACAGAAATTACATTAACAGAAATCTTAGGAGGAATTGATGAAAAATTTCAAGACTATGATATCGATATTTATGCATGTGTTCAAAAATTAATATGTTCAATTGTTAGAAAATCATCAATTAATGTGAAAAATGGTTTAGGAACAAGTTTTCAAAAAATTCTTGATGGTTTTGCAAGGTAATTAATCATTTATAAAATAATAATTAATAATTTAAAGGATTTTTTTTTTATCTTTGTGAATTTATATGAAGAATTTAATTTATCATTTGTTTTTTTGTTTTATTTTAAATTTAATTATTTTTCATTATGAATCACGTGTAATGCAAGTCATTGTTTTTTAAATTATTTTTGTCACCTTGATTAGTTAAAAATCATAAAATCATATTTAAATTAAATTTATTTGTGAATAAAATTTAAATTTTATTTAACATTGAACCAATTTAAAAGACAAATAGTTTTGATCATCATAAATAACTTTTCAAAAAAAAAAATATAAAAAAAAATAAAAAAAATTTAAATATAATAAATATTTTCAAAAACACACATCCAATAAAAAGTCCATGAAATAATTTTTATAATCGTTGCACGCCTATACATTTTCCAATAATGTAAAAATTTTATTTAATTATAAATGTTTTTTTTTTTGCCACATATTTTTTTTGTTTACAGTCGAAATTATAGGATACATTTTTGTTAAATTCACAAAGATACAGGATGTTAATGACACTTTTTTTAAAATGTGTTTATTTTTGTTTAAACAAATTCTTAAATCTTTGAAAATTTAAAATTAATAAAATGCTTCTTGGTTTTCTTTATTTCTTTCCTTTTAGTTCAGAATGGTTTCTTGGATTTTTACAAGAAACCGCAATAAAAGATGCAATTGATGCTGGTAAAAGAAAATTCAATTGTAATCATAAATATTTTTCATGTAATTTTACTGAACAATTTTTAATTAAAATATTTGAAAATGCAATTACAACTTGATTATACAGCGACAATAAAGAGAAAAACTAAAAAACTAAAAAACCAAAATTACCTATTTTTTTTATGGAATTTTGTAGTCAAGAATGTGGTAAGAAAATAATCCGTTAAGTTTTGCAAATATTCAATTTTTCAAAAAATTTTATTTATTTTATATTTTTTGCAGGATCATCAAAATGATTTCATACTTAAAGATCTTAAATATTTTTACGGATTAAAAAAAAATAATAATAACGACATCAAAAAGTCGCCATATAAATTTTCAATTTTTTTGTTTTTTAATTTGTTACTTTTGAAAATTTCTTTTGTAAATTTTTAGGTCAAAAATTGTATACTTAGTTGAATCAACTACATAATCAAATAAAATGTTAAATAATATTAAATTATTAACAGTTTTTTTTTTTTTTTTTTTTTTTTTTTTTTTTTTGATTGTTTCATTTTTGACATATTTTTATCTTAGAAAATTTGCTGGAGCGTATAGTAAGCACCTTGTTTCACGTTATTAATCTATGAGATCTTCATTGTTTTACGTTCGATAATTATATAATGATGTATATGTATATCATATGTGTAGTTATACTTTATATTTTCTTTTCTGTAAATCTTGATGATAATATTTTCTGATTATTTAACAAAAACTCTTTAAATAATATTTGAATAAAGAAAAAAAAAAAAAATAACATGAAAAGTGAAAATTTAATGCTTAACATGATTTGATCATTTGATGACATAATTAATTAATGTCTGGAATTAATATCAGATTAATTTTATTATTTATATACTACGAAATGTTGTCTGAGAAAATTTTAAAGGTACTTTATTCTTTAAAATCATATTGACCAACCAATGAAATTCTACATTTTTCAGTTTTATTTAACGAATAATTGTCAGAAGACCAGTTCTCTGAAATTCATTTAAATTTTTATTTAAAAATATTTTTATTCTTATTTATTTTTAAAAATATTTTTTAAATGCAATAATAAATGCCTTTCTTTTCATCACGTTGTATTTTTGTTTTTAAACACCAGAAAAATTAAATCATATTTATTTAAAATTCTAAAGTTTGTTGACCAGTGTAATTTAATATACAAACGTTCTGTGGTAGACGCGAAGTATCTATGCGTATTTTTTGTTTTTTTTTTTTTGTTGCTTTTGTAGACGCATCACACATACGAGTATATAAATGTTGTTTTTTATCGATAATCCAAATTTGGACATCTTATATCAATTTAAATTGATAATGACATACATAAAATAAAATTAGTGAATTGAGAGGACACTAAACTATTTACACAATGCTATTACTAATCAGTAATTGCTTTTTATTTTTTCATTTTAAAAATAAAATTAACTTTCAAGAATTTATTTAAATTTAAAACATGATTTACCCAAGGCAACATACATGCTTACATATAAATACTTACATAGTAAATGTATGTATATTGTTAATTCCTCACGTGTATCTTAATTGTGATACTAATTTTATCATTTTCATTAGTCATTTTTGTGATTCGTGTGAAAACGATTTTCCTGTTCAACACTATTTAAACAAAAATGTTTTTATTTATTTTATTTGTATTTTTTTTTTGTTAAAATTTGTTTTTATTTTTAATTTTCCTCGCATTGCTAATTGAAAATATATTTTTGCATACGTATTTTGTAAACAATATTGACGTATATTCAAGTTTAATTTCGTCATTACTTTATTATTTATCATTTAAAATAAAATATTTTTATTTTATTTTTGACCTTTAATGGATGAAATGAAAATCTAAAAATGAACAAACAAAAAAAAAAAAAATACAAAAAGAAACATGAATGAAACATTCTCGATGGCGCCCACACTTTTTCACGGACAATTTGATGAGACTATATGTATATTTTTTGATGCACTATGTTCATGTTTGAAAAATGTCCATGATAAATACAATTTTTAAACGAATGCTAAAATTTCAATAAAATGTTGTTTTTTTTTTTTGTAAATTAAAATTTCTAATAAATTTAAAATTTAAAAAAATTATGTTGGAATTCTGAGTAGAATATTTTAATGGATCAGGAAAATATGTTGAAAAAAATTCATTGTTAATATGAAAGATTTTAGATAATTTTTCAAAATTTTATTTAAAATAAGCTTAAGATAATTTTTTAAATGATCAGGAAAAATATATTATTATTATGTATTTTTTTTGTGTTTTGAAAAACAAAAAAATAAAAGAACAAATATAATTTTCCCTATAAAATCCTCCAAAACATCCCACCAATTATATTTTAATTTAAAATAGAAAATAAATTTATAGATAGTTTTTTTGTTCTTTCTTTTTTTTGTATTTTTTTTTTTTGTCGTAATAATTTAATTTCGAACATTTCAAATAAATACTGACAAAGAAAAAAATTAAAAATTACATCAAATTAATTTTTCTAATTTTATTTTCTATAAATTACAATAAAATAAAATATATATACATATGTATGTACGACGACAGACCGATCATTCGTCTTTTATAGGTCATCTACATATTAAAATTTTAACAAATTAATCATGAAGGGCGTACAACGATCTTTTTTGAAAAAAAAAACATATTAAAAAAAAAAAACAAAAAAAGAAAAAGTAACTTCTTAAGAAACAAAAAGTATAAAAAAAATTTCTAGCTCTGTCCATATGAATTATAAAATTAAATAGAGAACAAATTTTAAAGCTATTAGGCCACTATTATATCGAATTATTGCACAATTATCTCTATAACGAAAGAAAAAAAAATATATAAAAATTGTATTAAAAGTACCTAGGATACCTTTGTGAGTTCTTTTAATTTTTTTTTTTTTTAGTATGAAACATCTTTTTATAATTAAGAAAATTACTTGACTAAATACTTTGATAGGTGACAAGATAGAAAAATAAATAAAATCTATCTTGTTTTTATTTTATTTTTTTTTTCTATTTTTCAAAGTAAATTATAAAAATAATTTGTGTTGATCTTGATAGAAAAATATCAACACACGTACCTTGAAAAAAGAAAAAAACAAAAACTAATATTCGAATGTTCTATAAACAAAATAAAACGTTCGCTACGTTTGTGACATGAACGTTTTAGTGGGATGTTTTGGAAGCGGGGTGGTTTTTTTTCGAGATATGATGATGATCACAGATAGAAAATCATAATCTTTCATTTTTGTTTTGCTTTTTTCCTTTTTTTTTTTTTTGCATTTTAATTTTCTTAAATTAGCTTATTCGTAATTATATTTTGCCAAATGTAACAAATACTAACACAAAAAGAAAATTATTTTATATATGTACTTACATGCGCGCGCATACGTTTATCGTAATAAAATTTAAAATATTGGTGAATCACAGATGTTTTTTTTTTTTTTTTTTTTTAAATATACAAAATTTTATGTTTTCATTTTTATTTTTATTTAATTATAATTTTTAGAAAAAAAAAAAAAAGTATCTATGAATATATTTGTATATATTTGTATTTATATTCGATTTCTTTTTATTTCCAAAAATAATTTGGCATAAATTCAATTGGAAAATTTGAAATTTTGTGAGAGAAATTTTGAATTGAAAAATCAGAGCATCTCGAACGGGCGTTAAGTGAATACGTTACGACAAAAATATCGCTTTGAGGATATAAAACCAAAAAATCGAATTTTTGTTAAAAAAAAAAATTTTTCTAGTGCGATAAAATTAATTATTTTATTTCTTTTTTCTAAAACAAAATTATTATTTAATTTTGTTCTAAATTTTTAAAAATTAAATAAAACAATAAATCAAAAACAAACAAAAAAACAAAAATGGTTTATAACAGTGATTTTTATACAACCCGTCGGACATATTCCAGACCAACAGTAACGTCGTATACCGTATCGGTAAGGAGAAATTTTCCAATTTTTTTTTTTGTTCTTTAACTTTTATTTTATCTTAAAATCGAAAAAAAAACTAATTTCAAAAAATAAAACTAATTTGGAATAAAAATAAAATATTAAGTTTCATTTAATTTAAAAAAAAAAAAGTGTAAATAAAGAGTGTAATTTATTTGCAAAATAATAATTAATAAAAAAAAAAAATTTGAAGACAAAAAAAAATTGCATAACTTTTAAATACGCTTTATTAATATCAGTTTTTGGCAAATATTGAAATAAAATGCTTAATAAAAACTCAAATATATAATTTTTTTTTTTATTAACACAAACAGTTTTTTTAAACAATAAATTTTATTGCACATCAAAAAAATAAAAATTCTTAGATATTTATTTAAAAAAAAAAATTTAAAAAATAAAAAGAAAAAAAAAGTTTTACAGTGAATTTTCTTTTTTTTTAAAAAAAAAAAAAAATATTTGCAAAACTTTTGGGGATTGAAACACGTTTGAATCATTAATTTTTTTTTTTTGTCTTATACTATTTCTGTATCTCTTCTATATCCTTTATTTTGTTGTTCTTTTATTTGATTTTTTTTTTTAGAGAAAAAAAAGCCATTTTGAAATTTATGTGTTTTTTTTTTTTGTGTTTAAAAATTATTTTTAATTTTATTTTTGAATTATTTTTATCATTAGAAAAAAATGGAAAAAAAAAATGGTTTCTTCTTTTTTTTTTGTGTATTTGTGTATCATGGATATCGCATTCTTTTTTTGTTGTTGTTGTTGAAATTATTAACTAAAAATGAACATCGTCTAGAATTTCTGAAATATTTTTTTCGAATTTTTTAAATGTATTAACAGAAAATCATTTGTGCTGTAATATAAGTGAAATGTTCAATACTTTAACAAAAAAAAAAGGTACCTACTATAATATAATTTTTATGTCACCATGAAAAAAAAAAAAAAAAGGAAAAATTCAAAATAGAAAAAATTTAATTTTGTAAAATAACGATGAGGAAATTTTTAATATACATAAAAATTTAAATATTACGTACCACAAAAAAATTTATATATTACACATCTCATGTAATCTCATTTATAGCTCATTTATATTATTATCTGATGGTTTAAAAATTACTGTATAAGTTATCTATTTGTAGATTATATTTATTATGTATTATATGATTCTATATGGTTTTGCGAATGCATTTATATACGTAAAATGTTGTACATACGAGTATGTAGTACTTAAAATTTTATTCATGTATATAGTAATTCTAAAAATAAAATTATTTTTCACATTTCCAGACAACGACAACGACGACATTATTGTAAAGAGATTCGAATTAAATTTTTAAAAATTAAAAAAAAAAAAAAAACTGAAAAAAAAATTTATTACTTTTTTTTTTGTTTTGTTCTTTTAATTTTTTTTTTTTTTGTTTTTCACTATGTGAAAATTTTATAAAAATATTCCAATAAACATGCGCTCAATTTGTGCGCATATATTTCAACTAAAAATAAAAGGTATATTTTTTTTTAAAGATTTTTTCTTACGTTCAAGGATTTTAAAATGAAATATTATTTCAGAAATAAAAAAATAAAAAATTATTATTTCATTTGTACAATTGAAGAATTTTTTTTTTTTTTTTTTTGGCATATCTTCTCTTTTAAAATGCCTACATGTAAATTTTTATAATAAAAATTGAATTTAAAAATTGTGAGATAAATCAATTCAGAAAATTTATCATATCAAATTACAATATTCGTCATGTTTGTATTAAAAAAAAAAAAACATTACAAAAATAATTTTAGAAAAAAAATTTACCAAGAAAAACAAAAATAAGAAAAAAAAAACATTTTACGTATTAAATACATTCGTTTTGCGAATAAATACGTTAAATAATAACAATTTAAATTATGTGATATCAATTTTCATTCATAAATTTGAAAAAAAAAAACAAAAAAAAAAACAAAATTAAATAAATAAAAAATAAAAACTTAAAAATATTATATTTTTAGATTCTGACGTCTTATATGATATTTGTATATTTTAATTGGTATTTGAAGAAAAAAAAAATCAAAATTAAAAATAAAAATGTACACTCAGACACATATTAACCTATACAGTAAAAAATATTTATGAGTTTACAGGAAATTTGTTTTTTTTTCTTAATATAATTAATAATTAGATAGCTTATTTGTACATCAAGAAAAAAAAAAACAAACCAAAAATTCCACATTTATAAAATTTAAAATAGAAAATCAAAATAAAATTTTAAATTTGTACTTTTTTTTTCTTCTCAATTTCTCATTTTAAAGTGCGATGTAGCTATTTATCTTTTTCTTTTTAAATTGTGAAGATAAAATCAAATTAAAACAAATTGAAAGATATATTTTTAGAATTTCCAGAGTTCCCAATTTTAGGAAAATACAAAAAAAAAAACTAAAAAAGATAAATAAGAAAATAAAGAAAAACTATACATGTAAAGTTTGAAACCGTGACATTCAGTATAAAAAACGAAAAATATAAGAAAAAAAAAAAGAATTTGAATTTTTTTTTTTCTAGATAGTTACAGCTAATTTCAGGTTCATTTTACGAGATCTATCTTAACCAAATTTAAATTGTACTGCGTGGCAAAAAATTGAAAGAAAAAAAAAATTTTTGTAATTTTTAGTTAAGTTTTATTTGATCGAAAGAAAAATTATTTTAAAATGTTTTAGATGATGCCAAAAAAAAAAAAAAATTCTTTAACGTTTTATTCAAGATCTAAGATAAAATCTTTATTCATTCTTTTCAATTAATTCTGTTTCGCCTTTTCTATCTATTATTCTCACTCTTTTTTATCTTTTTTAAACAAACATTATTTTGCTATTATAATAATTTTCAATCTTTTACAATCAAAAATTCGAAAAAGAAAAATCATTTTTTTTCAAAGGAAAATAAAAATAATAATGGGGTTAAAAAAACATTAAGATAATTTGCATGAAACGCATGAAATATACCTTTAGAAAGTCATGAAATATAGAAAGTTTCTTTATTTTCACTATTTATTGAGTTTTAGATAAGAAAATTTTTATTCAATAGTTTTTAGATGCCTTCAGAATGAAAATTTTTAAATTCCTTCTTTTTACCATGTTTTAAAAACTTTCAATTTGATCATGTAAGATTTTATATACAATAGGATATTCTTTTATACGCTTTTTTTAAATTACAAAACTAACACAAACTTATGCATTTAGTTAATTAACAAATTTTAGACACATTTTTTTTTTTAAGTATTTTATTGTACAGTAAATAAAACATATTCTAAACACATTCAATCTAAAAAAAAATACATTACTATTTATACAAGAAATCACAAAAAAAAAAAAAAAAAAAACAATTAAAAATTACATATATTATTTCGATTCGGGTTTTGGACACTTACAGAAAAATGAAATACCATGGGAAAAGGTACCATATGTTCCACGGCCAAGATTAGTTGCTGATCCTGTTACAGCATTTGGAAAACGTAAAACAAAAGCTGATGAAAAACCAAAATCAATATATGAACGTTTAAATAGGGATGCAATACAACCAAGTGCTGAAGTATTGGCTAGACCAATTGAACCATATGTATCAGCTAGAGAGAAAACACGACAAAGAGTTTTTGATCTTGTTCGTAAACATACTGATACTGTTGAAGCTGGTGGAAGTTTAGCCGCTAGTACATTCAAAGATAGTATGGATGTTACAGTACCAAGAGCTCATAGAAATAAATCATCAGAATTAATAAGAACACAAGTTACAACAAGATATATTTATTGAAAAAAAAAGATGAAAAAAAGGAAAATTACATAAATCAAAATTATCGAAAACGAAATTATCTCTGTTTTGTTGTTTTTTTAAAATTTTATAGACATTTAAGGATTGTTTAGCTTTATTTAAGCTTCTTATTTTTTTTTCTTTTTGTATTTGTCATATAATATATATACTATTTTTGTCCTGAACAATTTTTTTTTTTTTGTGAAAAGTGATGTTATTTATGTGTTATACGTTCATTTTTTTCATAATAGAAAATTTTTGTTCTTCAAACATGTTTCAAGTTCCCTAAAGTGAAAAATTTATATTCAATTGGATTTCTTTAAAAAAGATTTTTTTTTTTTAAACAAATATACAATTATTTAGATTACATTAATTTTTTTTTCTTTGCTTGTAAAACACTACTAATTAAACTTCTTTAAAAAAAAAAAACAAACAAACACATAAACACAAAGTAGCGCATCAAAGTAACTTTAGATACATAATAATGCAAAATACAAAAAAAAAAACAAAAAATTAATCAAAAAAAAAAAAATATTTAAAATAAAATTCCATTTAAAAAAAAAAAAAAAACTCTTGTTATACAAATTAATTCAATCGATTCTAAAACAAAATGTAAAAACAAATTCACAGACTCCACGGTATTATCTTGCAACTGATGCACCAGGATCACATCGTTCAAGAAACAGCAAGGAATATTCATATACATCAAAATACGAATCAGCACGTACAAATTCTAATGATCCCTATTCACGCCCGGAAAGATCTTCATATTCGAGCACTGTTGAACGATCATCAAACTATGGACCAGGAGGTGATTATAATTATTCATCTGAAAGATCATCACAAATTGGAAGCGGACCAGGAGGTTACAGTTATTCATCAACAACATCCGGTCGTTTACCAGGTGGAACTACATACAGACACTGGTCATACAGAGTTTAAAATTTAAAACGAAACAATAAAAATATTTTTTTAAAAAAGTGTTAAACTATATGAACGCTAAAAAAAATAACATCACTTTTTAAAAAAAAAAAAAAAATTCATATTTATTTTGTCAAAAAAAAAAAAAAAAAAAAAAAAAGAAAGCAACTTATTTGTGTTTTTTAGTAAATCAGATCAAATTAACAAATTTTTAAAATCCCAATCCCATTTTTAGAGTATTTTTGTTTTTCAGATTATAGAATAAATTTCAAATGAAATAATATATTTTAGTAATGAACATTTCACATATTCACATAAAGAAAAATATTTACAATAAATTATTTATAAAAATGCTTTGTACTATTTAGATATTCGCTTTTAAAGTTATTTACAAATAAAATATTTCATGGCAAAATAATTTCTTTGGGTTTTTATTTTTATTTTTATTGTTATATCCTTCGATCTCAAGGAATTGGTCAATGAAAAATGCGATATTCATTATATCTTCGTTTTCTTTCTTTCTATTTTTTTTTTTTTTTTTTTTGTTGACTTGTTAATTTTCTTAAATACTTAATCTTGAAAAATAGGTAAGTTAATTTTTAACAAATTATCAGGTTTAAAAAACAAAACATAATTTGTTTAAAATGCTGACATCTTGTTCTCATCATAAGGAGAAAAATGATTGAAAATAAAAAAACAAAATGTTAAAATGTAAAACTTTTTGTGAAAAGGACTTCTGGAAGTTTTATAAAAGGATTCCTTAGGAAAATTCACAAGAACATATTTTTAAAATTTGTTAATTTATCAATTATTTATGTGAAATATTCTTTCAATTTCAGTATCCAATTCGAGTTACAACACCAGTTATTTCAAAGGTAAATATTAACCAAAAATCAAAATATAAAATTCCAAGCATTCATATTTTATCATCCATATTCATGTTCTTATACATTTTCATCATACTAACTCATATTTATGTGAATTTTTTTTGTATTGCACCATTATCAATATCATCAATAGCATCGATCGATCGCATCATTCATGAATCCAAAAATTTATCATACAATCAGAAAATTTAATTAAAACCAAAATCTCTTTTTTTGTTTTTGTTCTTAAAATAAAAAAAAAACAATACAGGTTTATACATCAAGTTATCCAATTTACTCATATAGTTCAACACCTTATATCTTTAATCGTTCAATACCTGGAACAACACGAGTCCGAGTTGTATCAACACCCGTT
The DNA here is from genome assembly GCA_939192795.1 of Bombylius discolor. Lineage (NCBI taxonomy): Eukaryota > Metazoa > Arthropoda > Insecta > Diptera > Bombyliidae > Bombylius > Bombylius discolor. Next base: position 11,342,662 of record OW584241.1, on the reverse strand, counting down.
CGTGTCGTACACTCTCCTGCCCGTTTTTTAAGATCCTCAATAACACCAATTCGTGTTGTTACAACACCGGTACGTTCAATTTTATCACCAGTTAAAGTTATTACAAGTGAACGTGTAATAACTTCACCAGTCCGAACAATTGTTACAACAACACGTACACGTCCATCAGTTCTTTTAAGAGAATATGATCGAATCCTTAACAGGCCAAGACCTAGAGTAGGTTATCGTCCATTAGAGGAATATTTAAACTCCGACACATTTATTGTGAGTGACTACTTATATGATTTGTTTTTTTTTGTTTTTGTTTTGTTTTGTTAATTTTCATGTTAAGTGTTGATTTGTATACTCAAAGCTTCCGAATTGTAACTAAAAAAAAAAATGGTGAATTAAATTTCCAAGGAAGATATTAGTTCATTTCGGAAGATAGATTTGTTTTTTTTTTTTAACTCGATAGAAAATGTGTAAGAGAATTTAAATTTAATATTTTAAAATATTTAGAATTTCGATGATGAAGCTAGAAAAATTCGTTCATCAGCTGCAACATTACTCAGAGAAATTCATACACCAATTCTAAGAAGTACAAGAAGTGTAACACCATTTCCAATAGTTTCAAAGTATATTACTTCACTTTTTTTTTATTTCATTATGAAAATGAATAAATTTTTTAAATTTCATATTTCATTGATTTTAGATATGAACCAATTTCACCATATGCACTGGAAGCATATGTAGCAAGAATTAAAAATCCTTTAAGACATGTTGTTAAAGATATTCATTCGATGACAAATTATTCAGAACCTGCACGAAAATATCCTGGTAAGTAAGTTTGTATTGTGTTTTAGCTTGAGATTGCAAAAACAAAAATCCAAAACCAAAATATCAAAATTGATAAAAAATGTTTTTGTTTTGAATACATATATTAAAGAAATTACAAACAACACATAAAAGGACTAATGTGAAATAAATGAATCGGTTTGTATTCAGTCCTTGAATTTGTCTAACAAAAATAAAATAATATTTAAAAAAAAAGAAAAAGATGTGAAAACAAAACAATTTGTTGTTCTAATTCAAAAAAGAAAAAAAAAAACACGTTGAATAATGAGCAAACTAGTCGAAGGTAAACTTAAAATTGAGACTTGAATGAAAGACCGTTTTTAAATTAAAATTTTTGTTTTTCAAAGTCCGATTTCTTTGAAATTGAATTTTCATTGAAATCATTTCAAATGACGTTTTGTATGATCATGAAAAGTGTTATTGGTCCTGAACCTCAACTATTTGCTCAAAAATTAGAAGAAGAAAAAAAGAATAACAATTTTATTAATTTATCCTTATGCTTTAAAGTTTGATTGAATTATGATGCTTTACTAACACAACAAAAATAGCTATACCATACAAAATAATAACATTACAAAAAAACCAATTTTTTTTTTTTTGTGCTAAATATTATAATATTGATTTATATTGATGACTCCAAAAACCAAAAATGAAACATACAAAAGGCAAGAGTTATCTAGCATCTGTACGTATTGTGGGAAATAAGGCTTATAATATTAGAAATCCCCTTTACTCACCAGATAAAGTACGGAATGATGTTGAATATTTATCACGTTATTTGAAGAATCGTGAAGCTGCTAAAGATAGAACGGAAGGAAAACTTGTTAAACCAAGTAAGTTTCGAAAATTAATTTAAATCTAGTATTTTTTTTTTCTCACATTAATTTGCGCGCAATTAAAATAAGTAAAAGATTTATATGTATTTCATATTTTCATAAGTACAAAAATTAAATTTAAAAAAAAAAACTTACATGCAATAAAAAAAACTAAAAATTATTAAATTGAGTGCATGTTTATAGTTGCATTTACAGTGCATATGAAAAATGAAAATAATTATATAATTTTTATAAATGCACTATTATATATACTTCAGTTTTTGTCATTTAATAACTTTCACTCTCAGTGAAAATACTCGAAATTCACAATTTTTAATTCTTTTGTTCATAATAAAAAGAAACTATTTAAAAGGATGAATAAATTTCAATGTGCAAAGGTTTTAAAGCTTGCTTACATGTCATCGCTAAAGAGTTCTGAATTTATTCTATGCACAAAACACGTCAGACAGCAGCGTTGAAACAACCCGATGTGAACCACGACCCAAGTTAACTTTTGTTTCCTTAGACTATTTTTTTGTCTGTAGGAGGTTATAGTATTCTTCATCAATGTTTAGGTATATAGTCAAAATTTTTAAAGTTGAGGCTTCATATTATACTAGAAAAACATGGGTTTTTGTTGTTGTAACACGTTTCTTCTTTCGTATATCTACACAAAAAAGATCACTACGCCATGTAAAACATGCGCGAAAAAACCTCAACTTTTAAAATTTTGACTATAGTAACTGAGAACAACAAGCGACATTCGGTAGCTCAATGGTTTAAGAGCATTACCCCGGCAAGGTAAAGGTTCCGAGGTTCAATTTCCGGCCGAGTCTAATGTCGTTTTTCATGTTTTTCAGTTACTACATGTCATAAATGCACGTACAGTTTAAAGTGGAATGAGAACCATTAAATCCTCTCAAGCAAGTTTTAAAAACTTATTTTTTCATTGAAAATTATAATCTCTTCATTTAAAAATATTATTATGGACAGAAGACTTCAAGAACTAGAAACACAAAGTGTTAAATTGAAAATTGAAATTGAAAATCGGCTTTATATACAACATACTCGTTCATACATATTTGTATTCATAAAATAATTGACATTCTCTGTAATTGTAACACGTCTTTTATATGTGCAACTAATTTTTTTTATAGCTTCAATTCAATAAAAACTACATATGTTCAAAAATAAAAATTAAATTTTTTAATACATTGTATTAGTCTCATAACTAAACATAAATATTTAAAATCTATATGTACATGTGTATACGTCCGCATTAATTGCTATATAAAACTCAAACGAAATTACTTTTAATTTCAAATGTAATTTTTTGAAAAACATTCAATAGGATTTATTTAAAGGAAAAAATTCAAGAAAAAATAAAACATTCTAATGCATTCAAAAATCATTCGATACTTTCCAAAGAAAATTGTCCAAGGTCTTCTCTCTTCATCTGGAAGAGATTTTAACAAAAATAATAATTTGACAAATAAAAAAATCGTATGTAGGAGAAATTTGGCATCCGAAAGTTTAATTGGTAGAACAGTGCCCCGACAAGGCAAAGATCTTTGGTTCGAATCCCAGTCGAATCGAATATCGTTTTCTTGTTTTTAGTCTACTACACCTATAATGAGAGAACTTTAGTTTTCATTTTAGAAATTTTGGAAAAACGAAATTTAGCAATCTTCTTTTGTCCGTTAATATACCGAAAACCAAAAAAGAAAAAAAAAAACAATCTTTACAACGCGAACCTAAATCTTTGACAATTTTCATGGAATTTATTTTACCATTCATATTTTCAAATCAAGAAGCGTATTATCTCGCTTATTTAGCTTTCAAAAACTAATTAATTTCAATTAATTTTTCCAACTAATAATACTTAATAAATTATGATATTTAATATCTCTTTTTGCAGTTGATGACAAAGAAAACATCGAACAAACAGTATAAATTTGCGGATGAACAATAATATTTTTAATGTTATCTTCTATCTGTTGATAATAATTTCTTCTTCTTCTTCTACTATACTGCTACTACTACACTTCTTCTTTTCACGTAATTTTTTTTGGATAAAAAACAAATGAAAAAATCAAAATCTATCTTTTGTGTTTGCAATTTTTTAATTTATTTTTTAATTTGGTTAAATTGTTTTTATTAATATTTTTTTTAATTAAATAATATTTTTCTTCTTATAACATGTAAGCACACTGCCTAATATTTCATTGTTAATACAAAATATATTTTTTTTCTCTGTATTTTCAATAATATTGATTATTTATTTTCTTTTACATTTGATTTTATATCAAATTCATTTGTCACTAAAAAATAAATTTCAATTGAAAAAAAAAAAATAAAGTGCTACAGAAAACTATGAAAACATTTCATATTTCATGTTTCATTGAGAGCGTTATTATAGTCATTGTGTTTTTTTTTAGATAACAATTCAAATTTTTATCGATAATAATCTGCTATGAAATTTTTTTAAAAACTTTGAACATACAAAAAAAAAAAAAAAAAAAAAACAAAATCAAATAGGTTTTAAAATTCTCAGAATATTTAATATACTACAAAAAAACTTGTAACACAATAAAAGCTCATTTACAAAATTTAAAAATTTCAATTTATAAAACTCAAAGTTAAATTTTTTTTAAACTTCAACACCTACTTCAAGAAAAAACATAATTTTTTTCAGAACATATTTTTATTTTTTTTTAAATTTTCTTCATTGATCTCTAAATCGCAAACACAAATGCATTAAAAAAAAAAACAAAAACAAAACAAAAGATTTAGACGCGAAACTTCATTTATAATTTATTCATATTATTTTCATGTATTCTACATAATTTTCATATTCACTTTAGAAATATCATATACGAATATTACGTGAATGCATAATATCATCGAATGTTTTTTAATTTCGACCTCATTTCGATCCCAATTTTACTAATTTATCTACTTCATAATCTATAATTTCTATATATAGTTCTATGTTCGTGAATATTCAATTTTTTTTTTATTATTTTTTTTTCAAAAACAAAAAAAGATATATAATTTATAATTTTGTAATTTTAAATGTATTGTAAAAAAAAAAAGTTATTATAGAAAAAAAAATTAATAATTTCTTTGTATTTATAAATTGTACATTTTATATTTATGTAAGGAAATAAGAAAAAAAAACAGAAAAAAAAAGTCAATAAAAAAAAAACACATATCTGTATTTGTGCACACTAATTTTTAAATATATTATATATCATACTTCTATGGAGTTTTTTAAAAATGCTTTAAGTATATCATTTTAATGTATTATAAATTTAAAAAAATAAAAAAAAATAAAAAATGAAACAAGAAAAAAAGAAAGGATACAAATAAAAATTCGTTACTTTTTAAGAAATCAATTTTTGTTTATTTTTTTAATTAAATTTCTTAAATTTTTACGATGAAGTCAAACAATAAAGCCGATATAAAATTAACACGTAAGTATACATTTTTTTTTTTTCAATTTTGAATTTTTTTTTAAATTTTTTTTGCTGTGATATTTGTTTTCCAACAATATTCATGTACATATTCATTCCAAACAAACCTAGTGTTTTTTTTTTTTGTTCTTTTTGTCGTTGGAAATTTTTGTGTGAACAGAAATTTTTTTATATTTATTTAAATTTTTTTTTTGTTTTCAATTAAAAAAGGAAAAGAAAAATCAAATGAAATTATATGTACGAATTTTCTAGCTAATCTTGATCCATTCAGACCATCAAGAAAATTTTCATCACCAAAACCACTTGAAGATCCAGATGCTGAAATTAAAGAAAAACAAGCAGCACGTAAAGAAAGATTGCTTGCAATAAATGAAGAACCAATTGTTGATGATATTGAATTGGAAAAAAAGAAATCTAGACGTCAGGAGGCTTTGAAAAAAATTGAAGATTTGTAAGTTGGTGAATTTATTATTAGCCTTTATTTTATATTTCTTAATTAGATAATATTTCCATTTGTGTAGGGCTTTAGAAGAAGAAAAGCAACGTGCTGCATCAAAACGATCGGAAGAGGCAGCAGCACGTAAAGCAGAAGAAGCCAAACTTGCTGAAGAAGCACGTCGTGCAGAGGAGGCCAAACTTGCTGAAGAAGCAGAATTAGCTGAAGAAGCACGACGTGCAGAGGAAGCTAAACTTGCTGAAGAAGCAAAATTAGCTGAAGAAGCACGATTAGCAGAAGAAGCAAAATTAGCAGAAGAAGAAAAATTAGCAGAAGAAGCGAAACTAGCTGAAGAAGCACGATTAGCAGAAGAAGCGAGATTAGCAGAAGAAGCAAGATTAGCGGAAGAAGCAAAACTTGTAGAAGAAGCACGTTTAGCTGAAGAGGCACGATTAGCTGAAGAAGCACGTTTAGCTGAAGAACAAAAACTTCGTGAAGAAGAATTAGCACGTTTAGCTGAATTAGAAAAAATTGCACAAGAAGAAAAAGAGGCTGAATTAGCTCGGCAAGCAGCAGAATTAGCTGAAATTGCCAGACAAGAATCTGCACTTGCTGCTCAAGAATTGGAAGAAATTCAAAGTAGCGAACCAAAAGCTGAAGAACAAACAAATGTAGAAGAACCTGAAAGTACGAATGTCACCAATGAGGAAGAAAATGTTGAAGAATCACAACAAGAAAGTGCAGCACCCGAACTTAATTTGAATATTGAAGATGATGAACAACCTGCAGAAGAAGAAACAGACGAACCAGCAGAACAAGAAGAAGAGGAAGAAGAAGCTGAATAATTTGAGTTTGAATGAATAATAAAAAAAAAACAAGAAACATTTAAGCTCTAATACTTGCCATCTATTTAAGTACATTTTATTTATTTATTTTTTTTGGTATATTAATTTGAATGTGAGAAAGACATAAAACTTTATTACCACTATTCATTCATTACACAATATTCAGCTGCCTGAGTATGCATTTCTATCGACCTTTAACATTTTATTTCTCCTTTCATTATTTTTTTTATATTATTATTATTATTTTTTCTTCATATTTTGTTTTCTATTTTCTAGTTTTTAAAAGCAAAAATTAATTTCTATTATTGATCATGAAAAAAAATATTTATAATTTTTATTTTTTCGAATAATAAATTATTGTTATGATTTGTGTATTGTTCAAATGTTAAATTGTGAATTTTACTATTTTACCAAGCAATATAATATGTATTTTAAGATATTTCTTCAAGAAAACTTATATCTAAAGTTTTAGCTGATTTTGGTTGAATATGTTTCAATGAAGCAAGTTTTTCATCTAAAATACGAGCAGAATCTTCTAAAATTGGATTCCAATAATCTGAAAGATAATAAATATCAATTTTATCTTCTTTCGGTAATTCATTCAATTTTATATCTGGTCCAAGCATAATAGACATTTCTTTAAAAACATTTAATAATGCAATTGTTCCATTTAGGAGTTCATAAATTGCTGTACGTTGTTCAATAGACCATGAATATATTTCTTGTTTTAAAACGGATGTTTTTCGTTCAGAATTTGGTAATAATTTCATATTTCTTGTCATTGATTTTTTTGTATCAACAAATTGATCAAAATTATTAACAACTAATTTTCGATTAGGAACACTATATGAACGATTTCGATTATAACTTTCATCATCAAAATCAAAACTCCATAAGGATTCAGTAGAATTTATAACATTTTTAATTTTCGAATTTGATGATTTTCTTGTAAACATGGCTATTTCATTTTCAGCATTATCACTTTCTTGTGATAATGAATCAAGTGAAAGATCTGAATTATTTGTATTTTCATTGTTAATTATTGTATTCAAATTTAATGAATTATTTTTTAATTTTTTATCAAGATATCGTATTTCTTTGATTTGTTTTAATAGTTTCATTTCATTTTTTGTAAAATCCATTTCTTTAAAATCATCAGTATTTCGATTTAAAATTTCTTCATTGAAATATTCATCAAAAAATTTATGAGAAGTCATTGGTGTTGCTGTTTGTGTTTGAACATTTTCAGTTTCTTTTTCATCAGTCATTTGAGATACTGAATATGTTAAGACAACTGAAAATTTTAATAATTTAAAAATTTATACTTACATATGCCAATGTTATTGGAAAATTATCAAAATAATATATTTACCAGGACCATCTGCTTTAAGTGTAATTGTACCATCTGTTAAATTTGCAGCATCACGCATTTCAATTAAATCACATTGAATATCAATATTAGCTTCTTTTAGTAATTTTGCAGGAATAATATCAGTTTGAACACCAACAGGTATTTTACCTGATCTAACTCTCCTTTAAAAAGAAATATAAAATTGAGAAAAACATTTTCGAAATTATTTAAAAATCTGCATTTTACCGTGATGCATCTAAAAGTTTTGCTCTTAAAATTGCATTTATATCTGCTTGTGGTAATGTTGATAGACTAACTATTTTCCAAGGTGGTCGTTTATCTTCTTTTTCACTAAAATCTTTAATTTTTCTCCAATTTTTTGTTGCTCTGTGAAGAAATTTTATAAATATTATAAACAATGCACATAAGACAATTATCATCTTGGACAAATATCTTTTTTCCTTTTTTGTTATTTTTCCAATTTTTTTTAAAGGAACACAAATATAAATACACATTTGTATGTATGTATAACATTGTTTATATGAATGTATTACGAAATTATGAACTATAGACCTTGCTACTAATTATTTACAATTTATTGATCAAACTTCTACTTTTTTTTTTCTCCCTAATCCCTTTTTTTATTGAAAAAAAAAAATCATTATCAAATCCTTGGACTTAAATTTAAATCCAATAAAAACAAACTCTTTGAAATTTTACCTTGATATAGATGATGAATTATTTTCGCCCGAATTTTCAATAAATTCTACAGAATCCATGTGATTTAGGCTAGATATTGAAGGTGATGCAGGCTTACTATTATCCATTTTTTTTCAAAAATTTCTTCTTTTTTTTTTTGTCGAAAAATAAATCAAGTATTTTTAATTATTTATTAATTGTGCTGATAATGAAGTTACAATAGAAATAAGCTAATAAATTATTTTTTAAATAATTAAAGTTAAATTTTAAAAGTAGATAGTTGTTGACGGAGTGTTTTCTTTTATGAAACTGAAGAAAAAACAAATCTTCTACGCATTGTTCAATAATTTGCTTAAGTTTATATGTATATCTACACATATTTATCATTAGAGCGATAGAGAAAGGTGTGTGTATTGTAGCTATTGAAATTTCAAAGGATTTTACCATAATAGCTAATGTTTCTAGTTATTCAAAAAATCAATAATCAACAATTTTTTGCCATTTCAATTTTGGTCTTGACATTGTTCTTCACCATGATTTGATTACATGAAATAATTTTCAATAAGCCATTTTCAGTTTGCTCATTTTGGCGGTCAAAAGAAATTCTTGAGCTGTGTGTGTATTCGGTATGTTCTTCGTATTTTCCTCATACTCCTGTTTTTTTGTACTTAATGAATCACAAATTTTCACATTTTCACTTTGCACTTTTTGAAAAATTTAATAAACCAGAACTTTTATAATTTTTTAACTTTTTCGTTATGGTCGGATTTTATTTTCACTTTGGTCTGACATTAGTGTTGCTAAACTATCGATAGCACTATCGATACTATCGATAGTTTTTGACTATCGTAAGCCTATCGATAGGAGTTAATAACTATCGATAGTTTTCGATATTTTGTTTTTAGAAATTATTCAGGTTTTTATACATCCCATCCCTAAAAGTAAAAGTAAGGTTAAGGTGTTGTTACTGACAAGTAAAAACTAAATTTTGTGCATGTGCTTTTGAGTTTGGTCTTGGTGGTTTATACTTTATTATAGTATACTTTATCGTTTTGGTTTTTGTTTCTACAATTTAAAATATGGATAAGTATTTGAACAAAACTTCAACTTCAAGATGTAAGAAAAATAAATATTACCTATTATTTATAAAATACATTTTAGATTTAATGATTTTGTTTCAGCTGAAAAAGAAATTCATGTTAATGGTGATGTTGGGGAAAATGCAAATGATGCATGTTCCTGTAGTTCTGCTTCTACATTAGCATCTGTTCATGAGGATAGAAAAAATTTGCCCAGTATAAAAAGGAAAAAAGGATTTTCGAAGGTTTGGAAATTTTTTAAAAGTTCACATGATAAAAAACTTGCCAAGTGTTTGAACTGTGGCAAAGAATATAAAACAAGTGGCAATACAAGTAACCTCAAAGATCATCTTAAACGATTTCATCCTAGTATTTATTTTGATTGTGATGAAGAAGGAGAAGTCAATGGTCAATGGAATGATGATAGTTCAACTACTGGTGAAAGCTACACAACGGAAGGTTCGGGAAGTGGAAGTGCTAGCAACAGATCAAGTGTTAGAACAATTAACTCTTACTTTAAAAGGAGTAATGAATATGATAATAATTCATTACGTAAAAAAGAAATCGATACGTCCTTGGCATGGATGATAGCTATGGATTTCCAGCCTTTCAACATAGTAGACAACTCAGGTTTTAAGTATTTTATGAAAGTGGTCGATCCCCGTTATGTGTTACCAAATAAAGACACTTTGAAAAATAAATATGTAAAAAGTTTGTATATAAATGCAAAGGAAAAACTTGCAGTAATACTTAATGACGTAATGTATGTAGGAATCACATGCGATTGCTGGACCTCTTGTGCTAACGAAAATTACCTAACTGTCACGTGTCATTTCGCAAGCAATTTTAAATTAAATTCAGCAGTTCTTTCAACGAAAAGACTCATAGATGTAACAAATCACAATGCTGAAAACATTGCAACTTCCTTAAAAGATGTACTTAATGAATGGAAAATTTATGATAAAGTGTCTTGCATTGTAACAGATAATGCTTCAACAATGATTAAAGCATGTGAATTGCTTAAAATGAGGCATTTACCATGCTTCGCACATACCATTAATCTCGTTGTTCAAGATGCCTTGAATGTAAATGCTGTTAAATCTATAATTAACAGATGCAAGGACATTGTTAGGTATTTTAAAAGTAGCTCAATTGCTATGGAGAAGTTCAAATTAGAACAAAATACACCTCAACCATACAGTTTAATTCAAGAAGTACAAACTAGATGGAATAGTACACATGCAATGTTAAAAAGAATATTGATGACGAATGACGCAATTAATAAGGTTTTATTAAGCACGCGAAAAGCGCCTCAACCTTTAACTGCTGACGAAATAATTATCATAACAGATATAGAAAAATTATTATCATGTTTTAACGAAGCAACAAACCAAATTTCTGGTAACACATACGTCACAGTATCGCTGATTATTCCATTAACTGTTGGGATTTACCATAAAATAATGGAACTCGAAAGAGATTTAGTTAGTACAGAAGCTAAAACGTTTAATGAAACTCTTCTCAGCTCAATTCGAAAAAGATTGATTACGTACGAAAACAGAACCATTCCAAGAATTTCAACTATTCTAGATCCCAGATTCAAAAAAGAAGGTTTTCTTTTAGCGAATAATGCAGAACAATCGGTCATATTCTTAGAGAATGAAATGACTGAGTTTCTAAAACAAAAAAATATTTGTAAAGTTCAAGTTGAAAGTACTGAAACTTCATCACATACGTATTCAGCAAAGCAAAATTCACTGTTTGGGTTTTTAGAGGAAAGATTAAATCAGAAGGTGAAATCAACAAAAGTGGACGTAATTATAACCAAGCGACAATACTTAGAAAGAACAAATTGTGAAGCTGATACCGATCCTTTGCTTTTTTGGAAGGTATTTTTATTGAACATTATATTACAAGTTATACTTAAAATGCTGAAGTTTTCTTTTATTTTTAATTGTTGTAGGTGACTGGAACTGAATTGTATCCAATGTCCGAGTGCGCACTGAAATATTTGTGCATTCCGGCCACATCAGTAGAGTCAGAAAGAACTTTTAGCACCACAGGGCTAATTCTTACCGACAGAAGGAGCCGATTGAAGGATAAACATGTGGATACTCTAACATTTTTGAATAAAAATAAGTGGCTCTTCTGACTTCTTCGAAAAATAAAAATGTGCATAATATAATTTTTTTAATTGTATATTTTTATTTAATAAATAAAGCTTCAAATCAAATCAGAATCAAATTCAGCTTCTTTATTTAATAGTTTCTAAATTATTTCCATTTAAAAAATGTTTTTTTGCTACAAAAAACAGGAATTTAGGTGACTATCGAAAACTATCGATTAAATATCGATAGTGTCTTTCTAACTATCGGACACTATCGATAGTTGGGAATATCGATAGTTTCGCAACACTATCTGACATGACGTGTGTCCAAACTTCAGTTCAAGAAATAAAATACCGCCAAATTATGGCCAAATACAATCAATCGAAACTCGAATCCTAAACGTATCTAACCGTTTTTTGTTTAAATTTGAATCACTTTCAATTCACTTTCAAAACAAATTACGATAAAAAAAATTCATAAAACGAACGCATCCATTTTTGTCAACTAAACTATTTAGTATTTGAAGCTAACTTCACATGTCAGATAAGATGACTCGAAATTTTGGTTAGAATAAAATACAACAAATACATAAGTTTTGTCTTTTGGTTGGTGTGTTTTATTTGTGATTCTCTGCTTTTATAGTTTTCAAAGTAATTATTTAAAGTGTGATCCCAAAAATGGTAAGATTTGTTTTTCTAAAATATTAAAACTCATTGCAATTACTATGAAATAATTTTCTTGGAAAAGGGTCAAAATCAATCTGGTCAAGGATCAGGGGGTGATAAAAAAGATGACAAAGACAAGAAGAAGAAGTATGAACCACCAATTCCAACTAGAGTTGGTAAGAAAAAACGACGTGCAAAGGGTCCAGATGCTGCTATGAAATTACCGCAAGTAACACCACATACAAGATGTCGATTAAAATTGCTCAAATTAGAGAGAATTAAAGATTATCTTCTAATGGAAGAAGAATTTATTCGCAATCAGGAACGTCTTAAACCACAGGACGAGAAAAATGAAGAAGAACGTTCCAAAGTTGATGACTTACGTGGAACACCAATGTCTGTTGGCAATCTTGAAGAGATAATTGATGATAATCATGCAATTGTATCAACATCTGTTGGTAGTGAGCATTATGTTAGTATACTTTCATTTGTTGATAAAGATCAACTTGAACCTGGTTGTTCAGTACTCTTAAACCATAAGGTTCATGCTGTCGTAGGAGTATTAAGCGATGATACAGATCCTATGGTAACGGTAATGAAATTGGAAAAAGCACCTCAAGAAACATACGCTGATATAGGTGGTTTAGATACTCAAATACAGGAAATAAAGGAATCTGTAGAACTTCCTTTAACACATCCTGAGTATTATGAAGAAATGGGTATAAAACCACCAAAAGGTGTTATTTTATATGGACTTCCGGGAACAGGAAAAACTCTTCTTGCTAAAGCCGTAGCAAATCAAACATCTGCCACATTCTTGAGAGTTGTTGGTTCCGAACTTATACAAAAATATTTAGGAGATGGTCCAAAATTAGTTCGTGAATTATTTAGGGTAGCTGAAGAACATGCTCCATCAATTGTTTTTATTGATGAAATTGATGCCGTTGGTACTAAACGATATGATTCAAATTCAGGAGGAGAACGAGAAATTCAACGTACCATGTTGGAGTTGTTGAATCAACTTGATGGTTTTGATTCTCGAGGTGATGTCAAGGTTTGTTTATAATTGGGTTAAATTTTAAATATATTCTAATTTCTTAACTGCACTTTCAGGTAATTATGGCTACAAATCGAATTGAAACTTTAGATCCAGCTTTAATTCGTCCAGGACGTATCGATAGGAAAATAGAATTCCCACTTCCAGATGAGAAAACTAAAAGAAGGATATTTACCATTCATACTTCACGTATGACATTAGCAGAAGATGTTAATCTAAGTGAATTAATTATGGCTAAAGATGATCTATCTGGAGCTGATATAAAAGCTATTTGTACTGAGGCTGGTTTAATGGCCTTAAGAGAACGACGTATGAAAGTAACAAATGAAGACTTTAAAAAGTCAAAAGAAAGTGTTCTTTATAGAAAGAAAGAAGGAACACCAGAAGGTCTTTATTTATAAAAGAAAGAAAAATTTCATTTTGTGAACATTTATCACACATAGTTTGATTAAATTTACAATTCCTTACAATAAAGCATATTACTAACTTTTCGGAAAATTTATTTTGAAGTTTTTTATTAAATTGTCCACATAATCATTTTGTAATTTTGAAATTTCTGAAACGGTCTTATCGATGTTTTTTGGCATTTGAAAGTGATGTCTGTCTGTAGCTGGAGGAATATTTTGGATGTTATCTAAAGTATTTTGGTCTGTGTTATCTTTCATAGTTAATGTCCTATATTTTGCTATTTCAAAACCAGTTTTAAGTCCATCAGCATATCCTTGATCAAATCCTGACTGGAAAACCGATTCTTTGCCAGCGGTTATGCCCTCAACATAACCAATCTGTGAATTATACGAAAATTTTAATGGATTTTGGATAATTGAATTGTTGTTGTACACGAGTGTTTTTAATCGCAAATGTCATTTTCCATTCCATCACTTGTCAGTTTGTTTTCGAATTTCGTGTGTTTTCACAAGTTTGCAAGATTTTATATTTATTTTTTTAAGTTTTAATATTTCTAAGTAATAAATTAAAGTTTACCTTTGACACTGAGTTGGAGATTTTATTGAAATTTGTTTCAGAAATTTTTTTAAATTCTGATTCCATTTTAATTCAGTTTATTTCACTTTTAAAAAGCGTGACACTCCAAGTACGTATGCTCCTTTTGTATTTTCTGAAATTAATCATACCATTTTCGAAATTTATATTTCCGTTTCCGATATTTGAATATTTTTCAATTTTAAAATTTTTAATTTCAGATTTTTTTTTTTAAAGTAATAAAATGTCTGAAGAAGAGACTTTAATTGAACATCGTGTATTAGCTTTAATTCAATCAAATACATCTGGTGTTTCAAATGATGATTTAGTAAAACAAATTTCAGATGTAACTGCTGAACAAAGAGTTAAAGCATTAAATAAATTATTACAACAAGGTCTTTTAGAAATTCTTCAGCAAGGTACTAAATTAATATATAGATATAAAGATCCAAAAAAGACAAATGTACCACAGGGTGCAGATAATGAAGAAAAAATAATTTATAGTATAGTTGAAGAAGGTGGTAATAAAGGAATATGGATTCGAGATATTCGAACAAAATCAAATTTAAATATGACACAATTAAATAAAGTATTAAAAAATTTAGAAAATAAGAAACTTATAAAATCTGTTAAATCAGTGAATGTAAGTAAAAAATTAAAATTTAAATCTCATATATGTAAGTATTATTTATCCAGACTAGATACTAATTCTAATCTTATTCCATAATACAGGCTAGTAAAAAGAAAGTATACATGTTATATAATCTTGAACCTGATAGATCTGTAACAGGAGGTGCTTGGTATCAGGATCAAGATTTTGAATCTGAATTTGTTGATGTTTTAAATCAACAATGTTTAAGATATTTACAATCGAAACGTGATACTGCTAAAGAAAGTCGTGAAGGTCCAATTGCAGTTAGAGAATTATCTTGTTGTTCTGTTAAAGACGTTCATAAATTTATTTCTGAATTGGGAATAAGTAAGGTATTACTTCTGTTCTTTGTAATAATTAGACGGAGTCTTTATATTAATTTAATTCTTAGGTCAGTCTTGATGAAGATGATTTAGAGACCATTCTGAAAACTGTTGTATACGATGGCAAAGCTGAACGTATTCTTACTTCGGATGGATCATATCTTTATCGTGCTGTCGAATCACCTATATCACCTGCTGGATTAGTTCAAGTACCTTGTGGTATTTGTCCAGTTGTAAAAAACTGTGCAGATGTTGGACATGTTACACCAACGGTTTGTCAATATATGACTGATTGGTTAGAATAAAAACTATTTTGATATTTTATTTATTTAAAAAAAAAAAATTTTTTAAAAAGTGTTTTTGTATTTTTAATTTCGCTTTGGATATTTCTCTTATGGAACTTCGAATTCCAAATATCTTAGACTCAAACCCCAATACGTGGCTAAATGTTAGGTCATGGAAAAGAGCTGTCAAAACTTAAGATTTCTATTATTAAATTATTTGCTTGTTTCTTGAAGACGTCAACAAACGTCAAATTTTTTATAAATTTTTGTTTAAAAATTTAAAATAAATGAAAATAATAAATATAAAGTAGTGTTTTTTGAAAAAATGGGTTTGTGTAAATGTCCTAAACGTCAAGTAACAAATCAATTTTGTTTTGAGCATAGAGTTAATGTGTGTGAAAATTGTATGGTCACTAGTCATCCGAAGGTAATTAATAAAAATATACGAAAGAAATCCTAGTTGAAAAGCATTTTTTATTTTAATTTAATTTCATAGTGCATCGTCCAGTCATATCTTCAGTGGTTAAAAGATAGCGATTATGTGTCAACATGTACTCTGTGTGATGATTCTTTAGAAAAAGGAGATTGTATTCGTCTTGTCTGCTATCGTAAGCAAATAATCATCATCATTATACTATCTATGCATTACCTTGTTATCATTTTAATATTTTATTTTCTATTTTTATAAAATAGACGTCTTTCATTGGGACTGTTTAAATGCTAGACAGTCAGCACTTCCAGCTAATACAGCTCCAGGTGGACATACTTGCCCAACATGTAATCATCAAATTTTTCCTCCAGCAAATCTTATATCACCAGTAGCTGATGCTTTAAAAATACGTTTAGGTCAAGTAAATTGGGGACGTAATGAACTTGGATTACCTTTGGTATGATAAATTCATTTTTATCTCTTATATTTGTGTAAATTTTTATCTTATTTTTAGTTATCCGAAGAAAAATTAGAGCAAATGAAACATACTGTTACATCTTCGAATCCAACTAAGGTACATAGTAATGTTGAACGAAATAAAACGAATGGGGTATTTCATAGTAATAATAACAATCAAACAGTAAGTCCACATTCCGTTTTAGTTATGGATTCATTTAATGCTCCATCACAAGATTCACATGGTAAATTCATTAATAAAATTTCAATAATGATAATTTTAAAAATGAAATTATTTTTATATTTTATAGCAAGCAGTCGAAGACCACTTTTACCAAGACAAACACCAATTGGTGGTTCTGATAGAGATGATAATAAATATAAACGTCGTACACCAGCTGAAATATTTTCACGATGGTCAAGACGTTTTTATGCTCCATCATCAAGACCACCATGGCGTCGTACATGGTTTATGGTATTAATGAGTTTGATAATATTTATTTTAATTATTTATTTATTGGCAAAATATGGTCGTAATTCACAATCGAATGATGCATTTTGGTCAATTGATAATAATCCAAATATAAAACATGGAGAATAATTTTAAAAAATTTTTGATTAATTGAAAATTATTATTTGTATTTAGAAGAAATAGAAGAATAATACCGTAAACATAATTAAAGCGATTTGCGATGGTGATTGTCAAGGCGATGGCGAATTCGCATATTGAACTCAATGGGACAAGCGAATCGCTATAAAAGTCATAATTGTGTAAATGTAATTTGTGTGTTTTGTTTATATTAATTACAAAAATTAAACAATGAATTGTAGAGCAGTTGAAAAAATAAGAGTTCACTTTAAATACCAAGAAATACCAACTGTCAAACTAGAAGTTAAATATTTTTTGGCGATAGCGAAAAAAACGCTTTCTGCAATTCGCCATGATTGTGTTACGATTGATTGAATTACCCGTTGGCTATAAATTTTGTCGGTCGCCATCGCAAATTGTGTTGATTGTGTTTACGGTAAAAATGTATGATTATTATTAAAAAAATTTATATCTTTCAAAAGTTTAAAAGTACATCTATATGATATAACAAATTTGAATAATGTAGGTATTTTATTTTTATTATACCTAATCTCTTTTTATAATTAAGAAAAAACCAATATTTTTCTTCTTTTCTTTTTTTTGTCATTTATATTTTTTGTTATTATTGTGATAGTTTGTAAAATACATATTATGTATGTATAATTTATATATCGCTAGCAAATGTGATTTTATATTTGAAATAAAAATAGAAAAAAAAACTGTTATATTTAAAATTTTATAGCAATAAATAAAAATGCTAGACGATATTTAAGGATTAATTTTCACTGTCAAATTTCATTATATTTCAAATTTCACATTAAAAAGTAACAATAAAAAGATAATTATTTTATAAAAAGGTGCCGAATTTATTTGAAATTTTTTTTATCATTATTTGAATTGTAAGGAATAACAAATAGATTTTCAGTTTAAAAAAAAAGTATTGTTCTTTGATTATGAAAAACTGCTGAAAATATATGATCGTCCCCTGATTTCCTTTTTTATTAAGGAATAATGTAAGAATCTTCTTTTTTTATATCTTTTTTTTTTAATTGTAATTGTTCTCTCTCAGTTGACAATTTTTTTCTTTCGAATTCCAATTGTTCTCTCTCGATTTCTAATCTTCCTCTCTCAATTTCTAATTTTCCTCTCTCGATGTCTAATTTTTCCATATTGATTTTTAATTGTTCTTTCTCTAATTTTAATTTCCTTTTATCTATTTTAAGATATTCTTTATCAATTTTTAAATATTCTTTAAAAATTTTATGTAAATTGTGTTTTTTACGTTTTTTATTTGAATTTAATAATAGTTTTGGTTCTGAATGAATTTTCCTTTTTTCTATTTTAACATTTTGCTGTATATTCTGTTGGTAAATTTGTTTATTATGTTGTCGATTTTGTCTAGTTTGTAGCTGTGAATCATTTGAGTTTTGCTGTTGTAGATCCATGATTTCAGTATCATTATTTTCAACTTTTGTTGAAATTTCTTCTATTTCATAATTTTGAATAGGCTACACAGTAATCGTTATTAATTATTGAACTTATTTAAAAATTTAAAAAAAAAAATACATTTATATTATTTACCTCTGGTACTATTGCAAGTATCCTTCTTTCAATATTCGTAATATTCTTTGCTCTAACTTTATTAAAATAATATTTTTCTCGTGTATAACCCCTGAATGATGAATTTAAATTTTTTAGAATTTACATAGGTATTATCAAAATTTATAATTTATTTAAACCTTAAATCCATCCAAAATTTTCTCCATCTGTATCCATTTTTTACAGCACCGTCTAATTTATTTAATCTCCAGCTTAACTCTTCCCATATTTGATGAGTTACTTCAGCAGGTTTAGTTCTAAAAAAAAAAAAAGATTTTATTTAACTTCTTAAATAAATATTCTTCAATTTCAAATTACCTATCTAATGCGGTTTCTTTATGCTGTTCTAAAAATTCGATTAATTGTAATTTTTGTATTTCAGATGGTCTTTTTCCAATTTCACGTTTGCATGGTTTATTAAACTACATATTTATGAAATTTTACAAGAAAATATAGATTATTTTAAAAAAATAATTATTTAATTCATTATTACATTTTTTACTTACCATTTTTGATTTTTTCATCTTCGACATTATAATTAATTAACCAATAACTAATTATTTTCACAAACAAAATATGAGAAACAAAACAATAATGAGAAGTTTTCACTTTTTTAAATATCGATGATGAATAATTTTGACATTTGTTTCATTTTATTTTCGAATGATAATCGGTACAGTTCGAAACGGAAATAATGAAAACAATTCTCATTTCATTCTCACTTTATCGTTAATTTTCAGTATGAAGTGAGTGGAATGGAATAGTAATAATAATTAGTGTGCTCATTTTAATGAAAGATTTACTATTTTTTTTTTTTAATTCAAAATTAAAATATTAATTTTTGAATTACTGTTTTTCAGTTTTTTTTTTTTGAAAGGTTTATTTTTCAATTTATTTTTCGTTACTCACTTTTCAACTTTTTACATTGAATGAAACCTACATACATATGAGGTCCTCAGAAGATAAGCCACCTGAGATCTTTTTCGTGAATTTTGAAATTTTATCACTTACAAATAAAGCCCAATGTATAATTTTATTGCTCTAAAAAAATTATTTAAATATTTTAGCTCTAGTACTATTAAATTAAAAAAAAAATTGTTGGACTTAATTGATTTGATTTATGTGTTCTGTATAAGTTAATTACATACATACATGTATGTTGTATAAGTAAAATTCAACAATTTGTTTTTCTGTAAAAAGTATTTGTAATTTTATAATTACACTTAATTTTCTTAATGCGATATTTGTTTGAAAGTACTCAATTCTTTTGTGTTGTTTTTCTTAATTTTTCAAATTATTCATGTAAAAAAAAATTGTATATTGCAAAAACATACATACATACATTCCATGATGATAATGAACAAGGTTGGTTGGATTTGTTTATTTCATATAAACATTGAAATTTTTTGTTTAAAAATTTTGTCTTTAAAATTTATTACACGCTTCCATGATTTTCGAGATACATTTACTTACTTCTATTCTTCTATTCTTTGTTGTTATTAAACAAGAAAAAACAAATTCAAAGCTTACATAAAATTTGAACATCATTATTGTGTGATTTTTTTTGTGTGTCTATGATTATAATTAGAAAAAAAAATCAAATAAAATCAAATTAAAAAAGCTACAACAATTAAAAAGTAGCCATAGATACATAAATTTTTAAAGTTCAACGTAGAAACCAGTTGCAAATAGTTATTCAAGCGTTTAACTTACGATAATTTTTATTTTTAAATAATTATTTTAATAAAAATGTTATTTTATAAAAATAAATGTAAAATAGAAATTAATTTCATTTTAATATATTTAACATTTTTAATTAATTCTAGTAAAAGTGAAAATATCTTGGCATTAATGTCAGTTCCATCCCCAAGTCATCATATATGGTAAATAATTTTAATTAAAACATGAATTTATATACTGCGTTTAATGTTGTTAATAAATAATTAAAAATTAATATAAAATAAAAAATATTTGATTAGATATAAAAATAAACAGGGTGTTGCAATGTTTTAAAATAAAGTTTATTTTTTTGAATTTTGAATTTCTTAAGAAAGAAAAAAATTAAATAATTTTATTAAATTTTTATAAAATGAAATTATGTTTTAATTATAGGGTAATTGTAGTTTTTTTTATTTAATGTGCCATAACTTAAGGATATCCCTTTTTCCTATACTTTTATTAGTGTAGCGTTGGCGCATGATGACAGAAAAAAGTGATTGAGGGATATTAAGGGGGTGAAGACAAAAAGTATTGATGGTTGCTCGAATTGAACTTCTGCTGGTTAAAAGAGAAGGGAATACAGGAGGATGTAAGAGCATTCCACAATTTGAAAGATTGATCATATTTCAATGTACGCTCAGAAGATGGCTTCAAGTAGAATTCATTAAAAATTCATGGCAAATCTAGTATTTCTGAGAAAGACTTGAATTTAGTCGTTTTTATAGTTGAACAATGTGTAATTTAGTTTGGAACACCTTGTATAATAATACGTTTAAACTTATTGAATTCACAAATCATTTAATCGATAATTTATTATATATTAAAAATTTATTATAGATATAATTTATGAAGTCGACGTTAAGAAAAAGTGCTATTTTCTTCGTAATATCTTTCATTTTATTTTTAAAGCTTATTTATGATATGTTTTCAATTACAGGAATAGCGTAATAATAAACTCTCTTGCTGAACGTGGACATAATATTACAGTTTTATCATCTGATTTGCCAAAAAATTTAAATGAAATTCCGAAAAATATTTATTATATTCATTTAGAAAAAATCTATGAAATTCTTTCTGAAATATCAAATAGTTCAAATTTTTTTATGAGATTCACAACAATATTCAATGATATTTTTATGTTTTATGAATTTGCTACTTTTGGTAATAAAGGAATTGTAAAATCTAAAGGATTCCATCAACTTTTAAATTATCCTGATAATTTTAAATTTGATTTAATTATATATGATTTTACTATTGGTGGTTTATTAGTTGGATTTATACATAAATTTCATTATCCACCATTGATTGGAGTAACTGCATTTCCTATTCCATCGATATCTATAGATTATATTGGAGGACATTTATATCCAGGATATATACCATTTTTTTCACTTAATTATGATATGGATATGAATATATGGCAAAGGATTCATAATACATTTTTATATGCTTTTGAGGCCGTGTAAATAATAAACATTAAATTAATTTCATTTCATTTTAATGAATAAGACTTTTTTTTTTCATTTTACAGATATCGTAGATTTTTTTATATACCTAAAATTGATACTCTAATGAGAAAATATTTCTCAGATGATACTCCATATTTGGGTGATTTACAAGAACGTATGACATTAGCTTTAGTAAATTCTCATCCATCAATAAATTATCCACAACCATTACCTCCAAATATAATAGAAATTGGTGGAGTACAAATTTTGGATCCAAAACCACTTGAAAAAGATATTGAACAATTTATAAATACATCAAAAAAAGGTGCAATATTATTTTCATTGGGAACAAATATTAGATCTGAAGATTTGGGATTACATATTATAAATGGAATTTTAAAAATGATGGAGGAATTTTCAGATTATCATTTTCTTTGGAAATTTGATAAAAAATCAATTAAAAATGAAATTTCATCGAATGTTATGATGAGAAATTTTTTCCATCAAAGAGATATCTTAGGTAATTCGTGTAATATTGTTTTATTATAAAATTTATTCAAAATAATTAAATATATGTTTTTTTGCAGCACATCCTAAATTAAAATTATTTATTACACATGCCGGAGGATTAAGTACTCAAGAAGCAATATGGCGAGCGGTTCCAATGGTTGGAATACCATTTTTTGCTGATCAACACCGAGTACATTATACTTAATTATTACTTTTTTTTTAAAATAATTTTTTTATGATTTTATTTTCCGTTTTTATTTTATTTTCAGAACTTACACAAATCTATTTCGATGGGAATAGCTGTTCAAGTAGATTTCAATGAATTTACAGTTAAAAATTTAAAAAATGCCATTCAAGAAGTACTCAAAAATGAAACATATTCTAAAAATGTAAAAATTATATCAGAAAGTTTTCGTGATAGACCAATGAAACCATTAGATACAACTCTCTGGTGGATAGAATATATAATTCGTCACCCTAATCCACAACATTTAAAATCACCAGTTATAAAGTTTGGAATGTTTACAACAAACAATTATGATATTTTATTTGTATTAATATTGTTTATAATTTGTTTATGTTTAATTTCATTTAAAATTTTCAAGATTTTATATTTTAAAAAATTTAACAAGAAAAATTCAATTGATGAGAATAAAAAGTGCAATTGATGAGGAGAGTCAAAAAGAAAAATTCGAGCTTTAAACGTGAATTATCTTGTTCCTTTGTAATTAAGTACAGATTATGAACGGTATTTTTAGCTTTAAAAAAAAATAAAAAGATGAGTTCAAGAATATCTTTATAAAATAAAAAATATTAAATAAAAGTTTTTTTTTGTTGTCTACAATCTTAAAAAGTAAACTGCAAAAATCTTTCAAGATCGAAAGAATATTAAAAATGTACATATTTAAAAAAAAATGTAAATCAGAGAATACACACACTATATGTATATACTAACAAAATAAACGACATTTATTCAAATGAAGTAAGTAAAAAATTGTATCTTTTAAATGTATCTTGCTTTTTTTTTTTCTTGTAAAGTCTTGAATGAAATGGAAATCACGTTAGACTTGATTATTGGATAATATAGAAGAAGATAAGAAGATATTCTGTAAAACTTGATGTATAAAACAAGATATAGGGTGTTTAATTTAAAACTTTCAAAATACTTTTTTCTATATAATTTTTATTTAAATTCTGTTTAAAAAGTATAAGCTGGTTTATTTTGTGTTTTGAGTTTGGTAAAAAGAATAAGTAAAAACCTGTACTGTCATAACACTGATAAATCATTATTATTATTGAAACATCCTGTATAAAATTCTCAAGTATATGTATAAATATTGTTAATGTATGGTAAAGAAATGCTATTATCACTTATATATCATTCATTTCAGGCAATGACCATCATCTCTTCGTGAGGTCAATTTGCGCTGAATGAGCAGTTTATTTTTACTTTTCAAACAGTAATGTTCTTTTAAAGAAATTATATAGAATTTTATTTGTTCATTTAAGTTTAAATTTTATTTACACATTTATTTTTTTTTATTAAATAAATAAAAATAAATAATGATAAAAAGAAGTTTTAATATGGAACATCTTCGTTGGTTATTCGGAATTAAACAATACAAAAAAATATCACCGAAAAATGTTGTTTTCATTTCCGGATGTGACTCTGGTCTAGGGTAAGAATATATTTTAAAATTGTTAACACAAATAAATAAAATAAATATCTACTTTACAAAAAAAAAAATTCCAGATACAATTTAGCATTATTTTGTCATTCATTAAATATGACTGTAATATCTGGTTGTAAAAATCCAAATTCTGATGGAGCGGAAACATTAAAAAAACTTCATGATTCAAATAGAATGATTGTTATTGAATTGAATCTATTAAATCAGAAAACAATTTCAAATGTAAATGATATTATGAAAAAATTATTAACATCACAGAATGATTATATTTTCACAGCTTTAATAAATAATGCTGGAATTATGTGCTTCGGTGAATTTGAATGGCAAACAAATACATTATTTGAAAGTCAAATTCAAATCAATCTTCTTGGAACAATGAAATTGACTAAAGAATTAATGCCATTAATACGAAAGCATAAGGGACGAATAATAAATGTAACCAGTCATTGTGCTCTTGAGGTAATTCTAATGTTTATAACACGGTTTTTTTTTTTCAAATATTTTCTATTTTATTTTATTTTTAATAGAAAACAAATTTTTTTTTTTTTAAATAAAATTACAGTCATTACCTGGTTTAGCACCGTATGCTGCATCAAAAGCTGGTTTAAAATTTTGGAATGATGCATTACGAATAGAAATGAAAAAATATGATGTTAGTGTTGTAAATTTTATACCAGGTTCATTTGTTATACAAAGTAATATTGCATCACAACAACAAGAATATGCTAATGAAATGCGAAATGCATTTACAAATGAACAAAAAGAATTCTATGGAGAATATTTTGAAGAATATAATCAATATTTAAAACTTATATCTGGATATAAGAAACCAATTAAATTTGATGATAAATCACTTTTTGAAAAATTTAATGATGCTTTATTATTGGAAAATCCTAAAACATTATACAAACATGAACCTTGGAGGTAAATCAATAAAGAGAACTTTTTTAAAACAAATTAAAATAAAAATAATGAGAAAAATTTTTACATTAAAAGGATTCACACAAATTTTAAGCACTGATTTAATGCTTTTATTATCCCCAACCCATTATTGCATGGACTCATTTAGAAGTGATATCTGATTATTTTCACAGTCATAAATTAAATCCTGAATTTTAAGACAAAAAGGAAAAATTCATGTGTTAGAGGGTTTATTCTAATTCACCATCTAAAATATCCTTACTAGTTACTATATTGATTATTCAATATGAAATAATTATGTGAATCCTTTCACTGTTCTGATTATTTAATTTTTTTTACTAATTACTATTTCGTTTTTTATTTTTCAGATATACCATTTATCATCTTTTATTTAAAATTGTTCCTAGAAGTGTAAAAGATTGGTTTATTGAACGATTTGTTAGTATGCCAAAATATAGGAGAGCTATAAAATGAAGACATAAAGTGGATTGGAATTTAGTTAACTAAATTTTTATAGAATAAATAATTTTGTTTTTCTTATAAAATAGGATACTTTTACAAAAATTTGTATTTGAATTTTCTATAAATTTCGGATTTGAATAAATTTTATTTCAAAATTTGCTAAATTTGAAACTTTCAAAAAAATTATGGAAACTATTTTTTTAATATTGTAAAAAAAAAAGTATTTAAAAATTGATAAGCATTTTTTTAATTATCTTAAAATATCTTTTGAAAAGCTGCATTGAAACTTCATCGAAGTAAATTTTTAGCATTTGACGTACATTTCTTTTTATAAAAAAAATAAAAAATACTAAGATTACTAACTATAGTTGTCGTTCATGTTGAATTTAAAAATGTTACCGGTAAGATTCAGTTTTAGCTGCTTTATCACATTTGCATATTTGTTTTTGTATTTCCTAAAGTACCTATACCAACATATTGTCTATAAATTTTGTTGTAAATTTTATCACTTTCGAAAAGTTCAAATTCTTTTTCTTTCTAGAAAATTTTGATTATTTTTTTTTTATATTCAAAAAAAAAAAATATTGCATTTTCAATTAATGTTTCTCAATTTAAAATAATATATGTATGTTCTTCTGTAACCCAACATTTTTCAATTAAAAAAAAAATGTACTTATGTATATTACAAAATTTTAAATAAATTATAATTAAAAACATAAAACATTTTTAGGTTTCTTTATGAATTAATTTTAAATGCGGGTAATACCTATAAATTTAAAAAAATAACAACAACAAATTATTGACTTAATAATAATTCACTTTCAAAAAGTGTTTAACACTATTTTTTTTTTTTTGTTGAAATAAACTAACCGCTATCATTTGACTTATAAACAATCAATCGGTTTTGATTAATTATTATATTTTACTTCGGAAATGACCTCTTATTCTTCTGTTTTTTTTTTTATATTGAAACCTCAAAATTTCTCTTTATTATGACAGATAAAACCAAAAAAAAAAAAAAAAAGCAAAAGAAATATTATTTTACATAAAAATGTTTTTTATGTAAAAGTGTCCACTTATGTATCATTATTGATTTGTTGTTAAATATTTATATACCATATTATATTGAATGAATTCGATTTATTAAAAAGAAAGATGAAATGGTTATTGGTAAAGGTACATATAATATATCTATTGATTAGTGCGGAATATCGGTGTAAAAATGCGCGGTTTAGATACATATAATAAAATGATATGACGATATATGTCGATGATGGGGTATAATGATGTGGTAGTGGTTGATAGTTTTCATTGAAAAATTTTCATTGCAATCATCGACCATTTCATCTTACACTTGTTTTATTATTATTATTTTTGTTTCGTTGTTTTTTTTTTTTTTTTTTTTTCTTCAAAAAAATAACATAATAAAAATTCTGTTAACAGTGGACCATTAAACTGTAGCTTTACATAGGTATACTACATACAAAATACTTATAATGTTCATGGTGTATTTTATTATTATTTTAAGTACAGTACACGTATAATTTTTTGTACATGTACGTACCTGTACCGTTCTCTTCATATAAAATGCATTTCCCACTCTCAATTTGAGTTTTGATATTTTTGCTTTATAAATATTTTGTATAGTATATTTTTATTATTATTAAGTATATGTTTAATACAAGTTTTCATTTAATATATATTAAAGTTTTCTTTTTAAAACATTTTAAAAATTCAGTGGCGTTGTGTATAATGTTTAATAGGAGCTTTTATTTAAAATTTATAGAAATCAGAGTTTTTTTTTTTTTTGATATACTCGTATTATTGAGAATATAAGCAAGTTTATATCAAACCTGAAGAAATTTGCTGTGTACGTTCTAATAGAATCTTAGGATTTTTCAAAAGTTTAAATTTATAAGAAGCACGGGCTGTTCTGTTCTGTTTAGGCTGAAATGCAATGATAGCCCTAATTATCTCATTTCATTTTATAAGTAAGTTCATACATATAAAAGTGTATACAATCAGAAAAATAAGTATTATTTCAATTGGATTATGCAAAATATCATATTAAAAATCTTTTAAAAATGAATCAAAATGAGCTTTTCAGCTTTTTCAATTTTTAATTTATTTTTAGAAAAAAATACATAGCATTTTCAAGAAAAGAACATTATAAAATAAATTTTTCAATTTACGATCTATTTTACAAATTTTTTCGGCTAAAAGAAACATTTTTTTTATATTATTGTTTTACATTCCAAAAGCAACCAATTTTAACTAACAAAAATTGTCGATTTAAAAAAAAAACCCCAACATTATGTGAAACAGATAAGGAATTATTTAATTAAAAATTGTTATTTTCTATCATTTCTGAGAAAAATCTTAACGCATATTAATTACGTACAAACATATATATGTACATACATACATCTATATACCCCTGATAATGTTTTTATATTGAACGTCACTGAATTTATTTTTTCTATAACCATCGACCTATGTGTGGTGATCACCTCTTTGTACAACTTTATAACAAAATCTTATTTATTCATTTCATATATACAGTGTTTGCCAAACCTTCACTCGATCGAGAGGTAAAAGTTATATTATAATCGTTATTATATAGATCGTCGTTTTTAATTTTTAATTTTTCGATAAATTATTTTTTTAATTCAAAAAAAAAAATAATATTCAAAATTTTTTTTTAAATTTTTTATTGTTTTGTTAACAAAAAAAACCGTTCTTTTCAAAATGTTTTTCTATCAAAATTTGTGTGTTTGAAGACTTTTTAAAAATATTTTTAAAAAAATAATCAATTCATTGTTATCGTATGGAATTGATCATGTATAATTATTTGTGTTTTATTAAAAATTTTTGTTGATTTATAAAGTATATTTGAATGTGTGATTTATTTTATTCTTGTTTTTAAATTTAAATGAGATTTTATCAACACTGTACATACATACACATATATCAAAAATATACTTATATTTTTGTTTTTATAGTTTATCAAGTATACGTGCGCGGTTTAATAACAAATATTTTTTTATTGTATACCTATATGATACATAAATGAATCGGACTAACAAATTGCAATAAAAATTGTTAAAACATTATTTAACATTAACTATAGAATACAACAACAACAAAAAATTCATTATATTACATATATATAGTATTTGATTAATCTGTTTGAGTGCCATATAATTTTTTTTTTATATCTTTATTACAAAAAAATATCTATAAATTGACAAAAATAAAATATCTTATAGATAATAAATGTATCTACTATTTAAGTAAATAAATAAAAAATACATAATTAAGTTTTTTTTTTTTTTTGATTTTCACGTGTATAATCAGCTGTATTTAATAATAAAAAATACACTATATGTACATATATACAAACATATGTACTTGAATACTTAATTAATTACTTTTTCATACTATAACTCTAAATACAGTGCACCTACTAAGGAACCTTTTTATTATTCAAGAAAATAAAAATAAATAAAAAAAAAAAACAAGTGCAATCATCATAATTACCTAAACAGAAAAGATCAATCAGGAAATTGTTGGTATGAATATAATAAAGATACATATTTTATGTGTGTATATGTATAAAATTAAATTATATTAAATATACATATACATTTAAACTATGTACTTGTAAATTGCAATTGGTTTTAATGGTTGAAAAGTTAATTTTCGCATTATGATCAATAAATTTATTGTATCACCAACAATATGGTGGTATATTAGCTTATACTAAAAAAAAAAGTATCTATATAATGTATGTATAGTATTTTTTTTTATACACTATCTTTTACAAAAAAAAAAAAAAAAAGATACAACACACAACAGTTGAATCGATTATTAAGTACCGGAAGCGGAATTTATAAAAATTTTTTTCTTTCTTCCCCAGTTTGTATTTTATTTATTTTATTTTTTTTTTTCTATTTATTTCCAATACTATTTAATTCTCTTTCTTAGATCATTTCGTGTAAAAGAAATTAGAAACTATTACATTTTGTTTGTTTGTTTGTTTGTTTTTTTAAAAGTACGTACTATATATGACTTGTTTCTTGACTTTATTTTTTGTTTTTAATTATATACTTTATTAAAATTGTGTACTTGAATTTCTAAATGTGCTTACAATTATACCATAAGTGAATAATATAATAATTGTTTATAATATAAACCGCTTCGATTATTATGTATATTATGTATGTACATATAAATACTCATATATTCACCTACAAACAACGTATCAATAATACAGGTATTACTGTATGATTTTTACATGTTAATTATGAACTCATATACATATGTATGTGATATTTTTTAAAACGTAAAATGCATTCATATTATATGTAGTACATTTTTTTTTTCTCATACTAAATGATTTACCTTATAGATACGTTTTGTTTGTTGTTGTTGTTGTTGTTTTTTTTTTTTTTTTTTTTTTTTTTTTTTTTTTTTTTTTTTTTTTTTTTTTTTAAATTAAAGATTGTTTAATATAAATACTATTTGATTTTTTTTCTCTCCTTAGAATAAAATATGTAGATATGTGTGACAAAATACAATTATAAAAAAAGTTCAATTAATTTTATTTTCACTGTAATAATGGTATTATTACTATAAAATCGCTCTGTATCTATAAAAAAAATAAATAAAAAAAGTAATGAAAAACGAATACATATAATTATTGTTTTGAATTATTATTATTTTTTTTAAACGTGTAAATAAAAAAAAAAAAATTTTTAAAAGGAAGGAAAAGTATTATTTAAGAAAATTGTTTCATTTAAAAAACTATATAAAATTAATTTATTAGTTGAATTATCTATGTAACAAAAACAAATTATTAATTTAAAAAAAAAATCAGGGTGAAAATTATAATTAAATTGTTTTTTTTTTAGTTTATGTTTTATAAATATCACTTGTGTTTATAAATTAATATTATTCACATTCCACAACTATTTATACATAATTTGTAACGGATTTGTTGGAAAATAATAAAATAAAATAAAATAAAAGTGTATATAGTGATTTGCACATGCAATAAATACATTGTGTTGAAAAAAGAAAAAAAAAAAAAACAGTAGAATATTTTAAATGTAACACACGAAAAAATAAAAATAAATTTTTTGAACGTGCTGTGTAATCTGATGAAGAGGAATTTAAAGGTGGAAAAAAAAATACATAGTTATAACAACACAAATCTTTATATCAAAAGGTGTAAGTATACAAAGTGACATTTTATATGAACATACAGTTTTATTTTTTTTTATTTGTTTTTTTTTCATTCTTATCGACACAAAATCAATTGGGAAATCACTACCAAGTTTTTAGAATAGTAAGGCGAAAGAAGTGTATCTGAAGTTCAATACTAGGTTTTCAAAATAAATTTGTTCTTATTTGGAATATGTTAGACTTTTAAGAATGAAAAAATTATTATTAGAATGGATAGTTTATATTTATGAAGACCTTATATGAAATACAATTCAATTTTAGAACATCCGATTTGCACATTTTGATTACCTAAAATATTTTGGTTTTTTGGTACTTGTGTACTCAAATTTTTTTTAAACATTTTGCCATTGGTTTTTTTACTCTTTTCTTGCAGTTTAAATATTTTTGATGTTAATATTTATTACGGACGTTAAATAACTTTTATTAACAATTCTATCTTAACGAAAAATATTTAAAAACAATAACAGTCAAGTATCAATATGTGTATTTCTTATTTTGTGTATACATATGTGTATTCAGTTGTGACTTTACTTGTTCAATAGACCTTAATGAACTTATTTGTACATATATGTATTTACCTATATATGTATAAAAAAAACATATAGGTTTCATTTTTGCAATATTTAACCTATAATTACAGCTTATTATTTAATAACCTCTATAAAATGTATATGCATAATAAAATGAAGGTATTACAAAAGAAATATAATGTAGCTTTCATTAGGCTACTATATTAATACTGTCAATATGCATTTTGAAAAAAAAAAAAAAAACAATTTTTCACTTTTCGCAAATTAGTAATTTCATTTTTTTTTTTAATGTGGGCAGTAATGTTTTTTTTTTTTTCACTTCTCCTTGAAAGTGGGATGGGTCATATTATTTAATATATATATTTAAATATAAATTAAAAAATAAAAAAATAAAAAATCTTAAATATTACATACTTGATTTTTAATTAGAAAAAAAAAAAATATATCGAAATATTAAACAAAGAAATCATATAATAACATGAAAAGTTTTAAGATAAAAAAAAAGAAATAAAAAGAAAAATTTGTATTTAAACTTCCGTAATATCCCTGTGACAAATTACTGATAAAAACAAAAAATATAAATTATTTATTTTTTTGTTTTTTTGTTTTTTCACTTCTCAATTGAGGTGTGTTGTTGTAAAATTTTAAAGCGGTAAGAAAAATGTTACGTAACAATTTTATCGATACATGTATGTATAAAAAAAAAAAATATGTATAATCTGCAAATAACACTTGCATATATGTATATTTATATATTTTATTAAAAGTAGTATTTTTTGTTTGTTTTGTTTTTTAAAAATTTATATGTACTGTGCATACTTTTACTTTGAATGATTTAAAAACTTGGAAATTGAATTCATAATTAAAAATAAATAAATGACATTATTGTTGAGAAATGAGAAAATACGTAATGAGAAAAATTGTGATAAGAAAAATTAAGATGTTTTTTTCATTATATTCATTTCAATCTTAGTCATAATAATTATAATTTGTAAGGAAAATTTACAGAAATTTTATTTTGTAATAACAAAATTTATTAAATATCGAAATTTTTTTTTTTTCGTTTACGTATGTAAAGAATGAAAAAAAAAAGTATTCTTTTTGTAATTTATGTTAAAATTCAAGTTTTCTCTAATTCAAATAGAAATTTGATGAATAAATACTTTTTCCTTTTAAAAAATTAAATAAATTTTGAATATTCCAAAATTTAATGAGCACGTTCAAATATCATATTTTGTGTACAGTATATATGTATATATATACTATTTTGGTGGAGTGTTTATTTTTATAGTACCGGTTTAAAATAAATTACTGAAAAAAAAAAATTAGTACAGAAATATCACAAACTAGAGTGGCAGCTTTTTTTTTTTGAAAAATAAAAAAAAAAGTTTCATGTTTAAATTTTTAAAACAGATTGTATAGTAAAAATTATTATGGATCAAAATATAAACTTAAACTAATTTTATACATTATGTCACAAGGTTTTTTTTTCTAAATGAAAAAAAAAAAAACATATTTTGATTTGAGCCTGATTAATGAATGTGCGGTAAAATCTTTAAAACTGATATACTTAATATGTATATATGTCTGTAGTTTGAAAGGATTTCTATTTAAAGATAACAACTGAAAGTATTAAAATCTAACCTTGACGTAGAAGATCCACATTTTGTACGTCATGAAAAAAGTATGTTAATAGATGTACGTTTTTATTTTATTTAAAAAAATATACATATAATAAAGAAGAAACGTGATTTTATAAATTTTTTTCTTTAAAAAATGTACAACATTTACAAGTGACACTTTTAAAAATTGACGTCTACTTAAAATCATTTCTTGAAACTTTGACGAATCGTTTCACAAAATTAGCAAAAAAAAAAATTTAAAATAGTACACGAATCTTAATAACTAAAAAAATGTATATTTATATTTGTTTAAACACAATTATTATTTCAAGAATATTTTCAAGTATTTCTTGTCATTACATGACATTAATAAAAAGCAAGTAACAGAGTTGTCCTAATACCATCATGACCTCTGACAAAATGCAGTGGAAATTAATTGCTTTCTTGCAATTAACTAAGTAGTGGTAATGGTACCGAAAACTCATTATTTAATTGGTTTTCTGAATATCAACTTTTAAGGTTCTGTCTCAGTAAAGCATAATGCAAGAAATGATAAAAAACTTTACTAGAGTCTTTTAAAAACGCGACTCACAAATTATATTAAAAGTTAAAAATAAGCTTGAAAATGCATCAGTGATGAAGAAATAATTCCAGAATTGACAGTTTAAACATGAATAAGTAAAAATATCCTTTCGAATTATGTATTTCGCAATGACATAATCAAATCAAAAATAACACTTTAAATATGTAAGTATTTTTCGAAATTATTCTCAATTCACGAAATGATTAAATATATTAATAGAATGTTGGTTCATTGACTTTTCATGTACTTTTTTAAAAGTAAAATATTCTCACTATTCAATATTTATGTGATTTTAACTTGTTTTAAATTTATTAACAGTGTTGCCAGTTCGCAAATTGAGGTAATATAATACTTAATTTGAACAATTTCAGGCTCAATTAAAAAATTTAGTATAGCTACAACATTTTAAAGTTTTTGTTTTTGGTTTTTAATGTAACATTCTCTCGAAGAAGAATTTATTAATTTTCACATATTTAATACCAATAAAACTTTCCTGTACACATATAATTTTGGTATCACTGTTTGTCGATTACTTATTTACTTTTGCCACAAATTCCTTAAATAAAGCGTTTGTTCTGGTATTTTCAAGATAAAATATTTTTTCATTTCGTGAAAATGAAAAAAAAATTTAACTTAAAATATATAAAAAAAAAGGATTGTTTAACATAACAATTTAGAAGTAATGTAGAAACATTGTGCTAAATTTATATCATTTTATATTATTTTTATAATGTAAATATTTAAAAAAAAAAAAAAACAAAAAAAAAATAAATTTCGTAAAATATAATTTATTCGATTACAAAATCGCATATTTCTAAAAGACACGTTTTTTCTTCTTCTTTTTCTTTTTCAGATGTGCTTTAAAATCTTAAATCATGAATTTTAACTATTAAATCAAACAACAAACTACAAAGTTAAGTTATAAAATAAAACTGGAACACTTTGGTGTTGCACTTAAAGATATTTCTGGAATATTCTATATATAAACAAATATCTAAAAGATTTATTTGGTGTTATCTTCCATTCCATTCATACTTTTTTATTCAATATTTTGAATGTTAGTACTTTTAAGTATATTTTTAAAATGTAAATAAGATATTTTTTTCTTTTTTTAAATTTTAACTGTACATAAGTAATAGATAGTAAATAATAATCTATAATTATTATCGAAAATTTATAATGAATGTCATCGACCTTATCAATTTTCTAACATATATTATTATCATTAACATACATATATAACAAGCAAAAATTATTATTAACATAAATCTTACGAAAAGTGACAATATACCTCATAATAAATCATCATCATTATATATATATTTTTTCTGTTTATGTTAAAACTTTTGGAAAATTTATTTATTTTTTTGTTTGTTTTTTTTTTGTTTTTTTTTTGTTTTCATATAATTGATAAGTTGTTAAAAGGAAAATTTTTTTTAAATGGTAGTTAAAAAGATTGTGTGTATGTTTTTTTTTTTTCAAGTATTAGTGCAAGTAATATCAACAAACAACAATCTTATAAATTTTTTTGATGTCAAATATTTGCAGTTTTGTCGGACATCTACAAATAAGAATTTATCATCGTTATCTCATCATCAGCATCATCATCATCATCATCATCATCATCTTAAACATATATTTATAGTCAATTTACATATATGTATATATGAACATTATCATATATGCTATAGATACTTTCATGTATGTAGATTGTTCAAGAATTTTCGTATCTTTGTAAAGATTTTTTGTTTTATGAAAAAGTTGATAGAGTGAATGCGG
This sequence comes from Bombylius discolor, assembly GCA_939192795.1. Lineage (NCBI taxonomy): Eukaryota > Metazoa > Arthropoda > Insecta > Diptera > Bombyliidae > Bombylius > Bombylius discolor. The sequence continues at coordinate 11,307,471 of OW584241.1, read as the reverse complement.
TGGTATAAAATTTCATGTACACATATTATGTATGTATATAATATTATTGTGACGGCCTACTTTATTATTTATAAGAAATCAATAGTGTGATTGAAGATTGGAAGTTTAATAAGTATCTACCGCATATATGTATGTACAAAAAAAATACTATATAAAGATAAAAAAAAAAACTTTTTCAAATATATTTATGTGACTTGTTTTCTTCAGTTAAAAATCATTCGTATTTTACCAAACCGCATAAATAGTTGCATTTGTTAAATCTATGAAGTAATAAAAAAAAATATGTAATAAATTTATAATAATTTTAAACACAGTAAAATTTTAAAGAAAAATTTTTCCGGTGGAATCGATCATAAGTATATTGGATTAAATGAGCATATATACTCGTATGTATATAATTCTCGTGTTCAATATATAAATAATAATAATTGTGAAGAAAAAAAAAAAAAAAAGAAAGAGTAAATAATTGCATTCTAGTGATTTGTGCATAGTAAATATATTTTTTTTCTTGATTAACACTCTCAACTGCATTTTGTATTTAACTTTTTTTAAAAAAAAAAAATTAATTATAGGAAAAATAAATATAGATTTTTTCTGTTCGTTTGTATATTTTGTAGATACGGTCTAATAAATTGTTTTATTAAATATAACTAATTTTTTTTTCTTCTTATTGTTGATATCATTTTTTTTTTTCGATTGATATATCATTTGTTCATTGAAGACGTAAATTTGGGGTGAAAAGTGATTAATTTAATAAAAAGAAGAAAAAGAAAAATTAAATTTTATTTACAAACAATTACAACAAAAATATAAAAATAGTTGTGTAGATTTTTGTGTTTTTTGTTTTCTTCGTTTTTCTTATTATAAATAAATGAATTGGTGCATATACATTTTAAGTGTAAAGATATAAAGTGAGAGTATAAAGATACATAAATCTATCATATTGTTACTATATATCTACATTTTTTTTTTTTTTTTAAAAAAACTTTGGTTTTTTTTTTTTTTTGCACATTTTATTTAATATTTTTTTCATGCTACTCGCCATTGAATATTTGGATTTTAAATTATTTGTTGTATTGAATTTAATTGGTAAGTGAACTTGTAAAATATAATAACAATTTTAAGTGGGTTTTCATATATATACAATAAACATATTTTACACATATGTTTCATATAAGTGAATGTATAATGATAAATCACATACAACAAAGTATCTATATAGAGTTTATTATTAGATGGTATAGCACCTTCCTTTTTTTTTTTTTTGTATTTTAAAATTTAATTCCCATTTATTGTTTTATTTATAATTTATGTTGTTCAATGTACCAATTATAAGATTATTTATTCTTTTTTTGAAAACACATTTTAATTTTATCTTTTAAAATTTCATTGTCACTAATAATAAAGAGAAAGAGTATAAGGTAAAAAAAAAAATATATATATTCTAACAAAGGACTTCCTGTTGACCTTTAATTGGAATATAATAGTTTGTCATTTTCCATGTTATTAGTGTATTGCTGATTTTTTTTTCTCTTTTTTCACGTATTGTTTTTTTCTGAGAATATTTTATTTTTCTATAATTTGTTGTTTTCCTTATTATAATTTCCGTTTTGAACACATTAATTTCCTATATATGTATATCATCAATTCATTTAAAATTTTTATTATAATTTTCCAATAATTTTTAATTGAATAAAATACAATTTTTAATTTTGAAAAAATTTGTAATATTTTTCAATTAAAATTCAAATTGATCATTTATTGACACTTCTTCTCCTTCCATAACTTTCTCCATCTTTCTTCCTTTTACAAATATGCTCCAACGCTATTATAATTAAGTAAGTAAAGGGAAGTATCTACGTTGTGGCATAATTGAAAATGAAATTTAATTAAAAATACTGCCACCTATTTATAATCATGATACATATGTTCCTTATCACACAATATATTTATTTTACTTCTTGTTTTTTTCCATATATACTATTTTGAATGATTTAAATCAGAATGACATGTGACATTTAAATGTTTGTTATGTGAAATAATTTGATAATATTCCATTAGTCAAAGTGTCAATAATAATGTGTTATCAAGAATATTATTTTGGTATATTTAAAATTAAAAATAATTTGTTTAGAAGAGAAAAATATGCGTAGTAAATTAATTTAATAAACGTACATATGTACATATGTGCTTGATCCCACATTCAGTATAAATATTTGTATGTATTTCAATTTTTAGATTCTTTTTTGTTATTCGTGCATTTTCGAAATCATCAGATGATCATCAATTGATGAAATTTAGCTTAAAACTTTGAATTGCTGAATTTCATTAATTGACGAACATTTGAAGTTTTCGACAATACACTTCTTTTAGGACTCAAAAATTTGTTAAAATCCTATAAAAATTCTAGACAATGACTTATTTTTTTACCCCTTTTTTAAAATATCGTTTCTTCAATTTTTCAATTTATCTTTTTATACTGACATAGTATTACATTTTTAAAATAAGAATAACAAAAACTATAATAAAAAAAATAATAAAAAATAATAATAAAAAAAACTTGAATAAAATTTAAAAAATTTTTTATTTTATATTATTTTTGCATATTTTACTCTTAGCTAATAGATTTGACTGATACATGAAATTGCATTTTTGAGCAAAGCAAAAATTAAACTTACTCAATTAATTGAGAAAAAAATAAAATAAATTTTTTTTTCTCAGGTGCATTGTTTCATAAAATCACGTATAGGTAGATTCTTTTTTTTTTTCCAAACACGAACATATGTACATATATACATATAGTATATACTCTTATGTATAATTTCATTTTAAAACAGAAACAAATTAACCTATTTTTTTTTATTAAAAAAAAAGTTTTGCTAATTCATAAAATTTCATTTGATAAATTTATTAATGTTTGTATGTTTGATCAATAAGATAATAAAAAAAATTAGTAGTATCTATAATATTTTAAGTATGTCATAGAAAATGAATTTTATATTTTTTAAAGTTATGATGACTAATATGTAGGATGTGATTAATCTTTGTCATCTTATTATTTATTTATCTATTTTTTTTTTCAATTTTATGTAAATTTAAATGAAATTGTGAATGTGCATTAAAAATCAAAAGTCATTAAAAAAAAAACAACAACAATTTTAATACAATAATTAAAATATCGTAAAGTGAAAATAAGAGTGTTCTTTTAATTAATAGTGTTAGATTACAATCATATATGTACATAATTGTAAACATATGTACATTATAAAAATTTTACATTTAGAATCTTTATTATACACTTAAAATAATTTATCGTTATTTAACTGGTTAATGAGGTCATCGTATTGCATACAAATAATATATATTAAGATTCAGATTTGTATTATTATTATTTTTTTTACAAATAAAATTAAATGAAAAAAAAAAAATAAATAAATTTCAATACATACACATGTTAGATAATTTTGTATAACAGATTTTTAAACAAAATCTATTAACATGACACGCGAAAAATTTCTAACAATAAATTTAATTGGATCAATGAGGTAAATAAAATTTAAATATAAATCTGTTTAAGCATATATCTAGATGCCTTTTATAATTTTTAATATATGAATTTTATGTGTATTTGAAATTATCTAAAAATAGAATTAACATGAATAGAATCGACACACATTTAAATTCATTTTTAAATCAAGTTTAATTTCATTATTGTAGTAAATTTTTTTTTTCCAAAATTTAGTTTATTCTAAATTTGATTGTGAGTTTATACACAAGAGGTTTGAAATTATTATGTAGGAGTATTTAGTTATTGATGAAAAAAAAAAAAGAAAAAACTAGAAGAATGAATTTACAAAGAATTCTTAATTTTAGTAGTAAATTTTTTGATTACACTTCATATAAATTTTTATAAAATCATGAAAGTGAAATCGAGGACTTTTACTTTCAATTATGGCATCGTAATCTGATTTTTCAATTAAAATACCCGTAATAAAAAAAAAGGAATTTTATTTTGAAAGATTTTTTTACGATTTTAGACTTTAAAAGATTTTCCAAAGTAATATAATATTTGCTTATCAATCAAAAAGCGAAAACATGAAATTAAATCAAAAAACAAACAAAAAAATCATTGCATGCATCTGTAGCTATTATAAGCAATTAAGAGAAAATGAAATCTTTCTTCCAAAAATAAGAGAAGAAAAAAATAACAAACATGCACTTTTAATTTTCCACTTCATTAAATACTCCAACTAATCTTAGTAATTAAAAAACATTAAAAAAACATTAAAAAAAAGAAAAAAAAATTTTCTCCATAAAATCAAGATATTATTCCTATATTAGGTATATCCACCTGTTCAAGGTCATTATTATACCTAAGTTAGTTAATATTTTAATTATATTTTTATTTCCAGATTATGATTGCATGACCTTCAAAAAATTTAAACGGTATTTGAACATACATATATGTAACTATAAATTTTAACATACAATATAAGTACTTATTTGTATGATTAGCCGAGTTAAATTTATTTTGCGGAACTAAAATTGATACGGTTAATATAATAATTAAGTTCAAATTTATTTTTATGAAAAGAAAAGAAAAAAAAAAAAAAAACAAAAACAAAAACACAATAGATAAATTTGCAATTGAGAAGAAAAATAAAAGTGAAAAATCGAAAAAAAAAATTTTTTTCAAGAAATAATAAATTTTTTTTTGTTCCACTTTTAACCAGTCAATCAGATCTGCAAGGGAAAAAAAATGCACATATGTATGTATGTATATAAAACGACATATAAGTGAAAGTCATTTAATTTTCATTTTCATTATTATTTTTTTTTTCTTCTCCTCTTTTCTGTCATACAAAAAAATTATATGTGTTGATTTTCAATTTGCCAATATAATAAATACTTAAATCAAAATATTTTTTAACAGTACAGCAAAAAAAAAAAAATTTTCATAAAAAAATTGATTGTCTGTAATCGAATGGTACATATTGTTGTCAATATAAAAAATTTATTTTATTCATTTATCTGTTGTTTTGTTTTTTATTGTATTGTTTTTAATTGTTAAATTTATTCATGTACAAATTCATTTAAATAAATTTAAAAAAAAAAACATTGTACATTTTTATTGTAAATTTTATTCAAAATGAACATTGATTATTGATGTTAAAAATCCGATACTATTGATATTTTATTGTAAAGCCGATGTACATATGTATGTATATATTGATGATGTAACAATGATCTGATAAGTAAAAATAAAAATATTAATTTTTTTCTCTTTCTTTTTTGGTATTGTTTACAGGTGTTGCAAAAATCAAAAAGAAAAGAAGAAAAGACAGAAAGTTAAAGAATTGTTTTTTTACACTATTAAATTTAATGGTTTAAATAGGACAGATGCATATACCTACATATATGTATTTATAGCATTGATAGTTTTACTGATGATAATAAATATAATTGAGAGTAAACACCTTGTCTTTTTTTTTTCCTTTTGTTGTTCAAATAAATTCGCCCAAGGACATACATATGTATGTGGGAGTTAAGTTGCATATGTACCTACATTTTTAAATTCTTAAATTATATGAAATGATAAAATATCGATAGTATGGGAAATCATATGATATACTAACATTATTGCATTTTTTTTTTCTATTTGTAAATAATATTAAAATTCAGAATGTTGGAAAAATTTATTGTTTTTATTTAACGTCTAGGGAAATCATTATAAAAAAAAAGTATCTCATAATGATATTGCAAAAATCTTTGTAATAAATAATTTAAATCAAATACCGGTCACGTGTTGATAAATCTAAAATTTTATCTTAATAAACTGAATTTCAAAAAATATATGCATATCAAAGTGATTTTATTACATAAAATGATTTTATAATTTTTTTTTTATTAGTTTTTTTTTCTTGATCATTTTTCCAGGAAATTCAAACAACGAATGGGTATTTTTTATTTTCATTTCTTTTGTATTTCCATTTTCATATTAATTTCAAACCTACTGTACTGTGGCAATGATAATTGAGTATTTAGCATTTGGTTTATGCTATACTAGTAACTCAAGAACATATATGTACATATGTACATATATGTACATATATTATACATATATGAAAAACAAAATATATGGTATTGTTTATTTCTTCGATTTAGTTTATAAATAGAAAATATTTCAAATTCTTTATATTACAGTCTGATCATTTTAATTATTTAATAATGAATAAACATTTAAAATAGTCTAAAACTAGTAATGTTAATTAAATTTATTTACTGTATTACTTCAATGTTTACAAAAAAAAAAAGGGTTATTATATATTTTTGAAATTCTTAAAACGATTATCAGTTTAAGTTACCAAGCTTCCATATGCATATTAAACATGTTTAACCACATTTTTTTTACAGTCCGAAATATTATTTATTATTTAATTAATAATTTATTCTGTTACGAAGAAAAAAAATTTAATTGTTATATAATATACATGAATAATAATTATAATTAATAAAGTACAATGAAAACAAGAAGCAGAAGAATTTGAAATTAAAAAGCACATCAGCACAATTTTGAATCTTTTTTTAAATATATGTATACTTTAGAAAGATTTTGAGTTGATCTATAATTTCTTGTAACCTCTAATTTATTTTATTATTCTATCAAAAATTAAAATCAAAATGACGTAAATATAAATTATTAATTTGCTTTCCTACTAAAATTCATAAAATTCATTAGAAGTCGGCATACCACAATTTTCCTCTTAATTTCATTAATTCTGCCACGAGCTATAGCAACAATCTTTCTGATTGTAAACAATACGTGGTTTATTTAAATGTTAAATGAATTGAAGCATCACCAGCGCTATATATCATGGTCACAATTATCGACAGAACATAATTATTGGAATTTTCTAGATTCATAATTTAAATTTTGTAAATGAAAAGTTAAAATTTTCAATAAATATAATGTGCTTTTTTGTTTTTTACAATTTAAAAACAAATATCTAGTTAGGACCTTAAAAATATTAAAAAGGAACCTAATAATAATTCGGAATGTATCTATTTTACTTTTTGTTGACACCGAAAATAATCTTCAACAAATTTTGATAAAACATAATATACACAACATAACGTACATCGTGAATTTAATCATGGGAAAGCTTTTTACGACATAATTTTATAAATTGTTGTATTTCTCTTCTTTTTTTTTTAATTTAAAATAAAAACAAAGTTTTCAGGTTCTGATTTAACAGAAATCTCTTACATTCACAATACAGCGAATTAATATAAACGTTTTTTTTTTTCTAATAAGTTCAATAACTCATTATTATAGAGACTGAATCCTCCAAGGTTTTTGATGATATATTTATAAGTATGTATGTACATATATTATACTATCGTATGTCATCATAATGCCAATTAAATAGAAATATACTGTCAGTGATTTTTATTGTTTTTTTCTTCCAGCAGGTGTTAAATATGTATATTTACCATACGGAATATACATATGTATGTATATGTATGTGTAACCGCGTAGATGATATACATTTAAAAATAAGTAGTTTTTATATTTTTTTAAAATATTATTTATTTATAATTAATACTACCACAATGAGAAAGAAGAAAAAAAAAAGTTCATATACTCGTATATTCGCGTTGACCTTGAATTGATTGCAATTTCTTGCAAAGAAAATTACTTTACAGAAATTAAAAATTTATAACATTTCAGTAGGTATTTTATATTGAGATAATCGTAATCTAAAATCGAATAACTTAATTAACCGGCTTTAGAGGGGCATATGGCCAATTTTTTTTTTAACGATATTTAAAAATTTTTTTTTTCTAACTTATAATCTTCGAAAAAAAAAAAAATAGTAGATTCAATAAAATGAGTATCTACATATTCGTATATTGCATGTTTGAATTGGTAACTTTTATCACAACATTTTTAAGTATTGTATTTGCTGACGTCAATAACAAAATAGTTAACCACATTTCAAGGTAAAAATTGAGTTATCTAGACATATTTGTAGTGTATTATAAAAATCATTAAAAAAAAAAATTGTTTTTGTTTTTTTTCTAGTCGTTTCTAAATGTATTATATGTAAATTAATTATTACTATCATTAAAAAATAATCTATAAAAAGATGAGTCGAGAATATTGAATAGATTTTAAAAAAAAAGAACGAGAATATTGTATTAAAAAACTAAACTAAAAACATGCAAGTTAAACACTATTTAATTGATTGAAAAAAGAAAAAAAAAAGAATTATACGAGTACATATATACTTTTATTTATTATACTATTATTAAAATAATTAGTGAAAATTGTTAAGCGTGTTTAATAATTACCTGATTAATCTTAATGCAGTTCGTCATTAAAATTCTAGTTAGAGGTAAACAAAGTGATAATAATTTAAAAGTAAAAAAAAAAAACAAGTTGAATTTTATCTTTAATTATTTTTGAAATTTCTTTTACTATTTTAATTTTAGTTATACCTGTCAACGTAATTATTTTTTAAAACTAAGTAGTAGGAAAGTAAAACAACATCTGTAAATAATTAACTAGCTGTTATACTAATTAATTATTTTAGGTTTGCAAATATTAATGAAATTTTTTTTTTCTTAAATTTTAAAATATTTGCGAATGTAGATATAAATTTTTAATTTTTACTTTTAATTTACAAGTATTTATATGAGTTATAAAAATATTCTATTTGCTGAATGAAGAAATTGCTTGAAAAAAAATTAAAATTTAGAAAAGAACAAAAACATTGAAATTTGTTTGCTAAAAAGACATATTTAGCACAAAAGTATCTTTCTTTGTCGTCTGGAAATTTGACTAAAAGTTAGGAATTTAAAAGACAAATTTCACTTACAAAGTTCTGCTTGATTTATCATTTACATATTGAAAATCGTTTCAAAATTGAATATTTTGTAATCTTGTTTTTTGTTTTTTGTTTTTGCCTATTCCATTTGCAATTGTCATTAAAATAATATTACAAAGAAATTCAATTGCATATGCATATAATTTACAAATTGCAACACACACATGAAAAAGAAAAAAAAAGATCTATTGTTTTATTTTAAGTGCATTTTCACATATATGTACATACATATGTATATGTATTCGAACATGTTAGTTAAATATAAATAAAGTTGCTGTCTTTGATGGCATTCAAGTCTTTTGTTTTTAGGTTCACTTAACACTTTTTTGGTATTATTATTTATTATTTTAAAAGTTATTGTTTTTATTTGCCTTCACTTTGTAATATTGCACAATTTTTTTTTAAAAAAATCTACATATTCAATTTATTGTAATTGTTTTTTTTTTAACTGTTCAAAAATTAGAGTGAATTGAATAAATTATTATTCATTTATTTATTTACCATCAAATAAATTATTTTTAATTAAATAGAAAAATAAATAATAATAGAGAAAACCTTCAAGTGAATTCACCTGAATGTTTTTTTTTTATTGTTGTATACTAAAATGATATTCTCATCGTATTTTAAAATTTTGTTCAACAAACATATGTACAATTTATTTTAAAATGATGATATTGCGTGTACTCAATACGTGATTTATAGATTTGCAATAAAAACCATGAGAGTTACGATAAATTATCAATTATGCAAATATTATTTTTTGTTTTTTTAATTAAATTTATTAATCTCTTGTTTCCTTTTTTTTTTTTTTTTCAAAAACAACATATGATTCAAATTTTTGGAAAATTTCCAAATTTAGATTGATCAGTTTCAATTTATGTTTTGATTAAAAACATATCTACGTAAGATATTTTTGTTGATTATAAAATAAGCATGAAGGTAAATAAACAAAAATAAAAGTATATTTTTTAGTGCTTTTTTCATATAAAATTCATTTTAAAAAAGAAAAATTCGAACATTAAAAGTGAAAGTTTTAAATATCGTACAGAAGAATGTTGTGTGAGCAGGTCAATCACAAAAAAAAAAAAAAACACTTTTATGTGTATATACGAGAGTATCTATAAAAATAAATAAATAAACAAAAACAAAAATTATAATTTTTGTCGCTTATCAACGTCCAAACACACACTACATATTATATTTATTTGCCATCATATTGTTTTGTACGTTAACTTATACAATATATTTTTGACAGATGAAAGAGTATCTATTTTAAAAAAGGAAAGTCATCAAAATATTCAAGATAATCTTTTTTTTTTCTTTTTAAATAATATAATTAACAAAATATTTTCTAATAATCATTAACTATTCATTCTTACACATAATCATTACATGTACTCAAATGTTCAAATAATTTTATTGTAAAAAATAAAATTAAATAAATTTTTTTTGCCACATGCGAAAGAAATTTTAAAATGAGAAACGTAAAAATCATTTGTTATGCGTTTTGAGTGTTGATTTTAAATCTGAAAAAATTTTTTTTTCAATCATAATACAATTTATTAAATACAATAGTGTAGATTTATATAATTCAATAATAATAATCTAGGTTGATGGAATACATATATACTTTTAGATAGCTACATGTTATTTGTGAATGAGTATTTTTTGATTTGCTGAGTCATGATGATTTATAGAAAAATATCAAACTCGTATTTGATTCTTTTCAATTAGAATTTAAACAATCTGATATAACAAGTTATAAATATGCAGTAACTTTTGAAAAATATTATATAACTGAGGCATTATTTTTTTCCATTTTTAAATTTACAATTAAAATTACTTTTTAACGCCATAATCACCTTAATAATTAGTTGAATTTTATTCTATAGCGCACAGTGAAAACTTCATTGGAAAAAAAGTATACATATCTATAAAATGCACAGTTTAATGTTTGATCATGATCGTTATTAGAAAAGTGAAACTTATTGCTACATATATATTTATTAGAATAGTTTTGGTTTTGATTTTATAGCAGGTGATATATATATCTACTTAAAATTTAATTCAAGCATTTTCGATTTACGTTTCAAATTTAATTTAACGTAAATTCATTTTTGTCAAGTTTTATTAGTGAGCTTTGAAGAAACGTGGAAGAACAAAGTACCTAAATACTAACCTCTTACTATTATCTAATTTAAAATATTGCCACTACATTGTACTCAAATCGATTTAATTTAACAATGTTCTAAACCATTTCAGATTTTAATAGAACAAAAAATTCGAAGAAATAATTGAAATGTTAGGAGATAAAAGTTAAAAAAAAAATAGTTAGTACTTACGAATTTAAGCAACATACTGATCTAGAGAGACAAATATTTCATGATGTATTTGTTGCTGCAAAATAAGTAAGAAAAATAATTATTAGAATTATTGCATAGAACAGAAATAATCAAGAAAACCTTTTACCTTTTTCAACTGATGCTGATTTCTGCACCGCACCTTCTACAAAACTGTCAACGTGAATATTCTTTTACACAGCACCACACAACACAACATTCACCTGCTTAAAATCACTTTTATTTCACATTCAAACGCTACATTTCATTTTTTTTGTAATTAACAAACACTAAATTTTTCAGAAATACTAAAATTATAAATTTATTTTAAGGAAAACACCACCAAAATAATTAATTTCTATAGAGACGAATTTTCATTCAACCAAATGTTACTAAATTTCGCGCGTTAACTAATATTAATATACAAAAATGTGGAATCTCTTTAGCAAGAAGTCCTCCTTTTTTTTTTTTAGAACTAACCAGGGTCCATCATAGTAAATAAATATAAATATTAATAAAAAAGTAACAATATCTTACAATTATATGTGCATGAAATATGAACTAATTCTACTTATTGTAGAATCAATTGCACATTTTCGCGCCTTTAATGTAGCATTTTATTATTTCGTTACACTTGCGCTGCTGATTAATGTAGATAATGTGTTTCTTTTCTCATCACACATTATGATGTAATGATGAAGTATCTTAGCACCACTTCCTCTTCAACTGTGGTTCATAAGAAAAAAGAGCCTAAATGTTAGACAGTTAATCTTTTTTTTTTTTTTTAATTAAAGAACCACTGAGTACCATTTACATATTGATTTGTGTTTGAAAAAAAAAAAAAAAAATCTAGCCAAGTTACATTTAATCTTGTATTGGAAGATATTATAAGAGATCAATATTCTTCCACCCAGCATCTACAGAAAAAAGAGGCAGACAGAATATATAATTTAAAAAAAGAGAAAATAAAGTTTTTCCTGATAATCCTTTTCTAATATTCAAATTTTATTTCAATCAGTTAACGCGCGGCGCAGAAGATTTAAATGAATAAAAATTCTTCTCTATAGCAACTTCGATAGTGTTTTCTGAAAAATAAATTTATAATTTTATTATTTTTGGAAAATGTAGTGTTCATTAATTACGAAGAAAACAAAGTGTGTGTGAATGCGAAATTAAAGTGATTCTTAGGATGTGAAAGTTGTGTCGGTAATATGTAAAGAAATATTTAATTGGCCATTCTATGAGATGTATACACAATCAGCATTAATGTAAAAGTACTTAGCAATTTAGAATACATATGTTATTTTAATGTTAATTACATTACATAATATTCAAATCTACTAGTACTTATACTCGTAAAAATAGGCCTATAAGTTCATACATGTATATTTCTAATGATATGATTATTTCATATTTTATTTATTTATTGTTGTGATTTGTGGAAACTAGACAGTTCTTATCTTATATAAAAGAAAGAGATTCCACATTTTGGTATATTAATATTAGTTGGCGCGCGAAATTTGATAAAATTTGGTTGAGTGAAAATTCGTCTCGAGAAATTAATAATTTTGGTGGTGTTTTGCTTAGAATAAATTTATAATTTTAATATTATTGAAAAATTTATTGTTTGTTAATTACGAAAAAAATGAAAAGTCGCGTTTGAATGTGAAATAAAAGTGCATTTCGGGATGTGGAAGGTGTTTCGGTAGTGTGTAAAACAGTATAAGAATAAATATTCTATCGGTTATCCTATAGAATGTGCGGAAATATACATCAATGGAAAAGTATGTATGTTTAGGCTGGTTAAAATTTAATTCTGTATGTACATACATACATACATATGTATTATATAGTTTGAATGAAATTAGTTATTTTTTATTATTCTAAAATTTAGCTATTTCGATTTCCTAGAGACCTTGTATGAAAATAGTTAGATACGTATTTTGTTTTTGTTTTTTTCTAAAGCGTTGAATTTCTGTATAGATAATGCTTACATACATATTTTGCAATTTTTTACTGTATGTTTTTTTACTTCTTTTTGTTATCACACTACAATCAAATTTATCATTAATAAAATCTAGTCTTATCTTAAAGGTGAACAATATCATTAATTTTGTTTTTGTTTTTTATTGTTGTTTTTTTTCTCATAATAAAAGGCAGTCTCAAGTTGATATTTAATTTTGTTTTGTTTTTGTTTTTTTTTTCTACAATACGAGTTGAAAATTTTGTGTATTGTATTGATTTCATAGAAATTACTTTTTTTTAATCAATTTAATTATTGATACTTTGGCAGCTTAAACACACACATTATTTGAAAAATTTATTACATCAGATGAGAACGTAATGTGTAATCATTAAAACAAAAAAAAAAATACTTTTATAATATCACGTTATTAGAAGAAAAAAAAAGGGTTTTCCGTGTTACGGTGCTTTAAATTGTCAATTCGTTTAACACTTAAAAAATAATTTTGAAAAAAAGTTTCTTTGTTTTTTTTTTTTTGATAATAAATAAAATATTATCACCTATTGGATTTTTTTTGTATGTTTTGAATAGATTTTCATTTAAATAGTTTTTGTTATTTTTTCTTGAATATTTGAAATTTTAATCAAAGCATTATCATATATGCATATGACCTCGTTATGATAATATTTAATTACCATATTATTCGTATTAGATATTAATTTAGAGGATTGATTAGCCCTATTAAAATATTTTTTAATATAAAAAAAAAGCAGAAATTTGAAAAAAAAACAAAAAAATGTCATTATTGAATGTCATTGTCGATTTTGTTTTGTTGATAAAATTTTAAGTTGAATTTTCTAAAGCTGTTTTATAGTATACATACATATTGACCATTTATTGAATTATGTTTCAATAAATTTAAAACTAATATAAAGACGAATTATAAATTTAATAAAAATTGAAAGAAAATATATTAAATTATTTCAAATTTAACAATTATTTATTATTTTGTGAGAAATATTTAATTAATCGAAGAATAAATGAAGCTCTTTGATATGAATAAAAAGTGTGTATGTTGATGATAAATTGGAACTAATAATAATTAATTATATAACCTGGTTTGTTCTTTTTTTTTTTTTTTTTAATGATTGTTTTTGTAATGCAAATTTTAATTATTTATCGAAAAAAATTAATGAAAAAATCCATTAACCGGTTAATTTTATAAGATAATTAAAATTATTTTATTTTATTTATTTATTTTTTTTTGTTTAAACTGAACTTTATTAATATACCTACTATGTACGTCAGAGTGTTTTTGCTAATGAGATTTTATCTTTGAAATGTTATTTAAAATTTTGAAAAAATGCGGTTAAGGAATTTTATTTAAAAAAACAATACGGAGATCTTGAAATAGTAAGTTGATACTGTTCAAAAAACTGAAGTGAATTATAAGCCCGTTTTTTTTTTTGAAAACGAAAATAAATAAAATTAAAAATAAATCAAAGATGGATACGAGTATACGTTTTGTAAAAAATTATAAATCGAATATTTTCAAATCTAGTTAAAAAATTGTTTTCTAAATTGCGGAAGATTTCAACGCTTAATTGAACATTACTATATAAGGAATTCTTGTAGTAGGAAGGTTCTAGATATGTTCATTTGGAAAGGAAATGTGAAAACAAAATGTATGATGAAATTTTAAAGGAGATATTGAAAAACTAGTATTGTTGCGACTCTAATCGACTTAAAGAAATCTTAAATATAACTTTCATTTTTTAATCAAATTGGTCCAAATTGGAGGAATATTTTTCAATCAAATTCACCTGTTTCACTATGTCTTTTCAAGACAAAAAAATATTCCATATATTCATTACGTTTTTTCATGTGAAAAATCATAAATAGTTACTTTTTTATCTTTTTTAAAAAATTACTTTGAGTGTTGACGAAAGCTGCGAGAAAGTATTATTCATTGAAAAGATCACACAGTTATTAAAATAAAAATTTAGAATGTCAAAAAGTGCAAAATAAAAACAAAAGTTATACATGAGAATTCTCATCTCACATTAAAATTGAAATTGAAATTTAAAAAACATAAATTTTGATGCCTGTGTGTTGAACACTTAAAGAAAACAATAATTGAACTTCACAATGATTAGATCATAATTTAAATTTCATATTTCAAGTAAAAGTACAAACAGGTTTGAAAGGTAAATTATTTATATTCACAAAAAAAAAAAGAAAAAAAAATGATGGTTACTTTTAACTTTTAAAACAATAATTCTTCTTGAAAAAAAAAAAACTTTTGCAATACAATTTTGTACTCTTTTAATGATTTTCATTCATCATTCATCAGAAAAATTGTGAATTGTGAGAAAATTATTTTTTTTAAAAAATGTATATGGCTAGGTAGGTATTCCTAAATCGCAAATATAATATATTAATCTTCCAAATCTTTTGAAATAGTCTTAACTAACTATTTGATAATAACAATAATTTAGTGGTTTTTTTTTTATCTTCCCGCTTTGTAAACAAAAAAATAATTTTTTTTGTTTTTATTTTGAACTGGAATTCATTATATTTAAAAGAAACGAAAAAAAAAAAAAAATTGTATATCTTATGCAATATAACACAGTGTAGGTACATATAATGTAGTACATACATAGGTACATGTAAACGGCAGCTTCTGATCGACATATTAAGTGCTGGAGCAATAACCTGTAAAGCGTATCCACAATTACTTACTTACCATTTTTTTTTTTTTAAATGTATTAAATTATAAGATAAACAAAAAACATTTCTTTTTACATACATACATACATGCACATGTGTACTTATATTTTTATTTTATTTTTCTTATAATTTGTACATTATTTTTCCCATATATTGAATACAATTTTTTTTTTCTTCATTGTATTCATTTGGGATTCTTGCACAATTTTTTTTCTTCATATTTTTATTTATTTTTTCTTTTATTTATTTTTGTGGCTATAGATATATTAAATATACATATTTCTATAATTGTATAATTGTAAACCATTTTTGGTTTTATATTTAAACACATCAAATGAAATCAAATTGGTTTCAAATGACATATATGAAATAAAAAATAAATATTTTATAAAAATTTAATATTTAGAAAAAAATAAATGAACATGTACATATACATATGTATAGTATATCAAAATTAGGTCGATGCAAGTAGGTATCTATGCCGTACGTGGATATTTTGCACTGATGCAACTCTTTTGTTATTTTTTTTTTTTTAATTTTTTTAATTTTCTTATTATTTTCTTTCTATATACATGAGAAAGTTAGATTGACTGGTTAGACTACCTGTCTTAATAAATACATATGTACATATATTATCACAAATGATATGAATAGTGAAAAAATAAAAATTATTGTTTATTAGTTAGTTTTACAGAGTCAGAATGTTACACCTTAACCAAATTAGAAATTGATTTAACTATGTTTGATGTGGTTTCTGTGAATTAAAAATAAATTTCAAGGGAATTACCACATATACATATGAACATTGATATTTTCTTTATTAAATGATATCTAGAAAAAGTGAAAATATGAGAATTCTATTCGTTATCTATTTTATGCTAGTTGAAAAATATCTTTTTGATTCTCGTTAAAAAGTAACTAAACCTTAAAGATTAGATTCAACTAAAGTTATTATATTTTAATTGAGCCGTAATTCATTTTAATTGTGCCTCACAATTTTTTTTTTTTTTTTTATTAGCAAAACTAGAAAATAAAGTTTTTTATTGTTATTACACACATAATGTATACATATATCATCATTATCGTGTGGTAGGTAATCTGATACTACATATAAAATATTACTTACTCACATTGAGTAATAAATATACATACATACATATGTTTAAGAATTTATTGAAATTTTATTTTATATAAGAATTTAATAACTTCCTATTTCTTGAATACAAATTAATGTTAATATAAAAGTAGCATCATTGAAAACGAAAAAAAAAATAAAAAATAAACAATAATTTTAATTTGCTTTTTTTTTTGTTCTTTCTTTTTCATTATTATTACAGCATTAAACAATGTTAAATTGCACCGACTTAGCATGTGTCCTACATCATCATCATTTTTATGCGCATTTACATCATTTAAAGCATCACCTGCAAGATGACAATGATAATTCAGGTAAGTTTTTTTTGTTTTTTTTTTTGCAAAATGTAAAACATAAAACCCATATAATATTTTATTTTATTCTTTATTGCTTTTTTTTTTCTTCTTCTTTTTATTTTTAATGAATTTATCAATACACTTACAACATATTAGTATTATGTAGAATAAACATATATACAATACGTAATTCATTACATGTATATCAGATTCATTTTATCCGTTTCCTTGAGTTTATTGATACATGATATCTATTTACATATAGGGTTTCCGTCGTGCATTTTATAATACATGCGGCATTTTTTTAAATAATTTTCTTTTTCTTTATTTGTAATTTTATTTATTTATCAATATTCATTGTTTTATATTATTTTTCTTTTCAATCTGATCACGTCGATCTTGATATGTATTATATTTCAAAATAAACATGTTGAAGAAGGAGTAGAATTCAATATAATAAAAAGCTTTTAATCTGATAAAATTATTACTTTTTTTTTTATGTATCTGAAAAAGTATTAATTTTTCAACCTCTTATGAAATTTTAAGGTGTTTGATTAGGTTTTTTTTTTTTCTTTAAATTTTTCGTTGAAAACTTAATTTTTTTTCCCTTTTGCAATAAAGAAAGTTCAATAATTTTTATTGTAAGTATATATAAGCTCACAAGTACCTACCTTTTTATTTATTGTAATTTTCCAACTTCAAGATGAACAAGTAATTTTATTTTATTTTTTTTTGTATTACAAGTTATTTTCCTTGTCAAGGGGGCAAATGAATTAATAATTTCTTGAAATTCGTAATTAAACGGTTTTTTTTTGTATTGTTTTGTTAAACTTTACTAAACTCAGAAGTTATAAGCGTAAAAAAAAAATAGTAAAATAAATATAAAATTAAAATTAAAAACAACAGATGCAAAAAAAAAAAAAACAGAAAAAAAAAGATTTTATAATATTCATTGCTGTTATTCTGTTATTGATTACCTTGGTGTAAAATATGCGGAAATTTAAAAAAAAAATCATATACGAATATATGTATCTTCATCATCTTTGTTTCATGATAAATTATCTGTACGTTTGTATATACAGTATGAATTATACAATCTAACTCAGATTTAAGTTATTTTTTTCTCATTATGCAATTCGGTGAGAAAATTATTTCTAATAATGCGTGGTTGTTATAATTTTTATATTATACGTTCTTGAACAACACCGTCAGTTACCTAATGTTTGTCTAGGTAAAATAGGAGAAAAAAACGAAAAAAAAAACAGATAAATCTTAAGAAAAAAAAATGCTGGAATTTCAATTGAAAATATATTTCATAATTAAGTAATAAGATATTATATTTTTTTCTTGTTGTTTTATGAACTAATAGAGAAATAATTACATAAACATATAAACGGAAAAAATGATCAATCAATTAATTAGAAAACTATTAAATTATGTTGTCCTTTGTAGTTTTTTTTCTTCTTTTAACTGGAAATTTAGAACCATATAATCGGAACCTTGCTTGGAGTCTTTCTGTTGCGTATATTGTATCACCAATTTCAAGCTTAAATTACCAATTAAAAAAAAAAAATTAACTATCTAGAAAATTAGAATCTAATTTGTAAGTGTTATGTGATAGAATTGAATTACACAAGAAAAATTCAGAGAAGGTTTTAAATAACTTCCTTTGCTTTTTGTTTCTTGAGGGAAATAGAATTAAAATTTTTTTTTTTTAAAACCAAAACCTGTTGATTTGAGGAAATAAGTAAAATTTTTTTAAGTCGACTGTAATTTATATTTTCTTTTGCTTCTTCTTTTCGTTCTAAGCATGTGGTCACAGTATCGATCGTAGGGTTGGGAAGTTTTGGAAACACGAAAAATGTTTAAAAAAATAAAGTAATTTAAAATTATGTACATACATAGTTCAAAGTAAATAACTTTAAATATTTGAAATTTGTTAATTATTCTTAAATTTATGTTTGCACTTTAGAGTATTTCACCATATACACAAAAAAAAAAAAAAACAAAAAGTTAAAGACTTGTAATAAGAGGTCAGATTTCAAATAATAATTTTCTGCTGAATAATCAAGTTTACTTTTGAGAAAAACACTAAAATCCGAAAATTCGATAAATGATAATGTCATTCATTTGTATTGACTAAAATTGAAATACATTGTATTTAATACATTCAGGTTATATGCATCTATGTATATGTATCTATTACAGAAATATACATATATGTATGTTTAATTTCAGACGTAAAACTTTTTTAATGCACTTTTGATTTGTTTCAAGAAAGAATTAAAAAAAAAAAAAACTTAAACCTGACATTCTGCTTTTTTCTGGAAAATTTTTTTTTGATGTGAAGCTGACGATGATGTTGTTGCATTTTAATATGCGAATATAATATTGAATGGTAAATATTTTTTTCGAGTTCGGTTATCCAATTTAATTTTGTTGCTGTTGTTATTGTTGATTTTCTTTTCTTTTCTTTTAAATATCGTTTATAAGTTCAAAAAACTGTGATTTCACGATCAATTTTGTTCACTTTTTTTGTTTTTTGTTTTTTTTTTATTTCACCCTTTAGTCTCAAATATCTTAAATAATGATGATAATAATGAAAAAAAAAAAACACAAAAAACACAAAAAAGAAAGAAGAAAAAAATTCTTTGGTTTCAATTGCCCCATTAAAGGTATATCGTACGATGATAATATATAAAGGTATTCGACCGACAACGGCATCAATAACCTGATAACCAGTAATCAAGGAGAACTTTTCATTTTCTTTCATCTGAACCGAGCAATTTACAATAATATATAGTACCATACATACATATACATATGTAGAATAAAATATAAAATTCACTACTACATACTTAGCTATACCTACACCTGTTAATTTTTAGGTGTATTTAGTACTATGGTGATTAAAAAGCTTTTTATTTGCACGCATCTCGAATTAAGTCAAGGTGAGCTTGATTGATGCATGGTGGTGAGACTCTCTACATATTGTACAAATATGAAATTCATATTTAATTTTTTTTTTTTTTTCTTATTTAATAATATATTTAATTACTATATGAAGATAAGATTTTATTTTTTTTAAATAATAACAATTTCATCCACTTTCGATAATTTATTTTGAAGGTGCATAATTAAAAACAATTTTTAATGATTTATTTGAATTAATTAATTGAGAATTTTAATTAATTTAGATATATAGAATAAAGTCATACTGGAAAAATTTCAAGTAAATAGAAAAAAAAAAAAAAAATTAAAAATACTATACGACTGAAACAAACGATCTGAGAACAAAAGAACATAAAAGTCAATTGAATTGTGGTTAATGAAATTTATTAAGAAACAAATTATCTACATATTTATAGATACATATACATCATTTGCAGGAAAATTTAACAGATGTACATATAATTGTAGATTTTCTTGAAAAGGAATTTTTATGATTAGACGACGTAATAAAAATGTATTATAAAAACGACTATTCACTATTAACAATACATTTTTGCTTTGTACATGCATTTAAGAAAAACAAAAAGTGTTATTTTAATACTAAAAAATCTGTGATATAATTAAGAAAAGAAAAAAAATTACTTATGTAAACAATTAAACACGCTTTTGTTAATTTAATGGGCTACATACGCTCGGGGATATTATATGTGTACATTGAAGCTTAGAAAAACACTTGTTTCTATTATTTTCAAATCATAAAATTGTACATTGAAAATAAAAGGAAAGTTTTGATTGTATCATAGAATATGATCCTTAGAACAAGAATAATTTTTTGTTACCAAGGAAATCTCCTAGCTTTTTTTCATACATTTTTTCTTCATAAGTAATAATTCGGGTTTAGGGTAAAATAAAAAACTGTTCGGTGGAAAGGATATATATATATATATAATATATAGGATTAGCTAGTCATTTGTTTTTAAAAAAAGAAAAAGGGTGGTGGGAGAAGACAGTCGTAGTTTATAAAAAAAATAAAAATGCTATATCAAACTTCATTATGGGGAAATTCGAAAATTCACCGTAGTTAAGCAGCATTTTTTTGCTGGTACCGTATGGTAAGTAACCAAATAAACCATTGAAAAAATCTGATCACTGTGGTAGCATATCCTTTACCGAAAAGGTAAATATTCGAATATGATAACTGGTTACTTTTAGTAACTGATGAATTATCGAATATGGTAAATTTACTTTTGGTTATTATGATAGCTACCATGATCAATTTTCGAATCTCACCTATGTCGTATTTAAGTAAAGATTTGATGAATTTTCAGAGAGAAAAAAAATTATAGAGATTTTGTTATAATATTTAAAAATCGGAAATAAATTGAAATTAAAAATATTACATAAAATTTCATATTTTAATTTTAAAACACAGTATTGGTGGTATAATTGAATAACTCTAAAATTAGAAAAGGGTTTCATTAGAAAACAACAAAAAAAAATGAACAAATAAATTAATGTCAACCTCTTAATTTAAATTTCATGGTTAAGGGCATTAAATATTTATAAACCGCTAAATATCTTTGTCAATGTCTTTTAATATTTTTTAAATATTTATTATACCTAATCAGTAAAAATATTTATTTGGAAAATAAATAAAATATTAAAACAAGTTTTAAAATGCAACCATCATCTTTTAAATTTTTTCCAATTTAACCTCGAATTTTAAAGACATTTTTTTCTTCTTATTATTTTTCTTAAATTAATAGCTTTATTTTTTTTTTTGTATTTATTATTTGTGTGGACAAAATATTTGAATTTGATGCCGATAGTATAGATTGCAACGAAATTAAATACTTTTTGATCGAGGTCATGTTCAAGACCATCAGCATGACGGCTCTCTAATCTTGTACAATTTTTTTTTTACAAATATTAATTTAACAATATGTATTGACTGTTGTCGTTACGTATATAGGTATTAGGTACATATGGATGTTTAAATGTCTGTAAATCTGTAAAACAAATATCAGTAAAAAAATATACATACATATATGTACATACATTTATTCGATTGAGGGTTATTGTAGGCTTATTTAAATTATATTTCGTGTTAGAAAAAATGTGATAAAAATAAAAAGGCCTGCGTTTTTTTTTTTCATTCTAATTTTTAAATTAAATTAAATTTAATGTCAAATAAATATTCAATAAAATGACATTGTCTTTTTGACAGGACACGATTTGCAACTTATGTTTACCTACATTAACACATATGTGATTTCTATTTTAATAAGAAATTAATAAATATATATTTTATTCAAATTTGTTAGAAAGTAACTCTATAGAATATAGAAAAAAAAATAGTTCATTGTCATAACAATATGGTCAAGTTTATTTCATATGCAATTAATTTAAATTTTAGATAACAGTTTAAAAAAAAAAAAAAAAAAAAAAAAATTAAAAAAAAAAAAAAAAAACAAATTAAGATATTAAATTAATGTCAGATTTTTTTGAAATTATTATTAAATGAAATTCAATAGCATATTACTGATCAATTATTATTTGCAAATTCATAAATTAATAAACAAGAGATACATCAAAAAATAGAATTTTAATGGTTTTTACTTTTCTGTGATTTTCTTGTAGCAATAAAAAAAAAACACTTGAAATAATTTAATATCATTAAGATTTTTTCAATAGTTCTTATATGAAGTGCTTGAAGAGCTTTTAAACAGTTGAATAAAGATGTCAAGTATGTAGATATTCAATGAATTGCGAATATTTATAAATATTTATCAGTTAAGAAATCTTGAGAAAAAGAAAAAACAAAAAAACAGAAACAAAATGCATTACATTAAATTTATTTTTATTATTTCAATTAAATATAAATTAACTTAAATAATCACACATTTAACATTTTTTTTTTTAATGTGAAGAAGTCAGTAGTGTTTTAAGCTTTTTTTTTTATTTGAACGAGACAAAAGAACGCATAATATATTTTTTTTTTGCAACAAAAATATAATGCTTTTGGACCATTAAGTGGGAGTGCCTAAAATTTTAAAATCGAAAATATAACTTTTGAATTTTATTTTAATTGTTTTATCAAGTTTTTCTTCAAATTGAAGTAATTCAGATACTTTGAATGAGAAAAATCTTCCAAAAAAGTCCTAGTGAAATTTTAAAAATGATATCTCTCGGAAAAGAAATATAGGTACTTGAAATTTTTTCATATATTAAAAAAAAATCTAAAGTACAATAGAAAATTAATCAACAATCATTTTTCCTTATATGTAGTTTTAGGTACTCATCACCCGGCAGTGATATTTATTTTAAGTGTTCATTGCCAAGAAAAATGAAAATTTTCAACAAAGAAAGCACTTTGAACTAAATTGTCGTTATTATTATATGTTGAACATTTATGGATACTAATGAACACTACATATGTGATTGACCATTGTGTTATGTTTGATTTTGTTTTTATAACGTTCAATTATATAAACGTAAATTATTTTTCTTTTTTTTTTTACATAAGTAAGTTTTTCAACTGAAAATTAATATAATCACGTATAATAGGTAGGAAAAAAAAAACCCTCCCGGAAATTTGATTTGTTTGTCTTTTTTTTATTTTTTTTTTCTTTTAAATTTAATTGAGACAATCACGAAAACCCTTTTGTTATAATTTAATGCCTTTAAGTAGACAATTTTTATTATTATAATTCAAGAAAGTATCTATAAATTAAATCAACAAAAATATAATAATAACTTTAAACTTTAATCTTTGAGAAAAAGTAAATGATAGTTGATTAAAATGATATTCGAAGGTTAAGTTCATTAACAGTAAATCAACGGTATATTGTATTATAAAAAAGATTGTTTTTTTTTTTTTTTTTTTTTTTTTTTTTTTTTTTTTTTTTTTTTTTTTTGAACGTGTTATAACAGAACATCTTCATCGTGCGTCATTATTTAATCAAATTGAGACGTTAAGTGAAATTGAAAGTGTTATTAAGTTATACCAAAGTAATAAAATGATCTATAGTGATTATACGGTCTTTGGTTATACATATGTATCTATATTATATTTTTTTAAGCTGAATAATAAATGTTATAATGTAGCCTGAAGCTATTTTTGGCGAATATATATGTACATACGTACGTATATATTTTATAAGCAAAACTATTGCTATTTGAAGAACTATAAACGGAAAGTTAGAAAGTGAAATTTTTTTTTTCTTCTTTCTTTTGAATTTGTTTGATTATTATATAGACGATGCCGCATAGCTTTAATGAATCTTTTGACAAAACATTGTGATACTATATCACATTATATGTACAATTATTTAAACAGATACTCGTATATATGTATGTATATAGCGAGTATATACATATATCTATTATACTTTGGGGAGTAATCATTTAATTTTTGTTTTAGCTTTCTTGTCATATTAGATATGTATATACAATAATAAAGTAACTCTTTGAACAATAATTGAACAATCTTCTTGATTTTTTTTTTCTTCTGAAAAACTTTCACTAAGTACCATTGTACAATTTAGTTTAAAACATGAATATAATATACATATCTTTTACACTTACAGTACCATCTATTGTAATATATCTATTATTCATTACTTAAGTTATAACATGAATTATATTTGTATAGTATCTAGTGAAAATAAAAAAATTTATGGATTTCGTGACAAATGCATTCTAAAATTATATCTAAATTTCATTGTCAATTGTTAGTTGTATTTTTTTAATTTCATTTTTTTATTTTTAAAGTTGTCAATTGTCATGATTAATATTCATCTCTTGATATTATAGTGACATTGTCGTATTTGTCACAATAAATCCATATTAACTATATATTTTACCCAAAAATAATATCTTAAAATAAAAAGTACGTACAGTAAATATCATACAATGTATGTATGTCCATACAAATATAGCTGCAATACAAAGACCTTGTAAGTTTTTCTTAGACCTTTTACTACCGGTTCTCTGTATAATAAAATGTTATTGTTATTATTTCCATATTTCACGTCCGATTTAGTTTCCTTTTCAATTATAATTCAATTTTAATTATTGTTTATCATTTATACTTATTTGTATATAATTCGTGATTAATTAGCAAGTGTATTATTTGAATGCATTTCGATAATAATAAAAATAATAAGAAGAAGTATGTATTTAATGCGTAATTTAATTTAAACTAATTCGTATTTTTTCTTCTCCTTTTTCTTGTACAATACGTACTAAATATGTATATCTATTTTGTATGAATATGATTTACTATATATGAACATATTTGATTAATATGTGAATTGAACAAGGTACATGCTGTATATGTAATTAAAAATGTAAATGAACTATCGAAGGTTCTATTTGATTAAATCTTATTTTCATGAATGCAATCTTATATGTACGAGTAGAAAAAAAAAAAACAATTATGTGAAAAATATCTATAAATAAAGATTTATTAGGATTTTTTTTTTTACTGTAGGTATTTGTTGTTTTTTCTTTTTAACACAAATTTTTTTGATATTGACTTAAAGTTGTCAGTATTGATAAATTGAGATGTATTTAGTTGTCGTTTTGTAATGTAAGAGAAAAAAAAATGTGTTATGTAATTTAAACATTGGAATAATGTGGTTTTATTTGCATATAAATAATTTCGGTACATTAATTTTCTATTTTGTGTCTATTTTTTTTGTTGTTGTCATTTATCAATAATAATAATTTAGGTTAACATGTGTAATATCAGATTTTCAGTTGACATTCAAAAATTAAATAATAAATATTTGAATTGAAATGTCTCCTTCAAGATATGTATGTCTGAATATAGAATAAATGCAGGTTCAAGAACACAAATAAATAAAAAAAATTATATTTAAAATTAAATAAAGACAGTTTTCTTTGAATTAAATAATATTATACACACGTTTATTGAAACAATGTTCATTTTTATCTTTTATTTGAATTTAATTTCCATACTGATAATTATGATAATACACTTTTTTTTTGTTTTCAAATAAATAAATAAATTATTATTTTAATTGAATTGAAGAAAAAAAAAATGAAATTGAATTTTAAATTCTTTTCCTGTATTTTTTTTTTTTTTTTTTCAAATTTAAAAACATGATAATTGAATTTTTAATCAAATTTAGAAATGATCAATTTTTTTTTTCAAAAAAAAAAAATAATAATAAAAAAAACAATAAAAAACAAGATAAATTCTTATTATCTATAACCTATGACTTTTTATTGTCTGTCTGGCTTAGAATTCAGATTTTGTTTTATTATTTAAAAATTACTTTGAGTTGTAGTTGAGTCAAAACCAAGGAATTTTTTCATGCCAAAATTGATAAGTGGGAGTGGAAAATTTATAAAAAATTAAAAAAAAAAAAAAATAAGAACGAAAATTTCAAAAAAAATTTCGATCTTTTTGTCCTTTTTGTTCCCCTCAGCATACGAAAATAACTCAAATTTAGAAATTGAAACTATTGCATTTATGTTCGAACTAATACTCCTAAAATATGTAAGCTTACTAAAATCATAATCAAAATATTCGAGGTTATAGATTCTCTTTGTTAAATTTGAGTTTGAAAAGAAAAAATTAAAAATTGCCATGGAATATGAATATTTTTGAATAATTAAAAAAAAAGGATTATAAATTCTTTGATAAAAAATTATGCAAATATGTGAGATAAAAAATGAATTAGATTATCAAGATATTCATATAAAATTCTAAAACTTATATCTTTTACATTTTTTTTTTTGTTTCAAATAATTTCATGCATAAAATAGCATGTTTACCTTTTCAAGATGATTTTTCTAAAGAATTCCGAACAAGTTTTTTATTTTTATTTATTTATTTATTTTTTTTTAAAATTTTGTAGTCACTTACTAATCCACTTTTTTGAAATGTAGAACGTAATTTTGATCATCAAGTTTTAATATTTAAGATTGTTGTCAAGTTCAAGTAAACACTTTTGTTTGTTACATTACATATTTAATTTTCACGTGTAAATTTTTTTTTTTTTTTCATTCATTTTTAAAAGAAATAGTAATTAGCTACATAAATTTTTTTTGTTTTGTTTTGTTTTTGTTTTATTTAACTTGATATGACTTTAATACCATATAGAAGATCATCACAAATGAAGCATTTATTATGACTTTTTTTGTTTTTTCAATGCTTATGAGGCATTCCATATAAAACTTATAATTACTATGTGTCTTAATATTTATATTATATACATATGTATATATATTTTTTTTTTTGTGAGCAAAAATGTGTACATGAAGTCATATAAAACAAATTATGACTAAAAAGTTAAATGTAATACTTAAATAAATATACATAGTTTTTTTTTTTTTACATTGTATAAATAAATATTAATGCGAGAAAGTTTTTACAAAAGAATTTTAAAAGCAAAAAAAAAAAAAAAATTTTCAGTACACATAGAAGACAAAATGAAATATTAAAAAAAAAAATAATAATAATAAAAGTAAAATAAATACTTAAAGAAAAGACAATAATGAAAATAAAATAAAAAAAAATAAAAATATTTGTTAGACATTGACAGTGAAACACTTTTCAAACATTTTTACAATTAAGTATTTTCTCTTAAATAGTGTATTTAGATAATAATAATGTATCTTTATATCTATGTATACCATATGAGTATGATTGATATTAAATATAGTTATTTTTCTTTATAATATTATAAATGTTGTACACATAATACAATATAAACATTGAATTACCTAGAAACGATGAGATTGACATTTGAAAGTAGTTCTTTCGAACTTTGGAAAAATACTACATTTTTTAAAAAAGTATCTATCTAGTCGTCTAGTCTGTCAATAAAATAAATTTACACTTAGTTTTTTATTTTATTGATTAGATTTATTGTAATAAGTGTACGTAAATCTTTTTTTTTTTGTAATCAGGTGTTAAATTTTTTTTTGTATGTTTGTGGGTTTTGTAAGACAAAAAATTTTTTGTTGTCTTTAAAAGGAAAAATTACGTAAAAAGAGGTTGAAATGAAGGTTATTATTTGTATTGTATAAAATATCTGTATTATCTATGTACCTATATACATAATATAAAATGAAACTTGTAGACATATTCACAACATGAACATGTACATATATAAAATTATATGATTTAAATCTTTAAGTAATGCATTAAAGTAGGGGATTATTTGAATAATATTGATAAATAGGCGCACTGTTTATTGATACAATAAATTGTCATCGTCAATTAAAATCTATAATTTATAATTATTTGATTATAATATGAATGTATATAAATATGTAATTAATTATTTATAAATTCCATTATTTATTCAATTCTTCTTTAAATTTAATGTGTTTAAGTATATACATTTTATTTTTAAATTAAACTGTTCATTGTTCATACATAAAACTTTGAATTCTTTAACGAATCGCAGTTATAAATTTTAAAATTGTTTTGATATCAATAAATTTATTTACAGTTTTCAAAAAAAATAGTTATTATTTAGAAGCTTTAAATAAAATTATCCTCATGAATGAAAAATATTATAGAAATAAAAATACATATAATGTATCTATGAAAGTGAGATTAATTCTAATTGATTTTTTAATTATGTGAGAAATTCGAAAAAGTTAGCTTGAATTATTTAAAAATTTTATGTTATTATTTTTTAAATTATAAGCTACAATGTAAGGATATCCCTTCATTCCAGATAATAAAATTTCTAATAATATTTTAAAAATGTTTGTACTTCTAAATTTAAAAAAAAAAATAATTGAATTAAAATGCTTTAAAAGAGTTGAATGGATTTCAAGTTTTAATTTAAAAAACAAAAAAGATAAATATCGTGATTGCATTTTTGTGATTAACAATTTTAATTATACCATTGAAAGTGGGTAAAAACTAAAAACTTTGCCTTTTTAATACAAGTGACAATTAATGATAATAATATAAAATAATAAATGTTAAAATTTTTTGAAAATATCGGTGATTTACATGAATGAAGAAAACAGGAACGATCACATGCTTAAAGTTGGTCGATTTAAAAAAAAAAACTTTTCTTGGAATTTCAGAATACTTTTATTCCTTATTTCATGTTTTTTCGTCATGAAATTTAAATAATTTTGTTTTTTTCGTTTTTTTTTTTTAAATTTTAATCTTTATTTGACACTTTTTAAATAATAAACAAAACAAACCTAAAAAAAATATTCAATTAAATTTTGATGATTGTCAGATACAATAAAAATTAAGAGTATTTATTTTTATTTTGATAAATTTTGTAGGTTTTGACATAACATATAAAATACCAATTGAAATATTAAAAAATTTTCCTATATCATATTTCTTAGAAATTCATTGTTTTTTTTTTAAAACTCATGTGTTTAATATATAAAACGAATTGAAAAAATAAAAAAACAATTTATATGCCAACAATACAAATTCATATGTATTCTAAATAAAATTTGCATACATTTTTGTTATTTTGTATTGTCATTATTAAAAATCTGTTTTAATATTTGTTTCTTAAATTTTATTCAATTTTCTCCTATAAATAATAAAATGCAAAATAATAAATACTAAAACACAAAAACTTTTTTATTTGTATTTAAAAAAAAAAAAAAAAAACAGTTTAGAATATAATTAATTAACAAAAATTCAACATCACTTCTAATGATAAATTTATCATATATTTCTATAACAAACTCCAAAAAGTAAAAAAAAATAAACATAGTAACAATGATTAAAATTTAAAGATCAATACTCGTAGTGGAATTTAATTTTTGTTACAAAATAATTGATATATCTGACACAAATAAAAAAAAAAAAACAACAAATAAGAAAAAAACAAATAAAATAAATAAAAAAAAAAAAAAGATACATATCTCTGTTTATTGAATAAGTCTTTTTTATTTCTCATGTCACTTTTAAATTCATTTGCATTTCATCAGAATGAAAAATATTTTGTTTGTTAAATTATACAAAAAAAATAAAAAATAATAATAATAATGGAAAAATATTATATACTGAATTTAAGAAAAGAAAAATATTTAATAAAAAGTTGAGAAATTGCGAAGCAGATGTTGAACCTAGACTAATGTTCTAAAAACATTGAAAAAAAAAAAAAAAAAAACAACAAACACTTAAATTTTTGGGTTTTTGCTATAGGATGTTAAATTGATGCATTCTTCACTAATAAAATGTATATCCAAAGTTCAATTTTATGTTTAAACACGATGATTTTACAAAAAATAATAATGAACTCTTTAATATTTAAACTTAAAATTCAAACAATCCAACAGGTTTTCTTACCATTTAATAATGAATTTTTAATAAAATGTATTACGTATGAATATCGTGTGATATATGTAAATGTACATTGTGAATCATATCTTTTGAAAAAAACTCATAGATTCAAAGTTTATTTATTAGAAATTAAATAATTTAGATAATTTATTTCTATGAAAATTGAAAAAGAAATAATTGAACACGTTTTTGCTGTTAATTTTTTTTTTTTTCATTTTTATTCGTTTATAGTATTCAATTATGTTTTGAACCTAAAATAATATTGTATCACGTTGGATTTAAATGATTGAATTATTTTTCAGAGAATTTTTTTTAAAAATGATTTCAGGACGAAGTTCAATTTAAAAATATGAGTGAGAATATAAAGTCATTTGCTTCTACAAGAATCTGCTTTCAACAGACACAGTATAGATGAAACTATTGTCAGCTAATACTGTTTATTATATATTTCCTGATCCATATCTACATATATATGTAGATCCTTGCTTGTTCTGTATTACTAAGCAAGGAGTATTTCTATAAATCGAAAGTTTATTATTTCAAATAAAAACTTATCTTCATAGACTTAGTCAGTTTTCAAAGAACGACGACGATATTACATATACATATGTAATTTGTCAATATTTGTTAATAAGTACAATGAGAAAATTCTTATTCGTTAAAAAAAAAAGCTTTCAAAAGCCCTGAAATAGTAACTGATTGAACAAAAAATTGTTTTTCCTTATTTTATTTAAAATGTCCTTGTTTGTTAATTTGTAATCCCTGGAATACAGTAAAAAAAAATTCATACAAATTTATTGGACTTTGATATTTGTAAATTTCAAATTATTACATTGCACAAAAAAATAATCAATAAACTATTTGTTTATGTACATACACCTACATTATTTATTTATTTTTTTCTGAATTTAATCAAAAATTCCAATAATCAAAATTAAATAATTCCAAAGTCCAAAGATTATGATTTTTGGACTTAAAAGTTATTAAAAAAAAATGACGTCAAATTTCTGCAAGTATCTTATGAAAATCAAAAAAACAATATAATTAGAAAGAAAAAAAAGTGATTCACAAAGATCAAAATTCACCTATACAATCAAAGACTGGTTTGATTTCTTCTTAAACTTTTCATCATTATTATTATTATTGTTGTTGTTGTTGTTGTTGTTGCCATATAAAATCACTGTCGTTTACCGGGTTTTGGCTTTTATTGATAAGTTTTGGCGCGATATAATATAATACAGTATAAATGCACCTTATCCATATATTATTCTCTTATAATTTTTTTATTTCATACTAAAAAAATTATCTATTCGATTTAACGAATCACGATCATGAGAAATACATTAGATGTTAAGATACATATTATATATTATGATATTTAAAAAGTGTAGAAAAATATACATTTAAACTTGTCGTGTATCCTATACATAGATAGACTATTCGTCGTCATATTCATATAATATTTCTATATAGTATATATGTATGTATTTTTGTTTATTCTGTGTTTATAATCTAACACAGGTTGTAATCACCTGTTGTTCGTGTATCATCAAATTCAGTTCTTACCTGTCTATCTGATATCGTTGTTTATATACATATATTCTCCTAATTACTATATGACTATAAAAATTTTTACTCAACAACAATCAGTGAATCAGAAGCACAATATATAATAATAATTAAAGTTCTGCTGTTCATTTTAAAACTTCTATAGCAGTTTGTGTTTTACCGCCGTGCAATACGATCGTAATAATTGCCTTTTTTTTTTTTTTACTGAAATTATACAAAAAAAAAATTTTTTTGAAGAGAACTTTCTCAACACAAAAATTAATATAAAAAGTAAATCTTAAATAAAAAATTCATCATAATTTTAGGAAAAGTTATTCAAGTCAAATAAGAAAAAAAAAGTGTTAATTAGATTAATTTTAATGTTGATTTTTATTTTATTTTATTTATTTATTTTTTTTTTTTTTTTGACTAATAAAGAAAATCATTATTCTATAAAAGCAGTAAGTTTTGTGTTTGATCAGATTATTTGTATGTGACACAGCAATTTTAATTATCCAATCGGAATTTAGATTTAATTTATAAATTTTCAATCAATTTTCATAATTTTAATAATTTTTGCTTCCAAGTGTGTGTGTGTTACCGGGGCTAAATAAACAAAAAAAAAACAATTTAGTTTAATAAATGCGTATTTTGACATATTTTGATATTTAATGTTAAAAAAAAAAATTTCAACAACGAAATATTTACAGTGCTCAAACAACACGAAAAAGTTTATTTTTTGTATCGTTATTATTTTATTTTTTTTTTTAAAGCTGTTCAAAAAGATTTACCTACCTGTGATATTCTTTTTGTTTTTTCTTTGTTTTTTTTGATGTAATGCATGTGAATTTTAAGCTTTAAAAAAAAAAAAAAATTCATGAGTTCTTTGAAAAAAAAATTAATTTTAGTATAGTAAAAAATTATCAAAAAAAGACAAATATTTAATGTTTAAATTTCTATACATGATACATGTATGTATGAAATTAATTTGTGTTTATTTTTAGTAATTGTATAATTTTATATGCTAGTGTGAATACAAAATCAATTATAAAATTTGTTATACATAGCTATTTAGTATCTTTTTTTTTTTTTTAAAAAACACAAAAGTTCATCGGTTTATCAATTTTTGTCTGTAATTTTTCAAAGTAATATTTTGTTATTTAAAATATTTTCAAACTGGATTACTTTACGTATCATGTTGCAAATAAAACAAGTACCAATGCACCTATCGGTAAGTTACATTCTTTACACTTTTCTTATAATTTAAACAATTTTTTAAAATAATATAATTACATATAAGTTTTGAGAATGCACATATTGTAAATTTTGTAAATTTACCCTCTATATATGAAAATAGTGAATAGTTTTCTTAACAGAGGAGAAAATTTCGATAATGTTAGTTACTTTTTCTAAACTACAATATTCCAATTAATTTATAAAAAAAAAAAAATTATAGCCTAGAGAATAGATTTTAAAATTGTGTGATTATAGATTTTTTTTTTAACATACTGAAATTTGGCAATTGAAAAAAATTTATAAAAATTATTTTTGTCAAAATTTCAAGAATTAAAAAATATTAAATTCTTAGATAATTTTGTCCCCCTGCCCCTTTTTTTTTTTGATTTTTTTATGCCAAATTTTCCATAACGGTTTTGCAAATAAAAAAACGAAAAAAAAAAAAAATTCAACACACATGTTTGTTTTTTCAATTTTAAACTAAAAATTTAAACTGTTTTCAAACACGATATAGGTACATACTTATATCATTCACATTTTTTTTTGCGTAGGAGAAAAAAAAAAACAGAAAAACAAATAATTTTAAAGTATTAAATTTAATCTAATATATTTCATAAATTTTTTTTTTTTTTTCAATTTTAATATTAGAAAATTACTTACCTACGAAAAATTATTAATTCACGTTGTTTTTGATTAATTCACATTCACATGGCTTGTACTCTATAGTCTATGATAATGTAAACAAACGAATTTATTTCGAATAAATGTATTGACAATTCATATAATACATGTTTGTTTTTTTTTGTAATGTCAATACGTTTTTTTTTTAAATTAGTTTTTTTTTTTTTTTCTTAAAACATTTATTCTGTCATATTAGAAAATATTTCATATATTAATTCATATTCATTATATTCACGTTTTATTCGTGTTTGTATAACACGATAGAAAAATACGATTAAATTGTGATATTTATATGAAGAAGTTGAAAAAAATCCTCAATGTAGTGTTATTAATGTTATTATGATTAGTTAACTGGTTTTCGCAGAAAATACAAATAAAATAACTTAAGAAAATAAAAAATAAAAAAGAGAAAGAAAAATTGAAAAACAAGAAATAATTAATAAGTAGAAAAAATTAATATGAAGAAAAAAATTTTTTTTCTTCTTTCAATATTTGCATTAAAAAAAAAGTCAAAAATATTGAATAAAAAAAAACAAAAAAACAAAAAAAAAAACAAAATACGACGTTATTGAAAAAGAAATAAATATATGCACATTTTCATAATGAAAAATATCAACAATTTAAATTTGATAAAATGCAACTTGTTTTCGCAATACTACTATAATTGAATTCAGACAATAAAATAAACAAGGAAATAAACAAGAATAGGAATTAAAAAAAAAATGAAACATGAAGACAATAAACAAAATTATATTGACCATATAACTCTTAGAAATTTCATGGTTTCTAAAACTCGTGATATAAAAATAATTATGGTGCAAAGGATTAAAAATTTGTTTAAATTTTTTAAGGTTTTAGAGCTGTGTTCTTCGATTTTATGAAATAATGACGAATATCTGACAAATTTTGATGAATTTTTATTTAATTTCTTTTGAATTTTTCTTGTAATATGAACGGCTCAGAAGCCAGTCAAAAAAAAAAAAAAAATCAATATAATTTGCTTCTTTTAAGTCATAAAAAAAGGACCTTTTAACGTAGAAAAATATATTTAAAAAAGAACTTTAATCACTATAAGTCAATTGGTTTCTATGCCACTCATATAATTAAATTTTTTAAAATTTTCTTTTAACTTTTTCCTTTAATTTCGTGAAACATTCAAAAAGAACATTAGAAATTTCTTTAAAAGGATATACCATTCGATGAACGTAACCCTAAAAAATTTTTAATTTACTTTTTTTAAACTGTGAGTTTAATAGAAAATAATCCTTGATTATTATTTTATTATCATTAAGCCATGGCTTATCTATTTACTGTACTCAGTACTGGTTAGTACAGTGCTGGAGCAAAAGAGAGAGAAAGGAAAGAGAGAAAGGAATAAAGTATTGATGAATGTTCCATTTTAATTTCTGAAAATTATAAGAATGATGGAAAACATTAATTGGAAAATATTTATATTTTAATTAAATTTTATTATAAAAATGAATATTTTGAATATTTATTTCTAAAACGTAAAATAACTGAATTTTAAATTTTGTACGAAACACCCTATTAAAAAATGTGAAAGTACACAAAAAAATATGGTCACATGTTAAAACTATTTAAAAAGGATTTTAACAAAAATAAAAAAATAATAATAACAATAATTTCCATTCAAAATAGTATTTAATTTTTATTTATTACTTTTTCGGCATTTTAATTAAAACTTACATGTTTTCGAATACATTACAAAGAAAAATTAAAAATAATTTACATACAAAATACCAAACAGTGTGTATTATAATTATACAATTGTGTTGAAAGCATATTATATTCTAAGAATCTAAAATTTAAATTAGATAGTTTTTTGTTTTTTTTTTGTTTTTGTTTTTTTTTTGTGTGTGTAAAAGTTCAATAAAACATTGTAAACATGTTTTGTTTTTTGTTTGTTTTTCATCTTACATTCAGAAAAAGTAATATTATATTATTATTCAATTTTGTAAATCCATTAAACTATAAAAATTTTTCTTTGAATTATGTAACATAAACCAC
The DNA here is from genome assembly GCA_939192795.1 of Bombylius discolor. NCBI lineage: Eukaryota > Metazoa > Arthropoda > Insecta > Diptera > Bombyliidae > Bombylius > Bombylius discolor. The sequence continues at coordinate 11,271,357 of OW584241.1, read as the reverse complement.
ATTTTACAAAAGAAAATTTGTGCTAACTCATTTTCTATTACAATCAAACAAGTAATTAAGTTGTTATTTAAAAAAAAAAAAAAACAAAACAAACATTTTTAACAGAAAGTATAAAATATTTTTAACATTATTGTATATTGATAAAAACCACATACACGAAAATATACAGAATAATTTTTTGTTAACATATTGGAGAAAAGAATTTTTCGAAAACCGGTTATTGATGGCAATTAAATTTAATTAACAAGGAAATTTAATATTTTTAAAAATTTTGGGTTTTTCACATCGAAAAAGCAAATTTAAGGGCGTAGTGATAGGAAAAATAGAAAAGTAATTTTTTGCATATTTTTATTTTGCAAATCGCAATGTTGTAGATCTAACGTATTTGTTTTCACTTTTCCAAAGACGGTAAAATGAATTTATAAATTCTAAGATAAAATGTTTTAAAATTATTATTTTTTTCTTTTATTTTTTTAAACAAACAAAATATTTTCCATAAATAATTTCAATCATTTTGAAAACATGTCGCGTCGTTAACTTATTATTGTAGAAAGAAAATTCTTTATCTTTTGTTTTGTTTTACTGTTTTTCTCAGACTTTTTAAATAGTTAAAATATATGTATGATAGAAAATAACAATAGAAATAAAACAAAATATGAAAAACGTATATTATGTGTCTTATGTATGTAATATTACACATGTGATAAATAAGAAATTTTATTGACATTTACTTTTATTGTTGATTTAGATAATATTCAAGGTCTTTTTGTTTTTATTTTAATGTTTTTTTTTTTTAAATAAACAATAGTAATTAATTTTTATAGATAAAACGTATGAATCTAATACAGTTTTATATGTTATATGATAATATCAACAATACTAAAAAAAAACCCAATCTTTAATTTACAAATTGTGAAAATTTTGTTTAATCTTTCATATCACGAGTATTATAGACATTAATGGGTTATAAACCGTAAATTAGAAAAAAAATAATAAATAAAACGATGTAAACGTGTAATGCATTATGGGTTAATATTATTATTTTACATATTGTTCAATATACATATGTATATACATTTATATGTCCACATCCAATAAAATCATCATATGCGGATCATTTATAATTTGCATATTATTTGCGCGTGCTTATCTTTCTTTTATTATATAATGGAAAAACAACAAAAAAAAAAGTTACATCTATTGGGTGTGGATATTAAGTTTTGCGAATTTATAGATGTTGTAAGCAAACATTTTATCTTTTATATGGTACTGTATAACAATATAATTTTATTGTTTAAATAGAAAAAAAAAACATTAATAATTCTATACAGGTCGAATTGAAAGTCAAAAAATTAATAGTAATATGCTTGGATAATTCGAGATTTAACTTGAAATAGTTGAAATTAAAAATTATTTAAATATTTATGATTTTTTTTTTTTTTTTTGAAAAATAAAAACGAAAAGTGCATTAAAAATAACAAAGGAAAAAATTTAAAAAAAAATTAAAATAAAAATAAAAATAATGAAAGGGGTGGCTGGGCATGATGGAACAAACAGATAACAAAAATTTTAACAAAAAAGATTTTATTTATTAAGATTGAAAATTCATGTGTGTCTGTGTGTTATTTTTTTCAGATACCATGCAAAAACATTTTGTTTAAATACAAAATCATTTGAATGTGAATTATCAAGTACTTATACACAAATTCATATTCAAAACACATTAGAAAAAAAAATAAGTAACAAATTAACATTACTTTTAAGCATTAAATTTAAAATTTCATTACTAATTAGATTCAGTTACATAAAAACAAAAAAATTACACACAAAAAATAACAACTTATTCTAAAATTTCATCTTAAATTTTTCTGATTTATTTCTTCATGAAAAAAATAGAAATGTAATAAAAATATAACACAAAGTTCATAAAAATTATATATCTTAATACCTATTATAATTTAATGCGGAAAAAAACCACAAAATAAGTAAAAATTTATTTTTTTTTTTATATTTTAAATTCAATCTTTCAAAATAGATACTAATTTACAATGTGCACAAATTACGCAATCGGAAAAAAATTTATCTCAAAATCAATTTAAAAGACAAAATAGGTATGTAATTTGTATATATGTATATGTAGGTATATGCATTTGAATCACGTGGAAAAGGTTTAACAAATCAAAAGTTAGAAACAAAAAATCTAATAATAATGAGAATTCATAGTTGAACAAAGTATAATTTTACCTTTTTACAATTTAATTTGCTTTCACAAGTTTTATTGCTTTCTATGGTTTTTATTTTGTTTTTTTGTTTTTTTTTTCTTATTTTTAAAACTTGTATTTCATTTGAATGGCATTTTTAATTGAAATAATTATTTTTCATGTAATTTTCTTAGATTTATTTACAATATTAAATAAATTTCCATTACAGAATTTAATAGATACACAAAAAAAAAAAAAAAATAAAAAAAAAATTAAAAAAAAAAATGAAATAAATAAATTAAGTAGATGGATGACATCAATTTTTAATTATATTAAATTATTATATTTTTCATGAGAATTTTTTCAAATGGAACAATATTATAATCTGATAGGCGTAAAAGCTTTTAATTCACGATATAGAATAAAAAAAATTAATTTAATTTCGTATGATTTACATTACAATGGAAAATAAACAATATAATTATTAAATGCAAGGCCAATATCAAGGTTATTAATTTATACAAAATAAAAAATAAAAAAAAAATACATAATTTCAATTTTATTTTACAAAATTTTCCGAATTTTATAAATAACAATTATTACTATTTATTAACGAACTTTTACAACAACAAGAACAAAAAGTACATAAAGATAAAATTAACATGAAAAATAAAATAATAATTTTATTACCTCACAATGTTAATTTTATTTCAAGTGTGAAAGTTTTTTTTTTTTTAATGATAATAATTTTTACTCAAACGTTTTTTTTTTTTGTTGTTGTTCTTTTTCAAATTACTGAAACAAATCAGTGATCAGAAAAATTACTCTATTATTTAACAAGGTAATGTTAAATTAAAATTTTAAAAATTGTATTAGAATATTTACTTTTGTTTTTTTTTTTTTCATTCTGGAAAAAAAAAAACAAAAATGTTTGTTTGTAAATAACTGAAATGCTCAGTAAAAAAAAAGTTTTTAGGCTTTTGATTGATTCTGATTAAAGTGGAAATTCGTAGTAATTTATTTCGAATTTTCCAAAACCTTGATACTTTTTTGTTTTTTTTTTTAAATGACATAATTTACTCATTTTTTTTTGGAAATTTATTAGTTTTTTTTAAATTTTTTTTTTTCTAGTTAAATAAATAAAGTAGTAGTTATTTGAACTGAAAAATCAGAACACTTTGACTTTTAAAAAACTATATATAGAAATAAAACGAAAAATTTTTGTGGTGAAACTTTTAAAGAGATGGAGATTTTCAATTTCGAAAGTAGGAGCTTAATATTTACAAGGTTGCACATCACTTTAACCAAAATGTCATTTTGATGTTTCAGTAATCATAACTTCATTGCGACTTCATCAAAAGTGTCATATTTTCCACCACTGCACTGACTGGTTAGAATCAACATTTGTATTTGTTAATTGTTTTATTTACGACTATACACTGAAAACGCTAAAGCACTAAAGGTTAATTTGTAAAGAACTTGTGTACCTTCAAGGATTCTTCTCTCATAAAGTCGGCTGTTTTGAAAAATAACTTTTTAATTTCAATTCAAATAACGGTTCTTAAGATCTTTTGATTGAAACATTATGCAAATTAAGAATATAATTTGTATTCATTTGGTTTAGTTCCCCATTAATTTAACAATTGTATATAAATTCCACAATTAACTAGAAAATTGTATTTTTAACTATATAGGTATAGTAGATATCACGATTATTTACTTGTAATAACCTCAAAAATTACCCTTCATTATGTTTTTATCTTTATAGTACATTCTATTGCGGAAATTCATAAAATCTATATATCTATATTTTATTCAATCAACGTATAAGTGTTAATTTTTTTTGATTATTTTTTTTTTTATTGTATCTGAAGGGCATTAAGCCATTTTTGACAAATCCACCTACACGATAATGTACTATTTAACATATAAGGTGTAATGTAATACTTACATTATATGTGTTTTACATACAAAATATTTCACACTTTATACTCATTTAAGATATCTTATTTTTTTGATAAATATATTTTATTTGTTTTATTTTATTTTTCATTTTAAAAATATATTTCATCATAATACATTGCATGAAAATGTAAAAAAAAAAAAACAGAAAAATAAAAATAATTTGAAAAAAAAAAAAATTATCATGGACGATCATTACTCTTTTCTGAAAGCATGACTTGAGTTAAACTGTCACAATTATGAATAAATGGTAAAATAAATACCAACAAACAAATAAAAAAAAAAATAGAGAAAACAATAAAAAAAAAAGTATATATTTGTTTTTTTTTTTTCGCTAAAAATATTTTTAAAATGACAGGAAATAAATGTTTCCAGATTGATATTAATCAAAATTCTAAATTGATGATGATGATTCTGATGATAGTGTGTACGTGTGTCTCTGTTTGTGATTCTCATGAAATTTTTTTTAAATGTTTTACATACATATATGGCAATCAGGAAGAGTTTTTGTATTTCATTTTATCAGTTTTTAATTTTTGCAAATAAAAAAACAAATATAAAAGCGACAATAGAAATGAAAATTACAAAAAAAAAAAAAAAAAAAAATCACTCACTGACAATAAAATTGTAAAATTATGAGAATTAGTTAATTTTCAATTTATTTTTTTCTAATTTCTATTTAAAAAAGAAAAGAATGATTCATAAATAAATTTCAAATTGAAAAAATAAATAAATAAATTAAAAATTCTAATTATATTTTTACAAAAGGAACAAACATTTCATAAACAAATAAATTAAAAAATACAAAAATTTTTTCGTCTTATTTTCTTTTATGTTTAAAATTTAAATACTTATTTTGTAATAGTAAATTTCATTTTAATTTTAAATTATATTATTTATTTTTTAATTGCTATAATTATTTGATTATTTCAAAATTACTATTATTATTATTTTCTTTTTTGTTTGTTTATTTAAAATTGTAATTGTAACATATATCATGGTAATTTTGTTGTTGTTTTTTTTTAAATTAGAAATTATGTAAAATTAAAATTTTTTTTTTTTTTTTTTTTTGTATAGTAACTATGAGATGGAAATTTTCCATTTTAAACATAAGATAAATTGCACGAAAATCTAAAATTCATTCACGTGAAATTTAATTTTATTTTTGTTTTTCAACATCAACTAAAAACAAAAAAAAAAGACAATTATTTGAATTTGGATTTAAAATGAAAATAAGATAAAAATAAATTTAAATAAAATCCAACAATATTTTTTTTATTTACTATTTATTTTCCACTATTACACAATAGTTTTTGTAATTATTTTTGTGTAGAGTTTTTGAGATATTTTGCAGTAATTTTTTTTCTTCTATTATTCTATTCATATGTAGTATCTATCACCTTTAAAATTCTCTAGATATTTCAGAGCAGAGAATAAAAATTCAGGTCATTTAAGATAAGATTCAGAGTTTTTTTTTTTTTCTTCTAAAAAAAAAGTTTATTTGAAAACAAAGTTAATTTCAAATGAGAAAATGTTATCTAGAAAAAACTAAGATACTATCTACATACATACTTGTATGTACATATATGATATGCAACTTATTTTGTAAAGTGTATACATTCTATTTTAATGATTCAATGATAATTATTGTATGTATTTAAAAGTAGAAAATTATTCCACCTCTATATCACATATTTATAATTAAATAGTAGTTAATAGAAGAAGAAATTTAATGAAAATGAATTTAATTTAAAGATAAAGTATTTAAATGTCAACTAAATATCTGTTATGTTGCAAAAAGAGAGAATTTAGTTTTTTTTTTTTTTTACACCTTGATGTTGTTTTTAATGAATTCATAATACAAACACTAAATTGAATTGAACTGAATATAAAAATTAATGTCATAAAATAATTAAGTTTTAAATTAATATTAGCATGACGTAGGTATGTTATTAAAATAATATGCAGTATCTACATTTCTACATACATACATATCTATATACATATTCATATGCATTTATAATTTTGGTCTTGTTTAACAAGAATGCTGTAATTTCTGTTTTCATATTTAATTTTTTCAGTTCTTAAGATGAGTTCATTTCATTTTATGCTGATCTGATGCTTATATAGTTGGATTGAATATATTTCTTTTGATTAGTTTATATGTATGTAATATGTCTATGTACATATTGGTTATATAATAACTATCATTATGTTTAATATACCTGAATTATAGCTATATATACAAAAAAAAGAACTGGATAAATCTGCAATAAACTTGACTCTTACATTAGTAGGTATAGATATTCGCTTATAGTTGTTGTACTTTAAAAATACATACACATATACTTACATATGTATGTATCTATCTCTATACATAATGTTTTAGTAAAAGAAGATTGGTATGTTACTGCGCTTTGAAATTGTTTTTGGTTTTTGGTATTTTTTTTATTTATTTATTTATTTTTTTTTTTCATTTTTATTACAAGTTTGGTTTTAAACAACTCATGTAACTGAATCACAACGGTAAATTCATTTTATTATTCTTTACAAATGATAGATGTAATCGCATATATAGTCAATAAATCCTTTGGAATTTAACTATTTGAGATGCATGATTTTATTCACAATTTAAGTAATATATGTAGTAAAAAGTGTAAAAAAGTTATAATAATTCCATTGAGACTCATAAAATACCACTTTTATATTCTCTACCATCACTATAGTACATTTATGTATATAGGTATGTATTGTTTTTTTTTTTTTTTTTGCAAACCTTATGTTATCTTCATTTACATAATAAAAGAAAGGAAAAGAAATTGTATAAGTATTTACATTTTTTGAAATGAAACAGTAAAGTATGCACTAGAAGTTTGTAATGTACTTTTTGTAAAATAAAAAAATAAAAATAAAAAAAAGAGAAAGATACTTGTATGTTCACTTATTTGCTCACAAGTACACATAACTTAGGATACATTATATTATAATGGTAAATTGCAATTTTCCACCTTGAACTTGAGACAGGTTTTTCTCAGATGTTTTCACAAGTTTTACTATCAAATAAGAAAAAAATGTAGTAAAAAAAAATAATAAAAAAAAATAAAAAGATACAATAGACAAACATTGCTGTCATTGTACTATGAAATAGCTGGTTATAACAATTCATTTATAAAAATTGTGGTGTTTAATTTACTAAATTTCTCGAAAGTAAGAATACTACGTTAAAATTGGATAAATTCACTCATATTTATTATATTCAAAATTTAAAATAAAAAAAATCATGTACATATTGATATTATAATATCAGATAAGAGAAAGGAAATGTAAAAAAAAAACATACAAAATCAACGAAAAACAAAAGTAACGTGAAATTATTATCATTTTTTTTTTTCAAGATAAAAAATTTTGTTTTATTTTTGTAATTACTAAAAATAAAAAATAAAAAATTAAGTAAACGAAAGGAAATATCAACAATTTAAAAAGTGTTATCAAAGCAAAAAAACAAATAAAACGCACTACAATTTTTTTTAAATTTTTTTAAATTACAAAAACAATGAAAATATAGAATTTAAAATTTAGCAATTCCTTTTTTTTTCTTTTTCGTTTTTTTGAGATTTAGATAAAACTAGAAAATTCTAGTTACGAAAATATTATTTTTAAAAACAAAAATTAAATTATATTTTTTTTTTGTCTATACAAGAAAATAGTCACCTGAGGTGGTATCTAAACATCTGTCATAGATCTGTCTTTTTTGTCTGTACATATATTTTTTTGTTTTAATGTCTATGTTATCTTTTTATATGATTTTTATTTTTTGGTTTTTTTTTTTATAAAATTTAATTGCTATGTGAAAAATGATAAAAATTAGGGAAATATTTGCGAACATTTTTTTTTTTTATAAAAATTTGTTTGTCTGCTGTATAAAAGATATTCAAAATTATTTATTATATAGGTACTCATGGGACACATAATTTAAAAAATTGAACTTGTGTACTTCAGATTGTTGTTTTTTTTTTTATTAAAAAGAAAAGCACGTTTATTATCTTTGAGTTAAGATTAAAATTCAAATTAAGAATAAAATGTGTTTTTTTGGTTTTTTTTGTTTTTCAACCAATATTTAAAAATGGTCGCTTCATACTGGTAAAATAATTTAAAAAATATAAGAAGTAAAATCAACTGAAAAGGCCTTGATTTTAATGAAATTTCTCTTCTTATATAGAATATCTATAGTAATCAAAATCATTAAGCCATTTTGAGCCTATTACCACCTACATTATTCCAGCATAATAGGAGTATAATTTATTTTTTTAATTTAAACAACAAAATGTTTGTTTATTTTTTGATTTTTTCTGATTGAAAGACTAAAAAGACCGATTTAAATAAAATAAATTCATAATTAAAAAACCTGATTGATCCTTAATTAAATATTTAAAAAGTAATAACACTTGTGTAAATTAAACAAAGAATGCTTATGTATGATTATTGAAAGACGAGATAAAATGACTTGAATTCATTTGAATAACTCTTCACTAAATTACTTAAAAAAAAAAATAACAAAAATTTCCTAAAACTTATTTGAAACCTCTTGTCATAAAATTAATATCCCATTTTAAAATTTAATTGTTTAAAAAGAAAATCAAGTTTAAACTTTTATTTTTTTGTTATTTTTTTTTAAACCATAAATTAAATATTTGAAAAACAATAAATCGAACGAACAATTTTCACGCATTCAATTTTCTTTTTCTTTTTTTTTTTTGATAAATTAAACGTCGAAGTCTAGCACATACATACCTACTACATATACATACACATATATGGCAATTTAACATATTGAATAATTAAAAATTTGCTTATAGGGGATTTTACTTTTGTTTTGTTTTTTTTTTTCTTCATTTTTTATCTATAATTGCCTGCAGTATAGAAAGTTTATTGAATCTCGATTAAAAAGAAAAAAAAAATTGCAAACATTTATCTATATCTACCTACACATATGTATGTATTTATGAATGAATTTATATCACCACAAATTATTTAGATATTTTATCGCAAATTGCTTTAAAAAAAATAATAATAATATCTAAATATCGTTATTTGAAAAAAAGTAGAACATTTTTTGAATTTGTAATAAATGAATCGATAATTTATCATTAAAATGGCAATGAACAACTTTTATTACCTTTTTTTTTTTTTTTTTTTTTTTTTTTTTTTTTTTTTTTTTTTTAAATAATTGAAATTATTTAGAGTTCAATAAATTTAAGAAAGTTTACAATGATATATATTTTTTTTTTTTAAAAAAAAAAAGTTGCATATAAATAACAAAGCGTTTAAATACTATCTATAGAATTTTTAAGATAATTTTTAATCTCTAGAACATAAATTCATAATGATATAATTCACACATATTTTTTTGTTTTTTTATTTTTGTTTTATAGAATCCTTGAAAGTTAGCTCTATTTTTTCAAGGTTCTGACAGTGTTTTCTATAAAATATTCATTATTCAAATTGAACATATGTTCATTTTAAAATTTCATAAATATTTATAAAATTTTAACTTTTCGTTTGTTTGTTTTGATTTTTTATTTTTGCTATATAAATTATCTTTGTTCCATTTTTTAATTCGTAAATCAAAGTTCGTACGTAATCTTTTGTTATTAGCACGTTAAAAACGAATGTAAAGGGGACTTTTCTATATTCATAAGTTATCTAATTTAATTTTAAAATAATTAAAAAAAGAAAAAAAACAATCAATTTAACAATAAATTTTAGAATTTATTTCAATATTTCGAAAAACAAAACTCTTGACTATAATAAAATGATTTGTATTGTGCATTGTTTTTGTTAAAAAATATTTTTCTAATCTTGATTGTGTAACCCTTATATGAGACTAATTGAAATTTTAAAGTTTTATATGTATACTCAGTTTATAAATCGAAGTCAGTATTGTGCTTATGGGGACAGTACCTGATTAGTTTCTGATAACTTAACATATAAATGTTTTTAATAAATTATAAATTGAAATTGAGATCTGATCACCCCACACAAGAGACAGATTTATACAAACGCAATGTAAAAGAATATAGAAATGTATGCCTATGTTGCCTGTACTGACTTCAATTTATAAACCGAGTACATATAGTTTTCGATTTAAGTCAATAATGCATTTATTTTTTTTAGTTTTCTTTTTTTTTCACTGTTATTTGGGTTATATTTCTTAAATAAATATCTACTGCACCTTATTAAGCATGATCAAATTCTTGGTATGATAGTCCATAATTTTTAATAAATGCGTGCACCTTTACGACTTACTCATTTGTTAGTTTTTTTTTTTTTTTTTTAGTTTTACAATGACTCATATGTTTCTTGTATCAGTATCTTTAATATGTAACCAAAAATAATCGACTATAATACACTATATATATAGGTTTATAGTTAAAGATATACTATTTGTAATTAAAAGATATTTTTTATATCCAGTTTCATTTTACGAAAAATTTTTATACTTATTTCGCATGGTTCTTTATAGACTGTTTTTACAAAGAAAAAAACCACCTTCAAAAAAATTAAAACAACGACGAGTCAATTTTTAAAAGCTAATTCCTTTCAATTTTAAAACAAATCCTATTTATTTATTAATATAGAAAACATAATGAATACCTATAAGGTTACAATTAGAAAAATCTTATTTAAATGTTATAAGTCAAGATTGATCTATTCAAAAAACAAGTCTTTAATTTCATTATACATATTTTTATTGAGAAAAATCTTAGAATAAGCTATATACTCGTACATAGATTTTCTATAGAATTTATAAATAATGCGATTTATTTCCATTTAATATTATGTGTGTAATAAGAATTTAAGTAATTATTCAAAGTACATTACAAATATAATATTTATAATTGCGCAATATAATACATATTTCTCACAGTAATTTTACGTATGTGTGTGTACGTATGTACTTTATTGTATAATTAACAATTTAAAACAGTTAATTCTATCAATTATGCAAGAAGAATAAGTAAAAAATTATTTTATTTTCATAATCTTAAAATTCTAATCATTTTTCATTTCATTAAATAATCAAATGTATCTTTAGAAGAAAAAAATATATCTTAAATTCATTCATTCATTCATTTAATCTAAAAGTGATGATGGTAATTATAATACTGAATACTGATGGTAATTATAAATATATGTATATAATAAATAAATAAACAATTTATTATTTTTCACAGTAAACACCTCCCTTATTTATCAATTGAAAATTTAAATTAATACAATACAAATCAACAAAAGCTATAGTAAATAAAAATAAAAAAAAAAACAATTATTAAATTTATTGCGTCAACGACTAAAAAAAAAACACTTTCAATATATTGTAGTTTTTGTTGTTTATTGAGACAAAACATGTAATTTTATTTTATTTTCTCAATGTTTTTACAATTTATTAAAATAAATCTGATGCATTTTTCTAGAAAAAAAAAAAAGAATAGAAAAAAGGAAATTTACATGAATATATCGAAAAATTATAATTTCCTGTATCTATAACGTTTAAAATGAACAATTTTTTGTTGTTTTTTTTGTAAACATTTTTCTAAGGATTAAAAGCATTCATTAAAAATGAGTATTTAATCGTGTCAATTAAATAATTAAAAAAAAAAAAAAAAAGATTTTTATTACTTTTTTGATTTTAGAAAAAAAATTGAAAAAAAAAACAACATATAAAAGATACATTTTGTTTTTTATGTTTAAGTTAATAAATTTTCCACTTTTGTCATCGGAAATTGATAGAGTTTGATAGTTATGGAGGTGGTGTATACGTAGATACTTAAAAAAAAAATATTGTTCATAATATGAAATTGATATATAGGAAAAATTATTACATTCATTTTTTTATTGTTTATAATTTGTATTTTTTTTTTTTTCAAATTATTGTGTATTATTTATGTTAAAAACGTGACAGTATCTCCAGTATCTTTATGTTATTAATTAAATGAAAATTAGTCAACAAATTTAATAAGATTTTTGTACATTTACATACATATATGCACATATATGGCAATTTTCTCATGTAATGTAAACAAACAATCTTTTTAAGTATGTTTTTATTTTTTCTACAAATAGGTAAAAGCAAATTAACAGTTGCTTTTGGTTTTGAGATATCAAAAGAACTAGTGTAGTAAATGTATATCGTAGAAAAAAAAAACAACAAAAAAACGAATCAAAACAAAAACATTAATGATAATGAAAGTATATATCATCATTAATGTTTACAATAGTGTATTAAATATCATTTTAAATGGAAGTTATTTTATAGGAAATGTCGAGTTATTCAATATCAGACCGGAAAATATAGATTTTATTAGCAAAAAAAAAAAAAAACATAATAACAGTAAGAAAAAATGAAATTAAAAATACGTAATACATTCAACAAATAACATTAATTTGACTTGAGAAATTTTCAATTTTCACAATTTAATAAATTCTCATAAGAATAAAAATTATTATTAAATTGTTTTTATTTTGAAATTTAAATTCAAATTCAATTTTTATACTTTTATACTGTAATTTGAAAAAAAAAAATTTTTTTTTTTAATTATTTTATTTATGATTTCATTGTTTTTATGTTTTCTAATTTCTCATTTAATTAATTCATTCAATCTTTTATACACAAATAATTTATATTTATTGTAAGATGAGATGTATACTATAGTTAATTTTGTTTTTCAATGTCATCCATCGTTTGTGTCAATAAATGTAAAATCAATGTGAAAATAGAATTTAAAATTTCAATTTTAATATAATTAATTGAATTGAATTGAATTAGATTTTAAATTATTTAAAATTTTAAATTAAATTAATTCAGTAGAGAAAATTGTTAACCATTTTCTTTCTAACGCTGAATTTTACTCATCACGAAATTTTTCATGGTTTTACTGAATAATTTTTTTATATTTCTAACGATAAAATTTTACTCTCTTTTGTAATTTTATAGGATATCAAAATTACTTTTCAAAGTTCATCCACTGCCCTTACCAGAGAAACATTTTTTTTTTACCTAGTAAATAAAAGTATGAACCATTAAATTTTTAATTTAAGGGCTACATCTCAGTGGCCTGAATGAGTAGAGATGTAAATTAGATATTACAAGATAGCTTGAAAGATTTTCTGTTGAAAGATGGAAAATATTTTTTTATATGATAATTTTTAAAGAAGTTATGGGGGTGTTAAGTAAAACAAGTGCTATTCAGCTTTGACGTTTTGTAGTGGCAAAACGATTGAGATTAGCCCTTGGTAAGTAAGCTTTTTTTTTTTATCTTAACAATGACACTTTCGAATCAGGCATCTTTTAACTAATCATATACTTTTTTTTTTATTTTGTTTCCAAAAATACTTTGAAGTTACTGGTTCTTTCAGTAAAAGCTTAAACTACCCAATTACATCAATCCTGTAAAGTAGAAAAGACATACAAATTAAAAAATTCCTTCCTCTATTTTTAAAACAAAAATGCTAAAAAATAAAGGACAATAGTTCCATTTAGATTTTTTTTTTGTAAATTTAATTAAATAATGATGCAATAATGACCTAATCTTACTAATTAATATGAACACATTTTTATAATCTGATTTCTTGTTCCATTAAAATTTCGAAATTAAACAAAAAACTTTTAATTTATTCAATAACAATAATTCAGATTTTTGCACAATTTAAAAAAAAAAACAATTTCTACGACTTGTGTCCCAAATAATGAAATATTTTAAATATTTTTGGGCCTATCTTCGATTTCACCTTGATGAGTGTACCGAACACGCATTTATTGCAAAAAAAAAAAATTAATAGCAATAAAAGTAAAAAACAAAACAAAATTAAAAATGAAAATAATGTCTACGTGAATTATGTACATAAGTAACATCAAAAGGAAAACCGTACAAATAATAACAATAAAATCTGAATCTCGTGTCAAGTCATTTTGTTGACCCTATTAAGTCAGATCAATTGGCAGGTCAACTGTACAATGCTCTTTACTAATATGTTATTCTTTTCATTATTACTAATAACGATGATGTAGACTTACATATGTAGATTATGATGATGATGATGGTGATGACGGTTTCATATTTCCATTGATATTTGTATTAAGTAATGGGCGCAGAGAATATGAAAAATAAGAAAAAAAAATTTTAAAAAAGGAATATCTAAAATATATATGTACCATACATATACTATACAAGTACATATTCGTATCTTTCATGAATTACTGTCATTATGTTATAATAGGCTTTTTGTCATCTAAAAGTTTAGCAATATAGAAAAAGTTCGCGAAAATTCTGTAGGTGAAGATACTTGAGAAGGTCTTCATGTACTTATTTAATTCAATTGAAGACAATAAAAAAAAAAAAAAAACGGAAGAAGAAAAAGAAATCGAATGAATAATGTGAACATAATTGACAAATTATTTAAGCCATTTTAACGGTACAAAGTGCAAATATATATATTTTGTAACATCATACATATGTTTTATGTGTGAAAATTATTGTGAATTATTTTACATTATTTATAGCTAATATTTAACACATTTAAAGTCTTTTTATAATTTTAAAATTTGTTGAAAAACTTTATTCAAAATATCTTAAATTATATTTACCTATCTTTAGTATCTTTTCTTATCAGGGCTATAGCATTTTAATAAAATAAAACTGTTAATCAAGAATTTAAATTACATGTATGTATCTTAAATTAATTTTAATTAAAAAACAAAAAGTAATTTTGAATGTTTTCTTCACACTTTATGAATTATCATAAATTTATTTTTAATTTTATCCCTTTTTTTAAATAACTTTAAGACAAATTAAAAATTATGATAAAAAAATTTTCAAAATAGATATTTACAAAATATCACAAAATATATAAATAAATAAATAAAAATGCAAGAAAAAAATCTATAAAATGTTCTTACAAAATATTGAATTTTATACTGCTGTTAACTAGTCAACAAACTGGAAAAACCAGAAAAAAAATATCATATTGAATAAATTACAAAAGATTAAGAGAAAAAAAAGTATATAGTATTTTTTTTTTTTTTTTTGTTATAATAATCTTATCTATTGTATCTGAAGCGCCATTATCAGGACAATTCAAGCACATAAAGTTTTTATTTTTTTTTTGTTCTCCACACATTTTTTTTTCCTGTCAACATAAGCAAAAAGCTAAAGAAAAACTAATCAATACAAAAGTAGATATTAAAAAAATTAATTTAATTTTACAATTAGTAGTTTTTTTTTTTTAAATTTTTTTAAATTATTTTCTAACTAATTTGATCGTTGTGATTTTTTTTTTTCTTCAGTAAATTTTTTTTTTTTTTCTTCTGTTTAACAATTTATAAATTTTAATAAATTAAATTGATTTTAATTTGTATTCATGGTAATCCCGCTTTTATTATGATTTAAATTGATAAATTTGCATTTGTATATATTCAAAATAATGAAATTGTCATTGATATGTGATGTAAAAAATAGCTTTTTAAAAAACAAAAAAAAATGTATCTTATCGTAAAATAAGGAAATACTCGTACATACATACATATATCATAATAAATAAATTTAAAAATTAAAATTTTATAAGTTAAATTATATTATGATAATAATAGCATGTGTATTATACATGAAAGTTAATTTTGAAATTAATTATTATTATACACACACATATGTCTACATATGTAGGTATATCATATGTTCTGCATATATGCAAATATTGCGCATTTTAATTTGTAAAAAAAATTTCTTTTGTTTTTTTTTTTATTCATTTATTTATTTTTGTAAATATTGCTAAAAAATTGTAATTTTCCATGGTTTTTATCAAAAGTAATAAAATTATAAATAGTAACAAAATTATATAATCTTTAAAAAATTTATTTTTGAATTTATATACTTAGCTATATTAGCTGCTTTTAAGTCATGTGTAGAAAACAAAACCAACAAACAACAAAAACAACAGATTTAAAAATATCATACATTATTTTTTAAACTTTCACATGCTTTCTTTAATAATTGTTATCTGCTGTTATTTGAAACGTGATAACTTTTAATGTAAAATTTACTGAAAAAAAAAAAAAGAATTTATTTAATATGAAATTTTTAAAATTCTTTTTTTTTTTTTAATATTATTTAAAAAAACATTAATAAATTGCATATACGAGTATGTAAAATAAAATTCTTCATTGAATTTTTTTAAATTATTGATTAAAGGGTCAGACTAGATGATAGTTAAAGAAATTAATTTTCGTCTATATTTTATTTTAATCAAAACAATATTGATTACGGATTTATTAAAACTTTTATTTAAAAAAAAAAACATTATTTATTTTGTGTTAAAAAAAAATTTGTTTACATTTAAAAAAATTTTTGCCAAATTGAATTGAAAAAAAAAAAAAAAAATTAATAAATACAAGTAAATGAATAATGGTCTTGGAAAAACGTGATGCATCAAATTACATAATTTTATAACATACATATCAAAAACAAATACATATGTAGGTACATATATATCGCACATAAAAATATTATTCACATTATCATAAATTTTTATTTTAAAGATTTTCAATGATTCAATTTAAATGGAATTAATTTATTAAATTTATTTTACATTGTTAATAAACTAAAATTGAATGATTCACAAAAAAAAAAAAAAAAGCAGCAAACGTACGCGTGAACACATATGACGAATAATGACGACCATTTATGAAAATTGCTTAAATAAAAAAACACAACAACAAAAAAAAAAAATTTAAATAATAAATTAATTAATAAAAAATTATTAGTAACTTATACAAATTACAATGACACAAATTAAATGTCTTATGGTTGAATTTATGGGTTCAATTATACGATTCTACGATTACAATTTGTTTCTAACCTGTTCTTATATACACATGTGTTTAATTAGTAGTAATTATATATGTACGTTATGTTGAACATTTTTTTTAATACCAATAAAAAAACGTATTGAAAGTATGTAATTTAAGAAACATGATGAGAAAAAAATTCAAGCAGTTAAAAGATTAAGAATTCCCCAGAAAAGAAAAAAAAAAAACTTTCAAATCGTAAAACAATAGTCTCATAAAAAAAAAAAACTCAGAATCTTATAGCAACATATTACAAATTCAATTATGATATTCTTCGCATTACAAAAATAATTCTCAGAATTTAATTAAGCATATATAAATTGAAAGTTAAAGGTCAAGATCATTGTTAATATTCTGCAAAATAGAATAAGAAAAGAATCAAAAAAAAATTAACAACTAAACAAATAATATGTAGTTAAAATACTTTTCCGAAAAAAAAACATACGTGTTAAAAAATTTAAAAAAAATTTTATTGACAAAATTATTTTCAAAATAACATATTTTTTTGAAAAAATAACAGATTAAATTCATTGATTTTTTTTTCTTATTGAGATCATTAATTAAGAAGAGATACAAGAAAATAAAATTAAATAATTTGTATTTTTTGATAAATTCTATCTACACAAATTAAATTAAGGTTCTTTTTTTTATCAGTACTTTTTTTTTATTGTATATAATTCTTAAAATAGCAACATATTTTGTGATATTTTCATTTTTAAAATTTTTCTAAATGTGATATAAAATTCTTGAACTTAATTATGTGTATTTTAAATTTACGTTGTTTGTTAATTATTTCAAGAAAAATCTTTAATAAATTAATTTTCTCTCGGGCATGTGGTTTCGGATTGTTGCTTTAATTCGAACAAGATTAACTTTATGTGTTAAAATTTTTTGTTTTAAAAAAAATTGATTTCCTTTTTTTTTTTTGGTTTATTTTTTTTTTTTTTTTGGTTTTCGTTCTGTAATAAATAATTAATTTAAAGTTAATTTAATTTTTTAATCAATTACTGTACAAATAAAAATAAATTACCACGTGTTCTATAATATTATCAAATTTTTTATTATTTATTTTTTTATTTACGAGTACCTGGTGCTATTATGTCAAGTTAAATAACAATTCAAATGAATATAAATTTAAAAAAAAAAAAAAAAAAAAAAAAAAAAAAAACCGCGATAATAATCTATATTAAATTTTAATAAACATAATTATGAAAGTGAGTTATATTCTATAAAGTCAATTTATTTGGTACCATTGTTATGTTTAAATACCTCATATACATACATACATATATACTTGTATATTCTTAACATATACATACATTTTTCAAATTAAATACAATAACAGACTTTCTTATAATAGGTATATCGCGTTAAGATATTGCTAATTTAAACATATTCGAAGTATATTTCTATAATGTAGAGCTGTTATTATTATTATTATTGTGACTTTACGAAAGAAACGAACTCAAATTTAAACGAAATAAATGCGAGAATCATATTAGATGTGATCGCGCTGTATGTAGAAGAGTTATTCTCTTTTCTGTTTTTTTTTTTTTTTTGCAAAAATTTTACTTTTAATTTTAGTATAAATGTGATAAGAAAAATTGAAAGAACTCAAGAAATCAGGATAAACGCATAGATATCATTTTAACAGTAATAAAAAAAAAAAAAATAAAAAAAAAAATAAAAAAAAAAGGTTAAAAAAATTATACGAGTAAATATTCGCGATTTGTTTTAAACATCTTATCAGAATATTTTTTTTATTTTTTATTTTTCAAGTGATAAAAAAAAATGTGAGGAAAAAAAAATAATCAAAATGTTGTGATACGTATCATAAAATGTAACAAATCTAATATGAAAATCATATTACGTGTGATATGTGAGATATTTTGATCGTTATCAATCTGGATGATTGCGTAGGAGACGGAACATAAACAGTTTTTTTTTTTTGGTTTTTGATGTGTGAGATTTCTTAATTTTCTATGCAATTTTTTATTATTTATATCTGTATTTAGAAATTCAAAAAACAAAAATATTTTTGTTTGTTTGTTACAAAACTTAAGGACTGTTTTATTATTATTTTTTTAATGTAAAAAACGAAACAATATAGTATTAAAAGTATTTTACTAATTTGTCATGTATAAAAAAAAATACAGGTGATGATTTTGAAATTCTTAGAAAGTGATAATTTTAAATGATATTTAAACGAAGTGTTGTGAAAATAATTAATTCAAGGATACAAAAATATATTTTAATGTGAAAAATATTATAAATTTAATGACTTAAATTAATGATTGTTTTTCATCTTACACATAAATTGCATGCAATCTTATCTTTGTAAAAATATAAAATTTAAATTTTTATTATTTCCTAAAATCTTTTTTTATATACATTTTTTTTTACCTTCAAATTAAAAAATACGTCATATTTTCCATAATGCATGAATATAGTATACAATTTTTCTTTTCAGTTAATTATTTAATAAATAATACAAAAAAAAAAGATAAAGTGTCCTTCTAAAGCTAATTAAAAAATTGTTACAATTTTATTTTTATTGATACAAATCAGTTTTATCGTAAAATAAAATTATTACAGGTTATTAATGCAAATTTGATTTAACACAGGGTATTTATTAATGTTTTATTTCGTCAATATATAACTACTTATGTACGTATGTACGTATATATAGCTTATCTTTAATGAGTTCACAGAGGCTTATAAAATTTATGTTTTTAATTCGTTTATTTTAACAGCTCTCAAAGATCAAATGAGGCGCTCAGTACTAAAACGACTTAACTCACAAATTGCTGAATTGCTATAAGTAACTAGGGTTGAATGACTTACCACTTAAAACATAGGGAATTTTTGTCATTTGCAAAATTTTGAAATATGCATTCAGTATGGTTTGATAGTATTTATGGCTTAGGCCATTCTAGTGCTGAGCGCCTCAAACACGGAAATTATAAGCTTGATTTGTTCTACGTTAAAGTAATGATTTAGAAAATACATAATATGAAAATTTAATTTTAAATTGAAGTCGTTAATAACGAACTTCTTTCTGCTGTATGAAAATTTGCAAAAATTGTACACCCTGTGAATATTCTTCTTCTTTAATTATTCATATTTAATGTTCTAATAAACTAACAAATATAATATTTTTCATGTATAATTTGTATCCAATAAACGTGCGGTAATATTTTTTTTTATTTATTTTATTAATCAAATTCAATTATAGGTTTTTTTTTGTTATTTTTCTTCTTTTTTTTTTCATTATTCTTGTCATTTAAATGCAATTACCACTTTATTATTGTACAAATGCAATATTGTTGATAAAATTACATATTTTCATGCATTTTGTTATCATTTTTATTGAACGAAAAAAAAAAAAAAAAATAAATAAATAATTACGTATAAATTTGAAAATTGAAAAGTACAAGAAAGAAGAATATCTTACTTACGTAATCATTTAGCACGTGAGTTATGAACGTTATCTAGATAAAATTAGTTATTATCACAGTAATCAAGTTATAATTTAGTATTTACATAGTATATGACGTCTTCTTCTTTTATTTTTATTTTTTTTTCTCTAAATTTTATATTTATTGTTAGATAAAATATACTTATTTATAAACGTTAGATATTTTTACACTTTTATCTTTAGATATTGTTTTTAAAAATATCTTAATTCTTTATAAAGTAAACTATTTTTTTTTTTTATTATTTTATATTTTTCTATATTTTTTTGAACTAATTTACATAAAATAAATATTTTGAATGTTATATTCAAATAATGTGCTAATTTTGTGCTAAAAAAAAATAACATTTTTTTAAACTATTTTGTTTTTTGTTTTTTTTTTTTTTGTCATATTTTTATTTATGAATAAATTAGAAATTCTTAGCAAAAAAATAAAATTTATATATTTAAGTTTTTCATTATTATTTTTTTTTTTTGTTGTTATCTTTTAATTTATAACTTATATTATAAATAAATGTTATTAATTCTATAACATGATCCAAATCCTAGTATTATAACAAAAAAAAAAAAGAAAAGAAAAGATATTGCAATGAAATAAAATTTTTACCTTTTATCATCTAAATTTTTATTTATTTTTTTTTTTTCATAATTTAAAATAAAAAATACATAAAATTTAAGAAAAAAAAAAACAAAAAAAATTCAATAAACCACAAAATTAATGTTCAATGGCACACGTTTTTTTAAACATCCACGAGCTTTTTCATTTTTATTTTTATTTTTTTTTACAACAATATTGCAATATTTGTATTTTATTTTTACTTGAATTTCATAAAATTTAATCTCATCTTTAATTTTTAATTACTTTGTGTATTTAATAAAGTTTTCTGTTTGTTCATGTTTATTAATGTTTTATATTTTTCATTTCCTTTTTAATTATCAAAGCAAGAGTGAAAGTATATCTATAAAAATTTTATTATTTTAAAATATGTATATGTATGGTTTTTTTTTATTTTTTATAAAAGATCTAGTAAAAGTTTTAGCAACAAATTCTTATAATTTGTTCCTATAGGAAATTAAAGGTGCTAAATAAAAATATAACATACATATGTAAAATAAATATTGTTTTTATCATTTATCAGTGATTTTACGTAAAAACGATTTTATTAGCATTAAATTTCCGTGAAAATAATTATGATTTGAATTTAAAACCAATTTAAAACTAGTTTTATCTAAAATAATTTAATAAAATAAATTAAAATTATTTTCATGTGTATGTTCAGATTTTGTTATCGAATTTTTATTATCCTAATTTCAATAAATCAATATATGTAATAGTATGTGTAAATTGAATTCATTTTTACTACAAAAATTTTTTGAAAAGTTTAGTTTTTTTTTATTTTTTTAATTTCTTTATTTTGTTTTTAAAATTTTTTGTTTTAATCATGTCATAAGTATATAATTAAGATAATTTATCAAATTTAGATAAACATTTAATATTAATCATATAGACAATAAATACTCAATTTATGTACCTATTTGTGATTAACAAATAATTTGTATATTCTTCAATTTGTAATACAAAAAAAAAATGGAATAAATACTTAAAAGATTAAAAGATACTTTTTACCATAATTTCGAAATTTTCTTATCATTCAAAAATCTGTTACGTACATAAGAAAAAAAAAAATTTAATTAATAAAAAAAATTCTATAAAAATTCCCCGTTATTTATATATATTTTTGTATTTTTGTGCAATTTTAAGTACAAAATTATATTTCCTTAACGTGACTGGCATTTTTACAACTTCCTAAATAAAATTTATTCGAAAAAAAAAACAAGAAATTTAAAAAATCATACAATTGTGTAAGAAACTAGATTAGAATTTTTTATTACAATTTAATAAAAATACTTTTATTATGTTTTTAAATATATTATTTTTTCTTCCTTTTTTTTTTTGTTTCATTTATCACACATCATTTTTATCTTTAATGTTGTTGTTTTTTTTTAATCTTTATTTTAACGAAAAATTGAATTCAATTGAAATTTTTTTATGAATTATTTTGTATTTTTTTTTTTTCAACAGAATTGATTAGTTTAATTTTTTAAGTGAAACAATAATAATGTTTGTTTCTAACTTGATTAACGGTTTTCTGTTTTTTTTTTTTTAATTTTTTTTTTTAAATAGTGATTAATTAAAAAAAATTATTTGCAAAATTTAAAATTAATTTATTTAAAAATAATATTGTAATTTTAAAAATAGATAATAAGTTTGAAATAAAAAAAAAAGCATTGATAAAATTTATTTTATTTTTTTTTTACAACATACAATTATCATATTATTGGATTATTTAATCATATATGCATATAACGCGCTACTGTTTTAACAATATAAATTAAGATTAAAATTAATATATAAATAAATGTATTAATTTTATTAACAATAATAATGGATCAATTATGACAAACAACCATTTTAATATTTTTCAAATTAATAAAAATATTTATTTAGAAACCAAAAAAAAAAAAATAATAATAATAAATTATAAAATAACACCTGTAATATTTTAATTAATGGAAAAGTGATAAAATACATATATATAAATTGCATATAATTTACTATTTTAAAAAATTGAAACAGCAAAAATATAAAAAAAAAAAATTAAATAAAATAAAAATGAAACTTAAAGTATTACTTGGTGTTGTATTGGAAAAATTTCAATACACAGGAAATGCAACATCAGATTATTTAAAAGGTAAGAATGTCACATATTGAAAATGATTAGATTGTTTGCTTGACAATTTAGACAATAGAAATGTACAATATCTGATTTAAAAAATATATATATCAATTACAATTTTTTTTTTTTTTTCAAATAAAATTTCATTTGTCTAAACGGACAATGTACATTTTGTATTTCAAGTGGACATTATATTATATCTTATCATATTGTTTTATTAGATAAATATTGAAAATAGACATGCTTTGGTTTAGTTGATAAAAGTTATGTTAACATAAAAAATAAATTGATTTTATATTTTGTTTTTGGTTTTTTTTTTTCCTTTCGATTTTTTTTTTAAGACGAAAAAAAAAAAGTGAAAAACAAAACAAACAAACGTCATATTGTTATTAAATTTTAATCGGTTGATGTTTTTTATCAAGAAAAAGAAAAACATCTATATTACGTACGTACAATTCTTATAAATTTTGAATTGAACATTTTATGCACTTTAATAAAATGTATTCTTTACAAATACTCGTATATAAATATTTTATATGAATGAATTGGATCAAGGGTATAAAATTTGAAGAGATGTCCTTTATTTAAACGTAATATATTATGTTCAGGGTTTATTTTGAATGACTTGATTTTTTTTTCTTCGATATGAAAAAAAAAAATCATTAAAGTTATGTTATTATCATAACACACCATATATCTAATTTTATGTAGCATTTTATAAATATATAATATTAAATTATTACAGGTGGTGTTTCAATCTTTCGAAATTACCTTTTTTAAGATACAAAATTTTATTTGAAAATCATATAAGAATTTTTTATAATTTATCTTTATTTTAATCTTGAAATGATTTATTTTTTCTTAAAATTAAAATTCCAATAGTTAACGTATTAGGTACAATGTTTTTATTTGATTTTTCCTACAAAACTTTAAAAATTCGAACTTTTCTAAATAAGGTCTTGGATTTCTATTTTTTTTCTTTTTTTCTTTTTTGTTTTGTTATTCCAAAATGTCACATAAGTCAACGTTCTTATTTATTAGTTTTACATTTGAAAATAATATTTCAATTGTTATTATTTTATTGAGCATACAATAAAAATCAAATTAAGATTTTTTAAACAATTAAAATTGAAAATTGAAAATACATTTGGAAGATAATAAATTTATTTATCAAAAAAATCACATTGTGACACAATATAGACGGACAATGAACGATTAATAGGTCAGCCATTTTTTATTAACTTTTTTTTTTTAAAAGTTTTAAACAATATAATTTCTTGAAAAAAAAAATTAATTAAATCAATAGAAAAGATTTTTTTTTTTTGCTTATTTCTGCATCAGTTCAAACGTAAAAGAAGGTATCTATAAAATTTGATATTAAAAGTACATACTTATATTTGATTTTATGTATGTATTTGTGTGAAAATATCTTTTTATATATAGTACTCGTAATTCATGCAAGTCTATACTTAATTAGATGATACAATTGTTTTTCTTTTATTTATTTATTTATTTATTTTTTTCTCAAGTTTATTATTATTTTTATATCTTTTTACCCTCTTTTTTTATTTTTAAAAAAAAAAAATCCATTCTATGAAATTGAGTAGACTGTCATATTCAAGTCATGAAATTATTATATCACGAATACTAATTATTATTATATACTAGTCACTAGTCAGATCAGTATATTAAAATACGTCAGAGATCACATTATTTTCAATACAAAAAAAAAAAATAAATAAAAAATCAATTGTCATCTATTATGTCTCAATTTTTTATATTGATTTGCAATGATTTGCTAAAATTTTAATAATAAACTTAATTTTTTTTTTTTTTAAAGTTTATCAATAGAAAATTATTTGAAATATTGAAAAAAAAAAATTGTTTTTTCATAATGAAAGAACTTTCTCGAGAATGACATTTAGATTTTTTTTTTTTCAAATCTTTATAAAATTTCAATTATGTTGAGAATAAAAAAAAATGTCCAAGGGTGAAATTCACCAATGTGGGTTATTCTTAGTATAACCATCAACAAATTGTATCTCTGATTCTTTAATCGTGTAGTTGTGGGAATGGTGGACCTATTGGATCTCAAAGTGGACTTGCTTCCAAGCAAACAGCCCCGATCCGATCTGCATGTCATCATGGTGAATAGGAAATTTTAAAAAATTCAAGTTAGATTTTAAATCTTGTTGGTGAATATCACCCTAGAGCTAAATTTTATATTTTTAAAATTGCCTATCTTTTTTTTCTGATAATGAAATTTAAATTTGAGGGTTTTATAATTTTCACTTAAAAAAAAAAAAAAATGAATAAATAAAAAAAGTGGTACAATATTAAAATTCAAAAGATATGTTATGTAGGTAATCACGTGCTTAAATTTAACTGTTTATTGTTTTCGCATATTTTGATTATATACCTCAATCAATTGCGAAATAATAATAACATTTAAAAATTTAGCTTATATATAAGTAAATAACTTTTTTTTTCTCTTCAAAAAAAAAAATAAGATTTTTTTTTTTTTTGCAAATAAAAATAACATTTAATATTTTGTGTTTTTTTAATGTTATTCATTTTTTTTTTCCTTTAAAGAAAAAAAAAACAAACATGAATAAATAAAAACAAGAAAATATTTGCAAAAGAAATTTTTTAAAGTATTATATAGTAGAAAAAAATGTCTGTAAATTCCCATAATAATTACTTTTAGCAGAAAAAAAAAAAAAAAGAAGTAAAAATAAAAACAAGAAACAAGTCGCATAATATGTTTGAAAAACATGCATGAATACTTTGTCTTTGTTTTTTCTTCGTTTTTTTTTTTGTACAACAAATTAAATAAAAACAAGAATATTAA
Source organism: Bombylius discolor (assembly GCA_939192795.1). Classification (NCBI taxonomy): domain Eukaryota; kingdom Metazoa; phylum Arthropoda; class Insecta; order Diptera; family Bombyliidae; genus Bombylius; species Bombylius discolor. The sequence goes on along the minus strand of OW584241.1, from coordinate 11,245,229 downwards.
TTTATTTAAATTTTGTTAATTTTCAATTTTTTAGTAACTTTAGTATTATATTTTTTCTCTTCTTACTTTCTTACAGCTCTTGGAAGTGGGAGTGACGTAAACAACGATGATAATACACAAGGTCTTTTAAATGATACAGGTAAGTTTTATATGAAAAAAAAAAATTATTCTTATAAGGTGAGACAAAAGTAAGAAAACAAAAAGTGTACTTTAAGAAATTGTATGGTGAGAAAAAAAGAAAAATCTGAAATAAAATTAATAAGATGAAGAAACCCTTTTAGTGTTCGACAACTGATCATATTATTATTTTTTTATTTAATTTGCTTTTCGGGTTTTTTTTTGTTGATTTTATTAATTTATATTTTATTTTTAATATGTTTTGTAAAAAATCATAAAGAACACATGAAATTATTTTTTTAATGATCATACATATACATATGTACAACAAATGAACATATCTTCCGTTTTTCCTTTCCTTTTACAAATTGGAAGCGAGATTATTATCTTGTATGTAATAATTTTTGGAAATTTTGTTGATGTCATATCTTATCTATAAAAAAATTAATTTTTAAAATCTCTCTCTCTCTTTTTTTTTCTCAACCTTTAAAAACAGTTTTTTTTTTTTATTACACAAAATTCATATTTTTCGTATACATTTTTGTATTTTATATACTTGAGATACATTTGTATGCCCAATCATGAATTTTACACGTAAAATTGCATCATAATATGTGTTAATTTAATAAAAAAAATTTTAATCGTATGTTTAATTATATAAAAAACAAGAAAACAATAAAATTTAGGGTGTATCATTTAACGTATTAGGGACTTCTTTTAAAATTAAATATTAAATACTTTCTTTTAAGTACATATTTCGAATTCTAAAATTTTTAATATAAAATTAAAATCACATTTAAAATTATTTTTTTTTAACAAAATTTTATTTTGAAATAACAGTCAAAAATTTTTGATAAATTTCATATGCAGTTTTTAAATAAGTTTCGAAAATTGAAATTCGAAAACTTAAACTGCAATACCTTTAGTGAAGTCATAAACCGGAATAACTTTACATATTTCAATTTTCTGAATTTTATACTTTAAACAATTCTATTAAAAGTATTGTTGCCTAAAATTATGCAATAAATAGAAATATAGTTCGTTGAAACTTGAAGATCTATGAAAAAAGTACGCAAGTCCAAAAGTTTTCTTTATACGGGTTATAAAGACTGCATTGCCGATTTTTTACATTAATAATAATTAGGTACCCATTTTCTAACGTACCGCAATCCATGAATTTTTTCCAATAAGTATTTAAACTTGAAATTGAAATTATTTTAAATTATATGTTATTTTTTTTCCAGATTCAGAGCTTTCGTCATTGTCGCATGTTGGTAAGTACGAAATTTTGGTAATTAAATTTATCAAATAGAAATAATAGTGCCTAGGGGTATGCAACAACTGAATTCACAATATAATATTCAGTAAAGTAAATTGGTACAGATAATTTTTGGTACATTTTTTGTAATTTCAAATTTTTCAAAAAAATTTTTCAAAATGAATATTTTTATTTTATTTTATTTTATTTATTTTTTTTTGTATTATGGCATATTTAAGAAAATAAGTGTGCAAAAGATTAAGTTATAGTTTTTTTTGAAAAAAAAATAAGTAAATCTAGTTTTCTGTAGACTCATATTTTCATTGTTTAAATTATAATCTCGTTGAATTTGATCTTAAAGCAATTTTATAACACTTTTAAATCATTCGTAATAATTTATAATGTAGAATAGCATATTTACTTATTCACTAGCTACATTACATTACATATATGTATGTATGTACTTTTTTTTCTGAATAATTTTTTTCATATGTTTCCTATTTTTTTTTTAATTGGGATTCTAAAGTTTATCAAAGACTTTTTTTTTTGTTTAATTAAATGAATTAGGAATTTTCCAGTTGAAATCATTTTTTTTTTCTTCTAAATTTTTGATTACATAACTAAACTATTAATTTGTTACAGAAAAAAAAAAGTGATACAAGAAAAATGTGTCAATGATCACAATTAAAATAGATTTCATTATTTCCATAGTAACATAATAATTTTTTTTCGATATGCAGTTATTTATAATAAATTTGTTTATTTAGTTTTTTTTTTCTATTCATATCAATGCTTTTTCTATATTTAATTTTTGTTATTATGTATTTGATTTGACGTTTTTTTTTATTATTAAAAACCAAAAAAAAAAAAAAGAAAAGGAAGAAATAAAAAATAAATTAATATGAACTTGACACTCTTAAATTAAACTCTTATCATGTTTTTTTGTTAAACGTATAGCAAAAAAAGGTCAGAAATTAAATTTTTATTGTACATAAAATTGTGATCTCTGTAAATGAATCATTTAACAATATTATTTATGAATTCGAAATATTTTTGTTTACTTAATTTTTAATAAACATTATTTTTTATTTCAATAATAATAAGAAGAAAAATTGAAGAGGATGCACTTTATTTATTTATAAAAGTATTTTCATATTTACCTTTTCATTGACACAATTATCTTTTCTGGAATATCAATTCTTCCTCGGTTCTCCTCTTTTTCATCTTTTCACTATGACAACACTATTAATAAAAGTTCAGTTTAGGCTAAATTATAGTTTCAAAATTTTATCTGAAGTTATCCTCTGAGTGTATATTGAAATATAGTCAATCTTTTATTAAAAGAACTCTCAAATTGTGGAACAATCTTATGTGTTTCCTCTCTCTTTTAATGTACAGAGAACATCCATCAAAATTTTCTTTCTCTTCTCCTATTCATTTTTTTCATTTTCATGCATTAGTGCGATGCTGATCTAAAGTTCAGTAAAGGAATATCCCTACGTCATGGTTCATAAATATCACAAATAAAGAAGATTTTGTATGTAATATCTGATATGTAGTAAAAAATATGTAATTTCAGTTAATAAAACTTATAATTTTATTTTGTATTCTATCAATTCACGTTCAATTTACACGTTATTATTAAAATTTTTATATTTTTAAATCCATTATAACAAAAAAAAAAGGCAAATTTTCTCATTTCACAAAGATGAAAACTAATAAAATATTATGGCTATAAAAGTCAAAATATAATAGAAAATCATCGCTTTGTTTTGAAAATTTTAATTAAATTCATAAAATAACAATAAAAAAAAAACAATTAATAAAAAGTGTGCTGTTTACAAACATATTTTATTGTCCATACTACCTACATTTATTTTAATTTTAATATCGGAATTTATTAGATACCATATGATGTACAAAGTATAAGTTCAAAGTCTCAAAACGTGTTTTAACACAGTATAAATGTTTTTTCTTCATCTATTTTTTCAATATTTTTCTATGTTTTGTTTTATTTTATTAGAAAAGTTTAAAACTATAAATAAATTTTTTTTTTTTTTTTTGCCTAAGGAAATATAGCAAAGTGATAATTATTACTTTTAGTTTTAATCACTTTAACAAGTCTGTCAAACTAGGCATGCCTGTCGAGAAAATAAACGATTTGTATTTTTTTTTTTTTAAATTTTACAAATAAACGCACGTGTCAATGAAATTCACAATTCTGTAATTTTTTTAAGAAAAAATAAATAAAATTTGTATCTGAATTGAATTTACGTTAGAAAAAAAATAAAGAAATTAAAAATAGTGAAACTTTCTTTATTTTCTCTAAATTTATTGTAAATTATTTCTTTTTTTTGTTTGTTTTTAAATAACGTTTGAAGTATCATCCTATTGAAAAACAAGCGATGATTGATGCCTCCAACATAAAAGCTATAGACATCGCGAATTATAAGCATGTTGAACTAAATAGTTGCTAAGTGATGGTTTGCTTTTGAAATTACTATTTTGTTTGTTCCTTATTTATATCTTAATACATTGCTTATGTAAAAGCACACTTCATCTCAACAAAAGTCAATTTTCTTCTACATACACATATTGTTAATTTTTCTATCTCAGTTTTCATAAACAGAAAGACCAAAACGGAGAAGTAAAAGGCATTATTTTCGAAATAAATAGTACTCTTGTCATTGTTTACTTAAATGGACCAAGTACTCTCATTTTCTCCATAAAAATATTGACCGTTTTTAATATTTCAAGCTTGACTTTCATAGAGAGCTTATCGTAATCTGTCGCCAACATAAGCAAGGTCTACAAACACAATTCATTGACATCAGCTGGCACATTTTTACAAGTGGAGACTTATGTTAAATTTCTTTTTTTCTTGACTTTGTAAGATATTCAACTTAACAGCACGTTTGTAAATCTTAATTTAAGTTTGATCTTCAAGCATAAATTATTGAAAATTGTCAATTTTAAAATCGAATGAATGTGGGACATTTTATTGAAAATATTTTTTCATCGAATACACTTCTTACTCTTATTAAAAACTAAAAGTTAAAAGTTAAAAAAAAAAAAAACAAAGGAGACAATTAGCTCATAATATCGCTAAAAAAGCTTGTCAATTTTAATTTTTATTCAAATTAATGTACATCAATATGTCATTCTAATCTTTCAATAATCGAATTTACTTCTAGTTTTTTCTTAATCAATCAATAAATTGCATAAATATTTTAAAAATTCAAAAAAAAAAAAAAAAAAAAAAAAAATACAAAACAAAAAATGCAACAACAAAAAAAAAACTCCGACAACAGATAAAATATTTTCTTTTTTACAATTTTGTCAATAAAGTACTCGTATAAATAAATTTATAAAATTATTTGCCAGATGCTATAATTAAATATAAAGTGAACGTGATTTTGCTCATTACTAGTTTTTTTTTTTTTTATATTTTTGTTACATTATACATATATTTAAATCTATGATTTTATTTATATGAGCATAATGCGCCACATAGCTGCTATGTCCACAGAAAAAAACAGTACACACGAATATTACAAAGATTATATAAACATAATTTTACGAACAAAATCTTTTATTATTTAGGTGCCAAAAAAAAAAAAAAAAAAATTTATTTACGTTTTTCATCAATAAAAAAAAAAGTAAAGATTTTATTCTCATACATCTCCCACAAAATTCATTTAATATTTTAAAACTGAAATATTTTTTTTTTTTTTTATAAACTGATTGTCTTCTAAATTCTAAGCTAATGAATTAGACGTGATGAGAGACGAGCCTTTTTCTAAATATGAAAAAAAAAAAAAATTGAAATTATTACTATTCATTTATTTGTTGTCCTTCAAAAGATACACGTGAATTTTATTCATTAAGTTTACTTAATCTATACCTGATTATTTACTTTAATTGATTATGATAAAATCAATACATGTACATAATATAATTTAGTTTCAATGTCAAAAATATGTATATGATATGTGATTTGTCCATGATTCAGAACACGCGTGTACCAGAAAAGTTCTAAAAATACAACAACAAAAAATCAATGTAGTACTCAAATTTAACTCTTTCTTTTTGTTTTTTTGTTTATTTTATTTTGGCTTCATAATAAATTAAAACACCTATTAATTAAGCATGTTCATAAAAGATACTTTTCGGAAGACCTGATAATTCATAATATAGAAGATGACATTTCAAGGTATAGTCGAGGTAAATTCTTAAATATAATAATTACACAATGAATCGGTGAAATAGACAAAATAATTGTTTTAGCTTATTTAAATAATTTTATTTATTCGTATTTAACACAATTACACCTCATAAAAAGAAAAAAAAAAAAAAAGTAAATTAATTTAATTAAAATTTTATTTTTATTCTTTTTTACTTTATCATGACAATTCAAAGTGGACTTTGTTCTATACTCATGGTAACTTTTATCGATCTAATATATTAAAACAGCAAACATTTCTTATATGTATGTATGTATGTATATAAAATTTCTAAATTTGAAATGTTACATCAATTTTCCTTGGTAACTTGATTTGAGAATTTTTTATTTAATTAGAAAACTAACAAAAACTATTAATTTATTTTTCTTATTCAAACAAAAATATTGAAAGAAAAAAAAAATAAACATTAAAATTTTAGTAAACAGAAAATTACAAAATTTTTTTTTTTTTTAAATTAAATTTACATAAATGCACTTTACTAACATCAAAAAGAATTTATAGTGAAATTTCATTTTTAACTGTCAATTATGAAAAATTTATTAATCAATCAAATCACATAAAATATACTTTTTTTTTAAGAGATCATATACACATATAGTCAATAAAATGTGTATCTTTTTTAACTTTCTATTTCCTTGAAAACATGAATTTCATCAAAGTTTACAATTAGAAAAAACAAAAAAAACAAAAAATTTACTTTAAAAAAAAAGATAAAAACAGTAACAAGAAAAATGATGAAGAAAGTGCATGTGCAATTGATGTGATGATGTACACTCTTAAAATGCATTCATTTTATTTATTTAATTTACATTTTGTGTACATACGGATATTTTATATACATACATAAATATTATAATTTGCTCTCCAAAGTTCTTTGCCTTCTTGGAAATTGTTTAAAATCAGACATTTAGTCTTCCGGAATCGTTAAATATTGTAAAAATTTCATTTTATTTTCTTTTCTTTTCTAAATAATCCAACATCGATGTACCTACATCAAAAAAAAAAAAAATAAAAAAAATAATGTTTTACAATAAAAATCTTTTGACGTAAGATTCATCTGAAAATATCTATAAAATATATAATAAGTATCTCATTGAAAATGAAAATTAAATATATGTAGATATAAATTTTCATATTACATTTTCTCGGAAGTATCTATTGAAAAATTTTAAATATAAAATAAAATAATATATCGGATATATGTATGCATTTTGTGCGGGTAGATTAATTTTATTAACAATAAAAAATGAAATGTTTAAATGAAATTCATGACAATCAAATAAATGACTTATTATACATACATATGTACCATACGTATTAAATTCACGAGAGTATCTATTATATTTTTCCTTTTTAATTTTACAATAAATAAGTCAATTTTACAAATTGAATATAATAACTAACTTTTCAAGTTGAAATTGAATTTGAAAAGGTCAAAAATTGAAATCGAAATTTAATGTTAGTATGGAAAATTATGCCATATTTCTGTAAATGTGTGTGTGTGTATTACTCGATTAAATCACATGTTACTTTCGATATTAATTAATGTTCAGACTTCAGACAATCAATTAAGTTTAATATGTACTTTTATCATGTGATGAGTCATAAAATAAAAATTGTGATGATATTTATTTGTCATTATATGTACGAGTACATATGTATATAATATCCATTTTAATATTCAACTAAATGAATCTAATATGTCATTAATTAACATTTAACATTCAATTTAAAATTCTCTGAGAAATTGCAAAACATTATTACATGGATTATACATTTTTTTTTCTCCATTTAAGTGTTTGTTTTTTTTTTCTTTTATATCATGTATAGTTTTTTTTTTAATAGCGTGTAAGGAACTAATTGACTGCTTTTTTTTCAAATTACAGAATATTAATATTATGGTAGAGCAATTTAAACATATTGTAGTTTTTTTTGTTTTTTTTTAAAAAAATAATTTTTAATTACCTTCAAACATTTCCTGCATTTAAAATGCATTCAAAAAAATGAGATAAAAATAATCTTTAGATACTCTTTTACTTTTAACCCTTTCAATAGGTATATTTTTTTTTTAGGGTGTTCATAATGAGAAATTGCCCTGAAACAGAGAAGTAAGTCATTATAATTAGGATCATCCAGGTATTAAAAGTACAATAAATGTTTCGAGGTTAAATGCTCAAAAAATTTCTATAAAAAATTGCTTGCAAAAATATGATCTCATCATCTGTAAGCTTGCAAGAAACAAACTAATCACATTTTAATTGGTTGCACCTTTTTTTTTTTTCTTCTATAAATTTTCAATTAATCCTTTATTCAAGTCGTAAATTACGTAATTTTGAATTATACCTTCATTATGATCTTCAATTTAGAAATTAGCAAAAAAAAAAAAATTTAAAAAAAAAAAAACTCATAACAGACAAAATAAATATTACTAATACCTCAATAAACAAATACAAATTATCAAATATAAAAAAAAAGAATTATGAGTTTATTTCATGTAATTACTCGTCTCATTATACATACATTGTATGTAGTGGGAAGTTACGTTCAGCAACATTTTACAATATATATTGATGATGGTTTTTTTTTTTTAACGCCACAAATCACCTTGATTCGAACATAAAATTTGCTTAGGTAAATATAGAAATAAGTATATAAAATTACAATACACACGTCTGGGAAAAAGTTATATAAAAAATTTTAAAAATCAATTTATGATTTTTATGATTTTTCGAGAGAAAAAAGCAAAAAGATTTCTTTAGAAAATCCATAAATCAAGTGAAAATTATTTTGACAGGCATAAAAAAAAATGTTTTCATCAATATTTTTGTGTTTGGCAAATTCAGATATTTTTTCAATATTATTTAACTGAATAATAATAATTTTTTTTCAATAAACGATTCTCAATGATGAGAATTCTCAAGGATTTCCATATAGAAATATTGTTAAACCATAGTCACGAAATTTTTCGTGTTTTCATTATAAGGGCAATTGTTTTTTTTTTTTTTATTTTTTTTTTAAATTTATATTCATTTGTAATTTCAAAAATTTTACTACTTTGTATTTTGTTTCAAAAAGCACAAAGTCTGTTAGAAGATGAATTTCATTACACGTTAGAATTATTTTGTTTTTGAATTGAAAAAAAAAAAAGGAGAAATAAATAAAAAAAAATTAACAATTTAATGACAAAAGAAAAAACCTCTAGAATATTTGCAGATACGTTATCAAAAAAAAAAAAAAACAAAATAAAATAAATAAATAAATAAATGAATACGTAAATTAATCTCGTGATAGAGAAGATATACAACATTTTTATGTAAACTAAAATATTTACGTAATTTCGAATTTCAATGTGAATGGGACATTCATTGAAACTTTTGCATATACATATGTCAATATCCTGAAGGTTTCGTTGAATTCAATAACGGAAGGTACTTGCATTAAACAAGGTAACTCCAGTGACTCAAAATATCAAAAAAAATAATTTTTAATTTTTTTATCGGTTCTAAGTCATGAGCTTTAAAATAAAAAAGCTTTATAATGATGACAATTTAATTTACTTCCTAGGAAAAAAACTAAACTAAAAATTTAATCAAACATTTAAAAAAACATTACGCTATTTAAACTGACATTTGATAGTAGAATAAGAGATGATAAATAAATGGAATTTTTCTGTGGAGAAATATTTATGGGGGGCATAAAAAAAAAATTTGAAATATATAAACTAACTAAATCATGCTGATTTTCAAATTATAATATTAAATAAGCAAACCCTTGTATGGGTGTAACATCACACACCCCCTCGATACTCATATATTAAGTTTTCAAGGTTAATTTTCACATGGTTAATCATGCTTATTAGTTCACAGTCAGATGATATTTTTTGTATACGTGAAAATATGCAAATGAAAAAATTTCAATATTCCTTCATTTTTCCAGAATATCTGTAATTTGGGGCGGTAAAAAACAAAAAAAAACAAAAATATATTAATGCGGAGATGACATGCAAAACAAACCATCTTTTTGTTTTCAAATAAATCATTTAGTAATTTCCAGAAAAAAAAAATCACACCCTTATCTTATCATGATTAAAAACCACAGATAAATAATAATAAAAAATTTAAAAAAAAAAAACTTTTATATTAAAAAACAAGCCAATTTTCTGTTTTAAAGTTTCGAATTTAATTTTTATTTGCGCGAAACATGTTTAATATGAGTGTTGTTTCTCCAGCGTTATTTATTTTTTGTTTTTTTGGTTTTTAATTTTTTTTTTTACATTTATTAGTTTAAAATCAATAAATGGTCATTAAGTTGAATATTTTTACAAACGAAAAAAAAAAAAATTTGTTCTACTATGACCGTGATGTAATGAATTTTTATTTAGATATTTTTCTACAACGAAAAGGCACGTGTGCTAAACTCAAATGTTTTGTTTTTCGAGTATTGTTTTTCAAAAAATAATTTTATCATTTAAAATTCATATACATATGTAACATATGTTATCATAAATTATAAACAAAAACAAAATACTTTTTTTTTACTTCAAAATTTATTATTATTTTTTTTTTTTGTATTTTAAAATGCAAAAATATTGTTATACAAATTATATAATTTACTTTTATCGTAAATCTTACAAAAAACAACATCACAAAAATAAAAAATAAAAAAATAAAAATTAAATTAAATTAAATTTTATCTTAATTTATTTCAACTGTAACAATCTAATAAAAATTTTTAAACAAAATGAATCTAATTCATTTGCAATGCAAGCATCATTAATTCTTGCTTTTCCTTGTAATTAAAACTCTAATGAATGCCTTAAGCTATGAAGTCACTAAATATCACATACATATATAACTATACCTACATATAATGTTTAATAATATGTAATAGTAGTATCGTATATACTCAAAACATGTTTAAATTTATTATTTTGTATTATTGTAAAATTAATTAAAATTTTCACTCGTCAAACTCGTGACAATTTATATTGTTGTAGTTTTTAGATTGAAAATTTTTTTTTTTTTTTTTTTTTTTTTAATGAAACTATAATAATCTCATTGCATCTATAATTTCCCATTAAAAATGAATATTAATTATTAAAAATATTAAAAAGAGGAAGATAAAAAAAAAACATGAAAAAATATTATTTTTTTTTTTAAATCAAATTTAATGAACAAAATTAATTTCAAAAATTCAAAAGAAAATTTTCAGTTTGACAAAAAAAAAAAAAAAAAAGTGACAGGAAAATAAAATTATTGTATAATTCCATTTGACAAATATTATAATAAATTATTGCACATTCATAAATGCTGAACTAAAAAATTTTTCACACTATATTTCTAAACCAACCATAACCCACCACCACCCCCGCTTTTTTTCAAATTTTTCACTTTTTTTTTTTTAAATTCAATTAAATTCAAGAAATTTCCACATTATGCGAAAATGTAAATATGTTTTTACAACAATCATTTGCTTGCATATATACATATTTTTTTTTTTATTAGTTTTTGTATATTTATAATAATTTTGTTGTCACATCATCACATGACATGAAAGCTTTTCTAACTACATATATAATAATTGTGCAACAAAAGAAATTTTTATGTTTAATGAAGAGAAAAAAATATATTATTCTAAATTAATTTGCGTTGTATTTTTTTTTTATTTCTTTCTTTTTTTTTTTTTTTTGATGTAGAGAGATACAAATAAAAATTTACACCTTGAACTGCAATAATTCTAAAAAATTTATTTTTTTTTTTTAATAAATTTGTTTGAATTGTAACAATAATTTTGTTCAATTTTAATACAATTATTCTTCCAATTGAGGAATAAAAAATTTTATATTCATATAATAAATAAGGAAAAAAAAAGATTATACAAATAATAATTAACAATGACCTTGAGATTTCAATTGTTTTATATAGAATAATCATGACGACATGATGACAATAAAACATGAAATAAATTTCATAGATTTTATGCAAATCTCAAAATCATTGTTTTAATAAATTATTACATTTAAATTTTTGCGTTTCTATCAAAATTGCAATCTTTATCGTTTGTTTACGCTTTAACTATAGTTTTCAAGAAAAAAAATGAAAACATAAACAAAAAATTGGTTATTGTTTTATCAAAAAAAAAAAAATTGTTGCGTTTATGCATTTTTTTTTTGTTTGTTTCTTTTTTGCAAACTAGATTTTTCTATTTATTAAATTTCAGGAAATATTAAAATTAATGGTTGGACTAGTCTGGCTAATAAAATACTCATATGAATATGTTTAATTTTAAATTGAATATTTGATGCTCGATTTAATAAGATATGTCAATCATTAAGATTTAAGACAAAGAAAAGAATGGCGGGCGGTATCACAAAATGTTCTCAAAAGAAATGAATTTTATTTAAAAAAAAAAAAACAAAGTCAAATTTTGCAAAAAAAAAAAAAATAAAATAAATTAATTTAGATGTTGCTTTTGTTTTAAAAGTTTTTTTTTATTTTTTTTATTTTTTATTTTTTTTAAAAGCATACAAGATACAAGCAACACAATGTTTGAAATGTGTGCAAAAAACAAAAGTGTATTGAAAATTGAGACCTTTTAAAAAACAAAAAAAACGTTTAAATTTTTTCAGCTAATATTTTAAATTTCATCTTTTTGTTTTGTTTACACATGTACCAGATTTATGTGTTACACAGAATACAATCGTATTTTTTTTTTGTATATTATTTTACCAAATTCATTTTTTGCATCGTTTCTTCCGCAAACATAATTTTTTTTTCTTAAGCTTTTTGTTTATGGAATGGTTGTTGAATCCCGCATAATCCAAATATTCAATGTGATTTAAAATCTTTTGACAGAATGTTGGCAAAGAATAATTTTTTTTTTTTTTTAAAAAAAGTATTTCTGTGGCGTTTTTCAGTTTTCACGATTTTATGTATTTTTTTTTTAATGTGGCAATAATTAATAATTTTCTCAACTTAGTTTTTTTTTAACACGTATTTTTTTTTTCTTTTTTTTTTTTTTTTTTTGTAAACTCATTGTCCATGGACTTGCTTCTTGGCAAGATATTCGAAAATGTGCTCTATACTTTAAAATAAATATTGTACATTTTTTTTTTTTCCTACATACATTATTTATATCATTCTTCCAACACTTTACAGGGCTGTTTTTGAAAACATCATTTTTATTTTAAGATGATATCTTAGCATTCGTATTTCACATTTAATGTCTTTTTCTATTGAAAAATTAAATTTTCTCGTTAGTTTATTTTTAAAAAATCGTTTTTTCTTTATTTATAATTTTGCGTTCTATAAAATGATTTGTCGTTATTATTTTTAACTTTCTCTTATAATTCTTTTGATAATATACATACGAGTATACTATATCTCTCTTCTATGAATATAAATTATGTTTTAAATGTGCGTAAACGCACAATTCTTCACATATGTATGTAGGTATGTATAATACCTTTGGGATCTGCCAGTCGTTGTCATCGTTTTCAATTTATTTATATACTATATTTTATAATTAAATAAAGATATTTGTTGTTGTTGGTTTCAATTATATGCAATTCTACATTAAAAAAAAAAAAAATCCATTAAAGATATATTTCATATGTATACTATGTAAATGAGAAGAATCTGTTCTGTAGGCAAATGACGTCAAACTTGACCGACTAAACTTTGATATATAGATATTATGTATTTTGTATCGTTGTCGTTATTATATAGTACAATATAATAGTTCAGGGAAAAAAAAAATATCTATTTTATTTAACTTTTATATTTTTGGATCAAAATAAAATGAAAATAAATTTAAAATTAAGTTAGATAATCTCAAACAAAAAAAAAAAAAACAAAAAACAAACTTTCACTATCTATTTTTATTTAGAAAAACAAAATAAAACATATAAAAAAAAAATCAATATGGAGAAAGAAGAATTTAAATAAAATATGTATGTGATCCAGATAAAGGAGAATTTTCCATAAAGAATTAATTCAACTGGCAATAATAAAACTATTTTCATATACTAAATGTTTATTTTGTTTACGTAGAAAATATCAGAAACATTGTAGATTAATGAAATTCAATGACCTCATTTGTAATAAGTATATAATTTAAAGGGCTTCTGCAACAAGTTTTTGTTTTGATTAATAAAAAGGAAAATTTTCCAAGAAAATTGTAAATGTTATTTCTGTAAATGGAAAATTACATATTTTCGTATTTTCTCTCTTTTTTTTTTTTTTTTCTTTTTTTCTAAAAAAAAATAATTACGACATTTTGGTCATAAGAATAATTATTATGAAATTTTTAATAAGGACGTCATGTCATATGTGTTTTGCCATTTTTTTTTTTCAACAAAAAAAAAAACAAGTTTCTTGCCAAAAAGAAAAAAACCATATCGTCAACAAAAATTTTTAAATGTAAAATTGATAAATATTAATTTATATTTCTTGTTCAAGATTGTATATTTTTGGGTTTTTTTTTTTCTTAAATAATTTAAATACATATTACACTTTGACAAAAATTAATGACGTTATAACAATCCCGTGTGCAAATTTTTCGCTCATACATATTTTTATTTTTTTCCCCATACAGTAATTATTTAAGACGTAACATGCATGAGAATTGTGAATTTTTTTTTTTTAAGAGATAAATAAGTGTTTAAAGTCGTTTAAGTATATAGTAAAAATTAATGACGAAAATGTTTAACATATGTCAATAATATGGATTTTGAATTTTTTAAAAATAAATTTTTTTTTTCAAATAAAATTAACATATACAAAAACAAAACAAAAATCATACAATAATCACATGATTTATCTCATTGAAATATATCTATTTTTTTTTTTTTTTTTTTTTGTTACTAAGTAGTTAACCACTTACTTTAATGGTAATTTTTCATCATCTTCTGAGAATTAATTTTTCTAAGTGGACATATTCAATTTTGACTGAATTTTAAATTTTTGTGCATTTAAAAAAAAAAAAAAGTCACATGATTAATTATGAATATTTATTAAAAATTTGTTATTAACGGAATTCACGTTTTTTTAATCAATTTTTTTTTTGTTTCAAGAATTTTTAGTCATTGGAAATTTTTTTTTTTTTATGGAAAAAAAAAGTTGAATATTATCACTTTTTTTTTTCCAAATAGGTAAATTAGAAAAAATTTATTCATTAAAACGGAACAATAGATACACAAATAAACAGTTAAAAATAATTATTTCATTTTACACAGACAGATTATATAATTTCGATTATGAATATTCAAGAATATTATATACTTGTTTTCTAAAAAAAAAAATATTTTTAGAATTTAATTTTCATTATAATTGTTTCATAAAGAAATTTAATTTGTCATTAGTTTTCAAATTTTTTTTTTTTTTTTTTTGAACTTTGAAAAATTTCAATTTTTTAAATTTGATTTCTTGTTTTTGAAAAGAAAAAAAAAACAATTGAAAAACGAATTAAGTTGATTTATTTTTAACACATTGTATGAGGACTTAAACAGTTGTTTTTTGTTTTTTAGATCATAGATTTGTTAGAAATTACTAGAATAATATCGTTTTTATCACATGAAAAAGCAATCTGTAAGAAGCTCTTAGTTATAATTTACTTCCGTGCACATAAAATTCGTATACACTTTCATCTATAGTAATCCTTGGTTTTTAAAGATAACGATCAATCTAAAAGCAATATGATAATTTTTGTTTCCCGTATACAATGTGTTAAATTAGCAAAAAAAAAAAAAAAAAAAGGTTTCCTCAAAATTAAAAATTTTTAAATCACGAATATTCAACATAAAAGATACAAAAATAAAACAAACAAAAAACCATGGTGAAAGGTGAAACATAAGATAGATATCCATTTTAATTTCACGATTCATTATCATTAATTAAAAATGAAATATTCATTCATCAAATTGGTGAAAGATATGAAATAGGTATCTACTTTTTCTACACATGTATATATATTCAAAAAATCAGAAAACCTGAAATATTTTTCATCAATTTATATTTTTTCACATAGAAACACTGTTCGAAAAAATTTTTCAAAATCTAATAAAATTTATAAAATTCATATGATATATGTATGTATAGCATATATAATAGTAGTATATTTATTTTATTTTGTGCATTATTCAAAATGATATTAGCAATTTTTCTATTTGGCAGACACTTTAAATAAGATGATTCTAAATTCAGTATAGCAAAATATCTATTTATAGAATGACAACGACGGCTAGACATTATTTTTAAAATAATTTCTTTTTTTTTTTTTTTTTTTCATTTTTATTCTTCTTCTTCTTTTAGGTTTTTTTTTTCATTTTTCAACTCTAAAAATTAAAAAATTTTGCATTTTACGATTTCGAAATATGTACAAGAATTTTTTTTTATTCCGTACGGTATATTTTTTATGATTTTACACTTTTAGATAATTTTATTTTCTATCATTTTTTTTTCTTTTTAATTTTTAATAGGTGTGTTTTGCATTTGAAGAAAAAAAAACACACAGATACATTGAATGTATAAAATTAAGGTGTACGTTACAATTATATATTTGAATTTGAATGTGATTTAATGACGTAAGATTCGTTTTTATTATTTCTTGAAGTTGATGGAGAAGAGATGGAAAACTTTTATTTTTCTTTTTGAATTTTATTTTATTTTTTCTTGAAGAAAAATATGCTTGACAATTTTTATATATTTTTTTTTTCTTTTTTTTTGTCAATATAAACGATCGTATAGAAAATTTTTGCATTATTGTTGACAAATGTTATTCATCTATACAACAAACACACTTCTCATTTATTTGACAATTTTTATCATAAGATTTGAATTCATGCCAAGGATATGGGTTAATGTATGTATATAAAATAAAATCAAAGATACATATATATACAAATAAATAATGATATATTTAAAAATATACTCGACTATTATGCATTTTTAGTTACAATCACTTATTTTTTTTTCTTTGATTTTTTTTTTTTTAAATTTTTTAAGTGGAAGTACCAAACATTTGAAACATTCAAGCGAATCGTAAAAAGAAAATTCCTCTTCTTTTTAAAAGTTTCTTGATTATTTTGTTTGTTTGTTGTTTGTTTTTGTTTTGATGATAATTTATTGTTTGCAAATTTTTAGACGATTCAACATATGATGGAGTTAAGTAAATTCTTTTGTATTTATAGATATTGCTTCAGAAAAAAAAAAATTATTATTATTTTTTTTTTTTAAATTATTTTTATTATGCAACAATGAACATAAAAATAATGTCTTTCTGGTGATGATTTCATTACAAGCGAAATATTTTTGTGAAATGTAGAAATTAAAAAAAAATATATATAATATATTAATTTGATTTAAGAATATCATAATTTTAAATTCATAAATTCCTATCTTATTACATAGATACTGACTGTAGTGTCTATTTTAGATACTTGAATCATATAAAATGTCATCGTATTTGGTAGCGATTTGGCACATCACAGTGTTTGTAACGATTGACCTTTTCTCTTTTTTTGCTTCTTTCTTTACATTCTCGTCCATTCCACTTGGGGTGTACCTTTCTTTTTTTACACCTTTAATCATTTTCCAAAGATTGATATTTGATATCTTCTTATTCTTTTGCTTCTCTCTTTGCCTTCTTCCATTTCACTTGGACTCTGTTCTTCTGATTTTACATCTCCAATGAATGCCTAAAAAAACATAACCATTTATTGATATAAATTTTGTTTATTTGAACTTCAACAATTTTCTAAAAAAAAAAGCAGTTTGTCAAAAACCAATGTGTCCTTTAGTCCTAAAAGGTTACATAGGAAATTTTTCGTAATAACAATGTTTTCCTTTTCTTCATTGTAAGTTTCAAGAGTAAAACAAAAAACACCTAGCGCAAATTTGTTGCTAATCGACCTTAAACAAAAACAAACAAAATAACACGTTTTACAAATTATAAAACCACCATTATTCCGAAATTTACGTGTTTCTCATAAAATATATTTTTAGAAAATAAAGTTCAAAAATCGATTTATTTCAATTTCTAGATGGAAAAATTATGAAAATTTGCAAAATGTTTTCCATTAAATTGTGTTCATGGAAATTATATTGTATTTTTATTTTTAGACTAATTAAAAAAAATTTTATTCATAAATAATTCATTAATGTAATTCAATACACAAGTTTTTGTTTTTTTTTTTTTTTTGTTGCTTGAACAATTTTAATGTCTGATGAATAATATTTTATTGTGTTCTTTAAAAATTGATTCGTTCAATATTTCTATTCAATTTAATTACAATTTATTTCACAAAGATTGACGTCAATTCTGAAATAATATTCGAATTTATTCTCTAACAGACAGTTTACATTTTTTTCTTTTTTTTAAAATTTATTACAATTTTCTCTTTGTTTTTAGAGCAGTCACATTTAAATTACATGATTACTCTATAATTTGCTTATAATTTGCAAATTTATGATGTATAAAATGAAAACTGGTGTAGAAAATTGTCCATTAAAGAAAATTAATAACAAAAATAAAAAGAAAGTCATGAAATGATTTACAAATAAAAAAAAAAAAACATATTTAAACAAACAAAGAATTAAACATAAATGAAAATTTTATATGTAAATAAATAAAGAAATTATAATTTTGTTTAAAAATCACAAAATTTTTGTAATTGACAACAAAAGCATGCCGAAATGCTTTCAAGATGTTTTTGATTTTTGTTTTGTTTTTGTTATTTTTAACTTTTTCTCAAAATAAAATATGAATTAACAGACAAAAAAAAAAAAAAAAAAAGAGTTAATTTTATGAACTTTTTAAAAAATCGATGTTTTAAGAAATTTTTCATTGTTTATTTTTATATTTACTTACAGAGAAAATTAAAATAAAGAAAGAAAAATTTTTTTTTTAATTTTCAGAATTCCACCTATTTTTATTATTTACGTTTAATTTCCGTGAAATAATTTCAGAATTTTTGTGTTCAAAAGAAAATGTGACAAATCATTTTTTATTTTATCTATAAAAGAGAAGTATTTTTTTTTTTTTTTTTAAATAATTTCTTTCTTTTTAATTTTCTAAGAAAAAGAAAGAAAGAGAAATGCTTTCCAAATGTTAACAAGTCATTTACATACATATCTTTGCTAAAAAATAAAAGATAATGAAAATTATCATTTCATGATATCAAACATCACACTGACTCACATTAAAATTAAAAACAAAAATAAAAAAAAAATTTTATAAATTTGTTCAGATCGTTGCACTCATTTTTTTTTTTTTGTGTTTAATTTAAATTAGACGGAAAACACTCATGAGTTTTTCTGGATATGAATAAAAAAAAGTAAATAAAGTGAATAAACTGGAATTAAGAAGAAAATTAAAAATTATGAGACACACTGACGCTAATTTTGTTCTTTGTTGTCTAATGAATTTTCATTAGTAAGTTTTTCTGATTTTTAATTCAACTAAATTTCTTTCGAATAAAATATTATTTTGGATTAAATCCAATTTTTTATGCTTAACCTCAATTTAACAGGCAAATAATTGAGTATCGTCCTTATTTTGATTTTAAAATACATGTAAAAATAATGTCCTGAATTATGTGAAACGCACAACGCTAAAATGGCCTAATTTATAAATTGTTGAATTTTTATAAATAGATTTGAAAAAAAAAAACCTTATTTTTTGAATTTTTTTTTTTGAGTCAACTGAAAAGTTTAAAACTACAAAAAAAAGAATACAACCACACTTAAAGCTTGACAAATTCTTATCATTTGCCAATTTTGAAAATTTGAGCTATTTCATGTATTCAAAATCGAATGAGTGTCGTCTTGGGCCATTATAGCGCTGGACGCATCATTTTTTCTTATTTTGATTCTTGAAAAATTTCTCCAAAATAAAATTGTAGAAACATTTGTTTTTTTTTAAAAAAATTCAACAGAATTTTAATTTCAAAAATCACATGACATGATGTATGTACACCTAATTATATATTTGAACAGGTGATTTTAACTTTATGAATTGGTTAATGATTATTCAAATTTAATTATATTTTGATTAAATTTTTTTCAATGATGTTGTTGTTTTTGCATCATAAATCAAATAAATAAGAGACTATTTTGACACATATACATATAAATACATACTGAATAATATTTATTATTTTATCATTAAATTGTTTTTTTATTTTTTATTAATAATAATTATTTATTAATTATATTATTTTAGATGCTCCCAGTGATGTTATTTACATGGCATGTGGAGTTGTTATTGCGATGCTATTGGTGGGACTCATTATAGTATTAGTTGCAGTCACAATAAAGTAAGTATATATTATATTATATAAACATATACATATATAACCTACCTATAATATAATATGTAGTACATATATAAAATTACATTTTTACACACCTAATATTTTTTAATGTGACCCTTTCAAGTAGAAAAACAAAACACAATTAACATTTGAATAAGGTGCGTATTGTATTCGTTATAAAAACATCTGGTAGACAAAACAAAAAATTGTTTTAGATTTCATTCTTAGGTAAAAAAAAAAAATTAATTTTTTTTTTCCAACTTATTACATTACAATAATTGTATAACAGTTCAGTTTTCATTTAATAAAAAAATCTCAAATTTTTCTAACTTAGGTAGCTTATTATGAGTATTACCAATGTCTGACATCTAAAAAAATCAGATTACAAATTTTACAAAAAAAAAATTACGGAAACAATGGTATAAATTTCATGAAGTTTATATTTTGGTTTCATAATACAAAAAAAAAGAATAAAAAAATAATAATAATAAAAAATTAGCAAATCTTTCATTATTTTTATTTTAAAAATAATTTTAAAAATAACTGAATATATATCTATATCTATATATGAATATATCTATAGGTACTTAAGATTCTTGTATAAATTACTAATCAATTCTCATTAAATTGATAAAAATAATATACTCTTAAAACTATATATATAACGATAATTTTAATGACAAAATACAAAATTATTAATAAAATAAAATCTAAAGAGGTAGGTGTACTTGAGTTTTCCTGGTCATAAATAATCCACAATAAAAAAAAATGATGATGATGATGATGATGCAATTATAATATTAGTATATGTTTGACGTTTCATCATTTACATAATAATTATTCCGGGTCGATTTATGTGTATGTGTGATTTTCTTTTTCTTCTCTTTGTTTTTTTTTTTTTTTTTATTTGATTTTTCAATCATCCAATTAAATATGCGCTAATAAAAACGAGATTATTTTGTCATGAGAATATTACAATCTGACTATATAACATTCATTACAGATTGCTTATCAGTAAAAAAAAAAGTATCTAAGAGTGTGTATAAATTTTTTTTTTTTTTAAATTAACATTTTAACACTTAATAACGGACAAGATAATTATGAAGTATGTCTATGCAATTTAAAATTATAATTACTCGTATGTTAATGTCTGTATAGCCTTAGAGTAGATATAAATTTAGAATATATGAAGTATCTTTTTTGTTTTTTTTTTTGTATTTAGAAAATACAAGAGTATGTAAAGCTACATTTGTTCCTATTTTCAAACATAAAATACAAAAATACACGTGTAAGAATTATGGAGTATAAATATTATATTTTATACAGTGTTACTGTTACATAAAATTATTTTAGTAAATATATACACATAATCAAGAACATGCAAAATGTTAATTTGATAATGCGATTATTGATTTTTAACATGCTACTAATAAATAAATTTCTTTCTGTTTCTTTTATGTTTTGTTTATTTATAACTGTATTTTTATTACGAGTACAAGAATCTATTGAAATGTAAAATAATTTATGACTAGAGTATCTTAATAAAGAAAAATAATCTAAAAATAAAATACACGTATTTTACACAAAAGATAAAAAAGTTGTGAAAAATTGGAAATACGTTATGTATTGAAATAGAAACACCTTTAATTTAATCAGTATTCAGAATTTTTGTAATGGGAAAAACATGACACAAATCAATGCTAAATATTATTTTAGTAATTAGATTTTGTACTTTTGATAAAATAATAAAAACTATCTCAATTTCAACGAAAGACTGTTTGCTGAGAAAGAAAATCTACTCAGAGGCCTGAAGGTTCATTTGTAAATGAATTAATGCCTTTTGGAAACCCAATGCCCAGAATGAAAGATATTACTTATTAAAAAAAATATTAGAGTAGTTTCACTTTCAAATTTATTTAAAATTTTAATGTTAAAAATGTCGATTCTACAGAAAAAATACAATGTATCTCTGTGGATCACATGTAAAAGTCCCCGTAGTAAATAACAACTATTCAAATTATATTCTTCATTTAGTATTTGAGGTCAAATTTTGAATATTTTTGCAATGCATATTTTATGTTTTTTTGTTTTTAATCTTAAAAATAGTATAGATGAATTTTTCATTTCCAATTACGTGGTTTAAAACACATTCAACTAACTCTTATTTTTTTATTTATTTACATACATACATTGACTATTAATAGATGTTGTATTTTTTTGTCGTCATTTTAAATTAATGTGCTTTCGAATTTTTTTTTTTCTTAAGAAAACAAAATACGTGAATTTTTTTAAATCACACATGGAAAAAAAAAAGTGTGAAACACCTGTATATCATGAAAGACGTTTAAACAACTTTTTTCTTACGTTGAATTTTTGCGAATGAAATCATTTAAAAAAACCCCAATATTGATTGAGTTTATTTACAAATATTGCATTTAACCTTCTTATATAAAATACATATGTATGTATGTATAATTATTATTTTTCATTATCATTTTCAATATTCTCACATTATCATTCTTTACAAAAAAAAAAAATATTTCAAAATATCTTTTAATTTTTTAGCAATAAAGAACCATAAAATTTCACAAGCTTAAAAATTATTTCTATTGTATAGTGTAATATTAATTTTCATGTACATATATTTTACTGATCAGCAGATGAAATTACAACTTGGAAAAAAAAAAAAAAAACATTTATTTTCTTGGCGCCTATCATGAAAAATATCAACTCTAATAACAAAATATTATGTATCGTTAGATATTTGTATATAATATGTATATAATATCATATTTTCATGTTTAATGTAAACTTATTTTGATCTCGTTGTCAAAGGTGTGACCATGATATTTATTTAATGAAAAATAATATACAAGCATGTATGTACACACTACACACATTTCATTTTTTTTTTTTTTTTTTTTTTAAATTGTAAATCTAATCATATGAGTTTTGGTTTATTTTTTTATATTTTTTTACAATATCTAAATCTCGAATCAAGTTGCATTTTTTTTTTTTATATTATTGTTGGCATAATTACATGTACATATGTATGTACTATCAGATATGATGAGCGTGATAAATTTCGAAGAAAAATATTATGATAAAAAAAACAAATACTGAAATTTAAACACAACAAAACGATAAAAATTATTATTATTTTTTTTTTTTATTAGATTTGGAAAAATAATAAACATTTAAAAAAAATAAATTGTACTATTTAACTTAAATGACATAAGCACTAAATTCAGATACATGTAAATGCATTAAATAAGATACATATTCCATGAAATATAAAGGATATCAAGAAGTTCATGGAAAAATTGAGAATAAAAAAAAAGAAGAAAAAATTTAATATTCTTGAATTAAAGTCAATTCATTCAATTAATTTGTAGGTCGTGATCGTGAATCAACCAACGTCAAAACATTTTTTAAATAAACCATAAAGTCTGTAAATTTAAATATATTTGTTTTTTTTTTTCTCTTCTCGATCGTTAAAATTTATGTACAAAAATGTGTACCCACATGAAAGTGCTTTAATTTAAAAGAGTGTCTGAAATTGTGAAAAAATCAAGAAAAAACAGATGTATTGATGAAAAATCGAAAATTAATATATACATACTTAGTTTTTTTTTTTTTTATTGATCTGTTGTTATGGCGCTTAATCAAGTTTTTTTTAAAAAAAATTAAAACCGGGTGGCCTAATATTATGTAACAGTCAATGACTCTGTAAAAGTTCAAGTCCTCATCCCTATATAGCTCCATAATTTTTATTACCCTCAAATGAAAAAATTTTCATTATAAATAAATGATTTATGTACATTTGCATATAACATATGTATATGTATATGTTATTCACAAAGTCTCTGTCTGTCTGTTTTTTTTATTCAATATTCAAATTTAAAAAAAAAAAAAAAATCTATCTGTTAAATCTTTTTTGGGGGATTTCATTTTTCTTCATGTTACGAAATGGAAACAAGTTTTCTTTTTTTTTTCTTATTTTTTTGTTCACTTTTATTTTATTTATATTTTTTAATTGAATGAATCACCTTTGAGAAAATATCGTTACTATTTTCAGACATATGAATTACTATTTAGTAGGTGTGTTATATTTTATATAATAATCTGGAAATTATATAGATACATACTATGTATTACGGTGCCGCCACAGTTGGTTGCTGCTGCTGACTGTGAGACTCTATGTAATTGAAAATAAACACAGTCAGATAAAATGTGATTTCCATTTACAATTTTTAGCTGGAAACTAAATTTTTAATAGAAATTTTTTTTTTTTTCCTCAATATAATGATTCATTGAAAATTATATATACGACGATATAATATCTGTTGTATCTATATTTATCAAAATATATCTATTCATAGTTTTTTTTTTATATGTATATATTTTGCATAACATATCAATTGAAGCGGAACGGCCTGGTTACTAATAATTTGATGAAAGATTATTATAGATAAATTAAAGTCATTTTACACACTATAATAATAATGTATATATGTACATACGAGGTACGTACTACCTATATGTAAAGTATATATTACGAATTCAGACAGTAGATTTTACATTATTTACAAAACTGAAGGAAATGATTTTTTGTTTTTCTGAAAAAAAATTTAGTTTTATAACATAATTGTTGTTTTATTTTGAATATTTGCTTCAAGGAGTTAATAAAAATTATTTATTGTTATGTGCCATTTAATCGACATGACGGAAAATACATTTATCATATACTCGTACATGGTATACGTATACACATTGTTGTATGCATTTCATTTACATACATATAATGATAAATTATTATCAGCTATAAAATGGCTATTTATTATTAATGAATAATAAATCTCATTTATAATATTTTACTGTATATCAGTAACGAAATTTTTCTAATCAAATAATTGACCAATACAACATTGTTTTGTTTGTTTATTTAAAATTTATAAACAATTTTATGCCGCCGACAATGGAGTCTTTTAAGAGTTTTATTAAAGAATTTAAAATCGATACACATAGTTTTTTTTAATTTATATTTTTATTGAATCAGAATTGTTTTATTAATTGTTTTTTTTTTTTTTCGTTTTAAAATATAAATATTCATTAAGTGATAGAAAAACGTGATCAAAAAGAAAATCCTTGAAATTATGGAGACCATACAAATATGTTGCAATCTTAGTAGTAATTTTATTTCTTATAAGGGTGATTCTTTTAAAATCGATACATTTTTTTATTTATAAAATAATCAGATTTCAAGCTAAAATTGTGAGTTTTGTGTAATGGCTTCGATCATAAGAAAGCAAGTTTGATTTGTTTTTATTTTTCTGGTCAAAATTGAAGCGCTCAGTATTGAATACATTTTCAAAATTTTTAAATGACAAAAGTACCTTAAGCTTGTAAGTAGTTCTATATTCTATCTGTAATTACCGAAATGAATAAAAATTATGTGGTGTTAATTTCTGAAATTTGAAATTTTAAATAAGTAGAGTCACTTAGCCCACGACCATTTCTAATGGAACCCTCAATACGATTGCACTACCTCCTGAGACCCATGTCATCATTCCTGACGAAAAAAAAAAATATGTATATATTTAAATAGAGCAAACTTATACCAGTTCTACATGATCAAAAAGAAGTTAGAATAAGCAAAAACCCACTGCTTTTATATTCCATTTGGGTCACTATATAATTATAACAATTAAAACTTTTTAGGGTTAGGTCATTTTAGCGCTAAACGATTCGATTTTAACATAAAGTTTTCGAAGCTATAAAGTTCTTTTTTTTTGTTTTTTTGGATATATTAATTTGGAAAAAAAAGCCATTATTTTTAAAAATACAAAATTTTATACATTATGGATAATCAATTTTCCATAGTTAGTCTACGCTTTAATATTAATCCACAATATATAATTATAGCTATCAGCATTAAAAAATGACTTTGAAAATGATAATTTAAGGAAACAAAAAAAAAAAAAAAAAAACTTGTTTAAAAAGCAAATAATTGGTTGCTTAATTTCATTGTAATTTAATGTAATTTAAGTATTTTCACATGAAAATAATGTAAATAAATGGTTAGTCGTAATATAACACATTAATAATAATAATTTGAACTTGTTCTATTGGTCATTTTAATACGAATCAAACGTAGTACATGGTAGGACGACTTAATTACAATAATTATTATTGATTTAGAAAATTCAATATTAAGTAGTATAAAATTTTGTAAGTGCGTTTTTTTTTTCTTCTTTTTACTACAACATTTATTTTATAAAATTTTCTTTATATAAACTGTCCTTATAATAATTGTAAATTAACAACAATAACAGTATAATAGAAAAATCAAAAAATCAAAAACTACTCAAAATACGCGTGAACGTTTTTGATGGACATGCGCTTATTTTTTTTTTCTTTTTTAAATATTTTTTTTTTCTATTTTATTTATATAGAAAAATTTCTCCGTGTGTAATTTTAAATGCGGATGATTGCGGTTTCTATAATAATAAAAAAAAAAAAATTTGAATTCGTTAATAAATCATTAATAAACAACAATAACAAAAAAATTGAATTTTATATTGCGTTGTGTTATTACAATTATAGACATTTTCTTTATTCTTACATCATATTTCCATGGACTTGACTTTGACATTGGATGGTAAATTTTCTAATTAATAGCACGCAAGAAAATCATTTTTTTTTTATTTTTTTATTTATTGAATTCGAAATTCGAAATAGAATTAAATTTGTATTATATAGAAATAAATTGTAGAAAAAGAAATAACTAAAATTTTTAAAAGACATTACATTATGGCTCTACGAGGATAAAATTATTTAAAAATAAAAATTTCAACGTGTTTTATTTTTATTTTTTTAACATACGACATGTATAAAAATATTGTAAGGATACATAAAAATGTACATTTGTGTAGTATGAATCAAATACAAGGGTATTATAATAAATATAGTTTAGGTGATGAAGGACTAAAAGGAGTGTACCATTACATTTTGTATAATTTATACACAATGTACGTGAATATATTTTTATTGTAACAAAGAAAAAAAAAAAAAAACAATCATACAATAGTATATCTACATTTTTATAAGTCCAACATGCAAGGGTGGATTATTCGAAATTTTTCTTGAAAAATATAATATGAAAAAGTTTCCTTTTGTGGTGAATGAATTGAAATCTTTTAGTTATGTTTTTGCTTTATACCAAGTGAAATAATAATTATTAACGAATTTTTATTTGTTATATTACAAATATAAAAAAAAAATATGAAAAATTTCATTGGTGTAAAAAATAAAATAATGAACATAATTAAAATTCAAATAATTTCTAGAGAAATTTAGTTGTTACTAAAAAAAAAAAAAAAAAGTTGTTCTAATTAGTTTTAAATATTAGTTAAAATTGTTATATTGTTGAAAATTTATTGTTATTTAAATAAATAAAAAAAAAATTAAATTAAATTAAATTAAATTTAAGTTATGAAGTGCGACGTTTTTCGTAAATTGATGAATTTATTTGAAAATATCAATTGTTCACATATGAATTGGTAAGTTTTTTTTTTTTTTTTTTTTTTTTTCAGTTTAATATTTACGATTTAAGTTTACTTTTTTTATGTTTATAAAAAATCATCTGAAAGTATAATTATTTCTTCAAAGACAACTGAAAATAAAAATTTTAATAATTATTTTCATAGTATGCTTTTAATCCTTTTAAATTAAAATTAATTAAAAATTCAATAGAACGGTCATATGTTAATATAAAGTCGCATGTCGCACACACACATGTCGCATTCGATAACCACCGCATGGATATGAGTAAATTTTGAAAAAAAAAAAAACACCTTGAAAAAGCCTTCTCTTTTTAGAACTTTTTTTTTTTTTTGAAAATAACGTCGGAGGTCTCCATTTTTTTTTTTTGTATTTAAATTTTTATATTTCTTAATTATTATTTGTTTATTGTTGATTTCTCAAATTCCTCTTTTTCCTGGTCATACGATTTGCATCTTATTTTTTTTATTTTTTTTTTCAATTATTTTCCTCCGTTGTTTTTGTTTATTTATTGTTTATAATTTTTTATTATTCTGTGTACATATAGTATTTTTAATAATTATTTATATTTGGAATGCAGTCAAAACAAAATTTAATGAGTTTAAGCTAGAAGCAAAATATAATTATAAATAAATAGCAATTAGCATAATGTGTATCCAACATTTTTTATACGTATATGTACATATATATACATATATAATATGTACCACAAGAAAACATTTAAAAAATATCTTACGTCAAATGATGACAACAACCGCAACAACGTTATTGCATTTCAAATAAAAAATTTAAGAAGAAAAAAAAAATAACTTGTTATATCTGCTAATATCTAGATAAATTATAGGAGTAATAAAATATGCAATAATATGTGTATCTTTAATGTTTCCATAAATAACTATATTAAATTTTATTACATTATTTTCTGTAACTTTCGTTTTAAAATTTCTCCAAAATGAAGAAAAAAAAAAAAAAAGTTAACTAATTCCGAAATTATAAACGCTAAGAAGCCTAGCTTTTATGTGTTGTTGTTTTTTTTTTTTAATTTTTTTTTATGGGACTTAATTAATTTATATTGTATGAATTGTAAAACTTAAAAAGGTTTTGTTTTTATTATAAACATCCTAAAATAATAAAACAATAAATGAATTGTTATTTGTTTTTGTTTCTTAATAAATTGAATTATGAAATGAATAATAATAATAATAATTTTATAAATAGTAAATTTAATTATTTTATTTTTATCATTATTGTTTTAAAAATAACAAACACCTATAATTTATTTTTAAAATGAAAAATATGGTTTTTTTAATTTTTTTTTATTTTTTTAATTAAACATCAAAGAGGTTTTTTTCGTAATAAGTACGACTTTTAATCACACAGTTTGTTCATGTGAATTTTGTAATTAAAAAAAAAAATAAATTTAATTTAATTTAACTTTAAAAATATGAAGTAATACAATTATTTATTTATTTAAGGGGATTTTATTTTATTTCATTTTATTTTTTTATTTTTATTGAATGATAAGTACATGTAGCAAAAATTATATAAAGATAAAAAATATATCAAACTTACAAAATTCAAGAAAATTTTAAATGAAAACATCAAAATTGTTTTTGTGTAAAATCAACAAGAAAAATATTATCATAAATTTTACAAGTTAAAGTATGTATTTTAATTATCACGTCACACACATCGTAAAATGTTGAATTAATATTTCTTAATTATTGTTAAAGGATTATGAAAAAGATGGAGGACAATTACTAAATATACAAATATTCTTTGTGAATGTACTGAAACTTTCACATTTTTAATTTAGTTTTGCACTTTATCTAAAAGAACAAGATTATTGTAAAGGACAATTCTGAAGAGAACCCACTCTTCAACAAATATTCAGTTAAAAACTATCGAATTTTGGTACATATGGGAGTAAAGATACAGCTTTTCAAAAACAAAAAAAAAATGTAAAAATTCCTATACAAAATGTATTGCACACAAATGTATGAGAATATTTTGTTCTACTGATTATGATCATGAAAATTAGGCTAGTTGTGTAGAACACCCTTCAATGGAAGAATTGATAATGTTTCAAGGTCGTAGCTCATAAAAATCATGTTCAAAATGGGGCACAAAGTCAAAGTGTATATATGTATGTATCTATGTAAAATTGATGTCCTTGTAAGTCGTTTTTATCGTTACTGTTCAGTTGTACGTCTTTATAAAGAAATTTCCTTTATATTTACTCAATTTGCAGAGAATAAACAAAACACAAAAATAATTCTAGTAAAAAATTACGATATCGAAATCGAAATAATTATTTTTTGTTTTATTTATATTTAACACCTTATCAAATTTTTATTATTAATTTTTTTTTTGTCATTTCCGTAAATATAATTTTCAAGTCACATAATTAAATAGACTACCTCTATGCACAGATAAATTAATGTGTAAATTATTATGATTCAATTAAAAATAATTAATCATAAGTAGGTACTAAGTAGTTATAAAAATAGAACAAATTAAATAGATAAAAAAATATACATACATACATATATTGTTCATATAATTTTATTTAATATTAAAGATACATCAATGAATGAAGATACATATATAGCATCTGTTTGTTTTCGAATGCACAATACTTAAATTATATTGTTTGATTGAAGACAAAAAAGTCATATAAATTTATTATTATTTTATCAGAAAACAGTATTAACTAACAAATAAAATCTTTTATAAAATTTGCGTCATTTAAAAAGAAAACAAAAACAAAAACAAAAAAAGAAGCAAAAAAAAATATAACTTTCTTTTCCATATGTGAAATAATAATTCTAGTACTGACTGGTAAAATCTTCTTTAATTAAAGAAACACTTACTCGTATTTTTTCCTCTTTTTTTTATCAAGAGAAGGAAGAAGAAAAATTGTCTGATATGATATATGTACATGTAAGATGACAATGTACCTGATATCATATAAGTATATTATATTTTCATTCTATATCCACTCAATAAAAATATTGCATTTTTTTTATTACATTTGTTTTTTAAGAATTAATAATTGTAAACATGTGTATGATGTATGTTGATGAATGTGCTTATTTTTTTCTTATTCTTTGACGTAAAACATTTGTAAATATTAATAATAATAATTGTCATAACTGATCATTCTCTAAACCTTATTTTACGTTTACGGATGTTTATTAGCAAAGAAATATTTAATTCCTTCAACAGTATACTCCAATTAAAAAAATGTATTACATATTGAATATTAGAAAATTTTAATAAAATTTATCATCAGAATTTTTACTTAGAAACATATATACATACATATACATATATGAGAATCATACTTAAATGGAATTTCACTTTATTCATTTATAATAAAGCATAAAAAAAAAAATCAATTAATAATTTTCCGCATGTTTATCATTTAATTTATAATAAAGTACTAACTAGCATTAAATTTAAAAATTTTTTTGTTTTGTTTTGTCATTGTTATTTTTATAATATGTACCCACTATAAAAGTATATATTATCATTTATCATTATCACACATATTATAGTTAATAGATACATCATCACGTGATTGAATGATTTATAACAATATTAAAGCAATATAAAATTATTTAAAAAAAAAAAAAAGAAAAGGATACACATGCTCAATTAATAGAAAATGTGATGTGAAAAATTATATTCTATATGACATTTAAAATTTTAATTTGAAAGTAAAAACATGAAAAAAAAGTAACGAAAAAAAAAAAAACAAATTCGTCATAAATTTCTAATTGATGTACATTACGTATATATGTACATATTTGTCGTTACGTGAGTATGAATTAAATTTTTATTAAAATTTTTTTTTTTTTTTTCGAAAGAAACAAAAAAAAAGTAAACTGGAGAAAATTAATTTTAAATTAAAGCTCATGCATGATGGATAATATATTTGCTTTTTTATTGAAGAATCTATAAATTATAAATTTTAATTACAAAAAAAAAAAATTAAGCACATTTAATAGTTTTTGTTTTTATCTGAAATTATTAAAAATTTAAAAAATAAAACGTTTAAAAAACTTCTCGGAATGAAATTTTAAATTAAAAAAAAAAAAAAAATACATCCTGTTACTTATATGTACATTTCCAGAATAAAATCCTACAAATTACTTTTTTCCAGTTAATCAACGTATTGTTTTTTTCAATTTTATTCTATCGTATTATACTCGTATGTATTTTGTGAGGCTTTAGAGTATAATTTAAGGAAAATTATCTAAAAGTTTCTGTTAAATGATAAAATAAATTTCTATCTTTTATGACGCCAATACAAATTTTAATATTTTAAGAAAGCTATTCATTTTTGAGAAAAAAATATGAATTTCAGGACATCTTAACCTTCCTACGCTGTTTGCTTAAATTCGAAATATTTTGGGTGTAATTTGATGTTGTTTTGGGAAGTGGAACCATGTAGAACTTGCCTCTCATCTAGGGTGTTAGGAATATAAAATTGATTAAAGTCGTGTGACTTTAATTATGATCGTCTATAGAACAAATAATTTTCATCTTTGGGTCGAAATAGACCCGAACAATGTGGGAGGACTAATAACATTCTTTTTTTTTTCTTTCCTAAAACAAAAAATAAAATTGAATAAATTTCTTACGAAACTTATAAAGAGTTTCCTTTTTTTAAAATTTTAATTAAATTATAAAATATTATTATAATATTTTTTTAACATAAGTATATAATTTTCATTCTGAATCTCATACTTTGATTTGGTTGATATTCCACTTGTACTATATTTTAATTGACATACAAAATTACTTTTATTTTTCGCTTCCGTCTTTTCCTTAATATCAAATTACAATACAAATCATAGCGAGTCCAAAGTTCATGTGTGTATATTTTTTTTATCCAGGTTAGTAAATTTATGAAAATATCAACGTATAATTTTATTTTTATCACTGTTCTTTTTTTAAATTTCATAACAAATAATAAAAATAATACATATTTTGCATATAGTGAAATTGTTTATATTTAACCTTACAACCTGGTGTAACCTTAAAAAAATTTTTGGCTCGCGCTAATATCGAAATTTTGTTTACAAAAAAAAAAAAAAATTATTTATTTTTATGTATGTATATATGATATTTTCAAGCCATGTGACTATAATGAGAAGACAACCGACAGAGTAAATGATTTTTTTTAGTAATAAGTCGATGAACTGCAAATATGATGACATAAATTTTGATAAGATAATTTTTCATATATATAGAATTTTTCAATGAAAACTGAAACCATAGGGGTCGATGAACTATTAAAAATTAACATTCTAATATTCTTTAATTTGCATATTATATAGATTTTTTTTTTTTATTAAAATAATGCAAATATTCACGTGAAATTATTTTTGCCTTCCGTCATTTAAAAGTAAAGAATTATTTCAAGTTTTTTCCTTATTTTCTTTCATTGACTAATTTTTTTTTTTTTTATTATTATTTTACGTTTGATTTATTTTAATATCAATTGCGTTCAATTTAAACAAAAAAAAAAAATATGTTGTCTAGAAAATTAATATCTTTATTATGCATATTTTTCATAAAATTATATTGACTAACACATATCATCACAATATGTATTATTATGCGGCATTAAAAAAAAAATTTTATTATTGAAGTCACGTGGATAAATTGATTTTTTGATTATAGAGTTTGAAATAAAAAAAAGTACATTATTAAAAGTATCGACTAGTATGAATTCATTTTATTTACTGTTTTATTACCATTTTTTTTTCTTAATTAAATAAAACACTTGTAAAAAGGTCTGGAGCGTGTTTTAATTATTTATTTATATTTTTTTATAATTATCTGTTTAACATTTGTTCCTTACATGATTTTTAATTAAAAATTTGCAGAATCTGTTTTCATATATTGAAACTTTTTTCCATTTGCAAATTTTTTATTTATTTTTTTATTTTATTATTAAAGTTCAAATGATGACATTTAAAAATTGTTTTTTTTTTTCTTTAAAAGATTTTTATTTTCGAGAAATATAACACCTCCAACATTTGTTTTATATTACTTTTTATAGAATTGTTTGTTAAATTCGTTTTCATTTTGTATCTAACTGGAAACAATAAATCTAGAAAATTAAAATTTATGTAATTATAATAAATGTTTTGTATTGTATAATCTTATGTACGTTAAAATGTCAAAAGTTTATCACTATCCATTTCCTCTGATACATGTGTGTTTAAAAAAAAAGAGAAAAAAAAAATTTTAATATAAATATCGGGTGTTAATATTTTATTTAAAAAAAAAATTTTATTGTAAATTAATCACTAAATTACAAATCATATTTTAATTATATTTTCAGTTATTTTTATATATACATACTATATATATACTTCTTTTTTTTTGTGGTTCTAAATTCAATTCAAATACATAAATAATAAATGAAAAATTGTGGTTATAGATTCTTATCAATGAAAGTTAACTTTATTAAAAATAAAAAAAAAATAATAAAACATATTTTCATTGTAATAACATTATCGCTTAGATACAAAAATAACTTCAATTGAAAAAAAAATTATAATAATAATAAAAAAAAATAAATAAATAAAGAATAGATAATTAAAAATGTTTAAAAAACTTTCTTAAAAAAAAAAAAATTTCTTATTTTTATTTATAAATTCAGATGGCATATAATGAAACCAGAATTTTGTGCATTTGACATTAATGTATTGCCAAAATTTTAACAGGTGTCTATTCTCATATTAAAATGTTATATATGTATGTACTTAAAATAGTA
Organism: Bombylius discolor; assembly: GCA_939192795.1. Lineage (NCBI taxonomy): Eukaryota > Metazoa > Arthropoda > Insecta > Diptera > Bombyliidae > Bombylius > Bombylius discolor. The sequence goes on along the minus strand of OW584241.1, from coordinate 11,210,940 downwards.
CATGGCAATTTCATTTTGGCATTTATTCATTAATTGTTTCAAATAAATGTATATATTTTTTTTTTATGATATTGTTTCCATGATAATGATGATATGCATTAAATCAGATTAAATAAATATGTAATTATTAAATTCAATAAAGTTGCCAAAGATTGTATGATCGAAAAAATGATTTTTTTTTTACTGTTACAGAATTTAAAATCATAAAAAAAAAGAAAAGAAAATTTAGACATACATAAAAAAATATGTATAAAATGGAAAAAAAAAATTCATCTTTAAAATTCATTATCACAATTAAAAACTAGAAAATCTCTTAGAATAGAAAAATAAATATACTGTTTTGACGGAAGTAAATAAAATTTAAATTGAAAAAAATAAATCGTATTCTCATCAAAAATTATAATCAGTATTTAAATCAGATATTTTATTTTTTATTTTTCACAACAATAAGAAATTATAAACAAAATACTTCCCTTTATCATATATCTATCAACATATACATATATTATTTTTCATTGTAATAAAAATCATGTTCAACAAAAATTTTGTTTATGTTGACAATTTTATCGAAATAAAAATTATTTGTTGATAAACACGTCTTAAATTCAAGGTATAAATAAATCAACATCAACATAATAAATAAAAAAACAACCTGAACGAAAATTAATTTTTTTTATTTTTTTTTATTTTATTTTGTTACTGCGTTTTGCACTTTTTATTATTGTTTTTTATCATTAAATTCATCTATACGAATTAATTTTGCCTTTTATTTTTGTTATCAATTTCGCAATTCTTGCCCACAAAACAATGGATTTTTGATATGATTTTTTTTTTTTTTTTCATTTTTCCTATAATCAACGATTTCATTAAATAATTTTTCAAATGTGTATAATTAAATTTTTATTTTTCTCACTCTTAAATTTTTCTAGGAATTTACTGAAAATGAAAAAAAAAAAAAAATAAAAAACAATGCGATAAAAAATGTAGAAAAATAAAAATCTCTCCTAGTAGATATAGATAACGAAACAAATAAAAGTGTGCACAAAAAACAACATTTGAAATTCGGTGAATTTTCTTTTTTTAATTGTTTTCCTCATTTTAAAAATATTTTTTTCTTCTTTTTTTTTTTATTTTTTTATTTTTAAAAACATAGAATATATATTTTATTTTTAGAAGACAACAAGTTAAACGAAAAAAGATACATACAATGTTTTTTTTTTTTTCAATTTTAAATCCTTTCAAGAAAGAAAAAAATTACCACGAACAATTTTGTTTACAAAAATAAAAATTTTAAAATTGCGGTTATGTAAATTTTTCAATGTTTCAAAGTTCAAATAAAATTAAATACATATATTTGTTATTAACTTTTAATTTATTATTTTATATAAGATTTCAGGAAAAAAAACCGCAATAGATTGCATAAAATTCTTATCAAAAATCTTTGCTTCTTATTATGCGATTATTATTTTATATTGTGAATTTGTGTTTTTTTTTTAGTCTCATCTTTAAAAGGTTATTACACTCAGCCTTCGGCTTTATTATGATAAAAGCCAATAAAGCCGAATCAGAGAGATCATTAAAATAACACTCTAACAAAAAAAAATTTATCATAATTTTTTTTTCTTCTTCTTTTTTTTTTTACCTGTATAATCTCATACCGTCAAAACAATTATAATCAGCTCGAATTTCGAATATACCACAGACAATAATAAATCAAAAGAGAGGCAAAAATATATTTTTATTTTTTAATTTAAATTTCTGAATCTTGTACTTCCAAGAATTCACATTGCGAAAAAAAAAATAAATAAGAAAGACACTTTAAAAAAAAAAACCTTAAGTTTTTAATAAAATCAAAGAAGCTATCTTTTTGTATTCTTGTTTTTCAGATTTTACTTGTTGCTTTTAAAGATCTGTTGAAAAGGATGCTGAGTTACTAAGAGACAGAGTAACCCAATATTTTATATTTGCTCTATAGTTTGTTCTCTTTTTTCTTTTGTTGGTTTTCGTTTAATAAAAAAAAAATAAATAATAAAAAAAAAAAATGTTTTTCATGGTTTAAAGACACTGTCCTCAACATAAAGAATTAAAATGAAAAATAAAAATAATCAACATGAATTTAATAAAAGGTAACAAAGCAACGCGAAAAATAAAATTAAAAAACATACATACATATTCCATGTATGCGACAGGTCAATGTTATTCATATGAACTCTTCAAGGTCTATAATTGAAATAATGAGACAATGAACTATCATTTCACATAATATAAAAAGTAACATCTATTATTAAAATTGTGAAGGCCTTAAAGAGGTAGTATATACTTATGAATCAGAAAAAAAAGTTCGTTTCTAGTGTGGGTGTCATTTAATTTTCTTAATTGAAAACTGATAACGATCACATTCTATTATTTTAGCTAATTTTCACTCTAAATGAGAAAAAAAACAAATTAAATCGAATTACTTGTCACAAAAAAGAATTCACGAAATATTTGTATTATAAAAAGAAAATTTGAAAAAAAAAAGTAATTGGAAAAAATTGATTTGAAACAAATGGAGATTGCGCATTCCATTAACTAATTAAATAGTTTTTGTTTTTTTGTTGTTTGTTAATAAATTAACAACAGCAGGTGTGTCGAGTATATTATGTATATACTGTAGGTCTACTATGTATGTACATATATACATATATACGAACTATTTCTGACCAAAGGCTACAAAAGGCATCATTATAATAAATGAAATCTATTTTCTTTTATAATATTTCCTTTCAAATTTCATTTTAAGTAGAAAGCCACATAGTTTTTTGTTATTAATTAAGATTAAAAAGAAAAAATTCTTTTAAAAGATAATGAAGTCATTTTTTTTTTTGTTTTTTGTTTTTGCTAGTGAAAGCGAAAGTATTTCAATTACCCACGCTTCATTTTTAATCAAAACAATTTATTATTTGGAGCGTAAATATAAAACAATATAAAACGAAAAAAAATTGAAAATAAAATAAATGGATTAATGATAAATTTTAATAATATATAATAGACAATACGCCCTCACCACCCTCAATCATCAAGAAAATTTTATTATATTAAATAATTTCCTTGTTTAATTTTAAATACAAAAATATATATGTATATATATTTTATACTTACTATAAAAATAATCACAAATATACAATTAATTATACATACACAATGATTAAACAAACAAAAAAATAATAATAATAATAAAAAGCTACTTGAAAGCAAAGGTGATCTATAACAAATAATAAACATTTTGTTTTTGTAAATGTAGTGTAAATTGTATTTATTTTTTTTATTTATTTATTTTATTTTTTTTTTCTTGGCTAGACCAGACAACTTGTGATTTTCTTCAAGTAAAATACAATTATTATTATTTTGTTTTTTTTTTGTTTTGTTTTTTTTGTTTTTGGCAAATGTATTTTTTAAACATAAGTATCTTGCTCATTTTATACAATAATATTGAATACTAATTCACATGCAAAAAAGAAAGAAACAAAATATAATAATAATATTGGTAGATAATTAAAATTACCAAAATATTTATAAAATCATGCCAAAATTTGTATTCACTTTATGTAATAAAAGGCACAAAGAAATTTATAAAAATATATAATCTTAGTTTTTTTTTTTTTTTTAAATTTTTTTATTGCAGACAAGTACCACATTGTTTTGACTATATAAAACTTCCTATTTAAGAGATCATTTTTTTTTTCTTTCTAAATATTTTTAAGCACTCCTATTACAAAATTTAAATTGAAAAAGTTATGATGAAATGCAAAAACCAAAAAAAAAAAAAAAAAAAAATGAAATGCAAAAAATAAAAATAGAAATTAAATGGAGAAGAAAAAGTCCCAGGACAAATTCATTTATGTATTCCATACATATGTTTGTACAGACTACAGGTACACACATATGTACAAATTATATACATAGATACATATGTACATACACAGTTGCATCATATACAACCAAGTATTCTTTTAATATGTTATCTGTGATTACATTCTACGATGTTAATTAAAATAGAAAAATTTTAAAAAAAGTTTTTTTTTTTTTTTTGTGTGTTTATACACTTTAATTTAATTATAGCTCTCGTGAAATACAATTATTATAAAAATAGAACATTTTCCAATAAATAACAAATTAAAGAAAATAGAGAGAAAAGAGAAAAAAAAACGGCACTGATAAGTAATTTTATTTATAATTTTTTTTTTTTTTTTTTACTTATTTAAAAGTATAAAATCGTACAAATCAATAAAAATAAAATAAAAAAGATTATAAAAAATTCATACGGTTGGTGGTTTTTACAAAAATTCTTATATATACGAGAAAAATATTGTTAGTAAATTTTTGTTTTTTTTTTTAGTTTTTCATTTACTAATCGCATAATATATGTAATGTTATGTGTTACTCGTATGATACAATGTAATATTAATTTACTTGAAGGAATAAAATAGAAAAACCAAAACAAAAAAACACTATAAAAAACGTAACGGGATGCCATTAAAAATACGTCAAATAATATTTTTTATTATTGATATACATATATATTTTTTTTTTAATTCAATAGAGAAAAATATTTTTGTTTTTTTTCTCATACGTTTGTTATTTGAAAATTGAAAAATGACGTATTAAAATCTGCATAACAAAATAAATAAAAAATACAATTTGAAGTTTCATTAATTAAAAACATTACAGTACACATTGTATGATCTTGAGTATCTTAATAAAATAAATATAAAAAAAATACAAATTTTCAAAAACAAATCAAATTACATATAAACATGAAGAAAAACAAAAACAAAAAACAAAACAAAAGGGGGCAAATTATAATGAAAACAAATTACTTACGCATTTAATATGAAATTTATGGAAAAAAAAAAGAAAGAACAAGAAATGTGTATGTGAAAACAGATGATAAGCAGAAGAAAATTTTTTGTAATTAATATTTTTTATTTTTTTTGAATTTTTTCTTATTTTTTTTTTTCTGATACATATAATTAATGAACTTTTATTTATAAAGAAAAATAAATTAATCGTTTGTAAAAGTACATATGTACATGTATCTACTTAAATATATGACATAATAAACGTAAATTCAATTATCATTTATTTTTCTTGCGTTATTATTTTTTTTTTTTTCTTATATGTTTACTTAGACTCCTGTAGTTATCATTTTACACTACCACCACAGATGTTATCTTAAAATATTATTATGGAAAATTTTTATGAGAATTTATTATTAATCACAAATAAAATTTTCTATTTTCATATTGCATACATATTAATATTTTTTTGTTTTTTGTTTTTTGTTTTCATTAAAATCTTTTTGTTTTTTTTTTTTCTAATTTGCATAACTGTTATTTCATTTTCAATTTTTTTTATATCAATTGATCATTACAACATCAATATGCCTAACCTTAACCAGTGCATAACTTTTCATGTGCTATATAATAAATTTTAATTCAACATTTCAAAAATATACATACATATATACAAATTTATTTTGTTACCAAGCACAAGTGAACCATTAACACAGTTACAACTTTTAGAATTTATTATAATTAAATAGATATCATTCTCAATCAATCTAGATTTTTTTTTTATATATATTTTTGTTATATTTTATTGATTGATTTATAAGTGTTGAATTAAAATGGAATCGTATAAAAATGAGACCGCCCATATATTATTACATTTGTGTAAGACACACAATAGTACAACAACTTAAAAGAATTCCTTTTCTTCCACTTAATTTTGAATCGAGGTAAAATGAACTTAAGCTACTTCAAGCTACTTTAAGCTTCCGTAAATTTTTTTACGCAGTTTTGCGTGGAATGTGAGCCAAGTCTCGTTGTTACAAAACGAACATGGGAGTGTTTTTACTATGAGACTCAGACTGATGCATTAATGCAGTTTAGTTTTGACTTTTTTATGATTAGTAAGTAAGATTTTTTCTTATCTAGGTACAAATCTAAAAATTGTAGTAGTGTAGGTAAAATCTGTAGGAACATAAATAATAGAACACTGGAAAAAATAAAATATGAGTGTATAATTTTTGTTTAATATGAGAACGGAAGCAAACAAAAAAAATGACTGGTCGTATAGAAAAAAGTAAAAATACATTTACAATAGTCCCAAAAATTCCATTGAACGCACTTTTTTTAAATATCGAATACACATTTTCCTCTAAGCATAGCCTAAGCTTTTCATAAACGTAAAATAAAAATGACAAGAAGAGAAAGAAAAAAAAAAGTTAAAGCTAATATACATTCGCTCATAATAATCTTTTCTCAAACACTATATCCAAATTACCTTATTCTTTTATTTGTTTGCTTAATTTTATACCATTAAACAAAAAAAGGTTTAAAAACTAAAGTTAAAAAAAAACACATAAAATGAATTCCATAAAATAAAATAAAAATGACATTACGTGCTTTGAATTATATTTAAATAAAATAAATATTTATTTGAAGTAAATATTCTTTTTTTTTCTTCCCTAATCCTTCATAATTTTTGTATTCCTTGTAGATTTTTATTTAATTACACACTTATGCGAGTTCATTACACTTTCATGCAATGTTTTATGTAGTTGTCATGCATGTAATACATATACTCGTAGATACATCATACATGCTATATCTTTATAGATATAGCAACAATTATTTCTAGAATAAGATACTATATAATTTTAATTTTTATTAATGTTTTTTCTTTTTTTTTCAATTTATCACGACATATTCCGGAAATTTTAACTGTTCTTAAATGTAATAAAAGTTAAAAAAAACCAGAATAAGGTGTTATACTCGTAGAAACAATTAGATTTGAAAAGTAGATTTTGCTTTAGATAAGTTTTTAATGTAATAGAAAAGATACTACAGAAAACGAGTATCTAAGATAACTTTTTTTTCCTAAAAGGAATAACTTAAAAGATTACGTTAAGCTGTTTCTTTTTTCCTTTGAAAAACATCCAAACTTCAAATTAGTGTATTTACAAGAGATACTCGTATTAATTTGAAAAAAAAAAAAACCAAAAATTATAATGCCTAATAGAAACAATTTACAGTTGTCTTTCCTAAAATTGATCAAGTTACCACATAAATTTAATGTCATTTTGAGGAAAACAAAGAAATATTTCTTCTTCTTTTATAAATTTTAATAGATGCAAATATTTTAATCAATTATGTTTAATTTTTATTTAAATTTTAAAAATGACAGAAAAACAGAGAAAAATCGTTGTAGAAGAAAATCATATGAGGTATGTGCAAAATATCATATTTTTACTAAGTACGTCGATACATCGAATTTTTCAGTATGATTTTAGAATTAAGAAGATAGTCCGAAAAAAAAAAAATATCAGGATACTCAGTTTTAAACTTTCATATACAGTTTTAAATTTTCTGTATTAATTTTTTAATTGTGTTTTCTCCGATTGATATCTGTACAATAAAAAAAAAAATACTTAATTCAAAGGAGCTTAAAGCTAGTATGTTTACCTTATCAATTATTAATTTTTCATAAATTTATCAAAAGTCATAGTAGTATGATTAATAGATAAATAAATGGATATATAGACAGATAAATAAATATTAAAACACTAATTGTATGTATAAAGACCTTCTAATCAAAATTTATTTTACATTGCAATTCATCAATAATGACGTTTCAATTTTTTTTTTTTTTCCTTTATTTCAAATCAGGTAATCATCAAAACTATATCTGACTTTTTTTTTTTTTTTTTTTGTGACGTCAAATGAATTTAATTGATTATCTATTTACAAACATGAATATTTTCTAATAAATTTTCTAAAAATGACATTGAAACTGTTATGTTTATTTTGTTTACATTTTTAATTGTTGATGATTATGTATTTTATTTTTATTTTGATACAGTTAACATAAACAGTTATATACATATTTAGATTTAGGGAATATATTATTTTTATTTACTAAATTACATTCCATGTCCTTTTTAACAAAAAAAAAAAAAAAAAAATAAAAAAACCTTCTAAATTTGTAATGATAAAATTAGAATTTGTGATATGTGTAGTAAGAATGCGACAATAGCTATCATGTTATCCACATTATTCAGCAATAAAACCATGAAAGGACAATTTTATTAAAATAAGATACTACTTTCTTTATTATGGTTGTTTTTTTTTTTCAATCTTCATGAAATAAATTACAAAAGGGAAATAAATAACATGTATATAATATACGGGTATGTACAAACATGATGTATAAACTTGATATAATTAATTATTATTAGTTGACCTTTAATTTGAACAAACTTACATTACAATTTTTTTTTTTTTGTTTTTTTTTTTTTTTGGTTTACTTTATGATGAAACATGCTTTATGTTCATGTGTACATGTTTATTATAAAACTTCAGGTATAATCAATTAAAAATGTTTTTTTTTTTTTTAATTCTCATCGAATATTTAGAGTAGATATATAAACACATACACATGATCTAATTGATATCATGTTTACAATATTACGGAGGTCAAATTGTTTATTTTTAAATATACATGGGAAAATATCATATAGAATAATTTTAAAAATTTTAAAGAAAAAAGTAGCATCATTTCTTGAAAATTTCCCTTAATAAACTTAACTTAAGACAATGGAAAATTTCTCTCTGTGAATGTCACGAATTTACTTCTATTTGTTTTTTTATTTTTCTAGATTTTTTTTTCAACTTTTAAGAACGTAATTCCTTTTGTATATTTATTTACGTAAAAAATTCATTTCTCATACAAAAAACCCGTTCGGTTACACAAAAAAAAAGCATATTTTATTAAATTTTCTTATGGACAATATTTAAAAAAAAAAAACGTTTCTATTTTACATAAGGATATTACAATGATGCTGTCTAGTACTGAATCTACGTAAAAAATCATATACCATGACGTTAATATGTATATAAAATACATTATATGTATATGTATGAACATTATAAAAATTTAATATACAAAATACGTGCATTATTATTTTTGTGTTTTTTTTTTTATATTTTTTTTTTATTTGTAAACACGTAAATCGTGCAATATTATAAAATCAAGCATCTCTCTCTAGCTAGAATTTTTAATGCTTGTTGTAATAATAATTTTCTTTAACATTAACCAGACCGGAAACATTGTAAACGTTCAATTTCAGAACCTTTTTATCATCAATAATTTTCTTTCGATTTACGAAAGTAATATGAGTTTTTTTTTTTTTTTTTTGAATTATAAAAATTAGTGAGAAAAAAAAAATAATTGAAATTTTTTTTATTATGGGAATTTGTTGCACTTTTAGAAACGTGACTTTTGAAAAAAAAAAAATAATAAAAAGATTGCACAAATTTCAAATTATATAATACAACTGAAAAATAAAGAATTTTTTTTTTTTCACTTTTGAAATTCTATACATTTATTAAATTGCTGTAGATAGCAGCACACTTATTGAAAATGATATTTTATGTTTCCTTTTAAAGGGTACTCTTATGACAAACAAAAAAAAAAAGTATTTAAATTGATTTATTTTCAAAATTTATTACACATATCAGCAAAAAAAAAAAATATTGAAAATTGTTTTTTTTTTTTTCATTGTCTTTCATACTGTATGTATTATAATAGATACTTTTGTTCGTTAAATGTCTCATATTACGATATTAAAGTATGCCAAATAGAGAAGAACTTTGTTCAATATATGAAGCATTTTCAACATGACCTGGTACACTTTAATTTGATATATAATATTTTAATCATACATACATACATATATAGTATATTTTTTTAACAAACAAATGCTAAATAATTTTTCTCATGGAAATACTTGTAAGTACGAATACGAAAATTTATATCTAGTTAAATTATGAAATTACTATATGTGCATAAATCGATTATATTTCATTTAGTTGTACTCGTAAGCATATTTTTATTTGTTACGCGGCCTATGATGATAGAAAAAAAAATAATAATAAAAACCATATTAAATTGTTTAATTTTCTAATAATATTTTTCGATTCAAATTACTAACATCTAATTTGTCTTCATTATAAATAAAGTAAGAAAAAAAAAAAAACAATCAGTATATAGTTTTCTTTTCATTTTCATTTTTTTTTTTGCTTTCATAAGCACAATCTATTACAATTGAGATACTTTACATTCTATAGCATATTAAGTAGCGATTAAATTAATTACAAATTCATTTTGATAACATAGAACACCATAGTAGTTTTCTAGTGAATTATTAATTTTTTTTTAAACATCTATAAGTATTTATATACAGATGTATATATAATATTTATAATTACAGTACGTTTTAGTATGAAGGAATCAAGTTGTTTTAAAATATAATTGGAGCTTTTATTTTAAGATACAAAAATGAATAATTGTCACATGCTAAGACCACTTGTTAGATTTTCATTAAAACTTATCAGTTAAAATTACATAAGGGAATCTAAAGAATATTTGAATGATTTGTTTCAAAGTCTAAACTATAGTTAATTTTATTTTTTTTTTCTCAAATATTTTGCATATCACAATAAAAAAAATATATAAATAAATATTTTCATGGTTGCTATGTTGTCAGCAAAAAAAAATTTTTGTTATGTAGGGTGATATATCACCTATAAAAATGAATTAGTTAGACGTTTTTTTCTGAGGACTAAATTAAAATCACTCTTTTTCTAATTTTTTTTTTTTTTAAACCTTGAAAATTTCTGATAAATTAAAGCAAACAATGGTATAAAGATATCAAGGATTTTAATCACCCTTTTTTTTTCTGGTTTTTGCTGTTTTCTTTTAACAGAATCACCCTTTGAAATCACGATTATTCAGCTTTTTATTTTCAATACATTTTTTTTTTCTTTATTGTTTTTTTTTTCGTTCGTATATGTAATTGTTTAATGTATCTAAATTATTTCTTTATATTGTTGCATTTAGCAGACAGAAAAGGCCAATCCAAATATCTGCTTATAATCCAAAGTGCAATTTTTTATTTTAAAGTGGATTCAATTACAAAAGCCACGCGCTATGTAATCAGACCTTCAATTAATATTGTGTTCCATTTTATTATTATTACAACAATAATGCATATAATATGTATAAAAATATAAGTACCATGGATTTTGTGTGAATATACATACATACATCTGAAAAAAAACATTTTTTTATTAATTAATGAATGAATAATTGAAATAAAGTTGTAAAAAATTTTGTTGCAAAATAATTTTTTTTTTTTTTCAATTCGAAGGTAATTAAGTTTATCTGTTTTTTTTTTTTGTGTAAAATATACTTAATCCAAAGGTATTTAATTACAGTTAATTAAAGTTTTAATTTATTTAAAGAAATTTTGAAAAAAATTAAAAAAAAAATAAAAATGCTTGAAGACATTTCTTTGAATTTTTACATCACCACAATTATTTTTTACAGAATTTCGTATATTTGTCTAAATAATTAATTAGATATTAAAACATATCATGATCATGTCTAGAAAATTAATCAAAATTAAAATTAATTTAATTTAAAAACTTAAAAATCAAACAAATTAAATGTTCCTTTTATTTTTTAAATCTAAATTTCTTCAAGGAAAAATTCTGACGTAAAAGTAAACATGATTTCGGTAAAAGTAGTTTCAGAAGATTAATCGATAATTAATTAGGTATAATTTATTTTTTGAATATGTGTGCATAATCAAAATTTAAATTGTGCTTAATATTCTGAAATTATCATATGACATTTTAAAGGATTTTGCAAAACTTTTTAATTCTTTTTTTTAATGAAAAAAGTAGATTTAAAGTATGACTGTCACGAATCTAGGACTCATATGTATCCTTTCCACTTTGTGTATGAATTATGAATTATTTAGAGAACACTCTCGTAATTCTGATGAATTTTAGTAGTGCTTGCTTGAATGACCCCTATAGTGAGAGAGAATATTTTAAAAAAAGTACATATTTATATATTTTTGTAAATGATTAAAACTTTCCTTACCCAAAAGCTATAGTAGGGGTTTTTCATAGGAATTTTTTTTTTTTTTTTTAATTTTCCAAAACATTAACAAATCTAGAAATGCCAAAAGACTAATAAGACTCATAAAATTTACCTAGTTGGAATTTTTAAGGAAAATTATTTTCTTTGTGGTGAATTTAATTAATTAATTACTTTTTTTTTTTTTTGTATATTTAACGCACATGTGTACATTATTGTTGTGTATTTTTATTTCACATATACATATGTGTATGGTGAATACAAATATGTATGTATAAAATTTTTCTACTACTGTTGAAAAAACAAAAAAATATACCAGAATAGTATTTAATTAAGTTAAATTATATTTATGTGTATAAAATTATAAGACAATAGTGTTATGTATATGTACATATGTATGTACATATGTAATATTTTATGTAGATTCTTATATTTCAAGTTTATCAATAAAATAAAATAAAAAATACGCTGTGTAATAAAAGAATAAATTTTCGTGTTCTTGGGATTTTACGTAAATATTTATTATATTAATAATTATGTATATTATTATTTATACATATACATATGTATATATTATATTTTTTTAATCTTTATGAAATCAATCGATTTATAATTTTTCTAAGGAAATACCTACTTATATTACCTGCCTGGTATATACATACATACATACTAAAAACGTCTATATGGTTACGTATTTAAAACAACAACAATAAAAAAAAAATATTTAATGTGTGTGTTTACTTAATTTTATGTAAAAGAAAATTTAAACGAAATAGTAATAAAAATAAATATAAATAAGAAATGAAACAAGAAATCAAAAAGAAAAAAAAAATATATTTTTTTATTTTTCACTACATATGTAGGTATGTTACTATGTATGTAAGTATATTTTGTAATGTGTGCTTTTCGTTTCTCTCAATAAAAATAGTAGGTGACGAACAACGATTTCTTTTTAATTAACTTTATAATTGCCCCATCAAAATGTGGTTTTGTGATTAACTCATAATATAAAAATTATTATTGTTATTATTATTATTTTTTATATACACACAATGAAAAGCATATAAAGAAAAATATGTACATATACATATGTATCTTTGTTTATATAAATACTATATTATATACTATGTAATATCTACATATCAAGTATATGTATAAGATAAAAATAAAAAAGTGAATAAATAAAACTATATGAAAGACAAAAAACATTAACATTAAATTTTAAAATATATGTACATAGGTATATATGTTTATATAGAAAAAAAAAAAAAAAAAATTCCCGCATTGCATACCGCTTTTTTGATTGTGTTTATAACAACTCTATATATAAAGTCCATTTCGAAGCGATCATATTTCCAGTTGATCGTGTTTAATCTTCGAGTCAGAGAGTTGCAATTATAATTAATAAAAAAAAAAAAAGTATCTATTAGGAGTACATATTTGTAAAAAAATATATAAATAAAAAATTGGTATTTATTTAAATGTTTATTAATACAAAAATCTATTTATTAAAAGAAAATCAAAATATAAAAATTTGTATTTTTGTTTATTTATTTTTCTGTTTATATATAAACAAATAAAAAAATTAAAATTTTTTTTCTCACATAGTTTTCTATATAAATTCTGTGATAATCTTAAAAAGTTTTTCATTAGTTATTCAATTAATATATCTTGTAATTTTTAGTGTTGTTCTACAAAAAAAAAGTGATTGAAATTTTAAAACAAACCAACAAAAAAAAAAAAATAAAAATAAAAGAAAGTTAACGAAAAAAAAACTTAAAATTACACAAGTAAAAAAGTAAATAAATTTGTTCAAAAGAAAAAGGAATAATAATAACACAAAAACATTTACATAAATTGTCTAAAATAATTTATTTTAATTTAACTAAATTAAATTAGAAATAAATAAGGCAACTTTCATTTTATTTTTTTTTTTTCTGCTAAACAAAAAAAAAGGATACTTGCAAAACGAATTTATTTAAAAAAAATAAAATAAATAAAATAAAAGTAAACGCACAAAAAAGGCGTCAAAAATGGAAGAAGTTTTAATTTTCTTTTTTATCGAAGGGTAAGTACCTTAAAAAATTTTCAAAACTAAACAAAAAAAAAGAAACAACAAAAATGATTTTTTTTTTTAAAAAAAACATGAAATCACATTAAAAGCGTTACTAAAATAATTACAACGAAAACTTATCGCTATTTCAAAAAATTAAAACAAAAAAAAAAAACAAAAAAAAATTAAATTAACATACTGTATCATTGATTTGTAATACAAAAAAAATGTAAAAAGCGAAAAAAAAAATGTAATGATCAATTAACCTACAAAAAATACTAAAAAAAATGAAACTTTTTTTTTTTTTTGCAATTTTTTACTGTTTATATAAAAAAAGCACACAAAAAATAACGTAAGGTAGAATTGCATTTTATCAAGGTGTTTCACAAATCAGTTCAGTTCGTGTACATAATTGAAATGCACGTGTAAATATCTCAAAAATTCATGTAGAAATTCGAATTGTATTTTTTTATTGGAGTTTTTTGGTTTTTTTTTTGTTTTGTTTGCATTCCTAATTCAAAAATAATAAATTTAGCTATAGAAGGAACGAATCAGTATTGTGAGATTAATAACTTTAATTATGTAGATTGTATTTTTTTTTTTTCAATTCTTTATCCATATTATTGAGGCTAAAATATTGCATTGAAACCAATTAAATTTTTTTTTCTTATTTTTTGTAAATTTTCTATTCAATATGATACTATATTTTGAAATGTGAAATCAAATACCATACTTTAGCAAACAATTTTTTTAAAATTTATTTTGATTTTTATTTATTAATTAAAAAAAAAAAAAAGAATTATCGAAATCACGCTCTGTGCACTTCTCATGGAAAGTTTTACATTTTTTTCACGTGAAAAAAAAAATTAATTTATTAAAAAATAAATTTAAAAAAAAAAGTGCAATAAAACAACAACAAAAAAAATATATATCGAAAAGAAATTTAAAAAGAAAATGATTTAAATTTCAATTATTTTTTCTCTTTTTTTTTTGTATAAGAAAAAAAAAAGAAGAAGAAAAAATTAAAATGTTACTTCGAATGTTTAGATGGTCAATACTTAGGTAAGAAAAATTTACAAAATGAATCTGAATTTTATTTTGAATTCAAAAAGCATGAAGGATTTGTTTTTGTTTTGTATATATACTCAAAAAATTACATTATTACATATACAAATGTACTGTAAAATATAAATATTTCAATCTCACGTAATAATTATTAAATAAAACATAATAAATGAAACAGAAATTATTTAATATTTTTTCCGCATTTTTATTTTTTATTATTTATTTTTTATCTGAAAATGTTACGATTACAAAATTTTACGGGTGGTATAATTTTTTTTTTTTATACTTTTTATACTTATTTCATTTTCATTTTTTTTTTTTTCTCTTTCAAAAAAATTATTTAAAATTATGAAATATTAAAAATCGCAAAAAAAAAATAAATAAAATAAAATAAAAATAAGAATCAGAAATAGAAAAATAAATTACTGAATTTGTTCAAGTTACTTAGAAATTAAGAAGGTAATCGTTCAAATCTTAAACTTTGGAATCATTTTTTAAACACGTGATAAGAGAAGATTAAATCTTTTTTAAATATATAAATTCTATGAAAAATTTAAGTTTTTGATAATAATAATTTCACAATTGATACACTTTAAATTAGAAAAAAAAAAGTGGCAATAAAACAATTATATTTTATCAAAAAAAATAATAATCGCACGCCGTTTTGCGTTATATTCACCTTATGATAAACATCTTTTTAAGTATCAAAAATTATATGATAAAAAAAAGGAAAAAAAAGAAAGAAACAGTCATATTTTCATTTAATTGTTGTTTTATCGGATAAAATTAAATTAAAATTATCTTGTTTTCAAAAGTAATTTTTTTTTAATATGTTTTTTTTTTCTCTTCTACAACAATTGTTTCTATCTGTACGCCACTGTACCTGATAGTGATTAACTTAAAATAACAGCACACTTTTAAATAAGTATATGAAATCATTAAAGTATTAATTGTGAAATTTCTTTCAAAATACATAAAAAATATTGAATTATCTTTTTATTTGTTTGAATCGTTTTTTTTTTTCTGAGTAAAAACTTCAGATACATATTATCATATGATTTCAAATATTCCATGTGGTTCAACATGGAATTA
Organism: Bombylius discolor; assembly: GCA_939192795.1. Classification (NCBI taxonomy): domain Eukaryota; kingdom Metazoa; phylum Arthropoda; class Insecta; order Diptera; family Bombyliidae; genus Bombylius; species Bombylius discolor. The sequence goes on along the minus strand of OW584241.1, from coordinate 11,194,739 downwards.
TTAAGAATTTTTATTTTTTGTTCCATAATTTCATTTCAATTAGAAAAAGAAAAAAAAAAAGACTGCATTGAATTTTTGGTTAAAATTTAATATTTTCCACATGATTTTTTTGTTCTTCTTCCAAATGCGCAACAAGAAAACAAAAATCCCCTGTTGAGATATGAAAAAAAAAAAAAAACCCACAAGAGTACCATTATAAATTTTCGATCATAAATTTTCTTTTTTATTTTTTTTTTTAATCTTTTTCTTTGCATATCACTTTGACACGTGGAATAAATATGATATTAATAAACACATTGTTATTATGTAATAAAAAAAAATTTTCAAATAATCAATAAAAGTCAAAGATATAAAACAAAAAAAAAAAGATATGAAATTTATTGAATTTCTAAAATTTTCATTGATTGATATAAAAATTCTTTTCATAAAATCTACTTTTTTAATCGTTTAAAAAATTTTTTTTATTGCATGTATTTTTCTCAAGTAGTTTAACTACTTTATTTAATATAATTGACAATAATATATTATTTCTTGAAAACTTTTTCTATATCTTATCAATGTTTTAAATTTTCATTAGTTTATTATTCGTTAACGCTTTTGTTTTTTGAAATCTCATTCATTAATCTGTATTTAATCTTTTTACTCTTTCATTTTATTTTGCAAATTTTATATTTTTTTTAATTTTTTTTTATATATATTACATACATATATTTATTCTGACGGATACATTAAAGTGTATCGTGATCGATTAAATTGAAATTTATTAGAAATAAATTGAAAAATTTTAACAATTGATATAATAATTAAAACGTTCATAAAAATTCATAATTATTTTACAATTTAATTGAAATTCTGTTATATACCTATTTTATTTTCTATCTTTTAATGTAACATTTAAGAAGAAAAAATAAAGCAATTCGAATAAAAAAATAAATAAAACTGAAAATGTTCCGTATACCAACGTTATATTCAAAAAAGAAAAATAAATAATTAACAAAGATACTCTTTTTACATTTGAAAAGAAAAATGTTTTCTTTATTTATTTCAATTATTTTTTTTTTTCTACTTAAAAAAACATATTAATGTATATTATATACATATTACATATGTATATTGTTCATTTCTTTTATGATGGCCATGATAAATGATAAAATGCATAATTCTACATATATTATATATACATACAACACAAAGTACGTGTGTGACTTATCTTTTTAATTTATAATGCAGTTATTCTTCTCTCATTATAAATTTCTTCTTTTATACGTGTACTTTGTTCATTATTTATTTTATTTTTTTCCTTTTCTTTTTTTTTTTTACATAAATATAAAAATATACATACATATATCTATAGATACATTTTATATTACATGCCATTTATTGACAATATTTTATTATTCCAATATGTATAAAGATTTCATTTTATTTTATTATTTGTTTTACCTAAAATGAAATAAAATATTCATAAACATGCATTAAACAAAACAAAAAAAAAAAAAAAGATACATTTAATATACTTACATACACATATCTGAATATGTATGTGATTATATATTAAACAGTTATATTCACGGAAATGTACAGCAATTATTTTGTATTTTAACAAAATATCATTTTTCAAAACAACAAAAAAAATTTTATTTTTAAAAGTTTGTAACATCCTTTTTAACATTTCATTGTATCTGAATATTGAATTAAAAAAAAAAAATAATAACTCCAAAATTTGTTTTCTCATTATTCAAAAAAAGATTTTGATTGTAATCAAAAAATTTTTTTTTGCTTTTAAAAAACGTTTTTTTGTTGTTGTTGTCATATGCGATTAATTATTCGTATCTTCATTTTTCAATATTTAAAAAATTAATGATTAAATGAATTTTTTTTTTTATTTAAAAAATATTTGTTAGTTTCTGTCAGCTGATGTAACTGGAAAAAAAAAATTTAATATATAACCTTTAAAATTTGAAAGTACATTTTTAACGAGATATGAAAAAAAAATCTTTTTATTTTGTTGAGAGAATGTACATATGTGTATGTATGTATGTATATGTAGTTGAATTTTACAGGTATTAAATTTCAATAATATGAAGATTAATTTAATATCAGCTGGCGACAAAAATATGCTAAAAATAAGATAAAATTTAATAAAATCGTGTTTTTTGTTGCCTCCTTTAAAAAAAAAATAAAAATTAAAAATCAAAAAAAAAAAAAAAATTAATTTAATTTTTATGTGGAGAGTGAAATGTTTTTTATAACCGGTGTACTCATTTTTAAATTCCTGTATAATTTAGGGTGTTTAAACTACTGTAAATTTTCAATAAAATCTTTTTTTTAAAAAAAGATTTTTTTAAATTTATTATAATAATTCTTTGAAATTTTTTTATTGTACAAAAATTAATTCTAAAGATGTCAAAGGATTTTTTTCATACTTTCCGGATAAACAAGTATAAAAATCTCCCTTGGAGTTGGATGATACGCAAGTCTTTAATTATGTACTAAATGTGATCCCTGACTTATACTTAACCAATTAACCAAGAAACTCAAGCAACTCTAGGGAGACCTGTAAGTTTTCGATATACATACATGTATAAAAATTTCTTTAAAAAAAAAACTAAAGTTAAATTATACATAAACGTAGTGAAAATTTAAACAATTAAAAAAATAACATACAGTCAAAATAATACGTTTAAAGATACTTTTTATTCAATCTTAATTTGTTGTTGTTTGTTTTTTCATGTTTTTCAAAATATAATTTTGAAAATATTGATTTAAATGATGATGTTCTACAGTCTAGTCGTGTCTTTTTTATATATATAATTCAATACATTAATTACAGAGTAATTATTTAACATTAACAAAATGTACAAATATGTATATGTACATACATATGTATACCACTTTTTTTCTTTCTTCGAAAACACATATTGATAAAAAAAAAGCAAGAATATATCTAAATATTTTTTTATCATGTTCTTTGCATTTATTGACTGTTTCATTTTTTGAAAAATGTGACTTTTATGTTCTTTTGTTTTTCTTAATAAATCATAAAATAATACTTGAAACGTACTCAAAGTAATTAGTTGAAAAAAACAAAAAAACAACATAAAAATGAAAAAAAAAGAAAATTAAGTAAAATACGTCAATTTATCAATAAATTAGTGCGATATTGTTATCATTTGTACAAAAAAAAACAAAAATAAGAATAATTATATTTTAAATGTAAATAAACAAAACAAAATATGTATAATAATAATGAAATGAACTTATTACAATACATTTCTCTGCATACTAATGAGATACACATTATTTTATTTTATTTGTATTTATTTTTAATAATTATATACATACATACATAATTCATTATTGTAAAATAGAAATTATTAGAAAACAAAATAATAAAGAAATTAAAATAAAAAATTCATAGCATACATTTTATTATTTTTATTTTAAAAAAAAAATGAAAAAAAGAAAGGAGAAATGTATGTAGGAATTTCATGCAACAATAATTCTTTTAAATTATTTTAATTGACAAAAAAAAAAAAAAAAGTAGGTAGTTTTTATTCATAACCTGCTGATATACTTTATAATTATTAAAACACGCGCTTTATATATATATTTTTTTTAAAAACATGAAAAAATAAATAATGAAACTTATAACATTTGTCACACGTACATATTTCAAAGATAAACATTTTAAATTACGACAATGAATTTTCTATATACATATATCAATGAAAATTCATTTAATTTTTAATTGAAATTAAATATTAATTATATTTTTTAATTCAATTAATAATATTTCGAAGAAACATTTATATATGTATACTAATAAACCTTCTTATATATAAAAAAAAATATTATATTTAAAAAAAAGCGGATCTTTTATTTAATTTTTCATAAGCACGCACATGTTGTATAGTTTTAACAACAAAAAATAAAAAAACAAACTACCTTCAAAATATTTAAACAATTGTGTTTTTTTTTTTTCTTCCAAATATTCAATAAATATAAGATGGATAGTGACTACTATTTAATCTAAATTTGATATCTAATATTAGTTTATTAGGTTAAATTTATGTGTCTCTATATTACGTTAATTTTTTTTTTTGTCTTTAATTTTTTTTCTTATTTGTAAAATGAAAAACTTGTTCTATTTTAAAACTAAAAAAAAACTAAAAAAAAAAACAGATACTTGTAAGTAAAATACAATTTTAGTTTTAATACCGGGTTTATTGAATTCAATTTTAAATTTAGAAAATAAAATTATTATTTTTTTTTTTTTCTAAAAATTAAAATTGAAAATTTCTTTATCATTTTCATTTCACACATCATAAAATTTTCTGTATAGCTATATTTTTCTTTAAAATATCTTTAAAAAAAAAAACAACAACAAAAAAATAACAACAATAAAAAGTATAAAAATTTCATTGACTTCTCTATCAATGACATGACTTTAAATAAATCACCTTTAATTGTAATAAAGATACAAAACAATTGCAGGTGAATACACTCATTAATTTTTTATTTTTTATTTTTTTTTTTTTTTTCAATATTTTAATGATATTAAGAAAAAAAAAATACTTAAAAAAGAAAAAGATTTTCACGTATGTTTATATATATATGTGATTCACATACAACATATAACATTGTTGATGATACTATTATACTAAAATAAATCAAATAAAAATGTTTGGTTGACTTTATAGATATAAAAGAAATTAAATTAAAAAAACATAAAAGGTATCTTTCCCATGAATCATCCTTATCACCTAACATATTAAATTATAGAAAAAATTTTGATCGTTTCACACAAATTTTACGCTAATATATTTTTTTTCTAAATTTATAAAAATTCAATTATGAATCAGTATTGATAATAATAGTTGTTAATCATAAGTGGAGGAACACTTATTCTTAAAACATAAAAAGAAAAAAAAAAAAAATCAAAAACTTACTATATTTCTTTATCGTGTGTCATTTCTTTATTCATTTTTTACCACGAAAAAATCAGAAAAAAAAAATCATAAAAACATGCGGAAGGTTTTAAAATGTATCTGTCAAAATAAATATCTAGTATATATAATTCATGAAAAAAAAAAGATAAGATATTAAATTGTAAATAAAACAGAATACAATGCGTAATAGAAGTTATTCATTATTATTATGCTCTTTATTAGGTAATATTTATTATTATTATTATTTTTTTTTTTATATGCACGTATGAGTTCCATACAAATTAGATCAAATTTTTTAACAAATTCACTAATTTTTCTTACTTAAAACGACGACGTTTTTTTTTTTTAACTGAAAAAAAAAAGTTTAATTTAAAAAAAAATCTATCCTCCTTCTTATTTTACTTTTTTCTTTTTTGCTGACCCAAATAATACATTAAATAAATTTCTGAAAATCATCTTTTAAAATAGAAATCGAAATCTAACAGTTACTTTTCTAATACACCTTTTTTCCTCCACAACAAAATTAATCTCGAATGAGATTTACGAAAAAAAAAAAACAAAAAAAAAAAATAAGAACAAATTAATCTTTTCATTAGTATAATAAAATTGAATTCAGGTTAATAATGACATTGACAAAAAAGCTTTATTTCTTTTGTACTTAAGCTAAAAAAAAATATCTTCTTTTATTTTTTGCTACTAAAAAAAAAAAACTAAATGAATAAATTAAATTGGAATGAATCGTCAATCTGCTTCTTTTGAAAATCCCAATTTAATCAGAAATTTTTATTCTTAAAATTTATTTTATGTCAAATTTTTTTTTTAAATTTTGCTGTAAAGGAAGTTATCAGAATTTTAAATTTAAAAAAATTGTTTTTTTTTTTGTTTTTCTTTTATCAAATAAAAAATCGTCTTAAAAATGTAAATAAAAACTTTTTAATGAAACTTCCAAGAAACATTGGAACCAAAAACTCCAAGAAATTGTCGTTATCAATTTTTGACTTTCGTCTTTATCAACGTCATAATATTTATTTAATGTATGTATTTGTATCCATACAAAAAAACATCTTTAACAAAATTTTACTTAAGAATTATTAAGTAGGTAGGTTTCTTTATAGATTCCATATACTGTCACAATTAAGTTATGACTCACAAAACTACATTTACAAAAAAAAAAAAAATTATATACATTTTTGAATATTCCACTCACACAATAGTAAAAGCTTATTCCCGCTTCAAAAAATTATGAGAAAAGTTTTAATATTTTTATCCGTTATATAAAAAAATCATAATCGTCGTCATAGTTCGTTATTTTTTTTTTTTAATTATTTGCTTGTGGTGTTGTTTCTGCTGTTGTAAAAATTGAATTTGACCCAATAGATAAATTAAGGCCAAAGAGGGGGATTTATGGCATGGTTTTTTTTTTTAGACAACACCACAATATGTGACGACATTAAATAATAATGTTTTGGCTTTATTTCAGGCCTTTCATATGTGTTAATGTGTATAGTTTTCTGTCCATGGAAATTATTTTTAATTGTAGTATGTAATATGACATGAACTTTTTATAAAATAAAATATATACATAGCTATATGTATCTACTATCTATATAAAAAAAAAAATAAGTTTTTTATTAAAATGTATTTGTTTTGTAATTCATATGATAACGTATTGCCTCGGTCTTATCTGACATTAAAGTCTAATTATTGTAAAAGCACAAAACAAAGTATAAAATTATCGGCCCCCAAACCCAACCTAATTTAAAAAAAGAAAAAAAAAACATATGGCATACACATATACACCCACAAATGAATATACGCATACATATGTACTTAAATGTACCTATATCTGCAATTAATGCATCAGAAAGGCATAAAAAATGATACTATTACGATTTGTAAAGAGCTAATGTTAAAGCAGAGAGACAGGGAGATTATTGAGTTTCATTGAAACAAAATCACCGTAGAAAAAAAAAAAAAAGAATTTTTTTCATACAACTAAACGACTACAAGTGTGTATTTATAGAAATAGAATAAAATATAATTCCCACCAGGTGAGATTATATTTAAACCACTCTACTGCAACAGGTAAAATATTATTGTAGGTATGTGTATTTATAATATATGTACATCGATTTTAATAGGTCTTATAGGTATAGAAGAGTAGTTATTCAAATGAAAATAAAAAATTTACTTCATGAATTCCTGTTTTTTCGGTTTTATTCGCTATCGCCGCTATGGCAATGAGACAAACACAATCAAACCTTTTTTCACACGTACCTTAAACAGTTATACATATATAACTACAATAAAAATGTATAATACCGTATGAGAGTTTTCCAAATATTTTTTTTTCTTTCAACACAAACATTAGAAAAATTCACACAAGTCACAACACAATATGAATATCTATAATAAAATAAAATTTATATATTATGAAAAATCTACTCGCTCAGATACTACATCGTCATTAAATGCGGACGTTTCATTTTCGTTATTAATGACGTCACATTATTGGGGATGGTATATAAATGGGAAACATTTGCCAGCGAGACTTTCAGAAACTCTTGATATATCAAACGTGGAAGTGTTTCTTTGAATATAAAATAGAAGAATCATTTTATATTAAACGGGCAATAGAATTAAAAAAAATATATATTTGAAAAGAAAATAAAATCACTTTCTTCCTGTGAAGTGTATGTGCATTCTTAACTTACAAATAAAATATAAAAAAAACGTGCATAATATTTAAGAAAAAAATTATTTAAATAGGTATTAGAAAAGTGATTTTAGTATATTTTTTAAAAAGCTTTCAGTTATTTAAAATAAATTCTAAAAAAAAATAAATAGTAAAAAAAAAACAGTGCAAAACTTTAGTTTGGCTAGAAAAAAAAAAATAGAAGTTTAGAAAGAGTGAAAGCGAAATTAAAAAGAACATAAAATAAATAATTAAAATTTACACGAAATCAAAATCATATCAGGAAAAATGATAGCTACCCTTTAAAAGGATAGTTTAATTAGTTTTTCCTTTTTGTTGAAGAAGAAAAATAATAAACAAAATTAGGAAAAATTCTAGTCAATGAAATTTCAAAATTTCTTCTTTTGGTACAGATAATTTCAAAAAAGAAGATACTTTTTGAACTACGTTTTTTTTTTTTCATAGAAAAAAATATTACCTATTCCTTAATTGAAGTCAAAGAGTTTTTGTTAGAAGGAAAGAAAAAAAAAATAGAACATTTTGTGATACAAAATATAACAGAAAACATTTTGGTTAAAGTTCTTTGCAAAAACTAAGCGAAAAGACATTAACTAAAAGAAAATTTCATTTTATATATATATTTTCGCACTGAACTGAACTGTGATACTTATTACTTAAATCCTAATTGATATCCTTTTAAGGAATACTTAATTATTTTACTTATTTTATTTTTCAAATAAATTTTTTTACAATTAATAATTATAAATTAAAAATGGTTGGAAGTACTGGTACCTTAATGACAATGCGTCTTGTTCGCAGCAAATTACGAAAACGTGAAGAAACTTCAGTTAGTCCTGTTAATCTAGAGGCACAAACAACAACAATTACATCTCAACAACATTATAATCATAATAATAATCATCATCAGCCATCTTCAATTATTTCAACAATAACACAAACAACAATAAATAATAATGCATCAACAGAACAACAAATTGGATTCAATAATGGTGGACAACAACATCAACAACAACAAAATAATCAACCAATCGCTTATAGACAAAATCCATCAAGTGTTTGGGTATTCCCTCCATTACCACCTCAACCAAATATCTACAATTGTGCTAACCACCATGTAAGTACTTTAAAGATTCAATTTTTTATTTAATTAAATTTTTTGTTTTCACTTTATTTTAAATCAATTTAAAATATAAAAAAAAAAATAGAAAGATTGTTGGAACCATTTTTTTAAATTTATTTTCAAGTAAACTACTTTTGGTTTTTTGAAAAATTCAAAAAAAAAAAATTAATAAGCTACAATTACTGGTTTTTTTTTAAATTAAAAAAAAAATAAAAATAAACTAATTCAAGCATAAAAATGAGAAATATAAAGTACGACACAGAAAAAAAAAATTGCACAAACAATGAAAAACTCATAAGAAAAAATTTCAAAAGTAACATAAAAATGGTGAAAAAAAAAAGAGTATACAACTAATAAAAGAATACACGTTTTAAAGCTGGAAATAGCTGCTTTTAAAGAACCTTGAATTTTACAGTTGTTACAGGTAATAAACAGCTGTTCATTACAATTTAATATCTTTCTTATTAGTTAAATGTATCTATAGATATATGTATACTATGGGTACATACATACATAGTAGATATATAGCAAAAGAAGAAAAGTTGTTTTATCTTGCATTTAAAAATACAAACAAAAAGTAACTTTTAACATTTTTATTTGAATCTTTTTTTTTTTTTTTTAATTATTAACAGCATCTCAAATGATATCTAGATATTTAATAATACCATATAAATTCTTAAATATATTTATACATACGTATAGGTATAATTTTTTTTTTTTTTTAGCTTCAAAGTACAACAAAACGTATGTAGAGGTAATACAGTCAAATTCCTCTAAGTCGAATCGTCAGCTGCCATCAAAATAAGTTCGAGTTAAAGGGATTTTAGAAGAAATTCGAGTTATAGAGATTGGAAAAAAAAATTAATTTTTTTGCTAACTACATAATATAAGAAACACATACATATCTAAATATGTATAGAATTTGCTAATTTTATAGGTTGAAAAATTCAAAATATTTTTTTCTGTTTTTTTTTCTTTTCTTTTTAAACTTATTATTAATAAACTCTACATATTTAACCTTTCTTTCCACCGCTCTTGTGTCCGTTTTTCTTTAATGATGCAATTATAGTTTCTCGATCCTAAATACATACATACATATACTAAATATCGTTTAAAAGGAAATAACTATATTTTCTTTATCAATATATTGAATTATGTTTTGGACTGTGTATATTAAAAAAATTACGTATTTAAAGGATTTGCATATAACAAAAGTAAAGATTTTGTTAGAAATAAAAGGACAGGAATTCCATTATATTAGATGTAATTTATTATTTAAAAATCTTAAAAATATATTTAAATGATACATACTTGAAAATATTTATAAAATATGAAAGAGAACATTTTCTTATTTTTTTGTGTATAATAATAATATTAGAACAATAGGAAATGTGTACACAAAAATAAAATGAAATAGAAGCCCTTTTTATTTTTGTTTTACAATTTTTTGTTGTGCATAATTTCGAGTTAGAGAAATTACAGGTCTCTAGAACGTTGAAAAAAATGTTGACTTAGAGGAATTTTCGTCTTAGAGGAATTTCGACTTAGAGGATATTTTTTATATAGAAATTTGAAGGGAGCGCGAAAAAAGGCCTAAAAAATTCGAGTTAAAGGAAAATCCGAGTTATAGAGATTTCGAGTTAGAGGACTTTGACTGTATAATGTATAAGAGTAAAAATGCAGTTTTCTTGGCACCATTTTTCAATTAATTATCATAATAAATAAAATAAAAAATTTTTTTTCTTTAAATAAAGTATCTGAAATTATGTGTACATATGTTGTTACTATTGAATTGTACTAGGTACAACATTGTTATGACCTCGTCGATCAAAAAAACTATGAAGTGAATGGGAATAATGTCATGACATAGAACTAAAAAAAAAATAAATAAAAAAAAATTAGAAAGAAAAAAAAAAATGGTAAAACAACTAAAATAAACAAAATACTGACGAATTGAGGATATTACAATATAATAATTAACAATTTGTTATTATCCTAATATAAATTTAACTTACATACATACATATAATCTCAATAATAATTTATAGTACTAGCATGTTTCAGTAATTTGAAGCTGCATGCATTGTAAGTCTGCAAATTTAAAACTCACGATCCAAAAGAGAGAAGAGAAAAAAAAAGGGTAAAAATAAAAATGTAATTATTTCCTCACTTAAATGCAATACCTGACCACAGACATTAAAGTTTTAGTTAGGATATGAGTATGCAATTTAAAAAAAAAAAAAAACCACATCCTTTGAAAATATAAAATAAAAAAAGAAAGAAAGGAAGCTCATTACATGTTCTATAATAGAAAGGATTACTCAGCGTACTAAAATGCAGCCATATTTCCTTTGGGAAAAAAAACAAACAAAATCTAAAAAAGAATAAAAAAAAAAGTATTATGTATTTTCCATAAATAAAATTCATTCCGATCCAACACAATGCATTGCATTAATGAAAAGAGGAAAAGAAAAAGAAAACAAAAAAAAAAAAAAAATTAAACGAAATCGAAGTGCAACAGTAAAATGCATTAAAACACAACTGAATGCATGTTTATTAAACATTCATATAGCGTCTTATGCATGAAGAAATAAAAATCTGGTTTTTAGTTGTTCTTTCCCAGAAAAGAAAACTAATATCAGCTAACTCCAACATCTTTAGATACAAGATCCATCTTAAGTTTTTGTTTTTTTTTTCTTCTTTTTTAATTATTTTTTCAAACATTTTTTTTTTTTGGTGTGCTATTTATCGTTACTTTTCAAATGGATATGGTTGGTTTCATTAAAATAAAAAAAAAAAGAGTTCATTGTTTGAATAAAAAAGAAAAAAAAAGTGTTGGCGACCAACGACCGCCTATATTAGGTCTATGCCCTTTTTAATGAGTTCAATTCCCTTAAATTTTGTGTTTTTTGTAGCTTTTTTTCGCGCGCCCTTCTTACTTACTTGCTTACTCATAAGCAAAAATTGAGATCAATTACCCCAATTCAGTCGGCAACGAAGACTTTTTTAAACATATTATTCGTATATTGGGGTAAATAACCATCAGAACAAAACAAACAAAAAAAAACCAGAATAAGAATTACCCATCAGGGACAAAAACCAGCCAGACAGGATGAACAGGGGATAGAAAAATTTATGAGTATATTTTTTGTTTGTTTATTTTCACGTTTTTTGCTGGTATGAAATAAGGTTTCAAGATGAAGAGAAAAGTGTTAAAAAAAAAAAAAAAAAAACCAGCAGCATAAAATTAAATTGCAAACAGCTGGTAAATTAAAGAAGATATAAAATTTATTTTTAAATTTTAAACGAAAAAATGTGGTTTTCTAAAGTACAGTCAAAATGAAAAATTTAATAATAAAATTAATTTTCGAATAATTTTATATTTCTTTTATTAATTTTTTTAAGTTTAACATTTCATCGCAGACAAGGAAATTCATAAGAAACTTTCAAATGAAATTTTTTTTGAAAATAAAAAAAAGGGAGAAAAACGACAAAACAAAAAAATACTGTCCACATTTTGTAATTTCATATTATGAATAACTTATGAACACAATCACTTTAAAAAATAAAAATTAAATAACAAAAAAACAAAAAAAAAAAAACGAAAAGAAGAAGAGAAAATAAAATCAAAAAAAAAAAATACCTTCAAAGTTATGCAAGTTGCACAATTTGAATGTAAATATATTGTATTATGAATTAAATGGCGAAAAATACCTGGCCGTTTTTAAAAAGTAGTTAAGTTGCAAAATAAAACAATTAAAAAAAAAAAAGAGAAAGACTATTCTTCTCTATTTTTTCAAAGAAGAGTAAAAATAACAACAATAAAAGAAATTACCATTTCAAACAAAAACAATGAAAAAAAATTATACTTGTTTTTTTTTTCTTCCATCTAAATATCCAATCACTTTTTTTTTTTTACAAAAAAAAGTAACTATGATGATTTTAAAGCTTTATTTTTTTTTTTCCATTAAAAAAGTCTAAAGGTCCCATAAATTTTGAATACGTTCGAATATTTTGAAAATTCAACGAAACAGAAAAAATTTTTTTTCTTTTTCGAAAAAGTTTATGCTTTTTTTCGTGTCGCAATAAAAGAAAAATATATTTTTTTTTCCATTAATTATTAATAAAACAGTAAAAGAAATTCTAGAAAATGAAAAATGAAAAATGAAAAAAAAAAAAAAAAAAACAAATCAAATTCTTTTTTTAGACAGAACACATTCATGAAATAAAATTCAAGTTCAATACAAATGATTATGACCTTTAATTTCATTTTATTTGACAACGAACACATTTTTCATATGTCGTAAATATTTTTTTTTTTTACTTTTTAAATTATATTTACAATTACAAATCAATAAATTTATATTGACTATCGGAATAACAAAAAAAAAAAAAAAAAATGGAATGAAAATAAAAATTTGTAACAAAAACAATTAAATCAAGTATAACGCGTTAAACAATTGTTTTAAACGAAATGAAATAACAATAACAAAAAAAAAAATTGTAACGAATTAAATATAAAAATATTTTTTTATTTTTTAATTAAAAATAATTGCAATCAATTTGAATTGATAAATTTTAATTTTTTATAGTCAGTTAATTAATACAAAAAAAAAAAAAATAAATAAATAAAAATATGAAGTAGGAAATCGATGGCATAGTACCAGTCAATGACTATTAGAATTAATTGATTGTTGTTATATAGAAACAATTTTTAAATTTGAAAATAAAAAAAAAATTAAATAAAATAAAATAGAGACAAAAAAAAAAGTACAAAGCAAGTGCGTGAAATTATTTATTTGAAAAAAAAAAGAACAAAAAAAAAAAATTAGCACATTAATCAATAGTTTTTTGTTGTTGTTGTTATTTCAATGATATTTTAATATTAAATAAAACAACAAAAACAAAAATTACAATTTAAAAAAAAAAAAATTACTTTGGCATGACAATAAATTTAACGCCTTATTCATTAGAATTTTAAATTTAAAATAAATTTATTTGTTTTTTATCTTGGTTTTTTTTTTCTTTCTTTCTTTCTTGAAGTTAATTCAAGTTTTTTTTTTTCTTTTTTTTTTCAAATAAACTTGAAAATGCATTTTTTTTTTTCAAAAAAAAAAAAAAAAAAAAAAAAGCATATTATTCTGTACTTTGCCTTCTATCATACATTATGTACTTATATACTATTTATTTTGAATGTATGTGTGTTAATTTACAATTAAAATGAATAATTTTTATAAAATTTTATACTTGCTTTGTGACTTTGATAAAAAAAAAATTACCTACTTTTTTTTTTTTTTGTAATTATGACACGCTTTAGATATTCTTATCAAACATTATTTTGCGTGTATTTAATTTTTACAATTTTATATGAAAAAAAAAACTTATCATAATTTCATGAAATAAAGCTTTAAGTAATAAAAAAAAAATACTGTAATTGCTAAATAAAAAATGTAAAAAAAAAAAGAATAATGGAATTCTTCTTTGTGTATGTATAATCATACATATATGTACATATGTACTCTGAGCTAATAATTGAAGGTCTTAAGGGTGATTTTGAAACTGTGTATATACCTATTTATTTTACGGGTAAAAATAAACTTTTTTTTTTGTTTTTAAATTTTATTTTTAAATTTAAATTTCAACATGTTAGGTAATGAAATTTAAAAAAAAAAAAAAAAAACATTAAATATTTATTTAAATATATAGGTATTTTAGAATATAAAAATAATATATATGTATATATTGTATATTTACAAAAACAAAATGTTTCCATAACAATGAAAATTCAATAACGAATGTATGTTTTCTAAAAATAGATTGTCATTATTAAAATAGAATAAAAAATTGTATATAGGTAGATACCACATATATATTTGAAATGACTTAAAATACACAAAAATAAAATCAACAATGTATGACGATAAAAACAAAAAAAAATAGTATACATATGTGTATCTAAAAAAAAAAAAAAATATATAAAAACGTATTAAAAAATTTTTATATTGCACATTAGCAGATTAATAACGTATGTATGTATATCTTTTTCAAATATAAATAAACACACATGTGTATACATATTTAGTTATTATAAAATAAAAAAAATGATGATAAAATTATAACAGAAATAATATGTATATGTTTAACCAATAAAAAACATACAAGTTGTTCAAAAATATATAATATACAATGTCAGAAAAATATCTGAAACTTAAACGCCACCAAGCAACTGAAAAATCATGTTTAATATATGTACATACTTACATATAGTATATTCAATAATAATAACATACATACATATATGGATGAATGATAAGTTATTTTAATTTTGCTTATTAATCTTTAATTTAAAAAACGACAGAAAAAAAAAAAAGAAAAAAAAGATTGATCAATAATATACAACAAGGAGGGTCAGTGTTCATTCATTCGTTTATTCATTCGAAAGTTATTATTTTTGTCAGTTCTTTAAATTATGTTACTAAGCACAAACAACAACAACAACAACAAAAAGATTCATTTTAAAATTTTCAACAGATTTAATGTTTTCAAAAAAATAAAAAATAAATGTCAATCAACTCTCAATACAAAAAAAGAAGAATTAAAAGATGAAAAAAGTAGGAAAAAAAAAATGTCATAGTCTCAATTTTCCAGACACTTTTTTTCTTTCTTAATGGTATTTAAATTTGTATACGCTCTAAAAAGCAAATAAAATATATGTATGTGTTTTACGAATTTGAATTAAATAACGAATGAAAAAAAAAAAAAACGTAGATCTCACTCTTAAATTAGATATTAAAATAAAAATACATACTTGTAAGATATAACGTGGATTTAATTTCAAAAAGAAAAAGTAAATTAAATGACAATGATGAAATTTAAATTGAAAATTGGTATAAAAACAAAATTTAATAAACAAAATAAATAAAAAAAAAAAACCAATGTACGTATCTACATACAAACCAAACAAACATACAAACAAACAAAATTTAAAAAATCAAAGGGTTAATAATTTTTAATTAACGGTCGTATTTCAATTCAAACCACATACATGAAACGAGCAAAAATTTTGTCTTTTTCTTCTTCTTTATTTTTTTTTGTTCGAAATGTTTTATTAATTGAAAGTTAACGATCATGTTGCTCTTATTTAATTGATTATAACTTAAAAACAAAAGATTAAATGAAAAAATAACTGAAAATTTTTAAATTAAAAGCGAAAGAAGAAGATAAAAATTGGTTATAGCTTGTTTTAAGCGGTTTTATTTACCACAAACGTAAGTTTTTTTTTTGTTTTTTTTTTTTAGATAAAAGAAGAGAAAATATTGAGAAAATAAAAATGTTAAATTATCAGAGACAAATAATTTTTTACGTATCTTTTATACTGTGGTAACCAATACTTTGAAATCTTTTTCTTTGAAAACAATAAAAAACAAACAATAAAAATCAATTCAAGATACGAGAAAAATTTATAATTTCTCACAATCATTTTATTAATTTAAAAAAAAAAAAAATTTTTTTACAAATGGCATGGTAAGTTGGAATGTGACAATATCAGGGAGCTATATCTTGAAGCCTTTAAATTATTTTGTAGATGTCATCATATTTTTTTGTAAATACAATAAAAAAAAAAAAATAATAATTGGCAACACTGAAATGTACTTAGCAACACACACCACCTCGACATACAGCATCATTTAAAAGCGCGTCTGCATCATGCATGACCATTTTTTTAAAAAAAAAAAAAAAAAAAGAAAAAAGAAGTTAAATAAAAATGACTTACAAGGTTTTTTTTTTATCATACACTCGTACATATTTTATAAAATGTACTTTGTATCTACTAAAACAACATTAAAAATGTTGTAAAAGAAAAGGAAAGATATAAAAATTGTATAATATAAAAACTCTGAATAAAAAAGCCACGCTCTAAACACATGATAGACCTTTATTTTTTTTTATTTTTTTTTTTTTTATTTTTTTTTAATTTTTAAACTGCTGAAAATGTGTATTATTATTTTATATGGTGATTCCGACATCAATGAATTTAATGAATTGTTGGGTAGAAGAGATACATACATATAAATCTTATTCGTTATAACACCTGAACAGGTAAAATGAAAAAAAAAAAAAAAAAAAAAAAGTTAATAAAAATGTCTAATGTAGATTTCGTGTAGGTTATTTATTTTTGTTGTTTTTGTTATAACAACTGTTAAAAATTAAACTTCTGTGTGAAACAAAAATTCTATCTATGTAGGTACATATATTATAAATGTCAATTAATAGAGGGAAAAATTTAATATTCATAATATGAAAAAATTATATGAGTTATATGAGTACTTGTACTACCTACATATGTACATACATATGTATATTATGCCTATGTCTACATGTGTTCAAAATCATTCCGGATTCAGGTCGCCATTAAAATTATCTTTTACAAAATAAAAATCGCAACAACAAAAAAAAAAAAATGACAATTCATCATTTTGCACAAATACACATTTTGTTTTATAGATATACAAACATACACAAAAAACTAATACATATACATATATGTATGTACGTATGTTTATTTAATTTTATTTTATAATGAAACAAAAATAACGGACCTTTTATCATTTTTATTATTTTCTTACAAGAAAGTTCGTTTTCTCTTCCATGTTTTATTGTATACACCACTTTTTTTTTTCTTCTTCTTCTTTCTTTCTACTTTTAATTTTATTATAATTTTTCGATTTTTATACATTTCTGATGGAAAATTATAAACCAATACAAAAATGTATGTATATTCTGAAAGATAGTAGCCAGTACAATGACCTTAATATAAATTTGATGATAATGTGCTTGAAAAAGAGTGTGTAAAATTCGTTCGTTCAGTAATGAAAATGGTTCCAAAAATCTTTCTAAAAAAAAAAAATTATTTTTTGAAAATTTTTGAAATAATGTACAATTAAAATTTAACTGTAAAAAAATTTAAAAAAAAATTTGTTTGTATTTTACTAATTCAAATATTTTTTTTTTCTAATTTATTTTAGGACGCATTAGCACATTTGAATGATAAAAGTGGATTCAAAGGATTCCGTAAACAATTTAGTGGAAGATTTAAACGTTTGGTTGCAAAAAAATCACATGAACCAGCCCCAGCTATACCACCTGAATTGAAACCTCAGCTTAAGACAATATATGTTTACTAAAAAAAAAAAATACAAAAGAAAAAAAAAACAAAACAAAAATCAACAATTAATGTTTAATGAACAAACAGAGACATTAAAAAGAGACTATTTTTATGTAGGAATAAAAAATTTGCACAATAATTCATCAAATATGTTTCTACACATATGTATACATAAAAACATTAAAGAAGAGAAAGTACATGAGCAGAAAATGTGGAAAGGCTCTAAAACACTTTTTTTTTTTAAATATAAGAAACTAAAAAAAAAAAAAAAAAAATGAAAAAGACAAATAATGTTCAATGCAACACGAGCTTATACATATATTGTTTAGTGAATTATTAAAACAAAAAGAACTACAAAACAAAAACATGATTTTTTGTTTATCTTCTTCTTCTTCGTTTGTTTTTTGCATCATTCACAAACATCAAATTAGAAGATCCTTAACATCACCATCAAGAGAAACAAAAAAACAAATCACCTGCTTTAAAATCCTTAATACATACCACCTACAAAAAAAAAAGATAAAAAAAAAAAAAAACAAAAATTAATGAATAAATTGAAATATGTATTGCTGCACTTTATTTAAATAGAAAAAAAAGGACATCGTTTTCTCGCACCAGTCCATTCGATTTTAAGATATATATAAATATTAATTAGTTATTTAAGTTCCAAAGAGAGAATCGAAAGAATTTTATTAAATGAAAATAAGATGTAGCTTACATTTTTCATAGAAACAATCAAATCAAAAATTTAAAAAAAAAATATTTAAAAAAACCAACAAAATAACAGATTAAAAATTAATCTCAAATTTAAGTAAATTACAGAAGTTTTAGATTTGTTTATTTTTTAAGTTTGACAAACTAAAAAGATACAAGATTATCTCGTTTTTAAGATCAAAAAAAAAAAAAAAATGATCCTTTATGAAACTAAAAGAAAAAATACAGAGATAAAAAAAAACACTGTAATTTGCTTAAAATTAAATTTTAAAAATTCAAATTACATATTTCGTATAATCCTTTGTATTTTGTTTTTTAAATTAAATCCTTTGTTTTTTTTTTAAAAAAAAAATTTTATATACGAAAAAAAAAAAAAGAAACTTTCTCTTTTTTGTTTTTAATTTTTTGTGTAATTTTTTTTTTTCTCAAAAAATTTTTTTTTTGTAAACAGTAAACATGTATTTCTTAAAAAAAAAAGAAAAAAAGTAAACAAAAGTATAAAAAAGACTGAGATGTAAGCAAAAAAAAAAAAAATAATAATTGAAGAATAAATCGGGGCAGTACCTAATTTTATTTGAAACGAGAAGAAATTCGCATATATAATTTTTCTAAATTATTTTTTTTAAATTAGAAAGAAACAAAAATAAAATAAAAATTAAATTTAAATAACAGATTCATCATAACGGTATTATATATTTATGTATACTTCTCTCTTAATTACACATAGAAAGAAAATAATATATATATAGGACTAATTTACTGAAAGTTAAAAATCATGTTAACTAAAAAAATAAAAAATAAAAAAAACACAAAAAAAAAAAAAAAATGAGTAACTAAATTCCACTAATAAGCATTATAAAATTTTTATTTAAAAACGAAAAAAAATAATTATTTTTATTAATTAAATTAATGATCATTTTAATGTTTAATTTTTATTATCTCCTTAATTTTCATTTTAATTATTTATATTTTTTTTATTTTGCTTATAGTGTTTAGGTTTTATGTGAAAAAAAAAAAAAAAACAATTCCAAAATAGCAAAACAAAAATAAAAAATAAATAAATAAATACATCCTTATGTTAATTATCCTAATAATACAAAATAAATGTATTTGTCAATTAATTTTCCTCTTTTAAATTTAATTAATGCATTTCCCTTTCTTCTTTTTTTTTTTTCCTTTTTTTCTAAATAACAATAAAAGTAATTTGCTGTTTTGTAATGATTTCTTGACGCAATAAAATATTTTGAAAACACAACGAATATTTGAAAGTAAAAAATAATAATAATTGTAATAGAATTGTAATAATTTTTGATTTTATTTTAATTATTTTATATTTTCTTTATTTCCATTAAAACCATTTGAATAAAAGAATTATGAAAAATGTAAAGAAGACGTATGGTTGTAAAAAAAATAGCAGAGAAACAAGTTTCTACGATAATTTATTGAAAAAAATAATGTAAAAAATCAAATATTGATGAATTTTTTTTTTTTTTTAATTAAATACAAAAAGTCACAATAATTTTTAACGAGAAATAATTACATAATTATAAAAATTTAAAAATACAAAAAAATAAAAAATAAAAAACGCACTATCTAAAGTTGTGTTACTTTGTAAAAAGAAAAAAAAAAAAATTAGCAGTCAATTTGAAAAAAAAAAAAATCCCAACTAAAGTCATATCCTAAATATTCTAAATTAAATTTGATTTTGCTTTTGTCAATAATATATAATAATAATTATCACATATCAAATATATTTATTTATTTGTAATTTAAATAAAAAAAAAAAATTAAAAATTATTTGAAAATAAACAAAATGTAATTGAAAAAGGATTTTATAGAAAATGTGAAGAATTAAATATTAAAAATCATGTTTTTTGAAAATGTTTATACGCTAAAAAATCACAAGTTATGATTGATTAGGTTCAAAATATGTTAATGAAAAATTTACAAAAAAAAAAAACAAAAACAAAACTAAAAAATAATGAATACATTAATTAGAAAAAAAAAAAAATTATAATTTAATTAATAATATTGATGATGATTCACTCACATTGAGTGTGAATAGAAAAAAAAAAAAAAAAGGATATTATGTCATAGAGAAAGATAAAAATAAAAAAAAAAAATTTATTTTATTGTAAAAAGAAATACAAATTTAAAATTAAAAATAAAATTTGATCTTTATTTAAAAGAAAAATGTTTTTTTATTATTTTATATACATATTTGTTTTTATTGTTTTGGAATGAAAGCAAAAAAAAAAAAAAAAATGAAAATGATAAATCATAAAAAATTAAAATTACAATGATAAAAAAAATAAAAGAAATAATTGATTACAAAGAAAGTACAATAGAAATTATTTTATTCGAAATTTTTTATTATTTTTTTGTTGTTGTTATTGCTATTGTTTTATTGTTTTTTTTTGGATATAATTAGTCTTTGTTCTGAGTAAACAGAAAAAAATAAGTCAAAATAAAAAATAATTGAGAATAGAATGTGTAATGAATGCATTAGTTTTTTTATTTTTTTTAAAAAAATATATATTTTTATTGTTGTAATTTAAACGTATTATTTTTTTTTTTGCGTTTTATTATGGCTGTTGTATTTATAACTGTGAAAAGTTTTAAATATTTTATTATTTTCTTTTTATTGTAAAAAATTGAATTGCTTTTATACTTTATTATAATATTTTATTGTCTGCTCTAATTATGTGTAAATTAATAAAGGAAAACAAAGTGAACTAGAAGAGAAAAAATAAAAACGAAATTGTAAAACTAAAACAGACAACAAGAGAGAAAAAAAAAATGATATTTCCTTTTTAAGTACTACTATTTTATTTATTAAGTATATTTGTATTCCAAGCGATGCAGTATTTTATTTTACTTTTTTTTTTTTTGTTTGTTTGTTTGTTGTTTTAATTTAAATTTTTCTTTTAGTTTCATTAACTTAATTTTCTCATAAATTGAAAATAAAAGAAAATAAAGACAAATTTTAAAAGACAAATTAAAAATAATTGTTTTATTTATTTTTTTTAAAATTATTAATCTTTAAATGTTCTAAATGTAGAACAATTCTTTCAAAAACAATAAATTTTCAATATTATATGTTGTATTTTATAATTTTTGTTCTGTGTAAAACTGAATGGTAATTAGGAGTTCATCTTACTACCTATTTGCAATTAATAAATTTTAATTGACATTTTTCAGGAGAAAACTAAACCTTTTCCTCAGAAAAAAAAACCTCCTAAATAAGAAGATTCTGAATTTTTAAAAATTAGACAGGTAAGCACCATCTGGAATTTGTGGTATGCTATGAAAAAATCTACTCTCTAAAAGTTTCTGTATTGTCGAAAATCGAAATTAATGATTTCAGTATTTGTTAATTTTTTAAATGTCTATGATAAATAAAGCTTTAAAGCTAAAATTTCAGTAATAATGCCATTAATTTCAAATAGATTTCGCCACATATCGTTTGAGTTTTTAATTTAACGAAAATGATACAAGATTTGAATATTTAAATTTTAACAATATTGTTTTTTGAATAATTTTTTTCAGATTTGAAACTGTTATTATTCGACACAAAGTAAATTTTTATTCAAAAAGTACTTTTTCACATTTTTTTTAGCTGGAAATGATCTCAAAATGAAGCTGAGGATCTCTGCTTTTTATCCATGTATGATTTTTGAAAAAAGAATATGAAATCTACCATGTATGTTTAAGATATATTTTTCTAGTTTTTAAAAGTAGAAGTTGTGAGATTTTTATATATCATCGTAAAATCCAGCTAAATTAAAAAAGAAATTTCAGATCGATTTTTGAGAAAAATGTCTTATCGAATTTTTGGATCAAATATTTTTTTGTTTAGAAATGAGTTGAATGGGTACTTTTTTTTAATAGTAGATTTGAATCTAATAAATTCGAAGAAAATATCCCTTTTTCAGTAATTCAATTACAAGTTATGAAAAATTTTCCACGTCTATTTTTAAATTTTTGATACAATTTGAAATTCTGTACCGTTGGATCTTTGAAAATGATGACTGTATTTTCGATGAATACATCATAAATAAAAGATACTTCCAATAGAAAACTCAATTTTAATTCACGAGTATCCAAATCGGAAGTTTCTATTATGTTATAATGTGACATCCTATTTGGTAAAAATTTTTTTTCATAACTTATGGAGTGGAATGAAAATGATATTTTCTCCGAATTTGTTAGATTTAAATCTATAAAAAAATAAAAAATACCCATTCTGCTCATTTCTAATGGATTAATCTGAATTCTAGACAGGTATGTTATAGAATAAAATATATTAAGAAATTTACGTATTGTGGAAATTCGAAATTATTAATTTCAGTATTTTTGTTAATTTTTTAAATGTCTATAATAAATAAAGCTTTTAAGCCAAAATTTCAGCAATAATGCCATTCATTTCAAATAGATTTCGCCACTTATCGTTTAAATTTTAGAAATTGTTTGTTGTAAAATAAAATTAAATATTCAATTATTTTTTTTTTTTCAAAATAATTTTCTGTGATATCATATATTTTAATATCATAATAAAAATTTTCAATAGAAAGTAGAAAACTTCTTCGAAAATCATTACAAAAGTTGAACATGGTATTTTTATTTTAAAAAAAAAAAAAAAAAAAACATTACATTTAAAATTTTCATAGTGAAAATTATTGTTCATTAGTGAGAAGAACTAAAAAAAAATTCAGTGTAAACAAAAATCACTTAATTAAATAATTTCTGATTTCAATGTATTGTTTTTTTTTTTTTTCATAATTCCCTTTGATCAAATGATTTAATTGCTTTGGCGCCGAGAAATCA
Source organism: Bombylius discolor (assembly GCA_939192795.1). Lineage (NCBI taxonomy): Eukaryota > Metazoa > Arthropoda > Insecta > Diptera > Bombyliidae > Bombylius > Bombylius discolor. Next base: position 11,171,244 of record OW584241.1, on the reverse strand, counting down.
ATTTCAAAATAAAAAATTAATTTGAAAAATTTTATTTAAATCATAGAAGAAAAATAAGAAGAAAAAATTATATTGAAGTTGAAAATTTTTGAAATAAAAATTTTGTAGTCACAAAAAAAAAAAAAAAATCAAGAACTTTTCACTATTTTAAAATTATACCATGAAATATTTGAAATCTTTTCTATCGTTTAAATTCGAGAACTTGTATGAATTTCAATTGAATTGCGTGATAGTACAGGTTTATGGCATTTTTCAAATTAAAAACCTGCTTTTATTTTACAAAATATCCTTCAGTTTTCAAAAACGTGCATCTTTATATGCCTATCAAGAAAAAAACTACGATTTTCTATTCTAATCTAAAACTGTATCTTTTTCCAAAAACTATTTCAATTTTTCTTCAATTTCTGTCACCTAATTACATAAATACATATATTTCTTTTAAATCAAAATAACGAACTAAACAATTTTCAAATATTTTATTAAAAGGGCGGTGATTTTATCCATTATTTAGCTAGACCAATCTTTTTACAGATTTTCATTTCATAAGAACCGCCCCCATTTATTTTCACAATGATATATAATAATAATGAAAGATATTCTCTTCATCTTTAAATTCACATACCAATGAAAATGTAACAAACCTATGAAAATTTAACCACAAATTTTGTTACATTTCAACTGAAGATTTTCCACGTTTGCGTATATATATAAAAAAAATATATATCTTTAAATCGATATTTTAGCTACATCATAAAGAGAATATTTCATATTATGTCAGATATCAGATTTTCTGATTAGTAAATGATTGCATCAGTGAAGTTCAACGAAATTAAAAAACAAAGAAAGAAAAAAATATCAATTTTTCATGTAATTAAATAATTTCTAATTAATTTGAAAGATTTTTGAAAAAAAAAAATAAAATAAAAGTCAATAAAAAATAATCATTAACGATGATGCCGAATGGTTTAAGTGCAATAACAAGTGCAGCTGATTGTACAAGTACGAGCGGTAGTGAAACAGGAAGAAAATTTATTGAAAAAAGTGATAAAATTGTTACAAGTGCTTTGTCAAATCCAAGAGTTCCAAAATGTGCTAGATGTCGTAATCATGGAATTATTTCTGGACTTCGTGGTCATAAAAAACTTTGTGCATATCGAAATTGTCGATGTCCAAAATGTGAATTAATTCTTGAAAGACAAAGAATTATGGCAGCTCAGGTTTGTATTTTTACTTTTAATTTATTATATGGTCGAAAATTTAATTGGAAAAATTATGCAACAAATAACAAAGTCCTTTTCACGTCTATAATAGTTTCTCAAGGGCGCAATTTTAAAAATAAAAATTTTACCAAAAAAATTAATTTTGATGACTTCAAAGTTATTTGACGAAAGTTTAAAAATTTCAGTCACATTATAAAATTGTTTAATAGAGAAAACTCTAGAATGTCGTATGGTCACTCTAGAGTCCTAAAAGCCAGAATTTTATTTGAGTTTTAGGTACATAAGGATGAAAGAAGAGAAAATGCATTATCTTCTATCATAAAATTTTCAAAATCGATTCAAGCTGAAATGTGTAATTTTTCACAGATTTCAATAAGAATTTAAAAATCTTAATCTGATTTTATTCAGGTATTGAAGAGACACTTGCTAAATAAATTTTTCTTAAATGAAGTATTTTCAATAAAAAAATACCGTTCCACTTCCCTTAAATTACATCTTATTTCATATTTTCAAATTTGATTTTTTTTTTCGAGAACTGTAATGAACTGTTCCAACATTAAATGCCTCAATGTACATATTGTTTTACATTATTTTTTTTTTTATAGTAAATACATATTGTTAAAGTTTGTCTTTTATATCAATTTCTTATCCTACAATTCTACACATCCAACCCATACTCGATATATATTATATTAATCTTTATTCAGCAATGAAATTAGATCTAATACAAACATTTCGAAAGGATAAATGAATATAAACTACATTTATTCTATCATCATTTATATCAACAGTATATATCATGATTTTTATCTTATACAGGATAAGATCAAATAAAATACTTATTTTCATGTTTAATTCAATTTATCATTTTTTTTTTTTTTTTGTTGTTGTCTTCTCTCCTCCTACACAACCTACTTCAGATTTATTTTATACATATCCGGGAGATATAATAGGAAATTTGATAATCTACCACAAATGTAAACAATGTCGATTTTCTTGTAAAATTGAATTTTAGAAAAAAATTGCCTTTATTTGGACAATGGTTTTTCGTTTTGAATGATGATTAACACTTGAGCAAATAATGAATTTGATCTGATTATTATATCCTGTACATATATAAGTTTGTCAAAAAGACAAATACATATATGGTTTATAATGAAAAAAAAAAAAAAGGAAAAAAAATAAACTACGTACACGTAACACGTACTAGAACGCCTTTAGGTTATTGATACAATCAATTTAGAAAAATCTTTTTCACTGTTTATTGTTTTTTTTTTTTAATATTATTTTTTTTTCATTTAATATTCGGTAGTGCATGTAAGACAAAGTAGATATTTACTTTTTTTTTTTTTCCGTAATTTTTCATCATACATATTTGTAATTTTTATGTTACGAGTAAAATAGAAAAATCGTATTGTGTAAATCAAAAGTTTTGTATGAATTTTTTTTTGTTTTTTTTTGTTTTCAAAATATCATGTAGTAGGTGAGAAAGGATATTTTATTTAAGAAAAAATTAGTCCTAACAGAGTACAGATTTAAATTTACCGGAAGGAAATTCTTTATAAACAATCATTGACTATTTTTATTGATATTTCGTCATAAAGTTAAAAGCGCAAGAAAATGAAGAAAAAAAGGAGAAAATTTAACTTTTTTTTTTTTTTTTTTTTTTTTTTTGAATTGCATGATAACAAAAATTAATTTCTACCCCAAATTGTTCTCATTTAAATGACTAGTTGATTGAATTTGGATATGACACAGGATTTTAAATGCTACAGGTGACTCCTAATTGGGTCTTCGAAAGATTTCGAAAACCGGCACGTCAATCAACTAACCATAGATGACCCCAAAATCCGTTGTAGATTGTAGCGTTCTTAATTATGATAATGATGATAGAATTTCAAATATATTTTAAATTGCATGTTTATTTTGGTTTTAATAAAATTCATTGAAAACTGTACTTACCAATTTTATAATTTCAAAATATTCATCAACACTTATCATCGGAAACTCATTCGATATTTAAAAAACCTTCAAGAAGCACAGATAATCTGAAAATTAAAACATAATTTAGTTGAAAAAAAGGAATAAAATTAAAGTTGAATTTAAATTAATTGAAATTTTTCAGAGGGTATGACTTGATTCATCTTATCATTAACAAAAGAAATCTTGAAAATAGTTACTTTTAGGATATAGGTAGTATATAGGAAGTTTTGACATACTTAAACTTGAAGATACACTTTTTTTATAAAACTAAAAAAATTCCATTAAATTCCCCTTAACTTTTTTCGTGTAATAAGTTTTTTTGTTTGTTTTGTTTTTTAAAAAGTGTGTTTTAAAGCGGCAAACAAAAAAAAAACATTTAGTATTTGTTTTTTTAACTAAACGTGCAAAACCACTTTTAAAAATTATTTTTATAATATCTAATTTTCAGTAAAAATATCGAATTTCATCAGCGTTACTGTACATATAACTATAAAAATAATAATGCACTTCATATTCATAATTATATAAATATAATGCCATATGGTGTTTATCAAATATATGTATAATTTTAATTTTTAATTTAGTTACACAAAAATGTATTTCTTCAAAATAGATATCAATTAAAATTAATAGGAAATATATTTTCTAGTATTATGTCAAAACATAGTACTGTTTTCGTTCTAAACTGATGTTATGTGAAAAACAAAAAAACTAGCTTTTAAAAATTCAACATATATATTTTTTTTTTTTAAATAAAAAAATGCTTACTTTTCACTTGAACTTATAATAGGTTGCTCTGAAACGACAACAAGCTGTTGAAGATGCTATTGCATTACGTTTAGCATCAAATGAAACTGGTGCACAATTGGAATCATTACCTCCTGGAAAAATTTTTGGAATGAATGTAACAGAACCATGTAATAGTCCACGACCACCATCTTCTATTTCACCAGCAATATCAGAAAAAGAATCTGTTCAATCGACTAATAATGGTTTGATATTTGTTTTTTTTTTCATTTAAATATTTCCTCTTACATACATACATATATCCCTATTAATCCCTTTTAATGTATAAATCTATCAATTTCATTTGATATTATTTAATAGATTCATCGAATTCATCTGCAACACAAGTTTCTCAGAGTGCAATCGATATGCTTGCACAATTGTTTCCTCATCGTAAAAGATCTGTATTAGAATTGGTTTTAAAACGTTGCGATCTTGATTTGTTACGAGCAATTGAACAGTGCAGTCCCCAACCGAGTGCTTTTCGACCACCAACAACGCAGGTAAATAAACAAAAAAAAAAAAAATTAAAAAAATAAACAAAACAATCGTTTTAAATTTCCTATATTAATATCACATTAGAAAAAAAAAACAAATTTTTTTAAATGATAAAATTAGGTACAATATGTTTTCTAGTAAATAATATTATGCTAATTTTAAATAGAAATGTATACCAAAACGTTTTCGGTAAATTATAAAAGAGAAAAGTAATTTGAAAAACAAGAATTTTGATTTGTATATAGTGATGAAGATCTGTTTATTTAATTTGAATGACACTAGTAAAACAAAATCTAAAAGAAATTCCATTAAGAAATAATGGAATTAATTCATTTAAAAGGGTTCCGTATGGTGTAATAAATTTGTTATTATTTCATTGTGTGTACATTTTTTATGTAAATAAAAAAAAAATACATAATTTCAATTTAAAATATGAATTTGAAATTTATGATTTTTGTTTTTAATATTTTTCAGATTACAACACCTCCTTCAACATCAATAAATCAACCACTTACACAACCACATTATACATCTTTAATAGCATATCCTAAATGGCTTTTACCAATGTCAATTCCTGTTACAATGGGTCATCTTCCAAATTTGGCACCACGTTGTACATTACCAAATTGTCCTTGTATGGATGCTTATCATATTAATTAACTGTTTTAATAGCAGTTATTAAACTTAAAATGAAACAAAAAATGTATTGTGTTGAAATTTAGCTTTGGATAATTTTGAATTAGGTTTTTTTTTTTTTGTGCAATAATTTCAATATTATGCTTCTTTAAATATTTATAAATAAAAATTGCATAGAAAAATGCAAATAAAAATTGTTTTTATTAAGTATATTGAATAATTTCACGTATGCTTTTAATTTTCAGATGTCTTATACTTGTTAGATATCATAGTCGAATCAATTCGCGTTTGTCGAACAGTGACATCGCTACCGAGGTTTTTTGCCAAAAGGAAATATCAAGATCATGTCGATTTTGATTTTTCCTTGTGCATTGTTCGTTAAACGCTGATAATGTCGATTAAATAGAATGATTTTTTTTTACTGACATTCATCGTTAGACAATATTTGACGTATAATTTCGATTAGAAGAAAGTACTTTGAAAAATATAAAGATTGACGTCTTTCAAATAAGATTGGCTTCAGCTAATGACACATTCCTTTATGATTTATATTGTAGTTAAAAGTTCTAGTAGGTTTTGACTTATGAATATCAAATTCTTAACTTTTATTTAAAATTGAATAAGTTGATTATTAAAAAATTCTAAAATATATTATGTATATTTTTATTGTTATATTTCTCAAATTTATTTATTTGAATTTTTATTTGAAAATAGCAAATTGTGATGATCAGTTAAGAATATATGGAGGAGAAGATGCAAAAATTGGTCAATTTCCTTCACAAGTAAATATTATAAAAGCCATATAAACCATTATCAGCAAGTTTTCAATGTTTTTATTTTCAATAATTTTTAAATATATACATATACATATAGTATATTCCAATACCAATGGTTTTTTTTAATTTTTTTATTTTTTTTTCAAAATAGGTGTTAATTGCAGTTGAATATCAAAATATGATACATCTGTGTGGAGGATCAATAATCCAAGAAAGATTTGTACTTACTGCTGGCCATTGTGTTGAACATATGGAAGTTGATAAGGTATTATGTATTTCTAAAATCTAAAATAAATTCAAAATAATACTGGAAATTTATGAAAATTTTTAGATTATTGTTTATGGATGTGATGTTAAATATCAAAATCAATCGGAACATCTTCAAATTAAGAGAGCCAATAAAATATGCATACATCCTGATTATAAACTCCAACTAATTGAAGACAATGCCAACATAAAAAATGATATTGCAATTTTACGTGTATGTAATTTGAAATATGTTTAATTTTTTTTTTTTTTTTATACATTTTATACCAAAATAACATTAATAATACATTATGTGTATTTCATATGTTAATTTAGTTGAAAGACGGATTTGTTACTTCGAAACACTGCAAACCTATAGAGATCGCAAAAAAAGATTCACCAATAAATACAGAGTGTGCCATTACAGGATGGGGAGATCTCGGCGATGTTGAGGTATGACAATTAAAAAAAAAAATTATCTTCAAGAATTTCTTGTTTTAAATTTTTTTTCGTAATAAATGATTTAGGAAGAATTACCAGATATTTTGCAACATGCAAAAATTAAAATTGTTAAACCTGAATTATGTATAAAGTTAAATAAAGAATTTAACAAAGAAAAACAAATATGTGCTGGAAATCCAGGAACCAGTGGTGTTTGTGCGGTATATTTCAATATACATATGTGGTTTAGTTTCTTTTTTAAAACATTAACAGTTGACATAGAATTTGTATGTATTTTAAGGGTGATTCTGGTGGTCCATTACTTTGTAATAATCATCTAGAAGGTATTGTGTCTTATGGAACAGTATGTGGATCTGGGAATAATAACACAATTGATGTCTTCACTAGAGCAAGGTATTTTAAAAAATTTGTTGAAAAATTTGTGGAAACTGGTAAATGCTCCAGGTTAGTGGAATACTTGCATATAAGTTTTTAATAACGAACAAAAATTAAATTGGATTTTTACTTGTCCTTTGTATTTTCAGCACAGATATTAAATTTCAAGACGTTTCTCAATTAACGAAAATTTCATTAATAATAAATATTATACTAATTCCTTATTTTGTTTTTCTCTAACAAAAAGCAAAAACTACTGTAATCCTCAAAAAACTTATAAAAAAAACATATAGAGAAAAAAAATTAAATTGTACTTCGACACCAGATATGAATATGTATAGATTTTATTGTGTGATTTTTTATGCATATTTTAGTTGAAAGGTTTGGATATATAGACAAGTCTCACTAAAAATTCCACTTGATATTTATTTGCATATAGTTTTAAATCTATCTTAAAAGTGAAGTGTGTAATGCATTTGTTCAATCTTTTTCATGATGACATGTAGACAGTTTAAACGTAATCCACTTTTAATACGGATTTTGGTTTACTCCCAATTCCATGTAGTATAAGCCCGCTAATTCGAATTTTTGTTTAAACCTAATTTATTTGGGCTTCTGTCAAAAATACTTAGTAATAATGCAATATTACTAGTGTACGTCGTTTACCTCTACTATATTGTTGATTCCGTTCAAACAAATATTCACAATATTTTGCGTCTTTATAAATTAACTAAATACATAAATATTTAAAATCATAGAATACTAGATATTTTAAATGAAATTTGCACACCATTAATCAGCAATTATTTGATAAAGACACAAAATATTGTGAATATTAGTTCGAACGAAATCAAATTTCGAACGGAATCAACAATCGAGGTGGTTATACTCGTATATTCGGACAACACTATTTAACAAACGTGGATTTATTTTTGTACAGTTTTAGATAATAAAACACTCCTTTACAATTTATATTGTAGTTCAAAGTTCTAGTAGGTTTTAATTTATAAATGTCAAATTGTTTATTATACTTGGAAACGAATAAGTTGACTGTGAAAAAATTATGAATATTTTAATTTTTATTTTTCTAAAATTTATTTATTTGAATTTTTATTTGAAAATAGCAAATTGTGATGATCAAATAAGAATATATAAAGGAGAAGATGCAAAACTTGGTCAATTCCCTTCACAAGTAAGTAAAATACATAAATATAAGGTTTATTATACGATTGCTGTGAATATCTTACTATTATAGTATTTGAGAGGTTATTTCACAAAAACTTAATTCGTTTTTTATGTTTTCCAAAATTTTCATATGTCAAGAAATTTTTTTTACCGAAACTAAACAATTCACTTAAATCTCAAAAATGTAAAATAAATGGTACAACTATTGAAAATTTCGTGAACAAATAGCCTAAAAAGAGAAAAACTCCATGGGCTTGTTCTTTCTTACCTAAAGAATTGATTATCAGAGAGTAATCGAGTGTTTTAAAGTACTTATATATGTACACATATGTATGTACTTTGAAAACTAAAGATTCGTGTTTTTTAAAACTTCCAAAATATTGAAATAAATGCATTACAAATTTCTCTATATTTTTGTTTTTTACTCATACAAATAGGTGTTTCTCCTAGTTGGCTTTCAATCTGAGGTAATTATGTGTGGAGGATCAATGATCCATGAAAAATTTGTACTTACTGCTGGCCATTGTGTTGAACATGCGGAATCGAATATGGTATTTATCCCTGATAATTCAAAATAGATCTATGATAACATTGAAATTTTATAACAAATTTTAGATTGTTGTTTTTGGATGTGATGTTAATTTTGTAAATGAATCAGATAGTTATCAGACTAGAAATGTCGATAAATTATGCTTGCATCCTGATTACAAAATGAAAGAAGCTAATGGAGCACTGATCGACATAAAAAATGATATTGCAATTTTACAAGTATGTAATTCAAAATTATGCATATGTACATATATATTTAAATATAGTGTTCTTCAAAAAATGTTCAAGGCGGAAACCATACAGATAACCCTTATGAGACAAACAAAAACTAAAAGGCAGGAAAAGCAATATCGTTTCGAAAAAAAAACTTTTTTCTCTAAAGGCGCTCGACATATCCACATTTTTTCTATTTCGCAAAATGGAAGTTCATTTGATTATTTCGAATTGACCATAACCAATTTTTTCCGAAATATTCGTAGTTTTCGAGTTATAAATAATAGTTTCGAGTTATTATTACAAAAAAGATTCAGTGAATGTATTTATTATATTATTTTAGTTAAAAGACGAATTTGTTACTTCAAAAGATTGCAAACCTATAGAAATTGCCGAAAAGGATTCACCGATAAATACAGAGTGTGACATAATAGGATGGGGAAATCTTGGCACTGGTGAAGTATGAACATTGAAAACACATTTTTTTCAATTTTTTCTTAAATCTTTTTAGCCCAATTGGTTTTCTTAAATTTATTTATTTAGGAAAACTTTCCACATATTTTACAACATGCAAAAATTAAAATTGTTAAGCCAGGAGTATGTCTTACTATTTGTAATGAATTTAACACAAAAAAACAAATATGTGCTGGAAATAAAGGAGGTAGTAGTGTTTGTCAGGTAAATTTTAATAAAGCTTTGATTCTCTTGAAAACATTAACAGTTGACATAGAATTTGTATGTATTTTAAGGGTGATTCCGGTGGTCCATTACTTTGTAATAATCATCTAGAAGGTATTGTGTCTTATGGAACAGTATGTGGATCTGCGAATAATAACATAATTAATGTCTTCAGTAGAGCAAAGTATTTTAAAAAATTTGTTGAAAAATTTGTGGAAACTGGTAAATGCTCCAGGTTAGTGGAATACTTGCATATAAGTTTTTAATAACGAACAAAAATTAAATTGGATATTTACTTGTGTTTTGTATTTTCAGCACAGACATTAAATTTCAAGACGTTTCTCAATTAACGAAAATTTCATTGATAATAAATATTATACTAATTCCTTATTTTGTTTTTCTCTAACAAAAAGCAAAAACTACTGTAAACCTCAAAAAACTTTTTAAAAAAACATATAAAAAAAAGAAAAAATTAAATTTTACTTTGACACCAGATATAAATATGTATAGATTTTATTGTGTGATTTTTTATGCATATTTTAGTTGAAAGGTTAGGATATATACACAAGTCTCACTAAAAATTCCACTTGATATTTATTTGCATATGGTTTTAAATCTATCTTCGAAGTACAGTGCATTTATTTATTAAATAAACTGCTGTTTAATCTTTTTCATCAAGATGATTTTACTTTATTTATGGTTACAGCATTGCAAAACGAAAAATTCTAAAATATGAATATTCATATTTTCTTTGGACATACTCGTATATATCACAACAGGAGTGAAAGTTTAATATTTCAAATAACCTATGAAAACGCTAGTTACTTAGAAGTGTACACAAAATTAACATTTTCAAACGCAATATCCGTCGTTACTGACTGTTTTCATCTATTGCATACTACTAAAGTGTACGTCGTTCTCTATTCGGACAACCCTGTTTTACAAACGTGGATTGATTTTTGTAAATTTTTAGCTAATTGAACACTCCTTTATGATTTATATTGTAGTTCAAAGTTCTAGTAGGTTTTGACTTATTAATATCAAATTCTTAACATTTATTTAAAATTGAATAAAGTTGATTGTTAAAAAATTCTAAAATAAATTATGTATATTTTTATTGTTATATTTCTCAAATTTATTTATTTGAATTTTTATTTGAAAATAGCAAATTGTGATGATGAATTAAGAATATATGGAGGAGAAGATGCAAAAATTGGTCAATTTCCTTCACAAGTAAATAAAATACATACATACTATATAAGGTTTATTATACGATTGCTGTGAATATCTTACTAGTATTTGAGGGGTGATTTCAAAAAACTTAATTTGTTTTTTGTGTTTTCCAAAATTTTCATATGTCAAGAAATTTTAAAAATGTAAAATAAATGGTACAACTATTGAAAATTTCGTAGACAAATAGCCTAAACAGAGAAAACCTCGATGGGCTTGTTCTTTCTTACCTAAAGAATTGGTTATCAGGGAGTAATCGAGTGTTTTAAAGTACATGTATATGTACTTTGAAAACTAAAGATTCGTGTTTTTTAAAACTTCCAAAATATTGAAATAAATCCATTACAAATTTCTCTATATTTTTTTTTTACTCATTCAAATAGGTGTTTCTCCTAGTTGGCTTTCAATCTGAGATATTTATGTGTGGAGGATCAATGATCCATGAGAAATTTGTACTTACTGCTGGCCATTGTGTTGAACATGCGGAATCGAATACGGTATTATCCCTGATAATTCAAAATAGATCTATATAACATTGAAATTTTATAACAAATTTTAGATTGTTGTTTTTGGATGTGATGTTAATTTTGTAAATAAGTCAGATAGTTATCAGACTAGAAATGTCGATAAATTATGCTTGCATCCTAATTACAGAAAGAAAGAAGCTTATGGAACACTGATCGACATTAAAAATGATATTGCAATTTTACAAGTATGTAATTCAAAATTATGCATATGTACATATATATTTAAATATAGTGTTCTTCAAAAAATGTTCAAGGCGGAAACCGCAGATAAGCCTTATGAGACAAAAAAAAACTAAAAGGCAGGAAAAGCCATTTCGTTTCGAAAAAAAAACTTTTTTCTCTAAAGGCGCTCGGCATATCCACATTTTTTCTATTTCGCAAAATGGAAGTTCATTTGATTATTTCAAATTGACCATAACCAATTTTTTCCGAAATATTCGTAGTTTTCGAGTTATAAATATTAGTTTCGAGTTATTATTACAAAAAAGATTCAGTGAATGTATTTATTATATTATTTTAGTTAAAAGACGAATTTGTTACTTCAAAAGATTGCAAACCTATAGAAATTGCCGAAAAGGATTCACCGATAGATACAGAGTGTGACATAATAGGATGGGGAAATCTTGGCACTGGTGAAGTATGAACATTGAAAACACATTTTTTTCAATTTTTTCTTAAATCTTTTTAGCCCAATTGGTTTTCTTAAATTTATTTATTTAGGAAAACTTTCCACATATTTTACAACATGCAAAAATTAAAATTGTTAAGCCAGGAGTATGTCTTACTATTTGTAAGGAATTTAACACGAAAAAACAAATATGTACTGGGAATAAAGGAGGTAGTAGTGTTTGTCAGGTAAATTTCAATATACATATGTGGTTTAGTTTCTTTTTTAAAACATTAACAGTTAATATCGAATTTTTATATATTTTAAGGGTGATTCCGGTGGTCCATTACTTTGTAATAATCATCTAGAAGGTATTGTGTCTTATGGAACAGTATGTGGATCTGGGAATAATAACACAATTGATGTCTTCACTAGAGCAAGGTATTTTAAAAAATTTGTTGAAAAATTTGTGGAAACTGGTAAATGCTCCAGGTTAGTGGAATACTTGCATATAAGTTTTTAATAACGAACAAAAATTAAATTGGATTTTTACTTGTCTTTTGTATTTTCAGCACAGATATTAAATTTCAAGACGTTTCTCAATTAACGAAAATTTCATTGATAATAAATATTATACTAATTCCTTATTTTGTTTTTCTCTAACAAAAAGCAAAAACTACTGTAAACCTCAAAAAACTTTTTAAAAAAACATATAAAAAAAAGAAAAAATTAAATTTTACTTTGACACCAGATATAAATATGTATAGATTTTATTGTGTGATTTTTTATGCATATTTTAGTTGAAAGGTTAGGATATATACACAAGTCTCACTAAAAATTCCACTTGATATTTATTTGCATATGGTTTTAAATCTATCTTCGAAGTACAGTGCATTTATTTATTAAATAAACTGCTGTTTAATCTTTTTCATCAAGATGATTTTACTTTATTTATGGTTACAGCATTGCAAAACGAAAAATTCTAAAATATGAATATTCATATTTTCTTTGGACATACTCGTATATATCACAACAGGAGTGAAAGTTTAATATTTCAAATAACCTATGAAAACGCTAGTTACTTAGAAGTGTACACAAAATTAACATTTTCAAACGCAATATCCGTCGTTACTGACTGTTTTCATCTATTGCATACTACTAAAGTGTACGTCGTTCTCTATTCGGACAACCCTGTTTTACAAACGTGGATTGATTTTTGTAAATTTTTAGCTAATTGAACACTCCTTTATGATTTATATTGTAGTTCAAAGTTCTAGTAGGTTTTGACTTATTAATATCAAATTCTTAACATTTATTTAAAATTGAATAAAGTTGATTGTTAAAAAATTCTAAAATAAATTATGTATATTTTTATTGTTATATTTCTCAAATTTATTTATTTGAATTTTTATTTGAAAATAGCAAATTGTGATGATGAATTAAGAATATATGGAGGAGAAGATGCAAAAATTGGTCAATTTCCTTCACAAGTAAATAAAATACATACATACTATATAAGGTTTATTATACGATTGCTGTGAATATCTTACTAGTATTTGAGGGGTGATTTCAAAAAACTTAATTTGTTTTTTGTGTTTTCCAAAATTTTCATATGTCAAGAAATTTTAAAAATGTAAAATAAATGGTACAACTATTGAAAATTTCGTAGACAAATAGCCTAAACAGAGAAAACCTCGATGGGCTTGTTCTTTCTTACCTAAAGAATTGGTTATCAGGGAGTAATCGAGTGTTTTAAAGTACATGTATATGTACTTTGAAAACTAAAGATTCGTGTTTTTTAAAACTTCCAAAATATTGAAATAAATCCATTACAAATTTCTCTATATTTTTTTTTTACTCATTCAAATAGGTGTTTCTCCTAGTTGGCTTTCAATCTGAGATATTTATGTGTGGAGGATCAATGATCCATGAGAAATTTGTACTTACTGCTGGCCATTGTGTTGAACATGCGGAATCGAATACGGTATTATCCCTGATAATTCAAAATAGATCTATATAACATTGAAATTTTATAACAAATTTTAGATTGTTGTTTTTGGATGTGATGTTAATTTTGTAAATAAGTCAGATAGTTATCAGACTAGAAATGTCGATAAATTATGCTTGCATCCTAATTACAGAAAGAAAGAAGCTTATGGAACACTGATCGACATTAAAAATGATATTGCAATTTTACAAGTATGTAATTCAAAATTATGCATATGTACATATATATTTAAATATAGTGTTCTTCAAAAAATGTTCAAGGCGGAAACCGCAGATAAGCCTTATGAGACAAAAAAAAACTAAAAGGCAGGAAAAGCCATTTCGTTTCGAAAAAAAAACTTTTTTCTCTAAAGGCGCTCGGCATATCCACATTTTTTCTATTTCGCAAAATGGAAGTTCATTTGATTATTTCAAATTGACCATAACCAATTTTTTCCGAAATATTCGTAGTTTTCGAGTTATAAATATTAGTTTCGAGTTATTATTACAAAAAAGATTCAGTGAATGTATTTATTATATTATTTTAGTTAAAAGACGAATTTGTTACTTCAAAAGATTGCAAACCTATAGAAATTGCCGAAAAGGATTCACCGATAGATACAGAGTGTGACATAATAGGATGGGGAAATCTTGGCACTGGTGAAGTATGAACATTGAAAACACATTTTTTTCAATTTTTTCTTAAATCTTTTTAGCCCAATTGGTTTTCTTAAATTTATTTATTTAGGAAAACTTTCCACATATTTTACAACATGCAAAAATTAAAATTGTTAAGCCAGGAGTATGTCTTACTATTTGTAAGGAATTTAACACGAAAAAACAAATATGTACTGGGAATAAAGGAGGTAGTAGTGTTTGTCAGGTAAATTTCAATATACATATGTGGTTTAGTTTCTTTTTTAAAACATTAACAGTTAATATCGAATTTTTATATATTTTAAGGGTGATTCCGGTGGTCCATTACTTTGTAATAATCATCTAGAAGGTATTGTGTCTTATGGAACAGTATGTGGATCTGGGAATAATAACACAATTGATGTCTTCACTAGAGCAAGGTATTTTAAAAAATTTGTTGAAAAATTTGTGGAAACTGGTAAATGCTCCAGGTTAGTGGAATACTTGCATATAAGTTTTTAATAACGAACAAAAATTAAATTGGATTTTTACTTGTCTTTTGTATTTTCAGCACAGATATTAAATTTCAAGACGTTTCTCAATTAACGAAAATTTCATTGATAATAAATATTATACTAATTCCTTATTTTGTTTTTCTCTAACAAAAAGCAAAAACTACTGTAAACCTCAAAAAACTTTTTAAAAAAACATATAAAAAAAAGAAAAAATTAAATTTTACTTTGACACCAGATATAAATATGTATAGATTTTATTGTGTGATTTTTTATGCATATTTTAGTTGAAAGGTTAGGATATATACACAAGTCTCACTAAAAATTCCACTTGATATTTATTTGCATATGGTTTTAAATCTATCTTCGAAGTACAGTGCATTTATTTATTAAATAAACTGCTGTTTAATCTTTTTCATCAAGATGATTTTACTTTATTTATGGTTACAGCATTACAAAACGAAAAATTCTAAAACATGAATATTCATATTTTCTTTGGACATACTCGTATACATATATCACAACAGGAGTGAAAGTTTAATATTTCAAATGTCCTATGAAAACGCTAGTTTCATCTATTGCATACTATTAAAGTGTACGTCGTTCTTTATTCGGACAACACTATTTAACAAACGTGGATTTATTTTTTTACAGTTTTAGATAATGGAACATTCCTTTGTGATTTATATTGTAGTTAAAAGTTCTAGTAGGTTTTGACTTATGAATATCAAATTCTTAACATTTATTTAAAATTGAATAAAGTTGATTGTTAAAAAATTCTAAAATAAATTATGTATATTTTTATTGTTATATTTCTCAAATTTATTTATTTGAATTTTTATTTGAAAATAGCAAATTGTGATGATGAATTAAGAATATATGGAGGAGAAGATGCAAAAATTGGTCAATTTCCTTCACAAGTAAATAAAATACATACATACTATATAAGGTTTATTATACGATTGCTGTGAATATCTTACTAGTATTTAAGGGGTGATTTCAAAAAACTTAATTTGTTTTTTGTGTTTTCCAAAATTTTCATATGTCAAGAAATTTTAAAAATGTAAAATAAATGGTACAACTATTGAAAATTTCGTAGACAAATAGCCTAAACAGAGAAAACCTCGATGGGCTTGTTCTTTCTTACCTAAAGAATTGGTTATCAGGGAGTAATCGAGTGTTTTAAATATAAACGTCGAAAATCAATGATTCGTGTTTTTTAAACCTTTTAAAATATTGAATTAAATTCATTACAATATTTCTCTATATTTTTTTTTAATCATACAAATAGGTGTTATTAAAAGTTAAGTATCACTATGTAATGAAACTGTGTGGAGGATCAATGATCCATAGAAGATTTGTACTTACTGCTGGCCATTGTGTTGAACAGATGGAATCGAATATGGTATTATCTCTGATAATTCAAAATAGATCTATGATAACATTGAAATTTTTCAAAAAATTTTAAGATTACTGTTTATGGATGTGATGTTAATTATGTAAATAAGTCAGATCGTCTTCAGATTAGAAAGGTAAATAAATTATGCTTGCATCCTGATTACAAAGAGAATGAAGCTGATGGAGAACTGTTCGACATAAAAAATGATATTGCAATTTTACAAGTATGTAATACAATATACATATATATATACATATGTATATATATCTACTATATATATACATATCCATATATGTATGTATATATATTCAAATATAGTGTTCTACATAACATGTTCAAACCGAAAACCACAGATAACTCTTATCGAGACAAACAAAAACTAAAAGCATAGTTAAATGATAGGGGGTGGGGTAAATCTGAAAGGTACGGTGTTAATATAGTCAGAAGAATTTTATGCACTTTATTCATATTTTCGAATACATGTACATATGTATATGTAAAAATTTGCCAACACAAAATTTTTCATTTTTAACCCTATTGTTTCAAAAACCAAAAAAAAGTTTTTTCTCTAAAGATATTCGACATATCCACATTTCTTTTATTTCGCAAAATGGAAGTTCATTTGATTATTTCGAATTGCCTATAAGCAATTTTCTCTAAGAATTGCATAGAGTTATTGTTACAAAAAAGATTCAGTGAATGTATTTATTATATTATTTTAGTTAAAAGATGAATTTATTACTTCAAAAGATTGCAAACCTATAGAAATCGCCAGAAAAAATTCACCGATAAATACAGAGTGTGACATAATAGGATGGGGAGATCTTGGCACTGGTGAAGTATGAACATTGAAAACACATTATTTTTAATTTTTTTTTTTAATTTTCTTAGCCCAATTGGTATTCTTAAATTTATTTATTAAGATAGTACCAACAGATATTTTACAACATGCAAAAACTAAAATTGTTAAGCCAGAAATATGTCGTGAAATTTTTAAGGAATTTAACTCGACAAAACAAATATGTGTTGGAAATGCAGGACGTAGTAGTGCTTGTTCGGTAAATTTCAATATATGTAGTTTAGTTTCTTTTTGAAAACATTAATGGTTGACATAGAATTTGTATGTATTTTAAGGGTGATTCCGGTGGTCCATTACTTTGTAATAATCATGTAGAAGGTATTGTGTCTTATGGAACAGTATGTGGATCTGCGGATAATAATACAATTGATGTCTTCACTAGAGCAAAGTATTTTAAAAAATTTGTTGAAAAATTTGTGGAAACTGGTAAATGCTCCAGGTTAGTGAAATTCTTGCATATAAGTTTATAATAACGATCAAGAAATTAATTGGATATTTACTTGTCTTTTGTATTTTCAGCACGGACATTAAATTTCAAGACGTTTCTCAATTAACGAAAATTTCATTGATAATAAATATTATACTGATTCCTTACTTTGTTTTTTTCTAACAAAAAGCAAAAATTACTGTAAACCTCAAAGAACTTTTTAAAAAAACATATAAAGAAAAGAAAAAATTAAATTTTACTTTGACACCAGATATAAATATGTATAGATTTTATTGTGTGATTTTTTATGCATTATTTAGTTGAAAAGTTAGGATATATAGACAAGTCTCACTAAAAATTCCACTTGATATTTATTTGCATATGGTTTTAAATCTATCTTCGAAGTACAGTACATTTATTTATTAAATAAACTACTGTTTAATCTTTTCAATGATAACATAGTTAGCATAGTGGGTTATTTGACGTACATATATATTTCAAGTATAACAGAATTAAGTTTAAATGTCCTGTGAAAACGCCAGTTACTCAGATGTGTACATTAAATTAACATTTTCAAACGCAATATCCGTCGTTACTGACTGTTTTCATCTATTGCATACTACTAAAGTGTACGTCGTTCTCTATTCGGACAACCCTGTTTTACAAACGTGGATTGATTTTTGTAAATTTTTAGCTAATTGAACACTCCTTTATGATTTATATTGTAGTTCATATTTTTTCCATTTTCTAAAGCAATATCCGTCGTTACTGACAAAAGTGTATGTGGGCTATTCTCTGTAAAAGTATAAAGTGAAACCGAAACCGAAAAATAAAAGTAGCGTTTGTTTAAATCATTTTCATACATTTTTTTGAACATAAGATTGTATTATAATTACTCGGCAAAATTAGATGAAATAGTTTTTCCGAATAATTAATAATACAGTTTAAATTTTAATGATTGAAGCATAAAAAAATTAAAACTGAAATTTCTTCAAAGGCCATGTTGATGTAAACTGAGTAATATGTTTTTGTAAAAATTTTTTTGACAAATGTGAAGTAAAAAGAAAGTACTTTTTTCTGTAAATTGTTAGATTTAAAATGTTAGAGAAAAATGTTTTATTTCAAGGCCCAATTTCCTTCTTCGTTACCCTTAAAAATAGGAAAAATTAAATATAATTTTTAAAAAAAGCGTAGGACTTGCAATATTTCAAATACTATTTTACTTTTTCGTTCCCATATTTATTCCATAGATAAATTTTGCTTCAACTCTATCGTATAAAATTCCAATGACTTTCCTGAAATTATGTGACAGTAAGTAATTTTGGAAGATAATTTAGCATATTTCCAGTTGTAATTAACTGAAATAATGTTATTGTTTTAGGCAAATACAAATTTAACTGATTTTGAAGAAACTGCTCTTGAATTGTGGCTTATGGCCTTTTGAACGAATGAAAAAAATTGTTTAATTCATTTTGACCTTGAATACCTCAGAAACCATTGAGAATGCACCCTCTCCTCTCCTTACAGATTTACCAACCTGTACAGTTTGGAGCATGCTCCATGGAACACTATATGTCTTGTCATATATATCATACATATCATTACCTCGTTTTGTCTTCTTCATTACCTGGAACCACATTATTTTTCTTCTACTTTTTCTTAAAAATCATTATCAAATGGAAAATAGATATTTTTTATGTAATAAAACTATATAAAAGCGTAACTTCAAAATTATTCAACACTTAGCAGAATTTTTTAGAAAAATTTTTGTATTGTAATATTAAGGTATTGAGCGATTCTTCTTCGTCATAACTTTCTTTTTACATATATGTAGGTATTTTAAAAATTATTTGAAATAGTTAGAAACATACGTTAACATTTTTAAGAATTACCTATTATGTACAAAATATCAAAGTATCAATATGGATGTACATTAGAAAATGTATTAAAATTTTAAACAAAAATCTTGAAAAAATGTCTTCTTCGTTACCAGAAAATCGCACTCTATTGCATATTACTAGTCTAAATCGTTCTATACTCGGATAACCCTGTTCAACAAACGAGGATTGATTTTAGTATTTTTCTAGCTAATGGAACACTCCTTTACGATTTATATTGTAGTTCAAAGTTCTAGTAGGTTTTAATTTATAAATGTCAAATTGTTTATTATACTTGGAAACGAATAAGTTGACTGTGAAAAAATTATGAATATTTTAATTTTTATTTTTCTAAAATTTATTTATTTGAATTTTTATTTGAAAATAGCAAATTGTGATGATCAAATAAGAATATATAAAGGTGAAGATGCAAAAATTGGTCAATTTCCTTCACAAGTAAATAAAATACATACATACTATATAAGGTTTATTATACGATTGCTGTGAATATCTTACTAGTATTTAAGGGGTGATTTCAAAAAACTTAATTTGTTTTTTGTGTTTTCCAAAATTTTCATATGTCAAGAAATTTCAAAAATGTAAAATAAATGGCACAACTATTGAAAATTTTGTGAACAAATAGCCTAAACAGAGAAAAACTCCATGGGCTTGTTCTTTCTTAAATATAAACATCGAAAACTAAAGATTTGTGTTTTTTAAAACTTCCAAAATATTGAATTAAATTCATTACAATATTTCTCTAAATATATACATATATATATTTTTTATACATATACAAATAGGTATTCATTGCAGTTAAGGATACAAATTCGGGAGAAGTGTGTGGAGGATCATTGATACATAAAAAATTTGTTCTTACTGCTGGCCATTGTTTTAGAAATGTAAAAGTAGATCAGGTATCATTTCTATTAATCTCTATTAATCCAAAATACATTTATGATAACATTGAAATTTTTATAAAAATTTTTAGATTACTGTTTTTGGATGTGATGTTAATTATCTAAGTAACTCAGATCATCTTCAGGTTAGAGATGTCGATAAATTATGCAAGCATCCTGATTACAAAGAGATTGAAGATGATGGAGCACTGATCGACATAAAAAATGATATTGCAATTTTACAAGTATGTGAATTAAGATATTCCATATTTTTTATTTCGCAAAATGGAAGTTCATTTGATTATTTCGAATTGCCTATAACCAATTTTTCCGACAAATGAATAGAGTTATTGTTACAAAAAAGATTCATTGAATGTATTTATTATATTATTTTAGTTAGAAGACGGATTTGTTACTTCAAAATATTGCAATCCTATAGAAATCGCTGAAAAGGATTCACCGATAGATACAGAGTGTGACATATTAGGATGGGGAGATCTTGGCAAAGAAGAAGTATGAACATTGAAAACACATTTTTTAAATTTTCTGACCCTTATATTATTTCTCAAATTTATTTATTAGGAAGAATTGCCAAATATTTTACAACATGCAAAAACTAAAATTGCTAAGCCAGAAGTATGTCGTAATTATTTTAAGGAATTTAACACGACAAAACAAATATGTGTTGGAAATGCAAGAGGTAGTAGGGTTTGTCAGGTAAATTTTAATATAGTTTTTTTTTGAAAAATTTAAGTTAATATCGAATTTGTATGTATTTTAAGGGTGATTCCGGTGGTCCATTACTTTGTAATAATCGTGTAGAAGGTATTGTGTCTTTTGGAACAGCATGTGGACCTACAACTGACATTAATATTGATATCTTCACTAGAGCAAAGTATTTTAAAAAATTTGTTGGAGAATTTTTGGAAACTGGTAAATGCTCCAGGTTAGTGGAATACTTGCATATAAGTTTTTAATAACGAACAAAAATTAAATTGGATTTTTACTTGTCTTTTGTATTTTCAGCACAGACATTAAATTTCAAGACGTTTCTCAATTAACGAAAATTTCATTGATAATAAATATTATACTGATTCCTTATTTTGTTTTGCTCTAATATAACGTTTTGCTTTTTAAACAATAAATTTTAAAAAATGTAGGAAACAGTATTGAATTGTTGAACTCTAATAACGTATGTGACATCTGTATGACAATTTTTAAAACTCGAAATGAGATAAGAGAAAAATTTTTTCTTGAAAAATAAATGTTTTTACGATTGGCGTCTATGATTTTTATAAAAAAGTATTTTAACAACTTTGAAAAGCCTTCGAGCTTTTTATATGAATTAAAAAATTAAATTTACAAAGCTTCAGTCCTTTCGTATGAAATTTAAAAAATTTTTGTTTTTATTTGACAATTTAAAAAAAAAAATGTTTTTATTTGTATTTGGATTAAATTTTAAATAAATAAACAAAATCTATTTTTAAAAAAGATGAAAAGGTATTTTTGTTCCAAGGATAATTTAAAGTAGATATGTTTGTAGCTTCTGATTTTTGCAATTGTTTTTTTTTTTTATTTTGATAAATAATTCTCTAATTTCTAAAATTCTTAATTTTTTTCCAACAAAAGTACATGAATCACTTACTATAGCTTAGCTGTGTTTTATTGGAACTGAGAAAGAGAGAATTCTGAGATTTTTCACTTCCTTACTTGATAAGCACGTTTTTTTCGCACTGATTTCCTTGAGTCGTCAATAAAAGTCGCTTCGAAAAATCTCACTTACTCAGTGACCAAATGAACCAAAATTTTAGTTGTTCACTTGCTTAGTATGAGTTTACCAACGGTTTTGGTGAGAAAGTATCATATGGAATTAAAGTTTGGGGCTATTACGTGATTTTGTATTTTGAAGAAGAAGATAAATGAGTTGAGCAAAACTGATATAAGCACATATCACTTCCTCAGTTCCAATAGAACACAGCATATGTTTATTTTTAAAATACATTCGTACTATTTTAAAATACTCACACTATGTATTTAGAAGGACATGCGTATAAGCTGTAAACATTTCGAAGATATTTTTATCACTTTGAAATTTTATTAGTAGGGCATTGGGGCAAAATTTATATGTATGTATATACAAAAAACGTGATGTGAGCCGTACATTTTCGAAGAATGTAAACCAAAAGAATCCTTAGATCCTGATACTCCATAATACATGCTTCTTTTTTTTCTTTTTATACGAGTATAACAATCGTTTCATATAAAATTTTTGTACATGTACATATACACGTTTACAGTGAAATACCCTCTTATCCCTGTTTTTAATTTTAATTCCGGTTCTAAAAGTTTTCTTCGACTTTTTTAACATTGCGTAACTGCGTCTACATAAAATACATATTATGTATATGGACCTTTCCATTTCTTTCTCTTCGCGTCTTTCTGCCTCTAACCCACTTTAATAATTTAAATAAAGCGGCAAAATTTTATAGAGACGCTGTTTTTTGTTTTTTTGTAGTAAAAATTTATTTTCTTATTCTTTTTCCATATTGTTTTTTTTTTTTGATCTGAATTTTGGAGACCGGATCAGGTTAATATGAAACAGTGAAAGAGCAGTTTTGTCTAGTCGATGGTGTCTGTTTAGTTTGCGGCATTTTCATTTTTGTTTTCTTTTTATTAAAAATTTCTATTGTAAATTCAAATATTACTATATACGAGTATAAAAGAAAAAAAGTAAAATTATAAATTAAATTAATTTGTTATGAAGGCAGTAGAATTTCAGAATTATTCTGAAATTCATCATGAAAATTTGAAATCATTTAAAATAAATTGTTTTGTGAAAATAAATTCAAATAATAAAAAACAAACATTTGAAATACAAAAACTATTATTATATATGCGTTTTCGTTTAATTATTTGTGAAACTTTATAAATATCAAAGATTTTCTTTCTTTTATATCTTTTTTTTACTGTTTAAAAAAAAAAGTGCTTAAGAAGTTAAAAATTATTTTAACATCTCTTATTAACATCAGTATTTAAAAAAAATAAAATAAATAATTTAATTTATAAAAAAAAAACAACAATAAATGAAAAAGAAATAAAGATGAAACAAGTGGTAGGAGAAGAGAGGAGCTACGGTAAGTAACCTCATGACCTTGGACTTGAAATTTCTTCTCTTTCTTTATTTATAAACTGCGTAGAAAATAAAAGCGTTAGAAAAGTAATAACAACAAAACAAAAGTATAAAAATACATACATACATATGTATGTATGTATATGTATAATATTTTATGTTTTTGAGTGGGTGTTCAGGGATTTATGTTTTTCTTTTTTAAGAACCTTCATTGAAGTGAAAAAAAAAATACTTATTTTAAATTTAAAAATTAATGGTACCTTCGATATATGTAGATACATATGTACATACATTAATATTGTATACCTACGTACAAAAATTTTGAAATCGATAAAAATTTTATTTCAAAACTTTTTAATTAGTGAATCCTGTAATTGTTTTTTTTTTAGACATCATTAAGTTAATTATTGGGTATAGAAAGTATAGTTTAAATTTTAATTTTATTTTGTTGTTTGTTGATACCTAATTATTTTCATAAGAAATATTTTAACACTCTATATTTACAGGGTATTCTATTATTTATTAAAAAAAATTTTAAAAAAAAAAACCAAATGGTCAACGGCAAAAATATGAAACTTTGTTTTAACTTTTTTTCTTAGACTTTTATATAAGCTACAATGAAATCGTAAGAAGCTTCGAACAAGCGAGTCAAAACAAATTGTAGATATATTTTCATTCCAAATTTATGAAAATGTGTAGTTATTCAGTAATTTAATATTTTAATTGAATTTATTGGCAGATTTAATAGGAATTCTGAATGTATTGATACTTTTTCAAAACTCTATTTAAAATAAAAAATAAAAATCTTTTTATACAAAATCTTAAATCCAATTTTATTTTCCATGAGTGTAATAAATTTGAACATACACAAAATCATGTTGTAAGAAAATATCTAAACAAAAAATAAGAGACGATTTCATTGCGCAATATCCTGAGTTCAAAATACCGATCCAGAATTTCCTTCAGACGACAAAGGATATGTTATATATATTTTATTTATATTGTGGTAATATGTGTTTTTATTTTTATATATGTCATTGAATGAATAAATAAAATTTTATACAAGGATTCAGTCGATTATAGCACACTATCGAGGACAAATCAAGGTTAAAATTTCACTTTCATTCCATTATATTATATAAACAATGTATGCATTTTTATTCTTTCCGTTTTGTTATGATTCACCGGTTTTTCTCCTTATTTTTTTATTTTATTCTTTTTAAAAATATATTTTTTGATAATTACAAAAAGGGTTCGGATTTATTGTATGCATTTTAATAAAAGAAAATTATAAAAAAATAAAAAAACGGTTGTTAGAGAGTAAGTATAAGAAACGAACCGACTATACCATCATCATTAAGTTTGCTTCAATAAAATAAATATCTTCAAAAAGAAAACAAAAGGGAAACGATAGATGATGGTAAACGAGTCATGGTCATAAGAGCAATTAAAATAAAAAATAGGGTTTTTTCTTCTTCTTTTTTCGTTTATCGATGTATGTGTGTATTGTATATAATATAATATGTGATTAATCAATCACAAAAGGTTAAAATACAAAACATGCAGGTTCCTACATAAGTTTAAAAGCAATTTTTCCCCGTTTTTAAAACATTGTTATTTTTTTGGGTGTGTTTTAACGGAAAAATAAAATGTATTTTGTACACGTTACGTTGCAGAATATGCGATATCTCTTTTAATAAATAAACAACATGAAACATGGTATTTTATTTTGCTTCATAATAATAATAATTCTGTATAGATACATTAATTGTACATATATACATACATACTATATATAACACGCCGAAAACCACCTGCCATATTTGTTGATTTTCACGTGATGCAATACCATATATGTATGTATCTTGTTTTTTGTTTTTCTGAGATAGTATGATTTATGTAGACGACGAGTATCGTTCCATTCAATAGTTTGCAATTTTATAGTTAAGAAAAAATTCAAGATAAACAAAATCTATACTTTTAGATATGTAATAAAAAAAAAACTGGTTTTATTTTATTACAATTAAACATTTCTCTATAAACTTGTAATTGCAATAAAAAAAATGCAATAAGTGATTATCTCACTAAAGAAAAACAGTAAATATTCTTATTTATAGGGTATCTGTATAATTTTAATTTCAATATTGCATCATTTATAAAATATATGTATTTCATAAACCATCCTATATTATATGGAATAGACATATGAATTTGTATCTATGTATACCTATATATTTTGAATATTATCAGTATCAATTCTATATCCATATGTATAACGAAAACAAAATTGATTTTTATCGGCATAATATACCGTATAAAAAATTTCACGATATAGCTAGAAATTTGTTTTTTTTTTTCTTCTACTTTAATGTAGATATCTAAAAAACTTTTATTGTTGACTCATGCTTTTAATGAAAATTCAAAAAAAAAAAATACATAATAATAAAAAAAAACCATTAATTTGAAAATGAAAATGAAATTTGCAATTCTGTTAAAGAGATAAAAAGCTTTTTGTATAAAATTTGATACTTTTTTGGCCAGCAGATTGATCAGTTATAAAAGAAAGTCATATTAATCTTGATTTTATGAATTTGGTTTTTAAAAAGCTTACATTTAACTCAAAAAGGAAAATAAAATGAAAGATTAACTTTTTTTTTTTACCCTATACCTTAAGGTGCTACAACAGTTCATTTAAAACTTTTGCCTGTACATTCACATAAATTATCGAAGATACCAATTTCTTCTTTAACTTATTTTTCTAAATTAAAATTTTAAGAAATCACTTTTTTATACATATACTGTAGAATTGATACCTAATTTCTGTTAATAATCACTGTGCAAATGTTCACCACAATTTCATGGTCACGATATTATTATTTTTTTTTTTTTGTCTTCAGTACATTATAATTTTTAATAAAATACAGTTTATCTTAGCATTTTTAAAAATTGTGCGTCAAATATAATATAAACAAACCAACAATAATAAAAATATCTACAAATGTAGAAAAAAAAAAGATTTTTTTGACCTGAAATTTGCAATATTAGATAATATTAAGTAATATATTATTTTCTTGAACAAATATTTAAATTAAAAACAAGTAAATTGTGCAAATTATATTATTTGAAAAAAAACAACTTTGTTTTTCTTGAAATTTTCTATGTTACAGCACTTGATTATCTGAGTTTTTATTTAAAAATAATTTTTTGTAATTTCAGTTTGATAAATCCGTACATAATAATTTTTAGGATTTAACTGTCATATTTTTTTATTCTGAGGAGCATTTACTATGTGGGATGTAAAAAAAAATCATCTATAAAATGGAATCAAGTTACAACAGGTTTTCTGCTTGACAGAAACTAGCATAGAATTTGTATCGATATCTCGGTATCTTAATCTACATATATATAATCTACAGATATCTTCTTTGAGAATTCTCAATCTTTTCAACTAAAAACTGTCACATTCTATAGTCAAAGCTGTAATCTATCTAAAGATTTTTTGTATCACGTACAATAACACTAATTTTTTAAATTTTATACATATGTAGTTGTTTTTATTAAATATTGGTTTTCAATATCTTTTTATACTTTATTCTTTTATAACCAGACACCCAGACACCAATAAAAGTTTCATACTGTTCCAGTTACGTCAGAATTTTAAAATTATTGAGATTAGAAAAACCAATCAACTTACTTTATAAAACAGTAAAAAAATAATAATTACATACCTTCATTTAAGAAACAATACAATATCCTGCGTTTTAAGAAATCAATAGAAAATCCTTGTGGTTTTTTAATACTTTTAGAATTTCATTTTAAATGCCAAAACAACAGGCCATTATGCATCTCCAGGATAATATAAAAATATGCTAAAAAAAAAAAAATAAATAAATAAATTAAATTAAAATACAAATTATCAAATGAAAATGATTAGAATATTAAAATATGAGCAGAAAATTCATAATTATTAATTGCTACCCATTTTTAATCAAAATAACAAACATTTTTCTTTATTTACTCTTAGTTTTTTTTTTTTTTTTTTTAAATAAAATATTATTTTCTGTTCTGCATTTTTTTATTTTTTAATAAATCGAAAAAAAAAAAAAACCTAAAATAAATTGATGTTACTTATTTTCTGATTATAAATTCTGAACATATAAAATCTTTATTACATTATTTATTAATTTAAAATCTTGTTGTACTTGTAAAATACAATTATAAAGAAAAAAAAAAGAATTGTAAAAAACATGAACATCAACATATCTGTACTACAGAGTAGCATATACATACATTATAAACTATAGCTATTTTATAGAACTATTCTATATGTTATATACATATATACGGTCATATCAATTTTCTGTGTTCTTAATTTGTTTTGAATTTTATTGTAAACAATATAAATATGTTCTGATAAAGATATACATATGTATCTATATAATATACATTATACATTTTACCTTGGTGGGATTTAATAGCAAATAACTATTTTTTATTTTTTTTATTTTTTATTTATTTACTTAATTTATTTTAATTTTTTTTTTGTCCCATTTAATTACGTCAACAACTTATCAATTTAGTTTGTAAGTTTATTCAACTCTCTCATAAAAGCAATGTGAATTGATGTACATTATTAAATCATATTATCGTTGTTTTTGTTGTTGTAGTTATATTTTGTTTATTTTCAACATTATTTACTTATTTTCATTATTCAATTTTTATTTTATAAATTAGTTGTCTTTTTTTTTTGTCTGTTGTTGCGTTGGCAATTTTTATTCCTCCTATATATTTTTGTAATTTAATCAAGAATGCAATGAACCCACAATGCACGCATAAAAATGCGAAATAGTGTGATAAAAATAGGAAAAATATAATCAACGTCGATCAACAAATTATATATTGTATATATGTAAATACTTTTTAAATGGTCTTATAAATAAATATACATTGCATATATGTATGTATGCATTACAATGCATGTCTATATATCAAGTATGTATTATTTTAGTTTAATCAATCGATTTTATTTAGTATGTAAGATTAGTACGCACAATAATATTTTATATATATTTTTTAAGACAAAACAATAATGTATTTATTGTGTTTTTGGTCTCTGCAATAATAAAATAATTTCACATTCTTTTTTTGCTTGCCTTTCTAATTTTAACCCCTTCAACGTTAAATTAATATAAAAACTGAATAATATAAAACAAAAAAAAGAAAGATACAATTTTTGTGGTGACAGTAAAATTGCAATAATTTATCGTTACGATGGCGCCCCTTTGCCTAATCAACAGAAAAAAAAATACTTATATTATTGCAAATGTAATGTGTATAGAGTCACCACACAACTTTCTAGATCAGCTTTTCAATTTTAATAATAATATTACACTCATGTAACAAAAAATAGTACAAAAATTTATACATATAATTAAATTATTACAAATTTAATGTTCATTTTAAATTTATTATCGAATAATGTCACATATTTATCATATAATAAAATCTATTTTTTTTTTTTTTGACAATATTTTTTGTGAATTTAATTCTTTAAAAAAAAAAAACAAAAATAATAATTTTTATCGTTTCATTCTATCTTTAATATTTTTAAATGAGTAATAAACCGAATATTTTACTGTCGACAAATATTCACAGCAGGAGTCCATTACAAAATAGTAATAAAATTTATCTAAATGTATACTTATACAGCACGCAGCCAAGCATTTATTATATCTTTCAAGTTTTAAATTGACTTATTTTCAAGTATGTAATTAAAATTTCTCTTTCTTTTAAAATTTTCTTTTGTTTAATACGTTTTTCAACTTTCAACGAAAGATTGCCTTCTTGAAAGACTTTTTTTTTTTTTGTTTTTTACAAAGAAATACATGTGGTTAAACTATTTGATGAAATAAAAACTAGCTATTTTTTATTCGTTTTTATTAAATTAATATTATTTTCATAAATTTTCTCATGGTTTTTTTTTTTTTTTTTTGTATTCAATAACATGGTATGTGTTTGATTTTAGAATTCCAAATTTTAATGAAAATTACATGTATCAGACAAAATTACAACAAAATAAGTCAATTTCAAAACAAACAAAAAATGTTTTAAAACTTCCCAAACAATCGAAAAAAAAAGAGTACAAAATAATACTAAATTTAAAAATAAAATTAACTCAATAATTACATTAAGTTTTAATCATATCAATTAAATTGAATACCGGCTTTTATTGTACAAAAAAAAAAAAAAAAATTAAAGTAAAGCAAGACAACTGAATTTTAAAATAGCATTTTTTTTTCCGGCTACATTTTTTTTATTTTGTTTAATCGATATTTTTATTGTATCTCTATAAAAACTACAAATACAGAGCATATGTATACATATTTGTATTCTATCATGATTGGATGGGAAATATTGATATTTAAAATTTCTAGAATTTATTGAAGAAAAATATATAAAAAAAAAGTAAAAATATAATAATAAAATAATTGAAAAAGTTACTGAAAGGGGTAGTGAAATGTGTAAAAATAAAATATGGTGTGTTCATTTTTATCTACAAAATAATATACTATACATATGTATATAATGAATTTCATAGATACATATATTCAACCGGCAAAATTTATTTTGAGTAACTGCGTCGTATTTTGTGTATAATAATCCCCCTCTAAAAGAAAAAAAAACAAAAAACAACATTTTTAATAAATAATTCATAAATAAAAATTTGCGATTGTCTGTCAGAGTTTATTGTTTGTTAGATAATCAAAAAGATTTTTATTCTTGTTAATATTATTCTGAACTATTAACTTTTTTTGTTTATTTTGACAAGAAAAAAAAAAATAAGTTTCCATAATTGTACACATTTACAAAAAAACATACATACATATGTATGTACATACAATTAAAATCTATATTTATATTTCTTGTTATCGTATACATTTTTTATTTTGACTTTTTTCTTTTTTGAAAATATTAGCATTGCGAATTTTTTTCTTCTTCTTTGCAAAAAAAAAAAAAATAATAACATACTGAAAAAATTTTGTAGTTTAGTAGGTATTTATTAAAATATCTTCCAACGCACGCATTCATTGCGTGATATGTGTTAGAAAGAATTCTTAAACTTTTTTTTTGTTTGTTTTTTTTTTTCTTCTTCTTTTTATTACCTACATAGGTAGACTATAATCAGAAGATACATAGAGTATTTCTAGTTCTACTTTTAACATTTAATAAAAAATGTAAAAAAAAAAAATAATAATAAAGATTTTGCATATTTTTTTCATTATAATCAACAACAATCCATCAGACGTCAGTTCCAGATCGTTTGCTAAATAAATAATCACTTCATTAGAATTTGTGTACTCTTATTATTATCTTTACGAATTTTTTTTTAGATTTTTTTAATGTTTGTCTTTTTCTTGTTTTTATTTTTTGTTGGAAATAAGAATTAACAATAACTCATAAAAAAAATGTTTCAATTTGAATCCCTGCTTGAAATTATTGCATTTTTTTTCTCTTTTAACACGTTAACGTACACTTTTTAATTAGTGCAATGGTAAATGATAAAAGTTTTCTTTTAAAATTTGTTAGTTTCTAGGGATTTCGATCAAAATTTTTCTAAATATGGTAAACTGTTATAGACGTCATTTGCATATGCCCAACCTAATATTGGACGGTTATAGCAGTGATTTAAGTCAACGTAGTGACAGAATATTGTATTTTGGTAACGGAAAATCGTTTCATATGTACTTTATATTAACTGTTAAATTTGAAAAGTCAATCCTGATTTAATTTGAAATATCCAAGGTTTTTAATGTTAGTTTTCATCCAATATTTAAATTTCTGCTGGAAAATTCTGAGGGATAGCTTTAACATTTCAAATAGTTAAAAGAGCATGTTAATTTTCATTTGAACTTATTTTTCACTAAAAGTGGACTTAAGGCACTTTTAAAATAAACGGCTCATTTAATTCCTTTGTTTTTATTTTTAACTATATTATACTTTTAGAATATATATATATATATATCTATCTATACATACATAGTTTTCGTTTTTATTTTCTTCTAGGTATCTTTCAATTCAAATTATAAATTTAACTTTAAAAGGTGTGGTTTTTAAAGGTACCTATATACCTTTTTCAATTATGTTTAAATGCCTTTAACTTATTTTCCAGATCATAAAGTTTTTAAAAGTGTATTATTAAATTTTCAGCATTTTGAATATACATATATATGTACCTACATATACATACATTTACTATTAAAATTGTTTATCTTATATTTAAACTTTTGATTTCATCTTTTGAATTTTAATAAGGAAAAACAAATATTACCCACAAAAAAAAAAAAAAAAAAAAAAAAAACATCAAAATGAAAAAAAAATCTTTGTAATAATTACGAATATTACGTGATGTTAAACATTTTCTTTTGAATTAACAAGAGAATTTTGTTGTTGTTGCTGTTTAATTTATAATATTTTTTAAATAAGAAATATTATGTATTTTGGTACACTCATACGATTCCTTATTATTTTTGTTTTTTTTTTTTTCATATTATCACACTTTGACGGTTATTTTAAAATATGAAAAAAACAAATTCATGTACATATATACCTACATAGCTATTTTTATTTATGTACTATGTATATTTTTACTAAAATGTCACTAACAAATAAAAATAATAATTTGCGTATACATTATACGTTTATGAAATACTTACAAGTTACGCAATGCACATTTTATTACGACGCTTCATCAGACTGGCCAAAACATTTCGAATATATCTGTATGATCTTTCTTATGCGCTAGCTTTCTTCATGTATATTAAAATACATTTATATACCACATATTTGCCAAGAATTCAGTCACCAGAAAAAAAAAAAATACTATAATCTAAAAAGAAATGTTGATGTAATTCAATTAAAAACGAAATAAAATCTTGTTTATCAGGTGAAAAATTATAGATATAGGTACATATGTAAGTATTTATTTACATGTCTATTGATAGTAACGTTTTCAATTAAAGTTTTTTTTTTTTTCTTAGTTTTTCTCAAAAATGATGATTAATTCAAATGTCATACATTCAGAAAAATTTAAACAATAAATTATTGAAATTTAATACGTACATATGCACATATGTATGTACAGGTGTATATGCTTGATTTTTGCAATCAATCAAGCATATTACTTATAAGGGGTAATTTAAGTAAGTTTTTTTTTTAGATGAATTAATGAAGATGTCATGACAATTATATAAAAATATAATTTCTAAGACGACAAAGGAATAACGACAGACGATATTTATTGGTTTTTCTTCCTTTTTCACTTTCAATCTTATCTGATTTAAAAAAAAAAAAAATTCATATCGTCAGTGTAGTGTAAATTATCTGTAAGTTATACTTTGATGATTCTTACACAGTTAACATACAATTCATTAATTAGCTATATTACCTATTGCTTTTAAATATGTAAAATTAATTTTATTTTTTCTTCTTCCTTTTCTTTAACACATACATTTTCTTATCATCATCGGTATAATATCTTCTTTATTTCTTTAGTAAATAAACTTGTTAATCAATTATGCCCTATTTTGGATTTATATATATTTTAATTTTTTTTTATATAATATAGAATATGTATAAATGTAAGTAAAAACAAAAAAGTCATAATATATTATCATCACGTTCATATTCGCGTTGTCTGAGAACCTAATCAAGTATGACATTGAAATCTGAAATATAATACATTTCAACCATCTTTATCTCAAGCGCAATGTATGTATACAAAAATTATACAATATATGTACATATGTATAATTTTTTTTTAGAAAAAGAAAAACATTTCTAATCAAATTAAAATACATATATACAAATTTTTTTTAAATTTAAAAGAAAGTGTATAAATGAAAATATAAACACACTATATCTATCATAAATTGCATTATTGATCACCGGCTTCATAAAATGTTTATGTACGTGGAATAAATACTTTGTGTTTTTATTTTCTCTACAACATCACATGATGAACAATATGAGCTTAATTATTATTGATTACATTATCAAATGTAAAACATATGTGTAACAAAAAATTCGAATGTTTCTGTATATAATCTGTGTTAAATTTTTTTTTAAACTTGTAACTTTTTACATGAAGTTAATATTCTTTCTTCTTGTATTTAGGATAGGCCATGTTTATTTTCAATAACATGTCGAAAGGCATTCACAATGGGCCTTTAGGTCTCTGAATGGACTTTCTTATTATTATAAGCAAACAGAACTTGAGATACCACTATTCTTGTAAATTGTAATTTTTATAAAGTGCCGAAATCCATCATACGAGCACATATTAATATATGAACGTTTCTTTTAAATTTAAAGAACAAAATACTTCAAGAGTCAATACATGTATATATGTATGTATATATGTTTAAGATATAATATTCAAAAGATATTTTGAGCAAAATAGAAACTATTCCACGACGACTTGTATCTATTTGATCTTGCCAAAAATTTTAATTAAACTACAATGCAATTTACTATAACAAAACTAATAAATTTCTAATGACTCACATTAATTAACAATTTTTCTTTTTAGATGCCAAATAACTTTTTTTTTCTTTTTTTATAAAACTATCATAATTCTATTTTCCAATAAACAAGACCTAGAATACTTCAATACATCATATGCATAATTTTATTATTCCATAATTATAAATTGTTAATAATGTCAATTTGATAACAATATAGACGATAATTAGGTGATTGACCAGTTAAATTTGCTTTTTATTTAATTTTATTAATTAAAAATAAAATATTAATTATCGGTGTTATGCTTTTATTTATTTTATTTTTAAATAAAAAGAAAAACAAACTATTTTTATTTTTATTAATTGCTTT
Source organism: Bombylius discolor (assembly GCA_939192795.1). NCBI lineage: Eukaryota > Metazoa > Arthropoda > Insecta > Diptera > Bombyliidae > Bombylius > Bombylius discolor. The sequence goes on along the minus strand of OW584241.1, from coordinate 11,136,658 downwards.
AAATAATACAAAAAGACAACATGTTTACTACTGAAATTACGTTTTAAATTTTTTCAAAAAAAAAAAAAATGTGGTCAGTTTTCATATTATTCAAAGAATATTCAGCCAAAATGTTATAGATACACAAATCTTTTTTTTTTCTCAGAATAATATCAGGAAGAAATATGAATTTTGTTTATTTTTTAAAATAAATACTTTAACATATTTTTTTTTTATTCTTTTTTTTTTTTCAAACTTAAATAATCGCTAACATTTAGAATTTTTAGCAAAATCATTCTACGTTTCTTTCAGTTTTACTCATTTTTCACTTTCTAATGTCTAATGTTGTTTATTTTCGGAAGTATGTATTAGGTTTCTCAGTTTTTTTTTAAGATAGGTAATGTATAAATTATTTTATATTTATTTTTATCCTAATTAATTATGTGTAGGTGTGGTATCTCAAATTATGTTTACATTATAATTCTAACAACAAAATACGGAAGAAAAAAGACGGCTTTTTTATATTTTGCAAAAATAATTTAGAAAAACAATTATTTTTTGCTAGAATTTAAAGAATTTTGTTTGTTGTTTTTGAAAAATAATACCGTGACTATATTGTATCTGTATTGAAAATTTAATAAATATAATAAATTATTACTTATTAAATAATATTAAATAATAATAAGATGATACCTATTACATCTGTAGTACATGTGGTATCTTAAAAGTTTCACTATCGTTTTGCAGTTTATTTATAACTCAAAAGGATGTTGAATCAAAATATTTCAGGAAATATGACCAGAATTAAATTTGCATTGGGAAAACAGTAACTGGCCTGCTCAGACATGTTGAATCATGTTTACACTTCACAGATGGTACGATAGTATCCACACACTGAATTAAAGATTTGATTATTCTTGGTCTACGTCTTGTGAAATAGCAAAAGTCACATGGAAATATTTTGTAAAAAAAATTGTCTACAAAATTAAATGAAGCATTTTTTTTTTTTTTTTTTTTTTTAAATGAACACTAGTGTTCAGAAAAATAATTCAAAATATGTATTAAAACAATTCGACAATTAAGTTAAACCTTATCTTTTATTTTATTGAATTGTAAGAACTTTTCAAATATCTTTCAAACAAAAAACATGGGTAAAATCCTACGGAAATACATACATACTTTTTTATGGAAAAATTAAATAGATTTATTAACCAACATGAATTCGTTTGAAATTTTTGTCAAAGAAGATATTGCAACAAAAATAACTAAAATAATACCAAAGAAATCAGGCAACAGTATCCCTATCTATAGACTTTAATTCTTCTATAAAAGATACTAAAAATTAAAAAAAAAACAATAAACAGAACTCCGGCTATATAAAGTAAAATATTTTTGTTATTTGTTTGTCACCCTAAATTCTCTAACCAACTAGAACAGTCTCGAATATGCGTACGTGACGAAAACATTATATACACCATTATTCAATATTATTTTTACCCATAGAATAAAATATACCTATTTATAGTGTGTACTCGTCTCGTACATTGATATTTTGAATGAAAATATCAAAATCAAATTTTGTGGGATTGTATATGATTATAGTTGCCCTTCATTTGTAAAATTAATTACATATCTTATCACTTTTTTTTTTCCAATTTTTGTCTAAAAATAGAAAAGATATTGAAAACAACCATCTGTTTTACGTACGTTATGAACTAATATTACATAGCTATATGGCAATTGTACATAAATGAAAAACTACTATTAATTTTTTATTGATTTTTTCCACCGATTAATTGTTACTTTATACTTTATACTCGGTGTCAATATTTATGTAATTAAAACTCATGAAATTTGTAATTATTATGAAAATACTTTTAAGTCTAAAATGTATTATGAATTTATGTTAATTTATGATCAATGTACAAAAGTATTCATATGAATCTATTAAAAATCCATCTTTTTTATTATAATTCAAAGCTGAAAATTTAACCTAGAAATTATAAGGAATTTGGTTTTTTTAGTGAATGCTTTTAAAATGTATTGTAAGTAAATAATAATAATGCTAACAAAAAACATTAATTTTTACAAAAAATTTTAACAATAATCCTAAATGTACTCATTCTAATGTAACGTAACACTATAATGAATCTATTAGCCTCTATAGGCTCTTGTGTTGCAATCTTATATTATAATTTATTCTTTCATGTATAAAAAAAAAGAAAATCATTCATATCATGCTCATATGTAGATGATTATAAACTGTTTTATCTATTATACTTTCATGAACTTATACATAATGACCTTGTTACTATATAATAATACTAATAAAAAATAAATTTATAATCAAATACACGTGCCATACATTAATATAAATTTTTTTTTTCAAGTCAAATAAGTACCTATTTAAGTTTTACTTTCATCTTTATTTGCTTAGATAAAATTGTATGTTTATGTATCTATAAATATACCTAAAACATTCTATCAAACCCATTTATAAGTTGTTTTTTTTTTTTTTTTTTTTGTGAATAAATCTCACTGATATGCCCACTTATGATTTTTTTGTTTAATTGAAAAGTATGACCATTCGAAATTTATACAGGGTGTTTATTTAAAACAAAAAATTGATCTATGTACATATTCCAAAAAAAAAACTATTTACAATATTGTAGATATTTTTGAAGAACATACAATCAAAATTATGCTTCAAAGAATTTCTAATTTTTTCGTTATAACTAGAAGAAAAATATGTGAAACCTTTAATTTACCATTTAGCTACATTGTTCAAATTTGAAATGTATTTTTTGTAAACATGATTTCAAAAATATAAAATAAAAAAAAAATAAATAAAATCTAAATTTAGGTCAAACAAACAAAATCTTATTCAGTATAATTTTTTTTTTTCTCATTTTATCTGGAAAATATTGTTATCAATTGTTTTTGAAGTTCATTATTCGTAATACATAGATAATAAATAGATTGTATTTTCAAAAATCATATTATTTTTTTATGTTTAACAAAAGCCATATGTAGATTTAAACATCTGATTCTAAATTGATTTTCATTAAAAATTATTAAAATAAAATCATTCGTCCTTCTAAATTTAAACGATGCAACCTTGAAAAAGGCGCACGTGTCTTCCCACCAACAACAACAACAAATACACCACTTCAACACCTTACAATCTTTGCTTCTTTATTATTCTTTTATAACATAAAAATTTATTTTCAGCTGATTTATATTTCAGTGCCTAGCAACAGTTAAGAACTTTCACTTTTTATCCTATGTATGAAAAAAAATTTTTTTTCCCTTTAATTTCAAATTTTATTTACCCAAGGGTAGATACATTTTATTTACTTTTTTTTCGAACTCTTAAAAAACGATGATGAAAAATATAATGAAATATAAGAAACAAAAATCCTTACCCTCCCACTATTTACAAATTTTCAAGTTTTTCCCTATATTTTTAGTCATTTTGTCAATAATACATACAAAAATGCATAATTATTTTCTTTTTTTTTACATACAAAAAGTAAATAATAAATATGTATGTGGGTGGATATATAAATTGATACAATATGCACATATACACATTATATGGCAATCAGATAAAATTCAGAACAATTATATTACATAGAATATTATTATGTATATTTCAGTTAGAGCTCATATAAATTTTATAAAACATTTCTATTGAATACATATTTTCACAATAGAAAGCAATACAACAAGGCCAAAAAGAAGATATAAAATTGTTCAATTTGTGTAAATACATTTTCTTTTTTACTTTTGCTTTTCGGTATAAATTTACTTTGCTCATAAAAATGACAAAAAAAAAATTATGTTTAAAGGACGGGAAGTACACAGCAGTAAACAACAGACATTACAATCATATATGATACTTCTACAAAATAAAACACATAATAAAATAATACTAATTCCTGCTCTTTATGTTCTTCATACATTTTATGAACACATTATGTATTTTGAATTTAAAGCTATGTCTACATTTTAAATTTGATTTTATTACCCAGAAATGAAATTATCGTAACGCATGACTCTATTGAATTTGTATACAAAAAAAATAATATTTTTTTCATTATTCAAATGTAGTTTTTAACGCAAATTTTGTGTTTTGTATAAATAATATTATTATAATTTTCATTTGTTTTTAAAATGTAAACGGAAAAAAAAAAGAATTTAATTATCAGAGCACGTTTAAAGCTTTGGCAAAACTAAAAATAATTCTAAATTATCACTTCTAAAGCACGAATTGTGCATATTAATTTAATTTTTTTTTCCTCACTTTTAAAATAATTTTTTTTTAGTACCTATAAAATGTTACATAGAAAAAATATTGATGAAATATGTTTTACTTTTTACATTGTATTATGAGCATAAACAATTAATTAAAAAAGTTAATATCTATTTTATTTAGTTTGTTCGTCCGTCCTTAACCTGATTTACTTCCTGATAATCAAATACTTTTCATATTTCAAATCATGTGTACTAATTTTGATTATTCCAAAAGAATTTCTAAAGAAACAAAAAAGTGATAAATGGAAATAAAATCTGATCAATACAAATTTCTTAGACCAATTGTACCGAAATTAGAAAGTAAAGCCTACATTCTCAAGCTTGTACTTGAAACTTTTCTCGCAGCTAATTGTAAACTGTCTAGTAACGCGAACGTCTTATACCCTTACGGATTATTACAGATGAGAAGTACTTCAAAAATTGTAATGCACGTTTTTTTAAGGAAAAAGTGTGAAATAAAGAGGGTCGATCGCAGTAGAGACAAAAAAAAAGTTAATTTCTAAAAAAAAAAAACTTTTTTGTGCACTTTACCCTATAATTTTTGCCTTAGAAGACGAATTTTTATCATTCAAAGTTTTTTTTATTATAGAACCATTCAAGGAAATATCCTCCCCCAGGAACATATTTTTTCAAAGGGAACAATCAACATTGACTGTTTACATTCTTAACGTTAACATTGATGCACGTAGATAAAATTTAAGCGAATCGAAGTGTTAAAATGTATGTAAATTTAATTTCACCTTATTCTTTGATGAACTACACTTATTTTCAAATTAAAGGCCAAACAAACAATAAGCAAAAAACGAAAAATAAAAATAAACTTTGAATCCAACTAAATTGTTATACCACCTTCCTCAATCTATCATTAGAAATTTTTAGCCAAAATCGTAAACAACATGTATGCATATATCATACGTATGTACATACATATATATTTTACATATATGTATGTATGTAGACGTCATAAATATTATAAACTATTTACTATATCAATCTATACATAATTATTACATATTTTATATATTACAAAATTCACAATGAACATATTTTACAGTTTTCAACAACCTTGTCAGTTAACACATTCGACCTAATGTATAAGACAGCAGCTGTATAATATCAACATCATCACTGAACCAGAGAGAATAAAAAAAAAGTTCTAAAAAGATGGTTTGGATGAAATGCGCAATTTCTGATGATTACAATTTCAATAATTTTTTCCATCGTTCACAAAGAATTAATTCATGGCACAATAATAATATAATAATGGAATCATGGGGCGAACAAAAAAATATAAGAGGGTTGGTTCTAAATTGGAAAAATATGTATCATAGATGTGTACATATGTATACGCATATACATATATGAATACATACATTGACTATTATAATAAATAGACTCTTTAAAATGCTATAATGAAAACTACAAAAATTAAATCCAATGTTGTGAAAAATCTTCAATAAATAAGCAAAATAAGAGAAATTGGAATATGTATATATATTTATGTATGTACTTACATAGTACGATGTGGTTTATACATAATATGTAATTGTTAATCAGCTACCAGTACCATTGCTCCATATATGTATTACTATACCGGCTTCAATTCAACTACATATTTCAGACGAATGATTTTAAATTTTTTTTCATATTTACGTCTCATTCTTATATAAAAACCGGCAATTTAATAATATTCCACTAAATTGTTGCACAAATGTATCTATTAAATAAGTAAAATATGAATAAATATAACATTAATTATAATACATAATAAGATATAGATACTTACTGTTCAATTTTTATATGCATTACTAAATCTTTTCATTGAATTGCATCATTGAAACTGGACTGAGGATTTGTGATGACTGATGACAAATATTATAGTTACGTGCATAAAGAAATTATTGTGAAAGTTTAGAACATATTTTTGTTTTGTTTATGTTATCTTATTTCCAATAAACACCTGATAATGTTGATTTTTTTTATAGGTAATGTATCACGACCGAGGTTATGTATGGATACGACTACCCCTGTTTTGGAGGGAATTCAATTATTATATTAACAAAATTACATACCTTTTGCATTACAAAAAAAAGTCAATTAACTTGTTAATTAATTATTAATACACTTATTTTGAAGATATTCTTTATATTAATTAATTTAATTTATTGTATTACAAAACTAAAAAACTAGCTACAAGTTACAAAGTTACAATACAACCCAACTTAAGAAAAATTAATTGAGTTGCCAAGTTTTTCAAATTTCAACAATTTTTAAGACGAATAAAAATGTAAATTTCCAACTATATATTTGGCAACACAGTAACAAAATAAATATTCAGCCATTCAGATGAACTGTGGAATTCATTTAAAGTAGAAGGGGAATAGCAAATAAATATATGTAACTATATTAATTAAATATTATATTTATTATTTATATAATACGTTTTATATTTTGGCTCTAAAAAGAGCAACGTAAATGACAAAAATGATAAGAACAAAATTAATAAACATATGTACATACATATATAAAATAAATGCGTTAATTCACTCACCGTTAATTACGTGACAAAAATCATACGATGGAAGATGAAATTATTTTATTACAACAATGTTGCCACTTTTTCAAAATCCATATAAAATACAATTTTACTGTACACAATCTTTGATATTCCGGATTCCATGGGTCCATTAATCCTTATCTTCCTAGAAATAAAATGCAAATTATTTAATTAAATTGAAATTTGAATACATACATATGTACATACATACATATGTACCTATAAATATACAACACAATATAGAAACAGAACATTTATTTTTAATCATTTTCTTCCTATTCATTTTTTTTCCCACTGTTATCGCATAAACAAAACAAAACAAATACGAAAACATCATCAGCCATTAATCCCCACCATTTTTATTCATACATTTAGATTCCACTTTCCACTCGTCATCATTGTTTTTCATCAAAATCCAACAAGAAACAACTTGAAAAATTTAGTCGGAATTCAATCATCGAAGGGTTCGTACGTAATATGGGGCGGTAGCTAGTTAAATTGTGAATATCGGCCTTGTCCGCTATTTTAGCGTTTTTTTAACATCATATAACATTCAAAGTGTCTTGAAAGCGAGTTTTTTTTAAATCGCTCAACAATATACATATGTAAATCATTAATCAAAAAGCAAACAAAAATTCAACTCAATAGAAATTTACATTCAGCAAGAAAAAAAGTATAAAATCGATTTTGTTTTCTTCCATTAGTGTAATAAAAATAAAAATTTTATAAATTTTTGTTATATTATCATTAATGACTGAAAATAATTAAATTTCTTTCATTCCTAGAACTATAAAAACCACAATAAACTAAAATTTTTTACAAAATAAGCTCGCGAATTAAAAATATAAAAGTGTGTGATATTAAATTTTTCTAAGTTTCATCAAACAGTAAAAAGACACAAAGATATAATTTTTTTGTCGTCTTATGATGAACATTTTGATGTGACGTTCAGTTCAGGAGGATCAAAATACATATGTATGTCACGATAATAATTCACAATATCTATACAAACAAGAACATTTGTTTTTTATTTATAAATTGATGCTTTAACAAAGTGAAGCAAGTTATTTACATAGAGAACGTTAATGCAATTTGGAGATTACTTTTTTTGTCAACAGCGCTAATCAATTTCCTTGGGAAGAAAGAAAAAATAATTTATATTTCTTTCTGTACAATTAAATTTCCTATATTTTTTATTGTATGCATCTCGCTGACGGCAAAAGAAAAATAAGTTGTGCTTTTAGAGGAGAAAACAGCAGAATATATAGATTTGAAAAATCACATAAGTTTGGCTATTCTCGAATATTTGAAAGTTATTTTATATAATTTGAGAAAATCCATAAAATTTTAAAGTATACCTGCGAAAAAAGATCTGAATGTTGTTTTTTTGAATCAACGTAAAAATTAGAAAAGTAGAAATTCAATAAAATTTGGCAACGTAACAATTTTAAAGCCCACGTAATTTATATAGAGGAAAAAAAAACGAAAAAGTGGCAACAATGGTGGAACGTATCTTAGAAGAAACATCGTCTGACGCAAATAATTCAGGTAAATAAATATCTTTTTTGAATATATATAGGCTTAGATACGTGTAATATAAGATTTTGTAACAAAAAAGTAGAAGCAAAAAAAGGACATAATATAAAAGGTCTATAGGTACATATAAAATTTCTTTGTAGCTGAACATATAAAAAAAAAACCTTTAAGATTCTATTTATATTTCATTTTTAAAGCAAAAATATCTATCTTTTTTTAAATCAAAGAAAAAATGGTTATGTAGACTTTTCTGTGAGCATGTTTAGATAGATTTTCTAGAAAATTCGCTTGTTGTCTATTATTTTTGTTTTTTGAAATGAAAATATGTAGAAGAAGAAATATAACTACCCACATTTTATTTGTGTAGAAGATTTTATCCTATTTAAAGTTAATTGAACTCAGAAAGTATATATGTACGCTAATTGTATATGTACCTATATGAATATGTAAAGAGTTTGAGTTCTTGAAAATGCAAAAATGAAATGTATTGATGCACAATGCATGACAAAATACGACTGTTTACTTCTAATAATTACCACCACGTCGATAATATCTATTAATTTTTCTTTTCTTTGCCATATACTAGCTAATAAATATCACTTTGAAAACAAAAATGTATATGTTGAAATACTTTTGGCTCTAACGTAGCCAAAAATACCTATATTGCATGTAGATACAATACTTTTATATTGATGTGTAATGAACTAATCATGTAGAAAAATTAAATGAATAACAAAAAAAAAAAAAAAAAACAGCTTGTATCTATATCTACTCACTAGATTATGCACTCATATTGCATGGAATTTGAAACACAGTCAATCTAAATTTAAATGAATACCTACTTTTGCTAATGTTCAAAATCAAAATTTAAAAAAAAAGAAGCATATGATAATAAAACTCTTGAGTGGGTTGCATTCTGAACACCGGTTTATATTAATTCAACAAAATATTCTTGTTATTTCACATAAACGAAAAGGAAAAAACTATTACACATATTCACAAAACTATAGATATATGAATATTCAAGGGTTATTAAACCCTCTCCAATGCAATATAGATACACACATAATAGGTATATTGTATAATAAAAATCGAAATAGAAAATTCTGGAAGTAAAAAGAATAGGTACAGAAATATTGAATATACATAATACCTATGTATGTGTATACATTATTTGAAATAAACAAAAATGAAGTAATAAATTTCAGAAAAATCGTGAAATAATGAAATTAATCAGCAGAGATATGTAAAATGAATGATTCATTTATAAATTTATCTTCGATTTCTAATTGATACATTATAGTTTTTATGATTATTATTTTATTTTAAGATTAAAATGAATTTTTCGAACACGAACATGTAAAAAAAAAAAATACTATATTTTCACACATAATTTAATTTAAATTAAATTAGTCTGAAATAAAAATTGAATGAAATTTATTTAAAATACATTTTGTTGTTTTTTCTTCTTCTTCTCAATATTTATTAGAATGCTGACTCAAAATATTTTTGTTTTCCAATCGATAAAATGTCAATTAAAACATTTCTTCTACTTATTCTTTAAAAAAAAAATGCTAACTTTTACTTTCCCTTATAAGATAAACTTTTATAACTATTGCATCATTTTATAAAATCGATGAATAATTCAAGCTTATAAGATTATAATGACGATTTACCTATGTACATATGTTGTGTGTATCCACATATGTATAAGTATGAATTCTTTTGTCATAATTTAAAAAAAAAAAAATGATGAAATTTCCTCTTGATATAATGTAAATTAGATTAAATACATATCTGACTTGTTCACAGATGTTTTTTGTGCTAATATGTACGCTAAATTTGGCACATTCATGTAGATTTTTTTTTTCTACTTTTGTTTCATATTTTTTAAGAACCTACTTAATTTTCAAATTCTGACTTTTCATGAAAATAGATATAGGTACATACAACGGAAAAAGATACATATATTAAAATCGACTTATTAAGTGAATTTCGTGTCTGTTTAATGTTTTTTAAAAAATTCCTTCATTATTATTTATACATACAAAAAAATACAGTTGTACGCATGCATGATATTGAATTTTTTATTTGTATCTGTTAGATTTTTCTGGAAAAGGAAAATGAATCCTTCATCGATTATTTTTATTTTTGTTTGTTTGTTTGAAGATGTACATATTTTGGCAGGATTATATTTAAATACTATTGAGAATAAAGCTTTAGTTAAAACATGTGATTAATATAATATTGCATGTTAAATATCAAGTGTAAATTGACGTAATATCTACCATGATTTATACATACCTTTAATTTAAAAAAAAAAAAAAAATAGCAAAAGTTTAATACCGGTAATACAAACTTTAAGATTTCATCATTCTTTTTTATTTACATAAGTATAGGACACAGTAACTTTATTGTATGCATAATCCATGCATGATATGTAAGCAATCGCGTTAAAAAAAAATATGTATGCATTCCTTGTAGAATTTTAAATAAATTTTTCAATTTCCATACAATAAATACAATTACACATATTATGTATGTTTATATGTTTTATATTCTTAACGTTTTATAGGTTTCACTAAGTGCATATATGTATGTATGTATTACATCGCGTAATAATCCTTTAGTTATATGAAATTTTTATTTTTGCATTAGGATGACTTTTGTTTTATTGACAAATTGAATTTGAGTACATATTACGTGATTTTTAGTACATTTGTACATATTATATGGTTGACTTATGTCTATGAAAAGATAAAAAGTGAACGTGTTTTATTTTATTACGGTAATAATTCATAAAATAATATTACTAGAGAGAATTATCAATTATTAGTAAATTAAAATTTAATTACATATTTGTATTTTACACAATAAAAACACGTGCTTTACAACAAATTTTCCACAAATGAAAAAAATAGATATTATTATATTTCAGTAGAGTCATTCAATAATCGTCAGAATGATGTAATATTTCACTTATTATTGATCACCCTGAAATTCACTTGATAATAGATGACGAGAATGAATCATATGTATGTTTTTTTAAATTTAATTTCTTATTGAATAAATATAATCAATTCAGTGTTGACGTCAATAAGTGTTTTTAAGTATGTATAAATATAATTTATATACATAGATACAAATACAGTTAAAAAATAATAATTGTTACTTTTTGTCTAAGTTCATAATTTGAAATATAGCACCATTCAATATAATAATTGTAATTAGAGTTCTGAAATTGGAAAATAAAATGGATTGTTAGAGTAATCGAAATATGTATGTATTTAAACAAGTTTTTTTTTACTAGATAGTTATTTGATTGCATGTCACAGTAATTAAATATTTTATTATTTCTATAATATTTTTCAATTATACAAGCATTACTCTCTTATTACTTAATTACTTGTTTGTTTTTACTATTACCCATTATGAAGAAAATAATGAAAATTTTTCTTCTCCAAGTGTATAGGTATATATTGAGAAAATAGAATACATACTGACATTTAACTTCCTCTAACTGTAAAGATGTAATGGCATTGTTTAATTCAAAAATAAGTGACGAAATTGTATATTAACAGCCTACATAATAAATTCATTAACAAGGACATGATATGTCAGTATTTCTTATTATTTATTTAAATTAAGAAAAAATAATAATAATAATAATACATAATTGCTAATGATAAACCGGTTGAAAATGAAAAAAAAAAAAAAGATACAATGTTAATTCCAAAATAATCATTAGCATCATCATATAAAAGATAATTTATTTTCAAAAAAAAAAAAAAAAATACAATTTTTAGTTTATTTTCTTATTTTTCTTTAAATCAAAATCAAGAGAACTTCAGAAGAAAAAAATAAATTGCCAGATAATATTTAAATTTTTGAAACAGATACAAGTCATATACTATATAAGTTTAAAAAAAAAAAATGAAAATTTTATATTAAAATATCACTGTAGTAAGTATATAACTGGTTTATGTTATTTTTTTGGTTGTGTAGGTTGATAAGGTATCTAAATTGTGTTGCTACTTAATGTATTGTTAATTTGAAGCGCCAGATATTGAACAAAAAAAAAAAAATTGACTTATTTTTTTACGTTGTTAATTAATTTTGAGGTAATAGGTAACTTTAAAAACAAGAAATTAAAGATATTATTCAAGTTTTAAATACCAGTGTGAATTAAGGAAATATTAAATGATGACAGTTATTTTTTTATTTTTTTTTTTTTTACAAAAATGATATTACACTTGAAAATCTGAAATTTTATAATCTAAAAAAATGGATCTGAGTTGGGAATGGTACCACACGAAACAAACAAGTTTAAATAAGTGCTTTAGCACAAAGTTCTCCAGAAAAAAAAAATTAATAAAAAATTCAAGTGCGATTTGAACACAAAAAAAATTTTTTTTCAAATATAAAATTTAAATTTGTTAATTTAATTTAAAATCTTATTTAATTTTTTTTTTTTATTTTTATATTCTGTTAAACATCTAAAATTTAATTATAATGTTTCAGTGACCCAGAAATATACTTAAATACCTACATTATGTCTACATACTTATTTATTTTATTTTTAGAAGAAAATTCATAGCCCTTATATTTTTTTCGAAATCGATTTTCTCTTTTTTTTTTTATATTGGTCATATCATAAAAATTACATCGTCATCGTTAGCATAATTTTTTTTTTTTTTTGTTTAAAAATATTAACTGAATGAAAGCTTGAATTTAAACAACAAATCAAATAGGTATTCAAATGTCTTTTTTTTTATTTTTTATATTTCAATAGCAAAGAAAACAAAAACAACAAAAATCATGATAAAATATAGTGAATGTACCTATTTCAAGTACAAGATAGCAATTGACCATAACTTACTATATTATTCATATTTATTAAATCTAATAGAAAAACTAGTGATGGAAAATATTAAAATTACTTAAAAGAAAAAAATTAGTATAAAATTATTTCTGCTTTCTAGTTGATCATAATAGTTACAAAGACAAAAAAAAAATAAATAAATAAAAATCATGACTTTTTAATTATAAAGACAATAAAATTGTTTAATCATTATTTTTTTAGTTACACACTTTGAATAAAATATAAACATTTTATGCCCACACTTGAATTAAGAGATAGATTCTTGCAAAATGTTAAAGGAACTAACATATTCGGAAGAAATCATCTGTTTTTTTTTTATATAATAAAATCTATTTCTTAAAAATCTACTTCCATGAATTGTTTTTACCTGAAATTAAAATTACAATTAGGGAATTGTGCGTGGGTACAATATATAATCATATATGTACATAGATAGAAATGTAGTACATATATGATGTACTGTGCATTTAAAGAAAAAAAAAAAATTATGCATACCTATTTTATGAAAGTCAACCCACATCAATAGTTATCATCATAAAGTGTTAATATGCATACATATGAGCATTATAAATTTCATTTTAGTTGTCGCTTCTGATTATAATTATATTGCAAAAGTTTGATGATAAATTGATAAATGCATTAAGTTGCATCGATCTAACTAAACCGGCAAAACAGCTTTTTTTTCACCTCTTTTGTGACTCTTTTCATGTCTCCTTGTTGTATATATGATACATACATACATACATATATCAATAAATTTTTTATAGGCTTTACAAAAAAAAAAAAAAAAAATTTATATGGTTAAACCAACCCAAAATTCAAGAAAACAATTTGTTGCACTTCTTGAATCTTGATGATCACGCCACCATCCCACTCTTGTTTATTTGATGAGCTCCAAACGGCATATATATGTAGCTCAATAGTCACTGCATTCAATTTTGTTGTATCCAAAAAAAAAAAAAATATATGTATATAAAAAATAAATAAAATAACAACGATTTAGATGATTTTGTTGTTGTTGATGATGATGATGATGTAGTTGAGTGCAACAAAATGTAAAAACAATATCATGGTTGCTTTTATTGGATTAAAATTGGAAGTCATATGATGATGATGGTGTTAGTGACAAAATATATACATAGGTATAAACACTGCATTTTGTAGTTGCCCAGAAGCGCAAGCTGAAAATGTAATAGCAATGAATAAAGTAAAAGATTGCTGTGGTGGAATGAATAGAAAACAACTTACTTATGTGGATTATGGGTAAAGGAGCTTGGGGTCTGGGGATGAGAATGAAATTTTTACTGTCTAATATCATCGGCATACACACTAACATTGATATGACTGACTGTGCTGTGTGTGACTACTGCAATGCACTCTGCAACTGCACTTTTAATATTATTTTTTGCTTCTTTTTTGGCTTTTCTTTACCACTTTTTGTTTTTTTTTTTCATTTATCTTTCTCTTTTATTATTTATCTCTACTTTAATTTTATATTTTATTTTTAACTTTGAAGTTGTTTTATCTCTTGTCTGTTTTCCTGCACATATACGAATAAACATAAATATGCATAGATACATAAATACATGCACTATCTATTGACTACAAAATATAGGTATAAATGTATATTATACATATAGTATATAATATGATGACTGCTGTGCTACGGCTGAAAGCATTGAACTCCCATGACCGGGTGCATGAATGCATTTTATAAGAGGCCATGCTCAATAGATGCATATACCAGTACATAATATGTATATGTATATACATACTGTAGAACGATTGTATGTATATAAGTATCTTTTTGTTGTCTGGTTGTTAAAATGCACCTAGTAACTACTGTATTTAAAAACTTTAAAAAACTTTTTTTTCTTTTAATTTTTAGTTAGATATATTTTACCTACATACATACCTACATATGTAAATATAATGTACATTTTTATACTAAATACCATTATATGTATGTATAGAGCATAAAATGCATTTTAAATAACATTGTGTACTTAATGTTCTTTATCTTTGGATAAAATTTCATGTGAATGACTTTTTTAGAGGACATGACAAACGGTGTCAGTTTGAGATTTAAAATTGAATTGAACATAGAAAATTATTTTATTTATTGTTATTGTTTTTTTTTTCTCATTCATTTAAAAGATAGTAATTATAATTATAATTATTATTGATGAAAGGATGTTTATTTAGAATTCATTTTTATATTTTGTAATGGTGGAAATCATTGATCATATTATTATATGTTATGGTCTAACATTGATGATGTTTTTAAATATGTTTTATACATATATGTACATACAAATGTATATGTATACAATTTAAGTAGATATGTATATGTAATATATCTGCATTAAAAATTGAAACAATCTTATTTATTGAATTTCATTATACGTATCTTCTGTATCGCTTTATTTTTAATAATATGTATGTGCATTCGAAGGACATAGGACAATGACATTTTGATCTAAATCTATAAGAATGGCGTATACATGTATACATAAATGTATATAGATATAATAGAATATAGAAGTATAAATATTATAAAAGTTCTATAAATTCGAAGGACATAGGACAATGACATTTTGATCTAAATTCATAAGAATGGCGTATAAGTGTATACATAAATTTATGTACCTACATAGGTATAATAGAATAGAAGTATAAACATCATAAAAGTTTTATAAATTCGAAGGACATAGGACAATGACATTTTGATCTAAATTTATAAGAATAGCGTATAAATGTATGTACATAGATACATTTTTCCTCATTGCAATAACTATTGTATCTGCGCCTCTAATCTACGTACTACTAAAAAGCTTTGACATTAAATAACTTGATCATAAATTTTGAGATTAAATTTCATGTTTTTGAAGTAATTTTTATATGCACCTCTCTATTTATGTATGATATTATATTTATAGAAAAAATAAAAATATAAGTACCAATCTATTAAAATTTTAGAAAAAGATACAGATATGAGATTTATGCTTGATTGAACAAAATATTCAAGTAGGCGATTAAATTTCAATCTATTCCATTTAAAAATCTATTGTAGCATAAGTTTGTTCTTTTTTTGTGAAATTATCAAGTATTTAAATCTTCAAAATTCTTCTGGTTCTTTTATTGTGTTTTTGAAGTTGTTTTTTATCTTAAAAACTTGTAAAAAAGTTTTGTTATATTTTATGATTTCTTTTATAAAAATTGTTTTATTTTAAATTATATTGATTGAAAATAAAATATTTTTGTTGAATTCAATCATTTTCAGGCTCTCAGATTGAAATGGCCCGCTACAGTAGCGAAGATATTTCTGGTAATGAGTCTGGTGAGGCAACAAAGATGACGGAAACTGAGCGACAGGCTGACTTTAATCGGCACAAGGAGGAAATGAAAAGGAAACGTCGAAGAAAGAAGAGGACAAGTTCCTCATTGCATTCTTCGACTTTTCAGGGTAAATTCTTTTTCTAATGCAAATTTATGCTTTATTTTTTTAATTTCTGACATTTTTTTCGTTGCATTAGTAATTACATAAAATAAAGTATGTATGTACAAAATAAATGATTTTATTTGCATGTTGTTTAATTGTAATTTCAGAACTTTATAAATTGACTGGTGAAATTCTTGGTGAAGGTGCATATGCTTCAGTACAAACGTGTGTTAATGTTTATACAGATTTAGAATATGCTGTGAAAATAATTGATAAGATTCCTGGTCATGCACGTGCTCGAGTTTTTCGTGAAGTTGAAACTTTTCATCATTGCCAAGGACATCCTGGTATACTTCAATTAATTGAATTTTTCGAAGATGATGAGAAATTTTATTTAGTATTTGAAAAAGTAAGTAATTTTTTTTCTCAATTCAAAACCATTATAATCTTTTAAAATGAAAAAAAAAATTCAAATAATGTTTTTATTTTCTTAATTTCTTGAAATAGATAAATGGTGGACCTCTATTAACTCGCATCCAAGAGCATATTTGTTTTTCTGAGCATGAGGCCGCTCAAATTATCAAAGAAATAGCCTCTGGTTTAGATTTCTTACATAAAAAGGGTATTGCACATCGTGATTTAAAACCCGAAAATATTTTATGTGTATATCCAGATAAACTTTGTCCAATTAAAATATGTGATTTTGATTTGGGTTCTGGTATTAAATTTACCACAAGCATATCATCACCAGCAGCAACGCCGCTATTACTTACGCCGGTAAGTTAAACAAATAAAAAAAAATTATTTCAATTTATCTATTTAGAAATTGAGTAATAGATTTTTCTTTTATAAGTAATTTCAATTTCCACAATTAAAGCGAATAATGGTAATAAATTGTTTATTTTCCAAATTAAAAAAAAAAAAAAAAAACTTGATTAAAATTCAAGGTTTTTAATTGTACTGAATGAAAATTTTTCATGCGAACCAAAAGAGAATTTATTTAAAATATAAAAAATATATATATTTATTACAATAATTTATTTATTTAGGCCGCGATAAGAATACAGATATCAAAGGGTCACCTTTATTATTACAATATTGATTCAGGTGATAAATTTTTCAAAAAACAAAATAACAAACCAAAAAAAAAAAGAAAAAAGAATGTGTATGTACAAATAATAAAGGAAGATAATATTTTTCTACTTTACTGATATTTGCATTCATTTCATCTTATCTTTAAAATTAATGATGAGTACAACTATTAAGTATGCATATATTCTACATTAAGTGAAAATACCGTAAAATAAATTTATTATAATAAACGTATGTATATTACCCACGTAATACAATTTCTTTGTTTCTTTTCGAATTTCATTTCTCCAACATCACCCAAAGCATAAGTATGTACATATGTATATACATACGTATGTAAAATTATATGTAGTGCTTTCATTCAAATAATGTTGAACAAAAGACAATGATTCAGTACATAAAATCTGTTTCCAACAATATACATATATGTAACGTCACAATGTTTTTTGTATGATGTATTTCATTTTTATATATATATATATTACATTTATACTTTTTTTTATTGTATGATTGTGTAGGCGTTATAAATTTATATTGTTGAATTATATTTTTGA
Organism: Bombylius discolor; assembly: GCA_939192795.1. NCBI lineage: Eukaryota > Metazoa > Arthropoda > Insecta > Diptera > Bombyliidae > Bombylius > Bombylius discolor. Next base: position 11,118,299 of record OW584241.1, on the reverse strand, counting down.
TATTTTTTTTTTAGTCGCTTTCACGTCAGCATTTCAAATTTTTGTTCGTAATAATAAAATTGCGATTTTTTGGTTTTTTTTAAAGTGCTTTATGTTGGGGTCATTTAACAGCGAAAACAAAATCTGAAAATACATAAATTATAAATGTAAAAATATTACTTTTTTTTTTTTAATACGGTAAATAATGACATTTTTAAAATAAGATAATTTAAAAAGAAATAATAACATCAAATCTACAATATATGTATAATTAATTTTTGGCAACTGATCGTCTGTTATTTTATAATTTAAAAATTTCTTTTTTAAAAAGTAATACATATTTTTTTTCAAAAAAAAAATATTAAAATTTATAATTCAAAATGAAATTCTGAGAAACAAAAAATCTAATTTCTAAATGAGAAATGAAAAATAAAATAAAAAAAACTAATAATTTAAGTTTTATTTCTGTATTATTAGTAAGATTACACGATGTTTGTGTAATTACAGACACTAGACAGATAGTCTATAAAACGATTAATTTTTTTTTTCTTTTTTGTATCTATAATACTAAGTAATTCAGTCAGTCATAAGATAATAATCGGAGGGTAAAAAATTCATTATTATATACACAGAAATCATATGTGAAACACATGTTCTTGAAAAATTATTTAGTCTTAATTTAGTCTTTTTAATGAAATAAATCTAAATTCATGATCTTTATAAATACTTGAGTCTCTTTTCTTTTTTTAAATTTTTATTTATATAATTTATAACGGCATGTGTATGAAATATCTATTATATAAATGTAATTTTATCAAATCGGGTATAATCAACTTAAGTATTTTCTTTTTTATGATTGTAATGATTACATATCAGTCCAATACAATAATGAAATAAAGTAATACAACAAATTTATTTAAAATTGCATAAATATTATTTTGTACTTGATTGTGATAGATTGATAAGTTGAAAAAAAAAAAGATTCTTATGATAAAATATAAATTAATTTAAAAAAAAATGAGGATAAAAATTGAACAAACAATTTTATTTTTTCTTTTTTTTGTCTAAATTATTCTTAGCGAAATAATGTGAAAAGTAAAATGAAGTATCTAAAACAAAAAACAATTAATTCTGTAGATAAAACAGAATAATTTTTCCTCAATTTTTAAGATGATATGCTTTTTTTTATTTTTTTCATATTATTCCAAGGTTTAATATCACTTTTTTGACAACAGGCGCTTTCAACTACCAAAAAATACGTGGGTAGAATTTATTTTTTATAAATATATACATATCGACCAGTACTTAATTATACAAATAACACATACATATGTATATGTAGATACTATAAAAATTAAACAAAAAAAATTAATATTGAAACGTGGGAAAGTGTTGTTATATTATTTTTAAAAATAGTTTTCTTGGCACATTGTCATTTAAATTTGAATTTGAAATTTAAAAAAAAAATTAAAATCAGAACAAATTCGTGTCCTCATTCTTAAAATATTGAGGAAGATATTCGTAAATTTAATTGAAAAAAAAAATTCGGTTACGTTAAGAAGTGCCTTCGTAGTTTGTATATGATTGTACTGCAGTGCTGTCGTTTGGACAACAACAAAGGTATTAAGTTAATAAATTCGAGATAGTACTTTGTCCAACAAGCTAAAAAAAAACCCCATTCTTTTCGTTCTTTATGAAAGTCGGAGTAAAAATTCTCCGATTGGAGTCTAACGACAGCACTGTTGCACTGTAGTAATAAAGTAGGTACCCTATCATGTGAAAATGAAATCTCAAAAGATTTTTTTAGACTAGAAAAAATTTTTTTTTTTTTTTTTTTTGCAATTTTCATTTATTTGATGAATTTCCTTGAAATTAAAATGATTTTATTATTAGTTGAAGAGAATGCGTTGGATGTTAAAAAAAAAGATTAATAATACAAAATGATGAAATGAATTATGATGGCGACAATTTCTAAGAATTTAATTTTTGGTTTTCGAAAAGAATACACGTGAACAACTTTTCTGATTGGATGATGTTTCATCTAAATATAAATTTAAAAAAAACGAAATTTTCTTTGTTAAACAAGAAATAGACAAAGAATGTGTTACTGATAAAAAAAATGCATTTTGAAAAAAAAAAATAATAAAAATTCCTTTAAAAATATTATTTCGTTTATACGAAATTTTAATAATTCCATTGATACAAGCACAATTCATGTGTCTTCTTATTTTCTTTCATACTTACAGAAGATAGTATGAAAAAGTGCGTACGTGACTTCTGTCGAACAGCATTGTTGCCATATATCTTTTATTAAATTTATACCCTATATAGTTTTATAGTAACTCTTCATTTATCTGTTCTTTTTAATATATTTTAGTTAAAAACCAAACTTTAAAAAATAAATAACATAAATTAAACGTGGGTATGCATAATTTGTAAATATGTACAAAAAAATAATAGAAAAATCCTTGATAAAGTCTTTTTTTTTTCTTCTTTTGGAGACAAACAGAGAGCATTCGATTTCAATGTTAAACATTATTATAAATATTTAAATTAGAATGTAAATAAAATGCTTAAAATTCATTGATTTTTCTTGTAAACAAAAATATTAGATATTAGATTGATTCTATAATTAATGAATAGAAATATATGTAAATTTTTATTTTAACGAGAAAAAGAAAAACACAATGAAGCAGTAAAAAGAAATATGTACATATTAAAATGTTGTTATTGTAGTACTTAAGTTGACAAAAAAACAACAAAAAAAAACAGACCAGATTAATATTCAAGAACATAAAATGATGTTGATGAATCAACATTTTTTTTTTAAAATGTATTTTACTTCAAGATTAAAAGTATCTCTGACCAACTTCATAATATGACAAAATCTACTAAATATGTATGTAACATGTTTAAAAGTGGATTTTAAATTTGTTGTCCCAAAACTATTATAAAAATAATGAACACAGTCAGAGCCATAAATGTAGTTAGAATTTCGATAATTTTATTGATTGTTATTTGGTTTATTGCTCTTTTTAAATTGTAATTAATTGAACAGGTTTTTATTTTACTTAATTAATATAAATTTTTGTTTTTTCTATTTTTGTATTATTATTATTATTATTTTTGTTTGTAATAAAGTGCAAATATACATGAGTCATGATTAACTGCTACTTGAACTACACATAATACTGCTTTCATTTAAGTACTTTTTTTTTTTTTTTGTAAATTAATTTATTTTACTAGGTATATTTCCGTTCTCATTAAATGCGTGACGTAGCTACTTAGATATATAGCTACTTAGATAGATACGTAGATATTTACTTTACAGGTACATAGTTTCATTGCTATTTTGTACTACTAAAAAAAATTAAAAAAATTTTTAACTTTTACACATAATAATAAACCTTTCTCACACCTCACGCTATATTATTTATGTATGTATGTATAGGTACCTTACAATATTTTATTTATTGTTTACAAAATAAAATTTATACTTCCTTATTTTTGTGATTCAAGAGACATTAAAAATTTCATTATTTTCGATACAAAAACGAATTAATTTTGTAGTGATTCATGTTTTTTTTTTCATATAATTTTGTGTATGAAAAAAAAAAAATTAAAATAAAATAAAATTCAAGGTTTTCATACAGAAGTTTCAATTATTTTATATGGTATCTGTTGATTTGTTTTTTAGTAAAACTTGTTTATCATTTTCTGTATTTTTTTGTTGTTTTTTTTTTTTAGTTGTATGTTTTTCATTAATATGTAATATCGAAATTGTCATTTTTAAAGTACCTAAAAAAAAAAATTTAATGAATACTTGAAATAAAATCATAAAGAATATTTAATATTTTATTATTATTGCTTCAAATTTTTACAGTAAATTAGCATTATTTTGACAATTCAGATTTTTTTTTTTTTTTTTTTCATTTTTAAAAATATTCAACTGATATTTAAACAAACAAAAAAATAAAAAAATAATAATAATACTCGTGAATAAAAAATAGTAAAATAAAATAAAATAGAAAAACAAGTTGCTGACCTTTTAAAAGATCCTTAACCTACATAACATTTTGTTACGATGAGAATGTTTTATAATTTATTTATTTTTTTGTTTTAAATTTTGTTTTTAGATTCTTTTTATATTTTTTTCATTTATTTTTTTATTTTTTTTCATTTTTTTTTTTGTCAAATCATCAAATTTATAATTTTTATTTTAAAAGAACTCTTAACGTTAAAGTACATTGACATTCAAAAAGTCAAAAAGGAAAGAGATACAAAATTTTTCATGACATTTTCCACTCATAAAATCATAATAACACATATGTACGTTACATATGTATAAGTAATGATCACGTATTCTTCTTTGACATCAAATAACATTAAAAATTTATCTATGTAGCTACATAAAATTAAAAATAATAGCACAATTACATTTTTCTTGCTACTATATACTCTGTCACTGTCAATTGTTTTGCACTTTTCGTCTTCTCATTAGGAAAGAAAAATAAAAAGCATCATGTATCTAAGAAATGCATTAGATCGGTAGTGTAGGATAACATTTTTACGTTTTTATATACATATATATATTTTTTTTTTGGCATGAAATCAACTTAGTTTTGTTGTTTTTTTTTGTAGACAATTTGTCAGGCAGACCAAAAAAAAAAAAAACAAACATGAAAATTCAATATGTAATTTTTAAAAATAACACTATGTAGACCTAATCCGTAAGATAAAATAAATTTTCTTCAAAGAATTTTTGGGTTTTTCCACTTTTTCATAATTTTGACTCGACGTACGTAAAGGATATAAATAATTTATCAGTCGCGGCTTTTTCACTTTAAAAATAATGATGCTGAGTGTTTAGAGGGAAAATTGTCGGTATGGCAATAACCGCCTAATGTTTTTTTTTTTCTTTTTTAATTTGAAGTGACGGAAAAGAAAAATTATGTTGAAGAATAAAATAAGCACATTAGATCTAAAATAATATTAAATAAAAAAAAAAAAATCATTCCAAATATAATTTTTGTAAAGTGACAATCATAATGAGGAATGATCGTCATATTGTGGATTTTAATTGAAATTTGAAAGTAATTTACAATAAAAATCGTAATAAAATGAAATAGATTATTTATGAAAATTTTTTTTTAAAAAAAATTCTAATTAATTGAGTAAATTTGAGATTATGTAATTTTTTATTTTCCTAATACAAAATATTTTCTAATTAAAAAATTCCATTATTAACCAATTTTTTTTGCTTCTGCATAAAAGACATTACATTTAATTTAGTTTTGCTGTAAAGTAGAAGTCAGTATTGCACAAAGTAATATATGTATGTATGTATACTTATATGATTTATAGATAAATTTGAAAAAAAAAAAATGCTAGTTACATGCAAAAGCGAAATAAAAAGTAAAGAGAGGAGAAAATAATGAAATTGCTGATATTTGAATAAAATTTGAATACAATACACAACAATATAATTTATATATTATTGTTTGGGTGATTTATTTAAAAAAAAAGAAATAGCATGAACAAAAAAACATGTAGGTATGTATATATTATGTACTGGTACTGTTCAGTACTTCATATATGTACATAGATACTTGTTTTTTTTCTAAAAAAGAAAATTAAAAAGTATATTTATTACTGTAACTTTTATTTATGTATTTCTCTGCATTTCATTTACAATTTATTCAAAAATGACTCACAATGATAATGCTAATCCATATTAGCTTGCATTGTTTTATTTTATTTATTTTTTTCTTTCTACAAATAAATATGGATATATGTACATATTTTAAAACCGCAAGAAAATTAAAAAATTATATACCTAGGTAGGTTAGGTATGCAACAACAGTACCTACTTTTTTTCTTTTTTTTTTTTAAATCATAAACAATTGTTGCTATCAATCAAATTGAAATTGAATGTACTCTATCTTGAAATATTTTTTATTTTCACATTTAAAAAAAAAAAAAATAAAAAAAGAAATTGTCTACTTTTTCTAAATAAATTTAAAGTGACTGAAAAATTAATGAAGTATGTAGATAAAAAAAAAAGATATGAGAAGTATGTACATATAAATATTCTTGAATATCGAATTATCATTTTGAATGGCCTACATTAATTTCCATGCATTTTAACAAAATATGCAAATTTTGTATTTAATTTATTACAAAAATCAAAGTAATATAAAAAGAAATAATTTAATTTTTATCAAATTAATTTCCTTTCTTTGCTCCAATTTTATAGTTATCACAATTTTAATTTTAATTTAAAAATATATACATATGTACATACGTTTTTTTCTTTGTACACATGTAATTCTATATGTGAACTATTAACCTTTAATATCTCTAAATAAACAAAAAACGATAAATATTTTAATTCATTATTTCATTTCTTTGTTAATTTTTAAATGATTTCGGTTATCATAATTTTTTTTTTTTGCATAAAAAATAATTCAAATTAAATTGATACATTCAAAACAGCTAAAACAAAAAGTGAAATAAAATTAAAAAAAAAAAAAAGCACATGATTTAAATTATTATCTTCTATAATGAAAGTAATAAAATCATAAGGAAACATAAAAAATAAAAATTAAACAAAAAATATATTAAAGAACACAATCTAAAGAAATTCTACTATTTAACCTTGTGTATGTCTTATATTACATTCACGTCATGTTTTCAAAAGATTGGACTTATTGACGTAAATAACATGCCATTTTTATCAAGGTAATTTAAAATCACAAAAAAAAAAAATAAATAAAAATAAAAAAAAGTATTTAGGTATTATTATATGTATACATTCTTACACACAGAGATAGAACTAATTCTATTCTTAAATATTTTATGTACATATATGTTTTGTTTATTCAGGGAATATTAATAAATTTGGAAATTTGTATTTATTGCTATGAAAACCTAAATGTTCGCTAGGGAAATGAAATGTGTATAATATATGTATGTAAATTGTGTTTTTATTATCTATTGATTATATCATATAATTATTATGTATGTATATTTGTATTATGCATGTAGAAATTTAGATATTATAATTAATATTTTTAAAGACTAATGAGAAAAGAAATAAACAGATGGGGGTGGTGTTTTTTGTTAACCACATCAAAAGATTATTTTATATTTTTGATAAATATGTACAAATAATCCAAATTTGATATGATCAATTACAGTTCAGTGACATCTTCTGTTTGTGTGATTATTTTTCATGTTATAAACGTTTAAAATTAATCAAAATTCATAGGTACATGTTAAAATTCACGTTGCATTTATATTTTCTTTATAGTAAAGAAAAAAAAAAATGTAAACGTGCCAGTGCCTTTTAGTAAATAGGAAGCTAATAAGAAAGTGATCAAAACAACACAATTAAAATTCCTAGTGAATAAACAACACATAGATACTTACCTATTTTTTTTCTTTTCTTTTTTTCAATATTTCAAATTATAGGTACCTGTTGTTTTTCTTTTATATCACTTTCAATAAAAATAGAAACCACTTGAAGAACTTTTAAAAAACAATTTTTTATCTTATATCCAAAAGTAAAAGCTTCAATAATAATTAAAATAAAATTATTTTTATTTTGATAAAGCTAATAGAGAACGAGTGGAAAAAAAAAACATGAAAAATAAGCAATAAAAATCTAAAAGAAAAAAAAAAACAACTTTCAAAGATTTCTTGTTGTACAAGGTGTCCCAGGGAAAATACGTTTCTTCTGAAAATATTAACTAATTTTGAAATTCTTAATTTACTAACTTTGAAAACCAGAACACTATAATTGATTTCCCAAAAAACTATAATAGAAGTCATAACATACACATGAGTTTTTTTTATTCAACAACATTAGATAGCTTCTATTTTCTATTCTATAGAATTCACAGTTATAAGCTTAATCTCTTCAAGAATTCAATTTTGTTGAAAAAAAAAAATGGCTCGAAGAAAATAAAATAATATTTCTTCAAACTCCACCCTTAATATGTGACAAAAAAATGCCAATATGTATTTGAAAAAAAAAAAAAAAAAATCTGATGTATATTTTAGTTTTTCTGACACACCCTGTATTGTATAAAACGTAATCAAAATTATCATAATATAAAAAAAAAACTTTATAATATATTATATAGATGTACATTACAAAAAAAAGTAATGTGTGTTTATATGTAATATATTTACTATATAAAATATAAATAAAATTTATTATGGTGTAGATAAATTTAATAATAATAAAAAAAAACTAAATTAGAAGACGAAAAAGAAAAGCAACTTTTCATAAATTACATCAGAACATCGCAATTATAAAGGCTCTACAAAATCTACATACATACATATTATTTTTTTGTTTTCTTAATATTTCTTCTCTATTCTAACACACTAACATTTTATTATCGTAATGACAGTGTAATTGCGCATTATTTTTTTTTTTAAAACTTATTTTATCTTGTTTATTATGCTTTTTTTTTTTTGTTTTTTGTTTTTATTCGATTTTTTTTTTTTTTCATTATTTTTCACATACAATTTCTTTTTATTTTTTATTTTTTCCTGACATTTTATTTTTTATTCGACGGTTTTAGACAACACGGTTTTTTTTTTTTTATACAGATACATATGTACATATATTTTATATTTATATTTTATATCTATTTTTGTTTTTATATGATTTTTTTTTTTCATTCTTATTTTGCACGCTCTGAAAGAACTTTTGATACATTACAACACATAAAAGCCATTGAAAAAGCTTTAGAATATTATTTTAGGAATTTTTACATTGATGTAATTTAGTTAGTGAATTCATATATGAGATCACGTTTTGTTACTAGTCAGTGGGTGGCTGCAATTCTATCCACTTTATCTATAGTAATGTCTGAATAGTAACCCTTCAGGTAAAGTAGCTACTAGCTACTATAATTCATACTGAGCTTGAAAACGCTTGTACAGTATACTAAGAAAGAAACTAGAATTATGTAACTAAGAAAAAACTATTCCTATAGCTTCACTGAGTTTTTTAAAACTTTGAAAATTGTAGTGATTTTTTGTGTTGAGAAACCAGTAACAAGACAAAAATGTATTGTTACAATTTTTCTTCAAATTGTAAAGTCATAGTAAAACAATTTAAAAGTTTTATTTTCCAAATTTTCTTACAAGAAATGTCAAATTACCAGCTGCTCCATTATGTTGTCCTTTAAAGATAACAGCGAGCTAGAGCTGACTTGTAATGCAGTCTGACAGACAATAATTGTTAGACAAGACAATCTAAACTCTACTGACAGTATTTCTTAATCAATCCGGTTGCGGGATTCAGGATAGATTCTTTTCATATTTTATAAAATATTACCAAAAACCTATTTTCATCACAATCCTATATGACCATCACATACTTAGGGTTAAATCTAAGAATATAGTTGTTTATTTCTTGAAATTAATTGTGTTAGCTATTTTTCTGTTTACTGTAGAGAAAAAAAAAATCTGTTTTTTAAAATTACATAAATACAATAAAACATGTTTTTTTTTTCTTCAAATATATGTATGTAGGTATATTTTTGTTTTTCATAAAATAACATTTATGTATTTATTTATTTTTTTTTTTTTTTTAATTTTAATAGATTTGTTAACCTTCGAAGTATTTTCATACAATTTTACAATACCGGCATGTTATATATTTTTCTTATCACAAAATAGAGCAAAATAAATAAAACTTATATGATATCTTATATCTTTAATGATAAATATATTATTTTTATTATTATATAGTAAACATGTTTTGTGTTGACAGACAGTTAAGTGTGTAGTCACTTATGTATATTATGATTTATTTTTAACATTTTAATTACGTGTTGTAAAATTTCATTTTAAAAACACTTTTCACCTTTTATTGTGCAAAAAAAAAAACAAAAAACAAAAGGTGTAATTATAGTAATACAGTTAATTAAATGTGTTTATCTCAAGAATTCAAGAGATCTGCGTAATTTTGTTATCATTTGTATCGAAATATTATATCGAAGTATCGAATATCAAAAATTTTCCGTTATTTCTTTTAATCTGATTTAGTTATTTATATTATCAATGAAAGGAAAAATTTAATTATACAAATAAATTGTAAAAAAGATATTTATATATGTCAATTACTCACATACTTGAACATATGTACCTATATATGTATACTTAAATTTTGATCATTTTTCATGGTACCTTATTCATAACTAAGTAATGGCTTCAATAAATCTTCCATTTTTTTTTTTTACTTTAAAATTTGATATTAAATTTGAAAAAAGCAATTCCATTATCTTTCATCTCTAATTCAATCTTGAAATTACATAATACAAAATGTATTTTAATTCAAAATTTACACTTTTTTTTTTCTCTGCCATTAATTCACATGATAATTCAAAAAGTAATTTTGAAGTGTGCAATTATTAATGGAGCATTAAAATTGCTGAAACAATGTCTATTTTGTATTTTGAACCATAAAAAAAAAATAATTATTAAAACATTTATGATTTTTTTTTTTTGTTTTGTAAACAATGAAATTTAATTTGTTTTTTTTACAAATAATTAACCAATTGCAATCAAATACATTTTTTTTTTGTTTTGAAAAATTATTCATATGTAAAATCACCATACAAAAGCTTCTATTGTGGAAATTTAATTACAATTTAGAAATTTCACAATTTTTTAAAAAATTAATTAAAAATAATTCAACAAAAAAAAATTGTATTAACTGTTTTTTTTTTCTTCTCTTTTTGTAATAAAGGTTGGCAGCGCTGAATTTATGGCACCTGAAGTTGTTGATCTTTTTGTTGGTGAAGCAAATTATTATGATAAACGATGCGATTTGTGGTCATTAGGTGTTATTGCATACATTCTTTTATGCGGTTATCCACCTTTTTCGGGTAATTGCCAACAAGACTGTGGTTGGAATCGTGGTGAAAATTGTCGTACCTGTCAAGAATTGCTATTTGAATCAATTCAAGAAGGTAAAATTTGAAAAAAATAATTTCATTTTTTTTTCTTCATGTTATTAATTTTTTTTTTCTGTTATAGGTCGATTCAGTTTTCCTGAACCAGAATGGGCTGAAGTTAGTGAAGAGGCTAAGGATTTGATAAAAGGTTTATTAGTCAAGGAAGCTCCAAAAAGGTTAAGTGCCGAGGCTGTTTTGAATCATTCATGGATAAAAATGGCTGATGAAGAACCGGCTGATAGTGTAAAAATGGAGAATCGTCGAAAGGCTCTTAAAACATCGGGCATCATCCGACGGTATGTTTATTTTCTGTTTTCCTTTAGGATTCTCTAAAAAAATATATATCTTTATTTAACTAATTCGTTTTTTTTTTCTTTGTATTTATTTTGATTTTTCTAGCAATCAATCGGCACGTGAATTATCTCAATTTGCCGAATCCGCAATGGCTGTGAAACGTGTTATTCTTCAACATTTCTCGATGCGTTATGATTACATGACTAAAGAACGTCCAAATATTTATCAACCATTTCGAACCGATTATAATAATGATGATAAGATGATAACAACAAATAAATTAAATGATAATAATAATAAATTTGATAATAATGATGATATAAAAAATTATGATATCAATAGCAGCAGTGATATTAATTGTGAAAATATAAATAATAGTGCAGTAATAATGAATAATGGTGATATGATTTATGAAAATGATGGTAAAAATAATGTTGATGTTGTTAATTATGTTAATAATATTGATAATTATGATATTGATGAGAATAATAGTAGTAGTTGTTGTTTTAATAATCAAATGCAACGAGATAATGTTGTTGTTTTTGAAAATGATAATATAAATTGTACCGAACTTTTATTACAAAAAAATAATAGTAATAATATTACTAAAAGTATAAATATAAATATAAAACAATGTGATATTAAAAGAAATAATACAAACCACCATAATATCAATAATATCAATAATTATAATGATAATATTCATCAACAAAATAATGATTATGGTTATGAACATTATGATAATTATTATAATGAAAAATATAAGAAAAATCTTGGAGATTTAATTGAAAAAAATTGTTATTATGAAGAAGAAGAAGAAGAATATAGAAGAAATTACCATCATGAAGATGAAGAAGATGAAGAAAAAGAAGATCTAAAACAACAACATCAACAACAATCAATTAAAAATGAAGATGAAGAAGATGAAGAAGAAGAAGATTATATGGAATTCTATAAAAGCAATAATACCATTAATGAATATAATAACGATAGTAAACCAACAACACCAACAAATTATCATTCACCAATCAAATGTAATAATGCTGATTTTGATGACGATGATGATGCAATTATAATCGATGATGATAATACACCAACACCTAGAAATAGTTTTAGTTATGAGCATGATGCTGATATTGAAAATGACGAAGACGATGATGAATTTGGTGATAATGATGCCGATAAAAGATATTCACCATTATTGAATACAATTAAAAAATCATCTTGTATTATAGATAATAATCATCATGTTATTGTATCTTCAAATAACACCAATTGTCGTAGTAATAATAAAATTTTGGACAGTATTCGTGAAATCAAAGAAAAGCTACCTGATATTGAGGGAGATGACGAGACTCTAAATATAAATAGTAATAAGAACATAATAAAGAATACGACGACAAAAACAATTTGGCAACCATCATTAATATCATCATCATCATCATCATCATCATCATTATCATCATCAAAATCCCTATCACCGCCATCATCATCGTCATCATCATCTTCACCAAATTCAGTTTCATTTGTAACATCACGTAAATATCAAACATTAACGAATCGTAAAAGTGAAGATGATGATTCTGAAGAATATGAAGAAAATGAAAAATTATTTGAGAAAAAAGTGCTCTCAAAAGGTACACATCGACGTATTTACAATGTCAATGATTATCATCATAATCAACGTGTAAAAGGTGATGATAATTGGCGTTATCGTAGCAGCAGTTCAACTGACAGTCATCCAATGGGCTTCCGTAATTATCGTTCTGGTAAAAATAATCATCTTATACGTTATGGAAATAATGGTGGCGGTGTTGGTTGTAGTGGTAGTGTTGGAAATGGTATAGGTGGAGGCGATGGACATTTTCGTAATTATTATGGCAGTTATAGTAATGATACTGGTTCAAAATATTACTGTGGTGGTGGTGGTGGTGGTAGTGGTGGTAATAATGGTTTTTATGGAAATACCGGAAGTGGAATTGGTAATAATGGTATTGGAAAAACTAGTAGAGGTATTGAAATACGTAATTGGCGTAATGATTGCATCTATTCTTCAGTACGTAATTGCGGTTTATCAGCAACACATGCATCCGCAGGCAATCATAATCATCATCATGGTAATAATATGATTCATTCAAATAATGAAATGATTATAAATGAATGCACAGTGAATAGTTGTACTGGCGGCATTGGACTCTCACCACCAAGTGAAAGTCTTTTAATGCAGCGACGTATGCGAATGGCAATGACAAATCGTAATACATCTGGAATAGAAATGCGTAGTCCACCTGCAGCTGCTAGTGGTTAAGAGAGAAAAAAAAAACATCAACAACAAAAATTTTTTGTTTATCTTAATTATAAAAAAAATATTATGCAAATTTTTGAAATACTGTTTCTTTTTCTTTGTAATTAAGAAAATTTTTAAAGATCATATCCTCAATATAAAAAAAATTTTTTCTTATATTTCTTTCTTTCACTTTACATCCATTACTCAAGAAGACAATTTTATATACTTTTCTTATTTCATTTAAAATCTTAAAAAAAAAAACCAACAAAAAATAAATTTAAAAATTTGCAAAAAAAAAAAAAAAAATTATAATTATTATAAAAAAAAATTACATTTCCTAATTTTTAAATTTTCTCTTAGTTTTTAAATAAAATATGAAGTATGATTATTTCTTTTTTTTTTTTTTTATATATAATTTTCTTCGTATAAGTTTAAGCAAAATAATTTTTCTAATCAAAAAACAAAAAAAATCTAAAAAAAAAAAAAAAAAAATAGAAAATAAACATTAATTGAAATCTATTTGATTCTAATACGTTACACATTATTTACTACTACCATTAAATATTATAATAATTAAATAATGAATTTTTATTATTATTATTTTAAACAATTTGTAATTCAATTTGTGGCTAAGAAAATGATATTTTCAAGCGAAAAATACAAAAACAAAAAAAAAATAAAAAAATCAATGTTTATCAAAAACTCTCTTTAAAAAAAAAAAAATGTAAAGAGTAACATTTGTCTTGTTTGAGAAAAACAAAAACTAATAATAATTTTTTCTTTACATTTTCAACATGAAAATGATAATTTTTTTCAAGAGAATTTAAAAAAAAAAGATTTTTTTTTTTTTGTTTTTGTACGTAAAGGACACATCATAATATATTCACAAAATTTATTTCCAGTTATTTTTCATTAACGAAAAATCCACTTAAATCATTATTTGAGTGGAATTATTATTATTTTTTTTTCGTTTGTTAAATTTGTTTATTATCGAAAATGTGAATATATTATGAATAAAAAGAAAAACAAATATGTAATTGTAAAAACAAAAAAAAATTGAACATAAAAATAATAATTAAAAAAAAAAAAACAAAAAACAAAATGTTGTACTTAACGAATGAGTATCAAATAAATATGTGTAAAATGTTTGAATTTACACATTGTTTATTTGTTGTTTATTCGTTAAAAAAAAAAAAAGGAATAATTGTGCTATAAAAAAAATATATATTAACAAATTAAAAAAAAATTGTATAATTATTTAAAAGAAACAAAATATTTCTTCTTTTTTTTTCACTAATTATTAATATATTAATTTTTTTTTTCTTGTTAATGAAATTCCAATTATCAATATTATAATATTCTTTTTTTTTTTTTGTCCTCATTGTTTTTCTTATTTTACTTTAAAAAAAACAAAAAAAAACTGAAGAGCTATTTTGTTGCTATTAAAATAAGAATTTTTTTTTTTTTTTTTTAAAAAAAAGGAACATTTTCTTTATACATTTCAATTGAAGAAAACATAATAAATAATAATAAATAAAAAATAATACACAAATTGCATTAATTTGTGAAGCCCAATGAAAAATCCTACACATAAGACAGAGAAATAAATATAAAAGAAAAATTTAAAGAACATTTTTTTTTTTTTGTTTTAAATAATAATTTTTCCTAGATTTTCCACCGTTTTTCTCATGTCTTTTAAAATCGATTCGATTTGTGTAAAAAATATCAATTAATTTTCTTTCAGTACTTTTTTTTTTCTCAAATATCAGTTTGAATTGAAAGAAAAACATTTTTTTTTTTTTTTGGCTTTTGACTACTTAAACAACGAAAAAGTTGATAATTTTATTTTAAAAAAAAAAAAGTATTGGGAAATTTTAAAAATTATTCTGGGCTTTAAAAGTAAAAAATAACCCAAAAAAAAAAATAATTAAAATAAAATTTAAGAAGAAAAAAAATAATTAAAATAAAATTTAAGAAGAAAAAAACAAAAAAAAAAAAACTTAAGATGCCTACAAGAGTTAAAAATCTAAAACAAAGAATTATGAAATTAATTTTGTAGTAATTAAGAATAAAATTAAAATTATATATATATATATAAAAAAAAAAAACAAAGAATTTATGTGAAAAGGAAAAATAAAAAATGATGAAAATCAAAAGTAAGATTTGAAAAGAAAAAATGAATGATTGTGCGCGTATAGAAATTTCGAAGTAAAAATTTGTATGATGATTAAGAAGAACGCTGTTTTATAGGATATTCAAGCAGAGAGGAAGATTTTTTTTTATTAGGAATTTTGAATAAAAAAAAAAAAAACAAAAAAAAAAAAACATAAGGCTACAAAAATACTTATTTCAAATAATATTTAATTATTTTTTTTTTTAAATTCCTGTAAAATTGTATTCTGCTTTATAAGTTATTTTTAAAATCAATTTAAAGACAGTCAGATTTTGTTATAATTCTTTTTTTTTTTTTTAATTTAAAGATGTTTGTTTGTATATTTTTTTTCTTCTCTAGAAGAATAAAAACGAAAAGATAAAGAAAATACTTTGTAAGGGTGCCATACTACTTTTATTTGCGCGAATTCATGAAAATATTTGTTTATTTTTTTTATTTGTATGTGATTTAATTAATTAAACTTTTATTATTATTTTTTTTTGTATTGGTATTTTATGAATAATAATTTCGATATTTGTTATCAAGAATGTAGTTGTTCTAATACTGTTAAAAAGAGTTTGTTTTTTTTTAAATAATAAAAAAATGTATAATATGCGGATATTACCTAGTCAAAGACGACCGACCTCTCTATACAACTAAAATAATAGAAAAAAGTCAAATTTTCACCATCAATGAATAAAACAAACAAAAAAAAACATTCCGCTGTGATTTAACTGTGTTTAATTTTTTTTTTTTTTAAATTGGAATACTTTTTTTTTTTTTTTGTTACATTTTTTAATTCATACTTTTTCTGTTGTATTTTATTTTTTAAAACAATTACTTTTCCTCTACTCTAACGTAAAAATTTTAATTTCATTACCGACAAAATTCCGAATATTCGGATTTATGTTTTCTTTAATTTCGAAAAAGGCTTTTCTGTAAATTTTTCAATTTAGATACTAGAAAAAAATCCTGCCAGTTCAATTTTTGATCTTTCATAAATAATAGAAGTAATTTTTAATACTTTTTCTATAAGTTTTTTTTTTTTTTTTTTTTTACTAATTTTTTTTCTTCTGTTAAATTAGGTATTGTAGCCTTATTGATTTATCTCTCCCTTTGTGTAAATTGAATAATTCTTCCTCTCTGGTTCGTTATGATGAGAAAGAAAATAAGGGTTTTTTATGTAATGCGAATATTAAAAAAAAAAAAAAAGTATGAGATAATTATGGTAGTATTAATTTTTACTTCAATTTCTTTATTGTTTTTAATAATTGTTCTCTTTTTTTGTTTTTTAAGAAAGACTTAAGTTTAAAAAAAAAAACAAACCATAAATAAAAATAAATCTTTAATAAGGAAAAATAAGTTAATAAAAAGTTTTTTTTTTATACGAATAAGTATATTTTTTTTTTTAAATATTCACTTTTAACAAACAAAAAAATAATAAATATCAAAAATAATAGTCAAAATTTGGTGAGATAAAAAAACAAAAAATCAACAATAAATAAACATTTAATCAAGATAAAATCAATAACATTTGAAATTTATAAATAAAACTTTGAAGAAATAAAAAAAAAATTATAAAAAAAATACATGTTAAATTTGATACAAAAGTATGTAAATGAAAAAAAAAAAAAAAACATTTGTAATACTTCATAATTTGTAGTAGGTTAAAATATTAAAAACTTACAAAAAAAAAAAAATAAATAAATAAAATAAAATAAATTTGTAATTGGTAATTACAGTGATATTTGAAAAAAAAAAATACAAGTACACATTTGTACAAAATAAAATTTTTAAACTTACAAAAAAATAAAAACAAAAAATAAAATAAATGCAATGTATGTAATTTGTAAAACTTATATAAAAAAAGAAGTAAATTTTAAGATAATTCGTCATTAAAAAACAAAAAACAAATTAAAATAAAATCAAAAGTAATTGAAAAATGAATACAATTTGTAATAAGTGAAAAATGCAAAAAAAAAAAACACAAACGAGAGAAATTCGAAACAAAAAGATAACGCTGAGAGAAATCGTTAAGAATAACATCAAATTTTTTTTAAAAAAAACAAAAAAAACAAACAAACGATTTACTATTATTATTTACCTGCTTTATAATAATGTTAAGAAACAAAAAAGAAAAACAATGATTTTTTTTTTCTATTTTTTAATTTTGTTATAATGTACAAGTGTAAAATTTATTATTTTATACGAATAAAATGAAAAAAATTTGAAAAAAAATGCAAACCTACGAACACCAACAAAAATTTGTTTTTATTTTTTTATTAATTAGGGTTTTTCTTTAATTTTTTTTACAGATTTTTTTTTTTTTCTTGTTCCAAGGAAAAAGTTCTTTTTTTGGTTGATTTATGATTTTTTTAAAAAGAAAAAAATGTAGTTTGTGTTGGATGAAAACAATAAAGCAGTTCTTTGTAGAACAAAAAGGACTGTTTTTTTTTTTTTTTTTTTTGACTCAAATTACATTTTAATGTCGATTCACACATAAATATTCGGTCCGGTTCCGGTCACAAATCACAAACATTGTGACAAAGGAGAACCGGATCGGATGAATGTGAATCGAACTGATTTTTTTTTTCTATTGGATTTTTTTGTTTAGCTGGGGTATTTTTGTTTGGTTTTTTTTTATTATTAATTTTTTAAACTGATTTAAATTTGTAGGTTGGTGAAAAATTTGGAATTACATACCAAAAAAAAATAAACCAAAAACTTTCTTAAAGGAAGTTCGTACATTGATACATTTAAACGTATCAAAAAAACAAAATCCGCATCATTGAGAAAAAAAAAAAATTTTTAAAATTAAAAAAAAAAAAAAAGGAAATGTTTGTATAAAAGTTTTATGTCGAACAAAACAAAGAAGGTTTCTAATTATGTATATTAATGAAAAAATCAATTTATGTAATTTGTATGTAGCTATTTGTTATATTATAAGCCAAAAAAAAAAAAGAACAAAATCAATAATTAAAATTCCAGATAATTATAATTTCTAAAATTAGAAAGCCTATATTAAAATTTAAAAAAATTTCATAATATTTTTATTCAAATAATTTTTTAAGAAATTATGAAAAGTGAATATTTGTAAAATAATTGAAATTTTTGTTGCATCGCATTTTTTAAAAAAAATTTTTGATTTGAAGTGTTCATTTCTAAAATTGATTTTCTTGAATAAGTTTTTTTTTCTTAAAAAGACGTTCATACTTTACACATTATCACCTCTACTGTAGACTCTGATTCGATAGGGAAATGTTCGACCAAATACCTACGTTACCGTTCGAAGTGATGATCACACTAGAAATTCTCACATATTTTGCGAAATTAGTCGATTGAACAATTTTTTCCGAACGGATTTTACAATGCTCTTTCGGAATCAACTTTCTATATATAAATATCAACAGAATCTACTATAAAGGTGAAATTTTTGAAACTTCATGACTCATTTTATTCCTGAAAGTTTACAAAATACGAGTAAATTCATGTCCTTTTTTTGTTAAGTAATCAATTTTAGAAATGAATGTTTCAAATAATATACAAACAATAATTGATGCCTCAAAAGCACTTTACGAGTGTCAAGAATTGTAAATGTGTAATGCGGTTGAAATTGTGTTTTTAAAACATAATTTTTAACCTAAATTTTGAATGCTGAAAAGATTCTAAATAAAATGTGAATGAAAAAAAATTGGAAATTGAATTAATTCCAGGATAAAGCTTTGAATTGGTGAATGTTAAATATTCCAAATTTGTTTTCTTTACAAATTGCAGCAAAGATTTAAAAAAAAAAAATGCATTAAAAATTCATAATCAATATTCTAATGCTATCCTAAACACAAAAAAAAAAATATATATATACTTATATTCAAAAATGTAATTCAAATAGAATTTCACCTACTTAATGTTCTTAGTATTTCTACAAATAAAAAACTTTAAAAATAAAAAAAGCCAAAATAATTATGATCAGTGTGATTGCATATAAAAAAAAAAACAAAAATCTGTGATTCTATGATCGTTTTATGATAAACCGATTTTAATGTGCTTTTAAATAAGGCTATAGTGCGAGTCTCACCGTTTTTAATTAGTGTGGCCAATATAATGATGGCACTGACATAATACCAAGTATTTTAAAAATATTAATTATGGAACGCCTGGAAATTTTTTGAATTTTAAATTCTATCGAAAATTAAATTCTTTGTAGAAGAATTTTCTTTTTAAAATGAAAAAAATTTAAATAAACAGAAAATAATTTTTGAAATCAGATTTGTTTTTAATCGAGAGATTTTCAGGTTTTAAATCGCGAACTAATTTTATTCGTTATTCAAATTAGATTTAACGGTATATAAGAAGAAAAACAAATATTAGAAGAAGAAGAATAAAAAAAAAAAATAACGACGCGATAATGACGGGACCCATGATTGAAGAATTGAAGAAATAAAGCTCAAATAATATTATTGCTTCATTACTTTTTTGAAAGGATCTCGTTGATCAAATAAAATATATAATTAAAAAGTTCGCATAATCATATTTTTTTTTTGTTTATTATTTTTTTTTTTTCATTTATGTATTTAAAAAGAATATTTATATATTATATTGAACAATACAAAAAAAAAAAACAAAAAAAACGGTGATAAATAACTTTAAAAATGATTAAAAAAAATAATATCTTAACAATTGGAATTGTGGTACCTTGAAACAAAAAACAAACAAAACAAAAAAACAAACAAAAGCTTGTCTTAAAATATTTTTAAATACCAAAAAAAAAAAAAAAATTATAATGAGGGAAGTAAAATAAATTCGAATTGAGAATATACCTCATATAAAATAAATTAGAAATTATATACAGAATATATATATTTGAAAAAAATATTTAAAAATGTACCTTATTTATGTAAATGGCTTCCTTTAAATTAAACAGAAAAAAAAAAAACAACATTGAAAAAATTACGATATTTTCATTTTAAAATTGAATTTTTGTTTTTGTGTTTTCTTTTTGTTTTTTTTTTTTTTTTGTTTTTTTTTTTTTTTTTTCATTTTTTAAAAATTTTCTTCACATCATCGTCCAAATTTTGTATACATATACATATTCATAAGTAATAAAAACATACATATATGTATATATAAATATTATTTATAAATAATTCATCAAAATTATGTTAAGTTTGTAGTGTTTGTAGAAGAAAATATAATAATTTTTAAAATAAAAAACATAATAAAAAATCATATACTAAATATAAAAATTAATAAAAAAAATACGAAAAAAACAAAAATATGTATTATTAAACAAACAAAAAATAAAAAAATAAATAAAGTGTTTCTTTATCAAATAAATTATGTATTTTTATACTTAAAAAATTATAAAAAAAAAAAAAAAATAAAAGATAAAAGATAAAAAAATAAAAACAAAATATTATATAATTTTATTATGTATTTTATAAATTATAAATTAAATTGATGAAAAAAAAAAAAATACAAACAAACAAAATATAATTTATTAATTGATTTAAAAAACAAAAACAAAAATATATTAATTTTAAAGGGGATTAGATACATACAAACATAAAGTATCTACATGCATGTATTTAGATTTTTACAAAGAAAATTGTGCAAAAAGTACACGTATTCACGTGTTTTGTTTAACAAAAAAAAAAAAAAATAATATAAAATAAAAGTATTCATTGGAATCAATTTTATTTATTTTTTTTTTTTTTTTTTTTTTTGAAAAAGTGAATTTTTCAAAAGCGCAATTTAAAAATAAATCATTTCGGAAACTATTTTAGGACACGCGTATTCCACATTGCCAACTAAAACATAAATTATAGAAAATTATTTTTTTTTCATAATTTATCGATGTTTTCTTTTGTTATCCTCAAAAATTCATTATAAATTGAAAAATATAGAGAAAAATAAAGTATGTTCTAAGCTTTCCGAAATGTGAATTTTTATTTTGTTTCAAATATGAACATGAATTGTATAAAAATTAAATGCTTTGTGAATTTTAAAAATACAAAGATGGAAGCATGCAATTTGTTTTAGCTTGTTTCGATTTCATAATGATTTAATTTAATGCCTTAACAAGTCGAACAAAAAAATAATAATAAAAAAAAAACAAACAAAATTAAATGCTTTCATCCCCCAATATTTATTTTTTTTTTTTTTGTTAGAAAAAATAAGAATTTAGTGAGCCATTTAAAAAAAAAAATTGAGACCTAATTTTGTGTACCTTGATCATTTATAAATGTGTATTTTTGAAATTTGAAATTATATAAAAAAAAAAAAGATGAAAAGTGTAGGAAGTAACATGATTAAAATTCAAATTCCCCGTTTTATAAATTATAAAACTTTGAAAAAAAAAAAAAGGAAAAACAAAACCATGATTATGCTGGCAAAATATTGCTTGGTAGTCAGTAAGAAAATTTGAAAAAAAAAAAAAAAACAAACAACAGAAATTAATGTTGTACCTATTATATTTAACTAATACCAAAGAAATTATAGACAGAAAGAATTCTTATGTATGTAGTATCGACTAAAAATTTTAATTGTTATATTAGACTATTGAATAATACGGTAAAAGAAGGAAAGAAGTAAGAGCTTTGAGCCTATACACATTAGGTGGTTGTAACAACGGACGCAAACTGCTCAAATTACACCTTGAAGGTGACACGACCAATTGTAACGAGAGTGTAAGTGTATTACAACCGTGAAGATAAAATTATTTTGAATGATTCTTATACCAAGTTGGAAAAAAAATTATACCATTATTGTTATAACCGGTTTAACCATCTAATGTGTATACAGGCAGTTTCTTAACAAAACTAAAACATGCCGATGTACATTCAAGAAGCTATTTCAATAATGGGATTCCAATGTTAGAATCCTAGAACAAAAATTTTCGTATGAGACATTTTTATGCTACATAAGAATTCTATCTATCTGTTATTTCTTTGCTAATACATACAGAAAAAAAAAAAATTATTTATTATGATTATCATGTATAATTATTTAGATTTTTTGAAAATATGTATTTATCAATTGAATTTTATTCCATTAAATATTCAAATACATTCTTATGATTATAAAAAATTTTCAACAAAAAAATTAAATTAAATTAAATTAAAAATTATTAATTTTGAAAGAGGAAAAAAAAAAAAAAACTAATAATGAAAAACGTTTGTAATAATTTTATTTTGATTTGTTTTTGATGAGAAAAATAAAGAAAAGAAAAAAAACGAGAAATAAATATCAGATATGAAAAGAATGGTTACAAGAAGAAAAAAAAAGTTATAATAATGGAAAATAAAATTAAAAAAAAACAAAATAATAAAATTAAAAATAAAATCATGATAATAATAAAAGTGAATATTTATAATTTGAAAATATAATATAAAAACAAAAAGACCTGACGAATTGTGAAAAAAAAAAAATGAAAAACAATAATAAAGGATAAATTTGAACTAAAAATGGTTTTTAATTTTCAATTTAAGGTTGAAAAAAACCATCATGATTTAATGAAATTTTTCTTTTCCAGACATACTAGATGTTCCAAAATAAAAACTTATGAATTTTATCCGAAGGTAGATCTTCTAAAAAATGATATCTGTGGACCATGGAGACCTACAGTCTCCTACATATTTTTAAGTTTCTTGAGTGTTTACACAAGATTTCATTCATGGTCTCTAGAAACTATGTTTTGGTATGTATCTGAAAATCAAAATCTACTGTCGTATAAACTTGCCATTACGTTGTATTTGGAACGCTCTCTTCCATATTTTTTTTTCAAACAAGTCCTACAGATCTCTTACCTCCAAGAATTTACAATTTATTTTGTACCAAATTACAGCAACACTATACAGCGTTGAAACATTAAAAATAAGGACGACTTTAGGAAGAGAATAATGATGGAAAATAGAAATGAAGTGTTGTTGATCATTAAATTTGGATTTGATTACTTTTTCATTTTAAGAATGGATTAAGTGTGAATTTTTCTTTTAATCTCACAAACTGAAGAAAATATATTCGTTTTAAATCTAAAACCCCTAAGTTTTAAGCTTTTTTCTTTTTGTCACTATAATGAACTCCACAATGATAAAAAGAAGATACTTTTTTTCTATATTTTGTCTATTTTCAGTCTGTCGATAATCTTTTAAAAAATCAATAAAAAATTTAAAAAAAAAAAAAATTTGTTATACAAATAAAATTTACAAATTTTAAACTGAAATGCAAATTTAATTTAAAAAGAGTATCTTAAATATCAAAATACATATTACGTACAATTTTTATTATTTTTCTAAATGAAAAAACATTAAAAATTCTAAATATTAATTTTTTTGTTAAATTTTATCAATAAATTATTTTTAGTAGAAATAAAAACAAAAACTAATTACTTATTTAAAATTAAAAATTCACATGCTTGTTTTTTGAATTTCCATTCTCATTTATTATTATGTATTATTTTTTTCAATAAAATATGTTTGATTGGTAAAACCCAAATCGGTGTTGTTCAATTGAATTCAATTGAAAGGAAGGTTAAATGAAGCAAAGTAAAAAACATTATAGAACACTTGTTTAAATTTTAAATAAAAAGAAAAAATAAAAGAAAAAGGAAAAAAATAAATTCCCACATATTTTTCATTTTATTTATTTAATTAAATATTTTCTGTTATGAGTCACAACGTTTTTAATTAATTTTTTTATTATTTTTTTTTTTGTTGTTGTTATTTTTTAAAGCTAAGATTTGCATAATAAATAAAATAGAAAAAAAGTGAATGTCATGAATTTAATATTAGCATTTATTCTCAGAGAAAAGAAAAAAAAAACAACTATGGATTCACGAATGTTCTTAAAAATATAAATATGTTCCGGTAGAACTAGAAAAGTGAAATAAGGCAAGAATTTTCTTTGAAGGACACAACAAAACAGAAAGTAGAGATCCGTTCAATAAAAGTTACGGAACGAAACATTTAGAAAAACTGTCATTAAAATAATATTCCAAAAAGTAGACTTTTTTTACCTTTCACTCTCCTGTTCATCATTTATAAATTGATTGAGGTATTCTTTTATTTGATTTAAGTCGTTGTAATACAATCCGAAATGAATTTAATTTATTATCATGAATTTATAAAGTTGTTTTTTCCAGCGTCATGTTATTCGTGTCCTGCGATAGAAGCACTTACAAGCTTCACTCTGTTTAAGGAATCCTTGAAGAAAAAAATTGTAAAGATTGGCGACAACTGACTGCACACAAAAATTCAAGTAAATCGAATCACAGGGTTTCAGAGTAATTCAAATTTAAAATCGATATTGTTTAAACGTTAGCGCATTTTTGAAAAAAAAATTTTAATTGATGAAATTTAGCAACTCAAAGTTTTAAACTGGGGCGGAATTATGTACTACGATATCGAGCAAAATTTAACTTCGACACTCAAATTGGGATTATGAAACTCGATTATTCGTGTATTCGATATCGAGTGCTCGATCATAGTAGCTCGACAGTACTTTTTGTATCGAATTAATGCCGACTTGGTGATAATTTGTTTTAAAAAGTGTAGGTACGTTGGTAATTTTTTAAAATAAATAAAATATTTTTATTTATTTTACTAAAATATTATTTAAAGGTCCAATTTAACAAGCTAAAAGTTATTGTAAATTTTCATTGAATACATGGGAAAAAAATATGAACTACGCTTTTTCTGTTTTTGTATTATATCAATTAAAAAATAATATATGTACATACTATAGTTTTTTATTTTTACTCTAATTCTTCAAGCATATTGTCGTATATTATTACATCCATGTATATTGTCAGTGAGGACCAGAACTGTGAAAGCAGAAACACTTACAAATTTATGCCAAATCAATCCAGTTTATAAATTACAACTTAAGTCAATTAAAATATAAGCTTAGAATTTTATTTATTTGAAAGCAAACATTTAAATTTCTTATTTTGACAGCTCGTAATTCGAAAACAAGACGAAATTCGATGTATCGTATTACATAATACCAAAATTTACTTTCGAACGAACGATATCGTTTTCAACTTTCGAACCAACGATCATCGAGTATCGAAATACATAATTCCGCCCCTGAATTTCATCAATTGACGATCACTTGGGGTAAATTCGAAAACTGACCATAATAACCAAAAGTAAATCTACCATATTCGATAATTCACCAATTTAATGGTCAGTTGAGTACCAGTGGAATTCTATTAAATTTTGAGATACACTATTTTATTTTATTTTTTTTTTGTTTAACTTAATTCCCCAAAATTATAAATAAAATTAACACCACACATACTTTTTAAATTTTTTTTTAATCACTTTATTGTCATTTCCTAATTAAAAATTATAAATTAAAACTAAAATAAGTTAATAAAAATTATATTTACAATCTTCTTTCTTTCTTTTTTTTTTTTTCTTTAATTATTATTTATATATGTATATAGAAAAAAATTTGTTTTTTCTTTTTCTTTTAAGCAAAAAAAAAAAAAAACTACGCCATTTTTTTTTTAATGGCGCGATATAATTTTAATATAATTAATAATAATAATAATATATATACTTAGTTACATTACATTAAATGTATTTAAAAAGCTTATATGTATTCATATTAATTTTGTTTTTCTCTTGTATTCATCTTAAATCTTTTTTTTGTTTGTTTTTTTTTTTCTTTTCACTTTTTACTAAAATACAATAATAACAAGGGCAATAATTTATTAATAACTTTTTTTCTTTTCATAATATATATAATAATTATTTATGTATTTAAAATTGTTTTTGTATTTTTTTAATTTTTTTTTTAATATTTAAATTAAAAACGCTCAAATCATGGTCGATTTTATTGCTGGTCATTCATGATTTCTATCTATCTACATAATAATATCTAAACAAGCATTTATTTTATTTATTTTTTTCATTTAGGTACTTTCTACAAATTAAAAACAAACATCAATCATTTACATTTGTAATTAATTACTACATTTTTTTATTTTTAATTTTATTATTTTACAATTTTCTTTTTTTTTTTTTTAATTTTATTTATTTATGAATTATGAATGACCAAAGTAAATGTTTGCATCGACCATGATAGAGCGGAAGTTTCCGGTCATTTGGCTTGTTGTGTCGATGTTGCTATTCGCTGTTGTTGTTGTTGTTGTTGTGCTAATAATTGCTGTTGTTGTTGATTTGTTAAATTAATTTGATTTTGTTGTTGTTGCTGTTGATGTATTATATTTGTACTAGGTGGCGCTGGTGCAATACGAACTGGTTTTGATCTTTGATGTATCATATTTGATGATTGACGTCCACGATTTCTACCTTTTGTTGTTTGTGTTGTAGTTGTTGTTATTTGAGTTGTCGTTGTTGATGGCTGTTGGGGCATTGTTGACATACGATCTAATTCTGTCATTGCTTCATGAATAGCACGTTCTAATTGTGAATTTAATTTTCTGCTCCTAAATGGTTTTTTTTATTTTTTTTTTTTTTAAATAAAGATATGAAAAAAAATTATTTAATAAATTTCTTGAATTTCATTACTGTAAAAGAATAAAAAAAAATAAATAATTATGTATTTGTAATTCACACAAAAAGAGCCTACAATATTTAAATTAGAATTGGCCAATATTTTGAATTTTCTTTGTATATACAATCGAAACGTACTGACTAATAAACTTACAAGTTCAAAACGTACGTCTCAATTGTAAAAGATTTTCTTCAAAACAATAACAAAATACTTGAAATTTAAAAATTAAAAATTCGAATTTATTGGACGAAGGTAAAATTCCTTTAAATTTAAAAAAAAAAATCTTTCCATTAAAAAATTGAGAATTTGTATAAAATTTTAAATTTTCGGCAATTCTCAAAGGATATTTCCAAATTCAATTTTCACTTCTCAATTTTTTTTTTTTGTCTTTTTAGATACATTACATAAATGAATAAAGAGGGGGGCGGGGTGTTAGGTATTCACTGGTACACAGTATGTGAGTATGATTATAGAAATTTATTATTTTTTTTTGTAAAATTTTGTGTGTGTTAAAAAAAAGGTTTTAAAAAAAAATTCATTTTAAGGTATGTTTTTTTTTTTCAAAGAATAAAACTACTATAAAATTCTCACTTTCTAGTATCCTTTTGTGCTCTATGATGAGCCTCCAAGCCTTCTGATAGACTTTTTAATGTATTTATAGCCACTAATTCAACATTTGGCCGACAACCGAACCATTGTACCCATGTAGAATCCGATGGTGTACAAATACCATCTGGGGGATTTACAATTTTACCAGGCCATGCTGGATGACCTCTAGCTGCACCCCAAACTAATTCACCGATACAAAATGATGTTGTTATTTGTGTTTGATTTGTTGTCGTTGTTGTTGTAATACCACCGCAGCTTCCATTACCACCATTACCAGTTATAATGCCTCCAGTGATTAAATTATTACCGTTATTACTATTATTATTATTATTATTATTATTATTATTATTATTACATCCATTTAATGATGCTGGTAATGTTGTTGTTGTTGATGTGGCTGAAGCTGTTGGTGAGTTGGTTGGTGATTCTAAATCAAGTATCAAGTAATTTTTTGTTTGTTTGTTTGTTTACAAAAGAATAATTTCATTTGAGAAATTTCTTTGTCATATTTTTTTATATTTAAATAAAATTTTGAATTATTTAAGAATTAATGATGATTGAATTGTGATGGTTTGTTAATGAGACATAAATATTGTTTTTAGAAAATGAGTATGAATGAATGAGTTTTTTTTTTTTTTTAATTTTTATGAATGAAATTTTTTATGTGGAAAATTAAACAAAATAAAAAAAAACAGATACAGAAAAAAAAATAAACAAAAACAACATGAGATTGAAAATAATTAAAATGTTAATTGAATTTAAGAACTTAGAAGCCAACACCTAAGCATATTTTTTTTTAAAAAAATGTTAAATTTGCGAAGTTTTAAACAAATTTGGTTTCTTTTTTTTTTTTTGAGTTTTAGAATTGAAATTTTAAAGCGTAGTGGACCTTAAGCAATTTTAAACCCATATAATTTTGATTATTTTCAAAAAGAAGCTAGTTGAAAAATTTCACAAAAAACTTGTCTGTGGTCAATTTTGTATATTCCTGATAAGATAACCCGTTATTTTAGGTTTTAAGTTTTTAAATGAAATTTTAAATAATAGTTTTATTTTTTAGTCAGAAAAAAAAAGAATTAATTGTAACAAAAATTGAAAGGATATGTTAAATTTTCATGAGAAAAAAAAAAGAAGCTAAGAGTAAATTTTAATCTGCAAAATTGATTTGTGGAAAAATTACAGAATAAAAGCCAACAAAAAAACACCGCCTTAATATTAAAAAATCATTTTTTTTTTCAATTGATTTTAGAAAGCACTTTATCACAGTCATAAAAGCGTTCCCGAAAAAATTATACTATTATTTAGCCAATTCCAGTTTTTTTGTTTGTTTTCAATTTAAAAACAAAAACATGCAAAATAAAAACTTATTTTAAAAAATACTAAACAAAAAAAATAAAATAAAAGCAAAAAAACCAAAATAAAAACAAAAATAAAAATTATGAAAAAAAGTTGGTATTTTGTGAAAAAAGTATGAAAATGAAATGACGCTTTTTTTTTTCTTCAAATTTAAAAAAAGAGGAAATTTACTTATTCATATTTACCATGTGAGTCAGGTCTCATTTGACTCGATATATCTGATGTAATATTTGCTGTAAATTGTGGGGGTGTTTCAACTCTACGTATTTTTGCATCTGATGATTTATATTGTGTATTCGATGATGAATTTTGAAATGATATATCTAAAACAAAAAAGATTCAAAATAATTACAAATTTCTCAAATAAGAAATTTAATAAAACATACTACCAGTACGATCATAATCAGTTGTTGAAGGTGATTGTGCACTATCTGCAATCGCTGGTGATACCATCGAATCTGGTTCTGAGCTTGATACACATTGTACCTGTTTTAAATTTAAAAATAAAAATTAGTTTCAAAAAAACAAATAAATCAGGTTTTAAATAAGAAAATCTTACCATATCACTGCCTCCACTTCGTTCACTTGGCGGTCTATCCGGACTTCTTGGGCTATGTGTCGTGGTATCAGGAGGACTTATTGAACCTTGACTCTGATTCGATAGATGATGAGATTCAACCATCGAATTATCACTATTGCTGCTAACTATTACAGTTGATTGTTGCTGCTGTTGTTGCTGCTGTTGTTGTTGTTGTTGTTGTTGTTGAACTATGGTGGTATTTTGTTGTACAAAAGTTGTTGTACCAGAATTTGATTGTGGAACCATTAATCCAACTGGAGTTCCATAGATTTGACTTAATGGACTCATTTGATTATTTCCACTGACAATGAATTGTTGTCCAGAACCGTTTGGTGATAGGAAACTTTTATTTTGAGGACTTGGAGCTCGTAATACCATACCTTGAGGTGTAATTATACTACCACATGGACCAACATTTTGAATTTGCAATAAGGTTGTAGCTTCAGGAGTAACTACTAAGCCAGCAGGAACAAGTAATTGTTGTCCAATTAAATTTACAGGTTGAATTATTTGACCATTTTGGAATATGATCTGTTGTTGAGGTGCATTTGGTTGAGTGTTCTTATTCATTACAATTCCTTGTAGTCCAGGACTTATTTGGAATCCTTGAGTTGGATACTGTGAGGCAATTTGTACAACTGTGCCTTGCTGTTGAGCAGTTTGGGATGCAGATTGTTGTGCTGCTGACATTTGTAAAGTGGGAGATTGTTGTGGGGATAGACTTAAAGGAGTCGATGGTGAAGAACTAGTACTTCCTTTACGTTTTTTGGTTTTTCTTTTCGAATCTGGTGAAGTTAGGATAATCTGTCTTGTTGTAGTGGTAGTTTGTTGTTGTGCATGTGGTTGCTGTTGAATGAATGTTGTCGTTTGTCCACTTTCCTGATTAACAATTTGACTAACCATTTGACTTTCAACAGTTGAAAAATTCGCAGGTTGATGAATTACATAGCCACCATTTGGTAATGCATTCAATACGACTGTTTGTTGTCCAATAATTCCACCATTATTCGAAATAATTGTATTATTTGATTGATTTGTAATTATATTTGGATTTGAAATGACTTTTGCTCCACCAGCAGTCGTCAACAGATTAGAACTAGCTGAACCAGCAGTATTTTGAATTTGAATGTTTGCTGCATTGGCTGTTATCAAATTTTGACCATTCTGTTGAATTATATTTGAATTATTTAAAATTACTGGTTGCATATTATTTGAAGAATTAACAATGAAATTTTGATTATTGTTGGTTGTAATTAGATTATTTGATGGTTGAATAATATTTTGACCAGTCTGCATAATTCCAGAATTTTGAATAACTAAACTACTACCAGGACTTTGAATTAAATTTGTGTGTCCTGTGGGAGGATTCGATTGACTATTCAGCATTTCAACATTATTACCACCGATTGTAAGATGTGAATTGTTCACAACGGTTGCTGTTGCTCCCGCTGCTGTTGCATTCGACTGATTTATCAACACACTTTGTGGATGATTATTCATAACGAGATTATTTGCATTGGGACTACTATTGATTATCACTTGATTTGATGTTTTTGTCGGTTGACTAGGCATTACAATTATCTGCCCTGTAGATGTCATAATTAATTGATTTCCTGGCTCTCTAACTATAGGTTGTAATTGAAGTCCAGAAACAGGAATTATACTACTAGGACTAAGTTTTTGTGATTGATGAATTATTTCGTTACTTGATTGTTCAATCACATTTACTGTTGTTGGTTTATCATTAGCTGTTGTGGTTGCAGTTATTGTTTTACCAGCTGTTACCGATGTGATTGTATTTCTGCCAGTGGTATGAGATGTAGCAAATATACTAGAATGCTGGTGACTTTTACTGTTAACATTATTATTTGTGGTGGATGTTTTAATTGTTAATTGATGAGATGATTCTGGTGATTCTGCTGGAGAAGGACAAGGATGAGGACTTTCATGACTTGTTGAAATGGCACCAACTTGAGGTGGACCTTTACTATCAGGAGTATTTCTATTATCTGGTGTTGAACGATTAAATGTTGTACTTGTAGGAATTGGTGATCCCTGAGACGCCACAATTTGTAACTTTTGTTCAGAAATATTTCCACTATGCTGCTGCTGCTGCTGCTGCTGTTGTTGTTGTTGTTGTTGCTGTTGATAGTTTGGCACTTGAGTTTTACTAAC
This sequence comes from Bombylius discolor, assembly GCA_939192795.1. NCBI lineage: Eukaryota > Metazoa > Arthropoda > Insecta > Diptera > Bombyliidae > Bombylius > Bombylius discolor. The sequence goes on along the minus strand of OW584241.1, from coordinate 11,086,365 downwards.
TCCCATCGATTTTTGTTGAATTTGTTGATTTTGTCGAAACAAAATGTTATGTTGTTGAATTTGTTGTTGTAATTGAATTTGTTGCTGTGGCTTCAAGGGTACTATTATATTATCACAGTTTTGCTCAATTTGAACCATTCCATTAGGAAAATGAGTCACTGTTTGTCCACCGATACTTGTTGTTGTTGGTTGAGAAATAATTGAACCATTACCACTAGAAGTTCGACAAATTTGTTGTTGACTATCGGTGGTTTGATATTGCATTGATTGCTGTTGTTGTTGTTGCTGCTGCTGCTGTACTAATGAGGTTTGTTTAATTGAAATTTGTTGCTGACTAGAAGGAACATTTGTAACAATTTGTTGTGAAGGAATTGTATTCAATTGCTGTTGTTGTTGTTCATTATGGTTTTTCACATTATTTACATCAATTATCTGCCCTGTTGAAATTATTTGTGGATTTTGACCATAATTTGAATTTGAATTAATTACATCCGATCTATTCGCCACTATATTCATGGAATCATGTTTTGCTTGTGTACCACCTTCTTGCTGAACTTGATACACAGTTTGTGAATTATTTGAATAATATCTGCTTGTGGTTGGCATGTAATTATTTCTTTCGATCTAAAAATAAATTAAAAATCAATTGAGATAATTGAAAAAAAATACCAGTTTAGTTTTGTAATTGAATTTTAGATCTAAATATAATTTACCTTTACATTATCACTTTTTACATCATTATGATATAAATTTTGATTTTGTTGCATCACAGTTATTCCTTGTTCGGTTTTTAATGATTTCACATTAGCTCCTCGATTTTCTGGAATTTCTTCGTTATTAAATTGCTGTTGTTGTTGTTGTTGCTGTTGTGATTCTGATTTCATTTGATTACTATCAACAATAAAATCACCATCTGATGTTGAATCATTTAATTTTGGATTTTGAACAACATTTAATATCGAATTATGTAAAATAGCAGTCTGATGATTCAAATATCCTGTTGGATCATCTCTAAAGTTTGGTTTCTTTTTTGCGATAGTGGCAGACGGTGGTACACGAGTTTTAACAAAACGTGTTTGAACAATATTATGATCCTGCCATGGTGGAGCTAAATTTTGTCCTGGAATTTGTGCATTTGTTTGTTGCTGCTGTTGACATAGATGAGCTTGAGGTAGAGGTGGTACGCGTTCATTAGTTGTTGTATTTGTTGAATACATTGATGATGAACCATTAGAAGCTATTGCACAACTAACCGGAATTTGATTTTGATTTCCTTGTTGTTGCTGTTGTTGTTGTTGTAAAATTGAATTTTTTCGCCATGGTGGAGTTTTCGATAAAGTAACATTTCCTATTTGTTTTTCATCAATTTTAACCGATAAACTTTCAATTTGTTGCTGTTGTTGTTGCTGTGAAAGGGTAGATTTTTGTTGATGTGCTGAAAATCCAACATTAGAAATTAATTGTTGTTGTGATTGTTGCTGTTGCTGCCCAATTTGTGTGACTAGTTGTTGCGAATTCATCATTTGCATTCTATTATTTGATGCCATAACTTGACTAGTTTGCATTACGTTACCATTTGAATATATCGCAACTGAATTACATTGAGCAGTTCCAGTTGTACTGCTATTTGATAATTTTCCAGAAGACATTGATAAATCACTAATTTTACGTTTCTTGACATCTATAAATAATTATAATGAACAAAACAAAAGAAAAATAATAAAATTATCATTAGTCATTTCATGTTACTTCAGAAGTAGGTGTTGAGAAAGAAAAAACAAATTGTTGTAATAAAATAATTATTATTCGATTCATTAAAATTTTATTAATTAAAAGCAATCATATTCAAATAAATACAGAAATTATGCTGTATACATACATCAAATAAAATATGCAGGTGGAAATTTACAAATAATAAGGAAAGGAAAAAAAAATATCAATTATATCAGTGATAGTATCTTTTTACTTTAAAAAAAAAACATAACTAATCGGCACGTATGATCATAATAATTATTAAAGAATTGCAATTTGCAATATTATAAATGTATGCAGCACATACATATGTATGTACTTAAAGGTTTGGCGACATAACCGCTGCTCTGTTGCGTTGATAAACAATTTCAATTTATTCAAATGCTATGTAAAATTGTGAACGTGACCACTATGAAATCATCTTTTTGTTTGTTTTTTGTTTTTTTTATTTTCATTTTTAAACTACCTATAATGTACTCCTACTTTTTGGTTTTGTGAAAGATGTTAATGATAACAATATACACATTTATAGTGGAAAACTTCAATGAGAATGAAATTAATTTGTTTCGCGTGTTTACATGATTATAATCACTTATTTCAGGCGACTATTTTTTTTAAGGGTTATTTATTAGTAAAACAAATTTTATTTGAAGTATTTCTTTTTTATTTTTCCTACTTTTTCATTTATTCATTTCTTTTTTTATTTTTTTTTAAAATATTTTCCTTGTTTTTTTTTACTTTTAAAATTCACAGTAATAATCATAAATATAGAATAATTCATGATTTTATCAACAAACTAGTATTTTTTTTTAAATATACATTTGAAAAACATGTAAAATTTAACCATAAACTAAGTACAGTTTTTTTTTTAAATTGAACATGCAAAAACTAAATTTTTATTATTTTTTTTATTTTATTATATTTTTTTGAAATTTTCAACAAAAGCGGATAATTTTTTAAATTATTGAAAATGTAAAAAATTTAGATATAAAATGATTTCGATAATTTAAGAACAAAAATATGTATATTCGATAAATTGCATTTAATTTAAGATTATTTCAATTCAATTAATTAATATTTTTGCAATTATTTTCGTTATATTTATTTTTATGTATAAAAAAAATTATTTTTTTTTCGAAATAAAATTAATTTTTCATCATTATTCATTAAAAAGTTTTTCTAGACATTTAAATAATAAATTGTATTCAGATATATGTATATTTCAAATTGGTAAATAAAACTCATTAATATTATCTTTTTCAAATTGAATTTCTGTCCATTAGAATTTTTATATATAAATTATTCAAACTTTTCCCACTATCTCATTATTTTTTAATTATTTATTTATTGAAATTATTTTTTTTCTTTCAATTTTAGATCTATTATTTTATTCTTTGTTTAAAAATTCCCATCTTACATTTATTTATTTATTTATTTTTTTTTTAAATTTCCATATTTTATTTTATTCGTTTTCTTTTCTTTTATTTTATTTTACATTTAAAATCATTTAAATTTTTTACAAATTTCTTTGTAATAATAATTTTACGCAAAATAACCGTCTGTTTTTTTTTTGTTTTTTTTTCCTTTTTGTTTTTGTTTTTTTGTTTTTTAACATACATATTTTACTTTTGTCCAAGGCAACCAACCAAGTATAAAGTTAAAGAAATTAGAATTTCAAAAAATTTTAATTACTCCTTTTGAACGAATAAAATAATCCTAAAAAGACCTTTTATTTTTTTTTTCTGGGTTTTTGTTTTTAATGCTCTTGATCTCATTTTAAATTCATTTTTTTATAAATGGAAATACGGAGAGAGAAAAATGATTACTGGTTTCGTGCATATCGTACATATTCTATCAAACAGAAAATTTCATCTGTTATGTCGTTAATTTTGGTCGACCCCTTTTTGTTTTGTTATTATTGTTTACCTTACTGACTACTGTACATAGGTAAGTTAAAGTAAAGGTAAAACTTTTTTTTTTTCTTTTTTAAATTTATTCACGTGTAATATAGTTGTTGTTTATAGTGTTATGTGAATGTTTCTTGACCCCCACAGAGTATTATATTGTATCCGATTTTTCTTTTTGATAGGCGATAACAGTGGTAGCACATCGGCTAGCTAAATAAAGAAAAACTCAGCGAATTTATTTATTTGCACCCCCGTACGTAATATTCAGACTATTCGGACTGTTGATTACGTCAAATATCAAATGATAATAATGTCGTTTACTATTATGGTTAGAGTATATATTTGTTTGCCGGTCGCCAATGTTGATTCCGTTCAAGTCTCTATCATGGATGGATGATTTCATTTTGTTCTATATACGTTAGCATAAAAGAAATGCCCATAACTAGATGTAATTCTTGATGGTATGGATAAGTCTTATAACTATTCACAACCATTAGCAACTCCAGCTAGTCAGTATAATAGCAATCCCAGTGTATTGAAAATATGTATAACAGTTGGATTTGGATACGTTGCACAACACCACATTACGTATGCATGCAATAATGCAACCAAGTAGATCGTGCTAGTAGTTTACCATGCCATCAACCATATTTCTTTTTTCATTATTTTCCTTTTTTTTTTTCTTTTTCTTTTTTTTCATTATCCGCAAAACAAACTTCAGTCGCGTATTGTAGTCACCTCATGTTAATGTGACTATGTGGTGCTAAAACAAAAGCCTATTTGTGCCCTTTTCCTCAATTCAATGAGTCCTGAAGGACTCTTTACTCACACTATTCATTTTATATTTTAAAAAATAACAAGGGAAGAGAATTGAGTGCAGAATGTCAATTAATGCAAAAAAAAAATAAAATAATATGAAATGCAATTTTATTGCTTGCACTTGCAACTACACGAATATAAATAGTCAACGGCAGCAGCATAAAAAATATAGGATTTGTCACATTATATTATATGATATGTACCTCGTCCATATATGTACACATACGAGTATATATTAGATATACGTACATATATATTATGAAACTAATGTACTTTCATCAAATACGTTTTGGACATTTTCAAATGTTGATTGAAAAACCGATAGCGATAATAGGCAAAAATGAAATTTTATTTTTCATCTCACTTCTTTGTTATTTTATAAGTGCCGACAAGAATCCTTTCTGGTTTATTGTTTTTCATCAAATGAAAGGGGTTCGTTAAAATATGTATGTATGTATGTATGTATAAATTTCTTTTCAGTTTCATCGAAAGTGGGATGATATTTTATGGACCCAATTAAAATTGAATTGATCTCAATGAGAAAAAGCAATAAAAAAAAATAAAAAAACTTCGAAAGATGAAAGAACTGTTTTTTTTTTTCAATGGATCTTTAAACACAAAAATTTGTCAAATAAAATTCTATTTACATAAAAAGGGTTGAACTACTATGGGAAAAAAAAAGAAGATTAATGAATTTTCATTATTTGAAATTTGTATAATTGATTTAGTAATTTTTTTTTTCTTTTTGTAATTTTTTCAAACATCAAACAAATTTACCAGAAAATACTTATTTTTTATCGTTTAATGCGATTTAAAAAATTTAAATAAAAACAAACAACAACAGAAAAACAACATAAAAACATAAAATGTACATTTGTATTTAAGTTTTATAATTTTTTTTTTTTTTTTTTTTTTTTTTTTTGAGTTATTTAAAACTAAATTAAACATCTGAAAATAATTTTTACATACATACTTAATGACAAAATCGCATGATGTACATTATTTATCATTCTTTTAAATTTTCATAGAACAGTTTTGTTGACATTTTATAAACAAATTGTTTAATGTTATCATTAATGGACAATCATTTGAATATAAATCACATTCTACTATTATCTTATAAGTTATTGTCGTATGAAATCAGTTAGATTAACTAAAATTTGCTTTCATTGACTTTTTATATTATAATAACGATCATTACTTTAGAAAAGCTTATAGGTATACCTACATAAATAAAATTTCTAATGATGGTCAATATGTGACATGTTTAACCTTTTGAATGTAATGATTTCGCAAATTAGTTGTATTCTTTTCTCCTTTTTTTTTTTTTCTTCTATAATTTCTATTTTAATTGAATAAACGGTATAGTATACTACTTAGATAGATATTAGATTTTTAGTATTGTGAAATAAACAAACTAATTTGAAGTCTGAAAGAATTAAATGATGAAAAAAGCAAATAAGAATTTAATTGACCATAATTGTTATTAATTTTTGTAAATTACTGTAATCTACCACCACCCATTCATTGTTTAAGTTTAAGAGATTTATTTAATATTTTTATACAATTATGTATTCGTATGTAAAGTATAATGTTAGGGTGTAAACAGGGTGTTTTTTTTTTGTCATTTTACAGAAACAAGAAAACGTGTTTTTTCTTTTTGTGAACAATAAAATTTAGATACTTTTTAGATGAATATCTGGAAAAACTTTAATTTCTTTTAGAAACTGTGAAGTATTAATTTGAAAAAAGTAAACTAGTACAAGTTTATTTATTTTTTCCATTTTTACACCTGAATTCGTTGCATTATAATCTATATGCAGTAATTTATTATCTGTCTGAAGGACTTTTCATCCGTAGTTTGGTTTCTTTTATTTTAATTATGCAAACATTTTGTAAATTTGTAAGGATCATCATTATAAGAATCTTTTAGATGTGAAATTTATGCTTACACACGCATATGCTCTTTATTCTATAAGAATCAAATGAAAAAGTAATACAAAATTCTATTGTACACATCCTATGTTATATGTATGTATAATAATAACATGGTTATTCTGTAAAATATCTTATGTCATTTTTGATTTGACCTGAATGAGAAAATTACGTTTACGTAGCTTAATTACAGTTGACAATGAAAACTGTTAACTGTATGGGTAATGATTAAAAAAATATATATATAAAAAGTAACATGACACATCGTACTTTACATAAAATAAAGTAGACATATGGAATGAGACATGAAATTGTTCACTATGTTGTTCATATTATGAACAATTCAAAGTAATACAACATTAGGAAACTCTGAGGTATTTTTTTATTAAAAAAAAAGAAAAGTTTTCTTGTATGTAAACGCACATCGTATTTTAAGTATAACACACACACACACAAAAAAAAAACCAACTTTAATCAGAAAAAAAAAGTGAAAAAAAAAATTAACAATTTTACATAAAAGTGTACAAAAGTGATGGTTGGTAGTAAAACGTAAATTGCAATCACTGTCAAGCCTGATACAAACTGCAATCATGATGGCAGCTAAAAGCCCTGCTAAAAATGTATCTTTTATAATAACAGTATGAATTGTTTAAAAACAACAATACATGTATGTAAATATAGAAGAATAGAAAGTAAAGTACATATAGTGGTATCACTAAATAGAAATTGTTTCGTAAAAAGATATATTAAACGTATGCATAATGAAGAATAATAGATTTTACGGTGGTGGTGATGTTGAACTGTTATTATAGATATTTTACAAAATTTTGTAGTTTTCATTTTGCTGCTGTTATCTATTTATTTGCAGAAACATTTTATTTAACTTTTTATATGCCTCCCAATTTTACACCTGCCTACAAACTATCATACAATGTATGTATGTTTTTCCTGTATTTTATACTAGGTATATAATAAATAAAACAACCTTAAAAACACAACATATTATGCGACAGACAAAGCGTTAAATGCTGACATCGAATGCAATTACAGGGTGTTAATGAAATGTACATAAACAAGATTAAATTTAATTTGTGCATGCATGCAAACAATCTATTGAAAGGCAAACATATATTTATATACATATGTACAGTATCTTTTATATTGTATCTAGGATGTATAATTTCTCGGGTGATATTCTCACACTGTAACAGTGTGAAAGTTAAAATAATATGTATATTGTAACATATTTTACATACATATATATACATACATAATAAATGGTGGATAGTAACGATAAGAGAGGTGTTATAGTTTCTATTATCAACAATTTAATAAAAGCCCATCCGTGACACTATAAACGATGATCATGTAATAAATGTAAGCATTTTATTCAATTTTATACTGTTTTGAATACTTTATCAAGATATATTTTGTTAAATTTCAAAGCTTATAAATAATTCAATTGGCGGTTTTCATCTATAAAATTGTTTTAAATATATATTTATTATACTGAAAAGATAATTAATAATAATTAAAGTTAAATTATTTACTAATAATTTTAATTATTTTTGTGTTAAAATTTTTTTTTTTTTTTAAATCAAATTTTGAATATTAAAATTTTGTTATTAATGAAAACTAAACGACAAATTAGTTATGTATGTTTACAAAGAACGGAAGAGAATATAATTATGTAATTTATTAAACAGATATTAAAATTTAATTAAAGAATATGTATTAACAATTTTTTTTTTCTATTCCTTTTACAAATTAATTGAAAACGTTTTTTTTTATTGACATTTTCTTGACGCTTATAATGTAATTAAAACATTGCACATATATTTCTATTTTTCTGTTTAATTTATCAATCATTAATTGAATTTTCAAATAAAAATTTTAAAAAAAAACCATATTTTCCTTTCTTGTTTAGTTTTGATTCTTTATAAATGTTTTTTCTTTCTTTATGGTTCAGTTGCTAAGCTTTTTCATGTTATGTTTTTATTTTTGTTCTACTATTTTTCTACTTTTAAAAGAAAAAAATATTTAATTTATGAGAATATAAAGAAATAAGAAAAAAAAACAATCAATCGATTTTCAATTAATTTAACTATGTACATTCAATGTGCAGACTTTATCAATTAAGTAAATTACACTTTTTTATTATTTTTTTTTTCTGTCGTTTTTTTTTTTTTTTTTTGTTTTGTTTTTAATGATATCGATACAATTTTGTAGGTGCAGATACAATCTACAAAAGTTAATACTATCTACTTAATATTATTTTATCATATCGAATTATCAGGAAAAATAAAAAAAGTCATTTTAATTTTTATTAATTTACTATTAAAGCTTTTACAATAGGTATTATGAATAACAGAAAAATAAATAATTTAATTAGTGTTTTATTATTTTTTTTTCTTTTTCATTTTTATCAAAACAGATAATATTTTTTAATTAATTACCAGATGTATCTGTTATCATTAGAGCGATTGTAGAACAGATTAAAATTCAATTTTTTTTTTTTACCAAACAAATAAAAAAGCGTGAAATAATGTCACATGGTAAACGATAGTACATTATCCAACAATTAATTTTTGCAGACCGTTTTAAAAAACCTATCGTAAATGCAGTTCAATAATCGAATTGATTTTTTCAAACTTACCCACACGACCTTAACAATTTATTTAAAAAAAAAAATTTAATTTAATTAAAAAACCTCCTATAGATAATGTGTATATAAAAAACTGTTTTGAAAATGACATGTAATTTATTTGAAAATAATTAATTAAAAACTTTTTAATTTATTCTCAAATAATTAGAAATAATAAACAAAAAAAACAAAAAACAAAAAAAAAAGAAGAATAAAATTGTTTTAAATTTAACGTAATAAATAGTTGATTAGTGAAATTTATTTCATTTTAAACTTTTACGAATCATTTTATAAAATTTATTTTTCTTTCAAAATAAAAAACAAAAATAAAATAACAACTATAAAATTTGTAAACGTAAAAGTAAATTGAAAAAAAAAAAAACTTTGAATGGTTGAAAAATTGTTTTTCGTTTATCAAGTTTTTATAAAACAAAAATTTGTATGGTACCCAGGATATTTTTATTACAACAAAACATATCCCAAAACAATGATTTTATTTATTTTTTTTTTTTTGTCAATAAAAACAAAAGAAAAAAGCTTAACTTTACTATTATTATTCATTCCATGATTCTATCGTTTTGAGAGATTTGCACAATAACCCTTATTTTTTTTTTTTTTTGGTGTATTGTTTTTGGGATAAACTTTTTACTTATTTTTTTCTGCTTCTGATTTTGTATTTTAGTTTTCTATTTTCATTCCTTTTAGCATATGTACATATGTGATATGATGTAGTACCTATATATAATATTATATTGTATATATGTATGTTTACAAATTTAAGGATATTTTTCACTGACTTAATATGGTAAATTTTTTTTTACCTGTGAAAAAGTTTAAATTGGGTTTTAAAATTGATATCAAAATACAAACTTATAGACATTCAGACAATTTCAGGATAATAATAAGGATATAGTATTTCTTTTATTATATAAAATTTCACCTTATCTGTTTTTTTTTTTTTTTTTTCCTTTTTCTTCTAGTTTTTGTGCTTGTAAAAATTGTTTTTTTTTAGAGTTGATTGAAATTTTATGATTATTACATGTTGTAAAGAGAAAGTTTCAAATAGAAAGTTTTTAGAATATTTTTTTGTTTGCAGGGTTTGTTATTATTATGTTGTGTTCTTTTTTTTTTCAAAAGTTAAATTTTATAATATTTATTTTAAAAATATCCTGTTTTTAACATTTTATTTACTTTTTACATAAATTAGGTACATGTAGCTTATTCAAATTTTATTCTTGTGTTTCTTTTGTTTCTTTAAATTTCATTTCAATGATATTTTAAAAAGCCATTAGTTAACACACAAAAAACAAAATGTATATTATGATATCATTTTTCTTTATACCTTTTCTTTTGTATTTTTTTTTTTTTTTTAACTTTATAAATGCATACATATTATTACTGTTGCAATGAGCACCGATAGTTAAACTCATATATCTTTTACTGCAAGACATTTAAATTACCTACATTTATCCTTATTGCAAAAAATGAATTTCAATTTATTTATAATGTTCTTTTCTCTTTTCTTGTTTTTTTCTTTCTTTTGCAATGAAAATGACATTTTCTTTATTTTCTAAATCCTTTAAGACATTTTTATATGATAGTCAGAAAAAAAAAAATAGAACACCATTGAATTATCCATATAAGTACATATGTATAATATTCTATTTTTCTTTTGTTTTTATTTTAATATTTTTTTATTTCATTTTGTGACATTATAATTTCCTCTTGAGAATTTTTTTTTTTTTTAAATATAAAAAAAATGTTAAAATTGTTGTTCTTTTAAAAAAAAAAAATATATATATATATGTATATCTTCTTATCTTCTTTTGGTCCATATAAATATTTTCAGTTGGGTACAAGAAAAAAAAAATGTCTTTCAAAGTCAACAAAAGAGACAAATCTGTCTGAATTATGCTTGAAAATTATTTTCTTGTGTATATTTTAAAAAGAACTTTGGAACTTTTATGCGAATTATTATTTTATTATTATATTGTACCATTTCTGTTTTTTTGCACATGTTTCATATCATATCTGTGTATACATATATGTATGGTATGTATGTATGTTAAGTAATATATCATCATACTCCTTAAGGACTTTTTCATGTGACTTTTCTATTCACGATACAATTATTTACTAGACATATTTTATTTTATTTGTGTTTTTTTTTTTCTTTCTTTGCTTTTTAAGAAATGTTATTTCTTCCATATATAATTTGTATCTTCTGCATCTGTACCTTTTTTTTCTTTATAAGCTTGAAAAAAATAAAGCCCATAAAAAATAATAAAAATTTAATTTAAAAATTTTACCATAACTTTTTTTTTTTTTTTTTTTTTGTAGTGAAGAACTTTTATTCCAATTTTCTCCAATTCATTGTCAACAACAAAATAAATGAAAAAAAAAATGTTAAACTACAATACTATACTTGTATGTATATACATACATGCATATATAAAATATATACGTAATGAAATATATTTTTTTATATTTGTAACAATTTTCAACAATTAAAATAAATTTTATGTCATTCTTGAAAACATTTTGTATGTACAATACATTTATTTAGTACTTCACATAGCCTATATAGTAGATATTTATTTTGTTATGTATGTCATTCATGTAGTATGAAATGTTCATGTTCAATTCAGATATAAAATAAAAAGTTTTTTTTTCTTATTTGTTTTTTTTTTTTTTTATAAAAGTTTTGTCCATGTGAACAAATTTAAGAGTCAGATTCGTACCACATTCGAATTTTTTTTATTTTTCAGAATTGTTATTTTTTCTTTTCTTCTGTTCTTTAATTTTTTGAAAGACTGTTGTTGTTTTTATGTTTCCAAATAAAAGAATGAAAATATACATTTTTTTTATCGGTTTTTTTTTTACATTCTGCACAAAAATTTAGTAGACGAGAAGATAATTGAATATTTTGTCCATCACTTTTCCGGGCATTGTCTTGTCTTCAATTCATGATATTCTTATTATTTTATGTTAAAGGTTTCACATTTTGTAAATTGTGGGCGCTTTTAAATTAATACAAAACTATACGTTAAAAGTACATGAAAACGTATTATTTTTCCCTTTATTTTTGGTTTCTTTTTTTGTTTTATTTTTTTCTTCTTTTTGCTCCACATATCATATACTCATACTTAACAATTCTGTATGTACATTTCAGATATGTACGTGAAAAATGTACAACATATTTCATTTTAAAAGTTTAAACTCGTGTGAAAATGAAATTAATCTCTATCAAAAAATATAATGTACACAAAATACATGAATTGTCTTGATTTTATTTAAATGTCATTGTTTATGAAATTTATGAGTTATATTATTATTTGTATGGTCATTGTAATTCATTAAATAAAGGATTAAAAATAAATATTCTTTTATTTTTCTTTTTGGTTTTTTTTTTTCTTTCGTTTTTAACTTACATTTAAATGTTGTACTGGTTAATGGTTTTGTTTTTTTCAATTAAAACAAGTGACAAAATGATTTGTGATCATATCCAATTTTAAATATCTTGTAGAATATCAATTGTTTTTTTTTTTTTTTTTAAATTTCAGTGACAGTTTTAAATTATGATTTATACCTTTAAAAGGTAAGATTAATAAAACAACTACATATTTACAAAATTGTAAAATAATTCAAACTAAATTAAAAATGCATAAATATTTTTCTTTGCAAAAAATTACATTGTCATGTCATATCCTTTATCTTTATTGAAGAAAATTTTAGAAGAAATTAGTTTTTCAACCTGGTTGTACTGTATTCTAAATCATATGTATTTTTCTTAATTCATGTATATTTTTTATTCTGAATTTGATGACATTTGACATTCAAAACTTATTTTTATTTTTTTTTTTAGATTTTACGATAGGGCCTTCATGAATGAAAATATTTTATATCTTTGTACCAAATGTACAGTTTGTGGTTCAGACATACAATTCTTAAATACACAAATAATAAACCAAGAAAACTAATTCACTAACAAATTCATTGAAATATATCAGAATTATAAACGACATATAAAAATTAAAATGAATATAACTTAATTAAATTATATTTCTTTATAAATTGCTGACATTTTTCCTTGAAATTCAATCAAAATATGCTCTCAATATCACCTACCCAATTATAATGCACAATATAAAGATTTTTCAATTGAACATAAAATCGATTCAAAATAAATTTTCTATACTAGTGCTGCATTTATAACCTGTGTATTATACACATTGTATACAATAGATGCATAGACATTAACATAAATATGTATATGCATATCATCTACTTATATACTTTTATATATACACTTTTAATATAATTACATTGTATACATTTGTACATGATGCATTGATGAGCTTCATCAATAAATTCAAATTAAATTACATCGTATCGAATCACGGATAAGATCGACGACGATTTGAACTTTCTAAAACCAATTTGTACTTGCCACCGATTTTCAATATCTTTAATTCTATTTAAGGTGAATTATAATCACATATACGTATGTATTTACATAAAAACGCATTTAAATGCATATATGATACATACATTTATACAAGAGTTATATGTATTTCAAAACACTATTTTAAATGTGATTACTATCAGGACCCTAATTGATGTCAGGAAATTGTTTTTCCAACAACATCGTGCCCATTTATTTTATGTTACATATGTGCCCTAAAAGGTGTTCAAAAAGAAAAATCTTTTTTTTCCACTTTATTTGTAGAAAAAAAAGTTTTCTACTTACAGCCTTAAAGCATTTATAGTTTTTCTTTGTTTTAAATAATTCTTCAATTCACAAATAATATTCTGCATATATGTATTATGATTTTTATATTTAATCTATTTTGAATACATATCATCATAGTGCGATTACATATTTTATTTAAGTATGTACATATGGGTCGCATGTATCATGTTAACAGTTAATGCAATTATGACAAGACTTTTATAAAAATAATTTTACCTTCTCTTTTACATTCTTCATATCATACCATTTAGATACACATACATACATTATATACATACTACCTATATGTCATGTATGTACATATTATAATATTTTCAATGAACTCTACTTGTATCTTGTTCATGTTTTATTGTACATCATGAAGTACTGAAAAAGTACATGAAATAAGAAAATTTCTATTATGTTATTGAATATATCTTTAAAAGTATATAACTACATATTTATAGTGTAGGTATATATGTATGTTTATATTAAGTATGTAGATACTTAAAATGAGGAAAAGTGTGAATAATGTTAAAAGAAAGATTATTATAATTTTCAAATGGTTTTATATGTCTACATATTCAACTAAAAATACAAATATATATGTTTATGTAAATTCATTTTACTGCAATATTATAGAAAATTGTTGTATATACATATACTTTATTTCGCTAGTGGTCTTAACGCCTTCACTTCAAATAAAACTTTAACAAAACTATTCATTCAAAATGTTTTCATGACATGAAATCATGTTTAAACGATTTATCTAATTACAAAGTACAGGAAGAACATGTATATTATAGAAGAAAAAAATAATTAAAAAAAATATATATAAAACACAAAGCTAAATGTTGTTTTAATTTAAAAGAGAAAAATTAGTGTTTTAAAATCACTTTTATATTTTTTCTTATACAAAAAAATAGAACATGTACTACTTTTCTATTTACTTGTTATTTTTTTTACTGAAATTAATCACTTTATTTTATTTTTTTTTTAGCAAACAAGAAGATTTCATTTAAACGATAATAATCAGATGACATAATTTTAATACAGTAAATACGTGATACAATTAATCCTTCTCTTTTATATTTAAAATAAAAAAAATTTTAAGAACAAATTTGATGTGACACAAAATAAAAAACGACTTTTAAATTTTCTAAATACCCTGTAACTATTAAAGTACATAAAAGAAAATAAAAACCATGAAAAGAAAATGATTTTATTTTATTTTTTATTTTTTATTATCAAACAATTTTTATTCGTTAATCTAAAGTATCTATTTGCTCTTTTTCTGCTTCAATTAAAGTTTTTTTTTTCTCTTTTTTTTTTATTGTTATTCATCAACAATTGAATCAGTATAACAGAAGCAAAAACAGTACCAAACCAAAGACTTTTCAAATTTTTTAAAAACGTTTTTCGTATTTTTTTTTTGTTTTTTTGTTTTTTGTTTTTGTGAATAAAGAATCGGAACATCTACATCAGAACTATTATATAGATAGAAACTAACAAAATGTGGTTGAAGTTTGAGCATACATCCATCTGCACCATTCACTTCAAGAAGTTGATGATTTTTAGTGAAAAAAGGTGTGCAAACCTCATACTTTGATGCATTCCATTCTTTTATTCTGCTTTATTTTGCTGCTTTTCTTGCTTTTTTCTTTCCTTTCCTTTTTATTATATTTCACATGCATTGATCCAGTCTGAATCTTCCCATACATACATATACACATATTTAAACATACATATTAAAGTAACATACGTACGTATAATCAATTTTACTTGAAAAAAAGAAGAGAAGGAAAAGAAGAAAAAAAAAACGACGAAAGAAGCAAGGACAATGGAAAGGAGTAAGATTTTCTAAAATAAGTTGAATAACATTGAATGAGGCGTATTCGTCTATATATGTAATACTTTTATAAATTTATAAAAGTGTGACTATACATAGTCAATAAAAAAAAAAAAGATAAAAAAATGAAACATAAAAACAAGAAAAACAAACAAGGATGATATAAGAAAAACTTCAAAAAAGAAAGCAAAAACAACGAAAAGAAAACTTTTAAAAGATTTCCCTCAAGGGCATACCTACCCTTCGATCAATAACTACACAACCAACCAGACATTTGTGAGTTGAAGGGTTAAAAAAAAAACAAACATGAAAAATATTTGAATATTGGGGTAAAAAGGACATTTTCAAAAGTATATTCACATTCCTTTTTCATTTACATTTTAATAATGCTGTATTATATGTACGTATACATACATATTTGTATGTGTGTAATAGTTTAACAAAAAAAAAAAAAATACTTCAACGGAAATTCTATTTACTTTTTGAAGCGATTTCAATTTGAGATAGTTTCTATCGTTTCTAGATTTTGACTTTTCTATTTATTTTTCTTCCCCCAAACCCTTTTTATTTTATTTTATTTTTTATTCTTTTGAATGTGATTTCTTGAGAATTTGCTGAAACTTTTGAATGTTTTATTTTTCAATTTTGTAACTCAAATTTATTTTTTTTTGCATTTTTGCTATTTTTTTCTTTTTATTCCAGTTTATATATTTAAAGATGAAGATATTAATAGTATTTACTTTTTCAAAGAATGTTCAATTTGTAAAGGTTGTAAAAAAAAGAAATGTAAATCTGTTTTTTTTTTTCTCTTCTTGAAAACGGGTTAAATTCTATAGTACATACGTACATACATATTTGTGATTTAATAAAATACATACATACGTATATAAATATGTAGATATTATATCTTGTGTATAGAAATTCAAATAGATTCAGTATAATAAGATTGACTTTGGAAAAAGATAGAAAAAGAGTTTATGTAAAATAAAATAAATAGAAAAATAAATTTCTATGTCATTTTCAGGAAATAGTATCTATGCATGAATATTTTTATGGTGAAAAAGTGATGTAAGATACTTTCAAATTATTATTAAATTAAATAACATTGCTATTTAGATAATTTTCTCATAATACGTTTGAAGATAAAATTATGTTTATGTTAGACTTTTAGTAATTTATTAAAATAAGCGAAGATAGAAATTCGCATGAAATGTGTATTGATTTTTGACATTTTCCATTTTTATGGCGGTTTTCTCTAACGAGGTACATACATATGTACATATATCTTGAATTGGTAAGTAAACTTATTTACCAGTTAAGTTTAGTTTAGATTTTGAAACCGATAGTTTTAAGTTAATATTAGGTAATAGCTGTTGTAAGTTAAATGGAATTGAACTCTTATTAATGTTGAGCCCACTTTAAACCTCGTTGGTGAATACCGCCCTTAGGTGCATTTTATTAAACAAATTTTTTGAGCAATATTTTTTAATATCAGTTTACATAAATAGAATATTATTATTTTCCTTGAAAAGATTGGATGACTAAATATCTTAATAAAAATAGTAACGAATCGAATTTTTTTTTTTAAATACATGTATTATCATAATAAATAATTACTAACCTTTAATATTTTGTTGATTTTCAAGAAACCTTCTTTGATGTGAACAAAGTAATGAAGATCTTGATGGTAATCCATTTTCGAGAGGTATTTGTAGTGGTATATTAGGAACCTAAAATATAAAAAAAGATATTAATATTTTCAAAATTTTATGTGAACTTTTTATTTTATTATTAGTGAAAGTATTGTAACATTAGTTTTTATTTTTATATTTATTTCTCCTTTTTCTTTTTAGTTTTTACATGGGGCCACCCAAAAACATGAAAACTTCTCGCCCTTCATAGTTTATCTATGAACAATCATAAGTGAGAAGAAAATAAGAAATTTTCATATTAAAAAAAAAAAAAGTCGTGACCAAATGTTTTCCTACATTTCTGGTGCCAAGTGTCATAATACCGTTCATCGAACAAATTGAAGTATTTAATCCATTCAACTAGATGCTGGTTTATATTGTAAATATGTACTTATATGTAATAAAAATATTTAAAGGCAACAAAACAAAACAAAATATACATATGTATATCTAAAATCTATGTTAAATGCAGCTCAGCTCAATTTAACATAAATTAAAAAAAAATAAAATAAAAGAAAACGCGATATAAATGGGAAATAAAAGTTCATGTCGCGCGATTGGATATCAAACGAAAGTCACGATGGAGAAAGATTTCTTCTTTAAGTTGATCGCACCATAACTTAACAGTCATTTTTAACATAAGAATTGAAATGTTTATAGTGCCGCTGTTATTGTAGCAATGCAATTTCAAATGCAATAAGAAATATCTAATATATGTATATGTACACATACTTAATATAAAATAAGTAATAATAATGATTATATATACATATTCATATACTATGTATGGTATGGTACATAATATTGTTGGCTGTGTCATTTTAAGAAAAAAATAAAAAGTAACAAAACAAAACACCAACAAAAAAAAAAAATATGATGAAAATCTTTTTCTTATGGGCGAGAAAATACTATATTTGTTTGCATGTCATTTTCAATGAGTCGTGAATTGATACAAGTATAAAATATACTTAACTTACAAGAAAATAATTTCTGTAGTTTTTTTTAGCCGGTTTTTTTTTTATTTCTTAAACGTCATCATAATCATCAACATCAACATTTGAATCGACATTCGACATTATTTCGAATTAGAAAGTTCACTGCCTTTTTTCGAAAGATAGACAGTACGTTTAATAAAAATTTATGTTTCATTATCATTATAACATGATAATTATACTTTCTAAATATAAATTGAAATTTTTTTTTACAAAATAATAAAGTTCCCAATTAATTTATGAAATTTTTAATTCAGTTCCATAAATTTTCATGTAGACAAAAAGAATTTTGTTTTCTTCTTTGGAACTGAAAAAAAAACAAAAGATATTTTATTAAATTCCAAGGGTCATAAATAGAAATTAACACTGTCAAAGACGTTTCTTTTTTTCTTTCTTTTGAGCAGCATTTCAAAAATTTTAAATCAATTTAACGTTATTTTCTCACAATAATGCACAAATTATATATAACCATTTTATTATCGACCACATACATTTTTAACGGTATTAAATAATTTGAAATTTCCAATCTTATGAAAAATTTGAAAGTGTAATAATTATTTTTTTCTTGTGTATTTTTTTTTTTTTTTGCAACATTACTAATTGCTTTAAATTGCCTTTATATCGACCTTATACGGATTAAACATGGACTTTTATTTATTAAAAATTTCCATAAAAAATTCATTCATATATTCATCAAAAACAAAAAAAAATTAATTGAATTTAATTACAGATAATTTCAATTTCAAAAACATTTATTAAGATTACAAAATGCAACATAAAAAAAAAAGTTATAATGAAATGTTCTTTAATTTGTTTATTACAAATCCAGTTTTATGTGGAACCAATCTTGTCAACATATCAAAATTCCATAATTTGTAATTTTACTTGTACCATTACTTTTTCACTATGTATGTATACAGCAAAAAAACAAAAAAATTTAATTCCAAAAATTAAATCACATATTTTATACCATATAATTGGTACTCAAAACAAATTTGGATTTTTTCATGTAGACCACACTTAAATTGCTTATTACAAATCGTTGAAATCTGCTCAATTCTTGAGACTCTTATAAATATTCGTATGTATGTATACTTACTTATATGCATATACATATATTCATATAGTATACTCTTTTGATCTCGATGAAATTTTTAGTTTACGATTAAGAAACTAGGAAGTCCATTAAGCACCAATCCCTGAACCCTATATTACTAAGTAAGAAACTCCAACTGTGCTATTACCATTCCAAAAGATATGCATGATTAAGAAGAGAGTTTTGCACGCCTTAATCAAGCGTATATACATATATTATTCACAGATAGATTGTTGGTTGTTGCAATTGAACAGAGAAAAAAAAAACAGAAATCCGAAAATGTTGAAAAGATTGCTGCTGTTACCACAGCTTGCAGATATTATTATAATGTATTTACATATCTCAAAATATAAAAATTTAATACCTACAACAAGAATCGGTAAACTGTGTTGATATGCAATTTTCGTACCTTTTTATAGCTACCTTTTTTGTTTTTGATTTTTAAGTTGTTTTTTTTTTCTTTTCTTCTTTGGTTTAATTATCGCAACCGTACATCTGTCATGTAATTGCTTATATATGAGAAATGCCAGATTCAAGTGATTCGAAAAAAAATTAAAGCTTATAGTACCATATTAAGCTGATAAGTTGCGCAAACTAAGTTGATTGTGTGTATTAAATGAGAATACATTCAGCATCCGCACGTATTTTTCTATATGATATCAATATGCAATGCATAATATTACAACAAAATAATATTTAAAAAAATTTGAAAAAAATAAAAATAATAATAATAATAATAATAAAAAAAACATAAGAATTATATTAAACTATACGAAGTAATTTAATCAGATGGAAAGATGGTTAGGACGTAAAGACGGAAAGTAAACTGACAGCCATGCAATTTTCACGTAAACTCGATTTTTACTTTGATATGACTTGATCTCAAGAATTCAAAAGACCGCAAAATGTGGTTTTTTTTTATATGTACCTACATATATCTACCTTTTCCTTTTTAGCTTTCAGTTTCGGACTTACTTTACCAGTAAATTGTGATTGCGGGGAATTGTGAAACGAATTACTTTCCGGTGAATCAAGAATCGGTGAATTGGTTGATCTCTTTGTTCAAGATAACTGACATGTTTGTAGATGATTTATCACATAAATGATTGCAATACTGATTATCTGTACTATTTTTTACTGTTTACATACTGAATGTTGTATATATACTGTATAGTTACTAAAAAAAATATCTATAGATATTCTACACCATTATTATTATTATCATCATCATCATTATCATCATCATCATCAACATAATAGCAATTCATAAGGAGCCACACCAAGGTTCAAGACAACAAACATTACACAAAACGATTAATCATCCTTACTTGACCTTTAAGAAGTACATACTTTTGTACTTACTGTAAAAAAAAAAAAAACATAAAAATTGGAATATAAAAAAAAAACCAAGGAATAAAAATAAAAAGATAAATATAAATGAAAATGAAAAAAGCAGGAAGTTCAGGATATATATTTATTGTTTGCGTTTCTACAGAAAATTAAATTGCTTTAAGATTGACATATCAAATAATGATGATGATTATGTTGTTTCTTTATTACAAAAGGGTATTGAACTTTTTTTGTATTTTGTTTTCGAGTGAGCGTTAATATTCACAACACAAGTGCCAACAGCTTTATTTTATATAGATATAAATAAATTGAAAAAAAAAAAAAATAAAAATAAATGATTTTTAATAAAATAATAAAAAAAATTTACAAGAATTGTGAATTTCTAAAATTCTCACTAAAAAAAAAATAAATACTAAGTAAATAAATTTGTGTAGAGACAAATAAACAAACATTTATGTTGTACAAAACCGGAAAATTCATTAATTTTTCTGCCCACAAACTTCTATAGATTAATTATTTATTTGAAATTTAGGAAAGATATAAAGCTTTATAAATTAAAGAAAACTTAATACAATACAAAGGAACATTTTTTGATTCTAAGAAAATTTTGTTTCCTTTTCTGTGTAACCAAAATTTTGCTAAAAATAATTTTCCCTCTGTATTTCTGGATTTGAATTTTTGTCTATTCTACAATTAATTGTACTTTTTTTTTTTTTTTTACTAAGGATGTCTGTACTGTGAATAATATCCACTACTGTTTTTATACGAAAAACTACCTTATGTATGTTTCAACAGAAATTTCAGCAAAATTTTTTTGAGTAATTTTCCAGGAATTTCATATAGAATTTCAGGGATAAATAATTCAAACAAAGCATAATAGACTTTCGTTTTCTCCTGAGAACTTGTTACTAGGATTATTTTATTTAAATTTAAAGAGAAAAAATAAAAATTTATAGAAATATGTACATTAAAAAGTTTCATCAGATCTTTCTCAATGTAAATCTTAGATATTAAATGCCTATAAGAAACAGTTTTTTTTTTCTATTTCAAATTTTTATCTAAAACTGACTAGCAATCAAATATAGAACTCTTCTTTCAGGCAATAAGAATTAAATTAGTTCAATTTTTTTCTTAAATCAAAAACTCAATTTGTTTTAGAAAAGAGAGAGTTCTTTTAGAAAACTAGAACCCAATATTATAAAAATTTATTAAACATTCACTTTTATAATTAATTTCAGTTTTTTTTTTTTTTTGTGTATAAAATTATATTTTAATATTTTTTTCTTTTTATGATATTATTTTTGAATTAATTTTAATAATCTGTTAGAACGATATGAATACAACGTTATAAAAACTTCATATACATACATATAGTAAGGTTTATTTATTTATTTTTTGGATTTTTTTTTCTCTTGCATAAATTAAATAATGATTTATATATATAAACGAGTTTCTATCACGAAAAAAAAAATCTAAAAAGAAAGAATAAGTCTTATTATAATTCTAAACGAGAGATTGTCTATAGCAACTATTTACATTCTAATGAATCTAAGATTATCCTATTATTTCAGGTAAATTAAATGAAATGATGAACATTTAAATTCTGACAAATTATTTAGATAAAATGATATGATAACTATTTAAAGTATATTATGAAAATAGTTAATAAAACAATGAAATGTATATAAAACGTGATGACATTTTTTCTTTCAATTATTTAATTTATTACATTTTAATGTGGTTTTATTTTGTTTTTATATATAGCGAATAATTCACAATAAAAGACAAGTTTTTTTCTTTTTTTCTTTCTTTCCAGCATCTTATTAATTGGTTTTATAGTAATTTACATTAAAACTATCTTCTTTTTTATTTTTTCTCTTCACATTTTATTTTTATTTTTTTAAGCTTATTTTCGTCTTTGTATCTATTCTTACAAAACTGGATTCTCTTCTTAATAAATTATAATTTTTTATTCTGTTGACCTCCCTATGTATTGTATGTGTTTATTGAAAAAAAAAAAATCTTAAAATTTTAACAAAGAAGAAAAAAGTATTTTTTTTTTTTTTCAATAAAAACAAAACGACGAATGACAACATACAAGAAAAAGAGCTCATATAGTTAGTTACTACTAGATTTCTTAGTAATATTGATACTTTCATTTTATATATATGATAAAAAAATACCGCCTCATAGATACACAGTACACACATAATATTTTTTTTTATAGTTTTTTTTTTAATATATACTACAGGCTACAGGTATACAAATTTATATAAAATCAAAATCTATATATTATAAGAATATTATTATGTGTATCAATTCTTGTTCTTTTATAATATCTTCTTTCTGGCTGATGAGTTGAGCCTATTACAAACCAACACCAGATTGGAATGCAACTTGTTCGACTAATTAATGCGCTGCCCTTAATGATACATTCACTTCAATAGAATGTTATTGTTGTTGTTATTATTATTTTTTTTTTTAAATAATACAAGAAAAAAAAAAAACAAAAACAAAATTTAAAAAAAATATATATGAATTCAGGCTATTCTTTAAAGTATCTTTTTTATAGAATAAGAAGTAAGCAGATGTTTATTCCGTGTTGTATTATATTCTTCCTTCAAGAAAGATATCTTCTTGTAAATTTTTCAATTTTTTTTTTTTTTTGCTATACATCTTTTTTTTTCTCTATTAAATGTTTCATACATTTTAAGAAAAAAAAAATCTCTTCAATAGTACCTAATATACCATAAGATATCTTATATATTTTTTTCATCCTTTTTTTTATTATGTTGTTGTTTTATTTAAATTCTGAATTATTTACTTTTATTTTATTGAAAAAATACATTTTTATCGTGTCGTATAAGTACTTACAGGAATTGATTTCAAATTTCTTTGTTTCAAAATAAATCAAGATAAAATATTTGTATTATGATCAAATCTTCTGCAAGATCTCATGCTTTTTAAACACAATAAACACACATTTAATAGTATCTACATAGAGTTGTTCAACTTAATAAAAAATGTTGAAAAACAAAAACAAAAACAAAAAAATAAATAAATGGGGAATAAGAAATTGTAACTGAAACATTTGAGCGCGATCAACAAATTAGGATTCATAAAAAAACATAACATTTAATTGATTTATTTTCATTCTCGGTTGTTTATTTACTTTTCTTCTTTTTTTTTTTTTAGTTTATTTTTCTTTATTTTATTTTTTTTTATTATGTTAATTAAATTAGATGTACATAATTATACACATTTTACTGAATCAACACATTTTCAAGAGTTCATTGAGAAAAAATTTAAGTTAATTCGAAAATAAAAAAAAAAAGAAGAAGTTTTAATAAATTTGAAGATAATAAGGAACATGAAATGGTTCTTCTCTTACAAAAACAAACTAAATCATGATTTCAATTACTAATTGTAATCGTTCTAATCAATTTATTCTAGAAAAAAATAAAAACACAGCCTAGAAAATATCAATATTCTAACAAATTTTCTTAAATATAATTTAAAAAAGAAAAAAGAAAATAAAAAGCGTCAGAATTTACCACATGAATTTGTATTAAATTGCTCATGAAGGTTGCAACTTAGTTACATTAGAATTTCGTGCATTTACACAAATTACATCAATTTTCTTCAGTCTAGTTAAATAGATATAATTTTTCTTTGCTTCTGATAACAATTTACCGTGTTCTAATGGATAAACATTTCTCCACTTTTATTTCTTCGAGAGAAAAACAAAAAAGAAATAAAATCAAATATAATATGTTTTTTTTTTCTATTTTCTTTTAAATTATACAGTTATAAACAAAACTAACCAACGAACCATTAAACACTTTTCAATTCTGAATTTATCTTAAGGTTCGCGTTCTCTTCTTCTATGTACATAATATACTTATTTATTTATTATAAGCTACTATTTTTTTTTTTTTTTTAAATTTTCTATTTTTATCTTATAGTGTAATAGTATTTATATTATTTGACTGATACTAAAACAATGAAGTAGAGACAAAACGGCTGCATTATTATTATAGACTTTTAAAGCTAGACACTAGACATGGCTCCTTAATTGCTTGATTATCTCGTTCATCGGACACAGCTCTCATCTACTAAAGCTATAAATTGTTTGTACCGTCAGATAAAAATTCCACCGTTTGGATAAATTCATAAATAAATATCTTTTTATATAAACGAAAGAATAATAATATAGGTGTAGTATCTACAAGTTACAATTGAGTATATCTAGATAAGTGTTAGCATAGTCTTTTATAGGAAATACAACTCATATATGAATTTATCTTTAACTACATGTTATATGTATGTATACACAATAAGATACATATTATTATTTTATTTAAAAAAAAAAAAACATTAAAATATACTTGCATTTTGAAAATTAAAAGTTTATTTTATAAAACTAAACCATACCCACTCAAATCGTATATTATGTACTAAGAGCATATACATATACATACATATATATATATTTTTTTTCTATAATGTCAGGCAACTTTTAAGACTTCAGGGGTACGACGAATGATTACGATAAAGTTAAAGCAAATACCACCATGATATTCTTTACCTTTCTTCTTTATAGTTTAGATCATGTTATAAATGTAGTTATACATTCTGCTTGTATATCTATTTAAGATAATATTGTATCTAACATTTTTTTTTATTTGATATCAATTCTTTAAACCTCTTTCTCTTATCCCGTTCCAGTTTGCTATACGCTTTGTTCAATTACTTTATCGCGCCACGATCGATGTATTTATGTGAAACAATAAAACTGATTTTTTTTTTACTTTATTTTTTTTTGCTTTTCAAGAAATGAAGAATGAAGTAGCATCAACAGAATATTATAGATTCTTTATATCTATATATAGGAACATACATTAAATATTTTAAAATAAAAAGAAAAATAAATTTAAAATATTCTTTACATATTTTCTTTTACTTGTTGACTGTTTTTTTCTTCTTTAGGATCTGATTATGATGTGTGACACATACACGCCATAAAATAATTGTAATAAAACTAAAAAAAAAAGAAAATAATGTTGTACTATTTATAATGAAAATATCTATCTTTTCTTCTTTTTTTATTATATTTTATTCTTTGAAATTATTTTTTTTTATTGTACATACTATAAAATGATATGAAATAATTATAAGTCTATAGAATTCAAAATCAAATTGCTTAATAAATGAAAACAATTGATAAAATTTTTAGAAATTAATGACCAAATTTATTAAATGAACTATTCAACCATAACTTATTTCACGAAATTAATTTATAATTTTGTTCCTAAACTAATGTGAATCTTTATTTAACTATTGATGATATAATTTTATGTGTGGTTCCGGATGGTATCACAATTTTTTTCTTATTGTACATTGTCGAATCGGTTTTTAAGATCAAATTTTCTTCAAAGTCTGAAGTCTAAACACAATTTTCTACATGAATAAAAGTTTTTTTATTGTTTTTTTTTTCTTTATTAATTATAGATATTTGTAATTTTTAATAAATTCTAAAGCCATTTTGTAAAAATTAATAGATCGCTTGCTAGTTTATTGTTCTTAGAGCATATAGAAAGAAGCACTAAGGAAGTTCTATAATTGCAAAACGATTATTAATTTGAGAATTTTTTCTTCGTTTGTGTCATTCCCTCTGAAAATTGTGTATGCACCTTTCTCTACGCGTTCCAATATTTCAAAACTAATGATGTACAAGACGTTTACCATTTTTGTTTTTTAATTTAAAGCGAAAAAAATTATGTAAAAAAAATTACATATCGACATCACATCACATTGTTGGAAATTTTCTACTTCACTTTATCTAAACAATTACAAAATGAATATAAATATACCTTGTCTATGCTTATTTTGTCTTTTTTTTTAAATATTTTTTTATTGTTTATCATTAAACTCATGCAATCGTATAACAATTTATGTAAATATCATTTGATGTAATTATTCAATATGTATAATCTTTTTAACATTTAACCATTATTTAGCATTCAACTAATTCAATTACTTTCGAGGTTTACGGTTTATGGTTTTAATAAACGGAATAAATTAATCTTGACACAATTTAACAAAAAAAAACCAACTTTTATTTAATTGTTTTCATTATATAATTAAAAATAATTACTGATGAAAAACTGCTAAGAAAACCTGCATACGTAAATAACTGTGTAAATTAATTTAAAAAAAAAAAAACAACAAACGAAACAAATTAAACAAAAATAATTTTAAAAAAAATAAATAAAGAATACATTCGAAAGATTTATGAATTTTATACCTTATTTAAATATCCATATTTAATTTAATATTCTCGACAATCTGAATGATGATTATCTCTGTAGTGTATAGTAGATAGTTTTTGTTTTTTTTCTAAAGAATGCATTTTTTTTCTCGTTTTTTTGTAGAATGATTATTTCCCAGAATGGTTTTCAATTAGAATTTATTTTTTCAATCTTTAGTTTAGTTTAATATTTACAAACGACATCCCATTTTACAGCATATGCGATTAAAAAAGCAGAAAAAATAAATAAATAACAAATTTAACAACAATGCTTTCAAATGAATTGTATTTATGCAATTGCAACAAGAAATTACTAGAATGGACAGAGATTCTCTATAATATAACATTATTTTGTATCTTACAAGTTCTTGATCATGTCATCGATGTTTTTATGCATAATCTATGTTATATATACATATATTCAAAAAAAAAAATTTATGTAAAAAAAATAAACAAATAAAGAAGGAAATGAAAAAAATGCATAAAATTGTAGACTATCTTTAAGATATGTATTTGTCTGATGTCCAGATGCAGATGCTTCATTTTATAGTAACTAAATTATATAAAATCTATGCAATAATAATGATTAAATATATGTATGTATGTAGATTATTACTAGTTTTTTGTTGTTGTATTATTTAACTATTATACTATAGAGTTCATATGTACTTTTTATTAAAAAGAAAAAAAAAAACATTTATTGTTAAAGCATAAATTTTACAGAAAAAAGCGCGCCTTCTGCAAAAATTCTTCTGCCAAATGTAGTTAAAATAAATGTGCGCTCTATACTAATAGAAATAAACTGTCGATATGGCTGCTTTTATGGCGCTTTTTCTGAAAAATTGCAGTCAAGCGAATTATCTAAAGTTGAAAGCAATTATGGCTAATTGGCTTATTTATGGAGTGTGTTCTGTTTTATTCGAAATATTAGCTATTCACCAGAGAGATAATCAGATTTTGATTTAATTGGAAAGTTATAGATACAGTATGAAATGCAATTTTTTTTTTCTTTCTTTAAGGAGACGAAGAAGAAGAACGAGAAGAAACAAAAGAAGAAGAAAAAAAGTAAAATACTAAGCAAGTAAAGTGAAATATTAAAATGAAGTTGTCTAATAAGCTTATTAAAATTCACTATATTGAAAGGTTTCTTTATGATTCTTCATAAGGAAAAAGAATTTGTAATATGCATTAATAAGAAATATCATATCTCAAGATGATTATAATTAAATTACCTTTCAGTTATTGTTGATGCATGCGCCTTAGAAAATTACTTACAGTCTATTCAGCAACAACAACAACAACAAAAGTTATAAGTATATGAAATTATTGATTTTTAAATTAAAATATATCGGATACATAATGATTGAACTTTTTCGAAATGATTTAAGAAGTTAATTCCTTTCACTTTTTTTCAATGATTTAAATACCTTCACTTTTTTCAATTCAGTAAACAATAAAAATACATAATTTAAAAAAACAAGTAATTAATAAATGTGGGTGTAAAAAAATTTATTATATTATACATGTACTTATAGAACTAAGTTACACATATACAAGAACAGATATTTCTTGAAAATATGTAGTTTAAAAAAAAAAAAAAAAGGACAAAAAGGAAGAAACTTTTTCAATTTGTATACTAAAAGATCTGAAAAGCCTAAATTTGTTTGAATAATAATAAACCAGCATGGAAAAAATGTAAAAAAATATTCAAACGATTACCAAAAAGAACACAATATTTTTGATGGATTGTGTGTAAGACTTTATGATGATGATAAAAGAATTGTTTTATTTAAGTTATTATAATGGATTGTTGATTTGTTTATTATGCTTATAAAAAAGAATTTCATTAAAATTATGTTCACGTTTTGAATTTTTTCTTTTTTTCTTTCTCTAACATATTGTTATGTGATTAACATTAAAAAATGTGCTAATAGGATATTAATTTTAACACTATATTTCATTGTTACAAATTTATTTTTGGCTTTATTATGTTACACTATTTATGTTTCATATGTGTCATCGAATCAAATTTTGAAGTTTTTAAACGACGATATTCTATATGATTGTAGACAGTGTAGACTACTCAATTTATGAAATCAAAAGTTTAATTTTATTATTTAAAAAATAAAATATCTTAATCGAATCCTATCACCTTAGGATTTATTTTGTTTAAAATAAAAAAAAAGATACATAAAATAATAAAAAAAAATAATAATCTAACTTCATTTGTTTTGAATGCACTCACATAACATCCATTCAATAAAAAAGAAATCATTCAATTTTTCCTCCTACAAATTATAAACATTCAAAGTTACATTCTTGAATACAATATCAATAAAAGAAAATTCTTAAACATGCTTTGAATTTTTATTATCATCAACACACAGAGCTCAATGTACATATGTATGTTTGTACATGATGATGAGCAGCTATTATTAAGTTAATTGTTGCTCTCTTTTCAAAAATTACTTTTTTTTCTTTTTTTTTTTTTTGTATTCACTTGTGTACACATAAAATAAAGCTAAAATTGTCGTAATTTTTATTTTCATTTTCAAATCCTTCTCATTTGATTTATCAAGAGCAATTTACCTTTCTGGCTGGTTAAGTAATGAATAAAAATAAAAGAAATATATATAAAAAAAAAAATGAGTAAAATGTTAAAAAATCATGGTGCTTTGATATAAAAATGTGCGGTTAGAGGATTTGTGTTATTTATTTATTTTTTCATTATTTTTTTTTTTTTATTAAACAACATAGGTTTTACAAAAATAAAAAAATAATAATAATAAAAAAAAGAAGAGATAATTGTGCACTCATCTGAATGTTAAATATGAATTACGATCTCATATAAAAAGATATGTTATATACAAACGTTTGTCCATATATAAACACAGGTACATGTAATTATGTTGTAATAATTTAAAATGTATGTACATATGTATACAAATATATGTTATAGGTAGGTAACAAAACAAAAAATAAAAATAATAAAAAATAAAATTCCTTCTGGAATTTTACAATTGAGTAAATTTATTATAAAAGTCACTCATCTCGACATTATATCTGTTCAAATTAAAAAATAATTCAATTCGAAAAATGTTTTCATTTATTTTATATTTAATACTTATATGTATACAAACATATGTACATATGCATAATTAAAAAAGAGTAATAATAAAAATAAAGAAAACATTAAAAAATATATATATAATTCATAATACATACATTTATGAATTTTTTGCCTCTTTTTTTTTCAATAAAAAAAAAATAATGTTGCAAATTATATTGAAAAAAAAAAAAAAAAGCATAATTTCAAAAAGGGTTAAAGAGAGTTCAAGTTGTCCTTTTGGACTTAAAACATGCAACAATAATTGAAAAGAATCAGCAACCAGAAGCAATAATTTTTGTTGTAAATATATAAAACAATGTGTACATATATATATGTATAGTTAATGTTTCATAAATTTGTTTTTAAAACTTATGTTTCACATTAATTCATTGCAATAAATGTGCTTACATATCTTTGAAACGTGAAATGTAATAATTATTTAATTGAAGACATAAATTTTATTTTAATTTTGTATATATAATGTTATATACCTACATATATACAATATACAGTTGATGTGTACAACAAAATTTATAATTTGTGAAATTTTAAAAAATAAATAATTTAAATTTAAAAAAAATGAGAATAGGTAGACAAATATTTTGTATTTAATAAAAAACGCTTAATATATACACACGTATTAATATATTATGTATAGCACAATAAATAATATGTTAAATTTAATATCGTTAATTTACTGAGAATCATTTTTAATGATGTGTGTATAAAGTGTTATTTATAATTGCAAGAAAAAACAAAAAATATATAATATTTGAACGACTTTGTAATAAAAATAAAAATACAAAGTTCAAAATAAACAAAAAAGATGTATAAGATACAATTTTTTCTAATAATAATAATAATAATAATAATTTTTTTATTGAATGAATAAAATATGAACATACATACATATGTATCTATTTTTTTTTTTTTTTTTTTTTGATTAAATAGTGCGAATCAAATGCTATAAAAATAACTTTTTCTAATTTGAATACAACATTTTAATTTTTAAAACAGTGAGCTCTATGCACATATGTTTTTTTTTTTTTAACTGAAAATTATTTCACAATACATACATTGTATCTACATTTTGATAGAACATACATACATATGTATGTACATATTTTCATTGTATTATTATTTATATAGAAAATTAAAAATGTTCACATATGTGTGTATGAAAATATCTATTAATTCTATTATTCAATTTTCAACAATGTAAGTATATTAAATATCAAAATGTACAAAACACATTAAAATTCTTATAGCGAATTCATATTTTCTTTTATATTCACCTACCTTATTCATTCATTTTATTTTTTATTATTTTATTTTTATAAATAATTCTCATTACAATAATAATATATTCTAAAAATAAATAAAATATCTGTATAACAACAAGATTTTTAAGACAATTATGACAGTTTTGTCTCATTTATAGCTTTTCACAATGATGCTATAGTTAGTTGTCTCATAATTTAAAATATTTTAAACGAGTATTTATTTTATTATATCTATTTTTCTTTTTCTTCCTTTTTTTTTTTAATTTTTATTATTAATAATGTACGTGTGTATATTGCATCTAAATAACTTGAATCACGATATCTTTTAAAAAAAAAAGAATTTATATTTTATGCAAGACAACGAGGTATGTACATAAATACTACATAAGATAGAAAAATCGTCGCTAATATTAAATCGTAAATAAACTCTGATATAACTTGAAGGTGTCATGGCCAATCAGAAATCTATATAATTATGACTTGCTCGGTTTAATATTAATATACTATATTTTAAAAAAATAATAATAAATAATAAAATAATAAAATAAAATAAAAATATACATGACTGTATAATAGCTTACATTTTATATTAGCTCTAGATACATTTATTCAATTAAAATATAAAAGTAAAATGGCAGAATTAAAGCAAATGACAAGATACTTATTATATGACAACAGCAGCGACACCAGCTTCTTTAAAATCTTGTTAAGCCGGCTCCTGATCCGGCTTTTTGATCAAAATCATTATAAATTGAAAGAAAAATATATATATGAAAACAAAAAATAAAAATAAAAGTATACATATCAAAATTGAGTATATCAAGTAATCAAAACTTGATTTTACTTGTACATAAAATATGAACTATTTTTTATAAATCCAACAAAATGATCGTCTATATATGCAATCAACGTTTAAGATTACAACTCTTCAATTAATTATACATACCAATAAACAACATAAAACTGTTATAAATATGTATCTAAATTGTAATTGCAAAAATTTACATATCTATAATACTTATTTTTTTTTTTTTAAATATTTTATTTTTAAAAGAAACATAATAAATATAATTTTTGCACGTTTTTTTCCTCATTTTTTAAAATATCAGAAATTTATATCTAAAATATTTTATCTATAAATTGAAATCATAAAATTAAACGTGAAAGATTTTCACTTAAAACGGTAAATATAAGTAAGTAAAAAAAAAAAAAAAAATGTAACTAGAGTAGATTACAAATACAACTTTTCTAAATTTATTGCTTGCAATTGTATTTGACATTTTTGAATTTCTTTCGGGAAGGGGAAAAAAGAATAAAAGAAACGAAACCATATCACAAAATAAGGCCATTAAAGATAATTTTTTTTTTTAAAATTCATTTTGTAAATTTTAAATTGAAGTATCTGTACAAAAATTTTAAATTGTTGTACGTGTGAAATAGCATATAAATGTTATTTAATTGTAGCAATGTTCTGTTAAATTTATACAATTTATACTGAATTTTAAATATATATTACAATTTTATTTTGATGTATATAAAAAACAAATAAAAAATCCATATAACAATTATTATTACATTTATACGAAGGTTGTTCCGAAAGTTTTACTATTCATTTGGTAATGAACAATTTACATATATATGTATATAATATCTAATGTCATTGAGTAGTGTAGTATTTTAATGTTGAAAATTAATTATTGATACCTTGACAGTATATTTAAAAAATGTGAACTGGTACAAATTTACGCATCATTATTTTTTTGTATTCTTAATGTTAAAATAAATATGAGAAATATCTTTTTATACGTCAGTTACAAAATGTTAAATACTTTTGGAACAACCTTTATATACATTTAAGAAATATTCAATGCGTTCATAAAAAAAAAAAAAAAAAACTGATGTTAAGAAAGAAAAAATAAATAAATTCACTTACGATGTGATTTCATTTTATCATGGGCAAATTATTTTTCTGCTTCAGTAACTTGCTCGTTAAAATATATAAAAACGAAAAAAACAAAAATCAAAACAAAATGAACCTATATGTAAGAAAAATAATAATAAAAAGAAAATCTTGTGCTAAGTATGTGTACAAGTAACACCAGAAAATGATATAAAAGAATGAAAGATTAAGAGGTTCATAAAATTTAATGATAATTGTGTATCTTTCAAAGAGAAGTTTTATATTCTGACTCACCTAATTATATTATAACATACAAAAGATTACTCGTGTACACATGATTTTAAAAACATACCTGAAACGAAACAAAAAAGAAATATTTTTTTTTTTTTTAAAAATTAAGAAAAAAATTGTACATTTTTAATAAATGTTATATTATAATTAAATATATGAAAATATTTACAAAATATATAACTAAGTTTCAGAAATAAAAAGATGAAGAAAAAAAATTATACAATGGACAATTCGTTACTTTATAATAAATTGATGAAAATTACGGTAATGATGGGCTATTATTATTGTTCCAAATTTCAATTGAATCGATAAAAAAAAAATTTTTAAAAATAACAAAAACGAAAAAACGCAAGATAAAGGAAACAAAAAATTAATTATAAGTTCAATAACTTAAATAGGAATTTGGATCAATATAAAAAAAAAATGAAGACAAATTTTTTGTTTTCTTTATGTGAAAATTAAAATTATTATTTACACAAAAAAAAAAAAAAAGACTTCCCATTTTTGTTTTTGTTTTCAATTAATTTCAACATTATTTTATTTCTCTTGAATAATTTATTCAAAAAAAAAAAAAAAAAAAAAAAAAAAAAAAAAAATGATAATAGGCGTTACAATATTTAATAGGCATTTTTCTTTTAATAAAAAAAAAAATCTCGTGTATTAAAAAAGAAAACAAAAAAATAAATAAAAATATGAAATTTAGGTCGATATGTTCATAAATTAACAATAAATCATTTAAAAAGTATGTCGAAAAATATGTTTTTATTTTATTTTTTGTTTTTTTTTTTGTTTAAATATATACGTACGTATACGTTCGTGTATTTCTTAAGTAAATGTTGATTATTGTTTTGTATAGTCATACAGAAAAATATTTAAAAAAAAAAATAAAAAGTAGAAGAAAAATTTAAATAAAATATTTTCATATCATTTTGAATGGACAATATTAATTGTAATAATATAGGGTTCGACTGTTTTAAATGTCGTTCATAAAACAAAACTTTCAAAAATCTGAGATGAGATATTGAAGTTGACATATGAATTCGATTTAAAATCTAAAAAAAAAAAAAAAATCATAAAAAAAATTTTTTTGGTTCTATAATCGTAATAATTAAAAAAACAAAAAGATCTTTTCTTTCTTAAAAGATACACTTAAACAAGGATTTTAGTTACATGACGAAATAAGAAAAAAACCATAAAAACAAAAAATTACAAAACAATTCAAAATAAAGTACAAAGATGGATTTTAAATTAAATGATTATTGTACATTTTATCATGTACTTAAATAATAAACTTCTAATATTAACTTTTTTTTTTCTTGCTTAAGATATTACAAACATATGTAATACATATTAAATATATACTATTAATTTAAAAGATACTCAGATATATCAGCCTACTCTTTATAAAGCTTTATAAAGACTAAAGGTTGAGGTAAACGACATTTATAAAATTAAAACTAGTTAGTCAGTCAGTAAGTTAGTTTTCAGTTAAAACCAAAAATGGTATTGTATTCTTGGGTGCAATGCGGCATTTTCTTTATCATATATGAATTCAAAATAAAAAATACATTAAAATTAAAAAAGCAAAATACTGAAGACAACATTATATTATAAAAACTTTTTTTTTTTTTTAAAGTCTTTTGTATATAAAACATATAAAGAAAACAATCATTTATAACAGCAATAATAACAACAAAACAATAACCTGTCAGGGTCGATTAAGATCTCTCGATTGTCAAAACAGGATAGAGGAAAGAAAATGTATATTTTCAATGTGCATACCAGATATACCATACCGTCATGCATTTGCCCTTTTTTAGAGTAGGTGCAGATATCACCTTGATTATTTCAATTCAATGAGTATATACATATGTAGATACATACATGCTTTTTTTTATGTTTTGTTTCTTGTATTTATTTTTTTTTAAATTTTGTTTCGATTTGTGCGAAAACAATCGAAGCTTAATGGAGTTACAAACCAACCAAGTACAAGAAAAAAATTTTTGCTTTTTTTTTTCTTGGTGGCATTTATTTCAATTCAATCAAAATTTATAAAACAAAATCTATATGCAACAACATATAAATATGTATGTATCTACATACATATATGTACGTATATATTTAAAAAGAGACGTTTTATTTTTTAGTGATTGTCAGTCATTCACTTATTACTTTAAATTATCTTCTTTGAAATCACAATTTTATACAGAAATTTTGCATGATTGACTAACATTAGCCTTGAGAATTTGCTATTTTCAAGTCTTAAAAATTACACCACGGTGAGATATTGTTCACATGAATGTTATTTTTTTCTGTTATTGTTTTTTTATTTCAACTTTTTATTTTTATAATTTTATATGAAATTCAATATATCAGATAATAAATAACATTTAAATTGTGTACTATTTTATTTGTTACCATATAATTGTCGTGAATTAAATAAACCGTGACGTGATTAAATATGTCCGAAATAAAAATGTAAAATGTTAACGATTTTACAATTTTAACAATATAATTTTGATTAAAAATATATGGATTTTCATTTGTAATAAAATATCAATATAGTCATCTATCTAAAATTCGAATGTTCTAATAATAAGGATACTTATTCATTATTCGTAATATTTAATCTTGTATCGTTGTAAAGAAAAAAAAAACTTGGTAATTTTATTGATTTGATTTACGACTACAAATCAGTATCAATGTATTATCTTATCCCTTTTAATATTAACAATATTATAAGTTATTAAAACTACTCTGATATATATCATTACAAGATATTGTATGAATCTTTTTTTCAAAAGATTAATATTTTCAATATTTTTCTTCTTACATTCTTAAAACTTGCCAGCTTATTTTTAACAAGCACTTAAAATACTCAACATAATTGAAAATTTCTAATAAACAATACATATACATACAACAACAAAAATAAACTAATAATTTTGAACAAAATAAAATAAAAAAAAAAAAAATGGAAATAAAAAAGATACTGATTGAGAAGTTATTTGTTCCCATCATCTTTTTCACTTGACATAAATTGTCTATTTGTTTTGTTCTGTATTTTAAAATAACAAATTCAGCAAATAGAATATCTTCTTTACATTCTAATGTAGATACATATAG
This sequence comes from Bombylius discolor, assembly GCA_939192795.1. Lineage (NCBI taxonomy): Eukaryota > Metazoa > Arthropoda > Insecta > Diptera > Bombyliidae > Bombylius > Bombylius discolor. The sequence goes on along the minus strand of OW584241.1, from coordinate 11,049,579 downwards.
TATGTATGTATGTATATAAATTATGTATAACTAAGTAATACATGAAATATAAAGATACATAATTTCTTTAACTATATATTTGTACTACTAATCAACTATCTCATGTCATAACCAAAAGATATTTTTTATCTGTCATGTTGCTTAGTTTACGATTATTATACTCATTCAACATTTTCAACAACAACAAAAAAAAATATTCATTTTATAATTCAAAAGTATCTATATCGTTGAAGACAGAGTACTTAACAAGTTACAATTGTATATAAGGAAAATTTTTTACATTATATGTATATGTTATTACATATCGACCAAACCAACGTCCTTTTCCTCTCTATTTATTGAAACTATTAAAAATTTTTTTTTTTTCTCTTATTTTTCCTTTTTAAATGTTCAACACTATAAACATTCATTATGATTTATTCCCTCACGAATTTGCACTCTGACAAAACTATTTTAGTACGATTAAATTTTTTTAACTTTTGTTTCTCTACATAGTTTTTTTTTCTCCTCTTTAGGAAAAGAAAAAATAAAATAATATTAAAAGTTTTTCAAAAATTATTTTTAATGTAGCAAGAAAATCGTGAGAAACATTGTCAAATGAATATTAATCAAAGAAAGAAAAAAAATACTAAAGATTATGTGTTATATGAAATTGCTTTAAAAATGAAAATGGTTAAGTCAAAAAATAATACAGTTACTTATAGAAGTATCTTTGTAATGTAAAAAGAAAGGTTATTATTAATAATATAGGTAAGTATGTATATCTAACCTATAATTTTTATTTTCTTTTCTCTTTAATCAATGATAATATCAAAAAATAATAATCATTTTTATAATAATTAATCATTAATCTTTCTGTCATTATTATTATTTTTTCAATAACAAAAACAACAACCACGAAAATAAGTATGTATCTTTAAAAAAATACTTAGTTACTTAAATTTCACATTTTATCGTAAATAAATCATAAAATTTAAAGAAAATTTTGTATTTGTATATAACTAGTTAATGTATCTATCATATATAGTATATATGTATATCTTATTTTCATAATACATATCTATAATATATGTACCTACATAAGTACAATAGAATCTGGTTTTCAGAGTGAAAGTCATGTACAGTAAATATTTTCTGACAGTTACATGAAACGACCACAAAATATATTACTTATATATTTTACCTACATAAATATAATATGATGAGATATTTAAAAAGAAAAAATAAAAATAAAAAAACTTCCACTTTACTTCATACACACATAAATAAATTTACTATGTATATTACATTTTATTATATTAGCCGCCTGTGTTTAGCTTTGCAACCATAATTTTCATCATTTTCGCGGATAATTGGTTTTTAAACTCCATTCTCCTGACAATCTTCTTTCGTAAAAATGATCTTTTTATGCACGATTTTCATTGCTTACCAAATTATTACTATAATAAAAATAATATAGATACCACACAGGTTCATAATTTTATTCACAAAAAAAAAAATAAAATAAAATAATTTCTTTCTAACATTTTTCTTTTTTTTTTTTCAAATGGTCCAAGTAAACTCAATTTTATGATGAAAGTCTAATTGCTTTGAGAGCAGATCATTAATTTGAATTTATGTATATCTCTGTTATAATTAAACTCTTGTGTGTTATATTTTATCAAATGGATATTTAATTTGCGTACACGTACAAACATATACTATAATTTAAAATTTTTAGTTAGATTAGATAGATTAATTTTTGATATAAATTTATTTTGTTTAGCTTATAACTTCATTTCAATTTACAGTTTTTTCTTGTTTGATTTGTCATTTTTGAAGGTTTTTAGTTGTATGTTGTGGTGTGATATCTCTTATGTACACCAACTTGAATAGATAAAATGTACAGATCAAATGTTATACATACATACATAACTACTATTATGTGTATACATACATACATGTTATACAAATCTACTGTACTAAAAAGAAATGAGATGAGATATTGTGGTAGCGCCCACAAAATGTGGTCCATTTTAATGATGTTGGTAATCCGTAGCGGAAAGATGAAAATATATTAACCAGAGATTCATTGATTTTTGCTTGGTAAAAGTTTTTTTTTTTTGTTTTTCTTGTCTTGTTTTTATTTATTTATTACTTTGAAGTTATTGTACAAAAATAATGCTAACTTTTAGTCTTTTCAATAAAAGTTTTAGCACACACATATTTCATTGACATTGATGTATGCATGAGCTCACAAATATGTAATTACTTTAGTATCATTCTGTCTGTATCATAATAAATAAAGTTTTAATTAGCTTGTGGAGAAAAAAAAACATACGAAATTTTGGAAAATTTAAAAATTAAAAGCAGGAAAGAAGAAATTGCTAATAAAAGTTTAAAAATTTAGCTTACATTAATTCTAATACTCTTATAAAATATTAGAATTTAAAAATACAATTTTGACATTAAAGTTTGTTCAAGAAATAAAATAAATAGTCTTATTCTTATTATGTGTATTCGCAACTGAATACCCAGCTATATGTATAGCCGAGTATTGAACGAACAAAAATAGATAAAACAAATTTCCTTATCCTTTCAAGTTAAGAGGGATATTTACTCATTTTCAACGTAAAGTTCTAAATAATTTTTTGTTTTTTTGTTTTTCGGAAAGAGTACCTAGTTGGTAATAGAACAAACATATTGAAAATGAAAAAAAGTGATATCTCATGGTTCATATTTTCTTGAATCCAAATTAAAAATGTAACAAATTCTTATTTCTAAAGATGAGTAGGACTTTCAAAACAAAACAAGCAAAGAAACAAAAAAGTGGTAAAGTTCATTGAATGTTTTTTTTTTTTCTATTTAATGTTCAAATTGTGAAAGTTACTCTTCATAAACTTTCCCTTCACTTTTTTCTCGTCTTCTTCTAAGCATGAACACACAGAAAAACAAAAATTATTTATGTTTATTTAATTTAAAGACCCGTATCTTATTATAATTATTTTAAATTAGTCTTTCGTTTAACATTATTTTAAAGATTACATAACAAAATTTTTTGTATTAATTTTTTAAGGTTTTTTTTGTTTTGTTTTACTTTTTTGTTGTTTTCATTTTTCTAATCAATTTCAAATGCTTGTTATAATAATAGAAACCATCAACAATATTTTTTTTGAGAGTAGATATAACGTATTGCTCAATTAGTTTAAACATGATAATTTTGAATTTTTAATGTCAACTGGTTTTGTTATCTTAAATGCAAATCAACATAGCACAATAATGTACCTATACCTATATCTCAGTATCTTATATCTATACCAAAAAAGATAAACAGAAAAACTTTATAACCCGTTTAAAAACAAAATCATTTATCATTTTAAATTGAAAAAAAAAAATAAATAAAATAAAAAGAAAAAAGTTAATTGGTATGGAAAAAAAAATTTAGATACAAAACATGGATAACAAACTTAGTTCATTGCGTAAAATGAACTTCATAAAACAAAATATAACAAATTTTTATAAACAAAAACACAAAATTATAAAAAAATGAATGACATGAAATTATTTTTATTATTTTGTGTTGTTGCTTTAAAACGTGACCACAAAGTAACGGATTACAAAATTTTCAAGAGTCATTCATTGGTTAGTTTGTTTGGTATTTTATCTTGTGAGAATCTCATCAGATGTTACATCTGTTTATATAGTATGTATATGTATTTATGTGTATTATAAAAATGTTATACTGGATATAAAACAACAACAACAACAACAACAAAAAATGTTCCCCATATTTGGTTCAACAATTTTCCAATGCATTTTTTTCTTTTTCCTTCTATATATACATTTTTTTATAGCCTCTTGTGAGAAATCAAGTCTAATCCATATGTTAAATTTTTATAAACTGAAACAAATGTATGATTATATTGTATAAAATAATGTCAAAATTTAGAGAAGAAAAAAAAAATGTAAAGTTAATAAAATATATATTTTTTTTCGCATTAAGAACAATTATAAAGCGTATCAAAAACAACTTAAAATGTTGAATAAAAAAAAAAACATGTGTTCTACAAAAAAAAAATATATTTACTAATACAATGTTAAAGATCATCAGTATATTATTTTATTTCACATAAAAACAAAAAACAAAATTAGTATAGTTTTTTATTGAACTCAATAAAATAAATTAAATTAACTATAAAATTGTACTAAAATTTTGATTTGAAATATAATTAGGCACATAAATTATCTTTTTAATTGTAAAATTATTATTTGAAATAACAAAAAAAATAAATTAAAAATGTTTAATTATCCTGAACGGGTATTTTTACGAATTTTAAAGTTTAGACGTAAATTTTTTTACAAAATAAAAAAATGTTATTATATTTTTACTCAAATATTTATCTGAAATTACTTATTTAGATATAAATACATATTTTTATTTTTTCAAATGTTCCCATACCCATGCAAGTAAGTTACATTTTATTTTTAGTTGAAATTTGATATCATATCAGTGTTTACGATGTTTTGAGAAAGAAAAAAAAAAGTTTCATAATAACTTAATTTGTTTTTATCACAAACGATAACAACTAAATTTCCTGACATATAAAAAAATTTAAAAAACGAAAAAAATGTGTAAAAAAAAAACATGTGCTACATGACAAAAAAGTAAAAAGAAATAAATAAATAAATGCACATAGTTTCTTTATCACTTAAACGTTCATGGAAATTATTTTGAACCATTCCGTTCTATTTTAATATTTTAAATTTAAATTAAAATTTTTTTTTTTTTTTTAAATTTTGAAGAAAGTTTAAAAAATTATAATACATAGTTTAAATTTGAAAAAAAATAATTATGATCATTTTTGTTTTTAAATTAGACATCTGTTTCTTTAACTTGAAAATTAACATTTTGAATAAGATTTTTGACCCTAGACAAAAAATTGTGATATAATAATAATTCAAAGATACAAAAAGTATCTAATTATTTCTAAGATAAAACCCAATTAATACAAGCGAATAAAATTTTTCTTATAGAAAAGGAGGTCAAACACCTACACTTTTCATACATCTATCTTCTACACAATGTTTATTAATCATTTTCAATTTTTAATAAATTTTAAGTTGATCACCTGAAAATCAGAACTAATATAAAATGGAATGTCTCTTTTTGAATTTTCAATAAAATAAACTGCTACTGCTAAATTTATGTCTATGTAGTATGTATGTATCTACATACATACATATATGAAAATTCTTCATATAATCACTATTAAATTGACCTCTAAACAAGTCATCGGCTTCTGTATGTGATATTATAAAAAAAAATAAAAAAATTAATCAAATTTTCATGGACACACACCTTAGATACACATAATTTGCTATTTGAAAATACAACTTTTTTTCCCTACTTTTTTATATAACATGATGTGTTCCAATTGTTGTTGCTGTTTAAACATATCATTGAAAGGTGTTTAAATTACTTAATAAAAAAAAGTACATATTCAATTGGATATAAAAAAAAAAAATTAACGAGTAGATACATAGGTACATACATGTATGTACATTTCACAAAAGAATCAATCAATAAAAATTCTAATATTGCTTAATAATATTGTTGCTGCTTGCTTATTGAAGATTTTTATTTTCTTCAATATAATTTCTTCAAATGAAATGCTTTTACACTATGTTTTTCCCCCTCCTTTATTATTTTTTTTTCTCAAACGAATAAATTTTTATATGTACACCGCTTTATTGATTTTTCTTGAATTTTTATTGATATGATACAACATGTTCAATAGAAATACAAGACAAGAATTTCGATATGAAAGAGTGTATTAATTTCTTGTATATTTATATGAACACATAGATAGTTAAATATAAAAAAAAAATTCTTATAGAGCATATTAACATCTATTGACACTTCCGACAATCAATGATTCTTTTGTAACGAAATTGTGGTTGGTGATTATGGTAAAATTCTTGATAATTTAAGTTTATTTTAATTTGTTTTTCTTTTTTTTAATCTAAAGTATATTATGTGATTTACTGAATTATATGTGATGTATGTATTATGTATGTATATACTTTTTCTATTCTAGGAAATGAGTTCAAGGTTTTCTTTGTTTGTACATTTATATTCTTTTGTCATTGGCCTTTTTTTTTTTAATTTTTTAAATATATTTTCAACAGATAATATTTATTTATTTTTTTTTGAAATTCGACAAAAAAGGCCACTTACAACATCAAAATAAATTATTTATTTTATTTCTTTTGTATAAAAACAGATATTAAAAGAGATGTCATATTTGTTTATCGAATCATCGGATCAATATTTATTTACATGATTCTGAAGAAGAGATTTTATTTATCCAAAAATGAAAATATCTGATTCATTTTTTTTTTTTTTTTTTTTTTTTTTTTGAATGTAGAGAACAACTTTAAAATGCAATTTAAAGTATTTTATGTATCAAATATATTTTAGGTAAATACTACATTTTTATATGAATAAATATTACAGATATGCACAACTAATTAGAAACACCCTGGTAGAAAAATAATGTCTTAGCTTTTTCAATTTTTAAAGTATACTGATTATTTTGAAATTTGATTTGGAAAATTGTTTTGTTATTGTTTTTAAACACCAATTAATAAAATTACATTTGGTTTCTGTCCCTAACAGCATCTACCCATGAATAAGATACCTATAATTTTTTTACTAAGTTGGGACCGTGTATTTTGAAAGCAGCTTAAATCCGCCCTGTTTTGTTTTGATTTCTTTTTTTAACAAAATTCTGTTATTTTTATTGGAAAAAAGGAAAAATTGAATTTTATTAGGCTTTATTTTTTCTTGTCAATCAGATTTTTAATAAGTTATAAATTTATTAGTATGTTTTTTTTTTATTCAACACTGTTTTGATATTCATATACAATAAACATAATCACCTTTTAGAAATAAATCCTTTATTACACAATAATTTATTAGATGTATAACATATCGAAATCACTTTCGAAAAACATCAAAAATAACAAGTCATTCAGTTCAACAGAAAAAAAATTATTTTTTTTTCAAATAATATTATTTTCCATATAAGTACGTACGTATTAATATTTTATTAATAATCTTTTTTTTGAAATCATAATCGTTAATGTTACGTAATAAAAAAAAAATTAATAATGAAACGTAAACAAAAAACGTTACATTTCTGAAATAATTTTGATACAATTAATAATATGCCGTTATTTATCACCTCATGTTGAGAATACTAACTTTTATGTATCATAAATAAAATATTGATAAAGAAAAAAAAAAATAAGATAAAATATAAATTTGTATGTATTAATTTTATACACAATATGTATTATTTTTTTTTTTCATAATTAAATCGAATTTAACGTCTATAAAGAAAAATAAACCTTTTGATTATTATTCATAGATTTTCAATGAATTGAAATTTAAATCATGATTAATTGATTATCATACTGTCGGAATAAAATTCGACATACACACATATGTATGTATGTACATATTCATATGATGTACATACGAGAAAATAAATATGTAATTTGTACCAGAGCTAACACACAATATACGTACATACGTACATATCCTATTGAAATGTAAATGAAGTATAATAATAAGCCAATTTTCTAAATTAGATCATATACCTACTTAAAAGTTATAATACATATTTGTTTGTGTACATATTTTGTTTCCAATTAATTTGATAAAATCTAATTTTGAAAGGCTAAAATGCTTGAATAATTTTCGTGCTACATTTGACCTTTACTCCCTTTATAAATGTACAAGTATATTTATAGTATGTTTTATTTTTTTTATTTTTTTCACTTTTCTTTATATTTATGTGTTTAATTATAATATAATATATTTATAAATAAGCTGTCAATGAATATAATAAAACGATTCCAAAAATACCTTACTTCACAATACTGTAACTAAAAAAAAAAAAAAATAAAAAAAAATTAAAACTACAACAAACTGGCTCTGTTATAGATATTCTAATGAATTGTATTAGAAAGATTTTGCTATTTCATATAACACATAATAACAGTTTATGTGGTAAATGTTATAACAAGATACTTAAACTTAATTATATTTACTACAGAACAACAAAACAGAACAAAAAACAAAATACAATAGGTACATGGGCTACATGATTTACAATAGTTTGTGCCTTTAATGTGTATACCCTCTGGTCAGGTGAACAAAATGACCAGATTTTCTACTCATAATATGTATGATTGTTGCTATTAATTCAACCGTAAGTAATATCACATATTAATTATACTTGTTCATTATGTATGTATATTTTTATGTACAAACAACATAAATACATATTACTCGTATGTAGTATAAAAAAAAAATTTTTTTTTTTTTAAACAAACAACTTGAGAATTCTGGCTAATTTTTTAGCATATTAAATTTTGTGTATCAAAAATTTTGCTCAGATACAAGAGGATTATTATAGACAAGGTTAAGTTAAACGCGTGTTTATCATAATAAATATAAAAATCTCCCGGACATGATTTCTTTTCGTTTTTTTTTCTCCTTCTTTTGTTTTGTTGATCTTAATTACTTATCCAAATATATTGCAATATAATTGTTATTGTTTAAACAAAAATTAAATTCACACTTGTCAAGAAATTTTGTTTTATTTATTTTTCTTGAGACTTGAATATTTCTGTTTTTTTTTTTTAAATTTATATAGATACAGACATACAGAAAACAAGTAAAAAATGATGTCATTTTATGATTTTATTAGTATGTATTTTTTTTTTTTTTTTTCAAATTAACAACCAAAAGAAAAAAAAATTTTCCACGTTTATTTCTTGAAGTGTCAATAAAAAGAGTTTTAAGAAGAATGGATCTTATCAATACGAAAAATATCAAAGAATTCCATAATTTAGTCATTCTCAATGATCATTAAAAGTGTGATATGACTTATTAATTTCCTTTTCAAGTACATATACCTACAATACATACATATATGTACATAATTATTATCAGTACATATCAATCAAATTTAAATCAATATCATTTGTAAATGTATGAACTTCAGAATATTAATGAAAGTAAATTTATTATTCGTATTACAGACTTTTCAAGGAGATAAAATTTAAAAAATAATAAATAAATGTAATGTGCTTGTAAATTTAACGTATAAGAAAAAAAAAAGGCAATTGAAAGACAACATAATTAATTCTATTATTAGCAACCATATTTTTTCAGGTGCACTTCAACTAAATATAATCTTGGGTATTTTCAATAATATAAGTTTCATTGTAAATGACTTTTGCATAGTTTTTAAAAACGTTCGTTGCACGATCAATTTTTTTATTGTTTCCACTTTAGTGTCAAGTGTTTCATTATGAAATAACTACATTTTCATTTGTTACAATATTTCCTATTTAAAAAAAAAAATTATTAGAAATTTTATTTCAATTTCATTTAGAGCTCAAAAAATCTAATTAAATCCTCTGCGCAAATGAATCATAAAACGTTAAACTGATTATACATACATACGTTTAACATCATGACATCATGCAACCATGCATTATTAAAAATACCTACATATTTTCTAACATAAAGTTAGGATGTTAGGTAATATTACAACATTCCTACTTTTAAATTTTTACTTTCACAAAGCTATTAAGATTTTTGTCAACAGTTCATTTACTATATTTCTATTTTTGAAAATTATGATATATGTAATATTTTAGAAAATAACTGTATGTACTGTATGTAGATTGTTACATCTCATAAGAGATAAAATTTCATGTGAATTCTAATTTCAAAAATAGAATCATCAAATTTAGACATGATGTAGATATACATATGTACACGTACGTATACTATATAGAAATATAAACCTCTATAACACAATAAACATGAATTTTTAATTTAATTTGATGTTTCCCTTCAAAATCAAAGACAGATACATAAGTACACAGCATACAGATATCTTTATACATACGTACATGTATAATAGATCAAAGATATAGTTTTTAATTATAAATGGAATTTCATATACATATTTCATGTTTCATCATATATACAAAATTTATGTATATATAACTCTATTATGATCTATTTTCAATGTTTTTCTTATTCATTTTTTTTTTTTAATTTTTCAAATACATAATAATAACCAATAGATCTGTTTTTCATTTATTGATTTCACAAGCAAATTTAATTAAAGACGAAACAGATAGCTTACACAGTATGAATTTTCAATTTATAACATTTTTAATTTATTTTCATTTTTCATTTACAATTCTAGGAATTGTAGGTATGTACGTATGTATGTATACGAATTATTTTTCTGCTTTTTTTTTCAATTTTATGTGCATTGAAGTGTAAGTAGATGCACAGGAAAAAAACTGTTTATAAAGAAAAAATAGTCTCAATATAATCCTGTTGACGATTATTAAAACGAGAAAGGATTTTCGTTTCCTTTTTATTATTATTTAATTTTTTTCTGCTTCTTCTCTTCTCTTAGTTTTTTTTTTTCTTATAATATTAAAAATCATGTAACAATTTTTTTTCTAGAATATATTTTCATAAACAGTGTAGAAGAAGAAGAAAAAAAAAAACAATTTTTTTAAATTCATCGTCGTTCAGGAAGTGGCAACATTCCAATTTTTGTTAAATCGATTTTCTGTGACGGCAGGATATGATAAAGTCGATACTTTTATCGTAATCAGAGACTGTATCTGATCTGTTGTATTTGCAGATAAAATGAAATACATTGGTAACTATTATATAAGTAAAAGGATAAAATATATACATACATACATATTTATATTTATATAAAACAACAGAAATCAATTTTATTTTGCTAAGAAGAAAAAAAAATAAATAAATAAATGTATGTTTTCGTACGTTGTACTTATTAGTTAGTTGTATATTTTATCTGTTGTACAGTCACATTGTATGTACCTATATATGTATGTATATACAGTCCAGTCATGACTATCAATTTTAATTGAAGAAAATTAAAAACATGATAGTCGAAAATGACAACGATGTAAATTAATTGTAGCATTGGTTAGCTGTCATTGAAACTAATTTAATTTTAAGAATACATAAATAATTGAAATTATACATTTTCATAAAATGTTCTACACCGATTAATACAAAAAAAAAAAAAAAATAAAAAAAAAATAATAATAATTTATTAAGTGTTAAATTTTCGATTCATCGTTTTTTTTTTTCTCCAAATGTTACATAAATAAAATATAACTTGCAAAATAAAAACAAAATAAATTTAACTAACCTGAGAGTTAAAGTCGAAAAAATATTCTGGCCTTAAAGGGCAAGGAAGACCACATTTACATGTGCCAGGTGATAATAAATAATCCTTTATTTGTCCATGATTCCTTAGTGATGCACCACTTGGACTAAAATGAAATGAAAAAAAAAATTTTAAATGATTAAAATATCATTTTGTTAAATCTAAAACAGAGAAATGTAGATAAATTTTTTAAAATTACACGCTCTAAAACACAATAAACAAATTATCCATATTAGGTTTTCTCCATTTTTTTTACAGGATATATCATAACAACAGTATACCAAGGAGAAAATCAAGTTTTAAAAACGAATAATATTATATTTTTATTAAGTACCCTGTACATAAATTAATGTAAATATATTCTGCATTCGTATTTATAACATACAAATAAACTTTTAATGTTTTTTTTTTTATATTTTTTTTTATTTTAATATTTTGTGTAATAAATTTCAATGAGGATTTAAACTTTATTTTCATATTATTACAATGAAATCATATATACATATGTATATATAAAAAAAAATTGTAATTAATTTTTAAATTCATAAGTATAACTATTACGAACCACTAAAATAAAGTTTTACTATTAAATTTGTTAATAAAATACAAAATTTAATATGTTTAAATTGGTTAATTCACACGCTTTCAACACGCAGCAAATAAACTTACATCATTATAACATTGTTTTTTTTTTACATATATGTATGTATGTATTTCAATTTTATTTTTGTTTTAAATAATTTTCTCCTGTTTTTTAAAAACCAGTCACGCGTATTAAAATTTTAAACACGAAATCACGCTATAAATCTTTTTTTTTTCTTTTTATTTTATTATTATTATTATTATTTTTTTAAAGCTAATATTACATGGTAACTAATTAAAAGCTCTATGTACAAAATAAATGCATAAACAATTACAGATTATAAATTTCAGTTATAAGTATGTAAGAAATTAATTATTATTATTATTTACTTTTAATTCTTTTTTTTTTTTTTTTTTAAATATTTAAAATAAAAAAAATTATTAAATAAAAAAGCTAATTAAAAATTGTGTAACTGCTATAATGTGAAATAGTCAATGAATAAATATTGTTATTTAAAATATTCATAATGTATGTGAGTAAGTTACCTTGTTCTTATGTATATAAATTGTTAAGTTAAAAATTCCTTGTATGTATTCAGAAATCGAATTTTCGAAACAAAATGTATTTCAACAGAATTTCTTTTTATTTATCAGTTTGGTAAATATTCTAATTATTGCAAAAAAATATATTTTTTTTAAAGTACATAAATAATTTTATCTTAAATAATGAAATATTTGTTAATTAATTATTTAATAACAGAAAAAAAAGTACGTTCTTTTCAAGTAAAATCTCATTTTTTTTTTCTTATTTGTCGTTAAAATTTTGTTGTTGTGCAATAAAAAGTTTACAAAGCAATTTTGTAAATCTAAAAGATTGTTATTTTTTTTATTTACATAATTTATTTTTCCATTTTTTTTCCATAGTCATTTGCATTCCACTTTTCTGAATGACAACATACAACAATGTTGTATAGGGTATTCAGAAGATAAATAAACTGAAGGACGCAAAAAGGTCATCATCCTTGACAGTAAAGAAAATTTCGACTTTTTTCAATGGAAATTTTATTATTTTTAATCTGAAATTTTAAAAAGAATTTTGAGGTTTTAAAAAATATAAAATTTAAAAAAATACATATTAATTTCCAAAATAAATCAATGTTTTCTTCTAGGACACCTTGTACTACCACTGCATTTAATTTCACTTTAAGAAGAAGATATCAAGGAAGAAAATTCATGAACATGAATAGGGTGTTAAAGCAATATACATAACTAAATGTAAAAACGTGAAATGGTGTATGTACTTTCGTATTATGTTTGGCATAATGAATCTTTTAAAGGGTAAATTTTATATTCTTATAAATACAGAATTCTGGGTCCATACAAGTAGCCAAGTCATAAATCACGAGAATATGGATAATATGCATACGTAAAGGAGAAGTTTAGTTTAAAGACTTAAGTTCAAAATGAATGCAGTACAAATATGTATGTACAAACAAATATATGTATATGCATGTACATTGTAAATTATGTACTTATAGAGTTAGTGAATGTACATTGCATAACTACATAAAACTTTTTATAGAGAAACTTTACCAGAATAGTGAATTGTTCTTCTCTTAATTTAATTTCCATTTATGGATACAATCAAATTGAAGAATGATAAAGAATGCATTTAAAACCCTGTGGGTATCCTTTATTTAGTAGCCAATTAGTGAAGTGATGAAAACTTAAAATACAGCCTTCATTAAAACTAAGTATATGTATATTTCGTTCTTTTTTTGTTCTTCCCTTTTTTTTTTTTATTTGTCATTTTATTGTTCTTTATTCACGATTAACTAAAAGTATAAAAAATCAAAAGACAATACTTTTTTCTACTTCTAAAATAACTCTTCAAACAAATTTTTTTTTTATTAAATAAAAACAAAAAGGAGAAAGATGTTTTCAAGCAATTTTTATGAATGAAAAGATGTGTTTTTATAAAATGGCGAAACTTTTAGCACACTTTTAACTTTTGTTTTAAAATTTTTCAATATAACAAAAAAAAAAAGGATTTTTAAAGTGCACTACAAAAGAACGTCAACGTTCGGGTACTTAGACTTAAAATAACGAAAATTGAATGCGACGCCATAAAATTTATTTAATTAAATATCTTGAATATGTTGTATAAAAATTATATAAAATTTTAATTAAAACTTTAAATGTAAAAACTTTTTTGTACATACATATTTTTTATTTTAATGTTCATCCCTTTCGAATTTAAATTTGAAAAATAAAAATTAAATTACATAATTACACAGTTAAATTGATTTAATAAACTTTTATACAATATTATATTATTTTTTTTTTCTGGATTCAATTTTTGCATCTGATTTAATAAAAAGAAGACAATTACAACCCTTTTCTTATTACCCTCACCTTTTTATCTTTATATGTAATTTTCGTTATCCTCTTTTCCAATACATTTTTTTCAAAAACTAAAATACATATTCTATTTAGACCGGACGTGCATCCGTCAACAAGTTTTACCCTTCATAATATTATCAACGATTAAAAAAGAAGAAAATTCAATTTGATCGCAAAAAAGCAAAATCAAAAAAAAAAAAAAAAAATGTTCTCAATCTCAACCTCTGCTGGAACAAATTTTATGTCAAATTGAATCAAATTCTCATACTTGTTAATACTAGCAGTACCAGTTAAAAAGGAATCTTGAAGAGCCATTTCCAGTTTTAGTTATATTTTTAATTCACACCTAACAACATCATATACATAGGTTTACATACATTTTTCAAGATATAAGTAGTACTTATTCAATTGTGATATAAAGGTACGCAAAAAGTTCATTGTCGTTGACAAGATATTTTTAAAAAAGGGGCAAACATATAACGATTTGCAACTCTGCGAATGATGAAAGTTAAAATTATTATTTTTTTTTTTTTTCATAAAAATATTTTTAAAATGAATATTAAAATTAAAAATTATTTTATTTTCGATTGAATAAAGTACCTGAATTTTTCCCTTTTTTTTTTTAAATCAAATTTTTAATAAATTTTTTTTCCATATAGTTTACATGTAGCATGTAAGTATAAAAAAGGCCGTTCATTTTAAATCTTAAATATGTTATTAGATAGAGAAATTTGAGCAGAAATTTTAAAATAGATACATAATGGTCGATTTTGAACAACAAATTTACACGGGAATAAAAATGTGCGTATACGTATAACCAGTTTTCTTTTCTTCAAAAATTATCATCAAAATCGAGTTCGACTATATAATATAGTACTTATAGCATGTTGTATATATACATATGTTTGGATTGGATATCTTTTGTACATAAATATTTATAAATATATAAACGTACCTAAATATATACTACAAAGAAGTCTGACAGCTCCAATCCAATGTAATATCAAGTATAAACTTTATTTTTATTTTTTTTTATCATTATTATTTTTGTTTTCAAAGTCTGCTCACTTTAATAACGCATATCTTTAACTTTAAAGCTTAAGGTATATGCATGCGCACCCTATCCTACCTTGTACCTTCTTTATTGTATTGTTCTTCAATGATGTTGCTTCAAAAAATAAGTACTTTACAGCTGTCGTCGTCGTTGTTATTAAGATTCTCTAGTATATATATTTAAAAAATATATATATTTTATATTATATACACACGTACTTAAAAGTATAAAATACCTGAAGATCACATTTTTTCTTATTCTTTCTACAGTAAAGCATTAATTTCTGGTTTTTATGTTTACAACCTTAAATAAGCATACAAGATTTTTCAATTTTTTTTTTTCAAACTTATTCTCAATATTAAATTTTTTAAAAAAAAGTCTGTGTGTTTTTTTTTTTCATCCTTGGTTTAACTGGCCATGAAGACCTAGTTTTAAATCGAAATAAGTAATAAAAATTACATATAGGTGTATGACATTTAAATGTTTTGAATTTATGATTTTTGTAATAAATTAACAAAATTAAAATAAATTCGCATTTTATTTAATAGACTCAATTTATTCACTTTATTAAAATAAAGATTCCCATGGTATTTAGGAAAGCTTTAAATTGAATATTTTTTGATTTTTTGATTATATTTTTATAAATGGCCTATAAAATTCAAATTTTGAATTGTGAACACTATAAAGTCCATTATAAAATGATAATTCTCGATATATGTATTTGCATAGCATAAGCTATTATTCTATCTATGTTTTTATCATTTGTGAGCGCTTATTCCGATCGTTTAAAAAAAAATTACTTTAAAGTCCATTCTTCTACAGGTGAAAAATTAACATTTAGGCTATTTTTATAGTCACAACGTCTAATATGTATGTATAATATAATCGAATAATTTGCTCCCTTTATTATATATCAAATGTTCTAAAATTTGCATAAGAATAGGGATGTGGCGCCCTGTCTACAACTCATTAAAATAATAAGCTTAAGCTCAATTTACATGTCTATCGTGAAGACTATTATTGCAGTATGAGCGTGATTATAGCATCAAAATCGAACAATAAATTTACAATACCTTTTACTTTTTTTATTTATTTATTTTTTATTTTTACAACTTTTTGTATTTTTAAAACTTATTATACGCAAAATAAGAAATTAAATAAGTTTCACCCTCTGTTTCATGATGATTACACATTTGAAAAAAAAAAAAATAATAATAAAAAAAAGTAAAAAATAAAGGAAAAAAGTGAAAAATAATATGATATATTCATGTTGTATAACAGGACAAAACAAAAAACAAAAAAATATGTTTAAGTACGTGAACGAATCTGTTTTCTTGAAAGCCAATCACCCAAACCATTTTTTTTTCTCTATGTATAAGGAAAAAAATATGACCGTTCACACTAATATTTTTTTTTTCATCCCTTTTGTTTTATTGTACTATGTACCACTACTTCAATTATTGATTACCTGACGTTATGTTGCCGTCTTTTCTCTTTATTTTATGAATTTAATATCATGTAGGGTGTTGTATGATATTCTGTTCATATTTTTTTTTTCTTTTCTATTCTGCAATGCACAGGAAAATTAATATTTTTTTTTCCTCTTTTTTATTTCCTTCGTTCATTCTTTTCTTTTCATTTCTTATAATGTACATATATCTACCCCCCTTTTTTTCTGTAAGGACTTTCAACTTATAAGTATTTTATACATATGTATATATGTAGGTGTATATAATATAAAGACATTATTTAGTGACATTAGGGATACATTTTTTCTCCATGTATATATGTATATATTTTTTCAAATATTTTTTAATAAAAAATGAATGTACTTTATTGCATTCCATGTTAAAAACATGAAATACTAAAAAATATATAAATCTTTTCTATTCTTTTTCTTTTATTCGTATAATTATAAATAAGAAAATATAATTTAAATTACATATTTTTCAATCATTATTTACTTGTTGGAAAATATTCATCATTTATATTTTTTCTTTTGTGTCACGTTTACATTTTATTTACTTTTTAAAAAAGAGAAAATGAAAATTTATTTTTGAAAAATTCAAACCTAAAAATGAACAATTATTATTTGATTTTATCATTTTGAAATTTAACTAAATGTAGTTAACATTATTATTGTATGCATGAATAAGTTGTTATGCATTTTCAATGAAACTTTTTAGAGTATTAAAATAGATTTCGAATGACCTAAAAAACATTTATTTTTTTTTTTTAATGAATACCTCAACAACAGTACATAATATTTACTTACTTTTCATCAAGTTTTTAAGCATCAGATATTTTATGTAGACACATCGTTCATGTTAGTTTATTTCTATTATGTAAATAACTTTATTTAAGTAGTAATTGTATAATAACGTGAGCATATATATTTATTTTTTATTTTTTCCATTTTATAATTTATGTCAGTGTTGCCACTAATAGCTTAAGAAAGATTTTCATGAATTAATAATTCGAAAAAAGTCACATTGAATTAAATTGTACCTGCCCATGGCCAACATGGGCATTGATTTTGGAGCTAGGGGTATTTACATACATACATATGTCAACAGTTGTCTATTTTCAGTTTAAATGAATACCAAATATAAAATTTTAATTGACAAAAGTATTATAGAATAAAGACTAGTAGTAATATAATTTGCAAGTCAAAGTAATTCGAACTCAGGCATGCAAATAATTTCGTTCTCTATCAACCGGTAATGGTTCACAATCTTCATACAATTACAATAATTGTTTTGAAAAATAATAAAAATTTAACAATAATGAAAAGGCAACACTATTTCACACATACATTAATAATATACATAAATAGAAAATTCTATTAACACATTTTAAACGTAACAAAGTGTAAACAACAATTTTAATGGAAAATTTTAATAATAATAAAAAGTAATTGAATAAAATATTTGTCTATATAAATTTATTGTCATCGTCAACACAAACATCAGTTGTTTTTTTTTTCTAAGTAAAATGATTTATATGATGAATCTTTATACAGATAATTTAAGATGACATACATGAATATATATCACACATCATATTCTTTTTTTTTTTTTAATAATATCTCATATCTCATCTTATGCAAAACAAAACAAACAACAAACAAAAAATACAAACACACGTATTTAAATTAAATGCATATTACATAAGTCACCTTGTATTCGGACAATGATGAATCAAGTTAGTTAATTAAGTTTTAAAAATTTTATTTTTACTTTAAGAAAAAAATATATAATTTTTTTTTTTAAATTATGTATACCTACCTAATAAAAATAAATAATAATCTTTTGATTATAAACAATTGTCATCAATTAAAATTCCGCTGTCTTTTATTATTATTATAGTATTTTTTTTTTCAAATAACAATAATAATCTTTTGTTAAAATGAATTACCTAAGTATCTATTTATTTTCTGAGTACATATTCACTAGCTTTAATTTATCCAAAGTAGGGTAATGATACGAGTAAGGAACTTTTTGTAGGTATGTAATTAATTTTGATCTTATTTCAATTGAAATGCATTTAAAAAAAATTAATTGAATATAACAGTTTTTACATTGCATTCCTTGAGAGTTTTACGTAGATAAAAACTAAAAAAAAACTAAACTTCACGTTTTGATACTATTACCCTATCATTTACTTATTTACACTTCGTATGTGTCAGTTTATAATACACGAGTATTTAATATAAATGAACATTGAAAATTCTTTTCTTTTTGTTAATTCGTTTTTATTTTAACACGAAAGTATTCAAGTATACTTGCTTATAAATTGCAAAAAAAAAAAAGAAAAAATTCTAAATTGAAGAGTATAATTTGTTTTTAATTACATTATTTAAGTTGAATTAAATGCAGATAATTATTACTGTCAGACTTATGACATAAAATTTTTCTAAAAATTTATTTTAAACATCTGTCAAGAAGAAAATACAAAAGAAAAATAAAAAAGTAATACTAATTCTTTATAAGGTATGAAAATGAGAATTATTTATGTCAAAGTAGATAGATGGACAGTACTCACATGATGTTTCATTTAAAAATGAAGAGAAAAAAAAAAATTTGTAATTCCTAACCATTCATATTGTAATTATAGATATTGTTTTGTTATTTACATAAAAAATAATAATTTACTTTAATTATTCGACAATAAAAAAAAAGAAATACATATGACATGTATATAAATCTTCTTATGTCTTCCTGTTAGTTTTGTCTTTCTTATCTTTCCTTCTTACGAAAGAAATTCTTTTTACCTTTTGACCTTTTAAGCCGATCTTCATCTACCGTTACTAATTTGCTTTCTATTCCATTTCATAATCTGTTCTTTTTTCTTATTTAATATGAAAAAAAAAGAAAGGAAATAACATAAATCCTAAAAAGTTAAACAATGCAAGACACAACTAACAGATTATTCGTATTTGTGTCACTGTAGGATTTATGAATCCTTATACAAATGCATTAAATACGATTTGAATAAAGTAGAGTATGAAACATATTATACGCATATCTATACGATAAAAAAAAGGTACTAAAATATAAGTAGTTATAAATTTTTATAAACTTAAAATCGGCAAAGAAAAAAAGCATACATTTTTTTTTTACCAAACAATTGTTTGTGATTTTCTTTCCTTTTTATCTTTTGTTTTTTTTTTTTATGCAACATTTTATACAAATTTTTGAAAAATAAAATATACCAGTGACAAAAAATTAGTAGGTATAAAACAAAACCAAAATCAGAAACCATAAGAAATGATTTAGTACATGGTTGTTTTTATTTTTTTTATTTTTTTTTTTTGAAATAAAGTTTTTGTTTGAAATCCTGGTAAGTAAGGTAAATGTTATTTTCTTATAAAATAAGAAAATATTTTTTTACTATAAGAAAGAAAAAAAAGTAAACCAAAAAAAACAGTGCCAGTGTTATTCTAGTAAAATGAAAATTCTTAAAATGTTCGTCCTTGAGATTTTCTAAAAGAAACCTTTTGTTTTTCTTTTTCCTGCCTTTTAAAGTTAAGTCCACCCTAATCACTTTGGTTGGCATTCTTTTTATTTTTTTATTCTGTATGTTTTTGTTATTATCGAAACCTTTTTCTAGGTTAAGTGATTTACGATCACATTGTTATTAACATTTCTTTTTAAAAGGAATCTTTTAACTTTTATTTCTTTTTGAATTTTTTTTTTTAAATATAAAATAATTCGTGCGTGTGGCACAATATTTTAAAGATTGGGTCAATGATGGTCCAAAAAAATAAATGTAACGTAATGTTACGCATTTATTTCTTTAAATTAAATGTGAAAAATAAATTTCTTAAATTTATTATTTTTTTAAACCCTTTCATAAATTTAATAGCATGTATGTACATTTTTTCCCCATTGCATATACATAAAGGGATTTTTATTAAGAAAATTATTTATTTAGTTTCATGTTTTTATTACTGGTTACTTTTTTACTTATAAAAAAAAAAAATAATTTAAATAAAAGTGTGAAATTTAACACGATATTTTTTTTTGTTAACAGATTCATACATACTCAATACCCAGTACCTACATTTATTTTTTCATTGAAGACTAAAAGTTCTAATGAATTTAAATACAGTACAAGTGGTTTTGTCACCACATTCAAATTTTCACACATTTATGTTAATTACCATTTTAGTAAAACAATATTTCGACAACATCCTCCTATACAAATAATAATAATATATTTACAATTCTATTCATTAACAAGTTAAATTTCTTTGACTTTGGAAAAGTTTTACAATATTATGAAACATCATCTGTATTATTATTATTTACTACTTTGCTTCTTTACGTTGGGAACGAGTTAAGATGATTGAAAATTTATTCAAATAGTAATGTCTATAGATATTAATGTACACACATATGCATACATACAGATTTTCATTTATATATATACATAAGTGATACATACTTATATTCTTGGGGTAACGAACGTAAACATATTATAATTGTTTGTGTTATTTATATAGTTATTCAATAGTATTTACAAAATTAATTAATTTCTAATTAAATTTATGTATTTTTATGTGTATGTATTTTGATCGAAAATTTGTAAATATGTATAACATTTCAGGTAAATAAATTTAATATACTAAAACTTTATTATAATATTTTGTACTACATATGTAATTTGTTTAATATAAAAAATAATACAACTAACCTGACATAAATTACTTCATTATTTGAAATTAATCTTCGCCATCCAGGTGCTAAATTTGCTACGCTCATTATTCGTGTTTGTCGATGCTGCTGCTGCTGTTGTTGCTGTTGTTGTTGTTGAATTTGTTCTTGCATCATTTGATTTTGTGGTTGCGTTGAAGAATGCTGTTGCATTTGTTGATGTGAAATAATTTCTGTTGATCCTTGTGTTGTAATAATTCGATCATTTTCATTATTTAATATATTATTATTCATTGATCTATTTCCTGGATTCTCATTTAAATGAGAAATATTTCCACCGACCCGCGGTATATTAAAATGACGATTATGAATTGTAATTGTTTGTGAGGAATGCTGAAACTGTTGTTGCATATTTATAATATGCTGTTGTTGTTGTTGTTGTGATACTTGAAGTTGTTGTTGTTGCTGCTGCTGATGAGATTGTTGTATTTTATGTTGTTGAAAACGTGCATTTGTTAATTGTGCATCAACAACATTTGATACAGATGAAGATGATGATGATGGCACCATTCCAGCAACAATACCAGAGCCAGATTGAAGCGTTCCAGCGCTAGCCGAGGCCATATTTGATAAAGTGTTTTAATCTAACCTAAAATGAAAAAAAAAAAACAAAAACAGATGTTAAATGTTTGCATAATAAATATTAATTAATAAATTAAAGTAGTTAATAGAAAATAATATTTAAGATCTGCTTATGCTTTATTTCCATGCTTTTGAAAAATTCAAGAACAAAGAAAAAAGTCAATGTACCTAAATTTTAATAATAAAAAATATTTTTTAGGAAAAATATATATTTTTGTATAACATCTTATACTTTAGAATATTAGGTGGGCGGATACTTAAAATCTCTCAATGAAAAAACTTTAAAATTAAACCAAAAACGTATCTAAAATTAAGTAAATACCTGGAAACAGAGAAGTCTTTAAAAGATTAATTAAAAAGAAAAAAATTCACGGTCTTAATTGAAATATTTTTTAATTAATTTTTTTAAAAATTCATAGAAACGCTGAAAAAAAAAAAAACTCATAAAGTACTTTATTCATGTGATCCACCTTTTTATCCATGAAAACATGATTCATTGCGTGAATCGATTGGGAAAAATTTTTTAAGAAGGTTCTTTTTTACTTTTTAGATTTTAACCAAAAATACTCAAGCCACAACAAATTTTCGTGTAAAATACGTAATGAATTAAATAATTAATTATAATAAATTTAGCTTTCTAAACTCATAAAAAGCGTAATTTGTCTTTTTAATCAATCGATATTATTGTCTAAATTGAAGAAAGTTTTTTTCTTTAGCTGACCAGCTGAGGTAGGTATTTTTATGATTTTCATTTAAATATTCGCATACAAAACTTATTTATTCTATGTTATATCTACCTATAAAATAGAAAAATAGAATATGCTCATTTACAACGTAAAACACAATTCGTAGGGTAGGTATATACATATGGTATAATATAACTACAGATAGTGAAAATCATGAATGAAATGAGAATAAAAAAATAAAAAAAAAAACAGGCAGGCAAGCTGCTAACTAGTAACTGCTGACTTTTGACATACTTAATTTCATCCACTGATGCAGATGGAAACATGGGAAATTTTTATTACTTTAAATTATTATTTTGTTGTACCATAATAAAACGATAATATACTTATTTTTCTATTGCCTTTCTTTAAAATCAATTTTTATATTACCTCGTCCTCTAATTATATGACTTGACCACTTTTTTTTTTTCTTTCTTACTTTTCTTTTATCATAAATTTTAAACAATTAAATAAAAGATCCTTTTTTTTTATAACTACAATTAAAATAAATCTTTGGGTTAATAAAAATGAAAATTAAAAACAAAATAAAAAATTAGCTACAATTTCATTTCTTTCATTTCTTACCTGCCACACAAATTTATGATGCAACATGTCCTAAAAAAATCTGACAAAATAAAATCCTAAATGAAAATTGAAAATTTTCTTTATTGTATGACATCATGATGAATTTAATATTTTCATATAATAAATTAATTATTTTATTTTTTTTTTATTTAATACATTATTATAATTTAATTATTCTTTTTCTATTCTAATTAAAATATTCTTTAAATATTATATAGCTATATATAGATTTTTTTATTATTTTTTTTTTCACTTTCACTTTTTTGCCATAAAAAAAAATTTTTTTTTATTTGAAAACGAGAATATAATCACTTTAGGAGAAATAGTAATCAAAATCACAGATGAATTTTTTATGTGTGTTGGAAAAGAAAAGAAAAAAACAATAATTTTTCACTTTATTATTTTTGTTGAATTATACACAAAATTTAATTAAATTTTTTTTTTTTTTTTTTTTTATTTAAAAATAATTATTGAAATAAAAAAACTTTATTTTTTACAACACCTGCTCGGTTTTTTTCTGCGATAATCGTCGATTTATATTAAACACGCGTCCGCGCCGAATTATCATCACCCATCATTTAAAATTAAAACAATACTTTTTTTTTCACATTAAAATACTTTTTTTACTTTTATACATTTTAACTTTTCCCTTTTTTTCCTTTTTTCTTTTCGTGTTACAATTTTAATCAATAATTTATTTTATATAAAAAATAAAAAATTTAATACTTTATTAAATAATGCATAATAAATGTATTTTAATGATTACAAATATTGAAAAGATACTTTTTTATGAATTTATTTTTCAGAGCAAAAAAAAATCAAAATTTATAAATTTGTAATCACAAAATTCACTCCCGTCAATCTCGACATCTATGCTGCTCCGAATACATTCTGTTCTGTGTGTATTAGTGGTGTGCGGATAGTACTATCCGATTCGGTACTGCCTCGTTACTTGCTGGATCCGATTGGGTACCGAATCTAAAGCCTGAAAAATGTCGTTACTCGGTATATTTTTAGTTTAATAAATCGTTTTGAAATTACTATTTTATTTAAAGCGTAGTACTCAGTTGAAAATAAATTTTATGTTGGAAAAAGCGAAAAATAAAAAAGAAAAGAATTATCTATGATGTAAAGGTTTTTTCACGAAAATAACAATATTTTTCAGTATATTTTTGTCCGTGTTTTTCGATCTGTTCATGATTTTGCTAGTAAACATGGTAAATGTATATAAGTAAAATCTATATGTACAACCATGTACACAGACAAATCAACTTACTGTCATCACTTGAGTGTAACACGTAACGATAACTACTGTCAACTGTCAAATTTCAAATATTAATACATGTTAATTTTTGAACTTTTTGTATATTTTTTCAAATGTAAAATGAAAATGAATTGTTTTTTAATTTTAAGTATATATTTTAAAAGAAATAAAAGACTAAATTACCTATAAAAAAACTTGTTTTTTTTTTATAAAAGTATCTAATATAAACAATTCTATTCAAAATGTACCGAGTAACGAGTACCAAATACCGAGTATTTTACTTAAAAGATCCGAACGGAACCGGTAACCTAAAATGTACCGTTTTGCACACCACTAGTGTGTATGCGTACGCAATTTTCATTTCATTTCACCAAAATTAAATATGGCTGCTCAAATTGGTAGTTTTCAATTATTAAAAATTTCCCAGTTTTTAAACGAAAATTTCGATATCGATTTCGAAGAGTGTAGCGACATCTATTTTGTAGTTTTATTTTGAATTTCTATTGTGTTAGTTTCTAAATGCTTATACGTTGTAACATACTAATATACGATTTCGCTTGTTCTTTTATAGACTAGTTCTAAAATTGATATATTATTTTCCTTTTTGTTTTGAATTTAATATAATTAATTCGTTTGATTTTGGTAATCTTTCTTATCTAATCGCATTACGTTTCACTGAACTTTTATCTGTTTTTCCATCGGGTAAGACAACGACTTCGTTTTGACTTTACGCTCAACAGCTGATCGAAGTCAAGTCAACATAACCTCCTTCAGTCGTCCCAGTGAAAAAAGATGGCTTCAAGATTGTTGTGTTCTTCCAAATTTTTGATAAAATCCTTTCAAAATCTTCGCCTCAGTGCAAAACTTCCCAGTACAATTATATCAGAAAGTGAACTGTTAAAGTCACAAGTTTCAAAAGTCTTACCAACAAGGAATACCAGCTTCTTCAATAAGTGTAAGTATCCCATGTTAGATGTGTTATTTTTATTTTATCTTGTAGACTTCATTCGCAAAATATTTATATGTAATTTCAGTATCTGCTGGAGAATTATGGAAAGGAGTAATATCGGTAAGTAATGCTGGTAAGAAACGTGGACGTGGTAAAGGTGTTGGTAGAAAGATAGCAAAAGATTTAAATCGTGGACAAATAATTGGTGTTGGAAAAGAGAATATATTATGGCCTGGTTTGAATGCACCAATAATACGTGGACGTGAATTAGTCCAACAGCAAAAACTTCCACCAGATCCAGAACGTGAAAAGAAACTTAATAAATTAAGAGATTCAATGGGAAATTTCAGAATTTTACGAATAAGTCCAATTGATAGAGGTTGGTCGGGATCAAAAATGCCTGGTCGAAGTATTGGGGCACCAGATCCAATTGGAGAAGATAAATTTGAAGGTTTTGATACAAAAGTAATAGAACTAAAAACTGTATTCATTATGAAAGGTAATATGGGTAGAAAACGACGTTTCTCAGTTTTTACTGTAACAGGAAATGGTAATGGTTTAGCAGGTTTTGCATTAGCAAAAGGACCAGAAGTTCGTACAGCATTAAGAAAATCTAAAAATCGTGCTGGACAAAAATTAATGTATATAAATTTATATAATAATCATACCGTATTTCATGATTTCTTCTGTCAGTTTGGTAAAACAAAAATTTTTGTATCAAAAAAACCTGAAGGTTATGGTTTAGTATGTCATCGTGCAATACAAACGATATGTTCTGTTGTTGGTATAAAAGATTTACATGCAAAAGTTGAAGGTTCAACAAATGTTCAACATATTGTAAAAGCATTCTTTTTGGGTTTATTACATCAAAAAAGTCATCAACAAATTGCTGAAGAAAAGAGATTACATGTAGTTGAATTACGTAAAGAGAATGATAATATACCAAAAGTTGTTGCTAGTCCACAAATGTGTCGTAAAGATGAAGATATTAAAAGTAATGAAGTATTAGATTTTACACAATACGTTATGGGTGATCGTATTGTTTTAAAACGTAAAAAATTTCCACCATTCTATACAAAACATAAATCATATGAGATTTATTTAAGAAAACAAGAAAGAATTAGAAATCAAGATAAAGTTAGATTAGATATGTTAGCAAATTATGGTGAATTAAGAAGTTTCTTAACTGATAAATATCCAGAATGTCGACCTTATAAAGTAACACCAAAAGTAGAAGAATAAAAATTTTGTTGAGAATATGTTGTAAGTTAAAAAACAAAAATCAAAATATATTTACATTACTTAATTTGAAATTTAAATCAGTGATTTTCAATTTCATTTTATTTTAGCTAGAAATTATTGTATTCACAGAATTTGTTCAAAAAAAATGAACATTTTTTTTTATAAAAGAATTTCTAATCAACTAGTAGGTTTTTTAAGCTTTCCGCTTTTAACTCTTTCATTAACTGTTAATTTCTTCTTTTCAATTATTCCAAAAGATATTTCTTTTTTTTCCGAGCCACCGAATCCATTGAAAACTGATAATGAGTTAGGCTTTTTGATTAGAGGATCGTTTAAACGTGGCTTTTTAAATATGCTGTACTGTAATTCATAAAAAGGATATTAAATGTTTGTTTCCTTTATTTTTTTTAAATACGAAAGAGAATTACCTTTTCACTTAAATCCGTTGTACTTCTTTTTAAATTTCCTCCCAAATTTGTTGCATAGTTAATGTCACTCGATTGTTTATCTTTAAGTTTTCCAAGAACATGTAAACCTAGTCCACTACTTTTAATATTGAAGTAAGGTGATTTAGATTCTTCAATTTTTCGAATTTTCTCAGACTTTTATTAAAAAATTCAAAAATATTTAGAAATTAAAGAAAAATAATTAAACTAAAGCTTTATTACCGTTCGTGGTGATATTTTATTGAAACTATTTACTAAGACATTACTTTCATTAGTAGTTATTAGATCGATTACTTTCTCTTCAGGTGAATTTTTTATTTCTAAAAATGTATCATTACTGTTATCTTTTGTTGACTGTAAATTTTCAATCTGAAAAATTATAAATTTTATAATTAAATTGAAATAATATAAATTATTCAAATAAATAGTATTTACTTCATTTGTTAATTTGTAATTTTCACTTTCTAAAGATATGACTTTCTCCTCTAACGTGCTATAACAAAAATGAAAAAAAAAAAAAAAACAATTTCAAGACTTTTTCTGTAGAATTCAAATTTTACAAACCTTTTTTCATCTTGGACTCTTTTTAAATCATTTTGTACTGCTTTTAGAGATTTTCTCATATCATTTTTCTTACTTTCACATTGTCTTAGTTCTCTGAAAAAAAAAAATTACGATTGTACACTTATTTTGTGGAATTAACAATAAATTTACCTTCTTAATGTGGTTACCCATACTCCTAATGTTTTTGGATTATTTTCCTCTTTTAATAATTTTTCAACATCTGCTCCAATATCTTCAAGAACCAATTGAACTGCTGACATTAATTCCATTTTTTGTTTTAATTCATGATTCTGTTTTTTATATTGTTCAAGAACTTGATTTTCTGATTTAAGTCTGCTTATCTAAAAGAATTATAAAATTATAAAAAATTTCTATAAAATATATCTATTTAAAAAAATAGGAGTAGTAATTACCAAATCATTATATGAATTTGTCATCAATTTATTCTTCTCGACTGTTTCTTCCAACTTCGATATTATTTTTCTGAAACAATTTAGATTTCCAATTTTGATTTTGTACAAAAAATTCACTCTCAATGTCAACTCAATTTACTTACACTGATTTCTTTTGTGTTAATTTTAATTCTTGAATTTGTTTTTTCGCATTTTCAAGTTCTTTTTCAGACGTTTTACATTTTAAATTGGCATTTTCCAATTGCTCTTGAAGTAGACCAATATTACCTTCAGTGGTATCAAGATTTGCAATATTAAAATAAATGCGACGAAGTGATGATGAACTGCATTTGTTGCGACATTGTGGACAAGTTTTTGATCTGTAATTAAATTAAATATTGTTTTTTTGTATTTGTATTTTAAATTTTGTTTATACTAACCTCTCAAGCCATTGGCATAAACAAGAATAATGAAAAATATGCCCACAAACAGTAACATGAGCATCGTCGGATGGATTTATTAATTCTGCACATATTACACATGTAAACAGCATTTTTTTTAAATCTAATTAAATAGCATTAATTAATCTAACTAAATTAATTTATTTAATTCAAAATATCTTTTTTGAAATTCGTTGACAAATAGAAAAAAAGGCACAGCTAAAATGATTCAAATACCGAACAGCTGTTAGCGTTAACAAAATTGAAAGCAAAATTGGTTGGAGGTGAGTTTGATTTGAGTTGAGTCGACAAACTTCATTTAAAATTTAAGTGAACTCTAGTTCATTTCAAGTAAAATCGTCTAAATGCTTTTTGCAAAATCTACTATGGTTTTTGTTACACTGAAATCAAATATATTTTAAATATTTTAATTTAGAAAAACGGTTACAAAAAAGTCGTTAGTGTAGATTTTTAAAATTTTTTATTGTTTACATATACACATATACATATGTATGTATGTATTTACATATGTAATTTTATTTTATTTTCAAAATCATTTATGATCATAAAATTTTGTGTAGAATTTTGAATAAAGTGATAAATAAAAGTAGGAGAAAATCCATAGTCTACATATGGCTACGAGGTAGGTGCTAAAAAGGACCATTCATAAGATAGTATTGATACCGAATATAGACCCAAGATTAGAGAATGTGTGTGGGTCGTAATGTCGCAATCTATTTAAAATTTAATATGTATTATACATACCTACATACACATGTATACATAATATGTATTTGTTTAAAAGTAAAAAAACATCATAGATTTGCTTTCTTCGAAGTTTTCAAAACAGCAGATACTTTTTAAAAAAACAATTTTTTGCGAAACTAATAAAAAAAATTTTTTTTTTTGAAATTAAAAGAGAAACAATTGTTGTAAAATTTATTTTTTCCGATTTTTTTTTGTTTTCGAGTTTTCAAAAAATTTAGTAAAATCATCTTCTGAAATTTTTGGCAAATAAGCTTTATTCGAAATTTTTCACAAGACCTTTCTACAGAAGACCCCACGAAACTAATTGTATCTAATTACTCCTACAGCTTACTCCCGAGAAAAATAGTTATTGTACTATAAGGAAGAAAGTTTACAAATATTTATCATGTTTAAAAAAAAAATCATTTGCATTTTTTTTTTTTTTTTTTTTTTTTTTTTTGGGAAAAGTAATAATAATAAAACATTAAATAATTCAGAATCATTGCAATAAAATTTTCTTTAAAAAATGATTTTTTCATATGTGAACTTTAAAATAATATAAAAAAAAGTCTATGACTATCATCATTAAGGTATGTATTACGAACACGATATTTATATTACATTATAAAAGTTCGTTTACATTTTCCTGAATAAGTTTATTTTCAAAAAGAATTTATATTGCTAATTCAATGTCCATTTCAAACGACTTGATAATGATATGAATTGGCAATAAATTGTTATATGTTTACTGATTTGAAAATATTAAATGTTACTAAACAGCACGAGTTGTGATCTTTCATGTAAATACATACAAAGCTATAGGAATAGTAATACATGAGGCCGTCAGATTCAAAATTAAGAAAACGAAAAAAATAATTTATTCAAGTCCTTTTTTACCAAAAGTATTTTTCATTTTTTTTTCTAACAGA
This sequence comes from Bombylius discolor, assembly GCA_939192795.1. NCBI lineage: Eukaryota > Metazoa > Arthropoda > Insecta > Diptera > Bombyliidae > Bombylius > Bombylius discolor. Next base: position 11,019,166 of record OW584241.1, on the reverse strand, counting down.
CAGTTTCTCTGATCACTGTTAACTTTTTAAAATATTTTTTTTTTTAAAAAAAAAAAACTCAGATAGAAATTTAAAAAAAAAATTAGAAATTAGCAGGTTTTTGTATTTGGTACTCTCATATACATATAATACACAAGTGTATTATGATTGTATATAAACAATTGCAAATTTATAGAATATGTATGTATACATATCTACATATGCAAGAGACAATATCATGCATTTGATATCATTTTATTTGCATTTCATAATCGTTTGAACCAATTTTCTCAGCATTCAATAGATATTACTAGAAATCGAAAATTTAATATTTTAGTCACCTATTAAGATGTCTTTTCAAAATTAAATTTATATTTTCTTTTATCAACTGTTTCTTTTTTCTCTTATTCAATTTTTGCATAAGTTTTCCAATGAAATTTTTGTTTCAAACTTAAAAAAGTAGCAAAATTTGTGAAAAAAAAGTTATTGGAATTAAGTTAAAATTTTACATATGTACATACATATGTGAATTATGAACTGTAGGAACATGTATGTATGTACATATGTATCCTGAGACTAAGAAAGCCCTCTTTCCTTCATCTGTTTGGTGGAAAGCCTTCGCGGATTCATGGCGCCATATCCCAGCCATCGGTATAAAGACTACCCGTACACGTCTCCTGTTTGAAGGACTAAGGGCAAATATATTGATTTTTATATTAGGTGTTGTCGCTTCTTTAGGTCCTGATTAAAATATGTTCATTTAGAAAAAATCGACTGCAGAAATAAAAAATTTCTAAATTTATTATAGGTACATATGTATGTATTTTAAGTAGAATCTCAAGATCTCTAATATAAAAATTAATATACATACATATAAATAAATCTTGGAAAATCCTCCATAATTTTTATTTTTTTATTTTCTTGGTTTTTTAAAATAATTCTCAATCTCAGTTGTTGTAATTTTGCTAAAAAATTTTATACTTTCTAAAATCTAAAATATCTATTCTTCTCGATAAAAATTGCTAAAACAAACATAAGCCATCTGAGGCCCGTTATCCTTAATGCATAAAATCTAATGTTTTCTTTCGAAAAACACATTTTTTTTCTATTAGAAATAAAATGTCTTAAAGGGTTAATTAAAATTAATAAAAATTATAATATCATGGTATGAATAATGCTATAATTTATATTTAAAATTAAATATTTTTACATATTTATATGTTTTGTTATGTTTCGCTATAAACACTTAATATCTTTCAATAACTTGTCTAAAGTACGTTTTATGTATACGTATACAATATACAATATAGTATATACATATATGATATTAATATACGGATATAACTTTAAATTGATTTTAAATAATAAAATAAAAAAATGTTGATACACATAAATTTTTTTGCATGCACTTATACGAGGGTAATGTTGAGCAAAATGGTATATATACATACATATATTCAAATAACAATATTATTCAAAAAAACAATAATAACTATAATAAAAATTTAACAAATTAATTAAATATTGTACTATTGTGTTCTTAGAATTTACCGACCATAAGCTATAAACTGTCTATTTACACCATGCTGTGGTTCAAACAGGTCAATTTATGGAATAAAATGGAACATACAAACTGTTCAATGGTATTTTTTCCTGATAAATTAACACACAATTCCAAAATTATCGTATATCTATTTCTCGAAAGAAATCTTCAATGTCAAATCATTCTTTTGTTCAATGACATCGCATTAAAACTAAAAGGATGAAAAGTCAATCTAATATTGATCTGTGTCTGAATCAATTCTCCCCCGCATTCCTCTAGTTATATGTATGTATGTATATTATTTAAATAATAACAATAATATTGATAAAGTTAAAAAATAAACAACAAGTAATAGAGCGTGACTAAAACAGCATGCGTCTTATTTTACAAATTATTATTATTATTATTATTTTTTTTTTTTGATATCAAGTTACTAAATCTTCTTATAAAGTTTAAAAAATTTTTATATATTGCTTCGTGCATAATATAAGAATTTAATTTGAATGAAATTCTGTACAAATACATGTGTTTATGTTTTATGTTTTTTTTCTTTTAATGTTTTATATAGTACGTGTTTGTTTTACAAGGAACGTATATGTACATATATGTATATTATTTATATATTTTAAATATATAATAAAGTAGTTATAATACAAATAAAGTTTTATTTATATTTGAATTTTTAAATGTATTTTTATCAGTTAACCATATCGTATTTTATAAAATAAATGAAATTGTTGAATTCATTTTTCAATTTTGAACAAATTGAGTTTAATTGGATCTTTGTGTAATATAAATTTATTTGATAATCTTTTATAAGAGTAATTTCATTTAAAATTTATTACATAAATTGTAAATTAGTTTTTTTAAATATTTTTCTTATACAAATTAGAATTTCGAAAAAGTGAAATGTATACATTTAATGTTTTTACATTTCATATTTGAATTAAACAGAAAAATTGGAAAATTTTAAGTAATTTTTTAAGCATAACTTTATTTTTTCTTCCCTCATGATCTCTCCTTTTCTTCTTCTTCATCTATATGCTCCAAAACTATGCTTATTGCCTGAGTGTAGTAAAAATAAATCCCTACGTCACGAATCAGAATTTTTTGAAAAAAAAAGAATAAAAAGTAAGACAGGTTGACATTGCACTAAAGGGCTAATTATTTAAGGATTGATAAAATTTAATAGAAAATTTTCATGTTTTGTGTCCTTAAATAGGTCCTATATCCTATTTTGTGTTCCTATGAACATCAACTTTAAAAAAATGCTTTTATCTTTTGATTTTGAAAATTTTCTACTCATCGTTCTTTACTTTATCTGATAATAATTTTACTTTAACCTTCAAAATAATCATGATAACCTAGATTGTGAGCATATTTTGTGCCAGAAACAGCAAAATAAACACCTAGTTATCATTTTAAATGTGTCACAGAATTTGACAAAGGGTCCATGAGCTAAATTTTGTGCTACTTTATCTTTATTTGTTTTTTGATCTTGTCTTAAATTAAAATATTTTACATTTTTATTGAATCTAAAGCATAAAAAAATCGCTAAAATAAAAGCTTTTTAGTTTCAAACTCGGAATTGTTTTTTTTTTTTTTTGATTAATGTGAGCTTAAATACCATTGTGTATTTACACGTTATTTATTTAAATGCTCATAATAATTAAAATGATATACATAATAAATTTGATATGAATTTTAACAAATCAGATATTGATTATTTCATTGTATCTATTCATATATATCAAATTATCTATCATTAATCTTATATCAATTGTATATAAGTATAGTTGATTTGTAAAATATAGATAAAATTTTATATCACAAATAGTGCAGGTTTTTTTAATAATGTACAAAAAAAAAAAAAAAACAACTAACCATGTAAATTCATGTTTATTTCAATCTGCGGTACCTATACTCGTAATATAATTCACAAGATACATAATAATACTATACATATATATACATATACGTAAATGACATACAATTATTGATCAAATTTAAATTTTCTCTTATATGTTATTACATACATAATATATACCATACCACATAACTATACACCTGTAACATTTTTTTCTCTTTAATTAATAAAACCATGTATGAATGAATATATATTTTTGTTATTTATAATCAATATTTTATGATCTTTTATAGCACCATTGTATTATAAATACCTCATGTTGTTGATGGAATTTTTCTTTTTCTTTTTTTTCTTTTTTTCATACAGAAAATCTAGAAACGCACGCATTCAAGGAACTTCGTAATCAATATTTTATTATATTGTTGCAATAATAAAGGTACCATACAATACAGTACAGTATTTTTTCCTTCTGATATATTTTTACTTAGTTACTATTATTGATTTTGTTAGTTCATTTTTCTCTAAATGAAAATTCATCAAAATAAAATATTAAATTTATGTTAGATTATGTGTCTGCACAAGTGTAAAAAAAATTTAAAAAAAAATAAATAAATACAGTACCTATAAGATAGATTTAATGGCACAATTTCGCAAGGTCCATGAATCCCATGTTGTATCTCACCTAACTATTTCATCATCACATGTGTGTAATTTTTATATATTTTATGGGTTTTGTTTTTCTTTAATTTTTTCTTCTCTTTTTGTGTTCTTTTATAGATCACACATTTTAAAATATATACAGTGTTATTATCATTATCCATTATTTATTTATTTTTTTATTATAGTTTTTTTTGTTATTTACATATAATAAATTCTTCATAATGTTTAAGAAATCCACAATTTGATCTATTGAACCTCATTTTAAATGGCTTCTGGTGTCGTATCACAAATTTTTATGCAATATTATGAATTTTCTAACAATATAACATTGTATGTCATATATACAGGGTATTTTTAATATCTTCCATAAATGAGTATTTTCTTTAAAAATAGTTTAAAAAAAAATTTTACTTTCTTGTAGAATAAATTAATTAAATTTTTTTTAAAAAGAAAAATATTACAAACTTTATGGTGTATTGAAAATATTATTATTATTATCTTTTTTTTATGTGCCGTGTCGTAAAGATTTCGTTTTACTTTCACTATACTAAACTTGTAAAAAAAAGTAAAGTTTTTTGGAAATTTTCAAAAAACAAAAAAAGAAGAAAAATAAAAATCAAAATTCAATTTCCTTTACTTTCCTAAAAAAAAAAATAATCTTATTTTTGATAATTTTTCAATTTAGATCACTTGATCGTAGAAAAATAGAAAATCTTATCGTAGAATTTTCTATCAACCTGTATTTTATATATAAAATGTGTACATAATACAAAATTATATGTATTTGGTGTTGATTTACCATATTATTTATAAAGATTTATTCAGATCTTTTTCTATAAAGTATCTAAAGAATGTATATAAACTAACACTTTGGTAGCAACAATTTTATGTCAACTATTTGTAAATACATAAAATGAAATTATCTTAACAGCATTGCTAAAGTCGTATTCAATCTTAAAAAGAAAAATATCGAAATACTATATACATATATATGTATGTATATATATAAAAATATGTAAGTACTACATAATATACAAAATACTAAACCTATGTAAGGTATTTTATTCATCATCAGGTGGTAACAAACAGTTTTGACTTAAACTTGTGACTAATGTTAATTCAAATGTTCGTTTAAAATATATACATACATTTTTTTTCTTATATTTTCTTTTCAAAAATTATTTTTGTTTTTCACTATTTTATTTTGATCTGCATAATATTTAAGTTACTGTCATGTGCATATGTCTTCTTTTTTTTTAATGTTTAATTATGCTTGTACAAGCAAAAAAAAAAAAAAAAATTAGAAAAATAAAAATTACAATAAACATAGAAAAATGTAAATGAAATTATAAAAAACACAAAAATAAGTAAAATGTTGAATTTGTTTTTCAATATTTTTTTTTTGTGAAAATGTCAAATATAGTACATGAAAATTTATTTATGTATTATAGTAAAATAAAAGTCTTACATACTATGACTGTTTTGCACAAATTTATATCAAGTAAAAATGATTTAATCTAAGAAGGAAATGTAAATGATATACTTATTCTCTTATTTGAAAAAAAAAAAAAAGATTTTTTGTTTTTTATTGAATATGCATACAAATTATCATTTTTATTTCAATTGGAAAAATTTTAAATAATTTTGAAATTTGTTTTCATTTTTTTTTTTTTTTTGCCTTTTTAAATCGACAAAAAACTAGAAAAAAAAGAAATATAACTTTTGAAAAATTAATAAATTAAAAAAAAATAAATAAAAAAATACACTTTATTTAAATACAATTTGTTAAAATTAAATTTGAAAGTATAATTCGATTTTATATCTAAAAAAGGGTATACATAGCGAATTCGTAATTTTATCTGATTGTTTTAAAAATTTACCTATATTATATCTGATTGTGAAAAACAAAATTAAAATGAAAAACATTTAAAAGATGTAAAATTCATTAAAATAACAAGATAATAAATTGTCATTTTTAAATGAATAAATATATGCTATTTTATGATGTATATCAATAAATGTGTAATTTATAATTTTACAAATTCATTTACGAAAATTGTATAAAAAATAAAAATTGAAGTTTTCCAGAAGATAAAGTGTATATGTAGAAAATTGTTAAATTTTTTCATTTTCAAATTTATTTTGAAATAAGAGATACATTTTAATTAAAGAAAAACAAACAAATTTATTCGAATTTAAAAAATCGATCTAATTTTTAAAATTATCTAAAAAATTATATAGTGAACTCTTATTTTTATGTATCTTCTAAAATACGAAAGATTTTAAAATTTATTTGTCATGATTGTTAAAATAAAATGTACTGAATATTAATCAAATTTAAACCATTTGATGACTTTCTTTCGTACTGCCATATGTGTACTCACAGTTTCACGTGAATTGTGAACATTTCTACATTTATTTTAGAAGAGACTACCCTTAAGTTTTACTTATATGTATAATTTTTTTTTGTAACTCTTTTGTATAGAATCTCTACAATTAATTTTAAAAAAATGTTTGATATGATTGTACTGAAGCATTAATCCTGATTTCAACAGGTAATATTTTTTGTTGAACTTTTATTCCATTTGTAAAAAGTATATGAAAATTTTTTAAACAGTATTTAACGGTACAATATGAGGCCTAGTTCGTTGCAAAAATTATTTAATATACTTTATTATCTATTTTACATAATCATTATATGTATTTAATAATTCATCAGATTTGACTTTATTAAGTATGAAAATCCTTTCTTTTAATGTAAAACACATATGTAAGCAGTATAAAATATTTTCTTATATATATATATATCGACATTTTTAAATATAAAATAAACTTAATCTATACACAAAATAAAATACATAATTTATAAATAATACTATTACATAATTTATACAATTTACATATACATATATATTTTTTACATTATTATATAAATTCTTTTTTTTTTTTTTCATAAATTAAATATGTAAAATTAACATAATTACACACAAAAATTTTCAATAATTTTTCTTTCACTTTCTTTTCATAATTATGCCATTTTGTTGAACAAATAAAATATTTTTACAAAATATTCAATGTATACTTGAATACTCATTGCACTGGGTTTTTTTCTTTTCATTTTTAATTACAAAATTAATAAAAAAATAAATAAATTTATTAACATTTTTTTTTTATTATTATTATTTTCATCATCATACTTGTTATAAAAGAAAATAAAAATTATTAAAAATACGTGAATCTGTGATAATATCCACTATGAAATCGATTTATACTTGAAAATGGACCTGAATGATGTAGACCTGTGAAATAGATATTTATTTTTTGTGTGTGTTGGTTTTTTTTAATTTTTTTTATTAAAATCAATTTAATTAAAAAATAAAACAATTATAGAATATTCTATGGTATGTGTGTATGCGTGTTGTATTTTTCGTTTTTAATTTATATTTTATAAAATTTTCTATGCAATTAATATTTCATGCTGTTAAATTTCATATGAATACTTACAATTTAATTCATTCCAAATAATAAATAACTAAATTAAAATTAATATAATCAGCAAAATATGATATTCTGTTAGTATCAATTTTTTTTTTTTTCAAAATCACAAACTATTTAATTTCCAAACTTTATATACATTTATAGATATAATCTATGAAATAATATCTAGTTGCGTGTTATATTTATTTAAATATAAAATTGCATATATGCATTTACAATTATATATAAATATACAAATACTTACATGATACATGAATTATTTTATGCTTCAACACCTTTATAATATGTTATATTCTGCTTTTGTTGATTGTTATAAAATTCGTGAATTGTTTCAAAGTACTGAATATTTAATATTCTATTCTCATAAATAAACAAAAAATTGTATCTTGTGTCGTACAAATTGTCATAAAGTGTTATAAATAAGCAAAATCTAAAAATCTTACTTAACATATAAATTCACTACCGAAAAGTCTGATTTTCCCACGAAATTATCTTTGTAATTAAATTTTTTTTTCAACTTAGAAATTACATATCTTCAATTTGTGGAATATATTAATTATGTTTATTTGGAATGAAGATTTCTCCTAAAATTTAAGACTTTGATTTCTAAAGAATTAATCAGAGACTTACTGTTTGTTTCAAAATGATTTTAAGTAAAAATTATAATTTTCAAGACAATCTTTAGTATAATGGGAAAATCAAAAACTATGAAGGCTATCATTTGTTTTCACAGCATGTAATTTATTCTGTTACTTGAGACAAGAATAACCCTTTTTCCTTTAGAGTGGATATATACTTCAAAACCTTTAGTTGTAGAAAAACAAAATTACTTTTTAAAGTAAAATAAATTTTTGTATAACTATCTTTTTCTTGTGAAAATATTTTTAAAAATTTTTCACATTGAAATTTTCACAAATTTCCTTAACAGTTCCTTACTCCAAATTAGTTACCAATCGCAGAATAAACGATAAAAAGAGCACGTTTCAATATTTAGTGAATCTATGTACCTCAATTGATAGGTGGTATTTATTAGTGTGATATTTTGATTTTTTCAGCGATTAAAAAGAACGATTTACAAAGCACCAAATACAATTTAAGGTGAAAAGCTTATGGTGAAATGGTGATTATTGAAACATAAAAATGAGATTTTGGTGAAATGGTGTTCAAAATATTGAAAAATTTCTAAAATTACCTTCAAAAATTTTCTTAAGGACTCTGTTTTTTCAAGAAACATTTTTTTTTCATTGAATGTTCGTGTGATCGGTTGTGAATTTTCAAAACGTTTTTCTTGTGAATATTCATTATGTAATGTTATTAGTATACGATATTTAATATCTAAATTGAATTTCTAATTATTCATTCTATTTTTTGTTTTGTTTTTCTTATGATAAAATCATTATCGTGTAAATTCACAATATTGTTTAGAAACTTGTTGCATGACACCATTATCTCATCATAATTTACAATACCTTTGTACAATATTACCTTCATTTGTAGGTTCTCATGTGTCCACTTCATATTTTACATAATACATAAATAGCTATAGTAATAAAGCATACATATTTGTTATTGCTTTTATATTTGCATTATATACTTATATAGTATTTTCAAATTTAAGATAAAAACTAGTGGGTATAGGTTATAGTTAAGGTCATACATTTTAAGAACTTGTTTTTGACTAATTTTCCATAGTTAATTGAAAATTCAAATCAATCATCGCAAGTCCACGAATTTATAAAAAAAAAAAAAATTCAAATAAAAGAGTTAACAGTTTTGAACGTTTTCTTTTTGTTTTCCTCAGCAGATTTAAGATTTTATAAAATGAACTTCTCAAATAGATTTTCATTTAAATTTCCAAAAAACAAAAAAGGAAAAAAAATTTACATACATAACATTCCAAGTACATAGTATAATTTTTCTTTTGGCTATATATTTAAAAAAAACAGAAAATTTAATTACTATACTTATGTTTTCTTTTTATGTGATTTTGTAATTTGAGTTTTTCGTTTTTAAGTAAAATTTGAAAGCGGTTTTATTTAATTTTTTTTTTCTTTTTTAACATAGATGAAAATTTTTGCATAAAGTTTATATATAGTACCTACTCCTATATCTTTATGATATTGTATATTGTATCTTATTAAAAGATTTCATTCATTATATCCATATCATTGGTATACATTTTAAAATATAAATGAGGAAATCATAAGAATATGTCTTTCTTTATATTGTATTTTACAGCAGCTATAGTGTGCCAGAGAGCACAATGATTTTAAGTATATAGTATGTATGTCCGTTGTTGTTATGCAGACCTCAAGATATTTAATGCAATCTTATAGATAAATTTACAATTGTGGAATTTGCTAAAGTAAAGTATGTTAACATTATAAAGTGTTGAAACAAGGAAAAATTACGATCTTAGTAACAAACAAACAAAAAAAAAAAGGTGAAAAAAAACAGTAACAAAAAAGTTAAACAAAGTTGGACAAAGTTTAAAAAACCATTGTACGATAAACAAAGAATCTATATTTTCAAGGCATTAACTATTAGTGTGTCATTTAATTTACAGACAAAATAATTAAACATAATAGATTCATCATACGAGTAGGTACTTGATCTAAAAAAAATTTGTATCTCTTGAATGAAAAACAAAGAGTAATTTGTATTTTCTTATCGTGTTTTCTAGAAAAATTTAAACTAATGACCTTTAAAAAATAGTAATAAATAATGCATATTCTTCATATACTTAAGAATAAAATTATTTCTTTTTTGTACAATTACTCACCATTCCACAAAATATATTTCTTAATTTAAATTTAAAAATTAAAAAAGAGTTAGAAAAAAAACCCAAAATTAAGGAAATTAAAACCTTCGACCAAACCAATCTTATTAAAAATTGTATATTTTACTTATAGAACTAAATTCAAAAATGAAATAAAAATAAAAACCAAAATAAAACAATAAAAATTTTCCTTTGTTATAGCTATAAAAAAAGCTTCAACAAGAATTTTTATTACATTTTTTGTTTAACTTAAGTTAATTTTCATAAAAATAATTTACACATTTATTTATAATTTTTTTTTTTTTTTTTTTTTACATAATATTTACACATTAATATAAATAAATAAAAATTTACAAAGAATTAAAAAAAATTAAAAAGAATATTATTTCAAAATAAATTATATTATTGTGCAGAAATAATTAAAAACAAAAAAAAAAAAGGTGCAAAATTTTAAAATTAAATTTCTGATTTTATTTTTCTAATTAAAAAAAAAAAAACAACAAGAAAATAAAATGCATGCATCCAATCACACATTATTTTAGATTTAAAAAAAAATTATTATTTTATTTTCCTGCATTATCTACTTATTTTAAAAACTTAATATTTAAATTATTTAAAAAAAAAAAAATTGATTTAATTGGTATTATTTGACTTTGTATCTGTGTAGTTTGTTTGTTTATTTTCTTAACAAAATTAAAATTGAAATTTATTATGTAAATATACGTTTTTGTTTTTCGTTTGTTTGTTTGTGTATTAAAAAATAAAAATTTAAAATGATCTTATATCACAGATTCATAAATTTTTATTTCTTACTTCTGTATTGATTTGGTGGTACAAAACCATATCCTGATGCTCCAACAATTACACCGCTTGATTCTACTGGTGCATCAGGTGGTGCTGGTGGAAATGTTACTGGTCCTATATGAAATTTGTTTTTTTAGAAACAATAGAAGAAAAAAAAAAGAAACAATATGATTAAAAATATTCTATTGTATGTACGAAATACTGAAATAGTCATTGTCTTTATAGGAAAAAAAAAATTTTATAATAAAAATTCTTAGTTCAATTTATACTGACCTCTATTTTGTCGTGGATCTCTTGCTGATAAACTGTTACCACTAAATGCAGAAGGACCACCAAAATCACCACTATATGCTCTTAAACCAAATCTATTTCCACCGAATGTATCGAGTCCAAAAAATTGACTTGAAACAATTGTTAAAGACATACTAATTGCGAATATAACTATTAACTGTAAAAAAAAAAAAAATAGAAAAAAGAGAAAATAAAATAAGAAAAAAAAAATCAAAAAAACATTGAAAACAATAATAATAAAATAAAATCTTGTGTTGTTATGAATTGTGAGGTAGATGAACAAAATATTTATTTAAAATTTGCAATAATTAATCAAATTGTGGTAAATGTGACAGAAACATTAACAAAAACGTGACTGTTTTGTATCTTTGAATATTATTTACAACAACAACAACAAATAAATTATATAATATATTGCACTACATAAGATATTTTTGAACAGGTATAAGGTTACGTCCATTTACATATTTTCATGTGAAATATTTCGTATATGAGAAATATGTAGCTTTTTTTAGAAAATAATTTATATATAATATTTCTTTGAAGGTTTACCCTTAATTGAATGTACACAATATATGTACATATGTATAACAACAAAAGTAATGTGTTCAGAAGAGGTCTTTATAGACACGTTTAACAAATTTTTTAATTATATTTTAAAACATGAATAAAATAAAACAAAAAAATTGCATGTATGGGAATTTAATTTATTATAGCCAAGAGTTCAAAATATTTTTTTTTTCTTAAAAAACTACTGTGAGGATAATTGTACTTCAAAAAATTTCAATAAATAAATGAATTATCTATCACGATTATAATAATTCAAAATTCAGTTAAATAAATGTATGAATGTGTAAATTTTAACACAATTCATTTTTAAATTTGATTTTTTTTTTTGTTTGTTTGAGGTCAATAAATAAATATCAGGATGTAAAAAATTTTACAATTAATTTGCAAGCAGAAAAAAAAAAGTGTATTTACAATCACGAATTGCAAAACTGTGTCCGTATGTATGAGTACAAAAGAACAGAAACTATTAAAACGTAATGGACACACTACACTACAAAGATAAACTTTGATTATTGTAATTGGTTAATGGTTTATTGATAAACTGGATTAAGGTAGCACAATTTAAATTGAAATAACAGATTTGCGCAGATATTCAATATCTATTTTTATGCAATCTATTAAATTCAATCCGTTTAAGTAGTCAGTGTGCATTTTTCAAAAGCTGGCCTATAGCTAACTAAAGTTCCAAATTATGTATTCTGAAGGTGATTAAGATAACCATAATTTACTATTGTTATTGTGTCGTTACTATAAGAAAATTATCGATGTTTTTTTTTGGAAACTGTATAGAAGCATCAAAAGTCCTATAAACATTATTGTGACCGCGCTATGTTATTACATAATATTTTTATTTGTTTTATTTGAATTTATTATATGCCATATTTAAATTGAATTTTCTGAAAATATATTTCAATTTTATAATTCCTATTTTGGTAATTTTTTATTGGTAAAAAATTATGCAATTGATACATGAACATATGCATATGTATAAACTTTTTAAAAAAGGATATTGTTTAACCCACGCACATTCATTCAATATAAAATGAATCTTAAAAGATGTACAAAATGTTCAAATATAATAAATTTAATTTTTTGTCATTATTATTTTATTTCATTGGTATTTTTGTTTTCTTTTTTTTTTTTTAATTTTTAACTGTAATTTGTATGTATGTATTTTAAAATATTGTAGTGTTATAACCTTGAAAGAAAATAAATGATTTTTAATATATAAAATTTAAGTACATTCATAATATTTTGTTATTTATTTTTTTCTTCTGAAAATATTTACGACAACTTGAATAATACATTTCAATTGATTTATATCTAATACTGAATTAACTGAAAGTAATAAAAAAAAAAAAAAATTTAATTCTGTATATGAAAAATGCATTAACTAACTGTTTACTTTTACTTATTTTTTTTTTTTCTTCTAACACAATTATAGTAAAATAAAAGCATTTTCATAGATTAGATTGAGTGTATTTGTGGAAGAAAAAAAATAAAAAAGTTATAACAATATTTTTCTTTTAAAAAGAGATAAATTTTACGTAATATTTAACAAAAACATAAATCAATCTGATTTAGATACGATTACATTTTATTAAGTATTAAGAAACGTGAAATTGGTACAAAAAAAAAAAAAAACAAAGATTAAAAAATGAAGAAAGAAAACTAACAGGAAAATGTAAAGTAAAGTTCATGTAGGTATTTAATAATACCTAATAAAAAAATAAAAAGAATTCTGTAATAAATTATTTATGAGTAATTTCATGATATGTGAGCAGGTACACGTACAAGTATGTAACTCTATAAAAAAAAAAATTTTTTTTTTTAAATACAATAATAACTTACTTAAGAGTGGTATAAGGTCGTTATGTAGTTTAACAAGAATGAATTTATTATTATTATTAAAAGTTGACATTAGTTCGTATCTTTTTTTTATTATATATATACCTACAGTTATATCTACATACATGTGTATATATGTACTTAAAGTGTGTTTTTTTTTTTACTTTTTTTGATTCTGTATTATGTGAATTATGCCATTTTATTATGATTTAAAATACAATGTGTTTTATAATCACACACAGTATGTGTGTAAATGTATATATACTTATATTGCAAGAAAACAAAGAAGAAAAATAAGATGACTGAAGAAAAAAAAATATATTAATAAAAATATAAGATTTTTTTTTTCTTCATCTGTTGACACTGACCGCCTTTAAAAGATTAAAATATGCCATTTTATTCTTTGATACTTGACACTAACTTCACGTTTGTTTTTCATATTTAATAAGCTTTTTTGATACCTGTATTTACTGAGAAAATTATTGATAATATTTTGATGTTTGTTTTAGTTAACACATAATACATAAATATTTATATTTTACTCCTAATTGAAATAACTTGCATACAAAAATTTAAAATGTAAAATTATTTAAATTGAAGAATTTAATAAAGTTCTTAGACGTCTGATTTAATTTTATTCTTTTGTGTTTTTTTTTTACTATAAAAGATAAATTTAAATTTATGATTGTTTAAAAAGCGCCATTTAAATTGTACAAATTTAAGTAATTACTCAATTTAACAATATATATACACAAGGTGTTATGAAATTTAAATTAAAACAAAAATTTTGGAATTGCTTTTTTCTATTATGAGCCACGGTGTGCACTTTAAGAACATCACTGACTAGTTGAAAAAAATATTGTGCAAATTTTACACAGATTATTATATAGTTCTTCAGAAATTATGCTTGCGAGAGAACTATAAATAGAAAAATTTAACATTTTTTAAGCCTCATATTTAATATTAAATTCTAGAAAAACAAATAAAGCTTTTTTTCCTGAACATCTGAAAATTTATTTTTAATGTACTTTTTTCTTTTGTAGATGAATGCAGCAAATTTTTAAATTCAACGACACTTTGTTTTCTTGTCTATATACAACTAGATTTTCTAACAAAATTCTAGCAAGAATTTTTTAATATGCTTAATTTATAAAATACCCTGTTTATCATAATAGATAAGTACGATCACATAAAAATAAAGTTGGAGTTTTTTTTATAACAATAAAATTGACGAAATTTTTCTCAGGATTATTATATTGAATGTAATCATTTTACGCAAATTAGTAATTATATTTTAATTGGAATTAATTTAAATGAAAAAAAAATAATAATAATTTCTTCATTGAAAAATCATTGAAAAATAGGTTTAAGTACATGTATCTATCATAATAAATTTTAAAAATATATATATTCAAAATTTCTCAGACTTATAAAATCACTTATACATTATTCTGTATAAAACAAAAAATGCTAGCAAAAAAAAAAAAAAGAATCAAAATAAGTAAAATTCACATTCTCATATTAATTTATGAATGAATTAACCAATATCAAAATTACTAATTGCAAATATATCGTGCATTTACTGCATTGAATAAAATATCTTATATTGAACGAAAATTCAACAATTCTGTCATAATTATTATCTTCATCATTAATATTACAATATCAGACGATATGTTGATTAATGTAAATATAAACAATACTGCAAAAATAAAAAAAAAATGAATATCATAATATTAATTCACATTCAAAATTGCGTATTACAAATATCTGCATAATCTAAAATACATACATATATTTATATATATACATACAAAGAAATAAGGTAGATAAATAAATAATAATATATGTAATTATCAATATAACAATAATTCGAACAGGTGAGATACATCGTACACTGTTATTAACTAGAAAAAGTGTTGAATAAATGAACATCGCTACTGTATCTTATAAATGATATTTATACTATTTGTATACTGCATAGTATGTATGTATGTATGTTTATATTGTATGTAGATATGAATTAATATAAATTGAGTTATGTGCAATTAATAATATTGCGGTAAATATGTCTTGACATAGTTTACAAAAAAAAAAAAAATGTGTTCGTGATTTATTTATTTATTAATTTTAATATTTTTTATTGTTTATTTTGTTTTTACATAATTTTCTTTTTCTTTTTTTTTTTCTCTTTATTTTAATAATATGTCAGTTAAATTTTCAATTTCCTTTATATTTTAAAATTCATTAACATGACAAATGAAAAAAAAAATATTGTTTTTGTCAAGAATTTCAGTTGCAATTTTTTTTTTGTTTTTGTTTTTTTGTGTTTAAATGTTTTATTATTTGTTAATAGCAATAAAAGAGCAGACATAATGTACAACAATTTTTGTTCATTTGTATTACGATTACGTGTGAAAAAATATAATTTATCTTTTTTTTCTTTTCTTTTTTTTTGAGATATATTACAAGATATTTCACCTTTCATCTTCGTATTTATTAATATACTTGCATTTTTATGTGTGGTATGTTCCATAAAAATTGCCTAAAAAAATTTATGAAATATGTAATTGTAATAAAAAATTTTATGATTTTAAAAAACTTTTAATGAAATATGTACATATTATGAAATGCGCTTGCCACAATGAAAAGATATCCCTTTACTGCACTTCTGATCAGTACAATATATAATATCAAAGGTCGGCTGTATGCCTTTGATGTGCGTGTACCAATTGAGATTTTTTTTTTTTTTCACTATATGCTAGTCTCAAAATAAATTCCTAAACTAAGTTTTTGTAATTAGAGGCGCTACAGCCCATTCACAGCTTTAGTCTACTTAAGTTAACTTGAATTCCAGAGATCATTTCACATTTAAAAATTTTTTAATTAAAAATCATTTAAAATTCTCGAAAAAGCTTATGCATTTCATAATTCCAGAATTTGGTTTCAAACAATTTAAAATTGCTTTGAGGCTACTAAATGTGAAGGTGTTAATTAAAGATAACTAATCAATTTTTATGGATCATACCTTGTTAAACTATGCATCTAAACATATGCACGTTACACATGTATCATACATATATTTAAAAGCTCATGAAATATAGGTATACATTTTTTTTTTAATTTATCATTTTCAACTGCTGTCTTAATATAGTAATTTTGAATAATTTAAGCAAAAAACAAAAAAAAAAAAAAAACAGATAACAACAACGAAAAGTTAATAAAAGATAAAAGATAAATTAAATTGGAAGTCATAAAATTCGATTACATTTAATGATTTTTAGTAATAAAATTTTATTTTTATGTTTATAAATGTGTAGGTATCATGTATGTAATTTTGAAATGAGTATTAATTGAAAAATCACGATCAAATTTACCATACGTTTATATATTAATCTATATATTATTGTATTTAAAATTAAATAATAATTAAAGGGTTAAAATGTTTACAAAAAAATGTTGTTACTTCATTGATTTTTTAATTACAAAAAAAAAAAAAAATAAAAAATAAAATTCATTGAAATGCTGCTACTGTTTCTCGAATAACTAAAGTAAGCACTTTCAAATTCATTAGATGATTTAAGAGTTATATGTACATATGTAACAGTATCGGATTTTTATTACTTGTAAATTGATGAACATGTGTCGATAGATACGTGCGTTGTAAGTAAAATGTGTGTAAGGTAATTTAAAAATTTGAAAGAATACAACATATGAAATTATTTTTAAAAAAATAATTAAATTAGGACATAAAATGATTTAAGATTAAAATTTCTGAAATAAAACACCCACTATCTTAGTAATAAATTTTATTTAACATGTAATCGCGTGCACTTGATTTCTTCATCGAATCAAATTAAAATGAAAAATAATTTATTATAAATCACCCTGTATAAACAAATAATGTACATAAAGTATAATTTCATTTAATGAAATCATGTTAATTCAAATTGAAGTTGCATTTTAGCAATTAGGAAAATTAGTACTTATGTAACAATGCAAGCACATAAAAGATGCATTTAAAAAACCCACACTTATTATATAAAAATTTGTTGTGTGCATTTGTGTGTTTTGTATAGAAAGAGGTATGGTGTACTTGTATAATTCAAAAATTCAATCATATTCAATTTTTATTACTTTTTCATTCCTTTTTTTTTTTTTTAAATAAAATTTCTATAGTTGTTAAATATGCCGGCGCATACCAGATAAATTGTTTGTTAATGAAGTAATTTTTTGTTAATTATATGCAAAATTCATATAAAATGATTTTATTATTTTATCAAGGTAAATCAAATCTTTATATTTTTTTAATATGTGATATTACGTCAAAACAAAATTTTTAAAAAAAAAATTATATATCATTTCTGAGACAACATAATATGCAATTAGAATAATTTAAATAATTTTTATATCTAAAACATGTGTTTCATTCTTGTTTGGTTTTTTTTATTTTTATTATTATTATAAACAAATAAAAAACTGTACAATTTTTGTTTAACAATTGTTGTTGGTTTTTCATAAAATCGAAAAAAAAAAAAACAAATTTGAAAATTATATAACGAAATATTATTAAGATTTTTATTCGAATTATTAGAATTTTTGTATTCAAAAAAGATTGCATTTTCGAGGTATTCAAGATATTATAATAAAATATTAACTTGAAGATTTCTTAATTCAGTTATTATATGAAAATACCTGTTTTTCTTTTATCGGTAATTTTTTGCCGTTTTTGTTGTTGTTGATTCAGTTTCTTTTTTTTTAAGTTGAAGCTACTTAAAGCGTTCATTGATTGCAAATTCTTTTTATAGTTTTTTTTTTGTTTTTCACAACTTTTTTTGCTTTTTCTTTCAGTTTTGTTTTTGGTTTGATAGTTTGATGTAAGTTCATGGCCTATAAAACTTGTTTATAAATTAAATTTGTAGAAAAAAGAAAATATATATGAATGTATATATACGTACATATATTATTAAAATTTTATGTCATCAAAATTAACTAAATTAAAAATGAATAATGTACAAAAAAAAAAGAGTTAAAATTAAATAACATAACCGGATTTACCAGTTGAATTAAAAAATTACTTTGGGTTTGGGTACTTCCGAATATCATATTTTGTTTGTTTGTGTGTGTGTGTGTGTTTTTTTTGTCTTTGGTTAAATTTTAAAAAGTTTCTTTTTATGATTCTCAAAAATTTTAAATTAGAAAATTGGATATTTAATTTTAATAAGCAAAAAATAAAAATAAAAAAATTAATTTAAAATTTTCCTTTAAATTATGCGTCAATTACTTATTAATTTACTAGCATAACACGTATATACCCTAGTTATAGTTATATTGTTATATTATAATTACCTATCTAATTGAAATCTTAAGATTTGAAAAAATAAAAAAATAAAAAATAGTTTCGCTTATTTAATCGTAGTTTTTTTTTTTCTTCTTCTGTTGCCTTTATTTAAAATTATATAAGATAATTGAAATTGTGTATGCCCATAAAGTACACACATATGTATTATTTGTACGTATATGGTTTTTCTATTATGTTTATTTTTAAATGAATGTTACTAATTTTTTTTTTTTTTTTGTTTCTATTGTGTGATAGTATAATCCACAAACAATATCTGTACTTTTTAAATTGTAAAGAAATTTTGATTTTCAAATACAAAAGAAAAGTGCATTGAACCAATAATTTGCTCATATTTATTTTTATTTAATTTCAATTTTTGATTATTTTTAAATTAATGATGGGTAAAATTTTTCCAATCTATAGTACTTTAAACTTTATACTAAAAAAACATATTTTAAAAAAATTAAAGGATTAAAATTATAAAATTGTTGTGGCAAGTTAAACAAAAACAAAAAATAATAATAATAATAATAATTATCATTTTTATAAATCTTTAAAATATAGTACATGACAGGTTGTTCATATTAAAAGCCTAGAAGCAAAATTAGGTAATAATTTCATATTACATGAACAGAATTAAAATAAAAGTATATTTGAAGTTTATTAAGTAATATAAAATTAAATAAATGCAATTCATTCATTTATTAGAACACCATTAATAAAATTTAATGATAATATTCGTAGACCCACTTTTTAATCTTTATAAGCATATATTGTCAGTCTGATATTGGCCTTAGGGATAGAATTCGTTCGACATTAAAATGATTTTAATGGTGTCAGGATACCTTTCATATGATGTATAGTAATGTTATTTAATTTGTTTTTATGTACAATTTCAAGTAAAATGACAAGAGTGTTGATTTTCTGATTGATTCATTTTAATTTTCTGAAATTTATAACCATAAAAAAAAAAATCAATGAAATCATTTTAATTGTTGTTAAGAATTTATTTAGATGTTTTTTTTTTTTTTTTTGTAATTTCACGTTCTGAATATTTAATTACCCCCCCCCCCCACCGTATTACAACATTCAAATTACTTTCAATTATTATTATTGTTTTTCAATTGAAAGTGATTGGAAATTCACATAATATGTTTAATGAAAAAATCAATTTTTTTTTTTTTTGGTTTCTTAAAAATTGAAGAAAAAAAAAATTAAGACATATTAATTAAATATTTACTTTCTGCAAAATAATTTTTTTTTTGTTTTAAGAAAATTATTTAATTTTTTTTTTTTTAAACATTTTTTAAAAATAAAAATCAGTCGACCGTAGATATGAAAGCATCAAACCAAAATTGGTAGTTACATTACTATTTGAATGTGCTTAAAAATAATTACATATATGATTTTTAAAAGTTTTGTGTATATGTGTGTGTTACAAATTATTTATAAAAAAAATTGAATATATGTGTTTTTATTTTTTACCATATGATCATAGTACAATAAATATATAATCTTTAAGGTAGTTATTTATTTATTGTTTTTTTTCTAAAGCAGATACATAAGTACTTTTGGATTTTATTTCTCTACAGTATATACATTCCAATAAACTAGTTATTCTTTAAAAAAAATATACATATGTATATAAGTATATCTCGTTTTACTAATTCTATAGTACAATACATATCTTAAGATGAATAATCTTCATCTTTAGATATGTGTTTTTTGATATTTTAATGATATCAATTTGAAATTGTATATTATCATGTATATTGTCATTGAATTTTGAACTCATGTACGTTTTGTTTGTACACATGCTTTTCAAACTGTATAATTAATTTGTTAAAAGGTATGTAGTTCATGTTGGTTTAAGAAAAATATTGTCCTTCAAATAATTTCGGTAAAAATTGAGGAGGAAAAAAAAAACTACTTGAAAAAATTACAAATTAAAATGACTAACCTTTTTTTTTTTTTAATGTGTACAAAAGAATTTACTGTTACATTATGAAAATAAAAATGCTATTAATTTTATTACTCAATTATGCCTAATATTTCTGTCTGCTCGATGATTTTTCTTCTCCTTTTCTGATTAACAAATTTGTTAAATTAATGATTATACAAAATTGTTGATTGTTTACTGTTGTTTGTTTAAAATGAAAATTAATAATAATGAAGAAAAAAAAAAAAGTGTTGACATTACGCTGAAAGCAAACTGTTTATTTGTTATAAATTTTCTTCATCAAAATTTTAAATGATTTTTTTTTCCCTGTTTCGCTAAAAAGAAATTTACAATAAAAATTGTTGAATAAAGTAGCGAAAGTACTTTTTGATACAAAAAAAAAAAAGATATAAAAAAATAGATAGATACATATTATGTTTTCACTTTTTTTTTCCAAAAAAGATGTATATTTACTCGTAAGTGTATGTATAGGAAAAAAGTTTTTGATATGAAGCTTTTATTCGATGGAAAATTTACACAAAAAACAAAGATATTTCTTATAGAAATACATAAATATAAAAAAAAAAAAAAGTAAAAAATTTTGAACAAAAAAAAAAAAGAAAAATGACTCGTGTTCATTCATCAAAAGTTAAACTTAGTTAGGTAGATATACATAATTTTGACTTAAAAATGATGGTATTTATCTATTTAACGTAAAAATTTATCTTTAACGGTTTGTTTACCTCTTGTACACATATATATGATGCTTTAGCTGATTTTTATTGTTATTTTTTTTTATCAATTTGTTATTTTTTTTCTTCTTTAATATGTTCATATAGTATAAAAGATACATAATATAACTATTAAATAATATATGCATAGATAGTGCATCTATTATGTTAAATATGCAAATATATAGATAAAAACAAAAACAAAAACAAAAAATCAGCCAGACATAAGAAAATCAGAAAAATGCTGCTGGATAAATATTTTTATTGTGTATATTTACAAATATGGAAGAGAAGAAGATATTTATATAGTAGTTTAACAAAACTAATAGAAATACAGGAAGTTTTCCATATAAGTACATATAGGTGTACAATTATTTGTAACTTTTATTTACCTTATTATACATACATACATGATTACAGTATCAGTGTCAAAATCGATAATTGTTTGTAATACATATAAGCTTGTTTTCAAATTTTCATGAAATATTGCTTATTTTCCTTTTTTTTTTCCAACTTTAAATTATATCACAACATTTTATTAGACAATTAATATTTTTTTTTTCTAATAGGAAAAACTCCATGGTAAAAAATATATAATTTTTGAAAAAACACATAAATATTATTTTATCACCTTGTCTATCATAAAATAATAGATTTATAAAATATTTATTATGAGTAATATTTTGTTTTTTTCGTTCTAGATAAATAATATAATAGGCATATTTTTTTATTAAGTATTTTTGTCAATTCAAGTTCAAGAGAAGGTTATAAAATAATTGTATAAATTTAATTGAAACTTGAGAGACTTGTAACATGATGTATTTATTTATTTATTTTTCCTTTATTGGCAAATAATGTGAAAAATTACATATTTATGTATGTTTCTACAAGTATGTATATACACGTGTTATACGTAATAAAAATGTACATGTACAAATTTTTCTTGTCATTTTCAATTTTTTGTAGTTTTACAATAAAATCTAATTAAGAAAAATTATTGGAAATTTGTAAGGAATTGAAAAGAGAAAAACAAAACATGATTTATTCATGACAATCAAATTCTTTTGAAAAAGTTGATGTTTTTTTTCTCTTGTTTATAATTAAATAATTTTTTGTTGTTGTTGTTGCTTGAAAATTTATATGTTTTGTAATTTTTCATTTACATTAGTTTCTATGAACGTGAATAAGAGTTATTTTTTCTTCAAAAAAAAAAAAAATAAAACCGTAAGAAAAACTTATTACAGGATATCCGGTTAAAAGTACTTGAATACAATAAATATTTTAATTATTTCTATTTATGTGTGGGTGTATAATTTATATGGTAGAAAAGATAAAACTTTTTTATTCTCAATAAGATTTTAATAGTTTTTCATTTGTCTACTGTTTTATTCTTTAAGATTTAAGAGATCTTTAAAAAAACAAATGCAAATTTATGCTGTAAAAATAAAATATGAATATTTCAATTATTTTATACTTTTTTTTTATTTCGATTTAATTTCCTGTTTCTAAGAACTTGTTTTATTTTTTTATTTTCTATCGAAAACGTGTGAATGTTAAAAAAAAGAAAAATAAATTAACAGGATCTGAGGAAGGCAATCTATGTAAGGTATCAAAGAGTATAGTTTTAAATTTAAATTTTAGATTTTATGTATCGTTTTTTATGTGAATCATAATCTAAAAACCCTTTTTTTTGGGTTTTTCTTAGAATGAAAAATTGTCAAGGATTATTGAAAATAGATTTAAAAATTTTTACTTTATATGTATTTCAAAAAAAGGGGGATGGTATTTGGAAAGTAAGTTTATGAAAGCTTAAAAAATTACGCGTTTTAAAAACAATAAATATCTACAGGATATTTTTCAATTTAACTTTTTATTATAACGATTTAAATTATCAATAGAAAATATGAAATAGTCACAAATCAAATATGTGAAGAAGAAAATTCAAATAATTTTCAAGCTAAATGCCTTGAAATTGAATTATATCCTTTCATTCTGAATTATAAATAAATTATTTTGTGTAAGATATTTCAAATATTCACTCAAGATAAATAATCGAAGTGTATGTTCTGAATCAAGAACAAAAAAATCAATTTTTAATTTTAGAAATCAATTTCTTTTTTTTTTTCTCTAATTACTTCTGGATGAATATAATTATTCTGTTGATTAATTTTCTTATCGAAATTTTAAAATTAATTTATGTTAAAAGTAACTAATTATAATATTTGACAATTTAATAGAAAGAAAGATAAAGAAAAATATATACACTATAAATACTCACATATTTCATATTGAACTAATTTTTTTGTGATATATGGAATATGTCACCGAAATAAAAAAATCAAAAAACTATATAATTAAAGCTGATTTTTATATATGTATATGTATATATTTATGTAGAAAATAATTTATTTATTATGATTAATTATAATTGATGTCGTGTGGCAATAAATGTTTCGTCATGCAACACAATTATATGGTACACAATTATTAAAAATTTTCAAAAATGCAACTATTTCACTTATAAATGCGCTTGTTATCTATCATAAGAGGTGTAGTAGATATATGTGTATTTACTTTTTTTTTATACTTTTTTTTTTAAGATTTGTAATACACTTTTATTTCTTTCTACTTTATTTTTTTCCACTTTTTATTTTATTTTTTTAAAATTTTCTTATTAACTTTTCATGAAAAATGATCGTTTTTAGATTTAATACTGAATTACACTATGAAAATGTGCAATTGTGTTTCAATTGCAAAATTTTCAATATATATAAAAACGTTATTAACAGGACTGTTGTACTATTAGCAGCCGCATTAACAAAAACCAAAAAACACACAGAAGCTATAAAAATAAAAATAAAAAATATATTAAAACACACTTCTTTTCTAACACCTGATGATTACTAGCCATATAATTTTATTATATATTTTCAGTAAAAAAAATAAAAAAATAAATAATAACGGTGTAATTTAAAAAAAAAAAACACTCAATGAAATCCTTTTAACCTATCGCCTATCATTGAATTTTTATATTGAATGAACAATTTTTATGTATGTGTAAACACGTCTTATATTGAGAACTAAATCAGAAGAGTTGTTAAAATTTTTGTAATTTTATTTAAAAAAAAAAAAAAAATTTTGTTTTTTGGTGTCAAATAAGATAAAACACGGAAGCTAAATTAAAAATGACTTTATTATGTTAAAGGAGATACTATTTAAACAGAAAAAACAAAAAAACAAACAAAACAAAATAACATAATATAAAATTACAATTGTAGAGCAGAATTTTTATTGCAAGAAAAAAATTTTTATCGCCGCGCGCGTTTTTAGAAAAAAAGATTAAGACAAGTCGAAAGACTTTATAAAAGTGAAGTATAAAAGCTAAATTTTTCAACTAAAGATATTTTGTTGGATATTGTATTTTTACTTTTCTTGAAGAAAAAAAAAAAAGATATTAAAATTTTTTTTTTTTTTGTTCAAAAAATTTTTTTGTTGTATAAAGTCTTTTATTGAATTGAACTTTTTTTTTTTTTTTTACAGTATGGTATGGGGTTTGTTAGTTTGTTTGTTGCACGTTTATCGTTTTTGTTATAAAGCACACTTTTCTTTTTATATATATTTATTATTAATTTTTTTATTTTTCTTATTTATATATATATTTTTTTTTTTTAAATACAATATTATGATTGTTGTATATTTTATAGTACGTTAAGGTTTCGATAGTGAACGCTTAATGACTTCCAGTGGTTTTGGTTTGTTGATTTTATATGGGGGCTAACTCTCTCTTTCATTTCGCTTTTCAACGCATTATAATATATGTGATACAGAGTATTATTTTTTTTTTTTTCAGTATTACTATTATATGAAGTTATAATTCTCATTCATATCGAATTTAAAAACAAAAACAAAAATATGCAACATACTTCTATGTAAAAAAAAAAAAAAAAATTAATTAGTATTGTAATTACAATATACAGGTGAACACAGAAATATATAATATACATACATATAAAGAAAATATTATAAGCAGGCCTTCTACTTGTTATCCGCACGATTTTTTATATAACTTGTTCTTCTTGATGATTATAGTATATAGCTATTAAATCGATTAGTTCTTGATGACAATGTCATTCATATATGTATATGAGATAGATTTTTTACAATAAGAGTAAATTATTGAAAACTAATTACGATAAAAAATACAAAGCATTATTCAAAATTGGCATAATTATTTCTATAGAAAATTATAGTAACATTCACGCATATTTTATATCCTTTATGTTATATGTATATGAAAAAAAATGATTTTTCGCTAAAAATAATATTTTTAATGAATGAAATTCCTAAATAAGTACTAAGGTTCTAACCTCTAAAAAATCTTTATATATTTTTTTTTGTTTTGTTTTTTTTTTTTTCTGAAAATTTTCCATGAAAAAATGATCTATTTAATTTTAACATTTAGTTAATTAATTTAATTTGCAACAATACTTTAATGTCCTTTAAATAAATTTTAAGTCAATACAGGAAAAGTTAATGATAAAAAAAACTACAAATAGAAAAGAAATTTGTATTTGCCAATGATTTAGAATTAAAATTTAAAAAAAAAATAAAAATCTTAATTTGTTGTTGTGATATCTGATTTTCTTAAATAAACTAATTATTTAAAAAAATACTACTTAATAACACACTTAAAAAAATTGAAAGGTTTTTAGCACAAGGTCAAATTACCACCCACTCTTTTAAACAAACAAAAAATTTAAAAATATTTCTATTCACGTTAATTAAAAAAAAAAAATAATTAAAATTAAAAGTGCAGGATATAAATTGATGGACAGTTTAAATTTAAGACAATCATAACGGTGACATAACAAAGTTCTAACAGTTTTAGTGTTAACGGTTTTATGTATTAGAGATGCATTTTAGTGCAAATAAACAGTTTATCTTAATTTGTGAACGATTAGAAAATATTATTTCTATTATGAAGAATAGGTATAGTTTCTACATCAGAATAAATAATTATTGAAGGTGAAACGGTATCACACATGGCCAAAGCTCTCATATTTCTAGATAATTAAAAAATACTTTAAAATTCGGCTTGAAGATCAATTTTTATTCTATTATTCTCAAATAGATATTAGGAATTTTTTTTTTCACTCATTCTCTAACCTACAATTTGTTCTTCATTGAACTTTTTACACTTTTTTGTCCTTGCAAAAAATTTTTTTTTCTTCCAAATTTCAAGATTTTATTTTTCATTGTCAAAAGTTCATAAAATAAAATTTTTAATTATTTTTTTTTTTTAAATCTTGTTTTTTTAATGCTTTTTATTAAATGAAAAACGATGATATCCTTTTACAAAAAATTACGTAGTATTTATATGGACAATGAACCTTTAGAAATCTGTTAATGTATTATATCTGTTTATTTTTTTGTTGTTCCTTTTTACCAATTTTTTTATTATCAACAAAAATTAATCATTAGCCAGTAAAATACATTTTCATGGTACATATATTTTCTATAAATAAAATCAAGGTCACATTTTATTTGACTCATGGGAGAGACCTTTAGCCCTTTTTTTTTTTGTCCTCACTTCGATTTTATTAGCAAGATAAAATATTATAGGTAAAAAATTGTATTGAATTTACATTGAATTCATACTGGTTGGTTTTTCTCACCTCCTTTCTACTTATTTTAACACCTTTCAAATACGTGTATTTCATATTTATCCGTATATATATATAATTATAAATAATTTCATAGTACATATATTATGTATATACATACATACATACATATATTGCCATCAATCCTCTTGGATACTTTTATGTATATATATATTAGTGTTCCATTTATCTGTCCAGATGTTCATTGATTATATTACCTATATAATATTGATTTTATTAATAAGAAGAAGAAAAAAAAAACTTGTATGTTATACAAGTGAAAAGACTAAAAATTAATTCCGATAATAAATGCAATTATTTAAATTGAACCAGAAAGTATGGTCAATTGACCTTGAAAGCTTACTGAGATTGTTTTATATATACTTTTTTTTTTTTTTAATATCTTTTTCTTTATTCCAAGTAAGCATAAAACTTTACCTGGAATACCTGATATAATACCAATCACATGGTGTAACTGGTAAGATACAATTTTTTTTTTTTTTTTAATCTTAAGAAAATAAGAAAATAAAAAAAAATGTTTCTTTTTATTTTTGTTGTTATATTTTTTTTTCTTCTCTCTTTTAAATCAAATTGGACATTTGATTATGATTACGTTACGGATAAATGCAAGTACATTTATTGTTGATGTCCATTTAAGATATTATTATGAGATTTTATTTAAAGATTGGATTATAATATCTTAAAGAAGGCATAATATCTTTAATAATTTTTTATAACACATAACATAAGTTTATTTCTTTTTTTTTTCTATTTTAAATTTTTTTATTTTTTCATATTAGATCCGATATAAAATAATCAGTGTAAGCGGTTGTCAAGTAATTCTCTGATTATGGTATTTGTTGTTGTTGTTGTTTTTTTCTTTTAAATATTGCAGCATGAACAGTATAATTTTTTTTTTTTTTTTCAAAGTAGTCAGTCTCGCGTTTTCCGGATATGGAAATGTCTGACGGCTGAAGGTTTAAAATACACATACATATGTATGTATCATATATAGTATAAACTGGCGTTATAATATGAAAATAGTATATATTCTATCAACATTGTATTTAAATAAGATAAAATTATATATTTAGTAATTTTTGTTTTCTTAAAAAAAAAAAATAAAAAAAAAAATCATACAAAATCATAAATAGCTATTTTCTAAAAGTAATTTGATTGTATATACATGTTTCTTACAATGTATATTTTATGTTAACGTGGTCATTGCAGACATGAAATTGACAATGATAATGCATGTTTTGTCTCTTTATAGCATTATTAAAATATAAAAAACAAGAATTAAAAATGTTTAACAAACTAAAAATAAAATAGAATAAAATAAAAGACAAAGAATTCGTTATAAAATTTGACTATAAAACTCATTGCAATACGTTTTAATTTGCATATAATTTTCATTATTTGGTTTGTTTACTAAAATTATTTTTCACCTATATATTTTTATTTTTTTTTTTATTGTACTTTATTCAGATTTAAATTTAAATAATAATTATATTTATTAACTATAGAAACAATTAAAAGCTAATCAATTCTATTTTAAGTAATATGATTTACTATTTAATCATAAGTAAAATGTAGGTCATTTTAAAAATTAATAAACTGAAAAAAAAAAAAAAATTTAATTTAACAAAAGCGAAAAAAAAAAATTTCATAATCACTTGTACAATAATTATTTTTCAAAATATTATTCAATTAAATATTAATTAATACAAATGGAATAATCGTGTTTTTTTATTTAATTTTTTATTTATTTATTAATATTTATGTTTTTTTTTTGTTTGCATTAGTAATAATCGACTGTGAAATTTTTTTTTTCCTTGTAAAAAAAATTTTTA
The DNA here is from genome assembly GCA_939192795.1 of Bombylius discolor. Taxonomy (NCBI): domain Eukaryota; kingdom Metazoa; phylum Arthropoda; class Insecta; order Diptera; family Bombyliidae; genus Bombylius; species Bombylius discolor. Next base: position 10,989,800 of record OW584241.1, on the reverse strand, counting down.
CTTAAAACAAAATGTGAAGTAAAATGCGTGTAAAAAAAATGAATAATTGAAGATTTCAGTAGAAGAATCAGTTAATTATTGTATAAGGTACGTAAAAATATTTTTTTTTACTTAATTTTAATTAATTCATTTTTTTTTTAAATTTAGTTTATTTAATTTCAGGTAAAACTCTACGCAATTTTACTCTTACCAAGGACAATTTATTTAACCGACGAAATCTTTGTCGATTCATCAGATATTTTACATGTATCATCTAACTAAATTCGAAGTTGTTGTTGTGTGAAAATAGTAAAAATTCAATGTCAAATTTTTGTTTATTTTTTTTTCTATTAAATCCCATATCCCATATCCCATATAAAATAATGCTGAAATTTTCAGATTTAAATATTTTGTTCTACTTTTAAATATCAGGAATAATTCTATGGAAATTCTTAAAGTGATGTTATACGTTTTTTTTTAGTTACAAATTCTGTCCCCTATTGCACCTACTGTTTAAATGTAAATTTTAAATGAATAAGTACTTCCTTATAGTCATTTTGTATTACTCATGTTTTAATTTGAATATTTTGTATTCTTAAATAATATAACCTTAAATTTTCCAACTGTTTTATCTACTTTAATATTTAAATTTCTATTTAAAAAAAACAAAACGTGTTTATTGTGTTCTTAGAACTTTGATGCAAAATAATTCTTTAAAAAGCCGGAAATAGAAAAAAATAATCTCCTTAATTATAATATTAAAATGTTTCTAATAATCATAATTTCCTTGATAAAATCATAATAGAATAAAAACATGTAATTGTGATTTGTGCATCTGTCCTATTTAATTGTACATATATAAATGTCCTTCAATTAAAATAGTAATAACTTTAAAATCACATGCTTTGAGTATATGCGTAGATTAAAAATCTTTTTATTCATAATTTCAACAAATACAAAAAAAAATCGTTAAATTTTATATAAAATAAATTTCAATAAACAATAATTAAACATAATTTCAAATGAATCTTATTTTTTTTTCACAAAATATGCAGTTACATTTTATTACTAAATTCTAATATGTAATGATTAATCAACAATTAAATTTGTTTTTCTGTTTTTTTTTTTTCATGTAATTTATGCAAAATATCTGTAGATATAATATACTCGGAAGTAATTTCAATTAAACATTATTTTAGAATCAATTAAAATTAATATATGTGCATACAATGTGTCATTTAAATATAGAGAAAGAGTGTTTGTTTATTATATCTAATAGATGAATTTTTTTTTTTTTTTTTTAAATAACAGTTATACCTTGAAATTGAAAAAGAAAATTACATGTGTATGTGCATTTACAATATATAATAATAATAATAAAATGTCAAGGATGATTACAGAATAAAATGCAAATAAATAAATAATAATATTCAATTAGTATCATGTGATTGAAGAAGAAGAAAAAAAATAAATACAAATGTAATATAATCAAGTATTGAAATCATTTATAAAGATGTTTCTAAAAATTTATGCATAATGCATCAGAATACATTATAATGCATGATAAACCTTTTTCTTAAAAATAAAAAAACAAGATTTTTTTTCTTGTTATTTTATAAACTAATGTCTTTTTTGTTTTACCTAATAAGGAAAATAATAATATAAGTGTATGCTATTTATTGTTTACTTCTTAATTAAGTTCCGTTAATTTTTTATTCGTTTTCAAACAATTTTTATGCTTCATTTATAGCCCTGTTTATTGTCAATGTTATGACAAAAAAAGGCAATTTTTTTTTTTTGTCTTTTACTTTCTAATAATAATAACAATAATAATTATAGAGGTGTAACAAAAATTTGTAATCATATCCGATTAAATAATAACCTAGAATTTTTTTCTTTTGTTTTATTTATTTTTACCTTTAAATTTTAAATAATTATTCAAGCGAATTTAAAAAACAAAAAAAACAAAATTTTATTGACTTGTAAAAATGTAAATTTTTGTGTATTATCAGATTATCTATGTCTTTTTTTTTTTTTTGGGTACTTAAAAGTTCAAAAATTTTTAACCTTGATTTTTTTTTTGGAAAAATATCCATCACCTTATAAAATTGTAATTGAATATCGGAACATAAACAATTAAAAAGAAAAAAAATTATTATCACAATAACGGATATCATATACATAAGTACTATAGGTACATACGTATGTACATATGTATGATTGTTGCTATGTAAATGTAATCTAAACTTTAAATGATATTCATGGAGATTATTAAAATATAAATTCTTACTTTTTCTTTAAAGTTATTGTTTTTGTTTTTTGGTATGAAAACTTTAACTACTTGAAACAACGAGAATTGTTGTGTTTTTTTTTTTTTTTTTGTTTCTTTAAAACAAATTGATGTCCTTGAATTAATTTTAAAAAAAAAAAACTTCAAAAATTAAATTAAAATGTGACTTTTACCTCATCGTATTGATATATAATTAAATACACATAAAATATACTTTCTGAAACTTCCTCTTGACCGACCTAGAACTTGATCCTTTCACTATATACTACATTTTATATTTATTTAAGGTAAGGTCTGTCAATGTTCAATAAGAAAAAAAAAATAAATAAGAATGCGGTTATCTTGACATTATATAACTGGGATGTATGGCATATACGTTCACCGTATTTGTTGTAAAAAATTAAAAATACTATATACAGCTCATATGTACGAGTATATGCGAATGCGAATTGCGAATGTGTATTTTTGAAACAGAGACATTACTTTTTGGTTCCTAATGACAACATGATACAGCACTAATTTTTTAATTTATCTTGTTAGTTAAATAAATCATTAATCAGTGATACAATATTTCATTAGATTTGAAGTTGTGTGGTTTTTTTTTTTTTTTTTCATTCATTCCAAAAGTAGAAAATTATAAATTAGCTGGTTTTTTATGTGCAAAAACACATGTATGTAATGTGTGTTGTACATAATTGGCAAATTTTTATTTTAATAAGCAAGAATAGATATGTGTTTTGAAAACGCAGTTATTTAATAAATATTGTAATCTATAAATAAAATACATGTATGTATGTATGTACGAGTGCTCATAATAATAACGAAAAATTGGCTGGAATTTTTCACGTTAACGCATTTAAAATATTTTGAATGGATCACAGTAACTAAGATATTTAAGGATCATTCCAAGAAAATTGAATAATTAAATATTTAATGTATTTTAGTTGTTAAGGATTGTTTTAGTACAAGATCTCAAATTGTTTAAGCTGAAAAAACGAGAGACAACTACATACCTATTTTATGCATGTAATCTTCAACTTTTAAAATCTGTACAAGAAAACAAATAAAAAAATCTTAGATATTTAGAAAATGTTACTACACCATAAATTTGTAAAATTTTATTTCTAAAAAATGTTCACTTGATGGAATGACTCTTAATGCATGTACATTTTTTTTTTTAGTTAATATTTCAATTCATATATCTTATGTATACGCAACAGATTTAACGCAACTCTTAAATATATTCAACCACGTTCATGACTCTGACTTTTCCACACATCATGTTAATAACTACTTTTTCGTTGTCATCGGCAGCAAAAAATAATATTAATATGTAATAATAACAGCAACAACAACAACAACAACAATATTGCAACAAAAAATTAAATGACAACATTAAAACAGGTGCGTGTTGACCAGGTGGTTTCAGGTGACTTGATTATAATCTTAAAGCACAAAAAGAGAAAGAAACGAGAAGAAAAAACAAAAAAAAAAAAGTGTGTAGCAAAAGAAAAGTTATGTGTGGTATTAAAAATGATATTATGTATATGGTGGTCGTTGTCGAGGCGGCGGTGAACTTGAATTACATATTATTTTTATTTATACTACATATGTATATATTTTTTTCTCCCGGAATAATACGGTTGCAAGTGCACTGTTACACTGATATTACCGCTATGATCTTGAATTATGAAATTTTGTATAAAGTTTTATCGTCATTAACCTTTAATATGATTCAATTAATTTTTTTTCTTTGTTTATTTATATTTTAATTTAAATTAAAAAAAAAAAAAAAAAAAGTAGCCATGTGAAAATGATTTTTTTGTTTTTTTTGTAAAGCGTTTTTCTATTAATAATGAAAAATTAAATTACCTATATTGTTGCATATTACCATGATACAATAATATCAATCAATAAAAATATCAAATCTATTGGAAGTAATTACATGAAATATTCGATCGATTTCAAGGTTTTTTACTTGAACTTGATTGATAATACATAATAATAATACGGACACGCAATTGAAAATGGCTTTACACTTTATTATATATTTATTAACACAGGTATCTCAGGTAATATAGACACTTATTTTCTTTTTTCTATCACATTGTATTATATCAAAAATGTATGTTTTTTTTTTGTTTTTTTTTCAAATATAATTATGAATTTATTAATTGATGTAATTACAAGATATTTGAAAATTATTTTAAAAAAACAAAAGATGACTGATTCGTCATAAGATTTCGTGACTATTATAATTAAATTAAATTGTCATTAATAAAATACAATAGAAAAAAAAATAAAACTTTATTAATTTAAAATTTTCTATGCTTAAAAAATGCGAAATGATTCATTAATTATTTGATAGGTGACAAAAAATAATACCTATAAAAATTTTTTTAAATGATTTTTAACCTTGAATCACATTTCAAATTTTTTTTTTTTTTTTGTTATTTCAATTAAAATATTGTAAAATTTTAATCAAATATTTGCTAATTCAAATAATTAATGCTTTTTTAAAAAAAAAAAAAAAAAAAGAATTTAAAAAGGAAAAAAAAATATAATTAAATAAATCAACTATAGCAATGTGAAAAAATAAAGAAACAACAATAATAATGTAAATTAACTGACCAATTAACATGATCACGTAGTTTCTTAAAAATTTAAAATGAAAAAAAAAAAAAATACGTATCATACATATAATTACAGTAAGATTATTTTTTTTTCCTCTTAATTTTACATTTTGTAATTTAAACCATATAATAAAATGTTTTTGTCAATTTAATTAAGTCAATATCATTAAAAAAACAAAAAACTACATAATTTATTTTTCACTTTTACTTTAACAGAATTACACTTCAGTGCTTTAATTACATGCATGTAAATGAAAATATTACTTGCAAAATTTATTTTTTAAATGCAATTTATAAGAATTAGGTTTTTGTGACTATTTCACTTTTTAAATTCTTTCAGAAAAAAGCAAAGATATATTTCAAAATATAAAATAATTTGGTTTAATTATAATTTTATCCATAATTTTACACTTATGTATATGTATGTTATGAATAAGTGATTTTTTTAAATTTTATTTCATTTGTAAAATTTCAAAATGAACATAAAATCTATTAAAATCAAATTTCTTCGCTGTATTTTAAAATAATTCTGGTTTAGGCTTAGTATAAAGGATATATTAGAGAATACTGTATGTGATTGGTGCCTCCACTTTGTGGAAGACAAGTTCATACACATGGCACTTGTTTCGATAAATGAGCCCTTTTTTGAAAGTGGTATAAGTACACTCTGTTTTATTTTGAGATACTTAATATTTGTTATTTTAGTTCACATACCAATTTCATAAAACAGATTAATATCTGGTGAAAAATTTATCTATTATAACTAGAGGAAAATTTTTAAAAACTTTTTATAATAATTTCTTAAAAATAAGCAGCTACAAAAATTTTTTTATAAAACAAATTTAACACTTTTTTTTAAAGAAAATAATCTGTATCCTTTTTTCTTCTTTTTTTTTGAACATGGTTTCAAAATTATCGTTTATTCTTTGGTTTTTCATCTTTTTTGGATTCATGAATGATATTGAAGAGAATTTGTTCTCGTTTTGGAATAAAAAAAAGTAACAAGTTTCACTTGTATGTTAAGCTAAAAAAAAAATGATTAATTAATAAGATCCATTTAAAATAATTTGTTTATAATTACAATTAAATTTAATTAATTTAATAATGACTTTTAATTTTATTCTAATTTTTTTTTTCTTCTGTTCTTTTAATCAAGCAATTATTTAAATGTGTATAATTAATATCCACTTGAAATCTTGTTTTGTATTTACCATACCAGAATGTTGTCATTGTAACATCTTCACCTTATATTATGTATGTGTTTATTGTTTTTTTTTTTGTTTTTTGTAAATTATATTACACATAATGAATATACAAATATAGGATAATTATAAATTAGTTAATTATTAATTTGATATCTCGACATGATAAATAAAAATAATTATTCAGGAATTTTTTTTCTTCTTTAAACACTTTTACAAAAAAAAAAAAAAACTTACTTTGTTTTTCAATTAAGATAGAGGACATTAAAAGGACAAACAAGTAATTAATTTCATTTATGGTAACAAAAAAAGAAACAAATTTATAATTAAATTGCTTAAAGGATTTATATTTTTGTTTTGTTTTTGTACATTAAACATTCAATTTATTTTTAATCGACTTGAAAATAAAATTGTATACACAATTACATATATAGGTAGATATTAAAAATTATTAATTAAATTATTTATTAAGTAAATGTTAGGTATTATTAAAAAAAGGAAATATATTCATGTAGAAATATGATGATTCATTAATAAAATTGACAAAAAAAAAAAAAAAAAATTAATTTGTTTAGATATTATGCAGTTCAAAAGATTAAAATAAATAAAGATTTGTTGTATAGTCGAAATAATAGCGTACTTTTTAGTGCCAAAAAGGAAAATTTTCGAAGGTAGATTACTTTGAAGGCAATTCCATGTAACCAGTCAACCGTACAGTATGTTGTTGATCTCGTTGGTAGGTATAATATCATATCATATGTATTTTTATATGTGAAATTAAAAAAAAAAAAAATTAAAAAAAAACATACCATCGACCCGCGCAATCAAATTGTTGCATTGCATTGGTTATTATTATTTTTATTATTACGTATACATATTATGGGTTGTTGCAATTTTAATGCATCGAAACAGCCTTCTATTATAATCGACTTCAGGGTTATCAATATTTAAATATTTAAGTATTTGTAGATATTTTATTTTTAATGTTATGTGTGTGTTCCACATATCTGACTAATATATAGTACGTATATTAATTGCATAATACATATTATTACACATAATACTTAAAAGTTGAATGAAATATTTTTGGCCCCAAATCTTAATATGTCAATATGTGTACAATGTAAATGACATTTAATCAACCTGAAAAGGTAGGGTAAGTTAATTCTCTGTTTTTTGTTTTTCTTTTATATTTTATTTTATTTGAAAATTATCCAAATATTCAAGGTCATCATAATTGAATACACAAAGCTTCATCACAAATCATCTTTAACATAACATGTACGAGTACATACCTATGTTAAGCCAAATGATTAAATGAAGAATTTTATAAAACAAAGAATGAAAGGAGGAGGATAAGTAGGAGGTAGGTAGGAGGAGGTAATGTGAAGTAAACAATAAATGAAGACATTTATACCACCTTTGAACATTATTTAATATCTACTTGTTTTATTTTACCAACAATTGTTTGATAAATTAAAAACTAGATTACATATGTATTATGTGTATTTGAAATAATAATACTCAGGTCAATAGATATTTCATATTTATATATGTAAGTATCTAATAATATGCGTTTTTATGTGACCATTCCACTTGAGAGGTGGCCAAGCATTAACTAGGAACAAGGTAGTCACGTAGGCCGATTTCATCGAGATTATACACCTGAATATATGTATATATTCGTATAATAGATAATGTATAAAAAAAACTACTCATAGTTTGGCATAAGATTTCGCAAAACTATGCGCTGTAAATTCTACACCATATTTTATATTGACCATTTAAAACTCTCTATAGTATCTTTAATAACTCCTAAGAAAAAAAAAATTAAATCTATTGAAATTAGAAAAAAAAAAAAAAGAAACAAAAACATGGTATGTATAATATGTTCTCTAATATCTTCAACGAATATGAAAATTAAACGAAACTTTGTGAGGGCGATTAATGTGTGTTAATAGAAGGACAAATGCTTTACAAGAGACTAGAGAGTAATAATAAAGTCTGCAAAATGTTTTTGTTTTGTTTGGTGTTTTTTTTTTAAATTTTGTTTTTTTTTTCATCAAGTAAATTTATTCATGTAATTGAGAATTTGTGGCATACCACAAACTTGATTCATTTTAAATTGAAAATTTCATATATACATAAGTATATACATATGTATGTACATATGTATGTATGTATTTAGGAAGTGAAGTGTATGCAGAGTTGTTGAACATTTGTTTAAATTTGCTTCAAAAAGTTAATTACACTTTTTTATTTCATAAATACCATAAATTGTTATTATAATTATTATTAGCATTGTTTTTTTTTATTGTGTTTTTGTTTTCTAAGAATAACAGGTATTATTAATTTATGATTATTTTTACAAATTATTATTAATGTTATTTGAATTTGTTGAGATCATAATTTTAGAAGTATAAAAAAAAAAAGAAAGGCAAAAAATCTTATGTAGAAGTGCACGAAATCATTTGAAATTTTTATTTATGTTATTAAAAAATAAAAGTAATTTTTTTCTCTGTATTTTGACATGATATCATGTCTAGACATTTTAGGTGTATTAGGAGGATTCGATTGCATATAATAAGAGATTACTTATTTAAAAAATTAATTATTCTTACAATAACAATTGCATATAGAGTTGTAAAACTTAAAAAGATATTCTAGGAATCTTTATTATGAAAATATCCGAAAATTTGATAAATTGTTAACCTAATTGTAAAATAAATAAATAAATAATTTGATAAAATCTGTTAATTTGCAAGTCTGTTTTAAAACGAGGATAAAGCATATTTTTAGCGAAGAATTCTTATTATTCTTATACTTTTATCTATAATGTATGCTGAATAAATTTTGACCTCTTTTATTAATAGTTAAAGAAACATTGATTATTAGGAAATTATATGAAAAAACGTGTATTCTTGGATCACATGCATGGTGGAAAAAAGGATAAAATATGAAAATTTAAAAGCATTAGCTCATTTTTTTTTCAAGATAATAGCTATTTCGTAATTTACAAGGATTTTACTTATAAATACAAACTTAACTTTGAATAAGGCTTCAAATCTTATAACTTTTCATAAAAAAGTGTTTTTTCTTCCTAATGAAAATTAAATGTGGTTTTTCCTTTCCTTAACATAAATTTTTTTATAATCTTACAATTTCAGAAATTTCAAAAGAATGAACTTCAAACCAGATAAAACTTAAAATATAAAAATGTGTAAAATCTGTGAAAAGAAAATTTTTTAATTATCCTTTTCGTCCTTTTTATCCCGAAATTAAAAAAACATCCTATTAGTCTCTGTCTCTTCTCAATTCTCTTTATCATGACAAGTTGTGCTTTTAATGAAAATAAAACATTCCTGAATCTTGAAATATGTAGTTACAAAAAAAAAAAAAAAACAAATTTATATGAAAATGGTTTACAAGAAAAAGAAATTTTAATTATAATTATCTATACAATTTTCATTACAATAAAGTTTTTTTTTTTTTCAAATTTCCAATAAAACACTTTAAATACTGTAAAAATTAAAAATTGACTAACAGATAGAGTTTGTATTCATATTATTATATGAATGAATGTGGTAAAGCTTTTAATAATTGTATAAAAAGCTTTAGTTCAAATTAAAACCAAGAAAATACGAGTAAAATTTTATTTTTATTTCAACCATTTTCAAAGAAAACCCAACAGATATAAAAATTTTCCATTGAAAAGCACAATCAAGTTTGAGAAAAAGTGGTTCTTAAAATTTTTCAGCTACCATGAAAAAAATTATAATGAAATCTTATTGTAAAAGTAGCGAAAAAGTACGCAGATGCAAATTTTATGTTTTTATTTTGTTTTTTAATATTTTACCAACGTAGGAGGAAAAAAAAGGAGTAATAATAATGATAACTTCACAATATTTAGTTGATAATTTTCTGATGTGCTGAAAAGACCAATTTCCATTTTCTTTGTTTGTTTCATCAATTTGTCATTTTTTCAACAAGTGTCGTGATTATATCAAATTTTCCTAATATGTTTTGAGTTTTATTTAAATGGAGGAGCAACCAAATCTTTTTGCTGAATAACAGCTTTTTAACATTTTCACTATAAAACACATTAACTTTTCATTAAATTGTTTTATTTGAGAAAAAGATAAAGTTCTTCCGTATACATATTCCTTTGAGTAAAATTTTATTTATTTTCATTTAATTATTTATAAAATTTTCACCGGAAAACAATTAAAATCTCTTTTGAATATTATCCTTTGAAAAGTTTTCAATTACTAGTAAATTTCGTATAATAAAATGAGGTGTAAATTACACCGTATTATGTTTAATATCAAATAATAACACTTCAGTTATTTATAATAATATGTACATACATACATATTTATGTATGTTGATAATTTTCTCTGTATATGTATATAATATGAATATTATTTCCTAATCCTTTATATTCTGAATTTTTTAAAATGCCTAAAGTATGTATAATTTTACACTTAACATGGTAATTCTCTAGATTTCAAAGTTGTAATTGATAACAATAAAATATGTACTATATAAACACCTACGTATATGTTGCTGAACAAAGAGGAATTTATAAAATAAGGAAGGAGTTTTGAATTTCAATACATGTCATCAATTTGAAAAGCATCAAATAAAAATAAATTCAACATTGAATTAATGTGATTTCTTTTTAATTCATGTCTTTTCTTATTTCGTATTTTTTTTTTCCTTTTTTTTTTGAATTTAAAAATGTAATTTATATACGATACAAAAAAAAAAAATTCAAAAATGAAAAGAAAAAAAGAATTATCAATGTGTCAAAATCACAATAGCATAAGATGAAGAATTTAAATCCGACAGTAATTTTTTTAAATCAGTCAAATATAATTCAAAAGGAAAGGAAAATTGGGAGGAATGTCAATGCTGAAATTTAAAAAGTGGCGACATTAGAGATTTTTTTAGAATTTTTTATTTTTATTTTTAAAGCGTCTTACAATAAAAAACTCCAGTAAGATTATTTTATTTATTAAAATTCATTTTGCATTATTTGAGTTCTATTTTTTTTTTTTTTTAAATATCACCACATCTTGTTTTTCAATTTCTTAATTAAAAAATTTGGTAATATGATGTTAATTCAAACAAAAGATATTTTTTAATTCAAATACATAGAAAATTAATATGTAGACGAGAATATTTCATAGATTATATTAACATGTTTGCTTCCAAAATCTTCAGGCTAAGCATTTACTCTGTGCACTATGTTTAGAAAACTACTATATGTTAATTGTTATCGTAAATTGAAAAAAATATATTTGTGATACATTTGTAACGTTGAGCTCTGGTAAGAAAATTGGGGTGTCACATACATATGTATGTATATATGTGTATAACATTGGTAGCGAACGTGTTAAATATTTTTTTGTTCATCTTTTATTTCGATTAGACATAACGTATTATTAAAACATCATTAATTTATTTTGTCAAACATTCAAACTTTGTTGTTGTTGTTGTTGTTATTGATACGAGTAAAGGAAATTATTAAGTAAAATCAATCGAAAATGCTTTTATCTACTTATACCATCAACAATCCAACTTAATTTTGTTTCGATTTTTTTTTTTTTTTGTCAAAATAAATATTTAATTTGATGATTTATATTTTCTAGTGGATATCTAGTTTCAAAAATGGCCCAAATATTAATAAGCTTTTCATAAATATTAGTAATCGATAATTCTTCAATTCTTTCACTTTTTAAAATTGTTTTCACAGCAAAAAAAAAAACAAAAAACATTAGAGCTTCTTTATCGTGTTTTTAAAAGAAAATGGGCTAATTCTTTATTACTGATATTCTGATAGGTTCTTAGATGTTCAATATGCTTTTATTATTCAACAAATATTTTTTTCTTTTAATTTTTAATTTTTTCTATTCAAAAATTCTAAATAGTTCAATTGATAATTACGTATATTAAATAAATTGATTCAATAATGATTTCTTATGATAATATTTATCTTTCAAGAATAAATATAATTAGAATTCGACAAAACCTTATAAAATAAATTCTAGAATTTCATTTAGGGTAAGATAAACAGCAATCGGAACCCTATATTATTGTTTCAAATGCCATTTGAGAAGATCAAAATTTTCGATATGAAAAGATAAAATTAAATATTCTTATATAGGTATATGTATTTTTCAATTATATCAATACAAAATTTTTAGTGAACGATACAGCTTAAAATTAGTTATCGGTGTAAAGCTGATGACTAGCTTTGAAGAAAAAGAAAAAGAAGTTCTAATTTAATTGTTTAGTTTTGAAAAATCTTAGCTTATAGTTTAATTTTCAAGAACTGCTGATAATTGTTTATAGATTGCTAACAACTGAATACTTTACCTTATTTATTTTAAAATTAATCTGTAAGTTATATATTAACTATTATATAAAGATTGATAAACGTCTTTAAATTGATAACCACTTTAAAATGAAATATGTCTCAATAATATGTTTCCTTTATTAATTAAAGTATATTTCAGTAATGTTGATTTGATATGTGTATCTGAGATTTTAATTATCAACATGATAGATAATATTACTTATGCATTTCAAAATAATTTGATATAAGAGAAAACCAGAAAAGGATAATGATGATATTGTAAATTTTTAAATGATATATTCACATATACATATAAAACATATACGAGTACATAAAATCTTTAATGATAAATGTAATAATTACATTCTACTATTATATTAAAAAACATGTGTATGGATTTTATTTTCATATAGTTTCAAATTGTGGTTATAAGAAACAACTCTTACATTCATAACTCATTATCTCTCATATGATACTACATACATATATATGTAAGTATGTATTTGCTTTTATAGAAACAATAATAACCTATTTCAGAAGAACAATTCTGTATAATACAATTTTATGTATATGTATTGTAATGTATATATAATTTTGATTTTGTAAAATGATGAAAGCATACAAATTTTGCTATTTATTGTAATTTATTCGTATATTATATTGATATTGTGTTATACATGAGATGAAAATGGTTGATGTGAGATATTTGTAACAAAATTTTGCTAAAGTTAACTGTAACTTAAAAAATAATTTGTGGTTACGATATACATATGTATATACATATATATATATTTTTTTTTTTGGTTTTTTCTATGATATGATGGAACTTAAAAACAAAAGATACAGTTTTGTATTATTTTCGGTCATAGATTAAATTTAGTATATAATGTACAAAAAGATACATAAAACTAAACTAGAAATTGAATAGAAAATTTAATAACTTAATAAATGTAAACAGGTCGTTTATTTTTTTCAATACTCTTTATAAAAATACTTTTTTTTTGTCGTTTTCTTTTACTAGCTACAATTAATTATTAACACATACTTGTTGAAAAAATATATATTTCCTAGAACAAATCCACTTTAACTCATTAAAGCTTCTTTGTGACTGATGACACGGAATTTAACACTTCTCATCTAAAAAAAAAAATATAACTTGCCCGAAGGACAAGACAAATTATCTATCTATCTATCTATTTATTATTCTTTATACAGATAAGTCCAGAATGAAAATTTAACCAACAATCTAATCCTAATCCAACATAAAATTTATCTACAACATTTACAAATATCAAATTTACGCAATTTTAACAGTAACAAAAAAAAAGTAATATATAAATTTTGTTTACATAAATAAAATTACATTTCAAATGAAAAGAAAATTAAAACTTTTTCTTATAAACCACACAAAAAATAAATAGGTAAAGTTTTTTGTGTGTGAAAGTTCTAAAAATATAAATAATTCAAATTTGAATGTTAATTTTCTCGAAGGATTTCAAAAACAAACATTTTATTATTAAAAATAAAAGTATATTGTGTTGATTTTATAATGAAACAAAAAATCTAAAAAAATAAAAAAAAAAGAAGAAATAGGAAAATTCGTATTTATAGAAGTCAAAAGTCACGTATTTTAGAATAAAAAATTTGTACTATATTCAAACGAATTTAATTTGAATAAGAGATACTTTAAAAATCTTTATAAAATTACAATGAAAAATCAAAATTCTTGTAATTGTCACAATTTAAATAAAACATTTTTAGAATTTTGAATTAATAAAGGAATAAATTATGAATTGTAAAACCGTACATCTAAATCTTTTTCCCTATTTCGTGAAATATAATGTTTCACTTTAGAAGAAGTTAATTTTGATTATTTTAACCTTGTTTTCGATATTAATGTTCCCAATGGGGGTTTTTTTTTTTTCAAATAAAAATTAATAATACACAAAAGATGTTTTTTAACGTTTTGGGAATTGTATTGTAAAATTTTAATTAATTGATTTTTTTAATATAATCCGTATCTACTTGTATGCATCAGGACGAAAAGAGTTTTTTAGGCAATTTAAATAAAAATCTTTTGGAGTTTATTCTATCCACATGAACTATATTTTGTTTTTTGTCACTTGAGCTTTGAAATTGGAGGTATTTTCAATCCTGGGAACAGATGTTAGTTGCTGGATTCAAAATCCCCGAAGCCTGAACAATCCTTGCAAACGATGAATTAAATTCCAAGTGTTTCAACACCTGTTCATAAAAAGAAAATAATAAGTCTTTGAAAATTTTCATCGACTTCAATGGTTACAAATTTTGGAAATAAGAATATATTTTTTATATATTTACTGGCCAAACAAATCGTTGGAAAAGTCTGTCAGAATGTCTATGCGTGAATATTTTTTATTATTTTATTCCTGCATTATATTCAACTAAATCGCAATTCGTAAAACTTTCGAAACATCCTCTCACAATATTAATATAGCACATAATTTAGTTAGAAATTTTTAATCTTTGTTATAGTTTTATTTTCTATGTAGGTTAGTTATTTTCTAACAAAAATGTGTTTAATATAAATTCTGTCACCATATTGCAGACAAAAGGAAAAATCCTTATTGTACTTTATTATTAAACTTTTTTTTTCCATAACAAAGAGTTCATGTAGCGGAATATCCTTCTGATAGTTATATTTTTTTAAATGCTTGAAACATTATCTGTAAATGACATTACCTTTATGAAACTTTAAACGCATTTTTTCATGAAATTGCATCAAAAACAGTTTTTTTTTCTTCCTTCCTTTGTTAAATTTGATTTCATTTTTTTGAACAAAATTTTTATTTAAAAAAAAGTGGAAAGAAGATATGCGAAATAAAATAGTATGAAAATTTGTAAAGAGTAGATATTTAATGATACATACTTGGAATGTTTAAAAACAGTTATTTCTATTTATTAATTTTTACTATAAATTTTCAAATTAAATAATCGTTGATTGAATCACTGGAAAATCTAAGTACTTGTTTGAAGAATATTTAAAAAAGGATTTTATGAAGTATAATGCGTATTAACCGTTGAAAGGTTCTGTCAATCATTATTGTAACAGAAAGGGTGAATATGTGTTAAAAGAATTTTTCTTCTTAAATACTTAAATGTAATATTCAATACATTATCTTGCATTAATGCTAATCATACAAGCCAGTACCTTTCAAAGTTTAAATTTAATATTATACCATAAAATTACTAACATTAACAAACAATTGCAACACTCACTTTAACATTTTATTATAAGTATAACGCATCCTCTTTTAATAATTTCCACACAACTCTTTTTTTTTTTTTTGTATATAATATAAATTTATGAAGTTATCAATATAACAGATATTTGATTTTATTCAATTTTTTTTTTTGTAAAAACAATTTCAGTATTTAACCGGCTACAAAAAAGTAGGATGTTTTTCTATCTGAGTTTAGGTAAATTAAATTTTTTATTGTTTGTTCTTTCATTTTGAATTTATTCACTTTTTGAGTTTTGAATTAATACTCATAGACAGACTGACATTTCAATATAATTTTTACTAATTAATATCTGATACACGTTTGTATTCTTGTACACAAAAAAAAAAAAAAAAACAGAAAAGAAAAAATAATCGTTGTGTAATTTAATTTCAATTCATCACCCATATTCATAAAAAAAAAAAAAATCCTGTCAATAACCGAAAATGAAAAAATATCAAAAAAACTTTTTTTTTTTACTCAATTTGAAATTTCATATAATCATGTCAGTTGTCTCAGTCAATTACATAAATACGGGTACTTGTAGAACTTTTTTTATTTTGACTTTAGTCTATTCACAAGGAAAACGTGTTATATATAATATATTATAAACTTATCCGTTTAATGTTTCAGAATATCTACTTATATACATATTTATAAAAATGTGTGTATGTAAATTCAAATATTAGATCAAAAATACTTAAATATTCTATATGCAAATTCTATAATGGTTTTGTATGTTTTATTAAAATTTTATATAATTTTCGAAAACCAACAAATAAATTCTCTTTAGAATTATTTTGTTTATAAATGTTAGTAAATGATATTTTATTTATATCTATACGAGTATCTTTAATTTGTTCCTTTTTGAGGTTTTCATTTTGTTCAAAATTTTATTATACGACCTGCATATAAAATAGAGATTTTCATGTTATATCGATTTAATAAAATTTTTTTTTAGGAAAATTTTAAAATTAAAGTGAAATATTTTAAAATAAAAGATACATTTTTTAAATTTAAATTTGATCATAACAAATTATTACAATGCAATGTTTATTTTATTTTATCAAAACAGAATTTTGAAATCAATTCACATGAAGTTAACTTTAAAGTTACTATATTAATATGATTTTGAAATAGTCGATAGAATTTAATCCTTTAAAATTTGTAGTTTTTTGATTTCAAAATAATTTTGATGCCATTGTTGTAACATTTTTTTGTTCAATCACTCTTTACCTGTGGAGGTTTACTATATGTATATATGTATTACAAAAGGACACCGTCAAATTAAACAATTTTACTTTGTAAAATTAATTTTTTTTTTATTTATATTTTTGATTGTTTCGTAAAGTTTTAACTAAAAAATACACTTTTATTCTTTAAAAATTTGGAACTTACTTTTGTCATTGTATGTGTACATTTGTATAGAACTAAAATGTATATCATAAAATTGTACTAGAATGTTTATTTAAAAAAAAAAACAAAGAAAAATAGAGAAAAAAAAATTATCATGCCAAAAATAAAAATTAGAAAATTTGCATTGCAATATTTTACACAAAAATAAAAAAAAAACATCTTTTCTCGGAAGTGATGTTGTAGTACAAATCCAATCTAAACATTCTAATGTATATTCAAACGTCTATATCAACGGGGAAATTGAAAGACATTCATTTTGAAAAACAAAAAACTAAAGGAAAAAAAGTTTATTAAAATTGATTTGGATTCATTCCTTCGGCTATGTTCCTAGTTACCTTTATCGTATAAGAATTTTAAAATCACAGAATTGATGTCAAGTGAATGCAATAAATCATTTCTAGTACTTATATACATACTGCTTTTTTTTTTTTTTTAGTTTAAAGATGCCTTCTACACTTAAAACGAATGATATTTTATCTATAAATGTCACAATGTCAGTGAAGAGGGAGAGAGAACAAAAAAAAAAAAAAAATAACATGATAAAGTTATCACCGTCTCCATCAGAACAGACTTTAATTGGAAATGTGACAAGAAATTTACTAACACATGTCTGTTATTTTTGAAATACATAGTTTGAAAATTTTTCAATTTGTCCACAGAAAAAATTCTAATTATGTTCTAGTTGATTCTAGTGAAAATTTTCATCTAAACTTGAATGAATTTTCCTGTACGATTATTTTTTTTTACTGGAATTTTTATTTTTCAAATTAAAATATTATTAAGAATATAAATTTCAAATACCTTTTTTTTAGATAACAGAGGTATATTATGAAAATTGCTAGAATGAAGTTAATAGAAAAATTCTATTTTAATTTATAATTTTATTTAAAAAAAAAAAAGTCTACTTTTTTTTTACCACTTTCACTCAAATATTTGATTATAGATACATTTTTTATTGTTGTTGTTACTGAACTGCATGAAAATGAATTATTCATGAAAATTGATCGAAAAAATATATAAATTTATATATAAAAAAAAAATCTTTATTATTTATTTTTCTTTTTTTTTTTTTTTCATTTAAAATTTAACGCACGTTCTTGTTAATCCAGAAAGGATGAAAAATTCTAACTTATAATTTTTTTTTAAACAACAAAAGTTATATTTGTGATGTCCTTTTTATTTTCTTTGCTTTTTTTTTTTTTAATGCTTACGTTGGCATAAATTGAGACTTATTACTCTTGAAAGTTTATCGAATATTTCAAGGATTTTATAAGTCGTTTTGTTCATGAATAAAATTTTAATTTTAAAATACGTAATGAAGTGTTCCTTTTTGTTTTCTTTGTTTTTAATTGAAAAAAAAAAAATTATTTATTTAAATTGTTTTCTTATGAAGCAAAAGAATATTTTTTGTACTATCAACAAATAATTAGCTATATTTGTAATAATTATAATTTTCTTAATACTTAACACAAATTAAATGAATAAGTATACTTTTAAAAATAACGACTAAAAATTGAAAGTACATATCTATATTAGTGCACATGAAAAGTGGGTTAAAAATTTACTTATATATTTTAACCCACACTTTTTTATTTTTTATTTTTGATTTATATTTGTCTAGAAAAATTTCTACAGGTTATGATTTTATGTAATTTAAAGAACTTTAAATTCAACAAATAACCAAAATACAATAATTATTATATTTTCGTGGCTGTCTTAAGAAATTTCTATAACTTTTGTATGTGTGTATGTGTGTATGTATGTATTTAAAGCCATAAAATATTTTATAAAACAAAATTGAAAACTGTAAAGTATGTTAAATTAATAAAACAAAGTTTATTTTGAAAATTATTTTATGTGTATAAATTATTCTATTGAAAATTAAAATAAAGTTTTTATATATGTATAAAATATAAAAGTAATTTATAAAATATTTCTTATAAGTTTTTATGTTGTAATTTTATTTGGTTTAGTTCTATATAATTTTGTTGTGCTATAGATACTTTGGGAATTAAAGATAAATTAATGAATTCTTTTAAAATGTGTAAGATTAAACTGAAAAAAATGGGATACGATTTTATTATTTGAAAAACGGTTTTTTTTTTTTTTTTTATAATTAAGTTTTAAAAATTAGATAATTTTTAATATATAAAAAATTCTTTGTGAGAACAAAAATTGTTTTTTTTTATTTTAATTTTAATAAATCAAAATAATTTAAATTACCAAAGTAATAAATCTTTATACTCTAAGGGTATTAAATTTCAACTTATAAAATGTTTGCATGTACATACATACTTACATAAAATTTTCTATAAAAATTCAAAAAAGAATATTAAATTTCTCTAGTGAACTCATAGTAAATAAAATTTATACATTTGTAGTATAGTATAAAAAAGCATAATTTTTTTCAAGTGTAAAAATATCAAATTTAAAAAGGGAAAGTTTCTTATAAAAGTAAAATAAATTATTTTAGAAATCTTAAAAATTTATCTTTTTTATATTGAAAATATTTCTTTTTTATTAGATTTTGTAATTTAAAAAAAAAAAATGTTTTTTTTTTCTCTCATTTGAATAAATTAAAAAAAGAAAGTATTTCAAAAATGAAATTTCAAAAGAAAATGCTTTTTATTTTTTTTTCTTCTTCTCTTATTAGATAATATTCTTAATTGCTTGAGCTTACAACAGGTACACTTTATAACTTTTTAAATAATTTACAATGTTGAAAAAAAAAAATAAATAAAATGAATTTTACAAAATTTATCGTCACACTAACACGAAGAAAACATAAAGTTTATCATTCGTTTTTTTTATAACTTTCTTAATGACTTCCTTTCAATTGTAGTAATTTCCTTCTATCGATCGAGGTAAATTTTTTTTTTAAAGAAAGGTACAATGTTTTTTTTTTTGAAACTTTGAATATTTTTTTTTTAGGATTCAAATTACCAATACAATTCCTTTTAAATTTATTTATTAAAAAAATAAAAGTGTATTTGATACAAGAAATGATAAGCTATACAACGATAAATAGATAGAACGAAACGAAATAAAAAATTTAAAAATATATGTATATATAAAAGAAACTAAAAACCCTAAGGATAAAGGACTTTTTGTTTTTAACAAAAAAGTTCTTTTTTTTCCACAGATTAAAAAATTCCTTCCTTTTAAAAATATTCTTATAGTCTCACCTCACCAATATAAATATTTAATGTTGCAACAATGGCACATTAATATAAGTATCTGTTCAAGTGCTTTTATTTCTTTACTTTTAGTATTTTTTCTTTCTAAAAGATGATAAAATTAAACAGAAAAAAACATACATACGTAAAAACTATTTACTTTTACAGTATTGTTATTCATTTTTAAAATAAATTACCACAACAGGTAGTTGTTTACTGAAACATTTTTAGAATTTATATTGAAAGTTCCTCAAATATTTTGTATTATTTAAAGTTAGAAACTTTTATGAATTTAAACAATTAAATGACCAACAATTTGACATTAAAAAAATAATGAAATTTATTTAGTCATTCGATTTATGCATAAGATTGTAACTGTATACAATTTTGTGGAATATTTTCTTTTAATTTTTTTTTTTCATTTTTCATTTTTAATATTTCTTGTAAAAAATATCTTTATTATTATTATTATTATTATTATTTTTTTTTTTTTTGAATTATTTAATCATATGAAAATACAATAATTCATTTAAATATTTCCCTTTGGAATAATAAAGGTTACAACTTTAAGATACTTAATAATACTAAATTAACACAAGAATATAAAACAGAGAAAATTTTATTCTATATCTATGATATAATTTTGAATTTTCAATTATTTATTCGGTGTATCGTTAGTAACAAGATATGTAGAAAAAAAAAGGAAAAATATGTTTAAAAAAAAAACAAAAAAATTTTTGACACTTAACGGGTGTTTTTTTTTAATGTATAAATCAAAATATTGCATTAGAAATACTTATGATGTAAGTAATTCATAATGAAAAATAATGGAACATATACATACATTAAAAGTGAAAATATTTTTCATTTACTTTTAGATTTTCTAATCTTAATGTTATTTATTTAAATATTTACATACACATGTACGTATACACTTTTTTAATTTTAGTTAATAATAATGAAATATGAAATACCATTCAAAAAAATCATTTTATTGTATCTATAAACAAAATAAAACTGTGATTAAAATTTCATTTCTTATCTAATTTTGACAAAATATTTATCCGAAGATAAAACAATTTTTTTAGCATTAAAAAAACGTGCGTAATTTCTGCAAAAAATAATAATGGAATTTTATAACCATTCTTTAAAGTATAAAAGATCAAAAATTTCACAAAATAGAATTATTCAGTTTGTATAGTTTTAAAAAAGTATATTTGATAGACGTTTACATAAGCAAATTGAACAAAATGAATTTCTCGAACGTTTTCTTGATTTTTGCAATGGTTCTTGGTGCAGCTCGTAAGTTTTAAAATTTAAAACAAAAAAAAAAAGAAACTGTTAATTATTTAATCACTTAATTAATAATTTTGTTGAAAAATAGGTTCAGCACCCGTTGAAGGCGAATCAAAAAGATTTTTGTGCTCGATGGTATCTAGTGTGCCCTTTGGTTGCAATATTTATTGTACATTGAGTTCTCTAACTGGTCTGTCTTGTGATCTGACTAATTGTTTATGTAATAGAAGATCACTATTAGTATCTAATTTACCATCTTTGCCGGTACTTCAAAATCTTTCAAATTTATTAGCCCTTCCAGCTAATGAGCCAAAATCTTCAAGTTGCGATTTACGAGGAAAATTAATTTGTAAAACAGTTTGTTCATCACTTTTATATAATGGTGGATCAACTTGCACTGATGAAGGTTGCTTCTGTAATGGAACATCACTTATTTCACCTCCTCCACCAAACAGTTTTACTTGTGATAAAGCATGCGAAGGAGTATGTGAATTACTTACATTAAATACTGGAAAATGTATTGAAAAAAGGTGTGTTTGTTCACGATTATAAAACTTATATCAACTAGCGCTTTTTATAAAATGAAGGTATGTGTTAACACAGGATTTAAAAAAAAAAAAGACTTGAAAAAATAAATAAAATTATTTGAATTATTTAAAACCGATTCTCATTTTTTTGTGTTATTTTCTATAAATTTAGGCCCATATTTTCACATATATAGGTACACGTAATAATAGTATCAATTATGTGTAATCGTCGTTTGAGACCAATATGGAACTAATGATTTTTTTTTTAGAGAAATTTTTTGTACTGTCAAATAGTAAAACATAAGAAAAGAAAAATATTTAGAAAGTGAAATTATCGTATTATGTCTTTCAATCACTATTTATGATAATTACAAAAATTTTGAAATGCTTCCAAAAAATCCCTAAACAAAAAATTAATAATGATAGAATTTCAGAAACAATATAAGACAATAATCAACAGGCATTTATGAGTATATTTTAAAACAGCAAGAATATTTCGTATGTCCTTTTGAACTTAAATTCCTATGGAAAATAATATTTTAGTTATGCACAGCATATTTTCTGCATAAATTTAATGTTTTTTTTTTTATATATATATTAAAGCTTACTTCCCAGTTTCATATTCACTTATTGAAATTTCATCTTTTTAGATTCGAAAATATTATAGGATTAAATTGACGTAGATACATTTATAATAGGTATATATCTAAAGTAATTGTAGGTATACTTACTCAATGTGTTTTCAATTTACAACTAACAACTAATGACAACACTTTTATCAAAATTAAAAATTTTCTATAACTTAATATTTTGTGGAAATTCATTCCACAAAATCGATACATTTAGGGGAAAAGTTTGTTAGCAAACACAGATATTCAAAATAAATTTCAATAAAATTTGTTAGTCATAATTTTCGCTTCTTCTTGCAAAGTTATGTTTTCGTTTTTTATTCTTCTAATTATTTTTATTTTAAAATATATAATTTCCTAATTTCTATTTCGAACAAGTGTTCTTGTAAAATGTTATTAATATAAAAATTTAAGTATTCATAGGAACTTGAAAAGATTCCTTTGCCTCATATGTATGTATGTACATATGTCTTATTATAAATTTTTCTTCCTGTTCCATTTCCGATATAACAATGATTCATGTTTATTTTTATTTTTTTCTTATCATTGAAATTCTAAAGCAGTTCATATCATTACTCTTCATATTTATTATTATTTTCCTGTTGTTAATTCTGTTTTTTTTTTCTTTTTCAAATAAAAGTATTTCATTTTCTGTGCTTACAGGATGTAGGCATGAATGCCTCATATACAATTTCACACTTCACTTATTAACTTTCAGCCTTTCAAGTTATACATTTATAATCATTGACAAATAATAGTTCACCAATATTGACATTATTTCGTACTTTTATAATACGAGTATGTGCTTGTGCTTGTGTTATCGAATTTTAAATCAAAAAATGAGGTTAAATTCAATTCAAATTTGTCATATCATTAGACGCTTTAATAGTATTAATTCTAAATAGCGAAAATTTTGTAAATTTAGAATTTTACAGGGGGATCTCAAAAGTAAGTATCATATTAGATTTTAAGTATAAAAGGAGAATTCAAAAACATCAAGTGATCGTCAGTTGGAAGTATTCAGCTTCATGGTTTAGTACGTTGAATATTTGCATATATTAGAGATCGAAATGAGTCTGATCGCTAAAGATGATTTTTTTCGAGAAGTCGAAATCATATTTATAAGGGATATTCATAATAACTACATGCTACTTTAAAGACACACCGTTATAGAATAACAACTCTTATTTTATAAATTCAAAACAAAAAAATACTACACATGTATATTTTATTTTCTGTTTTAAATTAATTTATATGTATGAAGAATTAAATGAAACAGTATATTTTTTAATACTTTTACCAAATATATTCGTAAGAAATTTAAAAACTACAAAATTTAAAAATTCTTATGTATTAAATAAATTGCTATTAAATTTATAAATTTGAAAAAAAAAAAAAAATCCGAAGAATTTATTTAATACATTCATGATGTGTAGGATGACAGAAACAGAAATGTTAAATACTTATCTACCATTGAATATATTAATTGAATCTTTTCAACACAATCTTTTTCAAATTACAATCAAAGACACATAGGTACTTGTTGTTTCATGATTACATACAATTATGTCTGTTTTTCTTTAAAACTGAATAAAAAAATACAAAAACACTCAGATTTGAATATTGAGGGTGAAAAAATTAAACTCTTGAATATTTACTTTATACATGAAAAAATAAAAAATATATATATCATTACAGTTAGGAAAAAAAAGAAAACGGTTCAATTATATTTTTTAACATCATTTTCTTGTTTTCCTACATAAATAAAAGTTTATCAGACATGAAACACAAAACAGAAGATTTTTTTTTTTGTTTATAAAATTAGAAAATTTTCTTTAATCTTATTAAAAAAAAACCCATTTAAAATTCTTGTTAATGTTGACTAAAAGTATTTTAAAGTAAAAATTATTTCATTTGTAAATAAGAATTAAATTTTAAATTACAAAATGCAAAATAAAAAGAAGAAGTATAGTAAATAATAAAAAGTAAGTTTAACTCATACTAATCATGTGGGTGTTTTATTAAAAAGAAAGTCACAATGAATTTACATTTATTTAACTCATAATAATTGCATATAAAGGAATAATACATAAAAAAACTTTATAATCCTTGGAAATGATGAAAATCTAAATAAATCTATCACGTTTTATCTTGAAAGAACAACGATGTGTTGAAAAGCACGTTTCATTGAAATTACAAATTTTTCCAGAGAAGCAGAGAATACATACATATGTATGTACATATTATAGATATGATTTTTCTAGATAATGTTTTAAACACCAATAAAAAATATTGAAATTCAGATAATAAAGTTAAAAAATTGTACACAAAATCGCAAAATCCATTAAAAAAATAAATTTCATGAAATAAAAACTTAATTTTTACTAATTTTCCACTATGGAGGAATTTTTTATTTCTAAATTTTCATGAATCATTTTTCAAAATTTTTATTTCTAGGAAATAATTGAAAAAATAATACTTTCATGGCACTATAAAAATTAAAAAAAACCACAAACATAGATGAGAAATAATTTTTTCTTATATTTGTTATGGAAAAAAATAGTGTGCCGAAAGAAATATTCCATTATAAAAAAAAATAATTAAACAACTCAAACTATTAGTTAAACAAAGATATGAGATTTATGTAAATAATTACACTATAAAAAAATCAAATAAAAAAAAAAAAAAAAAAAACATACGAAATATAAAAATATTTTTTCTTATTAATCTCAATTTTTTTTTCTTATTTACTTTATATCTGTAAAATTGTATAACACATCGCAAACAAAATCACGTTTGAAGAACTTTATACGAAATAAAAAAAAATAAATACAAAAAAATTAATTGCTCAAGCATAATCTAAGAAAAAATAATGTATATATAAATTAAAAAATTCAAATTCAAAATATTTAAATAATTATAAAAAACAGTTATCAAAAAAGTACTATCTAATTTTGACAAAATATTTATCCGAAGATAAAACAATTTTTTTAGCATTAAAAAAACGTGCGTAATTTCTGCACAAAATAATAATGGAATTTTATAACCATTCTTTAAAGTATAAAAGACCAAAAATTTTACACAATAGAATTATTCAGTTAATAGTTTTAAAGAAGTTCATATATATTTTGAACGTTTATAAAAAGGAAAATCTTTAAAAATTTGGCAAAATGAATTTCCCAAACGTTTCTTTGGTTTTCGCAATTGTTCTTGGCATATCTCGTAAGTTTGAAAATATAAAACAAAAAAAAATATTAATTTTTAGCTTATTAATAATTTTGTTAAAAAAATAGATTCAACACCAGTTGAAAGCCAACCAAAAAATTCTTTGTGTTCTATGGTATCTACTTTGCCCTTTGGCATTGGTTGTAGTCTTGCTTGTTTATTGAGCGGTTTAACTGGTCTAACTTGCTCTGGTGTCTATTGTGATTGTGATGGAAATGGACGTACATTATTTACAGTTGGTGAATCAAAATCTTCAAGTTGCGATTTACACGGAAATTTAGTTTGTGATGCAATTTGTTCATTATTTGAATTTAACGGTGGATCAACTTGCACTGATGAAGGTTGCTTCTGTAATGGAACATCACTTATTTCACCTCCTCCTGCAAACACTTTTACTTGTGATGAAGCATGTGAAGAAGCATGTGAAATATTTACATTAGGTACAGGAAAATGTATCGAGAAAAGGTGTGTTTGTTCATGAAAATTCAACTGAAACCAACTTTATAAAGTAGGAGTATTTATATATTAAGGATTAAGTATTAAGTAGGATTAAGAATTGTAAAAACAATTGGAAGAGAATTTTAAGAAATAAACAACATTATTCAAAATTAAGATTATATTAAAATAACATTTTTTTCGAAAAATTTCAAATTTTCGAAATTGTTCTAAAATTTAATTAATTGGAAGTTTTCTATAAGAGCTTTCCGAAGCATATTACACGAAGAACATATCTATTAGTTGTCTAGACATACATATACATACCTTGGATATGTACATATTTACAAAGATATATAGCAAAATGGCAATAGTTAATTCTTACGAGTATAAATAAGCTTTTCCGAGTAATCACGGCTACTCAACATGTATGGAAGAATTTTATTTGTAGCAAAAAGCTTCATGTTTGTTATTAGAAATTACACACATAAAAAAATTATGGATACTGTGAAGTAATCAGAAATAAAATTTATACTTCTTTAATTTCCTAATTCTAGATGTCAAGAACATTTTACTTGATACTTTACTTGAAATAGAATAAGTATATGAATAAGTTCAAAAATATACAATCTGTATTATTGTAGAGTAACATAAAAGACAATAACTGTTTATATAACAAATGTTTAATTAAACACGTACACATACACGTAAACTAAGAAATCTTAACATAAAATTTATTAAAATTAAGAATATTTTATCACGTTTCAATAAAATCTTGTCAATATCCTTTTTTTTGAAATTTTAATTGAAACAAATTTTATTACTCTTAAAGTAAATTATAGTTTCAATTTAATTATTCTACATTTATGATGTACTAAAAAAAATAATAAATTTATGTGTTTGTTAGAAGTAACAAGGTATATGTATATTGAATCAATCTGGAAGATCTTTTCATTAGTTAATAATTTTATGTTTTCGTTTTTACTTTTTTTTTTTTTTTTTGAATTTAGGCTACAATATGATAGACCATGCATGGATGAAAGTTTTTAATTATCAGTCTACTGAAATTCAAATTTTATGTTTAACATTTTAATTTTTCAGCTTTGAAAGCCTAAAGTGTTAATAACACTAAAAATAATAATTCTATTGAAGAAGAAGAAGAAGGAGAAAAATTTCGTTTAAAATGATTTAGAATAATTTTTGAATATGTTCTAGAAAACGACATATTGTACATACATTAGGAAAAAATCCAAGCTTAATAAAAGCTTCTTATGTTATTAAAATAGAAAAAAAAATCTTACCCATTTTAATGCTTTTTTACAATTAATTCTCTTAAAATGTACATAGAAAAATTTTTCTTCTAATAAATCCTTTTTTAAATCCTTAAAGTTAGATTTTATCTTCTTGCTAGAATTATTTGTTGTTGTATCTTTAAAAAACAAGATATTTTTCTTTAGAAAAAAAAAAAAAACAAAGTATTAAATGATTATCAAAAATCTACCTCATAAAAGATTTTTTTTTTTTTACTTTATGTATTTTTTTTTTTTTCGTCTATCAAAAAGCAAAAAAACTAAAAATATGTGTGTGGTTAAGTATAATTTTTTTTTCTTTTTCCTTCAATACTCATAATAAAGATATATATTCAGAAGAAGAAAAAAAAAACTATAATAATCTAACTCAAAATAAACTGACCATATTACGGCATACTTAGAAATATTAAGACCAAATGTGCTCACAAATAAACACGTATCCAAAAGAATTTTTCAAATGTGAAAAGTAATATTTTTTTCTTCTTCTTAATTTTTTTTTTTTTTCTCAAGAAAGCTGTTATGTAAAAGAAAAATCAAATATTTCTAAAAAAGATAACAGAAACCATGTGTAAAAAGAAATAAAAAAGAAATATTATATAAATGGCATAAGGTGTTCAATGGGCTTTGAAGTATTAGTATTTCGTGCCATTTTACTATAATAATTTTTTTTTTCTATTTATTTTTTATCATGAGTTACTTAAAATTTTTATATTCTTGCGAATCTTTTTTGTATACAATATCCATTTCTTTTCCTTTCTGTTTTTATAAAAATTACGATGAACATGAAAAAAAAAAAAAAAAACTAACAAAACACAAGCATTTATACGGTCTCACAATTTTTAAAGGACTGTCTAATTGTGTGTTTCAAGGATAACTCTTTTTTTTTTTTTGTCAAATTTAATTGTATAACGTAAATTCTTGCATTATATTCTATTTTTCTTGGGAAAAAAAAAATGAAATTTGAGAGAAAAAAAAAAACTGTAAAACAATTTTTGTGCCAATTTTTTTTTGAGAAATAATGACCAAGTATATTTTTTCTATAGAGAATAAGTTGAATATTGACAAGTAACATTATTGTTTTTTAAAAATATTCACTAAAAAGCTTTAAGCCATTGAAATCTTTTATGATAATGTCAATGTAGATTTTTTTTTTTTTGTGTATAAAATATTTTATTTTTTAGAAACTATATAGTCCAGAGTAATGTGAATAATATGTTCCATATCTCTTGAAAACTTTTATATATTCATATAAAAAATAGCCCCCACTTTAACGTGGAAATACTTTCATATGTTCCAACTATAAAATTTAAGATACTTAGTATCTTTAATAAATTTATTTAGAATAAAAAAAAAGAAAATTCTTGTTTTTCGTATGAAATTTCGTTTTATAAATTAAGTATGGCAAAATTTTTGTAAATTTCTTTTTTAAAATTCATTCAATTGAGAAAATTGACCGATTTCTGCGAAAGCGAATATTTAAAGATTTCCATCTAAGTTCAGAAAATGTATATTTTTTTTTTCAATTTAAAATATTTCACAAGTTATGATCAATTTCACATTGCACACGGGTTAAATAGTTCCTATTGTTCTTTTCGTATATATACATAGTAAATATCACATTTCATTTCATGTACATAAATTTAGAAAAACATGTTGCCTGAAAGGAAAAGACCTTATCATAATTTTCCATATACATGAAAGTGATTTCAAAATAAATTACAGGATCTTAATTTCCTATTTCTAAATTATTTTCAAAAATCAAAAAGTTGAAATTTATTCTGTAGGATCAAAATTTTCGAAAGTAAAACGTAAACTTTTTATTTTATTAAAAATAATTTTAAAAAGATATTCTCATTTTAATATTTTATTTACACCACAAGTTGTTTCTAATGGTAGGTGTTCGGGTGATGAAATATACATAAGGTAAAAAGATACAATACTCAACTGAAAGAAGAAATAAAGAATACCTATTCATATATGCATACATAAAAAATAATACCATCATACGTACATATATTATGTCGAAATACAACACAAAGCAAGTTTATTTTCCGTGTACGTATACGCATATAATAATTTATGTATACATCATCATACATCATATATTCTTGAAAATTCATATTTTTCTCAATAAAAAGATATTTTGTTTATTTTAATTGGCTTTATCTGCAGTTATGCTATATACCTACTTTGTATAGGAATTTAGTATTTTCTTCATTAAATTTACTATTGCCTGTATTATGCTATTCTTATGAAACTTGATACATGAAGCACTTTAGCGCGGAAATATCTCTTAAATAATTTTATTTTACCTATAATATATTAGATACACGATAATATATTCATATGAGAAGCTCTTTCATTTATGTACAAAGATTTTATTTTACATAATACATCATATGTACATATATGAAAAACAAAATTATGAGATTATAGAAGTTGTATCATGCAATTATGAATAAAATTAATATCAATCTTGAATGTTATAACTTTGGAAAACCATGTAACATTGAAATTTATTGTATGCCATTGTAAATATTGTACTTTTTTTTTTTGCAAAAATATTTATGAATTTCTGCTGTGAAATATAAATTTTCTATGTGACCACATATTTATATGTATATGTGCATATATGTATACGTATTTCATATTCAATATAATATTTTAGTATCACTTATTTGCTTTGATTGAAATTCATCACTATAGTTATACCGGATATCTTCCCTTTGGCAAATTTCATAAATAAAACATAATTTCCATACACAGACACAGCTTATATGTACATATACATACTACATATGAAAATGTTCAAATATATGTCTATCAATTAAATTAAAAGTCATCTCATAATAAAATATCGATGCAAAAAACCGGAAGATATTAAAAATAATTGGCTGAACCAACTACCAAGCATAATATATTAATCATGTCATATGATAATAATTTTTTAAGATATTTTTACTTATTTTTATAAAAACAATTTTAAGGGTATTATGTACTCATATGAATTAAATATGTATATATATGTATATCTAATATTTTTACTTTTTGTAACTCACATAATAAACTATACAATTTTTATTAAAAGTTTCTTTGCTTATGATTTAAATTTTTGAAAAAAGTTACATTTACCAAAAAAATTAATTAAATACTTAATTTAAATTTTAATTATTCACAATGAGGACTAATTTTTTCTTTAAAACAAAGCTTTCACATGCATTTTAGTATTTTTTTTTTTTTTTTTTTTTCAAAGTACAAGTATAAAATATCTAATTATGAAAATTAGAAAAGAAAAACTACAAACTTTGAAAAATATTTGACAATACATTTAATTAGTAAAAAAAAAAACAAACTCTAAAATGTATAACACATATGATTAAATATAATTACTAAAAAAAAAAAATTTTAAAAAGTAAAAGAACATTTTTTTTAAATATTGCGTTAGTTTTAACACATGAAAAATTTAGAAAAAAAGAAATACATTTACCATATGTACATATAAAATCTTTTAGCCAAAATATACAGCTACATATATTTTTCTTAATTTATGCTTATTTAAATTATATATATGTATGTATACATTTATGTGTTTTTTAAAAAAGATATAATTAGTTGAATTCTGTTGAGAAAAAAAAAGTTTTAATTACACCTGAAGCAAAACATATGAGAGAATATATTCAAATAAGTAATATTATATTTAATTATTCTTTTGAATATTATATTTAATTTTTTATGTTTTCAACAAAAAGTACGTAGGTACATAATAAATGGAAAATAAATGTAAAAAAAAACAATAATTGAATTAGTAAATAATTAAAAAAATATATAAAATAAAAACACAGCTTTCACAATAAATGTTTTTTATTAGCCCATTGTTAGTTATTTTTTCTAATTTTATAACGTAAAAAAGATATTAGGAGTATTCATGATGTGGTGTATTTCTATTGTACTATTGCTAAATTATACATAGTGGTGTAAATTTTTTGTAAGGACAAAGTACAATCTTATTGTAAATATAAAATACGTTTCACCTATTTGAAGATTTGTATTTTAAGTAGTTATTAAATTTTCATAATGAATTATTTATGGAATTATTAAATTAATAAAAAGTCTAATAAAAAATTTGACATACATAAATGACGATATGAGATTTGCAATATTGCCAGTACATTAGTATTTGAAACAGGTACTCATGATTTTTAATACAACATTCTTGTAAACGTACAACTTTTATAAGATTACATCACATCGTGAATACCCTTATTGTAATTATTGATAATATGAAATGAATTTAATACCTACTACTTTATAGATATCATGGACATAATTCTAATCGAATACATACACATACATATGTGTACATATGTGATGTTCAATTAGTTCTTGTGAAAAAGAGAATAAAACAAAATTTTCAATTATATCTACGTAATATTTAATGCAACACATTTTTTCATTAAAAATTATTTGTACGTTTGTATTTAAGTATTTATAAAAACTACAATAATTATATACATATACATATCTAAATCCTTTTTTATACTTTCTAAGTTGTTATTTATACAAATCAATAAAATTAATTATGTATTTATCATGTCAAACTTTAAATCTAACTTTATAATTTTTTTTCTTTCTTATTTTTTGCTTTTAATAATAATGTTTTCGTAGAAATTTATTTATTTATTTATACTTGAAAAATACTTTTCTATAATTGTCTTAAATAAAATTTCTATAAATTCAAATTATACAAGTTTTTTTTATTTTATTTTTAATAAGTTTTTTTTTTTTATTTCTAGAAATCCATCTAAAAAACTATGCAAACTATATTCATAATAGGTATATGTATCAATAAAAAATTTTCTTTTAATTAAAAAGTTTTTCAATCTTTTGAAAAAATGAATTTTCGTTTTTTTTTTTTTTTTTTTTTTTAAATAAAATTTATGATAAACTGAAAAAACAAAAGATAGAAGAAAAAATATTCAAGACAAAAAAAGAAAAAAAAATTAAACTTAAAAAGGAAAATAATATGCAATAAAAATAAATATGTAGTGCACAGTCATCTTTTTTTTTTTTTTCATTATTTTTCTTTTGAATGCAAATTTCAATTAATTTATTATTGACTCGTTTGAGAATTTTTTACATAGTTGCAAAAATATTTTTCGAAAGAGTTCTTGTAAATGTTATTTTTATAATACAATACTTTTAAATTCTTTTTTAAAAAAATATTACTTAATAAAAATGCATAATTGAAAAAATACAAAAACAAAACATAAATGTAACTTTTTACATAGGTTTTTTTTTATTTTTTATTTCAATGAAAACTTATTAGTTAAATAATTATTGTTTTTTTTTTTTAAAAATACTTTTCTTTTTCCGTCTACATAAACACACTATTTACATAGAAATAAATGAAGCACATAAAAAACGTAAATGTTCTCAAATATGGTAACAATTTTGTTATTATAAATATTTAATTAGAATTTTTGATTTAACGGAGAAACAGATTAAAATTACACAAATGTTTATTTTTACCATCCATTAAAATTTCAAAAATTCGATAATTAATCATAAAATTGATTAATTTTAACCATATTTTTAATTATGTTTTAAATCAATAAAAAAAAAAAATTATGATGAATTTAATAATGTATACGCATAAGTGTATTTCTATATGATGTATTTCTATTAAACAAGATACTTTTGTAAAAGCCATATTATGTATATAATGTAATCATTTTAATAGTTTAATTTATAATTTTTCTTTTTGTTTTTTAATATATATATTTTTTTAATTTATTTAAAATTTCATATTTATATAAAATTGTTTTGTATTAATTAATTTTTAAACCATAACTTATGCATAATACTCAATTTATTTTATCAATTTTTATGTTGATTCTATAAATCTGTAAACGATATAGGTATCTGAATTTTTTTTTTTATGGATGAAATGAAATAAATATAATATTCAATTAATTAAAATAAAACGTCCATAAATAGAAATAATAAGTAGGGTAAAATATCCAGTGATCAGCACAAAATTATTAGTGAACGTCAATATCATAAAGTTTTAAAGAATACGCGAAGAAAAAGTTCTAAATTAATTATTAAATTTAGAAAAATCTTTTAAAATAATAATTCTCTAAAATTTTCTTCAAATTATTGTACAACTGACACCATCAACAATAAATTATTTTATAGCTAAATTTTATTTATTTATTTTTTATTTTAGAACCATGATTTACAAAGTTATCAAAGAAACCCTACATACATATTAGTTATACCTTTAATCATTATAAGGATTTTAATTTAGTAGATAACATTTTTAAAAAAATTATAATTCAATTTAAATTGCAACAACTTGATAACAAAATATATAAATTAACAAATCATAAAATTACATTCTTTTTTTTTTATACCAGTTCATACACACCACATAATACAATTGAAAAATGTGAAGATTAAACATATTGGAAAAGTTTATAAATTACATATTACATATTTATTTAATCATTACACATACAAGAAAATTAAATGAAATTTATATTTTAACAAAATTGTAATACATATACGGTTAGTGTATTATTTTCTATACAATGAGTTTTGTAAATCAAAGATAAAACTCAATAAAATTTACATATGTATATCAATAGAACACATAAACATAAATGATACATATATATATATATAATATATCCTTACCAAAAAGGACTAACAAAAACAAAATGCATAAATAATTCCTGTATAATGACTTTTGAAATAGTACAAGTTTTAAATAACAAAAACGAAACCTAAATTTCGAAATTTTATCACAGGTATTTGAATACCACAAAAAAATTACACTTATAAAGTTCAACAATGCGGTATTCAGATTATTATTTTTTTTTAGCATTCAAACAATATTGCATTTTACTGTTTTTTTTTTTTTTTACTAAGTTCCTATTTTTGGAAAGTTCTTTTTAAAGTAATTTTTTTTTTTGTGTTTTAGTAAAAACTTTTTAGTAACTACAAATTTTCTAAACGAAAAAATTTGACTGATTTCATTTTTTCAATGTAATCACAATAATATTACATCATAAGTACATATATATGTACAATCCTATACATACACATGTGTATGTATGTATGCAAATCATTTATACTTTTCCGCATTAATTTAAGAGAATTATTGTACTTTCTTTTCACATGTTATCCATATAATTTAAAGTTATCTTTTATTTACTTTAATCTCTTTTCTTCATTTTAATTTTTGTTTAATTGAATTTCTTATTTCTTTATAATAAAAATAATTTTGATTCTTACAAAGGTAAAATAATACAAAAAGACAATGGTTTCAGGATTATTCAAATACTTTGATTTTCATTCAAAATAATCTTTTGTCTTTGATCAACAGCAGGTATCTTTTGTATTTATAAACATTTCAAATAAATAAATGTAAATGTAAATTTCAAATAAATAAAGTAAATGAATGCAACAACAAAAAAAAGAAATAACAAATACAGTAAACGTCTGATAGAGTGAATGCCCTATTGAAGTAAATCCACAAATTGTTTTTAAATTTTTTAAAGTATCCATTTTACAATGAAAGATACTTTTATTTAATTGGTGCCACTTTATTTTTTTATCAAAGTTATTTTTGTTTTTTTTTTTTTGTTGTAACAAATGTAAAAAATGTCGTAGTATTTTTGGGTTCTCATTAATATTATTTTTGTTACTTTATATCTTTTTTTAAAAATAAAATGTTTTATAAGTTAAACAAAGCTTAAGAAGATTAAATATAGAATAAAATAAAACGTTATATGTATTTACAATTTATTTAATAAATTTATCCAAAAGTTCTTACATGTCTTATGTATAACATGTTA
The DNA here is from genome assembly GCA_939192795.1 of Bombylius discolor. Lineage (NCBI taxonomy): Eukaryota > Metazoa > Arthropoda > Insecta > Diptera > Bombyliidae > Bombylius > Bombylius discolor. The sequence continues at coordinate 10,954,198 of OW584241.1, read as the reverse complement.
TACATGTTAAAAAGTTTTTTAAATCTGTAAATTTATTTTGAAATTAAATTATTTTTTTGTTCAAATAAAATGTCAATAAAAAATTAAGAAACTTTTCAATTCAATTTGATCCTTTTAACATTTTTTAAATTGTCCTTAAAATATTTCAAATTGTTTACATTATTTAATTCATAAAATGAGAAAGGTTCATTGTAATTTTTCATGTATGTATGTATAACATTTGTGATATATGATATGATTCTTATGTGGTCAGCATAATTAAAATATACATATATGTACATATTATACATACACATATGTGAAATTCTATTTACATATAATATTAACAAACAAAATATAAAAAATATTATTGGTTAACCTTAAAAGTTTTTGAAATTTATTTGAAAAAAAAAAATGAAAAGGATATTAGTTCGATAGAAGAAATAAAATACTAAAAATAAGTTTATCGTTAAAGTACTTATACTTTTTTTTTACGTAGATTTTATTTTTCATTTTTAATCAAATCCATAATTTTGTTTGTTGACTATTGTTCTTAAACAATACAAGCTTTTTTATTCAATACACAAGTAGGTAGATTGTTAAATTGTAGAAGAAAAAAAGCCAATACATTTGTATGTATACACAACTTTTATTCTTCCAATATAATTACTCAATTATTTCTTTTTATTTTCCTGGTTAAAATTACAAAAATTTTTATTTGTACAAATATTTTCATATGTTATTAAAAATACATACACATACATATGTATTTTGTATTTTCTTTTCACCATTATCATGAAATTTTATTAAAAACATCAAACAATTACATTCTTTTATACAAATATTTATTATTATTTTATTTATTATGTTCAGCTATTAGATTTTCTAAAGATATCCTTAAGAATCTCTTCACATTGTTGTTATTCTTTTTACAATCACAACAAAAAAAGAAGCATAACAAGAAAAGACTTAACATGATTTTTATATTGCCTTAAGAAATATACAATTATTATTTTAGTAATAACACAAATATTTCCAAAAAAATAAAAGAACGTATAAATTTTTCTGGTTAAAAATAAACATTGGAAATTTTCAATATTTCCGGAAGGAACATTTTATATGTATAAAAAGTGCCTGATCCTATTTTATATTCTAAAAGAATCTGACCGTACTGTGAAAGAATAATTCTAGTTTGATATGAATTATTAGAGTACATATATAGTTACTAAGAAAAATATTATCCACATGTATCTAACACAATATTATAAATGATTTGTGTTAGTAATAGATGGGAAATATTTTAACAAAATATTCAACAACATCACTTTAAAGTTCAACAGTTGACTTCTAAAGAAAAGGACTAGAGTCTACAAGTATATAGTATATAAGTAACTGCCTTTTTTAAAAATAGTAATTCTTTACGTATTAAATTCCATTATTGCTTTTCAGAAGAAAAGAAATGTTTAGCTTAATCTCAAATATAAGTACCTTTTAAACTTTGTACGGTACAAGTCCTTAGACACACATTAATGCAAAAACAAAATAAATATAATAAAAATATTTCTCAAAAATGTTCATATTTTAGTTTTATGAAATATTTTTTTATATATTTTGTAAAAGATGGTTGAAATTTTTAAATATTTAATTATACATATGATTTTGTTACATCAAATAAAGTAACATGGAAGATTTTTTTTACAATAAAAAATGTACATATCAAAAAATTGAAGTTGAATGGAAGGCGTTTCAACAGATTGAAATTTCATAGAAGATAAAAACAAGTTAAATATAAAATTTTCAATTGTAAAAACTGAAAAATGTGTAATATGTTTTAAATTTAAGTAAATATTAAAAAATAAATATGTGTATACTATACATATATACATATTTACAAGATTTTCAGAATATTCAAAATATTTTACTTTTTATTCATTCAAAATATCTGTTTTCAGTCATTACATACATAATGTATCAATTTATGAAACAACAATCATATTTTTAAAAAAATGTTTAGGGTAAAGTTACTAGTTATGGGCCGGAGTGTCAGAAGCGAGCCACATACACGAGTTAATCAAAGAGGATTTTTCATAGGGAGATTATTAACAGTTTAGAGACAGGGAATGTGAGTTGAATCCAGTCTAGAGCCAGGAAATGTGAATTTTTTGTGTGTTAAAGAAGTTAAGAAAAGTCTCAATAAAAGCTTGATAACGGTAAATTTTTCTACTTTCTTATGTATAATTTTATTTTTAAATCTATCACAAAGTTACAAAAATACATTTTTTTTTTTACATTTTTTTAGCTATATGCTGTGAACAAGAACAAACACATTTTTATTACTTCGTTTTACATAAAAAAGGATGATACTTTGAACATTATATTTTCCCATTAAATTCATTTTACATGTTATTTAAAAAAAAACATTACCTATACTTGTACATATAATCAAATATTTTTTTTAAATTTCATTTTCATTCAATTTTATGTTTTAAAATCTCTAACTTTATTCGTTCTTTCTTATTTACCATATGTTTTAAAATTACCAACTGTGAAACAACAATTACTAAAAAACAAAAGAAAATTAGAAAATTAGAAAAAGAACCATAACTGTAAAAAGGAAATACAGACCATTTATTGTATATTTAATAACATGAATGCTTTGTTTCAAAAACAAAAATTCCTTTTTTGTAAATTGTTTGTTTCCTTTTTCTATTATCAAAGCTTTTATTTTATTTACCCACTACATTTTTTTTCCATATTCTTAACTTATTTCAAATAACTATATTATTCATAAAAACATTTTTATATAACTAATTTAAATATGTATTATGAATTTTTAATTGACTTAATTGTAAATAAAAAAGGCTGCATGCTGTTTTTTTAAATAAAAAAAAAAAGAAACTATTTCCACTTTGAATTGAAACATTCTCTTTTTTTTTTCTTTATGTTTTTTTGTTCTACATATGTATACGTATGTATGTTATACTTATAACGGATATGTTAAAAAGTATGGTGCAGAATATAAAATATAAGAGATGCAATTAATAAAAGACTTTATTATTATGCTTTTGCATAAAGTGAAATTATTAAAATAATAATTAAGTGAAATGTTTATACCAGTGATTGTTAAATACAGCAAAAAAGGATGAAAAGGATGAAGAAAAAAAAAAAACGATAAAATATAAAATACTTAGAAGAAATTATGTCATGTTTTTTATGCAGCAGTGGGAGAAACAAATTATTAATAATGGTATTTTTTGAACAAATAAAAAAAAAAGTTTATTAACCAAAAGTGAATTTCGTTTTAAATAAAAGACCATTAATTATTATTTTATTTGTTATTTAGAAAATTATAGTTGTGTTTTTAGTGAATGCATACTATGGTTATTGTTTAACTTTTATTTTCTTCTCACTTTTATTTTCATGTTCAATAAAAATATGTAATGTGTTCAATGGAACTTCCAGGATTGATATGAATGTTTTTTTTTTTTTTTCTCTCATAAATACATAGTTTTTTGGATTCACATTTCACTCATGGTATTCTAATTTCGATTTTAAAATTTTCTCCAACCAATAAACCGTCTAATGTAGTTTTCTAAAATTTTTAAAGATCTTTTTAGATAAAAAGATATGACTCATAGTATATAAAAAAAAAATTTTTTGTTTTTCTGTTTTCAAAATTAAATTTAGCAAACAACTTTTCCTTTAAAAATAGAAGAAAAAAATCACGACACCCACACTAAATACTTGTTATAAGTTTTTCATGCAATATCGCGTGTAAAACTTTAAAATAAAAAAAAAATGAAAAATAGAACAAAGAATTTATAAAAAGCTTTTTTTTTTCTAACTTGTTTTTATCTTATTTCAAAAACAAAAAGTGTCTGCACATTTAAAAATCATACATAAATTATTATCATTATAAGTACATATATTTTAAACAGGTGTAGTTTTCATAATTTAGTTTTCATGTCAAAATAGTAACATGAGTGTGAAAAGAAATTTTTCAAATCTTCATGTCTAAATTTCAAAAAATTATAATTTTTAATTATAAAACAAGTGCACAAGACAGATAATTTTTTATTGCTTAATTTATTTTATTTAAAAAAAAAAAAACAAAATTTATAAAATTATGATATACATACACATGTATCTATTAATTATGAAAATATACATATTCCTAGTTTAATTCAGACACAATATTTAAATTTGAAAAAGTCTCAGTTTAATAAATATCTTGTACTATTTTCATAAAAATTTATTTTAAAAAAAAATTAATTATTAATTAGAAATTTCCGAAAAAAAAAAGTATCTAAACTTCATGAAAAACAGTAATTTTTTAAATATCTTTCAATAAAGATATACACATGGTGTATCTAAGTAGTTTATATTATTAAAGTTTTCATTAAAATTTATAATTATTCAAATGAACAAAAAAAAATTTAAAGAAACATATTACATAGTTTCTAAGACAACGCCAATTAAAGACATTTTAATAGCACACATATTTTTTATTCATATAAAAAACTTTATTAATAAGAACAGGTAGATAGATAATATCACCACATATCTAAGAAATATTAGTTATACATTTCCATAGAAATACAAAAATGAAAAGAAATGTTATCAAATTGTATTTCTGACTGGTATATATGTGTATGTATGTATTTTTTTTTCTTCCTGATCATCCATTTCTTCAACAAATTTCATAGATTTTTTTGTTGTTCTTCTTCTTTTATGTTTCTTGTACAAATTAAATTTTATTTGATTTCTTTATAAAATAATAATCCAAGACTTTCTAACCAAAATATAACGAATACATGAATATGTATATAAATACGGAATAAAATAATATTCAGTGTCTCTCAAATTTTATCTATAAAAATTAAACACGCACTGGCAGCTTTTTATATACATACATATGTACATATATACATATATAGATACGAGTATCTATATCCTTTTTGTTATTAACGCAGTCTCTCTAAAAGATTTCCACAAAATATTTGAAGTTATTCATAAATTCATCATATGGAAAGGATAAAATTCCTTTCAGAGAAACATATTTCTATGTAGAAAAAATTTTATTTAACCGAATCAAGTATTTTTAGTCGAGTTTCTCCCACCGGGTCGTAAAGACAATATAAAATTTTTTGCATATATAGAAAAAAAAATCAAACAAAAACGCGCAGTTAAAATAACAATCAAATTTCAATTGAAAAAAAAAGAAACAGTTAAAAATAAGGAATTCTAGTACTTCATTTTTTTTTTAAATTTAATCTACGTATTTTTTTTTTTGTTTTGTTTTTTAATTCAATTGAACTGTTTTTTTTTTCAATTTTGAACTTGTTAACAGTATTTTTTTGGTAATTTTTATTTATTTTTTTTTTGGAATTTTATTTTTCTTTACATTTAATGAAATTCTCTTGAAGAATATATCATCAATTAAATTGTGTGAGTTTTTATTATTATAATAAAAAATTAATGTGATCTTGTGCAAGTGTATTTGTTCATATATATTTTTTTTTTTCTTGTGTATTTGTGTTGAATTTTATTTCAAAGCTTTAAATCTTATCTTGTTGCTAACATCATTTGTTGTTTTCCAAGGGAACGCGGTCATCACGTACAAAATATATATAGGAGAAAATTTAATTGCAAAAAACCATGATAAGTGAGTAAATTCACACCATAGATTGCCTTTGTGCTCTTTTTTTTTCGATTGTTCTTCTTTCGTGTCTTAAAAGAAAATAAGTTCCTTATAATTTAACTTTAACAAAGTCAATTTTTATACTTTTAATAAGATTAATTAACTAATGTTACTATATTTTATATAATCTTTAAACCTGTCTTCGTCCATTCGTCTTTTCTATTTCAAGGATAAGCGGCATTTGATACAACAGTTACACGAATTAAAGTTTTCTGGTTTTTTTTTTTTTTTTTATGATAAAAAATCATAGGTGTACTTTATTAGAATTTAATATCTTTCCTTTAATTTGCATTTTATTTTTTTCTTATCAGTTTTATTTCTCTGTTCAAATTTCAAGTGAAAAATTTATTTAAATTCCGATTTGTCAGCAATATGCAACAGGCATTATTGTGAGAAAATATTTCACGTATGTCTGTCATCGTACGTATGTACATACATTTAATTTATCAATTTTAAATATATTTTTTTTTTTTTGAATTTTTTATGAATTAAGCTTTTTTACAAAATATACAAAAAAAAAAAACAATTTTATGTAATGTTTTATTTTCCGTTAAAAGATTTCAAAATATAAAATTCGCTCACCATGAAAAAATTAAAGATAATAAATGATGGGATGCTTAATTTATACCCATAATTTTTTTTTTATACCTAAATTTAACTATCCATATGATTCTAAAAAGACTAACCTACTGGAACCCTGATTACGACGCAAAACAAATATTGAAGAACCAAATGTTATATAGCAGGATAACAGTCCGAACTTTTTTTTTTCTTTTTGGTATCTAAAAGAAATTTTCCAAGTGTAAAAGTAGTATTTCTATTAAAAGGTCCTTTTTTTTAAGTTAGAAATAAAAAAATATATACATATACATTATTTATATCTATGTTTATTTTTTTTATTTAATACTATAATCTTATACGTATAAAACGTATATATATGATACAAAAATACACATATCCTTATCTATATGTATAAAGTAATATTCTGATAGTATAATAGTATATACAATATGGTATTATATAATAACGGCATAAAAGGATGAGTTAAAAGTTCAAATGGATTCTATTTTCTTATTTTGTTTTTTTTTTTTTTTTTGTTTTTTTTTTATTTCTTTAACAGTAAAATTTTCGAACTTTGTCTTCTTTCTTTTCAAACAAAAAATCTGAAAACTTTAATGTAATTCAATGCAAGCGTTAAAATGCTGACGTTAGACACGTTCTGTAATCAACAGGAGTCTTTTATTTACTTTTTTCGTTATTTCCTTTATTTTGCAAAATATGTACATATATTATATAAATAAACATATGTATCTATGTACATATATAGAGTCGTATTTATACATATATTAATAACGATTACATGAAGAGGTCTAATTTATACAAAATATACATGAATATATATATTATAATACCATAGGTAATATAAATGTAGAAAAAAAATATAAGTATAATGTCAATGTTTACCCAGAGTATTATCACACAAATGAGTACTCGAAATAAAATGTAAATATACGCAAGTTCAAAAGAAAAAAAAAATGAAAAATAAAAAAGCCAACGAAGTATAATTTCTTAAAAAGCTGAACATAATAAATGAAAATGAAGTAAACAAGGACCTCTTATAAATTATATATGTACTATATCTAATACAGGAGTTTGTTACATTTTTTATATAAATATGCACTGTGTGGAAAGTATATTTATGTTTAATAAGCACGTAATGTAATTCAGCACATACAATATAATTTGTAATTCTTTTTTTATTTCATTTGAACATTGATATAAGTAATTACTGTTATTTCTTAGTCAATAAATCAATTTTAATTGATGTTTTTTTTTTTTTTTTAAAGATAGATACAATCGTTCAATTATTCTAAGTGAAAAGTATAGCAAAAACAAAGAAAAAGGATATTCCAAACAAAATCTTTTATTCAAAAAGTCTTTTAGATTTAATTTAATCAATCTTTCAGTAATTATATACATAGAATGTATTGACTGTACTGACAAAGGACTTGGACATTTGCAAGTCAGTTTTTTATTGGAAAATTTTTTTTTTTAAAAATTACAACAATCATTTTCTTGAAGGTGTATGACTTTAATTTTAAGGATATTTTATTAAAAAATATATTTTATATTGTACATATGTCTGTCGTCTAACTTTAATGATACATTTACCAACTTCCTATACAACTATATACATATATCAATTTCAAAATGATATTAAAAATTGTAAGATATTCACTTTTCATGTCTATGAAGAAAAAAAAAATCACGTTATTTAATTTACGTTATGGAATTTTTATGATAAGAAAAAATTTATAGAAAAGAATGAAGATTTTGGATTCGTATACATATGTCTGTGAATGACAAACAATTTATGAAGTATATTGCAGAAATATTAAATTATTTTTCAATAATACAAAAAAACTATCTAAAGAATCTGGAACACAACAAGTTTTATATTTTTAAAAATCTAGAAGAAAAAAAAAAAAATTATGAAAAATGAAATAATATTTTGAAATTTTATTAAAATTAAATTTTATTACTTAAAAAAAAAAAACAAACAAAGTTAAAATTTTTTAAAGAATAAAAACTATGTATTTATTTTATTAATTTATATTTAAAAAAGAATTCATATTATTTAATTTGTTGTTTTTCATTAAAATTCATAATAAAAATTTTGATGCATACTTGTAAAAATTCTAATCTACGAGATATTGAAATAAAAATTTTCAAATTTTCAAATTTTCACAAAAATTATCTAGAATATGTTTGTAATTTTGTTTTTATGCGAAAAATAACTGATTTATTAAATTTAATACTTTCATAGTTCGTACTTCGTAATCTTGTAATTTTACATAATATTTTATTTATATTTTTTTCCATATTTCAGTTTATATACTCCAGTCACATTATTTAATATACATACATACATATAAAAATTGTCATAAATTCTATAAAATAATAAAAATTAAATTAAATGGTATATGATATATGTATGTATGTATGTACATGTATACTACTGATTCATTAATACAATCAAGTTTACTTCATTTAAAAATGCCCAAGAGTCTTAAAATTTATAGATTTTTATATCGCCTGTAATATTTAAAAGGTATTTACTAACGTAAATTAAACTGAACTTAATAATTGCCTTCATAATTGAGTTAAATGAACATGACGAAAGTAATATCTATCATCTGATCTTTTCCTTACTATATCCTTGTAATATATAAATGTATACATATACACATATAAACTTTATTTGAACTTTTATATTAAACAATTGCTTTTGGCTTTTTATATATCTTCAAATCACATTACAGATTTTTTTTTTTTTTGTTTGGTTTTGTTTTAATGATATCATAACACGTACATGCAGAATTATTTTTCTCACATACATTTATTTATATTATACCATTACTTTATCCTTATCCTAACCAGAAGAACATATTAAGTTTTAAATTTATAGTATTTTTAGACTTTTTTCAAATTACACATATTTTTTGAGTGAGGGTAAAAAGTAATTAAAAATTTATATAAGAAAAAAAAAAAAAAAAGGAAAATGTATAATACATACACATAGGTGAAAACTGAAAAATATTCATGTAATAACTGTAATAAAATACTAAAAGTATTCAAGGTTAAATGGAAAGTTTTTTTTTTTTTTTTTTTTACATTAGAACTCAAATAATCCAATAGTCTAATAGTTAAAATATATTTTTTTTTTCATTTACATGAACATAGGACCTTTATGACCTTTATACATTCATTGTTAATAATATATTTTATGTATTTGATTACCATATCTTTATTCATTTATTAAGGACAAACCAATCTGATAACTGAATTTTTTTTAAAAAAATTTTTGAAAACAATCTTCTTCATCTTCTAAAGAACACAGGATATCGATATAGCAACACTAAAACCGATAACGATATTGTAGTCTATAAATTTCATTTTTTCTTCATCCAAAAGTTAAAATTCTAACTGAAAATTCCAAGTATCGTTATGCGAGTAAACCCTGATTATTATTTATTATTCAAAGAAAAAAAAAATTTTTATATCAAAAATATGTATAAAAAAAAATAAATAAGTAGTCCTTTTGTAAATATTGTAATATTTATTATTGTATTGTAATATATTCGTTTTTAAGTCATTGAAAAATTTATTTGACCTGCATACAAATCAGATATTCATGAATATATCGATCGATTTTAGTCTCAGAAGAATATAAGACCTTTTTGTTCTTCTTCATATTCTATAGTTTTTTTTTTTTTTTATAATGAAATTTGAACAAAAAAAAAGTTATGATTGTAATATTACAAACACTTACATGAATTTTTCTTTGAATAAAATATGAAAATTTTTAGAATATGAATATAAAGTTTAATTTAAAAGAAAAAAAAAAGTAAGAAATGTATTAGAATCTAAATATAGATACATATGTATATTTACATTTTAAACTTTAATATTGAAATCACAGTCAACACCAACAACAATAGTAATAATAATAAATTCTTATAAAATTCTATTCAATTTACATTTTATCATAGAAAAATCTTTTCGTAATTTTTGAATATTATTTATGAACACATTCTCATACATACATTATATAGAAAAAAATTTTCATGTGAAAATTATATTTATAGCATATACAAAGAATAAACCAATTTAAGAATATAGGTCGTTTACAGTTTTTTAATATTTAATAAATGTCTCATTATCAACATTTTCTAAATAAAAAATTTTTAAAGTTTAAAATTGATGTTATTTTAAAGGATCTACTTAACAACACTTTTTTTTTTTGTTCCGGTTAAAATGACTTTGAAATTATATTGTATATACATACATAATTGATCATTTATAGGCTATTGTTTTATATTGATTTAATTTAAACAGAGATCTGCTAAGGGTTTTATTGATGTATTCTGTATTCCCATGAAAATTATCCGATTAATTGATATTTACTTTTGATAAGCTTTATTAATTTTTATAGTTCATATTTTTTTCAAAATTATATTATTTTTTTTTTCTTTCTCAATAATGTCCTTTTTGTATACATACAATGAAATATTAAATATGTATATATATTTTCACGTATTAATATTTTCATAAAAATAATAAATTATTATATCTTTTATAACGATCTCTCATGATTTTATTACATAATATTAAAATAAGGATTAATACTTCTCATATAAATAAACTATATATGTATGTATAGGATATTTATATAGCTATATAAAATTTTTTGTATGGATATCCTTAATATTAAATGTAATGTTATTTATACACGCATACAAAGTTAAGTTTTTAGTACAGGCAAAAATAAAATTCTTAAAATATACATACATACATACACAATTTATATATAGTTAATGTTAACTTTTCTATTTAATAGTTAATTATGTGAACATATACATATGTATATGTAGATTCATTAAATACATTTATTTTTTTTTTATTCTTCAATATTTTATACATATTTTAATATTTTTATTTTATAATGAGATTATTTATGGTGTTTATTTTGAAAACTGTACGAGTGAATACATATGAATATCAAAAATTATTGCCTATAAATTTTTGTTTTTTTTACAATAATGAGAATATACCTATGTATATGTATATATTTCTTTTTATAATATATTTTTTGGCATCACTTAATATCTTTTAAGTCATTAAAAAGGATATATACATACATGATATCGTAGCTTTTATTTTATTACGTAAAAACAGTATATGATATTATTTTTAATTGGATTTATAAGCTGGAAAAAAACAAACTTTATGTGTTGATTGATATTACATAAATTTTCAAATTTATCTTTATATTTTTTGGCTTTTAAATTTAACGTTCTATTATCAGATAAAATTAATCATTTAAATATTTCATCATAGCCGGCTAAAAATGATATTAATACCAATTTTTCAAGTCCTGATGTCGGTGAAGCTAAATAAAATATATTTAAAATATCAAAATATTTAAATTAATCATTTTTTAATTGAATTCGTTTAAAACCAATAGTCCGTCTTTTAAATCTACGGTCAAATTAGGATAAACATCGTTGGTGATTTTTCAAAATCGTATTTGATTATTATCCATTATGCCTGTTTTCAAACTGAAATTAAAACTAACTTTAAAGTGATTTTTACATATCTTTTTTTTCTTTTTTCTATAGGTATTTGGTATAACAGTGAGAATAGGGGTTGGGTCCGTATTGCTGGACGATAGTATCCATTGTACCCTACTAAGGGACTAAGAACAACATCATTACGAAAACCAAAAACTTCAATATCAGCAACAACTGCGGTTACATCAACATCAACAACATACAATACAACTAGTAGTAGCAGTAGTAGTAGCTATAAAAATATTCAATCACAATCCGAATTTTCACCAACATCATCATCCGTTTACGAAAATATATCGCATAGTGGCAATTGTAATAGCAGTAATATTGCAATGGGTAAACGTGAAATTAAACGTGGTACATTACAAAGATCATCTGATTCAGGAGGTGGTAAGTTCAAACTTTTAATTCTAATGTATCTAAAATACAATTTTCATTTCTTTCTAACAAAAACCATATGTGATTTCTTGGGAAAAGTATAGAAAATGGAAAACTTTTCAAACAAAACAAAAAACAAAAAAACAAAAGTTGAAATTGACTTGAATGCATTCGAATTCCTTGATACATTTTATGTTTGTTTCTCTGTCTGTCTGTTGGGAATTTCAAAATTAAAAAGACAATTTTTATATAAAATGTATGTACATACATATGTCAAATGAAATTTAAAAATTTGATTTACACATGGGAAATATTTTTATTTTTTTTTGTAAAAATAAGCATCAGAAAAAATTAATTTCATATTTTTATATTTAATCCGTTAGAAATTTTTGTGAATTTTAAATTCGTTTCCTAGGAAGCACACGTAAAAATATACGAGGATATCAAGTTCATAAAATAAAAAAAAATAATAAAAAACTCATGTTCCTATGGCAATTTTATAATGAACAAAGTTTTAATAAAGATTTTATTCATTTTAAAATTCAAACGCATAATTAATTAATATTGATAATTTGAAATTCAAAAGTATAATGTTGTACAGTGCATGATTATATCTATAAATTAATTAAATTGGATGAAAAAAAAAAAAAGATTGAAGAGTTTTTAGCATTAAATTTGTAATACTCAAAAATTTAAAATGCCATTGAAAAATGTATGTAACTATGTTAACTATGGTTTTTGGAATAAAGTTATTTTATTAAAATTTCTTTAATATTTTTTTTTTTTATAAACTGAAAATTTTTTAACAATATTTATCAAAAGAAAAAAAAAATTACTAATTTAATATTCCTTTTTTCAATACCCAATTGCAATCGATTCCAGTATTCTTTAAGAATACAAAAATTTAAAATTGAACATAGTAGATACTAGATAGATGGTATATAACATAGATTATCTGATTTTGAAGTAAATAAAGTTTGACTTTATAATTTGTGTGTGGAATTTCTTTTTTTTTCAACAGAAATTACACAGAGACTTGTAAAAAATTGAAAAACTTTCATTATTAAAAAAAAAAGATGTAAAAGAAAAAAAAAAAGAAGAAGAAGAAGAGAAAAGTTAAAATTGACTCGAAAGTACTCGAATCCTTTGATATGTTCTGTTAGTTTAATTCTATTGTGTGTTGGGAATTTAAAATAAAAGAGACAGTTTTTTTTTTCATATAAAATGTATGTCAAGTGAATGCAATAAGTTTTAGTTTCTTCTTGTTATTTTTTTTTTCTTATTCTGTATATGCATAAAAAGGCGATACTGTATGCAATTGAAAGGAAAAAAAAAACATAAAATTATATATTATGTTCAATATTATCATGAATATAAAAAGTAAATTGAAATACGACAGAAAATTTTTTATTTTTATTTTTATTGCATATAAAACATGCATGTACATAAATAGATTTTCATATAATTTAAATATCTTGAAAATTCTTATTTTTCTCAATAAAAAAAATAAATAAATAAAGGAATTTTTCTTCAAACTCTATTTCTTTAATTAGCTTTATCTGCTAAAAGTTGAGTGTTATTCTCTTCATTCAATTATTGCTATATGATGTATAACGGTATATGTGTGTATATTCTTGTTATCCTTTTTTATGATTTTATTAAATTTGATACATGAAATTATTTAATGAAAATTTCTTTTCACACAATAATTTTATATTCTTTATAAATTTTTTACATGCATAGATATTATTCGTATATATTTCATTAGAAACAAAACACGAATCACGTCATCACGGAGTACGATTAATATCAATCATGAATGTCAGCTTTAGAAAACCATGTTAGATCGGAATTTATTGCTTGTCATCTCGAATATTTCTCAAAATATTTATGAATTTTGTTATAGAATATGAATTTTCTACATGACCGATGTTATGGGACTTTTTTCATATACATACATATATGAGAGTTCAGAGTAAACATCTAATACATACATACCACTTCTTTAGAAATCTTCCTACAATGAGAACATATATGTATCTGTTCTTCACAAAAGATATATACTTGTATAGTACAAATATCTATTATACATTAAAAACTACATATTTCATAACAAAAGTATGAAAGTAAAAACCAGAAGATATTGAAAATAATTGGCTGACCTAAGCATTTATAAAACTCATCTTGTTTTTTTTTTTTCTAAATATAAATTTTTCAAGCATTTAAAATCATTTATTTTGTAACATAATACTTCAAGTATTATTACATTTTTTTTTTTTTTTAATAAAAGCTCATGCATTAAATTTTTATCACATTTTTTTTATAAAAAAAAAGCACATTTTTCTTTTCTTTTTTCAAAATTAATAATTTTTAAAATTGCCTTAAAAATTAATTTTTGGTAACATGACTTGTGATAAATAAAAAAAAAACTAAACAAAATTTAAAAAAAAAAAAAACAAATTTTTTAGAAAGAAAAAAAAATGTTGAGTTAACATCGAGTTAAATATAAAATTGATTGGACTGGATTAAATTTAATTAGTCAAAAAATCTGTTAGCTTCTGCAAGCGCTTTTTCTTGTATTTCATCTGCACAAGGATTTAAATCCCAAAATGCTCCATGACAACCAATTTGTTCAAAACATGAGTAGCGAATCGTTAAATTATCTCTGGAACAACATGATACAATTGCCCATACACATTTAGATGGTTCTGGTCTACGTGTCGTTTGTGATTGTGGTTGTGGTCGTCTCGTTGTTGTTCTTAATGGTGGTGATGTATCTAAATAAATTATTTTCATTTTTATTATTTTTTATATTTAATTACTATTTTTATATTTTTTAATTTCAATTTACAAAAAAAAAATAAATAAATATTTTAAAAAAAACCGTAACTTACTAAATGATTGCTGAGGTCTCGGTGTATCTCTTGAAGGTGGAGGAAATAGTAATTGTGTGGTAGCTATAATAAAAAAATAATTTAAAATAAATCAATTTAAAGAAAAATCAAATATATAAAAATTAAAAGAAAAAAAAACATAAAAGTAAATTCCATCCAACTTTTTCAACTTACCTATAGCTTCATCTGATCTGCTTCCACTTTGTGCTGGCAATGGCACTACTATGAAGAAAAAAAAATTAAATTATTTTTTTTTCTTGTTTTATACTTTTGAATTGCAATTGTGAGAACAAGTAAAATTAAAAAAATAATAATAATTTACCATTTGGACTTGGAGTGACTGGCTGCCTTTGAGGATTACGAATTAGTGGAGGTGGTGTTCGTCTTGTTGTTACTGACGTAATTGTTATATTAATAATAAATAATCAAAAATAAATAAAATAAAATAAGAAATGAAATTTCAAAAAGGATAAAAGTTAATTTTATAGTTTTTACTTACCTACACCATCTCCTTGTCTGTTTGCATTAGTATCACTTGGTGCTGGCAATGTTGATACTGTTAAGAAAATTTAAGATTTTTTATTATTATTTTCTTATTTTATTTTTTTATTTTTTTCAATTTTTTACTTTTTTAGATCACAAAAAGAAAAAAAAAAGTAAAAGTAAAATCATGTAAAGCTTTAGAGAAAATACATAATAATAATTTACCATTTGGACGTTGAGTCGCTGCATCCCTTTGGGTATTTCGAATAAGTGGAGGTGGTGTCCTTCTTGTTGCTATAAAATATATATATAAAAAAAAATCAAGTTATATTTCTCTTTTATAATAATTTCTTCAATACATAGCAATTTAAACAAATATACAAATGAAAAAAAAAAAAACTTTATAGTTTTTCACTGCATCTTTTATATTTGTGTGTGTATGTTTTTTCTTTAAATATATTTTTTTTCTTCACTCAATTCACATTTCAAGGACTTATACACATAGAAAGAAAAATTGGAAATATGTTTAGTTTCTTTTTCAATTTTCTACAATTCAGAGAAAAAAAAAAAGTTATTTCAATAAAAATTAAGTTATTTTTTTCAAGAACCTTATTTGAGTTGCTTAGTACTTTTATTATTATTATTATTTTTTTTTTTACGATTCCAGTTTATTATTTTCTTTATATTTCTTTTTTTCTTCTTATATTCTATATTATTCCCGTTTTCACTTCTAATTTTATTTCTCTTTTCTATTTTAATTTATATTGTTACAAAAAAAAAAAAAAAAACGGTGACAACAAATACCTTATAACTATTTTTATTATTATTATTGCAATTTTTTAAATCCCTTTTTTTTTGTTTTCAAAATAAAATTTAAGATTAAACCAGAAAGAATAAAAAAAAAACAACTGTGAATTAAAAATGGAACAAAGAAAAATTACGAGAAAAAGAACACCTGACTGCAAAAGAATACATTATGTTTTCTGTCATCACTTTGGACAAGGCCGACATGAAAATAGTCATAAACAAAAAAGTATAATATTTTAAAAAGATATTAATTAATATGAAAAGGAAAATTTGTCTATTTTATAATTTTTTACAGTTTTTTATATTATATTTCAAAAGAAAAAAAAAAAAAGAAAAATTAGAAAATTCAAAAGATAGAAAGAAGATAGCCTTCTCAGTGTGACAGTAATTTACGTTGAACAAACTTTTAAAAATTTATCTTATTCATATAAAAATTCTATTTGATGATTTGAATAATAATAAAACTGCCATATCAGTGCCATGAACTTTTTCAACTAATCTCAAAAGATCCCTTCTATATATATTTTTTTGTTTTTATTGAAAACTTTAAATTATATTAAATTTACTTTTTAAATACAAAACAGATCATTGACATAAAAGTTTCACGATGAAAGTAAATAAATAAATCAAAATCAAAATTAATTTACATGTGGGTCTTGAGTTCAATGGAATAATTAGTTACCTTTAATATGCACCAAAGTTCCAATGACATAATTTTCGCATAAGATTTCATTTAAAAGTCATGAAATACATTTTTTTAAAAAAAAAAAGTTTTTCTTATTTCATAATTTAATTAGTAAACTATTTATAAATTGAGAAAAAAAAAACAAGAACTTATTTTACGTAAGTAGAATAGAGTACATCTTTTCAACATTCTACTGAAAGAAAAAGTAAGAATTCATAAAATAAGTTTTAATTAATGCAACATTTTTCTTAAAAGTTGAAAATATTTTGCGCTTTCTGGAATAATCTGTTCTGTGACTGTGTTTTTTTTTTTTTTTTTTAAATGAAAAAAAAAGAAAGAATTATTTACATTGCTAATTTAAATTTTTAAGAAAAAGGGATAATGGCTTTTTTTTTGCTTTAATTTTCTTTAAAAACTTTTATTTATTTACCATTTTTAAGACTTTATTTTATTTTTTTTAGTAATTCAATTTTAAAAATATATGAAATTTATATTTTTTTATATTTTATTTCCTCTCTGTTTATTTTTTTAAATTTGTTTATTTCTTTGTTTTTTTCTAAGTATTTTTATTTATTTATTTTTTTTTTTTTTATAATTTGCACTCAATCTTATTTGACATGGCATAAAATGTAATTTTGTATTTTATATTGAGAAACTACTAAAAAATGCAAAATTCAATATACTTTTATACAAAATACGAAGAAGAAAAAAAAACAGTTATCTCCTATATTTTTATATTTATAGACACATATACATATGTACATACATATATGACTTTTTTTCATTCACGCTATTCACGTTATTTTAAATAATCCTTGATCAATAGAATTTTCTACTTGAAAAAATTTTTAATACATAAAATTTTTCTATGTATGTACATATGTATCAGTTATATACAACTAGAATCCCTATCTTATGCATGCGACATAATATTTAAAAAAAAAAAAAAAATGAAGACATGATATTACTTCGTAATTTTGCATTTATGTAAATACTATTTAAGTTTTATAGTAATTTTATAGTATGTACTTTTACAGTGATTGATTTTATATGTACATATTTGAAAAAAGAAGAAAAAAAATATATGTAATCCGTCTATATTGCACAATTTTATATGTATTTAAAACACTACATTGCTCACCTGTTTCGGTAGTAGGCCGTTGGGTGGGTCTTGGTGGTGATGCTGATGGTCTTCCTATATATTCAATATCCCATATTACTCGATCTTGAAATCGAGTACCAATTGAAGGTATATTAACATCAGTTGATGGTCTTCTATTGTGTTGTGAATTACCGGGTGGTGAAATTGGATTATAATAAATTCCGGGAATGGGATATCTATTCATGTAAAGAGTTTTTATGAAAAGAGATTTTTTTTTTTTCATTTTGCATTATTTACAGTATTTACATACAAACATGTATGTATTTGTACAGAAAATACATTACTTACTTAATTAAAGGTATTGTGGTTTGTATACGTCCATTCGATATTGGAACATGATAATTATTTAAGGGTCTTACATAACGATTATTCCATGGGTCATTTATTGTTCCGGATGAATAATATTGTCTATTTTCTTCTGTTCCACTTATTTCATCCTGATTTCTTCGAAAAATTGTATTCATCCTTCTTGTTACTAAACTATCATTATCAATATCAAATACATTATTTCTATACACATTACTATCAATATTTCTTTTATAAATTGGATTATCAATTTCTGATCGATTCAATGAAACGCTTCTTTTTGAACGATTATTATATGAAATTCTTTTACCATTTTCTAAGAATTTTTTTATTTTTTTACGATGTTGTTTTTTATTTTCTTTACCATCATTTTTATCATCATCATCATCATTTAATAGAAAAATTACTTTAATATTATCATCAACTTCAGTTTCATTACTATTTAATTCAATTTTTTCAATTGGAAAATAATCAAAATATTTTTTATCTGATTCAATATATTTGAAATCACCATCATGATTTTCAACATTTTTTATACTTGTATATTGTGACTTTTGAGAATTTTCATCGTAATTTTTATTTAATTTATCTCGATTGTATTTATTTTTATTTTTTAAACGTCTTCGTATTTTATCTTTAATTCTTTTTGAAATTTGTTCGTCTATAAATAAATAAAAGGAATTTATATACATAGATAAAAAATTTTAGGTATTCGATACGAAAAAAGAGAATTTTCAAAAATCAAAGAAAAAAAGAAAATTTTTTTATTTTTCTGTTACTGACAATTGTAGATATTCAAATTTTTCTATTTGAAAATTTTCAAAATAAAATGTTGTTTGTTTTTTGTTGAAATAGATTGACAAATTTAGAAGATAAAATGGGAAAAAATATTTTATGAGAAGTATAATTAAAAAATGAAAACTACAAAGAATCATCTAAGAATTCATTCTTAAAATTTTCTTTTTTTTGCTGATTATTGTAATTTTTTTAAATTATATTAATCAATTTAGACGTCCTTCAATTTAAAATTTGTTTTAGTTAAAATCTAGAGTTAAATTCAATTCTAAAATTAACTGTCTTTTGTTAAACATAATAATAAAAATAATTAAAATACAATAAAAAAAAATATTAATTTGCCACAAAGAACTGATAGGGTTACAAATGTGACACAAGAAAAAACATAATTAAAAGTCCGCATTTCTTTCTGATTTTCTTTTTATTTTTTCTTCTTTTAATTAATAAGCACGACGAAAAACAAACAAACAAACCAAATTGCATATTTTTTTTGTTATTAATTTTTTTTTTTAAATTTAAAACGTATAATTATTTGTATTATATTCATATAATTACCATTTTTATCATTTATAGTGTCGCCTAAAGACCATTCATCATCATCCACTAAATGTATACCATTATATGTGTTCTTTCTTTTTCGATGGTGTTGTGTGGAATGAATTCTATTTTTATTATTATTAAATTTTTCATTCTGCAATGGAAATTTAAAAAAAAAAAAACAATAACATTAATATACATGTGTGATTATTATAATTTAAAGGATTGGTTAAAATAAAAAGCAAAAGGATAACAAACAAAAAATTTTTTTTTATCTTGTCCTAATTTTAAATTTTTTTGTTTTTTCAAACTTAATTACCAAAATATGTTCATCTTCTAAAAGAGAATATTTCTGTTCAAACTGATGTTGAATATCATCATTATTATCATTATTATCATTGTCCAAAATTGTACGACAGGAAACCATTGGCATTGAATATATACATAATAATAACATTAAACATACGACAATTGGTAAATGAATTTTTTTACCATAATGTCGAAGTTTATAATGTTTCTGGTGCACATTTGTGTCAGACAAATTTATTTCCCTTCTTAGAGTTTTTATACTAAAGCTATGTGTGGTTTTTTCTGTTATTTTCATCCTGTAAAAAACAAAAATAATTGTTATTTTTTTTTTTCTATTTGTTTTTTTAAACAAGAAAGAAAAAATACATGAAATACATATATTTTCTCTTTATATTGTTTTTTTTTTTTTTTAAATATTCTGTACATATTTTAATTCAAATTGAAACCATAGAGAAAATCTGTGGGCAAATAAGAAGAAAAGCTGCAAAAAAAAAAAACAATATGTCAGAGAAGAAAATGAGCAAAAAGCTTTAATGAATAAATAAATTAGAAAAAAAAAAATCTTATAGGTATGCAAAAAAAAAAAAAAATAAATGGTTTATACAAGAGATTTTTCTGAGTTGTTTTTTTCTTATATTATATATACACAAGTACAGCTAGAAAATAATAGATAAGGTAAAGAAATATTTAATTTTTCTTTTTATAATTTTTTTTTTTTTCGTGTTTGTTGGAAATTTTTCCATTATAATTTTTATTTCACCCTCAATGTGGACATTATAAATGAATAAATAATAATTTGAATTCAATTTTCTCTCTTTATTTCAGTTTTTTTATTTTTTTATTCTATGGTATTTATTCAATTTTATATACATACATACATACATATATTTCTTCTTTTTTTTTTTTGTAATTTTTTCCGCCGTTTTTATATTTAAATTTATTTATTAATATAATAAAAAAATGAGTGATTATACTGTATTTAAGATAAAAAAATTTGCATTTATATTAACAGGAAAATATTTAAAAAAGAAAAAAAAAATAAATCAAAAAAATATATATAAATTTTTCATAATAAAAATTACATTATTAAAAATTTTTTTTTTTGCTCTTTATCTACTCATTATTTTAAAAAAATTAATAACACAAAAAGGTACATTAAAGTTTAATTACGTTTTTTTTTTTTTTCAAAATACGTAAATTCATTTAATTACATTTTCATCAATTTTTTCCTAAAAGTAATTTAAATGTATAATACAGAAAAATAAATAAGTTTCAATAGTATTTACTTATTTTTCTGAAACTGAATAAAAAATGTATCTTTATTGATATTTTCTTATTTATGATCATTTTTTTTATTCAAAAATTAAATAATTATTATCGATCATGTAGTACTCTTATTTTGTTTTCATACTTATTTTTTTCTCTTTTTTCAAATGATAATTTTTATAAATCGTTTTTTAAAATACTTTAATGATTAAACATCTTCTACTTCCGTTGAATTAATTTTTTCTATTTTTATTTTAACTCTTAGTTCCAGCTAAATCTACGACTTTCAAATTATTTTGTAAATAATCATAAAGCGTAAATTATAATTTGTGATTTAATTAAATGTATTTAAATTTGAATTTTGGAAAATCCAAAGAATAAATTTTACTTATTATTATTTCTATATATGTACTATTACTCTCGATCATATAAAACTGGTTTCATAAAATAAATTATTTTTAAAAAAAAAATTATACATTAATACAGTTAAAGGTGTTAAAATTTAAAAAAAAAAAACAAAAAACAAAAAAACATCTTATACTAATTATTTAAATATTTATATTAATTTTTTTCTTAATAGATACATTTTAATGTACTAGAATATAAAAAAAAAATTGTTTGTTAAATTTGTCTAAAAAGTGTGATTTGTATCAATTATATAATTAAGTTAATAAATTTAAAATTTTACAACAATCTTATATCTAAATCGTGCTTAAATAAAAAATATCTACTGAAAACAATTGAAACACATTTTGTTTTGAATACAATTTTTTCGTTATTTTTTTTCTTTTAATTTATCAAAGATTGCGGCAAACGTTTGCATTAATAACTCACCTTGTATTTTCCCAGATGACGTAAAAAGCTATCATTAACATCTTTTGATGATTAATTTTCAATAATGTACAAATTGTACCTACATATATTGTAAGAATACAATAAATATAACTAAGTTTTAGATACATGTATGTACGTACATGTATAGATATACACATACTATATACAATATACATTTTTTTATTCTGTCAATTTTATTGAATATTTTGTTTCTTCATTATTATATTTTCGTTTTTTGTTTCTTTTGTCCTTGAAGATCTATCGCTTTTCACTTTCTCATTAATAAAAAAAAAAAATAAAAAAAAAAAGCAACAGGCTATATAATAGCAAAAACATGTTTAAAACAAAACAAAATATGAAAAAAAAATAAGAAAAAAGAAAAATACTTCAAGAAATGTTTACTTATTCTTCTTCTAGTGTGTATCTTGAAAGTTTGTTTCTATTATTATATAGTTTTTTTTTCGTTCTTCACTTGAATTTGAAACATATTGCTATTGTTCGAAGATACTGTTTATTCAATCGTCGGATCCATTTTTATTCTTTTTTTTTTTTTGCTTTTTTATATTAATAACATTGTGTGGAAAGAATAAGAAGTGTTTATTTTCTCTCTATAAAAAAAAAACATAATAATAATAATTGTCTGATATCATCACTTGACAGTATTTAATCTAACATTTGGTACATGTTTTTATTCGAATATGTGTAATAATGATGATGATGAAGGCTGAATTTTATACAGTAATTTGGCAAATCTTCAGAAATGCTGGTAGGCATCCTTTATAGATATGTGTAGGCATCCTTTATAGATATGTGTATGCATAATATCTATGTGTATTATTAATATTATCTATTTTGTGGACAATTCCAAAAATTTTTATTCGTATTTCATTTTATATACCTATAAATATTTTTTTTTTATGCTAAGTATGTTGAATATTTAAAATAATAAAATAGAATGTCGGTTTACATGAAAAAAAAAAAAGAACTCTTATTTTGTTATATGCTATCATTAATGTTTAATTAAGTACTTTTATATGCAAGAAACGTTTCACTTATACAATTTTTAAATTCATAAAATGGAAATTTTCTAGACATTTAGATATTTTTAGAATATTCTATTCATACAATTTAATCTTCTTTTAAAATATCTATGAAAAAAAAAAAATTTATTTTTTTTTCTTAATTTTTAACTCTTTGTATAAATCGAAATTATACACAATGAAACTTTTAAAGAGTTTCCAGAACATTTTGTGATGGCATGCTGTGAAAATTCTGAGAGGACAAATAAATCGAAATCATCAGTTAAATTTCTCACATACGAATAAATTATTGAAATTTAAAATATAAAACTAACAACAAATAATATAAAAATTATACCATAAAATCATAATTATGAAAAGTTTAGAAAATTTATTTTTCAACTGGCAGATATGTATAGTGTGAAATATGTACAATGTACATGTATTAAGAACTTTATCGAAACACAATGTTACAAAATAAGTAACTTTTGTTTTATTGAAATATATATTTTCAACATTTTATACTTGATTATATGATTTAATTTAAAAACGTAAAACTAATTTATATATTTTATAATTTTCTTGTTTTTTTGTATCATTTTATTATCATATATTAAAATAAAATATGTATATGAATATATTTTTTTAATCATGTAAATGTGTACATATTATGTATATACATACATATAAGTGTGAGTGCACTGTAATCATAAAATTCTATCTTTATTTTAGAATATATGTACTTTACTGTTTAAAATGAAAAATATAGGTACATCAAATATTTGGTTATTTGTAAGTACATACATATGTACATATACTATGTGTATATTTTTGTACAAACATACTATATGTAGATTGTAGATGCACATTCATTTCATACGTATCACTTCATCAATATTTGTAAATTTTTATAGAAGAAAATTCATTTGAACATTTTTTTCTTTTTTTTTTTTGAAAATGTACATATAACACAAATAGAAATGTTTTTTTTTTATACGAAAGAAGAAAATTACTATTTTCCGTTTATAAATTGAAAATTCTGTTATAACTAGAAAAGTTTTGCAATAAAAATTTGAATCGTTCACAAATATCCTTATTTATTTATTTTTTTTTTCTTCTTTAAAATAAGTACAAATTTTTGATTACAAAGATACAGATAATCCTTATTTATTATATTTTTACATCATAGAGATATTATACATACATATACTCATATGTAGTATATTTAATTATATATTCTGTAGGTAAATTTGTCTTAAATATTTAATATGAAACTTTCTATGTCATTTGATGACAGGAAATAATACCATAGATAAAAAGGAATCAAACAGGAAATACATACATATGTATATGTTAATATACATAGATGTTTGTAAATATACACTTGTATGTATTGTAGGAGTATATTGTAAATACAGAAAATACTATAAAATGAATGATATAATATTTAATTCTAATTTTTATATTTCTTGTTAATTCACATGAATATATTGACCATAACTGACCACATATGTATAATAGATAACACACATATTGCAAAAATTTTGTATTACCTATATAATAATTTTATTATAAATACAATACATATTTATCAATTATTCATTTTTGACATGTTTCAACAAAGTTTAGATATATGTATAATTAAATTTGTGCATGTTTATGTAAAATGATAAAATATCTAAAAACCATTTCAACTAGATATGATGCATGCAAAGTTTGTGATAATAATTTATTATAACCTGAAAATTGTATTGTATGTACAATTTATTAATTTTATATATAATACATATATGAACACACTTCTCACATAAGGATGTTATGTTAAAATTTTATCATTAATAAATCATTCATTACATCAATAACTGACACTTTTGCAATTATTGTTTTATAAAACATCCAATTTAAAGTTTGACAACTCAATTATATACCAGAAAAAATAAAAAAAATTTAAAAACAAAAAACAAATCATTATTTCTTCTCTGTTGAATCAATGCCAATCACATATAGGAACATACACCACATATGTTACATATACTCATATATATGTATGTATGTTTTGTATGTATGTATATGTACAACATATGTACAAATAAAAAATTGTATTGGCTATCGTGCTGTGTAAAAAATGTTTGACTAAACAAGAAAAAAATATTTGAGAATTTTATCATTATAATTGACCAATAATTCAAGCTCATAAAAAAACTAATTTAAAAAAAAAGAAACCACAACAAATATATATAAAAAAAAAATGAATCAAACAAATAAATATATACTTTAAGCCTATAAAACCAAAACAAATTGTCAAAATATCTATTTAAAAAAAAAAAATATAATCCATGTTTATTAATTTGTTTATTTTCAATAAAATTGAATTTACGAAAATTCATTAAGAAAATAAGAGAAATATCGTTGGCGCCATTTAAAAAAAACAAAAATTAATTTTCAAATCCCCTCACGTTTGTTCCAAGTTTTTTTTTTTTTTTTCATTCTTTCATTTTGGTAAATTCTGAAGTTTAAACGGTTTTTGTGGTTTAATTTTTTTTTTTTAGTATTTACGAATTTAATCAAATTCAATTCTGTGAACTGTGTGAAAAATAATAAAAATTTAAAAGAATTTAAAATTTAAAGGACAACGTACAAATATGTATTACAAAAATTTTTCTGCCTTCCGTAATTAATGTTTATTGCAAAGAAAAAAAAAAAGACCTTTATATCTTTTAAAATTCTGAAAACGTACATATAAGAATATACATATATGTATGTATATATTCATACATATATAAATAAACAGAGATAAATTAATCCAGATAAGACTAATAACAGAAAATAGAAAGAAAAATATCAATTGGTTTTTGTGTTTTATTTTTATTATGTGACTTGTATTTTAATACAAAATATCCTACTTGAAAAATATGTATAACATTCTCAAGAAGACCTTTTATTCAACAAGATAGTAACACAAAAAAAAAAAAAAAAAACATCTTCCAATTGATTTTTAAAGACGAGGAATTTCATTGAGAAAAGGCACAAGTAATCTAATAATTTTTAATTAAATTCAAAAACATTTAAAAAGAACATTTTTTTTTTTGTTGTTGTTGTAAAAATACAGAAAGAATTTAATTTCACAAAAAGGGAAAAGATAAAAAAATTTAACACAGTATGTCATCAGTAGGATAAAATAATTGTTAAAATTATTTCGAATACAATGACAATAATCTGTATTTCAAATAAATGAAATAATTTTTTGTATCTATTACAAAATATACATCTACAATTGTCATCATCATCATCATCAAAAGAAAATTATTGTTTTATGTACCTTTTCATTTGATATCATTTTTAAATGTTGAATTAATCTTTTATTTCTTTATTTATATTCTATCATTGATATTATTTAATAAAATTAAATGAAATATTGAAATTTATGAGAAACGATTGCCTAGACTATCTAAAAATTTTCCGCTATTTTACTATACAATACAACAATCTCTTTATTAAAGTTTATGGATTTTCTAGATTCATTTTAATTGAACATTTGTCACGATAAATTATACTTCTAATGGACAAGTGTGAATATACATATGATAAAAAATTTTGATAGCTGGCATTCTTGTATAATAATTGGTTTTGTTTAAATATTAAAAAAATATATATACTACATATATTTTCATTAAATTTTAATTTGTATTGAATAATTATTATTATGTTTAGAAGAAGCAATAAAAACATTTTAATGATGCAATTAAAATATTATGATTGTGTTTGCTTCAAAAATGAAACTAATAAAAATTAAAACAAAATTAATTAAAATTGTTTTTTTTTTGGACATACAAAAACATGAAATTTTCGTATATATGTATATGAAAATTTACTTTGTTTGATTTTAATATACATATGTACATATATTTAGCACAAAAACAAAAAAAAAAAAAAAAAACAATATACAAACACAAACATATGTATGTATGTACATAAAATATTTGATATGCTTTTTGGATATTTAGAATTAATTATTATAAATAAAATTTAAAGAATGTAGGGAATATTAATTAATTATAAATAAATAAAAATATTTTCTTAATTTTTTGTGTACAATATTTTCTACATAATTTATAAAATAATTAAGTACAAACAAAACAAAAAAAAACACAATTATAATATTAATAAAACCATTTAAGTTTTACCCAGCAACTGCAATTTAATTATACTATGTAGTATATATGAAAATTTATTTATAAATTTTATTTATTATATTTTGAATTGTTTTTTCTTTCACAATTTATGATTTATTACAATAGCATTAAAAAAAAAATGGACACTCTATTATGGTTATGTGGTACAGAAAAAATTAATTTCTATCAACACATACATATGTGTGGTGTACACATGCACAAATAAGGTTCATTCACTTGATTTTCTAATTAAAAGAAAAAACCATTAAATATATAAAATGTAGAATAGGAATATATTAATGAATGACTTTGAAAAGTTAATTTATAGACTTTAATTTACATGTTATTTATTAATTTGTTTTTTTTTTTATACTAGGACGTATTATTTATTGTAAAAATAAAAAAAAACTAATCAAGCCTTTATACTTATTGTAGCATAAAACATAGTAAGTAAAAAGTTTTAAATCACAGAATATGTTCATCAGATCAAGGACTTACTGTCAATATTAATTATCATTATCGAGTAATATTGTGAGTAAAAAGTTTCGTAGATAATGATTTTGAAATTATATTTAAATTGATTTTTTATTAACAATTATTTATAATAAACTAATAAGATACTAAGGGCGGTATTCATTAATGATGTTTATTTTCAGTAGGTCATATACTTTTTCAACAATTCAATTTAGTTTCGATTTTTGAATCGACTTTCGCATTTCGGCTTCACAACCTGTTTTAATGCCTTAAACTATCCAAATTAACATGAGTTTCCGAGACCATTTTAAACTGAGCTCGTATTACCTTTAACTCTAGCTAAAAGCTGTACTTTTTTTTTAAAAAAAAAACCTTTCACAAAAATTTATCTCTACGTCCTTGGATATTTTCATTCTTTAAATAATTTTTAAAACAAATAGCCAGAAAAAAAAAATACAAATTTCTCTCGAAAAAATATTTTTAAATTTATATATTAAATGAAATATTGTTTATTTTAAGTAAACAAATAAATAAACTAATTTTTTTCTTTTACCTGTTAGTACTTCTTATAGGAATTATCAATATTTTATTTTCAAATTATATACACACCCACAATATGTTCACTAAATTAGCTCTGTCATCTGTATTTTAAAGAACATTTACCTCTTTTTCTATTTTAAAAATAGAACTGCATTGTAAAATACCTACATAGGTACATATGTATGTATGTACACAGTATATTTATAAAAAAAATAAAAAAATAATAAGAGAAAAATAGCTTTTTTTTCCCATGTAAATTTTAATAGCTGTCCACACAAGCCACTTTGTTTTTTATCAAAGAACTTTAAAAATTTATACTATCTACATAGAGAACATTACATAGAAGTTTCAGTTCACTGATCTGTAATCATGACAACTAACTATAGATACCTACATACATATGTATGTATATTTAAAAAATTATTTAAAATTGTTTTTTTTTCTATGTGTGTACCTATAATTTTAAAAATGCTGAAGGCTACATAATTGTAAGAACTATGCTACGAACATATGTATCTACTATCTACATTATATGTATAATTAATAATAAATAATCGATGAATTTGTTTTTTTTTTTTTTTTGTGTCTTTTTATTGTAATTTTTTTTTTTTTTGTTCAGATTTTTTTCTAATGACCTCATTTTTAAGAATCGAACAAATTCAAAATTATTTGAACAAGCTGAAGGCAAAATTATATGTTGAAGTATTTTATAATTGAATCAAAAGAAGAGAAAAAAATTTATCTAAATTATATTGTTTGAAAATATGTATGTACAGGAAACTTAAATAAATAGCTCCAAGAAAAAAAACATTCAATGAAATATTACATTCTCAATTGAAGAAAAACAATTTGTAAAAGTAGCAACAACAAAAAAAAAAAAAAAAAAAATTCGAGAAAGAAAAAAAGCATCGAAAAATAAATTATACTCTTTTTTTTTTACGGTAAATACTTATAAATCTTTTTGAAATACTTAAGATTGTTTGAAAAATAAAAAAAAAAAAAAATAAAAAAATAATGAAAACTGTTTTAAAACACTTTTATATGTCAAAAAATTAATTAATTACATTTTCTTATTAAAATTTGTAAAAAGAAACTTTATCAGTTTATCATTTCATCAAGAAAATACAGAAAAAGATATTTTTTTAAAAAAAAATGTGATAAGTTTAAAAACTTTAAAAATGATATTTAATTATTTTGAAAATAAAGTGCTGATAAGTATTTTGATTATTTATATTATGAACACATTTTTCATCAGAAAATCAATATTTATGGAAATTAATATTTTTTTTTTTATTTTCCTTTTGTTTATTAAGTACATCCTTTGAAAATAATTTATTATTTATATTTAAATTCTGAACTTATTGAAGTATTTTTTATTTTTTCCAATAAAAAAAAAATTACAAAATAATTTTACTTTACTTCAAGTACGTCTTTAAGAAAATATTTTCTGTATAAATTTCGTTTTTTTTTTTTTTTTTTTTTTTTTTTTGATTAACTGTACGATCTTATCCTACATTTTTATTGATTAAATTATTTAAATTTTTCTTGTTTTATAAATGCCAACTACTTTTTATAAATTGTGTTGATGGTATTTTTTTATTGATTTAATTTTTTTTTATAGATACTCTTAATTAAGAGCTTCTTGAAAATTTGTGCTGAGCAAAAAATCTTTTAAAAAAAAAATAAATAAACAGAATAAAGTAAAGAGTAAGACAACAACAAAAAAATTATATACGTATAGTTAAATTGTAAAACTTTCAAGTATAATCTTCTTATAAGGAAGTTTGTAGTCAATTTTAAATTTAATTAATTAAGAAAAAATAATAAGAAAAACATAACACTATAATGATGAAATGAAACTTATCCCTAATTTTTTGTGCCATTTCTGTTTTCTCCAAGTTAGATAATAATTAAAAATTTTTTTTTTCGTGTTGAAATTTAAAGTTTGTAATTTTTTTTTTTTCAAAGGATATTCTCAACGTTTGTACTAGACTTTCAAAAATTGTATATTTTATATTTTTTAAATTAAATTATGAAATTCAAGGTATTTAAAATAATGAATTTCTTATGAATTTATAAATAAATTTTTTAAAACATTTAAAGTAACTTTAAAACATCGATTAAATTTTTCAGTGGTGTTATTTCGTTTTTTTGTTTTTTTTTTTTTTGTTTCTTTTGTGTGTGTAGAATTTTTAAAGACAATAAATTTTAAAAGTGTGTATTACACATTTTGTCCAACTTTCTAAGTATTTTTATTTTTCTAAATATTTTTTTAAAGTATTTTGTTTTCATCAGATACAATGTACATATTTTTGTTCATATATTTTTCATGCATGTGTGCAAATACACATTCTATTAGAATAAATTTGAACATGTTTTTTTTTTACGTATGAATTATTCCATTTATTATTTTAATTTATATTTAATTTTGTTGATACATTTACGTGTACTTTATAATTAGAATATGGTCTGCTATAAAATTTTTTTGTCAAAATTTATTTATTTCATGAGTTATATTTCCAAAAATTGTAATCGTAAGCTTTTCAAATAAAAAAATATGACTTGTACAATATACATAAATTAACATTTGCATATAACAAAAGAAAAAAAAAAAACAATTTATTATGAATTTTATTCATTAAAATTATGGAAAATCCAATTTATAAGATGTTTTTCAAATTAGAATATGTCACAGAATATCTACTGTATTACAAATCAAATATTTTTTTAAATTATTTTTATTTCTTGTCACATATAAGATGTTTGCTCATTCAACGTGGCACAATATTTGCTTATACAAAAAAAAAATAAAGAAAAATAAAAAAAAAATAAAAAAATAACTTATTCAAAAACACATGTTATAAAAATTTTAAATTTTTTGCATAATCTAAACGACAAACAACACATAGAAAACATTTGTTTATAATTATATTTTTCTATCTATCTATTCTATCACTAGTGTGTCAAAAATGGTTTTATTTTAACCACAAATCTTGAACTTGATTTTTTAAAACATTTAATAGTCTTTTTGACTAAATCCTATTTTTTTTTTTTTGTCTTTTTAAATTTCTCAAGAACTCGAAAATCTTTTATTACCTTTTTTATTTACTTATCTCCTTACGTGAAATATTAGTATTAATTTTAACTTATCATAAATTTTCTACATCCATTTGTAACGTTTTCCAAATGATATTAATTTAAGATAAAAGTTTTCCACTCAATCGATATTTGAAATTCGATAGAAAAAATTTGATGTCGGTTTATAAAAATTCTCTATCGATTTGTATCAAATTTTTTTTTGTTTATATTTTTTTTAAATTTTTCAGAAATATTAAGTTTTTAAATGAAGTTTTCAATACAAATTAAAAAATAAAACTGTCTGATAAACCACACGTGATTATGAAACAATAACAAAAATGAAAAAAAACGCAACCTGTACTAACTCAGTCTTTCTATCTGATCACTTTATTCTAATTGGTGAAAAAATCACTACAAATGTAATTTCAAAAATAATTTAACATACAAAATTTTTTTTTTCTTCTCCTACTTTAAATACAATTCTAAAATAAAATATAATTTTATTTTAATATTCTCTTTCGCTCCACATGAAATGAATAATATAAAAATAAAGACAATTGAAAAAAAAAGAATTTAAATAAAATAAACAGAACTACAAATATTATTTAAATTGTCTTTTGCTATTTGAAAAATTAAAAAGCCGCTGAACCAGCATCAAAAAATAAAAAAAATTAAAATAATAAAAATATATTGTAATCTAAGCATAATATACATCATAGCATAATCAACAATACAAAATGTCATAAATTCAGCATATAAAACTACAATAAATAAACGACCTCATATGGACGACGTATGTAGATAAATTCAAATTAAAATGTGAATAAAATTTATTCTGTATAAATAATAAATAAAAAATTTTCATTTATGAATTTTAATTTATTTTAAAATCTCAATTCAGTTTTATTAATGTTTTAATTTTAAAAACAATTCATACCTTTTTTTTTTTATCCTATAACTCTATTGAAAAAAAAATAACAGAAAAACCGGCAAAAAAAATTTAATCTTGAAACAATAAAATATTAATTATTATTTCATATTATTTTTTTCTATTCTAATCAAGGTAACAGAACAAAATGAAAAGTATTAAATAACATTCCTCTTAATTACATTTTTGTACTCAAAAGCAGAAAAAAAAAAAAGAATTATTAAATAATATTCAAACTGTGTGAAACAAAACCGGTTTTCGAACATAATTAAAATTTACAATTACTGCAGCAATAAAAAAAAAAAAGCTAACTTTTGCAACAGATAGATAATTTTCTAAAAATTAAATTAAAAAAAAACTTGCTAAATCTGCAATAAATAATGTCAATTATTATTTGAAAACGTTTTTTTTTTTTTTTTTTTTAAAAAAAAGCAAAATAAAATAATAACGAATTGATAAGTAATTGACCTTAATTCAAAATATTATTTTATTTTATTTTATTTTTTTTTTTAAATATATTTTCGATCATTTATTTTGAATTTGAAAAAAAAAAGAAAAAATTAATAAATAAATCAATGAACAAAAAAATTCATGGAACTGAAAAACTTTTTGATATAAATTTTGATCCTTTTTTCTGCTTCTTGACATTTTTTCTCTCTTTCTACATTTTCTCTTTGATTGATATTTTAAATTCCAATATAAATATCAAACAAAAAACTTTGAAAAATTCACAAAAAAAAAAAAAAAAAAAAAAAAGAATAAATATTAATAAAGAAAAGCATATTTATATCTAACTGAAATATTAGTATACGTATAGATAACTTAAACCTCTTATGCTTATCTTCTAAAATCACTTGTTTATTATCCTTTCTTAGGAATACTACAATTTGTTGTTTTTTATTTGTTTTCTCAGAAATCTTATTATAAAAAAAAAATACATATCTCTTGAAAATACTTAAAACACAAAAAAAAAAACAATTTTTTTTTTTCGTTTTATATTTTTTTTCACATGCTTTGATTGTTTACATTCGTACCACCTACAATCAATAATCAAAATATGTTGCTAGACAAAAAAGGTTTTGAATTTTTATACATAAGTGTATGTACCTACATATATACATAGAAAGAAAAATGAGCAAGAAAAAACAATTGAAATATAGGGAGATACATCAAATTAGAAAGCTAAGCATATTTCAGATTTAACTTTATACATACATACTCGTATGTACATACTTCTTATATCAACAGTAGAAAAAAATAAATAAAATAAAAGAACAAAAACCTGTCGTCTTTTTTTTTTTTCTTCTTAAAAAAAAGTTTTTGAATAATAAATGGGCTTTGATTGAATTTTAAAGATTTAGAGATCAAGGTTGAATTTTTAAAAATTGAGATACATATAGCTACCTATAATTATTTTATATTTGAAAAATAGAAGATGCTTGTTAGTATGCTTGAAAATTTTGTTTTTTGTTCTAAAAATACATTAATTTTTTTTTTTTTCGTAAAAAATATATGATTAAGGATAATGGTTGTTAAAAGTCTTTATAGAAGACAGTTTTTATTTTTATTTTGGAAACTTTTTTTATTTCTTTGGAAACAACATTTCATTTTTTTTATAATTTATTTAAAATCTTCAATTTTTACGGGTAAAAGATATTTTACTGGAATTTTTTAATTGGATTACATACGATAGATTCAAATACAGTTACTATGAGGTTAATTGGAAGTTACAATAAGCCTAAGAAGATTTGAAATTTTTTTCTAACAAGTAATTTCGCCTTTAATTAGCTGCAAGAAGAAAGTACGTTTGTTCAATGGTATTTATTCTTGGATACGTGTTTGAAGGTTAAAACATAAATATTATTTTACAATACGCATTCAGGGGTAATTAATAAACAGCAATTTTCGATGCCGAATTCTAAAAAGATAGGAATACTTTAAAGATTAATAAACTGAAGTAAAATTTTAGTACAAAATTTGGAGAAATTCATGTAAAAACTTCTCTAATTCCACAGAACTGTTTTTCTTAGTTTATATTTAAATTTAAAACTATTGTTAAAAATATATTTTCCTAAAATTTGAATATATGGTATATATGAATTTCTTCATTTTTTCAAATTTTTAAAAATAAAACAAGTGATTGACCGGCCACAAATAAATGAAAAATAAAATAAAAGAAAACGTTTTGTTTGTCGTCCGTAGAAATTTTTTTACTAATAATTGGGATTATTTTTAAATTCAAACATATTTGAAGAAAGTATGTTATTGTAAGATTTTTATTTTTTTTTTTTAAATAATATAATTAAATCCCTCGAACATTTCTTTGTTACAAAAAAAAAAAAACTATAAAATTCTTCAAATTGAAAAGAACGTAAAGAAATCGAAATTTGCACTTGAAGTTATTGAAAATATGACTTATTATTAAAAATATGAAAATATTTTTACTACGAAAAATCGAAATCAAAAAAAAAAAAGGAAATTAATTTAACTACTAAACGAAATCAAATGTAAATGACATAATTTAGTATTAATTTCGAAAAATTAAATCAAAATTAATCATATTAAAATTTTTGCATTAAAGTTTCTTAGATGCTTTGAAAGAATAGTGGTAAAAAAAATTTTTGAAAATGGAAGTCCTTGAAAAAAAATCAATAAAATGCATTGAATTTGTTACAAAAAAAAATAATTTTAAAAAGAAAAAAAAAAGTGAAGAAAGTTTTTATAATAGAAATAATTTAAAAAATAATATTTCAAAGAATTTTTTTTTTATTTTTTATTTTTTTTTTGTAAGTTAACAATATGCGTAACAAGTTCATAATATATTTTTCTCCTTTTGTAAAAAATACAAAACACTTTTTAAACTTTTCTTCAATATTATAACTTTTTTTTTCTCTTATTCTTCTGATTTACATACTCGTATATTTATCTATTTATTTATAAAATGTATCTTTTGCGATTATGAGAA
The DNA here is from genome assembly GCA_939192795.1 of Bombylius discolor. Classification (NCBI taxonomy): domain Eukaryota; kingdom Metazoa; phylum Arthropoda; class Insecta; order Diptera; family Bombyliidae; genus Bombylius; species Bombylius discolor. The sequence goes on along the minus strand of OW584241.1, from coordinate 10,918,752 downwards.
AATGCAGACAATTTTTTGCACACGAAAGAAGAAAAATTTATATTTTATATTTTTTTTTTTTTAAATATATTTTTAAAAGTTATAAACAAAAATATTAAACTTGTTTTAAATATTAAAAGTAGATTGTATCTATACATATACATAATATGTATATTTGAACCATTCACCTTTAATTTTTCATTGTTTTTTCATTTAATTTTTTTTTAGAATTAAAAATTTTTGAATTTTAAAAAGTTGAAAAAGAGGAAAAAACAATACGCTAAAAAACTTCAAATAATACAATATCTTTAATGGTATTGATAATTTTATAAAATAATTCTTTTTTATTTCATTAAAAATAATCTCATCATTTCAATTCAACAAAAAAAAAAAAAAATGAAAAGTTGAAGGTTAAATAAAGATCTCTTTTTAATATTGTTGAAACAACAGAAAACATATTAACAAAGCACACCTTTTTTTAAAAAAAAGTAAACTTAACATACCTTTTTTTTATTGAAAAAAATTAAAAATGACGTCAACATAATTTGCTTCAAGCTTTACAAAGCATGCATTCAAATGTTGAGTTCTTGTCATTGTCAACAACTTAATATATGATTTAAAAAAAATTTAAAAAAAATCGTATGTACTCATGTGTACTCAATGTATGTGTTTTTTATGTTAATTTTTAATAATATATGCTAATATATCTACATTCTAATGTTTTATATACATATAAAAAATACAACAATTGTTTTTCATTTGATTTACATGTGGAATTAAAGCAAATAAAGCTCATAAATTTAAACAAACAAAAAAATGAGAGTGAATAAAATTTTTCTGATGTTTATTAGATACGTTAAATAAATTACTATTTACATATATGTATACAAATTTTATTAATAAACTTTAATATGAAATTCTACATACTTGTGATTTTTAATAATCCAGACAATATGAAGCCAAAAAAAAAAAAAAAAAACAATTATTTTCACAATGTTAAAAAATTAAAAATCTTATTTTAAATAAAATTTAATTTAATAACAATTACGATATATTAAGCACCCACCTTCACAACACTTTATGAATAACTGGGTTTAAAATATTTATTATTTTTTTTATTTCTAATTGGAAACAAATTTTTCTTTTTTTTTAAATTAAAACAACAACAATATTCTTCTCACTTAATAAAATGATTATTTTTTGTTTTTTGTTTTTCTTGTATTATAAAAATATCCAATATAACACACTTTATAAATATTTAATCAATTGAAAATTAAACAAAAACAAAATGAGAAAATGTACAATGTATTTCACTTAAATGAAATATCACACACGATTTATTTGAAATCTTGCTTGATTAATGATATTTAAATACAATAATATGATGAGAGATCATCGAGCGATCATTTTAAATTAATGAATAATACAGCAGCAATATCGTAATTTTAATTGTTTTAATTATACATTTCTACTTTTAGTATAGTATGTACGTAATAAACTATAAGAGATCAACAAAAACAAAAAAAAACAAAATTGTAGTAAAGTAGTAATTAAGTATCTTTTTAGTTTTTATATAGTTTATCTAAACAAAACAAAAAAAAAAAAATCAAAACGATAAAATATCATTTATCAATTCACACGAATAGTACGATATCTTTATAATGAAACTTCTCAGACTCGACTAATCAGCAAAAATTATTTCTTCAACATTTTAAATCACTGAACGATTATATTTATATATTTTACATTACACATTTCTCCTCATCATTCTTCATCTATCTTTTGTTAACATATTAAGTATTAAGTACTAAAAATATTGTATTTTCCGACTAACTGAGGATCATATGGAATAAATGTTTTAAACACGATTTGTTGGGGGCTTGGTAGGGGCATTGGTGAATCGCGATTTTTTTTTATTACTTCGTATGATTTTTAGTTATACCACATATGTTATCTATTAACATAAAAATAGTAGAAATTGTATAGATATATATATAGGTAGTATGCAATAAGTTTAAAATTATTTTGTGTTCTTCTTTTTTTTTTTTTTTTTTTGTTTTAAAAAAAAATCTCTTATTTACTTTGAATTTTTTTGGGAGATTCTTTAGTCTGAAATCATCATAAGTTGAGTTGCCAGATACTTTAAAAAAATGAAAAAAGATACACATGTTTGTTGTGTTCGATGTCATTTTAAGAGCATTATCAAATGAACAAAAAAAAAAAAAAAAAAAAAAAATTTGATAAGAGGAAAATCCAAAATTATAATTGAATTATCAGAATGATTAATGAAAACAATGAATTACGTATTTTATATTTTAAAGGTCATTAAAATGCATTTAATAGAGTCGAAAGTTCATTTAAATTCCAATAGTGTTTTATTATGAGTTATTTATATATGCAATAATTTTATACAAGCGGAAAAGAACTAGAATATTGTATTTTTTAATCGCGATTTCCGTTTATTTTAAGAATTAATTTTAAAATGAAATAATTGTTATGTATGACTTATAGATATTGTTTTTTTTTGTGACATGATGCATCTACTCAGATTTTATGACACAGAAAGTGTAAAAAATTAATCCTAAGGACAAAAAACTTTTTTTTTTTTTCATAAAACATTCTCTATATTGTTAATTAATTCAACTATGAAGAATGCTACTAGAAACAACATAAATTTATAAAATAAAAAAGAAAAATATTCGAAAAGTGCATTTAGGATTTATTTATTCAGAATATTAGCACTTATTGGATGCATACAAGAAAGTACGACTTTTCCTATTCTAAAAAGATTTAAAGTACATACATTGAATTAAGCTTACAATTAATATATTTCAAAATATTAAGCTTCTTATATACTTTCCTCTTTAGAATACGATTTTTAGCAATTAGAACAAGTCTTTTCCAAAACTTCAAAAAAAGAAAAAAAGAAATGTATATAAGTAAAAATTAATAATATCTTAAAAAATAATAAATTCGGAAAACAAATCATACAAATAATCATTTATACAGAAAATTAAATACTGAAAATTTAAAATTAAATAAACCCTTTAACATAAAAATAAACGAAAGAATAAAGAAAAAAGTATATTAATTTTGTATTCTATTCCTATAAGAAAATGTAAACATTGAATAATACATTTTTTAAATTGTACATGAAATAGAGATGGATAGGTGGGTACATTTATTTAAAAAGGATATGAGAAGATACAAAATTCAGATACCAATCATTTTTTTATGTGTATAAAATTTTTGTGATAAATTTAAAATATATGTATATGTGTACATACATATCTATTTAAATGATTCTTTAGTAAAAAAAACATTTTTTTTTTTTTGAATTGAAAATTTACTCTGCTATGCATTGTATTCATTTTTATTGTTCATAACTACAGGCGCATCCATTCAATTACTGAATATCAACATTACAACACTTATAGTCATAGACAACGTTTAATTTGAATTATTGCACTCTTATCTCATCACATTTCATATATTCCCTATAACGTTTGTATGTTATCTATGAACAATAAACGTTATTTTGTTTTTTATATAATTTTCTACATAAATACATACATAGTATTTAATATATATATATATATTATAACACTTGTAAAAATACAATTTCTATTATTTTTGTTTTTGCTATGAAAAATAAAAAAAAAAAAAAAACAAAACACCTGTTGCAGAAAAAACAGACAAAAACCGGAAGCAAATCTCAGCGGAGGAATCTATGCATTCCGGATTCTTTTTTTTTTTTTTTTTTGTTTTTTTGTTAAATGATTACTTAGATATTCATGTACACGTACGAATTTAACAATGGATACCATATATGTATATATTTTTTTATATTTTCCATGTATCAGATACGAAAAATTTAGAAAAAAAATTTTTCTTTCCATATGAAATACATTTAAAATGTACATACAATATACTTATGTATGAACATTAAACACATACGTATCTATATATATCAGAAAAAATATATATTATTTTTTACCATCCTTATTGAAATATTTCCATTGAAGATTTTTAAAAGAGAATAATTTTTATTTCAATTTTAAAATTTACAGCAACAAGCAATCTTGTTGGAAGATTTACTCAAAGTGTACGTCGTATAGTACAAGATGTTAAAGATGAAGGTGCACCAAGTAAGTATCTGAATAATATTTCATTTTAAAATAATATAGGGCGCATATGTACATAATATATATATTTTTTTTTTTTTAAAAAAACATACATATATATTTTATTTCTTAAAATGATCACATCGTTGATGTCATTGGAATTTTAGAACTGAGATTAAATAAAAAAAATTATATGTAAAAATTTAATTGTCATCAAAGCAATTTTTTTTTTTTTGTAATTTGTTTTTATTTTCATTTAAAGGTGGTATGAGTCGTGAGGAAGTTATTGAAACAAATGAAAGATTAAGAGCATTACGTTTACGTCTTGAAGAATCATATGATACAGCAAAAAAAGCTTTGGTTACATTAATGAATAAATATGGTGATTCAAAAAGTCAAAGAAATATATTCAATCGATATCCAATGTTGAAAGTTATGATAAAAGTAAGTATGCATGCAAAATAAATATAGAAAAAATATTAAACAGGGATTATTAGATGGGAGTATTGTATTACGTCATAATTATTAATATAAAATTAATAATAATATTTATTTTGAATAAAATCATGTATTCAATATCAGAAACGATGATCAAAGATTCTTTATTGTTCTTTTTGCATAATGATGATGCAATCATGGACCGAAATTAGTATAGGAGTATCTTTTTTTAAATTTTCAATGCAAAACACTCATTTGAACTTTTAATTATTCAAATTGAAGAAGTGATCGTAGTAAAATTATTAAAGTATGATTAATAAATACGATTCATGAAAAAAACACACACTTCCAATGATTATATTTATTCGTGCTTGTAGTACAATCCTTTTTAAAACTGTTTAATCGTTAAAAAAGATAAAATTCTTTACAATTTATTTCGATTAAATTCAATTAATGAGTACAGGTTTTCAAACTAGATAAGATTTAAATTTTTTTAAAATGGATTTTTTAAAGCTTATATGTATGTAAATTTAGCATTTGAAAAAAAATTTTTTTAATGTCATTTTTATCTTAATTTTCTGTAGGAAGTTATACGTTTAGAAACACAATATTGGACACTTATTGATATACCAAAACAAGAAAAACAAGAAACTGTTCCATCATATGTTATGAGAGCATGTTCAATTATGGAAAAAACACAAAAATCTGGTGAAGGTGTTAAAACATCTGCAAAATTAGCTGAAGAAGCAGCTGAAAGAAAAGAACGTATGGAACGTTTAGAAGGTATTATATATTAAATTTTCTTAATTTTTTTTTTCTTCAAATATTTATTTTTTCAATTAATTATTTTATTATTCATTTTTATTTTAAATTTCATTTTGCTGTATAATAAAATATTTAAGCAATGACAACAGCACAAATAGAACAAGAAAATACACAAATGATAAATGATTTATATCGTCTATTAAAAAAATATTCTGGATTAAGAAATCTTATTCGTGAATTAAAGGTAAAAATTACTATATATTATGTATTTTATACATATTATGTAATATTTTGTTTGTATTTGTTGTAAAATTTTCTCATATTTCAATTTTTTTTTTTTCATATAAATTAAATTAATATTTTAGATGCTATATAACAAACAAATGTGTATATTATGTAATAATATCAATTTATCATTTTAAAAAAAAAAACATACTTACATATATGTATGTATGTATTTTTATATCATTACAGGTAGAATATAGCAGTTCAAAATTATATCCAATTTTTCCACGTTATACAATGCTTAAAGATATGATAAAAGGAATTATGCATGATCCAGATTATATGGAAGTTTGTCATGAAGTTAACAACTGAAAATAAATCTCGTACATTGTATATGTATTTTTACTTCGAATATATATTATACTAATATTAAATTATATACACATAATTTATATTAAAACAAAAAAATAAAAAATAAAATATAATAAATCATTTTTTTTTTTTATATTGAATTATGCTGATTGTGATGTTATAATACATACATTTATACATATACGCATTATAATACAACAACAAAAAAAGAACAAGAAAAATTATTAATTATATAAAATAAAATAAAATAAAAAAAAAACACACACACACACAAAATAAAATACAAAAATCTTTTTGTAAGACAGAAAAGGTAAGAAGTCTGATCGATAATATTATAGGACCATTTATATAAAAGGACCGAAAATTCAAAATTATACATAAAAATAATATTAAATCATATTATGAAATACACACATTTAAAATATATAAAAAAATAATTATTATGTGTACGCTTTACGCTTAAAATAAACCTCAATTAAAATTTAATTAAAACTATCACATATATCTGAAATTCAATCTGGTTTTTTTTTTTTTTTTGTTGAAAACTTTAAATTCACATTATCAAATTTCTAATTTTATGTCCTTTTGTAAGATAGTAGCATTTATCTTTTCTATTTTATTTTATTTTCAATTTGATTATTTTCTGTTTTTTTTTCAAATATTTAAGATAAAATGTGAAAATGAAATAAATTTAAAGTCATCCTACTCAAAATTTCTGCAAAAAAATGACACATAGGAGAAAACCGAAATAAATGAAATTTTTATTTCAAAAACAATTACTATTCAAGTTGGATAAATATACAATTTATATAATTATTCACTTTTTTTTTTTTTGTAATTTTAAAAGCTTCAGTCTAAAAAAAAAACCACAGTTTAGGAACTTTTTTTTAGTAAAAATATTTTAAAAAAAACCTACTTGTTTCAGGTTTAAATCAGGAAAAGGAAAACAGTAATTACTAATTTAAAATTTAAATAAGTCTAAATATAGAAATATCCTTTTCGTTGTCATTGTTTATGTACCTACAATCTTTTCACTTTCTAACTTATATATAACCTTTTTTTTAACCCTTTTGTTTTAAATGTATTTCTTCTGATGTACTGATATTCTTATTAAATTAAAATGTATAACTTGTATTTTGCATATTTAATTTTTGTTTGTTGTTGTTGTTTTTTTTTTAAAATCTTTTTTCTACCTTTCAAAAATAATGATTTCGTTGACTGTTGAAAAAAAAAATAAATTTATTACGGTAAACCGTGTACCTTCACACATTATTCATTTACCTTAATAAATTCATATAAAATTGCCCTGTTTTGAAACCGTAATCTTTATATATACAAATTCAAAGTTATTACATATTTTATTTGACCATAAATTACGTGTATCTAAAAATTAATTTTCAAAAACCTTTTTCAAATAATTTATAATATATGTATGTATATAAAATTTTATTAAAATATTTGCATAATTTTCTTATCATTCTTGCAATTGTTTTCATAAATTTCAATTAGTTTTACAAATAGTTTTCTAATTTCTATATTCTATATACCTATATACATATATACATATGTGTAATACATATTACATACATACACATATGTATAAAATTCATTGGTGATAATTAAGTAAATTGAATAACCATTGTTTTAATCAACAATGTAAATCACTGTTGTGATATTTAAAGCTTCTATTCAAAAGCTAAAACTTTTTAATTATTATTCGATTATAATTTTATTACATACCTATGTACATATATCCTATATTCATTGATTTTAAAATTTTTTTTGCAAGATCTAATCTATTTTCAAAACACATTCAACATCACAGAAATTTTTTTTTTTTTTTTGTGTTTAAAATCATTGCATAAAAGTCATAAATCAAATAAATTTTCATATTATAGTGATATATGAGTATTATTAACATAAAAGATATTTTTTAAATAAATTCTAATCAAAAAATTTACATGACATTAAATTAATTAAATTTGCTCAAAATCATTGTCTATAAAAATTATATTATGTATATTAAAAATTATTTAGCTATGAAAAATATTTATATGCTCTAAATTATGTTTAACGTATATGAAAATTAATTTAATTACTTTTAAATAATTTATAATAAAATTAAATTAATCTATTAAAAAAATGTAAAAAGTCAATTAATAAAATTATTATTTTTGTCTAATTATTATCTTACTACTAAAACTATGAAATTTTGTTGATATACATACATATGTGTTTGTACAATACATATTTCAAAAATAAAACATAATAAGCTTTAAGTATATGCATTATAATTAATTAAATGCAAAAAAAATTTAATTGTTCTATTAAAAATTCAAATGTATTTTCTAATTAAGTTAAAAAATTTAAACAAATTTATCAATTTATTTTAAAATGTTTGTACTTGAAAAATTTATTTTTATTAAGTAATTTTCCAAGGAAATATGAAAGATTTATTAAATTCGTGATTAGAAATACTAATTCGCAAAGATCTAAAAAAAACTTACAATTAAACATAGGAAATTTTAAATATAAATTAAATTTTTTATTTTACTTCCTTTGTTTTTTTTTTTTTTTTGCGTTGATGTAAAACCTTTAAAACATTTTCAATGAGTCATATTTTCTTTATTTTCCTAAATTCTGAGTGCTATTCATTATATCTTTTAATAATTTTTTTTTCGTCTGAAATTTAAATGATAACATCAAACTGACTAAGCAAAATCTATTGATCTTTAATTCTTTTAAGCTTTTATGAAAAATTTTAAATACATTGCCAAGGACTATTGAAGTCATAAAATATTAAATAAACAAATAATTCACATGTAACATGATCAACAGATTATATTTATGTGGTAAATTATTTACAATAAATTTCATTATGAATTTTTTATTTGCATTTAATTTTTGGAGTTTCCTAACAAGATTTTAAGTACGAATCAAAACGATAAGAGAAGAAAAAATAAAATCAAAAGAAACACATCAAAATAATTTAAATTGAAATCAAAATGAGATCATAATTAATAATTGTAAAATTAGGCTTTAAAAATAATTAATTATTGAATAAAATATGAATATCTTTTAAAATTAAATATTATACTATTGTGTACTAGATTATAAATAAATTTTTATTATGAGTGAGAGAAATTTAAAAATATTTAGAGAAAAAAAAACTTTGGAATTACTTTAACCTCTGTATAACTTGATTTCCATTTTAAAATAATCTTTTTTTATTTTATATTCTTTTTAATTTTATTTGTTTGTTTTTTTATTTCGCATTTAAAACAGGTAATTTCATCTTATTATTTGAAATATTCATTAAATATGTTTTTTTTCAATTTCAAAGTAAAATTTTAGACAACAGATACAATTTTAAAAAATTAAGATAAATAATAAATTTAATGGAAAAATTTATTGAAATTATGTTATTGTTTATACATTTTTTTTTTAATGAGATTCATATGTACCAATAAAAATTTTTTACCGAAAGGCAGCTTCTAACTACAAAAAAAAAAGAGTTAAAATATACTAATCATAAACATTTCACCTACATAAATATTTTACACTCATATATATATATTTTACGTATTTTATAAGATAAAAAAAAGCTGTAAAATTTTTAAAACATTGAAAAAAATAAAAAAACAAAATAATTCAACATAAAAGAAAATAATTATTATTTCTAGATAAATAAAAAAAAAGTAAGTAAAATTTACTTTTATCTTAAAAAATAAATTTGTTACACTTCCAAATAAAATGAAAATAAAAAAATACATACATAAATATATATAAATTAAATATCAAAGAAAAACCAGTGTTTTTTTTTATAATCGTAAATGTTAATATAAAATTTTTTAAAAAAAATAATAATAAATCATACAAAAACAAAAAAACAAAAAAAGAAATTTCAAATAGTCATCGTAAATATTTCATGTATTATCTCAAAAATATGATAATAAAATACATATATGTATGTACATTATATACATATATAATTGTGCTAAATTTGACAAAGAAATTAACAAAATAATAATATAAAGAAAAAATTATGAGCTTTAATGTACTCGCATAATAATTATATAAATTTTCTATACATAAAAAAAAATATTTTAAAAAAAAATAAAAAAATATTAATGTCAAATTAAATGCAAATTATGTCATATACAAAAAAAAAAACTATGTAATAAAATTAAATAAATAAAATTTCAAAAAAAAATAAATAAAGTATAAAAATATATTATAAATATAATAAATGTTATATATCATGAATATGAATAATGAATAATTCATTTATTTTAAGAAATATTAAAAAAATAAATAAACTACAAAAATGAAAAAATCCTTAAATATATCCTTATATTGCTATTTAATCGAACATATATGTATTAATACATGTGAAAAAAAAAAAAATAAAAAATAAAACTATATACATAAATACACTTATTAAGTGTATCATAATACATAAATGATGTAATTTAACTTTTGCTAAAATGCTAAAATAATTATTTGAAAAAAAAAAAATAATTATTAAAAAATAAAAAATATATGTATATATGTTTTTTTATAATAATTAAAAATAATTTAAAAAAAAAAAAACAACACAACATACATGATGAAAGTAAAAATAAAAAGAAGTAAAAATATATGAAATGTACGAGCTTATTAAAATTTAAGAAGAACAAAAATAATTAAAGGATCATTATTATTTTGATTTATTTTAATTTTTTAATTATTATTTTTTTTTAATTTTTGAGCGAATATAGATATTTAAAAAAAAAATACATTTAATGAATATAATAAATTATTTTTGATGTGAAACAAAAAAAAAAAAAAAATGAAGAAGAAGAAGAATAAAATATTTAAACGTAATAAAAACAAAATTTAATTAATATATGTATGTAATACAAAAACAAAAATAAAAAACAAAAAAAAATTATAAAGTATATAATGTGACATAGTAAATGAATAAATGAAATATATATACTCGTATGTGTATGTGTCCTCATGTAATCTTTGTTTTCATCCTACAGGACAAATTAAATTCTTTTTTTTTATATATATATATAATTAATTATGAAGTCAAAAGATATTTTCTTATTCCTTATCCTTGATTAAAAAAATTTGGGTTGAATAAATCAATTAAGTAAATAAATCTCAAGAATTTTCACTTTTTAGTAGAGCAATAAAATCAGAAAGAAAAAAAAAGGGAAGGTGTAAATTTATGGTAGTAAAATTTGATGGAAATCAGTCATACAATTTTATAACCCTTGTTAAATCTGAAACTTTGGCGTTTATTTTATCCTCTTCATTGAAAAACAAAAAACACCCAAGGGATTCTTTTTTAAATATTATTTAATCAAATGAAATGACCATTATGCAAAACATTGGAAAACTTTTGCTGTAGAAAAGAAATATTGATCCAAGTATTAAAGTGAAATTTAATTTATAGAATACCTAGAGTCCTACATACATATGTATATCATGTTGATGATTTAATTGAACCAAAAAAAATGAAAAACCTTAAATGTACCACACTTGAATAAATTTTCATATCCCCAAACTTGACATTGATTTAAAGCTGGAAAATTTTTGGATACAGATTCAAGTGATAAAATATAAAAATTTTCATTACCAATAAAAATATGTATACATACATATATTTGTACATAATCGTACATATAAATTTTTTCCTCATTAAAATAATTTTATAACTCAATACGAAAGACGTATACGAAAGAACCATGAATAATTTTTTTTTTCTTCATAAAATACATATTTGACGAATTTTATTACATTTGCTTGTTAATTTTTTTATGATTACATGAAAGTAATAAAAAAAAAATCTATTCAAAAAAAAAAAATAATGTGATTAATTCAAAGGAGGATGCTTTTTTTTTATATGCGTGTCCAAATAACACATTTTATTAAAATTGTTATTTATCGTTTGATTAACAAAATTTTATTTAGTTAAAAATTGAAGAAAAAAAAATTATAGTAGTAAAAAAAAAAAGAATTTTTCTAAAATGAATCATCACTTTCTTCATGGAAAAAATTTTTTGTTTCAAAGAATTTTACATTCACAAAAAAAAAATGATAATCAAAAAAGGAAATTCTTATAAATGGAATTTCCATATATGTATGTACATTAACTATGACGTTTAACAAAAAATAAAAATTATCTTTTTCAACCCTCATTAATTGTTGTGTACTCAAATAATAAAAAATTTTATGTATAAAGTATGTTTGTACAACATGTACAATTTTTTTTTTTCGATATATGCAAACATTTTAAAATTAAATTATAAATGACGTCATATAAATTAAAATCAACAATGTATGTTATCAAATTTATTAAATTCTTCAAATAATTACAAATATTTGATCAAGAAAAGATAACAAAATATTTTTTTATTAATCATTCTAGATTTCACAATTCTTTGAAACTTGTTGAAAATTATAATGTTATCAATAATTAATAACCTATTTAATTGACAAGTACCTGTGATTTTTTCAAATGATAATTTTGATAAATTGCTGGCGTAAACTACATAATTGAGACTCATTTTTCAAGAGTAAATTCCTGGTAATTGATTGAAATAAATTAACAAACAGACCACAAAATAGAAATTGACTAAACAACCAAATAATAGTACTTTAAAAGGGTTTTAGTTGGCCAATTCTAAAGCCAATGTAATTAGAAATAGTTTGAAAAGAATTTGCATCATTTGTAAGAGATTTCCATCATTTGCAAGAAAGTTGCATGAATATATTCTAATTACTATTTTTTTTTTAAATTTAATGTGCCATGATGTAAGAATATCTCTTTACAATATGAAGACAGCAAAAGACAAGTGAATGTAGTTGGGGATATTACGGGTGTGAAGACAGGAAGTGCTGATTGATGCTCTCTTGAACCTCTGTTGGTTAAAAGAGCGATAGAACACGTGAAATGAAAGAATATTCCACAATTTGAGAAATTCAGAGTTCTGTTAATGAAAGATTTACTACATTTTAATCTACTCTCAGTAGGTTGCTTCAGATATAATTCATGGGTTTTTTTTGGAAAATCTAGTAAGTGTTCCTGATAAAAAAAAACAGAACTAAAGTAGAAATAAATTTTAAATGATCCTTAAATGGACCAGGGTCCTTATAAAACTGTTACTTTCTAATGAAATTTTAACAGCCTAAAAATATCCTTTTCAAGAGAAAAAGAATTTAAAAGTTTCCCAAAAAGTCATGTATTCTACAAACATCCTTGTTCAAACTTGTATACTTATATTAAAGATGTGTAGAATAATATTAACTAAAGCATACGACCCTCTACTGTCTGCAAAATATTTAAATTTGTTTTATAAATAATTCGATCCTGAAACTTCTGAATAGGAACTTATTTAATAATTGTGAACTAGTCAATTGTCGTTACTTTACTAGTACATTTCAAATTCAAACTTAAAAACGTACGAAAAATAAATTAAATGATAAACGATAACACTTTACACAATTAAAGAGCGAAATATGTAATTCGCCTCATATAAAAACAATCTTGATTGTTCAAATTGTTGTACTGTAATAAAATAAAATATATTTAATAAATTATTACTCGTGTTTTAAATTTAAATTTTTATTTAAAAAACACAATTTGAAGAAATAAATTTAAAATGGCTGGAGTTACAAAGGAGCAACTAAAAAAAGAAATTGCTGGTAAGTTCAGAAATAATAATAAACATATTGATTTTTTCGTTTTAAAAAAACATAAATATGTTTGCCATGAGAATTTTGAACTCGCTATGCAAAATTCTACCATGCATTTTATTCTAAACACCGGTGTTAATTAAATATTTGAGAAAAATGGATTATTCTTAAATATTTAATTAAATAATTATTTTAATATGAAATTTAGAAAAATTTAAAAACAGAAGGATAATTAAAAAATAAACATTAAAATTACTAAGCAACTTCATAACCTCAAATCTAAGGATTATTTGTAAATTAATGATTGATTCTATTCTATCAATTCTTTAGTGTTTATAATAACGTTTAGTGATCGATCTATTAAGGATAAAAATATCCTTAAATATATTAATTTACATTAATTATTTAAAATAAAAATGTATTTCATTTTGTCAACGTTCAAGGACAATGTTTTTTTTTTTTTATTTGAAATTGTTAGTCCATTTTTGTTTATTAATTTAAATTCAATTTTTTACAGAAATATTAAAAGACGCAGATTTAACAGTATTATCTGCAAAGAAAGTACGACAACAATTAGAAAAGAAATTAGGATGTGATTTAACACCACGTAAAAAAGAAGTTGATTCACTTGTTATGGATTATGTGAATAGAAAAGAAAAAAATAATAAATCAGCATCAGAAAATGATGAAAGCGATGAAGAAGAAGGTAGCGAAGAAGAAAGTGCAGAATCTGAAGAAGAGACATCAACTAAAAATAAACGATCAGCTCCAGCTAAAAAACCTCCAGCAAAAAAAGCAACAACAAAAAAATCCTCAACTGAAGATGAAGGATCAGGATCAGAAGAAAATGCATCTGATGATGAATACAGTCCAAGTAAAACTGCATCAAATTCTAAAAAAAGTAGTGCTAAAAAAAGGAAAGGATCTGATTCTGATTCTGATGAAGATTGGAAAAAACCTGCTACAAAAAGATCAAAGAAGGTAACAATTATTTACAAATTAATAATTATAATTTGAAATTGTAATTCTAACTAAACCATAAATTTTTTATATATAGGGTGCTGGTACTGGAAAAGGAAAAGGTACAGGATTTACTCGTCCACTTCAATTATCACCAGCATTAGCTGAATTAATGGGTGCTGAATCATTACCACGACATGAAGTAGTAAAGAAAATGTGGGCTATGATAAAAGAAAGAAATTTATATGATCCAAAAAATAAGCAATATGCAATTTGTGACGGTGAATTAATTAAGGTATTTGGTGTTAAAAGATTTCGTACATTCGGTATGTTAAAATATTTAAGACCGCATTTTATAGATTAATTTCTCTATTTTATTTAAAAAATAAAAATTGAAATAATAATTGTCATGATGATTAACTAAAACATCATAAAATAATGATAAATTGCCTATAAGTAAATAAAAATAATAATAATTTTACTTTATTAATTTTAATGTCAAATTCAGTGGTTTATTTTATGGTACATAAGGAAATTTCAAGAATTTACACATTTAAAATATTTTGCCAAATCAACAAATTTTAAGTAAAATCTTGCAATTTCATGAAAATACAAAAATAGAAACCAATATATTATATAAGAGAGTGAAAAGAAAAAAAAAATTAATAAAAAAAATGTGTCTATTATAATAAGATAAAAAGAATATGTAAGTACGATATTCATTATAATTCTTTTTGATAATTTAAATTTAAGATAACAAAATGAATACAATTTTTTTAAAAAGAAATAAACGATAAAAGAAAGAAAAAAATAATAATAAACGCCATTCAATTATGCTTTTAAGAATTCATTAATTTTTTGTAAAAAAAACAAACAAATTTTGTCCTCATAATTATTTTTACTTAATGAAATGCTTGTATTTCTTAATTAAGTAAAAAAAAAAATGCAATTTTTTTCCAAATTTTCTAATTACGAATAAAATAAATATTCGTAATAATTTAAGTTGCTTATAATTTTATTTAAGTGATAAATTTTTTTTTAAAAAAGTAAAATAATATTACTCGTTATAAATAATTGTAATATGTAATCGACAAAAATGAAAAAAAAAAAAAAGTGTCCAATGATAATTAAATTAAAATAA
Organism: Bombylius discolor; assembly: GCA_939192795.1. NCBI lineage: Eukaryota > Metazoa > Arthropoda > Insecta > Diptera > Bombyliidae > Bombylius > Bombylius discolor. The sequence continues at coordinate 10,903,059 of OW584241.1, read as the reverse complement.
AGATCATGTAATTGAAGTATCGCATTTTTTTTTAATACATGAGTTGTTTATTTTGAAAGTGGAATAAGTCCACTTTGTAAGCGAAGGAACTCATTAAGCTTTTAGCTAACATCTCTAGGAAACTACTCAACCTCAACAGGAATGAGTTAAAGACTATCACGGCCATCACGGGTCTTCTCGCTGATCACTGTTTATTTAACTATCAAATGAGTAGGATAGGACTGAAAGAGGATGATAAATGCAAATTCTGCAAAGAAGCCAAGGAAACCTCGAAACACATTTTGTGTGAATGTGAGGCACTGGCCTTTTAATATTGTGAACAATTGAAAGGACATATCAATTCTTATTTGAAATTTATTTTAAATTATTTTACACCAGAAGTGGACTTATATCACTTTTAAAGAAAAAACGGTTCAATTGTAATTGTAATACTTCTCTCTCATCTAGTCTACGTTGTTTTGTGTAGAGTCACTGAACATTTCATTTCATATTAGTGTTCATTTTTTTTTTCATTGAAAATAAATCAGAATAGCCTCTATTGTTTGATCAATAATTTTACAACGCATTCGTCCATTACGTTAATTTTATTTAAAATATATTTTATAAAAGTTTTATTAAATAATATTTTTATTTTCTTTAATTTTAATAAAAATGAATCAATTAAAAAATACCAATTATTTATATGATTCACCTAGAGAACTTTTAAAAATTTTATCAAATGAAATTATTCGAAAATTTACACAACAGAAAAACATAAAATTTTCATCAAATTTTGTATCATTAGCAATTGATTTATTCTCATTAAATCCATTCGATGGTATCTCATTTAATATTGAATTAAAAAAATCATCTATAGAAAAATTCTTAAATAAATGTGAACAACAATTTACAAGTAAGTTTTACAAGAACGAAAAAATAAAAAAAAAAACATTCAATTTGATTGTTCAAAATTTGAATTATTCATTTTTTTAGATTTAAATAATAATCCATCATCGAAAACGATTGAAATGCAAGCAATATTTATGAATTCAATATTTGATTTAGATAAAATATCGAAAAAATATAATGAAAAAATGAATTTAGCTGAAGAAACATTATTAAAAGAAATCACAGAATTTAAAGCAAATACCAAAGATGAACAAGATAAATGCTTTAAGAAAATTGTTATCGATATCATTTTAACAAATAAACTTGGTAAACCAGGAAATCCTAAGGTAAATTTTATTCAGTAGAAAATTTATAAATTGTTTAACTTTTTAAATTTCATGAATCAGGTTATAACGGAAACATCAAATGCTCTTAAAAGTGTTATGTCACAAGCAGATTTAATTAATTTTCTTAATTTAAATAAGAATAAACGTTTAGAAATTTTACGTAATATACGACAAATTGTATGTGGTATAAGATTATTCAATAAGGATGCAGGTCATTGTGGAGAAGGAATACCAGACAGTAGGTTCCATAAGTTTCATGAAAAGCAATCTAATTAACACCACTTTTTTTTAGTTATTTCAGATTTAACCGAATCATGTAATAATATAAAATCATCTTTAAAGGATATCCAACAAATGTTAACAAAACGTATTGAATTAATACAGAAAGCATTATGTAAAATCTTTACTGTCGATGATGAAACAAATAAACCCATTTATAAATGCACCGAATTTATATCTGAGGATGAAATTAAATATCTCAAGGATGTCATATTAATGAATTATCAACATGTAAACTATGTTAAATATTTAATTGAACATATTGAACAGCTTGAAAAAGAAATGGATCAGGGAATTGATGAATACAATGAAATTCTTAAGTGTTTACATGAAATGGTTCAATTTCGTATTGCAATTGCAACAGATAAAGTTTTTGTAAGTTTAAAATTTAAAAAATTATTGATAAATTGGAATTTCGGAAATTACAATTTTTCACTTTTAGCCTCATTTCATTAAACTCGCAGAAATATGGCATTCATTATTGAATTTTTTCAATGCAACACTAGAAGTGAATCATTTGAATGAAAAACTGTTAAAAATAAATGAACTCGAATATCCTTATGAATGTACAACAGAGAAAATACTTGAAAAATGTAATGATAATCGAGAAATTGAAGAGGATATTGATGAATTTGAAAATTTTCAAGATTCAATTTATAGAAAAGAATGTCGTGTTATAAAAGATGTTAAAAATTCAACGGTAATTTTTTAAAACAAAATAATTACAATCAAATATAATTTTTAAATAATTTTAGATCTCCACATTTAATAAATTTTGTACATTCTCATTTATAATTGGAAATGGTATATTAATTCCGTCTCAATTGAATTTAGGTCTTATTCAATACAAGGGAAAAATATATGCATTTAGTAAATTAAATTATGCAAAAAAATTTACAAAAAATCCAGAAATTTATATTAAAAAATTATTGAATGTGATTACAATAAATCCAGCTACAATAATATTTTTTGATTTATTTGATAAATTCAAAAATCATAAATACGATAATATGATATCTTCAGTAACATCAACTGATGATACTTCAGATAAAACTTTAGAAAAAGTGAAATTTGATCAAGAAATTCAAACTGAATTACATCCGATTCCATATTATAAAGATTATAATTATACATGGAATGAATGGGAGATAAGAAAACGTGCTATAAAATTTACTGATATACGAAAATATCGAACACATTCAGCACAAACTGATACTTCATATCTCAGATGGTCTTATAATTTACAAGTGGATTTACCTGCTCATAATGTTCACACTCAAACAAATGTTGATGATTCGACAAATATTTCAAAACTAGAACAATTGAAGTTATCTGATAGTATTTGTTGTAAAAAACTAATAAATTAAATAAAAGATTACATTTATTCTATATAATTATTAATTACTACCTACAACGGCTACAACTATACTGTGATTTAGATAGAGGGATAGCATATGTAATAGTAACTTTTTTAACATAGTTTTTAAATTTTTTACTTACCTTGGTAAAAAGGATGCATTACATCATTGTGTAGTACATGGAATCAGCTCTCACTACAACGTGTTTTGCAGAAAACATTTTTAAGGAAATTGCTGTAAATCCTTTTCATCCTCTAATTAAATTTGTTATCCTTTAAATGTTAGCTGTGGTATTTATGTACCTAATAAAATATAAATACAGAAAATATAATTTCCAATTGAGATAAAATTTACACTCACCTTCTACATTGTACTGGCCTAGCCTTTCATTTTTCTTTATTATATGATGATTAAAATCTGTATTCCAATTATTTTTAAATCTATTTATTTAAATAAAACAATATTGTTTAATTGAAAATTATTAGCCAATTTTGTTAAATAAAATTAAATAATGGGAGTAATACAATATTTCTCCAATCGCAGTTTATTTGTACTTTCACTTTGTAAAGGCGCCAAATGCTCAAATATCAACAATTCCTTGCGCGCCAATATGGATTGTCATTTTTCATAATGACATTTTCTATTCCGAATTGTAGAAAAAAAAAAGAAGAAACCGTGTTTTCGGTATTTGTACTACTGATTTTGAAACAGAATAACGGAAATTGTGGGAAAGTGGTGCTGCCACCTGTTGGTCTCGTATTAAAGATATATCTTTTAAAACATTCCCAACTTCATGGGTAATGCTTCAAATGTCAACCAAATATTGTCAATGTCATTTTATGAAAAAAGAAATTCGTGAAAATCTAGTTTTTTGTGAATTTGTGATTTTTGTATTTATTTAGAGAAAATTATAAATTTAAATATAAAAACTTATAAAGTGTATTCGCCATGGAACCAGAAGTTTTTCTCGGTGGAAAACCACTATTTCGGACTCCAATTGGTAGTGAAAGACCACAAATTGTATCTGAAATCTGCAATCAAACGGTAAGTGTTTGTAAACATTATTATCCTCTTAAACCCTGAGTGCCTTGCTTTTTTATATTTAATTATTAAATCTTTTAACTTTTATTAGGGATTACATTCAGATGAATTTTACTTAATTCAAAATGGTAAATTGGTTCACAACAATGAAATACATATGCATTCAAGTGTACATGTGCACCTCCGTTTACTTGGTGGTAAGGGTGGATTTGGTTCAATGTTAAGAGCAATTGGTGCACAAATAGAAAAAACAACAAATCGTGAGGCATGTCGTGATCTTAGTGGAAGACGATTACGTGACATAAATGAAGAAAAACGTCTTAAAGAATGGTTAGAGAAACAAAAAGAAAGAGAAGCAGAAGCAGAAGAGAGAAAAAGAAAAAAATTAGAAAAATTATTAAGTGTACCAAAACATGAATTTAAAGATTCAGAATATGAGGCAGCAAGATCAGATCTCACAGAGAAACTGGGTGAAGCTGTTGAGGAAGGATTCAAAAGAGCAGTACTTAGAAAGACAGATTCCATTGCATTGAAACGTAAAGCAAATGATAATGGATTACAAAAAACAAAAAAAGCTGCTTTGTGGATAGATAATGATCTTGATGGAGACTCTTCAGATGATAGTGACTCTGATTCTGATTCTGATAGTGACTCCAAAGGTGAATCTTCTAAATCATCAAAAAGTTCTGAAAGTAAAACTAACATAGAGAAACAGCAAACAGAATCATCAACGAATTCAAATGATACTTCTGAAGGTGAATATTCAAAATCATCGTCGAAGGATGAAGAAGATAAGAAAAGCAGTGTGGTTCAAAAATAAAGTATAAACTATTTATTTTATTTAAAGAAAGTAGTTTAGTAAAAATTTCAATATTGTAAAAATTAAGTCACAATCTATAAATTTGTGAATAAATTTTAAGGTGGGATTTTAATTATTTATATTTTTTATTTACCTAAAACGTATTTCTTTTTTATATAGAATTTTAGAATTGATTTTCGAATTCAACGTAGAAAAAACCTGTTATAAGGAAGTGATTTCTTTTAAATTTTACTTTCGACAATAACAATTTCACATTTTTATGTAACCTTTAATGTAAGTACGTATTTCTTCATTATCCTTATTTTATTTCCTTAACGAAAAGCAATATAATCTTCGTATTGAAATTATTTTAGTGTATTTTTATTGTTATCACTTATTCTACTCGCAATGAAATAAAAATCATGAAAAAACAAAGAAAACAACGATTTATTAACATTGTTCAAATCAATGAACATGCATAAGTGCGTGTATCTATAATATGAAATTGTTGAAGGATAAACATACCCATTTCATGTGATGTGAACAGTTTATGGGATAAATACTGTCATTAGTAATAAAATTGATTTTGATAACCTTCCTATGTGAGGAATATGATTTTCTTTTTGTAACACGAATATTGTGTGAATATAAAAAAATGTAGGTACCTATGTATGTAATACGAACATTATTATTGGAAATTTGGTAAATTAAATAGGACATTATTAAAATTGACAGGAAATTTAAAACAAAATACGTTAATATTTGAAATAAGGGATGATTTTTAAATGTCGCAGTAATTGTAGTTATTGCTTTTTTTTTATTTTTAAAAATTTGTCGTGATTCAATATAAGCATCAATTTATTTTCTGTAATTCTATTATAAAATAGTATATTTAATTAATAACCCTTAACAACACAAATAAGTAATTTAACACAGTCTTTAATCTTAAAAGAAACTTAATTTATTTATTTATTTATTTTTTTTTTTGTTCAAATAAATTAAAGGGTTAGTTTAATAATAATAATAAATTTTTCAATAAATAGCACATCTTTTGAATTAATTTATTAATTATGTACTATAATAATTTCATTACTAATTGAAAGGAATAAAACAATAAAAGGATGTTCTTATATATTAAAGAAAAATTATTGAAAATAATCTATTTAAAAACATTTTGTGGGGATTCTTTTCTTACCTTTCATTCTGAAATAGATTTTCTTAATAAAAATAAAATTCTATAAATTTTTCTTTTCAATAATAATTAATCATACCTATTGTCTTTCAATATATTTTTTGTTTTCTATAATTTTTTTCAAGATTTCTGACGTAATAATAGATGATAAGAATATTGCATTGAAATAACGAAAAAAAAAATAATAATAAGTAAAAAAAATATCTGTGAATGTTATTTTATTAATAAGAAAATATTGATTTTAGTATTATCGTATTATTTAATGCATATTTCATTCTATAAAAAAGTTTATGTCTATGTAGAAACCCACGCGTATAAAAAATATTAATAATTAAATAAATAAATTCTTAAAGTGAGAAAGCTTTTTTTTTACAACAATAATTTTCAGAGTATAAAATCTATCTATATATAATAAAAAAGTGAAAATATAATGCTAATTGTAATAAATGTAATATTCAACAATAGTTTGTTAGACAACACATAATTCAACATTATTCATTCCATTAAAAAATATATTTGTATTTATATATCATTTTATGTACCTACATATCCGCATATACATACATATAATCAATCTAAAACATGTGCTATTTTTTATTTAATCTTATTTCCTTGTAGATGGATAAATTTTGATATAATTGAGGAAATACGAAAATCCTCATAAAACATGTGTTCAAACAAATTGTTTTTATTATTAGTAAAAAAAATTATGGAAACATTACATATATGGTTTTCAATTTACAGCAATATGAAAAATTCATGTGTTTATTTAATTTTGAAAAATATATATTCACTAAAAGATTTTATGATATTTTGAATATGTAAAGAAAATCGATAATTTGAATTATTTTATACTGCTTGATGATTTGTTTTTTTTTATGAAATTTTGTTGTGACATTTTTTTTAAAATTTTTTAAGTTGTTTTACAGAATTTCAATTTTTATGTATGAAACGAACTTTTACTTTTGAAAAAATTAAATGGAATGTTTAATTTAAAAGAAAGAGATTTTAAAAAAAATTTTCCTTTCTTGTTAAGTTTGTTTCTGCTTGATGAACATTCGTGGGTGTGTGTTAAGGTAGTTATGCGAAGACAAATTTTATTTTTTTATATTTTATTTTTCTTTCAACACCTAACTTGTTGTCTGTTCTCTTCGTTCTGGGATTTTTGGTACTAATAGATTAAATCAACAAATAAAACTTATTATCAATGTACTATTCCGAGAATAATGTACTTATTCATGGAAAATGTTCTATAGCTTCTTTTAAAATTTGTTCAGAAAATTTTTAATTCCTTCCTTTTTTCTGAGTTTTAAAAGATTAGAACAACATTTGCTAAAAAAAAAAAGTTTTTATATTCTTTTTAAATCTAACAAATCTAAAATGATTCATCAGATAAGAAATGCCTATCTTACGTGACATAAATTTTATGTTTATTTTTTTTTTTTTAATTTGTATAAAAACAAAAAAACAAAAACAATGTTTAAAAAAATCGATGTACCTAATAATGATAAATGTATCTATATAATTTCTTCACATGTTGGTTGACATAAAAAAAATAAAATCTTCTAAACAACATCAGAGATGTACTCTGACAATAGACTTACATATGTATGTACATATGCCAAGGATGTCCTATATATACATATGTACAAATATGTTTTAACCGAAATTTCTCTAAGGATATCATTCAGTTTCAGACTATACTGATAATAAAGAAAAATACGAGTATGTAGTACATATATAAACTCGTATATAATCAATATGATATATTATTATTATGTTGTAATTTGTAATGTAAATTCAATATTATTGTATGGTATATCTAAAATCACACGAGAATTGTAGTAGGTTGACTTTCTTTTTCAATTTTTTTATGCCTTTGATAATAGTGTAGATATTAGATAGTATGTTGTGTTATACAGAGAAATGGAATAAAATAACAAAATATAAATTCATTTAAATTTCACTGATATAATAAATAAGTTCAATCTTATATCACGCAAAATATTACATATTTAGGTATGTACATACATATACTTTTTTTTTCCAGTACGTAAATATGATAATAAATTTGAATTCGAAGAAAAATAAATTTCATCAAAAATTCAATATATACATAGGTAGTATGTATATTCCCTTTTTCGTTGGTTTTTTTTTTTTTTTTTCTTTTATAATGAATTTATGAGTATGAGTATTCTAACGAAGATATATTTACGTTTACATAAGAAATCTAAAAATCTTAAATACTTTCAGCGTTAAATTAAGCGAATTCATCTGTTAAGTTAATTTCATTTAATTAAATCAATCAGAGGTTTGCCGACGCTAGAATACAAAATTCATATTTTATGTTCAAAATGATTTGAATAAGTAAATAAACAAAATATGTATGTATGTATGTATACGAATATAAATTATATGTGATTGTATGTGTTTATAATTTATGCACAATATATACATATTTAGATATTTGTTTTAATCTAAAATTCTTCGTTTTGTTGCCGTTAATTTTATGATAAAGAAAAAAAAAATACATACATATGTACATATTATATTTATATGTATATGTAGGGCAAATTTTCTAAATGAAAAGGATGAAAATTTCATATAAGACAAGACGAGATTATATTTATAAATGTATTTTTTTTTTTATTCGTTCATTGATTGAAACATTGAAATTTGTGATGATGAACAAAATTAGAATATAAAATTCAATTAAGAAATTGTTCATTATCAAAGTTTTCTTGAAAATTTATTATTGATATTTACAAAAAAAGGAAAAGGCTAAAATAAATAAAAGATAAGGCGAATTAATTAATTTTTTTTTTTTGTTTTTTGTTTTTTCGTCTTCTTTTGAGAATAAAAATAAACTAATTTCGATGTCTGTTGTATTAAAATCAACTGGAATAGAAATAAATTCAATCTGTATAGAAATAAAGAAGTATGTACTTACAGTTTTACATAATTTTAATTTTTTTTATAAATAATTAATTCTTAAATTTAAAACTCGTGCTTAAAAATAAATAAAATAAAAAAAAAAGGACATTATAAATTTAAATTAAACTATTTATTTTTGAGCAATTCCATGCGTCATTAAATGATAGTTTTTGTGTATTTTTATTTTTTTATCAAAATTTATTATTATTTTTGTTACTATTAAATATATACTTTAATATTCTAAAATTTAGTTTTACTTTAATTATGAATTTTTCACTACACAATATATCTTAGAAATTGATAAAAATGCAACATTGTGTTGCGCTTACTTTAGTAAATCATAAAAATTTTCTGAAAATTAACCAAAAATTATGAAACCAAAATAAGTAGGTACAATGAAAATAAAAAAGGATTAATGCCTATAAAAAATTTCTTTGCTTAACTTCTAAAAGAAAAATTTTTTTTTTTTAAAGAAAATATCATCGTCATTGATTGACATTTTTTTTTTTGTCACTGACGGACACCCATATATCGTGTCTTAGATAAAAAGGATTTATAATAAAATCGATGCAATACAAATCTTCTATAAACTGTTTCAATTGGATAAATTCACAATTAAAGCTTAATAAAAGAAAGACAAAATAATAAAATATTAAAATAAAAAAAGTTAAAAACGATAGCTCAGTTTAAAATTTTCATAGAATCGTTTTTTTTTTTTTTCAAATTTAAATTCAAAAAAAAATAAAACTTGTTGTTTTATTAAATCTTAAGTTAAAAAAGTAATTGAAGAACCTAAAAAGTAATTATAGGAAGCAGAAGATAAAAAGAATAAGAAAATTCCGTATTATAATCTTTGTTCTTTAAACAAATAAACAAACAAACTGTATAATTATCAGAAATTGATTAAAGTTGCAAATGCTTGCTATTATTTTCATATTTCATTATAGAAATTTTCAAGAAAATTATAAATTCTTATTGAATATTAGTTACATACATATGTATGTATATCTATATATTATATTTTATTATCTGTTATAATTATTTACAAGTTCATTTATATACACACAATAGATATATTAATAATTATTATGTATAAACTATAACTACAGACTGTCTACATAAAGAAGATGATAAATATCATAATATACAAAGAATATTTAAAATTTTAAAAACTTTTCTCATTATGTGAATTTCATAATATTTACTTTTTCACTTTAAACTTGAAAAGATTTATTTTGATATTTCAAATGGGAAAAAAAAATTCATATTATCTAAAACAATATATAAGCTTAAAAAATATATATATATGTAGATAAAAACTAACGACACTATGTATTTATATGTAAAATCTTAATTTGTGTAATTAAAATAAGTATAGTATTTTACTTTAATGGCTTGAAATATATATAATATATGTATATGAAAATTACGTTATCATTTCTATCAAAAATGTTTTTTTTCTTTTCTTATTTTAATGGAGGAATAATACAGGTACACATTACGTTCTATAATAGTGTAAAATTTTATGTTTTCTGCTTAATTTTAGTTTGAAAAAAAAGCGACGAAAAGTTAAAGTTCAAAAATGTTTCAATGACTTTTAAAAATTTAAAAAAAAAAAATACATTAAAGTTTATTTCTCAATAATTTCGTTTTCAATTTGTGATTTAGGAAAAATAGACCTATTTCAATCCTTTTTCTTTATAAAGCTTCAACGTTAATTTTAATAATACAAATTTTATAATTAAATATTTCGAAATCATAAAAATTTGAAAAGAAATTTTGTTTTTATATTCCAGTATACACCCACGTACAGAAAAAACATAAACAAAAGTCTCGATTGTTTAAAAACTGTTTTTTGTTTTTGTCCTTTATTATTTTTTTCTCTGTTTATTAGTAGCTATTATGCGTTTCTCTTCCACAATTCAATTTGATTTTGAAAAGGATTCTTCATAATTCATTAGTAACTTTAGGACATTTAATACGAATTATTTTGTTTTTCATATTTTACTTAAATAAAAAAATATTTCCACTCAATTAATTTTAGGATCTGAGATAAACAAAAATATTACTCACACATAATATTTCTTAAAATCTTTTTTTGAATAATTAAAAACTTATTTTTCAAATAGAAATTCATGGTATTCTAATTTTAACGAAAATTTTTTTTTTCTCTTCAATTTTGAAAATATTTTCTTAAAAACAAAAGAAAAAAATTTATTTTACGTAGTTAATTTATTTTAAGATAAATTATTTTTAGTATTTATATTTTTTAATTTCACTTTTGTAAAGTACAAAATAAATTATGATATATTTTTATTTTAATTTAATTTAAAATTTCATAAATACCTTCACCCACTACGTACCTACATAGTTTTTTTTTTTTTTTTTAATGTTTTTCCTTTGAACATAATCAACATCCATTAAAAAATTGTGTTCTTGTAAAATTTCACAATAGCATAGCAGTATAAATGACAGTATAGTAGTAAAACCTTCGTTATCTTTAATTAAATTTATGGGTTTTAATTTATTAAAAAAATTAATTATAATTTATTTTTAATGTATGAATTTTTTTTTTTTTAAATTGTTCTGATTTTACAATATCGAGGGTGTAAATTAATTATGCTTTTAGAATTAAAAATAAAAAAAAAAAGATTCTCTTTAGTTTACATATTTTAAGATATGTAAAAGTACATACATAGGTACATATTTTTAAAAATAAATAAAAACCGTATGAATTAAAATTAAACTCTTGATATACTCGTATATATATATGTATGTACATATGTATAGGCGTACTTTTATATTTTTAATTTTTTCTCTTGTGATTAAAATGTGCATTAAAAACTTTTAATCCTTAATTCTATATGTATAAACACATATGTATTAGAGTTTGTAAATATAAAAAATAATGAAAAAAAAAGAGCTATCTGAATTACTATATTGTTTTATAGGTACTTTTATTACGTGTAATTGTTTTTGAGTACGAAAAGATGAAAATTATTTTATATATGTAGCTTTCATTTGTGTCAATAATAATATATTTTATAGATGTACAAAATTTTTTTTCCTGCATATTTAATAAATGTGTCTATTCTAGATAATATTTATTTTATGAAGATTAACGTACTTGTACACTACGCACGTCATTTAAAAATATAAAAAAAGGGTGTTTCTTTAAAATATAAAATTTATGAAATATATATTTTCAATATCAATTAGGAAAAATGTATATACATACATATGTATAGGCTTTTTAATGTATTTTGAATTTATGTAAAATTTATTTTACAGACTTAGAATAGAACCCCAAATCCCAATGTTATTTAACGTTATGTTGTAAGTGAGAATATCTATATATTGTAATTTTCTTAAAAGCTTTTTAAAAGTTTAAATATCCACTAAAGGACCAGATAATATAATATGTATAAGCATTGTCTGACATATTACACTATAAAAATATTGATTTATTGTATCTAAAACAAATAAAACTTGAAGAAAAAAAAAAAACTGACTGTAAGTTAATATTTAATCTTTCTGTTTTCTTTTCTATTCATTCCTTCAATAATATTTAGAAAATCTGATATCTCTTATCCATTGAAATACCCTTTGACATACTACACAAGGTAAATGACCAATTCAATCTGTTATAGGAATAAATCAATTTTATAAATAAAAAAAGGATATACCTATGTACTTATAATTTCCCAATTCTGACATTTTAAAATGATGTTTATGTCATAATTTTTATGCTTTAAATCACGACTATAAAAACCAGGTGCTGGAGACTGACTGGCGAAACATCATAATAAATACGAAAAATAATATTTTAAATTATTAATGAAACGACAATTTTAAAATACGAGTACATATATGAACATTTTATGTGAATGACCATACAAGGCGACAAAAATATTAAATTGAACAAAGACTAATGGATTTAATGTGTAATAAATTTTTTTTTTAAAAAAAAAAAAGTCATAAGATTTATCGTTTTATTATTATATTGAATGATAAAATTTATCATAATTAAATAATAAAATTACTATACCATGTACATTAATGAAAACCAAACATTATTTTTAAAATATATGTATACTAAAAAAAATTTTTTTTTAAAAAAATAACAATGCACGTATTTTTTACTTAATACTCAGGTGTATAAATAATTTCATATTTTATTATCGTGAAAAACTATATAATAACACGTAAAATTTTTATTTTTTTTTTTTCCAAAATACAAAAAATATATAGGTCATATGAAGATTTATCTGGTATATCATATTATAAAAAATAAAAATCCATTCACGTATAACAAATATGATAACAAACATTCTAAAATCTTTTAAAGTAACCATACAAAATTTATTTTCAATTTTTTTTTTTTTTTAAATATATAAATCATAAAAGAACAGAGATAATTCTAAAAACAAAACAAAAAAAAAAAACCAATTTCAAATATTTTTTATCCTTAATGGTTTTTTTTTTCTACTACATATACTGTTTTTTCTATGTTACTTGTAGATTTGTAAACAATCATACATTCGTGTAAAATTTAATTTATTATTTTTTCTAAAGCTTTGTTCGAATTTAAAAATTTACATTATTCCATCAGAAATATAATCTTTTTCTTTGCAAGATTTTATCCCTTTTTTTTTTTTACAGTTATATGAAAACACATATCATTAAACCGTTGAAATTTATTCTAATAATTATCGAAGAAAAAAAATATAATATTTACAAGAAGAAGATACTATTTTTATTATTATTTTTTTATGCAAATAAAATTTTTTTTTATTGTACTTGAATACATTTTATATTTCATTTTAAGCACATAGTATACTATTAACATTATATATTCACAACACGAATAAATGTCCAGGTGAGAAAAAAAATGTGTTTTACAGAAAATCTTTTTTACATAAAGTATTTTTATTTTTTTTTTATTACATTAAACTTCATCAGATTGACTAGATGTATTTAGATACAGATAAAAAGAATTAAATTTATGTATAAAAAAAAATAAAAATCACACTCACAAAAGAATGGTGCACACATAAAAACATTTTCTTTTTTTTCTACTTCTTTTTTGCAGGAAAAAAAAAAGGAAAATTAGTAAAGAATAAACTGAATGAAAAATTCTTATTTGATTATGATCACAAAGTAACAAAAAAAAAAATAAATAAATAAAGTTAATATTTATAAAAGAAACACGTACAAAGGGTTGTAAGGATAAAATTTTTTTAAAGGACAGTAATTGCAAAGGAAGGATATTTCAATAATTTTTGTTATTCTCTTTGGTATTCTTTTAACGGAATAATACAATTTTTTTTTTGTGGTACCACAAAAAAAAAATTAAATAAAAACAAGAGGATTTCCTTATAAAAAGTTTGTCCACGCGTTCAAGATTCAAGAGATAAAAAAAAAATCAAAAATTAAAACATTTAAAGTTTTTTGAAATAAAAAGAGGAAGAATATTAATTAGATTTTCATAATCAATTATAAAAATTTTGTCAAATTATCAATTATGATTTTTTTTCTTTTCTCTCTTTTTTTTTTTGGTTCTTCAATCTGAAATGAAATTTATAAATTGTTATAAACATTAATTTAATTGAAGAGATTAACATGCTATGTTTTAGATAAATTTTTTAAATATCATTTAACGTTTACTGTTAATGATATGTTAAGAATATCCTCTTATTAACTTTAATTTTCTGTCAAATCACATAAATTTCTGGTTGATTTCATTTTTCATTAAATTTTATTTGAATTAATTATTTCATTTGATTAGCAAATAATGCAAGATATAATTTCATATATTAAATTTCACAATTTATACATCACATTTCATATCAAAGTATCATTCAATATTTATTAAATTCATATAGAAATGTTTTATTTGGATAATAAAATTTATACTTAGGTTAATTGAATAATAAAAATTAATTGAAAAAAATAATAATTTGCACATTATTCTCTCTTTTCTTTTTTTTTTTTTCAAAAATATTATTTCATATTTAATTTCATAAAAATAGTAATTATTCCATCTATTCTATTAATCTCATTATTATATTTTAAATTATTTAAATTAGTTTAAAACAAATTATGCAAAATTATTTTTTCAATTGAATTAATTATGACCGAAATACTTGTATTGTATTTCTGAAAACACGATGATTGATTTTGATTTTTGTTTTTTTTTGTGCAAATTTATAAAATAAAAATTAAATAAAAAATTTTTTATTAAAAGTTTTCCTTTCAAGCTTTAGATTATTTCAAAAACAAAAATATCAATTTAACATTTTCTCTTTTTGTATCAAAAAAGTTTTTTTTTAAAAAAAAAAATAATAAGAAAATACTTTTGTTTTGTTTGAAATTTTTATCTCAATGTGAAATATTTTTTTTATTTTTTTTTTTTTATACAAGAATCTGTAAATTGAAAAATTCAATTATTATTTCTTACGTTGATTCAATATAAAAAATTTTTGTTTTCAATATTTAATACGTATACTACGTATTCACTTAATTACAATTACACATATGTATGTATTTTTTTTTTTTTTTCAAAATATTTTCATTGAACAATAAGATGTTATTATATGAAAGTATTATATAAATATCTAATCAAGTTATATGCTTTGGAATGCAATACAAAATGTCGCACATAATAATTGTACTTGAAATTTAAAAAAAAAAAAATGACTTCTACCATGGTAACATCTAATTGTTATTCTAAATTCATTATGATGTTTTTTTTCATATATCCTTGCTC
Source organism: Bombylius discolor (assembly GCA_939192795.1). Taxonomy (NCBI): domain Eukaryota; kingdom Metazoa; phylum Arthropoda; class Insecta; order Diptera; family Bombyliidae; genus Bombylius; species Bombylius discolor. The sequence continues at coordinate 10,887,473 of OW584241.1, read as the reverse complement.
ATTATAACTTTCTATAGAAAAAGCAAAAAAAAAAACCAATGACACATAGAAATACATATAATTTTTTATTAGATTAAGCTCCTATGTCTATTGTAATCAAATGATGAGATCCGTTTTTTATAGTATCTATGCAATATATATCTTAAAATATTATATTATGTTTTTTCATGTCAGTGTACATGAATATATTATATACAGTGTTTTTCAAAAGTATTGGGACTTATAGCGGAATTGGGACAGCGAATACCTAAAAAGCACGGGCAATCATTTAATAATCGTAGTAGAAGATTTTGCTGAAATCTATAATTTCCAGTATTGGATAGTGGATGGTTGACATACATATACATAGCTACAAATGTGAAAAAAATGATATGTCAGTGAATGCTTTAGGATAATCATCTAAAGTTCTTCGAGGAAAATATTCGTTTTAGATTCTTCAGGATAAAAACTAAAAAAAATAGAAAAATCGTCCAACGTTCATCAAAGATTTGGTCCATTGGTTTTATAGATTATTTTATGAAATATTTTCAGTGTTACGTACCTTTCGTTATGAAACTTTTAAAAGACACTGTATGTGTATCTAAAATACAACTTTAATTTATTCAAGGTATTATACAAAAAAGATTTATATGACAAAGAAAATTTCAAAAAAATTATATAAAATAAAAATTGCTGTTGCAGTGTGAAAATATAAAATGTCAAAATGTTTTTACATCATTTTTATTGACGTGAATGCATATCATGTTTATACGAATGAATCCAATTTTTTTTTTATTGAAAATATGTATGTACATACATCATATCTATGTGCTGTTGTGTTATGCATCAATAAAATACATTTTGAAAATTATTTTTCAAAAATAAAAATCATCTACGAAAAACTGAATGTTACATATCAATAAAAAATTCTAAACATACTCGTACATACACATATGTCATAGGGTAAAGGAAAAAACAAACAAACAAGAAAATATTTATTTGAAAATTTTCCAAAAATAGCAAAGTAAAAAAATAAACAAACGTAGGATGAAATTAAATGTTACAGATACATATTTTTTTTTTTAAATGTTTTAAATGTTTACTTTAAGGATTATTTGAAGAAACTTTTTTTCTTGTAATTTTTGTATGAAACATGTGTAAAATAAAAAATATTAAGGATACAGTGTACGAAGCTTTATTTGAAATTTTCATTCTTCTGAAAAATCTATAAATAAAAGTTGTTTTTTTTTTACAAATTATTATTATTTTTTTTTTTTGTAATTAGGTTCTTGCTGCATTGAAGTGATGGGCCAAAATAATAATAATCTATAGCTCCAAGGTGATATATTTTCCAAGAGAATAATTTATATTTTTTTGATATAAAAGGAAAATTCTGTGTATTTTATTGCAGGAAATGCGTAATTTTTCGTAATTTTCTTAATTCGAAAGAAAAATTTACAAATATAAAACTACTTTAGTACTTAAAGTAGATAAAATAATCATCTTAACAACAATATAAATAGCTGTTACCACCCACTAAATACGTTTCTTTATTCTAAGTAATTTTTTAAAACGTCTACTCACGTTAATTGCGTTTCGTATTATTAGTTACATTTGTTATCACAGATAGTTTGAAACTACAAAATTTAGTTAGAATTATAATTATCACGTTTCAAAATGAGAAAATATTTAAATGGTCATTAGTTAAGAATATTTAATTAAATTTTTTTTTTTACCTAAATGAAAAAATTAGCAGTTTTTTAAGATAAGATTCAAAATAAAAAACTCTTCTTAACATAGTACGTTAATCATTCAAATTCTTTTCATCATGTTTATTTTTTTCTTCTCTTAATCCCGAATTTCCTGTTTGATTTTTCTTAGAATAAGAATTAAAGGGCAAAATGTTCAAATTTTGTTTTTCTACAAAACAGAAGAAAAAACAAAACAAATGGATTATCGTGGAAATATTCAGACATACTAACACCCTTGTCAGAACTTATGTACATATGTTTGTATACATACAAATATACAATATATATGTTACATCAATGTTGATTTCCCAAAAGTCATTTTCTTCCTCTTTTATGATGAAGGTTCTTCATGGCCCAACTCTTCTAATTTTTTTTCTTCTCAATTTTTTTTAATCCAACAAAGATATACATACATATGTATATAACATTCATTCAAATAAACACATATCACAAATTTCCTCATTTTTTCTTCCTGTAACAATTTTATGCTGGTTAACACCAAGGGCATTTCCTTTTATTTTATCGGTTTATATATTTGTTTTTTTTTTTTTTTTTTGAAAAATAAGTTTTCCTCTTTTTTCAAAGAAAACAGAAAAAGAAAAAGACTAAAAAGAAATACATTTAAAAAAAAAAGAAAAAAAGTAATAATAAAACTGAAATCTGTTTTTTAACTTTTTTTTTTAGTTACTCATAAAAATAACGACAATGAAAAAAAAAAAGGAATTTAAAAATTGTCGATTTATTTGCGTAGGAATAGCCTTCTTTGTGAAAACGTGTAAAATACATATAAAAGAAAATTTATTGATAGCAATCTAAATTTTTTTTTATATGTCTTTGACTTTTTAAAAGCTTTCATCAATTTTTATTCATTTTAAATATTTTTTTTTTTGTGTGATTTTTCTTGTCTTTAAATTCCCTTTTTATTTTAAAATGTAATTTCCAATTGAAGGTGAAAGTTCGAACTATTGTCATTTATAAAAATCTTCAATTTACATGGTATTTTACTATTAACATTCCTTTAACTTGAGCATTTTTATTTTAACAATAAAATTTATTTTAGAAAGTACACAATAACTCTTGAAGAGTTGAAGGACATACATACATATGTACATATGTGAAAGAATTAAATTATTTTATAAAAAGGAAAACTTCATAAATACAACACGTAAAAATAACGTAAAATAATTTCAAATTAACGCTGAACTTTTCATGAATTATGTGCAGTTATCACGTAATACAAAAAAAAAAAAGAGGAAAAATAAAGTTCAAAAATGAAAGGATAATTTTATTTAAAATTATATATTTAAGTATTTCGAGCATTTACAACAGTTAAAAAATTGTCTAAGGTCTGGCATTTTCTGAAAATGAAGCTAATAAAGACATGAGTATGCGCATACCACATCTGTATATATAAAATATTTCTCCTTAAAAATGAAAGCTCATTCTAAACAATTTTTCGAATATAGCGAGGCGAATTCAAAACTAATGAATTTTTCCTCAATGGATACAATTTATTTGAAAAATAGCAATTTATTGTGTCGTATATTTTCGACAGTTCATAGAATGGCACTATGCATTCAATCTGTTGTACTAAAATGTGAAGGACTTTAACTTTTTTTTTCTGTTTGCTTTCGTTATTATAAAAAATACATACATATATGGGTTTTTTAAAAAAATTTTATAAAATAATGAAATTGTATCCTTTTGAAAAGATATTAGATCCTTTACTAATGATAGTCTTCTTCATTCTATAAACGTACATATATACATTATTTTAACGAAAAGGGTCGTGATTAAAAGCAGGTAATTTAATAAAGTATATATTACATTAATTGCGGTTCATTTGTGCTTCTGAAGATTTTTCACACTTTATTTTAGATAAAGTTTATAAAAAAAATTAAAAAAAAAATGGTAAAAAATGTAGTTTTTAAAATAAACTATATCCTTTATTTTACAAAATTACGTAATTAAAAAGTAATATAAAAATTTAATTTAAGATAAAAAATTATTAAAAAATTCATGAACTTTCATAATTTTTGTTTAAATTTTGAATTTTGCTGTTAACTTTTCTTGATATTTAAATAATACAACCTTGATTTTTTTTTTTTTTTTTTTTTTTTTTTTTGAAAATCAAAAAGAAAAAGAATACATAAATTTTTTTAATTTTTATATTTTAATTATTCTTAAGTTAAAGTAATTTTAATTCAATTATTTTTAAATTGGATTTTCTGTAAAATTTATACTCTTAGGTTGTAATTCAATTCTTCAAAAAAAAAAAAATAATTCTGTAACATTTTATAAAATGTTGATGATTTTTTATAACACCGTTTTTTAGTTGTTTTTTTCTTCTTCTTCTAAATAAATTATTCCCACGTAGTGTGACACACTTTTCTTTTAGTAAGTATTTTTTTCTTCCACTTTTATTTTTTGTTTTAAAAAGTTAGAAGTAGGTATGCTTAGATAAAAACGTGTTTATTCGAATTTAAAAAGTATGTTCAATGAAATCTTAAGGATTGCTACGAGTATTTGTTTTTTGTCTATGAGTAGTTTTTTAGATAAATGTCATTTTGTAATATCTATTGTCATTGTTTTGATTAAAAAAAAATATCTATTCACTTTTGGTCTTTTTTAACTCAAAAAAAAAAAAAAAAAAAAAAAAAAAAAAAAAAAAAAATTATTCAACTTTTATAAATAAAATGAAGTTTTGAATCCTTAAACAATTTATAAAGCTTCAATTATTTCTAGGAAATCAAAAAGATTGTTAGTGAACAAAAAAAAAGTGAAGTAATAAATTAATTAAATGTGAACTTTCAAAGAACTTGTATAAATTTTAAATTTGAATTTGAATAGTTTAAGAAGATTAAAAACAAGTGAATTGCTCATGAGAAATATGTTTTTTATATACATATTTTAAAATTATGGAATTTCTCTTTACAATTTTACTAATTTCCAAATAATAACTTTAATATTTTATTGATTCAAAAATTTCATTCAAATCTACATACATACGAGTATATTGTAATTAAATCTTTTATTTCTTTCTTTTATTGAAAAGTAATCAATAAAAATATTTTGAAAACCTTGAAGAAAATCTTATTGAGTTCCTATTTATAGAGATTATTTAAATTTACAATAAATATCAATGATATCTGAAAATGTATACATTTCAAATTTAAAACATTTAAATAACCTACATATAAATTATTTTAAAAACAAATGTTTTTCTTTCTTGCAACTCAAGTTGTCTCGAATAATTTATATCATTCGAAACATATCCTTCTGTCTTTATTTCAAATAAATTTTCCTAAATTAATTTCAAATAAATTTTTATTAAATTTAAATAAATCAAACTTTTACAAATGAAATATAAAAAAAATTCCGAAAGAATTTTCTTCAATTATTTTTAATGACTTCACAAAAGTTTTGATTTATTTCAAATAATTTTCTAATGATTCACAAGATCTTTCTTAAATACCTTTATTTATTTATTTTTAACTTGATAACAGATAAATTTATATTTTTTATTTTATAAAGCATTAATTAAATTTATTTTGTATGTTTGTAAGTTTTTTACTTTATATACTTTTTTTTTTAATATGCTGCTAGTACGTATTTTTAAATACATAGGTATAGTCAGCAAAAGTATGGGTGATGAAGCGTAAATTTCTGACAAATATATTAAACTTTTTAGCTCAATATAGTAAAAACTTCAGTTTAAAAGTAAAAAAAAAAATTAAAGTTAAAAGGAAGCACTATATGACAAAACTTTTTTCTTTTCAATAATTCTTATGACCTTATATTGTTAAGTAAGTTGATGCTGAAATCACAATTTTTTCATTACATACACATAAAATTCATTTGAAAAGATATAAACATGGTTTTTTATTTGTTAATATTTTTTATTCTTCCTTGTATATTCTTGAATCTTGAAAAAAAAAAAGAAAACAAAAAGTTTAAGATTTTTTAAGTTCTAGAGTTCAAATAATTGTGTATTTCTTTCTGAAAATTTATGATTTTGTTGTTTATTTTAAATCTATTTTATTTACTTTTTTTTTTTTTTATTTCCGATTTCCTACTTTTATGTTTTTTTAAAAGGCAAACAAAAAAAAAAACAAAAAAATTACGTTTTAGTTTATGAAATTTTTAACAAACATTCATAAAAATAGAATTACATACTAAATTCATGATAATGTGAGAGGAATTGCAATTTTCATTTTTATTTATATTAAAAAAATTTTTTTTTTTTAAATAATAAACAATTTAAAATATTTACAATTTTGTTTTTATTTTTTCTAAATGAAAATTATTTTAAAATTTTTAAACATTAATTTGACACTTTTAAAAAAGAAATTAAATTAACGGAATTTTTTTTTGGAAAATTTTCAACAGTTTTCAGAAAAAGTTTGCTGAACAAAAACAAAAAAAAAAAGTTATTTTAAAGTACATCAAGCATATCATTAAAAGTTTTCTTGCTATTTTCTCATTAAGTTACTAAAATTGACATGTCTACAGTTATAAACACCGGTTACGTATATACATATATAGATATATCTAATGTGTGCATATAGTGTTATCCATTTACTTTAGGTACAACATTTCTTTTTTCTATTCAAATTTAATATATATGTAGGTAAAATTTAAGGAACAATTAAAAAAAATTATATACATCATGTTTATGTTTCCATGGGATTGCATCTACGAAAATTTTATAAAATGTTTTGAATCTACCTGCTCCTACATTTTGATGTACCTACATGTTTGCATTAATTTAAAACTTTTGAAATTTTATATTTTTTTTTTAAGCTTTTAGAAAAAGTTTAAAAATTTTTGATTAAAAAAGTGAAAAATATACATATGTAAATATAAATACACCACGATAGAGTAATGAATTCTAGCATTTATTTTTTTTTTCTCAATATTTTCCTTAATGAGAAAGATTTATTTTAAAAACTTTAATTAATTTTTTAAAAATTATTTATCCATTAGTTTTAAAATGAAAAATAAAAATGAAAATATGTACATACATATATATTTGTTTTTGTTTAAATGTCGGTTTTATTTAATGAATCAACAAAATAAATTAAATTTTCAAAGTGCTTAAAAACAGTGAAAAAGTTTTCAAAATAATTTATTAAAGAAATATCTAAGTAATAATAATTCAACCCTAGCACAGCGTTTTCTATTAAAAAATAAATTTAATAAAAAAAAAATTTCAATTCTTCAACCCTTTCATCAATTTGTAAATTATTATCATTATGACTTAACATCAAGAAAGATGATTTTTTTCGTTTTTCAAAATTTTGTAATAAAACTTATTTTCTTTTCCCTAAAAAAACTCAAGATAAATATAAAAATATGAAATTGTAGATAAAAAGAAAAAAAATAAAACATAATTTTCCTTTTTAAAGTGTTAAAAAAAAATTGTTTTCTCTTTTTTATGTGTTAAGCCACCAAGAAGAATATTTTTTCTATCTTTCTAAGAAAATTTAACATAGCCAAGGTAAACATGATATATGTATACACTTCTTTTTTTTATTTTCACCTTAAAAATTCAATATTTTTAACATTTTGCGAACCATAAAATAAAAAGAAAAATAATGAAAGAATAAAAGTCATCATTTTAACTTAAGCCTAAGTGAAATTAAATTAGTTTCCCCAAGAAAGTTTAAGGATCATTAAATTTCTGTTATGTATTTTTTTTTTTTGCTCTTTTTGAATAACGTTATTCAAGCAAAAGTTAAAAATATACAATTTTCTTAACGAATTTTTATTATAAAAATGTGTACTTGTATAATTTCGCACTTTTTTTTGTTTTGGGTCAAGACTTTTCTTTAATAGAAAAGAAACAAACAAAAAATTACTTTAAAAAGTTTTAAATTTAATTTTTTTTTTCTGGTTTCATTTTTCTTCTTTTTCTTTAATGTCACTTTCAATTTTTTTCCTTTTTTTTCACTTCTAATTTAAATATTCTTCTAACAAATATATTAATTATTATTTATAAAATGTAAATAAAAATTGAATGGAATTTTAACAGCATGAAAAAAAAAAGTTTTGACACTTTGAAATTACATTTTCCTTTTCCGTTATATTATATTTTGTGTTTTCACAACTCATTAGAATTTATTTAAGATTTGTTTTTGTCATTTTTACAACAACAACAACAACAAAAATTAAACGTCCCTGTTGCGGTTGATAAATTTTTTTTGTTTTTAATTTAAATTTGTTCTTGTTGATTTTATTTTATAAACAAACAAAAAATATTCATGAAGTGTACACAAAAAAAAAAAAGGATTTCACACTCTAAAGATTATTAAAGGCGGTTTTTCATTTTCAGAGAAAAAAAAATTAAAGTAAAAAAAAAAAAAAGGTAAAAAAAAAAAATCGTTTAAATGAAAATCCTTATAATTAACGAAATATTTAAGAATTATCAAACTTGTAGAAGCCTTAAAGCTTGTGCAGGTAAATATATGTATGTATGTATATCTTAAATTGAAAATACAAACACAAAATATAAAATCAAGTATACAAAGAAAATGGAATATAAAAATAAAATGAATGAACAAAAAGGACAAAATATTAAAAAATTCTTGTGGTTATTGATTTATTTTGTTGCTGCTGTTGTATTTTTAATGAATCAAATTACTCTATACAGCAAAAAATAAGCCAATATTAATCTTCGTAATGCAGTTCCATTTTGTTTTTTTTTTTTCGTTTTGCTTTAGATAAATTGTAATTAAGTTAGAATTATTAAGCTCACTAATCTTAACACATTTTGATGCTTTTATCATTTTTTGTTTTTTTTTTTTTTTTAATTTTTTTTGTTTGTTTACAAATGTTAAGGCGTTAGTAAATAATTAAATTAAATCATAGACTGTTAACTTTTTTTAATTAATAGGGGAAAAAAAAAGCATATTACACATTTTCGAGACAAATCACGTAATTAATTTCAAATGATGGCGATCAATAATTGAATCTATTACTTATAAGTATAGTCTAAAATAAAATTACCATTATTCTACTTATAAAAATTTATTTAAAAAATGATTTACACATACATACATAAAAACATAATTGTTATACACATAACAACAACAAAAACAAAAAATATATATTAAAACAGAGCACGAAAACATAAAAAAATTGTTATTATTTTTTTTTTTTGCTTTTTCAAATATGCTCTGAATTTAAATTTCTAAATTTTTGTACATCAACAAAATTAACAAAACGATCTGGTACTTTAGCCAATAGAAATCGATTACAAAAATAAATGACAATAAATGCTGTATATGATATTAGAATTATAATAATAACAGGTGTTAAAATAATTAATAAAAGTAAATTTGTTTGTTCATCATTTAATGATAATTTCGATAAGAATCTTCTAAACCAATTCCATCCATTCATTATGAAAATATCGATACGTTTTTTAACGATTTTTAAAATTGAATTTATAGATCGTAACAATGATAACATTATAATTGCTGATATTAAAATTGAAAAAACACATAAATTAAATTCCGATGATGATTGTTTTTCATTAAATTTTTTTATATCTTTTATATTATGCGATTTAAATAAATTATCACCGATATCTACCATTTTTAATATACGATCACTTTCTTTAATCCTTTTTGAAATTATATCTGAAATTTCTTCTTTTTTATCGATATTTTTATATTCCGGTGATTCTTTAATCAAATTACAATTTTTATCAGTATTCGATAAATCTGTATTTATAAAATCTGGAATACTTTGTGAATTTGAAGAACTTAAAACAAATTCTTTAGATTCATCACATTTTTCATTTTTTATTTTATTTTCAATAATGTCAATATGATGTTTTCGATGTAATCTGTGTCTTTTTTTATCTTCTGATTTTTCTGATCTATGTTTATGTTTTTCAGGATAATGATCAATAGATTTTGTATTTTCTTGAATACAATATTTATCAATTTTATCTGATGTTTCATCAAAATAATTCGATGATAATGATTCTGATTCAATAATATCTTGATTATAATGAACATTTCTTAATACTTTTTCTAATGCTTCGGTTTTTTCTTTTAAATTTTTTTTAGATGCTAAATAACGATTCAATATTGCACTACTTTTTTTAAATTCTATTTTATCAAATTCATTTTTTGTATAATTATTTTTATAAATTGAATTTATGTCATTCATTTTTATGTTTTTATCAAATTAAATTTTTTACACTTTCACGAAAAACAAAAAATTACAAAAACAAAATGTAAATACAATATAACATATAAATTGGAAATGATTATAATAAAATTACTACACTAAAAAATTATAATAATTTCAATAAGTGGTTTTTTTTTTGTTTTTTGCTTTTTTAAACCAAAAAAAATCAATTTTGAATACTTTTCTTCAAAAATATGACTCGACTTTTTTATTTTATATATTTTATTTAAATTTACAAAATTATCTATGAATAATTGATGTGAAATTTTTTGATAATTTCAAAGTAGATATTAAATTACACTGTTCAATAGAATTAAAGGTGACATATTGAATTTTTGTATAAACTTTAAATTGACTAAAGTCCTTTATGTTTATTCATGTACAGAAAGTAAGATTTTTTTTCTCCTCTTTTTTTTATTTATTTTTTTTTTTTTCATCTGACCCATTTAACTATGACGTTATTTTGTATTGAATTTTCAACTCTGCAAAATAAATTTTATATACATACATATGTGTATTTTACCAACAAATATGATTTTATGAATACAAGTGCAACTGACGTGTATGCTTTCATTAGGATCTGTTTTTAAAAACAAATTTTCCAAGACGTTGATTTTACTTTTCAAAATTACAAAAGGTATTTTTTATGTCTACGATTTTTTTTCTCTTTTTTTTTTTTGAATTTAAAAATTAACATAAACAAAAAATATAAAGAAATCAACAAAAAAAAAACCAACATTTTATAAATTTTTTAAACCTCATTGATGTTCAATAATTTCAATAAAAATCATTTTTCTGGTTTCTAAAAAACAAAAAAATTAAAATTAACATGTTTGAAAAAAATCAATTTCAATTAAGAAGAAAATATCTTTAATGATTACTTCTTCACATAAAATTTTTTTTTTTGAACTGTCAGTAATAATTACTTTATAATTATAATATAATATAGAAATGTAAAATGTCAAATTATTTTGAAAACAATATCAAAATATATTTAACTTTCATCTTATAAATATATTTAATATGAAAAATCAAAAATTTAGAAATATACGAATCTAATTGTTATATATTTAGGCATTTCACATGTCATTCACAAAAATTTAGTAGAAATTTTATTATTATTATTTGTTTCAATGAATTTTGCTGAAATTTCAAAATATAATTTTATTGTTTTGAAAAACAATACGAAATACAAAATAAAGACAAATATTCAAAATATTATGTACTGATAGTATACACACATATATGTATGTATCATATATACATACATATTTATATGTAATATATATTTAAAATATGTGTACCATGCAACTGACTTTTAACAAATGAATGAAATCTATTTGAACGTTAATAATGAAAACACATGTTGTAAAATGCTTATTTTCATAAAATAAATTAGTGTATTAATTTTGATATACTTTTTATTCCATCACATACTATACTCGTATATTAAATGTGTACTATTCAAACTACGTCACATAGTTAACGTTTTCAGATACTTTTGTATTCTTATATTTTGTGTTAAAAAATTTTTTTGAATGAAAAAATTCACGATTTTAAAATAATTTCATATTACATGATACTTATGCTTTATGAAAATTTGTAAATTTCATCAAATAAAATATTAAATTATATATTTATTCCACATATCATACATATATATAGTATATTGTAGAAATGTTTTTGGTTATGACAATGTCATTTGCACTCTATACTCTAGAGAAATATATATTAAGGATTATTTGAATACATATGTACATATGTATTTGTATGGAAATACAGGGCATATATATTGAAAAATTTAAATATAAATTATAAAATCAATTTTTTAAATATGTTCAAGATTTTACCGTAAAAAAATAATTGCCTTTCAAAAGGGTTATAAAGAACAATAGGGCGTTCCAGGGCCGAAGTGGTAGAATATTGGCTTTTAAATTTGAAAGCTTACGGTTCTACCAGCTCAAGCCCATTTAGCTTTGAACTCGTTTGAATTTGGTATAAGTGCTTCGTACTGAAGAGGTGGTAGTCGTTCTCTACCAATGTGGTTATGTATGTATGACAGAGAAATAGTTTAGAAGGACTTAAGCTAACTTGAATAGTCTAAGACTCTGGTTGGGTTATAGCGCCATAGATGATGATAAAGACAGAACAGAGAATATAGGGAATGAGAATAATTTAATTATTGAGGCTTTAATGAATGGGAAAAGTTCTAAAAGTAAAGTTTTTTAATTGTAATGTAAGTATACATGTTTCATATTTGTAATAATTTTCTCCTTAAATTTTCTCTTCCGTATTATATTACATACATACATATACAGAAGCATCAAATACTTGAACAAAAAAAAAAACACAAATACGATAAATTTTCTGAAGCATATAAAAACTCAAAATATATATCACATAAGGATAAAATTTTGAAAATTTTCCACTTATATTGAATGATAAAAACTTTCTTTTACTGTCACTTCAAGTTTAACACTCTATTAAAAAACATATACTCCTTTGATATATATATATAGGTACATATGTACATACATACATATATACCTACTTTATAATACATATCTAGGTATGTGTTATAAACATAAAATTTTTTTTCTTAAATATGTACCTATATAATAAACAGGTATATCTATACGAAAACATACATATATACATATATACAAAACAACATAATAAATATGTATTAAATTTATGTTCATGTAAATTTTTATTTTTAGATGAAATTTTATTTTCTTTAAAAACGTAATTTATCCCAAAAGAACACACATAAATAGCTACTTAAATATTTAAAAATTATAATGTAATAAAATATTTATGAATTTTAAAAATAGAGAAAAATAAAACTACTTTCAAGTTATTTATTTAAATACATATAATAATTATAACAATTTTTAGCATTAATTTTTTAAGTAATAAACTCAATTTCTATGGTATGTAATATTTGATTTTTCATAAAAACAAAAATAATGTAAAATTTATTAAAATATTTACATAAATTTTCTCTAGCGAATATGTAAACTATGACTTTTCACTTTAAATTATTAAATTATATACTTTCTATTTTATGTATAGTTTTTCCTCCCTCCAAAAATCAAAACAACAAATAATAACAAAATAAACATTTCAAATAATTAGCAAAAATCACAATTTTCATTTTCAGAAAATTAGACTTATGGAAACAGTTGCACCACCACATTTTGCATATATCAGATTATGTTTGTATGTATATATGTGGGTTTTGGTTAGAACAATGTTTATGCATGACTTACATAATTTTCTTTAAATAAAAACTATGAATAAATAAATAAAATAAATTTTCTCTTAGAAATTGTTTTATAAGAATATTAAATTCGATGTAAAATACATCTTAAAATTTTTTATGAAGTTTAAAAATTTCTATATAGAAAATATTTACATATTGTGTGAATAAAATCATTTTGTTTTCTACAATTTATTACACATGATATTTTCAGAAAAGCTGTGTATTTTAAATTCATAAAGTGTTTGTAAATTTAGAAAAAAAAATTTACAAAAAAAAAAAACACCGAAAAAACTTAACGCAGCTCGTGTAGTGAAATATTTTCAATTTTCTGGGATAAAAAATCAAGATTTACAAGAAATTTATTGCTTCTAACAAAAACATAACAAAAAAGCGAAAAAAAAAGGATCAATGTATATATGTAAAGTACATATAATAATAAAGCTTTAAAAAGTACAAATCAGCAACAAATTCACACATCAATGTCATTCTTTCTTCTTATTTTTTTTTTTTTGTACTTTTCAAATTTTATGCTTGACCTATATTGATGAAGAGATTTGATAGAAACTAATATCAATTCAAAAACAAATATTTAAGATATTTAAAATTTTCTTCTACATATATTGAATATGTTGTACTAGTCTCTGTCGTTTTTTGAAAGAAATTTTTAAAAAGAAAATTCAAATATAAAAAAAAAAATTGAATCAATAATATTTTTCAATCATTTTATTTTGAATGCTTTCTACTAAAATTATTGTACTGGAAAATAAATTTAAAAAAAAATAATATTTAAAATTTAAAAAGGAAAAATCTGAAGTACAACATAATAAAAGAAAAAATTCCTGAAAATAATTAATTGAAAATTTTGAAATTATTTTAAATAAAATTATGGCTCATAATACTATTTGAACTATTCCAAAGTCCTTGTTAAAGGTACTCTTGATGGTTTTGAAGCGATTATGGGTTTTAAATTTATACCAAGGGTTCATCTTGTAATTTCACATAAAATTCTTCTATTTTTTTCATAAAATCAATTTTGCAAAATTTTTACAGGAAGTTAAACTTAAAGTATCTTTAATTTTTAAAGGACTCTTTAAAGCTCTTAATAAATTAGTCAAAAGGTTGTCTCAAAATTTCACTGATAAAGTTTGTCATAGACGTGTAGTTTGAGATTTTTCCTACTCCGGTACTGTATATTATACACGTGTTCAAAAAAAACTATGTGAAAAAATATCTATTGTCAATTAATGTCAAAAATTACACATAGTATAAAATTTTTAATATCTTTCATAAATCATTAAGATACACATATATAAATACAAATTTTCTACGCACTATCCACATAATATTATTTTTTTACTTTCACGTCATATCAAATTTGATAACTTTTTATCTATTTGACTTGTGAAACTTTTACAGACAACTGTAACTCTAATTCTATATCTATTTTTTTTGTTTTTATTTTGTACATACATACATGTGTACCTATGTATTTTTTTTTTTATATAGTTATCATTTTTATTTTCTTCCTTTACAATTTAATGAATATACATATAAAACTTATATTATCCTTTTGTCATTTTGAATTGTTAAAACACTCAAAAAATAAGATGTTATAGTATAAGAAATTTGAAACTTTTCCTGCCTATTAGAATTTTCATCTTTTGAAATACTTAATGTATATTTAATTCTTTGTATAGTATTTTTGTAAAGAAATTTCGAAATTCTTGAGTTTTATATAAAAGTTATGAGACTTTTACTTACAATTAAAGTAGATTTTAATTTGCTACTATTCCATTTTGACTTAATTTTACACTTGTTAAGAATGTTTTCTTTTTTTTTTTTTTCTTGAAAGATACAAATTTCAAGAAATCTTCAACTGAATAATAAACATACGTACTAATAAAACTGCAATATTAATCCTTATCCTAATCTACTCTTTTTCTGTTGAACAAATTTACTTTATTTTTATGCGGTTAAAGTCCTATCACTTTTTCATTGTATCGTTTTACTTAAGTATACTATAATATCCTGAATGTACAACTATACCTATTTTAGAATCCACAAAAGAACAGAGAATATATAGATATTATTATATTTATTATTATTTTGTAGTTATGTTTAGATTAAATATGTATACCTAAAGCCTATTATAATAAAGAGAAATCCATTCTGTAATTAGGCTTTGTATTATCATTTTATATACAAATATGCGAGTATCTATATAATATAAGACTGATATCTCAATGTAAGATGATGATGGTGTGAAAAGTTTTTATTTTATGGTTAAAGCAAATTATGATTAAAGTGAATTAGAATGGTTTCATCTTAATTTGAAAATAATTGTTTTAAGACAAATTGAGAAAAAAAAACTTTTTAAATAAACACTTGTGATAGTTGGATTTTAATATGAATTTAGTTATTTAGTTCCGTCCCCCTCTTGATTTAATTAAGACAAAACAAAAAACTAGTTTTTTAAATAATTCTAAAAATAAATTAATAAAAATCAACAGAGATTATTTTTAATCAACATTTTGTATTAATATTTAAATTTAATTTACTGATAAGAGCATTCAATTTAAGATTTATCACTTTTTTTTAAATTTTTTTTACTTATTTTTCTTTTTTCTATTTTATTTTTATGATAAAAATCATTATAGAAAATACCATTTGTAAAAATTCTATAAATATAATTTTCTCATGACCTTTTTCCTCCCTTTATTTTAAATCTAATTTTTGATTTTATTTTTATTTTGATTTTGTTTTTTTTCCTGTTTTTTTTTTAACACATCAAAGTTATAAATTGAAATAAAGATTAATGATCATCTTATATAAAATAAAGTTAATTTTATTATTAATTGAAATATTAAGTTTTTGTTTTGTTTTAGAAATAAATAAATAAACTCATTGCTAAAATTTTAAAGTTTATCTTATCTGGATTAAAATGAATTTTATTTTAATTTTTATAAAAAAAAAATCAGATACTATTTATATTTATAATTTAATTATGAAATTAAAAATCTTCATTATGAAGTTTTCAAAAAAAAATATGTACAAAAATAATGAACAAAAAAAGTGATTCTTAGGAGAAAAAATGTAAAAAAAAATTTCTGTATTGTCCCAAGTTATATAGGTAGTCGAAAATTATTTTTAGAAAAATATATAAATTAATTAATATGAGAATTTTGGAAAATCATTATAAATAAAATTGAAATGTAGGTCCTTGAAATTGAAATTCAAAAAATTAAAGTCATTTTAAGTCACTCATAAATATTATGAACCTTCAATGACTTGAAGCAAAACTATCACAAGTATATATATGTAGATGATTTTTTATGACTCATTAATTCAGTTTGACATCCCTATATACAATAGTATGAATTTCATTAATTAAAAAGCTCTAATTAATCGTTTTTTATAAGACTGAAAAAAAAAAAATTAAACCATTTTGAATATAATATAGATATCACATAAAAAAAAATACCTTAATTTCAATAATTTCAAACGAAAAAAAAAAAACACAAAAGAAAAATCGCAAAATCATTATTTTTTGCTTAAATGAAATTAATTAAAATAGATTAAATTCATATATAATACGTATACCTTAGGACAAAAAATAAATTATTATTCTAATTCATTAAGAAACACAATCACGTGCAACGTTATTCATTATTAAAATTACATTTTTTTTTTTTCATTCTGAATTTTTATTTTACTAAAATGTGTTTAGTATGCGTTCAATAACAGATTATACGTAAAATATTATCTATTTGTTTAGCTTTGAAAATCAAATGTATTTAGATAAATTTCAAGCAAACTTAATCATCAATTATGTTATGAACATCTGTCTATAGCTACACATTACAGATTATACAAGTGATTGAAATTTTCCTTTATCGATATTTATCCTTTAAAAGAAAAACTACTTGAAAAAATTTGTTAGTCAAAATAGATGAATTCTTTGTTGTTTTTTTTTTTACATTACATTAAAATATATGTACATACATACATACATATATAACCTTCATTAGATTCAGTGATTAATGTAAACGAGTTGTAATCAATAATGTTACCATTGACTTGACCAAAAATTTACCAGCCTATTTATCAAAGAAAATAAAGAATAACGGTATGCGATATTTTATGAAATTTTTTTTTTTTTTTTGTTAGTATATTCATATGTAATTTAAGAAAAACAAAATTTTCCTTTTATACATTTGAAACACGCATATTATGTGAGATATTATATACGTTTTCCATCTACTTTTTTCTTGTTCAAATTAAATTTTTTTATATATTTTTTTTAACTAATTTTTTCATGGTTGCCTTTTTTTTTCTTCTCTTTATTTGTATAACTTTGAAATTTAATCAGACTGTGTGAATTATTTTTGTATTGGGAGAAGAAACTTGACTAATTAGTTATTTGCCCTATTCAAATATTTAGAAAAAGTTAGTTTTTTTCTTCATTTATTTATGAAAAGAACTTTTTGAAATGTATTTACTTAAGTGCCATAGAAGACAAAGTTCCATTTACTTGGTTGATTTGAAGTTTTTTTTTTTTTTTTTTTTTTTTTTTTATTTTTTTTTTTTTTTGTTAATATCAGAATCTTAAAAATTCGAAGAAATGAAAAGTAAGATAATTGAAGTTTTTTTTTTTTTAATTTAATAAGATTTTTCCAAAAAATAATGATTAAAAATAATATTCATTCAATAATAAATTTCTAATTTATATAATTTTCAAAAAAAAAAAAAAAACACTTTAAACCACAAGAATTTTCATTGAACAAAAATTTTCCATTTTCACAAAAATGAATTATATTTTTAATTATACGGACTGACTTTTAATTAAATTTTTCAAATGCTAGATTTGATAAAGTAATTTTTCTTAAAGAAAAAAAAAAAAAAAAAACAAATTTCAAATATAAAAATGGCTCCACCCACTAATTTAATTTAATATTTAAAAAATTTTTTTTTTTTAAATGTATAAATAACTCAATTCTAATAAATTCATCCACACTTTTCCCTAAAAATTTATTTCAACCACAATAATTTCAACAATATTTTATTCTATCACATGGAAAATTGTTTAAACATTCTGACGTAAAAGTTCATATACAATATAAATTAAATTTATACATATAAGATACATTATATTTATATGTATGTACATATATGCTTTCTTTTAATTATAACAGTACATGAACCAGACAACCAACATTAAAGTGTTAAATCTCAATTGAGATACGACTATGATGATCTAAAAATATGTTTTTTACTTCTTTTTTTTTTTTTTTCATTTACTTTTTTAAAGAACATGTCCTTGGGAATACATTCTTCCGTCTTTAAAAGAGCCACCATTATAGTCTAGCAATCAAGATATGTAGATATAGAATACTTAATTCATTGAACATACATATTTACATTTACTTACATGATAATAGGCGTAAAAACGTATGTTATAATATATCTACATATAATGTATAAAATACAAAATATAAAGTCATAAAAACCATATTGTTACCATGAGGGGTATTCTTTAGGTACATTTTTTATTTATTTTTTGAATTTTCCACATGATAATTTTGAACAAACAAAAAGCTTTTCTATCCTTTTATTTCGAATTTCGAATTTAATATTTCCCCAAAACTTATTTTCTTTGTTTTTCCGGCGAATTTGAAATTTTCTTTGAAAGCTTCAATGTATAGGATATTATATACTAAAATAATATATGTAATGATTTTATATTCAATAAATGATCATTTAGTCGTTTCATGATTCTATAACGGTTAAAACGTGATTCGTCTCCGATGTTCACTCGGTACGGTTAGAAAAATATTTTAAAAATTTATACATAGTATTGAACATTTTTTAAAAGTGTTTTTTTTTTTATTCATCAATCAATCAAAGAACATTTTAATTTTATTAATTTTGTGTACGAAATCATTATTAATTTTATTGTGTGCCCATCATCGAAGTTATTCATATATTTTATCCTTGAGGTCTTAAAATAAAAAGAAAAAAATATAGGACCTCTGTTGTCCATTTGAATTGTGCTGTGTTTGTGTGTGTGTGTGTGTGTGAAAATAGATATTTAATTTAGCTTCATTTTCAATTTTTTTTTTTCTGAATATTTTTTAAAATAATTAGTCGCAGTGTTCGTTATTTATATATTTTATGTTTTTTTATGTGTTCAAATAATTTACAAAGAAAAAAAAAATGTACATATATTATTTAGTGTTGCCCTATATACATATATGTATGTATTTATTAAAAAAAAATATATATTTAATCACATATTGTTGTTGCTTGATCTTTATTGTGCCTGAAAGAAAATATCTGATGTGTATTTTATTTAGAAATTATATTTTACATATGATGTACTCCCACAATATACAAAATATATGTTATTATTGTTATTAAAAGGATTTTTCGAAATGGTAATATAAAAGTTAAACATATTATAGCCAAAAGGATCGTTTGAGGACTAAGCTAACACAGTATCAATATTGTATATATATATATATTATTTTTTTTATAAATATGTAATTTTTTTGGATATTATTTTATATTCACATATCACAAATAACTACATACGAGTACATATGTATATCGAATATGATATGTTAAATTTGTTTTTATTTTGATTATGTACATACATATTTTCATTTTTATACTCTAACACTTTTTTATTTGTTGTATTAAATATAGAATTTAAGGATTTCGTTATTATTTGATTTTCCTTTTTAAATAAATAATTTTGTTATTTCGATTTCTTTTCTTTCACCTTTTTTATTTGACTTTCGACACATTTTGTATCTTTACATACTGTTTGAATAGTCCTTTGAGAATATACAATATATTTGAATTATAAATATACTTCTTATGCCTTTTATAAAGGTAACTAATGTAGTGTCTACGACATGAGTACTCCATTATATTTAAAAAGAAATACTCCTATTTAATAAGATTTTGCATATGGTTTTGAAATATTTCATTGTTTTTTTTTTTAATATATACATATGTTTGTATGTTTCTTTTTTAAATACGCCTATCAAATCTGTTTCCAACATTGAATTTTCTGTTGATTTAGAAAAAATATTTTATTTATAAATGTTCTTTTGAGTAGGACTTATTTTTATTAGCTTCAATACGGTCTAAATTTCATAAAATTTTGTATTATTTTCTTCGTTCTTCATTTCTTTTTCTTTTCTTGACGTCTTATAAGAAATATTTTTATATGAAAAATAAAGTGAAAATATGTTTAAAAAAATGTTAAGAACAGATTTTATGAATATTATGGTATTTTTAAACAGTTTTAGTTGCAAGGATTTCTAATATATTTCTTAAAAATAAAAATCAGCAGGAGTCAAAAGTTATAAAACCATGATGAGATTGTATTTTCAATAACTGTTTTTTTCCTCTCTCTTTTTAAATAATTTCATTTTCGTTAGCTTCAAAAAATACTTATGGTAATCTTAAAGTTTTTTCAAAAAATAAAAAATTAAATTAAATAAAATACTTAATATGGAAGAACGTAGACTCTCAAAGGTAATATACATGTTACATGAATGTAATAATACTGAAATGATGTTTTCTTTATAGCTTTCTGTAGATTACGATTTATGTACGAAGTGTCTTTTATTGTTGAAATATCATCTGAAATGATGATTGTCATGTGTGAATAATAAAATTGAATATGTGTATTGGAGCAAAAAATTTTTTTTTTTTTAAATTTTTCCTTTCTTATTTTTTTTCGATTTGTAGGCATATCTTTTTTTTTTAGTTGATAAGACAAATTAAATTTTCCATTGACTAAGAAATCAATATTTTGGTAATTTTTAAACAAATTAAATTCTAATCGAAATTCATATGCTTTATTAGATCTTGAAATTACGCACAAATAAATTATTAAATATGAATTTTCTATGATTTTAACAAATTAATATTGCTTTTCAAAAATTTTATTATAAGGATTCAGATTCATTTAATTGCGTTCAATAAATAATAATATTATTTGATTTATGTATTTCATATTTTCATTTTTTGTTTTTTGTTTTACGACCCATATCATAATTGTGCTTTTAAAATACTAAAATAAGCAATTTTTAGTAGAAACTTTATTGGTTTTAAATTGTGCTACATCAAGGAAATATTTTTATTTGAAAAAATTTTTAAAAAGACCTTTTATTTTTTTTATTTTTATTTTTTATTTGAGATTTTAATGTTATGATGAATTTCACTAAAATTTTTGGAAGAAAATATTAATTGTGTAGAAAAAAATAATAAAACAATTGTTTAAAAGTTAGAAAGTCATAGAAGATCTTATTTTGATTTAGAAGACGCTATATCTTGTTTTCCTTTTTCAAGTTTGAAGTTTTTGAAAAAAATTTTCCCGAAGTTTTTAAAAAAAAAAACAAATTTTTCAAACTTAAAAAAAAACTTCTGAAAATATTTTTTTGAAATTAATAACACGAAATTATTGGTAAGAGCTTCATTCGAAAGACCGAAATTATGTGTTTTTTTTTAAATCAGGCAAAGCATATCTAAAAAAACTGTTTATGTCATTGATTTTATTATGTCATTGATTTTAATGAATATTGAACACAGTTATCTTCAGATAACTTCGAAAAAACTTAATAGATGCTTCATACAGTTATGACCTAGCCCTATGACCATGGGTGAATGGGCGATAATATTGTATTAATCACATGTAGCAGTCTCGGATATTCTATTAAATACATTTTTTTTCTCCAAATACACATTTTCCTCAAGAAGAGTTTCAATGTATGTATAAGTTGATTGCATTGAGTGTGATGACAGGTAAATTTGGACATATGTAAATATATAACTCCTAAATTCAGCTTTTCGTTGAACATAACTAAAAAATAAAAGTAAAAAACAAAATAAATAAACTGTGCAGACAAGAAATAAGCTTAATATTCCACATTTCATTTAAAACATAAGTTTGTTTAATTAAAATTTTTTTTAAAAAACGACGCTGTATTTTCTTCGTTTTTTTTAAAATTCGTTATTAAATTATAAGAAAGAAAAAAAATCTCCTTACTGCTTCAGTTAATATCAAATTTCATTTTGTATTGTTTTCAAGTTTGAATATTTTTAAATGGAAAAAAATTCTCAATAGCGTTACAAAATATTTTTTTAATAAAATCCTTATGTAATAGTGCTTTTTTTCTTTTTTTTTTCAAAATAAACTTTAAATAAAATTCTTGAAATTTGCATACGTCGACACATTTTTTCTATTTTTATTCATTTTTCTTTTCTTATACATATATTATAATACCATATAATCCTAGAGAAGACAGATATTATCTTTCCATGTACATGGTACGTAGGCAATTTAGTTAAAACAAATATATTTTTTTTTTCTTTTGTCAAATATGTATAAATTTTGTTTAACCTTGACCTATTCAAAATCGAAAAACAAAAGTGGGAGATTTGAAAAATTTCGATAAGACTATGTGATTTTGTCATCATAAATTTTATAATCTGTATACAGATAATAATTTGAAATATTACAATAATGTTTTTTTTTCGGAAAAAAAGAAAGAAAGAAAGCTTGGTTTATGCAAAAATTTTTTTTACATTATTATGCAAAAATATTTTGTTTTTCTTTCTTAGCTTTTATTTGTGGCTAATGTTTTATTGTTCTTCTTAAACTTTTAATATTTTTAATATTTACAAACTCAAAAAATATCTCCTATATATTGTGTTTTAAATAATGGTCAATTGTGACGGTATTAACATTGAAATATGACGACAATCTGTATTGTAAATTTTCCATTAAAGAATATAACGTGTAATAATAACATTATTCTCGGTAATTTTAAAGATTTTTAAATGATAAAATTTAAAAGAAAAACAAAAAGAAAAGATAATATGAAAAAGTTAATCTGACATAGCGTGAAGAATTATAATGTGTTAAATTTAAGTAGTTTTTTGTATAAGTATAGTAATGATACTGTGCTATTAAAGATACTTGTATATCCTATCGTAGAATCGTACATACATAAATCGTAGAAAAATCGATTTTTCTTTTTTCACATTCAATTTTTCAATACAACACTTTAACGAGTATACTGGCATTGGCTTGTATTAAAATTGATCCTTTAAACACACGATATATTAAAGCATTTTTATTATTCATTACATAATATTTTTGTTTTTGTTTTCTTATATTGAATTTTTAAGGGGAAACAATCTTGTTTTTCTTGTTGTTTTTATTTTTATTTGTGTTTTTTTCGTGAACGCCCAGTTGGTGCCAATACGACAATAATGTGTGAAAAAAAAATGTATAAACAATATATTTGAATTTATTTGGAAGGATAAAATACAACAAATGTAATAAAACTAAATAAAGGACATATGTATTTATTGGAAATGCTTATTGAATCACATAAAAACAGATTATGACAAAAAATATGTAATCAAATGATGATTTGAAAACTTACTGAGTAATAAAGACTTTGATTGTTTTAATAAAAAAAAACTTATATACTTAAAATAAATTGAAGCAATGAAAAAATATGAACGAACATTTAATTGGCTTTCATATGATTTTTTCAAATTCTTTAGTTAATGGAATTAAAAAAAAAAAAACGAAAAAATGAAGAAAACGAAAAAATCACCTTCCAAGAAGAAGTATAAAATTCAGATAATTGACATTTTACTATGTCGGATTATAAATTTTAAATTAAAATTTACACTTTCAATTATAACAGGATATTTTTGGTAAAAACAAAAAAAAAAGGCTAGACAAATAAAATTTAATACAATTGAATTTTTCTTTTATTTTCTGTTGAAATTAGACTAATAAAATTTCTTTTCAAACAATTTAATTTTATATTATACATATTTAATCCAATAATATATGTAATTTTATTTCAGGTGTGAAAAAATAAAATTTCACGATAATTTTTTTTATATTACATTTTTTTTCTGCAAAAAAAAAAATCGCTTTGCGGGCGATTAACTCTTAATAACTTTTAATCATGTGAAAATAAAAATAAATTTTGTATTTTTTCTTTCCTTCGAAATACAATTTCACTTTGTATATTTTCTATTTTTCTATATATATTTTTCTTACTTTCTTTTAATCCTACGTAAAGCTTTTGAAAGTAACAAAAAAAAAAAAATAGAAAATAAATCCAAAGTAACTTGTATATTTGTATCTAAATATAGAAATAAATCAAATAAAAAAAATATCTAAAAATTTGTCATTACATGTATTTTTAGGAAATAAAAATGTTCTATATCTATATGATTCGGTAATTCAATACTCTTCTCATTTATTTATATTATTTTTCTTATTTATTTCTTATCTAAAGAGAATTTTTTTTTCCTTTTGCAATGACGTGCTTTGAAGATTATATAGAAGGTATGTATAATCTCCTTGAGGGAGGAAAAATTTGATGATATATTTTATTGAATTTGAAGGAATTTAGAAAGATAGAATTATTCTTGCTCAATTTTCGTTTGAATTGAAATCAATTAAAAAAAGTTTGAAGTGTTTTTTTGTAATACGACGTGAGACGAATAATAAAATAGTATATTGGAAAAAAAAACAGCGTATTTGTAATCATAACTGCCAAATTGTCCACCATTTTTTCTGTGACAAGAAAAAAAAATAAACCTAATTTAATTCCACCAAATTCGGTTATCCCAATTCACACTGGAAAATTAAGAAAACAAATTTTCGAAAAACATTGTATTCATGAGAATCACAAGTATAAATTCATTTTTTTTTTTAATTTTGCCTACGTAATTATTTTCTACTTAATTTATTTAAACATAAATTCATTTTTACTTCACGTGATTTTTGTTTTTTCTATTTACGTTTTAAAATTATTATTAAAAAATCAATTTTTGGGTGTAAATTTCTGATTAAAACTCCTTCATTCTTTCATATTTTTTTTCAAATATACAACAAAACATTAAATTTTAATAATACGTTATATTATTAAATATGTAAATATGTATGTATATAAAATTTTTAATGTGAATATTACGCCACACCTTGTAAATTCTACCTTTTGCACAACAAAAAATAATTTCCTGAATTTAATTTTCAGTAAAAATTATATGCTTAACACGGAAATAATTTGTATTTTTTTATTCATGTAGAAAGAGGGTGATCAACCAGTCTAGTTCTAAGCTAAGCAAGTTTCAATAAGGAATTAAGTACTTATAGACATAACAGTAATTTTCATACTAATTGTTATTCTAGAACCATCCTGTAAAATAAAATGGTTTATGTAATTTTCTAATTGCATTCACGTTATATTATATCTACAGTTATATATTTTACGGAAATTCACTTAAAAGTATTAAAACTTGAAATGTCTAAGTTATCCTTTTTATGTTTTTTAAAAAGAAAATAAAGTATTTCTTCTATGAGACATGTGTCAAACAAATCGTCTGTTTTTTTTCATTTGAAGAATATTTAAAAAAAAAACAACAAAATGTAAAAATTATTTATCAAAGCAATTACAATTGTTAAAAAAGGGTTAGAATGATTTTTTATTTAAATTGATTATACATAATTAATAGATAAATAAAATACCATTACCATATTACCATTTTGCTATTATAAAAAATCTTCATAATTTATTCTGCACACTTTATTATTTATTAAAAATCCTTCAAAATATTTAAAACTTTTTTGAAAAACAAAAAAAAATTAATTAAAATTAAAATACAAAAAAAAAAATGAGAGGAAAAAATAACAAATGTTCATTTGAAAATTTTTACAAAAAAAAAAAACATGTATGTAGATACTTTCTAACTGTTCTACAGTAACAGCAGACTTTACTTATTTTATCTACTTTGTATTTTTATTGTTTTTTGTTCCTCAATTTTACATTTTCTCATTTTAAATGGAATATGTATTCAAATTTCAAAAGTGTAAGTTATTTTTCTATTTTTCATTTGAGTAATACGTATGTACATACATACATATGTATTATATATGGAATATTTTTGTATCTCATCATTTTTTACTTCGTATTTATGAAATAACTGTAGCATACATAATTTTTTTTTTTTTTCCTAATCTTTTATGTGTAAAATTTCAATTTTTGTTGAAAAGTATTTAAAAAATACGTTTTAATTTTAAGAGTTTTTTATAATAAAAATACATATGTATGTATATATATGTATGTATATATATATATATATTTTTACTGCTTTATAATACAATTTCTTTTAGAGAACAAAAGTTAATTTCATAAAAAAAGACGAGTACATTAAAAAATAAAAAACTGAAAAAAAAAATGAAACAAAAAACTTTCATATTTAGGGTGATAATATAAAAACTACAAATTTCACTAGAAAATAAAAAAAATTAAAATTATGTGTAATAATTCTTTTGGGCTTTCTTATCACATGAAATTTTAACTAAAAAAAAAGAAAAAAACTTTATTTTTGATAAATAGGGAAAATTCGTCCTGAGGGATAACATATATTTGTGTAAAATTAAGTTTTTCTTTCAATGTACATTGTACATGTTAAATTTTGATAAAACAAAAAAACCATACAACATTTTTTTTAAATTTGAATAAAAAAAAAATCAAGCGATGACATTTTTAAATATGAATTTTTTTCCATGTTAATGTCATGTTATTTAATATTCTTATTTTTTTTTTTTACTTTATTAATTAATTTATTTATTTTTTTTAATGGTGTAGATACATATAATATGAGCTTTATATTCTAGCTTTAGATATGAAAAAAATGCATATAGTATAAATGTTAAAAAAACAACTCACATTTAATTTAGTTTTAATTTTGTAATTTGAATAGAAAAAATTTTAGAAGAAAAAAAAAATCCTTAAAGTTCCTCAATAAGACTAAACAATAAAATAAAATAATTGTCAAAAAGAAAAAAAAAAAAGTTCAATTTACTAAATTAACAAAAATAAATAAAATGAAATATAAAATAATTGAATAAAACACGATAAAATAGACATCATATATAGAGAGAATGTGCTTTTAGTGTTATGTATTTTGCAATTAAATTATAAACGTTGTGGTTTTATGACTAAATAAAAAAAAAAAAATAGAGAAAAAAAAACAAAACAGAAAACCAAATAAAAATAAATAATTATGATAAAAAGAAATTCTATAGCAAAAAGAACATAAAGTTTTAATTTATTTAAGATATTTAGTTTATGTATATGTGAATAGATTAAATAAAACACTGGATAGATACATTAGTATAAATACAAAAAAAAAGTATATATGAATGTTGTGTTTTAGGAATAATTTATTTACTTAAATGTTTAATTAAAACATAATTAAAAATCAAAAAAAAAAAAAAGTAGAAAATAATTTATCACTGTTATTATTATTATTGTTGTTGTTTTCATCACATGTGTATATACCTACATATATACATATCCTAAGTATGATTTATATAATTATAAATGTATTTTTGTATTAATTGTATATGTATATAATAGATATGTATGTGTAATAGTTTTTTTTTATATATATATAAATAATTTAAATATAATAATGAGTGAAAATCTATATTTAAATTTAAATAAAATAAAAATTATATTTTTATATATTTATATCATTATCATTATTATAATGAATATTATAGAATTGTGGTAAAAAAAAAAGTGAATTCATTTGGTGCTTGTGTGCGGGACCCTGAGAGCCTCACAATGGATGAGGCTCCAAAAAAGGGTAACCCAGCATTATCAATAGATCGTGCTGCATTTCTTCTTTTAAGAGTTAAAAAAGCTTTTAAGAAGAAACGTCAACAACGAAAAGAAAAACTGTAAGTATGATTTTGAAATAATAATTTTGAATAAATAATAAATAAACTAATTAAAAAAGAAAAATAAATCTTGAACTCATTTGACAAGTTGACATTTTCTCAAAAGTTTTGTTATAATTTATAAAAATTTTCATAAATAAGAAAAAGAAAAAATAGGATAAAATTAATTTCTTCATTACAATATAAATTCAACCCTTTTGCTAC
The DNA here is from genome assembly GCA_939192795.1 of Bombylius discolor. NCBI lineage: Eukaryota > Metazoa > Arthropoda > Insecta > Diptera > Bombyliidae > Bombylius > Bombylius discolor. The sequence continues at coordinate 10,859,272 of OW584241.1, read as the reverse complement.
TAGAACTAGATACTAGATACTACTCAAAAGAACTTCTTTTGGTACAAAGCACCAAATTAAAGTACCTCACTTGTTTTAATGTATTCACATTGTCTTTTGTAAAACGTTCCAATGTTAAACGATTTCTTGAAGAGTGTGTCTTTATGTATTTAAAGGGTTAAAACCTAAAAAACTCAAACAATTAACTTGATTACCTCGTTTGCGGGTTGATTATTTTATTTCTTATTAAACTGGAAGCTATTTCACATTATTTGACCATTTATCATTTCGAAATGTTAGTTTTAAAAAATTCCTACAAAAAAAAAAAAAGGTACACAAAATATTTTATTGATTTATTATTAAAAATTACTTCTACTGATAGCCAACAATGTTTACTTTACCAATAAATCTGTAATTCTACGAGGATAATCTAGAAATTATTTGATCATTAGCAAAAAACAAAGAAAAAGATTCTTATAAATTTCAGATAAAATATTATTTTTGGATTATTTCCAAAATATAAAATTATAACGTTATCCTCCAAAAATATATACTACCTCAGAATCAATCTATAATCAACTAGAAAAAAATGCTACATAGATCAATATCAACTTACCTTGATATTATTTTATTTTTTTTTTAAATATCCTCCCCTGTTTTCATAACGTAAAATGTGATTTGAGCTGTTCTATAAAATCTAATAAATATTTTATAAAAAATTATGATTTATTATTATTGATTACAATTTTACCAAAATTTATTAATAAAGTTTCTACAAAACAAAAAAAAAAAAACAGCAACAATAGAAAAATTGATCATTTATTTTTTTTTTTTTTTCAAATTTAATCTTTAAATTTATTACCTACGCAAAACAAATTTTGAAATCTCATTAAAATCATTTCATTATTAGATACATTTATTAAATATCTTTTGAATTATTATTTCATACTAATTTTTGTGTCATATCGGTAGATGACACGATACATGAAAATCATTCTAACATATTATAACATTAACATGTAAATTACATATTAGTAGTATGAAATTTGTATTGAATACACTTTATTTTCACAATTTATTGAAAACAGCAAGAGATCATTTCCAATATTATTATTATTATGTAATATGGTATATGTATTTTCAATAGACCTTCATATATTGAATTTCAATTATGACTAAAACTGCATTTTAATAAGCTACAAATTATTCTATTTTAAATTTTAGTAATTTTACATATTTCTATTGAAAATTTTCTCTATTAAAATTTTTAAAATTAAATTTGTGTAATTTTGAAAAAAAAAAAAAAAACATGTTTTTAGGTTATCGAACATTAAACTCAATTAAAATGAAAATATTCGTTAAAAGTAAAAAATTACTGTTTAAAAACCAAAAATAAATTGAATGAAATTTGAATAATTGAACTATACGAGTAAGTACATATAGTTTTTGTTTTTAATACAACCACAAATTTTAATTAAAAAGTACATTTCCAAATGACTATAGTTTAAATCTTTTTTACTGTTTTACTTCGGAACGTATGTTCAAGTATATATGTATATTAAATATCTAATCAATGCACACACACAAAAGCAACAACGAAAAAACATACATAAAAACACAAACTATAATTTGAAAAACAAAAAACGAAGTTCGATTATTGTTTTTTTTTTTTTTTTTTTTTTTTTTTTGAATTTCCAAACTTTAATGATTATCGTGAATACCATTATACTTGTATCATGGCTAAAAGACATAAAAGTTTTTATAATTTTCATGCTATATTTTTTTATTTAAAAGTTTTATGTGTACATATATGCATATAAATATGTATGTAAAAGTTGTTATAATTTTCTTTTTCATCTACATATGATACATATACAGATATCTATCGAGCATTTTTCTACGCATATACCGAAAACTATTACTCATACTTTATTCAAATTTTGTATACGAACATTTTAATTTTTTTATTAAAGAAAATATATTCATATTTTATCTATTTCCTTGAGTCAACAGCCCCTTAAGCCTTGGACGCTTCAAGTTAACTTGAAATTTCGTTGCGGTATTTTTGTCATACATGCACCTACAGTTTAAAGTAGAATGCGAACCATTAAATTCGTTGGTAGAGAATGAATTTATTCGTACTGATATTTTTGTAGTTGGTTTTGTGGACTTTTGTAGAACTCAAATGAATTGGTACTCACTCAATACTGAATGAACTTGGCGGATTCGAATTTTCTCAGGCTTCCAAAACAGCTAAATATGCAACGCATTCTTTTAGAGAGTAATGTCTTATACTCATACAGAATGTGATTAGAGGGTTCCTTGGCTCCTTTGTAAAATCTTCATTTGTCATTCTCTTGTAGCCGGTCTTGCTAATGTTGAGTGGGCATTATTCAGTGAGAAGACTTGTTTTTGTCTTTACAATTTACAACAGGTAAAAAAATATTTAAAATACATTTTTATATGATTTTATAAAAGTCACGTATCATAAAGACATCATTAATTTTTACTTTCTGGGTTGTATTAAAAAAAGAAATTAAATTATATTAAGTACCTCAATTATGTATTTAAAAACTTATTAGTCGACTGTCATTTTTATGAAATCCTTTCAAATAAATTTTCATGATTTGACGCCAAGCAACAGACTAATAGCAAACAGTCTGAAACTCACATGTTCTAATTATTTTTTCTATATATGTATGAGTAATTGAGTATATTTGTTATAATGTTCCAAAACAAAAAAAAAAACAAAAAACAAAAAAAATTCAACCAAAAATTAATACATTATGATAAATTATTGTTATTGCTCATATTACTGAAGGACAAAATCAAGATAATTTTTCCAAATTTTCATGAAATATTTATAAAAATTATATAAATTTTTTCTTTTATCACTTAAAGAAAAAAATTCTAGACTAAAATTGCAAAAATCTATTCCCAAATAAAAAAAGTAATTAAAGGATTTAACATAAAAAAAAAATAGAATAAAATAATCACACAAAAATTTTATGAAAATTTTTTTATACATAGAAACAAAACATTATTCTTTTGATAAAAATGAAAAACAAAACAAATAATTTTGAATATTAAAGTGAACAAATATGGTAATTTAATGTAATTTATTTTTAACAATTAGGACATGAAAATATGATGACAATTTTGTTTAAAGAGGATTATTATTGTTGATCCTCTTATTCGGTAATGATTATAAAAGATTTTATCATATGAAATTGTGTGCTCTTTTTTTTTTATTTTTAATTTGGTTTATTTTAAAAGAATATCATTTTTTTTTTTCGTTTTTCATCTCACTTATTTTTCCCAATTTTACTTTCAATTGGATCCTTTTTTATGTTGTGTGTATTTCAATCCTCAAAAGAGATATAGAACACACGTGTGGACCGAAAAATGTCTACATTATTTGTTTAAAAAAAAAAAAAAAACATAAAATTTTATTCTACTTAATGTTTATTTTTTCTCTGGTTTTTTTAAGTCTTCGTAACAAAAAAACAAACGAAAAATTAATAACACGTTTCTAAAATAAATAATGCATGAAAATATTGAGAAAAAATTAAAGTAATATGTAATATAAAAATTTCTTTCGAAATACATTCTACAGAATAAAGATTGTGTTTAGTTTTAGTTTTTTTTAACGTTATACATAATAAATAAATAATATTTATTTATTTATTTCACTGAAATAAAGTTTAATGAATTATTTATTAAAATTATTGAAAATACTAAGAATTGAATTATTGTATGGATTTTTCTGTATTTTTTTTACTATTTCTTTAGTATTTGTATAGAAAAATTCATTTGTTTTTGTGATCTATTTTATTTTTCGTGTTAATAAATTAATGTACGAGTACATATATGCGTGTTCACAAATATAAAAATTAGTATTAATGATAAAAAATTTAATATACATATGTACATACATACATATAATATAATGTATAATTTCATTTTAATCAAAATAAATTTCTATTAAAGTATCAATAAAATTTTTGTGGAAATAAATTCAAATTAGTTAAAATTTTTTTATTGACCAAAATTCATATAGAATATCTAGTTTTTTTTTTTTGTTTTTTTTTTTTTGAGAATATAATTATTGTACAGTATCTTTAGTTTTTATCCCATCTACAGTTAATGATAACGTCTTACTTGAAAAAAGAAGTTAAGATATCAATAAAAATTAATTACATACATATTAGAATTTTTTGGTAGTACATATTTACTTTATTTAATATAATTCTCGAAATCACTAATTAATAATTACTTTGAAAGCTTTGTAAGACTTTCAAGGATATTTTAAATATGAAGTTTGGTAAAAGTAATACGTACTACTCGTACATAGGTAAATACACGAGTATCACAGGATTTAATATTTGAATTCAAATGTTAAATTTCAAGAATTGAAAATATTCCTTGATCTTTTCATACCTGAACTTACTGCGCTTGTGAAAACAAAAAATACAAACAATTTTTTTTATCCAAAAAACGGAAGAAAAAAAATGTAGGTACGACTCTTCCACCTTTTTCACAATTACCAAAAAAAAATTCTCGATAAATTGTAAAATAATTGAAATAACGAAAAAAGGACACTTTTTCTAAACTTATCTTAGATTGAAATCATAATGAAAAACTTTCATTCAACTTATTTTTATACAAAACTTTCTAACAAAAATGTGTTTAATTTCTTTAAAAATTTCGATTTTACGTTGACAAAATCAATTTCAATTAAAAATACATACCTTTTACGCATATTTATAGTATTTACCAAATACCTACGCATATTTTCAAAAATATCTGAATTATTTAATTTATATATTTTTTATTTGAAAATTAAAATAAGAAATATTTATTTTTGTAAATTTTTAAAATTTTTACATAAGTTATATGTCAAAAATTATCAAATTAACTTATTTTAGAAAGTTTTCTCTATTTTTTGTTCAGACTTAAATATATTTTTTTATTTTTAAATGACACATCATTACGTAAATTGTTTAACCTATAAAATAATAAACCTTTTTCTAAAAATATTCAAATTTTATTTTTAAATCTTTTTAAGAGCTATTTTCAACCATATAATATAATGTGATCCATATTGTGTCCTGACCCATAATAATATTCATGATATTGTGACCACTTTAAATTGAAATAATAAACAACTAATTTGACAAACAAAAAAATTAATTTTTTTTTATTTAAAGTTAAAAAGGTTTAGTTTTTATGATTAATGACCACAAAATTATAATAAACAAGAAGAACTACCCATTTAATAATAATCATTTGATATAAAAGTTTATGATACTCGTATAATCTATCCCTATTTGGTAACTATATATAATTTTATTATTCCTGATTTGTATCATAAATTGTTATTAGACTAATTATTAATTATTAATTATTAATTATTATTATTATTGTATATAATATGTATGAAATGAAATTATCTCGCTAATTTATTTATTTGTTTAGTTGTTATTCAATTTCTTTTCGATTTTTGTATTGAAAAACCACTTTGAATTAAATCAATTTATACATGTTCCATATAAATACATACTTACATTTCAGTATGTTTTATGTTCAATTCAAATATTTGAAGAGTAAAATTGTTTTTTAATGACATTGTTTTTTTTTTTTTTTTTGTTATTCTATGTATGCATGTACATATGTATATCTATAATAATCGATCGATGAGTCAGTCATAAATAGGTTTATGACTGGGCACAAAGCTAAGTAAGAATACAAAATAAAATGGGGTAAGAAAAAACTCAAAAGAAGGAAAATTAATATAAGCTTGTCATTTCGAGTATGTGTGTGTGGATATTACTATACAATTTCAATGAATAAATGAAACTTTCGAATAACAATTATAGTAGAAGTATGTATTTTTTTGTTATCGTATTTATATTTATAAAAAAAAATTAATTGAATTGAAGGATATTAAGAATTTATTGATATAAATGACCACTATCAAATTTTATGGCTTGCTTCTTTTTTATTGTATTCATACTAAAAAAGAAAGAATATTTATATCAATTTCATGTTAAAATTTTTCATTCAATAAAAAAAAATGAAATTTCACATAATTTAAAAATACGGTTTATTTTGATGATTTTAAAAATCGAATATTCATTTATTTCTTTTTTTATTAATATCAAGATATCCTGTTTTCTTATAGTATCGAACACAGCTACTAAAACATTGAAATTTCAATTTTGTTTTTTTTTTTTTTAATTCTAAAGATCAAACATCTTTTTCACTAAAATCCTTATTTACAAAAGAAAAGATAAACAAACAAAAAATCACATAAAAAGTGTACAACATTTATATTGTTAGTTATTTATAATGTAAACTTTTTTATTTTTTATATTGTACATATAATTTACAAATTTATTCATTTTATACTCATTATTTCCTTGAATTTATATGAGAACTTAATCAATAAATAAATTATAAATAATATAAAACAAAATAATACATAAAAACCCAAATTCAATTATGGATTGTCATTAATCAGTTTTATCTTATAAATATTACCTATATCAATCTCTTTCCATATACTAAAAATATCCTATATAAATTCATAAACGAGTATATGTAAGTATGTAAGTATATATATAGATATACAATAAAATATTATTTTTTTGTTACTTGATTACGAATGAGAAAAATATTCCAAAAATAATAAGAAAAATGGACTATGAATTATTTACCATATAATTTTAACAAAGTAACCGCAAAGTAACTGTTTTATTATATAAATAATATACACAAAAAAATCTATAAAAAAAAAAGATTTTTGTAAAAATTTCATTTTTCTTTATTTTCTTGTTCCATTCCTTTTTCTTTTTATTTTCATCCTTCTTTATTTATTTTGTAAGTAATTTTCCAATCTTTTTTTTGTACAATGTATACATATGTACATACATATGTATGTACTATAAAATAAAAATATGTATGTATATTAAAAAGAAAATATTTCTTGACAACAAAATTTGATTGTAAAATTAAAATATACAATATCAATAATTTAATTCAATTTACAAGTTCATTATTCAATGTTAAATATGTTTAAATCCTTTATTTTCTATATAAAAATGTATACATGTATTTTTACAGTAATATCAAAAATTATTTGTGCTTAATCAAATTTGCTTTTCACATTTTTTATAAATTTGCTGTGACTTTTAAATAAAAATATAACACTTATAATGAACTCAAAAATTATATTTTATTCACTAATAACAATTTGATTTTTAACTTTTTAGCTAATGTAATATTTTTTTATTGCTAAAATAAAAAACAAAAATGTCAAAAATTATTATTGAATGATATTCATAAATAAAAAAAAAAACATTTATTTACACATTATTTTTGAAAAATTTTTTATGAGAAAAAATAATTCATGCTTTGAAACAAAAATATAGAATGAGAATTTTTTCCCTTTTTTCCATACGTAAAAAGAAGAAAACATGTTTCAATTGAATTACTTGAAGATTTTGAACAACTTTTTTCAAAAAGTCATAAATATTCAATAAAAAGTTTCAGTGGTATTGTATTTATAGATACTTGAATGTCTAAAAAAATTTTATAATTTATATAAATTAAAAATAAATTTCCCACGTGGTATTATTTTTTATTTCCTCCTTCGTTATTGTTATACATTTTTTTCTGGAATTCTATACATTTAAATTACCCTCTTTTCTCAATTTTTAATTTATGTTTTCTTAAAGTTCTAGATTCTATTGAAAAAAATAAAATAAATACAAAACAATAATAAAACAATAAATTACAAATAAATGAAAATTATTGTTATCCTTTCATAATTTATTCGTATCCTTAAAAATATTTTTTTTTATATGTAAAATACATTTCTCAAATAATTTTATTGTTTCCCATATTGTGTGATATTATTCAATAATTCTATACCCTTTCTATTTTTTTCAAATAGCGCAATTTTATTTTATTTATTTATTTATTTTTTTTTTTTTGGTTCTATGTAATTTATTATCCTACACATTTTACATAAATAAAAAAGAAAAACTGAAGAATTTTAATAAAATTCCACACCAAAAAAAAAAAGAAGAGAAAAATTAAATTAAATTAATTCAATAATACAAAAAATTGTGAAAAATTCAAAGTATGCTCAAATGTATGGACTATAAAGACAGATACATATATTTGTATTCAAAAAAAATTTTTTTTTGATTATACGTATTTTTATACAATATTTAAGAAAAAAATGACTTTCATTGTGAAAATGTGATAATAAAATTTTTATTTAGAAATGTACAACAGGCACACGAAATTATTCACTCATTGAAAAATATGCAAATTTTATTTTCCGCTTTTAAACTTAAAAACAAATTAAAAAAACAAGATTTTTAACAATTTATCTATGCCGTCCAAGACAAATTCTTACAGATAAAAATAAATATTATTCTCTTTGTATATGAGTTTTTAATGAGATGAAATTAAAATTTTGTATACACATTGATACAAATCAACAGTTTCTTGTTGAATTTTATTTTAATTTTCTTAAACATTTTGTTGTTTTTTTTTCCATTTTTTAAAATTATAATAATAAAATTTAATTTATTTATAATTAATTTAATAACTTTAGAAATAATTCCGGAGAAAAAAACAATAATCAAAATAAATGTTAATTTTTTCATGTTTTCCTTTTAATGTGATTCACTTATAAAAATGTACGTGATCCTTTTTAAGCTAATATAAAAGTTAAGTATTTTTTTATGAATTTCTAAAGAAAATATTTTATGATTTATATATGTATTAAATGTTAAGTACTAATTTCTTTTAAAATGAGAAAATTCTTGCACGTGGCACTTTATCTTGTAGAAAGAAGAGTAGACACATATGTACATATCAAACTTTAAAAAAAAAAAGTATTTTGACCTTAATTTTTCTTTTAGTAAAGTTTTCTCAAACTTTAGATAAAGATTTAATATTTATTTTACATGTATAAACATCATTTCAACTTGAATATTATATTTATCACTTTGATGAATTGAAAAATTTCAATTTAATTTATAATTTTGTTAAATGAGAAACAAAAAATTTTTTTCCATTTTATTTTCTATTAAATGTAAAAGAAAAAGGATAATAAATAATTCAGGTTTTTATTTTAGGTTTTGTCTTTTAAAATTATACTTTTCTTTCTTTGATATTTGATAAATCTTTCTAAACGCTTTTAAATTTCAATTAAAATTTCAATTTTAAATTTTGTTCTATTGAGAATGTCTTTGTTTTTGTTACCTTTTACAATGAAACAAAGACATAAATAATTACTCAGATTAAAAAAAATTTAAAAGCATTTCAAATGCAATTTATTTTGATTTCACTTACATATTTGTTTTTTTTTTTCATTTTCATGGAATATTGCACTTAAATTCATAAAATATTAACAAGAATTGTTTTTTTAACATTAGAAGCTTTTATTCTGCCCTATTTTTAAAAAATATATTTTTACAATGAAATAATATAAATTTTAAATATTCGAAATAATATTTTTGAATTTCAACAATAAATACTATTAAATATTTCTGTTCTACGTTTTATGTTATTTATTTTGAGAAATTCTTCTCTTATTAAAATATAATGAATTTTCGACAATAAAACATAAAATCACAATTATGCTTATAAATGCTCAAATTTTGCATTTTGTACATAATTCAAGTGAAATTTCTCTTAATTACAAAAATTATAAAATTTTCAAATTATTACTAATACAACTTCATTTTCTGTTTTTTTTTTTTTTTTTTTTTTTTTTTTTTTTTTTTTTTTTTTCAGAGCTGCCCAACAGGCTGCTGCAGCACTTGCTACACAAACAAAAGCCTATCGTAAAGGACCACCACCTTTATTACGTTCTCGAACCCTTCCAGCTATTGTTGTTCCAGGAATTTCAATTTTACAAGCACAAATTGATCCAAATCGTCTTTCAACAGGTAAAAATTACATCATATGTACATATATCTGAAATCCTTTTAAAACATTAATGTTATTGTACAATTGTATGAATTTTTCTTACCTTTTACGTAGAGTGAATATGTATTTTCAATGGTAATATTTATGTGTATTAGCGTATACAATGCCATTTTCAAATGTAATAGAATTTAGTTTATCGTTTCATTTATTTCTCTCAAATGAATGATTAAGTTGAAAATTTTTAACAATCGATATAAATAAAAGAAAAAAAAACCATTGGATTAATTTAATGTACTACACTTTTTCAAATGTGAAAAATTGGTATAATTTTTCCCCTTATATAAATATATATGGTGAATAAATCATGTAGATTTTGGGATATGAACATTAATTTAATTCCACATAACTTTGAAGATAAAACAAAACATGTTATGTTCAAACAGAATTTTTGTATTGCCTTTAAGAAGATAAAAAAAAAAAAAAAAGAAAATTCATGAACACAAAAACAAATACATAATTTAACAGAATTTGACATAATATTTTGCATAACTTTATATACTATCATCAATGACAATGTATTCTATAACAGACTTATTATTCCCATATAGCGAAATAGTCAGAACCAGTTGACCTCCAATCTCAACGTTTGGCCTCCAATCTAAAAGCTGTTTAAGCTCTTTCTTATTCTCAAAGTTTTTTCCTAATTTCTCACTTTTTTAAAATATATCCTCTTTTCTATCTATTTTTCATATAATACATAGAAAATTTTAACAAAAATTTGAGAAATTTTAATATTTTTAACTCGCTATCCAATCATTCTCATGATTCTCATTACTATACAGAATCATATGGAAACAGCTTTCCTTTACTGCATATTCAGATATATGGTAGAATACATATCATTTGGTTTAGTATAAAAATTTAACCAATTTGTATGAGGAATTGAAGACATAGGATTTGAGGGTATATTTCAAGAAGAAGAAGTATACAAGTAGCTAATTTGCATATGATCACATTTATAAATTTTAATGATAATTTACATATCAAATTTATTAATTTGCATATCAAATTTGATCGTTTATCAGGTCAAATATAATGTTGATATCAAAATGATATTTTTAGAAAATAATTTAATTGATAAATTCGATCAAAAATCCTTAATTTTCTAGCACTAAAAATCTTTTTTGCACCAGGCAATCAGAAATCATAGCGATCAAAAATTTAAACAAAATCATCTACAAAAGTATCAAATGTTTTTGTACTTTAACGATAATATAGGACATTGTACCTATTTATCCATATAAGAATTGTTTGATAGTATGTGTTGACGATATACCTCAAGAAAACAATAAGGAGATGGTATATACATGTATGCCTTCGAATAATAATTAATATATGAGTTTACTTCACTTCAAAAAAAAAAAAAAAGTAGTATTCTATTTTAAAGGATATATACATACATACATACGTATATATATTTGTTTTTTTAAACAGCAAAACATATACATCAGCTGCACATACAATTGGAACAGGTATAATTTGTTGTTTATTTTTTAATAATAATATCCATTAATATATTTAATATACAAAATTGTACTAGGACAGCCGCTGATATATACTTTCGTTTGATAGTATATGTTGACGGTAACAAAAAAAAACAATAGGAGGTGTTATACACATGTTTATCTTCATTACATAATATCACTTCAAATAGAAAAAAAGATCTTTTTTTCTTATTACCTTACCTCTACACATTTTTCAATGCAAAAAACCAAAAATATATTAGTTAATCACCGCACAAAAAAAAAATTATATATGTGTTTGAAAAAAATTTAGAAATTATGTATTTACTTTATGTGTAAATGGTATTTTTGTGTTTTGTTGTTTTTGGAAAAGATATATGATGTGTATGGTATATGAGAAATGAGAAATGTATGAATATAATATTTTTATTGTTGCATTTTTTTTTCTTGTGTTTGCTTGTGTGTATAGATTTTAAAGTAAAAATATATATTCAGAACAACATTAGATATTTTTTAATGTAAAATAAAATAAAAACATGCCTGTTAATTCTGATCTCCTGATCCATTACAGATAAAATTTTCATATTTCCTAATGAAGATGAACAAACCACGAAAAAATTTCTGGATATGAAAATTTACGAAAATGTAAAAATTAATTTTTAAAATTATTTTTAAAATTTGAAATAACAAATACATATTTATCTGAAATACTATTTTAAGAGATACATAAACAACAAATATATACCATATGTACATATTGAAGAAACATGTATAATTTTTTGTTTGAAACTAGAAAATAAATTTACAAGTTCAATATGTTTTTTAATATTTTTATGCGTATATTTTGGGTCGTGTTGAATTTACAGTATATTTCAATAATCAATATATGCATTAAAAAAAATTTTTAGAACGACAAATGGGAATTAGGTGTGTATATGTATTTGTTATATGAATAATAATATTCTGTGCGTAAATGAGTAATAAACGAAAGTTTTCTCATATATTTTTTCGTGAGAGATAGAAACTTTTCGTCTCTCATACTTCCCCGCACAGGTCTACAAATTTTTTGAAAACTGCTGATTTTCGAATGTACTGACAGTGTACCTCTCTATGTATCTGCTCTGTGCTATCATATTATAATATCGGAAGTTGAAAAATTTATAAGAAAAATATTCCAATTTCCTTTCTTTATAAATCAAAATAACAGATATCTACATTGTCAGCTTTGTAGATACATACATATATACTATATATTTTTTCGTTTTTTTCTTTTGTTCTTTTATTTTTTCTAATCCCAATCGGAAAATTTTAAATTACCTTTCAGATAACAAATTTTTGTATTAAGTAAGGTGTTTAAAGTAAGATAACGAAGTTTGTAGATAGCAACATATAAATTATAAAGGTGACTTAAGGAATAATTAATTAATTTTATTCAATTCATTTCTGTTGAATTTTATAGAAATCACTTTTCAATATTACATCTTCATCACAACAAATTTAAAGAAAAGTACTTTTCCACACATTTAAATCAAAAAAAAATCCTCTACAAAAACATTCCTAAATAATAAATTTCCGATAGGGATGTATCTATTGTAGAATTATATAAATTTTGGGGTCGAATATTTTCTTTTCTTTTTTGTTGTTTTATTTTCACGAAAATATTCTGAATAAATATTCTTGTTTTAAAATACTTATTCGTGTATACAGGTGATACTTTTGGTAATATTTCATCACATGGTGCAAGGTATTCACTTCAACCAAAATCATCAAGAGCATCGTTAACAAGTGATGATAGCAGCTTAGAATATCGAAGAAAATCATCTGGGAGTACACATAGTGGTCCACCCCTAACCAATAACAACAATACAGAGCCTTATATTTATGCATGTGATGATTTTGAACGGCATCCAGATGGAACTGTTGTACTTAGGTATATGTTATTTTATGTATATGAAATTTTTAGATACAAATATGTAAGTATGTATATATGTATATAATATCATATATTAATATTTTATGTATGTGGTAAAATGAAATTTTGTTACTTTAAAGAGAATACCTTAAATTTAACTGATTGAATTACTTAAGAAATTCAATTTAATGTATGGAAATTTATTTAAACATTCAAAAAATTGTGGTATTCTGTATTTTAATGTGAAAAATGAAAATAATAATGGAAAATTAATAAAAATATCTTCGAATACATATTTTCTTCATATGAAAAACAATAATTAAATTAATAATCTTTATAATAGCCTTTCTTTGTATCACTAAGAATTAATTTTTCAACGAACTCACTCAGCTTTCATTCAAATTTTTTATTCATCAATTTTTAATTTCTTTTTTCAATTAATTACTTCAACATGTGCACAATTTGTACATATGTATATCCATTTTGGGATATTACAATTTTAATAAAAGCTTTTTTTTAATAAATAGCTACTAAACTTTTCAATTGAATCCTTTTTGTTTTTCATATATTAAAAAAGATACAAAAACCAATAAATAAAATTAAAATTAATCCATTACTCTTCCTTTGCCAAATGAAAAATTCAAAAAACAAAATAGTTGGTTTCATTTGTACATATATTTGATTACAATATTTTATTCTTAATTAAACCTTCTTTCATGTACAATTCAGAGCATATTAATATGGCAACAAAGAAAATTCCATAATGACACTTGAAGGTTGTTCGGTAATCTTTTTAATTGAAAGAAAAATCTTATCAATATTTGATAAATCTTTAATTAAATAATTAATGTAGGTATGTATGTAATTTGAAAAGAAAAAAAAAATTTTTTTTTATGAAAATAAATCTTGAACAATTGCATAACGATAATATTGTTCACATTAAATATACATATATATTGGTAATATATTACATGTAGCTAATGATTGTGTAGATACAATATAAAATTAACTAACATAATTTTCCTGCAATTTTCTTGTAATTTCAAAGGATATAATTTAGTTTTTTTTTTTTCTTTGATTCTTTTTATAAAAAAAAAATTAATAATAACATCAGAATACCTGCACCTCACGTTGTGGCAGCACGTGCCTATAGAATGTCAGCAAGTAGTAGTACATCTACAGGATCATCATCAAGTTATTTCTTTCAACAGCAACAACAGCAACAAGGTAGTTCATCATCAGCAACAACTAGCAGTAGTAGCAATACGGCCCTTTATCGATTAGCAAGATTACTTAATCAAACAGCAAAAGGTAGTACTGACAGACAAAGTCCAACATTAAAGGATGATGCTCCAAGACGATTATCATGGGAAAGGTAATTTCTAATTTTATGTTCATCCTACATGAATAAATTCTTTATATAAAATACAATTTATATACGGTTTTATTATATATTTGTGTACAGCACATATTTTCTTTTCAATGAAAATATAATGTACCCATGTGTGAATGTATTGTGAAAAAAAAAATATATATACATATCTAGAATATCTATCAATTTAATATGATGATATGATTCAGTGAAGCAAAAGACATTTTGAAAAGCCATCAAACATAATACTGTACCTATATAATAGTAAAGTACCTACATGTATGTATTTAACTATAAAATAGAAATAGAAACTACAATATATACATATGTATATATATGTATATTTACATTGCAATCCCTCTTCGTAATTTACGTACATTATTTAAACTGTAGATGTAGATAATAATACACATATGTGTATAGATATATTTTTATATAAACTAAGAAAGTAGAAAATTGATTAATGTAAATTACTTAAGGATACTTCAGAAATTTTCTCATTGATAAATTACAATTATTGTTATTATCAGTATAGTATATCACAAATAATAAAATTTTATTCTATAAAGGTTCTTCAAATTTAAAATAACAAATAAAGCATTATTATAACATGATATTAATTTTATTGTTACACATTGTATGTCATTGTATATTTAGAGAAGAATTCTCTATAAAAATTTCATATGCTTGGAAGATTTTTCAGGAATTTAATTTTAATTATTAAATAACATTTCAATGAAATAAATTTTATTATTATTTTAATATTATTTTACAAATGAAAAATCATAAATAAAAAATTATGAAATTCTAAAATAAAATAAAATATTTTCGGAAAAAAAATAAACCTGTCTCAGTAGGTGGAAATTATTTTACGACTGGATTACATATTAATCCTAAATACCAAATTTTCGAAAATTAAATTAAATTTCTCATCTTTTTAAATCCTTTTGCTTATAAATGTAACAGTTTAAATTATTTAATATCTTAAATCTTTTGGAAAATATTCTTCTTCTTTATCTAAAAAAATTTTTAGCAAAATGGTTGAAATAATATTACTGCTAAAATATTACAAATATAATTTTTAGTTACCATTTTATACTACATACATTAAAATGATTGTCAAATATAAAATACAAGTAAATTATAAATATGTAATTTCAAATTTATAATTAAAAGTTTCAAATACCAAACGAAACCATTTAAAATGACTAACAATAAATAAAATAATTATTTTGCCTTTAAAATAAACTTTACAAAATTTTAACTTTGGGTAATTCAAGTAAATATTTATTAAACTTACTAAAACACAGTATTAAATTTTTAAAAATAATTTAGATTTATCAAATTTCTAATGTAATTTGAAATTTTATTTATATTTAAAGTTTTCTAAAGTATCTTTTCATTAATTTAATTGGATACTTTTCAAATTATCTGTAAAACAAGATACCATAAATAATATAAAATAAATAAAAATTTCATTCGAACCAAAAATAATATATTCAATCAAAAACTACATAAATAAGCTAATTTAAAAAATCAATAGAAAATCAAATATGTAGGTATAATTAACTTTCTAAATCAACTTCAAATCAAAATTAATTAATTCATTTAGTTTGTATCTATATTCAAAAATAAAAGAAAAAAAAAAACATGAAAGGTACATTTTATCTATCCCCATTTTTTTTTAAATTTGTAAAAACTAGAATCTTCTAAGTTTTTTTTTTTTTTGCTTTGCAATAGAAGAGATCATTTAAACAATCGTGTACCTCGTTCATCAAGTATTGATTCAATGGTTGAAAGTGTTTGGAATGATTCACCTCGTCCATCACTTGATGTTCCAAGAGAAACGACATTACAGCAATCAATTTCACAGCATCATATGCAACAAAATCAATTACAACTACAACAACAACCACAGCAACATCAAACTTATCAGCTTAATATAAATTATGGTAGTTTTAGTGGTTCTTCTGTAAGTAGGAGAGAAAGTTTATTAAGTCCTTCACCTGGTAGAAGAACAAAACAAAATAGAGGAATTGCAGGTAAGATTATTTTTTCTTTTAAAAAAAGAATTCTTTTTTTTTTATACTTTTGTAAGTCCATTGAATTTCAAAATAGAAAAATCTTTTTACGAAATAAAAAAAAAAAACAGAATGTATTCAATAAATCACTATACATAAATAAATATCTCGCTGCGAAAAATAATTTCGTCGAATTTATATTTTAAAAGTTCAATTTGAGTGACGACTACAAAAACAATGGAGTAATAAGTAAATTCAATTTTTTCATAAAAGGAATTCTTTTACTTTTCTTTTTTTCAAAATATTTTAGCAATTTATAAAATAATAAAATCGAATTTCAAGAAAAGAAATTGATCAAAGGATACAAAACAAAAATAAAATAAATTATTTTTACAAAACTAAATAAACAATTCATTTTTTTTTTTTTTTTTTTCAAAAAAATGTTTTCTATAGATAAAATGCATCTATTTTTATAAAGAAAACAATATTTTTTCTTTCTTTCAAAAACAAATAAGAAGCTACATATATGTATGTACATGTTTACATGAATTTCTGAAAATCACAACACAATTGAATTTATCTTATGTCAAAACATTTTTGTATATTTCAGGAAAAACGAAATTTTTAAAATCTAATAAAAAACAAATAATTTTTTTTTTCAAGAGATTAAAAATGTCACAAACAATCGATAAATCTTCAATATCAAAAATTTTACAAACAATATTTACTGACATTTTCAAAAGCAAATAATAAAAAAAAAATTGTGTAAAAACATACTAAAACAAAAAACTTCTATTCAATCAAAATATCAAACAATTTCTTTTTTTCTAATTTCATGTTCAAGATAAAGTTCATTGGTCGTCTGTTTTTTTTTTTTGTTGTTGTCCTTTTTTCTGTTTTAATTATACAAGTCTGTACATTAGAAGGTTGAGCAATCAAAAAATAACAAATTTGAGATTACATCCTTTTAACATGAAAAAAAAAGTAATAAAAAAAAAAAATTGAGTAATGCTTTTCGAAAGTTGAACTTAAAATGCAATAGAATATAATGTCTACGATTTTTTTCTCATTTAATTTATTATGTAAAAAAAAAATTGAAAAAGAATAAAACAAAAACTAAATAAAGAAAAATCCTTGCACATTTTATATTGATTTTTTTTTTTTTCAACCTTCTACATAAAGTTTATCTGTAAAAAATATATTTTTTGTTAGCCAATCTTTATATTTTCATTATAAGTATAATTTTTTATCTATTTTATGGAAAAACTTTTTGGTAGAATAATCATAAACTTTACAGATTTTATTTTATAAAAGTATGTGCATTTCTTCATTTATTGACTTCATATTATGTACATATATACAATTTCATAGAATATATTGCTTTAAAAAGATATTTTTCAAGTTTTATAATCTTTTGAAAATTTATCTTATTTTTTTTTTTATCTGAAAAAAAATATATTATTACAACAATAAAAAAAGTGAAAAAACAAAATCTTGTAGAACACTTTAAAGAATATTGAATTAACTTTACTTTTCACGATGAACTTATGAAATATGATTAATAAAAGTTAAAATAAGTAACTTTTACAATAAAAGACGTTGAAAAAAAAACATTTCCAGAAAAAAATATATAAAGAAAATGAAAATTGTAACAACGAATTATACATATTTCTAGTTTTTTTTTTTTTCCCAAATTTGATTATTTTCATTTTCCTTTTTTCACTTTTATTTCAACTTAACAAGTAAAAGTTTAACATTATTTTCCTAGAACTTTCATAAAAAATAAACTATTGTATGTATGGTACATTTTTTTTTGTTAGTAGCACAATGACGAAAATAATTTGACGTACATAAAGCTTGTAAACTTTTCCTTTCTTTTTTTTTTTTTTGCTTCTAAATAAAATTTTCTTGCAACAGTAAAAATTTCGTTTTTTTTTTGTTTCTGTTTTTTCATGTCATAACTAAAATTTAATCATTTTTACATGACGATATATAAAGTTAGTTTGATGATAAGATGTCTAATATTGACTATGATGGCTAATGATAAATAATGATATTAAGTACATGACCTCAACACAGAAAAAATAAGACATGAAAAATAAACAAAATAAAAGTAGCTATTCAAATACATAAAAATAACAATGAAATGTATTTATAGCATTATATACATATTTTCATCATAAAAAAAAAACCTTGCATATTTATTTAATTATGTTGACAATATAAAAAAACATAAGTGATGTTAATTACCCTGGAGATTCTTTATTATGACAAATTATTTTATAGACTTAATAATAAAATTGTTATGATGTGAAAAAAAATGATTTGCGTGTTAGACAAAAAAAAATAAATAAATAACCAACAAAAACTGTAGACATTTTTAGCATTAGTAGTAAATGACTAGAAGAAATTTATTGTTGAATTAAGAAATTAAATTATAGTACTCAGGTTTGAGGAAAAATTATACAAGTTGAAAAATAGCTTTTGTTTTGACGATATTGTCTTGTTTTCCCCTGTTATTGTTTCACTTTAATTTGTTTTCTTTATTTTAAAAACAAAAACAATAAACAAAAACCTTATATGTATTCCAAATATTCCTTATATTATAGTTTTCAAATATATTTTCTTTGTTAATAAAAAAAAAAAAGTTAAAAAAGAAACAAAAACAAAAACAAAAAAAGAATTATAGTTTTTATTATACAAGAAAATTTTAATTACAATTCTAACAAAACAAAAGTTTTTAATAAAATTTTAATTCAAAAAAAAGTACATACAACAAACTTTACTAAGCTTATTAATAAAAAAAAAATACTTTTGTTCGTTCAAGAATAAGATTAATATAAAAAAAAAGTTTTCTATATAGTTTCTTTTGTTAAATGGAAGATAATAAGTAGAATTGATTAAAATTGTTAACTCAATGCATAATTATTAATATTAAAATTACTTACATTGCAATGCCAGCGTTTTTTTTGTTTTTTGTTATTGTAAGCAAACTACTGATATCTAGAATTACAATAATTTACTTAAATTGGTAATTCAATAAAATTAAATGGTTCTTTTCCAACAAATTGCAATCATTGAACATTAAGTACATAATTAAAAATGAAATTAGAAAAGAAAAAGATAAAAACAAATCGCTCGATCATTGAAAACTGTTTGACTAGAGCTTTTTAGAAAGGGAAATCTATACAGAATTAAAAAAAAAGATATCTAAGATTTAAAATATACCATGAATGAAAAAACATATAAAGGGCAAAAAAGATGTAGATTATTTGTAAATATCGTTGAGATTGTTTTTTCTGGTTTGTTTTATTTAAAAAAAAAAATAAAAAAAAAGATCATTGAAAAGAAAAAACACAGTAAAGTCTTTCAAAATTCCTATAAAATCAGTCGAATATCCTACACAATTCAAAATATGTAGTACTTTAAAAAAAAAATCAATAAAATTATTAAAAATTAACAAAAATTTCAAAAGTTTGATTCTAATTTAAAATTGTAATTTTTAAATTTTTAAAAAAGTTTATAAACATCTTTTGTTGAGCAACATTCAATAAAAATTTTATTAAACATTGTATCGAAACATTTTAAAATTCCTTTTATTTTCAAAATGTTGCATTGTAAACTTCTTTATCCAATATATGAACATTAATTTTTACTTAAGTATCTACAATACAATTTTAGCTGATTTCTTCTACAACAAATCTTTAATTTCTACACACTTGAATAGTGTCATATTTCTTTTTTTTTTTTACAAACTCAGCATTTATAATATATTTTAAAAACTGTATGCAGCTGAAGTGCAGTCAGACGGACAACAGGTTTCTTTTCTTTATGAAACATTTTTGTTTTATTTACTTATTTTAGTTTTATATTTTAAAAATTCAACTATAAACATATCAAGAATATATATTATACACAATACCATTATTCAATATAAATGTACATACATATATATTTTATATAAAAAATATGGGTACGATAGCAGCAATATTATCTTCTATAAAAACTGAAGTCGTTTCTTAAACACAAATACCTACTTACATTACAATTTTTAGTTAGTTTTAAGTTAGTTTTATGTATAGTTATTTCAGGTATTAAATCTGCTTGTCTCATTCTTTTCAAATATATCTACAGGTAGATAATAATAAGTTGTTTTTTTTTATTTCTTAGTTTTTGAGTATTATAAGCGTAACATGTGAGTTTTAACGTTTAAAATTGAAATTGTGAGATAATATATTTAAAAAAAAAAACTTTTTCTTTTAAATATTACTATGTTACTATTGTTAGTTCTTTCCGCGTCTATTCATACTTGCATTAAGATTTTGTAGCTCTTTATTTAGAGTTAAAATATTAAATATTTCTTTGTGTAAATACTTACAGATTTTCTCTTTTTAAAAAAGTACCTATTATTAGTTAAAATTTGTATAAAGGATTAAAATTAGGACACTTTTTTAAAATACAAATCAAAAGAAAAAAAAAAAAGGGGAAAAAATAAGTTCATAAATATCAATTTCTATAGAAAATCAAAATCGATTTATTTTTCATACTCAGATACAAATATTGTTTATTTAATAAACAATTCAATAATAAATTTCATATTATGAATTGAAAGTTCAATTCCCTATAGCACCAAATAATATATTTTAGTATTATATAGAAGAATTTTATTTTGTTGTTTTCTTCAAATGAAACCAATAACCACAATCGTTATTTATAGTAGTGCAGTGAAGTGAATTTTAAAATATATATATATATATATATTTTACTTAAAATAATATAATGTGTGTATTGGCAAAAATTGATCATTTCATTCCTCTTACATACTCGTATATGGGCAACAAAGTATGATTCGTTCGTTAAGGTTGTGAATTTTAATTGCTGTGTATTTCATATTATTACTAATATGATTGCCCTCTTTTTGTGGCGCGCCCTCTTAATATTTAATTAGATTTTGTTATTAATATGAAATTTAACTGACCAGCTAAACATACTCGTATTTTGAAAACAAAAAAAAAAAAATTAATTAAAAAACAAAAAATAATGAAGAAATAAATGTGCATTAAAATAGAGTGTACTATGTGTATTTAAAAAGAAAAAACAAAAACAAAAGTTACAATATTAAGAAATTAAATTCAAGGTGAAAATTTTAATAAAAAACTTCAATGTAACAACAAACAAAAAAAACAAAAGGAAATTGAAAGAAAAAAAAAACAAGATATAATTAAATTGTAGAATTAATTACTAATCTGTGTCAAATAAATGTGACGGTAGCTTTTTTTTTATTCCACGTTTCTAGTACAATTTTTATGCATTTTAAAATGTATCTTAAAATTACAAAAACAACAAAAAATCTAAAGCAAAATCTTAAATGAGAGAAAAAAAATTTTGCAGAAGCAAAAAAAAAAAACAAAAACTGGACCAGCTGAAAGTTAATTCAACTCTTTTATGTTAAATTACTTCTTATATATCTGTATATCATATAAACAATATAGATACATTTGGTCAATACAACTAGATATACTTTTGTATATTGTACAAATGTGTGACGAAGACGGACTAGTTTTTATAAAATGTATCTACATCTTACATACATATGTATTATAACAGATATATATACATATACATATATATATATAAAGTATCTTTTATAGTCAATTTTTGTAACGATCATATTTAAAAATTTTCTGCAAATCGGATATACCTACATACATATTTGTAATCAAAATAACCACGACAATCGGTTTCTCTGTCTTTTATACATATACTATATATACGACTATCTACAATATATAATACATATATTTGTTCAAACAAAATTCACGTGCGACCTCTATTTGTATAATTCTATCTAAAAACAACATTATAGTGAAATCGTTTTATTTTTTATAATTTTTTATCTTTTATATAGTTAAATGAAAATTCTTTAATTAATAGTAGTATAATATAATTAAAAGTGAATAGAAAAGAACTCCACAAAAGTTACATGTAACAAGTATCTATACGTTAATTTAAAGTTTTTGTAATTTAATTTTTCAAAAATAGAATATTTAATGAATTGAATATAAAATTTAAAATGCATTTTATCTGCAATAAGAATGTATTTGTAAATTTTACATAATATAAAAATATACATATACATATGTATTTATAGTTCAATTATTGTGTGTTGTGTTGTTTCAATTTCAAGAAAGAAAACTTATTTTACATGTCAAATATGGAGGATCACCTGATATAATATAAAAAGTTATCACATAGAATATCTTTGAATTATTTAAAAACTGTATATAAAAATAAAAACGAATTTTTAGTTGTTCTTTTGTATTTAATCACCTGCTCTCGACAGGTTGTTATTTTTTCTTCATATACTAATGGTTGAATAAACACAAAATACATAACATACATATTATAATTTCCTTAAGGATAATGCGAAGGTAAGTTTATATAAATATATGTACATAAATACTCATATGTATACATATTTCATTAATCATTATCATAAAAACAAAATCTAATATACAAAAACCATAAATTTTTATTTTCTTTGTTTTTACTTACTTTTTCAATTATAAATATTGAAAATCAATATTACTTTTTTATTCTCATACACATTTATACATCAATATTTCATATATTAATATTCAAGGACTATTAAGTTAATGTACAAACAAATAAGGTATATACAACAACAACAAAAAATCAACTTTATCATCATCTTGAAAGCACAAAATATAACAAAAACAAATTCTTTTTTAAAGATTTAACGTAGAAATTGTTCTCATGTACAAGTTACCATATACGAGTACTTTTATTATTTATGAATTGGGAAAAAAAAAATATTTCAATATTTCAAAATAGGAACTTCCTAAAAATAGATACAATAACAAAAATACGTTAAATTTTACTTTCTAATAATATCTACATGATATTTGTTTGTGTGTAAATATTTTCTTTTTTAAATAGCTTCAAAAGAATTCAGAATAAATAAGGAATTCTTTTACTTTAACATCAAAATTTTATTCAATAATGATATTTTTCACATTTGAATTTTTAATATGACCTTATTTCCTTGTAACTTTTTGATGTTAGGTAAATATTTTACTTTTAAATAATAAAAAAAAAGGATATAAGTATTAGGAAAATCATGTTATTGAGAAGACAAAAAAAAAAGGAAAAAGTTTAGTACGTCTCGTCAAATATTATGAAAAAGATGCCATCAAAAAGGTAAAATTACATTTGTTGAGACATACTAAACTTTTGATAATTTTGCAAATTAGTTTGAAATTTAACCGACAAGTTTCTATGTTTTTACTTTATACTCATTCTCTTGTTTACCAGAAAAGAAAAACAAAAACCAAGAACACACTCAGAAACATACATACATTTCTTAATTGAAAAGTTGCGTGTCCCATAATGGCAGAATTGCAATAAACTTTTGTTTTTTTTTTCTCTCTCTCTTGTTTTAAATAACAAAAAAAAAAACAAAAACTTAAATAAAAACTCAAGAATAATAATTTTAATAACAGGAAATGTCACGTTCTATATCAATTTCATGTATCTACCACAAAGTTTTCTTACACCAATTGGCACAATTTAAATGTAAATGTATAATTTTTCAAGTGTGTATAACAAAAAATAATAATTATTATTATTCTTTGAATTATTATAATACAAATAAAGGAAAGATTGTTCACTTGTTTCACATTTTACAACTTGTAACAATTATTATTATTATTCAGGATAATTCTCTTTGTGAGATAAAAAAAAAAGTTAACTGAGAAAATAAATTTCCATTAATTTCTTCCTACATACTTTTTTATATTTTATTGTTTAAAATTTATACCCTTGAAATTGAATATGATTTCAAAGAAACAGTACGATAATATTCGCGTTACAATAATAATAAAAAAACATAAGCTGTTTAAAAAATAGAATACGTTTTTTAAAAGACGGAAATACATTATAATCTCAAAGGAAGAGGGTTAAAAGTGATATAATTTCTTGTCTGTTAAATAAAATAAAATCTATTTATTCCCTTATATCATAATCATATCGAATTGAATGAATAATAACATAGCTATACTGAAAAAAAGAAAGAAAAAACAAATAGATAAATAGATACATACATATATGTACATATGTATATGTATGTTTGTATGAAACATCTTAATTTATGTGTGTTTGTATTAAGCTCATCTGTGTTTAAGTAGATAAAAAATAAAATATGTATATGAAAAAATTTTTCGTTTTCATAAACGATAAACGAGCAACAATCATTTCTTATTTTGTTTTACGCTTCATGTATATAATATTGTAATAATATATAACAATAGCACCCAATTGTTGTTTTAAAGCATACGTTTATTTTAAAGAAGATACTCTAACTATATCCATATAATATTATGTACATAAAGAAAAATTAAATATAATTTTAAACTGCTGAGAAACATTGTCAGCCCCAACATATTATAAAAAATATTTCTTGATTAATTGAAATTGATGGAATGATGACGATGACTACAAAAATTATAAACCAAGATATTATTATTATTATTATTATGTATGTAATCCACAAAAGATACAGTCAAGTATGCTTTTAATGTACCCCCATTGGGAATGAATTATTATTTATATTTTATGTTTGAATACAATTAAAATTTATATACAAGTAGGGTAGAAGCTCTTATTTTGACTTTGATATACTTCGAAAGGATGTTACTTAACTTATATTTATGTTATCCTTCAACTCGTAAAAAACGATCTCTTCTATACAAAGAAATACATTGCAATATAGAGAGAGAGATATTCGCAAAAGGTGGAAGTTTCTGAAGATCATAAAAATTTTTTTTAGATTTTTCTAAAAGCTGAGTCTAACTTCTAAAAGTTGTAATTAGCAAGCTTTATTTCATATTTATGAATTTTTTTTTACTTTGGATATGATAATTATCGAAATTTAAAAATTATTCAAATAAAACTATTACAGGAGCCAGAAACAAGATCATTTACCCTAATTCAATTTTCTATAAAATATGACTTTCATTTTTTCAACCATTTTTTTTTTTTGGCAAAATATTTTAAAATATTTCAGATTTTTGAGAATCCATACATATATTTTTCTTCAAAGACAGTATGTGACAAATTCATCATTCAAACACATACATACATTACGTACACGCGTGGAATGGAGAAAAAAAAAACAAATTAAACTCACACAAAAATAAATATGTACGTATTACCTTTGAGAAAATTGAAAAAGGATTTTCTTTTATTTTTTTTTTTTTTTACTTTTTTTTTTTGTTTCTTTTTAAAAAGAAAACATTTAATTTATTACATTTTTCTTTTTTCAAACAAACAAAAGCAAAACATAAGAAAATTTTATATAAGATAAATATTTTTCACAGAAGAAAACAAAATACATAATATGTATGTATGTATATATGATACAGTTAAAAGCAATATTTTAAAAAAAGATAAAAAATGAAAACAAATAATTTAAATTTCTACTTCAAAAATTTTTATATAAAAGAAAAAATAAACTACAAGAATTTGTTAAATAAAAAAGGATAAAGTAAAAAAGTTACATAAATTAAATAAGATAATATGTTTCTTAAATGTGATTTAATTATTTAATTGTATCTTGAAGTTTAAAGTAATTTTATATTTTTAATTATTTAAAGATTTAGAAAAAAAATGCTTTTCAACATTCTTTTTTGAAAAAAGAAAAGGAAGAAAAAAATAATTTTAATGTCAATTTAGAGTTATACGTCGACAGTAAAACAAAAACAAAACACGAAAATTTTCAAACTTTTAGCAACTTTTAGTATCATTTTAAAAACTTTTTAATATTTTAATTAAAATTAACAAAAAAAGTACATAATAATTATCTTTGCCTGGCAAATGCTCTATTTCATTTAACAGTATTTTTCAACAACAAAATATTAGAACTTTTGTTTCACGATAACTTTTGATTTCTTTTAAATGAAACTAATTTATGAAATCAGACTTTTGTGAAAGCATTTTTTTTTTTATTATAAAAATTGACATTAAAACTATTAATAAAAGTAATTTTCTAAATATTATTAAAAAAAAAAATTTAACAGCTTTAAAAAAGTGTCTTTCAATTTTATGTCACAGTGTAAACGGAAAACTCATATGATAAGCAAAATTATAATACATATTTTTGTATTTTTACTTAAACCTAAACACATTCAAACCACATAATAACAAAACAAAAATAAAAATGAAAAAAAACATGAAAATTGAACAAGATGATACGGTCAATTTCAAATAGCTCTCTTAGTCAATATTAAGAATTTTATATTCACGCGACATTCTAGCTTGAAGTAGATCATCATCATGACAATTTGTTATGTTGTTGTTTCTTTAGTCAACACTTGTTAATATTAAATTTATTTTTGTTGAATAAAAATATAAATATTTTTAAAAAAAACGGTATTAATTGTTTATTTTATTAATCAATTATGAAAGCACAGTTGAGTCGTTTAATTGAAATTGTTCGAAGCCATACGGTAGCACCTACAACAAGTGATTATAATAGAGTTTGTTTAATATATGATTATTTTGTAGTGGGTGATGGATTACTTAGACGTACTATGGATTAATAAATTAATTAGTTAATAAAATATTTCATAAAATGAAAACAAAACATCAGAAAAAAAAGCTCAGAAATAAAATTGTTTGAAATTTTGCATTTTGAAAAAAAAAAAAAAAATGGCGTTATTAAAATTTTTTGGTGAGTAAAATCTAATTAAAAAATGTGAATAAAACGCATTAAAATGAATTTACTTGTGATGTTTATCTTAGAAAAAGAAAATACCGGAAATTTACGTATCTTTTTTTCTTGTGAAAAAAAAAACACACAATCTGTAGAATAGTTGGTCCTTGAATGAAATCTTTTTTAAAATAAAGTATCTACTTAAATATTATCTTTGAAAACAATTTTTTTGTTGTTGTTATTTACTATACACAACATAGAAACTTTCCAAAAAGAAAAAGAAATGGATCCAAAACCCTTTTGTTTCCTTTTTGATTTTTAATCCATATCAAGAAATATGTAGGTAAGTGTTATAAAGCAACAAAAAAAAAAAACTTTTTATAATGTTGACACATAATTTCAAAATCATCAATTTTATAAGAAAAACAAAATCCCTACCTTTATCAATTGACTTTTTTGTTTACTATTTTTTTTTTTTTTTTCAAATAAAAAAAAACAAGATACACATGACCTACAAAAAAAAGTAAAAACAAAATAACACAATTTAAAAAAAAAAACAAGTCGTGTGAAAAACTATCACTTAAAAAAAAAAATATCAAAACATTTGATTCGTAACGTCTAAAATATCACTTCAATTGTCACGTTAATATCTTGACATTTGATCCTACTAACATTATGATGGTGGTATATATAACCTTGCACTCTTTTCCCGTACAGTACGAGTATTACACATACATACTTACATATGTATGTACGTATATAACCACTGAAACTTGGAAAAGTTTTTTTTTTTTTAAATGACAAAAACAAGAATAATAAATACAAAAAACAAAAACTTGATGAAAACAAAAGCAAAAACTCTGCAAGAGTTTTTTTCTTTCTTGTGTTAGATTATAACAGTGCTTTTTTTTTCTTCTCTCATTTATTACCCTTGAATATCTTGAGGGTGTAAACTGATAGCAAACAATATTATTATTAAATGAGTTTATGAGTTTATATGTGTATGTTTATATTACATGTATGTATGTATGTATTTCAACCGATGTATACGTAATTTGAAATGAAATATTTGGTCAGTTTGTTATCACACATACATACAACGAATAATTCTCATCCATTCTTTTTTACTTTTAAAATTTCAAACATGTTTATTGCTACAGGATAATAAATAATAATGATCAAAAAGGTAAAAAAATATAGAGAAAAAAAAAAACTTGATATAATACTTGAATATTTTGATTATTTAAATCCTTATAATAATCATTCACTTCCTTGTTGTATTTTTTATTCTGTCACTTAATTCATTTATTTTATTTATTTAATTTTTCATAATTATTATTTATTGTGTATTTACCTTTTTTATTGCTTTCAAATCCAAATTCCACCTTTATTTTTTCAATACTGCCAACTACATTTAAATTTCAAAATAGATTATGTTTCTTTTTTTACGTGTTTGTTCAATAAATGCCCTTTTTTATCCGATTAGAAATCGTAGCTATATTTTTGTTTACTAATATAATATTAGGAAAAAATAAAAAAACTAAATCCATATAATAAGCTTTTTGTTTCTTTTTCTTTTATTTGTATTCCAATAAAGTATTAAAGGCATTTTATTAATATACCTTTACTCCATTGTAAAAAAAAAAAAATCCAAACAAATTCAATGAATTTGATTTAGCATGAAATTGTCAATAATTGAGGGTGCGAAAATAAAATGAAAATAACGATAAATTGGTTTAGCAAATATACTTTTCTTTTGTTTGATTATATTTTATTTTAAAATTGAAAAACGACAGAAAACAAAAACACCTTAATGTCTTTGAATTTTCTAATTCAAAATAAAAAAAAAATAGGAAATAAAAGGTAAAAACAAAAATACACAAAAACAAAAAAAAATTTAATCGATAAGAAAAATTTTACGTCCTAAAATATTTTGAAATTGGATATCGGTATATTCTTGAATCACTTATTTCCTTCTTTAAAAAAAAAGAAAAAAAAAGAAAGCATTTTCTTCTTCCTTGGTATATTATGATGACACTTCAAGGTTATAAAAGTATTTGAATATCGATGAATTTCGTAATTTAAAATCAACATTGAATTAGAAAATAGTAAAATGATTTTTAGAAAATTCATTAGAACAACAAATAAACAATCAATTTTTGTTTTAATTTGAATAAATCCAAAGAAAATTCTAAACATGTACATATTGCTCCTTTTTTTTTATCTTTTGCTGAATATAACATTTTTCCTACCAAGCAATAATAAAGTAAGTTCGTAATATTAGAAATTTATTCTCATGATCAAAATCACATTTTTAAATGAATCAAATTATTTTGTCATAATCGAATTTTTTTTTTTTCTTATTTAAATTTGAAACCCACACAGAAAAATATACATTCAAAAAAAAAAAAAAAAAAATCACAAAATAAAAATGAAGAGAACAAAATAGAAAAAAAAAATTATGAAAAATAGAATTTAGCTTCTGATCCTTCAGAAAAACAACTTCATGTAAAAAAAAAATAAGTGTCAGAGAAAGAGCTTTTCAAGTCAATTTTAAATGCAAATTGAATTTAAAAGCAAGAAGGCTTATGTATATATGTACATAATACATTAAAATTGCACTTTATAAAAATATACAATCTAATGCAATTCTTTGGTTTATTTGACATTCTGCATAACAAAAAAAGTGCATAAAAAATACAATCTGTATAGAGAGAAAAAAAATCATTTGTTTTTTATTTCCTTTCTTTTTTTTCTTCTTTGCATTGCTAAATTAAAAAAAAAAATTTTTTTAAATTATTGTGATGTATAAATTGAAAGATAAAATGGAATTTTCCTTTCCTTTTTATAAAAAGTTCATTATATTTCTATTGAATTGTAATTACCTTATAATCGAATAAAAGAAAAATGTAGAAGAAAAAAAATTAAAATTTTATATTCAGAATTTTTCATTTTTTATTTTTTATATAAAAAGTTCACTTAAACAGTTTGTTCTTTCATTACTCAAATTGACTAATTTGTTGCTTTTTCATTCACAAATAAAATCAATATTCAACTTTATTCTTCTATTTTATCATTTCTGTAAACATCATTGAGAAACCGTACTGAAAATAAATTAGAATATCCTTCTTTTTTTTTTCATATTTATATATTTTCTGTGTACATTGAAAAGACTTATGATGCATTTGAAATATTCTTCTTAGTTAGAATAAATTTTTGTGTTGTTTTATTGAAATAAGAATATATTATTCTGGTTAAAAAAATCTTTTATCTTTTGTGTTTTATTCCAGTTATTTTGTGTTTTTAGCAACACTTTTAATCTTTATTACTATTTTTTTTTTAAATTCCTTTAAAAAAAATCAAAATACTGATAACGACTTCTTCGATATTACACTTTTTTTTCTTATTCATTTTATTCTTTAAAAAAATAATAACTGTAAACTTTTTAATAATATTTCATTTTGATTACCTATAAATTTCATTTTATTTATTTTTACGGATTGTTGAACATAAATATAAAAAAAAAAACATAAAATAAATACAAAAAATAATTTAATGTAAAAATTTTGTTATAATTCAATTAATTTATCAATTTTACTTGATGTGTGTTCGTGTTTTTTTTTATTTTTTTGTTAATTTTTAATTACTTTTTTTTTTTCAGTTTTACTATTAATATTAAAGTGATGAAAATTAAAATGAGCATCATACATATAAATTTAATTTATTTATATAGTTAACATATACGTCGAAATTATTTAAAAAAAAAAAAAAAAAACATTGGATTTTTATTCGATTTTCAATGGAGAAAAATAATAATTAAAAATATGAATTTTATATCAATCATAACCGCGAAATAAAAGTACAGTGAGTAACAATAAAATATGATATGTATACAATTTTTTTTTTTTTTTAATTTTTTGATTTTAATTGGAAATTTAAAAAAACCAAAATTCCTTTTAATTACTGTTAAGGCTTTTTTTTTTAACGAAAAACATTTTTTCATATACAAAATGAAAAAGCCTAATTGGTTAATCCCATTTTACTGTTAGAACACAGAATATTTTATATTAAATTTCAGTAAAAAAAAAACTTTTTATTGCTTTTTTTCTTTTTTCGAAAATTAAACAAAAATTATATTACACACCACAACATCAATTTAATCTTTCACTTAACTTTGATTTTTTAATCTAAATTTCTTGGAAAACAAATTTTTATATTTCTTTTTTTTTTCAATTAAATTAATGTATAAAATTTTAAATTTAAGAAAAAAAAAAAAACATTCTTTCTCAATTAGATGATGAACGTGATATGAAATGATGAATTTTAAATGAGACACATATGTATATCAATCATATAGAATGTGTCTGATATACTCAATTAGATTTCCGTCGAGACACTTTTTTTTTTTCAAGGATAACGATATTTTATATTTATGTACATATTGAAAATATTTGAATAGAAATATAAACAAGCTAAAATACATACCTAAGCTGTAGGTATATATTAAATTTTTGTAACACATTATTCAACATGTACGAAAGTTTGCATCTCAATAAATGAAAAAGGATGTTAAATGTGAAACAGTCAAAGAAATATCAATCAATTTATATAAGTTTTTATTTTTATTAAATAATATACATTTCTAGAGAATTAATATTATTTGATAACTAATCCCACAAATTCAATTTCCTTCTAGAATAATTGACTTATTCAGTATTATTTTTTTATTTAAAACAAACATACATCATAATAAACATGTATGTATGTACATACATACAAAATGTGTATGAGATTAAATCATAAAATCTTAATTTACTGTACATAAATTATTATTTTATTATTAATTGTTTTTGAACTCAAAATATCTGATGCGTACATAACAAGGATAATATAATAATTATACTTTGAACTTAAAACTATTATGTTTCTATGTTTATGTGTTATCTTATGTAAAACTTTTTTCTTTTGATTATGATTAAGCATCATATTATTCATTTAAAAAACAAAGTACAACAAAATAAATACCTACTTCATTGCTACCTACCCTATTATTTCCCTTGCATTAGCAGAAAAGATTTCGTAGAAGAAAAACATTTATTTCGATTTTTTTGGTAGTAATCAATTTTTTTTTTTTCTTGTAATTTCCTTTATGAAAAAATTTTGCGTATTATTTCATCTTACGGTACAATAAATTATAATAAAAAACATATTGCAAAGAATATGAAAACACAAATTTCGTTTTAAGTTTTGTTTTTTTCTCTGTATTTTTTGAAAAATCCTTTTTTCGATGGCACGTGTGTAAAAAAAAAAACAAAGGTATAATATTTAAACTAAAAATTTTACATACATGCACAATCTAAACATACAAATTTTGGTTTTTTTTTTTTTTTTTTTTGTTGTTGAGAAAAACACAATTTTGAAAATTAATATTCTACGTGTGTTTAAAGAGAAACAGAAAAATTTTTTATTTTACGCATTGATTTAAAAATCTAATTATAAAAGAAAATATCTTTTTGCAAAAGAAAACAAATCTTGAATTTTGTTTAATAAAAAACAGAAAAAATCTTTCGGAGAAAAATTTCATATTTAAAAAAAAAAAGAAAAAACGTTGAGGAAAAATTGAATGCATTAAAAACAAATAATTCAACGTACGAGGAAAGAAAAAAACATTTAAAAATTTAAAAACAGAAAATTTGAATACATTTAAAGTTATTTCAGTTTGCATTTTTTATCGGAAATGAACTTTAAATGAAAACTTTTAATTTTAAAATTATAAAAAAAATTATTAACATAGTTCCTTGAACTTTTAATAACA
This sequence comes from Bombylius discolor, assembly GCA_939192795.1. NCBI lineage: Eukaryota > Metazoa > Arthropoda > Insecta > Diptera > Bombyliidae > Bombylius > Bombylius discolor. The sequence goes on along the minus strand of OW584241.1, from coordinate 10,825,967 downwards.
TTATACATAGTTAAGTATTTTCTTCAATTTCATATGCACAAACTGTTACATCTTTCATAAGAATAATATTTGAATAAAATCACAAAGAAAAAAGGATATTTTTTTTTTTTTGCAATTTTTCCAGCTTGCATTTTATTCTTATAACTCTTTTTGTTTTTTAAATGACCTCGATTAAAATCCGAAAATAAATCGTCTGCAAAAAAATTTTTTAACCTTTCACTTTATCATATTTATATACCAATTTATTATTATAGCACATTCTTTAATGTGTTTGTTTTTTTTTTAATCTCGTTGTTTTGTCCTTATAAAAGTTCATATGGAAAGAGAAAATGTTTTTATATGCAAATTGTCTTGAAATAAATTTTTATTACTGAACTGAGATTGCTCTACGTATTATACCCTTTGGCATAATTTCAACAGTCATAACATCTGCTATCTTTTAACTACCGCATAAAAAAATCTTAAAAGGAAAAAAAAAACAATCGTGATAACTAACATATAAAGGATATTTTACAAACCTCTTAAGCCCCCACACATTATCCTTTAAAAAAATTCTCCATCATCACTAATATTTTTATTTTTATTTTGCTTATAGGTTATTTATTTTTTTTTTTTTCATTTAACTTTTGTTTTGCACAACGCCCAAATAAAATATAAGAAAACATTTTGGATAATTTATTTGTAAGAAATATAAAAATAAATTATTTAAATGTTAGAAAAGTATAAAAACATTCGAAAATAATGTGTCTAAATATAATAATAAAAACATTCAAAAGATATTCATTCTTGAAATTTTTAAAGTGTAAGTAAAGGGAAATTATTATATTATATTATATCATATGTGGAAATAAGTTTCACATGTGCGAGTAATTTTATGATTTTAATATTACATTTTGTTGTTTTTCTTTTTCTACGTAGGATGAGTAAAATATTTATAAACAAGTCTAAAGGTCCAAATTAAAGGGTTTAACCTTACGCCTAATCTAACAATCGGAAAAATGGAAACATGAGACTATTTTTCTTATTTTTTTTCTTGTAATTTAATGACGTCAACTCATTATATTCTCGAATTTCAAAAACAAAATAATAAGATATATCTATAGATATAACAAAAACATAAAACAAAAGTCTACATACTCGTAGTACAAATTTAAACTTTTATCAGTATTGCTCCATGACAACATCCTGTGTTTCATTCAAGATTTCATTTAGCTGGTCATGAACTTTTCTAATGAATTGTTCAGGAAATGATAAACAAAAATATTTCTTGGAAAAGAATAATAAAATGATAATTTAAAAGAGAAACAATATTAATAAAAAATCATAGAAAATAGAGAGGATATGAAATTGAGATTATAAAAACAAAAATAATATAAAAGGTGATTCTACTACTAGTCAACAGTAAAATTGATTAAAAAATAACTATTATGAAACGTACAAAAAATCGTTCAAAATTTTCAGGATTTATTTTATGAATTACTTCTAAAAATAAAATATCTGATAATCTTTAAAAAATTATTTATCCCTAGGTGCAAATTCTCATTAAAGCATATACAAAAATATAAAGGAAAAATTAACATCATTTTTTTAACAATGTTATACACTTTATTAAGTAAATCCAAATCTGACCGCAAAAAAATATCCTTTAAGTATATACTATATATCCTAATTATATCACAAACAGCTTAACTCTTTTCAAATGATAATTTGAAAATATTTTTTTTTTTAAATCCACAAAAAAGAAAGGATTTTTTAGGATTTTACAAAACTTGTTTAAATAAATGCAAATATATACTCAATATATCTTATTACAAAGTAGTCTAAAAATTTTGAATGAAATAAATTTAAAAAAGAAGAAATTCTAAGAATTTATTTCATTTTAAATTTCATTCACTTATTTATTTATTTTATTTTTATTTTTATATACAAACTATCTTCATTTCATTTAAAAAAATATAAGTAAACCGATTAGTTACCGATTCATCTCACCCACAGATTTAAAATGTTATTTCAATTTGCATTGGTAATCCTTACTTAGCTTGTTAATACTAATGCATAATATACAAGATTTTAATTAGAAAAAAAGAAAAAACATACATACATACATATAGGAAAAAAAATTCCCATTTCATTCCAATCAGATTATCCTTGTTTGCCGAATCAAGTTAGAAACTAAAAAAAAAAACTAAATGGAATTTTTGAAACTCGTTCAAACAGTTTCACACACTTTAATATTATTGAAAAACAGTATAACATGCATTCCAATTTAAAATGAAAAAATAAGTTACAAAAAAGTCCAGGTGTTACTAACGATTTTTAAATAGGTACATCCCTTACTGTGTCCATTAAATTTTTGTGATATACACATATGACATACAAGTAATTAAAACTATATAGTTTAAATAAACGGATGTATAAACGAGAAAAATTTTATTTTAAATAATCAACTTTATACAACCATATGAAATAGAACATTTTTTTATCCTTATATTTTCTATTTTTCAAAACGGTCGGATGAATACAAAACGAATTTATTCATCACCACCTTTCATTCATATTTCATTTGGATATACCAACTTACAACACAGAGTACTCAACATACATATACCCATGATATATGGGCACGATATTTCTGGTATATATGTATTTTTTGATTTGAGATTTTCTTCTTTTTTTCTTTTCTTCAAGCAGCAGAATATGAAGGACTGCATAATTTAGTTTAAGTGCTGCCATAAGTTATTTATTCATGTTGTTCAACCATAAAAAAAAGTAATAATGTAGGAAAAATGTAATTAAAATGAAAATAAAGAAACTTGAAAAATTTACAAAGGAAATGAAAATCAGTAGAGAGGTACCTTTTTTTTTATTCTAAACATATTTTCAAAGGTGATTTCTTTTTTTTTTTATTTATTCAAACTCTTTTTTTTCTTTTTCTTTTTTTACATAGGAGAAAATTTACCTTTGAAATAAAATAATACATAACAGGAAATATCGTGTATACATACATACATTATACATATTCATAAATATAGCCCGAAATTTTTTTTATATACTTTTCTTCCTTCCTTTTAAACTGGTATAGGTACAAACGTTTTTTATGAAAGTGGAAAATAATGTAGGAAAAATGTATAAAAAAAGCAAATGAAGAAAGGGAGGAAAATTGCCTAAAAGGAAATATTTTCAATTGAATAAAAATTTTATTCGTGTCGCCTTTCATTCATTATATTGTCATGCTATTTTAAAAAAAAAATAAATAATAATAATAACCCACAAATATGTGAACGTAATATATAAAATATAAAAAAAAGATACACATTACTTTTATTTTCTTTTAAAAACTGTCTAGCTACCTTTATTACCGTCGTTAATTGAATAATAAAAATTATTATCCTTTTTATCTTTGTCAAATAAATTTCACAATTTTCCAATGTTCTTAACCATCAATTCAATTGTATTTGTTTTTGAAATTCATTAAACCATTCTGTTACCACTATTACCATTATAAATTACATATTCATACAATGATTAAAGATAGGAAAACAAAAACACAACAACAAAAAGTACAAAATTTGTGTCAAAATAAATTTAAAAAATATTATCCTTTATTCCTTAATCCTTTTAACTTTCATTTAAATCAATTTTACTTAATTGTCAATTTATTCAAATTTAGGTTTTATTTGTTATATACACGGTATTTACATAGATCATATAAAAGATACTTTCTATTTTACGCTATAAAATTTATTATTACGTACTTGTCATGTTTACTTGAATGGAAATTTTTTTCTATGAAAAATTATATTTTGCGTGTAAAATGAAAATATATCTCAGGATAATCGTGTATGAAAAGGTGTTGTAAAAGGAAGTATTCAAATTAAGATTATACGATTAAAAATTAACATAATTATTTTGTTTTCTCATTTCCTTTAAACTTGTAATCAATAAGAATTTGATAAATGTTGAAAATTTACATTTTTATCACAATTTTATGAAAAAGATAAAAGAAACCGCAGACAATGTTTTATTTTTTTGTTTCTAACTCTTTAATCATTAAGGACAATATTATACAGGTTCAAAAAACTAATTCATTTTATTAAAAATGTTTTATGATTTTATTTAATCTAAATGAAATTTTCAAATGTTATTATTAAATTTATCCAAAAATGAATTTTTTAAACAGAAAACAATATCTGTTTTATCTTTTTAAATTAAATGTCTTAAAGAAAAAAAATTTAAAAAATTTTCGTTTAATTTGAAAAATTTATTTTTCAAAAAAAAATTGAAAAGTAACGCTGGCAACTCATGTTAGACAAGTATTGAACATAAACATATACATTACACGCATTACACACACTTATTCGTAATGCCCCCTATAACTTTATACCTATCCCTCATATTGTTTTTGAAAAAAGGACATACCTAAGAATTAAGAAACGAAAAAAAAAAAGTGAAATACCATAAAGTATGGATGAAATTTTAATTGTGTTAGTGTGTCTGCATTTCTTACTAACAAAAACAATTAAATGAAATCAGTATTTGAAAATAAAATCACCCCATCCTTGTAATAATATTTCTTCCTTGGTATGTCATCATTTTGGTCATCGATTTCATTTTAAAAAGTAACAGTATCAGTTTTCCGTTTTTAGTCAGTTATGATGCGTGCGCGTCTATCAGATCAAAATAAAATAAAATATTGTATCCATTCGTGTGTTGTGTTTTATTTTCTTCATATAACGGAAGAAAGAAAAAAATTATATATAAGAGTACATTAGAAAACTAAACATTAGATAAATGGATAATCATTTATTATTACAGATATATACAAACATACATACTTGAGTGTTTTATTATAATAAAGAGTCAATTTGATTCTACATATATTCTAACACAAAATAAAATGTGTACAAAACTGATAAAAAACAAAAAGTGATTTACAGAAGATAAATATACTTTTTCATACCATACATAACGGATATTAACTTTAGAAGTGAAATAAAAAAAAAAAAAAATTTAATCCTATAAATGCGCTTACGTGTAAAGAATGACCTGTAACTGATTATATTTTTTTGACAAAAAAAAAATAAAAATTCAGTTTAATACAAACAACGCTTACATTTTATATGACCTTTGGAATTTTTTATATAAGATACTCGTACTTAAACAATAAAAATCATCATTAATTTATATAAAAAGTAAATTCATCGACTACAACGACAAAGACGACGACGTTGATGATCATGATGATAATAAAAAAATTGACTTAATGATAAACAACACATAAATGAGAAATTTTTATGTAGTAGTGTACATGAAATCTAATTTAAATTCTGATAAGAAAAAAACTTAAAGAAGGATAATCGTTATCGTTTTTATGTTACTCAATTTAAAAGAAAAAAAAAGATAGGTTTTTTTAACTTTTAACATATAAATTGGTTTGTCCTTGAATAGAAGTCATTAATTGTAAGACTTATAGGTATTGTTCTTCATTTAGTTTCATTTTTAAATTCCTTTTGGTAAATTCAAATTTCAAAAAAAAAAAAAAATTTCCAACGGATTTTTCAATTTAATTTTGTTAAATAAGAAAGGAAATTCTATTCAATTAGAATCAATTAATCAATCGTCAGTTTATTTAATTAAATGAATCAATTTTATTTTATTTATTTTTATTTCTTGCATTTAATTGTTATTTGTGACTTGAAAATTATTGCATATTATATTTGTATAAAGTTTTTTTAAATTTCATTTTGCAAATTCAAATGTGAATTTGTTTACTTAAAAATTAAATAAAAAATTCACATCTAAATAAAATTTAATTCTGTTATAAAATTTATTCTGTCAATATTTTTCTAGTGTATGTATTTCTAATTACTCTTTTTTACGTACATAACTGACGTCAATGATAGAACTTAAAGAAAAAACAAAGTATCTCTCAAAAAGTATATAAAAGAGAAATTATTATTACATAAAATTAATTAATCAATAATTGAGTGTAATTTGAAAAAAAAAAAATACCGGAAAATTTTGCCAATAATACAAACAACATATACATATGCAATGACAATATAAATTCTTATAATATAGATATCTGCTCTGTGATATATGTATATATGTATGTATGAACACTCAACACATGTGCACGCATACATTATATTTTGTGTGTTTTTTTTTTTTTGGTACCCATAATATTCCTTATGGGATTTAAAGTTTAATTAGTTTTTCTTTCGCTTTTTTACTTTTAATTTTACAGAAAATTTCATTATCATGTGTTTTAGACACAATTCAAGATTTTTTAAAATCTAAAATATAAAGTAGAAATGTAAAATGTTATTTTAGACATTTTAATTGAGTTTGTATTTGAATTACACTTTAGAGACTTTAAAATAAATTTAAAAAAAATTAATTACCAATATTTTAACAGAAAATTTCTTTATTCGTATTTAATTTTTTTTTCTTGGAAAAAACTGTGATTAAAAAAAGCACATAATTCTCCCAACTTCATTTATTTTGAATTTCTTCAAATAAATTTCATATGAACGATTAGAAAATTTGAATAAAAAAAACCCGTTTTTAAAGGTCATAATATTTCCTTTTTTCAATAAAAATAATGATAAATATATCATTGACATTTTCTTCTCTATTTTCATTTATCTTATCTCTTTTCTATGAAAATGAAAAGGATAATTATAATTATTCTTTTGAAATCCAAAAATGTCAAATCAGAAAAAATAATTTTTTTAAGAAAACATCTTTCGGAAAAAAAAACAAAGATTTTCCATTAAATATTACAATACAAAAAAAAAAAGAATATAAACAAAAGATGTTCATGTTTAAAATAACAGTTTTTGTTGAATTTTCACTTAAAGAAAATTAAAAAATCTAAAAGTTTACAATGAACATTGTAATACTTCATTTTCATAACATTCAGACTCAGGCTAAATATTTTTTCTTCTCACTTTCATTTAACTCCTTCTTTATTTTACTTTGTTTTCTTTATTAAGTTTTTGTTTTTTCTAACTACATATTTTTTTTTCTTCTTCTGATTATAATGAAAATTATTTCCGAAGCAAAAAAAAAATAATAATAATAAAAAAACAATGAGTATTTGTTTGAAAGTGAATTTCAAACATCATTCATTGTCTTTTCATTTTTATTAGATTCATTATACAATTTATTTAAGTTTAAATTCACTTTTTTAATACATTTCAAGAGTATTATACGTTATATAGGTATTAAGAAATCTTAGTTTTTTATTTAAGTATCTTTTACACGTGCCCTGTATATATTTTACAATGTAATTAATTTTGTTTCATATAAAACCATTAAAAAAAGTACTAGATGTTAGCTAAAGTTCCTAACATTATAATCTAAGTAAATAATATTATTATATGTATGTGTGTGTACACGTGAGAGTTTATACTCGCGTATATCTTTATATATTTTTTATTATTAGATAAAAGCTAGATATTTATCTTGTTATTATTTTTTATGGTAATATCAATAACTACAATATAAAACCCTAAAAAAATAATGAAACCTCCTCTGGTAAATAGCCTGTAAAATTTCACCTCATACATGATTTTTATTATTTATCTTTTTTTCATAAATTAAATCTGAAGAGTGAAAGATACATATAATGTTTAGAGAAAAATAGTATATAGGTAGCATGTGGAAATTTAATTGTGAAAAAAATAACGTTGAACCTAGTACTATTGTTTACATATAGTATCATGTAGTCATATCTGTATAGATTTTTTATTTTATAATTTCATAACATAAATAAATATACATTCTCATTCATCATATGTTGAATGAAAAGTGAATTTTGTAATAGTCATAAGTGAAAGTATTAATTGAACAATTTAAAATACATGTAATATTGTAATAGAAATTATTTGTAAATTTTTTATTATCTTTTAAATATTTTTTGAGTATCGAAAATGTTTCATGTATAAAAACAATTTAGTACCCAATTATCTATAAACGTTTTCTTTTTTTCATAAGTATCGGCCTTAATTAAATATTTTCACTGTTTTCTAAACTAAAAAAAAAAAAAATTGTGTTCAAAATACACAAACATTTTTTAAAAGGCCAAAATAATTACATTCATGAAAAATTAATTTATTGTAAATTTTTTTTTTTTTTTGTCAAACCTACTTCAACATTTTTCGCTACTGTGGACATTTACACGCTTGGTGGTAACAATATACATATTTATTTTATAAAATTTATATAATTTTTTTTTATTATTTTTTAATTAAAATCATTTTCAAAAACTGTAATTACATTTGTGTCACCACTTAAATAAATAAAAATTAATTTAACGTATATTTCTTGTACATTTTTATGCATTAAAAACTTTAAAAAATATATATGTATATCAAATAATATGGAAAATAAGAATTTGCAAGTGACAATATGATAATAGATATTTAAAATTTTTTTTTATAAAAAAAAAAAAAAGAAATAAATCAAGGAAAAACTTTTTAACAAAACATTTTGTGAAGACATAAAACAATCTGAATCTTATATTATTCTTTGATTTGATAACAATAATAATAAAAGTAAAATTTTTTTATGTTATTTTTTTACCTTACCTTTTAATCTATCTAGTATATCTTTTTTTTTTTTGAAATAAAAAAGTTAAACAAAAGCCTAATGGAATATGATGAACTTTCCCCCTTGACATACATAATAAATAGAGATGGAAAAAAGCAAAAAGCCGCTTTTTTAAAAATTGTTTTTTTCGATTTTTTCCAATTTTTCCGGATTTTTTCATAAAAATCCTGCTTTTTTCATGTTTTTTTCACAAATGATTTAAACATTCTCCCGTTGCTTTTTATCGGTTTTTTTCCAAAAAAGCGGAAAAAAACAGGAAAAAAACATTTGTTTTTTTCATAATCATAGGAAATTTATATACCTATGTATGTACATTCATTTGAACGGTTTTTTTTTTCAATTTTTTGAAGTAAATTTAATTCAACAAATATTTTAAAGGATAATATAAAAACTGTTGTATTAACACTTCATTCACTTAAATACATTTTTTTAAAAAAGTGTAATAAAATTCTACAAATCATTAATACCTACAGTCAGGTACAAATTTTTACCATATGTGAAGAAAAAAGAAAACCCTTTTAATGATTTTTTATGGAATTTGGGTATAAGGATTTGTTCTGTTAAAAAAAATTATTTAAAAGACACAGAATATTAAATTGTTTTTTATTTTTTATTATTTTTCAAAAAATTGAAAAAAAAAAAACCGATCAAATGAATAGGTATAGTCTGAATTTTAAGAGTTGAGATTTTTTTGCGCATGTTTTACATGCCGTATGATCTTTTTTGTGTAGATATACGAAAGAAAAAACGTGTTACAACAACAAAAACGCATGTGCGTAAGTATCTTTTTTTCTGCGCATGTTTTTCTAGTATAATACGAAACCTCAACTTTTAAAATTCTGACTATATATAGATTTCCTATGATTATGAAAAAAACAAATGTTTTTTTCCTGTTTTTTTCCGCTTTTTTGGAAAAAAAACGATAAAAAGCAACGGGAGAATGTTTAAATCATTTGTGAAAAAAACATGAAAAAAGCAGGATTTTTATGAAAAAATCCGGAAAAATTGGAAAAAATCGAACGAAAATGTTTTTTTCATGGTTTTTTTCATCTCTAATAATAAAACACAAAAAAAAAAAAAAAAACAACAACTTTCTTTTGATTTTTTTACAACGAAACTTTTGTTTAACAAACTTTATAAGATTGTTTTCTTCTTCTTCTTTGTAAAGTTTTTCCTGTATTTTCATTCACAAAAAACTCTTATTTTTCATGTTTCTTTTTCTTCATTTTGTTATCATCAGTCATATAGGAAATCACGTTTTTTTGACTTACATTCAATATATTTCTGTTCATTTTTTTTTTTTTTAAATAACATATTGATTAGTTTTTAAAACTATATAGAGATAGTTTTTCGAATATACTATTACGTGCTAAGATTTTAAATTTTAATTGAAACTAGAACACAAAGTATTGAATATTTGATTATATTATTGGTTACTTTTAATCAATATAGAAATTTATATGAGAATACGATATACATATGGAATAGTTGATTATTAAAAGAAAGAAACGTTCTAGAAAATTCATTTTTTATTGTAGGCGAAAATATAATTAACTTTGAAAATATTTAACACACATTTTATTACATATACGATTTTATCTTTTTAATGAAAATTTCATAAGATTTTATATGTGCTTTTTTGAAAGAAAATATTTAAAACATTATTGTATAATTTTGTAAAATCTGACAAAAAATTATAGTTTTTCAATGTTTCTTTATCGAAATAATTTTTAAATAAAATTTTGTTGAAGTATATATTTTTTAATTAAAATTCAATTAAAAATCAAATTTAAACTTTTAAAGTTGTAAATAATTTATTTACAATTATTATCAGTTACTATCTGATTGCATGAAATGTAATATATTCAAATTGTTTGTTAGTTAATATTTCAATGAAATTAAAAATTTAAATCCGTCTATTTTATTATTTCATTAACAAGTTTGAAAAATAATTCTAGATTTTGTTATGTTTTAATGACTTTTTCATTGTGAACAGTTACTAAGATATTTAATGTATGGAAAATAAAATGAGATTATATATATGTACATATATGTATGTATGTTATATTTTTTTAATGATTGAAAGTCAACGTTTAAGGATTGGAAATTAAATTTCCACTTTTCCATCTCTATTGTTTATTTTATTACGTGGGTGATAACAGCATTTCATTTTTAAAGGCTGTGGATTTAGCATATTCAAATTTTTCATAATTTTGAAAAATAATCAATAAATTAAATTTTCCTTTTTTTATTAAATAATAAAGTTACTAATGAACTTTTTTTTAACAATTTTAATCAACTTGAAAAGCTTGTAATTCAAATTAAATTCCCCAATTATTGAATAAGTTAAATAGAATTTAACAAATCTAAACAAAAATCTTCGTCATCATCAACAATCATCATTTTGTTAAAGTATATATGATACATATTTTCAATTTAAATGATTTTCATTTACAAATGAACACACAAAACTAATATAATTCTTTGTTTATTATTTTAACAATCTACAGAGATTAATTGTACTTTGATTCATATGTTAATTCAAAATTTATTTGATAATACCTATAGAAGTGAATTTTTTTTTTTTGTAATGCATATATGCGTTAAATTTTGAAATTATGTCACAACACACAAATCTTGTTATACAAGTCATTTACCTTTAGTTGTAATTTTCTTCTATAAGCAAATTACTTAAATTGTTTTTTTTTTCAAATCCCTACCGTGTATATGTACATAAGTACTTATGTACTATAAGTATAATATATTTTATATATATACATGAACTTCTTCTACATTTACATTTCTATATAAATTTCATTGCACAGAGAGTAGGCTAGAAAATAATTACATAATTTTTAAATAAAATTTTACATTTTAGTATTAAGCATGGTACTGACTTCTATGCAAAATTCTGCTACACATTTTTATTATTTATTTCTACACGGAAAAATTACATGAATCTTTCGCTAAATAATTATTAAGGTTACCCTGTTCGTATGTATGTATATAAATAAAATTTATGTATAAGTACATATTCATATTATATGGAACATTACAAAACATAAGCACAAAGCCTGCATAATATTTTAACAATTCAGTTTCCGGAAGATTAAGTGACTTGTAAATAAATTCTGTAGAAAATATTCAGAAATCATATAGCTTATGTGACATCACAAGTATGTAAATGTACATATTATAACATAAAATCCATTTCATAAGCATAAAATTTACATTATTTTATGTAATTTAAGGATGTATTTAATGAAGATAGTTCGGAATAGATCAACCAAAAGTTCAAAATGTCGTTTATGCATAACGAGACTTTCGCTGAACGTACTGATTACAAAATCTATAAGATTCTATGATTTGAAATGATTTGATCCTGAAAAAAAGGATATGGTTGCATTTTTCTAATTTTTAATCCATTGAGTACAGTATTCGGAACTATAGTTTATATAAATCTTCAAATTATGACATATAGTCGTAAACACGTATGATCTATAAAATATGTAGGCTACATTTTCACTTTATAATTCATTCAATATTTCAATGTAAATCTAAAAGAAAAATTGTACAAGTATATTTAAATTTTCATACAACATAAAATAACATATTATTATACATACATACATATGTATATAGTCACTTACATACTATCTATGTATGTATTTAAATAATTTTTGTAAAGTATTTAGTTTATCAAAACACATAAAGCATATAATTCTACTTGACTGTATATGATATGAAATGACAGCATATCTTATTTTATTTTTTTATTTTTTTCTCCATATCACTTTTGTCATCAACCCTTTTATCTTGTCATATTTCCGCTCACGTGGATGATTGTTATTTATTTATTTAAATTTAATTTTTTCTTCATAATCTTTTTTTTTTCTGATATGTTTTTAAATTATACGGTAATTGTTCCTAAATTAAATAAAATTATGTTTTTATTATATTATTCTCATCGCTACCATACAATATGTTATATAACGGAGCTATGGTTTTTTTTTCATGTACCTTTTTTTTTAAATATGTGATAAGAGAAAAAAAAATGTAAACAAGTGAGTTATCAAAAAAAAAAAAAATGATATTTATATTTATCAAAATATCATAAATATGATAAAATAAAAAAAAAAAGTAATAAAATTTAAAAAAAAAAAATATGTATGTCAATTTTACACATGTTAAAAAATACATTATTTTAGGATATTCTAAATTAAATTTATTTCAAAGGAAAATCGAAATTGACTTCATTCAAATTTTTTTTTTTTTAGTCAGAAAAGATTTACAATTTTAAAAAAAAATACCTTCGAGATATTATTCGTTTTGTTTGAAAAATGTTTCTTTTTTAAATAAAAAAAAACATAATGTACCTACCTTTTTTTTACATTTTTTTATTATGTATTTTTTTTTTTTCAAAAGAAGTTTTATTTATTATTTTCAATTCTCTTTATCATTCATTTCAAAACACATGATTAGTTTTTGAAATAAAATATACAAGAAAGAATATCAATTCAAATTGAAATTTTTAAAATACAAAATCATTTATGAACAACGAAATAAATTGAAAATACAATAAAACTATTGTCAGTATATATATCCTGAAATTTCAATTTAATCCTAGTTTTTTATTGAATGTTTTTTTCTAAACCTCAAGAATCAATTTTATCCGAAAATACAATTTTAGTGGTACTCTGCAAGTTTTTTTTTTTTTTGATTATTTATTATTTCGTTGTTGAAAAATAAATCCTTTTTTTTGCATATCCTACATTCGTAAAAATGAGATTATATCTTCCTTCTTTTTTTTTCATCAATGAAAAAATATTCAAAAAATGAAAAACAAAAAAATTAAAAGTTTTATTCAATTTGTAGTTAGGTTCATGAAGTTTCAGGAATACGAAAAAAAAAAAATTGAAATTAAATTCAATAAAACGAATTAATTGGTATATTCAATGCAAAATCTCAATTATATTTATACGAGTATACGTACATTTCAAAATAATGAAATTTTAGACTAGATAAATAAAAATTTAAAAAAAACAACAACAATAAATTTTTTGTTAAATTCATCGATGAAAATTTGTTTTAAAAAAAAATTCTCTTGAAGGAAAACTTACTAAAAACAAATTTTAATTATAACAAACATTAAATTGATCTAATGAACAAAATTAATTGGTAACAGTTGTATCACCTTGTGAGTTGTATTGTTTTTTTGAAAAGTTTGAAAAATAAAGAGAAAAAATCATTATTTTTTTTTTTCACTTTTACTTTATAGTTTTATATTTAATTAACAAGACGCACAAATCACATAATTACAATCATTATAACAAAAAAATAAAATAAAATAAAAATAACAATAGGTATAACGAAACTTTTTTTATAGATATTTTAAATTTCTCACGATTTCAAAGGCCTTCCGGCGCGCGAATTGTTATTGAATTTAACAGCAAAAACAATGTAATATTCACACATAATCAAATATGTATATGTATAAGTATATTTTTATAAATATACATATATATATTGATGAATTGTAAATGTGTTCATGACTTTAAGTGAGGGTGTTAGTATATAGTGTAAATATGAAGCATCATCACATTATATTATCACAGTCAAATAAACGTTATAAACAATTGCTCTTCTAAAGATAATATAATGACTACGGTGCTCTTGTAATTAAGTTGAACGTGAATGAATCTGATTTTGATATGCTAATGAGTTCAAATGCTTCAACTTATTCACTTTTTCTTTCTTACTTTTATTTTTTATTTCTTTTTAAGCTAGGATGAGTAATGATGGATAAAAACTTTTGTAGGAGATTGTACCTATAGTATGGTAACAGATTTTTTTTTTTTTACCTGTTAGTTGTTTTGACTAAACCATAGCTAACACAAGTACAAGGTTCAGTTTGATAATTTAAACTTAAAAAAAAAAATTTTTTTTTATCAATAAAATGTTGATTTTAATTGAAATAAAAAAAAACTAATCGATTAATTAGTGAATTTAAAATAAATTGTGTAATGCAATGAAAGTGAAGTATTTTACGTGATGATGAATCATTTAATATTGATTTTTTTTTAAACGTTCAAAATAAATGTTTGTTCAATAAATCAAGCGCAACGGAAAATGTGTTTTACAAAAAAAAAAAATATATTTTAAATACTTACTTGAAAAATTATCAAGCTCTACATAATACCACAGTGATTTTTTTTTTTTTTATGTGTTTGAGTATTGGGAAATGTTAACATTCAAGGAATCATAAGTTGAAAATAAACAATGAAAAAAAATGCATGATTTAATATGCCATACATTAATTTTCATATTAATTAACATTGAGAATATTATTGAGTCATTACTCATTCCACGTTTATCAACAATCATTTCAATTTTTTTTTTCTTTTTCCATAAAATTCATTTTAAAATCATTAAAAGCTTGATTTAACGTTACTAGAAAATTTTAAAAAATGTCTGTGAAATACCGTACAATCATTTAATTTAAAAAATTTTAATTTATTTCAACTTATTGGTTGTTCACGCTTGACCTCACATACATTCAAAAAAATCTTTTATAATATTCTCCTTTTTTTTACCTTTTCGCTCTTCATACTAATTAACAACCTTCAATTTTATGATTTTCTTCAATTCTAATTTTCTATTCATATATTCACTCAGTTTTCATAGAAAAAACTCCTATACAAATGGAATTACCCAATTCATTTTAATTTTAATAAATTCTCATGTCAATTTAATTCGCCATCAACTAAAATATACTTAAAACATTTTGAATATAAAATCCTTTTTTTTTTTTCAATCATACACATACTTTTTTACATGAATTAATTTATTCCTGGTAATTTTTTTTCTTCATGTAATCAATTTGCTAATTACAACAATTTTCAGATGATGTTATAGATTTTTCTTTACATACTTTATTTTGCCATTAAAAATATTTTGAAATTTCTGGTTTATTTTTTCTCCTTTTTTTTAAATTGTACTTTACATCATGTCCTTAAAGTTTTTCCACATTTTAATTTTATTTCACATTTTAGAAAATGAATAGTGACTGTGAAATGATTTTAGAAGAATAAAAGTTAAAAAAAAAAAAGAGAAAATAAAATTGAATTAAAAAGTTTGAAAAATGTTGAAGTAAAATGAAAATGTACGTACAACAACAACAAAAATAATACGGTTAACGTTGATTTTTATGCAGAAGTTTTAAAAAATATATATAATACAAAAAAAGTAAATTGTACTTTACTTATTTTTGTTCAAAAAATATTATAAAATCGAAGGACTTTTATAAAATTTCTCAAAATATTCTCAGAGTTAAACCAAAAAGCAAAAAAAAAAAACAATTCCAACAACAAAAGTAAAGTATTGTTGATTTTCACGTACTATAATCATGTTTCATTATATTTTCTCTTCGATTTTTTTTTTTGTTTTTTGTTTTTTGTCAGTAACAAAAATTTCTATTGATTTTTCATATTTTTCTATTAAATTGAAAAGAAAAACTAAGTAAAACTACTTACATATTTATTATTTAATACTTTATCAAATAAGTTGTAATTTCAAATTCACAAAAGTTTTTTTAACGTATATTTGACTTGTATACTCGTACTGTTCATTTATTAATTCTAATTATTGTTCATATTGTTTTGTTATAGTATTATGTATACATACATCTACATTATAATAGTTACAATAATTTATGTAATTACATAAATTAGCTACATCAATCTAAAAACATGCTATACTCTTTTACATGTACATATCTTTATACTAAAATACAGAAAATTTTCTAAATTAAACGTAAAATTACATACCATTGTAGTATTCTTCATATTTAAAAGATAGAATAAAAGATTATTTTATTCATGTACATATTCATAAATATACACTATGTAAACAAAATCAAAAATTTGTACTCAATTTATCATTATAATTCCTGATGTGATTTTCATATTGTGTTGTCTTCATCATCTTCAACATTATCATTATCATCATCATCATCATCATCGTCTTCATTGTTATTGTTAAAATACATATAATAATTACTATGTCTTGTCTATATATGTAGATACTTTTGAAAAACATTTTCTTTTTTGACATTATAAATTAAGTTATTACTACAATAATAGAATAAGTGATTAAATTGAAATTTTAAATTTAATTTATAAAGTATTAGAAAAATGTTGGAAAAACAAAGACGAAAATAAGAACATAAGGCAATAAAAGTAAAAAATAAAAAAAAAAACTTTACTTGATACAACGACGACATCAATGAAAACGTGTGTAAAGTGTTATATTTAAAGAAAAAACAAAAAAAACAAAAAATTACCACTAAAATGGAACGTAACATAAAAGAACGTTGTTCATTAAGAAGATTAAAAAATCAATCAAAAAAATTTTCAAATACTTTAAAACGTAGTCGTTCAATACGTGCATCATTTCGTTTATTAAATTCAAAATATAAATTATCTACAATAAATAATTTATCTTATAATAATAACAATTGCAATACTAGTAATAATAATAATAAAATAAATAATGTTATAAAAAATTTCAATAGTATCGATTCAAATTCAATAATTCTAGATGATAATATAAAAATATTTAATTATAATAAATGTGAAAATAATGAAAATTTAAAAAATAAATTAAATATTGAATTTAAAACAACAACATCAACATTAAAAAATCATAATAAATTATATGATATTTTTTTAAAAGATACATCAACACCACCTAAAATAAAATTTACATATTTTAATCGTTCTACAATGCAAAAAATTAAATCAATACCAAAAAATAATTCATATAAAATGGAAAAATTATTTAATCATCAAATTAATAATAATAATAATTGTATAAATATAGAAACATGTTATAATCTAACTGGTGAACAAATAAATAATAATAATGATAATAATGATGATTTAATACGTGATATTGGTATTAAATTGATAAAAAGATCACCATCATCAAAATTTCGTGATGAAAATAAACCAATTAAAACAGCAACAATTCGTAAAGGATCTGTATGGGCAAATAGTCATTACAGTAAGATATACATATATATTTTTTTCATTTTTTTTCAATTTTTTTTTGTTTTTGTTCTTTATTTTTTTCAATAAGGACTTGTATATTGAATGGTATGGTTTCAAAACTTGAGTTTCTAAGGAATTATCTTTTGTTTGAATTTCATTTATGGGCATGATTGGAATTTATAAAGTACAAATGACGTTGAAACTGTATTGAATGTTAAAAGAATGAAGTTGTGTTTTCTATTTATCAACAATTCTTTGACTATCATAATATAATTGTCTCTATATACCACGCTAGTTTAAAAATGTCTGATGTATCTAATACATATCTATAATAAATATCTATTTGAAATTACTTTTATCTGTCAATACGAAATTATTTATTTGTTTACAAAACAACTATACTGTTCATTATACCTACTATATAATATTATTTCGATCTTAGAGATAAAAGCACTTACTTTAATCAAACCATATTTTTCTCACTTTCTTTCATTCAATTAAATTAGATAAAGAAATTTTCTTTAATTTAGAAAATACAATAAATACCACAAATATAACTTGATATTCAATTAGAAAAATTAATATTGTAATGTAAGTGCAATTTATATGAAAAATGTCTTTTTAAATTGATAAACAAAAAAAAAAAACAAAAAAAAAAAATACAAACAAAAACAAACATACAAGTCTTTTGAAGTAAATACATAGTACAATTTACTAAATTAAATTAAATGTTTCGATTCAACCTTCAATTTTGTGCTTTCTAAAATATTTCTTTGTTTAATTCTAAATAATTCCATACAGATGCTTTCCTTGAGCCAAAAATTTCACACATATAAACCCAAAAAAAATTTGAAAAAAGAATAAAAAAAATAATAACAAATTAAAAATATACATTAAACAAAATAAAAACATATGAACAATATACTCATAGAACATCTTTAAAATTATCATTTTTTTGTTTTTTATTTTTATACGACACATTTTTATGATAAATGTATACATTTTTCATATTCATAATTTTTTTTTTTGTTAACTGTAACAATACGTGATTTAAAAATTACCTTACTTGTTATTTTTTTTTTTTTTTTTTGTTATTGTTATCTATGTTCATTTTTTTCAGGTGTCAGGGTCATGAAAATAAATTACCACTTACTGGTTGCTTCTTTACCCCCACAATTGTGCTGCGACAAAAATCTTTTATAACATTACGTGATATGCGACAAAATAAAACTAAATCCTGTATATCTGGTAAGGATATGATAAATCAAGGGAAAAATACTAGAAAATTTAAAAAAAAAAAACAAAAAAAAAATGAAATTGGTCGCCTACTAACAAAATATTTAATATGTCGCATTTTTATTAATAAAATATATTTTTTTTTTTTATGAGAAAAGTTCAACTAACTTTAACATAAAAAAAGCACTAAAATGCGTGTACACAATAAAAAAAAATGAAAAGAAAAAAATCTTAACTTTTTATGTATTCATTATTCACTATTATTATTCAACGAGTATATAAATGAAATCCTTTTAACAATATAATAATAAAATTTTAGCTTCAACGTGTAAAATGATTGTTACATTGTGTTGCAAAGATATTTCAACAATTTCCACTAGAAATTTTTTGTACATTACTTTCATTTTTTTTTTCATTTCTATATACAAAACGATTATGAGTATTCGCATTAGTTTTCCTTAAATACAATTACAGTATATATGGTTGTGGATTTACTGAAGGTCAAGTTCATATAATAATGATCTTCATGAGAATATGAAGGTCATAATTTCTTATCTCATTACTTAAACTAAGAAAAATAAAATTTATAATCATCTCGGGATTTAGAGGAGTTCCAAAAAACATAAATGAAACAAGAAAAATTCTAACACTATTTACAGTTTATTAACATTGAAAAGGATGAAATTTGAGTGGAATTATAAAATGATGTTAAGTAAAATCAGTAAAATATGTATGTAACGAAAATGAAATAAAATAAAAAAAAAAGGATAAAATTATGACTCCCAAAGGGTATAAGAACAAAAAAACTCAAAAGCCAAAAAAAAAAAAAAAAAAAAAAAAAAAAAAAAAAAAAAAAAACAGCATATTTTATTCGATTTAATTAGATCTCAGATCATTATCCTATAATACATCTGGTAAGTGTTGATCAAATTTTGCTCAAAGGAATATATTATTGAAATAAAAATTATGCACATTTATGTACATATGTATGAGGATTTTAAGGATTTTTATACATAGATACAAGATTGGTATTTGTACAGATTTATTTCTCACATTTACAATACAAAGAAAAAAAAAAAAATGTTTTCACATATTCATTTTTATATTGTTGTTATATTATCCTTAAAATTGTTCTCATGCAGACATTTTATTATTGTTGAAATTTTTATTTCAATGAACTTTTTTTTCCCCATAACATGACTTTCAATGTATGAAGATGGTGGAAGAAAAAAAAAATGTCATTTTCAATTCTTGAGAACTGTTACGAACAGGAGATTTTAGCTTTTCAATGTCAACAATGCAAAATTAAAGCCACATATGGTGAACAGATGCGATGTATAAGATAAATCTTTTCACAAAAAATATTTTAACATGAATAAACAAAAAAAAAAAAGTTTATTTTATTTTTTATTCCCTACTGTGTTTAGTATAACATAACATATATAAGACTATGATTTTATGGAAATTAAATATTTTTCCATGAAAATATTATTCAACATATTTGAACACGATATTTCAAAGATTTTATTTAAAAAAAATAATAAATAAATACAACGCAACAAAAAAATATTGAAAATAAATAAAAATCAGCATGAATCTTTTCTTTTTCAAATATTATAAAAGCTTTAACGAATTCAAATAAATGAAATTGAAAGAGAAAAAAAAGGCATTAAGTAAATAACTTAAGTGAACTCTAATAATTTCTCGAAATAATAACTTTTATCGAATATCTACACTGAAAAAAGTTCAATACAATAATTTTTTTATTTTTTTTTTTGTACAGAAATCACATATGCATACACACTAAATAAATTAAGGACATAATGAAAAATTTTTAAAAATAAGAAAATATGAAGAAAACATTTTCAGAAAAAAATAAAATACACAATTTATTTTATTTAAAAAACTAGTAATAATTCTTAATGTGAAAAAAAAAATTCTTTTTTCAATCTTTTCTTAAATATTTTGCTTTTCATAAATGACTTTATTTTATAACAATAATAAAAAATATATACTATACATATATAACGAAGTTTTTCTTTTATAATTTTTCATTATACATACAACAAAAATATCTAATAAAAAAAGTTCCTTTTAATTTCCGTATAAACATTCAAAGGACATCTTAACCAGGAAATATTATTTTTCAAATAATAAAAATAAATTTTATAGATATTCAAAAATGCAAAAAAAAAAAAAAAGGAACAGTTTATCCCATAAAATTTCGATTTAACTTTTATTTTTTTTTGTTCCATATTTATTTCCGAATCAAACAAAATAAAAAATAAATCAAAAGAAAATCATTCATTTGTACAATAAAATATTATTAAGGAAAAAAACAACCCCTTGATATATATGTACATATTTTTTTCTTAGTTATTTTGTATTTTCTTTATTATCATTCATTCAACGTGACCATGACTTTATCACTTCCATATCCTGTCCTTTTTATCTACCTTTTATTATTATACAATATAATAAATACAAAATAATATACAATTGAGAATGAAAATCGTTTTATATACTTCACTTTTCATAAACTTGCTTTTTTTTTCTTTCATGTTTTTTTTTTCCCTCTAAGCTTTTCAAAATATTTTATATTGGAAAAAGATAATGTTTTTTTTTTTTACTTTTTCTGGTGTATCTTTTGAGAATTTAAATATATTTTGACACGAAAATTATATAATTTTCATTCAAGTGTATAATATATATTTTATACAATCCTCATTCTTATTCATAAATAAAAAAATAGAGTATCACAAATGTGTTATAAGAAAATTTATTGGCATATCATAATACATACACATAAAACTTATGAGAAAAAATGAGATTTTTCCAAAGTTCAAATCGATTTAGTAAAGTTATAATTTTTCCTATTCTCAATTCTGAGTATATTGTATACCTTTAATTTGACTTAGTTGAATAAATTTAGGTATATCCTTAAAATATCCTTATACATTATATTTTATATACAATTTATTTTCGAATTTTTTTATTTGATATTTACAAACTGAAATTCTAAAAACGTGTTTTTTCTCATTTTTCTTTCTTTTACTGAATTTTTTTTTTACATATTTTTCATACTTAATTTAATATTCTTTGAATTGTAAAAAAAAAATTCTAAAATTCTCAAATACGAAGGAGATAAACACAAATAGAATACATAAAAGAAAAAGGTATACGTAATTTTGTATTGTGTATAGAAAAAAAAATGAACTAACTTATTCTTTTATTCATCTGATTTTTTTTTTTTTTGGTATACATTCACATTTGATAATATTTCAAATGACAAAACATACAGTCAGCAACAACAGAATAAAATAATAAATAAAAATAAAAATAAAATAAAAATGAAAATAGAAATTAAAAAAAAAAAAAAGGATTATGGTAAGTATAAATAGTTAAAAATATGACGTATTGAAAATGGATAAAAATTAAATATTTATGGAAAAAATGACCGTTCTTGAATGCTTTCAACATTTTTTTGAATTTTCTTGTATAATAAAAAGAAAACTAAATTAGCATAAATATATATATATTTTTTTTTGAAGTACCTAACTGAAATTGAACTTTAAAAATTCATATGTTAAATGTTAAAGGGTTAAAAAATAAATAAATACAATATGTCGTCAAGTACATATAATCCAAAACAAAATCCTTATTCAAAGTCGAAAATTAAAAAGTTTTAAGTATGTATTATTATTTTATTTTTTATTGAAATACATGATTTTTTTTTTTGTATAAGAGAAAAGTGAGTTGTATATTTTCCAAATATTACATATATATATTTAAACTTCAAAGAAGTTACATATACATAGTTTTAAATATTTATTCGGAAAAATTGTGTGTGAGTATTTTTTGACTTCGAAAAAATAAAACTTATTTTGTCAGTAAACTAATAATACACCTATAATTCAATAACCAAAACATATATAGCCTACACGAAAATGTAAATTTGAAAGCTTAGAAAACATTTGAAGTATGTACATACATATGTACACCCTACCCTTTTGTTGACAAATCCTATTTAAGTCATATTCATACTCAAATAATGATTAAAATTTAAATGAGAACCTTGTGTAAACTCAAATTACATGATTCTATTTATTTAACTTTAATTTACTCTTAACATAAAATAAAGAATATCATATTAGAGGTTCGTTGAATATGATATATAGTACAAGTGCATTATGCACATTGTATGCAATTTCCTGTAAGCGATATACATACATACCCGTATGACACAAAACACAACATACTTATTTAATAACAATAAATAAGAATTTATTAAGTGCCCTTTTTGAAACACTCATTCATTTTCAGAAATATTTTTACAATTACAAAAAAAAAAAAAATTATCAAAAACAAAATAAAACTTTACATTTTTTTTTAAAGATTTTATTTAATTGAAATGCTTGTTTGTTTTATTCATTTAAAGAAATTAATTTTGTTACATTGTTTAATTTTTTTACTTTATGTTTAATTATCTTTTTTTTATTTTATTATTATTATTTTTTTTTTTTTGTATATTTTAACAGAAATTACATTACCAGATTTAATTACACGAACAACAACAACTGTTCAAACAAATAATAGTAATTCAAATCCATGTTCACCAATACAATCACCTACAAGAAAAATTCGTGTTAAAAAATCACCAACATTACCATCATCATTATCATTATCACCAATATCTTCAACAAAGAAAACACCATCAACACCAACAACACAAAATGTTTTAACACATGAATTATCAAAATTTGCAAATTTTAGAATAAAATCACCATTATTTAGGCAAAATTCCAAAAATCAAACATCATCATTAGATTCATTTTCATCATTGCCAACAGATATGGAATTTCTTATACCGCAGCCACCAAGGCAACAGCAAGGACGTAATACTACTACTACTACTAATAATAATAATAATAATATTAACAACAATGACAATAACATTCATAGTTCTATAAATGGTGATAATCAAAATGGTAAAATTACTTTAAATCACCAAAATAATAATGGTGGTATACTACATTTACCGCATCAACTACATTTACGGCATCAAACAAATAAAATGACAAAAAAACAACTAAAATTGGCACAAGCCCAATTGGATAAATTAACACAAATAAATATCCACCTACACGGTATACTATTGTTTTTTTTCTTTTTTCTTTTTTATTTTTTATTTATTAAATTTATGTTTGTTTTTTTTTTTCTCTTTTATATTTATGTTCCTCTTTTGTACAATTTTCGCCAAAAATAGGAACTATAAAAAAAAAATTAAAAATAAAACACATCCTACCACAATACCACAACAACAAATTGAAAAGAAAAAAAGTCCTTACTATTTTTGCCGTTATTAACAATTAATATATGTATGTTACCACCTATGTATATACTCCCAAAAATTCTTAAATTTTTAAGTACCTAACCTAAATAATATTACATAAAACTTAAAATGCATGTTTTTTGCCAAACTATTTTGGAACCCCATTGTTTCCTCATTGAAAAAAAAAAATACAAAAATTACAATTTTACCTTTATTTCTATTCTATTGTCACTCAAATTAATATGACAAATTTTCATTTCTATTTTTAAACTTCCAAAAAAAAAATAAATAAATAAACAAAGCATTGAAATTAATACTAAACAACTAATATACCCTGAATTTAACCTTAAAAATTTACCTGTTTTATTTTTTTACTTTTGTGTATTCTTAAAAATTTTTATTCTTATATTTTTAGCATTATTTTCGGCTGTTGAACATGGACATTTGGATAAAGCAAGAACAATTCTTGAATCAACGGATGTAGATGTTAATAGGTAAAATAATTTTCCATTTTCTTAGTTTCCGTTTTGTTTTTCTCTTTATACTGTTTATTGTCTTTTCCTGCCTAATTTATTTGCTTTTAAAATTTTTATTTTTGTTATTATGCCAATTTAAAATATTAAAGTATGTTCTCGTATGTATAGTATATTATACCTAAATGAGTAATAAAACTCCTTAATATGGAACGGTATAAATGTACACATATACATACATATATAGTATATTGTATTATATAACAGTTCTATGTACATTAAAGTGTTCATATACATTTATTTATAAATATTAAAAGACACATGAATGTAATGTATTCATAAAGAGTGAAATTTTTTAAATATAATTTTCTGAAATATTATTTTTATTTAAAAAAGGAAAAATTATGTATGTACATATGTGCTATTTATATGTGGTGTGAATCACAAAAATTGTTCAAAAGATCTCAAGGCAACTTGTTTAACTTCAATGTGGTAATTATACAACCCAATCTCGGAAATTTTTAAAATTTACACAATCACAGCCCAATGTCCTTGCAGAACTTTTAAAATACATCAAAATGTCTACTTTCTGTTCTTTTCTTATCACTTTACGAGTATTTGGCCAATTACTATAAAAATCCGTTAATAAATTGTGAAGCAACTGTTTTCCTATTCATAACTTTATATTTGACTTAATTCGGTGCAATGCAATACAACCCGAAGTATTATCCTTCAAAATGAAAAAGTTCTGAATTTTCTAATATGTGTATTTAAAATTTTGAAAAATAATATTTAAACAATATTTATTTTTTGATTAATTTGATTTTGAAGTTTTTTTTTAAATTTTATGTCCTGTATCTGGAGCCCTATTGAAACAATCTTTTTTGTGTTAGAGCCAAGTTGTAGACAATAATAAAAAGAATACCCTAGACACAAATTTCATATAATTCGGATAACAAGTTTCAGAAATATTTGAATTTAAATTTTATTTTGTGTACAAAATTTAAAACAATGAACGCTAGTAGTGTGAAAGTTGTTTAACAATGTGTCTTTAGATCATCTAAGTGGATAAAGATAATATTCTTTGAAATAAACGAAAAGTTTAAGAATTTTCACGAGGAAAACAATTCAAAGATATGTAATATAATAATTTTAACCCACCAGGAACAAAAACTTTTGATCTTTAAGATTTGCTTTATGTTGTAAAAGGATAAAGTTTGTTTTATCTTGATATGAACTTTTCATCTTAATTTTTTTTTTTTTCTTACCAAAAAAAGTTTTTAAACCTTTATCAAACTTAAAAAAGAAATAATTATAAAAATAATCATTCCACAAATTTTAAAAACAACTTTTTATGAAACATACCTTATACTTGCACATACTATACATACTTAATTTTTTACTTAAAAAAATAAATAACAAGATAAAATGTATATATAGGTACATTCAATTTAAATATTATATAATATACTCTAGAACATTGATGAGTACCGTTATATACATAAATATGTATACATATAAACATCTTCAATTTCATTTAAATAAAGCATATAGTAAGTTGAGCTGCACAAGCCGTCAGCTTGTTTTTTTTACAAATGAAATGTTATAAAAAGAAATACATATAAAGAAAATATGTATGTGTACACACATATACAATATTCATATAATATAATAATAATTTATATGCTCCTTTTTGTGGTTAATTAAACGGAAATTTAACTTGAAAAATAAATTACAATTTGCTGTTTTTATTAGACTTTCTTTCTTTTTCTTCCTTTTTTTTTTTTTTTTCTTAAAAAGAAAAGTCTTAACGAAATATTACGTTTTTTTTTTTAAATAAATTAATATCCTTTTTTTTTTCTTGTAACTTACTAAACGTACGTTATTTATGCGTCATAAATTCAGTGTAATTTTGTTCAACAATAAAATTTGTAATTTTTTTTTTAATATAATTTCAAATAAAATTGTATTTTTATACGAATTTTTTAATAGAATAAACACGACAGAATGGAAAAAAGATTGAAAAATTTTAAATTTTTATTTGTTTTTTTTTTATAAAGATACACACCATATCGAAAATAATTTTTCAAGAAAAACATTTTTAAAAAGTAATAACAGTATTCCACATTTTTTTAGATATATCTTTTCAAAAACGTTCAAGTTTTAAAGTGTGAACAATTAACACCCAATAAATGTTTTCTTTTTTCAATTTATCACCATTCACCTCCAGAAAAAATGCTACCATATTAAGGATAGCAATTTTACATTTGAATTTCACTTCATCCTTTATTTTTTTTTTTATGTTTAAATTTATTATAAAATTAATTGTAAAATCTTATATAGCTTTTTTCTTCTTTTTTTATTTTATTGTTAGTTTGAATAGTGATGGTCTTTCACCTTTAGATGTTGCTGTTCTTAGTAATAATCGTTCAATGACCAAAATGCTTCTTCAACATGGTGCTGGCGAAGGAACTCAATGTAAGTAACTACATATGTATATACTTACATGTATAAAATCAAACAATTAAATTTAATTAATTAATTTTCATAATTAATTTCAGTTAAAAATCCTGATTCACTTGGTAATCATTTAAATGGACTTTTACATGATGCTGAAAATCGTGTACATAATTTAAGTACTGCTGATGATATTCCTCAACCACCATTTAGTACAAGAGCTTCATTTTCCAGTATAATTGGTAAGTATACTAGATATGTACATATAAGTATATAATATAATACAAAATCTATATACATACATCAGATATTAATTTCATTATGTTATACATAATACTCATCTCGCATACACCTCTATATATTTTATGCACTTTGAATTTTAAATAAACTTTAATTCTTTATAAAGTAAAATAAGTAAGGTATCGTATTACAAACACTCTTCGCACATTCATGAACAAGAATAATAAATTATTTTATCACTTTTACTCTTTCACCTTTAACCTAATTATACTTTTTCATACATAATTAATTAATATCAGTCAGTCTATACAAATATAGTATAATACTTAGAAATTTTTATGTCATTTGAAAAAAAAAAAAATACAAAAAAAAATAGTAAAGGATGAAAATAGAAAAGAAATTTAATTAGTTCTACAAAAATAACAGTTTTTATATTAATTTAGATTTTTAAATTTTTAAATTAAACTGAAAAAAATATATAAGGCATTCCGACAATAAAAACATCGTATTTTAATAAAACATTAAAAATGAATTCTTATAAATATTATATATGTATATGTATAATATATAAAAAAAAATTTTAAAAAAACAGTAGTAACAAATTTTTCACAAAAAATAATTTGATCTTGATTATATATTTTGTGAAGTAGAAAAATTTTTGTAACTATCATTTTATTTTTATTTTTTTCATTTTCTAAAATAATATACATAGTACATATTGTGTAAAAATATAAATTTTAACCACAATTTTATCTGTTACACATTTATTTACATGTATTGTAAATGAAATCATCTGTGTAAAATGATATAGCAATTTCGTAAATGAAGCCACAAAAAAAAAAAAAAAAATGAATACAGTAAAAAACAAAAAAAAAAATATTTTTCATTATTTTATTCATGTTTACCAATTCATGTGAAACAGTTAGAATGGTAAAATAGAAGAAAATATGTATTTTTTTTTCCATATCATATAAAAATGAAAGCGTTTGAAAAAAATACACATATAAAACACTTGAAATAATAGAAAAGTTTAAAGGATGATACATCAATTTTTTTTTCTTTTTTGTAAATGAATATAGTTTTTTTTTTATGGCTATGCATGAAAATTGTTTTATACTTTAGGTTGAATATGATGTAAAAAAAAGTACTATTAAATTTGTCTCAAGAGATATGACCGTTAATTTAATTTTGTAAAAGATTGTCCTGTCAATGAAAATTTATATAAAAAAAATATATATATTAGACTTTAAAAAAATGTTATATATCTTATGAAACTCTTTAGAGAAATTTAAAGGATCTATTTTTAAAGTTTTCTACACGGAAAGTATTAATGTTATAAAGTCTTTTCTCGTTTGGTTTTTTTTTTTTCAGTGTTTTTCAGTTTTTTTTTTTTTTTTTGATTCATTCAATTCTCAGAGATATTTAGACTTTTTTTTTTAAAATTTATTACAAAAAAATGAAAAGAAGTATTAAAAATCCTTATAAATTAATATATAATCCTTTATAAATCGTATCTGATACTATACCTTATACATTATATTTTTAAAAAATGCATTTTTATCTAATAAGTAATTGAAAAATTATATACATACATATACATACTTTGATTTCCAAGATCGCATGGATTCACATTGATTTTATAAATCCTTTCGCATTTCTAGATAGTCAATTTTATTTTTAGTGTATAATCTTCTAAATGAATATTATTATCCTTAACTACATGAAATACTATATAAAATTTTATCAAGAATTTACCGTTCACTAAACCATAATTTTCCAATATCATAAGGACACTACACTAAAAACCATATCAGAACAATAGAAAATAAAGTCCAATAGATAAAAATTTAATATATACCTGTATGTGTATTTTTATGTATAATTTTTTATAGAAAAAAGGAAAAAAATTAATAGATTAAAGTAAAAATCAATTTTATAAAAATTTCACATAAATTGGTAGAAATTTTATACATATATAGACAATTTTCTTTTAAGTAATTTATCATAAAAAAAAGGAAAAAATAATGATATTTTATTAATTTAAAAAAAAAAAACTCACCGAACCAACACATTTTTATAGAAAAAGTAAAAATTATATAAAATTTATCATTTTCAAGTAACAAAAAAAAACCGTTATCCTAAAAAGGAAATTGAATAAGATTATTATTTAACAATAAAAGCATTCCAGAATATTAAATTCATTCATCCATCTTTATTTTAAACTGCGTGTTTATTTACGAATTTTATTTTTCTTCGTAAAATTCGAATTTAGCTATATTTTTTCAAATATTTTATATAAAACCGTATAATCCAAAGAAGAAAAAAAAAAACATAAAGCTTTCTAAGGTTTATTTTTATCATCTTTTTGTTACTATGTCCTTTTTTTTTTATAAGTTCTTGTTACTCTTTATCTACATTATACAGAATTCACATTATGTCAATCAAATATTATTCATTTTTCAAAGTGTACTGTTTTTTTTTAGAATTTAACGCGAACAAAAATAAATTTTCAAGAAAAAATAAATACAAATGGGAGGAAAGTCCACAAAAAAAAAATGGTGTTACTTTATGGTTAGATTCAGAATATTCCGAATAAATTTGGTATTCTGTAGAAATTCTCTTTAGGTTGGAAATTTTTTGTTTAAATAAAATTCCTTTTATATAAAGTTTATCTGATGCGATAAATGTATCTTTTAATCTGTTCAAAAGAAAGATTCTGATGTGTAGGAAAGAACATTTTATGTGAATCTGTCGTAACTTTTTATTATCATAAATAAATCATTAAAAGACACCGAGTATTACATGGTTTTTTGATGCATGTAATTTTTAATAACAGACATAAAGCTTTTTGTTTGATAATTTCGATTACGTCGTCAGTTTTTGTCTTTTGGTTTATATTCGTAACCCTAAGTATTCACTGTGCTCCGTACAATATTTGATTAAGTGTTTTTCTTAATGAAAATATATTTCCCCCTCTCCCGTATTCACTACAAAGTGAAATACATTTGTTAAAATTTATTCGAATTTGTCAAAAATTTACGGAAATTTTTCTGAAATAAAAAAATATATACTTTACCAAGAGTTTTTTGGAAGTTTTTAAACGACTGTTTCTTTCTAATTTCCAAATTTCCAAAATTTAGTGTAGGCCTCTTCAAATAAAAATATGTACTTCCAAAAATTCATAGGAACCAACATTAATTCGAAAATTCTAAAATATTTTTTTCGAAAAAATTTTCTCCAAATTATTTTGAAATAACATTTTCCAAAAAACAACTAATAAAAAAATTTTTAAATTCAAAGAAATTTTTCTATTAGTTAGAAAAATGTTTTCCAAAAATCTCATAATTTTTTTTTTCCTTGAAAAACTTCAAAGAAAATTTTATTATTTAAAAACTTCAAAGGAAAAATAAGAAAACAAGAATATTTTCTTCTATGGTTCTATTTTATTTTTTATGCTACAATATTTATTTATTCGTATTAAGTGTTTATCTTATAATGGTTAATTTATGATATTATTCACCTAATTTGTCTTGATTAGTCGAATAAACTTTAAAAGTTTTATGCATGAATCTAAAATTTAACTACCAACCATCAACTTAAATTTCAATATTAAGCATCCTTACAATATATGTTTATGCTTAAACCCTTTTTATTATAGCAATATTATGTTATCCGATAAATATAATAGATTTATTCAGCACTTACTTGATTTCAGTTTCAATAAACTGTAAACATGTAAATGAAAAATTTCAATTAAATCAAAAATATTCATTAATACCCTCCCCCATATTGTATGTATATGCAGAACGGTTCAATTTTATATCGATTATTATTGTTGGTTTAATTTAACCGCAAGATATAGTTACATCATTTGCACTCTTTCACATAACTTCAAACATACATATGTATATCCACAAACATCAATTTCAATAGTATATCCAATGTACACACAGAACGATCAAAAATTACTTGTGTATAAAAATTCAGTTAACCTTTAAATAAAAATTGAAATAAATAATTATATATGTATGTTTATATATATTTATTTATTTTTTTTTTGTACAAAGGTAATAGTGGACCATCTGTAACTGGATGTGCAGGTACAGAAGCTGATAAACAACTTGGTCTATGGGAAAGACGTGTTAAAGGACTTAGAAGAATGCTATTAGGTTGGGATCAAGCTCGTCCTCCAGATATGCCAAGTGCTGTTACCGTTGATGTATCTGGTATTAATTCAGTTACAATATGTATCCTTGAACCAATGGAAGGATCAATTGGAACAAAATTTAAAGGTTTGTAATAATTATATTTAAGTAAAGTATATTTTATTTATTTTATTTTTGTTTTAGGGTACCTTTTTTTCTAAATAACTTTTCACTTTATTTTAATGGAAATTTTCTTTTAGTCAATTAAAAAAGAAAAAAACAAAGTACATGTATGTATCCTGAAACCTTTACATACATAGATAGCTACGGAAAATTTTTATCTGATTTATAACATGCAATGTTTTAATGCATTTTGTGTTCCAATTATGGTTATTTTTTTTGTGTTGTTGTTGTTGTAATTTTTGCTTTCTTCTTCTTTTCCATTCACTAATCGATGTTACATGATTATATGGATACTATCATGAAAATTTTAAAGAAAAACTTTTTCATCGCATAATAAATAAAAAAAATTTATGTACTTTAAATGCTACAAAAAAAAGAAAAAAAAAAAAAAAGTAATAATAATAAAGGGCACACACTCGTACATACTTAAATATTTATATATACTAATACCAACCAGTAGCTATATACATTATTTAAAAAATATCTTTTAAATTTAATCCTTTTTTAAAATACTTTTTAAATGCTGATAATATATTCTTATAATTGTATACATACCACACACATTATCCAGACACACTCAAACACAATTTGTTTTTTTCCCATAAATTTTCTATTTTAACAAAAATTTCTTGCTTACATGAACCTAATTTATAATAACATAAAAGTAAATTTAATTGCATGGTAATGGTAAAAAAATAAATAAATTAACCTTAACCACAAATTTCAAAAAATATAAATTAAAATTAATTAATGAAAGAAAAATATTCTAAAATGAAAACAAAAAACAAAAAAAAAAGGATCATTATACGAAATAAGAAACCAAAAATATAAGTACACCCGACCAATTGTTATTTTGCTTTTTCAGCAAAAATTTTAATAAATTTAATAGACATCCTTTAAAAATGGAAATTTGAGGGTTTGCGTTACATTTTTACACAATGGTTTTTTTTTTTTTTTGTTAAAATGAAGGAAATTCAAAAATCAATGTTTATTCTAATTAAATTAAAATTCTTAATGAACTCTGTTATTTTCTTTTAGAATTAATAAAAATCAAAAAACAAATAGAAAAAAAAAAAGAAGCAAAAAAAAAAAAAAAAAGATGTTTTATTTACTCAAGATGTTATCCGATATGGGATAAAATGAATTCAATTCACGTTTTTCCACAACAATTTTTAAAATTTTTCATTTTTCATATAATTGACTATAAATACTGAATACATAATTTATAACTGTAGTAGTATATAGTAATTTAATTATTTTATTAATTCTAATTTTTTTGTTTTACACAGTACAATGGTCAACAAGAGCTGATTTTAGTAATATTGTTGGTGAACGTGAAATACTTGAATGGGCTAGTTATCAAGGAATTATGGGTGCTACATGTCGCATATCAGAATTAACACAGGGTAGAAGATATTTTTTTCGTGCAAATTGTGGTAATATAAAAGGATGGGGATTATATCGTAATTCAGTACCAGCTAGTGTTGTACCATCTAGTAAGTTTCCATATATCTACATATCTACATAACGATATACATTTTAATTTCCTCTCTATAAATTTAAATTTCCTTTCTACATCTTCCTTTCTTTTCCATTATGTGTGTTTTATTAATTTTTTTTTTTTTTTTTTTTTTTTTTTTAAGGTTGGCGTGATATGGATAATCGTGAACATAGGTTTGCTGGTCGACAACGAATTCTTGATGATCTTTTTACAGCAGTACGTTTAGCTAGACCTGAAGATGCATCTGAAATTTCATTAGAAATACCAACAATACAACGACGTTATCCAAAGAAGAAAACCACAATAAAACAATTATTTTCAGCTGCTTCAAAATTTCAAAAAAATTTAAGAAGGTTCGTTGTTGAAAAAACAAAAAAAAAAAAAAAAAAAAAACAATAAAGTTATTAATAATTTAACATCATAAATTTTCATGTCATTTATTATAATACACAGGGGCATTTATTTAGCGTGCATCTTATATTATGAAGATAAAATACTTGTTACCAACGAAGATTTCCTTCCAGTTATTGAAATTGATGAGACATATCCAAGTTCTCTTCATGCTGATTATCATTGGTTTATGAAGGTAAGGGAATATTGTAAATTCTCTAAACAAATTTTTTTTTCTTTTTTGTTTTTTCTTGTTTTATTTAAATTTATCATAAATATTAGGTTGCATGTACATGGGATGATGTTAAATCATTACGTACAGATATGGAAAGGAATTCAACATCAGCTGTACATTTTCGTACAAAATTATTATCAGCAGCATGTCAAATGCAATCAGCATTATGTATAACAGATTTAGGTCAACTTTATCATAAACCATTAAGAGATTCTCATGGTACTGTTGTATTATCATGTGTTAATTCTGTTAAAAGTCCAAAAACTATATCAGTATTAAATTCACGTTGGATACCAATTAATAAAATTCAAAAAAAAGTTACTGCACTTCATGAAGACAATAAAATCCATGAAATTTTAATAAGTTCAATTGGAGATCAATTAAATTATCATCAAACATCTAGTATTAAATTATCACGTGGTTTATATTTAGGTTATTTAAAAATGCAAAGTTCTGTTGATCAAATACAAGTTGTTGTTCCTGCTAAAACACCTAATGTTTTACCACATAGTAAAATAAGAGATAATCCTCACATATCATCTGAAGAATGGGAAGTTTTAAAACGTAATAAACCAGTTCATTCATTAGAATTTCGTCCAAAAAAAGAAGGTTATACAGAAGTTCAACATTTATTTTTAGAAGCATTAACATCTGCAACACATAGACTTTTCTCATATATGAATATTAGTCCAGAAAATGCATTAACACATAGACTATATGATATTGAAGTAATTGAACTTAGTCCTGAAGTTAGCTTCCTAATTATATGTCCTCCAGTTGAATCGTCATGTGCTGTTCCTGGTCAACGAGAGATATTATTCCAACGTGGCGATTTATTAAGTCTACCAATACAGGCTTTTGAAATGGTTCATTTAAGAACTTATCAAAATAGTATTATACAGAAATATTCAAGACTATCATGTATTTTGGAATTAGATACAGCTCAAGCAAATCATTCCCATCGAGAAGCATTTTCAACAATTGAATTACAAACGGCTAAAGAACGCTTATCTAAATTACAAGAATTAACATCAAATTTAAATGCAGTTTGGAAAGGTGTACGATGGTTAATGGACGTTATTGCTTTTGCTCGTGATCGTGGATCAGTTCCAGGTGTTAGCATGAAAGAAATTCTTGAATATAATTTCAATAAAGAAGAAATCATTGAAGAGGATTGCTGCAATACTAGTAGTAAATTACAGCTTCTTCAACTTCCACAACGTGATAATAAATTAATTAAAAGTAGTCCTGGAAGAGGATCATGGCCAGGACCAGCAGCAAATAATTCAAATTCCAGTTGCTATTTAGGAGCAGAACATTCAAAATCTGAACAAAATTTGGGTTGTTCATCATTAACATCACGTTACTTAAGTGCAAATTCAGAAGTAGATTGTTCATCACGAAAAAATAGTGCAGATTCAAATTGTTCACAGTCAGGAAGTTATTTTTCCGCTGGTGAAGGAACTGATCCCATAATACCACGATTACCACCTTCACGATCAGAAGATACTCTAGTATTAACAAAAAAGACTCCATCAACTGTCCACCGAAAACGAGCAACAACTGTTAATTCAAATATTTCTGCATCTTCTAGTCCACATTTAAATGTTAAAACAAACTATCAAGG
The DNA here is from genome assembly GCA_939192795.1 of Bombylius discolor. Classification (NCBI taxonomy): domain Eukaryota; kingdom Metazoa; phylum Arthropoda; class Insecta; order Diptera; family Bombyliidae; genus Bombylius; species Bombylius discolor. The sequence continues at coordinate 10,790,482 of OW584241.1, read as the reverse complement.
AACAACCGAATCTTTACAAAGTTTATCTAGTGATTCGGAAAGTGCAAGTTATCCCCTTATGACTTCAACACCAAGTAAATCTAAAAAAGATGAAAGACGAAAGAGTAGCTATCTAAAACCTACATTAACTGCACTTCAAAGTGAAATTAAACTTTTCAAAGAACCCTTGCATATATCTGAACCATCATCACCAAAAACTTTTGGGATAACAACAGAAAAGCCACGACGAACAAGTGTACGTCAATCTAGTGACGAAGAAGATATTGCTGCTGGTCTTGGAAGTAGTAGTGGTGTTGGAAGTTCTAGTAATGTTGTATTAAATCAAAAACCTGGTATACTACAAGTATATGCTGCTTATGAAACAGGACTTGCAAGTGGTACAAGTCTTAAATTACATGTAACACCAAAAACATCAGCTCGTGAAGTTGTTGATCTTGTTGTTAAACAATTAAATATGGCTGTTGTATTAAAAGGCAAAGATGGTCCAATTTATACAGCAGATAAATTGGAAAATTTCTGTTTAGTTGCAGTAATTGGTGCTAGAGAACGTTGTTTACGTGATGATTTTAAACCTCTTCAACTTCAAAATCCATGGAAAAAAGGACGTTTATATGTTAGACAAAAACATGATCTTTTAGCTGCTATTGAACATTCAAATCGAGAAGCTCAACTAATATAAGTGTTAGATTATTATTACTAATATACACAAAAGAAAGAAAAAAAAACTTATAAAATTATTTTTGAAAAAGGAAAAACAAAATACTCATTATTTCAATGTTTGTGTAAAAGTATATTTTAGACATAAAACGTAAGGCTTTAAAATAAATTTCTAAAAAAAAAACCATACAATTTAATGATTTTAACGAAATTATTCAGAGAACTGGTATGAAAACGAAGGTAAATATAGACAAATGACCTATAGGTTTAGCTTTAAATTAGAATAATTAAAAAATAATAATTAATAATTTTTCTTTTTATTTTTTATTTTTATTTTTGTTAAATAAATTTAAAGAGAAAATGTGTTTTTTTTAAGTTCTGTTCTATGAACTAAATTTAGTTATAATTGTTAAGTATTTTGAAAAAAAAAAAAATATTTTAGAACGTATAAAATATCAAGTAAGTGCATGTGTGCCGTATCGGAATAGAATGTCGTTTATTAATTTTATTTTAAATTGAAGTGATAAATCTTTAAAAAAGATTCGAAGGATAAGTATCGATGTATGAATAGAAAATAATTAAAAAAAAAAAAACTAACAATAAATCACAAAAAAAGAAAATAAAAACAAATTAAAAATATTTAAAAAAATATATTAAATACATAATTTGCAATTCATAATTAGAAAGAACGTGAAATTCTTATGATTATTAACGAATTTTAATTAATAATTCAATGTTATTTTATAATTAAAATATATTTTCAATGTTTGTAGTTTAAAAATAAAATTTTTATTAATTTAAAAAATTATTAATAAAAAAAAAAATTTATGTGTAATTTCTAAAAATGTTTTTAGATAGAAAATCAATAATATTTATTTACTTTGCAAATAAAACAAATTAAACGTTCTTTTATCTTTTGGTTTTTTCAATTTTTTATTTTTATTTTTTATTTGAAACTAAATATTTAAAATCCCATTCTTAATTATGATAATTCACCGTAAGGTTTCGAACATGACTAATTCCATTTTTTATGAAATTTTGCAAATATATAAGATATAAACCCTGTATGGTTTTCAAATAACAAGGACTCACGAAACAAATTTCCATAGAAATTTAGATGTATGTATGTATTTATTTCGAAGGATCTCAAACACATCGAGTAGGTATATATCCTATACTGGTTTTTATATGTATGCAAAATTTAATAAAATCCGAAATTGATCATGACAAAAAATAATTTATAAAAAATTTGTGGGATTCAAATTAAAATTACTTTTGACTATCCTTATATTCGAAATATTTAAAAAATACATCTCTATAAAACATAATACAAAGAAAAAGAAAAAAAAACAATATTTATATGAAATTTAAAAAAAAATAATTATCTAGTAAAACATAAAAACTGGTTTCAATAATTAAATTTTTTTTTTCTCCAATAAAATAAAAAAATAAGATTTTCAATGTTTTTTTTTTTAAAGAAAATTTTACATTAAATTTTTTATTCAATGAAATATTTTTCAAAAAAAAAATTTATTTTGATCTTAAAATTTAAAATAAATATTTACAAGTATCGGAATATTAATTCATAATTATACGAAAGTAATTAAAAATTTTAAATATTTAAAATATAATTTCTAAAATTCTGAAAATTTACCGTCTTTATAAAAAAAAAAAAATGATAACCACTCAAATATTTTGTATTTTGTTTTTTTTCTAATTGTGTAAACTTTAATGTATACACAAACAAAATAAAAGGGAGCATTCAAATTGTAGATTTTCTTTATTTTTTCATTGAACAAAAAGTATTTACAAAAAATATTTAAAATATTTTATTTTGAACAAAAAAAAGATAATTAAATGAATAGAGTAAATAATTAAATATTTTCCATTTTATATGTGTATTTTAACTGAACTCAATTACAAAACTAAACAAATTACAAAATAATTAAAAAACAAATTAAAAAAAAATTAAAAAAAATATTTATTTAAAAGGAAACAAATAATACAAACAAAAATATTATAAAAATTAAGCAAACAATTACAAATTTATGGTGTTAAAAAAAAAAAAGAAAATTTAAAACAGCAAAAAAAAAAAAACAAAAATCAATTATTTTATGACAATGTTAATAAGTGATCCATCAAAATAAAAATATTTTTAAAAAAAAAAGTGTATGTTGAAAAAACAAAATAAATTTAATTAAAAACGTTATTTCGAATGAAATTGTTCTAATTTCAAATTTAAAAAATAAAAATAAAATCTAAAACAAAAAACATATTAATTTATAGGTAATTATAATGATAAAGTATTAATAATGTAGTATTTCAAATTTATTTGTGTATTATGTATAGATAAATATAATGATTAAAAGAAAATGAAAAGAACAAAATTGAAATAAAATTATTAAAAACAAAAAAAAAAATTATAATGATTGTTGTATGATTCTCCAAAAGGATCAGTATTGAATTAAAAAAAAAAAAAATGAAAGAAATTTAAAAAATTTTAGCAAAGCTGTAAAAGATTCATAGGTAAAAAATTATAAATAAAATTCATGTGTATTTTAAAAAAAAAACCATAAAATGATTTTTATTTAATACTCCTACTTGTGTTTCAGAAAAAAAGGATACTATACGTTTCCGTTACATTTATCTTGTTGTAATAATAACATTGAATTAAACAAATGAATTTATTGGTATGAAAACATTAGTTCTATTTATGATCGTTAGAATATATGTACTTTATAAAAGTTTGACTGAAGTTTCATTTTCACTTTTCTCTGGAGCTCAATAACATACATTTTTGAATTTTTTTTTTTGGGCGTAGGATTATCCGGTTATCCCTTTACTTATACAGCGTTAGCATATGAATGAGGAAAATGGGTAGAAAAAGAATTTAGGAAATATAATGATAACAGTGTTTATACCTTGTTTACTTTAAAAAGACTTCTGTCCTAAAAATTCTATTAGTCTCGATTACTCGTTTTATAATACGATGTAAATATTTGGAATCCTTTCATATTAGTCGATGTTAAATAATTTACATTTACATTATATAAAGCAAAAACATAAATTCATCTTATCTACGTAAGTTTCAATGGAGATTCAGTAGAGTTAACAAACGTTTTCAATTTTCCACATCCTGCAGGAATCATATAATAAATAATAAACAGATAAATGTAACAAAAAAGTAATTAAAAATCATCAGAAAAAAAAAAAACACAATTGCGTATTGTTTGTTACGTAACGACGAGGATGGGATTCGAACCCACGCGTGCAATGCACATTGGATTAGCAGTCCAACGCCTTAACCACTCGGCCACCTCGTCTTGTTGATTTGCCTGGTCCAAAGCTTTTTATAATCTAAGACCCTTTAATGGTACATCCCTTGGTAGAATTTGGTACTTAATCCTGTCAAAATCCTGTTTTTATAACCTTTATTTTGTGTTTTTTTAAAATAATTTACTTTTTTCAATTTTAAAAATTGAAATAAATAACTGCTTAATGTATCATTTTTATATTACATTAATGATATGCCAAAAGGCAAAAACTGTATTAGAGAAAGTTTTGTACAAACGCACAAACTATCAAGTGAAACCCCTGCAACTTTTTCCAATCTAATTACAAAGCTCCAGAAAGCTGTTCAACAACTTTGACAATCAGCTGATTGGTAAGATGTTCTTTGTTTTGTTTTGCTTTTGTAAATACATAGTTTGTGATTTCTGAATCATACATTCTTCAAAGATTTTTATTTTAATTTGAAAATTCATCAGTGTATCTAATTTTAATTAAGAAAAAAGTTATATTAAAATGGGTGATGAAAAGACAAGTGTAAATTTTACATGTCAAAGATGTTTACAACCGATTATTTTAGATGAAACCTTCGATAACATCAGTGTACATGCATTAGCTGAATTAGCTTGTAAATTAAATTAAATAAATTTTATTGGTTTTTATTTGATTTTACCTTAGTTTATTTACATTTTCTTTGTTTATTTTAAATTTACAGTGCCAATTTATTCAAATACCGTTAATGAATTAGATTCACAAGATACAAGTTTTGATCATTTTGTACCACCATATCGTATGACGGATTCAATAAATGGTACTGGTTTTATGATGGTATCTGATGGTAGAGAAAATCAAACATTAAGTGCAGCATTAAAAGTAAAAGCTGAATTATTTGATTGTTTATCATCAAATTCAGAAATTGATCATCCATTATGTGATGAATGTACAGATTCATTATTAGAATTAATGGATAGACAATTAAAAATGGCTGAAGCTGAATGGAATGATTATAATAATTATTTAAAAAAATTAGAAATGAATGATGATAATCCAAATATTGAACAATTAGAAAGAGATTTATCTGATTTAAATCAAGAAGAGAAACGTTTAATTGATGAATTAACAAAATTAAAACGTGAAGAAGATGCTATTAAAACAGCAATTAAATTTCAAGAAGATGAAAAATCACGTTTAGATGCACAAGAAGAATGTTATTGGAGAGAATATACAAAACATCGTCGTGATTTAATGTTAACTGAAGATGATAAACGTAATTTAGAATGTCAAATATCATATGCACAATTACAACTAGAAAAATTAAAAAAAACAAATGTATTTAATGTAACATTTCATATATGGCATGCTGGACATTTTGGTACAATAAATAATTTTCGTTTAGGACGTTTACCATCAGCACCAGTTGATTGGTCTGAAATAAATGCTGCATGGGGACAAACAGCATTATTATTATGTGCATTAGCACGTAAAGTTAATTTAACATTTAAAAAATATCGTATTGTACCATTTGGTAATCATTCATATGTTGAAGTAATTGGTGAAAATAAAGAATTACCATTATATGGTACTGGTGGTTTTAAATTTTTCTGGGATACAAAATTTGATGCTGCTATGGTTGCATTTTTAGATTGTTTAACACAATTTAAAGAAGAAGTTGAAAAAGGTGATACTGGTTTTTGTTTACCATATAAAATGGATAAAGGAAAAATAGAGGATTCATCAACTGGAAATTCATATTCAATTAAGTATGTTTTTCTTTTTGTATTGTAATTAAGAATTTGAGTAATGTATTCAATTTTTTTTTTTTGCAGGATTCAATTCAATTCTGAAGAACAATGGACAAAAGCTTTGAAATTTTTATTAACAAATCTTAAATGGGGCCTAGCATGGGTATCGTCACAATTTACTGATGAAAAAATTGAATTCCCTAAAGTTTAAAATATTTCTTTACTGTTCTTATTTTATTTAATAAATATCGTAAAAAATTTATAAAAAAATTTTATAAAGTAGGAAAATATATATAATTGTGATTTATTCATGTAAGATGTTGAAAAATATATAAAATACATATTTAAGTAAAAAGTAAAATATATTTAGGTGTTTTATTCTGGCAATAAAAATTTTCCTTTAAAACACACATCTTTGTATAATTCTTGTACAGAAGCCGTAAGAGCATTGCCAGGGTCATGGCTTACAAGACACTGCACTGGTTAATAAGGGATCACGCAAAGAAAATGGGTATCTCCTTTAACTCTTATTCACTATCCCTGCAGCTATCCAGCACTGGCCAGAACAAATTACAGGACAATGGAATGTTTTCTTTTTAAGGACCTAAAGAACATATCAAATCTAAAGATGGTGATATGATATGATTTCTGGACGAAGCAGGATGGCTATAAATACCCTAAAAACGAAGTATCATTTGCTAAGGTTACGTAAGGTTTAGTATCAAAAAGGCACTCTTGACGCTAATTAGATTCTCGGTAGCATTCCGGGGATCATCACGTAAACCAATCAATAACATATCCTTGATTATCAAAATTCTAAGTTCATCGTGATTTCAGTTCAATAATTTTTAAGATATCCTCCATAGGGACCAAATAGAAAAGCATGATCCCAAAAAGGAAAAAAAAATTATAATAAAAATAAAACTCATTCATTTTACGATTTATACATTTTTATTAATTATATCACAAATACATTGACAAATAAACACAAAAAATCATAAATTCATTCAAATAATATTATATATGTATATAGTATTGTAATTATGTAATGTAAAGTTTATCTAATGTAAAATTTCATATTAATAATATTATCTACTTCTGCATCATAATAAATGCCATCATATTTTTTATTCATTTAACTGTTTTTTTTTTTTATACAATACATACTATGTTTAGTTACTTGTATAACAGAATATAAAAAAAAGCGATAGTCGATAAAATATTTAAAATGAAGCGTAAATACAGTGTTTTTATTTTTATATTTATTTAAATGTTAATTAAAAAAAAAACAAAAACAACCGAAAATACGATAAAAATGAAATTTCCAAAAATAAAAGTATTGTAAAACGAAATGCTTTCGAATGAAAGTGCAAAAAAGGATTCGTTAAGATAAAAAAGAACAAAAACGTAAAGTAGAAAAAATATCTTACTTAATTAATTTTCAATATTCAAAGGTATTTAGTAGAATCCATTAAGCGGTAATGTATTTTTTTTTTCTCCTCTTTTTAAATTAAAAACTAAAAAGATTTTCATCTTTGTCTTATTCTTAATTTAAATTCAATTAAACTGAATATTGTGAAAAACTATAAAATTCAATTATTGAATGAATAAAATTAAAATGTCCTGAATTGAATCTGAATTGTTATCATAGAATTACATCCTTCGAGAAATTATGTATATAAAAATGAAATATGATTTTTCTTTTTGATTTTTTGTTTTTCCTTTTAAATAATTTAAACATGAAATCTAATAAAAGATACATTTCTAGAAATATATTATTATTAATAAAAATTGTTATTTATTATGAGAAAAAAATTTGTATATAAGTAAATGGAGATCAATGAGATTAATTAGATATTGAATTTGAAATATATATATTTTTTTTTATAATATGTGAATTTATCTTATTTATTTTAATAATTTCTTTAACATTTCATTTTTTAATATTTATTTATTTATTTATTTGTTTTGTTTTTTTTTTTTTTTCAAAATCTATTTTACTATTACAAACTTTTATTATTGTTGTTGTTATTTTTTTTTTCAACCATTACTGCAGTAAATATTTTAAATCTATTTTGCAACCACTTTTTAAAAAAAAAAAAAAGACTAGAACTTTGATGATTTATTTTCTTATCTAAAATTTTTTCAATATTTTTTTTTTCCATTTTGTTTGTTTTTTATTTAATAATTTCTTTTTTTAAATTTTAACTTCAAACTTTGATATACATAATATATTTTGAATTTTAATTACTATTATTTTTGTTTTCAATATGAAACTTGATATTTCTCGAAATAATAGAAACAACAAAAAGAAAAACATTAAAAGTGACATGAGATGTATGTTACATGAGATAAAGATGCATGTGATTGTTCTATGATAATGATGATTATTAACTACAAAATGACTATAAAAAAATGGTAAATAATATGTGACGAATATCAACAAAAAAAAAAATAATAAAATAAAATAAAATAAAGATAATAAAGACACTAATACTAAGTAACACTTTTTTTTTTAATAAAATAATTCTAAGAGCGCTTAAACTACATTTTTTTAATTATTATAATTTTTATATGATTATTTGATTTTTTTATTATTTATTTTTCAATTTTGAAGCAATTAGGTCAAATTGATTTTTTTTTTTTTTTGTCTAATATTTATTTTTATTTTCTAAATTTTTTTTTTATTATTATATTAAACTGTTAAATCTATCTCAAGCATACGGTATAGGTATTAATTATTCTTAATTATATTCTCTAAAGGTTACTTAACATATTATGCTTGTTATCATCACTCTTCATTATTATCAAGTTCGAAATAATCTCAAGAAATATTGGCATATTATTTTTATTCAGAAAACAAGAAAGAGATTGTAGCTGGATTTAAGTCGTATAGTAGCTAAGCTATGGCGGACACTATTAAAGATTCGAAAACAAGACTCTCTCAAAATTGATTTGTTCAAGTAAAATTCAAATTTAAAAACAATCAAACAAAATAAAAATGAAATTTTATTAATTGTATTGCGATTTCAAACTAAGCAAAAAATAGTATGCCAAAATTTTATGATAAATTGCATGAATTATAATTTTTATAATTTTCCCAATAAAATTTAATTCTTAATGAGAAAATCAAGTTTCATATATTTTTGTTTGTTGTTTTATCTTAACCATTTTCTCGTCATGTTCAAAAAATTAATTTTCTCTAATCTTCTAATATAGATAATTGCTATTATTTATATATTTTACATTTAAACTTTTTCTAAACTGTTTTATTTTAATCTTATTTTCAATACACTACAAATATGAAAAATTTTGAGAAATGATAAAAACAATTTTCTATTTTTTCTTAATAATTCCCCTTCTTTTTTCTTTTAGAAAAAAAAAACAAAAACCAAACAAACAAACGTTCATTTCATATCATTGGCATATTACGTTACATGTGTCATTATAAAAAAACGAAAGAAATCCAAACAAACAAATCGAATTAGAAGAAACACAGGCACAACACAACTAATTGTTAGGTATGTGTTTTCTTCTTCTTTCATATCCACACACATTTTGATATTATTTCTTTTACATTCTTCTCCTTCAGATATGCTGTTATGAAAAATTCATTAAAAAAATTCTAAACCATTTCTTTTTTTATACTTTAACAATTCGTTTCAGCTCTCAATGAATTCCCTTCAAATCGAAATGTTCGTTTACCAATTAATGTTTTTGGTTGTTCGATTGTTGGTGTTTTTTGATTTGGATTTTTAGAACGACGAATCAAAAATGTTCCTGTATTACAAGCTGAAATTTCAGTCTTTCGCTGTTGTTGTTGTTGAACTGTTGATTTTCGTTGATTATGTTTCTGATAATTTTGATCATCTTGTGTTGTTAAAGTTTCATCAACTGTACCAGTAGAACCACTATCAAATGTTGAACTTCTTGTTAATTTACTTTTATTATTGGCACCATTACTAACTGGAGGTTTTCCTGAAATTTTTTTGTTTGCTTGTACTGTCTGTTGTTGTCCTGTTTTTTTACAATCATCGGTTTTTTTCCAAATACCAGCAATTCGGCTACTTACACCAGTTGGTCGTATACTAACTGTATTAATACCGGTTGATGTTAAATTTGAATTACTTCTTGATGGTGGTGTGGTTGATGGAAGACCTGATCTAAGTGATGGTATAGATGGGGTTGTTCGTATGGAAGTGTTACTATTTGAACGTTGAGGTGGAGCAATTGTAATACTCGATTTACGAGTTATCATCATTGTTGTCTTCTTTTTTAATCCGGACTCAGAAGCTGTTGTTGTTGCTGTTGTACTAGTATTTGATCGCAATTTTGAAGTTGATGGTGTTACTGATGATTGTTTTGTTTGAGCTTTAGATTTCGTAGTATCTGTTGGCTTTTGAAGAGGTGTTCGTGTTTTAGATATATTAAGAGTCGTTGTCTTTATGGGTGATTTTGGTATAATTGAAGGTTTTCCATTGGCATTTCCTAATTTCATTGGAAGTTTTGAAGTTTTGGCAGGTGATGCTGGAAGTGAATTAACAATCGGCACTTCAGCATTTAATGGTTCATCTTTTACAAAAGTTCCTTGCCGTTCAAGAACAGCAGGAGTAGTTGATGTTATTCCTGTTATATTTTGTTTATTATTTGACGAAATTTCTTTAGGTTTAACCTCACCATTCAGATGTGTTTTATTAATCAAATTCTTTTCTGTCAAAACATTTTTATTGGTTGATGTATTTTTAAGACTAGACTTACCGAAATTTGGTTTTCCTGCAGCTGCTGAACTCAATTTATTAGTTAAATTCGATTTATTCACTAAAACATGAGTTTTTGTCACAATTGTTTGATTGCGTGGTATACCCTTAGCAGAAAATGTCTTTTTAAATTCAGGACTGACATTTTTTGTGGCAAGATTTGCACGATATATTGTATTTCCAATTTGTGATTTTGGTGATGTTGTTCTAGAACTACTATTGGAAAGAACAGATTTTCTATATGGTGAAACATAAGCTGGCTTTTTACGACCACGTACTGCTTTAACTGTTTCTGGTGGTGTCATACTATCTTCACTACAATTAATTTCTGTTCCAGAATCTTTATCATTTGGCTTTGTAATTTTTGGTTTTGTTTGTTGAGTAAATTTTTTCGAAGACATTCCTTTATCATCATTATTTTTATCATAAGTTTGATCACCAACACATGATTCCGTTTCAGAATTTTGATCACATTCCATACTATTGTAATCACTTTCAACAGTTGTTAATGCTGGTAGTGTTGTTGTTGTTATTGTGCGTTTTTCTTCTTCAAGTAATTTAGCTCTAATTAATGAATTTATTGTTGGTATTGCACTTGATGTCTGTTTCTTATCAATCGATTGTTGAAGAGGTTCTGGAGAATTTATAAATTTAAATTGTTTCGTTAATGCACGAATTGATGATAATTCTTCTGTGTCATCATCATTCGACGTTAAGCTTTCAGGTTCAATATTTTGTTGATGCGATGACATCTAAGACAAAGAAGAAAAAGCAAAACAAAATTATTGAAATTAATTAAATTTTTTTAAAAATGTTTCATCACATACCTTTGGGATTGAATCATCTTTATCTGCAACATTGTGATTGTATACAATTGTACGTGTTTTATAACGATCTGGATCAGTGCTTCTTCGTTTAACCGATCCTGACATATTTCCTCCACTCAAATCAGATGTTTTTCGTAAAACTGTTTCGTTATTATCATCATCGTTTTCCTCTTCATCTGTTTTTAAAAGATGCTGAATAAATGTTTGATCTTGAATTTGATTTATGTCATCATCGGTTGTTGCTTCATGTTCAATTTCAATTCTTATAATCTCATCGTCTTCTCCATATTCTAAATTTTGTTTATCATCAATTAAATTCCCAATATTTCTGTAATCTTCCTTTAGAACATAATCAGCAGCTATTGTGTATGTTTTATAACGATCTTTAATAATTCGTCGTTTTTGTTTTGGTGTTAATATTCTTTTGATACCAGGAATAGCTGCAATATTACTCATTTTTCTTTGTCCTTTTCTTGGTGTCGTTTCAGCTGAACTAAAATCAGATAATATTGTTGGAGTACCACGATTTGAATCATCATCATTTGGTAAAATTCCATCCATACAACTTTGTAGTGTCGTTGTATTATCGTCAACGTCACTAAAAGCTGTTTCATAATTTGTCGTATTTGTCGCTATTGACATTGTATTATGAATTCCAATACCACTTATACTTTGATTATCAACAATTTCTGATGTTATACTTTCAACACTAATCATCGAATCTAATAATTCATCCATTAATGATGGTGGTTTAATATTATCCAAATTACAACTTGAATTAACACTTTCTACACTTCCACTCATACCACCACCACCGTACATTAATTGTCCACATTGTCCAGTACCGCCATTATTACCAGCTAATGCTCTTCTTGCAACTAAACCTGCCGGAAGAGATTTTTTACGTAATCGTGAAAGTTGAGGACTATGGGGTGTTGTTGATGGTGGTAATGGTATATCGTAACAACCGGAAATACTTAAACTTTCCATTCCTGATGGTGGACGTATATTATCTAAATCTAAGCTTGTTGTACTATCAGACATTCTTTGCATTAATAAATCATTTGCTATTTTATGTGCCTCCATTGCAATTATTGTTGAATTTGTTATTGTTAATGATAAATCAAATGACATAGGTCCAGATGATGTGAATTGATGATTCAATGTTGGTATGATCTGTTGTTGAACTTCTCCACCAACTTTAAATTGAATACCACTACCGCTGCTGTTTGAATTTTGCAGAATTAAAGAATTCAAATTTTTATTACTACTTGATGTACTTCCATCACCGCCATCAGTTTCATCATTTACCAAAGTATCAGTTTCTGTTTCAAGAGAATTTGGTTGAGAATTATTTGGTTCAATAGAATCTGCTCTTTCTAAAATGAATGTGTCATGTGACATACTCTCATCATATTCATAATCATTAACATAATTTCGGATATTGCTATTATCGTAAAATACTCTTATTTCATTTGTGGGAGTCTTATCTACAAGAAGCTTATGGTTTTCTTCTTCTTTTAGATTACCATTAGTATGTGAGAGAATCACATCACTTATTGTAGTTTCATCATCATTTAATGATGCAATCATTGGAGCTGTAAGACTAACACTTGGAAATGATACATCATTTGGACAAGTATCTTCATTCCATGTATTATTTGAATTTGAATTACTTCCTTCTCCTCCTGTTCCTATTCCTTCTTCTTCTGATTTTCTATCAAATACTATTGCACTACTGTTATTACTATTATTATCAAAATCTTGTGAAGATAATGATAATTCTCCAAATTCTCCAATATTCGTTGTTGTAGCTGTTCGTAAATATTCAGCTGTTGATACTAATTCTTGTGTTAATCGTTCAACAGATTTTAACATTAAATCTGGATCTTTATGTTTATCATGAATAATCTTTTGTTGTTGTTGTGAATTACCACCACCTATAAATTCATCATTAACATCATCTTTCTCAATCAAAAATTCATTTGATACATCCATTTCAAATGATGACTCATTTACTGAATCGTCAATTGTATCAATATTACTTAATTTTAATGCTGGATATTCATTTGATTGATCTAACATGAATTCACCACAATCACCTGAATAATTCAAACTTTTTTGTGATGTTTCGAATAAATCAGACCCAGTTATGTTCTGTTGTTGTTGTTGTGCCCGTGTATTTCCAATTTGTTGATGAAGAGGATCGACCGCCATTGTGTGAAGATTGTGATTTTTTGGTACGGTGTTTATGCCTTCTGGTGGCTCTCTCATCTCTACGCCTGGAGCTGTGCTGGGGGCACTTTGAGATGTAATAGTTACCAGCTGATGTTGTTCCAACACAGCCACAGACGTAGCCTCCCCGTTTTTTGGAACGGTCGTAATAGAATTGTTCGCGGCCGTATTGATTGGTGCTGTGTTGGAGAATTGATGTTGTTGTCTTTGGTTTATTGGCTCCCAGGATGCTCCACCAGTTACTAAACGTTGACTGAAATCAGTTGGAGCTAAAATCTGTCGAACATGTTTTGTTGGCGGTTTAATTTGGGGAGAAACTTGTTGTTGTTGTTGTTGCTGCTGCTGCTGCTGCTGCTGTTGTTCAACACCACGAACAGATTTTGCAATACCGGTATTAATACATTCACGCAAAAGCTGCTCATCTTTACGTTCACGTTCCCTTTGTCTGTCTCTATCAACTTTCATAGGAGTTTTTGTATTAGCTGCTACTGCTGCTGCTGCTGTTATTGTTGTATGAGAGGAAGCAAATGTTGGTAATTGAGATCTTTTTGGTGAAACAACTTGTTTGTTCACTATTTGTGAATGATGTGTTGCTGCTACTGATGATGAAGATAATGGTGTCTGCCTTTCAGTTCTTTTTGACTGTTTATTCATTCCAGTACGAATACACTGCTCGAATAGTGATTTCGCTTGATAGTCATTCGAATCACTAGAATCCACTGAACTTAACGAATCATTTGCCTCATTAAGATTATGTATTCCTTTAGGTGGTTGATGAGGATCAGCGCGATGGTGATGATGATGTTTAGATCCTACTGATGTTGAACCTCCTGCTGCACTTTTGCTAGATGAATGACTTTTTATTGTTGCCTTATTACAACCAGCTGCAATCGCCTATTGAAAAATGAAATTATTGAAAATAAATGAAAAATAATTGATTTTCTAAAAGCTCTTACTTGACTTAATAAATTTGTATCATCTTCAGACTCAATAGAAATCGAACTCAAAGAATCTTCTACATTTTGTCTTCTTTCAGAATTTATGAATGATTCAGGTGGTCTTTTATTTTCTGAATCTCCTCCGTCAGATATTCTGAAAAAAAAAATTGCTTGTTTAATAAAAAAAAAAAAAAAAATCACAATTTTACCTTTTAATATTTGCAGGTCCGGCCACACCAGATTCAACTGTTAAATTTGAAAGTCCCGATATAACTGAAAAATTACAAGGACTATCCTCAACCACAAATTTACTCATTTCATCTCGAACTGGTAAGTAAGGTGGAAGACCACCTCTTCTTAACATTGCAATCGGATCTTTTACTGGAATAATTCTATTGTGTGACGATTCTTGTGATCGATCAACTTTGTGTTGTTTTGTTTTTTGCATTCCTTCACGTATACATTGTTCTAATAAATCTGAACCACCATCAGAAGTATTAGAACTTTCATCAGATAAATTAACATTTGCATTTGCGACGACAATTTCATTCTTGTTAATAGTAGAAGGCACTGAAAGTGCACTTAAATTTGAATTACTTCCAACTTTTGATAGAAGTGCTGGAGTATCTTCAGTATAGTATTGTTTGATTACATCTTCACCAATTGTAATTTCTTTGGCAGGAACATGTTCTGTTGTGGTACCATTTGTTTCAATAGCTGCAGAATTTTGAAGATTTGATGATGATTGTGAAGTAGGTAATTTAGAAGATGAACTTCCTTTATTCATTCCAATGTTAATACATGTAGCCAGAAGTATATCATCATTTGTTGATTCTTCCCCATCCGAGACAGCACAACTTCCTAATGTAACGTCTACTATCTTATTGTTTGAATTTGAAATGTTTTCATTTGATTTTGCTGTTGCTAATGAATCACCTGAAGGCATTAAAATATCTTCAGGTGTATCTTTGGGAGATTGATCTAAAATTACTAGCTCTTTGATAATAGTATCTGATGCAATTTTTGGTTCATCATCTAAGCTCAAATTACTTAAACTTGTAGCACAAGAGAATTGAGCTGGTGTATTTTCAACAAGAAAAGTATTTGTTTCATCTTCAAACACACTTCTAAGACGTTGAGATGATGATACTGCTCCAGTCGATGATAATCGTTGCGATGTAGAACTCAGACCACCAATACCACTACCACCACTTTGGAAAGGAAGAGCAGCAGTAGCACCACCACTACTGCTATTACGGCGAGGAGATTGAGGCATACTTTGAGTTGGAGAATCAGGAAGTTCTGAAGGTGATATAACACCACTTGCAAGTCGGCTAAAATCACTTACTACTGAACTTTTATCATCTGCTGTTATTGGTTCAGCACTTGCCAAAGAATCCATTGAACTACGGCGTGAAAACATTAATGGAGTTTCTTGAGCTGAGTTTATTGGAATTTTACTTGTACTTGGAATTATATTTTGACCACCGCCACCAGGAGTTGAAGATGATGAATTCTTTTGTTGTTCAGATCTTGGTGGTGGTGTACCTGGTTTTACATTTTCTATTGTATCACTTACTACAGGCTGTGATTCTATTTCAGTAATTGCCTTATGTTCAGGACTTGGTTCCTCTGTAAGAACTTCTGGTTTTACTTTAGAAACTGTATTATTACAATTTGGAGGAGATTCATCTAAACTACTAAGAGATTCATAACGACTAAAATATCCTGGAGTACCTTCTTCACAATAATTTACTGGTTTTTCTGGAGTATAAGTACCTGATGCATAATTTTGTGTACTTTCTGTTTTTAATGGCATTCGTTTTGTTGGTGGAATTATTTCCTCGGGCTTTGGATTACGCAAATCTGTTATTGATCCTGCATTTGATATTATGTAAGGTGTACCTTCAGTTTGATAGCATTTAACTGTGTCTTCAAGAATTAGAATTATTTCGTTCCCTCCACTGGCGGAAGCAGCTGTAACCTTTTCCTCTGCATCTGATTCAACTTGATTTTCAGCATATCGTAAACTGAAATCTGTTGGTTGATCTAAATCTGTTTCTTGATATTCTGATGCTACAGGATAATTTCGATTTCCAGAAGACTTTTGGCTTTTCTTTCTGGATGATGATGATGACGAAGGGGGCAATTGATCATTAATTTTTTGTGAAGCTGCTATGTTTTCATTGTTATACTTTGCACTGTAATCAATTGGTTGTTCAACTTGCTCAACATCATATTCTTGTTTAACTGCAAAATTATTTCGTACGTTAAATTTATCTTTGGAAGTTGTTTTTGGAACTGCTGTAAATGATTCATGTGTTGGTGGTGCTGAATGACCGCGACGTAATTTTTCATAAATAGAATCTGATTTTGCTGAAATAATCGAATCTCGACTTTCACTTTTTGAAACTACTGCAGATCGTGTTAAACGTGTACTTGTTACAGGATTTTTATTAGTATCAACACCATCATCTTCATTATTTGACACTTCGAACTCTTTTTCTTTTGGTGGTGTTACTACATCCAAATTATCGCATGTTTCTGCTAAATTTCGATTTAATTCTTGCTCTAATGCTCTCTGTTTTCGAGCATTTAATGTTGGAAGCTCTCTAAGACCCATTGCTTTTGCTATAGGATCCATATTGTTTTGATTAAAGGCACCAGGCCTAAAATTAAGTAAATTTTTTAATGCAGCACTGCTGCCTTCTGATATCATCTTATGTTTTGAATGAATTAATGATCTTAACATTGGTACAGCACCATTATCCCATAAATATTTTTGATCTTCAGGACAACGTGCTGATAAATTCCATAATGTACCGCACGCATTACTAACCACTGTTAAACTTTCAGACTTCAATTGTTGCAACAGGATACTTAGACAATTTCGTTGACGTAAAATCTTTCTATAATCTTCTCGTATAGCAATATGACTAGAAAGATTTCGTAAAATTCCTCCAGCATTTTCAATAATTTTTAATGTTTTACTTGGTCCTTCATATGTCAGCATATCGACTAGGAATGCTAAAGCACCTTCAACTGCACAAAATTCTGCTTTATTTGTACTGCAATGTGCTGATAAATTCCATAAAGCTGAAAGTATTGCTTTTAATGTATTTTCATTTTTATTCTTCATTGCTGCTTTTGCTAATGCCGTAACTGTTCCAATTTCATTTAGTACAGCTTTCATATTATTATCAGCACGCCATGATAAATTACGTAACACACTAGCTGTAACTTGTAATAAATCATCTGGTGCTGAATCTAACTGTGCAACAAGAGCTTCCATAAATTCTTTATTGGCACATAATAAAGCTTTATTATTACCATCACCAAATGTCAAATTTGTTAAAGCCATCAGTGCATATCTGCGCAACGAATTGCAACATTGATCTTCAGGTTTCGGTCCATGAACAGCATGGTCGAGGTGAACTAAACTTGCAATAGCCTGTAATGCACCTAACTGACACATAGCATGTCGATGTTCTTCATCAAAACTAACTTTCATTAAACTTGATATCGCTGCTAATGGATGGCGATCAGAATCATCAGCTATTGTTTCACCTCCGCTCATTAATAAAGTCTTAAGAAAATTACAATAATCCATAATTTGTTCAATCAATCGTAATACTTTTGCTTCTCTCCTACCAGCTTTATCATCTGGATGACAATGAACAACATTATGTAGTGCTGCTGCGGCACGTTTTCGTGCACCTTCATCACTATCTGAATGCATCATTTGCACTAACAATGGAATACATCCTGAACGTCTTAATGTTGCGCATGTTTCTGTTGTTCTTGATAATTCTAGAAATTTTTTTGACATCTCTACTGAATCATGAGAACCAAGCATTGATAATAATGAATAAACACATTCAACTTTTGGTCCTAAATTTGTGACATTCTCTGGTGGCATACTTGAATAATTAATTAAATTTTCGGATGGTCTTTCTACTGGCCAGGTACCACCACGGCATGATGATGATGATGATATACCAATTTCATTTTCAATAAATCTTGATAAAGTATAACTTGGTTCTTTTTTGATTTTTCTCATTAATTTTGATTCTCCATCTGATGAATGTTTTTTATCATATTTATTTGATGATATTTCAACAAATTCATGTTGTTGTTGTTGCCTTTCAAAATTTCTATCCAAACTTCGATGTTCTCTATCTTTTTCTAACATATAATCTGGTGGTATTGGATTTTCATCAAGAAAATGTTTTTTCTTTCTAGCTCCAGTTTGTTTTTGATTATGATTATGATTATTATTATTATTATTATTAATATTATTTTGTGAATATTGTTTTGGTGTTAATTCTCTTTTAGTAACACCACTTGCTGCTAATTCATAATCACTTATTTCACCATCTCTTTCATATTTTTTATCAAGTTTAACATTTTCACCAGGATATCCATCACCATTATTACAACTACCACCATTTGATGATAATGTTGGACTTAAAATTTTATTATTATGATTAACTGAATTAATATCTTCAAAACCAGGTGGAGGGACAGCATCATAATCTAAAAAATGAGGTTTTCTTGGAGGATCTGATATATCAATATCATCAATCTCATGATCAATACATAAATTATCTAAATCCTCACTGGAAGACGAATCTAAAGATGTTGCTGCTTCCATTTCAAAATGGATTACTTTTGAGAATGATGATAAATGATGATGATGATGATTTTGTTTTTTTTTTTAATTTTATGATGAGTTCAAAATGAAAAGTCTTTTAGTTTGTTCTGCAAAAAAATATTGAAGAAAAAAAAAACGATAAAATATATTTTTAATGTTTTTTTCTTTTTTTTTCAACGTTTCTTTTTTTTTTTATTAGTTTGAGTATTTTGTTTTGTTTTATTACAAATAACTAATGGAAAGAAATTTTCAAATTTGTATATAAAAAAAAAGTATTGTGTATACATAACGACACACTAACCTCTTCATACAATTTATAAATGAAACTAATGTACATACAAATGTATTACAAAAAAAAAAAAAAAAAGAAATATGTTTGTTTGTATATAATTAGCCATTAATGTTAAAACTGTATAAAACGCATGCTCTATTAAATTTGAAATAAATTATGATTATAGAAGAAAGAAAGAAGAAAAAAGTGCAGAAATGTAAAAAAAATGCAAAGAAAATTACATTATTTTTCTAACTTTTTCATTTTTAAAATTTTAAATAAAAAAACAACATGTTTTTTCAACGAGAAAAAATTGAACACATTATACTAAGTATTTATTTAGTTTTTTAATAGAATTATAATAAAAAAATGTTTAAGTAACTTTTTCATTTTCTTTAAACAAAAAATAAAATTTAAAAACAATAAAAAAAACAATGACAACATTATACTATACATTTTTGTATCGGCAATAATATGTTAGCTTTTTTAAGCTTTTATTACAATTTTATTTTAGTTTTACAAAAAATTCAACGTATGTAGGTGGGAACAATTATATTTTAATATCCACTATAGTACTTAAAAATTAACTCGATGGATTTTAAATTGATATTTATCTAATTTCTCTGTATTTTGTTGTTATTTATTTTTTAAAATTTATTTTTTTTTTTTTTTCCTCTTTTTTGTGTTTTTAGTGTAACACATAATTTATAGTTTCACGTACTAGGATTTCAGTTTTAAATTGAAGGTCTTCAAACAAAAATAAATAAATAAAGAAAGAAACATCTAAAGAAATATTACATTTTTGAAAAACATGAAATCAAACTACATTATATTAAAGTTAAGGGCTTGGATATATCTGTATGTTTTAAAATACTCGATATATTTTTTTAAAAATAACCACAAAAAACTATTAAGTATGTCAAAGTCACGTTATTTTGATATCAAAATTTCAATTTTT
Organism: Bombylius discolor; assembly: GCA_939192795.1. Classification (NCBI taxonomy): domain Eukaryota; kingdom Metazoa; phylum Arthropoda; class Insecta; order Diptera; family Bombyliidae; genus Bombylius; species Bombylius discolor. Next base: position 10,770,155 of record OW584241.1, on the reverse strand, counting down.
TTTTTTTTATGAAACACTTGTCTTTAAATCTTAAATTTAAAAAAAAAAAAAACCAAGGAAAAAATCGCTAAAATAATTGATAAATATTATTTGTGACTTTTATGTGATTAAATCTTTTTTTTTTCTCACAAAAACCATGCATGGAAATTATTATAAATTTTAAATCTAAACCAGATCTAATTGATCAATTTCAAAAAGCATTCTTAATATTAATTTTATTTTTCAACAATTACGGTTTGGAATAAATATTTCTTCAAATATTTACAACAATTTTATTTTAGTGTCTTTTTAAATGATATATGAAGGTACTTGTATTTACTTTTAACATAAAACAGACCTTACTGTTAATATACTTTTTAATATTCTTGTATTCATTTACAAACAATCTAAATAAACCTCAAAATTTATTTAAAACTTAAAAAATACTCGAGAAAAAAAAACAACACATTTACTTCAAGGTACATATAACTAAACATATATAATTTGACATTATATCTAAAGACTTTAACTTCAAGGAAGTGTGTAAAATAACATTATTATGAATTTTAAAAAAGATTCACATAATGAATTTAGTTCAGGGTGTCGTTTTTAACATTTATAATTAATACTCCTATATAGAAATATATAAAAATATATGTGTACACTTTAAAACAAAAATAATCTATATTAATGCTGTTTGTATCTAAAAATAGAAGAAAAATTATTATATTTTTCCTATATCACATATGTAAGATAACTATGTATGAATATGAAAATACAAAACCCGGAGAAAAAAAAATACCAAAACTACATATATAAATTACATCTCACTTTATATACATAATATATAAAATAATTTTTTTATGCGCGTAACGCACAAATATGCTTACAATATGACTACACACTGCTTTTAATATGTTACATATAAAATTAGTATAGTATAATTTATGTTTCAATTTCATTTAAAAAAAAAAAATTAAAATAATAATAATAACGCAAAATAGTTTATTTAAAAAAAAAATAAAATAAAAACAATAAATAAATAAATAAATAAAATTTAGAAAAAAATTATTAAAATTCTAAAATTCGAATTATTGAAATATTTTTAACGATAATTTCTGATTTATTTGTTTAGAAATTTATTAAAAACAAATTTTAAAAAATTGCAAAAATAAACAAAAATAAAATTCAAAATGTATCCAATATGGTAAATTTATCTATTAAAGTTTCCCCTTTTTTTTTTGTTCTTAAACATATTTGTTTTTATTTTCTTAATATTTTAATTGATATTCAACAAATGTATAAAACTTTATAAAACAAATTGATTAAGTACTTTGATGAGTCAGATTTCTTGAATGCGTATTGTCAACAATAGCAAAAAGAAATAAAAAAGTCTGCTTATGTTGATTAAAAAATTTCATCTTCAATCTTTAAATTGAATCTATAGTTGGTCTTAGTAAGTATGTAGTATATAAGTATAAGGAAAAGTAAATGAATGAGTAGCTATAGCATGGCTAGTTTAATAATATTATTAATGAATAAATAAAATTAAAAGTTATCCGTTATATAAAAGATATTATTACTATATTTTTATATATACGAAATTTTTTTATAAATGTATACAAATAAAGTACTTTGCACTCTTCATCATTTCATGTATAATATAAATTGTCGGGCATAATATTTTTCAATTTTGCAATATAAATTATACAAAAAAAAAAAAAAATCTACATACATATATAGATATTTATATGTGTATCTATAATAAAAACAATGTGTATGATATATGTATATACATACATAGAATATTCTAATATAAACAACAAGTGTGGCTCTAAGAAAGGAGTTATACATAACTCGCATGTATGGAATATAGAAGAGGCGTCACAATGAAATTTTGAGATATATTAGTCTTATACATTCTTTTTCAAAAATGTTTTTTACTTTTTAGTAGATATTCTGACTAAGGAACTTCCTTCATAATGAAGAATTCTTTTCTTTTTTCTATTTCTTTATTATTAATAAATTTTTTTCTTTCTTATTATAATTTTTTTTAATGTCTTTTATTGATACGCGAATAGCATTATAAACCATACAGTAGAATGGAATGAAAAGATACTTTTTTTTTATACAGCTATGATTTTAGTTAATATAGACTTATATGTCTAGTATACCCGAAGAATTACTTATTCATTAAAGTTGAATCTTTTTTTAAGTATTATTTCATGTGTTATCTATTTTTACAAATAAAAATTTTCATTTAAGAATCAAAAAAAAAAGACAAGAGTTAATCATGACAGTAAGCGTAAATTTTTTTTTATCAAATGAATCATTTTTAATGATAAAATTTTAAGAGATAAAACTGAAAAATTATTTCATAAAAATCAATTATGATTTACAACATAGTAAGTTAAATTCTTGCTTAAATTAAAATTATTTTTAATATATGTATCTGTTAAAGCGCAGAGTTTCTTAATAATTTCAAATTCTTTTCACATCTTATGGGGTTTTTTTTATTTAAAGAGTATAAGAAAACAAATAGAAAAAATTATACTTTTACAAAGCTAAGAATTGTTTTATAAAATTTGTAACAACAGTAGACTTTTTTTTAAAGTGTAAAATATGACATACATATGATTTTTTATTTTTTTTTTTTTCAAATAACGGGCAGCACAGGTTTAATTTCTAGAAAAAGTTGAATGATAAAAAGTTTATCTTTTATTGATTTTTTTTTTCAGAACCAATCTCTAAAAACATTTTTGACATTAAATAGATGACTATCCGTAAAACCTACAGTCCAAACACCTACATTATTTTCAATGTTATTGAAAATTCTAAAATTATTTAGATTTTATTTTTTTTTTTTTTTTCAAATACAATGCTGATTTTTTTTCAACATTTTTAAATTTTTCATCTCTTTTCCTTCATCAACAAAAGATTTCAATTGATACAAAATTTGAATAGATTAGATATGCAAAAAATATAACGGAAATCATAAATTGTTCTATCGTTTAACAAAGACAATTTAAATAAACGAAATTCAATACACTAGAATTTAATTTTTGCAAAACAGTTAAAATAACTTAAAAGCCCAATTAAAATTAATACAATTCAAATTGTTTTATACACATTTTTTTAACTGAAATTGAAATTAAAAAATCATACCTTTAAGCCGGTTTTTTGTTAGTAGTAAAATAAAAATCAATAAAAAATCACTTTTGCTACCACTTGAAAAATTAAATACAATTTTAAGAGCACGTGCAATACTGATACTCAAAAATGAAATGCTAATCAGTTTTCAGAAATGCAATAAAAATTGTAATTGCATATAATGATATAAAATTTCTTCATAACTACATACATATGTATGTACATATATACCATTTTAAAAATATATAGGTAACATTATTTTTTTTTTAAATGGAAGTATGTAGGTACATCATATAAGGCATATCGTATTACAATTCTGCGCCAAGACCATTTAAAACCATATCCACTATGCTTATTACAGTTGTGATTTGACCTTCAAATAAATTAATATTGTGATGACAAAGTGCATTAAAAAAGCGACTAAAGAATTTAAATTATTAACTCTATTGTTCAATTTGGTAAAAGATGTGCGTAATTAATGTTTTTTTTATTTCGTTAAATAGGGGACATTTCAATATTATTAAGTAGAACATTTGTTACAATTACTTAATAATAACCCCATTATAAATATTATTGTGTGTAAATAATTAACAAAATATTGTAAATAGTTGAACAGATAATTCAATTGAATTTTTGGTACAAATTAAGGATGATAAAGAATAAGGGAAATTTTCATTATAAATCTCCCCTAAAAATGTCCTTGTTCTGTTCTGTAATTTGCCATTTTTTTTATTGATTTTTTTTTCTATATTTCTGCATACAAAATATCTAAAAATTTTAAAATTACCTTTCTTATAGTTACATTTAAAGAATACTTTAGAAAATTTGAATAAGAATTATAATAAAATCATTTTTTAATTTGTAAAAAAGATTAAACCTTAAAGAAATAAAAGTAAAAAAAAAGAATTTATTAAATGTCTGCCACAATCTTCTTCATTTTACACAGATTGAATACCCAAAAGCAAATAGTAATGTTACGATATATGCAAATTTTTTAATTTTTAAATAGAATATAATTAAAAAATAATTAACCTTAACATTTTTTATGTTGTATTAAACTTTTAAAACTTGTAAAAACTTTAAAACACTTTTACTACACAATTGACAACTAAAAATCATCCTTCCACCCAATACAAATGATAAATGAAAACTGAAAAGAAAAGAACCATCACACCAAGGGTTACCAGATTGGCATATTAACAATGCCGAAATTGGCCTATTTTAGTTTCTGTTTTTCCTATAAAAATTTATCATTTTAAAATATTTTTTGGTAAAATAATAATTATTAAATTCAAAATACAAAAATTACTAACCTAGTCAAAGTAGGTGAATTAAGAAAATTTAAAATTCACATTATTCCTTAATTTTTCAAATGAAAATTACATTACTATAACGCTAAAATTAAAAGAAAAAACCCCCAATAGTGTGTAACATGGTGGGACCCATATTGAAAAGAAATCTTAACAAATTTTGACAAAATTTAATTTACCTGTATTTATTAAAAAATTATTTATCTAATTTAAAAAATATATATTGTGCTAATATTTTGAAATAATTTCAAATAATGACAACCCTGAATCAACATTTAAATACCACTGTTGCCAATTTAATGTTTTCCATCAATGAACGAAATTTTATTTTAGTAGATGTGAGTGAGTGACCACCTAGTTAGTTCGTATTTACCCACTTTCACTTAGTTTGAATTCACGATTTTTTGGAGATTTTTTAGTGAGAAATATATTATTAAATTATTATAAAGTGCCGCTAATTACTTTTTTAATTACTGTGTTATATATTTAAATAAAAAAACGTAAATTTTTCTATCAGTGACTAACTAGTGACTTATGTAGTCGTTCCTGTTTCTAGTGAGATAAGCTGTCATTTAGTAAGTCTAGAAAAATCGAACTGGCAACAAAAATAGGGGATCGTTATCTATCAATAAATTTCAGGTGTTTATTATTTGGTAGGTAAGGACTTTGTTATTTTTTATTATTATTGAAAAATTTAATCCATTATTTTAAATTTTAGAAAATAAATTAAATTTAGCAAGTGACGTTGTTAAAGAGGAAAACATAAAAAATGGCTCATTATAAAGGTGCTGCAAGTGAGGCTGGAAGAGCCATGCAATTAATGAAAAAACGTGAAATTGCTCAACAAGAGATTGAATTTCGTAAAAAGAAAATTGAAGAAGATTTAAAATTATCAAATATTGAAAATAAATTTGCAAGCCATTATGATGCTGTTGAACAACAATTAAAAACCTCCACAATAGGTCTTGTAACGTTGGATGAAATGAAAGCTAAACAAGAAGATATTGTTAGAGAACGTGAAAAAAAATTGGCACAAAAAAAAGAAGAAAAAGATCGAGAAAAATTAAGAGCTTTGGAAGCAAAACAAGCTGAAAAGAATCGACAGCGTAAACAAATTCAATCACTTTCTTTCACTTTAGATGAAGATGAAGATAATGAAGAGAATGATGATGATGATGATGATGAGGATGAAGATAAAGATAGTGACAAAGAAGAAAAAAAGGAAACCAAAAAATGGATGACTGAAATTGAAGAACCCGTTAAGAAAAAATTGAGAAAAAATCCTGATGTTGATACATCATTTTTACCTGATAGAGAACGTGAAGAACGTGAGAATCGTTTACGTGAAGAACTTCGACAAGAATGGGTTAAACAACAGGCTACATTAAAAGATCAAGAAATTACAATAACATTCAGTTATTGGGATGGATCTGGACATCGAAGATGTGTTACTATGAAAAAGGGTAATTCCATTTATCAATTTCTTCAGAAATGCTTAGAAAGTCTTCGAAAAGAATTCAATGAATTAAAAACAGTTATGGCTGATCAATTAATGTATGTTAAAGAAGATTTAATTTTACCACATCATTATACATTTTATGATTTTATTGTAACAAAAGCAAGAGGTAAAAGTGGACCATTATTTCAATTTGATGTACATGATGATATTAGAATGATAAGTGATGCAACTATTGAAAAAGAAGAATCACATGCAGGAAAAGTATTGTTAAGATCATGGTATGAAAGAAATAAACATATTTTTCCTGCTAGCAGATGGGAACCATATGATCCAACTAAAACTTATGATAAATATACAATTAAGGATAAAAATAAGCGAACGTAAATAATATTGTAATATAATTTAATAAAAATTTATTTCTAGGTAATTTCGTTTATCTTTTATTTTATTGACTAGAAACTAGGAATCGAAGAGTAACTATTAATGCCCTCAATCTTATGTGGTTTAACAAATTTTTATTTACAAAATCTAAATACATAATTAAATATATTTAAATATAACATCTTTCTTATCAGGAATCGTTTGTAATTCTAATGTTATAGGACATTGTAACCAATAAGAAAGTAATTCTTCACAATAACCTGCAAAAGGAAAAAAAAAATGTGTTACGTACATATGTGAAATAATAAATACATAGGGAAGAAAAAATCAATTTACCAATTAAGAAATACATTTTTCTAGCAGTTATTCCTTGTCGTATTATTGCAGCAATTCGTATGTGATTATGTTGTCTTTTTATAATTACTTCTGAACAAATTAATGAATGCCATGTACCAGTCATGAATTTTCTAATAAAAATATCTTCAATAGCTGTTTCTGAAGAACGTAGACCACCTACCATAGTAGCTATATTTTTTTTTTTTAAGAAAAGAAAATTCATTAAATAGGTAAACTCGAAATATAAACATAACAGTGAGGAGTATTTATTCTATATCACAACAGACATTTCACAAAAAAGATGTATTAAAAATTAATTTTCATTAAAAAGATAATTACATGTATTCCATGAATTCCATGATTTTCTATGAGCAATATAATGTGGTGGATTGGCCATTTCATAGGTGAGAGGACGATCTCGTTTTGGTGTAACTCGGTAACGACCTGACTGGACCCTCATATTTACTGCTGATGTTTGAATCCATCTTTGAAGGGATATGTTTTTGACAACAGGAAGAATCTGAAGAGAAATTTATTGATTTTAAAACAAATTGTCCATAATTTATTTATTTGAATTTTAATTAATTACTTTTGAAGATATCGAATTCATCTTTTGAAAAACAAAACTCGTTCTTTTTTTACTTATTGGTTAGAATAGAAGCACTAAACAGTGCTGTCAGGTAATTTTTAGTTGCACTACAGCAAACTGTAGTACCTATATGTATGTAGATCTGAAAGAATTTTATAATTTATCTTATAATTCCTGAACAGTACATTCTAGATCTTCTATGTCTTCGCCAAAAGTTTAGAAAATCGTTCATATTTTTTTGTAGGCATAACAAAATAATTGTACTTTATATTATACAGAAGTTATTAAGCTTCAAGTTTTATTTTTGTTGTAGATCTGGTCACTTCTCTTAATTTTCGTCTTTAATTCCTGAACGATTCTTTATACACCTTTCATGTCTTGGCAAGAAATTAAGAAAAGCCTTTAAATTTTCTTATGAGTATAGCAAAAATTCTGTATGTTATACCGTTCAGAAGTTATGCAGATTAAAACTATACTCAAATATGGTCCTTAAGAAAAACTCAATTTTTTACCAAAATAAAAGATTAATTTCTACACAAATTGGTTTTTTATTATTAAAATTGTGTGTTTTAAACGAATTTAAAGAAAATTATAAGTTATTTTGAAAAAAATTTCATTTCACGAATAATCGACTTCAAAATGGGGTCTATTTTATAATCCTATATGGCGTCTTGAAAGAATTCGAATACAAAAACCAAAAAACACATTTTTCATGGAAATTTGTTGAGAAAAACATGAAAATACAGTTGGAAAATATTTAGAAATATTCTTAATATTTTTTGTATGTTGTTTTTATGTTTATTTCAAGAAAAATATTGAAAAAAAATCGAAAATTTATAAAATTGTTAAATATCCCTAATTGGTATTTTTGTTAGAGTGAAAACCGCAGTATACTAACATCACTAAGATTATTTTTTTTTTTTAAACTGGAGCTCACTTCATTTTTAATTATTGAACTAAAACACTTTGGCCCTAGGATTGTTCCAGCCTAAATACATTAGTTGTAAAAACTGTTTTTCTCTCCTGGTGTTAATGTTCATTTGTTAAAATTGATACAATTTTTTTTCAATTGGTACTACGAAAATCATTTCAACTTTACGAATGGTATTCACTCTTCTAATTATAAACTTTTCAATTAAGATAAGATTACTTCCACGACACATTTTTGTTCATATGTACAAACTGAATTTTAATTTCGTTACTGTTGGGTACATGTATTTTAGGCATTTTGAAGAAAACCTTTGAACCTGTTTAGTTTCGTTGGAATAACAGTTAATGTAATTTGGCGGAATGATATACAAAAATTTGGAAAAGTCATTTTTCGGGGATAAATGAAGGGAAATATTGTAAATATGTTATATAAAGGAATTTTAATTGAAAAATTAAATATACAGTTTAATTGTAAAATATTGTTCAAGAAACTTTTAATTAAGTTTAATTAGATACTATAATAGAATTAACGGGTAGCAAATAAGGCCACAAAAAGGAAGTTTTTTTAGAAGGCAATTGGGGAAATATTATGCATGAAGTGCTTGTTGAAGAATACCTACAACACTGGTTCAAATTTATTGATCAGCTGATTTTAATCACTCAAGTAGCCAAATAATTTAAACTTCAAAACAAACATTGTTTTTGATTTTGTCATTTTTCTAATATTTGATTTTATTTTTGTAATTTTTGATTCTTGTGTTTACAAAATTAAGTAAAATGAGTGAAGAATCACCAACATCCAAGTCAAATGACGATAAACCAAATTTAACTGAAAAACAGCAGAATTTAACCGAACAGGCTTATGATGAATTTTGTGGGTACGTTTAAAATATATAATTAATTTATTAATTTTATATAATCAATTTTAAATCACAAAATTTTATATATTTATTAATTACCTTTTCACGTATTTTAAATTTAAACTTAAGTCGAATTTTATTAATAAATCCTGACTACTCTATACTTTTTTGTTCATATATTTTTCTCCTTAATAATGAGCTTCAGATATCTTTTTATCTTTGTTATTATGTTTCAGAAAACGTTACAGTCAATGTTTACAAACACTTTCAAAATTAGAGGAATTATCAGGTAACAAGGATAACAAAATTATTTATAATAAAGCTTTAGTAGAATTTTATAATTCCGATTTGAAAGATTACAAAACTTTTTTAAAATTTTTAAATGAAGAAATTGATCATGTAAGTATTAGTTATTTTTTTTATAATAAGAACAAAAAATAATTTTTATTTTTTCATTCTGACTACTACTCTCCCTTTTTTGTTTTCAGTTTGATCAAAATAAAGATGATTCCAAGAATAATTCAAAAAATATATCATTTTTACAATTTAATAAAGCAATCATACTTTATCATTTAAATAAACCTTACAGTGCATTACAAATCTTAACATCAATTTTAGAAAAATTAGATGAAATTGATGAAATGATATCACATAAAGCTGGAATATTATTTTTAAATCTTTTAATTGAAACAAGACAATTAAAAAAAGCATATAAATTTTTAAAAAAATTTGAAAAATTCATTGGATTTAGTTGTGTAACTGATTCAACATTATTATCACCATCAACATCAGTTACAGATGAAGGAAATAAAGGAAATAATTTAGAATCATTAAACGATTCTCAAAAAATTGATGGTTTTAAAAGAAATTTTAAATTAATATCTTATTTAACAAATATTATTAATCATAATAATGTTGCAATACCAAATGATACGGTAAGATATCGCTTACCCTTTTCATTCAAAATATTTTAAGAGTTTTATATTTTCTTATAATTTCTAGGATATTGAATTTTCATTTTTGAAAGCTTTTCAATTTTATGTTGGAAAAGATTTTCAAATGGCTGCAAAACAATTTTCAATAAAATTTCCAACAGAAGCATTTTCAATTGAGTATGATTTTTATTTTTTTATTTAAATAATAAATTTAAAAAAAATTAAAATATGTTTGTATATTTTCTTAAATGTAGAACTCATGGTATGGATCCAGATACTTGTATAGCAAATAATATGGGTGTTATACATTTAAGAGTACGACATTATGCAATTGCAGCAAATTTTTTTCAACATGCAATCCATTTTGATAACAAAGCAATAGAAAAAATATTAACTATAGAACCACAACCATTATATTTATTAAATATAACAAAAAGACCAGAAATTTATTATAATTTAGGTGTAGCTATGTTACATTTACAAAGACCATATGATGCATTTGAATGTTTTATGTTACCATTACATATTTATTCAGATAATCCAAGAATATGGTTACGTATTGCTGAAGCATGTATACAAGTATATGAAATGCAAAATAGAGATAAAGAATGTAAAGGTGTAATTGCATCTGTTATTGGTTCTGGATTGCATAGAAAGTATTTATTACAACCAACATCTCTAGTAAAAGTTTCGTAAGTGATTTTCTCACAGATAATTTTTTGTTTTTCAAATGTTAAAAATATATTTTACTTTTCTAATTTATTTAGCAATGAAACTTCATCAGATCCAGCACCAACTTTAGAATTTGCTGTTGTCTGTTTACGAAATGCTGCAGTATTTACAGAAAAATTTAAAGATCAATTAAAACAACAACAAAATGTAAAAACAGATGGAGAAGATGATGATTGGAAAAATGTACAAGATTCAAATTTTTGTAATCCATCAATGCCAATTTCATTAGAGTCTCTTGAAAGATTACTAGCAAATATATATGCTTCTTATAGTTTTGTATCAATTCGTTTAGGTGATTATATTGTTGGTTTAGAATACGCTCACAGGCTATTAAAAATGGAAAATCTATCAGATGCAAACATGTATGTTATTTGAAGAAATTATACATATTTTCAATTATTTGTATATAATTATTCCTATGTTGTTTTTTTTTTCCAGAATGTTAGGTCATTTATATTGTGCAGAAGCTTTAATTAATTTGAATAAATTAAATGAAGCACGAAGTTATTTAGAAAGAAAATTTATAACAAATTCAAATCCACATGATTTTGAAACAAAAGACTGGCAAATAAATTCTTTAGAAGCTGCACAAGCTGTATTAAAATATAATTTAATTGTAACATTAGTTTTACAAGGTGAATTTGGTGTAGCTAAAGCATTATTAATTTCATGTAATCATCCTGTAGTAGCTGTGAAATGTAAAGCATTAAAAATGTTTATTGATTTAGCTGAAGATAATTCCGTAGTGGATAATAATGTTAAATTAAAAACACAACGTTTCTAGAGATGAAGAAAATGAACTGTAAATGTTATTGTAAAAAATAAATAAATAAAAATACATTACAATTGTTTTTTTAATAAAATTTTGAAGATTCTTGTTTTTTTTTTTTCTTTGTATAAAAATTTAATCTGTGGAATGAGTGTCGGAATTTAACGGTGTCGGGAAAATTTTAAAATTAATAAGGGAAATTTTAAAGTTTCACAAAGTATTAATTTATTTTTACGTATCTTTTGAAAATAGGGTCAAATTTCACATTCATATACCAAATTTACTTTAAATTAACAATTTTAGTCTACAGTTCCATAACCCTTGTTTGTAGAAAATTTTAGACCATCACCATGTACAAATAGTGCTGTAATATTGAAACTTATTTCTCCCTAGGAAATTTTGAAATTAATTAAATAAATACTGACGGGAGACATTTTAGAATTTTATAAAGAATTTGTTGTTTTTTTAAATGATTTTTTCATATTTTATACGTGAAAAAGAGATTAAAAATAACTTGAAAAAATTTTTAATATTATTTCACATTTTATTGAATAAATTTATATGGAAAATTGATTTTTCTGATTTGTGATTTCCTTCAAGACGCTGTAATGGATTACGAAATATACCCCATTTTAAAACTGGAAATTTATGAACCAAAAAAAAAATTTTTAAAGTTACGAACAAATTATTTTAAATTCGTTTGAAATATATAATTTTGCATATAAAAATTAAATTAGTTCAGAAATTATTTTACAATGCTGCTTGAAAAATTATATTTTATTGGGGATTGTTTTTGAATAAGGCGACACCGCCATCTATTTTCTGAAACACAAAACTTTTCCAAATAATTTGATGATAATTTCATATTTCCGTATTTGCAATTTGTTTAGCACATTAAAGATTGTTAAGAATGAAACTGATATTTTCTAAATATTGAAAAATATAGTTGTATTTTTTCCAATAATTTAATTCCAATTCTTCTTTAAAATATCATCGTATTTCGTATCCCTTATTTTGGGGGAGGGTTCAGAAAATTCTACATTTTAAGGAATCAATCATCTTCTCGAAATTTCATGCAGCTAGTTAATATTTCCGACACACTGAGTCGCTTTGCATCCGGGTCGGGAAGACATCATGGCGATTTAACTCGATCGACGGAATGACGGAATGATTTTTCTTTTAAAAAAAGAGTTAATTGGTGTATTTAAAAGATTCAGTTTGTTACATTTAAGTTGAATAAATAGTTATAAACTTACGGAATATAAAGTAATTCGTGTTTAAAAACGCTTTTAAAATAAATTTGAAGATTATAGATGAGAAAAAAAGGTGAAGAAAATTTTTCCCTTGTGGTTGTGTGAGTGAAGGAAAAAGAAAAAAAGAAAAATTTGGAATTTTTTTTTTGGGAAAAATTTCGATGATATAAAATATAGTAAAATTAATTGGAAATATTTGAAAAAAAGAAAGAAAAGAGGAAAAATTTTAAACATAAAGAATTTAAAAAATGAATAATGAGGAATCAGATAAAAAAACCGACCTAAGTGTGAGTGATATAGGTTCAAGTCCGAATACGTCTTCATTAGCAGTAGCTACAGGAACTACGACAGTAACTACGGCAACATCTACAAAGAATTCGCGGAATAGTGTTGGTGTCGGTAATTGCAATAGGAATAGTAGTGGTAATAATAATAATAGTAATATTAGTAGTAGTGGTAATTCGTCTGGTGGTAGTAGTAGTAGTAATGCAAATGGCAAAAATATGTCGACAGCAAAGTCGATAGCTGCTTCTTCGAATTTCTCTTCGTCATCATCAAATTCAAATAATAATAATAATAATAATAGTAATAATTTGAAAAATTCCACAACAAAATCAACATCTGGAACAACAGCAACTGGAAATTTATCATCAATATTTGTAGATGCTGTTACAGCAATTCAGCAATCTCAACAGCAACAGCAGCAATCACCATCATCTTCATCAAATATAATTCCTCAACAAATTTCAACTTCAATAGCAGGGACATTAACAACAACAGCAACTCCAGCAAATAATAATAATTCAGTTCCATCATCATTATCAACATCAATTAATGTTGCTGCACAAATTCAAGCTGCGGAAAATTTTGTCAATTATTGCAGCAAATTGGCTAGTAATACATCGAGTCCAACAAAATCGGACACGGATACATTTTCAGAATTGCAGCCCCGTGTCACCGATTTGTCTGAATCAGATGAGGAATCTGTCTCGGAGGTAATGAAAAAAAAAAAAAAAAAAATAATGTTTCACAATCCCAAGTATCGTATATTGTTCACTCTTTCTTTCATTTCTTTACACAAAAACTATTTTTATGTTATTCTAGAAAAAAAACTGAAAAATTTCATTCGCATAATTATATATATTTTTTCTTGCTTAATCTGAAAAAAAAAATGCTTTTTTTTTAAGTATATAACTTTGTATATTGGTTAGTATGTAATAGGTATCTTGGAAATTTTAAAAAGAAAAGAAAAAACATTTTGATGAGAAAATTGAATTCTTAGAAATAAGGTGTATTTCATCAGAAGAAGAAAAAAAAAATTTTTTTTTCAAAGTAAACGAAAAAAGAGAAGAATGGAATGGAAAAGCGAAAAAAAAGTGGAAAGAAAAATTTGGTGTAAAAGTGTAAAATAGGTAGATATGTATATATTAATTTTCTTGTATTATTTTACAAATGACGATTGAAAAATGACGGTCGGTATAATATTATAATAAGTAGTACTTTGGTGTGCAATGGCTGATCGCATTTGGACAGACAGAAAAATATATGTATAAGATATATGTATATACATACATAAGACCTATATGTATATTATCATTCGCATATAATCGCATCATATTCGCATTTTTAGTAGAGGTACCACCAAATCAATTCTAAAAAACTTAACATACCAACATATGAGCATAAATATATATATATACATAACTATTTTCGATGATGATGATTTTCAGCAATTTAGTTCATATATGTATATATTCGAATATAAAAATTGATATGTTGCAGGTGTATATGTTCTCAGTTTAGTTTTTTTTCTTTCTTTACTTTTCATATATATTTTTTTAATTTTACATTTTCTTTTTATTTTACAAAAAAAAAAATTTCATATGCTTTTTGGATAGGACAATAGGAGCTGCATTTTTCGTGTTTTCAAAGTATAAAACCGAAGGATGATTAAGTCTTTAAGTATAAAAAAAAAGTGAAACAAAAACTTTAAGGATTAGTACACTATATGAAAACATAATATCATAAGTATCCTTATATTTCTCCAACAAAAAAAAAAAAAAAAAAATGAAAAGGAAAGGAAAAAAAAAAATAACTTTTTTGCACATGCTTTCAAAGAAACTTTGTGTTTTTTTTCTTTTACTTAAAAAAAAAAAAACTAAAAATCATTCTATCAAAAGATTTTTATCATCATTTTTTTTTCTTTTTTGTTTTTTTTATATTTTTTTTTTTTATTTTTCCAACAAACAAAGAAAATTTTTAAATTAGAATTACAAAAAAGAAAAATGAAATTATTTTACAATCAAATGGGAAACATTAGAAAAGAAAATAATAAGTGAAATAATAAAAAAAAAATTATTAAACAAGAAAAAAAAAATCCTTGAAATAACAAATTTAGTATGATGACTTTTGGCTAGCCTAAAAGTTATATACTAGAAGTACCTATATTTCTTATTTATTTTTTGTTTTTTCACTTTGAATAATATATTTCCCACGATAGTGAATCGATCTAAAATGTATAAGACTTCATGAACATACATTTTATAATAGGGTAAAGTATCTGATAAATGGTACTATATTGTTAGTACATTTATAGCAGAATAGTAAAATAATAATTCTAATTAATTCTGTAAATTTTTCGAATTTACTCACATTTTATATATCAAAATTTATTCTTTTTCCGGATGTTTAATATACATATACATATAGGTACACACACATTTATTTGGATTTTTTCTTCTTTGTTTTTACATAAATTTTTGTTAATTGAGAATATTGATTGATTAAAACATTGTAGTGTTTTACTATTTTTATAGTTAGATTTATGTAGATTTTTGAATGAACAAAAATTGAAATTATTTATAATTGTTGATTGGTTTCTTTTACCTTTTTATTTGAATATATACCTACCTATGGTACATACATACATACATGTAAGTATGTACATAATGTGTATATTCTTGTAAAGGGAGAGGCTACTGATACATAATATTTTTTATATACTATACCTACATATAGATTTTTTAAATTCTGATATTTTTAGAAAAATCACATTTTTAGAGTGAAAATGTTTGATGAATTGTGAATGTATATACCTATTTATGCATCATTAATAACCTTTATACCTACGTAGAATTGCAATTATAAATTAATGTAATTCATATCGACTGCACACGGAAAACTCTATCTACATAATTCATATTGATTGGATAATTATAAAGGATAAAAACAAATTCTACAGAATATTTTATAACAGAAAAGACAAAAAAAAGTACCTACACCCTAAAAAATTTTTATTTAAAAAATTTGTTTTTCTCCGAAATGTCAAAGTAATAAAATCAGTTAAAGGGAATCAATAATTGTAGATTATACCTTAAATTATAATTTCAACGGTCAATCCGATACAGTGGAAGTGACTGAACTTAATTTTTAATAGTGTCGGTATAGTCGGTAGTCATCGATAATACCTACTATATTTTTTTTTTTGTGCTCCATCTCCAATCTCCATACAACATTATATTATATATTATTGTGAAATGAATAAAATAATACCACATATGTATATAACTATTTAAAGTGTGCAATATATATTATATATAGATAGGTGTAGTATATATGTATGTAATATCTAAAATAAAAATTAAAAAGAAAAATAAAATGGAAGGAAAAAAAAATAGATAGTAGATAGTTGTATACGTGAATCTGGCGCTGAATAAATATATATGTTGTATATAATGTATATATATATAAATGTATCTAAATATGTATAAAATATGTTTTTCTGAACAAAAAAGAAGAAAGAAAATTGTACAACACAAAAACAACAACACACTATTACAAGATTGTATTTGTTATATTAAAGCGCAGAGTTTTTCTGAAGGTAGCACAATATTATAACAGCAGTCAAACATATACATATCAACATAGCATACAGAATTATAGAGAGTACACACAACAGTACACATATTTGTTTTTTTTTTTTTATAAGCAACCACACAGCTATTTAGTTACTCGTATAAAATATTTTTATTCATGATATTATTTTATATTCCTAAACCAAAATCATCCAACTCTACGAATGAGCTTATTTTATGACGTTCTTGTCGCTGCTGCTGTTATTATTGCTGCTTCTGCTGTTGCCTGCCTGCTGTACTTTCAAGTTTTCATTATTTTTTTTTTTTTTTGAAAAACTTATTTTTTTATTTAAAAATTTTCACGTACATTTCTTAGAAAGAGAATAATATAGGTATTAAATAAAATGAAAAGGTCATATATTTTTTTTAGGTCTTTTGAGTTTTTTTTTTTTTAGTAGGTATTTTCTTTTATTAGGAAAAAATAAATTAAAAACAAAATCAAAACTATCTAACTGTTCGACTTCTTAGATAGTTAATAATAATACATAATAGATACCTATGTACATACATACTACAGTTTAGTAGTTATCTGATATCATTAAATAAAAATAATAATAATAATAAAACAGGAAAGAAAAAGAATGTAATTAGGGTCATGAGTAGGTTTTTGGAATACTCTAACTTTTATGCAGCTTTCATGACTTTTTTTAAAAAAAAATAAAAATAAAGAAAATTTAATAATTTTTGATAAATTATTTATGAACATTTTATTTATTTTTTTTAAAGTAGGTAGGCTCCAACATTGTTACAGAAAATACATTTTGTTATTTTTCTTTTTAAATTTATTACAGAATACAATTCTACTTTTTTTTAAAAAATTTTTTTACATTTTAAATATATTTTCTTTACTTAAGAAAATGTTTAAAATAACAAACAAAATTTACATTTAGTAGGTATTTTCTTTTTTTTTTTTTTTCTTCTTCCTCGAATCGAATTTAATTAAAATAATCCAAATATAGGTACTATATATCCAAAATACTGAAGTATTAAATTTATACATTTTTATTTATACAGACGTAAGCAAGTTATTCATAATGAAGTACTTGTTTTTTTATTTATTTATTTATTTTTTTAAAACGTTCATCAATTTTTCATTATGCTGTTTTGAACACCACGATTTACATGTACATATTATGTACCCATATAGAAATGTATGTATGTAAATGCATAATATTCCAAAGTCACTTTTCATTACTTATCATATCTTTTATATTATTTTTTTTTTCCTTTATGTTTTCTTTTTTAAATTTTCATTTTATAATTTTACTTAGTTTTATGTATAACGTACATATACATACATATCTACCTATATATTTTTTAATTTTCAATTTTTATATTTTGCTTTTTCGCTATCACATTTTATTATTCACATTTTTTTTTTATTTTTCAATTTCAAATAAGTATAAATTGTTGATTTAAAAAATGAATAAAAAAAGAGTACTTGAACATATGTATTTATTTATATATGTAAGTACATACATATTTGTGTTTAATCACGTGTAGTGTAAAAACTATTAGAAATTTTTTTTTTTAGGTAATTATTGCGTTTTACTTCTCTTAATCTATATTTTCTTTCAATTAATGAAAAAAATTTCAATTTTTATAGACGGGAACTACATACATATGTATATATGTATAAATACCCTACATATACCTATTTATACCTAAATATATATTGTACATACATACATATGTTATCAGCTAATATTTATTTGAATTATATTATTTAAAGTTCGAATTATGGAATTCAAAACATAGTACCAATTTTTTTTATAACTTGTAAACTTTTTTTTTATTGTTTTCAACTTTCATTCTTAATATTTAGTTTTAAAAATTTTGTTCCGAAAAAAAAAAATAATAAAACAAAATCTAAAGCTTTAAATCAATCTATACTTTTCATATTTTCAAAAATATTCGATAGTTATTTTCTCTCATCACCGATTAAATCTTTCATAAAAATTATCAAATTAAACCTATAATTTATTTATCAAACGAAAATTAAATATGTATCAGAAATTCGATTTAATGTAGACTGAAATGATTCATGTTTAAAATATTTAAAATTATTTATCAATTAAATAAAAATTATACAAAAATTTCTTCATTAGAGATTTATACCTGAAAACTTTCTATTTTTTTGTTATTGTTTTTGTTTTTATTCATATTTTTAAATATCAAACAAAACAACAACAACAAAAAAACATTTTATTATGAATTTTTTTTAAAATTCTAATAGACCTAGTTTCTTTATTACGTCAAAAAAACTTGTTGAAAGCTTGGAAATTCACGCCCTTGTACATTTTAATGGAATTTTATAAAATGTTTTGTATTTTATTTCAATTTTTTATGTTAAATAGTATATCAACATTTTAAATGAATGATTCATAAAAAGAAGGAAAAAAAATTAAAATTAATTGGTAATTGATAAGTAAAATGGTCATAGTTTCTTGTATGTATATGTGGATTTTTTTTTTTCATTTTAAAAGTCGCCTCTATTCTGAGGGAAAAAAAAAGCAGATTTCAATAAAATTCTATAAAAGTATCTAGACATATGATTATTTTTTCCTATTGGAAATTGTTGTTAAAAGTAGGAAATTAAAATTTTGAGAATTTTTTGCAAATATTTTATTGTAAAGATGTTTTCCATTACTAATAAAAAGTATGAAATACCTTGCGCAATTTAATTATTCGTTGAACATGATATATTTCTTTTGAAGTGTGTTTAGTAAAAATGTCATTAAAAAACATGAAGTTACTGTTAAATTTAAATTCCGAAGAAACTTTCATATTGGTGAATTTTGTATAAATAACAATAATATTTGTAAATTTAAAAAACAAAAAATAAAAAAAAAAATAAATGTTACAAAATATTCATCAGAAATTTAACATGAAATGTGAAAAAAAAGAGAAGAAAAAACTACTAGTTAATATTTAAAAAAAAAAAAATCTAAGACGTCGTTGAGATAAGAAAAATTAAATAATTAAAATTTAACTTAGACGACACATCACAGTAAATGAATATACTCGTCGTACATGGAATTTAGGCATCTTGTTTTTGAAACGTAATTTAAAAATAAAATTATCTTGTTTTAGCAGGAAACTTATCTGAAAAAAAAAAATAATAATAACTTTTATTGAAAAGAAAAAAAAATATTTCCTTAATAATGAAAAAGGTAGGTTATAAGTAAAATAATTTATTTTTTCTTAAAAAAAAAGAAGAAAAAAAGAAAATTGAAAGTATTCATATGACAAAGTAAAAAACTACAAAATTAATCTTGAATCGATAATTTAAAAAACACACACTTTTAAACATACAATATGCGGTTACTTATATTAGTTTTTCACTATCGAATTTTTTTTTAAAATTTTTTTTTCTTTAATATTATATTGATATGTATGTAATCATTACTTTTTATTTTTTTCTATTGACATTCATTCTTCTTTTTCTTTTTTATTTTTTTTTATTTTTTGTTAAGTCAGTCGTAAAAATAGAAATCAAAACGTTTTTGAACTTCAAAAAATTTTAAAAATTAAAATAAGTAACTATCGAAAAAATGTATAGTTATGCATATGTGGTAAAATCTAAAACTAAATGTACCTATAATATAAAAAAATATATGATAATATGGTGTTGGTCGATTTGTATAATGTCGTGTACATAACATATATTAGTTACAAAAAAAATTATTAAGAAAAAATAAATAGCTGTATATTTGTAATAAATGTATAGATTTAGTTAATTATTTTTGTTCGTTAAAATATGAAAATTATACATGTATATATTTTTTTTTGAGGATGACTTCTAAATGTACGTGTGTATACAAGGTTAATATTAATATATAATATATATATTGATCATATATAAATTATAAATTTTTATATTGTATCATATTTTCACTGGAACTACTCTCTAGTATTAATTTTTTATTTTTGAGTATGTATTATTTCTTGTCCACTTTTTTTTTTTTCTAAATCAATTATGAAATGTACGCATAAGTGGATTTATTCTTATCAATGAAAAATTTTTTTTTTTTAACTAACTACAACTAAATAATATGAAATGAACATATATAGCTGAGATAAAATAATATGTTACTAAAGCAGAACAAAAAAAAAAAATTGGTTATCTAGAGGGCTAGTTGGTCAGCTTTTTAGTAGATGCTTTTCGTATTATAAATTATGTGCATCCGCCTGGTTAGATCACACAGAACAAAACATAATGATTGTTATAGCAGTCTTTGTACTTGAAATTATTGTCACACTTTACTTAATTTTATATAAAATAATTTTGTGTCAATAGAATATAATCTAATTTTTAATTATATACCAGTTATTTGAATTTTTTTTGTATTAGTTATTGTAAAGATTATGTTAATTTTTATTTTTATTTGTTTGTTTTTTTTCTACACAATTTATAATAATAATTCTAATTTAATTTTTATTTAATCTAAAAAAAGAAAAATAATTGATTAAAAAATATCGATTTCTATTTGAGAATAATTTTAAACGTACTAACGTATTTAATTGAAATAAAAATCTGTACCTTTGTAATTTTAACAAATTTAAATTATCACTTAAGTATGCCACATTGTGCATTATGATATAACAAATTGATTCAAATGAATTCAAATTCCCACCTCAAAACAAAATTAAAAATAAAAACTTAAAAAAAAACAAAGAAAATACGACGAACATGGTTTACTAATTGACATTTTTTTTTTTTTTTGGAATTTTTTTTTCTCTCATTTATAGATCCTTTTGGCATGCTTGTGTCTAAGGCCAGATCTTCTGGTAAGTTCGCGAACGATGCAAAATAAAAAATATAAAAAAACAAACAAATTAACTACCGTTTTTGAAATATGAAAATTGAACTAAAAGCGGAAAAAAAAAAGTTTTTTTTTTTTGTTTGGCTGTTGCTTTTTTTTTTTTTTTGAAAACATATATATATTTTTTTTATTTATTTATTTTTATTGTTTTTTTTAATATCGTTTTCAATTTATTTTTCTTAAAATTAATTAAAAATTTTGCTATATTATTAACAATAAATTAATATTTCAAAGGAGATATTTTTTCTTCTTATGTGTGCTAAAATAAAACCTTGTAGTTGCATCGTGCTTCGATTAAAAACATTGGAAATAAAAAACAATAAAGTAAAAATTAAAAATAAAAAGAAAACACACTCTGAAAAAGAACACGAAAACACATAGTAATTTTAAAAAACTAATAAATTTCTAAAAGAGTAAATTAAAAAAAAAAAACATTATTTATTCATGTTTCAAAATAAAAAAACGAAAACAAATACATTTTACGTATATCAGATACGAGGAAAACATATTTTTAATAAAAAATTTAAAAGAAAATTTGCTAACAACATTTAATCGAATACACCATAAAAAGGATATTTTAAACTTGTTAATACTTAACTTTTTTGAGACTGCCTTAGACATGTTTTACTTTGATTATTTTTTTTATTGAAAATTTAATATACGTACTTTTATTGTTTTGATTTTGGGTTTTTTTTCTGAATAACTTTTATTTTTTTATTTTTTGAATTAAGTGTTTATTTTCCTTTAATAACAAATTAATAAAATATCAAGGAAATTCAATAGAAATTTTTTTTTTAAATTTTAATTTTCTTGTTTTGAGGGGAAAAAAAAGGATGCTTTAACAGGGATTATTATATATGTATTCTGTATGAAAAAGAAGTTTACTTCTGATGAAAAACATTTACATATACATATAAACATTAAAGAATATTAGTAAATACAAAAAACGTTCAGGATAATAATTTTTATTTATATGTAATTTTAAAATACATAATTATATTTTTCCTTGATATAAATTAACAATTTTTTATTTGTGTTTGAAAAAAAAAAGAAAGAAAAAATGCAAAATATAATTTTCAATATGAGTAGAAGAAGGATTTGTTAAATTTTATGTGTTTATTATAAATTTATTTTTTCTTAACAGGATGAAATTCCAGATTCTGCATCAGAAAGCTGTGTAATGATGTAGATGGAAATGATGATGAAGATGACGAGATGATGAAGATGAAGATGAAAGACGATGAAATTAGAGTCCTAATGATGTGGTGGTAATTTTCTTTTAGATGCAACTACTGAACAAAGTAGAAAATTGTCAGCATTATTTGAAGCAGCAGGTATGTTTTACATTAATTATTATTAAACGAAGAAGAAGAATAAGAAAATGATGAAAAACATTTTTATGTAATCTATATTAAAATAAAAAAAATATTTTTTTTTTTAAATAGCAAATGAAAAAGCTCCTGTTTTAAGACATGCAACCCTTGCTATAGATGAAGCAACACAAGCATTAAGCAAAATGAGATGTGCTAGTAGTCCTAGAGATAAAACGTAAATATCAAATATAATTACATATTTTTTCTTTAATATTATTCAATATTTTTTAATTTGTAGATAAGAAATGAAAATCTCAAATTTTAAATTTTCTATTAAACTATGTATTTTTCTTTAGAATATTTTCGCGTACTCTAATTGCGGCATGTACAGATAATGATGTTAATACTGTTCGACGATTACTTGGAAAGGTAATATTTCTGTAAATGAATCAACAGATGACGTTGAATCTCTTCTTTCAATGGCCTGTTCAGCTGGATATTATGAACTTGCACAAGTATGCTTATATTTATATTTTACAATTTAAGTATATAAAATATTTATTATTAATATTTTAGGTCTTACTTGCAATGTCCGCTGCACAAGTTGAAGATAAAGGTCAAAAAGGACTGTACACCATTAATGGAGGCTGCCTCAGCTGGGCATCTAGACATAACGAACTTTTGCTTAGTCACAAAGCTGATGTGAATGCTCAATGTGCAACAGGAAATACACCATTAATGTTTGCATGTGCTGGAGGACACGTAGAAGTTGTTAAAGAACTATTAAAGGCTGGAGCGAATGTTGAAGATCAAAATGAAAATGGTCATACACCTTTAATGGAAGCAGCTTCTGCAGGACATGTTGAAGTTGCAAAGGTAAAGAATCGTACATATCTTGTATGCCAAATTGAACTTTTCTTTTCTTCACTTGAAATTTGAAAAGAAGGTATTTTTAAAATTTTTTGAAAAGATCAATTTGTCACTGGAGTATAGTATAAAATTAATTTTAACTTGAAGTTTCTAAATTGAGTATATACATATACTCAAATTCTATATGATTAAATCCGAGAATAAGAGGTTGAGTCCGTTAGTTGAGTTCCTTATAAAACTTGTGAATTCCTTTTGGATTTCGCCAATGAAATAGTTTGATCTTATCTGATAGAATTAAATTAGTATTTAAGAAACCAACACATAAATTTATTTAAAAAAAAAAAAATTAAAATTAAAATTTGTTGTGGCTACACACAGGTCTTATTAGAACATGGAGCTGGAATTAATACACATTCGAATGAATTTAAAGAAAGCGCGCTCACACTTGCCTGTTACAAAGGTCATTTAAATATGGTACGTTTCTTGTTACAAGCTGGAGCTGATCAAGAGCATAAAACAGATGAAATGCATACGGCCTTAATGGAAGCTTCAATGGATGGACATGTTGAAGTAGCAAGACTTCTTTTAGATTCTGGAGCTCAAGTAAATATGCCAACCGATTCATTTGAATCACCATTAACACTTGCAGCTTGTGGTGGACATGTTGAATTAGCGACTTTGTTAATTGAACGTGGGGCTAATATTGAAGAAGTAAACGATGAAGGTTATACACCATTAATGGAAGCAGCACGTGAAGGACATGAAGATATGGTTGCATTATTACTATCAAAAGGAGCTAATATAAATGCAACAACAGAGGAGACACAAGAAACTGCATTAACACTTGCCTGTTGTGGTGGATTTACTGAGGTTGCAGAGTTCCTAATTAAACAAGGCGCCGATTTGGAATTAGGTGCTTCCACACCATTAATGGAGGCTGCTCAAGAAGGTCATACAGATTTAGTTCGATTTTTACTTGAGAATGGAGCAAATGTTCATGCTCAAACACAAACTGGTGATACTGCATTAACACATGCTTGTGAAAACGGTCATACTGATGCTGCCGAAGTTTTACTTTATTATGGAGCTGAATTAGAACATGAATCAGAAGGTGGTCGTACACCATTAATGAAAGCATGTCGTGCTGGTCATATTTGTACTGTGAAATTTCTTATAAGTAAAGGAGCTGATGTCAATAAGCAAACAACTAGTAATGATCATACAGCACTTTCTTTAGCTTGCGCTGGAGGTCATCAAGCTGTAGTTGAATTATTATTAAAAAGTGGCGCTGATCCATTTCATAAGCTTAAAGATAATAGTACTATGTTAATTGAAGCAGCAAAAGGTGGTCATATTCGTGTTGTTGAGACATTATTTAAATATCCGCATTATATTCTGAATAATAATTGCGAAACAACAACTACCCAAACAACAATAGCAGCAAATAATAATAATGCAGTATTGAACGGAAATAACAATAATAACAATAATGGACAACAACAACAGCAGCAACAACAAGTTCAATTACAGCCAATTAATTTACAACAACAAAAGCAATTACAACAACAATTGCAACAGCTTGCTGCACCACCAGGTCTACATGAAGTTCCTGAAGCAGTTCGTGTATCAAATCAACAATTATTCCATCAACAACAATTTCAAGCAATGGATTACCTTGATGAGCAAATGATTGCAAATACAGCTGCCGCCGCAGCAGTTGCTGCTGAAGGATTTGCAATTCAAGATCCAAATTCTCGCAATATACAACAACAACAACAACAACAACATCAGCAACAACAACAACAGCAACAGCAGCAAAATGATGCAATATTTGCTAAAATGCGTTTATTTCAACTGCAGGCCGGTTTTGAAGATGGATTCACTCACGGATTAGCTAGAGCAGCAGCAGCACAACCAGGTGTTGTAAATCAAATTATTAATCAAACAACAACAACATCTAACAATAATACCAATAATCAACAAACAGCAACTAACCTTCAAACTAATTTAATATCGAACAATAATAATATAAATAACGCCAATCAACAACAGAATACATCCAATAGCGCTACTAATAATAAACAAAAAAGTTTACTTCGTAAAAATCGTCAACCACCAGCTCCATTTGAATTAAATTTAACCAGTTCTGAAGCTCAACAGGTTCGATCACAACCATTGGGTGAAGATGATACAGTCGTACAATATTTACCAACTAATATGATTCCATCACCATCGTCAGCTGATGATCAACAACAGCGAAGAAAAATAATTGAAGAGTTCCAGAAAGTAAGTTACTTTTCTTTGTTTTTTTTATTTTTTATATAGAGAAAAATGAAAATTTAAGTAAGAATTAATATTTTGAATAAAAAAATATCAATGTCTTATTACAGAAGGCCAATATTCAATTAGTTTGTGACGGAAGTGGTGGTCCACCAGCAACTTTATTACCATCAGCTTATGTTGATATTACTACTGCTTCTGCACAAGGTAAAGACAAAAAATTTTGTCAAATTCGTAATTATTTAAATTTAAAAATAAAAATGAAACTAGTTTATGAAAATGTAAATTAGAATACATATATATTGCAGACGGCATGAATTTCTCAGCTTCTAATGGGACAGCACCCTTGATGGGACAAGTTCCAGCGGGAGCTGCCATGCAGTCAGCAACACTTGCCACCTTAGTATCAGGCAAGTTAATTATAATAAATTAAAATATATTTGATTTTATATAAATATAAAAAAGTACCTACGATAGTTTTCAAAAGGATTACATAAGTAGTTTTTTTTTAAAGTAAAATATGAAGCAATTTATAAATTATTCGAGCTATTTTCTTTATTAAATTTTGCTACGTGCATACGTAAACTTAAAAGTTAAAAATCTCTCAAATCAATTTTAGAAAATAATTTATACAGAAAAAATGCATTTGATCTGAAACTTATTTACATATATTCTTAAAAATAAAAATTTAAATAATTAATTAATAATTTAAACTAAATAATTATTCATAGGTGCTAAAGCTGTAGAAGGTAATAATTCTTTCCTTCTTACAACAACATCCCTGCCAACTTTACAAACATCGACAGCATCCATTTCAAATACAATAGCAACAACTACAGCAACTGGCCAACCACAACAAATACAATTACAAGTTTTTTCAAAAATACAAGCATCAACAAATACAACTGCAACTTATACTACAGCCGCGGCAGCACCAACTATTACATCAGGTTCTGCAATAACAACATCAACTCAAATTACGACACCATCAGAAGTTTCTCAAAGTACTGCAATCAGTGATCGTCCTAAAGTAAAACCGGTATCAAAGAAAGATGCCAAGAATTTAAGGAAAGCTGCAACTGTTCTTCAACAAAATCAAATGGTATCAATCTACAATAGCTTGGTAATTTATTATACATATATATATTTATTATATACATCACAAATAACTACAATCTTTTGTTTCTACTTTTTTTGTTTTCGTTCATAATTTATGTAAAAATTTAGCCTTTGTTATTAACTACTGAACAAGGTTATCAATCACAACAACTACCACAACAAAATATGGGAAATAATGTTCCTGTTGTCGGACAACAAATCCAAGTTGGTTCTTTGCAACAAACAAATTCTCTTCAACAACAGCAACAGCAACAACATCAGGCTTTACAACTAGCATCAAACACTCAAGCCGCAGCTTTATTCCAACAAGCAAGGTTAGTGTATAGAAAAATTTTTTTATATTAAATTATGATTTTCAAAAACAAAAATCTATCTTTAGTGAAATGAATACATCATCTATGAATGCATCTGGAACTTCATCAAATTCTGATTCTGGAAGTAATTCATCATCTGCAGCATCTTCATCATCATCGGCCTCGACTGATCAAGAATCGGAACAAATGAATAAATCATCGGTAGCTCTTAATACTCAATTAAATCGTAAAATGCTACAAATGGTAGCACAAATTCCTCCAAATCATCCAATACAAAAATTAGCTCAACGTCTAATTGTCGATCAACCGCCGAAATCACCAACTGAAGCACCACCGGTTACTAGCACTAGTGGTAGTAGTGGTAGTGGTAGTGAAAGTGGAGACGACGATGACGAAAAGACACCAGATGATGACGACGATGATGATGATGATGATGATGATGATGAAGATGATGATGATGATTCATCATCGTCACCAACGACAACGATGAAAAGTACGAATTTCAAATTTGTCCATCAATCAGACTTGAATAGTTTCACATTAGCTAATCACGTTTTATCTACTACGGAAACAGATACTGATTTTGTTGATATATCACGTGCATTACGTGAAGCTGTTCATGATTTTCGTCCTGATTTAAATGCATCAGAAATTGTTCAAGTATTGCAACCGATTTCTAATTTAATACCTTCAGCAACCGCACATAAATCAGGTTCAATTAATAATATTGGCCAACAGTTTACTATTCAACAAGCAAAAACTCAACATAATCAAGGTAATACATAAAATAGAGAACATAATTTTGAAAAAAGTCGTTTTATAAATATTCTACATAAATTACTCAAAAATTATTTAAAATGTAAAATGGAATACCTAACAAAAGAACATTTAATTGCATTATAGGGACATTTGTAAATCAGCAAGATGATCATTTCCGTATGTATCCAGTTGATAGTGTTGATGATGAATCAATTGGAGACTGTGGAATATATCCAGCTCTTGGTGATACTTTAGATACATTCGCTTCTGAAGATGATGGAACACGTGATCAAATTTGTAGCTATGAACTCGGTTTGGGTGATTGTATGGAAGAATTCTTCAACGTTTTTCAAGGTGTTAATGATCCAGCGTTCCAGGTAAGAAAAAAAATCAAATACATATTATTTTTTTTGTCTTCAAACTAATTTTTAATTTATTACTTATATATTTAAAGGAATTAACAACGAATCTTAATTGCTCTGAATTTGCTGAATTTGGCATAAATACATTCTGTAAGACACGTTGGGCTGGACAATGGGTTCCGCCACAACAAACTCAAGACATATTGAATCATCATCATCAGGCAGCAGCCGCAGCAGCAGCAGTTGCAGCTTCAGCCGGTGCATCTAATTTATGTATAACAACAACAACAGCAACGTCTGATGATCAAAGTGTTCTAGAACAAAGACAAGCAGCACAGGCAGCAGCTGCTGCAGCAGCAAATCAAATTTTAATTGATCACCAATTGCAACAGCAATTACAACATAGATTGTCTGTAGAGGAAATGCAAATTTATAATCAACTTCAGGTGATTTATAATTTTTTTCCCTCTTGTTTCTGTCTGAGCTGATTTGTTTTTATTAGCAATTGGCCTCGCTAATGGTTTCTTTGAATCTCATTTTCCTTAATTTTTTTTTTTACAGAATCAGCATCAACAAACAACATTGTCATTGATACCAATTGCCGCAGATGATCAACAACAACCGCCAAATATTGGAATTCAAGCACTGCCAAATCAAACGGGTATGCAATCTCAACAATACCAACTCCAACATCAAAATCTAACAAATACTTCAAATAATAATTCACCAAATATTTCACCGTCTTTATTACAAACAGCATCTACAACAATTCAACAATCTCAACAAATATTATCTGTGCAACAGCAACAACAGCAACAAGCTCAACATCAACAACAAATTTTATCTGCTGCTGCTGGTGATCCTCAACAGCAAACAAAATTTGTTTTTAACGTAGATTCTGCTGACAAACCTTCCCAATCACTACAATTGCTATTTCAATTACCTCCAGTTCAACAAGGACAGCAACAACCAGCTGCTGCCATTATAACTGCTCAACAGCAGCAACAACAGCAGCAACAGCAGCAACAACAACAACAAACTGTATCACAGGCTATAACTCAAACTCATCAAACTGCCGTTAATTGTCAACAACAAGCAATTCAAACTAATCAAATTAATCAATCAAATCAGAGCTTGCAACAGCACTCTGTAATTGCTAGACAAGCTTTGCAACAATGTATTCAACATTCTCAGCAGCAGCAGCAGCAGCAACAACAACAACAACAACAACAACAACAACAACAACAACAACAACAACAGCAGCAGCAACAACAACAACAACAACAACAACAAATTGGTTCGCAATGCTCAACGGTCATAACAAATTCATTCAAGAAAACAACAGCTACTCAGACTCAACAACCACCTGGAGGTATAGTTTCTTCCATTCCAACAGGTGTAGCTGGTAACCAATTTTGTGCCTCGATTCCAAATACAGTTAATGATGGTAGTGGCGGTGATAATATAATAACGCAACAACAAACTACTGGAGGTGCGACTGGTAAAACTGGCGCTGCGAAAAAATCTCTTGATAAAGCATCTAGAAAGGAGAGAAATCGTTATACTTTAATGAGGCAAACACCAGCTGGTAGCCAAGGTAAAATTTTGCTTCTCTTAAGAAATATCTATTTTTAAATCTTTTAAATATCTGAAGAATTACAGTTGGTGAATACATTTTTTTCCATTTTAATATTTACAGCTAATACAGCAACTCAACAATACCAAGCACAAGGTACTACAGCTCCTGATAAAACCATTGATGTTGATTCAGAAACGGATTCCAATCATGATACAGCATTGACACTTGCCTGTGCTGGCGGGCATGAAGAGCTAGTTGAATTGCTAATAAATCGTGGTGCTAACATTGAACATCGCGATAAAAAAGGTTTTACACCATTAATATTAGCAGCAACTGCCGGTCATGAAAAAGTTGTTGATATTTTGTTAAAACATGGCGCTGAATTAGAAGCGCAATCAGAAAGAACTAAAGATACACCATTGTCATTGGCTTGTTCTGGTGGACGTTATGAAGTTGTTGAGCTCTTGTTAAGTGTTGGTGCTAATAAAGAACATCGAAATGTCTCAGATTATACACCATTGAGTTTAGCAGCAAGTGGTGGTTATGTGAATATAATAAAGCTACTATTAAGTCATGGAGCTGAAATAAATTCACGTACTGGAAGTAAACTTGGTATATCACCATTAATGTTAGCTGCTATGAATGGACATACAGCTGCTGTTAAACTTCTATTGGATATGGGCTCTGATATTAATGCTCAGATTGAGACGAATCGAAACACTGCTTTGACCCTTGCATGCTTTCAAGGACGTCATGAAGTGGTGAGTCTATTATTAGATCGTAAGGCAAATGTTGAACATCGTGCAAAAACTGGACTAACACCGCTCATGGAAGCAGCTTCTGGTGGTTACATTGAGGTAAAAAAAAATTATCCGTATAATATTTTTAAGAAGTAGTATTAAATTTTCTAGTTCATAAATTTAAAAAGTTCTTAGAGATCTACTTTGTAAAACTTGTTCGATCGAACAATTTTATAGATTATTTTTAAATTCATTGAATGAGTTCCTTTGATAGATTACTATGGAAATTTAAGGCTAAGATTACTTTGTTTTTATAAAAAAAAAAATAAATAATCCTTCGAGCAAATTTGACATAATAAACAAAAAATAAATTTATATAATTTTTTCAACTTCAGGTTGGCCGTGTTCTCCTTGATAAAGGAGCAGATGTAAATGCTGCTCCCGTTCCTACATCTCGTGATACAGCACTAACTATAGCGGCTGATAAAGGTCATTTGAAATTTGTTGAGTTATTATTATCACGTGGTGCTGCAGTTGAAGTGAAAAATAAGAAAGGTAATTCACCATTGTGGTTAGCAGCACATGGAGGACATTTAGCCGTTGTTGAAGTATTAAATGCTCATGGCGCTGATATAGATTCGCAAGATAATCGACGTGTATCATGTTTAATGGCAGCATTTCGTAAAGGACATACAAAAGTTGTTAAATGGATGGTACAGCATGTAACACAATTTCCTTCTGATCAAGAAATGACACGATTCATTAGTACAATAAGTGATAAAGAATTACTTGAAAAATGTTATGATTGTGTGAAAATTATAAGGGCTGCAAAAGAAGCACAAGCAGTTAAAGCTAATAAAAATGCATCAATATTGCTCGAAGAATTAGATATGGAGAGGAATAGGGAAGAGAGTAGACGTGCAGCAGCTGCTCGTAGACGTGAACGTAAAAAGAAAAAGAAACTTGAAAAGAAAGAAGAGAAAAGGAAATTGTTAGAAAGTACTAATAATAGTTCTGCTGCATCGAATACAACTGAACAGCAGAATGCTGCAGAAGCAGCTGCAGCTGAAGAAAAAGAATCTGAAAAAGAAAATGACAGTGACAAAGAAGAAATGAATAATGAATTAAATCAAAATCAAGATCGGGAAGAAGGTGATTCTGGTATTGATCAAGGATCGTGTTCCAGTGCCGATTTAAAAGCTGGTAATGTGCAAGCTGAAAAGAATGCAAATAAAAATAAAAATAAAAAGAAGAAAAATAATGAAAATAAAAACACAAATAATAATAATAGTTCAAGCAACAGAGGTTCAAATAGTCCTTTGCCGTCTCAATCTCATAATCAATTAGATGAACAACAACAGCCACAACAACGTGAACGTATTAATGCAAACACAAAGAAAAAAGATGAATTAAATAATAATAATAATCGTAATAATAATAAAAGAGAACCAAATATTAACAAGAATGAATCAAAGAAACAAACAGTAGTAACAGAAAAACAACAACAGCAACCACAACAACAACAACAGGATCATAATACTAATGGTAATATTAATAATAAAAAAGAACAACAGCAGCAGCAACAACAACAACAACAGCAACAACAACAACAGCAGCAGCAACAACAACAACAACAACAGCAAGAACAACAATCGAAAAAGAAAGAAACTGGTGCAAATAGCAAAGAGATAACAGCACCAGTATCTAAAAATAAAGAAAAAGAAAAAGAAAAGGAAAACGTTGCACCAAAGGAAGAAATTAATTCAAGAATTATGAAAAGTCATCACCAAGAAAGAAAGACTGAGCATCATCAGCCTCAGGTAGCATCATCCTATGCTCAACAGCAACAACATCAAAAACAGCAACACCATCATCATCAGCAGCACCAAAATGAGAATACATCAAATAATATAACAACATCAATAACAACTGGAAATCGAAAATCCTTAGTATTTACATCGCGACACACAATTGAAAAAGAAGATATTGGAATGATAAACAATAAATCATCATCTCATCGACATCATGATGATACAAATAACAAAATAAGTCCAATAAAACCAACATCATTATGGACAGGTAAACGTGGAGAGGATGGTTGGAAAGAAGTTGTTAGAAAAAGTTCTATTCAACAGCAACAGACCACATCAAATTCTTCACCATTAACTGAAATGACATGTAAAAAAGTTCAAGTACCAGTTCATGCAATATCTCGTGTAATTGGTCGAGCTGGTAGCAACATAAATGCAATTCGTGCAACCACTGGTGCTCATATTGAAGTAGAAAAACAAAGTAATAAAGCTCAAAGTGACCGTTGTATTACAATTAAGGGTCTATCAGATGCAACAAAACAAGCACATTACCTAATATCTGCATTAATAAAAGATCCTGATGTTGATATTCTTCAAATGTTGCCAAAAGTTAATCCAAGTACGAAACCACAACCACTTGTTGTTAATTCGTGGGATAAAAATTCACCATTACCACAATCATCTATTATTGCAGCTGCTAGTGGTAGTACATCGTCATCTTCGTCTACTACATCATCTTCTGGGGGAATAGGAGGGATCCCTCAGAAAGTTGGTGTTATTGGTAGCAGCAGTATCAATACTATTAGCATCAATAAATCGATGCAATCATTTACAAATATTTCTAATAAATCTGTTCCGCCAATCAATAATAATCAAGTAAAACCAACTTCAGGATTACGATCTGGTCAAGGCGTACCAAAACCAATTTCTCAGCCTATACAAAGTAATCGTGGTGGCATCAGCAGCGGTGGTAATCCATCATTAAATAATTTGAACAGTAGCAACAGATCTGCCAATGAATATAACACAAAAAGAGTTGGAGGTAACACAAGTAGTAGCTTACCAACATCCTCAAGCATTAATAATCAAAGTGGAACAGGAAATCATAATTACAATAATGACTCGTCAAGTAATACTAAAACTACAATGTCGTACACCAATGCAATTATGTCATTAAAGAATGGTGTACCAAAATCACTGTCATCAACTATGATGTCAAGTGGTAATATTAGCAATAATCAACAACAACAACAACAACAACATTCCAGTCAATCATCTGGAACTGGAACTTTTGCTTCAAAATTATCAGGTTTAGAGAAAAAGAATATTAATTTAAATCAAACGGCAGCAATGTCATCATCGACTTCTCAGAATTTAAATCAAAATCATCATCATCCCCACCACCATCAAATGTCTGCTTCTTTCCATTCATCTCCTAAGAAATCAATGAATTTGTATGATGTTAGTGGAAATAGTGGTGGAATGATGCCATTCGGAAATTCATCACGAAAAGCAACATCAATGTCATCAGTTACTTCAATGAATGTTACTGGTGGCACTGGTAATAATAATACTGTCAATGTATTGTCTTCAACATTTACACCAGCTTCAGATACAGTTAACAATATTTCTTCAACAACACGTTCTATCACTCCAATTGGTCCTCCATCAAGTGCAAATCGTAATATCACATCTTCACCGCTTCTTCAATCGACCGTATCACAGAATAATAATCATAATGATTCAACTCTTACCGTGGGTAGTGGTGTATCAGCTTCTGTAGCTGCGTCCAATTCCTCTTCCACATTAGCATCATCAACGTCCTCATCAATTGTAATTCAACCTCCGGGATTAGTTTCACAATTGCAAACAAAAATAAGTCATGAATATACTTTATTTAATGATTCATACAGTAACCAATGGGAATCGAAACAGATGTACAATTCAAATACAAATGATTCGTTACCAAAAGCAGATGCTTCTAAAGCACCAGGCTATAACAGAGGAAATGTTATGAGTTCCCCCGTTAGTTCAAAAGCTTCAAGCAATTCAACTACTCCACCTGGTAGTTCAGTTCAGACACCTGGTGGTGGTAATGCTGTTAGTAATCCGACACAAAATTTGAATATTTTGCCAGTTTCATGCTCTGTATCTTCATCAAGTGTGGGTCCGCATTCTTCCGGTTCACAGAATGGCAATGTTGGAGGTGGTAGTAGTGGAGGTGTAATAGCACCACCTTCAGTCACTGGTAATGAAGTTTTCAATCCATCAGCAACAAGTGATCTTAATAATGTTCTTAAACCATCAGCTACTCAAAATATTCCAAATGTACCAGCTCCTCAACAACCAGCAAGTGGACTTGCTATTCAACGTCCATCAATGCAGAACCGTGTCTCTGCTGTATCGTCTTCTCAAATGGAGAATAATTATGGACCAATTGGATCCAACACTAATCGAGATCAATCTCAGAACTCTTCAAGAAATTATTTTGACCAGATGTCGAATCAAACAATAGCACAACAACATTCAATGAATTATCAGGACACTTTGCAACACCAATATCATCCTCACTTGAACAGTGGTGGTGTAGGTGGTGTGGGTGGAGTGGGGGTAGGAGCAGGAGCTGTTGGTAGTGCCAGTGGTAGTGGTAATGTAGTGAATCCATCAAATGCTTTACAGATGTCACGTTTAAATCCTCGTGCTTCAGTTTTTTCACAACAAAATAAATCATCTCAGCAATTAGGAGGAGGTGGTGGTAGTCTATTCCATCAGAATGCAAATAATGTTGGTGGCGGAGGCTTAAATGCCTATCAAAAAATGCAAGTTGCTGCTTCTCAAAATCTAAACACAAATTCTTCAATGAATTCATATAATCCTGCTCCCGGACGTCCACAATCACAACCTCCACAAACTGGTGGTTCTAATCCCAGATGGTTTAATTCATCTGCAGCAGGACCAACTGATTACAGTTATATACCAACTTCACGTGAAATTTTAAATCTTGAGAATGGTTTAGCAGCAATTGGTAATTGTTCTCCAGCAATGTCACCAAATAATCCAAATCATCATCATTTATCTCAACAAAATGGTATAATTTCATCTCAACCACCACCAAATCAACCACCACCTCCAATTGGTGCACCAGATGATAATCGTAAAATGCCACGACCAATTGGAACTGAACGTGCTAGTTGGAAATACAATAATTATCCAAATATGAATAATGCTGCAATTGATAGAAATGATGTAACTGCTGCTAATAATGCTGCTGGGCAGATACCTCCATGGATTCTTGATAAAGCACAACAGCAACAACAACAACAGCCACCTATGCAACAAAATTGGGCTGCTAAGTCTCATCAGCAATATTATATGGGAGATATACATCCACAAGATCATTTCCATGTAAGCTTATTTTTATATACATATATGTATATATATATTTTATATTTTAAAATAGAAATTGAAATGATTATATTTTCTTTCTAGATGCCTATGGATTATCCACCACCACCATTTGCACCTGCAGCAGCAATTCCAACGTTCCAATATCCACATTATATAGGACATGCTGATATGTCTCAAATGCCAGATAAAATAGAACCTTGGGAACATGATAAACACGTGAGTAATTTTAATTTTAAATTTTATTAATTTGAAAAGAAAAAAAAAATTGTAAAAAAAATTTTCAAATTTATGAATTTTTTTTTCTAAAATTATTGGCATTCATTTTATTTTCTTTATATAAAAAAAAATATTATAGGGATGGTCATCAAATTGGACTAATTAATTTGAAAAATAAAAATAAAAATCAAAAAAAAAAAAATAAATAAATAAAATTAAATAAACGAAAAATAATGATGAAAAAACTTATGCAAAATAGGAAATATTTTATTCGCATTGGCTTCAGATTAATATTTAATAAGAAATAGATAATGAAGAAATGAATTACATACATATATAAAAAAAAACAACATAAAATTTATAATTTCTTTATGCCTTCTTTTTTATTTACCATACAAAGAAAATATATACAATTTATATATATATATATATAATGAATATCGTAATTAAAAAAAAAAGAAAGAAAAAAAAATTATTAGAGAAAAAAGTTGATCATATTATGTTTTCTTATCTATTTTTTTTATTATTATTATTCTTTTTTTTGGTGACACTCTTTTAATAATACATTTAAAAATCAATAAACGTTAATAAAATGGTTTAAAGAAAAAATAAAAAGTAAAAAAAAAAAAATTTAATTGAAAATCGAATATTTTTATTTGAAAATTAGTTGAAATTTAAAAAATAAAAAACATAAAACAAAAACATTATTTGAACAAATAAAACTTAATAATGCATTGCCTTATTATATGAAATATGATTTACACAGCAAATGAAATAAAAGTTTAAAAAAAAAATAATAAAAAAAATAAATATTTATAGTATATAAAATATGTTCATTTACTTTATATTAATGAGAAGAAAAACACATGAAACAATAAAAAAAACATTAAACATTGTATAATTCTTTTTAATGAAATATTAATTAGATGAAAAACAAAAATCTTAAATAGTATATGGGAAAAAAGCAAAACGATAGTAGATGAAAACACAAAAATACGAAGATAATAATTTGCTTCTATTTTTTTTTTTTTTAAATTTAATTAATTTTTTTTTTCTTTGATGAATAAATTAGTCATATAGAACGAAAAATAAAAAAAAAAGAACATACATTTTACATAGAATTGTGCATGATGATAACGAAGAAAATCTTGAAACTAGAAAAAAAAAAATACACAAATAGTTCGAAAATTTTTTCTTTTGAAGAAGAAATAAATAAAAAAAAAATAAAATAAAGCAAAACTGAAAAAAAAAATGAGAAAAAAAAGTATAAAAAAAAAATGTAATTGATTACGAAAAAAAAAAAAATATTATTTAATCTGAAGAAAATATTAATGAAATTTCACTTTTATTATTATTATTATTTTATTATTATATTATTATAATTATAAAAGATTTAAATAAAAAAAATTATACATACAATATATATGCTTTGTGGCTAAGTTAAAAAGTAATAAAAAAAAAATTATAATTGCAAGGAAAAAAAAAAAGATAATTTACAATACATATTATTATATTTCAAAATATTATTATTATATTATATTCTATATATGAAAGAAGTGTTTAAAGAAATCACATATAAAAAAAAAAAATGTCTGAAAAGATATATGAAAAAATCTAATAATTTTATTTTGTTTTTATTTTATTTTATTTTTGTTTGTATTGTGTTTTATAATTTTTAGTTATTTGTTTTTTTCTTTATTTCAATTATTATTTTCAAAAAAATTTCCAGAAGGTTAGATATTTTCAAAAATATTCAAAGAAATTATTGAAATGGAAAGTCCTAATTTGAAATAATTGATTTTCAAAGGTATTTTTTGTTTTTTGATTCAATGTAGGGTATACAAACTTTTAATTGATTGATAAAAATTCATTTTTTTCCTGCTGGGCAAATTTAATAATAAAATTTAGAATTTTAAAGAAAAAAAACAAATAATGATAAATTCACTCACGGAATTAATATGATGGTTTTGGTATTTCTAAGGTGAAATTTTTACTCTTAGGTGTTAATTAGGTCAATACAATGGACTGGTGAATTATGATTTTTTGTATCATTTTTTTTTACTGCCTTTTCTCAATTGGATTTATAAGTTTTTGTTGTTCCTTTAAAAGAAAAAAAAAATAACCCTTTTAAAGACATCCTTTTTTGTATATTTTTTTTCTAAAAAAAAGATTTCATGATGAGTTTCTAACTTATGTTTATTAGAAAATTAATTTATTCAACAATATCATTTAAATGACACAAAAATTGTGTATTCATTTAGTAAAAATTATCATGCTGATTCACTATAATCTTTTGATGACAAACCATATTTCTGTAGACGAAGATACTGATCCTAGATGGTCAGCTAACCAATGCGACTCAAAATTAAATGTTGAATTGATGATGAAAAATTTCTATGAAAAAAGAAATAAAAATAAAAAATTGACATGAAATTAAATAAAAAAATAAAAAAATCCAGGACGTGACAAAATATATAAGATTTTAAAAGTATAATTCAAAACTGAAAAAAAGAAAAATATAATTCATAATTCAATATAATGAAAATTAGATTCGATTTGAATAGTTTTTATTATATTTCAGTAAATTTGAAATTAAAAAAAAAAAAATTATAAACTAATATTTGAAGAAAAAAAAAATTATATTAAATTAAATATGAGAATATGAAAATGCAGAAAATATAAATATTATTTAATATAAAACTATGAAATATATAATGATAAAAGTTGATCAAAATAAACTACCTAATTAGAAAAAAAAATAAATAAAATAATGATTGCTAAAGGTATTTAATGTATCTTATAATACATACTGCTATCAAAAAAATAAAAAAAATTAAATAAAAGTAGAAATGCTTTAATTTTATTTAATTAAAAACAAGAAGAAATACTATACAGTAAAATAGCAACAACAAAAAAAAATATAATGATTTTTCTTTGAGATTTAAAAAACAAAATTATAAATCTTAATAAAATTTGTATTTTTGTTATTAAACAGTTGAAAAAAAAAAACCCAATTTAGAATGAGTAACAATCTTTTGTGGTATAAAATTTAATACATACTACAATTTAGTATTGATTTTGAAAAATAGAAAATATAGAAAAGATTTTCTTAAAAAATCTTTAATAATCAACTAATTTAATTTAAATATTTTCTTTTCTTTCAAAATTAATTAAATTTTTCTGTTTTCTTTTAAATATGTATGTTTTTTTTTCTCTCTATTTATTTTTCACTATCCACAATTAAAAACGAATAATGGATAATTAATTTTTTTTTTTAAATTATAATTGGCCTTAATAAGAAATAATAAAAAAAAAATGTTTCGAGAAAGAGAGTTGAGAAAAAGTAATTGATGATGATAATTTTAAAATTAAAAAAAAAGAAGAAAAAAAAAGTGATTTATTATTAATAATTTGAAAGATAAACAAAAAAATTCATGTTTTTTATGTGAAACATAACAAAACATTTAAAGAAGAAAAAAATCAGAGAAAAAAAAAACAAGTAAAAAAAAAAAATTATATTAAATTAAAATGCTTTATTTTAAATGTTGCAAAAGAATAAAATATAATATAATTGACATTTTGTGTATATTGTGCTATTATTACTCTATTATATTGCAACTTTAATTTAAAAAATAAATTATATTGGATTTGATTTAAATGAACGTTTTTCGAAAAACTAAAAAACGTTTTTTTTTTTTTTTTTTTTTTTTTTGTCAAATTAAACGTATATTAATTGAATATGAAACAGAAAACTAAACTGAAAGAAAAGTTTGAAAGAAGAAAGAAAAAAAAAGGATAAGAAAAGAATTAAAAAAATAATAATATATTAAAAAAAATATATATATATATATATAGAAAGAATGATAATGCGAAGCAAATAAAATTTAAAATTAATTAAATTAAAAAGAAAATTAAGAAAATTATATTAACAATTTAAATTTCATTAATAATTTTATTACAATTGCTATAATGTCTTTAAAAAAAAAAAAACGAAATAACGATTCATATAATATTTAATAAATAATTAATTTAAATTTAAATAGAAAAGCAACAACAACAACAACAAAAATTAATGACATGTATTTGTTCTCGAAAATTCAATTTAAAAAAAAAAAAGAAATATATATACATAAATTGAAAAAAAAAATGAACTATAATTATAAAATTTAAAATTTAAAATTAAAAAAAAAAAAATGGAAAAATAAAAAACAACTAAAAAAACTTGAAACAAAAATGATATATGATTAAAAATTAAAAAAAAAAAAATAAATAAATAAATATAACTTATAAAAAATAAAATATATATATAAAATATATTAATTATTTGAATTATGCTATACACACACACATTCTATATATTATATAATAAAAAAAAAAAAATAAATAAAATATAATAATAATTAAATACATACATTATAATAATATATTATGTAATAATGTTATATTGAAAATAATGTTTAGAAATTATATTATATGAAATTAAAAATTACCAGAAGATAAAAAAAAAAACAAACAAACAATTATTAATAATGATAATAATTATATGAGAATGGCAACAACAACAACAACAACTATTAATTATTGAATATTATAACAACATTTTTTTTTTTTTTCGTTCGGCTGTATGAAGACGAAATATATACATCTTTATGCACAGTGAAAATATTAAAAAAAAAAATATATACAAATAGTTGTTTTATTATTTTAGTCATTGAAATTTCCTTCACTAGGTTTAAAACATATTATAGGGTATGTCTCAGATTTCAGGGATTTCAGGGATTTCAGCACACCCATGCATCAATTCATTTCTCTAAGTAGAAAGTTCTCTTAATAAAAAGGCACTTTAAAAAGGATATCAGTTAATCGGTTCTTTAGTAAAAAAGTTTTCAGTAAAATAAGTAGTAATTTGTACAACTTGCAAAGGATTTGGCTGTATCATTTTTAAGGTGCTCTACTAGTCACAGAAATATTTCCATTCCAATGGAATGTTAAGACACCATTCATAAAATTATCAGCGAATCATTAAACTCCATCAAAGTCATTTTTTCTCCATAAGGTCATCTATACGGGTAAACCTAGTTATCTCTTTGCGTTCCATTGGAACCATTGACTTCTTGTCAACATCTAAAATTTCTTATACCTAGGTTTCAGCAGACATTCGGTGAA
Source organism: Bombylius discolor (assembly GCA_939192795.1). Classification (NCBI taxonomy): domain Eukaryota; kingdom Metazoa; phylum Arthropoda; class Insecta; order Diptera; family Bombyliidae; genus Bombylius; species Bombylius discolor. The sequence continues at coordinate 10,728,795 of OW584241.1, read as the reverse complement.
CCTTCTTACTTTGTCCAAGTAATTCGTATTTGAAATTCTTTCCCGTATGACTTACAGTGGACGAGCTCATTGTCCAAACATTCAAGAGAGTTCTTTCGACGTTTTTTAATTCTAATTCTAATTTAAATAAAAAAAATAAAATCATAAAATATTTAAATTTGAATGTGAATAATATTGCATATATTTAGGGGCTAAAGAGTTTTTTTTATGCCTAACTGTACATTGTTTTGATTCATTGAGAATTTACTATTAAATCGACTCTACTAGAAAAATTCAAAGTCCCAGTAATGTCACATCACATCTCCACATCTCACACACCTGGAAGCTGGACTGGAAGACACAATTGCATTGCAGTTCCATCATTCCAGTTAGCTGGCATTTCCACTTGCTGGTTGCCAATTTGTAAATTTTAAAGTAGTTTCCTTACTTTTTTTTCCACATTTTTTTTGTCTCGAAGAAGTCCATAATTAAACAGTTAAAACAATTGAGATTAGAACAATTATTATTTTAATTGAAGCAGTAATTCTTAGTGACACAATTTAAATGAATTAATCAGTACAGTTTAACTTATCATCGTACAAAGTCTTACATTTTTTATCGTTATTTAAAAATGAAGAACATTTTATATTTTGCATTTTTTTTCGTATGTATTTTACATTTATGTGCCGGTGAAAAAAAACATAAAAATAAATATTCAGTAGATGCAAATAGTCAATATTTAACAACAGAAAAATATGATGCAGATTTTAGAAATCTTCAAAAACCATTTAGAATGGCTAAATTAAATTTATTATGGTCTAAAGCTCAACATGTAAGTATTCTAATTTCTTATGTTCTATATATGTACATATATCGATGACATAGTGCTCCAAGGTACTTTACAAATTGACCAACTCAAAAAGGTGGAATATGTTGAATCCATTTCATAATAAAAATTCAAAATCCTATAAAATTATAGTTAAGATCGGTGGTCCTTAAGTCATCGATATGGTTAAATTATTGTATTAGTTGTGTGACGAATGATAAAAATTTATATTTTTAGAGATTAACGGAACCTAAATTGAAATCATTGTATACTGAATTAAAAATTCATGATAAAGAAGAAATTGCATGGAAACAATTAAATTCACAACACAAAGATAAAGAAGGTTTAAAAGAAGCAGAATTAAGACAGAAATTAATTGGAATTATGAGCACATATGATCTTTTAGAACATTTTGAAGAAACACAAGATCCAACTAAATACAAAGAATATCGGGTATGAGAAAGATATTTTGTTGAAATATAAAACAAAAAAAAATAGTCTACATTTATCAATTCAATACGATTTTTTTATTCCGTTTAGAAATTTAATACCCCATCTGATTCTTATATGAATAAAAGCTTATTTAAAGATAAGAAATTGAATAGATTGTGGGAGAAGGCTGAAATAGGTGGATTTACACCAGAAGAACTAAAAGCATTAAAAGAAGAATTTCAACATCATCAGGATAAAGTTGATGTGTATTATAGTTTATTAGAAAATATTGGAACACAAAATCAAAAATCTGAATATCATCATAGTAAGTTGATTAAAGGATAATTACTCATTCGAAAAATTATAATAAATCGTCTTTATATATTTCTTATAGATGCTGTTAATGAAGATGAACTAGAACCGTTTAATGAAATTTTACAAATTGAAGAAAAAGAAAAAAATCAAGCTGGTAATAAAACGTAGAACTTATTTTTTGTTGGAAAGAAGATATTCCTTTTTTTTTTTTTTTTGTTTTTTTCATATTTATACAGAAAATAATGATATCCCTTCAATTGACGGAAGTAAGGATTATATTGATAATATAAATTTATTACGTGATCATCATCGTGGAATTCGTGATAATTTTGAAAGATTAGAACGTTTAACTGCTAAAGGACCAAATAGTCAAGATTTTATTGAACCAAAAGTTCAAGGTTTATGGCGTATTGCATTAGCAAGTAATTTTACAGCTGATGAGCTTTCATCAATTAAAACTGAATTACATCATTTTGAAACAAGACTTTTAAAATTGAGACATTTGAATGCTGAACATGCATTACATTTAGAAAAATATAAGGTAAAAAACAAATTAAATAAATTTTATACTTTTTAATTTATGTTTCTTGACTTTTAATTCTTTTTTTTTCTTCTTTTGTTCACAGGATAAAAAACATAAAGAAAAACGTACTGCTTTTGAAGATATGGAAGATAAAATTAAAAAACAAACTCGAAAAGTTGAAAAACTACAAGATGATATTGAAAAAATGATATTCAAGCATAGTGAATTGTAATCATAATCAAATTATCTACTATACGTAATGTAATTCATGAACAAATTTGTAACAATGGCCAAATAATTTGTAAGTTTATTATTTTCTTTTCTCATAGTTTTAGTTGAAATTAAATATTTGTAATGTTAAAATTTTCAAAGTAGAAATATTTTTCTAATTATAAGTTTCATTTTAAAGAAGCTTTGATCGTATCCCTGCCTGAGTAAACTCTTTAAAATTAAAATATCGCAATTATCATAGCCTTCACTTTGTATTTATTTCAACAATTGATAAATTCTTTTATAAATTATAAACAAATAGAAATGCCATGAAAAAAAAAAAAAACACACACACACATCCTGTTCTGTTAAGGATTTTAAACAAATGGTTCTATTGTGAATTCAACAACCGAACAAGGATGATTAAGTTCAAATGCTTGTAAAACTGTTGGATGTAATACACCAATTTTTCCAATAATGGTATTTTTATAGAAAATGTTTGCACATCGTCCAGGAAAATATGCTGAATCTAAAATAATGTAAGAAAAGAATTTTCATATTATCATAAAAGATTTTTCTTCCTTTCTTTTTAAATTGAATTACCTTCTGCTGCTTCTAAACGATAACCATTTTCTGTTTTCCATGGTACCTCTAAAAGTTGCATAACTCTATCCAAAAGGCCATGTACAACTTCAAAACCAGCTGTTTTATTACAATTTACAGCACATAAACGTCTTTCATTGCGAGCTCCAACTTCTAGAGAAATATTTTATATTAAATTACAAATAAAATATAAAAGAAAAACACACATTATTTTTACCAGTATTTTCATCGACAATTACAACATCAGTTATTTCAAATAATTTTAATGGTAATGGCATTTTTTTATTAGCAGCAAGTGTTTTTAATAAACCAGAAATTAATGTTGTACGTACAACTTGAAATTCTAATGTTTTTGGATTAGTTATATGTGCAGCTGGAATTTTTTCAATATTTTTATTAAATTTAATAGCAATATCATCTTTTGAACATAATGTAAATGTTAATCCTTCAGTAAAACCAGATTGTGCAACTTGTTCACGTAATTGTTCAGTTAATTTATTTAATGGATATTGTTTTGCGATATGCATAAATGATGGTAATGATTTTTTAATATTATTATAACCGTATGCAATAGCAATATCTTCATAAATATCACATGCATGAATAACATCATGTCTAATTGGTGGAATTTCTACTAATAATTTATCATTATCTTTTTTATCATTTTTTGTTTCTAAATACATTTTTGTTAACATTTCAGCTATTTTATTTGATTTAATATCAATACCAATACATTCATTTGCTTTTTTTGCTGATATTATTTCAGTACGATATTTTAAATCAGGACATGTAATTATTTCATTATTAGGCCATATAATATTACATGGTTCAATTGTAAATTTATCTTTACAATATAATGAGAACATACATACTAAAGTATCAAGTACAATTTTTGCTTTTGTTAAATCAGTTGCAGTACATTCAATGAAAACATTTTTTGTATTTAATGTGATCTTTGAATGATCACCATTTATAATCGGTGGTAAAGATAAAACAATACCATTAGCATCATAAATCACAGGGTATACAGATGAATCACGTATAATTGGTAAATACTGCTTTAGTTGAGGGTGTGTCTGGAAATTTATAAATTCATTGATTAAAAAAAAGATGTGAATTAGGAATAATAAAAATTAAATTTTTTTACCGAATAAAATTCCATGAGTTCTACGCCATTCATTACTTTTGTTTGATTTAACGGTTTGAATGAAATATCTTTGGGTAATTTAGCTTCATATGTAAATGGACCTTGAATAGTGTCTAAATCATGCGTTCCAATTGCAACAAGACTTCTTTTACGGCAGATATTTTGATGAAGTTTATCCTATTAAATTCAAAAAAATAAAATAGATTAGTTTTAATCATTTAGAATTTGAAATTCTGGCCTACAGGTATTCTACATGACTTTACCTGTAAATCTATGAAACTGTTATATGAATCTTGAGTGAATGTAATATTTCTTAAGACAGCAGCAACAGCATAAGGTCGAATCTGAGCTGTTTCTGGTAATATTTTTAATATTTGTCTGTTGTTTGGACCACCTTTCGGCTCAGCAAGTTTGAAACGTGGAGGTTTTATTCTAAAGTGAAAAAAAAAAAAAAAAAAATTATATCGAATTATAAGAATGCTTGCCTACTTACTTTCCCTGGAATACTTGTAATCCAGTTACAAGTCCTTCAAGGCATAATAAATCATATCTATTTGCTGGAATATCAATCCGATAGATAATCTCTTCAGAAGCATCTTTTGCTGCAGCCACATCACCTTGTTCTTTTGTAAGCATTTGCTTCTCGGTTGTCTGTTAAAAAAAGGAATAGGGTTTTCTAATAAAATTTCCAAAGAGAAATTTTTGTTTTACTTACAACTTCATCTAATTCAAGCCCAAAAGCGAAGCAAACCGATTGAAATTCTTCATCAGCTATTTATTTGAAAATGAAAAAAAAAATTTTTTTGTATTTGAATAACATAAAGAAAATTGCATCATAACCTTAAGGTGTTGGAATAATGACAATCTCAAATTTTACATCACTTACTATATTTTTGTCCCAAGGCTTCAAATAATAGATCCCTTTTAACTCCTATTGTTGGCATTTTAGTGATCAAATTTAAAATTTATTAAGAATTCTCTGTGAAAAATTGTAAAATAATGAAATGAAACCCCGGGTTGCAATTGAACACGCAAACACACTTCAGTTAATAGCAAAATGACAGCTTTTACAACTTCACAAGTAGTAGCAGATAGCAGGGTTGCTACGAAGCTTAAAATCGTACCAATTAGAAAAGAGTATACAGAACGATATTTGGGTATGGTAAATAGAATTGGAAAGTATGTTGAAAAGGAGTGCATAACCAAAAAATAATTCCAGCTAAAATGACGTCATAGCGGAAAATTTGACGGTTATGAATTTTGAAATTAAAAATTTCTTTTTGGCTGTTACAATAATGAACGTTATAAAATTATGCTAAATAATTGTGGTTCTTTATTTCACTATACATACATATACTGTTTTAAGATTTTAAATTCTGTATAGGCTCCAATATACAGAAAAAAAATCTTACAAATAATATCTTTAATACATCCTTAGGTTTCGATTGGAAAAATCGGATGAAATTGTATGCAGTTTAAACACATTTTTTATCTTATGCTGTCATATGTAATTTTACATTAGAAAGGTGGTGGAAATATCCCTTTTGGACATGTGGTCATTTTGAAGAAATGGTTTTATTGCTTTGTAAGCGATTTTATTGCAGATTTTTTTTAGCTATACCGTTATGCGAAAGCGATTTCTCTTGTGGAATCTATTCGCTTTGGTTTACAGTAGTTTATAAAATATTGCGTTTACTATATCGATTTATTACATGAATATAAAAACTAATGTTATGTAATCTAAATTTTTTAAAATTTTAATTCTGAGTCAAAGCCAAAGGTGGCCTATCTTTATTTTGTTTTTTCCATTCTTACGATCAGTAAAAGTCGGAGTATCTCTAAAGAAAAATAACAGCCACAGATGAAATCTTTTTAATCCAATAATTTGACTCGTACGAAGCCTCGAATAAAAGCTGGTGTTATATAAAACTAATAAATAATAAAATAAAACAAAATTGAAAAAATTTGTGAATATTTAGGAGAGAAAAATAGTGGAAAAAAAAACTAGAACAATCATTTCATGATATTAAATTTATTGTCTCAAAAACTAGCTTCTTTTTAAAAAGCAAAAAATATGTTATAAATAATAATTACTGGAGAAACATTATGACATGTTAAATAATTTTTTTTTTTTTTCGAGAATTCACATATTGAAAGCAATATTTAATTTTTTATAATATTTCTTTTTAATTTTTTTTTCAATGAGAAAATATGTTTGCGATAAATTTTGACCAACTTCTATAAACTAAAATAAATTTTTCATTTTCAATATACAAATTTTGCAAAACAAATTATTTGAAATTATGATAAGCATTTTTTAATTTCGTCTCCTAGTGTCGACATTTTATTATTACAATCTGCTTCGATAGCAAATACACATCTTACAAAACCTTTTGGTAAACGGTTTACATCTGTTGTAACATCACTAACAGTTTTAGTAAACGATGAAAAAATCGCTCCAGTTGTTTTTACATAATCAAAAGTCTGTAAAAAATTATAAAATAATTAAATTAGATTTTAAATTTTATTTAAATTCTATAAAATAACTTACATGACTGAAAATGCATTTTGTTGTTGAGTATGGATTTAAATGAATGCAAGTAACAGCATCTAAACGTAATTTTTCATAATTACCATAAAGTGTATTGTAATCATCTGTAATTTTTTGTTTTGAATCATTAAATTCCTCATAAAATCCCTTTTTACATTCTAATACAGCAATTTCACTTTCATTTTTAATCGTAATATACTGTGGTTCATATTTAGTTGCACATATTTTTGATTTTTCATTATCATCTTTTTTTAATTGTTCTATAGTTTTTCCAACACCACTTGAAAATCTTATAAGAGTTTTTAATGAAGTTTCTGTTATATTATCCAATTTTTCATATGTACTATTAAGAACTGTTTGCATTTTTTCATATGCATTTTCAAAAGGTTTTTTAAGTATATTAATAGTTCCTTCGATTAATTTACTGATGAGTCCTTGACTAGGAACGGGTGTCGTTGTTGTAGTATTTGCAAGCGAAGATGATACATTTAATTGAAATACAACAAAACAAATAATAAAAATTATGCCAATTGTTTTCATTGTTAATTCAATTTTTAATTATGTATATTGAAAAAGCTGAAGATAACTAAAACTGAATTAAAAAATATAATTTCACATCATTTTATACAAAAATTTCTTATAGAAAAAACACGTATAAGACCGAAACTTCAGGAAAAAGATATCTTTTATTTTATTTTAATAAGATGTATGAACAAATGTTTTATATTTTTATTTTTTTTAAATTATTGTTCTTATAACAACAATAATTTTAAAAATTGCTTTCTATTGAATTTACTTATTTAAATTTGTATCTTGTTGCTAAAAACAAAATAAATTTTGAATGACACGTTTTTAATTTTATGTATTTTTGGATACTTTTAAAAAAAATTTGTTATAAGCTTAAAAAAAATTTGTTATAAGCAACAATAGTAAAAGATTGAAGTTAAGGAAAATATTTTTTTATTTATTTAAATAAGATGTATGAAGATGTTTTATATTTGTTTTAATGTATTGTTCTTAATAATAATTTCAAAAAATTGTGTTTTTTTAAGATTTATTCAAATTTGTATCTTGTTGCCAAATGCAAACTATAGTATTGTTGACTCTTCTGGCAATGTTTCGTTATTTCTAATTAAAATAAATTCAATTTTTCGTTATAATACGAATTTATGTAGAGTATGTCCGAAAGTATGTGTAATTTTAATTATTATGTAAAACAAAATTTACTTCATTCGATTATAAAATATAAACATAGCGGTGATTTATGAAGTGTTATATTTTTGGAACGAGTTACACAGTTCTTCGTTCACAGTATCCATTCTTAAATTTAAAAATGTTGACAAAGATTGGACCTGGGTTAATAAAATACTATAGACTAGCTATTCCGGAGGTTTTTGATATCGAATTGAGGCTTGTCATAATTCTCAATGAGATATAACAGTTGAAACTTTATTGTTTAAATTATGTATTAAAATTTGAAAACTAAGCAATGATAGGAGCAGCATAATTACTAAAATACTCATCAAAAACAAAATAAAAAAGTTGCTTTTAAATTCAGTAATTTCATACGAGTATTATGGTCATTTTTTAACACGTTTAAAACTTGATAGGATAATCAGGAATAAAAAACAATAAAAAATTGTAGAGAATATCTGTACTTATGCTTTTCTGCCTTTTCTAAATCTAAAAACAGGATCTAAGGATATATTTTAAGAAGAAGAAGTATACAATTACATATAATTACATTTATAAATTCCGATGGTAGGTAATTTAAATATCAAATTTATTAATTTTTATATTAAATTTGCTAAAAATGTTTCTAAATTGCAAGATCAAGATGATCGCTGTTAGCAACATGTTTATTATTCCAAATTTTGAATGTTTACAAGAATTTTTTAATTTTATGAATAATTAAGTTGAATAAATCCAAATTTTCAAAATTCATTTTCCTATAAAAGACGATTTGTGAATGTTTATAAAGTAATTTTAAACAAGTTCAAAATTTCAGCAACTTGTGGCAAAGTATTATAAGAACTAGATTTCGAAAAAATTATGTTAGTCTTTAGCGTTATGGTTGCCATCTATTTTTTTTTTTAAATTTGAGAATACAAAACCGTTGAAACAAAATTTTTCTTCCGGTTTTTGAATTTTAACATCCGCTGATTGAATAAATTTTTTTTAATTTTTAAAATGTTTGATATTTGATTTTTAATTAAATTTTTTTGCATCTTAAAGTATACAAATTTTAAAGTTTTAATCGTAAAAACATTTTAGAATAATACCGTTATATAACTATAACTATATAGTAATTATTTTTTATAAGTTTTAACCTGGTTTTAATACTTTGAACAAAAAAAAAAAGAATAGTATGTTAAAAAAATTAGGTTGAAAAAACAAATGTATTACACTTGTGCTATGACCATATGTTGTCTTTTTTTTAATATAAATATTCTCGCTAAAGTGTGTATCTTCAATTCCTTTCTTTTCCTTTTTTTTTTTTTTTTCATTGAATTTAAAATTACATCCGATACTCGTCGTTATAGGTACCTAAACTTGAATACATTTTGTTCCTTGTCTGTTTTGATATTCAAACTCGTAAATAAAATGATCACATTTGTTAATCAATAAAATTATTTTTGTACAAATAAAAGATGTTTAAGAAAGAAAAATTTTCAAGAAAATTCAAAGAGTAATTGTCGTTTTGAGGGATGATTTTTATAAAATATATATTTTTTTTTTAGTTCTTGTGAACAGGTACATAATCTGAAAGTTCTGAATGTCCAGTCATCCGTTTTATTTGAATACATAAAAAAAAAAACAACTTTATAATGTATCTTAAGTTATAAAGATCAACATATAATGAGCATTTATGTAGATTTGTTGTTTATACATACATATGTATATAATATATGTACATAATTTTTGAATTTTATATAATTTTCAATTGGGCATGATCACAGCTCAAATTTATGTTATATTATTATTATTACTTTTTTTTTGTTTTTTTGTTGAGCTATGATGATTGCTCAAAAGAAGGATGAGGGACCCTCTGATTCAAATTAAACGAATATCTATCTACATAGTTGTATATGTATATGCACGTGTTTATTTGTCGATTATTTGGCGTGTGCCAGATGGTGTAGCTATACAAAAAAATTGTTTTTTTTTCGATTATATACAATAAGGAAAAAAAAATCTATATTTTTAACGCTTCGTACCTTTTTGAACTTAATTTTTAAGTATACATATGAAATATTAGTATATAATATGTGAGGAGTTAGGAAATATATATTTTGTATATAATGATGATTTTTAAGAAAGGATAATTTATATTGAAGCAGAACAAAAATTAAGCGACAGAAGATACATATAAATTTTTTTTTTCAAAGAGGAGAAAAGTAACGGAAAAGATATAAGAATTTAAAAATATCAGCTTGTGTCTGACAAAAATGGTTAATTTAGTTCAAATTCTTGTTAAAAAAAAGATACAATTTCATTTTAAAGAAATTATAATAAGAGTTAGTTAATATTTAAGTAAAAATTGATGATAATAATTGAATAATTGCGAAAGATACTGCAATAATCTAAAACTAAAAAATAATTTAAAATCAACATGTTTAATTGAGAAAGTTTAAAGTAATTTTATTTTATTTGATTCAATTTGTGTACCACTGTAGTTCGCATTTAACATTCTACACTTTTTGGAGGCTTCGGTTTTATAGGGATTAAAGAATAGAGTTGATGTAGGAGATGTAAAGTAAATCATGAAACAGAATTGCGATGCACTGCTTTAAATATTTTTTCTTATCATAAATTTCAAACATTATTAAAATGTTAATTGATGATCAACAGATACCAAGGATGACCAGGAAAATAATGAGGAAACTACAAAAAATAAATCAGAAGAAAATGTAAATGAGTGTAAAGAATGATGACAAATAATGAAAGTTGAGGCAAATAGTTCTTGAAGCTTTGTTTCATTCAAAAATGTATTCCATGGATTTCATATTTAATAATTTAAAAAAATAAAAATTTAATTTAATTTTGAAAATTATCTTTAAAAACTAGCAATTTATCTTGAAAAAATATCTTTGAAAACAAACCGGATACACTGATGGGATGCAAACATAATAAAAAAAAAAATAACCTGTATAATAAAAATTTCATTTCCGATTTTAAAATAAATTAGATTAATTTTTTTTTTCCAAAAATCAAATCAAAATTTTGAATACACAAATCAACATTGAAAATTTTTTCTCATCGAAAAATTTCATGATTATTTTAAATTAAAGTTTATATGGGTGACGGATATTATATAGGTATTAATCTCCTGTAGATCTTTTGAGAAAAATAAAATAAAATCTTAACCACGTGGTAAATTATAGAAAAAATGAAAGAATGATTCGATTTATTTTTTTCTGTCGATTTTACTCCTTCCGGATGTTATTTTATTGTATTCCATTTTTTTTTTTAAATAATTTATAATTAAAAGGTTACCCCTTTTTTATTTTCTTCATTTTTTTTTTTTTTTTTTGAAGAAAAAGAATATAGTTTTTTTTAGGTGGAAATTATATACATATAAAAATTCTCTAACGGACCTGCCTCTTTACGCTTTTGATACATTTTCATGTTTTTTTCGTTGATGCACACAGCACATCCTATTCAATGTGTTTTTTTTTTTATTCATATCTTAAATATCAAATGAACATAAAGCAATATAATATAAATTCGATTTAAGGATTTCTTTACTTTTTATTTTCTTTTTTAATTTTGAAATGAAACTGTTAAGAATACTTTTGGTGGATCAAGTTGATGGTTAAGAGAGATGGAAGTAAGTAATGAAACACCTGTTTTATCCGTCATCTGCAATTCAGACAATATTTTTTAAAATACATATATTTTTCATTTACATATACATATACATATATGTAGTATATATTTTTATGCATATTAAATTCTTCATATTAATATAAAAATTTTTACATTTTATTTTATTATTTTTCTCTTTGAAAAATCTAAATGCACTTTGATGGTTTCTTTTGCTGATCTGAAATTACTCCTGATGCTATTCAAACTATTTGTTATTTTTATTTTATGAAATTTCGTATAAAATACTTATTCTCAAATTATTTGTATTTCAAAAATAAGGGGAAAAAAAAAGTACTCGTATAAGTGTAACATTAGTTTGATAAATTTTTTTCTTCTTTTTCCTGAAAAACACATATTTTTTAGATGTAAAAAATATTCAGTTATTTTTGTTTTGTTTTTTGTAAAGTCATCCTTTTCTATATTGTCGGAAACAAATCAAAAGTCAGCACATTAAAAATCACAAATCACTAATTCTACTTTTATGATTTTCTTACGCCTTCTTTAACTTGAAAATTTCAAAAATACATCATAAGGAATTTTTTTCTCTTTTTCTAACTTTGTACTTACTTTCTCCACAGAAATTTTTCTTCACATATAAATTTTTTCTCAATTAATCAAAATTTGATTAGTATTTGTTTTTTAAGTGTATCTATCGCATATTACGGTTATTTTTTATATAATTATCTCGTAGTTAGGATACATATATATCCTTTTATACTAATTCCGGAAGTTTATAAATATATACAGTTACTGATCTAATTTCTATTATTTTTTGTTGTTCGTTCAATATATATAATAATGGATAACAAATTTTTATCGGAAATTATTTAGGTTCGGAATGATAAAAAGGTGTGAAAATTATAAAGCGCTCAATTGATCTTTCGGAAATTATAGATAGAAATCCGCTACTTGATTATTAGAAGAAAATCAAAAAGTCATTAATCTGTTCTGCAAATTGGATCAACACATTAGAAAAAAAAAAAAAATGAGATAAAAGAAAAACAAAAGAAAAAATTCTTGTTGAAATGGCAATTTAATGATATTTGATATATACATACATACATACATACATACATATAGTTTTTTTGTTTGTTTATTTTCCTGTTGTTCTATTTTATTTTTTTTCCCATGAAAGTGAAAAAGTGAAAATATTTATTCGAATGTAATTTATATCAAATTAAAATTTCATTAAATTTTAGCAAATAAACTAGATTTTAATAGAGGAAGCTAATTTTCTGGTTCATCATTAGAACAGAAGGGACAAATATTTCAGTGAAAAAAAAAATTATAAAGACTTCTACACCGGAATTAGAACACAATACAAACAGGCTTCTTTTCAAAAAAAAAAAAAAATTTTTTTTTTCCTATTGTATTTTCATTGTAAATATCCTCAATTTGTCTAAAATTTCAAACAATAATTGTATACAGATAATTTTGAACAAAAAAACACTTAACTAGGATTATCCTGATTATCCAATTTTGTGGTTTCTTATATGACAATAGAATAAAATTCATGTTTGTATCGGAATCAATTGATTTTTGAAATTTTAAATAATATACTATATGCATTGAATTTGTATTTATTTTGAAAAGGAAATAAACATGAAATTTTCCTTGAATTTTTCAAGAGATGTCAAATTTTTTTCAGGTTTTATTTTTCATCTGAAATAAAATATTTTGATCTTGTCAAAAATTTATCCTTTTATATGAATGTATGATTGTAATTGTATTGTTGAAATAAAATTCAAGTCAATTGGAAAAAAAATAAGCACCTAATTGTGTATGCATGTACATCAGGAAGTTTAATAAGCGGAAGAATGTCCTTAAAATGTGTAATACAATGATTTTATTATGTTATTTAACGTCTTTTATTATTAGATTTAAAAAAGAAAAAAATTCTATTGTATGATATTAAGCTAATTTTTTTTGAAAGAGTGAAATTGCTAATTTTTAAAATGTTTTTTTTTTTTGTCACAGGTTTATTATTTGTTGTTCGTGTTTCTTGTTTTATATAAATGACTGGCGCTTCTGTGCTGACATTTTTTTTTCTTTTTTTTTTTTTTTGTATTTTTGTTATTTGTTTGATGTCCCAGAATTTTTTTTTTTTTAAATTTTTTATTTTTATCAAAGACAAGATTATAATCTTATGTCGACAACCTGAAAATCACCTGCTGTGACATAGGCCGAAATAGAGAGTATTGAGGTGCATCGACTTATCGCTTGTTGTTGTTGTTAACTCCTGAATTTACAATAATTCTTTTTTTTCTTTTCTTTTTTTCATATTGTCAATTTGACTTTTGTGGCCATAGAATAACATCAACACAAAATTTTTTGTTTTGATACACTACTAACATACATATATGTACATATAATCATGTTTAAATTTTATATTTCGATAAGATATCTTTATCATGTGTTTTTTAACGTATAAATATATAAAAAAAAATTTTCTTAAATATTTTTTGTTTGGAATGATTTCCTTTTGTTTTTCTGTTGAATTGGCACCTTGTAATGTGATCTATTTATGTCTAAAAAAAAAAAAGGATATAAAATGGAAAAGACAAAAAAGTATTAACTATCGTTAGATATTTGAAATTCTCTAGGGAATCTCACATAACATAATTTTTCTTGTAGATATTTCATTTTGATGGATTTGCTTCTTGATCCTTTTTCAACTTGAATATTCTTACTATACTATGGCTTTCCAGGAGTTCTGAATAATTTGTGAAAGGATTTAGTTTAATCATTAAAATCAATTTTTTTTTTGTTTCATTTTTCTTTCTAGAAAAAATATAGTTTAATGATAAGTTCTCGGAAACAAAAGATTTTCTTCTCTTTTTTCATAAAAATTATAAAAATTACAAGGACCTATAAATGCTCTTAGTGATTTTATTTCAAGTACAAAAATGCGGCCAATATTGTTTTATGTATATAAAAAGTAGCATTAAATTTGTTTTTTTTTGTAATTCAAAAATAAAAAAAGAATTTTCTATTGTTGTTTAAGATCCTTAAGAGCTCTTCAATTTTTATATACAATTTATTTTGTTTTACATCCTTTTTCGATTATTTTGATACATTTTTGAAAAAAAATATAGAGTGTTTTTCTGAAAATCTCAATTGTTTTATAAGAAAAAAATATTATTGATACTTAAAGGACTCAAACACTCAGATGTATAATGATGAATTTGTTTTGTATAGAATCATTTTATTATCACCACTATAATTGTTTTAACAAACGTTTGTTTATGTTTCTTTAATCTTAAGATGTATTTCAAGTATCCTTTATTTTGAATATATATGAGATTGTTTTGTTTTCTTTAAAATGCACAGGGTGTTTTAAAAAACGTAAAAGAAAGAACTTATACTATGCAGATTTTGTGCAGCAAAAAAAAAAAGATTAATAAAAACAGTTTTGAACTATGTACATTATTTATATACTTTTTACAAATTGAATATTTTTTGAATAATTTTAATATTTGCATAATTTTTTTTTCTTCTTAAATTTCTATTTCAACTTTTATAAAATTTCTTATTAACATTTTTGTAAAATTTTAAGATTGAAGACCACCAAATATCAAATGTCAAATTAATAGTCGTCTTTGATTTAAGAGGATCATTTGTAAGCAACCACAACAACAAGATTAATGTAAAATAAAATACAGAAATATACAATATCATGACATAAAATTCAGCTAATACATATTTATTATAATATATAAAGCAGGCTCAACAGAAGCGCATTAAGAATACCTTCTTGATTGTGCATAAATGTTCTTATAATATCCTTGTTTGTTTTTTAATAAAGAAAAAAAAATACAAAAATACTATACCGCCACTGTGTATACCGCAATATAGTAGAAAAATTACACCTGCCCAAATGGCACATGCCTTTTTAACCTTTTCAATGCAAATGTCGAAAATAATTTAAAAAATTTACGACGACATTTTACACTTATTGTGGGGACATTTTTACCTTTATAATCATCAGGCAACAGAAAAGTCACATTTCCTTAAAATTCTCCTATATTTATGTATTTATATGTACAAATCTTCAAATAGTTAGGACAACAATTTTTTTTTCGCGCTATCCTCAAGATTTCTCTTATGAAATTGTTGTTATTGTATTTATTCAGACAAAAATATACTGTAAAATTTTTGACCACATGAAACAACTTCTTATCGACATCAGATTAAAATCTCTTCAATAAAAAAAGGGGATGAAAATATGAAAAAAAAAATAGAGAAAAAAAAAATCAAGGATATAAGAATTGAAAATTGTAATATGCAATGCAAGAAATTTTTAATGCATTGCATTTGAACTGCAGCAGTATCATCAATGTTTGAATGCTTTGACAAATTTTTTTTTATTTTAGTTGAATCACAAAAAAATGTGTTTTTACGCTTTTTTTATTTTGTAATTTTCCTGAGATAAACGATAAATTTGAAAAAAGAAACAAAAAATGTGCTTTTATTATAAATTTCTTGTTCATATTTAAAAGGGTTAAGTTGAATGTGATGACAACAAAAATTGCGTACATAAGTATAGTGGATGCGTACTATTTATATTGTAATTGTAATCAAAAGCAGATGTGCCGTGTATTTTAATTTTAACTTCTTTTTTTTTTCTAAAAAAAAAATTTAATAAATCAGCAAACGCGGCGGCGGTACACACTTTTTACAAAAAGATGTAAATACATGTATTACAGAAAAAGGTGTGGTGTGCTATTTATCATACTACTAATGAAAAAAGGATACTTTTACAATTGATAATGAAAGAAAGAATTTAAGACCAATTTTTAAGATATTTTCTTTATTATAAAAATTTCAATATTAATTGATATATATTATCCTTTTTGATCTCGATTAAAAAATTAAGTCGTTAAAAGAAATTTTCTTTTTTTCATTTTTATTTTTAAAAAAATAAGATCAAAAATTATGAAGGTGTCAATTAATCAATTCGAAGGATTGAGCAAACAAATCCTTTTTTTTCCCCGTAGAAAAAAAAAATTAATATAAATGTTGTGTGAGTTTAGTTGAAAATATTAAATAATTCAAACCTCTAAAACTATTGTTTAGAAATCCCTTTAATTATTGATCATTAATCTTGAAGGAGGACAGGATTCATGGAATTATTTTTATTCATCAATTAGGATTGTTTTCATAAATTTGTTTTTTTTTTTTTTTTTTTTAAAAACATATTTTTGTGAAAAAGATCCTAAAGAATAAAGAAAATTAAGTAAGCAATAAAAAGAAAGTTTAACTTTATTATTTATATACTTTTTTGTTTTTATTATAGGGATCATCTTTTCAATTTTTTAAATATCGAAAACTATTGAAACAATCAATAAAAAAAAAAAGCATAATTTAAAATGTAGAAGAACAGATATCATGATGTAATTCAAAAAAAAAAAAAAACGATCAGTATTAAAATAAACACGAAATCTTACATTTCTTCTTTCGCAACAAAACCTATTCTTCTATTCTCTCATACCTCATCTTAATTTCTACATAAAAATAAAACAATCTATATATTAAAAAAAATTGATCCTAAAAATTATGTATCGCATATAAGAAAAGAAATAAAGGCGTAAGTTAATCTGTTATACAACCTCAAAACAATGTAAAACGAAAGGATTTATGCCGGGAGGTCTATAATGTCCTTAAAAATTAAACTTCAATGGACATCAATACAAAATCCTCTAAATTGATGAAGTGAATGGACCACCACCACAATCCTAAAATTTTATGAAAACGGCAATGTCAAATCTTCGAAAAATGAGACAAGTTAAATGTTAAATCACAAAAAAAAAAAATATATATATAAATATATACCGAAAATTATATTTTTTTCGACCTAACAAAAATTGACAGAGACTACTTTATCTTAAGGTCGGTTGATATTCTGGTTTTTTTTTGTTTGTTTTTTAGTGTGAGAATTTGATATGCATTGAATAGATTGTGTTTTTGATTCCAAAAAATTAAAATCATAACCGCATGTAGTTACCAAATATGCTTACATAAAAATTATATGATGCTGCAATGATTGTATGTATGTATATCGGTTCCATGTATTCATTTCTATACACATACTATAGCACATACACATATAAAATATTTTAAAACACTTTGAAGCTAAAAAATTAACGAGAATCCTCCTGAACTTCTTAAATTACATTTTTGCTGGTGCAATGAAGCTAATTGTATTCGTTTTCTTGATTTTTCTTTTTTTTGCTGTTACAAAATTACAAAATACATATATACAAGGACCATGGATGATTTTGAAAAATAAAAGAGAAAAAAAAAATGAATCAGCGGCCAATTTTTATTTACTGATCGATCAGTTTATAATCTTAAATTGAGAATTAAAGTAGAAGGAAAGTTAAATGGCATTTAAAAGTAATTTTGATATCGCGTTTCAACTTTTGTATGAGCCACCGGAGGCTATAGGTGAATTTAATGTACCTACATACATACATACTAAACATGTATTTTTGTTGGTAAGTAAAATTTAAAAAAAAAACAAAGAGGACACAAAAAAAAAAACAGCATAATAATCGAAATTTAAAATTTTACTACATATATAGCTAGAGAGAAAAACGAGATAAGATACTCATACAACGTATTTAAGGATTTTAAAGGGAATAATCAGTGATGCATTCGAATCTTGATGTCCACTCAAATGATTTAAATGGAAGCAAATATGTGTGAAATTTTTGAGACATGATCGTCACCTCTTACATCAGGTAATCTGAAACTTTTTTGATTAAATTTTGATGTCTGGATGTCTGAATTATGTGTTTTTATTATACTCGTAAATGCGGTTCTTGAAAAAAAATTTATTAATGTTGCTACATTTTTTATTTTATTTTTATCATACATCTACATACATATATGTACGTAAAAAAAAAAGATGGCCTGTGTAATGTTTCATTTTATTGCAATAATCGATCATTATTAAGTCATTACACACTTTTATGACGTTTTTTCTTACATAAATTTTTTACAGGTTATTCGCATGCTATTTTTTTTTTTACTTCTGTGAAAGTAACACTTTATTAATTTTTCAAAAGTTAAATCGTTTGTTAAATTATTTAAAAAATCGTTAAAAAATTGTCGGATAATTTCAATTAAATTTCAATTCAATTTTATGTTTTCTCTTGAATACTTACCATACATAATTCATTTTTTATTTGATAAAGTTTTTTTTTTTTTTTCATTTTAACAAACAAAAAATTTTTTTTTTCATTCTTTGTAAAATTATGGTATTCTTCAAGTACCATATAGATACTATATATTATTGACGTACAAAACATATATTAAATTGATGAACAGCAAATAGACAGAAAAATATTGTCCATAGGGATAATAAATGTATATTTTATATTTGCATAATTGTATCTCTACATATCTTTACAAAGTAATTTTATTGTATTTTGATTTTTTTTAAAAAAGGGAAAGAAAAAAAAAAATACTATCATTGAGGAAAAAATTGATTTTTTCAAGTCAATATTGACACATACTCGTTATGTATACGTATATGTATCAACATTTTTTAAAAATTTTCCTCTAGTTTTTTTAAATTGTTTTATCTTTTTTTTTTTTTCAATAATTGAAACGTTCTCTGTAGGGTTAATGAACAATTTCAGGGTGGAAATGTATGTATATGTATACGTATATGCCTATAGGTACATTCTTATTTGGTTCTATTTAATTTGCTTTCCGTTTTGAAAGTCATATACATACATATGTATGTATATGATAAATTCAATTAGGAAATAAAAAAAGGGGGAGACATATTTTCCCATAATTATATTCGAACAATTGAAGGTAAACAATAAAAGTTTTACTAGAAAAACAATCATATGCACAGAATTTTAATCTGAATTTTATTTCATTACGACTGAAGTGAAATTTTTAAAGTATAAAATCAAATTATGAAAAAAAATTAAGAAACATTAAAAAATAAAATTTAAACTCAATTTTATTAAATTTATTTCATTTTCCTTAGTACCAACAAAGGAAAAAAAAAATATGTACTAAAACAGACTTCCCAATCATGTTAAGATACACCTTACAGGTGCCTTATTAATTTCACATCAACCTCTAACCTTTTAAATTTAACATTGTGTGTGCATTTTACTGCATAAACTACAAATTATCCATTCTGATTGTTGGCACTCGCTGAAGAGGAAGTCGAAAATTATATTTGAAAGGATTATTCATGCAATTGTCAATAGCTATATTCTCTATCTATGTATATATCCGCATGGAAATTGGTACAAAATATTTTTTATTCGTATTTATGTTTTTGTTGTTGTTGTTGCATTTTTTACATTTTTATGTTAGTAATAAACGTTTAATAATTGCCCACGAAATACATGAATTATCGCTAAAAACAAAAATGTGCAGATCGAATTGTGCATAACTACTGCAATTTACTTGTCACTCTTTTTTCTTGATTCACTACAATTCTATCTGTAAAAATATTTTTCAAAACATCACAGTGCAATATTGATTTTGTTTCTTTTATTTTTTTTATATTTTTTTATTTAAATTTTAAATTTTATATGGATCAAGTCATACAACAAAGGTTATTCGGTAAATTACACAAAATAATGTACAGAATGTAGAAGAAAAAAAAAAATGCAATAATAATGGTACTTTACCGTTGTTGTGAAAAGAGATCTAATTTCATATGAAATAAAGATTATTATCCTTTTAAATGAATTTTAATTGTATTATTTTGTGCAAATTTATTAAACAAAAGCATAAAGGCTAAGAGAAAAAAAAAGCCAAATCAAATTTAATTATCTTTGTTTTGTTTTTTTATGTGGGTGGTAAATAAAAATAAACAAATATGAAAAAGAAAAAAAAAAAACCGTCTGAAAAGATAAGTTATGTACAACAACAACAAAAAATAATAAATTTAATATTCCATTAACTGTTTTCAAATAACAAACATGCAAAATAAAATCCTTTCTTTAAATATTTGTGATATATGAGAAAAATGAAAAATCATAAATTTAAATCTAATTTAAATTATTTTTGGAAAAGTCCGTTAAATTAAAAAGTATATTATTCTATAGGTGTAAAATATACCTATCCATATGTCATTTTTTCTTGTTTAACAAAATCTTTACTTTCATTGTTTCATAAACCTGTAATTTATTCGTCAAAAAAACGATGTGCAAAGAGCTTATACCTTTATGATAAAATTAATCAATAATAACGTACAATTTCATACTTTTTTTTCTTCAAATTTTTTTTCTGTCATATTTGATGGATTCTTGATATAAAAAAAAAAAAGTATCTAAAAATTATCTATTCTAAACGATCTTCAATGATATACTAACAAGATTGTTGACAGTAAACTGTTATAAAATCTGCACATGATGATAGAATTTCTCCATGATTCTAGAAAATTTAAGGTATTTTCACACCTTAAAACATGATGTTCGACCCAATTTAAACATCTGTGTTATGTTGTCAATGTTTAAAATGTATGATACAGGAATTATTTTTGCAGAAAATAATTTTTTTTTCTTTCTTTTTACTTGCAACACGTGGCATTCATTATCCTTTTGCTACATTTTCGTTTTTATTTTTTTTTAATTTTTTTTTTTTTTTAAGAACATTCATATCACGCAATTGATAATGAATTTATATGCTTCTTATGAAGCAGATTGCAGATTATTTTTTTTTAGGAATTCTTTCGGGTGGTGAATTTATTTAAAAACAAAAAAACAAAACAGAAAAAATAATTATTTTTCTTTAGGCTGACAGTAAATCAACATGAAAATATTTTACATGCCAATTTTTGTTTCTGGATTTTTGTGATGTAATTTAAAAAAGAAAAACAGTGAAGTAATTTTAAATGTCACACAAATACGCACAAAGAAAAAAAAAATGTCAAAATAAATTATCTTGAATGTGAATTCTTTGCTTAAAATATTCATGTAAGGAAATTTTGAATAATTTTAGAAATAAAAATTTTAAACATTAAAAAATTGTAAGGAAGAATTCCAAAAGGATAACACTTTTTTTTTCGGTTTTACTTTAAAATTACTTGAAATGATTAGTTCTAATTAGTTTCCGCGAAATTATTACAGTTTCTTTTTTAAATAGCCATATACGAAAGGATACGTTGAGAAAAATAATATTTTGAAAACAAATTAAACAATTTGTTATTAATTTTAAAATCTTTCAAAATTCACTTGTTTTGAAAATACAAAAAAATTAAAGGGTGCGTAATACGTTCAATTTAAATATTCTCTCTCATTGTACACTTGATGTATACCTTAAAGAAAACCCTTGTTTTTATTGTTATACCATTTAACCTGAGGGCAATTATCCTATTACCATTTTATTCATTCTCCCTTTTTTTAAAATTTTCAAAACGGTTTTTTTTTTTCTAAAGTTACCATTGTAATTTGTTTCTTTCGTTGGACACGTTTCTATTTATTGACCAACATAATTTGAATGTAACCAATAAAGTGTGAATGTATATTGTGGCGTTTTGGTTGATTTAGGATATATCATGCATCAAATATTTGTATATAACACATATTTAAATATTTCTAGCACGTGTTTTGTTATGCCACGCGTCATGAAATATTTTTGTTAAGGCCAAGAAAAAAGGATGATTTTAAGATGAGAAAAATATTTCATTTTTTCATTAATTTTTTTATGAATTTTTAATGAATGAATAATTTTTACGTAAGAAAATCCTTGATGATCTAATATCATTTATTAAAGGAATCACTTTAAAATGAAATTTTTTACTAGTATTTTGTGTTTACAAAAAAAAGTGGATCGCAAAATATTTATATTTTCATTTTAAATTAAAAATTTTGTTTTTTTTTAAATTGTTGTCCTTGAAATTGTTTATAATATTTCCCTTGTCACAATTATTTAGTTTATATTTTCAGAAAAAAAAAAAAAAAACAAGTTTTATCAAATTTGTTTTATTGAAAGGTATAAAATCCGGAAGTTTAAAAATATAGTAGAAAAACATTAACTTCCGTTTACAAAATAAAATTTTAAATAAGAACCCTTTAAAACTAATCGAACCGAAGGCATGTCGCCTAAATTTAACACCTGTAAATTGAACATGATGTGTGGTCTTAATATTTAATGAAGTGAATAAGGTGTCTCGTGATTTCCATACGTCACTTTAAAAGCAAAAATTTAAAAAAAAAAACACATATTGTTCTTAAGTCCTTGTTTTTTGTTTTATTCATAAAAAACAATAATCAGTTGTTAATGTTTTTGATATTTAATTCATGACAAAAAAAAAATATCTTAATATGTGGTCTTTATACATATAATTTTTATTAATAATAAATTGAGCTCAAGCTAAAAACAATCTTTTTTTTTTCAATATCAATTTGTTATTATTTTTTTTTGTTATGAAAGCATCAAAAAGTGAATGTATAAAAGTGAATAAAAAATATCTTAAGTTTTTATTGTATCGAAGAGGGTGGCCTAAAATTTGTATACATAATAATGACATATGCTAACATTGTTTTTTTGATCTTATAACTTTAAAATTATTTTTTTAAATAATTTTTTCGATTGATTTCCAACATGGTAAAGATAATTCAAAAAAATTTTTTTTCCTAATTTGAAATATTTTTAGATAATATGATTTATGTGTTGAAAAGATATTTATTAGAATAATGACACAATAAAAGGAATTTAGTATATAATCAATTGGCATTGAAGGAAAAACAGGTAGCTAATTTATTTCTTTTTAAAAAAAAAAAATTAGTAATGGTTTTTGTTTATTTTCATAAAATTTCAGAAACATCATATTTTCTATGAATGGTAAAAAAAATTTGTAAGAAGAAAAAGAAAAAAAAACAAAAAATAATAAAGAAAAATTGGATCAGTATATAAGGTTTACACCATTAATCTTAGTTAGTCATTTAAAATTGAGAAATGATTTACAAACAATGATATCCTGCCGTTGGCAAAATGAGGCAACATTTCAATTTTTTCGCGCTACTGATATTTTTATAAAAAAAAAAGAATAAGAAAAAAATTAGGTTATAAATCAAAAATGAAAAATTTGTTCTTAGAAGTGATTTTATTTTAGAATTGTTAAAAGACCACATTAATCTAAATAGGTATGTATTTCTTTGTTACATGCGTTCAAGAAGTTTTTTTTTCTCAGAGCTGTGGAAAAATAACAAAATTTAATATCGAAAATTATTTTTACCTTTTTTTATTCTGAAAATCAGATACCAAAATTTCTGTATTTCTTTTCTGTATGAATCAAAAATTCATAATTACTTCCTAAAAAAAAATCTAAAATTTCATGTACATAAATCGTGATATAAAAAAAGAACATCCTTTTTTTTTTCCTTAGTTCCGAATCTCATTGATTGACTAGTTGTTTACAACAAAAATAATAACCGTAATAACAGTATAATTTTCTTCTTGTATATAATAATTTTTGCACCTACTACTTTATGTACTATTTCATGTGTCAGCTTCTTTAATATCCTGTTTTTTTTTTTGTAGATTAAAAAACCACAAATGGGTCAGAATGTGTTTTTTTTTTATAGTTTTTACTTTTTCTATTTTTTTGTTCTAATATAAGAGAAAAAAAACATCATTACTATACTAAATCTATAACAAGGATGATTAGAAGATCATTAACTCTGTCTGGGATATGAATTCGGTACGGTTATAAAAAGTGCAACTTCTAGACAAATATTTCGCTAAAATTTGAAGAAAATTATGTTTTATATTTTATTTTATTTAAGATATATTTTTTATGATGACTGTGAAACGAGACGAGACATGATCTTTGAAATTTTCGGCATCTTTTTTTTTTCCCTTAAAACTTTATGTCTGTTAACTATAAGATGATTGTTTTATTTTTTGGTTTTTGCTTTACCAAAAAAGAAAATGATCTCTTTTTAATCTACCGCAAAGATACTTATTTTCATGTATTTTCTTTGTTTTAAGTGAAAGCGTAACGATACGCTTATCATTTGAAAAGAAAAAAAAAAGTTTTTTTTTTTACTATGCTCGGTATCTTTGTAATGAGATAGATACAATAAGATAGGATGTCTTTGATTTAAAACATGATTTTATATGATGATACGCAGTGACTATATAGTAATTTAACTATTTTCAATAATTTTCAATGATCCGATGATTTTTGCACTAATAATGGACCATAATGGAGTAATAATTGGAACGCCTTAAATTTTGAGTGTAAAACGCATACGAAAATATACATTGTGCTGTTTATATTTAGTGAAATATCGCGTGATTGCAATAAAAAAAAAATAAGAAAGAAGATTTTTAGGATTTTTTATGTTTTTCAAAAATTAAAAAATAAAAAAACAAATCCTTCAAGGGTTCTTGTGTATCAAGTTATGTCATCTGTATGTTTACATTGCTTTACACTTTGATAACAATCAAAGTATCTCAACAAAAGGATTCTTTTTAAAATGTACATTTTAACAAAAAAAAAAAAAAAAAGGATTTTATATAATTTTGCTACATACATACATATATAAATATTTTGATTCACGTTCTAAAAAGTATAAGTTCCCTCAGCAATTTTATCAACAAGAAAAATCTTGAAAAAGTAAAACGATTGAAAATATTTATAGATTTGAAATTGGTTTAAAAATTCGTGTATTTAGATACTTTTTGACATTTATTAATAGTCATTTAAAATTTATGATGCGAATTATATTGCTGTAACATTATATTGAGAAAAAAATCTTTTTTTTTTTTTGTAAAAGGGTTGAAAATTTATTAAATGAAAAAAAAAAGGCATAGACAATGTCCTTTTTTTGAATTGATATATAGAAAATTTATATTTTATCAATGAATAAATGAAATTAAAAGTGATGAAGAAAATTTATTGAAAGATTTAATAAAAGATAAAAATCTAGTAAGAAAAAAAATTTTATTTGATAAAAATCTAATACGCTTCTGTATGTACCTATGTTTTTTTTTTCTCCCCAAAGAAAGGAATATTGTTCGAAATTTCTATTTAAAATAAAATTCAAATAATTTACGTTTACGTGTTTTAAAAAAAAAACTGGCCACATAAGAAAAACTACTGTGTATTGACAAACAAGAAAAAGAAAAGAACGAAGAAAAAATCAACACAGCAGGTGAATGGGAAAATAGAATAAATGTCCTTTTGATCATCCTGGTGATGTGATGCTTTAATCGTTACGATCAAAAAACAATAAATTTTATGAATTGTATAATTTTATGTTTAATAAAAAAATTTTTTCTTTCGTAAATATACGAAAAAACAAGTGAATGAATATTTTTTTTTTATAAATTCAAAATATATAGTATTATTTATTTTTATTGATACGGCAAGGACATGATTTATGAAAAATATCTTTTGTTTCCTTTAAAATAAATTTTATTTGAAAAGCGTTTATGAATATAATGTGAATTTAATGGGAAATCAACTATTTTTTTTTCCGGAAATGTATGTATAAGAAAAGTAAGAATTGTTTAAATTAAAAAATTTGAAAAAAAAAGAAGAAAAGGGGAGAAATTTGGAGAAAAATTAAAAATTCAAGGAAAAAAACATAGGTAGTTTCTTAAGCTAGAATGGTTCACATGACCTTTTCTCTTCAAGGATTTTTTTTTTGTATGTACTCAGTTCTTACCTTTTGAACTGTGATCTATAACCTAATCCTTGCCATGGACAAAACTAAAATTTTATTTATTACGCTTGGAGTAAATTCTTTCATTTAATATTTTTTTATAAAAAAATTATTTAAAAAATTTACAAATTATTATTTTTTAAATGCTCCACTAGTAGATACTTTCATCTGAATGGAGATAAATAAAAAACCCTTAAGAGAAAGCTTTATTAAATTATGAATTTCTATTTGAAAAAAAAAATGTGAGAATATCAAATTTCTAAAATCCAAAAGAAAAAAAAAATTATTTTATTTTTACAAGTGCAGATTGTTTATATCCCAAATGTTACAAAAATTCTTATATACATATTTTTTTAGTTGGATTATTTTTTATTTTCTTCACAGGAGCAACTACCAGAAGTCTTTTGCGATTGGATTTCCCCTCTACAATGCACAACGCAGGCGTGTGATTTTAAAAGAAAATGAAGACCAAAAAGGAATATCGAACCAATCTGGTTTCAGGGATATGTTTTTTTTTTGTTATTATGTATAACGAAGATTGGCGCTTCTATAGTCATTGGATTTTAGTTTATGTGGCACGTGCTTGAATTTGGAGGGGATCTTATTTGGTATCCTATATAAATGAATCTTTTGTACCTGTTTCGACAGGTATCGTTCAACGGTTGAACAATCAAGTTCTTAGCAATTGAAAAAAAATTTTTCTATTCTCGTATTAAAAATTGAAAGACAAAAAAGGATTTTTATAAAAAAATTTGTGAAAAATTGTTATTATTTTTGTTAAAATAGTGAAATAATATTAAACAGAAAAAATGTCAAACAGTGAAATGTATCGTTATTATTATATGCCATGTATGGATAATATGAATGGAGGACTTAAAACAATTACAAATGATAATCAATGTTATATGAATAATAATTGTGGAATACAAACGACATATTCAACAAATACAACAACACCAACAACAAATTCAACAGTATATGATCATCATTCATATTCAGATGGTTGGAATACACCAAGTCCTGCTAGTTATCGTTCATCTAGTCCAGAATATGTTGATTTAAATTCAATTGTTAATGGTAATGGATTTCCTGTAATAAATTCAATTTCACCAGTAATTAATTCAAAAGATCATAATATGATTATGCATCAACAAGTACAAATGAATTCTACATCAATTCATCATCAGGATACATCATCATCAATTACATGTACAAATAACATAACACCATCAGCGACAAAAAAACGTTCATATTCCAAAAAAATTGTAACACCAAAAACCGAAATTCATTCAGATGATGGTTCAGAAAATTTAATTTCAAATGATCTTGGACAATTTGATTTTTCAAATTCATCATTTTTTGAAGATAGCGCCGATAGTGGTGAATTAGAATGTTTTCAAGATAATTTATGTAATTTGAATAGTAATAGTAATTCAATTAATTCAGCAACAACAACAACAACAAATAATAATCCTGGAATGAATAATATTGGTAAGAAACGTCGTAATAAACAAGTATCACCAATTGTTAAAAAGAAAAGACGTCTTGCAGCAAATGCCAGAGAACGCCGTAGAATGCAAAATTTAAATCAAGCCTTCGATAGATTACGACAATATTTACCATCATTAGGTAATGATAGACAACTTTCAAAACATGAAACATTACAAATGGCACAAACTTATATAACGGCATTATATGAATTATTACAATGAAATTTTTATATACTCGTTCACATTAATTAAATTACACATTACTCTGACAAATAGTACAATTTTGTTAATTTTGTATAAAATGATGATGTACCAAAATAATTATAGAATAATTAATTACCAGTGCTTAGTATACATTTTTTTTTTTTTTTGTAAAAGAAAACATTTTAATTTTTTTAATTAAAATAATTGTAAATTTTATGTAATGTTGAGGCTAGATTATGCCAATATTATTTTTATATTAGAGGTAATTCCTTTTCTATAACATTTATGTACAGAAAAAAAATAAATCAATTATTTTGTAAATGTTATTAATTATTTTCTTTTTCTCTTTAATTATTAATTTTTAAATGTAAAATTGTGAATATTCTATTTAAAAACATGAAAATATTCTAATGTACAAAAAAAAAAAAAAGTTGATTTAATGTTAGATTTATCAGTTATCTAAAAATAATTTAATTTTTATCGATATATGTACTCCATAATGATTATTTTATAAACTGCCCCAGTATTATTTTTAGTAGTTATATTAAATTTATATTTAAAAAAAAAAAAACAAACAAACAATAAATTAAGTTTTAATTTAAAATTTTTAAAATAATTGAATAAATAAATTTTTATAAAATTTAAAAAAAAAAAAAATCATATACATATTTTTTATTCAATTTCCTAAATTTTTTCATTCATTTTTTGTGACATGGGTTTCAATATTCATTTTTTATTTTTCGAAATTAAATTTTTACAGGTTACATTTATAGAAGAAAAAAAAATCGAAATTTATTTTTAAAATAAATAAAATTCTAAAAATAATAAAAGAAAAACATATCATATCCGCTGAAGGATATTAAAGAAAAAAATTTTAAGCCACTTGAAATCATCTTGTTACAAATTTTGAGAGAATAAAATTTTTTTTTCGCTTCACTTTCGATATTTTTTAATATTTAAAAAGGATCCCGGAATCATGGTTAATTGAGTTAAAAAATGAAAATATTTTTTAATGTTTTTTTTTTTTCTAAATTCACTTTTGTTAGTTAAGATTGCAATTCAATAAATTCTAAATTAAAAGAAAACAGATCCTTTCTAAATCAAATCAATACCAAGTTATAGTAGCACCTATGAGTTACAATTTTATTGATCCTTGAATTTTAAAGGTTGTTTTGCTTTCTACAAAAATAAAAAATTATTTTTAAAAATAGATCACTTCTAATTTTCATTTTTAAAAGAAGGTTTCGGTTATGTTTTGATTAAAATTAAAAAAAAAAAAACAATTATCATGAGTTTGTTTATTTTTATTTTAAATTTTATTTTTGCATTCAATATAAAAAATTTAAAAAAAAAACTAAAAATACAAATACCAAAAAAAACAACAGGAAATTATGAATTTATTTTTATAAATTTCTTTTGATCAGTTATAAGGACTCCTAACTCAATGGACAGTGTATACTATATGTTTAAAAAAGAAAGAAAAAAATTAATTTCCTGAAAAAAAAAGGAAAGAAAAATTTCATAATGTGTATGTACGCATTTAATAATCATACATTCAGGATGTATGGTTTTTAATATTATAGGAATATCCTACCTATATACTTTTAGGAATTAATTTAAACTTAATTGGAAGGAAGTAATTATAAGGTTGATGAAATTTTTCAAAGTTTCATATTATGTTTATATTTTTCACTTTTTTTTTTCTACCTATGTATATAATATTCATAATTTCTTTTTGAAAAAGATTGACATTGAAAAAAGAAAAAAAAAAAAAATAAAAGAAACACGAAATGTAAGAAGTTGATGAACAAGTCATAGATAATATTTACTGAAGAACAGGTAGAAAAATGATAAAGTAAAAAAAAAAAAATATTGTACAAGTATAACAAACAACAGCATCCTCAATCGGAGTTATGTTACCCGCGTTACAAAAGAGATCGTAAATAATATGTGTGCATTTCATATATACATATGTACATATATAATATGGTGACTTTGAAACCTTACTTATTTTTGAAGGATACTCGTTTATAATAACGAATAAGTTTATTTATTTATTTTTTTCCTTGATTTACGGTTTCTTTTTTTAAAAATTGCTTAAATGTTGTTTTGTTAGTTAATGAACTAGAAACATTTTTTTATTGAACTGAAAAAAAAAAGTTTATTTTGTGGTGAAACAAACTTCTTATAATTTTGTAATATTTAAGAAAAAGATTTTTGTATAAAAACCACAATAATTAATGTATGTATAAATGTGTGTATTTTTTTTTCTAGACATATATATATTGTGAGAAAATTCGAATGCGCCGCAACCTGTCCTAAAATAACAAAAGCATTCACAACATTTAAGATATTAAAAAAAATTCCAAAAGCAAATTTTAAAATAAATTTTAAACTTTTATAAAGAAAATTTCTATTTTAATGACAATTTCGGTGATTATTTACAAAACATATAAAGTATCAGTTAGGATACCTATTCTCGAAAGATATTATAATTTCACCTCAAGATTAATTAAATAGGTGAAGTAAATGTCGGACTTTCGGTGATAAATTATTGATTTCTCATGAGCATTAGTTGACAGCCTATACATCAGTTAATTAGTCTTCAAAATGGTATAAATAAGTTTAAAAAATTTAAAAAAAAACAAGCAAGGGACGCATTGTATGCCCTTTATACCAAAATTAGGTTCTACACTTTTCTGCTTATTTCATAAAAATTGGCTGATTCAATACGGAGATACATTAAAATTCAAGTAAGTACAATTATACTCACCCTGACAGTCAAATTTCGAAAAACCCCCAGACAAGAATCCACTTATTTTTAATTTCCTACAATTTAACATAAATGTTGTAGAATTTGGTTCACCCGGTACGATTATATTTACCTGATTTATGATGTATCTACATATGTATTTACGATAAAGTAAGTATGTACATACATATTTCCAAAAAGAAGAACAATACTTTGAGTATTCACTACAATTTTTAAATTTTATCAAATTAAAATTAAATTAAAGTGTCTGGTAGATGTCGAAAATTTTGTACATATTTCTTTATTTTGATTTTTTGATTAAAACTTAGTTAATTTATTTTAATATTAATTAATCAATTTTTACATCTTAGATAAAGTAACTTACTTACTTCGAAAAATTTACTATCTATATTCATAATAATACTAATTGTGATTCCCATATCTATATTTTTATCTCTTTTTTATTTTATTATTATTGTCATGTTATGAATAAAAATTTCGAAGAAATAATTGAATTATAAAATAACCATAATTTTTTTTTTTTTTTTTTTTTTTTAAATTTAATATCTTATCATACTTATGTATATAGGTACTAACTAAAAAAAAAATACTTGTGATTATATAAATAAGGGGAAGTTTTTTGATAAATTGAATCAGTTTACTTTCACTTTTTTATATAGATATTTCGTAATTATAACAAAATGAAATTATTATTTGTAGTTTTTGCAGTTTTCAGTTATGCTGTTTTAGTAAGATTTTTTTTTTTTTTTAAATAATTAATTATTAATTTTCATTAATTTTATAAATATGTATTTATAATAAAAATTTTTTATCTTTTATTCATAAAATTTAGGCACAAAATCAAATTTCAACAAGTCTTCAACATAATATACATGAATTGACAATAATTTATACTGAAAATATAAAAAAGGAATTCGTAAAAGTATATTATAATATTGAAAATGCAATTAATGTAACAGTTAAAAAAATTGAAAGTTTAAATACAACATATCTAAAATATATAGAAACTGATATTGATAATTTACAAAAGCAAATTAATATAAATCTGAATAAGGGTTCTTATTATAAAACATGTGCATTACAACAATTATCATATTTTCAAAATCTTGCTAATATAATGAGAAATAATTTAAAATTATGTGGTAGTGGTTATTCACAATCATTTCAAAATTATGAAGAAGTAATAACAAAAGATATATCTGAAATTGAAAATCATTTAATTGATAATCGTTTAGGTGTTATCGGTTGTATTCATTTAAATTCAATTGAAACAACAAATTGTGTATTTGAAAAGGTATGAGTTGTATTTTACAAATATGTATACAATATATATCTATATAATTTGTTTTTAGATAATTTTAATTAATTAATTTTTATTTTTTTTTCTTATTTTATACAGATTGGAAATTATTCAATTATTATTCAAGATATATCTAAATCTCAAGAATATACAATAAAAGATCATTCAACAGGAACAATTGCATCAGCAACATTATGTTACAAGAATGTATTAGATAATTCAAAGGCTGAAAATCAAAATATTTTAAAAAATATGAATATTTGTATATCAACATCATCAGCATAAACAAAATAAATATATATACATATATGTATGTACATACTTGTGAGCCCCTCTGTTCATGAGTATGTGATATAAAAAAAAATTCAATAAAATGAAATACATATGTATATAAATTTTGTACAATTAAAATCTGTTTGTAATGTAATTTATTGTAACCCATAACTTGGTGATGGAGTGAAATAATTTTGGGTTATTTTATTGTAATTTTACTAAAGGAACAAAACTCCCCACAACATATTTTTTTGATAATTACATAAATGTTCTAAACCCTAAAATTCATTTAACCCTTATTATTTTTATGATAACATACATTATACATAATAGTATAAGCTGTTACATATACCAATACGACTATATTTTTATCTATTCTTACTATCAATTTTAAATGCCTATATCTCTTTTTGTGTTGTCCCGATTTAAGTCAAATACAAAGTTATAGATATAGCAACCCTTTGGCTTGAATAAATTTTTATAGAAATTTTTTCGGTCAGCGAAAGAGAAAATTTTGTCGTTAAAACTGGTGAACAGATTTCTATTATTCAAAGTTTTTTCAGTAACAAGCTTCTCAGATAATATTTTCGGTAGTCTTAGTATATTATTGAAATAGTAGAGTTTTAGTTTAAAATTCGCACAAGTCCATTTACTTTTGAATCAGAACCAATATTCCATTGAATTTGGTATAAGAGCTACATAGGTACTGGAGTAATCATATACGAATAAAATTTGTCTTCTGTCAATAAATTTAATGGTTTGTATTCCATTTCAAGATATAGGTATATTTATCACAGTACAAAATAAAAAAACAGTTAAGGTAATTAAGAGTTTATTCTATGTAGGCTCAGACTCAAATGCCATATTAGAAAACATTCACGGGAATATACAAATGCAGACGGTTATGTGTTTGTGAAAATTTTCTTTAGAATGATCGCTAGTGTTTATAATTTTTCAATAAAAAAAATCTTTTATCAATGTTACATAAGAACCTACTATTTCACAGTAAAAATATTAAAAATTATTAAGGAACAATTTTCTTATTTTAAAATCATTCCTTCTTTCTTCATTATCAAATGAGTAAACATATGAGATATTTCAAGAAAACCTTCCCAGGTGTAACATGTTAAAAAAATATATTTATCTATATCTGGAAGTATAAATTTTAAAAATAGTTGTAATCATTCCGGAATATAGTATTTATTGATTTATGAAAACATTGTACATAATTTATTATTGCTTTTAAACGATTATTAGTTTTATTTTTATTGTAAATAAATGTTTGATAATTGAAAATATGAATAAAAATTGCATTTATGTTGAGTATTTAATTGTAAATACACAAAATAAAAATTAATTTAAGAAAATTACATTTTTAGGAAGTCTATTAGATATAACAATAAGTAATCTGTGTTCAAGTTATTGTTTTTTTAAAGGTGCTGCAGTAGTTGTTTCTTCTTCAGGTGCTGCAGTTGTTGTTGTATCTTCAGGTGTTGTTTCCTGTGATGCTGAAGTTGTAGTTGTACTTTCTGGTTCACCAGTTGTCGTTGTCATTTG
Organism: Bombylius discolor; assembly: GCA_939192795.1. Taxonomy (NCBI): domain Eukaryota; kingdom Metazoa; phylum Arthropoda; class Insecta; order Diptera; family Bombyliidae; genus Bombylius; species Bombylius discolor. The sequence continues at coordinate 10,695,086 of OW584241.1, read as the reverse complement.
AAGACAAATATCAAGCTTTTTATTAATTGCTTCGGTTTCAACAATTGCACTCGCAATTGCATTATGACTACATATTTGTACCTCATTTAAAGCTTTGATTCCTTCTTTGGCAGCATTTGTAACAGCACTTTGTACATTTTTTAAAATATTATTAATTTTTTTTGTATATTCTTCATACTGCAAAATACATATTAAAAATTTATTTTAAAATATCTTTTTTTTTTGTTTTATTTCAAATATATATATACATATATGTAGGTATATACATAAATATATTTTTTTTTTTTGTTCAAATTTTGATTTACCTTTTTCCACAAACATTTTACTGTTTCAATTGGATTTACATGCAAACAACTGACAACAGCTAAACGTAATTCTTCAATTTGTTCATTAATTTTTGTTATATTTTTTTTAACAGAATTTTCATAATCATTTAATGTTTTCACACAATCATCACCACATTTATTTAAACGTTGATTTGTTATATTTTTTAATTGTACTAATTCTGGTTCAATATTTTCAGCACATTTTTTAAATGTACCATTTTTATTTTTTAATGTGTGTATTAATAGTTCAGCTTTAATTGTTACCGATCTTAATTTTGATTTTGATTTTTCTAATGTTGCTATAATTTTTGCATATGTTTTAGCTAATGTATTTTTTAATGTTTCTAATAATTCATTAAATTGTTTTTTGATTTCATCAATAAATAATTTAATTAAATCACGTATTTGTTGAATAATACCAAAATTTGCTTCATTTAATATTAATGAATTCTCAATATTGCTAACATCATAATTTTTTGACTATAGAATTATATTTTTATATGTAGAGAGAGAGAGAGAGAGAGAGAAAAAAAATAATAAATAAATAAATTAATTAATTTAAATTTCAAATAAAACTTACGCATAAAACGGCACCACTCAAACTGAGAAGAAATATAAAAATTATTTTCATTTTTTTTTTTTCAATTAATTACACAAAAAAAAAAACAATTTTTAAATTATATTTTATTCCTTTTTAAAATAGAAGAGTGTTTTAAAATCAAATAAAGTCCCGTTAAAACTAACTTACAGTCCTTTGAAAAACTTTAGTTTTTATATAAAAATCTTAAAACAAAAAAAAAAACAAAAAAACAAAATTAGGTATTTGATAAAAATTTATATCAGTTTTACAATACATTTGTATTTTTGATATCAATGTCCAATAATACTGTCTAGTTCATCTTTGTTTTTAAAAATTAAGTCATTACAAATAAAAAGATTAATAATTCTATTAATAAGATTTTGAAAAAAATAAAAAAAATAATGGTAATAAATAATATTGAAAAAATAATGAAAATTCGTTTATGAAAAAAATAGACTAGACGTAATCTTTTTTGTCCAAATAAAATCATTCCATATGATCTTTGTACATATTACAAAAAAAAATAAATAAAATTGTAATTGAAAAAAAAAAAACAAAAAAAAAAAAAAAACAAAAACGATTACAATACCTTTATAGGTACGTTTGTTTTTTCTGTGTAACCATGTTTATGAATAAAAAAATCAATGGAATTTTTTTCTCATTTTATTATATTTTTTTTTCATTGTGATTTTATTTTTATTTTAATATTGAGCAAAAAATTGTTCTGTTTTTCAATTTATGTTTTTTTTTTGTGTAAATTTAATTAAAAATTCTATAATACTTTCAGATTTATTCAATACAAATTTAATATCGTTCGAAATTAATAAAAATTAATAACATTAGAATGACATTATTGCATACAAAATTATGTATTTCAGCTTTGAGTCCTTGAAGTCAAAAATTTCATATTAAAAAAATTTTATCAGTCAAGTTATATCTATTGAACAGGATATAGAAAAAAAAAAATTATTTTAATTTGTTATTATTTTCAAATTCTTTCCCTTCACTCATTAAAAGTAAACACATCATATTTTTCCAAGAGTAAAGTAAAGGTATTAAAATGTTGGTGTTCTTAGTCGTCACTAAAATTAATATTTAAATTTTTGTTAAATTTTTTCATCTCCAATGACTTTTTCTTGATTTTTTAAATTGAAAAAATAAAAAAATAAAAAATTGTATAATTACTAAATAAATATTAACATTCCTAAGACTGTCATAAATAATTTTCCAAAACGGTCAAATTTCCAATAGTTTTAGATTATTCCAGACAGATGAATCTAGAGCATGTTTTTTTCTCTCTCTTGTTGTAGAAAAGATTAAATTATTATCTTGAATAGGTACTTTTCCTAGTCACTGACACCTAAAATAAATACGATACGCAATTATTATCAGTTATCGTTTTTTTTTTCTTCAGTTCACTACAATATAATGAGCAACTATGAAATTTTTAATATTGATAAGAACACAAAAGTATGTGTAGTCTTCAAATACATCTGGGTCTCTTTTTACGCGATGGGTGTGTTTTTAAAACTTTCTTTAAATTTCTTTGCTCTAATTTCAATTTCCTAAGAGAATGATTATTCAAAGTTATAGAATACTAGACGGATACCTATTGAAAAATTAATTAATAGAACTTTGTACCCTTTCACTGAAATCATTTATGATGCGTGTGCAATACTTCCTGTTACCTACATACATATGTACTTATATGATTTTGAATGTGAAATTTTTTTCTTTAACCTTTGTTCGTCTGTCATCGAAATCTAATCACTTTCGTATTCGTAATTTTTTTATTCTTTTTGCAATTTATTATCATTTATCTGAATGTGTAAAATTTCATATAAAAGTTGAAGGAAAATTGATATTAGCCATCAAAGTTGAATAAATTTTAGAAAAGATTGAACGAAATTTTTGGACAGAATGAAAATCGCTTTAGTTTTTCTACTTGCAATCTCTTGTGTATTTTGTGTAAGTTTTCTAAAATTAATTTTTTATTTTATTTTTAAATTTTCACATAAGTAATAAATTTTTTTTTTTTCAAAAATCCAGACACAAGTATCCTCAGATGACTCAGATGATGTTTTCAAGTCATATAAAACACATTTTGGTATTGTGGATAAACTTGAACAATTAGTTGAAGAAATTGTAAAGAAATTCAAAGAAAATATTGATCATGCGGTGAACAAAATGAAACAAGTAATTGCAGTTACAATTGCACAAATAAATGCAATTTTGGAGAAAGTAAAAAATGAGTTACTTAGTGAATATAAAAAACTTGATATTCAAATTGAAAAATTGAAGGAAAAAGGTGGAAAACATAAAGAATGTGCTGAAAAAATTGAACTAGAATTAAATGCTGTGAAAAACAGTACTGATAATGAATTGGAAAAATGTGAAGTCAAAGCTATAGAGGAATTGAAAAAATATGAAGAAAGTATTGATAAGGATATTAAAAAAGTAGAAGAATTAATTGAAGAATTACGTTTAGATATAGTAAAGTGTATACATTTAAATCCAGTTGAAACATTCAAATGCGCATTGAAAAAGGTAATTTTTTTAAATCTAGTGTCTGATTATTTCGTTTTAAATGATTTTTTTTTACACTTTTTAAAGATTGAGGACTATTCCGAAAAAATTGGAATGATTGTTAAGACAATCGTTGAGACTGCAAGTAATGCAACTACAAATGCTAAAAATGCCCTTGATAATGTTCAAAAATGTAATTCAAATGCTGTTGAAGTGGCACAATCTCAACTAGAAAAAATTTCGGTAGATCTACAACTTTGTTCTAATAGTACAATTTTATTTTTGTAAATGAAAATATAACCAAAATTTGAAATAAATTGTAAATTTTATCATGAAAAAAAAAATGTAATTGTATGTGATTATAATTGAAAGTAAAATTAATATAATATTAAAAAATAAAATATTCAAATAATTAAAAATAAATCAATTGAGTTTTAACCGATTTATTTATATCGTTTGATTGGAATAACCACCATCTACTCCTCTATAAATTTGGTTGTTACTGATGTTTTCTAAATAAATTTTTCTTTGGTTGATTTCATATCTTACAAACTGCATACCAAATGCACTTTCTTTGATTTTAAATTCGGAATTCTCCGATATTTAAATGACTTCAGGTATTCAACAAGAAAGACGTCTAATCCATTTCTGTTTCCATTATCAATTTTCCACAAGAAGAAAGAAGGAATTGTAGGAGATTTGAGTATTCTTCATCAATGACTACGTGGTAACTGGGAACAGCAAGCGACATGGCATTTGGTAGCTCAATAGTTTAAGAGCATTACCCCGGAAAGGTAAAGGTTTCATGGTTCGATTCCCGGCCGAGTCGAATGTCATTTTTCATGTTTTTCAGTTACTACAGAATTGTATTAAATTTCTCTGATATCTTTACATTCCAAGACCTTCTAAATCGTTTTTGACAATTCGTTAGAGAAATTTATGTGTTCTTTGTTCACGGCATGAAAATTGTTAAAGTTATTGAATTTATTAAACAAAATCATAATAGTGGTATCTGACTTGATAAATTTAACTCTTATAAAAATTGAAACTCGACATAATTGATGTAATGGTTTCTATAGAAAATACTATACCAAGTTTAATTACAAGATTACAAAATCCCTATAATTGTCCTGGAGACAGCTCCAGAGTTTTCGATTCTTAAGAATACTTAATAATAAACAGTATATAAAAATCGGTAAATTGAGAAAATTATTTTAAGTAATTTTTCAGTGTTTCATAAAATTAATAAAAAAAAACCTAAAAGTTTAGTGTACGATAAATTGGCACGTTTTCGATTGTTTTTTTAAATTTTCTTTAAATCATTCTGTTTGGATTTGATTTGATTAAAACAAAAAATCTTTCTTTCTGAGAATTTTTAAGATAAGGCCTTACATAGTCATGTGTTTCACAAAAATTTCAAATTGACGGCTACCTATTGAAAAATTAATTATTGAAACTTTGTACCCTTTTATTAAAATCATTATTATCCGTGTGCAATACATACTTCCTGAAATGTACTTACGTGATTCGGGTATTCGACAAAAATATTTCTTTTCTTCAACCTTTGTTCGTCTGTCATCGAAATCTAATCACTTTCGTATTCGTAATTTTTTTTATTCTTTTTGCAATTTATTATCATTTATTCGAATGTGTAAAATTTCATATAAAAGTTGAAGGAAAAATGATATTAGCCATCAAAGTTGAATAAATTTTAGAAAAGATTGAACGAAATTTTTGGACAAAATGAAAATCGCTTTAGTTTTTCTACTTGCAATCTCTTGTGTATTTTGTGTAAGTTTTCTAAAATTAATTTTTTATTTTATTTTTAAATTTTCACATAAACAATAATTTTTTTTTCAAAAATCCAGACACAAGTATCCTCAGATGACTCAGATGATGTTTTCAAGTCATATGAAACAAATTTTGGTATTGTGAGCAAACTTGAACAATTAGTTGAAGAAATTGTAAAGAAATTCAAAGAAAATATTGAAAATGCGAAAGAAAAAATGAAACAAGTAATTGCAGTTGTAATTACACAAATAAATGCAATTTTGGAGAAAGTAAAAAAAGATTTAGCTAGTGAATATAAAAAACTTGATATTCAAATTGAAAAATTGAAGGAAAAAGGTGGAAAACATAAAGAATGTGCTGAAAAAATTGAACCAGAATTATATGTTGTGAAAAACAGTACTGATAATGAATTGGAAAAATGTGAAGTCAAAGCTATAGAGGAATTGAAAAAATATGAAGAAAGTATTGATAAGGATATTAAAAAAGTAGAAGAATTAATTGAAGAATTACGTTTAGATATAGTAAAGTGTATACATTTAAATCCAGTTGAAACATTCAAATGTGCATTTGAAAAGGTATTTTATTTTTATTTTGTGTCTGATTATTTGGTTTTTTCAATAATAAAATTTTATTTCCATATTTTTGTTTTTTTGTTTCTTATTAAAGGCGAAAGATTATTCGAAAAAAATTCAAGCAATTGCTAAGTTAATCATCAAAAGTGCAAGCAATGCGGCTAAAAATGCTAAAAATGCTGTTGATGATGTTCAAAAATGTAATTCAAATGCTGTTGATATGACAAAATCACATTTAATTAAAATATCTGTTGATCTTAAAAATTGTTTCAGAATTACAATATAATTTTTATAATATAATAATTTAAAGTAATTTTTATATTTTACTGTAAAAATAAATACAATTTAAAATATTTATAATTTAAATAAAATTGCATTTAATTTAAACATAATTTTTAAAGTTTATTTTAAATTTAGCCCATTACTGTAGACACTGCAGATTTCATTTTGTCATCTATAATTGATACGATACCTTTATTTTCACCACCTTTTGCTTTTAAAAAATTTATAAGAGCTGTAAATAGATTATTTAATCTATTTGACAGACTGTTCATAAAATTAATATAATTTTCAACAATTGCTGTAACTGCTCTACGTATTAGTTGTATAATTTTTGTAATTTCTGTAAACATATCACGATAACTTTGTAGAAAACCAAAAGGTGTAAATAATTGTAATGTACGAGTTATTTGGGTACAATGACTTTGTGTCTATAAATTAAAAAAAAAAAAAAAAAAATTGTTTCAATTTAAAGTGTAAAATTTTAAAATAATTTGGATTTTTTGCAAAATTACCACAAATGCCAGAAATAGTATTGTCACAATGATCTTCATTTCTTTTTTTTTTTTTCTAACTTTTTTTCTATAATGAATTATTTTCGTACGAAAAAACTTGAATAAAAGCATTATTTGTGAGTTCAAACCTTTTATAATAAAAATTCATAATTTCAATAAAAAAAAAAAACTTTTGATTATATGATTATTAAAATCCTTTAGAACATGGACTATTAAAATTTTTAATTAAATTAAAATAACAAATGCATATTGAATGCTAATGGAGATTACAGAATCTTAATAAAATTTTATTACTTTTATGTGGAATAATTAAAAATGACTTTTTTCTTGTTTATAAGTTTTATTTTTTTATTTTATGTTTTTATTATTTACTTTGTATGTGAAACATTGAACGGTTTAATAAAGAAAAGAAAAAAAATAGTGGAAGAAGACTGATAAGTTCCTATAGTAGAAAAAATATTTATATTTAGAATAAATCTTCCAAGATTTGAAAATCAAAAAAAAAAAAAAAGAAGTTTAAGTTCAAAATAGGTGAAAATAGAAACATTCAATTCTATACTTATCTTATGATTGTCATAAAGCAGTCACAAATAGAAGAAATTAGAAATTTTTCTACTAAGTGAAAAAATGAATATTTTAAATAATAATAATAAAAAAAAAAAAAAAGATTATACCCCATCCATTTTTTGTTTCTTCTGTGAAAATAAGGTTAAGATAAATATTTTTGTTTGTTATTTAAAAAAAAAAAACTAATAGAAAAATTATTAAAGAATTATTATTATTATTATTATTTTTTTTTTTATTTTTTCAGCGATTATAAGTATGTATCCCTTTTGTTTTTTAAACTACTATAAAATTACATATTAGGTCATATTGAAAATTATGAAATAGGTACTTAAAAAGAAATTTCTAAACAAATATTATCACACCACATTTATTGAAATTTAAATTAAATTAGCTCCATTCATAAATATTTCTTTTATATTTTAAATTTAATCATAATTTTTTTTAAAGATGAAATAACAATTAGTCAATTTGAAATTATTTCCAACAGTTAAAGAAAAATATATACTAATTTTTTTTCTTTAGTATTTATTTAACTTTGAAACAAAGTACTTGTTGTTATACGCAAATATGAAATTTATTTTAACGACATTAGTGTTTTCATTATTTCTTGTAAGAATAATTTATTTAAAAATTTTAATTTAAATTTTGAAATTTCCTTTTTTTTTTTTTTTTTTGTAATTTTATATTTTATTTTGATGATTTTTTTTTATTGTTTATTTTTTACAGATACAATCTAATGAAGCTTTATTATCAATGATTGGAACATCAATGAAATATTTAAATAATTTTATAAAAGCTGATCAAATGCATAATATATTTTTACAAACATATGAAAATCTTTTAAGAACACTTTCAACACAATTAATTCGTATTAGTCAAACATTTTTAAAATCAACAAAACATTTTAATATAATTTATAATAAATTACAATTATTAGATATTAAAAAATATAAAAATGTTAATACAAGAATATGTGTTTTTACAGAACAATTGTTATTACAAAAAACAATTGATAATACAGATACAAGTTTAGATAGATGTGGTGAAAAAGTAACACGTGATTTTCGTTTAATAATACAATCAATCTATGAAAGTTATAAAAATTTAGAACGAAAATTATATCATTTTAAAAATTCAATTATTGAATGTCTTTCTAAAGATCTAATAGTGACAACAAGTTGCGTTATATCAAAGGTAATTTTCTTCATACATGTATTATATACATACATATGTATATATAGTACATATTTTTTTTCTAATTGATATAATATATTTACATATGTATATATATATATATATATTTTTTTTTTTTCAGTCATCTAATTATCAAGCAGATTTATCTGATGCTACATTTTCAATACGTGACATTGTTGTACGTGGAGGTGGTGATGGTGAATTTGCAGCCAATGAGTATGATGAATGCATTGATTTAGTTTTAAATGATAGTGTTAAAACAATTGAAAAAATAATTAATTTAGTTAATACATGTGAAAAAAATAAAGGTAAATAAAATAATAATACAAATTAAAATTTGAATATTATAATTTAACATGATAATTGAATTTTTAAAGTTTATACATTGCTTATTTTATAATTAAATACATTTTTTTTAAACAAAAAAATAATTAATTTGTTTACCATTATTTTATTTTATTTAAAAAAAAAAAAAAACTTATCACAAGTGTATTGTTAAGATTTTAAATAAGTAAAACAAAAATTTGGAAAAAAAATAAAAAAGAAAAAAAAAGAAAAAAAGAATAAAGTAAAAATATATGAACAAAGTTCAATTAAAAAATTATTTTTCAAACACCGATAATAATAACAATAATGAAAAAAAAAAAAAAAAAAAAAAAACTAGTTTGCTTATTTATGTAATCTTAAAAAAATATCAATTTCATATGGAATTTATTAACAATAATAATAATAATAAAAAAAGTACAATTTCACTTATGTATTTTTAACAAAACAACAATTTGAGTACTTTTTTATTTATTATGATAAGCTAAGTGATATTTTATTGATTCTTATATAAAACCTTGAAATCAATTAATAAAACTGACTATTAAATATTTTGGTTTATATTTTTCTTGGTAATTTTAATTATAGCTATTTTATATATTATTTATTTTTAATAATAAAATTGATTAATTAATAATTTCCTTCCTGAATATATACATATTAAATAATAATATATGAATATAGGATATAGAGATTAAATTTTAGTATGGATTCCCCATTTTAATTATTCTCTTGAAGAGTAATTCAACTATTGACCGAAACACTAATTTAAAAAACTAGCTGCTAGTCTTTGAAACATAAAACATATTCTGTTCTATATTCTCTACATGACATTTTAATTTAAATTTAACATGTCCATGAATATCATGAGATTTTTTTCTCTAATCAGTTTTGCGATGAAAATATTGAAATTTTTAAGACTAATGTGTTCAAAAATATCGAAATTCTTATAAACTTTCTGATGACGTAATAAAATCAATGTATTTTGCCATTCATTTATCAAAATATTCAATTTGAAAGTCTTTGAATATATCAAATTTATTTCATCGTCCTTCATCCTTCATATATACATATGTCTGTGTATATGTATACACACATATACATATAGTATATATAAAATGAGATATTTTTTTTTTTTTTTTTTTTTAAAAAAAGACTTGCGTGCTTGCTCATCAAAGATTAAATCAATTTTGGTGGTCTAAATTATCGTTTAGAAAAATCTATATAGCAAAAATTTTCAAATTTTCAAACACATTAGCAATCACGAAACTATTTCTCTAATCATTTTTTAGTAATTTTATCTTTTATTAGTTTTATTTAATTTTTTTTTTTTTTCATTTAATGAAGAAAACATATGAAATCAAAAAATTATCAAATTTTCAAAATTTTGTTATCATTATTTAATCATTCAAAATAATTTTACGGTAATTTTTCAATGAAAATGTGTTGCATGCTCATATAATAATTTGAAAATTATGTTGATAATTTAGAGGTTGTCAACAATATTACATTCTTAACTAGACACCTGTAATTTTCATTGTATTTTTATAAATGGATACATATGTTAAAAAAAAACGAAAAAAAAAAAAAAAATTCGCGCGTGTCCACTTCCTTTTATATTATTCAAATATTATACGAGAGAGAATTGTGTTAAGGTTTCAACAAAAAAAATTTAAAATTTAACTTTAAGGTATTGTAACATCCCTGCGAAAACACAATTATGTCCTAATGATTGTAATTTATTATTTTGTTTCAATCTTAAATTTTAGACTGTGGAGTAGTAAAAAGTTTAGAAAAAATTATATATGAGAAATGTTTTTTTTTTCTTAAACACCTGTTTTACAAAAAAGTTAACGATTTTTTTTGTCAATATTTCATCTGATCTAAAATTTGATTATTAAATGGGCAGAATGTGATTCCACTGTATTCAGATAATGTAAGCATAATACTTTAATTATGTTTTTTTAAATAAAAAAACCAAACATAAAAAACACAAAAATTTTAAAACATTTTTCGTAAAAAATCTCCTTGAAAATTCATGGTCAATTCTTCGGTGGATTAAATGTATGTTTATGAATTTTTTTTTTCATTCGAATTATTTGTCACTGCAATTTAATGTGCAACGTCTAAGAGAAGTGCAAAAAATTCATTGAATGTCGCTGGGATCTGTATCGCAGATTATTGTAGATTTTTTCTGTTGACATAGACAGGATATTTTGTAGAAAAAACTATAAAGTATTTTCTCAGTAAAGACAACATAAGGAAAACTGCGAGAAAGGTAGCATAACAGAGAATTTTTTTGTTACTATATGGCAGTTTTCTGTAGAAACAATATGTGTAAATAAAATTTTAAACAGAAAAATATTTCCATTGCTACAATTTTAATCAAATATTTTTTAATTAAATTATGAAGTATAATGCAGCTGAATATATTTAAGTATATATTTATTTTTCGTTGTTTTTTTTTAAAACAATTATTATAACGTAAATAGAATGCCCCTGATCATAGGTATGCTTGTTAAAAAAAATTATATAATCAAAAAAATGTCACCTGATCGAATATACCATCTGTGTACATTGATGAGTTGTTATTTTATGCAAAATTTTCATAAGAGCAGTTAATTATCTCCTATAAAAGATCCGATGAAAATTGAATTGAGCATACAGTCGAATTCGCTGAATCCATCTGAAAACTTCTCAAAATGAAATCTGGTATTTTTGTTCTTTTCGTTTTGTGTGCTTTTGCCGTAAGTAACAAAAATTACTATAAAACTATTTAAAAATTCAAGAAATAACTAAAAAAAATAAATAAATAATTGATTTTTAATATAGGCACATGCTTTTGCTGCTCCTGAAGTAAACGAATCTGATAAGCATTATCTTGATTCTGTTATTGCAAAAGGTAAAGAACTATATGAAAAAGCTGTACAACAAATAAAAGATTTTAGTAAAAATCTTGATAATGCATTTGCTAAAATTGTTGATGAAGCTAAAAATAAATTATATGGACTTGCTGATAAAGTTAAAGATAAAATTAATGAATATCAACAAAAAGGATCTCATGCTAAAGAATGTGTACAAAAATACTATCCAGAATTACAAGAAGTTAAAAAACAAGCAGAACAAGCATTTGAAAAATGTGTTGCTGATGCCAAAGATGATGGTAAATCACATCAAGGACACATTGATAGTGCAGTAAAAACAATTAAAGAAGATGTAGCAGAATTGAATAAACTTGTCAAAGGATGTGCAAGTTTGAATCCAGTTTCCATAGCTAAATGCGCTTATGAAAAACGCGAAGAATTCAAAAATGCTATTGTGAAAATCAGTAAAGATGTTCAATTCATTGTTGAAGAATCAGCTGAACATACTGCTAATATTGCAAAGAATGCAAAATCTTGCACTGAAAACGTATTCAAAGAAACAACAGCTAAAGTTCAGGAAATACGTGCAAAGGGCGAAGAATGTTTAAAGCAAAATTAAAATAGAATATATTTTTTCTTAAAATGTTATAATTTCAAAATTTTATTAATTTTTTAAATTCAATTTTTTCCAAACTTAAATTAAATTTAATTTAGATTTTTTGTTGTATTACAAAATTTAAAAAGAAATAAAATTTTCATTCCAAAAAAAAAATTACATTTTAATTCAACTATTAATTTTTTTTCTGAAGGTGTTTAGAAATAAGCCATATTTTCTAATGCTAACATAGATTAAGTTAAAAATAAATCATGTTTTAATTACACAATTTAATGAAACATAATTCTGTGAGAACTTCTTAGATATTATACAAAAAAGCCACATTATTTTCATTGAACAATACAAATTTGTGTAAATAAATAGAAATTCTTACTTATTGGATCCATGATCCATGTTCTTTTCATGTCCATGTTTCAAAGGTTAGAAAATTAACAGGAAAAATGAATGGAATATGTACATATATTATGTATGTGTATATATATGTCTAATTCCCAAAATCCATATAAACACACTATCACGATTCCTGAACAAAATCTACCAATTTACTTAAGACGTGACGTGATTATGAGATATTTTTTTTACTCCTTGGAGATATGAGTCCAATTTGATATTAACTTTCCATTACTCAGCAAATATCTAAATATATGTTTATTTGAGTTTCAACGGAAAGACCCCACACATATTATGTTTTGGCAAATTAAATTAAATGACACCAACTGTATAAACTTTATAAATTATTTTAAAATTGATATTGTTTTCTTTTCGAACTTTGACCACTTTTTATTGATTTATTTAAATTTTTATGAAAAAAATTCACTATAAAAGATGTGAAAAACCGATATTCTATATCCAGTTGATTTTTCTGATTTCAAGAAAACACGTAAAAAAATGAAATTCTTCGTAGTCATCTTTTTGTGCGCTTTATCGGTAAGTATAAAAAAAACCAATTAATTATTCAAGAAATAATAAGGTTATAATTAATAATTAATTTTTATTAGGCTCAAGCTTTTCCTGGTCAACAAACAAACGATGATGCATCTGCAAAAACTGTTGCTGAAGCCACTAATAAATTAAATGAACTTATTGAACAAGCTAAAGCTCAAGCTGAAAAAGATCAAGATAATGATAAACTTGTAGAAATTTCATTTAAGATACACGAGAATAAAATAAAAGCATTAGCAGGATTTATAAAATGTGGTGTTGATCAATCTAAGAATGTTATTGCAAACCTCGGTCATATTTTAGAAAATTTTAATTCTTGCATTTGGAATGTATACAAGAAAGCAGAAAGTAACATCAAACTTATTCTTGCAGATTATGATGACTATAAAAAAAAGAACTAAAACAGAATATATGTACATACATATATTTTCTAATAATGTTGTTTTTAAAATTTCGTAATTTTTCAAATTCAATTGTTTTAAAATTTTAATTAATATTAATTTGAATTTCTTATTGTATTTCAAAACTAAAATAGAAATAAATTTTCATTCTTAAAAAATTTGGATTTTTATTACAAAAAGTTATTTCAACTTAAAATTCAAGGTCTTAAGAAATAAGCTATATACATATATTTTTGAAATGCTAATATAGATTGAAGAAAAACAAAAAATAACTTCTTTTAATCAACATACTTTTGGGCGGTCAGTAGCCGAAGCGGTAGAGTGCTGGCTTCTGATGCTGAAGGTCTCGAGATCGAATTCGCCTAAGTTCACTCAGCTTTGAATGAATATCAATGCATTTGAGTTGCAGAGACTCGTAGTACTAAAACTAAGTAAATTATGTAGTAGATTCGAACCCAAGACCTTTCCCTTCCGGGGCACTGTTCTACTAATTAAACTATCGGATACGATGTCGCTCGCTGTTCTTAGTTACTATAGGTAATCATTGATGAAGAATACTCAAATCTCCTACAATTAATAGTTTAAAAATTGGATACTGGGATACTAAGTCTATTGGTTTTTTTTCATCTGTTTAAAACATGTTTTTACTATCTTTCAATAAGGAAAATGAAAGGAAAAAATCTTATAATACTATAATAAAAATGGAAAAAATATATTGAATAAGAACGTGGCTATTCTTCCGATTATGTATGTCCTTATTGGCGCAAATTCCATTTTATAGCCGAAAAGTTTCGTTAACATAGTTTTGTGACAAAATTGATATGTTTTACAAAAACCATTATTTCTCTGTTTCAACGTATTGCAGGATAACAGTTGTTTGTTGTTTGGCGTGAGTGGGGAGCATGTAGGCATCCACGAGCACTATCACGGACAAATGCAGAGAGTTCTTCCACGCCATCTGTTGTCAATTATCCAGCATGCCGCTTTTAGTACGGTCTAAATCTCCGCTTGGAAGACAGAAGTGTATAGAAGTATTTGATACCGCAGAGGATAATAGTTAATAATGTATTTTAAAAAGAACTTCTTCTTCTTTCTAACACACTTTATTTTATTTCGATCGAATTAATGATTCTTATAAGATAAAGGGACTTTAATTCAAAATTTCATGTTTTTTAAAAATCGATTTCTCAAATTCTTTTGATGACGATTTATCTCTGAAACTTGAAAAAAGACATTATCTGTTTTTTTTTTGTTATCATATGAAAAGTTATTTTGTCCTCTTTTCAATTATATTTCATATGTTCATATAAACCCTATACATAGAAAAATAAATGGAATAAAGCTTGAAAAACAAATTCATGACTAATTATTCGCTAATAAAAAATATGCAATGACCTTCTTAAACAACTTTCTTTCAAGTCTTTCTAGAATAAATTGAAGTATATGAATAACAATTGTTCAAACATTGAAATTATTTTGACAATTTTTTTTTTTTTTATTATTGTACTAATTCTCAAAATCCATATAAACACACTATCATGATTCCTGAACAAAATCTACCAATTCACTTAAGACGTGGCGTGATTATGAGATATTTTTTTTACTCCTTAGAGATATGAGTCCAATTTGATACTAACTTTCCATTACTCAGCAAATATCTAAATATATGTTTATTTGAGTTTCAACGGAAAGACCCCACACATATTATGTTTTGGCAAATTAAATTAAATGACACCAACTGTATAAACTTTATAAATTATTTTAAAATTGATATTGTTTTCTTTTCGAACTTTGACCACTTTTTATTGATTTATTTAAATTTTTATGAAAAAAATTCACTATAAAAGATGTGAAAAACCGATATTCTATATCCAGTTGATTTTTCTGATTTCAAGAAAACACGTAAAAAAATGAAATTCTTCGTAGTAATCTTTTTGTGCGCTTTATCGGTAAGTATAAAAAAAACCAATTAATTATTCAAGAAATAATAAAGTTATAATTAATAATTAATTTTTATTAGGCTCAAGCTTTTCCTGGTCAACAAACAAACGATGATGCATCTGCAAAAACTGTTGCTAAAGCCACTAATAAATTAAATGAACTTATTGAACAAGCTAAAGCTCAAGCTGAAAAAGAACAAGATAAAAATGGACTTCTAGAAGTTGTATTAAATTTACAAGATAATAGAAATAAGGCATTAGCAGGATTTATAAAATGTGGTGTTGATCAATCTAAGAATGTTATTGCAAACCTCGGTCATATTTTAGGAAATTTTGAATCTTGCATTTGGAATGTATACACGAAAGCAGTAAGTAACATCCAACTTATTCTTGCAAATGATGGTGACTATAAAAGAGAGAACTAAAACAGAATATACATACATATATTTTCTAATAATGTTGTTTTAAAAATTTCGTAATTTTTCAAATTCAATTGTTTTAAAATTTTAATTAATATTAATTTGAATTTCTTATTGTATTTCAAAACTAAAATAGAAATAAATTTTCATTCTTAAAAAATTTGGATTTTTATTACAAAAAGTTATTTCAACTTAAAATTCAAGGTCTTAAGAAATAAGCTATATACATATATTTTTGAAATGCTAATATAGATTGAAGAAAAACAAAAAATAACTTCTTTTAATCTACATACTTTTGGGCGGTCAGTAGCCGAAGCGGTAGAGTGCTGGCTTCTGATGCTGAAGGTCTCGAGATCGAATTCGCCTAAGTTCACTCAGCTTTGAATGAATATCAATGCATTTGAGTTGCATATAAGTGATCGGTACTGAAGTAGTTTGGTGGCTCTGTTCACTGACAATAAGCAAGTCCACAAAACCAATTACAAAAAAAAAACATATCAGTACCAGCCCTGTCATACGAATAAATTCGAATTTAGGGGTTTACATTCCACTTTAAATTGTAGGTGCATGTATGTATGATAGAAAATTTGTCAAAGACACCTCAAGTAATACTTAAGGCGCTTTGTTCCCTCAAGAAATAGTAAGCACTGGGAAAGCAATCTACATAGTTACATACACAATTAATACAAGACTAAGAATTTTAGGATATTATACAAGAAAACCAAATTGTCTGATATTTTATTTTTCTACTTTGATGGTGTATTCGTAGAGAAGGCTGTTTGCAAATCAAGCAGAGACTCGTAGTACTAAAACTAAATAAATTATGTAGTAGAATAAAAACAAGAAAACGACATTCGATTCGACTGGGATTCGAACCCAAGACCTTTCCCTTCCGGGGCACTGTTCTACTAATTAAACTATCGGATACGATGTCGCTCGCTGTTCTTAGTTACTATAGGTAATCATTGATGAAGAATACTCAAATCTCCTACAATTAATAGTTTAAAAATTGGATACTGGGATACTAAGTCTATTGGTTTTTTTTCATCTGTTTAAAACATGTTTTTACTATCTTTCAATAAGGAAAATGAAAGGAAAAAATCTTATAATACTATAATAATTGATGGAAAAAATATATTGAATAAGAACGTGGCTATTCTTCCGATTATGTATGTCCTTATTGGCGCAAATTCCATTTTATAGCCGAAAAGTTTCGTTAACATAGTTTTGTGACAAAATTGATATGTTTTACAAAAACCATTATTTCTCTGTTTCAACGTATTGCAGGATAACAGTTGTTTGTTGTTTGGCGTGAGTGGGGGGCATGTAGGCATCCACGAGCACTATCACGGACAAATGCAGAGAGTTCTTCCACGCCATCTGTTGTCAATTATCCAGCATGCCGCTTTTAGTACGGTCTAAATCTCCGCTTGGAAGACAGAAGTCATATCACTTAGTGTATAGAAGTATTTGATACCGCAGAGGATAATAGTTAATAATGTATTTTAAAAAGAACTTCTTCTTCTTTCTAACACACTTTATTTTATTTCGATCGAATTAATGATTCTTATAAGATAAAGGGACTTTAATTCAAAATTTCATGTTTTTTAAAAATCGATTTCTCAAATTCTTTTGATGACGATTTATCTCTGAAACTCGAAAAAAGACATTATCTGTTTTTTTTTTGTTATCATATGAAAAGTTATTTTGTCCTCTTTTCAATTATATTTCATATGTTCATATAAACCCTATACATAGAAAAATAAATGGAATAAAGCTTGAAAAACAAATTCATGACTAATTATTCGCTAATAAAAAATATGCAATGACCTTCTTAAACAACTTTCTTTCAAGTCTTTCTAGAATAAATTGAAGTATATGAATAACAATTGTTCAAACATTGAAATTATTTTGACAATTTTTTTTTTTTTTATTATTGTACTAATTCTCAAAATCCATATAAACACACTATCATGATTCCTGAACAAAATCTACCAATTCACTTAAGACGTGGCGTGATTATGAGATATTTTTTTTACTCCTTGGAGATATGAGTCCAATTTGATATTAACTTTCCATTACTCAGCAAATATCTAAATATATGTTTATTTGAGTTTCAACGGAAAGACCCCACACATATTATGTTTTGGCAAATTAAATTAAATGACACCAACTGTATAAACTTTATAAATTATTTTAAAATTGATATTGTTTTCTTTTCGAACTTTGACCACTTTTTATTGATTTATTTAAATTTTTATGAAAAAAATTCACTATAAAAGATGTGAAAAACCGATATTCTATATCCAGTTGATTTTTCTGATTTCAAGAAAACACGTAAAAAAATGAAATTCTTCGTAGTAATCTTTTTGTGCGCTTTATCGGTAAGTATAAAAAAAACCAATTAATTATTCAAGAAATAATAAAGTTATAATTAATAATTAATTTTTATTAGGCTCAAGCTTTTCCTGGTCAACAAACAAACGATGATGCATCTGCAAAAACTGTTGCTGAAGCCACAGATATTAGACCCAAGGTAGCCAACATTCATATAAAAGCATCAGAAGGATTTAAAAAATGTGGTGTTGATCTATCTAAGAATGTTATTGCAAACCTCGATAATAGTTTAGGAAAATTTGAATCTTGCATTTGGAATGTATACACGGAAGCAATAAGTAACCTCCAACTTATTCTTGCAAATGAGTTTTACTCTGAAAGAGAGAACTAAAACAGAATATACATACATATATTTTCTAATAATGTTGTTTTAAAATTCAATAAATACGTATAAATATTTTCATTCATATAAAAATTAAATGTTTTTCCAATAAATTTATTTTTATTTTCATTGAAAATTTCTAGAACTAGGATACATTTTACATAGAAATGTTTGTCTAGATTGAGGTAAAAAATTGTTTCAGTTACACACTTGCTTTTTTGTCCTTTCTTTTCTTTCTCTTATTTTTTTGTCTACTTTTTTTTTAAATTATCAAAATCTAGACTATGTTTAACACAAGATTGACAAAAATACTTCCCTCTCTCCCATTGAATTCTTACAGAGGAACGTGAAAAACAATTCCTAAAACATTTATTCATGAAACTCAATGGTGGGATACTATTATCTAAAATAAAAAATGTGTATATAATGTATGATACATATGTATTTACCTACATTAGCAAAAGATATTTGAAATGTTGTGGTTCTGGGCTGGCTTGCTCCAGAGAATCTGTGTCTGTGTTTCACCCATCAGATCTGAAATATGATGAATGAACGATTTCCTTGATGATTTCCTTCATAATATCATTTCTAGAAAGTTGAATTTTTTTTTTTAAATACTGATTTTTCTTGTATAGTTTGCTGTATCAAAAGGATGTTACAGTCTTTGAACGTACAATTATTGTAAAACTAAATTAGGAACAAAAAAAGTACAATTGTATACACAGAATGATTCTTGGATACATTTGAGTTTGTTTCAAATAAAAATTTGAGAATAATTTCGAAAATTCAAAAACAAATTTTCAAAAAATATAAGAAAAAATTTTTTGAATAAAACAAATTTAGAACAATTTTTTTTTTTTTTTGTTTTTTTTTTTAAGAAAAAATATTTTACACAGATCAGATATTCCTTCCGAAATTTTAGTGGAAATCCTAAACATTAATTTTTTTTTTTAAATGTTTGCAATTAATATTGTATAAAAAATGTATAAATATATTAAATTGATAGTTGTTTTTCAAATTTTTATTAACATTGAAAAATACAGTCGGCGGCAAATAATATAAATAAAATATAAAATAATGATTTTTTTTATACAAAATTTCACTTTAATTTGAGTTAAATAATAGGGTATCCAATAATATAAAATCCGGAAGTTGAAATTGTAAAATAATTGAATAGATCGCAGTTATCTATCAATGAATCCTTTTTTTTTTTTTTTAAATTTCATTTTGTGTGGTCGTTTTTTTTTCTGATTGTATTTTCAAATTTTTATCTAATAATTATTTTTTCAGTGTTAATATTGGTGTTAATATCTGACAAAAATATTTGAAATTAATGATAATAATTAATCATTTTAAATTTTGTAAATAATTTGAGAGTTCTTAGGTAAAAGATAAATTACTTAAATATAAATTTCATAAAAATTTTTAAGATAAAACCTAGGATCTAAGAATGAAATCAAAAACAAGAAAAAAAAATGGAAAGAAAAAAAAATGAGAGAGGTCGATACAGTATGTACATATGTGTATTTCATTTTTCATAGACATGTGTTTGTTAAATTAATTCAATATGTATTTTTGTTATATAGTTTTGAATTTTCAATGTTTTTTTTTTTTTTTTTTTTTTTTTTTGATCGATTAATTTCCATAGAAATTACATCAACTTGTCATCAAATAACCAGATGAAAAATTAATCTTTCTGCTTGTCAAATGAATGTCATGAAGAAATGATTTCCTTTTCTTTAAATTTAAATGATATTCATCAATATTTTCAAGGATATTTATCCACACATAATGTTAAGTTTAAAATTAAAATTTCTTGATATCATCAAGATTCAATATTTTTTCATTCATTTATTGAAAAATGATACAGCAAATCATTGAAATTTCATCTCTTTGTTATAATGTATGTATTTACATATACATATATAGGAAGTTGTATAATATAAAAGTAGAAGAGTTTTATAAAATTGCACCTGTTCGACGTAAGGCACATGCCTTTTTTATATCCTTTAAAAAAAAAAAGTACAAAAAATAATAATAAAAAAAACGAATAAAGTTTGCATAAAATGACAAATAAACGAAGTGGTTTTTTTTTAACGAATATACATACATATATATGTACATATATGTAGATATTTTCAAAATTATGTTAATAATATCTTAATAATTTGTTATATTTATGAATTTTTTAAAAAATTAATCAAAAACTATTCAGTTTTTGGGGACACTTACCTTTATTTTCTTAATTTTTTCTTTTTTTTTTTTTTAAATTTCGGTCATTAAACTAATTCAATAGTATTACAATGATAAAAATTAACTAAAAATGATAAATTTTTTTATTGTAGATTAGGAAGTGTTGATAACGGAAATTGAGGTGAGTAACTAACTTTTTTACAATATTTTGTTTTTCTTTTCATTTTTGTATGTTTTGTTTTTGTTTTTTTTGTTTTTCTTTTTTTGTTTAGTACTTGTTAGATGTAATGGAATAGAACGTAAAGATAAAGATAATTTCAAATATAAATTGGTAAAATGGCTTTGATACCTCAACAGAAATCTGCTAAAATAAAATCAAAATCAAGCTTTGACATACACATATGTACATATACATATATCAGTTCTAAATATTGTATACTGCCTGAAAATTTATTTTTGGAGTATTATTTTTCATTTAAAAAAAACATATCTACCAATAAGGTGCGTAAAATCCCAAAACTTTTGAAATATTTGTAATAATTTATAAAATAAAAAGCATAATAATATTTGATAAAAATATTTCGGATTGTTTCAAATAAATATTGTATCTTAACAAAAAAAAAAAAAAAAAAAAGAATTATCACAATGTTTATTTTTTAAATTATCAATACAATGAATATTTCACAAGTATTTTATTTCTTGAAATCAATAAAATTATTAACAAATAACAATGACAAATTATTATTATTGAAAATTTCCTGGCTATAATTTCACGCACTTTAGACTTGATGATTAAGTAACCTATATCTTTACTTCAACACATTATGTACATATATGTATATATACATATATATACATATGTAATTCATATGAAATTAACATAAAGATCATGTTCATTTAATATTATGACATTTTAAACGGAAGTTTTCTGAATTTAAAAAATTAAATTATTGATGTTAAAATGCATTTTCAACCTACGGCTAAATTTCAATTTTAAATTATGTATATACACATATAAAAAAATGTGATGTGTGAGGCATGTCAAAGTTCAAAAGCTCATTAAATCGTCATCAATCATTGAAAAAAAAAAAAAGAAAAAAAAGTACTTTACATGTAATGACTATAAGTCTAAAAATTCATGTAAAATATAAATTTAAGTAAGTGATGTGAAACACGCAATATATGTCATATATTTTGTTACATTTTAAACAATTTTACCAATTACCATATTTATTTACAATCAAAAAATTATTGGAATCTTCTTTGAATTACAAAATGATATGCAGCACATGTTAATTGAACTTATAAGAACTTCTTTTATGGTTTGACATACATATGACTTTTTTTTTTTGGTTTTTTTCTTTGTCAAAATGTCTTGATTCTTGAGAAGAAAAAATATGTTTTAAAAAATATAATCGACTGATGACAATTTAAAATAACAACAATTGATAGTTTCAGATTTTTTGTTTTTTATTTTAACGTATAAGTTTCCAAAATGTAATTTCAAAATTTCAAGTAAAAATTTTTCAATTCTGAAAAAGATAAAATAATATATATATATGTATATATGTATGATTTTACTTTAAAATATAGAAATAAAATACATACATATAAGAAAGTTAATTTTAAAAATTATGTATACCTGATAATGATGATAAATATACAAAGAAATGACTTTCGATTTAAAATTATTTAAAACGGATACATGAACATGGGGATATATGTATATATTTTTTGAACTACCATTTGGACTTTCTAAATCCATATATGTACATATACACACGTAAATAAATATCTTTTTATAACAAAAATACATGAAAAAAAAAATTTTATTTTGTAAATTTTTCATCCCTGTCACTGATAATCAGAGAGTCTTCTCGTCCCGTTTAGATTTGTATATGATGATGATTTTATTTTTTTTAAACCATATGGTCAATGAGTCCAGTAAGAAGATAATCGTTTTTAGTTTTAAAATATTTCTTCTTAAAAAAATACATATATATAAAGGAGTTTAGAATATTGTTTCATGGTATTTATCTGATGTCCATCTGGCTTCAATTAAAGTGTGGTCGGCACGCGTTTTAAAATATTTTAAGATTGATATATGTATATGTATAGTATATACACACATTTTTTTTTCTTACTTTTTATGTTAAAAATTATAATTTTTGAAATGCTCTTATTATTTAAAAAATCTGGAAAAAAATTATCAAATTGGCAATTATTATGATGAAATTCAAAAAAACATGATTAAATATTATTTAATAATTTTAAATCACTTTCAAACTTTTCTTTCGTTTACACAAAAAACATATTCGAGATATTTGTATAAAATTAAAAGTTTTTATCACTATTTTAATTTTATTTACAAAATTTCTTCAGGTTATATCATCATCATTTTAAGAAAATAAAAATTGATTTTTCAAATAAAAGATAAGATGAGACATTAGATAATGAGAACAATTAAATATCATAGAAAAATATTTTATACTCTTATTATATTTACAAAACTAATAATCAAGATTTAAATCTTACAAAGACACAATGAAAAAGAAGTAAAATCTATGTAGAGAAAAATAAAATTAATACAATAAGAAAAAGTAAAAAAAAAAAAAAAAGTAGAAAATTAATAAAAATAAAAACAACACACCTATTGAATGATATACTTTCAAAACCATAAATTAATAAATTATAAGTTAAAACAATAAACTTTTTAATTTACTTTTAGATCTAATGATTTAATAAATGTTAAAAAAAAAAAACAAAAAAAAAAAAACAAAAAAAATAAAATAATAGAAAAAAAATCTAAAAACATTTCTTGATTAAATATCGGTGGATAAGGTACAAAACAATGCTTTATTCATTCATCTAAAAACTTATATATTTGATATTTTTATCTTAAGATAACACTAACAACAATTTACACCTTCATCACTTTTCTGATAACATAATATGTATGTATTGTATAAATAATATAAATTTCAAACAGTAATTATTTTTTATTTAATTTATTTTTGTTTTATTTATTTATTTACTTTATTTTTATTTTCTTTTTTTTTTTACAAAAAATAAAGAAAAAAATCCTTGCATGTAAAAGTGTATATAAATAAAATTCAGTTGAAAATTAAAATTATTAATAATCAGACTAAGTTCAGTGTTAAATTGTATACGCAAATTCATAATAATAATAAAATTCTTGTAAAATTAATTAATTTAAATAAAAATGAAATTAATTTTGTTTGTAGTACTTGGACTTTTTGCATTTGCTGTAAGAATATTATATTTTTTAATTTGTATGATTTAAAATTTTATTATTTCAAATAATTTATTGAATAATTAACGTTGATTAATTATTATTGATTTTTTATTTTGTTTTCAAATTTTCGAAATATTTCGATTGTTTTTTTTTTTTTATATACATAGGTACAAGCAAATGAATTAGATTCATTAAGTGAAATTGAAAATAATGAATTACTTGAAAGAACAACAAATAATCGAGGTTTACAAGAAATTATTAATGCAATAATTAAATTTGCACAAAATTCAGTTAATGGAATTGTTGATCGATTAGAAAAAATTGCAAATCAAGTAAGTGATGCTGTTCAAAAATTAGTTACACAAGCAACAGAACAATTAGAAAAAATACGTGAACAAATTGAAGGAATTCTTGAAGAAATTTCACAACAAAATGAAATTGCACGTCAATGTGTTGAAGAACAAAGACCACGTATTCAAAGTGTTTTAGATAATGTTACAAATGGTTTAAATAATTGTGCATTGAATGCATCAAAAGAAGTTGAAAAATTACAAGAACAAGTTGAAATACATGTTGATACAATTGTTGAACAAATTAATGAACTTGAAGCAGTTGTTGCAAAATGTTTAGAAGAAAATAGCAGACCAGTTGGTGTTATTGGATGTATTGCAAAACAAGTATGTGTTTTTTTTTTCAAACTAAAGGATCTTATTTTATTTCTATTAAAATTATTTTCAATTTTTTTTTCTAAAAGGCTTCAGAAATAAGAAATAGAATAAATACTGCAGTTTCTAATGCAAGACAAGCTATTGAACTTGCTGTACTAAGAATTCCAGAAATTACTGAATCAGTACGTGAATGCTCTTTAGAAGTTGTTTTGAATGGTGCTGAAGAACTTCAACAAATTGTGGCTGATATTCGAGAATGTATAGCTGAAAAAAGTAACTGAAATTTACCAACGACAGCAACAGTTTAAGTGATAATTGATTTCCTATAGAAAAAGAATATATTGAATGTGAAATTTTGAAAGAAAAAAAAAAACTAAAAAAAAAAATAAATATAATATTTAAAAGAAAAGTCTAAAATTTTTATTCTTTTAAAATTAATTGTATATGAAATAAATTTATGCAAAATTAAAATTTATTCATTTTTTTTTTATTAGTGTAAATTTCTTTTAAAGCATGGTAACCATTAATTAATAATTCGAATTATTTGTTATTTATACAAGTGTGAAAAATTTTAATCTACTTAATAACTCATTGAAAATAAAATAAAATAAGACAAACAATTTATAGAAATTCAATACAGTATCTATGTACATACATATTTATATTTTAAAATTACGTACAAGAATCCATAATTATTTATTTTAATATCAATCGCATACATTAAAATTGTATGAAAAATATTCAAATGATTTATATAAAGAAATAATTTCTGTTATTTTTTTTTAATCATAAATCTGATCGATATTGAGAATATTTATTACGTAAAAAATTTAAAATGAAGTTTTTTGTTATTTTCGTTCTAGGATTATTTGGTTTAAGTGTAAATATATATATATATATTTTTTTTCAATTTAAAACACTTTTTATCTGTTTGAAAAAGTATCTTATTGTTTATTAAAAATAATTTATTAGGTTTTTACAATTTTAAATAGTAATTGAATTTTTTATCACATAGCATTGTCAAGAGTTAACTGAATCAACGGTATCATCAGTTCAATTATCAACAAAATCAAAACAAAGTGAAGAAATAATAATAGAAACATCTAAATCTGAAGTAGAATCTGAACATGATCAATCTAAATCAGAATTAAAATTTATGACATTGAATACATTTATAGAAAAAGCTACTAATGATATTGAAAATTTTATACAAAAATTAACAAATCCATTTACAGTAATTTATAATAAAGCTAAAAATATTATAACATTAGCTTATATCAAAACAAATGAAGTTTATGTTACACTTGCAACATCATTAAATATAAAAATTGAAAATTTGAAAATGAAACTTAATAATAATAAAAATCATAATAATGAAAATTATAAATTCTGTATAGAAAAAGCTAATTTAGAAATTGAAATATTAAAAAATATAACCGTAGAAAGTTTTTCAAAATGTGCTTTAAAATTTAATCAAGAAATTTCAAAAAATAATAAATTAATTGAGGAATACATGAAAAAAGTTAATGAAAAAATTGAAAAATATGGTGTAGCTGCTGTTACATGTATTCATTTAAATCCTGTTACAACAAGAAAATGTATAGTGGAAAAGGTACGTCTTAAAAAGCAAAATTTTTATGTAAATATTTTGAAATTTTTGTTTTTTTGTTTTTTGTTTTTGTTTTTTTTGTTTTTGGTTTTACTTAGATGGATGAATACAAGAAAGTAGCCGATGAAGCATTATCAAAATTTGATGAAAGTAATAAAAGTATATTTAAAAATTCTGTTGATGTTCCAAAACATCTTATACAATGTGATGAAAAACAAGCGAAAGAATCTTCAGAGGAAGTTGACAGAATCGATAGAGAATTTGAATTTTGTTTAAGAAATGAAAAAATAAGTCTTTGAAATAATTATCAGAAAATTTAAATGATGAATAAAATATTTAAAAAATGATTGAATAAAAACAAAAATATTTTCTTTTATGATTATTATATTTTTATATGTTATTTATTTTTATTTATTACTTCAGCATTAATAGAAATCATATTCAAGATACTAAACATTTTCTTTTTTTGGTGGTTCTGTTGTTTGTTCTGTTTTTGGTACTGTTGTTGGTTCTTCTGCACATTTTTTAACATCTTTTGATATTTCATCTAATTTAGCAACTCCTTCTTTAACAACTTTATCATTACATGAAATCAATTCTTTTGGAACTTTAGTTGCGTTAGTTGTAGCATCTTCAACAGTTTTTTTGAATGTTAAACCAATCTCTCCAATTATTTTTTTATATTCAGCGGTCTAGAAAAAAAAAATGGTAAATTATTGACAAAATAAAAATGTATAAAAATATTTCTTACTTTATTGAAAATGCATTTTGCTGTTGAAATTGGATTAAAATGAATACAAGTAACTGCAGCCAAACGAAATTCTTCAACATGTTTTTCAATTTTTGAATAATCTTCAAGAACTAATTTTTCTTGATTTTGGATTTGTGAAACAAATTCTTTAGCACATGATTTCAAATCATTTTCTATTTTAGTTTTTGTTGAATTTAATTCTTGTTTATATTGTTCTGCACATTCTTTACTTTTGTTATTTTTTTTTTCAACTTCATTTATATCTTTATCAAGTTTTTTGATAATTGATGATAATGATGATAATGATTTTTGAACAGTTTCACTAATTTTTATGTAAGAATTTGATAAAAGTTTTTTTGTTGTTTCATAAATAAATTTAAATGGCTTTAAAAATAAATTAACGAGTGTATCAGTATTGGAATCGGCCTTATCTGTGTCAGCACTGTCATTTGCCTAATAAAAGAAAATTTTTAAAATTTAAAAATTGCACTTTTTAAAAATATAAAATTTAATCTTACAGTTGCGAATGCCAAGCATCCTAATAAAAGAATTACGATAAATTTCATTTTGCCAGATGATACTTTTATTACAAAACCAAAGAAATTAGTTAAAATATATTTTAATTTCCTTGCTTTAAATACTTATTTTAGAAAATTTTCAGTGATCTATGGTTAAAAAAATTTAATAAAAGAAATATTTAAAAAATAATTAAAATAAATAAATAAATATACATTTTTTTATTGAAACATCAGTGTGTATTCAGTTGTGTTTGGTATTGGAATTTCCAAAAAAAAAAAAAAAAAAAGAAAACAATTTGAATTGAAATATAATTCAACAATAAATAATATGATTTTAATTGCTGTTTCTAAAGCCATTTTTAGTTTTCAATTGCTAACGCAAATGAACCAAATTATTGTTGGCTTTAATATGTGATTAATAAATTTGAATAAGAAACTTTTATATGAATCATAATAATTTTATAATTATTTTAACCTTAAACAATCTGAATAAGACACATTGATTTTTCAACTATTTGTGTATTTATAAAAAAAAAAATAATTGATTAATTAGAAAATCAAATTGATATGTAAAGCTTCTCTAGTAATAATAAGATCAAGGTCTAAGAAACTAGCATTAAAGGATAAATATTTAAAATAAAAATCTAGTTCAGTTTTTTAAACAATATGTAATAAAGAGATGTCCTTACATTATGATTTATCACAAAAACAAAAGCCGGCATACACATAATGTAACTTTGATTTAAATTAGAAAGCAAATTGTTCCATTGAAATTCAACTTTTAGATTTTAGTTTTTTTTTTTTTTATATTTGATTTGTAGACTTTTTTCATTGGAAAAAAATAATTTAAAATTTGTTAATTTTTTAAAAATTTAATTTGATCAATTTTTCTATAAAACTTCAAGACAACTTGCATATTTGTAGGAATTTTTTTTTTTTTTCAGTAAAAAAAAAAAATAGATTATTATTTTGAAGTGCTTTTATTTTGTTTGTCTGAAATAATCATAAGTAAGTATGTACATATATGTAGAATTTTATTTGATTAATTAGAGAGTTATATACAAAAACAACAAACATACTGGCGTTTATTTGGAAAATGTCTCAAGTCTATCATATTTATTTTGTTTTATAATATTTATATTCTTTATAACTAACTATTGAATATCTAATGAAAAATTCTAGATGATGATATGACGTAATAATTTTATTATTATAAGTAGTTGAAATAGATTTAAATTTTCATTTCAGATTTACTTTAACATTTGTTTTTAACAAAAGCTAACTTAGGCCATTTTCAAAATAGGTATAAATGACTTAAATAATTGAAATATAATTATACATGGAAACTGACTAAGTCATAAGATTTTTCATTCATCAGATGTAAATGAAAATTTTGCTGATAAGGGTAGATTTGATATCTGTGGGAGAGATAAAGTATGTAGAAAATCTTATAGCTCATTGTAAAACAATATCTTTTTTTCTGAGGCTATTAATTTCGCTGATAAACGTTTCGTTCCTAGCTTCCAAGAATTTCCTTGTCAAAATTTTTCTTATGGTTTCTGAATTAACTGTATTTTGGACTTTTTCTCGGCACAGTCTTCAATTTTCTTAGGATCCATCTTTGAACATTTACACTAACAAGATCTTAGAGAACAATTGATAAGTCAATGATTTCGATCGCACCATCTTGCTAGAACTACATCCGGTAAAGACGTCCCACCAACAATTTTTTCCCAAATTACAAAAAAAAACAACAAAAATTTAATAGGTGTACGGATTTCACTGATTGTTTATAATTTAGTATGTATGCATTGGCAATGCTATCGTTATAAGTACATGTATAGTTTTGATCTTTTGATCAGTTTTATATAATGAAAACGGTCCTACATGTTTAAGTGTTTCTTATACCAAGTAAATTCAGTAAAAATATGTAGAGATCGATAGACTTGAATTAATCCTAAATTTTCACGAATTTTATATATAGTAATGTAATCAAAGTAAAACAAATAAAACTTCAAATATTAAAATTTAAATGAAAATTTATTTTAATTTATTAACAAAATTCTTTTTAATTTTTTTATTAAAATTTTTTTATCGATATATGAAAACAACATTTTTTATTAGTTTTAAAAAAAAAAATTACAATATTTTCTTTATAATTTTTTACTTTAAAAGTAAATCGTTTATGAAAAAAGATAATAATCAAAATCACTGATTTTCTTTCAATAACATTGAACATCAGTGATATGCATGAATTTATTTTCTATTGTTTAATCTTTTTCGCATTTTTTAACATTTTTTGATATTTCATCTAATTTAGCAACTCCTTCTTCAACAACTTTATCATTACATGTCAATAATTCTTGTGGAACTTTAGCTGCCTTGAGTGTTGCATCATCAACAGTTTTTTTGAATGTTGAACCAATTTCTTCAATTATGTTTTTATACTCTGATGCCTAAAAGTATTTAAAAAAAAATGATTTTAATGAATATTCAGATAAAGTAATAAGATAAAATGAATGAATGAATATAAATAGATAAATTTAAATAGAAATAGAAAAAATCAAATTTTAAATAATTTATTTTAACCTTCTTGAAAATGCATTTTGCTGTTGAAATTGGACTAAAATGAATACAAGTAACTGCAGCCAAACGAAATTCTTCAACATGTTTTTCAACTTTTGAATAATCTTCAAGAACTAATTTTTCTTGATTTTGGATTTGTGAATTGAATTCTTTAGCACATGATTTCAAATCATTTTCTATTTTAGTTTTTGTTGAATTTAATTCTTGTTTATATTGTTCTACACATTCTTTACTTTTGTTATTTTTTTTTTCAACTTCATTTATATCTTTATCAAGTTTTTTGGTAATTGATGATAATGATGATAATGATTTTTGAACAGTTTCACTAATTTTTATGTAAGATTTTGATAAAAGTTTTTTTGTTGTCTCATAAGCAAATTTGGACGGATTCAAAAAGAGATTAATAAATTCTTCAACACTCTTATTGGCTGTCTCAAGTAGTCCTGATTGAAAAGCAATTTTATCACTATTTGCCTAAAAACACAATTTTGAAATACATATTATCAAAATTAATTAAAAAAAAATAATATGTTTTTTAAAAGTACATATAGTATATTATAAATTGAACTTACAGCTGTGAATGCCAAGCATCCTAATAAAACGATTAAAGAAAACTTCATTGTGGTGCCGATTGATATTTTCTCTTCAAAATCAAAGAATTTAATAAAATTTATTGTAATTTTTTGGTTTAAATATATTTTATATATACCCCAGAGTAACAAAATTTCAATATAAAAAAAATATTTAAATTAAATGTTTTTTTTTACTGCAGCATCATTGTATATTCAGTTTTGTTTGATTTAGGAATTTAATAAAAATAATTCAAATTCTAATTTTACTGATGATGACATTCAAAAGCTTATATAGATGATAGAAAAGAATATTATTTAATCAATTGTACGCATATTAAAGAGTTAAAATTTAGTATTTCAAATTTCAAGATTGTTTTCCAAAGGATGTGAAAATTTTTGCATACTTAAAAAGATTTAATAGGAATAATAATAATAGTTAACATGAATAGTTTGTCTTCCCCTCTATTCTACAAAAGAGTGCTTTTAAATATAAAAGTGTTTAATATATAATAAATAATGCCGGAGGAACTAACATTCTACTCCATAGGATCGAAAATCAGAGAATTGATTAGTAAGATTTGAATAATTTCACATGGAAAAGTTTTAATATCAAAATTTTGTTTCAGCTACCTGCAAAGAATGCAATTAATCTTTTAACTTTTCACAGTCTACAAAACTCTATTAAGTATAGAATACGACTTTCTGTACTAACTTCTTAATTAAGAAATTAAGAGGTTAATAGATCTATTAAAATTCTATTACCTAGAATATTTTAAATTCAATAGATAGTCTGCAGAAAAAATTAAATTTATTTTTAAATTTATTTAAAAGAAAAAAAATATATACATATGTTTATTGAAATATGATAATTGTATATTCAGTTGTATTTGACTAATAAATTTAAAGAGACAACAATGGAATTAATATGAACTTGCACTGTTCTTAAGGATATGTTGCCATGTTATTGTGTATTATTTATATCTGACAATAATTGATCAATTACTCATATATTATACATATGTATGATATGAGCATTGGGGTGATACTAAAATTTTTACTTTATTTGTTGTTAATTAAAAAACCAATTATTTTTTCTATAAAAACATTGAATAATGAAATAAATAATTTTATGATTATTAATTTAAATTTTTTTTTTTCAAAAATTTTTGTTTTGTGATTTTATTGTTTATTAATTTTTGTTTTTTTTTTTCTTCTGTAAGTGGATTTCGAATTTTTTTACTATATAATTTTAAATAAATCTTTTGCATTCTAAACTTTTTTTTTTTACGATTCTATCGATTAAAATGAAAAAATTATTGATAAATATTATTCAAAAATTTTTATTAGAATTGATATAAATCTCAAACAATTAAAAATTTATTGGATATTTATTCTCAAATATTTACAAAATTAATTAAAATTAGATAATAAATATTTTCAAAATTTATTTGTAACATTTTCCATTTTTATATTATAGCCAGCTGTATAAATAAATACACAGGGTAATTTAATCAAATCTTAATCAAATACCCACAGTCTACAGATATGTATAGTAGATTCCATTATGTGTTTTATGAGAAGTCGTAAGGAAAAAAGGAAGTTCTATTTTGAGGGTCAAGATTCAATGTTTATGTATCAATTTATTCGTGAATCACCCTATATTCTTTTTTATCAAATTCATCTTCGATAAATTGTATTCAAAAATATAAAAAAATTACAATTACCCTGTAAGTATTTCTCAAAAAAAAAAAAATTTTTTTTTTTTTTGAAATATATAAAAAGACATGATATTTTGTATTCAATATTATTCGGAAAATATCTTTTGTTTGCTTCTAAAATGAAATTAGTAATTATTGTACTTTTTTTCGGTTGTTTAATTTTTGATGTGAGTAAATAATAATTAGCATTCAAATTTATTGTTTTTTCTTAATTAATTATGTTTTTATTTTTTTAATTTGTTTTTTGTCTTATTTTTAAATTATCTCTACGTTTTTTCAAATTATCTTTACAGGTTCATGCACACCTTGAAAATTTAATTAAAGGTGAAGCATCATTTCAAACTGGACTTTTTCAAAAAGCTAGCGAATCATCAGATAGTTTTGTTAAAGCAATAACTAGTCCTCTTAATCAAGCTTACAATCAAACAAAAGATATTTTTAAAAAAACCAAATTACGAATAGTTGATACACGAGAAAAAGCATTAAGATCATTCAGTGCTGCAATTACAAAAATAAAAATTAAAATTCATTATATAAAACAAAATCCTCGTAATGAAGAATGTGCTACCAAAAATATAATACTATTAAATGAAATTGAAAAAGAAGTAGAAGAACGTTTGAAAAAATGTGCTGCACATTTTAAAGATAAAGTTAATGAACAAAATGAACCAATCGATGATGAATTAGATGAAATTAATGATCGTATCGATGAATTTCGTTTAATGACTGTAACTTGTGTACAACTTAATCCTGTAGCCACAAGTGAATGTGTATTTAACAAGGTATAGATGATTTTTTTGGAAAAAAAAAAAACAGAAATTCTCTAATAAGAAAAAAAAAATTTTATTTACAGATGAATGAATACAATGGAATCTTTGATAATTTTGCAGAAAATTTCCATGAAACTCTAACGTCCGTTGCTAAAAATACGAATACTTTTCCAAACAAATTAGTTGATTGTAATACGATTGTTGTGGGAAAAGGATTTGTTAGATTACAAGAACTACAGAAAAACATAGCACAATGTTTAAAACGTTGAAAAAAAAATTAACTGGAGGAATAATTAAAAGTTTTTAAATATGTATTTGAATTTTATTATATCAACAATAAAAAGAAAAAATTTGAATAAAATACTATTGTTTTAGTTTTATTATTTTAAAAATATCTCTGAAATGTTTTATTTTTAAATTTGAACAGAATTGTGTAAAAAGTACCGAATTATTAAATTAACTAAAATGAATAATTTCAATTTAAATCCTATTTATTTAAAGAACCATAGAAAATTCAGCGAAATGCATATTTGAGAATAGCTCTTAAACTTCAACTGCAGGACTTTGAAAACAAAAATTTGCCCTTCAAATCGAATTTGTATATTAGAACATTTAAGTTTAAAGCTATTACAATTTTAGGTATAAAAAAAAATAAAATTTAATATTTTACTTTGTTTATTTTTATGAATTCTTTTGTAATGAAATGTATAATTCTTGAAGCTATAAAGTTATTGGCTTTCGCTTTCTATTTTTAAATTAAAGTGAAAGGCTTGAAAATGATAAATACAATATAGTTATAATGGCTCCATGATTTGATAAGGACTGATTGTGCTGGTTTATCTCTCACAGATCTCATTAAATGAAGACATTTAATTAGTATTCTTCGTTAATTGAATTTAATTTTATTGATCTATGTATGTCTTTTTATTTTGTAAAGAAATTCCAATACATTTGAACAATACGTATCATATAATATCGATTAAAAAAATTTCACTTTGCTAGACTTTTCCATCTCAATAATGCCAGTCAGCTTGATAAAAAATTTTCGTAATATAATTAACGATTTAGTGCTTTAAAAAAAATGATTCGTTAAAGCAAAAATGATTAATCAGTTACAGAAAATAAATGTACAGATCTCCTTCATGTTTCACGGTTAATTGATTTCATGTAAATCGAAACAGTGTAAGTTGGCTGGGACTCAGGTTAACAACAAAATAAAATCGAAAACCAACTTGTCCCATGTTCAAGAATACACAGTATGTGTCTATACAAAATAGTATCTACCCAAAAATATTTCACTTTAAGCAAATTTTTGTATTGTCATTAATAACAAGGACAAAAATAACGTAACGTTAAAGAACATAAACGTTTATTATGACAGTCAACAAAAATTGTTAATTTATAAAAAATTAAAAGGAAAATATTGAAACTTTACTGTCACTAAGTACTTAATTTAAAAAATAAAAAAAATGCATGCGTATTATTACCATTAATGGAATTTTTCCAATGAACAAAACAAATTTATAAACAAACAAACAAAAAAAAAAAAAATTAACAAATATGGAAACAAATTAAACACACATTTTTATTATTGTTCTTAGAAACAACGAAATTTACCTGCCACATGAAAATAAAGGTGATAGATACATTTGGTTATCGAATGATCATTTCAATTTCCAGTCAGAAATGCAACAACTGGGTACACAATTTTGCATACGTGTAAAATACATAATGTGAATATAAATAATTTCTTTCCAAACGAAATATTTCAATTAATTGCACAATTAATTGCATAATTAATTGCATAAGTTTTTTTAATAAAGAAATAATATCAATTTATAAGAAAAAAATAATTTTGAAAGTATATAAAGCTTGCATTGAATTATGATTTGATATTCATTTAATTCCTCAGGTTCTTTGAACACTATAATTGCAGTTGCATTCAAAATGAAATTCGCTAACTTCATTATTCTTGGATTCCTTGCTTTTGCTGTAAGTATAATATATTCAAAATAACTATTTTGTAATAAATTTTACGAAAATAGAAATTATTTAAAACTATCTTTTAATTTAACAAAAACAAATAGTGCGCAAATGAAAAAGGAAATGAAGGTTTAAATAAACTTTCTGAAGATGTATCAAGTTTTCAAACTGGACTCTTTGATAAAGTTAGTCAAGCATCTGAAGATTTCGTTAAAGCTATAACAAGTCCATATAATATTGCACTTAAAAAATCAAAAGAAATTTTAAGTAGATCATATTCCAAAATTGATAATGCAGGTGCTAAATCACAAGGTTCATTTAATGCAATCTGTACTGGTGTTGAACAAAAATTCCAACAAGTAAATGAGGAATGTGCTAATCAACATAAAGGACAATATGAAATAGTTAAAGCTAGTGTTCGTAGTAATTTAGAACAATGCAGTACTAATGTTAAAACTAAATTACAAGGACAAGAATATCCAATTGAACAAAGTTTAGATGAAATTAATGAACGCTGCGATGAATTCCGTTTAACTGCTGTAACATGTTTCAATTTCAATCCAGTCCTTACAACTGAATGCGTTTTCAAAAAGGTAAGTGTTTTAAAAAATTTTATTTTTGCTTTATCAAGAACAAAGAAAAAAATTAAACTCTGTAATTTTAATTTTTTAGATCGATGAGTACAGCAAAATTATTGGAGAAATTGGTAATTTATTCAATGAAGCTGTTACTGATGTTACAACAAGCTCAATTACACTCCAAAGGGATGTTACAGCTTGCAACAACGTAATTATTAAAGATGCCATTGTTAAAGTTAATGGAATTTCAAAGGCTTTAGCATCATGCTCACCAAAATGATTTGATTTGAAATAATTATGTGATAAATTAATGAAAAAATTCCTTTGTATTAGCTCAAAATCTCAATGAAGAATTATTAGAATAATTTTGTTTGTTTTTGTTTTCTTTTTTTCAACAACACTTTTCATATTAAAATACAAGTTATCAGTGTCAAAGAACTTTTTTTCCCAGTAATACTAGACACTCTTCAAAGTCCCATGACTGTTTGTCCCATGATCATTTGTTAATTGTTTAGTTAAGATGTGGAACATTCTACTAAAGTGTTTCACATCTTATTTTACTGAGAAAGACAAAAGTTCAACATTCTTTTCCAAACTTTTCTTTCTTCCATATGCCAACGATGTAAGTAGTAAAGGGATGCTATGATTTGGAACATTGTTTAAAGAAAAATTAAGGAAATATCTTTGTAGTAGACTAAGAAAAGAAAAACGATATTCGATCAGACTGGGAATCGAACCAATCACATACCTTTGCCTTTCCGGGGCAATGTTCATCTATTAAACTATCAGATACCATGTCGCTTGCTGTTCTTAGTTACTACCCAACTAACATTTTTTAACACATTCGGGGCCTGGTTACGTTATTGTGCCCAATAGTGTGACAATAAAGGAACCTATGTTTCGAAACAGCAACGTCGACATTACGTGGTCGTTTCGAGAGTGGTGCAAAACTTTTCCTTGTTTGCGACCACACAATGCCTAATATGCGACTATTATTTGATCTAAGAGAAACGTAAACAAATGAAATACATCTTTCTCTTTTCATCATACAGTATTTATATCTTTTTTTTTAAAATGTAATTATCTTTCCTTTTTTACTAGAGTATACCTATCTTCTTTGAAAATATATATTGAACATGATAAACACACAAATGAATTTGTACATATTTTTTTATATATTTTTAGCCATTTTATATTAGAAAATATGTCGTTTAAAAATATGAAATACGGCTTTTTCTTAAGGTAAATTTTGTAAACGGTGACAAATTTACTGTATAATGTATGTTTTTACATGGAAAAAAATTAATTCGCCGTGAATTTATTCAGAAATTTGAATAATTTACAAAAATATTGTAAAAACATATTCAAAATGTTTTCAATAAAACATTTAAAAAATTATTGCATTATATTTGTTTGTAATATTTTTGTGCATTTAAATGGAAAATAAGTCTAAAATAAGAGCATTTCCAGTTTATTACAATAAATATTTTTCAAAAAATTGTATCCGCCATGTTTGCTAAAAATTCATCCATGAAAGTTATTTATAGGCACTGTTACTAATTTGTTTCCATAAATAAGTCAATAAAGAAATTGTTTCTACTTTGTGACTTTGAAGTTTCTATAAAGGCATTGTTTCTAATTTGTTCCCACAAATGTGCCCATGAAGGAATTGTTTCTACTTTGTGACTTCAATGTTTCTATATAGGCATTGTTTCTAATTTGTGCCTTAATCAACATGTGTTGTTTTAGATAAATTTAAATCACTAAAATTCATATTTTTAAAACTTTAAACACGATAAACTATCAACTACTAAAGCGCCATATTCCAATACGTCAACAAGAATAACGTAGAAACATTTTAGTAACAATGTCTATATGGTCGCGGAAATATGTGACTATGTAGGTATTATTCCCTTATTGAAACATTTTCTATGAAGAAACATTCCTGGTAACACTTACGTTTTTGTGACTTGCACAGTTCCTTCAAAGGCATCGACACATTTAAGGCATTACATAAAGAAACATTGACGTAACAATGCCTATATAGAAACATAATGAAGTAACATGAAAGAAACAATTCCTTCGTGGAAACAATTCCTTCATGGAAACGAAATAACACACAATTACGTAGTTGTGACCAGTTTTGTGTCCATCAAGGAATTTAACTATGAAGAAACAGTGACCACACAATTACGAAACAGCTACGTAGTCATAACGTCGTAGTGTCAAAGATAAGTGTCTAGAAACATTTAGGCACATTTTGTTAGTTGGGTACTTTAATCATTGATGAATAATATTCAAATCTCCTTCATCTTTGTGATACGTTCTTACTTTTTTAATCTAAATACCTTTCAGACCTTATTTAGTTTTTTTAAAAAAATTTTTCATGACATAATGGATTCCATATGGAACTATCTTTTGAGTTTACAGAGCTTAACTGGTAAGATAGTCGTGTTTTTCTAAAGTAATCATTATTAATTAGTGGGAAAGTCAAGAGATAATAGCATTAGAATCTTAATTATGCTGATCTAAACTCATCTACTGCGAACAAATTACCATCTTCTATTTATTTTAAAAATTCTTGTATCTATTCTAAAATCTCTTAATTAATTTATATATGAAAAAGATTTAAAGTATCTGTTCCATCGATTCAAAATAATTAAAATTTGTTGAAAAAAAAAATACATATTTGTTAATGGTTGTTTGTACAAATTTTAATTTAATTTAAAAATTTTTTCTTTATTAATTTTTATCAATGTTATTGTTGTTATTACTGATTTTATCTAAAGATGTATCAATGACTATTCAATTTAAAAAAAACAGATAAGTACAATATATTGAATCATTTAAAATAATTTATAAAAAATAAAAATTATCTAATCTTTTAATTCAAAATTTTTAATGATAAAATTATTTATTATATTTTTAAAAAAAAATTAAAAATGTATTTTGTCAGTTTTATGGAGAAATTTATTTTAAAAACTAAGTAATTCAAGTTTCAAATTCAACAAAATTTAAAAAAAAAAATGAAAATTATTTTGCTATTATTTTTTATTGGGATTTCTGTAGCAACAATAGAAGATTACCAGCAGGTTAAAAAGGTACGGAAAACAAAAATTGTTTTTTTTTAATTCTTCAACGTTATTCTATTGCTTTTTAATTTCAGAATATACCATTTGGTATCGACAAGGCGATTCGATCATTTATTAAATATGCAGAATCAATAGAAAATCAATTAAAATTAAAAAATAATGAAATTTTACAAGCAATTGAAGCTCAATTAAATGTATTTGTTACTTCTGGAAATCTTAAAATTGATAATTCAATTAATAAACTTAATAATGAATTGGATAAATTAACACAAAATCCAGAATATGAAAAATGTGTTAAAATTATTCGTCCACAAATAAAAAAACTTTCATATTATAAAACAGAAATAAAAAAATGCAAAGAAAATGGACAATCAAAAGCACAAGATATTACAGAAAGTGTTACAGATGTAATTAATGATATTAATAAAAGTATAAAAAAATTATATGATTTCTTAGATAATTGTTTTACAAAATTAAGTAATGAATTTGAATGTACTGTAGAAAAGGTAATTCTTTATTTGTGACGTGTATATGTAGTTTTCATAACTAAGATATTTTTAATTTATTCATGAAATGCATTCTAGGGTACACACTTAATTGATGATACAAATGTTGCTATTGAATCAGCTAAAAATGCATTACAAACTGCTCAAGAATATATACCTGAAATTGTTATAGATTCTAAAGAATGTTTTGATAATAATGAACAAATTATGGTAGCTGCAACAAAATATCTAGAAAATGCTATTAATAGATGTGTTGAAGCTTAAGTTTAATTAATTTGGAGATACTTTAAATTCAGAAAAAATAAAAAATATTTTGATAATTTTGAATTTTTTGAATCTTCTAAAGGTAAGATTTCTTTTAAAAATAAAAATAACTTTTATTTTCGTTTAAAAAGTCAGTTTTTTATTTCAAATATAAATTTTTTTTATTACAAATAGTATTTTAAGTATATGTTTTTTATTTTTATATTTCCATCAGCAAAACTTTATGTGTTTTTTTTTTCTTCTTCAATATTTTAAACAATTTTCCAAATCATATGAAATTTCTTTAATTCTCCGAATGATATCTTTTTCAATGACAGAATTACAATTTACAAGTTGTTTTGATATTCTGATTGAATGTTTAGCTGCTTGAATAATAGTTTCATTAAATATAGAACCGGCTTCTTGAATAATATTGATATATTCAGCAATCTGAAAATTGAAAAAAAAAAAAAAAAAAAAAACAAAAAAAATAGGAAAAACAATTACATTTTTATTTATTTTTAAATATTTGAATTTACTTTTCTAAATATACATTTTGATAATAATATTGGATTTGGATCGAAACATATAACTGAATCTAAACGAAATTCATCAGCAATATCAACAATTATATCAAAATCATTATATATTGGTTCCTTATATTGTTCTAATTCATTAAAATGATTCATCATACAATTTTCTAATCGTTTTTTTGTTTCTAATTTAGTTCTTTTCAATTCATTACCAAAAAATTTAGCACAATTTTGTCCAGATTTATTTTTTCGTTTTAATAGATTTGTAATTCTATTTTCAAGATTTAATGCAGATAATATTGATAATTTTAATGAACGTTGATGTGTATTATTCATTTTTATAAAAATTTTCGAAATAATTTCTTGAGTTTTAATATATGCCACATTATATGGTGACATGACAGTTTTAACAAAATCATCTGATGAATCAGTAGCTTGTCCAAATAGTTCTCTGTGAAATGATGTCTTTTTTTCAATTATGTTTTGTAAGTCTCCTTTGATCTATTGATATAATCAAAATATATAAAAAATTTATAATTAAAAAAGATTAATTGTATCTTTTTTATTTTATTTTTACTTACGGAAACTGTTAAACTTATAAAAATTATAAAATTTATTTTTAATTTCATTATTAGAATTATTATTCAGAAATTTCACACAAAATAATAATTAGAAATTAATTATCACTAACTGAATCAAATTAATTGTTTTTCTTCTATTATATGTATATCTATCTATATTATGTAGAAATATATATTTTATTAAAAGTACTTTTTAATTACCTTGCTATTCATAAGTTTATACGAATCGCACTTGTGTACATACATATGTACATATATTTAATAATATTTTTCGTATACAAAATTTAAAACAAAAACAAAAAAAATTATGCAAATATTTGTAGGAAAAAATAATATATATTTGATAAAAAAAATAGTCTTTTATAACAAATTAGAAAATTCATTATTTATTATTTTTCGTGTGAAAATGAAAATCGAATAATTTGAATTAAATTGTAAACTTTAAAACTGTAAGTTTTGGAGTTATTTCTTTTTTTTCTACTTTAAGATGAAAATAAGGAAGAACTTTCTCTTTTAAGCAGAATCAGTAATGACGTACTGAAAATATTGTAAAATAATATTTACTTAATAATTTTAATAATCTGATATTAAAATTTTTATTTAACTTTGGTTTTTTTTTTTTTTTTTTTTTTTGAATAGTCTAAGGAATTTGTTTTGTTGAAACTTTTCATGTGGTTTCAGTTTTCATCAAATATTAAATAATATATATACGATTTTAATAACGACGAAAAGTATGCAGAATTGAATTTTTTTTTTTTTCAATTTCTCACACACAAATATTCAGTTAAAAAATGTGTTAAAAGCCATTTCCATTAACCATAGAAAAACACAAGCAATGAACGACTGACTACGAACAAAAAAAAAATCACTTGTTAAAATTAAAGAATGTTTGTTTTCTTATAAAATTTATTAATTACATATTTTCTAACTTATAGTAGAATTACAGTAAGTTTCTAATATTGTAACTGTGATCAAGACTTACCTGAGAATTTTCATGTATTTTTGCAGTGTAGCAGTGGATCAATGTATAGCTATGTGCCGATTTTGTGGTAGGTAGTCCATAGTTCGACATTCGTTTATTGTATTTCAGTCGTAAAATTTCAAATACATACATGTTTGCCACATATAAATAAAAAATTTTTTATTACTCAACAAAAAAAATATAGAATAAAATAAGGAAAACATTTTTTTTTAAATCAACAAGATAAAAACTTAGAAAATAAAGATTGGAGGGTAGATTTTGAAAGCCAAAACTGTGATTTAAAACGAATTCTAATATATTTATGTTTTATTTGAACCATTGCATTGAAAGGAAATAATTTTCAGAATATTTATTTTAAAACCAAGTTTGTCTGCCCATCGAAATATTATATATTATTCGAATGATATGAAATATTATAATGAATAAAATGAACAAGATAAAATGTATTTAAGCTAAAATCATTAAAAAAAAAAACAAATTATGTTTTGTTTAAAATTAAACAAATTTATTTTTTATCATTTTTCGGTTTTTCTTTTGTTTTAAATTTTTATATTCAAATACAAATTTAAAGCATTATTTTCCCATATTATTGTGTATTTTCATGTTCACAAGATGTCAAACTACGTTCAAGATATTTAAGACTTTCAGAAGTTTTCTTCAATATTCCTGATGTGCATTGTCGAATGGTTCTTTGTGCGAGAACTGATGCTTTGCTTGTTTTTCTAATAACATCGTTATAACTTTCTCCGACAGTGCTTATTAAGTTTGTATATTCAGTGATCTATATGTAAAAGAGTTTATTAAAAAATAAAAATTTTATATTTAGAAATTTTATTAAAAAAAAAAAAAAAATAATTTTTTTACCTTGGTAAAGACGCATTCTGTAGTTAAAACTGGATTGAAAGTAACACATGTAACTGATTCTAAACGAAACTCTTCAATATGTTCATCAATTTCATTAAGATATTCTTCAGATTCATGTTGATTATTTTCTAAATTTTGTTTAAGATCATATGAACATTTTTCAATGTTATCTTCAAATGCTTGTTTAGTTGAATTAATTTGTTCTTCAAATTTTTTTAAACATTCACTAGATTGTGGATTTTTCTCCTTCAAAGCAACTATTTTTGCTTCTAGAGCATGAGTATTTGAATTACATTTTTTCAATGATTTTTCACATGCTGTATCAATTTTTAAATATGTTCTATCTAAAGTGTCTTTTAATTGGCTGCTAGAAGCTTTGAATGGAGTTAATATGGCAGTAGTGAAATTTTCAGAACTTCGCTCAACATAATCGAATAAACTTGATTGAAAGTTTGATTCTTCTTTAGCGACTAATGATAATTCCGCTTGAATCTATATTCATAAAAAAAAAAACAAAAAAAAAAAAACAATGTTAAGTTCTTTCAATAAAATTTTGAAAAAAATAATGTATTTATTTTATTATTTACAACTTACACCACAGACGAAAAGTCCAAGAAGAGCAACAATAAAAATTTTCATTATGAATGATATTTTTTTGTTTTTTGAACAAATGCAACTTTAATGACACTACTTGAATTATGAAAATTCAGTGAATGATAGATACCCTTAATAAAATTCTAATGTCTTTTATATCAAAAAATTGTTATTCAATAATTAATTAGTGTCGTTGACTATAATAAAAAAAAAAAACAAAAAAATATTTTAAAAAATCGATGTGAAAGATTTATTATTTATGGAAATTGGAACATTTTAAATAAGACCTCCAAATATTTATTCAATTGGGTTCCTAATATTTTCAAATAATATAAGAATGATAATTTTAGCTTAATTTCAAATGAAATATTGTTAATGATTGTCACTAATTGAAAAAAAAAACACCTGTAATTGTTTATTTTAAAAAATATGGTAAAAAATATTATTTTCTTGTATCTAAGAATATTTAAAATCATGCAATTAAGATTGTTTTTAATTTTATTATTAATTTTTTTTCTTTTTGTCTACAATGTTAATTTTAATTAAAACATATTTCAGTAATATTAATTGCAAATATTCTGTTTACATTAGTTAATCGAACCATTTTTTGGTGAAAAAAAAAAAAAAACGCAAATGAAGTACCTAATTAGGTAATAAAAAATAAAATTTGTTTTATATTAGAAATACAATAATAATATTCTACAGAATGATTGTTTTGTATTTTTTAATTTTAATAGTCTCTGTTTGAACATATTAAAATAAAACAACAAAACGACAATTTATACATGTCTAAATATGGAAAATGTTTACGTTTATATATAATTATAATTTATTAAAAGATAATCAATAGACGGTATTAATTGTCGAAATTCAATAAAATAATTACATCATACACATTATGATTTTAATGACATTAAAAAAGAAGATGTTTTTTTTTTTAAACAAATGATACGTTTAGCAAATTCAAAATTTAGAAGTTTTTCAAAACAAAAAAAAAAAAAATTCCTAAATAGGT
Source organism: Bombylius discolor (assembly GCA_939192795.1). Lineage (NCBI taxonomy): Eukaryota > Metazoa > Arthropoda > Insecta > Diptera > Bombyliidae > Bombylius > Bombylius discolor. The sequence goes on along the minus strand of OW584241.1, from coordinate 10,650,899 downwards.
ACTTATTATGTATCTAGAGTAAATTTTTTTTTTTGTTTATTCAAAAAAGTGTTGTTTTTTTTTTTGAACAAATAAATTTTTCACATGTTCAAGTTGTTTTATTATTGTTTTTTTAATTTTTTTTTGATTTTGTTTTATTTTGCTTTATTTTATAAATTTATAAACTAAGTATTTTTAATAAATTATTTTTAGGGATATTTTTTTTACACATTATTCAAAAGAATATTTTTGGAAAAAAATAGCAATAGAAAAATGTAAACTAAAATTGTATAGTTTGCTTTAGTAATAATCTTATGGCTTGATTTACAAATTTTAAGGTTTGAATATTTTATTTAATTACTTATATGAGCACAACTGGAGTGTTTGTTCATTGTTGTCTCAAATTGTTGTAAATGCTACAACAGAAGTAAAGCGTTTGCCAAAATATTTTACAAAGTGTGTATTTGCTATCGAAGCAGATTGTAATAGTAGAATGTCGACATTAGGAGACAAAATTAAAAAATGCTTATCATAATTCAAAACATACATATTTTTTTAAAATTTGTAAATAAAATAAAAATTATTTGTGAAAATTTCATGAGAAATTTATTTCAGTAAAAATTAAGTTAATTTCTGTATCCAGAAGTTAGGTCAAAGTTTATCACAAGCATATGTATTTTCTCATCAAAAATGAAATTAAAAGAGGAATATTAATATATATAAAAAAAAAACAAAAAAAACAAACACACACGTAAGAAAAAACGAAGAAAAAATTATCAGATTGATCCCTTCCGTCATTTAATAATTATACAATGTTTTTTTTTTTCTTATTCATCTTACGCCTGTTTGTATGGACATTGGACATAGGTGAATATTGCTGAAAATTTTTGTTTTTTAAAAAGCAAATATGTAATACGAAAAAAAAAATCAAAAAATCACTAAATTGGAATCAAATTTAGTCTTACAACTATATTTAACTGGATTTTATTGAGATAATCTTGAAACCCATTTTAATTTTATATTGGATTAAGGTGATTTTTTTGGCGCTTCTACAGCCACCTTAAGATTTAAACTATATACCTTTAAAAGGAAGAGTTTTATTTTAGTTAAATCTGATGGAAAGAAAAATCATCAGAAGCATATTTAATATAAGAATGAATGGCAGGAGCAATATTAAGATGAAGAAGAAAAAAAAGCATGGGCTTATTAACTTAAATGTTTGATCATCATCCGGTAATATTTATTTAAAATTTTCAAATGTTAATAAAGTTCTTATACAGAAAGTTATGATGATTCCGTAAAGAACCTTTTCTGATGAAAGTTGTTTGTTTTTTTTTTGTTTGTTTTAAATTTTAATTTTGTTTACCTTTATAACAGAACATTATTGACGGTATTCACATATTTTTTTTTCTTTTAACTTTTTTATATCTTGAATTTTGAAAGAATATCTTTTGGTCTGATTATGAGGTGCCGAATTAAATTATATGTTTAACACGGCGTCTTTTATAATAGTGGTTCTTGTTTTTTTTTTTTTTTTGAAACTTATTGGTTATTGTTGATACCAATCATCATGTAAATGATTATAATAAAGTTAAATTAATAGGTTTGAAAAAAAAAGATTATAATTTGAAAAACAAACACTGAATTCGTTAATAAAAATGATCAAAAATTTAAAAAAAAGAAAGAAAAAAAAAATATGCTCGTTTACATTTTGTTTTTATAAAATTTAATTTATTTACCTTTTTTTTCGGTGACTTTTTGTTGTGAAAACATTTTTAATTTATTTTTTTTTTTATAAGAAAAGTTTATTTAAAGAAAATTCTAAAGAATAAAAATTGAATGAATCTAAGAAAAATAATAACTATACGTTTTAACTAACTGTTCTTTTTTTTTTTTCAATATTTTCAAACACACAATTTCCAAAATTTTATTTTGTCTTTATTTTGTTCAGTATAATATAATGACACCATGACTTTAAAGATTTTTCAAAAGATACATAGTTAGATACAATTTTTTTGACTTATATTTTTTTCAAAGTTTAACAAAAAATATGAAATTAAACAAAAAACTAGTGAATAATAAAAAAAAAACAGGAACTCCAAATAATAATTAAAGTATAAAATAGAGTTTTTTTTTCTTTCTTCCACTCGATTAGTATACTCGTCATTGTATCATGTAAATTGTAACTTTTGTATTTTGATACAAAATAAAATAATTCGATTTAAACTTATATACATACAAAACCCAACAATAACAAAAAAAAAGATTTGTGGCAGCGTGCTATCTAAAGGCCATATGACGGTGTAATGAACAACATATGGTCAAAAAGGAACTACTCCAGATCCTTTTCGTATTTATTTAAGGATTCTTGATATGATTTTTATTCAAGCTGCAACAAATAATAAAAATTCATTTATGTTTATTTCTTTCTTCTTCATTTTTTTTTTGTTTTTTTTTGTTCATTATTTATTGTAATGTGCGTGTTAAGGAAGTTCAATTGTTTTGATCTTCAATATTTTTGTTCTTTAATAAATTTAATCAAGACGATGTTTTTATTCACCTTGAAAAATTTTTACAATGAAAAAAAAAATACAAAGTAAACATTATTTTATTTATAGTAAATAAAAAACTAAAAATTCTCTACTTAAATTTTAAAGAAAAAAAAAAACCCATAAAAAATGAAAAACTTATGTCTGTTTTTAAAAGTAAAATAATCATTATTTACTATATTTACAAAACTTATAACGACATAAAAAATTGTCGTAATTAAATTTTGTCTTCAGTAGTATCTTATTTTGCAAATAAAATAAAATAAGGAAAATTTTCTAAATGCCAAAATTATAGTACATATATTATTCCCACTGTAATAATGAATTTTCATCATTCTATCTTAATTTTTTTCAAAAGAATCTTACTATTTATTGATTCATGTATTTTTATTTGTTATTTCTTTTTGACATCCAATACCACAAATTTCCATAATTACAATAATCTGAATGCATATTCTCAGCCTTCATAAAATGTTGCCGATTATTAACTCCGTAATAAATTAAAAATATGACAAACAAGAAAAAAAAGGTAATGCAATATGTATGTATGTATGTATATCTATCTACATATCTTTCCAGATATAAAGTGAAGGTGTTATAATATTATTTTCTTAGTCGTCCTTAAAATTAATATTTAAATATTTTAATTTTTTTGTTTTCTTTCGAAGTGATTTTTTTTTTTGGAATTAAAAAAATTTTGATGCAAAGTTTTTCATTATCAAAATCTTAAATGTTAATGATCTTTTTGAAACGAGTATTTTAAACTGAATTGAAAGTTCACAGTACCTTACTTAAGATGTATACATTAATTGAATGGGAAAAAATTTAATGAACTATATAATAATTTATAAAATTAAATTTTCACACAACTTTCAAAAAACTTCTTCTTTGGTATTTGTTTTTTGTTTTTGGGTTTGTTTTTTCTTTTAAGAAAGATTTAATAAAACTCAAAAAATTTCATATTTCATATTATGTATATATGCATAATTAATATTGTATAAAATGTCAAATGATGTGGAAAATTGTATCAAATGACCTGTTATATTATTAAATGCATGGATGACTCGTGGGTGGTAGCTATCGTTTAAAAATTTTGATTGAATGTAAAATTTTTGGACAATATTAGGCCTCACACATTCTAATGTATGTATAAATAAAAAATAACTAAAAAATAAATTTTAAAAAAATAACATAAAACGGAATATATACGAATATACATACGTTATCGTTTCTTCTCTTCCCACAATAAATATATGATCGTATCTTATGTTTAAAAAAAAAAAAAAAATTATAAACCTGAAAAAAATTATGTGAAAAAAGAAAAACAACAAAAAAAAAACGTTAGTTCAAAAAGAGCGATGAACTTTTTAAAAGTAAATGACAGTTACTTGTTGAAAAAAAAAAAATAAAAAACGAACCTACTTTGACTTGCCTATATTTCGGCAAATTTTCTGCTTGTAGATATTTTGTGCTAATTTGAAAGGGAAGTTTTTTTTTTTTTTTATTTTTTTATGAATGATCATTGTAGATATATCACGAATAGTAATATTTCATCGATAATTATTGTGATTGATTTCTTAAATAATTATTTTAAGATGTGAACCTTCTAATTAGACATACTTAACCGAAATGTCTAATTTTAAGTAATTTTCAATTAAGTCATTATTGACACACAAAAATGAATGTGTGAGGTCCTTTCTGCCTTCAATATATGAATTTTTTGGCAATCTTTTACACAAAAAATCAATAGATTTTAATTTTTATTAGTATTTGGCGTCTTAAGAATTATTTAGGAAAAAAAAAAATAAACAACAAAAACATTGTTATTAAATTTAATTTCTGGAATTATTTAAAAAAAAATACTGTCTAATGGATTTCTATACATATAAAATCTATAATACCTTATAAACATATGCATGTGGAATATATTAGAAAATTTTTAATTAATATCCTTCAACATTTGTTATATTTTTCTCCAATTATATGGATATCATTTTTATATTGTGAGAAATTCTATATACAAATCTAAACAGGAATTCTTAAAATATTTTTTTTTTTGTTTTTTAAAAATCCTTTTTTTTCTTTTCTTATTCAAAATGAAATTTAGAAGAAAAAAAAAAGAATTTGATAATCATCTTTTATTCGATAAAAATTAAGCAATAAAATTTGTTTCGGTTCAACTATTTTCACACTTTTTCTAAAGAGGATGATTTTTATAAAAATTTCTTTTGTTAAATATTATTTTTATTTTTATTTCTAATTCTTTCTGTTAAATCATAGTTATTTCACTGTTGAAGAAGCAAAATATAATATTCAAACACACACACACACACACACAAATGAATGCACATTGATTGTTTGAAAATGAAAAAGAAAAGAAGAAGAAGAAAAATAAATTAAAGAATAAATCTAACTTGACCACCAACATTTAATGTTGACAGGCGTTACACGCCTCTGCCATAATAAACAAGGGCCAATATATCAATTTTTGTTATCCTTTTGTATTAAAATGCACACACGAACTAATTTCTTTATATTGCTAAAGTTTTAAGAATTTTTCGAAATCTGGTCAATAATATAAAATAAAATAATAAAGGACTTTTTTGATCCTTTTTACAAAAAATTTAAAAAAATATTAAATAATAAATGTAAATTGATGATATTAAAAGAAATAAGAAAAAATAAAAAGATGAACGCAAGCAAATAAAATAAAATATAAGCGATTTAACCAAGCGCCTTTTTTTTTTAATCATCATTATTTTATGATTTGTATGAAATTGAATATTCTCTGCCAAACAATAAATATAATTTTTTTTTCTTTCCTTTTTGTCTTTTTTTTTTCGTTTTTGATATTATATCAGTATCATTTTATACTTTTAATGCACATGTATTATTATGTAGTGAAAATATCAAAAAATAAAATCGGCATCCTTTTATGTTAAATTAATAACACAAAGTATAATTTTATTGTTATGCATAGTGGTAGGTCCTTTTGTGTGTAAAGTAATTTTCAACATTATTTAAACGTAAAAGATACAAATAATATTGTATTCAAGTTCAGTAAGTTGAATTTTTTTTGTTTTTTTGTTTGACTGAATGCGGTGAAGGAGTCAATTACGAATCCTGTGGTGATATTTTTATAGACACGAAAAGAACATTTTTTTTTTTTCATATTCAAAATTTTTGTTTTAACATTTTACTATATTTTTCTTTCTTTTTTTTAAAAAAAAAAAAAAAAAGATACATATAATAATAATAACAGTAAAATTATCTTTTGCAAGTGTACAAGGATATAATATGAATTAATAACGGTTAACATGAATAGTCTCTGTAGAATTTAAAAACATTCTAATCTTTAGTTATTGTTTCATGGGAAAAATTTTTATTAATAATTTATAATTGTTTCGGAGATATTGATTATCAATTTAAAAAAAAGGAAAATTACTTTTTTTTTTTAAACATATACGTTCATATATATATATTATCATTTATAGAAACGTTACACATACATATAAATTAATTATATAAAATGACGAGCAAAAAAAAAAAAAAGAACGAAAAATAAAACTAAATACATAATTATAATAAATCTTAAAAAAATTTACTTATGAAAAAGATTTATCGTTATCCTTATCCTTATTCAATACACTTCCTGTACTTTTTGATTTGTTCAATTTATCTTTATCATTTTTTCTAAATAATGTTCCAAAACTAATTGCTTGTGTACTTCCAGATTTTGATAAATTACTAGCACTACTACCTTCACTAGCAGTATTTTGTTGTTGTTTATCATCAATTAAATTTTGTTTTTTATTATTATCATCGGATGTTGGTAATATATCAATTGCAAGACTTTGACGACATAAAGCTGAAACAGCATTCATTTTTGTTCCATTTGTATTATCTTTACTGGTACGACGCATTTTAACTTTCCGAAATTTCGATGCTAATGTTGAAAAACCAAATTTACTTATAATTTTTCCAGATCTTGAAACATTTCTTGGTAATGAAACATAACCACCTAAATGTTGATTATCATTTGTACCAGTTCCAATAAGACCAACACTGCAACTTTTTGCTAAAATACATTCCTCATTACTTGTATCACTGCCAATACTAACTTGACTTAAACGTTTCTTCCACACATCATCATCATTTTCTTCATCATTATCATTACCATCAATTGATTCATTATTGTTATTTCGCATTTCCACTGATTCTTCATGAGAATATTTTAATTCAATTGGTTTAGCACTTAAAAATTCTTCTTTGGCTTTTTGTAATTTTAATGCTCTCTCTGATAAGGGAGTCTTTGGACGACCTAACTCCTCTGATGGAGTTGTTGGTGCCGAAACTGTTGATCTATAGAATTGAGTTTTATTTGATTCATAAATTGTTCTATTTTCTAATTTTCTTGTTATCTTTGGCATTGTATTATCTGATTTGTCTGGAGTAGTCGAATTATCATATGAATTAGATAAACATCTTCGCCAAATAAATTCGGATTTAGCATTTTTAGTTCCAATTTTTCTAATTGCACCAGTTTTTGAAAAAAGACTTGTCGGTTTTTCTTTATTTTTTCGATATAAATGTTCTTTTTTCTCTGGTTCCGGTTTTGTAAGTTCTGTTACTGTAGGAGAAATAGATTTATTACAATTTTTTGTAATTATTTGTAAACTATCACAAGCTAACGGAGAAGGAACACAATTATCATATTCTAAAGGACTTTTTATAATTAATTGTGGAGGCTGCCATTTAGGTGGAAGGACATCAGCACTGCATGATTTATGTAATTTTGTATTGTCATACTCTTTTAATGATATCTCAATCGGAATAAGTTTACCATTTTGCCTTATATTTCCAGCACTTGCAGATTTAACTACATGTTCAACTTCATATTTAGTTTTTTGCTCCTGTACTCGACGTTCAGATTTCGGTGATCTTAATTCAGTTGAAGAAGATCCAGTATGTGATTTTTGTAATTTTTCTTCTGCAATCTTTTGATTGTATTTAGCAATCATTATACGTATCGAAGGTGAAGGTTCTTTTGGTGGTGGTGTACCTTTGTGTTCTAATTTACGTTGACTGCCTGGAGATTGTGGTAATGGTGGAAGTGTCTTTAAAGGTGATTTAGATTTTTCTGATTCAGAACTTTCTCTTTCATTACGATCTGATGCACTTGATGTAGATTCTAAATCTCTTATTATAACGGTTTTTCCTCCACTTGGTTCATTAACTGTTGTGAAAAGTTTTCGTTTTGTTTTTACAAAAATACTTGCGGTGTTAGTTAAATTTTCTTGTGAAGCTTCCATAAGTTGTACACATGATTCGGTTGGTGATATTAACACATTAGATTCAGTTGTATCTCTTGGCATTTCTGTTTGTTCAATTACTTGACCAGGTTTTATTTTTAGAACATAAACAACATCTTCTCCAGCATATGACTCTTCTTTCTTTTCTTCAACTTTTTTCTCTTCTTCCTGTATTTTTTTTGCTCGACTTGTTTTACGTTTAACACGTCTTGGAGTCTCTAAAACAATATTCGTTGCATCTTCATCACTTGTACTATCACTTTCAGTTTTACTATTTTGACGTGAACCCATTTTTCTTAAACGCATTTTCTTTTTACTACCATTACTAACATTTCGTCCCATTTTCTTTGATGAACCTTCAGTAATATCGGTTTGTGATAAACTTAAATTATTATTACATGTTTCCAAATTTGATGATGGTATACCCATTAAAATTTTTGGCTGATTTATAATTACTTGAGATTGAAATATTGTTGGTGTTGTACTAACTATTGCAATAGTTTTATCAATTCCATCATCTGATGTAACATTAATTTCAGGTATTTGTTCATTCGATTGACATTTTTGTAATTCTAGAAAAAATAGACAAAAAAAAAGTGTTTGTTGAAAATTGTTGAAAATTGTTCAACGAAAGGAATAAATTTATAAATAAACCTACCAATATATTTACAAACAAGATTAATACTTTTTTGTAAACTTCTCAATTTATTACCAATTGCATTTGTTTTTTCAGATAATAATTCATTATTTTCTAATTCATCTTCACTCAATGAATCCAACTAAAAGTGAAAATATGAAGAAAAAAAAAATTATATTTAAATTTATATGAGTAAAAAAAAATCATATTCTTTACCATTCCCATGATTTCTTTCACTAATTTTTTAGCAACTTCTAAAGCATCTTTTGCATGTGGTGAACCTTCTCTTGTACTTCTTTCTAACTCTGGTAAGGAATTTCTTAAAGATGATAATACCGTTTGAACATATTTTATGTTTTTCTTATAATTCTCTTGATCATCTTGAAAGCAACATGTTAACTTATTAAAATTCTGTAATGTTTGACTTGATATTTTTTCAGATAATGGATATTTTTTGACACCTCCTTGAATTAAAGTTTCTTTTTTCCCTGCACTATAAAAATATTCAAACAATTTTACTTATTTCTCAAATAACGAAAGTACATAATTAATTTTTTTACTTACCAAATTTCATTGCAGGAAGCTTCATATTTATAAACAGGTGTCTGTTGTTCAATAATTGGTACGGCAGTTAGTAATGGTGCTGCTGTTTCAATAATATCATCTTCAACTTCAACAATAACTGCTTCTGGTTCATCTTGATGATCTTTTTCATTCAATTCCGGATTAGATGATGTTCGTCTGTCATTTACATTTCCACTATCCTTCAATTCATCCATATCATTCAATGATAAACTTGAGGGTTGATGAGAAATTTGTGGTGCTATTGCATTAGGTGAAATACTGTCCAATGAAAAAGATCTTCCAAGTGTTGGAGAATTTTCATCTGTAAAAATTAGTAAATTTAATATTTTTTTCATAACAACATTCCGTTTTGAAACTAACGAGGTTTATTCTCTGCAGCTACATTTCCAACATCTAATGGCCTATATCCAGGATGAAGTAGTGCAAATGTTGACATTTCTGGACCAATACCTCTTGCTTTTTCCCATTCATATAATTTTCTTGTGAATTTTCTTGATATACCTTCAAATTTCATTACACCCTGAGATGTTCGTACTTCAATTTCTTTGACACGTGGATCAGCAACAATTGCCTTAAGTTTAGAGAGTCTTAAATTTAAAAAAAAAAAAAGTAACATAATTAATTTTTTTCCCCTTAAATATAATTAGTGAAAATGTATACTTTTCCAATTTATCTCTTTCATGAGTTTTTGTTTTACTTTGATCCCTTGACTTATCACTTTTGTCAACTTCATCTCTTGTACCTTTTTTCGAAAATTCTGTTTTGAATGCTGATCCTGATTTTCTTTTCAAGGAATCTTGGTATGCCGGAACAGAATTTGTTTCTTTCATTTTTTTCCATTGTTCTGTAAAAAAAAAATAAAGAAATTTTTTTTTAAAACATAAATCATATTTTATAACTGTAATTTTACCTAATTTCTTTTGAAAGTCTTCAGGTAAATCTTTTTGATCTGGTAACGGTTGTAATCCTTGACCTTCTAATTTAATTTGACCAGTTTTCCATAAATTCCAATCAATTTTCTTTGGTTCATTTTCTTTAGTTGGTGAAATTTGAGAATCTTTGGTATTTAAAGCAGTTCCAACAAATTGTTTCTGATTGAAAAAAATTTAACAAGTTGTAACGAAAATGAAAATATGAAACAGGTACACTTTTATAATTTTACCTTCACACGCCATTTATGCAATTTTCGTTTGAAATCTGCTGAAAGATTTTCTTCAATCAATTTTGATGGAACATTCCTTGTGGAAACTAAAGATTCATCTTTGGAAATCAATTGAAATGCTGTAAATAATAACATTTGCAATTTTTATTTTTTATTGAAATCAATATATGTTTTTTTTTTTTTTGAGATGTTATACCGCATGAAGTTGTTGAACAACAAGCAGATCGTATTTTTTCCCATTCTTGACGTTTTAATTCAAATTCCTGATTTAATTTGTATCTAAGTTCCATATACTTTTCATTGATTTCTTCTTGTTGAGATTGTAAACTTGATTTTGGTGATAATTTTCGATGTGGTGTACATGGTTCTGAAAAGTCACCACTGGAAAGATCTTCACTTTCTGCAAACATTTTCTTATTAGAATAATAAAATTGTTCAAAATTATTGATTAAAGTTTTATACCAAATTCTCCGAAAAATTCAGAATGACGTGACGGACTGCTTGGTACAGATGAATTTCCACCAAAAATATTTTTTTTTGGTTTAAGACAACGATTCGGACTTTTTGGCAATACTGTAGGTGAATGTGATAAATCAATATATTCAGCATCACTTGAATCTTGACGACCACTTAAATTCAATGGACTTGGTGGTAATTTATTGTAATTTGTTTTTGAATCTACAACAACACCTTCTGGAAGTGATTCAAAATCAGATAAAACTTTACTTTTTCGTAAACTTTTAACTGAAGATTTTGAAATTTTTAAATCATTCTCATCACGATTGAATCCAGAACATTGTCCAATTGGAGAACTTGGAAAACTTTCTAAATCTAAATTATGTAGATCAGATGCAATATTGAGAGATGGTAAATTTTTTTGTGTTGGTGAAATTAAAGGTGATGTTGTACTTTCAGTTCGATCCTTTTAAATCAGATTAAAATACATATTTTTTCAAACATTAAACAGTTTATTTTATTTATTTTATTTTTTTCTTTAGAATACTCACAGCTTCCAAAGATTCACTACTACAAGTAAAACTTTCATTTGATTTAATGCTTCTTGATCGAGATTTTCCTTTAAATGAACCTCGATGTGTTTGAATAATGTCTTTAACTTTTCGCCATGCTGTTTTATCTTTTTTCTAAAATAAATTATAACAAATAATAATTATAAATTAAAATTCTTAAACATTTCTATAATCTAACTGTCCACTAATAAATTAACTTACAGATGCATCTCCATCTAAAGAACGGCTTCTTCGTGTCTCTTCATCATTTGTTCTAGAATCACAACGAGAATCACTTTTTGAAGAATCACGATTATTATCTATAATCAAAATGAAATCAAAATTATTTTAAGTTACAGTAGCATACTTGATTTATTTAAAAAAAAAAAAATCTTTTATTTTAACATCCCAAGCCATTTAATACTTGTCTCGATCTATTTTATTTGTCTGTATGTATATAATTTTATAAATAATTTTTCTATTGACAGAAACACCCTGTTATAATATTATTTGAATATAAAACTATAATCCACACATCTCACATATCAAATGAAAACAATAAAAAGAAATTGAGTTCATGTCAAAAAACTCATAAAGTCTTTAAAAAGTATATTTTTTTTTACTCATATATGATTAAACTGATCCAGAATTAAAATAAATCAAAAGTTCCCTAACTAATAAATTTCAAAAGATAAAAAAAACGTGTAATTTTCATAATTTAATAAATATAATAACATAATGTGTGTGTGTGTGTGTGTGTGTGTGTGTGTGTGCGTGTATAATGATTTTAACATTTATAATAAAAAAATAACTTTTTTTCAGCTCAATTAGAAGTGATTGATGAATTTTTTCAATATGTATAGGTACATATATTATGTAAAACTTAGATAAATTTTTCATCAAAGGCAATGTGTATAAATATTTGTAAATTTTCTTTTATAATGAAATTTTCATTGAAACAAAAATGAAATAAAAATAAATAAAGAAATATCTATAAATTTAATAGATCTTGCACCTTTTGTAAATAGTAGGTACCTACTTTTTGGTTCAATAAATTTGCGTCTTTTTTTTTTCATTTCAATTTCTTACGAAATTTTTGTTTTTATTTATTTGTTCATATTAATTACTCATTAAAATTTAAGAACTTGAATTATTTTTGAAAATCATATAAAATCATCTTTAATAAATTTTTTTATAGTTTATAATAAATAAATTTTCTTTTTCTATAGTCATTGAATAAAAAATTTTGACGCTATTTTTTTTTTTCTTCTTCTTTACAACACATATGAATTCTTTCTTTTTGAATAATATTACATATAAGATATATGAGTGATCAAAAGAAAACAAATTAAAAGGAAATTACTTTAACATCTTCTTTATATTTACACAGTTTAACCAGAACCATATTCCTTAAAGAATATCTGGAAATTACAGAATACAGAATTTAGAAAAGAAAATATTAAGAATATGGTAAAAAAAAAAAAAAAAAAAAAACAGCAAAATTTTGAAAAGATGTTTTGTACATAAAAAAAATATAAACACTATAAAAATATTTATAAATTTAGAATGAAAAATCGCAATCGTGTATAATTTTTTTAATGTTTAACGGTGAAATTTTATGTTATTTTCTTTATAGCTTTGCGTTTTATATTCATATTTTTTTTTTCTCTTATAAATTTTCTACTTAAGTAAAAAAGAAATTTCATTACCAATTTTTAAATATTTATTTATATAGGTAATAATTTTTTGCTTGTTTTAAACGTTTCATTAATTTTTAATTATCAATTTGAATTTAAATTTAAGAAAAAATTAAAAAAAAAAAATAAAGTAAAAAAGAATTATTTTAGAAACAAAAATTCAAAAGGAACAAAAAAACAAACATTCAACAATATTTTATAATAAAAAAAATTTTAACAAAAAAAAAAAAAATGAATTCTATTTTTATCGAAAATTCCATGAGAAGCCCTTCAGAAGAATGAGGAAGAACTAAAAGTATCTGCAAAACTCGCACATGTGCGTATCTGATGTGAATATATACATACATACATATGTATATTCATTTTTAAAAATATTTTTAAACATTTTATGTTCCATGTAATAATTATACGAGTATATACATATGTATATGCATATCTATATTATATAAATAGATATAAAAATACTTGATCAATATTAAAAATAAAAAAAGATACATTTACATACATATGTATATACATTTTAAAATTCATGGAAAATAACAGAATGTCAAGATATATAAAATCCTTATACATAATTACTGTGTCAAAGTGGAACAAAATGGTATTCATGTTTTTTTAAGTAGAAAACATTTTCAACTGTCAAGAAAATATTTCCGCAAAACTTAATATTACGGCAAAAAATATTATCTACTTATTATTATTATTTTTTTTTTCAGAATGATTAATTTGTGAAAAGTATTTATGCATTAATGTAATAATCATGTATTTTGTGTGTTTTTAAAAAAAAAAAAAATTATCATACTTGATTATTTGTTATGTAAGTCAGAAATTGAAAATAAAAATAATGTCCTACAAAGCTTCGATTTAAAAAAATAAATAACAAAAGATATAATGTTTGAAGATTAGAGTTATTCAAGATTTATTATACCTATGTATGTAATGTACCTACATTAAATTTTTTATTGATCTCATAAAAGCCTAAAATTGGCTCGAATATCTTGTATATAATAGACAATGAAGTAAATTTTCAAATTGTTGAAAAGGAAAATCTGTTTTTAATCATAATTTTCAAATAATTTTCATTTCAATATCGTTTTTCTATATATATGTATATTTTTTTAATTTTTACATCTACACCCTAAAAACTAAGTATATCAGTCAAATAGAAATAAAAAAAAGAAAAACATTGAAAACTTCGTGTTTAATTATAATTACATATTTCGACAAAAAAAAAATTTGTTATTAATAACAAACCGTTGATTTTTACTGTTGCTAATAGATTTTTAAAATTAAAATTTTTTTTTTTTTTAATAATTTCTATACGTTAAAAATAATAATCAAGGATATTGCGATATCATTAGAAGCTTACAAAGAAATGAAAAATGTATATACGAATAATTCGTGCACGTGATGATTAAAGTATTTTTTTTGTATATCTGATTTTTTGTATATAATATAGTATTTTTTTCTATTGTCTACAAAACCACAAGTTTTTTTTTTTTTTTTGTAATATTTTTGTTGTTAGTTTTTCTTCAATTTTATTGTTTTCTTCATTTTATTATTATTTTTTTTTTTTGCTTTTTTAATTTGATGTCTAATTCTTTTATTATGGTGTTGAAAAATATAAGAGTTTTTTTTTTGCTTTTCTTGAAACAAAAAAAAAAAAAAAATAAAAAATAGCAAAAATTATAAATTATAATTTGAGTTTAAAAATAAAATTCGATCGAAAACACCTGTTTTGCAAAATGATATTAACATATTTAAAAATACTAACAATATTAACAAAAAAAAACAAAAAAATGTATGGAAAATAGAATATATAGAAACAAGCAAAAAAAAAATCTATATTGTATTGAAAATCATACAAATGTATAAATCTATTGAATATGATTTGAAAATGAAAAATTACTCATTTATTTATTTTTGAATATTGTAAAGAATTTTATTTTATTTTTGTTCTTTTTTTTTTGTTATTATTTTTTTTTATTCTACAAAAAAATTTTGAGAATTTTTTTAAAACCGTGCACAATAAAATGTGGAATTCAGGTTTATGTTCAAACTAATATTCCGTGTAACATATAAAAAACAAAAAAAAATTAAATTGTTTAAATAATTATTTATAATAAATATATATTTTCTTAAGAAATTTCCGTATCTGCATTTTGTATTTTTTTTTTTAAATTTAAATATAACATTCTATAGATTCTATTTTGTATGTATTTCAATTTTTGTTGTTTTAAATATGGTAAATAGAAATGAAATAAAAAAAACAACAACACCACCATATAATTTACTGACAACAACAAAAAAAATTTTCCAAATAATACGTATTTTATTTTTGCTGCCAAAGGAAATATTATTCTCACTTTCAAATAACATCAAATGTATGTATAAAATTAAATTACCGTACTTCCTTAAACGTATTTTAATGTTTTAAATAAACAAATTGAGAAAAATCAAAATATCCACTACCCAAATATTTATGTATATGCATGCATACTTTGAAAATTCTTAAAAATTTCTTTGAATTCTTTGCATTGATCAAAAAATGTTTCATATAATTATATTAAACTAAATTTTTCTATGGAATTTTATTATTATTATTATTTAAAAAAAAAAAAACAAAATTTCACTGTTACATGAAATTTTGCAAATTTTATAGATTTTTTAGCAGATGTTTACATTAAATAAATAATGATTAAAAAATAAAATTAAACATAACACTTACGTATATCTTCAGAAACTGCACCAAAATCTTCTGTTGAACTAGCTGAACTAATTGTACCCGGAGTAGCTGGAATTGAACCACAACTCAATAGATGACCTGATGATGAACTAAGTACACTATCTGCAGAACTTCCAGCACAAGGAACAGATGGTACTCGTAAATATCTATGAAAATATATTTTAATTTTATTTTTTTTTTTTATAGATTGAAAAAATAAATTATGTATTTTTATTTTATATGAAAATAATAGGTATGTACGTATTTCTTTATTAACCCTTTTATAAAATTTTATCCAAAAAAGATATCTTTCCTAAGCTTTAGTTATATTTTGAAAAAGTTATTATTATTGTTTACCTTGCAACTTCATGATTAACTGGTATTAATCCAATTCCAATACCAGAATCTGAACTTTTGCCTTCATTTAATGCTGGAACATTAGCTCTTTCCCATTTAAATGCTGCTTTTACTTTTGTCCATTTTGAAACTTTAGCTTTTGTTTCACTGAATGTACTTTGTCGTCTTTGTGCATTCAATTTATTCTCTTTTTCGTTAAACATTTGAATATCATCAGCCATAACAGATTTACTACGTTCCCGTTGCCTGAAATTATGTTATTCAAAGAGGTAATTTTTTTATTGAAATAGATACAAAATTTTTTAAATTTGTATTAAAATTAATAAAACATAGTTTTTATAGTTTTTTATTTATTTATTTTTGTTTTTTTTATTTTTGTTTTTTTATTAGTTTTTTGTATACTATGTATGTTATTTGTCTGTACAACTGTATATAAAGTGAGACAATATAGGACTCATAAGAATCCTTCTTAAATAAAAGCTTAAAGACTTTTACAACGTCACTCGGAGAAATAATGATTTAAGATCGTATGGATCATTTTTTAAGCATAAATGTCTAAGAAATAGACTTATATCTTTTACTATGAATATACCGGTTCCACAGATTGACTTTTAAATGTTCAGTAAATATTTTACTATACCAAATTTTGGTCACGGAATTAAATTGTTATGACAAGTATATTTACGTTTATTCTACAAAATAAATTATTGTACAATTCATCAGAAAATACCCACTGTTTTAATATTTTAATCAACTCATACAATTTACATTCGAACATTATCATTTTATAATAGAAAAAAAATAAAAATAAAAATTTAAATCACTGAAATTGAACTGATGAAATATTTGTAGAAAACAATTTAATATTTCACAAAATATATTCACAAAATACATAAAAATTGAATGTTTCTTAAGAAAATTTAAACAAACAAAAATACATATACATATTTATGGCTAATATGTATGTAAGCAGGAGGTCGAATTTTGAATGGATCATTATTGAAAAATTAAGAAAAGAAATATTGAATAAAAAATTTAAAAATATACTCGTATAATTGACTTATTGATTTCAAAATATTTATTTAATATTGCTTTTTTTCTTCTAGAAAATTTCTTCAAAGATGTTTTTTTTTTATTAAAATGTTAATTATATTGCAAATAATAAAAAAAAATTTCATGTAAATAAAATATAAATTTTAATGGAAAGGCAGAAAAGAAAAAAAAAAAGATTTTTTCTTAAATTGTTCACAAAATTAAAAATGTTCTCACATCAAAAGAACAATAAAATGAACATTTTTCATGTAGATATTTTCAATATATTTCTTTTTCAAAAAACCATTCTTATACTTTTATTGTAATATAAACTTTTAAAAATATAATTTGTTTTCTTTTTAAGTCTGATTTTTTAACCTTCAAATTACAAAAAGAAAATTATTGATTATAAAAAATAATTTTCCAAAATTTTTTAATATAGTAAAACAAAAAAATATAATTGATTTTTAACAGATTCAATATTTTAAGTGTTCACAATTTACGCACATACATATACATACATATGTATGCATATATTCGATATTTTTATAAGATATTAATCAATCGATACCATTTACAAGAAGAAAAAAAAAACAACAAATCAAATAAGTATATATAATTAATCAATATAGAAAAGAAAAATTTTTTTAATTAAAAATTTTGAAGAAAAAAAAAATGAAAATATTGCTTTCAAAAATAAAAATCATTCATATTTCATTTAAAAAAAAAATATACATACATATATTTTTAAATTATTATATGTGGTAAAAATCACGTAAATTTAGATTTTTGTGTAACTATGTATAAAAATAGAATTTTTAAAAAAAATCTAACAAATGAAAGGGCGAATAAAAAAAAAATTTATATTAAAAAGTTTTCTATTTTTTTTTTTCTAACATCCATGAATTATTAGGCAATTTACAATATAATTCATTTTATCTATAGTACAATATCTTTCTTTTTTAGCAATACTTCTGTCAATGCATACATGAAATTCTTGTTATTTTTATTATTTATTTTATTTTTTCATATCATTTAGATAAATGTGTAACTAAATGTACATATACTCGTACATATATTCAAAATTTAAAAAAAAAAACTTTTGTTGGCCATAATTTAAACTGAAAGAAAATAATGTCAAACTTCATCATATTTTTTTTTTCTATGTAAACATTATTTATGTGTTATAATATAATATACAAAACAATAATAATATTTCCGATAAGAAATACATATTGTTCTAAATTTGATATTTGCTTTATTGTCATACCCAAAAATGCTTATGTATCTATAATATATAAGTTTTTATCCATAAATATTCATCAGATATTCAATTAGTTCGACATAAAAAGATAATTTTTTATTTGTTTATTTATTTTCTTAACAATTATTACCTTTTTGCGCTGCTTCTTTTTGTTGAAGCGCTATTACCCGCTGCAAGAATTGTACTTAAAAGTGATACTTGATTATCTAGATCAAGTTCCGTATCAGATATTTCATCGGCTTCATTTAAAAGTTCATTTGATTCCTATTTCCAAGAAATATGAAAAAAAAAAAATTAATAAAATATTGATTTATATTTATTTGAAAAAAATTTTAATTCCGAAATAAATATGAACAAAAAAAAATATATTTGTGAATTTGGGACTAACCTTTTTTTGTAATTTTTTAAGTTCAGATAATGTTCTAACATCCCTTAAATAACGTCTCATTTGATAATTTTGTTCTTGTATTGTCAAAACTTGATCTAGTAAACCATGTAAACGATTCAATTGTTCAAATGCATCGTGTGCTACTAAAGCAGCTGATATTGATGGGCCAGTTCTATTTATTAATGGCATTATGAAATTTTCACATTCCTCTCGTAATAATTCTGAATTTTCATATTTATTTTCTAATTTTTCATATTGATGTGAATGATGTTGATTTTTGATATTTTCATTGCCAGATAATGTATCACTACTACTACAATTACCATTATTATTTGATAAAGATGATACTCCAGCTATTATTTGTGTTGGGGATGTTAATTTTTCACTTTCACTTTTAATTTTTTTACAATCCATTGTAATTGTTTCATTTAATGCTTTCAAGAATGCTGTTTCACGATCTTTATAATCTAATAATCGATGAAAAGCTTCAGGTAAAACTTGTGATGATGATTTTGATTGCTGCTGTTGTTGTTGTTGATTTTGTGAATATGGCATTGGTGGAGGTATTGGTAGATTATTATCTTTTAATAAATCAGATACTCTTTTCTTTTTATTATTATCTTTATCCATATTTTTTTTTTTTTTTAATTTTTTTAATTAACACTCCATATTAATTTTCAAAATCACTGTTCAATTAATTTTATTTTAAATTTTGTAATTATAAGATTTAATAAAAAATAAACACACATACGTATATTATAATAACATTTCTTTCGCATAAATAAGGTTATTCCAAAAATAGATCTGACTTGGCTGATATATAGAACACTGACTTCACAGAAATTTTATAATGAAAAAAAAAAAAAATGTAAAAAGAAAAATTAGAATACTATTAAGTTTTTCTTTCATATATAGGTACATACATATTTGTCTGAATCATAATATATACATATTATATTTAAAGAAGAAGAGGTGAAAAAAAAGAGTTCTCGTTTTTCGTTTTTAATAACTTTTATTTTCTAAATTATATTTTTATTAATTATTATTTAGATTTTTTTTTTGTGTTTTTAAATTTTCTTTTTTAATGTTAAACGAATGATATAATATTAATTTATATCTAGGTTGTTTTATCTTATTTTTATTTTTTATTTTTTGTATTCTTGTTAGTATGTATTTTCGAATCACCGAATTATAACGAAATTTATTTAAATCACGTACTATATCATTCTGAAATAAATTTTTCTGTATGCGAATGATTTTGAAATAAAATAGCAATGAACGAAAAATATTTGATATGTATAAAAAGTATATTTTTAATTCATCGTTCTAAATTTTCAACAAAACTAAAAAAAAAAAAAATAAACTAAAAATATATACTATACATATGTACATATATTTTAATTTTCCTGCTGCACTATGTGCTATTCAAGATGATATAATAAGACAAAAAAGAAAGAAAAAAACAAAAAGAATGTTTTTTTTTTTCGCTGATATCGTATAATGTCACCGACACGAATCTTTTAATAGCTTAAACTATATAAAAACTATCAATATTTCTAAAACTTTTTGTTGTTGTTATTTTTGTTCTAACTTTTCTCTTTTTTATTTCAAATTTTATATTAAAAAACATTTTGAACATTTGAAACATTTTATGAAGATATTTTCTTTTTCATATTATAATTAGGTTTATACATTTTTTAAAAAAAAAAAATTAATTGAAAAGTGTTTTTACACATAGATACTAAATCTATAAGAATTTTTCAACTAGCACCGACGAATACTCCAGACAAACTGACTTCTTATTGCACGGAAAATTTTTCCTTTTTTTTTATTTCATAAAATTTTCTCTCATGAAAATCTCAGAAAATAAAATGAAAAAAAAAAAAAAACAAAAACAAAGAAAATATGTTTATTATATTTGAATTTTCCACGACCTATTAAAAATATATACTCTCAAAAATTCATTTTCGTATACTTTATGCCGGTTGATCATAGATATCTCATTATTGATCGTGTTATAAAATATAAATAAAAAAAATATTATTATTTGTGTGTAAATTTATATGAAAAGTGTTTTCTTTAATATAGATAAACTTACACCCACTAATTATAACATATGTAGGTACATATAATATACGAGTAGTTAGTAGGTAGCTATACATATGTATGTACATATATAGGTACATAATACATATGAAATATACATATGTATTTTTTCAATTTAAATTTTTGTTACATATAATTTTCTTCTGCTTTTATTGAAAATAAATGATTTCTACGAATTATATGGATATGTACAAATGTTATTAAATTTCTGAAAAATCATTTTCTGTTTTATATTGCAGAAATTTTTATAAATTTATTGAAAATTTATTTGTAATTTTTTAGATTTAAATTGAAAAATTAAAATGAAAAAACTATTAATCGATAATTTATTGAGAAAATGTTCTTACTTTTACTTTGTAATACATAAAATTATTTTGAATATTTTGTACAAAGTACATATGTATGTATATATGTACATACTTTTTGCAAATTTTTATAACTCATTTTGTATGTGAAGGACATTTAAATAATTTTTACAGGTCAATACCTCAACGATTTGGTAAATCTATATATTTAAGAATGTATAGTAAATTCTAATTATTGTTGATATTTTGCATATATCCAATATTATTAATTTTTAAATTCTTTATTTTCATTGATAATGTTGCAATTGCTAGAGCATATAACACAGATCACCAAACAACTTTATTAGTAAAGGCTGCAGCAATGTTCTCTCAACAAAGGTAACATTTGAATTGTTAGATTTATTTAAGCTTAAAATCTGAAAATGAAAAAGAATATTGAATAGCTAAGGAGTAAATTTTAAAATAAATACTTTTTTAATTGTTAAAGTTAACAATGTATTATTATTTGTATTATGTACAAATTGAATTTTGAATTGTTATTTTTTTGTTTTTAAGTTTTTAATAAATGAATTGTTTCTAGAAAAATTGTTGTTTTTATTTAATATTACAAATTTTATAAAAAAAATTACATAAAAATCAAAAAATATGTTATGAATTTCAGTTGATACATCAATTTTAGTCAAATCTTAATGTAGAACTGTAAATATAAAAAAAAGTTATATATTAGTTATACAACTACACGAATCTCTATTGTATTAGTGCCATGCTATTATCTTGATTCATTCTTGATTTCGGCTTGATGAGGTTCTGACACAACATTCATTGTTTGTATTTTTTAATTCTTTCCCTAAAATAAGAAATAGAATTTAAATCATCAAAGGTAGTCCCAACCTCACTTCTTCAAAAGAGGTGAAACCCTGGGGACTCGCTATCGGGTTTAACCTCACTTCTCAACAAAAGGTGAAAATGTGATTTTTTTTTTATTTTTATCATTTCTTTTATGTCAACTGTCAAGTGACGTTTATTCCTCCATTAGTACATCGTGAACCATTAATACATCGTGATTTAAAACCATTAAATTTATTATTAGTTAATCAGGAACCAAAACTATCAAATCAAGATATTAATACAGTTGTTACAGAACGTTTAATAATTCGAAGTGACTATGCTGGTTAAACCAAGGAAATTTATAAGGAAACACCAATGAATACTATCTGATGAGGTGTCTTCTGCAGGAGGAGGCACGAACATCGGGGGTGAGGTGTTTCCTTAATAGATCAACTGTAATACGCAATTGAATCTATGATTTCCAAATTTTCAACCAACAGACTTACACAACGATTGAAAAGGAAGTGTATGAGGAAGCACCAATGAATACTTTCCGATGGTGTGTTTTGCAGGAGGAGGCAAAGATATGCAAAAAATCTTTTACTTCTCAGCTTCTCAGCAGGTTGCACGAACATCACCGTGGTTGGTCCGAGGTATTTCCTTAATAGATCAACTGTAATACGCAATTGAATCTATGATTTCCAAATTTTCAACCAAGGTTTTTTGTGAGGAAGCACCAACGAATACTTTCTGATGAGGTGTCTTCTGCAGGAGGAGGCACGAACATCGGGGGTGAGGTGTTTCCAGAACAAAATGGGACCAGTTCCGGTGGCGGACTCAGCCCATTAGTGACCTTGACAATAGAAGTTTCAAATTGAGGTCTTTATTATGTTTGAATTTGTAAATGTATGAAAATTTCAAAAAGTAAAAATAGTGCAAAATCACATGGGTTGATCAAAGAGGACTCTTTAACAAATATTAGGGTCAAAAAATTACGGTACTATTGCATTGATTTTTGTTTTTCTTTCTCTCAACTTTTTTTTTTTCAACAAAAAATAATAAATTCAATAAAAATCGATATATTATTTTTTTTTAATTTCTCTTTAGATAGCTATTCAAAATTCAAAAATACTTTTAAAAAAATGGTTATTCAGCAAATAAAGATGAAAATCAACAAAATTTTGGTTTAATAACAACTTGTATTGGAACGGAACAGTACAAAAAGAATGGAAAATTCATTACAAGAGTTTTATTAAAAAGTCCTCCGAATTGATCCTTTTGTCTATATTGCTGAAGAATAAAACAAGAAAACATCAAATAAAAAAGTAAAAGAAGAAATTGTTGAGGAAGAGGATGAAGATGAAAAGGAACAAAAAGTTGCTAGAAATTAAATTGATTATTTAAGATGTTCAATGTGAAATCATGAATAAATTATATTTTTGTTTTAATTTTCATTGTCATCTGAATTTAATAATCAGGAATCAGGATGGTAAAGCAATTAAGAAGTATATATTATAAAACATCTGACCAGTGTTGTAAGGACTTTTTTCTCGAAATTCCCACGAAAACAAGAGTTTTGATAAATGTCAACTGTCACTTGTCAGTCAAGTCAACAAGTGATAATAACGCGCAGCGCTAGCAACACCCTAGAAAAAAGGCGGCCACATCATGTAAAAAATTTATTCAATTTAATTTTAATTATTTTTCTTTTATAAATTAAATAAAATGTATCAACCGCTACAGCATGATAATAAAAATGTGACGTACAAGTATGCACAAATATTTTTCGTTGTATCCTGTTATTGGTAATTAAAAAGATTAAATTATAAATTAAATAACATTAATTGTAGTTAATTTCTTTACATACAGGATAGTATCTATTCTAACTGTTTTTATAAATAAATCACTTTTAAGTGGGTCTGAAGTTCATATAAATGCTCCTTTATTCATTACCTGGTTCCAATGCATCATTTCGACATGCATTTGTATTACAATGAGCTTTTTATCAAAATCATGTCCAACATTAATATCATTTCCTTCTGGTAGTCCATTAGATTTGCACACAGTTAAAAAGGTTACAAAACTATATTTTTTAAAAAGTAATGAAATCAAGTATTAACAAATTAATTTTTTCTTTCTTTCAGGTTCTTCCTTTATCAATATTATTCACAGCAATGATTGCCACAAATAATTTATGTTTAAAATATGTTAGTGTAGCATTTTATTATGTTGGACGTTCATTAACAACAGTTTTTAATGTAATATTGACTTATGTTTTATTAGGTCAAAAAACTAGCACAAAATGTGTACTGTGTTGTTTAGTAATAATTTTTGGATTTTTGCTTGGAATTGATCAAGAAAGTTTAACAGGTATAAAATCAAATATAATGAAAATACTTGATCCATTTTATTCTAATCGAATGTAACATTTTGTCGTTCTTTTTTTTTCAGATTCATTTTCTTGGAAAGGTACAATATTTGGAATTTTTGCTTCATTAAGTCTCTCTTTATATTCAATATACACAAAAAAAACTTTACCATACGTTAAACAAGAAGTATGGCTTTTAAGTTATTATAACAATTTTTATTCAATATTTCTATTTATACCATTGATTATAATTAATGGTGAACTAAAAGAAATATTTTCATATGATGGTTTATTAAAATCAAAATTTTGGTTAATTATGTTAGTTGGAGGTATTTGTGGATTTTCAATTGGTTTTGTATCAACATTACAAATAAAGGTAAAAAAAAATAATCAATTATTATTGTTGCTATAGCATAATAGTTTGAAAAATAAAACAAATAATCTGATCATATTAAATTTAAATAGGTAACATCACCTTTAACGCACAATATATCAGGTACAGCAAAAGCATGTGCTCAAACAATTATTGCAACACAATGGTATCAAGAAACAAAATCTTTTCTATGGTGGATATCAAATATAATTGTACTTTTGGGTAGTGCATTATATGCAAGAATTAAACAATTAGAAATGGATGAACAATATAAATCATCGCAATCAGATAGAAAAATATAAAAGGCAACTTGCTTAGGTAAATAAAGTATTTTTTTTTATATTTACTTATTCTGTAACTGTTTTCCTTAAAAATTCTTTACTCTTGAATCAATTGACGAATACTTAAATTTTTGGAACACCACATTTTTTAGGTTCATTGAATACCTTTGAAATTTGAAATCACATCACATCTATTGTCTGTAAAATAAATTGTCACTTCTAATTTAAAGCGTCTGCTTGAAATTTGTGTTCTTCAACGGTCGTTATTTGCTATTCAAAATTTAGATTTAAATAAAATGATTCTTTTATTATTTTTAAAAAATCATATACATACATATATATAATTTATTATTAGCGTTTTGTTAACATTTATTCAACATACATAATTCTTTTTATAGAGATTTTCAATAATTATTTTATAAGCGTTAAGAAAAACAGAAAGAAGGAAAAAAAAATCAAAAATATATTCTATTAAACAATAGATAAACATTCATAAATCTTAAATCTATATATTATTCTTTTATTTTATTTTTTATTCGGTGTTCATCAGTGTATCATGTACATTTTTCATAGTCATCATTTATATTATTTTAAATTTTATTATTTAAATGTTAAAATTGGATTAAATAGAACATTTAAAAAATATTTTATACCTCTTGTTAAGTCTCTTAATCTTGCATCTAAAATTGAATTTTCTTTTTTATTTTTATTAATATGATGATCATCATCATCATAATTAGAAATTTTTATTGATGTTAAATCTTTATTATGACATGATAAACATTTTATTTCATTTAAATTAATTACTGGTTTATCATTACCTAATATAATCATTTCATCAATATTACCAATACCACCACCACCACCAACATTATTATCACAATTTTGTTTATTTCCAATATTTCTTACATTCATTAATTTACCACTAAATTCAATACGATCTGAATGATATAAATTTTTTGTAAAATTACCAAATTGATGTTTTGCTTTTAAATAAATTTCATTTATTTTACTTCCTAATATACCACCAGAATTCATGTGAATTTTTATTTCATATTCATATATATTCCATTTATTTAAATTACAGCGATTCTTTTCTGTTATATATGCACGAATTTCATTACATTGTTCAATTGTTAATGATGTACAATCAATTTCATTATGTTCACCATAATAACATTCAATAAAATTACCAAACCATTTTGGTAAAAATTTACGTATTAACCATAATCTTAAATTTGTTATTTTAATTATTTCAATACTTGCAACAGTACCTTCCCATTTAATAATTGCACCTTCTAATTGTGAACAACGTAATTGTATATGAATTTTATTTAATGAATTCTGTTCCCATGCTGGCTGACCACAATATTGATTAAATGTTTCCCATGAAATTAATAAATTTTGTTCTATTGTTGATGATGATGAAAATGATGCATCATCATGTTGATTTGTTGTTATTTGTATACTTCTTTCATCATAAAGTGATGATGGTAATTTTGAAGAATGATGATGTGATATTGTAAAATTTGATGTCATATATGGAACAGTTAATATTGTTAAAGCAATTATACATATTAATACTTGTAATGTTGTTATATATTTTTGTGTTCTATGATTAATAGCCATAAAACATGAACCAATCATTGCTAATATTACAGCTGTTACTGTTGATATTTTACGTGCATTCGGATCTGTTAAACCTAACCATTCAATTGTAACAAAAATTGGTATCATTAATGTTATTATACCAAATAATGGTAAAAATAATAATATACCAGATAAACCTAATATTGCACGTATTAAACCAAACATTGTTGCTGATTTTGAACTTAATATACATATTTGAAGCCAACTTAATGTAACACAATGTGGTATTAAATATGTATATGTTCCATGCCAATTTGAACGTTTTGCTAAACGTATTAATATACCAGGTATAAGTAAATATAATACAGCACGACAATTTAAACAAAATTCAATACCATTACCAATAACAAATGAACCAAATGTTGGAAATTTTAAATCTAAAAATCTCCAACCACTTGTTACAACAGAATCCATTTCATATGGATATTTTGCTAATACATTAACACCAAATGATATTAAAATTAATATATCTGGAAATTGATAACGTGATGTATACATAAAAGCAATCATTGTTACAAATACTAAAATAAATGATATAACTGTTATTTCTGAATATGGTAACCATTCATCACTTATAAATGGATAAATAATTAAATTTATAATAAATGCAAAAAAATATAATAAATATGGTTTCATATTATTACGAAGAAATTGATTTTCTGAACCATTTGCATCAACATTATTATCACCATACATTAAAAATAATCCAGACCATATACGAAAATCAATAAAATCATGTTTAGCTTTTAACATTTTAAATGTTGACCATATCATTATACTTAAACTAATATAATAGACAATCATTGGTAATAATGATGTTAAATTATCACTTGAAATAATTGTATAAACTATTGCAACAAATAAAAATTTATAATTTGAATCAGTTCTTGTTGGAAATGATGAAATTAAATTAACAAAACGATGATAAAGTAATGTAAAAAATATAATCGGATGAAATAATAAACGATGAAAACATGGTACATGATCTAAACTATTTGGATGTGGTACAGATACACTTATAATATCATTAACAGCTGGTAAACGTCCATGTGAATAATTAACAGCAGCTGTTACCAAATTTGCTTCAGTTATAATATCACCATCGACATTATTATGATTAGCAGCTGAAGAACGACGATAATGTGATGGTGATGAAGAATGTGTTGAAGTAACATTTACATGACCATTATCTTTTATTTCTCTATCATCAGATTCAATTTCAAAATCACCATCTGATGATGAAGATGATGATGAATCATTACGTCGGCGACGTTTCTTTTGTAAATTATAAATTTTTCTCATCTTTCTTTCTAATTGTGATGGCGTTATATGCTCTTCACCATTTGACAGGCATGAAAATAATTCTCTAGCTGCTTTTCTTGCAGCTCTTTCACCTGGTGCCATTGCAAGACAATTAATAACATCAATTTCATTATTTTCATTAATTCCAAGTCTTTTATTATAACAATCTCGAAGTAATTTTAATGCTTCTTCATGACCTTGTCGTGCAGCACACAATAACCAGTAAATGCCTTGAGGATGTGATGTGGTTTCATTTTGAACTGTAATTTATTATCAATTTAATTTATTAAATATTTATTTGTTAATTAATTAAATTCAAATTACCTGAGCTGTCTAATAGTTGTTTAGCGACATCAAATTGAACATCAGGACAACCATTTGTTGCGAAATGATCCTTAAGGTTTTTCAAGGAACTCTGATCTATAATGTTGTGATTTTGTACATTATTTTGATGAAACTTTAAAAAATAATAAGAATTTACCTTCCAAGTTCCATCTTCTTCGAGTCGTATTACCTGTAGGTGGTTTTTTTGTCCAATTAGCCATAATATAAATCGTAAAAGTAAAGCTGAAGAAAATTGTTCATTGACAACAGAACATCAATTGTCAAAAAACGCTTATGGTTTACTTTATTTAACCTCCAATAAAGCGTTGCCGTTTCACAATATTTAAGTAGAATTTACTATATTTTTCAAAGTTCTGCTACGCACTTGTGTGCCACATTTTACTGAACTTTTTTTAAAGTGTTCAAGGGATCAAAGGCATAACAAAGCGTAATAGTTTTAAAATAAGCAAAAATAAATACAATTTTACTTTGGACCCTTTTATTAGCAAAATAAAAATGAAACAAAGAAAAAAAAATCAATATACTATTTTTTTTCACTTATAAATATTACGTTAATTAATAAAATACAAATGAAAAAACAAATAATAAGGAAACTTAAATAATATTTAAAGTATATATGTGATTAGCTGTCTCAGACTATAGTTAAAGGATATAATCACAAAAATGAAAAGTATTTCACAAAAACTTAAAATATTAAGAAAACCTGAAAAATTCAATTTACATAATTTATTGTTTTCTTTTTAAATTTATTTTTACAACACTTACACCAAGGGAAGAATATTTTTTTTTTATTGGTTTTTGTTTTTAGATCTTTGTACAAATTTATGTGAATTTAAAAATAATGATGAATTTGGTTATTTTTTTTTTTTAATTGGACAGTCATCATAATATCTCTCTCTTTCTGTCTGTTTTTTTTTTAAATTTAATAAAAACGTTTTCTTGAATTTTTCTCCTTATACCATGATACTAAAAATATTGTTATAGCGATAGCTGATAACATTCCAAATAATAATAAAAAGAAAATTTTAGCATTTGACATTCCTGGCTTTGGATGTTCAACATGTTCACGAGGTTGTGTATATGTTAATGCTTTTGGAATTATTTTCATTCTTTCCTGAGCTTGTTCTGGCTGTTGAAAATTATTAAAATACAATTTTTATAATAATAAAAATAAAATATACTTACAGTAAAATCAATATCCAAATCATAAAATTTATATGAATAAATATCATGATTATCAGATAAATCACCAGTCGTTGCTGATATACCAAAATAATAACCAGTTGGTAATTCGACACCATGTACTTCAAAACATTTTTTCCATTCTCCTCGATTTTCAATGTCTGTAGATACTGTTAAAATATCGTTTTCGTAACGTATACTTAATTGTGTATCATAATTAACATTTCGAAATTTTGCTTCACATCCTTCTAATTGTGTATGTGTTCCATCCATATCATGATCATATGCCAATGTCCCATTATTAACCATAGCACTGATGTAAGGATGTTGATGCTGAAAAAAATGAAATTGAAAAAAAGTTCTCTTATCAAATATAACTGTTTTTTTTAAATCTAATCTACAATGTACGTGAAGTTTTATGTGATTTCATTGCGAATCTTATCTTTTGTAGATTTTTATCATTCTTCATACTCACATTATGAGGTCCGTTATGATTGCTATAAGTATCTAATATCACTGCTAAGCCACTAAAATGATTTTTACTACCAAAAACAGGTCCTGGTTGCATTCTTTCTCTTGTATACCATATCACAAACCCATCACCAAATAGTTCTGTACCTTTTCCATGAACTTTAAAGTTTACATGAACTTCCCAATTCTTTGATAAGCAAGGCTGATGAAATAAGTTGAGAAAATATTTTTTTTAAAAAAACCAATTATATGAACTACAAAAAACAAAATCAAAGGTATTTCGAAAATAATACCGAAACATTCCAAATTGCGCCGCTTTTTGACTGTAAATCTGGAGTTAATCTTATGTAGTTATTAGTGACCATTGTGTGCCCTAAGAAGTCCCAATATGGTAAATTCATTCCAACTCCTAAAAAAAGTTAAATAAAATAAATTGTTATGAGTAAATTTGTAAATATTCTAATTCTTTCAATTTCACCTTGATACGGCCTCGTTAAAGAATGTTCACGTTTTAAATAATCATTTGAATTATATTCTGCACTGGAACGTAAACCAAAAGATAATATTAAACTAATCAAAATTAATTTATAACTAATCTTTGGGAAAGTAATTTCAATCGAAAAATCCATTTTTATTCTTCTTATATGGATGGTGGTGTAATTCTAATTTCAATTTGGCGAATGAAGTTGACGTTTTTCTTCGAATTCACCTTGAAACACCACGTAATGGTTAGTTTATGAACTGGCAAATGAAGTTGGTGCTGATCTGATTAAGGTGTGGTGTAAAAATGTTGTTCAATAATAAAGGATAGTTTAAATTTTAATTGCGACAAATGGAGACGATGAGCAATTAATGTTACTTAGCTTAGAGATAAAAATAAAAATTTTCAACCACAAACATTTTCAACCACGACAGTGTAAATTTGCCACGAGGGGCAAAAGAGCAACATTCAAAAAAAAACTTTTAAAGAAATTAACGAAATTTTAAGTCGGTTCAAAATTTACATTTTTGATGTAAAATATTTTATGTAGGGTACATTTAGATATAAATGGATATTGAGGGTTAACATTGCGGCGCTTAACTAGATGAAGTTATTGTGAATGTGGAAAAAGACATGTGGTATTTCCCGTTACAATTGGATTACTAAAATACTCTTTAAAATAAAAAAATTTAAATTTAACGTCTAGAACATATTTTCAAAATTTTTAAATTCAAAAAATATAAAATAAAATTCAAAACAAAGTTTTATTAGCTTCTTTATATACTTTTTTTTTTATTATTACGCATCATAATACACTTAATTAATATTTGTAGAATTTTTTTTTAAATTTTTTGTATAATTTTCACATTTATATAATTTATACACAAATATAATATAATTTTGTTTTTTTCTTAAAATTTTCTAAATAATTTCTTAAACTGTATACATATATAATAATTATATTTATTGTCAACAATGTAACAATACACGTACATTTAAAATGTTTATTCTAAATAATTATTATCATTTTTATTCTTTTTGTTTTTTTTTTTCTAGAACTTATTTAATATTATTTCGTACATACATGTACATATGTGTCATTATTTTATTTAGTCTCTATTATAATTTAAATTTATTTCTGTGACCAAAATGATATTGGAATTTTTTGATTAAAATGATATATTTTTTTTTTATATTGTGTTTTATAAATTTGATCTCATATTTTATATAAAATATGTAGGTATGTATAATATATTTTTGAACACATAAGTTTTCTGTTATTATATTTTTATCGTTGTTTTGTTATCATCTCAGTAAATTATAGGGTTTTTAAAATCAAAATTATTTTGGAAATAAATGTTCTTATATGTATTACTTTCATGGCTATTTCATTTATTTCAGTTAAAAATGATTTTTTAGAATTTTGTTAATAATTGTATTACTGAAATCCCATCATTGAACAAAAAAAAAAAAAAAAAAAAAAAAAAAAACATAAAATAAGTTGGAAGACGATAGATTTTAATTTTGTTTTTCTTTATATTTAATAAACAGGTATTTGCTACGCAAAAAAAAAAAAAAAATATACATTACAAAATTTTATCAGTAATTCTTGAAAAATTTAAAAATTTTGATTACAAAAATGCGTTCATAGAGTAGGTTATATTAAAAACATATATTTCTACAACTTTTGTTATCTTTATATTTATGTGTAAATAAAATAAAAAATAAAAGTAAACTTAAATGATAGCGTAAATTGTTTTACATCGTAGATACTTTATAAGTTAAGTAGATCTATATTAAAATTTTGTTTAATAAATATAACAAAAATTTCGTGTGTTTGCTAATTTGCATAAATCTCTTTAAAAATAACAACCATTCATTTCAACTTTTTTATTGGTAAAATAGAATATATGTACATAGTACCTAAGTATCATGCAACCGTAATGAATTTTTGTTTTAAATTTATTTTTTTCCTGCAAATAAATTTGATAAATTGGATTTATTAATCAAAAAAAAAAAAAAAGGTCAAATAAAAGTAAATAACATTAAAATCAATATTTTCAAATTTAAAATATTGTTTTTTTTTTAATGGTTTTAATTTAAAATAATTCAGTGATTAGGTATAATCTTAAAAATGACACCGAGATGATAACTTTTATTATTTTTTTATTTCTGCAATTTCTTTTGTTTTTTTTTTTACTTTCATTAAATTCATTTTTTATTAATCATCAAAAATTCACTTTATCAATAGAAATATACATTTTTTTCTTTATTATTTTGAAATATTAAAAATAAAATAAAAAGTACACATGTACAGAATTAGGGAAAAAATATAGGAATTTTTTTTTTATTTTCTCGCAACAAATACAATTAGTATTTTCTAATTATAAATTATAATTTTTTTTTTTAAATTATAAAAAAAAATATATAAATTTTAAAATTAAATAAAATGAGATTTAAGGATAAAAGAAATTATATTTATAAATGAAATAATTAATAGCTAATTTGAATATTCTATTTAATAATGAATTGTAAAAAAATAAATGCAAATTAATTGAAAATATATTTTTTTTCTTCTAAGATTTTAATTTGAATATACAATACTTGTCTTTCTAATTTTTTTTTTGTTCTATTAAAATTGACAATAATAGGCAAAAATCGAGTATTTAATTTTTAAATAAAAAAAAAAAATTTCTTAAAAAAAGAAACAAAAAAACAAAAAAACAACAAAACTCATACAACAAACTTATGAGCTGTCCTAATAAAAAAAAAAAGTTTAAAACTTATAACAAATCACAAATAAATGCAAATTCGATAAAATTTTTTTTCTTTTTTAAATTTAACTTAAATAAAAATTTTGTTTTTATTCACTTTTAAAAAGTGAATTTAATTTAATGGCCTCATCACATAATTTTAATTTAATTAACAATTTTTAGATTTTTTTTTTTTTTTAATTTAAATGTTTTTGAAACAAAAATTTGGTATACGTAGTACAGGAAAAAAAAATATTTAAAATACATAAATGAATAAATGGAATGCATAGCTAGAATAAAACACATAGAACAAGATGCTTACAATGAAAATTAACTTTAAAAAAAAAATTATTAAATAATTTTGCTTATAAATTAGAAATTAAAATTAAAAAATGATTTTTTTTTGTTTGTTTTAAATTATTATCTGAATTAACAGCCATTGTTTGCCAGTTCTGCATAATATCTTTTAGCATGGTCAGTTGATTTTCCAAATTTTGTTTTCCAATTTAAAAATTCATGAAAAATTTTCCATTTTATACCTGAGCTGGTTTAGTTTTTCCAAGAACCATTAAAAGTTTTTGAAGGAACATCGTTATACTCACTGGAAATACATTTTTGTTTTTTTTTTTTCAATTAATAAATTTTTACTATGTAATAAATCTTAAGAATATTAAATGATATAAAATATTTTTGTGCGAAATATTTCCATTTTCATGCTGTTAAGTTTTTACTGCTGAAAAAAATTCTGTTTTTCTTTTTTTCTTAAAGTGCACGAAAAAAAAAAAACAATTTTACAAATAAAATACCTATACAATATTTATTTTTTTTATTGTGATACATTTTGCAATGTCCTGTTATACTGAGAAATATCAAATTTCCTATTTACTAAACAGGACATTGTAAAAATTTAATTAGATGCTTCACAATTCAATTGTATTAATATTTTTTTTTTTAATTGTTCTATAAATTAGAATTGCGAATGTAGTTTTTTAATTTTAATAGAAAAAAAAAAATAATAAAAAAAAAATTTAAAAAAAAAGTGTTAGAATTTCAAATGTGTGCTTTTGTAGTATTAATTCAAAAATTAAATGAACAGAAAATTTTTATCTAGCAAATAAACATGCGTTTAAAGCAAACTAAAATAAATAAAATTCTATAAATGAAAGGATAAAAGATTCAAAATAAACCTTTGCTATGATTTTTGGTCGAACAACCATCATCGTTTTCTGAAGACTTTGAGTAAATCCTCCTAAAATAAAGGAATAATTATAGGATAAAGATAAAAAAAAACATAATTTATTTAAAGTATGTGTTCTAGTGTAAAATAAAAAATATAAAAAATTAAAATAAAAATATGGTAGGGTTAAATAAAATATGATCTGTATGAATTTTTAAAATTTGTAAATTTACATTATTTTTCTTTCACGAAACATCCTGTAAATTGTTTTGAAAAAAAAAAAACCCTAAATAAATATAAAATTTTCATATATAGCGTTTTTATGTGCGTTGAGAATCAAAATGAATAAAATATAAAATATTTCCTGTACATATTTTGTATTATGAAAAAATTTCTACCCTCCCCTTTCCGCATATTATTCCAGTGTAATGCATAAACGTACAGTAAAACGCTTTATTCTTGACAATAAAATTTAATGTTAAATTGTTCCTTACGTAATTGATTTTATATTTAATAATACATACAAACATAATAACTTACCCATCGATTTTTGGAACCATATTGGTTTACTTTTCCATGCAACAAACAATAAATACACTGGAATGCTTGTTAATATCATTAATACACCATATCCAGTTTCAACTGGACTAGCATACATTGGTACAACAGTAACAAATAATGATGCTAACAAATATATAATCGGAAATATTAAATTAACACGTATTGGACGATTTAGATTGGGCTGTTTCCATCTTAACCATGGTAAACATAAAACTGCTACACCAATACTTAACTATTGAAAAATAAATAAATAAATAAAGAAAAATTAAAGAAAGAAAAAATAAAAACAATATTAATTTATTAGTTACGCTCAAAAGGATAAATAAAAAAAAAAGTTTAATAATTGAAATTACCCATGTAGCAAATCCAACGTAATTGATGAGAGCAAATATATCGGAAACAACAAGATAGCCCATCGATAGCAATGCCATTACTAAAACAGCCGGTGTTGGTGTGAATCTTTGTATTTGAATCATTGTTAAAATTTCTGGCATTTGTCCTTCGCAAGCTCCAGCATAAAATAATCTTGATGATGTTAATAAAATACCATTAACAGCTCCAAATGTCGACAATGCAACAAATACTGTAGAAATAACATTGTAAGGAAAATATCGATTTAATTAGTCAATTCAATCCCAAAAGTCTTGGAAAAAATAGATTTGAAGAAGAAAAAAGAAATTATATTAACCTGGAATTGTCCAAGCAAAACTTCCAAATACTCTTTCCGCATAAGTGACAGCAACTGCTTCCGAACCTAATACTTCGTCTGGTGATAAAGTTGTATAGAATGCAATATTTGCCAGGACATACACAACAGTGACTAGTGTACAAGAAATCGCAATTGCAAGAGGTAAATTTTTTACAGGATCTTTTAGCTCTTCAATCACAAAATTTAAGTAGTTCCTATTAAAAACGAAGAAAAATAAAAATAAGCTTTCAACATAATTCCCCCTGAGAACTAATTTGTTCATGTCATTCACGTTTATTGTTTGTCATTTTAAATTAAACTTACCATCCATTGTAGGCGAATAATCCTGAATAGAATGATAACGCTAATGACGTTACTTGTGTGTTGGTATTTTCAAATGTGAAATATTCAACTTTTCCTGAAATAAATAATAATTAATTTCTATTTTATTTTCTTGTCAGAGATTTTGAATTTTGAATGAAACCAATTAATTTTACAAAAAGGGAGTATTTTGTAATCATTTGATTTTTTCATAGCGTGCAGTTGCTATGCGAAAAAAACAAAAACTTCATCATGGGAATTCTAAAAACAAAAGTGCTTTTTAATTCTAAAATTTTTGTCAAGATTTCTAATTAGCCCGCTTTAAATCAAAGTTAAAAAGAAATTAAATTTTGTTGTTGTTAAAAACATAGTATTCATAGGCTGCCATTTGCTTCTTAAAAATCATTTAGAAAAATCTGAAATATCTCAAATATTTTAATTGCTTATTTGTTGGACTTTTTTTGATCAATAAAAGAAAGTAAAGGTTAACTGTTTTGATAATCTTATTAAACAGAAAGCTGTGGAGAAAAATAAATTAATTGAAAAAAATGTTGGAAAATCAACCAGAAAAGAAATTTTACTCAACCATAAAATTATTTTTGTTTTTTTTTAATTACTTAAAAATGATAAACAAAATGATAAAGAAAAATATTTAAAATAGCAGTCTCATAATAAAAAAAATAAATGAGATTATGTCAATAAAAACAAAATAATATTCAAAATAAAGTAATTTCGTATTATTACATAATTCAAGAAAAAGAAAAAAAAGGCAAACATTTTTGCTAAAAAAGTGAAAGTGATAATATATGACTTTGACGTAATTTTGAAAGATAATGGAGGACAAAAAAAATTTTTTTTTTTCAACCCTCTTTAAAAAAATGACGTTAGATACACTCTTGTCTCCATGACTTTTAAGAATTTCTTTTATTGTTTTTTGTTTTCTTGTCGTTGCTGTTGCATTTATCAACTTAAAAACAAAATAATTAAGGGTGATTTATTTCATATTATTGATTTTTTTTTCTAGAATATAATTTTGAAATGTTTTTAACGTTTATTCTATTTAATTTAAGAGTATTCTTACCTAAGAACAATTGATAGACTCCTGTTGCAATAATTATGAATAATGCAAATAATTTTGCATAAGTGAATATATCCTGTACATTTGTTGCCCATTTTACATCCCAACAGTTGATAAATGTTAATACCACTATAATTTAAGAAGAACAAAAAGAAAAAAATAAAATAAAATAAATGCATATATGAATCTCCATGTTTTGTTTTAAACTTTTTTTTTTTTAAATACGTATATACATATATATACATAATTTTAATTAAAATTCTACTGATAACAGTACTTTATTATTATTGAAACAAATTTAAAAACAATAATTTTAAAGATTTTCTTATTTTTACACTTTCTTATCACAAAAAAAAAAAATTACATATTTGTAGAATTAATACGGAAATCTATCATCAATATATGATATTCGACTAAATTGAATGTTCTTGAAAAACAAAAAACCAGTGCAGTTAATTATCTGTTATTACAAAATCAGAAAAAAAAAAAAATTCCATAGACACGAAATTTTAATTTTTTTATTTTGTTTTTATCTCTTTAATCAATCATATTTATTATAAAAATTAAGAAGAATTCTTAAAAAATAAAATTACGAATGAATGAATTAAATAAAAATGTATATAAATGACCTTTCAGATATTTTCTGTAAAGTTCAATTTTATTGAAAAAAAAAAATGCATTGATATTATGTGAAATAATAAATGTTTATTTTTTTTTCTTTCTCAAAAAATATTATAATATCAATAAGTCATGGCAAATCATACAATTCACTGTTAAAATTGTTTTTTCATAATTATTTTTTTTTTTCATATTAAACACTACATGTGTATAAAATTTAACGGAAGTGTTAATGAAATTCATTTTAATAACTAATTAATTTATTAATGTAATTTGTTTTTTTGAATGGAAAATAATTAAAAATACTGGACCTGCCATAACATTAATTTTTAATTATTTTTTTCACAGAAAAATTATCCTTAGTCTTGATTTAATATTTGTATTATTTCAGATTAAAAAGAAAAAGAATAAAATAATAAAAATATACATAAATTCCTTTTACTTACAAATACAACAGACAGCTAATAATCTAGCTGAATCTTCTGGTGGTTGACATGCCGGAAAGAATGGTTTTAAAACATATACACTGAATGTTAATGCAACAATTGCTTGTGAACATGGTCGTACAATCATACATTCAATCCATAAACGTATAAATGCCAAAAATGGTCCAAAAGTTTCCATTATATAAGCATAATCTGCTCCAGATTTTCTTATCATAGTACCCAATTCAGCATAACAATATGCTCCCACCTGAATAAAAATATTTTTTTTAAAAAAAAAAAATTAAATTTGAAAAAAAAAAAAATTAAATTTGAAAAAAAAAAATAAATCCCGTTTTTATATTGTATTCTACTTTCAAAATATTTAGAATTTTTTTACGAAGTAAGAAATGAAAAATAAGTTAACAGAAACTCCAAAAAGTTTGATAATTCATAAAAAAAAAAAATTATAATCTACCTGGAGTACACAAGTAAATTCAAATCAGATAAAATGAAATAAGCTTTTTTTTTAAAATAATTTTTTAATCAGAAAAAAAAAAAATAAAACTAAATTAATTGTAAAAAAAATTGAGAATTATATTTTTAGAAAAAATATTCACATTAAAAATTCATATTTGATATTTTATATCAATATAAAAAAAAAATTTATATCATGTATTAAGGTCATTTTGTGGTATGTATCTCAATATGATTTTTATCTATACTCTCTATTATTTTATTATTTACTATCTACAAAGCAAAAAAAATTAAAAAAAAACTTTTACTATGCTAAATACTCTAGTTGAATTTATAATGAATTCAATTCAGTATGTTTTAAGCTCTTTTGAACAGGTGGAATTTTTAATTACGTAAATTTGTAGTGTTTATAATGTGAAAAGAATTTAATTTCTGTCGTATTGAAATGATAATGAATGAAAATATAATTCTGACAAAAAAAAAAAAAACACTTATGTAGTAGTTAAAAATAATTTATATTACATATTTTTGTTTCACCAGATGGGTGGTGTGATATTAGACCGATCATCATTGGAAGAAAAATACGCAATATAACAGGTTAGTAAAATAAAATACTAATTTTATATATACACTAGTTTTTGTTATTTGTTTTTTACAAATTAAAGTCACTTTTTTTTATGAATCATATTTATGAAAAAAAAAAAACGATTTTTTTACTTTTTTTTTCAAGAGAAATTGAAAAAAATTAAAAAGAAATGATAATTATTGAGAAGAAAAAAATTCCCTAAGATAATGTAAAGCACAAAACCCACACACATATTGTGAATATTTTATTTTAATATCCTATTAAAAATTCTACATGCGTAATATTATTAATTTAATATGATAAAATGTCTTTAAAATAAAAAATTCTTACCATTGAAAAAATTCCAGATATTAACCATACAACCAATGACATATTAACACTACCAGTATGCATAAGAACACCAGTTGGTGATACAAATATACCAGAACCAATAATAGAACCAACAATTACTGTAACACCATTTAAAAGGCTCATTTTAGCCTTTAGACCAACATCACCACCCCCATCAGGACTACTTGAACCATTCATTATGGAATTCTTTCGTGATGATGGCTTTTTATCAAGTGATTCTTCTTCAGTTGTTTTTGTCATTTTTATTATTTCGTAGGTATTTTTTTAATTA
The DNA here is from genome assembly GCA_939192795.1 of Bombylius discolor. Classification (NCBI taxonomy): domain Eukaryota; kingdom Metazoa; phylum Arthropoda; class Insecta; order Diptera; family Bombyliidae; genus Bombylius; species Bombylius discolor. The sequence continues at coordinate 10,611,210 of OW584241.1, read as the reverse complement.
AATATATTATTGAATGTATTTCTATTCTGTTCTTGTTTTGTATATTGATCTGAAATATAAAATTCATTTATTATTTTAATTTTATAAAAGTTATCAATTGATTTCAATTAAAAAATTATCTGTTAAAGAAATAATTCATAATATTGTAAATCAATTTTTAAATGCCTATTATTATCCTTATTACCAAAAATCAAAAAAATATATTTCCTTATAGAAATTCTCTTATAACAATCTACATACATATTTCTATAGGATTTTCTAAATGCCAATAACACTTTAAATTGATTTATGGACTTTCAATGAACTTTTTACTGATGATAGATGAAACTTAAAATATAAATGAAGATTGTCTATTTTTTTGTTTTTTTTTTTTGTATTAACAAAAGATTATTATTATTATTATTATTTTCTATCTTTACTTCTGATTAATTAAAAATTTTTAGTTTATATTTTGCTTGCATATTACAAGTAGTTTAAATAATAAAAAAAAAAAAAAACAAAATTTGTTTAGGAGAGCAAATAAAAACTGGAATTAACCACAAATTATAAGTCATATGTAAATTAATAATAAATTAATAAATACTTAGGTAAATAAAAATGTATGAGTTTTCTAATATTTATCTTGATAATTTTATAATCAGAAATAATTAATTATGAATGTATATACATATGTACATATGTATTTAAAATGATTAAAATAAACATCAAATGATAGACACATGATTTAATTGACTTATCTTTTGTAAAATATTGAAAAAAAAGAAGAAAAAAAACAACATAGAGCCATTATTTTTCTTGTTGTTGTGACAGATAAAATTTATTAATAATTATTTGTGTTTTCAATAATATTATCTATGTTAATTGATTATTTGCTTATCATAATGTTAATAATAATTTTCCTTTTATCCTTTGCATTATTTTTTTTTTTTGTTCTACGAAATTAAAGTTTCGATTTTCAATTAAATCACAAAAATTTTACTTTAATAATTTAAAAAAAAAAAAAATTTAAATTTATAAATTTTTTATATATTTTAATCAAACTTTTTTTTTTTTTTTTGAAAATTTATAAAAATACGATTGCTTTTTTTTCGAGTCCATATTTATTTTTATATTTCTAAAATAAAATTTTTATAAAAAAAATGAGTGACAGCTAAAAGATTAGATCTTTAGGAAGTGAAGATTTATAATTTGCACAATTTCGTGAAATTACGCCTTAAGTAAAAATGGTAGAAAAAGATTAAATGTCCAGTTTAGTTTCGGTTCTGGTTAAATATTTATCATTGTTTAAAGATTTTTTCTATCAAAAAGAGCCGATGAAAGGTTTTTTATGTTTTTTTTTTGCATTTTAAATTTTTTTCGGGTTAAAAGATTGCAGAAGTGAACAAAACTGGACATATGTAAATCTTCAATTTTGAAATATGAAAAATTTCTAAAAAAAACAAAAACAAACATTTGATTTTCCTGTAGATTTAAATAGGATAATGACTTTAAATTCTCTTTTGGGATTTACGGAAACGCGTGCATAGTGTGAAATTTTCACATATTTATTAATTTTCTTTAGTTTATTTATCGGTTTTTTCTTTAGGTAATTATTTTTTATCTCGATTATTATGAAGCTTATTTAAAGATTCTTGATTACTGTTGCGAAGAGTAACACTCTGAAGTTAATCAAAATATTTTGAATCTAAATTATGTTTTAAATTCAACTTTTAATGTCATTCTAATTAATTACTGAATAAAGTTTATTTATGAAATTTTTGATTTCATAAAACCGAATATTTTTAAAAAATTTTTTTTTTATATTCAAAATTATATTTCATAATGCGAATATAAAACAAATTTCAAGGATCACATCTTTTAATGATATCTTAAAAATAAAATTTATTTAAAAAAACAGACAAAAACAAGATTTCGCAAGTAATTTTCGAATTTTTGTTCATTAAAAATTCTTGGATAAGTGTAATTAGTGAAATATTATAGAATATTTTAATTTAACCGGATATTTTAAAAATAAAAAAAAAACAAAAAAAAAAAAAATTCAACCAAAATCGAAAAAAAAAAACAAAAACATGCAAAATATGAGGAAAAATATTTCAAGATTTGCAACTCACCTGTTTTTTGTTTTTAAATTATTTTATTTATTAATTTTGTTTTTTTATTACTTTGAATGATATGCTGAACAGATTAATTTGAAAAAAAAAAAAAAAAAATTACTTTGGTAATATGTATATATTCATAAATATGTATATAAGTAGATAAAGATTAATATGTAAATTTTTTCAGTTGTATATTTTTTTCTACTGAATAATGTTATATAAAGAACTATACACAAATGCTAAATACAGACTTAAATTAATTATAATATGTATAACTTTTTCTTTATTTATTTTTTGAACACAAAATTCAAATTAATTATGAATATACAATATGTTATATATATTTTATGATTGGCACTTAATTACTTTCTATTGTCCTTTTTATTTTTCAGTATTTTTTTTTTGTTGTTTTGTTTTCGTATGTTTTTTTTTTTTCACTTTTTTTTTTAATTTGATTTTTCACCAAGGTTAAAATTAAAATGTAAATAAACTTTGATATTATAGTCAAATTCTAAAAAAAATTACGTGAGAAAAAAATTAAATATACAATATTTTAATTTTACATACGTGTATCTTTTATATTTTTATTCTGTTAATTTTTTTTTTTTTTTTTTTTTTTTGCACTTTCAATAGGAAATTGGAAACCCCCGATTCAAATTCCATTAACACTTTCCACTGTTGCATACACTTTCGAATATATTTTCTTTTTAATTGATATTTTTTATCTTCATATAATTTTCGATAATATATATTTATTATTATTTTTTTAGTACTAATACTTGATCATTGTTTAACGATAGTTAACTGCAAACTAACGACCAATATTATAAACTATAAAATGTATTTTATATTTTTTTTTATACTTAAAAGTTACTTTTACTTTATATTTAAGAAACTTTAAATTTTTTATTTTTTTAATTTTTAATAAAAGAAAGACAGATATAATTCAGTTAAATTCAACCTCCGGCTTCAACAGCCGCGATCTGAATATTGTATCTATCATTTAAATTCTCAATTTAATCTATCTATAGAGTAGAAATTAAATCAAGTTCTGCGTAAATCTGAGCTTTTCTATAATAATAACTGAACTGGTCTTGCGTTCTTGCGTTCAACTCGACCACAAAAAGTATATTATATAGTTTTGTATCTAAAAGTATATAATATTTATATGGACTCACATACGTTGTATATGTTATAAAAAATATACATGTGCTACTGTTTGAGCGCGTTTACAAAACATAATAGTATGGGGGCTGATAACGGGAGTAAAATGTCATAAGAAAACACGTGGATTATTGAGGATAGTAAATAGTCGGTGGGTGTTGGTAACAATACTGATAGTAACTGTTGTGTCATTAATATATGTATGTATTTTGAAAATTCGTAATCAATTTGGAAAAAGAATAAAAAAGACAAATTCACGTTGATGTCTGAAAATTCTTTTTTTTTTTTTTCTACTCAAACTAAAAATGGACTGAATAAAGTTCGATGCTTGTTGTGATTATGCGCCGCAATAAATTGTCTTTTTAAACATTTTCACGCACTTTACAAGGACGAACAGGGTGATACAAAGTTATGTTTTCTTTAAAATGTTGTTTTGACATTTTGTTGTTGTTGTTGTTTTTTAAATAATGAATTCCCATTTTTTTCAGGGTAATCACATAATTAATAAATTAATAAATTAAAAATTGAATTTATTATTATTATTTTTTTAAAAGATTTTTCATTTGATTGACAACTTTTTGAAATTTTACAAGCATGACTAAACATGATTTTGTAAAATTATTTTTTTATACGATGTTTCTTTCAATTTTTTTCTATACCAAACTATTTGCTTTTACAATGAATAAACGTTTGATATCTTTCACTTTTTTTTTTTGTCTAAGTTTTGCAAAAATTGAACATAAAATTAGTGAAAGGTTGTACACAATTCATTGAATAACTGAATTTTGATTAAACTATAATTTATCACACGATCCAAATGAATTGATTGACATTTTAGAAAAAAAAAAAAATTTTTTTCTGTACTGTTTGAAATAACTATATACATATGTATAAATCACAGTTGAACTATTACTTTAATTTATTATTATTAAATAGTATTTTTTTTTTTCAAAGAGTTATTAAAAATTAAACATATCTTTGATGTATCTTGATTGAATAAAAAAAATAAATAAATAAAAAAGATACATACATACTGTGCAATTACTATTAAACTTAAATTGTATAATTTTAAGGAAATTATAACAATAAATTAAAGAAAAATCTCATGATTCATTTATTTTAAATTCTTATAGAAAACTAAACAATCATTAACGATTCCGAGATTGATGTCCTCTACAATGTATGATGTAATAAACTCCTAATATTGCATGTACTTATACTGCAAAATAATAAAACAAAGAAGAATGAAAGAAATGAAGCGTTATATTGTGGACTTTATAATTATTATTCCATCCGCCTCATATACATACATATACATATCTATGTCGAAGTTTTACTAATAACAAAATTCCAAATAAAAATATTTATATTGTATAATAAAACGTAACGCGGATGACGTACGTAAAATTTTTTATCAAAGAAATTTTATAAGCCGGTAATACTTATGGGTAGAATGAAAAATTATATAGGAAAATAAAGAAATAAAATAAGAACAACAAAATAAAATGTTTGTATTTTTGTTATAGATACTTTTTCTTTTACCCCATCATAAATAATACAAACAAGTTTCTTATAAGAAGAAATGAAAAAGATGATGAAACCTATTTGATAGCATAAAAACGTCTTTTTTAAAAGATTTGCAATAATAACGCTCTTAAAGACCAGGTGCAAAATTATTTGTTTTTGTTTTTAACCATATATGTACATTACATTCTCTACTTCTTTTATTTTATTAGATTGTTCAAACATTATAAGTACTTTTGTATACTAAAAACAATATAAATCAAAAACCTTGATGGTTCATTGAGATTGAAATTCTTCTTTTTTAAGACATTTTTTTTTTTTTGCATTTAAAAACTTTCAATTTCATTTTTTTATTGAAGATATATGTATATATATATTTTTTTTTTTTGATGCCAAGTGTATTAAAAACTATTATTTTTCATGTTACCACAACCGAAGTATCTGGGTATTCATGATTTCTAGTTTATCTTGCACTAATGTTTAACATTTCTTGGTTATTAGAATATAATACATTAATCATAATTCTTTTGTTTTGCAAGACAAAAATTTAATATTTTTTTTTGTTAAAATGTAAGATATTCTTGTAATTTAAGAAATTCGTTATAATTTAATTTATTATCTACCATACAAATTTATTTTGCTTATGTAAATTTCTATTAAAAAAGAAAAAAAAAAAATAAAAAAAAGAAAATAGTGTATTCATTTTAAATTAATAAATAGATACAAAGTATAATAACCCCAAAGAGCTTTTTATATAAAAGTATCTAAGCAAATATATACTCGTATATCTCTAACTACAATAAATTTACATTTTTCATACGCGTTATACTATATTTTTTTGTATAATACCTTGTAAAATTTTAAATAAAATCACATTCTTCTAATTTATCATGATTGACACTTCTGCTTGTTATAGCAAAGGAAAAAAACATATATCTTTACATGTATAATTTTGTTTTTCTAAAAGTATGTATTTACAATTCCGGTAGCGGTGACTAGACATTAGAATTACAATTGTTACATTTCATTTAATAATCTTTTTTTTTTAACACCATATAATATCAGAAAATATAAAGAAAGACAAAAAATGAAAGTATAATGGTCATATATCATTCTTTTACCTATAATATAATTTTAAAGATTTATCTTTGTATCTTTATCAGATATCGTGTTTATAAGATTATCTTTTTTTTTTTTTTCGCAATACGCGCGTTATTTCAATTGAACACAAGACATCATCATTATCATCTAAGAGGATATATTCAATTAACTTAATTTCTTTTATAAAGAATAAGAAAAAAAAATATTGAAAAGGAAAGAAGAAAAAAAATTATGTTTTTGTATATGTAATTTAATGAATGGACAGCATTTTCTTTTCTTTTTTCTTTTTGCTTTTTTTTTTTTTTTAAATAAAAAATATAAATTAACCGCATTGTACTATAGTATATCACACATGAACATACATATAGAAAATTTAGATCGCACATAATAAAATTTTTTGTATAGCAAAAAATAATTGAATAAAATATTTTTCAAAAAAAAAAAAAAAAAAAAAAAAAAAAACAAGAAAAGTAAAAAATGCTCAGAATATTCAATTAAATTGAATAAATTTTTCCACTAAAATTAAATTACTTTTATTATAAATGAATTTAGTTCACTTTTTTTTATGCACAAATTCAGATATAAAAAGAAAAAAAAAAGATATTTTGATAAAAACGGAAATTCTTTATATATTTCACTAGAACATGGCCACACAAAAATTCAACAAAAATTTATATTTTCAATTTTTTTTTTGAAATAATACTTTTTTTTTTTTGTACTAAACCTTATTTTTATATAACAAATTTCAACCCTCCAATTCGAAAAAAAAAGCTTCATTCAACTCAAATAATAAGGAATAACTAACTGAAGAATTAGTACATATTTCAAATGTGAAATAAAGTATCGTACATACATATGTATGTATGTATATATGTATATAGCACGTCTGATGAATATTTTCTTTATTGTTCTACAAGTAAAGTGACGAGTTTTGTTAAGAAATTTTTTTTTTTTGTAGGAATAAGGTAACCCCTATTTGTATAGGAGAGAAAAACCCCCTGTATGATATACATACATATGTACATATGTTGTATGTATTGAAAAATTTAAAAAGAAATACGTAGTGGATTTTATGTGTTAAATTCAAGGGCTGATACAAGTATGTGTTCCTAACACATTCATACTTGTACATACATTTCACACTTAGTTCTTTACGTGAAAATATGTCTTTTGAAGGGTATGTGACGTCATTATATTTAGCGCATGAATTTCATGGATGTTATTTGGTACATACACATACCAAAGGTAGGATCTTTTATGCTGGTCTGGAACTGGGTTGAATAGAAAATCGATTTTTTTTTTCAAATTCGTTTTTTTTTTCATGTTTCATACATAATTGCAGTCATGCAATACAAAATGAAAAAAAAAAAAAAAAGAATTTGATTACATAGTTTTTGATTGAATACACTGTTAGATTTTGTTGTACAAAAATTTAAATAAAAACTATTTAATTACTCAGATGGAATTTCTTTAGAATCCGAATATGTGTAGTTACATTTTATATAATTAGAAAAATCGTTTCTGTTTCTACAGAATTTTATTTTGATTGATTATTATTTTGTTTACTTTGTTGATTTAATTACATATATTGTTTGATAGAATGTATCATAATAAACTGTAAAAAAAAAATTTACATAATTTTAATAACGCTTTGTAATTATGTGCTATAAAAAAAAAAATTACTTGTTGCAGAAAGGTATTAACATTTTCCAACTTTAATTATACTAATTTTGCTGTTTAAATCAGGGTGTTTCTAAAATTAATCAGTTTTAAATTAAAAATATTTTAATTTATAATTACAAGTGTAAATTTTATCTGTTAATAAATTTCAAGAATACGATTTCTTTCAACTTTTTGGATCTAATCAGACGAGGAGGTATAAAACCCTAGTGTGATGAGAATCTTAGAAAATAGAGCAGTTGCTGTTAAATTCATTTAATTAACAGGTGAATAATACATCGTTTAACTATACCATTTCACATCATTTAACAAACAAATAATAATAAATTATTGCACTTTAAAAATAATTTGAAATTTAATTAAAACACCCTGTATCTATAGCTTACACAGAAAATATTACAATTTTTTTTTTAAATTTTTGTGATATAAACAAAATAAAAGCAATCGATCATAGTACAGCGCTACGAAATTCTATTAAATGATCATAAAAACAGTTTTTATCATATGCTCAAGCTAATAATATTCGTGATAATAATATACTCTGTTCAACAGAGTATGTTGAATAATTTTATAGTTGTTGATTTATTATTTTTTTTTTTTTATTTAACTTTTTTGTAATTATTGAAATTTTTATTAGCTGAAAATTTGTTAAACAAGAGTTCATTAAATGTACGAGTAAATAATGCCATTAACCATATACATACATATTATACGTACTTTAAATTATTGTATGTATATTACTGCTGGTGATTATCTCTATTTTTTTTTTTTTTTTTTCATTTTTCATTTTTTTATTAAATTAATGAAGAATGACCTGATTTTTTCCATTCCACCTGTCACGACACTAATTTATTAACTGTTTGCGGTTTATTTTAATTAGACATAAGATTTTAAATTTTATATAAGATAAAAAATCTTAAATATTGACATTAATTATTTATTTGAATAGATGCTTTTAAAAAATTTAATAATCAAATTAGTTGACAATATAACGATGCACTTTAACAAAATCTAATTTATACGGATGTTACAAACTTTATTACCATTAATTAAATTTTTATAACAGTACGTTTAATTTATATTTTTTTATGTATAACGTACATACATATTATATATAATATACTCATATATTTTTTTTCAACCTCCGTAATCGATTAATTACAAAAAAATTTATTTAAAAAATTATTATAAATTTAAAATATAAAATATTATAGATTGCTTAAGATACACCTTTCAAACCGTGTTCATTACACGCTCTGTTGATAATCTTTCTTTCCTTTTATTTTGTTTTTTCAAGTTCAATTAACAAATATATATAAATATTTTTTTTTATTTAAAATTCATTGTAATAATTGTTACGAGTTTAATAACATTGAAATAAAAACGCAAACTTTAAAAAAAAAAATTTTTTTTTTAAACTGAATACGTAACCATTCTGAGAAAAACAAAACGGTAAAAATTATACCTACATTCTTTCTCTTTTTTTTTGTTTTTTTAAATAAAAATTATTGACTAATTTCGCAGTAGAAAAAATATAAAAAAAGAAATTCTTGTTTACTAGACTGATAGTGGTTTTGTTATGCAGAAAAAAAAAAAGAAATTTTTCTTAAAATTTAAAATTACTTTCTGTATAGTACCAGATCTCCCTCGATTTGCACGGTACGTAATCTTTTCATTTGTACTAAATTTGAGTCTCGATTTGCATGAAACCAATTAACCGTGTTAAGTTAATTTTTTTTTTTTTGCTAGAAAATGTAGGTAGAAAAAACAAATTTAAAATACATCATAAGATTAATATTTAAATTTTGATAAAATACAAAATTGTTTATTCATCAAATATATATATTTTTTTTTTTAAAAGAAAAATAAACTAGATAAATAGATTTAGATACAATATTTCTGGTAATAAACTTCGTCAAGTAAAAAAAATCTTTTTTTTTTAAATTTAATAAGAAAAAAAACATGAAAATTCAACATACTTATATTCAAATAATTTTCTATGTATATGTAATGTAATGTAAAAGTTTTCAACACATGTCTTTTACACATATGTACATATATTATAAATTTATTGTGACAATATATTTTCTTTATCCTTTTATTGTGTCCATTTGATTTCTTAAATTAAGTGGATTAAATAGAAATTTGAATGAATTTGTTTTGTATTTTTAAAATTTAAATAAAATTTTTCAAAGATATTTTCTAACTTTTATTAACAAGATTTAGTTTTAAATATACAAGCTTCATATTGCTTATTTTTGATGTATACAAAAAACATTAACCCTTTTATGTCTGGTTAAACATATATGAGATTTTTTTAAGGGAAAATAAATCAAACTGTTGATTGCAAAGTTTGGTAAGAACATCTTAGTTTTAAAAAAAAATCTCACTTGAAAAAATTAGCTTTTTACAGTAAATGTATAAAAATCTGGCAGAGTGAACTGAAAAAATAAATAATCAATATGTATGTAGGTATGTGTAAGCAAAGTTCCTAAATATTTTAGTTTTTGGTCACAGAATTACCTTCAATTAACTGTTTTCAAGTCTAATTGATCAGTCAGAATGCAGTGAGCAAAATTTTTTTTTAAAATAGCAAAATTGTTAATTTTGAAGGGCAGTCAAGATATAAAAAATTTCTACGCTACATTGAAAATTCACTCATCAGACCTTTATTTCAGCTGTAGTTTTTTCCATAAAAAATTTTAATCAACAGATACTAAAAAAAAAACATACCTGACTATAATCGTAATATTTTCTGAAATTTTTAATTTAATTTCTTGAATAATCGTACACCTACGATGATTCATTTTTCCTTAAATATTTTAAATCTTATGAATATGCTTTTAACAAGGTAAACAAGTGTTGTTTATGGTTTATGATTTTATTTATATGTAACACAAAAAAGTTACTCGAACTTCATAATTATGAAGCATCTCTTGCATTAAATTTTTTTTTCTCTTTTAATAAGTATCCGATTACAAAACAAAAAAAAATTATACAATTAATATGTTTAATAACAAATAAAATAAATTTAAAATATCAAAACGAATTGTTGTTGTTGCTACATATGAAATGAAAACAGTAGTGTTTATTGCACACATGAATATATTGTGTGTAAATATGTTTGTTTTTTTTTTTTTTTGTCATTTTCTGTATATGTAAAAATATTTATTAATGAGTGTAGCATGCACATGTTTTGTCTGAAATCGGAAGTTTTTGTTATAATTATAAAATTTTCGTTTTTATTTTCTTTTCTTATTTTCATTATTACATATTATATTTTCATGATGAGAAATACATTAACACTCATCATATATTAATTTAAAAAAAAAAAGATACATTATAATTTTATGAGAAAATTTTATATTATAATCAACATCTGCTATAGTTTTTCAAATAATATTATGACAGTACGATACTGGATATATGAAGAGAAGGACAATAAATATATATATATTTTGTTTTATTATTATTTTCTACCTAAAAGTGGTTAAATAATAATTTTGTTTATTGAAAGTGCAAAAATTGTTATATTAAAAATTTTTTAATTACATCGCAATTTACAAAAAAAAAAAAAAAATCAATTATAAATCTATAATACCCAAAATAATGTGCTGGAGTTTTAGAGTATTTTTAACAGTTGCTCAAAATTTATTAATTAGAATAATTAATGATATTTCAAATTTATATTATAATGGATGTTGTACAAAAACAAATAATCATCATCATGATTTAAATGAATTTAATCAGCATGATATTGAAGATTACGTGGTAGTAAGTAAGTTTTGTTTTTTTTTTTATTTCCTTTATTTCTTCTTAAAATTTTGTTAAACATAAAAAATATACCTACTTATAAAATTTAAAAAAAAAGAAAAAAAAAACAGATACTGTGAATAAATTAAATGAAATGAAAATGCGCGGTAATTTTATTGTTTAGAAAAAAAAAGATAATTTATTTTTGCTATAGCACGTTGTTTGTAATAAAATTGTTCTACAACTCTTCACATGTTGAAAAGAAATCAAATACCGTAACGTAATAATCTTTTTAAACAAAAGCAAAACATTAAGAAAAAAGTAATTAGTTTTAGAGAAATACTGACATGTTGTATCATTTCAAATTTTTTTTTTATTGTTTACATTGAAAACTAACAATAAAATTTTTTTTTTTTAAATTTTGAAAATTAATGACTTCTAAGTGATTCACAACGATTTATTTCAGAATTTTAGTAATAAATTGTTGTTGTTTTCTATTTTTTTTTTATGGTTTTAGATATTCCCGAAGAATATGTGATAAGATCTCCAATTCCACGTAGAAAAACAATTGAAAGTGAACCTTATTATAGAGCAATAGATAGAATAACAGCTGAAGATATTCTTATTAATCGTGTTGATGGTTCATGTCTTGTAAGACCTTATAAGGAAAATGTAAGTAAATTAAATAACAATTAAAATTAATTCACATTTCTGTGAACAAAAAAAAAAAAAAAAATAATAATAATTAAATTTTTAATACAATTTTTTTTTTTTTCAAACTTAAAATTCTAGGATACATCTATAAAATACATCGTTAGTGTTTATGCCAAAAATAATTTTTTTCATTTATATGTAAGAAAAATACATGATTTAGAAAAATATGGTATTGGATTAGAAAAACCATATGAAAAATTATTTAATACACCAAATGATATAATTAATTATTATAAATTTAATAAACTTCTTTGTACAAATAAATTTATAAGCATAAGTCTTGTTTTAATTCCAATATCTTAGAAATAATTTATAAAATATGATTAAAAAATAAAATGAATGATTTTTAAAATAAATGATTTTTAGAATTAAAAAAAAAAAAAAAAAAATTTACAATATTCTTTTTTTTTTTTAATATTTATGTTGAAACAACTGCTTTAAAAACGATTTGATTATTTTGTACAAGAGCTGGCCAAAGAAAAGATTTTATAATATCTGATCGATGATCAGATAATGGATGACGATCATGTTTTTCTGGACGAAGAAAACCTAAAAAGAAAATTTTAATATATTCAAATATGTATGTAGATTAATTATATTTTATTAAAATTAAAAAGTTTATTTTAAATATTAAATTAGAATTTGTTTTAATTTATGAGCTGTGTTTTAAAAACGCCTAACAATATGCAATATTATTATTTTTAAAATAGCGGAGTAATTCCATGATGTTTTAATTATTTTCATTAATTTCACTTTTTAAAAACAAAAGAAAACTTTAACTGATCTTTTGGATTTTTTTCGTAAAAATATGAATTCAATAAAAAAATCATTTTTATTTATTTTTTCTTTAAAAATTTTCTCAAATTAATTATAATTGAAAAAAAAAATCTAATAATTAAATTAAAATTAATTCACTACCTACATAATACTTGAAATTTCTATTTTTCCATTAACATTCAAATAAATTATTTATCAAGTAAATATTTTCTAAATTATTTATTGTATTACTATTATTTAAAGTAATTAAATAAATTTTAATTATAAAAAACATAAAATTTAAAATATTTACCAAGTGTAAAATCATTATCCAAATAATATGGTGATTTTTGATTAACCATTTTCCAACCTAATCTAACGCATGCACTTATAAAATGCACTAATGGTGTACAACTTTCCAAACAAGGATATTCATGTAATGTTGACAAAACCTGAAAGAAGAAATGAAGAAGAGAAAGAAAAAAAAAACAACAACAACAAAAATACAAAAAAAAAAAAATATATGTGATTTCCATTAATTTTTATCATAACGACTAAGTGAAATGAATAATATTAATTTTATTATTTAGGTTAGTGAAATTATTGAAAAATTGATAATTTAATTAAATTTAAAAGTAATTCATACATATATGTATATACATATGTGTATATACCTGATTGGAAACTTGTCTTTCAATATCACCTAATGGAAATATATTAACTGTATCAAACAGGTGTTGCCGGATTGAACGATCCAAACTTAATGATATTTCATCAGTACTCTCTAATGAACAGCAAAGTATACGTCGAACATCCATCACTTTTCTTTCACGTAAAGCATGGCATGCCCTAAACGAAAGCTATAAATATAAATATAAATTTTATTTATTTTTTTATAAATTGATCATAAATACATGTAGGCATATGTATCTGAAAGTACATATGTACATATATGAACAAATGAAGATGAACTTTAAAACTACAAATCAGTATAGATATTGATTTTAAGGAGAATTTCATGACTTATAAAACAACAAATATCATCTTGAAAATTACAAGGATTTTGTATTAATAAAATAGACACAGTTGGATTTTGAATTGATTTTAAAAATTAACGACATACTGTGTATTATCAATTTCATTTTACAAAAATTTTACACAAAATTCGTGATTACCAGTTTAAGTGAATTTAATGATTTTAAAAAAAAATAAATAAATAAATTCAAGAAAAGTAAAAAAAAGAAAAAAAAAACAAAATATATTACTACAATAAATAAAAGAAGAAACAGTAAACGTGATGATCAAGATCAAGTTCAAAGTAAAAGTAAAAATTTTTTTTTTTTTTTTTTGCGATATGAAAGAAGAGGAGGTTGTAATCGACCCCAAAATATTCAAGTATAATTCATTTATTGACTTTCGTTTAATGTGTTTACATCCTCAAACAATGTACTTTTTATTTATAATAATGTATTCTTTTTTTGGTTTTTTTTTTTCTTAGAAGAATACATTTAAAAAAAAAAAAATTGAAAATTTTAAAAAACATGTGAAAAATGAAAATTTCATTTTTCTTAATTGTTTTTTTTTTTTTTTATTAAATATTTAAATTGAATTCACACTTACCACAATAACTGAAAAAAGAATTTTCATTTTCAAGTTTGAAACATGTTTTAATTGTGGTAAATTGTTTAATGCCTCCAAGGTATCTGCTCTATTTTTTGTATACAAACATCTGTATAATTTTACCATTTCACTGTAGTAATTAAAGAAATTTCAATTATTATTATTAATATTTTTTTTTTTTTGTAAAAAAACTTTAATTTTTGAGAACAATTGAATTAAAAAATAATGATTTCTGAAGAAAAAAAAAACAGTGTAATCATTTTGATATCAATGATCAAAGGCCTTAAAATAAATACTCACTTGGTTTCATCTACTGGAGCATCTGAATCAGAATGATAACCATCACTACAGCAACTGCCACCACTTGGACTTGATGGAATACTTTGTGGTCCCATTATATTTAAAATCACATCACATCCTCTTGAAAAATTCATTAATAATCCAGCAGCAGGTCTTTTTTCGATATTCGCTTGAGGATCTTGTCTTTTTATTTGACCAACACACAATAGAACCTCTTTATCATTTTGAACTCTTTGATTAAGATTTTCAATAAGTTGTGGTAATTGTTTTAATGCTGGCTTATCTAATATTGTAAGAATTGTTTTATTATCAATTAATCGTTGTTGAATATCATCGTATGTAATTGCAAGAAGTCTTTGATGTGAAGATTGTGCTGGATCTTGATTAACAGTTATATTACTTAATTCTTCTAATTTATGAATTGCTGTTTTATATGTATCAATATGTCTTTGAAGTTCATTTTTTAATGCAATATGTAATGATATTAAAGATCCTGTATAATCTGCAGCTAAACCATGAACACCAAGTCCTTGTACAGCTTGATCAAGAGATTTTCGTCTTTGTTTTAATGATTTTCTTAAATCTGGTTCCCATTGTCCTAATGATTGTATCAATTTTGAACATCTTTGTTTTAATCCAGATTCATGTACATTACCAAATAAACGTACTAATTGCCACATAATTGCTTCTGTTGGTACATTTGGTTTTGGATTTGGATTTACTGTGTTTAGACTAATTATAGAAAACAAAACAATTGTATATGAGGTTAAAAGTCAAATGTAAGTGAAATTTTTTCTTTGTGCGCGATAATAACTTCATGTCATAAAAAAAGCCCGATAATATCAGAAAAAATAATAAAGTAAAATAAGAAAACAAAGATAAGAAAAATGAAAAGTGAATCTGATCACAAGAAAAAGTTAAACGTTAAAATAATTTGTTATTTTTCAAAAGAAATATCTGGCATTTTTGTAATTAGACACGTTGTCATAAAGAAAGTTATTATTATTATTATTTTTTTTTTTTTTTGCAATTAGCATATTGTAATTGAAAATTCAGTACTTATGCAAAAACAAAAGAAAATCACATAAATTCTCACCGTGTAAAAAATGATTCCAAAAGATATGCACTATGTGGTAATGCCTCAAGTAGTATATCCATTGGGAGTTCAGAAACCACAGAACGAAGAACTGATGGACCAAGACGACCAACGACACCTGCTGCTTCACGATACTGACGTCCCTCAGACAGAAGCATTAAACGTCTTAAAACTTGACGTGGACTTGTTAGACCCTCACGTCCATCACGTGAAGGTCCACGAATACGTTCACGACTGTCTCCCATTATTTTTTGTTTCTACTTTTTTGTTTTTGTCTATTTTTCTCTGTATAATTTATTATTTTTTCATTTAATTTTACGTTTTAACAGTCCACATTATAAAAAAATGTACCTATTAATTATCTATGAAAAAAGAAAAAGAAGAAAACCACAACAGATATTGAATAAAATTTATATTTTGTTAATTAAGCAATTGCATAGAAAATAAGAATTCTTGTTAAAACAATGAATAAATAAAAAATTCATTACATTATCTACATAATTAATTATATATACATTTTTGTCTTCTTACTATTGTTCTATGTTTTAAATGTTTAGAAAATTTTTACAATTTCTTATATTTTTCTTTTTATTTGGTTTTTTTTTTTTTTAAAGAATGAGAAATTTAAATTTACAATTTTCACAGAATTTTTTCAAAGAATTTTTCACTTACATGCGCATCAGGAACTGATATTATATTATGTATTTTATTTTTTCAATAATCCATTATAGTTAAAACATTAAAAGATACATTGCAATCTTAAAAATGAAAGAAGAACAAAATAAATTCAATTAAAACGAAAAAAAAAAAAAATTAGAAGATTAACGGTTGGAAAAATACGTATTTTTACGTCCATATATGTTGTTTTTATAATTTTTATAATTATATATTACTATTTTTTGAATGAACTCATAGATACAAATTATAAATATGAAAATATTTATCTTCTACACACTATTCAATTTGAAATCATTTTATTTATTTGTTTTATAATTCATCTTCATAATAGAAATTCACTATATTATATATGAAAAATATAACTCAATTTTATTTTTTGAATAAAAAGTTACAATTTTCACACGTGTTTGCAAATGTAATTTTCATTTTATTATTATTTTTTTAAAATAAATTTAATAGTGAAGTGAATCATAAAATTTAGAGTATACATATATACATACATATGTATGTATATAAAATATGTAATTGATAAATTGTAATAAAAGCATGAGATAATATTTATTGTTTCCTTTGAAATTATATTTTTATATCTTTTTTTTTATTATAAAATGTATCTTAGAAAATTTATTTATTGGAATTAAAATAAAATCTTAAATTTAAAGCTTTATTTACCGGCATCAGTATAATTACAATTAAATATATACATATAAAAAATAATAATAATAAAGAAGAAAAAGAAAATTGAAGAATGTTTTTCCGGTCTTTCTTTATTTTTCTGCTTTTTATATGACAAATGATGCAATTATTTATCTATGTAAGTATCTATGTGTGTATCTTTTGATCTATTCATTGTCAATTTAAAAAAAAAAAATTATTTTATCGTGTTGGTATTTTTTAATACTCTTCAACGACTTTTTTTCATGTAGTAAAATAACAATCAAAATTATCTCAGATATATGTATGTACACAAAAGAAAATATACAAATGTGAAAGATGATGATGTTAATCATGACGATGGTTCATACACCTAAAATTATATATTATTTAATTCTTTACACACAGTATACATATACATTTGTCTATAGAATTAATGGTCGTTGACACTTTAAAAATTTTTCCACATGAAAAGATACTAATAAAAATGATTGAATGAGTCAAAAATGTGTTTTTAAAAGGTAAATTAATGTTTTACAAGTAAGTATCCAGAAATTCGAGAAAATAATATGAATAAAGATACATTTTTAAAGTAAAAATGTATAGTACATATCATAAATTTTCTTATTAAAAGTATGAGTTTAAATAAATTTATTATTTAATGACCACATCATTTTTTTTTTCCTCAATACAAAATTCTCAACAAGATAAATTATGTTCTTAAAGCTTACCGTTATAACATTAAATGTAATATTTCATATAAAAATGTTAAAAAATTCTTCAAAGTTTTATATTTTTTCTTTTTTAGTAATGAACTGTAATGTTTTTTTATTTATTTTATTTTTTTCTTAACTAAAAGAATTTTACAAATGAGATAAGAAAAAAAAAAGAAGATAAATTTCCGGGAAAAAACATTAAAATTATGATTATATCAGTCAGTTTACAAAGTAAACTAATTTCTAAGGAAATTATCGTCAATTTTATTAGAAATATTTCTAATTTTAATTTGGGAAATTGAAGCATATTTTTGGGGATAAAAGTGTTAATTATAATTTTTTTTATAAGTGTAATTAACTAAATTAAAATTAAATTAAGTACTTCTACTACTACTACTACTATTTTAAATTTTAAAAGCTTTCGAATTTTTTTTCTATATTATTTAAGTAGGTATACGTTAATCAATTTCTTTTAGTTGTTGATGAATCATTTTTGAAATTATGAACTTACTTTCAAATTATACAATTCAAAGTAACAAACATTATTACGTATATAAGAGAAGGTAAAATTCAGTGAGCCTTCATAAAATTTCATAATAAAGGAAAACACCCACCTAATTAATTAAAAAAATTTAAAATAAAATAATATAATTAAATAAATTTCATACTTTATCTCATTTTTAATTTAATCAATTTTGTACATTGTATCGAAAATATGAATTTATTAATTGAAATTTTCAACAAAAACAACAACCAAAAAAATTCACATTTTAATTAAAAATCAAATTTATTTATATTACACAAATAAACCTGATGCATTTTCATGTAATAACTGTTTATTGTTAATAAAGTATCTGGAAAATCTTATTTATTTTAAACTTTATTTATCTTATGTATTTTTTTTTCGATCTTTTAGATTAACGTTATAGAAGTTAGAACCGTTAAAGTTTAAATAACGATTCATTATAATTAACATTATATCATTATATCTTATTTATGTTTTTATATATGTATATACACAAAATGAGATGTAATCAATTTCCATATAACTAAAATGAATATAACACATCATATAATAAATATGTAATATAACGTTATAACCAATATTGTTGCAAATTAAATATCATGTACAAGATCATAACATCTTCTATCAATTCAAATATGATTATGTATTAAAATATTTTTAATCAAATAAAATTGAATTAATCAACTTATTTTTCTTTATTTATTTATTTTTTTTTGTTGTGATATGTGATATGAATAATTTTTTTTTGTATTCTTTATATGCAAACATAAGTATTACATATTTACATCTATTTTTATCAAATCGTATTCACACGCTCAATTCGTTTAATTCAATAGATATTAGTATGTATAAATACATTTTTTGATCTTGATTGAAATGAAAATATATGTATGTATGTTAATACATACATATATTAGCGTTATAATGAAGCCATATAAAAATATCTTATCATATATATACTTATGTGTATATCGTATGGTATGTACATGTACATACATGTACTCAATACGGTCGTACGAATATGTCTGTATAATAAATGTACCATGAAAAATTTTAGATAATATTGAAGACTTTATTATTTGATAGATACAATAAAATTGTATTGTATTGTAATTAATCATTCATTTTTCTTGTCAATAAAATGATGTTTAAATCAATCGATATGTTTAGCTACAAAAAATTTAAGAATTTTTTCAAAAAAAAAAAAAAAAAAAAAAAATAGTGTGCCCATGTGTTTTAGTTATTGTTGAAATTAATTCAAAATTGTTACATTGGAAATGCGCAAAAAATGTATAATATTTAACCTACTTTTAATATGAGGTGAATTATTTAATTTTACTTGTTTTTTTTTATTAATCAATTATTTTAGGTTGGAATTGGTCCAACAATCTAGATTAAGCTATATTTTTCAGAGGGCGTGTATAAAGTTTGAATATTGAAATAGAGATTAAAAAAAAAAATGAATTGAAAAAAAAAGGTCTAGGTGAAAACTACACTTTTTTTGTTTTGTTTTGAAAATAAACGAGTATAGTTACTTTGAAAGCAAAATAAACTTGAATATAAAAAGTTAATTTAGGAAATAAAATAAAAACATATACATTATTTTGAATTGGAGTCATTTAAATTTCACAGGAGGAAAGCTACACATATAGTTAAAAGTTTTTATTTTATTTTATTTTTTTTTTCAAGGAAAAAAGAATATATGCTACAACTATACTTATTTATAGAAAATAATAAATAATAATTCATTTTTGTTGTGTGAGAAATCGTAAAATATAAGAATAATATAGGTGTTAATTTTTCCGAATGTTTGAAATATATGTATATATATATATTTTTCTCTTTTTTACATTATCCCTAAGAGCTAATTTCTTCTATAACTATTTGTTTTCTTCAATCTTAGAACTTTTAAGTGTTAAAAAATAATTATATTTTTATTAAAATTCCAATAACAAATCAATTCGATTATTTATTTTATATCTTTTAAAAAAACTGTATTCAGAAAGTTAACAAGAATATCACAAATACGCCTTAAGAACATAATAACGATCTTTGACTTCATAACGGATGTTTTAATAAGAATAAATGCTTTTAATGCAATTAAATTGCATTCTGAAGACATGTCAGTAAAACCCATTGTAACTGTTCTCAAACTTTTCTTTTCACACATCACTGAATAATTTAATTTAAACTAGAGGTTGTGTTGAACAGTTATTGTATTTTAAAACTAATTAAAAATAAATAAATATAAAAATAATTTAAAAAAATTACAAAAACCTTAATAAGTAATTCAGAAAAACTACATTTTATTATATTTCAAATACTTACCTTGAAAAACACAAAAATTTAAAATATCCAAATGTTTATTGTTTTTTTTTTTAAATTTTTTAATTTTTTTAAAATAATTTTTCACTTCAATAAATTTTTAATTCAATTTTGAAATATTCCAACAGAAAATCAATTGTATTTATTCACAATTTATTTAAACAAATAATAAAGTCAATAAAATAATAACCGGATTAAAATCATTCATTTGAAAAGATAATTTTTGAATTGAAAGAAGAAAAAATAAAATGAAAATTTTGCTATCCGTCACCAATTTTTATCTTTGTCCGACAACGCCTGAAATATTTTCAAGACTAACTTTAATCATCTTTAATAGTAAATAAAAAGTGCAACATTTCTTGTAAATCAAAACGTTAACGTCTTGTGAAGATATATGTACATATGTACATGTTTATAATAAGGTACTCGACCTGTACTACAAGATTTCCAACCAATCTTTATACATTCACTTTACAGACTGTGAATTTGATGGAAAAAAAAAAAGATGCTTGAAAATTATTTTCCATTTTCATTCAAAAGAAATTCATTCTTTGTTTTTATTTTTTATGTACTTTGGTTTTATTCATTTTCATTGTAATTATACGAGTAATACTCGATTTAGTCTTTACTATCTGAAATTTACATCTGTAGCTTTGTTGTGCTTAGAATGAAATTTTACAAGTTTACAAAAAATAAACAATCTGTTATTCAATTTGAACTTTGACTTTTAACATTAATTGAAAATTTTAAAAATTACCTTTTATAGAGATAAAGTTGCAAGAACTAAAGAAGATTTATAAAAAAAAAAAAATCAGAAATCACCAATTAAACATTAAACGTAGCTATCTAATGATCGAATTTGAAAGATAATTTTTTCATAATTATTTCAAATGTAAGTAGTTTAGGTTTAATAAAATCTTATCATCGTCATCATCTAAAGATAATAAAAAAAGAGATACGCAAAAAAGAAAAAAATAATTATAATAATACCAAATGTGATATTAAAAAGTAAAGTAATAACTTTCGTTTCTAATATGAGTAACAGTAGCCAAGCCAGTAGCCCAGTAGTAGTAACATTTTAAAGAACTTTCCTGAATTGAACGCAAAAGAAAAATACCATTCAGCTCATATTGATGGAGGTTAGTATGTCAGTGTCTTAAGCCACTTGTTGTTGGTCAGTCAATGCGATTTTTTTTTTTTTTTTTACCAGAAAAATATATATATCTACATATGTATGTAGTTATGTATTGCTAAAAGAATACCTTTCATACGCATTTTCATTTATTTTCAAATAAAGATAACATTGATTCTTGTCTCTTGATGAAAGTTGCAAAACTTGCATCGTTTTTGTTGCTTGTTTCTTTTTTTCCCATTTCTTTTGATATTTTTTTTTTTAGCCAAAACCCCAAGATTACAGTAATTTGCAATAAATTCAATGAAAAAGATGCAAGTAAGAATACAAATATATCAGGAAACTGAACAGACAACAACAGGAATGTAGTTAAAAATGAAAGCGAATTTATATTGCATTCATATTGCGGAAGTTTTACAACCTTTTTTTATTCTACAGACTATAGGTATAACATAAAAGTTGAAAAAAAGAAGAAGAAAAAATAAGTAAAAATAAAAATTCAAAATGATTAATTTAAAAATTCTGGTTATTTATTTATTTTTTTGTTGAAATTATCAGAGGAGCATAATATGTATATGAATGAACCAAATGCATCTTTTATGCACTTTGCACACATACAAAAATGCAATTCGTTGCTGTATTGCTGTGAAAAAATTAATGATACCAATCTGGACTTTTAATTTGGGTGGCTTCTTCTCGATTTCTTTTTGAAAAGATAAATCACCTTTATTTTTTGTGGTGTACATTATTTCAGTGCCATTTATTTTTAAAAAAAATGTACACACAAGAAGAAAATAAATTCAGAAAAATTTTCATAACCAAAACATAATGTTTGCAAACACGTTTAAAAAAACACTTTTAAAGATTTTTAGTGAAATTGTTTTTTAATTTCGTATAAATTGCATCTGAAAGCTCCTTTCTTTTGAATATTATTTTAACAATAATTTCAATAATAAAGATCTCATCATTAAAATTGATTTTATTTATCCAATAGCACTTAACAATTGTAATAATTCAGAATCTAATCAAGATATTTATATGTATGTACATTTTTTTTTTTTTTTCAAACTAAAAATAAATTTTTTTTTATTATTATGGTATATGACTATTAAAAGCCTTTAGGTTCTGGAACATCCACTTTTTTTCCATAATTTTTCTGCAAATATTAGTGTTATGTATCTATTTTCACAATTTTTTCTTATTTTTTTTTAAATTTATTATTATTATTTTGTTAAAATATTTTTTTTTTTTTTATAATAAATAAGTACATACGTTATTTATACAAATCATCATAATCATCTAATCGTTAACATCATTATCATTGACATTATCATCAACATAAATTTTATCACCTGATTATAATCACAACAGGTGTACTAGTTCAGTTATTTACAATGATTTTCTTTACTCAAGCAATTTTTATAATTTTTAGAGAAATCAATCATTATTTTTACTGTTGTTATGAGTTACAATTTAATATAAAATCTAGTAGCATACTGCATATATGTATGTATGTATAATATAGAAGTATACAGATGCAGAAAAAAGAAAAAAAGAAATGAATATTTTCCTTTTTGCAATTTATGTTCAAATAAATTACATTTTATCTACAATTTAAAAGAAAATTCATCGGATATATCTACCATAAAATCAAATCTTTATAATAATATAACATCAAACATAGACATATACATATGTATATACGATTATCATAAATAAATCTAAAAACTTTTTACCTTTATGTTTTGGTTTTTTTAAGTTTTTTTTTTTTCATATTTAATTTGATATTTACATGCAACTTTTACATAGATGAAATTTTATGATCTCCTTGTAATAATAGTTGAAGTATGTAATTTTTAATTTTGGTAAAATATATAGCAATTCAATAAATTTACATAATTTTTTTTTAGCATGTTTAATTTTTACTTCCTATACATACAAAATTTTAAAACGTTGGCAGGTGATACATGTTTCTTTTACATTTAATATCTAATGACTAAACTATCTCAAAAAAAGTTGGTAGAGATGGAAACAATTTTATTTTGTTACTGATTAAAATTGAGTATGGGGTGATTATAATAAACGTGAATAAATATACATATGTATGTATGTATGTGGTTATTGTTCCAGCTTTATTGATCAATCATTAATAACAGGGTGAATAGTATATTTTAGAAAAATAATTTCAAAAAATTAGACAACAGATAATTAATTCAATGAATCCTCTTTATTTTACTAATATTCTTCTTAAAATCTTAAAAAATTGTTTTTAAATTCTGTTTTCTTTGTGTATTTATGTGTGTGTTTTTTTTTAAATATTTCTCTTTTAATTTATTTTACAAAAAAAAAAAGCTTCTACTGAAAAAATCACATAAACAGTTTTAAATTATTTTAAAATTTTTTTTTAAAGCAATTCATATGTAACGTATGGTTTATTATTTGATAAACATTTTTCAATTTTTAATTTCAATTTAACCATTGCATTATTGCAAAGTGTTTCGAGAACAGATGAACATTTTTCGTAATCTTCTGGTAAACTCTTTACATCTGTTGTAGCATCTATAACAGTTTGATTAAACGATGAAAAAATTCTCCCAGTTTCATGCAGGTAATCTAGTGGCTGCAAGAGAAAAAATATTAATCAAGTTATAAATTCTATTATATTTAAACTTTATAAAAAAAAATTCTTACCGAATCCATATAGTAAATTGTAATTTCATGTGAATCAAAAGATTTAACACTATTTATATATAATTTTACGTAATCACCATAAAATGAATTGTTATTATATGTAATATTTTCTTTTAATTCATTTAACTTGTTGAGAAACTTATTTCCACAATCTAATATTTCAGTTCTATACTCGTTCAATATAAAATTTAAACGTCGTTCATACGATGAACCACATTTTTTTGATTTTTCGTTAGTATCATTTTTTAAATTTTCTATAAAAAGTTGAATATTACTTGAAGATTTATTCAGCGTTATTAATGAATTTTCTGTCATATATTTCAATTCCGGATTTATATCACGTAGAACATTTTCAAATTTTTCATTAACTGAACTAAAATTTGCATTTATTTCTTCATCAGCTATAATTATTTCAGAAGAGTGTATGATTTGTGCAGAAGATTGAGTTATGAAAAAAGAAATTAAAATTACGCTAATTATTTTCATTGTTAATTTAATTCCCCCCAATATGGCAATTTTAATTCAAATTTATCTAAATTTGGGTATATGTATAATAAGAATCAATCTACATTATTCATAATAATATAATAGTATTTATCAAATATGTTAAAACCATTCCACTGGAATTGAATTTCTAATATTCTCCTTATTAGGTACTAATAAGATAATTGATCCATTTATTTATGTTTTTAATTTTAGACAATTGTTTTTTAATTACGTTGTTGGGAAAAATACTCAAAACCTTTTTATTATTGCATATAGTTTCCATTAAAACTTCAAAACATTTAAGAATTTGTAGTTACTGGTACTTTCGAAAATTCACCATATGTAGGTATGTATATGCACGATTTTGGTGCTGCACCAAATGACAAGTTAAACAAATCAACCATTGAAAATATTTTATCACTGTGCGTGGTAACATAATCTTTACCGAAAAGGTAAATATTTGAATATGTTTACTGGTTACTTGTCACTTAAACATATTTTTCTATTGTTTCTATTGATTTTTGTATTTGTATAAAGATTACAAGCATATTTTAATAGAAAAATATAGACATTAGAGAAAAAATTGTACTTTTGAGGTGAAACACTCACTACGTTTATACTTACTTTTTAAAGCGGTATAAGTTAAAGCAATATAGAAAACCGGTTTATCTTATACCGATTACATTGGTGTTTATACTTACAAGATAAAGCGATATAAACAAAATTCCATATAAAGCGATTTAAGGTACAGTACTACAAACAAACAAAAAAAAATAGTTATTTTGAACACTTAAGTTAAATATTTACATTCAATATTCTTCAATTTTTAAAATAATATCTGTTTTGAAGTATTAAACTAACTAAATTTCTATTTAATAAATTTTAAAATCACACGAACCGTCATAAAGTGTTTATACCTATTTTCATATCGATATAAGGTTCTTTAAATCGGTTTAATAATCGTTTTATGTTGAAGCGATTTAAGGACTTATACCGGTTTAAGGAAACGTTCATGCCACAAATATAAACCTTCATAACTTATAACGATATGAGTTATATCGGTTTAAGATAAAGTATAAACGTAGTAACTGACTAAAAATTGATAGTCAACGTGTTAATCTGTTGTTACCTTGTATTGTTTGTATATTTTTTTTTATTTCTTCCTCTACTGACGTTACAGCTCTTACAAAATCTTGGTCTAGTCAAATTAATTTAAGTTTTCATAATTATTTTATCGTCATACATCATCAAACGAATTTGTACATAAGATAAATGTTGATTTGAATTCGAGTTCTCCGGCTTCAAAAAGCAGCATTTTACTTACCACTGACCGTGATGCGATGCACAATCTCATCATATTTTTTAAATTCCCTTTTTTTCTAAATTATGAACCACATTATATTTATATTCGTTAAGGATAAAGTAGCAATAGTTTATATTCCTTTAAAACTTGTCAAAATAATAAACACTCCAAATCCAAATTTTTTTTAAATTTTCTTTTCATTTTGTGATTAAAAGTTAAAAAATACTTACATTTGATAAAAAACTTTAATAACTATACAAAATTTATTATTCTTTAATTAAAGTTTTTAAATTAATTTTCTATATTAAAGTTTCTTTAAAACCACATACTTAATTATAATATTTGATGTTTTAATTTTTTTTAAAAAGGCTAATATAAAAAAAGTGGAATTTACAATTAAGAGAAAGATACCAAATCATATACTTATATTGGCCTTCTAAAAAAAAATTTGTAGGTAGTATAAAAGTGACTTATGTATATAGTCATCACTATAAAAATGTTCCATTAAGATTTATTTGTAAACAAAATGATGAATTCCACAAGTGTGTTGCTTCGGTCATTATATGACTTTCATCCATTATTTATTTCATTTTGTTGTGTTTTTGTTTTCTGTTATAATTCTAAATAACATCATAATAATTTTTTAATGTAGGTACATAATTGAATTATACTTGCTCATGTCTTCTTCTTTAATAATGTAAAAAAAAAAATTTTACTTACAGATTGCGTGCTGTAAATTATACTAACGTTTTTTTTTTGACACATTATAAAAAAATTTGGTCTTATTCTAACTGTTTATTAAGGTGAATAAATTCGATTGTTTTAATTTTTATAGATGGTTTTTTTGTTTGAAAATTAGACAAAAATGTTTGTTAAAAAATTCAGGAAACACAAAAAAAAAAACAATCTGTTTTTTTAGGTCATAATTCTGAAATTGATAAGTATATTTTAATAATTTAAGTTAGAAAAAATATGTAAACAAATGGAATATAACAAATAATTTTTCTTCACAAAAAAGTTAGATAAATGATAAATGAAATAAAAAAATATCTATCAAACAAAATAATCGTGCTTAAATTAGATGAAAACTAGAGGAAATTATAAAAAGCTCATTTAAAATAATCGATAATTTATTGTACACATAATTTTTAAAAAATATATATTTGTTTAATAAATTCCAATTACTTTTAACTTATTTTAATCTACAAATTTTATTATTCTAAATTATTAATATTATACTGTTTTTCTAAACTAAATTTTCATTTAAATTCTTTCTACTGGGTACTGAATTTTCTTAAAGGATGTATAATTTCAACAAAACAATCCTCAAAAGAATTAATTACATAATTTCATTAAAAATAAAATGAACAAATGTATATTAATTTCGAATATCCTGATCATTTAATATAATTGTTAATTGTTTTGTTTTTTGAGTATCAAATCGACTTGGAGTTTTTATTTCCATAATTGCAAAAATTCCAAGTAATGTAACACATAAAATAAAAAAACTAACACAAATTCCTGATATAATTGGTACTGTCATAAAGCCAACACAATCATAAGCATCATTGAAACGAGTATGATTTCGAAATTCATTTAAAAATGCTTCAACCTGAAATTACACCAAAATTTTTAAAAAATTCTTAAAATTAAAATAACGTATTTCATTTACTTGAATATTTTCCATTGTTAAACTATTTTTATATTCATCTATAAATGATAATGATCTTCCACACCAATATGAAAATCCGAATGGTGCAATTGGTTTATTATCATTTTCATTTAAATAAAAAATACCAGAAAATGTATTTGTCTCAATTTGAAGTGATGAAATTGACCAATAACCAAAATTTGTTTCAAAAAGAAATTTCAAATTGACCTAAAATAGATTGTTTTTTTTTTTTATTTTTTCAAATATTATTATTTATTTTTTTGTTTAAATTTTTGTATTCTTATCAAAATTTCATAGTTTTTTTTTTTTTTTTCTTACACTATCATTAACATTTTGTACATTATAATTAACAGTAAGATTAAATGTATTTCCATTATCAACAGTCCCTTCAAATTCAATGCTAGCAATATCTTTTAATTTTTCTTGAACTATATAATATTCAAGTATTATCGTTAGAATTGGAGGTGAACTTGTGTATAACAGAACATTTTCTAGAATAAGAAACAAATAAAGTATTGAAATAATTGAAAAAAATTTTAAATCGTTTAAATTTTTTTACCATTTTCATCAAAATAAATAATTGAATGTGATTTCTTTTCATGATGATTGTTTGTTATACTTCGTTTGAATTTCATTGAATTATTTGGTATTGTAACAGGAAAATTTGAAAGTATTCCAAGAATTTTTCAATTTTCAATAGAATTAGCACGATTTCTAAAAGTTTCACATATAAATTTGTCATTTTTTAAAGTATCACTGTCATTGAGATGAATAATCTGTATGAAAAACAAAATTCAGTTTAAAAAAGAAAATACCTACACAAAAAAAATAAAATTAAAAAAAAAAAAAACAAACTTCAATATCTGATGCATATTCCAATAAATCATCAGGTAAACTGTATTGTTGTAAAAATGCCCATGTATTATCTTTAATAAGTTTATTTAAACATGGAAAAT
The DNA here is from genome assembly GCA_939192795.1 of Bombylius discolor. Lineage (NCBI taxonomy): Eukaryota > Metazoa > Arthropoda > Insecta > Diptera > Bombyliidae > Bombylius > Bombylius discolor. Next base: position 10,582,267 of record OW584241.1, on the reverse strand, counting down.
TTATACTATTAAGTTTTAATGATTTATCTTTTTGAAATAATAAAACAACATCAGAACTAGAAAATGTCTCAATCAATACACTTTCATCAATTTCACTTAATGCTGGTGCAAATTTAATATCATTTAAATTTTCATTTCCCCATAATAAAAATGGTCCATATAATTCTGTATTAACACATCCGCTTATTAAAATGATAATTAAGAATTTTATTATAAATTTATTTATGTTAAATATTTTCATTTTATTTTTAAAATAAATTTTCTAACAAACGCAACTATAGCTAATTTAATTTGAAATTATGTAATATTTAGAAACTCAAGAAACTTATTACACCATGGGAATTAATATTAATAACAAAGAAAAGAAAAAAGAATAAAAAAAAAAAAACGCCTGGGATATGTAATGAATTTGAAATTCCGATCTAAATCAATTGATCTGTATACTGAAAAATTGTATGTATACTAAATGTTCTTTAACGTGTAATGTACATATTTGTTTTTTTTTTTTTTTGTATCTTTATTATAATTAATAAAATATATAGTGTGACAAGAACCGCACAATTTTACTAGTAACTTTATTGCAGTACACAATTGTACATTATACTCATAAGATACTCATATTCTTGGCTTTTTCTCAATATCATATTAGTTTTTCTTTTTTTTGTCTTCTGTATACATAATATTCTATTTTTGATAACATATTAAAAGAGCTCATATACATACAGTAGATAGTAATACATATATTATATTTTAATTTATGAATTTTGTGGCCGGGTCGAAATTAAATTGAAAAAAAAAACAAAAAAAAAACAAAAAACAAAATAATATTTCAAAATTTGTAAGATAAAAATTAAAGCAAGACAAGAATATACATATGTAGTTAATTCATTTGTCTTTATCAATCGATCTGACAATGAAGAAGAAAAATTGATATTCAGCTAAATAATCAATTTATTTTATTTTTTTTCTTTTGTTGCTTATTATTTTTTAATTACAGTGTTCTTTTATGAACAACAAAACAAAGTCAAATTATAGTTAGAACATTCTTAAGAAACTTAAGGGTGAATTATCTAGAGACTTTTAAGCCTTGAATCTAACTTAATTCTTTCAATACTGACGGAACATATTTGATTTCCGTTTTTCAGTTTTCAGATATGGAAAATTATTGTTGTTATGTTTAAATTAGCGGCAGAAAAATAATATTCACCTTCTAACTCCACCAAAAAGTTTATGATTAGTAGCAATGACTTTCTTCCTTGATGCAGTTAATAATGATGGAATAGAAAACCAAAATGAATTTCTATTCATTTTTATATTCTTTGCTCATATGCACATACATATGTATGTGTATGTATATGTCAAAGATTAGATTATTTGATACATTGAATACCTAAAGAATCATAGGTTTTTCCTGAAAAAAAAAAATTCATATGAAAAGAGTTAAAACTGAAAGGACAGAAATTTTTTTTTAAAATCAAACAATATTAAGGCTATCTATCTATCCTGGATATGTTTTCGTTATTCTCATGTTTTTAAAATTATTACAAATAAAAGCCTACTGAATTTATTTTTCAAATAAATAAAAATCTCATTACTGTATTTTTATTGTTTCCTTTTTGTTAGTTCATTATTTAGAACAGTTCCATAAGTTTGACAAAAGCACACAAAACTCATTTCAAAATGACTTTTCCATTACACAGGGTGTCCGGTTTAAGGTGTTACAAAATTAAATCATATCTACATATATAGGTCTCGTCGAGACAAGCAAAAAATCGTATAGGTGGCTGGCAGTTAATCTCAACGGTTTCCCGAGTACGGGGGGGATAAAGATTTTCGCAACTTTTTTTCTAAAAAACACGCTGTATTTTCGTTCTTGTTTATTGTAAAGTTTATTGTTAGGGAACCCTTTGCCCTTTCAATTAAAGTAAACAGTATCTCTTCATCCCCTTTTAGGTAAAAAATTGCAAATTTTTATCTTTGATCGCTAATAACTTCTGCGGTTATCCATATGGTCTCCCATATGATTTTTAGCTTGTCTCAGCGATACCTATTTGTGGTTTAATTTTGTAACATCTTAAACCGGACACCATGTATTAAAAAGCACGTGTTCAATGTAAACAAATGTTTTATTACATAAAATCATAAATTTCCTTTTGAAACGAATAAAGCGCATGTCATAAATGGACATCTAATATCGATTCTGAAAAATGAAATTTGAAAAGTTTCCATAAAGTTTCATCAAGTCGAATAGAAAATCTTCAGATAAAAAATTTTTTTAAAATCTAAAAAAAAAAAAATGAAAATTATCAGTGGAATTTTACCAATTTTATTTGCAATAATTAATGTGAATGCAAGTTTTAGTGGACCATTTTTATTGTGGGGCTATGAAAAAGTTAAAAATATGAAATTACCAGCATTAGAAGCAGTCGAAGAGAAAACATTAACATCAGTATTTTCTGATGCTAAAGCAATTATAATGTTTATCAGAAATGGTACAAATAAATTGGATAATAAAAATTATCCAACATTTAAAGAATTAATTAATAAAAATTATTGGGCATATTTACAACAACAAAATTTACCAGTTGAACCAATTGATTATAATTCAAATGTTGAAGTATGTATGTGTGACACGAGTGTAATTAATGGGATCATTTTTTTACAGGAAAAGATTTTGTAAAATTTAAAAAATTAAAATTTTTTTTTTCCCCAGGTAATTTCTTTAGTTGGACCACCATCACAACAAGATATCGAATTAGCTGCATTATATCATGATGCAGTAACTATTTATGGTGAAGGTGAAGTATTGGGAATTTTAGCTAATCAAGCCGATGAAGTTCATATGGTTTATAAGAGGCAAGCAGAAAATAATAATGATAATGCTCTGAAAGAGGATAATGGTCCAACATCAACAGTTAGTCCAACTGACGAGCCTATGAAAGATGATTTTTTTTATATTTCAAATGATGGTACGTATTGCTTTGTTTTTCTTTAATGGATTATTATCATTTGCTTTTTAAACTTTAGGTAAAGCAATGATGTACACAACATCAGCACCTGAACTTACCTTGGAAAGTGAATCAAATGAAAATAAAGTTACAAAAATTTTGAAAGAGCATGATTTAGTTACTTTTGATGATAGAGAAAGTAATGGCTATTACAGGATAATAATTGTATTTAAAACAGATGAAGGAAAAGTAAAATAAAAACAAAAAAATAAGTTTAAATAAAATCAAAACAAAAATTAATATAAAATCTTATTTTCGTTAGGTGATACTCAGATTTAAACTTCCAGTATATCAAGGATATTGGACATTATCATCAGTTGAAGTTGAAGAAAATAAAGTTATAACAGCACTTAATGTTGTTGGTGATCTTGCACCATTTGCACCAATTGGATTTTCGTATTCATGTTCGAAACCTTTAACATTTGTTAACGGTACAAATAACTTAAGATTTAGCACAATACAGGTGATATAATGACATAAGAATTTTGTTTTTCTTTGTTTTTTTTTTTTTTCAAATTTTTAATTTGATCTTTAAATTTTAAATTTAAAGGTTCAACCTGCAGTTCCTGAACCAAATCGTTTTAGTGACGCTTACAATTGTGTTGGTTTTACAACTGTACCAATTTGGTCTGGAATATTTGTTAGTTTTATAATGGTTTCAGTAACATATATTGGTATAATTGCAATATTAGAAATTAAATCACCAAATCGTTTTGAAAGTAACAGAAATAAACAATTAACAGTTAATGTTCAAGAATAAATTTTTTTAAAAAAATTCTTTTGAAAATTTAATTCTTTTGGGGAGAACATATGTAAATGCTTTTCAATTGAAATAAATACATACATACATATATGATAAAGTGGCTGTTTAAAAAACTTTATTTTCGAAAAACAATCGATTGCCCGTAGAAAAAATAAAGTGAGTAAATATAATTGTAAATTAAATGAATGTATGTAATATTCTTATCTGTGCATAAATTAAAGTAATTGTATCTAAAAAAAAAAAAAAAATAAAATAAAATAAAAAACTAACTTATAAAAATTTGTATTTTACTGTAATATTCTTTAAGAGTAGTCAACAGATAAAATATGTATGTATATCTTCTATCTAAATGTGAATTTATTATTTAAGTTTTTTTTTTTTGAATCTTTTCCTGTTTAAAAAAGAAAAAAATAGGCAATAAGCTTGAAGTTAATGACATTATTAAAAATAAATATAATTGTAATTAAAAATGATACATATAAATATATATAAACATACATATTTGTGATTTATGCATTTAGTTTTAAGTCAATCATCAGCTTAAGTAATTATGATCTAATTGTGATTAATTATTATCGTTAAATTATTAAAAAAATGGGGTAAGGAAATAAAATAATCAAACACATTTGATTTCAATTAATTTATTTTCCTAAATTTTTACAAAACAAAAGATATACATATATACATATATGTACACATATATACATGTATCTAAATGATATGAAACGATAAATACTTTTATCATATAATACTTAAATTTTTCACATATTATCACAAAAAAAAAAATTAATGATAACATGAATTTTAGAATTTTTGTTTTTTTTAAATAAATTTTTTTATAACAAAATCAATGAAATTAATGAAATGACAAACAATAATGACTTTGGTTGAATTATTTCTGACGATGAAAATGGTGATGTTCTAAACCACTTCGACTCTAAAACAAAAAATAGTATACATAATTTAATTATAATTTCAAAAAAAAAAAAAAAAAAAAAAAAAAAAAATTAAATTCATATCATACTTTTTTCACTTGGATCTCTAACTCCACATGTTTTATATGAAATTGTTGATTTCCTTTTACTATCCGTATATCCTGGTATATATAAACTTGGTTCATCTAATCTACCACTTGCTAACATTCGTGAAAAATCTTGTTCTAATTTATGAGCAATCGGTCCTTTAAAATGCATTATCATTTGTATACATGCTGCATTATGTAAGATTTTCGTTTTTCTTGCATCAATATCTAACATCCACTCTGGGATTCCCATTATTTTTCTAACATCTTCAAGAAATTGGGCACTAAAAAACAGAACGATTTTTTAAAAATTATTTTTTGCTTTTTTATATAAAAAAAAAAAAAAATATATATATATATATTTAATTTACACTACAAATCTTGGCGGTCTCTGTAGATTGACATATTTTACAATATCATGATCTGATTCAATATTTGCACATGCATAACGTTCACCAGATTTTTCTGGTCCGAATATTACAATTGATCTTCCAACAGCACTTTGATGTCCTTCTAATGGAAAATTTGGATCAGTTAATACGACTCGTTTATGACCAAGATCTAAAAATTAATATAAGGGAATTATTAGTAAAGTTAAAAATTAGATATACTATAAATTACAGAAGAAAAAAAAAAGACATTATGGATACCTATTGTCCCAATTCTAGCGGAAACGTCTCCAACATAACATCGAAGTGGATTATCAGGTCCACATTCAGTATTATAAAGGTCAGTCTGTAAAATAATGTTTGTATTTAAACAAAAAATTTTATAATCAATTTTCTTACATTCAAAGGATCTGCTAACTGAGTATAATATGGATTCCATACGTAACCTCCAGCAACACATCTTGTAACCGTTTGTTTAACAACAGCATCAACTCCGACAGGATTCACATATATTTGCCAATGATGGTTTCGAGTCTATATTTGATTCATTGTGAACTCATTCAAGTAAAATTTAATCAATAAAATACTTACTAAATTTCTATCATTTTTTCCAGGATGTCTAAGTTTCACTTCAATCACTGTGTCACTTTGACTGCCATCCTTATGTATTAATTGTGTCATTCGCATATATCCATAAGCATATCCCATTGGATTATGAAATGATGCTATAGCTCTAATTTCTCGAGCTTCATTAGGACTATATCCTCTTTCTAAAGTACTACAAGCCCATCTTAAATTCTTTTCTTTTTTATGAATAACAATTGATCGACCAATAATACTTTCATAACCGAATAAAGGAAGATTTGTGTCATTATAAAACGTTTCGTAATGAGTGTAGGTGTCTAAAGTTCCAAATTTTCCACTTAAATCACCCATTTCGTATTGATCAGTACTTCCGGTGCTTGGTGGTGGAGAAGTTTTGCTTTCAACATTACGTGGATTCCAATGACCATATAATGAAGAATCCTCACATGGGAATTCTAATGCATTTTCAACTGGTGTCTAGATATGGAAAAAAATGATTAAAAAATAAAAAATAAAACATATAGAAGAAACTATTTACCATATGAACATGATAGCCACTATTTCTATTAAGACCTTTAAATTCAACTTCCACATTGCTCAAATCATACTCAGATTGTTGGAGGATTTCAACTTTTCCTGTGACAGAAAGCGGTGCTCCGTTAGGAAACCATTCTTTGGCTACAACTTTTCTCCGATAATGTCCTGAAATACTTATAGAACAAAAATGCTTAATTAAAATATTAAAAGAATAAAAAAAGACTCCTTACATTGAACAAGCTAAACGTTCTCCTCGAGCTTTTGGACCAAAATCATCATAAATCACCAACGCTTTACCCAGAATATTATGTCGTCCGGACAATGGTAGATTTGTATCAGTGAAAATTTTTCTACTAACTTTCTCTGCGTAAACTCGACTACCAGCTATAGAAATTAATCCTAATCGGTTTACCATATCACCAAGCCTACAAAATGCTGGAAAATCACCAGTACAAGTTTGATCTGGATTCTTTTCATCGAATTTAACTTTATATGGATTAAAAATTTCACCGGTACTCAAACATCTTCCGCTCCAATTGTAGAAATCTTTTCCAGGTGGATCTAAATGAATAGCCCATCTATGAGAATCGGTACTATTTAAATTTGATCCATCAGCATGTACTAAATACTCAAAAAGGACTGTTGTATCTTGCCATGATTCTTCCTTTGGTTGTCTTAGTAAAATTCGTCCTACTAATGGATATCTAAAAAGTACTTGAGCCGTAAACATTGGCATTTGATGAATCCCATTTCTTTGATAACGTAAAATAGTACCACATGCCCAAGGCTCCGATGTTATATTATGAAGATTTTCTCTATAGTAATGATATACAACTAAACCTCTATGTGCAATACTGTATCGCCCTTGAAGTGGTAAAAATATGTCCCAATAAATACCACTCAATTCCGAGCTTGAACCAGGAAGAAAATAATCATGATGATAATTTTTGTTTCTACTTTGTAATTTTCCAGAGAGATCTCCAATAGCATATTGATCTTGAGTACCAAAACCAGGCGGTGGTATATTTTCTCCTTCAATTTTTCGTGGATCATATATGCCATCAGTAGTCATACAATAATTTTTATCTGCAGCTTTTGTAGGAGAAGGAGGTAATTGATTAATTCTAAACATGGACACATCTTCAGCATATTTTTTATTTAAATGTGGTGCATTACTAGCCGATCTCATTGTAAAATTCAAAAATGTCGGATCAAATCTTGAACGCTGATTGAAGGAAATCTCACCTTTGATTCCGTTTGCATTTAAGAATGTTCTATAATAATCGAAAATAAAACATTATATCAATAAATTATTGGAAGATAATATGTTTTTTCACTCACTTCAAAAGAATTGGTTTAACATGTCTAATTTTTGCACATGCCAAAAAATTTTCCGGATGCCAATCATCAAATATTACCAAATACAAAGTTCTATGAGGAATTGTTAGATCTGATGGTAGTAATACTAATTTCTCATCTCGATAAAGATTTCTCTGTTCTTTTTTTAATGGATCAGTTGCAACTTTAATTTTACCCAATCTTGAATCAAGATCACCAATACCTTTTCCAGAACCTTCTCCATTAGGATCAAAAACCAATTGTAGGAAATTACAATTTTCTTCTGTTCTATGATGATCATTTTCGAATATGTCGGTTACGTATATTTTCCAAGAATGTTCAGTGAATGTGGTATGAGCAGAATGTATTGATGGATGTGGATTTCTTTGGACATTGAATAAATTCGAAAATATCAAAGTATCTGTTTGATCAGTTTCAGCTGATGCCAACCAACGAAAATACACAGAACCAGCAAATGGTGTATGAAATCTAGCTTCCGCTAAATGTTCTAAAGATTGATCAACAGTTGTTATTGTTGCACATATTTTAAAATTATTATTTGGATTTGAAAGTACTAATGATTTTCCCCAAATTCCTTTGTCACCTATGATAACAAGTAAATTTTAATTTTTAAAAGTAAAAAAATAATACTCCTAATAATGAGACCTTACCAGTTAATTGCATTTCTCTATGCCATATTGAAGATTCATTTCCTGGTAAAACTAAATAACCAAGATCATCATCAAAACTTATAATATTTTCACCAATTTTTGAATTATCACATCGTCTTTGTGAAATAATATCCGTATATTCAACCGGAAATTGATGTACACCCCAACTCCATATTTGATCTGGATATTGTAAAGTTGTTTCTAATTTTGATTTTATTTCTACATTTTTTGTATCATGCTGTCGAAATGTGATTTCACCATGAAGACCATTTTGTGAAATATATGCAATAAGATTTACGGCAATAACTTTAAAAATTTTCCAAATGAAAAAAATATATATATTTTTTTTAAATTAAAGAATTTTTTATTTATTAAAATTAATTTTTAATTATTATTTTTTTTTATATTACCATTCACAGTAAATAATTTTAATAACAAAACAACAATTAATACTTTAAATTTCATTATTTATAATTTTTGTTTTTAACATTTTCAGTTTTCACTTCTTATACATAAAAAAATTTGAAACGTAGGCAGGTGAGACAGGTTTCTTTTACATTTAATACCTGATGACTAACTATCTAAGAAAAAGTTGGTAGAGATGGAAACAACTTCTTTTTGTTACTGATTAAAATTGGGTATGGGGGGCTTACAAAAAACGTAAGTAAATATATGTATGTATTATTTACATATGTAGTTATTGTTCCAGCTTTATTGATCAATCATTAATAACAGGGTGACTGGTATATTTAAAAAAAATACATAATTTCAAAAAATTAGACAACAGATAATTAATTCAATGAATCCTCTTTATTTTACTAATATTCTTCTTAAAATCTTAAAAAATTGTTTTTAAATTCTGTTTTCTTTGTGTATTTATGTGTGTTTTTTTTAAAAATATTTCTCTTTTAATTTATTTCACAAAAAAAAGTTTCTAGTGAAAAAATCAAATAAACAGTTTTGAATTATTTAAAAATTTTTTAAAACAAATTATTTGTTTTTGTTGACTTTGTTAAATAATTATTAAATGATGATTGTTGTTGTTGCTGGTGTTGATGATGCACACCGCGAATATTGAATAAAAATTTTCTTTTATTTGAGAAAAAAAAAACAACTCTTTACAAAAATCCTTTTTTCTCACATTTTTATTTTGCTTTGTATTACCTCTAAATTTTTTATGTTTAAAGAAGGTAATATGCAATTATGTGTAAGTGCGATGTGATAACAATTAAGTAATGGATTTTGTTTATTGATGTTTTTTTTGTGTTCATAGAAAGAAAATGGAATTGATGATAATGATGAGATTTTGTAGATTTTTTATTGATGAGATGGTGATTTTATTTTGTGTTTAAACAACAGTTTATGCTTCTTCTTCTTCTTCTTCTTCACTGCTTGTTAACTTGGTAATAAAAGTTTCTAAATCGGCTATATTTATATTTTTGTCATCAAAATTATTTGGAGCATTTGGAGTATTTGATAAGCATTGTTCGATTTTGTCTTTTAATCCCAATAGTTCAACATGACAATTTTGCTCGAAAAAAACTGAACATCTTTCGTAACCTTTTGGTAAACGCCTTACATATATTGTAGCATCTCCAACAGTTTGAATAAATAATGATAAAATTATCTTAGTTTCTTGTATGTAATCAAAAGTCTGCAAGAAAAAAAAATTAATCAAACTTTAATTTCTATTATATTTAAATTTTATAAAAAAAAAATTCTTACTTGAGTTAAAATGCAATCTGATAGATAGATTGGATTTGAATTAAAGCAATTAGTAGCATTTGAACGTAATTTTTTGTAATCACCATAAAATGAATTGGAATTATTTTGAATTTTTTGGTTTAATTCATTTAACTTGTCAACAGATTTAATTCCACAATTTATTATTTTAGTTATATGCTCTTTCATCATAGAATTAAAACGTCGTTCATATGATGAACCACATTTTTTTGATGTTTCATTATTAGTATCATTTTTTAAATTTTTTAACAAATATTGAACTTTACTTGAAGATCTATTGAGGGTTATTAATGAATTTAATGTTAAATTTTGCAATTTCGAATTTATTTCATGTAGAACATTTTGAAATTCTTCATTAATTAAACTAAAATTTGAATTTAATTTATTATTATATTCTTCAATTACTTTACGAACGTTTGACGCTTTTAAGGATTGAATTATGAAAAAAGAAATGAAAATTACGCTAATTATTTTCATTGTTAATTTAATTTTTCTTATTATGTTGAAGAAAGCAGTAAATGCTTGAAACTAATTTGAAAAATATGATTTCACTTTATATATACCTTACCTATTTTCCAGTAATTTGTTGTGAGAAACACGTATGAAGAAGAAATTCCAGAAAAATACATTTGTTTATTTAAATTTTAAATAATATGTATGAACAATTGTTATATTTTCATGCTTAGCAACATTCCCAAGGTGATAAATTTTATTCAAATTTATCTAAATTAAGGTATATACATATGTATATCAAATATACAAATCAGTTGACATAACCATTTATTCATAATAATATTATTTATTTTTCAGTATTTATCAAATAATAATTCTTATTACGTACTAATAAGAATTTATTGATTATGATACACAACTACATATAATTTATTTCAATAATACGATATTTTCGAAATACAGTGATACCGACCTGATAACTAGTCCTTGTAATTTCGGTTTATGTTTTTAAATTTTAGACAATTGTTTTTTAGTTATACGTTTTTGGGAAAAATACTCCAAACCTTCATATTATTGCATATAATTTCAATTAAAATTTCAAAACATTTAAAAATTTTTAGTTACGGGTACTTTCGAAAATTTACCATTGGTATTCACGGTTCTGGTGCTGCTACCATATGATAAGCTAACCAAATCAACCATTGAATATATTCTATCACTGTGGAAACACAGTCTTTACCGGCGAAAAGGTAAATATTCGAATATGGTTACTGGTTACTTTTGGTAACTGGTGAATAATCGAATATGAAATTTTTTTTTTTTTTTTTTTTTTTGGCTTTTATGTTAACTACCATGGTGAATTTTCGATTGTGTGCTACACTTAAACAAACCATAAGTTTATATATTAGTAACTCAAACTGCAACTGAAAAATTAATTTTTCAATAAATCTATAATTTCAATAATTATTTTTGAACTACATATATACTATATTTTGAATCAACATTACTTCCTTATTTGAAAGTATTTACAAATTAAAAAAATATATAAAAGAGCTTATGTTGGTGTCCAGTATATTTTTTGTCTTGTTTCATTGCCCAGAAAATTATCTTTTCACTTACATATCTATTGGTTCTTCTAAGTTGATTCTCAAAAGAGGTGTCATTCTAATTTTTCAATAAAACAAAATCTACTTTATTCGACTACAAAAGATCAACATAGCGCTTATTTATGGAATATGTATTACATTTTTTGAATCTCTGCTTCATTTCTTCTTTCATAGTATTTACACAGTATCATCTTTTCATTGGAACATTGTTTCATAGATTTGAATCTATTTTACCAATAGCTTGATTAATGTTATATCTTATCATTTTTTTTATATTATTTTTTAATTGTTTATGTGTTATTATTCTTTAAAAAATTTTAAATAAAAGACACCTATAATGGTGTGAAATCATAAACAATCTCAGTAGCCAATTTACACTTTTTCAATGACACAAAATTCGACTAAAAGACTGCAACAAAATTATATTATAAATGACACTGTGTATTCATATAAATTATTATATATTAACACTTAACCGGCCGGTAACGTGTTATTTGAATGAACAAAATGACACGTTTATACACGTTCATTCTATAATATATAATGTACTAGTCATGCTGCTTATTTTCGAAAATTTCCTTTATTCGAACGAATTTCAAAATAAATATAATTTCAAAACTAACCCAGACCAAAATGAGGCTTTGTGCAATTCCATTTTTCGTAATCGCAGAACTAAAATTAGTCATTGTATCTGAGCAAAATACAATATTAGCAAAATTCAAGATAAGAACATTTTCCAGTGTTTTTGCGAAATTGAATCAGTAGTCAATTTAATAAAATTATAAAAAGAAAGGAACAGGCCCATGTTGTAATAACCAATTACAGGTATACAGGGTATTTCTTTCTTTGCCAATAATTTTAAGTAGGTACTATAAAAATGGTGTTATCTTTTCTTTTTTCCAATAAATTAGGGATTAATGAAAATGAAATTGAGGAAGAAAAAGATCTCGATGTCCACCTTCAAGAAGATCAATTTAGATACGATCGAATAAATAATTGAAAGTTTGAATCGAAAATATATCACAGTACAATGAGTTTTATGGAGAATGGGTCTTCATGGCAGACATCACAATGCACAATGACGTAAATTCAAAAAAAAAAATAAGTATCAATGGAAAGCATGCATCAACATAATCATCTTAATTATTTTTTTTAAATATTTTTTTTTATTTTTTTTCCATTTGTTTTATTATTTTTTTTAGATTTTTTTTTTTTTTTACTCATTTAAGATACAGTAAAAACTAGCAACGTGCTGTTTCGGTCGCCTAATTTATTATACTTAAATGAATTCATTTCTTTATACCCCAAATATATGTATTATCCTATAAATTTGGCATTTTTCAAGTGAACGGAACAGTTAAAATAATTTTTAAATAAAAATTAAATAATAAATACAAATAAATGATTTTAAAATGAAAAAAAGAAAATATAATTATGATACAAAATGTGTGAAATTTTCAAATTTCATTGTGATATATTCTTTTTTATTTTAAAAGATGATTTTGTGTCGATTTTATTTTTTCACGATCATAGCAATATTGTTTTTGTTGACTTTGTTAAATAATTATTAAATGATGATTGTTGTTGTTGCTGGTGTTGATGATACACACCGCGAATATTGAATAAAAATTTTCTTTTATTTGAGAAAAAAAAAACAACTCTTTTCAAAAATCCTTTTTTCTCACATTTTTATTTTGCTTTGTATTACCTCTAAATTTTTTATGTTTAAAGAAGGTAATATGCAATTATGTGTAAGTGATGTGATAACAATTAAGTAATGGATTTTATTTATTGATGTTTTTTTTGTGTTCATAGAAAGAAAATGGAATTGATGATAACGATGATATTTTGTAGATTTTTTATTGATGAGATTTTTTTCTTTAAAAAATAATGATGAATTTATTTTGTGTTTAAACAACAGTTTATGCTGCTGCTTCTTCTTCTTCTTCTTCCTTGCCTGTTAACATGGCAATAAGAGCTGCTGTATCAATTTGATTTTTATCATCGATAACCATTTGATCGTATGCATCATCAACTTCGGCTGCTGTGAATTTGTCACCATATGACATCAACATCATACGGAGTTGATCACCATCAATTAAACCGTTATTGTCGAATGTTTTGAATGCAGCAATAACAACTTCATCATCATCTGTTGCACCTGAACCAGCCATACGATTTGCAAATAAGGCCAACAATTGTGTGAAATTGATTGGACCTGGTGCTTCTGAAAGCATAGAATCCAATTCCTTATCTGATACTAATTTACCCAATGAGTCAAAGGTAGCACGAAGATCGTTCTTGCCGATGATACCATCTTTGTCATGATCCATAAGTTGGAAAGCCTATAAAAAAAAGTAAAGATTTATAAAGATTTGTGTTTTTGGTTTTTCTTATTTTTAAACGAACCTCTTTGAATTCAGCGACTTGTTTCTGTGAGAATACAGAGAAGACACTGGATCCGGCACGTTTTGATCTCTTTGAACCTCTTGAACCTGCTGAGGCACGTGTTGAACCAGATGCAGCTGGTGCAGGTGTTGCGGCTGGTGCTGGAGTTGCTGCTTCAGATGCTGCTTCAGAACCTCCTTCAGAAGCTGCGCCTCCCTCTTCTTTTGCCTTCTTCTTCTTAACTTTCTTCTTATCATCGGCCTAAATTTGTTCAAAAAAAAAAATTTTATTTATATTTTAAAATATTTTCTAATTTTTGTCCAAATATAAGTGATTTTTTCTAAATTATAAAATGAATCTGAAAAAATTAAAATCTTATCTACTATTGACCTCTGTTTAATTTCGTTGTTCCATTTTTGAAATTTTATCCAAATTTAAGTTTTTCATTTATTCGAAATATTTTTTTAAATTAATTATTGTCGATTATTTTTTCTCATTTTTGTTTCAAAAAAAAAATTCTTTTCTAAATCTTAAAATAATTAAAAAATTGTTTTTTCCTTTTCAAAAATAAATTAATATTTTATATTTTAAATTCATTCAATATGGAAAAAAAATTCATTAAGAAAAAAATAATTATTTAACATGCCCACTCAATTTCATTTTCCAATTGGAAAAATTCTTCTAATAAAATTTTTTTGAAAATAAAACATAAAAAAAAAAATCTCATTTATTTTTACGAATTAACGAATACAAACAAAAGTCGGATCAAATTGCAATCCATTACAAACGCGTTGCTCTACATAATTTCGCCTTTATTAGATTGTACAATAAAAATATAATTTTTTGTTCCAAAAATAGATTTACATTGGCATAACGAATGATTACGCATAGCTTTTTCTTCACTAATCGTATACATTTAAAACGTATGTTATAAGAATACGAATTAGGCACAAAGAAAATTTTATTTTCAGACAAAAATACTTTTTTTTTTAAATTATTTCTTTTTCCTTCAAATATTTTCTTTTTCTTTTTTTTTTTAATTTTTCTTTTATTATGTAATCACAAATCATATAAGCGAAAAATATTTTTTTTTTCCATATTTTTCACGTTCATCCATTTTTTAAATCTTTAATAATTTCTACATGAACCAGAAAAATATTTTCAATTTTATCACAATTAGAATTTTTTATTTTTTCACTTTTTCAATGAAAATTTTTTTTCTTTTATTTTCACACTTTAAATCCTTTTTGTATTTTCCTTATTTACCGTTTTCACAAAATTATACAAATTTATTTAACGAAAAAAAATTAATTAAATTTTTCTTTTTAGATTCATTTTATTTTAAAAAAAAAAAGTCAAATAATTAAAAAAATATTTTTTCCACTTTTTAAGTTTAAAATAATTTTTTTCTTAAAAAAAAAATCCTTTATATCCTTACCATTTTGTGCTATTTGAGTTGTTTTCTTAAAACTTTATTGGTGACTAGAACGATCGAGTGGCCAAAATCAACTGACTGACACCTTTTCAGATATCTACAAGATCGTTCGGTTATAATGCTGTGATGATGCTATTTCAAAAAATCTTTTTTTGTTTTTTTTTTTTTGTTTTATCGTATTCTTGTTGTTTTTTTGTTTTAGGAACACATAAAAGAATATGTTTATCACTTCACTACAATATACATATACAATTACACAACAAGACTCCTTTTTTAGCTAACCAAATGTATTCAATCATTGGACCACATCTAATTTTAAACTTTTTTGCTTCAATTTGAATTTGATTCATTTTTGTTGTTATTATTGTTGTAAAAATATAAAAACAAAAACAACAACAATATTTGAAAATGTTTTATGAACAATACGTTTATATTTCTTTTTCTTATTACCTATATTTTTTTTTTCTCATCTCATATCTGAATCTGATGTTTTGTTTTTCCTTTAAAATAAATATAAAACATACAAATACAAATTTACCAAAGTAAAATTTTTTTTAAAAAAAGGAAGAAAAAAAAAAATGAAATTAATTATATCTAACATTAAATTAGTACGTAAATTCAATTTGATTTTGTATATTAAATCTTACAATTCCGGGAATCAACTGATCGATCGTTTTTAAAAATATTTTCAAAAAAAAAAAAAAAAATATTTGTCGATAAAAAATCTGAAAAGATTAATTTCTTATAATTTATTAGAGAATTAAAAGTTATTACATTTATTTTGTAAAGTTATTTGTTATGAAAATATGTTTTTTTTTTTTTTTCTTCTCTTTATCTCTAATTACTATCAAGCGTGATTTATTAATTATTTTGTTTTCTGTAAATTTTATTTTAACTCATTCATTAAATAATTTTATTTTATTTTATTTTTAGTATATTGAATATTTTTTTAAATATTTTAATTTTCTTAAATTTCAACAAAAATTTAGAGAAAAATCAAGTGTGTGCTATTTAAAAATCAAAGTAAAAAATATTAAAAATTTAATTGTATGTAATTTGTTTAAGGGTTCAACAGTAAAAAATTTTTTTTAAAGATATTTTGTATTTTCAATTTTTGTTCCATTCATATAAATTACTTCATAATGAAGCTTTTTTTATTTTCGTGCCTACTATTCCTCGAGGTAACAAAACGTCTCAAGTATTGCAAAGAGGTTTCTTTGACAATTTTTCTATCATACATGTACCTACAATTTAAAGTGGTATGCGAACCACTAATAAAATTTTACAAAATAAAAAATCAAATAACAGAAATTGTGATTTTCAAATCATATTTAGTTTCCAAAAAAAGAAAATAAAAAACTAACAGTCACTTCGATTTTGTCAAAAAGTAAAATTTTGAATAATTTATTTGAAGTCATAGAAAATAAAATTTTACCTTGATTTACATATGTATGTATGTACATAAATTTTAAAAGAAATTCTATAATTTACAA
This sequence comes from Bombylius discolor, assembly GCA_939192795.1. NCBI lineage: Eukaryota > Metazoa > Arthropoda > Insecta > Diptera > Bombyliidae > Bombylius > Bombylius discolor. The sequence goes on along the minus strand of OW584241.1, from coordinate 10,565,337 downwards.
TTTTATTAAATTCATATGATGGAAATTTCGTTGTTTTTAATTCAAATTTTTCTTGAACTTAGAAAAGAAGAAAAATTCTTACAATTGAAAAATCGTGAAAATTATGAAATAAATAAAGAAAAAAAAAAATAAATTTCTTTTCAGGCAAAATATAAAATTTTATAACAAATGATTCATTTTCATTTTCAAGTTATATAAATAGATTTAAGTAAATGAATTTTATAATCTGACTGACGTTTAAATTGAAGATTTTTTTTTTTTTTGGTTTTTTTGACTGGGTGCGTGTTTGTTACGTATTTGAGTTTTATAAATGTATAAAAATAATATTTTTGTTTCTCTAAAATATAGAATAATCCGAAAAAATCGAGAAAAAAACAAAACGTTTTCATGCAAATATTTCAAAAATATAGCGTTGAAGTGCATCAATCAAAAAAAAAAAATCTTTAGAAGCCAAAACTATTTAAAATAGAAAATTAATTCAGTTATCTTAATTTTTAGATTTTACAGAATATTAATATTTTCAAAACACTTAATTAAACACAGAAAGAAAAATTATATTAAAAGGAAAAAAAGAATAAGAATATCTTTTCATTTCTTTTGTATTGTAAATATTGTACCTGCAAATTATACATCATTTTTTCATATAAGATATTAATGTTTTTTTTCTTCTCATTTTCTTGTATGAATTACACGTACCAATTGAATAAATAGCAAAACTTTCCCTGAAAAATTTTCTTTTATTTTTTTTTTCTCTTCTTCTTCTTCTTTTATTACATACAAACAACATGAAAATATTCGTATGTATAGATTTGCAAATGGACAAGTATAAATGTAAAATGTGGGAACATTTTCAAGAATTTTATGTGTAACTATTTTTATCTTTTATCTGTTTAAACAATTTAAAATAAGAAAGAAAAAAGAAAAAAAAATACAGGCAGGCGGATAAATTGTATAAAATACAATTATTCGAATTTTAAATTAAATCAATGTGTAGGTAGAGAACTCATGTAATTTTTTCATATTATTTTTTTTTTTTCAGTAAATTTGATTTTATTTTTAAAAAAAAAAAAATTTACCTAAAAAAAGAATGAAAATATAGAAATATTCCTCTCATTACAATTCATCTAAAAATCACATTTCATTTTCAAAATTTCGTAATTATATTTTAATTGAATTAATGTTATTGATGGTCTGTTGACATATAAATTCATAATTCAATAGAAATATGAAAATTTCATATTGGAAAATTTCCAAAAGAACATTAGAACAAAAAAAAAAAAAGAAAGATTGCATTTGAAAATTTAAAGTTCAAAATTTATGTAATATTTAAAAAGTGGAATTTAATGAATAATAATTTGATGAATTAAAACTTAATATTTTATGATTTTAATTTTTTTATTTTTGTCAAGAAGTGTTCTTTTGCAAAAATTAATAATTAGTCATAAATTTAAAAAGAAAAATTATGAAAATAAAAAAAAAGAACACTTTTAAAATTAATATGAATTTGTGTCTAATAAACATTAATATAAGTAGTTCAAAATCAAGAAAATAATTACTGAATCATTAACATAAATCTAAATAAACTCTTCAACGGCCTTATAAAGATGCTTTTTCATTTAAATTTTTTTAAATTTAGGCTTAGTATTCTGACAGTTAAAAAGTTCATAAAATACATTACAGATATTTATAAGCAAAGGTAAAAAGAAAATTAATAGATTTTTAAAACATTAGACAATTCAATTTTCATTATAAATCGAATTTCAACAATGTAACTTTGTTAATTTCTCTATTTCTCAATTAAATTCCAAAATTCAATTCAAGAATTTTTATTTCACCATGTTATTTTGTTTAAAATCAATTGCGCCCTTGAAAAATTCAAGATTTCAGAATTATAAATTTTACCCTTGAAAAGTTTGAAAATTCTTAAAATCTTAAAGTCGCAAAATAAATTTATAAAAATTTTGTATAGAAATTTTAGAAATTTCTTAAGACGCCATTAAAATATTGAACTAATTTCGACATTTCTAATTGCAAAAATTGTTTACAAAATTTAAAGTTAACTTGAAATATTTATTTGACCTTTATTGTTTGCTTTTTTTTTTAAAAAAAATTATTTCAAGAAAATTAGCTCAAGTTAAAAGTATGTTTGACATTACCTTTTTCTTTTTTTCTTTCATTTTGAACTTTAAAAAAGAGAAAAAACATATAATCTAAATAAAATTTAGTTAAAAAATAGCAAAAAACTAAATTTCAATTGTTTTACTATTTTTAATCTACAACAAAATGGAAGACTTTAACAAATAAATATACAAATGTTCCATATGATTCATATTCATTCTTTTCTTTTTTTTTTCTTCAAATTTCCATTACAATTTATATTTTTGTATGGGATTTAATTTAAGAAAAGAAAAAAAAATCTGATATAACAACAAATATTATTCCCATATAATTCTGACATGCGTATGGTATTCAACAACTAAACAATTTGATCACATCTTTTCTCTTTTTCTCAGACACCTTCTAAATTACTTGAATGATTAAGCATTTTTCTTTGCTCTGTATCCAAAAATAGAACTACCAACTCTTACAATTGTACTGCCCATTTCAATCTGAAAAAATAAAAAATAAAAAATGTTTATAGAATTTGTGTTTTCTTTTCATCACCCCCTTTTAGTTTTTTATTTTTATTTTTTTATATTTTAAACTTACAGCTTTTTCAAAATCATCAGACATTCCCATCGATACTTGAACATCTTCTGGATTAAGTTCAAATTTTTTACAAATTTCATTATGACATTGCATCAATGTTATAAAATCTGGATTTGGTCCAGTTGTATAATCATGACCAAATTTTCCTATTGTCATTATACCATCAACTTTAAGATTTGTTAAATTTTCGCGAATATGTTGATAAAGTGAGGTTACTTCTGTTGGCAAAACACCATTTTTTTCTGTAATAAAGAATATTTGTTCAGTTAAATAAATAAATCCACGAAATAATTTTAATTTTTTTTTTTAATTTACCTTCTTCTCCACTTGTATTCACTTGAACCAATACTCTTAAAGGTTCTTTATTTACTTGTTCAGTTTTTTGCCATGCAGAATTAAGACTATTTGCTAATTTTTCACTATCAACAGTTTCAATCATGTATAAATTTGGAATTTTCAATACCTAAAAATTTCAATTGAGAAGACAATATTTTAAGTTTTTTTGTTTTTATTTTTTAAATTACATTACTTTGTTTATTTTATTAGTTTGTAAATGTCCTATGAAATGCCAACGAATATCCGTACATTTTTGTAAAATATCTGGATGTGAACTTTTTTCTACTAATTCTTGTACATAATTTTCACCGAAATGTCTTTGTCCCACTGAATAAGCATCAATAATCATTTCTACTGGTTTGGTTTTACTTACGGCAACCAATAATGGTTTTGGTGCTTTAATTGCCTGGAAATATATTCAAGAAAAAAAGTTTATTTCAAAAAAAGTGGAGCTAGATTATAGTGTTTGGCAACGGTACTTTAAAATATAAAAATGACTTTTTCTAGAATTCACTGTTACAATTGAATTAAGGTTTTCAAGGCTTAACAGTTAAAACAGCAGAAGGAATGATTAAATACTCAGTTTCAGAATATTGTGAACTCTTAGAATAAAGGAACACTTCAGCCTTCATATATATAAGTTATATAAGTTATATAACATATCCAAATTATATGACAATGTAAATTACTATGGCTTTTGAAAAATCTATGTTGGTGCAAATTTAAAATTTTTTCATAAGTAAAAATGATATTGAAATTAAATTTAAAAACAAACTAAAAAGATACAACATAGAAATGTGCTCACAGTTTGTCGTCTTACACTAACAGCATCATCGATTCGTTTAAGAATATTTTGTAAACCAGCCTTTACATCAACTTCAGACATGATTTTTTTAATCATAAATTAAAACTTTAACACTTAAATTTTCTAAAAAATTAATGAAAATAAGGGAAATATTTGAAAAAGATAAACTTTCTAAATGCACCAGCTGTCAGCTGATTGAAAATTAGAAAAAGTAAACAATTCAAGAGAACTGTCAAACGTTATTAATAAGCTGTCATATTTACTTTCAATTTCAAACACCAGATGGTCAATCATGAAATATTAGTGTTTTGAAAAACACTCACTTTGTAAATTTTTGGCGCTGTAAATTGAAACCGTCAAGCGTAATTTTCCCGCCTTTTTTGGGTGATGTATTTGGTGAGTTTTCTCTTTTGTGATAAGAACAAGGATTTGTTCAAAAATATTTTTTTTAATTTAGCGGATTATAAAAGTTGTGTCGAAATAAATAATTGTTTTAATAAACATAAAAGAAAGCAAATATTTATCATAGAGTGAAATAAAACTGTGAATGTGAGTTACTAATAAAGTATTCGATAAAAGAAAATTGTGTGAATTTGATTAAAGTATGGAAGTTAAGAGGTGTATCTAGAGTCTAGACATGCGAAGGTAAGTAAAGCATTGCACAAAATACCGTATAGAATATAGAATAAGCTATCTGTCTTGAAAATATGAAATCAGAATTCGAAAACACATTATTTTTATTGTTTCTATACTAATAAGAAATAATGAATGGTCAGGTGACGAATGTATGATATATGTATGTATACATTATCGGCATCAATTAAATTGAGTTAACTTTTTAATATATCTGTATGCAAAGAAAACAGCATAGTTCGAGATATTTGATTTTTTCTTGAGAGTCGTCGAATATACCAAATTGATATCAAGATCTTTTGAACTACGTCATATATGTATGTATGTAAGTGGCTTATCTCCTAGTTATTCATTTAATCGACTTCTTTTAACAGTTTTTCTTCGATATCAAGATTTTCTATCAATTCATAGGCAACAAAACACATCAATGTGGTAGTTGTTTCCAAACCAGTCACAAAGGATAAGAAACACTATACAACAATTTCAACATCTGTTCATTCTCGAAAAATTGATTCTGAATTCTAATTTAAGCAAATTATTAGAGAACAACTATCTTATGAAATTTAAGGATAATTTCCTATTATGAGCCCAATCAGTTTTATATAAATACAATGGTAAAAATTTAATTGATGTCACTGTTGTTTTCTATGTAGAAGGCTTTCTAAAATATGAACATGCTTTTAAAATGTTGTATAGAAATAATTATGTAGTTAAAAGAGTTAATAAAAACTAAAAATTGAACAAAAATACTTATGTATGTACCTACCTACCTACTTTAGTTTAAAGACAACACCTAAAGTAACTAAATCATTTTCTAAGTTAAGATTTTCAGTTCGACTTATTTGAAAACAAAACACTATAAAAATAAATTTTTTAAAATTCCGTAGGTATAAAAAAAAAATTCAAACAGAAAAAAATATGACAAAAAAAAAAAACTGAAAAACGTTGGTACATCATTACGTATTAATTTTAAAGATAAACATAAAAAATACCATTTAAATTTTACATATAATTTGTGCAAATATTCAATTTACATTTAAATAAATATTTACTTTTTAGGTACAAGACAAAAAAAAAAAAAATATACATATACGTAAAGTTTTTTTTTTTTTCAACTTATTTGCATTATTTCAAATAACAAATTAACCACAGAACAATTTTCATAAAACATTCTCATGAGTTTATTCAAATTTTTTTTTCAAAGTAGAAGAAAATATTATTAACTATATTTTTTCCTGTATTACCAAATTTGATACAAAAAAAATAAAAAATAAAAAATACCGTCAAATATGAACCGTTCAAAAAAAAAAAAAAAAAAACAAAACAAAATTAAATAAAATAGAAAAAATTTGTGTAAAATAAAAAGTAATGAAAAATTTGCATGTTAAGGTCAATATTTTGATTTTAAAGGGCGTTTAATTGCTTAATAATTTGAATACATATATTTTTTAATCTTGTTTTTTTTTCCACATAAAATACACATAAAAGGCAAACAGTCCAAAAAAGAAAAAAAAACTCATTCATAAAAACTAAAAATAAAAATTTGTCGGTTAAAGCTTTTTCTGCATAAATTAAAAATAAAAATAAAAGATATTTTAATATAACGCACTCACGCAATATTTTCCTTTCGTAAATTTTTGTTTTGTTTTGTTTTTTTGTTTTTTATAAATACAAAAAACAAATGATTCATATTGATAGATATTGAATATTTTATGTTCATCATCGATCAAAATTCAAAACTAATCTATATATATTAGAAAAAAAGTATATAAATTGTATATATATTCATGCAAATGCGTATATGCGCGAAGTTTGAAAAAAATAAAAAATAAATTAAATAAAAAACTTTCACCTTTTGCAGAGTAACTAAATGAAAAAATAAGAAAATATAAGCAGATTTTAAGACAAAATTCAAGGCCATTATTATATTAATTATTATATATGAAACTAAGTATTTTAATTGCAAATAAAATATGTAATCTTTTAATTTTTTTTTTCTCTTTCTTTTTTTTAACACTTTTTTTTAAGTATAATTTTGTATCTATTATACATATTTATAAATATCATATTGAGAAAGTGTTAATCATAAAAGATTGCAACAATATTCAAGTTCGCATTGATTATCTAATTGATTCACCTTATATATGTACATATGTATATATGTATATCTTAAGCAAGTATTGTGATATCTGGATGAAGTTATACCCATTATAAAATTTAGATACATTTTTTTTTTATTTAACGATTTTAAGTAATATTGCGGTTAATAGATGCAATTTTTGAATGAATGCATTTACACTTGTGAAATATATTAGAGTGTAAATTATTTTCAGTTTTCTGAAGAATTTCATTTTTAATTTATAAAGTAAATAACAAATGAATATCTTAATAATATGCTTTATTAAAATTTCTAATTTTGAATGTACATATATGTATAAATATTAATTTTAAATTCTTATATTCTAAGTGGAATAATTAACAAATAATGTATTTTGATTTCCAGATTATACTTGATTAATATAGAAAACTAAAGAAATATAATATTCTATTTGAATTCTTTTAAACATATGAGAGTTTAAACGAGCTTTTAGGCACGTATATTCTTCCAGTTTTACGAAATTATCTTTCCACATTTTTTTTTAGGAGTATTTTGACATTTTTATTACATAACATTCTCAAATGTGATGATCATAAAATTAAAAATTCTTTTAGAAAAATGTTGAATATCATTAATTCTAAAATTAAAAGAAATTTGCGAATTTTGTAAATATGTATTAATCAAATTTTGAATTTAAACAAAAAAAAAAAAGGTTATAGTTTTTCCATTTATTTTAAAATATTTTTTTTGAATAATAAACAATAACTAACCTTGACATCATATAAATTTTTTTTTTGTCGTTTAAAGATTAGAAAACTGTTAAAACGATTACAACATAAATAAATTTTTATGAAAAGATACAAAAAAAAATTTATTGTTTAGAAAAATCAAAATGTTCGCAATATATTACAAAACTGCATCATTTCAATTCGAGGTTATTTTATAGGAGATTATTTTTTAAATCATTTTTGCTATTTAGAAAAATTGAGTTGAATTATTTGTTTTTTGTTTACTTATAGTTACCATTTTGTATTTTTTTTTTCTTTATTTTTGTTAAAGGCTTCAAAATTATTGGCCCCAATTTTGAAAGATATGATATGTGTAAATAACATACATTGAAATTATATTTTTATTGCAAAAATTGAAAATAAAGTAAAATATTGTTGCAAAAAATCTAATACAAACGAAAAATAATACATAAAAACTATACATAAACTATATAGGTACATAATATGTATGTATATGAAAGGGTTATAAATCGTAAAAGTTGTTTATTGAAAAGTATAAGTTAAATTAACGATTTTTTTTTATTACCACTTTTTTTTTTCTTTTAAAAGAGAAGGAATTTATGAAAGCATAAAAGAAAGGTTAATGTATTATGAAAATGAAATTGAATACCTGTATACATATATAAAAAATTTTTTTGATAAAAATTCAAATTATTTTTCATCGGTCAATTGATTAAACTTTTTTTTTTTTCACGAATAAATTTCTTATTCTTTGTGAATTCTTATATTTAAAACTAGATTTTGCAGGTGTAGGCATACATTTGTTTTTCTCGATTATAGACGCAATTTTTATATTTTGTGCGTGTTGTCACGTCTCTTATTATATAAAAGCCTTTTATTTTATTGAAAGGTAATGAACTGAACAGGATAAAAAATTAAGAATTTATGAGCAACACGAGGATTTATTTTTTTCAAAAATACTTTGTAGCCTATGATTGTTGTCTGCTGTTATTGTTTGTTTTTGTTCAAAGTGTTAAGGTATAAAATCATTAAAAGATTTATGTAATGGAATGAAAATTTTCACATTTTATTCAAAATATAAAATTTTATTTTCATCTTAGTTCAATTAGAGTATAAAGCAAGAAGACAAATAAAATGGAAAAGTTTGTCTTTAAAAGGTTTTTCATATAATCTATTGATGATGTAAACTATATCGCCCTAATATAATTTATTATTATTTAATCCTTGATTTTCCTAATGTAGAAAAAAAAATATATTAATAATAATATTTCATAATATTAAATTTAGATTATTTTTGGGAGTATTTGAAAAATTATTATACATACATATATGTAATACGTCACAATTAAGTCATCTCTTCAGAAAAACTAAAAAAGATGTAAAAAATTAAAACCCACACAAACTAAGATTACTTTAACCACACTCCATTTAAAGGGTTTTTTTTTTCTTTCATAGACTCTTAAATTTATTTTATTGATGTAATATTTTTTGCTTTTATTTGTGATTTCAAATACAAGTACCTATTGTAGGTGTAAATTGATGAATGAATTACAACATTTCATTAAATTTTGTTATTGAGTAACTATATTGAACAAAAAAAAAAGAAGAAAGAAAACAAAACGAATATATGTATATGTACATTTTTTTTGTTGTAGAAAAATTTCAAAATTTTCAAAGAAAAAAATAAAGAAAAACACTGTTTCATTGATTTTTTTAAAAACATTTTTTTTTATATATTTTATTAAAAATTATGAAAAATTTCATAAAGTATCTGAATTATTGTTTACATTATTAATTTTAACTTTTTTTTTTTTTATACCTATTCCTATTTTATTTTATTTTTATTTTTTTTTTTTGTTTTTGTTTTTTTTTTGTTTTACTTATTTTTTTACTATTTAAACATAAAAATAAAAAATTAAAATTAGTAAAATAAAATTTTAATTTATATTTTCACCTTTATAATATGTATTCTTTGTATAATTTTTGTATCTTAAAACTTGAATCAATTCATTCTATAGAATTAATTAGTATTATAATTAACAGGCTGTTTATTAAAACATTTTTTTGTTTGTTTTTTATTTTTGTAAGAATATTGTTAAAAGTATTTATGTACTAAAATACTAATATCTATTCTAATAGTTATTTTTTTAAATTTTTAAAAAAAAAAATTTTTTTTCTGAAGATACATATCGCATCTTGACGGCTTTCACCATTTATTTCTTTAATATTTAATACATATATATTTTTATTTTTATTTTATTAAAATTTAAGTTATATGTATGTATATGTATGTAAGGACACAAGAAAATATATGTATGTATTTATTTTGTTTTCTCATAACAATTTAAATTTTCATCAAATTCATTATCTTCTGGCATTGGTACTTCACTTAAATAATGACCAAATTCTGGATGACTACCATCGCCACATTTTTCAATTGTTCGTCTTATTAATTCTTTTGATGGTTCTTTTCTATCATATACCCAACCTACATGTGCTGCTGCATCAATAAACATTGTTGAAAGATTTACATAATAATTTCCAAATTCAGCTGCTTTATAATCCCATGGGAATACATGATGATAATTATGCCATCCTTCACCAAAAGCAACAAGTGATACAATTAAATTTTCTGCTGGATTGATTTTTCTGTATATAAAAAACAAAAAAACAAAAAAACAGAAAAATTAAATTTATTTCTATTGAATTTGTTAATTTAGTGTGGTTTAATGGCTTGGACTCCCACTGTAAATACCCTTTGATTTGTTTTTGATTTTTGTTAATAAATAATGAATGAAAATTTTTCGAAATACTTACCTATCATATGGTCTTGTTCCCCATAAATGTGCAGCACTATTTACAGACCATGTAGCATTTAAACAAAATACATATCTAAATACACATTGTGTTATGATTGCATTAAAATATGTATCACCCCATAATATTGGTGGAATAATAGGTAATATAAAACAGCATAAAGTTTTCATTAATACAAAATATTTTTGATGAAATTGTACAACTGGATCAGCTAAAACATCACTTAAATCCAATTGTCTACCACGTTTTATTACTTCTGGATGTTTATACATCATTAACCAACCGACATGTGAAAAAAAAAATCCACGATGTGAATTATGTGGATCAGCATCAGTTTCAGAAAATTTATGATGTACACGATGATCACGTACCCAATCATATAATGTGTTCTATTAAAAATTAATTCAAAAAAAAAAATATATATTATATATATCGAATTGAATTAAGAGAAACTATTAAAAATGAAAGATAAAAAGAAAAATTAATTAAAATCACCTGTCCAGCTAAAGAAAAGCATATAATTAAAATTGATCTTAAAAATGTGTTAGCTTTATAGGATCTATGTGTCCATAATCTATGAGCTCCAGCAGTTATTCCGAATCCTGCAAGACCGCTACAAAAAATTGCTGTGAAAAAAAAAATTAAAAAAAAAAAATAATATAAATAAATAAAATGAAATACAATTTTTTTTTACATCTACATATTTCTATCTTACATAATTTTTTTACATTAAAAGTAAAAGTAAAAGAATCTCTCGAATTTTTAAAAACCTGTCTTCAAATTTTTCGAATATTCAATCTTAATTGTTCTGTAATCAAAAATTTTACTACCTAATTGACTAAAACTGAAATTTATAAAAATTAATTGATCGATTTTCATTTAAACAAAAAAAAATTAAATTGAATATTATTCACAAGTTTACAATACTATTTGTTTTCTTAACAGTAAAATGCATTTTATTCGTACGTAATTTTATATATTCTAAGAATGTACAAATACTGAGCCCTTGAATTATTTAAAAAAAAAAAATATTCATGAACGACATACATACTTTATTCAAATTAAAAAATTAAAATAAAAATTGAAATAGGATCATGATTAAAAATAAATTATGAAATTTAAAAATTGAAAACAAAAAAAAACAAAAGCATATTTTTAATTATATAATTCGTTATTGAAAAAGTATCTATTAAAAAAAAAAATTAATTTAAATTAATTAAAATAAAAAAGTAAATTTTCATTTCTTTCCTGTTCTCACGATTGAATAACGTTTCTATTGAAAATTCAAAATAAAAAATTCATAAAGAAAAACAAAAAAAAAAAAAAAGAAATAAAAATAAAAGAAATAGTCATTTGTTTCGCAACATACATGTTTCTGTTATAAAATAAAATTAAATCAATGACACTATAAATCATTGCAAAATCTTAAAAATACACAACAAATATTGAATATTTGATTATTGGGCAATTTCTTTAACATTGATAAATTCATATGGAATTAAAAAAAAAAAATGATTTTCAGTTTATAAAGAAATGCAAAATGAAGTTATTTGAAAAATTTTTTAATTTTATGAAATTATTAAATTGATTTGTGATTTAGAATATTTGAAAAATTTGAAAAGAAAAAATGCTCAAAAATATGCTTAGATAGATAAAGAATTAAAGATAAACTACTACTAAAAAATTCTTTAAGAACTACAAAAATTAATCTGACATTTTTAGAAGAAAAAAAAAACATAATTTAAATAATTAAATTATAAAACTCGTCTAACAATGAACTCTTTGACCTCCTTTTATAACATTAAAAATCCAATTCTAATGGTCTTTCGGACTCTGGGGAATCACAAAAAGAATATGTATCTTTTTAAAAATGCATTCTTCAAATTTTAAAATGATGCCATAGCGATTCAATTTTCAATTCTTGAAGGACCCATTTTAATTAAGTTCATATTTGAGTTTATTTATCCCGATTGTGTACGTGCAAAAATCCATGATTCTAATTTTAGAAAATTATTATTTTATGCAAATTTTGAATTCTTATGAAACAAACAACTTTTTTTTCTTTCTTTTAATAGATTCATAGATACTCTTGAAAGATCGATTTTTTTTTTTAAAACTCAGTCAAGAGATGATTATGTTACAGAAGGGGAATTTCTTCAGTTTCTTTTTAAGTTTCTGGGAAATACTAATAGTTTGTAATTTATGTAACATTTCTAAATAATTTAATATTTCAAAATTATTTGCATAAATTTCGATCGTCAAAGATTCGGTAACTTAACAATTATATAATTTTATATTAAAAGCGAATATAATAATATACCTACAATCCTACATACATAATTAGTTAAGAATTTATAGTATCCATATAGAATGATCATATTTTATATATGAAGGTCAATTGAAGGTATTAAGATTTTTTTTTTTTAAATAGATTTTGGAAACCTTAAGATTTTGAAAATAGTTTTTTTTTGTTTTTTACATTTTTATTCTTTCAAGCATCATCACAATTTCTGATGGCTTAGTTTTGATTGAAAATCGTTCAAATTACAAATTTTCATTAATTTTAACAAAGAAAAAAAAAAAAAAGAATATTTTAAAATTGAAGAAGTGGTGTGGTACCATTTATTGAGTCATACTGAACTTTTGCTTACTTCTCATTTATATCCGAATGCATTAAAAATATCGATAATGAAAACTTCATTTTTCTTCTTTAAATTAAAATATTTAAATTTTAATAAAAAAATAAATTTAGTAAATTCGAAAATGTACATATATAGATTTTTTTAAAAAGAAAACATACATTAACTATATGAAATAAAGTTTAAATTATCAAATGATCGAAAAAAGATTTTAAAGAGAAATTTTCAATTTCAACGAAAAAACTAAATAAATATAATTAACATAAAAAAAAATTCAAATAAAATATTATTTTTAAAAAATAAAAAAAAACCTACCCCATATTGTTGTTTTTAAATTAAAATATTCCCATTTATATGTTAATCCAAAATAAATATATGCTAAATGTATTCCAGTTATTGCAATTACTTTATCCCATTTTAATGGTGCTTTAAATTGTATACCAAATACTTTATCACCTTTCCAATCATCATAAATTTTTTCATTTAAATTTGTTCTTTTTAATAATTTCTCCTCTTTAATAACATTATCAATATTATTATTATCATTTTTTATTATATAATCATTTTTTATACTATTATTATTATCACTACATACATTCAATTTTGATTTATCCATTATTATATAATTATTTTTTTTAATATCATTTGTATTATTATTTTGATCAGATTTTAAATAATCATCATCATTATTATTATCATTATTTAAATTTTTTTCATAATTATTATCACTTTTTATTATTAGTTTTTCATCACTACCAACATTTTTATTATTTTCAATTACTTTAGTTGTATTAACTAAATTCAATGTTGATAAATGACCCATTTTATCCTGTTTTTTTTTATTTTTTTTTTTGGATTTTGATATAATTTTTTTTAATTTTCCTGTTTTTGTAATTTAATAACACTTTCCTTATCAGAATAATCCAATCGTTTTATTAGATTTGATGATCTCTTTTTTGAAACTGTTTAAAAATTGATTGTCTTTCTTTTTTTTTTTTGTTTTAAAAAAACAAAATTTTTAAACGAGAGAAAAAAAAAAAAAACAAAAACTTTTTGTATCTTTATCTTTTTAAATCACAATTACTTTATTATAAAAATTTTTTTTTTTTTTTTCAAAAATATTTTTATTTAAAAAAAAAATACAATGAAAAGATTATTATTGAATAATTATATATTAGTTAGTGAATATTATTAGAGTTTGGTTGTTATACCTATTTGAGCCCAAAACCCATTAGACTTCACCATTTGGTTGCTTCGTTATGAATGATCTTCTCGTTGAATTTGAAGGTATCTAATACTGATTTACAGATATGAAAAAAGGTGTGTGTGTTGTAAGAAGGAAAAAAAAAAAAATATAGTAAAGAGAAAAATATGATCGTCACCTTTTTTTCAATACCTTCTTAGTTATTATAATGATTATTTTCTTTTTTATCTTATGAAAACCACTACAAAATTGTTTTTTTTTTTTTTTTGTTTCTTTCAAAAATTATTGATGAGTGTTAGTTTTTTTTTTTTTTTAACGATATTAACATAAACTACTTGAAGATTTTAGCAAAAATGACTGTTGAAGATGATAAAAAATCAAAGAAAGAAAATAATATAACAACAACAACAAAAAAACCAAAATTTACATTAAGAAAAAAAAAAGAAGAGAGAACTAAAAGAGGAAAAAAAAAAGTGTTTTGCTTTCACGTTTGCATAACATGAAAATTTTTCTTTAATATTTAAAAATGATTTTTTTTTTTTTTATTTGAAGAAGAAGAAAAAAAATTATTATATATGAATTTATTAGTTAAATTTTTAATTTTTAATTTATTCGTCTCACTTTTTTTTTGTATACGAAAAAAAAAAAATAAAATAAAATTAAATAAATTAAACACTTTTATTATTAACACTTAAAGATTCATTATATTTAAAAATTCGTATCGCATATAGGTATGCGTATTCCGTTCGTATCTATTATTATTTTATAGGTAATAATATTTGATTTAAGATATTCCATAGACGTATACGTAAACGATAAAATGATTATAAAATTTTTTTTTTTTGTGTAAGCTTTCCTTTTAGATAAAAATAAAAACTATACAACAACTATACTATTTTGTTTGATTAATCTATAACATCAATCAATGAATTTTTGATGCATACTGTATGTAAACTCTTTGATGACATTTGATTTTATAATATCCCCCTCTATTTTGACCTCATATGTAATTTACCTTTATACGTAGGCTTCTTATTGTGTATCGGATGTTTTTTTTTTTATTATTATTATTTTTTTTTTTTTTTTTCAAATGTTGTAGTTTTTCTTCTTCTCTACTAGTGTTTTATCACTAACCTATGACAATAATTATTGCATAGTATGTAGTTGGTTATTTTTGTTTTCTCCTCTGAGCATTAAATGTATTAAAAGAAATGTTATCAATCATAATCAAAATATATATTTTTTTTTTTTTGATTATTCATTAAAGTTTTAAGATTTTAATATAATTGAAATAAGATAGTGTCTGCCTACTCTTTTTATTAGTTGTTTTTTTTTTTATTTCAAAATAATTTAATTCTATTTTCCCTATAGATTAACCTGATTTTCAATTTTTCCTAAATTAGAATTTAAAAAAAAAAAAATTTTTATTGAATTAATTATCCTTGAAATTTAAATTTAATTTTTGTTAGTTCGAATATTTTAAAATGTTCCAAATAAAGTTAAAAAATACTCAACGGTCCTATATACAAGTTACAACTTATTGTTTTTTTTTATTATTCATATGACTTAATATTTCAAGAATATCTATGATTTATTTTTGTTTGATAGACAGAAAAAAAAGTATTACATATTCAATTTCAATTAAAATTTGTTTTTAAATTTACAGAATATTCTTTGTGAAACTTTGAAGGGTTCTTTTGTTTTTACATATCAAACTCTAGACAAAAACTTGTAATTATTTTTCTTTTAAATCATTGAAAGCTTGTTTTACTTACTTACATAATCCCTAAGTCTTGCTACAAAATTTAAAAAAATAAAATATTTCAATTTTAATAAATTCAATGAAGAAATGTTAAATAAATTTGGTAACAAAGATATTAAGGAAATTGTGAATGATATCTCTTTGATTAAAATATACACGGTAACTTTTCAAAGATTTTGTTCAATTAAAAAATAAAAAAATCTTCTATCATTATTTTAACAATAAATTTAATTTATTTTATTGTACGAAATAATAAAGATACCTATGTATGTATTTTTTTTTCTATTTTTCACTTTCAATTCATCGATTATACCCTTCATTCAATTATGTAATTAAATAAAATTGTCTTAGGTACTCAACATACTTATGAGTGTACCTATATATGTAGTATATGTGTGTATACAATGTAAATAGAAGTTCAATGTTTTTTCTAATTACTTATTCATGAAAAATAAAAAAAAAATACCTAAAGATAAAGTATCTACATTTTATATAATTACAAACACTTCATATTCATTTTAGGAAGAAATAATATTTTTCTTTTTTTCTTTTTTTTTTTAACAAAACATATATTTACAATTATTTATCATAAATACACATATGAATCATTTATAATATATTATATAGAAATAACTATGCATACACATAGAGGTACATATGATATACATAAATATAAATGATCAATTATATTCATAATGTAATAATTTTTGTTTTCTTTAGATAATAATAAGAAAAAAGCGAAACTTTTTCAAACAAAATTTATTTGCTTTTTTTTTTTTTTTTTCAATCTTCATAGGTATATGTATATTTCTATTTCTCATCTTACCTTTTTTTTTTTTTTTAATATTCTTGTTAAATGAAAAACAAATATTTCGTAAGAAAACCACTTGAAATAAGATCAGTATTTTAAAAGTTAAATAATTTTACGCGAATAAGGTCACATAATGTAAATTTTACAATATTGCGCGCATGTTGAGATTTGTATAATAAAAATTCATATAATAAAATGTACAAAAAGCACACGCACATATGTACATACATATGTACGCATATGTATGTAATGTACACAAAATGATTTTAAGTATAATTACACAAAAAAAAAAGTCCAGGTACATACAGATACATATTTGCAAAATGTAAATGATGTCTTAAATAATGAAAAGCAGTGAGAAAAATTAATTAAATATTAATTATTATTTTTTTTTTTCAATTAACCATATAACTATACGCAAGGAATTTGAATAAAAGGATTTTTACAATTTATGTACATATTTATGAAATTAAGTTTACAATAAATTATCTAATTATGGAAAACCACTTTAATTATTACACGTGGAGAAAATTTAAGTAAATTATTCAAGTACTATGAAGATTCAAAAAAAAAAAAAAAATTATTAAGATTTTTTGTATTTAAAAAAAAAATATCCATTCGAATAATATTGCCAGAACTGTTTCAAATGTAAATTTATTTATATAAGAGTTCACAATACATGAAATGTCCTTTAAATTGATATTTCCTCCTACATATTAAACTTTTAATACATATTTGAAAAATATAAGCAGAAACAACAACAAAAACGGTAAAAAAAAAAGCAAATGTAAACAAATTTTCAAATTATATTAACGTATTTCGTAACTCATGAAGTTTCACACTTAAAGAAAACTTACAAAATAATATTCAAAGTAATATTTGCACGATGCAATTTTTGTTGTTATATATTTTTTTAAATTTATTTTATTATATTAATTGCTGGTACAGCAATTTCAATATTATATATGTATGTAATTATTATTTTTTTCTTTTAAATTAAATTTATTTACTTAATGTTTGACACTATGTTGAAATTTTGCACTTATCATCTTCTTTTTGCTGTTTTTCTTATTTAATTGGGTTTTTTTTTTTTTTTTTTAAATATTCTATTTGTAAATTTAAATGAGAAAAGAAAAAGATAAAAGATATATTTAAATTTGTTTTTTTTTTTTCATGTTATAAAATTTATGAGTTCATTAATCTATTATTATGGTCTTATTTCCATTGAAATTGGTGGTTATTATGAAATTTTTTAATCAATGATTTGTTGTTGTTTTGTTTTTTTCTTTTATCTTGAAAATAGTGTTATTTTAATTTATTTTTTTTTTAAAGTTATATTATTTAAAACAAAGCCATTATATTATTATTTAAAAAATAATAAATCATAATTTAAAAATTAAAATAATATATGTATATAATGTATATACATTGTATACCTATTTTCGTTTAAAATAAAAATTATGTTTATTAATTAATTTTCACTTTTATAATTTTAGTTAAATTAATTTTAAAAAATTCATCACAAATATTTTTTTAAAGTAAAAACTAAAATAAAAAAAAAAAATTATTAATAAATAAATAAATCGGAAAAATATATATAAGTACAATCAATCTTACTTTAATGTTTTCTCGTTTTCAACTGTGAAAATTATTAAATTCAACGAATAATTTTTCATATTTATAGCAAATTTCCATTATAGTATACAGTTTTGCAATAGTCATCATATTAATCGAAATAATAATAATAATTCATTTAATATATTAACTTTTTAAATAAAAAAAAAACTTTATTAAATATATTAAATAGAAGAAGAGGAATATTTTTATTTCAACTGAAATCGATTCATAATTGATTTATATTACATTTTACCTGAATGCATTTAAAAAAATTCTTTTTTTTAAATAAAAAAAAAAAAAAAATATTATTAACCTAAAAAATTAAGAAATACATTTAAATTTGTTATGCATATGAACTTTAGCCCTAGCCCAAAAAAAAAAAAAAAAACTATACAGATGTAAAATATTGATGATGAATTTATTAATTTAAAATGTAATTAAATGTAATTAAAATTAAAATAATTATAGTAAAATGAATGTGGTATGAACTTCAGTTGAATTAAAATTCTTCAATAGCTTGACTTACAAAATTAAAATGTTTTTTTTTTTTTTTTAAATAAATGCAAAAACATATATAGAATTTTTTTTTCTTTCTTATTTTAGCTCTATTCATAATGGACCTAATCTAATTTAGAGCTTCAAACTGTCTCTAAGGTAAGTGCAAGAAAATAATGTACATAATTATTAAGAAGAAAATTTATAACATTGATTTTTTTTATCAAAGTTAAATTGCATTAGTGTTTGAGTAAATACTTTTAAAAAAGTAATTCAGAATTCGTAACCATCTTTGAAATTTTTCAACCAAATTGTCTTAATTTTTGTAAACATATACAAATCAAAAAGTTTTGAGTTTAATAACTGGACAATATTTTCGAATATTGCAGTTTTTAAATTTTGTCAACGTTTTCATGAAATCATATTTTACGAGTATAAAGAAATTTTCCTAGTTTGTCTGCAAAAAAAAAAAACATTCAAAGTGAAATATTTTTTTTTTTTAAAAAAAACGAACTTAAAATTTGAATCTTTTATTTTCGTTTTTTTTTTTTTAAGTTGCATGAAATTTTCTCGACGTATATGTACTTTTCTTATTTCTTATAACATAAATGGCCTAATTTTTCAAATTTTAAATACAATTCTTGTATAATTAGAAAATTTTCTTGTTTTTAATCTTTTTTAATATAGAGAATTTATTTTACAAATTCAGCTTTATTTGCAACGGACACAGTTTGATTTTAGAGTTTTTTTATTTTCTCTAATACATAATGTAGTTAATAAATTTTTTATTTTTTTCCTTACCCCAAACGATTGTCTAAAAATGTTATAAAAAAATTTTTTTTTTCACACCAACCTTCTAAAAACTATCTACTCTCAACATTAATTATTTAAGTATCTTTTTTTTTTTACATATAAATACTTTGTAGTATTATTGAAAGAAATTTTATGATTTAGAAACTTTATTTAAGTGTTTGACGACACTTAACCAGTGTTCTTGAAAAATTTATATAAATTTTTTTCAATTATTATTGAAATTATTAATTATTAGTAATTTTTATGACAGTTAAATTAAATATTTATAAACAAGTATATTCCACTACAATGAAAATTTATTGCGTACGTACGTATATTATACGAAATCAATAATTAAAAGTTTGTATAGAAACCACACTAATTAAATATTTTTTTTTTTTTCAAGAATTTGTGGTAAATATAATTAAAAAACAAATTATTTACTTTTTGTAAATTTGTGATAAAGGGAAAAAAATTATGCAATTAATAAAATTAATTAAAACATAAAAATTAATTAAACTCTTACGGATTGCAAATTATATAAAATGTAAAATTAAACACAATAATATAAATTTAATTTAAAGGTTGCTCGATTTTTGCATTAATTTACTCAGATAAGGGTTAAAGGAAAATTCCAAAATGATAAATAAAAAACTCCAAATATAATTCAAAATTATGAAATTATTTAATGATTAAATAAGAAAGACTCAATAGTTTTGTTTCTATTCAGAAAGTAAACATTTCAATAGTATGATGATCAATTTTATTTTAACTTGTAAATTGCTAATAATATTTAAACAATTCAGTATTCCGATGATATTCAAAATTAGGATAATTATTATTTTTCTTATTAATTTTTTTTTTTTTAAATAAATTTTACATGTATCTATTTTTATCTAAATAATAATCACTTGGAAGTTTTTCCATTACAACATTTGCAGCTTCATTAATACAATCAACAACTGGCCTATCAGAATTAACAGACATTGTTAGACCATTTTTAACAGCTTCTGATGTGATTGTACGTAAATCTGTTGCCCATCCTAATGCTGCAAAAACACGAATACATGCTGATGTGCAATCATCCCCTATAAAATATATTTTTAAAATGAAAAAGAAAAATTTTTTTTTAGATAAATAAATATCATAATTGACAAAATTTTTTTTTTTTTGTTTAAACTAAAAATTACCATAACTTCCAAATTCACCAGTTTGATAATCACATGGTAATAAATAATGATAGAAAGGCCAATAACTTTTTGTTACTAAAAATATCATATTCGAATCAGATGGTTTATGATTTTTATCTAATCCCCATATATAATGTGATGAATTAATTAACCAACATATATTTAAAACAATTAAATATCTTAATGAGAATACAACGAATACAGCTGCTGGTACTGTATCATTCCAATATTCTAATGGTGCATTAATTGGTAATAGAACACAGAAAATTAAATAAAGTAACCAATAAAATCTGGAAAATTTTCAAAAAAAAAAATAAAAAAAAAAAATTAAATTTCCAATTATAATTATATACATAAATAAATTTTAAAAAGACTTATTTTATACTTCTTTTGAAACATAACAACACCATCATTTTCTAAATCAGACATATCAATTTCTTGTAACATTTTCTCTTGTTTTTTACTGTAGCTTCTAATTTGAGCAAGTACTTGTGCAGATAGAAAATCTCTGTTACTATAAAATGGATCATCATTTGTTTTAAATGTTTTGTGATGCAGTCTATGTGCTCGTACCCAATAATAAATTGGACCCTGAAACAAAATTACATAATTATGAAATACTAAAAAATTTTCGTTAAAAATTTAATAAAAAAAAATTAGTTTTTTAATTTGGATTGTGTATTAGATAAAAATGGTTCGTTACTTCATTGTGGTAATTTTTCTAAAAAGCTATTTTTATTAATTTAATTCGTAAATCGTTGAAAAAAAAAAAGTAGTTTTTTGAATTAAAAATTTAACATTAAATATTTTGAATAATTATTTTGTATTTGTCGTAATTGTCGTAAAAAAAAAAATAGATTAATTTTATTTAAAAACGTTTTTATAATTTTTGTATGTATTTAAAATTCCTTTGCAAGTCATGCATATAGGTCATAACATTTGAACATATACGCAATGGTTATTTATTCCATTATTTTTGCATTAATGAAGTTAGTTTGTTATTGATTTAATCGCTCTATGATAATGTTAATTAAAATATAAATATTCAACTTTTCATTTTAATTTATTTCTATTTTATTTCTTACGAATGTATGTATACTAACCTGTCCAGCTAGAGTTTGGCACATCATTAGCAATATCCTAAGGAAAAGATTTGCTTTGTATGTACCATGTGCCCATAATCTATGTGCTCCTGCTGTTGCACCCATTATGCTCAATAAACTAATAAACAATGCTAAAGGATTTAAAATTCAAATTTATTTTTTAAAAAACAAGATAGCAAAAAAAAAAAAAAAAATGATTTCGTTTTTATTATACAATTTTAGCATACTTACTGAATATCACAGTTGTTAAAGATGTGTTTGTAAAAAGTATGACTAATCCATATAGTCCTAAAATATTTAAATGAATATAAAATAGTACAGATGGCCAACTAGCATCTCTTTTTTCATCTGGTGTTGTTGCAGGTGCTGGTTGTTCTTTAGGTGTTGTTTCAGAATTTTCTTCTACTTTTTCTGATGGTGACGACATTTTCTTTAAGAAAAATAAATTTATATATATGTAGGTATAAATAATTACAATAAATGGCTTCTTTTGGGGAAATGGAAATTATCTTTAGCTTATTGTGTTAATTTTTGGATCAATTTTGTTTAGAAGCTCCATTTAATTTTCATGAAAAATTTGATCTTGTAATATTTTCTAATTTCTGATAAATTCTTCTGTGTTGAAAAAAACAATAAAGAAATATTTAAAATTTTATAATATTTCAATATATTGAGTGTTTCAAATGCACGGCACGGCACGTCAAATCTTTTATTATTATTTGATAGAATTTACCAGATTAATAAAATTTTCTTGTAAAACATTTTATTTTTTATTTACTTTGTATTTTTCATTTATCAGCAAATTTTATTTTTACCTATAAATTCATAAAAAATCTTAAGAAATAAACATGATTCATAATTACATTTTGATTGAAATGAAAAAAAAAAAAAAATAAAATAAAATAAATAAGTGCTGATTAAAGAAATTACATTTTAATTTTCTGTTGTCTAAGCGATTTAATAAAGTGGTCATTAAAAAAAAAAAAACGTTTAAATTTCCTCATATGAAATACAATACATAAAAATGAATTTTATTTTAAATATTAATAATTTTATTTCAATTAAAATACCACATTTAAAATAAAATGATTATCTATATAATTTTATAATTGAAAAATATATACCTTTTAATTTTTCCTAAATATTCGATATCCAATGAAAATTGTAATATTTTTAAATTCAAATATCAAATTGCAATATAATTAACTATTTAAATAATTTGACTCAAAAATGAGCCTCACTTTAGAAAAAAAAAAAAATCAAAAAGTACAAAAAAAAAAAAATATCTTGTATCTTGAACAAAATTTAATGGTATGAAAAACCAAAAACTAATGATGAACCGTCACCGTTGACTTATCGTTGACGAGTAATTAAAATGAAATGACAATTTAATTTAGTAATACCTTAGCTAAAATTTTTAGAATATATTTTAAAAAGAAAATTAAATATAATAAAATTTGATTTTTATATTGTACTTTTATTTATTCATTAAAAATTTTTTTTTTTTAAATTTTTTATTTTTGTTGAATACAACATTCAGTTTATAAATGTATTTTTCTGACCATTGACCGATATGTTTGCCACAGTATGTACATATATGTATGTATCTTGAAACGAATAATGGTGACTTGAATGTTCTTTTTCTTTTCTTTTATTTTTTTTTTTTTACATTTTTTTTTTATTTTAATTTAAATTTCAACATTCCGATATTTAAGCTTTTCTTATTGTACGTTTTTTATGTAAATTTTATGTTTTAAAAATCATTATTTTGCAATTTTAATTAAATTGAAATTAAAAAATAAAAAATAAAAAAAAGATAATATGTACGTTCACGCAGTTTAATTTGTATTTGATAAGTTTTGTTTTTTTGTTTTTTTTTGTGTACAAATTAAATAAATTATGTCTCTTTGTATATTTGCATAACTGTTGCTTCTTTTCTAAATTTTATAAAATATAAAAAATAAAAAAAAATTGTATACGTAAAAATTATTCGTATGTATGTATGTAAAATAATGAACTACATATATAGTAATACATTAAAAAATGAGGAAAATTAATTAAATTGTAGGTAATTTGTGTCTACCGTAGATTTCGTAGATTTCGTGGGTAATAAAATTTTTAAAATTCTTAATACTTTTTCACTCACAATTTCTTTCCATTCTTTTTATTTATTTATTTTTATTTCTTTCAAGATAAATATTTTTTTTTTCAATAACATAATCTTTTATATTCTTTTTTTTTCATGAATATAAAAAAAAAATGGTCCTTATTTGTAGAAATTTTAAATTATTTTAAAGTTCAGCACTGGGTGTTTTACCTTATATATGTTAATTTTTCATTTATTTTTAACATTTTATTTGATATTATAACTTAGTTGATATAATTACAAAATGTTATTTTATTTACAGACATATGGTAGAAAATTACATTAAATTTATATTTTTAATTACATACTTAGTAATGAATTGTAAATATTTGAAAAACTATTTACATACATACATACATACATATAATTCAAAGTGACAAAAAATCAAACAAATACTGAATAATTGTCTATACTTGTTTCAATAATTTATTAAGAATGTTTTAAATTATTTAAGGATTGAATTTGTTTTGCAAAGTTTTCAAATATTACGCGATTATTAGAAAATATTTGATAAAATTCTTATCTTTATATTGATGAAATTGATTAACAATGAATAATAAAAAATATTTAAGTTTGAAATTTATGCAGCTAAATGAAAAATGTTTATTTTTACTTTGTAATTAAATTATTTTGAAAATTTTGTACAAAGTAATATGCAAATTTTTATGATATTTTGTATTTGAAAGATATTTAAATAATTTTAAATATCTTAAATATTTTTATTTTTAAGTCAATAATTCAAAAATTCTGTAAATCAATTTTCAAGAAAGTGATATTTTATTATAGTAAAAATTTAATTATCATTTTTTTTATGAATAATAAAGAGATACGAAATACATTTTATGCCTCAAAAATTTTATCAGAAATTGCAATATGTTTTTTAGTTCTGTTCGATAAAAACTTCTGAAATGGAAGCATGTATTTTTTTTTTTCATTTTTTATTTGTTTGGATTTCATTATGAGTTGAAACTGTTACATGTTTCCACCACTAAGCTTGTAGTATACTCCGGGTAGTATAAAGCTAGGATATTGTTTGTTTGTTTCCTTTTTATTTTTAAATTTTTTGATTTTTTTTATTTCAATTTCAATTTTACTTCATTTTTTAAAAAATAAAAATCATTTATATTTTTCATAACGTATATTATATTTCAACATCAATTTTTATTTTTATATATTTTTTTTTTATTGTTTTTATTTTTTGTCAAATTATACTGTATAAAAAATTAGTTACCATTTTTGTTTTCTCAATTCAATTATACATAATTATAAAATAATAAAAATAAACAAACCCTTAAAACATCTAAGTATTTCAACAATAAAAAAAAAAAATTTTAAGATTTTAATAAGTAACACGATTATACACAATTTTTTTTTGTGATTTTTCGTTGAAAAAAATTAAATTAATGTCTAAAACGAAATACCTACATATTTTTTTTTTTTTTTGTCTTCTATTTCTAAATTAGATAATTTAATTAATAGAAAATTAAAAATAAAATTTAAAAAAAAAAATTTTTTGTAATATTAATACAAATAATTAAAGTATCTTATAATTTTGTGATAATAATTTTAACATATATATATAAATTAATTCAATTTCGCATTGCTTCAAGTTCTGCTTCATCTTCTTTTGGTATATCTTTGTCACCATATCCCCATACTTGATCATTATGAGCGAATTCATCATTTAAAAAATGTGTACCATCACCACATTTTGCTGCTCTTCTTGCAATCATTGATGGTGATACTGCTTTTCCTAAAATGTAAAAAAAAAGAATTATTTTGTTTTAAGAAATTTCATGTCATATTTAAAAACAAAAAACAAAAAAAAATATTCATTTAAATTACGATCATATGCCCATCCAAATTTTGCAAATATATCAATAATTGCAGCTGTTATATTCAATTTGTAATCACCAAATTCACCAGTTTTATAATCCCATGGGAATACATGATGATAATTATGCCATCCTTCACCAAGTGCAGCTATTGCAACTGTTAAATTCTCTACTGGACTTATGTTTCTAAAATTTATAAAATCCAAAAAAAAGAATTTTAAAAAAATATTTACTATAATTTTTTTTTCTTTTTAACTTCATACTCACTTATCATATGGCTTTCGACCCCACATATGTGCAACACTATTCACAAAGAATGCAATATTTAATGTTATACAAAAGCGACAATTGAAATTAACCCAAAATGATTTCCATAAATTCTCATTCCAAAAATACCAAGGAACAGCAACAGGTAATCCAATTGCCAATAACGCAAATAAAGGTACATATAAAAATTTTTGCCACATAACAATTTTATCTTGTTCCAAATCTGACATATCAATTACTTTACGTTTTTCAATAACTTTTGGATGTGGTGTTAAAAATAACCAACCAACATGAGCAAAAAAGAAACCTCTTTTAGCATTATGAGGATCAGCATCTGTTTCTGAATATTTATGATGTATTCTATGATCTAATGCCCAAGTATATGCATCTCTCTAAAAGTAATTACAAAAAATAAAAAAAATAAAATAAAATAATTATTTCCTTTTTATTTTACAATTAGATCTAAAAAAAAATTGTTTAAATAAATTAATACCACTTTTTAATTACAAAAACATTTTAATTTCCTTTGCTCTCAATTTTTAGTTTTAATTAAGTTCTTTGAAATTTTTCATAGGAAAAAAGAAGGAAAAGCGAAAAAGCCTTTTTACCAACTTTTGTAAAATACAATTAAAATTTACCTAATTATTAAATGACATTTTTTTATGTCATACAGCTTTGAGATTACTTTTTATAACTGAAGTAAAAAAATAATTAAAAAATTTTAAAATTACAAACATTTTAAATTAAAATTGAAAATAAAATTATATTGTGTTTGTTATTAAAAGTGGTATATTAATTTAAATTATCTACGTAAGACAAAAAATTTTTTTAAAAGCTTATGAAACGAAATTTAAAATAGTTTATTGTGTAATTTAATTAATAAATAAAACTTCTGGATAATTTTTCAAAAGAAGAAAAAAAAAAAACAGTATGCATTTAATTTTCCATATTTTTTCATATGATTCATATTTAATATTTTAAATGATGACTAAACATACCTGACCGGCAATTGTAAATAAAAATATTAACAATAATCGTAGAGGTAATTTTGCTTTGTATGACTTATGTGACCATAAACGATGAGCACCAGCTGTTATTCCAAAGCCAGTTAAAAAGATTAGTACTAGAACTGAAAATAATAATAATAAAAAAATTAAATAAATTTTAATAAAAAATATAATTTTGTTATAAAAATAATATTGGTTTAATTTTTCTATTTTTTATATCAGATATGAGATGATAGTTTACCTAAAAGTCTCTTTGATGAAATCTAACAATTTTTTGTCGTATATTTTTAATGAAATCTAACAAATACGTCATTTTTGACTAAAAATAATTTAAATACTAAATAAAAGGAAAAAAGAATAGGGGGTATAATCGATCCTTGATAAAAGCCATCATACTTCTTTTGAAGTTTAACGCGTATTTGTCAAATTTTAATTTCATTTCGTCTGTTTCATGTTTCACAAAAAAAAAAAAAACACTTTATGATTTCAATTGAAAGTGAACACCTCTAGTTTTTATTTTATTTTTTTTATTATTATTTCATTTAATGTCAATTAACAGTACTTCAAGTAATACTCATTATATTTTTTAATTGTAAAAATAAAAATGTCCTTCGTGTTGTATGTACAAAATAAAAACTATAAATAAGTACGTCTGTTTATCGGAACTCTAAGGTACTTAGAAAAATTTTTATACAATAAATAAAATAAAGTAAGAATTACGTAATTTTATTTTATGTGTAATACATATGTATAATATCTTTTTTTGTTCTTTGAAATGTATAAAACGCAAAACTTAAATTTACCTGTAAAAAATAATCATAACACGTATTTTTTCAAGTAAATTTTTTGTTAATTTATATTTAAAGCAAAGTACTTTTTTTTTTATAGACGATTTAAAGAACTTTTTTGTCTTCGATAATGATCTTAATTGTTAAGTACAGAAAAAAAAAAAAGACGATAAACAAATTAATTTTGATTATAAAATTCACGCAACATTTCATTTACCTAGCTTATACATATTTTTTTATATTTTAATTGAGATCTAAGTTTATGTGCACTACGTAGAATTTTACATTATTATATTGAAAAATGACAACATTCACGTATTATACATTTTGTCATGCCATATGCATATATATTTTAGCTTTCAAGGGATTTGTAGTTACCAAGAAAACAGCAATTTTATTTATCATTTAAATAATGATATAAAAATTGATTTTTTTTTTAATGTCATACCTATCTAAATATTGAAAGTGAATTCATAGAACAAATTATAAAAATAACACACACACCCACCACCCTATTTTGAATAAACGTCGTAGAAAAGCAAAATAACATTCTGCGAGAGGGTGTTTCTTTACCTACATATGTCGTAAAATTTGGCTTGAAGAATTCCTAATAATAATTTTAATCAATAAAATTCAAAATATGTAATTTATTTTGATACTTTCAGTGATTCAAGTTTTTATAAAAAAAAGTAATAATCATATAAATTTTATTCTCTATTCTTTAATTTTTTTGTTCCAGAATGTATTTAAAAATTCAAACTGCCCGCCAATTTATCAGTAAGATAAACATTCGATGACGTAATTGAAACTCTTAAGTGCACGTAAACTTTTTTTTGTTTTTTTGTTTTTGCTATTGATTATCCATTTTTTTTTTTACCGGCTTAAAGCCAAAATATAAACATTCGAATACATTTGCATTCCATAAAAATCAAAGTGAAAAGCTAAATTTTATTTTTATATCAGTTATTATAAGTTCATTTGCACTCTCAGTTTAAATACACATGACTTTTTAATTCTCAACAAATATATTATATGTTTTTCGCTCCCCAATATTAAAATCATTTTTTAAACTAAAATTTTACTTTGTATATGTGAAAACTGATTTGAGTACATGTGTACGTAAATTGAGTGCACGTGAACTTGAATTACATAACACGAATACCAAGCAAAATAAACATATGAGATTGAAGAGATGTTTTCATTCATATTTTTCTACTTTTTATATATTTATTTTTTTTTTTTTTTGTGAATTTTATAACACACGAGAGTATCGGTACAGTGTGTATTTTGGATTATGATCAAAGGAATTCCAAAAATCGTATAAGGTATGATAGTAATTGTAGAGCAAACATATAATGATAAAAATTAAAAGAAAAAAGTTTCAGACAACTTTCTAAAGCCTAGGTTAACATTCTTGTTATCAATATATGAAACAAAAAATAATTGTATTCGACAACAATATAGTTGTATCTATATAATATTGTAGATTGAATGAATTGATCTTCATATTATCGGGGATTATAATTTTCAAATAATTCAGTTGTATTACAAACATTTTCATATATTATAATATACATCTTTTCTGTTTGATTTTCATGGAAAAAAAATAATAATGTTATTTTGAAACTGTAAGAATATTTTCATTAAACATAAAATTTTTTTCAAACTAGATTTAATTTGAAAATAGAAAAGTTATTTTGAAAATTTTCCATTCACTATAAAAGCAAGGATACTATAAAAATTCTCCTTTCACATCTGAAGAATTAAAATATTAGTACATGTCAGCAAAAAACTACTGCAACAAAAACACATCATCCTAAATGGGATAATACTATGTAATTTGAAATTCCCAATTTCGGTTCAAAAAGTTCTTCGTGCTTTTTGACAACAAAGTCAACCTTGGAACAAAATTTCCATTACAGAACGTTTTTATGTTCCGAGCTTTTTTGGAAGAAGCTTTTCAGACAAAACTGACATGCCACTGAATGTATACTTCAAAGTAGTGGAATCAAAGCAAAATAAAATGTTTAAAAAAATTTAATAATTCATCGGATTGAAAATACAAAAAATCTGTAAAAAAATAAATTCATTGAAATATCTTTCAACCAAAATTCTTATTTATAAAATAGAAATTTCTATTTTTCTGCGCTTCTACTATTAGCATTTATTACACAGCAAAAAGATTTTTATATTAAAGCACTTTTAAAAGGTAAAAATAAATAATTTTATATGAAAAAAAAAAAAAAAACAAAAGTAATGGCACATAGCTAATTATAAAAGTTCCATATGTAATGTTTGTTTAATTTGTTTTTTTTTTTTTTCTACAATATTAAAAAAAAATATTTTCACATTAGTTAATTGCTTTTTAAATAATTATACAGGTAAAACATCTACATACCTAAATGCATTTTGTTTTATTTATATAAAATTACTCAACAATAATATTTAAATGAAATGTGGGTGTTCTGTTTAATTTAAACGCATTACTTTTTAGAATTTATTTTTTTCTTATCAAGTTAATTTTGTTATGATTATCAACACCATAGCTATTTTTTATTTATTTATATTTTTTCTATTGATTTAAGTAAATTACAATAATAATAAAGCAGAGATTTAAAATTACATATATGTCGCCAACATTCATGTATGTACATTTTTTTTTTTGAAAATTAAATAAAGCTATAACGTAAGTAATAAATAAAATAAATTGAAATCATTTTATAAATACAACGTTACTGTATTCAGAAAAAAAAAAGGTTTGATAAACAATAAAAATATGATGGCTGTTTTTTTTTTCATTATTAATACAGGCAAAAATATTATTTCAAAAAAATGTATATAACATTCTCCATACTTATAAAAAAAAAAAATGAAAAAAAAAATCATAAATAAATTCTATCAGATAAACAAATAAAAAAAATTTTTTTTTCATATAATGGTTGTTCTAATTTAATAAAAGTTATTATTGTAAATAAGATATTTAAAAGATATAACTATATTTCAGTTGATTATTATATGTATATACTATACGTATAAGTACTCGTATTTAAAATAACTTTTTAATTAATAAAAAAATGTATATGTTAAAAAAAAAAAATACATATTTCAATTGTATGAGTATAGATGTAAGTTTTATTTATTTGTGCATTTTATTATACCAAGAAAAAATAATTTAAATCTACACAAATTTACACAAAAAGAAACTAAAAATCATGTGTTTGTTGTTTAATTTTTGCTTAGCAAACGTTTTAAATTTATTTCTGATAAAATTTTCTTAAAGGCACATATAGCTATGTACATACATATATGTATGTATTTTTTTCTTCAAATATTAAAATGAATAGATTCTTTTGTGTAATTTTATTTTTATCGATACATACATACATACTATATAGTATTGTTAATGTAACTATCAGACTACGTATTTCATGAAAATATTATTATGATTTTTTGGCTAAATCAAAAGCCGGGTGCAGCTTTCTTAGATAATTCAAGCTTTAATAATTCATAATTTTTAAATACTTCTAGTTTTAAAAAAATAATTAATCCTAACTTATTTATAAACTTAAAGATATTATTATCGAATTGAAATGTAAAAAAAAACAAAATTTTAAATGTATTTACGAGGTCTGACAGTTTATTATACAAACTATACGTAACATTATACTATGGAAATACAGTGGAACTATTACAAACGTGATTATAAATGTAATATAATTTTTTTTTTTTTAACTTTTATGTTCAATGAACATTTAAAATCAATTTCCTTGAACTATGAACTCGAAATGATGTACAATTTATTGTTAAATATGTACAATTTGTATGAATTGACTGAGAAATTGCATTATTAATATAAAAAGAAATTAAGGTGAAAATATACAATTCATGATATAATAAGAAAATATAGCATTTAACAATTAAGAAAAAAAAAAAAAAATTAACAGTAGCATAAAATGAAATTTTAAGATAGTTTTTTTCGATAAGAAATACTTTTTTAAATTTCATTCTAAAACGAAAAAAAAAAAATGTAAGAAAGCAAAGATTATATCAAAAAAAAAGTATCAGCCGCTTGATAACAAACCGATAATAATTTTTATTTTCAATAATTAATAAAATAAAAACAAAAATCACAAAATTGCACAAGATATCTTGTCTTTAAAAAGTAGAATTTTCAAAAAAAATTTAAAAAAAAAAAAAAATTTTTTTTTAAAAAAAAAAAAAGATTTTGACAGCAGAGATAAAAATAATGTGACACAACATTTTGAAACAGATAAGTGTATATTTAATTTAGTTCTACACATGTAAAGATTTGCTGACTCAAAATTTATACACGATGTGGTCAGATTTCATCGCTTAAAAAATGAGACTTCTAGAAATATCTAGAGAGACGTTCATATAAAAATAATATGTAACTGTTTTTTTCTCTACATATAAATTTAAAATTTTTAAAAAAATTAATTAATACTTACACCATATGATTGTTTGAAATTTAATGAAAAATAACAAAAATAATCCATAAATGAAACCACCATGTATAAAAATTTGAGCTATAAGATCTGGCCATCTAATTTGTGGTATGAATTCTTTTTGTTCATCATCATTTTCATTAATTTTTGTTGTTAAAAAATCTTCATTATTTAGATTTGTATGATTATTAGTATTTTTTATAAATTCTATATTATTTTTTTCGAATATTTCTTCTGGTGTTGATTTTGACATTTTATCATTTTTATTTTTTCGATTTATCGTATTTTCTGCTGATATTAGTGATACTTTTTCTGATGATGATGATGATGATGATGATGATTTTTCTGTTGTTGTGGGTGTTGTCAAACACATTTTTTTATTTGAAATTTCACTTTTTTTATTTGTTAAAATTGATTCTGATGTTGTTGTTATTGTTGCTGGAGGCATGGCATACTCAAATAAATCGACTTTCTAGTTATGTTTTGCTTTTAATTTTTTTTTTTTCAAAATCTGAAAAAGAAAATTTATGAATTAGAAAAAACATGGAAAAAAATTTTTTTAGTGCTTTAAAATTTATACAAATCAAGCTAAATAAAAGCGGGCCAGTGTTAAAACGG
Source organism: Bombylius discolor (assembly GCA_939192795.1). Lineage (NCBI taxonomy): Eukaryota > Metazoa > Arthropoda > Insecta > Diptera > Bombyliidae > Bombylius > Bombylius discolor. Next base: position 10,532,450 of record OW584241.1, on the reverse strand, counting down.
TTTAACCCAAAAATTGTTGAATTTTTATAATTAAGTTTGAAAACCTAGTTTTTTTTTCTTTAAATTCAAAATTTCAAAAACATTTAAAGTTTAAAGTTTTTGTCATTTGCAAAATAATGAAAATGCAAGCTATTTTTTGTATTCAAAATCGTTTTAATAAAATTTGTGGCTTATCTTCTATTTTTGAGTGCCTCAATTTTAAAGAAAAAAAGTAAATTCTTTTGAAAAAACATTCGAGTTTTGGTTTTACTTTCAACATATTGATTTTTATCATGACAAATGGATTGTTATCTTATTGATATGATCATAAGCCTTATATGATTTTTATGTGTCATGAAATGAATTGTATTAGTGATATGTAAATGTTTGCATGTAACATACACATTTATTTTATGTTTAACATGTTATAAATGTGATAAATTTGTATTTTCATTTTGAGATTATTAACAGACTAAAGCTGTTACGTTAATATTTTTGTATTCAGTGTAAAATTACAATAGATTGGTTTTTTAAGTTTTAAAGTAAAATTAAGTATCTTTTGAATCGTTTGTTCACAAGCCTAAAAAAGGCGTTATAACTAATGTGTAAAAATGATTTAGAAATTCAAATATTTACGTGGCGTAGATACAGTATATAGACTTTAATCGAAAATAAGTATTCTTATCAAAGAAAATAATTAATATGATAGTTTTTCAAATAATTAAAATATTTTATACAATGTTAACAGTAATAAAATCTTTTTTTTTCTTCTTTTTCATTTTTTTTTCCAAATAAATTGCATAGTTCTGAGAAAATATTCCTATTGAACTATGTTAACCCTATTAATTTCTTGATTTATTACATGATCATTTCAGTATGTTGTAAAATTTTTTTGTTTCCTCAATTTTAAGTATGATACATGGAAAAAAAAACTAATCTTACTTGTTCTTACAAGAGAATTCATTAAAAAAAAAATTTAAAAATAGATACAAACAGCTTGAGAGAGAGGTGATTTAATTGTGTAATACATTTGTATATCAAATAAAAACCATCTAAATGGCGTTATAATTTTTTATCTTTAATTTCGAATATAATATGGGTGACTACTGCTTTTTTTTTTTTTTGACTTTAGAGAATTGAATTTCATGAAAGAAGAATAAAAATTTTAATTCTAAACAAGAATGTGAGTTTTAACATGCTAATGTGACATATTTTTATTATATTTATTTTACGATTAAAAAAAAATATTATTCTATTGAATAACACGATAAAGTTATTATATTTCTGGTAATTTTTTTTTTTTATCAATTATTGTCAATATATAAATATCATATGACCATAGTTGTGAAATTTCTACCACTTTTTCAATAATTCCCTATCTCATTAACAAGTTCATAAGAAATTTGACAACAATTTTCTAAATTGTCATTAAAGCGTGTCATTTACCGTATAAAATCCTCAAATTTTTTAACTAGATATTTTTTGTTTGGAATTTTTAACATTGAAAATCATTCATTAAGTTCATCATTAAGTTGTCATTAAAATTTGTTTCTTTTTTCTAGACAATAGAATGGAATTAATTTTGTAACTTTAACTAAATATAATTTGAAGTTACGGTTATGATTTTTCAATTTATTTATTTTTTATTTAATAGGGCGTAATATAGACATAAAATATATACATACATAGGTACATACTCGTATATTCTAATAAAAAAAATTTTAATATTAAAAATTATGTCACTATAATTCACACACTTTATTTACTCAGCCACCATACTGTCTTAACAATAAAGTAACAAATATATCTTTCTAAGTATCTGAATAAATTGTTATTCTAGTGTTGCTTTTAATAATTAAACATTATGTTGTATGATGTTTGTTATACCACAAATACTAGAAAAAATCATTACATTTAATACATAATATAACTTAATATACATATGTATATGTATATGTACATACATATATGTATCTATATGAAAAGATACAATAAAATATGTATGTAGTATATTATTGTTAGTACATAATGTATCTCTTTTAGATTTTCTAAAGAAAAAAATTTTATTTATTCTATTAGAAAAAATATTGCTTGGATATAATATTTGAAGATAAATGCTACTACATAAAACACCAATAATAGTAGTTAATTACATAGTTAAAATTATACCTACAAATATTTTTTTCTTCAGAATTATGAAGGTTAAACCTGTTTTTTTTTTTATTTTTTTTATAATATGATGAAAAAATGTATAATGTATTATAATTTGTTGATTTGTAGGTTTGATTAGAATATTATACAAAATCACTAATTTAGTTTTCTACTTTAAAAAAACAAAAAAAATGAATCGACAAACATAAATTATAAGAATTATAGCCCTTTCTCTGAAAAATCTGATTATAAAAGAAATATTTAAAAAAAAACTTGTATTTTTTTTTATTATACTCGTATATGTATGTCATGCAACAAGAATATGTGTATATATACTATGAAGAACCAACAGGTATCCAATACCAAATAAAATTTATACTATATGTAATAGATAAAATGTTGTGAGATTAAAAAAAAAAAAACATACAAAACAGTCACAAAATGAAAACTTTACCACCTCATCACATAGTATTAACTTTCAATGGAAAATTATATTCAATGAATCTTATCAAAAAAAAAAATTTTTTTTTTTTCAAATATAAGTAGGACAAAAAAATATAAACGTTTTTTTTTTTAAATATTTATTTCCATAAAATTAAATCATAAAATTTCTACTGTTTCTAAATCAACATTTTGGAAAAAAAAATGACATCATACTACACTCAAAATGTGTACATATGTGTGTTTATTTTTTTTTACAATCAAATAAAATGCCTAATAAACAACAGAATATATTGGGCAAGAGCATTTGAAGAAAAAATAATTAACTTCCCAATGGGAAAAAAATAAATGAAAATTTTTTAAAATAGAAAAAAAATTATATTTAAAATAAAATTAATGCGTGGGAGATATATAGCATTGTTACTGTAACGTAATGCCATTTAATTCGATAATATATTATTTTCTCTAATGGCAATGACAGAACAAAAAAAAAAAAAAAACTTATTTGTTCAAATTTTTTCGAATAACGAATTACGAAAAAAAACATATATGTACATATTTTTAATTTAAACTTAAAAACTTAATCATGTGTTGATAACACATCACACACGATTCTTAAAATCATGTTCAGAATTTATAAAAAATTAAAATGCTCTTGTTTTTATTTTTTTTTTTTTATATGTATGTATTTATTAATTTTATTTAAAATGTTATTGACCGTTCGAAATTTGTGTTAATTAATTTCAAAATTGAAATTTCTTTTTCTTGATATTTCTGTTTTATTTGAAATTTATTAATTTTCAATGTAAGTAAAATTAACACAAATTACGTGTCATTTCATGGAATATACCAAAGTCTGTGTGTACATTAATTCATAATTATTTTTATTTTTAATTTAAATTTATTACACGTTCACAAAAAAAAAAAAATGACACCATTAATTATTATCTAACACTTTACAATAAAAATTTTGTTATTCAAAATATTAAGTGAAACTTAAGAGAAAGTTTAATATTGATCAAAAGGGTTATCTACATATTAAATTACTCACAATAATTTTAATTATTTTTATTTTACTAATTTATTTATTGATTTTGCAAAGAAAAATTTAAAAATAAAATAAACAAAAATTATTAAAATAATATCAGGGTTATTGTGTAAACACAGGTCCACAATTCTTTATGTTTAACACTTCGGAAGTATCTACATATATAACAAGAAATGAGAGAGGATTTAGCGAAACTTGATAGTGTGAATGGAGTGGTAAGGTGACTTTATTATAATAAAAAATTAATAATAAAAAAAAACATGAATAACGATGTATAAGAAAAACAATGTATTTACTATGAAAGGTATAGAAGATAATACGAGAGTAATATTATGTTGATGATGATGATGATGTGATTGTTATTCATATATGTTAACAACTTGTTGCAACAAACAATTTACCTATACTTGTCTTCAGCTAGCACGACCTGTATCTTTTTTTTTTCTACAGACAACAGTAATTTTTTTTTTTGTTGATAAAGTTTGTAATGCACTCTGAACTTCAACAATATTTTTTATTTTCTCTTTAATATTTTATAGAAAAAAAAAATTTTTTTTTTCAGATAAGATTAGTTTTTTTTTAATGTTCTTGTAATTTTTTTTGAAATAATCTTGAAAAAAATAAATTTCAAAAAACACTATAAAATCTAAGTTAATACGGTGGATTTATGAATACTCATTTGAATTTTAATAATTATTAAATAAAATTAATACATTTACTTTGACTGTAATACTTTAACGTCCGACTAACACTGGGAATACTCAATGACTGAGATATATAAAGTAAATTTTAGTTATATTTTTCTTTTTCTAGTTAGTATAGTATATTATTTGACTTTGACTGACTGGCTGACTGACTGACTGACTGAGTTGACTTACTGTGTAATCATAATACATATATATCTAAAATTTTATTTAGAAAAATCTACTAACAATAATAAACTCAATACAATTATACCATCAAACCAAGCCCAACGAATTAATAACAAAAAGTTCCTTTATTTATTTCAAAGTTAGTATAGATTCTTTTGATATATAAAAATGATATAAGGCATAAAAACATAATATTTGTATGTATTTAGTGGGTGGATGGGTGTGTGATTAAACATTTACGTACACATACATATGTATATGTACATATATATATTTTTTATGTATGTATGTCATCTAATGCACAACAATATGCTGTTTGTTATATATAGCAACATGTTGTGAGTTTTTCTTTGTGACTAATAAAAAAAAGCTTTCATTTCGACTAAAATCTCACTTATAATATTATTATTATTCTTTTCACAGGCTTTCTGACGCCTTAAAAATATTTTAAGTATATTAAAATGACAAAAATATATATGTATAAATGTTTACAAATTTGTGCGTAATTGTATATGTGTATATACATAATCTATATATGTGAATATCGGTGCTTGCTCTTTGAACTGGATTTATACTTATGAAAAAATAATAAATAAAGTCATTGTGTCTATTTCCAAAGTTATAGTAATTGGATCCTTATAAAGCAACAGGATTTTCATGAAATTTTCTATCACTTTTATTAGACTTCATTAGATTTAGAATTATTTTTGAAGGGTTTTCGTTCAAATTTATCAACAAAAATAATAGATAAAATAATAATGCCTTCAAATTTTTAGAAAAAAAAAAACAAAACAAAACTTTTAAACTGGACTGAAAATAAATTAATAAAAAATAAATTTTTTCTCTTTGACGACAACCATGTACGTTATTTTAATTTGAAACAAATTATTTCACCTTCAATGAATTTAATAGAATTTCAATTATTTACATGTAAAATTTAGAAAAAAAAGGACTTAATCGTATTTTCAATTGTTAGAATTGCGAATGTATAAACCTTTATAAAGGTCAAACTTGAAAAACAAAAAACTACTTTCAATTATACGAGTTCTTTTGAAAAAAAAAAAATAAAAAATAAAAAAATAACTTGTAACGGAAAGGTAAAATAATCCATCTATCAAAATATCGTTGAAATAACACTATTTCGATGGATGTTCATTCAATGTAAAATTTGTAGTTTGCTGGTGATGATTGCATGATTGACCTCTTTTTGTAATAGATGTGATATTTATACTATATAATCGTATATACGTAACTATATTTATGTTACAGTGTATTTCATTTTATTTTGTTATAAAGCATAATTTTGAACAACAAAAAAAATCTAATCGATTTTAATTTCATTTTATGTAATTCTAAAGGACATAGTACCTATGTCCCAGAAAATGAATATTGAACAAATTTTCATTAATTTTTCTTCCCTTTTACAAAATATCTAGATACTATACCATGAGTATATATGAAACTCAGCTAATGTGAACATGTAATTCTATTAAGTCCTAAAATGCAATTGCAAAATTAAATGAAATAAAATGTGATTGGCAGGAAAATAATATTTAGTTTTTTTTTTTTTTAAAAGCTTGTAAATAAATTGATTATTGATTTTTTTTAAATTCAACATACATACATATACATTTTTTTTAAATAAGTTTTTGATTGAAATATGACATCAATAGAATTTAATTTTTTTTAAATAAATATTTTATATTTTCAATTTTAAAGGATAAAATTAAAAAATTAATTTAAAATTTTATTAAATAATAAAAAGGACAAATTTTTTTACTTTGTTATTTATTTTTAAAGCAGGAACTACATTTTTAATTTATTCTTTTTGATTTATTATTTCAAAAAAACAAAAAACAAAATAATTAATCCATGTCCTATTTCTGATTAAACTTTGACCTTAAAAATATTTAAATTAAGTTTACTTTTAATATAGGAATTATTTATTAATTGAATCAAATTTTAATATTACCACGTTATACGTGTTTTAAAAAATGATCAAGTTTTAAAAGAAAACTCATTATCCTTTTATTACAGAATATTTTTTAAAATTAAAATTAATCTTAAGAATCGTTAGTAAAATGATCCTAAAGTTCTCTAAAAAAAAAAAAAAAAATGTTCTCAAATTACAAATTACATAATTTAATTTTCTTTTAAATTAATTTTCTATGATTAATATTCTTAAATAAAAAAATCAAACTTATGTACATATGTACATATACATAAATACATTTTTCATTTTTTCGTATTTTATTAAATTATGATAATTATTCACATTTAAATTCATGATAAATTCTGAAAAGCTTTCATTTCAATGTCATATCAAATTTAATTCAATTTAAAATATGTTCTTTCATAGAAATTACTTTTGAATATATGTTTAACATAAAATATTTCATTTAAATGAAAGTCTACAAGTTGTTTTATTTTGTTTCGTTGTTGTTGTTTTTTTTTTCTTGAATGTATACTGCGACTACGTTCTTAATAGTTTTTTTTTTTCTCAATTCAAAGTGATTAAACACTTTTTTTGAGAAAAAAAAAATCAGCATGTTGTAAAAAAAGGACATTATTAAACACTATCTATTATAGTACATAAAACAAATAGAAGGGGAGAAAAAAAATACATTTTTTTTTGTAGGGCGCCAAACAGTCGCCACAAGGAAAAAAAAAATTTTTTTTATATCACAAATGTTTTATCACTTTAATACTTCAATGTAAATAATCTCCTTCGGCCCAGTTTCTTATGATTTCATTATAATAATGCGGATTTCATCATATCATAAAAATGCGGGTGACAAAGTATAAGAATAAGAAATATAAATTGTTTTTTTTTTTTCTATCGTGCAAGACATACATACATACATATGTACATAAGGATAATGAATTTAAGTTTAGATTTAAAGTTTAAAAAAACACTACAATACTTCAAATGATTTGAGAAAATAAGTGACTAATAATAATATTCAATTTAATTAGGTTTTATAATTATGTATGATGTAAAAATATAAGGAAAAAGGATAATTAAAATGCAATATAAGAATATGAGTATAACATATTAAATATAAATAAATCGAACTTCTTTTTGATCCTTTTTTAAAGGTTAAAAAGCTTACACAAAAATTATCCTTATTATTTGATTATATATTTTGTGTTTTTATTTTTAAAATTTGTTGTTGTTAACTCATTAGCCTAATTACTCACTATCCTTTAACTAAATTCTTTTTTTAATAATTAATAATAATATGATGATGATATATATTTTTTTTTTTTTGAAAAAAGAGCTTACAAGGCAAATTATAATCACACATAAACGATGTAAAAGCTAAAGAGTTTAAATAAAGGAAAATATGAAATAATGATGTTTAATAAAAGTAATTATATAAGGGTAACACTAACACATGCATAGTACAAATAAATTTGCGTTTTTGTATTTATGTGTTCTTATATAGTTTATCTAATATGCATTAATAAAAAATTAATTAATTATTCATTCCTTCGCACGTTTTTTTTTTCTTTTTCATATACATATATGTATGTATCTATTGTATTATATCTTATATCTAACACTATAACACTAGGACATTGAACTACTATTAATGGGTGCGTGATAGTCTATAATTGATAAATTTATAACAGATAATAGAGAATACCTAAAATGTTATGAAACTGAAAAAGTCAATATTAATTAACTCGTTCATTTTGAATAAAATAAAATGAAAAAAAAAAAGAAAAAAAAAATAGAAAGAACAAAAGTTATTGATATCGGATTTAATAAGAGTGAAAGTGAAGTGAAATGTAATTAAATTCATTAAACGTAATTTTAATTATTGAATTATATTACAATTTTTTTTCTTTTTCGTTATCTTATTATTGGATTTCATTATTTATTTTTTTATTTAAATTTTATTTTAGTAAATTTCTTTAGAAAATATTATTTTTATGATTTATTTAAAAAATAATATTTAAACATTTCATTGTTAAACTAATATTTACTCTTATGTTTTACTGTATAACGTGACACATAATTAAAGGCACAGGTGTTCATATAATAAATTGAGTACCCCTTGATAATTTTTGTAAACACCTGAATTCTTATCAATTTTTTTTTATCTATAAGAAAGTAAAAAAACCAAAAAAAAAAAAAACATTTTTAAAAATAATTAGACAAATTTTATTTTTGAAAATGAATCACACTATTTCACACCAAATTTACTTTTTCTCAATAGGTAATTCTTGTAACTTCAATTAAAAATTATTAAAAAAACAAACAAACAAAAGAATACTGTAACACCACCAATATTTCAACATTCTCATGTATGTATGTTTTCAAAATGCAAGTTTATTGAAAATCACCCTGTGAAGAAAATAAAAGCTTTAAATGGAAAATAACTCTAATAAAACTTAAAAGCTCGTTATAACAAAATGGGGGATATTTTCTTTGGTTTTTCGAAAAGTGGAGACATTACGTTTTAAAGCTTTTTTTTTTCTCATATAAAAAAAGCACATAATGAAAATGTTCAATATTTACACTTTTAAATTTAAATTTTGTTTTTTCCGCTAGAGTGTGCTACTTGCAATAACATTTTTAAAATATTTTAAAATGAACATATCAAATTAATACTGTAACTTTAATTTCGAGATTTTTGAGAATTAATTAAGAAAAAATCAGAACAACATTTTAACAAAGTTTCAATTCAATCTTTTCAAATTTTCTAGTATTCAAAACACTTGCAAAATTGTACAAAATATCTTCAAAATACTTATATATACAGAATACATTTATTTTTAAATCATCATTAATCATATATTTCTTGCATAAAATCTTTTTTTTTACTAAAATTTATCTTTTAAAATATCTGTAGATGGTAGGTACTCATATATGTACGTGCTTGAAAGTGTTAACTTTTTTAAGGGTTTAAATGCGTTTTTTTTTTAACATTTTGAGGTTAAATCATAAATCACAGTCGAAAGGATTTTTTAAGTGGTAGCAATATGAGGTACAACTCATACGTACATATGTGGTATTTTGTGCACTTGTAAATACTAAAACTTGTAGATCTCCTACTTGTCAGAGATTTTTGGTAGTTTTTCATTCATGCCAGTCAATTTCTTATGTCATCTTATATTTCTTTATACATACTTGATGTTTATGAATTTTTCATCATTATAAGTAATGTGTTATATGACTTTTTATTTTATTATTAAAAAAGAAAAAATCAAATCGCTTACATATGTGATAACGATGCACTATAAATGTAATATGAAAAAAGTATGTGATGGGATAAGGTCCCTTTTTTTACTATAACTAAAAAGTTTTCTCAAAGAACATATACATGATTTGAAATTGACTTAAAAAGTGTGTAAATAAAGTTTTTTTTTTTCTGATTCTTCTTCTTCTTTGAAAAAATATTACATAATAAGAAAGTGTAAAGTATTTTAAAATCATCATTTTTCATATCCTTGTCATTTTGTCAAGTTGATTCTCACCGTTAAATTATTCTACAGAAGATATAAGATAAAGTATATAGTAGATACATTGAATGAATATCTGCAATGCTTGGTGCGTTTATTTTTACAGAAAATAACAAAAAAAACACAAGACGAAAGGTAAAGGATAAAGTTGATGAGAATGATGATTTAACGGTACCTACCTTGTTAATGAAATATGTGAGGATATTATAAATATACATACATATATATAAGTTTGGTACAAAAGAAGGGTGACAATTTTCTTTAAACATTTTATTTTTCATTTTTTAAATTCTCGTTAGTTAAAATCGTTTTTCAAGGTTGAAAAAATGAATTTTTTAGAATGCTAAAGATGTATTAACGTCCTATTTGGTTTGTAAGGATATACATATGTATGTTGTTTCTATGAACCTTTGTTAATGGGTTTCGAGGACTTATAGAAAAAGGTGTATATTTTCAAAAAAAAAAAAAAAAGTACTTTTAATTCTGAACAAGTTTACAAAGCAGGTTTTTCTTTTTCATTAATTGTGTTTTTTCTTTCTTCGTTAAGCACAACAAGTTAAGTCATAGAATTGAAAATTTTTCAAGTGAATATTCATGTATGTGAACTTAATGGAAATTCTTCTTTTTTTTTTTATTTTCAAGTGAATAAATTAATTTTTTGAACTCATGTGGAAAAAATAAACATAAATATACATACATAAATGCAACATTATTTATTAAATTTTAATTTGTAATGTGTAAAATGTTAAATTAATTTCCTTAAAGTGAAAAAAATAAAAAAAAAATACAAACAAACTGGAGAATAAAAAAAATAACAAGTGAAAAATGTCTTCTAAATGAAGTTATCACAAAAAATTGAAATATCATCATTATCATAAAATTTTATTATATCTTGATGACTCCACAAAATATTGTGAGAAAAAAAAAATTATAATCAGATAGTTTTCTTGTTTTTTTGTCTCGTTTCTAGTAGTAAAAAAAAAAAAAGTAATAATCGACGAACATGCAAAATGTTCAAGGATTTCTCAAACAATTGAAAAAATTGAATAAATTCCAAAATAAATAATCAAATGAAACGAACAAAAAACTAAAGGAAAGAAAAAGTTTAGGGTGAAAAGGTGGGTGACAAGTACCATTTACAACAACAGTTTCAAATTGAGAATAAGTGATAATATGAAATTGCAACAATTCATCCCTTATACACGAATGATTACATCATTTTTAAAAAAGAAAATATATGTACAATGTAAGAAAAAATAAGTAAATTCTCATTGAACCCCATATTTATTGAAAATATATACACAATTTATATATAAACATATCATATAAAGAAAGAAAAAAAAAAAAATGTAATATAATACTGGAAAATGTGCCAATTTAGCGCAATCAGTTTGCTGTCATCATATTCATATGGTGAAAATGAGAATATTTTATTCTTTTTTTTTTTTATTTCTTGAAGATATTTACTTTTCATTCCTTATAATACACAACATATGTTACATTTTCTACATCAAATTACCAAAAGCAAGACAGAAAAAAAACACAGTACTGTCGAAATAAAGAAAAAAAAAAATAAAATAAAATAATAATATGTATATAGAATGCGTTTTATTATCTTTATTCCTTTTTTCAACTTGTAGCGCTTTTATATGTCATTCAACAACTTTTAGAATATAATAATAAGTAAACATATGACAAAAAAAAAATCTTCAATAAACACTTCTTAAGGCAATAATAAAACAAGTTGCTAATAATAAATGCTTTGTTAGTTATTTTTATGAATATCATTTTAATGAATATGATTTTTTTTTCTTTCCTCTTTTATAAGAGATACTTCAAAAGAAAAAAAAAATAATCATTAAAGAGTATATCTTTTGATGATTAGACATTTTTATTTTTAGATAATAGATTATTTGATTAATGGTCATCATTGTAAACATTATATATTTTATTTTACTTAATTTGAATTTTTTTTCTTCTTCTTCTATTTTTTTTTTCCTTTGTCAATGAATTAAGTCTTCATTTTTAATATATTAAGCTTTTTGTTCCTCCTTTTTCCGTTGTACATTGTTTACAATTTAATCACATTTTAATGACCATCTAATATAAATTGTTGAAAAAAAAAAATATCTTTCAAAATAATCTAATAAATAAAAAATATAAATCTTTACACTGATACGTGTTTTTTTTTTTTTTTTTGGTTTTTTTGCTAAGAAAAAAATATTATTTTTATTTTAAATATTAAATTCAAAGGTGTGTATCACTTTTTTTTTAAAATATTTTTTCTTATATTTTTATCCTTTGTCTAGACGGTTAAGGCCCTGTCAACAATATCTATAAAATGGTTTATAAAATGGATATAAAATGTTTTGTGTAAACAAGAAAACCAAAAAAAAAAAAAAAAATCGTATTAACATACTCAAAAGATATATAATGTTTTGTATGTACGTACAAAAATGCATCAAATATTTATTTTATTAAATTGTTTAAAAAAGACCATGTCTTTATGTATAGGTTTCACACAACAACAAAATATATGTGTCTGAGATTGATGTAACTAAAAGGATATTTTTATTTATTTTTAGTAGAAAAAGGATTTTATATAATTTGAAAATCAAAAATCATAAAATAATATACAAACATTTTCAAAATATTTTTTAACAATGTCACCATCTTAAAACTCATTGAAATTGTTTTTTTTTTCAGATATCAATAATGTGTTCTAGTATATAAAAGATATTTGATAATTGTCCAATATCCTTTAGAAGGCAATGTTCAAAATGAAAAAGAGTAAATAAATTTCAACAAAAATTCATATATTTTTCATATTTCGATTTTTATGTAGCTTCGCTGTTCTTTAGAAATTCCACAATTCAATTCGATCCTTTTTATAATAAGTTTTATATTCTAAAGTCATTACTCTCTATATTTTATGGTCTTTAGCAATTTCTTTTTTTTTTTTAAATCAGCTTATCCCTAGACCTTTTGTTTTCTTTGCACTAATCCTTTTTAGGGTCCACATTTAATTGAAGATTTTAGTTTTTTAAAATTGCTACAAAATATTAAATGATTCGAAATAGAATAGAAAAATTCATTCAGGCATTTTATTAAAAAAAAAAACAATTTTCTAAAAACAAAAAAACTTTTATACAATTCAAAATTCCTTAAACATTCAAAAAGTTGAAATAAAACATGAAAATAAAAAAAAAAACTTTATTAAAGTTTGTTAACTGAATCAAGATTATATTCATAATTTATTTAAATTCGTTTTCATAATTTTAAAAATCTCTTTAACATTTTATGATATAATATATGTATCTACAACAACAAAAAATTAAAAATTTTCCAAATATTCTTTCTACTTGTTCAAATTACATTATGGCTAGTGCACAATAAGCATATATTCTGAATAATGTATCCCATTATTGCATAATGTTCTATTATAAAAATATCTATATGTCTAAATGTATACATTGTTATGTTTTCAAACTAAAAAAAAAAAAAGAATAAAAAAATTGAAAAAAAAGGACTATGATGTCTATGTTTGCAAAATGTATCCTTCTCTCGTGTACACACATTTTCGTCGACAAACAAAATTTTCAATAGCTTTTCTAGTACTTCCTGCAAAATCAAACCACTCAAAATGCTTACGTTTTATATAATAATATACTGGCATATATGTATGTAGGTACACATGCAAATATATGAACATACATATATGTACGTATGTATATAAAATATAGCTCTGCAACCCTTATGGACTATATAGACTATTTATAAACAGAATAATCTTTACACCGCATCCCAACCTTTCTGTGTGCAATTTTTTTTTTTGTTTTTTTTTTCATTTCTTATTATCTGCATTTGCAAATTTAATATATGTGAGCTTTAAACCAATTTTGTGATTGCAATAAGCCACTACAGCTAGTACTACAATAATCAATATTTTCCGGTAGTGGTAAAAGTGTTGCTTCCTCAAAAAAGTAGAGAAAAAAAAAATGTGCATAATCATTATTGACTAAAAAAAGAGAAGAAAAAAGGATATGATACAGAAATGTCATTATCTGCTTAACTCTACGATACTATATACATATTTATAATATATGTATGTACATCGTAAATGTGTAGTTGTAGACTAAAATTAGCAATAAAGTTTTTTCTTTACAAAATACAATACTGTCTGCCCAGCCCAACAATGTTCAGGAATAAAATTTTATACATACTCTATATTATAAACAACCCAATCACTAATACTATATTAAAATTATTTCTGTATGTTCCTGTACAGAAAATGCAAGGAAATGATATTTGCCTTGAAAATACGGAACTAGCTGTATGCGTACAATATGAAAATGAAAATTTTGTTTGTACAATACTTAGTCGTATAATTTTAATATAAATGTATAGGTATATATGTACATGTATATACATGCATAGTTAGGATGTGTATGCAATTCACAATTGAAAAAACAATAATGCAACTATTTTCAAAGTTGAGCGCATGATATAATAGTGATGGTAATGGTAAAATGCATCATGTGACCATGACTGAAATTGTATAGAGAGTGTTATGAATGTTTATGTTAAATATATATTTTTATTCTGTTTACACACAAATCAAACTTAACCTAACAACCCATCAACCATTCAACCACCCATCCACCTAGACCCTAAACTTGAAATGAAATGAAAGTAAAATTTTCCCATATATAAATATGAGTATTTATCAGAATGTTAGCATTTAAAGGTCGAGAAATTTCCTAGTTGAAGGTTGAATCAGTATATAAAAGTGGGTGGATGGGTGATTTGTTATGTGATAGTAGGTATATATTATAGTTGGTAAAATACCGAACAAGGCCGAAGTACATTTTCATTGTATTTATGCACTTTTAATATATATTTTTATTTTAGATTTTTAAATGTATTTGTGATAGTAGTTTAATAAAGAAAGTTTTCTTTATAGAATGCACATACATATATGCATATGTATGTATATTACATTAGTTTAAAAAATGCATTCTAGTATTTCTTTGAAGCATTTAGAATGGAATTTATTCTTTTACTTTTACATTTTACGTTTATTTAAAATCATGGAAAATTATTTAATTTATTGTAATTCAATATACTTAGGTACATATTTGAATTTTTATAGAAAATGGAATGCACAGTAAATACAATAAATTTTCTTCTTTGTACAAAAGTTTAAAATTTCTTCAATGTTAACTAAAAAAGAATTTTAATTAAAAAATACAAAGCTCATTTTACATATTATTTTTTCTATACAAATTAAACACTTTAAAATTTTTAAAGTTTTGTCTTTTTCTTTTTTTTGTTTTCTGTTTCACTTAATACCTAATAAAAACGATTAATTTTAAATCTTCAACTTATATTTCTTAGAAACACATATATACATATATGTATATAGAATGTGTTTTGTTATTTCACATGTGATAAATTTTGTGTGTATAATGTTCTTCTGTTCAACTTATTTTTATATTTCTTAAATAAAAGTTTTAAAGTAAAAGTAAATCAGATAAAAAAAAAACACAACAAAACAACAAAAAATAATAAAAACATAAATTCTAAAGTTATCTTTTACGATGATTTTGTTATACTAAAATAGTCTTAAGGTTAAAAAGTTGAAAATTATATACATACTCGTATAATGTTTTTTCACTTTCATTTTAAACATTACTCGTATAATAAACTTCTTACAATAATTTTTAATCTCTTTTATATTATTTAAAACTTTTTCCTACTTTAACATTTATTTCTTTTTTGCTTATAGGTGTCTTTTTTTTTTTTTTTTTTCATTTTTTACATGTTATACATATAAATTTTAAGTAATAAAATTTAAAAGCACATGTGTTACATATATCCTTTCCGCATCGCGAATTAAATACTATCAACCATATACCAACCACACAAAGGACTAATTATTTATATGAGGTATATCGTTTTTATAGAATTTTCTCAAGGGAAATATCTACAATTAAAATACAAATATAAAATATATGTATGTATGTAATATAATTTTTTCTTCATATAAGAAGGAAGACAAAAATGTAAAAATATATATACAACGTATGTGATATACACATATGAAATTGTATATGTATAAGACAACACATATGAAGTGAACATATTTGTCTTTTTCTTAATTTTATAGATCAACTTCGCGTTATTTATTACTGTAATGAACTTAAATTATTGCATATACATTGACTCATGACTCTTTATAATTTCTTTATTCATACATTTTTATCTACACATACAGTTTATTATACTTTTTTTTTTACAATTTAACGGTTATTAATGACTTCTATTTTTCCAATTAATGCAATGAATTATGTTAAATTTATGTAAAGCACACCAATATACAGTGCAGATCTATAAATAATGTTGATTTGAATTTTTTTTTTTTTAGAAAAAAAGATATAAAAATATTCTAATATGTGTATTATCCTTTTTTATCAAATTTGTTGATATACATATGTATCTAAGCTTTAGCATTTTATATTTTATTCAAACTTTTTTTCTTATAAATTATTTTCATATTCACAAATAGCGATAAAATAATATCTATTAAATATCTTTTTTATTTATTTTTTTGTAAATATTTATTACTTATGAATTTTTCGGTAAATTTTTTCAAAATATCCAAAATTTAAATTAAATTTAAAATTAATATAAAATAAAAAATTTAAAAAATTCACCCCTTTAAATAAAAAATAAAATCAACACCAGATATTTCACATAAAATATATTTTTTTTTTGTCGAGATAATTCTGCAATGTATACAATTGCAATTTATGTTCTACAAAGAAATAAAATGAAAAAAAAAATTTTATAAAAACATTCCTTCATTTAAATGTGAAACATTAATTTTTATTCAAAAAAAAAAAAAAAAGGGTTATAAATGAAAAACTTTCGCGTACATACTTATAAATATCATCATAAAAATTACATATGTTATAACATATCCGCATAAAGGGTTAAATCTGTATTTTTGTTGTTGTTGTTGTATTGAATGTATTCTATTAAACTACAAAACACTGCATGTTTCTCGTATATTATGTGACATCTGCCCACTTTTACTGTTTTATTTATTTTTTTCTTCTTTTTGTATTATGAAACAATGTTTCGTAGTAAAATCATTGAAATCATATTAAAAACGAATGATTGTATATATACATATATGTTGTTCATATACGCCTACCACCGTCAGAGTTGATATGTAGATAATACTTAACATCACCCTTTTTTTGATCAGCAGAAAAAAAAATATACATACTCGTATATAATGACTTTTACTCCACCATCTACATCATCATCATCATCATCATCATCTTCTACAACAGAGAATAACATTCCGTAAAACAGCAGGATATAAGACATACGTAATGTTAAAATGTTATAAGTTGAAAACCCTATCACCATATCTAATCGTATATATCATGAAAATGATAGAAATCATCAAATAGATCACATATGAAAAATATAACGAACATTAGTTTGTTAAATTAACAAAAAAAA
Source organism: Bombylius discolor (assembly GCA_939192795.1). Lineage (NCBI taxonomy): Eukaryota > Metazoa > Arthropoda > Insecta > Diptera > Bombyliidae > Bombylius > Bombylius discolor. The sequence goes on along the minus strand of OW584241.1, from coordinate 10,514,951 downwards.
AAGTTTAAAAAAAAGGATATATCAATTGTACGTACTTTAATTGAGATAACTATTAATCATATACCGTTTATGCAAGCAAAAAAATTTTCTTTTACGTCAATCAATAAAAAGTAAGACGATTTATTTCATACTAAATGATTCTTATGTAATTTAAATGATAAAAGATTTTATTTAAAAAAAACTAAAAGAGAGGAAAAAAAAGAGAAGAAAAATCATATAATGAGGTTCTTATACATCCACATAAAAGGAATTTATATAAAATTCAAAAAACGATAATGAAATTACTTTTAAGTTGAATCATGTTTCCTTTTATACGTATGTACATATACTCATACATATATGTAGATAGACGCTTTTGAAACCCGTTGTATTTGAAAAACATCCAATTATGTATATGAGTTTAAAAAAAGAAGCAAATAAAGTGCGAATAAGAAATTAGATCTAATATTAAGAAATTGATTATACCTTCAAGGATATAAGAATGTATGTGATTATCGAATATATTTATACGTACACAAAAAAAAAAGTTTATTTCCAATTTTAAAATAGAAAATTAAAATCATAAAATATACATAATATGTATATGTACGAGTAGTATATAAGTTTTCAAAGTATATTAATTATTCGTGTTTTAATTAGAAAGGTACATATTAACGAATTTTTCCACATATGCAAACACCTTTTTATTCCATTAAAACGTATTATTTACTTCTGTTATATTGAAAATTTAAAAGAAGAAAAAAAATAATAATAAGGGAATATTTCACCCTTTTACCAAATAATATAAGTCAGCCTAAAGCATTCAGTAGGTACACAATGAAATTCTCTAAAGAATTTGTGTGTGATATGCAAATTTTCTATAAAATATAATTTAGAATGAAACAGTTTTTCCGTAAAAAAAAAAAAAAACTAAGAAAAGTAAGAAAAGTAAGAAAATAAAAGAAAATAAAAAGTAAATGTAGAAGAAATGAAAATTTTCTTCTTCATCTTTTCTTATTGTATTTCATTATTAAAAAGATGTGGAAAATATACTTAGTATATAAAATCAATTAATTATGTGCAAATATTTCAAAATAGGAAAAGAACAGAATACAAAAAAAAAACATTAAGAAAAGTAAAAAAAAAAAAAAGAAAAACAATGTGAAAAACTATCAGTAAAGTTTTCAATTTTATATGAAAATGTTTTATTTATTAAAATGATGATGTCTGTATAAACACATGTATAAATGTATATGTATGTATTTATGTTACTATTGTATTATAAGAACTTAAAACTTTGTATATTCAAAGGAAAACATTAAAATCATATAAATTTTTCATTAATGATATTAGTTTTATGTGTTTGTATAATAAATGGTATTTTATGAAAATTTAAAAAGGATTTTCTTTAAGAAAATTTTAATTTTATAAAGAAAAAAAAAATGTAAAATCTGTTCTAGATTTTAATTTTATTTTTAAAAAATCGAGTAAAAAGTTACGTAGTTTTATCAAAGTTAGTGTTGAGGCTAACAACACTAAAATGTGAAGTCCTTGTCTAATTGACTTTCTTTCAAAGCCAATAACTAACATTTTTATTAAATTTCCTCTTTATCTTTTTTTTTTTATATGTAGAATGAAAAAATACTGTTAATACAATCTCAGAAACAATCTTAGCTTTTAAAAATATTTTTTCTATGATATTCTTAAACTGTAAGGATCTTTCAATTTTTTTAAACTGGAGTGTTTTTAAATTTCAGATTTTATTTTAAAAATACGTATTTCAAAAAATATATAACTTATAAGAGAAATATCGAATTTAAAAACCATGGAAACACCATTATGAAAGTAAATGTTATTGAATGTACATATCTAAAATTAATAATTTAGTTGCAGGAAAAAAAAATCATAAAAATAAACTGACAAATTTTTCATCTTGCATTTGATTTCTTGTATCTTTTCTGACAATCAAAATTTCAAAAATTACAGACTACAAAAATCAAAAAAAAAAAAAAAAACATCAAAAAAATCGATTGATTCTATAATTATGTACTTTGTGATTTTATTTTAATGCAATTTCTTTAAACTACTAACTTCTTTTCACGGTCTAGACAGCTCATTGTGTATGTACATATACGTACTTTTAAAAAAGCTGTGATGCAAAAAACGAAATATCACTGTTACATATCATAGAAAATTTTGCATCATTTTTCGTTTTTTTTTTTATAGATATGTATTTTTTTTTTTTTACTTTTATTTTATTTATATTGTACAGCTTCCTTTTGAATTTCCTTATACATAACTTTATCATATCAGTTTATACTACACTCGTATTCTTTTTCATTACATTTTATTCAAAATGTTTTCTTGTGTTTTTTTTTCCTTTTCTTGTTATTTATTCTTTTATTTATACTTTTTTTCAATAATTTTATTTTAATCCTTTTCTTTATAAAATATATACACATATAGTACACTATAACAAGATAGATACCAATAAAAATAAGTTACACCTGCTTTACACATGGATGCAATTTTACTTTGATACCTTGTTATTTTTGTTCGCGTACATATTCAAATTATATGGTTTTTTTTTTTTTATTTCTTTCACTTTATCTTTTTGTTTATTTGTTTGTTTGTTTTTCTTAGCTTTCAAAAACCTTTAAAACATGAATGAAAACATGAAAAACTTTTATAAATACGATTACGAGATGTTCTTCTGTATTATATTTCATATAATATTTGTATATATGTAATGTAAATATTTTTTAAGAAGTTTACACGATGGGAAAAATGAAAAAAAAAAAATGAAAAGAAAACATAAAAACAAAAACAAAAATGCAAAAGTATAAGATATGAAAATATACAATATATTTCTTTACATTTCCAAAATAACTATTACTTTTTCATTGAATTTCATGTAAATTTATAACGAAATTCTTGATTTTACCTCTTGCAGATTTTTCTTCCTTTTTTTGTATTTTTTTTTTTTTTTTTTTCAAATATTATCACTTTTTTTTTCTTATTTGAATGAACCTAACGGATGTTGTATGTACATATATACAATAACTCCATATCACCTATAGTATCTTTGTGGAACGAGATTGTTGTATTTTTCAAATAACACACGATACGATACAAATTGAATCAAATTTTTAGTAATGATATGCATGCAAACGAAGTGACAACAACAACAAAAAACTATAATATTAGCAAGAAACAGTAATATCAAATTTGAAAGGATGTTTATAAATAATGATATAAAAAAAACGAATCAACAAAAATAAAACTATACGTAAATATTCAAAATACGTTGTTATAGATACTTTGTACATGTAATAAGGATCACACAAAAAAATAATGTACATATACATATATGTACGTGTATTCTGTTACAACCTTTCCTATTAACGCCCACTCAAACTCTCCTTGTAATGCAAAGTATATAATACACATCATATAAAATTTATGTTACCGTTGAAAATTTTATAATATAATTTTGTTAAAGTTAAAAAATAATTTATCTTTTTTTTTATATTTCATATTTTTACTCAGTATTAAAAAAAAAAAGGGTTTTGTTATTTCGTTATAATTTTTTTTTTTTTTGTCGCTCCAAAACAATGTAACAGATTTTTATGACAATTTTTCTTCTTTTCTTCTTCCTTCTGCAAAAAAAAAAAAATTAGTATACATATTTATTTTTTATTCTTTTAATTTCATTGTCCAACGTAATTTAAGTTCTTTTGCAAAGTTATTCTGAACAGAAAATTTTGCCCATTAAAGGTATCTCAGACGTTTTTCTTTTCCTACAGGAAGTTGTTGCTGTCATTGAATTTATTAGTATTCTAGAAATAATTTTCCTTGTCAACAATGTTTTTTTTTTAAATGCCAAAGCTAAAACAAATCTGGGATAATGTTAAAAATGATGGCTTTTCTAATGGATCCAGATGATGGTTTATATATGAGGTAATAGAAAAGGGTTAAAAAAGAATAATTAAGGTTATTTATATAAAAAAAAACTGTGTTTTTGTTTTTTTCTGTTTGAAATTTTTTCTCTTTGTTATTCAATCTGATACTAATTATATAAATTAATCAAAAAATATTAAAAAGAAAGTAATTAAATCGTTTTTTCTTACTGTTGTTTTTTTTGTAAATGATACTTAAATTGTAATGTAAAGAACTGTTTTCCAATTTAACAACCGTGATTTAAACTGGAAAATTACGTTAATTATTTTGGGCCAATTGGTTGAAGATGGTGACAAAAAAAGTACAAGAAGGACTTTTGTAGGAAATAAATTATTTTGATTTTGCTTTTTAAAGTTAATTCGTGAAAGATTAATTAAAGAAACTAAATGACAGAAATCAATCTTACAGATTTCATTCACTAACTGGCAGTTTTCTGTTACATTCTGCAGTAATAGTACTTTTAAGAACTTTTTGAAAGGCATAACAGTTTCGAAAAAAATATAGAAAATATATGAAAAATCAAAATAAAATAGACAGAAAATTTCAGGTCAAACTTAAAGATGAAAAAAAAAAAAAAAAACGCAAATTAATATTATTCCGCAGTGATAGTTTATCCTTTATCTATTAATAATTAAACTATAACTCCACATAGTTTTTCTATTATTATGTTCATAGAGAAAATCGGAAAAAATTTCCAATATTTCTTCTCAATTTCCATCAGTTCTACTTTCTTCGATATGCTACATTTTGGTGTTGAACAAACGAAAATGTATCCACAGTCACGAATTGTCACGAAATTTTAAAAAATTTTTGTTTTTCTTTTATTTTGTTTTACACACATCATTTTTTCAACTGAAACGATTAATATAACTTCCACAAATATTAAAATTTGTAATATTTTTTTTATAAAAACACATATTTTCTTTTAATATATTCTTATAATACACTTTATTCCATTATACTGTAATAATAATTTTCTTCACAGACATCTGATATCAAAAAATAAACATTCTAAAACTATTTAATATTCGTTATGCGTACAAAAAAAAATACCGCATTGAGAGTGATTTCAGCAGCAATAAAAAAAAAAAGGATAATACAAACTAATTTGTTTTTACATCGTCGCAATAGTTATCTTCTTTGATAGTACTCATAAAATCACTTTTACTAGTAAATATATATAGTGTCCTTATGAATGCATAAATGAAATTTTAAACACATGCCAAAACTAACAAAAAAGCACTTTCAATTTTTTTTTTGTTTTTTTTTTGCTTTTGCAATTCAAGTCATAACACTTTGTTTATTCTATTTCAATGAGCGCCATTCAATTATTATTATTATTATTTAGTCTACTAATAAAATTGCCTTGAGACAGGACAATTTTTAGAATAAATATTTATTGCAAAAATATGTACTTGTAAGTGTGTTATTATAATTTCTCTTTTGTGGTTTTTATTTGAACATTTTGATAAGTAAATGCATTCACTTGTCGTATATAAGAATTTCTATTTTAATTTTCATAAATTAAATTCTTTATGCTATTTTTATTTTATTTTATTTATTTATTTTTTTTTTTCATTACTTTTTATTTGTGTAAATTCACAGAATATTCACGAATGAATTGTTAATACAATGACTTTAATAATAATAATTATTTTATAAGATTAACACAAAAGTGTCTCATTATAATTTAGGGTACATATAGACTTTTTTTTTTCTCTTTCTTGTACCACTTGAGCACTAATTGATGAAAAAAAATAATTTTACCTAAGGGTAAATTGGGGTCAAAAATGCATGAAAATCTTTTTATTTAGCCAATGAACAAAAATTTCTACGTGACTTTCGATTCAGAATAAATTATTATGTATTATGGATGTTCGGTATGAATATGTATGTATACGTTGAACAAAAATTATAATTACAGGAAATTATTTTAGATCTTTATGTATTGAATTTTTACACAATTTTTTGTCTGAATACAGGTTATAAAAATTTTTTTTCGACGAGAGTTGAATTTTAAAAATTCGTTTTTTTTATACTCTAATCATGTGTTTAATGTAATTGAAGCTTTTTTTAAAAAAAAAAATCAAAATAATAACTTTCAATGTTCCTCAGAAAATATTCTTTTCATAAAAATTTCTTTGATTCAACCTCTTAAGGAAAATTTTAAAGAAATATATTTTCCTACATAAATCATAAAAAATATGATTTCATACAATAAAATGTAATAATATTAAAATTACAAAAATCTATTCATACTTTAAAAAAAAAAAAAATGATGTCATCACCATTTTAAAACAGATGCCATTTATTCTTGAAGAAAAATGAAAATTTTTCAACAACTTGAAGACTAAAAACTTCTTATAGTTTCTTTTTTTTTTCAAGTAGAAAAAAAAATCCCATAGTTCATTCATATTACAAACTTTTAAGTTTAATACTTTTGTAACTTTAACGATTCAAGAGATTATACAAAGAAAAAAAAAACTAAAACTTACAATAAAAAAAATGTTAGAAAAATTACTTTGTATCAAAAAGTGAAAAAAAAAAAATAGACAAAAAGTCCTTAAAAATGGGCACAGGATTTATGATGTCTATAACTTGCATGGACCATTTGAACAAAAGAAAAATTATTGCATATTGGAATTTCGAATGACTTTTTATTTTAAAAAAGAAAAAGAAAAAAACGAATGACAATATTTTTGCGAAAAGAAAAAGAGTGTTTAATGTTCGTGAGGAAAAAGAAATTTGTGGAAAGTACTTACGAGTATGTATGTATGTATATATGTATATAGAAAAAAGTAAGAGAAGTGAAAATATGGTTATATGGTATTAAGAATGGATGTACAATGAAATTTATTTATCTCAATAAATTTTTTCATTCTGTTAAAAATATTAAAAAATATGGAAAATTTATTGACGATAAGTTAAATTTTAGTGTGTGAAATTTATAAAAAGAAATTTATTGATCTGGAAAGCAAAACAAAAAAAAAAAAAAACAAAAAAACAAAAAAGAGAGTATGCTTTTGAATCATTACAAACAAAATACTATAAATCGCTGTTTCATCACAAACATTTTTAATTAACAATCCTTTCATTTATTACACATAACATGCATACAAATATGTTTTTTGCTTACAAAACATAAAATAATCCCTGATTTGCATTCTATAAGATTCATTTGCATTCAAGATTCAACGATCCTTAAAAAATTAACAACCCGTAACAAAATTGTCTTTTCAGAAATGACAATTTTCTTTTTTATTTTTCTTTTTTTCGATTATGAATAAATACTAATAAATAAGAAAACTACTTTCTAAATTTTCTACTTTAAAAAATCATATATGAAGGATAATAATAACCTACTTAATAATATTCGGTCACGTGTATGGAATTGGGTCAAAAATTGTTTTCACATTACACAATTTCACAATTTCTAAATATAAAAAAAGGGTGAATTGAAAAAAAAAATACATTCGTTTCTTCGTGTTGCAAAACATCATCGACAAATTTTGCAATTTAATTTTATCATTTATTACACGTAAAAAAAAAAAAAAATAAGTACCGTCAACAACAAGGCTTTTTTTTTTGTACACATACTGCACAGGAACAATTTTTCATATAAATGTGAATTTAGCAATATATTTGATTTACCTACATCATACATATGTGTTTACATACAATATGTTTGCTATCACATGCAAGAGAAAAAAATATATAACGAAAGAAAAGAAGCAATCTTTTGAAAAAAAAAAATCTATTTATTGCCTAAGGCACTTCATTGAAGTTGTTAAGGAAACAATTTCCACTTGTTTTCAAAATGAGTTTTCAAGTGAGTAAATAAACAGGGTTTTGGTCATAAAATTTTCTTTTCAAAGAAAATGTAACAAAGAAATGTATACACGAACAGAACCAAAATGTGGTGATATTGGATGATGTAAGAGTAATGTGACAAACTTTAAGTGTGGGAAAATAATGAATTGAATGAAAAAATTTAATTTTGAAAATATATTTAAAAGAAAACAAAAGTGATGGAAAAATTAAAAGCAAAGATAGAAAAGTTTTCATTCAAATGATGTTAAAGGAATCGTCGGAAGAATGGTTCAAAATTGAAAAAATATTAAGGATGAAACTCCATTAGGGAAGAAAATGTTAAAGAGACATGCTCTTAAAAATATTAAAAATTATAATCTTCTTTCAGTTTTTTTTTTTTTTCACTGCATCTCATTAAGAGACATGCTTTCTACAGAACCTCCTCTAAATTTTACAGAAAATATTTTGTCCTTTATCGTAGATTTTCTGCTTATGCATATGTACATACTTTCATACTTTATTTACTTAGCTATTTAAAATCAAATTTCCGTGATTGCAAATTTCCTAAATTAACTTTAACAAAATGAAACGAAAATTTACTTTTTTTTTTTCAGAAGTTCAAGTTACCACTTATACTATTTATGAGTATATAAAAGGATATACAGGACTAATTTTAACAAGTAATAAAAAAGATATAACTTGAAAAACTATCTACAAACACAACGTTATATACATTTAATAAATTTCAATTTCAATCGACACATTTAGTTAATTACAAAAACCACACAATTTCTAATTAAACCACATTTCGTTTTTAACGCTTTTATTTAACTATATGTATAGTACAAAATTAGATTTTTGATTATTCAAATAAAAGGGGATCAAAATATACATACATATGTATGCATATATTATTATCAAACACATGTGGTCTACAATATGTAATTTCTTTTTGAATAAAAATCTGTATAAATAAACATTAAACATGTATAAATACACGTGCATCTCATTTGCATACAATATAATTTAATTTCTATACACAAAAAGAAAAAAGAGATATAGTACGAGTATATCATGAAACATTTAAATTTTATAAAGCATGTGTAATGTAAAACAAATAAATTTTATTTAAAAATTTTATGCAGTTTATTTTCATTTAAAATTTGAAGATATTTTTTTTTTTTGTATTTTTACTCACGTACAAATTGAAACAAGTAGAATGAAATTGAAAATTTCAGACAGAAAAAAAAAAATAAAATAAAAGTTACATAGTAAAATTTTAAACCTCATTATTTTATTTTTTTTTAGGCTTTTTCTTTTTTACTCAACTTGTTAAAATTTTTCTATTTGTTTGTATAAATGTACTAGTCCCTACTATATCATCTTATTAATGCACTGATTTGATATTAACACAAATCGATAAAATCCCTTCAAACCATTTCAATACATCAATTTGTGTTTTCAACAACTTTTCAAGTACCATTTTCTACATAACTTTTTTTTTTTTTTTTCATTTTACCGTGAAATGTAATAAATTCTTTTTTTTTTTTCTCATTTTAATGTGCAAAAGTAAATATAAGTGTTATACTCTATATATGGTATTTCTATAGTGAAAGTATATCTTCATTTCATGTACCTTATCCTTTTATGGACATTTTAATTCCTACAACGTTTTGATTGTACACATTTTTTACCTTTAAGTACCATATAAAAAATATATTGAGAAAAAAAAAAAAAAAAAACAAATACAGCTTCAGGGCGATTTCTAAATTGTACCATTAACCGTAATGGAAATGCGAAATAAATAAGTGAAAACTAGGGAAATTTCTATTTTATATTTTATGAAAAAAAAAAAAAAAAAAGGATGTATAGAAAGGATGAATATGTCAAATACACAAATTTAACCTCCTGTTGAGAATGAATACACACAAAACAAATTACATTACATTTAAAATGTGCATAAACATAAATCATTTATTTTAAGAAAATCAAAATATGTATGTATTTTCTTTGAATGAAAATAGAATAGAATGAATTTTACAATAAATTTAAATTATCTTTTACATAAAATTTTATCTATATTGTCCATTTTGTATGATTTATTATTTTATATTCATTCAGTATAAGTAAACATATAAATAAAAGAAAAAATACATACAAAATAAAGGATGAAAAACATGTCCAATTTTGCTACATAAAAAATGAATGAATTTTAATATTAAAAAAAATGTAAAGTACAAATAACTTGAATGACAAAAAATCATATAAAAACCAAGAAAATGCATCAACTCTCTCCCCCAAAATCTAAAAAAAAAAAAAAAAAAAACTAAGTATCCATACAGAAACCCAACAACAACTTTTGGCCCAGTCATACAATTCCATTTAGATACAATTTGTGTTCACATATCAATTTCTATTCAAATATTATGGCAATATTGTGACCCATTTGGAATATTCAACAAAAATAAAAAAGGAATGAATTTCTATGAATGAACTGGGAATTGACTGACATTATGCAGCAGTAGTGGTCTATCATTTAAAATATTTTAATATTATTATAAGAAATATTCTCATTCCTCTTCTTTTTTTTGTACTTGTACTTAAATAATATTATGTACGTAACGACCACTTTTTTTGTTTGTTCACAATAAGTAAATAAGGTGATAAAAATTTAGTGATGCAATTATATGAAATTGATATTGCAAGTCGTTGTCGTCCTCATAACGTCATATCGTCTATATTCTATATTTTTTTCATGCAAAGAAAATAAAGTTTGTTTTTTTTTTTTCTTCATATTTTTTTCTTATATATGATTATATCAAATATTATGGTCAACAATTTAACAGATTGAATTGACCCTCATACAAAAAAAAAAAAAAAAACAAAAAAACACATAAAAAAAAAAAACAAATAGATTTACAAAGATTGGAAAATTAGGTGTAGAATTACTTATTGATTAGTTTTGATCACGTCTGTTATTTTTATATAATCGAATTATAGAAAGAGTAGAAATAAATGAAAAGAAAATACGAAATTCGAGAGACAAAAAAAAAATACAAGGATTTAAAATTTGACAAAAAAAATACAAAAATACAAAAAAGCAAGAAAACTCCGTCTTTTGTGTATTTTTCTTTTGTAGAAAAAAAAAAAGAAATTTTATACATCCTTTTGTTAACGGTTAATATGAAATTTTCAATTATATGTATGTACTTTTTTTTTTTTCTTTTCTTATTAAAAAAAAATAATGTTTAGAGTACCTAGCTAATATTTTAAAATTTCATGTATTTTCATGGAATATTCAAATTTAAAATGTATTTTTAAAAAAATGAAACTTTGTATATTCTCTATTGTATTCACCTCGTACATACGCCGGTGTGTATACCAGAAAAATAAAATTTAAAAAATTGTAAAAAAAAACAGGGTTTTTTTTGGATTTAAAAGGATTTGTTAAATTCAAAGAAACAACAACAACAAAAAATTAAACGTACTGAGCCATACAGAAAAGAAAATGAGTCCTTTTTTTTTTTATTTATGCATTTTATCCAAAAAGCTTAAAATCAGAATAATTGGAATTTCTCATTCTATAGAATTTCTTTATTTTTTTTTTCTTCTCTCAATTTTTAACGTCAGTCTTTTTATTTAAAATAAAATAAAAATGAAAAATAGAAGAAAGAAAAAATTTAGAGGAAACATATTGTAGAGGTTTACGCATTTTATTCATTGTATATGAACAGTTAACAAAAAAAAAAGGAGAACAGATTAAAAATTTGAAGGTGGTAGGAGTCATCATCATCATGAGGTGTATTATAAAATATGCAAATTATGTACACCGTTTCAAAGCGGAATATGTTATTATTTTTTTTTTTAAATTCTTTTTCTATTTCGAATCTTATTTTTTTTTTTATTTATTTTAAATCAAACTTTTGATATGAGCTTATGGCCACCCTCTTCATCTTCATCATCATCATCATCAACATGATGTCTCTTTAGTACGTATAATAATCTGTGTAAACCAGCCCTCATTTGTATATTAAAAACGGATTGACAGATGTGTAAATGGGCTGAATTCTAATTGAGAGTAAGATTTTTGGATCGAATAACAAAAAAAAAAAATTTTTTTTTTCTATTTGTTTCATAATAAAAAATGTAAAAGTATATAAGATTTTGAAATGACGCGAAAAGAATTATACGTTTCTTATTTATTACTTATCCTACTAATTTTTTTTTTTTTTACTTCTATTTTTTCTTTGATTTACTTATAGACTTTTGTCCTGGGAAATTGACAGGTTGTTATTTTTAAAGAATATTTTTTTTTTCGAACGTGAGATTGATTTGAAATGAAATTTCAATTTATACAATAAAACAAACTACAAAAAAAAAAAAAAGAAGTCGTGATATCAAGATATTTTGAATAATAATGAAATAACGTGTTTTTTTTTTCTTTAATTTGAATAATAAATTTTTGAATTGTGGTTGTTCGTTTTATATCGAATAGATGCTTAATTTTTAATGGTTTATGTTTTCATATTTAAATTTTTGGAAAAAATATGAAAGAAAAAATCTAACAATTCTACTGTTTCGTCCTTGTAACCATTTTTGTTTCTTATTATGAAATTCTTTATTCTTAATGTAATAACGCACACAATATTGGCATACAAAATATTTATATATTAATGATTACAACACTTTTATGACATATCTATAAGAGTCTTCATATTATATATTTACTACTAAAATTAAACCATAAGTATCTTGTTTTGGTTATCTTTAACTTTATTTATTAGAATACCCTTTATGGCATATCTCATCTTTCTGGAAATTTGCCATAAGCCTAAGGTAAAGCTTTTATTACACCTGATATATTATATACATACTCGTATATTGTAGAATCATGGTTTTTGGTTTACGTTACTCATAATCATTTACATTTATATCCTCTTGTTCGCATTTAGAAGTAAAAGATAATTTTTAAACCTGTAATAATAATTCGAACTGGACGTTTCTTATCATTTTCAAAAACCATCATTACAATAATTGTATAGGTATAGTCATATAATATGTACAATAAATTTTCATCCAATTTAAATTTAAAAATGATATAAATTTTTTTATGAAACATTAAAAATTTATATTAATAAAACAACAAAAATTCAACAAATGCAACAAAATTTGTGTTTTTTTTTTTTTTTTTTTTTTTTTTTGATTATTTTCTACACGTTTTTTATTATAAAAATCATGTTATAATTTTGCAAAATAAAAACAAAATAAACATGATGTATCTTTTAAACGATTGGATTACATTTTCTCAACCAATTTATCTTATTTAATATGTATTTTATGTATAATTTAGAAGCAAATCAGACACCATTAAAATAATTTATTATCATTTAAATATTAACAAAAAAAAAAAAAAAAAGAAGAAAACACAGCAAAAAAAAAAACACTAAATTATTATATATACAGAACATTTCGAAAATGTTATTTACATACTCATGTGACCCTCTACAAATACTTCATATTAAATGGAGTTTCGGTTTTCGCATTTTAATAATAATTTCAAATTTTCATTTTACAAACACACAACAACAACAAAAAAAAACATAACATTAAAATTATTTTTTTTTTTATTTTATGAATTTTCCAACATAAAAAACATTAACAGAATTTTAATTTCTTTTAAGGATATTGTTTTTGTTTGTTTTTGTTTATATTAGAAAAATTTTTTTTTTATTATGTCAATATTTAAATTATCTTCAATACTTTTTATATTCAGAAAATATTATGTGTATAACTTAAGGGATAATAAGATATGATTGATATCATTATATATTATCACAAAATTCCCATAAACCTGGCAAATAAATTGCGTCATTGGAAAATTTGAATGAAAAAACATAAAATTATGCAAAAAAAAAAAAAAAATACGGATAACGTACTTTATTTTTCTATTCTGTTTTACAATTTTGATTACATTTAAAACTTACTTTTATATAATAGTAACAATATGCAAACTATGAAGTGTGTTTTCTGTATCTTTACCTTTTTTTTTTTTCAAATCAGAAAAAGTAGAGAATTTTTTTCACATAAATTTAATGCCCACACACATACCTACACATATTCATTTGAAGTATGTCGATCCCTTAAATTCTTAGGAAAAAATATTCTTATTTTGATTTATTGATGTAACGTGCATAAATATCCTTCGAGCACATCAATTGAATTATTTTATATATGAAGCATAACAGATCGTTATTGGTGTCAATGATGAGCTTCTTTATATGTACATACATACATATAAACTGTAATCAAAATCGAATATTTTGTACATATGCACAATATATGCTATATCTTGTATAAAAAATAATATAGTTATTACTTGCCAAGGATATTTTTGTTTTTTTTTTTGTCTTTGCAGAAATTTACAATTGAAATTCAAATTGATACACGCGACACAAAAATATTAACTCTCATTTTTATATTTCATTCAAATTGAATAAGAACATAAAATAGGGCAGAAAAAATATATGAAAAATGAACAGATTTAAAGGATCATTTAATATCGGTTGTTACCGTTATTTGTCATTTTGTAAAATATTACATAATTTAAAAATTAAACGAAAAAAAATTATTAGTTAGAAAACAATTCAAAAATATATTTTTCATTTTTCTTTAAAATGACGTCATTTACTTTTGAAGTATCTGGGACATATAATTAACATCTCTGGAATATCTATAACAAAACTAAAAAAATAAGAATTATGTAGTTTTTGTAAATTTTATGTACATGTTACAAAATTTGTACGAAATGTGTTTTTTTTTTTTTTCAAATTGAAACTAAAGATACAAATTCGCTCTAATTTTCTTAAAAGGTCATAAAACATTGACGGGTAATCACCTACCTTATCTCTCATAATAAGATTTTAAAATTGTATTTGTTGATAAGACTGATTACGCGATAGTATGGTGATTTTTTTTCCCCCCATAAACAAAATGATTATTCAATTTTTAAATAAAGAAAATAAATCTTAAGAAAAAAAAGTTCATTAATTAAATTTTTATTATACTTTGAAAAAGTAAAAATTCTTAAAAAAATTCATTTTCTTTGGAAATTCATATTAAAACAACAAAAAAAAAATTAAAACTAACATGAATGTGAAAAATTTTTTTTAAAATTAATGTTTATTTTATAATTTTTTAATTAATCAAGACTGTTTTTTGTTTTCCTATAAGAAATTATTGTGTCTAAAGTAAGACAATATACACGTCATACCATATATGTATTATATACACCTTTTAATATAATTAAACAATCAAATTCTGAGAAAGTCTGGTCTCAAATAATTTTAAATATATGAGATGAATATAGAAACTTTAACACATTCAAACCACAAATTTCTTTTTCAAAGCTTTTTTTTTTTTCAAGTCTTTCGAGCAAAAAACTTTTTTCAACAAAATATTGTTTTATTTCTCCAAACTAACTTTTGAAATAACAGATCATTTTTACCTGACAGGTAATTTTTGATTTTTCGATTATCATTTTTTGAAATTTAAAATAGTAAATCCCCAACACAAAAGAGGAACACAATGCGGAAATAATTTCAATACTTATTTTCTGTTATACGCTTCCATTCTATATACATAATATCTCATGGGATTTACTTTCCCCCAATAAAGATCTATTGAATCATATTTTTAATTATTTTTCGTTATCAGTATAACAGTCAGTTATAGTTATTCATCAGTCAACAAATCAAATGAAAATATTGTCTTTTTTATGTATCTTTTCTGATAAGTGGGATTACCCGTTTATATTCTTTAAATTGCATTCTGTCATTCTTTTTTATTCAATTTTGTATAT
Organism: Bombylius discolor; assembly: GCA_939192795.1. NCBI lineage: Eukaryota > Metazoa > Arthropoda > Insecta > Diptera > Bombyliidae > Bombylius > Bombylius discolor. The sequence goes on along the minus strand of OW584241.1, from coordinate 10,499,344 downwards.
AAAAGCTTCATCAGATTCGATAATTCATCATTCAAGCACCACAGTACTAACAGATCGTATATTGCACTGTAAAAGTTTATAATATTCAAGTTCAGTGTTAATTAAACTTAAAATTATTCAATATGAAATTCTTCAAAATATTTTTCTTCTTGGCAATTGTACTTGTTTTGTTCACTGCACAAAGTGAAGCTGGATGGTTGAAAAAAATTGGAAAGAAAATTGTAAGTTTAAAATTATCACAAAAAAATTCATATTATATTTTTATTTAATGAAATTAATTCTAAATTTTTAACATTTTATTTTTAAAATTATAGGAAAGAGTTGGACAAAATGTTAGAGATGCTACAAAACAAGGAATCGAAATAGCACAGGGTGCAGCTAATGTTGTCGCAACTGTTAAAGGATAATAATTGCTTATAGAAGAAAACTTCTAATTGAATCCTCGCACAAAAATTTAGTATTATTGAAAATTTTTTGTATATATTTTATTTTTTTTTTTTAGATTAAAATTATGTAATTTAAATTTTAATAAACTATTTATTTGATATCAACAATAATTTTTGGTCTTTTATTCAATCTCTTTATTCAAATTATTGTTTTCTTTAAATTCAACCTGAATTTTAAATTGCATAAAGAAATATTATTTTAGTGAATAGTGAGTACTTAATTTCACTTTTTAGGACACGCGATAAAAAAAAATTATTCTATTCTTCGAGGCTATCCAATTACTATAATTAAATATTTACCAATCACTTTTGTAAAGAAGAAAATAATTTTCTTCTATTTTTTGTTTTGTGTTTTTTTTCTTCTTTCTTTTGTTTTCAGTGTTCCTCAGTATAATGTTTGTACAAACAATCAAAAATAATTGAAATAAAATGAAAATTTTGAAGGCATCCCTTAAGGGAATATCTTTTATTTTTCCCACTTTCATTTCATATTCTAAGGATTTGTATAAGGCACATTTTATATTATTATCTTTATTTTATTCGCGGATAATAATAATAAACAGAACAGTCAAAAAAATAAAAAATAAAAAAAAAACGTAGAAAAAATTAGGCCATATTGGCTGGATTAAAGGAAACACACGCTATATTGATGATGAAAAAAAAAAAAAACGGTAAATATTTATTTCGTCTATAGGATAAACTTTTCAGATTAAATCGATTTTAACTTGATGTAGAAGGTAAATTAAAAATAAAATCTATAAACAACAAAAGCAAATAATGTAACCTGGCATAAAACATTAAAAAACAAGTAAACAATAAGATAAAAAAAAATTTAAAAAAAAAAAAAAAGAAATGAAAGAAATAAAAATACAGACCGAATAAACCTAATCAGAGAAAGAAAAAAAAAAAGATCAAATAATTTTCTACACCGTAATTGGGGTGCATTACATAAAATACAGTGAAATTTGATCCTTTTCGCGAAATTAACGATGTAATGTCATTCAATATATTTATTGTAAAAGTATACGATTATTTTTCTATTTTTCGTTAAAGGACTTTATAATTTTCTTTTGGAAGATTTTTTTTTTCTTATTAACTTTAATGGATTAGAGTATGGTAAATCTAATATCACGTTATTGGTATTTCGTTTTTTGTTTTTTTGTTTTTTTGTTCTCTATATTTACAATTGTTAGAAAAAGGGAGACTTTATTTTATTTTTCTAAGTATATAGTCAATTTGTAATTTTAATCTAAAATAACATATGTGAGTTAAAAAATAAGAAAAAAAATAAAAAAGTTGTTTTGTTTTTTCTTACTTCTTTCGATATAAAATTCTGAATTAAATTTACTCTCTAAGGATTTCATTTATTAATGTGAAATACAAACCTACTTTTTTATTCGATTTTCCATTCAGGTATGGACAATGGCGAAAAATATGAAGCCGTAATTTAAAAACAGAGAAATAAACAACAAGAAAAAACAAATCACGTTTCTTTACATCAAAAATTTTTTTATTCTACAATTTTTTTTTAATCAAAATGAATGAGAAAAAAAAAACATAAAAAAAATTCATCCGGAAATTGTTCCAAGATCTTTAATTAAGATACAAAAGAAAAGAAAAAAAAAATAACATATTCAAATGAAAGAGAAAATTGTTATTTTCTGTCAACGAAAACCATCAAGTATCAAATTTACAATTTATTTAAATTCTACCAGAACAAAGTTCTGATTGACACATGTAAACCGTCTTGGCAAAAAAAAAAAAAAAAATTTACCAAAAGGGGTTAACCCTTTCATTTTTTTTTTTTAAATTCAAATTATTTTTTTTCATACTGGAAAAAAATCTGATAAGGTACTTTTGTTTGAAAACAGATTTTTTTCATGTCCTTATAATTAAGAATTCATTTACATACATTTCATTTTTACTTTCACTTTAAAAAAAAAAAACTGGGAGAACTTTAAAAAAATAATAATTTCAGTAATTTAAAATGCCAACAAATATAATTTTATGATATTTAAAATTTTTTACAATAAATGTGGAAGTCCTTCATTTTTATTTATTATTCTAATTGTAGTCATAAAGTTCATTTTTCAATTATTCTTTTATATTTAAAAACATTCCATTACATTTTATTGTAAGTTCCTTTTTTTTGTCATTACCACTTGAAAGTTCAATTTTTTTTGGGAGCTAATAAAATCACGCAGAGCAATTGTTAACACTCGTGATTTTTTTTCTTTTCTGTTTAATGCATTTTTTTCGTCTTTTGCTCCTTATATAAATTTTAAATTACTCCCATTACCGTAAAATTTTACCACCCGTCGTATTTTTCAGGAAGCCTATAATAAAAAAAATCCTTTGTTCAAAAAACGTACTTTTTTTTTTATTGTACTCCTATTATTTTTTGGACAAATATATCACTATAGAGAAAGGGACAAGAGACAGGGTATATGAGATAAGAGAAAAATTATCACCAACAGTGCGTTTATTGCTTTTAACTATATTTAAGAAGAAGAAAAAAAAATTTAGATTAGAAAATAAAAAGAATTAAATAACACCCTAACGATTGTCATCATCATTATCATCGGCAGTTCTTAACAATTGCATCTGAAATCATCAGGATGGTGTCAAGTGACATATTTTTTTATTTTTTTTTTATTTAAACACCTTTTGTTGTTGCTAAATTATCTGAAATTTTCTTATACATTTCGTTTTTGTTATTCTTTTATTATTATTATTCAAATATCGCTCAATGAACTTGGCACATCCTGACTAAATTCTCATATTCACACACATCCTTTTCTTTTCGATTCTTTTGCACTCTATCCATAACAATAAACGTGGTTCATGGCATATCTTGATTATCAGTAAAAAAAAATATTTGTTTTTTTATTTTGAGATCGTGCCTCAAAACGGATATACAAAAATGTTTGTTTTTTTTTTGTCTATTTTTTTCTTTTTTTCACTTACTTTTCATTCATTTGAAAATTCAAAGAATTGTAAAATCAGGAAAAGGAAAAAAACTGACAGTAAAAGTCATTTATTTTAAGTTATTCTTTTGTCAAAAAAAGCAAGTGATGACGATATGCCACTTATGATGATGATGATGATGACGATGAGTATAATGGTGTGGGTGTAAATTTGTTATATTTTTTTTTTCTTTTCAGGGTGATAATACAAATGTATCGTATATACATACATATGTATTTGAAAAAAGGATAAAAAGTGGGTGGGCGGGTAAATGAACTTATCATTTGATAACAATATGAAAATTGCAACAACTATTTTATATTGTACAATGTAGCAATTCGGAAAATATGATGCTATACATAAACGGAAGTTCAGATTGTATTTTTATTTTCGTGTTTTTTTTTCTTTTCCAAAAAAAAAATCAAAATAACAATAACACCAAGAGAGAAAAAAAATCATATGCAAATTTTTTTTTTTTTTAAATGAACATGTTTTACAGGAAAAAAAATTGAGAAATATAAAATGTATATGATACACGCGTCAAGTGCTAGTGACACATCAGCAATGAAAAATGATGTGAAGCAATGTAATTTTTAAATTTACGTGTACCCTCATCCTTTCAATGACAGTAAGAGGTACCTTTCAATTTAAATTTATACAAAGTATATATAATGTCATACAATTTTACAAGAATGTATTTTATACAGAAAAATTTAGTTTATGCATCTCATATATTGTATCTGTGTTTATTTATTTTTTTCTTCTTAAAAAAATCAGCATCTTCCAAACACCAAAGAATGTATTATATTCTCGTCATCATCATCATTTTCCCGGAATGAAAAGCGATGAGAAAAAAAAAAAGAACCGAAGGAAAAAAAAAACATACATTCAATATTTTATACTAAATGATAAATTCTCGTATGTGTAAATAAAGTAAAATGAATATGTCACCCTATATGAATTCATTGCGATTCCATTAGTATCAAAATTTGAAAAATGAGAAAAAGTAAAAATAAAAAAACACAACTTTCGCGAATGTTGACTTATAAATATCATAAAGTAAAAGTGGAAGGGCTTGACGCGATTATTATAAAAAATTGTCTTGAACATTTGTATTTACGACATTGCTATTGTTGTATTTTCTAATGTAAATATTGCATAAAAATCCTGTGGGAGATTCATTTTTAAGGATGAACTATGAGCCCAACATTATTATACATTATTACATGTAATTTCTTTTCGTATATATACTACAAGAGAAAAGTGTATAACATATCATTTTCTAAAAGTAAATAAGCAGAAAAAAAAACAGATATGAAAATCGGAAAAAAAAATTAAATCCTATACCCTATACCCCTTCTGTTAACATTATACGCTAAATAAAAATACCTACTGTGTGATGATTTGAAACATGCATGTGACATCCGTTAACTTTATACCTACTATAGGGTGTTGTTTTTTTTTTTTTTATTAAAATAAAATAAAATTTGCATTCAAAATTCATTTTTCAAACACCAAAATGGAAATTGAAAAAAAAAAAAAACACAATTTCTTCGCAATAATTGTGCAATTAAGTTTCGATTAAATTTAAATTAATGTTTAAGTATAATATTAAAAAAAAAACGTCACATCAAAATCTAAATTTAATGAGGATGCTATAAAAAAAACCACAATATAAAAGAAAAAAATCCTTAATTTGTCCTCGCTGTGAGATTCATTTAATATTCGAAAACCAAAAATTTTTTTTCTTTAGTAATTATGCATAACCCTTTGCTTTTGGATTTGATAAGAAAAAATTATTACAAAAAAGTATTTTTAGGCTGACAATAAGAACATTTTTGTTAAAGGAATAAATTAAAATCAAGCTGTTCTTTGAATGAAAAGTATTATTCACAAAAAAAAAAACGGATTTACAATGAGATTTATACACACTAACAAATTTAATGCCAAGGATTTAAAAAAAAAATTAGGTGGAAAACAAACTTTAAAACTACAATTTGAATTTTCTTTAATGATTTTTAAAGTATCTACTTTTTACAAACTCATTTTTTTTTTCTCTTTATAAAACAGAACAATAATTTTATTTATTAAGGACCCCATTTTACTTTAATCCAAACTTATTATCGGTTTGTTTTGATTTTTTTTTTCTATTTTTTTTTTCATAAATACAAAAATGAATGAACAAAATTTTAATAATGTCATCTAGTGAATCATATCAAAATTCATCTAATATTTCACAGTTCAAAAAATTTAAATTGAAAAAAAAAAAAAAAAGGAAAAAGGAATCAAAATCATAAGAAAAATAATGTGTAATCCTTCTTATAAAAAAAAGAAGATTTTTGAAATCTAAATCAAAATGAAAAAATTCCAAGCAAAGTGTTTTATTGTGTTGTGCTAAGTTATATCAAAATTCTTGAAATACCCACCTGACCTTTCAATAGGGATAATATCTTTTCTTTTCAAAAAAAAAAAAAAAAAAAAAACAAGTAGAAAAAAAAAAAAAACGAAGATTTGTAATGAAATAACAGGAAAAAATGTAAAAAAAAGAACAAAAACACAGTCTCCTTATATGTCAATAACTCATAAGAAATTCCAGAAAGACATGAATTTGTGTTGTTCTTTTAATCCTTATAATGGGAGATAACAAAAACAAAAAATTGGAAAACTAAGGAAAAATGAATTTTCATTCTTTATATTTTCTTGTTTGAAGGCACACACAGCAGGCAATGAAAAAAAAATGAATAATGCATTCATTCATGTATTGCACCCTTTTCTTAGTTTTTTTTTTTTTTTAAACAAGAGCTTTAAGTTTTTTATCCTTTTTTATTTTATTTTTACTTTTTTTTTTTTTTGCACTTTAAATATAGGAAGAATTTCTATGTATGTACATATATATCTGAACTGAACAATGCACTGATGTTATAGTTAAGCAAGCTATTTGAAAATTTTATAACCCTTTTTACGAAATTACTTTAACTTTATTACGAAACTCTATTATAAATACGGCAAATTCTTAGTTATAAACGATTTACAATAAACATATCAAAATATACTAAAAAGACATAAAAATATCTTAAAAATTTTTTCTTTTACGTTTTATGTCACTGTGGTTATAGCACAAAGGATATATATGTAAGATATTCATATGTGTTAGGTACGTATATACACATACTTATTTGTATGTGTATTGATGCATTTGAGAAAGGATATTCATGTAATGTATCGATTGTTCGTATACTAAATCTGTTTTTACTATAAAAATACTATAAAAACACTATTTTGAAATTTGTTAAGATGTATCTTGAAATTTTATAAAAACACCCATTTCATTTTAACAATATTCTTTATTTCTTGTTTTTTTTTTTTTTTAACTCATTCTTATTTTCTGTAAAACTTTTCTATAGTTTGGCTTCATATGGTTACATCCTGTATGTAACAATAATATACAATACCGCATAATAACAGGATATGAATATATACAATATTCATTTACAACGCCTTTCCTATATATATAGTAACTTTTATTACATATACGTATACATTTATGGATATTCAGTAATAATTCTCTCTCTTTAAATGTAACAATAAATCCTTATGGAAAAGAGATTTGTGTCTGAATTTATTTTATATACATACGTATATTTTGTACTTCAATATATTGGCGCCATATTCATCTTCTTTTTTAGTATCATCAGCTTTAAATTACAGTTTGTGTGTGCGTATTCAATTCGAAATAAATAATAAAAATTTACTTTTCATATCTTCTTTAACATTTTCCATCTAATATACATTATTTCCTTTTAACTATTTTATAAAAATGAAAAATAAATTACAAATTATATGTTTAAAGTTACGCATACTATTTATCGCCTTTTTATAGAATATCTGAACATGCGGATGTTCATAAATTTATTCAAAAGCTTTAAAAGGGTTTTTCATTTTATTGGAAAACTATTATATTTTTAAAAATCTATTTTTTTTTAAAAGTTAAAAAGAAGAAAACAGAAAATCTGATTTTATTTTATTTTCTAGTAAAATTGATTTACATACCTTTAACATTTTCATGTCATTATCAAAAATAAAAAATAAAAAAAGATATTTTGAATAAATAAATGAATTTCAAATTAAATAAAAAAGAAAAGATAAAAAAACATTATTCTGTCTAGAACATCCCTTTTACGACAAAATTTAAATTTTCCAGTCGACCGAAATTTAAAAAAAAAAAATTGAAAAATATTAGGACACGATTCTATTCTTATTTTTTTTTTTTATTATTTCTATTTTTTATTTCCTTTTTATTTTCTACAAAGAATGTTTAAAATTAAGGAAAAAAAACTCATTGTTCAATATAAAAAATCGACGAAAAGGAAAGATTGTTTTTTTTTTTTTTGAATAAAAAATAACCTTAAAGGTAAGTCAAATTTAGTTGTATTGATTGTTTGGTAATCATCTCATCGTTTCTCATCAATATGCATCAATAGTTTTGAATAAAAATGAAAAAAAAAAAAAATAGAAAAAAGAAAAAGAAAATCAGAAAACATGTGTGTAACTAAGCCCTTTTATATATGTATGTCTGTTTATTTTTAAACCGCTACATATACAAAACAGCATATCAAAAGTTCAAACAAACAGGTTGTGTCTTTTTGATCTTTTTTTACAATTTCTTTTGATTAAAAAATGAAAAAAAAAAAAAATTTGAATTTAACTATTTCTTTTTCAAAATAGAAAGTAATTGCTATTGGGGATCCAAAGTACAAATAAACCAAACATACATTATGTACATACGTACTTACATATATCTTCAGCCTCATAATTTAGAAAAAAAAAGTTTCCATAATATTTCTGAATTTTTTAAACTTTCAAATGAAAATTCCAGAATAGAGATTTACAAAAAACAAAAAATCTAGAACAAAAATCTAAAATCTTTTTCAAACGAATTTAAGTATTTTGTCATTTTTAATTGAAAAAGGTAAAAATTTAATGAAATCAAATACAAAAAAAAAAAGAAATTTGTTTAAACATTTCACTTTAATTTTAACAAATTATAGTATATAACATATCTACATTTGTTGATCGGACTTAATCAAGCTTTGATCCTGTTTTTAATTATTACAATTTACGAAACAAGAGTACTTTTTTATATTGCATAATCAACATAAAAGTCTACATTTTTAATAAAATTTACTTAAGCACATAATATTCCGTCAATTGTTCAAGTACATATAGAAAATCTGACATTGGATTTTCATATACAAAAGATTGGTAAAAAAAAAAAAACATAACTTATAAGTATTACATAATGACAATGTACATAAATGAAACACATAGTGTCAGGTTAAAGTGACTTAATTAAAAAGGATGTCATCTGTTACACATTTACACAGGAATCTAGGGAAATCAAATCTAATTAGGAAATGTCAGATTCCTAAACAAATACGCTATCAACATTAATGATATGTATATTGTTTGTGCATATAATATGTATGTATAGATATATATGTACTTAGTAATGTACATAGTCAAGTATATATTACTGTACATGTATATACTTATTTATATTTTCTATCTATAAATATTGATATTAAACTGAAATTTATATTTTATCAAGAATATTACTCTTCCCTGTAAATTTTCATTTTCATGTTTAAAAGATAAGAATCGTTTTTATTTTTTAGACAGAAAAGAGATTGATATAGGAGGGGAAGGGGAAATTTTAATGTTTGCATAAACATAAAAATCATATTGCTTCATAATCATAGCACTTCATCATCTTATAACGGTATGTTACACAATATTTGTATAATACTTAGTATTTAGTATTTCATTCTAATTTTCCTGCATTAACCAAAAAGAGTAGATGAGGTGGGTATTGGACAGACAATCAAATAAGTAAAACAATGATGAGGAAAATTATGATGATGATGATGATGGAATGGACCAATTTATACCACATCACAAAACTTACGATACATATGTACATACATACATATTTCTTAAATTTCTAAAGACTTTATACAAAAAAACAAAAAAAAACAGGAATACAAATCATAACACAAAAAGAGTATAAGTTTTGTTTATTTTTTAGGAAAAAAAATTATGTTTTTTTTTTTTCCATTTTTTTTTTTTGGGGTTTGGGACATACAAATAATAAAATAAACATTGATGTGACGCTTGAATAACAACAACCCAACAATTTGACTGACTGACTAAATTCACGCAGGATACACAGAAACTTATTTTGTTTTATCAAATTTCTATGTATCTATGTATGTATAATATATGTATATTCAAAACTTTTTGTATTGTAAATAAAAAGAAAATATGTAAAAGAAACTTATGTACATATATAAAGGGGAATGAAATTTATGCACATTGTGTACATATGTATATTCGTACATAATACAAAAATATTTAATTATTTAATTAAATACAAAACTTTATTTAATATAAGAAAAAGTATCTTTATACATATTTACATTCTTGTATTTTAAATATAAAATGATATGCATAAAATTTTCATATCATTTCATAAAATTTATGAATTATTTTGTTTAAAATAAATTTGAATATTTTATTAATTTTAAAGCTATGAAACTAATAAATATCATGAATAGTTTTATATAACGAAAATTCATGTAATTGTTAATTATAATTAATTGAAAATTCATGTTATGAAATTTGAAATTGTAAAATATGAAATTTTATAATGTACAATAAATTAAGTAAAATGACGTCTTAAAACTTTTCTATGTTTATTTTATCATTCAACTAAAATTATGAAAAATTAAATTTTTAAACAGATCGTAATACTTTTCTTATACATATGTACATATGTTATCCTGCACGAATATGATTTTAATGTATTTTCTTCTTTGAAGAAAAAACCTAGAAAAATTATTAAAAGAAGCATTTAAGCCTAAACACGTTGATCATTCTTTTAATCTTTGTCGGAACTCTTACATACATACTTCTAAAAACATGTATAAAATCTAAAAAAAAAAAAAATTAAAAAAAAAATGCTTCTTAAACACACACGAGTATCTAAAGTTCAATTGAAACAAATAAAATATTCTTTTTTTTGTCTTCTTTTAAAATTTTCAATGTGTCATTTTTTAAAAGTAAAATACAAAATGTAAAACAATTTTTCAATTACTCTTTAGATTGAACACGTTCTTAATTTTATTTTATTTTTCTTTTTTTTTCTTTTTTTGCATAATAAATACAAAATACGTGAACGTACCTTTACATTTTGAAAAATATATATGTACATATGTATATCTAAATCCTGGTCATATATCTAATACAATATTTTTTTTCTCCATAAAATATCCTTAAATACCACTTACAAGAAATATTGAAAACAAATCCTCCAAATTATTTACCGTATGACATGTCTGGGTATTTTATTTATCTGTTATTTATTTTATTTTATTTTTTTGTTCGTTTTTTATTTTTTAAGTCTATTTTTTATATATTTTTTTTTATTATTTATATATTTTATTTCACCTTGTTTTATTTTCATTTTTCTTCTTCTTCATTTTTTTTTTTTTAAATATATTTCTCCTTTCCTTCAGTTACTATCAGTTATACACATTTTGCGGACATATAAAGTTCAATATTTTCATGATTTATATGTCTCTCCCATTGGATTCTATACATCGTTAAAAGTATATAATATGTGTAAGCTGCTGAGTTAGTTTCAACGTTCTTGAACATACAAGTAAATTTTCAAACCAAAAATGAGGAAAAAAAAAAAAAAGTGAAAAAAAGGCAATTTTTATAGACAGCCAGGGCGTATAATATAACTATTCTATTGAAAATTCAATTCACATTAACCCCTTATATCAGGCACCAACATGTATAATAGATATAATAGATATAGATATTCATTGAAATCGAATTCAAATATGTATAAAGATAATACGGTTTATAATTTGGTATATGATGTCCTTTGTGAATTCTTATAAATTCATATTTAAAATCATGTAGGATAACCCGTACATTTAAAAATGTAGTTATATAAGTATACTCGTACATTACAATTTTCTAATAAATAAATAAGATATAGTGAAAGTGAAAACCAATTTTCATGGGATCTTGCACATTGTGATATTTAAAAAAAAAAAGTTAAAATCCGCGTGTTTGCACCACAAGTAATTGAAATTTGTGTGAATTCGATTTTTTTTAAAATTTCTTTTTCTTGTACTTTTTTTTTTTGCCTCTTGGCTAAACAACAAGAACAAAAGATTGATTCTATTCCATAAATGAGCCTGATATATAATTTTTTTTTTTTTTTATAATTTTGAAGATATATTTTTTTCTACAAACTTTTATTTATGGGAATATGTCAAGTGAAATTTTTACTAATCTCAGCATTTTATCATGATGTTAGAATATAATTGTGTTGTATCAATGTTATGAGTATTTGTTCCGCATTTTATCAAATAATAAATGTATCGACTGAGATACATATGTCAAATATTCGTTTTATTAAGTTCTAGATCGTACCTTGTATATGAGTATCCACACATTGTTTTCTCTATACAGAAAATACAATATATTTCAATTTTTTTTTTTTTTATTTTGTCGTTTTTTCTATTCTTGACATCCCCATCTGAAAAAAATTTTTTTTATTTATATGATTTTTTGAAAACATGCAAACAACATATACGATTACCATTACAATTACAATATATTGTCATTTTTGTGAAATATTTTAGGATTCATAACCAATTTTTTTCTATTCTTTTTTGTTGTTTTGTTTTGTATTGAATTTTTCTTATTCCAGGTTTTTATTCCTTTTCAAATTCAATGAATTGTACTAAACGTAAATCTATTTCTCTTGAAATAATATATATTAGATAGTGTATGCTGTGCAGTCATATAAACTCGCAAATAAGCAAGAAAAAAAAAAACGACAAAACAAAAAAAAAAGGACGAAAAATTGAAAGTGAAATTGATTTCTATATCACATCACGTCCCAAAAATAGGGTGAGGGGTCATGAACCCAAAAGCAAAAAAAAAAAATTTATAAGCAGAGAATAGAAAAAAAAAGTTAAATAAAGGATATCTAATAGATATTATAGTCATATACAAAAATATTTAATAAATCCACGCTTGAGATATTTTTGCAGATTGAATTGTTCATTTTTTTAGACATAAACAATTTATAATCATCATTTGATAAATATTCGATAAAAATTAAAAGATTCAATGATTTTGAATTCATTCGAATAAAAAAAAAAAAAATTATTTTTTTTAAAAAGATTTTAATAACAAAAAAAAAACAAAAATTGAAAAGAATGCTATAAAGGTTATATTACACGGAGTAAATTCATATAATTTATCATATTTCATAGATCTAATAGAGTTATTAATAAAAATAAAACAAAAATAAGGGAAAATAATGTTGAAAATGATATTGTGTATAATTTAGATGAAATTTTTAAAAAGGGATCATTAAAATTATTATTTTCAAAATATTACAAATACAGGATTAAAAAAAAGTTACTATTGGAAAAAAAAATCTAAATTTAATTTTTAATACTCTCCAATGTATCCTGTTTTTTTTTTGTTTCACATTTCCAACACTAATCCACCCCCATTATTTATTCAGTTATTGCGGACACTTCTGTTGTTGAAAAATTAGTTTTCTCACCCTGCAGTCAGGTTTTTTTTTTTTTTTTTTTTTTTTTTCAATAAAATTAATTCAAATAAATGAAGTACGTGCGAAAGTCATTATGTAAGTGGAAATCACATCCTAATGAGAAGAATTTATTTAAGTACAAATAAGAAAATCCCTAGAAATTACAAATAAAACAACTAACACCACAACAAAAACAAAAAAAAAAGTATCCTTGCATTCAATTTAATGCTTTTTCACACTTTTGTGGTTGATTTTTTTCTTTCATTTCATACTAATAATGACAAGCTGTATATATACCTATCAAGCATCTTTAGATTAGAGAGGAGGCGGATGATATTAAATGTATGCAGTGATAACAAATCTCATCAATATTTGAAGAGGCTAACGTATACCAAAACAAAAGAAATAGATGACGAGAAAAAAAAATCAAAAACAAAACAAAAAAAAGGAAAAAAAACTAATCAGGATTAAGGAATAATAAACACATAGAGATAAAATGTTGAATTTTTTTTTTTTTTTTTTAGTCGATGGATAACAAATAAATTGGACGATTTTTCTTTTCAAATCATCAGGATACGGATATTTTCTGTATTACAATGACTCTTATGTCCTTTTTGTATAATTACTGTTGATGACATTTTTTATTGTTTACGTTAATTTTTGACTGTTTGCTGCAGATATTGAATACAATTGTTTAAATAAATTGCATAAGTATATAAAAATAATGATTTGTTTTTTTTTTCTGGGCAAGCTTTTGTTTTCCTTTATTGTGAATTAATTTTCATAAAAAAGCAATATTTGAAAGAAGAAGGAAAAAAATAACGTAAATGTTTTGGAAAAAAAATCTCTTAATAGAAAAAAAAAACATTAAAAAAAAAAACAAAACAAAAACTAAAAACGATATTGATGGTACTTATCATATTTTTGAATTAAATGAATGTTGTCTCAGACAATTTCCTGTCTTTGATTACTACACGACAAAAAAAAAAAACACAACAAATTTTTCCTACACTTTTTTTTTCCTGAATATTCCCTTTCATTTCATTTTATTAGTTGAAATCAGCAAGAAGATTATGCAATTAGAATGAATTATGTGTCTCTAGTTCACTTAATAAGCTAGAAATCCCCTTTTTATTTTCTATCATTTTTTTTTTTTACTTAAAGAAAAGAAAAAAAAGCCTAAAAATCCACCTAATCTTCGTTCATAACTAAATTAAGAGTTAAGTAAAACGACTTATTTTTCTTCTTCTTTTTTTTTTTTTTGCTTTTATCTTCATTGTATTCTATTTAATTTTTTTTTTCCCTTTATTTCCTGAACACATTTTGAAGATTATTTTCATATAATGGTTTGCGTTTAACATTTTCTATCTATCTTTAAATGACGTATTTTTCTTAGCAGGTTTCTCAGTTAAATTAGAAAAAAAAAACACACACACATACACATAACATGTACGATATCATAAGAATTGGTCAGTCAAATAACGTATATATGCATATCCTTGAAGCCTATATAATAAGAAAACAAAAACGGTCGGTGGTTCCTATAGATACATATATAATATTATGGTCCGTTCATATAATTTTTGGATTTAATCTAATGGTAACCGAAGCATTTGAGCATTAAAAAAATCAACCGTAGTAATGAAATGAAGAAAGTAAATCCATTACTGAACATACAACTATAAGGTCTGCCCCTTGGGTTATAACTAGAAAAATAGCAGAAAAAAGGATGATTCTGTAGAGACTGCTAAAGGAATTCTTTAGCTGATTAAGCATCAAATCGAAGCTTGATTACATTAATCAATTGAAATTACTTTCTTTTTTTTTTTGGAGTACATTATAAAAATAATATTCAAAGTGAAAGTAATTTGATTAAAGATCATTTATTTCTGTTTTGAATTTAGATTATTGTAATTTATATGTATGTGTATGCTTTTTTTTTATAAATTAGTGAAAATTTATGGATACAGGGATCACAGAGTAAGTACTTATTAATCAGTATATTTAATTTTACCTAAAAAATAATAAATTTAGATAATTCATGGAAAATTCATAGAATCATGAAAGCTTCATGCTCTTAAGCTAAATACCATGATTTTTCGATGTGTATAATTTCAAATAATCAGACATAAAGGTTTTTGGTTCAAACGAACTTATTTTATAGTCCAGAGAATCTATGTTACAAATTTCGCCCAGATCGGCCAATTTATAACGAACATACATATTACGCATTAGTGGTTTATTTAAATTTCTGTATCATTTCTATAAAAGTTTGAGTTGAAGTTTTAATTATTATTTTGAATATTGACTTTACTCTTACAGTGGGTGGAGTGGTATTTTTGCTGTATAAAAGATAAAAATTTTGTATTTTAGTTAATTGACTTAAAGCTTTTTTGAAAACTTCAAAGTAAACATTGTTAAAAATTTCGAAAATTCGGAAATAATTTCGAAAAATCGAAAATAATTTCAAAAATTCGAAAAAAAAAACTTTGGAATCGAAAAAATTTCGTAAAATCGTTTATTTTTTTTTAATTTGAAGAAAAAATTACTTAGTTGTTATACTTTTCAAAAATTTCCAATTTAAATTTGATGACGACTGTTCCATATTTTTAAATGTAAATTAAACATAAATTTTTAGTAGGCCATACATAACCAAGGACCTTCTTTCACACACCAACTGCCATTTGTAGTTGTTTTTAAAAAAAAAAAAAAAAAAAAAAAACATTTGTATTTAGTATATGACTGGTATGATATGATGTTGCAACAACTAAAAAAAAAAGCTTTGAAAAAATAAGTTTTTTTTTTCATATATCACTTTTCTTCGTATTATTCTTTTATCTTATATAAAATGATATAAATACATCGAATTCAAAAATTTTTCCACACATGCATGTATACATATAAATTATTATATGTATATCAAAAACTTCAAAACCAACATAACATCATAAAACCATTACTAATTTACTAAATAACTTGTGGATAATCTCCCACAGGAAAAAGGACTTGTCAACAAATGTGGCAGTTCGTTTTATTTTTTTAATTTCATTTCTCTTCTTTCATGAGGGTTTGAGTTACATATCCGTCTGTATGCTACGCATTGTATACTATGTATGTATTATGTTTTCTGATTATAACAAAACGCACAATATAACACAAAGATTGAATAAGAATTAAATCTACCTTAGATCTGATTGTGTATATACTATTTAAAGATTTTATGCTGAGCTTCTTTTCTGTCTTTTATTTTTAATATTAACAAACAAATACTATACATACATATATACCTAAATATAATATCTAAGAAATATAAAATACACAATTTTCTGTGTAACATTATTAAACGATAAGGACCAGAAACAATTTCCTTTATTACACAAAAAAAAAAAAAAAACAAAAAAATAACACAACTTTTATGACAATGAATTTTCAAGCTCTCGTGTTACCTTTCCAAGTGGAAAATTTTATTAAGAAATACGAGTAAGTTATTTTAATTAATGGAATGGGCAATTTTATATTAAAACAACAAGAATGAAAAATATATATGTGTATATATAAAGAAATCCTAAGTTGAGTGAATATCGTAGAAACAACGCTAGCAAATAAAATATGTATATATCAAAATTAAATCGCGTATTTGAAACGAAGCGTACAAACTGATTTAGAGTGTTAAGGATACAAAATACAAAAAATCCTGTTAGTGATTTTATCGTTGTTATGAAGAGATTAGAAATTGGTAATAAATTTTGTTTATGGTGAGAGCGTAATTTTAAATAATAAGAAAATTTTTAAGAACATTTTTACGCCATTATTGAATGCTTCATGGCACCTAATTATGAAATTTTATTCAATATTTCGTAGATTGTATTTAAAATCTGACAATGACAACGAAATTCCTGTATTTTATTATTTTTTTTTTTCTTAAATATTATAATCCGAAATGAAATTCTCAAGAGGGTAAAGAGAATATATAAAAGTATGTATCGTCACTATATGTACAATCATCATCATCATCATTTAGGAAAATTTTATAACAGAAATAAGTTATTATAAAACGATACTGAAATATTAGATAGACTGGCTGTCAAGTGGATTTAAATAAAACAAAATTGATAAAATTAAACAAAAAAAAAAATAAAAATATAAAAAAAATGAAAATGTTTTATATTCACAAAAAAAAAAAAAAATAAATAAATAATTTTTAGCTTATATTCATTTTTTGAAGTGCGAACAACTGAAAATAATCTTCAAAAGAAAATACCCTGGAGTGATGCTTTTCTTTTTATGTAGAAAAAAAAAATGAATGAAATTTTCATTTATGATTAAAATTATTATTTTACAAAAGAGGATATATGTACATGGGGCTAATACTAGTCCAAATTTATAATTATCATGTTCTAAATGTTATAAAGAACTCCCACATTCTTTATCAAAGGCCCTTCTGGTTGTGTATGATAAAAGAATTTCATGATTGAAGAAATAAAAAAAATTATAAATTTTGAATTATTTTTTATATTTTTATTAAATTCACAGAAAAAAAAGTGTACAACTCACATTCACGTATAGAATAGAAATAACCTTTAAATTTTGTCCTTAAATCGTTATTGTCTCGTTTATAATATTTCTTAATATCTTTTTTCCTTATGTTTATATCTAATAATCATAATATATGGCTCATTTACAAGTTATATTGCAAAAATGAAAACTAAAAAAAAAAAAAAAGCACAAACATCCTTTAATCGGTATAAATAAGCAATATATATTATTTTTTTTTTACAAATTGTTAAGATCGATTTAAAGACAATTTTATTGGCCCTAAAAATACTGAAATACTAACCGCCTTTTTTTTTTCTTCAAAAAATATATGACGTCGTTACAATCCATTAAGCCTTTAAGTTGCCATTTCTATGCAAAATGAGACAACTGTTAAAACTTATAAATTTTTTTCCCTTCCATGAACAGACGAAAAAAAAAAAATAGAGATTATAACAAAAATATAAGTATAAGAAGCAACAGAAGAAAAAAAATATTGACAGTAACAGTAAAAAAAATAAAAATAAAAACACCATAATTATTGTGAAAATGGCAATCTTCCATCATCAGGATAAGAAAATAATAATATTTTCTTTTTATATATTATTCAAGATGACGATGACGATGATGATGATATAACACCGTAGACATTAACAACTTTAACTTAACGGACCAAATTTCCGGATCGTTTTTTTTTTTACTATCAAACGAAAAAAAAAATATAGAAGATATCATATGTACATAAAAATTGTGGGAGATGAAAATTAAAAGAAAATTGCTATACGTGTGTACATATTTTATAGAACATATGAAAATCAATTGCAAAAATCCCATTAAAATAAAAAAAAATAAAAAAGAAGAGAAATAAAGAAATGATAAAAGTTAAAAGGAAATAGTTGGTCATAAAGTTTCTGTTTCTTATTATTTTACTCTTCTTTTGGAACATTAAATAAAAATATTGTATAGTAAATGTTCTACAGTATCAAATAAATCTAAGAAATATAATTTTAATATAAAGTTTTTTTGTGACCGATTAAACCATAAACTGCGTGTATGTCGTAGGAAATGAATGTAATAAAAATTCGTTGAAATTATGTGCTTTTATTGTTTTCATATTACCTACTTTTTTTTTGGTATTTACAATCTTTGGAAACATTTCACAATTTTAGTGGAATCTTACTTTTATGTGTCATTTAAGTTTTTACCTTAATTGTTTTTTTTTTTTTTTTTGGTAATTAACTTCCTTTGGAAATCATTTTCAAATTTTCTTCACATTAAATTTTTGATTTTAGTAGCATTTTGAGAATTTAATTTGATTCTTTCGAATACATGCGTTCTGTATGACGTTATTTGACTTCTCCATTTCCATAATTTTTCTTTAACTTTTGAAATTTGACAATAACAAAAAAAAATACCAATAAATGTTATAAAACTTGAAAATAATGTAAAAATGAATATTTTTTTCTAATATTTTCCTTTAACAAAAATAAAAAGTTCCGAAATGTCTGACCAAATCGTTTTATTCACGCTACACTTCAGTTCTATTTAATTGAAATGAAGACTTACAATGTACATACACCGAAAAAAAAAAAAAAAAAAAAAAAAAAAAACAAGGACATTTCATCCCCTTTAGCAAATAAAATAATATACTAAATAAAAATTTTCTATTACAATGAAGAATTAAATTAAGGTCAAAAGTATCTTAGTTACAAATCCTGGATGATTTGTTGTCAATACAAAATGCAAAGAATATACATATATGTATGTACTATAGTCACAAATATACGATATTTTCCAAGCAATATCAAAATTTCGCACATGCATATAATTATTCAATAAACATTAACGGTCTATATTATCAACAAATATTCATATTTTGTGTATTGACATTTTGTCGTATCCATCAGGATAATTTAATTAAGATTTATTATCAATCAAATGTAACACATACAAGAATATCATTCAAAAGATACTTTCAAAAAATTCATAAAATAATAGATACGTATATACGTTAGTTATGCACAAAAATGGACGCATTGAAAATAAGTATAATACATAAAAACGTTTTTTTTTTTTCCTGTACGGTTTTTTCCATCATTTATTCATTATTTTTTTTATTATTATTATTTTTTATTTAAAGGGATAATAAATTGAACTAACTTTATGAGTAAGTAAAATATGTAATTGAAAAGCTATTGTCTACACAGAATTGATTGCACACGTGATACGGAAGAGTGATTATCATCGTCATCATATACATAGGTATAGTACATATATTCGTATATCATACACAATAATGTAGTTATCATCCTTATCTTCATAATGTTCAGACAGACCAGTGGTCGTTTAATAATCACTTTTTCCTTCTTTTTTTTTTATACATATATGTACTTTTATTTTCTTTTAGCCATTCTGCACGAGTACACATTTTCAATTTTTCATTCATTGTTCATAATTTATAATACCCGCCTGGCAACCAAATAAAAGAAAAATTACAATTTTTTAAACTTTAACAAAGATATTAGGTTTTGAAAAAAAATTTAAAAATTGCAAAAATTCAAAAATGAAACAATTAAAAACGAATCTAGAATTTTTTTAATTCCGGAATTGAGTTTAAGGAAAAATACAAACTGAGATTTTTGAAAATTAATTTAGAAATCAAACTTTAATCACAGAGCAGATATCTATAAAGAGGTTCACTGCTAGTACATACGAAAATCAGCACATTTCAAAAAAATGACCTATGTGGGGAAGTGCGAGAGACGAAAAGTTTCTATCTCTCACGAAAAATTATGTGAGAAAACTTTCGTTTATTACTCATTTACTCACAGAATATTGTTATTATGTAATTGTATCTTGTATCTGTATCTTGTATCTTGTATCTTGTTTCTCGTATCTTGTATCTGTATCTTGTATCTGTATCTGTATCTTGTATCTTGTATCTGTATCTTGTATCTTGTATCTGTATCTTGTATCTGTATCTGTATCTTGTACCTTGTATTTGTATCTTGTATCTTGTATATTGTATCTTGTATCTGTATCTTGTACCTTGTATCTGTATCTTGTATCTGTATCTTGTATCTGTATCTTGTATCTTGTATATTGTATCTTGTATCTGTATCTTGTATCACAGAGCAGATATCTATATAATAATAACTTATAAGAACTTATATTGTAATTGCTTTAATGCTTTAAAATTTCATTTTAATCGGTGAAGGATTGTCATTCATTTCTTATTACATAAGGAAATTTAATCAATTTTAATTTTTTTTTTTTATCCTGTTCATATTTAAAAAATGATGTTCAGATATTTTATTTCTTCCAATATATTCAATATTTTTCTGAAGATTGATAATAAAGTCAAAATATCTTCAACCAAAGCCATACTAAAATAATATCTGACTGTGATGCTGTTTTCTTTTACTTTTTCATTTTAATTTTTTTTTATTTTATGATAACAATGGAATCTGTCATGTTGAGCTTCCTTTTATTATTAAACCAAATTGCATGGTTGAATTGTTGCTGCTTTTGTTTTCTATAGATTTGTATGTATATGAATTGTACTCACATATATTGCAAAATATATACATACATCCCGTTGAGGAAATATATAGAAAAAAAATTTCATTTTTATAAAAGAACAATGCAATCTTAAGCTCTTCCATATTTGAACCCTATAAAGCTAAACATAACTATCGTACTTTATGTCTTTTATTATATTTTGATGTGTGTACTTTGTCTATAAAATATAATACATTTTTCACATAATGTATCTAGATACTTTGTTTTCTCATTTAGTATTTTATTTTTTTTCCTTTTTTTGTTTTTCTCATTTTTCTAATATTTTTGTTTCTATGTATATAACTTTCACAATAAAAGGGAATTTCAACTTTAATGAAAAAAATATTTTTATTTATTTGACATTTGATGAGATCCAGGAAAAAAAAAAAAGAAAAGGAATAGAAAAAAATTTTTTTTCTGATGTGGTCTATCATGGCAATGGACTCTCATCATTTTTACAAAAACACAAAAAAAAAAAAAAAAGAAAAAAGAAAAAAGGAAACATAAGAGTTTTGTAATAATAATTTTGATCATATGATGACGATAATGACAATACATTGAAGCATAATGATAATAATAATGATGATCAAAATAAATATAGATGACAATGATTACACTGCTATGCGTTGATGAGTATTTTTGATGAGATTTGTTTTTTTTTTTCTACTTCTACTACTTTTTGGTTAACATAGTTCTTATAACAAGTGGTCCTTTTTGAATATAACCATATACATATACAAAAGATTCAACAAGAGTGAATCTATTGTTATATGAAGAACATAAAAGCATTATGTTATAGATACTAATATTATTTTTATTTTTATTTTTCATTTATGACAAAGATGAGATGTTGCAAATTGCAATTTTTGTAAATATTGATAGTAATAAATAATTTTTACTTTTATTTTACTTAATTTTTTTTTTATTTGCTTTGAAGAAAGTTAATAAAGGAAAAATGTTATGATTTATTTTTAATAAATTAAGTAAAACACATCAGGGGGGAGAGTTTTATTCTTTACAATAAAATCAAGTATCTATATATACAAAAACTCAAATCCAAAAACTTTTTTCCCACACTAATATTTATTTTTCTTTTCTATTAAGTAGATACTTGATAATTAATTTATTTTTCCTTTTAAATTAAGATTACACAGATTAAAATTTGACATGGTTCTTTTATTATACATATGTGAATAGATTGTATTTAAAATTTCGTAAAATTCTTAATTCGAAGGGAAAAAGACAAGAAACAAACATCTTCTATACTGATTGACACAAATCATGTGTTGTTTCTGATTATCATCTTAAATCTCATTAGTAATTCTTCATCAGATTAACAGAATACGTAATGAAATATTTTATTCAATATATTTTCATTTTTTATTTTTATATATTATTAATAAGAGAATATTTAATGCCCAATTTTTTTTTTTTTATGTTCTAAAAAATTTTATTCATGATTTTTAAAAAATTACATATTCACCGCACTTTCATAGTACATACATATGTATGTATACGCAACAAAGTTGAAAAAATGCAAAGAGATGAGAACATGTTCAACGTCATCTAAAAAAATTACAATTTTTAATATCCATAAATTACAAGAGTAAATATAATTTTCAAGTAAATACACATTGTACTTATGTATATTTTTGAATGAAAAGAATTATGTATTATGAAAATTATAAAAAAAAAAATAATAATAATAATAATAATATATTCTTGTAAATTTAAAAAAAAAAAACATGAATGAATAAAAATTATTTCTGGTAGCATGAATTTTCAAGTACACTGTAACAACTGTGTGTACTGTTGTGTATTCAAGTTTTTTTTTTTTTTTTTTTTTCTTTCGCAGGAATAAGTTATGTAATAAGTATTAATAATTTTTTATTTTCCCTATTTATTCACATGCGAAAACGCACACAAAATCTACTATGTATATACACTTTTAAAAATAAAAATAATGAAAAACATCAGCAGGATAAAATACAAAAATAAAAAAAAAAACATAAAACATCATTTCACTTTTTATTTTTTTTTTTCTTCTTCCCTTTTCGCATGATGAAATTTGAAGTGTTCTATCACAAAAATTAAGATTGTTTTTCTGTAAAAAAAAAAATAAATAAAAATAAAGAGAAAAAAAAATTCATACAACACAAACATAAAGTATATAAATAGTACTCAATAATGATTTTATGTGCGGTTTTAGATTTATAAGAGGTTTTGTGACATAATTTCTAAATTATTTTTTTTCTTTGTCCTTATATCCTTTTTTGGTTGATTTTTTTTTTTAATTAAAAAGTATTTTATCATTGGGGTCAGAAAATCAAAATTGATTTTGTTTATATAATACATGAGATATAGATATATTTATCTACAAGATACTCATCTGCGAGATGCAATACTACATAAATATATAGTACATACTCGTATATGTATCTACTCGTATATGATGACACAAAAAAGATATGAGACAAAAATTTGTTTGATTAGCAAACATTTGTAAATTCATTAAAGTTTGAAATATATTTACTTTTATACTAATATCAAATAAAAATTCACTCATAAAATGTGAAGATAGGAGGATTGTGACGAAAATGAATTTATTTTTGTTTTTGAATTGTGAGCTAAATTAATAAAAATCAAATTTCAAAGTAATAACGTTAGACGATTACAACAAGAAGCAAACAATACTTTGATTTGACAAAAATGGGTGGAGAAAAAGAATAGAAGCTTGTGCAAATTTTTTTTTCGTCTCGCATACTTTCTTGGCAATTTAATAAAATCGAAACAAATAACTCATCCTCGATCTTTGTTAATTAATAATTTTCAAAACAAACTTTCAATGATTCATTGAAATGATTAAACTATGGCACGCTTATTTTTGCAATTTAAATTTTTCTAATTTCAAATTTTTGCAATTTATAAAATGATGAATGCAACATTAAAAATGTGGCATTTTCAAAATGAAACGTGTGTCACTCACTTACTCATCGAATACATTGAATATCCTTTTTTCCATTCAAATTTCATTATTACAAACGTATCTGTAACGCTATGACTCATTTACATATTGCGCAATATTTTGTGTTACATCATGGTTACATATGATTGTATTCTACGTACACATATAAATTTTAAGAATATATAAATATGATTAGAAAAGCGTACACACAATTTATGTATGTTCTAATAAATAATTTTCTATGTAAGAATCAAAAAAAAAAATTTTTTTGTTGTTGTTGTTACTGGGGGAGTAATTGAATTATTATTATTTTTTTCTGAAAAATTGAATATCAAAACAGCAAGTTACTTACATCGTAAAGTGTTTATATGTGTGTATCTTTAATAAATATTTATTTAAAAAATATATTTGTACACATGTATATTTTCAATGTATGAGAAAAAATTGACGGATATTAAAAATTTATTTATTTATCGACAATGTTGTACGAGTAAGTCGTTTTTCATGCAAAAAAAAAAAAAAAAAAATCTAGGGCAAGAGATCAATTAGAGATACAATCTTGTTAACACCCAGTTTTTCTGGTGGAATTATTATATTAAAAAATGTTTGGAAAAAAAAAATAATAATTCACGCTCAACAGGATATTGAAATAGAAATTGTGGAAATTATTTTGAAAATTTAATATTGTGAATATTGAAATTATGTGGTGTAATTTATTTAAATTCGATTTAGTTTTTAATTTAAAAAAGCATAGAAGAAAAGATACAATTTAAATTTTTTTAAAAAAAAAATCTAAATTGCTAGGAACGAAATTCAATAATTTTTACGATTAAATTATTGAGAAATTTTTAAAATCTTAAGTTTTTCAGAAATAATCCTTGACGTCGGTCTTTGACAGATTCGCAATTTTATTGTTTTGTTGAAAAATTACTTCAATGTTCCGGTTATTATTTTTTTTTTTTGTTCTTTTTTTCAACAATACGGTTAATTGTTTTATAATGAAATTTTTACAGTAAGTAAAACTATTTTCACCACTAACTGTTTTAATATTCAATAAGTTTTCATCTTTTAAACTTTTCCTTCTCATTAAAAACGTAATTGTGTGATTCAAAAAATAGTAGTATTCCCACAATTACATAAAACAATTTACCCTTTTTTACTTTCTTTTCTCTATAACTGAAATTAAAATTTTCTGTTAATATAATTAATTTGTAAAGTAAAAATTTTAAAAATTCTGTGAATAATTCAATTAAAAATGGGAAAAAAGCCTTTAATTCAAATTTTTATGGATTAATTCACTCGAATAATTTCTTTTAAGTATACACTTTTCTTTAATTCTCAAAAGAAATTTTTTTTACGATTATATAATAAAAAAGTTAAATAATAAATAATTATCAAACCAACAAAATCTAAATATAACATAAAAGAAAAGTAAAATTTGAAAAGTCGTTAATCAATCATTCACGATTTAGTTTTTTTGTTTTTTTTTGTACCTTCTTTTTATATGTATATGTTATATTAAATCCTTATGGCGCCATTTATTTATCGCCCTAAATTTAAATGAATTCGTCATCATCATCAAGATCATAGAACAAAAGTTATAAATTTGTCTGATTTTTCCACATCCATGAACAAATTTTTTATGTGTTTTAAATGTTAAAATGCCTACACAATTCAAAAATAAACGCACTTTTCATTTTCTATTTTTTTTCTTTTTCTTTTTTTTTTAAATGACAAAAAATTTATATGAAAAGAAATATTTTTACATACTTTCACCTCTCTAGTATTTGACAAATTTTCGTGAAGAGTAATTAATTATGTGCAGTTCAATACACAATCATCTTCAGTTGACTAATCATAAGAAATAACTGATTATAATAATAAAAAAAAAAAATTTTTCTCTATATTGTGTGTGATCCTTTGTTAAGCATTCAATTCACATCAAAGGACATTTTCTCATCTATTCTTTAAACGGGAAAAAAAAACCCAAACAATTTAAAAAATAATTCAAGTACCTGTTGCATTATTCACATGAAGCATTTATTAAAGATTTTGTCAAATATTAAATTAATATGAAATTCAATATTGTATTTGAAAAAAAAAAATAATAAGGTGGAATTATATCTTACACACCCAGTCAGTTATTTTCTTTTTTTTTTATTCTTATGAACAATCAAATTAATAGAAAATTATAAACGTTTCTATTCTTAATTTTTGAGAATGGGTTTTACCATCTGTTTAACGACTCATTCTAGTTCATTTAGTAATTGGAAGATCACCGTGTTAAGTGAATTTTTATATCATCATAAAAGAAAATAAAAAAAAAAACGAAAAAAAAAAAAACAAACAAAATACCCGCAACGAGATAGTACTTTGGAAAATACCAAATATAATAAAAAAGCGGATCATTACAGATACGTAAAAAAGAAAAAAAAACATATTTCATAGCTATAAAAACCTGATTGAGATGAAAAAAGAACTCCGACAATTGATCCCTGACAAATTTTGTATTTTTGTGTTAAAAAAAAAAAGTAAATAAAGAAAAAAAAATGTACGATATAATAAAAAAGAAATAAGGACAAACAGAATGATGATAATAATGATGATACTGATGATGCCATTACGTCCCTGTCACAAGATATATATTTTTTTTTTCTTACATTATGAGAGAATATAGAACGAAAAATACAAATGAAAATTAAATAAAATAAAAAAGATATAAAAACATTCTATTATAATATTTATTGGATATTTTTAAGACAAAAATTGAACAAATAAAAACTAAAGAAAGATACAAAATGGACTTCATAAAAATATCTTGTCCAAAATACCATATGTGTGCACATAAGTATATATAAACTGGTAATAAATTTTATCTAAAAGTGCATTATATACTACAATAACAACAGCTACAAATAAAAATATCATATATTTAAGAGAAATTTAAAGCTTAGATACATTTTTTGTTTTGTTTTTGTTGAAATTTTATTTGCATTGCATTTCACTTAGATCTAATAAAATTTCGTAGATTGTTTTTTTTTTTTACTTCGGAAAAATTTATATTATATAATTTCTCTCTGTCTGTAAATTTCATTTTGTTTTGCAAAGTCATTTAAACAAAAAAAAAATTCCAATTCATGAAAAATGTATGCATAATTCCATGATGGTATTATACATACCTATACATATTTTCCGACATAATTGAAAAATAGTTTTAAAAACTAATTATTTAAATTAAGTACAAGAAAAAAAAGTTCTTAGCAAAATTTACAAATTCCCCTAAACTAATAATTGAAATTTGCTGACTCAAGTTTGAATAGAAATTTTTTTCTAAATTCAAAAATAACACTTTTCTAAAATATTTTATTAAAAAAAAAAAAAAAAAAACGAAGTCAGAAAATTGTAAAACTTGTATGAATTTTTCATATTATATACCATATATGAGATCCTTTTTTTGATATATGTATATATTTTTGCATCCTTGAATTTAAAATTCTGTACAAGTCAGTGTGTATACAAAAATATTAAATAGAAAATAAAAAAAATGTTCAAGAATGTAAAACAAAAAAAAAGAAATCAAAGAGAAAGTTTTTTTTATGCATCGTCATGAATTTTATCCGATATATGAACATTTTTAATGTGATATGATCCTTGTGCCCTTCTCCTAAATAGGAATATTGCATAAAGATAGAATACAAATTTTATATATGAAAATATGTAAAGGATAATAAATGGTAAGGGCATAGGTATGCAATGTGTTATATTATTCATTTGTTTAAATTGTATCAACCCTTAAGATACAATATATCCTGTTGATATATTTATACCTTTCAATAAAATATATAAGGGAAAAAAAATACTAAAGTATCTTCTTTTCTTTTTTTTTTCTTTACTTTGTATTAACGTTTAATTTCTGTAATTGACATATGTCAATCTTAACCACGTGACGGAAATAGCGTGTTAAGCACTTTCTCGTTAATATATTATACCCCATACAAAAATTCTGTAAAGATTTCATTTATCAGATACACAATAAAAAATAAAAAAAAAGATAAAGAAACAATTTTTTTTTGTCTGTATAGTAGATAAATATTGTATCTACAATGTTGTTGATTAAGGAAGCAATAATAATTTAAATTTATATTTTGTATTTAAACTAGTATTATATCGTTATGAATGTATGTAAGAAAGGATGCATACATAAATTAACAGGTATTAATGTTGAATGTTACAGAATACCAAAATTATAATACATGAGTTGGTGGCATCCTTGTTAGTGGCATCATCATCGATGTGTATTATTATATGTATGTATATATGTATGTACTTCACAGGATCATAGAAGATGAAAATTTATTATGCGTTACATGATAATTAATGATTGTATACACTCACATTCAATATATTTATACAATGTATTCTTGTTTAGATACATGATGAAAATATATGTATGTATGTATATAACATGATTATTTAAGAGATTATATGCGGTGAATAAAACGCGTACACTATATTAGATAGGGTGTACCATAATTAATTTGATAATAGATATTAAAATTTACATTTCTTCAGATATCCTCATTTCCGAAAATCCTATAGAATTTTCTTCCACAATTTTCCTCAAGTTTTTCATGCATGGTCTTTTCTTCGTATTTTACAATATTCACTTTTCAAAAATTCTAGTTCTTTTTAGTCAATTATCTTTTTCAAGTTTTTCACTTTGTTTTTTAAATTTATATTTCATCTACATCCTGTCATTTAAATTCAAAGGAGGGAAGGAAAAACAAAAATGCCTCTGAATCTGAAAATGATTAAAATTTATTCTTGTTGTTGTTTTAACATTCTTGTGTTTTAGTATATTTAAATAATATTTCATTTAGATAATATATAAAAAGAATAATTTTTATATATTTGTGTGTGTGTGTGTGTATATATGCGTATTTTAAAGAACAAAATTCTAAAATGTTACATGTATCTTTTGGTACAGACAGTCATAGAAATATATATTTTATGAAAATTGATGAAATTAATTTGATTAGTATGGTAATGAGTTATGATCATCTAAATCAAAAAAAAAAAAAAAAAATTATATTTGTATACGACAGAACGTGTACTATATAAAATGTAAAAAGATTAGCATTGTAAATGGTTTTGTTTTTGATATACATACATAAAATAATTCGAGTGATGATGATGGTATAGTAATGATAATAATTATAATATCTTTACATTAACGTTGATATTCTAAAAAGAAAAAAAAAAATTATAACAAATGATATACTTTTTCTCTGATATACAAATGAATTTACAAGATAATTATTACAAATGATCGATAAAATATTATTAAATAAATATTAATGATTTTCAAAGTGCTGTCATAAAATTTTTTTGTAATTAGAAAATGCATTTTACATTAATTTTCATTAATTTATTTAATTATTTTTGGTTTTTGGATTAATAATTTTTAAGGATTTTATTTTAAGTATTCACGTGCTATATAGAAAAGAACTGGATCTTTTAGAAAGTTGTTTTAAACCTTTTTTGTCTTTTTTTAATTTCAAGGGAACTTTATCATTAAAAAATTACCAAAAAAACTAAATTAATACGTACTCCAAATTTCCATGTAACCGTCTACAGATACTCTGAAGAAATTATTCCATACATAGTAATGAATTTTTCATCATCTTGAAAGTCCGTTTTTGCATCTTCATATTTTCTATTTCCTGTACGTTGTATCGTTAGAGTCTTCTTAAAGCTAGCCAAAAATAACACCCTGTACAATAACGAAGAAAAAACATCAATGATTTCAATAAAATTTAAATTCATAAAATAAAATACTTATATACTATTTCTTGAAAACTTTCTCATTTCTGATTTATTACAACACTTTAAAATTCAAAATATCAACAACAACAAAATTTATGATCATAAATTACGCTCAATTTCACTGAATATAATAACAAATTTCAAAGGATTCAACATAATCAAGAAACTCTTTTATTTATATCATTATTGTACTTGTACTTGTACTTATTCACCATTACTATTTTATTATTTTATTATATTGTTATCGTCGAGTATATTTATTGAATTTCTTTATTCTTTCTTTTTCATACTTTTTCAATTTTAGAAATTTCTTTTCATATGCAGATAAGGGCACGGATAAAATTTAAAATCGACCACTTTTTTTTTTTGTATAAATTCTATTGTCCTGATACCCGATTAAATTTTTCATTCATTCATATATCTAGGACATATTGTATATCATATACTACAACAGTAACAGCAATTTATGCATATGTATATGTATATTTACCGTATATAGAAATTAAAGTACCGGTAAAGTAATTTAACTTACAGGATAGAGTGTGTCTTTATAGGGTAAATTCCTGCCTAACAATTGAAATTCTTGAGAATAAAATAAAAAGAAATTTCTTTCCACATACATATATATAAAATTCTATAAATATCTTTAATATGCATAAATCTAAAAAAAAAAATGAGACTAAGAAATACCGCGTATCCGTGTTTAAAGTAGCGGATTTATGAAAGAAATCTTCTCTTTGTAATTCAAAAAAAAAAAAAAGAAAAATAAAAAATTGATTCCCAACCGAGAAACATGATTGTTCCATGAAATGTGTATCGTTATCGTATGTTGTCAGGACGATATATTTTAATATTTATAAATTTATTTGTTGATTATATATGTACGTAAATTTCCAACTGAGTGAAAGTAATCACTTAACAATTTTTTGGTATGTTTTTCCTCAAATAAAAATATTGTATGTATACAGTATATTTTAATAATATCCCGCACATCTCTTGACGTTTATTATTATTATTATTATTATTACTATAATCGTCTGTTCATGATAAATCTAAATTTAAATAAGTATAAAGTAATTTTAATTTCTTTATATTGCATTTGCATATAAACTTACCTTTTAACAATTCAATATTATTATGTATACGAAAAATTTAAATCCTTATATCGATGCATAAACATAAATATACAGAAGGTGAATTAATAATAATAATAATATGTAATAATGTCTGTATACATTGTACCCTTTCGAATAAAAAAAAAAAAAAAATTTTAAAAAAAAGGAAGAGAAATTATGAGGTTTTATAAATTTTATTTACCATTTTGACGAAAAGTCTATTAAAATTATGATAATAATGCATCTTATGAATATGTGTACATACATATTTCTGACGAAATATTAATAGCAAATATTTACATGAAATTTAATCCTTTTGAATTGTGTATCAATATAAATTCTATTGTATACATTACAAATGAAAAAGGTATCATTATACGTTTTTAAGCTGATTATATTCAATAAAATTTTGTAACAATTTTCACATGGAAAAAAAAAATAAAGAAAAAACATTTGAAAAGCGAAGAGTATGAATATTTTATTGAATTTCAATAAATATTAAAGGTATATACTTAAAATTATTAAAAAAATAATAATCATCCGAGTTTACAATGCATTATTAATTAAAATAAATAATGTCCCGTAGGTACTATGAGAATTTTGTAAAAAGAAAATAATTAGAATTCTTGCGAATTTAAGAAATTTAGAAATTTTAAATTCAGTTTTTCTCAGTTGATGAGTTAATGTACTTTTTTTGAGAATTGAACAAAAAATTTGGTTTTATCAAATTACAAAGAAAGTTTTAGATTTTCTAAAAGAAAGAATTTTAAATCAACAATAATTTTTAACTCCACCAGAGCTATAAGCTCTGTCGGTCGCAAGCCCGTATAAAAGAAGCGGATTAAGGGTAAAATTACACCCAGTTCCTGGTGGTATATCTGGATCACCAGGTCTCAAGGAGATATATATTTTGAGAATTTCCAAGTTGACCGATAGTTCGATTCGTATTCCTAAAAAAATCAACCAAATTAGCAGACTAGAAAAAAAGTCTCAGACCGAACGGACGAATGAAACGATCACGAGCCAAAGGACTTAATAAGGACTGTATAGACGGAGAACAAGAAGAATAATTACTAACAGAAATTTTCTTAAAAAAAAAAATTTAAAAAAAAAAAGAATTTCATTTTTTCAAGACAGAAACAATAGTTCAAGTATCTATCGCTTGGACAAAATTTTAAAAGAAAATCTACATATTTAGCAACATTACTCCTCCCCCCCCCCCCCCCCATTCATTTTCAACAGATCGTAAATTATATAATATCACCTCCCCCATCCCTCCAAGAACATTTAACTCTTATTGAAAATTACTTTTGGACAAAAATAAATAACAATTTATCGAATAAAACATAGTAAATTAAAAGTAAATTCAACAATTTTGTTGTTTTTTTCTTTTTTTTTTGTAATATTAAATAAAGTCTCCCCTATAGCATTTTTAATACAACAAAACGACAAGAATAAAAACCTCTTGACCATTTTCATAGTTAAAATAATATTAAAATCACAAAAGGAAGAAAAAAAAATAATTTACTTCAATTGAATTGATTATTTTTATTCTTCAACGTATGTCCAGTACTTAAAATGTATTTTTGAGGTTTCAAGTCTTTTCTACGGATTCATTCATTTGAACTCAAGTGAAATGGTAAATTTTTGAAATTTATTTCTTAATTTTTTTTTTTTTTTTTGCATTATGAAAAAAAAAAGTACAGCAACAACAATAAAAATACCAATTATTGGAATGTATTGTATATATTTTATTCTGTTTATGTCATAATCTTTAACTAACTATTTCTTTTTGTTGTAGGCCACTTTAAGGATTTCTAAAACTATAAAAAAAAAAATTGAAGAAAATTTTGAAAATAACTTCTTGAAGATCTTCTTTATACACTCAAGATTTTTTTTTTCTATGTATATTTCCATCAAATTCGTTCTTTTCATATGATATAAAAATATTTTGATTGGTCGACAACATAATTGTGCAAGTTGTTCAAAATCCTTTCTTTTTTTTTTTAATAAAAAAATAGGAAAAAATTTTATTTTTTGTTGTTGTATGTCAACTTGAGACGATTACACTTTTTTTTTTAGAATCAATTATTTGTGAAAAAAAAGTAGTATTTTGTCACAATCATGTAATTTTTTTATAGCTTAGAAAAAAGGATATAACAAATGAATTATAAAAAATTGTTTAGATTTTATGTTTTGTTTACATGATTTCGTGTTTTTGATATAATTTGAGAGAAAAATTAAGCTATTTAATGTGTTTAATCAAACATTGAATAAGTGCACTTCAGTTTAGAAAATAAAATAAAAAGGATATTTTATAAAAATTCTACTTAAAAAAACCTCAAGAGAATGTCAAAATCAGAAATGAATAGCAAACATCCTGAACTTCCTCAATGACAAAAAAAAAAGAAACATCAATTTCAAAATATTTGCAAACTCATACGTTGCCTTCCATTTTTATACAATAAAAGCGAATTATATTTCAATTTTTGATAAATAAGCCTCTTAGTTTACCTAAATTTACTTAAAACTTCAAAATTTTCTACTTTTTCATAATTCAAAAGATCAAAAATCCATGTCAGATATCAAGCACGTGGCTAAGTTCTCATCCATTAAAAAAAAATGTTTTTTTTAATTTCTTCATCTACGGTCCATTACTAATAATCTTTGATAAAATCTTCAATAAAATCTTTAAATTAATTTTTTTTTCTTAAGTTTCTCTAGAAAAAAAGAACTATAATAATCTTCCCTTAAGATGATAAAGGATAATGTAACATTATTTTTGACTGATATATTTGAGAAAAAACGAAAAAAAAAAAAAAACTAAATTTTATTATTCTTATATCGTATTACCTTTCTACCTCCCTCTCTCTAGTCTCTACCAACATGGCATAATCAAAAAATTGAAATCTCTTCATTTAACCTAAATTATCAGTTGACTAGTTGATTATCATATATGAATATCGAATCGGTCATCCATTTAAATAATCTTAATAGTAGCTCAATCAATCTGTATCATGTGTATTTAATATACAACATTACAATACATTTTGTAATATACAATGAGAAAACATCCTTTAAAAAATGGAAAAAAAAAATGAAAAAAAAAAATTGTAAGTAAAAAGGGGATAAAAATTATGCCCATACGAGTATATCCCTAATTTTTTTCCTTAACAAAAACTAAATGAACAGAAAAGGACTTGTAGTATTATTTTTTTCTTTTTTCTTTGACCACATTTATCCAAAATAAAAATATAAGGACCACATTTCATACAATCTAAATCATCTTTTATTATTTTAATCAAACCTTCTATATACTTTTGATTTTTCATTTCTTTTTCTTTTTGTATTATTCTTATACTGTAATGTAATTCTAGACGTTATATACTAACGTTATTTTACAAGAATAGGAACTAAAAAAGAAAAACGAAAAAAAAGAAAGAAACTGTATTATTGTTAACATATTGTTGCATATACATACATACATACATATGTATTAATTGTATGTAGATATGTATGTATTCATATCAAAATGTTCAACATATATAATTACAGTATTTGATTATTTCTTTTCATAATTTTCTTTTTTATTTTACCTTCTTCTTTTTTTCTCTCTCTCTTTCTTTTACAAAAGTTTTTCTTTTTTCGTCCACCAAATGTCCTTTTATGGTCCTTGATAAAAATTATTATTGCACCCTTATAAAATAATGAAATCTTGAAAAAGGACACGCATAATACAACAAAAGCATATTATGCCACCTTATAAACGTGTGAAGTATTGAATCCTGATAAAAATATATAGGTATATATTTTATTTTTCCTTTTTTTCTTGTTAAGGGGTCCTTTTTCGTAACTATATAAGGATTTTTCTTTTTTGATTTGAAGTGTTTTAAAGAGCACAAGAAGTTTTGAAGTATGCTGTTATAAAAGTGTGATAATATTTTCAACATCTTATAATGATGCAATATATAAAAGGATCCTTTATTATTATTTTTTTTTTTTTTGCTTTTTCCTTTTCTTTTTTATTGTCTTGATGTGTGTAAATGATGTGTGGTGACCTATTCCGTCAATCAAAACTTCATTTAAAGTGGTTAACTATTTTATTTGGGATAGTGATAGATTTAGGCCATTATTTGATGTTGTTATAAAGAGGTCAACTTAAGAAGTTATATTGTTAGATTACTTAGAAGAATTCCTTTTTTTTATTTAAAAAAAAAAAAAAAGGGAAGATAATTTGTAGCAACATGATTTACATGTTATTGCATTTTGAAGGATGTTATTGAATTGAAGATTGTAATTAAGGAAATATAAGTTTTTATTTAGATTTTTTTACTCTTTTTTTGTTTCCTTGTAAATTTTTATATTAAAAATTATTTTTTGCTGGTTTAATTTTAATATTCGTAGACGTCATACACAAACTCAGGACAAACAATAGAAAATTTTAAGAAAGCTGTTGAGCAACTTTCATAGAAAAATTATTTATTATTCATAATTTTTGAAGTCTTCTTCCTTTTCTCATTTCTTGACATTTCGTTGTTTTTTTTTTTTTGTTTTTTTCTTCCCTCTTATTATTTTTTTCTATTTCTTAATTTTGGCTTTTTTATATTTAAAATCATCTGAAGCAAATATAAACACCGTCATTTTAATCATCATCATCATCATCTTCAACAAAATATAAATCATCATGAAAAGACAAATTTTTTTTTTCTTATACATAAGTTTTGTTTTTTTTTTTTTTTTATGTTTGGCATTTACATTCGGCACAGAAATAATAATATCCTTTCATTATTATTATTATTATTATTATTTTCATTACAATTTTAATGTCTATTCTATTGATAGAAATTTCATTCTTTAAATTCTTTTGTTCAAAAAATCTTTTATTTTATGTCTGTTTTTTTGTTCTTGATATTTTATTACTTTCATGAATTGCGAATGGGATTTCCTTCTGTTTTATTAAAAAAAAAAAAACAAAAAAAAAATTAGAAAAAAATAAAATCATTTATTCTTTCATTGAAGACAATATCCTTTTTTAATGTTATACGAGTATGTATATGTACTGATGTATTAAAATTACAAATTTAAACGAAGTTGCTTACTATTTATAATAATGAATTATGTGATTATTTTTTTTTTTATTTTTGTTTTTGTCTACTTTCTATATGATTCATGCATATGACGGGATTATTACGGAAATAACCCGTTTTATTATAATGCAATCTAGTCATTCAGGTGCATACCTGTTTATATTTTTTTTCTTCTACCGAATTCAATATGTTATAAAAATATATTTTAAAAAAAAAAAAATAGAAAGGTGAAAAAAATTTAATGGGAATATTTTTTTTTTTTTGACGTAATTTTGAATACATACTCGTAAATAATATTTCTCATGTCTTGATAGATAACGAATATAATTATATTTTTCATGGATCTGACACATGGTTTTTTTTTCTTTTTTTTTTTTAATATTTCACTGTCTCGAAAATGAGCTCCATGTATAACAAAATTCTAAAATCTTTGTAAAATAGCTTTTGCTATAGGTTATTTTATTTTCGGTTTAAAAAACCTAATTTATCTAAATTCTTAACCATAAAAATATGTATTCAAAATTAACACAGAATTAAATCAATTTAAATTTTCTGTTATATTAAAGATTAAATAAAAGTTACTTCTTGAATTTAAAGAAGAATAATTTAGATTCAAATCAGATACACAAAAATCACATATACGAAACAAGAAAAATCCTAGTTGAATTTACACAAAAAATAAATCCATTGTTAAATGAGACGTTTCATATTTTCTCTTGAGTAACTCCTTTGATTACGTATTAACAATTGTTTACATCCTTTATCTTTGACATGTACCAATGAATACAATTTTTTTTGTTCCTACAAATAAAAAGTATATTTTTTTTACCTCATTCACCATAAACTGATACTGATTATAAAAAATATTTTTTATGTTTAAGATATATTTTTTTTTTTCGAAAAAAATAGTTACATAAAAATTCTTTTTTTTGTTTTTGTTTTTTCTTAAATGTATTATATAACCTCTTTCTTTCGGCCACAAAAGATGCACAATAGCAAAAGAATTGAATTAAATTGAATTGAATTGTAACAGGCACAGAAATTTGGTAAGAAATAAAAAAGAAAAAAACAACAAAAAAAATAACACAACAACTAAACCCCAAAATACCTGTATTAATGCAATTCTTTTGTATTCGCGCAAATGCAGTCGACAAGAGAATCATAAATACAAGATATATTATATATTTTCACTTTTATATTATTTTTTTGTCTGTTTTTGAAGAAAAAAAAAATAATAATAATAAAAAGAAACTCTAAGTAGCAAGGACAAATACAATTGATGATAAAAGAAGGGGATTGATTGTGATTTAAAATGAAAAGTAAAGAAAACAAAGGGACACATCATGGTACAGTTACATTTTGTTACATAACTCTACTACTTACAATATTTATTACACGACAACTAAACTGTATTATTGCAAAAGGGGTTGTTGTCCTAGTCCGCGAAGGAAAAAAATAAAACGCTAAGCTGCAAAAGAAAAAAAAAACATTCAAGTAAAAACTTGTCTTTTTCTAGTTTTTTTTTTTTTTAAGTATACTTCTTCTCCTTCTTTTTCTTTGTTTTGTGTTTAATGGTTTTTGTTCTGTATATTCTATCAAAAAAAAAAAAATATCTTTTGATGTGGTTCTCTTTCAATATAAAAACAAGATTTTCAATTGTGAAATTTTTGGTAAAAAAAATTTTTTTTCGATTGGTGATTAGATAGAAAAAAATACACAAAAACGCGAAAACTGGATTTTATTTTGAATAACGCGAGAATTATAATTATAATGAAAATTTTTAAAAAGAAAGTGCTACTTACCGTTAACATATTATCTTTTCTTTTTATAAATTTTCAATTACATTTTTTTTTTTTATTCACATTTATATACATTATTATGCCCTTCTGATTTTTTTAAATATTTTTATTGTTATATTCTTGATCCCTGAGAATGTATTTTTATATGGAAAAGAATAAGAACGAAAAAAAAGAAAAATTTATACATTCATATATCATTTAAGAGGTCAGATACAGGTTATATTAGAATTGATAGAAAATAATTTTTCATAATGTAAATAATAATATCGTGGATCATATATAATTTTTATTCGCGGATATTTATATATGCACATTGTCTTCTCACGGTTCTCATTTCAAAAGGGTCAGTTATGAAAGTTTGATCTATCTGACATATATTTTTTATTGTTCATTTTAAATAGAAAAGAAAAAGAAAAGAAGAAATTGTTATCGATGTGAAATTTATGCAATTCATTATGGTCTTTTGACCAATGGTCATTTTTGAATAATAAAAAGTATCTATGGTCCACTTAACCTGATTTTATTGATTGCGTGAAAGTAAAAGGGAGAATAAAATAAAAAAGTCGTTGTATTTAAAAGACAAAAATAATATAAAGGATAAATAATGGAACTGCAAGAAAATATTGATGAGAAAATTGAAAACTATTATAAATAAGAAATGCTCTAGAAATACAAATAGAAAAAAAGATTCATCATGAGATCCAAAAATTTTTAAAAGATTTTTGAAAAAGATAAAATACAAAAGTTTTCAGTGGAAGATGGTAGTTCACATTCAGACATTTTCTCATCAAAAATTAACAAAAAATCATTGTTTCTGGAGAAAATTTTTAGAAAAATTCAAGCTATGAAATTATAATGAAGTTTTAAACTTCTGATAAACTTCTATACTTAAGTGAAAATTCTAAGTATGAAAAAAAAAACACTTAATCTAGTGAATTTCACAATTTATTTCTTATTTTTATTTTTATCCTATTTATTACGTATGTGATACGCGTGTTTTAGATATTCTATGTTTTTTTCTTAAAAGAAAAAAAAAATTTCAAGGGAATGTGACAATATGTGACATACATGTTATTTGAAGAGCACTTGAGTTTACCCTTCAAGTACATTTTCGTGTTCGATTGGTGTTTGTTAACAATCCTATTAAGATTACATGGAATGGAACTTTTTAAAAACAATATAGAAAAAAACAAAATTAAAAAGTATTTCTTTTCAAACTTTTAACGATTATTCTTGAATTTTTCAAGGAAAAAAGAATTTTCTTTAAAAAAAAAAAACTTTAAAATTTCTCATGCTATTGCAACTTTTTTTTTCTCTAACATCCTTTTATTTTTAAATACAAAGAAGATGATTTGAATATTTTTTTAATACTGTTTTTTCTTGTATTTCAAATTCAAATTATTTTTCTTTTAATAACAAAGAGAGCATGAAAGTAAAAATTAAAATAACAAACTTTGAAAAATATAAAAATACAAAAAAAAAAAGGTTCATCGTGTATTAATTCACGAATGTAAATAGCCACGGGCCAAATTTGTTCTAATTATCATCAACGTTTTTTTTTTTTCTCATTTATTTGCTACTGTGAGACATCATATAATGAGAATAAACGCGACCCTATCTGTCATCGAAGATAAAAATTTAATAATAAAAAAAAAAGTCAAAAGTAAAACGATAGAAAAAAATAACAAATTTTTTCTTACTTTCTTTGAAGACTACTTTCTCTAAATGCAATGTGATCCCTTTTATGAAAATAGAAAAAAAAAAGACACGAAGGGTGGTGTTGTAAAGAATTTGTATACGTATAATGTGTTTACAAATTATTTTTGTCCTTTATTCCGATACAAGTTTTGTTTTTTTGTATTTGTTTCGCCTATCTAATACATAGTTTTCTTTTTCCGGTGAGTTAGCGTTGTCATTGAATGTTAACACTCTGGTCCATTATTATGATAATTTTTGGTCCAAAAAGTGTGATGTGAATTATGTATAGACATGAAACATAGAGAAAGTCTTTTTATCTTTATAAACGTTCTCATCACCACAAAACAATATCTTTTTACAAGGTTTTCTTTCTTTTTTTGAATTCTTTTATTCATTTTTATTGTTTCTTATTATAATACCACGGTTTTTCTTTTGTTAACACATTATCTTGTTGCAATTGAATTGTTACCAAAATACATTCAAATTATTATAAATTTTTTTTTTGTTTTGTTTCATTATTTTTTTTATCCGTGAATAAATAGCTTATTCAATAGATTGTCATCTATTATTATGGAATTAAAAACCAAAAAAAGACACAGAATCTTGTTTTTGTGGCTTAGTATTTTTGATATGCAAAAAAGACAATAGAAAGAAAAAAAAAGTCCATAAATGCTAGAAGAAAAAAAAAACGTTTTTTTTTTAATCACAAAAAAAAAAGTACAATTTGATTTTTTTTATTTCAAAATACTCACAGTTAACCAGAAAATTTACATTGCGTGTGAAAATTAAACGAAATCAATAAATTTGATCAGATATTAATCTATAATATATATCGAATCATATGTTTTAAAAATGAAAGTGAAATCACCGGAAATTATCTTGTATCTGTAATATGGCGATTGATATGCACATACATATGTACATACCTACATATATTTTAAGCAGAAGCTAAAACGCCGATGCATCACAAAACCTCTTCAAGAAATCAATTGAAATACAAATCAAAACAAGAAGTCATAAATATATTCGAAATCGAAATAATATTTGTAAAGTTATTGTGTGTATGTATTTGCTTATAAATTTAAAGATACTTTCACTTTTATTATACGAAAAGTTAATTCAAAGAAAAGACAAAATATTAAAACAGTAAACTTGATATCGCAGTGATGAAAAATTGCATCATTGGAGAAAGCATATATGTACATATAAAATTAAATAAAAAAAAAGAAAGAAAGAAAAAAAAAAAGCTATCGATGATGTTTTATGAGATTGCGTTTATTCAATATAGGAAATTACAGTCGATTGCAAAATTAAATAACACACTTTTGAAAAATATTTAAAAAATAAAAACATTTTCTTATGTGAAACAAATGAATTGTAAAACATACAAACATGTGTACTTTTATTTATTTCACAAATATTTAATTTTTAAATAGTGTGTAATAATTTAGTTAAGCATAAATACAAAATTTTATCATATGATTTTATGTACCATATATGTATGTATGTATACTTAACATATGTCGAACAATTAGACGAATAATTCAAACAATCATTTGAAAAAAATAAATCAAACAAAAAAAATTATAATAAATAATTTCTTTTTTATTTGGAAAAAAAAAAAAATTATTAATAATTTAAAAAAGTTGCTATGTACGCGCGCAGAGCAGATACTATAAGTTATAACAATTTATATTGTCATTGGTACGCGTCTGTTGTTTTTTCAACAATTTATATATGACAGAATTAAAAAAAAAAAAAACAGAAACAATTAAATATAGGTACAGCAATAATAAAAAAAATATTATTTTTATCTAATATGGATATATTATGTCATTTTCATATTTCAGATAGAAACATTATACCTAACAATTTTATTTATTATTATTCAATTATCTATGTCTTATGTTGTTGTTGTTGTTGTTTTTTTTTTTTGTTTTCTTCAATTTTTATTGTTTCTAATATCCAATCAATATATTGTGAAACATCTGTGTATACAGTTGGATGATCTTCCATACCACATTCTGTAAAGCCATAACTAACAATTCCATATGTAACCCAACGTGCAATTTTTTGATCAAAATACATTAATGGACCACCACTGTCACCAGCACAAGTATCCTTTAATAATTCACCACCAGCACATATTTGTTTATTACCTAAATCAACACCATATTCTCGTAATTTATTTGAACAATTATTTTGCGAAACAATTGGTACTTTTAATTTCAATTTAATTGGACTTTTAACGGTTCCACTGTATTTATTAACTAAAAGAAAAAATATAAAAATATAAAAAAAAATAAAAAAAAAAACAAATTAATTAATAAACAAAATTAAATAATAATTAAGAAAAATAAATAAAAAATAAGAATGTTTTGGCACATGAATAAACGTCAATGATTTTAAGAAGAAAACAAACAAAAAACAAAAAAAATGTAGAGGGTGGATCACTTTAAACTAGAAAATTTATCGTTTTGAAAAAAAAAAAAATTCTTATATTTGAGAAAATTAATTTTAATACGAATAATATATGAATAAAAATTTGAAAAAAAAAAAAAAAAAAAAATGCGCTAATTTTTCTGATTAAGATTGCGGATTACAGTGCAACACGGCACACAATTTAAAACCAAAAACATAAAATTTCACCTACATGTTCAGAGTATAAATTTCAAAATCATTATTCAAAATGAAACACTTTTTAACAACGAAGTTTGTCATGTAACCATTTACAGTAAAAATATTTTCTTATTATCTTTAAGGATACTAAAAATCTTACATAAATCAGTTCTACCCCATCCAGATACCGATAAATATTGTCCAGGTTTTAATGATTTTGTTGCATTTGGTTCTGGTAAACAAATTGGCATTATAAAATGTGTAAATTGTACATTTCTACGTAATTTAATTAATGCAATATCATTAAATTTATCCTTTGAAGATTCATTATAATACGGATGTACAATTGTTTTTTCAATACGAAAATCTAATGAATCATCAGCACAATTTAAATTATTTTTCTCTTCGATACAATCTGGTTGTGTTTGTATATTAAATTCACCAAGTCGAACATACTTTCTAAATTGAAATAAAAAAATATACATATACGTATACATTTTTTTTTTTTTTTTTTTGATTTAGAAAATTAAAATTTCATTTTTAAATAATTTTCAATAAACAATTCTATACATACAATCCTCTCTTTTCACGTGCAACATTCCCTTCAATACAATGCGCTGCTGTTAGAATGAAATTTTTATTTACCAATGCACCACTACAACCAAATTCATCTGGAATTAATTTTATTTTTGTTTTTTGTGTTTTTTTTTTTTTAAATTTATTTAATTAATTTTAAACTATTTATTTTATTTTCTTAATTTCGTACTTGTATTATACATTAATAGTGCCATCC
This sequence comes from Bombylius discolor, assembly GCA_939192795.1. Lineage (NCBI taxonomy): Eukaryota > Metazoa > Arthropoda > Insecta > Diptera > Bombyliidae > Bombylius > Bombylius discolor. The sequence goes on along the minus strand of OW584241.1, from coordinate 10,456,289 downwards.
ATGGGAATTCATCTAATTCAGCAATTTCACCACCAAAAATTCGATTAATTATTTGTTTTCCACATTCATTATTTGAAATTTCTGATGATGATGATGGTGCAGACGTTGATGGAGGTGTTGTTGTTGTTTTTGTTGTTGTCAATAATGTAATATGTGAATTTTTATTAAATTTTTCAATACGACGATTATGTTTTTTTGTAAAATTTATTTTTTTCGAAATATTATAATAATTTGATTTTGATAAATGTAATGTAAATGGTAATATTGGATTTTTATATTGTTTTAAATTTTTCGGACAACATACTTTTGTTTCATAATTTCTATTATTTGAAATATTATTAAATTTATTATTATTATTATTATTATTATTATTATTAATTTTGTCGTCGTCATCAAAACATTGTACACTTTTCATAAAATTAACATGTTCTGATGTTATTTCATTAAATGATAAATTTTTTAATTTTTCATATGCTTTACATTTATTTATCACAATACATAAACCTTTATCACTTTCATTTGGTATATCACACATAATATTTTTAATAATTAATAAATTATTATTTTTATGTAGTTGTTGTTGTTGTTGTTGTTGTTTATAAATATTACTATCATTATTAATTATATGTAAAGAATCTATTTGTAATGTATTTTTTATATTTATTATAATTATTGTCACAATAACGGACAAATAATACACAAAAGCTCTCTTATGATACTGAAACATTTGAAATAACCAGACGTCTTCACAAGCAATGCTTTCCAACAAATGTTGAATAGCAGAAAAAAAAATCATTTTTAACTTTAAAGTATCTGCGATAGGTAAGAAAATATTTAAAAATGTAGAAAAAGAAAAATACATATTGTATATATAAATAAAAAAAAATAAAAAAAAAAAAGATACATTTGTTTAAGTGTGTATAGTACATATTTGTATGATGTATTAAATGAGAAAATTATGTTATGTATATTAGGTAACAGAAACAGTGTACTGTAAAATTAAGTATACATAGTATCCGAAAGTATAAGATAAAATTTAAGATCTATATTTATAAAAACAAAACGATTGTGTCAATAATTTTATCAAAATAAATTTGATCACATTACAAGTAGTCTCTTTGGTACTTGATTTTTTTTTTAATGATTTTTAAAAAAAATATATAATTAGTTCAAAACGAATTAGATCAAACGAGTAGAAAAACTAATTTCTTACTCGTTTTCTAATTTTTTAGTTTTACTTTTAATTATTCAAAAAATATCATTATTTAATATAAAAGCTCTAAAACTTGACTGCCTGAAAATGATTCAAAAATGTATTAGAAAAACGTTCAAATTTACTTTGCAATATTCAAGAAAAATATATTTATCACACATGTTGAAAAAAACATACCGTCAAAGATGTTAAAGTTCAAAGGTTCAAAGGAAGAAAAATATATAAAAAAATCAAATAAAGAAATTTATTACTTAATTTCTTAGCTTTAAGAACTTAAGAGGAAAAAAAAAACATAATAAATCATATTATTTATATATGTATTATGTTTATGAAAGAGCATCTTAGACAAAAATATTTTCAACTAATTTAACTGAAAAGTTCTGATTTAACAAAAAAAATATTTTGATAATTAAAAAATTTTAATTTCTTATTTAAAAAAAAAAACAAGTTACACATATATACAAATTAACAATAATCAAAAAAGTAATTAAGTAATATGACAATGTGAAATCGGAATTCCCAAATAATATTATCAAAGCCTTTTGATAAGAATTGACACTAATTTTTGCATATTAAAATAAATACAGTATAAATTGCAATAAAAAAAAAAAAATTCGGTCACGTGTAGAAAATTACAAAATTGATAAATAATATTATTTTATTTCCTTTAATATTTTAGCAAAAAATTAACAAGAAATCAAAGTAAACATCGTTACAACACATGCGTAAGTTGTAAATTCATGGCTTTTTTTTTTTTTTTTTTTTTTTGAAATTAAAACGAAGAAAACAAACAAAACAAAAATAATTATAATCAACAAAGAAAACGATTAATAACACATATACAATTTATTATCAGAATTAAATAGATAACCTTGACCTTTTATTAAACAAATAAACGACAACAAAAAAATTAATTATACATATAAATAAACTTTCTCTCATTACTGTTATCTATAATGCGTGTAGTTTTTAGCTACAAGCTTACAATTTATTTTCACAATAAATAAATCAGAAAATCAAAAAATCATAAATTAAAATTTTTAATGAACGAAATAAACAAAACACAATTAAATTATTTGACACATGTTAATTAATTACTTAGAACTTAATTTTTTTTTTCTTTTTTATACAAATTTTCTCATAAGTGTGTCTAAGAAGAGCCACTTTCTAAAATAGAAAAATTATTAAAATGAAGAAAAAAATATTCTGATAAATTTTATTTTCATAAATTTTAATTAATTTATTGAAAAATCAATTTAAAAAAAAATGATAAAAATAAAAATTCCATTAATTTAGCAGGATATATTAACATAATAATACAATTTGATATTTTCTAAATAAATAATTTGATGTAAATAAATAATTTATTTATTTGTTGTTAAAAAAAAAAAACATCAATAAATACTGGTAATAAAAAATACTTAAAGAAATGTAAAATTGTAATTAATTTTTAATTAATTTTACTATGAATTTTTTTGTATAATCATTCAACTTTGTAAGTTCCTAATAAATTTATCCTTATCATGAAAACTTAAAATAATTGTAAAAGCGTATACGTATGTGATTTATCTTATTATTTTCACTTGTTCACATTTTCAAAAAAAAAAATCATATGTTTTATTTTAATGCTTATTTAAAAGAGTCAATTAAAAATATTTTTAATTAAAGAATTAAATTAAAATGAACAAAATTTATAGAATTATTTTATTATTGCCAAATTTTGACGAATTTAAATAGCGTAGTTATTACATATTGTGAGTAATTTAAATGTATTTTAAAATTTGCAAAAAATAAATATGCATTAATAATTTTTTTTAAAAAAAAAACAATTATTTTACTGAATTAAAATATTATAAATGTGAATTAAAATCTACTAACTGACTAATCTACAAGGATGAAGAGATAATTTTTTTCTAAATATTCAATATTTGTTATTTATTCAATAAACTTTCATCTAGGAATTTTTTAATACAAATTACAATTTATCACATATGTAACTCCTATAATTTTAAAAATTTAATGTATGCACATATTAAATCCGAGATATTTCAAAGTATATAGGAAAATAATGTAAGTTTTTTTTTTTATATAATAATAATGATAATAAATATGAATTATTTTTTCAATAAAATTAGAAAAATTTCTATTAGAATGTGTGTTTTTTTTTTTTTTAAATAAATTAATATTATTATTATTTCTATTGAAAAACTGGAATTATAATTTAGTTTTAGATTTTCAGATGCAATCAGTCAGTTTTTATAAATCTTCAAGTGTACTTCGTGTACTTAAAAAATCAGATTTCACAGTATAATTAAAAAATTAAAAATTAGAAAATTTAAGAATTTTAAATTTTAGTAATTAAAAAAAAAAAAAATGTTGAAATCATATACAATCGTTTTATTTTCAAGTATTTTAATAAATTCAATTCAAGTAATTAGTGCACAATGTGAGTAGGTTTTTTTATTATTTTTTTTTGATTTAACAAATCAAAATGTTAAAAATGTGTTTATAAAATTTGAAAATTTTATTTGAAGCTCGATGTAAAAATCCAAATAATCATAATGGATATTGCATTGATATTAGACAGTGTCCAACATTACGTGATTTATTATCAAAAAGAATATTTCAAAATGATACAGATGGACAATTTTTAAGGGAATCACAATGTTCTAATGGAACTGGTCTTCCACCATATGTTTGTTGTACTGAAGATAGTGAATTTATAAATACTGAAGGACGATTTAATTATATAATTACATCATCACCATCACCATCAAATGGACAAGGTAATATTTTACCAAATCCTCCAAATTGTGGACGCCAAGCTATCGGTAATAAACTTTATGGTGGTAATAATACTGGAATAGATGAATTTCCATGGATGGTATTATTAGAATATAGACTGAGTAAGTAAATTTTTTTAAATATTTAATATTTTCAAGAAATTGATTTTTATTAATTGTCGTCCTTTGTTTGTATTTTAGGTGATGGTAGTAAAAAATTAAATTGTGCTGGATCTCTAATCAACCAAAGATATGTTTTAACTGCTGCACATTGTGTTACTGGACGAATTTTAGAAGAGATTGGACCATTGTAAGTAAAATTGTATAAAATTTTTTATATTAAACTAAATTCGTCTTTTCTATCTATTATTTATTTTTCTCAGAGAAAGAATACGTTTAGGTGAATATGACATAACAAAAACCATTGATTGTGTTGATGGTACAGATTGTGCTGATCCAATTGTTGAAGTTGGTTTTGAAGAAGTTATACCACATGAACAATATAATGACCGTTCAGGTTCTCGTCATAATGATATTGCATTGATACGTTTAGATCGTGATATGAATTACACGTACTTTATACGACCAATTTGTTTACCATTTGCTTTAAATCTTCAAAAATCAGAACCTGGTGTTAGTGTTGTTGTATCTGGTTGGGGTATGACTCTTACAGGTAATAACAATATTAAATTTCTATGAAATGTTTATTTTTTTTCTATTTTGTTTTTTCTTAAGCTCGTCAAAGTCCAATTAAACAAAAATTAAAAATTCCAATTGTTAATCAAGAACAATGTTTACAAAAATTTTCATCATTGGGTGTTACATTATCAAATTCACAATTATGTGCTGGTGGTAAAAATTTAGAAGATACATGTAAAGGTGATTCCGGTGGTCCATTAATGAAATATACAAATAAATTTTGGGCAATTGAAGGTATCACATCATTTGGTAGAGACAAATGTGGTATTGAAGGATGGCCAGCAGTATATACAAGAGTTACAAGTTTTGAAGATTGGATTACAAAAAATCTTAAACCTTAAATTTTAAGTGTTTCTTTTTTTTTGTTTTTTTGTTTTTTAAATAAAATTATTTCTACACCTAATTGAACTTGCTCCTTTTTTTTTAATTCTATACATTAATTTTAAATGAAAAAGTTGTTTGTTGAAAGAGCACCTTTAAAAATATGCATTCTGTTATTTATGTTTTTCTTTGTCTTTCTGCATCTAATAAAAAAATTTATGTACATATGTATGTATCAGACATTCACTAACCTAGAACGATAATCTTTTTCTAAATGATCAAGATATACGTTTTTTAATGACGTCTTTTTAATTTATATTTCTTTTTTTTTTTTTTTTAAATAAATTTTCATTGAATTACCATAATAATTTTTTCAATTCAATTATTAGTAGTATTTATAAAAAAATATTCCATTCAAGTTAACAAATAAATAATAATAACATTTTAATTCATGTACAAATATGATTTTTTTTTTTCACATAAATCCGAACCCCCTTATTAACAAGTATTAATTAATTATTTAATTTTTAATTGATGATTAGTCATCATTATAATTACATACACCAAACTCTTCTATTTTATTTCAATTTTTTTTCCTACAAAAATAAATAAAGATGCGAATGACCATTTTATATTTGAATTGACAGTTCAGTGTATGTATGTATATATAAGCTAATTAACTAACTGTCAGAGAAAAAAAAAAATAATAATAATACATTGAAAATATGTATTATACAAAGAAAAATAAACAACGAGCAAAACGATAGCGAAATTGTTAAAAGACGAATATCTATCTAAAATACATTTCATTTATTTTTATTGGAACTTGATTAAAGTTAATTTAGATACTTACATATATATGTAGTAATGGTCAACCAACAGGTCTTATAAGGGGTGAACTTAAAGTATTTCACATGAAAATTTCTAAATATTATTACCAAACAATTGATTTTTTAAAATTAGAAAATTCAATTTACAAGTATTTAGTCAATGTTTACTTGTAGTAAAACATTAAAACATTAATTTACCTACATTTATGTTTTTTTTTTCGAAATTACATAAACAAATCAGAAATTACAATTGTTTGCAAATTTTGTAATCACCTTTTATTACTTATATAAATAATCATGACGGGTATTTTTTTTTTTTTTTCAACTTATATACTGAATAAAAATCACAAAAATCCAGTTTTTTCAGTCATATGTCATTAAAATAATAATCAGAAATTTATATGAGTATGTGTACTTATTTTGTATTTTTTTTTATTTACTTTTATTTCTTTAACATTTATAAATATATATATATTTAACAGTAGAATACTTGAAAAGTTTAAATCTTTAGTTTAAAAACAGAAATTCAGACAGTCAGATTTTGTAAACGTACATGTTCGGTTCTAGTTTTTAATTTTTGAAAAATAAAAAAAATATACATATATATTTTATTTGAATTTTATTCCTTTTATTTGCATTTAATTTTTTTTTTTTTATTGTATAAAAGTCAAATTAAAATTTTTTTGTTTCTTTGAACTTGAAATTGAACTGACACAATTATTATTGTAAATCTAGTCATTTCGTTGCTGATATAGTGATTTAATTATATTATTTAGATATTTTTTTGTTTTTTCATTTCATTTTTAAATTTCATATTAATTAAAAATTAATTTAATAATTAAGAAAACAAGAAAATGTTAAAAATATGTACAAGCATTTTATTTTTAACCACTTTGATGTGTTTTTCTCGTATAATTAGTGCACAATGTGAGTAGTTAAAATGAATTTTATTAAAATTAATTATTTATAGAGAGAAAATTTATTTACTATCAAGGCGTTATTATTTTGTTTCGTTTTTTTTTTTTTTTTTTTTTTTTTTTCAAAATTTTATATTATTTATTTTAATAAATTATTTATAATATAGAAAAATTTTGTTTGAAGCTCGATGTAGAAATCCAAATAATAACAATGGATATTGCATTGATATTAGACAATGTCCAACATTACGTGTTTTATTATCAAAAAAGCCATTATCAAATTCGGACTCACAATTTTTAAGAGAATCACAATGTGTTAATGGTTATGGAAATCCACCACATGTTTGTTGTACTGAAGATACTGGATATACAAATGATGATACAGATAATGATGATGATAATGATGGTTCAACTAGTGGTGGTAGTAGTGGTATTGTTACATCATCACAATCAAATGGACAAGGTAATGTTTTACCAAGTCCTCCAACTTGTGGAACAGAACCGACCGGTAATAAAATATACAGTGGAACTGAAGCTGGAATAGATGAATTCCCATGGATGGCATTATTAGAATATAGAATGAGTAAGTTTATCTTATAAAATATGATAAAAATTTTATTTAAAAAAAAATTAATTTAGAGGAAAAAAAAACCAATTGATTATCATGGAACATGGAGTTCTACTTCGTGTGCAAAATAATTCAATTTAGTTTCCATGAATTTAAAATTCTCACTTTCGTTAAATGTGAAACCTGTTTTGAAACAATATATAATATGAAATTTTATTCCACAATTGTATAATCACACTTAATATATCTGTTTTGATAAATCTAAATAAACAAAGAAAACACAAACCGTTTGAAACACAATGCGGAATCAAGATAGAAATAAAATAATAATTGTGGTAAAATAATGGGAAATTTCCTTATTAGCTAAATTTCAAATTAAACAACAAAAAAAAAATTTATAATAATTAATGAATTACACGTGACCACATTATTGATGATGAAATTAAACCAATTAAGAAATTCCCATACATTGATCATTGTCAGTTATAGTATGACTCGACTTAAGTTTTTCCATTATAAAAAAAATCTAAAGATTATTTTTTTTTCATTGTAGTTTTTTTTTTATTTTTATTTTTTATAAATTTAGATCAATTTAATCAGACAAATTTTTTGAATCAAAACGACTATCATCTTTGTTTATTTGTGTTAAATGAAAAAAAATACGTCATTACCTATAAAACAAAAAATCTCAGAGCATAGTTCGAAATAAAAAGATAACAAAAACGCGCTGATAGACGTAAATGTTATAAAAATGTAAGAAGAATAAAAGAAAAAAGTAATATAATGTATGTAGATGAAAATTTTTTTTCCTTACTTTTAAATACATTTTAATCCTTTGAAATCCTGCGGAATATTTTCGTTAATTTGATTTACAAGAACAGAAATATATTTGAAAGTTAAGAGTTTATTGCATCGGTTCATTCGGTTTAATTATTAATTGCGACAGTAATGGAAAATTTTATTTTAAAATCAATCTTCCATTAAAAAATTATATTTCAAAAGAAAATAATGTTGTACATTAAACGAATTTTTTTTTATTTCAAAATAAGTAACACATTTTTTAATGTTTCTATAAAATTTCAGCTTAAATTTTTCCAAATAAAAGTTTTATGATTGTTCAAAAACTTTAAAATCTGCTTTAATTATTTTGTAGGATAAGAATTTACATCGAAAAAAACAATGAATATCCTTTAAAAATCTCTAAAAGAAATATATTTAAGCCAACCAAACCGGCTATTTGTTTTTGCAATATTCAACTTGTTCAATTTTTTGTTTCTAAATATTTCTTGTTTATGAAATTTTTAACAGGAATTAAGATGTTTTTCTTAAATTACGTCGTTTTGTAATACATACTGCAAAAAACTTGAAATTTTTTCCGCAGAAAAAAGTTAAAATTGATAATTTCCAATATTATTATCAATTTTTTTTTTTTCTCATTTTAATTTTCTAGGTAATGGAAAAAAAATTTTAAATTGTGCTGGATCTCTTATCAACCAAAGATACGTCGTAACTGCGGCACATTGTGTTACCGGACGAATTTTAGATGAAGTTGGACCATTGTAAGGAACAAGAAAACAAATATTTTCAATTTTTAATTGAATAGTTAAATTTTCCAAAATATCTTTTTAAATTGTGTAATTTTTTTTTTGTTTTTAGAGAAACAATACGTTTAGGTGAACATGACATATCAAAAACCATTGATTGTGTTGATGGTACAGATTGTGCTGATCCAATAATTGAAGTTGGTTTTGAAGAAGTTATACCACATGAAAATTTCAATGATCGTTCAGAGAATCGTCATAATGATATTGCATTGATACGTTTAAATCGTGATATTAGATATACATACTTTATCAAGCCAGTTTGTTTACCATCTGCTTTAAATCTTCAAAGATCTGAAACTGGAGTTAGTGTTGTTGTAGCTGGATGGGGAAGAACACTTCTATGTAATTAAAATAATCAGTTTTTATAATATAACTTTAATTTCAATCTTCTTTTTTTTTTGGTAGCTCGTCAAAGTCAAGTTAAACAAAAATTAACAATTCCAATTGCTAATCAACAAAATTGTGCACAAAAATTTTCAGCAAGAAAAATTAATATAGTCGATTCACAATTATGTGCGGGTGGTAGATTTGCAGAAGATACATGTGATGGTGATTCTGGTGGTCCATTAATGAAATTCGAAAATAAATTTTGGGCACTCGAAGGAATCACTTCATTTGGTAATAGATGTGGTCTTGAGGGATGGCCAGCAGTATATACAAGAGTTGCAAGTTTTGAAAATTGGATTAGAAGAAATATGAAACCTTAATTTTTTATTTAAAAAAAAAAAAAAAATAAAATAAAATTTTATTATTTTGAAATAAAATTGAAACAATAATTTATTCATCCTGATTTTCTTAAACACAATACACCTTTTTATTCTACGGATTCTTTAAATAGATAGTAAAAAACATAATACTATTTTTTCTCAGGTAATTTATGAGATAAAATAATTTAACTAAAATGTTTCTCATTTAAATAAAATAATTTCCTTTTTGATTTCAAACTTTATTTTCATTGAAATCAAAATCATAAGATTCCCAGTCAGTTATCGCCTGAGGTTATGCAACCACAAAAGCTCGGTTTTTGAATAAAATAAAATATTTATTTAAGAAAGCAAAATAATAATAATAACAACCTGTAAATCGCCAAAAGTGCCACAAAAACTAAACAACACATAATGAAGGAAAATATAAAATAGTCTTGTTTTTTTTTTCTAACAAATCTCGATATGTATTAAATTAACTTAAAGAAGGCTCATAGAAAGTTATTATTTTCAACTTTTCAATTTGAATTTATTTGCGGGGGCCCATGCATACTATTGTTGTTAACCCATTATCTTGAACCAAAATATATAACAGTTTTTCGTAATTAAAATTTTAACCCAAAATGAAATTTGATATTTTCACATTACATTATTGTAATATCGAAAATGTAAAATATAACAGATGAAAAAAAAAAAAAAAAAAAAAAAAAAGGAAAAAACATTTTTATCCTATCGTTTGAAAATCCTTTTAATTTCCTTCAACAATAAATTTGACATCTTAACAAGATGAATGTGTTTTGCCTATGGTTGTGTCTTAACAGTTAACAACAAATCTACCATTCAATATATTGTATAAAATAGTTACTTATTATAATAAACCATCTTTAAAAAAGGGTTATACTGCAGAACAACCCTTTTCGTATTTTGACTTTTATACTTATGATGATAGATTTCATTGTTGTACATAAATTTTCTCCATTATATAATATACATATGTATGTAAAAAGTTCCATGTAATCAAGAAGAATAAAAAAAAACAGAACTTTTTAATAGTTAAAGATCTCGCGCCTTATTCCTCCCGATCATCATTTTATTTAGTCAAATTCACAAGATAAAACGACATCATCCTGTGGTGTTTATGGCATTTTTCGCTTTACGCTTTGGGGACCAAAAAAGTAAAAAATAAAATAAAAACAGCTAAAAGAACTACATTTCGATTGTTTTATTGGGTGTGACATCATTTCAAATAACCTCGAATATTATCTTTTTATTTTTCATACAAACAAATGTACATATATACAATTCGACCCCATAGTGTTTGTTAGCTTTAATTACTAGTCAAATGCATAAAATCCGGCAAAATCAAAGAAAATGAAAAAAAAATACAAAACCAGTCCAAGAAAAAAGGGTGGTGATGACGTGATTTATTTTTATGTGCGTGCGGTTTAAAAACCAACAGAAAACGAAAAAAAAATTAAGGATTTTCTAGAAAGTAATTAAATTAAAATAACTTTCTGTTAGAAATTATAGAAATTCAGTAATTTTATTGATATTGAAAGCAAATATTCTTAAAGAGTTAGGTGATAAGTCGCGAGTATATAAAGATTTACATGTAACATGTAACAAAATATAGTGAATAAAATTCATATATTTTTTTTTTTTTTCAATTTTATTTTTAAAATTTTTAATTTTATTTCTTAAGGATCATATTTCATTTTAGCAATAAAATTTTGTATCGTTATCAAATCTTTTATCCTTTTTTTTTTTATTTTTACATCAAATCCTTTGAATAAAATTTTTTCAATCTAATTTAAAAAAAAAAAATTATTTTTATATCACATTCTAATTCTTATACTTATATTTTTCTCAAGAATATAAATCAAACATAAATAAAATATTATTTGATACATAAAATAAATTCACATACAAAATTTTTATTACTGCATATGTGTATCGTATATAATTCTCATGATTTTTATAAAATTTTTCTTTTCTTTTAACTATTTTATATTTTAACTGACATTTTTCGCAGTCTTTTTAGAAAAATTTATATGTATGTATGGTTCATTGTGGAAAACTCATAAAATGTGTCATAAAATGTTTTGAAAATAAACCAGAGTTTTTTTTTTTTTTTTTACTTCATTCGTAATTTCATTGCATTTAATGCATAAAAATGTTTGCATGTCATAAATGAAGGACATTATAGAGCTCTTTAAAATACTTCACAACAACAACAATAAATTTAAAAAATACAAAATTTTAACTATTTATTTTATTTTATAGTTTCTTTTGTTTCGTATTTAATTCTTGTGTAAGAACCATCTTTTTCAATGTCTTAATAGAATAGAATTTCTTTTATATAACATGTTGCATTTTTTTTTATTTTTTATTATTTGATATTCTCATCATCCTTTATACATTGAAGACTTTAAAATACATTAAAAAAGGACGATATTTTTATTACATTTTTATTGACAATAATGCCTGTGTTGTATCATTTCAATTTTATTCATTCATATAATGCCAAAAAAGAGGGTTACAAATATTTTAAAGGGCACACACATAAAAATAGCACAAATTATGTAGGACATATGTCATGACCTATAAAAACCCTATAAGATTTAGGGTATTTTATATATAAAAAAAAAAATTTTTTTTGGAAATAATAATAACAAAAAAAAAAAAATTATTCTTTAAGATGTTGAAAGAGAAAGAAAATATTCTAATGATAATTATAACACAATTTTGCAGTAACTAATTTTTTTTTTTTTTTTTTTTTTTTTTTTTCAAATATATTTTTTTCTTCTTCTTTATTCGTAAAAAAAAAAAATAAATAAATAAATAAATAAAACATATGTTTTCAACGAAAACCTAATTTTTATAAAAATGAGGTCATATTAAAATTTTAGAAAACTTGATATCCTTGCAATCAAGTTAACTTCCTCATAATAATTAACCTGACATACAACACAATAACAATAAAAATACAAAATATTATGTTTGGAAAAAAAAAATAAAATAAAATAAAATAAAAAAGGACAAACAAAACCTTTTAAAATGTAGATTTTTTCGATATTCGTAAACAAAAAAACTATTATAAAACTCACACATCTGCCTGCTGATTTATTTTAGAGCTTCAATATATTCGTTACATACATATTTTTTTTTTAGCTATCAAGTTCCTGTGTGTTTTTTTTAACATAATTATAATCATGGTTTGCTGCTATTTAATCCTTTTTTTTTTGGATTATTTTTAAGTATTTTATTATTTATTTTGCTCCTGTTTTTCAAGCTTCTCTAATACTTTTTGTTTTTTTTTTTTTTTTTGTTTCTTTATACATATTATTATTCTTCTTCTTGTTATTATTATTCTTCTTCTTCTTTTACTTCGTGTTTATTTTTTTTTTTGTTTTTTTTTTTCTTTGACCGACAAAAGTTGATTGATTGAAACGATTATATAATGAGTATGGGCTCTTACATAAAAGGATTATATTTCGATATACGCACATATTGGTTACCCTTTATGTCTTCAAAGTGCTCTTCAAAGGCATTTCAAGGTTATGTCAAGAAAAAGGACAAAAACAAACAAGAAGAAAAAAAAACAAAAGAATATAATGCAAAAATAAAAAATAAAACTAAAACAAGTTTGCATGTTATAAATTTGCACACATAAGTAACTTTATACGTGAATTTCAAGCTTAAAATTTACATTAAATTTTTTATACGTGGGGTATTACAAAAATTGAGAAATTATAATATAGTTTTTTTTTAATTTTAAATATTTTTTCACCTTGTAATCCACAGTAAAAACTTAAAAAAATGGACGATAGTAGAAAAAAAAAAACACGTACCAATTGAAAAAAACTTCAAATCAAAAAACTAATTGTCCTTTTAATCTTTTTTCTATAACTTATTTTATGAACTTGTTCTTAATCAGTATTTTTGGCATTTTTAATTCTGAAAAGCATGTGAACAGCAAATTTCTAATTTAAGGATTTGATATTTTTGTCAGAGTTTTTCCTCATTATCCATTTTGTTGTCTAATCGGACCACAGAATTGTCTTAATTTTTTTTTTTCAAAATAAGATATGAATCACAGGATTAAATCATAAAAATATGAATTTAATTTTTTAATGTACACACATACATACACAACTACAAACCCTCATTCTGAAAAAAAAAACTTTCTCCATAAACACGTGTTCACAGGCACAAAAAAAAATAAGTAAAAACCAACCGGAAAAACAAAAATTTTCCATAAAATAAAAATTTATGAGTTAATAAAAAAAAAATATATATTAAATATAAATATTCCTTAAGCATATAACGATGTATAAATCGGAAATTCGACCATTTCCTGAAAAAATTATAAATCATAAAAAATCATTATAGGTTATTCGATTAATACCATTTTTTTTTTTTGTTAATGTTATTTTTATTTTCGATGGGGTTCACCTTTTTTTTTTTTTCTGCTGCTCTCCAACTTTTAACTGAATTATTGGTCTAAAGCGGAAACATGACATTTTTCTGCTTCGTATAATAATAAAAATTTACTGTGCATATATTTTTTATTATCTCTTTTACAAATTTTTTTTTTTTCATATGAATCCTTGAAAACTATATTTGAAAAAAAAATGAAGAAAATAATTTTCTGTTAATCCAATAGTATGAATTTAAAAAATTCTAAATAAATTACACAAACGTAATATTTTTTTTATTAAAAATTAGAAAATCACCATTAAAATTCCCCTTTTAAAAATGCAATTATTCTTCATTATATTGCGGTTTAAATTTGGTAATTCCATAAAATAACTCGATTGAATAAAATAAATCTTGAAAAGAAATAAATTCACATAACTAAAAATTAAAATAAAGTACAAACTTTTTCCAAATGCCAAGACATTAAAATAGATTTTCTCTTAAGAAAATTAGCAATTAAAGCGATAAATAACCTTAAAATGATCTGAAAAAGGAAAAGAAAGGGTGTAAGAAATAAGTAAAATCATTTGCAGGTGAATACAACGAAAGAAGATGTTGAAAAAATTTATAAAAAAGCCAAAGAAGATCTGGTAAATTAAAAAAAAAAAAAAAAAAACTGTAATATTAAAATGAATATTGTTTGACTAACGAAACATATTACAAACTAAACGTTCTTCTTATTGTCTTATGTTCTTTCTCCATAATTTACAAGACATAAAATTCTTATCGCAATCTTGTAGTTGTAGTAGTATGTACTAAGAGAGCAATTAAGGTTAAAAATCATAAAATGAAGGCAAAAGGCAAGCAGATATTATTTATATTGGACGATGACGGTAACCAACTAAAAGAACATTCACCCACTCCTGATTTTTGTCCGTTTATGTACAATAAGTAAAGTTAAAACTTTCTTATCATCATTTTGCACCAGTTCATACCCCCTTTTATCAGAAAACTGATATCTCACATCCGTGTACTCTCTATATACTCCATTTACTGATACACCTTTTAATATTAAAAAATTTTCATTTTTAATGGTTACGAAATTCCTTATCCTGATTTATAGAAATTCTTTGAACACAGCAATATCATAAGAAGAATTTTCACTTTTATTTTAATACAGGATTTAATATGTTTCTTCGTGTATATCACAAAATACACAATATGTACATATGTATGTATATTTATAGTATGTTATAAATTAAAATAGGAAAAAAGAAAGCAAAAAATGCAATTTGCACTTCATGACCATTTACCATGTTGTTTGTTGTTACTTGTTACACACTCTTACTTTTTTATTCATTAAATCACAAAATTTTGTTCTATAGTCATTTAATGTTTCTGGTGATATTCCTTTTTTTTTCTTCTTAATCTTCCTTTTTATATAGATTAAAAAATCCTGTTTTAGCAGAAAAATTTCATATAGGAGTATAAAAAAAGCCACTATATATTTACAGAGGGTAGCTTAAAAGTTTATTTCCTTATTAAATTGATTGTTCAGATAAAAATCAATTATTTTTCAAAGTTTAATTTATATTTTGCTTATAAAAGTGGACTTTACGTATTTTACATATGTATGTGAATTTCATCATAATGCTCCATCTTACTTCAACATATGTATACATATTTTTCTTCAAAAGGAAATTTTTCTCTGTTCTATTTTCAATTGGAGAAACTTTTAAGCCATCCTGTAGTTTTGTTATGACGATAAAAAAAATATACCAACAAAAGTTATTAACGTTTCTGATAGTGAAAACAAGAAGAACAATACGTTCATTTTGTCGTTTTTACGATAATAACCTAAAAAAAAAAATAAAAAAAATTATTCAACAAGAAAAAGAAAATTTCATTCTATGAAAATGCTGACTACATCACAAAAAAAAAAAATAAAACAAAAGTTTTATATATTACAATAGAAAATGAATTTAAAAATTATGCTGAATTGCTTACTATATCCTCATCAATGCGAAGGAGGAAAAAGTAGAAAAATGTAAGAAAAAGGGTTTTATCCTTGCACTTTATTCAAAATCAAAAGAAAATTAAAAAGAAGAAAATCTCTTTACACGAGCCTTTTACGCTATATTAATTGTCGTATTCAAATTTTTCTGTATAGTTTTTTTTTTTTTTATTTTGACATCCTTTCGCGGGTAATGGGCGTGAAAATTAATTTCCTTCAATAGACTGACTTTTATATATACTCGTATATACTTTTTATTTTCAATATGATGAGAAATTTAAAAATTTATAAAATTAAAATAAAAATAAATACGATGTATTCATAGACTGGGAGATGCCTGATCTATGGCATTGAATTAATTTTTTCTATCTCTGATGTATTTGAAAGAAAAAAAATAAATAAACGAAAAAAGTGTAAGAAAAAAGCGATGTCATTTTAGAAAATAGGAAAAATCTGTTTGCAAAATGACAGAAAAAACAAAAAACAAGAAAGAAAATAAAGCAAAAAAAAAAAAACAAAATAATATATGGTGGATAATAAATGGGTCTGACATTAAAGAGAATTTTTTAGGATGATAGCAAATGATGATGATGAAATGAGACAAGAATTTCTTCTTTCTGCAGACTATAGAAAAAAAAAAAACAATTTTTATGAAAATGTCTGCTCATAATGTGACGATTTGAAGGACACACATAAAAAAAAAAATGTTATATTATGAGACAATTTCACAATTACATATTTTTTAAGATCTGGTGTATTAATTAACTAATTTTTGTTGCTAATATGCATATGATATCATTTCTATTTTTTTAATGTTAATTTTAGAAAATAAAAGAAAAATTATATACATATGTAAATTGTAACATGAATTTGTATGTTTTAAGAGGAAATTGTGAAAGCTGCTCCCATATTTTTCTTTATGTCCTTTAAACACGAATTATTTTCTTAGAAAAAAAAAACATGTATCTAATTAAAAAAATAGAATCAAAAAATCAAATTTTTTACAATAGATTATCACATTTTGACAACAGCAGATATTATATCCTTTCTTCCTAATAATTATAAATAAAACAAAATAATAATAAAGTAAGAAATTTTAATTTTCCAAGATTAACATTATGCTAATATTATGTAACGTACCTTTATTTTTTATGCTTTTATTTCCCTTGAATTAATCGCATAAAATATGGTAATTATATATATATTGAAAAACAAGATACATTTACGTAATAGAAAACAAAACAAAAAAAAGATAAAACAAATTTAATAAAAAGTTACCAATTCATAGATAAAAGTCAGGTATTTTCTAATAATTGCTACCTGTGTTATGACCCATCCCAAAAATCCATTTATTTTATCCTCTATTTATTTCTATATTTCATTTTTTTTTTTTTTTCATTTATTTATTTTGTTATTATGTTTTTTTGGTTTAAAAGGTTTTTATGTACATACATACATGATTATTTAAATCCCAAATAATACAACACCTAAAGTATATATCGAATAAAAAAATATGATCTAAAATTTCCATAGGTAGAATTAATTCAATTCGGCTTTTTTTTTTTTTTTTTTTTTTTGAATTTTAATTTTTTTGTTTTATAATTTTAATTTAAGAACAAAAAAAAAAAAAATTCCATGACATTTGCGATAATTAAAAATGAAATTCAGTAGCCGAATAAAAATGTTTTTAATGTTCTCAAAGGATTAAATTGAGATTAAAATGTGATTAAAAATATAAAAAAATTTTAAATTTTAAATGTATTTACAATTTCAATATTTATTTTTTACCATTTTTTTTTTTTTGTTCAAAAAAAAAAAGAAATTTTTAAAAAATTTGTCATATTTAATTTCATGGTTGAAAAAATTTTAAAAAAGTTTTATCTTCAATGAATTAATCGTTAAATTTAAATTAAATAGATGGTAAATTATAACGTTTTAAATTTAGGATATTTTCTTCTTTTTTGTTTAATAATGTGTTAGTTCAAAATTTAGGCAAAAAAAAAAATCGAACACCCATTTTCTTCATTCTTAAACAAAAACCCAAAATTTAACGTCTCCTTTTTTTCTTATGAAAATAAGCCTTAAAAAAATCAAAAACCATGAACTTTTGTAAAAATTTGTCACGCAAAATTTATCGTTCAGACTCTTTAGTATTTTTTTGTGGTATTTTTAAATTTTTTTTCCTTTCTTCTTTACAATTACCTAAATACGATAAAAAAAAAATAATTTAAAGCAAATAAAAAGTTGTGGGCGTACATATTTTAAAAAAGGTAATTCTTTTTTACCAGAAAAGATGATGGAAAAACAATGAAAACTTAAGATGTATGAGACAAAATTATTTTAAAAATGCATTTTGTCGACAGAGACGTTGAAATTTGTATCTTTTCTTTAAGATAAATTCTTGAAACTAAACGACATTTAAAAAATAATAAATTATTATAAATTTTAATTTAGTTATGATACCTTAAAATTAAAAATAAAAAAAAAAAAATCATTTTATTTTCAAGAATATCTCATTTAACTTGAAAACCATACAATATTACTTTCTGTACAAAACTCTTCCACCATCTTTAAATAAAAATAACGAATTCCCATTTTAAAAATAAATTTTAAATTAAAAGAAAAGTAAAAACTTATAACATCGATCTTTGAGTGATTTCTAAACAATTATAATTTAATACATATTCCTTTTGAAATGAACAAAAACCTCATGCCTTATATTTTGTTGTTAAAAATAAATTGAAATAAGAAATATGTACTTTTTTATGTTTATTTTATTTTTTATTTTTTTTTTTTTTTTAAAGAAAATATCATGCAACATTTATACAATAAATTCATGTGCACTTATAAAAATACAAAAGTATGAGTAGACCTTGGCTTTGTTCATGAGTCACGGACAAATATTATTCTTGCAATTATAATATTCTTTTTCTTTGGTACATCTTTTATATACCAAGTATGTAAGTATTACAAAGTATACATATAGGTATATGCTCCATCTTATGTACATACATATTATCATCATCATCCAACATTATTATGAACAAAAAATATACACCAACTTGTTTATTTTAGCTTTTTTTTTTTCTTTTTTTTTTTTCAATTATTTATTTTTTTAACCATACATCATTCACTCAGTCTTTGAATCGTCTTTTTTTTTCTTCATTTTCTTCTTTTTTTAATCTTTACTTTAAAATGTTTTTTTTTTTATTAACTTTTCCCTTTTATTAGCAAATTGGACGAAGTATTCATTCCAGAGTTACCATGTACCAATAGCATCCTGATGAAATTAAATAATTCAAACTTGAAAATAGTTACAACCAAAATCTAAATCTTCCTCTTTTAATAAATTGATTCTTTGTAAACAACACGAGGTTCTCAATCCATGCGAAACAGTGCAACATTCTAGAAGGTTACGAAAAAAAACTTCCAAAATTTTTATCACAAAAAATCTATGTACATGAAACTGTTGGAGTTGGAGTTTCGAATAAAAGAAAATTCAACTTGGCATCCCTGATTGAATGCACCAAAATGCCTTACCCAGTTTATGCAATTTTTTTTTAAAAGGAAAACAAGAATAATAAGAACATATTTTTTTTATGTTATGCAGTTAAATAATCATGTTCGTGTATTTTATAGTGAAACTTTTGTATTAAAGAAGATGAAAGCGATCAAGCTACACACTTCATATAATGCGGTTACAAGACCACAATTCCTGCTTAAAAAGACACAGACTGGGACTGGAACCGGGACGGGACTGATATTGGAACTTTGGGGCTTTTGGGCACAATACAACCAACACATTACCATCATCATCGTCGTCGTCATCATCATCATCATCGTCATCGTAAAATGCAACACAATGCAATATAAAAATTTATTTTTGGGCATCCGACCGAATAGTAATTATTCTGTTGCTATGTCTGATGGTTTTTAAGGTTTATTTGATAAAGGGAAAAGTAATACATGGAACAGGTTTGCAATAATTTTCAAATTTTATAATTTCTTTAAAGTATGGCAAAAAACTACAAGTAATTTTTCATGAAAAATGTTTTTTTATTGTACAATATTACGCAATAAAATTCTCCTGTTTCTTTAAAAATTGAACTCAAAAAAAAAATTATAAGAGGAAAAGAAGCAAAACAAAAAGCATTTTTGAACGCCCCAAGAGCATTTTCGCACATCGATTAAAAATTTCTTTACAACCAAATTTCATACAAACTCCCCTAAAAAACATTTTACAAAATGCAATTATTCTGCATTCAAAATGCATGTACACTACCTTGTTCCTGAACAAGAGGGAAAAAAACAACATAAAAAAAAAACAAGATTTAAACAAAAAAATGATGATTTGTTGGAATGAATTATAAATAAACCAAGTTTTGTCCTTGAAATTTTTGCACTTTAAATAAAGTGTAAAGTAAAGAAACGTATAAATAAAATTTTAAAGCGAAACAAAAGAAGAAAAAAAAGGAGTAAAGTATACAGCACAATTGTACATCTCAGAAATAAAACATCAATCGTGAACGATGCAATAACAAACACCAGCAGCAGCTTATCAAGCATACATACATATACATACGTACATACATATAAAATACAGAACTCTTCAATATTTCAAGGAATAAAGAGGAATTCTTAATTTTTTTTTTATTTAACTTTTTTATAGCTGAAAGGGGTCGCACAAGAAAGAATAAAACGGGAAATACTTGTTCGACTAATTTTAATATTCTTACTTTTGGTTCTACTGGTACATTTTATTTGCTGAAAAATTTAATTGCATTAACACAGTCTACGCGTCTACAAAAGAACGCATTTCTGTTGCTATTTTAATAAAATGCATCATCATTCTCGATGTATAGCTAGCAGCTCCAACAAGCCCTTTTTTTATTTCAAATGCATCGTTAACCATCATCATCATCAGCAATAACACATATGTACGTGCTGTTATAAGTCCCCAACATCATATGGATGTTGCGTGATCATTCTGCTGTTGTAATCCACTTAAACAAATAAAAAAACAACTTTTTTTCTTTTTTGCCATTGAATAATGAATGTTGGCTGAATTTTAATTGTACAGCAACATATACCTACATATGTAAATATATGTATGTATGTATGTATATACATAAAAGTACATGCTTGTATGTGTTTGTAATGTGCAAAAATTTATGCAATCTTTGATGCGGCAACTTTCTGGTCAAGGCCTACTGGTGAAGGAGGGAAGTTGCTCTGCTATACTGCTTTACTAAATTATTGTTTCTTTCTTTTATATTAAAAGGGAAATAATATGTGGCATGCGCACATAAGATTCACATATATCCTGCGCGTCTTTGTACTTGTGACCTACAAAGAACCTTTGCGTAATTTAACATTATAAAAGAATAAAGAACTACATTTAGAATTTTGTTGTTGTTGTTGTTGTTGAATTTTGCAAAAGCAATAGTGCATTGAAAAGCAACAAAAATTTATTATTTTTTAGTTCTTGCTTTAGCGTTTATTTTTTTCTTCTTTTATTGCTTTACAATTTTATTAGTTCTTCACGATAAAAGTTTTTTTGAAGGAAAGCATTAGAAGAAGAGGAAAAACAAGAAATGTTAAAAAAAAAAATAGGAGCATAAAAATGGATGTTTTGAAACTGGTTTTCACACAACATTTCCTTTTGTATTTTTGCTTTTTTATTTGTTTTTTTATTTTGTTTATTTTTATACTTGGGCTTATATTATTTTTAACAACTATGTTATTCTGGAGGAGTCGAGAAAAATCTTTTTTCACACTTTGAATATTTTAGTTATTCTTCATTTTTATTACATTTTTTTTCTAGAAATTTGCAAATGAACTATTGAAAACAGTCACACACGTTCTAGACTTTATTTATTTTCTCACAAATTTTATTTAAATTGCAAAAAAATTATTTTTGAATTTAAAATGATCCTTCTTTTTTCTTCTTTTATTCTAAGTGGTTCTTATTTCCCTCATCAAACACAATTACATTTAATTATTATTCTTCAAAAAATACAATTTTTTGTGCTTTATCATTGATTCAAATCTTTTGAAGAATCTAAAAAGCAAGAAAAGAAAAAAAAAAGTGATTTCATATCTTCAAAAACTTCTTCAAATCATCAAAAAGCAATCTTTTTTTTTTTTTTTTGTGTCATGCATGTGGACGGGATGAAAAATATGTTGTATATACAATATTATTCAGATACTTGAAAAAGTGTCAAAATGTGACCATGCATTTATTTTAAAAATTGTTAATCAAATTAAGTCGTAATTTATTTTTTAAGATGATTGATAATAAATATAAATGGTAAAATTTATAAATTAGCTTTTTGTTAAAAATGATGTCATTCTGGTTCATGGAATTGTAAATTGGTAATTCTTATAAGAAATGAAATATCTATACATATTGAAAATACCATACTTTCATTATTAAAAAATTTTTACTTTATATATTTCCATTATTGTAATAATCCAGGTGTAAAATTATTTTAGGGATCTTAAATTTGAATGCAGGTGATCAAGAATATATGTATGTGTATCTGAATATCTGATATAATTGTGCAAAAATATAAATTAAAAATACTTTTTATAATTTTGTTTGGAAATGTATTCACTTTTAACCCTTTAATTTGCATTCAAATAATTTACTTAATATTTACCAAAAACAGAAAATAAAATGTACACGTACCTAACATACATATATGTGGCATTTAAAAAAAAAATACATGTAATTTTTGAAAAGGAATTTCAGGAGTGAGAGTAAAGTTCAAATGATAATTATATTTCTTCTATAGCACTGCAATGCTAATAATCTTCTATAGGCCTAAGGTGACAAATCTATATCTTCTTTGCTAGCAGTATGATTTTACAACAGAAAGCTTATCTTTTGCTGAAAATACAGCTAGTTCTAACCTTTTCTCTTTTTTTTTTTTTTCATTTTTCCTATAATTCCTAATTTCTAAAAATATTGAAAAAACTAACTGATATATGTATGTATCTTTTTGACATTTGATGTAATTATTCTTATGGAATTAAATTCAATTTTATGTAAATGTAATTTCAATCAAGCAATCTTTGTGAATGAATTTCTTGAATTTTTAATCAAAATATTTAGATTCATTGTTCCTACAATTGAATGAGTCAAATCTCAAAGAACCTCTTTGCTTAAATCCATTAAAATGATTCAAAATAACTTTATAATTGAATTTTAATTGAACTTAATATGAAACGAGTGCCGAAATTAAAAAAATTTAAAATATTTCATAGAATATCTAAAATATAATAAAATTTTTTCTTCTTAATTTTAATTCATACAACGAAAATATATATTTTTTTTTTTTTCAATTAATTTTAAATAACCATATCTTGAAAAAAAAAAATTTATAAAATAGTATATACTACTCATCTATCAAATTGATATTTTGAAATATGTATAAATACATTTTTTATCATTTTAATTCCTGAATTTATATTTTACGTATGTACATGTATTCAATATACCAGTGAAAATTGTCGCTTTTTATTCAACTGATATGATTATTATTATATGAAAATGATATTATATATTATACATACATAACGAATAATATATATGTATTTTATACTAAAAGATGAATTGCTAAGCCATTAAAGGATGCAATAAATTTTCACATATATACGACAATACTAAATATGTATCTTTATCTCAATACATTCATATATATTTATTACATTCTCTAGTATAATTATAGTTATTTTACGTTTGTGTCAGATGCATGCAATGGGCTTACCAGATTGCTTTAATGTTATCCGCAAGTACCACAAGAGGATATTATGAGTACCACCTATAATATATCTATTTTAATAATACTATACACACTATACACTACACACAACTAATACACACTACATTACACTGAAAATTTAAAATTTAAATTTAAAATCAGTCATCCCCATCTATGGATTTTAAAATTTATTGATGAAACATTGTCATGTCTGTATTGTATTCGTTCATATCGCTATTATGTACTTTTCTATTCGTTCCAAACAAAAAAAAGAAAAAATTAAAAACAACAGAAAAAAACTATATTTTGCAGGAAAATAAAATATAAAACAGGCAATTATATCACAGAAAAAGATAAAAAAAAAAAAAAAAACCACAATCATAAATATAAAAAGGAAATTATTGTAATTTTAACCAAAAAAGGAGTTGAAAACTATCATAAACACAAAATTTCTACTTTAATGTATCTCATATATTGTCAACTATACTAAATATTATTTTGTTTTTTAATATCAAATTTTCAAGTAATATGTAACTTGAAAAAAATATTTTTTAAGCTTTTATGATACTTGAAATCAAAATTTATTGATTAAAGAAAAAAAAAAAATATGATAACAAAAAGACAAAAAAAAAACACAAACAATTCTAATTTTGATATATGATCATATTTTTAAAAATTATTACAATTCCAATTAGATCTTTTAACATATGTTTTACAAACCTTCAACAAAAAAAAAAAAAACATAAAAAATAAAAAAAAAGACAAAAAGAAAAGATTAAAAAAAAAAACAAACAACAAAGTAAATAATTTAATATTTTTTTAAATACATTTTTTAAATAAATTCACTACATATGTACATATGTATATTATTTTGACCCAAACCAAATTCCCAGGCCCCAAAGAAAAAGAAAAATATATAAAGAACAAAAATACCGCTTCTTTTATGTTTTTTTTTTTTTTTTTTTAATTTTTTCCAAGTATAGTACAAATTAAATTGTTTATCATTTTATTAAAAACTATATTTCCATAATTTCTGGCAGATGTCAATTTATTTTAAAGTATCTTAACTACAAATACACAACATTTTAAGTGTTTTTCATTTTATTTTATTATTATTTTTTTTTTTTTTTTGTTCTTTATTTCTTATACTTTAATATGACCCAATCTAATAAAAAAAAAATATATAATAATAATAATAATATTTTAGTGGTTTTGTAATGTAATAAAAAGATAAAAGCATATAAAAAAGTCACTATTATTGGCTAGTTAATCATTCAAAATGAAAAAAAGAGGAGAAGAGGCCCCCACAAGTAAAAAAAAAAAAAAAAGAAACATTCATGAAATATTCAAAAAAATACATATTTCTTTTTTTTTTTTTATTTCAAATTAAATTTTCGTCAAGGTTAAAAATAGGTCGCAAACTTTTTAATGAAAATGAGTATTTAAAATGTGTTTTTTTTTTTTCTTTTTTAAAAGATCTATACCTAATATATGTTTCAACTATCAGCGAAGCACAAAACCGAATATAATTAATATTTTTGGGCAGATTTATTGCCTGTGAGTTGAAAAAAAAAAAACGTTTTTGTTATGTTTTATGTATATGTTTTTTTTTTTTTAAATAAATTTTCCAACACTAGCATTCATTCTCAGAAAAACTTTACGGACAAATGAATGTCTACATTTGTAAACATAGTTTCGTTTTTTTTTTAAAAAAAAAGATTGTTTTTGTGGGATTGAGAAGTTTAAATTTGGTTGAAATAGTTTTCGAAAGGTTTAATATAAAATTTGGAATGATAGTTCGAATTCAAAAATTATATGTCAAAATATATATGTATTCAATAATGTACCAAATGGTCGATCTTTTTCTTCCCTTCTATTCTAAATACATATGTATGTAAAAGTAAGAGAACATTTTTCATTTTACTTACCTCTGTTCCTTCTCAACAAAGAAATCAACTGGAATTCATTTCATAACCAAACACAACAACAAAAACACTATATCATTTTCAACTCTTTCATCGGAGTCTCAAAGGGGCAACATCACATTACACTTAAGAAAATTATCAAAAGTGATGCAATTATTACATCGTTACCAAAAATTTAGTTTTATTATACGTAATTTTGCTCATACTTTATAAACTTTATCATTTTCTGTTAGTTTAAAATTCACTTCATCATTTTTCAATAAAGTTTCTTTGAAAAACAAAACACAAAATTACAAAAAATCTTTTTTAATTTCGAGAAGTTAAAAACAAACAAGCTATCCACGTAAAAAGTGAAGTTTAAATATTTTTTTATTACGTCATCGCCATCTACCAGAAAATTTTAGTTTCTTTTGTATTACGTCACTTCACCACCCAACACCAAATATACGTAATTTATAATGTCAATCAATTGGCGCGCAATCATGGGATGATGTGATAATGCGCAAAATCGAAATGATTAGAAAAAAAGAAGACAAACTCAGCAGCCAAGTCGGGAGTTTTTTTCACTTGTAATTCTAATACGGTTCTTTTATTTTAGCTTTGGAATATTAAAAAAGATTTTTTGTAATTTTGTGTTGTGTTTTTGAAGAAATTTTATTGAAAAATGATAAAATGAGCTTTAAACTAACAGAAAAAGGTAAAGTTTATAAAGTGAAAGTAAAGTTACGTGCAAAAAAACTAAATTTTCGACGACGATGTAATAATGGCGTCACTTTTAATAATTTTCTTAAGTGTTATGGGGCCCCTTTGAGACTCCGATGAAATAGTTGAAAATGATAGTGTTTTTGTTGTTGTGTTTGGTGTAGTTGATTTTAGTTTCGTCCATTAGTGTAAATTTATTTTATATTTTGTAAGCGGCGGAACAATTTATGAATTTTTATTTTACTTCATATTGAAATTCTGAAATTTTCGAATTATTTTCATGAAATGAATTCACCTAATGGCTTTTTATTGGATGAAACACACACACATACACATAGGTAAGTGAATGAAAATTTTATTTTATATTTAGAATAGAGTTATTATTATTGGTATCAGGATAAAAAAATATGAAGTATAAAACTGCAGTTCTCAAGATGTTCCACAAAAACAAATTTCCATAGTAATGTGGGTTGAAATTTCAACTTTAAACGCCTCTATCTCGAATTGTATTGCACAGATTTAATGCAAATAAAAAGCTCTAGATAGAAAAACATCTGTTTCAAGTTATGCATTTCTTTTTCTCGCAAATTCACGATCAATCAGAGGACTAGCAGGATAACTATTTCAAAAATTATTCTTAACAAATTTAAAGTTCACATTCTCAATACTTTTTTAAGTAGGTACAAGAAAATGTAGACAGTCATGTGCTTATGAGTCTTTTTTTTTTTTTGACGCCATATAACTTGTCTCCAGTTGAATGAATCTTTTTTGTGTAAAAAGAAGAGATCTACAGAATGACGAGAAGAATACTGGACACAAATTTCAAATAAATTGGATCACAAGTTTCAAAGATATTCGAATTTAAAATTAATTTTGTCTACAAAACGTTCCAAAATGAATGCTAGTGTTAACATATGAATGTGTGTATATGTGGGGTATAAAGATCTCATATTAGTGTACATTTTAATACATATTTGCGACTTAATTTTAATAATTTTTGTTTTATATTTATTACTTTATGAAAAATAATAATAATCTTAAATTGAAAAATACTTTGTTGCCGTACTGGTATAAGATTTAAAATATTTATTTAAGTTTTAGATACTTTTAAGCGTTGTCAAGGGTATTTATGATTTTTCCTTGCAAAAAGATTTAAGATTTTTTTTTGTTTGTTTCTTCTTTTTATTAATTTTTTTTTTTTTTTAAAAAAAAGGGTAATTAAAAATCAAAGTTAATTTGAATAAATAAAATTTAATGGTTTCCTAAAATTATTTTAAGAGAGGCAGAAAATAATAGAATATGAATAAAAAATAGAACAGGTAGGAAAAAATTATACACCTATCTTTTAAAATAATAATATGTATTATAATTCCTCTCAAGATCTTTAATATGAATTTTTCTATAAGCTATTATTATAAATTCTATGTTCTAAATTTATTTAAATTTCATTTTAAGAATTTTCTAATTTAATTTATGTTTTTTTATGTTAAAGTAATTACATTCGTATATTTAATTTTTTTTTTATTAGCTTCTGCACAATATAAACACTCAATTAAATTTAGGAAATTCAATTTTTTAATAGAAACAGTATAATTTTCATATTTAATTTATTTTTCTTGCTTTTTTTTCATCTTATCAAATTCAAATTAAATTTCCTGCTTTTCAAACAAAGGAATAATAAAAATGCAGAGAAAACAAAATCGTCAAAAAAAAAAAATAATAATTATAAAACTCACTTTTATCCTTAATTGGTTTCTAATTTTCCACTAAAATGAAAGTCCTTTCATAGAGAAACACGCATACAGCCCCACAAAACCAATTTATTTTTTTAAACACGTTTTTTTTTTTTCTTTCCTTGAATTTTTTTATTCGTGCATCATTTAAAGAAGGGGAATTTAAAAACGATCTACATGAGTTTTGAAAAAAAAAAAACAAAAAAAAAAACTAAAACAAAAATAGTACAAGAAAAAAAATTTTTAAATGAAAACTTGTAAAACAATTCTCCACCCACAATAAATTGGTCGATTTGTCCCTGAGGGGTACTTAATCAAAATAAAAATTTAAAAAAATTTAACAGAAAAAAAAAATGTTTTTGGAACAAGAAAAAAAAGTTACATACAAATAACAGCTAAGCTATGAGTAAAGGCAATTAAACAATAAAAACAGCTGACGTCATGGAGTGAAAGGGTTGCAAATAAGAAACCTCATTTTAAACTTTTTATTTATTTTTTGTTCTTTTTTTTTTTTAAAGATAAAAAGGGGCCTTCTATCTGGTTGTCAAACAACACAAAAAAAATCTTTTATGTATAAGAAAAAGAATACCGTTGTTTATCTTTTTATTTTTTTTATTTATTTATTTTTTTTTTCCAAAGTTTGAAATTGCCGAAATTTTTTGATAAAGTTAATTTAATTTTTTTTTTAAAATATTTTTCTCTTGCGAGAAACAAAAAAGACTTGTTTTAATCTTTTCAGGTAAAATTTAATTTTAATTTTTAAAAATGTTCACATTGAATTAAAAAAAAAAAAAAAATAGTTTCACTAATAGATCAAAGAATATTTAGATGATTTTTAGTCAAGAACCTTTTCTAAAATTTTTTTTTTTCTTGATATTTATCAAATCATTCGATAGATTATTTTTTTTGTTTAAATTTTATGAAATAAATATAAACAAAAATTATTTACGATAAAATGTATATATTTAGCATCATCTTTGAGCCCTATAAACACATAAATAAGAATTTATTCACATTATTATGTGCTCGTATACACGAGTTTATCTTTATCTTGTTAATTTTATTATTTTTTTTCTACTTAACATATACGATATCAACTTAAAAAGATCCGATAAATGAAATAATCGAAATTCTTTCATTCTTTCTTTTCCTTTTTTTTTTTTTTTGTTTTCATTTTTTGGAAATTGTTTTTTTTATCTGTTTTAAGCTTAAATGATCGAATAAATTGTGGTAAACATCTGCTCCATATCAAAATGGAAAATTATAAAAAAAAAAAAAAAAATTATAAATCCTCGTGATAGACTTTCATTTAAAAAGTATCGAACATGTTTCTTTTTTTTTTTTCTCTCTTTTAATAACTGAAAAAAAATTACTGAGTGCTGCTGATCCAAAACTGAAATGCAAAACAAGAAAAAAAATAATAAAATAAAAGAAATTAAAAAATTCTTTTTTTTTTTTTCTTTATAATTTTTTTTTTTTTAATTTTATTTGGAATGACTTTGAGAAGATTTGGATTTAGGCCATTTCTGATTCATAAGAATAATATCTTTAAATATAATTTATACAAGAAAAATATAAAAAAAGAAAAAAAAAATTTAATAAAAACAAAATAAATAATGAGTGATCTATATGTTTGTATCTTTTTATTCATATATGTTGTATAAACATATTGTGTTGTAATAATTTAGTACACAATATTATACTGAAGATCATAAATGACTTATTGTCATGTAACTAGATGGGGACCTCGAATATGTTTGTATATACATACATATAATTTTTTCATCAGATTTCAATGCTCTTTGTCCAGAATCTTAATTTATTGGATACGGTCAATCTTAACCATGTCGTTCTTTTTAATTTTTTCTTTTTGTTGAAAACAAAAATTTTTTTTTTTTTTCTGTTCTAGTGTATCATTGTGTCTTTGTTTGTTTGCCTTCTTTTATATTATGTTATTCCCATAATGATTAAAAACATATGCTTTAAATAAGTATATTACTAATTGGCAAAAATTGATATTAGTTAATTGTTCTGAAAGACATAATTTAGGATAAGCAAGAAAAATTTCAAAATAGAATAATGTTACAAAATAAAGAAATTGAATAAATAAATAAACTGTAATGTAACAATGTTTTTTTTTTTTTTAAATTCAAAAATACTCTAAAATATTCAAATTATCTTATTAAATTGATGGATACAAATCACGAGTAGTTT
Source organism: Bombylius discolor (assembly GCA_939192795.1). Lineage (NCBI taxonomy): Eukaryota > Metazoa > Arthropoda > Insecta > Diptera > Bombyliidae > Bombylius > Bombylius discolor. The sequence goes on along the minus strand of OW584241.1, from coordinate 10,425,877 downwards.
ATTGTTTTTTTTTTTTTATCTCTTATGGAAAACAAGTAATTTATTATTTAATTGAAAATAAAAAAATAAAAATTAAGAAGGAAAAACAATTTGAATCGACATGATGTCATTAAATATTAAATTTTTGTAAATTGCTTAACATTTGGAAAACATAAAGCGTATTTTGAAAATGAAAGTTTAAAAAAAAATTTAAAGAAAAAAAAAGATTCATTAATAAAGGGGAAAAAATACTTGTAGTGTTATGTGTAGGTACAAGTATGTAGATAATTTATTAAGAATATTTTACAATAATTAGAAATAGATATGTATGTACATACATATGTAAATAACAAAAATTCTTGAGCTCATTTTCATGCATAAAAATGCAAAAATTTATTTTTGTAATTGTTTCTTAACTACTTTTGATGGAATCAAAAGTCCAGAAAATTCTATAGGTAGGTAGGTACAAGTTGTTACTTAAAAAATCAAGGGCTTCTTGTAATTTGTGGCGTGGGATAAGAAATAATTTGACTTGAATTTTCCAAATAGGCAGGCACCTAACATATAATACAGAATATAGTAGCCGGTGTGAGGGGAAACATTTTTAAAAAATTATTCCAGAATATTCAGACTTTCAAAAATTATTGTATTTTTACTTCATTGTACAAAATTCTTTAAAAAAAACGTCTGGTTCTAAAATCCTTCAAATTCAAATTCAAGCAAAATATAGCTATCCATTCCAAATGGTTTTCTGTTCTTGTTTTTTGTTAACATTTGTGCAAAAAATATGTAGTGAACGCTATATAGAGATAGTGTAATATAGTGAAATATCACACACAAATACAATAACAAATAGAAACAATTCGGAAATGGAACGAGTGAAATGCAAGAGAAAATTTGAATTATCAAGAGAATAATAACAATCATGTTTATCATATCGCATCGCATCTGCAGAACTGGCATCGCAAAGCAACTTGCTTTTGTTGTGTTGTGTTGGTATGTTATATATAGTATATGTGACTAGTGCGATAGTGGCAATCAAGCAAAAATGCATGTAAAAAAATCTATAGCAGATCTGTCGTAAAACATGATTGTATGTATGCTTAATTTTAGAAAAATTTTTAAAACATAAAGGAAAAAAAATATCCTAATACAAAAAACATGAGTTTTAAATTTTACAACTACACAAACCTGAGTTATGTACTTCGTCATATTCGTAAATGCGTTTTAGAAATTATGCTGCACGTATGTACATACATACATATACTTAAAAAATTAACACATAACGCTTTATAATAAGGCGTTGTTGTGCTTATTCCAAGAAAATTATAACAGAAAAAAAAATAAGAATCCAAAACGAGTTAAACACGCAATTTATGTACATACATACATATATGCATATAGCTGTATATTTTCACAAAAAAAAATAGCTGTATCTATATTCTTTTATTTATGTACAAACAACATCCAGAGAGAGTGAGATTTTGGTAAAATGTGAAATCTGCGCAGTTGTGAAAATATAGGCAAGAATTTTTAAAACGCCTTCTACCCTTGTCCTTGAGAATTTTCATACAGCATGTTGTATATGCATAGATTTTATCCTGTAGGTACATATAACATTAAAATACATTCCCTGTTTTTCCCGTTTTAATGCGAATTTTCTTTTATTTTTTTTTTTTTTTTTGTCGATTTTCGCCTTGTTAGATGACATGCTCTTGTTTTTTGTATTTTAACTTTTTATGCCTACATAAAAAACTGGATGAGTTTCTGTAAGTTAGAAGAGCTACAAGGAGACTTTTTTTTTTTACAACATTCCTGCTTGCTATGAAATGTACATATAAGTACATATACTTACATATGTATGTATGTATGTAATGTAAGTATAGTTGTTTTTATTGTAGATATTGTTAATGTAAAATCGCAAAAATCTAAGGTGAAGTTTAAGGGCACACTATTAAAGGGGAAATTTCTAGATTTTGCCATTATTATTTCAAATATGAAGGTACATATCTGGATACATGTTTTTATTATGTTTAAAAGTTGATATTCACAGCATAGTAAAATAGATAAATGAGCTTTTGGGTGGTACTCGTTTCGCTTTCATGTGAAAATTTAATTTGTTGATGGATTTTCACTTTTTTTCAAGTCTGATGTGATAGTAAAATTATTTTATAGAACAAAAATTAGACATATTTTATGTATTTGTATAGATATAGGCACAAATTCATTAATTAAATTAGTCTTCAATTTCATTTTGAATGAAATTTAGAAAAGAAAAAAAAGTCATGTTAGACTGTTTTATTGCGAAATTTAACAAAATAGAAAAACTTAAAAAAAAAAAGAAAGAAAACAGCTATCTAATTTCTTTTTCTACGCCTTTCGAAATAGAAATTACTGATTTCCAGTTTTTAAAAGCATCTGTTCAATTTTTCGATTACATAACTTCAAGAATTTAATACAATAAAAGACTCATTTTTTTCAGTTTCTCAATGTTCAAGCTATAAACAATGTATAAAAAGTCTTTTTTTTGTTTAATACTTAAAAAAAGATGGTCTCCCTAATTTTTATTTTATTCAAAATCAAAAATAAAACAAGAGAATGTATTGCAAAATATGTATAACAAAAAAAAAAAAAAGAAAAAAAGAAAACAAAAACGAAAATTGTTTTTGAAAAAAGAAAAAAAAAAAAAAAGGAATCATACTTGTTTCAGGGAAAGTTAAAAGGGATGACGTAACCTATAATTTTCCCTTTAGAGATATCCTTTTACCTTTTGTATACAATCCAAATGTAAAAAAATACTCAAACAAAATAAAACAACACCAAAGAAGATACAATATTGGGCGGAGCTTAAAAAATTTTCTAAAACGGATAAAATGTTATATTTAAAGTACCTACCTAAAATGTGTGTGTAATATTACCATTTGATTTTGCTTTTTTCGGATGCGTGCGTATGGTGTTACGTCAGCAAAACACCAATAAGGATGTTCTACTTTTGAAATGGTTTAGGGACGAATATGTAGGCCATTTTGATTTCCCTTCACAAGGACTTTTAAACAACCTTCTTTGTACATAGCTGTAAATATAGATCTCATGAAAAATAACTGTATAATGTAAATAATTATATATTTTTTAGTAAAAATATACGTATACAATCTAAAAGGATATACGAAGAAAGGGCAAATGAAAACGAATAAAAAGAAAGGAAAAGAAGAAACAAAAAAAAAAACAACAACAAAAAAACACGATAAAAAAAGTAATACAAGTTCGTTTTTATTGTAAGAAGGGCTTTAGAATTTTGTTCATTTATAAACATCCTTTTTTTATTTTTTGTTATTCTACTATTCCTTTTTCCTTTATTTTATTTTAGTCCTCGTTTTGTTGTATAGGAAAATGTTAAGTTTAAGGATATTTTTCAAACATATATTTTAATATACTATATAATATGTAGGTACTTAAAATTGACATGCAGTAAAAAAAAAAGGAAAGAAATTTTTTTATTTTATTGTGTGAGAGTGTGGAATGTGAATTCAATTTTCAAAAAAAAAAAAAAAAAGCAGGAAGAAGAAAATGAGATCCCCAGTAAGGATCATCATATATAAAATTTTATACAGTAATGCAGACAGATTTTATTATAACTTTACTAAATAAAACACCATTCTCTGCTTCAAACATATATATCAGTATATGTATATGTACATATGTATTTATGTATCTCGGAGTATATATGCTTTATAATGATGAAAATGCATTTATGGGGCAGTGTGCTTGGAGTATTAATCGATGCTTTGACTTTCTATAATAAATATATATCTCTGTGGGTGAACTTTTACTATTACATTTTATTACATATGTACTGCAATATATGTACCTATATTTTATTTACATTTCATATAAAAAAGATACAGATACATATGTACATATTTTCAAACACCGGTAATAAGAAGAAGGATTCAAATTTAGATACACGATAAATTTCACAATTTTATACCCTAAATTAATATTTTTATGAAATATTTTTGATGAAACAAATTTTTTTTTTAAATCATAAAGATTATGTTCGAAAAAAAAAGTAATAATAATAATAATAATAATTTGTCTGTTGCTAAGCACTGGCTCGTTTATTATATAAAATTTACATTGAAATTTTTAAGATACACAAGAAACGAAACGCCCTAATATGTATATGTATTATAAAATATTTGCTTTTTTAGATTAACATGACTTCTTGACTTTATGGTTGAAAATTAAATTTTACCGGCGGCTATTATATTCAACACACATGATCTCTATAGAATGTGTGGTAAAAAGAAAATGAAATTGCAAGTCTCATTAAATATTATTTTTCATTAAATTAATTGATATAATTTAATTTTATTTGAAATTTACAATTACATTTTCAAAATGATTATTTTTAAAAATCGTTTTATTTTAGTTGAGAATGCATGAATTGTAAAATAGGTACCTACATATATTGGATAGTACGAGTGTATCTGGTTTATTTTTCAATTTCTGAATATATGTAGTTTATAATTATATTTTGTAGATGTAACTTTCAGATATCTTAAGCTGAATACTATGAATGACTTGAGTCCTGTGTGAAATTTAGTGATCGTTTAGTAGAACTCCTGTATTTTGTTTTAGCTCATGAAGACCAATGAAAACAAAGAAAATTAAAAAGTAGATGCATTACAATAATTAACTCTTTAAATATTTAAAGCCCTAAAATATAATGTATGTACATATGTACATATACATACATATATGTATGTATTTGGAATCTTTAAAGATTTTGCTTAAAAACTGGCTAACTGAAAAAATGTGTTTTGAAAATTTTACAAGAGCACATTTTTAATCATGATGCCTTTTAGTTTTCAGGATTTTCTAATCAGTATTTCTTTTTCAAAACAATTTGAGTATGTCCTATTTTAATATTTACTATGAATGTTCTTTGTATATGGGTAATTCCATTTTGTAACGGGTATGACATGCTGACTCTTAAATATTGAAAACTCGTAAAGCAATTGAATTCTGATTAAACTTTTATGCCTTCTAATATGCCTTCTAGTTAAAGCAAACGACGGTTACGATAAAATAGAAAACTTCAAATATTCTTAATCACAATCGTCATTTTAGTAGTGTGACGCTGAAGATTTTGAATTTCACGGATTTTCGTATATTTCATTTAATATCATAAAATTTTCATATAAACAGTTCCAAAAATTATTTTTAATAATACTGTAGACACTTGAAAGAACCTTTTGGAAAAATTTGACGAGGAACAATGCATAATAAAAAAAAAGAAAAGTAACGGGTGTGACAGAGAAACGAATTTCTACTGATTCTACGAATACTGTTCTTCATCGTGATATCGTAAATAATTTAACACTAGATACACCAAAAATTGTTATATATGTATGTACCTATCTTTACCAGCTTCATTCATATTAATTTTAAGTAAAAAATTGATCGGTTTGCGTGGAATTCTCCAAATCGTTCTAAATTTTTCATTATACACAGTCTTTTTTTTCAGATGAAATGCAATACCATAAAACCAATGACAATTTAGTTCTATAACTAGAGATAACTATATGTGATAAAACCAAGTACTTCTCAAATAATCTCATTCACAGCGATTTCTGAGGAAATTTTTCACATCCAAAATACTACAGGACAAGGAAATTTTTGAAAATTTTGTATTTCGTAATTGATTTTTCATTCATTTCGACTTTTTAAATAGAAAGGAAACTTAAAATACGACATTAATACACTTTTTTAAAGCAGGATATACATATGTATTACAACAAGTCGTAATTTTGATTTCTTTAGTATTTAGTTAAAATTCTAAAAATAATTTCACAATTAAATGAAAAAAAAATAAAGAAAAATCTTATCATTTTATACATATGACTAACTGTAAGTTGATAAAAATTTAAAATAATAAATCTTATCTCGCAAATTGAACATTCTCACATGTTTTATTAAATAAAATAATTACAAAAATTGTAATCACAGTACGAGATTACATAAAATATTATATTTTATTTGCAATAAATGCAAAAGTAAAAATAAAACAAAAACCAATCCCTTCTTAATAAAATTTTCATAAAAATCATTTGATTATTCATTGTTTATGAATATACCATACGTGACATTTTATTTTGTTTTTTTTATTTTTCAAAAATTACATAGTCGAAAAAGTGCGAAAATTTCACCGTTTGTTTTTTTTCTTTCTCAATTTTATTTTCATTTTTTTTTTTTTTTGTCTTTTTTATTGTTGAATGTTGATGCCTCATTGAGTAAGAAATTTCCATGATTCATTTTAATTTAATATACATATGTACCTACATATATGTATATAAAATCTACAATGCAAGCAAAAATATTTTCTTTTATTTCAGAATCGTGGAGGTCTAGGTATATAAACAAAAACAATAATATATGCTTAACTGGTGGTGTGATATTATAAAATATTATTTAAGTACATAAATCCGACTATATATTATGAAATACAAATGAGAATATGGCTCCTCCATTTATTTCGTACTCTGAGTCATAATTTTTTATTTCGTAATGAACAAACGATTTAATTCTTAAAAGAAAAAAAAAAATTCATATCTTTAGTACTAATTGACTAGGCCCCATTTGAAATTGAAGATTTTCTTCATTTCAATTTTTAATTTAATTTATTCTCTTTTGGTTTAGAAAAAGGAAGATTTCAATTTTAAAAACTAAGATTTTTTTCTTATTTGTTAAAAATACAAAATGTTGAATAACAAATCAGAAAGTATAAATAAAAATGATTTAAAGTGTAAGAATTGTGATAGTTCTAATGAAAGTGAGATTAATATGAAAAACAATAATAAATGCAATTTTGAAAGTGAAAGTCATCGGCGCAGAAGAAATAATGTGCTAAATAATACAAAAAGTGACGAAAATGATAAAAATAGCAGGAAACATTTAAGTATTGGTGAAAATATAAAGGATAAAGACTCTACATTATCAAGGTAAGTAATTTTTCTGAGTAATATTTTTTGTCTGAAGAAATAACTTAGATAAATATTTTTGAGTATAAAATATTTCATTACGATTTTAAAATTAATCTTTTGATATCGATATTTATTAAAATAGATAACAAATAAAGTTTCGACCAAATTTATTTCGGGTAGGATACCTATAGCCATCCTATTTCGTTCAGGAATCACACCATATTCCCAACCCTCACATATGCGATGCCGTTTAGATCTTCGAATAAGAAACTTCTCATTGTTCGGTACCTGATGGTTCTGGCTAGTGCTGGGCAGCTACAGAGATAGTTAATAAAAGTTTTTCTCTCTGCAGGAATACCCAGATTCTCTGCGTGACCCACTATTGATCAGTATTCCGTAATAAATGCCGTGACCCTAGTGGCGAGGAAGGTACTCAACTCAAGTTTTCGGGAAGAAAGTCTGAACGTGATCGTAAATTTAATTCCTGCGAACTCAATGAATAATGATTTTATTTCCATTGTAATGGGCTCATGTTCGGAAGCCAATAACTAAATAATTTTATTTAAAGATGTGGTGAAAGGAAAATCGCAACCTTTAGCACTGTGTTTAAAATTTTTCTTCAAACTCTAAAAGTACAATAAAAGTTTATTTTCCCAAATTTTTTCAACACTATTTCGATTCAAGAATTAATTTTTTAAAACTGAGCTTATGCGCACCTAATTTCCTTTTTTATATTTTTCGAAATAACACGATCTATAAAACAAAAACGACTTATGTACTTTTTCCGCAGTACCTTGGGGCGGGCCTCAAAAAAAAAAAAGAGAAATAGTCGACGTACCTAACGAAAAGTTTGAATTTTTGAAAAACGGCTCCTCCAAAGAAATAATTTATGTTTTACTCGAAGATTTATTTAATTGAAAAAAAAGTAAGAGGTTTTGTGTTGTTCTATGTTACATGAAACAGTAGCAAAATGTAAAACATGTACATACATACTTATGTATGTATGTAATTGCGATCTAAACATAAACGTCAGAAATTAGGTGGGCATAAAAAAGTTGGAATATGTATGATAAGGCAAATAAGTTTTCTATCTACATACATATATACATATGTAAGAAGCTTCCTGTGTTATTGTACCTACATGAGAATATAAAATGCGTAGGATTCAATTTCCTTTTTTTTTGTTTTTTGTTTTTTTTGCTAATAAAATATACCTATACTATACTGCCTGTAGAATGAAATTCTACCTGAAAGAATAGAAATTTTCATTTTATTAATTTCTTGACGTTCTCTCTAGAATATTTATTCATCGAAAAAGAAAATGTACCTACATATACCTATAGCTAAAAGTCATTTTTCAAAAAGTTTATATACATACAAACAAAAATATTTGCAACAAACACAGCATTTTGTACATAATATATCTATGTACGTATTTTGTCTATAAATACATTTTCCACCATTTTTATATAACACGCACCCACATTCAATGGCAGAAAAAAAAACCCTCAACAAAACCAGTATCATCATGGATGCCCTTATTGGCCTTGAGCTTTTTTTTTGTATTGTTTTTTATTTATTTTATTTTGGCATTCTTTTTTTTCTTTTCGTTTTATTGAATTTATGCTGCTGTAGTTGTTTCCATTCCTACATTGCTTTTTTTTCTGCCCTAGCCTCTTAGCTTCACTGACTGTATCGGTTCTAAAGATATACGAAAGCACCACATGAAAACATCGCAGTTTATCTTCCCTATAACATCTTTGCTAAAAATAGGTATATGTATTGTGTTTTTACCCATTGTATTGTATGATTATTATGACCACTTTTGTTTATTTTTTTTTCTTCTTTTATTTTTATTTTTACTTTTATTTTATTATAATTTTTTTTTTTTGGCTCAAATTTTACAATCATACACCAGCTTGTGATGATGGTTCATCTTTCGTACTACCTCTACCTTGTACTTTTACCTTATAAGAAAATGAGACGGTGTATTATGTATAAATTCTGTTTTTTATATAATTTATAATATACAAAAACACAATCGATTCAGAAAATTCATGGCTGCTGGACTTAACAGGAATTAGGCTTTACGGGGAACGGGAGCGGCATAAAAATAACAGTGGAATAGCATTGATTTATGTCACTTGCAAAAAAAAAATATCACCGATACAAATGTATTCGTTCAAATTCAAAAATACACACAAAAAACAGGCAGTTTTTCATGCTTTTTTTAAATATTTTAGTATTCGCAATAGCAAATTTTTTTTTGCAAAAGATTAGGTATGATATAGGGTTAAAGCTGGATGGATGGTTGCTGCTTGCTGATATCACATGAAGAAAGAAAAGAGATGATTTTATTCTACTTCAAGCACAAGATAATTCTGGTTAGGTTTGTTTTGTTCACAATAAATTCAAAACCAAATGAAAAAGGATAAGTCTTCCGAAATTGTGCACAAATTACTGATGATGATGATAAACAAGATAAATACGCTACCAGCAGTGGGCTCCAACTTGATTTATTAGATACTTCATTTTCATTTTCAAACACTAACATTTCATCTTGTTATCTTCTGTTAGCAAGATTAGCAAGGATTTTGATCACCTTGTTTCTCTTACCAAAAATTTCGTATTGTTTTTAGTATTTCAAAGTGGCGAACTCAAGATTAAATTATTCAGGTATCTTCTCAATTTGAAATGAAAACATATTGGCAATGTTAGCAAGTCTTAATTAAAATCTGTTTAAACGACATTTTCGGAACTTCCACCTACGAGAAAGCTTCACATTGTTTCTGTTGTGCAATATATCAACGGCTAACGTTATAGCACTGCATACTTTTTATTATTTTTTCATTTTCTCTTTCAATATTTTTCCTGTTCCGCTTTACTTGGTTTTTTAACTCCTTTTTTTCATTTTAGCTTTTATTTTATTATTTTTTCATGTTATTTTTTTTTTCTCGTTTATTTTTATTTGATGAAACTGAAACTGGTGGCTCAAATATAAAGTCTGTGCAACCATAGAAACGGGAACCTCACGCCATATAGCTGATATACATATTCTCACATACACATGTATTTATATGGAATGTATGGTGGATATTATGTAATTTTTATTGATTTTTGTACTCTGTTTTCATATAGGATTTCAAGGGAATTTTTCGAAAAATTTAAGGACTTGATTTTTTTTTCGAAATGTTTTCAAAATTTTAAAATTAAAAAAAAAAGTAAATTAAATTGAAACATAAGATAAACATCGAAATAACGTATATAATATGACGTATAGGTACATACCTACATTTGAATTTTGTTTTGTTTTTTTTATTGTAAAATAATTCATGTCCGATTCATTCGAGACATGTTGAATGTAAAATTTTTATGTGCAGCGCCATGTTATTATATCTTTATGCCAGATTTTTTTATGCATATATTATGTATGTACGTATTCATGCATGTACATATGTACATATATCTACATATTGAATTCAAATTCATGAACATGCAGTTTTCCAAGAATTTCACTTTCATTGCCAACGTGCAAGACAGGCACGAATTTTTTATCATTTCAATCTAATCCGTTCATTTTGACCTATGAAAAAAATTTACTAAAATATCACTTTTATTTTATATCTGCCTATCTACCTACATGGATTTTGAATTTTATCTTCAAAATTTCAGAAATTTCGATTCTCCAATTACAAATACATATTATGTACCTATGTAACTACTTTTGATCCTTGAATTATTTAGCTACCTACATGATTTAATTTTAGAAAGTTCCCTAAATACTACAACCAATGACAATCTATTCTATAACACCTTCTCCGTGTTTGAATTTCTATTAAATTTTTCCTTGAATAAGTAAGAACCGGAAACTTTATTGAATTTTGTAGAGAAATTAATAACTTTTTACGCATACATACTAAGAACCCGGTTTCCAATCCTATAAAAAAGAAAAAAAAGTAGGTTTGGCAAAATATTTTCATGTACAGCCACCTATCTGTGTTCTCTAACTGTAGAGTTTTTTCAAAATAGAGCATCTTCTAGCATTAATAAAATATGTGGGCTTTCTAGTCAGGTGTTCACAAAGAATCTTAGAATTTCTAACTGAAAAAAAAAATCAAAACTAGCTTTAAATAATTTGAATTACCTACTTTTTTTTGTAATTATAAGTACCTATGATACGTACCTATTATAAAGTATGTAAGTACAAAGTAGACACATCATTTAATAAACTTAATTATTATCTATTTTTAAATATTATTCTTTTAATTTAAATGCGTAACATTACAAGGCAAATTTTATTCATGCTTCATGATTCAGCTATAAAAAAAAAACTAACTTTTGTATGAACAAAAAAAAATCCTTATAAAATATGTATCATATGTACATAAGTATGTAATGTACATTTTATACAAGAAAACGTGACCTAGCAAGTGCGAGCTGTATTAATTTGTTGCGTCCAATTATGGTGTGTACTAAATTTAATAAAATTTTACACAGTTAATTATTTCATTATGTGTAAAATAAAATAGTTTTTGTTGTTGTTAATCAAAAACTATCTTAAAAAATATTATTACAAATACAGAAGAAAAAAATTATACGACTATGTAGGTACTCAATATCTGTGTCTGATATCAATTTATAGAAAAAAAAAATCATTTGATTGGAATACAAAATTTATTAATTAAAAATAAAACTGAATAAAAAAAAAATCAATTTTATACGTAAAAGGAAATTTAATGAGTATTTTTGCAAATTTTAAATTAAGACGCAAAATATAATTTTATATAATTTACGTTGTATTGTGTTCTGAAAAAAAAAAAGCAAAAACTATATGCTACCAATTTTTTTTGTTTTTTTGTTTAAATAAAATTTTAGGCAAGAAAACAAATACCAAAAACAAACCTATATTTTGCGCATCAAAATAGTAAGACAATGGGTAATATGTATATGGTAATATGTATATATGTAAATACATAATTGATCGTTACATACCTTAATTATATGTACATATACATATATATATACTTATGACACTGAATTCGTATATGTAGCATAGATTTTACACGGCCACATGTATATCTAACTGTATACATAGGATAAATTTAGAGTTATAAATATTATTTGACAAAAAAAATTATGAACCAAATTTTATTGGACCTTTTTCCCTACACCTGTTTGTTTTAAATTTCTTGTATGGATTAATAAGAGAAACACATTACACAGGCATAAAATCTTTAGGATAAATTATATTTTGTGCTGCGTAGCGTACATTTGAAAAAAATCATTTTGAACGGTTTGGTTTGGTATAGTTTAAATTTTGTTTGAAAAAATTATGTTGATGCAAAAATGAATCTTCAATGCCTTTACATGAGAATTAGGAACAAATGCGATGACATGCGTTGCTTGCAGATACCAGTAGTCTGTACATAGTACATACTACATACTCGTCTTCTATACGTTATGCGAGTTTATGACAACATATAAATTCAGATACAAGTGTTACCGTTTGAACATATTTATCATTTTTTTACTTTTATCTGTTGAAATTTATTTTTAAATTTCAAACTGAAATATTCTGCTTGTTAACAGGAAAATTTTTGAAAGTGAATATCACAACATACGACTTAAATTAAATAATAATTTGTGGAAAATTAAAAAACAAGTGTTTTTATTTACATATGTATATACATATAACTTTAAAATAAATTAAATAACTTTCTGTTTTTTATTATTTCTATTTTAATTATTTTTATTAATGTATCCTGAATTTTAATTGAGCAAAGGTTGGTGGGAATTCTCCCAATGGAAACGTATTTAAAATCTACATCGGTCTTTTAAGCATTATAATTATTTCTAGTTTTTACAATAAAATAACAAAAATTCAAGTGAATAATCAAATTTTTATAGTAGTACATACCTACATACATTTTTATCATAATCTATTTTTCAAAGCTGAAAAAAAAATTCAATATGGAATCCCGTTGAATAACACGGCACGACGCATCACAGTATGAATATACTATTAAACGAAAGTGAAAATTTCTTGAAAATTACAGATTTTTACTCACGTGTTCATATGTGTGGTGTGTTACGTTGCACAAGAAAATAAACTATTAAAATAAAATTTAAAGAGAAAATGCATTTAGTATCTGAGAGAGATTTATGTTCCACTCTTAAAAAAATGTTTCATTTTACAAAATTCTTAATAAATGTTAAGAGACAAGACAATATACATTTATACAAATACAACCGGTATTTCATGTTTACACCGGCCGTGTTTTTGCGTCTTAAAAATTTTCAGTAAAAATTAAAATTTTCGATATAAAGTCTGAAAGAAAGGTAAAATTTTCAAGAATTAATATTAAAAATTAAAATTCAACTATAAATTATTTAAAAATTAACGAAATTTTTAAAGTTATTTATTCAAATTTGCAATTTTTACACATATCATTTCTCTTTTATCGTTTCTCTTCCAAAGTAGGCAAAGCAAAGGCAAACAATTTCCACTGAATTGTGAATTTTTATTTGTGAAGAACTGAATTTGAAATTTAAATTCATGGTAAACTAACACATACGAAACCGGCAAATTTTTGCTCTCTTCGCATTTAATAAATACGATGCTATGAAAAAACTTTCCCCTTCAATCGCGTAATAAAAACAATAAAAAAAAAAATAAACACATAAATATTATTAAAAATAGAATAACATATTAAAAAAAAAAAATCAACTGATAAGAAGATATTTTTGTTTGTTATTAAATTATTTTTAAAATTCATTTCGATTTCATTTATTTCTTACTCTTTTTTTTTTCTTGAATATGATTTGCGAGTGGCAAAGGCAAATTAATTTCTATTGGTTTTTTTCTAGATTTTAAAATAATTTATAAAAAAAATTGAAAGTTGGTGTTAATTTTGAAATGAAAGTAAAAATATCTATTTTTATTTATCCAAAATTTGAAGGTTAAAATACATAATTGTCATAATTTAATTTTAATCAATAAAAAAAAAAAAAACTGAGAAATCCTTAAATTTTGTATATTCCTGAAATAGCTACATACATACATACATACTTATTTATTTCATAACATTAGAATAGAATCCCTGCCCCTGATCTTTGTCCAAAAGAACACAATTTATTCGAACCTTCAACCGAGCCGGTGCGATTCTTTTTTTTTTTTTCACATTTAGCTGCACAGTTGCTTTTTTTCATATTTCTCTTTGCACAAAAGTATTATTTTATGTACATATATATGTAGTATATAATATAAATATCAAATTCTACAGTATACATGTATATGAATACATTCTTGTTTACACAAATTACACAATAGGAAAGGGTATTCAATTGAAATACGTAGAAAGAAGAGAGAAAAAAGAAAACAATAAAAAAAACTAGTGTACTAAATACTAATAAAGTAAAAAAGAGAAGACGCAAAAGTAAAATTCGGCAGTGACTTTTTCAATGTTTTCAGTTTCGTTTTCGCTTTTCGAGAGATCAGTTCAGAACGATTGAATTGGTGGTTATTGTTATATTATTTAAAATAAATCGGTTTTTTTAAATTTTACAAAAATATTCATACAAAAAAAAAATATACAAAATAATTTTTTTAATAGTAAAAATGAAAAAACACTTTCTCATAAGTTGAATCATCGAATCAAAAAATAAAGAAAAAAAAAATAGAAAACAGATCCAAAAAAATAAAATTCATTTTTTCTCTTTATCCAGAAAAGAAAGAAAATGATTTCCTTTTTTCTTTATAAAAAAGACAAATTTGTGAAGTGAAAAAAAAAAAAACAGTTTGAGTGTTATGTGTGAAAAAAAAAATTACATATGTTTTTGTTTTCCAAAATTAAATTTTTCTAAATAAAAGTAAAACTCAATTCAGTTGAAAAAAAAAACATACAAAATTAAAGTTGAACAGTTTTTTTTGTTTTTCCTTTTTAAATTCTGTGAAATTTTCTCCTAATTTTTTTCTTATATTTAGTTAAATAAAAATGTGAATTTTTCCCTGGCCTTCTTCTTTTTTTTTGGTTTAAGTAAAAAAAAAAATAGAATACTTATCAATAATTTTTCGAACAATTGAAAAACTGAAAAATGTAGTCAGAATTGTTTAAATTAAAAAAAGGACAAAAAAAGTAAAAATTAAAAAAAAAAAATACGAAATAAAAGAATTTTATTGCAAATTCCAATGTATACCTCAAAAAAGATTTAGAAAAAATTTTTTAATATGCTGTTAATATTTTTTTTTTGTCAAATTAAATAATTAAATAATAATAAAAAAAAAATTAATTAAATAAATAAATGAAAAATTTTAGCAAAAATTCAGATTATGCAAATTTTTTATTGCTATTTTAGTAAATTAACACATAAAAAAATTTTTAGTAGATAAAAAGTGAACTTATCTAAAATAAAAGTATCTAAAAAAAAAAACGAAATTTAAAAAAAAAAAAAAAACACTAAAGAACTAGAGTGATTTATTAACTCAGGTATAATAAAAAAAAAGCAAACAAATATATATAAAACAAAAACAACTTAAAATGCTTTTTTAACAAACAAAAAAATACTTTTAATAATTATTTGTTAATTTTGTGTTGAATTTATCAATTATTAAAACATTTTAATTATGTTCATCGTTTTTTAAATTACTCAACAGATAATTTTTAATAAATAAATTTAAAAAAAAAAAAAGTAATAATAAAGTAATTAAATAAGAATTTCTTTTCGAAAAAAAAAAAAAAAAAATTAAAATAAATAAAATACAAACTTATCAAATCATGTATGTCTCTACGAAATTAGTTTAAATAATTTCTACCTCATAATTAAGCAAATTTTTTAATACCTACATATTAAAAAAAAAAATTTAAAGTAGAATTTTTATATCGATGGTGTGTGTTATAAAATTAATAATAAACAATTTTTTAAAGAAATTGTAAGATTAATCTCAATTTTGTATAGAACATTTTTTTTTAAATATTTGATAAATATTTTTTCTTTTTAAATAAGGAAAATCGAAAATTGATAAATAAGAACTTTTTATACGACGTCTTGAAGAAAAATAAATTGCTGCTATTAAAACCATTTATATTTATCTTCACTTTTTTCATTAACGACAACAATTTTTTTTTTTATAAATTAAAATTTTTTATAAAAAATCCGCAAAAATAGCTACCTTAACGGCATTTCATCCGTTGCTCCTTATGGCGCCACGAAGGAACAACAGCACCCATTCGGGTGTAGATGTTCATAATCTTCTAACATTGGGTGGTGGTGATCAAGATCAAAATTTTGATTCAACAGCAACAACAACAAATAATAATTTATCACCTACATCATCTGTATCATCATCACCGTTATCAGGACATAATAATCAGCAACAAATGATGTCTGGTAATGGTTTAAATACATCTGGTAATGGTGGTAATGGTCATCAACAACAGCAAATAACAGAAAATTTTTCACGTTGTTGTGTACCAATTGGTGAATGTTTTAAGGCAAATACCCCTGAATATGGTCTTATAAATTTGGATGATTTAAGTGATTGTATTCATGTTATATGCAATAATGATAATTGTACTGTTGGACAATATATGCATCGTGAATGTTTCGAAAATTGGGAACAAGGTGTATTAACATCATTAAAATCAATTGGACGTGCTAGATCATGGTCAGATCGTCAACGTGCTCAAAATTTATGGACAAAAAAAGGTTATGATTTAGTATATAAAGCATGCGGTTGTAAATGTGGACGTGGACATTTAAAAAAGGATCTTGATTGGGTACCACCAACAAATAATAATATTTTTGGACGTTGTGATGATGATGCAAATAAAAAGAAAAAGAAACGTAATCGTAATAATCAGAAACCTGTATTAGCAATGACAACAGTTAATCCTGGTACATATCATCCAAATACCCAAATCAATAGTAATGGTTTAATGATGAATACCACATCAGGTGTTAATACAACAAATACAGGAGGTGTAATTGATTTAAGCCGTGGCCGAACTGGTAGTTTATCATCAAGTAATGGTTCAACATCACCACCAGTTTCAAATTCAAGTGATCATAGTATCTCACCAATTCATACAAACAATTTGACACCCGGTAAAAAACAAAGTTTTTGCAGTGGTAATGGACAAATTTTACAAACTCCACAACAACAGCATAAATCTAAAGTTGAGATTTATTCGGAACGAGTACGGTATGTTTTTAAAAAGTTTTTACTTTTTTTATTTTTCATAGTATTAAAATTATATTTTCGAAATTCAATTTCTAAGGATAATGAGTTATAGGTATTCTTATAAAAATAAAAGGTAAAATAAATACACATTCAATGGTTTTACACATTTTATCTAGAAAATTCAAACTCACAAGAATCTAAAAATAAATTAATTAAAAATTAAAAGACAAAAAAAAAAATTTTTAAAAAAAATTCAAACGTCTATCTTTCTTCAAGATACCTACACTTGTTAGAAAACAGAAGTATTGAATTTTCTTCTCGAACTTTTTTAGATTTTGATAGTTAGGGAATGAAGATATTTCAATTACGCAATCGACCTATACAAGTATTTATTAGGAATATTTTAATATTAAATGACAATATCATGTCGTAAAAATGTCCTGGAGTTCGGATCAATTAAATAATTTCTAAGTATTTATTATAAGAGAATTTTATTTTACGCATTGAAATACATAATTTTATTAGGTTTGAAGATAACATGTAACATACTTGAAAAAATAAAAGAACTTATGGATATTTACTAGAAAAAAAAATAACAAGGTTATAAAATTTCTAAGTTTTCTTTCTTTAGTTTCATATCAATTTCCGAACTTCTATATTTTTTGTTCTTTTCTAAAATAAAACATTCAATAGAACATTTTCATTCGAAAAAAATATCAACCTTTTTTATCTTAATTTTTCTAACGATAAAGTCCTATATAGAAGAACAGATTTCTATAATGTTATATTATCGACATACTCATAAACAATTTATTGCTTCATTAAGCATTTAAATATTATTTGTTTCATTTTGATTTTCCTATGTTGTCAATTAACTTAATATTGCTTATTTTTACGAGACAACTAAAAATATTTACAAATTCTTTGAAATTATTTCTGGGCAAACAATTGAGGTACAAAAATAAAGGAGTAAGAGAAAATAAAATTGAAACTAGGACGTGCTAACTTACTAAAGCCAAATAAAGAAAAAAATAATTTAAAAAAAATGTTTCGATTAACTCTTAGGTACTCATTCACTAATGAATATTTCTCATCAAATTTTCCTCAATTTATTCAGGGTCGACAACACGTGTTCTCCACAAGGTCAAGGTGAATCAATTTCATCATGTCATATACATAAATTAGGTTTTTCATCCTAATATTATCTACTACATGTACGCATAATCCTTGTTAACAAAAATTGTTTTTTTAGGGTTACACTAGAAAAATTCAATTTGAATTTGAATGTGTGCGTAAATACGCAATAAAAAATTCTTTATCCTCTCTTCCGGTTGTTATTGATTTCATAAACTTTTTCTGTTTGTTTTTTTCTTCTTCTTCTTAAATTTTATGTTTTTATTTGCAAAAATTTATTTTTATCACAATGTCAAAATAACAGAACCTAAAAAAGGAGCAAATGTAAGTTATTTTTTTTCTCGATTCAACCTGGAAATTTCCGACGGTTCATTGGTGATGAATCCTTTTTGTTTTGCTAAAGTGACAATATTTTCTCTGAGAAAAATCAGTCAATATCAAATGTGTGTGATAAAAAAAAAAAATTAAAAAAAAACACTAACAAAGAACTTGAATATATTGAATTATATTTTGTAAGAGCAAAGGAAAACATTAAATTCTTGTTATCCTGTTTAGACCTTTTTACTCAATGTTTACTGCTTTAAATAATTCTCTGTTTTTGTTTTGATACAGATATTTTCTCATTATTTTGTATATCTTTTTTAGATTTTTAGAACACTTTTTTTTCCCTAAGATTGTGTGTGTAACTATATATTTATACATTTTCTTCGTGGTAAAATTTCATGCGTATAAAAATGCGTACAATGAATCCCTCATTTTCACATTTTTTTCTCATGTTTTCTATATGTACTTTCGTTATCACCCTATATATAACCAGGGGTTATAATATAAAAATAGAGAAAAATCGATTAAAGTTATTACAGAAAAGTATTTGACAACTTTAAAAGTCACAGCAGTATATTAAGTATTTTCACAATAAATTGAAATTTAATGATAAATTTAAAATATTTATTTTTTAAATTGCATGAAAAAGCTTATTTCTAAAAATTCATTTTTGGTATCATAAGATTACTTCTTTCTCTCAGGTTTAGGCTTATATTTTTCCTTTTAAAAATCAAAAAAAAAAATACATATATAAAAAAATGTATTTTTAGATTACTTTCATTACCGATTCTTGATTTAGTTGTCATTTTCAATCACGTCGTTCATTTTGAAGAACATTTTCACAAAAAGTTATGTCAGAAAAAAAAAAAAACAGAAGAGATGTAAGAGAAATAAATTCTTTAGAAATAAAAATTAGAACTGGATGATTAAGGACAATTTTGTATTGGAAGCTGTTGCGTAGGAATACATAATATGTTAAAATATGTGATATATATTTATGTCTTGCAAAAAAAAAAAAAAACAAAAAAAAAAATATGTACATATGTATGTATACAAAAAAAAATTTGATAAATAAATTAAAGAGAAATAATTTGTGCGTGATAGATATTTCTTTAATAACATACATGCGACAAAGAAATAAGATTATTTGTTAAAGATTATTATTCATGTATAAGAAGATTTATATTTGATATTTATTAAAGCATTAAAAGTTATATGTAATTAAATTAAGAAAATATAGAAAGAGTATGACAGATTAGAAAAAAGATCATAAAATATTTATCGAGCAGAGCAGAGTAAAAAAAAATTATTTTAACGTGTATGTATATGTGATAATTCATTGCATTATTATCCTTAAAATAAATTTTTTTGTATAAGTTCTAACTGAAAAAAAAAAAAAAAAAAAATTCACGTTAATAAAGTTCATTGTTCCCATATCTTAATTTAACAAAAATTTTGTTGATTAATTAACATTATTTTTCTGCTCTTGTTCAAATAAAAAATTCAGAAAAAAAATTTAAAACGAAAAAAACAGGACATAGAACAAAATATAAAAACATCCTTCACATTTCATTAAACACTACAATGTTTTTTTTTTTTTTGCTTTTTGTTTTTACTGATTGATCGCTGACATCATCTTTCGTTTTCTTGTAACAGCGCACTGCAATTGTTCAAATAAAGGTGAATAAATGTTATTTATGCATTCACCTTAATTTTTATCTCTGCAATTTAGTTGAACATTTTTTTTTTGTCGTCGTTGTTGTACCTGTTTATTTTGTCAATTATCGAAAATGAAATGCTTAATTTTTATCTTTACAAAAAAAAAATTCTCAATTGCAAAACAACAAAAAAAAATTTTTTTATTGGTTTTGTTTTTTTTTTAATTTTCTTATGCAAGCAGTTTGTTGGTGTATGTCGTGTTTTTATTTTTATTTTAATCATAATTATTTATTCGAAGAGTTTATACTAAATTTGGGAAAAATTTTAAAAGAACCATAAAATGTGTTGCATGATTATAAATATTTATATACACATATGAGAGTTGTTTATATATTACAAATATTTATTGAAAAATAAAAATTTTAAAAGAAAAGATAAACTGGTCTAAAGTCATGAACTTTTTTGAGTACCCTTTTATGGACATAAACACTGAAACTGGACATGATGATGATGATGATGATCATTGGATGTGGATGGATAGATGGACGATGCTGTTTATATTTAGCTACTGCTTCTGTTGTTGCTACTGATGTTTTCGTTGTTGTCTTGTCTTTAAATTGTCAACGTTATGTTGTCGTTATATGTATGTATGTTATATAGTTTTTATTTTTTGTTACATGAAAAATGAATGAACACATTTTATTACATAGTTTTATTTTTTAATTTTGGTCTGTTTTGGTAGTTGAAACTGCTTTTCAAAATGTTTTCTTGACTATTTCTGTATTTTTGTTTATTTTTTTCTTCTTCTTCTTAGATATTGATTGACATTGTAAAATAATTCCATAAATACTTGAAATTAACAAATATGTATAACGAAATTTTTGATGTATACAGGATGTTTTTATTTTTATTTTATTTTATTTTTATTTTATTTTATTTTTATTTTATTTTATTTTTATTTTTTTTTTTTAAAAACAAGTTATGTAAGTAGTCAAGTTGTTGTCTCTATTAAAAATTTAATTCTTTCTTTAAAAAATTATCTTGTTTATGAGGACACCCTGTATAATTTTTTTAAAAATAATTTTAAAGTGAAAAAATATTTCAGAAAAGTACATAAAACAATAATTTTGAAAAATATTCAAACAATCTTACACTTTTTTGTTTTTATTGATTTTAGTTTTTGATGCAAATAAAACATGAAGAAAAAAAATATACGGTCTCTTATGAAGAGTTATGTGTATACATTTTTAAAATTAAAAATAAATATTTAAACAATCGGTACATGATATTAATTTTACTTAAAATTGGTCCTATCACAAATAATAAAAATTTGCTTAAAAAATTATAATAAGCTTATTTTTGTGTGATTTTTGACAGGTTTTTGTTTGTCTTTAATTATTCACAAAAAAAAAAAAGCTGCCAAAATTTTGAAATTCTTATATTAAAATTTTTCAAAATTTCGTGGTAAATTCTCAGTTTATTAAAATTTCTTTTAAGAATGATAAATTTAATATTAGGATGTTAAATTATCCTGCAAAGAAATAAGTTTAGAATTTATTTATGAAATTGCATATATGGTATATGTATGTAAAATATGTGATATATTTTTATAAACATACAACAAATAGTTAGTTTATATTAAAAATATTTTATTCGTTTTGCAAAATATTGATTCATTTTATTATATTTTTTTTTTCTCCAAATATTTACCAGTTATGAACATTTGTATTCACTTCTTGAAAACTAAAAAAGCATAAATGCAATAAAGTTTCAGATCCACAAAAGAAGAAAATAGAAAAAAAAAAAGAAATAGAAATATGTAACTGTATATGTATATACTATACGTATATGTAATATTAAAAAAGAATGAATAAATAAAAATTGTTGAATGCTTGAATTTTTATTTAGATATTCCAATTTAAATCTTACATATGCATGTAGATAGTATATGTATGTATGTATGTATGTTTTCTATTGGTATCTTTAATATTGTATTTTGGAATTTTATAAATTTTACATATTTTCTTTTACAAGTCTGTAAGGGATAACAATCTAAAATCAATTTTAAGATATTCATGTATGAAGATGAAGGTAAATTTGATCAGAAAATGTTTATTTCAAAAGTTATGTTGTTATTATTATTTTTTATTTCATTTATTTATTTTTTTGTTTTTGAATTTTTGGTTTTTTAGTTTAGCTATTTACATATATGTACAATAGATACTTATTTATTTGTTTGGAAAACAAAGTAAAATGAAAATAAAGATACAAAATATATATGAGCAAATAAAAAAGTAGCATAATGTATTTTAGATATCAGAAAATAAATACAGAAAAAGAAGATTCAGAATTTATTTATTTTTTTCTTCAAAAGAACTAAATTTTAAAATATAAAAATATTTTAAATAAGTTTTTAAAATTTTGTTGAATGTGTTTTGAAAAATTGTATTTTCAAAATCTAAAATGAAATTTTGATTTTCTTTTTATTAAGTTAAAATATGCTAAAATAAAAATTTTTTCAATATAAAAAAAAAAAAAATCTGTTTTATTTAAATTTTCATTTCTTTTAAATTTAATTTTTGTCACAGACATTTAAAATGTGATATTCTCTTAAAGTTGCACATTATTAATTTCCGTAAAAATAAAACCACAGTATTTTTTTTTTTCTTCATTGATTTATTTTCGTTCATTTATTTTTCGTTCAATTCAAACTCAAACCGGATAATTATCGCAGAAAGAATATCTTTATTTTTCTTATTCTTTTTTCTATTAATTTTGTTGTTTAAGGATTATACGTATATATGTATATGTATATCGTTAATAAAACTTGCTATCGGCCATTTATGCAGCAATTTACTATTTTCTACTTTCTTGTTTGCTAGGTTTTGTTATAAGTTTTTGTTTTTGTTCTGTTTTCTCTTATATTAAACTCAATTCTTATGTTTTATAAAAAGTTTTTAGATTTTAATTTACAGTTTCTCATAATGATACAGTTTTTCGTTTCATTCTATACACCTTTTAGATTTGTGTAATTTGTTATCCTTTCTATCTTAACGGTTTTATTGTCTCAGGTGGAAGGGAATATTTTTGAATAGAATTCTGTTGATAGTCGTAAGTTGAAGGAAATTTTTTTGTTGGTTAATAGTAAGTTTTTATTTTTAATTAATAATTTTTTTTTTGTTTTCATGTTTGTCAAAATTGTTGTTCAAGAAAATTCTTGATGAGACATTTTAAATTTCAATTAGACGGAATTATAAAAGTAGAATTTTTTAAATACCTAATTTTTATTTTTTTTTTTTTAATATGTAGGTAATTTTTATTTTTCTGGAGTTTTTGTTGTTAATAATTTTCAATTATACATATTTTGTTAAAAAAGTTTGAAAAATAAGAAGAAAGAGGAAAGTTGAATGATTTGAAGTTTTGCTGAAGATGTTCAATTTACTGTCTAAATTTAATA
Source organism: Bombylius discolor (assembly GCA_939192795.1). Taxonomy (NCBI): domain Eukaryota; kingdom Metazoa; phylum Arthropoda; class Insecta; order Diptera; family Bombyliidae; genus Bombylius; species Bombylius discolor. The sequence goes on along the minus strand of OW584241.1, from coordinate 10,402,158 downwards.
TTTTATTAATAATTTCTTTTCGAATATGAAGAATGAAAAAAATAATTATCAATTTTAATGAGCGTGAAACATTATCATTTTTTTTTAACTTTATGTTTACTGTAATTCAAAAAAAAAAAAAAATATGTATTTCATTTAATAAAATTCAAAGGCTGCATTTAATATTCAATCTGTCTGCACATTATCAACAGACAGACTTGCAAGCTGATTAAATAAATTTCCTAATTCACCCGACAGTATCATCCCTTTTATCGTTTTAATTTTTGTTTTTGTTTTCTTCTCTACTTCATACATAGAATAGATATAAATATTTCGTTTGTTATTATTTAATGGAACAGCCGTGATATGTATAGGTATTGCATTCTGTTACAGAGTATCTCATATATGAATTTTAACTTTTCACTACTTCAAATAATATATATAGAGACTTTATGTATGCATATATGTACATATATGTATATACCTTCATAATGTATGTATATAATGAATAATAATAATAATATTCAACATTCGACAGACTGCAGTCAGACAAAATGCTTTTTGTAGTTTAAATATAAACCTTATATGTATGTATGTACAGTATTTTAATATTTATTCCATATATGGTTAAAACTGCATCATATTAAATGCATTAAGTACATAAGGGCAAGCTTTTAATGCAATGCATTGAATTTTAACAGAGTCAGAGTTTTAGTTTAGTTTGCCAATGTTAAATAATATTTGTATTGTTGTTGTTGGTTTTGATTTTATTATATTATTACTATAATATTTGATGCATCCTACATTTTTGTTGTTGTGAAAACACAGTCATTATTTTATTCACATCATACAATACATATAACAGGGAATATATGTACATTTTATTATATGAATATATAAAACATGAATGAAAGGAATGAAAATGCAATGAACAGAAGAGAGGAGGGTGTGTAAAGGAAAGGTGAAAATCGAGTGGGTGGATGGGTTGCTTTTTTATGTTATTATTTTGTGTGTAAATAAAGAAAATTTACGTATTTTATGATAATCCAGGTTTTGAATATATTTATATTTTATTCATTCGTTTCCTTTTTTTTTTTTTTTGTATATGAGTTTTCAATATTTAAATTTACTTATGATTGCATTTTATGAATGCAATGAATTTTCATTCATTTTTTTTAGTTGTTGTTAAAACTATTAATAATTTATGTAATATTTCGATTTATGTATGTATTTTGTAGAAGAGTGTTTTCACTTTAGAAAACTTTATCTAATTTTAAATTCAAATACATAATAAAATTCAATCTAAATTTTTTCAGATTATCATAAATTTTTTTAAAAACTAGTGACGGAATTCTCACATTACTTAAAAATTTTTTCTACATTTTTTTCTTTAATAAATACCAATTCAGAATGATATTTCTCTAGAAATAAGAGAGAAACGGTTCTATTTAGTTCTGGACGAAATGTGTAATTGGTTTTTCAGATACTTTTCATTTTAATTAATCGATTAAAAGATTTCGAATGATTTAAACACCAATATTTTATTTGTTTTATTTAAAATGTTATGCACTTAAAAACATTATTTATTAATTGCATAAAAGTTAAGCAAAAAATACTAATAATTTCATGTAAAATTGTCAATTCATTTACAAAATAAGTTGCATTTTAATTTATATTTAACTCATTTTTATAGTGAAATTGCTGCATTAAAGAGATAGAAATTTGAGCCCACAGCTAAGATTTAAAATGCGTAAAAACTTTATGTTCAAGTTTAAGGAGTTTCGTGACTAAAAAAAAAAAAAAAAAAAAAAAAAAAAAAAAAAAAAAAAAAAAAAAAAAAAAAAAAAAAAAAAAAACTCTAACTTAAAATGTCTTACAAGAAATTGAGACCTTAAAACTACTGGTTTAGATGCTTTCTCGTCAAACTTCTTGAACCAAGGTTATGGTGCAATTATAATGATTATGTATGGTTTTTTTTTTAATTTTATTTTTTTGCATTGATTTATTTTAATTTTATATGTTATACCGATGTTGCCACTTCAATTTTGTGTCTGCCGTTTAATGTTTGTGCTCCATCGTTTACATCTTTATAATTTTCAAGGTGCGGATTCTTGTATTTTTTTTATATTTTTATTTATTATTATAGTCGTTCCCGTTGACTCCTTTTCTAGTCCTCCGTTTTTTTTAAAATATTTTATTTTTAATTCTTTTTTTTTCTCTTTTTCAAAGATTAAAACTGGTTATTTGCATTCTATTTTTTTTTTTTAATGTATCTAGTTATATTTTCTCTTTCCATTTCATAACAAGTTTTTGCATTATGTGTCTTTTCAAAGTCATTTCATTTTTTTTTTCGATGCTCTTATTATTATTCAACTTTCTTCCTGTCATTCAACATGATCTTGAAAGAAAAAAAGTTAAAGAAACCATTAAGACCACAAAAGTCCATCCATCCACCATACCATCATCAGATACATACCTATATATACATTCTGAGATACGTATACTAGATGCATGATACAGCAAAAAAAGGTTTTTTTTTCCTTCTTTAAAGAAACATGACAACGATGTCTTCTTAGCTGTTGTGGATACAGAGCGGCCTAACATTTTTATGTAAATATGTTTTCTATGTATCCACATAGATTTCATTCGTATGTTGGGGCCCATTATCGTTTTATTTTTTTATTTTTTTATTTTTTTATTTTTTTATTTCTTTATTTTTTTTTTTTTTTTGCAGTATTTATAGAGAAATATTATTGCAATACATTTTTGTAGTTTTACATTACCCGCTGTATACAATGTACATACTAACACATATAATTTTTTTTAACAAAAAGAAAAATATACAACAGCAAAAAAAATTCATCTTACTTTTTCTATTTTACGAGTTAAATGCACATAAAATGTAAGGAAGAAGACATGTAATTGCCGGTGGATTGGTTGTGGCTGTGTTGTTTAGTTAGTTACATTGGAACTGGAAGTTGAAGTTGGATTTAAAAAATGAAAGAATCACATGATGGAGCAAATGGTGGAGTAAGGGAATACACAGAATCTTTTATACCAGAGTGGCAGTCGAAAAAAAAATACATTAAAAGCAAAATGACAAAAATAAAAAAGAAAAAGAATTGTAAATCTTGTTTAATTCATTTTTCATCTTACTTTTTTATTTTCTTTATTTATACCTTAAGTACTTGAATTTCCAAGTTTGGTCTTTTAGTATAATAGGAACTTGCTTTCAATATAAATATTATACATATGTATGTACTTAGATTTAGAGGTAGATGCTGCTGCTTTTTTTTTTTTTTTTTTTTTTTTTTAATTCACCACATTCTGTAAGAGCATAATTGGTTTACAACAACATCCAGTTTTTATCGTGGTTGTTGTCATCATATCTGCGCTGGCGAAGTAAATCGTCAAAAAGGAGTTTTTTTTTTCTTCTTCTTTATTTAAAGTACTTAATAATATGGTTGGTGGGTGTTTTTGTTAATGAAAGGCCACAGGGTAATATTAATATGAGGATGCTATTAAATAAAGAAAAAATAATAACTATAAAATTTAACACACTCCTACACATTTCCTCTGTTTTATTGTTAGGAGGAAACAAATGGAAAAAGAAAAATTTTCATTTTTTTTCTTCTTTATTTGAAAATCATGTGATAAAGGGCATAAAATAGTATAAAACTCTCTGTCATTGCAATTAATACAACAACAAAAAAAAACAAGAAATTTCTTTAATAAAAATACAAATTTTATTTTCTCTCTGACATCATCATAATCATTATTATAATCAACATTTTCTATTTTGAAAAATGTTCTTCTGGCAATTTATACATATCTACAAAAAAAAAAACGTAATGATAAATTTAAAATTTTAATTATGTCTCATAAAATCATTAAATTGAAGAGAATAGATAGATATATGTACATACAATTAATTATAAAGAATTAAAGAGAAATTTAAGTACATACGTGTGCTTTTCATTAAACAGAAGAAAAAATTTATAAAATAGACAATTCAATTGCACTTTTAATTATTATTATTCAAGATTTCTTTTTTTTTTTCTCTTATTAATAATAAAATTGCAATTTTATAAAGTTGAGAATTTCTAAATATGTACATATTGTTGATTGAAATGAAACGTGTGAAAATTCTTTATTTTTTTTTTAAAGTTGCAATATTTAAACAAAAATTAAAGCCTTTTTAGAAAATACTCAAGAACTGATAATTAGATCGCAGTAAAATAAGTAATGTGTTGTAAAAGGGATGTGTATATATTTTTCAATTAATTTGAAATTAATATTTTGTTAGATCTAAAGCATAAATATTGTGTTGGGATTTTTGCAGGACATGTAATGTTTTTATATTGTTATTGTCGTCCCATAAGGCATTTATTTGGCTAAGTGATTTATTGTAAAGTGCCCAGAATATTGTTTGGCTTAATTCAAAACATATTTTTCATTATAAAAATATAGGAAATAACAACAATAAAATACGTAAAATATATTGTTCTTATTCATAACACACATTTTGTTGTTATTTTTTGACCATAATCATTTCGTGTTTGTAGAGAGATTTAAAGTTTTTAATTTTTTCACGTTACCAGTAACCATAACATTTTATGATTATTTTCTTCTTTAAGTATAATCACGAATTTTCTTTATTTTTCATTTTAAAAATAGAGAAAGAAAAAGAAAAACAGAAAGGTTCGGTCTCACTTGCATTTTACTCGTCCGTCACTTAAAAATCCCATGTATCTGACGGTTGTCTATTCCGTGTAACGATACCAAACAGCATTTTTAGTTTATTCTTCTATTTTATTCATCAGTGTATCTTATTTTTTTTCATATTTTCTTTTTTTCTTTTCACATTTTCATGTTAAAAGCAAAATAATTCTTAAGGTGTTGGTTATAACAACCATCAAGATCCTTTTTCTTATTTCTTACTTATTTTTTTTATTTTTCTTAAGTAGATATCTTGGGAACTAACGCAACTATTAAATATACCACAAAAGTACATTCAAAATACACAATTTTCATAGTATATTGTAAAAAGTGGTAAAAGATATATCCTTTTTTTTTTTTTTTTTAAATATGTGAGCTGTTTGTTACATTTAAAAAAAAATATATATATACATATTTATGTATATAATATGTATACATGGAAAATAAAAAGGATGAAGTGATGCAATTTGCATTAGCAAACTGCTGTTCCTGTGGTTTTAAGTTTACTTTCATTAAGAAACTTTATTTATGTACAAACAGACTGTTTTCTTGTTGTTATTTTTGTTTATATACATACGTATATTGTATGTGATGGTTATTATAGCGGTAAGCGTAAAATGTATAACATAAGTAAGATAATTCAAGAAAGAAAAAAAAAAGAACAAGAATTTTTTCTTAAATGAAAGAAAAAAACAAAGAAATGTTATATGGTAAATCTTGTAAAATGTAAAGTGATGCAAGGAAAAAGGATGTATATGAAGAAAATGAAAATGATGATGATGATGACGATAGTCATAGATACTTTGGGAGTAAAAAGTTTTAATTGAAAAATTTAAACTTTGTTTTATTGAACAATTTAACAAGATTTAAAGAGAGGATGACTACTTTAAAAGAAGTTTTGAACCTCTATAAAATGTTTTCTATTTGTTTTTTTTTTCAGTTATCATATTTTTCTTTTTTTTTTTTTAATTTTAAAACAAAACAAAATGAGTATAGTTTGTTCTTTTAATAGAAAGAACCATTTAAAAAAAGAAAAAACCTTGTTTATTTTTAAATGAGAAATTTGTACGTGTATGTTGTTTTTTAAGAGAAAAGTGGAAAAGGTTGTCAAGTACAAAATAAAGTGTCTGTTTATAAAAGTACATCATAAAGATGATACGGATTATGAACTTTAAGAAAAAATTTATTATATGAGTAGTACATTTGGGGGATTTATTTTTTTAATAAAAGAATCGATGGTTCATTAAAAAAATTCCTTTTTTTTTTCTTTTTCTTTTTTTCCTTAAAAAAAAAATGAGTTGGTAAAGTAAGTACCTACATAAATATTTTTCAAGTAATTTTTAATTAATAAATCAGAACTGTTTAGTTATTATGTATTCAGAAAGAAAAAAAGAAGGATAAAATTGTTTGTTGCAAGGAAAATTAATTTTTCTGTTTGTTATTTTCAACATTACAACAAAAAAAAAAAGATTAAAAAAGAAATAATATAAGTACTGTTTTTTTGTGTATATATTATACTTACTTACTTTATCATGAAAAAGTATTAAATTATAATTTTTTATGACAACACAAAATTATACATATAATTAAAAGAGAACAAATAAATTATATGTATAATAATTTCATTAAAGTAAAATTTTATAATACAAAATATAATAAAAAGGCAATGAACTTATTTAAACAAGAATTTCAACAATTTAACTAAATCTTCCTTTGGGTTCTTTTTTGTTTTTGTTGGTTTTTTTTTTTCATGCGCTTAAACATTCTTCTTATCTTTCATTGCACAATAGAAATAAAATATCATAGTTATAAAAAAAAAAGAGTAAATAACCCAAACAAAAGCATTACAAAATTGCAATAAAGAGACATTATCCTGCCCATCACATATTATACAATCATGGTTATGTGTGCATAGTACATACATACATACATATGTATATTAAAATATACATATAAATGTGTATCAAACATTTATTATACATATAAAGTATACATAAAAAACAAAGTTTTAAACACGATATAGATTTTGTAGATTGTAATAAAGGATGTATTTCAGTTATTTTTATTTAATTTTTTTTTCCTAAAAAAAAAAAGAGAAAATCATAAGGATATATGTATATTCACTTGGTTGATGTTAAAATGAATCCTACATAGTTCTAAAGTTTATATTACACACATTTTACATTTTATATAAAATGTGTTGCGGTATTTATTAAAATAGATACATTCTCTCTGTTAGTAATATGTAAAAAAAAAGGACAATTTTATGCACAAAAGCCCAGACAGCTTTTGTTATGTTGTCAAGTTTTCACTTATCCTTCGTTTCTTTTATAAAAATGAATACATTTGTAGAAATTCTACATTTTAGGTATATTTTTATCCAACTTATACAGAATCGAATTCATTACATTATAGTACAGTTTTTTTTTTTTCTTAAATATTAAAATTGAAGGTATACTCTAAATATGTATGTGTAAATTTATTCCTCAAATATCACATGACTATGTATTTTCATCTTTCTTTTCATGGACGTATGTATGTCAGCTTATTCGAAAAAAGAAAATAAAAATGTTCGCGAAATAAAAGCGATTTAAAGAAAAAACAAAAAAAAAAACTCCCACTATATATATAAAGCCCCATAATGGCTGATTCTAAATTTATTTTCTCATTATCCTTGGGAAGAAAAACGTAGAAAAAAAGAACTAGAGCTTTTAGATATGTGTACATTACATAGTCACATAAAAATAAAAAAAAATTAAATAAAATAAAACATTGTCGTTAGGTATTATACAATGCCGAGAGCATGGAATATATGTACATATATGTATGTACATACATATATGTGAGTAAATCCACATATATATAGGTTTATATACATACATATATCAGCTTTTTTAATATATAAAAACAATATTTACGATTAAAATCATGTAAAATGCATGTCTGGGAATTTTTATTCTTCAATTTACGTGATTTTTACATTTGGATAATGAAGAAAGAAAGATAAAATTTGTAATAAAAAAATGATATAAAAAATCAATGAAATTTTTATTTTTCTTGCGTCACAAGGAAAAGAAAAATAGGTACAGTCATATTTTAACCTTCATTAGTACAATTTATGAGAGTACAATGACGATGATAAAATTTACCATGATTTTTTCAAATTAGACATGTGAAAGTTTATGATACTGGAGGGTTCTAAATTCATAAAAAATATATTTTTAAAAATCAAAAGTAGAATTTTTCGATTTTTTAAATGTAAAATCATCAGGGTTAAAACAAATCTATTAAAAGAAAATAAATTAAAAATTGAAAAAAGTTTTGATGAGAATATAAAAAAATACACGTTATTGCGTTTAAAAACTTTAAAAAAATTAACCTTTTTTTATTTATTTATATTTGGGTCGAAACAAAAAATCATTTTGCATACAAATTTGATTAATAAAATTTTATTTTATTAAATAATAATTTACCTGAATTTTTTTCAAAAAAAATTATAATTCTAATCGCATATTTAATCGAAATTCTTTGTGTTTATATTTTTATTTTTATTAATTTTTTTTTCTTGTTTAATAATTTTTGTTATTTAATCAAGAACAAAAATTAAAAATAATATCACATAAAAAAAAAAGAAGTTCACCCACGGATTTTAATTGTATTATTAATGCGGCAGAGATATTTGATGTACCCGTCACAGGTATCCAAAAATGAAAATTTAAAAAAAAAATTAACTTCTATTTTTGTATATTCAATGTATTATTTAACAGTCATTTGTATGATCTATACATATATGTATGTATATAAACACATTTTCATGTATAATGTTTCGGTTCTCATCTAATCATTACCTTTCCATAAGTGTAGCAAATTAATATGAATAACCGTTGTTCCTTGAGTCATAGTACATATTAAAAAAAATCATTAAAAAGAAGGAAAAAGAGTAATTTCGGGTGCTATTATCCTTTATTCTTAAACAAAAAATAGATAATTTCCACTCAAATTACATGTTTTAAAAATGATCTATCCTGTCTGAATAACTTAAAATAACGGTATTATTACTTTTTTATTCAATTTTCTCCCTATCGCTCTATCGCCACATATTTGATATTTTCTCTATCATTAACTTACTTATATAATTTTACAACATTATGCAACATTTGTCATTGTTGATCGAGTGACAAAAAAAAGAGTTTACAGAGAGTGCTTAAATTAAAGAGATTATCATTAGAAACAAGGAAGAAAGAAATAAGGATTCGATTAGATTTAAAAAAAATGGAGGTATTTTTTACTTGTTAAAATTGATTGCTGTTGTTCTGTGATTTTTATAAATATTTTGCTGAAAATTGGTACAATCAATGTTAAAAAAAGAAGCCTCGTCGGTATTATTTTTTTTGGTGTTTGCTGTTGAATTTGATTCAGTGTGCTGTACATTTCGGAAACATTTGTGTGATTTTTTAAACCGTAATTTTTTATTTTTCAGAATATTTCAATAGGATTCCCATAACAATTTTTAATTTGAAAGAACAGGTCAGTAAAAAAAATTATTTTTTCGTCATTTAAAATGTTGTTCTGATTTCAAAATAAAAATAATTTTTGTCCACAGGATGATTAAGGTGTATCTACTGTTCTACAGCTCCTTAAATATAAAAATATTCGTTTAAATTGCACAAACATTTTCTATGAGATATATTTAAAGTAGATATACTTATTAATATATGTATGTAGGTAATCATGTATGTACTCATATGTTATAGAAAATATGTTGTTCTTTTTATCTCGAGAAAATATTTTAAGAAAAAAAAAAAATAATATATATCTGTTTTATCGTGCAACTTTTTTAGTGTGTTTTCTTAAGCTCTTTGAATTAAATTTGTATTATTTTCTTATAAATTGTTCATTACAATTTGTATGTATGTGTTCATTTGTTAGAGAAACCATCAAAGCCAAGGTTAACAACTCTCTTGATAAGGCTTTGACAATAAATGACGTTCAATTTAACATGTTCTGTTCAATTATTGCCCAATTTGTCGTTCATATTAAGTCTATTTGTTTTGTATGTGTATGTACAATATACACATGTATATTGTAGATATATGTATGTATGTATCTTTTTGTTTATTTGAAAAATAAAATTGTACTTGTGCTAATTTGTCCAATTAATGTTTTTTTTTCTTCTTTTTTTTTTGGATAAGAAAAAGTGTCATTTCGTTTTTAAATATTTTGTTTTTGGACAATCTTTTTCAAACAAGTTTATTTTTCTTTTACAATAACGTTTTTATAATATGTATTTTGTTTGTTTTTTACCCAAAATTGAGGTTTAAATATATTAAAATATATTTTATATTTGTTAGTTGAAAGTAGAAGTTTTAATAAAAATCTACAAAATAAAAATAAACTGGAAAAAGATGCCATCGATATTGTTTAATTCTGACGTAAGGAAAAAAAAATAAAAAAAAAAAGGATTTTTTTATTTGAAAAATTCATATGTTCCGTGACAAAGTCTGAATGAGGAAAAAAAAAAATAAGAAAAAAATGTGAGTTTGAGAACGGTAGCGTAGCAATACATATCTTTGAAAAAGCAATAAATCGTCAATATTGAATATACCTTGATAATTGAATTTCAATACCTACCTGTACACCTATCATATATAAATAAAACACATAATATTTTTGCATGAAAAGAGCAACTTACTATGCAGTGAGTTTTGAAGCAGATGCAACAGTAGCTAGCAATAAAGCTAGTTAGACATAATAAATGTGTATTTTCCATTATATACATGATATATTCATGATTTTTTTAACTCAAAAAGGATATTTTTATAATACAGATATACATACTATGCATGGAGAATAAGGAAATTTATATTTTTTTTTCTCTGGAATTTAAAATTTTTTATATAAGAATTCAATAGGGTATATAAATTTAAATTTTCTTTGAAAATATGATTATGTCAGTGAGATTTTATTTTTTGTTGTATTATTTTTTATAAAAAAGTGCGAATTTATGATAAGAATTTATTATGAATTTCTGAAATAGTCAATTAAATTTTAATAAAGTATTTTGATAGTATTGTATGGAAATATATTCACAATAGATTTTAGATTTGCATTTGATTGCAAAGAGCAAATTTTAATCATGTTAAAGCGCATATTTTCAAAGCTGAGCCATCTTACCATTCGGAGAATGAGTCCTGAGCATTTATAAAATTTATAACGATATTAGTGTGGTAGTATAGGTTCTATGTTTTGCTCTCTGACCTCTATAATACTTTTCTCCATTATATGTATTCTCAATAATCGAATTACATACATACGAGTATTTCCATTTCTGAATCATCAAAAAAATCGCAATTAACGTCAAGTTTGACAAAAAAAAAATATTCCTAATTAAAATAAAAAGGACAAAAGTAGAAATAAAAATCAAAGCGATATATAATTATGAAAACAATCAAAGTACATATATTATATAATTACTTTTAACTAAATAAAAAATAATCTATATATATTATACTCTATGTACCTTATAATTTAAAATAAATAAATAAATAAATGAATGAATGCATGAACGATAAATTAGAATAATGCCAACAAATAACATTTATTATGTACTATTTTTTTTTCAATACATTTATTTTTAAAATGCTTCTCACATCTCTTCATACTTACATACAAAATAATCGTAATTTTTTTTCATATTTATTCTCATAAAATCATAAAATGCTAATCCTCATATTCAATCACATTAAATTAATAATAATAAATTATTCAAGTCTATACTTAGCAAAATAAAATTATTTACTATTATAATTTTTTTTTTTTTTTTTCTGAATAAAAATTCTCCAAATGAATTTATGACTATATAACACAATGACCACTTGACTTTCAAATGAGCATTCATTTCGAATATTTAATTTTTGTTACTACTACCGAGCTGTTGTTATTATTATTATTGTTGCTGCTATTCTTATATACAGAATATATTCTATACTTTTTGATGCTATTTTGTTATTTTTTTTTTTTACTGTGGTGCTGTTTTAAATTAGTACATAATAATTGACCGGTGCGACCGCAACATTTTTAAATTATTTATTGGTTTATTGAAACAAATACAAATCTAATAGTATAACACGAGTATAGATACTTTTTGTTTTTTTTTTTTTTTTTTTTTTTTTGCATCCATTTTAATTTTTTCTAAAGTTTTTTTAGTCACACAACACACATTTTTGTTTATAAAATGTTTATTATAAAATGTAATGAAAAGTATAGAATAAATAGGGGAAAAAATTAAAATTCAACATCATTAACACTCCGTTCAATCTTAAATTTTACCTACGCCAATCAATTTTAAGTATCAAAATGTTCGAAAAATGACTTGTTTTGTATTTTACCCTATAACTTTTGCCCTAGTGAACGGATCTTCACCGTTCAAAGTTCACATAAAACTAGAGGCTTTAGGGAATATCGTGGCCAAATTTCAGCTTCCTAGTCCCACGGGAACATACTTTTACAAGGAGTCAAAATATGTAACATTTTGATACCTAAAATTGATTGGCGTGACTTTTTTATTTAGCACCCTGTAACTCGCGCCCTGTTGCAGGGATCTTTTTGGTACCAAAGAGAGTTTTGTAGAAAATGACGAGTCTAACACTGTGCAGAAATTTCAAGTTAATCGGACCACAGGGTCCCGAGATATTCAACTTTGAAAACGGATTTTTGACGAAAACGGTCAGAAATTGAATGGAGTGTTAATTTTATTTAAAAAAAAAAAAAAAAAAAGTTGTTTTCAAAGTAAACTGTGTATACATTTTTATAGAAATCTTGTCATATAAACAACATACTATATGTTGTGTAATATATGTATGTGAATTTAATGTGCTATGTATTTTTCATCAGGTACATACTATACGTATACATTCACTTCTCATCAGATTGTTTGTTTATTTCTTTTCTTTTTGTAGTAGCCAAAAATTTATTTAAATTAGATACAGGTCATATTATGAGCAATTCATCCGCTTGATAGATTGACATTATCTTTTTTATTTTTTATTTTCTGAAATTTTGTGAAATAAATAAATAATTGCGGTCTAATGCAATAAAAAGTAGGTACATACATACATACATATATCAGTAGGATACTATTAAGTATACAGGGTGTTCGGAACTGATTATAAAACAGATAGGAGATTATTTGTGAAAGACGTTAGATTACACCTTACTTCACATTTGATTGAACACCTATTTTCAATTAAAATATCTCGTATATCCTATACATTTTAGTAGGTATTTATTGTTGCCTTTATTCCAAATTAAGTATTAAGTAAATATTATACATGGCGTCGACTATTTTAACATAAAGAATGGAAAAATCATGTTAGGTGTTAAATATTACTGTCTAAAATTAAAATAATAAACTAGGTATTAAGTATCAAATGTTTAAAGTTTTGCTTGTCTACCTGTTAATTTCTTAATTAATTCAAGGACATGCCACCATTTAATTTATATATTTTAATATGTTTATTTTTTTATTTGAATATTTTTTAAATTGAAAAAGAAAAAAAAAAACAAAAAAACTTCGCTTAATGTGTTCTCACGCGTTGCGCAAAGTTATCAGTCAGCTTCGTAATATAATTATTCAGTCACGCTTCATGGACTCTCTTGGTTGCACTATGTAATATAATTTAAACTTCCTTTCCTACTAAAAAGTATATCATCATCATCATAAGCGTAAACATATAAAACATTCCAGTAAATTGTATAAATTTTTTTTTCTAAGGTGTGCTGCTGCGTAATATTCTTCTAATGATTAAATATCAACGTGGTGTAACATTTTAAGTTTTAATTCTTCTGCTAATAAAAATAATAACAATAATAAAAACAATACTGTCCAGTAACATTTTGTTTACCTATATTTTTTCCACGAAATTCTTCTTCAGAAACTTTTTTCTTCTATTGTTGTATTGTTGCTGTTGCTCATCCAGCTGTCATCAATTTAGTCCAAATTGTTGACAATTGCGTGTTTGTATTTTTTTTCTCCATGTTTATATCATATGCACAGTTCTTGAAAAAAAAAAATAAAATAAAATAGTCTTGATGACGTCATTTTAATGTATGACAGGTAATAATAAAAATAATAATCAGGTGAAGTTTTTGTATGTCAAGATATTTACATTTTTTTTTTTTTAAATGATCAAAAATAATAATAAGAAAAGAAGAATATGGAAATAAAAATGCGGGTCAGGTTTTTCTGCATTTTTTATTTATTTATTTTTTTTTTTTTGTCTTTTTATATTAATTTAAATTAGCACTTATTGCTTGAATGACTGACTTAGATAAATTTTAGGATATCAGTTTTTATAATGAGTTTTTATAAAAGTATAATCAAGAAATTTGTCAAAATTTAAAATATGTATGTACATATTTTCATTTTCACAAATTATTCAAGGCTTTTTGAAAATAAACCGACACGATTAAGACTTCCGTTTTTATGTAGGATACATTAAATAAATACATCATATGAAAAAATGGGTATGAAAGAAAGAACAAAAAAAAAAAAAAATTAGGTGTATTGTGGTGTTAACACGTGTATTCAAATTTATAATAAAATAAGTCTTTGTTTTGTGTATAGTATAAAATTTAGGTGTACATTATTTTAAATTAGTTGATAAATTAGATATATTATATGTATATGATATGAAACTGACATTTCTTTTTTTTTACCCATTTTTTTTTTTCGTGCTTTAAAGTTTCATTTGGATGAAGTTATGTAATTTTTAAAATGTTATTAGACAAAAAAAAAAAAATGATATCGGTTGAATAATAAATACAACAGGATTTATGCATAAATGCTTTCATTAATTGTAAATTATAATAACCTGCATTTTTAATTAGAATTTTTAATTTTTTCAACACGAATTTTATTTATTTTATTTTTTTCTTTATTATTTTTTCAGGTAAGTGTCATCTATTGAAATTTTAATTGGGGGTTTAATTTGTATAAGTATATACATACGTAAGTATATAAATATTTATTTTTTATAAAATTTCCTCTTTTAGTAATTTTTTTTTAAAAAAAAGTTGAATGAAACCAGAATGATCAGATAATCTAACCGTGATAAACGCGATTGAATAGCTGTTGAAAAAGTGTATTTGCTCTAGTTTGAAAGATTTTTTTTTTCATCGAAAACCCTATCGAATGAAACAGAAAAAGTTTACTTCAAAACACCATTAATTTAATTTCTTTTAATTTTTATTCATATCATAATTTGAAAATAATTTTTAATAAAAATTTAATTTTTATTATGTATTAATTCTTGATAAAATTTAGTAATCTATATTTCACTTCCTTATTCTAAAAATAAATTTAAAAAATGAAAAATTTTGAGTGCAATAACATAAACTTTTACACATGCCAATTTTTTAAAAATTGGCAGACATGTGGCACCTTGTTTTTTGTACCTATACAATTTGATTTCATTTTTTTTCAATATTAAAAATGTCAAACAACAAATCATAAAAATTTTCAATGTCATCATTTATCAAGTGAATGATGATGATGATGATGATGCTGATAATGTTTTCTTTACTGCTTATTTGCCATTAATACGAGTATGAAGAGATTTTAAATATCGCATTCCATAAGCCGCCCACAATGAAATTCTAAATCATATATTTTATATTTTCTCCGAAAATTTAATTATAATTTACTTTTTTTTTTTCTTGTTTTAAATGATAATAAAATTAATATTGAAGTGACTTTTTTTGTTTGTTGTTCTTTAATGTCACGCTCACATTTTTGTTGCTATCTTGTATCGAAAAATTTATCTTGTTTTTCAGTTTTAATGAATTGATTGAAACAAGCTACAATTTAATATAGTTAATTTATAATGAATTTAATTGAATAATTTTTCTTATTTTTTCTTCTGTTTAAATTTTATAAATTTGGAAAAAAAAACAACAACTGATGACTTTTTCGAGATATGTATCATTTTTAAATTAAATTAGTCTTATTTTTTTTTTTCTTTTAAAATAAGTTTCCCCCTCGATTTGCTTTTAGAAAATTTGATTTAAATAAAAAATAAATTCAGTACTTGTAATATTACTTTTTTGAGTATAAAAATTTAATTTTTTTTTTTACTTAATAATTGTCAATTAATACAAATTTCTTTGTTGTAATTACATTTTATGATAAACAATACTTAATGCAATTAGCAATACTAATCAACTTATTATTTATACCGTTTTTCTTTTTTTTTTTTTTTGAATTCTTTTTTCTAGTAGACGATTTTTTCCCCTCAATTTACAAAAGCAAGTGAAAGTTTTGACTTGATAAAATAAGAAAAATACAACACAATAATTACTTGTACACCAAAACTCCAAGCTTAAGTTAATTTTTTTTTCTCTTGTGTTTTTGTTAAACGTATCATGTGACATTAAAATTTTTTTTTTAAAAGAAAAATAATTGGGGTGCATAAATTTATAAAAAAAATGTTTAAGAAAAAAAAAATTTTAAAGAAACTTTTTATTTTAAATTTGACGACATGCAATCTAAACCCTCAAATTTTTTTTTAAAATCCAAGATATTATCTTTTCTGGAAATATTATTTCAGGTGAAAATTTAGAAGAATAACATTTGTTTCAAATAAATTCTATGTTATTCAGATAAATCTGATGTAATTTTTGAGAATAATAAATTTTGTAGACGTTTTAAATATTTTTTGTGGTAATCAACCAATTTTTTCCTTAATTTACTACAGAAAAAGTCAAATTCGTTGAATTGATTTGTATTTTAGGAAAATTATATTTCGTTTTGCACACCTTAAATTTGTATTTTAAATATGAAAAAAAAAAATTAGTTTTTTTGGGCGAGGAAAATATTCGAAATGATAGAATTATATTAAATGAAAAAATCGTGAATATCCAATGCTCATGAAAATTATGTTCTCTTAATGATCTCAATTTTAATTTTTTTTTTTTTTTGTTTTTTTTTGTTACAATTTTGTGGTTAACATTTGTGAATTTTCTTAGAAAAATATCAAATTTATTTGAAAATGTTAAATCTTATTTAAAAGCAGCACACACCTATTTAACCATCATTATCGTCAATGGGGTAATTTAATCATAAAATATGTTTTTTTCGTTTTTTGTTTTTTTTTTTCATCTTTTTAATATAACAATCCCACTTTTTGTAATTAACATTTTAAAAAATGATTTTTATTTTAATGTTTTTATACATTTTATTATGTGAAAACAGGATTTTGAATTAATTTAATACCATTCATTTAAATATCATTAAAATATTTTTAACAAAAAATTAAAAAAAAAACAAAAAAACAAAAAAGGAGAGGAAAATTATTTTATGAATATGAAAAACAACGTATATACAGTTATCAGTACAGGTGAAAAAAAAAATGTAATTAAAATTTCACATTTAATTATATATTTTTTTTTAAAAATATTTTATCTTATTTGTCGTGTTATTTATTTATTTAAATTTTTTTTTTTTTAAATACATATTTTAATTTATTTTTTGTTGTTGTTTTTTTTTTTTTTTTTTTTGAAATAAACTGAAGAGGTTACAATTTCAATTGAACTTGTTACATAGTCTGTTTTATTTGTTGGATTCCATTGATTTCAGGAAATGTATAGAGCATATGTTTTACGTATTGTAATAATGTCCTCGTAATTTGTATGTGTTTTTTGTTTTAGTTCAAACAGACAGTAGCTTTTATTTTTGTTTATACGATATATGTATGTATGATGTTTTGACTGTTTTATATAAGTTTTATTTTTTTTTACCTATTTCAATTTGGTTACATATTTTATTTCTTTCACTTTCATTATCACCTGTATTTTGTCAGAGTCAAGGTATGAAATGTAATATAATATAATTTACAAAATAACACAAAATAATAATTAAAAAAAAAAAAAAGTAAATAAATACAACTATGTATATCAAGAGGAGGATATTTACCTGTACAGAAATATATTGTATAATTCGAAATTTATGTTCTTGTTTTGATGAAAATATATTTTTTATGGCTTGAACTGGTTATAAATGACAATGTCGCAGAAGAAAAATAAAACGGGATTAAAAGACTAGTTAAGATATGTGCATAAAAAAATATTAACAAAAAAAAAAAAATGTAAATACTTGTACATACATATATTATGTATATACATATATGTACATATTTATCATTAAATAAAAACAAATAGTAAAAGAACTTACATAAAAAAAAAAAATTATTGAGATTCATGTTTTGAAAACATAAAAATACAAAAATAATTAATAAAGGAAAAGTTGTAAATTGCAATAAGAAAAATACATAGAAGTTAAAACTGATTAAAAAAAATAGTTCAAGTCTCAGAATAATAATAAAATTTATTATTTATTATTATTTTTTTTTTATGATCATCACATATGCAATGGATGCTGATATAGACTATATATTTTTTTTTTAAATTTTTTTTGCAACAATTAAGTAACGGGAAAAATATGTTTATTTATGTATCTTATACATATGAATTTTTTTTTTTTTTTTAATTAAATTAAACTTGATTAAACAGTTGTATAGTATAAAAGTGCTACAATATTGTGTCGTAAACAAAATATATAAAAATTACGCGATAGTAGAGAAAAAATAATAAATAAATTAATGCAACGCATACTTATGTTAGTTTGATTTCAATCACACATATTTTTCTTAGCTATTAATTATATATATGTATATGTTTGTATATATTTTTTTTTTCTATAGAAGTCTAATTCAAGTAATAATTTAAGATATTAAAAAAATTAAACTGAATGGTTCATATCTGATTACACACATCTTTATAATCCATATACGTATATACATATGTATATTTTTTTAAAAAAGCACTTTGTATATTTTTTTTTTCATTTGTATAATAATTTAATAGAATAACAAATATTTCAACATGTGTGGTCATGACTGAGTATTCAGATATGTAAAACAATTTTTAAAAAGATACCTTAATGTAATTTCATATAAATTAGAGCTTTTTTAAGTTTGTTTTCTTTCTAGGCCGAATAAATTTACATTAGAATTTCTTGGAGATTTCTTTTAAAATAATTTGAATGATTAGTAAAACGTTTTCCATAATGAAAGATTCAAAATTTAAGACAATTATGAGTTCTTCATTTTGCTTTCTAAAGTTTTCTTTAACGAAAAAAAAAAAAAATGAAAATCTTTGAAATCATCATCAACTAATTTCTGTGGAAGCATGTTTTTCTTCCGTTGTTCAAACATTTGAAACCATAAATACTTCGAGAATTCTGGTCGTGACAATTTGAAAACGTACGTGGTCGTGCAAATATGTGTTTAAAATGTATCAACTGCAACATTGTTGTAAATTTTATCTTTTATTAAAAAAAAAAAAAGCTAAGAAGAAAATTAAAAATAAAATCAAATTAACAATTTTTTTTCTATATCTTTGTTTATTTAGAGAGAAGTAATGAACTCTATCAATAACACTCGTGAATGTAAAGCATGTGCCATAAATGTATTTATTAAAAAAAAAAAAAAAAAAAAAAAAATTATAATAAAATAAAAAAACGTACACTATTAGATTACACTCAAGTTTATTCTTCAAGGTTTAAATTAAATTGAAAGAGCTCTTTGTATTATTATTACAATTTGAAAATTTTTATTTTATACAATCCAACTAAACTAACTTTGAAGTTACAATAAAGTAAGTTTTCTATCATTATCATTATCATCATCATCATCATATTATGCATTAAGAATATTAATTTAAATGTGTTTCGATGTGGCTCATCAATGTTTTGTCATAAGCTTAATTTTTATTTATTTATTCCATTTAATGTTACATATATCTTCTTTTTTTTTTTTAACTTTATATATTTTGTATTTTAAATTTGTAGATAAATAAACTCGTAATGATTAAAAATATCAATATCCGTTGAAATTTTCACGGTTATTAATTTTTTTGGTGTTGTAATAGAAATTAACGAAAAAAACAAAAAAAAGAAAAAGATATGTAATAAATAAATTCCACTTAATATTGAAATTTAAAAATAAAATAATTTTTTTCTAAATTACTAATCATTTGTATTTTTTTATGTTAATTCTGAGACTTTTAGATTTTTTTTTTTTCAAGTATTAAAGATTAGTTTTAAATTTTTGGAAACTTAATTAATCGATTTTCAAATTAAAAAATCCATTTTCTAAATTTTTAAAACAGCGACTTGAAAATTGACTAGAAAATTTTTTCCGATGTTGTCAATTCGAAAAAAAAAAGTTAAATATAAGTACTCATTGTTTATAAAATTTTAAAATGACACAGAACACCTTTAGAGAGCACCTGCAGTTCAAAGATCTTTTTTATTAGTGAGTTCTCAAAATGCATTCAAAGAAATTTAAATCCTAAAACACAAAACTTTTGAAAGATTCGTTTTTTAACATATTCGGAATGTGGTTTATGCACTTTTTTTTCCTCATTATGCATTTTTCCATCATAAACAAAATACGAAAGAATTTAAAAAAAAAATTTAAAACGCAATTTTTAATGAATATAAAACTGTGCATATAGCTGATGCCTACATTAGCATTTTAGTATAGATATTTTGTTTTTCTTTCTGATAAGACAAAATTTTAAAATGTAAACAAAATATATGTACATATGTATGTATATATATTTTTTTGGCACTCCTTCTCTCTTTTTTGACCGGGTCGATTTTTATCTTTTCGCGGGTTTTTTATCTTTTGATTTTTTTTTTTTTTTTGTTTTCTCAATGCTTTTTACACTTACACAACACATTTCTTTTTTTTATTTTTACTTATTTCAAAAAAGTATCTACATATTTTTCAATTTTCAGTTGCTGTAAGAGAAAAATTAAAAAAAAAAAATGTATACATACATACATACATATATCTATATATATGTATGTATCTATATGGATGTATCTATAAAATTATTTTAATGTTTACATTTTAATACGCAAACATTTAATTAATATTATTTAGATGGAGCTCGTAATATTATTTTATTATTTTTTTAAAATGTTTTTTTTTTTTTTTTTTATAACTTTAGAAAAAATGTAATATTAAAAAAGGAAAGAAAAAATTTTTTTTTTGTTTTTGATGTCAAATAACATTGTTGCTTAATAAAAATGTGTTTATTCTTTAAAAAAACATAAGAAAATATGTATATTATATGAGATCATTTTATTTTAGCACCCTCATAATTTTTAATAGTTTAAAATTTTCTGTTTTTTTTTTTGTCCTTGTTCGGGTACATTGTCAATTATAATTGTCATATAATTATTATTACTTAGTTTTTTTTTATTATTTTGTACAGAAAACTTATATTTTATTATTCATAGAGTGTATGTACATACTTTAGGTGCGGAATTGAATGCAATCAAGTCATTATTTAAAGCAGGTGTTAAAAAGGTGTAATTTTTTATTTTTCGTTTTTCTTTGTTTTGTTTTTTAAATGTCATTTTTTTTTTTAAAATATAAAAAGAGTTATCCCATTGAATTTCGACGAAGTTTTACAATAAATTTACAAAATACATAAAGTTTCACTTCTACACTGTTTAAAAGTGTATATTTCTAAGTGATAATCCTCTCCTGTTCGCACTTCAATAACAAAATTAAGAAAAAAGGATATTTTCGTCTTGAAAAGAAAATAAAAAAAAAACTGGAACTTTCCGTTTCTCTAAACGAATATCAAGAGCTGTAAGTTTGTCTTCCTAATTTTGTTGAATATCAATGGAATTTATCATTATTGTTATTATTCTCTTGAACTTCGTTTATAATAACACAAAAATTAATACTATTTTTTATTTCATCTTCTTTTGTTTAAATTATATTTTACCGGCCATAAAGAAAATCTTTGAGAAGAGACAAACTGACGTAATAATTGTATTATCGAATCGTTTTTATTTTAAGTATATAGGTGTGTCGTTTGTTTATTTTATTTTATTGTATTTTACAATAATTGTACAAAATATTTTCGAATATACATATGTATGTATATTTACATTTATAAAA
This sequence comes from Bombylius discolor, assembly GCA_939192795.1. Classification (NCBI taxonomy): domain Eukaryota; kingdom Metazoa; phylum Arthropoda; class Insecta; order Diptera; family Bombyliidae; genus Bombylius; species Bombylius discolor. The sequence goes on along the minus strand of OW584241.1, from coordinate 10,380,421 downwards.
AAAAAACATTATTAAAAATGACTCTTTTTGTTTTTTAAATATACGACAGACAAAAAAAAAAAAAACAACTAGAAAGCAAAAATGTTGTGGTCAATTACTAATGTAAATTATTATCAATTATGACTATTTTTCGTTAATGTGACTTTTATTTTTGTATTGTGTATTTATATGTATGTAATATCAATAATATTTTAATATTAATAAGAAAAATAAATTGTTTTTTAATTATTTTTGGAAAAAAAATTTAAATTTAAATTAAAAGAAATAAAATAGAAAGAGAGAGAGAGAGAAAAAAAAAGATTTTTGTATGTAAATATTTGCAAATTAAAATGATGGATATTTTTTTCTAAAATAATTTTCGTTCTTTTGTTTTTTGGTTTTTTTCGCTATCACTTGTTAATTACTTTTTAGAAGTTTTTTTTTATGTTTCTTTTTAATTTATTTACTTTTTTTTTTTTTGTTAAACAAAAGGCTGATAAGGATTTTAAATATAAGTTTTGTAATGGAAGTTTTTTGTTTACTATAAAACGGTTCAAGGTTTTATACCTTTTCTTTCTTTACTTTGTATGTATCTGTTTTAAAAATTCTTTAACATTTTTTAATAATTAATTTAATTAAATAACTTTAGAAAAATTGAAAGAGATTAATTCGGTCATATGTGAAATAGAAGATAACACATATCTCGCATTTTGTTTTGCAACTTTTTATTTTTAATATTTATTTTTTTTTTAAAAACAATCAATTTCATTATTAATATTATAATGATTATTAATTTTTTTTTTTCTCAATTTTCTTTACGTCAAGAAACAGATTTAGATAAGATTGTCATGAACAAAAAAAAAAAAAAAATTGTGTAAGTCAGAGAACTAAATAATATCTGTAATACTGTATATTATTATTATTATTATTATTATTATTTTTTTGTAGATTGTTGCTTATAATTTTTAATATAAATAAATAATTGAGTCGCAATAGATGATCTGATCTGTGTCTGATATTGCAATTATAGTGGGCGTGATCACCCACTAGCAAATGATATATTTAATTTATATTGTATATATTACATTTTATTTATTTATATATCCAATTTACATGCTATTTTGTTATTTATTTTTGTTTTTGTTGTTGATTGTAAACGATGTGATCGTTTTGTTGAATAATTATTATTCAACATCAAAAACGAGATTTTTTATATACATATTTAAATTTAGAATTTTACAAAAATGGAAAATAGCAAAAAAAAAAATTGAAAATTATATGTTAAATTGATATCGTATTGTTTTATTATTTTACATACATATGTGTATTTTTTTATACATATTGTAAAAGATTTCTCTTTTGTAATATGATGCTTTTGTAAAGATTCTCTTTTTTTTTCGTGTATCCTTAATTTTTATTTGTTCAGAAGAAGTAAATAAATTTTATGATGGAGAAATAACATAAAAATAATTAACAAAAAGAAAATGTAATTAGAGCATGTTAAAAATATTTTTGTTTTTTAATTCTTTTATCTTTCCAAACAATTTTTTTATCGAAATTGCACTGTGACTGTACTTTGGATTTTTATTTTTTATTTAAAAGTTGAAATATAATAAAAAGAATTTGTTTTTCGTACGTGATTTTTAAAAATAATCCTCGGTTATGGTCTAATGAATGCAGACAAAAAATTGGAGGAACCCTTTGGGGAATGCAAATTTTTTAATGCAAAAATAAAAAAAAATGTTGTTTTTTTGAACTCTTCTAGTGTTTTATGTACCTTCCATATAGCAGAAATATTTTTATTTATTAATGTTTATTCGTTAAAATTTCCACTGTTTATGTTGTACACATATCGTTTTTTTTATAGGTTTTTTTGTTTCTTTTCTTCTCCTCTTTTGACTTTCCTGTTCATTGTTTGTTTTTCGAATAAAAATAACAGTACATATAAAATAATAATTCATTCTACTGAAAAACATAACATATGAAAATTTATAATGCATATATTGCATGCAAATAAAGTATAAAAAAATTTCTGGACACAAAAAAAAATTTCTCATTTTTATTCTTCAAAATTTATTTTTTGCAAAAAATCATACCCGTGACAACGAAATAATTATTGTTTTATTTTTTTTTCTTGTTTTATTGTTTACCATACACAAAATGTATCTGTAAATTTTTGGACTAAATGGTTGGAGTGATTTCAATTAACAGAACTAAAAATTTTTCAAGGGTTTATTTTATATTATTATGTACATATTATTTTTTTCTGGTATTTGCAAATGAATAAAGATTAAGTGACCAGTTCTTTTTTTATGTTTTTCAAAATAATTACAAAAAAGGGTTCTACCTACTTTACAGCAAATTGCCATTTTTATTGTTTTTTTCGTGAAAATAAAAACGAAAAGAATTTTGTAAATGTAGGATTTACGCACGGTTTAGTAATTTAATTCTATATTTTCTTTATTATATTTTTGTAGCATTCTCTCGTTTACTTATTTTTTTTTAAGAAAAAAAAAAAAATAATCATAAATATCTTATGACCAAAAAAGACGATTAAAAAAAAAAAAGAAAAATAAAATACGCGAAATTTTAAAATGTGCTTAAATTTTCACTTATCGTGTGAATTAAATATCAAGAAAATGTGAATATATACTTTATTTTAGTGGGTAAATTATGCATACGGAAAAAGAAATTTTATTGTACGAGCACATTATATTATTTTACATATTGCAGGCAGATGGTTTACAGAGAACATGAAAGTTTATCAATTGTGAAATTTTTTTTAAATTTTTTTTTTTCTTCCTTACCAAAATTAATAATGATGAAGATGATGATTAAGTTGAGCAGGTGTTCTTCCATAAGAGACAACTTAATAATATGTATTTTCGCCATTTTTTTTAGATTTAAAAGTATTCATTTTCACATTTAAATTATCAATCAAAAGAATTGAATAAATTTTATCCCACGGAAAGTAAAAACAAAAAAAACAAAAAAAATGAAAGATTAATATTTTTTGAAAACGAGCATAAAAAATTATGAAATTTTTTCGAATTTCATGTTAAAAGAAAATTTGTTACAAAAATTCAGTATTAATATGTATGTAATATTTTTCTTTGTTTAATTTTGTTTTATAAATTATTTTCATTTAAAAAATAATTTAACTGTCCTTCCTGTTAATGCATTTCTTTACACAAAAAAAAAAAAAAAAAAAAATTACTTTAAATTAATTTGAAAAGAAAAATTGTAACATTTATTTTTTATTTTCATGTTTTTTTTTTTTCATCTTCTTTTATTTTTAAATTCATTACCATATCATTTTATTCTACATAGTATGTAACATGAAAGAATCATATAATTTCTCTTATTCAACATTATTTTATAAATATGTACATACATACATTTATATAAAATTTAAATTGCAAGATGTATTTTTATTCTTAGAACATCATTGGTTCATCGTGCTTTTATATAATTTCCAAAAATATCTCACGGTAGCTAAAAATTTTTCATCATGCATAACACATATAATGTAGAAAAAAAAAATAAATAAATAATTAAAAACAAAAATAAAATATATAAAGAATTTTCTAAAAGTGAAAGCGAAATTTTAATTTTAATTTAAATTTAAACAAAACGTTCGTTTTCATTTTTAGATCTTCTCTTTTCGTTCATATAAAAACATTCATATACGTAAATGTAAATTTACGAGTACATATATACACAATTTTACATACATACATGTATGTATATAATAATGTTGATATTGATGATGAAAAACGGCTAAATAAATGAACGTGTCAATAATGTAATTAAATTTTAAGTGTAGCGTATCTAAAAATTAAAATATAAATAATAAATATTTCTTAGCATACCATGAAACAAATCATAAAATAAATGTACCACAAGAATCAACAAAAAAGAAAAAAAAAAAAAAAAATTGGTAATTTTATTGAAAATTTTAACGTTGTTGTTGTTGTTGGTCGCTTTTGAGATTTCATGTAGTTCATAATATGCACGAATTCTGTGTTAAAGATTACCAATGTTTTTTTTTTCTTTTTTTTTTTTTTTTCTTCATCAATTAAAATATATTTCTCATATTTATATGAAATGTGTATGTGGAATTTATGCATAAATTTTTATTATTTACAATTTAATTTATTTTTTGAACACATTTTTTTTTCCAATGATTTTGAATTACATACATTTTTTTTTTTTTTTTAGATCAGAAAATGTATTTTTGTTTAAATAAAAAAAAATAAATAAATTTCATTAAAATTTTATTATTAATGTTCATATTGTAGTGGTAAATACAAAATTTTATTTAAAAAAAAAAAAAGTGTTCGTTTTATTCTCTGTCAGCTGTGATTTTTCTCACCAAATCACGGTTTTTACTTATATATAGTATTAGTATACATATATGTATATGTAATGCTGCTGCCACAGAGCTGTTTTTTTTTTTTTTTTAAATTTTAAAATTTTTATTTTCTTTCACTCAAATAACGAACAAATATCAACATTAAAAAAATTTTTATTGGCAAAAGTACAGAGCAACAACATATATATTTAACATCGCATCAGCATCATTATTACGGAAAATATCTCATCTAAGTTTAAAATTAACCATTTGGTACAAATTTAGAAAATGAAAGTAAAAAATTTTCACTTTTCCTTGTTATGTTTTTTTTTTCCTCTCTCTCTTTTCAACATTGTTTTCGTGTTATTTTAGTAAATGAAAAAATATTTGTATTTTTCGTTTTTTGTTATTTTTATCTTATTCATTTATTTTTTCTTTTAAAATTTTCTTTAAATTTTGTTTTTAATTGAATGCTATTGAAAGTGTTACATATGTGCGGTTTTTTTTTTCTCGCTATAATAGCGGTATACAGAATCTTTTTGACGTCATACAATGGAAGGACATACAATTTTATATTATTTTTTTTTTTGTTTAAATTGTAATTAAAAACATTTACATTTTGGTTTTTTCAAAATATGTAATGTAATTTTCGTAGATTTTAAGTGATTTCTATAAATAAATGACCTTCTATTCGAACATTCATTTTATACTATCAATATATCGATGAAGATTCGATTCGTAAATTTTTAACAAATAAAACATTATAAATTTTATTTACAGAAAAATCTGTTTTCAGTCAACTAATTCGTGTACGTAAAAGAGTAATGTTTGTTTATTTAGCTTCTTTCTGCAAATTTCCGTGATTATGTAAAACATATATGTACATACATACATATACATATATTCAATAACAGTATTAATTTCCATGCAAATTTGATTTTGTCATATATAACATATGAGTAATTTTGTAATGATGACGACGGTGTCACAATGATTTTCTTAATTAAAATTTAAATTTTTTTGTTATGTAAAACACAAAATGATAACAAAAAAAAAAAAAAAAAAAAAAAAATTAAAAAAATGCATTGCACTGTTTGTACAGGTGACAAATATATCATACATTTATGTTTTTTTATAAATGGTAAAGTAAAAGCATTTTCTCATGTAAAAACACGTTTATTATTTTTTAACGTGCTTTTATCTCTACTCTTTTCTTTCGAGTTTTTATTTTATTTATTAATTATTCGCCCACCAATGAAATTTATTTTTTCCTGTAAATACATATTAATTTGCAGATCACGTTTTTTTTTTTATTTTTCATTTTTGTTAATGATGTTAAAATAAACTTAATTTTTTTATTTATTTATTTATTTGTTTTTTCTTTTGTTATCCATTCAAGTTTCTTTTTTTTTTCTTTTCTTTTTTGACAATTTGATTGTCAATTTCTGTTTATTTTTGTTTTTTGTTTTTTTTTGTTTGATTTATGAAAGTGAAAATGATGAAATTTTTGTCAAATTCGTAATACAGTATTCTTCAACAGACAGGCCACATCATGAATTATTATGATAATATTTCTTACTAAAACATCTCACGTAAATAATTTGGATACAAGTTATTGTTTTTTTTTTTCTTCTCTCATGTGATTTTATTGCAGTTTAATTGAATTGCAAAGGTGTATGAGAATTGCATCAAAATTACATTGCGTGCATGAATGAAAAAATATGAAAAAAAAAAAATGCTTGTTTTTGTTCATTAAAAAATATTGTAATTTTTGGATATAATAAATTAAGAATTTTTAAAGAGTAATAGTTATGTAGTTTTTGCACGTATTCCATATGAAATAATGAGCGATAACCAAGTTTTTTTTAAAACAATAAATTTTATCTGATTTTAAGGTGAAATCGAGAAAAAGTTATGCCTATTTAAGAAATAAAATTCTGCTGAGGATTAAATTTTCATGTTATTAAAAAAAAAAAATACGAAAAACTCCACCTATTTCTTCATCTGAATTTAGAAGAAAGTATCATAACTGATTGTATACAGGCTATTACTAATTTTAATTTTAAATTGTTTTTTTTTTTTTCCGATGTAAATTGAACGTTTTTATATTTTGGCAATCAACATTGTTGAATTGGCTATGTGCTACCTTTACCATTTTATATCAATTAATTGTGAATTTTAAAGAATAAAAAACTGAATTTTTTAAGGTCAATTTATTGGATGATAATATATACAGTAGAAAATTAAATTTAGCTTATTTTTCTATTATAATAAAAATCATGTATGAAATAATTTAAAATAGTTTTTACCTGAACATATGGTGGTACATGGTAAATTAATGTACGTGCTTGTAATAAGTCCTTGAAATTTATTATATTAAAGAAATATTGTATATATATTTTTTTTAAATTCTATGCGAATCATCGACGTCATTATTTTTAATCACAATAATAAATTTTACCTTACCATTCTGATTTTTTTTTCTTCCAATTTACACTTTTTATAGAAAGAAATAAATAAAAAAAACATTAACAATGAAAACTTTTATAAGTGCTAGCCTTATTATTATTATTTTTTTTAATGTTTATTTTTTTAAATAATATGAATTATTTCTCATTCATTTTTTTCTTCTACATTTTAAAGTTTTTTTTTTTTTTTTCATTTGTAAAGCACACGCAGTATGTACAGTGTGTGTGTACATTGTTTTGGAAAAAAAAAAAAAAGAAACAATGATTTTTATAATCCCGTTCTATTTTTAAATTGTATTTCCGTGTATTTTACAGGGTCATTCAATAGATAAAATATAATTTTTCTTAGAATCTAAATGACGTCCAAATAATTTATTTGTTGCATCATTACTGTGATTCCTTATTAATTTTTGTAGCATTCTTAAAAAGCTTCTGATTTAAAATCAGTGAATTTCTTGCAAAACCCCTTTTACTTCATCTTTTTGTTTTAAAGTTAGTTATTTCATTTCCTTTAAAACTTAACAATTATATGAAATCCCAAAATAAATTAGCACACACCCTGTATATCTAATGTGTATCTTCAAATGATATAAGAATATAACATAAACACCATTATGATCATTACTGTATCTGACCTTGAAAAAGAAGAAAAAAATGAAGGAAGAATCACATGTTTGACCATTGTTATATAATAGATAAATGTATTATATGTTTAGAAAATAAGAAAAAAAAACACATTAAAAGATATGGAAAAAAAAATTCAAGTATAATATATAAAAAACAGAATTAGGTCTTCATCATGTCTTCTTGATGGTGGAAATAAACTGATCGTCATGATGTGGTGGTAAGTTCAAGTTGAAGAAAACAAGATATACAAAGGAAAAAAAAAAACAATTTATTCAAGAGATTCCTCGTGTTTCCTCTACATCATTTATGTCGACAGTTGGTTTTTTTTTTCTTCTTCTTCTTCTTGTTATTTCTTCAAGAATAAAATACATACATAAATGAGTAATAATACTTCAATTGAAACGCGTCTTTTGTATCTTTTTGTGTTATCTTTGAGTTAGTAGCAATTGGAAGGAAGAGAAAAAAAAAGTGGTTTTACAAGCCGCTGCCGGTATATTTAACAAAACAATTACAAGCTTTGTGGTATTAGAGTCTGTGAAATAAGATTGAAGAAAAAAAACAAGCATTTATGTATCTTTTTTTAATGTTTTTTTTTTTTTATTATTACATAACAATGCTCTATTGAATTATGAGATTATCATTACGCTGATCGAAATAATTAGTGATATTCTCACCTTCTTACTGTTTTTTGTATTAGATCACAATTGAATTTGAAAAATGAAAAAAAAAAAAAAACATAAAAAAATGAAAGAATGTCATGGATCAAGGTCTAGGTAATATGTCATTTTAGTTGGTTGGGCTTGCAATTTTTTATACTTATTTTTTTATAAGTACAAGTTTTTTATCTAGTTAGCTTTAATGAATCTTATTTAAAGTAATTGTTATTATTCTAATTACGATTTTTTTTCCTCAATCTATTTTTTTTTGTTTTAAATACATAGAAGTATGTATCTATGAGAAAAAAAAATAAATAAATGATCAGTTTGTTGATACCACAAAAAGTTTTATTTGTAGATTTTTGTTGTTTTTGTTTTCAAGTTTTTTCCTCCAAATTATTTATGTGCACAATGTATAATATGAAAAAAAAAAATAATAAATGAAGAGATGATTTAAATAAATTTTGACAGTATCTAGAACTTAATCGAATTACATTATTTGAAAGAATGATAAAGTTGAATTTCATAATATTAGCAAAAACAAAATTTTATGATGAATTCTTTAATGCTGACTAATCAAATTTTTAAAACTTTAAATATTGAATGCGGGTTTCAATTGTTTTTTTTATTTTTATTTTTATTGTATTTTGTTTACATGTTTTTCTCTATATACATATATATTTTCACTTTTGCCTGTATTTCCCAGATAAAAATAGAATTTTTAATACATACATTATTCCGAATTAGAATCTTTTGTCTTTTTTAAGTCATTTTTAAAAACAAAGTATTGTATCTATTATTTTCTTCCGCCTTCATTTATTTTTTGTAAAAAAAAAAACAAAAAAAAAATTGTTAACGATGGAAAAAATATATGTATATTTTTTTTAAAAAACATCTAATAAAATGAATTATTTTCAGATGAAATGCATCTCCAAAAAAATCGCATCTGTCATCAGTATATATAATTGGCAAATATTTATTGTTGTCAAAAGATTTTTAATAATTTTTTAACATGTTTTTCATTAATCTGAGATAATTTTTTTTTCGTATTTTGTTTTTTAATAATTATTTTTGGCATTTGTAAAATAAAATTTTAATAATTTTGTCGAGTAGAAATATGTGACCTACTTTAATAATTTTTTAAAATAATAAAAGCATGTATTATGTATTATAGATTGTTTGTGTAAAGAAAAAATGATCTGATTAATTCTTAATTCTTATTTTCTTCATTTGATTTTTCTTTAAAAAAAAAAAAAAAAAAAAAAAAAAAAAAAAAAAAAAAAAAAAAAAAAAAAAAAAAAAAAAAAAACATGTGTCATTAAAAATTCTATAAATAAAAAAAAATATTTAAATTTATTCAAGCTTGATTTTTTTTTTGTTTTAAATTTACACAAACACTCCCTGAAAGTAAATGCTTTAAGGCTTATCATTAATTAGGTCCCATAATGTCTTTCATTAAAATAATTCCATTTTAAATGTAAAACAAAAATATACAATCAAAGAAAGAAAAAAAAAAGAAATACATTAAATTTATGCCGGTGATTCACTCATTTATTTTTATTATTAACTTACTTTTATTTTTTTATATTTTTTATTTTATTTTTTTTTTCACTTTTTAATTACAATATTCTTCCATTATTCTTCTGGTTTCCACCCTCCGTTCTATCAATCATTATATTTCTCATTTCTTATAATCAAAAAATTGTTCATTTTTTATTTGTATTATTATTTTTATCTTTCTTTTTTTTCTTCGTTGTTTTCCACTACACATAACCCGAATTTGCATACGTGATACTTTTTTTTTTTTGGTTAGCAATAACACATCGTACAATGTCAAGGTTAAACTGTTGTCTTACTTAAAATATGTATATATGTACATATAATGCTTTTGTTTATTTATTTTTGTTGATTTGAAAATTCCTCATCATCATATACATATATGTATATTTTTATTATGATATTGTATTAAATTGTTGGTGGCAATACATACTTAAATTTATAATAATAAAAGAAGCTTTCCAGTGCTGCTATCAAATCAGCTAATTTCAAATTAAATTTAGTCAATTTTTTTTCGTCTTTTTTTTTTCTATTTTGATGAAAGTCAAGCTTTTGCTGTTGCAAATCAATTTGACTTTTTTCTTTTATTCTGTAGGGTTACCAGATAGGTATGTGAATAAAATTAGCAAAACGTGTTTTGGATGTCTTAAAAAAACGAGAGATTTCTATTTTATCTCTTAAATCCAGCATTACAAAATAGATCAAGAAAAAATATAAAATATATAAATTACAAAATCACGTAATACCCAAACTTCAATGCCATATGATACTTTCCCATCAAAACAGTTGATACTGAGCAAATGAGCTTATAAAATTTTGGCTCATTTGCTCACTGATTCTATAATATTGAAGTCAAGAGAAAAGTTTAAAAATGTTTGTAGATTGGTCTTGCTTATAATTTTGAAAATACCCAAAAAGGAAACATCTTTCAAGAAATTACATGCTTTCACCGACAGAGTTTGGGCTTTAATAGAATGTCGTTTGTAGCCAAAATGTATAAAATTGTTTTTTCTCGTCCATAGCCGATATTAGACTTCGAATAAGAATTTTGGCCCAGTTATGAACTTTAAGATTACAATTTCACATTTCAGTTCAATGTACCAGTTAATTTTAACCTAAATTTTGACTAATGGTAACTCCAGAATCTCACCACCTACAAATATCTATACTTAAAAATGATTGTGTATTTTTAATAATACATATGTATGTACTTAAGAAAACAGAAAAAAAAAAAATTTGACCAACCCAAAATTATACTTATTTATTTTATTTTAATTTTATTTTTTTTTCCTATATTTTTATTTACTTTTTTTTCACAATCTATTCTTATAATATTTTTTGAAAACATGTTTTTTTCTTCAAATTGTACTTTAATAAAAAAAAATTTTCCGCATATTTCGTGACTTGATCGTCGTTTTGCTACTTTTATTAACATCAACAAACAACATGATATTTTTTATATATACATATATAGAAAAGAAGAAAAAAAAGTTCGATTTTGTTATGTTTACGTTTTTCGTTTGCCGGTTAAAATAGATGAGATATAAATTTTGCGCGTGCACTTTTTTTTTTATAGTATGTACCTATATTTTTAGTTTTTATGAAGTATATTTTGTATTGAATATGAATATGTAAGGAAAGACGCATGCAAAATAAGATTCAAATGAATATGTACTATTTTTTAACAGAGAAAACAAAAAGATTTTTTTTCTTTACGTAATATACATAAACAATAGCATTCTTTGTATCTATTCACAAAAAAATTAATTTTTCTAAATGAATAAAAAAAAAGTAATAATAATTAAGAATGATTTTAATATTTTACTTCCCGACATACGGATACGGGTACTAAGTTATATGTATGTATGTATGTATATCAAGAAATTATAAAGAGAGAAAAAACAACAACAACAATAAAACATTTAAGACTAAAAGAGAGTGGTGGGTGGTAGATAGTAGAATAATTGATATAAAAAAAGCAATATGTTTTTCTCATTGGAGTAACTCGTCATCGTGATCATTAAGAATTCTATTGTTCATGTCAATTGTATATGGAATGAATAGTTTCAATTCAAAAAAAAAAAAAAAATTAAAAAAAATTTAAATATGGTTCGTCAATCGTAAATTTCCTCTTCTGAACTTTTATTTTTATTTTATTTTTTAATACACATATGGTACATATTTATTATATTTATTATTTGTGCATATTGAAAAATTGATGGGGTAATGGGTAATATGAATATATAGATACATACATATGTACATACCTATATTTGTTTACATATAGTTTCTTATTACATTTGCCCTATAAGTTTGTTTATCGAATATATACTCTGAAAACATACACATCCGAACATGATTTTTGCTCTTTTTTTTTTTTTTTTTCGTTAATGCTAGAGCCAAATAGTCAACAACAAAATCAAATAAGAAAAAAAAAAATCTAAGAGAAAAAAAAAACAATCTTGTAATTATTCGTGATTATTTCAGAATTGGTATTTCATTAGGCCGTAAAAATAATGATATTGTGTTTTATGGTTGAGCTTTAATTTTTTAATTATAGATAGTGTAATTAGGTTTAGTTTTTTTTTCTCGTATATAATTTTGTTAGCTATTTTTTTTTTTGTTTTTCTTTTAATTTCAAAGAATTTATATAGTAAACAAAAAAATATGCCAAGGAATGCGGCAGAGGAAATATATATACGTTTACAATATAAAAAATTTTAAATAAAATGTAAATTGTTAATTCAAAAGATGTATGTTGTAAGTATCTACAATGTTGAGAAAAACAAAAATAATGCTTGATAAAAATAGAGTGAATGCATTTGTTGAGAATCAAAATATAAACAAAACAATTACATATTTTTTTTTTTTTTTTTAAATGTTTTTGTATTTTATTCAAAAGTTTCAGGAAAATGGTTCAACATTTTTATAAATCGTTAAAAGAAAAATTTAGATCAAGGAAAAATGTTATTTTGCAAATGCATTTTTTTTTTTTTGTTTTTGTGTAAGAAATTATAATAAATTCGAGATTAAAAAAAAAAATAAATCGAGATTAAAAGACGAAGAAAAAACTATAAAAATTTCAATTTCAATGAAATTAGCACATTTATTACAATTTTTTCCATCTTTTTAAAAATTTTGTTCTTGAGAACAATATACACTTTAACGCCATTACTGATGCAAAAAATAAAAAATAAAATAGAAAATGAATAGGAGATTACATTTCATTACATTGAATATCTTCAAAATGAATCGTTATTTCTATATATAAGAGAAAGTAAAGAAAAAATTCATGAAATTCATTTTAATGTTATTTTTATCGTTTCAAAACATGTGTTTTAAGTTTCTACTAAAAAACTATTAGAAAGGATCATCAAGAAGAAGTCAAATTGTCACAAAACAAATGGTCGATACATAGAGAAAGTGACTTTAATCCATTATGGGTGAAAAAAAAAAGCGAAAAATAAAATGTATACTGACTAAAGTTTTAAACCATAACACAGTAATAATAATAAAATTAAAGGACCTCAACAAAAAACATACAAAAAACGAAGAAAAAAAATTTTGATAGAAAAACAAAAATATTATTGAAATTTTGTTGTTTGCATCATTTTACTGTTTAATCCACCACGTCACTATGATCACCCTTTACATTACTTATTTTGTTGTTTGTCAATGATGTTTGTTGCACTTTTTTTTCTTCAATTTTTTTCTTTTTCGTTGAAGAAGTTTTTCTTATCCGCAACATCAACATTCAACTAGAACCCTGAATCCTGACAGGATTAGTATTGCCTTAGTACTTTTTTTTGTTGTTTTTTTCACTTTATTTATCTTTAAAACTCATGAAAAAATAAAGAATTTTTTACAGAATTTTGTAAGGATAAACATACATATGAAAAAAGATACACGTGAAACAAACCAAGTAAAAAAACACATTGCATGGTTGCGATATTCCAATATGATTTTTGCTGTTTTTTTTTTCATATCATACAATTTTTGTTTTTGTTTTATTTTTGAAGTGCGATGTGGAGAAAAAAAAAACAACAACTGGAAAACCTGCATTGAATTTGAAGAGTTAAAAAAGATTTAAAGAAAATTTCATGAAGAATACACTTAGCTCATAGTTGCTACTTGGAATATTTATAAGAAGTTGATGGAAAAAGATTGTTTGTTTGCAAGATATGCATAAAATGTTGTGTATGCTTTGTGATGGTTTATTTTATTTTATATTTGTTATCGAAGAAAAGGAAGAAGAATCACTAAAGACAATCGAGAGAGAAAAAAATAAATAAATAAAATGTAAGAAGAAAAGCATTGCGAAACCGTATAAAACGTGCTTAGAATTCTATGATTGTCATTACCACTGAATCAGCCACAATCAAAATATCTTCAATGTCAACGAAGGATTTTGTGTATATATTTAGAAAACGAAAATCGAATACTGAATTTATCATTATGTGAAAGTATATTATTTTATTTATAAATTTTTTTTTTTTTTTTTAACAAAATTCACTGCAGAGATATGGTACTTTTTTTATATATATAAATATGAAACCAAAATCAAATCACAAAACTAACAGGCTAGGCCACACACACACAGTAACAATAACAAAATCTGTCATCAACATCACAATCAATGTCACGGAATTTTGATTCTCTAAAGTTCATTCAAATGATCTCTTGGGTGAATCCAATGACGATGACGATAATGATAACAATTACTTTTGGGAGTAACTATCTATCTATTGACTTTGATGAATTGTATCGAATCTATAAGTTGAATTTTTATTGAAATAAAAATCACTTATTCATTTCTTTTTTTTTTTTCTGTGTGTGTGTGTGTGTATGTATATATAGTATGTACTTGTGATGTTATATTGCATGAATGATTACACTGAGCTAAACAGCTATCAACTGTGTTACAAATAATATGCATTCTGCATGCAATCATGCATTTAAAAATTTTATTTTTTTGTGTTGTTCTTTATCATGAAATAAAAATTAAAAAAGCATAGCAATAAAAAAAACAATCTGAATAAATAAATTACTTCTTAAAAAGTCTTCAATTCAAGAGAAAATGTAAATTTTTATTTGGTAATAAATCAGATTTTCAAATGTAGTCTTATTTTTTCAAGTATGTAATTTATTTCGGAAATTTTACTTTTGTTTTTTTATACGGTTGAATTCAGAAATTAATAGGTGAAAAAAAATTCAGGTTTTGCTTTTTTTTATTTTTTATTTTTTTTTTTAATGTGGATTATCTAAAATATTCTTAAAAAAAAGATTCAATTTCTATTTCGTTTTTTCTTTTATTGTATCTAATTTTAGCATTAGATTTTTGTCGTCATTTAGAATTTCTAGGTAAACAGGTTATTCTAGTAATCAAATTATTCTTTTATTGTACTTTTTTTTTCTGCTTTGTTTATTTGTTTATTTATTATTTTTTATTATTATCCATTATACTTTTTTATTTATTTTTTATATGAATTTATTAACGTGATGATGATTTTTTAAAAAATAAAATGAGAAAATTAATTTTTTATTTAAACTGAAAAAAGAAAAAAAAAAGATCTGTACTTAATTAACGAATAGTTTGGTTGGCGCCTTTTAAAAAATATTTCTCTTAAAATAACTAATGTACAAATTCTAATCCAAAATTATACATTATTCACATATGATGATCTTATGAGTCAACATGTATGCGGAACGATTTCATGTTTGTTACACACGTATTTATCATTTTCTTTGTATCATTTTTTTTCCATTTTTTTTTTTTAATATACATACATATACATATTTTTCTTCGAGTACACTGTGATAAATGTTGTTTGATAATTTGAACATGTTTAAAGATCATAATTCTATTTTATGTGATTTTTTTTTTATGTTTAAAAAAAAAAAACCTATTGACAAATACAACTAACAACATAACAAAAATTATAAATTGTTAGAAAATAAAAAAAAATAATTAAACAATTTGTCAAAAAATCAAGATGTTTAAGTTTTTGATGTTAACAAAAGCCGAAAGCATAACAAAAAACAAATCCAAAAAAAAAAAAGATATGTAATATTTTTTTTGTTTTAATTTGTTGTGTTTTTGTAGGCGGTTTTTATTGAAATACAGACATTTTGGCGCTCCTTAATAAAACAGGTTTCTTTTTTTTTTCATTAGGTTAAAAATAATTTAAGGAAAAACGTTGAATTTGAAAAGAGAAAAAAAAACAAAAACATTTATTTGAAGACATAAAAATTAAACATCAAATATATTTCACAAATAAAAAAGAAGATACATTGTACTAAATAAATTGAAATTTTTCGGTGGCAATGGCAACTCATCAAGAAGATGGTAAATGTTAAAATACAAAAATATGTATACATACTTAAATTAATGAGAAGAGAAATATGATACGAAGATTGTGATAGTAGAAAAACAATCTAATTAACACTCACTTCCATGGATCGCCTACATTTTTGTATACATATTTATATTTTTTTTTTTCTTCGATTTTTGATTACTTTTAACAAGGTCTCTAGAAGACCCTACTATATTTTTCACCAAAGCTTCAGTTTCAAAGGAAGCAAGATAACATCCTGAAAATATGAAAATTTCCATGTTAAGCGTACTTCATACATTTCTACAAAAACGTCTACGAAAAAGTCTGCAAAAAGTAAGTGTACATCTGAATTCAATGTGAGTGTTATGTATAAATACATACATATGTATGTATATGTTTTGATTTATTCAATTGTTTCTATTTTTGTCTTGATAATTAATTTCAATTGAATTCTTTTTTCAGTACAATTAATCATTTTAAAATCACTAAATTAATTAGCTTAAATTCATAATAGGTATGTTTTTTGTCTGTTTATCTGATGTATTCATTAAAAACAAGAACAAAAAAAAAATTATATACAAAACGTGTACGCAACAGTATATTTTCTGTTCTTTATCAATTTAAATTTTCGTTATTGTTAATATTTTTTCCTTAAATTCGTTTTGACCTTTTTTCTTTTATTTTTTAAAAATATATTTTTAATATAATTTTTGTACACATTTTTTGTTTGTTTTTAAATTTTAAAGTGTTTTTTTTTTGTATTTTTTTTTTTTTTTTTAATTTTTTTGCTTTGGTTCAGCTTTTACTTTTTTATTTTTTATTTTAGACTTGATAACATTTTAATTTTAATTTCCTATCTTTTGGAATGTATTTTCAAAAGTTGAAATGAGATAAAAATAAAAAAATTTTTTTTCAATGCATAATTCCGTTTTGGTTTCAGAATATGTAAACAAAATGAATGGTTTAAAATATAAAAAATAAAAAAAAAAACAACATACATACGACAAATAAATTTATTATGGAAACTAGTCTTTTTCCAAAATAGATTTTCTTGAGTTTTTTATTTTTTGAAAATACAATTTTTTTTTTTTCTATATTGATTCTTCTCAACCACCTAAACATGTCTTCTATTATGAAAAATTTATTTTATTTTTTTTTTTTGAAATGGCTTTTTGCCAAATTTATGATTAAAATTATTTTATTACATTTTTTCCTATTTAAAAAAGTAGATATGAGTATTAGTATAGAATACATACATATGTATTTGAAAATTTCCATGTTTAACTTGTATAAGTGTTCTTTGTAGATTTGACTTAATTTGGTTGATGCTTTTAAATTTATCCGGTCATTCAATTTCTATAAAAATTATTTTTTTGGCAGAAAATCAGAATTTTGACTGTTGTATTTTCAAAATTTTTAGAATCAAATTATGTGGTTAAAATTTAAAATCTACAAAATAAGATGAATTATTATAAGATGAATTTTTCATTAGAAAAAAATATATTTTAAAGAAAGTAGAATAATTTTATGATTTAAAATTTCTCAATTTAAACAAAGCTTTAGTATTTTAATTTAATGAAATGTAAAAGGTAGCTTTTTAAAAATACAATGAAAAAATTCTCATAAGAGAGGATGTGATAAAAAGATTCAGCAATTCAAAATTATTTGTTTTAGATAGTCTTTTTTTTTTTTTTTTAAATAAAATTTCACGAACAATAAAAATTTATTTTTTGCAGTAAAAAACCTCTCAATTTATTTTTGTTTCATTTTATTATTTTTTCTAAAATCAACACTTTTGTGATTCATATTGTTTTTTTATTGCAATTTTTGTTTACTGAAATTTAATTCCACATGATATACAATATATCAATAGAAAATCTTCAAAACAAAAGTGAAGATAAATTTAATATCTTAAACAATAAAATTCTATCTTATATGAAATTAACCATGTGGCGCTTAATAATGTTAATCCTTATCAGAATCACTAAAGTCATATGTGTCTATGGTCTTTGAAAAATAAAGAATCCAAAGAAAAAAATTTTTAAAAAAAATTTGCTGATTCTGCTTAAAAAGACAAAACAAGTATAAAAGCAAAATTTTTGTGTTGAAGTGAAATAAAAGCAAAAGTGTTGGCGTGAAACTTAAGAACCTGTTCTTAATCGTTTTTATTGATAAATAAAATCTTTTTTATTTACATATTAAATTACATAATAAAATTTCTGAATATGTTCTACATACATACATACTCGTACATCTACTGGTTGCTGGTGGTGGTGTGATGTCGAGTTGATTGATTATATATTTCGAAGAAATTTTTATAGGCCAAATTATATTATCAAAAACTTTGATTACGTAATTATTGACCTTATTACTTTCCTCAAAAGAGAAAATCAATTTTAATTGATGGGGGGATCCAATGTTGGCCTATTGTATTGTGATGTTATCAATTAGCTTCTTTTTTTTTTTTACTTTGTTTTTGTTTTTCAAGATAAACAATATGTCACAAAAAAGGATTAAGTGATTCTGTCAAAAATGTTGACATTTAAAATGAAATTAGCCATTAAAACGTTACTGATTTACTTGTGATTGTAGGTATATGTACATTTTTTTTCTCTCTATTTATTCAAGTAATTTATAGTTTACTTTAGTTTGAAAATAACCTTGATTTTATCAAAATTTTCAGAAATAACGATAAATGGAAATGTCTGTTCATAAGATTTCCATGTTTAATTAATTGTACTCGAAAATTCAGAACAAATTACACAGAAGAAAATAAGGTGTAAGTAATGTGGTGTGTATAGCAAAAAAAGAAAACAATTTTTTATTCTTGTCTGAGAAAGAGAGACACGTGAAAGGAAATAATTATCACTTGTTATAAGCTTGTAATAAATTTTTATTATTTCATATTATAACTAGAAAATTTCTTTCATTAATTCAACAATATCATGCTATACACATTAATTGGTAAAAAATTGAATAGAATTTAGCGAAAATAAAAGAAGGAAAAGAAAAAAAACAATAACCTAGTCAAAATGAATATTTCATGAAATCACCAGAGAACGAAGATTAGCTCCATAAACTTGAATAAATTTTTTTATAGGAGTAGTAGTAGTTTTCATATTGAATTTTATGTTTTGGAAGGAGTTTATTATGGAACACATAATATTCGTAACTGCATCTATGTATATAAAAAGGTTTACCAAAATTTCTGGTAAGGATTTGGTTTTGATGAAAGCTAATTACGGTTACAAACTAACAAATGACTGAATGAATGAATGAATGGGTTGGCTGTTCCTTACTACAGACTTACAGACTGCATCTAGTTGAAATTTATACACAATGCTTGACCGTAAAAATATTAATAGTACAAAAATTTGTAAAATTCATAGAGTTGTTTGTTCATTTGTGGAAAATAATTTTCTAATTGCATTCACCTCAATGAAAAAATAGTTTTTTTTTTTTTTTAGAGAAATAACGAGAAAATTTATTTCAATTCATAAAACTTTTACAGTTGTTTGGTATTTCAGAATATAATTTTATTCTGGTTGAAATAAAAAAAAAAAAACTATATACATATGTACGTATTTGTGCTTGTACACGTACTAACGTAAATAACGTAAAGTTAAATTAAAGCAGAAAATGCAGTTGTTTATTTTATTAACTAAAAATTTTTAATTAAAGGATTAACAGATTACAAGTGGTTGTAATTAGTCTATTAAAAGAGTTGTTAATTTATTTTAGTTTTTGTTTTTGCAGTTTGTAGAATGATGGTATAATGATTTACTTTTATATATTTTTTTTTTCCTTATTTTTCTGACAGGGTTTTTGTTTTTTACAAATTATTTTGTAAAATAAAAAGTAAAAATTTTATCCCTGTCAAAAATACATACTACATACATATTTATTCGACTGAAATTATATTGTTTTTATTTTTTATTTTTTAAACATCCTGATTGGCAAGCATCAGACAAAAAGACCAAAAATACTGAAATGAATAAAATATCCGAGACTTTTATAGCTAAAAAATTTGTCTTCATTTTTTTTTTTTTTATAACGTTTTTTCTTTTTCATTTTTGAAAATAAGACAAAAATAATATAAGATTCATCAAAAACATTATTTTGGGCAATCATTCAAGCTTCCTTTTTTAAACATAAAAATACATGAAAATTGTCTGATATTAGCACCCTTAGGGAGAACAAGAAAATGAGCATATCCTTTTCGTTTTTTTTTTTTTTTTAAATATCAAGTATATTCATTCATTCGAGAATCTAGAAAATTTTCTTTTTAGTATACTTTTTTTTTCTCTTGACATTATCATTATTTTTATTTTTTATTTTTATGTACTTCACATGTGTTGTATAAACATCAATTGTATGCTATTACATATATAAGAAAAATAAGAGGAAAAAAAAAAGTAAATGACTGACGGATTCATTCTTTATATTGCAAATATCGTTTTGTGTATTAGAGACTGTTTTTTCTCTTTAGTAAATATGTATATGTATATATATATATATATATTTTTTTTTTGAGTATGTTATTTCAAAACGATTTTGAAGAATATCCTGAAAAAGTGAAAAAGGATATATTTTATGTATACATAACGGTAGTACATACATATATATATGTATATATATTATATTGCATATAATTTCGATAAGTATGAAATTGAATGTGTTTTTCTTTTTTTGTTCCTGTAGTCTATTTTAAATTTTTCTTTTTACATTATTTTTTCTTGTGTATCTATTAGCAAATAAGAAAAAAAAAATGTTTTGAAATGCATGCTTTAATGTTGTTGTTGTTGATGATGTTATTTTTTCTTAAAATCAAAATGTAGTTTTCAATGGAAATATGTATGTAGCTTTTTTTATTTTTTTTATTTATTTATTTTTTTTAAGTTATATTGAAATATCAAAGTGATGAGATGAGTTCTTATATGCATTTAATACAAGAGAAAATAAAAAAGTGAATTATAAGGGAAAAATTTAATAACATTTTTTTTTTTTTTAAATTTATTTTTCAAACGAGATTTTTATTTTTCGAAACCAAATATTGAAAATGAAAAGTAAGTCTGAAAATAACAAAAAGAAAAAGATATAAAAACAAAATCTTGTCAGACATCATCATTTCATTCAAATTACGAAAAAGAATAAAATTAAAGAGAATTTCTTTGAAGTGAAATGAAATTAATAAAAAAAAAAAAAAAAGCAATGAATAAGATATGTATATCAAAAATGTAGTTAAAATTTTTTTTTTTTTCATAAATTTAATTTAATTTGAAGAATATTAAGAAAAAAAAATGGAGGTATTCTTTTGAAAATGTTTATTGAGCTATTTTTGAATGTTCTATGAATAAAACGGTACTCTAAAAGGAGGACGTCTTGAAACACTAATTTTGCGTGTCAAAGTAATTTTAATTTTCGATTGAATACTGTTATAGAAGTACCATAAGCATATTTCCAATATATGTTTACCGGTAATATATGGACACGAAACGTGTTACAGAAGTCAAAACCTCAAAATTATCTTTTCGTCCTGTTTTTACAGTAAATGAATTCTGTAGTATGTTTTATAATACCCCATATTTTGTTATCTCTCGAAATATATCTGAAGAATAACCTAATTATTTTTTCTTATTATTATTATTTTTTGTTTTTTTATTTTTAATGAAAATCAGCATCTGTGCATGATGATTTAAAATTTATTCATTTTATTTTTTATTTGTTAATTGTGAATTTTTAAATCGTGTGTTGAATATCATGTTGCAATAATTACAAACAAATGTATTTTGAAAAGGTCAATAATTTATTATTTACTCTCATTGTAATCTACTTTATATGTATGTATGTGTTTTTTTATCTTTATTTTTCTCATGTGTTATTTAAAAAATTTTTTTTTACAAAGTTATACATTCATTTATAAGTTATCACTGCACTTGTTAAATGAGAATCACGACATATTGAATGCAAAAAAAAAAAAAAAATGTAACGAAAAATTATTGAAAATTAAATATTTTTTCATAAAGTAATTTTTTTTTAAAAAAAGGTGCATTTACACACAATATAACAAAAATTAAAAAAAAAAAAACAATATACAAAATGTGGCACACCTAGAATATGAGTATTGTATGTCCAGTGTTGGTATGTAATATAGAAGTAAATTAAAAGGAATGGAATGGCTGCTGTTGCAGTTAAGTAAGTAACGCTTCTTATAAATAAAAACAAAACAAAAACTTTTTTAACAAACTAACAGATGAACTTAACGAGCTTGAAGAGACCAATAAATCAAATGTTTCGGCCACACCAGACTTAATTCCAGTAAAATAATAACAACATAAATAAAATAAACTAACATTTTTCCTCCGGTTCCATATAGTATGTTGTTGCTTTTGTCTTTTAGACTAGATATAATTTTTCAATTTATCTATGAAAAAAAAAAAATTGCACTCTTTACTGTTTCTATCTAAAAGCAGTTTTGTATCTTTTTTTTTTCTTATTATTTATTATTAAAAGATAGATAATATTTTATAATAAACAATAAATAAAACAGTTAGTTTAAATGAGTAACTAAATAAGAATGGATAGAGAGAAAAAAAAGACGATTTTTCAAACAATTTTCATTTATATATCTACAGTTAACGCCTTTTGGTTACTACTTATTTAAACGAAAATATCATAAAAAATGTAAATGAAAATTAAATTTGAAAAAGATACTGTATAAGTAATAAATAATAATGATTTTTTAGATGTTTTTTCAGTCTCAACTAAATTTTAAGACTTTATATGGGATTTGAAAGCGTATGAAATATATGTATGTAGTAAAATAATATGTAAAAAAAAAAATGAATCGTATTCAGATGAGATCATGAAAATGAGTTAAATGTCATAATTTTGTTGAGAAAAATACGTAAAAAAAAAATGTTTAAATCTGAAAAACAAAAGAGAGATATTTTAAATGTAATTCATCGTATTAAAAATTTTTTTTTTTTTGCAAATTTTGTTTTAAAACTTTTTTTTTTTTTTAAATATTTTTTGCCATTTTATTATTTGATTTCTATTGTAAAACGTAAAAATATCAAAAACATGAAATGGGTGTTGCCGTCATTGTTATATATGGTCGTTGTATACGTCGTCGTCTTTGTTGTAGTTCTTGTCGTCTACTATTGAAATAATACTTTTTCATGTAACAATGAATCTAAAGTATCTATAACTACCCACTACAACCCATCATCATCATCATCATCACCATCATTGTCATTATTCTATTCTGTTTTTAATATTATTATAATATAGATATTACTGGTTATATATTCTTACTTTCTAACGTCCGATTCTTTTGTTTTATTTTTTTTCAATCTCGTTAATACATAATCCATTTGAAAGAAAATAAATTTTTGTAGTAAATGAAAAAGTAACAAAAATAAAAAGTAACATTTTAAAGGTGTTTTTCATGAATATTTTCTGTTCTTTCTTTTTATTTCATTTCATTTTTATGTTTCTATTACAGCATTTTTTATGATTTTTTATGAATCCCAATAAAAAAAAATCAATTTTTCCATTGCATTTAATGAAAATATTCAATTTTTGTGGTAGAAAAAAAAAAAAAGAAAGAGGTGATATTGCTTAAAAATGATAAAATTATGAATTGATATGTATACTATATGTATTCAAAATATTGTTTGTGTGGGAGGATGGTGTTGATTTATAAGAATATTCATCATCGTACTTTCACCTCAACTCTGATAGTGATTTATTTTGTGTATTATGCATCATTAATTCATAAAAAACAACTTCTTTAATACCGCGTACACATTTTAAGCGTTACGTGTTTATAAAAATTATTGCAATTTATTTTTTTTTCTATTGATTATGATTTCAAATTCATCAAAAAATATTTTTTGAGAAAATAGAAAAAGTAAAAAAAAGTTAAGTGTTTATTTTCATTTTCTTTTTATTGTTTTTTTTTTTTACCGTTTTTCTCGTCATTTCATTAAACTTTATTTTATATGAAATTTCCTTTTTGTTTTTGTATTGAATTTGTTATATGTATGTATATATATTTTTGCAAATATCTCATTATTTTTTAAACATACTGCAAAATACATGAAAGAAAAGTGAAAAATAAAAGAAAAAAAGAAAAGTAATACAGAAAAAATACATCATAAAATTTAAACAAGATGATGTATTTATGATGATGAAAATGATATTTGATGATAATGATGATGATGATGATGATGATGGTGATATGGTATAGAAAAAAAAACACATTGAATATTATTTAGTAAATTGTAAGAAAAAATGTAATCAATGAAAATTTAATGTTTAAAATGAGAGTGACGATGATTATTATGCGAGAAAATAAAAAAGAAAAATCAAGTTGGAAATAGAGGGGAAAATTATATGGGAAAATACATGCATACAAATGTACATATATACTTTAAATTTATGTTTTGATATCAAAGTTTTATTACAATTGATATATCTTCTCAATTAGTTAAAAATTATCAGTAATTTTTTTTTACACTTTAATTTTTTTTTTTTTTTTCGTAAATTAAAACTAATATTTATATTTAATTTATATTTTTGTTTTTATCTTTTTACAGTTCTACATCAGGATGCAATGGCATATTCTCTCGTCGCTTAGATTTTTCTTCATTCAACTTGCTTCCAAAGACACGTTTGAACTCCTATCAAGTTAAGGTAAGTACATTGGAATTCAACTTTTTTTTTTTCTAACATTTTAGTCTTTTTTGAAAGTACGAAAATTCACATTTTACTATTTATTTTTCGAAATTTTCTTGAACTATATCCAAAATCTGAATTTGTAAGCGTTTAAGTGGTGTTCATTTAAGCTTTAAGGCTTAATTAGATGTTTTGTAGAAAATGTAACAGAAATAAGAGTTCTTATTTCCGTGGTCTGTTTACCGTACAGTACAGTACTTTTTTTTTTAAATTATACAGTAAATTCATTTTTAACATTATTTTTCAGAATTTTGATTATGTTATACCATAAAAATTTTGTTATACAATTCTAAGTAGTTTCCCTATTTAATGTTGATTATTCTGTCGTGACATTCTAATTACAAACATTAATTCCTCCCAATGGCATCACTTTTTTAATGTGAATTAAAAATAAAGAGAAAAAAATGAAATTGAGAAAATCTTTTTTTTTTTTTTTTTTTTTTTTTTTTTTAATCATTGCATGCATACTTTACTCTTATGTTTTAATTAAAAACTACGTGAGATAATTCGAATGTTTACATAAAATGGATAATTTGATCCTTTTTATATTTATTTTATTTTTATTATACTTTAGATATGTATATTTAATTGCTGTATCTAAAGATATACATATGTATATGTACATCCCACACTAATGCTGTTGCACCTACTTTTTTCATTAGAATTTCGGTATTATTTGAAAAATAGTCAGTTCATGTTTAAATTGAGATAATCCCTTTTTTCTATGTAAAAAAAAAGAAGTATGAAGAAGTTAATATGTTTTGAAATTTCAAAAAAAAAAAAAATAAATAAACATAATATTAAACATTGACAACATGAAAAATAGTGAAAATGTACAAGGGGAAAGGTGGAGGTGTAGAAAATTTAAATCTGTTTCATGTTGAATGTTATAAATACGAGTACGACGATATAAACACTTTAATTTCATGGTACGTTTAATTTTTGGTATAGTGTTAAAAAAGATTTTTTTTTACATACATGAAAATGGATTTATGTAAAATTACAAAAATTATACATAAAAAGTTTAAGGATGTTTTTTGTTTGTTGTTGTTTTTGTGAGTAATGTAATAAAAGAGAGAAATATTTTGAAAAATAAATTTGACAAAAAGGATATGTACATGGAATTTTTAGGGTTTTTGGGGGGTTTTGGGGTTTTGGACACAATAATTTTAATACAAAATGGTTTATTTTTTATAATGTTACAGTTTATGATTTTAGAAGAAGAAAAAAAAAAAACAAATACATTATGTTTTTGTTTTGTTTGCTTTTTTATAGGTTTTTATTTTTAAATAAAAAATAAATAACATGCAATTAGTAAATAAATATCAAGTTTTTCTCTAACGAGAAGAAAATAAATTTGTGCCTCAAAATATCAAATATCTAAAAATGAAATCAAATTAATTATTTAACATCTCAGATTTTTTTTTTGGAATTTATCTGACAAAAAATTAAAACACTACATTTCCGTTTATGTGCATGAGTAATAATATGTACAATCAAAATGATTGTGTTTTATTTCATAACAAAGTTCAGTAAGTGTTTTACAATTTCAAATTATGCTGACTTATTCGAAATATCAATTATTTATTGTTATAAAATTTAAAATGATATATCAAATAATTTTTTCTTTTAATGTAGCAAAATTACAAATATTAGAGTAGGTGGTAGGAAATATCCGTTAACGGACGTGATTTAAGAAAAAATAAATAAAAATAATTAAAAAACAAATAAGAATAATATCATGTGAATTAAATTCTAGGAAATGTAAATATAAAAATTAGTCTAATATTATATACATATGTTGATTTATTTTGCATAAGACTTCAATCACGATCCCAAATACAAAAATATAAATTCATTTATTTATTTATTTATTTTAATACGTCGTGAATAACCGATTGATGAAATGTCTTATTTTACTTCTAGCACGTGTTTTATTTTGAAAATTAATAATATGATTTTTATTAAGGTTTTTTCTTTATTTATTTATTTTTTTTTTTTTTCTCAAATCAATTATCATAAATAATCACGACAATTTTAAATTAACAAAAAAAAATTTAACAATAAACTTTAAGAAGTTTTCAAGAAAAAACAAAAAAAAAAAACACTTAATATACATAAAAATTACATATTTTCATTTTAAGAACTTTATTCTTTTCTATGGTAACAATATTATTCTTAATTTTATTTTATTTTTCATTCGTTTTTTTTTTTTTTTTCGTTCATAAAGAACTTTATTGTTTTAATGTTATGCCTGAAAAAGATTGCATTAATGATGCGATTATGTTAACATACAAAAAAATTTACTATGCAGATCTCTTATTTTTCTTGTACATGTACTGTTTTTTTTTTTTTTTTTTATTTTTTTGTATCTATTCTTTCTTTTGTTATTTTATTTTTTCTTAAGTGCAACATATGAATGTTTTTCATTATTTTTTTCTTCAATTTGAATCATCTGCTTTTTTGTGTTTTAAGCTTTTTTTTTTTTTTTTCAATTTTTATTTTTTTGTTTTGTTTTTTCTAAGTGGAAAGAATACGTCTGACTGAATATAATGCATACGAAATTTGAAATTTCTTCTGAATTAAACATTTACGTTCAATCTTATTTTTCAATTCTATCTTCATATAATTTTTTTTTTTTATTTTCATTATTTTATATTAAGACAATCCGCTTTACTATATGAAAAGATATCTACCAAGAAAAAAAAAGTTATAATGTATGTATTCCACCCTCAAACTTTTCTTTAAACAATTTTCCATTTTTCGTTTATTTTTATTTTTTCTCTGTTTTCATTCTTAAATATATAAGAACTTTTCTTTTGCTTCTGGTTCATTTTATATGAAACTTTCTATTTAGTCTGACACAATACATATATTCAGAAAATTGAAAGAAAAACTATAGCAGAAAAAGATAAAAAAAATTTCAAACATGAAATAAGATAAAATTCAAAACAATATCTGGAAAAGTGTATAGAGTATCCAAAAAGGATAACCTGATGGAAAAAAAAAGGAAAATAAAACAAAAATACATATTTTGAGTAGTTACAAAAGTTAGAAAGTACTGTTGTGTAGTGTTTAATATATTTTTTTTTGTTTGTATAATTGAAGTGTGAGTTGTACGTGCAAAACAATATTTATATGAACTTTAGTATGTATGTACTTTAAAAAAAGGATCGAATTGTTTATCTAATAGAAATGTGATCAAATATTCAAAAGTGTCGGAAGGCTGTCTCATTGGGATGCAATGTGGTTTGTTAGTTAACTATATATGAAGTCTCAAGTGTGTATATGACTACGTAAATTTCTAAGTATCTTTTTCAAGAATGTCTATATTTTTAATGCAAACTTAAATAAAATGATAAAAGTTTCATAGTTTGAAAATAAATATTAAATAAATATTAGATATATGTACATATGAATATTTTGTATATACATATATTCACCTTTAATTTAAATCAATACATATACATACATACATAGTAAAGTGATGGAATATATACATATATAATATATACATAGTACTTTAATTTTAAATACATATTTTAATTTCAAACAAAAAAAAAATACACATTTGTAACACAGATAAAAAGGATTTAATTATATATTTGTGTATTTAGGTTCATAACAAAAAAAAAAAATGTTTATTTTTTACAACTCTCTTGTTGATGATAAAAATCATGATGAAAATGTTGATGAGTGTCAAAACAAAAGTATTTCTTTTCATTTTTCAAAAACATCTTTTTTTCTTCATTTTTTAAAGATAAATGAATTTTCTGAATACCAGTTAGTATTTATTTTTTATACATACCTCATTTTTTTATTCATTTTGTTATCCTTTCCTTTTATGTGTACAAAGGACATCTTCATATAATAGTTTTCTTTTTTTTACTACACACTGATTATATTATTTGTAAGGTCTTTGGCCCCTTTTTTTATATCACAACTTAATTTCTTTTTATCATTTAAACATTTCGGAAAAAAAATAAAAGGAAAGAAGAAAAATGATGTTCTCGATTGTGTTCAAATATTTACGTAAAAAAATTTCATGATTAACTAAGCGTTAAAATTTAACAGCATCAGACAATTATATCACTTATGTATATATTTTTTTTGTATATCATCATCATTATTATCATCAGACTAAAGAGCAAACGCATTGCACACATACAACAAATGAGAAAAAAAAAGTATGTACATATCTGTAATTAAAAAAAAAAAAAATTCTTTCCACTCATATGTAAATTCAATATTAAATTTTATAAATAAGATTTAACAATTGTTTATCACCTTTACTCATGTTAATTCACTTTTTTTTTTAGATCCTGTATATTATCCTTCTTTGAAACTATTAAAGGTAATTTGTCACAATTAATCAGACATTAACGATAAAAAGGAAAAAAAAAAAGAATATTAAAGTTAGTTCATTAGTTAGGGTTTGTGTCAACATACTTCGCAGTCATCTACATAATCGATACAAAATAGGAAAGATCTCAGGTAGGCTGGTAAAGGGTTTTGTCGTGTCCTAAGCTATTTTCCATTCTAATCAAAGACACTCAAGTAATTCAACACTTCTTTTTTTTTTTTTTTAATCGAATTAATCATAAAATTTTTTGTTTGATATCATTATCACACCTTTTTATTTGCCTTTTATAAGGGCGGTCAACATGACATAATAATCATTAAATTATTAAGGTACATTATTCGGTTAATGACTTTGTTTAATAGTTTGTGAAAGGAAAAGAGAAGAAGATGAAAAAAAAAAAAAGTAATTTTACATACTCATTCATACATCGTTGCTACCAGACAGACACACTGTTGATTCATTTTCATATAGTTGCTTGCTATTCAACACCGTCTAACTCTGAAACTTGACAAATGATGGATTGCAATTATTTTTTTCTTTTTTTTTTTTTTTTATATTTGAGTGCGTTTTTTCTCATTTTTTTCCTTATTTTTGAAGGGTAATGAAAGATTCCTTTCACGATTGATGATGTTTCCAAATGTTTATTTCATTTTTGAATGTGCATAAGTAAAATTTTCATTATCATCATTTTACTTTTAGATAAAATTTTCTGGTCTACCTGAAAATATATTACAATTTTGTTTTGTTGTGTGTCTGCATTATAAATTTTCAACAATTCATTAATCATTTTGTCTCTTTTTGAAATCCATTTTATTTATTATATTATATTTTCTCAGGATATCCTGATAAATTAAAGGATGATAAAAATAACAAAAAAAATGGTATTTTAATTTGAAAATTATTTAAAAAAAGAAATAAACATTTTATTTTTTTTTTTTTTTTCATATGACATAATAAATGTTAAAATAAAAGACAGTAATGCTGCTGTATAAAAAAGATTTTTTTTTCTTCATGTTTTTATGTTCCACTGTAAAAAAATAATATACCAGCAAAATTATATACAATGCATTTTGATATAAAAATGACATGGAATTGTCTTTATTATGAGAAAATATATCGCGACATTTGTGAAATGAACAGCAAAGTACTTGTACAATGTCAGCTTTACATTTTCTAATATTTTACAACGGTTTTTTATTTTGTTCAGAAAAAAATTTTTTATTTTTTTTATTTTTTATTTTTTTTTTTTTTTCTTGTAAAAGATACATAAACGTCATTTTTATATACATTTCCCAGTGAAAATAGAAATAAAAGGATATTTTGTCAAGAACATACTTTAATTTGCACTGTTGTAGTTCTGTGTGTGAACAATAAAGTGAGTATAAACATAACTTTTAGCTATATTTTTGTATTAAAAAAAAAAAACGTGTATATGATGATTGTTGTATAAAGGATAAAAAAAAGTGAAAAAACAAAAAAAAAAAACAAAAAAGGTAGTATGAGGTTGATTCAAGATGAAAATATGCAGTTGACAGGTGTCGGTCTTGTCTGGAAAATTCATTTCTTTATACTTAATACATACACATATGTATGTATATATTTTTTCGATTTCACTGCAAATATACAGAAAAGCAACAAAATTTAAGAAAAAATATGATTGTGAAAATTGAGAATATTTTGTTACATTTTTATCATGTTTTGTGTTTGAAAAAAAAAAAAAAAAAGAAAAAGGTCCATAAACTTGATTATTTATAATGAAAACTGATTTTTAAATATTTTATAAATAAAATTAAAAATCCAGTAAATATTTTTATGAATTTTATTTCATAAATTTCATTTTTTTACATTTAATTATATCAAAAAAGAATGCGGGAAAGAATTCAATTTATAGTGTCTGGCTTCAAAAGATTTCATGTATCTTTTTTTTTTTAATCATCTATATCACTTACATTTTAACCAAAAAAGTGTCAAAATGCCAAAAATTTTAATATTTTCATACTTTTTATTTTTTTTATTGCTTTTTGTTTTATTTTATTCAAGAAAATTCTCAATAAATATGAAACCTTAAAAAAAATTAAAATTATATAAATAAAAAGAATACATGTACGTAGATATGTTTTGTTCTTCGTGACCACAAAATTCTTATATGATTTTTGATATTCTTCTTATGAAATAATCAATCAAAATATATTTTGTACTCTTGAGACGGTTTTCCACTTGATATGAGAAAAATTCTTAAATCTGTGTGGTGTGAATACCTAACAATATACAAGATATTGTATTTAATTTTATTGTTTTATTTCTTGTGTTTTTCTGGTCATATTTCATTTTTGTTACCCTTTTTATTAATCAAATGAAACGAAACTTCTCAGTTTTCATATGTTTTATTCGCAACTTTTTTTTATATTTTATTTGTGCCTATGTCACTTAATTTTTTTTTTCTACCTTGTACTTTAAAGGTTCATTGACTTTAATGAATGTGAATTTAATATTTTATTTTTTTTTTTGGGATTTCAAAAATTAATTACCAGAAAATGTAAGCATGTATAAGATTTCAATTTAAAAAATATACAAAAAAAAAAAATTTGATATTTTTGTTACTGTTCTTGTTTTCCTAAATTCGACATTAAGTACTTCTATTAATTCTCGTTTAATACTTCTTTTGAAAAATCAAAATATTCTCACGTTTCAGTAACAATCTACTTAGTTTAGTTTCTAATCGCCATTTGTTGTATGTGTTATATCTTTCAAAATTAAAAAAAAAAATAAAAATAGATACATTTAACACATTGACCTTCGGAGGTCCAATTTATATCAATTCTAGATTTTATGTTGTTGTTGTGTATGATATTTAATAGTGTACCTCATTTAAATGATATAATCATTAAAAATTGTTGTATATATGTATTTATTGAACGTTAGCTAGGCTATGATTTTTCATGAGAAATAATGTAAATTATGTGGTATGTAATCTGAATATCTGTAATAGGTCCAGTTCAATATAATATATTGATTTAAAATTATTGCAAAATGATGTTTTTTTTTGTTTTGTTTTATACGATAAAAACGACGACAGTAGAAGGAGATGGTCGAGAGATCTAATTGAAACGTGTTTGTTTTTACTGTGAGATTAAAATAAGATGGGTGTTTACTATATTTTTTCTCCCGTTAGGCCGTTACTATATTATTAAATTACATTTTGTTATTTAGTTGCTACTTTTTTTTTCTTTTAAAAAAAAAAATATTACATAAAGTACATACATACTTGACTTGTTAGTTTAAATTATTGTGCGACATTTTAATGAATTGTCTAAAAGTTTGCAATTTAACTTTGAAAAAAGAAAAACGTAAAAAAAAAGCATTAAAGGTAATATTTTAGAGTTTTCCTTCTCCTCGAGGAACAATTTTTGCTGATATTTAACATTTTTTTGTTTTAGTTTTCTAGTTTTTGCTATTTTGCCTTTAGATTAGTTCAGTAGTTGCCTTAAGACCGAAAAAACGTGAGAATATATTATGTATAAAACATTTTTACATGAGTTTGATATCGCGTGCTTTGTAAACATGACTTACCTATTTTAAGGCACTACTTTTTTTTTTCTTCTTATATGTTTTAAATGTAATATATATTACAGTTCCTTATACTTGTATATATTAAAAATTAAAAAAAAAAAATAAATAAATAAATAAAATATATTATGCATGCATTTTCTAGATAGTAGCTCTATTAGGTTAGCTTAATCTGGTTTTATTTTTATTTTATTTTTATAAATGTTATGAAGACGACGATGATCACGGCGACAACGACAAAACAGTAGCAATAATGACAATAAAATTACATACACACATACATGTTGTATGTACATACATAAATGTAGTTGAAAAAGTTATGTGCATACTATGCAATTTTTATTTTAGAATTATTATTTTTATTATGCACTTTTTTTTTATAATATGTATATTATTTTCAATTGCATACTCCAACAACAATGTTTTGATACTGACCTGCACTATTCAAGAATTTATTATCCGTTCGTGATAATCACGCAAAGTGCTAAAATGTAATTGCATTTAACAAAAAAAAAAAATATATACAATATGTGTATAGAAAAAAAAAAACATTACTGCACGAGTAATGAGGATTTATGAATGAACAACTGAAACTGAGTGATGTAGTTAGTGTACTTAAAAAAATTATTTTTGTTTTTTTTTTTTTTTCACTTTTGTTTTTTCTAAATAATTTCTATGATAAGTAGTACTTACTTTAAACTATTATTTTAGGCTATAATATTTTTTTTTTTATTAATTTTTTATGTTTTGTTATCTCGTTGTTTTTTTTTTTCATCTTTTCTTTATGTAGTTATTTTATTACAAATTCATGTTTGTAGAAAATAAGTTACCTTTATTGTTGTAACTAAAAATTTCTAAACAAATTAGAGATAATATTTGCAAAAAAAATAAAACTTTATTTGCATAAATAATGTAAAATATCGACAATAATAATTTTTAGTACTTGTTTTTGTTTTTAGTAATAAAATATATTATCTGAATTGATGATAATTAAATATGTACAAGGTTTTTCGAGGGAATTTTTTTTTTTAAATAGTCATGAAGTAAATCGTTAGATTAAGGAGAATAAATTGTAAAAGACAAATTTGTTAACAGAATTCGTTATAAAAAAATTTACCAATTAAAAAAAAGAACGATAAAAACGAAAAAAAAAATAAATTAAATTCTAGTGAAAGTTCTACAGTATTGATTTGATTTTCAGATACCTTTTTCAAAGGACATTAAAAAAAGGTTTATACTGATTGACGAAGGTTTTCTATATTAATTTGTTATGACATTTTCTTTCAAATATTTATTGATTTAAAGAATAGAAAAATATATGATATGATAAAACAAGCAAAAACAAGATGACATTCATCAATATTGAAAAAATAAAATTGAGAAAAGAAGAATAAAGTTTCAAAATTGATGAGAGAAGATTTCATCAATACAAAAATTAAAGGATATCGTATATGAATTTTTCATCTTTCTTATTGATAATTCTCACATTTTGAATCCCTAATATCGAATATCTTTATTGTCTAGACTTTTCAAGTTATCTCTGAAACTTGTTGTTTCTAGGGACACAATATTTTCATATTTAATTCAAAAAATTGATGAGTCTCAACAAAAATTCAGCAATAAAAACTAAAAAAAAAAAGAAAAGTAATTACATTAAATTAAAAAAAAAAGACATTTAAAATATTTCTCCTAAAATACCTCAATCATTTTTCATGATAAAATATAAGAAAAAACTTGTGTTTATTAAAACAAAAAAAATCAAAAAAACAAAAACCAATAAATTTTCATAGTTATTGCCAATGAAATATTTTATCAATTTTGATTGACATCCATTTAAAGAATTAAAATATCCTACCTTTAAAAAAGATATACAAAATACCTACATATACAATTGATACAATTGATTTGTTTGTTTGTTTATTGCATAAAATATATTTTAGTTAAAACGATTATGATTTTACCTGTAGTAAGTGTTTACCACATAACAAAAAAAACAAGAAACATAAAATTATATATATGTATGTAGCTACGTACAATATTTACTAGGCATATTCTATAGTGTATTTTAGTAATAATTCAATCAGCACTTCACAATTAATTTTACTTAATCTTTGGAGACAATATTTATGATCGTATATACAAAGCAAATAAAAAGCAATCTGTCATTGGTACTGAGTCACACACAACAATTGATATTAAATTACCATCGATGCGACATTTTAGAATATTGTTATTCATAAAATATTATAAAAATAATATTATATAAATACATATATACATACAAGTATGTATGCGCGTGTACATATAAAATGAAAAGAAAAAAAAAAAAGATAAATAAATAAGTAAAATTTTATTTAATGTAGGAGGATGAAGAGGACATCCTTGATCTTAATTTCATACTCTGTGAATTATTATTTATTATTATTATTTTTTTTTTCAAGTTTTTCTTTTCTGTTGTTTGTTTATTTTTAATAATTTTTATTTTTATTTCTTAAACTTTTTTATTCATATTTCATTATTTGTATTACTTAGAACAATAATAATAATAATTTCAAAAGATAGATGACTTACTCTAAAAATGATTGTTATGAATATATCTTTTCATTATAATGTTTTGATATCATTTATTATCATAGCGTTTTTTTTTTTTTCTTACTTCATTTTTCTTCTAAATATAACTTATTACATTTAATATAAAATATTGTATGAATTTTGAAGTTGTAGTTAATTTAATAAATCACATTTTTGCTATAATAATAGTTCTTCTATAGTTCTTTTTGACGAGTATAAAAAAATAAATAAAAATAAAAATAAAAGAGACACTGTGTCAGTGGCGCCAATTTTATTGATCACTTTATTAGAAGTAAATTATATCTTTTTATTGTTTTTATTCTTGTTTTGTTTTTCCTCTTTCTTTTTTTTTTTTTTATCATGTTCTATGTCCAAAATATCTTAATGCGTTTTTTTTCTACATACATATTTTGTAGTACTTGTCAACAGAATTTTATTATGTATCAAAAGAAATTAGGACAATGAATAAATATAATAACTAACAAAGGAAAAAAAAAAGTCAAACAAGAAAAAAAAATAAATAGGAAAAAATAAAAAAAAAAAAGTTATGTCCTTTTTATGGACATTTTCCGTTATATAATTTTTTTTTTCTTGTATTCTTAATTTCCTTCCTTCCTCTTTATATTTTTGTGTTCTAATAAATGATTAACCTGATAATGATGAAAGTGTGAAATATATAACTAAAACAAGCAATATTATTACAAGACAAAAACAAAAAAACAAAAAAAAACCATACCATTAAAACAATTGTTTATGTGTTTTTATGGGCATGACAAAATCATAAACATTTGCAATTCACAATTTTTATAAAAACGAAAAAAAAAAAAGATAAACGATAAAAATTGCTGTTACACATACAATTTTTAATATAAATTTTCTTATCGAAACATTTTAACAAGAAATATAATTATTTGTGAACCATTCAAAAAAAATGTAGCAAAAAAAAAACAAAAAACAAAAAATTTATTATTGCCTAATCAACAAGGGTGGGAAAAATTATGAGCATTATTCACGTAAGAAAAGCAGAATATTGTTGTTGTTGGAAAATTTTCGAATCTAAAAAGAAAGAGAAAAAGAAGTGAAATTAATAAACTCATTTAATTTTTCCCATAATTTTTATTAATGGCATTACTTTAAGATTTTTTATTTATTTATTGCTATTATTTTTGTTGTTGTTGGAAAAAAACGTTAAAGTTATTAAAATTTCTTTTCTTGTGTATTATAAATCTTTCATGCTTGAATGTTTTGAAATTTTTTTTCTTTGGTTTTTTATTTTTATTTTGTCAGAAAGGAAAAGAAAAGACTTTTAGTAAAATGAATGTCACAATAATTATACATTTGTTTTTATTAAACGAATAAATCTATCATCCGATAAAAATTAACTGTGAAAATTTTAATCGATTCTTATTTCTTTTTTTTTTTTGTTTTTTTCTTTTTTTTTTGTAGAATGTGAAAACGAATTGAAATATAAATCATTAATTAGATGCTATTTATAAAGTATCGTTCAATTTGCAAGAAATTTTTATTTTTATTTTGCAATTAATAATCTCAATTGCATTAACAAAATACATTATTATCTTATCATCCATTATTCCATTTATTATTACAAATGCAATAAAGAACATTTGCTATACAACAACATCGTAAGATTCTCATCTTATTATTCATTTTCAATACTCACTGTTTTTTTTTTTTTGTAAATACATTATCATTAACAAATTTGATTATTATTATGCATTACTTTTTCAACAAGCATGAAAATTTTAACAAGTAAACATTTGTTGTAACACAAAGAAAAATGAAAAAGAAAAGGAAATTCCATCCTTAATGTATAACAGAATATAATGTGAAATTTTAATACTAAAGCTAAGGCTGTTAAGTTAAATCCATGAGAAAACTTTATAGACAATTTATTCGCCACTTAATATCGATAAAACGTAAATACGCTCGTTTTGCAATAATTTTCTTTATATTTTTTTTTCTTAACATTTATTTTCATTTACTTTACTTTTTTATTTTTTAAAACGACAAATTATATACAGAAGGAGCAACATTGCATAAAAATATCCTTTTTATTTTTATCCTTAAAAAAAAAAATATCCAATATACATAGTACATATATTCTATATCCTTACTACTTCATGTAATACCTTAAGCTCATTTTATGGTTCAATATTGCAATTTTCATTGTACCCAAGTTTCAATATTCACAGGCTAAAGGAATTTTAAGAGAAAAATGAAAGAAAAAAAAAAAGGAATAAATGATAACATTGTTTTTTTTTTATTTTTTTTTTTTTTGTTTACAAAAGTTTTCACATTAAAAAATTCTTTTTTTCATATAAAGGTTCTTGATACGAACCAAAATTTTCACAGAAAAATTTTCAATTTATTTTCTATATACTCGTATATATATATTTTTTTTTTGTCTTTTAGTTCTTTGACACGTGTGTACCTTTAAATGTCAATTTTGTGATTTTCATTTCACAAAAACACAAATAATATACGATTGATTGATTTTTCTTATTCTATTTTGAAAATAAAATAATATTATAGTAGTATTATTCTTCTTTTATGTAAGTAATCCCTTATCAGTTTATCCTTCAAATAAATACAACCTTAAAGTAATTTGCTAAGAAAATTTCTAAAAAAAAAAAAAAGAAAAAAAAAACAAAACAAATCCCGCAGTCATCATTATTATAAAAATTTCTTTTTCAACCTTATTAGGTTCAAGATCCTTTTTGTATTTTTAGAGGTGAATTTGTGTGTGTATGTATACGAAAAGAATTTGAGAGAAGAGAAAATAAATAAATATAAATAAGAAATCATTTATTAGGCCTATTTTATATACGTAGCACCTAAAATAATTTATATATTGTGTGTATATGTACTACACACACAATAAAATATGACCTTCATCGTCTCCTGTTTAGCCTTCATGTAAATATATAATTTTTTTTTTTGCTACCTCTGATTGTATGTATCTAAACTGTGAACTTAACTAAGGACAAGGTCAAGGGAAAAGAGAAAAGTTTATAGCCTTCAGACACCTAATACGCCTTCACAAGGTTGACGAGCCTCTTTTTAGAGTGTTGCCAAAAGCTATAAAGAAAATAATAACAAAAACAACAACAAAACGTTATCATAATTGTAATGTTTTCTGTAAAAGCTTAAAGGATATAAAGGACATATAATATGTATATACGTACAGTTGAATGAAAATAAAAGTTGTTAAAGAAAATGATGATAAGAAAAAGAGATTGAAGAAAATAATATTGATGTGTAGTTGTTGTATTTGTGTACGTGAGTATCCTTGAAAAAAAAGAAGGCAACAAACTTTTAATAGAAGGCAATCGTCTTGTTCATTTTTTATATATTGCTTGACTGTGTGTTATCATGATTTCAATTATTTGTGTAATATATGTGACAAACTTAAAAGTGAAAAGCTATTTAACTAGACTAGAACTGCTGGGCTTTTTTATTATACATACATATATCTAAATATGAATAGGCTCCTGGGAAAGCTTTATATTTTTATAACTAATTTTTTTTTTCTCTTTATTATTTATCAGAGTGAAATATAAATGAAAAAAGCTTATTATCTAGGATTTATCGTGAGAAAAAAAAAATTTAATTTACATATTGCGCGCTTCTAATAAATCAAAGTCGAACGCAATTTAAAAGAAAAAATTACAGAAAAAAAAAATTAATAATTGAAACTTATAGAAAAGTTATTGTACAATATAGAATCCTTA
This sequence comes from Bombylius discolor, assembly GCA_939192795.1. Classification (NCBI taxonomy): domain Eukaryota; kingdom Metazoa; phylum Arthropoda; class Insecta; order Diptera; family Bombyliidae; genus Bombylius; species Bombylius discolor. The sequence goes on along the minus strand of OW584241.1, from coordinate 10,341,450 downwards.
TAAATAATTTTCAAATAATTCCACGTGTTAGTAATATAATATATTCTTGGAAAATATTTTTGATTGAACTCATTTAGAAACACTTAAAAACTAATTGAAAATTTTACAATAGAATAAATATGAATGATATAATATTGTAGGTATATACGTATACCTTTAAGTTTTAATTTAATTTGAAAAAAAAAAAGAAGAAGAATAAAGAAAATTTTAGATTTACATGTAAATTGGGCCCCCTGATACTAATTTCCTAATTGCGTTGTACATAAAATATTTGTAAATGACTCATTTTATCCGCCATTAAAAAAAAAAAAAAGAAAATATTTAATAATAAAAAACTATGAAAATAAAGTGAGTCTTTGTTTCTTTGAGGTAATGTTATGTAACTAGTAACATGAGGCAATTACCAGGTATAATAAAAAATTTGTAGGCATTATTTGTGTGTGTGTGTATGTGTTTTTCTTTAACATGTACGTGTTAAAAGTTATGGTAAATAAAATTTTAATAAGATATTATGTTAATTTATTCAGAATTGACTTAACATAATTCTTTTTCGTCTTTTTTTTTTTTTTTTTATTAAGGCTATGATGATGGTAATTAATCAACAAAAAAATTCAAAAAGCAAAATGTGTGAAATGAGTTAAAAAAAAAACATACTTAGCTACACGAGAAATTAATTGTGACATTAAAAAAAAAAAATTGAAGAAAAATTAAATGAAAATGTTTAAAGAAAATTCTTGTATGTATTTCAAATGACTTGTGATCAGAAAAATAAATAAGTTTGTAACATAATTACCCACTTTCTTCAAATAATGAAGTAATAAGTGCTGTAATTACTCAATGCTAGCTCTCTCTCATTACATTGTTGGTCATCTTCTTATCTGGTTGATGTGTTGCAATTTCAAGTGTAAGTTTGAAATTTGTATCTTGTACGAAAGTAACGATGATGATGATGATGATGCTTTTGAATAGAATAGTTCTACATTGTTGTAGAGCCTCAAGATTACACAAGTAATCTTATGAATAACATTTTTTTTTCTTTCACATTTAATTTTCGAGTTTAGTACAATTATGTGTTAGATTAGATAAGATGAAAATACTTCTTTGTAAGATATAATTTAGATTTATCTTTAATGTAAGATGTGTATGTGTGTTTTTTTTTAGATACGATGAAAAAGAAAATTAATTGACAAATGATTAAAGTGGCAGTCAAAAACATACTTGTATTGTATGATTATTTCAATATACATATGTAATAATAAAAATTTTAATTAAATAATACATTTTATTTGAATCCCATTGTTGTCATCACTCGGAAGAATTTTAAATTGTAACAATTATCTTGTTAACAAATTTTTCTTTTTTTTTTTTCAAGGTTAAAAGGGTTCTTTAATTGGAAAAAATTGTATATGATACACAACACTCTGGGTATTTGAAAAAAAAAAAATTTCCAAATTAGAAAAATTTTTAATTTAATTCAATTCGCGCATCATTTGTTGTCATGTCATTTTTTAATTAAAAAATATTACAAGAACAATTTCAAGTTGATAATGACGATTATATTTAAAGATTGGTATTGCAATTATCTCGTCAGTTAGAGTATTTCGTAATATTTTTTTCTCACATTTTTTAATAAATGATAATTGTTGAATTTTTCTTTATTTTTCATCTTCTTCAGAGACAAGAACACATGATATTTCTTCTTATTTAAAACGTGATTTCTTTTGATTAAAGTTATTATTTTTTCGTAAAAAATGAAATTATCATTACCACTTATCAGAGGAACTAAAATTAAAAACCAACACTCCAGAGAGATAAAGAATAAATGAGAAAGAATTATTGCAAAACGTGTCTGCCTGAAAAATAATGGTATTTTATATTTAAGAAAAAAATATATTATTTAATAAGAAAAATAAAATAGAAAAAAAATAATAATAATCATACATTACGATTACATTGTACAAGTATGTTCAATGCAGTTTTTTCTTTGCATTATAAGAATAAAGATACATCTTTGAGATTTTTAAGTACATACATACTTACTATACAAACATACATATACTTCTACCACATTTTCAAAAGGTGACAGACAGATATACCCACGTGAATCATATCCAATAACGATAATGAAAAAGAAGAAGCTGAACTGAACCAAAAATGTGGCTGCAAGTGCATTCAACGTCTTCAGAATTGCAATTATCTTCGAACGTGACAATATTTTATTATTTTCAATTTATTTCCATGTTTAAGATTTTATATGTATATGACTAACATTTTATTTTTTATTTTTTATTTTTTTCCTCTAATATATTTTTGTTTCATTTCATATATTATGTATGAGTGTACTGACTAACTTTGCAGCATTTCTTCTTATAAAAGTATTTCCTTTAATTTATCTAAAGATGGTGGTGTGCGTAATGATAATATTTTACATTTTTTTATTAATTTATTATTTTTTTGTGGGTGCTTTTCGGTTGAAAAATATTATTTCTCATTTTGAAATAGAAGAAATAATATATTGGGAGGGATGTGAGTAAAACGTTTGTCAGACAATTTTTTTTCTAATTAAATGATTTACGTAAGTACATGTATGTTCATTTTGTCCCTTTTTTGCATTCAAAACAGTTTTTTTTTTCGTTTTATTTAATGTAAAGTCTGAAAGATTCTAGGAATAATTATTTATTTTCATTTTTTAAACAAAAAAATCACTACAAAATTATTGGTTAAATATTGTCTGTTCGTATACAAAGAAAAATCATGCTGGGGCTTTTTTTGTGTCCTAAAAATAAGACATTTCAATTATTCATTTATGTTTTTTTTTCTATTGCAAAAATATTAATGACTTTTGAAAAGAAAAAAAATAATAATAAGATTTTAATTTTCTTGGCTACAATGTGAGAAATGAAATTGTCAATGTTACATTACCTTTTAGTTTTTGTTTTAAAGAAAAAGTTTAAAAATTAAATTAATGAAAAATATGTACATCTACGGAATTTTTTAAATTTTGTTTTTATATATATTTATTATTTTTTATTCTTATAATTCATTTACCATCATTATCATCATCACCTTTTATTTTATTTTATTTATTTTTACCCTCTTGCCATTTTTGTCTTGGAGTTAAGATCCGTTTTTTTCATGTTAACTGAACTAGAAATTGATTTGATTAAAATGAAGCAGCAAGGAAAAAAAATTTTGAGTTATTAATTAATCTTTTGAATTATTAAATCCCTTTTTTTCAGTCATTATTATTTTTTATAATTTTTTTTTTTTTGCATTTAATGCTTTTATTTTGTAAACTGTTTTTATTTTTAAGGACGAAAAAAGAAAGTGAATTTCTTGTTTTTTTTTTTGATTTGTTTATTTATTTATTAACAATTTTTTTTTTTTTCTAAATCCTGTTTTTGATATCAAAATATTTTTAAAATGGAATTTTTTTCGGATGGGTGAAAAAATACATAGCACTTATTGTGATTATTTTTTTTTAATTACATTTTACAAGCTTTTGGTATTTGTGTAAATTATTTATTTTGAAAAAAAGGTAAACATTTTTTTTTTTCAAAACGTAAAAAAAAAAAGTAAAAGGAAAATAAAAAAATATTAAAAGAAAAAGATTTTTTCAATGGTATGTACAAAAAATTTTTTATAAACTCTAATTGGTGTTTTAGTTAAACATTATTTTAATTAATTTTTTACGATTTGGAGTACTTTTATGAAGGGGTTTTTCTTCTATAAAATAAAAAAAAAATAAATAAATAATTTATGCGTATGAAAATTTACAAACGACTAATTAAAAATATTTTCATTTCTATTTTGCTTTTTTAATGTTAAAAAAAAAAGTATTTTAAACGTTTAAAGAGATCTCTATTCGTTGAACATATGAATCTGAAAGATTATTGAAAATATGTTCTTGTAATTTATTTCTACCACATGATCACATAAATTTTAAAAAGGATATCGAAATTGTCTCAGCTTGAAAAACATGTACGAGTATATATAGTAATTGTATTTTTATAGTAAAGTAACAAAATAATATAATAAAATGCACCTGCGTTCGCCGCCAAATAAATGGACCACATCATGTGAAACATCAATTGATCTGATTTACAATTATCTGAGTCTGGGTGGGATATTGTCTTTTATTTTTGTTGTCTGTTGTACTTACAGATATAGTAGTAAAAAAAATATATTTTTTGGCAAGATTTTCTGTTTTTCACTGGAAATTGGAACTAATTTGATTTTTCTTTTCTGTTGTTGTTTACACTTTTGCTTTCTGGAGCTTTTTATTATCATAATCATTGGATTGGAGTATTGTTTTTGTGACTTTTCTTCTTATTATTATTATTGGCATTGATTTTGATATTTTTTCGTCTCCAGACAATTGGACGCCTGATTATATACATACATACATTATTCCATATACCAAGAGAGTGTACCTTTCATTATAAACATAAATGAAAATATGTATACGCAACACAAGAAAGATATTAAAGACTTTAGAGTCACCTTAATCACCTTGTTTTCTTTTTTATTTTATTTTTTTTTTTTTTCATTTTTTTTTTATTTTGTAGTGCAGCAAATTCTATAAACGACCTTGATCCAATACATAAGATTTTTTGCTTATTTTATTTACCTTTCCTTTTTTTTTTCTTTTCTTACAATAAAATATCCGTTGAAAAAGTCTGCATTGGACAGCTTTTTATATAGAAATTCTTTTTATTTTTTTATTTTTTTTTTTTTTTTTTTTTTTTGCTTTTATTGTTAGAATATAATAAAAAGAATAGTGCTTGGATATAAATGTAAAGTCTGGAAGTTGTTAAAAAGGACGATAAACACCAACAGAAGGGATTCTGATTATAAGTTAAAAAGAAAAAGAGAAATAGTAACAAAAAAAAAAAAATTTATAACATAAAAGAAAAGGTAAAGTTTACATTATGCGGGACGAAATCTGTAAAAAGGACTATAGCTAATGCAAAAATAGCCATCATTATTGTATCAGACTACACAATAACATAACTAACTATGCAACGTCATGTTTGTAGAATCGATAATATGACCTTTTCGATTGAATTGGATGTGGAAGAAGATTGGTGTCTGCTCCTTTCATGTTTTCCGGGCAAGTTCATTCTTCCCATGCCTTGCCATTTTATTCTGGTTCTGGTTTTTTTTTTTTGTGTGTACATTCAATAACTACTTTATCATCATCATATTGGTCTACTATATATAACTATAATATGGCAATTGTTATTAACGTATTTCACTGTATGGTTCTGTAGAAAAGCTTAATCGATAGACTCTCACTATCAGTTTAAGTCCGTTTTATTTTTTTTTTTTAGTATACATAAAATTTCATAGTCTGTAAAAAAGGGTCTTCTATATATTATTCACCTGCAGCAAAAATATTTCTCTGCAATAATATTAATGTGCAGTTGTGAAGAGTTTTTGTTGTTGTTCGATTACATTGTTGCTTTATATGTACCTTTATCGATCGATGAACTTAATGTTTTCTACTTTATTTTAGATATGACAGAAGGATAAGAATTTATTTTTTTATTTATGTATTTCGAAAACATTATTCTCATGAAAATTGCAAGTAATAATATCAATATTTTTGTGCTACATCATATTTTACACACCCTCAAAGGTCTGAAGTGGCTGTTGTGTGTTAAGGAGAAAAAAAAAACAACAACAGATACGGTAGAAATTAGTTTTAGCTTGAAGTAAAACAAAAACCATATTTAAAAAAGAAAATAGAAAAAAGAAAAAATATAGAAAATATTAATTTTATTTATCTTTCATTTTAATCAGAATTGAATAACATCAATATTGAACTGTTTGCATGACTTCTTTTACAAAAGGATAATCGGTACAATTTTTTTCTTCTTAACTTCTATTGTCCTCAAAATAGACATGATACGGTTAATATAACACGGAAAATTTCTTTTTAACGAACCATTTCACACGTATCCAATGGACTTGTTAAGGAGATCATAACAATTTCAGTTATGTTTCATATCTTTTTTTTTTTTCATTATACAGTTTTCTTTATTCAATGGTGTTAGACTGGTGTGTGATTTTTTTTATATAAAAACATCATCCACCATACTCTCCCTTCTTATTTTCCAATGATTTGAACTGAAATCATCTTTTTTCCTTTTAACTTGAAAATATTTTACAATTTGTTGATATTATAATCTTGCTTGATGTGGCATGCTCCTCAAACGACATAATCATTTTCTCTTGAATTGTCATTCATGACTATATCACATAGTTTTCGGTCCATCGCTTTCAGTTTCACTTTTTCAAGAAATTCATTTTCAATTTTTTTACTTTTATTTTCTTGTTTTTAGTTTTTTTCAACATCAAATCCATATTAAATATCTTTTCTTGACTCACTGACTTATGTGTGTGTGTGTGTATCATCTTTGTGTAACAAGTTTGTTTTTCTTTTTACTTTTTTTTTTTTTTTCAAATAATTTTCCAATACCACAATTCACAATCATTCCACCCACTAACCTTCTAAGAATCTGTATTTCAAATATATTTCCTTTAGAATTTCTAAATTTTTCAAGTTATGTATTGTACATTACAAACATACATACTTTGTTACTATTGTATAGCCTGAAGGTTTGAGATCTCTCGCCTTGTCTGTTTCTTTGTTTTTTGTTTTGGTACAACAGCGGTATCATCATCATCACAACATCAATCGAAATGGGATACATTTTTACATTGTTCTTCACATCCTATTTTTTTATTCTTCTCTTTCCATCCTTTTTTTTTCATTTTTTTTATTCTTCTTCTTCAAATATGATGTCTGTTTTTCTTTGTGAATGATTTGATAACTTTTTATTGAGGATAAGAGGAAAATGTAAGAATGTTTTTAGAAAATTATTATGAAATTGTACACTTGAAAAAAAAGTATATACCATGAGGAAAAAAAAATTAAAAAATCAGAAAAAAATAAGGTAGATATGATGGGATATGGATCAATGAATGAATGCCTGAAGGATGTGTGGCTATTAAATTAATATAATGTATTTTTATTGTGTTTAAGAAAATATACACGTGTAATGTTTATAATCATAAATTTGATTGATCTATACGTAAGATTTATTTTTCTCTTTCTTTGTCTTTTTTGTCTTAGAAAAGTGTAATATTTTTAAAAAAATATTTTTTAGGAGCTTTTTAAAGAAATAAAAGAAAAAACTTTGAAATGAAATCAAAATCATTTTTAGAAAAAAAAAAAAAAAAAAAAAAAGTAAAACACGCGTAGAATTTCTGTCGTCTTAAATTGATTTTTTATTTAAAATATAAAATAATCATTCCTATAAATATCTTTTCAATACCATACATTTATGATTTGTTGACTTTAATGGTTCATAAATTTTATCCTAAAATTATTCCAATAATCTACAATTTAATTTGAAAAACATTTACTTTAATATGAATATAAAAAAATGTATGGATGTTTAAAGAAAAGTTTTATAATCATAACATATCCTTATAATGGATCACTAAAAATCACTTTGTAAATCGTAAATATATTTTTTTTCTTCATTTTTTCTTCTATAAAATGTAATCATACTGGACACACTTTTCCTTAACCAAGGACATAATTTATCATAGCGTATTTTTCGTGAGTGGTTTAATGTTGTGTAAAGTGATTGGAAATTTAAAGATATATCCTTGCACTTTTAATAATTTTTATACATTCTTTATATTATACATTGTGGTATAAACAATGTGAAAAAAAAGGATAAAAAATAAATCAGTAAAAAATAATGAATAAAAAGTTAATAAAAATGAAGAAAAAAGTGTACATATGAATAGAATTTATCCTTTTTGTTGTTCAAATATATTTAATATTTCTTTTTTTACCCATATTATTCGAATATCATCATGTATGTATGTTATAGGTACATGTATGTATGTATGTATACATATGTACATCCATATATTTGATAAGGGCAAGTGAATCGCCCCAGACGTACTTTGTTATCGTCCCATGTGATATTTATTGTATAGAAACGGAATTTTTACTGATAGCACACTAAATAGATAGTATGTATACTAAAACGGTGAAAAAGCACGTAGACAGTTAAGGGAATTTCATGTGGTGAGAAAAATAAGAAAAATAAAAACAAAACAAATGAGTGAATAAAAGAAAGAAAAAAATTGAAAATAATTAATGACGTCCTTCGAAAACAGATGGAATGAAAGATTTGTTATAATGTACGAATGAGAAAAAAAAATTGAAATGTACTTTAGAAAGAAAATTCTTTATTGCTTTTTACCATGAAATGTAATAATGTATGTATGTTGTTTTATAAATATACATATAATTACAGATTTTTGTATTTGTAAGAAAATGAGTAAAACACATCAAAAATAGAAGGAGAAAGGGGAAGGCGAAAAAGAAAATAAAAGGTGTCTACAGTGCAAATTGAAAGAGTGACTTTTGGATTTTCTTTGACGTGTGGGTTTTGAAAAAGTAAAATTGCATACACAGGATATCCTTAAAATTTATATGAAATTTCATTTTATCCTGTTTATTGAGGGTTTTCTTTCACTTTTTTTTATATTTTTTTTGTTGTTTTGTTTCAATTCGAGATCTACGACCTACGACAAATAATAATTACATATGAGGTCGTCGTCTTATTCACAAAGTTTATTAATTTTCTTTTGTTTTTCTTTCAATATGAATTTTTATCATTTTTTTTTTTTGTTTTTTTTTTTTTGTTTCTCATTTTACTTTAGTGATAGTAATTATTATTTTTTTTCCTCTTCTAAAACTTCGAATTTTATCTTGTTATTAAATCAAGAAAGTTTATTTAATAAAGTTTTTGGATCATATACAAATTTGATTATAATTTGGACATGAACAATGAATCTCAAATACAAAATATATAAATACATAAAAAGAAAAAAAAAACGAAAATACTTTTGTTGTTGTTGTTTTGAAATACATAGTTCATCATATATTCTTTGTTTTATCTTCTTTTAACTAAGAAAGTTAAATTTCAACCATAAAACGATATAATCTTTTAAGTCAATAAAATTCTTGAAACGTGTCAATGTAATTAGTTACATTTACGAAGAACTTTCACTTTCTTCATTGCATTTTCATTTTGATTTTTTATTTTATATTTTCAAAAATCTCAGTGCATGTGAATTTTTGGAAAGACAAAAATTTCTCATAGAATGAGTTAAATTGTTATTGATATGATATTTTTCCAATTATGATTTTGACTAGATTATGAGAAAAATAAATAGAAAAGGGAAAAACAAAAATATTAATAGATACAAGAAAGTTTTTTGTAATTTATTATATTGTCAATGGTATTATTTTCTGTTCATTTAATAAAAATGTTGTGTAATTTTGATTTTATTTGATTTTTGATATCAAAAAAAAAAAAAAAAAAAAAATTCCCTTTCCAGTGAAAGTGAAATGAGCCGTTGTAATTTTATAGCATAAATATAACAAATGTATGTTTTTAAAAAACGATTTAAAAGAAGAAAAAGAAAAAAAGCAATAGAAAAATTGAGTGAGTTAGTACAATAACCGGTAAAGAATTGGTTAGTATTTCTTTTATTTTTCAAGGACACTACTTAATCGTCCTCCCATAAATATTGAATGTAGCGTTTTTTTTTCTTTCTTAAATTTAGTCCTAAGATATAAAAAATAATTTTTTGTTGTCTATGCTGTAAAGTAGTTTTTGTATGAAGGATGAACTTGAAAAAAAAAAAAAAAGAACTTAACTTGAAGGACGAACGATAGATAGCTGTATTGTGTTGTTTGGATATTTATTATTTTATTTTTAAAAGCTCTCTAAGTGGCATAATGTTTGTAAGATATGATGATAACTCACTTATGTATTATTTCTTTTTAAATATATACAAAATACAAAAAAAAAAGGATATTTAATATCCTTTTGAAATGCTATAGTTTTTATTTTTCCTTTTGCGTTTGAAGATCAAAATAATAATATTGTACAAGAATTAGAATTGAATTGATGTGATGATGTATAAGAGGAGAAAAAAAAATTCAGAACAAAAAAAACAAAAAAAAATAGGAAGAAAAAAATATAAAACATATTTTTTCTGCTCGCCCACTTAAAGAGATTTATTACTGCAGAGTCCTGTGGTAAGAGATTATATTGTATATGTATTTTTATATTTTGTTTTCTTTTTAGATTTAAACTTAGAAATTTTCCGACCGTCTGTCTGAGTTTTGTGTAACTATTTATTTAACCAATTTTCTCATTATTATTTGCTTGTTGTTGTTGTTTTGTTTTTTTTTTTTTTCTGTTCTGTTTTATGATTTTCATTTATTCGAAATATACAAAATGCAATTTTATAACTTTCTTTTATAAAAAAGTTTTTATATATTTTTTCATCGTTTTTTTCTTTTTTTTTTTCTTGTTTTCTCATTTATTTTAATGTTAGGCGATTAAATCGCTCTTTAGATTGACTGAAAATGTTTTAAATATATATAAAATAAAATAAAATAAAAAAATAATAAAATAATAAAATAAAAATATATTATAGAGTTTATGTTTTAGTAAGCAAGCATATATGATGTTGATAATGATAATGATAGTGTAAAAACGTACATTTTCAATGTTCGTGTCGACAAACTATAAAAAACCTCAGGCACACACATATAAGAAATCGACGAAAGTATACTTTGTAATTGTTTTTAATGTTTTTTCTCTTATTTTTTTGTTTTGTGTTATTTTCTCAGACTTCAAGGTAAAAAAGTTTATCAATGAATAACTACAATTACAGAGTTGATGGTATAGTATTTTTATTTTTTTTTTATATTGTATAACATAGGTATCTTATTATTTTTATTTTTCATTTTTTTTTGCTTTTTTTTTTCTCAAGAAACATGAGGGTGAATAGTGTTAATGATGTTGATGACAATGCTCTATCACTAGATATACGAACATTATTTTAATGTGGTTAAACATAAAGCGCCCGTACGATGTGTTATAGATTTTATTTTAATTTATTTTATTTTCTATTTTGCAAATATTCAAAGTACTCACGTTATGTATATATATATTTTGTAGAAAATATAATTTTAAGAAAAGATATTAAAAAGCTCATATAACGGATGATAAGTTTTTATTTTTTGTTCATTACCTCTTACTCTCATTTAATCTAGAATAAAGTTTACTATCATTGCTAAATGAGACTTTAAATTTTTAAGATTAGATCCTTATTGAAACACTACATATGTATGTATATTCATATCCTTTTAACAAACGGATTTCTTGGTATGTTATGCATTTTTTATATGGTGTTGTCTATGATTGTTAAAGAAACAATAATACAAAATCTGCACAGTACAATAGTAATAAGTTCTTTAGTTCACATCATCAAGTTTATATAATATAGAAAAGTTTTCTTTTGTAAACTTCATCAAGGAAAATGAGAAAAGTTTTATATGAAACAATAGCAATGAAGTTCTTATTTTTTGTTTTTTAGTGATTGCATTTGTTTTATTATTTTTTTTTTTTAAGGAAGTTCTTGGTGAAATGGAAAAGAAAAAAAAACAGGAAACTTTGAGGTTAGATTATTTTTGAAGATGCATATTTTGCTTGTATTTTTTTCGTACTTTCTTTTTTCTTTGAAAATCAAGTAATTTAACATTTATTAAAATAAAATGTATATTAGATTGTAAGTAAAAAGATACACAATGTCTAATATTAATTTTCTTTTCTTCTTTTTTTTTTCCAGGTAAGTGAACTTTTTCTTGTATATTTTTTAACGTTATACGCTAGAAAGGTAAGTTTCTCTTTTTACTTTTGAAATTTAAAAATTTTGAATAAATAATGTACAAAATGTATTTTTCGACTTTTAAATTTTTTGTTAGATGAAAAATCTAATTTTCGTTTCGTTTTTTTTTTTTTTTTTTTTTTTTTTTTTTTTTTTTTTTTTTTTTTTTTTTTTTTTTTTTTTTTTTTTTTTTTTTTGAGGACCATTCACATTATTAGAAAATTTGTGATTTAACAAAAATTTTCAATATCTATAATTTTTGTTTTTGAAAGAAAATTATTTTACTCTATCTGTTCTGTTGTGCTTGTGTAATAATAATAATGATTATGATGATGATGGTGGTGATATTAAATTATTAAAAACTCTATATTAAAAATGTACACCTACAACTTATATTCGATGGTCGTATATTTTCTAAAATAATACTATAATAATAAAATTTATTGAACGAAAAAGTAAAAAAAAAAAAAGAAAAACAGTGTACTGACCTATAATTTAATTCTTGGGATCTTATCACAGACGGCATAATTTGCCCATGAGATGGTAATAAAATTGTTAAATTAACAGTTACAGACTACCGAATGTCATTTTTATTTATTTTATTTTTCAAAAAGTTTATTTTTTATTTTTTACAATATGGTTTTATTATGTATACGATTCTCTATATTTATTTGAACAGACAGACATTTTATATACTTATGTTTTTTTTAAGAGGAGACGGTCATAAACCTAAAAACACAAAACTTGAAAACTTGATGGCTTTTAAAAATTGAATGATGTGTGTGTACTGTTAAATTTTTTGCATATATCCCTGCTATTTGAAAGTTTTATTTAAAATTACAAGTTTTACGAATAAAAGGAATTTTATGAAATTTATTTATAATAAATTTTTCAAACAAGTAAATAAAAATTATAGGGTGTGTCTTTTGTTTTTCCAATAATTAAAATTAAAAATTTACAGTAAATAGAAGGATATTTCGAAGGGTTAACAAAATTTTGGAAATTTTCTGTTCCTAATTGATTGACATTTAGAACAAAAATATACTTTTTTTGAAAGTCTGCGGAATAGGTACATCTTTCAGAAAAAAAGTTATACTGCAATGCAGAATTTTTAACTTCTAGAAGTAATAAAATAATTATAAAATTACTTTTTTCGTTTGGTTTCTATTGCTTTTCTTTCTGGTAAAAGGACAAATATCCTGTAAACATAAAATAAAACACTATTCACCATTGTTAGAGCAAAATTGTAAAAATAAAATATAAACTTTTGGACTTAATACGAATTAGAAATTCTTGTACGAATTTTACACTATTTTACAGTTTTATCCATTCACCATCATCATCCACCAACACCATAGAACTTTTAGTGTTGTAAATTTTTTATGTACACATTTTTTTTTTTTCTATCTTTTTTTTTTATTTTTTAAATTGTGCTACATAAGTTACACTCTATTATTATTTACAATTCTTCATGTCATCCGTATTTGTTTTTACGAGCTGTACTTTTATGCTATGAAAATTTTTTATACCGTAAAATTTGTGTAAAATAACACATTTCTCTGCATATTACAAACAAGTATAATTGACAACTCAGAACTCACATATTATAAAAATACTGTAGTTGGTTATCTATTTTTTTTTTGTCTGAAAATCTAAAAAAAAAAACAATGTGGGTGGTTTATGTAAAATGCAATACAAGTTTTTTTTTTTTTTTACAGCATCACAAATGCAGCGTGGTATTATTAAAAAATAGTTAAAGTACATACATATCAGAGAGACAATAAAACAACACAATATTTTTGATATGTGTTGTTGGTCCTGTGTGATATTACATATAATATGTAAATTTTATTGCAATTGTTCCAAATTTTCTTGTTGCTATTTTATTTTTAAATAAAATATTTTATTTTTAATGCAAAAAAAAAAAAAAAAAATAGAAAAAAACTTGTCATGTTTTTTATGATCAGAAACATTAAATTTTGAAACGTACATATGTGTGGGATTCATTGCACATTTGACAGGTATTCAAAGAGAGAAAGAAAAATTTAGTATTTTTCGCATATGTTTTTATTGCTATTTGTCTAATTTTCATGTTACTAAATTTGAAGATTACAACTTTATATTGAAAAGAAATTTTTTTTTTTGTAAATAAATTTTTTTTTTTTTTTGAGAAAGTACAACATTTAAAATGAACAAATTATTTAGAGAAACGAAAATGGTAAAATGAACAATTTAAATATAATTTTTCAGAAATTGTTGTTTTTCCTTTTAATGATTTTAATGAATAATATTACTTTCACCAAGCGGTTGTGTCCCTAAATGAGCTTTATTTGTATAAAAAAGATTTAAAAAGTTGATTTGATTTTTTCGTTTGAATCCTAAAATGGAGTTTTATATACTCAATAATAGAATTTAATAACTCATAAATTAAATAAAGATTTGCAATTGATGATTGTATTGTTTTGTTAAAATGTCATATCATTTGGTATTTTGTGCATCAGAAAAAAAAAAACAGTTAATTTTTGTATCTTTTTTATATTAAGTATATGTACTTGTGTTCTTTTGAATTGGAAAAATCGAAACATGGTTTTTAAAAAATAAAAAATAAAAAATGTTATTTAAATGACAATTTCGACTGAATTTCATTTGCATACAATACCTGAAACATTTTATTTTTATTTTTATTTTGTGGTTTAAGTACAATATCGACCTCCCAATGTCCGTTTATTAAATATAAAGTCGAAATCTAGTCATGTTTTTTTCTTTTTGAATACCTGACAATATTTTCAAGATATAGGTATTTTTTAAAAAAGAATACTTATATTTTTTTATTCCAGGTAAATGTATACGAGTATATCACATTTTTAGTTGTTTTGTAAATATTATTCTTCAATAATAACAAAATGGAAGATAACATTTTTGTGATAGGTACTAATATAGTTAGAAAGTTTTTGTTCACAGTAAAAATGATAATCTAAAAACTACATGTGTCTGATTATTATCATTTTTTTGTATGTACTTTTTTATTTTTTTTAAATAAATCAGCTATCATAATCATCATCGTACATCGTTATTATGTAATCTAGAAAATTAGTCGCAGTTCTCTCTTTCAAAATTAAAAAAAAGTAATAATAATAAAATATTCACCGCATAATTTTTTTTTTCTGATTAAAATATTGTTAAAATCTTCTATCTTCATCATTATTATTATTTTATATACATATGTGACAGAGCAATCACATTTTGAAAAGATGATTTTTTTTTTTTTTTTTTTTTTTTTTTTTTTTTTTTTTTTTGCTATACTTGAATATACATACATACATATGTATGTATATACATATTTACAAATTTCTTATTAATTCAGTTTACTTGTTTTTTTCTTCTCTCCTTAATTAATTCAAAATCTGATTTGTGTGAGGGTGCACCTTATTAAATTTATATTCAAGATGAAAAAAAAAGGTGTATAGAAAATAAGAATTGAAGAAGAAAAAAAAATATAAACTTTTTCGGGTGTTCGTGACTGAAATTAATGTTCTCATTGAATGACCTACTTGACTTTTGTCATACGTTGCTCGAATTTATTACACGGTATGTGATAGAATATTTTGTTAAAATATAAAAAAAATAAAAAAAGTAAGAAATATAAATAAATAATAAATATCTAAAAATGATTATGGGAATTTTTAAGAATCCATAAAAAAAAGAAATACATAATTAAATCGCGAATTTTTCATGAAAAGATATAATTTTAACAAAACATTTTTGCAGTTTTTTTTTGCAAAATTTTAATCTTCATAGTTATATATTTTTTTTATAAATCTGGTCAATGAAATTTTGTTATAAGAAAAGAAAAATCTGTGTTCACAGAGAAAACATCTCTTAAAAATGTCAACGCTACTTTAAAAAAAAAAAAGTAGTGAATTTTTCAACGTGAATCTTCATGAATGTTTTTCAATGTGAAGAAAGTTAAATATGTATATTTTATATTATTTATTTATAAGGGGGAGGAAATTGATAGCTAAATTGTGTTGATGCTGTTTTTGTTGTCTGTACTGCTGATGTGCTGTTGAAAAAAAAAAATAAATAAAAATTATTACATGACCATGAAGTGATTTATTGAAATACGACTATACTTACTTAAAAATTGTTTTTTTTTTCTTCTTATTTTTTTGCTTTAATTTTCTTGTTATTTTTCATGTTTAAATTTTGTCTGGCGACCCCTCTCTCTTTTTTCATATGGAATAGCTATAACGGGCATTCAATGTTAATAAAAATGAAAAAGGGAATCGAATTTTAAATGTTTATTACATAATTTTAATCTTCACGCCGCACACTAAACAGCCATCTGAATCTGAACCATTTTCATAGCATTTAAAAAAAAAATGAAGAGAATCTTCTTTGTTTCTTTCATATACAATATATTTTGGTGACAGGATAATATTTACTGCCTCTTGATTGAATGTTTTATATGCATATCATATGAATGGGAAAAAAGAGTTCGAGGCAGAAAAAAAAAAAACAAGTAAGAGTATGTAAAGATAATTTAAAGTAAAATCTGACATTATGCAGATAAATTTTAGTTTTCGGACCCATTATCGTGTAATGTAATCGTGAAAAGATTTTTGTATTTACCTTTTTTTTTACCTTTTAATTTTTTATAACAACCTCTTTGTTTTATACCTGTATATTGAATGAATTAAAAACATAAAGAGACCTTTTAAAAAAAAATTATCTGCTTTACATATTAAATTACTTTTTAGTGAGCAGTCCCTTAAAAATTATACATTTTTCTTCTAAAAAAAAAAACATTTAAAAGCGTCATTTATTTTTAAAATATCATTTAAGCAAATTTCAAGAATCAGATTTCATATTAAGATTATCATAAATTGATTTTTTTTTCTTCAAAAAAGGGCATATACCCACACGACAAGTTTTAACATTCCAAAAAATTATTTTAAAATTTGAACATGTTCACAAGTCTGGAAGAAAAAAAGATATTGAAAATTCGTAAACAAAAAACGTGAAGAAAACAAAATACTAAGAAAATGACTTGTCAATCTTCAATTTGAATTTTTTCCAAAGTTTTAAATTAAATTTTGAATTTTGTCATTGAATTTATGATTTTGTAATAAAAAAAAAAAAAATTATGTTCCTCATTAAATAATACAAATTAATTATCTAACAATAAAAAAAAATTGTTCATAATTACCGTACGGGTGATATAATTCAATATGAAAAAATGAAAAATAAAAATATGGAACAAAAATATTACAACAGAATGCTATCATAAGTGGACCGTAATTTAAATAACAATAACGAAAATAAAAAAGGTAAATTCAATTAATTCAGCTTATAAAGCGATAATATATGTTGAGATTTATTCATTTCTTTTGTTAGATAAATAATATGTATTATATATTTTTAGTAGCCCATTCGGAAGTGATGAATTGGTTCAAACTAACAATAAAAAGTTCTCGCGTAATAATAATAATACCTAACTCTCTATTATGAGATAATGCATAAATAACGTGTATCTATCTAACAAGAGAAAAAAAAAATCATTTTTTAGCAATATTACCATGTGCTTGATTTGTGTATGTTTTATTTGTTTTTTTTCTTCATCACATATGTACACGCACATAATATGAAAACATTAATAAAGATTTTGAATTATTTTGAACGAACGGTGTTAAGCAGTACGAAACATAATATAAAATTTTTCATCTATTGTCATTTAAATTTATCATCAAAAAGATACCGGTTTTATTTTTCATTTCTTTTAATATTTAGAAGCACATATGTATGTACTTTTTTTTTGTGTTCATCCTGTAAAATCCGCTTCAAGTGCTCTTATTATTCTTTTCTTTAATATATCAATTCGGACCTTATTTTTTAATATTATAAATAATTCCGTCATATATCAAAAAATTATTATATAACGTTATTGAATCATTATTTAACGTTTCTTTTTCTTTCGGATTTTCATTTGTTTCGTTTTTTCGACCTCTTAAAGAAAAATGAAGAAATAAAATCAATGCTTTAAATTATATTATATATATGTATAGGAAATTTTTTAAATCGTTTTTTGCGATGACGACGTGTATAAAGATAAATGAAAAGCACTTTATTTCAATGGATTCTACCGTGTACTTTATAATGTTATTTTTTAGCCGGTTAAAATAAAGAAGATTCATGAAGAAAAAAAATAAAAGAGTAAACAAATGAAATAATTCAAACAGGAGTGTTACACAAAAACTTCGAAAGTAAAAAATAAAAATCCTTTATGCACGTACGAATAAATTATCATTATGAAATGATTTATGAATTCATGTTTAGTTTTTTATTTTTTTTTCCTGTTGTGTTGATTTAAGTAATCTCAGTTTTCTCAATGGTTTTCATATTTCTTTCTGGGATAGTTTTTTATTTCTTCATTTCAACGTATTTTTCTTGGTTTTATCCCAAGCTTCCAACTTCCTAGCAGCAGCATACCAAACGAAGAAGAGGATAATAATGAATGACCAGAAAGTTTTTTTTTTTGTTTCAAGCTGCATTGCACTGTATTGCATTATCGAGGAGAAAATAAAAAAAAAATCGCAGCATGTTCAAGCTATTAAATAAAGATGATATGTATGTCTTAGCCTAGCGTTGGCGGACACATAATGAAAATGATTGTTCATAGTTGTGTTGAAAATTATTTTACAAATCATTCCAATCACAATTAATTTTCTTTTTTTGTTATCTGTTAAATAATACAGAACATACCTGTGTGAAAAATTATATGTACCTTAACCATAATGATGTTAAATAAATTTTGCATAATGAATGTTAAATATTTTACAAGTATAGTAAGTAGCCTTTGAAAAATACAATTAAAATTAAAAGATCAAGTTTGTTTTACTGTAATAGACCTTTAGTAAAAATACCCTCCGCGACACTTGAATAACCACCCTGTATCAATCTTTACAGAACAGAATTTTTGAATTGATTAGTAATAATGGTAGACATACACCTTTTTGAAAAAATTTCCTAAAATTTTTGTTAATTAATAAAATTTCCATAGTTATCTAATTTTTTTATTGAATGCTCTAAACAAAATTATTTCATATCGATAATTTTTTAGGATTACCCCATACAAGTAGAAATCCAGGCAAAAAACAGTTGTTCTTAATCAAGTATCGCGGAGTGTAGATGAAATTTTACATAACAGTTTCTCAGTGCGTGAAAAATGAGACTGTTTTTGAAAGAATTAGAAAATTAAAATTCGTATTTAAAATTTAAGCAATTCGAAGCGCCCTGGTAGATTTTTATCTTTTTTATTTTTGTTGAATAATTTATTTTGTTTGAATAAAAAAACTCTGACACGTTTCCACCTTCATTAAATTATCATATCCATGAAGTGTGATTTATTTAGGAAAAAAAAAAGTATATGTGTCTTATTTTCATGAATTTTTCTTATAATTTTTTTTTTAAATATTATTTTAAAACTTCAATATTGAAAAAACAAAAAAAAATATAATTAATAACTTTTCTCCATGGTAAACTAAAATAATGACATCACTTCATCATTGTTCATAAAATTTACAATCCTCTAGACATTTTTAAAGTACATAATGATTATGATACAATAAAGATGAAAATGTATGACTTAAAGTGATTTTACATATAAAAAAGGGAAAAAAAAGTTTTTTCCAACACACAACAATACCTTATAGGTACTTATCAAAAGTTAACCACCCGCTCTATCATTACAAGCTATAATATTTGACAGCAGAATAAAATTGAATAAAAAGACAAAAAATAAGAAACATCACTATATCAACTACATAAAGTAAGAATAACAAGTTCGAAAAAGAAAAAAAAAATTCGACTGAATTACAACAAAATAAAGATGAACAAATTTAAGAAAATTGTTTTAACATTGAAGAAGAAAAGAAGGAATTGAATATGAAATAAAAAAAAAAAACCAACAGACCTAAAGTGGGATGATAAATGCAATGTAAATCATTTACTTCAATTATTCCTCCCCCCAATCATTTATATATATTGTATGTTTATTTATATATGGAAAAGATCGTCCGACCTTCGTCATTGTTGATGGATAATTTTTGAACACAAAATATACTTTTGGAGCGTACTTGAATACAACACCATCATTACTATTTTTCACTATACATCTCCTTTTTTTCTTTAAAGAAAAGGAACTCTGACAAACTGTTGCAACATCATAATCATTATCGTTATACATACATATATATACGAGTATTATGTATATCACGACTATATCAGCAAAATGTAGTAAGTAATTTTTGTTTTCTTTTTTTTTCGTCGCAGAAAATATTGTAGGAGTGATGATGATGATGATGGAAAAATCGCGATATTCAACAAACCACACTCCGACGATGTAACAATTTAGTTAATGATTCTATTCATATATTATTTAGGATCACTTTTTACTTTATAAATGCACATTTCCATCTAGTACATCAATTTAATTCAAAATTTTTGAATTAGGAGGTAAATCCTTGTCAGAGAATTTTCAAGCTTTTTATATACTACATTTTGACAAGAAAATGTCAAGACAACACAACAACAAAAATATTTGAGAAAATATTCCATGCAACGACAAGAAATTTTCGTTCTTTTTTTTCCAGATTCTCTTTCCTTTTTTTTTTTGTATTTTTTTATACGTTAAAAGAATCTAAAAGAATGGAAAAAGGTCAAAAAGGATGAAGTAGAAAAGATTTATAAAACACTTTGCTTAGATTTTATCCTGTCAAATGTTGTGCTACAATTTAACAGTTTATATTCATTCATTCATTTTTTGTCTTTTATTTTTCATACATTAATCGTTCTCTTTGGTAATACTACAAATTTTTTTTTAGTCCTTAATAGAATTTTATTATTGTAGTTTTATCAACTTTTCATTTTTGTTGTTAGTTTCATTTTTATTTTATTCACATACATTTTGTCTCACATTTTCCATTTTCATAGTATCTTCATTCAAGATATATTCGTTTCCCTAAATTAAAGTAAAGTAGTGGGCTCAAGAGATTAGAATCTCTTAAGAAATTAATAGTTTTAAGGGTGATGAAAGTCTTTAATTATACATACATATATACACATGTGTATAGAAGTGCGGAAATATTGGAAGGATCAGACATGAAGAAAATATTTGTATGTATAAGTAGAAGATAGAATTTTTTTATCTTTTTGTAGTTCTTTTTATTGCAGTAATGTATAGACGACGACTATCATGGCAATTAGAATAAGAAATGATAAGATCAAAGCATGTGATTATTACGAAGATAATCATAGTAATAATTCTTAGAATTTGTTTTTTCCTTTCATTTCTATTTTGTTTTATTTGTGTTGATTAAGATTTTGAATACTATAATTTATTGCTTGGAATAAAATTGTGTATCTGAAATACAAGGACGATAAAGAAGAAAGTTTTTGGTTTTTGTTAATGAATTTTTTAACACTTCAACCGATGTTGCAAAATTTAAAATTTTGAAAGGAAAATGACATATTGTAGAAATTGTAATAAAAATCTTGAAATAAAATCTTATCTAGAAAATAATAAATCATTAATATCATACACAGACATTTTTCATTTTTCTCTTACTAAAAAAAAAAAACGTATTTCTACTGTGTCTAGTCTCTTATTTCGACTATTTTTTTTCCTTGCATTGTATCTTAAATTTGTTTTTGTTTTCACTAAGATAAAATCTATCGTACTTAAAAATCAAAATTTTCTTGTAAAACTTTCTATTCAAAAAGAAAAACAAAACAGTTAATATAGAAAAATCTTAAAAAATTACAGTAAATTTTGTAAAATAAAATTCCTTTTCAAATACAACTGTCCGCAAAACATACTTTTTATCTGTTTTATTAAGAAAGAAAAAAAAAATAATAATGGAAAAACAGAAAAAGCGATATCCTTTACAACTTCATTCAAAGAGCTTTAGTACAAGTACCTTATGTCGATTATAGTCTACTTTTTTGTGTTATAGAATGTTTTTTTTTCTTCTACGTACAATAACTACACATTACATAAATGTAAAAGATAGTAGAAGAAACAGTAGTTCGAATTCGAAGAGCCAAATATATTTTTTCTAAAAATTTTTTGTATACTTTTTTTTTAGTTTTGTCTTGATATACTCTTAAAGTACATATGAAAAAAAAAATAAACTAAGAATCAGACATCGAATTAAATTCAAAGAACTTCATAAGAATTGAAGATGAAAAAAAAAGACGATGTGAAAAAAAAAATAATGAAATGAAATATACTAAAGTACAAGAAAAGCTGGAAATCTTTACAAATGATAAGGAGTTTTGCTGATGGTACATACAATGTTTGTTATAGCGAAAATGACAATGATGACGATAGATAGATACTAAATGGTTTGTTCTTTGGCTGCACTAACACGCCACATATCAAAATAAAACAAACAAACAAAAATACAAAAAATATTTAAGCCAGCAAAAAAAAAAAAAAAAAAATTGCTTATTTTCTTCTTTTTCATGAATCTTTCGTATCTTCATTTATTCATTGATTTTAAAATTTCTTTTGAAGTTAAATTGAAACTCCTCATACCTTGAAATTTTGTTCTCACATACAAAAGTATTTTATATCATTTTTTTTTTTTTATTAAATACCATGTTATTGGCAAGAATCCATAGCGATATGGTCTTTGAATCAATGTCTACAAAGAATTGTATCAGAATATTTTGAGAAGAAAAAAATCTTAATGAAAAATTCGAAAAAAGAGAAAATTATAAAGAAAAAATATAATCAAATATTTTATTCTACAGAAGAAATTTGGCAAATAGAAAGTCTCTAAGAACGTACAAAAAACAAAAACAAAATAATTTCTGATAAGTTATTACATTTTTAAAGAGCATAGATTTTTTTTTTTAAATTGTACTTTCATATAAAATTTAAAATAACTTGAAATGTATTGTATTACATTAAGGGCTGTAAACATCGAACAGAGTCAATCAAGTTAAAATTCATATGTACATACATACATATGTACATATGTATGTACGTTATTTTAATTAATTTTGAAAATATTTCATTTTACTTTTGTTGATGTTTACCGTTCTAAACAATAATTAGGCGATAATAATATCAAAAAACTTAATTTCACAATATATAAATAAAATTTTGTGTAACTTAGTAGGTGTGTGTTATCTGCATATTATTTGTCTTTCATAATTTAATAATAAAAGTCTAAAGAACAAAGATTAGAACAAAAAGTTATAAATTCTTGATAATTTTCCATTGTGTTTTGTATTTCACATATTCTTTGTTATATCTTTAACATTAGGTATAATGTTTTAACCTAAACCGACAAATGTAAGAATTTTATATGCAGTTAAATATACTTTTAAAAGGATTCTTATATCTTTTGTGATGATGATTTCTTATGAATACCACAAAGATGTTTGCACTTAACTAAAAATTTACATACATACATATGTATACTCGTAAGTAATAATAGTGAATATTTTTGGAGAATGAGAGAATAATGTTCATAATGCTGCAAAAACCGCAAAATGTTTCTCATATTTATTTACAATATCACCTTTTGTAAATGACTATGTGGTTTTTATATATGACAAAAAGACAATATATGTACGGACATTCATTTTTTTTTTTCCTTTTGTTTTATTACTCCACCTCAGACTTTTTTTTTTTTTTTTCAATTTTATTTTCTTTTTGAATTTTCATTTTTAAAGAAACACATTGCCAATTTTCATATATGTATATAAATATGATGATGATAATATAAGAAAATAAAGAAAGTAAAAATTTCCCATCATACAATAAACATGTATTTTACATATCCTTTAATTTTAGAATTTTACTAGCAAAAATATTCCATTCTCGAGGGTAAAATTCAAAGTTTCGCTAAAGTCGAAGGATTAAGAAATGTTTTATGTTACTTTGGGAATTACAACGTCTACGCATATATTTAACATTCATCTTTTGGTCGTTCAATTTGGTTATTGTTATACTATAATATTCCTTTCTCCACCTTCAGTATTCATGTATGAAATCTATATGAGTATATAACATGTACCTTTCATATTGTATTGTACATTTCCTACGTGTTTTTACGAATGAATGTATATACATATACATATACTTCAAATCTAAACTCCAAAGAATTGTTGTATGAGAGAAAAGAAAGCTACTTAAAATCCATTGTTGTTATAGGGATGTTACCTACCATATCATTGAAAAAAGGATTCATTTTTAGGTCTGACTTTAATCTGACATTAACAATATGACATGTGGCTTTGTGTCTTTAAATTTTTGAGTAAAGGTAAAGAAGAAATAGTTTTATAAAGAAAGTAGATACATCAAACCCATCAACACCGATTTTCTAGTATGTAGTACCTTCTATATAACTTTTTAAAGGATCTATGTATATACTAGTTCTTTTTTAATATAAGTTTTTAAACATGGGTGTATGTGCATTTACATTACATACCGAAGGTTGGTTATTTTGGTTTATTACTTGAATGTTTGCTTCATTTTTTTTTTTTTTTTTTTTTTTTTTTTTTTTTTTTTTTTGAAGAAGAAGAAGAAGAAAAAGTGGGTAGAAGGAGAAATACTTTCTAAAATGTAATTTAAAACTTGGTAACACAAAAATGACTTCCCGACTTTAACCATAAAGTTTTTGAAATTGCATTTTATATAATGATAATGTTTTGCATAGTTTTCGTTAGTTAGTTTACTTGAAATTATACATACATATACATATGTATATGTAAAAAAGATACATATACATATATAAAAGGTAAAATCTGATAAAAGTATGTATAATGAAAAGATTTTATGGCCTAACTTTTATATTATTACAATTTTCTTTTACTACATATAATATATATAATTGTATATTATGTAGTTAGAATAAAATATGTACGAGTATGAATGAATATGTTCATCAGAACCTTTAGTTTATGGTTAAAGTTCAGAAAAGTATTGTAGATACTGTTATCTGTATATTATGTACATATAGTAATGTCAATTCTTTACTTGTACTTCAAATAACAATTAGGACTTCATTTACATAAATTGAAAAAAAAAAAAAGTAAAGTCAGTAAATTTAAATGCAAAATGCAACCGAGAATAAATTTATGATGTTGAAAATTCTTTAATCAGATTTTACAATTTTATAAAAGTCAATTTTGTGTGTCAATTAAAATCTATTATTTGAAAATTAAGTACAAATTGAAATTGTTATTTGCAAAAATAAAGTTAATACAATTAAATTGAGAGCGAATTATATTGAAGAAGTAAAAGAAAAAAAAAATATTATATTATATTTGATTGGATTTTAAAAATAAAAGACGAGAAAAAAATTTGTTAAAAAAAATTAAATAAATATTCAATGAGATTTGAAAAAGATATTCTTTATTCTTGTATAATCCGAATAAAGTAGATTTTAATTTCTTAAAAAATATCATTAATCAGCATTTTAAAAAGAAAATTAGAAAGTACAACGGATGAGAGGATATTTAAAATAAAGTAAAAGTAATTCTGAAAATTGTTTATGATTTAATTGTTTAACCCTTTATTATACACCTTTTTTTTTTTATATTTCTTGTTTTCGCTATTTTTTCTATGACCGTCTTATATTTAAAAGGGATCTTCTTTTGAATGAATTGAAACTCCTTTCCTTTTACTTTTTTTCTTTTCATAAGCAATACAAAAGGATTAATTGAAATATATGTTGCTATTAACCGCCTCCTTAATGGACTATTTCAAGTAATAAAACCATCTTATTACCAATTTTATGATAATCAATTTTTGTATGAGATTGTTTTTTGCAATCTATTGCAATGGAACTTTTTTTTTTCTTCAGATACATATATATCTTTCTTTTTTTTTTTTCTCTCTACTGAAGAAATAAGATTAAAATGATGCATGAAGCTTAAATTTTTAATCCTATTTTAATTATTTCAACAATGAATTGTGTATATAGTTTTACAATGAGAAAGGGTTGAAAATATTTTATTCTAAAGTGGTTATTTTATCAAAAAATATTCAATTATTGTATAAATGAGACAGATATTATATACTCAAGAGTAAAGACTATAAAATGAGTAATATTCGTAATTTTTATGTATACTTTTTAAGATCATAATTTGTAAATTTATGTTTAATAATAGTAATTAAAAAATAGAAAGGGGTTTTTTTTTTAATGTGTAATGTGTGTTTGTGTAAAAGATATTTTAATATTTTCTAAACGAATTTTTATGCTTTATTAAAATTTTAAAAATTCATTTGAAACTTAAGCAATTTTATTTGTTAAAGTGTTCATTTTTTTTTCTTTTTAAAATGAATAAATTGTGGATTATAATAAATTTTATGAAAAAAAAATTAAGAGGGTTTTAAGATAAGAATTTTTATCTTTAAACGGTTAATGACTTCGTTAAAATATTGGATATTTTTTTTTTTTAATTTATATTAAAATATAAAAAATTACACATGTCATAATATGTATAATTGCAAATAATTAAATATTAATTTTTTTTTTTATATGTAAATTGAAATTTATTTCTTTTAAAACAAATTTAGTTTATTAAATAAAATTTATAATGAATTAAAATTAATTAAATATTTAAAACCTCTCAATGTTCACAGGAAAATGACATTTACATTTCACTTTTTTTTTTTTTTTAAATACGCACACAAACAGTTTATAATGAGTTAATAATAATTTTATTTACTTGTACAAAAATCAAAAAAAGAGAAAAAAAATTAAATTTTAAATAAATTTTTAATGTTAAACGCGTAATAATATAAATTCGTAAATCTGGTAGGCGGATTAAAAAACTTTAAAAATGAAAATCCTAATGAAAATGTCAGTATGAATTATTTAAACATGAAAATTTGCATTTTAAGTAATTTTTCAATAAATTTTTTTTTATACAATACAAAATATGAATCTGATGTCAATTAAAGTAAAATATATAAATTACAATTTTATGTAAAAAAAAAAAAGGAAAATTTTAAATACACTAACATTTTATATATATTTTTTTTAATTTACACATTCATTTTTTTTTTCTTTTGAAAATTGTTTTTGAAAAATTACGTAGAATTTTTCTATTTCGTATTTTTATGTAATAATTATGTATTTTTTGAGCATTAGTATAAAATATATATGTACATACATATATAGGTACATGTGTACATTTCGTATCTTTTATCATCTTTCTAGATACTTTTAGATATTTCTTTTCTAACCAACCATAAACCTTTAAAGTAAGTGATAAATCAATAAAAGTTTTGTAATTTGCAATTCATTATCGTTTTTATGGTTTTTTTTTCTCCTCTGTTTTGTTTTTGATGATAACCATAATAATACAAAAACAAGAAAAAAAAATATGTATATACAATTTAACATTCAACTAATCATCAATCTATTTAATAGCTTTTTGTATGTAGTCTAACAATTTTTAGTGCATTTTTATTTTATAATGTTGTTAGATATAATATATATATATATATATATTCAGTTGAAAATTTATACATATATTATAAATGTAAGTAAGTAGTTTTTATAATAGTATTCAGTATGTAAAAGGCGTTGAAGCTTTTATCGCAATGAACTTTCCGTTTCGGTTAGTGTCCCATTTCAAAATGACAATAAAATAACCGTTTATTGCTATTTTAATGTTTCTAAACGACTAATAAATATGTTTTTATGATTTCATAGATTAATTTTAAAAAGGAAAAAACAAAAGAATTAGAAAAATAGAAAAATAAAAGAGAAAAATAAAAAAGTTCTCATACATAAGTTGATATAATAGTACATAGTTAGAAGTTTTAGCTTATCTTTGTATCTATGCATATAAACAAAATATTTATAGATTTTGTGTAATATAAATGAGCAGGTTTTTTTACTTAACAAAAAAAAAAAAAAAACATTATTGCATTATGGTATTATAGATGGAGGCGTCACAAATTCTACATTTAACTATTATTTAATTTTTTGATGTAATATGTGTTTTTAGGGTAAAGTTTCCAGTAATTTTTAGTCGATCAGTTTTTTTGTTGTTTTAGAATATGATTTCTAATTACAAAGAAAGAGTCAAACTGTAGACTTTTTGTCTGGATTAATATGTATTTATCGCTGAATTATTTTATTTAATTCAGGTTTCCATCCAAGATACTTTACACAATGACAAGCCAGACATATATTGTGATAGAATGACATAAAAATTGCATCCTTTACCCCATACAATCCATGAAAATTTTGCCAGTCTATGCATGTTATTATATTAAATAATTTATGATTTTGTTTAAAATAATAATAATAAAATTTCAAATTGATCATTTTTATTATTTTTTATTAGGAGTATTTTTTTTTTTTTTTTCGTACTCAAATTATTCATTTATTTGAATAAATAATTTTTATCTTAATGTTAGATATTTTTCTTATTTTTCTATAAATAAACATATTATTATTTATTATCACATTATCGCTGTATTTTTTTTCTCTCTTCTTTTTCTTATTTTTGCTGGCTGTTGATGTGGTTATTGTTGTTGTTGTTGTTGTTATTATTGTATACCGCAAAAGAGAGGGCGGCATTGACCCAGAATATCTCCTTGAGTTGAGTTTAATTTCTTTATTTATTACTGTGACTACATCATGTTGTGTTTAGCTGTCATAGAGCCCAGTTTAGAATCAATTTACATGCATTGCACATTTTTATATTATAAACGACAACTATGACCGGGGGTATTACATGATGAAAATTATTATATTTATGTGATATCTCCATATTTTTTTTTTTCTGTTTTATATGTGCATATAGTTTATTAATAGTGAAATAAAAATACTTCTTCCCCCAGATTTAAGTAATAACAGCATCAATTGATATCTCAGACAAAATTTAATTCAAACTATTTTAATAAAAAGATTTAAAATAGATGAGAGGTGGTTTGTGAAATGTAGTACCACAGTAGCATTGGTAATATATTATAGTGGTGGTGGTAGTGGTTGAGATTGGTCATATGAATACTTATATGTATATAAAAATGTTATTTATGCACTTAGATATTTTACATATTATTATGTGATGCATCTCGGGTGGCGCTGAAATGCAAGTCCAAGAGAGTTCGTTGAATTATGGTCCGCCATCGCAAGTTGACTTTATGTCTGGAAAATCAAGGCCTTTAAATTTGAGATTGTGCATAGATAATTTAACAAATAAGGTATTATAAAATTTTTACATTTAGAGTTAGAAAATGGATATATGTATTTATATATATAGTATAGTGAATGGATATTAGATATTAGATACTGGCACTTAGATAAAAGTTGAACACCTTTTGTCAAGAACTATAGCCTCGTCAACTATAGCCTCGGCTTTTATTACATATTACAAATGTTTGTAAGTACATATAATATATATATATAAACATAACACATACATGTTGATTGATTTGAAAATTGATGTATAAGTATATAATATGAAGTCATAAAGCTTATGTGTAACTAAAACGCTTAAAGATAAACAGTTGTGATTAAGTTGTGAATGATATAAGAGAATTATTTAGTTTTTGTTTTTGTATTGTTGAAATATAGAATGCGTTACTGACCTTAACGTTTATGCCGCTTAAAATAAGATAATCAAGAATAGGTAATAAAATGAAATTAGTTTTGAGCATGCATTATACTTAATTGCATATACATACATATGTATCTACATATGTAATAAATACAAATACATTTACTTGTATACACATGTAATATAAAAGATAATTTACATAGAAATAGGAATGCGTTACGAAATTATCGTTAGAATAAATTTTTGTTTTTCCACACAATTGTTATTCACACGTTTTAAATGCTTATTCACACATATCGTTCTTTTCAGATTCAGATTTTAGATTTATTTGAATTTTTAGTTATTGTTTGCTTTTAAGCATTCTAAACAACAACAAAAAAACACCTAAAACCTTTTACATCAAGCAAAATTGTAAATTTTAATTTACAACTAAGTAGGTAGTTTGAATTTTTTTTTTTTTTATATTAAAATCACATCAGGTATCATACACGTTTTGTGTTAGTGTCTATATAAAAATTATTCTGACAAATCTGAATCAGAATCTAAAGGTATCCATAAAAATTATACATCTGCCATAATTGATACATACAGAGGATTTGCATAAATTAAATATTTTAATAAAATTGACTTAAAAAAATTTCCATAACAATGAAATGAAAAAAAGAGAATCAGATAAAAACACAAAAAAACATTAAATAATTATTTTTAATAATAGGGATGGCAAAAAAATGGTTACTCTTACATTCGTAAATATTGCAAATTTTAATTCAAAATGGTCACCATTGTACATAGATTATTAAATTATTTCCTCCTCATGGTCACCAAACAATGGCATCATTCATTTTGACATTTACAGATTTTGTTCCTCATGTTGAAAAAAAAAAAAAATGGAACATAATACGTGCTTTTTTATCATGAATATGTTACGCATTTTTTTTTTTTTCGCAACAAAGGACCCCATATTAAACTATTTTTTTTCTAACTAGAAAAACCAGGAAGATAAGTAAAATTCACCCTCATTTAAACAAATATAAATTCAACCCTTGGGCTCCTTTCTTTTAAAAGTATACTTTTATATTTCTGTTATTTTTGGTCCATTCTAAAATTTAAAACCACGCCCCGTGACTTGTAATCCATAGAAAAAAATATACACATACATACATATAAACAAAATAGAAAAAAATAGGAAAAAAATTACCCTTTCAAAAGATGTATTTGATTTTGAACAATTCTATATTGCGAATTGACCTGAAGAAAAAAATGGGCTTTCCAAAACCAAAAATAATAAAACAACAAAAACATAACAAAGGAAAATACAAGGATAATTTAATATTTACTTCAGTGATTTTATATCTTTCTTCCTAGTTCAGCTATTTATAGTATTTACAACAAACACACATATTACGAAGTGGGGGTTACACATAGAATTTGTATAAATGTAAGTAAATCATATGTAATTCATTTTAATCTTACGAAGGCGGAGTTATTTTAGTAAATAAAATAATCTTCTGGTCGTTTTTTACCTAGTTTATTTTACTTCCCTATTCGATTTTGTGTAAATAATATAATAATCCTAGATAAATAGATATATTCAATATTTGTGTGCGTACTGTTTTTATGCGTTATCTAAATATAAAAGATATACAACACAAAATACGACGTAGTCCTGGTACATAAGATCTACAAAAAACATAGATTTTTTTAATATTTTGAGTTTAGGTAGGGTTTGCGAATTTTTAACTAATTTTGCGTATGTTGATTTTCTGGATTTCATTTTCATCTGTTAATATCCCTATTTTATTATCCTTTTTATGTGCGTATATACATATGTATGTTATATGAATTTTACAAAATATATTTATGTTGATAATTTGAAAACGAACTCATACCTCATACAATTTTTTTACGTTTTAATTTAAAAAATAAGCTTACGTACAATTATTCTAAAGGGTAAGTTAATAATAATTATTTGAAACCCTTTCAGTTACACGTTCGTTTCTATGACAATTCTATTTAATTTTTTGACTGCTGAAATTTGAACTTAAAAATGGCTTGAGTATGAAGGCCATATTTTGCAATATCATGCTGTGTGAGAAAAATTAATTACAGCCATTTTAAAATAAATTTCCTTGTTACAAAAATTACATAAATCTAAACATATATTCTTATAAATATACTCATAATCCTATATACTCATAATCCTATATACATACATATAAATACTAAAGAAGGACATAACAAAAAAAGTTAACACTTCGTTTCTGGAAAAAATTGCGTAACAGAATAAGATTACGTAAGCAAAACAATTTTGAATTAGGACATGTGCAAAAGTCTTTGTATCGTTTTGTAAGGCTCATCTACTTATTGCGCATTTTTATTGTACGCACAAAAACATATACATATGTATGTAGGTATATAGTTTTGAATAAGTTTATGAAAAGATTTCCTTTGTCTAATTTATTGAGAAGAAATAGGGGAAATATCCTTTAGAAATAAAACTATATTTTAAGACGTAAAAATAGATCAAATTTTTACGCATTCTAAAGATATTTTTATTGAAATTTAATGCATAGTGTACACATAAAATATTCAGTTTTTTTTTCTTTACCTTTTTCTCAGTGAATCCTTTATGATAAATTTCTCGCTTCCGTTGTTCTTATAAAATATGAAATATATATTTTACAACTTTTTTATTCAATAGGGAATTTATAACGTTATTTTCTTTTGTATTCATTCAAGTTTTTTTTTTATATTTTCAATAAAAAATGTATTTTCTATTTAATATTTAAAACAACGTCTTTGAAGAATATTAGTTTTTCTCTGCCTCTTCTTCTTCATGTACATGATACATACATTACACATACATTACATTCATGTTATGGTTGTATGAAAAAAAAAAAAATCATATAAAAATAAAATAAAAAGAATGTGTAACAATGCAATGATTTAAATCCTTGCAATCTGTTGGACATGTGCACCTACGTGAATGTATTTCAAGTGAAATAAATCTCATCTTGGACTCCATTTAAAATCATGATTTATGTTATTTTAAAACAAAAAAAATAAAAGTGGCAAAAAAAGGAAGAAAAAAGAAATGTATTTCATTATAAAGCATAAAAAAAACTGTATAAAGTGCACTTTTATATATTATATAGCAGTAAAAAGGGGACAAAACAAAAATGTATATAATATAAATGTGAAAAGCTGAGTTTTTCTTTATTTTTTCCTTTCTTTCTTTGTAGGAGAATTGTTAAAGAGGAGATACTTCAGTTGTGTTGCTTGCACTCATCATCCTAGAAAAAGGAGAAAAAAAGTGAAAAGATATTTTACCACTTTACAAAAAGAAAATTAAAACTTGAGGCGAAATTTTTTTTTAAATTTTATTTCTTATTTTTAATGAAATGTAACAAAAAGCAACACAGAAAAAAGAATTTAAAAGAAAAATAATAAAACTGACATTTTGAACTTGCACGTTCTTAGAGATCTGATATAGACAACACAGATTTTTAGCACAATGAAATGAAAAATGAAAAAACAAAAAATAAATGAAAAGAAATTAAAAAAAAGAATACATACATATATCTATATATTTAAATAATGACTTTCACATTTTTTCATTTTTTATACATATCTTGAAAAAAAAAATTTTAACTTCTTAGTTTTTGTGTTCTTAATTAAATGAAGATGAGGAAAAAGATAAACATAAACAACAAAGAACAAAAAAATAATGAAAGAATGAAAATAAAAATATAAAATGAAAGGATGTCTTTAGCATAAATATTTAAATTAAATTTGATCACTCAATATGATATCTTGTCATTTATCTTTATAAATGTGCATATTATTTAAAGTTTATTTATATTTTTAAATGAAAAAAAAAAAAAAGAAATTAAAAAATAAAACAAAAAATATATATGTATGTATGTACATATATCTAAGAAAAATAAATTATCTTAATACCCGTAATTTTCATAGAAAATGATTACAGTTGAATAAAATAACATCCGTTCAATGTTTATTTTTCAAATATGTAAAAAAAAAAAAAGAAATAAAGAAAAGAAAAAAAGTATCGTAGATACAAACTGTGAAGAGAACTTAAATAAATATAAATACTAAATAAAAATTAATTTAAAAAAATAAAAGTATATCTATATAATATTATTATGAAAATCTTGAGTAAAACTTAAAATGTTCATTTTTAGTTGTTGTTTAGTGCAAGCAATATCGCACACATAAACATAATAAATATTATCTATTATAAAAATAACAAAAATGACTCTATATATTCTATCACCTTGTAGGCGGTCATTAAACTTTGCGTACTTGACTCTAAACTTACCTTTTATAATTTAAATGAACATATTTTTATAACTAATACTTGTACTAGATATGCTGATATATCTAATTGATGCAATATATGTACCTATATACATACATAATTCTAGCTTTAACTCTATAATGCATTTTATAGAAAGCAAAAACAAAACAAAAATTTTTTTTTTCTATTTAATCTATGGAAAAAACACCGTATGAGAAATATTCGTTTCACTCTGTGTTTTTTTTTAATGTGTGTGTGTGTGTGTGTGTGTGTGTGTGTATGAATAAAATGCACAATATAACATATATTTTGCATTCATGTAAAAATTTTGAGCTTAATTTTATTTGCATAAACGTGTAAAAAATAAGGTAAATTTTAAAAAATTATGCAAGGTGTTCTCAGGTAATGTTTTTTTCTCGAAATTTTCTAGAAATCATCAACTCTAAAATTTATAAATTCAGTCAAGTATCATTTTTACTTTTGATTTTTATATTTTTGGAATAAGTCAAAAAGAGCTTAAGTTAAGTAAAAAAATTAATCCAAAAGCCAAAACAAAAAAAGATATTTTTGCTTTTATAATTAAATTTGTTCAATCTTATAAAGGTAGCATTTTATAATATGTATTTTAATTTTTTTCCACCCCAGTATCACCCTGTATTTTCACATACATATTTCAAATAAGTTATGACTATGAGTGTATTTCTGAGCATTTTTAGAGTTTTTCACGCATGCGTTACTCTATAATTATTTTTGTATGTACACAATATGCGCAAATTTGTTTAGATATTGACTTTATGCAAACATAAATAGAACTTTTTTTTTAAAAAAAAAAAATTTATAATATAGAATTAGACGTAGCTAAACAGACACTGACCTATTCCTTTCTGGTATAACTATAGCTAATTCAAATTTGTTATACTATTATTTGTTATATCACGTTCAGAAATTATTTACTAATAACAGCAACAAAAACAATTTGCAAAAAATAAAAATTGACTGAAGGCGGCAGCAAGTGATAGATACATTGTATATATTCATTGCAGTGCAAATAGGATGCAACTAATCATGATGATGATGAGAGAAATAAATATAAAAATATGCATTAAGTTTTTTATTAGTGGGATAGGTTCTGCTATCCAACATAAACAATTTTTTTTTAAATATTTACTTTTATTATTATTTTGAAATTCATTTTTTTTTTTTTCAATTTGAACTTTTATTTTAAATAACAACAATAGTTTTCCAATGAAATATAAGAGAGATAGTCTCCTACGTGCTAAGTAATCAAATATGCCATCGTAGTTTTATCTATTTATTTTGCATATACAAGTATTAAATTTTATTTTTATTTAATAATATTTTTCAAATGAAAATTAATTGTAATTTAAATATCTAACATATTATTTTTATGTTGTACATATTATGAATTAAAAACGAGAGTTATAGAATGTAAGTACACAATTTATATACGTACTACATATTTTTATTTTTTTTTTTTGTTTGACCATAAAGATTTTTCATGATAGACAAAATTTTGTTTTTTTACATACATATGTACAACATAAATAACAACTGAAATTGAAGTTTGTGTACTATAACATGTTGTTTAAATATACATACATATATTTACTATTTTTTTTTTTTGTATAGATACACATTATTTATTGAATTCTCTGTGTATAATTGAATTTTTTCAAAGTAATATATTTCATAAGATTTTTCACGTATTTTTACGAAATATTTTAACACAAAATTTACGAGAATTACGAAATTTTTTCTCTTTATTTTTTTTTTTTTTGCCGAAAAAAAAATTAAATTAAAAAAAAAAAATACACAAAAATTTTGTATACATACTTTTAGTTATTACAATTCGATAACAATCTTTTTCTGTGTTATTTTCATGTTTATTTTAAATTAATTTTTTCTTATATTTTTTTTTCACAAAATATGGAAAAAAGAGAAAAAAAAATTTTTTTTTTTTGTAAACGTACAAAAGAAATACATAATACTTTAATTAACGTACATATTATGGTCCATAGTTGTTTATGAAATAATGGAGGTCGAATTAAGGCGCCGTACTGTGTGTGCTCTTTGTGATGTAAATATATTTCATTTTATTATGTTCAATTCGCGCATAGACTTTTTAAGAAGATTTTTTTTTTAAAAGAAAAAAAAACCAAAAAAATATATAATATATTGAAAGGGGATCATATGTACATCATCATCATCATCAGAATCAACATCAAAAATCATGATCATCATTGTCAGAAGATCAAAACAAAACGAAAAAAAAAAAAAAAAAAAAGTAAAATAATCATGTTGTTTTCGATATGTTCAATTTTAGGATGTTCTTTCGAAAACAATACTTTCAATGTATACTTCAGAAAATGGTATTTTTGTCCCTTAATTTCATTGAATTTGAAATACATATTCGTAAGATACCACACAAATGAGCTCTAATATTAAAATTCTACACGTCATCTTTTCGGAAGAACATCATAAATTTTCATTACGTTATTCAAATTGTGACTTTTTAATATAATTCTCTTTAACATTTTTTTAAATTATTCAATGATGATTGTTTCCAATCAAAATCAATTTGTTATAAATTTCAATTTTCTTGCAAAATAAAACTATAAATAGAATTCAATAAGAAAACACAAATAAAAAGAAAAAAAAATCTTTTAATAAAAGTAATAATTTATTATGAAAAAAATTATTTTTAGAAAGTGAAAATATCTTTTATTTTTCTTCTCAAAATTTTTAATTGAAAATTATTGTTTTTCGAAATTAAAAAAGAATTAATGTTTGACGAATAAATTATTTTGTTTTACATGAATTTTGAGGATATGATTCAAGTTTATAAAAATTATAAGAAGTACAATTTTTTAAAATTAAATTTTTGAAATTCAATTAATTTTTTCTCATTTTTTCATGTAATTGATTGCAATTTGAAATTTAAAAAAAAATAAAAATAAAAATATTGCATAAAAATACATATTGTTGGTATTTAGGACAATAATATACTAAGAATTGGGTGTATTTTATTTAATTAATTCATTATTTTAATTTATTATTTTAAACCGGTTTATTAGATATAAAAATAATCTTTGTTTTTGCACATGATATGAAATTACAATTTCAGTCTGGTCGATATACTATTTCTATTGTTTGTCCTAGAATTTTTCAAATAAAAATGTTAATTGCAGAAAATTTGCATTGTTAGTCAATTAATTTATTTATTTTTTTTTTTTGACTTCGTTATTTTTGCAAAGATTTTTTATTGATGTGATATATAAAAGTACCAAATCAAAAAAAAATTATTGTTTGTTTTATATTTAATTTTATCTAAAGTTATATTTTTGTATATTTCACAATCATTTCATAATTAACCTAATTATCCCTTGTATACACTCTAAAATTAATTAAAACACTATCTAGCTATAATTTTAAATATAAAATTAAGATATTTTAACAAAATTTTAATTTAAATAAATTTCATTGAAATTTATGCATATTACATTTGTTCTCATTTACATTCCAACCATGAAATTTAGCAAATATATTCGTAAACATTAAATAAAATATCCTGAAATTATAACAATTATTTCACGTTTCCAAATTTTCAATAATAATAATAATTTTAAATTTTATATGCATGCAAATGAATATATTATGTAGATATATTAGGTATAGTAGTAATGTACAGATACATAACATATGAAAAACATACATTAATATCTAGTATATCATAGATGAGGTTTTTAGGTATGTATACATATATGCAAAATAATTATTTATGTAATTTCTTCTACATATACATATACATTATTTTTAATGCATTAATGCTGGCATTTATAATATTATCTATTCATGTTAGATGCAACTTATATACATATATTACTTAGTTATCATATTTTTATATTAGTTTGTCTCGTAAATCCACTTAAAAACTGTCAACTTAAATTCAAATTTATTTTGTCTATATAATACCCGTGCTTGACAACATTATTTTTTAAGTTGTCACAACGTGCAAAGTAAGAGAAATTAAAAACAAAATATGAATTTTCAAAATAAAAAGCTCTTTTAATACCCTATGTATCTTATTCTTATGTAATGCCAATTTAAAGATATATATGTACGTAGATAGGTATATATGTATATAGATAGATGTACTATACGGCACATATTCTAAAATCTAAATATCTATACACAAAGTATATTTTTATTATTCACTTCTTTTTTTAAAATACTACATGCGCCAAACATTCAATATTATTACACTCCAACGCACAAAACGGTCAGTAACCTATGTCGCTGCTTTTCTATGACAAAAAAAAAATAATAATAATAATAATAATAGATAAAAAAAAACTTCATCACTTAATGTCAAACGCGTTCAACATTTGCATATATTGGTGGAGGCATATGCTGCAATCAAGTTGATGCGTTATCGCAATTTTTCTTTTTCTTTCGTATCTTTTATATTATGTATGAGTTCATGCAGCTCTCTTCTAATATGCATTTACTGAAAAAAAAAAAATAAATAAATAAATAAATAAAAATTAAAATAGAAAAAAAAGTAGGTATTTTGCATAATATATTATATGTATCTATTATTATTTTTATTATAGGTGAATATACATATGTAAAACTAGTCAGTCATATCTTTGTGTGTGTACATAAAAGCAACAAAAAAAAAATATAAAAAAAATTCAATATATATTTACTTGAATGCATTTAGTACATAATTTTTCGAATTGAAAATTCTAATGAATGTCGTTCGTTGCTTCTATTAATATTTTTTTTCTCATGTTCATATTTTTTTTTTTTTTTTTGTGCAATTACTGCAATGAAAAATGATTTCAAACTACTAGTGAAGACATTATGAGGGCGCATACATAAAATTTACTATGTTTTAAATAATTTTATTTTGTATTTTGTATTTTTTTTTTTTTTTTTTTAATAAGAAGAACGTTTATTATCATTCAGTCACAAATCTAATGTTCTATTTAAATGAATAAAATAACAGCAATATTTTATTCAGGAGGCAGTTAAAGAAAAAATATATTTTCGTTCATTGACATTTTTTTTTTTTTTTTTTTTTTTTGTAAGCAAAAAAAATATAAAAATTTAAATATTGGCAAATACATTTGACAAATTGTTTATAAAAATGTTGTCAAACATTAGGCAAATTATTTTCAAGGAATGTCAAACACATCTTTAACTTTGTTGTTTATTTAAAATTTTACAGTGATTTTTTTTTTTTTAAAAAAAAGTATGGATTTTTTAATTATTGGAAATTAAATCGATATAAAGAATTTCTCGTAATTTTCTATTGTATTCTTTTACAAAATGGTAAATTAAAATTTTTAATTTTTCATACACTCCCTGTATGCTTCAAGATCACTTATTATTTATGCTTCTTCCTTTTGTCAATTCTCATATCAGTTCAGTTCAATGTTCTAAAAATACATACAAATAAAAATTCATTGTGGCTACCAAATTGTCAATTTTTATCTACTAGATTGTTTTTTGTACATACATACAGTATTTATAAATTGAGGCTATCGCATCATAAAGCTTTTAAAGATTGCAAACCCTGACTCTTACTCCTCCGTCAGCAATTTTTATCACTTAATTTTTTTTTTTTAAATTCTATTTTTTTAATAATAATTTTCCTTTTTTGAAAATAATCATTCATTCAATTATGTGACATGACCATAAGCTGTTATGTTTTATTGTTTAAATGATGTGACTATGACCATTTATGAAGAAATGTATTGGCTAGATCAACCAGCTACGTTTTTTTTTTTTTTTTTTTTTTTTTTTTCGTTTCAAAAACAGTAAAATGAAGATAAAATTAAAAACAATAACAATTTTGTTATATTTTATGTAGAAATTGAATATAATGTATTGAAATTGAAAATAAAATGTTGCAAAAATTTATTATTTAAACAATAATTTGAAAAATTTTCTATGTTATTATTGATAGCTCATAAATGCAATCAATAAAAACACGTTAAGGCGTCATCGTCGTCATGTTTTGTTGAAGATATGTATGTACATACATACATATTTTCTTTAGAAGTTAAGCAGTGATAGATATATATTTCATCACCACTACCACCACCCAACTATCTATAACTTTAAGAACAATAAAATAAACAGAAACAGAAAAAAATTTCTAATAAATTATTAATATAGATTTTATTTTTGTTTTTATATTTTTTTTGTTTTTTGTTTTTTGTTTTTTGTTTTTAGAATGTAAAAGGAAAGGTGAAGTACATGAACACCACGACAAGAATAATATAAAATAGAAAAACAAAACGGACGAGGTCAAGTCACATATCAAATTGAAATTGAAGTCGATAAATTTTACTTGTTTTGTTGTTGTTGTTGCTGTTGTTATTGTTGTAAGGTCATGAGTATTGTTGTTAGGTGATTCTGTATTGGAATGGATTATGAAATAAGAAAATTTATTTCGGTCTTCAATTATAATGCCCTTGAATGCATGTATGAAAATACGTTTAAGATAAAGTAATTTCTCTAATGAAAATCATACAACTTTTAAAGATCTTTATTTTATTAAATTCCTTAATCGAACATATTATAACTCTATCGAAAATGAATGAGTGGGTGGTAAACGTGTGTACTCATAGATCAACAAACAGCTCATAATCAAAATTTTTCAGTTATCCAATAAGTATTTTCCGGTAGAATGATTTTTTTTTTTTTTTTTTTTTGTTAAATTTTGAAGTGTAGATATTAATATAACGAAAAATTGGTAGCAATTAACACATTTAAAAAATCCTCACAATTCAAAACGTTATAAAATTTAATCGGATTATAAATGAAAAGGAAAAAAAAATGTTTCATTTTATTTTTTGAATCGTTAAGTTTATGAGTTTTTTTATTTTATTTTTTTTTTTTTTGAGACGTTAATTAATGTTTTTTTTTCTCTTTTTATTTCTTTGTTGTTGCAAAAAATCTTGGATAATTTAACTTTGCTGTATTATAAATTTTTTATTTTAAATTTTAAGCTTCAGTCTCAAACGACGGAAATATCATTTAAAAAAAAAAAAAAAAAAAGAAAACAAGAACAAAAATAATATAAGAAAATTTTAGATTTTTATTTTTAATGTTGATTTTTTCTTTTTCAGTTTTTGTTTTTTCATTTGAATTTTAAATGCCATAATGCCAAAATTATCGATTCGATCGATTTAATTGGCTTTTTTTTTTAAAGAATGAATTTGAAAACGTCTATGAAATTTTAGACGAATGCTTGAATGATCTAATTCTTCTTATTCTTCTTCTTCTTACATTCACATCTGTGATAATCGTTAATAATTGGTTTTTTTTTTTTAAAAAAAAAAAATATTTTTTCTTTGAATATTAAAAATAAAAAATTTCAACATGAGTAAACAAATCACATTTAATTATGACTTTGTATCGATCAAATTAGGAAAAAGTAATATAATATGTATATATGGTTATTTTTTTTTTGTATCTTGTTTATTATTTTTTATTATTGAATTCAATTCTGTTCAAACTAATTAAGATCAGAATTTAAGAATAAAAAAAAAATAAAATATATAGAAATGACGTAATCGTCGATATTTATGTAGCTAAGTTTATTATGTTGAATATTAAGTTTTTTATATTGTTTACAAATAATTTTTTTTATGATATTCATTTTCTGAAAATACATAAAATTTATCTCAATTAATCGTGTATAGAATATTAAATTCTAACAACTTTTAAATGCAAATTTGCATCTAATGAAAAAAACATCTATTTTTTACGAACAAAATTTAAAAATTTTAAATAATTTTTTTAATATTTAAAAAGGTCAAGAAAGATCAAGAAAGTTGAACTGGGCAGTGGTTTCAAAATTAACCACATTCTGAAAGTATGTGCGTAGATGTTTTTTTTAAATCATTCTGGAAGGACTTTAACATAAGTAATTTTGTAGTTGACTAAGAAAAGAAAAACGACATTCGATTAGACCGGGAATCGAACGACGGACCTTCCCAAATAGCTATCGCATGCCATGTAGCTCGCTGTTCTTAGTTACTACTTTTAATCATTGATGAAGAATACTCAAATCTCTCTAAAATTTTTAATTGAAAGAAATTAGGCTTAAAGTCTAAAGTTAAAAATAGTATGTGAATGGAGAGATTTTTGCTTAAATTTTTAATATAAAATTCCCATTTCACTCATTTATCTTCTCGGAAGTGTCACCTCTGCCAAAAGTAATAAAAGTACATGCAAATTAAACATAATTCGAATCTCACGTTTACAAAATGTTGCATTCATTAGTTGGTTTTTTTTTTATGAAAATAAAATTGACAAAAATATGAAATATTTCTCTTCTGTATAGTTCATTCGACCATTAATAATGATTTGAACTAAACGCCTTTATGAAAGATATTTTTGTGACATGTGACACTTTGTACTATATAGTATTATATTCTTTGTACACAAAATGACATTATACTGTAAAAGTTA
Organism: Bombylius discolor; assembly: GCA_939192795.1. Lineage (NCBI taxonomy): Eukaryota > Metazoa > Arthropoda > Insecta > Diptera > Bombyliidae > Bombylius > Bombylius discolor. The sequence goes on along the minus strand of OW584241.1, from coordinate 10,299,242 downwards.
TCGCTTTTTTTGTGCATGTACATAATATATACATTTTTCAGGACACATATGGTTTAATGGAAAAATCTCGTTTTTCACTTTTTTTTTCCCCAATTCTTTCATTATTTTTTCATATGCTAATTCAATTTTCATGTGTTGGGAAAATTTTTTTTTCATTTGACTGAATAATTTTTGAAAAGATTATTGAATGAAAATTGAAAAACAAAGCACATATTACACATGTATAGTTTAAAAATGAAATTCATGTGCGTGTATGAGTTTTGGTGTTTTTTTTTTAAATTTTTTCTTTTCTAAATTCCTTTGACTTTCATCAACAAAATATGTGGTTTTTAATTTAGGTGGGCTGTAAAACATTTCGCCTCATACGATATTCATATTTATGTCCGTTTATTGAATCTGTTATGTATGCACACATATCCCTCTTTTGAGTACTTTGAAAAATTATTAATTTTTCTTTTCAAAGTTATTTTATATTGTATTAAAAGAGTTTTTAAATAAATAAATATATGTCATGTTTGCGGAAAAAGTTCATTGAACTGGATTAGTTTTTATATGTCGTAATTACATATGTGTATATATGTATGTACATATTGCAAAATATTTATGTGTGACAGCAAGAATGTTATATTTATGGTGTATTGCAAATATTATGAACACTGCTGCTGCTGCTATGAAGAGAGTTATTTTTATTTATTTTTTATTTTTTATTTTTGCATCATTATTATAATTATTATATTTGTTATTTGGTATTCATGAAGTAGGAAATGTATTTTTAAATAATTTTTCAATTATTTAAACATTATTAGATTATTTTATACAGTAGGTTTTTGTTTGTTCAGTATAACATTCACTCATTCAGTTGTCATGCATAAATTTATTTTATTTTTTTTTTTATTTCAATTTTTATTTTTAAATAACATTGTGTAATTTGTAGATACAAATTGATAGTAAAAGTAGCTATTTTTTTGCAAATACATAAATTTTTTAATGATACAAAAGAACTACCTGAATTAAAAATTAGATTAATAAAAAATAAACCTTACAAAATTTATGATCGATAAGAAATAAATTTAATGTATAAAGAAAATTTTTTTAAACGGTTACAAATTGTAATTACATTGTAACCATTATGTTGTACAAAACATATTTAAAAAAAAATAAAATAAAATAATGTAAGTTGTACTTGAAAATATTAAACATACATATAGAATTTTTTATTATTATTTTTATTCGTGAAATAATCATGAAATAATTCAATTTCATGTTGAATTTCATTAAAATCAACCATTAAAATCATAAAATAATTTTCAAAAAGAAAAAAAAAAAAAACAGAGAAACATTGTAATAAAAAATGAAAAGATACAGTTTTTTTTTTATAGTTTTTACTGTTTTATTCATAAATATAAAATGTACATGTTGTATACTATATGTAATTAAATTGTCCTTAAAAGAAAAATGTTCGTCATATAATGATAATCAACGTATTCAAAAAGTAATTTATCACAAAAAAACTTATACATACTAAAAATGGTTTTTTATGTACATAGCTACATATTATGTATAGCAAACAAAAAAATTAAGTAAAATAAAATTTAATTTATATTTAATTTAAGTTAAACAATTAACAATTTATAAGAAATGAGAGTAAGTGAGTGTAATCATTAAATTTATGAATTTAATTATGTGACTACACTATATGAAGGACCTGATCACGTTATTTCACTGTCTAGATATTGTTTTAAAATACTAAATAAAAGTTTAACCCTTTATAACTTGATTTAATTTCAAGCTTAAATTCTTTTTTTTTTTCAATTCAAGTTCGTTTTTTTTTTTTTGTCGTTTAGGTTTTACAAGCCATGGTTATAGTCATGTATTTTATGACCTGTTGAATTATTAATGACCACCTTAAAAAATTATTACATATTTTTATTACAATATATATTTTTTAAAGCTGTTGCATTATGTATAATATTCTTATTTTGCCGAAAAGAAATTACATATGTCAATAAAATTTTATGATACAATTAAAATTTTTCGATTTTTCAACGTTAACGCCTTTATATTACAGGTAATATCAGATATATTTTTTATTTTAAGATGATTTTCCTTGGGGGTCATACATATATGTTTTATTTTTCTTGTCAGATGTATTTTATATATTCTGTACTCTTGTTTTTCCTTTACAAAAAAAAAAAAAAATGAGAAAAAAAAGTAACAAAGAATTTGCCAAGAGCAACAATAATGATTATTTTATTTAAAAAAAAAAAAAAAAGAAACATTTTCTGTTATTTTGTTGTATTTTTGGTCTCAGATGTGAACAGCTGATAGATATGAATTTTATAGATTGTAATAATAAATATTGTATACTTTTTGTTGTTGTTGTGTTAATTACTATAATCTAAAAAATTTTATCAAAATGTGTGTTACGAAATATATAATAGACACAATATATATTTAATAATTTTTATTTACGTCAGAAATGAAAGTTGTGAAATTTTGCGAAAAAAAAAACAAAAAATAAAGAAAAAATTAAACTAATTTTGAGTAATTTTTTTTTTTTTTGTATTTTTTAATTAAATAAAATTCAAAATAATATTTCATTCAATTAAAATTAATTTTTTTTTATAAACTTTTCTTTAGGTCAATGATCTTAAAGTTTATTGCTTATTGTATGTTCGGGTTATTGCCGGTTAAAATAAAAATATGAAGAAAAAATTATATGTATATAGAAGAAGAAAAAAAAACCAGTAAAGTTTGTCATTATTATTATTTGCAACCTAATTTTCATGTTTAAACAGTTGTTCAGTAAAATTTGAATTGAAAATAAGTATTATTTATTATTTCTTAATAAAATTTTAATGTAAATAATTGATTAATTATCATACATATTCCAAAACAAATAGGAAAAAAAAAACATATTCCAAAACAAATATTTAAAAAAAAAACAGACATTTAATTTATTTAATTATTTTTCCATTTGAAAAAAAAAAATACATAATAACAATAAATAAAGAAAGGAAAGGTTTTTCTCATTAAATCATTTTGTTTAATGTAAAAATTAATCACTCAATTGTGCTTTTCATAATTTATAAATTATCCTTTCGTATCTCAATTTGTTTTTTTTTTTTTTTTTTTTTTTTGTTTTATCTCTTTTTGTCAATCCTTTTAATACGTGTCATAGAATATTATGTTTGAAACGATTAAAACATAAAATAAAGAGAAAAATAAACGAGAACAGACACGTAAAGAAAGACAGGTAACATAAAGTATATTAATATGTACATATACATACATATGTATGTAATGTATATAAGCATGAATAATGTTACTAAAAGCTAAGCACAGCACCAATGATTTTTCGATGTTTTAATCAACAACAACAATAAAAAATAATAGAAGTTTTGTAATAATTTTGTATTAATTCTAGGAAAAAAAAAATCTATTAATTTTGAAAAAAACTTTAGAAAAATTCAACAAAAATTTCAAATAACTCGTAACAAGAATAAAAAAAAAATGAGAAAATTGAATATCTTTTTCGAACATTTCAAATATTTTTTCAGATTAAAAAAAAAAATTGTAAAGTAAAAAAATTATTTATAGACAACATGTTACCCCTATTTTATATAAAATTAAAATAAAATAAATATCCTTTTTTTAGTTTTCCATTTAGGATTTCTTTTCAATTTTAACACTCATTTATTTTATGTCATACATCGCTTTTCTTTCTTATAACGTGTTTACCTTATTTTAATATTAGGAGTAATTTATAATATAACTGAAATAATTAATTTCAATATTGCATACCATTAGGATGATTAAATATTCAGACATTTTATCCCTTGTATATGTTGTTATTGTTGTATTATTTTTCTTATCATAAACTTTTCATAAATTTAAGAATAAAAGAAAAAAAAAACAATGTTTTAACACAAAGCATTTCATTATCATTTTGAAGTTGTGTTTGTGGTGTGGTTATATATACACTTATCCATGTAGGTATTGTCAAATACAAATTTAGCGAATTGCATTAAATGACAAAAAAAATGAATAAAGCATAAAGAACTCTTTTTGTATGTACAATATTCTTACGAAAGATGAATTTAATATCATACATGGGTGTCATTATTTCGTCATTAGCTGGGTCATGGATTCTTTCGTAAGTCTGCAGCTGCAGGGTAACTAATCAAACATTATTAAATCATATTTTTTTCTTTATTATTAATTTTTTTTTTTTTTTTTTAATATTTTTAGTTTGTTTATTATTACTTTAACGCTAGTCATCATCTACATTTTAGCAGTCATATCTTCTTATATTCTCATAATGGCTTATTATCCTCGTCAAAATGAAAGTTTTCTGTTTTGTTATTTTATACATCAAACCAAAAAAAAAAAAAAAAATTCTTAATTTTCCATTGTATTAATAACATTTTTGTGTCCTGTATTTTGTATTTTAATATTACTTGCAACTTGTTGATGTTTTTTATTTTTATTTTTTCTTGTTTAAATTCTTTTGTTCTGACAGCACTTCTTTTTGTATTGTTTTGTATTTGTCATTAAATTTCATATTTCATGTTTCACGATTATTATTATTAATATTATTGTTGTCTTTGACAACAGAAAATTTCATTTTCTTCGTTAATCATGTCTGATTCTTTTTTTTTATACATTTTATTTTTTTCATTTGGTGTGTCGGAAAATAAAAAAATAAAATAAAATTTTCGATATACATATTTTACAAGATAATGTATGTACATCAACCTCTCTGTGTTTTACACATACATAAATAACACCTAACCACCCAAATCTACTAAATATTTCAATAAAGTACAAAAAAGAGACAAAGTCAGTTGGGATTAAATTAAATTCTAAATTTTTCTTATTTTACTTTCATTTTCATTTCTCTGATTCTTTTTTTATTTTTTATTTTTTTTTTCTTTTCTTAAAAATAACGTGCAACATTCATTTTTTATGCTGAGGTGCTTTTAAAGTGTGTTTTTTTTTACGATAATGCTAGCTAAATAAAGTTAAAATCAATCAAACATCAACAGTCTAGTAAATCATAAAATAAAATAAAAAATAATAAATAAATAAATTCACTTATATTTGTGCTTTCTAGCATAGTACATAAAATTTGTTTTACTTTGTACATTTTCTATGACTTTTTTTTTTTTTTTTTTGAAATACATTACAAAATAATGCAATTGATAAATTAAGTAAATTTATATTTGACGTGCTTACACGTTCAAAAAATGTTAACACTAATTTAAATTGGTTTTTCTATCAAATAAGAAGAGAAAAAAATATAAACAAATTTCGGTCGATGCACCTTGTATGTATTAAATACCTACACTCACACACCCTTTTTTATCACACAAAGGTTAAATCACAAAAGCTAACGACTATCCTTTAATTAAACTCATACATTTAGATGATTATACGCTTTTACGCTATCGTAAATTGATTTCAATTCATTATTTTGGTGTATTCACATTTTCAGTATTTATTAGCTGTATTGCGTTCTTTTTTTACATACATAATTATAATTTTCATGTGTCATCCTCATTATTAAAGGAGGCCAATCAGTTCTGGTAATTTCAATTTACGTGATTGTAGTTTTGTTAATTTTTTTATTTGTTATAGGAAATTAGAGGGTGGCTTATTTTATTAATAAATAATTTTTTTTTTCTTTCTGAATGGTATTAATTGAAACGTTTTAACGTTATCCTTAAAAAAGTTAAAAACTAATGATTAAAAGAAAAAAAAAACGTACTGTGTCAGAAAATGAATAATTTCTAAAAATAACTTACAGAAACCCAACTTTTTTTATTTTCATTATTAAAATTTGAAAACCTAGCATTATATTTTATTTTTATTTCCTCACACAAAGATACCTAATAATTTTTTGACTAAAATTACTTCCTTTTTTATATTTTTTCATAATAATTTTCCTGTAGTATGATGAAAGAATATCTATGTAGGTTTTTTTTTCGATTAGTTAAAATATTTCTATTTGATATGTACATTAGAACTACGAGAGAAAAAAAAGAAAAAGTTTAAAAAAAAAACACACAATTTTTACCTCATTTTTTAGTGAGTTATAGAGTCATGGACTCAAGTGAATTTTTTCTGCATTAAGTACATCCATCCTTTAGAGTATATTTTTACCCGTTTCCATAATTTTACTTCCTTTTTATCATCAGTTTCAATTTTTTTTTCTATATATTTTTCCATTTTTTACTTGTCATGTCGTTCATTTGGTGAATGAAAGTTGTATGTTTCCTGATATTTGTATAGCGTACGTTACATGAACGTAAATTTTCCTTCAAGCAAAAAAAAAAAATTAAAAAAATAAAAAAAAAAGTAAAAACTCTGTATTCATATTTTCATTTCAATGTCTTCTTTAACAGAACAGAACAAACTTTAGTACGATAATGTACATACATACATACATATATATAAAGTATCTCATCATCACAAACAACCGTAACCACAAAACAAAATACAGAGAGTACAATAAATGAACGTAAAACCCATATCATTCCATGCAACATACCCATCATTTTCATCCTTGCTCTACTCATCATGATCATCATCGTCATCAGTATTTCCTATTTCATCAACCCACCACCCATAAACCAGGCACAGTATACTTTATATGATACATATTTGTATGTACATACTATACTGAATGCACATAGTTATAGATACATACAATGTACTTGAAAATACTGTATAACTGACGTACCCTTGGCATAGGCCTTCATCTAGTGCCTTCAATGGCAAAAAAATCTGTATATTATAGAATATAGAGAAATTCTTATATTGTATAACAAACACATTACTACTTTTACACATACATATAATTTTTATATATATTTCTTGTATAGATACATTTTACATTAAAATATATAAAATGTCTGGCTCTTAGTATTCATATTCCTGATGCTCTTGGCTTTGACTTCCAATATTATTGTGTATCTGTATTTTATAAAGTATCTTTCGTGTTCGTGGTGTGTCTGGAAAAGCCGACATCATAGGGTCGATCGATATTCTTAAAGAGGAAATGTTGGGAAAATTTTATTGCTCATGCCAGAAATTATACTATTCTATAAATATGAATATAATGCATGTATAACGAATAAATGAAACTTATAGGGAAAAAAAATGCAAAAAAATAAATGGAATAAAGTACAAAAAAAAATGTGTATATGTAGAAAAAAACTATAAAATCCTCGTCTTCATTTCAAGTTGCATTCTTGGGATTTTGCATTCATTTTCTACTATTTTTTTCATTTTACTCGTAAAATGTTGGTTTTAATTTTGCTTTTTTGTTTTTTTTTTAAACTTTTGTTTTTTTTAATCCTCTAGTATATAATTACTTTTGTGGTATTTTGTGGATTTTATTTATTTCTTTTTTTTCTATTATAATAGTACTACTGATGAGCTTATTAGCGAGAAAAAACTTTAATTCATTTTCTTCTGAACTAAGGAGGTAGAATGTCATGCATGAATGGAATAGACAAAGAAAAAAACAATACGTCTGAATAATTATAATGAAATTGAAGATATTCCAGAAATTGTATATCATATATTCAAACTAGATAAACTGTAATTATTATTTGAATGATTCTATTCATTCATTCATTCAGAAAAAGAGATTGACTTATTCTAAAGGCTCCATAGAGAATATAATAATAATCGTCTCGGTTAATGTACTTCTATTTTCCTTGTAGAGATATGCGGTTTGTGAAAAATTTTCAAGTTTCATAAATTCATCAAACCTTTTTCCAAAGTTCAATTGCTGCATATACATGGTGCCATTATCAATAATTTTGTATGTGACAAGTTCAAAGTTGAAATAAGGAAATAAGCTTAAAAATATTCAACTTCATCTTTTAAGTATACGGCATTTACGTATATTCTCTTGTACTGTTAATCTAATGATGAAACTTTCTATCTTATTTTTAAATTTGATTTAACAAAATTTTATAAAATATAATTTTAACAGTGAACTTCTATAAAACTTTTCATTTCATAAACCGATAAAAAGTGTAAATTCAATTTTAAATTTCTGATTGACTTTTGATATTCGATTTAGTTTATAGGAAAAGTTTGATAATGCATTAAAAGTTTTTGAATACATATTTTTATTTTTTCTTGTTGTGTTGTAAATATGTATTAGTCTGTGTTCGATAATTGTCCTCGAAGTGTAAACTTTTCTCATTTTAATTTTTGTATTATTTAAAACCGTACAGATTAAAAAAGAATGTCCAATAATTTCATTTCAACCACAATTTTGTTGTTTTTTGAATAAAGCTATTGCTGTAATAGTGTACACATATGTAAATATGTACGTATATATCCTGGTTGCTCTGTCATAAAAGATTTCTTTAAGAAGTCAACAAACTTAACTAAAAAAAACTTATGAGATCTTTTAAAATACATATTTACTTGTCAAATCTTCGGGTTTTTTATGTATATTTTAATTTTTAGTACATGTGTAAAGACCAGAAACCGCAAGAAATGTACACAAAGAATATATTTAAATTTAAATTCTTAACAAAATATCAGTGAATTAACTTTACAATTTAAAGGAAACAAAAACGAAAGAAAAACAAAAGATACAAGAAAATTTTATTTGATATTGTTACAGGGCAATTTTGTGGTCATTTAAAGTCAAAGGTTAATGAACAAACAAACACCTTATTTGAACTTTTTATTTTGCGGTTAATAAAAGTTTGTTTTTGTTTTTCGATGTTTTCGAATGCAAGAATTTTAACAATTAACTGAAAAATTAAAGAAAATACTACGCAAATTAATTTTGAAAAAATAAAATGCTAAAATTTTTAAAGAATATTTTCCCAATAATGAAATGTAATTTGTTTTATATTTTCTTCTTGTAATCATTTTTATTGAAAAAGCACTTTTCGACATCCTGAATATCCTTCTTATCAATAAAATCAAGGACGAAACAAAAAAATATTTATATTTTATTAAACAACCAAAAAGGATGGGCAATATATTTCATTAGTTAGTTTTATGCTGACAGAACGTCTATAATTTTCATTTTCTTTGTTTTTACATACCCATACATTTTGCATTCTATGTATTTGTTTTCGAAAAATTCTTATAGGTAAGTGGCATTGTAAATAGTTCTTCAGTATGATGTTTATTTTTGTTTGTACACGAACGCAATATGTTTTATCATTTTTAAATAAACACGCGAACATAATAAATGAATTAAGTTATAAAAATTTCGATTATAATGTAAATTTGGTGGGTGGGTTGGTTGTCTTTAAGAAAAAAAAAAAAAACTAGTAGGAGAAAAAACTTTACAATCTAAAAGAAAAGTCAATCAAGATAAAAAATAATTTAAAAGGTGGTTAATAATTGACCTTTTCCTTAATTGCAAATCAAACACATCCACGACTTATCAAAATAAATTACCATTATTTGTTTGTTTATTTTTAAAAATTGTACATTAAATGGATGCAATAACGTGACTATTTAACGCATATTATTTGTCAAAAATTCTGACTTAAAACCGATTAATCCAGATGATGTTAAATTTCATTGTTTTTTTTTGTATTAAAAAAGAGAAATCAAAGTATGAGAACATCATGTAATTGCATTGTATTTTAGATGTGACTCGTCGTCATTAGTTTTATTAAACATCAGATATTATTTAGTAGTAATATAGATCGCGTGACATCACGACATAATTTTCTATTGTTATTTTGGTGTGTAACATGTATCCTTAAATTAAGATTTTCTATACATATATGTATGTATATGTAAGTATAACAATGCATTTTTATATTTTTACTATTTTGTGTACATGTTATTCAACAATTAAGGCTATGAAATTATATTTGTTGTTGAACACTCATTTAAAATAAAGTTCCATCACCCGTTTTGTCACATAAAAAAAAAAAAACATTGTAAGCTTTATCCTTACAAAATTTAAAAAAAAAAAAATAAATAAAAAATGGTGTGATAAATGATCGATCAGATTTTATAAAGTGCAATGGCAGTCAAATGTAAGACCGTGAGAATTTTTTTTTTAACACTCAATGTCAGAAAATTTTTTAATTATAATTCATTTGAAAATGTGCTATCATGAAATTCAAACTTGGCACCTCATACTTTTGTGTATGGAATGCCCATCCTTTGCTATATGTTTTTGTGTATATGAAATGTAATTAATCACACTATCATAGACATGGTTTGTTTGTTAGTCGTCATGTGAGATTTGAAAAAATGTACGTAATTTTAACGCCTTTATTTTACTTAGAAATGTGCATTTGATGAAGTAGATATAGTATATTTAATCTTTTTTTATTATTTTTTTTTTTTAGAGGACTTAAGAAAGATTTTATGTAATGGATTAGTAATGAAAACTATTTACAAAACATATGTTTCACACAACATTATTTTCATGCAACTGCCATAACGATAATGTTTAATTCACTTTTATTATGCTTAAATAAAGTTAAATCACTTTAATACTTGAATAAATTTAATTTGAAAGACAAGGAAAATAGAACATGTTATCGCCTTAACACATTCAATTGTGGACCTTCTTTTGAATCATAAAAGTTTGTCCTTCAGAAGGTTTTAATTATTATCTTCTTTTTTTTTTTTTTTTTTTTTTTCTTTTTGATAGTGAAGTAGAAAATGGTAAACTTTTGAATGCATGCACACATTATTATTTTTGTGAAATGTATAAGGAAACAAGAAGTGTCTTTCATTTTGAAATGCATTGTATCTAAAAGTATTGAATATTTTCAAAAAAAAAAAAATTTTTTTGATAAGGGTTTTGATATCCTGTCTGAACTTTAACATAGAAATTTCTAGTAGTAAATTTTTTTTTTTGAAATTTCTCAAGTTTATCTATTATTTAAATTTTAAAATATTTTTTTTTTAATGATTTAAATTCTTTGCAAAAAAAAAAAAAAAAAAAAAAAATCAGACAAAATAATTTATTCATTTTTATTTTCTTTTTGTTAAAAAAAAAAAAGGTTAATTTCTTATTTCAAACATTTAATTTGTGAAATTGAAAAGAACAACTCGACTGTTTCTTTTGCTACAATTTTCTTTCTTGATTGTTTTTAATTTTTTTTATTTTTCTAGAAGAAAAAAGTAAATTTTTTGAATTAAAAAAAAAAATGAAAAAAATATAAAGAATATCATTAAATAAAATGAACATTTTACAAAATGCGTTTAGTATTTATCTTTTTCTCATTTTCTCAATTTCTATTTCATTATATCATGATTATCCTCTATTCAGAATGCAAACCATGGAAGAAAAAAAAAGAAATCTGTGAATAATAAAAATTATTCTCACAAAATAATTACTTGAGAACATTGTAGAACGGAAACGTCTTCATCATCATTGAATTTTTCTTACTTTTTTCCCCATTTTATTTTTCCTTTTGAATTTTTTTTTTTTTCTGAATTTATACTTGGTTTGCTCTTTTTAAAAGCTTATTTTATCATCAGTTTTTTTTTTTAAATTTTTTGCATTAATTCATTTCAAGTATTTTCCTGCTGTGTGTTGGATAAACTTTTCATCTAACATTCACAGATTTATCATTTTTTTTTATCTATGGATACCCTTTACTTTTCATTTATCTATATATGTATGTATTCTTTTTTTTTTTTTTTTGTCGAAAAATTATTTGTACAACATATAAAGGGTTTGAGCATCAGTGGTTATAAGTTCTTTTTTCCTCCTCTTTTCAAAAAATAGAAAAAGCTGAAAAAAAAAGAACAACATTTATAAGTACACTTTGTATTATTTTTATTTTTATCCTTATTTTTTTTTTTTCTTTTTTACAATGATGTCTGAATTTTAATTAGGAAAAGAAACATTTAATTTCTTAAAGAAAAAGGCACTTTTCTGCCAGTTATTGTAAGAAATGTTTGGGTTGTGTTTATATACTTTGATGTTTGGGTAATATGGTGGTTCAGTTTGAAAGTTTTTCATTGAATCTGTAAATAGAAAGAAAGAAAAAAATATATATTTGTAGATCCTTTTTATAGGATCATTGCATTCTTTTTTATGCTCATTTAAAAGGTTTTAGTTTTGGTATTCAAATTTCAGAATGAAAAAAAATGAAATTAAAAAAAAAAAAGTAGAAAAGAAATTATATTTGGTTTTCAGAAATTGTTTTCTTTAATTTAATATTTGTCTGTCTTAAACATTAAATTGGTCGTGGCATTTGATTTTTAATAAAAATTTTAAAGATTAAAATGAAATTGTAATACTTTTTTTTTCGCTTCTTTTTTGTTATTTTTTTTTTTTTTAGATCTTAAAAATTTTGTAATAATTTTTCTTTTTGAACATTTTTTTTTAATCTTTCTTGGTTTTACAATAAACTTAAATATAAAAGAATCTAATAATTTTATCTTTATGTTATTCTTAATTCCCTCATTACAAATAGAAATCTAATTCATTTAAAACTCATCTGAATAATCTTAACAATAAGCTAAAAAGTAATTTTCATCAAAGTAAATGAACATTGAATCCTTACACCTGCTAAAATTCATTAACTTTTTCATACATACATACATACATACATGCATATACGATATCCTTTTTTAATTCTAATTTAAGCTATCAGACACATTCGTATTACACATATACATATGTACAACATATATTGAGTGTAAATAGTAGCTAAAAATCTATATAGAAATGTAACTCATACTTCACACACACAAAAAAAAAAAAAAAAAAAAAGTAAAAATATTGGCTTTCTTTATTTTTCCATGTCGGTACTCCGAAAGTAATCAACAGAAAATTTCACACCATTTAATTCTTATAATTTATAAAGAATTGTATATACGACAGATACTCTAGGGTGCTTTTCAAGATGACATCTTTATACATATAGAAACAAGTATCTATGTTTCAAAAGACGACAAAACATATCTAGCCAAGTGAGTCTTTTAATACTCTTGATGTGTGCTCTATAATTAAATGGAAAAAATCTCCTAAAATAAAATGAATAAATAAATACTGATACATAGAAAAGTGATTAAATATTAGAATGAAAAGAAAAAAAATAATGAAATAAAATCCTTTAGGAGAAAAAAGAAGATTATGTTGAAATTAAAATAAAATTGAAATTACCTTTTAATGATATGTTTTCGATGAAGTCATGAGTAGTAAAAGGATAAATTTTTTTTTTTTCTTGGTAGTGATTAAAGAAAATAGGTTACGATATTAGTGAGAGAAGCTTGAAAAAGATAGGAAGATTTCTAAGAAGTTTATTTTTAAAATTTATTATAATTATTATGATTCGTGTGTAACAGAGCACGTAAATATATTCTTATGCATGATAATATCGAAATTACTAGTAGAAATTAAGTAAGTAGAGTTAATTCAAAAAAAAAAAATTTTATTTTATTTATTTAATTTAAAAATAAAATTGTTATGCAGAAGGCTCGTTATTATATTAGTATATATTTCTATAATTTTTGTGAAGCAATATACATATGTATATATACAAGTAGATAGGTACTAAAATTAGGAAAAAAAAATAAAGTTTGCGTAAAAAAAAATTAAATATATTTGTAATATGAATTACGATACAATTTTATATTTCTATTTAAACTTTTTTTATCGTTATTTATTTACTGTAAAAGATGTTTTTTTTTTCTTGTTCATATTATTGAAAACCATTTATCAATATCATTTCAAATAATATTTATCTATCATTTTTCTTGACAATGAAATCGTTCATTAATAATCCCCATGAAGTAGAATTTTATGTTTGTAAAAAAGATTAAAAGCGGTTTTTCTCTTATCAAACACATCATATAACAATAATTATATATATAATGGTATCTGTATCTACATATTATGTATATATTAAAATAGATACAAATATACATGTAACTAAAAAAGTAAATTTGTTTAAAAAGCATAAACTAAAAACTTTTTAATCTCCAAGCCCTATTTTCTTTTTTGTTATCGGCGTCTTGTATTTAATTTTTTTTTTTTTTTAAATTTTTATTTTATTTTAATAAATTTGATGATAAAGAAAATTATCGGTATTATATTTATTTATTTTACTTATGTATGTACATATATGAAAAGTATGTATAAAGAAGATTGCACAAAAATAATGTTTGTTATTGTTATAAAAATGTTTAAAATAAAATTGAAAAAAGCAAAAAAAAAAAAAAATAGTAAAATATTGATTATTAATAAAGAAAAATAAAGGAAATAAGTCCAAGGCTTCTTTTTTATTTATTTAATTTTTTTTTTTTGCATTTGTGCTATGAAACACAAATATGTGTTTAGTATGTGTTGTGCACATAAAATGATTGAATGCAATTTAAAATGAAGTTCATTGAACTGTATATTATTTTATATGAACGATGTGCATACATGCACAAAATATAGTAGAGAATAGAATTTTTAAAACTATAAATACTTTTTTCTAAATATATTAAAATAAATTTTATTGTTATATACCTACTTTGTATGGTTGTTGTGTTATTTTTTCTTCTGTACTTTTCTGATTTGTTATCAGTGTTGCATACATAAGTACGTGAAAATATAAAATAAACACTTATAAGTTATTATAATTGAGTTATCTGTATCTATATATACATATATTTTAATAAACTGCAAATATATGTTTATATATGTACGTATGTACATAAATTTCTATCCATGGGGCATTGTATACAGTTGAAATTTGTTGAATTTCTACATAAACATTGTATATATGTACATATAATGAAAATATAATAGAATAAAAAAAAAAACACAAAAGTAACAGCGCATAATATAGCACATTTGTTATGATAACAAACTTTAAAATGTTTTTATTTTTTTATTATTTTGTTTTTTTTTTTTCTCAAGCAAACCATTTATGAAGCAAATATTGTAGTAGATACTAAAAAATTATTATTATTTTTTTTTTTTTTCATTTTTTATTTTTCAAATATGCAAAAATATTGTATATATACTTTCGCAACCAGAAAAAAAATGTATATAATATAAATATCTAGAAAAAAATAGATTATCATTGTTATAATATAGTTTTTTTTTTTTTCTTTTTTCATATTCATGTTACTCTCTGTTGTGTTGTATCGTTATCAGATTATATTATGAAATATTTTCTCTTTATATGGTACTTCAAAAAAAAAAAAAAAAAAAAAAGAAAGTACTGAAAAAGTAGAAAATAAAAGAAATTTTCTATTTAGAGAACAAAAAGTCGAGAAAAATTTATTTTGATTGTCATATAAAAAATAATGTTGCTGTTTTTTAAACGATTATGATAAAAATGAAAAGAAAAGAAAAATTTATTTTGCTACAAAATTAATAGAATTAGTAATAAATTCGATAAGATTCAACAGAATTTCTATTTTAAGATTTCCTATGATTTTTGCATATATACCTCTTTTTTTTTTTATATGTTTAGTGATTTCCTTAATCGATAAACTGAAAATGATGTTTCAGTGGGTGTGATAATTACATCCTATTTTAAGATAAAACATTTCAAAAACACAGTATCAAACTATAGATAATTCAAAGATATGTATAGTATATACTTGATGGTTTCTTTATTCTTTTTTTTTTCTCTCTTCATTTTTTTGATATGTGAAAACCACATATTATGAAGCAACAAACCGCAATAATAAGAATTTTCATAAGAAAAATGAAATGATATGGTGGTTTGACAATATTCAGGTTGATTTTCATTTTTATCTGAATCTTTATCATGTACAATGAGTATATAATAATATCACATAATCACCATCATCATCAACATTGACATCGACATCATCTCTGAAATGATTTTCATTTTCAAATTGCACATGTATTATGGTACTATATGTTATGTTACATGTATGTATGTTAGAAGCTTTGTAGATATTATTATTGAAATAAGAGTGCTTTAGCAAGCAATTCTTGCCACCCTTTTGTTATTATTGAAAGACTTCTATATGCGGTTATACATACATACATTCTTTTTCAAATACTTAAATATTCAGTTTGTCTTTCTATGCTGCTATTATTAAGGATTTGAAAAATTTTAAGCTTTTTTCTATTTATATTACCCATTTTGTTTTTTTTTCTTCTTCCTATTCATTCGATTGACTATACGAGAAAAAAAAAAGTGAATAAAATTGGTAAAAGTGCTTAAGTGAATTACCTTATAAAATCAATTTCACATATGAACCGCATAATCCGCGCGATATTTTGCTACGTAAGACATGGATTTAAATCGATATTTAGAAGAAGAAAAAGAGAAGGAATAAAAAAAACATCGTTTTTAGTATCAATTGAAAGATAATAATATTATTGGTAATAAAAAACCGTTATATGAGCAATAACCATGAAAATAATGTATGTGGTAAAGATATATACATTATCAAAATTTGTATAAGTAAATTTTTTATTCATTTATTCTATGAAAATCATTTTGTTGAATTAAATTTGACGACAAAAAACAACAACAAAAATTTGTTTAGAATATCCTTTTTTTTTTAGACTATACTTCACAGGATCATTTAATTTTTTTTTCCGTTAGAAAACTAGAAAATTAAATAATAAATTCATTAGTTGCAATTTTCATTTATTCTCTAATTCTCATGCTTCTCTTATTCTTACATTTATTTGTTTATTTTTTTTTTTTTTCATGTTATCCTTGTGGAATGATATATCCTAACATAACAAATAAAATTATGAGACGTAGTCAATTTTCTAACCAATGAAAAAAATACTTCCCAGCGGAGAAATGAATAAAGTGGTCAAAATAAATGACATGGTAAATAAAAAACAAAACAGAACTAAAACAAAACAACAACAAAAAGTAAAAACTTAAAAAAAAAGGAATAATTTTCCATAGAAAGATTGTTTTTTTAACATGAAAGAATTGAGTTAGATTCAAAAGATTTAAACTGAAAAAAGTGTAGTAGTGAAGAAAGAAAAAAAAAAAAGTAGCATTTTAACAGAAACGGGAGGAAAAAAAGGTGAAATTGTGGGTGGATGACAAATAAAAATTTGTGAAAAGGAATGAGATTATATAGAGTAAAATTTCTTTGATTTGAACTTAATCCTGAAGAAAACAAAGTAATTGTATCCTCCTTTGGGTAATTTCTTCCACTTAACTAAATCCCAGTGGCTTAAACCAGACATATGAGTAGTGTTGTACTTTTGGCTAAAGCTAAAATAAAATGTGTGTAATATAGTTTTAGTCTAAACATACATATGCTATAAGTCTCTGAACATCAATTGCTAAAAATAAAAAAAGAATAAAAATAAAAAATAAAATAAAATAACAGAAGTGAAAAATATTTCGAATTCGGACATGTACTACTGCTGTTGGTTTTTCCTTTTTTTTTTCTACTATACTACAGATGATGTCAGAAGTATAAAGTATTTTTGTTTTTTTTTTTCGTATGTTACCTCTTGAATTAATAGTATAATCTGGAGGAAAAAGAAATATAAATGTATGAGAAATGTATTTGAGGATTAGAGAGATGAAATAGTTAGTAAAACGAATTTAAGTGTATTAAAGCTTAAAAGGATAAATTGTTCTTTTTATGGACTGTAATTTTGAAGAATTAAAAAAGGATGATATATAAAATAAAATGAATGAATGATGTTAAGTTATTTACAGATGAAAAATAAATTCTTTTGTTGTAAGTGTTTGTACACTTTAACAATTTTAAATTTTTTTTAAGTAATTGATTAAATCGATAGATCGATAAAAATAGTTTCCTGTTAAATTCAAAGATAAACTGATCTCAAACTTTAGAAAGGACGAAATATAAAGAATATGGAAACATTTTTCGATCTTGAAGATTAAGAAAGGAATTTTATTTTACGTTCTAAATTTTTGAATTGTAAACAGCTTAATTCTATCACATCAATAAATTTCTATTTTTCGATAAAACTTTTAATTTTCTAATAACTGGATTTCAATAAAATCTCATATATATATATTTTTTTTTTTTATCTCGAAATTTATGATTTTCTCTTTAATATACAACAATCAATTTTTGCGTTCATTAACATAATTTACGCATAATTAATGATTTGACTTTATTTTTTCACATTCATGTTATAATAAATTTAATTCAATCAATAAAATATAGAACATAGACTTTCTATACATATTTTACACGCAAAATTATAAACTTAATATTGGAAATAAAAAAAATACATACGTAAAAAAACGATAAATTTAATGATACAAAATCACCAGAAGAAGAAGGAATATTACGTATATCGAGAGATAAGCTGATTTAGAATCTACCCAATTATTTTGAGGTAAATAAGCTCTCTAATTATATACTCAATTAAAATCATTTTGATTAGGCACTAATTGTGCAACCAATTTAAATTTGAATTTTCATCGAATTAATATCAAATTAATGAATACCAAAAATAGTAATGTAATTTCATGGGAATTGAGACATTATAATTGCAACAAAACGAATGTTATAAAATTATTATAGAAAAAAAACAAAAAGAAACACAAAACAGAAATTAATGAGAGCACTTTATAATTACAAAAAAGAATATACTTATGTATACATAATACCTGGATTTTTGTTGCTATATGTGTGTGGGATCTAGAAATATTTATATGTTTTTTTGAAGTTTGGCGCCAAACATTTGTGAATACCAATTTAAAATTATTTGTATTGTATCTAAAGATACATTTGTTATCTAGTATCTGTTTATATTGTTTGTAATATTATAAAAGATATAAACTTTCAATTTATCGTTTTTGTTATTCTTAAGGATTAGACGCGACATTTTGCTAGACATTTATTTTTCTTTTTTAAATAATATAGAAAAGGTCATTGGAATATGATCATACAATAAAAAGATAGATATATGTATTAAGTATATAAAAAATTGTAAAATAAAAAAACAAACAAATTAAGAAAAAGGTAAACATAAAAAAAAATAAATAAAGAAATCTAATCAAATTCATAAAATGAGTTTGAAATTGAAATTGCTTGCCTTGAGTACCATTTTACTTGTTTTACCTGTTTGTTTGTTTTTTTTTTTGGTTTTTAGTACTGAACGTGTACCTAATAAAAACCCTATGTCAAGAAATATGATGAAAGTAGTAGCGCGGTGGTAAGAGTGGGTGGTGGGTGTATTACAATGCCAATTTTGTGCTTTTATGGTAAAGTTTTATTACATCGCATTCAATTCATTCATTTAAAGAATATGATGAAGAAGAAGAAAAGTGCAAAAAAAAAAAAAAAAAAAAAAAAGAATTTCTTAATTAAATGCGCGAACAACAAATGTGTACACGTTCACATCTTGTGTATCCTATATAGAATTTTATGGATATATTGGATGATGGCTGTTGAGCTACTTCTGGGTGAATAGATTCGAATACTTAGCTCTAGATATCATATGGCCACATCTAGAAGAAATAAATTCAATGAAAGACATGAAGTAACATCATATCTCACATTCATCTTGTATCCGACTGTTCGTATTTTATGACGGTTATATACTTTCCTATATAGAATTTAAAAAAAAAATCCTTTTCTATTTAAGGTATCTTATTTTTATAATACTTGTTAATAAATGTACAAATTACATGTAATTCCATTTAAAACTATTGTTCTTCGTCATGCTTGAAAATTAGCTTGATATTCAGTGACTATACACAAATACCTAGTGCTGATAATATCGCATTTTATATCATTGTCTTATAAGAACAACAAATAAAATTTCGATTCATAAATTGTTCATTTTTAAATATGTATGTATTTATAATTTTTTTTTCTTTTTTTGTAAAACAAAATGTAACAGTCAGAATCCAGGAGCAGCAAAAATGTTATTCACTCTTTTTCTTTATTTTGTTTATTTTTTATTTATTTATTTTTTTTTATAAAGCATAAAATCAACAGATTCATTCATTTCATGTTTATAATTTTGCAACATCTTGTAATCACTAAACAAGAATCACAAATACAATATACTACTTTTTTTGTTTTTTGTTTTTTTTGGAGCAAAAATAATTTTTAAATTAACATCATCTTAAAACAGAATTTCTTAAGTATTTTTTAAGTAGACTACATGGCATGAATACAAAAAACAAGAAATTTTAAGATTTCTACTTTTATAAAAGGTGAAAAAGAAAAAGGATTAAAAACATAATACATATGACTTGAACAATATCAATGAGAAAAAAAAAAAAATAACAAACAGTATCAGCATTTCAAATCTTCACGTTCATTTTCATTAATAAAATACATAGTACCTACATATATACAATTTCTGTTTTGTTTAAAAATCCTGTACTTCTGTTGGTGCTGACAAGGAAAATTGAAATTGTCCGATGTGTTTTGTATTTTTTCTTCATTTTGTTTATTGTGATTTACATACGATATACAAGTTGTTAGTACATCAAAATTTAACTTGTCGTTCAACATTGCTTCTTCTTTTCAAAATGATCAAGATATGCAAATGATGAAAAAAAAAAAAAAAAAAAATACAAAATACAAGAAATATAACCAAGGTGCAACAACAAGGGGATGATGAAATGACACGAATTGACGAAGAACAAGAAGGTGTTGTTCATATTGTTAAAATAAACTTTTAAGAAATTAGTTCTTCATTGGAAACAAGACCAGAATACAAACTACTTGTATTATTTTATATTATTTCGCTTGTATAACAAAACCGAATGGCATTAATCATTTTTTTATATTTGCAAAAAAAAAAAAATAATAATAATAATAATTCTGCAAAATTCCTTATTCTGGTACTGTCAAGTACTCAATCTTATTACGGTAGCTTATTTCATCATTTTTCAGACAAATTTCTGTTTTTTTTTATTTATTTTTTATTTTATTTTTTATTTTATTTTTTGAAAGAAAATTCTAATTCATTTTTATGTGTTTTTGCTGACTGATGTGATCAGATTAAGGGGGTGGCATTTGATGAAAAATAAATAGAAAAGGGTTAAAATGCATTTTAACGATAACAACATAATAGTACACAAGTACAAACACGTAAAGTATTTTAAGACAACAAATTTCATTTCGATAATATTTCAGAAGAAAAAATAAGGTATTTCAAGTGGCACGTGACAAGTGTAAAATATTTTCATTTTAAATGATTGGTGATGATTGACGTAATTTGTATCTAGCAGAAGCTGTACTGAATTTTTGTAGATGAAATTTTTGATGAATGGCATTTTATATACTCGAACATAAAATACAAAAGTCGTTGTACAATTTTCTGTAGTGGAACAAAATAAATTAAGCAATTTTTCTACTAATAAAGTAAATATTATTTTATTTATTTTATTTTTGAGAATTATTTGCAAAAAAAAAAAAAAAAAAGATATTAAAAATGTCTGTCTCACAAAACGTATAATCCTTATTAATTCTTCATCATTAATAATCGACCACCACACCAACATCGTCATCATCACCCATTTACTTACATCGACCGACACAAATTTAATTTCTGCTGCATTTAACCATCTATAAATCAGATTTTCTTTTATTTTTTTTTTATCTTTCAAAAAGAATTCATCTTCTTAATTTCTTTTTAACTTTAATGTTTTTTTTTTTTTCAATATAAAATAAAATGAAGCTGTTGTTTTTTTTTTCTTCTTTTTTTTAATATGATAACAGTAAATTTTTCTTATTTTATCTCTTCAAATGATAATTTTCATCAATAATCACGCTATCACAGTTGACTTATTCCTTCTTGATTCTTTTATTTATTTTTCGTAGTTTTCTTCATAAATTTTCATGCTCTTTCAACTATTTGAAAAGCGAGTCTTCATGTAATTGTTCACCAAACTCCACTTAACATATCACTTAAAAAGTCATCTGCCTTTAATGTGACATAGCTCATACAAAAACAAATAATACGTAAGAAAAGAAAAAAAAAAAAGAAAAAATAAAAAAACATGATAGAACCATTATTCTTTAAAAAAAAAAACCTTCACAGAATAGCATATAACTCTAGCTACACAGAACCACTAGAATAAGATTATTTTTCATTTCGCTGTACGATGTCCTTATAGTCTTATATATTTTTTTCACTTTAACTTACATTTTCTTTTTAAATGTTTATTTTCACTAGTTGCTGTGAAATGAAAAGAAAATCTTAAATATTATCATTTCACTTTAATTTCTCTCCCATTCCTATAAAATCTCCTATGATTTTCTTATTCTTATACTAAACTATTTACAAGAATCCTTTAGTTTTAGATCATGAAAATTCATTCATTTTTTTCTTTTTTAATTTCTCTTTATTTTTTTTTTTATACTTTTCTGTGTAGTTGCTGTTAAATCATTGGAAAAGATTATTATTACGTTTAGTCCTTACGAAAATGTAAAATAAGACATCGAAGGCAAAAAATTTATTTATGAGAGAAAAAAAAAATAGCTTAAAATAAAGTAAATGAATATTTATCGTTATTTTCATGAGCTGAGAATACTCGTATATCGTATTAAAATGAGAATGAATAAAGAATTATGTATTGTGTATAAAATAACAAGGATATGAAAATTGTTAAAGAAAGCGTATCTCTCATCGATGTTATAATGTAGTTTTTCTGAAAATGAAGGGTGACTATAAATCGAATATCTTGAAGGATCGGAAACTACGATAGAATAATATCAATTCAATCCACTCAAGTGTAATGAATTTTGTTAAATAGAATTGAATTTTATACTGTGTTATAGCTGTTTTTTGTTGTTGTTGTTTATATTTCCTCATCTCTCATGAATCCTTATTGTTTTAAATACATACATAGTAAAGATAAAATAATGGTATAAGGCACATTATGTGCACTAATACATTTGTGAAGATTTAATCGCATTTTAAAAAAAATATACGAATCCTGTTTTTTATATCACGAAAGACAAGAGTTTTCCAAGTTAAACACATAAAAATAAATAAGTACGATAAAGAATTGCAAAAAATAAAAAAAATAAAAAATAAAAAATAAAAAGATTACTGAGGTGTGTACTGAATACAATTAAATACGTCTGAGGATTAATATATCCTATATAAAATATTACTTGCTGACGTAAACAAAACAATTGAAGATTTTGAAAAAGGATTTTCAATTTATTGTTGAATGATTTTCCAATTGTAAACAAATTTCTTAAAGACTAAAATCACATTATAAATTATGGTTAAGTGAATGTGTAAGGTGTTGAGAACATTTCTTTTTGATTTTAAATTATACATACGTACATAACTTCATTGTTGAATGAAAAAAAAATTTTTTTTTTTTTGTATTATATTTTTCTCAGACGAAAAAAAAAAAAGCCAAACGCATAAATCACTTACACAAAATACAATGACTTTTAAACTTTTGTATATTACTTTGACAGTTAAATATAAAATTTAAGAAAACTGTTTAGCTTAAAATTGAACATTTACGATTCTCCAAGGACAATAATGTCGTATTACTGTATGTACATATTCAATAAAGAATACAAAAAAAAAAAAAAAAAATACATTTTTAGTATTGTGTGTAGTAGCTTCTTGAAGAAACAAAATACATACTTATTTTTTTTCCGTAAGATAAATGTGTGTTAAATTTAAAACTTATCTAATGCATTTTCCATGAATACATATCGTAAATTATTTAATTTTTTCTCTAACAATATTCAGTGTTCTCGTTTTTGTTTTTTTATTTCATTTCAACTTTTTTTTTTTATACTTTCTCCAAAATTGCAAGAACAAGAAAAAAAAATAATTGTCTTTTCTTTCATTGTGTAATACATTCAAACAAACATTTTATATAAGTATATAGAAAAATTTAATCTTAAAACAGCAAAACATTTCATTTTAAAAAGGAAATAAGCTTCAAAACAATCTTGAACATCTGTAACAATGAATAAAAAGGCAGATTGTGAGAAATTTTCTTTATCATGTTTTATTATTTTTTTTCTTGGTTTTGTTTTACTTTATTTTGTTTTCTTACTTTTTTTTTTTTGTGTGTGTATAAAATGAAATGAATCCCATCTGGAATGAAATCCAACAAGCCATCATATTACAAATAAAATGAAAATAAAATTTTTAAAAATGAAAATAAAAGTGAGAAGAAAAAAAAAACGAAATCTTTATGCAGAATGAACTTTTCTATAAAATACTAGAGAATTGTTAGTGCAAAAAAAAAAAAAAAAAAAATGGGGGTGACAAGGCGAAAAATGATAAACAGAAAAAACAAAGAATTAGAAGTTAGAGAAATTTTGTGTCATTTCTTACAGAAAATGAATAAGACAACAAAACAACAACAAACAACAAATCTCATGTCATTTGCACTTAATTTAAATTCGAGACACAATCATGCAAAGGCTTTAAGATTTTATGCTTTGTACATGTTCTGGTTGAGCTTGTTTTTGGGAGTTTGGTTTGCTGTGCTACTGATGAATATGATGATGATTATAATGATGATGAACAATGATGATGAACAGTGATAGTAGGGGGTTTAGTTTTGGTTCGTTGATTTGTTGTACTTCTTTTAGTTGTAGTATTAAAATGACACTTTACTATACACATATGTATATCGTACTATTTTATATAAGAATATCTATTTTGCATTAAAATACTAAAAATTTTAATAGAGAGACAGAAAAAAAAAAGAAATAAAAGTTTTTATGAAAGTCCTTAAACTTATAATAACTAAATAACGAATTTGTTGTTGTTCTTTAAGGCGTAAAAGGAAGAAATTTATGTTTTTTAAATGAAATTTAATTATTCAACATAACGAAAGAAAATATTTAAAAAAAGGAATATAATATTAAACTTTTTTTTTTTTTTTTGTAAAAGTACAAGGTCTTTTGAAGTATTGGTGTTCACTTGCTATTGTTTTAACAAAATTTAAAAACCTTAAGATTTTAAAATAGCAATAACCCATAATACGATTAAGTTTTAAATTCTAACTTTATAATAAACCAGCGATATCGTAATAAATTCATAGTTATCATCCCGTTCCTTTAAAAAATTTTTATTTTATTTTATTTTTTATTTTTTTTATTTTGTATATGTATTTAAAGCTTTTATATTACAACGTTGCTCATCCGTGATACACAAGATAAAAAACTGATATCTTTTCTTCAATATTGTATATAGAAATAAAAACTTGCTTACGTACTCAGTACAATAATATACAATCTAAGTATAAATTCAAGGCAAAAACGAAAAAAAAAAAAAAAACATGAAAGTTATCAGTCTCGCATGAAATCGATTTTATTGCTTCTCATACATCAAATTTTTAGCTTTATATATTTTTTTTTCTTTTCTGAATTGGTATGTATAATAGTCACAAAAATGCACATGAGACCCTTAACTGAACTCACATAAAAGCAATTGAAGCAGTGATAAGCAAAAAAAGAAAAGAAAAAAAAAAAGAAGAAAAAGAATAAGTTTCCATTACAAAACGAAAATTCATACTAAACAGTAAGTTAAAGAAATTTCGTTTTAACTTTCATAATAACATTACATGCATATGATGTCCTTATTGCAAGATTATTTTGTTGTTATACATATTTTTTTTTTTTTTTTGGAAATTTACCAAAAAAAAAAGTTTACTCATGAGATTAAAATTTCTTTTTCTTTTTAAAGTTGAGATTTAAAGTTTTTTTCTTCCTTTTTTATTTTTTATTTTTTTTTTTTCTGTTATGATTGTGCAACAAAGATCGTTATTCATTTTTAATTCATTTCACGTAATTTATATTATGCA
This sequence comes from Bombylius discolor, assembly GCA_939192795.1. Lineage (NCBI taxonomy): Eukaryota > Metazoa > Arthropoda > Insecta > Diptera > Bombyliidae > Bombylius > Bombylius discolor. Next base: position 10,273,518 of record OW584241.1, on the reverse strand, counting down.
CTTGAGATATGTTTTGAAATTTTATTCAAAAGAAATCTTTTTTTTTTTTGTTAGATGTTTTCTCTAAAGTGTTTGCACTTAAATGAAACTTTTAAATAGAAAAAAAAAATTATTGCATTCTTTATTCATTACTTGAAAATTAAATAGAAAACAGTAAATGGTACAACAGCCATTTTTAAATAATATCCAAGAACTTCATCATTTTTGCGCTACTGCTGCTACAAAAATTCAAACTTATTTTAATTGATAAAAAAATAAAAAGAAGCTAGAAAACTTTGAAAAGCAAAAAAGGTCGAGAAAGTTTCATAAGTACATATAACGAAATGGAAAAATTTTAATTTTCAATTACAAATAAGGACGAATAAAGTATTTTATTTTCCATAAAGATATGCAATTGGAAAGTATTTTTGATAATCTGATTAGAGTTCTTGTTCGCAACCATTTAAAATTTTTTTTTTAAAAAATACAAAAATGAGAGAAAATTTTTCACGATTAATTAAACCAAGTTACACGAATCTTCAAAAAGAATTTCTTTAATTTATCTTAAAATTAATTGATAAAATTTCACCTCGAACACTTTTTAAAAAATTAAATTTTAAAAAAAATAAATAAAACGTAATCTTGTTGCATAATCGATTAAAAAACTTAAAATACACACCAAACCAGTCCAGACGTAATACTCCACGCACATCTCCTTTGTATTAAAAAAAAAAAAAATTAAAAACAAGGAGAAGAAATTTCAATTAAAATAAAGATTAAAATCATGAACTGACTCTGTGTATCTGAAATGACTCAAGTGGCATATAAAAAATGATAAACTATCATAATATGTATTCATTTTAAAAATTTTCACTAAAATATAAAATAATAAGTAATAAAGAAAACGTAACAAAACCAAAAGAAAAAAAAACCTGGAATATTACAGTTTTACAATACATACATACATATGTACATATATTTTTTTTTTATAACTGCAATGTAATATATAAGGCGTGTGGACTATGACATTTATTATCGCACATTATACACATTGGAATATGATTTAATTTTTTTTTTTTTTTTTGTACTTCCAAAATATATAACACGTCCCGACCAGTTAACGGCTCATTTTTATGTTTTACGAATGTGAAAATAAAGTTTATAGTATCAATGGCTTTTTATGATAACCACCCACCCATCTATCTACCCGTTGTTTTATTTTTAATTTTTTTTAAATTTTCATTTTATTCATATTTTATTTGATATTCGTTGTGTTTTTGCCATTCCTTTGACAGAAACAATTTAAGTTTATGATCGAAACGGGACGAACTTTTTAACTACGAAAAATCGGTCTGATACTAAAGATGACTATGAAAGTACATAATATGCACAGTTATTTCGACCTCGATTCTTCCCACACTTAACATTTTTATGTAGTTGATTGGTTCTTAGTCCTTGAATAAGAAAATTTTCATTTAATATGTTTGTAAATGAGTTTTTGGTTCATACATTAATATTTTTTTTCTTCCTTTTTTGGCATTAGGTTCTCTAGGGAGAATTTTCCTCTGTTCCTTTTTTTTTTCTCTGAAATTATTTAAAAAAGAATTAGTTTTTGGCACATTGTTTTAATGTTTATCACTGTTCTTTCTTTAAAGTATGTATTATGCATTACATGTTTGAAATTTTACAAACAAATAAAAGCTAAAGATAATAATATCCTTGAATCCTTAAAATGCATTTTATATGCATGCATATCCAAAGTTTATAATCAAAAATTATAGACAAATTTTATTTCTACCATGTGGTGGAATGAACAATACTATATGGAAAATATGGTGCATGATAAGTGAGGTATTAGTAATAGTTATTACTTGGTCGTCATTTTTATTTTTTATTTTATTGTAATTTTTTTTTATTATTTTTTTTTTAGAAAACGTCGCTTACATTCATGCGAAAAGAAATGACGATTTAACTGTTTTGAAACCGCAAAAAGGTAGAAACGTTCAGTAGTTACAAGAATGTAATATAACGTATGTCGGTAAACATAAAACTTATTTATGATTTTTGTGGCTGCAGAATATGAAATGCGGCTAGGGATATAACATTTTAAAGAATTTGTGTGGATTCTTTTCTCACTTGAACAACAATTCTTTATATGAAATAAAAAGGACAAAAACGACAAAAAAAAATGAATAAAAAAAGCATTAAAAAAAGGAAATTAAAGAAAAATGAAATAAAATAAAATGAATTATATGAAAGTGAATTTCATTTTGAAAATTTCTTTTGTTAAAAAAGAAAGAGAAAATTTGTGTTGTTTTTTTTTCTATTTTATTCTTTTGGTGTATTTTAAGGATTTATTATTAAATGAAATTGCATTTTGGTATAGCATTACATATATAATATAAATTGTGGTATAAGCAAAAATTTCAAAAGAATGTGCTTATTTTATATAAGAATTCTTCTATGTAATTTAAGTACAAAAAAAATAAAGTTCTTTATAAAACGAAAATACATTATTTCATTTTGTGATATATGTGAATGAAATGGTCTGGTACACGACATACAGAAAGAAAGAAAAAAAATTTATTAAATTTAAGATATGAAATAGTTTTGTTCCTTATGTTTATTGTTTACGTGTATTATTTTTATAAATGATGAGAAAGGTACAACCAACAACCATTCATTTGTATAGAGTGTTCTTGTATAAAAATTATTACAAAGTTAATAATTTCTGTTTTTTTTTTTATTTTATTTTAATTTTCAAATTATTAGAATTTTTCCTGTGGTTTTCCATTAAATATATTGTATTACTTTTCATATCTTAAGCGAATGAACTTTTACTGAAATGAAAAAAAAATTATTCAAGGTAAACAATAAACAAGGTTATATTTTTATTATTATTTTTTTAGTTATCCTTTGAAAGGATTTTTATCGTAAATTGCATTTTTATTAAAGTTTTTATTCACTTTATGTCTTCTAAAATTTAATAAAATTCTCTACAAACTACATACATATATGAAATTTTTTTTATCCCTTTTGCATTTAAAATTTGTTTCTGATTTTATTATATTATTTATTTTTCGTCAATTTTCTGTTATAAAAATTTCATATTTATCATTGATAGGAAAAAATTGAGTTTTGTTTTTCAATTTTTCAGCTGATGCCAAAAAAGAAAAATAATAATAATAATAATAATGAGAAATCACCTCACCATCATATCCTTAGCCAATTACTCTTTCTGTTACACAGGATGTGTTGCTGTTGTTTACAGAAAGAAAAAAAAATTTAGTTTTTCGCTGAGTCAAAAACAAAAGTGGATACCTCGATACGAAAATAATATTAAAGGATATCAGATCAAAAATAACACAAAATGTTAAAAGAGTGAGATTTCCCTAGACAATATCATCGTTGAAAATCAGATTTAGGTTTGTTTTTGTTTTTTTTTTTGTTTTTTTTTTTTTTTTAAATAAAAAATATCGAAAATACTGTATAAACATGACGCAATGAATATGCTAGGATATAGTGACAGAATAATGGAATGTATGTAAATATACTGGATGTGAGTGGATGTCAGTGATATGGAGTGTATGTTTTTGAATACTCTTTTACAATGTTTCTTAATATCAATGTTATTGTTGTTTTGTTGATCTCTTATAGTTTTTTAGCACAAATAAAAATAAAAAAACATAGCGAATATAAAACACACATATCATGAAAAACATCTTAGAATTGGGAATTGGGAATATTAAGAATGAAAATGATGAAAAAATATGTATCATGTTATTGACGTCGTAACAGCTAAACAAAAAAAATATATATAAATGATAGAAATTGTTCTAAAGATACATCAACAAACATTCTCTTTAATTTTTATATCTTTTTTTACTTGTATTTTTGGAAAAAATAAAATGTTATTGTTTGTGAATATAAATACTAAATAGAAAGGTGTAAGTATGTAGTTATAAATATGAGTGTTCTAAGAGTCATCAATTTTCCTTACTTTTAACTATGAATAAAACAATATGTCAGTGCCAATGTTTCATCAGAAAAAATTTTATTTTTTTTTTATTTTTGTTGTTTGAATACATTCCAAATAAATTCACAGGATGATTGAACTTGAACTTCTTAAAGGTTATTCGTTAAAAATTTCTATTCCTTATCTGTAACTTCGTTTTTTTTTTTTTTTTTTTCTAGAAAAAGATATTAATAACTGAAATAAAATTTTGTTTTGTGTGTATGTGTATGTTTTTTTCTTTTTCTTATGAAAGTTTTTCGTTCCTTTTTTTTTTTCGTTTTAAGTTTTTTATACGATTATCGAATAAAAATTTTTTAAAAGTTTGAATAACATTAACGATGTTTTTCAAAATCATTTCAAATTAAAAAATGAAAATAAAAACATAGACCAGTATTCTTTTAAAATTATCCTGGAAGAAATAAATTTATGCAACGATAGATTTTCAAGTCAAATTTATGAAGCAATTGAATTTAAATTTTTATTTAAAAAAAAAATATATATATATATAAAAATAAAAATAGTAAACGAATAATAAATCTGTTTTCAAAGTTTTTATTTCTTCTTTTTGTTTTTGATAGAAATAAAGTTTGTTATATAATAAAAAATGAAAAAGTTTTTTTTTTCTTTCATTTCAAATTATAAAAAAATTTTTTTTTATGTTTATGATACTTAAAATTGAAAAATTTAAATGAAAAATACAGGATAAAGTTTTCATAAAAATTATGATGATGGATAATAAATTTTATGAATATAATGAGAATTAAGTCATCATCCTTCTTTTTTTTTATTCAATTTTGTTTTTAATTTTTTTTGAAGGATTACAAAAAAAAAGAAACACTCACATCCTTATCTATTAATATATAAATTTATTCATTTTATTTTTCATCAATGTTCGTGTCAATATTTTTTCAATTATCCATCTAGCTTACAAAAAAAAAAAAAAAAGTATAAAGAAAAATAAGAATAAAAAGGACAATGTATACCTTGAAAATTTCACTAAATTTAGATCTTATTTTAAATAATTCATTGGTCAATTTATAGTTGTCCAAACGATGTTCTGAAATATCAATTTCATGTGTTATGCACAGACCGTATATATTCAATAAAAAATGAAAGGATATATACATATGCATGCTTATGTTCATAAAAGTAAGAACATAACATATCAACAACCCATATGTGTTTTTATGTTGTTGATGTTGGTCGCATTATTAAAGGACATCAGCAACAGTACCAATATTGCAGCATCTATATCCTTTTTTGTTTTTTTGTTCAAAGAAGCATAAAGTGGAAGTAGTTATCCTTACTTTCATTTTTTCCTTTTTTTTTTCTTTATATAACGTTTTTTTTTTTATTTTGTATTTGTTTTTTATTTCATCTCATCCAGACTTAGGATTTTATTTTTACGGTATATAATACCTGGTCTTTTTTACGTATACACATATTATTTCTGTTTATTTTTTATTACTTTTTTCTTTAGAAATATTATATATTTCATGGTATTACGTACTTAAATTTGGGATGATGTCATTTTCATTTTGTTCGTTAGGATGATATCGTACACTCAGAAAAATTAACGTTATTATTTCAATGAAAATGTAGTATTGATTCAAAGACCTCAAATTTTTACTCAAAGCAAAGAATTTTTCTTTAGATTTAAGTAATATTACTTGAAATGAAAAAAATTTCCTTAAATCAATAGAATAAATATATCAAAAATCAAAGACGTTATAATTGTATTGAGTACTTAATTTTCATAAAAATAAAAATACATTATACTTGCCAGAAGGACTTGATAATGAAATGAGTATTTAAATCAAAGAAACTATTATTTCAAACAGATAAACTGTTGTCTTATTTTAATGTTATCTTCCTATAAATATAATGAAATTGATTCTATGTAAATGATTATAAACAGAAAATAATGTGTATTTGTGTCAAGTAAAATTTTACCAAGTTTTCATTGCAACAACGTAATTTGGAATTAGACGAACAAAATATTTCTTTGTTTCTAATTACATTGAATCAATGTAAGCGGTTGTAGGCAGAAAGCAATATATTTTTACTGTAAGTAAAATACCATCAAATTTTCATAGCAGCAATGTCATTTGGAATTATGCGAAGAAAACATTTCTTTGTTTTTACGACGCAGTTACTTGTTTAGTTGATATATCAGTTTTAAAATTCTTTGTTCATTTATTCAGAATCTGTTGTAGTGATAATAGCTCGTCAGAGTCTGTCAAATTATAATACATATTATAAAATGTGTTTTGAAATAAATAAAAATGGAAAGTGTAAGTGATACTTCTTTAAACAATTTAATAAGTGAAGTTTTGAATGATGAAAATATTGATATTACAAATGCATTAGAATATAATACAACAAATATATCAGTGAGTGAAAATATAAATCAAAACAATATAAGTATAATTGTGTCGGACGCATTTTTGGAATTATTAAGGAATCTCAAGGGTGAAATTTTTTATAAACTCTTATTAGGTTTGACAAATTAAGTTTTATTGTAATAACATACATATGTTAGTGAATAATAAATTTTTCTAGAACACGGATTTGACTGCGAAAGCTTAAAGTATATTACAAGTGCCCATTTAAGCGAAATTTGCCCAAAAGCTTTATACGGACCAAGAGTGATTTTTGAATACAATCTTCGTGCTTGGCAAAAACAATCGGTATACTAAATTCAACTTTTTTAAAACGATAACTAAGTTAGATTGTATGTTTTAATTTAATTTTATGTAGGGAATTGTTACGACGCAGACTATTTCATCTCCCTCTTTATCTCCTACATTGTCCTGCAGTTCAAGTTTTGAAAATTTTTGCGACGAAGCTGATGATAAAGTACTTTTAATTTAATTAAATTGCAACAGTGAAAATTATTTATTAAAACTTTATTAGATTTCTGCAAAAAATATACTAGATGACTTGAATAAAACTGTAAAAGGAAAATATGTAATAGAATTTTACAAAAAAGGGAATTTAAATGAGAAATACAGACGAATATTAGGAGAAGTAATAATTGAAACTATAATTGATAAGAAAATTCAAGCAAACCCAAAATTTTTTAAAAAGATTTCTGAGGAAATTGTGAAAATATTCCCAACTGAAGTCGAGGTATGTAGTTTAAAAACTATAATCGAATTACTATTTTTTCTAATAAGCTCACAGTATTGTATATATACATATGTACATATATTTCACGATATAGGAAACTTATTATTTAAAGATACCAAAACGTCGTCCTGCAGGTATCTTATACGCCAAATATCACAACGTCTTGTCAAAATTAAAATCTGAAGGATTAGCTGAAAAACAATCAAAACCAATGAATCAACCTTCGACCAGTCGATGTTGTAAACAGCTGGAAGAAGCCTATGAAATACCAGGTAATTTGAACAAATTATTTTTAATAATTAAAAAATTAAAAAAAAAACCATTTTATAAGATGCATCGAATGAAACTAATAAAACATGGCTAAAATATAATATAGAACCTATTGAGGCTGTTATAGAAAAATGGAAGGCAACGACAAAATATCGTTTGACTTCTATACAAAAACATGAAACTATTACCGAAACGTTGGAAGAATGGCCAATTTATAAACAATCTTTTGGATATCAATTGGTAAAATTTACTTAAAAATTGATTTTAAAAATTTTCTAAATTCTTTATTTTTTAAAGATAGAAAGAGATTTCATGTATATGTTCCCAGAAAAAGAACATAAACTTTATGAAAATTGGAAAAATTTCTGCACACGTGTACTACCACTGATGAAAAATAAAATTAAAGATGATTACAGCAAATCATTATTAGAAAAATATAATAATGAAGAAAGTTGTTCAGGTAATTGTCAAGATTATTATGTTTTTAGTAAAATATTGAAGTTTTTTTTTATAAATTTTATATTTCAGATACAAATAATTTAATTATATTGATGCTGTTATCATCGTTAATCGTCCCAACTTCAAGAATTTCAACTGGAAATGCAAAATCTAGAAAATTAAAAAAAACATCAATCAGTGATTGCAGAAATAGTTTTATATTACACGTAAGAATTTTAAGTGATTTGTATGTAAAAATAAAAAATTTAATTGATTTTAGTTTTGAAAATAATACCACAGTACAACCAATAATATGCATTGTTGGGCAGGATATTTTAAATATTACAGAATTTTATGTTTATTACTTTAACACTTATTACAAATTACAAAATATTATGAAATGTATTGATATCTGCTTCAAGATATTTCACGTTTTTAATTTAAAATATCCTGCCGAGTGCAAATTAGTGTGGAATCTAATTCAGAAAGATATATATGAAATTCATACACAACACGACGAGAAAAATTCAACATTATTAACACTTTTAGCTGATTTGAAAAAATAATATTTTTGAATTTTGTCATGAATTAAATATACATACATAAATACTTTGTTAAACATTAAATTTAAAAACTGGAATTTAAAAAAAAGCCACCAGACAAACAAAACGAAAAATAGAAACATATTATTTAAACTAGAATAAGAAAAGAAGGTAAAGGAAAAAAAAAGACTTTTTTTTTAAATTTATGCATTTGATTTATATTTAATTGTTCGAAACAATGATAGTTTTTTGTTTTATATGTAAAACTGAATTTAATATTATTGAAAAACTTTTTAGGCATTTAAGATATTACCATAGTTTGTCACCAAATAGTATACATGAATGTGGATATCCTTCCTGCAATCAAACATTTACTACATTCAGGTCTTTTTCCAGACATATGAGATCTGAACGTACTACTTTGAACAAAAATGTGAATATACAACAGAATTCGCTTTCTTTATCATGCATAAATTCAACTATTTCAATACCTTCACATAGTTTACTGAACATAAATAGTGATATACATCTTAATACCGACACTACTAATTACAAAGAAAGAAAATTTGATAAACCACTTTTAAAAAGGTCTACTCTTGAATTTTCTATTAAATATTTTGGAAAAAAAAGTTTTTGCAGGAAGGATGCTTTAGATATCCAACACGATGTAAAAACTATGGTAACAAGCAAAATAGCTGAACAAATTCAAAATAATGTAATGAAGTATGTTCACGATGAAAGCACTCGTAAAATTTTAGAAAATTTAATTGAATTTTGCAACAATCCATTTGAAGAAATAGATACAGAGTACAAATTTTTAAGAGAACTTTGCCGCTTGGACTTATACGAAAAATATACAACAGTTAACATTAACAATTCGGTTCAACCTATAATTTCGAACGGATATAATTGTATTGATGAGAAATTAACAACTGGTGTAATATTTCCTTTAAAATTTCAATTTAGAAAGTTTTTCGAAATTAACGGTATGCTAAAATTATTCTTAGAACACGAGCATTCAATTAAAATAAATCCTGATATTATAAATTTCATTGATGGTCGCGTATGGCTAGAAAAAGTGAAAAGTAAGGGGGATAAAGTCGTTATTCCATTTTTTCTCTACTTTGATGATTTCGAAGTCAACAATCCACTTGGTCCACACGCTTCGTCCGTTCTTGGGGTTTACTATTCTTTTCCTACAGCACCTTTGTTTTTGAGACATAAATTGAAAAACATCTTTCTAGCTGCGCTATTCAAATCAAAAGATGTAAAACATTTCGGTAACGACAGATGCTTTTATAATTTAATTAATGAAATAAATGACTTAATAGTCAATGGCATAGATATTAACACAGAAAATAGTGTAGTTCGGGTATATTTTATAATGTCCTTAATTGTGGGTGATAATTTGGCACTAAATAATATTCTAGGCTTTGCCGGTTCTTTTTCTTCTACATTTTATTGTAGATTTTGTAAGTCTAGTAGAAAAGTATGTCAATCCCTCGCCGAAGAAGATAAAAATTCTTTACGAACGACAGATAATTATAAGGAAGACGTTCAAATGAATGAGTATCCTGCAACAGGTATAAAAGAAAACTCTATATTTAATAAGATTATTAATTTTCACGTAACAGAAAATTTCGCAGTAGACATACTTCATGATCTTTTTGAAGGCATCATGGTATACGACCTTTGCCACATTATTCAATATTTTATACATAATAATTTTTTCGACTTAGAAACCTTAAATTACAGAAAAAATTCTTTTCAATACGGGGAAAGTGAAATCGGAAATTTGTCACAGTCCATATCGATGAATAATCTAGTGACATTTAATTTAAAATTATCCGCTAGAGAAATGCTTACATTTGTTCACTTTTTCCCTTTAATTATTGGCGATCTGGTTCCACAGGGCAATATTTATTGGGATTTTGTAATAAATTTAATAGAACTGTTAGATTTGATACTTTTATCAAATTTTAATCATATTACAATAGCAAAGTTAAAAGAATGTATAATATATCATAATTCCAAGTATGTTAGCTTGTTTTCTGATACTCTGAAACCTAAACATCATTTCTTAACTCATTACTGTAACATTATAGAAAATTCTGGTCCTCTGAAATATCTTTGGACGTTTCCCTTCGAGTCTAAGCATAGAGATTTAAAAATGTACTCTAAAAATATTACATCACGCAAAAATATCCTTGTGTCATTGGCAACGAAATTTGCAATCAATTTTTCAAATAATATTTTCGAATTTGAGAACGAAGAATTTATTCTCACAAGCAAAAGTTACGCGTTAGTTGATTCCCCACATCGTGAACATTTGAAAACTTTATTTACAGAGAATTTAGACAAAGTATTATTTTACGAATCTGTCGAGTTCCTAGGAACTTTATATAAAAAGGATTATATTGTTTGTTCTACCAAAGTAAAATTATCTGCTTACAAAATAAAAGAAATTTTACTATATGAAAGAAAAATATTATTATTTTGTCAAGAAATTCAAATTATTAAATATGAAAAACATTTTAGTAGTTATTATATAGGAGAAAAAACAGGAAATTTTACTTTAAAAAACATTAAATTTTATGAAAATCCACCAGTACATCTGTATTATTTACCTTCAGGGGATAAAGTAATAAGAGTGAAAAATGCATTCTAATATTTTTCAGTTGATTTTGTCAAATTTGTGTTCAATTTATACTCAATTTATAAGTTATGTAACATATTATTATTATTATTATTTTTATTATACTATGTAATACATAAGTTATACTAATTTACTGAATTTTTTATAATAATAGCTGTAAGAAATATCTGTAAGAATTAAATATTGTATAATTGAATTACATGAAGTAATAAATCCAAACAAATAAATTTGTTTAATATTTTAAAATTTAAAACCCTATTTAATTACCCTGAATATAATACTTTCGAAAATGTTTACTTGATTTAAACAAATTTTTGTTATTTTTTTCTTTAAATTAATGAAAAATTATTTTTGTTTCAAAAATCCCTGGCTTTCGTTTTAATGAAATAATTGTGAGAAAATTACCCTTGAAATATATTAAATAATTAAATTAAAATAATAAAACAACATAATTGACGCAAATAAATTTTTTTATCATTTTAAATCCCTATTTCATTGTTCTAAGGCAAATATTTTATACAATTTGAGTAAAATTTCATAATTATTTATTTGAACTAATGGAAAAATATTCTTGGTTCAAGCATTATTGGTTATCATGTTAAATAATTTTATTCATTGAATCATATAAATCTATCTTTGGGAGTATGAAACTTTTCACTGTTTTGAGAAACATCGAATTTCTCAGCTTATGTAAAACGGTTTACTATTTTTAAAAACATATTTCATAGGCTCCAAATCATTATCAATTTTCATTGAATTTTCATTAATCTGAGTAAATTTTTTTCTGAGTGTACAGAACATGCAATATACAGACATAAAATGGGATTACGATAGAATCAGTATAATACCATACTGCTACTACTACTATCAGTTATGGGTAAGAGAAGCTGCATGCATTGTTATCACACTTGCATATATTCATTTTATCATCTCAAATTGATTATGAAAAAAGAAAAAAAGTAGTAGTGAAAAACTATAGAATCTATCTAGCATGTAATTTGGTTCCCATATGAGGATTCATTTTATAATACGTGCTGTTGTATTACAGTACACAATAATTTTATAAAAGTAAAACAACACAAACAAAAAACAAAAAAAAAGTGTAGTTATAACTTTCAGCAAACAAGCCCACCCACACTTATTTACCTTGGTGTAGTTATTGATTATCGATTTGGGAATTCTTGTTTATATGATGCAATTTCAGTTTTTCTACAACTCATTAGTGTAAGGATAATAAAGACAACATCATCGTATTACAGTTTTTTTCTTTTCTGTTTTTATTTTTTATGTGTTCATGTTTAAAAAGAAAATTCATTGAGATGAATTTTCTATTAAAGGTTGAAAATAATTTTGTACAATTTTATTATTCAAACGTTCTCGAGAATATTAATTAATTTTTTATTGAATTTATTAAAGAAAGAAGTGAATATGTATTTTATTTATTGTATTTTTTTTTCTACGTTTTTTTTTTTTTTCAATTAATAGATGGAAGATGAGGGAAATCATGGTAATGATGAGACACGTCTTTTCATATTATCATCATTGGCACAAAATCAAAAAAGCCGTGTATCATGCATTTTATGTGAAGAAGCAATGCTTGTATTTGATCGATATCCATTAGTTGATGGAACATTCTTTTTGAGTCCAAAACAACATGCATCAGGATGTATTGAGGTAAGCATTTTTTTTTTTTTAAATTTTTTTGTTTTTGAAATTTTTTAAAACAAATATGGAAATTATTTGATTTCAAATTTCATAATAATTCTAATATGTACTCTGTTATCCTTGGAATAACTTTACAAATTTGAAATTTTTCATAATTTTATGCAGAATGTAAATGAAAAAAAAAAATTTATTTTTTTTATTTGTTTGTTTATTCAATTTAAATTAATTTCACTTTGTTTTTGTCTGACAACTTTTTTTAACAAAAAAAAAAAAAAAACAACTTTTTCCAACTGTTTTTCTTAATTAAAATTTTCACACACAGTATAAATTTAAAATTGTTTTTATAATAAAAGAACAATTTTTTTTTGAGATAGATAAAAAAAAAACACTTATGATAACTTTCTTATAACCGAAAAATAAAAAAAAAAAAGAGAAAGATTAATAAAATTTAAAAAGTTTTTTTTATAAAGTTAAATACATCACTTTATTCATTTATTTAATTAACACTTAACATATGCATAAAAAAAAGTATCTTAAATCAAATAAGAATTGGATAAACACATTATCAAAAGATTAACTTTTAACGTAAACGTTATCATTGTACATACATTTTGTACATACATATAGTAGTCACATGTTCATAGTGTACTCTATGGATTAAACTTCTACATAATAATATTATATTCTCTGTATAGTCTTTTTATACATTTTCTATAATGGAATAAACTTAACTAAAAACACACAAATTTATTTATTTATTTTCACATACTAAATATATACATTATCATCGTCATCTATGTATAATAAACATTTGTTATATCGTAAAAGAGGTTGAAAATAATTATGCAAAACTTTTAATTCATTAATGATGTTTCACAAGACATTTTCAATATTTTACTTTAAATATTATATGTTTGATACATACATACATACATACATATGTCTATTACGGTCGAGAAAAAATATACATATGTGCGGTGACAGGATATTTTATGCATGTAAAAAATTATACAGGGAAAATGTAAATATTTTAAATATATATATATTAAAAGATACAACAAATATCTTTTTTGTAGCATCTTTTCTTTTTTCTTCTTTTTTGTTTTAATTTGAAGAGAGAACAACAACAAAAACATTGTCAAGTAACACTAAGTTTTTTTGTGTCTGTCCCAAATGATTTTTACATTCATAATTTATTAGTTGAATTAAAGCTCTAAATAGTAAAAAGTATATACAAATATGTAGATAAAAGATAAAGTAAATAAAGATAAAATGTTAGTTCTACTATATATACATATGATGATGATTATGATGATGACGAAGCCTAAAAGTACAAAAATTAGATTTTAAGTAGATATACACGTTTTATCTTATATTAGATTTAACGTTTATAATTATATTTCATTACGAAAAAGGACGATATAGAGGATGTTATAAGTGCAAATAATCGCAGAATAGGCTTTTAATTTTATCTTCCATTTTTAATATGTACTGTAAAGAAATGAAATCCTTTGGGAAAAAGTCATTTTCATTTAACGTAATCAGAAATTAAAACTAAGTTCTTTGTTGTTGTTTTTTTTTCCTTTAATTCATGTTATTTGTACAAAATAAGAATAAATTAATGAAAAAAATGTGTATTTACCTTTTTAACAGAAAAATTATTTATTAATGATTTGAGGATAACTGAAAATGGGATATTCATTTACGTGAATTTGAATTTTTAGTTAAAAAATTTAAAGAAAAAAAAAATTATAATTGGAAATTTGAGTTCAATAACAAGAAAATTAAAATGAAAAAAAAACAACATTTTTCTGTCTTCTTTATTATTTTTTTTATTTAAAAACAAGAACAAGAATAAGAAAAAGAAGAAGAAGAATAAAATGTCTGCGGTTTTTGAAAAACAACCACAAAATGTTAAATTGTAGACATAAAATGTTAAAACTATGAACTGAAAATCTTAAAATAACAAATTTATTCTTAAGAAGTAAATTAAACCAAAATAAAATAAAATAAAATAAACTACAATAAGATAACCAAGATTTGTATAAAAGAGTATGCCTTTTTTAAAGAAAATTTAAAGTATGAAATCACAATCAGTGTAAATTTTTAAAACCATTCACTACAGATTTGTGGTAAAGTTTATGTGGTTAAAATGAATGACTTTGAAGGATGACGTTTTTAAATATTGGAAAGGGTTTTTTGGTTTATTATTTATGCTTTTATAAACAAGATATGGTGTTCAGATTTTATAAATTTATTTTGGTTTTTTATTTTCCTTACAAGTTACAGATTCAGATTCACATCTCAGATTTCAGATTCATTTTAATTTTATAGTATCATTTTTTCTTTTTGTTTTTCATTTCATAAGCAATATGATCAAAATGTAATTATTTTGTTGTTTAATAAATTTTATTTATTGACTAAATTCGATTTATTGCAAAACTGCTCTTTTTTTAAAAAAAAAAAAAAATTATACAATTCTTAATTATTTTTTATTCATGTAATATTCTTAAACATAATTTTATTTTATTTCATTTAATTCAGGTTAAATATGAAAGAAGCACTCAATATTTAACTGCAGTTTGCATGGGATGTCTTGATGGAGGAACTGGTCGCACTATTTATTGCAGGTATTATGAAAATTCTCATTGCCGTTTAATCAAGAAAATTAAACTTTAAATTTAAACTTGAAAAAAAATAATAAATAAATAAATAATTCAAATTGTATTTTGTTTCAGATTTTGTGGAGAAAAATGGGATGGTTCTTCACTTGTTCTTGGCACAATGTATTCCTATGATGTTTTTGCTGCAATGCCATGTTGTGCTGAACGTCTTAAAGTAAGTTTATTTCATATTTTATATTCTTTCTGTTTTTTGGTATATTTTTTTTGTCGTTTTTTTCTTAAGCTAAATACTAATATAAAATTTATCTTGTTTTTTTCTTGCAGTGTAATGCATGTTTCAAGCTTCTACTTCATCCACAACAACGATTGAATTACTTCAGTGATTATAGTCATATCGTTGCTTGCCCATATTGTACAACACAAGATGCTCATTTTGTTAAGCCATTGGCATACTGTTTCACCAAACAACCCATCAAGTCGCTTCCACAGTTACCATAACATGAGGTTCTGTTGGAGTCTCCTCGGCTACCGATAATTTCTGGCGGAATAACATCAAATATATCAGCATTGCCCCAATCATTGACAGCAGCAACCGCCTCTATACAACAACAATTAATCTATCAGAAACAACAACATCAGCAGCTTCAGCAACAGCAACAGCAGCAGCAGCAACAACAACAACAACAACAACAACAACAACAACAACAGATTTCTGGTATAAACAATTTTAATAATCACCAGGTAAGAGGATTACAACAAAATTCAACAATTTCGGCAGCCACCTTAAATTCATCTGCTACAGATAACAACTTTATGAATACATTAATACAAGAATTAAACACAATGAAACTTAATAATAGTTGTAGTTTAGATTTATTAGGAGATTCCAACAGTATTAACAGCAATATTACAACAAACAATTATAATAATAATAATTCTAATTGTAATTTAAAACATTCAATTTGGGGCAAAAATAATAATAATTTAAATTCTATAAATTCCAATACAATTATCCAACAACAAAATCATAATCAATATTTACAATCCCAAAATCAAAATTCCAATAATTTATGGGGTTGTCCACCACCACAAAGTCCACCCAGTTCTTCATCATCCTCAATCCGTACACAATATCATAGTGCAAGTAGCCATAGTAATAGTAAAGAATCCCTTTGGACATCAAATCAGTCCTCACCAAACAGTAATCTCAGGGAAAATTTTTATTCAATGAAAACTTCTTCAAATAATTCACTTTCATCTTCAATGACAACATCAAATCTGTGGGAAATTCCAATTACGAAATTGTCACAGGCATCATTAATGAATAATATGAACAGTAACAGTAACAATAATAATGCTAACAGTGGTAGCAATGAGCAAAAGGAATCGATTGGTTCAATTTGGTCCGCTCCAGTACCACCAATAATGATGGGAGGTGCTGGTAATGGCGGTTGTGGGGGTAATACAGTAACTGGTGCAGCATCGCAATTATCACCATCATCATCTTCTCCACTTTCGTCTTCATTATCTTTTATTGCACCAATTGCTGCATCACAATCCACCACTTTATACCATAATAATTCAAGTAATTCAAACATAAATAATAATAATTCAAAAATGAATAATATTTGGGATATAAATACTACAAATCATACAAAAACCAATGATTTAGTTGTAAATGGACGTAATCAATTGATACAACAACAATTATTACGTCCACATGATATTTTAAGTGATCTCTTTTCAAATAATCATAGCATTAATAATAATTCAATGATAGTGGGTGTTAATGGTGGTTTAATTGGAGCATCACAACAACAACAACAACAACATCAAAATAATCATAAACCAAAAGAACCAATCAGTTCCCTTTGGGCTCCTTCACAAACACCACAAACCACAACATTTAGTGGTAATAATAATAATAATAACAATACTAACAATGGTAGCTTAAATACTAGTATAAATAACAATAACAATAATTGTAATGTGATCAATAATAAGATAGTAACCTCAACGCCAATTAAGGCAAATCAAAATTCACAAATGTTGGCTGCATTACAATCATCACCAATTACTGCAGTAGCAGTAGCAGCATCAACATTATCCTCATCATCATTATCAACTTCACCAACAGCATCAGCAGTAACAGCATCATCATCATCAACAATAACAGATACATCATCTTTGAATAATACATCATCAGTATCATCTTCACCATCATCTTTAACAAATGTTGTTATTGGTGGTAATGGTAGTATAAATTATCAACAAATTAACAATAATGAACCATCAGGAAGTTCATCATGTCTTCAGCTATTCTCTGATGAATTTCTTAATTATTTAAATATGATTAATTAGTTAAATTTTTTACAAAAAAAAAAAAAATAAATAAATAAAATAAAATAAAAACAAAGAGAGAAAATAAAAGTTAAAAAAGAAAAAATGAAAAAAAGTAATTAACTTTTTAATTTCATTAATTAATTAAATAATTAATTAATTTTTTTTTTTTTTAAATAGAATTTTATTATTATTAAAATTAATTTTATTATTAATATTGAAAAACAAACAAACAAACAAAAGAAAAAATATTATATTGAATTTGGTTATCGTTTTTTATTTTTTTTTTATGTTCTACAATTTTATTTACTAGTTTTGTTGTTTTTAGAATTAATTTTTTTTTTTTTAAAGAGAAAAAGAATAAGAATTTTATTTTTACTTTATTTAGTTTTTTTATTATTATTTTTTTGTTTTTTTCAAGTTTTCCTCTCTCAAATTTAACGTGTTGAATTTTTTTTTTCCTTCAACTTTTTTATGTTTTTTTTTTTTTTCATTTTTTTAAATTCTTTTTCTTTGAAATTATTTAATATAGAAAAAAAAACATTTTTACTTATATTTTAAGAAACAAGAAAAAAAAAATATGTGTGTGGTTATAAAAGATTTTTATTATTATTCTTATACATACAAGAAATAGCATAAATTTATTATTATTATTATTATTATTATTAATTATTAATTAATTTTATTTTATAGTTTTGTTTATTTTAATAAGATGAAAAAGAAGAAACTTATCTAGTATTGTTTTTCTTTCTTTCACAAATTATTTAGTTTTAATTTTAAATGTGGATGAAGTTAGTTGAAAACAGAAAAAGAAAATTGGAATTAGTTTTGTTTTATTTTTATTTTTTGTTTTTTTGTTTTTTTTTTTTTTTGTTTCAATGAAAAATAAGAAAAATTTAATTTGTATTTTTTGTTTTTTAATTATTATTATTATTATTATTTTTTTTCAAATTGTTTTTTAAATACAATTTTCAATTTTTATGATTTCAATTTTTTTTTTTAATGTTTTGGATAATAAAGTGAAATTTAAAAATAAGAAAAATACACGCAGTTTTGCTATATTCACATGCACATCCTATTTTTATAATTTTACGAGGATTTTTATTATTATTTACTATTTTTTTTTATTTTCTATTTTATTTATTTTTCTTTGTTTTGGGTTTGTAAAAGTTTAATTTGTTTAAAAATTACCAGGAATGTTTTGAAGAAAAAAAAAAATTCATACATGCTTGTTTTGGTTTAAGTTCTCGGCAATGAAAATTTTTTTTCTATTTTTGAAAATCATTGAAATTTTATTTTTCATTGTCATATTGTCAAATGAATTTTGTGATGATTTGCATCATCAACAAGGTAGATTTTTCCTAATTTTTCTCTCATAGAATCGGATGCAACCATATTGTGTTTTTGTGTGTGAATTATGGACTGCAATTTCTGTTTCCAGTTTTCTTTTTCTGTTATTTATTTAGAAATTGTCTTTTTTTTTTTTACAATTTGTTTTTCCTTTTTTTTTTTCTGGTTTTATGTTTTTGTTTTCCAACTTTGAATATAGTAAAACAATATTATTTATTCATATCATGTAGTAAATTAGTTTTTTTTTTTTTTTGTCGATTGGAAGTATTTATTTAATTTATTTTCGTTCTTTTTATTATTTCAATTTTTATTTAATTATTTAGAAAATTTATTTCGGTTTTTTTTTTTTCGTTTTCGATTATTTTAACATTTGTTTTTGGTTTGTGTGATTTTATTATAAGAAAAATTTAAAATTTTTAATTTAATAACTTTTCTAAAAAAAAAAAATGAGACAACAACAAAAAAAAATTAAATGAAATCATTTCATGTTTTCTTTCAAAAAGCATTAAAAATGCAGAATTGAATTTTTTTTTTTAGAGAATAGTGTATAAAAGTGATACTACTTAATTATTGCATGAGTTGAAATAATAAAAAAAGTGACAAAAAAAAAATAAAATAATAAAGAAAGTGAAAATAAAACTACTACTGAAAATGAAATGAAATTTCAGTAAAATGTAAATCTGTACATAAATATGTGAATTTAAAAAAAAAAAAAAATTAGTAATAGTTTATATAAAAAAAAAATAAAATTAAAGGTTATATGCAACGCAAAAAATTTATTATAAAATAAAAACAATTTTTATATTATAATAATATCCTTTTAGAGGTTGTAATAAGAAAAACAAAAATTTATTGTAAAATTATATTTAGCGTGAAAAAAATTATGTTTTTTGTTTGTTTTTGTGATCTTTTTTGAAGATATGTTAATAAAACATAGTTTTTAAATTTTTGATAAAAACAAAATATTGAATAAGAAGAACGAATCTTCAGGAAATGCATTTCATTAAACAAAAATTAAAATAAACAATTTTAAGGAATAAATAATTCGTTTACCATTAAAAAAAAAAAAAACCGTAAGTGTTTTTTGATACAATATATAAAAAGAAATTTTTTTACATACATTTTTTATACTTGCAACATCACGACAAATTTAAAACAAAAAAAAAAAACGAATTTTTTTATACAAAACACATACAAAACAAATAATTTTACATCAACAAAAAGAAAACAATAAAACAATTTTTTTGATACGAAAAACGAAAACATAAAATTAAAAGAGGAGAAAATCAGTTAACTACAAAATTTTGAATTGAAAAATAATTTGAAATAATGAAGGAGGAAAAAATTTATAGATTAAACAAAAAAAAAAAAAAAAAAGTAAAAGCAAAAAAAGCAAATGCTGTGTCCTCAATAATAATTTAAAATATATTAAAATTAAGAAATATTCAAGAAAACAGTAAAATGTAATTTAAATTTTTCCTTGAATATTTCTTTAATAAAAATTCATTTGTAATTAATTAATTTTAAATGATAAGCAAGCATAAGTTTGAAGTAAAAAGAAGAAAAAAAAAAATGTTTATGTTTAAATAATTCTTATTCAATTTTTTTTTTTTTTGTTTTTGTTTTTTAGTTTAATATTTTGGATTGTCGTTATGTGTGATTTAAATTTTTATTACTTCAACCAATTAATCATAGAAATTTTTTTCCTGTAAAAAAATTCAATTGTTCAATAAGTTTATTTGGAAAAGGATTTGGATTAAATAATTTTTTTTTTATATATAAGTACATAGATATAGTTGTAATTTAGAACATAGGGTGTTCAATAAATAATTAATATGTAACATATTATATATTTTTTAAATCCAAAATTTTTTTATGTGAAAAAAAGTAATTCATTGATATTAGAGAAAACTAAGAATTATAGGGATTTTTTTTTTTTTTTAGCAGAAAAGAAAAGAAAATAATAACGAAAAAGGAAATTGCTTTTTGAATTCAAAAACAAAAACGAAATTTTATAATTTTGCTTAAACAAAATTTTTACAAATTTTAAATATATTTTATTTTGATAAAATTGATATATCGAGATTCTGACCAAAGAACAAAAGTCACCGAATTGTTGTTTTTTTTTTATTTTTTTTTAGAACGAAAAACTAACGCATTGTTTAACCGTGAAAGAAGAAAATTTTTTTAATCGTAAACGGTAATTTTAATTTTTTATAATACAATAAAATTGATATGAAATTTTTTTAAATTTATCACAAAATAATAAGCAATAAATTAAATTCGAAATAAATTAGTAATAGCATAAAATGTACATATTTTTCAAGTGAAGAAAAAAGCCACCATAAAAAACAATACAATACACACACATAATACAAATATATAAAAACAAAAAGCACACATGCATAGCGAACTGAAAATATATTATTGTGTAGTGAAAAAGATTAAAAAAAAAAAAAAGGAGAATACAGAACATGTATAGAATTTCTTACTTTTATACTTTTCTACGTCTTAGATATTTAAGAAATAATTTTTTTTTTTATAATATAATCAATACGATAAAAAAAAAATACAAAGCAAATTAAATGCAAGAAAATTAATTAGAAGTAGAGAAAAAAAAATTATACAGAACAAAATATTTGTATTATATAAAATTTTCAAAATTTAATGTAAAGAATTACTGTAGTTTGCTTTTTCTTTATCGAACCCAAAAAAAAAAAAAAAAGAAGAAGAAAAAAACCTTAATCACATGTAAAACATGTATGTATTATTTATATATTGTAACTTCTGTTCATTGTTATAAAAAAAAAAAATATAATAAATATATAATCTAAGATCAGCCCAGCTTACACATTTTTACATAATTCACAACATGCATCTTATTCATTCATCTGCATAAAAAATACTTAATTCATATCATTCATCCATTCATTCATTATGATTTTTATTTTATTTTTCTTTTAAATTTTTGAATTTTTCATTTAAAAAAAAAAAAAAAAAAATTGCAATTTTTCTTTTAAATTGTGTGCCAATTAAATTAAATTAATTAAAATGACGTGACAAAAAAAAAAAAAATCACGAGAAAATACATAATTTTTTTTTGAATATTTTTTTTTCCATTTAATTAAAATTAAGAAACAAAAAACAAAAAAAAAATGATTTGATTAAAGATGCATTTAATTAATAAATAATTGTAGTAAGCAATTTAAATGATTATTATTTTAATATCATAATTATATTCATTAATTAAAAACGAAATTTATTAAGAAAAAAAAAATTAAATAAATAAATAAATTTAAACAATTATTATAATTAATTAAAATTCATAAAAAATTTCAATTACCTCTTTTTGTAGTGTAATACATCTTACTAATCGCGTGTTGTAAAATTTGAAAAAAAAATAAAATAAATATATCTTATTAAGTTATTATATTGAGAAATAAAAATGAATATATAATTAGAATAAATATTATAAATACATACATACATATATATTTAATTGTTATTTACTTATTAACTTACCCATTAAATTGGTATCCCCAAAAAAAAATATTATTATTTGAATTTATTTATTTTTTATTTTTATTTTTTTTTTTTTTGATTTTTTCTTAAATTTTTTCTTTTTGTTTATTTTGAAAGTCTTTTGCTCCAAAATAAGAAGAAGAAGAAGAAGAAAAAAAAGCAACAACATAATTATAAATAAACATAAAAATAACTGTTCATTAAACATTTTTTTTTTTTTATTAAAATTAATTAGGTAATAATAATTAATTGATAATATTATATAATTTTAATTAAATCAATGAAATCGTACAAAATATGTTTTTGTTTTTTGTTTTTTTTTTTTCAAATATTGTTGAAAAAATAATTAGAGAAAATCTATTACTTTTGTTTTTATTTTATTTTTTATTTTTATTTTCATTTTTATTTTTTTTTTTTGTCTTGTAAATGAGATAAATATGTTAGAGAAAAACAAAAATAATGAAAAAAACAATTAGAATTTTTTTTATTTTACAATTACATATTTATTTATTTTTTTTTTAAATTTTTTGGAGCAGACCTTCACAGATCATCTGATGGATAAATGTACAAAACATAAAACATGGGGATATACAGTTATGGTATAAGTAAATAGAATTTTTTTATTTTTTATTTAAAATTTTTTTTTTTTTTATATCTTGTGTGTAAAAATTACTACATACATATTATATTTCATCTAAAGAGAACAGAAATAAATCTGTGTTTTTTTTTTCTCTGTAAATGTCATTTTCATATAGTAAAGAAGTATATTGAAAAAAAAAAATATATAAAAAAAAAATAATTAATTATTATATAATTAAGAGAAAATTATAAAATAATTATTTGCAATCTCATTGAATCGAATAATTAAAGAATAAATTGAAAATGATTAAATTTAGAATTAATAATTGAAAAAAAAAATAATTAAAAGAATTCAAAAGTAAAAAAAAAAAGCTATATACGAATGTTTTTTATTAAAATAAAATAAATAAATAAAAATATGTATAATAATAAATAACAGTAAATAACTAGAGCAAATGCTTGATGATAAATTTATTAATACATTCAATACATATGTATGAGAATATCCTTATCATTATTATTCAATTTAATAATATCTATGTTTCCTGATATATGTATTAACATTAATAATGATTAATTTAAAAATAACAACAACAAAAAAAACTATAATGAAAAAAAACGACAAATATACAAAAACTAAAATTTGCTAAGTTACAATTTTTTAAAAAAAAATATCCTGATTCAATCTTTTAAATGAACAAAAAAAAAAACATATTTTTTGTTTTTAAATAATTTTATTGTTTTGTTACGACTTTTTCCTTATATTTACTTGTTTTTGAATATTTAATTAATAAGAAAAAAAAAATAAATAAAGTTTAATTAAATTTTTTCTCTTAAATGTAATATGTGTAAAGAAAAGAAAAAAAAATATTAATGGAAATGTATTTGAATTATTTTATTTACTTTCTACTAAACAAGCAATAACATTAAGCCAGTTTTAAAAAAAAATAAAAAATAAAAATTAAATAAAAAACAAAATACATACATACTTACAAATATAATGACTAGTAGAAATACAAAATTAGTTCTTCCACAAGCAAATAAAAAATTTAAAAAAAAAATTTAATTAAAACAACAACAACAATAATTATCATATACATATAAAATATAAATATTTGCATGCACCATAAATTTTACCTATTATTATAAAATAAATTTTTCTTAAACATTCAAAATAATACAATTTAAAAAAAAAAATAAAAATAAAAAAGAATCGAAAAAGCCTTTGAAATAAATAAATAAAGCAATATAACAACAACAAAAAATAATAATAAAAAGGATATTTAAATGTCATGGATGATAACAGAAAAATTTATTTAAAAAAAAAAAAAACAAAAAATACAAAACAACAAAAAAATAAAATGTACAAAATATTTAAAAATATAAAAATAGATATTATCTTTCGTTGATTATGGATATTAATTTGGGGTCCGTTATTGTATTTTTTTTTTTAAATTTTTTGTTAAAAAAAAAAAAATAATAATAATACAAAATGAAAGTGTACAAAAATGAAACAATTACAAAATGGGAAAAGAAGTTTGGAAAGTTCACATTTTTTGTTTTTTTGTTAATGTTTTTTTTTTCCATTTAAAATTTAAAGCAAAAAAAAAAAAAAAGAAGTTAGGTATATACTAAATGGAAAAATTCTTTTTCGATTCTTCAAATCTTAAACTAATATTTAATAAATAATTTAAAAAAAAAAAAAAAAAAATAGTGAAATTTTAGCAATAAAAAAGAAACAGTATTCTTTAAATAAATAAATAAATACAATGTTAAATAAATAAATATTTAAAAAAAAAAAAAAGTAAAAACGATAAAAAAAAAATAGCACCATATTGTATTGTTGCCAAAATGCTATATAAATATGAAATTTTATAATCTATATAAAAAAAAAAAATTTTTTTATTGAAAAATAAAAAGTTAATTAAATATGAGAGAGCCAAAATTTTTACTTACCTCAAATTACAAAAATGGAAATTAAAATATTAGTACGTGAAAGAGAAAAACATAAAATTATAAAAATGAAAAAGTAATAAAACAAATTATCAAAGAAATTTGTGAAAAAAAAAAAAAATCTAATACATATTTGCAAATCAAAAAAAATGAAATAAGTATTAAATTGCTAGTTTTCATTTCTATTCTATTCAAGTTTAATAAAATGGGAAATTTTGAAGATTTCCTTATTTAAAAATATTACATCTACAAAATGTATCTTATGCATTTATCAAGTTTTAAACTTAATACTCCTCACGAAAACACCTTATACTTGACTAACAGAATAATAAAACCTTTGACCTCAAATTCAAGTTTTTGTTTTTTTTTTGTTTTTTTTTTTTGGTTTAATTGTTTTTCCTTTTTAATTAAAAAATAAAAATAAAAAAAAAAAACAAACAAACATATTATCATTATTTTATCAGATTTTATTTTGTTCTCACAAAACTATTAAATTTATTAAAAAATAATATATATATATATATATATTTAAATAATAAAATTGTTTTCTTTACACATACACTTTTCCTAATGTTTGCATTGTGAAAATTCATATTTAATTTTCATATAACCTAATTATGCTTGAAGTACAAATTTAACAAAAAAAAAAATAAATAAATAAAATAAATAATAATATACAAAGTAAAAAAAAAAAAAAAATGTAAAATTAAAATAAAAGTTATTATGTAAATTTTTTTTTCTAATATTTTCGTTAAATTTTTAAAAACAACAAAAAAAAAAAAATTATTTAAAAAAGTTCGTAGTGAAAAACTTAACTAAAACAAATTTTTTTTAAAAAAATAAATAATTATATAATTAAATTCTCTTGTTTACGTTTTTTATTTTTATTCATTTTTATTGTGTTTTTATTTTTCTTGAATTTTTAAGTTTTTTTTATATGTAGTTCATTTTTTCATTTGAAACGTGTACCTTTTAAATAAAAACAAATATTTAAAAAAAAAAAAAAAAATACAACTAAATAAATGATATTTCAAGAAAAAGAAGAAAAAGAATAATAAATAACAAACTATGATTGATTTGTAATATTTTATTCTTTAATTAAAAAAAAAAAAATAAAATATAATAAAAATGATTTAAATGAAGTTGATAATTATTTAGAAAAATTAATTTAAAAAAAATAAAAAATAAAAACAATAAAAGAGAACCAAATCACAATTTACAGAATAAATTTTGTTGAATTGAATTTTTAATTCAGACTTTTAATACAACCGAAATCTTTGATAGATTATTTTTAAAAATTACTGACTAATAAAATATGGTAAATTTGAACTTAAAATAATTTAAAATATTATAATTGTAATTTTAAAAAATTTCCGTTTTAAATTTTTTACTAAAAAGAACACACATTCAATTATCCTTGTAAGATTCATGACTTCTAAATACTTTTTTAAAAAAAAAAAAGAAAAAATTTTTGTAGGGTAGTGAACGTTTTTGTTTCTTTTTCATTTCTTAATGTTATTTATAATAATTGAAAAAAAAAAAAATAAATAAATAAATAAATAAAAAACTTGAATTATAAACAATTTAACGTAAAAAAAAAATATTGTCTAAAATGAAAAACCAAAGTATTTGTTTAATAATACAAATTTGAAAAGAAAAAAAAAACGAAATAAAGAAGAACTATTTAAACGAAAAAAAAAAAAAATAAATAAAAATAAAATAATTAATTAATTAATTAAATGACACAATTTTGCTTGAAATGTTAGCATTTTTAGAAATAAGTAAATAAAAAAAAAAAAATCAAATAAAAATTTTTATGACAAGAGATGATTATTATTAATTAATTATATTAGAAATGATTATATTAAAATTATGATTATCATCAATAAAATTTCTACTACATATTTAAATTTAATAAAAAAAAAAATAAAATAATAATAATAATAATTAAAAAAAAAAAAAAAATTATTATTCAATTATTATCAATTAAAATATCACATTATTATCATTAACTATCATTATTAAAATAAATTTAACAGTAACATTAAAAATATTTAAATATAATAGATTCACAAATGAGTTGGTTAAAAGGACCTTACAATAAAGTACATTAAATTTTATATTTAAAACAAACAAAAAACAAAAGTTTAAAATGAAAAAAAAAAAAAAAATAGTGATACATTGTTTCACTTTTTTTTTTTTTTTTGTAATTTAATAATGAAAAAAAAAAAAAACAAACATTAATTACTTTTTATTGTGTAATGTTAATTATAATGAAACATTTTAAGTAAAGACA
Source organism: Bombylius discolor (assembly GCA_939192795.1). Lineage (NCBI taxonomy): Eukaryota > Metazoa > Arthropoda > Insecta > Diptera > Bombyliidae > Bombylius > Bombylius discolor. Next base: position 10,246,157 of record OW584241.1, on the reverse strand, counting down.
AAAATGTTTAAACATATTTTAGAAAAAAAAAAAGAATAAACTGATATTATTTTTTATTAATTAAGAAATATCAGTTGTTCCTTAATTTTCTTAACAAAAAAAAAAAAAAACTATAAATTTAATTACGATATAAACGAAATTTTCTTAATTTTTCTATTTGTCTATCAAAATAATTTTTAAATGTCGTATGTTTGAAATTTTTATACTTTTTTTTTCGTTTTATTTCGTTTTTTTTTAGTTTTTTAAATTTTTTATTTTTCATCATGAAAACATTCACACATTTCATTATTGTATTAAAAAATCATTATCTCATCAAATTTCAAAAAAACAAAAAAAATCATTTCATATTGGGCTGCACTTAGAATTTAAACATTTTCTAAAAGTCTTATGTAAAATTAATATATTTTATTAAAATTAAAATTGGCTTAGAAAAACTATTTTGTAAAAAAAAACAAAACAAACATATTTTTAAAAAAAAATTTAAAAGAGTTAAATTGTGAATTTCATTAGAATTAAATTTGAAACGAAAATATATTTACTGTCTCTTTTCAAATAAAATTGGATAATTTAATCAAATTTTCGTTTAAAAATTAATTACAATGAAATTTACAGTCAAACCAAAAATTTTTACTTAAAATAAATGAGACAACAAAAATTAATAAAATTATATAAAAATTGTACAAGAAAATAAAAAAAAAAAAAAAACATAATAAGGAAGGAAAAACGAAAGATCAAGTAAAAGGGTTGGAAACGAATATTTAAAATAAAATGTATAAGGACATCACAATATTGTGAAAGGATTAAAAACAATAAAAAAAAGTTTAGACTATAAGACAAGAGTTAATTATTTAAGGAAAGGAATGGCATTGTTTAACAGATAAATTGGAATAAATTAATTAAATTGTGAAACAAAAAAGATAATTGTCAAGAATTCGAAAAACAATAGAAAATTTAAGATAAGAAAAGAATTTAAAAAATTTGATAAAACAATTTGATGAATTTCAAATGTATTTTAAAGAAAAATTGAATTTAAAATAAAGCTATTGCAAAAATTTTCAATGAAAATTTAAAAAAAAAAAATTTGTATAATTACAAATGAAATTAAATTGGCATTAATTGCAAAAATATATTTGAATGAATTTAACTAACATTATGAAATTCAGACGCGCACACATGGAAATAAAAAGACTGGGTAATGAAAATGTTTGTGAGGAAACTTAAAGTGATATCTATTTGAAAAAAAATAAAATTAAAAAAATAAAAATAAATAAAATACACAATTTTTTTTTACAATATTTTAGGCATTTAATAAAAGGATAAAAGCTATTTTAGTAGTTGTAAAATGTAATTGAAATTTTTTTTCCTTGTAGTGTAAAATTTAAAAAAACAAAAAAAAAAGTAATAAATTTAAAAAAAAAAAATATTTAGATAAAGCTAAAAAAAAAAACAAAAAAACAAATAATTTAAATTAAAAAAACACTGCCATTCTGAACTTATTACGTACGCCACCCAATACCTCAAATCAATATGAAAATAAATTTTTAAAAAAAAAAACATATAATTGGCAGTACAAAATTAAAAAAAAAAAAAAAAACAACAACAGTTAAAATCACATATTAATGATATTTTGTCGAATTTTACTTTGTAAAATTTTGTTTAAATATTTGTCGTACTGCCACATCAGAAACATATTTAAACTGTATCACAAATACCTCATAAATAAGCAAATAAACAACAAAACAATATTTAAAAAAAAAATAAAATAAATAACAATTAAAACGGTAATTCAAAAGACTTGAAAATTTATTGAAATAATAAGAAAAAAAAATTTTTTTTTTTTTTTAAGAAAAAGCAGTTAAATAAAATTTAGTGGAAAATATTACTAATTTTTTTTTTTCCTTTAAATGAAATATTTAGCATGAATTTTACATTTAAAAAAAAAAAATAAATAAATAAAGAATAAATTAATTAAATTAAAATAATAATGCATACCATCAGTTTAAAAAAAATTTATACATACTTATATATATTTAAAATTTTCTAAAAAAAAAAAACTCTTACTAAATTTTAAAGAAAAAAGTTGAAAAAAAAAAAACAAAAACACTATCGTCAATATCTTTCTGTATATAAACTGACGACATAAACTTTTGTCTTGATGTTAACTTTTCATCTAATTAAAATAAAAATTAAAAATTAAAATAAAAAAAATAAACATTAGAGATAAAGAAGTTTAATTGAAAAAAAAAATAAATAAATAATTTAAAAAAAAAGGACATTCGTGGCTAAAGAACAAAAAAAAAAAATATAGTAACATAAATACGATGAATGTTTTTTTCCACATTATCTTTCAAATCATTTTGAATTATGTTTCCAACTATTTAAATGTTTTTCCTCGAGATACAAAAAAAAAAAAATAAATAAAAAGGCAACAGCAATATTTTTTTTTAAAAAAACAAAATTGAATAAAACGTGCCATATGAAGAAAAAAAAAATATCTTAAAAAAAAAAAAAATATTTTCAAATTGTAAACCGAAATTTTTCCAAAAAAAAAAAAAAAAAATGTGTGAAAATTATAAATGACGAGAAAAATAAAAACAAAAAAATTTCATTTGTATTTTGAGCATTAAATAATTTTTTTATCTTTTTTGTTTTTGTTTTATTTTTTAAGTTTGTTTTTTTTTTTTTTGGAAAACAAAAGAAAAATAATAATAAATTCTCTTCCTTATTGATGTGTATTTAAATTTAAAATAAATAAAAAAAAAATAAAAAAAAAAAACTTATTATTATTATAAGATAAATGTTAGTAGTGTTATTGTATTTAATTATATTACTATTCGTAAGAACAATATTTAAATACTAATTTTTAAAAAGATAAATAAACATTTAAAAAAAAAAAAATACAATTTTTAATACTAAATAAAAATTTTAAAAAAAAAAACAAAAGTAAAAAATTCATTAAAATAAAAAAAATAAAAAAAAAATCTATTTCTTGTTTTAAAGCACGATTTATATTCCTAAAATAATAATTGATATTATTATTATTATTATTCGTATTATATATCCTTAGAAATTAAATGAAAAAAAAAAAAGGAAAGAAAAAAACAAACAAACAAAAACATAATTAAATTGAATGTTGAAAAAAAAAAATAAAAAATAAAGAAAGCATGTGAATTCTCTCTTTTAAAAATTTTTATTTTATTTTAATTGTGAAATATTATTTTGATTTTATTTTTTTTTTTAAATTCTTATCATATAAAGAAAATTGATTTCAATTATTATTTTTTTTTCTTTTCTTTTCTGTTTTTGTTATTTAATGAAAATAAAAAAAAAAAATAAAAATTTTTTTTTCGAGATGAATAAAATCCCGTATATAATTTGTGTTATGTATTTTTAATTTTTAAATTATGTATTTTTTTTTTTTATTAAGATTTTTTGTACACAATGTAAATAATTTATATTTGTAATTTGAAAAAAAAAAAAAGAAAAAATAAAAATAAATAAATAAATAAATAAAAACAAAAACAATGATTATCAGCCACAAAACGAAATTTAAAGATTAGAAATAAAATTAAGAAGAAAAAAAATAACAAAATTTAAATGAAAAATTTATTTTTCTTAAAAAATATGAATTACGAATTTTTGGACTTTGTATACGTGCGTTATTTAAAATTAATAATTTACTACATTTTATTTTAATTTTTTGCATATTTGAAAAAAAAAAAAAGTACATTTTCAATTTATATTTTTTTAACAATTTTTTCATATTTTTAATCTTGTATGTATAATTTTATGAAAATTTATGTTTTCATACAAGAAAAGTGTAAAAAAGCAATCAAAAAAAAAAAAAAAAAATTAATAATAAAGTAAAAATTGGAATAAGAAACCGATGATAAAAAAAATAATAATAATAAATTTGAATAAGTATTTTTGTATTAATTATAAATTATATTCAAAAAAAAAAAAAAAAAAATTAAGTATAAAATTAAAACAAAAATAAAATTGGAGATAAATTCTAGTTTTTTACAATAAAATATCTATTTTTTCAAAATTTCGAAATATGTAATTAATTTTTTTATGCATTAGAACCAAAAACAAAAAAAACAAAAAAAATATTGCTCCTCAAAATTTGGTATTTAGAACTCAAAAATGTGATATAAAAATTTAATTTTTTTTTTCTTTTTCTTAGAAAAAAAAAAAAAAAAGAAAGAAAATAAAAATGAAGAAAAAGTGCATGAAAAAAAAAAACGACCGTGTCGTTAAATATTCATTAAAAAAATAGCACTTTTTTTTTTGTTTTTTCCAGGTATGAATTTTTTAAATTTTCTTTATTTTTTTTTTTAATTTCTTTAGTTTTCGATAAAACAGAAATTGGAAGAAGAAAAGATTTTTTGTTTGTTTTTTCTTTTTGTGTTTTTTATTATTTTTTTTTTAATTTATTAAAAAATTTTGCCTTTTGTTATTCACGTGTTAGTTTTCATTTTGTATTTCTTATTGTATTTTTCAATTTTGCTTGATATTTTTTTTTTGTTTCTAATTTATTTTTCTAATAGTTTTCTGTAAATTATTTGTTTATTTTTTTTTTTTTTTTTTCTTAATTTGGAAAGACTCATATCTGTGAACAGAAATAGTAGTGTATAAGAGTAATAAAATGTTTTTGAAGCAGAAAAAAAAAAAATAAAATAATAAACTAAAATTTAAAATTTAAAATTCTTTAAAACAAAAAAAAAAATTTGAAAGTATTTTGGATAACATTCATTAGGTGTATTTAATTATTTGGCTTAGAAATTAGGATTGATATTCATAAAATTAAGGAATTTAAAAATAAAAAAAAAAATAAATAAATTGAAAATGTCTGCGAAATTAAACTGTTTTAATTTATTTTTTCTAAATTTTTTCGAAAAACAATAATTTAAAAGCATCTGTATATGTTTTCTATCTCTCTCTCTATATATGAATTTTGTTTTGTTTTTTTTTTTTTTTCTAATAAATGAATAGAAAATGAAGAAGAAGAAAAAAAAAAAACCTAAATAAGTACGAAAACGAAACATAAATTAAAAATTATCTTAGTTTTAAGAATTTGCACACAAAATTTAATTTTTTTGTAGGCTATAATTTGTTTTTGTTTTATGTTTTTTTAAATTAAATTTCTTTTTAATTGTAAAAAAAAAATGTATTGGGTAATATTTAATTTGTGGCTGACAGGAAAATTTATACCTTTTTTTTTTTTTGTCTATAATACGAAAAAAAAAGAAAATAACATTACAATGAAAAAAAAATTCAATAGATACACAATGAAAATTAGTTTAAAAAAATATAATTAAAAATAAAATTACAGTTAATTTTATTGTTAACGCATTAAGGATTTAATTATTTAAATTTTCAAATAAGTAATTATCCTTTTACTTCATTTAAATTTTAATTTGAAATTTTCATAAATTTAAAAACAAAAAAAAAGAAAAAAAACGAAAACAAAAAAAAAATGCATGGAAAAGATGCGATTGCTTGATTTTATTATGAAATAAACAAGGATTTAAAAAAAAAACATAATAACACCTATTAAAGGATTTTTTTTAAAAATAACAAAATAAACTACAAATATTCCCCGTAAACAAAAAAAAAAAAACAAAATACAAGTATGTTTTAAAAAATAATTCTAAATCGTAGAATGCTTCTAAAATATTACAAAAAAATCTTTATACATACATACATACTATACATATTTATTGTAGATCATCTAATTTGAAAAGAAAGAAAAACAAAACATAAGAAAGTAATAACAACAACAATACCATCAAAACAAAATAAATAAATATAAAATTATACAAAAACAAGAAAAACAAAACATATATACATATATCTATATTAAATAAAATAAAAATTATAGAAAATTTATGAAAGATTTTCAAAAAAAAGATACTTTCTTAATTATAAAAACAAAAATAATAATAATAATATTAAAAAAAACAACAACAAAAATGGAAATACCTCAATAGAATATCTTAGTCAAATTTTTTATATGATGAAAAAAAAAATAAATAAATAAATAAATACAAAAAAGATTTAAACAATGCAAAAGAAAAATAAAAGAAAAAAAAAATTTAAATAAATAAATAAATCATTTAATAGACAATTAAAAGAAATGAAATTTTATAATATTATACAAAAAAAAAAAACGAAAAACGAAAAAAAAAAATATATATGTATATTAAAAATAAAACAAACAAGCATTAAATAACAATTTTCCTATAATTTGTTTCATATGTTAAACATAACATTTTCATATTTTATTGATTCTGTTTTTAATTTTTAGTTTGTTTTTGTTTTTTAAAATAAAAAATAATACTAATTTTTTTCATGTTTATTAAATTCTAAATAAAACAACAAAAACAAATTACACATGTTACTAAAAAAAAAAAAAAGAATATTATTACAAATTTAGTTTGAAAAAAAGTAAAACAAACAACAACAACAAAAAAAACCTATTAAATAATTTTTATATTTTATTAATATTAATAAATAAAAGATACAATTAAATAATGAAAAAAAAAAAAAATGATTTTTATTAAAAGAAAAAAATTTAAGTAAAGAAATAAAAAAAAAAAATGAAAAACGAAAGAATGGTAATTAAAAATAAAAAAAGAAAATTATGACATTTGTTATATTTGTTGTATAATTTTATTTAAATCAATAGTAAGATTTGTTTTAGCTTAAAAATGTTTTTTCTCATCTAAAATAGAATTCATTTGTAAAATTAAATATGTATAATTTTAATTTAAAACTTTATTTAAAATTTTTTAATTAAAATCAAATATTCCATTGGAATCTAGTAGATTATTTTTGTTTTTTTTGTAAAAATGAATGTATTTCAAAAACTCATTTCTTTATTTGAAAAAAAAGAAAGAAAAACGTGTAACGAAATGAAAGAAAAGTGAATTTCTGCGTATATTATTTAATTTTTTTTTTTTTTTTTTTTTTAATCACTAGTTTGAATTTTTAGATAATTTGAGAAATTTTAAATGTCCGTCAGTATCAAATCCATGCCATACTCATATTATTATAGTATATGTGGACGTATGTAAAAGGTAAATAGAATACATTCAAAAAGTTATTATATACTTGCGATGAAACAATTTCAAATTAATTAAATTTTTGATTTATCAAGTAAATAATAATTATTTTGAGAAATTTTCTTTTAATTTGACAAAAAAGAAGGAAAGGAAAAACTTACAAGTTCATATCAATAAATTTGAACAATCGCACCTTTTTTCACAATAAAAAAAAAAAAATCTAAATGCAGTATCGAATTCCATAAAAAGACGAATATGTTTAGAAAATAATTTCAATATTTTTTTGATAAAAATATTTTCTAAATTACTGGAATTTTTTTTATTTTCCCCCATTTTTCAATATCTTTCCTTTTTTTAAAAGTAAATTAAACATTAATTTTATTTTGTTAATTCCTTAATGCGCTTTTATAAATCCTTTCTTAAAATCCAACAAAAGAGAACAAATAAAAATAAATAAAACATCTACACTCATTATCCCACACATAAAATATCCAAAACATCCAATATATATCTAAAAAAAAACAAACAACAACAACAATGAATATAAGAAGAAAAAAAAAATATATAATTAATTAGCCCCTTTTAAATACCCAATTTTCGAAAGTACAAATTGTTTTTGATTAAGATTTTTATATAAACAAAAAAAAAAAAACTATTATTACAATTTAATAAAATTTAAATGAGAATGAGGAAAAAAAAAAAAAAAGAAAAAAATGGAGTATGAAAAAAACATATATAACTAAATTTAATTAATTAATATATACATGTTTACTTAAATAGTTTATTATGAAAACAACAAACAAACAAACAAAAAAATTAATTAAAAAAAATAAAATAAAATTAAGTAATTACATTACAAAACAAATAAATAATTTTTTAATTATTGCAAAAAAACGAAAAAAATATATTAAATAAAGAATGTGAAAAGATAGAAAAAACACAGTTGGTGTGAATTAAATAAAAAATTTTATTTGATTTTTTAATTTTTTGTTAGTTTTAATTTCGTTTTTTATTTAATTTTTATTTTTATTATTATTTTTTTTTTTTAAATTGATAGTTATCATGAATTTTTATTTAGATGTTTCTTTTTTTTTCATTATGTTTGTTTTATATTATTAATTATTTTATAAAAAAAAAGAAAAAAAAAAAGATATGTTTTTTTAAATAGAAGAAGAAAATTATACATAATAGAAAAAAAAAATCAGGTTTCGAATAAGCAATAAAATTTTGAACGAAAAGATAAAAATTTATATCTATTTTTTTTTTGTACCGATGAAAAAAAAAAAAGATCAGATACAAAAACTATAAAAAAACGAATTTTATTTTCAGTTAATATTAAATTCACGTTAATTTAACTCAAAAAAAACAAAAAAAATATTAAATAAAAAAAAATTAAATAATGAATAAATAAAAAATAACAAAAAAAAAAAAAAAACAATCATTTCTATCACCACATTTATCAATAAAAAAAAAAAATAATTACAATTTTTAGAATTATTTTGCTTAAAAATTTTCTATATATGTATCTGCTTTTATTTTGTTTAATTTTTCTTTTAACTGCAATAAAAAAATGAACTTGATTATTATAATAAAAAAAAAATAAATAAATAAAAGATATATTTGTCATAATTTTAATACATAAAATATATTATATTGTATTTGAATTCAATGTTGTTTTTTTTTTTTTTTGTTCTTGATTATACATTTTATAATTTAGTTAATTTTTTTCATAACCCATAGAGAGTGAAAAAATTAAAAAATAAAAACCTCATATAAAAAATATATATTTAAAATAAATAAATATATTAAAATTTAAAAAAAATAAATTACGAAAAAATATAAAAAACAAAAAAAAAAAGAAAAGAAAGGAAAAAAAAAACACTGTCGTACAATTAAAATATCTTTATCTACCAATATGAAAAATATATAAAATAATCATTTAAACAAAAACAAAAACAAAACGTAAATATATCTAGAAAAATTTAAAAATAGAAAAAAAAAACAACAACAACACAAAATAATTACAAAAAGGAATTAAGTAAAAATAAAATATATTATATAGAAAGAAAAACAACAAAGAAACAAGAAATATAACACACACACACACACACACAAACAGAAATTTATTCAAAATATATATACACATTTATTAAAAAATAAAATAATTATGAAATAATTAAATTTACACTTTAAAATAATTAAAAAAAAAAAAAACAAAACAAAAATTTAAAAAATTATTAAAAAGAAGAAGAAAAAAATCGATTAAAAAAATAATAAAACAAAAAAGAGTAAAATTATGGCTTGTTCGAACGATTTTTTTTTTTAATATTATAAGAAAAAATAATGAATTATTATTCAATATATATAAAAACCAAAATATGAAATGAATATGAAAAAAAAAAACAAAAAAAAAAAACAAAATAGAACAACTAAATGAAAAAAACAAATAAAAAAAAAAAAATTATGAAAAATAAAATAGATTTATATAGAAGCTTTTTCTACCATTTTTTAATTCAAAATATTTAAACAAACAAAAATTACACAGACAAATTAATGAAGAAAAAAAAAAAAAAAAAAAGAAATGAAGAAAAAATGGTAATAATACTATTACAAAATAATATATATACATATATACATATTATATATTAATTTAATTAAAATGTGTATTTTATCCATTTATATCTATTTAGTCTATATACACATTTATAATAAATCGCAGACTTTTCAAATAACAAATAAAATATTACAAAAAAAAAAAAAAAAAATTATTAAAATTGTTTTGTTTTTATTGAAGAAACTCCTAATTTTATTAACTTTTTTTTTTCAGGAGAAAATAAATTTAAAGTATGACTCAATTACTAAACGTCTTACGATCGTCTTTTTAAAATATCAAAAATTCCATAAACGTCAACTATGCAAAGCATCCCGTTTCAAAATTCAATTGTGATTTTTTGACAGAGCATCAAAATTAAGTAAAGCGCATCGTGAATAATTATGATGCTACTATGCAACATAAATTTTTTCAACAATATATCATAACTTTTATATTTTAAAGTTTAGTGATAATCAAAGAAGGACATAATGGTTCAGGGCTTAAAAATTGAAAGTCTTTGTTTTTCATTTTATAAAACATTGATTTTGTACATTATTTGTATATGTATTTGTAGTGTAGTAACTGAAAAAACATGAAAAACGACATTCGACTCGGCCGGGAATCGAACCACGGAACCTTTACCTTTCCGGAGTAATGCTCTTAAACCATTGAGATACCGAATACCATGTCGCTTGCTGTTCTCAGTTACCACCTAATCATTGATGAAGAATACTCAAACTTCCTATAGTAGACAAATTTTTCATTCCTTTGAAAAAGTATGTTTACATAAATTTTGCCATGGGACTACAAAGGATTTAAAAGGCAAAAGTAAAGAGTAAAATTATAATTAACTAAAAATTTGTTTTTTTTTTATAGAAAAAGGAAAAAAAATTTCATTTTCCTCTGTAACATTCCTGCATCACAATTTTTGTTTTGTTTTCAATTATGAGCCACAATATTCCTTTACTGTATTTTTGTTAGCACAGCATATGAAAATGGCAAAAACATTCTTTTTGACGTGTTTTCTATCTATTTGACTCATTGTCCCAGTATGAGATTACAAATTTTCAAATTTTATTAGTTTTGAATTATTCAACATTTTCAAAAAAAAAAAAATAATAATTTAAAAAAATTGTTTTTATTTTTAATAAAATTAAAATTTGGAAATTTCAGAAAGAATTTCACACAATGATAAGGAGAAAATACTGGACACAAATTTTATATAAATTAAATTACAGGATCCGGAAATACTTAAATTTAAAATCGATTTTGTTTACATGTCGATTAGGTATACTTTGTCAGGACTAAACTTGTACATAAACAAAAGCACTCATATAAGATTAACTGTTATAACATACGTACCTATGTATAGGTAACTATATTTTATACACATTCTCTTTCCTTTATAAAAACAATAAAATTTCATATTTATACATACATTTTATACCTATATATGTATGTATGTATGTATACAGTAATTTCTCTTTAGGTATATGAATCATAGATCATGAATCATCGTCATTACCATAATTTAATCTTTATGATATTTTACAGTTAATGTAAAATTTCAAAGGACGCCTACATTTCATAAAAGCACATGTTTATGAGTCAGGAATTATAAAGCTCAATAAGAAGAAGAATATCAAGTGATATTATGTATATTTGTAATATGTTGTATATGCGTACATATATGACATTGTTTTATTTTCAAAGTATTATTTTTTACCCATATGCACATATGTATTTCATCTTATTACAATTTAAAACTAAATGAAATTATAACCCCATCATGTTTTGTAATTTTAGTTCAACTATTTTACATATTTGTATATTATTTATATATGATACACATAACAATAATGAAAAAAAAATTTTACTTTGAAGAAATTGGTTTCTTTAAAAATTCAAGTCATGTCTTACGGCCAATTTCCTTATTTTATATATGAAAAAAAAAAAAAGAAAATAAAATGAAGAAAAAAAGAAATGTAAGTAATCAAATGAAATTGAGGTGGTTGACAACAAAAAATTCGTATCTTTAGTTTGAAATTATTCAGTTTCTTTTTAATATTTTAAATTTAAAGGGTAACTTGAATATTCCTTATATAACGAGTACATCATATGAATATGTTATGTTTCACGGATATTCTGACATCTATGTATGTAGATGAATTTTATGTAATATTATTTGTATATTTTTTTGTTTTCATTTTAAGAGGATTTTTGCAACAATTTAAAATCTTTGGTTTTTTTTTTTTTTTTTCATCTATTCATGCATGTCCTTTAATATATCTTTTCTATCAATAGTTTCCCTTTTTATAATAAAAATACAAAATTCACGACATGAGGTAAAATACAAATATTTACAATGTTCTGGAAGTAAACAATATTTTTAAATCTAAAGGATATAAATAAATATTCGATACATAAAGAATGAAAATGAAAATAAGGACAAAAAATTTTTAGCTTCTTCTGCAGAAAAAAATAATTTTAAATTAGAGATATTGAAACAAACAAATTTTGTGTAAATTTTTAAATTTTATTTTTAAGTCCCTATAGATTTTTGAAGGATATATCTATGCATGTTGATGTACATGTACATATATTTAATTATGTTATTCAAAAAATGCATATTGACTTCAATACCTTTAAAAAAATAATTGAAATTATTTATGCATTTAGCTTTCGTGACGTGTTAAATTTATGTCCTGATTTTACGTGCTTGTGTTTTATTTAGAAAAAAAAAAAATATATCCATTCTTTGTTCTGTTCATTCTTTTCAACATGACGTTACATAAATAAAAACATATCGAAAAAAGTTCAAATAAAAAATAATAAAAGGTCAAATTGTTGTCATAAAATGTAATTAGGCTATCGCTGCTTTATACGTTTTTATATATATGTACGTATATGTATTGTACATCCTTTATCTATAATAACATGAGAACTAACGTACACACATATATACAGTCTTTGGGCAATAAAAAATCCACCGCAAACAATTTTTAGAGATATTAAACGACATCTATTAAATGAGGAAAATTGAAAATGAAAGTTCACCAGACGACAATGACGGCAAATAATAGTACAAGGAAAAAAATTTAATTTTTCTTCTCAAACTCAATATTGTCCAGTATGAAATGTTATAAAAAATATAATTTGACATATGACAGGTACTTACAACGTAAATCAACAACTACCAGGACAATAAATCGTTCCTTTTTCAAAAGGGGGAGAAGGTGAGTAACCATTAATGTGTTTTTTTTTTTTCTAGTTGAAATTTTTCATGTACACTTAAATGGAATTTTGTTAAAATAATTTAAAGCTAGTTTTATTTCAGAATTTTTTTTTTTTCATTTATTTATTCACAAAACAAAATCTAAAAATTGCATAAAAATAATTAATGTCCATTTCGAAGGATATTCAATCCCCTTAAACTTATGAATTTCCTTTTTGATAGCAATTTAAAAATTTCAAATCTTTTAACTTTCTTGTCACGTCATAATATTCATTTTTACGATATAATGACAAATATTTAGAAATTAAGGATTAGTCAGGATATTACCCTGTAAATATTTTATATTATAAAAATCATTCATTTATTGAAAAAAAAAAAAAGTTTTTACTAGGCTACTAAACCATTAATGAAATGACATGCATTCATAATATTTATTTTCATTTTATTTTTCTATTATATTCAATATATAAAGAAATTTGTCACAAAATAAAAATAATACCATACATACATACATACATATAATATATTAAGAAAAATCAAATAAAAAAAAAGGATATTTCTTATCTTTGACGGCCGTAGAATGACAGATTGTCAACAGGACATGACAACATAAAACTTTATTTGATGCGGTTTGTCAATTCCCTTGACGATTTATTTGTCTTTCAAAAAATAAAGCAAAAATAAAAAAAAAAAATAAAAAAATAAAAATATTCGTAAGTATGCCAACTTTTATTTATTTTTTTTTTTTCGTACAGGATATTATATAATTTAAGAAGTGAATATATAGAGATCAAGCAATAAAGAATTCATCCGTCTTGTCCTTTTTTATATCTTCATTTCTACATTTACATTATCACAGGACATCATTCCCTTTTTAAGAAATTGACAACATACTTAGGGGGTTCAAACACATAAATAGATACTTATATAAGATTTGATGAAAAGTTTGTGACCAAGATTTGTAAGGGTTAATATTTTAAAACGATTTTTTTTTTTTTTTTTTTTTTTTTGAAAGAAAAAAAGGTTGAAAATAAAAATAAAATTTCACGTTTGATTTTAAAATCCGCACATATGTGACCTGAATATGATTATATACATCATGTCCGTGTCCAGGAAGGATAAAAGAACAAAAAAAAAAAAAAAAAAAATGTGAATTGTAGAAATTATTTGAAAAAAAAAGAACATGTAAACGTTAAATTCTTTACAATATTTGCTGACATTTGAACAATTTATCAAGATTTTGGTAAGAATATTAAAGAAGATATAATTTAGAATTGGCCAATAAAAAAAGGATATAAGTAAAATTATGTACTTTATTGGTACAAAAATCTATAATACATATGATAATATTATTAATGTACCGTTACAAGGATTTAAATAAAAATCGTTTGACTTTAAATTATGTATATGTTTTTAGGTGATTTCTTTAGACGTTTCTGTGTATCATCATCATCATCATCATCTTCTTCTTCTTCTTCTTCTTCTTCTGAAAATGTACTTTCTGGTGATGAATATTCACTTGAACTTTCTTCATCATCACTGATATTATGATTATTTTCTTCTTTTTTCGTTTCTAATTTTTCATTTCTCACATTAAAATTATTTATTTCTGGAAATTTTTCAATTATATCATCTGAATCACTACTTTCTACATAATAACCATGACGAATTTTTTTCGATGGAACATTCAATTTAAATTGACCAGGAATGTTACCTTTTGGAAAATAATTTGCAACAACCCATGTCTTTTTATTACTGTAAATTAAAAATTATATGAAATAGAAAGTAATTTTTTTCTATAAAATGGTGGAAATATATTAAATTAACAAATAAACAAAAATTAAATAAATTATACAAATTATTCATACATTCTTACTGCACCAACACCAATCTTATTGGCCTCTTTCCAAATTAATTGTGTAAAATTTGTTGTTTTCGAATTATATCCCGGATTTTTGAAATCATAATATCTCATTTCTCTATACCAATTTTGTACAATAATTTTTGATTTGATAACATTTCGTTTTGAATAAAATAAATTCTCTCCATATTTTGTATATTTTCGATGTACAACCGAATGTGAATGAGCTAATAACTTTTAAAAAAAAAAAAAATTATATTAACATTTCTGTTTTTTTTTTTTTTTTCTAAATAGATATAAGATTTCAAACTTACAACAGCCCAACTTCTTGCATAAGCACATAAATTTAAACTTAATCTTAATGGAGGACATTCATGTAATGCCCGATATCTGTTGTGTTCATTTAGAATTTCATTTTCAAATGCTGAAAATTTATTTCCAGTTGATTTTAAACTAATTCTTATACAATCAGGCTATTTTTAAAAGGGAAAAAAAAAAGTGGTAAAATATTTAATTTTTTAGAAAATAAATAAAATAAAAAAATGTTTAACCTCATCTTCATCATCAATTTCTTCTTCAGTACTTGAAAAGTCATCGAAAAAAATTTTCTCTTCTTGAGAAATATCATTCATTTCATCATTTGACTTTTTTGTAAAATAAGAAAGAAATTTTCGACATAAGAACATTTAAATAATAAAAAAAATTGATAAACAAAGATACATATGCGGATTGGAGGACATTTTTAAAACAAAATTTGATAAAAGTGAAATTTAAAAAAAAAAAAAAAAAAACTGAAAGTTTAGGGGAAAAAAAATGTTGAAAAAAAAAAACAAAAATGAATTTTGTCATAATAATGAATTTGTTCAATGAAAGATCTCTGATTCAGTTAAAATTATTCAATTCGAAATTAAGTGGCTAAAAAGTTCAGGGAAAAAATTAAAATTCGCCTGCTAAATGCTAATTTCAAATTACATATGTATGTATTTTGTAAAAGAAGCCTTCAGTAATCAGTAGTCATACACATGTATGCTAAATGAAATAAATGTAATTTAATATGACAAAATTTGAAGAGAATCCGGTTCATTGAACAAAGCTTTTTTTTATTTAACGTCGTGTATTTTTATGATCAAAAAAAAAAAAAAAACACTTTTGATTAAGCTGTCTAAAAAATTAATTGAAATGTAACGGGTGTAATGTTATATATTTTAATTAATTTTACCATTTAAAAAATTTTTTTTTCACTAAAATTAATTTTAAAAATTTTTTTTATCCGTTATGAAAACGGTTTTTTGAAAAAGAAAAGAAAAAGCTACAAAACAAAAATATTTATGCAAATTCAATAAAATAATTTATTTTTCTCTACGATTTTTTTTTTAAATATTAAAACTTTTATATTTATGAAAACGCAAAATAACACACAGAAAAGACAAAACAAAAAGGAAGAAAAAAAACCCTTTTTTTTTTCATTTAAAGTCCATTCATAAAAGTTATGAAATATTCTCATTTCTGAAATCGAATCACGTCCTGCGGCGTTTTCAATTTTTTTGTTTTTTATTCAATAAAATTGCCTCCCTATTTTATTTTTTATTCTTATAATATTGTAAAAATCGCCAACAGTATTTTATTCATAACATTTTGCATTATTTATATAATTTTTCAATTCTATAATATGAAAAATTGTAGAAGTTAAAAAAAAAAAAAGTAAAATTGTATTTATAGAAAATTGAATATTGAAAATATAAAATATGTCCTTTCGTGGCTTTTTGTACATTATTCAGAGATAATTCTTTTGATGTCCGGACTTTTTTTTCTTTCCTTTTTTTTTTAACTTGCTTTCAGAAAAAGGATATGCACAAGATGCCAAAATATATATGTATGTACATGCATATATGCATATATATACTCCTACATACATAATATTTTATTTTTTTGGATATATGTCATGTATAATTTTGATCCTTATATTTTCATATCGACCACCCTTTAAAATAAAGGCTTAAAGAAAGGATATACTGTCACATATTTCTTATATTTTCGAATATTTTAGAAAATAAGAAATGATAATATATGAATAGGAAAAGGAGGATAAAACATTTTTTTTTTGTATTTTTGTAATGTTACGTACGAATGAGTTTGTTTTCAAGTGACACGCGGGTGTTTCTCTGTTTTATGTACGATATGATTTAAAGTTAAAGAAAACACATACAATGTTTGTGTAATATACGTAGTATGGTATCAGGAAATGGATTTCTTTTAACGTATAAAATTGTAAATAAAATATAATAAGGAGATGACAAGTTTTATTCTATTAAAGAACTAGTGAACCAATATACAAAAATCAAAGCCTTTCGGCTGTTTGTTATACATCTTCTGGTTTATTTTGATTTAAGTTTTTTTTTTTTTTTTTTGAAATTAAAGTTAAAGGGTAAAAGAGGCTTATAATATTTATTTTGCGAAAGGGTTTATAGTGTTGATATTACTTTGAAGAGGATCAATGTGTATAGTAAGTATGTTCATGGTTTTAATAATACACAAAACTTTTTATTTTTTATACATATATATTTTTCTTGTTCTTTTGTTTTTGAAAGATTTTCGTAATGGTCATAAATAAAAAATTTCTTGTCTTAAAGAATTAAATTTGACATGAACAATAAATTGAAAAAAAAAAATGAATATTTTCTTTGAATGAATTTTTTATGATCATTAGAATGTATTTAAGTACATTATTTAATTTCAAAATTATTGATGATGATTTATATTTTTTTTTTCTAACTCATAATATTTTCGAAGAAATATAGATTATTTTCTAACCCTTTCTCTTGCATTGATGAAAAAAAAAACATTTGTAATTCTGAGTTGTTTTTTTTTTTAAATGTATTTTCAATTTAGAAACAAAAAAGAAAACCTCAAACATTTTCTTATAATTGGTTGTGACTTGTTGTCTATAAAAAAAAAAAAAAAAAAAATTGTATAGATACTTAATTTAATCAGAAATAGCTCACCTTCAACTTGTTGTTATTTAAAAGTTAATCATTATATCAGTATACAGATTACAAATTATAATCATATACACATGCACATTTAAATTATACACTAAAGTATTATATTATTTAATGTGGTCAATAAAAAAAAAAAAAAACAGAAGAAGAGAAGAAAAAAAAAATGTTATTAATTGAAATGACGTGACTTCTCATATGTATCACGTACTACAGATAAGTTAAAGTCCCGATAGTGTAGTAAAATTTATAAATTTTTTTTCATATACATATACATACATATGTACATTAAAAAAAATCGAAAGTTCAATAATAAATTGTATGTACATATGTAGGTACTTGAGAAATGAAAATGTATAACATACGTGTACATGATGTTTATTATGCGGCAGAAAATTCAATAAATCATTAAAAATTATTATTGATGTGAATAATCATGAACAGATATTGTGCAGTACAATTATGCATGATTAATCCTTCAAGAGTATCTAATGTAAATTTTAATAATATTTATGAATTCAAGTGGAAAATATTACATATTAATTCATAAAAAAAAAAAAAAAATTTAATTGCTTTTTCATGAATTTTTAATTTTTTTTTTTGAATGCAATCCAATAAATTAATTTATTCATGAATTTTTTTTTTCTAGATAAAAGTATGATCCTTGAAAAAATTAAAAAATTAAGTTAGAAACTTTAACGATTTGTCCCTGTTCCTTATCAAAACGGCACTCTCAGTACTAATTGGGTCTTCGAAAGATTTCGAAAACACCACGTCAACCATCCCTGTTACTTCTCATATCAAGGAGGTCGTGGCTCAATTTGAGCTGTGCAATAGCTGAACGCCAGACCATTAAAAAAAGGGAAATATGTAAGAATATACGTGTGTACCTATATATTTTTTTAGTTTACTTAATATACTTTTTGCAATTTCGATCTTCTTAAAAGCATCAGTTAATGATGGCTTTGAATTCATTAATCATATAAAAAAATATCAAATTTCACATGTAGGTTTGAATAACCCTTTTTCATTACCTTGAACATTTTTTTTTCCAAAGCTTTATATTACATCATGAATATCAAAACTAACGCAACTGTCTGTATTGGTTTCAATTTTAAATTTTTAACAAAAATCGAATGTATTTTAAATGAATCCTGGAATCTAATAAAAGAACACTCAAATCACTAACAAAAGAGAAAAAAAAGTGAAAATAAAAAGCAAATTACGAGAAACAAACATCAGGTACCCTCTTGAAAATTTTTCACCCACTACACTCAATAGTCAAAGAGTTATTTTTTGTTTGTTATTTAAAAATCATGTAATTTTCGTATTTCAAAATAAAGCAACGAAAACATGAAAAAGGATTATCAAAAAATTTTACTTAACCATATCCTTGATTTTGTTCACGTTTCAAAGAAAACGAATTTTTGTTTTTTAAATTTATCAAATTCCAATGTATGTATGTAATGTATGTTTGTGGATATATACTTTTGTGAATGTTTTGTTGAACGTTATTGAATCTGAATAAAATGAATTCTTTTAAAATTCATAGCACGAACAGTCCGAACGAGTGCTTACTTTTCTACAACTTGCTGATTTGATTGTATTTTTGACTATGTTATTTTCTTTTTATATTTTTTGATTTTTTTTTTTTTTTCAAAAGAAATTTTCAATTTTTTTTTTCATATTTTTGAAAAATTTATTCGTAAAAAGTTTTAAAAATTTTAAAATAATCATAGAAAAGAGTGAAAAATAATTTCAAATTTTCATTTTTTTTCTTTTTTTTTTTTGAAGAAAATGAAAATGTGTTTTCTTCTTTTTGTAAATAATTTTCTAAACTAAATTAAATACAAGTACTGTAGACGCTGTTTGACCCTTGTTATTATTGAATTTTGAATTCCCTTGACATTTTCATTTTCAAATTTACAATTTGTTTTGTTGAAGATGATATATTTCTTGTTCTTAAAATAAAACAAATATAGTACAAGTGTATATAAATTTTCTAAAAGTTAACACATAAATCAATTATCTTTTATTTAATGGCATCATCGTCTTTCTATGAACTTTCTTATATCATATATTAAATTCATTGTCCTTTTGCATATTATAATCATTTTCAATAAATAACAAAAACACAAGTAAAAGAAAAAGATGAAACAATAATTTAGAATCCTTTTTTTTTGGCGACGACATATAAGTTTCATAGACGCGTGTATAACTTGATTTATGCATGTTTATTTCGATTATTTCAATTGACATATGTGTGTTTATAATGAAAACAACTATGTATTCTAAATAAAAGTTACATTACTTTTATGCCCTAAATTTCATCATTAAAGGGTCAAACCGCAACACTACCCTTTAGCAAATTTAGGCAAAACACATAAAAGGAATATGTTGAATATTCAAAGTCCACTTTGAAGATTTGTTAAATGTACATACATATGTATGTAGAAGTTAAATATAAAAGGTTTCTTGAATGAAGGTATCCCTTGGGGGCAGGGTTCGCAAACATTTACTACACTATCTCCCGTACACATAACTCATAACGTAATTGTAATTTATAATGGACACCAGCAGCAACAAAATTTGGTGTTAACTAATATTGAATAATCTCTAACTTATTTGAATTATGTCTCTTCGATAGACTTTTATCATTGCCGTTCATCGCTAAAGGACGAAATTTTGTAATCGGGTTTTTCAATTAGATTAAAGATTTATATTGGGGTCAAATTATATGTTATACATTCATATGTTTGTATATCGTATAGAATGTTTAGCATTATTTTAAATACGTGCTTTTATTTGAATTTCATTTAATTTTGAAATGGACAAATTCCCTTAGGGAACAATAGAAACAATAAAGACCTTCTTTCGCTTCACTTATATTTCAAATTATCTTTCATTTCATGTACGTAACAAAAAAAAAAAAAAAAGAAACCACCAAAATTGATTCAGATTTCAAAGTTTTGAAGAGTTGGTATGAGTAATTTTGTTAGGTGACTAAGCAACCAAAAAATCGAAAATTTTGTAATTTGAACTTTAAAGGTATTTTTTGTAATAACTTCGAATTCTTTTCATTTTCCTAACAATTTTTTGTCCTTTTCTAAGTATTTACTAAACAAAGCCAAACAGATCTTTTGGGATAGTACACGGGAAAAATAGTAAGGGTTATGAAGAAACCAAAATGTGTCGTCATAAAAGGAGAAAGTTTTAAACAAAAGAATTCAGAGAAAATTTAACCAAAATTTGAAATTCTTCTCAAATAATTTTAAAGAAATTCATACTAAAAAAAAAAATGGTAGTACAGAAGAAAATTGAGGATGCATGAGATAAAAGTCAAACACAAAATATATTTTAAGATTTAAACTTTATTTAATCTCTTAACAATGTTACACAAAATGTTCCAAATAACTTTTTATACGGATGATGAATATTTCAAAAAATATCTAAATACATACTATGATTTTACAGCACTAGAAAAAAAAAGTTAAATACGTATCATTGACGGATCACAGTCCTTCCAAAACAGAGTTATATAAAAAATAATAGTGTATCAATATTTTTTTTTTTTTTATTTTATTTTACTTAAAAAAAAATGAATCATTCAAATTAGCAAATTTAAGAGAGATAATGGAATTTGAAAACAATTTATAGAAACATCGCGATAATATTGATCTTTTTTTGTTATTATAAACTATATCTATATAAAAACTGTTTGTTTAAATTTATTTCTTATTCTAAAAGATTTTTATCGAATAAGAATTCTCCTAATTGACCGTGATTCTTCATCATTTTCTTCAATGTTGAAAGTTTGCCAGCCAATTCACGTTGACCTTTGTATTGTTCCTCAAGATAAACACCAGTCAAATAATCAACAAGCTATTGAAATATTGATAAAATTAAATTTATGTATCAATACAATGATAAAAATAAAGTGTGTACTTAACATGTTTTTTTTTTTTAATTTGATAAAAAAAAAGTTATCTTTTCAAATGAAATTTTTAACCAAACAAAATAAATTATAAATGTGATACTTACGTGATAATCATTGAATTTTCCTTTTTCACATTTTGCAATGACATCACGAATGCTTTTGGTAACTTGTGCTTCAAGATTGAGAGCATCTGTTAATGCATGTGCTCCATCTTTCCATTCTTCTTTTTCAACGGTCTGTTTAAAAAAAAAATTTTATTTTCAATTAATTTTTTTTTTACTTTTTTGATATTAAGTTGAAGTATTTCTTTTCTTAAAAAAATTTTTTTTTTGTAAAAGACGTTATTATTATTTGCTCTTTTGTACTTACTGGAATTGTAACAAGACCGGTAACTGAATCAGTCAATTGGCCTCGCATTGAAAGATATTCAATCAATGTTGTTGCATGTCCACGTTCTTCTTTTGCTGAATCAAAGAAATGTTTAGCAAAACCAGGACGATTAACTGTATCTCGTGAAAAATATGCAGCCATTGCTAAATAAGCGAATGATGCATCAATCTCTTTTTGAATTTGATTACGAAGAGCATTAACACATGTCGATGCCATATCGATCCAATCCTGTGGAATGTCTGGCTCTGGAAGACTGCCTTTAAATAAAATTCAAAAATCAAATATACATAACTATTAGAAAAATCGCTTCAAGAGTAATTTAGATGAAAATTTAAATAAAAGGAAGAAAGTAGTGGGAGTTCCAGACGACATCAAATGGTTATTTTCATTAAATCGAAAATAAATTGAGTATCAAAGAATAATAGTATCATTTTAGACTTTTTGTTTTTTTTTTTAATTTTATTAAAAAGGCCAATTTAATTACCACGTTGTTCCAGTCTAGAACAAAAATTGTATTTTAAAAAAAAAAAAAGATAAATACAGCATTATCAAAAAAGGACATTTACGAATCATTACAAAGAATTGAGAAGTTATGCGTCTACTAAAAGTATTAATGAATAAAATAACAAGTAATTAATTTAATATAATTACGCCCACGTACACCCCTTACTCTTCTACTCAATCATCATTTGCACATGTTGCCATGTATTATTTATCTAATTATAGATGTGAATGTTTTCAATGTTTATCAAGTATTTTAGGTACATTTTGTTTGTATGTGAGTATTTTTGATTTTGTATTATTGATAAGAAAATTTGCGTAGTTGTTTTTATTGATCTTTAATTACGAAACAAAACGAAATTAATTGTGCATAATTAACAAATTATTTTTCATTTGCTTTTTATTTTTTCTTTAAAATTTCGTATAATTGAATGACGAACAATAAAAATTAACAAAGGGAATAATCTACGAAATGCGGAAATGATGTTGATGCACTTTGATATCATATTTTATTGTGAAATGAAACTATGCAATGTCTAATAAGTTAAGTATTTTATGAAATAATTATTTAAGTCCTATGATCAGCTAAATGTGATATCTAGGTACAAAAATAATGGAACTTGAAAAATAGTAAAATGTGTAAAAAAAGTACCTATGTACCAAGTAGAATACGTGGTTTTTGCACTGATTTCATTGATCTTCAACGGGAATCCCGGTTTTGCAATTATGTATAGTGTTTATGTTAAAATACAAATTTTAAAGATCTGATGTAATATTTTAATATAATGTACGATCGTTTTTGGTAGATAGACATTCATATTTAGTTTTATTATGATTTAAGTGGTAATTTTTTTAAATTAACTTAAATATAAACAGAAAACTGGAATTATATCTACAACTGCCTATATTTTTTGCGATATCACTATGGATTCATACTCGTGTTTCTTCTCAATATCAATATGAATGAAACTATTGTTGTTTGAAAATAAGTTCAGTTTGGATAGTAACAAAGGACTGTGATTCATTGCTTTATTAATTCTTTTATCATTTTTAATATTTGTTTTATTCAAAATTCCAGATCACTATTGTTGAACAGAACAAAGGAAAATAAAGACGATAAGAAGGCAAACTGTTCTATTCAAATAAAAATGCTGAATATAATTATCATTGTTCAATTTTAATGTAATATCAATAAATGACTTCAAATACATAGCCAATGCATAAGTTAATATTAATTTTTTTTTTTTTAAAAAAAAGTAAGCAGATAAAAATAAACTATTTTTGTTTTCGGCTTTTGCTTATACAAAACAAATATGTAGTGAGAAATGTCACGGAAAACAACCATGACACAGCATAATTAATTATAAAAGTATCACGGAAATGGTAAATATAATTGACGCTACAAAAACCACTGGCCCCCCACACTGACCACTATGATGTTTACTTGCATATTATGACAAATGAATCGAACACAGGGAAAAACCACGGCGCAGTCGTTTATTATCAAGGATTTTGTCTTATTTTTTATGTTTTTTTTTTTTCTAATAATACTTACAAGTAAGTGTTCCAAAAGCTAGAGATGCCATTGACAGCATGCAAATTATTCCAATAAAAGCCTTCATTTTTCGTTTTTTTTAAAATTTAATTCCTAGATGAATAAAAAAATTTAAAACAAAACTTTCAAACTTTTCTTTGTTCCTTTGAAAAAATAATCACAACTTCAGTTCACTTTCTTCCAATTTTTATTGAAGTTTATTCTTTCGCGTAATTTTAGTAAATGATTATGTTCAATAACTAAATTTATGATAAAATACGGGATACACACTTGAATAATTTAATCAAATAATCAGAAAACAAAAAGAAATTTATGATGAAAATTAAAAAATTAGAACTGAAAAAAAGTAAAAGTAGCTACGACTTAATTGAAGTCAACCTTTACACAACACTGGTATAGAAGGCGACCAGAAAATTAAAAATATTTTATTACGTACAGTATTTATTACGACCGCTAATGAAATAGTTCAAAATTATTGTATTTAATACTTTAAATATACAATTAGACAATAATGCAATTTGATTGATTAGTCTTGAAATTATCTAGAAATATGAGAATTCTTTAGCACAGTAAATCCACACGACACTTTTATAAAATTGATAACAAATGTATCGCCATTTTTCAATATGGCGGTTATAGTCAGCTGATTATCAGATTTTTTTTTTCATTTATTCTTCATGCAAAATATCCACACACACTTTTACATATTTATGCTACAGAATTACCAGCTCTTTAAACTAAATTTAAAAATTTATCAAATGTTTTGTTCAATTTTAATTAAAAACTTGTTAAAATCTTAATTATCAATCAAACAAAAATGCTTTTAAAAAATTAAATGCAATTTTGAAAAATAAAAATGCTTTATCGGCGCTTAAATGTACAATGAAGTGGATTTTATGAGACAAAAAATGGGTAATTCACCTTATCTGAAATTCTGAAGTGGAAAATTTTTATCTGGTAATTTGTGAAATCCACTTCCATTGCACACCGTACGGTATGAGTGTGTGAAAAAAAATGACGTAATAAATATGGTGGTATAGAAAAACAAAAGAACTATCGTCGCCATATTGGACGATTGTCATTTCAATAAAAAATTGAAAAGGGAAATTATCTCTTCTTCGTTTTTATCGAGCGAGTGCAAAAGTTAATATAAAGTAATTTAATTTCGTCATTTATTTGCTAGGAATTATTTGAATCGCACGTAATTGTTAAATAAATTTAAAAGTCACATAAAATTAAAAATCAATTGTAATTTGAACATTAAAAGAGAAATAATTAAAGAAAAAAGAACGGTGAGCCCATTGTTTTTGTTTTTTTGCTTTTGTGGTAATAAATTATGCGTAGTGCATTAAATTAGATAAAATTAATTTTAGTTTTAGTAAATTAAGAAAAAGTAACAAAGAAAATTCTAGAGTGTACTAAAATAATTCTTGTTTTTATTTGAAATTACAGAAAAAATGAAGTTTTTAATTGCATTAGCCTTCCTTGGGCTCGTAGCTGCAAACGACTACGAAGTATGCCATAATGATGTTGTTGCAGCTTGTAGTGCAACAGGAAGCAGAGGTAAGTCCTTGAATAAAGTTTCATAAGTCATTAGAATTACATATTCATATTCATGTGACAAAATCACACATTATGCTGAAATTAACAAAAACAGTGTTATTAAATCTTGTTTTGTTTTTTACTTGTCTTCCACTTAAATCAATACAAACTTCTTTCCTTCCTTCCAATGCTCTGCCATACACAGATAAACACACACTTATCTACTTGGCGCATATCATAAACTACTCATATTCATTTCATGTACATAAATTTTTTGAATTATCATACGAATGTTTTATTAATTTCCTATAAAAAAAATAAAATTTAGATTCAGTTTCCTGTAATTCGGTTCTTGGTGGATTTGAGCATGTCCAAGCTGATTTACAATCATATGTGAACTCTCAATTGGCTTCATCATATGATTATCTTTTACTTGCAACACACTTCAATTCATATCAAAAGAATCGTCCAGGATTCAATAAACTTTTAAATAAACTCTCTGACACAGCATGGGACAAAGCTG
Source organism: Bombylius discolor (assembly GCA_939192795.1). Classification (NCBI taxonomy): domain Eukaryota; kingdom Metazoa; phylum Arthropoda; class Insecta; order Diptera; family Bombyliidae; genus Bombylius; species Bombylius discolor. The sequence continues at coordinate 10,219,957 of OW584241.1, read as the reverse complement.
TTGATTTAATTAAACATATTACAAAACGTGGTGGAGTTGCTAATTTCAATGCACGTCATGAAATACCATCAACAATTTCACATAAACAAAATAAATTGGAAGTTGATGAATTACATGCTTTAGCATTAGCATTGGATTCTGAGAAGAAATTAACAACTGAAGCACATCATATTCATCGTCGTGTATCACATCTTGACAGTCATGAACATTATGATCCAGAAATTACACAATACATTGAAGAAGAATTCTTAGAAGATCAAGCTGATTGTGTACGTAAATTATCTGGATATGCTAATGATGTTGCAAAATTAATGAAAACACCAGATCCATCATTAGGAATTTATTTGTTTGATGAATATTTAAGTAAACAATAAATAAATTTGAAATTAAAAAAGAAAAACTAAGTATGTATAACAATATGATTAAACAATTTTTTTTTTTCACTTTTTTTAGAAGTTCTCTAAATTTAAATTAGAGTTCAAGAAGGTTATTTTAGAATTTGAATTTAAATAATAAAAATTGTGATCCAATTAAATAAATAATGTCTTTCATTTTTTTAAATTTTCTTCGGGGCATAAATTTTAATTGAAAAGAGGTTTTCAATCAAAAAAGTGATTGTTTAATTTGAGTATACACCTACTTTTTTGTTTATCATCGATATTGTTATTGATTTTCTTCTGTTTGTCCCCATGTTCCCTAACCATGTTAGGCTTAAGTAAATTTCTGGTGTATAATTTAGTCAACGGTTAATTATTGGCTTTTTTGTTGTAATGCTTGACTTTTCTGTGTTGGTGCGTGCAACTAAGTATAAAGTTATGTTTTTCATCTCCACATAAGTTTGTACGTATACAGCTAGTGAAACATACTTTTTAGCGAAAAGCGCATGTTGTCTATGTTTTTTTGGAAAATAATATAATTCTTTGAGAAAAAAAATAGGTATTAAACGATTCGAAAAAGGAAGCGTTTTCAAACGATGAAACACCATGGATTTTTTTAAAAGCCGACTACTATTAAAAACTTTCCGAATAATATGTTGCGAGGGGGGTGTAGAAACGAACATTTTTGAATTCACAAAGAAACTTCATTGTAATTGTGTTGAATAAAAATAAATTCAATCACAATGAATGTATGGCGATCTTTGTACTCTTTTGAATAATGATGTATTTATTTAGATATATTCGACATTTTTTTCTTATTATCAGTCATGTGTCGTACATATCTGTTCTATTAAATTTTACTGGGTAGTTTTTTTTTTTGTATTCTTTATTGCATTTCAGAAATTTTTTTTAATCTGTTTGTATATGGCTGTTAAAATTTTGTACAAACTTCCTTAAAATTATATACTTTACCAAACACTTAAACGTACAAACAAAAGTCTCTTTTCATATCGATGATAAAATAAATATTTGATATTTTATTTGTGTCCAATTTTCATTATTCATTAATCGCATTTTTTAATAAATATCAATTTCGATTAAAAGTACACGTTTACTTAAATTATTGGTTTCATATTCAAGTGCACTGATAAAATTAATCAACAGATTATAACACTTGTTAAAGATTATAATTTGTCGATATTAAAAAATTTGATATTTATAATATGTATGTAAGTACAACACACATACATATGTATGTATGTAAATAATATGTAGATTACATGCATGATTTTTTTATTAAAATTTAAAAGCGTATATTCCAAGCTTAGTAACACGTATATTTTGTTTTCAATTACACAAATGTGTTTTGTTTTTATTTTTAGTAATGGCAAGCAAATATAATTTTATATTTAATATTTATGTGCGAGTATAATACATGATATTTTTTATATGTAGATAATTTTTGAAATTTCAAAACAAAAGAACTAATCAACATTTATTAGCTTTAAGGGACTAAATATAATTATACCAAATGTACAATGTACAAAGGATATTTTGTTTTGTGAACAATACATTATTATCCTGTACGTTTATTTAAAAAAAAAAAAAAAAAAAGTAAGAACATCTTAACAATTAATAAATGAAGATTATGATTTAATGGGCCATTTTGTTATGATGGTTATATAATGTTTTTAATAAATAAATTGCCTAATGACACGTTATTATGATTATACAAAAGTGTACTCATAAAAATACAATGTATGTATATATAGTACAATATAATGCAGATGAAAAGCTCAATAAAATGAAATTGACTGAAATTTTCCTCATATTATCGTTAAATAATATTTGAAAAAAATAAATTATTACATATATGCATGCATATGATGAATAATAAATATTATATTTTGAACCCCACTATTAAAAATAAGATTATTAGTATTAAATTGCTAGCCTATGGCTAATTATTATATGACAACAGTATATATGTACATAATATATACTTATATTGTTTTTTGATCTATATGAGTAATTATTATTATGAAAAATAATCTTCAAATATAAACAGAACCCTCAAAGCTATCAAATGTGTATTCATATTTTACTCTATGATAATTTAGGTACTGTGTGCAATGACTAAAAATGATATGTGCATATGAGTAAACGATTTTGATATATGTATGTAGGTATGTGTAACTAAAATTATATTAATATTTTTGGGTAAAAATGGATAAAATGATGGTATTATTTTATATATAAAAAAAAAATTAAATGATACTTAAATTCTATTGAACCATAAAAGTGGAATTATTTCCTTTCTTTTATTGTAAAATATTGAAATATTTGATAATATGGCATTTTCATAGAAGTAATTATTCTGAATTCCTTAAAGGATTTACCTACATATGTTTTAATATCTAATGAATTTAGGTATTTTCAAATAGAAAATAATTTTAATTCCAAACAAAATTCAAAATTAAGTGTAACAAGAAAAAAGTATTAAAAAAAAAACTTCATTTGAAATCAGAAAACATATATGTACATATCTTTACTTTAAACAATCTGAGTACTTTTAACTTTTTATTTAAATTAAAACGCTTTTTTTTTCAGAATATTAAATACAATCTAATCAATTTTATTTTATATCTACGCTATTCAAAAATGTACACACCATAATATAATACGACAATACGAGTAGAAGTAAGTAAGTATTTATATACATATATACATATAACTCATATGTTCTCATTATGATTTGGGTGTATCTGATGTTTATTTTTGCAAATTTCCACGCTACTGCTTAATTTAGTTAATATCAGTAACTTTTAAGGAAGAGAAATTAAAGTATTTAAAAAAAAACTTGAAAGAATAAAAAAACAGAAATTTGCAACCCCTTTTTTTCGTTAAAATTCTCTAGAGAATTTAAGGGATTTTAATCTTCAAGCAGTATTTTACTATATAATCAAAGTATTTCATCGTGATTTTTGGCATCAGATCTAGCACTCATACCAAATATAATTACTATATTACGTGTACAGCAGTACCTTTATTTTTAAAATATGTACATTCTTTGCCTGTCCATTGCATATAAATAATATGATCCCTTACTAGTATGTTATATCATTTTTTTCTTCTTGTTTTTAAATTATCATGCGGCATGGTATATCGTTGGGTGGTATTCAGAACGTGCATTTGAGCGCAACAAATAAACCAAAACAAAATGATAGCAAAACAAAAAAAAAAACAAAAATGAAGCTTCCTTTTTGCAAATACTAGAAGGGCCACATTATATATATGTGAAATGAACGTTTTCACATCTCTGTTGCTATGCTGAAAAGACACAACATATATCGGACGTTTAATCAATATAACTGTACATAGAGTCAAACAGGAACTTATGTAACTCACATACATTTATTTTACTAAAAAAAAAATAAAAGAAAATTCATAGTCCTGTTATATCCTGAATTTCGTTCATCATCAACATTATATCATAAGGAAGAGCTAACCTATTCGTTGTTGCTTTATATTTTTTTTAATGAATACTACATGCAAATTCTAACAACACATATATAAATTTCTCTATATAGATTTGTGTCTGCAAAATGCTTTCAAATTTTGTATTGTGCAAAATAAAATCATTTTCGATTTAAATAAGGGTGCGGTATTTTATAATGTTTATGATGTGCGTTTTTTATTTTTGTATATGCAGTATCTCATTTCACTGATACCACCACATTATCATCATCATCATCATCAAATGAGGGGGTTTGAACCCTTGGGCTTATGTGAAAGGGATAGAATAAAATCGATTTTCATTTTTACCACAATCAAATATAATATGTGCGTCACATTCATTTATAATTTGCGAATAAGGAACAAAGAATTTATACTTTATATGGGTTTTTACAAACCTATTGACCTTGAAAACAGGATTATGCAATCTGATGATGCATGTGTTTTATTCTTCTTCTTTTTTCAAGGAAAAAAAAAAATGTTTGTCATTTAATTTAGAAGGGCTACCTTTAGTATTATCAATATATCAATTATTTCTATCTTAAAATCCTTTATTTTTTATAATTTCACAATGTTGTTGACAGAAATACACCATGATTTTATCAAAAGTAATTCAAGAATAAAATTGATTTCGTATAATATAAATTTTTTCAATATGTGATGATTTATTATTTTTGATTTTTATCGATGATTTATCAATTTTATATTAAATTTATAAAATTTAAGAGTCAAAATTAAAAAAAAAAAAAAGACTTTGATCAGAATATCAATTACGATACTGTATAAAATCAATAATAGATTTTATTTGGTTTTTGTCTAATTTTTTTCGAATGAAAGTATTTGTTGTTTTTGTTCCAGTTAAGTATACCGTGATAATCAATAGGTACTTATTTTTATTTCGTCAAAATTAAAAAAAAACAAAAAAAAGTGAATATCATCTTCATAAATTTAAAACCACAAATTTAAAATTTCGAGTTTCGTTTACGTTGAAGTTTATACTATGGCGAAGATTTTTTTTTTAATGCTCGAGTGCGTAATTAAAGTTACTTCAAGGAAAAATGAACATAACATTTTCACTTACTTCATCTTATAATTATGATCATTATATTCTGAGTTTTTTTTTTTTTTTCGTTTTCTTTATTCTAAAAAATATTTTCAAAGTATGAATACTTATGATAAAAAATATAAGGATTTTCATATTTACACAGAAAAAAAAAAAAGGATTTTAAAGTTTTGAAAAAAGTATATAAAACTTTTTCATAAGAAAATTTCGTTTTTACTATGATGTATTTTTTACTTTCATTTTGTGATAAAATTAGTTTTTTTTTTTTTTTATTATATTAAAAGTTCAGATAAATATTTCTGCAGTTAATTAAACTGCTATAACTTATGTATGTATATAAAATTTTTACAAACGAGACATTCATTAGAACATTTTTTCTTTTAAAAACTTGTCAATCTATTTTTTTTTTGTTTGTTTGCTTTATTTTTTATGATTTAAAAGAAGTTTTAAGAAAATTTTCGAATCTGTACATCCTTTCAATTTGTTTGCTCATTAAAGTAAACATTATAAAAACAACAAAATTAAAAATTAAAAACACAAAAAAATGAAAGTTAAAATACAAAAAGATAAGATTGCAATTGAAAAGTAGAAGAAAAAAAAAACACTCAGAAAAAATAATATCGTCGGAAATTAAAAAGATAAATGTCAAAATAAGTTGTAGTTTTTTTTTTTTTTTTTTTTAGTATTTTGTTTGATAAGAAAATTTTTAAATATTTTTTTTTTGTTGCTATTGACTAAAAATTTACTTGTATAAAATATAAACTAATATTCATTGAATCTTAATATTTTTAAAAAAAAAATAGTACAACAACTGTACAACTGTATAATAAATGTTCTGGCGTTTATACAATGAAAAGGTATTTTTTTTGTTTTGTTCTTCTTTTTTTCTTATGTATTTTTTTTTTCTGTTTAATTTTTTTGTAAAGAAATAAAGTTTAAGAAACTTTTTCTTGTCCTTTCATAAGAAATAAAAAAGAAATTGTTGTACACAGGTCAAATCGAAAAAAAAAGATTGAGAAAAAATTCTATGAAAAGACTTTTCTGCAATAGCATTGAATAACAGACAAAAAACTGATGCAAAAAATAAAAATAATAATAAAATTAGTTAAAAAAGTTTAAATTACATTTTGAGGCTAAATGATGTCGCAAGAAATGAAATAAAGAAGGTAAAATTATGGGAAACTTTCTCTTTTAGTTTATGAAAAAGAAAGAAGAAGAAAAAAAAAAACAATATAAGTAAATTTTTTTTTTTATTTAAAAATTTTTCTTTGCATAGTTATAAAAGACGGTAAAGACTTTTAATAATAATTTATTTATTTATTTTTCTTTTTATAAATAATCTGAAAATTATGATCTATTTATGCGATAAGTACTTTTAATTTATATTTAAATTTTAATCATTGTTTTTTTTTATAGATCTTAGAGAATAAAAATAGAATTCATTTTTAGTATTTTATTATTTTTTGTTTTAAATTTTTTTTTTTAGTTAAATTAATAAAAATTAAAGACATAGAAATTCTGTTAATGGATCGGTTTTCTATTTTCCTTTTCTTTTTTTTTTTTTACTTAAACATGAATCTTTTCTAAAAATGCTATCCGCAGGAACTAACTAAATTTATATCCAGTCAAAATTTTAAAAATTTTAAAAGCAAAAAATCAATTAATTCATTTTTGTAGACACAAATATTTATATGTATATTTTTTTTTTCTAATTGACTAATTAAATATTGACTTATTTTCGGATGTTAAACTCCTCCAGTCTTATATGTATTTTGTTTATAATTGAGTTTCATAAAAAAAAATAAATAAACAAGAAAAAATAAATAACTATAGACAAATTTTAATTTAATAATAAATTTTTAATAAAAATAATGTCATTAACTTAAAATTTTTCTACTTAAAATAAATCATACATTTTTGAATATATATACTTTCTAGATTAAAAGATTAAAATAAACATTTATATGTGCATTTGAAGTAATTAAAATGAAAAATCTCATCAATAATTATATTTGACATTTCAAGTTATCAAATCGTAGATAAAAGTCAGTCGTCTGCCAGAAAGAATTATTGATGAAGAAATTCATAGCATTAAGTCGTATCACATTTTGTAACTTTCATATAAATACGAGCATCTTCATTCTCATTCTTATCCTGTTGTAATGACGATGGAATCTTCCTTTTTACTTTTTTAAATATTCATTTCGTGCTATCAGTATTATTCTCCCTGATGATATATATTGACTTAAGTTTGTTGACATGCTTTTTTTTTTTACTCCAAAATTTCTTCCCTTTCTTTTGAATTTTTTTAAAAAATTTTCATTCAATGTGTAATTAAAATAACTTAGTTGAAAAAAAAAAAAAAAAAAGAGAAAGTAAAAATTCATTTAAAAATAAGTTGATAGGTACTACATTTAATTAAAATGTCAAATAAAACCAATAAAATTTTATTAAAATGAAAGAAAAACGAAAAAAATTATATAAAAAACAGAAAGAAAAGAGACGATGTAATGTGATTAGGTGGTTAATTGAATTTGTAAAAAATATGTTTGGTCTCTAAGGAGTGAAAGTATACAAAAAAAAAGTTTATCATCTGTATAATAAAACTTTAATGAGGAGGGATTAAAAAATGCAAATGAGATTTTTTCACTTTTACTTTTTTATCTTTGTTCCTAGGAAAAATTCAAAAAAAAAGTCACATTGTCCGTGTAATTTATCTAAGAATAAAAAAAAAACATAACTTGCATAACTGATGGATGATTTAAAATGGGAAACATTTGTGGCTAAATAAAAGAGCGTCTAATAAAATTAGTGTCGAAAAATTAAATCGACAAAAATATTTTATATTCTAAGCTATAAAATTGAATCTGTAAAATATCTATAGATTAACAAATACCGAAATGATTATACCTTACTACTAAAAGATACAAGTCTTTGATATCTTTATCTATCACCACTTATAATTCTTGAGAAAAGATGGTTTTTGCTTCCAAAATTTAACGATACGATAGAAAGAACAGAAGTTCTAACAAGGAAACGCATATTTTAAAAGAGGTAATGTCGTGTACCATAATTTTATTTTCATGTACATTTATACGTACAAAGTAAACGAAAAAACAATAAGTAAAGTATCTTCTTTGTTCCTTATTTGCATGCAAATTAAAGAAATCTCATTATCGGGCAAGAGAAAAACGAGACTTTGTTCTTTATTGTTTCACAAGATATTCTTTACTAAATTTTATTTTATTTTATTTTTTATTATTTTTTTTTTTTGTTAAAATTTTTGCATAATTCTTTTTTATTTTCGTTCTATAGAATGGCTCCCCAGACAATTAGATTCGTGCGGTGCAAATTTCAACTTGATTTGCTTTTTAGATATGAAAATAAATGAATGAATGGACATTTTTATGTAAAATAGGAAAAAAAAGATATGAAAAAAAAAAAAAATCTCGTTGAAATGAAAATTTTAAATTCACTTTTTGAATTAATTTTTCGAAAAGAGAAAAAGAATTTTCTATTATACTTATACTTTATTTCATTTTTTTTTCTTTCTTTTTCAAATAAAGAAAATTTTCCAGTCATTATGCAGTCAAACTTTAAATTAAAAACAAGATTTTTAATTATGAACTTGTTCAAAATTATATTCGAATAAAATTACTTTTGTTTATGATTGTCTAAAGTGTGGAATGAATTGAAATTATCTTATTTTTTTCTTTGAAAAAAAATATTTAAAATTCAAGTTTTATTATTTTTTTTTTGTCTTTAGATTTTGTCTTTGTTGAATATTCTGATGATTCAGCTATGACAATGATGATGATTGTGATGACAAATAGAGGAAATTTAATAGCATTTTGAATTGTTTTACTAAATTTCTAAAAATTTTTGATCATAATTGTACATTTTTATATTAGAAATTTTAACAACAACAAAAAAATTTATTTCAATACAATATTTTTGCTTTTTATATTTTTTTTAGTCGGAAAATAAGGTTGCTTATCTTGCCAAAAAATTGTGTAGACATTAAAATTTAAAAACACATCAAGAAAATATCCCAATGAAAATTTTATTTAAATAAATTTCTAATCTAAACATCTTATATTTCCTGTTTACTTTTACGTTATATATGTACGTATATATGTTTTTTATAACAAAATAATAATAAAAAAAAAACTTAAACATTGTAAATTTTGTTGTTACCCTCGAAAAACAGAAGTCAAAATATATTTTTTTTTTTGTGTTTTGTTTTGTTTTAATCAGTAATTCACCCTTTTTTTCTTTTAAACTTTGTTGTCTTCTTTAAAAAATAAATGAATATAAACAAGATTTCGAAAAAAGTATATCTTAGATGCAATTAGTGATTAACAGTAGACAGTTTCTTTAACAGAAATTATTTGATTCACATAGAAGATGATTCTACACCGTTAAACAGAACTGTATTCTACCTATTGAGAGGATTAATTAGATACTTCTTTAATTGGTAATTTTAAATCCTGTTAACGATAGAAATTGTAATTAAATTTTTTTTAACTTTTGCATAAAAGATATTGTTTTTCAAATGTTACAGTCGAAAAAAGCGTAATAATCGCTAAGTGGTGAAACGATAAATGTCGTTAATGGGATTATGTCGATTTATTTTATGAAACGGTATAAACTAGATAGGCTGAATTTGAATAAAAAAAAAATTCTTAAAATTGATTGTATCTTGTTATATTTATATGTACATTTTTTGTTGTTGAAAAATTATAGAAGAAAATTTTCATTAAAACTTCAATTAGAATTATTTTTTAAGTGGACTTGCGTAAGTAGGAAACTACACAAAAAATGTCATCTTTTTAAAACAGTTTTTTTTTGTTGTTTTTGTTTTCTGAAAATTCAATTTCACCCTTGTTGATGTGCAGAAATTTATTAAATTTTTACAACAAGCGTCACTGATAAACAAAAATGACAAATATGTATATACATACATATATGTACATGTGTACCGGTCATAGTACAGAATAGATCCTTTTTTCTGGTCTTTTAATTTAGTTGTTTCCCTGTTTGTTTGTTGGTGTATGTATACATACATATGTATGTGCTGAAAAGAACATGTATTTTATAAAGTTTTCAATAAAATTTTTTTGTGTTTTTAAAAATTTTCACTTAAATTTATTCCCCCATCATCAAAAATATACCGAAAGTCCAAAAATTTAGTTATAGTGATAAAAACAGTTCATACATATGACACCAATTTGACCACAAAAGAAATATCGTAATGCCTTATGATGGAGTGATGGATGGTTTGTATATATTTTTATTTTTTGTAATCATCTTTTGAAATGTTATAATGTTAAAAGCTAGCGGGTATTGTCTAAAATTTGATTTCCGGTCAACATACTTTGAAAATTTTCTCCTTTTCGTTAAAAAACAAAGTATTTACACATGAATTTGTTTTGTTTTGCTGTTATATATATATATTTTTTTTTTGTATTTTAAAAGTATAAGATAAATTTGAAAAATTGAAACGGACATAGATTACATACAGCATAGTAAAAAAAATAATAAAAGAAGGAATAATTTTATAAAGGGAAGATGGACATCATAAAGCTTTCAACATTATTAGGGAAACTGAAATGATGTCCTTTCTCATACTGTGCACAGAAAAAAAAAATACACATAATAATAATAATGAAAATTGCAACAACAAAAGCAGTAACACAAAAAAAAAAAAAAAAAAAATATAGCAAAAAATGAAGAAAAAAAAACACCATATAACAATATTTCCCTTCATGTTTAAGAATAAACTCAAGTAAACTAATGGTGATTATTTGAACAGGATAGCCAAGAACATCCGTTTTTGGTTTCAATTTTAAATTAGTTGTGATGTATGTATGCATGTACGGTACGCACCACAAAAGAAAATTAAAGTGTGATATGTGATTCAATTTTGCAGAAATATGTACATTGGTGTTACAACTTAAAAGAGAAAATAAAAAAAAAAAAAGTCATAAATGATGAGGGTTTAAAATTGTGAAACATAGAGAAAAATAAAATGAAATTACATAAAAATGATTTTGTACTTTTTGATGTACAAATTGAAAATTTTCAGATCTTCTTTTTCTTTTTTATCTAATTTGGTGAATCTACGTGATCAAATTTCATATACAATTAAGAATTTCAAAAATGAAAATTAATTTCTGTTTTATTTGAATAACAGAATAATATTTTATTATAAAATTTAAATTTTGAATTTCTTTTTTTTTATATACATATATTAATTTTCAAGGAGTAATAATAATTTTAATAATTTTTAGTCGAGAAGATAATCAAAAAGCACAAAAATGTTGAAGTAGTAAATATTTTATCGACATAGTTTATTATTATGTAAGAAAATTTAAATCAACTCGCATTATATTCATATTTCAGAATTTAATTTTATTATACAAAAGGTACGTGATTAATAAAAATATTTTTTATCCTTTATCTTTTATTATTTTGTTATAAGTATATTTTAGATATTCATTTTCCTTTTTCTTTTAGCTACTATGAACAGATACGATGTGTTTTGTGTACAGTGCAGGGTGTTCAAGACAATAATCATTTCAATTTAAAAAATTTTCAAGTTACGTTTTCTAAGTTAAATTTCTTGAATTAGAATTTTTTCAAAAAAGTAGAAGGATTTTATTTTAATAAAGTCCTTGGAATCGTATTTTATCATTTATTGTAAATCTAAGATGGTTTTTCATGAATAAAAAAGCACCCTATCTATTTGAATTTAGTTTTGATGTTGGGTGGCGATTAATTTTCATTATTTTTTTTTTCTTTCTATTAACATTATCCTACCTAGATCATACCATTTAAATTTCATAAGATGAGCAATTCATGTTGTTCGAAGTATTTTTAATTAGTGAAACAAGTGTCCATGCTTGAAATTTAGCCCTATAGCTTCGGGCAATGATTATAATTGTATATATATAAGCAAGTCCATCAGAAAAGGATTTTCATTTGAAATAAATATATTATATCTGATACTTTTGTATGAACATATATGTACATATGTATATTTGAAAATATACAAAAGAATCTTTATTAACCCTTTTTTGAATGGCCATTGAATTGGACAGTTGTGTTGTGTATGAGTAAAAAAGTGGGAGTTAAAGGACAACAGTGTAAGGATATACAATTTTATACATGTATTTTACAATATATACCGTAGCAAGATAATTTTAGAAAATAAATACATACATATTATGTATGTATATTTTTTGTATATAATATATTTTGTATATACATATGTACGTGTATATAGTATGTACTATGAAAATGATTGAACTGTGTGTGGTGTAAGTGGCGTAAAATGCAAAGCAATAAATAGAAAGGATATTTTTAGTTAATAATACATTATGACGATGTAAAAATACATAGCAAATAATAATGTAGGAGGATGGTGGGAGTAAATAATTATTATGGTAAAACTAAAACAGAATCTGGACACTCTATTCTGTTCTGTTTTGTGTTGCTGATACAATTTGTGGAGAAACATTTTTTTTTTGTTTATATTTTTTTTCAAAATAATGTTAAATTGTATGTGTGATAAATGAAAATGATGTTGAAACTAATTGTAAATTGTAATTGGTTACAATTTAATGATGATGACTGTACCACACACACACATATGTATGTATATGTATATACATTGATTGAAAAGGGTATTAAATTTTTAATGATCCTTAATTTTTGAATCAAAGCATTTTTTAGTTAACTATTTGATTGGAATTTATTGAAAATTAGCCTATCACTTTCTGTGTATGTCGATATTCTTCAAATTAAATGAATTTTAATTGAATTTTAATATGTATAGAATTTAATCTGATTTTAAAATCATTTGTTGTATCCATAATAAATTTAATAAATTCTTTTTATATTTGAAAAATAATTGTTTTGTATTTTTTTTTTTTTTTTACAAAATTTAAAAACGTATTTATTTGTAAATTCAAAAGAAAAAAGAAATTACATTTTCTTATTTTATTATATTTGATATTGTTTTATATATTCTTTCATTATTTAAATATATCTTTTTTATGTATTAAACTGTAATATCTGTAAGTAAACATTGTTTTTATGACTTGAAACATCAAAAGATATTACCTATATTGCCAGATAGAGTCAGTTTTATTGAGTTTAGTAAACATTATATACATATAAGTATGCAATTTACATATAGTTTATGGTAGCTTTTATTTTAATATTAAATATATAGGGTACTGAAAAGGTATGTACATACTGAAAAAAAAAATACATTTATCTTAAAATGGATTTTTGAATTTAATTCTCAATATAAAATAAAATCTGCAAGGGATTATGTTTGATGTAATATTTGTTATTGTATGTATTCTTTTTATTTTTGTGTAATATACTTTCTTTTTTTATAGATAAAGATTGTTTTTAATACTTCGAATATACTTAAAATGTACTATAAAATTACGAAATAAATTTGAAATGGTTTATTTTTATAATGCATATATAGAACGTAAATAAAATATTGTTTTACATTTAAGTAAACTATTATGAGCATGAAAAAAGAAGAAGCAATTGAATGTAACTGTACGTTACAAACATACATAAAATGTTCTTTATTTCTAATAACCTATATCCAGATATTGAAAAGAGAGAAAAAAATATCCTACTGCTGAGCATATGTTATATTTAAAAGGGTGATAATTTCATTTTAATTTTTTTTTTATATCGAATATGTACAAATATCCAAAGGATCTTTCTAAAAATAAATAGAATAAAATTTGTCCACACTGGACCATAATATTTTAAAAACTAATTTTTACTTAACCCAATGCAATGTCACGATTCACGATCAACCACAATCATTAAGAAAATAATAATTAATCTAAACGACCTCATAATTCATCTTTTTTTTACCTAAAAAATAAACTATATTCATAAAATAAAACAAAGAGTTTTTTTTTCTTTCATAAAATAGTTTTTATTAATGTATAACCTGGTCTGGTCACATATGTACTAATTTCATATTAAAATATTTAAAATATAAAATATTCATTTACCATACACTCCTTAAACCTTTTTATCTTGAAAATTATAATAAAAACCATTTAAATTATTTCTAAAAAAAAGGAACATTCTTATACAATAATTTGCATAAAAAGGACATTTTAATAGTCTTTTAACCTTTTTATATTTATATTCTTTAATAAGTATTCCACATTCATACGAATAAAATTATAGATTTACAAGAATAATTTCTTTTTTTTTTTTTTTTTTTTTTTTTAAAAAGTATAATGTAGAGAAATACAGAAATTTTATAGTTTTAATTAATCCTTTTTTTTTACTCAATTACTATTCAAACAATGTCCTTTTAATAAGTTGTTTAAATGTATATCTTTTTATTTGTATATATTAGTATATACAGAATTTCGTAGGAAATATGTTTAATATTTGCACGCATTTCTAAAGATGATGTCTTAAAATATTAATTATATATATGGTACTCGTATATTCCTTTTGTAAATATTGCAAAAACTTAAAATTTTAAGTTATAAAATAGATGCTTAAATATCTATCTACAATAATTATTATTAATATTCTCTGAAATCCTTTTTAGAAATCTTTTATGAAATGTGTGACATTTCCTAATATAAGTTTTTTTTTTTTTTCAGAACACAAACACAATTTACCTTCAATTTAATATATTCATAGGTAATACTAATGTTCAATGTAAACTATACACACATGTATGATATTAAAACAAATAGAAAAACAATGTTACAGGTTTTCGTACAAACAAAATAATAATTTTGCATATGTACGTTGTTTTAGGAATTGTATAAGGAACTTTTCGTTGTTTTATGTTTTTTGCATATAGAATTAGTCGAATTAATATGATTAACTGTTGGAATTAGGTGAACAAAAGTAAAACATTATATTGAATTAAGTTTGTAGAACTATCTAAAGGATTCTTCTAATATAAATTAAATTTGTTTTAATATTGTTTGTATTTTCTTCAAATGAATATATATATAGATTTTATAAATCTTTAGAAGATATGATATTTATGAAAGTATCTTATATATCTCTAAAAGTGGATTTTAATTGAATATTTTCGTGACAATATAACTGTTTATTTTATTTGTACTTATAAATTTATTATAAATTTAGTGTTAATACATGATTTAAATAAACACAATATAGATACATTTATACAAATATATATGTATATATCATAGATACTTTGATGTTTAATAAAATTTGTACATAATTCAATTAATCTGACTTTTGTTCATATTTGCATTCAATTAAATCATGAAAATTTTCTACTTAAAGGATATGCTGTATGTATACATGTATGTACACATATACATATGTATGTATATGTATATGCATGTATACGATAAACTTAAATTAAATTTAGATGAAATAATATTTTTTCAATTTAAGTTTACATACGAGTATTTCTGTAAAAGTTTATTAATTTTTTTTTTTAATTAATGAAAATAAAATTTAAAAAAAAGGTTCGAAGAGCTTGAACATTGAACGTCAATTTTTAAAATAACAAAAAAAATCGTCCTTTCAGTGTGTGATATTTTCTATAATAATTCACATAGGACAGTGTGTCTTATGCTTAGAGTATGTATATAAAAATATTTCAGCTATTACACGTATTTTGAAAATGTGTTTCTTATGTTAAACAAAATTTAAATCTTTTGATCCTTTAAATGGTCGTTATATGCAAAAATTTTGTATATTATCGGATATAAACTTGTAAGACTGAAATGTTCCGGCATTTGAATTTTCTTTTTCGTTTAAATGATGCAGCTTTATAAAGTTTGGCACTGAGTGAATATTTGTGTACATTCGTTTCTGTAACAAAACAAATTTAAATTAACAAAAAAAAAAAAACAAACAAAAACAAAAAAAAAGGATAAAATTACTATGTAAAAGGGTAAACTCCTTAAGGACTTCCGCTATTCATAAAAAGGATTCTTCCATTTCAATGCATTTTCTGTGAATCAAGATTTTGAGATTTTCAGGATACGTGTAGTATCAGTATAAATGGTATCTCATTTACTATGCATGAAATAAGTTCACTATTTTATGTATCATTTTGTTTTTTTTTTTTATTTCTTACACATTTTAACTTTTCTATATTCAAAAATGCAATATATGTATAAGTATGTTTAACAATTTCGACATGAGATGAAAAAAAAAAAAAGAGTTAACCACATGGCACTGAAAAACGATTTCATGTAATGTGCATCCAGTACGCTTTTTTCTGTTCGTTTTTTCATATTTTGTTTTGCTTCATGTATTCCCATTATCCTTTCTTATCGTCTTTAGATTTTTGTTTGTTTTTTTTTTTATATATATATTTATTCTAAGTGTAAAAATTTATCCAAATCACACTTTAGAAAAAAGAAAAAGAAATAAAAGTCTTTTGAGGGAGATTAAGCCACGTCCAATTCGTTTAAATGAAATTAGCATTAAATGTTAAATTTAAGGGTGGCGTTAATTCGTACAATATGCATATTAGATTACTATTATATTACTATACATACTACAATATTACACTGTTAGAATCCTTCAAATAGTTAATGTTTTTCTTTTTTGATTTCTGAATGGTTTTTTATATAGTAATGTCCTTTTTGTTTTTGTTTAAACCTGATGTTTTTTGTTATTCCAATAGAATACAAAATTCATTTTTATATTCTTGTATGTTGTAATTATACTACATATTACACAAAATACTTTGTATTATAACAATGTTCGTTTCGAATAGCTTTTTGTATAATTTTTTTCAACTATCAAAGACACATATACAATTTTACAAATCGCAATTGATGGGGGGTTAAAATTTTATACATATGTATATGTACATGAATAAGAATAAAAAACCATTTAAGCTTGAAAAATACTTAAATTTACCATCAAATTGTGCAATTTTTGGTTGAATGAGATTTTTGTGATAAAATTACGATTAACAAAACGCATTATCTTTAAAATACTGTAGATACGTGCAATTGAATTTAATTATACGTATAAAATTTTTGACTATATGCTCTTTGTAAATATAGAGAATCTAAATGTCACTTACAGCTAATTTGATAGCCTTAAAACGGTTAATTTTAATGCAAAATGGAAAAAATGAAAAAAATAGAAAAAAATTAAAAAAACGAAAAAATTGTTTTACTTTTTATTACCAGTATCTTTTTTTTAAATTAATTTAATTATAGATTCAATGGTTGGTGTCTGTAATGATTGTCATTTTGAATTTTATCTTTTGATAGAAGACTTTTTTTTTTTTTTTCAAACTGTTTTTTTTTCAACATTTTTTTCTGTCTGAATTAATATTTAATTAAATTTTAAATACATATATTGATATGAGTTAATGGATTCAAACTATTAAACCATATAGACATGGTGAGATTGTATAAAATTTAATAGTTTATTATCTATTGTGGGTAAAATATATTATGTATTTTACATATTTTTATATGTATAAAATAGCTATATGTATATACATATATAAAATTAAACATAAATGTGCTCATAATAAAATTTATAACATTATTGAAAAAAAAGAAGTGGAAAATGCCTTCAACAATTTAATTTTCTCTTGAATTTAAAGTACATATGTATGTATACATCACAGTATAAACTATACATACATACTCGTATAGTACATACATATATTGCTTTTGGGTATTTATTAAGTAAATTATTGTAAGATTCATTAAATTATAATACTGCAACTGACAATTATGTCCAAAATCATTTATTGTTAAAATTAATTACCGTATTGAAGATCGTAAAATGCAGAATCTAATTGCCGTTATATTATTAATTTTATTGTATCTAAACGTATATATTTCGAAATAAAATATCTTTAAATATTTTAATCTGTCACTTTCATTTTTATCTGAATAAAATAAATTTTCCAGTATCTATCGATATTTCTTGAAATTGTGAAATTTGTTATTCAGTATATTATCATAAAGTCGAACTGTAGGTTTAATTATAATTTATATATTCTAATATAATCTATTTAAAATATGTTAAAATGACGATATATATATGTATGTATGTGCTATAGCTATGTATACATATCATAGTCATATGAGAACTACGTGTTTAGTTTGATATCTTGAAGATATTTCATATTAAAATATTTTTTTTTTATTCATTTATATATTGTATTTTGATACAAAATTTATGGCAATTAATTTTCTTTTGATATCAAAAATATACATATCTAAAGTTTTCCCTTTCCAATACTTTACATAAACTACTAAACATTCATTACTATATGAATATATAAGGAAAAGGAATACAAGACCCCAAATAATAATTATAACTACGGTAAAATGAATATATTTGATTTAACGTATAACGTATGTATACATGGATGTAATTATTTGATTTTAAGTGCCATACATAAATTCTTAGCATATGTTTACAACAACTATTTAATAACTAACTAACTAACTACATATAAGAAATATCTAAGAAGAATATATGTGTACCTTTAAAAGAATGGGGAATAAAGTTCAATTTATAAAATTTGAAGACAAGTTAATGTGGTTCTTGGTAGATTAGTTAAAAATATCATATCAAGCAGCGAATGTATTAGATAGGAGTATATTTTATTGTAGAATATTATTGTGGTAAAAGGATTTTATACTTCACTGAATTTAATTGAACATGTCGTTTATTTTATATTTTATTATTTTGAATATGTAGGTACTTGTAAATAAAAGTTTGTATGAGGTATTACATTATCAAAAAGTATCTTCTAAACTAAAGGAAATAAAATTTAGTAAATATCATCACATTGAATAACTTTATTTGAAGATTTGACTTCAAAACCTATTAAATTTATTTTTCTATTTTATTTAAACTTTAAAGTTCTTTTACTATCAAAATTTAACATCCAAATTTCCTTAAAATGAAGTCTTAATGTAATTATCACATGAATGATTTTTTCAAATTTTTATTGAAAAATACAAAATAATTGCAAAATCATGAAACATGAATAATGTGTGTAAATATTATTAAATGTGTTAGAGTAATCATCGTCGAACAATAACAAAAAAAAATAAAAGTAAAAAAAAAAGGATGAAGAAAATTGTGTCCTGGGATTTAACAATTCCTTTTGAAAATCAAAACACGCACAAGTCAAGTTATCTAACAATTTTACTCTCATTCTCCATTGAATTAAGTGATTTGACTTGTTTTCAACAACATGTATTATAAGTGGACAATAATATTTATTCTATATATGTATATGCTATATAAAGTAAAAAAATATACATATGTATAAAAAAATGTATCTTTCAGTTGTAGTATTCTAGTAACGTTATCTCTATTGCTCTCTGTACCACCCACACGTACATACATATAAATCTAGCATAAAGTAATTTGAACTATGACTCAGTAACAATTGGTCGACAATAACTAACGAGGTAACTTTGATTGATTAGGGCGACATGGGACTTCTCCAATCCAAAAAAAAAAAAAATCATCACAATTTATTTGGGGATATGAACTTTCAGTAAAATTGTTTAGAGAATTGAATTTTCTTAATAACTACAATAGAATACGAAAATGAAATCGAAAACATTATTATTCGAAATATACAATGAACAAATAACTTAAATTATTATTAAAGTTTGAGATTACATCATTAAAATATAATTTAGTTTTAATCTAAAATTATGAAAGTGTATTACTAAATACAAAACTTTTGTAATGAAAATTGAATTCATCTGTAAAATTGAAATTAACAAAAGATTCATTTCAATTATAGTCTTACATATATAATTTATAATTTTTTATATTTTATTTATTCATTTTGCGTTTTTTTTTTTTTACTTCCGGTTCGTCAACATAACATTTTTTTAAATATAATTTTATGACCTCAAAATTTTTCTTTAATATAAAAATGAAAAAAAAAAAAAATTGTCCACCCATAATGTCACATCCTTTTCAATCAAATTTTCTTTTCTTCTTCTTCTTCTTCTTTTTTCAATTTAATTTTTCCTAAGAAAAAAAATTCATTTCGTATGCAGAATCGCTTCTAACGAAATTGTTCTTCATCATTCATATCTTCATCATCATCATCATCATCATTATAACTTTTTAACCAAAGCACATAATGGTATAGAATTTCCGTGAATAGGTCTAATGAAGCATTAAATAACATTTTCAAGAAAATGATGGAACAAAGTAAACAAAAATGTATGAAAATAAGAAAATGAAATATATGTATGTAGGTATTGGGGACTAAAAAAAAAAAATAAAAAAGAATTTTCAAGTAAAATCAAGAAAGAAATTTAAGGTATTCAAGCACGTGTATATTTTAAATATTTAAGTCTGCATGGATAACGTATGAAAATTGATAGAAAATCTTTGTTTTCTTGAATCCAATCTAACTGTACATATGTATATAAAACGTTATACATAGAATATACTACATACTACATGTACATACATAATACATACAAATTAAAAAGTTAACAAGAAAAGTTTTTTTTAAGAACATATACGAGTATATAGCTATTTTTTTTTTTTTTGAGTCTTTTTTGCTGTTATCGATATACAAAAAAAAAATCTAATGTCACAAACCTCTTTTTATCCGTTCAATCTACACATGATTATACTGATACATAAAAAATGATATAACCAATCTATTTAAAATTTTTGCAGGTTGTTGTTTGTAAATCCTTCAATAAGGAAGACCTGTCGTTTACATTATCATATAATAAGAATACCTATGTTTAGTGTGCACTTTTTTTTTTTCTATTATTTTCAGAGAAATAAATATTAAAAAAAAAAAAGGGAATAAGGCATAAGTAAGTACCAATAAGTATGTGCAATTCGCATATGTGAACATGCGAGACTATTATAAACTGAAAAATCCTTAAAATGTCGTAAATCTTATTCTTGTTAGCTTAATTTTTTTTTTTTTTTTAAATTGAGAATAAATAAATCATCCTGTCACTTTATTTAAATATTCTAACGCTTTGCAAACATGTTTGCACTCTCATATATCTTTTACGTTATACTCCTTTTTAAACGTACATATACGTAACGCATGTATAAAATCATATATAGGTTCCCTGTGGAATATTGCTTGTCCGCATCGTTTATAGTGTGACATTGCGATTTTTTTTTATGGATTTTAATCGAACTTTTCGTAACTCTTGATGAATAATGGCATGTGAGATGAATTTTGATTTTTTCATACACTTCAAAACAACAAAATGAAATATGCATATATGATACGTATTTTAAAATAATTATAAAGTGTTCATTGTAAATTCTATGTGGGTTTTGTTCTGAAAAAACAAATTATTAAATTATTTTTTTTTAGCCCTAAAAATAGTGTTTTGCCTCTAAATTAGAGTCCTTTATTACATCAAAATGAATTTTTTAATAAATACATATATTCATTTTTTTTTTAAATAATTCATTTGCTTATTAATTTATTCTCTGTTTACTTTCTTTATTTTTTCTTTTACTAAAAAAAAAAAAGTTTTCTCATAATTTGCATACAGTACACAACAAGTTATTCTAGTATGTACTTTACTTTCTACTATATTTTTTTTTTTGTATGTTTTACTCCTTTCTCTGTTTCTTGACCAAATAAATTAGCTTGTTGTCGTTCTTTTCTTTATTAACATGATGCTTTATGTCCTTATTTAATGAACGAGTTAAAGTGAAAAAAAAAAAAAATATAAATAAGATAAAAAAGGATAAATTAAATTAAAAACGAAAAAAAAAAAAAAACAATCTGTTCGTAATAAATTCAAACTTTTCCAGACGTAGAATTTTTTTTTTTCTTAACTTTTAAAAAACTTCTTAATTTTGAAAATATAAGGAGTTTTATGTACAATAGAGTAAAAGTATTATAATAGTATAACTGCTTAAAAGGATTACACAAATGAAATATGGTCGTTGCAATTTTTATGATCCCTCTGAGAATAAAAATTACTTCACTTTACTACTTGTGAATACTTGAATAAGTAAATATATGCACATAGATATTTTTATTTTCAACTATACATAGTTATACATATATTTGTATACTATAGAATAAGGAAAGAAAACATAAGTAAAGCAACTTATTTTTTTTTTTTTCAAGATAGCAGGAGGAAAAGCAAAATAGCAACAAAAAAAAATAATAATAAACATTTTCTAATTATATTTTTTTGCTTAATTAAAAATATGAAATTGATTCAGTTTATAAAAAAAACAATTCTTAAAATATATTTTAATTGAAATTATTTTTATAATTTATTCTAAAGTATAGAATGTATTCCATACGACACTAAACCTGAATTAACATTTAATTAACGGGAATTATAAAATTTTACAAAGATACTAAAACTATTTATTGTATGTGCTTGACAAATTTTCCAAATTCCTGAAAATGCTGTAACATTCTAAAAAGATTAATTCAAAAAGGACTTTTTCATAATCTGTTCTGTATGGAAGTGATCTCAAAATAAAGGGCAGGAACTTTTTTTTTCTTTGTGTTTTTCATTTTAATTATGTCCTGTTGATGCGATGTATATATACTTCCTAAATAGAAGAAACTTTCAATTGAACACAGGATTTATATATAAACTGTTGCCCAAATCAAAAGTCTCTTCTAAGTTCGTGTATTTTTTGAATGAAATTAATCTCACAGTTTTCATAAAAATATTAAAATTCTTATACAGAATTGATCATAATTTGTAAAATAATTAAAATATTAAAACAAATATACATTTTTTGTATTAAATAAATCATAAATAAAAGCTTATATGTCTTCTCTAACATTTGTGTAAAAAAAAGAATAAAATATCGTACTTTATTTTGTATTCTATTTGCAAAAATATAGTTTTTCAACTGAAATGAAGATCTGTATAAAAATGCAGTGTTCCCAAGTACTCGTTAAATAATTAATAATGCATAAAATAAAGTATACTTTTTTGTTATTGTATGTGTTATTGGAAAATTCAGAAATTTCTCTTATAATGTCGCAAAAAGAAAATAATAAAAATTATGATAAATTCATTTTATTCCAGCGTCTGTCAAAATCATTTAGAAGAAGAAAAGTTTTTAACAACTTTTTATTTTATTATTATTTTTTTTTTCAAGTACTTATTCGATACGACATAAAATAGAGAAAATAACAAAAAATAATCAATGAAAACGCAATGATTTCTTACGCGTACACAAAAAAAAAAAGAAAGTATTGAAAAATAGTATAAACCAGAAAAGCGATAGAAAAAAAAATATGAAGAATCATAACGAGGATATAACTATAAAATGAATTGTCGTAAATCTAACTGTGTTTTTATATGATAATGACATTTTGTATGTAGTCGTCATTTTACGATTGACATTAATTCTTAATTGCATAAATTTTCTTTTTTAGTACATAAATTTTCTATGTATGTACATTGTACATATTCGAAAAATAATATAAATATTTCTTTTTTTTTTGTTTTTGTTTTTTTTGTTTTTGTTTCATCGTAATATTTATTTGATATTTGATGCATTCTGTTCATGACTGAACAAAAATTTAAGGATAATATAATAATATAATTGCAATATCACTGCGGAACATCCTAAGGATATAAATGATTACGATGATGATGATGATGATGATGATAAAAAATAAGGATATCAAACGCATATCCGAGTGTTTTATTAAAGATAACGATGTAAAAATAAATAATATTCCCTTGATATCAGTTACATGATGTAAAAGTATGTACATACATAAAATATTTTCTTTATGTTCCTATGTACTATACACACATTAAAAAAAAATTGAATAAAAAACAATAAAAAAAATATCTGTGCTATATAAGATATACCTTTAGATAACAATGTATATTTTTTGAATGGTTTTTTAAGTTTCGTATGCAGATTAAGTATATATGTTCCTTATATTCATTTTTTTTTTATTATTAAGCAATAAAATAACACAATATTTCTCATTATTATACGCGTTTTTGTTTTCTTTTCCTGTTTGATGTGTTGCAAAAATTGTTATATTATTTGTGAGATGTATCTATGAAATAAATGTGTTTTTTATTTTATTTATTTATTTACTTTTACTGTTATTTCTTGTTTTTATTTTTTAATATTTAATTTTGTTTTACAAAATTATTTTCTTTGGATTTATGAAGATTTTTCATATTGTGTGTGTGTATAGAAAAATATACGTTTTTTAATTTACTTTTTATATACTATCTAAGTACATATACATTCATATGTATGTACATATGTATATGAAAACGTATAAAAATCACTCATGTAGAATTTATGCAAAAATAATACACCGCGAAATGAAAATCACTTTTATGACCTTTGATAGAGAATTTGAATCCTTAAAATAGAAGAAACAACGTGTGGAAGAAGATATATCCTCCACTTTTATAATATGTATGTACATATCTTGTTTTTTTTTGTTCTTATATTTATTTGTATTTAACTATGTAATTTTTTTTTTTTTCATTTCTCCCCACATTTTAATATAATTTTTTTTTCTATCCTTTAGATTTTATTTTATTTCATTTTTATAGAGTGCACACAATTTTTTATTATTTGATCTTTAATATCTTTTATTTTATTTTTTTTTTTTGTATATTAAAAATATAGATAAGACATCTCTAAATATTGAACGTAATATAAAGAAAGTTTCTCAAATGAAAAAAACAAATTAAAAAAAAAAAATGAGAAAAAAAATGTGATAAACCACGAAATAAACTCTAAAAAAAGCACAAATTTCTGACTTTGATGACTGACTCCAAAAAACATACAAGAATAAAATATGTACACAAATTGTTTTTTTTTGTTTTGTTGTTGTTGTTTGTATCATTTTTTTGTATTCATTTCATTTTGTCAAAAGAAAAGAAATATTTCATTTCGTTTTATCTGTTCACGTGATTAATATCGGAAAAGATGAATGTGAAATAGAAAAAAAATAATAATAATAATAAGAGTATGTAAGATCCTTTTACTTTCCGCATCGAAATACACAAAATATATAACATACATACATATGTATATCTAAATGAAATATTCTTCCTTGTATTCAATTTGAAAATTTTCTTTATATTCATAGTATTCATCTATCTCCATCAATTGCTATCTTCAAACTTTTATCCTGTTAAATTGAATGTTACAAAAATGATGAGCACATGATGTACGTGCATTGTACTTACAATATACTACAATTTTTCGATAAATTTTTTTTTTCTAGCTCTTAAGATAAATTGTTAAAAAAAAAATGAAAAATAAAACCGCACATACATATATATACTCACATTATATTTGTGTGTACAAATAATAATAAAATAATGTAGAAAAAATTACAATTCAAATTGATAAAAAAATCATATATTATATTTATTTTTTTCTTGTATGATGAATTTCTGTTGTTGATTCATGATAGATACAAATTTAACTTAATAAAAATTTGACTTTTCACATATTTATTTTCTTTTGATGTATTATTATATTTTTTTTTTGATAAAATAATAATAATAAAAAAAAACTTGCGGTTATTTTATGTAAGTATTTTTCAATTTATTTTGCATTTAAATAAATATAAAAGAAATCCTTTATCTTAAAAAAAAAATAATGTTAAGATTATTTCATTTTTTCTTTCTAAATATAGATTATAAGGATAACAACAACAAAATTCAAGATTTCAAATATTTGATCACTTAATTTACCGGTCTAGTGATAAAGTCTTAAATAACAAAAGGACTCATAAATAAAATTTAGTTTTTTTTTTTTTTTTCACAATGACAACGAAATTTGTACTTTGCTTTAATTAGTAAAAGTCATTAACTTAAGTGTAGCAACCTACTTGAGTTTTTATATTATAAGGACATCATGAGTTATGGTACATCTTTATGCATTCCTTGATTCATTTTTCTTAAAGTCACTTCTAGATTTTCTTATCTATGTATGTATGTATTTTTTTTTTTTGTGTATTTTGTCGTAAATTAAAAAATAAAAACCTTAAGAAATAAATCAAGGAAGGGTTTGTGTTTGTCCTTTTTTGTTTTGTATTCTTATCTTACATTGTTTAATGTTTTATGTGTACCACCTTTTTGTGGTTTCAAAATAATTTCTTAAATTGCGGTCAGTATATATACACAAATTTATAAGAAAAGGATTGTTCTAAGGAAAATAAAGTCATTGATTTTTATTGTATAAATTTATAAAGGATATACTAGATTATCTTTTATCTTTTTTCACTTTTTTCTTATGTTATTATTTAAAAATATTTATAAAATCTTATTCCCTAATGCTGAATTTCTCTTTATTTTTTTCTTCCTCTTTGAACATTTTTTTTAATCATCCCACCCATCCTTGTTTTTGTAGAATTGATACATAAATCTTAAACATAAACGTTATAATTTCTTTCATTTTCACTTTATGACACAAGCATAACGAAACTTCGAATACGAAAAATTTTATTTTTCGTATGTTTAAAATTTTTAATTCCGTTTTTGTCAAAAGAGAAAGTAGAAAGTAAAAAAAAAAAAAACAAAAAGCATGTAAAAAAGAATAATTCATAAAAAATATGACTGTGTGTCTTGAGGGTATATGACCTGTATTTTACGTTCAATTTGTTAAACTAAGGGCGTATATCATAATTGCGTGAATGTGATGGACGTCCTGTGGTAGTTTAGCATTTATGATACATGGAGTTTTCTTTTTCTTCTATCTTTTCTATATATAGGAAATATTTTCATTTTTTTCTAATTCCACAAAAATTCTAGAAGCAATAAAGCAACAAGAAATTATATTATGTAAAAGTAAAACGATAACTTTGATAATATGGTGTGTGTTCTATTCTCGAAAAATTTAAGTAGTATGAGTTATTTCTAAATTTAGAACGATGATGCTTTTAATAAAAATCAACAATACAAAATATAATCAAAAATCATAAAAATAAAAGAAAATTTTGAATTGTATACCGTTTTTTTTTTCCATAGAAAGTCAACGTGAACACTGAAACACATTTAGAAATAAATTTTTCTTTTCTTTTTTTTTTCAAAGAAATTGAAAAGAGCCACCACCGTAATTGAATATTAAAATTTTTTCCCTTTTCCTTTATTATTGTACATATATAATATGCATATAAAATCAGTACATAGAACACTACAACTCACAGAATTATAATATAGAATAGAATCAATGTATAAAATATGCGATGATGATGTTTAAATTTCATAAAATATTTATAAGGCAAAAGTCAGTATAAATACTATACGAGTATATTCTCAACTGGAAAATTATTTATAGCGTCTGGTTATGATATATGTATATTAAGTTATTTTATTAAATGCTTCATTTTTGTCTAGGATTGTATATTTTCATGTAATAGTATATGAGAAGAAGATAGTATCATATACGATATTTAATAATCGCGTAACTTTAATATATTCAAAATTTTAAATAATATTAGCTTAAAAATCCCTTGTGATTATATAAATTGTAAGGATACATACAACACAATAAACTAGCCAAATTAAAGGAAACACGTTGATTATCATTATCATCATCATCATTGCTATTATCATTATAAATATCCTTTAGTGAAAATTATAATTGATTATCACACATTTTATATCGCATCAGTTAACATTGGATTATCATTTTTGAATATTTCATTATTAAATTAAAATTATTTACAATCATGAAATTTTTATACAAGTATAACCTTAAAAAAATTTTTTTTTGATTATTTTTCAATATATAACAACGAATAAAGTTTTTAAATTTTTAAATTTATTCATTTTGATAAGGTTTTTGTTTTTTTTTTTAAAATTCCTTTTAATTTTATTAATTTTTGTTTATTTTTGAATACAAAATAGAATTTTGAATAATTGAATTTCTTTCTGAACAAACCAAAAAATAAAAAAAAAAAACTTATGAAAAAATTAAAAATTCATTTTAATGATTTTTAATTAAAATTACTGAATTGAAAAATATTTTGAATGTGAATTCTAGTTATTTCATTCGTTAAATTAAAAAAAAAAAAAATTCGTAGTTGCAACAAAAAATCATGGATAGATTGCAAAACATTCTAAACACAAAACTAATAAAACATATGCAAAAATCATTTTAAAAAAAAAAGGGTGAAGGATTTTGCACTGTAGAAAAAGTGCAATAGCACATTCCTTTTTCATTTTTATATTTCGAATAACAGAATATTAGGACGTTGTTTTCGATCTTTTACTTCTGCCGTACTTGCTGGAAATTTGGAAAAATAAATTACAATGTGCTAAAAAATTTTTTGACTCGAATGTATGTACATTTTTATATCTTCTGTGGCAAATGCTTTATATTCTAAGTGATCAGTTTTATGCAATAAAGTTTCCAGTATCATTCTGATGAAATATTTTCGAGTATGTGATATCAAATGAAACAAAATTGAAAATAGAATCATATTAGAACCTTATCCAAACTACACCCTCAATCAAAATTTTTTTTTTATTTTTTCGGAAATATGTTTTTTATTTTTTGTTATTTTTTTTTTCAACAACTCTTTTGTATTTTTTAAACAATTTTCAAGAGTTTTCAATTCACTTATATAAAAAAAAATTTTTCATTTTATTTACCCTCTTTTACATACACAACAAAATACATTAGTACTCACATATTCATTTTAAATTTTATTTTATAACTAGTTTTCAACTTTTAAATTCAATTTGTGTTCCAATTTTTGTTTATTTTCAAAGGAATTGATAAATCAGTTTTTCAAAAAAAAAAAAAAAAAAAAAAATTTTTTTTTTTCCCTTTTAGTATCTTTTTTATTTTATTGGATAACATGCACATATGTGCTTGTTGTTATTTCTGTATACATTTTTGAATATGTGGGATCGAATGTATTATGTATTCACCATAGCATAAAAATCAAAACATGTAATAAAATATCCTTTTTGGCAAACTACATACATATATGTAAAGGTATATTCAATTTGCAAATTTATTTTATAGTTGATTATTACTTTTTTTTTTTCCTTTGGAAATTTCTTCAACCGAATGTAATAGGACTAAAGAAAATTTCAACTTTAAAATGCGTGTGTGTTTCATTTGAATTAATTTAAAAATAGAATTAGTTTTTTTTTCTGATGAATTTTATAGGCATTGTATTTGGTTGGTGTGTTTACGTTCTTTTTTTAGGAAAATTATTTTTAGTGTATTATTTTTTATTTTGATTTCAAAACAAGAATATAAAAATCATAAAATTATCTTTTTAAGGGACAAAAATAAAAATTTATGTCGCGTACATGGTGTGTTTTTTTTTCCAATTCTTCCTTTTTTCATTTAACAATGGGGTAATGATCAATAAATCATATTTTTTATTTGAAGCATAAATATGTATTTTTTATATTTTCGATAACAAGAGGCATCAGTAGCTTTAAAGAACAGAAAAAAAAATTGTAACTATAAAGTATCTAATGTAATGTAAATGTTTATATAATGTATTTTATATTAGTTTCAAAACATACAAATCTATACATATATGTATGTATGTAAAAAAAATTACTAAATGTACTTTCACTTTTGATAATAAATTCAAACAAAAAAAAAAAGAAAAGGATAATATAATATCGTAAATTTACTCTTCTGGTCGGCTGAATTTTATGACATAGATTAAAAGTGTGGCGACATTTTACATATAAGTGTGGAAATATATGTTTATATAGTTTGTTTTTACTTTACACCGTTTGCATTTTCATGTAACACATAAAAAATAAAATCTTTTTTTTATTTTTATCGTCATCCATCAATATAAAGTAGAAATTGTAGTTGGACTGTAATCTTTATGCAAACATTTATATGTAGAAAAAAAAAATTTATTTAATGTTTCATGATAGAATGTTTTTTAAGGATTTTAGAGTAGTTTTTATTTATATTGTAAATATTTACAAGAGAAAGCTTGAAAAGTTCCTAAAAAACATCGTCCTTAAATTTTAATTATTTTTTTTTATGCGAATCCAATTTTTCAAACAAGAATCAAACTTATTTTGTTTTAATGAGAAAAAAAAAGCAGCTTTTAATACATACAAATTATACATGAATAAAAGGAAAAGATCCTGTTCCTTATTTTGATGACACATTATGTCTTATGGCTTGTGATCAGAAATGAAAAAAAAAAAAGCGTCGTTTCTATTAATTTTATTACTACATTCAGTCGCATAATTTAGTTAATGTTCACCTAATATTCCATACACACATTTTATATAATATTTACATACTTTATATATTCACACACTTTCATAAAATATAATGTAAGTTCTAGTGCTCTAACAAAAACTTCAAAATTTTATATTTCTCAATTTATTATAAAGTACTTGTGCATCCCAAATCAAACCACAAAACTATCATATTGCGTTGACACAAAATGTTCTCATAAAAATTACAATTCTATTTAAAACAACATAATTCTGTCGCCACCATAATTATTTAAATAGGTCCTTAAGGAAAATATGGTATTTTTAGTAATATAAAATAAACGTGTTCACCCCGTCGCATATCATTCATTTTATACTACATATTTACATACCTATACTCGTACATATATACTTTATATTAAAGTCTTTTAAAATTTCGTTATACATTTTAATACACCCTTCACCAAATCATCATCATTTTCATATCCTTTTTTTTTATCATCCTTTCTTAGTATTTAATTCTTCTCACATCTTATTACATATACATATGTATGTATGTATGTATATGTACAAGTATACCGCGTGACTTTTCAACGAAAACTTCTGTTTTTAATGACGTCATTAAAATTAATCGTAAAATACTTCTAATTATGATTATGAAGTGGAAAGTATTCAACTAAAAATGTTCTCTAAGAATTTCACTTTTAATATTTATTTTTCTACAATTTACTATAATAAACAAAAAAAAAGAAGAACAAAAAAAAAAAAACCAAAATTCACCGTCAAACACAATTTTCTTCAAATATATTTTCTAAAAGAGAAATTAACGAAATACAAATAAAATGATGATTGTTGAAGTTTAATTGAAAAAGAAAAGAAAAAAAAAACATGAAATTTAAAAGAAGAAGAGGAAGAAGAAAAAAAAACCAAACGTAATAATAATGAATAAAAGTTAAAAATTATGTTCATTACATTGTACTAATAATCAACAACTAAAGGTAACATGCTGTTATAATTTACAACTTCATAGCTTATTAAAAAATCAAAAGCAAAAACAACAACAAAAACAACAAAAATTGTTTAATTTTCCCGCATAAGAAAAATCTTTTTTTTTTTAAAAAAAAAAAATATAATATTTTCTACCCTTCCTATAAAATTAAAAAAGAACAAAAAAAAAAAAGATGAAAAACGATTAGAAAAAAATATAAAATAACAGAATGGACTATACATATGTATGTAGCTATGTATACGAAAAAAACAAAATTTAATTGAATATATCCTT
Source organism: Bombylius discolor (assembly GCA_939192795.1). NCBI lineage: Eukaryota > Metazoa > Arthropoda > Insecta > Diptera > Bombyliidae > Bombylius > Bombylius discolor. Next base: position 10,188,514 of record OW584241.1, on the reverse strand, counting down.
GTTATACAGTTGTAATCTAAAAGAGCCAAAAATCTTATGATATATACAAAATTCATTTAACCTCACACCATCTACGTAAATTTAAAGTTATAAGACAGAATGGTGCGGATAATTTCTAATAAACTAAAAATAAAAAATATTAAAAAAAAAACGCGTGAATTAATAAAGCAAAAACGATAATAGAAAAAAAACTCCTGGCGAGTGCTAAGTACTGATAATTTATTACTCCTTGCGATTAAAAATTTTCGACCGAATTTGAAAAAACAAAAAAACAAAATATATATTCTCCGTTAGAATGTAAAAAAAAAAACAATAATAATAATAAGTAAGGGTTTTTTGTTTCCTGTTAATTTTTTGTATATAATTTTTAATGTTATTTCTAAAATTTCATATAAAAATATTCAAAAAATGTTTCTCCCCTTTTTCATGTTTTTCAAAAATTACTTTTCCCTTCAATATTATCATAATTTGATCCCTTTTTTTCTTCTTCCTTTCTTCATATAGACTTAAAATGTGTTATTTTTTTTTGTCTTCCTTGGTTGGTATTTTTAGTGTATTGTTTTTGTTAATATCTCGATTTGTTTTTTTTTTATCTTCCTTGAAAAATATTTATGTACTATATATTAGATGTTTATGGAAAATGTTTTTACTTTTATTACATTTTCATTAAGACAAATCGATCAATTTTGTTGTCTTTGTACGAATAGTTGAACGTAAAATAAAATGGAATATAGCACTTTATATTTCATGTTATGTTGACATTTGCAAGATTCAATTTACAAAATCATGCAATTTTTTTTTTTTTTTTGTTGAAATATATATGTATATATTTCTGTAAATATAGAAAAGTTGTAAATAAAGAAAAATGTTTATGTTGAAAATGTTTTTTATTAATTTTATTTTTTTTTTCTGAAGAAAAAATCATAAATTTTCCTATATAGTTACTTTGAAAATACGCCTTATATTTTGATTTCGTGTACATAAAAAAAAAACAATTAAAGTGATTTTCGATAAAAAGTCCTTCCTACTTGGTTGGAAAATTTTCATAGAGACATAGTGACCAAAAATAATCCTTTTGAGTATGGATTTGTAGTAACTGAAAAACATGAAAAAACGACATTCGGCTCGGCCGGGAATCGAACCAAGGAACCTTTACCTTGCCGGGGTAATGCTCTTAAACCATTGAGCTACAAAATGCCATGTCGTTTGCTGTTCTCAGTTACCACCTAATAAATAATGAAGAATACTCAAACCTCCTACAGATTATTGAAATTTAAAATATTATAAATTCAGGCTGAATAAGTAATTTAAAAATTTTAAGACATTCTAAAATTTAAAGGATCGCTCGTCACAAAAGTTCTTTGCAGGTCGAAGTGCACCAATAGCCCTTAATAATCTAAATTCAAATGACATTTCAAATGAATTTCTGTTATTTTCATAAGTCAAAAATTAAACAATTCAAATAATATGATCTTTAAAAATTGAAAGAAAAAAAAACGCTTGACCTGGTGAAAATAAATCATAAAATTTCTAAACAAGAATTGAAAATTTAAATTGTTTTCACAAAGACAAAATAGTTTATATGCATACCAACGCACTATATAACATTTTCCTTTGTTGTTTTTTTTTCTTGATTTTTTTTTTTAAATAAGGGATGGAAAAAAGTCATATTTCAAAATAAAATGACGATTAAATTGTCATTTAAAAGTAATATCAATCTGATAATGTCGTGTATCTATATATGTTAGTTGATTATAATCATGGGGTGATAAAATTATTAAATCGACTGAAAATTTTAATTTTCTTTGATTTTATTTTTATGTTTTGTTTGCGTGTATTTTATTATACATTTTTTATCACATTTAAATTTAAAATGTTTTATTTTTTTTTTATTTTTTTGTCAATGTAAAAAATGTTTTCAAAAATTTAACCAAGAATATTGAAATAAATCAAGATATTCAAAATAAATTATACATAAATTTTAATTTACGGGTAAGTAAGTTTTTTTTTTCTTTAAAGAATTTCACTTTAAATTTATAATTTTATTTTATTTATGAGGTTTTAAAGGAAATTATGTATTTTTTTTAAAGTTCATTGTAGCATGATTATATTGTTTTTTCGTCTTATTTTTAGTTTTTTTTTTTAAACAAAATTCTGTAAAAAATTTTCAGTGTTTTAAATAGCATGCAAAAAAGTAGTAAAATACAAAGTATCTTTTTTTAAAAATAATTTTTACAAAATTGAATGTGATTTCAAAAAAATAATTATATTTAACTGTACGTCGTTTTTGTAACTTTATTTGAAAAAAATGAGAGAAAAAATAAAAGGATAACAATGAAGCAGTAATCAAATATGATGCGGTTAAAAAAAAATTAGTGTTTTGCAAGCAATTTTCAAAATTATATGATTATTGTTTATTAAATTTTTTTTTTTTCATTTTATTTTCATTTTCTGCATGTTTTTATGTCATAGAAAACACTTCATACACTTACAACCACAAACATACTCGTATATCCAAAAAAAAAACTATTGTTTGTTGGAAATTTCATTCAATGCCAAAATTTAAATATCTAAATGATATATGACAAATTGTCATGTTCTTTGTATAATTAGTGATATTGTGAGTAAGAAACATTTAATTTTTTTTTTTTTTTACCAACAAAACTTGCAACCAAATTGTCAGGATATTCTAATTTTTTTTATAACTTTATTTGTAAAATTTATATTAAAAAAAAAAATAAAGGATTATTTGTTATACTCGTATACATATATGCATTTTGGACACATTAATTCATTTAAATAGAAACAATTAAAAGGTTATGACCGTTAATGCTGTTGAAAAAGTAATGTTAGAGTGTCAAATATTACCATAGAATTATATTTATCAGGTCAAATATCATTTAAATTATTTTGTTCTTTATTTGTTTCTTTTTTTTTTTTTTCAGTCAAACTTAATCTACATATTTTTCTTCTAATATTCACGAAATATGAAAATTTCAGTTAATGTGATCAATGTCTACAATCTTTTCACACAGTTTGAAATAATTTAGATATGATTTTTAAAATGAACAAAAATACAACAAAAAAAAAAAAATGTGAAAGAACTTTAGGTAAATTACTTTGTAAGCACATAATTTAATGTTAGTGTAACAATTATTTTGAGTTAACGAATGTATGTAAATTCTTATGAAATGAAAATATGCAATTTGCATAAATTTTTTTTTTTTTTTTTTTGAATATTATAAAAGAAATGATTTATTTTCTCCTAAGGAATAATAATGCTATCTTGTCTCATTAAAGAAAATTTATCACATGCCTGGAATAACTGTTGTTATTTATTTAAAGAAATATGTACCATTGGAAATACAGAATAGATTTTCTTTATCTTTTTGACATCATAAACGAAGTGATTATATGAATTTCTTGATGAGTTTGTGACTTGTTATAAATCTTAAGACAGATCAAAGATACTTTGATGTGGTTTAATAAATTTTCTCATAAACTTTTAAGGCAATACCCTCTGATATATTAATAAATGTTTCATTTTTGCAAACCACATAAAATTTTCAAAACTATTACGGGCTCAATATAAACATGACAAAATTCATAAAACAAAAAATAATATACAAGCTTTACTCCAGAGTTGTCTCTAAAAAACTGTTTATTCAAAAATAGATTGATTTTAATTAATAAAATTTTAATTTTTTAAACAAAATTTCAATAGAAAATTACTAAAAAGTTTAAAGAAATAATTTCTCGATAAAAATATGTATGTATGTATCCTTTGAAAACACAAACTCCCATTCTTTCAAAATTTCACACCATCGTCTATTTTCATATTTTCATTTTTTTTTACATATAGAAATAAACAAATGGTATAAAGTTTAATTCGTCGAATTCAAGTGATTGAAATCTTGACTAAATTGGAATAATGGTTGTTTGTGCTTTTTCAAATCGTAGATTTTGTGGAATCAGTTTTTATTAGTTTAAAAATAAGGGATGAAAAAACGATTACATACATGTAGTTGAAAATACATAGGTATGTTGTTCACACTTTTCGAATTTTCCGTTTTTTTTAAAATTTTTTCAAATCTTAAAAACTGGAAAATAAATTTGTGATATTTGTGTTTTTTTTCTTATATTATAAATATACATTTTGTGGAAAATGAATAATAAATAGACTGCAGTTAAAAATAAAATGAAAATTTTTTCGTTAACATATTATATATGTATTAGTTAATTTACTAATTATGTGTGTAAATATTTTAAATTATTTAATTTTATCACCAAAAAATGCTTCCACTTTTCAAATTTAAAGACAATATGATTTTAGTTAGGATTTAAAAAATTTAAATTTGAATAATCATTTTTTTTTTAAATGCTGTGAAGTTGAAGCTCTTATTTGGATATGGATATGGCCTTAATGAACATATTTTTGAAGCTTTTTCATAGCTGTTTTCTCGTATCCTATTTTGTTTCTTTGAATCAAAATATTTTTTAAGCAAGGACATATTAATATTGAACTTTTCGCTTCAAAGATATCGCTTATAAATTCGTGACACATCCATATATACGTAAGTCGATTTTATTTGACTATATGAATACCTTTTAAGTGAAGACACACATTCGTTAAAACAACGAAAATAAGCACCACATTTTTACATCAATAGAATTTAGGGTAATTATTTTTATCCTTGATAGAAAAGTAGAACTTTTTGCCATAATCACTCTGTTCGTTAATTTTCATGTTTGTTGAAATTTTTAGTTGACGCTTTTTTAATTAAAACTTGAATTATATTTTTCACTTAAGAGTAATCCATTTTATTCTAGGGTAATTGTGACTTTAAGGAGACTTTATATTGATAAGAATAATTTTTAAAATTTTCTTCAGTTTCTGTTTTCTACAATAAATCTGAAACAAGCTATAATCTTTTTGGTCTGATGACATATTTCCTTTCAAAGTGAACGAATCCTTTTACAGTGTCGTGTTTGAATATAAAATGCATTGATATGAGAAGATATTCCTGTAATAAATAAAATAAAAACTGTGGAAAAAAATAATAAACAAATTATTTTATTAATTATATTATCATCATTTTTGTTTATATTTTCTTTTTTTTTTTTTTCATTCAACAGAACATTTTGTTTTATTTAATTGTATTAATTTTTTTTCTTCTTCTTCTTCTTCTTCTTCTTCTTCTTACTTAATTACAAGTCGCATTTTAGCTGTAACATTACATTTTAAGTGAATTACAACAACAATTATTTCTAAATTTAATTTTTATTATTATATTTTTTGTTTGTTTTTTTAATTTAATGTTTTTTTGCATACCATTTTATATTTTATGTAAATGTATATTAGATTTAAAAAATAAACAACATATATTTGAATAACATCATCTTGATTTCTGTTCTCAGTCGAAAATAACAAAAGGAAAAATAAAATTAGAACAAAAAAAAAAACCAACAGAATATGTTTCAGCTAATTGTTTTTTTTTTGTACCAAAAAAAAAATACACAGAAAAAAAAAAACTTACTAAATTTCATTAAAATTACCTAATTTTTTAAAATGTCAAATAGTTAAAAAAAAACATCAACACTACTTAATTATAAATAGTGTGAACCGTTATTAATTATATTAATAATTTTGTTTTCAATGTCCTTTTTAAAATTTATTATTTTAATTTTTCTTATTATTTTTTTTTTTATATGTCTAATTTTATTTTTCATAAAGAAATTTTTCTTATTTTTCAATTTGTTTTTTTTTTGTTTTTTTGTATCCAATTTATGTATTTATACAAATAATCTATAATTAATATTAAATTTTCTATTTAATTGTTGTTTTTTTTTTTTCTTTTGCTTTTTATTTTTAAATTTATATAATTTTTAATGAATATTAAGGATAAATGACATTTACAATTTAACTTTTTTCTTTTATTTGCAAAAAGCATAGAAAATGTTTGTTTGTTTTTTTTTTCTTTCACTATTTCCTAATAATTAATTTTTATACTTATAATGTAGAATTTTATGAAATAATAAGAAATTTTAATCATTTAATAAAAACAAAAAAAAACGATAATATTATTATGGCTTTATTGATTATTTTATTGTGATGATGCTGTTTTTATTATTTTTTTTTAATTACTAGTATTAAATTTTTTTTTTTTCTATAAGCAACAACTATTTAAACGGTAATTTCAATTATTTGAAAAATTCTATTTAAATTTTTATTTTTATTTTAGAACAATCTGCCGAATCTACTACATACATACATACTATTAATTTATTTATTTTAGCTCTGTCCCATTCCAATTTTTGAATGTAACATTCAAAATAATTTCAATTTTTCACACATAATTACTTTTTACGTGAATTATGAAAAATATGTCATTTATAATCATATGAGAAAAAAAAAATGTTTTTTTTTTATATTTTTAAATTTGTTGTTGCTTTAATTTCCTTCTTAAAACGAGGAAATCTTTGGAAAAATTAAACAATCGCATTGATTAAAATGGATGGCTTCTTCTATTATTATTATTAAAAATTTTCATTTTATTTCTAAGTGAATTTTCTTACAAGCATCATCGCTATTTTATAATTTAAATTATTCAGAGAATAAAAAAAAAAATAATAATAAAATAATAAATTTTAGTTTTAAAAAAGAAAACAAAAAGATATTATAATTTTAATCTAAATTTACTTATTAATTTACGTTTTATGGTTTAATTTTCTTTATCGTTTTACTTTGTTGTATGTACTTTGTTGTTTTTTTTTTTTTTTTTTTTTTGTAGCTAACTAAAATTAAATTATTTACATTGTGACTTATTACAACAACAAAAAATTATTACATATTACATATATGAAATTTTTTGTTTTACTTTTTCCTTTTTATTTTTTTTTTTATTTTCAAATTACACGTATATAAAAGTGTGTTTGTTTAAAAAAAAATGATTTTTAATTATTTTTTTCTTCTTTTTTTTCTTTTCTTTAAATGTATAATGTTTGACTTAGTTTTCAGCAAAATAAAAATTAATTAAAAAAAAAAAAATTCTATGTTTGTAAAAGCCATATTTTCTTTTTTTTTTTTTTTGGCGAACCTGAGATCCAATATTTTTATTTATGTTCTTAATTCATTTTATTATTTTTTTTTTAAATTATTGTGTGTTTTATTTCTCGGTTATGGATAATTATGTATTTAAAGAAAAAAAAAAAAAAAACAAAATATGTATATATTTCTTTAACTTCAATATTCTGAAGTTTATTGGATAAACAAGAGAAAATTAAAAAAAAAAAAATTATTAACTACAATTTATAAAGCTTGAAATTTTGTTTATTTAATTAAATCTTATTTAACATTATTTTTGATATTACATATGTATTATATAGTATTTGTTTTTTGTTTTTTTTCAATTTTTGCTACAATTAATTAACAAAAAACAAAAAAAAAAAACTAAGAATTTATTTTACAATAATTATGACCTGAACTTATAATTATGTAAAATTAAACTTACGTAAATTTATATTTTATTATAATTTTCTCTCTTTTTTATTTTTTATTTGTTTTTTATTTTTTTTTACCATTTTAAAATACAAAAAAAAAATAAAATAAAAATAATTACAAATTAATTTCAACTTAAATAGAATTATTGCAGCATTGTTTTTATTTTCTTGATAAAATTTTACATTTTATATTCTTGTTGATTTTTCAAAAATGTTTTAAAAACTAAAAATTGTGCTAGGTTTTTTTTTTTTTTTTCTAAATTTAATTTTAATTAATGACGTAATATTTTTTTTTCAGTTTAATTCAAGTGATCTCCAAAATGAAACCTGAAAAAAAAAAATAAAAAAAAAAAATTTAATTAATGAAAAAGTAAATAAAACCAATTGTTGTAATTTTGAATAACGGATGAAGAACTATTTGTGAATTTGGTTTGTTGTAAAAGACAAAAATTTTAAGGCAAATATTATGTTTTTTTTCGGGAAATTTTTCGGAGGATAATTTACTTTTATCTTTTGATTTATCATTATTAAATTTATTAAGTTTATTATTTTCCTTAATATTTTACATACATATCATCAGTCAACCATGTAATTGTTTATCCTTAATTATTCAATACACAAATATGTATAGGCCCGTACGAAAAAAAGATACCAAATACATAAATATATCATATAGTTATTTATATATAAATATTTCCTCTTTTTTTTTTTTTTATTATTTACAAACTACTAAAAAATTCATCATTTGAGAGTAATATCCTTTGTATTAAGAATTAGATTCATTTTGAAGTGATTTTTATTTCCATTTTTGCGCGTTTTTCTTGAATAATTTTTTTTTTTTCATCTTCTTATTTTTTTTTTGCCTTTATACACTGTTCTTAAGAAATAGAAAAGGAAAAAAATTCTTGAAATCCTTTTCAATTTGTCATTCAAATCTCTTGTTCATAAAATTCAATTACCCTTAAAGCTCAAAGAATATATCATTGAGGAAGTTATCTTGAACAAAAATCGTGGAGACTGTCTGGGAGATTTACTGAAATATAAATACAGTTATGTATCTCAGTTCAAACTATCATATACATATGTATATACTTACTAGCCTTGACAATATCTTAGGATTTTTTTTCTTCTTACTTTTTTAATGATATGAGGTCCTATTCAACACTATATAGCGTATATAATAATAGTTTCTTGGTATGTATAATATACATAAAATAAATATGAGGATTTTATCTTTTAACTGAAAATTTGTGAATTAGATACGAGATATTAGCATCATTTTTTTTTTTTTTTTTTTTTGTTTCTTTGTTTTATATATCTTGAGAATAATATTCATGCGTAAATGAAGTGTCAAAAATCCTTTTTAATAAAATAGTTATCATATATATTTGTCTTTTTTATTGTATTCTTTTTGTTTCCAAATTTTATTACAATCGCAATCGTATGTGGAAATTCTTACAATTTGAATGGTATGGTGATGAGAATTATCATGATGCCTGTTCTTAAGAATAATGAAATTAAAGAAAGAAGAAAAAAAAAAGAATGTATTTACATACTTGTATACGCAAAAATAAAAAATTTATATGTAAAATAGTGCGTCAATAAGGAATTTTTGACATTATAGGATAAAATTTTATGATAAAAAAAAATTTAAAAAATAAAAATCAGTTACATTTATGCTAATAAGATGATCCATACATGAAGAATATTACAAATTTTTTAATTTAATATTTTTCCATAAAAGAATAAATTTTTAAATTCATGTTTCATAAAATAAATTTCTTATTTATAATAAATTTAAAAAGATTTTTTTTCTTTTGAAAAAAAAAAAAATGAATTCTTAAACATTTAAATTTAAACGAAAAAAAAGATATTCGTTTATTTTAAGAAAACGTAAATTTTAAATGAAATCATTTTAAAAATTTAAAAGATAGCCCATCATAGCCCATAACGTACTCGTATATACATAGGTAGATATTTAATTTGTTAGAGCTTATTTTATTTTATTAAGCTAATTGCATCTTCAATAATCTCAAGCGATTTCATTCACCTAATTAGACTTTTTAAGGGGGATTTTTAAGAAAATTCTGTGTTATGTAAGTACAAAAAAATATATATATATATACATTATATGTATCGTGTATCTATTTTATGTTTTTTTTTTTCTTTTTATTCAATTTTTATTTATTTTGTTTCATTTTTCGTTCTTGTAAAGTACAAATTTTCGTATTTTTTTTATTTTTCTAAATATCTACTATCTTTTATTGCTCTTTGTACATATTTTTAGCACCATTTACATGTTCAAGACATTATAAATATAAATATGTACCTGTCGGTAGCAAAAAAAAAAAAAAAAAAGAATTTATATACTTCTTGTACAAGTGTAATATGGACATTGTGTAAGTCATAACAGATGAAGAGGAACAATAAAAAAAAACATAGGTATAGGTACTTAGTTTTTTTTTCTTTCCTGTTCCATATCTCGAGGGATTATATGTCGAGGGTGAAACAGATTTTAAGTTATTATGTTGTAATGAGGCTTATAAATAATTCAATAAAAAAAAATTCTTTTTCTTTCCTTAAGAATGTTTTAAAGAAAAAAGAGAAAAATAAACTTTTTTTTTTTTAATTTCATTTTTTTTATAAATTCTTTGTTTTATGTAACAGCATTTAGATAAGATACAAATTTTGAAATTATTTTTAAAAGTCTTTTCTAATTTTATTGAAGATACAAAGTTTGTTTTTTTCTTTTTCTAAATGAGAAAAATTGAATTTTTTTTTTTGGATTTTTCATATGTAGGTTATTTTTAAAAAAGATTTTGTTTTTGATTTATGAAAATTCGAATGCATTATTAATATGAATGTTTTTTTTCGAATGAACGACGATTTAGATACTCGTAATTGTTGAAATTTTAAAATTGAATCATTTTCTTGAATATTACATTTTAAATAATAATAAATACGGAAAAATAAAAAAATTAAATTATTTATGTTTTTTTTATGGATTTCAAAATATTACAAAATAAATTTTTATTTTGAAAAAAAATTAAGATATCGAAGAAAAGAAAATCGGATTATTTCATATATAGTATGTACAATTTTTTAAAATGTCGCTAAGTTAAAAATTTGAAAAAATAAATAAACTGAAGAAAAAACAGCTTTGGAATTTCAAAAATAAAGTCTTCAAAACACTTACTTAAAATTAAAAAATACTCAATAATTAAAGTATGGTATTTTTCAATAAATACAAAATTTAGCATCATTTACCTACCATTTTGTAATCTATTACACGTGTCTTTTATAAGAACTTTTGTTAACGTTTTTTTTTTTTAAGAATTTTGAAAATATTTTCAATCTCAAAAAATCTAGAAAGTAGAAAAAAATGTATAAAAAAACATCTTATCATTTTTTTGATGTCCTTTTTTTTTTTTCAAATTTTACTTTTCTTCGAAATATATAACTGATCTGATTCTAATCGGACTCAATCAAAACTTTTTAAAGGTATACTTTGTACGTACATATTTTGATTTCTTATTAGATTTCTAATTCTTTTTTTTTTAAACTTTTTTTATCTAAAAATTCTACAAAAGAACAGAGAAAAATACAAGCACGAGGCGACGATAAAAGAAAAAAAAACGAGTGAAAAATAATTGTAAACAAGAAAATAAACATTAAAGAATGATAAAAAACCTTATAATTATCATTAAGTACATGTATTCTTGTGAATACACATACTCACGTAATTCCCACATAATAATGAATAATAATCATTATCAATTGTTTGATACAACAATGTGTCTATACTTTTATATTCATTGACTTTTATATCTATGTACTTATTTATTATCAATAGTGGGGGGGGGGGGGGGGGGGGGTATTGAATTCTACATTTTATCGACATTCATTAAATATTGTTTTAAAAAAAAAAAAGGTAAATGTACCAATAGGTACATGTGTTCTTCAGATTAATTTTATGAGTGTGAGATATAATGAACTGTATTGAAATTGATAAGATTTTTACTTCAATCATAGAAAAAGTTAAAAATAGTTCATAATTCTATTGAAAGTCTTTTTTTTATTTCTTCCTTCTATTATATTTTTTAAAAAGAAAAATTACAAACGTTTCCTGAAGAAGGTGCTCTTTGAATTTCTAATCAAATTTCAAATTCTTATGAAATAAATTGATGTATTCAATTTCTGTCACTTATCAAATTTTTATTTTAATCTTATCATTATCATATTTAGAACCACATTCTTGTATCTATCACAAATTTTATTTCCGACAGTTAACGTTTTTTTTTTTTCTTCTCTTTTTCTCTATAATTTCATAATTTTTTTATGAATAAATGACAAAATATAAATCTTAAAAAATTTAATAAAATTACAAGTCCTTCTATCGTTGGGGAAAAAAAAAGAAGGCAAAAAAAAAAAAAAAAACGCTTAAATTAAGTAACATAGATTACAAAATTATATTACATAAACCATACGGGACGATATTATCTAATTTTTTCCTCATACTAAACAAAATTAATTTATCATGCGCTAACTGTCATTTTGGTTATATTAGTATATGTATATAAAAAAAAAAGTTTTACAATCTACCTGAGGCTAATTTGATGACAAATTTTTGTCAGCATCTATCAACTCATTCCTTAAATTTTTTATAGGATATCCTTTTTTTTTTTTTATTTTATTTTATTTTATTTTTATCCTCCTACAACACATCTGTGTTGTATAGTCCATCTTAATAATATACCACAAAAAAAAAAAAAAAGTGTAGGAGTAAAATAAAATAGAATAAAATTTCATCAGTAACACCAACAACAACAAAAAAAAAACAAGAATTTGATGATGAAGAAGAAGAAGACAACGTAAAATTAGAGTGACGGTCGTCACCATAACTTATTCATGCAGAATTTATTAATGACAAAAAATTTAGCATTAAAATTTAATCAGACATAAAAGTTGTCAACGCAAATTTAGCCACAAATTATATTTATACGTACATACATACATATACATATACATATACTCTCAATCTTCTTATTATTACAATAAAAAGTGACTATACACAAACCACAATTTTTATCTGTAAGTTTCTCATTTGAGTACAATTTGATTGAATTATTTAAAAAAAAAAAAAATCTCGAAAAAGTGAAAAAAACAAGAAAAAAAAAAAAGCATTTGTCAAGATGTTAAAGAAAAACTTTTTTTCGCCTCCTGTGTGAATGTCACACTTTGGAACTTCTTATTATTTTTTTTTCTTTCATTTTCTTTATAACTTATTTCTTTTTTTATTCTTTCAAATTTTCACTTGTTTCTTTTTTTTTTCTTCTTGTCTATATTCCACCCAAATATCCTTAAACAGTTTGTCAAGTCAGTGTACTTCAAATGTCAATTGGCTGAAGATATATTCATCCCCTTGATAGCTCATACTTTTCACATAATCATACTCTGTGATTTCTTCTCACAATTTTTTTGCTTTTATTTTTTTATTTTTTTACCAACAGAAGTAATACGGTCTCCTTATTATATAGTATGCAAGTAACCATAAGTATGTAAGTGAGTATGTAAGTAAATAAAGTAAGCTTTAATAGCTTCGTTCAACAATATTTCTTGAAAATTGAATGACTTAACCGGTGTCACGGGAACATCATCCATAAAGTTAGCTAGAAGCGAAATTCTTAAAATATGTTACATACATACTTAATATTAAAAGGAGGCTAGCTAACAATGACAATAATTTGGTGGTTGGTTGGTTGGTTGGTGTGCACACAATGTGTCAAGAGTGTAACCGTATTATATTTTAAATGAAAAATGAAGAAATACCTCATAGATACCAACAACCATCTTTATACATACTTAAATATCTAAGGAACAATGAAACAAAAAAGAAAAAAATAACGTAAAAAAAAAAAAGTAATGAAGTTATAAAATATTTGACATGAACAATCTGAAAGAATAAAAAATAAAAAATATATATAAGAAAAAAAAAAAAAAGAAGTTAAATAAAATTAAAATTCCTGTTGTAACCACAATGATGGTAGGTATTTAAGAGACAATCCGTCAAATTTTACCACTTCACAATTTCTATTTACTATTTTATGATGTATACAAAAGGAATTAAGTATTCAATTTTTCTTTATTATTATTTTTTTTTTATTCTTTTATAAATGATATTTTCCAAGAAAGTGTCCTTGAAGGATGTAAGAAGAAAATGTTAAAAATCAAATATAAAAGTTTTTCTGTGAAAAATCTTTTCATTTTTTTTTTTTTTTTTATATAAATTTTCTCTTTGTGTAATTTAATTTTTTTGATGATTTTTTTTCTAGATTCTTTTCTTTTAATTTTCCCCTTTTAAAAAAAAAATTCCTGAAACTTATAAGGGGTGACAAATACATATAACATTGAATATCTTTTTTTTTTTTCACAATGAAACTTATACTTTCGAAATAACGAAAATTATGGTATAAATTTTTTAATAAAATACGTACAAAGAAAGTGTATAAAAAATAAGAAATTCTATGATTTCATTAAAATGAAATGTTGAGAAAAAAAGATACATTTTTTTTTTTATCTGAACTGATGATGAAAACATTAAAGACGTTTAAAAGACAAAAGTCTCTTTTTTCCTTGAATCAAATACAAAATTCCTATGCTAAAGAATATATAAATAAAAAAAAAAATTCTTCATAGGTAAATTCATTTCACAAAAAGCAAGTAAACCCTTGGGGTTTTAACTGTGTAACATCACAAACATATAAAAATATCTTTCAAATATCAAATATTGTATGTATGTGGATAATATTTGCTGAACCTTCTGAACCATGCAATAAATTTTCTATGTAAAGAAAAAAAAAAATGTAACAGGTGGTTGACTGTTAGAAAGATTGCACACAAAAAATAAAAAATGTTTTTTTTTTTTATATTTTTTTATGAGAAACTGTATCATATGATGGATGATAAAAAGAAGACAATTTGACACGATTTAATGTTTGTAATAATCTTCTTATTAGGTTGTGTAAAGGATATTATGCTTTTATAAAATATAATTTACTGGAATAAATAAGAACACAAAAAAAAAAGGAAAGAAAAGGAAAGGAAAGTCACTAAGAAAAATGAAGTTGAATGAAATAGTAAACATGAAAAAGCTTAAGATTGTAAATAGCATTTTAAATTTGTAAAATTTCCATTGAGATTTTCTAATTCTAGAAAATTTCTTTGAAAATTTGAACGAAAAAAAAAAAAAAAACTGTACTTTAATTAAAATGAACTTGTTGGAAAATTTTTCTTTTTCTTGTCAAGTTAGAAACTTTCTTCATTGCAAGCAACAAGTTGTTCAATTTATTTATTAATTGCTATTAAAATTTTTAAAAATAGGAAACAAGAATAATTTACATTTTTATCATCACATTTTAATAGGCATAATTTAATTCATTGTATTATCCTTTCACCCATACTAATTCCTCTTTTCTTTTTTTTTTTTGTTGTTGTTGTTATGAAGGTGCTTGTACTTTCTTTAGTTTTTTTTTTTATTTTTATTTTTTTTATTTTATTAAATGACTAGCGATTTAATTGAAGTGACATCCTTTTCTATACAAACATTGTTCATTCATTTAATAACGATGGGAAATTGTAAATATGTACAAATCTCTGCACAATATAATAAAATATAACAATAACTTTTAACAAGTACAAAGATAGATAATAAAAATGACTAAAGCAACATTTTAAGCATCTGCGCTTTCCCATCATCAAAATCATCATCATTATCATCATCATCATTACACTTTATACACATTATACATACTATATACTATATATTCTCTATAACTACGTTTATGTATGTATTTAGATATATGTATATTTTATAAAGTACCACTGGTTGCATTGTATTCCTTACATCATTATCATATTATCGCACTTCAAATCAATGTTGGTGAAGTGGTAATCTTTTGCGATAGTTCATTCAGTGGTCGATTTTCATTTGTCGTCTTGTTAAATTTTATTTGACACATTTCATGACAATATCTTTTTGGTTCCATTCTATTGTAAGCTTTAACTGTTTAAAATGCAGTGTGAATTAGAATCGATAAAAAAAAAAGATGAAGGAAAACAGGAATAGAAGTAAAAAAACAAAAGGAAAAATAGAAAAGGATTTTAAAGATTTTTAATTCTTTTTTTCAAATTAATCGAATCATTCATTCAGATTCATTATAAAAATTTGAAAAAAATTATGGTTGATTTTATTGTTTTAAAAATTTTGTTCATTTAATCAATAAATTTTTTTAAATTATTAATTGATATCTTTGAATTTGAGGTTTATAGTAAAATTACATTTATATTTTTAGGCATACTAATGCTAAAAATATTTTATTTAATTTTTACCTTTCAATTCAAAAATTTTCCCCCTCTTTATTCATAAATCACATTCATTTATGTAAGAAAGTATTTAATTTTTTTTTTTTTTATGTTTTGATGAAATTTTTTGTTCTACATTTTACTTCTTTTTTTTTTTTCTAAAATACAAAATATCAGCTTTTATTTCTTTATTTTGTTGATACACAATTTATTTTTAATTTTTTTTAAGCCCATAATTTTTTTTATTGAGATCAAACATTTTCTAAAAAAAAAAAAATACAAAATACAAAATTTTTCTTATTTCCTTTCCACAATATATGAGTATATACATGCATTCGCTAAAAAAAAAAAAATCATAGGTAAGTTCCTTTTGAAATACACCTGAAAATGATAAAAGCAAATTCCCATCTGAGTTGCTTAGTAACGTGTCTTTTTAATCTGTCCATTCAACTTAAAAAATCTACTTAAATTTTTTATTTTATTTTATTTTTTTTAAATATTTGTCATAAACTTTTTAAATTGTTTGATATTTTTTCTTAGTATTTATAAGGCAAAAAAAAAAAAAAAACAACATACATATATACAGAAACATAAAAAAAAGGACGAATTATAAATATAAAGAAAGTTCTTTTTCCGCGATGGGAAAAGAAAAAAAAAACATATTGAATGGAAAAACCAAATCAGAAAAAGATACAGATTAATTTTAATAAAGTAATTTATCAGAGAATTTGTGGAAAAACATTAAAAAAATATTTTCCACTATGTTTCTTTTTTTTTTTTTTTTGAATTTTCTTTTCAGATCCTTTCATTGAAAATTTTTTTTAAAAAAAAAAAGAGAAAAAAAAATTGCCTTGTCAAGTTATAGATTCAATCTAATCATTTTAATTTAAACGTTTATGAATAAATTATGTTAATAAAAAAATATATAATTTATGTATATAAAAAAGAAATACGTTTTAACTTTGAGAAATTTACCATTTATATTTTTTCTAATTTTTGTTGAATAGAAGCGGAAAGTTGATGTTTTAGAATCTAAAACGAAATAACTTTTTAATATTTTCCACTTCAGTTCTTTTCTTTTCCTTGTTTTAAATTATGACTGGAGGGGGTAAATATTTTTTTTTTTTATATTATGGCAAATTGAATAAATTAATTTTTTTTTTTTTGTTGAAACAATCATTTTTTTTTTTGTACTTTTTTAATTAGATAAAGAAAGTAATAAATTAGATAATGAAGGTAAATTTTAAAATGCGTGTGTAATAAATTACGACTTCCAAAACGCGATATGGAAAATTTCTAAGAAAAAGGTTATTTTTTTGATTGGTTATTCTGATCGACACATAAAATACAATAAAAGGATACATTTTTTTTTTTTAAATTTCTTCTATGTTATGACAACCTATTGGCTTATTTGTAAAATTTTAAAAAGATGAAAAATCATGAATTTTCATAGTTTTCACTATAGTTCTTCTTGTTATCTTTAAATTTGAAAATAAATTAAAATTTACAATGACTTACCTTATGTACTTACGTAAAAATTAAATCAGACTTAGCACGACTGCAAATATTATTTTATAATTATTTATTTTTGTATTCGTTTTCTTTTTTTTTTTCTTTTCTTTTTTTTAATTTGTATATTTTATCTTTATGGTAATTTTTTTTTTTTTTTAATGAACCCATGATGGTGGTGTTACACTCGCCGTTTGTGAATATTGTACTTTTGTGTGCGGATTTGTGTTTTGACTCTGTTGTATACCAAGCGTACCTATTGAGGCAGTTGTTGTTGTCTGTTGAGAATTTGAATTATGCATTGTTGTATTTGTTGCTGTTTGATTTGCTGTTGTTAATGGTATATTTATATCCAATAAACCATCTATGCTGAGTTCTTGTTGAATAAGCTAGAATGTTAAATAAAGAAAAAAAGTTAAATAATAATTATAATTCGTATATTTAAAATATTAAAATTGTGAATAATTACAATTAATTAGGAATTTATTTCATTTTAATTTAAAAACAAAAAACAAAAAAACAAAAAATAAAAATTACAAACAATCTATATTATTATCATGAATTAAATTCCATTTCAGTTGCATATAAATATTACATTTATTACCTCTTCAATATTACATTCGAGTCCACCATGAAAACCTTCAATGTTAAATTCTTCAATTTGTGTTTGTTGATTATTTAATGCTTCCATGCATTGTCCAATTAATGTTGAAGGACCATTACCTAAAATTAAATAGATATTTTAAATATATATGCTATAAATTTAATACATCATGTAATCATCCTATAAGTTCTGATACAAATAAAACTGGGACGTTTGTAAAAGAAAAATTCTAAAAGATAGAACGTACTTTAAAAATTAATATCTTTTTATGTTACCTGCAGTTACAAAAAAAAAAAAAAAATATAAATAATTTCAAAATGTAAGTACATCTTCCTGTTCACCGTTTTTTTAAAGCTGTTTTTATTCTTATTTGTAACAGAATTTATGACCCGACTTTGTACATGTTAAATGATAGGAGTAATAAATAAAATAATAATTGGCAAGAAGAAGTTATGCATATCCTATAGGTAATTAAAATTTTATCTCTACTATTTTTTTTTTTGTAAAACTCACCGCCTAAACTTGAATTTAATTTTTGTTGTTGTGTTGATGATAATGTTGTCCTATTACCATTTGATGTTCTTGAATCAAGTCCAACATTATTGTATGTACCTAATGAATCAGTTGATGGTTCACTATGAGGATATGATGGCGACATTCCAGTACCAGATGAAGGTGACATACCCTAAAAATAGATTGTAAATTAAAATTAATAAAATAAAAAAAAAACAAGAAAAAAAGCGTTTATAACTTAACAATAATTATATGCATCATATGCAAAATTTATGAATGTGTGTATTTTTGTGTAAATTAAAAAAAAAAAAAAGATATCAATTAAACTTTTAATATATTATATATATTTACTTCTCCTGAATTATGCAAGCAGGTGCAAGGCAGTGAACGATGAAGCGGACATTGACTCGGTTGAATTCCAAAAGATTGAGCAACAGTGGCATGTAATGAATACGGTTGTGGTGGTTGATAAGGGGGCGGTGGTGGTGGCGGATTATGTAAGGCAGTCGCTGCACCAAGCCTATTCCATCCGTATGATCAGTAAATAGAAATTTAAAGAAAAAAAGAAAACAAAAAAAACTAACTTTGATAAAATCGTACATCAAAAATTATTATTTATTATAATTACAATAATGTGTAAGTGTAATATTGTCAAATCATAAATTTTATTATAATTACTATAATTTTTAATTTTACACGAATAACATTCAAGTAATTCAAAACCACAAATTAATTAATTTTCCAAGCAAGTTATTCGTATAAAACTTTTTTCTACTGAATATATACTTATTTTTTTTTTATTTTTCAATACAAACATCTACATACATACATATGTATGTACAATTAGTATAAGTAATTTATCGTTATTAAAATATGCAATTAGTTCTTAATTAGCATGCAATTTGTTTTTTTTTTCTGTTCTAAATGTTAATTATTATTATAACATCAAATGCATTCAAAAGTCAGAGGATGCAAATTAAGAATATTTATGACAACATAAAAATTGATATTATAAAGTAAAATTTAAAAAAATAAAAAAACACAAAAAGCCATAAATATAACATACGATAAAGTAATAATAATAATAATAATAATAAAATCAAAAAAAAAAACAAATGACTGACCCTTGTAAAAACTCGTTGTGTAATGTTAACTCGTTCTGTAATGTTAACTCATCTGCCAAAGATCCTGCCAATTGATCTAAGGCAGATGCCTGAGCTGCCGTTACACTTGATGAATTTTGATTATAATCATTTGTTGATTGTGGTGGAAAACTCCAATCTGGTTCGACACCTAAAATTGCTGGTATTGGGCTAAGACGTCCACACGAGCTCGCATTTGATGAAGCTCGTTGCCGAAAATCAGGTGATAATTGAAATCCACCGCTAATTATTTTTATTGTTGTTATTTCATAATTAATTTTTTTTTTTTATTTTTTCACGCGATATATATATATATATATTTTTTTTTTCGATTTTCGATAATTACGAATAATAGAAAAAATAATTGAAAAAAAAAAAAAATTAAATCAAAAATAAAATTTAATAAAGCGAAAAATTTATGTATGATAAAACTCTAATTTTTTGAATTTCGAAAATATAAATGCATTCCAAATTTAAATTCTACACTAAATGAAATTTAAAATATTTTCAAATAAACTACAAAATGAATATTTTGCTTCAAAAAGCAAATTAATTTTCTATCTAATTTTAACAAAATTATCTAATATTTCAAAATTCATGTTTTGAATCTATTACGAATAATTAAATTAAATCAAATTTAAAATTTACCTATGTAAAGGACTTTCAGGAAAATGATCTAAACCTTCACTAACACTGCTACTTGGTGATGGTGTTGCATCATTTAAACCAGTTATACCTGCATTACGTAACACTTCAACACGTTTTTTCGCTCTACCTCGCCTTTTTTCATATTTTGATGTTTCCATTGATGCAGCTCTTCTTCGTACTGATTTTCCTGGTTTTGCATCTGGATTTAACATCCACCATGATGATTTACCAGTACCTTCATTTTGTACTCTCATGAAACGATTGTGTAATGATAAATTATGACGAATTGAATTCTGAAAAAAAAAAAGGATTATCATAAGATTCATTTAAACTAAGATTTCATATTTTTAAAAGAATTAAAAATTTAAATAAGAACATATTGTTGAAAATTAGTTGAAGTTGCGTGTATAAAACACGTACTTCATGGTGCAAAACTTGCAAGATTTCTAATACATATTTAGTTGATAAAGTAATACGATTTTTTTTTCACATGTGAAATTTATAATAAATTTTTCATATTTTCATAAATTAAAAAAAAAAAAATCCAAGGGATGCTGACTATATGATTTAGAAAATTCGCTTTGTTATATATGATACCATGAATAATATATGATATTGAGTGTATATAAGGATATAATAATGATTGAAAGTTAAAAACCTCAGCAAGAATAATATTGTTCATGTTAGTTATATAGTATATACATACATATGTACATATGTATCTACGTGTACGTGGTAAAATATTAAAAGAATTTCACATACATATTCATACATACATATTTTTATATACTATATATACATATTTTATATTAACGTTCCATTGAAAAGTGTTCCTTGCTGATGTTACCGTCAAAATCATCGCCTAGTTGGCGCCATTTATCACAGATGGATAAATCTTGGGGATTGAGAAAAATGAACTCAAAAATGATGGTGATATATGTACATGTACATACATACTTTACTACTATACACACTGTGTGTATTCCTTCAGTTTAGATTATTCCATTCAATATTTGACAATGTAGTTTTGTAAATTGTATGTATCACTATAAAGATATTTTCAGTTATGTAGGCGTCCTTGTACGTAAAAGAAGAATGAAAAAAATTTCTTTTTTTTTTTTCTTCGATTTTACTTCTTTATAAAATTTTTTTTTTCTTATGTGTGCTTTTCAACATTTTATTCTTTTGCAATTTTTTTTTTTTTTCTTATCCTTGATTTTTTTTTTCTCATCTTGTTAAAATTTAGAATGACGAAGGAAAAGTTGATTGTACATATATAAAAATGTGTAATATAAATCTTAAGGATATACAACAATTGTATATAGTGTATGATGATGATGATGATGTGTGTATACGCAAAATGATATTTGAAGTCAGTTTAGAGGTTATATTACATAGTATTATAGCTGACAATGCTATATCATATAATAATCGTAACAAAATTGCTTCAAATTCATATATCGATGCTCACACGGTATTATAATATCAAATCGTATCTATTTTATATGTATCTTTAAGAAAAAAAAAAATATATACATATATGTACATATAAATATATAAAAATAATAATTTTTTGTATAAACGAGAACATTGCCATTCTAATATTCGATACTCAATTATGAGAAAAAAAATGAAAATGTTTTTTTTTTTCTTTTTTTTTTTTACTATGTACATATTATAAATTTTAGTTTATGCTTGCTTCGCAAAACTGATAACGGGTTGTAATCATAAACCACAAATTTTTTCCAATAAAAATACAGAGATAGAGAGAAAGAAAAAAAAAATTGCTATATATTAAATGTACGTTAATAAATTGTCACATGTATTTGACAAAAATTTTTTTTTTTTTTATTATTTTATTATTTAAATAAATATGAAAATATGAAAATATAAATTTCGTTTTGTTAATGTTAAATTGTAGTTAAGTATGAGAAAAAAATGAACACATAAATATTGATGGTTTATAATTTTTGCTTAGAAATTGTTAAAAATTTGGCTATAAGTTAGCTTTTAAAGAAGAAGATTAAAAAAAAGGAAAACTGTGGGGTCTGGTAGTAGTAGTTACTATTTGAATTTGAAATTTTATTTAAAAGAAAAAAGTAAGATATAAAGTACATACCATAGATACCTAATTTTTTTCTAAATTATTCATGTGAATTATTTTATTTTTTTTATTTACATTTCAATCATCATTAAAAATATTTTTATTTTCTCAATAATTTTTTTTCTTTGTAATAATGTTTGCTATTTTTATTTATTTACTTTAATATATATATATTTTTTTTTTTGCTAATCAAACTGATAACAGATCATATTAAAATGTTAATTACAAAGCAAATATATAGAAAAATCTAAATGTACAAATATAATTACAATTGATAATATATACTCCTATAATATATTTTATCAATATCTAACATTTATTAACATTGTATGATCATAAGTGTCCTTGCCCCATTTTATATACATACATAGCTATATAAAAAAAAAAACAAAAAAAATAGTACAATGAAACAAAAAAATTTTTTTTTTTTCAACATGAAATAGGTGATATATTCATTGAAGAATTTGTGTCGAATTGTATATATGAAAAAACTTCTTTTTCTTAAATTATTATTTAAGATGATTTAATTTTTAATAATTAATTTGATATTTATTTATAGAGGTACACTTGATGAAAAATAAAATCTTAATTATTTAATTTTTCATAAGAAAAAAAAAAAAAAAATAAATGAAATTATCATAAAATTTTCATATTTTTAATTTTTATTATGAAGAGTTTTTTAATTGTAATAATTCTCTTTTGATATTTTAATTACAATATTATATCATTATTATTTATTAAAGCTTTTTTTTTTTTGCATAAAATATTTACTTTTTTTTTTTTTTATTGTATAATGATAAGGAATTACATTAAATATGATTATTTAGTATTTAAAGTGAAAATTAATTTAACAAATATTTAAAATAATTTATTTATGAAATGTATAAGAAAAAAATAAAGGGGCAGATAATATATGCGGAAATGATTTAAGTAAATTTATAAATAATGTTTAATAAGCAATTATCACAGAATATTAATATTTAAAAAATACATATTTGTTATTTAGTTTTTATGAAATTAGAATGTTTTTGTATAATTTACATTCAAGGAAAATATAATTAAGAAATTTGCGTTTTATACATAATAAAAATATAACAAAGAAAAAGACAATATTCGAAAGAACGAATGCATATGGTATTCTGGTTTTATCCTTAGACTAGACTAATTTTGAACCAATTATAAAAAATTCCATCTCAAATGCAAAAAAAATATGGGTAATTTCAAGAATGCAGTGTTTCAATTATGATGCAAAATTCAACTTAAAAATGTTGTACCCTGAATATAACTGCATTTTTGAACTTTTAACTTAAAGACTAAAAAAGAGAGAAGAAAATTCACATTCACAATTGTAGTTGATTTAATGGAATGAAAAATCATGATTTTTTTTTTTTTTTTTTTTGCCACTTTCTATTCATGTACACCAAACGAACTAAATAAAATACTAAAAGATAGTATTTTTTTTTTTCAAATGAAAATCTTTCATATGTTTCACGTTCAATTACATAATCTTTTCTATACAACTTCTAAAAAGAAAAAAAAAATAAGTAAAACAGAAAATAAATTATTTTCTCAGCATTTTCTCATTTTTAAAATTTTCCGTTTCAAAAAAATATTTTTCAATTTAATTATATATATTCAAAAGAAACAACACCAAGCAAAAAAAAAAAAAAAAATTTGTTTCTAGTGATTAATTTTAAAAAAATTTCCTTGAAATTAAAAATACTTTTACACATTCTTCACTGATAATAATACAAAAAAAAAAGTATCTACAACAGCACATAAATTTAGAGAGGAAGTATTTGAAAAAAAAAAAAAGTAAAATTGTTTTATTTAAACATTCAAAAAAAAAAAAAAAAAAACTTAATTCAATCTATAAAAATGATAAAATGAAAAACTTTTTCAATTTTAAAATTAAAATTCATTTACGCGTGTTTATACATAAATAATCTATAATAATAGAAAAAAAAAAAAAAAACGTATACTTATCTATATCTATCTATATTTTACTATTTTTAGATTATAAAGTAAGATTATAAATAAAGCAAAAACAAAAAAAAAAATTTTTTTTTTTTTAGTTATATCAAAGTAAGAAAGTAAGTAGTTAAGTTTTGTGAATTGTTCCTCTGGAAACTTCTTACAAAGATCAATCAAGCGAAAATGTCCAGTGAAACATGATAAAAAAAAAATTATTTTTTTTTTTTAAAGAAATAGAACAAGAAAAAAGTTTATATACATATATATGTACATTTTTTTTTTCATTTCTTGAAACAAATTATCAATGAAAAACTAAAAAGCATACTTGAATTTGTATCTAAATTTATAAAAAAAAAAAAAATAAATAAAATAAAATAAAATAGATCAGCGACAATAACAAAAAACGAGGCCTATTTTTAATGATTCTCTGCTCTGACCTTTTGACTGTAATCTTAATGCAAATCAAGCATAAATATTCATTTTATAAATGAAACTTTTTTTCTTCTTCTTCTTCTTTTGTATTTAAAGTTTTGTACTACGTTTTGAATATTTTTTTTTTTTTTTCAAAAATTCTTTCATAAAAAATTTAAAATAAAAACCTAATAAAAAAAAAAAAATAAATGCTTAAAGTTTTATCACAAATTAAGTGAAAAACTATCTAAATACAATTAATTATGCATTTTATATGCATTCCTTCAATCAGTTATTATTATTATTACATATCAAAGACCTGTGTTGTAATAATAATCATCATCATCATCATCATCATCATTACAATTACAATGTTCAATTGATCTCACAATAAAGAAGGTTGTTAACATTTTATTCTTATTTATGTGTATCTTTTATTTTTATAATGTTGTCAACTATTTTTATATGTATGTGTCATGTGAATATATATGATCTATACTATATGTATATATATATATATAATCATGTATGTATGTATGTAAATTTTTGAATAATTCTTGTTTATTATATATGTATGTATGCCATTCTTTTATATCACATTTAATTTGAAATATTTTAATAAAATGAAATACTTGATGATGATCTAAAATAAAATCATTTCACTGCGTTTTGTTGTATACAAAATACGATGATAATTTTAATTTCTTTCTTTTAAATCTAAAAATATATTTCTGATTCAAAAAACAAAAAACAAAAAAAAAAAATATATGTATACAAAAATAAGAAAAAAACAAATGCGGTAATGTTGAAAAATTTAATTAGACATAATATTTTTATTTTCACATTTTAATAATATGCATATATGTACATAACCATGTATGTATTCATCATGTTCATATGTACATTTAATAATAAATAAATAAAATACATTATTGTTATAGCTAAACTCTATACATAGAGTAAAAGTAGTAAAAGTATCTTTAGAATTATATCGGTATTTAGGCATAAAGAAAGTAAAAATAAAAATAAAATTGAACAAGAATAGATACATTATATTTAATAAGCATTTTATGTCGAGGTCAAATTAAATTGCAATTGTATTTTTTTTTTCTTTTTTAGAATTTTCAAAATAAAAAAAAAAAATTATAATAAAGTAGAAAAAGAATAAATTATAATTGTTTTTTTTTTTTTTTAATAAAACGATTACGTTATCATGTCAAGTACCTAATTGTCAGATAAATTAAATATGTATATTATTATACATATTGTTTCATACAGTCATTGTCCGAATTGATAACGATAAATGACGGAACCTCATTGGAACTTATTCTTCTTATGTGAACTTTTAAAGTTTTTATTTCAGTGTTTGTACAAAGTACATAAATAAAATAAATATGCAAAGTTTTATAATAATACATTTTCATAAAAACTATGTATATATATAAAAACAGAATATTTTCATATTTGTATACATACGTATACGCATACCATATTACTTTACGTTTTCGAATCAGTTACAACAATGTATTTTTGTATTTTTGCAAACATTTTTATATATAGGAATCGATCGTACGTTTCTTTTTTTTTGTTTTTGGTCCAAAAATAATTCTTATGTGTACAAAACAAAATTTAAAAAAAAAAATTTCCGTATAAATATTTTGAATTTCACCTTTCGAATATGTGAAATATACGATTGTTGTGTCGAAACGTATGATTATTATTTTTAGTTTATAATTTTTTATTGTATAAATTCAGTTTGTGAAGCCTTCTTAATTAAGAATTAGTTTGTATCTCTTTTTCCGGGTAATTAAACGATATTTAATAACTGAAATTCTAGATAGTCTAAATTTTTATTTTGTCTTACGGTAGCTAAAAATTTTTCATGTTTTTTTTTGTTTTTTTTTTTTTTCCAAAAATTATACACTTGTTATTAAAAAATTTCATTTCAAATATTGAAAATTTTTATCTAAAAAAATTGAATTGAACTTTGCTTAAATTATTTGCTTGTGAAAGTATTTTAATATGAAATTAATTTTCAGTTATTTTGAATTTAAATCAAATTTTTATTATTTTTTTTACACAATCTTAAATTTATAACAAAAAAAAAAAAGAAAAAAAACTCGGATAATTTTAAAATTACAATTCTTCATTTTTTTTGTTTTTTTTTTCAAATCCATTTTGCAGACCATTTTAATCTTAATAACGAATAAATTTGAATACACAATGTTTTCGCTCTCATTTTTTATATTTCAAAATTTTAATCGTTTAATAGATTTCTTCATAGATGTGGAAAATTTTTTTTTTTGCATATGTTCAATGGTAAAGTGTATTAATTTTTCCAAACGATTATTATATAGACCACCCACATATCGGTTCTTCGCTATAATAGAAATTTATTCACTTACGTTTTATTAATTTTTTTTTTCTTTTCTCTCTTTTTTGTGTTTTTCATTTTTGTGAAAATTTTTTTTTTTTCATTTTACTTTTATTATGTCGAGTAATTTACATTCAATTTGGTAAATGTAATTCAAATTTTCTTCTCTTATTCTTTTCTTTTCATCATTTCAAAGATTTATTATTTTTCTTTTGTAATTTAAACGGAAAGGGATTCTCTTATGACATTTTTAAAACTTCGAAATATATACAGTGAATAATAATAATAATAATAAAAAAAAAAAAAAAAAAATGACACAATTTATATGAAATCTATGAAAAGTATATGAGAGGGAAATTCATGATTTACAAATCAGAAGGACACAACAATGAAGATAAACTTTTTATTATTTTTCTCTTTTAAATTTCTTTTCTCGTCCTTTCAAAATGAAAGTATATCAAACTAAAATATTATATGTTCTTTTTTTCTTCTATTTTTTTTAAGTATAGAAAAGTTGAATTTATTTTAAAATTTTTTATTATCTTAAAAAAATCGTATGTAGTATGGTCGTATAAATTTTTTTTTTTTTTTTTAAATAAACACACATACATTAAAACAAAAGCCAAAAAAAAAAAAATAAAGGACATTTATGTGTTGAATGTGGTCTTTCAGTTGATGTTATCATCATCTTAAGCAACATCATTTTTTTATTCAATATTTTTTTGTGTTTTGTTTTTTTTTTTGTATTATAGTTTATTTACTTGCAGAAAATTTATATACTCTCTGTTTCAAAAAATTCGAGAAAATTTATATCAAGATGATAACAACAATAATAACACACACTACTACAATCATATTACAATTTTTTGGAGACGAACATTTTTATTTACGCGACAAGTCATAAAACTAAGAAAAAACGATTTTATTCGACACTGATTTACCAGATGCGATTTATGGTCATCATGTCTTTCAAATCATTTTAATGGTGTTGAAATCATCATATCTTTTCAATATATACATATATATATATATTTTTTTTTAACTTACTGTCATTTTTTTTTTTACATTTTATATCTTTTTAGAATTTAATGATGAAACAATCATTCGGTTGTTATATCATTTTATCATAATATTCAAAAATTTATTTTTTAATGACTTTACTAAATTTGAATGAAGCAAATTATTATTATGATTTTTACATATAAATTTTATAACTTTTTTCCTCTTTATTTTTTATTTAAAATTTTTAATTATATTTTTTACTCTTTTTTTTTCGATTGAGAAAAAAAATTCAACTATGTAGTTTTTTTTTTTTGTCATTGTGAAAAATTATTTTGCAAGACCAAATTTTTATGCATATGAGTGTATATGGGGGATCCATCGTTAGTATATGTATATATGTATATAAAAATGAATTTGATAATTTTAATTTTTATGATTCAAATTGTTATCAAATAAAAAAAAATAATTTGATTTTTTTTTTTTGAGTATGGAAATTTTACAAAAGTTTTTTTTATGACTCACATTTCCTTTTTTCTATATATACGTATTCTTGAATCGTTAAATATTTTTTTTAGTTTTTGTCTGGGTAAATTTAATTTATTTATTTATTTCATTTTCTTTTGAATTTTTTAAGGATGTCCTATTATTAATTTCCATATTCACATACTAAGAAAAAAAAAAACAAAATAAAACAAAAAAAGAGAGAAAAGAAATCCCCTATATGATATGAGCGTAAAATTAAATCAAATTCAGTTTTATAAATAAAGTAGCTATTAACTTTTTTTTTGCATCAAATAATATATTAGGTACATATATGAGTAATAATGACTCGATGAATTTATATTTTTTTAAATTTTTTTTTTTTTTTCCGAATATGAGATAAACTTTCTAGAATCGCAGACAAAGTTCTTATTGAATTTTCATATGTTATATTCATCATCTCTTGTTTTTCTTATATTTTTGGTCTGATTTTTGAAAAATATTTTATTATTTAATTATTTCATACATTTTTTTTTTCTTTTTTAATGTCTATAATCGTTCATATAATTGACAATGACCTGTGACACCCACCTTTAATTATACATTAATAAAAATTAAAACAAGAAAATCAAAAATATTTCAATGATTATTATTATCGATTAAAATGCAAATTTATTTCAAATATGAACTTCATTATCAAAGTCGTCTTAAAAGAAAAAAAAAAAAAAAACAAAACAAAAACAAAAATAATACAAAATTAGTATTTTTTTTATTAATATCATGTTATGAAATTTTCTGCCATTATTAGAAAATAGAATACGAATATACGATAATAATAAATTGACGTCATTTATTCCAAAAGTATTGACATCATATATAATTAATTTTTTTTTTTTTTTTAATAATATAATCTTCATTACTTATAAAGTACGATAAAATATAAAGGAAAATTTCGAATTGGGTGTGTGTTTAGAATGAATTTGAGAAAATATTAATTGTATATTAATTATTATAAAAAAATTATACAAAAACGTGTATAAACGTATCTAAATCAATATTAAGGAGATGAAAAAAAAAACACATATGACGCTTTATAAAATTTTTAATTACGAGTAAAATACTATAAAAAAAAACCAGTTAGAATTGAATGTAAACCGCTTTCAAGATTGTTTTTTTTTTTTTTTTGCTTTGTAAATCTTTCATTTATTCATATCAGATTGAATTAATATAATTTATTTTTAATAGCCACATATATTTAATTTTCAAGTGTGATTTTTTTACGTTTAAAAGTAAAAAATTATATAGTTTCAAGAAACGTGAATTTAAATAATATGACTTTGCAATGGCTTTAGAAATTTATTTAATTGCGCATTAAGGAAATATTGCAAAAGAAAAATTATATATGAATTGTATGCAAAAAAAAAAAAAAACTAATGAAAAAAAAAGTATTAATGAAAAAATTGCTTTAGTATAATTTTTATACATATGCAAAAACAACCAAAATACTGTTCTCTTAAAAATTATTTTTATCATACCTTTTATAGAAAGCCATACAAGAAAAAGACGTTTTAAAAATTACGTAGGATGAAAATATACCAGTTTTAAGTGTCCCAAACTTAATGGAGATATTTTTAGAATTTTTTTAAAAGTATTTATTCACTTTTATGTAGATACAGATACATACATGTTTAAAAAAAAAAAAAAAAGTTTTAAAATAAAATAAATTTGAAATTAAAAATAACAAAATTATCCAATAAAAATTTCCAGCCAGACTTTACTTTCTAGAAATTAAGAAAAAAATTAAAATCCCTTAAACTCAATGGAATTTAGCAATTTTTAATTAGATTCACAATTTCTTTCAACAAGTTTTAAAAATTGCAATGTACAATGACGCATTCATATTGAAATAAATATAAAACATGCAAATAATACAAATGTGACTTGATATTGATACATCAATTATGACAAAATTTAATCATGTGATGATCTTCAAAATGTTGACGTTTTTTGTTTAATGAGGCCAAATTTAATAATTCAGAGTAGTATTAGATATCACCAATTAAATAATTTCAAGTATTACTTGAAAATTTCAAACTGTTATTTACAATGAGATTTTTTCCTATTTCATTGAAAATTACATAATTCAATTACAAATCTTATGAAAAAAAAAAAAAAAAATTAATTCAAAATAAATTTTTTCAAGTAAAAATAATATTTGAATAATTAATGGACTTGCATACATATTGCAAATTAATTACAAAGTTAAATACTTTCAATTAAATTTAAAAAAAAAAAAAAACTATTTAATGTTTTTTTTTTTTTTTTTTTCAATTCATTACATTCTGATTACAATTCAATTTTTAATCAGACGTCAATTTAAAATCAATTTAATAAATGCATTGCATTTAATGCGTTTCTATAATAAAAAAAAAAAAAAAATTAGAATAAATAAATTTTCCACTTAGCAATTTAAAAATTCTGTTACATATAAATACGTAACGTAGAAAAAAATAAATAAATAAAAGATACGTCAATTATAATCATTCATCGTATATGTATATTGTATATATGTAATTTTATCGGATGATTTATTAAATCTCATCATCTAATTTCTTTTATTTTAGAGTCATCACTTAAATAACACAAAAAAAAAAAAAGAAAAAACAAAAAAAAAATAACGAATTTCAAAAAAAAGTTATTATCAATATCATTTTTTATACAACGAATATACAAAATATCTCATGTAGTATATAATATGTACACAATATGTATTTGAAATTCACTGAAAAATAATAGCTAACTATCTAATTACTTCAAGGTTTGAAAGAAAAAAAAAAAAATTTTTTTTTTCTTTGTTCTTCTTCATTTTTCCGTAATTATTTCACATTTTACACGTGACTACACTGATAAAATAGAATTTCATACTAAATTAAACGCATACGTATATATGTATGACATCAATATAAAATTTTTTCCATTTTCCTTTTTTTTTTTTTTTTGTTTTGCCAATAAAATACATTACATTTAAAAAAATTTGTTAAAAAGATGTTTTATTAATCGCACCATTAAAGATATAATAATGATATAGGACATTTAGATACTATATAATATATCATTTATTTCGCTGATTTACAAAAATTTCACATTAAATAAATTATTAAAAAAAAAAAAAAGACAATAATAAGCCAAAAATTAATTGAGTGAAAATTATGCATGATAAATGACAAAAAAAGGAAAATGTGTATAGTTTTATGGTGGAAAATTGGAATTCTTGTAACGAAAAAAAAAAAAAAACGGATAAAAATATGATTAAAAAAAAAAATAGGAATAATCAAACAGTTATATGATATTTAACATATGTATGTATGTTTGAAGAAAAAAAAATTCATATTGTATTATGTTGTTATATATTTAAGAGTTATTTAATGTCTATTATTCATATTTCATTGAAATATTAAACTAAATGGAAACAATATAAAATATAGTTAATTCTTTTGCTTATTGGTTATCAATTTTTATTGAATTCATATTCAGAATATAGCTATTACAATAAATAAAAAAAAAACTTAAAAAAAAAAATATCTTTCTGGTCATTTTATGTTTAAGACTTACATAATATTTTCGATATATATATATATTTTTTTTTCAGTTTTATATCATGTTCAACATATGTATGAAAAAAAAGAAGAAATTTTGTAGTCAGTCACCAAAACTTATCTTTTGGATATAAAAATAATGCTCATCAAAAGATCTTTTGCCTATTAAGTTGTCATTGACTTAAGCGTTGATAATAATAATAATTCTCAAATACATATAATATGTATGTGGATGATGACTGTATCGAATCTAAAAGTAATAAAATTTAACTGGTTCAAATGATGTTATATACTAAAATTTTTACTTACTATCATATATTTATTATTTTCAGAATATTTACAAAAATGAAATAAAAAAAAAATTTTAATATAAAAACCAAGTAAAATGAAAAATGTTTATACTTATATACTTATGTGAAAAGTATATCTAAATTTCTTATTTTTATTTATATTTCTCAGTAGTTTTAATTTTATAGTGCATAAAATTTACAGAACAAAAAAAAAAAGAAGTAATATCTTTAAAATTATATTTAAGCTTAAATGGCGTACTTAAAGTTGAAATAAAAAAAAAAAAAAAAAAAACAAAATTTGTATTTCATGTGTTATTGTTTTTTTATAGGAATATTTTAGCACTTTTGAAATTTTATTTAATAAATTTATTGTTTTTATTGATAATTAGTTTGTTATTTTGTTACCAAGGTCCTTTTCTGTTATGTGACGTAAAAAATTTCAAATTATTATATTTGAAAATTTAGAATATTTTTATTTTAAGATTAAATAAAACGTATTTAAGTTTTTTTTTTGTTTTTTTGTGTGTATTTTTTTTTATTTAATATGTAGGTGACATCCTTTTGTTGCTAACGTAGCTTTGAA
Source organism: Bombylius discolor (assembly GCA_939192795.1). NCBI lineage: Eukaryota > Metazoa > Arthropoda > Insecta > Diptera > Bombyliidae > Bombylius > Bombylius discolor. The sequence goes on along the minus strand of OW584241.1, from coordinate 10,155,423 downwards.
ATAGAAATTTAAAAAAAAAAATGTTTGGGTAGGAGAATTTTCTTTTTCTGATTTTCAAGTATTTAATTATATCTACACGTGTTAATATTTAAAAAAAAAATAATAATAATAAAAGAACAAATTTCTAATAATTTTTTCTAATGAAAAATAAGTCATACGTACTTCATAAATTGAATATTTAGAAAAAAAAAAAAGATTTTAAAACTTCAAGATACAATTAAACATAAATCATTACGTAATCGAAAATTTTTACAATTCTCACGAAGATTTATAACGTACATAAATGATCCCAAATAAAACTTGAAAAAAAAAAAGTAAAAGAAAAAAATTGGATAAAAGTAGATAAAAATGATAGATGAGGTTCTCATATTAAATGACATTCTTAAGCTTACGAATGTCCTTTCTTAATACTTGCAGAATTAATAATTTAATTCATACATACATACATATATTGATATGTTATATACTAAAATATTTTTATACACAATGTTCAAAATCCTTTTGAGTTTTTTTTTTTTTTCTTTGCAATTTTTCATACAAAATGACTAACTCTAATATAGTTTATGGATTATAATTTAACACCCTACAAAATAGAGGACAATCTTATACAAAATGAACTTCCTTTCATAAAAATAATATACACTATCATTATATTATCTTAATCATATACGAGTAATGTACATGTGTACGAATATATGATGTATGGATTTATTAAAACAAGTATCTATACTTGCTTGTACTTACTTATACAATATAATAATAATAATTCTTCAATGCATCTTCTATCAGTTAAAAGGCTTTTAGTAAAATCAAATAAAGAAGAAAACTTTAATTATGCGGATTCTAAATATATGTGTACATGTATACATATGGATAAATTTACGTTTATTTGTATCTTTATGATAATATAGTATTAAAATTTATAAGAAAAATATTATAACAAATCTTCACGGTCGTGTCATCAAGTTTAGTGTACTAAGAGAAATGACTATATAACAATTTTCTTAAAAATGAGAAATATGTATGTGAAAACTTTAAGAAAGTTAACATAAATATTTCAAGACGAAAGGAAAAAAAAAATAATAATAAAACTTCATTTCATATAAAGATATATATTATCCTTCACTCCCACAATAAGATAACTTTGAGGAATAAAATAAAATAGGACAAAAAGAAGAAAAAATAGTAAGAAAATAGTAGATAGTGGTTTTGAAAGTTTTTTTTTTTTCTTTTCTTCAGTATCATTTTAAGTAAACTGTTCGCGTGTTATGATGATATCCTATAATAGTTTTATTTGACTGGTTTACAAAAAAAAAAAAAAAAAATTCTCTCTAATATACAATAGAAAGGAAGACGGAAGAATAATCGATTAATCGAAAATATAACGTCTAGGTGGCGCCCCGACAAATTCAATATACGTTACGTAGATTTTTATAATACTCCTGGCGAGATATAGACAAAAAAAAAAAAATTATTCATCTCTTTTGCCTGCATGTGCTACTACACAATTTTATAAAACACAAAAAGATATGATTATGATAACGTTAAATACTGAAGAAGATATTTGGAAATGAAAAATAAAAAAAAATAATAATAATATATGTAGAATATCGTCAAACAGGATATATGTATCTTACAATTTCATCGCTACACATCCCAAATAAAATACAATTTAGTTTGTTTTATTTTTAGTAAATATATTTATAAAAAATAAAACAAAAATAAAAAAAACTCAAAGAGATATTGGTTATAGGTATCCAAATTGGGATGTCTGCCATCAAATTTCTGTATATATTGTAGTTGTTTGATGTATGAACTTTAAGACGAAGAGAAAAAGGAAAAAAAAAATTACAAAACAAAAAAAATAATAATAATAATAAAAGATAACAAAGAATAGGGCAATTATCCTTTTAGTAGTAGGGCAATCGAATTTTTTGTGTGATTTGTAAATTTGATTCAAAATGAGAAGAAGAAGAAAGAAAAAAACAAACACACACATACACATTTTAGAATAATAAGTAAAATACACAACAAGATCCTGAGAAAATACAAAACTTTTTTGGAAACTTAATTTACCAGACAGATGTCAATTTATCGTGTTTTTTTTTTTTTTTGTGAAAAAGAAGAAAGCAAAAAAAATTCTAAAATGATATAATCTTTGCGATAAAAAATATTTATAAGAATCAAGAAACATATAAGTAAGTACATACATATGCACATATGAATATGTTATTTTCATTTTTTTTTTTTTTGTGTATTTATGTAATTGTTTTTTTTTAAATCATTACACGTTTTAATTTTATTAACCCTTTCTTCTCTTTTTACAAAATAAAGGATATTAAACTTATAAATTTTTTCCAAAAAGATTAAAATCTTAAAATTCTCTCTATAATTTTATTGATGTTATAATTACTGTGTTATTGTTTTTTTTTTCCTTTCATTTTTTCTACTTAATTATTATTACGACACGATTAAATGACGCTTACGTAAAATTTGTGTACATAAAGTTTTTTTTTTTTTTAAATTTTTATTATTATTTTTATTCTTTTAGATATTTTACTTGAAAAAAAAAATGTAAATAAAAGATTTGTTTTTTTTTTTTTCTTTCAGTCTAGTATTTGAATAATATTTCCTTTTTTGTGCATCATAATATGTTTAACAATATCAAAAACAAAAATAATAAAATAACGAAAATTTTTTTATCAAATAAGATACTATAAAATGACGATTTTATATCGCAAAACGTGTGGAACTCTCTTGTGTATATATTTTTGTGTTTTGGTTTTTTTTTTTTCTCATTTGTATCAACAATAAAAAAAAAACAATGTATACATATGTATGTAGTTTAATATTTCTTAATAATATTTTTTAAGTAAAAAAAAAACAACAACAACAACAAAATAAACTGAAATTCAAACCAGATATCTGAATTGATAAATATCCAAATGATTTTTCATTAATTGTTACATTTGTAGTTGGAAAATTTCCAATTAACCAAAAATTAAATATTTGATTTTTCTGTTAGAATATTTAAATAAATAAAATACCATATGTTGTTTTGTTTTGAGCTTTTTTTTTTTTTTGTTAAATTAACACTCATTTTAATTACCGGGTATTCAAAATTTTAGAAATTGTTCCTTCATGAGCGGGAAATTTTAAATTTATTAAGAGAACTATAACATTTATTATAAAGTCTATATTTTCTGTATAGAAAATACCTTTTTTTTCTTCTAAAAATTTCATCAAAACATCCTTTATCGACAGCTTCAAAGGTATAATGGCATATCATCGTCCAAATTCTAAAGTCTAAAGCTATCTCAGTCGTAGCAATTTGAACAAAAATCATACATATAATAAATATTACACGTGTTAAGTATTCAATGATTTTTTTTTTTCTAATAATTTGAATACATTTTATGAGAAATTATCTTACGCACATTAATTTTATCTTTAAAAATGTATCTCTCGTATACGGAAGAAATTTGTATTAATTAAATAATACAAAAAATTATGCTTTATTCAATAAATGAATGAAAAAAAAATTAATGTCTAGAGAGAGAATGAGCAAAAAACAAAATGTTTTTTTTTTCCCATCATTATAATGACTTACACTTATAATGAAACAGTATAATGTGTAGTTTTTTTTTATAAACAAACATACATGTACTGGTATACACATATGTACATAGAAAAAAAAGTATCAGACATAAATAAAAATATATGAATTGTAATTTTTTACTCAGCTGGAATTTGCAATTGTCTATTTTAATGATGAATCAAAATAAAATTATTATAGAAATTTTGTTAATTTGAATTATTGTATTGAAATTTTATGATGTAAGATACATATATATAGAAATGTGTACACGTGTGTAATTGTGGGTGAAATAAAAAAGTTGAAAAAAAAAAAAAAATATTTTGTTTTTTTCTTGCTAAAAAATGTAATGTTAAATATACGTAATTATAATAACAATAATAATTAAATTATTAAATATAGTAATAGAAAATTATATATGTAGACACGTATGTGTAAAATTTTACATCATAATTATATTTTATATAGATAGTAGATAATATTTAAAATTTACACGTATGTTATAAATATACAAACTTATATAGCTATTTTTAACGTGTGAATTATTAAAAAATAAAAAATATAAAATAAAACACATATTTCATCTATTACACGTGCCTTCAAATTTATCCTTGACAGAATAAAAATAATCACTTCGAACATACTAATTTATATGATCACATTATAGAAAAATAAAAAAATAAAAAAAAAGATGATTATTATATTAAATTTGAGAAAGATAAAATATATTAAAAATAATAAGATATTTAGAGAATTTAAATTTTTTTATTTTTCTTCTTTACACTTAAAATTTATGAAAAAAAAAAAAAATTGAAGTGTAGTCCTTGAATTTCGATACTATATTTTTTGTAGAATTTTCTATTATACAAGATCTTAAGTATCTTTTGATATATAGAGAAAATAGATATACGAAATTAAATTATTATGTAATATAAAAAGGCTTTGTATTTTTGCTTCTGTTTATACAAAACTTAAATAAATTAAAAAAAAGAAAAACAGCTGATTAAGTTTATATTTACCAGAAATATTTAATATATCTTTAATTTCTTAATTATTATCATAATTATTGCTTTTATTTTTTCTTCTCAGAAATTATATAGTTTTATACATCCGATTACAAACAAACACATACAAACATTCTTTTTTTTTGTTTTTGCTATAGTACGCAAAATGTATATATAAATTAACTAGAAATACGTCTAGACGAAACTATTCTATAGTTTTTTTTGAACATCCTAATTTTGATCATTGTATTTGTGCGTTTTCATTTTTCTAATATAGTTTAAGATGATATGTGTATTATTATAGTTTTTATTTTTGTATTTAAAAAAAACAGAAAAAGAATACGATAAAGATAAAAATTCATTGACAAAATTACAATAAAAAAAAAAATATAGAAATATCCTAACTCAACTCCTATTAAATTCTTCCGATTGATATTACAAAAGATAATAATGTTCTTTTACAAAATGTCCATTTCTTAAGTTTTTCTGATTTCTTTTTTTTTTTTCTCCAGAAAAATTAGATCGTTTGCCATTTACTGTCGTCGTCTTCCGTGTTCAGATTTTTTTTTTTACATATTACAAAGTTAGTTTTCTTTTTTTTTGCGCTTCCTTATTCTTATAAAATTTTTATATAATGTTTTTTTTTTATTTTTTTTTATTTTCCTTTTTATTTAAAAATTTATTGGAATGACTTTTAGTTCTGGTTTTTTTTTTTTCTTTGAAAAATTTTTTAACATAAAACTGAATAAAATAAAGGAAAAACTATAACACAAAAAGAATGGTGAAAAAAAAAAAATTCAAATGAAAATGAAAAATGGAAAATCATTAAGATGTTGAAGAAAATTTTAAGATAATAAGGGGAAAATACAAAAGCAAAAAAAATTCAAAAATTTATACACAAAATATAATATATTTAAAATCTATAACTTAATGGAACATATCAGAATAAAATTTCATTCTAATTGACTATCCTTCTTATCTCTATATACGGTTTATACTGAAAATATTTTGAGTTATAAAAAAAAAAAAAAAAAGAAATATAATCGAAGTAGTTATGACACTTTTTATGTTCAAATGGTGAAGATTACTGATAGAGATGGAGGACAGATATAAAAATGAATATAATAAAGGATATTCTATAAAAAAAAATAAAAAATTCGATGAATGAATACATTCATACATATGTATATGTACATATATAAAGTATACCCTAAATATTTCTCAACTTTGACTATATTATGATTGTTGATAAAGTACTTCCAAGTTTGGAATAAACTTCTTTTTTTTTTTTTTTTTTTTTTTTTGATAGCTAAATTATGTGTGCTCAAACAAAAAACCAAACTACCCATCATATATGGATGATATGGTGGACAATATTTATTATATAGCAAGTCGATGATAACTATTTTATAAAGTATTCAAAGTTTTATATTATGTTCCAATTCAAATAAATGAAAAATATATACTTTTTTTTTTTGTATATTAAGATATATTTTTCTTCTTCTTTATTTTTATTATTATTATTATTATTTTTTTTTTTTTGAAAAGTCAGCATGAAAGAATATTATATCAATTTTTAAATTACAAAGTAAAATTTTCCTTTTTTTTTATACATTATGTACATATACATATATAGAATGTGTGGAACCAAATACGAAAATAAAAATAATAATAATTTCAATTGGTTTTTCTCTTCTTTTTTTTTTTTTTTTTTTTTTTTTTTTCAAAATTATACTCTAATAAAGTTTATTGTGAGCACTAACTAAATCTAATTGCCACTAACTTTTCAAATTTATGTACTAAATTTTTTTTTTTATGACATAATCAACTTGTGTGTAACACATTTCATGCTAAAAGATATTAGAGGTTTATTGTTTTTTCTGTTCGGAAAAGTTGTCCTTTTTTTGAAAAATATGTAAAAATTTTAAAACAATAAATAATCACAGTAATTTTAAAATGGTTCTCAATTAAAAGTATTTTGATAAAATTTTAGATCAAATTTTAATAAAAATAGGTATGTATGTATCCTTGTTACAAAATATCGTCCTGAAAGTGTTTATTAAACGATTTAATCGATAACAAAGATGTTCTATTATAAAAAAAAACAATCTATCAACTCTAAGTTGTACTTATATCTATGGTTGTATTATAATTAAAGATATATCAGAAATCCTTACTAATCGTTTTTAAAAAAAAAAAAAAAAAATCGAGATTACTAGTACATACTGCACTATACGTAAACACAATTTGAATATTTAAAATATTTTCTAAAACTAAATTCTTCATATTTAAATTTAAAAACAAATTTTCTTGAGCTTTTATTTATTACAATTAAATACAGGAAACTATAAAATTCTATTTTTTATCTTTTTTTTTTTTTTTTTCAAACATTTAATTGAACAAAAAAAATAATTTGATTGATATGTCGATCTTTTCTTTATTTGAAAAATGAAAAATTCTTCAACATCAAAAGATAAGCTAAATTAAATGCATATTCGTAGAATTCAATCAATATTAAATTATTGTTTTTATAATAGTAAATTGATAACAGAATAACTTGAAGAAGAAAAAAAAGTATTGTTTACGTTTACATAAGTGTCCCCTCGTGGAAGTATGTAAACTTTAAAAAAAAAAACATAATAATATATATCATAACAAAAACACATACATATAGTAGAAAATTTTGTTTTTAATAAAAAAAAAAAAAAAAAAAATTACGCAAGAAAAAACCAATATCACAATAAAATCATTTCATTTTGTGTACAATCTAAAACATGTGGCCTATCTCGTGTACATATTATGATCGTATGTATGTATTTAAAAACGATGAGAAATACCGTTTTTTTAATATACAATTTGTTATTATTGTTATAAAAAAAAAAAAAAAATGTTTCCCCTTAATTTCATATTAAAAAACAAAACAAATTTTCGAACAAAATTCAAACAAATGTTTATAAATATTTAAATTGCTGAAAAAGATACTTTATGTTTTCATATGACAAAATAACATGACTCCTGATCTTTGTTTGTTATGGATTCAAAAGGAACGTCATTAATTTGATTTCATTGGAGTAGATTATTATTAGGACATCATAATATTATTGTTTAAATTTTTAAAACTGTCAAATATACGTTACGTTATTATCGTAAATTATAAATTATTTTCTTGTATATAAATATAGTACGTATACCTTCGATATTCTTATTTATTTGCTTTTTTATTATTTTTTATTTTTTTTAATTTGAAATTAAATTTTAATTAGTATTTAAGCAGTATACATAATATTTAAGTTAGACTAAACATCCTGTGTGCACCAAAATACACACCATCATCGTATTCATAATTATTTTTATCTTATCAAAAAAATATACAATTTTTTTTTTAAATTATTTTGAATTTTGTTTTTCTTAAGAAAAAAAAGATCATGTCGATATCTTTTTTAATTTAAATACAACTTATTTGATATTTTCCTTTTAGTGGACGGTTAATGAAAATATGTATGTACATATTATGAAAATTAATTCCTAAGAATTTTTATCATCAAAAAGTGATAATTGATTTGAATTTAATCAATTTATTCATTATAATGATGAGAATTATTATTGAAAATTTATGACTCATTAATCGTACTAAGAAATTTAACAATTTAATTTGTTAGTAAAATTAAAGAAAGCTTATTGTAATTTATGTAACAGAAAATTCATAATTTACACATTTGTAAAATAGCTACTCAGACAAAATAATAATTTTTTTTCTTTTTTCAAAATTCATTGAAGTGTTAATGGATCGAACCGATGATCACAAGCAAAATGACTCACATTTTACTTGTATGATCGAAAAGCAAAAATAAATAAACAAAAAAAAAATTTTTCAAATCAAATATATTAACTCTCCTCTTAATATTTTAATGACGTAACTACATGGTATCTATATTAGGTATGTATCTGTTACATGTATTGAATGTTTATAATAATTATATATTCAATTTATATTTGGCAAATTTCAATTATTTATTATTGCTTTATTGTTTATTATTATTGTTGTTGCTAAAATAATAATAAAAATACTTCATATTATACTCCATACAATGTGCAATTATTTATGAATATAAAGTTTGTAGATTTTTTTTTTGTTTTTTTGTTTTTTTTTTTTCACTAAAGCTGGCCAAAGTAAGAGAAAATATGTACGTTGTAAACAATAATAACAATTTGATGATGATTTGTATGTTTATTTGTTTGTTTGTAGTACAAATAAACTAAAACTCTTCTCTGTTAGTTGGTCTATTAGATGTAGTGTATAGTAAAAAATTTTCTAGTATGTAGGTACAACTGAGATACTAGATAGTTTTACTGTTTTGTACACTAGGAAAAAAAAAAACCTCAATGAATTGCGGCGCGATGATGATGATGATAGGAGGATGGGATGGGCAGAAAAATAGTGTTATGGATTCAACATTGAATCTTTGGCTATATGGTGATGATGTTGTTTATATTATTATATTATATTATTGCTTTTCTATGCTAGATATCATTTGCCATTACTAGAGACACATAGGGTTAAATAATAATAATACGGGACTAATACCATTGTCGACATAGTTTTCATTTATTTGTTTACATTGAAAGTCAAGTTCATGGTCGGTTGTTATTCGCTATTTCATTTGCCGGTAAGCTCTAGTGCACACACAAACGGTGTATTACGTAATCATCATAAAAATGTAAACATAATAAAAGATGGAGAAAGCATCAATTTTTTATTTTTTTTTTTTTTATTTTTTATTTTTTATATATAAACAAACACAATATGTACTATAACAACAAAATATAGAGTGTTGTAGGTTCATAGAAAAAAATAAATAAATATAAAAAATAAAAAACAAATGATGAACAAATATTATTCTGTACTATTTTTTTATGTAGATACTCTCACTCAGTCTAGTAACTTACCTATTTATTATCTACACAATGAAGTTACTACTCGTAAAATAAACTATGAATGAAATCTTACAAAATGTATAAATAAGTACCACATTGCATTGTTTACAATAATAATAAAAACTTTTGTAATTTGTAATGGGAAAAAATATTTCGTCACTTAAATAATGAAAGCATATAATATTTTATATACTGTTACATTTGATGACGTTTACAAATAAAATAGAAAAATTATTATTTTTTGTAGCAATTTCACCATGAATTATTTTATTCGATTTTATACAAGATTTTTTTAAAAGAAAAACAATGAAAATAAATAGTATACCTACAGGTTACAGATTATGACAAGTTATTTCTAAATTAAAGCTCAAACTGCTAAAAGGCTTCTTTCTGTCTTCTAAAATTACAAATATGTATCTACATACATATTATGTATTTCAAGTTCATACATATCAAAATGATTTGTGGTTCACAATTCATGTAGAACTGTATATTTTAATAAAACTACAATAGCACATAAAATTGTTCTTATGAAGCTTATAATGAGATTTGAAATTTTATTTGATAATTAAAGATAGAAGGTATTTAATCAAGATTCAATTTGCAAATAATATCTTAAAAAGTTTAGAAAATTATTATCAAATATAGCTATTTGTGCGAGTCTTCAAAATTATCAACAAACAAATTATATCAACAAAATAATTTTTTATATCCATTATATCACACATATTAAAATAATACACTTTTATATAAATTAGTATAACGAAAATGTGAAAAAAAGAGAAAAGATATTTTTTTAAAAAATTATTAAAAACCAGATATTTAAATTTCATTAATTTTCCACACTGGCAAGATCATTAATAATATCTCAAATGAAGGTAAACCAGTTAATTTAATATAGAGGTAATATTACTGAATATATACATTATGTACATATTTATGTACATAAAGCGTTCTAGTTGTATATGTGTAACAGAACAGAACAGGTGATACAAAGAATTTCTATTCTTGGAATTTTCCTTTAGTTCGACTCAATTTTTTAAATTTACTAAACAGCAACGTACGATACATGTAAAATCATAAAATTTCAAAGATTTAAGTTGAAAAATAAAATGAATTTATTAAAATCATAATTGATCTGGTAACAAAAAAGGATTGAATGAATTTTTTGAATCATCCTTTCAAACCACTTTTACATTTTTACATGCATTTTACGTTTGTGTACAAAATGATCGTCATTTATTATGATACTTCATCAGAATTTATTTATACATATTTTGAAATTACCTCCATTTTGTGAATTTTCTACAACGGGGATTTCCAGGTGTATATCCAGTTATTTAAATAACTGTTAATATCAATTACATGACATGATAACCTTTGTTGTCAATTTTGCGTTTACTATATAAATAAAATTCTTTTTTTTTTTTTGTTTCCTTCGATTTCATAATAAAAATATAAATTACGTATACTTTTTAAAAAAAAAAAAACATTAATGCCATTCACAAATACACCTTTAAATTTTCATCGATGACCTTGAAATTAGGAGTCATATATGTTGATAAAAAGTCAAAAAACATCACAAATATTTGAATAATTATTATAAATAAAAATCAAAAAAAAAAAAAAAAAAAAAAAAAAATCAACAAGAAGAAGAAATATTTATATGCTGGAGAAAAAATGTTGAATATGAAATAATTTTGTGGGGGTATAGAATGTAGAATCAATAAAATGATACGATATTATTAATTTTAAAATTTACATTGGCGCCCGACTTGATTTTTCAATATCAAAATGTATTTTATTACTTTTTCATTTTATATTTTACATAGTGTGTATATCTTTTTTTTTTTCTTTTCCTTTTTTAATAAGTAAGTATATTTTTTACCGTGACATGTGCTGATTTCTATAATGAACGTCATTTATTTTAAACTACCGGATTACCTTGAAATGAAATAATCTTTTTTTTTTTTTTTGATCATTTTTTTTGAGAAAAATTACTCAGGTGTGGAAATCGACAAGTTTTTCACACGCTTTAAAATTTAAATTTAAGTAGGTAAAAACTATAATAATATAATTTATAGTAAGTATTCAGTTATTTTTTTTTTTTATTGATTTTTAAAATGCATACATATGTACATATATACAATATTATATGTAAAAGATGTTACAAATAATTAGAACATATTTAAAAAAGAAATTGTAATAAATACAGAGTGACTAAAGTGAAACATAGATAGACGTCTTAAATATAAAGATATATTCTACGAGACAATATTATAATTTCATTTAAAGAAGAAGAAAAATATCTTTAAAATCAATTCTTTCATTACAATAAATGTTTTTGTATGACAAAATTCAAAACTTTTTAGAAAAAGAAATCTTATTTTGTAAAATTCATATGTGAAGAAAATCGTGAGATTTTTTATTCCTATTTAAAAAAAAAAAAAAAAAACTTTTGGTGATCGTAGTTTCATTTGGAACACCCTGCATATATCAGTTCAGAGAGAATTAAACAAAATCAAAAAGAAAAGTATTTATATTCTATAAGTACATTTGTTGTGCACATATTCATGATATTAGGACAAATGACTAGAAAATTTATATGGCTTTTTTTATAATATAACAATTTCACAATTTTAGTACTTATACAGTATATTTTCAGAAAAAAAAGGATTTATTGTAATATAGAAAGTGACATATAAAACGATTTTAAATGAACTATTATTGACTTTTTAGTCATCATTTTAGAAGGTTTTGATTTTTTTTTTTTTTTTCAAAGAAAGAAGAATAAAAAAATGAAACCGATAAATTGTAATTTTCAAAATCGGCTTCACTGTATATTTTATCAACATATGTTTGTACATACGTACCTAAACCTACATATGTGTTATATTGGTTTTTATGTGGCTTTATTATTATTATTATTATTATTATTTCAATACGTTTAATTGAATATTACAGGTAATTTATTACAATTTATTAGTGAACCAAGGTGAATGACAAAATGAAAAAAAAAATAGTTTTTTTTTTTTTTTGTATTTGAATAATGTAATAAACGACGAATAAAAACCTCACAAATTAATTGAATAATTTATAATAAATAAATAATTCAAATCGTTAGAGAAAAAAAAAATATATATATAAATTGCATTTTCCGTACACGATGTACAATTATCATGACAGTCTTCATTTCATGATCATTTTTTATTTTTTTTTAAATGATTAAAATGAAAATGTCTTAAAAGGTGTTTCAAACATTTATCATAATCGATTTTTATTAATAGAGAAACATTATTTAAAATTGAAAAAATTTACATGAATATGACATGAATGGCATATCACTGAAATAATGATCATACTTTTTTTTTTTTTTGTGATTAAATTATTAATATTAAATTTTTAGTATATATTTTGCTTGAAAACTTTGTACGAAGATCAAATTTCATAATGAAGGAAAAAAAATAAATAAAATTAAAAAAGAAAAAAAAAATACATTAAGAACTTTCTCTTAGATATTAGCGGGAACAATTCTCATTTAAATATGTGTTCATTTAAGTGTTTAACAGAATTAGCAGAAGAAGAAAAAAAGAGAAATAGAAATAATAATAAGTAGATAAACCACCTTTTTCGACCCGTATTTGTTACCTGAGATGCTTTTATTAATTCAGGGAAATATAACAAGAAGAAGAAAAAAAAAACTTTAACTTTAAAAACAAAAAAACACGTAGAGAATGGTGATCTGTTCTCCATTCAAGCGTCAGAGAATGTTGTACGCAATCCACAGATCAAGTGGAGCATCAACAACATTTTTAAAAATGGTAAAATATAGGCGAAAAAGGTATGTGTATCCATTACTTGTTGTTTATTTTTTTTTTTTTCTTCTTATTATGTTTTTACTTGTAACACATACACATTCACAAACATGAATAAAAATTTACCTGTACTATATATATTCGCAATTATACATTTACATTATTTTTATAGTAAAGTTAAAAGCGTACATTCATCATCAGATACAGAGGTAAGACATTTTGTAATAACATAGTCGTTGTACCTGCAGTATATAGGTAATAGGTATAAGTATATCCATAAAAATATAAGCCAGACATCTCACTATAAATAATCATAGTACATTCATATATGTATAAAGGTTGAGGTTTTATAAAATATGAAGAGATCAATAAACTACTTTTACAGGTAATACACATATGTATGTATATATATTTTTTAAAAAAAAGTGCCATAAGATTCCAGTATCGAATGAAGTGATCCAACTCCAAAACAATTTCAAAAATGGTTAAAATTATTGTGGAAAAAAAAAAGAGTTGAAAGGAAATTATAATGTATAAGCCGCAATATTGTGGTCGTTTTCTTGGTCTGTTGAAGGCAAGTTAGCTTTTTCTTCTTGGCCTACTGAGGAGATTTATGCTACATTTTTATAATGTGTCTTAAGCTGCGTTGTAGTTATTCTTCTTTGCACAATATCTTAAAGATTCATATTTATTGCTGTAATATACAGAGTAAACAGTAAGATACTTTTTTTTCTTCTTTTTTTTGCTTTCAAGTAGAAAAGTCTTTTTTCCACAATAAAAACTTTTATTTATGATTCTTTTTTTTTTTTTTTTGCATTGCATTGCATTATAAATAAGATAACTTTCTCGTTCAGACCCTGAAGAGAAGTGATTGGAAATGCGTATACCTATAATATTATAGTAGCATGACTACTTTATTTCATTATTCATTTTAAGAAAAGACGTGCGATAACAATTCATGTTTTTTTTTAAATTCTATTTCACGGAGTTGCTGCTGTAAAAGCAAAAAAAAAAAAAAAAAAATTGAAAAATAAAATAAAAACTCTTAAATGTTTCGCAAGAAATAAAGAACATTGACCCTTTCTATTAGTAGTTTCTATAATTACATACGTGTGTTCTGAGTTTTATGTGTCTGCAACTTGTTCAAGACACTTAAGATTGATAGATAAAATATAATAATTGAAAAAAATTAAAAATTATAATTAGTAATTCATTATATTAATTGATTTAGTAATTTATTTTTATATAGCGATTAATCAGGTCATTTACCCAACTGATAAAATTCAAATAACAAACGAAAAAAGAATAAAAGACAACAAAAAAAAAAAAAAAATGCGGGAAAATAAAATTAATTTCCTTTAAATTTACCTTCCATCCAGCACTACTATTTGAATCTCCTTTATCCTTAAAATATGGTACATTTTGAACCATCCATTCATATATTTGACTTAATGTTAGTCTCTTATCAGTCGCAGAACCAATTGCGTGTGTAATCAGATCAGCATAAGATAAATTACCCCACGCATTACGACGAGATGAATTCTTTTTTGATGCTGCCACATTCTGTGCTGAAGCTTGTTGGGAGTCTAAATTAAAAAAAAAAAAAAAGAAAAACCAGAAATGAGAAAAATTGAACAAAAAAAAAAAAAAACATTCATAAAGAAAAATGAGTATTAGATAAACTACGGTTATATTATGTTATGAGAAGAATGTTGCTGATGAGATAAATTGAATCTAATTAACTGAATGGTTTATGACAATTTAGGATTATTATCTTGCAATGTGCCAGGAATTAGTTTGTCGACATTAAACAAAATGGAAAGAATGAAAAAAAAAAGTTATATGTATGTAAAACTACCGACAATTTTTTTTTTTTTTTTTTTTTGTAATATAATTAAGAAAAAAGTTACAAAAAGAAAATGTGATAAAAAAGAAAAGTAAAAGAAAAAATAATTGAAACTATCCAATTTATTGTGAAATTACGCATTTAATTTCTTAAATGTAAGAAAGCAATAGAAAAAAAAATTTTTTTAATGCTATGTACGAGTATTTTAATTTTAAATTACTTTTTTTTTTTCTTCTTCTAGATTTTTTTTTTACTTTTGAAAAATTTTAATAAACGTATCAATTTCAATACATACATACATTTTTTATAATAGAATATTTCCACTATAGACTGAAATTATTATTACAGATTAATTTTTTTATTTTTTTTTTTATTTAGATATTCAAGTATCTATTGGAATTAAATTTAATAAATAACATTTTTTGTAATTTTATCACACCAAATTTACTTTTTTTTTTTTTATTATAGTTTTATTTCATTTACATTACCAAATACATAATTCATAATTTCAAAATGATATAGGTATGTGTATTTTCATCAATTGAAAAGTCAATAAATCTGATAACTATATATATTTTGAATTTATTCTAGAAAAATATTACCTACAAAAAAAAAATTTACATGTATGCATACAATATATTAAATAACATTTTCAAACAAAGAACAGCTGTTAATTAAGAAGAAAAAAAAAAATATATCGAAACATGAAATATGATATGAGAAACCAATTATGAATTTAATATATGTACATACATATGTAAGTATATTATTTTTCGAATAAGAAAGAAAGAGATAAATGGAGAAAAAAAAAAAATCAACTTAATTAACTTTCATGAAATACGTTATCAGAAAAACCCTCATGTTATTATCAAATTCCAAAGTCTATTAATCTCTGCATTATAAAAAGACTTTTATATTGTTGTAAATATAGTATTAGCTCTAATTTTTATTTATTTATTTTTTTTGTTTTTATTTTCAAATTTATTAAGTAAAATAAATTTGTAATAATAGAAAATTTCCATGATAATATTTTTTATCTATAATATACATTCAATAGATGAAGGAGTTAATTTTTATATAATTACTAAATTAATAAAATTTTTACATGAAATGAAGATTGAAAATAATTCGAATTTTTTATTTAGAAAAATTAACGACAAAAATGCACAATTATTTCATTCAGGATGAAGATTTACATACATTGGTGAAAAACCCATAAACATCTTCGTTTTTATGGGCCAATTAAATTTCTCATCTAAAATTGCAGGAAATAAGTAGATTCAAAAAAAGTTCAGTAATGTTGTACAAGGATTAGAAAAATTCTTAAATTGAAAATTTGCAGATTTTAAGACCGCAATTATTTACAAAAATTTTCACCTGTAATTATTTGAAATAAAATTGTAATAAAAATTTCGAAATTTGAGAATGACAATAAAAATGTTGTGTTCGTTATCGAAAGAACATTTTTCTTCTCGTCATATGCAGTTTGGCAATTTTTCGAAAATGAAAAGTTTACGCCTACAGCTCTTAACAATTATCTACTGTTTTGAAGAAAAAAAAATTAAAAGATTGAAAAAAAATTCAATTTAATAAAAAATTTACTTTTTGGATGGTGGTTTGTCTGATAACAGAAATTTTATAAATAATTAATTACAAAATATTGTTCATTTTAACTTAGTGTTAAAGAAACCTTTTTCTATTTGCAATATACCTACCACCCACAAAAATAAAAAGAACACAAGCTACAATATATAGAAACAAAAAAAATTCCTTCAATAAAAACAATGCTAATATCATAACAATCTAATTGGCCACAATGTAGTAAGGATTCTATTTTCGTTCAAAGAACAAAAAAATTCGGAGAATATCTTTCTTAAATCGCGAATATTAAAAATTCTTTGCTGGTGTTCTAAATTTACTTTTTTTTTAAAAAAAAAAAAAAAAAAAAACAAACTATTAAATTTTTTTTCTTCTTTTACACTTTTTTTTTTCAATTAAAACAAAAAAACTTACTTCTTTAAAATAATAATAAAATAATGATTTTAAAGTTACAAAATAAATACAGGTACCCTAACTAGAGAACATTATTCTTTTTATATTTTTCGGTAATATTTTGAAAGGTTTCATTATAAAATCTATTTTTTTTTTTTTTATTTTAACTTTTACACTTTTTTTTTTTATTATTCTTGATTTATTGATTTGATTTTTTTTTTCTCGTCACATTAAAGAAATCGAAAGTATGAAGACAAATATCATAAATTTTTTTTTAACTTTTTTTTTTGTTTTTTTTTTTTATTATTTTTTATATCAACTCAAGTGTAATAATTGCCATTGTAATAAATAACATACCGAATAACAAAATAAATAAATAAAATAAAGCATTTAAGTTTTTATTAAAAAACGGTTTCTTTTTTTGTTGCTATAGAATTCTTTTGTTCAATTCATTTTCACAATAATAATGAAAAAAAAAAGAAAAAAAAAAAAGACATTTAATCAAAAAAAAAAAAAAAAAAAAAAAAGGTCATGAGTAAAACATTTTGTAATATAAAATTAATAAACATTTTTTGAACCCACATACTGATAAGTGATATTATAATTTTTCAAAATATGTACATACATATATACGTGATTTTTATTATTATTTTTGTAATTTGAAAATAAAGAAGAAAATGCTTAACTTTATGGGAGTGAAGTTTATATGCTATCTCTTTAAATAAAAAACAAAATACATATATATAGGTATATATATTATATACTTATTTATATGTAAACATTATTTGTATATACCACAGTACTGCATGTTTCATTCTTTTTCACAAAAAAGTTAAAATTCTATTTATTAAATAATCATTTTTTATAGCGCCAATTTTTTTTTTTTTTGAATTTGTGGTTGATTTGATATACTCGTATACACACATTTTATTTTCTGATAATGTGTGATTGAAGACGATGTCATAGGTGCTTTAAATATTTCAAAATAAAACAAAATAAAAAAAAATGAAATTTCGGGGTGATTTCTATTTTTGCGATAAAGTTTGTGTTATACTTATCCAAATTCGATGAAATTTTCCTTTTTATTAAAGAATTAAAAAAGGAACATTTTTTTTTTAAATTTTAGTTTGGAAAATTTTAATTTTGCCTAAGAAACAAAATAAGTATAATTTTTGTTCTACGACACGAAGGATTGCTAAATTAAAAAACACGTTGTAAAATTTTTAAAAAAAAAAAGCAATTTTAATATTTTTAAAAATAAGGACAATTGGATATAGTTTCATTTTAAAACGAAAAAATATGTTTAAAAAATAAATATCACTCAAAAAAAAAAACAGAAATATTTGTCTGCTTTAAATTTTTGTATTCTGGAATTAATTTTAGATTTTATCAGTTTCATCTATTTTAAATTTTCTTTCAAAAATTCGAAAAAAAAAAAAAAAACAAAAAATATCAATTCCGTTGTAAATTAAAAATTTCAAGAGTCATGTAAGTAATTAAATTTTAACAATGACAATTTAAAAACTATGGGTATTATTTTTTTTTTTATGAAATTTTTGCGTTACTTTTTTCGCAATTTAACAAAAAAAAAAAAAATAAATGGTTAATCTAAATTAGTATTTTCGATACTAACAATAATATCAGACTTTAAAGATATAATAATAGATAATTATATACAAACTATTCTCTTTAAATAACTACATAGGTATAATACATAATATAAAGATAATATTATGAATATTTATTTAAAAAATTATTCTAGAAATTATATAAAATACGTGAGAAAAAAAAAAAAAAAAAACATAAAATTTATATACATATGTATGTGTATAATGTAATACCTAATAATAATGATAAGTTTTATCTAAGTCATGTAATAAACTGATAAGTGATACAGTCTAGCGAGCAAATTACATAAATATACACGCATATTTGAAATAATATACATATGTACATACATATGTAATAAGTATATGTACATATAAAAATTTATAATTTTATAATGTGAGATCAATTAAATTGTTCATCATATCAATTCACTCTTCTGTGACCTTCTAAAATACCAGTCGGTGTGCACAAGTGCAAGTTAAATTGTAAATAAAAAGAAAGAAAAAAATTAAGTACATAAAAATAAAAAAAAAAATAACAAACAAATAAACAAATAAAAAAATGAAAGATATTTTTGATAGGTGATGGTGGAGTTTTTTTTTTTTTGTTTTCTTTTCAAAAAAAAAAAAAAAAGTAAATATAAATATAAATGATACTCACCTGTTGCTAGTTGTTGATTACTTGCTTTATTGCTTTCAGATTCATCTGGTGGTTCAACAAAATTTTCCGGCCTTGGTAAAGGCCATGTATTTGAACGAGCTCTTGTTTGAGGCTCAAAAGCACCATCATGTAATTCAGATACAAGATCCATATGATGAAGGGTGTCTTCTGCCGTTTTACCGTGTGAAGGCCATTCAGTATTAAATGGATCCATTTTGTATTAAACTAAATTTTTTTTATTTTTTTTTTAGTTTTAACTTTTTTTTTAGCACTTATTTTTTGCAAATCACTGTCTTTTATTATATAGATTTTTTTATTAGTCTGTATATGGTAATATTACACTCTTTTTTTTTTTATTCTTAGTACTTTTGTATCGTTTCTTTTTTTTTTTTCACAATCTACACTTAATACCTATGTGTTATTTTGATAATATTTATTATTATCTTTTTATTGATAATCACTTTAATTAATATAGTTATAAGTGTATATATAGCTTCTTTTTACTGGCTTTAAAATATGTATCTATGAGAATGAAAAAAAAAAAAAATCATATATGTATTTTTTCTTCAATTGAATTAAAATTTTCAGTTACTTGAAAATCTTTAAATCTTATCTGATCATTTTTGTAAGCTAATTTTTAAGTACATATTAGATATAATTTTTTTTTTTTTTTTTTAACAAAAATATAGCTAAATAGATACAGATACATATGTATAATACATTCTTGATATCTTTATAAATATTATTTTATATTCTTGATATTGTATCTATATTAAAAAAATAAATATGTATCTATGTGATTATAAACGTATTTTATCTTTTGAAATTTCATTATGAAAAGTACTTAGACAATATAATTAAGTAACTTGTTGCTTTGTTATCATCGAAATAGCTGTTCTATTACATAATTATAACCTTAACTATAATACTGAATTATACAATAAATTTAAAATCACATTACAAAAGAAAGAATTTTTTTTTTATTTTTTTTTCCATCTTTTTATTTTACGAAAATCATCTTTTAATACTTATTAATAATAATGAAAATAAAATTGATACTGAATAAAAAAAATTTACTTGAAAAGAGAGAAATTATATTCGTTTCGCACGAATTAATAGAAAATCTTATTTATGAATAATTTATTTCCTATTTTTCTTTTCTTTTTCAGTTCGTTTTTTTTTCTTTTTCTTTTCTTTTTTTTTTTTCTTTTTGTATAATTTTCAGCTATAGAAGTACAATATCTGAAAACTAACTAATTCAAGTTACTTAATTTTTAAAATAAAATTCAAATTCTATACGTTGATAAAAAAAAAGAGTGAAGAAAAAACGTATTAAGTTTAAAAGCTATCATTTCAATTGACAAATATATAGTTACTATAATAATATCTTTTTGGTTATGAAATAATGTAACGGGTGTTAATTTTGAAACGATTAAATAAAATCATCCTCAAATTAATACTTTCAATGACAGTATCGAACCATGACAATAACATTTTGCAGTTATGTAATTTGTCTATGAGGTTTCTATGTTAAAAAAAAAATACAGTCTGTTTTAAAATAAAATGATTGTAAAAAAAGCCAGAATGAAAATGTTAAATACAGCTTAGAAACTATAAGAAGATAATAAACTAATATTAATATAATCTGCAGTACCGTCAGATAAAAAGAAGGTCCCGTAGAAATTAAATAGCTTTTGAAATATTGTCTTCATATTTTCATTGTTGAAAAATCGTTTTTTTTTTGTTTTAATCTCAAATTTCCAGTATAAAAATTGTTAGTTCGGAATCTAATGAAATTATTCGAATTTATACGAAGAAAAAACTCTGAAAGGACCAAAATTCAACAAAAAGCTCTATTGCAACAACGTTAAACTCAACACATTCAATGTTTGAACTTGAAATTTAGCAAAACGGCCATTGACCCCCAGAGTTCCAAATTAAAATGAAAAAAATGTTTCTCAACGTAGTAAGTATATCGCGTATGACACACACTGTATACAAACAATTTTCTAGTATTCAAATATGTACAATGTACCTATATGTGTATATATTTTTTATTTGCAATCATTTTACTTTTTTTATATTAAATTCTATGACCTGGTACCTACGTATTTAATGTTTGCATATTTTAAATAAAATGACATTTTTGAAATGCCAAACACTAGACCTCATTATTTTAAAAGCAATTTGAATTGAAATAAACTAGATTCGGTTTACTTCGAAAATTACCTACTATAAAATATTTTATGAATAAAATATGTATGATTCTTTATAAAGCCGTTATTCAATGATCTACCATATGATCTTCATTTTAACCAGTGTTGTTGATTTTGAAAAAGAAAAAGAACATTTCCAATATTAACTGGATTTTTCATTATTTTCATGACTTTTTTTGAAAATTTAAAAAATGTTTTAAGCGCATTTTAAGTAAAGTGCGCATTCAAATACATATTATGTACATTTCGATGAAACATTTATGTTCATAGTATACACAACGTTATATGCAAATTATTTTAAAAGAGAAAGATTCCGGGCGACTTAATTTAAACGAACCGCGTCATCATTAATGACAGACGACAAGACAAGGTAAGGTAACGTTCGTTCGCGATCAAATATTAAGCAATTTTTATTCAATTTTTTTTTTTCAATATAACAAGCTCAATCATTATAATATTGTGTTGATATTGTTGTTACTGTTTCCCATCTATTAAGTAGTATTAGTTAGTTAAAATTATAAGTATATTATATTCAATTCATCGAATGGCATAGACGCCAGTGTGATTACTAAATAATATGCTAGGTATGTGTTGTAAGAAAACTACGTCTTACTTTGTAAAATTAGCACAGCGTAAAGTTATTCAAAGTATTTAAATATCAATCTTGATGACTCTTCGTTCTGAAAATGGAGACAAAAGTGGCTATACAAGTATAAGAAATATTCACGATTTTTTTTTCTCTGACTACCGAAATAAGTATATGTATATTTTAGAACAAACTACATACACATATCTTTTGAAATGATATCTAATATCTACATTATTTTATTTTAAAAAAAAAGTTTTTTATTCAGTTCAAATATGGTAACTTAAATACACATGTGCTTAATTGACTAAATTTTGATCAATGATCATATCATATCTATAATTATTGTGATGTGACACTGTTTATGTTTAAAAAAAAAAAATAGGTACAATCTTTTTCAGAGAAAGAAATTTTTTTTTGAAATTTGAATTTTTTATAGAATGACTAGGTATGCTAACAATTTTAATATGGTGATTCCCATAATAATGCACTTATAAGAAGAGAAAAAAAATATTATTATAATCAAATGTCTCAATTTTAAATTTATTTCCTGCTGAATAAGTTAATCGTTTTTTATAAATTTATAATACGTATGAAATATTGAAGATATTTATTCCCACTTTTTTTTTTTAATGGTAGATATATCTACTTTGCAATTTGTTATGTACCTATTCGGTAAAAGAATTAAGTCCCTTACAAGTTCTAGAAAATATCACATAAATAGAAGCCACGACCAAAAATTATTGTTATAGTGGAATGTATCCCTTACAAAAGTATAGATAGGTACCGTTTTTTTTTTTTTCTTAAAACAAAAAGACTTTCAGATAAATTTTCAAATTAATTCGAAGTTTCAAGCTAACAAAAAACGATTAGATTTTAAAATTTTTTTTATTGATGCTTAACTAACAGTTAAGAAAATTAACATATACATTCATTAGATACGACCTCAGTCTACTTTTAATATTTTCAAAAAAATTCATCATAGAAATGCCTATTAATATTTATATATATCTAGAACTAAAAATTATCTCAAACAGGAAATTTAATTTGACAAGGATTTTGTGATATAAATAAAACCTACATACATCCAAGTTCATAAATTACAAATTATAATTTTCAGTACAAAAATTATTTTCACTTATAATTAGCTAAAATGCAATTTCATTTCCTTATTTCTTCCTTTAACACATCTTATTTACATTTTGATTTACGCGTAAAATTTATTTTTTATTACTCATATTTATTTAATGTATAATAATTTTATTTCAAAGAAAAGTTCATGTAGGTACACAGATAATTTTAAAAAAGAAAAATTCAAAATATTTATCAATAAAAAAAAAAATAATAATAATAATGATGAAATATGACAACATTGCAATATTATTTAGTACTTTTAGCTTTTATATTTTATTTCTTTACATTGCTTCAATACAATAATAAAAGAATGAAAAAAACCCAACTATACTTAACCACCCAAAGAAAAACTGCGATCAACTCCCCAATACATTCAAATTATCCGGACATAAAATATTTCATGATCAAATTGAATGGCTGCTTGACCGACCGACTATTATTATATGATCAAGTTGCGATTATTATTGATCATCATCGAGCGTCTAATTATCAAATTAAAAAATAAAAGCACACATGAAAAAAAAAGGTAAAAAATTTTAAAAATGAGTATTAAATTTTGAACGTTTTGTAAA
This sequence comes from Bombylius discolor, assembly GCA_939192795.1. NCBI lineage: Eukaryota > Metazoa > Arthropoda > Insecta > Diptera > Bombyliidae > Bombylius > Bombylius discolor. The sequence goes on along the minus strand of OW584241.1, from coordinate 10,131,460 downwards.
TGAGAAAATGAAAAAAAAAAAAAAACACACACACACACACACTGCTAGTAAACATATGATAATAAATTAATAAACAAAAAAATACAATATAAGAGGAAAGAAATATTTTGCACACGTGATTACACTCAGATCAGATATATCTATATATCTACTAAACGAAGATTCACAAGTATGTGAATTTTTGTTTTTTTATATCGAAAATGTGTTATTGAATTTTTAAATACTTATAGAATCTTTGGTTTATCAATCATACATAAATTTACATAATAAATGTGTGCGTGTAAATGTGTGTATCTCATCATTTTTCATTAGATTGTAATTTTTTTTAAAAAAAAATTTAATTCAATTTTGTATTTAAAAATGCAATGCCACAATTTCAGTTCGTAAAATTACTCGATAGTACTTTTTCCTTAATGCACCTTGTTGATAAAGAAAAAACCTGAATTACAAACACAGGGTTCCATTCAGTACACAAGATGAAATAATTTTTTAAAATTAATTTTCTCATCAGGAGTTCAAAAAATAACCGACGCTTATTGATTGTTATTACTAAAAAGGTCATACTGTAGAGATCTTCACGTTTTTTTTTTTTTAAGTAAATTTTTTCCTAAATATAATCTTGATTCATTTTACTTTTTACCGCTTTATTATAGGTACCTATCAGCTTTTATTCTACTTGTTTTTCCTCATCACCTTTCTTTTTCTTTTGAATAAAAAATTGATACAAAAAATTTAAAAAAAAAAAAAAAAAGTGATTTATGTTTATAAAATTTATTCAGAGCACAAAATATGGAAGATCGAATTAAATCCAATAATTCCAAAAGCAACAACACCAACAAAACCGAAAAAGATAAGGAAAAAAAAAAACGGCAATAAGTGAAAGAGAATCGAATGATATTTGATAATAAACTACACAAAATACGAGGTCGAATTATAAAAAACGATTTTTTTTTTTTAAACGTTTTTCTTATCAAAAACTTGTACAGATTAGCATAAAATATACATGTTAACTGTGTATTAACGATTATTATTATATTTTCATATACATATCTACATATATGAAAAATGTATATTAATTACGTATCGAATTATTATAGGTACCTAATAAATTGGATGATGAAGGAAAAAAAAAAAAACCTAAAATATCTTTAAAATATTTCACTTTTTTTTTTTTTTAATACAATAAAATATCCATTAAGTGTATAATTTTATTACTATCATGTCATTTTGGAAAATTTCAAAAGTAACTGATCACAAATGAAAAATATAAAATTTTTAATAAATAAAAAAAAGAAGACGACAAAAAAGTTTTTTTTTCTCTATTTAAAAAAAAAATTAATAATGAATTTCAGAAAAAAATTAAACAATATAATGAAATATATAATCATATGAAAAATAAAAAATTCTTTTATGAAAAAGAAAAAAAAAATGAAGAAAAATTAACTAATCATCGTTACGAAAAAAAACCCCAAAAACAATTCGGTGGAAAAAAACTAACACAACTACAGCACTCAACTATTATCAAAATTGGTACATTTTATTTTCCTAATATAATTATTTTCATAAACACTTATGGTATAAATACCGTTATCACTGAAAAAATAATTAATTAAATAACAAATAAAATAAAATTCTGAAGAAAGAAGACAATCAAAAATTTTCAAATTCAGATCACACTTGAAAATAAAAATCTATTCAATAATTTTCCTTTCCCTTCTAATTTCTAATTTTTCAGCTTAAATTTGAAATTTAATTAATTACAAGTCCTGTTTTTTAGAAGCTTTTTAATTTAATTTAAAAAAAAAACTGTTAAAAAGAAAAACAATCTTGGAAAAAAAAAAGGTTATTTTCCCAGTCAAAAAATTCAAAATTTTAAATGTGATTTATGTATAAAATTTCACACTTTTTTAATGATCACAGTGAAGTACAAAAAAGTTACCCTTCTTTTCTTGTTTTTATGATTGTTTATATTATTTTGTTTTTATTTACACTTTGTTTGTTTATTTATTTTATTTATTTTTTGTTTTTGTAAAAACTAACCATACACACTTTGAAAAACATAAAATTGCAATAACTGTGTTTTTACTATATTTGAAATATTGATGATGTTGTATTATACTTCCTAGATATAAAATTCTACTATTTTACTAGATATTTTTCTTTCAACTCTTTTTTTTTTTCTTTGCAAATTTACAACACTACACTATCTTGTACTATAATCTCACAATTTTTTTTATTTTATTATTATATTTATTAGATACTTATATAGGTACATATATGTATATTTTTTCTTGTTAAAAAATGTTTAACAATGTTTGTGTACAAGTGATATTTTTCAATGATCTTTTTTTTTTTTCTGATCTTCTACAATAATTTTACAGAGCGAAAAAAAATGTGTTGATAAAAATGTGAAAAAAAAAGTATATTTTTGCCTTTATAGTTTGTAATGATGAAAAATGATGGATGTTGATGATGGATAATGGCGACAGTATAGTGTCAGTGATATTCAGTGTGTATATATAATAATAAAATAATATGGTGGTAGTAAACTAGTAAGTATGGTGATCGCGCAAAATATAGTAGCTTTTTTTTCAAAATTTTTCTTCTCTCTGTCTTGATCGGGAAAAATCGCACCCGAATCACAAAAATTGACACTTGTTGTTACGTAAGTATATTAAATATGTAGTATGTATAATGTACTTTCATTTATCATTTATTTATATTTATTTCTATTTCGCTTGTTTTTTTTTTCCTATTTTGTTTTGTTTTCTTTTACACTATATTTTCTTCTGTCACTGTTGGTGTTTTTAATTTTTTGTTTTGCTTCTAAACACACTTAAAAATTTACTATTCCGTTTCTTTTTTCTTTTTCACTAAAGAAATACCTATTTGATTACAATTTAATTTGTAAAATACGCACATACAAAACTTTTCAAATTATATACCTGTGTATATATATATATTTTTTTTACTTTGGAAATTTAAAAAAAAATATTTCGGAATTTTCCTTTCGTTTCAAGTAAATTCAATTAAAAAACATAAAATTCACAAATTTAAATCAAAAAATTACTTTTTTGTTGCTGACATAACAACGTAGCACTTAATTAAAATTTTATTAATATGTAATTATATGTACAAGAGTGTGTAAATGTGAAACTACGCAAAAATTATTATTAATACTTTAATAGAGGTCGTAAGTAACACACAACACAAGTGCTTAGTAAAAAAATACTACTTTATAAAAAAAAAAAACGTTTATTTTTCTTGCAACTTATACTATTAGAGAATAAATTTTTGCAATGTATAAAAATTTACCACAAGCATAAGTGATTTGAAATGTGTAAACGATTATTTTAAAAAAGTCGTAATAATTTTCACACGAAAAAAAAAAAAATTCTTTTAAAATTTCTACCCCCCAAAAACAAAAATAGACTTTTTTTTAAGATGCAATAAAATTTTAATCGAATTTTTTTTTTATATAAATTTTTATTAATTATAATGATTAAAAATAAAACAGAAAAAAAAACAAAACAAAATAAACGTAATATCAAGGTGGCGCGACCTCGTGGCTAAATTAAGAAATATTCTAGTGCAGTAACAACTTGCTTTCTAGCCGGATGTGGACACACAACTAAACATCAAGAACACGTTGCTGTTTGGATTTGGTTCAATTTTTTTGTAATCAAAATTCAAGTTTTGCTGTGCTGGCGGTTGTATCACAAGTTTTCTGCCTTTGGTAATATGGCTTTATTAAAAAAATATACAAAACAAAACTTGCTCTCTCATCTAAGTATTTTGATTAATATAATAAAACAAGATACTATATAATAATAATAAAAGATACAAACAGCATAGTACACAACACAACTTTATTCATACTCAACCATATAAAGAACAAAGTTTATCTCTTTTTTTAGTATGAGTACAAGTTACAGCTATATATAGTGTACATATTTCTATCAATTTGCTCCAAAATCCCCCCAAAAGCTCAAATACAATCTTATTTCAGATACATACAAAAAAACCAACAGCTCCAATTCAAAAGTAAGTGATACAACAATATTTTCTTTTTGCTATGCGATGCAAGTATTGTAATATAAAACCAAAACATAAACTAATAAAAGTTCAATATATATAATTTCAAATTGAGGCGAATTCAAAATATTCATTGAAATATTTAAGAATTCAACTCTATTGCCAAATCAGTGAACACTGTGACACAAGTATATACGATATGCGATATGATAAAAAGAAAATTGTACACTCAAAAATGCCAAAGCATGAGGGAGATCTATTGAAGGATGAAAAAAATCACTTACCTTCATTAATATGCAGTCAGAAAAAAAAAAGAATGAAGCAACAGTGGCTAAAGAAAAAATAAAATTGAAGAAAAAAGAAATATCGATAAAAAATGAAATGAAAGAAAAAGAAAAAAAATACATACTGAAAAGAATGAATAATGAATTGCTGACCCCAAACGGAATGGGGAAGCCGTATACAATATGCATGCACATTGTCTTCTGGGTCAAAAAAGGGGCGCCAGTTGTTAAAATCTATTGTTAAACGTCATCGAACTAATCACATTCAATTAAATTGACACCATAGCCAGAAATACAGTAGTATGTTTATTAGGATTACTAAAGCGTACAATAAAAAAATTTGAAAGAAAATTAATAAGAAAAAAAAAAGAAATTAAGAGTCAAAAATTTATGTTACAAAGAATTTACTTTCAAAGATTATTTAACTAAAATCCTGAAAGATTTTTGAATTTGGATTGTCTCAGGATATACAAAATTTAAGGAAAAATAAAGATGCGGAGGAATTTTAACTTTAATCACATGTACCGGATTTTCCAATCTTTTTCTCCTAAATTTCATATACTATTTTCTATTCTAAGAAGAAAGCAGATTTATTAACTTGTTTTTCTTAAGTAAAGTATGTTTCACTTCTTCAATATTAATTAATATATTAAAAGTAACGGTAAAAAAAAAGAAATATAAATGATCTTCCGCATGATTTCAACAACAACAATTTGTTTGCAGTGGAAAGCTCGGACAATTTCCAAATTGAAAATGTTTTCATGGTTTCGATAGAAGGAATATTTTTAAAGTGAAACAAAAAAAAAAGCTTAAATTTTAATTCAGGATAAAATCATCCGGATTAAATTTTAATACCTATAGTCACCTAAAGTTACCTCATTAGGCGTTGAATTTAATCGACGCCTTTGTTAAATATTTAACTGGTAATAGGTGGTAATAAAATGGTAATTTCCTTTAAAAGAAACACGGCGAAAAAATTAAAAAAAAAAAATATTTGTTTGTTTTCTATAAGAAAAATAAAATATCTTGATAAACTTGTTTTCCCCACAATTATTATTTATGTGTACAGTGTACATACATATATGAAATGTAATATGTGAAAAAATGTGTAGCCATATATCGCGCATGTAGGCTTTTGATTGTGGGGAGCATATTTACATGTGCTTCATATTTAGTCACATTTTTAGTATTTGTAAATTTTTAGAAAAATTTTTATACACTTTACTAGGCAAATACTCTGTCATTGATAACATGTTCAGTATCATACACGTGGCGAATAACTACGCAACAAAATATTATAAGTGTTGAGTATTATTATTATTATTATTAATTTTTTTTTTTTTTTTTTTTTTTTTTTGAGAAAAAGCAAAACAATTTCTCACTAGAGGAGTGTGTTTTTCACTTCGCACGAGTCACAAGCACAATCCAAAAAATTATGTTTTCGCATTATTAACTGCCAATATTTAGTAAAATAATAAAATTGTACATTTATGCCAAAAGTAAGTAAGTATAGAAATTCTACTATGTGAACTTGATTTTTTTTAGAAAACCGACAGGCTGTGAGATGGGTGGCAAAATAATTCTCAAGTATAAATGCGCAATGCGCAGTATTAATATATACATATACTCCTATATATTTTTCAAAATATATATACTAACAGCACCTTCAATTTTCTTGGAATTATTGTTATAATCAGTGGCGGGCAGGCATGCATAAGCAGACTGTTGCTTCATGATCTCATCATTGTTATTATATAGGTACATATGTATGTACATCTAGTTTCTCTATATGTCTCAGGTGTGTTTCTTTTGACCATATCCATTTTTATCTATTAATAAGAAGTTTATGAGAATTGAGGAAGCGAGAAAAGGTCTTTGTTATCCTTTCTTAAAATGAAATTGCCTTCCCTTTCCTTTATTCTTATCTTTAGTTTTGTTTTTCTTTTAAATACGAACAAGAAATGTGGGAGTTAACCGAATAATAATGTTGAATGTTTAAAGCGCCTGTCACTGCTTGAAAACTTTCTTATCTGATTGGATTCGAACACCCTATGAACGATGAAGATATTTTTAGTGTTAATTCAACGTTCAATGGTAACTCTTTTAATTCTTATTCAATTAGTATTTTTTTTTTTAAGTATAAAAAGGATAATCATTCATGAAATTATAATTTATGATTCAAAATAAATATCATTTAAAAGTGGAAAAATTATTGTTAATTTTTTTAAGTCATGCCAATGCAATTCCACATACATACCTATGTAAGTCTGAACTTTGCAACAATAGCATCACTAATTTATATCTTAAATATACTGAGTAAATTCATTACGGCGTAAATAGAATTTAATTCACCTGTTGCAACACAAATATGTACATATGTTCTAATAAATAAACCCGACAACAAATGTTGTTAACGAATAAATAATATTTTTACAGTGAATTATTTCATTGCGTCTTTTCTTAATAAATATTAATTTTAATTTCTAAAATTAAATACAATATATTTTTATTTATTTCATTTTCAGTTTTAACACTTTTCTTATGATAAATTTCACCAATTAAATAATTTTAAACAATTTTTCAGTTCTTTTAATATATACATACAAACATATGTATGTACATATTTTCTTGTAGAAAATTGTTCAATATAATTCACAAAAAAATTTTGTAAATCAAATTAGAACTTAAGTCAACTAAAAAAAAACTGTAAACGACGAACAGTACGATACACACATACACATTTAGGTTTTTTTATTGTTTACTCTCGTTTTGTAAATTAAAGTGGAATAATGTTGAATAGCTATTATTTTCCAAAAGCCAAAACCGATTTTCAAATTGTTTTAGCGCAAAATTTTAAAAACTCGAACATTAACGTTTTGCAGTTCCAATTTCTTCTCGTTTCCAATTTGTTTATTATCCTTTATCAATTCAGAATTTTAAGCTTTGTTTTAAAACGAATATTGGTTTGATTTGGTTTTTTGGTGGAGGAGATGCTGGCATCCACGAGCACTCAGACAGGAGAGTCCATTCTACTCAGGACCGGGGACCATGTATCTAGTAAAATCTTTTTGTTTTCCTAATAAAAGAGAGGATTTTGTCTAGAGTTTGGAAGCAGATGTCTTCCATTAACATTACATCAGAATTCCATGTAGGTATACGTAACTTTATCCTTGAAAAGGCCGTGCAACAGCAATAAACGGAATTTTCAATTTTTCGAAACAATAAAATTTCTTATCAAACATTTTGTTTTGGAAAAATTGTAAAAATTTTCTGAAAAAAATTTTTGTGATCCTTTAGTGAATGTGAATATACTAGTCCTTTTTTCATTTCACTGGTTTTCTTCTCTTCTCACTTTTTCTAGGAAAGCTGAAAGTAATATAATAACACATTATAAAAGATTTCCGAGGATGCCCTGGAACAGACATATTTTTTGGGACCTCCAACTTTCATCCTAGAATTATCTTAGTTCAATATCATGAATGACGTCATTATTTCATTAGAGGTCATCTGCTTCATACCCTCCATAAAATGAAGATTAATTTTTGAGAGTATTTTTCTACCAACGAATTTAGTGGTTCGCACTCCACTTTAAACTGGTAGGCGCATGAATGACAGAAGCATGACAGAAATATTGTCACGAAACCTCAAGTTAACGTGAGGCGGCCAAGGTTCAAGGTGCTATTGTGCCAAGGAGGTAAATGTAAGAAAATTATACCAAACAACTTTTTTTATACTGAAATCAATAAAACATCATTAGATTCTATAAAATATTTTTAAAAAAACTAACACATGCTGTTATTTTGTTTACTATCATAAAACTTTAAAATTTTTGCATTGTCAATCGAATTTTATTGTAAATATCCGATATTATTCATACAAAAAATTCAACGACAAATTTTTTAATCGTAATTTTCTTTTTAAACAAAAAATTTGCAGTGTCGCCAATCGTCGTATCTAAATTTTTAAACTTCAATATTTTAAAACAGAATCAAGTGAAAAAAATCTTTTTAAACTTCTTGACATTTGTAAACTTAAAATATTCTTAAAATTTTGTATTTACAGCTAACTTGTTATATAGCCGAAGTTATTGATAAAAATAATCAAATAAAATTAAGAAAAATAATGCAAAAAAAAAAAAAATAGAAAAAAAAAACAACAACAAAGAAAAAAATTACATTGCATAAACAATAAGAACATTTTCTATATCATGAACAAGTTAAGTTAAAAATTCAAAACTTTTACCTCACTTCGACAAAATTTTTCGATATATGTACGTTAAGATTAAAAAAAAAATTCACCCCCTTTTTTATAAAGATACAAGTTCAACAAAAAAAAAAAAAAGAGGACAAGGAAAAATTTCTAAAACCTGTGTAATCGAATGAAAATATACAAACTATAAGTTGAAAGGATGATAAAATTATTAGTGGGATGAGATTTTTGTTTTTTTTTTTTATTCAGAAAAATTCATCTAAGGATAAAAATTTTCACGAGAAAAGAATTTTCTTTTTTTTTTGTCGTTTTTTTTTTTAAATCTGATGGAAGGAAAAGTTTTATAAATGAGAAAAGGGTTTTTTTTTTTTTTGCTAATTTTTTAGTTTTTTATTTTATTTTAGAAAATCTGAAAACGTTTAAGACGAAGAGAAAAAACTTTAAACATAGAACAGATATAAATTATAGTTTGTGTGATACCTTTGGCACTTTTTGTTTCTCAGCACCAAAGATTGTCGGCGCCATTTAGACGACGTATATATCAGTCTAATGGATTATATAACCATTTAGTCCCGCAACTTTTATCTTTATGTAGATGGATGATTGCAAAAAGAATTGTCTGACCCCGCTTCTTTTTTTTTTTATTTTTTTTTTTATATTTTATTATTATCAATTAGATAGTACCCATTCAGTATATCGCGATTTGTGAGAATATATGTAATCTACTTACTTACTTACTTGAAAAAAAAAAAAAACTGAAATCATAAACGTTATAATAAGATCATATTATATGTGTAATGTATATAAACTATTTTTTTTTCTTTTTTTTTTTTAACCCTTTTATATGTAGTGAAGATTTTTAGAGATTTTTGTTCAAATTATTATTATTATTATTATTACATACAACTATTGTGCTATCAAGTATATATAACATAAGGAATCATAAATGGTCAAGATATCATAGTTATTACCTCGTTTTATTACAAATGAAATATAAAATTATAGTATGAAATTACTGAAGAGTTTTAGAGCTCATTCAAGAAAACTAGAACATATCACAGTCATCATCATTTTTATTTTACATACATACTATACATGTACATGTATTTATTTCTATTGAATGCGTGTATATTACATGTAGTAAAAATGCAATATATGATCATATAAAGTTTTAAAACTTTTTATCTTTGTGATACTAAGATAAGAATTATATTTATCATTTTTATTTTTTTTTTATTTTTCATATCTTAATCAATTGAAAGAAATTTTATGATGGACAATTTTAAAAAAAAATTGTAAATTAAAAAAAGGGTTGAATAAAATTTGATTGTCGCATGTATAAAATTATGTTATACCAAAAAATATATAGACAGAAAGAATTCTTATGTAGTATAAAAATGTCTCATACAAAAATTTTTGTTCTGGGGTTCCAACATTGGAACCCCATTAGTGAAATAGCTTTGAATGTACATCAGCATATTTCAGTTTTGTTAAAAAAGCTTTTACTTCTGCATAGAAATACATATGTACATGTGAATACGACAATTACCTTGTTTATGCACAAAAATTAAAACGTATTAACGATAAAACGTTTTGAACATCGTTTTGAGATAATACATTTTAATTGGTGTTTATGCGTAGTACAACATTTCATTCTCACTTAAAACGTTTTGAGTAATAAACTGATACTACTCTAAAAGTTCATATTGATGTTTAGTATGTTACCAAAACGAAATAAAGTTTCAATGCGTTTTAAAATTTGGTTTATGCATCCGTATTTAGTCAAAACGGCATGAGTTAATGCGAATTAAAGCTTCGCATAAACACGGTAATTGATGGTGTCGGTGTGACTCATTTTATTCACATATGTTTCACCATTTGAAATTTTTTTTATATTCTATTTAACACACAAGAGTAAAATTTTTTTTGTTATTTTTCATTCATCTTGATCATGTTAAAAACAAAACTTAAATTTCAAAGCGCTTTAAAGCATAGTTAAAAAAGCTTTCACTTCCTTCCTTCTCTTACCGTACTGTTCTATAGTCTAATTTAATAATTACAATTTTTAGTCGATACTACATAAGAATTCTTTCTGTCTATATATTTTTTGGTTATACGTACATATATAAAAATTTAATATTTTAGTAAAAATAAAATGATTTTTCACTAGAGTAATATTTAATGTTTTTTTTTTTATTTTATTTTATTTCTTTTAAATATTATGACTTTTAATATAACCGTTATTATAATAAACTTAAAATATATTTCAACATTTCAGACAAATTATAGTACTTATATAGAAAGTTTCCTAGCAAATTATTCTTTTATAAATATTTTTTCCTTAGAAATAATTTTTTAAACATTTTAAAATTTGTCAAACTTTACTATATTTATATTTTATTACTTTTTTTTTTTTTTTCGAAATATTTTTCAAAGAACTAAGATATTTTTTGATGAGTAGCGATTTTATACATGAAAAAGAAAATAAATATAAAATAAAAATTCTTTTTTTAATAAAAAATAACGCTCAATGTCACCTGAATCTCAAGAAAAACCTTATACTATTATTAAAATTTATTAAATCCTATTGTTTCAGTACTTTCTATATTCTATACATACATATATGTATATGTTAATTTTTTCATTCAGATCGATTACATGTCATATTCGCAATATGTCACATCAATGACGAAATAAATATTTTTTATAATGAAATCTAATACATTCTATTCTTTTTCTTTTTTCTCTCTATTTAGTTAAAGAATAGGTGAAATGATCCTATTATATGAGATACATAATATATATACTTACATATATACATATATAGATACTTTTATTATACACTGTAGCAACTTTGTCACTTTCCATGATACATATCTATATGAACTGGTACTGTACAAGAAAACCTCAAGAATATTTAGATGTTAAATAACATATCCCTTACTCATATTATTAAGATACATATATGTACAAAATATACTGTATATATATTATGTGTAGGTACGTATATACGTTTAAACCCTTTGATTTATTTAATGAAAAAAAAATCAGCTACCAAATGTCACTATATCGTCCGATAGAATTTCATATTCTATTTTGAACACAGTCATGATTTATATACTTTTGTCTTTTATCTATTCATCGTTTGGTAAAAGTATCTGCAGAATTCAATCATAATATCTAAGATTCAATATTATACACTGGTTGGTATTAATATACATACATATGTACTGTACATATATACATACATATATGTATGTATGTGAAGGTACTAAACATAAATTATATCAATTTTTTGAATAAATTACTATACTATATCCAAATTATTATTACTCAAAATTCAATTTGGTTTTTTCGTTTTTTCTCTATTTTCACATTTATTGTATATTGGTTTTGTATCAATTTGAATTGATCTATTGAATTTGAAAAGATAAATGAAGGATATACCTATACGGGAGTATAGTACATTCATAAATCTCGAAATAATGGAAAAAAAAAATATTTTGATTCTTGATTTTTTTTTTTTTTGTTCTAAAATACAAAAGTAATTTTCAGAAATTTCCCTTTCATTCGTTTTTTTCTCTTTCAAAGAATTAATCATGTATTATATTTTTTTCTTTCCTTTAATAACATAATTCAAGTCGAAATTAGTATTATCTTCTTTTTTTTTAAATAATAACTTCAATCTCAATAAATTGAATAAAAATGAACTCAATTTCAATGGTAATTTAATCTTTAACTTATTAGCACAACGCCTTCATAAATATTGACGTCATTTAATAAAGAAAAAAAAATTTTTAATACAAAGATACAAATTATTGTGTGTGTGTGTGTAAACGAAATTTTTCTAAAAATCTGAAATCTAATCCAAAATCTTAATTAGGTATTTCATTTACAAAAATTGAATAAAAGTATATTTTTTTCGTATCCATAACAAAAGACAAGAAAAATTTTGATTCATTAGTTGAGGAATGATCTTAAGGGATTATTTAGAATTTTGCTAATGGCAATATTTTGATTATTTAATATATTAAGTTCTAATTGATGATTTCTTTGTTGCATACCTTTATTTTACTTTTTAGTTTTTTTTTTTTTTTTTTTAAGGAGAGTGAGAGACTTAAAGGTGAAATAAATTTAATTTTAAGAAATGGAATTTTGGTATTTAATTGAAGTTTAAATTTTAAAACAAAAGGATTTTTTCAAGTTATTTTAAGGAAAGTAAAAAATATATGAAAAGTATATTTCTAATTGCAAAATTTAGTAGCAAAAATTTTAATAAGAAGATTTAAATTCTTATTTGGCAACTGTCCTTATTAATATCGTTTGACAAAAACTGGAAAAAACTAATTATGAAATCTATACCACTTCTGCCTGGTATAAAGAAACAAAAGACGGAACATAACCTATATAACTGTGGAAAAATCTGTGGCCACATCCACGAACTGCTGAAAATGTACTTTTAAGAAAAATTTATTTGGATGTTTGATTTCCAAAGTAAAAAAGTGCCAACATGACTTAAGCTATTACACAACAACCAAATTTTGACAGAATAACGAACAAAATACATAAAAAATATCTAGGTAGTATCAGCTAAATTTTTCCTTATGTCGACTTAAGCGGTTTGTGGATGTGACCACAGAAATAACTCTCAAAAGATTTAAACATCTAGATACAGGTTTTTTTCTCTCTATTGACCTGTAATCTCTAGCTCTTAAAATAATCCTTAACTTTTTCGTAAATTTAAGGATCAACGAAAACGATCCCATAGTTGTACAATACAATAGATTTCTTGCAGATACTTAGATCAAAAATCATGGCTTAGAATCAACGAAAACAAAAAAACAAAAAATAATAAGAATAACAAAAATTTGATATGTTAAAAGGTTTACTACTACTCATACATTTATGAATGAATAAATTTACACTTATCCACTTTTTTTTTTTTTTTTGATAGTAATAAAAACTTTGAAAAAGAAATTATTATTAAACAAAATTTTCGATAAATATTTTATCAGTTGAAACTTTTTCAAAACACTGAAAAAAAAAAGAATTCTTAAAAAAAAATTTCATCATTAAATTAGCACAAGTATTTTTGATTTACTTACTGAAAGTTTTCAAATATATGTATGTAATGTATGTAACATATACATAAGATGCGTATATTTAACATGTTTTCCCTTAACAGACATCAATAAAATTATTTGACCTGATTTTTGTTATTCCCAAAGGTAATTCAAGTTGAAATAAATAAAAAAAAAAAAAGAAATACAAGAACGAATAAAAAAGTTTAGATCAAAAATATTCTGAATACAAAAAAAAAAAAAAAAAAAAAAAAAAAGAGAGAAAAATAGAACAAGTTCAAATTGTATTTCCTGTGTGTTATAATCGTTCACACTTCATTTGTTCAGTATATAAACTTTTCGTTGAATTGAATGAAAAATAAATATTAAACAAATGTTCAAATTCAAAGTTTTATCCAAATAATAGTTATACACACACATATAAAAAAATTAAGTAAATCAAAAAAAAAAAAAAACACCATTCCACTTATGCACACATTTATAAGAAAATGAAAAAAAAAAAAAAAAAGTTTAATTCGAACTGTGATCCATCTTAATTTGGGTAAATTGTTGAACTTATTCTTTTCGATATAGACATATTCAATATAAATTATAATTTAAAGGCATCCTTGTATGTATACAAACACTAATACAATAAAACAGAATATACAAACAAAAAAAAAACAAGTTACAAACTAACATATTATTCACAAAATTTTGTCAAAAGATATCTCTTCAGCATAAAAAAATTAAAAAATTGTTTATTTCGATGAATTTATGAATTTTTTAAATAAATAATTAAAATTAAAAAAAATAATAATTTATTGTATTTTATTTTTTTAAAAGGAAAAACTAATTTTAAAAGGATACGTCAAAATTTCTACTCACAAGGAAAACATTGGAGCTTTTAAGCAATCAATGTCATCAACGGCCTAATTTGTTTCAAACACTGGAAATTCTGTTTTTTATTTATAGTTTTATTTTTCAAAAAAAAAAAAAAAAAAGGAACATGATTATTTAAAGGACTTTAAAGTTATTTCTTATCCTTAAACGACATAAAATTATTTTAACTTACATTTTATCTCCTCTGCTGTATTTTTCCCATTCACTTTTCCCATTATTTATTTCATTATAATTCAACAAGTAATTTAATGAAATCCTTGTAATCATGATTCTTATCTTTACTTCTTTTTTAATCATTATCCTTACAAATAATTTTTATTAACTGAATTGTAAGCAAAAAATAAATAGTCTTCTTTGAGAGTTGTTATGTAATCACCTGTTGTTTCAACTAAAAAATTTTTATTAAGTATATATACATCCTTGAATTATGAAGGGGGATTTTTCAAACAGTTAAATATTGGTGACAATATAAAAAAATATAATTCATAGAATTCGTTTTTTTTTTCTTCTATTTAATTATTTTTAATTTTTAAAAATATTTATCAAGCTATTCTGTTTATTATTTATTCAAAAACAACACCTCTAAAAAAAAAACACTAATTTTTAACACAAAACATACATATTTAATTTAACCAAAACAAGAAAAAAATATATATATTTACCCGCCAATAAAATTATGTTTATTTATATTTTCATAATAATTTTTTTTTTCTCTTTAAGGATAAAAACATACAAAAAATTAACATATATTAAAATAACATCATATAATTTCAAAGTTTTTAATTAGTTTTTGTGTATGACGTTATTATTATTATTATTATTTTTTTTTTTCTCTCACAATTATAATTTTTCTTCAAATCTTATATTTTGTAATGAATTTATCCTTTGAATGGAATGCCTTTGAGAATTATAAAAATAAAAATAAGAACAATTTGTCTGGACAGTGTATTTTTGTTACGTTTTTATATCTCAGAAAAACATGTTTACTTCAAGCTGACCGTGTCAGTTCCTTTGAGGTTGTTATTTATGCAAATAAAAAAAAAAATAATAACAAGTGAAAAAAAAAAAAAAATGAAAATAAAAATGCATATTTGTTAGTAAATAACTGATAGTAGATAGTATTCTAGAGTAGCGATGTTTGTTTACAAAACATAAATGATTCTCGTATAAACATCATCATTTTTTTTTATTTTTTACTATTTGATTTATACTCATTCAATGAATGATGAGATTTTTAAAAAAAAAAAAACAAAAAAAAAACATTCTTTGAGTATCGATTGATAAAATCAAACATAATAAAAAATATTTCATGTTAACTAATATCATAGATTGCTCTTATTTACACATTTAAATTCAAATAAAAAATATTACAAATTTTCGAATTTAATTGCTTTTTTAATAAATTTTTATACAATTAATTAAAATTCTATAGAATACCTTCAAGGCTTGACACAATTTACATACATACACACACACAAAATAAAGTTTTTATTTTCCATTTACATGTCATGAATATTGTTTTACAAAAAGGGCAGTTTTTTTTTTTTTTTTTTTTTATATTTCAAATTTAATAAATATTATTACGAAAAAATTATTACAGTTATTTAAATATCCTAAGAGTTATGAATTGATGTAAAATTAATTTATTAAATCCGGTTCTCTAACGATTTTAAAAAAATAATTAAAAATGTCAAAATATTAAATTCACATTCTATTACTTTTTGGTCATTTAACATGCTTTGTGAATTTTTACTGGAATTTGTAAAAATATTTCCTACGACGAAAATTTTGTAAAAATATACATTATATATATAATTTTTTTTTCATATTTTTTTCATATTCTATCTTCCTAACCCTTTTTTTTTTTTTTTTAATTTAAAATGTAAATAATTTTATGGTAAAGAAAAATTTCGTAATTTGATTTAATCAAAACAAATTTTTTTTTTTTTAAGGCCTAAGTTTATAAGATGTTAACAATTTTGTATTTGTTTAAGAAAAAAAACCAAAAGAAATATATTTAAATCTAACCAACACAATCACAAAAATTTGAAATTAATTAAAATGAATTTAATTTAAATATATAAAATTTGTTATAGTAAAAAAAAAAAAAAAACAAACAAACATTATTTATTAAAATAATCCAAATAATATTTGTATTCATTAATTTTTATTATGGTGTTTATGTCATGAACTTTGATATAATGTATGTATATTAATTTATTATTTAGCTATAAAATGTTTATTTCAAATGTATGTATGTATGTACATATTATAGTAGTATACTCCCACTATATCAAATTCTTTTGAAAAAAAAAAATAAGTATATACATATATATAATAAAACATTAAAATTTAGAAGAACCATAAAATTATTGAATTAAAGAAATGAATGAATGATGGAATCATTGAATCAGCAATCAGTAATATATGTATGTATACATCTATACATATCATCACATTGAATGATGGAAAAAAAACAGTATGTGGTGGTATATATACACAACATAGATTTAGAAGAAAAAAAAATATAACTGACAGTTTTCTTTTTTACGATATGAATAGCAATGAGTTTGAAAAAAAAAAAGTGATCCCTTTAAAGAAAAATCTTCGACTTAACTCGATTGAATTGAATTAAATCGAATAAATTTTGAAACAATATTTCATTTTTTATATATCGTGTATATTAAGCTACTTAAAACAAAAAAAAAAAAAGAATATAAAAAAAATACCAAGAATATTTGCAAGGTTATATACATATGTATATGTATGTATGAAGTACAGGAGCCTGGTGACGATGATAAAAATTCTATAATGCCCATCGTTTAATAATGTTGTGTTATAAACAATAATATATGTATAAAGTATCTATAATAGTATGTTAAGAGAGAAAAAAAATTATTCTAGAAAAAAAATAAATAAAATAGGAGAAAGGAAAAGAAAAGAAATAATTATGGTAATTTAGTCCATCAAATGACGTCAATCAGGCAACATTTAACAACCTATATACTCGTACATGAGTATCTTAAAAAAAAAAAAATAGTATATATGTTATATAAAAAAATGTATATATATGCAGGATTTAAAGGACTTACAACAATTTATTTTAATAGATGTCAATTAATTCTGTCTTCAGCAATTTACAATTTTTATATACACGTATGTATGTATATATGTATATGTATTTACTATATATGTATGTAAACTTAATATATTCATTCTTGTAATAGTTCAGAAAGCAAGTTAAGTCCATATGTCGGCCTAAATAACATTAATCAATGAATTACACTCTCTTTTAAAAGAGACATTGAAATTTAATATGTATTGTACATTTAATAATAAAGAATGAGGACCACCCGCTATTTTAAATTGGTGACAGGATACTTTTCTCCATTTATATATAGTATGTGAAAAAATGTTCATATGTAGATATACTCGTATGTATGTATAAAATTAAAGTTATATGTACATTTTATTGAGAACAATCAGGAAATAAAATTAGCTTTATTTTATTGAAAAAATATGAGTAATATATTCATGAAATATCTTAATTTATCAACATATTCTTTAGTTTTAATAATTTCCTAAAAATATTGTCATAGTAGATGTATCTGTATATGTACAGGTGATTTGTAAAATTAAATCTATACATATGTGTGTACTTGGTTTTCGCTTTGACAAAAAAATCCTAAAACCAATTCAGGCTACGGGTCTAAAAAGAGGAGAATGAGATGTCTTTTCTTTTACAAAGGATATTTTTTCTTTATTTCTCTCTAGTGACACCGATTCAACATTCTTAAATACTTTTAAACAAAATGTTTTTTGAAGAAAAAAAAATGTTTTAATATAATGACATTCACATAAGTAATTCGTATTTGAAATCGGCCTAACAAAATGTGAAATAAATTTTTAATAAAAGTTGTTAAATTTTAATGGGCACAAATTTTTGTAAGAGATCATTTATAATTTGTAAAATTCCAAATAAAATTGTGTTTAATTTATAAATTAAATTATTTATATCAAGCAATAAATAAAATAGGTGATTCATTCGGAAAATTATTTAATTTATATGTAGAGTAATTTTTTTTTTTTTGAAAAAAGAAATTGTAACAGATTTTCACTTGAAAAGTTTCAATAAAATTTAATTTAAAAGAATATCTTGCTTATTTTTAATTGTTTTTCGCTTTTTTTTTTTTCTTCACTTTTAGAATCATAGAAATAAATTACTTATTAATACAAGGTATAAATACATTTGAATAATTGTCAATCATATAAAACACACCCTACACACTCTATACACATATTAAATTGCATACAAAATTTGAATTTATATATGTATGTACATGAAATATTCAAATAAATTCATTTTCAAGTTACAATTGCAATTTCAATCCATATTTTTGCATATTTATAATGAAATTATAAAATGTATTCAATATTAATTCAAAAAAAAAAAAAAAAAAAAAGAAGAAAAAAATAATACACACAGATAAAATATAATTTAAAAATTAAATTTATTGAAAAAAAAAAAAAAAGAAAACTTAAAGTTAAAAAATAATGTAAGTTAAAATTTAAATTTAATTTACAGAAAAAAGTAATTTTACAAAAAAAAATAAAAATTACAATATAATTATTTAAATGTAATTACAATGAAGTAATGGAAATTATTATTATGCATTAAATACATTCTCTAATATATGTAATTATTTTTCACTTTATAAGCAAATATGTACCACAGCAATGCATTTTGTAAATATTTAAATAAAAAATCAGTAAAAAAAAAAGATTTACCATATTAAAAAATGGCTAATGATAATTTTAAATGTTAAACTAATAATCTACTTTGAAACATTTAATCGACATTTGTTTTATTTGTTTTTTTTTTTTCCATATTACTATTACTTTTTTTTTAAATTTATATATATGTATATAAAAATTCAGTATAGCTAAAATATGTCGATAAAAAATTTATAACATGATATTTAATAAAAATGAGGACTTTTATCCACCCAATTAAATCATGTATTTCACGCCCCATAAAATTATTTTCTGGTTACTGTCTGGAATTGTTAAGTAGACCTGACAAAGTATTTAAATCTTTTTCATATTATGTATACGTTAAAAAAGTGCAATATATATACGAATACATGTATAGAAACATAGTTGAATTATTTTAAAATAAAAACAAAACAAAAAAAGTATAGTATCTCAATATTTATTCATATATGGTATGCGATTTATGTGAAATAAATTATTGCATTTTTACTTAATGTTTATGAGCACGCAAACTTATATTTCTCATAATCAACCATGAATTAATTAAAAAAGAAGACAACTTAGACAAAACCATAAAAACAAAAACTGTATATATGTATACGCCTTGATAGATACAATGTTTATTTTTTCCCACTTTTTTTTTTTTTTTTAAATTTTATAAAATTCATAAAATATCGTTAATTTAAATTGTAATTATGTCTGACATATGCGTTCCATATACGCGTATAATCAATTTTAAATTTCTAATTATCAGATAAAACATCTTTTATCTTTTACTTGTATTTTTTTTTTTCTTTTTGTAGAACAAAAGATTAAAAAGAAGTTAATTTTGTTTCGAAAAAAAAAAAAAATTTTTTATACGGTCATTTGAAAAAATTGTATTTGATTAGTTATGACTTCATTTTCATTTTCAATAAATGTTTGCCAAAAAAATTGAAAATAAAAAAAAAAAAATTTGTAAAATGTATGGAATGAATGATAATCCATTAAAATTTCTTTAAAGAAACAATAGAATGTGTGTGTATGCAACATTTTCATATAGAATTTTTTTTCTTTTACTTAATGAGAAAAAGTGTAATAATTCTATCGAAAAAAATCTACTATATGATATCAAATCGAATAAAATGGAAGAAGAAAAAAATTAGAAAATAAAATTAAAGGAAAAAAAAAACACGCAAGAAACAAGAAAGATCTCAAAAAGCAAAATTTCCTATTTTCTATTGTTAAAACATCTTTAGAATATGGTTTATTCAGCCTTTGGCAAACTATTTTTTTGGCATCATTTTCACTTGAATTTCCTTGGATATATGTACATTTTTTTTTCTTCTTTTTTTTTCCCCCATTTAACTCGATTAAATTTCATATTATATGTATAAGATAACAAAATATTCTTTTGCTGATCTCGAAAGATATCAATTTTAATAAGAATAAATTGTCAAATGAAATTATATAAAAATATTTCCAATATAATAATTTTATTCAATTTTTTTTTTTTTTGATAATTTTTATGAAATTTAAGTAATGAATTCATTAAATTATAAGAATACTGTTTATTTATCTTTAATAAAAATTATTGCACATAGATACAATTTTTCTTCTTTAATACCAATACAATCGATTTTCTTAACGTGTTACTTTGAAATTAAATATATGTATTTAGAGAAACAATTAAATGAATTTCCTTATGTTTTTTTTTTAATGAGTAAACGTATATGTATACATAAATGTACATACATACTTACATATGTATATTGTCTTAAAATATTATAAAAATGACCGAATTAATCGAAATCCACTTATTCACATAAATCTCAATAAAAAAGGATAAGTTGAAGATTTATTGTGAGAGAATCAACATTAAGCAACATGTGCTTACAACAGATTTAGAACAAAAAATAAAAAAAAAACCACATATGTGTATCTTATTTTCGTTACATTCATACATATTACATTATACATACATATTCAAAAATATATATATACTGAATGTGTATGTAGAAAAAAAGAGAAAAATGTGAATCAAGAACAATTTATATTAAAAAAGAAAATGAAATTTAGGATTCATTTCTTTCTTCTTCTTTTTTTTTTTCTGTCATCGAAGATATGTAACACAAAGACCAATAAAATAGTAAGATAATTTTTTTGTTATCTTAATTCATTCAACTTTAGTATTCTTTTTTTTTTTTTTTTTTTTAATTTAATGATTGATTTAAAATTTTGAAAAGAACTACAGTTTTTGTATGTTTATTGGAATATTATACAATAATTATTTATAATTTTTGTTATTTATCCTGAAAATCTTTGATAGATATTTGAAAAAAAAAAATAAAAAATAAATAGATACTTTTGATTTTGTAATTATAATTTTTGTATACATGTAAAAAGAAGAGAATGATTGTTACAGAAAATATTTAAATTTCTTTGTGGAATGCTCATGAAGAACTGAATGTCCTGTTTTTTTTTAAAAAAAAACCACCCTCATTTGCAAAATCAAAAAGAAAATCTTAATCAATTTTATTCATCGAAAAAAATTTTTTAAATAATCGATTTAGCGAAAATCAATGAAATATTTATGCTAATTTTGATTATATCTACCATAATTGTAACATTTTTTTTTTTTTTGTAGATACAAATTTAAATTTTTTAAATAAAAACGTTAGTTTTTTTAAACGTGTTTTTTTTTCTCTCCTGCATTTGATAGTGCAATTAACCTAAAGACTATAGTCATGTGTCGTATAGTTTAATAATTTTGTATTGTAATTATCTGCACGCAAAATAAAATGTCAAAAAGAAAAAAAAGCATTTTGTTCGCTATCATAATTGATTGTGTGTTTGAATGTGTAGAATTACAAATGACAATTAAAAAAAAAAATCATTTTTTTTTTGCTTTTTTAAACAAAGATAGTCAATCAAATTAGCTTTCATTCATTCGCATGTCACTGTTTTTTTCATATCATGATCATGGATTTTAAATGACAATTTTTTTTTTTTTTAAATCCATGTGAGTATCTTTTTGCATGTGAGAGGATATCTAAATTAATGTAAAATAAGATTTAATATTTTTTTTTTTAAAAAAAAGTCCTTTTAATTATATGGGTTTTAGGATGAGGTTTTTGCTAATTTATTACATTTTTTTTTTTATTTTCAATAAAAATATTACTTTGGAAATTTCTGACTAACAAATAAAATATCCTTTCATTTTGTTTAAGTGCTTTCTCATCCATATTTCTCCTTAAACATTTCTAATTATAAATTAAAACATTTTCTATTATAAACGATATTTATGTGAATCTTAAAGTTTTTTTTTTTCATTTAGCGAGATAAATTACATATAAATTTCTTCTTTTTTTTTTTTTTTTTTTTTTTTTGCTTTTCCTTTAGAAAGGAAAACGTACTTCTCATTTTCCGTTCTTAAATCATTCGATAGATATCTTCACTGAAACTTATGTACAATGTCATCAAATAAAGTGAAAAAAAAAGAAAAAAAAAACAGTATAGAATCCTCATACGGATACAATCCATATATATCAGTCGAAATACCTATATGACGTTGTTGGTATATACAATTCCGATAATATTTGGTACTTTTGTATTTTTGTTCAATTTTTATAGGTAAAAGTCGATTTTTTTTTCTATAAAACTTCACTATACATATATGTACATACACATTACACACATGTTGTTAAATTCATTTATAACATTATAACTTTGTCGATTTTCTTTTTCCTTCAGTTTCAACGATTCATTTAACGGATGTCTGAAACTTTGCGTTATTTTAGCATTTTTACCTTTTGTGTGAGAATGTTTTGTTACACATATAGATAAAAAGAAACAAAAGTAAAAAGGATTTTTTTTTTCTATATTTGGATACAGTTGAGAAAATATCATTGGCAATATTGGCGCCACCTTGACGTTCAAATCCTGTTAAATCGATTAATCTCTCTTTTGACTTCTTTTTTCCAGTTTTTTTTTTTTTTATTTCTATTTTTCAGTATTATTTCTGTGTAACATATAAAACCTGTGTTCTATGTATATATATGTATATCTTTACTTTACTTGCATATAATATTCATGTACCAAAAAATTGTGTTAACGTATACAGAATGCGTATATACATATAATAATACACACATTATATTTTCTAATATAAATACAACAAAAAAAACTATACCATTTAACTTCCTTCCTTATTATCAATTTTTTTTTTTTTAATATATTTTATTTTCCTACAAAATAAAGAAAGATCCATAAACTTTGGATAGTCATAAATAATCACATAATTTCATTCTCACATTATACAAAAGATTATAGATTCTTTTCTTCTTTTTTTTTTTTTTCATTTATTTTATTTTTTTTTTCAAAGTTATTTAGTAAGTAGATACTATTCATTTTTACTACTATGCTCCATATAATCACTTATTTAGAATCCTGTCTGTATATGTTACTTTTTATATAACGGTATTTTATGATACTTTTCTAAAAATTTTTGTTACTAATTATAATTAATTATGATTATAGTCTTGAAAAGTTTTTTTTTTCTTTTCTTTTTTTGAAAAAGAGTACAAATACATAAAATACAAAACACATATAAAAATGAGGAAAAAAAAAAAAGGATAATCCATTAAATAAATTTTTTTGTGTTTGTTATTGAAAATTTAATTGAAGCGTATAATTATTTTTAATTTTTCGATGTTATAAATTATGCATAATAATTTTATTTATTTTTTTTATTAAATTAAGTATGTTTCAATTTTTCCAAATTTTTATACAACGTTCAACAAAAAAAAAAACTTCAATTGAAATTGAAAAAAAAAATTTCTGATTAAAGAAGTTTTCTAAGAAAAGAAAATAGGCATCATGTTTTAATAGATACTTTTGATTTGGGTACTGTTCAATTTGAAGTTTCTTTTATTTGAGGTAATTTCATCGGTCGTTGTAAATACTAAAAAAAAAAAGGATTATCGAAATTCTCAATTATTTGTTTTATTTTTATTTTATTTTCAGAAAAAAAAAATGATTTCGAAGTTTCAAGAACGTAGAATTAAAGGAATAAAAATATAAATTAGAAAACCCTATCCTACACCCTAGTTGAATGTTTGTATATGTAGGTTTAAAAAATTTAATACTAAAGTTTTGTTTTCTTTTTTTTCAAATTTTTGCGAATGTGTTGCTTACAAAAATCATAAATTAAATTCCAATTTCAGCGAATTATTTAAAAAACAGAATTTTTCAATTATTTAAAGTTCATAAATTACGAAAATTTCCTTTTTTTTTTTCTCTCTCTCTCTTTCCTATAAATACATACATCATCATATTCCGACAAAATTAAAACACACAATATATAAAATTTATTAATCCAGTATACATATTTCATTTAATATTTAAAATTCTTACTTCATAAAATATATAATTCAACAATAAATTGCATTTTCTAGTAGAAAATTCAATATAATTATATTAACTTATGAATGCGATTTAATTTTCAGAAATGATTCTTCACATATGAAAAGTTTCATTTTTGTTAAATAATAATTATTCATCGCGAATGATACATACATACTCATGTATATATGTATCTATAATTATAATTATTGTATATAAATAAGGATAATACACTGTACATGCATAGATACATGTATACATACATATATGACAAAATAATTATGTGTATACAAATTTCATACAACAATGATATGTGGTGTGATATTCTGTGCAATATAGATTTTATAAATATCATTTTTTTTTTTTTTTTACTTTTATTTTTTTATGTTATTGTTTGTAGTTATATTTGTGCCTATACACTTATTTTGTGAAATTCTGATGAAAATTATTAATATCATCGGTAGCTAATGATGAAAATTTCAAATCATCTGGTAATTTATTTTACAAAAAAAAAAACAAAAACAACAAAAACAAAAAAAAATCATTTTTGAAGTGTTTATTTATATTCAATTCATGTACGAGTATATTCGTGACTAATTGATTTCAAATTGAATTTAAAATTTAATACGTGTATATAGTTTTTTTTTGTATGATACATATGTATATAAAAAAAAAATCTGTTTCAAATTATGTAGTATTATTTTATTCAATAAATTTATGCTTCTTTGGATTAAAAAATCACTTTTTTTTTTTTTTTTTAAATAAAAGAGCATTTTTATATTTTTAATTATCAATTTATAGTTAATTTCTATAAAAATTTATTTAATGGAATGAACATAATTAATATGACTAAAATTTACCTTGTTAATTGGGGAAAAAAAAACAAATTGTAAAAAAATGTAAATTAACAAAAAAAAAATGTTATAAAAAATTTTGATACTCATTAAATCAAACAAAGTTACATAATTGAAAGGGTATATTTATAAATAATAGCTTTTTTGCATCCGAATTAAATTTTTTAAGCACATTATGTGAGCTTAAATGACTGATAGACATAAGTTAGATAAATATACTTGTTATGTATGTATGTATGCACATAATTTTCATATACGCTTTATTTAATTGTTTTTTCAAAGAGTAAAAATAAAAACAAATATCCTTAATTTCAAATAAAAAATAAAATACAGAAATGCGTTTTTAATAAAATAGCATCCTTTTATTCCTTTCCTTAATTTTTTGAAAATTTTTGCTACGCTTGGTGGTGCTCTTATAAATATCTAATGTAATTTTTAATTTTTTGTAATTTTTTCTTTTAATTAAAAATTTTGGTCCACCAAGTGCATATAAGAATTTATCTAATCAAAAATTTTTTTCTTAAACTGTAATTCACTAAAAATTCATATATGAAATGAATGAAAATTTATAAAATATTTTTTCAAGTAGTTTAAGTTTAATTTTCATCAATTACACAATTTCATTTGAAAAATAAAATATCTTAATACAAATAACAAAGATAACTCTTATTTTACCCATATATAAATATAATTCTTTTTCATACATCATAAAATAAATGTTTTATCCTTTTCAAAAAATTGAATTGATCCAAACACACAAAAATTTTTAAAGTTTTACCGCACAGATCCCATAATGATTTTATTTCCTTTTTATTTTTTTTTTTATAAAATAATCATGATCATGATGTACATGAATTTTTACGATTTATTTGATTTTTATAAAAGATTTCCTTTTAATTTTATAACTTTTTTTTTCAAAATAAATGAAATAAAAATTTCAATATACGAGTATTATGCACATATAAATCTTGTACAGATAAACTTCGAAAGAAAAAAACATTAAATATATTGTAAATTTTAAATATATGAGTATGTGTACCATATAATACGGATGTACTACTTGATATAATATACTATATCTATATATATAGTTTAATAAATTCAAGATAAAGTTTTATAAGTATCAAGTACTCATTTATTTCATGTAACTTATACCTTATTTTCTTTATATGTACATAAGTATGTACATACTTACCGAATAAGAATTTTTTATATTAGTAGAATAGGTAATCGAAAACTTTTAAATATTTTTACTTTTTTATGCGTGACAAATTACTTTTTCTTTTACACAACAATTTAAGAAAAAAAGTAAAAATAAATAAATATATATGTATATTAGAGATAGAAAAGAAATTATTTTAAGGACCTATAGACGCCTTAAAGTCTCTCAATAGAGTAATGGGTCATATTTCTTTCTTTATAACCAACATTTTCCTGTTTCATATATAAAAATCTTATGTCTAATAATTTACTACTATACTGGCGTCTTTTATGATTCTTATATAATAAATCAACATTTTTTGATATTGATATGTAACACATCTAAAATCTTATATGCATCTTAAATTTATTTTTATACAAAACAACTCTATAATATATATAAGTTAAACTTAACAAAATTCTTTTTCATCAAGGTAAAATCTTAAAATCTAAAGAAAATTTCTGATATTTTTGATGACTATGCTATCTATTGTAATGTGTACATACATATATTGTAAATGTAAGTTTTGTTGTTAAGCAAAATGATATACTATGTATAAGAGTACATAACATGTATGTTGTTTTTTTTTTTTTTTTTTTAAATTTTTATTTTTGTATATAGATTTTACTTACTAACATTCAATTTACTTAATAGATATAAATGTATGGTCGATGTGATAATATTCAAGGATAAGAAAATATTATACGTATTCAGTTCATAAATTTAACAATATTATAAATCAAAGATTTTTATAAAAATGTTGTAACATTTACTACATTGTATATATTTTTCATCATCATCAAATTGTCAAAAGGTATATGTACATTTTAGATACAGATATTGTGAAGTATAAATAAAATTAAATGTTACAATTTCACTTTCAATATAAAAATTTATTTATTTTATTTTTTTCTTTTTTGTTCTTTTTTTCGAAAAGATTGTTACCTTGTGTATAGTTTTTTTTTTTTTTTTTTTGTATGAAAAACAAAAGTGAAAGTTATCTTGATGTTGAAAATAATCAAAATTTCTGATAGATTTATATGTTATTTCAAATTTTTGAATTAATTCTTTTTCAAAAATTATAGTTTTTTGCTGATCATAATATTGTTTTTCTCTTTTATTTTTGTTTAGTAAAAAAAAAAAAAAAAAAACTTTTAATATTATTTATTTTTGAGGAAAAGAAAATACATAACAATTTAGAAATGTTGTTTTTCATTAAATATGATACAAATAGTTTTCATTTTTTTTTTGAACAAAAATAAGTTTACGAAAACAAACAATATAAAATCATAAAAGCAAAAAATTAATATCATAAATTGTTTTTATTTTATTTTTTTCTACCTGTTCTCATCGAATAATATGTATCTATTTTGTTAAATTAGAAAATAGATCATAAAGTTTTCTAAATGATTTCATTAATCAAATTTATTTCAAAAAAAAAAATAAATAATAAACAACATGAAAATTAAAAACAAACAAAAAAAAAAGATACAAACTATCTATAAAACTGATTTTTTTTTAAAAAACTTTTTTTTTTTTTTTGTTGTGATTAAAAACATTTTGAGAAAATTTTATACTTTAAGATTTTCATGGCAACAATTTTTGAAAGAAAAAAAATATATGTATATTAATTTATTTCGGAAAAATTTATCAAAAAAAACTATGTACATATGAACTACTTATACATACATATACATATATAGGAAAATTAATAAATAATTATCAAACATTTTTCAATCAGTTTTTTCTTTTTTTTTCTTAAAAATTGAAGCAAATACGTGTCATACAATTTGTATAATTAAAATACAATTTTCTTTTTGATGTCGATACATAGTATACAAAAATTTCTGAATTTATCAAAACAAAAAATATCTTTATATGAATTTAATGGAATTTTTTTTTTTCCATCTGTAATACTATCAGTACAAAACGAATACACAACATTACAAAAAATTCAATAAACGGAAAAATATTCAAATGGTCATAGTTACAAACCTGTTCTTTTTTGTTTTTGTTTTTTTTTTTTTTTTCAATCAAATTAAAATTTAAGCTTTTCCTTTAGGCTATTCAGAGTTACAAATGAAAATTAATAAATATTGTCGATTGTAAGTTCATTTTTTAATATTTCCCCCTTATTTTTCAATATACATATGTATGTATGTACATATAAAGAATGATTAAAAACTGATATCCATATAGAAAAAAAAAAGAGTAATTTTTGACAATATTAAAGTTAAATTTAAAGATTAAATATACATATGTATGTAAGCATATGTACTTACGTGTATAGCTATTATAAAGTCATCAAAGCAAACTTATTTGTTTTAATTGAATTTGCATACCATTAGCCTATAAATGAAAGGATATGATATACAGTATTTTGTATGTAATTGTTTTTGCAATTGTATAAAATACCTCAAACTTTTTATGCTTTTATACAATTTTTGCACGTATTTTTGTAATTCTTTTCTTAATTTGTAAATTTTTTTTATCGTAATTTTTCTATTAAACATTTAATAACTATCTTTTTTATTTATAATTTTCTCTATGATTTATTTTTTCTTAAATCTTCGTGAAAATTAATTAAGAAAGTTTTATTTCTTTTTTACCTAATTTCATTCTAAATGTGAAAAAAAAAAAAAAAAAAAAAAAAAAACGTATTTTATAAGAAATTTAATATTGAACGTAATTTACCTTATACACAAATATTTCAATCAATAAAACAATCAATCACAATATTCAAAGACATTTGTATCACATAAATTTCTAATTCTATGAATATTCTTGACATGCATACAAAGGCCAAAACATATATCATTTATTTAAAGGATTTCATCTTCTTCCTTTTTTTTTTTTTTTTGTTCTTTCATTTCTTAATGTATTTCGAACCTTTAAGCGTATTTTATTTTTTATTCAAAATAATAAAAAAAAAAAAATTTCGATCTAAAAAATGAAAATTCACTGGAAAATTTTTTTATTTTACGAATCTTTAAATATTTATGAATTTACTTTAAATACAATACATAACCATAATAAGGATATTTTATCTATTGAATATCAAATCATATTTAGATCATACAAATTTATAAAAATTTGATTCATAAAGAAGAAAAAGAAATAAAATATTTTTATTTTATTTATTTATATTTTTCTTATATTTTCAATCATCATATCATTTGTTTTTCTTAAAACAATATTTACTCTAATTTCACTTTGAAATATTCTTCAACGGGGATAGTGTGTGAGCCACCATACCAATCAAGGACGATGATATTTTTAATGTCGATTTTGTATATGTTAAAACTATGAACTGGAAAAAATAATTTTTAAAAAAAAAGGATAGTTGTAAAATCAAATTTAAATTTTATATATAAAAAAAATGTTAATGCATATACATATATAATTTACCATTTTCCCAAGACTCTGCAGCAGGATGACGTTCAACAAATGATTTTCTGGCAAACTTATATTCTTCATTATTTTTTTCAATCTATAAAATTTTATTAAAATTAATCAAAATTTAAAAATAATTAATATTATCAAATGAGAAAAAAAAAAAAATAAAAATAAAATTACTTTAACAACTGATCCACTAATTATTGTTCTTGCACATGTTGGTTCCATTGGATCAACACCATTTTCAGTACATTGTAAATCTTGTTCATTACTGAATAATACTGATACGATATTTTTTACCTTAAAAAAAAAATAACCAAAAAAAAAATGTAAATTTATATCCATTACTTTCTGTGTTTTTTTTAAAAAAAAATTTTTATCTTACCTTTAAATTTTTAGCAGCTGCAGAAATATCACTCATATAAAAATAAATATTACCTGTAGAATTACCATTACGTGGTCCATCAGCAATTGACATAACATTTAATTGTGGATATCCTTTAATAACATCAACAATTGAAATTGTTGCAAATGCTGTCCAATCCAAACGATGTACAAGTTCTCTGGCAACTTTTGCATGATCTTTTGGTGGACTATTTAGCATAGAATCAATAAATCCATCATCATAAACATTAAGAAATGAACGTCCAAAAACTTGAGACGAAAATCCAATTATAAAACAAAATACAATTAAATTTTTCATTTTTGTTAATTTCTTCTTTTTTTTTTTTACTGGTGATGTGAACGAAGAAAGTTCAAAAATGACTGAATTATTGTTTTAAATATTTTGTGATTTTTATAATATCAAAAATTTTTATTCTAAATAATTTGATAAGGTATTTCTGAATTATTTGTTGTTTCTAAACACTTGAATACTTTTAAAATCCAATTGAATTTTATTATCTTGTACAACATTTTGAATTGAATTATTTATAATTCCAATCTTCGTTACGTGATAACTTAATAATAATTAATATGTATTTATGTACGTACTTCTATTAATCTTATCAATAAACCTAAAAGAGGAAAATTAATTAGAAATTAATATTGACTCGATGATGATAGGCAAATTTTCTTTGTAAAGGTAAAATAAAAAAAAAATAATAACAATAAAAAATTGTACAGGGTGATTAAAGTCAAAAAATGGGTAAGAAAATGACAAAATTTTGGATCTGAAGCCTTATAACTTTTGAACAGTAAGAAGTTTAGAAGCATGTAAGATATTGTTGGAAAGCAACATAATTTTGCAAAAAATAATGACCCTAGCGTGCCCCTGTAAAAAGTTATAGGGTAAAACAAGGTAAAAGTATCACAAATCTTTCCTTCCTCTAACTCCGTAATGGATGAGATTGACCATTCCCAATCCCCGTAACGATTGTGGTTGACCCTCCCAACCCACTTCCAATACAACAATTTTTTGTTCGTCTCGCCGAGACCTATCCATAGTTTCCGGGTCGGACACCTAAACTGAATCACCCTGTATAATAATTTTGAATCAGTATAAAATTTATAAAAGTATCACAAATCAAATTTTCCAACAACAAAATTTTCAAAGAAAATTTAACGATAAAAATTCAAAATGATATTTCTCTCTACTAACTATAGCGCACTCTTGTAAAAAATTGAATCCAAACTTCTTCCACTGTTTTCGGTAAATGGTAACACCAATTTCTCACTGAAAAAAAAACCAACAAGAAGAAGAAAACACTTTGACATCTGATGTTTAAAAAAAAATTAAAAAGCAAACGGGGAAATAGGTTTCTTCTGTAAATTTTTCATCTTTTCATTTTTTATAAAAGTTTTTTGAATCAATGACTTGTATTTTGTATTGAAAATAATTTACATAATTTTGTTAGTTTTAATTAATAATTTTAAATAAAATCAAATAAAAAGTAAGTGAAATTTTTGTTAATTTCAAGAAAACACAAAGTGAAAGTGATAAAGTTTTTTTTTTTTTATTTTCTTCTAAGTTTATTGCTTTGTTCTGTCGTCGTTGCCGTGTGAAGAATTTCTTATTGGCACAGGCGTTGTCAAGAAAACATTCGATTATCCTCATATGTACATATATCTAGCAATTTGTCAATCAAGATGATTTTATTTTTGGTTCATTTTATTTTAGAACGACTGGACATAAATAAAATCCACACGAAAAAAAAAATCACATATCTACTAAATAGAGTGATAGCACACGTATACATTCCCTTCATGCCTTCATCGTATTTCGTTTTTTTTTTTTATTTTAGACAATTTACCGTAGAAACAAGAATTATTTTTTCTGTATCATTTTTTTTTTTCTTCTTAAAATTAAAATATAGGTTTTCTGGAAAAACTAATGTGGGTGGTCGTAAATGATGAATTCGTTCAACTATTTTGTATCATTTGAATAATCTTAATGGATATTGTATTCAAATGCAGAAATTCATAATTTTATTCACAATTTTTTCTTTATAGTCAGGAATTTTTCTTTCTTTTTTTATGCTTCATTCTACTAATAAAAATTAAATGCATAAATATTTTTTCCTTTTTAGATGTCTTCCGGAAGACCAATTAAATGTGTAGTTGTCGGTGATGGTACCGTTGGAAAAACATGCATGTTAATTTCATATACAACAGATAGTTTCCCTGGAGAATATGTTCCGACTGTGTAAGATAATAAATTAATTATTTAAAAAAAAAAAAAAGAACAGAAAAATATGATATTTATATTTTTATGTATTGTAGATTTGATAATTATTCAGCTCCAATGGCAGTTGATGGTATTCAAGTTTCATTAGGATTATGGGATACAGCTGGTCAAGAAGATTATGATAGACTTAGACCGTTATCATATCCACAAACAGATGTATTTCTAATATGTTTCAGTGTTGCTAGCCCATCATCATTTGAAAATGTTACATCGAAATGGTATCCAGAAATAAAACATCACTGCCCAGATGCCCCAATCATTTTAGTTGGTATGAAATCAAGAAAATAATTATTATTTAATTTATAATTAATTTACAAATACTTACTTTTTTTTCTTATTTTAGGTACTAAAATCGATTTACGTGATGATAGAGAAACTTTAAGTGCATTAGCTGAACAAGGATTATCACCATTAAAAAGAGAACAAGGCCAAAAATTGGCAAATAAAATTAGAGCTGTTAAATATATGGAATGTTCGGCATTAACACAACGAGGATTAAAACAAGTAAATTAATTTTTCAGAATTTATTGAATTTCACATTTTTTTTACAAGTTTGCTTTTTTTTTTTATTTATAGGTTTTTGATGAAGCTGTTAGAGCTGTTTTAAGGCCGGAACCCCAAAAAAGACGACAAAGAAAATGTATCGTTATGTAAATAAATAAAAATTGAAAAGAAATAATTTAAAAAAAAAACTTAAATCACGTTTCGTAGATATTTAAAAATCGTAAAAAACTTAAATTAATTCGAAAAAAAACAAACAAAATTAACAAAACTACTAAAGATAGAGCAGCATTTGATTTTTTTTAGGCCTAAAATATTTCAGACAATTTAGATTTTATATAAAAAAAAATTTTATAAGAAAGTGACTTTTTTTTTAAACCAACAGTAGTCTTAATAAAAAAAAAAGTAATGTTTTAAAATATTTTAAAACCAAATAACGAATACAACAGAAAAAAAAAAAAAGAACAAAGTAAATACAATATAAAGTAAAATGAGACGGTTTTTTTTCAAATCAAACTGGATTTTAAATTTATAAAACATCACAATTATGGCACTTAATCGATTTTACATGTAAATAATCTTTGGATTTGTTTTAAAAAAGAAAAGAAAAACGAAAAAGGAAGAACTAAAACTTCCAACATTTGTTTTGCTTGGTGCTTGTGCGTAATGGGTAAGTTATTTTATTTTTATTTATTTATTTTTTTTTTTTTTCTAATTCACTTTTCAATTTCGTAAACTAAGAATTTTAAGTAACGTTTTTTTTTTTTTGATTTATTTTAATGTAACAACCATCAATAAATTTTTTTAAAATCCCTAATTTATTTCAAAAAATCATTTGATTGTTTTATACATTAAACCAAAGATATTTGAATCGATTAAATGCCTCAAATTAGAACTTTAATTACAAAAAATAATAAATAAGACGAATACAATAAATCTTAATGCACAATAAATTTTCAATTGAAAAAAGAAGAAAACAAAATATGATAATTTCTCATTATTTGTTATTTAAATTTAAAATTATTTGTATAAAAAAAGTATGTTAAAAATCATAAAATATAATTTGCATTTACATTTTTTGTGCACTAAACAGTATTTTCGTACATTCCTTACGATAATTATGTGCCATAAATTTCAATTAATCCATGGAAATGATCAAAAAAGAAATTTTCAAAATAAAAAACAAAAAAAACAGAATGTTTTTTCTTTTAAATTAGAAATTTTTTATTGTGCATTAAGATATTTGTTGTTATTAGGCCATTACTTGTAACGAGGTGCAAAAGACTGAATTTTTACGGTCAAACACAATTCTAAACAAAATAAAATCAAGAAAATTATACGAAAAAAAAAAAAATATTTTAAGATTTAGAAGAAAAGAAAAAAATCATAACTAACCTTTTAATAGGATGTTTTTTTTTTTTTTTGTCTTTTTGTATAAAAAAAAAACTATATATAAAATTAGCCATATTATGTTTTCTAATTTAGTAAAAAAAAAAAAAAGGTATATAAAATCAATTATATATATAATATTAAATTTTTTAAAAAAAAAAAAAAAAAGAGTTAAAAAAAAATTATTAGAACATTTTTAAAAGTTGATAATATTATCGAAATGTTTAGCTAAAATAATATTGAGAGTTTTTTTTTTTTTTATAAAGTGTATGCCTAATCAACTTAATTTATATAATTATTAAAAGAAAATAGAAAAAAAAAAAAAGAAAACAAATTTATTATCAATTTATCAAGTTTATGTGTTGTAAGAATGAAAAAGAACAAAAATTCTTTTTTATATATAAATTATTGTGTAATGCAAAAAAAAAATAATAAGTGAATCTCTTAATTACAGAATCCACTTCTTTTATTATTATTATTATTATTATACCAAAGCTAATAAAAATGCTGGCAAATTACTATTATTAATTAATTATTTTAAATTACATATTATTGAATTCTCTAGTCAATATACAAAAAATAATTGACTGATTTCGTATTTCTGATTTCTGGCAGCTAACTTTTTTTTAAAAAAAAAAAAAAAAAAACAAAAAAAACGTTTTATCAATTATTATTATTTTTTTTTTTTTAAATAAATAAATAGTTACATAAATATTTTATTTTTAAATATGATCTCAATGGAATGAAATTTTATTGTTTTTGTTTTATTTTCAAATCAAATACATTTAATCGAATTTTAGTACTCGAATTTTTACAAAAAAGTAAAAAAAAAAAAAAAAAAGAATCTCACATGTTAATTCATTAGAAATTTTCAACATGAAGTCTTGAATATCCTTGAAATGTTTAAGATATTAAATTATTCGGTGTTGATTGAGAAAAACAAAAAAAAAAACTGCATAAAGTAATCTTAACACTTTGCAGAAACGGAGTGCGGTTTTTCATTTTTGAACATGGAGCGGGCAAATTTCATTTATTGAAGAAACTTCAAAGAGAAATATTGACTAAATATTGTATGTTGATTTATTTGTCATTTTTGTAAAGTTATTTTCTGTATTGGTTATCACAGTCTCCAGTCTGCAAAGTGTTAGAAAATTCTTTTACAGAATATACAAGACAAAATAAATAAATAACCAAATGCATGATATATTTCTCAAAAAACTTTTCAACGATTAAAAAAATCGATTATTTTCTAAATTGTTCCTTAAACGAGATTTTCTAGCAAAAAATAAATTTCATTCCTTTTTTCTTGTATTTTTTTTTTCTTCATAAATTCATTTTAAATTGAAAAAAAAACAAAAAGTTAATTTTTTTTATTTTTTAAATACATACATAATTTTTAATGCAATAACGTAAATAAATATTTGTGATCAGTAATTTGTTCATTTCTAACCCACTTATCTGTATTTTTGATTATACTATCTTTTTTTTTTTTTTTTTAAACATTTTAAAAAAACAGAAAATTTCTATTCTAAAAAAAAAGTTTAAATATAAATAAAAAAAAAAACACGTAATATAAAATTGCATATATATATAATTTTTAAAATATTATTATAAATTTACTTATTATATCGCACAAACGAAATAAAAAAATTAATATAAAAATAAAAAATTTAAAAAAAAAAAAATAAAAAATATTTGTAATTACATCACGAAAACATTTATATAAAACATCACTCACAAATACACACTCATACATGATACGTACAATTATTAAATTTATAAAAAAATAAAAAAAAAAAAACCTTACATATTTTTTTAATTTCAAAAACAAAAAAAAAGATAGCTTTCAAAAATAGAAAATTTTTTTTTTAAGAATGAATAAAAAAAAAAAGGATTAAAAAAAAAAAACAACAACAAACAAACGAATAATAAAATACTCGCTAGATATTTTTTAGAGTCAATTTGCAATACAAGGAAAATATAATTTAAAAGAACAAAAAAAAAAAAAAAAATTTTCAAAAACAAGCAAAGAAAAACAGAAAACGTAAAAGAATATCTTTGTTTTTTTATTTTTTGTATTTTTTGTATTTTTTTGGGTGTAAATTTGATAGCCTAATAATTCAGTTATCATCAGAAAGATAATAAATTAATAAAATAAAATCCACCAAAGTCGCTTAAATAATATTTGTGTATGTAAATCTATTTTTATAAATTACAAAAAAAAAAAAATAAATAAATAAAGAAAATGAAATAATTTTCATATTCTGAAAATAATTATACAAAATTCATTGAACTTAAAACGAATAAAATAAGAAAAAAAAATATTAATAAAGAAGAAATTCGGAAAACAAAATTAAATTAAAGAAAAAAAAAAAGTATGTAACTAAAAAGATAATGATAATAATAATAATGAGATAACAAATTGTTGTTTTTAGTAAGAATTTTTAATAATAAATAATAGAAGAAGAAGAAGTAATATAAAAATTAATGCGTGTGAAAATTAAAAAAAAAGAAAATTAATTAAAAAAGAAAATTAATTTTAAAAAAAACATAATTAAAAAAAAATTACATTTAAAATAATTTAAAAAGAAATCAAGATTTATACATTTCAAAATAAAAAAAAAAAAATTATAAAAGATAATTGAATTGTTTTTCTTTTTTACTGTTATTCTTTGATTTCTTTGTAATCGAATCAGGATTAGTCAGAGTGGGTGGATCTTCTGAATCATTTGAAAGAGAAAAAAAATTCTTGTAGTCTTGTTTAACCCTACATTTTATATGATTTGTACGATTTTGTTTTTTTCTAAAGTAAAAAATCAGTTTGTTATGATATGGTATGACGTTCTGTTTGCTTTAGAGAAGCAATTCCACTCGGAGATCTGAAGGCCCATTGTGAATGCTCTTTGGTTTTATTTGTGGGAGTTAACTTGGCCTATCCTAAAAACCATCACAATTTTTGAATGAATTTATTCAAGTTTTTTAGTGCTATTTCTACTTAGTCGTCCAGATCGTCAAAGAACCTTGCTCCCAAACAAGTGAGCCTTTGTTCTTTTAGAGCTGGACATTCGCAAAGTAAATGCACTATTAACTTTATTTCTTTATCATCTTTACAACTTCTGCAGAAATCGTTCGATGGTATGCAGAGTTTATTGGGCATAGCCCCAATTAGACAATGTCCAGTAATAACCTCGATGAGTTTTTGAACTTGTTTTCTTTGGAACGATAGTAGAGTTTGGGTCTTTTTAGCGTTTTAGGGTTATGGAGCAACCATTTGTGGTTTTCTATTGTTCCGCAGTCACGTTTTGAAAATATTGCTGTGCTGAGAGGAGGGTCTACTTGTTCAGTGTTAAAATCAGATTTTGTGTCGGATCCTTTCCTTTCCTTTCTTTAAAAAATTTTTAAAATTTCAAAATTTTTGGCCGTTTTCAATGATTCGAGCTTGGCTCTAGCTTGATTTATATAGAATACATACTTTTTTAAAATTAATTTTCAAACATAGAGTCTCTATTTAATCAAACGGGCTATCATTCACCAGCAGAATTAGTAAGAAGGATTTTTGTCGTCTTACTTGTCTTGCCAACAAGCTTATAAGTCTGATGCCAAATTGACAAACTTGACCTTGTCTCATTGAAAACTATCTTTACTGTACTTTGAACTATGAACACTTTGAAATTAGTCATAAAGCTAAAGACAGGCCTTTTGTAAATTATATCGACTGAAAGAAAAATATCAATTTAATGATTTTAAAATTTTAGAAAAGGAATACAATCCTATTGAACAAAAAAAAAACGGGTTTTTATTTAATTTAATTACATATATTTTTTTTCCAATTAAATTTTTTTTTTTTTTTATACATGAAACATTTTGCAGTACAAATAGTGAAAATTCTAATAAACATTTTTTTTTATCATATAATTTTCATTAAATCCAAATTACATTATTTATTTTTTATTTGTTTAAAACGTAAGATTTTCACCATCAATTTAATACAAAAAATTTAAATTCCAGCTTTTCAAAATACAATATTAATTGAAATTTACAATTTTTACTTTTTTCTTTCTTTTTTCTTTAAATAAAAATTTATAAAATTCTTAAAATATTTAAATTTTTAATGTAACACAAGTGAATTTTGGATTTATTTAAAAAAAAAAAATTTCAAATTTTTATTATGAAAATTACATATATCATCTAAAGTGCAAAATAATGTAAAAATTCCTAAATAATTCTCTAAATTGTGGTTGTACTAACTTTGATGCAGTTTTTTTTTTTTTTTTTTTTTTTTTTTTCAATTTTATTTAAATTTTGTGTTCCCATTGAATGATTCCTTTTTTGTTTTTTTTTTAATAATACGAATTCCTTGTTTCATTGAAGAAAAAAGAAAATTTATCAATTAAATTTCTTCAATATAATCTAAATGGTTTTGGATGTATTGCTCTTCCAGCACTTTTAGCTGATTTTCTTCCAGCACTTTTTGGTCTTCCTGTTGTATTTAATGATGGTGTTGAAACGGATAATACAATACATTCAGTTGGTAAGGACATACATGATGTTAATGTTGTTGTACGTGTTATACTTGTACTTCTTGGAGCTTTCCAAAACTTTAAATTTTAAATGATAATTTATTTGAAAAACGAATAAAAAAATTTTTTTTGATTAATAAAAAATTTTTTTTTTTTTTGAATATTTACAAAATATGAAAATTGATTTAATTTAAAAATGAAAAAAAAAAAAATTAAGATGATGATGATTTACGAAAATTGTGAATTTTTTTTTTTTTTTTTAAATAATTTTATAAACTTACATGTGTTTTCTTTGCTTGTTTGGTTTTATTTATTTATTTATTTTTTTTAAATTGTAAAGCCAGATTACTTTAAATCTACTCCAAAGGCGTGCTTTTTTTTTTTACTTTTGCCATTACAATAAGTTGCGATGCTTTTGTTTTTTGTATATATATATATTTTTATAGCTAAAATTTGAAAATTAAAGCCTAACTGCTTTTACTTGTGCACCATTGTTAACATTCCTAAAAAAAAAAAAAAATTGTCCCTTTCTCTAATTGCTTGTTTGAATCCAAATTGTAACATACTTTACGCACATACTTGAGGCCTGAGGGTAAGGAATACTTTTTTTTTTTTTTTAAAACAAAAAAAAAACATCAAATTACTTGTCAGTAACATAATTGTTTTTGTTTTTATTTCCTTTTTAATTATATGAATTTTTATTATTTTTATTTTTTTTTACTTGTACGAGTATAAATTATTTTTATATTTTCTTGTAATTGAAAAAACCATTCTTCTTACTTTTATAATAATATTGTGTTTTGTTTTTTATTTTCAAAATTTGAAGATATACATATTTTTATTTTATTTTTTATTTTTTTTTTTTAAATATTTATTCAAAATGTAATTCATTCACAATTATTATAATCATCTGAAGTATTAAAATACATACGAATTTTTTTTTTTTATTTTTTTTTTTCTAATACATATAAACAGTTCTTTGGTAAAACTTTCAAAAGTTATGTACGTAAATATTTCTTTTCTTTTTTTTTATTCTCATTAATAATTTTCTACTTATGTTCTCATTTTCAAATACATGTATATTTTTTTTTTAATTAATATGATTAAGTTTTTTTTTAATTTAAATATTTTTAAGCTGGTGGACAAAATTTTCTTAGAGATTATTTGAATTTTTTTCAGTTTTTCAAAAGCGTTTTTTCTTTAAAATTTAATTTTTTTAAATTAAAAATTTTAATTTCTTTAATCGCCCTTCATGTTAATGTGATTTTAAATATGTGCAAATTAATAATTTAATTGTTATCTATTTAAATTTTATGTTTGTTTTTTGCAATTTTCAAATCTACATTTAGATACTTGTAAAAATCAAAATTTTTCAAACTAAAATGAATTTTCAAAAATAAAAAATAAAAAATTTCAGAATTGAATGAATATTATTTTGCAAAAAAAAAAATTTCTCAATAAGAATAATATTTTTATTTTTATGTTTAAATAGCAATTTTTTTTCATATACATATATTTAGGTATATGTAAATAAATTGTGTACCTTTCATTTATATTATAGATAATTGGTATATCAACTTACGTATTTTATTATTAATAAATATTCAATTTATGTCATTTTTTTTTTTTTTTTGCAATTTTTTGTGATAACATAAAAAATAATTACGTTCGTTTTATATTTATCTATTTTTTAAATATCTTTTTTTTTTTTTTATATATAGAATATTAAAAGTGGTTTTCTTTTTAGCTATTTCATTTTTCTAATAAAGCACCGGTAAATATATTTGAAAATGTATTTTTGTAATGCCACATTCCAATTATCAAGCAAGTAAATATTAATTACTTATTTTGTTTTTTTTTTTTTTTTTTTTGAAAAATTCAAAAAATTTGCTGTTTTTATTTCTAAGTGAAAATTTAAAAAAAAAAAAAAATGAACGCTATTTACAACCTTTTTTTTTCTACAAGATACACTTTTAGATTTCAGAACACTTCTCAAAGAGTTGACTTTTTCAATAATTTTTTTTTTTTTAAAAATGATTAAAAAAAGTGGTAACTCCTTGAATAATTCTCAAATTCTGAAAATATTTTCCTCGTGTAATCCCACCAATTTATCTACATATCTATAGCTAATATCAAAGTGAGGGTGTACAATTTATATAAATTTGATTGTA
This sequence comes from Bombylius discolor, assembly GCA_939192795.1. NCBI lineage: Eukaryota > Metazoa > Arthropoda > Insecta > Diptera > Bombyliidae > Bombylius > Bombylius discolor. Next base: position 10,090,096 of record OW584241.1, on the reverse strand, counting down.
AATAGCGTCTAGAAAAAAAATTTGAAAAATTTGAAACTAAAATTTTATTTCTACTGATAACTGAAAAAATTATTAAAAAATTTTCATTTTTAAATATTTTACTAATTCAATAAATTCTAATATAATGTGAATAATAATTTTTCATAGTAAATTTTAATTCAAAATTACAAAAACAATAAAAAATTTCTTGTATAATTTAAATTCTAAATTTTTAATTTATTTTAAAAAAAAATCATCAAATTGTTTATTTATTTTTTTTTTTCAACTCTTTATAAAAAATTATCCAAATTTTTATTTAATTTCATATTTTATAAAAAAATTTATCTTTTATTGGTCATACAAAAAAAAAGTGCCATCATTACACTCACATTCAAATTTTGATTACATATTTTTTTCTCTCGTATCTATAAATTCTTTCTTTCATATAAAAAAGAAGAAAAAAAAAAAAGAAAGTATCATAGAAATTTTTTTTTTTATCCTGTATTTAATATTATTTTTTATTATAGGTATATCTTTTGTGTTATATGTATATTTATCATTATACATAGAAAGAAATGATGTTCGTTAACTGGTTTTTTTTTTTTTTTATATTTCGTAAAGAGGAATAAATGAATTATTCAAAAGAAATAATATTTTAAGATCTTGTTCATTGTACAAAATTTCATTAATTATCCTGTGAATAACTAACTACCTACGTATATTTTTATTTTTTGTATCTGTTCTTTTGTTCGAATAAAATTAAATTGAATAGATTTTTCTATTTCTGTGCATGGTCAAGGCCTAATAATCAAGGAAATTTGTTATAAAATCTCATATATGTAGGTACGTACGTACATATATCCTGTTAATGTAAATATGTATACACATATGTATGTATGTGATATTCACTTATAATTGAATTAATTTTTATTTATTTTATTTTATTTTTTATTATTTATTTTTTTCAAGTTCATGATAGATTTTCAATTAATATTTGAAATTTGTATTTTTATATAAAAAAAAAAAAAAGAGTGTACAGTATAGAAATTTGTATTTGAGAAAAAAAAACCATATTCCCATAAAGAAAAAATTACAAAATGTTTATTATATTTTTGTTGTAGTTGTTGTTGTAAATGCGGTAACAGTATATATTTCTATGCATGTATGTATTTTAATTAAATTTTGAAAACAAAACGACTTTTATGTTTTTGTTTTTTTGTTTATAAATATTAAATACTCATTACAAGTTTTTATCTTACCATACTAAAAAGATTTTTTTTTTGTTCTTTCTATTTCTCATCAATGTATTTTTTTAAATAATATTATCCTTTCTTTTTTCTTTTTTTTATTCTATTCATAATAAGATATATGTATGTAGTTATTTTTGTTTTTTATGTTTATATAGAAAAAAAAAAGATTTTTTTTTGTTTGTTTTTAAATCGTACAATAAATGTATATAATAATAATAATAATATAAACTCTCATTCTTAATGCATTTTAATAGTTTTTCGTATATATTTTTTTCTTCTTTTTTTTTTTATATTTTGTTTTTTTTAAATATTATAAATTTTGAATAATTTAACTTTGCTGTTGATTTAAATTCTCATCAGCACCTGATGATGATGTCATCGATGGTGGTATTGGACTCTAATTATACATAAAATAAAAAAATAAAATAAATGCAGAAAAAAAAAAAAAGAAAAATTAAAAATAAAATATAAATCAATTGAATTAACCAAAAAATAAAATGTATTTTTTTTTTTAAATTAATTTATTTATTTTTGTAATATTTCGTGAAACACGTAAACGTAAAATTAACTTTTTTGAAAGGAAAAATAAAATTTATTAATTTAAGACATGTCAAAAAATGTATTTTTACAGTTTTTTCAGGAGAATCAATTCTTTTTTTTTTTAATTTTTAGAATTATTTTTATCAAAATGTACGATTTCTCTGAAAAGAATTAAAATACAACAACTTTTAAGCCTCGAAGTGTTGTAAATTCATGAGGATCTTCACAAAAATTTAAAAAAATTTTTTTTGAATCCTGTGAATTTTTTTTTAATGAAAATTACCACAGATATTTATTTTGCTAAAAACTTCAAGTTTTGATTCTAGTTCTATAGTTCTTAACCAATACAGGCAATTTCATTGTCCTGATATCCTTCCAGTTGAATAGAACATTCATTCTCTTTTTTCAACAGCTCAAATAGCCTACTTCAAGTTAACTTGAGATTTCCTTGATTGTTCTTTAAATTCGTTGATACAGTGGATTAGTACGGAGTTGAATCCGCGACCTACATACATACATTTCATTAGCACTCTTCACAATTTGTATCCTATTTAAAGGGACCCTTTAAATATTTTCGAGACTAAACAGAAATTTCCAGAAACATGTAGAAATATTTTTTGACATGTCGTAGAAAAATTAAAATATGTAAATAAAAAAAAAAAACTCAAAAACAGGTAATTCATTTTTTCCTAAACACTTCACAAAAACAATTGTACAAAAATATTGCATTGAAAACACACTTTAAAAAAAAATCTTCATAAAAGAAAATTTAGGTAATTTCAGTAATATTTTGTTTGTTTGTAAATTTACATGACTTTTGGTACATAAAAATTGAATGAAATCCTACAAAAAAAAATTGATACTTTTTATTTCAGATACTTTTTTTTTAAAAAATATTTTTTTATCACACATTGTAGATTTTAATTGCACATTGCGATTCTATGAAAGTTATTTTATTAAAAAATTTTTATGGTGAATATAAAATTATTTTTATAAGATCCTCTAAAAGGAGACAAAAATTGTGCATTTTATTTTGTACTTTGTAAAATTTATGTTAGATTGTTTATGCGTGAAAGAATAATGAAAAAAAAAGCAATTAACCTTTAAAAAATTACAAATACATACTTGAGAAAAAAAAAGGATAATTGAAAAGTTATTTTTAATATTAGAAAATTGAGTGTTTTTTTTTATTTGCAAATATTGCTGGTTTAATCAAGTGATTCTCATGAAGAGAAAAATTGTTTTGCATTATGAGGAATAAATTTGAAAATCATTTTTCATATTTTTTTTTTTTTGGAGAGGTGGGTAGTGCAGTGAATAATAAAATAAAAATTAATTAAAAATAAAATAAAAAAAATTAAAAGAAAATTTTCATACATACGTTCCGAAATTTCATTTAAATATTACTCTTGTTTTTTTTTTTTTGGTTGGTTATTTCTTATTGCTTCTAAAATTGTTATTTTTTTACCTGTGAAGGTGGTGTTGGTGCAACAGGGTGCTCAACATTTTTCAAATATTCCTTATCATCAAAAATTTTTTTATCTCCTCCACCTGGTTTGTGCTTTACATTATCAAGTGATCCCACTTTACTTTGTGCCTTAATATCTAATTTTTGAGTTTGAATCTGTAAATGTACAGTAGTATGTTATCGCGACAAAAAAAAAAAAAAACAAATAAAAAGAAAAAAAAACGTCCATTAGAGATGATTAATAAACTATATAGAAACATAAAACTGTGCAAATTTTATCAGATTTTATGTATTTTGTTTTTTTTTTTTAAATATTCATACAACACATTTTTTTACATTCATTTTTTATTTTATTTTTTTTCATAATATAGATATACATACGAGTATGTATGTATTTATATAATATCTAAAATTTCACATATAAGATAAGTAAATAATAGAACATAATAACAAAAAAAAAAAAAATTCTAATGTCATGCACAATTAACTAAAGATAGAAGTAAAAAAAAAATGAATTTCTTAAAGAATTAATTTTAAAAAAAAGAATCGCAAAACATCTCCAAAATGCAATTTAGTACCAATGTTGTTTTTTTTTTATTTCTATTATTAAGAAAACTTACAATAATTTGAAAAATTTTAAAGCGGATATTAAATATTATCTAATAGGAAATATTGTGATGGAGTATGTGGGTGGTGGTTAAATAAAAATATTTTAATAAAATTTGATTAAATGAAGCATAAAAAAAAAAATAATTTAAATGTGAAATATAAGTATATTATATTATAATGTACTATGTGTATGTGTGTATATGTATGTTTCTACTTACGCTGTCATTAGTTACTTCCAGATTTTCCTTTTAGTTTTGTTTTTTTTTTTATATGATTTTCATGAAGGAACAAAAATTGTTGAATTTGTAATTTAAGAAAAAATTAATTTTTTTTTTTGTTAATTAATTTTTAAAAAAAAAAGCATAAAAAATATTTTTTTTAAAAAAATTTTAGTCAATGACAACAAGTGAGAAAATTAAATATGAAATTAAAATGATTTAATGATGACAAAAATTAATAATGCATGTGAATTCCGCAGACTTTTTTTGGATGTGAAAAATATTTAATTGAATTTAAAAAGAATTCAAAATTGAAAATTTCATATTTTATAATCATTTTCTTTTCATATCACTGTGCAAAATCAACATATACACAAAATCCTTGTCGTTACCATACGTCATGAAAAATGTTAAGTATGCGTGAAATGAAATGTCGTCCGTTTTTTAATTTTCTTGTAAAATTTTCAAATTTTAAAAATGCGAAATGTTTAAAGCAATAAGTTCTATTTTTAAATTTTATCACGCTAAGCATTATTTTAAATTTAGCTTTAAATGTTATTTACGTTAATTCTCACTTGTTGACACATAAAAATTATGAAAAATTTCATTTATTTAAAAAAAAAAAAAATGTTTGTGTTTAGATGATAGTTGTTCCAAAATTCTACTTAATCTAAAGAATCTTGATTTACATGTTTAATTTTTGTTTAAAAGCTTATTTTGAATTTAAAATGAGTCTTAAGTATAAATAAAAATTTAGAACAACTTAATCCAACTCATACTTTATCAAAACTTAAAAATATTTGTAAAAAAAAAAAAAAATTGAATTATTTTCAACTACACAAAATTCAAATTAATTCTATTTATCACCTTTTCATACCTTTTTCTCATATTAATTTTGATTCGTAGTTAAGTTTTTTTTTTTTTTTTTTTTAAATTATTCGATTTTTTTACATTAGAAAAAAATGCATTTTAAAAATTAGCTATTTTTCAAAATTTTAAATTAATAAAAGAAAATGTAAATTATTTCTGAAAGAATGCTTTAACATACTAACTAGCTAATTACTTGTTAATGAAATTTTAAATGAACTGTTAAAATTTAAAAAAAAAATATTCTACAGATCATTAGTTAAAAATTAGAAGAAAAAAAAAAAATAATCGGAATTTATTTTAGAAATGAAAACTGAAAATTAAATGTTATCCTTTTTAAATTGTTGGAGTAAAAGATAAGCATTCTGTGTGAGAAGAATAATTAAAGAAATTATAAAAGAGACACATTTTCAATTAAATTTATATTTTTTATTTTAAAAAAATAATTCAAGAATTTATTCATGCACTTTTTACGTCCAATTTAACATCTAATTTTTTTTTTCAACAAATTATTTTCTTGTAAATGCGTCTTTTTTGTTGTTCATCATGCAAAATTGTTAAAATATTTATAAAAGTACTTCTATGTGTACTCGTACATTAAATTAAATTATGAAGTTTTTATTTTAAAAGTTCAATTTAAATTTTTTTTATTATTTTTTTTTTTGTTTTTTTTTTTATCGGAAAATTTTATAATTCATGCCTAAAAGTTCTTTTGTTTTGATAACGAAAAATCTAAACTAATACAGAAATTATTATGACCGAATTAAACAACATTTATTCACAAAATTAAAACGACTTATTCTTGAAAAAAAGAAAAAAAAGTATTCGTCTCCATTCAATTTTTTTGGGTGAATAATTTTCACAACAACAACAAAAAAAAAAAAAATCTTAAATGCTTACCTTAATATCACCACCACGTGGTACATGTTTAACATTATCCTTAGAACCTACTTTTGGTTTTGCCTTGTCTTTAAAATCTGTTTTAAGTGTTTCAATTTTTTTATCACCACCACCTGGTTTATGATGAGCATTCTCCAATGATCCAATTTTTGATTTTGCATTCCATTGTAATTTTGTTGAAATTATCTAAAAATTTCGTTTTTCAATATTTTTTTTTTTTAAAAACAAAGTAAAAATGCAAGTAATTTCACATATAGATTTTTTTATTTTTTATTTTTTAAATGAATATATCCTGTTTGAAATTTTATCATCGTTAGTTTTATATCATAATTATTTCATATTAAAATTGAAGAAAAATAATTTAACAAATTACATAATTATATTATTTTGCATGACGTTTCCAATTTAAAATCCAGCATTTGTTTTTTTTTTTTTTTGAAAAATTTTTTTTTTTACCTAATTACTGAATTGAATTAATTAAATCAAATTAAATTTAATAATGAAATAATTTTTTTAATTATATTAAATTGCAATTTTGATATTTAGAAGAAGATAAAAAAAAAATTTGTATTATTGTGTGTCATTCTAAAATTAAGATTTATGAATTTTCTCATAAAATTTGCATTTACTACTACGAATTTTTTTTTTGTTTTTAAGAAAAAGAAGGAAATTTTGTGAATTTTCTCTAAAAAAAATTACTTGTGTTGCTTTGAAATTTTCTAAAATTTAGTTAAAATTTTCAAAATTGTGCTTCTAAATAATTTTTAAGAAACAACCAATATTTTTAAAATTTTCTATTTTGCCAAATTCCTTTTTAAACTACGTGTTTATTTTTAAAAGGTGGGTAAAAAAAAAAAGAATGACAATGCAATTTTGAAAAATGTTCGAATGTATGATTCATTTTATCATGAAAAAAAAAAAAAAGGATGTAGCTATACAATTTTTTTTAATAATCACATACCTTTTTTTCACCACCTTTTGGTATATATTTCTCATTTTTAGCTTCAATTCTTGGTGTTGCTTTTATTTCAATTTTTTTAGTTTCAATTTTAACATTACCACCACCCGGTTTATATGATGTATTCTCCAATGAACCTATTTTAGATTTAACTGCTTTCAAATTTGGTGATGGTGCATTACCAACTTGAATTTTATTCATTGGAACTGTTTAAAAATAATAAGAAAATATGAAAATACAGATGAAAATTTAAAATAAAAAATTTCAATCGAATATAGAACCTTTTTTCACTTGTTCTGGTTCTGGAGTTTTTAATAATCGTGATCTTGATGCACTTCTCGATTTATTCGATTTAGTTGATGGTGTTGCACTTGGAGGTCTTGAAATACCAGATTTAGTTGGTGATTTGAGCGGAGAACCTGGAGATCCTGGTCCATTACGTTCCTAAATACACAATAAATATTTTTTTTATGTATTTTTTTTTTTAAATCACTTTTATAAAGTTTTAAAATTCAATTCAATTGAATATCCTTTAAATTATTATTTATTTATTTTTTTTACAAATACCTCCACTCTACTAATAAATTTCGATAAAGAACTTTTTACTTGTAATTTTTGTAGAACCATTTGTATGAAAATTTAATAATACAAAACTTGACCTAAACGAAATAAGTAATATATTATGTAGTTCACTGCGATATACCGATACCGTGTATGACACAATTCTATTGTTATCCTTAAAAGAATTTCATATTTTATCGATTTATTAAAATGGCTTATTAACGTGTCGAAATTTTTTATTTAAAAAAAAAAAACAACGTTTTTTGAATGTAAATTCTGTGTATAAATGTTGAATTTTCCGAACAAATAAAAAAACAAAGTAAATTTGACAAGAAAAAATTACTATGTTTATGAAGAGAAAATGAAAACACAAGTAAAATAAAATAATAATGAAACTTTACTAGTATGTATATGTATTTTTGTTTTTAAGGCGCAGACAATACAAGTTACTTTATGGTCGCCTTTGGCAAAACTGATTGTTTGTTCAATTTTTGATTTTGGAGACGATTGTGCTCCTTCAACCGTAGCATATTTATAAATATAAAATGAAAAAAAAAAAAAAAAAAAAAAAAAACAAAGACAATACACATATTTCCTGTCTTATAAAAGTTGATTACACGTGAATATACTTATAACCACGATATTTATATTAAAATCGAAATAAATAACTAAATATTCAATGATCATTTCAAATATGAGCAATATAATTTTATTTTACATTCCAATTGTGTTCTTAACAAATTATATTATTTGCGCACACACATCGACGTACATACTATATAAAAAAAATTTAAATAAAGAGAAAAATAAAAAAAACAATTGGTATCATTCCGAGGTTAATTGCTTATTGCAAATTTACAATTTATTATTTTATCATTAAATATTATCGTAATTATAATAATAAACAAGTAATATTACGTATTGAAGCGTTGAAGGATATTTAGCATATGGAATTTAGAATAACTTTTATTGTACAAAAAAAAAAAAAAAAAATTAATAATTTTGAATTTACTTTTAGAGCGAACGGAACAGTTATCCTGATTCATAAATCAAAATATTCATTTAATTATCCTATAAAATTTACTTTCTGTTATCCCTGACTTTTTTTTTTGTTTTATTATCATAAAATAATTGGAACAATTTTAAAAACGATAAATTCTTATATTCAAAAATTAGGTTTTCACAGAAAAATTTAAAACACTATGCTTACACTTAAAGTCTTCTGGACTGACTTAGGAAAAATGAAATATTTTAATGCATTTTATATTCGAAAATAAATTTTATTTGTTTGCATGGGAAAATGACATGTGAAATATAATTTGAAGTCAAGAAACTGTTATATGAATTTTACATAGAATTCCTTTGATGACAAACTTAGTTTACTTTTTAATTAAAAAATGATGACAATTCAAAGTAAATTTCATATCATTAAAATCTATTTTTTTAATTTTTTTTTTCCTATTGCTACCCCTTTAACCTAATTTCTAAAAATAAAAACAAAAAAAAAATTAATTAGATAGGTACTTACATTACCCTGTGTAGATTCATCCACTCCACTATCATTATCTCCTTCTATAAATTAAAAATAAGAAATTAATATATAACAATGAAATTCCATTTATAAAAAAAAAAAAATGAATCTATTCTATATGAAATTAATTTTTATAGAACAAGACAAGTCAACATTTTCAAATAAATTCATATGTTCAGTGATTAAAATAAATTTATCAATAAAAATACAATTCGAACAATAAAATAAATTTAAAGAAAAAAATAAAAACAAAATGCGGAAAAAAAAAATCTTACTTTTATTTTTGTTGTGTAATTTTTGTTTTGATTCCAACAATTCTGATTTTTTATTGACATCATTTTTATTTTGTAATTCATTTTTCATATTTGTAATATTTTTTACTGATGATCTTTGAATATCTTCGATTTTATTTACCATTGATTGCGGTGCAACTGGTGGTTTATTCATTGTAACAGGATTAGTCATAGGCACATTTTGTTTAATTATATCCTTCTGTTTATCTTCATTTCTAATCACTGCAATATTATCATTTTGTTTCGTTGGAACATTTGAAATACTCATTGTTTTTTGTATATTTTGTTTATCATAATTTGACATAGCTGATGTTGGCTGATGGTCAGCAGAAACAGATGATTTAAAGGCACTATCATTTATAGTATTATCTTTTCTTTCTTTATTTTGTTGATTAATTTGATATTCAGATTCAGGTTTTGTTTTAATGTCCTTTTCATATGATGATATAACACTCCTTGACATATCATTATTTTGTAGTCCATTTCTTGTTGAACTGTCTAAAAATCCGTATTGAGATTGTGTCATTGGATCAATTGGTTTCATTGATTTCAATGGAGTTGATGCTCTTCCAATGACTACATCATCATCATCATCGACATTAATTAGTGAATTAGTAGCAAGAGGTTTTGCAACTTCTGATGACATTTTTAGATTTTGATTTGGCAAAGCCTTTGCAGAAGTTGGTCTGAATTGTTGTGGTTGTTGTTGCTTTTGCTGCTGTGGTTGTTGCTGCTGCTGTTGAGGTTGTTGCTGTTGCTGTTGCGAAAATGGTGGACGGTATGGAGGTTGTCCAGGTGCTGTAACTGGTTGTTGCCCTGGAACTCGAGGGTAAGGTGGACGAACTTGCGGATTTTGTGGCTGATTAGCACCACCGAATGGTGGAAATGGGGGTCTGTTTTGCTGTTGCTGTTGTTGTTGCCCTTGCCAATTTGGTGGTGGTTGTGGTCTTTGCTGTTGTATTCCTGTTGGAGGAGGAGGCCTATATTGTTGATTGATTGGCGATGGTCCGACTGGTCTTTGTTGACTAACAGGTGGTTGTATAGGAATACCTTGTTTGCTATCAACTCTACGTAAAGGAGGTGCAAGAGGTCTTTGTTGTAATTGCTGCTGCTGTTGTTGTAACTGTGGTTGTTGTCCCTGCTGTAAATTTTGACCAACAATCTGTGGTGCCTGTGGTCGAATTCCACTCAAATTTGGATTTACATTAGGACGATATAAGTTTTGATTTTGTGCCTGATTGGTAAACTGTTGGTTCGCCGAATCTTGTATCTAAGTGGTATTTGTTTTTGTTTTAGTTATAGAGAATATAAAGCATTTTAATGGTTAGAAGCGTGCAAATAAAATCAAAATAAATAAAAAATAAATGAAATGATTTTTTACACATAAATAAATTTTTATGTAATAACATTTTCTTTTCTCTATTAAAATAAAAATACCAGGTACAGAAATTTGTTTTTTTTTTTGAAGAATGTAATTAAAAGGTTAAAATTCTCATATTTTTTCATACATTAGAAGTCATATTTCTAACCAGGAATCTTTTGAAATAATATTAACGTTTTTTTTTGTTCTCCTTAATGTCTTGACTATTATTTAAATTATTAAACGTTTAAGATCTTTGTAGTTAAGAATATTTCAATTTGTATTACATGTTATATAAATTTTAACATTCTGAAAAAAGCGCATACATAAATAGATATTATTCTACATACTTATAAAAAAATCCACCAAACCCATGAAATATTGAATATAATGAATATCATTGTTGTTTCTGTTTTACTTTTTTTCTATTTTACATGATATCTATTTAGCCTAATATTTATGTATATTTTATGATACAATATGTGTCTACCTATCTACAAATATTAATAAAAAATCTTAGTAGGTATAAGGGAAAAAAAAATTTATATCTTATATTTCTTTGTCGTGAACTTTTGTCATTTGTAATTCGACCTATATTCAAAATTGTTTATTGATTATACAAAAAATGAATTTATATAAATAATTTTTTTTTTACTTTTTATATATGTATGTTGTTATGCATGTAGGGTAAATCTTTCATCGATACTGTTAACATGTATAAATATATATATTTTTTTTTACCTTAGATTTTTGTTTTTGTTGTTATTCATTCTTTTCCCTCCAAAAATATCTCAACAAATTTCATGTTATTTATTATTTTTATATTTATATATAAAGTGGTAACAATTCAATTGATAAAAGGAGAATAAAATAGAAAATAAAAGAGAAAGAATATATTAATTACAAGATAAATGTCAATTCGATATCGATAATTCAATAAATTAGAAAATTATACAAAATTATAATACAATTTAGTTGTTTGAGTATTAAAATAATTATATTTTTATAGACAACATTTACTATACATACATATGTATATTATTTATGTATAATTTACATAATGTGAAAACGATATTTATTAAGAACATGAGAACAAAAAAAAAAAAAAAAAATTTAAGAATAATTGACTATAAAATACAAACAAAAAAACGAATAAAATTAGAAAATAAAATTATGTACAATGTATAATTGAAATTGTTTGTAAAGTCCTTGTTCTAGTCCTTTCATGCAGAGAAAAAGTTACTTGGACTTGGAATTGTAATAACACGTCATTTTAATATTATTGACTAAAAAATTAGAACTACTTAAAAAATTTAAAAAATAGAAATTTTCTAGAAAATTTCTGAAATAATTTCTAAAAGATTTTGAAATCTAAAATTTCTCAATTCTTTTGAATATATTTTTACTATAGAATACGAATATTATAGGTATATTTTTGCTTTCCTCATAACTCTTTTGTTTGTAATAAAAAAAATCATCCTTCGACCTTACTGGTGCCCCTTCATAATCTAGAAAATTTCATTCTACCTTCAAGTTTATATTTTTGATTAAATATTTTGTTATCTATAAAATTTTTTAAATGCTTATTTTTTCTTAACGAAATTCGTTGATTTCGAAATACATTTCGTAGCTAAATATGTGATTATGATGCAATTGCATTCAATGAAAATACGAAAAAAAAAATAATTGATGAAATATATTGAGTGTGAAAATTAAAGTGCACTCTATAAGATATCTTAATATTTTTATACACTATCTTACCGCTTCGGTATCCGTCATTTTCTATTTTTATTTATTTACTTTTTAAACTTTTTATATCCACACAATTTTTTTTCAATTATGTTTTCTAACAATGGAAAATAAAAAAAAAGAATCATTAACTTTCAAAGATTTGAATTTTATTGTTTAAAAAATTTAATTCAAGAAATTGTGCACATTTTGAAAGTAAAAAATTTGTTAATGTATCCTACACATGTTGATACATTTTTTTTTTTTTGTTTTCTTTGTTTGTATTGGTGTTAAATTTAAAAAAAAAAATTTTGACTATTTTAAAAATCATTTTAAACGTCCTATGAGTGCAATGTGATTCATCTATAATGAAGATTCAAAATTTCGATGTTCGAATACAAAAAAAAATCTAATTTTTAAACAATGAAGAAAATTTGAAAAAAAAAAAATAATTTGTAACAGTCAAATCTACAAAAACAAAAAAAAAAAGTGAAGAACTGCAGCAAAAAATTTTCAAAAAAGTGATAAAATACAAATTTTAATTTTTGCATTGCGAAGTAATATCCTTGTACCTTTTTGTTACAGTTTAAAATTACATCAATAAATTGAAATTTTGTTGTTGTAACTAAATAAAGTTCTAAAAAATATTCCAATTTGAAAATTTTTGCCAAATAATGTTTGTTCCTAGAATTACTTTTGTTTTTGCAGAAAATTTAAAGTAAATTTTCAATAAAATAATTTTATTTGATAAAATTTAAAATAATACCCACATTTAATTTCCTTATTTTTGGTCTGTTTTACTACTTTCTATTAAACTTTTTTTTTCCAACATACTCGTAAAATATAATTTCACCTATTGTATAGACAGTGTGTACAAAAAAAGGAAGAACTGTTTTTTTTTTAACAACTACACCAAGACAATTTTCACAGTACAATATACGAATGATTTTCACCCAAGAATCCTGTTATACTTATATATAAAGGATTCAGAATATAATAATATAAAATTTTGTATTTCTCTTCCTTATCATCATGTAAATAGTTTTGTAAAAATTTTTACTTTTTTTGTTGTTGTTTTGTTTAACAAGTAAGCACAATTATATTGAAGATACTGAAATATTTTTATTGTACAATCATTTACCTTATTCCTACTACATGTATACTTAAAAAAAAAATTTAAAAAAAATTGATAAAAGGATGTTCGTACAAAAGTGTACACGATAGTCATGCAGGTACCAGAATTATTTTGTTGAAAAGTTCATTTTCATTGCATTTTTACATGCAACCACTTCTAAATTGCGCAACAAAAGAAAAAAGTTTCCTTTTCTTTTTCATGTAAAAGATATGTGGGTAAAAAAGTTTTCAGACACAACCCCCTTTTCTATTATTATTATTATTATTATTTTTTATTTTTTTGAAAAGGAAAGAGATTATAAAGGAAGATATGAATTTTAAAGCTTATGACTATACAATGCCTATAAAATATGAATATTTTACAATGAAATATGATTTGATATAATTGGACATGTTGGTAAACAATATATCTCATTATATATAAAAGTGATATACGTCTATGTATATATAGTGGAGAGAAAAAGAAAATTAAACTTATGATGACTTTTTGTATAGTGCAATGTGCGACCATTAGCGCCTTATGGAGTGTGTGCTAATTAATAGTTGAGTAGTTCTTGTCTTTACTTGTCGTGTAACATGAATCCTCTTTACCATTAAAATTTTATTTTTATGTTTTTTTTTTATATTTTTTAATATTTTATATGTAAAAGTTTAAATATGAGGTCTTGTTGTTGTTTTTTTTTTTGTGGGCTTAACATGTCGACATGTTTGAAAATTAACATAACTCTAATATTAAATGAAAATGAAAATAAAAATAAAAAAAAAAACAAATGTCAGTAGTTTGTTGTTTGAATGAGCTTTAGCTACATAATTTGATGTTTATCAGTTTTTATAAAAGGAAATGTAGGTAAACCGCATTGTTTAACATATCAACAGAAAAGAAAAAAAAAATACAAAATTTTTATGGATTACTTTTAAGGTGGTATAATTTTGATTGTAATATGTGTTTACTTTAATATGTAAGAAATAATTTTAAGTATAGTAATTTTAAAAGGAAAATAAAAGAAGTATTTAATGATATATCAAGGTTACATCATTAAAAAAAAACAAGTATTTATGCTTGTTTTTTATTAGGTGTGTATTTTTTATATAACCAATTATCTCCAAGAGACATTAAGCGTATAGTTATTTGGTTTCTTGAAAAATACGACCACCCTATTCAGAAACCTAACATTTAAATTAATAAATAAATGTTGTTTTTTTTTATTAAATAAATGAAAATTACCACATAGAAAATTTATAACATAAAATAATTTCTATTACTGGAAAAACCATGAATTTTGCACCTTGCAATCATTATAATCACACCTTGAAAAAAAACAACTTAAAATTACTTCTGCGAAACTTTTCTTTGTTTAATTTAAAAGGAAATTCATATCCAACTCAGGAACCATATAATATTCTAAGTTTCTAGGAAATTAATCTATTATGTTAGATTAGCAATTTTACTTTTTTTTTTTTAATAGAAAAAAAAAGGTTGAGGATTTATTTTTGTGCATTTCATCAGAAAAACTAAAAGAAAAAAAAATACCCTAATCTATGTTTGCCCTAAAAAGTCAATAAAAATGGTAGTGTTTTAGAATTTAAAAGTAATAATTCTTGTGTAGGAGCAGTAAAAGTCAAATTATTATTTCATGTTTTTAATGTCATTGACTACAAAAAGTAAAAAAAAAAATTAAAAAAACATTTGGAAAAAAAACTTTCTAACTTTCAGAACAGTTTTTTCGGAATTATTGAATAAATTCTTTTTCCAACTAATTTTTTTTTTTTTTTTTCAAATTTCATGTTTTTTACATAATGAAGACTGTAAAATATCATGAAATTATAATGAATTGAACAAGAAGAAAAACTTATTTTTATTGAAAAAATTTCTAAGAAAATTATTGTAGCATTTTCATGGAACAAAAAAATAAGAAAAAGAAAAGAAAATATTATAAAGAAAAATTCTTGACATAATTCATGTGATATGCACAATATGAATTTTTATTGTATAAAAAAAAAAAAAATTTTAAAAATATTCAATGACGATGTCTACACAATGATATCGCAGATACTTAAATAATTTTGAATAGTCATAAATTGTGATATAAAATTCAAAATTGATGATATGACACAACTTTAGAATTATGAAAATAATGTGTATAGGTACATTATTTTTTAGAGTATTCTTGATGATGAATAATAAAAGAAAACAAAAAAAAAACAACTATAGACAATTTTTAAATGGTTACATACGTGTTCATGTTATATCTAATAAAAAATATATTGTCTACATGCGTGCTAAATTTTTTGTTTTAATTTAACATATTTGTTTTTATTTTTTTAATATATTTTTCCCGCACTAAATTTCACAGTAAAAGTAATTATAATAATGTAAAAAAAACACTGCGTGATTGATTAATTATCTTATAAAAGCGTGTATTATAGCTATTCAGTATATATGTATGTATATGTAAATTAGAATAATATGTACCTCTAGATACTCTACTAGTACAAAATTTAACTAAGTATAAAAATGAATAAAAAGGGAATCTAATTAAATGAATCAACTTATGATTTTTAAAAACATACGCAAAAATTATTATAATTATAATGATAATAATTTTTGAAAAAAATATAATAATTTATTGTATCTATTTGTTGTAATAATAATAAATAACTGTAGTTGCGTTTCATTGTTATTTATAATTTTTTTTTTTTTTTCAATTTTTTGAAAAGGAATCAACTGTCAATCATACACAATACAGGAAATAATTTTGTCATTATTTTCATATTTTCAATTTTATTATTTGTTAAATTTTAATGCACAAAATGGAATACGAAAAATAAAGTATTTGATAGGAACTTTCATTTTCTTTTAATAAAAGGGTGTTCCAAAATAAAAAAATCTCTGATTACTTCTGCTTGTAAAATAGATTACATTAAGTTAAAAAATTACTTGCTTGACCGTTTAAAATTAAAAATGGTGAAAAAACTTTTTACCCTTAGGAATACTAATTGTTATGGAAATTTTGAATATGAAAATTAATGTCTAGAAGCTAAAATGAAAGAAATAAAAATTTAATAAAAAATTGAAAATTCATTGTGTTTTATTTTAGATATTTTTTATATAAAATATTTTTTATTAAAGTTGAATATTTCTAAATATGGATTTTACGTCTTTTACGATATACATAAATATCTCCCATCAATTAAGAAAATTTCCATTCTACGAACATAAAAGTTGAATTTATAAATTTCGACTGTAATTTAATTAACATAATTGAAATTTATTAGAATTGTTCAAAAGAAATTATTTCCATAAATTGCATAGTTCATATCTCAAAATACAATCATAGCAAAATTTCAATTATTTTCCAATTCATTGAACAAATATTCTACGAAGTATAGTCTCTCTAAGGATTTATCTAATGTATTTCCTAATTTCTTTAGAGAAATACTATTTTTCTATGAAAAAAAAATACATTTTGGAAAATAAAAATGAATTTCACAAAAAAAAAATTAAGGGAAAATTTAATAAATTAAAGTACGCATTTTGTGGAACACCCTTAATTTTATTCTTTTAGATACGCAATATTGTTTATAGATTTTTTTTTTTTTATTAATATTTTATGATTATATTTTATAAAATTAAACTAGTTTTTATCATTTATTATGTCTGGACTGTTCCAATTCTTATATACAATTTACCTCTTCAGTTTTATTGATTTAATTTTTTTAAAAATTTATATAAAAAAAAAAAAGCAATATTATAGAACCCATATTTTAATATGTCCAACTACAATGATAACACTTATTTTTCCTTTCCCTCAAATAGTTTTTTTTTTTTCTTTCGCTTTTACTCGAATATCTTGTTTCTTTTTTTCACATCACATGAAATTTCAAAAAGTATGTATTTTTATAAGAAAAATAACCACTCACACACTACATTTATTTTATTTTATTTTATCCTGTATACAGATACATTCACATTTGAAAAAGGATATTATATATGCTCTACAATAAGGGTGAAAAAATGATGATCAATATATATAGAAAAATAAAACACCCCATATTTCTAAAATAACTTACAACACTTTTACATCACAAAAGGTTTTAAGAAGAAACAAAAATATTAAATTTTTGTTAGAAGTTTGTTTTTTTTCTTCGATTTTTATAAAATTGAAAAAAAAAAAAAAAAAACAAAATATATTGTTCCTAAGCACTTTTCAGTTTTCACAAAACAAAAGCAGGAAAAAAAAAAAAAAGTATAAAGTTTATGAAACAGTTGATTCCATTTCTTGTAAATGATCTGATAGTTTGTCTTTTTCAGTTTTTTTTTTTTTGTTATTTTTATTTTTAAAAATAAATAATCCGATAAAATAATAAAAATAATCTAATTTTTTTTTTTTTTTAAATTTAAAGCGAACAATAAACTTTGAGTATAGATTCTAGAAACAATTTTAATACAAACACGACATAGAAGATTTACCTGTTGGTTTTTTTTTTTTTTTTTTTTTCAAATAAGAAAAAAATAATAAAACTTATTATATTCTAAACTGTGAAATATAAAACACCAAAGTATAATTTGAAAAAGAAATTTTATACTTTTACTCACGTAGACGTATCACTCTCGACTGTGTACTCTATAAGCGATCATTGTCCTTTGTATTTAATATGAAAACATAATCATTTGCCTCCCTATTCCTCCGAATACATTATTATTATTTTTATTACATGTATCTAATATTTATACATATATGATTATATATATATGTATATACAGAGCTAGCGTTTGCGCCCTAAAAATATAAACTACACGGGGACATAATGTATATTTCATCGCTTTCCTTTTATTTTTATTTTTTAATTTTTCAATACGAAAAAAAAATTATATACCAACAAGCGATTGTTTTCGTGCAGCAGTGGCTTTTGGTTGTGGTTTATTCTTTTCCGTTTAAGATTATCCTTTTTTTTTTTTGTTTAGAACGAAAAAAACAAATTGAATATAATAAGGGTGACGTCATTTTTTTTCTTTAAGGCATTGAATAGAGGGTGGAAAATGGTTTTTGGCGCGTAGTACACGTATTTTTTCTTAAATTTTTTTTATTTATTTATTTTATATAAAAATCATTAAGCATTTTTAGTTAAATTATAGTAGAAAAAAAGATAAATCGATAAAATTGGGGTAATGTTTATCCATAATGTTAATTAAATTTTTTTTAGAAACATTTTGTGACTTCCTCAACACTAAAAATAACCACCGGTCAGACTACAAAAAAAAAAAACAATAATAATAAAATAAAATAATAATATTGATTCCAATGTCTCATATAATTTGAAATCTAAATAAACTATTGCATGTTATTTTTATCTGGACAAATAAAAATTACTTAAATTTACATAAAAATAAATAGAATAACAAAAAAAGGATATTCTTAAAAATTCAATTACCGAAAAACAAAATTATTAAGAGTATAATTTACGAGTATCTGATTAATAAAATTAACAATTTTGTTGAATTTTCTTTGAAAATAATAACCGTCAAGTACGTTAATGTATTCATATAAACTATCCTTTTTTATTATATGTATCGCCTGTCGCGATACCTATATATATTTTCTTTAGTAATTAGTTTTTATATTGTACTTTTTGTTAAGCTGTAAAATATTTTGCACTACACCTTTTTTTTTTACTATACAAATCTGATTTAGTTTTTGTCATAAAAATATTTGCGTAAATTTTGTACGTTAAATTTAGTTTGCGTGCCTAATTTCATTCAAATATAATTTTAATCTGATCGCGACAGTAAAAAAATATGTGTGATAATTTTTTTTTTGCACACATGTGTATTTTTCTTTTTTTTAAATACAGGTAACCTCGTTTCAATTTAAATAAACAAGAAAACAAACGTACGGAATTAAAAAGAGTCGTAAAATGAAATTTTCTGCATTTATGTATGATAAGTAAAATATGTATGTTTTATTTTTATAGGTGTAGTTATACGGCACGTGCAACCTTTAAATATAAAAAGAGGATAAAATCAATACGATATACATATGAATAAAGTTCTAAAAATAAATATTCCAAGACAAATATGTAAGTTCATTTTTTTATAATTTAATTTATCTCAATTTTGATATCATGTAGTGTAATTCTTTGAGTGAAAAAATGTTTGCTTCAAAGGACAATATAATCTTTTTCAAACTTTGAATATTTTTTATACAAATTTTCTTTAACTTTTCCAAACAATTAAAATCTGAAATTTTAAACACATACTGTTTTACGCGGTTGTTCAATATTGTATTCAATTTCTAGAACACCTTGCAGATAAGTTACATTTTTTCTACTTTTTTTTTATGATAAAAGAAAAAAATACAAACAATTACACATTTGAGATTTTTTTCTTTTCGTATCAGCACAACATGATTGCTTCCGTTCAAACAAACAAAAGCTACAAAGGATAATTTATATTATGACTGTGTTTAGGTACAAGGATATACAATGAGAGTAATGAGACTATTTATTCACAAAAAAAAAAATCCTTAAATTCATCGGAAATTAATTAGATTATTTTTTTTCAAAATAAAATCTACTTTTGAATAACAAACTTTCACTCACTAAAAGCATAAATTTTTTTGTTTACACTGTTAAAAATTATACCTACAAAATTGTTTACAAGTAAATACAATAACCTCCAAACTATGTTTTTTCCTTTTTTTTATAACAGATGCCGGTTTTTACAATTCTATCACGCAAATTTTCTCTATTATCCTTAGAGATGAAAAATTCAATTTTTCGTCAAAAAAGTAAAGAAAAAAAACTTTTTCAGCTTCAAATAATGTAAAATATGAATTTCTTGAGAGCACTAACTGTTCTAATAATTAACTGGATTTTGTTAATTTTAATTTCAATGAAAAAAAAAACCATTTATCAATCCCTACCTCAATTAAGAAGTTCTAGAAAAAAAAAAGAAAAAAAAAACGTTGACAACATTTGAAAATTTACATGAATTCTTTGTCAAGGTCCATTAAATAATGTACATCGTTGTTTTTTTATTCAGTTTTTTTTTTTTCATTCATTTTATTTAATTGCTTAAAATTATGAGATTTTGTTACTAAACGCCTTCAAATTAATCTTAAAATCAATTTTGTGCAATCAACTGTAACTTCTTATACATATGTATATGTACATCAGAAATTAAAAAAGAACAAAATGAATTCATAATGTCAATGAAGGTGTTTATGATGTCATATTCTATAATTTCAGTTCACAAGAACATTGAAGTTCTTAAATTTTTTTGATTTTTTGCTTAAATAAAATAATTAACTTTTGTTTAAATTTACCAGAGTGGAACAAGAATTTTTTTTTTTCTCTTTTTTTTTTTTTTGAAGATATTAATTTAAAAATTTTACGTAAAATATACATGACCCGACTTATGCGTTATGACAACACCCCAACATTTGAGATCTGTTTTCTAATGTGTCAGATCGTAGGATCAAGGACAAGAACAAAAACAAGATTGTTAAGTTATCTGATGGATGAATTATTGTTTTTATTCTAATTTTATGCAATAAAATCGTTTTATGCATGTGCGTGTATTTTTATTAATTGATATATATTTTTTGAAGTATCACGATTTTAAATGACCTCCTTGAAAAAAAAAAATTATTGAATTAATTAATAAATTAATTTTATAATGATGAATTTGTTTAAAAATTTTGCATTTTCATTATCTCATTAAAAAAATTAAGTTGTCAATCAACTATGATATGACAGCATTACATAATGAAAACATAAATCATTTGCATCTAATTTTTTAGTTTTACTTTTAAAATGCATGCAATGAAAACAATAATGAAAAAAAAAAAAATCGTTAACTTTTAATTTTATTGAAAGCATTCCAAATAAAAGGAAGTAAATTGTGTAAAAGCGACCATTAAAATCAATGAAATTGTATCCTTTTTCCAAACAAATATTAGGTTGGGGAAAAAGAAATCCATTATTTTTACCTGAACTTCAAGACTTTATTTACCATGGTTCGGATTGTCCGATTTAGGTCAAATATGCACCGTTTTGTTCTATAATTTGTTGCCATTTTGAAGGTAGCTTCATAATGCCTCTCTCATAGAAGTCTTGGTCTCTATTGGCGAAAAACTCTTGTAATCGATTTTCACAATCTTCTCTTGATGTCAATTTCTTATCACTAAGGAAGTTTTGCAATGCAAGAAAAACATGGTAATCGCTTGGTGCCAGGTCCGGACTATATGGTGGTTAGCGATTGACCAGAAACGGCCAGAATTGGCCAACAGGAGAGGTGTTGTGTTTCATCAGGACAACGCCAGGCCACACACGTCTAGAGTGACTCGCCAGAAACTCCAGCAGCTTGGTTGGGAAGTTTTGATGCATCCACCATATAGTCCGGACCTGGCACCAAGCGATTACCATGTTTTTCTTGCATTGCAAAACTTCCTTAGTGATAAGAAATTGACATCAAGAGAAGATTGTGAAAATCGATTACAAGAGTTTTTCGCCAATAGAGACCAAGACTTCTATGAGAGAGGCATTATGAAGCTACCTTCAAAATGGCAACAAATTATAGAACAAAACGGTGCATATTTGACCTAAATCGGACAATCCGAACCATGGTAAATAAAGTCTTGAAGTTCAGGTAAAAATAATGGATTTCTTTTTCCCCAACCTAATATTTACTTCTTTTTTTTTTTTCATTCTCCCCCATATTTTTCATTTCTATTTTGAATAATAGATATGTGTTCCTTTTAAAATATAATCAAACATTATTCATTATGCATATGTGTTTTACCTCATATTTCATATTTCATGTTTAAAATATGCAAATAATATTTTTTAAATTTTTTTTTTACCATAAAATAAAGTACATACAAACCATATAGCACTGAAGGGCGCTTAGAAATAGATTTTTTATGGAATCACTATAATAATGCAGGAAGAAAATAACGATAATCCCATAAAAAAAAAGTAAAAAAGAAGAAAATTCATATGAATTTTAAAGAAAAAAATATATACATTAACACACACCCATTATAATACCAACATTATGAAGTCAATGTATTAAATATAACATACGACGAAAAAAAAATTATTTTTTTTTCTTACAAAACAAAAGATAAAGTTTTTTTTTTTCGAAAGGAAAAAAAAATTTTCTTTAATATTATAATCAATAACTACTCAAAATAATTGATTTCAATTTTTTTTTCCAAATTTTTTTATTGGATTAAAAACAAATATAAAAAAA
Source organism: Bombylius discolor (assembly GCA_939192795.1). Classification (NCBI taxonomy): domain Eukaryota; kingdom Metazoa; phylum Arthropoda; class Insecta; order Diptera; family Bombyliidae; genus Bombylius; species Bombylius discolor. Next base: position 10,067,444 of record OW584241.1, on the reverse strand, counting down.
TGCAAAAAAAAAATAATAAAATCATTTAAAAGTCACATGAAAAATTTAAAAAATAAAAATCCATCATTTTCTTTTTTTTTTTTTTCACAAGACAAAATATTATATTCAAGTTGTGGCTTTATCATTTTTTAAGAGTTATTTTAGTAACTTGATAATGTAAAATTTAAAATTAAAAAAACAAAAATGTTAAAGAAAAATGTAATTTTGCAAAAGATTACGACAAGAATGTGTGTGTGTGACTTGAGTGGAAAAACAAAAAAACAAATATTGAATCACACATCGATTAGGAAATTTCAAGAAAAACTTACATTAACTTTATGGTATGGTCTTCATATCAATTTGACATTTTACAATTAAATTCAAGTTTTTTTTTTTTCTTTTTCTTTTTGATATTCGAATAAGTTTGAATAAATATGTATATTGAAAATATTTTCTTATTTTTCAGCAATACTATAAAATTTCAAATAGTTTGTAATTAAAACTTCAATCAAAATAAAAAAAAACACACAAACATGACGTTCACTTTCGCTGTCCACCTTTTAAGGGATTCATTGAATTTCTTACTACTATTTTTTTTTTTTTTATCTAATAGATAAACGTGTTGTATGTAATTTAACATTTTTAATGAATATTTTATAATTAAAATATAGAAAAATAATATAAATGACAGTAGTCAATTTTATGTTTATCGCTACTTTAATTTTTTTTTTTTAAATCATACATGAAAAGGAAGGCTAAATTTTAATCCATCTATGATTTGTCTATGCCATAATTAAATTTAAAGCATGGTATTAATCAGATATTAACATATACATATGTACATACATATATAATAAATTCATTGTAATTGTGGATAGATAGGTACATGTTGTTTTATAATAAAAGACTGATTGTTAAGGCCTTATAAAGCACTTATGAAAGGAAATTGAAAAAAATTAAACTCTGAAGCTGGCTGATGTGGTGTTGTTTATTGGAGTTTTTTTTTTTTTTTTTTTTTGTGCAATTCTCATTATTGTTGTCTGGTTATCATATGAAAAAGTATTAATTTATAGAAAAAATAAATATTTTTATAGTATCTTTCGTACTCTTTTCGTATGTGAATAATTTTTTATAAATGCTATAAGATTGAGGTTACAATATGTTATCAATGCTCAATTTTTTTTTAAATACTGCACTGCTGTAAAAAAAAAATAAATAAACAGAATCTGTTGTTTCAAATCAAAAATTTTCATCTTCATATCAATTACTGGGTACACTTTGAAATTGACCATCGTTTATAATCGAACTATGATTTTCCCAAAAATAAAAACTTTTAATTTTTCATTTTTTTTTTTTTAAATATTTAACAAGGTCGACTTAAACGAACCATCTGTAAAACATTCAACATTTTGGAAAATTATTCTGCATATAAGACTTCTTTTTAACCCTCTTCCTATAGCTAGTCATCTTAGTGGAAAGTCATAGATGACATTTTTACCTCAGATATCTCTAATTATTTGGAGCATCCGAATTTTTTTATTTCTATTTTGAAGCTTGATTTATCATTCACCGCAATACATGTAAAGAGGTATTTTTATGAACATAAACAAACAAATAAAAAAAAAAATAATTTATACAATAAAATTAAACTAATATTTTATTTAAAAATATGACCTAATGTATTCAAATAAAATAAAAATGTAAAAAATTACCTGTGTAAGGTAAACCAGTTTCTGTGTACATATTGAAGTTTATACTTTATCATTATTTTAATAACGAAGTATCTATAATAACAGTATGAATTGGAAGTAGATTAAAAGCTTTAATGAAAAAGATACGAATTCGTAATCAATTATATCATCTTTCTATTATATTGAATTATGTTCACCTTTTGTTTATTAGAAATGAAAATATTTAAAAATAAACACCTACATTTGACCTTGACTTTAAAATATCTAAAGAAAAAAATATATTTCACCTGTATAAAAATAATAATAATAATAGAAGTGTTAATTAAGATGAATTTTACCGGTTTCATTAGAAATTATTACGCTTAGTCATAATTGTTTTCAATATTATGAAAAACAAAAACACTTTAGATATTTTGGTTATCAAAATAATTGTAAAATCAACGACAAAAATGACTAAAATATCTTATCAATTGGAATAAAAGTATAATTGCCAAATGTACGTTGTTTATTTTTTTTTCAAAATTGTGATTGTTTTTTCAATAAAGTTCTACATGATTCTACCTTACATTCTCGTACGTGTAATTTATCTAAATTATTTATCATATTATCACATTTAGAATTTACAATTAACATCTACATATACATAGATGCAATCTGATGTTCTCATCAAATTTATTTGTAAATGTTAAACATAACGTACATTTTTATTTATCTTTATTATGAAGTGGGTCCCATATTTCTATAATTTTTTTTTTAATTTTTAAAAAAGATCGTTCAGTTTTATCTAGTTTGTTGTTATCTGATTACATCATCGAATATGAAACTTTTAAATAAAAGTTTAACACGCAAATCCAACCTTACTTTTTCCTGCATTAAATTTAAAATTTTATTTAAAAATACGTTTAAATCATGTGTAATAATAAAAAAAGAAAGAAAAAAAATTAATAATGATATAAATTAACAAAAATATTTTTATACAGGGTGTCTTCATAATGTTAACTAAGTTTTATGAAAACTTATCGAGAGCATGGTCTGGTTCTCGGTCATTTAGTCGCTTAGTTATAGGAAGTTTCATAGATCTAGTAGTTGAACTGTTCAGAATTAAAACAAAACATATCGTAAAGCAATAGTTTCACACGAATCACACACAATCACCCTGTATTTATTATTTTTATAGTATATAAAAGTTATTAATATGTTCTTTCGTATCATCTATATAATACAATCTCATTCTAGTTTTGCATTTTAAATTAACAAAATTTATATTTGTATCTGGTTATTTCTCATATATACATAGTTACTACTTAATTGACACACAGATGGTTGATATTCTTCATTATTTATGCCTGTGACAACATTAAATGACATCATTTTGGTCATTTATACTCATGTATTATGATTTTATTTTCTATTTATTTATTTTTTTATTTTTTTATTTTTTTTTTTCAAAATAAACTCATAAACTCAATACATACTTTAAATTGCCATAAGTTGCCATCAAGTTTCAACATTTTTTTTTTTATTTTCTGTGATAAGAAAATTTTTTTAAAAAATATTGAAATTTATTTATTTTAAGTAATTTTGCAATTGTGATAAGATTTTCTTTTGAAAGATTATAATAGTTTATTATTATTTCAAGACTAACCCATAAAAAAAAAATATTTGAACAATATTTTTCTTGAAACCATAAAATTTAATTCACACAAAAGATATTCTTTTATGTCTTTTTTTCTTGTTCATTTAATTATAAGCTAGATCTTATATTTGTTGGTATACAAGATTTTTAAAAGATTTTTAATTATATGCTTATTTATTTAAAAATTTTCAAATTTACACATTCTATGCGAAAATATATGTTTTTGTTTTTTTTTTTCTCGAATTTTATCTTTTATTCATAATACATATTTTTAATTGTATACTATTGAGTGTGTGTGTGTGTGTGTATAGATATATACCTAATTAAAGGGAAAAGTACAAGAGTTCAATGACCTTTTTTTTTTCAAAATAATATGATAAATACCTTTCTCATGTTATACAACAAAATATATATGTAAATACATATTTTGCCTGTTTTCCGACAAATGAGCTCAAACATAATTTATGCAGCTCTTTTCTATAATTATAATAAAAGACTTTGAAAATTATGCAACTTTAATTTAAATTCTATGTTTGATGTCATGCAACAAAAATCAATGATACAAAGATACAATTCACTCTTTCTCTGTCTCTCACCCCTAATATATATAATTTAGAAAATAAAAAAAAAATAGATTCATATATGAGTATGTTATAGATGTATGTGCTGTAAATAAACATGACAGTTAGTTGGACACCTAATGATGTTTTATTAATATATAAAACACTAAAGTGCATTATGTTTTTTTATATATATATGTATATATATTTTTTTTTAATTTTTTTTTAGAATATATGCAGTCAAAGTGATTATAAACAGCCACGTGCCCATGTCTAGAAACTTAAGAATAATTCCAAAACACTATAATTTATTATTATAATATGTCTGATGATGAGCTCTATACATGCATTCATATGAATGTTATATTAATACACTATCTGCCCTACAACAGTTCATTTTCTATAGGTACTCCTTAAAATAGTACATGAATGTGTATATATTTTAGTTTTCCGCTTCAAGAACCAAACTTGGAAACCCAACGATGACGATGTTTTTTTATTATTTTCACTTGTTATTATTGTTGTTGTTTTTTTTTTTTTTTTTTTTTTTTTTTAGAAGTTCAGTCAGTGCATATAATTATTTTCAAAAATATCACCCGGAAATTTGTATTATGCTATCTAATTAATAAATTATGCATAAATAAAATTTGTTTAAAAAAAATTAAAAAATAAAAAGTGTATTGTTATTTTAATCACTGAACATTTTCAAATCCTTTCTTTGATTATGTTTTAAAATTATATTAATTGAGTTTGCATAAGTGGATTTACAAACAAAATTTTTTAAATACGTAATTGTAAAACATAATTTTTTCAAATATACATATTATACATACCTGCGCCATTTTGATGCTGTTCCTCATGATTTTGATCCTGATATGATGCTGAATTATCAAGTTTTCCAGCATCTGTAGAGCTTTCTAGTACATCCGCCATTTTTATTGTTATTTTTTATATTTCAATTTTAAGGATATCTCTGTCAAAGATAATCCTTTGAAAAATGTGTATGTATAATAAAATTAATTGCACGTCACTTATGTCACTGAACTTTTATTTCTTAATTTTATTTTTTCCTAGTCTTTTTCAATTGATTATTTCTCTTCTAAAAAACCAATTTATCTTTAAAATTTTTAACACTAAAACACTATCGTAAGATAATTGTAAAATCCTTTTAGAAAACAAAAAAAAAAACCGGTGAATTATATTTCTACCCAAAATATGTCAGTCAAATTAAAGAAGAAGAAAAAAAATCTTTCAACTACCAACTAAAAAAAAAAAAAATAATCTAAAAACTAACAAGAAGAAACCAAAATTAAGAATATTATTCAATTTTCTAAAATTAAACTGACAATTTTGTGACACTAAACAAGTTTTTGTTTTTGTATTCTATTCACTCGTTTTAATGATGATATTACGAAGAGAGAAAAAAAAAACCAAAAAGCCGAAATAATACAACGAAAATTTATTGTTTAATAACAAATTACTTAATAGAAGAAAAAAAAAGTAATAAAAAAAAGAAAAAACACCGAAGAAATATTAAATAAAATAAAACGTCTTCTAGAACAGACGTTTATTTATTAAAATTTTTATACTGTACAGCACTTTTTCTAGATAATTAAATTGCAAAAAAAAAAAAGGAAGAGAGTAAAAAAAAAAATTAAATTACGTAGCTAGGTATGTATATATATATTGAAAAAAAAAATTACAAAATGCACTTTATTGGCTGCAGTTAAAAGTCTTCACAATATCTTCTACTTTTATTTTCAGTATCCAATTTATCGATAATTGAATGTCTGGTGTTTTAATATTTTCGTATAATACAACTCTTTTCTATCACAATTTTTTATTTAATAAAAAGTTTAGAAGAAAAAAAATTAATTACCAATTAATATTTTACGATTGTGATAACCTATCTCTCTACTTCTAAGATATAATTTTATCATTTACAGCTTTCGAATTGATGATAAAAAATCTCTTGCCCTCTTGTACAATGTGAAAAAAAATAAAGATAAAGAAAAACTTAATGCGATTAATCGATAGAGCTTTTTATTTCGCTGAATAAGTTTAGTACATTTTTATTTTATTTTTTTTTTGAAATAAATTTTCTTTTAAATATGAAAAAAAAAAAACGAACCACGACCAAGTAGGTGGTTTTTAAATTTCTTCGAAGCTTTCACGATGAAAATTTTTACAATTAAAATTTGTCTATGAGAAAATTTCTCGGATGTGAAAAATATGCTATCTTTTGAAAAATTTTTGAAATAGGAAAAAAGTTTTTAAATAACGACTTTTGAAATTTGAAAAAGAGAAAAAACTAATTTTTTATTTTTGTATAATTTTCGCAGATACAAAATAATACTTTATTAGTAGAAAATAATCTTGTTTATATTTCAATCCTTTTGCTTCCGTTTGAATAATGTGCAGTAAAGATGTAATTTTGATGCTATAATAAAATGAAAACAAAAACATACATTGATACTGATGAGAATATCCTTGAAATTGTTGATTTTACAAAAACAATTTATTTCCTCAAACAATATGTGAATTTGTATGATTATTTTTTAATTTATCCTTTGAAACAACTTTCTTGAAGGGTTCCAGAGTATGCTATAGATTATATGGGTTCCTTTTTATTGCTTTTAGAAAACTTCAAAATTATTTTATGTCTCTAATTTTGATCAAAAATATAAAAGTTAGAAGTATATTTCCCAATTCAATATAAGTTGAAATAGTTTCTTCAAGGACATCTAAATTAAAATTTATATGAAGAATTTTTTACATGTATGCTCTGATTTTTTTTTTTTTTTTTTTTGAAACTCCAACGTATCTGGTAAAATATTATGTTTCTTCTTTTATAAAATGACTCAAATATTATCTTTTTTGAATTAACCCACTCTAAATATGAATACAGGTGATTTTCAAGAACATACATAAATTTCAAATTTCTTTTCCTTTTTTTTATATAGAAAATATTTTCAGCTTCTCAGCAACAACAAATTTCTCATCCTTTTCAAATACGTACGTGTTTGTTTTGTTTTTTTTTTTTTTTTCAGTGTTTTTTTTCGACGTTTTTTATTTTCATTTTATTTCTTTCTTATAAATTTTATTCTAAACAATAAAATCATTATAAATTATTACAATAAATAAAATATACAATTAAAAATTGAAAATAATATATTTTCGAACGGATTTTATTTAATATATATATATATATTTTTAAATTTATGCTCATGACTTTATTTTTATTTTTTTTTACTTTGCTTAAAATTTAATGCTTTTACTTGTTTCATTTTTTTTTTTTTATTTATATTTGTTTCATTTATTATTTGATGATGTGTTATAGATTTGTGTACGAAAAAAAAACAGGGGTTTAAAAAAAAAAAAAATCGAAAATACATTTTTTTTCCGAAATATAAAAGATGGAATAAGCACATACGTAAAATCTTTCCTCAAAATGGCCTTTTTTTTGAATATTAATTTTTCTTCTAAAAAATGTTCTTATATTTTTCTTGTTTTTTTTTTTTTTTGTAAATTTATTTCTTTTTTTATCATTGAAGTTGTATTTTATGTACAAAATCTTATTAATTACATTGGTGCGCTTTGATATTTAAATTTTATATATTTTTTTTTTCGTTTAAATTAATTAATTTAAAAAAAAAAGATAAAGAAAAAATACTAAAAATTAAAATAAGAACAAAAACAAAATTTTCAATTAAAACAATTAAAAAATATATAATCCGGTATAGATGGATGAAGAAGTATGTTAAGGAAATGTTGTTGATGTTTTATGCGTTTTTTTTTTTTTTTTGTTTTTTAATTAAAAATTTTAAATTAATTTATTCTTCAATTTCTCTGTTGCACATTTTTGCAAGGAACGCTGAAATATTTTAAGAAAAAAACAAATATATATATTAGAAATATTTTCTTGAAATAAATAAATATAAAAGCAAGTATGAGTGCTGGGAAACTAAGGTGGTAACAAATAAGCGTAGGTGTGAGTGTGCATAAATGGAGTTATAGCAAAAATGTATAAGCAAAATTATTTGGTTTTGCAAATTTCATTGGAAAATTATTGTAAAGAAAGCGTTATAATCATTAATTTAATATGCGCTAATGGAAAAATTTAATCCTTCTGCTGATTTTGTAAAAAGCTTTGAACATTAAAGCGTATTTTCTTTATTCTTATTTCTTTTACTTACGATACGCTTAATTCCATTTAATTGGTGATGTCATCATTGTTTTAAGGAACGCTACATTTTTGAAATTACATACAAATTGTGGTGTGCAATTTTTAACATAATTTGTGCATTTTGGTGAACATCAAGACAACACAATACAATTGGTGGTGCATAGGAATTTTGTGTAAAATTTGAATAACATACATAATTTTGATGTACATGAAAAAAATATAGTGCAAAAAAAAAATTTATATTTTTTAAAAAATAATTTCAACAAGTATTTTAACTAAAAATTTAATGTTTCATATACAAAATACGCCATTAAAATGAGATTTTTTAGATTTCAAAAAAATTCTCATACGTATTTATGCTTGTAATGAATTCGTAAAGTGTTTGTAATGTGATTTCTTATGTTTGTGAATTTTATAAATTTAATAAAAATTCATTCTCAAACCCAATTTTTCAAAAAGATACTTTGGAATGAATTTTTATCAAAATATTTTAAATTTATTGAACAAAAGAAAAAATATATACTCACGAGCATATTGAATATATCCTTCATCATCTTCTGCACCCATACAATCTTTGAAGAGTTCGTCAACTTGATCGTCTTCCATTTGTTCACCTATAAGAAGAAAATTTTTATGATGAGATTTGAAATTTTAAAAAATAATCAACAATGTTTTTTTATATTTTTACCAAGTGCAAGGAGTGCATGATGCAATTCAGCCAAGAGCATTGTACCGTTCTCAGCTTTGTCGTACAGTTTTAAACATTCAATGAAATCTTCATAACAACCTTGTTCCTTTTCTTTTTTAACTTGTGCATAAATTGGAACAAATTCTTCTAATGTGATTTTTTTCTCGCCCCGTTTTTTTGCGCCACCCAATTTTTCAATGAGTGCAAGTGTTGGGTTGAGATTTACAGCACGAAGGGCATCCCCAAGATCGAAAGCATCAATACCTTCATTTGGTGTTCCCATAATATCGAATACGAATTCGATATCTTGAAAAAAATAAGAAATGTAAAATTATTACATTCTGAATTTTTTTTTTTTTAATATTTAAAATACTTTTTTATTTCTATAGAATTTCCATTATTCTTCAAAAAAAAAAAAAAGTGCAAAGTAATAAAATAAAACATGAATTTTTTTTTTGTAAACTAATAAAATTTGTGCCAAAAATTCCACCCGTTCTTACGTGAATCATAGTGTCTAAATATAGACTATGCCAATTGTTTTTCTCTTATTTTTATTATTTTAAAATACTTGAAATATGTTTAAATTGTATATTATTTTAATTTGAGTTTATCTAAAAATAAATTTTATTTTCATTTTATTAGATTTTACGCAAATTCCTACGATTGCATAATCACAATCACAATTATAACCGGAAGTACATATTCATAATTAAGATTTGTTTTTCAACTGTGGTTCTATTTAAATATTTAGAAGAAAAAAAAAATCATGGACCTTTGGTAAACAATTAATTAAATCAATGACGTCATCTTAAATTTGTTAATATATTCGATTAATTACATCAATATCTTTACTTTGATTGTGTAAGTTATTCTGCATTTATGTATACATCATTTTCTCTCTTTACAAGTTTGGACATTTTTTTTTTTCTTTTTTTTTTTAAATTAAAACCAAATGAGAAAATTGTTTAAAAAAGAAAGTCTAAATATTTTAATTGAATGAAATTCTTTTTTTTTTTATTTTTTCTTTCATTTTTTTTTCGTTATTGCATTTTATTTTAAAACGCAGTGATGTTCAGAGATAAATATTAATTTTGAAAAAGAAATGAAATAAAAAAAAACTAAATTTACAATTTTCTCTAAAAAAAAAAACAAACAAAATTCCATTAGAAAATTTAATAAAATTTTCAAAATCAATTTTTTTTTTATAATAATTTTTTTCCAACGAAATCTGACACCTCGATCTTTACAAGGCAATTTTGTATCCCGAATTAGATCTTAAATTTCGATGATCTTGTTCCAACCATAAAAGACTTCACATATATATGAACGCAATAAAATACAAACAAGAAAATTAAAATCTATAAATAGAACATTTTTTTTTTTACATATATTTTATACGTCATTTATAGATATATTTTTTTTTTAACTTCTCTCTGTTTTAAATTTTATATGTAGAACAATTTCTAGATAGAATCAAGGCACAATTTTTATGTATATATATATTTTTTTTTCTTTCTAGAAATTATACACGAAGAAAATTATATTTTCTTTTCTATATTACATAATATATGTAATAATTTTATTTTTAAATCACTTTTCACACTTTTATTTGCCATTTTATTAAAATTGAAAATTTTTAATACACGTTTAAGGCACTTTCTTTTTTTTTACATTTTTATCATTATTATTATTTTTTTTTTCTTTCATTAATTAAATTTTCAAATTAGAATATTCCTTTCAATTTTTCAATTCATTTAGGAAGAAAAATAAACGGATTTATTGAAAAATTTATTAATCCAAAATAAATTAACTTTATGCTTGTGAAATTTCAAATTTCAAACTTACTTTCAACTTCACGTCTTGGGACATCGGCCTGAAAAAAAATAAAAAAAAATTACACATTTTCTAATTAATATTTAATTTTTTAAAAATATTGCGTATTCTTTTATCAAAAAATTATTATTTAAAAATTAATTTCTTTTTAAAATTTAATTGAATTTAATTTAATTCCCAATTAAAAATTATTTCATTTTTAAAAAAAAAAAAAAGCTCCTCACCATTTTGTGGATGAATTTAACTATATGTAACTAAAAGATACCCTCGAACTCGACTGATCACAAATCAGAAGCTGTACAAACAAAACTGTGAAAATTGTTGAAAAATTTTAATTGCGAAAAAATTGTATCCTCAAGTAAAATGTTATTTTAGAAAAACAAAAAAAAAAAAAAACAAAAAAACAAAGCACGAAATTTTTTTTAATTTCTTTTTCATTATTATTCGTTAAGATTCGGTTGAAATTTTCGGAAAATATTTTCAAATGAAAATCATTTATATTTCTATTTTTATTTTGTACACATATAATTTTCTTGAAACAGAAAAAAAAAAAACATAAAATATTTTCAAGAACGTTATATTCTATTATAATATATAGTATATATATATAAAAAAAATTTTTACATTATAGAATATTACCATACGGTATAATCATCAACTTATGGTTTATTTGTGGTTATCCTCCCACAATATAACGTGCTTGTTATTCAATATAAATTTAAGAGACGAAATGGGAAATTTTACACGAGATACATACATAACAAATACACATAAAAAATAAATTTGATTAAAAAAAAAAATCTGGAAGACTTTTAAATGTATTTTTTGTGTTTAAAAAATAATGCCTGTGATCTATTTTTAAAATTTTAAATGACATAGATACGAATGTATATTTGTATCGGCATAAAGATATGTCTATAAATTTTTTCTCCTTCAATTTTCAATTAGTAAAAGGTGAAAGAAAAAAAAATGAAACTATTGTTAATATGAGATAATATAACAATGCATCAGGTATACAATTTTTGCACGATTTGAATCTCATTAATTACTTTTTTTGTTTTGCTTTATCTCATTTTAGAATATTACACATTTTGTATAATTATACGTCAAGGAAATATGTATATACATACTCAACGAGAATCTATTTATAAATTAAAGCGTAGATATTATGCATTCATTCACTTTTTCACAGAATATTAGTATATAATGTTGTACAATATATTATAAAAATTTTTAGATATTCTTACGGGTTTTTTTTTTTTTAAATCAACTTACATGAGCAAACAAACACAGAAGTACTGAAAAGAAAAGAAAATAAAAAACTTTAAAATTTTCTAAAAGAGATTTTTGTTATCGCTTTCACTTGATTGCTCATCTTTAAAAAATTATTTGGCAAGCATTCATAAATTATAATCTAATATAAAAATCGTCTAGTATATTTACACTTACACCCCATGATTTTCATTTTGTATGCCAAATAAAGGTAATTATTGCTCAATGTAATTTAAATAAACAAATTTTGCAATATTGCAAAAAGTATACATATGTCATATACTATATATGGTATGTACATTATTGTTTACAATTTCTCGATCAATCCAATTTTAAATTCTGGTGGTCAACGTTTTCTTCTAAACACTATAGTTTATAGTACGTCTTAAAGTTTATTTTTATCGTTTTAAAAAAAAAATGTTAAAAGAAATCCCATTTCTATCCAAAATGAATTTTCTAGATATATATGTATATATATGTATATATGTATATTCATCGTTAAATACAAAAATCCTTTTTCAACAGGTATTTATAATGAATGATTCTAAAGAAAATACATTTATCATCCTTCATTCATTCACAACAGACTTAAGAAAAAATATTCCAATAACACATTTTTGTAATCCATTTTCAACGGTTATGGTCCATTCATAAATCCGGTAAGTATATTATTTATCAACAGGTGATTACGAGATAAATATTTTCACTTTCATGCGATTAAAACAAAAGGACAAAAAATAAAAACAAACAAAACCTTTTTCCTATTTTTATTGTTTTTTTCTTCTCTTTACCGGAATTTTTCATAATTCAATTTGCGCTTGTCAAACATGTGCTCATTTGTTTGTAAACATTTTTATCAAGCACATTTTTGTTTTATTAAAGCCGTATTTCTAAAATAAGGCGCAATCTCATATTTCCATGTGCTTTTATGTAACAACAAAATTTACAAAAATTCAAACTACATTTGCAAAATATGTGTCATTACACTTTATTGATATTATACACCCTCAACTATTAACAGCTGATTATATACCCTTCTTAACTCTTCTTAGCCCTTTATCTTGAAATTATTATCATTTCAATACCAAACCTTCATTTATCCTTAAAAATGTACTCCAGTTGTCGCCATTATTTCGTATCATACAAAAGTCATGGTATAGCATTCACCAGTATATTTGCGTGTCAAACTACATTCATTTTTATTTTTTTTTTTTTATTTTTGAATATATATTAAAAAAAAAAAAAGAAACAGTTTTGTAAACAAATTAACTAACAATTCGAAAGGTAAATAATTAAATGGTCATTTAGCTATGAAAATGTATATTCATCGGTAGCTAAAGTGTGATATTCGTGCTAATAATTTATTATTAAAAAAAAAAAAATGTATCAAATGAACAAAGGAAAATTCTAAATAGAAATTAGGGCGTGCCATTTACATATCATTTGTTGCTCTTTTCATAATTAAATATTGAAACAAATCATTAAATTATTAATAATTGATTCATAACAATTAAAAATTTAGATTTTTCTATGAAGTATTTTCGAAATAAATTCAATAAAAAAATTTTTTTTCAAGATACATGATTATATAACGAAAAAATCCTGATCCAAGATGGAGGATGTACAAAAATTTTCTTTACATCTGAATTGTGGAGTCTGCGTTTAAAGGGACATCTTGAATGATGAAAAAAATTATAATCATTGTATATTTTTTTTTTTTTAAAGACGTAAAATTACAAATAATGAACTTTTCAAAATGAAACAATATAAATAATTAGTAATCGCCGGAATTCAATCTCAAATGATTTATTTCATTTCAGAAATGTAAGAAAATTTCGTAGAAACTAAAAAAAAAAAAAAACTTTACAAGGAAAATATTTTTAAAAAAAAATGGGAACGTTAAATATTGACACATTTGATGGTGGAGATCCTCTTGATGATGGCTTACAAGATCTTGGGCTTCCAATTTCAGTTCAAACATTTTTATGGAGACAAATAGCACCATTTATACGTCCAAAATTAGGAAAATTACATGAAGCTACTTGTATGGTGAGCTTATATTAAATTTTTATTTTTTTTTTTTATTTATTTTACTTTTTTCCTTTTATTTTTAAATTAAAAAAAAAAAAATTATGAAACGCTTTAAACGTTCTTATGCAAGAGAATATTGTTTTAATATGAAGTTACTTTTATTGTAAAAATAATATGAATGGCTAAGGTATTTTTTTTAAAAATATTAATTATGCATAAATAACGCAATACATTAAAATATAAACAAGCTGTATATATAAAATTTGCCTTTTTGTTGTATTACAATTATTTAAAGCAATACTGAATTTAGTTTTTTTTTGTTTTTTTTACAAAATTTTAAAATGAACAAAATTGATGCTTTTCATTAACGCCGTGTGCCAAATTAAACTTTCAAAAACAAATTATTGCGATAAAAATGTACTACAACAAGGACAATCTGATAATTTTTGGGAATGTATAAATCAATAAAAAATTGACTCCAAATCTATATTTTCTAGTCTGAATTGGCACATGAAATTCATATAAATTTAAATAAATTTTCACAATGTTTCTTGAAAGTTGCTAAAATGAAAAAAAAAAAAATAGCCTAATTTTTTGTAAAACATATACAAAGTAAAAAAAATTGACTTCAAGTTCAAACTACTACAATGTAGAAGTTTTTTTTATTAATCACTTAAGAACATATTTATTGCACTAATTTAATTTATTTTAAATCTACATATATTTATCAATTGGAGAACAATATATTTTTTTTAAATTTAGCACGTTTTTTTATCATACGATAAACTGATCACGATTTTCAATAAATAAATAAAAATTTGTTTGTCAATGTTTTAATAATTAAAAAAAAAAAAATATTAAAAAGAAAAATAAATAAAACAATATAAATAAATGACATTTAAAAACAATTTTGTTAATATTTATTCTACTTGTCCAGAATTTTATTTACACTGATGGAAGGACACTTTTATTAGTATCTTTTTTTTTTTTTCATGCAAAAAATTTACTTTCCATAATTTTTTAATCGCTTTTTGTTTTTTAAGTGCAATTACTAAAACAAATTATTTCAATACAACATTACATGTTCAGTTTATTTATTATTTCGCTGTGAATAATTCGACAGAAAAACAGAATTTATTTGCTGAAATATGACAATATCTATATATGTACATGTATATATTTTTTTCAATTGTTCATTAATTATTTTTTCTAAATTACCTAATTGAAAATTCTATTAAACACGTTAAATGCCACCATATTAGCTTAAAATTCATGTTAATTATGGACAAAAAAGCTTTATAAAATCATTCAGAATTTTTTTTTTTTTTATATGTATATTTTAGATTATATTGATATCACATATTATGACAATTAACGTGTTAAATTTTATTAATTTTCTTCAATTTAATTAATTGAACATTCTTACACATCATATGAAGCCATTACATTCTAAAATTTATTGCAATTAATTTTATTTTAATTTTTTTTTTTCTGTACAAAATACATACAAATAATACTTGTAAAAATAAAATGCTAAATAAAAAAATAAAAATTCTAAAAAATCAACTAATAAAATATGTAATTGTAACTATATATACTATATATATATATATATATTTATAAATGTGATTATATTTGTATATTTGTCTTTTGCTTACACACACTCATGTAAAAAATAATTATTTTATCAAAATGCGTCAACCAAAAATGATACAATAAAATAGTTTTGCCAACATGCACCAGGACATCATGTAAGTTGATAATATGTTGTTGTTTTTTTTTTTTTTTAAATTTTTAATTATGTTTTTCCTTTTTTAATTTTGTTTTTGTTTTTTTTTTACCGTAATATTGTAAATACATAAAACAAATTGTAAATAGATGCATCATAGATATTATTTTTTTTTTCTCACTTTTTTTTTCTTTGTTAATTTAAAAAAAAAAAAAAACTACGAATAATTAATTTTTTTTTTGTGTTAACATATTTCAAATTTGTCTGAATTTTCAAATTAACAGGAACTGAAAGAAGCGTGTAAGGTAATTTATTAACTTTTTCTGTTCGATTAATTTTTGTCTATTTTTTTTTTTTAAATTAAAATCACATTGTCTTTTTTTTTTTAATTTTTAGTCCTTCGAAAAGGTACTAGTACAAAATATCCTTTTTGGATTATCACCTTCTCTTACAAAAGGATTACAAGCTATACCAAGATGGAGATTATTACAAGCTGCATTACCCCATGTTATGCATTGTGCTGCTGCACTATTACATACAAGGTTCAACTAAGTTTTTACATTATTTTTTCATCTTTTTTTTTTATTATTATCATTATTTTTTTTTTCTTAAATTCAGAGTTAAAGACATGCAAATGTTAGGTGCAACAGAGACGAAACTTCTTTATACAATGCAATGGATTTTATTATATGCATCTGAAGAATGTGCTGATGCAGAAGCTGAAGAAAATCCTTTAGGAAATGATCTTAGTAAAATGAATCAGTATTTATTTTCTGTGCCAACTGTAACGGTAATAATTAAAAAATTTATTCAATGAAAAAAAAAATTGATAATATCACTTTTATTTTAGCTTTTTGTCTACCTTTTTGCACCGATTATTCATCATTTAAAAGAATCAGATTTTCAAAATTTTCGATTAGAAAATGGAATCAAATTATGGCAAGGTATGTGGGAATATAAAGCACCTGGTGCATCTTGTTTTGTTGCACCAGTTAAACCAAAAGCTAGAAATCTTTTATGTACACCAAGTCCAAGAGGATCATCTGAAGTATTTCCTGGAAGTAAGAAATTGAATATAAGATCAAAAATTTTTATTTTTTAATACAATATAAAATTATTTAATAGGAAAATCTTCAGGACCAGATGCTATGTCTCCAAATGCAGAATCTCCACAGAGTATGTCTCTTTCAGAAACACCGAAACATGATGAAGACGTAAGAAAAAATGAAATTAATTAAAGTACGATTTTTATGTAATAATAAAAAATGGTTTTTCCAAAATTTTCTAATAAAGGGTTCGTGGGTTTCATCACCAAAGGATTTTGTATTTCCTGAAACTATACCAGAGGAAGCATCAAGTGTAGAAGAGGAAAGAGTTGTAATTTTTCGTTTACCAGCAGGTCCTTATTTGATGGATCCATCATTTTATACTGCTGATGCAAGTTTACTTCAACAATCACAAAGTAGAAGAGGTAGTAAACAATCTGTTCATTCACGTGAAAAAATTGATAAACATGCAACTCGATTCGATTTTGATCATGAAAAAATCCATGAGAGAGAAACAAGGCAACAACAACAGGCTGGAGCACCAAAAACAAGCTCATCAACAGAAAAGGATTCTTCAGAAATTGCTGGTGTGAAGAGTCCCTCATTGACTAAATATGATGTTGGAGCAGCAACTTTCTTAGATGTTGCTGTACTGAGATGCCTTTTCATTTCACATTGGCAAGAGGAAGGAGTTTATTGGAGTTTACATTATTTATACAATCGGTATATAAAAATATAAATTAATTGAAATTTTTGTGACATTTTTTTTCCCAAATTTATTTTTTAAGTCTTCGTGAAATTGGTGAAGAAGCTGCCATTCCTCAATCACAACCAAGGAAACGATCTAATTCATTACCAATTCCACAAATTGAAATCTCTCTGTATCAAGGACCAGGCAGCAATAGTCGTGACAGTCCGAGTGGTAGTACAACAGCAAAAGATTTCATTGAAGTTCCAGAACCATCAATTTCAACTATTTTTACTGGTATGTTCAAAAATTGAAATTTTTAAAAAAATTTCAATGAATTTCTTATATAAAAAAAAAAAAACATTTTAATGAAATAAGAATCACCATTTCATCCACTTGGTGGAAGATCAGATGATGTTACTTCAACATCTGAACGAAGAGGCAGTGAAAGGAAAAAACGTGTTAAAATGGCTGATTTAAGGGCATTTGTTGAAACAAAAATGTTTTCAAAATCAGATAGAACTTTGGAAAAAGTCGGTTTAGAAACAGGAACAAATGGAAAAACACCAACACTACAGCATGCTGTAAGAATATCAACATTTAATTTTCCTTAAGAATTATTTTTAATACAATAAATTTTGTTCACTAATAGGATTATCACAGAAGTTTAGATACTGGTGAAAAACATTTATCACGTTCTGCTTCAATGATATCTCGTGAACCACCAAGTAATTTAACAAAAGGAAAAAGTATGCCAAGTTTAAGGTAAATATCATAAATTCAAGATTTATATTTTTCATAGCACATTACATTTTCTATACTTCAATATAACAATTTTATTCTACATGAAATTCATTAAAAAACATACACATATACAAACTCATTAATATTCAAACAAAACAATTTTCTAAACAATTTTTTTCACTTCAACATTTCTTGATAAAATAAAAAAAAAAATCAAACTTTCCTTCTTTAACCAGCTGTCTTTTAGATAGCGGGTAAGTTCTTGCGCTATCCATCAAATTCTTCATCACTTTAATTTCTAAATTATATTTGATTCTTATAAAATGTTTTAAAAATCTCACACATTTGCTTTGTCACCGTAGTATTCCAGTTTTAAATTTTTGCTTAGTTTTTTTTTATTTTTATGAAATTTATAGAAAGCATCTTTATTTTAAAATTAATTTTACTTTTTCATACATTTAAACGCATTCATTATGTCACTGATTCTTTGCACGATGCACCTTTTCATCTAATTTATGGCATTCGTCAAAAACGATTAAGATATTACAGGTATACTGAACCACCAAAAGTTATAAGAACATCACAATCAACTGGTCCAAGGACATCTTTTTTTACTAGAAATCCAATAATAACTGTTACAGAACATACACCAACACCATCTCCAGATTATTTGAAACGACAAGTATGTATACAAAGATCAATTTTAATGAAATAACAATTATAAAAATTTATTTATTGGCTTTTTTTTTTTTAATTTCATTAAAAGGGTTCGATAGATTCTCAATTAGATGTTCTCAGTAATGGTGGTAGTCTTGGAGGAGGTGGTGGAGGATTTAGAAGTCATATGCTTCGATCACATACTGATTCTCATATTGATTATAGCGGTGCTGATGAATCTGAAGCACCAGGATCATCATTTTATATAACTAGAGATGGTGGAATTGATTATGAAATGGTCCTTTTAGCAGTTTTTACTGTTTTCAAAAGGGATTCAAATTTTTGTTCATTACGTGTTTTAGAAACTGGTTTAAATATATGTGAATTATTACTTGATTTAGGTGTATTGAAATTAGGTGAACATGCACATGAAATTTCAATGGGAATTATTAGAAGAGCATTATTGCATCTTGGTTGTCCTCATGGATGCAATGACGGTAAGATAAATTAAACGAATTTATTGATTACTTTACCGATAATATATGTATTTTTTTTTTAGGAATCAGAGGCCCTCCCGCTGAATTTCTTAGAGTTCAATGCCAAAAAATTCTTTCTCGAATGTTACGCCAAGTATCATCTCAAACGAAATCTTATCTTCGTAATATGATTAAAACGACACACCTCCAGGAAATTGTTGAATTTTTTCACGCTTTTGTTGGATTTTGCGTTGATCCAAGTTCTTTATTGTCACCATTAAGTGAGTATTTATACATTTCTTTAATAACATGTTTTTTATCGTTTGAAAAAAAAAACACCTTGAATTTGTTAATGTTGAATATGCATGAAAAAAAAATCCTCCTTTTTTTTTTTGCTTTTACAAGGCAAATACATCTTTCATATTCGTAATTATATATAAACGCCAATAATATTAATTTTTTTCACAATTTAATCAAAATTTTTATAGTTTTATAGATTCGAAGTAGATTTCAGTGATTCATTATTTTGAACAAAACAAAAATTATCTAGAACTCACCAGCTTGAAAGTAGTAGTTGCTTGCATGCTATTTTTTTTTCATTCCTAATATATTGAATTTAGCCCATAAACGATCGACCGGACTTAAAATTCTTACTCCCGAATTTGGCGGTATATCATCAGGCGGTCAAGGTGGATATGCAACAAATTTTAGTGGTGGTCTTAGTGGCGGTGCCGAAAGCCAAGTGATAACAGCAGTTTTTAAGCAATTAGTTAGCCGTTTTGTTGAATCTTCTAAGGAATTGAGAACACAAGAAAATATGTCCTTATATTGTGACATAAGACAACTAATTACATATGTTAAAGGAGCTCATGGTGGTCCATTCAGAAGAGTTGCTCTAAGTGGAATTTTAGCAGTTACACCTCGACCAAACAAAAAAGCACCAAGTATGCAAACAACACGTGTAATAAGGTATTAAAATTAAATTTATTTTATTTTTACAAGATAATATTTAATTATATATACTATAGTATATAATTTAAAATTTCAGACATATTCCTCAAACTGATGCACAAAATAATCAACAAGAAGATAATCGAAGTCAAAGAAAACTTTTTTTCAAAAAACGTAGCACATCTTCAACCTGTGCTGTGGTATTTAAATTTAAAATAATCTGCAATAACTTTTAAAAAGTTTCCATTAATTTTTTACAGAGTTTATTAGAAACAGAAACCTTAGAAGAACATTGTAGAATTAGTCAAAGTCCCCTTGGGAATTTACGACGTAAAGGAACAAGTGCTCGTCCAACTTTAACACCAAGACATAGTGAAAGAGCTCTACTCTCAGATTCTACTTCAAGTTCGGAAAGAAATTCTGTTGGCCGACTGAGTGGAATTGTTCGTTGGTTTCGTGGTGCAACAAAAGATCGTTGTTCTGTTGATTTAGAGTCTGGAGCTATCAGTTCAGAATTAGGTTCAACATTCATAAGACATGGTTCATTAAAAGTTCAAGGTAGACGTAGTGAAGGTTTAGGCCGTTCACTTCAAAGAGCACGTAGACGTGTTGAAAGACGTTTGAATCGATTAGGTATCGGAAAAGGAAAGAAGAAAGTTGGAGGAATCGAAGAAACTTCTGGAAGTTGTAATTTATCATAATAATAATTGAAAAATAATTTTAAATATTTTCCTTATTAATTCACTTTTTTAGATCTCAGTCGGAGAAGCTCTTCAGATCAAGGTGAAGGCCCTAAAGAATCAGAAGTGGTTGTTTTAAAAGAAAGACGTTTAATACCTATTGAACCAGTTAAAGAAGGAATGCTACGGCTTTCATTTTTATTGGAAACATGCGCTCCTGGATGTTTCCCTGATCCACAGCTTATTGCAGCAGTTTTAGATTTAGTAAATCTATTTTAAACAATTTTACATTCTAAGTGAGCATGAATAATATTTTGTATGTTTCAATTTTATTTTATAGCCCCAAGCACCGTTAGTTGCAAGAGCTGCATTCCTTTTAGAATGTGCACATTTTGTACATTTATGTAATCGTGGAATATGGCCTACTTGGATGAAACAAAATATGGCAACTTTTCGACCTTCTGGTCCAAATATTAATCAAAAATCTTCATTACCAACAGGAGCTAGAAGAACTCATATATTACAGAGAGCAGCAGGAAAAATGTTTTATCAAGTAAGATGAAAAAAATAGCTTTTATGTTTTTTTTAAACATTCAGAAATCTAATAAACTAAAAAATACAGATATGTAGTATAAAAGTAAGTAAGAAAATACTTGTGTCAAAAACGAAAAAAAAATTCTCTTTACACGACGTTAGAACCGACGAGGATGGGATTCGAACCCACGCGTGCAGAGCACATTGGATTAGCAGTCCAACGCCTTAACCACTCGGCCACCTCGTCTTGTTGAATGCCTTCGTCTAACTTAGAATAAAATTCTTAACATTTATTTTAATTTTCTAAAGAATCTTCTGTTTCAAATTAAAAAAATTATCCCTTCAAATTAAACGAAAAAAAAAACTCGAAATAACAATTTTAATCTTTTTTCATTTTCATTTTTAAAGTGGGCTGAGTTATTAGGTGCCAGACTTGAAGATTTATTGAGTACTGAAAAATTAACATTTGAACAAGTAACCATAAGTTTATCTGATCCGGAAAAGCAACGAGAGCTACTGCAACAAGATGAAGAAGAAGATTTCTTAGATGAATGTAAGATTTTTTTTTTTTTTCAATATTATGTATATTTATCTTTAATTTTATTTAATTAATTAATATCTCTTTTTTCACTTATTAGCTTCAGTAAATCCTAGAGGAAATGATTGTCCACATGCATTAAAATTAATTGCTTGTGTATTATTATATGAAATTTCATCGTTTTTACGAGAAACATATCAAAATTTACCAAAAACATCAAAATTATTACATAAAGATAAACCAGCTCCATGGGAAAAAGTATACAGAGAAGCAAATCGCCGATGGTCAATGGCATTAAGTTCTATGGGGCATTCACAAACTTCTGCTCAAAGTTTACAATCAATTGCTGGAGGAGATGGAGGTATGTATTTTTAAATAATAAAAAATTAATTTAATTTTAATTACAAAAATTTATTCAAATTTACTTTAGGTGCACAAACTGAACGTAAAATATCCTTTGTATTACACGAACCAGACAATGAATCAGAAAACAGTAGTAATACAACTGTAACAATGCAAGGCGAAGAACAACCAGCAGGTAATTATAATGTATGTATATTCAAAAAGATTTTTTCTACCTTAAATTTAAATTACAGCAACGCAAAGAAGACCAGTAGCAGCTGTTAGACCATTTTTATTAAGACGAGGAACAGCTGGTGCTCCAACTGGTGGCTCATTCAAACGAAGATCATTAAAACTTAGAAGAGGAACAAAAGATGGAAAAGAACTCGAAGCTGATTGTAATTTATTATTACATTACATTCACATACAATAAAAAAATAATTATTTATTAATTGTTTAAATTTCAGTTAAACGTCTTGATTCAATTCAAACTCGAAGAAAAGTTTCATCATTATCAGATCGTAGTGATACATCTGAACCAGGTGTTGTTAGTGGTGGAGAAGAATCTCCAGGAATTTTAAGGTATAATTTTAATTTATTTATAAAATAATTAACTATTTAAATGAAGCAATAGTTCACAATTTTTATACAGTGATGATCAACCACCAGAATCACCAACAGATTCGAATGAAACTGATGAAACTGCAAAAAATATGCCATGGATGAAAGCCGTTATTGAAATTATGAATTCATATAATTTTTATTGTAGTCATAAGGGTGCATGTCATCCTTATTGTTATCGAAGGCATATGAGAGCATCTGGAAGATTAATCAAAGCTGTACGAAAGGTAAAGTTATTTTTAGATTACATTTTCTTTCGATATTCGTATAAAGGGTTGAAAAAGTCTACTTTTCCATCTGAAAAAAAAAAAATGTTATTATAATTTAAGAACAAATAGCTTTTCCATTATGATTATACTGAAATAGGAACTTAAACAGTGGCATTACCACATGCCTCTTTAGCTCAGTGGTAGAGCACTGGTCTCGTAAACCAGGGGTCGTGAGTTCAATCCTCACAGGAGGCACTGTGAATTTCCTCTATAACCGATATTTATTTTTTTTTTTTATTTTTTTCTTTCACTTTATTAAAGGTATATGGCGAAGAATTTGGATTTTCAATCAATTTTGAAGATATAGCAACTGAAAATCCCCGATCCAGTAAATCGCAAAGTCGTTCACGTTCAACAAGAAAAGTTTCAGAACAAAGTTCAACACAAACTTCACCATCAAAACGAAAAGATAGTTTGAGTAGAAAAGATAGGTAAAAAATTTATATTAATTTTTTTTTTTAAATTTACATTCAATTTTTAATTTTTCTTTTAACAGAATAATTCATGATGACCAAGATTCAACAATGGCTGAAAAAGTCGCTAAAGTTCTTAATAAAATATCTGATTCAAAGAAAAACGATGTTCCACCAATTTTAAAATATGTTAAAAATCATATTCGTGATTTATTTCATTTCCCGTTTGCAATATTAGTAAAAGGTGCTGCTATATTAACTGAAGAATTATTTATTGAAGCTTTACCAGCTGCATGGGAACTTCTTTTAGAATCGAATCAAGTAAAATTATTATTGGAAAATAAATTTACATTGAAATTTAAAAAAATTGTTTTTTTTTAAAATATTTTTTTTTATAGGAAACTGCTGCTGTTTCGGCTGCCTTATTTATCTTAGGGTCTGTTAAAGCACCTACTTTTGCTTCAGATATTATGCAAAGAGCATTAAAGCATAAAGATCCTGATGTAAGAATTGGAGCTATTTTAAGGTAATTGATTTTAAACAAATTATACTGTATTTTTAACACAATGTAATTTCAAAACTTTTGTAGATACCAAGTATTATGGAAATGTAGATTTCAAGTATGGCCAAGAATGGAAGAGGGTGCACATCAGGCATTCAAAGTTCCACCGCCTGGTATTGAATTCACTTTACCTTCACCAAAAATTGGAATTGAAAGTTTACCTGTTGTTGATCCACCATGGAGTCCACGTCAACAAACCAAAGATATGGAAGTTACTTTGAATCAAGATCGACATGTATATAATTTACAATTCTGTATAAACTTTTAAATAAAATTAATTATAATTAATTTTCACTTTGAAGCGATCACTTGTAACGGCAACAAAAACACGAAAAAAACAACAAACTGAAGCATTACGACATGCTATTCAACAACAAGAAGATAAACAACGTGCTGAAAGACAAAGTTTCCTTTTAACAACAATTCCAATTAATCAACAAGCATCACATGAACCAGGTTTAGACCATGCACCTGGTGAGGATCATATTGAAGGTGAAGAAGAACCTGATGGTACACGTATTGCACCACATTTACATGCTGCTCATTCTTTATTCCCATCTGTATTGTGTTCATCTGTTATGCAAATTGTTTCATGTTTAGATGATGCAGCTGTTGGTTCAGATGGAAATGCTGTTTATGAAGTTGCTTATCAGGTACATTTTTGAAATTTTTTTTGAAATTTATCAAATTGAATTTTATGTTGTATGTACCTACTTTTTTTTTTTTTTTTTTGAAAGGTCATTTGGATTTGTTTAGTTGAAGATTCTGCTCTATTTTTACGTTATGTTCTGGAAAGACTTACAAGAGATAGACAAGATCAAATGTTTAAATTATTAAGACATCTTATAAGATTTGTACCACGTCTTCCACAGCAAGCAGCATTTGCTTTATACAATTACATCATCGGATATGTAATGTTCTATGTTCGATCCTCTCATGAAAATAGCCAAGAGGTAATTAAGTTTACTTACTTCTTTTTTTATTTTAATTTCTAAATTTTACATGAATTTTATCATTTTACAGCTTGTTGGGTCTGCACTTTCAATTTTATGGATGGTCGTTCATAGTGTTCATGGAATCATGTTTAAAGATTTGAAACAAATTCTTCGTAAAGAACAATGTGATGCATCAATTTTATTAACAGCAAATGTTCCGGCAGCTAAGAAAATTGTTGTACATGGACCATTTGAAGGTCGTCCTTTTTGAATTCGTTTTTAAAGATTTTTTCTAAAAATGTATTTAAATTGCAGATGATGGCAATATACCATCACAATTTCCTGTTCAAGAAGACACTTTATTTTGTCAATTACTAAAAGAAGCTCTTGATTTTTATCCAATTGATGAAAAAAATTATCAGCAATATTGTTTAGTGGATTACAAATCACGTAAATTTATAAAAAATTTTTATTAATGCAAAATTTAATTTCTAAAAATTTTTCTTTTTTTCTTTTAGAGAAATTATTAAATCCAAATTGGTATATTCGTGATTTATACTTTTTCAAAAGATCACAATATCCACAAGTAAGATTATTACAAATGAAACCAGAAGATGCATTTAATGCATTACAAAAGCAAGAATTAATAAAAAAATTTGTTGAAATTGGTAAAGTTCATTTAACATGGGCAATATTAAAAAATGTTGATATGGTTGTACAAAGAGTTGTATTTTTACATGAAGAATTAATGAAATTACCATCATTTCCAAGGAAAGCACTTGAAGCTGATTTAGATTTACATCAAGGAGGTGAATTTGGGAAAGTAAGTTAAATTACTATTGACAATGATTTTATTTTTAATACCAGATTTCAAAAAAAAAAAATTTTGTAATTTTTTTTCTTTTATCTTTCTTTACTAAAAACAAAAAAAAAAAAAAAGGAATTACTAGGACTCGATGTTTTACATAAATTCATGTGGGTTCGTTTAATTGCTAGAATGTTTGAAGCAATGGCTGGAAATTTTGCATATTCAGCTGATATTCAATTATTTTTAAATGTTTTATCTGGTGCAGCAATATTACATGCTGAAGATTCATGTATCATGAGATATGTTATGGCTACATTTATAAATGCTGCATTCAATTTTAAAAATATCTTCTCTACAAATGGGTCAGTAATTTAATTTTTTAATTTTTTAATTTTAATTAACAAAATCCTTCTTCTTTTTCCTTTTTTCTTTTTTCAAAGATATTTCATGATAATGCCAACTTTATTACAAATTTATTCCCT
Organism: Bombylius discolor; assembly: GCA_939192795.1. Taxonomy (NCBI): domain Eukaryota; kingdom Metazoa; phylum Arthropoda; class Insecta; order Diptera; family Bombyliidae; genus Bombylius; species Bombylius discolor. The sequence continues at coordinate 10,041,093 of OW584241.1, read as the reverse complement.
TCATCAAACAAATAAATTAATAACAACAACAATTGAATATGCTGTTAAACAATTTTATTTATTAAATCGTAAACCATTTATTCTTCAAATGTTTGGTTCTGTATCAGCAATATTAGATACCGATGAAGAAGGAACTTATGGAGAAGCACATAAGGTATATGTACCATTATTCCATTAATATTTTATTATTAAAAATTCTAAGTTTCTATTTATATTTTATAATAGGTTCAATCAAGTTGTCTTTTTAATCTTTTATTAAGTTTAGAAGATCCTTCTCCGGATCCTCTAAATATTGGAGAATTAGTAAAAGAACCTAAACCATTAAAAGCTATCGATTTTTGTTATCATGATGAAGATGGTGATGTTACTGTTTTAGATTGTATCACACTATGCGTTATGGTTGTTTCATATTCTGCTGAAAGTACAAGAGGTTATCAAATGCTAGTAGGTTCAATAAAAAAATAAAAATGTTGTCTCAAAATTTACTAACTTCTTTTTTTTTTTTTTTTTCTTGTAAGATAATACTTGAAGCAATTCTGCCATGTTACATGCAACAAATTCAATCACCTAGTTATATTGGTGTTGAAGGTAAATCTGAAAAGGATATTATATTACAATTGGCAATTGCAATACGAACAATGGTTCATAATTGTGAAGGTTTAGCAAAAAGTTATAATGGTCCATATAGAAATAGTCCAGAACATAAAGGTTCTAGTCAAAGAAATTGTAGTCGTGGACCACCATGTTCACCTGGTTTAGATTTTGAAGATGAATCACATTCAAAATATGTTAGTGATACAAGAACAAAAAATTTAACAGATTCTGCCGAAGATTCAGAATTAGTACGAACCGAATATCGTCGTCCAAGAGATGTTCTATTATCATTAGTTGGTGAATTTATGAGTAAAGCTTCAACTCGATTACAAGAAATATTAAGAAAACAAGGTGGTGATTCAAAACCAATTGAACTTTTGGATATTAAATGTCACATACGATTAGCTGATATCGCACATTCATTATTAAAAGTTTCACCTTATGATCCTGAATCGATGGGATGTCGTGGCCTTCAGCGTTACATGCAATGTATTCTACCGAGAGCTGAATGGTCAAATGATGCATTAAGAAATGCTTTAGTCACAATTTTACGACGTTTAGATAAAGTTTTTCTCAAAATTTCGAAAAAACCATCAATAAGACGTAATACCGATTGGGAAGCAGCTGCAGGATTATTAAAAGGTATTCACGAGACAGTTATTCGTCATCCATACGTGTTACATTGGCAACAAATTAAAACTCTTATGAGTACTGTCCAAAATTTAATCATAAATGAACCCGGTTCAGCTCCAGATGGTGTTTCTAGTGCTGGTGCAGCATTAATGTCACAAAGTCCACCGGCATTCTTTTGTTCAACTGTTGTACGTTTAGTCGCTTTACAAGTAGTCAGTCCAGTTGATTGTTTCACATTAGAACAAATTTGTGGTGGTAGTGCAGAGTTTTCAAGCCAAGAAAAAGCTGAAGGTTTTTTAATGCATTTATTAATGCCTTTATGTTTAAAAGTTTGTTCTGGACGTGGTATATCTGATATTGGAGAATTAAAACAACATGACATTTCTTACTTGGTTACGGCAGTTTTAAATGCAATGAGCCCACCTGCTGGACGAACTGGTCAAGTCGTTCAAATCAATAGGGTTGGAGGTGATCTAAGGGCGGGATCTTTAACTTTTACAGGTAGTCGAGATGCAAAAAGACCAGCACGTATTTCTGGATCTTTATATCAAGCAGCATTTTTGGGTATTAATTTAGCATTCTTTTTAACTCCAAAATTACACTAAATTTTCTTTTAAAATTTTTTCATAGCGCTTCGAATTCTTTGCATTTGTTTCGAAACTCGTCTTGCTGATGAATGGCCACGAATGGTTCGTGTTATGCGTGATTTAGGACGGAGAAATGAAGCTGCACCTGATCTTTGGAGTTTTCTAGAATTCGTCGTAACTCATAGAACACCACTTTATATTGTATTAATGCCATTTATTTTGCATAAGGTATAAATTTTAATCATTTTATTTTTATTTTTTTTTTTTTTTCAATTTATGACTAATCTTGACACATTTTCAGATTTCTCAACCTCCAATCGGTGATCATGAACGTCATATGCAATTTTTAATAAGAGAGAGACTTCGAGGTTCCCTACCACAAGGAGGAATTAAATCTAAAGGTGCCCTTTTATTAGAATTAGCCCGTGAATTGAGAGATCTAAGAGATGAACTGGAAGAAAAACGATACGGTAAAATTTAAATTTAATTTTATATTGTATAACAATATAATTCGTTTTTCTCTGAAGAACCTAGTAAAAAAGAAACTTCTCAACAACCTCAATCATCAAACGACGCCCAGAAACACCAACAACGTCCATCGTTAATTTCAATATTTACCGGCGGTCAAGGTCAGAGTCATTCTCATGTTTCAACTATTCAGGCTATAGACTCTAGAAGTGGTTCAGGTGGAATTTGTACACCAAGCGATACAATGTCACAACAAACTTTACATCCACCAAGGGAATCACTTTCAAGTGGATCAACTGGTACAAACAAAGACCATATTACTAGCGAAAGTCATAGTGTCGAATGTGCTGGCACATCAACTCAAAGTTTTGGCACTGGTGGACAAACAAGTGCTGGTGGCTCTTCAACAGTAATTACAGCCGTTCCAGGTGGTACATCTGGATCATTACCACATTTATCACATTCACATTCCTTACAACAACAAACATTTAAAATTCAACCACCTCGTTTACGTTTTGTTTCATCTGTTGAATTTCGTCATTCTTCTGGTGAAACATCAACAACACCACTTTCACCAGAGAGTCCAGCAGATGATAGTTCTGGTGAATATCAAAAGCATCGTTTACAAAGATCAAAAGCATCAAGTAGAAAAACATTCCGTTTAAGAAGAGGACGTCAAGGACATGCAGAAGTCAATGTGAGAATAAAAAAAGAAATAAATTATTATTGAATTTTTAATGAAATAATTTTTATCTTTCAGGTGGCATCACATTCAACTGATCATTCACGTGATAGACCAAAACCAGTTAATGAAATCTCATGGGATTCTGTATCCCAAACATCATCAACATCTGGTTATCGTGATAATAATAGTATACAAGCAGGTCTTTTATCACCAGATGGTTCTTTAGGTGGTCTAACATTAGGTCGATCACCATCACAACATTCTTTATTAATTCCATTTGAAGCCCAAGATGAAGATACGCTTATATAAGAAGTTCAAAATATTTTTAAAAAAAAATATATATACCTATATATACATATACATATATTAAAAATAATAATAAATGTAGTAAATTTAATAGACGCATATTGAAATTAGGCACATGTTAATTAAATGTTAGTTGTTTTTTTTTTAGAGAAAAAGAGGAGAAAGCGAAAAATAAATTCGTTTCCTAATGAAAAATTAAAATATATTTGAATTATTATTACAATAATTTTTTTTTTATTGTTTACAGGGTAAAAATTTAAAAAATGAAATTATGTCAAAAAATATTAATAATGAAGACGAAGTGTGAAAAATATTTATAATAAATACAAATATGTTGTTATTGTAATATGTATCGAATACAATTTTATATATGTGTTAAGAAAAAAAATTATTTGTCGTATAGGTACTTATATAGAACATACCAATTATTGTAATTTTTTTATATATATATGTATATAATGCAGTACAGAACAAAAAGAAAAAGAAAAAATTGTGCCAATATATTGAGTATATTGTGTTATTGAGTATAAAATTACTTCCAAGAAATTTAAATTCTTCCACACTTTGATATTGAAAAATAAAGTGAGACTATAAAAAAAAATGTAATTTCTATGTAAACTGATTGCCAAACTACTAAGAAACTCTTTTTCTGATAAATATTCACATTATAGTATATATAAAAAAAAAAATTTTTTAAAATAGACAGAATTACTTTAAATCTATTTTATAAAAAAAAAATAATAAATAAATAAAACTATTAAAATCTATAAAAATCCTATGAAAATTATTGTTTGTAAAGAAACCATGTTTGTTAGTTTAAAATAAAATGAAATAAAATATTATAATAAAATCAAAATAATAAATGAATATTGATTAAAAAAATAAAATTTGTTTTAATATCTAAATACACCCTTTTTGTTCCCGTTTGTTAGAAAATGTGTAAAAGATTAAATAAAAAATAGTAATTTAAATTGTCCTTTTGAAGAAAACAGGTATTTTGAGTTTTTAAATTCAGGCAAAAAAAAAAAAAAAATTCGTCGATTAAGAAAAAATAGGCTCAAAATCTCCTCCATATCAAAGCCATATTATTTCATCTTTTATATACCTACACATATACATACATATTATATATACATACATACCTACTAGCTATCTGTTATTTTAATCGGATTCAATTGTTAAAACAGTTGATCCAATTACTAATGGGCTGTTATTTTCAAATTTAAATTATTGTTCAAACTGTAAAATTGTCATCTAAAAATTAAATTAAATAATAGTTTTTGTAAATATTCTTTGCACACATAATTTTAATCTAAAATCAACTATCTTTTCTATACATTTTCACATAATTTACATTCAAAATTTTCTCATCAAAAATATTATTTTAATTTTATATTAAAAAAAAAAAGTTAGTAATTAATAATCTGAATTAGTTACCGAGTTACGACATTGAAGACTTATTAATTTTAAACACTTTATGGTTTTGCTTTTGAACGATTTTCTTTAAATTTTTTTCGCCATTCTAACCATTCTGCAACTTCTGGATCATTTGTATCTTCTTCTTCCTCTAAAAATGAATAAAATGATTCACGTATTATTTTGAATCCTTCCATACTGTGATATGGTGTATTTGTTAAAGGATCAATATATTTCGCTGGAAGTCTAGAAATTTAAAAAAAAAAATGTAAATGATAATGCGATACGTAATATGAAATCTGAATATAAGAAATTTACCCTGTGACTGGACACACATAAGTACGTTTAAATTGCTTTTTCGGTTTAGGCTTAAATATTGAATGGAATACTTTATCATCGAGATCATCAATAAATGAAATAAATGTTCTTTCATGTTTTCCAACTTCAGTTTTTTTAAATTTTTTCAATGGTACAGATGATTGTAAAGTGTTCCCTTCTTCATCTTTATCAATTTCTTGTTTTAATTCTTGAGTATTTGCTTCATTATCATTGATTTCTTCAATTAATGGTACTGTTGTTGAATGATAACGAATCATTGGGCCAGTAAAAACTCTTTTGGTTGGACGTAATTTCTTTTTTTCTAATTCCATTTTTTGATATTTCTCTACAAGGATATAAAAATTATAATTTATTAAATTTATAGTTAACTTTCTATTGAACACTTTTATATTAACCTAATGATTTAAGATTTTCTTCTTCAGTTATAGCAGCTTCCTCTAGCAATTCTTCTTGTGTTGGTATATAATAATCAACTTTATATTGCCTTTTCTTTTTCTTTTTAGCCTCGTTCATTTCTTTAAGACGATGTCGGGTTGCAGCTGATTTTAATGCAGTTGAAGCACGTATGGATTTTCTACCGCTATCAAAAATTGTAAATGTTGGCCTGCGAGTTCTTTTTTTCTGTTTTGTTTTTGGTTTTTCAACTTTTTTTTGTGCTTTCAGTTCTACTTTCTTCTGTTTTAGCTTAGGTTCCTAGATGCATTCAAAACACAAAAATACGCCGCTAAAATTCATTTGTTTTTTTTTTCTAATTGAAATTAAACTATTTACCGTATATGCTTTTGTTGTGACACCCCTTCGGCTTTTACGTTTTGGCTCGTTTTCTTCATCGTCTGATACTGGTTCATCATTTTCATCTATACTAAAATCTGAATCTACGACATCTTCCTCTTCATCTTTTTGTCTAAAAGGATATTATTTTCTCACAGTAATAATATTTATTATATTTTCAATAGGAATTTAAAAATATTATATCTTACACGTAATCCTTATCATCTTCGGCTTCTTCAAAACCACCATACGATGTTTTGTAAAAATCATCTTCTTCCTCTTCGTTTAGTAACTTTACTATACGATTACCTGCGTTACTTCTCTTTTCACGCGTTGCTGCCATTTCGAAAAAATTTAAAATATTTTGAACTATTTTAAAACAAATGAAATAAATTTTTAATCAGATTCAATTTTAGGCCAAAAAACAAAAGAATCTTCAAAAAGTCACAAAAGTCACCTAAAGTGGCTAAAGTCACCAATACTGAATATTTTTTACCCCTCAGATTCTTTTTCTTTCTTGCTTGATAGTTTACTCGTTATTCAGCAACGGAAGCCAAGTTCTTAAAACGGAAGCAATTAAAAAAACCGTTAAATTTTCTTTAAAAAATCATTTATCTAAAACCAAAAATTAAAAAAACGAATTTTCATAAAATTGGAACTTTATTATTCATTGTGACCATTTAATATATTATTTAAGAAATAGGATACTTTAAAAATTAATAAAGCACATTTTGGATTCCTTTGGTGGAAAGTGTGATGATGTGGTATTTGAAACTTCTTTGTAGTTGTTGGTGTCTTTTTTTTCACCTCCTTATTTTGTTTTGCTAAAGCTGAATTATAAAAATATTAAGTAAATTATAGTAATTAAGTAGATTTGAATTTAAGTTTGTAATTTCTTTAAAATTGCATCTTTAAAATTTTTATACTCTTGACTAAGTTCAATTTCATTTCTACAAAAACCTTGTATCCGTAATAGACAACGTTCAATACTTGTTTTATCACCAGTACGTACTTGTAATCTTAAATTTTTTTCTAAATCATATCTTAAACCATTATCACTTAATGTAATTATATCATCTTCAGTTAATAAACGATCTTCTTTTAACATTTCATCACATAATTCATAAATACCTAATAATTCTTCAGTTTCAGATTTATCACCTGAACGTATATTCTCTAAAAATTTATGAAGTAATTCACTAGCTTGTTTATTAATTAATGTTTCTTGTGCATTAAATCTATAAATACGTTTTATTTCATCTTCAGTTAATTCTGTACAACCACAAAAACATTTAAATAAACGTTTTGCTGATTTTTTCTGTCAAAAAAAAAAAAAGTAATTCAAAACAAAATACATAGTAGGTATTAACATTACAAAATTTGGTAGGCTTATTAAATACAAAAAAATAAAAAATAAAATATTTAAATGAAATTACATTTTAAAACATATTTTCTTTTTAAGCAAACATTAAAAATTTAATCAGAACTTACGCAGGTGTTAAATGATGCCATTTTCCATAAATGAGTCAATCAACAAATATAGATAAGGTAAGAAAGGATTTATGATATCCAGAAAGAAAAAATAATTTCATACTGTTCTGTAATGTAGACCGGATTTTATTAGTGCATATTAATATAACTTAATAGCACCACAATTTCATTTGATTTAATTGAAAATTAAAACAATATTTTGTTTATTTTAACTATAATGTTCCTTCACACTACATCCAGATTCCAGACATTCCAAACTTACGACTTCGACTATATACTCATACAGATACAACCGTATTGTCAAGTCAACCAACAATAACAAAATTAAATTTATTCTCTTAAGATACTTAATACTTTACTTTGTTTAATGCTTTCTTTTACGAATTCTTTTCATATTTGCCTCTTGCTTCTTCTTTTATGTTAAATTACTCCAAAGTCCAAATTAAATGTTGGAAAATTTCGGAGTGTAAAAAAATGACAACAAACACAAAGTGCAGCCAACTTCACTTTAGTTAGTATTGATTAATTTTTATTTCAAGAACGGGGAGGATTTTTCTTTAATTTTTTTCGTGAAGAAAAATGACATCGTTGGAACCTCCACAAAATAAAACATGGGATTTATCTTTGTACGAATTACAAAGAAAACCTCAAGAAGTAATCACGGATAATACAGAAATAGCTGTTTCACCACGAAGTTTACACAGTGAATTGATGTGTCCCATTTGTTTGGATATGTTGAAGAAGACAATGACAACAAAAGAATGCTTACATCGATTTTGTTCTGATTGTATTATAACAGCACTTCGATCCGGTAACAAAGAGTGTCCCACTTGCAGAAAAAAACTTGTATCAAAGAGATCATTACGTCCTGACCCAAATTTTGATCTTTTAATATCAAAAATTTATCCCAGTCGTGAAGAGTATGAGGCTATTCAGGTAATGAAAACACCACTAACAATTATATTGAAGAAAAAACATTCACTGTAGGTACCTGTATAATTTTTTTCTCTTTGTTATCTTAGGAACGTGTTTTGGCAAAATTCAATCAAACTCAATCTCAACAAGCACTTGTTAATTCAATAAATGAAGGATTGAAACAACAATCACAAAATAGGCCACAACGCTATCGAAAGGGTAATGAAAGTGATAATCAGCATTCACAACATTCACAACATTCAAATCACAGCAATGCGAGCTCCAGTAATATGCATAATAATGGTGACAGAGATGCAAGCACATCAGAAGGTCGTCAAGCATCAAATCCACCATCTGTACGTAGTACACCATCACCGGTACCATCAAATGTTAGTAACAGTAGTAAGCCGAAAAGAGCAATGTCTGTTTTTACATCAGAACGTTCTGAAGAATCTGAGAGTAACAGTGAAATGGATTGTCGAACTGAAGGTGATTCAAATATTGATACAGAAGGTGAAGGAAATTCTGATCTTGGTATAAATGATGAAATTGAACTTGTTTTTAAACCACATCCAACTGAAATGGCTGGCGATAATCAACTGTTGAAAGCACTAAAAGAGAATTCGATTCGTTATATTAAAACAACTGCAAATGCTACAGGTAATTAAGATTAAGACTAAATTACATATTCATTTACTATTTCGACTTAAAATTCTTTCTGTTTACAGTCGATCATCTAAGCAAATACTTAGCAATGCGTTTAACATTGGATTTGGATACAGAACTTCCTGAAGCTTATCGTCTTGTGAATTTTTGTATTTACATTGCACCACATCCATCACAATTGGTTGTCTTAAACGGTAATCAAACTTTGCAACAAGTGAATGAGAAATTTTGGAAGGTAATTAATAAAAATAAAAAAATCGAACAATCAATATCAAAGATACAAAAATTAATTTATTTATTTATTCAAGGTGAACAAACCAATGGAAATGTTCTATTCTTGGAAGAAATCCTAGGGAACATTGAGTCACTCTCATCATTAAGAGTGAAGAAGACGAACACATCAAAAGTAAAATAAAAAAAATAAAATAAACCTAAAACCATAATTATTATAATTCAGGTTATCCATTTAAAATGGATTATTAAATAAGTAAAATTAGTAAGAATTATATTTCTTCAATTTCTCTCTCAATTATAATTGTGTATTTTTCGATCAATTTCGATGTCTTAGAATAAATTAATAAATATAAATTTAAAATAAAGTATTTGTAAAGTGTAATATTCTTCGTATGTTAATTAAAGTACCTAATTACATTTTTTTTTTATTAGAGTAAAGAATAATTGAAAATATTTGTTCGATTATAGAAAATGTTATGACGCCATTTGTAACGGATGATTTTCTATTCCTGTTACTAGAAATGATATCGTAGCATTTGAATTGTCTCCTAGGAGAAGGGTTAACGTTGATCCATTCCATTTCAATACATGCATTCGTATTTTTGTTTTATAAATCACCCTGTAGTTTTATACTGGTTAATTTTTTTTTATCTTGCAGTCTTCTACAAAACTTTAGATAAATTTTCGATCTTTTTAATTGATTTATGAAGTTTATTCCATTTTTTATTTAAAAAATTGTAATAAGCAAAACAATTTTTAGACTTTACATCTGAAGAAAAATAAATTTTCTTCAAAATGTAATATGGTTTAGTTTATTTTTATATTTAAGGTGTAATTTAGCCTTAAAAAGTATCATGAATATACCGTTATATTTTTTTGTTTGTTTTATATTTCTAACATTTATTCGATTTAATTTTTTTTTTAAATTTAATTTATAAATTTTTTCTCTACAATATTATACAATTTTAAATTTTTCTATTTTAATTCATAGAATTCTCAATCAATGTATAATTCCTTTTATAAAATTTCAAAAAACATAGAAAACTAAAACAACATATTACCTTTTTTTTCTTTAAATTTATTTTACATTTATAAAAATATGTAAGTATTTTTTAAACGGTGATAAAAATCAAATATCAATTACCATTTTTAATAAGATACAACGTTATTTCTTAGAATTCATAATCCAAATATGGTTAATCATATCCAGTAGATATTGTTGTATCACAAATATAAATAAAGTGAGGATCTTCTTTTTATATATTTTCACACTATTTTTTTTTTTTTTTGTTGAAAAATAAATAAAATAAAATAGGATATTATTTACACTTTACATTCAAAATAAAAGAAGATGAAAAAGAAAAAAAAAATTGAGATTTATTACCAAGAGTGTGAAATATTTCATATTTGGTTTGATAAATTAAATGAAGAGTTTTTTTTTTTTTGTTTTTTTCATAATTTGATTTAATTTTCAGTATGTTTTTTTTAAAATTTAGTAATAAAAAATTAAAGATAGTTTTATCTTGTCGGCATTAAATATTAAAAAGAACAAAAAAAAAAAAAAATCATTTTATATTAATTCTTATATAATAGTTCACGAGTGGCCTAAACAGAAAATTCTAATAGACAGACAGACTTGAAGACATAGTGTTGCTGTGGTTCTATATTTTGTATAAAAAAAAATTATTTTAACATTCAATAGGTGTATGGTGAAAAATAAATTTTCTAAAAACCAAAAAGAAATTTAGAAAATTGGAATGAAAAAACGCACGAAAAGCAGCATAGTACATGTAAAAAAAACGAATTTTTTTTAAAAAAAAAAGTGCGTTTAATTTAAAACTTTCATATTTTTTTATTATTGGCACATTCGGGAAATACAAAAAGTCTTTTTTTTTCTGATCGAAAAATAAGCAATACAAAATTTCACAGAAAACAAAAACTATATATGGTGTGTAAAAGGAGGTCCTTGGTGTATTTTCACATTTAGCTGGAATTTCATCTATTCTGGGAGCTGTAAATTTTATTACTACAGTTATCAATATACGGTCGTCAGGAATTACTCTTGACCGAATACCCCTATTCGTATGATCTGTAGTAATTACAGCCATTTTATTACTTCTATCTTTACCTAATGTGAATTTAATTCTAATGTGAAAATTTGCATCCTTTAATTTAAAATTCTGCCTCACCCCATGAGAAACTTCAGTATTTAAAAAAAAAATGAAAACTTCAACTTCAACCTCAATTTTATAGACATTCAGAGAAATCATCATTAATTCTCAACATATCCTTCATACATATATACATATATTGCGCGTTCTGGGTGAACTTTGGTTCGAAGGTTCTTTGGGCAAGCTTAGACTAAACTTTTATTTTTTATTCTATTGAATTTTGTCAATTTCTTCGTTATTTTTTGACAAATCTGAATAAAATTTAGGAACTTTCCTTTGTAAGAAATACGGGAAAAGGGGAAATATTTGTCCGAACGTCTGTTAAAACATAATTAAGCTTTTTATAACTAAGAAAAATTAAAGTAAGAAAAATAAGAAGACATCGAAAAATCAATGAGCTTATTTATTGTATAACTTTTTAAGGACACAAAACTGTCTGCTACGATTTCATTCATCCTTCATTCAATATTTTTTTTTTCTTTTAAAATTTTTCAAGAATAACACAAAAAGAATAATGAAATTTGAAAGGAAATTTATCATAATTAAATCTTACTTTTTATTACAGTTAAATTTTAAATTAAATAATTATAAATTCAATTACTCATGATAGAGTTCTCTTTAACGCTATATACTTAAGTATTTCATGCACAATTTATATGATAATTTCTGGGCTTTTTTTTTTCTCACTGTGTTTCATTCTGGATTTTCTGAATTCATCAAAAATAGAATAAATTACTTAACGAAAAACATTTTTTTCTTTTAACGGTTGAAATTTATCAAAACAATATGACTTATTCACGGTATTCATTTATTTTTCTGTATAGTAGCTATATGAAAAAAAAAAATTGTATAGGATTACACAAAAAAAAAATGAAAATTTTAATTATAATTTTATTAATTGGTTCATGATATTTATCTTTTCTATTTATCTTTATTTAATTTTTTTTTTTCCAAAAACAAAAATTTGTTTTTTTTTAAAAAAACAATATTTTTTTCTTGTTTAAACGTAAAATTAACGGCTTTCATATATTTAATATCTAGATACACTATCTAAATCTGTTCTGAAAAGATTACCATTAAAAACTGGTCATTATGTTAGTGATATGATGAAAAACTAAAAATTCATATGTACCAACATAATTATGGTGTTATAACCTGAATAACGTTTTCAATTTCATCATTCATCACATACTAAATAATTTTACAAAAAAAAAAAAACAAAAAAAAAAAACAATCTTCATATGAAGCTTGTAAAAGCTACATATTTAATATTAATGATAATTCTGAATAATCAGAATATCCATTCTTTTTCTACTGGATTGTTGTCTTTTTGTTTTTGTAGTTTTTTTTTTTTTATTTTTATTTTACTTTGAAAGTAGTAAAAAAGTAACTATAATTAAGAAAAATGAATTGCATAGGGAGCGCCAGACAAAACAATAATAATTCAGCATGAGGAGATTAAAAAAAAAACAAAAACAAAAAAAAAAAACAAAAAAAATATAAGAAGAACATAATAACAATAAGAAACAATGTATGTACATGTACAAGGTTTGGAAGAACAAAAAAAAAAAAAACGAGAACAGTTCAAGAAAAAAAAAATGTTGAAAGAAAATCTAGAAATATAAGAATTAAAAATGTGGAAAGCATAAAAAAAAAATAAAATAAAAACAATAAATTCATCAATATAAATAATGCATATATATTTTTGAATTTTTCCTCTTTACTATACCATCATCATCAGCATCATCATTATCATCATCTATGGCCCTTTTGGTAATTAATTGAAGTAGTCGTGAGGTACAAATTCAATCTAAGTCATGTTCAAACTCCTACGGTAATAAATCTTAAACGTGATTGCCAACTGCAATTTTTAACTTCATCCATACGGTCATAATATTGCCATATCGTCTTCTTTATATAATATGTGTGTACATATTAACATTCATTCATACATGATTATATTAACATTTTTTTTAATCTATTTTTTTGTTTATATGGAGAGAAAAAAAAAAGATATTTATGTGAGAATATTTGTACATCTGGAAAAATGATAGCCGTTACAATCTATAAGCAATATAATCTATTGGTTTAAAGCACAATATACATATATGTACATATATTATAAAATATGTTGAAGAAACGGAATCAATATTAGTGTACCTATATTATTTTATAATTTATAAAATACCTCACCTGAGAGATTCCAATCCATTACTGGAACTTTGGTCAAAGTTCACTCACGTTGTCGTCATTTGGCGGAAAATATCTTTCATAAGATAAAGAAGAATAAAAGCCTATATATGGCACCTAAAAATCTCTTATAAAAAATTTAGTTTACTTTTATTAATTTTTTTTTTTTTTTTTGTAATGATGATGATATCAGAAGATAGAATTTCATTGCTTACATACATACATATGTACATTGAATTGAACTAGCCATCATTATCATCATCATCATCACCATCATTTGAACATAAAATAATATCGATAAGTTTTAGTTTTGTATTAAATTTCTTTCGTCAGTATGTTCATACAAAATGGTACTTATTTGCGAAATTATGATTTATAGTGTACTTTTTTTTTTTTTCAGGAGAAGAATAAATCAAAAATCCTTAAGAAATTCTTTCGATGTGTTTGCGCAGGTAACAAAACTACAATTTTCTCCAACTATCTAGTATCTTTTTTATTTCTAATCTACAAGATAATTTTTTATATTAAACGTGACCATAGAAATTTTGTCTTTAAAAATATTTATGTGGGTATTTATTTATCTCTTTACTTCCTACATTTTAAATTTAATTTCTCTTTTTTGTTGAAATTAAAATAAGTTATTTTATGACCTTGAAAGAAATTCTTAAACTTTCATAAAGTAGAAAAAAAAAAAGTACCTACCTATATATTCAATCTTAATGGACAAAAGTAAATTATTATTTCTTTATTAACATATTTTTACCTTTATTTTCTTTTCATTATAAATATATAATTCGTAATTCACACTTACATTTTTTATTGTTGACCCTTTCGACGCCATCGATCGTTACAAAACTATATTTAGTATATAGATACATTTTAAAGCTTCTAGTCTTCCTTTATAATACACATACACAACAGAACAATATCTTAAAAGAATATATATCTTTGAGAATTTTCTTTTAAGAATTTAAATCTTTCCAAAAGGTGTAAGTAAAGAGCTCAATCATTGGATATTTCTCAGTCATTTTCATTTTTACAAATCCATTTAGTATATAACATTTAAACTATGTGCAAAATAATAGAAGGTGAAAAAAAAAAAAAGAATTATCATCATTATCGCATGTTGTAGGATTTTACTGTTATACTTAACCAACCAAGGCTGATGAAGTACAAAATAGATTGACTTTCCTGAATCTTTAAATTTCTTTTCTTCGTTTTTTTTCCTTCTTTACTTTTATTGTTGTTATTGTACTTTAAACATACATACATTATATTAGAAATGATGTAAGAAATATTTTATACTTACTTAATAGCAAAATAGAAAAAGGTAAATGGCATGATGTACTTATAATAACATTTTTAACATTACAAAAAAAAAAAAAAACATCAACATAATAATAAAGTATTTACATACATCACATTCACGTATATAGTATTAATACAGTAAAATTCAGAGACACATTTTAAATGCTTTAACTTTATTAAAAGTAAAATACTTAGTTTATTCAATTGGTCTTATCATCTTGGACTAGAGTGGAGAAATGGTTTAAAACTTTTCCAGAAATTGATAGACCTGATCAAACAATTGAAAAACATATAAGTCTCTCTGAATACAGTATGTGTATGAAAGATATGTACATATAAATTTAAATACAGTTGATTCAAAAAGTTTTTGAACACGTCTTTTTTCAATCAATCTAGAGGAAATCAAATGGATTTTAACCGAAATATATAATATTGTGACCAAAATTTGTTTGTTATATTTTTCTTCCACACTTGTTTCAAGAACAGGATCGAAAATTTTAATAAACTTTTCAATAGCTTGTCATCAAGAATATCCTTAATTTGCTCTTATTTTGATGTTAAATATATTCCAAATTCAATAATGTTTCCTTTGTCCTTTTATATAAAGTACTTGACCCAAAAACATCCTTAAAATTTTCTGTTTATTTATTTTTTAACTTTTTCTTTTCAAAATTCTGTCAAATTTAATTTGAAAATTTCACGTTATTTTTAAATATCCGCATAGTTAGAAAATTTCACAAAACCAATAAAATCTTGTGTTTGAAAATGTGCATTTTTGAAAATACTTTTCATATTTTTTCAGCTATTTTTTTTTTTCAAATACAAACAACAGTTGCTTCTAATTAAATTTTTCACCAATAATCTTCAAAAATAATTTTCTATTTCCCCTATTCTGTTGAATATCTCAACATTTTTTTTAAAAGTATAACAAAAATTTGAAAAAAAAAGAAAAGAAAAACTAACGATAATCTGAAAATAATGAACTTCAAAACGAATGTTTCATTTAAATTTCATTGAATCACTGTCATTGCGCATAATAATATTGAGAAAAATATACTCAAAGTTCCATATCCATTCACAGACCATAATATAATAATAAAATGTATCGTTGTATATTTTGTTGTAGCATATTCTTCCACTCTAATATTATTATTGAGTTGGGGAGTACCAACTAAATGTAGTTTATATTGAAATAAATATATATGTACGTATATCTAAAAATAATATACATAGATACACACATCACAACATCACAGTCTGGATTTTGTTTTTATATGAACATCATCATCATCATCATGATGGTTAAGAAGACCGCAGGTGAAGTTTGATTCAGTCAGTCTGCATTTAGATTTTATCTGAAAACATACAAAATAAAATAATATCGAAACAAATAAATTCATCATCCGTTAAATTGAATTTACCATTATTTCGATTATATACGAAATTTTCGTAAAAAAAAAAAAAAAATAAAATAAAAGATTGTTCTAACAAAATTCTAATGTGTATGTGAAAGTTCTTTTGTTTTTTATTTCTTTTTATATGAAAAGTATGCAATTATTAGATTTTTTTTTTTCTATCATTAAATCATAGAAAAATATCCTAGACTATAGTAATAAGGAAGAAGGATACTTTTTTCTTTTATGTAGAAAAAAAAAAAAATTCAATAAAAGAAAAAGAAAGTGTGTAAAGAGTGAATTGTGCTAACATAATCAAAAAAATTAAATTTTCTGAAGTGTGCTTTATAGAGCCGGTAATATTTTTTTTTTGTGTTGTTTTTTGTTCATTGTTGTTATTTTGGTTTTTGGGTTTTCCTGTTTTTTTTTTGTGATTTTGAAAATTATAAAGTAATATAGTCAACTTCAATTATCAGGATGGAACTATTATTAAAATTGTTCTTTATGAGGTTTGTATTATGGAAAAATGCCAATTTTGTTTTTTTTTTTTTATTTTTTCAAAAAATTTATATTTTTGCTTTATGTACTTAGAACATAATATTTTATTTTCTTGTGAAAGTATTTGCTTTTTTTTTTTCTCTTATCTATCTTTTCATATTATTTATTTGTTTTTTTAAGATAATATCTTTTTATTTTAACATAGTACAGATATGTCTGGAAAGTCTAATCCTTCTTATTGGTTGATGTATCTACTTATCAAGATGAGAAATTTGTATCAAAAGGGATTTTGAATCGGTCGTATATAGCCCCCAGAGATTTAAAGTTTACGTGTGTTTTTTTTTTTGTTTTTTTTTTCTATATATTTTGTTTTTATGTACTTGATGATATTGATTTTGCAAATTCCAAAATGAATAGTATAATTGTATAGAATTTAATATATTCGAATGTAGTGTATGGCTAAAAGGTATGGAAGGACAGTTTTTTTTTGCTTTTGTACCGTCTGTTTGGAAAATGCGAAGGATCAATATGTTCACATACGACCGGATATTTTCATTATAATTTTTTTCTTCCTTTTTTGCTCTCTCTTTAATTATAGATATATGTGGGGTATATACAATAAGAAAAAATGCATAAAATATGTATGTATGATACCATGTGCAATAAAATTATATTGCTAATTTCTTTTTGTTTTATATAAAAGATTAATCGTATGTATGTATTCACGTACGTTGTGTGATATATATGTATGTACTTATAGGTTTTATTGTTCTCATAGGTTTTTGGTTTTGAATGTTATACTTAAAGTCCTTTAAATTTGTAGTAGATTAAGTGGATACTCGGAAGTTATAAATAGTCCTTGCACGGTCAAGTACCTTTTATAGGATATATAAATTTCTTTTGATTATCATTGTTGTTTTGTTTTCATTTTTTTTTCTCTTAGTCTAAAAAAGAATAATGTGTTGTAATGTCTTTAGCCTTGTGACGTTTTTATGTTTCTTGTAAAGAATTAAAATGCGTTTGAAAAAAAGGGTTAAAATGGTATTTTGGAATTCTGAATAAATTGAAAAAAATAAAAACAATTATTTAAATTAAATTAACTGCTAATACTTTTTGTATATATTGGTTGTTTCAAGATCAAGGACACTAAAATCATAAAACTTTTAATTAGAACCGTCCTTTTTTTATGAACCTTTCTTGCTTTCATGGACCGGTAATATTATTAATATGTCTTTCAAGGACAATTTATTTTAATTTAGGTTTTCTGTTGAACTTTTAAACTTAGAATGTTAAAACGTAAATTTAATGATTGTTTTTAAATTTTTAAAATTTTTTTTTATTATTAAATTAAAAATTATTATTGAATTAAAAAAAGTAGAAAAAAAATTTACCATTTAATTAATAGTTTACTCTCTAAATTCTTTTGAAAATTTGAAATTTATCAAAACTTTTACAAAACATCAAACGTTATTAAGTATGTATCTTAAAAATTACATTAAAATGATAATAAAAATTTTCTCATATTTAACAAAAGCGAAAAATTACTAATTTTTTTTTTATAACAATCATAAAAAACTTCGAATTATTTTGAAATGAAAAATATTTTCACAAATTAGATTAAGTTTTACATTTCGAAAAAAAAAATAAAAATCTTTATCGCAGTTTTAATTTTTTTTTTCTCTCCTTTTTATTTAATTCTTTCCTTGAGGTTTCTTTAAATTCTTTTCCATTTTATTTTTCAATTTTTTTCTTTCTATTTAACATGAAGAAAAATTGCATATAAAAACCATGACAAACAATTTCATGTTAAAGGTTAAATTGATTCGTTAAACTTATGTACGTAATGCAGAAACTAAAAAATAGAAACTTCAAAAACTATACAAAATAAAAATAAAAGAAATAACGAAAAAATCCATAACAAAATGGAAAAAAAAAAATTTATTTAACCATAAGTATAATTTCTTGTAGTTGTAGGTGAGTGAATATATGTATGTAATAATTCTTAAGAAGATTATATGAAAGTTACAAACTATGAGGATATAAATTATACTTGGGGATACTAAAGAATTGAACTAAGTATATGTATAATGAAAAATAACATGCGAAATAAAAGAAAATACATAATAATAAAAGAAAAAGAAAAATAAAAAACGGGAAAAGAATACAACAACAAAAAATTCTCATTACCCACAAGTTCTGTTTTTAAAAACATATAAAAAAAAAACTGAAAAAAAAAAATAATAACAAAAGCAAGGAAAATTTTATACTTATTTGTGAAAAAAAAAAAAACATTGTTGTTAATATATGTATGTATGTCTGAGAAAAATCTTTAAGAAAAAAATTAGCTACTTTTATTATTATTGTATATATACACATAATGATATTATATTAGGTACTTAAAATGTGAGGTAATCACACACACACATATAAACAAGCAAAAAAATATATAATTTTTCGTTGATTTTTTTTTTTAAAAAGATTAATTAAAAAAAATAATAATAATAATATTTCCCTGACATTCTAAAGAATTAATTGTATATAATATATGTGAGTAGCAAATATATCTACTTTTTTTTTCTGAATTTAATTTTTGTTTTTTTTTTTTAGATATTAGTTATACTTGAAAATCATCAGTATTATGAATATAATCATCATTATCTGAATATGGTAGTAATAATATAAAAAGTACATACATCTTTTGCATTTATATTTAAAGTTTTATATCTTTTTTATACATATACAAATGAAAATATAGATAAAGATACTATGGTAATTTTAAATATGGGATACTCTGTCATTTAAAAAAAAAAATACATATCAAAAAAATATGTATATACGAATAGTATATATTACCACAATTCTATTTTTTTTTTCTTCCATTTATGAGAAATTGCCTACATTTATTATTAATGTGTAAACATAAATCTAACAACGATTGTATTGTTTTGTTAAGAAAAAAGAAAAATATACCTACCTAAAAAAAAAAAAAATTAAAAAGTTCATTCATTAATTTTTTCATTTTTAAATTTTTTTTTCTTTTTTTTTTTTTGTATTTCTTGATTCATTTGTTCTTGTTGTTGAATCAGGTTAAAACCACAAAATAGATAAATAACTTTGAAAAATTAAAAAAAGAAAAACTAGAAAAACTTTATGCTGCTTTATGCAAGCATCATCATATTCATCAGAAGTTATTATTAATTTAATACCAGAATTATGTTAGATACTCGTATATGAAAAATAAATAATAACTTTGAGAATGATGTCAGCAGACCTATGTATGTATTTTTATTTTATGCAATGCATAATTTTTAAATTTTAAATTAATGTTTTATTTGACATTTTTTTTTTAAAATATTTTATTTAGTTTTTGAGGTTAATTCTAAACATTCTTTTTTTTTTTTTTGTAAACAAATTCTGATGTTTAAAATATTTTCATAAATTCAATAAGAAGATTAATATGTGTACCACATATTCATCTTTTAAGTATCATATTGTGTGAAATATTCTATGTTAATTGATAATGTAAAAAAAATATCTTTTGTTTTTTTTTTTCAAATACATTACATAACTATTGTTTTTATATAATGAAAAAAAAAAGAACAGATAAAAAAGAGCATTTTAATTTATTATTTCTACACTTTTTTTTCTCCCTTCCTCAAACTAAACGATGTACATATGTATACGTGTATGTATGTTAATTTTTTTTTGTTTTTTATTGCACAAAGAATTTTGAATTTTTTTTTTTTCAACATTTTATCTGGTTTTTATAAACAGATAAAAATGTTATAGAATTTTTTTTTATTCTTAATTATCATTATTATTTTTTAGAATAGTAATACTGGGTTAAAAACAGTATATAAATTAGCTGAAATTCCAAAAATTATGATTTAAATAATGTTTAACATGGAAATTATTGAAAATTCTTCAACATTATTAGAAGAATAAAATGTGTTGGGCTCCTTTTATACAATCTACAATATTTCAAAATGATAATTTTTATATTAAACCACAAATTTTCTTGATATTTTTTCATTGAAACTATGAATTTCGATTTTTAAATATATAAGTATCAATCAAAAGTATTATACATTAAATTTAACAACAAAATTATGTAGTATCTTTTTCTGACTTTCTTCAAAAATATCTCTAAAATTCGATGTATCTAAAACAATGAACTTCTGACCTTTATTTTTATTATTATTTTAATTTGATTAAATTTTCTCAGTAATTGCGACGCATAAATACATTTCATCAGTATGAAATGAAAAATTCAGAGTTAAATATAAATTAGAAATAAAATAAAGAAAAAAGAAACAATCTAAAAAATTTTTTAGCAAATATACGATATGCATGATTCTTAATTTAGAATAAATTCAATTTCTAATTGAGGAATTTGTGTCAGAACGATAATTTCCATAAAACGGTACATTTTCTAATACCTACATAAAAGTAAAGAAACAAAAATTTGCTAAATATAAAAAGCTTTTGAAATTATTTTATTTATTATTGCTAAAATGTTTAAAATTTGAATATTTTAATGATAAAAATTCATATTGGAATATATATTAAAAAATGTAAATACTATATTATCAAAAAATATTAAAATTTGCTTTTTTTAAAAAAAAAAATATTTTACAATAAAAGTTATCGGTTTTGTGTGATAAAATATGATTTCATAAACTTACCCATCAGAAAAAAAAGTGGTCATTAGTCGTTATAACATATTTATCACTCTTTTTTTTATTTATTTATTTTTTTAAATAAAACAAAAATGTTTAATACCACAAAAAAAGAACATGTGTGAAAATTTAAAAATTGAAACATTTATGAATATACATATTATAATTAAAAAAAAAAAAAATAAAAAAATACATTGCGGTCATACAATTGAATTTATTATGCCATAATGGCATAGTTTTATTCAAAAAGAAAGTTTAGAAGTCGTACAAGTTTTCATATAAATTTGAAAATAAAATGAAAAAAAAAAAACATATATGCACAAATATTTTCATAACATTATGCAGTATTTGTAATTTGCAATGTAAACACGTACATATAATGTGAAATTTTAGCATTCCAATAATTTTGAAAAGTCATAAAATGTAGAACAGTATGTAAAACTAATTGACCTTATTTTTTATTTTTTTATTTTTTTTTAAATAAATAGAAAAAACATACACATTTTGAATAATCATTTATATTATTTATATTGTAATAATACAATCATATGTATGTGAACATAGTATATTTTATAAATACTCGTAAATGTACATACATTATGGTTTACATCAACAAGATAAATTATCGAGTTTAATTTTGATGTGTTACATGATAAGAACGTTGAAATGTGTGTATAATTAGATTTTATGAGGAATTTTTGTAATTAATTATTTAATTTTAATTAATGTTATTCATATGAGTTCATATCTGTTTATTATGTTAAATATTTTTTATTTTTTTTTAAGAGAATTTCAATATTAGTTGATTAAATTAAAATGGCTTTTGACTTTGAATAAATGAAACAAAACAAGCTAAACAAGATCTTGAAGTAAAATATAATGGGGATTTCTTTCAAATTTTTTGAAAGGTTGAGTTCACTGAACATTAGACTGTTTTTTTTTAATTTTTTTTTTTTTTTTAAGAATAGTTCCTAGAAGTTAGTGTAGAATAGTAAACTTAATCTACAGTGTCATAGACAATTTTTAGTTTCTAAAAGCGATTTACAAAAAAAAAGTTGAGGCCAGAAAAGTTTCCAAAGAATACCTGATCCTTCAATTTACCTATACATATCCTGATAATGTGAATATTTTTTCATTAATAGTTTTCCAGTAACTTACCCAATTTTGAATATTAATTTTTTTTTTCTTAATTATTAAAATTACCTAAATAAAATTATAAATCGATTCGTAAAATATTGAATAAAAAAAAAAAAATCAAAACCTAAAGAATTTCACAGTTATAAAACATATTTTTTTATTAAAGGAAATGAACATTACCATAAAAATACATTTAAAATTGACATAAGACACGATCCATTCATGAGAATGAAAACACAAAACAACATACATACATATATGAAATTCAAAGATATTTATTCTAAAATTTAAGATGAAGCAGAAGAAAAAAAATCAAGTTTTTACTAATTTTTATACAATTAAAATAACATTTAATGTTTTTGTCATTTTTACCGCTTCTTTTCTCAGATTACAAGCAACAAATAAATTTACAAAACAAAAAAAAAAAACAAAAAAAAAGAATAAAAAACATAAAAATAAATTTAAATATTCTCGCATTCTTGATGACACTAAATTTCCTTTTATAGATATATATATTTTTTTTTTATATAAATTTACGTATACATACATATACATATAATTTTTCAATTTTATTGTATTAAAGAGGTGTTAAATTAAAACTTGCCTTCTTGTCTGGAAGAATCATTTTACCGTTAATGTTTACACACAATCATACGTAAATATATGTAATTGATTTTTGAATGTTGTTTTTCTTTTCTTTATTTTGTTTTAAGAAAAAACTAAATAAATAAATAAATAATCGAATCTGTATAATTGAGGTACCTACCTGATATGTTCACATAAGTAAATTCCATGAATATCTTTTAATATATTTTTTGGCAAGATTTTTTTTGTATATCATAGCACGTATGTAACATTTATATATCTATATACATACAGTAAATTAACATTACCTTTATAATATCTATCTTAAGAACACATTACACAAAAAACACAAGAAAAAACAAACTGAAGAAAAAAATTCAAAAAAAAAAAAAAAAAGCTTAAAACTATATACAAATTTTAAGAAAAAGCATATATTTCGTACAGGTAAAATCTTCAATGATCAAGCATTTTGATGTGATGCGGTAAATTTGTATCTTCTTCGTTTTGTTTTTTTCACATTGAAAAAAAAAAAACATATATATGTATATATTTTTGTTTGCAAAGTTTTTAAACCGCCGATTTTATTGAGTTAATTTTGCGGAACCAATTATGCGGTTTTTTATTTAAGTTTTCTTGTAAAAGGTCAATGAATAAAAAACACGTATTGTGGGGGTCCGATTGATTAAACATTACCTACGTGTTTTTGTTTTTTTTTTACACATTTTTGTTCGTTTTGATTTTTACAGGAATTTTACATTTTTTTTTTTTTTTTTAAATTTTTAAATTTGCAATTTATTCTTTATTTTTACACATTTTATTGTCAGCCAGTTTAATCGAATTTTTTACTTCATTATTTTCAAAAAACTTTTTAAATAAAATATTTATGAAACAACAGATGAGATTTATTATGATAAATTTTACAATTTTTATCACCCATTTAGTTAAAAAAAAAAAAAAAAAATTACATTATAAAATATATTGGTAGAAAATTTTATTACAGATGACGATGCAAAAAAATAAAAGTACTTTTATGTCAATGATAATGGAATTCCTTTAAAAAAATGAAAAAAAAAATTATGACAGTTAATTTTCTCCTTTTCAATATTGAAATGAAAAGAAATGAACCAATTTAATAATCTTTTATGTTAAAATTTTAAATACAATTTATTTAATGGAGAAAAAAAAAACAGTTGAATATAAAGCATTTTTTAAGTACTAAAATGCCAATATATTTATTTATTTATTTTTTTTTTAAATATGTGTTTGCCAATTTGTGTGAAAATTCTTTATAATAATTTGAAAACGTTTAAAATATGTTAGGAAATGAAATAATAAGCAGCACCATTAAGTTTATAATATTTTTCAGAATTATGTACTACATTGTACACATACATATATGTATGTATGTATGTATGTAAAATTATTCTAACATTTGTGTCAGCATTGAGTCACAATTGCGTGGTTATTCATTTTTGAAGTCTATTCAAATATAATTTTATTGAGATTTTTCTTTTTCTTTTCATGCTGTAGATACTTATCCTAGAAAAATGTAAAATAATAACTATTTAGCTGGATATTTCTAACGCCACAGAGATCTATTTCCTTAGGAACTAAAAGGCTTTTTAGAACTTCAAAACGAAAAAAAATTTAATTGAAACGCATCAAGAATAGCTCGTTTCGCTAGAACCCAATCAGTTTTGGAAAATATTTGTATACATCAAACCATAGTCAAGGTTTAAATTCATTGATTCTGTACATTTTGATTTGTGACCAAGCACATTCCAAAACTCACTATATAAATACATATGTATATGTATGTAACTTGATTACCTACAGAACGCAACGGTTAAAAAATGTAAACAATTTTGAATTCCTCCCAAGTGGGTCTTTACATATGAATGAGAAAAAATAATATAAATGTGGAGCTTTATGCTGTTGTATAAATAAAAATAATAATAATAATCCATTACCAGAATATAGGGGAGAACCCAGTCAAATGTAAAAATACTGCCGAAGACTAAACATAACATATAGCGGAATGAAAGTAACCTGAATGATGATTATGATGATGATGATGATGCCAAGCGCCAAGAGTGTAGTTGCTAATGCTAACAACTCTCTACATAGTTAAGTTATTATGTGAAGAAGGAGCTTGTTGATTTTTCTTGTTGGCTCTTTATTTTTATAAATGAATGATGGAGTAGATTTTATTTTCCTTTCATTTGAAAAAAAAAAAAAAAAATAAGAAAATAATAAAAAAAAAAAGGAAAAAAAAAGTGGTATATAGAAGGATTTATTTGACAAAAGCCTTAAGCCTTAAGGCATTTCTTTTTTTTTTTTCCATTTTTCATGCTCATCATGTTAAGATTTTAAAAAAACAAAATAAATAAACAAACAATGGAAGAAAAAAAAAAACTTAAAAGCTTCTTATTTTTAAAATGGCAATGTAGTTGTAGTGTGTTTTATGGTGTAATGTAAATTTAAAAAAAAAATAATTTTGCTAATGTAAAGAAAGGAGAAAAAAAAATCAGAATAGTGTAATGAAAAAACCAATTTTCTGCTTGTATTTAAGATTCTAGAATAAGAATAGTTCTTTAAGAGAAGTTGCATGTACTCTATTAAAAAATAAAATTGAATTAAGTTCTTGTTTGCTTTAACACAGTCTTTTTTTAAACACCTACATCAATTTTTTATTAAATTTTTTAATTTAGTTGTTTTTCTTCTTCTTCTTCTTCTATTTTTACAGTATCCTCATAATTTCAACATTTACAATTTATATAAATGCAACAAAATTAAGTAAAGGAAAAGATTCAAAGATACTTCGTATTGTATCACTTCATCATAATAATCATAATAATAACAATTATTTTACACCCAAGAAGGATGAAAATTCATATTTAGAAGAGAATGATACACCATCTAAATATAAATTGTCCGGAAAGAAATCACATTTTAATAATAAACAGTTACTTAGGTAAATTTGCAATGATTAAATTAAATTAAATTAAATTAAATACTGACTCCCATACATATGATATACATCAAATTAAGACTGATTGACTGTTATTTTTATTCTTTTTTTAATATATAAATTTTTTATTTTTCTTAATAATTTAAGCAAATTGGGATTATCAAAAATACGTGTACCGGCTAGTCATAGTCGGAAACGTCTGGCTGTTGAATCACGTCATCATGCAAGACCAGATGATTCACATATGTTCATTATAAAATTACCACCAAATCCATACTACTATAGTAATCAAATTCCAGTTGATTTCAAAAATTCTATAGTAGATGATTATGGTAAGAGTAAGGTAAGTTTTATCAATAGAATAGAATGTTTGGAATTTCCCAACCATCCACATAGTCATCAGAAAATGTTTCTTACTTTTTGTATCTTTTGTTTTTCTTTTTATATCTTTTGTTTTATTTGATTTTTTTTTTCTTTTCTACACAAAAAAAAAAAAAAAGTAATATCATATAGATGTTATCATTTTGTACAACATTTTCTTGATACTGTAATGTGTGTAAATACAAACTTTTATTGTAAATAATTTACCTTTTATACAAGAATGTTTGCTATTATAGGGTTTTCATGTTATGTGGTAAGGAAAAAAAAATAAAAAATAAAAATAAAAATAAAAGTATAAAGTAAGGGAAAAAAAAATTTTTTTTTCCCTTGAGTATTGCATGTTGCATTGATTTATGTACAAAAAACATGTATACATATAAAATGGACAAGTTAAACATTTATAAAATATTGAAAAACTTTGAGTCATGACATAAAAACGTTAATATAACATGACTAACATAAGAAATATTTTTCAAAATCATAATTTCCGATGTTTTTTAAATAATTCATGATATTCAATTTATTTTATTTCCCACACCCTTATTGTAATCTTTATTTTTGTTATTTTTTATTTCATTTTTAAGGCTTTAAGGATTAAACTAATGTTTTAGACAATTTTTTTTTATCTTGTTTAAGAAAAATGAAATTAAAGAATAATAATAAAGTGAATAAAATTAAAATTAAATGCGGTTCTTTTTTATAAATTTAGATTTAAATTTGTTAGTACTTGCTAATCAAAATTTTCATCACTTAACATTTTTCAGGATTATTTCAAGGATATATAGAAAAGAGAATAATGCGTTTCAATTGAAATATGCTAAAACCATAGAAATGTTTTTTTTTTTTATGTGGTATTTGAAGTGTTTTGTAAATACGCTAGTAGCGGAAATATTTATTTGAAAATAAAAATTAACAGAGTAAACGATGAAATTTAAATGTAAACAATCGTAATCCTTTGTCTAGTGCATTTTTCATTTACCGTTAATGTTTATGTTGAAATGATTTTATTAATTTAGTTCTTCAAAAAAGTATTTAGACTTAATTTTAATTAAAAAAAAGAAAGAGAGCATTTATGAAGCTTTAAGTCTAAAATCTGTAGGATAACATATTAGAAAACAATATATTTTTTATTGCATATCCTTGAAATATTTAAAACCCTTTCACCTATTAAAAGAAATGATAAATTTATTTTAAAAAAGTATATAAATTAATTTATTTTCAAATAATTATTTTTCCTTTAAACTTTAGGTATCCTTAGGATTTCGTTCAAATGGTAAACCTGGAAAAATCTATCATTGGAATATACCAGCATTAAAAAAAATTGTAACTGGTGATAATGATCGTACATTATTATCAAGACAACATTCAAATAATATTTTAAATGATGATATATCAAAAATAATTGATATTAAAAATATACCAACATGGTCAAAACCATGGGAAAATGAAACAATTGAAAAATCATATCGTAAAGGTATACAAGCTGAAAATAAATCATTAAAAAAGAAATCACCAACATATTATGCACCAATTAAACATATTAAACAGCATAATAATAAAAATTTTAATATTAATAATATTAATCAAAATAATAATAATAATCATAATAATAATTTTCATAAATATTTTCCTGGTAATGGTAAACCAAAAGGTTTTTATGTTATTGAAAAGAAAAGTCATAAACCAGCTTATTATAAAGAATTAATACCTTAAATAAATTTTTTTTAAATTATATTTTAGAAAAAAAAAACAAAAAAGAAAAAAAAAAACAATTAAAAAAATATTATTATTTTTTATGCAAAATATAGTAGCAATAATCTTTATAAACGGTAAATAAAAAAATTAAAAAAAAAAGTATCTTATGCTGCGAATACAAAAATACTAAAGTACACGGTTAGTTTTTAATTTATTTTCAATCTCAGTGAGATGTGACTGACAAAAAAAAAAAAAATTTTTTTAAAAAATATACTACAAAAATACATAACGATAATAATTACGATACTAATAAGTAATGTCGGCGATAATTGAACTTATATGATAGAATGAAAGAAGAAACAAAAAAAAAAAAAACGCACAATTATAATAAATATAATTCATATACGTATACTACACACTATTTACGTATAACACAAACATAAACATAATATATCATATATATACATTATATTCAAGACTTTATTGTAATAACAATAATTATATTAATGAGAATATTATACATAAATTATTTTTTAGTGCGAAAAAAATAAAATATTTTGTTAGTGATAAGACATTTTTTAATAAGCTTTTTTATACTTTTGTACTTATATTACATATATACAAAATTATAAGATAAAAATAACATTAAATATAATTATACGGTATATACATATTGTAGTAGTATTAGTAAAATACATAAATAATGCGAATATGAAAAAAACAAAAATAAATAAATATAAATGTATTAAAAAAAATGACAAAAATAATAAATGATAATAATATGTAATAATCTTGTAGTTCCGTCAATTACATTTATTTAATATACATAAAAATAACTGTCATTTAAAATTATACTTTAAGTTTATTATAAAAGATATTATATACATACGAGTACATTTCAGCAGCATCATATTTTTAAATAATAAAAAAAAAAAACACATACAGACACAATTTGGATTTGAATTTGATGATGGTAATAAACTAAATGACAAAATTTTATTATTTCGGTACATAAATGTGAAAATAAAATTTAAAAAAAAACCCATCTACTGATTACATTCTCTTTAAAAAACTATAAAAAACAAAAAGTATCTTAAAATGTATACAACACCTATTACTTTAATAATAAATTATAATCTTCTGAAAATTCTATAAATTATATATATGTCAATTCGTATTTTGTGAATTGTTTTTGTTATTATGTATATGTATAAACTTTATAAAATATGTTTCAATAAAAATAAAAATTAATTTCATAGTATATATTGAGTTCAATTTTTCTTTGTATATGTAGGTACCTATTCAAGAATTTTTATTTATTTGTGACTGTGTATAAATTTATCCTGTGATAATCCTTTGAAAAAAATTTTTTTTTATTGGAATTTATACAGAAAAATTTCATTAAAAAAAAATTGAAATATACTAAAGAGGCATATCCTACTTTTTTTTTTCTCTTATGATGAAAGTATTTCGAAAGCCTTGATGTATTTTATAATTTTCTGAATTTTCTTCGTATACCTTTTTTCCTTATTTTTTTTTTTTTCAAAGGATTTAGTAAAATACAGAAAAAAATATTAATTTTATTCTGTGTCTTTTAAATTTTTACAATTTCAAATATATGTACATAAAAACTTCTCCTTTTTTTCCTCAAAGCATATATAAAATACAGGAGAAAAAATGTGTTTATAGACGTTTGATTTTTTCTCATTTCTAACAAGATATAAAGGACACCGAATAAAATTAATAACACTATAAAAGCAGAAAATATATTTTTTTAAAAAAAAGCACAAAACAGGAAATTTGTAAGTATTTAAAAAAAAAAATTTATAATTCTAGATTTTTCGTGTTTTAAATAACGGTGGTGGTACAGAAAAATTAAAAAAAATATATATATGCAAAAGAGTACGTACATCTAGTTCTAGAAAAACGAAAAAAGAATATTACAAATTTTTTAAAAATTCACAGAAAAAAAAACCATATACATATCTTAAAGTAAAGATTAGTTTGGAAAAGATGCGAAATACACCTTATTTTAGGTTTTTTTTAAGCTTCCACACGTTGTAAAGGTAATTATTTCAGAGAAAAAAACACATATTTTATGTATACTTTTTATTTTATGCTGAAAAATATTTCAAATATATTTTTAAAATAGATTCAAGTTAAGTTATAAGTTAATTTCGCCTTTTAAAAAAGATTTTATGGTCATAAAAAGATAAGAAATTAAAAATATCTTAAAGTATGCACTTTCTTTACTTGAACTTTTTACACGATAATTTTAATTAATTTTAAAATTATTCTTCTTTTGAAATTATACTTTATTTTTCTTTTGTTATATTTTTTTTTTTTTTTTGTTTTTTTTTTTACATTTTATTTAAAAAGAGACCATTTATTGTAAATGAATTCAAGAAATATCCATAATTTAATTAAAATTCTTTAAGGTTCTTACTTACGTTTTAGAAAAATATTACTTCTGGGTCTGGGAATAAAATAATAATGAATGAATTATGGAACAATACGATATTTTGCAAATGTGTTAAATATGTATATTATTCCTGGCGACAATATTCTATTCTTTGGGTGTACATTATACAAAACCGTGATAATCAGTTATACGTGACAATTGTACTTTACCATTTTTTATGTTTGGTTTTATTTTTTTTTTTATAATAATAAAAAGCAAAAGAGAAAAAAAAAACAAATAGAAAACAAAGAATAATTCATATGATTTACAATAAAATATCATAAAAGACATATGTATGTACATACAAGATTCGATATTTCATTAAGTAAATTTCAGAAAAAAAACTGAAAAGAAGAAAAACTGAAAAATTCTTAGTAATAATAATATGATTACAAATAAATTTACATTTACTCTTTTAATTTACAGTTATTAAATTATGTTATGGAATATTAATTTAATAATTGTTTTAATTTACTGTTTTTAAATGAAATATTATGTAGACCACACCATATGATATTTTGTTGTTGTTGTTGTTGTTTGATTTTCTTATTGTGTGATTTTATTTAAAATTATAAAGTGAATGTACTTTATTTTAGACAGACATATCTGATTTTTTTTTCTATAGTTCTTGGTACTTTGTGATGTTTTAAAAATCACATAGAAAATTTAAGATACCGTAAAATATTATAAAATATAAAAAAAATTTAGGTATTTAAAATGCAAAAATAAAAAAATAAAATCTTCTTATCAAAGTGAAAAAAAAAATGAATATAGAAAAAAAAAACAGTTTAAATACATTATAAACACCTCTTGTGTAACTTATTAAACTAATAGATAGACCCTTTCTACTCTGTGTTGTTGCTACTTTTTTCTCTTTCAGAATCTCTATTTACATTGAATTTCATTTTTAAAATGTTCTTAACCCCGGAAGATTAGATAAATAATCTCTGATTAATTTTTTTTTCTTTGGTTTTTCATTTTTTTTTATTTTTTTTATTCATTTATACATGTTTAATTAGTTCATTTAAAGATCGTTTTCAAGATTCTTCATGTGTGTATTCAGTTAAGAATATATGGTATATACAAAGTGTAATACATCAGAAACATCCTATTTCGAATTTTTTTTCTTCTTATTATTTTCTCCTTTTCTGTTTGTTTTTAGTACTTTTTTTGTTTTTGTTTTGTTTGTTAAATCTTGCTTTTTGCGTGCATTATATCTATTTCATATTATAATATATGTACATTACAATTACATTCTCATACATATGTATATATATATAATTTTCACAACACTTTAATTAGGTTTATATATTCTTTATAGAATATCACCTATGACTTGGAAAAATGTAAACAAGTTTAGGACAAGAAATTCCTAATGAAGTGCATTTCACCGCGCTTAAAAAGAGTAATTGGTCAACACATTTTATCCGTGTCTGCAAATTAACGTTATATACACCTTTATATGTCATTATGAATATGACATATAGGTACTATGTAGATACAATAATATTGCTATAGAAGTTGTAATATGACTTGAAAAAAAGTATATGTATATCTATAATAATAATAAGAGCTTTATTCAAAGATATAAGTATATCTAAAAAGATCACATACCTAGTTTTTGTGTGAGCACGCGTTATTTTGATATAATATACATATGTATAAACAAATAAATAGATTTTACAGTACATACATAGTTTTAGTTAGAGATAGGACCCCAAGAAGGTTGGAAAAAGTAAAAAAAAAAAAAATAGCAAAAAAGAAAATTGTCAGATAGATTGTACTTGAAATGTAGTAAAAGAAAAGAAGCATCTTCACCAATTGAAATTGTAATTTCACATATGATATCACATGAACTTTCTTATAGTTTTATAATGCATCATTGATGATGCAAACATTAACCAGAAGAATCTCTCTTCTTTAGTTTAAGATCTTTATTTGCATTTTTGATATAATAGATGTAACTATCTATGTATAATCTTTGTTACATAGCTACAAATATACACTATACATATACTTATGAGAGAGATGTGGTACATTCACACAAAATTAACTGTTATACCTGATGGTGATCATACGGATACGATGAACGACCAAAATACAGTACCGGCAGCAACAACAGCAGCATGTAGTCAATATATGAAATAAAAGAATTCATATATGAATGTGCAATGTACACATATGAGTATGTTGAACCAAAAACAACATTGATGAAAACACCTTAAGAAGAAAAGAAGGTGCATATAACATATCTCATTTTTCTAATTTTATTTGGTTCGCGGAATTCAGTTATATTATGTATAATGAATGTATATGCACTATGCAGTTACATTTAGATATACACTTATGTGTATCATATGGGGCAAAGAGGGCAATCTTAGGGTGATGTTTATCGCACTTTTATGGGATTTAACTGAAGTTTATACCTTTTTTTTATATATCTGGTAAAATACAATGGATAACGAAGGTTATGTAATTTAACATGTATACATACATATACATACATAAGTTTTATTAGATGAATATAAGTATAGAAAAAAGTAAATAATATGAAGAAAATATCTGATCATATGTGTCTTTTAAAATTGTTTGTTCAATTTTAAATAGTTAAAAATATAATTCACATATGTTATGTGCACCAAAGTGTATGAACTTTATGAATTTACGGAACTTAAAATAAAATTATTATTTATTTTGTTGTTATAATTTATCAGTTATTCAAAAGGATACAACAAATATATATGAAATTATTATTAAGTATCTTTTGCTATTCTGTTTTTATTATTGAACAATAATTTTGCATATTACACGTAAAAAATTTTTCAAATTAGTAAAGGTACTATTTATAGATTTCAAGTACACATAGTATACATACATATATAATTTTTTTTATTATTATGAAAAAATATAACAATTTTATGTTACAAGTAAATAATAGAGAAAAAAATGAATATGTATAGTATAAAAATTGTCTACTTTTATATTATTGTTACTTAGAAAAGAACACATAAAATTCATGTTGGTATAATAAAAAATTATTGAATATACAGCATCATAACTACAATATGTAGAAGAAGAAGAAAAAAAAATAATTCAAAAGAATTCTATAAATCAAGTATGTATTCTTTTTTTTATTTATTTTTTTTTTTTCTTGATGCCAATTATTTTATAAATTTTATTAGATTTTAGAAAAAAACTAAATATGTAGTATGCAATTTTATATCATAATTTGTCTTGCATAGTAAATTTTCAAAAGGAATATTTTGTATTATAATGATATAAAACATTCAAGATATTCTATGTAACTCGTTAGTAATAATAGTAGGTGATTACATTAAAGTGTGATCCATGAAATTATGTTCTTTAAATTTTGATAGTATTTTAGGATATTCAGGAAAGAAAATTAAATTTTGAAATTCATTATATCGTTAGCTCAAAAAATCTAAATAAGTACTGGACACATTATACAAGAATCCTTTTTACAAATTTTTTTATTCATGACAACTTTACATTTGTTTTGATTATTTCAGAATTTTCATTCACTGTACTGAGTTCAACTATGTGTACTACTTCATCAATCTTTGATTTGAATAATGTTCCAAGATATATCTCGAGGTTCATACATACATATGTATATATTGCATCGTTAGTACGAGTAATGTCGTAAAGATTGTGTATTAGTTAAAAAAGATTTATAACACAATAAAAAGTAGCAATGACTTTTTTGTTATTTTATAAGGTAAGATTATTTTCTAAAAATTAAAGTGTAGTTTTAAAATACATCATGCCAAAAAGTAGTTACACATATTGGGTACGGTAAGCAAGGAAAAAGTCCTTTGAAATAAATTATATCACATTTTAGAAATTCAAATCTTAACTAAAACATATTAAAAACTTATTAAAATATCCAATCAAAATATAAATTTAGAACACATTATTCTTGGATAACTCCTTTATAATTACAACATTTTTTTGTTCTTATTCATTTGAAATATTTATAAGAATCTTCAAATGATTTTAAAATCTAATAGTCTAATAAATTAATTAAATTTTAATGAATAAAATTACAAAATGATATAATTACTTTTACTTAAACATAAGCATATATAAAAATGTTAGATAAAATAAAGGATATTGATGAAAGAAAATGTAAAACATTTTAATGATGTTACGTACGTTATTTATATATTTGAAGAATTATACAGATTAAAATATCATTTGTGGATCACAAAAGTAAAGAAAAAAAAATATCTAAAAAAAAAAAAGTTAAAATTTTAGATTTTTTGTCATTCAAAAAAAAAAAAATCTATTCTTTAGAAAAGAAATTTACTGAAATAAAAATTATTTGTAAATAAACAAGATTCTTCCATAAGAATTTATCTCAAAATAACACAAAACAGAAAATAATAATAAAAAAAAAATGATTATATGACCACCTATGTCTTATTTATTGTCATTATTATGTTTTACAATAAATATCTTTTTATTTAGTAAATATATTCGAGCAATTTAATTTGAGGGCTGTACTTTAAACTGTTGATTTATATATTTTTAAGAGAGAAAAAAAAAAATGAAAAATACAACTTATATAGAACTTTGTTCATATAAAAGTATTAATGGTCCTATCAGGCAATTGTGCAATGTAATAAATATCGAATTGTAAAACAACACTGATGATGAATTACATCCGCGAAAGTTATATTGCCTTTATGTCCACACATAAATGCTTAAATAAATATGAGTGTACGTACAAATAGGCAGATATTTTACCTACATACATATGTATATTACATATATGTATTTTTTTTTTTCATATATAAATATGTAGATACATAAATAGATACTCATTTATACAAATAAGAAAAACAAAATTCAATGAGTCAAAATGCAATTACAAAAATCAAATTTAAGTAGAAAAAAAATACATACATAGTATATTATTTTTGCGGCTTAACAACAGACAGACAAAACATGAAGAAATCATCCAAGAATGATGTTTTTTTTTTATGTACATATGTATGTATCTACAATTTTCTATAATATATACAATTTTTTTTTTCTTTATTTATTTTCACAATCTATGCTAGATCATCAAGATTCATTACAGATCTTACACAAATCTTCTGCAGAAGCTGTAAATATTTTCAATATATGTATTTATCTTGTATTTTATTATTTGGTATTTGATGAATGCCAGCAAGTAAACAAAAACACAATTTAAAAAAAAAAAAACAAAAAACAAAAAAAAAAATTAATTGAGAAAAAAAAATTATTTTTCATTTTCAACATTATTATCTGTTAATATTCTGCAATGCAGATACATACATAATATTATGTGCTCTTCTACAAATGATCATTATTACTCAATAAGAGTTATTGCAATTAACTTTCATTATCCGTGA
The DNA here is from genome assembly GCA_939192795.1 of Bombylius discolor. Lineage (NCBI taxonomy): Eukaryota > Metazoa > Arthropoda > Insecta > Diptera > Bombyliidae > Bombylius > Bombylius discolor. Next base: position 10,005,116 of record OW584241.1, on the reverse strand, counting down.
ATGATAGCACAACAAATTGATTCTAACGCCCATTGTTTATTTGTTATTGACTTTGTGCATAAGTACATATCAGTACATTCTCTATTGATGTATCTTTAATAATATATGTATGTACATAAGTACTGTATTTTTTTTTTTATTTTTCGAATACATATTCCATTTAATGATGTTCTTTATGATGATTTGTTGAAATTAACCTACTATAGATTAATTTAATTCTAATTGAATTTTTCTACTTTTAATACATTAATATTAATTTGATGAAATTTGCAACACAATTAATACAAGGTGGTCTTCTTAAATATCTATGTAATATAATTAATTATTCCACATACGTGACATACTTTAATGTCTTAATATCATAATTATAAGAAGATACATTTAAAAAAAAAAAAGGTTAAGAATAAAAAATTAAATAAGATTATCTAGTAATTTGTTTACTTTCAACGACATAATTCTTCTTCCTTTATACTCGTTTTAGTCCTATTTACTGGGAGCCAGCGAAATAATAATTTCAAAAAAATATTTGTATTAACATTCCAAACTCATTTTTCCATTCTAAATATTATCATTACTCTTGTAAACATCATTTTATTTTTATTTAATTATTTTTAGATAATTGATCTTTTAATTTTGAAAATGTAACCGTGAATATTTCATCACGAAAATACAAACTTACTAAAATAATTAATTTTGAAATTAATTAACCGTTACATAATTTAAATTCCCGGATGTGAAAAGATTCATTAATTTACTTTACTTTAATTTTAAATATAGCATATTTTTAGGCGATCTATGAAATTTATAATTTATTAGGGGGGATTTCCATTTAAATTTTACTGGTAAACTTTCAAAATAGTTACAAAAATTAAAGTCAGATTCAAAATCAGATAATGTTAGAAAAAATTAAAGAAATATTTAATAAAAAAAATTAATTTCGAGAAAAAAGAAAAATAATAGTGCCAATATTAATCGAACCCAATGAATTACTTTCTTCTAACCAACATTTTCTTGAACATAAACTGAAAGATCAAAAATTCTTTCTAAAACAAAGGATTTTCGTTTCCAATGGGTCGACTTTTCAAATGAAGGTATATTTTGTAATTTTTTAACATTTCAAGATTTTATTTTATTTAATATTTTTGATGATTTTAGTTTTTTGTTTTTTCTGATCTAAAACAACAGTTCATTCATATTCATATATAAAAAAAACTGTTTATACTATAATCACACTTACACACCACAAAAAAGTAAACATTCATTCTTCATTCTTTAAATTTCTATTATTAATATCAAAGCTATTTATAGATGAAAGGGTTCTATCTGAAAAATATTATCTTGATAACAATCATTATAAATAATATTTCCATGAAATAATCTTTCAATAAAAAAACAAAAAAAAAAAATAAATAAAAACAAAAAACAAAATCTGTACCCTTCCTTTAAAACAAATAATGAATTAATGATTTTTGTCACTTTCAAATTCAAATACCCATTTTATTTAGTTAATTGAGTACAATCATTTTATAATGACCATATTCGTGTATCTGACATGTGTCCAAACAAAAAAAAAAAATACTCCTATATATCAACATACATATAAAACGTTTATTATATATCATTCACGTTGTGCTTCCCTTCTATGTGCTTCTATGCAGACATTTAAATCTCTAATATCTTTGTCTTCTGAGATATTTATTTTTTTTCCTTATTGTTTTTTTTTTTTTTTTATTATTTAATTTTAACTAGTTTAACGTAATTATTCTGACCCAGAATGGATCTTACCTAACTAAAACAAAAAGAAAAAAATATTATCCATCAAATGAAATCGACTATTTTGACATCCTAAGCCTGATAATCCAGTAATGAACATGTACACAAAAAAAAAATTATTAATAGTTTCATAAGATACACGTCACAAAACAATGTCTGAAGGTGGAGTATACATATGTACATACATGGAATTTCAGTAATTAGGCTAGGGGAGCCATAATAGGTCTATTTATGGGCTTGAAATCCTCAATTTATCAGTAAAAAAACTAAAGAAAACAGTAGAAATCTTGTATAAGAATATTCAATGATGAGATTCGTCAAAAGAAAGATACTGGATATAGAAGGCAATTTTTACAGAAGATTTTCGATAAAAAAAGAAAAAACTTAATTTCCTTATTTTTGATCGCAAATTATAAATTGTTAGTCTTTAATTTTCGAATACTCCCACTCAATATAACAAAACAGTAGAGGGTGGAAAATTGAATAAAATTAGAGAAAAAGGCGTTTTTTTTAAACCATTTTGTACATATGTATGTAGCTTAATAGCGATATAGATAGCATTTCCACATTGAACTCTGTTTTTTCTTTCATTGTATTACTTTATGACAAGACAAAGAAATTTTAAAGAAAATAAATATACCCTGACCTCTAACATTTTTTTTTTCGTTTCAATGCAGTTAACAAAAACTGACCAAATAATATTTTAACAAAAATCAAAAATAATTAAACAGAATTAGAAGAACACCTTTTTTTTTTTTTGTCTTTCGAAGAAGAATCAAAAAGAACAAAACAAAAATTTGTTTAACAGTTATTTTGCAAAAAAATTTTTAACTTATAAATTATAATTAAATTATATGTAAATGATAATTTCTTCACCTTTTTTTTTTTTTTGTCGAACAAGCGTTATTATTTATGATTTTAAATTCTAACAATAATTTTTCATTCTATAAACCTTCAACATACCTATTTTTTTTTGTTTTTTTGTTTTTTGTGTTTTGTTCTTAATTTATTGTTAAATTGTTGTACACAATACCTTAAGCATAATTCTCAAAAATATCTAACACTAAATATTAAATTAGTTTAATCAGTTATTTATTTTCACATACAAATTTTAACTGTTTATTTTTTTCTTAAAACAAAAAAAAAACAAAAAGATAGATACTAATTTTAAAAGAACGCCTCTGTTAAATATATGTTATACTTTCAAAAATGTATATGTAAAATTCTACATATAACGTAAGTAGTCAAATTATTGATATCTAGCTAATTATTACCATCTTTTTTTTTTTTTTACTTTGCTTTTGTTTTAAAAAAAATATAACAGATTCATAACTCATATATCATTCACCTAAAGACATATTTTTGACAGATAAAAATGCGAATGCTAAATTATAAAGAATATTTTGTACTCCTTCAAGAGCAAAAAAAAAAAAAAAGCTAAAAATTGTTACAACTAATTGCGGTATCATATACTCGTATGTATGTAGTATCAGTAAACAATGTATATATTTATATAATAAAAAGATATCTGATTTAAATCAATTATGAGATCCAAAGATAATTGAAATCACCATTTTCCGTTGCACCTTACTGAGTAAGTGTACCATAATAAATTTGGTTCGGTTCTTATTAGCTTTTTTTTGTTGTTTTGTTTTAAAAATTTCAGCATCAAGGGGGACATTTAAAATTGCGCGAATTGCAAATTTTTTAGATTTTTTTCTGGATTTTTTTTTTCTTTCTTTTTTTTTTTTGAAACAATGTATTATTTTCTGTCATATCCGTGCGCCCTACATTTTTTAATTTTTTTTTTTCTTTCGCTTTATTATTTAACTTGACCAATATCAGAATCCCACTGAGAAATCATTTATTGAGATTTTTATAATTTTTTAATACATTTTTATAGAATTTGTGCTATTTATTTGTACTTTTTTTTATATTTTTTTTAAATTGTTGTTATTGTTTTTTTTTTAGGTATCTTTTGCAATAATATTATTTGTATATATATGTACATATTTTAAGAATTCTGACAGACCACTTTCAGATCATTAGCATTTGCTACCTCATGCGCGACTCATGTTTAACTTTAACAACTTCTTATTTTTGTGGTGTTTTAAAGAATCTTCTTTTTTACACACAGTGTCTTTAATATACATAAGTATATAGGGATTTCTGATCTAGAAGAAGTTTTTGTTCATGTTTCACTCATGAATGGAGTATAAAGTACGAGTATAAATTGTTGTTGTTATCGTTTTCTGTTGATGTTGGTTAGTTAACAAAATGTATATATGAAAAAAAAAAACAAAAATTTAAAAGACCACTACGGAAGATATCATATAAAGAATTATGGTACACTTGCCATGAGATTCATTTCAATTCTACCGGTTGATATAAGAAGATCAAATTTCTCTTTTTTTTCGGAAGTTGTTGACTTTCTTTTAAAACAGATGCAAATTTTGAATTTTTTGATAGTTTTTGTTTTTTAATTTTTTTTTTTAAAAAAAAAAATAATTTTTAAACAGAATTTTAAGTGTATCGCAATTTTTCAAAAAAGAAGTGAATTTAAAAAAAAAAATAAATTTTTTTACTTAATAAATTAATATTTTAGTTTAAAGGTAATTTTTTTGAAAATATTTTTTTCTAAACGGTTAATATGTTTAGGAATTATTTTGTAAAAAAAAATATTTCAACTGTGGTGCATTTAAAATTTTTAAAATTTTAAATAAAAAAAAAAGGATGTTTTAATAAATTTTAAAATACATATGTAAAAAAATTCAACAAAAATTCTAATTTAACATATAAAAATGGAAATTTAAAAATAAAATTAATTTATCTAATAAACAAAACTTAGTTAAAATTTACGAAAAAAAAAAAAAAAAAAAAATAGAAATTCAATAAATTAAAGTAGAAAATTAATTTTCAAATTTTTTAAAAAATATTCCAAAAACTTTCCTAATTATTTTAAATAATTAATTTAAGTCGTTTATTTTCAAAAAAAAAAAATTAAAAAATAAAACGAAAGATAGAGAAAATTATTTTAAATTAAATAAAAATTTTCCTACCACCTATAATGTATATACATACATATAAATCAAAAAAAACATAAAAAAAAAACAATTTAATTTGATACTATATGATTATCCTTATTCATTTTTAAACTTTCATTTTTATTATAATAATTCAATTTCACTTATTGTTCAGTCACGTATATTAAACCGACACAGAAAATATTTAAAAAAAAAAAAAACAAAAAAAATAGAAACAAAAAATTACATTAAATTTATCTGATCATTTTGTGAAAGAAAAAAAAAACAAAAAAGATACAATCTACAAGAATGATATGCTTGATAGCTACATCAAAATGTCATGATGATCAAAATGATGTGATTGTGATGATGATGATGATGATCTTGTCATGGTATAAATAATAATGTATCTGTTAATGGTAAAAATTTATCTTAAACTTGTTTAACCAATTACCTTTCTTATGTTACTTGTTTATTTTTTTTTTTTTTAAATTTTTAATTTTTATTTTAATTAAAACAGATATAATTTGATTTATAAAATGACAAATTTATAATTGAAAATTCGTGATCATAAAAAAGTTAAAAATAAATTCAATATTATTTGTATGAAGATTTTATAATTTTAAGATTTTTTTACCCTACTTTTTTTTTTTTTCAATTCTTCTTTTTACAAGCAAAACTAATTTGAAATTTCGTGGTTATTATTAAGTCTTTATCAATTATTTTACCCATAATTTACATTAAGCATTGATATTTGTTAGTTTTTTTGTATTAATTTTTTTTTGTATTTTTAAACAGAAATCAAACCTGTTAATTTGATTTGTATTAAATTAAAACTCTTTCCATCATCATCATCATCATCATCATCACGGTAAATAAATGATCATTACATGTTGTATGTACGTTGTACATACGGAAAAGTGAATTCTTTCTCTATAGAATTTTTTCCATTGTTTTTTTTTTTTGTTTCTTAAAGATTTCGCTTCTTTACATACATAAAACTAAATACATTTGTTAAATAAATAAAAATTAGAATAAAATAACTGATTATATATCTATATATAAATGCGAATGGCAGCTAATTTGTAAACAAAACAACTTAAAACTGATCATCATCAATTTGTCGTGACAATCTTTTTACTACCTATTATAAGTATAATACCATTAAGACAGGTATTGATGACAGAAATATGTCAGTAGTCTTTTAACGTCTGTTAACGATCTTCTCATTATATATGAAAAATAAAAAATAAGAAAACATTTTTTTTTCTTCGGAGGAGAATGAATTTGTTTTTTTTTTTGTTTTTGTCTTTCAACAAATTGCAAAAAAAAAAAAAAAAAAAAAAAAAGGTTGAAAGTTATATTGGATCATTCAAGCAGAAAAATTCTGCTTATATTTTTAAAGAAGAAAAAAAAAAGTGTTAGCTATGTACCTACTGTGGCTTTTCTTTTATTTCTGGTGTTATGCATACAAAAATAACGACAAATGTTAATTTGATACAAAACTGATGATGTTAAGATATTTGTTTTTTTTTTTTTTTTTAGTTTTTTTCTTTCATAAGGAATGTCAAGTGCAAAAGAAAAACTAAGTATCTTTTTTATTTTTTCTATAAAGATACATTTTTAATTTTATATAAAAAAAAAAAAAAAAATTACATTGTGAATCTTAAATTTTGACCTAAATTTTTCTTTTTTTAATATTAAATTAGTCATTATTGTTGTAAATTCGCCGTTAAATTAAATGTATAATGCACTCAAGATCAATTGATAATCTAATTCAGTTTAATTTGTTTTTTGATTTTATTATATTTTTGTTTTGAATTTAATTTGGTCTTATTTGTTATATATTTAGAAATATGTATAGATTTTGTTTTTTCTATTTACATTTTTTTTTATTATTTTTCTTTTTTCAAATACAGAACATAAAAATGTTTACATCAATCATTATCACATTTTGTGCATTAGCAATTTCATCAACATTCAGTAATCCAACATCACAACAATCATCAAATTCTCAACAAAATAATGGTCATTTTATAAATGAAAAAGATGATCGTAAATCAGAAATATTAGCTGAAGATCAAGATTCAATTTTATCATTAAATAATAATGATATTTATCAAAGAGATAATTCATTATCATTTATGAATCCATGGAATTTTTATCAGCAACAGCATCATCAACATCATCAAATACCATCACCTAATATTCTATCACAATTTAATAGATATCCATTTTCTCCTTCTCCAACATTATTTAGCATGTTAGGAATCCCAAGTACATTATATATTCCATTTCCATTAGTTTTATCACCAGATTATCTATATCCATCATATTCTGGAGCTGGTACTGGTGCAACTGACAATGATGATGATTATGATGATCAAGTAATGTCACGTGCGAATGGTAGACGTCCATCATCTTATCGAAATTCTCCAATATATTATGTACGAATACCACCAACACCATATATGTTTGTTCCAGGATTAGGATATACTTCACAGCCACCAATATTTACACCAATGCTATCATATAATCCTTTATCAGCATTACAATTTCAACATTCTGTTGTACAATCACCTTCACCACCACCACCTCCACCATCAATTAGTTCAATGATTAATTTACCTTTAAATTTCCTTTCGAATGGTAAACCATCAAATGTTTATCAATTGGATCCAACTAATGGACTCCAATTACCATATCAACCATTTTCAGCGCCACCACCACCACCACCACCATCGCTACCATCAATTCAAAGACCTATTCATCGACCACAATATATTCCTGCACCACTACCACAATCACCATCAATATCACAACAATCATCACCATCAGCATTATATCCAGATTCAAAAATTACACATTTAAAACGACCATATTTATTTAATGGAAGACCAGAGGATATTTATTTGTTACCAAACAATTTTAATTCAATGCAATCAATTTACCAAAGTCCTCAACAAGGCTATTATTGATATAAAGAAAATGAATAATTAACAACAACAAAAATTCTAAATTAATTAAAATTATAGATTAATTAAATGAAATAGCATACATATACAGTATTATATCGAAAATAATAGATCATTATTTTTAATTTAAATTAATGGAAATTTCATCAAATATTTTTAAGTATCATAATTTCATATATTTTCAGAATCTTATGTACTTTTTTTTTTATCCTAGATTTTATTTAATTATAATGCAATAATTTTGGGTTATTAGTATCTACAAGCGAATAGTTTTTCATTTTTTTCATTATTGAACTGAAAAATCGCTTGTAGATACAAAATTTTGGTGATGGTATATAATTTAATGTTAGCATATAAAATTCATTTAATTCATTTAATTAAAATTTATTTAGATTTTAAATGCATTTATGTGCAATCTGTGATTAATTATAATTTTTTTTCTTAAAATAAAATGAAATATTGTATTTTTTAAGATAATTTAATAAAACAAATTTTTTTTAAAGAAATCTGTTTTAATTTATGACTGAATAATGATTTTAATATTTTGGCATGAGTCGTATTTTTAAAGGATTAAAGTGAATACGTTTGTACTTTTTAAAACGCACTAATTCCTTGAATGTTTTCCCTCTTGGTACTACAGTTCAACACAAGCTTTAATCTCTCCAACCATAATTCCCACAGAATTATCTGTTTTCTCAGAATTCCTTCTCGAGTTTTTTTTTTATTTTTTTTTTTGTAGGCTTTTTGTGGTGGATTTTTTACAATTGAATTCAGCTTTTGGAACTCAAAAACCGAAATCATAGGCAAACAAATTCAAGGTAACTGTAATATTTTTTTTATGCTTTAAGAAAAGTAAACAGAAAACTTGATACTAGGAATTTAATTTGAAAATTCAAAAGACATGAGCAGAAAAAAGAAAATCCATTTTTAAAATTCAACATGAATAAAATTAATTTATTACTTTAACTTTTTAAATATATGTTTAAAACATTACATTCAACATATTATTATTTTGATTTCAATTTATTTTCTTTTTATGAATTTGGCATTGAAAGTTTTTCTTTTTTATTAAGAAAACAAAAAATGTAACGTATGTGAATTATTAAATAAAAAAACAATACATTACACATTATAATTATGCAAAAAAAAAATTTTTTTTTTTGCACCTTTTAATTACATATGCCAAATGCATTTTCACTGATAAGAGAAAAATATTTTCTTTTTTGTTTAACAATTAACTTTATCTTACGTTTAAAATCTATTTTCCCATGTAATTTTAAATAAAATATGTAAGTAAGGTTTAACAAGTAAGTACACCTATATATACGTATATGTATATATAACTTCAATTGTGTGATACATGATATATTTTAAATAAAAGGTGTATAGGTGTTGCAAAAAAATATTTCTTTTTTTTTTTCATTTGTCAACACGTTTTTTTTTTTTTTGCAAGCTTTTTTGTACTTTTTAATTCGTTTCAATTTTAATGCATAAAACATACATACATACAAACATATGTGTACTGACATATTATTTACTTTTAATAGCGGAATCTAACCTTTTGTTACTTTTAATTGTTCTCATAGTGTAAAAAAAAAAATATATATATGAAAATATTCGCTAGACCATGTCAACCAAATAAATGTAATATTTTTCATAAATTGTAGCTTTTTTTCTTTTTATAAAACAAAAAGGTTAAAGTGAAAAAAAAAAAGGATGAAAAGAAAAAAAAATTGAACCATGTGTGTAATTACCAACAATAAATTATGTTTAATATGCACAAAATTTAACTAGCAAACAAATTATACTTTTTGCATGCATTAATTCTCGGTTAATAAAAAATAAATCATGTGAAAGTAACTACATTATGATAGATCATCATATGTTAGTAAATATTTTAATAATGGTATATATTTTGATGAATGCATACGCGTGAACATATTACATATATTATACGTAGTATTATACGTACATACATATATACTTTTTGATATGTAAAATAGGTAGAATGTGTGTAGGTTTAAATATAAAATGAAATAAGTTACTCTTATCTATGGATGATAATGATAATGATGATGATGATGATGATGGTAATGAACATTATGTACACATTAGTATAACAAATTTGATTATGTTGATGAAGGGGCATATACACCTGGAAAATTTAAATATATACACGAGTATTTATTTCTTAAGAACTTTAAATGAAATTTATATTTTTTCTAAAGGAAGAGGCCGATTTAGATAAATCTTTTAGACAGTAATTTTCTGAAGAAATTAAAAAATTTTTCTAGAATATAATTTTCATTATGAATAAATTAAAAATCTACATAAAATGTAATTGAAAAATCATACCTTAAAACTTCCAACAGACTAAATGAAAATAGAACTTTAAATTTCTTCAACCTTGGCAATATTTGTAGTAAATTCTTTAGAAAATCTTTTAAGAAATCTTTTGAAGAATTATCGTAATTTTAATCAATTCTTCTCATAATTTTCTTTTCTTAATAAATTATATGTATTTCTCATAAGTAAAATTTTCTCAGATGCATATACCCCTTAGAAAATAAATTTATATTATAATGAAATTGCAAATGAATTTCTTTTATTAATTTTATCTTTTTTGATAATAAAAATTAAAAATGAAATGCGAATTAAATTTCCACACCATTTATTTACCGCAAAAAGTATCTTAAACGATTAAGAGTATTCTATTTTTTCTTTCTATTTTCATTTTATATTGTTGTTTTTTCTTGTTTTTTTATTATAACAAAAAAATTAAAAGAAAAATTACAATGTTATCCTAACGGAAATGAGCTTGAATTCTGAGAGAATTAAATATCACATATAATTATTAAGTAGGTACCTATATACATACATACATGATACATGTACTTTTTTTTTCTATTAAAATTATATGTATGTATGTACTTCCATTTTTTGTTTTACATATTCTACTTTCTTCTCAATTCATAATCATGTAGTACAGTAATTTAAACATGATAAGTGAAAAAAAAAAACAACAACGTAAGCATGGAAATTAAAATTAGAATTAAAAATTAAAATATTTTAGTTAAAATATCATTGTATGTTTTTTTATTACACAAAACAAAAAATACATATGAATTTTTTTTTTTCCTATCATCAATTCATGAAACAAAAGAGCAACTTGTGAGAAATATAAAATGGGGAAAAAACTAGAAGCTGAACAAAAAAAAAACAAATTTAATTCTGAAAAGATTAAAATTTTTTTTTTATTTTGAATAAATTTTTTAAAAAATATAATGAATTTGCGAATTTGTGACGGTTGTGTAAAAAAAATGAATTTACAAAACAAAGATAATCAAATAATTGGATTAGAAAAATTAAAAAGAAATTAGTTAATAAATATTTATGAGTTTTATTGCAAAAGAAACAAACAAACAAAAAAAAAACGACATGTGTAAAATTAAAAATTCAATTATTCTCTCTTTGTTAAACTAAATTCAGGTTAAAATTTGCAAAAATAATTGAAAAAAAAAAAAAAACAATAAAATAATAAATATACTATCTACTATCTAATATAGTTATTTGCTCACGCTTAAAAAAAATATTTTCAACATAGATTTGGTGTGAAATCATGAACATTTTTTTTTCTTCAATTTTTGAAAATTCATAGATAAAAATGTCTGGGAACGTTCACTATAGGGAGGATAAAGGAAATTTCAAGAATAAATAAATCAGACAAAAGATACTGTTAGAATGTAAGCAGAACAATCCTTTGAAATTCGGAACAAGTAATTTTGAATTGATACCGTAACAAAACAGATTAGAATTTTAACATCCATCTAAAAAGATTATTACCACAAAACATATGTATCTTTCTCATCTTAGATAACATCTTTGATTACAATTGTTCAACTCTAACATACTACATAGCACCAACTTACGAGTATTATCACGGAAACAGAATACTACAATTATGTATTTTCTTTTTATTTTTTTTTAAAATGCTATGATTTAATTTTATTATTTAACAATAATTGAAAAATTGTAACAATTATTTAACTATTTTTTTTTTACTGTATTATATAAGTTTTCCGGAAAATAAATTAGTAATAAATTCAATAAGTTTAAAAACAAATCAAATGCATGAACAAATTTATTGTCTGTTATTTATTTATTTATTTTTTTTTTTTTAAATTCTTCAAATTGCACTTTATTAGTCAATAAATAGCTTGCTAATTTAACTCAATTTGTCAAACTAAAAGTACATAATTACAATAATTATTATTATTAATAAGGTCTACTACGTTTACTTCACTTTTCAAATTGTACGTACTTAACAATCATTAATTTTCTTAAGAAGATACTTTTTTTCAAATAAAAATTATTAAAAAAAAAAAAAAAAACAAAGTAAAATAATATGTGAAAAAAAAAACAACAACATAATTGCAATACTTTTCTTGAAAGGGAAAATTTTTAAAGAAATTGAAGAATTTCTCATAAAAAAATTTTTCTAACAAATAAATGAATGACTGCTTTTTTTTTTTCCTGGATTCACTTCGTGTGCATATACATAGGTATGTGATGATATGTGATAATCATGCCATTCACCTTTTTTGTTTTTGTTTTTTTTTTTTTGCTTTTTCCTCATTTTGTAAAAAATATAATGTATTTATGCATTAATTACTAATTAGAGTAAAAACGCTAGAAGACATGATATTATTTTAACAAGTGTGACAATATACACTTTTTATTCCTTCAACTAAATTTAAATGAAAACAGAAAATTATCTAACATTCAACTAGCATATTGTCACCTCATCTTATTTTTTTTTTTTTTTTTTTTGCACAAAATATAAAAATTCATCTCTATATAGATTACTATACAAAGTATAATAAGAACGTGCCCAGAGAAGTAAACAGTCTTTCTTATTTACAATTTTCTTTTATATCTTGGTTGACAAATATATATACATACATAAGTGTATATATAAACATAAGAAGAAGATATGTTACATATTGTCCTCTACAGATAAATATCGTTATCTAATGTTTTTTTTTTAATTTCCATTGAAGATACTGAATGTACATTATACATAAAGATGCACATTGAACATTATTTGCATATTTTAAATTGCACACATACATACATATGTTACATAAATGTATCTAACTTCTAATCAGATCTTGTTTAGAAATGTTATATGAATGTCACTAAACATATAGTACATACATATTTTTAACAAATTGTGTGTGAAAAAATTTTAATTATTTCACACCCATTAGCACATGAATATTTTATGAAATTTATAAGTATTTAAAAGACAAAATGTTTTGTAATAATACTCTAGGTATTAGGTATAGAATAAAATATCTTTTTAAAAACCAGGAAAAAAAAAAAGAATAGGGGAAAAAAATTGCAACCAATGCTCAATGATGTAAAATGTTATTTACTCTTGTTATTTACTGTATCCTGATCATGATCTTGATCTTGTTATTATATTGTATTTTCCTATACAAAAAAAAAAAAAAAGTTGAAAAAATATTAAATATTATATAAGAGTATGATATAAAATAATGTAAGACCCATCTAATGGTACTTGTAGTACTACTTAACTTACAGTATCTGTATCTATATATGATTTGGATTCCATTTTTAAAAGAATCGTATCGATTGTGTTATGAAATTGCTGGTTTTAAAGTTAAAATAAACTCGAATTTTCTTTATACTTTTTTTTTTTTTTTTTTAAATTTTAAATCTAGCTATTTGTTTCAGTATTTATCCGTATATGAAACTGATACAATATGAGATATTTGACGCATCTCGATAGTACTATTAGTGCTGTTACGACTATTATACAAACTTTATATATGTACATCGATTTGTTTTTCTTTTTTTGAGAAAAAGATTTAAAATACTCACAATTGTAATGATATAAAATAAAATCAAAGTTTAAATGCAATCTTATTGCAACGCCAATATTGTTAGATACTTTACGTATACATTATGTAGATATATCTAACGTACATATATCGTTTTTTTTTTTTCCTTTAAATATATATTATTGTATCTAACTCCTATTTAGCTCATCTTTTCATGGTCTGATGTACTTGAGTTAACCAGGGGTATGCAATTGGCATGTAAGAAAATAAACAAAATTCATATATAATGCACTTCTTTAAACATACTAGGATTCATTGTTGTTCAATTCACGAGACAGTTTCCGTCTTTTATTGCAAAAAAAAGTAATAATAATAACTGCTACTTGTACAATATTATAAACGACTAGTAAATATATTTTATTTGTGATTTTTTTTTTTTTTTTTTTTGAAAAAAACTTTCGTTATCATTTTTTTCTTAGTTTATAAATTTTAAACATTGTCAAGTCACACCTCATTTTATTTTAATCACGAAAAAAGTGTAAAATGTAAAAAAAAAAGTAAAATTTATTATTAAAAGAAAGTAACTGCATAAAAAAAAAAACGTGAATTTAAAATAAAAATAAAAAGAAATTGAAAACGAAAATCAACAATATTGGAAAATTAAAAATAAAAACAAATTTTAAATTGAATTTTCAGTGAATTTTTTGTTTTTCATAGTTTATAATTTTTTGAAGTTAATTTAATTTAAAAATACAAAAAAAAAAAAAAATCATGTACACAACAATATGGATATTTTTTCTAATATCATACGTTCAAGGAACAGAAAAATTACTAAAAACTTTAAATACATCACAAGATAATCCATTTCCATTTAGAATAAATGACATAGAAAATAGAATTAATAAGAAGAATTATATTTCACATAATATGGCACATGATAGACAAGATAAACTTATAGAATATCATGGATTTTATGGACCATCATATTCAATATCATCACATCATCCTTTTATACATCCTTTAAATACATTAAATGGATTACATTCTATGTCAACAGATAATAATCTAAGAAATGATGAAACATTAAGAATGCAAACAATTCTTGAACCATTAACACAAAATATTGAAACCACATCACCAATCTATTACATTAGATTACCACCATCACCATCACCACTACCATCACCACTACCATCATCACCACCATCAACAGTTCCATATATATTTTTATCAAATTTACAAAATTCACAATCAGGATATTTATCATCATCACCATCATTATCATCATATCACATTCCATCATCAATATCTTCAAATTATTTTCTTAATACAATAAATCCATCATTGAATCTTCCTTTTACATCTAATGGGAAACCACATAATATTTATCAATTTGCTAGTCAAATTAATGGTAATAATCCTTTTCTATCG
The DNA here is from genome assembly GCA_939192795.1 of Bombylius discolor. NCBI lineage: Eukaryota > Metazoa > Arthropoda > Insecta > Diptera > Bombyliidae > Bombylius > Bombylius discolor. Next base: position 9,990,047 of record OW584241.1, on the reverse strand, counting down.
AATTTACAAAATTTATATTCTCAAATGAATTCAATAAAACCATCAATTATTAAATTAAAACCAATAAATTCAATATTAACAGCATCATCATCTACTGATTCAAAAATAATGAATCTTAAAAATATTTTCTCATACAATGGTAAACCGGAAGATATTTATATTATGTCAAATAATGATGGTGGTGGTGGTTCTGCTGCTATTTCTACAGCCGGTGGTATTGATACTACCGGTGCATTATATCTTTAATAAAAAAATTAAAAAAAAGAATCTTATTTAAACATTGTATCTTTAATTACGCATATTATGTATAATTATTATTATATGATGTTAAATTTTTAATACATTCAACTAAATTGTGAAAATTATTTCAAATTGAATTCATAAATTTTAAATAATAAGTATCTATGTATGTACTTAATTTTAAGTTATTGTTGTTGCTGTTGTTATTTTATTATTATAAAATAATTAAAAAGTTACTATATTTTTGTAGATATTTTTACTAACTAATTTTATTTAATGTTATAAATTTTGTTATGAATATGAGAGTGTTGTATTTATTAATTTATTTATTTTTTTTTTTTTGAATGAGAGAGTTAATAAAAAATAATAAAAAAAAAAAATAGAACTAGATTTCAAAAATTTTTCTTTCATTTCAAACAAGTATTATTTCATATTTTTATTATTTGTTTTATTATCCTTATTAATTTTTTTTTTTCAAAGGTGATATAAAATTTTGCATCTAAATATCAAATCTATGATGTAATTAGATGAAGAAAAAAACCAATAGAAACAATAACAACACATAAGAAAATAAGAAGAAAAACCGACGGAAATCGTTTTATTGAATTACAATTACCATTTATAAAATCGATCATCAAAAAACGATGAAGCAAAAAAAAAAAAAAAAAAAATTCTAAATTCATTATTTCCTTTTCGTTTTCATAAATTAACAACAAACATAAAAATACTACGATTAATGTCTAGGATATTATATGATATTTTCATTTATGGCTTTAATTGCAATCATCATCATCGTTATCATCACCATATGCATTCTTATGTAAATATTTTATATAACTTTAGGTTTTTTTTCTTTCTTCCATTGACGATGTAATAATGGAATAATGAACCCTTTTTTTTTTTTAAATATTTTTATTAAATAACATTTCCATCAGCAAGAAAATCTATTAAACATTTTTCTCGTAATTGGATCGTATCTTGAGCTTGCTTTCATTAGCATCTCTCGGATTCTTCCATCTAATTTCTATTTTCACCTGTATATTTTGATGTACTCTGTCAACCTGAAGTACTGGCGACAGAAATTGTAAATTGAACTAAAAGATGATTTTCATTGAGGACTTTAAATCGTTTGTAGTAGAACTGAGAAAACACTTTTGAATTTTTCAATTTTGTTTGTAGGTTGACCTCAGAATTTCCAAAATGGATAAAAATCTAAATATGTAATCCGAATCCAGCGTTTGGTTAGCCCTTTAAATCAACTAGTAATGATTCTAAAAAAAAATTGAGGATTCGAATATCTAAAATGTGCGTTCGTTTCAAAATTCAACATTGTTGAGCACCACACCATGTGGGTTATTGAAACATCGAGATCAGGTTTTGGTAGAAAGGTTGTACAACCTGTCGAATTTTGAAACAAGCACTCATATAAAATGTGAAAATTAATTTCACTTATAAGATGACCAGCTACAGATTTATCAATTTTAAAATAATTGAAAAAAAAAAATAATTGTTTTTTTTTTTTTTTTTTTTTGATCAATTCAAATTCACAAGGAAGAAAATTTTTAATTCTGGTTTTTATATTATGTACAATTATAAAATTGCAATTAAAATTTATTACATGTATTTTTTTATATTATTAAATAACAAGAAAATTCTTGATTCCAGAAGTTTATATAATGATATAGTTTTGTGAAGTTATCTTAGCGCCTAGTGTTACAACCATTATTAAACATACATTAAATCTTGTTAGCACGTGTACAAATAAATATTCATATAAAATAAAAATGTAAATAAGAGTATCTTAATTTGAATATATGTAGGTATGTACATAACATGTAGATTTTGTTTATATGAAATCACATTGAAAATTACTTAAAACTATAAAATAATTTAAGTATAGTTAAGATATAAAATAAATGTATTTGTATACGAGTATATACATAAATAGTATATTGTATTTATATATGTGATAAAAACACATTTTCAAAGAAAATCATTAAAATTTTGTGATTTTTTCAAAAACAAAAGAAGAAAAAAATACAACACAGTTGGTGTACATTTTATTAGAAAAACATGTTGGTATGTTTCTTTGATTTTAAAAGCAAAATAAAGAAGAAAAAAAAAAGGATCAATAATAATAATTGTAAACAATTAGAAATAATAAAAATTATAAAAGAAAGAAAAAAAAAACATTGATAAACAAAATTCTTAGAACAAAAAAAAAATTATATATTTTAATTTGTGTTTTTTCTAAATTGTTCATTTTATTTTATGAATGTGTACTTTCATTTTATGAATACTTAATGTAAAATAATAGTGAATTTTAGTGGTAATAAAATTAATTTTCTTTTTCCTTTAAATGAATGATGTAATAGATATTTTCATTTATTATTTAATGTGACTTTATCACATGTGAATGTATACTATATATATGTACATATATCGATACTTTCAATTTCATTCTCTTTTTATGTTCAAATTGATTGGAAAAATTTACATTTAAATAAGTGCTTAAATATCTTTAGAATGTTTTTCATATTTTTTTATTATTGTTTTTTTTTTTTTCTAAGTAATAATTTTTACTTTCAATATTTTTACATTGAAAAAAAAATGTAAAATTCATTTGGTTTCCTTAAGGGATATCGTTTTTTTTTTTTTAACACAAAAAATAGTAATTCAATTTAAACTACATTTACTGCATTTTAAACTTTTTTTTGTTTGTTTCGAAATTAGCACTATACTCAAAGCAATGACAATGTAGTTCTATAGTAAGTACTCTTTGCTCAAAGTATGTTAAAGTTTAGAAAATATTTTAGATTTTAAAAGCTTACACCTCACATCTCATAAACCTGAATTCTTTCGAACATAAATGAAAATCTTTAATAAATTTCTTTAAAAAAATCTTCATTCAATTTACTATAATAATGTTCCCCTTAATTTTTCAAGACAACACACACACATACACACACACAAACATAAAAATCTCATTAACAAGGTATTTTATCAAAGATTTCCTGATTAAGATTATCTGATCAAAAAAAAAAGTAATTATTTATTAATTTAAGGCGCTATCAATTCAATATATGAATTTATTCTAGTTTTTACAATTTCAAAATTTTCAATCTTGTTTTGCAACATTGCAAACAACAAAAAATGCAATAAAAAAAGTGTATCTTTTACACATATATGTAGATAGAAGTATTTATTATCTGTATACGACAAGATTCACTTGTTTGGCTTCAATTTGCAAAATACCAGCAAAAAATAAAGAAGATTCTTTAAGAATTATCATATCGTTAATTCAAGTACATTCATACATATACTTACATATGTATATACGTATGTATAACATATCCTAAACCTGTACATATGTATATCGCTACTGTTGTACAATTCTTTTTTTTAATTTTTTTTTATATTTTTAACCACCAAAATCATTTACCTTGTAAAGTATTCAACCTAAAGACCTGATATTACTTTACATATTTATCTTCTTCATTTTATACATACATATATATACTCGTATATATAAATTTATTATATAAAAAAAACAAACGAACTATTCCAATAAAAATGTTATAAATTATTGATGAATTGAAAAAGAAATGTGAATTGATAAGTAAAAGCAAATAAATAATTTTATGAGATTTTTCTAATTAGCATTATGTATTTACTAGATAGTAAATAGTAGTAATATATCAACATACATGTGTACATACATATTTTTCAAATAAATGTACGTGTACATATATATTTTATATAGATACTTTAGAATATGCATATCAAAAAAGTTATTTTTGCATATAATAAATAATAATCTACCCCACATCATACAGGTATATTATTATGTACTTGTCTTTAAATATTTCTGTTATGTGTTAAATTAATGTATATTTGTTGATAAATCAAATAATCATGTTAATGATAATCCTTTAACCGCAAAATTTTAATGTGTGTATTATTAAAGTATATAATTAATAAAAATATACAATAACAACAAAAAAAAGAAGTAGGTAAGTATATATATCATTATATATAATAAAAGAAAAAGAGAAATCTGTTTAAGAAATATTTATTAATAGATATTCATTTGTTTTTTTTTTAAAGAGAATATAAGACATACATACATAAAAACGCATATAAAAAAAATAAATAAATAGATAAATAGATAAATAAAATACTCACTGATGCTGCAATTGCACATCATCATCATCATCGCCATCATCATCATCATCACATTCCAGATTAAAATAATATACATATTTTATTTTAACACACTATGTGTGTAAATAATTTTATATATAAATATCAAATGTATACATAAAGTATCTCTTATAAAAATTGCAAACAGTAAAATAGTATCTTAAGTCGTGATTAAATTCATTTCATTAATTCATTAGTTGTTGAAGAGTATAAAACAATATTTAGTTATACAAAAAAATTTAAAAAAAAAAAAACAAACTATAAATACACAAAAGTTTATAATCATTAAAATTTGATTAGCATTTTTAATTATAAATTTATTTTTTTTTTTTGTATAATTTTAATTAAAAAGAAAAAAATAAAACGAAAAATAAATAATATTTCATATTTTTCTAATTGAAATTAAAAAAAAAAAAAAAAAAAAAAAGGAAAATTCTAAATCATGCGAAATAAACAAAGGTGAGATTAAATTTAAATAAACAGAAGAAGAAAAAAAAAACATAAAGGAAAATAAATATTATTTAACAAGTTTCTTTGGTTCTAAAAGACAAAAATTTAATTAATTAATTAATAAAACAAAATTTCAAATTCAAAACGATAAAGAAAAACAACAACAACAACAAAAAAACAGTTGTGTAAAGAAGATGACATTGCATTGTTCTTAACGGGAAATAAAATAAATTACAAATCTTTTCGTTGTTAATTTATTTTATTTAACAAAAAAAAAAAAAAAAAAAAAAAAGGAAAGACAAAAAAATACAAAAAATAAAAAAAAACTGATTTATTAATTTTTTTTTCTTCATATTTTCAATTTTTCTCTTTTTTTTCTTTTTTTATTCTTTTAATTTACATGTTACTGATTACATGATACAAAAATTACGAATTAATTTATACATACATATGTATAAACGTACATATGTACACAATTTAAACGGTATTTTTAAACTGTAATATCTTTTTCAAGTTAAACTATTTTATTTATTTTACCTGACTTCAAAGACAGAAAAATTATACATGGTTTATTCTAGATAAATTCGAAAGTGAAGCATTTTTCTTTAAAAAAAAAAAAAAAACTTTTTTTCTTGTTATGAAAGTATCTGATTTATTATCAAAAAAATAAAATAAAATAAAATAAAAAAATTTTTGTTCATGCTAAAAATTTACTTTTGTTTGTTTATTGATTTATCGACATGTAATAAAAAATGTTGACAAAAACAAAAATGTAACAGACGAACATTTAAAAAAAAAAAACAAAAAAACAAAAAGAAAAACCAATCGAATAAAATTTATTTTTGAAATAAAAATGAAAAAATTCTTTAGTAATTTTTTTCGTTTTTTTTCAACAAACAAATATTTTTTCTAATAATTTATCTGGTTTTTTTTTTTTTTTCTCAATTTCACAGAATCAAAGGACATCTATCAATCAATATTGTGACATATTTCATTTTATTTCATTCAATTGCATTAATTCAAGCAAAAATCCAATTATTTAAATATAAAGAACAACAACATCCATATGGTTTTAATAAAAATTCACCATCAATTTTATATCAACAATTAACACAACCAATTAAATTTAAAATTGGAGATTCGAAAATTTTTTATGTACGTTTACCACCTACACCATACATTTTTGTACCAGGACTTGGATATATATCAAATCCACCAATGATAAAACCAATTTCATCTTCATCATCATCTCCATCGTCATTACAATCATTATCATCATCATTATCATCATCATCGTCATCATCATCGCCATCACCATCATCAAATTATAATTTTTTAAATAATATTAAATTAAATTTAGAAAAATTAAAAATTATTACAAAATTAAATGAAACAAAAAAAATTAATATTCATGATAATAATGAGGATGATTCAAATGTTCTATGGATTAATAATCTTTTATTTTTATCAAATGGTAAACCAACTAAAGTCTATAAATTAAAATAATTTCATTTTAATGATTAAATTATATTATGTGTGATATTTATAATTCGTGAAATTGTTTTTATTTTTTATTTTTTTTTTTTTTTTTTTGGTATACGAGTATGTAATAAATTTTAATATAATTTACATAATTATTTTATGGAGAAGGTTGTTAAATTTAATTTGAATTTTTTTAAAATTTTTTACTGAATTTTTTAAAGAGTTTTTTTTATTTTTAATTTTAACTCCTGTGTCTACACCACTGATGTCCTCCTATATAGTAATTATAAGCCTAGCCAGACCTGTGTGTCAACATATAAGGGTTGAACATCCAAAAATTCATTTTAAAATTTATCAGAATTTTTTTTGGTAAAGATACTTGAGAATTGTCTGTTTTTATTGGAGAATTCTTTCTCAGTTTAATGGTTTTAAATCAATCAATCCAAATTAAATTAAGATATTTTTATTTTCAATTTAATTCAATAAAATATTGTTTTTTAATTTTCTCTGAAAAAAAAAAAAAGAAAAGAAGTAAAAAAGAAAGTTACACAAGAAACACATAAATTTTAAATACTTACTTTGTCATCAAGTTGTTTAATAAATTCACTTATTCATGAAAAATTTGTAATACGAACACCATTCATATAATTATTGTTAGTTTGTTTATATCGATTTTACTATTATTATTATTATTATTATTTTAATTCAACTTCGATTGTGAACTTAAAGGTCGTGAAGTCAATAAATTTTCAAGACTGGCAGATAATGCAATCCTTCTTGACAACAAGGTTATGCTTATATGCTCATGAATCATTCTACATCAGGTAGGTATTTTTTTTTTATATATATGAATGTATGTAGATACAAAAATATACCGTTGCTGTTGTTATACAATTGTTAATATATCTTTTCATGGTATACTTCAAAAGGTAAAGAAACAGTATATTATGTATGTATGTGCAATAAGCATAATATATACATATTAATAAATAATTTAAAATGCATATATGTACGTATGTTCTTCTAACTTTCATTATCCATTTGGGTATAATCAAGGAAAACTGCCTTAAGTATAATGTAAAATAACCATTAAGTATTTCATGGACTTCTGGAATTTGATATAAAAATATCATAAAGGTGAAAATATTTCTAAATCGATTATTTTACTTTTTTTTTTCTTACATTTCTGAAACTATTCACGCTTGACTATAGGTATTCTTGAACGCTGATATTAAAACAAGATCATAGAACAAAACGATATTGTAGGATTTTACATTTCAAATTTATAAGAAAAGTCTTAAAAACTCCTTTTAGTGTTTATTGAAGTTTATTTTTTAGAAGAACTCCTTTCAAAAAACCAGACAAAATTATATTGGACAATTTTCATGGATTACACCATAGTTTTCAAACGGAAAAGAAAAAGCAAAAAAAGAAACATCAACATTTGAAAACTGTTTCTCATAATCAAAAGTACCACCCTATTTAGCATACATTGACAGAAAGAATAATTGCGTGCAAATGTTTACTCGATGGCTACCTTTTTTGCGGCTCCTTTTATACAAATCATCTCAAATTGCAAAATAAGACGAATGGTGAGTATCTTTTCCTTTCTTTTTTTATATTTTTTTTTTTTGTGTTTTTTTTTAAAGATAGAATAGTGAAAATAGAAAGACAAAAATTTTTAAAAAAGACATTCACTTGACAAGCTTAAATTTGAAAAAAAAAAAAAAAAAAATTTTGTGTTACATAGTAACTTTCATGTATCTACATACATAATCTAACTATAGCTACCAAAATTTTAAAATGTCTTTGTAAGATTCTTTTTAGTTTAATAGCAACATAACAACTTAACTTTTTTTTTATCATGGCAACAATTAAAATTTATTTATGATAAATAAATAAAAATCAAAGAAGCCTACTATTTTTTCTATACAATAATTTACAATTCACTTGAATTGTTTCTTTTAAATCGTTTATCAAAAAAAAAAAAAAAATTATATCATCACTTATTTATTAATTAGTAGGAGTATAAAATTATATATTTTTTTTAAATTTTTTAACAAAAAAAAAATTTGAAAAATTTGAAAAATTAAAAAAAAAAAAACATGTCAGATCAAGAAGATATTTCATCACAAGAAGACTACGATGATATTATATACAATGATAATAATAATCAAAATGTAACTGTTAAATTTCAAATATCTGAATTACAAATAATTGCACAAATTTATCCAATTTCAATGACAATAAATGATATTAAATATGATATTGCAAATAAATTTGATATTAATCCACAATATCTTATAATTACACAATTAAATGAAAAATTAGCAGATGTTTGTAAATTATCCGATATTAATACAAATGAATTTGGAATAATTGAATTTGATTTAAAAGTTAATGAGAATATTAATAATGATATTGGAATAGTAGCAGGTGAAAATAGAAAACCAAAATTAAATTTACAAGCTTATTACAGGTAAATTTAAAATTTAAAAAAATAAAAATAAAAAAGGATTATGAAATTTTAAATTTTGTGTGCTTTTTGTGTTTTTTGTATTTCATAGTAAATTTCGTTTAGCTGATTTTATAACAGTTCATATTCCGGCTGAAAATAATTTAAACGGAATTGCAAAGGATATTGTTGTTGAAATACAAAATCAAGCAATCAATAAACCATTTTTGGGAGGTTATAAAAATTTAAAAACAGGTTAAGTACATATTTAGTAAAAATTGTGAATAAGGAAAATTTTAATTTTTTTTTTTCGGAATTTTCTTTTAACCTACAGGTGTTGAATATTTAGACGCTTACACACAAACTGGTCCTACACGTAATAAAATAAAAACAAGCGGAATTTATAGTAGAGATGCTCAAACTGTTGAACTTCGGGATAAAATTATTGTGAGGGAAAAAAAATTATTTGTTTTTTCTTTGCAGAATTTTTTTTCATTTTTAAAATTCATAACAGGATAAAGGATGTGATAATGCAACACAAGCTTTTGGTGATGCAAAACATTTAATTAATATACCATCAACTAATGATTATATTATTATTCCACGAAAATATGAAAGTTTTAAGGATAAATGTCGTCGGGAATATAAAGAAGGAAAAATTCGTTTAATACAAAGAAATTGGAGACGTTATCTTTTAATGCGATATATAAAAAAATGTGCTGCTGAATATCGGTACATTTTTTTTTTTTTAATAATTGAATTAGTATTTTGAAATCTTCTTACATTATTTTGAAATTTCATTTTTCTTATTGCAGTCGTCGTGTTGAAGAAGATAAACGTCGACAAAATCAAATTACTGAAAATGATTTTGAACAATTTCGAAAAGAATGTGTTAAAAAAATATTTCCAAGAACTAAGGAAGATTTTGATTTACTTTATGCACAAGTACAAAAATGGAAAGAGGAAGAGGTTATAAAATTTTAACATCATAAAATTGTCTCTCCTTTATTAGTTTTCTTTTCGTTTTTTTTTTTCTTTCATTTTTTAGGTTAAAAGAATTAATTCAACATACACCGGTGTATCAAGAACAGTTGAATTAGGATGTTTATTAGATAAAGAAATTCAATTACTTAATGGTATTGAAAAGAAAAAGAATCTTGTACGAAAAGCATTACAAGAATACAAGGATGATAAAAAACTTAAAAAACTTGGTGAACCAGTAAAATGGATCGGATATCGTAGTAAGTTGATAAATTATTTTTATGAAATTTGCATTGAAGTAAAAAAAAAAAAAAAAATCAATGAAAAAAATTTTAATCGTTTTGTAAGATATTGTTATTGAAATGGATTTATTAAGAACACAAAGAGTTCGATTTCTATCAAAATTTTATGAAAAAATGAAAAAAGAATTGAATACCGAGGAAAGAATTAAATTATTGAATGATATTAGTAATGTATTAGAGAATGAAGGAAATTTATCAGAAATTTATGAGGTTTGAAAATATAAAAAATTTAGGAGAAAAAAAAAAGAATTTTTAATAATTTTTAATAAATTTTCAGTTATTAGAATTATTTGAAAGAGAAAAAAGTCTTTTGATGCTGCTTAATAATAAATGCTCTTTAGAAGCTTTAAGAAAACGTGAACTTGTACTTTTTATGCAAATAATTGAATATCATAAAGGACATGAAAAACAAAGTAGGTATTATCCTTTTTTTTTTTTTTCATTTTTTAATGTAAGAAAAAAATAATTATAAAATTTTTTATTGGAAATTTTTTTTGTAGAAGAAGAATGTCGTATGTGTGAAAAGTGTAAAAAAGTTAAATCAATTAAAAATTTTGCATTAAGGACACGACAAAATACAGTAGATACTTGTAAACGTTGCTTTTACTTGAAGGTTAACTTTAAAAATTTAAAAAAAAAAAAAAAAAACTAAATAAAATCAAATGAAATTTTTAATTTATAGGGAACAGTTTCAGATAATTCATTGTATACTGCAATTTTACGGTCTGTTCAAAGAGAAGAAAGAAAAATAGGTGCACTTGCTTCATATGCTTTTATAATGCAAGAGGATGATATCCGATATATAATCGATACTATATGGCATGGACATTCAATATTGAGTAAATCTGATGATGTATCACGATTAAGGTAGACTAAGAAAAACGAGAAAAAAAAATGAAATTCAATATTTTTAAAAGCTTTTTTTTTCTATGTGGCATTTGTTTGTTATACAATTCATCAAAATTATTGATTTACAGATTACCACGTTGGATTAAAAGTGATGAATGGTCACCATGGAATTGTATTTGTTTAACTGAAATAGAAACTCGAGCTCATGTTAATATAACAAATCTAAAAGATGTTTATAAGGATGATATCATTCAGGATATTAATTCAAAGCATATGGTTGCAAAAACAGCATTTAAAAAGCTTATTGATATTGATCGTGATTATGTTGAATCTGGTGATTGGTGGGAAGTTGGAATAAAGGAGAAAGTTGTTTAAAATAATTTACGTATTGTACATGCATAGAAAACAAAATTTTTTAGAATAATCATTTGTATAACTTTTTCTTTTTGTAAAGTGAAATTTTCGTTCACTTAACTTGATATGCTTCTTGTTTACCCTCTCAGTGATTCCTAAATCAGTTCTGATTGGATCAAGTCCTAGGATTACTGAGCCCAATCTAGTTAGGCCAAAAATACTCTTAAAACATTTTCTTTTTATTTGAAAACAGAGAATTCGAATATTCAGAATTTTTTTTTCTTTTAAAGTAACCAATTCTGAATTACCCAAGATATCTTAAAAAAAAAGACAAAATTGTCCACTTTCGATTTTATACCATGTACTCCAGTATTACTTCGCTAACAACCCCATTGTAGTCTCCCAAAATTAAACAAATTAGTAATATTTTCCGCATTTATGTTCTTAATATTTTTCAATTTATATTACAATTTGTTTTTCTCTCTTTTTCTTCAAGTATTCACTTTTTTTAAAATTAAATGGGAAAATTAACGGGTAACATTAAGATTTTTATGAAATTTTAAGCTAGTTAATATTGAAAATATTAAATAAAAATTCTCTCTATTATTATTTTTTAAAAAAACAATATTTTTTAACAAAACTCTCTTCTTCTTTTTTTTTCTCTTTTTTTTTTTTTTGTTGCTTCTCTAATTACTTGGTTTTACAATATTTTTTAAATTTTTTTCCAAATACTGAACTCTTTTCAGTAATTTTTCACTTGTACTAAATTCACTATAAAGTACTGGTAAAATTTTATAATCACTTTTTTCCAATAAATCAAAGCACAAATTTGTTAAACCAGTTAGAGATCTATGCGGACCATGACAAGTATCATGAAAATCAACGACCATTATTGCTATCCTATTTATTCAAAATGAAATTTTTATAAAATACTTAAATTATAAAATTAAAAAAAATAAATTGTACTCACTTTATTGCATCCTTATGCTCTTTTTCTAAAGGTAAAGGATTCCTTTTAGAATCTAACGCACATTCAGCATCTTAAAGAAAACGAAATTATAATTATATTCGATAGAAAATTTAAAAAATAATTGTAAAATTACCAATTAGGAAACCCATTTTTGAATTTACTAAGCTTCTTAGACATGTTGTTGATGGAAAAAGACTTTTCAATGCATCCAACATACCATCCAAAAGAACTTGTTTTGATTTATTATGAGCTAAGGGGACAGAATAAACATCACTTTCTTCATTTAATAAAGTTTCCTTGGAACTTTTCAGAATTAATTTCGCATAACCGTTAACATTTAGCAATTTCATTTTTGCATTTGGTGTAAGACCATTAGTACCGCTTTCTTTTGTAAGTTCATCAATAAAACTTTGACTGTAATAAAATTAAAAGTTTAAATATTTCAAATAAAGAAATGCATACAAAATATACCTGAGTACTAATTTAACATGTTTTTCTTCAGCAAGATTTGTCAATGAAAGAGCCCATATATAATTTAATAAATCATTTTTTTTTGGAAAATCACCTGCAGTTAATGAATTGACTAGTTCTGATTTTAAAGATTCCACATCTGTTGATTTACAATTTAATGTTCCCAATGTCAAAAATAATGAACTGATATCTTGAGGTCGACAAGTATCAAAATTTTTCGAAATCCAATTGGTTAATGCTTGCAACACATCTGAAATACAAAAAATTTAATCGTTATTCCTTTTCTTTTAAATTTTCACTTTTTTTCTTCTTCAAATACCAAGATCTCTGTATTTCAATAAACCTAAACTGGTAAGTATTGAACCGACAACTGATGATTTCTCTGTATGTTTTGGTATGATTGCTAAAATATCCGAGCAGATTTTTGCTGTTAGAACTGAATCAGGAAAATTTAATGATGCCATCGCATACAAAACATCGCTGCATTGTTTTAAATTGAGTTGATCTGAATTACTACTTATATTATATGCTAACGATCTTAGAAGTGGTGTACTTCTTCGTTTCTTTTGCGCTAATGATGCCATTACTTTTACCATTTGTGGTACACTTATACTGGATACTAATTTAGCAGCTTCATCATCACCAGCAATACTTAAAACGGTATTTAAATCATCTCCTGTACGATATCCTGTTGATATTTTATTGTTATTTCGTTCATTTTTTGATACATTACGTCCAAGAAGTCGACAAATTTTTAAAAATCGTGTATCACTTTCGAAATCAGATAATTTTACACGATTCATTGAACTCCATTCAGCAAGTATTGAAACAATTTTTAATGCATCCTTTCTGGTTAAAGGACCATTATTGTCAGCAACAGAAAGTAAACCATTTACTGTTTTTGCATTCAATAATTTTTCACTAACGTTGTTCTTTTCATCTTTTGTAGAAGGTGATGATGACTTTGATACTGGTTTAGTTTTCGATGCATTATCAGAACCATCCAAAACATCATCTTTGAGGGACTCAAAAGCAGCAGCAACTAATGATTCTGAAAAAAAATAATAGATTTTTGATTTTAGAAGATATTTTTCGATCTTTTGACGAACAATGGTGGGATATGTTAGATCTTACTTCGTTCTTTTTTAGGTTCTTGATTAGCATCAATTGTTAATTCAGATGTTACTTTGGCCGTTGCAGTTACTGTCGATGAGCTCATACGTTTTAGAAAATGTGTAGAAAGGCCTTTCGTTAATCTTTGAAGTGACAACATCTACAAAAAACAGATGAATTATTATTTATGTAACAGCACAACTCGAACTATAAACTATTCCTTAATTAGTTTTGTTGCATTGAACAACATTTTACACTACCTTTATTGGAAATTCCGACTTCAAGAATTCTATTAGTTTTTTTATTGAACTAATTAATTTGTTGTTATAAAATAGAACTAAAACAAGACAAAATAATTATTTCAATAAATGTATTCCGCCCAATACTGATATGCCTGTCATTTCGATAATGTGTTCCCCGCCGGTTTGTAAAGAATTTGACATTTCTAATAAGAAAATTCATCTAAAAAGAACAAAATATTTAGTAAGGCCACAAAACAAATTCAGCAATCCATTTCAGATCTCTCCACCGTTTTTCTAGCATGGAACAAACCCATAATTAAAAACATTTGAAAATTTAAATTTGTGTTTTCAATGTTTGATTTCAATATTTTAATGAAAAATAAATTAAAAATATAATTATTTTTCTGTTACATTCTTACAGGCGTTAAAGTGTCAGTTTTTTTTCTTAAAAAAAAAAACAAATAATAACAACGGTTAAAATTTAAAAATCGGTTTCTACAGATTTTTAACTGTGTACAAATTTCTGACAATTTTTATTTTCTTTTCATTATTTGACATTTATCTTTATTCTTGTTTTTGCTTTAATCACTGAACTTTTTCTGAATTCTGGTGATGTGTAACCGGAATCATCAATATATTTACTATTCAGTCTGAATTTAAAAAGTTTATTTTCATAATTAATTTTCCAGTGATTGTATTTTTAAATTTAATTTAATGTTAAATTCTAAATAATAAAAAAATCAAAATCAAAATGAATTTTAATGCTACAAGTGGAGCACGTCAGCGTAAGTTTGAAAATCGTAAGGAAATTGGCAAGTACTGTGAGTGGTAATTTTCGAGTGTGTGATTTTTTCTCCCCTTTAATAATTTTTTTTTCATTTTTGTGATGAAGTAGACAAGGTTCCCTTCATTAATATTTAATAAACTTTTTAGTATTTTCGAAATTTCCGTTTCTCAAAAGAAATTCCTTTATTAGATTGTGTAGAATGATGTTGACTTTTTTTTCTTTGTCCTCCTTTTTTTAATAATTTCGATCTTAAAGCATGAAAGATTTAAAAAAAAAATGTATTGTGATTGTGTGTTATGATTTGCAGTTCTTGCTAATTTGTTCATATTGTTTCTTAGTGTTCATTTTTAATGTGAATGCTTTTTTTAAATATGTAATTATTTTACCTATTTTTAAGCTCGAGGTCGTCCTAAGTATGCAAAACATGTAAGTGATGTAAGTGCTGTAGGTCCATCAATTCCGACGTCACAATACATACCGTCACCATTTGATGCACCACAGCCACAACAACAGCAGCAACAGCAACCACTACCACCACAATCTGCACCATTTATGCAGAATCAGTTTGCAGGATCAACAGCAGCTTATGTTGGATTTGATGAGCCTTCACAAAATCTAAATTTCATTTACTCACAAGCTGCAATGCCAAATAGTCAATTTCAAAATTATCCAAATGTGCCATCAGCACCACAGCAACAACAACAACAACAACAACAGCAAACAATGATGATGGGATCTCCACAAGGTTTCCCAAATAATAATCCCAGCGGTGGTAGTGGTGGAAATTTTCAACAACAATTTGCAGTTTTTCAACAACCAATTGTTCAAGATATGGCTGTTCAATATGGACAAAAATTAGCTGATCAGGGGAAACAATTTGTTGAAAGCAATTTGGAGAAATATATTCCAATAACACGTCTTAAATATTACTTTGCAGTTGATAATAAATATGTTATAAATAAATTACGTTTATTATTCTTCCCATTTACACACAAGGTAATTTTATCTTTACAATTTTGTGTTGATTTTATCAAAAATTCAAATTTTATTTTATAGGATTGGTCTTTAAAATATGATCAAGATAGTCCAGTTCAACCACGTTATGATCTTAATGCAGTTGATTTATATATTCCATGTATGGCATATATAACTTATGTTGTATTAGCTGGTTTAATGCTTGGCATGCAAAAACGTTTTTCACCCGAACAACTTGGTATACAAGCATCAAGTGCATTAGCATACAGCATATTTGAATTAATTTTATATTCAATAACATTGTATGTAGCAAATATACCGACGCATTTAAAAGCATTAGATTTACTTGCATTCTCTGGTTATAAATATGTTATTATAATTGCTTGTATATTAATAAGTATATTATTTCAAAAATCTGGATATTACTTAACATTAACTTATTGCAGTTTAGCTTTGAGTTTCTTTTTGGTAAGTTTCCTTTTTTTTTTTTTAAATTTTATTTTATTTGAATTTATTGTTTTCTACATATTTTTATTTATTTTTATTGAACTAGCTTCGAGCTCTTAAATCAAAAGCCCTAAATGAACCAGTACAAAATGTAGCAACAGCTGTTCCAGGTGGTATACAATATGATCCTTATGCTGGACCACAAAGTCAACATTTTGATTATAGTATTGGTAAAAAACGTAAACTTTATTTCCTATTTTTAGTTGTAGGAACTCAAGTTTTCTTATCATTTTGGTTATCAAAACATCTTATATTGAGTTGAACAAATATTTTTTATTTTTAGTATTTAAAATTTAATAAAAACAAGATAAAGGATAAAAAAAAAAACTAAAGAATCTTAGTAAATAAAATAATAATGTTTTAATGTATCTATTAAGTTTCTGGCAACGAGAAATTTTGAAGCAAAGTAAAAAAAAATTGTTTGTATGTAAGTAAAAGAGATAAAAATATATTGTTTTGTAAAAATTTTGTAGTTTAAAAAAAAAAAAGAAAGAAGGAAATACACAATGCATGTGAATGGGTTTTACTAATGACTTTAATAAAAATTTCGTGTTTTATCTTGATTGCTACTTTATTAAGTGATGATGATACAGTCAAGTTAGCAGAAAATAGAAAAGAAAACAACTCAATATATTTTTTATATGCAAATTTTTTACCTGTTACTTCCAGAATTTAATAAATCATTTTTATCTTCATACCACATAAAAGCAATTGCTACAGGTAAATTTTTTTTTTTTTTTAATGTTTCGGTAGATTTTACTTCAAATTTCTTTGTATAACAACTTTTCATTGTTTTTTTTTTTATACTTTTTAATTCATGACTTTGAGATTCATTTTTGAAATCAATCATTTTTTTATTCAATTTTTAAAATAAGTAACTTAATTTAAAAAATAAAAAGATAACATAGAACCCACATAATATTGAATTTATTGTATTTGTTAATTAATATTACATTTTTCTTTTAAATTGACATTTTACTTCAAAAGGCAATTGAATGCATAAATAATACAAATATATTTTATTCACCAAACACAATTTTAAGAGTAAACAAGTATCTATTTTTTGATATTCGTTAAAGATAAAAGTATAATAAACTCCTTTCTATTCAAGTAATATGAATTAGATAGCATAAATCACAAAAATATCTAAATAAATACTATTCAATTATTTTTATTAAGCTCATACCTTGCAAATATAAACTATATAGATATT
Organism: Bombylius discolor; assembly: GCA_939192795.1. Taxonomy (NCBI): domain Eukaryota; kingdom Metazoa; phylum Arthropoda; class Insecta; order Diptera; family Bombyliidae; genus Bombylius; species Bombylius discolor. Next base: position 9,972,453 of record OW584241.1, on the reverse strand, counting down.
CCAATTTAGATGTACATATATCCTAGATATTTTTTCTTCCAATTAATCTATTCTATTTGAGAAAAATAACAAGTGTTTTTGTCAGATAATAAAAATATATAAATAAAAAAAAAAATAATAATAAATAACCAAATAAACGTTTAAATACTCCCAAAAATTTTGTTTCCAACTTAATTTAATTTGAATAAAATTTATGTTAAAAAAAATTGTTCACTTATAATATTTGTTTTTTTTTTTATATTTTTTCCATACGAAAATTAAAAAATTGTTAATGAAAATAATCTGACTTAAAGTTAAAAAAAATTAAAACAATTATTTCGATAAAAATACTGTAATTCTTTTTACATTGTTTTTGTTCATTGAAACATTAATTTATATACATATACTTATAACTCAATGATTCGTTTTGTAATGTAATTTCTCTAGAAAAATACAAATGTATTCTGTGGGCAAAATGATTTTTTTCGTCTTTTAATTTCACCTTTCACTTTTACAATTGATAAAAGTAAAAAAAAAAATAAATAAATAAATGTGTCTGCATGCTACAATAACAGAAACATTTTCAACAGAACACCAGCCTTTATTTTTTTTTCTATGTAGAATAGTTTAGAAGTTAAATAAGCAAAAAATAAATAAAAGGAAAAGTTTTATTTAAATACAAGCTCTTGAATTAGTAGGGTAATAATACCATTCTCGAACATTCCTTAAGATTTTTTTTTTACGTTTTTGGTTCATCAAAATTGATAAGATTAGTGTAAAATAACACGTCTTCTGGATGCGAAAATGTGCCATGACATGACACGAAAAAAATCAATATTTAAAATAAATTATTTTAATATATAGGTATATACCAAATTCGACTAGGGAATAGAGATGCTTACAACTGATACCCCACCTCAAGATCGGTGTCATCACCCTACAATAAAAGAAAATATATAGAGGAAAAAATTATTTCATGTACGACAGTTAAATGTAAACAACAAAAGGTTGAACTTATAACATAGTAACATTTCTAAAATACTATTTTTATGCAAAATTGTTTTTTTTTTCCTTATTTTTTTTTCCAGTATTAAAAATTTTACCTATTTTATGTGAAAAAAAAAAAAATTATGTAAATATTTCATTTGCTTTTTTTAATAGCTTTACACAGGTGTTAAAATACATAACACAGTTCTTCATAAGGCATAGAGTACCTATTAAATTTCGACTCCTTTTCTATTTTATTTTATTAACACTAATGAAAATCAATCCTTTTGTATAAGAAGATTTTATAACTATAGCTACTCGTATAATATAAACTTTTTAAAAACAAACAACGCAAAAAAAAAAATACAATAAAAATAAGAAAAAGAATTGTTTTGACGTCATAAGGATATCATAACCATATGTTGAATGAGATTTAAAAAATTTCTTTACATACATAATATATACATTCATTATCCTGTTTTTTTTTTTTTTTTTTGAGGAAATAATGCCTTTTCTCCTTTTCTTTTCCAATAAAGGACATTTTACATATTACGAGATTGTTTGTATACCTTTTTTTTAATAATACTTCCTTGTTGGAATTTTATATTAAGTTCATGTTTTTTTTTTTTTATTATTTATTTCCTTATGAAATTTGATCACGTTGTAAAAAATTTGTCTTATGTATTTACAATAATACAATGCATTACATGATTTTCTTAAGCATCTTTTATATTTCATAATCTTATAATCTGTGAAATATTATTAAAAAAAAATATTATAAATTTTTTGTTCTTAAATATTTTAAGTTGATATTTCTTCGAAATTTAGAAAATAACTGTTAGTTCATTTTATATTTCATTTTTTAGATATTTTCTTTTGTGAAATCAAAATTAAATTCAATAACTTCAAAGATACATTTTTCACGTTAAAATGTAATTATTCAGTTTTTTCTCCTTCTTTTCTCACATAATCGAGCTATTTAACTTCCTTTAATGGAATTTTAGTAATAAATCAAAATAAATGCTACAAAAATTATAATAATGCCATAAAATTTTCGTCGGTTTCTTTAAATTTAACTTAAAAAACTGTAAAAATTTGAAATACTATGTATGATTAAAAAATATTATTTCATATTTAAAAACATATTTTTTTTTTAAATTGATAAGGATATGTTTGATGAATATTTTTTTTTTTTAATTTGAAAAAGTTCTTATTAAAAAACAAAAATTTACATCAACGCTTTCTTATTTTATTTTTTATTTTTTATTATTTTTTTTTGTAATTTGTTAGAGGAAATTATTTACGTTTTAAAATACAAAAACACATTTCCACTTTATAATTGAGGAAAACAAGAATTTACAATAATTTAATATATATTTTTTTTTTCATCATTTGAAAATACCGTTTGTCCTTTTACTTTCAGTAAAGTATTTTACAAACAAAAATTGATTTAAAAAAAAAAAAAAAGTAGAACTAAAATATCAAAAGTTTATTTCAAATGATTTATAAATCTATAAAATATTCTTATAATATTTGTAAAAGTTCTTAAGAGGATATTCGAAAAGTTCTACGTAAATATAAATGGTATATGTATTCAATAAATGTTATTTTTTCTGATTTAATAAATGAAAAAAAAAAAATGTGAATTTTTTATGTGAAAATCTTACTTAAATTCTTTATTTATACCACTTTTATCATTTGTTGTTTTTTTTTTTTTAGATTGATAAAAATCACATCTAAAAAGTTTTATAAAAAATCTCAGAAAATGTCAATCATAGTGGTTAGGATTTATCCTTGAAGCTATATTAAAATTATCTAAGTAATTTTTGTCATTTTCCAGTAAAGAAAATTATAAATTAAAAAAAAAAAACAGTAATTAAAGAAAGTTTGTTTTGTTTGTTTATATTAAGTTAACAAATCAAAAATTTTAAATTAACCTTTGACATTAAAATCTTGAATTTTCAATGAATATATAATTAAATTTTAAATTCTTCTTTTTAATTAAATTTATACATTGGAAAATATGAAATAAAAAAAAAAATATCAACATAAGAAGAAAAAAAAAAATAAAAAAGATACATTTATTCTGATTTAAAATTTGAAAAATTGTATAACAACTTTTCCATGATCCAATTTGAAATTCATAAAATTTGTATAATTTATTCATTTTACATTGAAAAATCATGGTGATAAAATTATAATTACAATAAATTTAATAAATTATAAAATTATGCTTTATTATGATTTTATGATGAAGGTAATCATAATTATTATATTTTTATTTAAATTATCTTTTTTTTTTTAATTCTGATGAAAACTATAACTTCTAACTGTAAAATTTTCAGATTTTCATACTATATACCAACATACATATTAATTTTATGTATGTGAATGTGAAATAAAGTTTTCTTTCATGGAGAAAATAACTTTTACATTCATCCTAAAGTGTCAAAATTAACTTAGTAAATCTTTAAAGAGAATTTCTATAGAAAATATTCTCAAATAAAAACAGTTGAGGCAATCAAAAAAAAAAAAAAAAAAAAAAAAATTAAATAACAGGCAGGTATGTCATTTGAATAACGCGCATGGCATTCCTTTTGGATTTTATTAATATATTTTTTTTAAATTTAATAAATACAAACACATACATAGGTATGTATATGTATGTATATAATATGTAAGTCAATCAAAAAAACTTTATATCTAATATACATATGTAGGTACATAACTTTTGTATATTCAAAAAAAAAAAACTACATAGTTACACGTGCCAAATGGTCAATTTGCACAAAAAATTACAACAAAAACAACAAATCAACGCATCCGCCAATTAAAAAGGGAAAAAAGCTCCAATTAATAAATAAAAAGGATAAAATACAAAACCTATATAAGTAACCGAAAGCTCTTTTTTATTTTTTTCCTAATGAACTTTTTTGAATCAATAGATACATACATACATGTATGTATGTATGTTTGTACGTATTCATTGTATATCTATATATATTTTTATATACCTAATTATAATTTTAATTTTCAAAATATTTTCTCATTAATTAATTTAAAAATTATATAATCGATTAAATTTAAATTTATAACAAGTGACAATTGATATAAAAAAAAAAGAAGAATTTAATTAAATTCCCGAGAAAACATATGGTTACTAAATAAATATCTATGTACATATATATGTACATGTAATATATCTATAATAATATTCATAATGAAAAAAGTATGCGTATCTTTTTATAATTCAAAAAAGAAAAAAAAAATAACATATGTTATTTACAAACAATAAGATTTAAAAATTGAGAAAAAAAAAAGGATTTATCCAAGAAAACAAAAGTATCGTATCAAAAGAATTTATATAAATGTCGCTTTAATATCATATATAACAGACAAATTAAATACATATGTACGTTAAAAAAAATAACAAACATTTCACTGACAGTGTTATTTTTTTCAAAGGACATACAAATAAATAAACTTTCCATATTAAAAAAATTTTAACGTACATACCAACCTTGTTTCTTTTTTTTTTTATATAATGAATTTTTTTGAATTCAATCTGTGAATTTAAATTAAATGTTTTTCTTATATAAATTTATTTTATATAAATGAAATCTATCTATATACATATATCCTTTCACGTTCACACATTGAAGAAAACGAAAATATTTGTCTTTCTTTGTTATATTTCAAAAAAAAAAATATATACATCAGACTTTTCTGCAATATAATTTAATAATTTAATAGGATGACCTTGACTTTGAAGAAAATATAATAACTATTTACAATATAGGATAATATATATACACATATACATATGTATTATGTTTGTATGTGTGTATGTATGAAAAAAAAGGTTCAGACCTTTTGTGTTAATAAACATCAAGAAAAAACTTTTTTCCATTATATACATATATACATATATATATTTTTTTCGCTATATAAATATGAATTTTTTAAATAAAAAAAAAAAGGATTGTGTATCCTAATTTTCTTTGAACATTTATCACATAAGCATATTTCCATTTAGACGAATCATTATCATTAAAATTTATTATTTGTCTCCCTTTTTTTTTTTTTTTTTTTTTTTTTTTTTTTTTTTGAAAATTAAATCTAACATCAAAAATTTCATTTTACTTACAAGAAAAATTTATGTGTATCTTAATTTTTAACAAAACGTGGGCTTGTGTAATCAGATATGAATAAATTATGAATAATGATAATGAACATTTAAAAATAAATTGTTAATTATTCCATCCAAAAAAACGTTATTATTTTTCTCATTTTTTTTTCTTTTCTCTTCTTCTTCTTTTTTTTTTTTTGATTTTGTTTGAAGTATAACACTTTAATTTATAATACAAATTACTTTTATTTATTTTATATCTTTTTTGGTTGGGGTTAAGGATTAAAAAAAAAATTCAAATAAATAAATTTTAATTAGTCTGCTGTTTTATAATTTTTCTTTTAAAAAAAAAAAATTTAAATATGTGAGTTTTAAAGATTTATGATTTTTATTACCTTTTTTTGTTTATCTCTCTCTCTTTAAGAAAATTTTTATAATTCTTTTGAACTCCTGTTACACAGACTATACAATACAGTACTTTTTTTTTTTCAATTCTTCTAAAGCAACAGTACTCGTATGTACGATTTGTTTGTTTGTTTTTTTCAAATTTTCCAACAACAAAATAAATCAATAATACGATAAAATTCAAATATCCTTTCAAGGAAATTTTACAACTTTTCATTCAAAAATTATGATTTTTCCTATTCGTACATGGATATTTTTGTAAGCAACTGTTATTTAAGATTTTTACATATAGCCCCATGATGGCGGCTAAAATTCATTGGATTTTCTTTATATACTTTCATAAAGCTCATTCTTATATGTAATATACATATATATGTATAAAAAACCAAAAAGCTTATCTAAAAACAGATGTACGTACGTCGTACGCAGGATTTGTATATACATAGGTATACCTTTTTAGTTTTTTAGTTATATACATATATTTTAGAAAATTTTGTTTGTATACATTAAATTTATGTATGTACTGTACCTATAAAAAAAATTAAAATAAAGGAGAAAAATCAGAAAATAAAAGCTTTTCTCTGACTACTGTAAAAATTGATAAAAATGATGATGATAAAATATTATTCTATCGTCGTTGTCGTCTTCGTCGAAGGTATATATTTAAAAAAGAAAAATAATTTTAAACGAGCTCCGACGACTCTTTGAATGCAAAGTGTCGATAAATTCCGCTAATAAAAATATCATATTTTATTTTTCATTGTTTAATTTTTAATTCTAAATCAATAAAAAAAAATAGATAAAAATAAAATTTAATAAATTATTTATTTAAAACAAAAAAAAATTAATATAAAATAAATAAACAACAAATAAAATTAAATTGTCTTAAATAAAATTTTGTTTTCTTTTTCATTATAAAACGTAGTAATTTTTTTTTTTCTTAAAAATTAAAAAGTCTTTTAAAGGATTATATATTGCAAATAATAAAAATTTCTAATTGACATTTAATAGAAATTTCAAATAAAATTACAATTTTTTTTTGGTTGTTTGTTGAGAAGTGTGTGTTCATTTAGTGAATTTAAAAAAAAAAAATTTGTTTCATTTTTTCTGACAAAAAAAAAAATTACTTTTATTTTTAAAGTTTGCATCTTACTTTTGTTATTTTTAAGTTTTATTCTTTAGTATAAAAATTTCAAGATTATAGAATAAAAGGTGTTGTAAAAAAAATACAATAAAAAAAAAAAATTTGTGAAAATTGTGAAAAAGAAAAAAATAGAAAGAAATAAAAGAAAAACTTTGAATAATTAAAACATCAGTGCTGTTGCGGTGCAATGCCATTGACATGGTTTTCCCTTTTAGGGTTAATTTATGCGTCGGGACTGATTGTTTTATTATCATCAGCTTCAGCACCCAACAATAATAATGTGTTCACAAGTTCATTTTTAGTACGTTTTCAACGAAGTATAGAAAATGAATTGGCACATAAAATTGCAACAAGATATGGTTTTGATAATTTAGGACCAGTAAGTTTTTATATTAAAAAAATAAATAAATAAATAAAAAAAATAAACATATAAACTAAAACAATAAAAATAAAAATCAGTATATTTTATTTTATTTTTAATTTTTATTACTATATGAAAAATGTGATATACAAACACATTAAAAAAAAAATCTTTTCAGAATTTATTAGTGTATATAAAAAAAAAAATGGTGACGTAGTATATACATATATACTCACGAAAGAATAAATCCTCTTTTTTTTTTTTTGGTTTTCGTTTTTGTACTCCTTTTCTTGCTGACGTCTACAATTTAAAAGCTTTTATAAGATTATTTTTTTTCTTCCTTTTCATGTGTTTTTTTCTTCTTCTTTTTTTTTTTTTTGCTTTTATTTCTTTTGCAAATCATATTTATTAAAAATTTCCGATTTTTTAAGCATACTTTTAGATAAGCATACATATAATACACATATCCTTGATAAAGTAAGAATTACTAATTTATTATGTTCTTGAAAAGGAAAGTAAAAAAAAAAAAAAAAAACATTTTCTTTCATTATTAATATGAGTTGTTTTTTTTTTTTGTTTTTTCCTCTATATGTTCTTTTTATACATCATTCTTGTGAAATATTAAAAATGAAATAACATGTATTATACATTTACATAATTTATCCTTTTTTTTTTTTAGGGTAACATATTAAAACAAAATGCGTTGTTAAGAAGTATAGTATGTTCATATATGATATTTTATTCATGTATTTATTACCTTAATTTTTTATTTATATTTTTTTTATTTTTACATATTTTTGATCCTTGAAATTATGAGTTTATACCTTTTGATAAAATTTATCTCATTTTTTACTAGAACAATAGAAAGAATTAAAATTAATCTTTTACTGTCGAAAATCTTATAAAATTAAGCTTATACCGTCATTATTTGGAATTGAAAAACTGGATTAAATGTATATGATATGAATGTATTTTTAAAAAGGATAAGAACAAATTAAAATAATTTCTTTATAGAAATTATTATTTTGTTTTTGAGAATCTTTCTTATAGAAATATTAGTACCGGTTCCAAACATATGGACAAATAATCTTTCTATGCTATTTCATTCAAACATTTCACAAATTTTCAGAATTTGGAACAGAATTGTATAAAAAAAAAATACACCTTTCAGGAGATATCTGTTTTTATAAGATATTTTTAATTCGGGATTAGATTTAGTAAAATGAAATTAACATACGAACAGAATCGGTTCAATTACATATAAGAACTGTATCAACGCAGTCAAATAATTTACATTGTTAGAAGCGCCCTATGCTTTCTTGAGAAACCTTGAGTTATAAATAATTGAATCTGGAAATTGATAAATAAAAATCCTTATTTTTTTTCTTTGTCTAACTTCAATTAAAAATCAAGGAATACAGATTCAAAAAATACTTAAAAAAACTTTTTTTGTCCTTTAATGGATTCATTGAAATTTTACATTTTAAAAAATATTATCTTTTTCTTTTCGTTTAAAGCTCAGTTCAATTACAAACAAATTTGTAGTTTTTCCACTTTTTAAGAACCTCAGATTTTTCTTAAATATTATTATGAATCTTATGAATATCTTTGTACTGTCTTACCGGCGGTAGAATTTTACAAAATATCATACGCACACATTCATTAGTAAACAATACAAAAACAAACATCCTTTTTAAAAACCATTAACTACACGTTTAAATAAATAAAAATAAAAAATTGTAGTTGCTGAAGAACATTAAAAAATCGACATAATTCAAAAAAGAAAATATATAACTTCTTTTTTCTTTTTCAAATTTTATAGATCTTCGTCATAAAAAATTATTTTTTATAGCAACTTTAACTATACTCACGTATCATTTTAAAATTTATTACCTAAAAAGTTTAAAAAAACGATAATAATAAGTGACTTATTGCATATTTTATCATTTTAATTTTTCCATTTTTAATAGCTTGAAACATAATATTTATCTTGTGCAAGGATATATGATATTCAATTATTCCATAACGTTCCGATAATATAATTTTTTTTTTTTTTCAAGTAGAAACCAAAATCCATTTGATTTAAGATCATGTTTTTGTTCTTGAAAATCTTTGACATTTGCAAAAAATTATAATAATAATTCATAAGGGATCTCAAAAAAAAATGTATGGTTGATTGAGCCCGTAGGGAGTTTTTCCAAGGTTTCATTCAATTTGATCGGGACCATGTTTCCATATACTTTTATGTGAAGTCCTTCAATGAAATAAAAAAAAAGGAAAAATAAAGAATATACATATAACATTTTAATATACAGGAATATAAATTTTATTATTAAAAAAAAATAATAATAATAAAATCCCAATGAAAAATAGCAAAATTATTATATTTTCTGTTAATTTAATCACTACCATAATTTTCTTGTCTAATCCTCAGGATAAAAACAATGTCTAAATTAGATTTTAGTAAATTTATTACGTATATGTTTTTTTTTTATTATTATTATTATTATTATTATTATTATTAAAATACAGCCACATGTATTCAATCTAAAAATAAGGACATCGTATCTAAGTAATTTATCTAATAAATTAAAAACCTTAACAATGTGTGCGTGTGTATTTTATGTTGTGGTACATTTTGGACTTATTTTCGCTGCTAAACTATAATGAAAAAAAAATGTTTTGCTTTTCTTAATTTTACGGATAACAGAATATGAAAAAGAAAAATTGTGAAATTTTTCATTTTTTGTCAGTTCAGCGTTAAGATTTTTATAAATTTTATTTTGCTCATTTCTGTTCTTTGTTTTTACTGTACATGGACGAAATTGTTTTTTAATAGAATGCATGAAGGACATAAAATTGAAAAAAAAAAAAAAACAAAACATTCCAAAAAAATTTTTATTAAAGAGAAATTTCACATATGTATATTTTTTTCCCACAGAATAAAAATTAAATAAAATTGATTATCATGTAGAACTCTTGTTTATTTTATGGCACATTAAAATATTGATTTATAATCAATATAAAAATTCCCTAAAGGATATAATAATATTTAAGGTAAATTAAATTTTCACCTCATAAGTATTATATTGATTTTTCGGGAATGATTGCTTCTAGCAAGTAAAATTAATTTTGATATGTGTTAATATATGTCAATGTAAGTACGTACGTACATATGTACGTTTTATATTTATTTTATTTACTGCATATGAGTGTTATATGTGTGTAAATTATATTTAATGAATTATTTTATATTCTATATAATCTATCTTTATTTTTTCGTTGTTGTAAAATTAAAAGAAAATCTCTTATATAACTAACATGTTGACCTAATTTCATTTGATTTAATTACATTTATTCAATGTTTTATTTATTTTTTCTTTTCTTTTTTTTTTTTTTGTTTCTATTTTTAAATCACATTCGATAATATAATTGAAATTTCATCAAATTAAATATTAATGACATTTAAACATGAAAAATGATTTAAATTTTATATAAAAAATTCATCATGAAAATTTGTGTGTGTATGTGTCCTGCATATTGTGTGACATTAATCAATTTTCAATTTTTTTTTTCTTACATTTAAAAAAAAAACATAAAAGAAAAAACAATTCAGTACTTTTAAGTAAAAAAAAAATATACTTTAATTGCAAACTAAAATTTCTCATAAAAAAAATCATAAAATCATTGTGTTATATAAAGAAAAATGAAAACACTTACAGAATAATTAAAATTTTTAATCCTTTTAAGGATAATCTCTAAAATATTATATAACAGTTAAGCTCTCTTGTAATATTATTACAATTTTTGTGTTACATAAAAGATTAAAATTTTTTTGTTTATATTTTTTTTTGATTAGAAAAAAAAAATTTTTTAAGTTATAATCTGCTTTAATTAAAATACTTTTTTTTTTTTTTAAATAAAAATTTTTCAACTTTTATTTAGAAAATAAGTATTTTATTAATTTTAATTCTTTTTGTAAAATTAACGAAATCGCATATAATGGTGAGGTGTAAATTATAATTTTCTATCAAATTTGATCCTTTTTCAAAATAATTCAGTCATGTGAAAGAAATATTTGAAAGTTATTCTAAAGAAAAGATAACAGTAGATACATATGTATGTATAATATGTATATATAGGTATAAGTACATGGATAATAACTTTAAATTAGTTCCCAATTATTAACACTTTATTAAGTGGGGACGTTCTTAGAAATTTTTTAGACTGTAAAGCAATTAAAATCACTTTGTGCGATTGTCTTAGTGACATTTAATGTTGATGATTATGGTGGTAGTTCTTCAGAATAAAACCAACAAAAGATAAAAAATATTAGTAATTATTTGCATGCAGATGTTTTCTATATAATCGAATACTTTAAATACATATACTTTAAAAGTCCTGAAAAATTTGTTGATATTCACTAACACTTAATGGAAAATCTTTTTGTTAAAAATACGCTAAGTACCCGAAAACGATTTCACGGCATATTTAATTCAAAAATTCATCATTTATAACTTTTTATTATATTTTCAGAAAAAAATTGAATAATTTCTGACATATTTGAATAAAAAATTTAAATGTCATAATGTGTGGAACATCTACACAAAGAATCCTTTTTTTTTTATGATTAAATTTAAATTTTAATAACGTCATTAAAAATTCTGTACTATATGTGTGTTTTTTAATGATCCTTCTTGTTAAATAAAAACTTTTCTACATAATATATTTTTCCTATACAGATATGACTGTTCTTTTTACATAAATTTAAATTTTTTCCAATATAATTTTTATTATTATTATTTTTTTTAATCGTAGGTATCTTTTTTTTTCTTTTATGAAAAAACTTGTTTCTAGGTCACAAATAAAATCAATAAAATTTTTCTTTTCTAAATGTAAAAAAAAAAAAAAAAACAAAGAACAAAGAACATTCTATTTCATCGAACAGATTATAAATTTTAAATACCTGCATGTTACAATTTCAATTTAAATATCTCCTATAGATTTTCTCACTTATTAACATTCTTTCTGTACTTTATTTTCCATTATAATAAGTCAATAAGGTGAATTTTATATTTGTATATTTTATGCTGAAAAAAAAAATCAATATATTTATTTAATTCAAAAAACAAAAAAAAAAAAAATTTTGTTCTTTGAATAACAAATTCAAAATGAAAAAATTAATTTCTAAATAAAATGATTTTTTCATTTCATTTTAAAATTCTTGATGATAAAAGAACATTTTTATTTATACATACATTAATTTTTAATTTAAAAATAAATTACTTATATCCCCTTAAGAAGATAGAATAAAAAAGGACTAAAGTCCAGAATATATCAATAAATTTAGAATATGTTTTAAGAAATCCTCTTTCATATTTTTTTTTTTTTTTTACTTCAAAAGAAGATTTGTTTTTTGTTTTTTTTTGAGTAATTTTGTTCACATGTAGTAAAATTCTTATTTTTAAGAAGTACTTATAATTTCTTAAAATTTAAACGATTTATTTCCCATATATATTCATCAAAAATCTACTTACGTATGCAGTTTACATAAATATTATGATTTTCATATTTTTTTTTTCATTTTAATAACAGAATACAAAAAAATATATACATATACATATGTACTAAAACTTCCATATTTTTTCATATAAATCTTTCTATTTTTTTTCATTCATTCATGTGGATTAAATTCACAATACATATATGTTTAAAATATACTCCTACTTCTTTTGTAATATAAAAATAATATTATCAAATAGAATTACACACATACTATTAGGGAAGAGATAAAAAAATATATGAAAAACATGTCTAAATGCAAATTAGTATATCAGAAAATGTATAAAAAAAGAATACAAAATAAAAAATGGAGTGAATTTACAATTCACGTGGATTTTGTAATAATAGGTTATTAAAGGATATTATTGTTTGTCAGGCAATAAGATAAAAAATAGGCAGCTATACGACAACAATGAAAAAAAAAAGCAAAGAAATTTGTTCAGTATTCTAAAAGCAACAAAATCACTTGAATGTTGTTATATCTATTCTTAGAATTTTTCTCGTTGTTATTGATAAGAATACTCTTATAGAATATTTTTTTCTGTTATCTTTCACCTTATATAAGGTTAAGGAGAATGATTTACAAAATTTTTATATACATATGTAAAATAAAAATAAAATTTAAAAAAAAAAAACGAATTAAAAGATTGTATATTTAGCGTAGGAAGCTTAAACAGAAGGTAATAAAATTATTTTTTAAATAGCTAAACTTTTCTTAGAATTTTCACTGAAATTTCGGGTAAAACATTTTACCTATGCAAAAAGCATAAATCAATTGTTTGGAAGTACATACTTAAAATAAAAACATTGAAGATTTGTTTATCACGATTCAGATGACTTTACATCTTGCTTTTGTTTAGAAAAAAAAAAATTTCGAACTCTAAAACTTTTGAAAAACAATTTTTTCGAAAAAAAAATTTTGTTCTTTTTTTTTTGAAATTTAAGAAAATTAAAATTGTAACGATTTTTTTTTTTGATTCGAAATTTTTTCTTTCAAAATTATTGGAATTTTTTTTGAGATCTTTAAGAAAATTTTTTAAATTTCGAATATTCGAAGAAAAACCATTTTCGAAATTATTAGGAAAAGCTTTCTCTGAAGTTTACAGCGAAAACTTTATTCGAAGTTTAACACAAGAGTCTTTTACGATCGGATAATTTGTACTACGATTTTAATAAGCGTATACTTACGTACTACTGTTTTTAGTTTTGTAATCCTATTTTTTCCAAATCAAACCAAAATTTATTAAATTTTATGTTTTTTATACATATGTATGTATAGTGTATACAGTATACATACAATACATATATTAAACTTTGTCGATTCCATCGTTATTTTTTGACAAATTTGAATAAGGTTTTGGAACTGTATTTCATGTTTCTTTATAAGAAATGTGGAAAGGAGTGGGGGTGCATTTTTTTAAACTTCTCTTAAAAATAAAAGTGAAATTGTTATTTTGATTGATTTCTTTAAAATTAAATCAAAACAACAACAAAAAAAATAAACTAAGCTAAAAATGTACAATACTGAAATATATTCAATCAAAATTGACGTAGCCTGGAGATTGATTTTTTTGTTGAAAAGAAGATATAGACACTGAATTAAAAAATAAATGTTTACTTTCTTCATCATGTCTATTGATTGAAAATAAATTTATAGTTTTAATTGTATTGGAAATTATATAAAAGTTTAATTTGAAATAAAAACAAATGACAATTTCATTTCACAGATCAAACAAATGATTATCAAACGTTCAAATATGATTTTTTTATGTTTATAAAAATTTTATTTTTCAAATAAATTTATATTTGATTTTTTATCTTTGATTTAAAATATAAAAAAAAAAAATTAAAAGAAAAAAAAAATGGAAATATAAGAATATAAAAACCTACACAGTCTGTTAAGTAGAAGGACATAACGTGTGTATATAATAAGTCACATAATATTACCATAGAAATTGAAAATGTTTTCATTCTAATGCAATTCTCATTGTTACAGATACATAAGATTGTTAGAATAACTTGAGTGTCAAATATAATATATATTCTAAGAAGACCAGAAAAAAAAAATAAAATAAAAAGAAGAGAAAACTTTCGTATACTATATATGTATAATATGTATGTATGTTAGATAAATTTTCTAAATGTGATATCAATGATACGTAAAGTAAAATGTATAGAAAATAAATAGAAGTTTTATAAAACTTCAATTTTCTATATTAGTTAACAATATCTTACAAGTAACAAAGTATATTATGCATACTCAATTACTATGTTGTGAATATGTAGATATCAATTTCACTTTTTATCAACATTCAATTTACAAGGATAATTCATATATAATGATGACGTACATTTGATAAAATGTAATTTGATAGTGAAATCTATTTTTAAAATTTGAATAAAAAAATATATAGAATATTGGAAAATTGAACATAATAGATTTTTTATAGATATTTTTATGATTTTCTTTTTAATACCTAAAAAAAAAAAAAAAATTTTTACATCTTTTCAGAATTTTATGAAAATACATAATACATTATTTCCAAGACCAAAAAAAAAAAATATATTATTAGTGAATAATTCTTCTTATTCTTCTGTGTGGTTGTAATTTTTAAAAGTAGTGTAACTTTTATGTTTTTAAGTGCCAAAAAAAAATAAATAAGTAAAATTTAAAAATATCATAAAAATAAAATTATACGAGAAAAAAGAAAATTAATATGGTTTCTGTATCCTTAGCACTGTCACATTTTAAATTCATGCATCCACCAATTATTTCTCCCACATTCTACTTTTTTTTTTTTTCACATTTTTAAAACCAATATAAAACTCTCTAGCGAATTCAGAATTATCAGATTAAAAAAAAATAAAAGGTTTTATCTTCTCAAAAGTTTTATTTTAAGAACATGATAATTGGTAAAAAAATTTTTTCATTTAATATCTGAAATTATATCTCATAAGAAAAATTTCAAATTCAGCTTGTATTTCCTTTTCTTTATTCATTTTTCTCATTTCAAAAAATTTTTTTTTTCCATTTTATGATTTTGTAATATAATTCATGTGGTATACGTATTATATCTTTAATAAATTTTTTTTTTCAAATTTTAATGTAATATCCTTCTAAAATTTCATTATAATGAAATTTAAAAAAAAATAATCAAACTGAAAATATATTATATTGTACATAAACATATACATATATACACACATACATACATAAATGATTTACTTTTTAGTCACAATTTAATAAAATATATACATATATGTACATATGTATATATATATATATTTTTTTTCTTCTCAAAAAGTGTCAAATTTTAATTTGACAAGTAACATAAAATCTTTTCTAATGAAAGAACACCCACAATACATAATATTTCATTTATTTTGGATGTACCTACAAGTTAGTAGCGCTATATAATGTTTCACCATCACATATGTTAAATAATAGAAATACGAAACAAAATTGCAACATCAATGAACATAAATACATTTTTCACCGTTCATTGTTACATATGTATGTATTTACATCAAAAGCAGGATATTATATATCCTTTTTTTCTATTAAAAATGCTAGTTTTTATATGTAGTAACCGAAAAACATGAAAAACCGACATTCGACTCGGCCGGGAATCGAACCACGGAACCTTTTCTTTGCCGGAGAAATGCTCTAACCACTGAGCTACCGAATGCCATGTCGTTTGCTGTTCTCAGTTACCACCTAAATCATTGATGAAGAATACTCAAACCTTCTACATATATTGTACCAATTTAAAATAGGAGGAAATTAAAAAACAATTAATTAATTTTTATATTTATAATTTTAATCATTTATTTAATTATGTGGGCATGATCCTTTAAAACAGATAATTATAGATGAAATTTATAAGTTTTCAAACCTCAAAAAAATGAGACAAATTTGAAAATAGAAATTTAATTAAAAAAATAAAAAAAAAACAATTTTTTATGTTGTATATGTAACAAAATACGTCAACATAAAACCAACATATACTTATACGAGAATGTCCTTGTTCTTATGATTTTTCAATTGATAAATTAGGATGTCAATATTTCTAATCTAGTTAGTGTATGTATCTGTGCGTTTGTTATTTATTTTTAATCTTTTTTTTTCTCTATAATTTATCTTTTTTTCTTGTTAACAATAGAAAATATCAGTGAATACGAGTGGTTGATATAAAATTCATATCCCCGAAAGGATATCTATACAACTATACTTGTGTAAATCATCTATTGTAAAAATCGATATATCAAAAGGAAGTTTTTTATTAATTGGAAAAAAAAAATTAAAAAGAAGAATAGATAGTATTTATTACGTAGTATATAATCGGATCCTTGAAAATTAATAAAAAAAGGAAAAAAAACTAGAAAAAAGATATTTAGGAAATACAAAAGAAACCCTGAATTCTTATGTCAAAAAGGTAAAAATTAATTAATTTTTTTTTTTTTATTAGGAATTTGATTTTCTATTTATTAGTTTATCTCTACCTACATTTTACTTTAAAAAAAAAAAAACTGGTCAAATAACTGTATTGTAATCTAGCGGAGAAAGCTTTATTTTTAAATTTTTAATTATTGTAATTAAAGTTTAATTTAAAACTACACTTACTTTTTGTTATCGGTTTTTCTTTTGTTCTTCAATTTTATATAATTTATTCATTAATAAGTTATTATTAAATTTATCTCTTCTATTTTTTTCTAAATGATTGCTTGTAAATATGTAAATAGACGTCAAACACCCACTATTTTAATATTAAAAAAAAAACAAATATGCGTATATAAATTTATAAGTTATTATTTTCACAACAAAAATGTAAATTATGCACAACCTACGATATGACATTGTTTTATTATTAAACCAACTACTGATTTTCTATTTCTTTCTCGAATATGTGAAAGGAAAAAGCCATTCGGCGAAATTTAAAGCGAAATGTAATTTTGTACTTCGAAAAAAAAACAAAAAACAAAACAAAAAAAAGTCAATTTTAAGTTCATTAATGGAAATTTTTTGGTTACAAAAGAAAATTTCTTTTATACATATTACACTTTGTCAATTTCAATTAATTTTTAATCTTTTATGTCTGAGACTCATTTTTTGCATCTTATTATCATTTAATTTAAATAAGTTTTTTTTTTTACATTATTTCGTCATTTCATTATTTTATTATAATCAACAATATTTTCTTTGAATTTATTTTTATTCATTTAATTAAATGTTTTTTTTTTTATTTTTCGTTTTGGTCATTTGATCCATTTTTTTTTTCTTTCTGATGTTTTAAGAAGAAAAAAAAAATATATACATAATGAGAAAATTGATATTAAGAATTAAGGTCAAAAGGATGGATAACATGAAATATGATTTAATTAACACAAAAAACAAATTTAGTTAATAAAATGAAAGCAGACATTTTAAGCATAAATTAAAATTAGTGATTATACAATAAATAGGTATTGGTTTTTTTTTCGCCTGTTTTATTACGTTAAATAATTTTATCTTATTTTCATTTACATAGCAACAAAAAAATTTTATTAATTTTATCAATTGTTTTCTTCAAAATCGACTTTTAATTATTGATTTTTCTGACACTTAAAAATTTCTGGTGTAGGAGGTTTGAGTATTCTTCATCAATGATTTAGGTGGTAACTGAGAACAGCAAACGACATGGCATTCGGTAGCTCAGTGGTTAGAGCATTTCTCCGGCAAAGAAAAGGTTCCGTGGTTCGATTCCCGGCCGAGTCGAATGTCGGTTTTTCATGTTTTTCAGTTACTACACTGGCGAAATAAAAATCGAATAAATTAAATTTCATTGGAATAAAAAAAGTAAACTATTAGGATTATTATTTTTAATTAAATTAACTTTTTAAGTTACAAAATTCCAGAATTAATCTTAGTTTTTTTTTTAAACACGAAGAAGACGAAGATTTTT
The DNA here is from genome assembly GCA_939192795.1 of Bombylius discolor. Lineage (NCBI taxonomy): Eukaryota > Metazoa > Arthropoda > Insecta > Diptera > Bombyliidae > Bombylius > Bombylius discolor. The sequence goes on along the minus strand of OW584241.1, from coordinate 9,953,944 downwards.
ATTTAAAAAAAAAAAAAAATACACGTAATTGAAAAACAAAGAATCTTTTTTTTTTTCTAACAATAAATCAGTTTTTTCCCACGCATTCTATTAAAATTTCAGAGAAATTATTTTTTTTCTAATAACATTTTTTTAATACAAAAAAACAGCCAAAAAAAAAAAAATATGCAATAGTTAGTATACATATGTGTATGTATAATAGGAGTAAGTATATTTCAGGACAGAAAAATTAACTATACTACCACTCAATATGGCATTACAATCGGAGTACGTCAATAACAATTTTTGACATGAAAAAGTATATAAAAATGTGAACTTAATCAAATTTCGTATATAAATTCATATTTTCCATATGTGATTTTGTTTGTTTATGATAAAAAAAAAATTATTCACTTTAAATGTAATACATTTAATGGATTGATAAAAGATAATTCAATCACAAAATATTTTAATCGACACTAACTTATGTCTTTTCTGTCTTTTTGTTTGATTGTTTTTTTTTTTAGCGAGTGTATTCTAGCTTTATGTTTAACATTTAAAAAAAATATATTTTTTTTTTCCACGCTTTAATTTTTTTATAAATTTCAGAATCTCCAAAACTAATAAGAGTTTATTGTTTTTTTGTTTCTGGTTGGTTGGTTGACGTTTTTGGTGTTTTTGGCGTTGAATTTTTTCGAAATCTTTGGTCTTAGGAAATTACGTTTGACATACCGGTAGATCATTATAGCCATCCTGTTTCATTCATAGGAATCGTATCATGTCTCTGACCGTAACTTTTGCTATTTCGACAAGGTCCTTGAAAAAAAAAGCTCTCTATTGTCTGGAACCTTGTTCTGGATAGATAGGTGAGGGTATCTCTCTCATTATGTTTTTTTTTTCTTCTATGAATAGTTTTTTATAAGTAAATCATTTACGAAATTGCCACTTTTTTGTAGAAAAGATTTTCTTACAACTTTTTTTTTTTGTAATCCTCTTAAATTAATAATTCTAGGCAATACAAAATGTATTCAATGAAATTTTTCAGATTTTTTTGACATCAAAAAATATTATATTATAGAATTCGTGAAAAAAAAAAATTAAAACGGAAGTTACAAATGGCATGAATTATCAGGACGTATGTATTATTACAAAGGACACAATCAAAAATAAAATTTTTTTCATAATAGAAATTATATTTCTAAAAATAATTATTAGACACATAATTCGCGAAACATATATTTTTCATATTTGAAATCTCAATCTTCATAATTTTTTTTTTTATTACGTTTATAAATATAAATAATTACTTGACACCTACATTAAAATTAATAATCTGAATAAATCATTGTTGTTTTTTTTTTGATCGATGCGATATTCTAATGAATTATTATTGCTCATTATTTATTTTTGATTAACATGTGATCCGTATAAAATTTTATATATGTACATATGTATGTGTACATTATACTAACTAAAATATTGCTAGGATCATGGAAATTTTATAATATGTTGGTACACATTTTTGTTAACTTAGTATATTAAATTGTATTTTTTTATAATATTTATCCGGTAACATTTTGACGTAAATACGTGGGATTTATTGTATATGTTTTTTTTTTTCTTTTTTTTTTAATGAAAAAGAAGGAGGAAAGAAAGGCATTTACATTCAAAATTTAATGTTGTATTTATTATATTTAGGTATGTAAGTACATATATGTACTATACCTGTACTTAAATTTAGTTAAATAAACATATACATACATACATAATACTAAACTTTAGTAAACGCCTATGAAATTTTTATCTTTTTTATCTCATTCAATAATATTATATTTTCATGAAATATATTTCAAAAATAAAAGAAAAACTGTTAAAAGGGAAATTATTGATGTGAAAGCAAAAAAAAAAAAAAAAAAGTGATTTATCAGGTATATTCAATAAATAAAATTTGAATAAATAAAAAAAAAAACGATAACATTAATCCAAAATTTAAATATTGTTTTTTTTTTTGGTCCCATACATACATACATATGATATCTATATACTTTTATTTGAAAATCTTTTCTATATGAAATTATAATTTAAATATTTTTTACATTTAATAACATAAATTTTGTGTTTGTTTTTTCAAGGATAAATTTAAAATAAAGTGAATGAAAATGTTCTTGAGATAAAAAGAAAAATTATGAAAATTTAGAACACATAATATAAAAAGGAGTCCTTTGAAAACACAAATAAAGCAGTTTGTATTTTTCTATAACGTTCCTGAATTAAATACCTAAATTATACCACACAATATATATACATATGTAACCTTTCTGACACGACAACTGATGCACCACGTTTTTTCGAACATTTTCAGTACGGTAGCTCAGAATGTGTAGAAAAAGTCTTATGATATGTTTAGTATATATATTTTTTTCTTTAAATTAAATAAATAACATTTAATTTTTCAACATATAGGTACCTTAATTTTTCATTTAAAAAAAACCCTAGGTTTACATCCTGCAGAATTTTTAAAAATAAGTTTACACAAAATTGTTGTTCCACATTATTTTTTAATATTTTTTTTAAGGACTATTTATTTTCTAACAAGAAAACTCTGTGTTTTTCTTTATTTTCTCTTTTGTATTATTTTTACAAGATTTGATAATAATTCTTTTCAAAAAAATTTTTACATTAAATTTCCGAAATATTCCCTTGTTTTTCTTTCTTTATTTAAAAAAAAATTCCAAAGCGAAAAGAAGATTTTTTTTTTCAACTATGAAAATTACGTTCGTTGATTTTATTCTCCCCTTCTTTTTTTAAGCTATTAATTTAGATAATTTTATGATTTGATAAAAATTTCAAACTTAAAGTTGATTTTTATCTGTTATATTTATCTTTCATATAAAAATTTATCATTGGTTACCCTTAATTTAGTTTATATTAAAAAAAAAAAACAATTTTTTTTGATACGCAATTAATGTCAAATTTTAGATAATATAGTTTTCTTGTTAATATTAATTGAATTTTTTGTTTAGAAATTTTCAAAAGATAAATAAAAATGAAAAGATAAATTTACAAGATCACTAATTAAAATTTTAATTGTAAAAATAAATTTAAACAGTAAATTTAAGAATTTTTAATCTTAAAAATAAAGTGAAAAATATATTTTAATGAATTACGTCAGAAACAAAGAAAAATATACATTATTTAGTTTTTTTTTTTTTCTAAAAATATTAAACAGTTCCTTTTTTTTTTTATTGTTTGAAAAGTTTCAAATTACAAATTGCCATTAAAAATTTAATAAAAATAAAATACAAAACCCACAATATATTATCATTTTCCATTTCAATGATTTTTATTTAATAGGACATTATTATGAACTTTGAAAATATTTCGAAAATTTTCATCTCTTGGACATTAATAATTTAATTTTTTGTTTCTATATCGTTAATAAAAGGAAAATACTTTTTGTTGAATGGTTTTTTTTTTAATATTTCAATAAAGAAAATTGATGATTCCAAGGTTTAATACGTAATTTTCTATTCAGTTTTTGAAAAAAAGGAAAAACTTAAGCCTCTTTAAAATCTTCAAAAAAAAAAAAAAAGTCCTTTTTTCTCTAATTTAATTTAATTTACTTTTTTTGGTGTACTTGAAATGAAAAGGATTATTTACATTGACTTCACAATATAGCTAATAAGTAAAGGTCATTACTAAATTAATTTCAAAAACGTCCTTTATTTTTTATTTATACTTTAAAAAAAAAAAAAATTATCATGTATACTCGTACATACATTATACCGTATAATCACGGTTCAACATTATGACTAGGTTTTTTTCTTTTTTAATTAATTAATTAGTTCAAAATGTTATGTAACTGTTTTTATTGAAAACAAAAAAAAAAAATTTTTTTCCTCTTAATAAAAAACCACATTTTTTCCTTGTTATTCAGATTTTATATATATATTTTTTTTTGTTCTTTTAAAATTCACAGTTAGCTGGAAGTAGTGGGAAGGAATATCATTTTAAACATAGAACTCTTCCACATGCAAGAACAAGAAGAAGTATAACTCATACACGTGTTCTAAAAAAAGATCCTTTGGTAAGTTCAAAAAAACAAAATAAAAAAAAATATTACATCATTTAAAATCAAATTTGATACTGATAAAATTTCTATAAAATTATAAAAAAAATATGATTAAAATATAATAGTAAAGAAGGTACGTAATTTTGAAATGTTGTCCTTTTTGAAAATTTACATTTTAATATTTGCATGTAATATTCATAATAATGATGAATTATTATTATGTTATTTTAAAATTTAATTATTAACCGCAAAAGTTAATATTTATGGTAAAATTACTTTTAACCACAAAATATAATTTATTCTACAGAAGTTGTAATATTCAAAGATATTAAAATTTCTTTGGTATGGCGTAGGATAGTACGTAGTACATATTTTTGTATGTGTAGTAGTATTCATTTAAGCTAAAAAAGCATTATAAGGTTGCTATATAAAGTTGATAGATATGTTTGAGAGATCTAAAATCAAAGACTATAGAACTTTCAGAAATTATTACATTCAATGAAAAATGAGCCCACGCATGATGCATTTATTAAACAGTGTGCTAACAAGGATACAAGCACTTCCTTTAAACAAAAAAAAAAATATAAAAATTCTAGATATGAAATTTGTTTTAATTTTTCATTATTGTCCTTTCAAATATATTTTACATTTTAAAAAGTTTTTTACTTTAATTATAAATAATTAGCATCCTTTCTGAAATAGAATTTTAATTATAAAACTCACTATTTTCAAACCTAATAATTTTTCATATTTCTTCACAAAAATAAATCATACAATTTTCATATTTTGCAATTGTTTTTTTTTTTATTTAATTTTTTTATGTAACTCGAAAAAAATAAATAAATAAATTCTCTGCTACATCATAAACAGATTATTATCATGAATGAAATAAACATACACAGGATATCCTTGAAAACAACCCAATATATCTGTTGTACAAAAAATATTTATGTTTTAATACAATTTTCAGATGTAGTACATACAAACAAAACATGTAAGCTTATTTTGTATTAATTGAGTTTATAAAGTTTAAAATGGAGGTTATTTTCTCCCTAAGGCTCCGAATAAATATTGAATTTATTTTAGACACTAAGATATCGCTTCATATCACGTTCAACATGTAACAGGAATTAAAAAAAAAAAAGAATATTTTTCATAAAATTCCCTAGATAAAAGTAAAAAATACCTCTGTTGACTGAATAACGGTACATTATTTTTGAGGTATTGTAATATGATTTTTATACTTTAAAAAGTTCATTTAGAATCACTTTATCATCACAGAATGGTCATTGAGGACTTACTGGAAAGAGGAAGCTTCAAAAAGCTAAAAAAAAATATTCGACTAAATATGTATGAGTATATACCTATATAAAGGACCAAACAAAATCAATTATCATTGAATATTTTTGTAATTATGTTCTCCGGAAACTTCCTGCTTTTCCTTTGAAAAATATTAGAAGAAGAACACAATTTACTCTAAAAGGTTTAGAATCAAAACAACATCCTTGCATAAATTGAAATTTAAAAATTATTAAATATTTAATATCATTCACAACTTTCTGGGAGACATAATAACCCTTTAGTTTGTATCTTTTGATATACTTTTATGATAAAATAACAAAATTAAAACTTTTCCGTATATAAAGAAAAATTACATTTATTATTATTTTTTTTTTTTTTCAATATTTTCTGTTTTTACAACATTTTAAAACTTCAACAAAAAAAAATATCATTCTTAGTTTAAAAAAAAATATATATTCTATTGATGTTCTAATGTAATTTTTAACTACTCCATATTTAATTTAAAAATAAAAAATAATTAAACAGAGAATAAAAAAAGTTAGAAAATTGACTTTAAAAAAAAAAAAAATAAAAAGGAAAAGAAAAAAAAACACAAAAACATTTTCAAATGAAAATCGCATACACGTGTTGTAAAACACATTTTTCTGTTATTTTTAGCCTGAAGGAAGAAAAAAAAAACATGAGAATAGAAAATGAAATTTAAATTAAAAAATACTATTTTATTCTTTTGATGGTTTTTATTTCCTTTTTCTCTCTTTTTTAAAATTTTCAATTAAACCTTTGAACTTTTTATATTTTAAACAACATTGGAATATGTATCTAAAAAAAAAAGAAGAGAGGGAAGAAACAACTATGTATGTGTATTTTAAAATCACATTTCTATAGTTGAAGTTTAAACAATGTTTCAAATAAAATGATTAATTTTCTATTTTACATAATATTCTATAATCGCGAAATAAAATATTTTCTCTAATGATTAAGTACATAACTATTTGGTTATGTATACTTCTATTGTATATATTATAATGTCTCATTCAGACTATAGATACACATATTTACATATTATGTTTGTTTGTATTTTTCTATCGATTTTTAAACAATTTGATTCTACAATATATGCTATTCATCATTATGTACAATAGCACATAGACGATATATGCAAAGAGACTATTGTGAAATTTATTTTAAATATGGTTAGTGAACGTGAAATGTAAAAAAAAAAAAACAAAAAGTAGGTACATATTTGTTTTTTGTTTTAATTCCAAAAAAAAAAAATTAAATTCACTTTGAAAAATATGTACATAATCGTCTTATTGCTTTTAGTAGAACACATTATGAAAAGTAGAATTTTCGTATTTAGGTCATTACTGTTGGCACAAATAATTGAACGGATTTTAGAAATATGTAGAAAAACGAGTTCATGAGGGTGGCATATTGTGAAAATAATAAGAAAAAAAAAATTGTGGAAAAAAATCAATATTGACTTTCTTTTATATTAAATTTTTCTAATTTTATTTTTACATAAAAAATACAGTTATTAACCTATTAAATTTCAATAATATACATAGTACATTGTTTACAGAAATTAAGAAATAATTTTTAATAAATATTTCAAAGTCATTTTTTAATCAAAACTTCCTAAAGATTTTAATTGGAAAATATTTTTTTAAGATTTTACTATAAAATAAAGTTTGAAATGATAAAAATCCTTTTATTAGAATCCTTTCAACAACCGATTTCAGATATATCTCTGTATGTAGCTTCTTATTTGACGAAAATCGAAGCAATACACTCCGAAATTGATGTGTTCAAATTTAGTATGTCCTGAATTTTTCCATATACAATTTTGAAATAAATTCATTTATTTTTCTCAAAAATTAAAAAAAAAAATTAATTAATTTGTCAACAAATCCTGATAAGCATATTGATTTGCGTAATTTGTTTCTTAGTCGTCCTGTAACTCTCTTCTTTTTTTTATGTAAATTAACTGTGCAAAGTGATGAAAAGAATATTTGACGTAAATTTCAAATAAATTGAATTCACAGGATCCACTGGTATTAGAATTAAAAATCGATTTTCTCTATATTTATATACCGATAAACTTTTTCTATCAAAATAAATACGAATATGTTATTTCGTGACAATCTGAAAGTTATTGTATTAAAAAAAACATCCTTTGTTTATTTTTAATTAATAATTTAAACTTTTACAATTTCATCATAGAAATTTTCAATCTTTTTTAGAAAATTTAAAGTGTAGAGGATTTTTATTTAAGCTCTGACATTTAAAAATGATCCTATGAAAATATCTAGCAAACTAGGACACGATTTTATTTGAAGCTAAATTTTTTTAAAATATTATCTGGTATCAATTGTGTTAACTTCCGTAATTTAAAAAAGATTTATTTTGCTTTTGATAAAATTTTTCCAATTAGGGACAAGTTTTTTTTTTTTTTTGTTAAAAAGTTAAATAATGATACTAATGAATAAGGATTAGAGTTATTCATTTATTGCGTTGTTAAATTTTGTTATACTATCTTTATTATTATTTCTTTATGAATTCATGTGTTGTGTACAAAATATATTATTTGATTATTTTTCTACTGGAATAGAATTCAGTTTTATGAAATATCATAGAAAAATGTTGAAAATTATGTACATACATGTTTCATTAACCTTTTAATTTATATAAATATTCAAATTTATTATGTGTGTGACATATTCAATGATTTATATAAATTAAATAAATAAACAAAGCGTCAATATGAATATGTACATATATGATTAATTATATGAATAACATTTAACCTTTGACTATTTAATTTATGTCCTTGTTCCCAAATAAATAATAATTATGTATAAAAACAAAAACACATACGTAAAAACTTAATAAATATGTATATGTCTGTACATATTTCGCATTTGGTAATTTTTTCTAATGAAAAATTAGTAGAAAAATAAATTATCATACTAAGAACATGAAAAATATTCTTCATTTCTATTTGGGGAAAAAAATTATGAAATTTTCGAAAACACTTTTGTTGGAAATAATTAAAAATATTTTTTTTTTTCAAAAATTTTTGAAAAAACTTAAAATTTGAAATTATTTTCGAATTTTCGAAATTATTGGCAAAAACTTCCCCTAAAGTTTTCGAAAAAGCCTCAGTCTTTCATAAGAGCTTTCTACAGAGATCCACACGAAGTTCATACTAAAAAAACTAATTACTCCTACGAGGAAAGTAACAATTGTATGAAAACCATTACCATTACCATTTCAGCTTTACCTTGAGTTCATTTTTTTACATAAACAAATCAAGTACCTACATGTTTATTTTCTTTTGTTCAGTATATCTAATTTTTTTCCAAAAATATTAACTTTATATACTGATAATATTCTTCATCAGATACCTACTTTTATTTCTTTCATATGAATAAAGGATCTCATTAGCATTCTATACATATTCATATGTCCTATTTTTATTCACTTTTATTCATCGTGATTATTTGAAAAACAAAAACTAATAACATGTAATACAATAACTGTATTTGATCAACTACAATATGTATGTACATACATATGTATATGTGTTCATCTTGATATATTAATATTAATATACTATACATAAATATGTATGTATATATATTTATATCTTTTTTTTTTTAGTATAATAATAATTTACCTCGAAACGTTTACAACATCAAAAATAATTATTTTCATTTTTTTTATGACATAAAAAGCTAAAAGAAAATATAACAACAAATCCTTTATATGAGAAATTACAACGAAAATTAAAATAAAAAAGTAAACGATTAAACAGCAACAACAACAGCAAAATTTAATTGAAATAATTATGTTTGTTTAGTAAAAAGAAAAATAAATAAAAGAAAAGTTTATTGTAAAAAGGTATATTATATGAATAAAAACCACAAAAAAAAAAAAAAAATACAAATCATTTACAATATGTCCTTTAAGATTTTCTTTAGTAACTGAATAAGGACTCTCTTGAAATATTTTTTATAGTCCTTTTAAATAAATAATAAACTTTTTTTTATTGTATACCGTACCCAGTATGTACCTACTTAATAAAATCAAATTAATTTACTCTTTAGAAATTATCTCATGTGTGTAAACTGGAATTGTAAATAAATCAAATTCAATTAATTAAAATTACAATTACTAATGAATTTTTATTTATTAAAAGGCTTTTTTGTTTTTGTTGCAGGATAATTCTTTCAAGTAGAATTTATAAGAAATGTGTGTAGGTTTGAAAATTTTAAATGAGAATTAATGTTTTAAGTTTAATAAAAATGTAGCTAATTAAAATTATAATTAATTTATCGTTTTTTATTTTATATAAATTTTTTTTTTCAGATACATAGTGCTATTCAACAACCAGGATTTATAAGAGTTAAACGTGGTTTACGTCCAGCAATACCATCAATTCATGGTTTAGCATATTCATCAACAAATGGTGTATCAGAAGAAAATGGTATCGAACCAAGTGATCCATATTTTCCACTTCAATGGTATCTTAAAAATACTGGACAAAATGGTGGTAAAATAAGACTTGATCTTAATGTACAAGCAGCATGGGATCAAGGAATTACTGGAAAAAATGTAACAACAGCTATTATGGATGATGGTAAAAATTTTAATAAGTAATTTTAAAAATATTATATAGTACTAATCCTTTTTTTTTTTTTTAAATCATATTTCAGGTGTCGATTACATGCATCCCGATTTAAAATTCAATTACGTAAGTTTCAGACACACTTATCAGTTATTTTACTCCTGTATTTTTTTTTTTTAAACTCTAAAAGAATCATAAAACCTTTTCATGCTATGCTGTTTGATTAATGTTTGAATATTATTCTCATTCTTTCTTTTTAATTTGAAGTAAAACAAAACCCACAAACATACAAGTAAATGAAATGGTATTATAAATTTTAAGAAAGTAAGAAAATATAAGAAAAATTACATACGAGCATTTGTGAAAAACACAAAAAATAAATAAATAAATAACAAAAAAAGAAACATCAATTTGGATAATGGAAATGCATTAGTTTCCGTCTATCTTTTTAGATTTGATTACAAGAAAATGTAGTTAGTATAATATGTCTTGTGTGACCATGGGCGTAAAGTGCAAAAAAAAAAAAAAAATTGTTTCTATGTATAAAACCACACATCATAAAAAGTATGTACATATAAAAAAAAAAGTGTAGAAGAAGAAAAAAAATATTTATTAATAAGAAAGAAAACCACAAGAAAAATAAAATAGCACACAACAAGTACATACGTCATGTCAGGCAGGTTTTTCATTTTTCATTTTTTCTTATTTTGTCAAAGAGAAAACTAATATCACAATAAAAAAAATGAAAGTTCAAGTTTCTTTTGTGTAATAGATTTTTTTTTCTCACAACATATTTAAGATTTTTCTTTTCTATCTTATGTCTTTCTTATTATTACAGTTTTTTCTTAAATTCACCCTATAAAGAAAAAACATAATTTTTATTTTAATTTTTTTTTTTACTTTTTTTCTAACTTGCATGACAAATAAAAAAAAACTTAAATATTAAATTAATTTTCAGAAGAAAGAAAAGAAAAAAAAACTTTTTATCTTAGTATCTAATTATGTTTTGGCATATAAATTACCAGATAAATGAGCAAATACATTGAAGAACAAAAAAAAAAAAACACAAAAAAAATCCATTTAGAGAAAATTTTCACGTATTTTATTTAATATTTTTTATTATCATGTATTTTTGATTATGAATGTATAAGCAGATAATTCGAAATATAATATTTTAAAAAAGCTAAATTCAAAAAAAAAAACAATAAAAAAAATATGATTTACATCATTAGGAAAAAAACATAAAATTACAGCATAAATATTGTGTAATTATTTTTGTTTGTTATCCTGGTTTGTGGGCGTATTTCATTACTATATAAAATAATATTGAACTTGTACTTCAATTTTATGTTTGCTAACGTGTACTATTTAATTTCATTTAATAAAACTTCGATACACACATAATTTATTTATTCGTTCAATTTTTTTTTATTTGTAAAAATCCTTTTTTTTTTCACTCTCTCTCTCTCTCTTTTTTTTTTTTGTTTTCATCGTTTAAATAATTTCACAATTCACATGAATTAATTACATATTATACAAATAAAAATATTTGAGCGTTTTTAAAATCCTTTAAAAAAATATAAATAAAAAAAAAAAAACTGTAAATTTTTTACACAAGAGAAAAAAAAAACAAATATTGAATAAATGAATTTAATCACGTTTAACAAATATTTGAAAATTATTTTACTTAAATATATTTCAGATGAATTATTTACATGAAAAATTAAATTGTACTTGTTGCAGTAATGTAAAAAAACAAATAAAATAAAAATAAAAAAAATACAGTAAAAAAATCTATAAATTTTTTTTCTTCAATTTAATTTAATTTTTATTCTCTCATATGTTTTTTATTTTTGACTTTTTGATATATGAAATGCAATAAAGTCTAATATATAGCTTAACATTCATTTTTCTTCTCTCTCTTTTTTTTTTTTCAAAATAAAAAATTATAGAATGACTTGAAGCTTGAAGTAAGAAAATTTATATAAAATGTAACAAACATATGGTGGATATATTGCATATTCGTTTACATTTATATATATGTAATATATGCACACATATATATATGTACGTTTCTTGTTCTTAGAATTTATATGTAACAATTACTTTACATATTACATTTTCAGTTATATTATCAATTTCAAATAATATTATTCATATTCACGTATTAAATTATCAAAAGATAACATAAATGCAACAAATTATGATTTTATAACATGTCATATATTATGGAATATGATTTCTATATTAAATATACATATTTACATATTCATATATGTATATAGGGAAACTTTTGTAAAATATATAATATGAAATTTTGTATATACATATGAACATCAGGTATATTCAAATCACATTTTCTGTCATCATTTCATTTATCTATCGTTTTAACTTAACAATCAATTAAATAAATCAATTTATAAAGTTAAATAGAATTATCTTTTGCTACTTGAAAATGTTTGCTTTCATGTGAATTTCTCTCTATTTTTTTTTTTTTTTTTTTTTTTTTTGAATTTCTTTTATTTAAATGAAATTAATTAAATTTTCCTATTTGTTGGATAAGTAAAAAAGTTTTAATTTTGAAAATATAGGACCTACAAGCTTTTATACTCAATATGGAATAAAAATACCACGGAACAGGATTGAAATTTGACTTTTATTCGTTAAACGTTGGCGTTTTTTAAGCCGAAATATGATTTATGTTTAGGAGTTATGTTTCAGTTTTTTTTTTCTCTCTAATATTTGTTTTTCATCCTTTTAATTTTTCACTGAAGCATAATCCTTTTTTTTTTCGTATCTTTCAAAATAAACTGATGATTTACTTTTTATTGGAAAGAAAATTATATTTTAATTTACAATAAAAAAATGTTAATTTACTAAAACTAGTAAAGCGTAAATTTTTATGTTTAAAAGTAGAAAAATATTGAGAAGAAAAGTTTTTCTTATGAAAAATTCTATTTTCACAAAAGAAATTTAAAATTTATATAATTTTTTTTTTTATTTTCATTCTTGTGAAATTTTGCCAATTTATTCACATAAATTTTTCAAATGTTCATTCTATAAAAAAATAAGACAAATAAAAAGAAAAATTTTGTAAGGAATTTCATAAAAAAAAATTTCAAAACGATAATTATGATTTTGAAAAAAAAAAAACAATCAAAGAGATTCTGGAATTTCATACTAAATATTAAAAAAATACTAAATAAATTCAATAAGAAAAAAAAAAAAGAATATTTCGAAAGAAGATACGAACGTTCTTATGTTATTATTTTCTTAGAAATGAATTTCAATTTTTATTTTCTTTTCTACGCTCCGATCGTCCTTTTTACATCAAATTCTGAACTTGTTATTGTTAGTAAATTCTTGTGAATTGTTCTGAATCAATAATAAATTTTCTTTATCATTTTTTTTTTATCTTCTTTTGTAAATTTGAATTATTTGCAAACATAACTTCAAAACATAACATACAGGATACCTAATATGAACAGAAATAATTCTGAAAAAAAAAATACATATTAAAAATTCATGCACATATGTACATTGATTATTATTTTTTTTTATTATGTAATATCTTTTGTGTTTTCTTGCCCTAATTTTTAAGACATTGTTGCACTACTTTATTTGTTCTATATTTTGTCGTTATGTTCTTTTGTTTAGCTTTTCCTTTTCTTGTTGATTTTTTTTTTTTTATTTAGCTTTGTTTTGTTTTAAATATTTGTTTTTAGTATTCCTTTTGGAGAAATTATATGTACACTGTACAGTAAAATTACAATAGAAGGAAAAAGAGAAAAAAAAAACGTTTCAAGTAAATTTTCAAGAATTTAATGTTTAACAAAAGGATTAACTTGAAAAACTTATTTCACACATATTATAATATGTATAAAAAATGTACGTGGAAAAGGATAAAATTACGTAATTTAAATTTTTGTATATTCAAAAAACTTTTATATATGAAAACGGAATTTTAAAGTTTTTAAAATGAAAACTCATAGAGGTATTATACAATACCGTATGATTGTATAATAATGATAGAAAAGTTAGATATATGTACATATGTATTATTCTCGCGTGTATAAGTATATAAAACTCACTATAACTATAAACTTAAAATATTCTCAGCACGTACATTTTGAATTTATTTCTTCAACAGTCCTTGACGTACTTTCATATACATTTTTTTTTCTTTCTTTATTCTTTTAGAAAGATAGCAACAGAATAAAACTTTATAGTATTATGAGAAAATGTAGAAATATTAAATTAAGGAAAAGAAAAAGTTTGATATCATATATTTTTTTTTTAAAGTTTTCTAATAAAATGAATGAAAAATCATTAGGGATTTTGTCAGTAAACGAGTATGTAAAAAAAAAACCTTTAAAAAAATTCAAGAAAATTTTTGGAATTCATTTAAATTTTTATTTCATACACTTTTTCTTAAGAAAATTTGAAAAATTCATAGAAAGATAGTTTTTTTTTCTAACAATACCAAATTTAAATATGACCGAAAATTTAAATCATTTCCTTTTTTATTTAACAGGAATAAAAATAAAAAATCCTTGAAAAGAATGAAAATATTCCATGAAAGTGATCAAATTTGTTTTCATATGAAAAAAAAATCGTTTTGTACTTTTGAAAGTTTCATATCTAGGATGAAATTTTCTTCACAGGAATGAAAAGACCAAAAAAAAAAAACTTAAAATAGACTCCTATGAGTTTTAAGAACAGGTTTTAATGAGAAACAACTTTGGTGAAAGTCAGCTTCGTCATTTTTAGAACTGTTTTCTTGACCTTTATACCGACATACAGTATAGCTTAAAGAGAGTTGTGGAAATTTTACAGAGAAAATTTTTTGGGAAAAAAAACTCATTTTTGTCCACAGATCTTCAAAGTTGAAAAAATTTCAGTTTTTGTTGTATTCTAGTCAAAGCTATGTACCTGTACTGAAATTTTAAAAATACGAAGGGTCAAAAGAATTGAAGAGCCAACAAAAATTCTATAATTTTAAAGATATTTAGAACTTTCAATCAACTTTCGATATTCTATGAAATCATTTTAAAAATCAATTTTTTACTTCGCTTTTACCTAAAAAATACTCCTAATAATTATTTAGAATATAAAAAAATAAATTTGAAATATGACGTTTTTTATCATCTTTTATTGTTTCATGTGTTTGCTTCTAACACGCGTAAAATTTTTATGCTATACAGTGTAATAAATAGATCTTTTTTTTTTTATTTCCTAGTGTGAAATAAATTTTCTGATTTTGATAATAAAAAAAAAGTTAATTTATAAACATATTAAATTATGAATTGGTTTAATCAAAGTTTTATTATCACAAAGTTTTAATTACTTCATAAATGTACTTTAAATTTATATCATAAAAAAAAATCTATTAAAATCTCTAAAAAGTCATAAATAATAATGAATCCTTATACTTTTAGCATTTCATAAATATTATCACTCTTCAAATAATATATAGTATATGGTATGTATGTACGTATGCTATATGAAATATCTACTTGAATTAATCAAGAATAATATGTCAAATGTGAAATATGTAATATTTTATTTGAAAATTCTATTTAGCAATAAAATATATATATATATATATATATATATATATATATATATATATATATTAATAATAATAAAAATTTTTATTAAAGAATGATAAGATATACACACAACATTTATATGTACACAATTGAATAAAATTAAATTTTCAACCACAGGAACCACACAAAATTCATATATAACACATTTTATATATTTTATATAAAAATTTCTTCGAAAAGTCATAACTTAACATTTTTTTTTTTTCGTATCCAATGTACTTAAAATTTTGACAGAATATTAACAACATACCCTTGTCTTATTTCATTTAAATATAATTATAATCCTTTATGTCATGAAACTTTTAATATCTTACAATTTTCTGACACTTCAACCTACAATAATCGTTCAAAAACAACAACAAAAATGTTTCAAAATTTAAGTCCTTGGGGCTCTTTCAATATTTGTTTTTAATTTCTTTAACTTTTTTATAATAAGTATAATTTTCTTAACTTATTTTTTTTTCCTTTCTCGAACAGAAAACAGAAGCTTTTTATCAAATTAAAAAAAAAAAAAAGAAATTTTTGTTCATGCAATTAAAATTTCAAATTTTTTTGTTATTCAATAAATTATTAATTACGATCAATCAATCATTTTGAAAATATAAAAAAAAAAAAAAACAATTTTAATTATTAATTTTGTATTGTCATTTGAAAAATTACACAAAAAACTTTATTAAATTTATCTTTAAAATATTTAATCTATATTTGATTCGTAATAAAATTCATCAACATGATATCACTTATAAAATTTTACACGCGCTACAAAAAAAAAAGGCTTTATCGGATGCAATATCACTTTATTGTTATTATAAAAATAAAATTTATTTCATTATGTGTAGCTTAAAAGTAAAACAACAAAATTACAACAAAAAATAAATAAAAAATTAAATCTAAACATTATATTTTTTATATTTGCTTTTAATTTTCCATTTTTTTCTCTATTTAAAAATTTTTTTTTTTAATCAAAGTGCTTTTATAATTTAATTCCATTCGATTCATTTTTATGTTGTACCTACATACATTATTCATTTTTAAATACATATCCTTAATTTTAAATTTTCATGTCAATGAATTTCACTCTTTTTATTTATTTATTTATTTTTTTTTTTTGACTGACGATGTGTGTGTGTGTGTAAATGCTTGCATGGGTCACTTAACATTTAAAAGAATTAATGTCATAGAGAGAGAGAGAGAGAGAGAATGAAAGGATTTTAAAAACAAATTCAATTTAATATTGAAAAGCATTGCTTTTTTATATTTTTTTCTTCTTCTTTTTAAATCCTTTTTTTAAATAATTTTTTTTGTTGAAGAAAAAAAAAGCAAAAAATAGTTCAAGAACGTCAAATTAGAAAATTAATATAAAAAATATATAAAAATGTGAGAAATATAAAATGACATGTTACATATCCTTATACTGTAATATCCTAATTATGTTACACATGTCAATTTAATAAATAGGTCAAAGATAAAAAAAAAAACAAGTATCACGCTTTGTTGTCAGGACATATAAAAGTGTAAAACAAACTAATTTTAAAATAAGAAAATACAAAACTTGACTTTTTTTTTTTAAATTTCAGAATGCAGAAGCTAGCTATGATTTTAGCAGTAATGATCCTTATCCATATCCTCGATACACCGATGATTGGTTCAATAGGTAATGAAGTCAATGATGTAACATAAAATAATTAAAAAGTATATATCATTATTTTATCTAATTTATTTTATGTATAGTCATGGTACTAGATGTGCTGGTGAAGTAGCTGCAGCTCGGGATAATGGAATATGTGGTGTGGGAGTTGCTTATGATAGTAAAATAGCAGGTATGGATTTTTTTTTTTAAATTCAATATCTATTCCTATAAAATCTGAAAATTAATTAAATAATTATAAGGTATAAGAATGTTGGATCAACCATATATGACTGATTTAATAGAAGCAAATTCGATGGGACATGAACCACATAAAATTCATATATACAGTGCATCATGGGGTCCAACAGATGATGGTAAAACTGTTGATGGTCCAAGGAATGCAACAATGAGAGCCATTGTACAAGGTGTTAATGAAGGTAGAAATGGTTTAGGAAATATTTATGTATGGGCATCAGGTGATGGTGGTGAAGAAGATGATTGTAATTGTGATGGTTATGCAGCATCAATGTGGACAATATCAATAAATAGTGCAATAAATGATGGACAAAATGCACATTATGATGAAAGTTGTAGTTCAACATTAGCTAGTACATTTAGTAATGGAGCTAAAGATCCAAATACTGGAGTAGCAACAACAGATTTATATGGTAAATGTACTACAACACATTCGGGAACAAGTGCAGCAGCACCAGAAGCAGCTGGTGTATTTGCATTAGCATTAGAAGCAAAGTATAAATATTAATTTGCTTGAATGTGTTTTTGTGAAAATTCTTAGTTTCCTTTTTTTAAATTTAATTTTCAGTCCTAGTTTAACATGGCGAGATATACAACATTTGACTGTGTTAACATCAAAACGGAATTCACTATTTGATGCAAAAAATCGTTTCCATTGGACAATGAACGGTGTAGGCTTAGAATTTAATCATCTTTTCGGTTTTGGAGTCTTAGATGCTGGTGCAATGGTCACATTATCAAAACAGTGGCGAACTGTTCCACCTAGATATCATTGTGAAGCTGGTGTTATTTCAGAATCACAGTAAGATATTTCTGAAAATTTGTTTTTTTTTTTATTTTATTTTTTTTTTTTTGGAAAAATAATTCAATTAATTTTTTTTTTCTAGTCAAGTTATATCCGGACGTTCACTTTATCTTGAGATCGATACAAATGCATGCAAAGGAACTGATACAGAAGTTAATTACTTAGAACATGTACAAGCAGTTATTACAGCAAATGCAACACGAAGAGGTGATTTAGAACTTTTTCTCACATCACCAATGTCAACTAGATCAATGATATTAAGTCGAAGATCAAATGATGATGATCATAGAGATGGTTTTACTAAATGGCCATTTATGACAACTCATACATGGGGTGAATATCCTCAAGGAATATGGAAACTAGAAGTATGCATTTATCACACTATCATATTTTGTTTCATTTAAAATATATTCAATTTTAAAAAATTTTAATAGGCTCGTTTTAATTCACAACAACCAAGAACTGGATGGATTAAAGAATGGTCACTTGTTTTACATGGTACCAAAGAACCACCATATAGATCATTATCACCAGCTTCACCACATTCAAAATTGGCAATTGTTAAAAAAGCACATGAGGATAAAAAAATGCATAAGGAATCATAGGCTGTGTACAAAAAATTTTTCAATTGAATTTTAAGTTTTTATTACTACATTTTTTTTTTCTTTTTTCAATTTAATTTGAATTTTCTTAGCCAAAAAAAAAAAAAATTTTCCTTTAAATTTTATTAACATTTAAAAAAGCTCAAGCAAAACAAAAAAGTCCTGATGAATTTAGTGTATATTTTTATCATATTAATAATTCTTTGAGAAAAAAAATTCGAAAGTAGAAAAATGATTATTTTAAAGGAAATTGGGGGTGTTGTTATAGAGGGAAATTATGTAAAATATTTTTTAAAGATATATAAAAATATTAAATGAGGTGATTTTTGAATGTAAAAAAAAATATTGTTATGGAAAGAAAAAGATGCAAATGTAAAAAAAAAGAATTTATAGAAAAATTATATGTTAAATGAGCTTAAATTTTTTAAAATTATTTCTCAAATTTCTTTTAATTGAATTGATTTTTCATGCTTTAAAAAGCGTTAAAAATTTGAAAACATTTATTGATCTCGTTTAATTTTTTTTTTTTAGACTGAAATTTTTCAAAAGTTTACTGCTTTCTACAAGATAGTTTTTGTGAACAATAAATACACCAGAAAATTTTTTAGTATCTAATTAGACAAATTATTAGATGAATTGTATTCTTATTTCGGTCTTCGTTCATGATTATTTTAGTATTGAAAATTTTTATTTTAATTAAATTTTTTTTTTTTAAACATAAATACAGTTTTCCGGTGTAATTATTGTAATATTTTTTTTTAAAGTCCCAATGTAAGAATTTTTATTAATAAATTACAATCTCTGTATACTATTAAGTTCCTCCTGAAAGTGCAGGGAAAATATGATGATGATGATTATAAGAATGTATGGTAAATAAAATAATGAAAATTAGAAAATGGAAAAGGGTAATATTCATTTAATTATCGTAACATAAATATAATATAGAATAATCATTATATGTACTACAAAGTACACACTTATGTGAATCATTGTTAGATTAGAAGCAACAACAACAAAAAAATAATAATAATAAAAAACCAAAAAGATAAAATATAAAAATTATTTAAATTATTTACATTAAAAAAATTTATATTTTAAGCTATTTTAGCTAATTCTTTTTTATATGAAAAAAATTATTCAATTTAAGTAGCAAAAAAAAAAAAAAAAGATTCATGTAAATTTGTTTTTCATATGTATTAAATCTGAATATTCTAATTACTATTTAATTTACTGCCAAATATATGGAAATGTTTTCTTTTCTTGAAATTTTATTTGAATTCAAAAAAAAAAAAAAATTGGTTTAAAATTTATATTAAAAGCTTTAAAAAAGGCCTTTTTTTTTTCTTTGTAATTTTTTTCATTATTAAAATAAATTTTAAATATTTGAAATAATCATAATCACATATTCACAAACAGGTTTTAAGGCGCACATTTGAAAAAAAAAAAATCAAAAACAAAATTAAGTAGATTCTGTAGAGAAAAAAAAAATTAAATTTAAATGAAAAAAAAAAATAATACATTATATGAATCTGCTTCAAACTGAACAAAAAAAAAAACTTGACACATTCCATTAATTTTTCATGCTGGCATCATATTTTAATTGAAATGAAAATATTTTTTAATTTTTCGAAACGGTTTCATTTTTAAAAAAAACACAATTTTTTAAGATCAAAAAATATTTAAAAAATTTCTGAAAAGGGTTCGACTTTTTGCTTTAAAAAAAATTAATACTTTTTTAATACCTCCTAATTTTTGTTTTTTTTTTCTTTTTACATGTGAACATTAAATTGCTTTTACTAACATTAATGTACACTTTCTAGGACAAAATTTAGAACATAAAAAAAATTTAATGAAAGAAAACAAAAAATCTACAAATAATTTAGCTATTTTCTAAGCATTTATTAGATATATTTGATAAAGATTTCATTTCAAATCTATAGTATATCATACACTTTACACCTATCATTATTTACAAATAAAAATTTCAAATTTCAATAAATCTATATATTTAAAAATCTAAACAATATTTAACCCTTTCTTTGAATTTAAGAGAAAAATTATGTTTGTTTTGTTATCATCACTTTTTTTTTTGTTGTTTCTCTTAAATGTTAAATATCAAATATTTCTATTTTGAATTTCTTCTAAAACAAAATAAGTATAAGAAAGGGTTTAAAAAATAAAATTATTTTAAATTTAAAAAAAAAAAAAAAAAAAAAAAAAAACTAAAAAAGAATATTATATATCTATTTTAAAAGTAAAAAACAAAATATGAATAATAACTTAACATTTAACATAGAAAAAAAAATACAAAATATTCATATTAGGGTATTTTTTTTTTTCAATTTCAATTAATAAACAACAACAACAAAAAAGATCACTGAATAATATTCTAGACGTTATTAAACAGAAACAAAAAACACAGAAATTTATTAAGTTAAAATTTAAAAAAAAAAAAAAGAACAAAACAAATAAAATACAAAAATTTTATAGAGGATACCATCCAAAAAGCAAAAATAACTATGTATTAAAAGTATAAAGAAAGTATTATTTAGTAAAAAAGAAAAAAAAATGGAAAAACTGTAAAGAAAAAAACGTATGAAAAAAATATATATGTATATGTATATCTGAAAACACTATAAAATTAAATTATATCAAATATAGATCATTTGATGTATTAGCAAAACAAAAACTAACAACAACTTACAAACTAAATTTCAACTTATAAAAAAATAATAAAAATAAAAATAAAATATCCTTCACTTATATTTAAAAAAATATCTATATATATATATACTTATATATATGAATAGACGATAAAAAATAAAATAATCTAAATATAAAAATGAAAATTCTATATGTATACACTAAATGAAAATTTAAAAAAAAAAAACAAATTTAAAAAACTTAATTTAAAAATAAGTTAAATTTTAATAAAAACCTAAAAAATAAAAAGATTTTTAAAATTTAAAAAAAAAAAAAAAAAGAACAACAGAATATAATATATAATATAAAACTATAATAAATTATAAAATATACATCTATACATACACATAAAAATATATTTATTCTTATACATATGAATATTAAATTATTATTATTATTAAAAAGAAGAAAAACTAAAAAAAAAAATAGAGTTTATATTATTTCTTGTTATAAAATTTATGTAATCTGAATATTTATTATATTTATACTATATTAGATTTTATTATTTTAAAGAACATATGAAAAAAATAGAAAAAAAAATCATTATATTATACACTGGTTTTATTTTTATTTTACAACATGGATTTTACTCTTTTTAATTATTTTTCTACATTCAAGTTTTTGTTTGTTTTAGAAGCTTCTTAGTTTCCCTTTTTATTTTCTATATTTTTTTTTCACTTCGAATTATTTTAATTATTTAATTTTATTGTACTTTTCATTACCTATCTACTATTTAAAATTATTATTTTATTTTTTTATTTTTTTGTCAAGTACATTTTTTCTTTTGGGGGCCAAAATGAGTATAAATAAAATACATTAAAAATTTATTAAAAGAATTAACAAAAAAAAAAAATAAACAGTAATTATGATCACTATAAAATGTATAAAAAAAAATAATATAATTATATCAAAAAAAAAAAACAAAATAAAGATATAATATTTTTGTTGATATTTATTATTACGAAAAAAAAAAAAAACAAATATATAATTTAAAAGAAAAAATTATATGAAAAATTAAAAAAAAAAAAAACATTAATAAAAAATAATAATAACCTTTGATGTTGTAGATATTTGCACACTATTGATCCTGTTTTGTTATTTAAATTTTTATTTTAATGTTAAATTTTTCTCAATTTTCCGTTATAATTCATATAATAAATTTAAAGAAAAATTTTTCATATTTTACAACCAAAAAACATTCAAAAAACAAACAAAAAAATGTATCTTGTAAGCTTTTTTCCAAAGCTTTTTTTCATTTAATAATTCAACACAGAATTACCAAGGTAAAGAAAATTATTGCTGTTTGAAATTTTTTTTAATTTTCCAGTTGAACTCACAAATTAAAAAAAAAATTTTTTTTTGTATGTTCCTTTAATTTTGGTGTTATAAAAACTCAACAGGAAGAAAAACGTATATTCAATATTTCCTTTTAATTTTGCAACAGCTGATGTTCTCCTGCAGCTTTTTTTTCAGTGTTCTATAATTTTTTTTGGAAATTTTACCTTCATTTCCGTAAAATTAAATTTTTCAAAGAATTAATCCTCTAACCCTTTTAAGCAATAAGGAGCCACAATAAATGAATAAAAAAAACACTTAAATAATTTATGATTATAAATCCAAAAAAAGACAAAGCAACGAAGACCATTGAAGGATCAGTGATTAAAAGGATATTTTATAAAAAATTAGAACAAAATAGAATCTTAATAAAGAAATTTTATTTACACATGTATAAGACAAGAGCACATTACAAATATTTACAAAAAAAAAAAAAAAATTGTATAAAATATAAATTCACAAAATTAAAAATTATTTTCCTTTTTTTTTCATGGAATTTTTGATTCAATATACGCAAAATAAAGATTTTTCTACAAAACATAAAAAAAGAAAACATACAGAATATATCTATGAAATTCTAATATGGCAGATTTAGAACTTTTCCTAATTTTTCTAACCTAATTGATAAAAAAAATTTAAAACAAAAATATAAAAAGACATGAAATTATTTTAAATGATTGCAATGAAAATGAGAGTACAATATACTTACTAATCGGCCAATTAATATTTAATTAATCCTTATTTCGAAATTTTCAATAAATAAGCATAAAAAAAGAAAATGTATTCATGAATTTAAATAAATGATTTTGTAATGTTACGTGAAGGAATACTTTTAGCAACTCTTAAATTATTATATGTAACATATTCTGGATTAATTTTTGTATAAAATGTATCATAAAATGTAACTGTTGATGTTGATGGTGTTGGTAAAAATGATGATGGTTTTCTTAATTTAAATTTTTCACCAGTATTTAAAGCTGTAAAAGGATTATTTAATCCTCGATTAATTAGACCAACTGGTTCATATTGATATGGTTGTCGTATACTATTAAAATATTGTTCAGTAAATTCAAGAGGTTTTACTTTTGGAATTAAAATTTGTGATGATGGTTTTACAGTTATTGTTGGTAATGATGACGAAAATATTGATTTTGTTGGAAATTGATAATATGAAGATGGTGTAAAAAGTTGAATTCTTAAAATTCTTGTATTAATTTCATTTGCATTTAAATTTTTCAAGAAAAATCTTTGAAATTTTGATGTCAGAATATAAAGTGCACCAGGATCGGCTTTTGAAAATATCAAATCAGCACCAAATTGAAGATTTTCTTCGTCATAGGCAAGAACCCTATAGTTAAAAAAAAAAAGTAAAATAGTTTTTTTTTGTTGTTGTTGAGGAAATTTATATTTTTATAGGTGAAAATTTATTCGTACCTTTGTTCATTTGTAGCAGGATTCCATTGTGCTATTGCAAGTTCTGTAAAAGGACTGAAAATTACACTACCATCCGCTGGAGATACAGCCAATCCTAAACCTTGAGATGATTTTTTACCAACTAGTTTAACAGGTAATACTTGATTTATTGCAATTGGACCAGATCGTAAAACTTCTTTTGTAACTGAAAATAGTCTTTAAAAAAGTAAGAAGAAAAGGTAAACGAACAGTTTTATTTTAGAAAAAAAAAAAAAAAATTCAAAAAAGAAAATTATTTTTACCGATCAGTAGCGAGTGGTTGAAAATATATAATTCCAGTTTTTTCATCGAATGCTAAACCTACAACCCCATCCATTAATATAAATTTATCACCACGAATATCAGATTGTGCAAAATCTGGATCAGGATACATGGCTGGATGTGAAACTCTCCATGTTAAATCTCTTGCACTATCATATACAACAATGGCTAACAAAATAAAACTGTTGATAAATTTCAAATTCATAAATATTTCAAAGACTTATATTTTTACCTGGTTCAACGGTATCACTTATGTAGACAAAAACATCATCACATTTACCACCTGGACTTGAATTTGTTTCATCAATAATTAAATTTGTAAAAAGTGTTTCACCTCTTCTTACTTCTCTTGGAAAATCTATTCTGAAAAATTTAAATTATTTAGTATCTACTATATTTCTTTATTTTTTGCAAAATTAAAAATGTAAATTTATTAAAATGAATTCACCTTCGTACAACTTGATTTGTATTAAGATCAAATACAAGAATTTTTGGTGGACATGTTATTTCATAATCTTCAAGTGATCTTGATATTCCGGCATCTAATGCCCAAAGTCGATTACAAGAATCAATACGGAACCTATAGACAGATACTAGACCAAGGTCACTGCAATTATAACTTTTTAATGAAACCGTGTGGAATGACCAGTCAGGGTATGCCTAATTGATGTTATGTTGTTGTTGTTGTTTTTTATCCAAGTAGCAATAAAAAATAATATCGTAGGCATTGAAAATTGAAAAGAAAACAAGAAAAAGAAAATTAAGAAAATTAACATTTCATATAAATGCCGTAATTACATTTAACGATATACAATTTTACATATGTAGCACAAATCAATATTAAATATATTCTACATCTGATGCATATATGCGTATGTATGTATGTACTATATGTATCAATCAACATAACGAGTATCATAAAATTTACCATTTATACACGCAGTGGCGTAAAAAAGTTTCATGTAAAATTTTTTTTTTTTAATTTTTAAAATTTTTCCGTCATTTTTACACTCCTACACCTTTGAAACTTCCAAGGACCCATTAATTATATTTTATATCTCTTGACCTTTTCAAATTTACATCATCTACACACATACCTATTTAGACTTTTTTTTGTTGAATAGATATGCTTTTGAGAATTTTCAAATTGTCCTCAAAAATTTAATTCAAAACTTTTACACGCCACTGTATTAAATATGATTACGTATTTTATACTTCATATCTTTAACCCAGGTGTATTCTACTTACTTGTAGAACAGGTGATGCATTAAGTTGATTGCGTGAAAGTGTACTTAATGTTGCCGGTACCCCAGAGAAAAGACGCGGTGTTGCAACAAATATTTTATCATGTGATACTGAAATACCGGTAGTAACAATATTTTCTGGATTATAATAATCTCTATCATTAATCGGTGCATTCCATTCAAAATTGTAATCTGCAACATTCCATTGTGCTATAATTTCTAATGGTGATACTGGTGATATTTGATGTGCACCATTAACTTTACTACCAGTTATTACAATAAAACTACAATAAATTATGATTTTTATCCAAGGTATCATTATCACCTCGAAATTTCTGTAATTTCAAAAAAAATAAAAATAAAAATGGTTAACCATTAAAAATAAATGATAAGTCTTTTCCACATTATAAATAATAAATTTTCAATTAAATGCGATGATTGACTGTTTTTCTTTCTTTCTTTTTTCTTCGTAGATAAAATGCAATGAGTTATTTTTTTTTTTTTTGTTAATTTCTTCACTTTTTAAGATCATAAAAATTTTCATGAACAAATGGATTCCTGGTTCCTTAACTTTTTTGATTGTTTTTTTACTTTGTTTTTTTTTTCCTCATAATTTTTTGACCTTTTGAACACTTAATCAAGGTTAATATCTGCTAGGTAAACAAAATGTTATATAATTGTAACATACACAAACAAACAAGAGAAAAAATTTTAACAAAAATAACTTTTATTTTGTTAAATTTATGACAAGCCCCATTTCCATTTAATTTAGTTATTTAATTTTATTTCGGAGACCTTTTATGAACCTCTTGACTAATTTGTGGTATTTTTTTTTAATAACAAAAAAAGAATTAAGAAATAAAAATAGTGACTAAAAAAATTAAATTAAATTACAGGATACTTTGAAAAAGTTAATTAAAATATGAGTGAAAAAAAAATAGGTGTTAAGTGAAGTAGATGATCGACCTTGTTACATTTAATTTCATAAATATCATACCACAAAAAAAAAAAAAACTAAATGTGTAATCCTCTTATTTAGCTTACAC
Organism: Bombylius discolor; assembly: GCA_939192795.1. Taxonomy (NCBI): domain Eukaryota; kingdom Metazoa; phylum Arthropoda; class Insecta; order Diptera; family Bombyliidae; genus Bombylius; species Bombylius discolor. The sequence goes on along the minus strand of OW584241.1, from coordinate 9,926,995 downwards.
AATTTTAAAGTGTATATACATTCACATTTCATCATTTGCAATTTATCCAAGATATTAAGTTTTTGATGATGAATTAATATACTTTATCTTGCAATAAAAATAAAACAAAATAAAACAAAAAAGAAATTATGGTTATTCATCATGTCAAAAATGCATTAAATATGCAATAATTCTTAAAATTTTTAAATGCATTTTAATTATTGTTATTTCCTTATTGTTTTTGTAATCATTAATGTACATTCATCGGCATATATGTAAATACATATTTAATAGGAGTATTTGAATATATATTTGAAATTTGAAAGTAAGCAATTATGCAAATTATTTGACCCTGTCAACAGTTTGATCAGTCAATTAATATTATGTTATTATATTTCATCATATGCGATAATTTTAAAATAAATTTTATATAACATTAATATAGTTGTCGTAAATTATTTTCATATTTTACTAATAAAAAGTTGCTAGACAAAGAAGTGTAATTATCCGTTATTTTCATGGAAGACCTATTGAAGAATATTCCGTTAAAAACTTTAACTTTCTCTTCCGACAAGAAAATGCTTTAAAAAATGTCATAAAAATTGTTAAATTCTAAAAATAATCCCTTTACGAAATATAGTACTTAAGATTTTGAAGATAAATATTTATAAGTATGTATTTCAAATTTTTCGGTTTCAAATGTACATAGTAGATGAAAGTAATTAAAAAGTAACATTCAGATTATTAAACTTATTATGATTAATTTTATTCATTAAAGTTTACATTAATTCTTCATTTTACTAGTAAATAATAATTCTGATTAGCACATTCATCATATTTTAATTATTTTTAATTAAAACTTTCATATATCCCTTTTTTTAAATTCTCAATTTTATTGACATAAAACTAAATTAAAGGGGTATTCTCTTCCACAAATAAAAAAAAAAAGTTTTAAACACAAAAACATTTAAATCCTTATATAGCCTAAAAATATATATGTATGTATGATTAACAGTGTAATAACAACGAATAACATATACCTATATAAGTATCATAATAAGTATTATTGAAGCATCTAACAGCTCATAAATAAAGTTATGTCTAAGCCTTTAGACAAATCTGATGAATAAAAAATATGAAAGATTTGTAACATTTTTGAATAATTTATGTGTGATAGATATTATTTTATATCGTATCAACCACACCTTTTATATAAAAATAATATTTAAATTCAAATATGTACATATGTAGTATGTATGTATATATAGTAAAATTTCAATTTCAGTATTCAGAATGCGTTCCATGGATAAAATTTTACCAAACTATTTTTTTTTTTTTTGCTTTTTTGCTTTTTTGCAAAAGTCTAAAAATAATACTGGTACATTCAAAAAATAAAATTTATAACTCATTCATGTCAAGAAAAAAATGAATATTCATTACATATTTTTGTTACACATAAATATTATATGTATTATAATTTTTATTATATTCAATTCATTTGTTGAAAAAAAAAAAATTTACACAGATAGGTACATGCCTAAATTGATTACATACTTGTATTCTAAAAAAAAAAAAAAAACTCGTCTAGTTGGCGCTATATACATATTAAAATGGGGATTTGTATATATAAGTATATACCTAACCTATCATGATTGTATTATACAATGTTAATTATAATAAAATGTAATAAAAACAAATAATAATATTTAAACTGGTTTAAAGATACTCATACCCTTGTACGTAATGCAATAACTGAAACTGTGGCGGGTTCCTTTCAATTTCTGTATAGTTTATTTTAAAAAGAAACTAATATTTTCTACCATATGTGAATATAAGTAATTTACAATAATAAAAAAGTGTAAATTAGTTGAATTTAATGTGCATGTAAAAAGACATTTTTTTTTTCTATTTAAAAAGCAATAGTGCTAATGATCATTAATAACCATAATTTACAATTTTTTTTTGTTATAAAATGTGTCTCATTTTAGGCAAAATATTACAACACTTGGAAAAAAAACATCCAAATTATTTATTCTTCTGTACAAAAATTCATTCTTACATATTTCTTATACATAACTCTGCTTTTTATAGATTTAAATTAAACACTACAAAATGTACATTGTTCTTTATTTCATTAAAAACAACCAATTTATTAATACCTACACCAAATTAAATAGAATTGATCTATGTATTTTAATTAGGCCAAAAACATTCGATAAATTTATGAAATAAATCTAAAATTATCAATATATGCGAAATGTATGCTAAAAAAAATTGATTTGTTAAAAAAATTATTAACTTTAAATGATGAATGCAAACTTTTTTTTTTACAAGAACAAGTTTTAAATTCAAAACTTTTAAAAATAAACCAGTCTTTCGATTAATTGTAGCGAAATTCTAATACATAAAAAAAAAAAAAACAAGATAAAAAACACCTCCTAAAAAATCTGCGTGTTTCAATGAATATCCTTTGTAGCCAAAAGTTTGTCTACACTTGAGCCCTTCATTCAGTACTTGTCAAGTTAGGTGAACAAAATCCCACAATTTTCCAGATGAAATATTATTAAATATAATATTATTTTTCAAAAATCCTATCCTTTTTTTTACTCCAATTTTTAAATTCTCCAAAATTTAATTACATGTACTTAAATTTGTATAAGGAGAATTCCACGCAAATCGACCACTTTTTTCCTTAAAATTAATATTAATAAAGCTGGTAGAGATAAGTATATATCAATTTTTGGTGTATCTAGTATTAAATTATTTACGATATCACGATGAGGAACAGTATTAAAAACAAAATGTTTGCTACTTATCAGTAGAAATTCGTTTCGCTGTCACACCCGTTACAAAATATGTCACACCCGTTACATTTCTTTTTTTTAATTATGAAAAAAGTATTGCATTGTTCCTCGTCAAATTTTTCCAAAAGATTCTTTCAAGTTTCTACAATATAATTAAAAATAATTTTTGGAATTGTTTATATGAAAATTTTATGATATTCAGTGAAATAGACGAAAATCCGTGAAATTCAAAATCTTCAGCGTCACACCCGTTACGCTACTAAAGTGACGATTCTGATTAAGAATATTTGAATTTTTCTGTTTTATCGTAGCCGTCGTTTGCTTTCACTAGAGGGCATATTAGGAACATTTAAGTTTAATCAGAGTGCAATTGCTCTACGAGTTTTCAATATTTAAGAGTCAGCATGTCACACCCGTTACAAAATGGAATTCCCCATAACCATTTTTTTTTTTTCAATGCAAACACAAGAAAGTATGTTGAGTAACTTGATGTTATGTTGCATTTGTAAACAACAAAAAAATGTAAAAAAAAAAAAAACATTTAAAATGCATCACTATTGTCTGCATTATGGATGCACTTAAATTTAATGTGGTTAAAGAATTAAGTAACTTTTATTTATTTTCTTTTTATTTATTTTTTTTTACTTGACTGGCACATTGAAAGCGAAAGTGCCCTCATTTTATACACCAAAAAAAAAAAAAAAGTTCATTTACCTGTAAAACTTGTTAAATCGAAGAAGAAAAAAATAAATCAACTATTAGTATTCAATTCCTCAGGTAACATCTTGTCAAGAAGTGTATTAAATACAAATTACGATATCTTAAGTTCTTTTTTTCTTTTGCTAGTTTTTTTTAAATATTTTTAAAGTAGTTCGTTTCATCGAATCATTTCGAATGTGATTTTTTTTAACAGACATGTACAATTACACTTTAATCTGATGATGTTTTATTACCCCTATACAGGTCATATATTACAAATGAATTAAGTGGGAAAACATACATTTTTGCAGCATTGAGGTAAAAAAAAAAAAAGATGTTTTCTTTACTTTAAAAATTGAAGAAAAAAAAAACGATGAGCTATGTTCACGTTGTATCAATTTTTTTTTTTTCTCATTTTTGCTTTTTCTTACAATTTTTTTTACATTTTTATTATTGGCTATTAAATTTAAAGATATTTTCAATTTTTTTCACAAAAAAAAAAAAAAACATAATATATAAAAAGCATGCCACGTTTTTCGTGTAAATTCAATCTACTATTTCCATTCAAATTTTACACATGTTATCACAAATAATACACATACTTCAAGTTCAAAAATATATTGAATATTTGAAAGTTTACTTTTATAATTCATGCATAACAAAATATTTAAAATAAATAATATATTTTACTAATTTAAGTAATATTTCAAATAATAATAAGTTTGACAATAAATCAATAAGAAAAATATAAAATTCATTGATGCTGAACCTTTGATCACGTTTTTTTTTTTTTTTTTTTTTTTTTTTATAAATCAACACATTAAATATACCACACGATATAAAAAAGTATCTACTCACCTAAAAAAACTACTTAAAAAAATGATTAATCATGACTTATTAAAGGATATAATAAGGTATTAACATATTATTCAGTGTGAACGTAATATAATCGATATAAAAAAAAACTAAAATTTTTAAAATATCTCTTAAGTTGCGATTTAAATTTTAGATTGTTTTTTTTTCGCTTGCATTCATAAATCTTAAAAAAATTATAACAATATCGTTTGTATCAATTTTAAAATTACAATATCATGTATCTACTTGATACTTAAAAAAATTTCATAATAATTGTTATTGTGGGTGGTTCATTATAATAATAAATATCTGATGTAATATAGATATCGCGAAAATATTCTTTTTGTGGTATAAACGATAAAAATTTAAATGAGAAAAAAAAAAGTGTCTGTCTGATGAAATGAAAAAAAATCAAATTTTTTTTTTTTTCAATACCACATATAGTAACCTACAGTAACTTTTTCATGTACACATGTGTGTGTTTGTTTCAAAACATGTCATAGAAAAAAAAATCAATAACTTTTTCAAATAACGGTAATTGTAATACACATTTAAAATGTAACATATGTTCATTGCGATTTTTATCTAATTTAAAATCTTTTTAAAAAAAGAGAGAGTAAAAGTAAATTCATTTCAAATTATATTGATCACAAGATATAGTAAAACATGCATATGAATTTTTCTAATCAACCATAGATAATTGCATAAATGCAATTTTTCTATATTTATTTTCGAAATTTTTCCCTTTAATATTAAAATTTATTGCAACAAAATATCTTAATTTATCTATTATATTATATTTTAAAATATATATACATAATTTTTTATCTTATTTTCACAGATAAAACCACAAAAATAGATACTTGCATTACTTAGATATAGTACGATTTAATTATGTTTTGTAACAATTTTGATTCACAAAATGTCATTGATAATGAAAATTTTAATTTTGATCTTGTTAGAGAAATAATGTTGTTTTCATAAAATATAACAGGTATTTTTAAATTACACTGACCGTTAAATGATATTTTTAACGTTCATATAAGTCATTTATGCATCAAAGAAAAATATCATAAATTTATATTTATAAGGCGTATGAGAAAAGAAATTAAGATTAATTGGATATGACAAGAACAAGATTTTAGTAAACTATCATAGATAATTCATTAGACATGTGGTACAACAAAGATTATAATATGTATCTCAACAAGACGTACATACATATGTATATACATATGTCAAATGTAGCTAGGCTTATATGTATGTATTAATATGTATGTATTACACACTTATTATCATGAAATATAAATACATATTTTTCTTAGATACTTTTCTTCGGTTCCTGAGTCTGAGAATTGTTTACTAGTTTATAAAATCGGTTTCGAATGTGTCAAATTACATATTATATTATTTTGTGAAAAGTTACAATAACATTATCTACTTTCGTACAGGTTTATCTACTTTTGTTAAAAAATTGTCAATCTAAGCATTCAATTACAGAACATAACTTCAGATTGAATATTTGATCCCAAAAATAATTTCTTCTTCTTTATGGTTCAGCAGTTTTTAAAATCATCAGATAATCATAATTTCAATCTATTTCAAAAGTATCTAACTATCTAACATGAATTTCTAGATCAAATCAAATTAATTGTCTAAAAATCTCACTATCTTTTTTTTTTTTACTTTTATTTTACAATTTCTTTTAAAATTAGTTATCAATTTTTCGCTCTCGATATAATTATTTTTATATTTTTTTTTTAAACATAAATCCGATTTAATAATTTTTTGTTACACAGGAAAAAAAAAAAACCATTTCCAATACAATTTTTTCTACGAAGAAATTTCATCAAGCTTAATTAGATTTGTTGTTGTTATTTTCAACTTAATACACTCTCCTTTTACCTTTTCTCATATTTGTTCAATAATATCATTAATATTACATAAAAGAAAGTATAACTTTTATTTTCATTTATGTGTGCTCTTCATTTCATTTTAAAATAATCTTCAAGAAGATACAATAATTATCTGCATTATGTTTTACACCTTTTATTAAAATCAAATACGGAAATTGATGCTTATTTTAACTCCTAAATCATTTTTCTATACTCAATCTAACAGTATATGAATAAATTTAATATGATTTTATACATTTTAAAATTCAAATATAGTCTATATACACACATGTGTAGCTTAATTTTCCCCATCTTTCAATTGTTATTTTTAAGGAACAAATACTTTCTTCTGTTTTTTTTTTTTTTTAAATAATTTCTCTTTCTATCGATACTTTTTCATTACTTGAAACATTAAAACAATGTTTACAATCTTTTTCCATTAGTTTTTTTTTTTTTAATTTTTTTTTTTTTTTTTTAAATATTGTATTATAACTCAATTACAAGATCATTACACAACCTTGTCTAGTCTTTGTGAAGGTGTGTGGTATTCAAAAATTATGATACGTTGTTGTTTTTTTTTTCTATTACTTTTGATACAATTTTATGACTGGACAACAATTACTTTGATTGGCATCTTTTTTTTTTTCTCTATCTTCAATCTGTTTTTTTTTTTTTTTTAATTTTTTGATCATTGGGCGTAATAATAATTCAAGATCAATTGATTATATTATTCGATTGATCATGTTCCGCATAAATGAGTATAAAAATTTGTTATAGCGCGCATGTACTGTAATTAAACTTTATTAACTTTGGTTCGGTACTTTAACATTATAACTTCTAATTATTTATCATTATTATGAGATTAAATAGCAAAGAAAAAAACAATAAACCAAACCAAAAAACTAGGTTCGATTTATTCCTAATCTAATAAGCATGTGGGCAACTTTCAACAAAAGAGCAAAATAAATAAATTCCTTTGCTATATTTTCAAATACTAATTGTGTTATTTTTAAAAGAAAAAAAAAAAGTATATATGGAGTATAAACATACACTTGAATGCCAAAAGTCATTCATTTTAACAAAAACCAAATCAATATATACCTATTTTAAAATTACAATACACAGGTAAATTACATACTTTTTGTTTTTTTTTTTTAAAATCTACAACTACTACACAGGTAGTCATTATCAGATATTTCTATATGTATCTCTCCCATTTATTAACACCCGGTACACGATCGTAATAATAGGTGTTCCAAAGTATTTTAATTTTTATAATATTGCAATCAGTTCAAGGTCAATAATGAGAAATATTTTCTTAAGATCTTATTTAAAAATTTTTTAAAATAAAAATAAAAAACTGAATAAGAAAACAAGACAAAAACAACAAAATTAAATAAAGAAAATATGTTCATATATTAAAGGCTATAAAAGTAATTTTTTTTTTTTTTTTCGTTGCATATAAGTGAAAGTTGTTTATTGGTACTCTATAAATTCATTTTTATTTATGAATTTTTAAATCAAAATAAACGTTTGTTGGTGTACCGGATTCAAAATCTCTTAAGTTTCTTGAGTCCGTTATGTACCCCATTTATGACATAATTGTACAAAAAAATGCGTAATATTTGTATCGGAATTTATTTATAAAAAGTGAACAAAATTATTTAAAAATCTGTGATCAATTAAAAGGTATTTAAAGTACCTATTGGATTGGAATAACGATAATCTGTGAAAAAAATTAAATGTGACGTTTCATATCAAATTAATAAATTTAATTTAATTTTATTTTCCAGGATGTGTGCTGTGAATTTTAAAAGTCTTTTAAAAGTCATGTAATTGTACATAATTTTCTTGAACAAACCCGTATTTTTCTGATTTTAAATTATTGTTTCGTTAAAAAAATTTTGTTTCACCCTAAAATGAACTTAATATGAGAATGTCAAAATACATTACATTTAATTTTCTAACTTAGCAGTATCCTTCAAACCCACAAATTAAGATGTTAATTGTAAAATCTAAGTTTAATTTGTAGAAAAAAAAAACAAAATATGTTTAATCTCCACCCACAAAAAAAATTAAAAAATCAATAATAGATAAAATTAAAAAATTAATAAAATGTGTTACACAGAATATCAATTAAAGGATTAAAAATCTATGAACTTATAAAATTTACAATCTCATCTAAAATACAATCATTTTTTTGAACATACAAGACAAGGTCGATTAATAAAATGTGGAATATAATTATCATGTTTGTTTTAAAGGTGAAACTATTCGTACATATTTTGAGTTATATGTAAAAATATTAAACATTCCAAGTTGCACATATAGTGCCAACAACAATTAAACTAAAAATAAAAGAATTCAGAAAACAAAAACAAATTATTCTAGTTTATCTATATTTTTTTTTCTTATTATTCTTTTGAAAAATGGAAAAAAAAAAACATTAACTCGTATTTTTACAAGATTCTTAACAACTTTTTAGATGGTGACAGAACGTGAATTGTTTCAATTGTTTTTTTTTTCGAATTTATGTAAATTATGTGTTGTTTCATTTTTAGACCACACTTGTATTTAATAGCGTAAACCATTAACCAAAAAAATAAACAGTATATTATTATAAAAAATAAATAAATAACCATTAAATATGAAATATACAAATGTAGAACATAATGTATTTTGCCTGAGAATAAATTTCAATCAAAAACAATAGAAAAAACATTTTTTTTTCCTTCTTTTTATTTTTAAAATTATACACACAAAGTATCTAGAAATACTTTATTATCTCACATTTATAAAATTGAATATTCAAAGTATTGTATTAAATTTCACATATACCTGTAATTTAAGTAACACATTGTAGTTAAAATCATTATTTTTTTTTTTCCATATGAATATCTAAAATCCACAAAATTTACATGTACATATATTTTTTGTTAATATTGTCTTAACAAAAGCTCCTTTTTTGTATTAGTTTTCATAAATTTTTATTTAAATTTTTTTTTGATAATTTTTTTTCCTCTTTTAATGTGCAATTTAAAACTATAAAATGCTATTAAGACAAAAACAAAACAAAAATCAAAAAAATATATATATATATGAAAATTACTGTTAAAATTTTATCGTACATAATTACATAAATATTATTTTTCTTCAATGCTTTTATAAAAGCAATCATGTGGAACATTTACACATAAGCAATATAAGATACTTTTTTTCTTCTTTATGAACATGAATATACTTATATGTATTTGTATATATGTATGTGTGTAATAAAATATTCCTGAAGAAAAGAAAATGTTATGTTTCTGATATAAAAAAAGAAAACTATTAAAATTTATTCTTATCGGTTTTTAAAAAATGATTCATAAAAAATGTATAATCATGTTTAAATTATTATTTTCATAAAAAATATTGAATTTTTTTTTTTAATCTTGCGAAAATTATTAAATAGATTATTTTGACATTTCTTGGAAGAAATAAAAACAAAAAACAAAAAAACAAAATTTCTCTACAATTATTTAAATTTTTCATGGTCAAGTTTATTGACTTTTTGAGATTCAAAAAACATCTCATTTTTAAAAAAAAATTATAGTTATTCATGTTTTCGAACAATAAAATGAATTATCCATTAAATGAAAAAGTATTTTTTTGTTAAAGTCATTTTTCAAGATTAATATAGTGATTAAATTTTTTCTATACAATACAATTATGTATGTGTATGTAACAAAAAATAAAATAAAATTATTAAATGTAATCTTTTCACACTTTAAAGTAAAATAATACTCCTGCATCTTTTAAAATTCATGAAATATTATTAAAAATCATGTAATTACTTAATATTATCTGCCCTTCAATTGAATTTATGGAAAATTTTTAATTAACCTAAAATATAATCAAATGAATTTTTAAAAGAAAAGAAAAAAGAAATAAATTGCGTGAATTGAAAAATTACATTGTCGTATATGTGTAAACAAATTATTCAACCAATACATAATGCACAACAAAACAAAAAACATGTAAAAAAAAATATGAACTTATTGGGAAGTATTGTTTTGAAATTTATAATTTGTAATTTGAAATTTGTTGTAATTATGGAAATTTTTGAAGAAAAAAATCGAATTCCAGGACAGTAATCGCGCAAGATCCTTAATAAATTGTTCATTTTAAAGTTATTGTTTTATTTAGTTCGATTTTGTATTTTTTTTATCCAAATTTCTATTATCGTTTGATTATCCTTCGATAAACGCCACAATTAGCAGCATCCGACTGCTTTGGATATAATCGAACTGGAAAATACATATTTCGTAACGAAATCTGACCGTTTATGCAACAAACTTCCTCAAGTTAGAATACATATATCGAGTAATTTGGAACCTATGTGTTTGAAAAATACAAAAAAAAAAAAATAATAATAAAAATACAATAAAGTAAATTTGTAATGCATTTTTAAATTTGTCAATAATGATAAATGAATTTTCACAAGTAAAATGCTAATTTCTTTCATTTTATTTTTCCTTTTTATGTCATGTTAAACATAAAAAACGATAAATTAAAAAGTACTAAAAAAAAAGTGCATACGAATATGATGTAACATATATGATAGATTCCTGTATAAACTACATTTTGAATGATTAAAGTGTAATTTTTCAACAACAAAAAATATCTATAAAAGTAAACGTAAAATAATCATAAAATATGAACTGCAGCAATCAAACATCGCACTTAATCAAAACATTTTAAAAAAAATGCAATTTTTTTCCTAGTAATTTTTTTTTCACAAATTTATTTCCTTTGACATTAAAATTTTTGTACTATTAGTGTTATTTAAAAAATTTTACATTTTCTTTTTTCATTAACTTACGCACTTTAATTACAAAAAAAAAAAAAAAATGCAACCAATAAAAATTAACCAGTTAACACTTTTTATTATTTCTTTTGGTTTTTTATTACTATTTTTTTTTTTTTAAATTGTAACTTAAAATTCACTTTCTCTTGTATGCAACACTATAAACTATATGTACGTATGTATATGTATTTTAAAATTGCAAAAAAAAAAAAAAATTATATCAAAATACAAGGTTGTATTTTGATTGTTATTTTTGTTTTTTTTGTTTTTATTTTTTCTAATTTTTTTCTCTTAAGATTTTTTTTTCACATATAAGACATGAAATGAAAAAAAACACTACCGTACGTACATTAATATACGAACTGTATCTCATCGAACTCTTTAATCAACTGTTCGGCCCAAAATTATATTACAAACCTTTATAAGAAGTAAATATCTCCTATTTTACGGGTCTTAAGACTTTTAAGCATAAACACCACACATCATAACATAACGTCATAAGATTCAGGTAATGTTAACACGGATAAAAAGATCATATGAAATTAAAAAGCATATACATATGTATATATTTTTATAAAGTCTGTCTAAAGTGGAAGTTCCATCGACACCACCACCTGGTCAAATATTATGTAGGTATCTCTCTAGTGGAGTGTGTTGCTTGGCAAATTGATCTAAAAAAAAAAAAAGACCATCGTATGCAGACAAAATGTATATATAAAATTGAAATTATCCAGCCAGAACGTAAAAAATGTATCAGTAATGAAACATGACTAAAATCTTTTTTTTTTTTTTTTTTTTTTTTTTTTGCCTTCAAATGGGAAATATTTTTCTAACAGCTCTAATAAGCGTACAAGAATCGATTTCATTTGGAAAAATAATTTTTAAATATAGCTACACTATTTGTACACTCAATTGTTGCACTTTAAAAGAATATTAGGAAAAAACAACTACCACACAACATTTTATTGGAACATGGAACATGGAAGTTGATTTTTTTTATTCAATTATTTTTTGATTTTGTTTTGATATTAATTTTTGAATTCAAACCATATGTACATATATGCTACTTGAAAAAATAAAAGAAAAAATAGCGACAGGAAATTTTTGTTTTCAATCAAGCAAATGATGCTAATGAACTCCTTCCTATTCAATTTAGCATTGGATTATTGTTAGCAATATTTCATTTTTAATTGAAAATTTTAATTCCCGCAACAATACAACTTTCAATATTTTTGTTTTTCAGCTCTTTTTCTTGTTCAGAAATAATCAATGACTCGTCAAAATAGTAAAAACTATGGATTCTAAAGAAATATTTTGATTAAACATTTTATAAGGAGAATAATGATATCAGCATTCACTATCCTTGATCTTTTGGGATTTTCTTAACACATCACCTACCCATTACAAATTACCTGAAGTGTTATTATGACTTATCTCACTTGTTCACTGCTGTGTGCTTGATGAATAAAATAAAATATCAAAACATCATTTTTTTCTAAAGGTTATCGTGCAGCGATGCAACAGAGTGCAATGAATTTAAAAATATTGTTTATTGTAAATTCTTTTAAAAGATTTCATGTATAGGCCATATATTCCAAAAGTTTTTAGTCATTTAAAAATGAAATGTGATTTCGTAGGAAAATATTTCAACTGGAAAAATTCTTTTAATTCAAATTATGACATTGTGCTTTCAAGCTAGTCCAAGGACTGTAAAAGAGTTGAATTAAGAAAAATAGGATCGTACTGGACGTTGCTCAAAATCCAAAACTTAATAGAATAGCAAACAAATTCGTTACAAATCGGATGTTTATATTGAACCTATTTAGCTAAGAACTTTTGAAACAACCCTAATAAGTATGTACCTACGCATTGATTATTACAAAAGTAACAATTGATGAATTAATCAATCAATTCAACGATTTTTTTTGTTCATTTAATTTTTAATATTTTTGCATGTAATTCAACTTCATATTCAATTATTGTTCAAATTAAAAAAATTTTTTAATTATACCTCAATCGAATATTAGATAGTTGTTAATACAACAAAAACAAAAATAAAATTGAAAGCAAAATAAAGAAGAAGAAAAAATTAGCTTAAGGTTAAAATTCAATTATTATTATTTTTTATAGAATTCTTCATTTCTTTGTTTTTGCTACAGTTTCTATTGATAATATTCGTTTATAAAAAAATAAAAAAATCTGACGAAAATTAATTGGACTAAAAAAAAGTGAAATAAATATGATGAAATTTTATTTTATTTATATTTGCAAATTTTTTCATTGCGTTTTTTTTTTTTTTAATTAATTTAATTTAAAATTACAAATATGAATTTTTAATTAATTTATGAAATTCAAATTACCAATTACAATTAAATAAAAATTTATTCGTAGATTAACGTTTTTATATATATGTATTTAAAAAATTATGAAATCCAAGACTTGACCATTATTTTTAAAGCATACGTGAGTGTGACATACCTACATATGTATGTATTCATCTTGATTTATTTGTTGTTTCTATTTGTTTTTTGTTTTCATTTTGCAAAATAAAACTTGTATACTATGTCGATATCTTTATATAGCCTATCAGTGTTCCGTTTATTTGATATGATTCCTATGTGTAGAAACGAATAACAAAAAATAATTATTAGTAAATAAATTATTATTAGTATATTTAGATTGTGTACAATTTTTAAAAACCATTCACTTTTTCAAATTAATTTTTTTAAATTTAATTTAAAAACACACCCTATAAAGATTATTCTAAAAGCTTTAGTCATACCTTTTGGAATTAATTATTATTCTTATTTCTTTTCTGGTTATTTTTTTTTTGTTCAATTTCCTCACCCTAAAATATAATAAAAAATCGATTTCAAAATTTCCATAAATTTTCTTTTAAATTACGTAATTATACTTCACAAGGATCACATTACAAAATCACAAAATTATACACAATTTTTTTTCTTTTTTTCAAAATTTTTCAATAGTCTCAATTACCATTTTATATACCATTTCTATAACAAAAAGTAATAGAAATTCTAATATTTTTATTATTATCTATTTTTTTTTTTTTTGATTTGATATATACTGTACATTATACCTATTTATAAAAAATGGGTGCGGAACATATCCATCAAAATGTTAACTAAAAACCTTTTCGTTTAACATTAAATTGTACACAGTATAGACAACAAACTTTAAATAAAAAACATTTATATTTCCTCTTTAATCGTTGAATATACTAAATTTAAATTAAAATAGAAAAAATAAAAGAGATTTACAAAAAGTTAGTATCTTCTGGAGAGCTATTTTACAGAATTTAGATACACAGATACTTTAGAGCTTTAAAACAAGAAAAAATGTTTAGTCTTTAAACATGATTTATAATTATAAAGAAGTTTACAAAAAAAAAATATATATATCACTTGTTGTAAGTATCGAAATGATAAAATATATACTAGACTAGAATGTACATATGTATGTCAAATAGATACTTAGAAAATATAGACAACAACAAACAGTTCTCTAAAAGCAACAAATTATTATTTTACTTATATGGGATCATTATATATTGTTAACTATACCTTTATAAGCTTACTATATGTGTGTGAGAAATCAATTGACTAAAATCTAGATCAATTTTTTTGTTTTATCTTATTTGTTGTATATTAAATACTAACGACCACAATACGATCTCTCAGAGTACATTATTGTATTACAATTTATTTTTGTTTACATAAAGATTTCCTTTAAATCTATTTTTCATACAACAACGGTCCACTTGATGTTTGTTTACATTTTTTCCAACAATTTCCTTTCAATAAATTTTATATGATTTCACAATATTACACGATTAACTGAAGAAAAAAAAAAACATAAACAACAAGAAAGAAAAAAAATCTTTAGAAGAAAAATAAAAATGCATGTAACGTATCTATGTATGTACATATATTTATTTGTAGAGCTGCTGTCCCAAGGCAGTGATATTGAATATATACGTATATTCTCTTTTTTTTTTTAAATTTTTTTAAAAATAGAAATATATATACAAACTTATCACATGAAACAATTCCATTTTAATTTAAAAATAAATTTTTCTATAACCGATTGATTGATTATTACGTACAAACGTTCCTTTGATATTTTCCATAAAAATAGATTTTGTATCAATTTTGTGACAAATATTTAGCAACAATGTTTACATAAATGTTTTCTTAAGGATATTTTTATTACTGCAAATTTTATTATTTCATATAAGTGGAAAATTAGTAAACTTCTGGCAATTTTTTGAATTTGAGCGAAAAAAAAAGGATTTAATTGGTTTATGCATTTGGAAAAATTAGAAATATACATATATGTATGTACCCGTACATGTCAAATACTTATCAAGCATTTCTATGTATATAATTTAATCATAGGTAGAATATTTTTAAATCCTTTCAAAAATGCCCTACTTTTCAGATAAGAAATTAATAATGACAAAATTTTTCTCAAGACAAATAGATTTTATTTTTAATAACATTTTTATTTTCTTTAAAAAAAAGGTTTCTGCCTCCAAAAATTACCAAGCAGTACCAAAAGAATGTCAGAATCCTCGTATTCATGGTAGATATTTTAAATTTCTGTGGTCACATCCACAAACCGATTAAGTCTGAAAATGTACTTATGAGAAAAAATTTTTTTGAATGTTTGATTTCCAAAGTAAAAAAGAACCAACATAACTTAAGCTGTTATGTTTTTGATCCATAAATTTTGAAAAATTTAAGACATAAAAACTCAATTTTGACAGAATAACGAACAAAGTACGACGAAGATCTAGGTGGTATCAGATAAATTTTTGCTTATGTCGACTTAAACTGTTTGTGGATGTTACCATAGATTTGGTTTTAATATTTCTACTAATTAGTAATTAAAAAAAAAAAATAATCTACTATCAAAAATAAAAATTATTATTCAATAAAATATTTATTAATAATATTGTAAAATAAAATGTGTAATAAAAGATTTAAAAAACTGATAAGATATATCATTTTATAGGTCAAACACTTTACATTTAAAATTCTATAATTCAAAAATAAATTAACCGATAAACGACTTGAAAAAAAAAAGAAATAAATAATTAAACATAAATTTAATTTCGTAAGAACATGTTTCCTTTTTTAAATAAATAAATAATTTATTGCTTTATAATGTTACAACTTTTTAAAAAAAATAATAAAATTAATTAGTTCGTATTAATAAATATGTATGTAATTAGCAAGTGTAAAGGAATGCATATAATATAATTTAAATTTTAAACACTTAAACGCAACTATACCGAAAAAATCTATTAATCATTTTCCCAATCCATAAAAATACGTAACTGAATTTTTACAAGCATTTTTCAAAAATTACATATGTACATACTATTTAAAATGTAAAATAAAAATTTATATACATATATCTGATACCAAATTTGAAATTTTTATGAAAAATTTGAAATTTAAACGCAATTTTCATGCTAAAACTGTAATATTCGCAGTTGCAGAATACACTTTTTTCCAGTTGATTATTTTTAAAAAATTAATTTTTATTAATAAAAATCTATATATATATATATTTAAAATTATAAATGATATTTTTACATGCACATAAATCCCAATTAAAAAAAAAATTCCATTAATAAATAAAAAAGTAAATTATTGAATTAAATATTTCCTTTTATTTTCTATATACATATGTATGTACTTTTAAATAATTATACGAAACTTTAAAAATAAATTAAAACAATATTGGTGTAAAATTTAGATACATGTATTTTCCGAGTAAAAAGACATTAAAAGCACTTCTTCGAAAATTTCGACTTTTACAGGCTCTATAAACTGTCCTAACTAGAGCAACAACTCTTAAAGTATAAAATAAAATACAACTTTTATGATCCAAGTTTCAGTAGCTTAAGGAGTAGGAACCGGAAAGCTGAAAAGATTTCTAAAGATGATAAAAAATATTTTCGTATGAGGGTTTTTTTTTGAAAGAAGTTCACATCCGATACCGGCTAAATCGTTGAAATTATTCGCCTATCATGTAATTTTTTTTTCTTTTTATTTTTGTTTCGACAACATCATTTCTGGGTCCCAAAACATTACTTGTCGTCGTTTTGTGAAAACTAATTAAGACCAAAATGATACTTTTAAAATATTAAGCTTCTAATTACAGCTTCAGATTAGATATCAATACTGAATTTCGATTTGAAACAACAAATTTCTTTAAATAACAAATCAAATTCGACTAGCTATGGTGTTGAAGTTTGGGCATCATTTTGGTATATTTTAATCATTTTTTCCAATAATCGACTTAGTTAGGTTCTACACAACGACCAAAAATTGTATTTTTTTTTTTTACAAATAATGCAAGGTTTCTGATTCCTTTATGGAAAAAAAAGTTTCAAGTACAAATAGTTAAAATAATTTTATATCATGTTAACTGAACACGAGATAAAGTAAATAAAAAAAGCCAAGTAGGTTTTTATACTTCCTTTTAAGTCACAGTGCAATTACATTGAAATGATAAGATGTAAATATCTTACACCAGTTTTTTTTTCCAATTTTTAAACCATTTTCTACACTTATATGTTTTTAAAAAGGAAAAAAAACTGCATTATTTTCTTTATTTCCTTTTTTTTTTTGTTCAACTAAATAAAATATTGCAAATGATTATATCATTTTTGTTCCTGTAAATTTATCACTTTTCACATTTTTACGATCTTAAAAACGTTTTGAAACAATAACACCATTTCATACTAAACATGTTTATTTTCTTCTAAGTCACTAGTTTATAATATGTATGTACAAACTACCATCATCTAATGTGATTATAACCTTGACCTAGAAACAAGAGTAAATATAAAGTTGCTTATTTTTCTTATATATGACTTTTCATTTATTGTGGAAAAGATAAGCATCTTATATTGTAACAGATACTTAAATAGAAGATGAAATAAACGAATAGTATTATACTCGGGTGTACATGTTTATCAGGAGTTTTTTTTTTTTTTCTTTTATCTGATATACATATAAAGTGTATTATGTGAGACAAGATTATTTCTTCATTAAAAATGAATTTAATAAATATTAATTTAGTGCTTGATTTTATTTGAAAATTATACATATACATTACATTTAATAAATCAATATGTTTGGTCAATATATATGTTTGTGGGTATAAAATAAAATAAATTAATTTTCCAAATAATGATTTTTAAAAAATACTATTTACCTGTTAACTGTTCTTTATAATTTAATAATTTTTGTTTTTATTTGTAACATCTATCATTTTTTTTTTTCATGTGTTCAATTATTATAATTTATTTATTTTTAATTTTGATATGTGAAATATGAAAAAAAAAAAAATACAATTATTTAATTTTTTTCATGTTTTGCTCGAGTACTTTTGATAATTTATGTGGTTTTTTTCTTTATTATTTTAATGTCTTTATAAACCAAACAAAAAAGATATAATAAAATATAATTTATTGTAGATAATGTACTATAGATAGTTGAAAAAAAAGTGTATTATTTGAAGAAAAAAAAAAAGTAAATAATGAAAAAGAAAACAAAATTATGTTATTAAATTGTCTTATTTTCTTTTTCTATTTTTTTTTTCCTATTTATGTTTTCCCATAATTATATCGTTCAAATTAGAAAATTTCATTTCTATGAAAAAAAAAAAAAAAATTTTCTTGAATGAAAATTACAAGCTTAAATGTTTCTTTTAGACTTTCAAAATAGTTTTAATGTTTTTTTTTTTTAAATTAAATAAATTTAAAAATGAATCAAATTTATAAATCTTTAAAAATGACTATAGGATTTAAATATTTCATAACAATTGTTACATCATACTTTATTCTAGAATTGATGGATTTTATTGAATTTTCTTTGTCTCCTTGACATTATTAAAATCACATAATCACATTTCTCCAAAGTGTTGAATTAAAAAAAAAAAGTTTTTTAGTCACGACTGAAAACAGTTCTGTTCGTTCTTATTTTATCAATCAATTGTCTCAAGAGACAAATTTAAAAAAAAAACTGAAGTGTTTATTTATGTAAACAAAAACATTCATACATATTTCGTATAGGTATCTAATTAATTAAAACTAATGGAAAACTCTTGTTTTTCTCATAATTTTTATTTTGATTTCTATACACTCAATGTGTCAATTCATTTAAACGAAACCATAATATAAGTTAAATCAGTGTTATATCTTGAATGTCATGTCATTGAATTTTTGTTTTTGTTTTAAAGAAAGTCATATATGTATGTATAGGCTTTTTTGTTTGCGTTTTTTTTTTTAGAAGTAATTTGGACAAGTGATATACTATATGAGGGGACCTGAAACGATAAAGATTTGTCAAATGTGATAATTGTCATTCTTGCTACAAATAAATTTTTATATGCACCAACTTTACAATGTAAGCAAAATTTAAGTACTAAAATTCACCAATGGATAGAATTCTGAAAATGGTCACGAAACATTAACTTGAGGCGGCGAAGGCTCAAGAAGCTGTTGTGCCCAAGGAAATTGATTGACTAATAATTTTGAAATAAATACAAATATTTTTAAAATCCTGAATATCCTTAATAAATATATTTTAAAGTCATTTTGCCTTTTAGCGCTGAAGTTAACAAATGAATACATAAAAAAAACCAACTTCGAGTCATGAATATTTAGCTTAATCTTCCGTATATATTTTTTTCATATATGTATAAAATACGAATGAAAGTAACATTTGAAAGTAAACTTTTATATGTTGTCTCAAAAAAATAAGTAGATTTAATTTTAAAATACAAAACACTTCATATTTCCTTAAATTAATTAAAACTTCTTTCTAGGTTACCATTTTTTAACTGATAAACTTTTTAATTTTAACACAATATTTTGCCAATAACAAATAATTACTTTTTTCCGACAGATAAAATCCAATCTTTATCTTTTTTATTCTCCTGCAGAAAATCTTTCACACCATCAATTCATATGTCAAAACAATTAACATTTTAATAAATTTCATTAAATATATGTAACATATTATCTGACAGTTATAAATGCTATATACATTTTACAGTTTTTTGATATTATATTGTAAAACAAAATGAGTATACGAGTACAATGAAAAAAAAAAAAACATTACTTGCATAATTTCAATTAATTTTGAAAAAAAAAAAAATCACTTTCAAATTCTGAATTGAATCCGGTATGCAGAATTTAACATGATCGTGTTTTTTGCTTTAATTATTATTTAAAATACTTAATCTTAGTCTTATGTGGTCAACAAAATGATCTCTTTTCAATTCAATTTATTATTTTCTAATTAATTTCAATTCACATAAAAGACCTTTAATTAAAATCATTCAGCAAGTAAGCTTACTGTTTGAGTAAATAATAGAAGTAATATAAAAATCATAATACATATTTTAAGTTTTAAGTTTGGACAATAAAATCTTATTTCATAGAAAAAAAAAATAAACAGTGTGTAACCTGTTGATTTCACGAATCCACGTTAATTCTAGAATTAATATCAAACGAGACTCTCATTAAATTATTTTGTATATAATTGAATTAAATTATATCTGTACGACGTACGTAAGAAAAATAAATTTTCTATTTATGGTTAAACAAAAGCATAAAAGAAAAATAAACAATAAAATAAATCACAACAATAATTTATTTTATTTAATTTGAAAAAATTTTAAATTAAAATAATTTATAAAGTGTACGCGGTTAATTATTTAATTTTTTGTTACGATACAATTTTAAAGACCGGCACGGAATATATTGAAAGGATTTTTTTTTTTTTTAAATTTTTTTTTTTTATTTTTGAAAAATTGAAGATCTTTTCATTACATTTTTTTTTTTCTTTTCAAATGAAATTCATACTTTCACTGAATACATAACACATTTTTAGTTATTTTTTCTTCCTCAAATCAAATGTCCATTTCATGACTTAAAAAAAAGAAAGAAATAAAACAAATAATTATTTTCTTATTTGAAATTCAAAATAAAAATTAAAAAATTTATTTTTCACAATATTTTAATAATTTCTATCCTTATTATTCCTTATTTGTGTAAAACTTGTACGTGCTCTGTCAAAATAAATTGTTTTTTTTTTTCGTTTTACAATTCTTCATTGGAAAAAAAAAATAAGTAAGTACCTATGAGTTTTTATTATTGAAAAATATTTATTTTGGTAAACATTATCACGTATTATACTTAACTATAGAAGTAATTATGAAAAATAATAATAAAATTTATGATATGTACCATGTATGTATGCTATCACAGATACTTTATGTTACATTGTACTTATAAGTTTTTATCATATCAAAAGATAACCGTACATTTAACTTGCATATATACGTCTTGTAAAATCATAAATGCACTTTTAGCAATATCTAGCTAAACAAATTTAAGTGAAATTTATTATCTGTTCACTGAATTTTTTCCTTGATTTTTATTTAATAATTATTCATTCACAAAAAAAAAAAAAAAGTTTAAATATATACCAAATTGCAAAATGTAAAATAAGGCGTTGAAAGTAAGAACAACCCATTTATATTATGTGGAAAATTGACTACAATTTACATATTTTATACCATAATTTGTACTAAACGTATTTGTTTTAAAATCTCACATTGTATCAAAATATCTTTTACAAAAAGTAATAAACTACGTAATTACAATATGACCAAAATCGAAAATTGTATCTTTTTATATCTAAAAAGACATTTTTATTGTCAGTATAAAAAACATTTATATCATTAATATTTTCAATCATTCGGAAATACTTAACAAAATTGAAATTTTCATCTCAATAAGGAAGCATGTTTCTAATTCCTCCTTTACAAAAAAAAAAAAAAAGTATGTATGTGAGTGATACTTTGTATTTTGTAAGCATATTATAAATTCAAATCAAATAAAGTAAAAGTTGAAACTTGTAAATTTTGTAAAAATATTATAAATTAAATTTTTTCTTCTTAGATTTTTTTTTTTGTTAGGAAAAGGAATAAAAAGCAAACTCCGCCTTTAAAATTTAAACATTATAATTACTTTATGGGAAAATTAATTTTTATTTTAATATAAAAATATTAAAACTGGTATCTAAAAACAAAGATGTAATTAACTAGACTTATGAACATTATTCAATTAGCTTTGTTTTTTTTTTTTCTATGGTAAATTATTTTGATTGTATTTATTTTAATTATAAAGGAGGTACACATATTTATTAGAAAATAAATTTTTATTATCTGCATAAATTAATGTAGTGTATATACATATAATGGTTTTTTAATATATATTTGCTACATAAAGTTCAAAAACAAAAAGTAGAAGACAACCTTGAAATGAACTTTTGATTTAAGACATACTGACAAGGTGATTAATGGATAAATGAGAGGAATTAAAATTTTTCTTTTTATTTTTTTATAACATGTATTCGGTAACCTGTTGGTAAAGTTTTTTAGATATACATATGTATGTATCTTTTTTTTTTTCTTTGCTTTGTAAAATCAAATTTAAACTAGATTTGTACGTTTTTTTTTTTTCTAAAATTTAAACAGTCAAAAAGAATTTACATTGATTGACACGTGTATCACGTACAAGACAATGTCATTGTAAAAATCATTTTAAATCTGATCTATAGTAATTGTCAAAAATTTGTAGAAATATAATTCGCAATTCGTTATACTCAGTATACAAACTTGATATCATTAAACAAAAAATAAAACTGAAAAAAGATAAGGGACATTTTTTTTCCTCTTTTTATATTTTTGCAATATATTTTTCCGTTAAATTGGCCTAAAGCTGTATATATAAATCATACGATGCATGTTTAATTTTAATATAAAATTTACTATTGAAAAAAATAGATAAATTTAAGTAGTACTTGAAAATGAAAAGTTGTACAGGCATGAAAATTAGACCATTAACCTCGTACCCTCGTGTACTAATGAACATTTCACACCTATATATTATATATATGTACTTTGACCAAAAGAACTAAAAATACAAATTGCATTTGCCAAATTTCTTCATCAACAATAAAATCATTTAAATCAATGCTCCACAAAATTGAAATAATTGCATTTATTGTATATAATAATTACAATAGATAATTATTTAAATTACAAATCAACTTCAGATATATGATACATACAAAAATACCATAATGTATAATGTATATATTGAAAATGAATATTTAATGGTAATCTATGTATAATTTGCAGGAGATCCGTGAAATATCATGCAACTTCCCTATCTAGATGTTTTTTTTTTTCTTTTTTTAATCTTTCATTCAATTTAAATATAAAATTGCCACTTTCCATCGTGTTATCGTGGACAGCTGCTATAAATATATAAATAATTACTGTAAATATAGAATTTTACATTAATATAATGTTTTTTTTTTTTGTTATTTTAATCATATATGATTAAACAGTTATGTATTATTTAAATATTTTAAGTGCAAAAATAAACTTACTTTTCAGCATATGGGCAAAGGTAAATTCCAGATATAAACAGCATTTATAAATGTTGTTCAATCTGCAGAAAGAAAAATATTTTTATATACCTAGTTAACAATTTACGTAGGAGCGTTACCTATAAAGTGGGTGTGTCAAAGTTTTCGTTTTCTTAAACTAAAGTTCTTTATTATTATTTTCTTTTTTTTAAATATGATTGAATAGTTTAATATAAAGGCTTGTTCAAAGAATTTCGTAATTAATTTCTTAAACTTCAGAACCTTTCCTATTTTTAATTCTTTCTTTCAAGTTGAGTACCTTGATGATTCTTCGGATCCTTTTTAATTTTTTTTAATTCCATTTTTGAAAAACAAAATCTCCTGATTAAATGATTTAGTTTCAGTTTGTTTTTTATGTTTTCTTTGCTTAATTTTCTCATATCTCATATTCAGTTTGAAGTTTACCTTACCATCAATTTGAAGACAGAATATGAGAGCTACATAAAGAATATTTGTAATATTTTTCAATGGTGGGTACATTTCTTTTGTACATACCTATAAGCAAATCTGGTCTGCACAAGTTAAAAATAAAATAAATAAATTATATAATTGTATAGATACTCTATATAGTTATTGTATCTTGTATTGCATATGAAATCGATTTAATTGCTTTTTGTCTTGGATACATATATACTCATACATATATTTAAATTTTTTTGAGGTCAACTCGATAAATTCCCGCCATACAGGGTATGTATTTATTAAATACATGTATCATTTAACATAAAAACAAGTTATCTGAGACATTGGAACTTACAATCCTCACAAGAAGGCACTGTTTTCTAGCCCCTCTGACTTTATAATTTACATATTTTCTTAATACCATACAACATCTGACATAACACATTAATTGAAAAGTACATGTACCGATCTACTCAAAACAAACATAAAAGTAAAAAATTAATAAGGAGACTTAAATCCGGACATGAAATCTTGAAATCAGTATATTCACCCTGTACAAGCTTATCTAATTAAATTTAAACTGTACCACAATTCAGTTGAAATAAAACTAATAAATAATTTAAGAAAAATAATTGTTCTTTACCTTGTTATAGATCACTAGCATAATGTCTTGCAAGTTCTGTTCTTTAATGATTTTAAAATTTCATTGAAAATGATGAATTACAGGCATTAATTTTAAAAATATAATCAGTTACATATATGTTTGTATTGTTTACGAAATACAGTCGTTGAGGTAATATCAAAAAAAAAAACATATAAGGTATTTTGTTTGCTCTTTTAAAATGGTTAAAAAATTCATAAAAATAATGAAACTAAAATACATAATTCTGAACTTGATACCATATAAAAATTTATCTTTATACTCAAACAACATAATTATTTCTGAAAGAGATATATTTACCTACATGAATTTTACAATTTTTCATATTTTGTTTTTGTTTTCAAATGTGTACAACTCAATTATTTTATCATTGTTTTACTTTTATTTAGTCGTTCTTTTTCATTTCAACGGTAGTCAATTAAAATCAGCAATACATTTTTCTTTATTTTCTATATTTTAATTCATTTTTCTCACCAATAAAAATACAAAGCAAAACAAAAAACTGAAAAAAATTAAAAACAAAAAAAAGAATTCTTGACATTTTAATGTCGAAATGCAACTGCTGCAATTTTACCACAATAACATATCTATCGAAAAAAAAAAATATTTTTACAGAAGTTATTACAATTACAGTTCCACAGTATCTTAATAATTTTAAATAACAATGTTATGTAAGAGAAATATTGCAACTTTGCACAAAAAAAATATATATATATATTAAAATAAAAAAAAAAGAATAGGTCAGGTTCGATTTGTACTTTATACTTCAGATGAATTGTTTAAAAGACAAAATACAAAAAAATACATAGGAGCATTAAATAAGATCAACTCTTGTAATTTTTTTTTATTTTCATGTTCCTTAAAAATATACATTAAATACAAAATCTTGATAAATTATTGTAATTGTATATGTTAACTAGTTGTTCAAGTTTTAATACCTGCTTTTACAGTAACATAAATATAATATACATTTTATTAAATTTTTATTCTTTTAAATAATTTGTTTTATTTTTTAAATATACAGATACAATAAAACATGAATAATTTAAATATTTTAAATATAATTAAAAAATATTAATCCTAATAATTTTTCTATAGTTTCATAAATAATTCTAATTGGATATAATAAGATACTTTCAAAACATGTAATTCAGAATAATTTATTTTTTATTATTTTGTATTTTTTCATAAAAAAATTTATCTAATTTAATCCAAAAATTTTTAAATATTTTCAAATTTTTTCTAGCCATTTTATAAACAATTAATTCAAAAATAAATACAATTATACAAATAATAAGTAATAAACCATCTAATAAAAATATACCATCAGTTTGTTTTAAATTTAATGCAATATCTTTTTCATAACGTATTTGATTATATTGTTCATCTAATATCATTTTATGATTTAAATCTTTTGTCCATTTTTCAATTAAACCAGATTCTAAAATACGTCGTATTATATTATTAAATTTTTTTAATAAATGATAATTTTTTGGTACAATTAATGTTATTAAATATGAATAGATATTTTCAGTATGATCAAAACAAAACATAATATCACGTTTAACACGTGGATTAAATAAAGCATGTTGTCTTGATACAGCAACTGCGATACGATGATACGCTAAACTACGTAAACATTCTTCAGTATTATAACAAATTGCAATTCTTCGGCGTAAATATTCAAAAATCTGTAAATAAGAAAATTGAAAATTTAACGTGATATTTCCCCTAAAAAAAATCAAAATATGTAAGTTCGAAAAATAATCTAAATATATACAAGATCTGTAAACATTCATTGTAAATAAAACAAAGGAAATAGATATAGTCACGTGGTATACATATTTAAATATCATCAGATATATCATAAACGTAATTTAAATTGCATCAACAAATTATTATATTTTGTTCTGTTTGAATTCAAAATAATAAAAAAAAAAATAAATAAATATAAAGATTCAATTTAAGTTACTTCCGAAAAAAAAAAATAAATAAAAAACAAAAAGCAAATGAAATATAAAACAATTTTCACTGATAATCTCATTTTATTTAATTTTTGTTTATAATTTACTTTTACTTTTTCATGTTTTCTTTATGTTTACTTCATGTTTGTGTTTAACAAAGCCAAAACAAATAAAATTAAAACTAATTTTTTTTTTTCTGAATAAACAAAAGTAATAACAAAATCTACATATATTGTACTCATAGTAACAACCAAAAAACATATATATACAAACAGACAGATACAATACAATTATTTTTATCATAATGATTATAAAAGCAGCACGTACATAAACAAAAATAATATAATAAAATGCAATGCATTTAAGATTATCTTTATCATTTTAATTTTGTAAAAATTACAGAAATGAAGACATTCATTTTTATTGTTGCACTTTTAGCAACTTATTCGATTACAGTAAGTATTTTCTTTATTTATTTACTCATTTTTTTTTTTCTCAATAAAAGTGAAAATAAAAAATTTATAGAAAATGTTGTAATTTTTATAGATTGCTGGTGATACTGCAACTTCTACTACAACCACCACCACCAGTACTGATACAACAACAACAACAACAACAATACCATCATCCCATGAAAAACATACATCTAAAAAAAGAAATTCGCATGAATCTGAAGAAAAATCATCATGTTCAAATGAAACTACATCAAAAACACGAACAGTACCTGAGGGAGTATTAAATTTGATAAAATTCTTTAGTAAACAAAATACTAAAACTGTTAATAATCCACCACCTTCTGTAACATTAACAAATTCTTCATGTGGTACTTTATTTACATATCAAAGTTCTTCTGGGGGTGAAACTATAATACATAAACCAGCACCAATAATTGTTAAAAGACCACCAACAAATCTTGTAATTAAACATCCACCAATCGTTGTAAAACCTGCACCTGTTATCTTTCATAAACCTCCACCAATTATGCATAGACAATTTTTTTATAAACCACTTCCACCTTCTTTCAATTTAAACAATTGTGATTGTAATACATATCCAATTAAACAAATTAATTCAAAATCAATTCAATACTATCATTGAATTTATCTTTTAACAGTGATTTAATAATAAGGCTGTTTTAAGTTTATTTTTTATTTAAGAATTAGTTTTATTTTGTATATTTTGTCATTTTTGTAGAAATTAAAAAGAAATTAAAAAGGAAAAAAAAATGTATTTTTAAATTTGATTAATTTTCAATATTCGAATTGGATTGGAGTTTTTCCAAAAGAAGAATTTATTCAGTCGTTATAAACTTCAAAACAGGATATAATTTTTTAAATAAAGGAAATCAATAAACGTAAAACTTTTATAATGATAAAGGCGCTAAATAAATTAAAGCCTTACTTGCGCAGTGAATATAACATGAGTAATCTATGTTTAACCACAATGTTGTAAGTGAGCTAGTGACATTAATGTCAAACTTCTTGTGGTTGTGATTGAAATGTGTGTTCGTGTTATGAATTTAAACAATTTCAGTAAATTTTGTTTTCTTTTTTAATTTTTCAAAATTTTCTGTGTTTTTCAAGAAAAATAATTAAATTAAATTTAAAAAAATGAATTCCGCTTTAGCAAATTTAACAGCAACATACACAGATTCTGAAAATGAAGGTGATGTTTCTGATGAAAGTCCTCATACAGAATCTTCACAAGATTCTCAGGTAAAAATTGAATATAATTTTTGTTATTCATTAATTAAATATTTAAATTTCTATAAATTTAAATTGTTATTTTTAGTTCTTTCAGCCTGTAAAACCAAAATCATCATCTTATACACCAATTAAAAAAAGTCCAACATCAACATCAAATACATCAAAAGGTAGTGGTAATACAAATAATAATGCATTACGATTAGTAAATTATCATGATGATACTGTTGTATCAGATGATGAGAATGTTAATCAAGAAACAATTAGTATGGATATATCTGAAGATGAAGATGAAACAAAACAACAACCAATAGAATCAGATGATGAAGATGATCCATATAAGGAGAAATATTCACATTATGGTTTTTCATTACCACCAGTACCAAAAGGTAAAGTACCAATAGAGTTAACTGAAAAAATACGTAATTTATATGAAAAAATGGAAAAAAATAATATGGATATGAATAAAATAATACAAGAACGAAAAGAATTTCGTAATCCAAGCATTTATGAAAAATTAATACAATTTTGTGATATAAATGAACTTGGAACAAATTATCCACCAGAAATATATGATCCATTACAATGGGGTCCAGAATCATATTATGAAGAATTAGCTAAATCACAAAAAGTTGATATGGTTAAAAGACAAAAAGAACGTAAAGAAACAGATAAAGTTGAAATAGCAACAGCAGCAGCCAAAAAAGCTGAAGAAGAAGCAAAGAAAAGGTTAATAAAATACAAAATTAATTATTTGTAATTTTTTTGTAAATTTAAAAATACACTTTTTATTTTTAGAAAATCAAAATGGGATCAACCTGCACCAGTTCCTAGTACAAATACAGTTAAATCAGCAAATAATGGACCTACATTAACCACAACTATAACAGGAACTAAAGGTACAGTTATATCAGCTTTTGGTACATTACCTAAAAAATTAGCAATGTAATATGTTTAACTGTAAATTAGTATTAATTAAATAATAAATAAAATGTGACAATTGCATAGAAAAACAAAAACGAAATAAAAATAAGTAAATTTCATTTAACTTACTTTTCCACTTTTTGTTAAATGTCGAACAACTTCAACACCACCAGTTACTTCCATATTCCTTTCATAAATTTGTTCAATACTTGTTATTTGAATTTCCATTTGTGGATTTGTTAATGAACTTATTAAAAATGATTGATATGCACTATTTATAACAATGGAAAATATAAATACAAAACACATTAATATACGTGCTGATCCTTTTGATAAATATAAATTTGGTCCTTGACTACAAATTATTGATGAAATACTTATAAGAATTTTTATAAATCCTCGTAATTGATCACTTCGTTTTGGATAAAGATATTTCATAATAACAAGTGATGTTAAAATTATAGCAGTAATAGTTAAACTCCATGTTTTTACATCGAATAATGATAAAAACCTGAATAAATGTTGAAAAATTCCAGCTTTTGGTACACACCATGTCATATCATCTTGAAAATATGGTATAGATGATGTTATTAATTCACTCATATTTGGATCTTCATCAACACCACCAATTAATATATCTAATTCTCTATAAAATTTAAAAAAAAATATAACTTTCTATCTAACAATAAAATCATAAAATTGGCAGTTTTCAAAAATTCAAATTTGATTGTACCACTTTGCATGCATATACCTATATAAAACTACAAAGCATGCAAGATTACATGTATTTATGAAGTCTTCTTACTATTTTCTAAATTTTGACAAAATTTACACTACAAACTGCAACTAATTCAAAATGCATGCAGGGCTGGCGTAAGATTTCCCTGCAAAGCATGATTTTCCGAAAAGTTTGAATTTTTGAAAACGATCATTATTATAAATTTTAACCTTTCAATTAAATCCTGTAAAATATGATACATTGAACGATTTTCTAATGTTATCATAGCGCTCATTTTTAAATGTTTTGAAATAATTTCAATAATGTTAATATCAATTCCATGTAATAAATGTGTTTCTGTATCATGTATAACATACGGTTCCCATTCTCTAGCTGATACACGTAATGGACAATTATGTAAATCATTTGGTATTTTTTCTTTTTTATCATAATCAATATCATTTTCATTTTCATCAATTAATATTTGTTTTTCATTAAATTTACAATTATGAATTTTTTGTACATTTGTTATTTCATGTCCACAATTATTTTCATCATATGGAAAAAATGTAAATATTTCAATTAGATTTTTATTAAAATTATGTAATAATACATAAACATTTAATACTTCATTTTTTAATAATATTTCACCAATTTCTTTAAAATTATCTTCAAATTCAGATGATATATCAATTTCATCATTATATATAATATAAATTATAATTTGTGCTAATGGATTCCATGTAGTTACAGTTTTTAAATCACTAATAACAGTATCAATATCATTTGGATCATTTAAAAATATTAAATAATTTTTTGCTTTATCTTCTGATTCAAACGTTGCATTTGTTTGAATATCTGTATCAGCATTTATTATTACAGTCCAATAATAATTTTCATTATGAAATAATTTTAATATTATTTCTTGAATAATTATTGTATCATTTAATTCTGTATTTAAATTAATTACCGTTATTGAACCATGTACTGATGAACCTAAATTAAAATATTTTTCAAAATAATTTTTTACACATGGTATATTATATTGATATTTTTCAAACGGATGATCATTATCAAGTATTTTAAAACTTTGAACATTTAAAATATACAATAAAAGTAAAATTAATTTTCCGTACATTTTGTTTTGTTTCGATTTGTTACCGTTATTTAATAATGAAAAATAAAAAAACCACAAACGTACAAGAATATTATTTCGATTGCTGTTGGTTTTATAGATTTTTTTCATTATTGACATGAAATCCTTTAGGGAATTCCAAAAAACGAATGGGTTTAATCTGATTAACTATGTAAACGAGAAAGTGATTTACAGATTTCTATCAAATAACAAATAAATTAACGTAGTGCATGAAGATTGAATTTTTTTTTTTTTTTTTTTTTTTTTTGTAATTTAATTTGGGTGTACCCAAGCTAGTCAACTAACAACTGGGAAATACAAAAGTTTTATTCATTAAGAGTGTAGGTTTGCAGGAGCGAAGGTTCTATAAGATTGTATATCACACAAGTACTTAAATGGCCAGGATTCTAAAACAAAGCCTTTAACACAAGACGGTCTCATTTAAAAAAGGACATTGTTTAAATATATCTTTAAAATAATTTCACTTAAATTGTAACATATGTATATGTTTTAAAATAAATTTACTCAAAAAAAAACTCATTCGTGTGTTTTTTATTTAAATTCAGAAAATTTTTCAAATTTCGCGTAATCCAATCCTAAAATGAACCGTGGAATTTTCCTAAATCATGTGTATCAACAAAAAAAAAAAAATATGTAAAAAAAATTCAAATAATAAAAAAAATATTTTACAATTAAAAAAATGAAATAGCTAAGTAAGAAAAAAAAAACCATCTAAAAATTCAACATTTTAATAAAATCTAGTAAAAATTACTAAATAAGAATGCAAGCTTGCTTACAAGTAAAAATAAAAAATAAAAATTGAAAATTGAAAATAAAAAAAAATAATACTTTTTCTATTTTCTTTTTAATCTATTTAAAAAAATAAAAATAAAAGTGTTACATCTGCACATAAATGAGCCATAACACACTCCTTCGCTATATTCATCTACGTACAAATACACAATAGAGAAGTTTTTCATCTCTTTTATTCATTTTCAAAATTCTCCTTTAGTTTTTTTTTTCAAATTTTTGAAAATACATATGTATATTCAACTATCATAAATATATCTTTCTTTTAGAAAATTTCTAAATATAGAAATTTTGAAGTATGCTTCGGTTCATCATGAAAATATTCAAACGCCATCATAGGATATATAATATGATATACACACCCCAGAGAACGAACATATTAGATTTTCTGGTATTAATGTATTTTATTTTTAGAATATTTTGAAAAAAAAAAAATTTTTTTTTTTTTTTTAGAAAATTATTCCCAGGAATTTTTATCAATGTGATATTATAAAAATCAAAAATAAATATAGTAGGTGTATTATGTATACAACTTTTCTAAATGAAAACAAATTTTCAAATTCTGACGAATCACATACATTGTATAAAAGAGAAAAGATCCAGAGTAAAGATAAAAATTTTATTGAATGTTTTAAGATGTAAAAAGAAGATTTTAGGGAGTAATGAACGAAAAACCATAATTTTACCACAAATTTATTAAAAAGAGAAATGCTGCAAAATTACCAATGATAAATGAACCTTTCTATGTGAAATATGTTCAATGAAATGATTTTAAGTAAAGAATTTTTTTTGTTTTTTTTTTTTTCCTTTTTTTGTATATTTTCCTTTATCAGTGTGCACATGAAAAATGTCAAAAGATGGTATAAAAATAATAAGGTATCAAAGATATTGAATTATGATAACTTGATAACAATTTCCGCTTCCTATAGATGTTAAATAAGTATATAATTGCAAAAATCTTATCTAATTTTTCTTGGAAATGACAGTCATAAATGTTTTTGTTTTTTTTTTATATCAATCGTTTAATATTATTATTTTTTTTTTATGTACAATGTGTAAATAAAAGTGACCATTTATAAAAGAAATAATTAATTTCCAAAAAAAAAAGAAAAATATTTATAATTATGTAAAAGTTTTCACGTATCTTAATTGGTGTCGTTTTTTTTCCCTCTCTAGATGTTTATCGTAACATTATTATTACAATTATTATATTATTAAATTTGTTTATAATTAAAATAATAAAATTATTAAAATGCTTAGAAGCACTTGCGGTGGACAATACCAGGGCCGGATTCATCATATTCTTGTTTAGAGATCCACATCTGTTGGAAGGTGGAAAGTGAAGCCAAAATAGATCCACCGATCCATACTGAGTATTTACGTTCTGGTGGGGCAATGATTTTAATTTTAATGGTTGATGGAGCCAAGGCAGTGATTTCCTTTTGCATACGATCAGCAATACCTGGATACATTGTGGTACCACCAGACATGACAATGTTAGCATACAAGTCCTTTCTGATATCAACATCACATTTCATGATTGAATTGTATACAGTTTCATGAATACCGCAGGATTCCATACCCAAGAATGATGGTTGGAAGAGTGATTCTGGGCAACGGAAACGTTCATTACCAATGGTGATAACTTGACCATCAGGAAGTTCATATGATTTTTCCAATGATGTGGATGCAGCGGCTGTGGCCATTTCTTGTTCGAAGTCCAAAGCAACATAACATAATTTTTCCTTAATGTCACGGACAATTTCTCTTTCAGCTGTGGTTGTGAATGAATAACCACGTTCAGTCAAGATTTTCATGAGGTAGTCAGTCAAATCACGACCAGCCAAATCCAAACGGAGGATGGCATGGG
The DNA here is from genome assembly GCA_939192795.1 of Bombylius discolor. Lineage (NCBI taxonomy): Eukaryota > Metazoa > Arthropoda > Insecta > Diptera > Bombyliidae > Bombylius > Bombylius discolor. Next base: position 9,893,179 of record OW584241.1, on the reverse strand, counting down.
GAAGAGCATAACCTTCATAGATTGGTACTGTGTGTGATACACCATCTCCAGAGTCCAAAACGATACCAGTGGTACGACCGGAAGCGTACAATGAGAGCACAGCTTGGATGGCAACATACATAGCTGGTGCATTGAATGTTTCAAACATAATTTGTGTCATCTTTTCTCTGTTTGCTTTTGGGTTCAATGGGGCCTCAGTCAAAAGAACTGGATGTTCTTCTGGGGCGACACGCAATTCATTGTAGAAAGTGTGATGCCAGATTTTTTCCATATCATCCCAGTTTGTAATGATACCGTGTTCAATTGGGTATTTCAATGTGAGAATACCTCTTTTGCTTTGGGCTTCATCACCAACGTATGAGTCTTTTTGTCCCATACCAACCATTACACCTTGATGTCTTGGGCGACCAACAATTGATGGAAATACGGCACGTGGTGCATCATCACCAGCGAAACCAGCCTTGCACATACCGGATCCATTGTCTACGACTAATGCAGCAACTTCGTCGTCACACATGTTGGCAGATTTGTTTTATTCTGTTTGTAAGAGAGAAAAAATTGATGTTCAGAAACCAAAATTACGTGAAAATTATCGTGAAAATATTAAACAAAAAAATACATATCAGTCCCCAAGAGTTATTTAAAAAATTCCCTCCTACAAATTAAATTACTTGGACACGTTACAAGTGAATTTCTTCAACAAAATAATAATATGAAACGAAAAGTCTTCTTTCAATCTTTCTTTTTTTCTTCTTTAATCTAAAGAACTGAAGAAGAAATCTGTTGAAAATCTATTTTTGTATATCTTGAAATTTTTGTTTTTTTTAAAAAAAGATTTAATACCGCACCCATATGAATTATTTAAAACACGTGCCCTCGCTTGGGATCTTCAACTTAATGTTTTTCTCATTTTTAGAAAGAAAATGTTTACTTTTAAAGTGGAAAAACAAACAAGAAGAAGAAAAAAATATTTGACTCAAGATAGAAATTTACATATGATGCAAAAAATCCAACAGAAGAAAGAAAAAAAAAGTTATAAATACAATTTGAATGAAAATTTTCTTGTTTACAATTTTTTTTACTCGATTTTAAATTTAATTTTTCGTATTTTTATTTTTAAATATTTTTATATATAATTTATCTGCGAGTAAAAAATAAAATATATTTCCTTATTAAATAGAAAGAGATCTATTAAAAATTATGAATGAAAAATTCTAAATGACGTGAAAATTGAAAAATTTTTAAAATTCATGTTTTTAAAGAAAAATCGTTATGAAATTTGATTTGACGTATTTTTTTTTTAAGGTAATTCGATGAAAAATATATTAGAAAAATTTTCTTTTAAATTTGAAATGAGTTCGTTTTGTTTTTTCAAAGAAAATTATATAACACTAGAGAAACTGATATTTAAAAAAAAAATAAAAATAACTGTTAATTTTTGCAAATTATGAAAATAATTAATTGATCAGATAAACGTGTATTAAAATATTTATTCTTTTCTTCTTAAATTTCAAAATTTGATTTTGCACGTTAAATTTCAATTTTTTTTTTTGCTTTTAATTTGAAATATTCCAGTGAATCCATTTATGATTGCAAAAAAAAAAAAAAAAGTAATCCAATTTGTGATTTAATCCACGTTTATCCTTTCAACTCCTTATCCTTTTTTAGCACTTTTAAATATCAAATTTATTCAATTAAAAAATTTTTTATATTTTTTTTCAAGAAAATGCAAAAACTAAAAAAATATTTTTTTTTAAAAAAAATAATCACAAAATTTTTGAAAATATTTTAAAAACTAACCGTTTGTAAAAGAAACTAAAAGCTATATCAACACTTTCGCTGTAGAACTGCGAGTGATTCCTGGATTCGTTTCATCTAATATTTATATCATCCGAGTTCGGGTCAGAAAATTTCAAAAAATCGAAAGAAAAAAAAACGATCGGTAGAACAACGAAAAGATGGATTTTTTTTTTTTGGCTATATTGAAAAAAAAAATTATGTGTTGGATGGAAATGAACAGAAATAGAAAATTTCACAAATACAAACACACATGTGAAAATTTTAATTTTTTTTTTTTTAATTAAATTTTATATACAATGAAAAAGAGAAATTATGAAAAATATATTAAATATTGTTTTTTTTTTTATTTTTTCTTTCAAGAGAAACATATAAAGTAACGTTATATGTATATATTGTATATTTCAAAGTATTGGGAGGGAAAATAATGAATTTTTTTAGGCATCCCATACATGGATTGGTCTATGAATTTTAAAGTTATGAAGGAGGAGGAAAATTAAATATATTTACAAAAAAAAAAAAAAAAAAATGTAAAACACAATCTTTTTTGAATATGCAAATTGTGAAAATTTTACACTACCATATATGATCGTCAAACGAAATATCAAAAAAATGAATGAATTTTCCTCGGAAAACGAATGGTAATATTTTTTATTTTATTTTATTTTTATACAATACACATAAAAAAATAACATGAAAATTTTTTCTGTATTCATTAAAGGTAGACGAAATTTTTGAAAATTACTGACTGGTGGTATTAATAAATGATCGATCTGATCGATCAATTGATTTAAAAAAAAAAAAAAAAAAAGTGAAAATAAATAATGAAAAAAAGAAAATATAAAAAAAAGATATAAAAATTATTTTTTTTTACAGAGAATGTGATTCAAAAAATAAAAATGTATTTTAGTTTATTTTGAAAGCATTTTTTTTTTTGTTTTCGAGAAATTTTCTTATTTTGGTATTGAAACATGTCTACAGAGAGAAAATATTTTCTTATTAAAGAGTATTTTTGGACTTTCATGATTATAATCATTTTTTTTATTTTTTATTTTTTTTTAAGTGTTTTCTAAGATTTTATGTGGTTGATTTGTTTTTTATTGTTTCATTAGAATTTCAGGAGTGCATCATTTGTTATGAAAAACGTTCATATGATAAATTATAGAAGAAAATTATAAATTTATGCTAGCTATATGGAAATCATAAATTTTCTTTTATATATTTTGAATATTTTACATTCCAATGTTACATTTAAAAATTCTAGAAAATGAAAATAAAAATTATTAATTAGAATAAATTATGTAATTGAAATGTTTTTCGTATTTTTTTAAAAAATAATTTTTTGTTCTTTCATTTCATTTCTTCTTTTAAATAAATTAAAAATATAAAAACCGTTACAATATTAAATATAGATATTAGTTTTTTTTTATTACGCTATTCAATTCAACAGAAAGCTAATTAAAGTTAAAATCTACAAAACAATAAAAGACAAACATAATAGGGAATTTTCAAATTAGAAAATGACATAAAAATCATATTTCTTTGAAAATTTTTCATAACAAACTTTTTTTTGATTTTTTCTTTTCCGAAAAACTTTGATTTTAAATTTGTTTTTAGAAGCTTTTCTCATTATTCTATGACCCATGACATGATATTTGAAAAATGTTGTCTAAGACCTATTTCCTATGAAATTTTGAAAAATATTGTTCATTCTTAAAAAATGAACCTTGAAGTCGTTTTAAATCCTTAAATTAAAAATTTTAAACATTTCATAATCATCAACAGGTGCTAACGGTGTGTAATAGCATTGTCAAAAATTATATTCAGTTTCAGTATCATCAAAATTCAAAAATAAAACTGAAGACTCCCTAAATAAAAATTATAAACCAAAAATGAATTTACATATTATGTATGTAGGTGCATTGTACCTTCATTAAAAATAATAGCCACAATTAAATCATTACTCATATTTTTATTTTTATTTTTTTATTTTCAATTTAAATATTTTATCATGAAAATTTCATTCAAAAAGAATGCATTTTTATGACTCATTATAATTACATTTAAGAAAATTATTTCTATTTTCAATTTCATATCCTTATATGGTAAAAAAAAAGTGAAAAATTCTAGATCATAACGTGATCATTTTAGAAAACAAACATACATAGGCGGCTCTGTCTTATTTTAACGAAATTTTTAAAGAAATTCTTATTGAAAAAAATAATAAAAAAAAAAAAAACAAAAAAAAGTAATGGAAATTTTGTTGATATATTTTTTGAAAAGTTTCTTCAATTTTTTGTTTTTTTGATGTCATCATTTTTTTAGATAAAAAGCATAAGGAGATTATGGAAATAATCATATTTGAAAGAAATTATATGTAGTTTTAGTTGTTTCATTTTTTTTTTTTTTCTATTTTTTTTTTTTTCAATAATTTTTTTTTTTCTATGTCTATGATATGTATTTCCTTAAATTGCTCATAAGAAAAACATTTTTCTTCTTCATCTTTTTTTAGTTTTTTTTCTCTATACTAAAATATATATCTTTAACGTGTGATACACATATAATGTATATGAATAATTTTTTTGGAATATTGCCAAAGATTTGTTAATCTTCAAAAAATTAAAATAAAAAGAAAAATACTGAAAGAACGAACAAAAAAATAAAACATTTTTTTTTTGTTTTTTGGGAAGAAAATAATAAGAAATATAATAGAATTTTATATACTAAATATACTATGTATGTACTCGTATATATTTAATCAAAAGAATCTGAAAAGAAAAAAGGAAGAAAAATATAAAAAAAAAACAACATCAGATCAAGTGAAAGTCTCTGAATGAGGGATGATGAATATACACGTAATTTAAAAAGAAATTTCCCAAAATATATACGATAAAATTTCTTTATATAGTTTATACTTATTAAATAATATTTAATTTATTTATTAAAAAAAAAAAAACAAATTTAGTATCTACATAACAATATGTAGGCGTTATTGCTACATTTTTTTTATTTTATATACATAATAATAATGTAATGTGTATTTAGTAATGATTTTCAACGTTTTAATTAATTTAATTTACAGAGTTATAAACATATACATATTATATACACAATGTACATATATAATAAATGTGCATATATATGCTTTTACCGAATATGTATCTTTTGTATTTAAAAATTTATTTTTACCATGTATTGAAAATGAAAAGTATTTTTTTGGCACAACCATAAACGGTTATGATTACGATATTCTATCATTATATGAAAGAGATAGGAAGAAAACGAAAAAAATAAAAAACATTAAACATATAATACAACAACAACAACCACAAAAATAAAATTAATGAGAATTTTCTTTTGAATTTTTCTTATTATTATTACCTATTATTTTTTTCTTATTGTCAGATACATATGTTCTCTTATATCACCTGTAATGAAAATTACTATTTAAATGTTCATATACATATTTCTAAATGACAACGACAAAAAATACAATAAAATATAAGACTAAAGCAAAAAAAAAAAAAAAAAAAAATTATAATAATATATTTGCATGTATTAAAATTAAATTGAAATAATTTATTATTATTTTAATTACAAATTTATAATTATTTTTTTATTTTTTTTTATTTTTCATATTCAATGTATCTAATAACAATACAAATAATACATATTTACTATATATTTCAATATACTATACACATACATATATGTATGTATATATCATAGCGCGTTCACATAATTATGATCAGCCTCATCAGCCTCTTCATCATCATCATCATCATCCTAGGCATATCTTTTCACATTGCAACCAAAAATGAAGTCAATTTTTTGAATATAGACTCAGCGATCTAAATTTAATATAAGTCATATAATTTGAATACACAAACAAAAAATATATGTATTGAAAATGTGATTTTTTGTTTTTTTTTGTTTTTGCTTTATGAAGATACATAACACAGTTTACAAAAAAAAAAAAAAATATTTTTAGAAAAATTTTGTTAAAAATATCATTTTTTTTTATTTCTTAAATTTTATGAAAATTTTCATGTATATTCGAATTTTACTAAAATTTCTTAAAAAATACGAAAAAAAAATACATACATTAAGTATTATTCCACCATATATTTTTTTTAAAATTACAATTAAAAATTTTTAAGATAAATTAAAAAATTAATCATCCTTTCAATTAGTGGACAACAATGGATCATAGGAATGAAAAATAATTGTATAATTTTCAAATGATTTTTAAAGGTTTCGTAATCGATTAAGAGAAGAAAAACAAAATGATCAATTACAATGGAATCACCCATATACATTCAATATTTTGAAACATATGAAATATGAGTTAATAAAATACACGTTTTTTTTTTCTGATCTAAATATCTCTCATTATTGGTATGACAATATAGAAATTATCAATTGTTTATGTCACAAAATTAATTTTAAAAATGAAAAAAAAAAAAAACATGATTTAAAAATAAAACAAAACAAAAAAAAAATATATAAGGAGGTTATTATGAAAATACAATTTTAATAAAACAAAAAAAAAACAAAAAAACGAAACAGATTTTTGGAAACACGACCATTTGGAGCATAGAATATAATTTTTGAAAGAAAAAAAAACCCTGAATTTTAAAAAAATGTGTTTCATTTATTTTTAGCTTAGATTTTTTTCCCGTTTAAATGTTTATTCAAAAAAAAAAAAAAAGTATGTTGTTTCATGTAGCAAGCAACTCACTACTTTAATATCAATATTTAATGACGACAAATATATCCCCCGCAATTTTATACCATAGCATGTATCATTTATTATTTAGTTTACATTTGTTTTTATGGTCAATTACAATGCGTCTGTGTTTTATTATTAGAAAAAAATAAAAAATAAATAAAATAAAATTACTCTGAAGTGAAGGTTTTATTTTTCAAAAAAAAAAAAAAAAAAAAAAAAAAAAAAAAAAAAAAAAAAAAATATCTTATTTTACATTTGACACAATGCTTCAGAACACCAAAAAAAAATACGGATCCAGTTTGCAATCTTTCTGTTATTGTTTTCAGTCTTAAAAATAATTTTATCATAGAAATATTTCGTTTGTTCACAAAAAAAATAAATATTTAAGTAGAAATACTAAGTTTTAAAGTAAATTGGTGTATTTTAATTAATTTTTATTTATTTTAAAAAAAACAAAAAAATTTGAATTAAAATTTAATTAAGTTAATTAAAATTATAATTGAAATGTAATTTAAAATTTTTTTTTAAATAATTAAATAAAAATTTCCTTAAAATAAAAAAATTAAAAACATTCAAAAATGGGTATTTTTAGAGCATAATTTAATTAAAATATAAAATTTTAAAAATCAAATTTATTTATTCTATTAAATTAATTTTTTTTTTTTTTTTTTTTTTTTTCAAAATTATTAGTTGTGAATTGAAATTAATTTCATTACTGATTCATCCATCATTTAAATTAAAAAATATTTCGCGCCAAAAAAAAAAATGAATTTCAAATATAATTTGCACTCTCAACAACTTATTCCATTACCATTTATACATATGTTATGTATGTTGCAAAAAAGAAAAATCAAATCAAAAATCTATAAATACAAAAATTCTAAAGAGAATAATTATAAAAAATACTGCAAAAAAAAAATTAATACGATCTAAAAATGTAATTTTTATAAATTTCTAACATTAAATTTGAAAATTTTTTTTCTTCTTCTTCTTTTTATTTCATAAATGAAATTGATTTAACGTTAATTTTCACCTTGAAATAGAAATTTTTATAAAATTGTAAATCAAATGATTCAATTGAAGGGGGTTGTTTTTTGTTTTTCTTCATTTTTTTTTAACAGAATTTAAAAGTTCAAAAAAAAAAATAATAAAATAAAAGTCTTTTTTTGCTATATTTTTTTTTTTTCATTCAATTATATTTCATTTATAATTCCTATTTATTACATAAACATAATACAGAAGCATCATTTCATAATAATAATAATAATAATAACTATTTTTTAATTATAAATTCTTCAAATACAATATTTAAAAAAAAAAAAGATAAAAATTTTATGTATAGAGTAGATAAAATTCAATTGAACATTTTACGAAGAATTTATGAATAACAAATTTTCGTTTTTTTTTTTTATTAAAAGAATTTAATTTCATTTTAATTTTTTTTTTTCTATGCATTTTTTTATTTGTTTTTTTTTTCTTCTTCAAATACTGTCACTGCATATGTATTTTGTTATTTATTAATTATATTTTATTAAAAATATCAGATATAAATATTCCATGTTTTATGTTTAAAAGAAAATTTAAAAAAAAAATGCAATATTAAAATGCTATTTTGAACAAAAAAAAAAAAGAACAAACTTCTGATGGCACTAAAATAACATGTGCCTCATTTTACGCTATATTATTTGAAAAAAAAAAAAACATAATAAAATAAAAAAAAAATACATAATAAAACATTATTCAATTAAATATAGAAAATTTTCTTATACATATTATAATAATTTTTCTATCTGTAAAAATTACTATTTAACTCTTAAAAATTCTGTTTCATTTAAAATATTATTTCTTGTTATGATTTTAAAAATATAATAATAAAAATAATAATATGATAAATAATAAACTGATGCTATTTAATAGAGAAAAAAAAAATTTATATATATTTTTTTTAAATGTTTTCAAAATTGTCATCTCGTTTAAAATATAAAATATACATCCATTTAGCCAATTATAAGTGCAAAATTAATTACTATATATATTTTTGTTATTTATTTATATGTATTTACGTATAGATATGTATACATATATACATATATATAAATATATTTCTTCAAGATAAAATTGCAAATGAGATCACATCATCTTTTAACTAATTTTAGATAGAATATAATATACATATGTATGTATGTATATATGTATTTTATATCAAAATTGGAAGGAATGTATTTGATTTTTGTTTCATTATTTTTATTTCATTTTGTTCCTTTTATATCACTATTAGTTGATAATATGTATGTAAGGCATTACAATAATTTTTTTTGTTTGTTTGTTTTTTTTTTAATTATAAAACTAAAAGTCAAAGTGTTGATATATTGTGTAATTTTAGATAATGTAAAAAATTCAATTTAGAAATTCTTGAAGAAATGTTTTACAAGAAAAAACGAAAGAAAAGCAAAAAGAAAAAAAAATAAGAACCATGAGTTCATGTTATTTAACCCTAAAAAAATTTATGACCATTGAACTCTTGTTAAAATATTTCACTTTGTACTTTTGTACACAGTACATTTTTTTTTAAATTTTTATATTTTAAAATCAATTTATATATATATAGATTTTTCTTTAAATAATTAATTAATTAATTTTCTTTTAAAATAAATGTACATTAATATAATATTGTCTTAATTTAATTTTGATTTTCCGAATATTAAAAAAAAAATTTATCTTATTGCACTTTGGCAAGATTTTATTATTTTTTTTATTAATAAATTTAATTTTTATATATATATAGAAGATAAGGCACCATTAATATTTTCTATTTATTAAAAAAAATTTTCTACAAAAAAATTCATTTTCCAAAAAAAAAAAAAAAAAGTGAAAATATCAATTTTAATTTATAATTTTCTTTTTTTTTTTTTCAATTCAAATTTATTATCCCTATGCACCATTCGTTATACTCTCTGTGAAGCAAATCAAATTAAGATTCTGACTAAAAAAATCTTAAATGATGTTTAAAAAAAAATTTTCATATGATATTTACCATAGTTTAAAAATTTTTCTTTTAAACTATGAAAAATCTTTAAGATTAACAAAAATCATGTATTTATTGAATATAAAGTTAAAGAAGAATTTAATAGAATAACGAAAAAAAAGTACCATTCTATTTAAAGAATGAGCCAGAAAGCAAAAAATGAAAATAAAAAATAAAATCTAATCAAAAAAAACCAATTCAACTGGCACCCTGCAGGCAATTTTTTTTTTTTTTTTTAAGAATTCAAAACAAAAAATATTTAATAATTAATATCATTTTAATTTCGATAAATAATAATAGAAAATAAAATGTGAAATTTCAAAAAACATAAAAAAAATTCAAAATTATTTTGAACTTATTATAGAGTTTAAGTTGAACAGTGCATGTAGACGTGTAAGTCTCAAAATATAAGTCTTTATGAATACCAGTACAAACAATTTTTTATTCTTTTTTTTTTTTTTTTGGCTTATATATCAAAATATACATATTTGAAAAATTTTCAGTCGAAAAAAATGTTGTCTTTTTTGTTTTGTTTTTCTCCTTTTAACAAAAAAACGTTTATAATTTCCTAATTCTAGTATTTATATTTCAACAATTGACTACTATTGAAAAAAGAAAAAAGTTAGACAAAAAAAATTAAAAAAAGGAAGTTTTACGTACATAAATTTCCTCCACCACATTATAAATTATATCGGATACATTAATTACTTTTTTTTTAAATTAGAATCAATTATTGTAGTTTTCCTTTTTTTTTTTGTTTTTATATAATTAAGTACATATTAATGAGTTTATATTTAAGTACATACACAAAAAAAAAGAGAACAACTTTTTTTTTATCACTAAAATGAAATAACGAATTCCATTTAAATCTAATAATTAATAATATTCCGTTCTTTCTTTTTTTTTTTCTACGTTTTCTTCACAATTTTGCCTTTTTTTTTTTCTTTTTCTTTTTTTTTTTTTGAGGAATGTAATAAACTAGTAAAAGGAATACAATGTTTGTTTATTTGTTTTTTTATACCTTCTTTTTAAAAAATTTAGAATATGATACGATATAAAATGTAAAATATTTTATATGTAAAATGATAACAGCCTAAAAATATAAAATAAATATTGCGTTTATGTACTTACATTGTTAACTAATTGTTTACGTTTTTGATTTCGTTGTTGATTTTTATTTATTTATCTTTTTTTTTTTTTTCTTAAAATAATAATCGTTCAAATTTATTTTTTTTAATTGTTTTAAAAATATTATAACTGAGTAGTTATAACTGATTTACGTATTATCGTTGGTTCCTTACCTTTTGGAGCTGATACAACTTCTGATGATACTAACCACGGTGAAACCATTTCATTAGGTGAATTCATATTATGATTAACAGTATTCTGAAATTATTTAAAATAAGTAATTCAAAGACGCTATTTATAAACTATTTCATTGTAAATATGTTAACTATTTTATTACTCAACAAGCAACAACAAAAAACATTCTTCAAAAAGCAAAAATTAAAAAGAAAACCTAAGTACTCACGTTTTTAACAGTAACTGTTTAAATTTTAAATTTTTTTTTTGTTTCTTACCTTTTTTTCATTTTCTTGTAAAGGAGGAGAAAAAACCGTTATATTATTTCCGATAGTTGTAATGGTTGTTGTTGATGGTGTAGGTGTCGTCGGTATTATCCTTGTTGTGGTTGGTGGAGGAGTCGGTGGTTTATGTTGTTCTGGTTGTGTTATATTAAGGGTGAGTTTATCTCCTCCCTTTTTTTTTTTTTAAATATACATATACAAAAAAGCAAAATAAAATACAATACAAACAAAAATACAACAATAAAATAATTCATGAAACAAAAACAACATGATATAAAAAATAAAATAAAAAATCATTAAAAAAAACAAGTCTAAATTTAGCAGTAAAATATTCAAATCATTCTTATTACATTACTTACCACTGATATGTATGTGGCATTTAATGAATCTGGACCAGAATCTGAATGATTAATTGCTGAAGGCACAAACATTTGATTTGTAAGTTTTGCATTTGATGCACCCATTTCTTCTTCAACACGAGCTATATAAAGTAAAAAAAAAAAAATTTTAAATCAAAATCAAAAATAAAGTTGAAAATTTATTAAATTTTTACCTTTGAGTATGTTACATTTTATTTGACCAGGTGGTAATGGTGTACCACTAATATTCGATAATTTAACTTGATTATTCGGTTTCTCAGTAGATGAAAGTCTTTTTAATGTTTCAGTATTGTGCTCTAAATCTGATGTTTTATTAATAGTTACTCTATTTATTAAAAAAAAAAATAGAATGAATTAGAAAAAAAAGAGAGAGAAAAAAAAAATATAGTTAGAAAATTAGAAATAATTTTTAAATTGTTAACAGAAGAAAATGATATAAAAAAAATTTTTTTAAATTAAATTTTTCTTCTTTTCAATTAATGTTGTTTTTAATGAGATATCTACCTGATACTGTTAGCATCATTAATAGCCTCATTAGCTAGGATAGAGGGAGATGGATCTTTAACAATGGATTTAAGCAGTGAATCTAGCTGATTATCTTTATCCGATAAACCACTTTTTATGCTGTAAAAAGACAAATTTCAATACAAGAAAACAAAATTATATTACATAATACATAATTAATACAATAATACAAATGAACAAATAAATGATAACAATTCTAATTTATTTCAAATTTTTTTTTTAATAAACCTTGATAATTAATTTGAATGAGAATTTCTAAAAATTACTTAACAAGCATAAATAATTATTTACAAAATATCGTTGAAATAAATAAGAATTGCATATGTCAAAGTAAATAATGGAATCAGTTTCTTTTAAATACAAAACAATACGACATGAAAAAACATTAATATATCAGCAATGCAAACATATTACACGTAAACGTAAAATTTTCATGATAAATGCTAAACAATTATTCTTATTAAAGTACCAAGAATAACAAGAACAGGTAAAATTAATTATTACATGTGTTTTTATTTTTTCCTTCTATTACTTGGCTAGCGTACAAGCTAAATAAAAATACATGATAAAAATCATTTTAATATGAATTTATCAATTTTCTTTTTTTGTTACACAATTATTTCTTATTCATGATGCAAAATATTTATACGATAACATTGTACTTTTAATAAATTTTTAAATATCTTTTCATTTATATTTTTAAAGTTAGACAAGATACTTAATAAGGATTAATTTATCAAAAATGAAATTTTTTAAAATATAAAACAAAACAACAAAAAAACAACATAAATTTATAATACAACTAATAACAAGATGTTTGCTGTATGTTATGCTAAATGAATTAACAGTTAATAAAGCGTATATTTAAATAATCAAAAAAAGAATTAAAATGGTAAACAAACAAGCAAAAAAAAAATACCTGAAAGATGAACTAATTGATGCTTTTCCAAATGATCCATGGTGTGATTGAGTTTTTGTGAAAGGAATTTCCTCTACTACCTTACATGAAGTGTAAGTTTCTGGTTCCAATCTTTAAATAATCAAATAAGATTAAGCAAAAAGTTTGAATTTAAGAAAAAAAAAAGTAACACTTACTTAACAGACAATCCACTTTTTCCAAATGAACCAATTTTTGTATAACCACTTTCTTCATTAGATGAATTCGATTTTGTTGAGCAACGACCAAGTGATGCTGTTGAATTTATACCATTTACAATTGGTATTGAATAATCTAAATCAGAACCTAAACCGATATTATTATGAATAACTGTTTGAATTGATGGTGATGGTGTTATTGATTTAATTGATGGTATATCAACTGCTATTGGTGTTGTTGATCTCAAATTATCAGGAACTGTTTCGTTATCTGTATCATTGATGGTAGTATTTATTATAGCATTATTTAATTGTTTATTAGTTAAATTTTCTTGTTCATTTTGTAATTGTTGTTGTTGTTGCTGCTGCTGTTGTTGCTGTTTTTGTCTTTCACGAATCACATGTGATTGCCGTCCAGCATATCGTTGTGATGGTCTTCTTTCAAATTGTACTGTTCGACGAGCTCTACTCTGTTGTGTTGTTTGAAATTCCGTTCTTCCTGAATAACGAAATCTCGAACCCATACGAAAGAAATTTTGTCGTGCTGATGGTCCTTTTACAGGTGCTCTTAATCTAAAAAATGTATGATGTTCAACAGCACATTTCCAAAGATGCTTACATGCTTTTTCATTATATAAACGAAATACGAATGTATGCTCTTGTTCTCTACCATCATCATCATCTTCAACAACTACTAATGTTAATTTTTTCTTTTTAAAATCCAATTTACTTATTTTTGGCCAAAAGAATAAACCAATTTTTTGTTGACCTTCAAATACTAAAATTCCAGTTGGTGTTAAACCTAAATGATATTCACAACCATCCTTTCCCTAAAAATTACTTTAATTAATATTCTAACTATTTAAAAAAAAAAAAACATTTTTTTTCTTATCTTACAAGGACAGTATGCATATCAACACCATACATATCCAACCATTTAGCTTTATTTAAATAACTAGTTTCTGCTTGAGCTGGATTTAAACCACTACAATTTTTATATTCTTCCAATATGGCAATTTCCATTTCTTCCGTTTGATTTGGAACAAAACGAAATTCTGATACTGTTGCTGCTGTATGAATTTTATCATCATAATTTCCTAATTCCGCTTTAATTGATAAACAAACAAAAAATATATTAATTTAACATTATTACTTTAAAAATAATAATAAAATTATGAATTACATTGAAGTGCTAAAGCACAAAGTTCTACAGCTTTATCTTCTGGACAATCTAATCTTCCTTCAAGTAAATCTTGTTTCAATTGTAAAAAGAAAAAATATCTGGTAAGTTCTTCTCTTAATGTATGTGGATCAGAAGAATAGAATTTTACTTTTAAACGAAATGTATACGGTGGTCCAACTGTAAATTTTGAAAAAGAAAAAAAAAATTTATTATAAATAAAATCATGTAATGATAATTTTAAACTTACTTTTAACTTGTTTTTTGATTGCTTTTGTTGGATCTAACCAATGTTTAACATGATTTGCATCAGTAAATTGTAAACCAAAATAATCCTTTTCAACCAAATCTAATGAGTAAAATACCTGCTCATATAACTGACTTCCCATTGCCTTTTTCTATAAAAAAAAAAAATTAAAATAAGAAACGAAAGTTACAACAAATTCTTAAATTGGTAATATATTAAAGCTTAGAAAGAAATATTTTAATAAAGTTTAAAGGTAGATCTACCTATAAGTAAAATAAGAAAATATGTTTATAATTTGAAAAAACAAATAAATAAATAGAAATACCTAAGTAAAAAACAAAATATTACACAAATAAATACAGCGTACCATGTACACCTACAAGTATTTTGCATTTAAACAAGAAAGCTTAAAATCCTCTTAATAATACTTACTACTTAATAAAAATGTCTTTGTTTAAGAAATGCTAGGCTATAATACCTAGCGCATTCCAATGACATTTTTATCTGTCGTATATACTCGTATTATAAAAGACATCTGTCTCCTCAAATATGCACATGAACTTTTTAACACTTCTAATAATTTCACCTTTAGTTATTGTCGTTTGGTCGATTCTGAATTTATAAAATGCGCTAAATGACATACCTATTTACTACTTATATACTTAAAATTTATATTATTAAGAAGAAATCAATAATATTTTTTTTTTTTTTGTTCTTCTAAAGAAGACAAGCTTTTCTTACAATCATCGATCGTTTTTAGAATTCATTGGCTCTCTAGTTCATTATTGCATTTATACATAAATGTATGTATAAATAGGTAAACATGCAATATCAACCTGCAAAAAAAAAACACTCCTTCTACCCAATATACTGTATTACAATCTACATAAGGGTAAAGCATATATAGCTAGTTAAAGACTTATCATGTTTTAGTAAATTATGCATTCTATTTTATTTATAAACAGAAGTGAAAGACAAATAACAGAATTCAAAAATAAAAATAAAGTAAAAGTTGATTATACTTCATAATATATCTCATTAGGTAATAGTTGATTAGCTTGGATGTTTTTTTTTTTTTTTTTTTTTTTCATTTTAATGAAGACAAAAAAAAAGGTCATAAGAAAATACCTATTTCCATTAATTCACGTCCATTCTCATATACTTAACATTTTCAGGAAGAATTTATATATTATAGCTTTCTATTGATAACACAAAAAATTTTAGATACCAGCAGATCAAGTTTTTTTTTTTTTTTGTTTTGTTTTCTAATTCTTTCTCCTTCTTCATGTCCTTATTTCAATCTTTTACATGACGACGACATTATCTTTTTAATGGCAATCGTGCATTAGAGGTATAGACACGACAAAAAAAATTAATAATTTAGAATAGATATATAATAGATAGACGGTAAAGCACCTTTATCTTTAAGTAAGTATATACATATAACTGTATATACATATGTACATAGTTACATGTAAAAAAATACATAGGTACTTACGATTTCTTATAGTTTTATCTTAAATTCACTATTTTAGATAAATTTACAATACATACCGACATCACAATCGATAGATCACCACCATCCAATAGGATAACACGACAATCAATTTTATTTTTATTGATTGCTGTACCGCCTTCATTATTTACATTATTTCGTACTTTACGTCGACTTAAAAATCGCAACATTTTACATTGATATGTGTTTCTTTACTTTTTTTTTTAAATAATAAAATTTTTAACTTTAAAATATAAATTTTATAATTTAAAATCCATGAATTAATTACATGAAAGAGAATACGAAAAATTTTAACATTTTTCTTCACTGTAAGGTAAGGGTAAGACAATCTCTGGAACACTTTTAGAAAACCACACACACACACACAACAAAAGGCACTAATTAAATTAGATATTTCTTTTTTGCAAACATAATAAATAACTAATATATTTGCACCTTAATTAATTTATAACTTTTAGATTGTAATTTACACAAAATTATAACAAAATTAATTAGAAATGAGAAAAAAAGTGTAAATAAACCTAACTCAGCCAAATTTTCGATTCGACATTAATGGATAATGGCGTTTAATAATCAATGTTGCCAGTTTTAAAAACTTATGACACATATTATTTTTTATAAATTAAATCTACTATATTTTCCAGTTATGGACAAGCTTTTTTTTACACCAAAATAATAAAACTAATTACACGATTATTTTATCTGTTCGATTATTCATTACCATTGAAAACCTGAATAATAAAAATCATGGAAACTTAAATATGTTGGAAAACCTAATTAATAAAACTAATTAATTTCTACAAAAAACTTTTACTTGGCTACACTGATTATAGAAATATAAAACAAAATTACCAGGTTCGAAATATTTATTAGGGTATTCAAAAATTTCAAAATAAATTGCACTTTTGCATTTTTTTTTTTTTGTGGTTTTCGTAATAACTTTCATCTAATTTCAAAGAAAAACAATGTACCTCGTAATTGAATTAATTACAAAATATCTCATAGCATTGAAAAACATTTTCCAACTATTGAGCAGAAAAAAAACTACCTATGAATTTTAAAATATTTCAGTTCAGCAATTTAAATTTTCATCAAACTTTATTCTCTAATTTCTATTACAGAATCAGCTTAAAATTACATCATAAAATATTATTCAAATAATAATAATTAATAATAATAATAATAATAATAACTAACAAATAGTTCAGTACATAATAATTTCCCTCTGTTCTCTATTTTTTTTATTTTTTATTTTTTTAAATAAAATTTATTCATTAAAATTATTGCAATATTATTAATGCTACTATTGAACCTATGAATAAGTGAAATGTAATAATAATTAGATAAAGTAAAAATTTAAAATATTATTTTATGTTCATTCTCATTCATTTTCCTTGGCATCTTGGCGTTATTATAGTTTCTTTTTATTTATTTTAATTTGTATTTTTTAAATAAACATTTATGTAAATCGAATGCACTTCATTATTTTAAATGAAATAATTATGAAAATGTGTATTATTCCTTATTTGTTTTTTTTTTTTAAATTTAATTTTTTGTATTCAAGTTTGTTCATCTGTAATTTCAAGAAATTGAGTGCAAACATCTCTACTACATTCTCCTTTATTGTTGAATGCAAATTTATAATAATGTCCATCAGCGCATATCACTTTTTGAAAGAAAATTCAAACTTAAAATTCTTTAAAAAAAATAATAATAAATCAAAACTATTTACCAATAACAGAATTTGCATCATTTCCAAATGCACAAATACATGGTGGACCCTGTGGTATCGAAAATTTACAAAAGCTCCATTGACTTGAAAAATATTTTGGAATTATTGGTAATGATGATTCCTTTGGTTTTGGTTCTTCCAAATTAAATACATGTATTGTTCCATGATCAGATGATACAACTAACATTGTTGATGAATGATTAAAATTAATACAATAAATTGTTGCCTACAATAAAAAAAAAAAAAAGTGTATTTTAAAGAAAATTAAAACAATTTGAAAAAATTTTACTAACTTGATTACTTCCCCTCCGTAATTCAGCTACTTTTTTTCCACTTTCTGTATCAAATACCCTAATTAATGTTCCTTTTTCACTTGCAGTCGCTAAACGAGTTCCTTGTAAATTTAATGTGATACAATTAACTGTCGCTTCATGTGCCACAATTTCAAGAGGAGC
Organism: Bombylius discolor; assembly: GCA_939192795.1. Taxonomy (NCBI): domain Eukaryota; kingdom Metazoa; phylum Arthropoda; class Insecta; order Diptera; family Bombyliidae; genus Bombylius; species Bombylius discolor. Next base: position 9,874,909 of record OW584241.1, on the reverse strand, counting down.
TCTTTCGGTATTTGCCAAATCGACAATCTAAAAAAAAAATGTCATGTACATATGTATATTATTTCAAAGTAATAATATCACTTAAAAAAAATATATTATGTTTACTTGAACATGTCCAGTTCGTCGTCCTGGAAAGGCAAGAAGAGATTTATTGCTATGCGGACATAAAACACACAATCCCGATGGATTTGAACTTGTCTCAAATACATGTAATTGTTTTGGTTGTTGTGTAAAAGTATATACTTTTATAATACCTTCAAGTACAACAACTATACGATCCCGTCGTAATTTTACCGCTTTAACTGGTTGATTGAAATCCAATGAAATTGCTGGTGCCTTTTTTAAATCATCCCAAACGATAACTTTATTTGGCGGATATAATGGACGAATTCCTCCACCGACAAGAGCTAAATAATTGCAACGAAATAACATTTCAACATGTCCTAAACCGCCTTCAGGAAAATATTGTCGTTCTTTCTCTTTTAGCGGATCACAATTATAGACACGAAATCCAGTATCCGTGGCACAAGCAAAACATCCTTGAAATTTTAATAAAAAAATTTGTTTTTAATTCTTATTATACATACATGATAAGATAACGGGAATATGTACACATTTTTCTATTCTTAAAGTATTTAATTGATTATTTTACCTTGATCTTGATTGAAACCTGCATAAAGTAATCCATTTCCGTAAGGATTTAAATCAACAATATTCATTTTATTGAATACTTCATAACAAAAATAAACTTTAAAACCAAAAATTTAATTAATTTTGTAAAAATGATACTTTTGACAGAAACTGACATTCAGTTTTGACGGCTGTCAAACTGAAATTTATCAAATCAAATCATAGATAACCGCAAAATCAAAGTTTCGAATAAAATAATATTTAACTTCAAAATTGAATTTTCTTACTATTTCCATATTTTTCTTGGAACTTGAACACAAATAAAAATATTTATGGTTTAAATCACGTTTATTAATAAATATCTGCAATTACAATGTCACAGTGCTTCCGTGAGGCTTATAAACTTACAAATAGAAATATAATTCAATGGTTTCCTGGCCATATGGGCAAAGGATTACGACAGATGCAACAAAAATTAAAACAAGTTGATTGTATCATTGAAGTTCATGATGCACGAATTCCATTCTCAGGTAGAAATCCAGAATTTAAACATACTGTAAGTGGTATAAAACCACATATATTAGTTTTAAATAAAAAAGATTTAGCAGATAGAAAATCATTTCGAAGCATTAGTGAACGTATTAAAAATGAAGAAGGTATTGATAATGTAGTATACACCAATTGTAAGAAACAAGAATGTAGTGGTATTAAAAAACTTATGCCAATAGCAAAAGATCTTATAATAAATTCAAATAGATTCAACAGAAGCGAAGTTCAAGATTTTTGTATAATGGTAATAGGAGTACCAAATGTTGGTAAATCATCTATATTGAATGTAATGCGTAACAGACATTTAAAAATGAAAAAAGCTTCAGCTGTAGGAGCAATAGCAGGAATAACAAAAAGTGTTCTTAATAAAATTAAGATTTGTGAAGATCCTTTAATTTATATGATAGATACACCAGGAATATTAGCACCACGTATTAAAGATGATGAAATGGGAATGAAATTGGCATTGTGTGGTTGTTTGAAAGACAGTTTAGTTGGTGAAGAAAATATTGCTGATTATTTATTGTATTGGTTGAATAAAAATGAAAATTTCGCATATGTAGAGTTGATGGGAGTTGAAAAGCCAACAGATGAAATAATTGAAGTACTTGTAGCTGGAGCAAAAAAATTGAATAAAACATTAAAAGTGAAACAATCTGATGGGACAATGGTTATTATACCAGATGTGCTAACTGCAGCACAACATATGATAAAATTATTTAGGAATGGTTATTTCGGAACAATGAATTTGGATAAAGATAATTTTAGATAATTATTGTGTTTGTATTTTAAAATTATTTAAAAATAAAAAAATTTTTTTTTTTAAATTAAAGAATGTATTACGAAAAAAGTAAAATTCTATTTAGCTAATTTTATTTTTCGTGTTTTTTCTAGTAGTGGACGTGCTCTTTCAATTACTTTCTTATTTAGTGGACATCTTTCTTCATAAAAAGCAATTACTGTATCTGGATCATTTTGATTAACTTCCGAAGCAGGAATTAAATCAAGTTCCTCACAATCATGCCATTTTATTAAATACATTATGTCACCAGTAGAATTTGTAGCCCCTACAATTTTCTCGATTAGTAAATTACGTTCATATCCTCTTGGTTTAACAATCTCCTCAATTTTACCCTTTTGTTTACGTTTTCGTTTTTTTTCCTGATATTGCTTGGTACGTTCTGCCTCAAATGCCGCTATTAGATTTGGACAACTTAGATTTTCTTCCGGTTCCCAAGAATTATCTTGGCTAAAAATAAAGAAGTTTGAAGAAAATTTAGTTGCAAACAAAAAAAAATCAAAACAAATTGGATGCGCCACTTAGTGTACTTACTCTGAATAACCCTTCCACTTTAAAAGGTATTCAATCTTTCCTTCAATAGTTATTCGCTTGTTAAGGACTTTTTCAACGGAATAACCACCTCCTCGTCTGGGACTCATTTTGATTTTTTAATTAGAAGTAATTTTTAAATTATTTCAAAATAATCAAAAATATACGATTAATAAACAATTACAAGCCAAGACGAAAATTTTTTTAAAGCAAACTTGCTTTGTCGTTTTTAATTTTGGTTAAAGCATTGCCAGTTTCTTTAAGAAAAAATTTTTAAAAATCAGTAAAACACTTTTGTCAACAAATCTTAAAATACTGAAAACCATTAGAAATTAAATTAAAATATTTAGAGCTGTTAGCAGATTTGGTAATTTTTAAAAACATCGTTCTTAAAAATACTAAAAAATTTTAATTTATATATATTTATTTGTATTTATATATAATTTTAGACAAAATGGCAATGCTTGAAAAAATAAGATGTTATTTTCGCCTAGTCAATTTTTTGTTTTAGCAATTCGCTTATTTACTACTTTAAAGCAGAGCTGTCGTTTGACTCCGATCGGACAGAGTATTAGTTTGACGAGAATGTTTTGTTTAATTTTTCATAAGAAAATAGGTTGTTGTTATTGTTGTTGGATAAGGTACTCTCGTCGAACTTGTTGCTCCGTAAATTTGATGTTGTCAACGTATGTACTCCTTTTTTTCTGTGGCGTTCTTCCTTTTTTATAGCTTATTCTAGTGTACTACTACTATTCCAAAATCCCAAACGACAGCCCTGCTTTAAAGAATTCTAAATTCTAATTCTAAGTTCTGTGCTGCTCCGTTATTGTGTGTGTTGTGTTCAAACTTCAATTGTGTTATTAAAAATGGAAGTGGAAGATACAGGAATATGTCGTACTTGTTTAAATCGCGGAGAATATACTATTTTTTCACCGATTCCATCATATTTGCATGCTAGTCAAAATGAATTTTTAAATTTTAAATTCAAAAATATAAGCACATTGCTAGAAGAAACAACTGGTCTTACAGTAAGTTTTATATTTGAATTTTTCATTATTTTAGATATTTCCTATTTTTCTATGTAATAACTTCTTAACAACTAGTTCTAGTGTTTTCCAAATTATGTATTTATTTCATATTATTATCAAGTATCTTCATCTACCTTCCCTTTATTTATGAACATTATTTAATTGTATAATTTACATTTCAGGTTACACAAAATGATGGTTTTCCAGATAAAATGTGTGCTATATGTATATCATATTTAACACATGCAGTAACTTATCGACAAACTTCAATCGAATCTGCATTAAATTACAAAGCTGGAAATTTAATACGTTTTGAAAATTCAAAAATTTCAACATCTACAGGTGTATGTGTTACAGAAGATGATTTAGATTTTAATAAAACACGTAAGACTGATACAATAAATTATATAAATAATATTTTAAATAATCCAACAAAATTCAATGAATATAAACGAAAATATTTAACAACAACAAATCTTCAACAAGAACAAAATAATGGCGCAGCTGATAGTAATTTAGATTTTATGCTTCTAAATTTACTCTTTGATAAAGATCAATCAAATGTAACAACAAGAAATGGTAGCACAAGAAAACCAACATCATCATCTAAACAATGGTTTAATAATAATCATCAAAATAATAATAAAGATTCATCAACAATGAATTGGTATTTTGGTGAAGATTTTAATGATGATTTTCAAAATAATTCATCAAGTTGTGAGGATGATATGTATCAAGAACATTCTAGAAATAAACAAATGAAATCAAAACCAACAACACCAGCACAAGCAACATCAACAACAAAATCAAGAGAAACAAATTCCAATAATAATAACAGTAATATTTTTAATTATAAAGAAAAATGTTTCGAAGAAGATGATATTATGGATTTACAAATATTAAAAGATGCAAATATTATTATAAATATACCAGAAGATTGTAAAGAACGTAAATGTCGTGCATGTTATCGTCGTTTTATGTCTGATACATCATATAATGAACATATGAGTGATTGTTTAGAATTAAAATTTTTATGTTTAATCGAAGAAAGTAATCGTTTATTACGAATAAGACATAGTAGAACTATATCACCACATGAATTTATAAGACGTATGATATTTAGTTTAAAAAAAGCATATCAATGGTTAATAAATGTTGATGATTCATTTACATTTATTGAAAAGAACAATAATAATGTAGGATACAGTATTAATAGTAATAATGATATTAATAATGAAATACAAAATAATAAAGATGATTCTAAATTGAATATGTTTAATAAATTAAATAATGATCTCGAAAAAATATCAATTAAATCAGAAAAAGTAAATAAATTTCAAAATTTTAATATTAAAAAAAATGAAAAAATGATAATCAATGATGATAATTCACTTTTACAATTACTTCGTAAAAAAGTTGATAATGATAAAAAAAAAACTTTTAGTACATCATCATTATTATTATCATCATCTTCATCATTAAGTAATGATCAAAATTTACAATTAAAATTTAATGAAAATAATAATACATTTTTTGAAGAAAATGATTGTTATAAATTACTGCCAAATAATTATTGTGATAATATTAGAACAACATTATTAACAACAAATCAAACGACATCATTAACCACAACAATGACGACTACTACAACAAATAAAACATCAACCATTAATAATGATTTTCATCATAATAATTTTGCAAATATTTTAACAAATAATAATAATAATAATACATCATCATCATCATCATGTATAAAAATGAATTTTTCAGCACATTGTAATGCATGTGATACAATTTTTAATTCGATTGATTCACTTGAACGTCATAATTTAAAATATCATAATAATAGTATGAATTTAAATATAAATTCAAATTTGAATACAATTAAATCTGATGATAATAATGATCATCAAAATAATATAATTAACTTATTTGAAGATAATACTTCAAATGATATTGAAGGTACTGTTGATTTAATGAACATTTTAAGTTTAGAAAAATTTAAGTAAACACAAAAAAAAAAAAAAAACAAGTAATTTGATCGATGCACAATTAAAAATCAGTATCAAATTATTATTAATTTAAAATATTTATCAAATATGTATTTATTTGTACATACTATCCTTATATTGTACCACTATAACTAATACTAACAACAACAACAACAACAAAAATAGCTGCTCTATTACTAAGAAGAGCAATCCTAAAGTTAAAGAAAAGTATTACGAATTTTCATTCCAATTTAAAGTTAAATTTATCAAAATCCATCAATAAAGGCTGGACTGAATGAATTTAAATTCAATTCAATAAATTATGAATGTGAAAATTACTACCTTTCCAGTTTTAAATGTTGAAAAAAAATTGTCTTTAACACAAGAATGGAGAGAAATTTTTGTTTTAAGATTCTTTTTAAATTGTTAGCCACTCCATAAAGATTGATTCATACACATCCGTTTCGGAACGCCCAATTATGTTCAAGAATTCCTTACATATTTGTATAAAATTTGAATGTATCTACATATTCACATACATCCGGCCCGGTTCCGGTCACAAATTATATGTATACAAAATTATGAACAAAAGGAAATCGGATCGGACGTGTGTGTGGATCGACCTTAATGCTGGTATTTTTTTTCTGCTTCAATTTTATAAATTTTAACTATTATGTATGTTTTTAATTTAAATAAAATGTTAATTGTGTGAAAAATTATCTATAAAACGCACGTTGTTTTGTTTTTTAACTCATTTCCACATCGTTTTTTTTAAAGCCGTATCCCCAGTAGGCCTTTTTATTTTTTTCCACATTAGCTATGTAACATAATTTATAGATGATGTTGAGCATTGCTCATCATCTACTGTACAACTGAGAGCTCATTCAGCGTCCAGGAAGTGGAGGTATATTCCACCCTCGAACAAGTAGGTTGAGGAGTAGGAGATTTTAGAATCTCATTCTCCTCGACCGTTTGTTGAAGAGGTGGCAGCACTCCACCAACATCCATCTGGATTGATGTATGGATCATGACTGTCGTGATATTTTTCAACCTCATCTTCAATATTTATATCACTTAATACAAAGTCATAATATTCTTGATCGTCAAATTCCAGATTTCGGAAATCGTAATCTGAATCATCACTTTCAAGTATATTTTCAACATGATGTAAGTTATCAATCATTTTGTTCATAAGTGGAGAAAAATAAAAAGGAAAGTCTAAAGCTAGAATGGCACAAATAAAACAAATATTTTCATCTTCTTTTTTTTTAATTCGAAAAAAAAGTACAAATACAAATAACTAATTACTACTTATATGGTACTTAATAAATAATATGTGTTTGACCACCAGTTGATCCTGCTGATGATGATGTTATTGCTTCTTCAAGATTTGTATCAAGTTTTCTATATCCAGCTAAATGTTTTCTACGTGTTTTACCATGTTTTGATTGTGAACGACGTCCTTCAATTACTAATGCTAATATTTTTGATTTATTATGATATATAACATATGCTATCATACAAATGAACATTGCTATTAAAAAATATACAAAAAAATTTGATCCAGATTCTTCATAGAATGGATCTGTTGAAATAACATTTTCACTATCTGAAATTTTTTTTCTTTCATAAAATGATGATGAAACTGATAATTGATCATCATTAATTATTTTTTGATTATTATTTCGTTGTTCAATTTCTGAATTTTTATTATTTAGATTTGTTTTAAATATATCATTTGTTGTAATTTCATCTTCTTCATCTTCACTGTATATATTTAAATCTTTATTTTTTAAAGAATCTTCTACTTGTTCATCACCTAAGTCATTTAAATCTGGTCCTTGTGGCTGTTGATCATCTTGTGGTTGTTGCGGCTGTTGTGGTTGTTGTGGATGTTGTGGATGTTGTGGTTGGTGCGATTGCTGTGGTTGTTCTGATTGTTGTGGTTGCTCTTGATGATTTTCTGTTTGTTGTGGTTGCTCTTGATGATTTTCTGTTTGTTGTGGTTGCTCTTGATGATTTTCTGATTGCTGTTGACTTTTTTGAATTTGTGGTGAATTTACATTTTTTGGAGCTTGTTCTTTTTGATTCTGTTGTTCCTGCTGTATTTCCTGTTTTATCTCTTCTACCACTACACTTTTAACACCATTATTTTGTGATTTATTTTCAATTTTATTAAATTCATATTGATTCTTTATAAGATTATTGACATCTTTATTAACTGTTACAATTGAATTTGTCACTACTTCATATGTTCCAGTTTTAGCTAGACTTGGTGTTGAATTAGATACATCTTTATTTTTTACTGAATTTATATTTACGTTATCTGGTTTGATCTTTTGTGAAGTTTCTTCGAAATGTTTTATAATTTTTGGAGTAATACCATCAGAGCTAATTGTACTTTCAATTGCTTTTTGACTTGTATTTGCAAGTGTTAATTTTTCAAACATTCTTGCTACAAGACCACAAATTGGTTTTATTGCCAACTGATTTTTAGGATTTTTATTCCAATCTATCTCGATACAAAATAAATTACAAGATTTATTTACAAGTTCAAAAATTTCATTTTGTGTATGTTTTGATTTATATTTTGTCTCTGGGATAAATTTTGAAAATTCCTTACAGAATTCAATAGTATTAATTGTAGAAGATATTTGTTCATATTCTTTGAGAAATTTCTGTTGATCGACTGAACTTGTTAATAAATTGCTTTCATTAAATTGTCTAACTAATTCAAAATATGATGGACATAATAAATCATCACTTTTTTCACAGCAATTTCGATTATAACAACTCTCTAAAAATGGTAATACTTTCTCATTGAGTAGATTATCACGATATAATGTGAAATTATTTTTAATATCCTTAAAATTTGTTGTTTGTAATGGAATTGGATTACCATTCACAAAATATGATGAAATTGTAAAAAATCCTATTGTTAAAATGCACCACGACATTTTGATTTTTTTAAACCAGTTTATGTTCTGGAAAAATAGAAAAATTTTATAAATTTATGTTTATTAATAATTATATTGAATAAATAATATTTACAAATTTCAAAACAAATGAATTAAATAATTAAAAATGAGCACCTAGCTAGCTATGTATGTAATATGTATATAAAATAAAATACTTAAGGATTTTGTTTTAGTACGTAATACGTATACACGGAATATTTGTAACACAATTGAATTGAAATAATATAAATTTATATTCAATTCGAATTCAATTAATGCATTGTATACGTGTGAAACTCAAATTCAGTTGATACAACTTCACAACGAGTTTAGAGAAATTGTTTTTGAAACCTGTTACCTGATACCGTTTTAAAACTGAAAAATTTTACGACACGAAAATTTTCTCTAATTTCCAAGAAATCCCTTTAAATGCATTTTCGTGTTCGTGTGACCTAAATACTGCACTGATGACTGAACTAAGAACTTTGATCTTTCTATTTCTTCACTCATCAAAATGCGATTTTTCACATAGTTGTACAATTTGAAGAACTATAAAAAATATTTTATTTTGCAAGTTGTAATTTTGATTCTTTTATTTAACACGTTAACATTCGTGTATACCATCGGTGGCTTGCTTCTATGTGTACCCAAAGCCTCCATATTTTCTCAAGTTCATCTTTTAAATTTTTTTTCTAAACAAGAAAAGTTCGTTGAACGATTAAAATCTTTAAAAATAAAAACTAGGAAAACATTATTTATTTATTTAGTATTTTTTTTTTGTTATTTTATTATTATTAATCATAGTGTATTTTATTGTAAAATAATATCACAAACAAGATATTTTAACAAAGCATTTTTCAAATACGAAAAAAAAAAACAAATTTTAAATTTTTTAGACATAAAAATTTTAAATACACATCCCTACTTAATCCTAAGAGAGAAAAACTAATTCTAAACAATTAATTTAATTACTTTTTGTTACTTTATAGCTACATACATATATTATATTTCCCCTTTTTTTGTTTTTTATTAAAATTTTTAATTTTTTCTAATTGGTAATGGATGCGCTTCAGTATTGAATACATATTTTTCTAAATCAATTTCATTAATATCATCACTAAATAATAAATATAAATATTTTAATGTTTCACCAAGCCAAAAACTTTCCATCATATCACGTGGTCTTGTATTTAATATATTACGTACATTACCAATTGATGTATAACCACCATTTTGAACTTTGGTATATTTTTCAAATGCTTGAAATATATTCCATCCCCATTCTTGATATGTTTTATTATTTGTTATTACATAAAAATAATATAAACTTTCAACAAATTCAGGGCGTAATAAATTGTGCGCATCATTTGCTTTAACTTGTATATCATCTTGAAACTCGTCATTATTATTATTATTATTATTATTATTCGAATTTTCAATATTTTCATCGTATTGTAGAAAATATGTTATTTCTGGTGCTAAACCAGTTGGTTGTTTTATATATGTTTTATAACATGTTTCTAATAATTCATTAGCTAAATTTAAATGAGATTCTGGCATTTTACCATATTTATAGCCGAGTATTAATGTACCAGGTAAATAACATACTAAATGATCCATTTTAGGTTTAAAATCTCTACCATTTATTAATTCACCAATGTATGTTAAATGTTCTTTTGGTGTTTTTCTAACTAAGTTTGATATAACACCATCAATAGCTGATTTATAATCTTGAATTAAACTGTTTTAAAAAAAAATATTAAAAAAATCATCAGTAAATCAAGAAATAAAAAGAAAGTAAATATTAAGATTTTTATTCTTACATATCATCATCTTTTCGTCCAGTTTGAATCCATTGCTTTAATAAATATTCATAATAAGAATCACCTCTTGCACCTAATGAGATTGTAGCAAAATTTCGAAATGTACCTGTATTTGCATTTATAAAAATTGGCACCAAACCCTCTGTTTTTTCTAATTCATGAACTTTTTCATTAACACGTTCTACAGCCTATATTTACAGTTATTTAAAAAAAGAAAATATAACTCATTGAAAAAAAAGAAAAAAAAAACTTTGAATAACAGAATAAATTATTTACCTCTTCAAAATTAGAAATTCCCGTAATTCGAGATAAATCTCGAAATTCTAATTGAAGTGTTGTTACTTCACTAGTTGAACTATCTGGTGACCATTTTGGCGAGTGTGCACGCATTGATGCTAAATTCACATCAGAATATGGAATTCCTGATGGTGAATTGAATGATGGCAGTAAACGATTACCTAAATCGAGCTTAACAAAAAAAAATAATAATAAAAATGTTAAATTAGCAAACAAATTTAAAAAAACTGCTGAGTAAATTAAAATTTTTATACTTACAGATTTTTTTAAAAACATTTTATCACCACTTAAATGGTATGCACTTAAAAGTCCACCTAATACACGAATAGTTACTTCAAATAGATTTACATCACGATTTATATCAAAATGAAGATAATTATCAATCCAATTTTTGGCTTCATCAAATTCTATAATTGAAAAAAAAAAAAAATCAAAATAAAATAATATACATACATCTATGTTAAATTTTATGTAACTTGAACAACTTTTACCTTCAATTAAATTCATTATATAAATTGTATCTAAAGAATCTACAATTGTTAAGCCAAGACCAAACCAATCATGTGCACTCATTGATATTGGTTTTAAATTATCATGACCCCAAGCAAATTCTTTATAACCTTTCCATGAATGTTTAAATGCATTTACTACAGCTAATTGTCTTGAATTTTTAGGTCCATCAAATTGTTTAGGTGTACTTTCATCAATATCTGATTCAAAATTATTAATCACTTTTAATTGTTCATTATTTTGTAATTGTCGTTTATCAGGATTTTTATTTTTATTATCATTATTTAAATCTATATCAGATTCAATTTGATTTAATGATTGATGAATTTGATGATTATTCGAATTTTCAATAACACCGGCAGCAGCATTATTATCAGTTGATAAATGCATTTGAATGCTATTATGTGATTTTGGTAATTTTTCTGAATCATGATGGGAATTTTGATGTTGCTAAAATAATAAAAAATAAATTAATATACAATAAATACAGACTATATAAAAATGTATGTAGATTTACATCATCTTTAAGTGCAAAAATTTGAATATGTTGTGTAAAATCTTTTAAATTTTCATCATTATTCACAACCTTATCTTCAGCCGATGGTATTAATATTATTAATGTAATACATATAAAAATTATTGCTAATATTATGAGATTCCTTTGACAGCGAGATAATTGATTCCAATACTATAAAAAACAAAAAGAAACATAGATTTAATTGGAAATTAACAATTAGAAAAGAACACGTATATTCTTATTATACGTTCATATAAGTAAAATCAAAATAATATAAATAAAAATGTGACAAGACAAAAAATCAATGATCTGAAACAATTTTTAATTTATACATACCCGTCGAAATCGTTTCCTTTGTACGGTATTCCTGTCTGCTGACGGTAAAATTAAAGAAATATGATCTTTATTTTCCATTATTACTAAAAATGATGATTCTTCATATTAAATAATTTTTTGGTTTGGTTTTTAATTTCGTTCTGAACATTAATTGTGTGTTCTATATGTTCTGTTGTTAGAGGAATACGGGGCACTGCCACTGTTCTGTAATAGAAAATTTAATAAATTGATTGAATAGAAAAAAAATGTGTGAAACAACAAATGTTACATTGAAATCAATTTTCATGAAAATTGAATTTAATGAAAATTACATTTATTGATAAATTATTTTTTAAATTAAATAACATATTTAATAACCTTACACTAATAATTAATTAATTTAAAAGAAATTTTAACAACACGAAATGCCACTGAACTGAACGAATTAAAGAATAATGAACATTTCGTTCTTTTTGGTTTTTTTTAACGGTGTTTTAACCCTTAACTTCAACAAAACATATGTAATTTAATATTTTCATTAAAGATTTACTTTATTTAAATACTTAAATCAATTTTTTGTTAAATTTCTTTAAAATATTATTTTTAAAATATAGAATTTTTCTTTTTTAAAAAAATAAATTGAAGAATTTTCAACTGCTGAATTTAAATTCAGCAAAAGTTAAAATATAATAAAAGGGGTTAAGTTCCATTTTTATTTTTAGTAGAAAGTTGTTGTTGTATTTCTTGATTGTCAAAAAATTGTTGTGTGTAATTTTTCAATTAATTGCATTTTTTATTAATTTTTTTAAAAATATATTTCAAATATTATATTGTTTCGTAACTATGTGACGTTTTAGTTTAAAAAGTGAAAATTGTTTATTTAAATTTTCAAAAAATTTCTAATACACAAAGTATCCGCCTCCTCTAGGATTGTTGTTGGAATGCTAATTACTGACTTTTTTTTTATCAAAATGAATAAATAAAAATAAAATTGAGTTTTTCTATAAGTAGCTATTCCTATACAAACTTTTTATATTGTTTTGGGTTTAGTGTTTAAATTATATATAAAAAAATGACTGAAAATATTAGCAATAATTTGCTAACGAGGACAGGAAGTGAAGATGATTCTGGTGGAAGTAATTCACCATCACTTTCATCATTAAATAAATTTCGTGATTCTTTTCGTAGATGGGATAGTGATTCTTCAAATTCAAATGTGACCACTACTAGTACATCACGAAAAGTTAAAAAATCTGGTAAGTTTATTTATTATTATTATTATTATATTTTTTTTTTTGAAAATGTCTCTTGGCTTAATTTTTATAACAAATCATTCATCAAACAATAGGACCATACACAATATAGAAATAAAAGTTAACAGCTGCTTAAAATTTACAATCCTCTGATTTTCTGAATTGAAAACAAACAATCCTACAAGAGTTCATGTCCTAAAAAAATCCATTCCTCTGATAGAAAAGTTAAATTTACATGCTTATCAAAACTAATTAACAAAAGCATTATCATCTCATCATCAACCGTTCATCGAAATTTGTTTATAAAAACTTTTAAATCCTTTTAGGTGGATATATTTAAGCTTTTATTTTATTTGTAGTTGTACCACCACCACGCCACATATTTACGGAGCTTTAAAAAAAAAATCGATATCCGTATGACTGGTTGGAAAATGAAAATCAGTCCTTTTTTTCTTCTTCAGACCGAGTTATTGTGCGAGTGTCAAATATCCACTAACTAAGAAATTTCTTTTTTTTTTTAAAATAAAATAAATTGTGATTTTTATCCTAGAAAAAAATACTATTATTATTTTAGTTTTATATAACTTAGGAAAAAAATATTTTATTACAAAAAAAAAATTCAATATCTGAAACTTTCTATTTGAATAATATTGCAATAAATTAAATTGTATATTATCGGCTATCGATTTTTCGTAAAATTTCAAGTAGATTTATTTTTTTTTTTTTTTTGCAATAATTAAAACGTAAATAAATGAAAAAATCAATGAAAATGATTTCGAAAAAAGGTACCTTTTAGTAAAATATTTTTTGAGAATTTAAAAAAAAACAACCAAATATTATTATTTTCTTTTTTTTTTTTTTCGTTTCGTAAATTTTACAAAATAGAATTTTAATCATACAGAAAATTATAAGAAAAATAGTAAAATAGAATAAAATGCATGGTTTTGAAGGAAATACAACTAAAATTGCTGATACTTTAAATTCAAATAATAATAAAAAATTTTGTAAAACAACAAAAGTAATTAAAATGCAATCGACATCATCAAATAATAATTCAACAACAATTGCATTGCCAAAAGCACAACATATAAATAATCCAGCAGAAGATATAAGCGGTGGTGTTCAAGATACAATATATTTATGTAATTTTCGTGTATCCGTTGATGGTGAATGGTTATGCTTAAAAGAACTTCAAGATCTTGACATCCAAGATGGTTCATCTGGAAAGAATATAAAATCTGGTACAGAAGAATGTAATTCTTCATCAAATCCTGGACAAATAGCTAATTTTGGTATTGAGTCAAATAATCGTTTTGATGGTGATGGCTTTAAACGTGATTGGGTTAATTATTATTGTAGGTGGCTTTTTATTATCTTTATTAATTTTTTTTTTTTTTTTTTAAATAATATTTTTACGTTTTAATAATTTTTTTGCATTTTTTTAAATTACTTTAAAAAAAAAGAAAAACAGAGTGTAAAAATTATCACAAGAAGTGTAATTTTTTTTTTGCATTCAAATTTTTTGCAATTATTTTTGGTTTACTTATATTTTTTTTTTGTTTCTATGAATTTATTTTAATGCAACGCAAATATTTGAGAAAATTTAATGCTATTAGCACAGGCACTCAGTACGCAAAAAAAAGCATATTTATTTTTTTTTTTACTCCAGCACTCTTATTCAGTTAATTTAATTTTTGAAAAGTTCTCGTCCAAGACACTAGACAATATCCTGTAAGTTTACAGTTAAAAGTTTTTCCTTCGAAATGTTGAGAGTTATTTCTTATTGCCTCATTAGTTATGACAAAAACTTACATTAAAACGAATTTAAAATAAAAACCATATTTTTTCAATGCAATCAAAAAACTTATTTTGTTTTTCAAGATAAAAGTAAGAAATCTTGAAATATTATTTTAGTTAGCAGTTCAATAAGGCTAACAAGTGAATTAGGATTCGTTTATATGATTACTTCTTGAAATATTTTACATCTTTAAAAGTATCAAGTAAGATGCAATTTATCAGATAGTTCCACTTTTTAAGAAAAATAAAAATATAACTTATATATTTTTTAAATCCCATTTATTAAAATACATTCATGCAAATAAATATTTAAAAAAAAAATCAAAATTATTGATCTAATTTACTTTCCATAGTTTCCCAACTTGTTGATGTACATAATTTACCACAATTTGAATGTGGTACTTTATTAAATGCCGGAGAATTTGGCCATGATGAAGATGTAACCTAGAAAATAAGAATTTTATTTATTTTTCGATATAAATAAAATGGAATATTTAATTTTCATACTCTATGAATATCTGAATTTTGAGATATTGATAATTCTCCACCTTTTCCTTTTCTTGGTGAACTACTTTCTGCTTTATTTAATTTTTTATAATCTTCTTTTTTCGATTTTGAACCTTTATTTTTCTTTGAAATACTAAATTTTTTCGTATTAGGTCTTTCATTAATTGTAACTACCTTACTGAATGGTAGTTTTCTTTTAGTTGGCTTAGTTTCTGGAAATGAGAGTTTATTGGGCTCGTTTTTATTTAAATTATCTTCTTGATCAATTTTTGATTCTTTTGATTTTGTCTCATTTGGCTTCGTTGTTTCTGTTTGTTTTCCTCTTCTACATGGGAAACATTTTGTAGTTCTTGATTCTGGTGAAGATTCTCTTGAGGATGTTAATGTATTTTCTATGAAAAAAAAATATTTAAAAAATTGATTTACTTTTTTTTTTTTTTAGATATACATATGTACCTCTATCCATCTTATTATCATGTCTTTTCTTAGATTTTTCCATTGACATAATTGAAGGACTATTATTATCTAAATTATATTCTTCATCATGAGGTTCTTTATTTTTTCTTCTAAAACAGCAAAATACAGCTTTTAATGCTTTAACAGTTTTATGTTCATTTTGTTTAAATTTTTTCTCATCCTTATCCTTGTCTTTATCTTTATTATTTTTCTGTTTTCTATCTTTACCAACTCCATCACTCATATATTTTGTAATAACAGCAACAATTAATACAAATATAAGTAATGCAATTACAATAATTGAAGCATATGTAATATATTTTTTACGTGTTGAATTAACAATTGATTCTTCTTCATTTTCTTCAAAAATTGTTGATTCTGAATTTGGTGTTGTAGTATCTTCTGATGTTTTATCATGTGATCCAAAAATTCGTGATAAAAATGATTTATGATGATAATTATGATGTTCATTATCTTCTTTTGTATCATCACCTGATATTTGTGCTGATTCAATATCATTTGTTTTATGATGAAATTTCATAAAATCAAATAATGGTTTATTTTTATTATTTTTAATATTTTTTAAATTATTTTCATATACAAATTTTGAAACACATGTTATATTTCTACCATTTACATTAAAAATACTTTGACGTATTTTTTTATTTTGATAAAATATTTTTTCCATATAATTAAATGTTGTTAAAATTCTTAATACTGATCCTAAGCCAGGATAAAAAACTCTATCAAATAAATGATATTCAATATTATCTAATATCCATTCTCTAAATTTTTTATTAAATTTATCTTGACAAATATTTTGAAATTGATAACATTTTGTAACAGAATCAAAATAACTTTCTAATATACATGATGATCTTATTGATTTTAAATTATAAATATGTTTACGTTTTAATGGTAACCATATATTTGATAAAGTATTATCATTTTCATTATCATCATTCATTAATTTTGGTAATGGTACAATCATATCATCATCATCATTTATATCTGATGTTCCATCAAATAAATTTAAATTTGTACATGGTGGAGCTTGATAAGCTAAATTCTTTTGTAAAATAATATTATATGGTTTAATTTTTGATAAATCGAATTCATTAAAATTTTGTGGTGTTTCACGCCATTCATTACCATTTGTATTTAATACATATTTACATGATATTAGCATTGTTATAAGTGTTTGTGTCCATCCAACAGATACAGTACCAGCATAATATGAAAATTTTGCAACTGGTACAAGATAGCTACTTAAAAAACTACAAGATAAATATAATTCAAATTAGTCATTTAAGAAATAAATGTATATTAGATATCTATAAATGTACAACTTACCCACCAAAAGTATCATAAAATGCCATTCTAGTAAATGCTAGTGCATTACCATTTCCTAATTTTTCATAAATTTCCTTAATTCGTATAAAATATTGTATAATAGCGTCAATTAAATCATCGTCTAGAAGACATTTCGGTAAATCTTTTGGTAAAAGATACTAGAAAATAGAAAAAAATTAAATAAATATGTATTGAAACTATTTTTTTTTTTTTTTTGTGACAATTTCAATACTTCAAAATCATTTCTAGTTTGTAAAAAAGCAAAATCTTCTGCAGAGAAACATTTTTTCACAACACCATCATTTCCGATTAGATTTGTTCCAACAAAATTTCGAATTTTATCTACATATTTTATTTGGTCTTCATCATAATAGTCATATTCATCATCATTATCATCATAATCATCATAATCGTCATAATTATAATTATTATTATTATTATTATTATTATTGATATTGTTCTTGTAAATTGTATTACCTCGTTTAATTTTTTTATATTTTTTCGGATAATTCATTAAAATACTTCTAGCAAAAATCTTTTCAATAAAAATAAAAATTAATATTATATAAAATAAATAAACTTTACTTTTCATTTCCTGACAAAAAAAAATCATCAAATACCAAAAATGACACATTTTATGTTAAAATAAGTTAAAATATATCTTTAAAAAAAGACTTTTTAAAATTGACATTTTTTTTTTATTTTCAATTTTCAATGAGAACTAGAGTCATAAATTATCTGAAAATTAGTATGTTTAGTTTAAATTTATGAATTTCGTAAAATTGTAATGAATTGTCTAATTTTTTTTTTTGACAAATTTTATTTAATTCGTTATAAATTGAGACCTAAAAGTTGCTAAGGCTTTGCTGTTCAAGACAAATTATATTTGTAAATTTGACACAAAATCATCAAATCATCTTTTGAAAAGAAAAAACAAAACTTCGAAATTATCTATTTTTTAACGGAAATTTTTCATAATTGAAAATTCATAAACATTTTTTTTTGTTTTTTTTTTTTGAAAATTTCCATAAATGTTTATGAAATTTCGATAAAAATCACATTTTTTTTTCCATTAATTAATGAATTAATTGTACAAATTAAAATTTTAAAATTTTTATAGGTCGTGATCCAGCTTCAATTGAACGTAGTAATTTGGTAAATATTTGTAAACTTGTAGTTAAAGAACTTTTGGAACAGTCTTTAAGATTTGGTCGTATGCTTGATTCTGATCATTTACCATTACAACATTTTTTTATTGTATTAGAACATGTTTTAAGACATGGATTACGTCCTAAAAAGGTAAAAAAATAAATAAATAAATTAGAAATAATTAATAATGAAAAAACAAATAAAATCATTAAAGGGTTTACTTGGACCAAAAAAAGAACTATGGGATTTATTACAATGTGTTGAAAAATATTGTATTGAAGCACAAGATATAACAGCAAGTGTTAGAGATTTACCAACAGTTAGAACACATATGGGACGTGCTAGAGCATGGTTACGTATTGCATTAATGCAAAAAAAATTAGGTGATTACCTACAAGCATTAATTGAACATAAAGATGAAATATTATTTGAATATTATGAACCTCATGCGTTAATGATGAGTGATGAGGTACTTGAAATATAACAACAAAATATTCTACATACATACATCGTGATAAAAAAAATCTAAATTTTACACTTTTAGGTTATCATCATAATGGGAATTTTAGTTGGTTTAAATGTTATTGATTGCAATTTATGTGTTAAAGAAGAAGATTTAGATTCACAACAAGGTGTTATTGATTTCTCATTATATTTAAGAACAAGCTCTAGAACAAGTCCAGAAGATGAAGTAAATATGATTGATGGTCCAGAAGGAAATATGACAACTGTATTAGATCAAAAAAATTATATAGAAGAATTAAACAGACATTTAAAGTAAATTTTTTTTGTAAATTTAAAAAACAAAAAAGATGAAAAAAATTATTGAATATTTATTTTTTACATTTTTTTTTAGTGCGACAGTTGCAAATCTTCAAGCAAAAGTTGAATCTTTAACAACAACAAATGCTTTAATGAAAGAAGATTTAGCAATTGCACGAAATAGTTTATTAGCCTTACAAGCAGAAAATCAAGCTTTAAGACAAAATGTTCAAATAAAAAGTATGAAGGTTTTTTTTTTTTTTTAAATTAAATTTTATTTTTAATTTAATTCTTTTTTATTTTTATCCAAATAATAGCACAAAATTATAATACACCAACACATCATTCGATAAATGATAATTCTTCTGATAATAAAAATTCTACAGAAACAACAACAACAGAATTAAATGAACAATTATCTGAAGAAAAGAAAAAGAATCAAGAATTAGAAAAAGAGCTTAGATTACAAATATCATTAAAAGCTGAAACAGATATGGCAATGAAATTACTTGAAAAGGATATTCATGAAAAACAGGATACGATAATATCATTACGACGACAGCTAGAAGATATAAAACAAATTAATTTGGAAATGTATAAGAAATTGCAGGTTTGTTTTTTAATTTGTTAATTTTTTTTTTAATAAAACAGCAAAAAAAAAAACACAAAGATTGTGATAAAAGGAAACCTTTTTTATGACATTATTGGTATGGTTTTCCTTTTAAAACATTCTTATTATTTGCTTTTTCTTAGCTAAAGAGCAATAATAATGCTAACACAGCCGTATTTTCATTTCTTTTTATATCAGAATATTGATGAATTTAATTAGTTTTTTTTTTTTTAATCAAATAAAGAATTGAAAATATATGCTTTTAATTTAATTTTTATTTAATATAAAGTGTAGTAATCATTTTATTATTATTATTATTCATAATCATAGTATGATCGTATGCTTCATATAATCCACCGCTTAATGATATATATTTTCTTTTTTTTCCATTTTTCCCTTTTAACTCGTAACAAATAATCGAAAAAAAAAACGATCACTAACAAAAATTAATAAATAATAAATTATTTAATTAAAATCTAACAACAAAAAACCAATAAAAAAAATTTTTAAAAAAAATAAAACAACGTAGGAATGTGAAGATGATTTAACACAAAAAGGTGAAATGGTTTCACGTTTACAAAATAAAGCATCACAAATTGGTCAAATTTTACAAACATTAGAAAAAAAATATGATACAAAAGATGTTTTATTATTTAAAGATGTTTTAAATAAATCAAAAAATCAATCAGCATCATCATCATCATCATTAGTAGGAACATCAGGAACATCAAATAATAATTTATATAATAATAAAAAATATAAAAATGATTATGGTCAACCACCATTAAAGAAACTTCATTTAAAAATTGATCCAATACCACCATTTAATGCAAATAAAATTCGTAAATCACCATCTGGTACAATTAATAATTCTCTTATTAATACTTCAATAACAACAACAGCAACAACAACTGCAACAACAACAACAACCGGATCTAATTCAACTAAAATTTCAAATATTACTTCAGATAATGATGTTACAACTACAACTACAAATACTGTCACTACCAAATCTACAATTAATAAGGACAATAAACAAACTGATTTAAAATCTATACTAAAATAATAATTTAAATTTTTAATCTATTTTTATTTATTTTTTTTATTTTCTTAAAATTCAAATTTCACAGCTTACAAACTAAAAAAAAAAAAAAAACTACCAAAGACAAATAAAATCTTTTTATTATATTTTTTAATCTAAATAAAACTACATACTACATATTTCGTATTTTAATAATTAATAAGTGAAATAAATAAAAACTTACATGCATACATAAATATTAATTTATGGCATAATTACATATTTATTGTGCTTTGTTATGCAAAAAATAATGTTAAAAATTATCTAGAAAATATTGCATTTTATGTGAAAATAAAAAATTAAACAAAAAAAAAATTGCCAATTGTAATAAATTGAAAATTTAAAATATAAAAATAAACTAATAGTAATTTATTATCTTGAAAATTTAACTGTAATTTCTTATAGGAATGTGAATCATCGGTTAAGCACAAAACAGAATTACTTTCAAAACTTGAAACACAAAAGGAAGATATGGCAAATGCAATTCAAATATTAGAAAAAAAGTAAGATTAATAAAATTTGAAATGAAATATATTATAAAAATTAATTAAATACATATTTATATATTCATATACTTATATTTAATAATTGTAATTAATAATTAACTAATAAAAAAAAATTATAACAATATTGCATTATTAAACAGAACAGAACAAAAAAAAAATTATGTGTATTTTATGTAAAAATTGCTTATAATTATTTCATTATTTTCTTTAAAAATAAAGCAAAAACCATAAAATTGGCAAACGTTAAAATAAAAATCTAAGAAAAATGTAATAATTCTTATATTTTTTTTTATAAAGAAAAAATGTAATTTCAAAATAAAAAAAAATAAAAATACTATTTGTGTACTGTAAAAGTATAATTTCAAATATTATCCTTGAATTGTCTTTTCCATAACATATTTTTTGTGTAAATTGAAAATTTTTTACACAAATGTCTCCTTGAAAGTTTTGAATTTGATAAAATTAAAAAGAACAATTAGTCAGAATAATATTCCAAAAGTTTAAAATCAACCGTTATTTTAGACTTTATTCCTATACAAGTAATAGAAGTAAGATGAAAAGTAAAATTTTTAAAAAATTAAATTAAGAATTAAAAATTTCACATATATGCATTTAAAAATTTCTTGAAAAATTTAAAGAAAAAAAGTATCCAATCCTATTAGAAATTTTCTTTAATAGAGTGCATTTTCTTCTTTATTATTATTTTTTTTTTTCGTTTTTAAATGAAATATTAACGGTAAGCTTACATGACTGTTTTATCTGGAGATAATGGAGACTTTCAGGGTCCTACATATTTTTAGGTCTCTTGAGTGTTTACACAAGATCTTACGGTCTCTAGATATCATTTTTTTGGTATCTGGAAACCAAAGTCTCCTGTCGTGTAAACTTACCATAACAATTTCTTTAAAAAATACATTATTTTATTATTTTTGACGAAAAACAAGAAAAAATAAGAAAATTTTATATCAAGAATTTTTTTTTTTTCCAAAACTGTAAAGAAGGGGAAATTCGAAAATTCACAGTAGGTAAGCACCATTTTGGTGCTACTACCATATCGTAAGTAACCAAATAAACCATTGGGCACTGTTGTGTAATTCGATCGAAAATCTATCGAATCGAATGAAAGAAATATTCACAATATGGTGAATTATCAAATATGGTAGATTTACTTTTGATTATTATGGTAGCTACCATGATCTATTTTCGAATTTCTCCGAAATCAAGTTTGAAAAGAGAAAAATATAAATATTAGAATTTAACTATGTAAAATTATACCTAGAAATTTTTTAGTAATTAAAAAAGAATAAAAAATTAACTGATATTTTGAAAAAAAAAAAATAATAATAATAAGCAACATTTTTTTTTATAGAAATAATAATCTGCTATTTTCTGCTTTGTGAAAGCCATTGTACTTATAACATGTACACTTTCAATTATAAATTAAACAATAATGAATTTAATAAATATTTATCATTATAGCTTCTTGTTTTGAATAATAATTTTGATAATTTTAATGTCGAAACTTATATGAGACATAAAATGTTATTATATTACTTTAGACAAAAAAAAAAAAAAAGAGATAAATGAAAGTTAAATACATAAGAAAAAAAAAAAACAAATCTGTGTTTTAATATTTTTAATTTTTTTTGAAATTTTCTCTCTTAGATAATTTTATTTTTATTATTAATGTTTGCCAATTTTCCCATAAATTATTTTAAAAAATGGTTAATTTTTTTTCGATTTCTATTTGTATGTTTTTTTTTTTATGTTTTATTATATTGTTTTATTTTTGTATTTTATTATGTAAATTTTTCTATTGAAAATCTAAAATATCAGAAAATTTTCATTTCTTCTCTGACTTCACCTTTTTTTTTTTTTTTTGTTTCAATTAAAAATTAAACATAAAAGAAGCCATTCAATTTTTACTTCTTTTAAAAATTTTTATTATCAATGACCTTTGTTGCTTGGGTTGTTAAATTCATTTATTTATTTATTTATTTTTTTTTCTTTCTAAATAAAATAATAATCTGTTAATTTTTATTAATATTTTAGGTGGAATTTAGATAAAACAAATTTAACTGCATTACAAGATGAATTAAAAGCATTATCAATTCAAGCAACATTAAATGATCAACGTGCAGCACGTGCTGAAGCTGATGTACGTATTGAACGTGAATGGCGTATATCATTACAAGATAAAGAAATTAAATTAAAAGATAAAATTAATAATTTACAAACTCATATTCAACAATTAAATGATGAAAATAAAAATAATAAAAAATTAAAAGATGAACATGATAAATTACGTAAACAATGGCAAGAAGCACAAACAACATTAGAAGAATTAGGAATTCAATTAAGTGTTAGTAAATTAAAAGTATCTGAATTACAAGAAAAAGTTTTAGATAATAAAAATACTTCAAATACAATATCAATAACAAATTCAAGTGCTGGTGAACAAATATCAGGTCTTTGGACACCAGATAATGCAATAACAAATTGTAAAGGATGTAATCGTGAATTCAGTATAACACGTAGAAAACATCATTGTAGAAATTGTGGTTC
Source organism: Bombylius discolor (assembly GCA_939192795.1). Classification (NCBI taxonomy): domain Eukaryota; kingdom Metazoa; phylum Arthropoda; class Insecta; order Diptera; family Bombyliidae; genus Bombylius; species Bombylius discolor. The sequence goes on along the minus strand of OW584241.1, from coordinate 9,850,923 downwards.
AATATTTTGTAATAATTGTTCTGAACATACTGCCACATTAACAGATGAAAATGGAAAATTTGGTAAAGCTGTTAGGGTCTGTGATAATTGTTGGGAAAATTTAAATGCAAACAGAAAGTAAAAAAAAATAAATAATAATTTACTTTTAAATTATGAATATTCAGGATGATTATTTTATTTTGAATTTTTTTTTTCAAAAACTGCATTGCAAAAAAAAAAAAACGACATGAATCAAATTTAATTCAAAAGTTTTTATAAAACAGTATTTTTTTTTAGTTCAATGCAATGTAAATTTTTTTGCAAAATTATTTTTAAATATTCATTCAAGCACTTTGCAAATTAATGTGTGTTTTTTTTTATTTGTACTTGATAAAATAAAATATGTATATCCAAATGATATGTATTATATGAGTAAAAATCTCATATTTTTTATTTTATATACAAAAAGGATCTAGAGGTGGTAGAATAGATTGTTTAAAGGTGTTTTTAAAAATTGTAAGATAAAATGTGTGTTTCGAAATGAGATTATATTTATTAAAAATATTTTATTCAAAGTAAAAAAAAAATGTATTTTATTGAAAAATTTCATATTTTAAAAAAATCGTTAAAATTTCTTTTAGAAAACTATTAAATAGTTGATTGGTTAGTTGGTTTACCTAGCGATCCCCGAAAACTGCCGAGGAAAATCTTATGTTTGACGCTCAGTATATTTATAGCCATCATGTTTCATTCAGGAATCATAACAAATCCCAGATTTTTATATTCGCTGGCTTTCGGTTCTTTAATAGGAAACGTTTGGTACCTTGTTCTGGCTAGTGCTAAACAGCTGCAGAGACATGCCTTTTCAAAATTCAACAGGTTGCGCAACTTTTCCACCAAAATCTCATTTCGATGTTTCATCATGTTTAATCATCACTTCACCGAAAGTGTCATGTTTATCACACACCGAAACACCAATAAACACAAGCATGCAACGAAGGTAGATTCACCATTATAGTGTGATACGAGCTCATAGTTATTGGCAGTTTCTCTCTCATTGACTTTCCTGCAGGCGTGGTAATCTGCATTAAAGGGAATACCCAGTGTCACAGTTTCTCCGCATGATTTATATTAAGTAGAAAAAAACAGTTATTTAAATTGGAACATGGAAAAAAAAAACCTTGCTAAATAAGAATTTATTTAGTTTCTTCATCAATTAACACATTTTTTTTTTCTCCAAAATGTAAGATTTTTATTTAAAAAATAATAACTAAAAAAAAAAACATTAAATCGAAAGAAACAAACAAGAAATTTTACATTTTAAAAAAAAAATGATAATCATATAATTAAATCCATTTTGAAAAAAATGGATACAATTTAGTAAAATATTTAATCAATTATTATCAATAAGAATAATAATAATAATAATAGTAATAATTACTTTAATTTTATTATATATATATTTTTGTATATATTTATATTTATATATAAACAGTCACTTAATTATTTCATTTTACTTTAGTTTATTTTATTTTTTCCATTTAAATGTATTTCAAAATACAAACACATAGGCCAAATTGTTACATTGTATTACAATTTTAATTTTCAAAAAACAAAAAAAAAATGTTATTTTTTCTTTATACTTTATTTCAATATATTCGTAAGGGAGAAGTGTACTTTTTTTTTTCTAATATAATTTTTGTTTTTTGTTTTTTTTTTAAATTAAGATTTACATTCATAATAATTTCTTTTTGCTTTTTTTTTATTTTTAATTTTTTTTTTTTTTTTGTTCTTATTTTTTTTTATACAACATTTATTTTATAAAATAATAATTTTTAAATCATTTTTTTCTTTTAATTACATTCAAATTAATTTTTATCTTGGTTTTATTTTTTATTCTCTATACACTAGTATTTAATTTATCATGGAATTAATTAAAAAAGGAAAGAAAAAAAAATTAAAATAAAAACGATAGAAGAAAGTAATAATAATAATAAAAAAAATTAAAATTAAAAAAAAAAAACAAAAGAAAAATTCATATAATTCAGTCGTTATAAAACAATCATTTTACTTTTCTTGTTCTTCTTCTTCTTCTTGTGGCACAATAATATTTGTTTTTTTTTTTGAAATTATCGCTAACGTTAAAAAGAAAATTGTTGAGAAAATACATAAAAATTATTAAGATAATATTAATTATCTTCTTCTTGTTTTTTTTTTGCCTTTAAGTGAATCATTCATTAAATTTTTTAAACTATCCATCTTATTCAGATTTTCCAGCATCATTACGAATTGAATTTATCGTAGGACTGGTTGCACCGGCACCACCATTCATTAAATCATTATTTTTTATATTTTCTGGTTGTTGTTGTTGAGAAGAAAAAAATAAATTTCTTAGTACCGATGATTTTGACATATTTGTTGAATTTTTCATGGTTTTATCTGATTGTTGTTGATTTTGTTTTGTTGTTGTTGATAAATCAATAACACTTGTTGATGATAAAACATTACGATCAATTATACCAGTTACATTACTACCACATAATTTATATTGTTGTGTTTCTTTTATTAAATTCTTTGAATCTCTTTCTTCTTCTTCTTCAGCTTCTTGCTCTAAACTAACATTCTCTGGAATATTATCTGTAACAGCTGTTTCACGATCAAGTGATAATGTTTTATGTGTTGCTGCATTTAGTTTTGGAATGCGTGAACCAAATGCAAAACGTTTTGTTGAACCTAATGTTATCATTGATGTTGTTGCTGTTGTTGATGATGTTGATGTATCAGCAACATCATCACGAAATGATCTTTCAGAGCTACGAAATGAATGACTACTTCCAATACTTGTTTTATCAGCAGAAAATTCCTTAAAAAATGATAAAAGAAAGAGAGAAAAAAAAGAAGAAAATGGAAATGACTTTTAAATAAATTTCTGTCCATAATTTATTATGAAAATCTCTCACTTGATCTGATTGATTTGGAAGAACATCGATATTTTCTTTTTTTATTTCTGTTATATAAGAAATTGTATTGTCGAAACGGACCTTTTCAGATATTCCATCTTCACTAACATTGGATGAATCTAGATGCTATGACAAAAATATTTATATGTATTTTATCTTATTAGTTGGAAAAAAAAAAATATTACACTACATACCTGTTTGCTACTTAATATCGAACCTGCTAATGCACGTGTTGAAGCTGTATCATTCAATGTATTACCAGATTTTTCACTAACACAAGTCACTGCTGATGCTGTCTCTGATGAACTAACATCAGCTTGAACTTCTAATCGATGACCAGTTATACTACCAGCTAGTGCCGTTGTTGATTCACGATTATTGAATGCATGTATTGTTGCATTATGACCGGCGGAAACTCCAACATGACTACCACTTGCAACACTTAAACTAACTTCACCGATACTTGTTGCACCAATACGTGATACAGCATCAACGCTAGCACCATCACCTTGATTACGTAAATTATTATCAACTTCTTCATCAAAATCAAATTTAAAACCATCACGTGTTGTTGATACACCACATCCAGCACGACATAATGATACCGGTACAACTCCATATACATAAAATAGAAGAATCGGTACACCAATAGCAACAGCTAGGCCAGCTAGCACTGGTGAAATCAAAATCTTTTAAAAATAAAGAAAATATTAAAACAATTAAATATCAAATAAAATTAAAAGGGAAAAAATCTAATGTTTACCGATGTAGCAACACCACCAAGAACAGCACAATTTCTCCTATGTTTTGTGGATGTCTTGTAGCGGGCATAAATTTTTTTTCCAACCCAAACAGGTATTCCTAAACAAAGAAAATAAAATAAACCAAAAAATCAATAAAATGTAAAATTTCATACAAAGAAAATGAAAACAATTACAACCTATGATCATTGCAGGGACCGCAATTCCAGCTACAAGAGCAATACCAACTGGTGCTCCAACTAGAATTCCTAATTGCCATAAAAGTTTCTTCTTTCTAGACCATGGTTTTTTACCCCAAAATGTACAACCAGAAGGGCTAAAATGAATTATTTAGAAATGAAACAAAGTAATTAATAAGAAAAGAAAACTTTTTCAAAAACGATCATACCTTAAATAATGTAAATCGCTAATTTCCTTCATGCATAACCAGCAAAATTCAGAACCACATACTGAGCATACCATGTGATTGCATGAACCATCATCCATTTTAACAATTAGTACTTGACATCTTGGACATGGTTTTATATCATCACGATGTTGTGAATCTTGACTTGTACTACCGGATGGTGCACGAGTTGGACTCTGTCTTGATGCTCTGGCTGCATCACATGTCTGATCTGGATGCCATTCAGCTTTACAATGATAACAAAAATGTAATCCACATCCAGGTCTTTGACATCGAAGTCTTGGACAAGAAGCACAACCAGATGCTATAACCGCATAACTTAAGACATAAAAGAGAAAAAAAAACATAAAAATGAAATTTAAAAAAAAGTGAAATAAAAACAAATTTTTAAAATTACCTGCAATCTGGTGCTGGACACCATCTTGAGTCTGGATCAGCTAATAAAAATCTTCTTACCATAAAATCTTCATATTTATTGATAATTTCTGGAAATTCTTTAAGTAATGCTTCAATATTACTCGGATGCATTGCTTCTGAGCATTGGGGGCAAGCTTTTTTTTGGAAGAGAAAAATATAAATTTTAATATGGTAACTTAGAGAATAAATAAAATAAATAACTTACCAATATCAGTTCTAGATTCGTTGATTTCATTCTTAAGATATCGTTCTAAACACATACGGCAAGCTTTATGACTACATGTAAAAAGTGTGAAAAATAATTGCGGAGATAATGATACTAAACATATTGGACAAATATTTGTTTGTGAATTTTCACTATTTTGTTGTTGTGATACTGTAGCAGATGAACTAGCTGAAATTGTATTATTAACTGCACCTGCTACATTCACTGTACCAGTAGATGAAGATGATTGTTCTTGTAAATATTGTTGTGAATTTTGACGTAAGATTTGACTTGTTGAAGAATTTTGTGATGCTGCTTCAGCATTATTACCATTCTAAAATAAAACAACAAAAAAAATAAATAAATTCAATTAAAAACAAAAATATTCAAATAAAATTATAATTTTTTTTTTTTTTGTTTACCTTGCTACTACTACTTTCACCACCAAATTTTCTATCATTTTTTAAATTTCCTTTTTCGATATCACATGATCTTTGCCCACGACTTTGTCCAATTGGTGGACTACCATGTGCTGCACGTGCACTTTGTAATAAAAGACGTCTTATTGAAAATCCAGCTGGAATAAAATTACGTCTACCGTTTCTACTCATACCTAATTACTGCCTTTTTATTTTATTTTTAGTGTAAATTTAAAAAAAAAATTATTTCAATAAGAAGTATAGAAAACAATTCGATGAAAAGAAAATATTACACTTTGAAGGAAGATAAATTTTTTTTTAATTAATCACATACAAAAAAAATAAATCATTATTAGTAAAACATTTTTTTTATTTAAATTTTAAATTTTTGTTGTTGATCAAGAGAAATTTATCTGCTATTTCTCTATGATAGCATACATCTAGGTATTTTGCATATTATTTCTTTTTTTTTTTAATTTTCAAACTAAAGATATATATTTGCATAAAATTATATTACACAATGTAGGTAAAATACAAAAAATTTAACATTTGTTATGAGAAATCAAAAAGAAAAAAAGCTGTAAAAAAGAGAGAAAAAAGAAGAAGAAAAAAATTATTATAAATTTAATTTTTATATAAAATAATATTGATACATATCTTAAATGTAAGTTATTTACCTTGCAAAATATTGTGAAAACAAAATAAATATTTAAAAAAAAGGGTAGTGTTCGGTAAAAAAAAATTTCTATTTTTAAAATGATGATTGATAAAATATAAAAAATGAAACCATACGAGAAATGTGTCACACTTTTATTGTTTATCAGTTCACTGGCATATTTTATGAAACATTAAATGCAAAATAGAGAAAAATGAATCTTTAGATAAAATTTTTCTAAAAATATTTTCTTAAAAACAAAATTTATATTATTACATTTACTAATTTTCATTAAAAACATTCATTTAAAAAAATTAAAAATTCTTCCCATAATTGTGTTAAATAAAAATCATAAAACTTATTTACGGAAAACAAAGGGTAGTTAATCTGATGATAAAGTTGCAAATCAACAAACTTTTTAACTTCATAAAAATGTTAATTTTTTTTTTCTGATAAAACAACACCTTGGATCATTATTATTATTAATTTTTTTTTTTTTGCCTTGAAGATGAACTATAGGTGTACAAAATGTTTCGTCAAATTAAAAATAAAAAATTATTGAACAAGATTAAAAGGTGATATTTAATTTATTACTTATTATTTTCTTTTATCACTACTTAGTTTTTTTTTTTTTTTTTTTTTAATTAAAGGCAGATAAGAATCTTGTTTATGAATTCATTTCAAATATGTACATAATAACTATTACAAGTAGCTATGCATGTAGTTAATTTAAGATTTTCTGAGATAATTACTATTCACACAGTTTTCCAATCAAATTCAAGTTAAAAAAAATATAGGTGTAGCTATATCAAAAAAAAAAACTAAGCTATTTTGTAACTTTAAATTAAAAAAAAAATCACATCTATTATTTTGAAATTTGTAGATAACTTAACTATCTACTATCACTCTCTTACATCTTAATACTAGTAGTTTCTTTTTGTTTTTTCTCCCAGATACGGTTTTGATTTTTTTTTAAATTATCCAAAAACTTTCATAAATATATAAATTTAACCTTGAAAAGTGATAAGCTCTCGTTTCACAGATTTTTTTTTTAATTATTTCTTAATAATTAAATTTAATCTTTTTCAAAAATGGTGTTTTCTTTTTTAATTTTTATTTTCAATAAATATGAACTGTTTTCTCATTTTTTTTTTTAATTTAACTGCTTTATATTTATTTCTATCAATCCGAACTTTTCTAAATTAAAAATGTTTTTTCTAATTTTTTCTTTAAATGGAATTTCTATGAAGATTACAAAAAAAAAGTACATACATATATGAGTAAAAAAAAAAAGTAAAGAAAAAAAAAAGACACCAATTTTCTTAAGAAATTTGAGATGTGTTTTCAAGGAGAAAAAATTGAAGTAAAATATTGTAAAATAACTATTTTAAAATGAATTTACTTACGAATTATTATGAATGTAATCTTTTAATTTTATTATTACAAATTGTTATCAAATTTATTTTGATAAAAAAAAAAAATTTTCTAAAGTTTCTTCAGATCAAATAAAAAAAAATCCAACACCTCATCAGTTTTCTTATTTTTGAAAGTCTATGGGTGAAACACAATACAATTATGATTTATGACTGTGCAGTTGCTCGTTGTTGCTGCTTGTATTGGATTTCTACTTGAATTTACATTGTAAACGCAGTAAAATTACTTTGAAATCAACTGGTCTTCAATCGTAATTTGTTGAACTTATTTGTAGACAAAAACTTATTAAGGACATTTTTAAATAATTTTTATCATTTCTCAATAAATTTCCACGTAAAAACGATTTTTCTGATTTTAGCATTCAAATCTCTTTGAAGACGCTGTTTGGTGTAATGAAATACACCCCACTTTGAAGTCGGGAATTCGCGACACGAAAAAAAAGTTCAAAATAATTAACGTAATTTCTTAAATTCGTTTAAAGTACATTTTTTTATTCATAAAAAATAAATTTTTGTAGAAATTATTCTTTTATTGTGTCTAAAAATTGAATTTTTCTAAGGAACCATATATGAACTTAATTTGAAGCTTTATAACTTCTGAAAGGCATAAGATACAGAATTTTTTGATATATTCACAAGAAAATTTGAAGGATCATCTAAGTCTTTTGTAAAAACATGGAAGATCTAGAACGTACCGCTCAGATATTATATGTATAATAATTTCGAACGTTCTAAATGATTTAAAATTTTATAAGCTCATTTGCTCAGTATCAGTTTACCATCTGTTTTCGTAGAAAAGTATCATATGAATTGAAGTTTAGGGTTATGACGTGTTTTTGTAATTTGTATTTTAAAACACACCATATTTAGGGTCTTCATTGTCTTTTAAAATCGATTTAAGTTCAATTCAATAACTTAACATTGAGAGTTGAATCATATGTATTTTTCCATGTGTACTTAAATTCATTTCAATAATATTTGTTTTTGTCAACAATTTAATAAAAATTCACTTTTCATTCGGTATTTAACAGGCAAATTTAAATGTTTAAGGACTTTAAAAGAAATGAACTTGAAAAAATAAAAATACAATTTATTTTATAATAGTTGAAAATTCTTGAAATAGTTTTTATTTTTTTAAAGAAGTTATAATTTTTCAGATTGTGTTTAGAACATTTTTTTCTTGTTTGATCAAGCTTTTTTTTTTTTTTCACTTTTTTATTTCAATAACAAAGGTTTGTTTTGCATTTTTTAAATCTTTACAATAAATAATAATTGATAATGTAGTGCGTGCGGAGTGCAAAAATTTCATCCATATTGCGAGCGACATGTTTTTGTTTTTTTAATAGTTTTTTTTTCAATTGATTTGTAATAATTATTCGTTGAAAGTTCATTTAACTGAGTTCTCTTTATCATTAAAAGTTTAATTTTACATGCATAAGTGTATATAACATATGTACATGAATAAATTTTATCATTCATGATAAAACGTTTTAAAATAAGTATAATATATGATTGATTATTCTATACCACCAGTAATTAATATATAAATTGATAAAAACAATAGATTCTATGCGCTATAATTGATACGCATATGTATATAAAGGTGATTTATTTCTTTTCTTTTTTTTTCAAATTTATAAGTATAGCTAACGCCAACGACATACAGCCGTGTGTATATAACTTATGATTTTGACAAAACTGCACTACAGGGTAATTCATAAATTATAAAATTTAATAAAAATTTGTATTACAATTAATTTCTTATTTTTTCAGACTTTTCAAAAACTCAAGTGGTAATTTGTTTAATAAGTAAACTTTGTTCCTGATAAAAAAAACTGATAATTAAGTATGTTGCATAATAGAAGCCAAAAATTTTAAAGAAATTTGGATTTTTTAAAATTATAAAAACAATAGCAATTCAAATGAAAATTCGGTTGATTAAAACTTCTTCCTAATAAAATAATGAATTTTGAATGAAATCATTTTTTTATCAAGTAAAACTTTTTAAATATTAATCGATTGTATTCAGTTACATAGTTTCAAGGTTCAGATTAATATTTCTAATGTTTTGCATTTTGTCACGAGATTTATCTATCCATGATTCATTTAATTTTTTTCTTTTCAAAACAATAATATAATTGTTTGTCTCAAAAAATTCAATTAGTAATATCAATGAGATCACTTAAAAAAAAAAAATTCTTCAAATTTTTAATGATCCTCTTTTTTCAACATAGGTACTTAAATATTCTTTAATTTCTACAATATATTATATACATACATGTATATACATACATAAAAACACATCTGATACTAAATATAAAATGGATATGTACTTCCGTATTAATTTTCAATAGTACCGCTTGCTATTTCATCAAATAATTTCTTTATTTACTTTGAGAGAAAAAAAAACTATGTTTTATATCTTCAATTGAATTGATTATGTTTCTTTTATATTCAATACACAATAGGGATATACTTTTTTTTTTTTTAATAAAGTGCCATTTCTTATCTTTTACATATAAAATTTCATAGTCATGAAAAAAGTTGCTTTTTTTTCTCTTGTTCATTAAGTGGTCATTTATGTATTGATGATGTATTTTATTAAATAGTTGCCAACTGGATCAATTGATGATGGATTAGTTTGTGATAAATAAAAGTATATATGTATAAGACATAATATTTAGTACTTATATACTTTTAATTTGAAAAAAAAAAATAATAAAATAAAATAAATAAATAAATAAAAGTATTGGGATTATTGGAAATTTATAAGCATAATTACTTTAATTATCAAATGAATTAATTCTTTGTTGTTCGTTCAAAAGTTCAAAATTATTTCTAAGAGAAATTTCATTTTTTTTTCTCTTCAAATTAATTTATTTATTAGTCACCTACGTAATACTTTTTTTTTTTTTTATATTTTTTGTAATCGTGCAATCACATCACAAAATTTCAATTACATTTGGTTTATTTTATCGCATTCAATGCATTTAATCACATAATGCAAATAATAAATTAATAATTTTTTCTTGTTTTGTTTTTAAAATGCAGCCTCAAAGTCAAATTTAAAGAGAAAAACAAAAATAAATTCAAATATAGATAATGTGCGATACAGCTATCCATGTTGTAAATTGTATACATAATGACCATTGTTATTTTATGGTTTTTGTTATATATCTAAATATAAAAAGTATCTATATAGAATTTTCAAAAGAAAAATATATTTTTGTTTTTCTTTTTAAAATTTTTATTTTTGGTTTAAGTATTCATCGATAAAAAATAAAAAAAACATACAGAATTAGCTTGTAGTTTATACACATAATCAGACGTTACAAATTTTTATTTTTCATTTTTGTTTTTTTCTTTTTATTTTGCTTATCTTATTCATTTTATAACAAGATATTATTCATAAATTATGATATCTAATTTAATTGTAAATTAGAATAAACTTCTTGATTAAGTATGTGTGGTATGATATGTTTTTTTATTTTTATATTTTGGTTTCTTGTTTATTTGAAATTATTCAAATTCAATTCGGGTTTTATTTTTATTGATAACGTTTAAAATTTTTAAAAATTAGGTTAAAACAAAAAAGAAATAAATAAATATAAAATAAACCACAGTTATATCGTGATTAAACAACAGATTCATTTTTATATTGTATTTTAGTTTTTATCTAAAATTATTCATATTACAAATCGATTGTAAAAATATATATGAATACAAAATTATAACTAAAAACTTAATTATTTCAAATACTCATTCATTTTAATTAGTTAATTCTTTTTAATTTGAATAAAAATAGCAAGTAATTGTTCATTCATTTATTTTTCAGATTGTTGTAGCTGTGATTTAACATTCAATTTTGACAAAGAAAGTAAATTGTAGAAATGACTTGGAAAATTAAGTAGTTTTTATGATAAGGAAGAAAAAAAATTAAGGAAGTTAAAAATAAAATTAAACTTAAAAGTGTACAAATACTTAGTTATTTTTTTTTATAATACATTTTAATTTTAATTCTTTTTTTTTACTAAAAATAATAACTTTCTTAATAAAAAGTTATTTTCTCTAAAAACAAAAAAAAAGTATTGTAAGTAATTACTTCATTAAAAAAGAAAGGAAAATTTTAATTAAATTGAAAAGTTTATATTAGATTTAAACAAAATTCAGAAGAAAGCACAACATTAAACAAGGAAAAGAAATAATAATAAAAAAATTATGAATATGTCTACATCAATAATTGATGAAACAACTCTTTATATTTATAAAGAGATAATGAATAATTATATACCAGAATTTGTAAAAGAATTCGAATATACACCATGGATATTCTCATTAATTGGTGCAGCATTAATTGGTCTTAGTGGAATATTGCCTTTAGCAATTATACCAGCAACTGATGATGAATTAAAAGGAGGCAATTTTCAAGATCGTAAGTTAAAATCCAATAATTAAATTACTTTTTGTTTTTATATTGTATACAATTTAATTTGAAAAAAAAAAAAAAAATTATTATAGCTGCTGAATCGAAATCATTGAAAGTATTACTTAGTTTTGCTGTAGGCGGTTTATTAGGTGATGTGTTTTTTCATTTATTACCAGAAACATGGAGTTATGATAAAAATAATGAATGTAAGTTTTATTTTATATTTTTAGAATGAAAAAAAAAAATGTTTATAAATCAAAACTATTTTTTTTACATCAGATACTCCAGGACATCCATCATTACGTAGTGGTTTATGGGTATTAGCTGGTATATTAATTTTTACAATTGTTGAAAAAATATTTTCTGGTTATGCAAATGCTGATGAAGATAATCCACAACCAAAATGTGTTGAAATTGCAAATTGTTTATTACGTAAAAGTGGTGGAAAATTAATGGATGGACAAAAATCAACTGGATGTTCAGCAAATGGTGCATGTGATATTGAAGATGTACCAAATGGTTGTTATTTACGTGAACGTGAAAAAAAAATTAAAGAACAGCCAAGACTTGTTGCAGGATATTTAAATTTAATGGCAAATTCAATTGATAATTTTACACATGGTTTAGCTGTGGCTGGTTCATTTTTAGTATCATTCCGACATGGTGTATTAGCAACATTTGCAATTTTATGTAAGTTTTTTTTTTTTGGGAATGTTTTTATTGGTCATTTAAGAAATAAGGATTTTCTTTTTGTTTTTTATGAATAGTACATGAAATACCGCATGAAGTTGGAGATTTTGCAATTTTATTAAGATCTGGTTTTAGTCGATGGGATGCAGCACGTGCCCAACTCTTAACTGCTGGTGCAGGTTTAATTGGTGCTTTAGTTGCTATTGGGGGAAGTGGTGTTACCTCAGCATTAGGTACCATAAACTTTTTATTATTTTTCATTTTTTTAAATTTTTTATTATTTAATTTTCTAAATTCATTGTAGAAACTAGAACATCTTGGATAATGCCATTTACAGCTGGTGGTTTCCTTCATATTGCAATGGTAACAGTATTACCGGATCTGCTTAAAGAAAATGATCCAAGAGAATCTGTAAAACAATTTTTGTCTTTAGTTGCTGGTATAATTTTAATGGCAATTATGACTATACTTTTTGAGTCATGAAAAGTTTTTCCTTTTTTTTATGATGTTTTTTTTTCCTTCTTTTTTTTTTTTAATATTTTGTTTGAGATTATTTTTGTTATGACTATTATTGATGTATAAAGTGAAGTGAAGTTATGTTAAGTTGTGAAGAAATCAGAAATAATAAACTAAAAAATAAAATTAGCACAACGTGAAATATGTGAAACGATAGACTTTTAAGATTTAGAAATATTATAATAGATATTGTATTAAAAGAAAAAAGAAAACCATTAAATCAGATATTATTTTTAGATTGACCACTTTTCGTCAGAGATACAAAAAAAAAATGTTAATTTTGTACATAAAATTGCTGTTAATTTCTTTTTAAGTAAAACAAGTAGAAAAAAATAACAAAAAACTCTTTAACGATAAACTTAAGAATATAAGAAAATTTTTAATTGAAAAATTTTAAATGAAATAAAATATGATAAAATGTGAGGTAATAAATTATTATGTAAATTTCCGCCCACCAAAACAAACAAGTAGTTTCCGCCTTTTGAAAAAAAAAAAGAAAAAGTATATTCAAATTGAATCTTGTTATGTGTCTTGAAAGGAGGCAACAATAATTACAATTTATAAAAAAAATAATGCTCGACATGACTGTATAATCGCCTCATTTTGAAATGTATAATAAGTTAATCAAATTGAATCTTATGAACTTAATTTTTTTTGTCAAATTATTACAGTAATTTCTCTTAAAAATTTTCTGATATTTTTAAAAATTTTTTTTTTTTTAAATTAACTTCAGTATTTCAAAATTAGAATTATTAAATAATAAAATTGTGATTTATGTCAATCGAAAAAAAAACAAAAAATAAATAATAATTATCCTAATTTGAGAAATAATTTTTGTCTCATAATTTAAAAGATAAAAAGTGTATAAAATTTATAAAATAAAAATTTATCAATGTATTTTGTAATTTACATTTAATTTTTACCTGATAAAAATGAAATTTTTTGTGATAATTAAATGTGTATGTAAAACGAAAAATACATAATATAAAAAAAAAAAAAAAAAAAAAACAAAAAATAAAATATAACGATTTAATAAGCCATAAAATATGATTATTTTCACTTTTTAATTTTTTTTTTTTTTTTTTTTTGACAACAAAAACCAATTTAGATTTAAATCTTAAAATTCTCTTTTATTTTTCTTCTCTTTTTTTTATTTTACAAATTGTACCTATTTTTTAAACTCAAAATTTAGTTTATATTAATTCGATTTTTTATTCGTAGGTAAAAATTTTGATAAAATATCCATAACTGTATTTGAATCTAACGGACAAGAATTATAAATTTTATCACACTTTTCACCATCAATATTTTTTCCATTTTCTAATGCTTCTTTGATTGCAGTTCCATCTAACATATAATCAACTAGTGAATTCCTGTAGAAAATCAAATATTAAAGATGCAATATAAATTTTTAAAAATTAAAAGAACACAACAACAACATAAAAGTCACTTACTCAGATAAAGTATGTATTAGATCATCAACTTGATCAGCAGATCCACCTTTTACATTTGATTCAGTTGTTCGAACATAAGTACAAACAGCTCTTTGCATACAATTTGTTGAATCAATATTATTTTGTCCGAGTATATCATCGATACGATTTAACATATCAGAAATAGCTGAAAATTCACCTTCTGCACCTATTTTATTTAAGCATAAAAATAAAAAAAAAATAAATAATTGTTAATTATCAAATTTATCGAAATAAAATTAGAAATTACTTCGAGCATAATGTCCATAATTTCCAGCAAAAACGCTTATTATTTTTGGTATTATTAAAATTGCACCAATACCAACTAGTGTACCTAAAACAACACCACCTAAATCAAGTTTAACAGGATTATAAGATGAAATTCCAGTACTAGAGCCAGGATATCCCTAGAAGTAATAATTTTTATTTGTTTATTTTTTGATGAAGAAAAGTAATGAAAAAATGAAACAACAGATACTTTTTCATACTTACATTAATTCCACCATATCCTGTAGTGTAACCAAGTCTTTGAATACGATCTTTGGTACTATCTGAAACAGTATCGTTCAATTTTTCATTAAGATAAACTCGACGCCATTGATTTTCTTTGTTAGAACTGAAAAATAATTGTTATTTTTGAAAATCCTTTAAATAATCAAACGAATATAAATTATATATTTATTTGTAATTTTTTATAAAAAATATATGAATTGTATATATTCTTAAATAAATTCAGAGTTATCTTCTTTTTTTTCTCTTTTATATAAAATTCACTGTGATTTAAATCCTTTTATAAATTTTATTTCACATATTACTCACTTTTTATTTTCATATTTAGGAACTCCTTCAATACACTGAATTAAAAATAAAATAGCAACTATTATAAAAATTCCAAAATAATTTTTCGACATATTTTTTTTTCTGTTTTAAATTTCTTTATTTGTTTTTTTTTTTTTTTTTTTTTTTTTTTTTTGTAAATTTTGTTTGATTTTTGTAATCGTTTCTAAAACTTTCAAACTACTGAAATAAATTTATGTTTTTTAAATGCTTTTTATATGAAAAAATTATTTTTCAAAGGTTCAACAGATTTTGAAATTATTTAGCAAAAAAAAAAATTGTAATATATGTGTGGGGGTGGTAGGGTAGTATCTATATTATTTAATTTGATTTTAAATATTTATACTATAGATATACTATAGAATACTATAGATAATAATATAAATACGATACGGATACGTAAACATAAGAAATATTTTAAAGGTACACACAATGTATTTTTGAAAGCATATATTGTTTGTTCCGCTAGTAAAAGGGTTTATTTATTTTTTTTTTAAATAATAAAAATTGCAATTATTAAAATCATTGTAATGTGCAAAACTTATAATTTTATTCATGTATAGATACATATGTGTATTCATACATATTTATGTCAATGAAATTCTTCAAAGACGATATCTCTTCAAAACTTTTAAAAATCATATATGTAACTATCTTTTAAGAAAGTTTAACTATATGTAATCATAGAAATCCAAATCCCGTGACGATGAAATCGTAAGTGACAAAATTTTACTTTCAAACGCATCAACAATTGACAAGGTAACATATCACCATTGTTTTTGTGATTTCCATGAAATTTTCTACGCTATTATAGGTACTATCTTTTCGTTGTATAAATAAATTGCATCATAATTTCTTCCTTGATGTCTAATTTGTAATGCCTATTATGTACGTGCTATTCAAAAGAAATATTAAAATTATTTAAATTTGAAAAACAAGAACACATATCTACATATCTAAATGAAAATGAAGTACCTTAAATAATTATTTTAAATTTATTTTTATTTTTACCAAAAAATTAGATTTCAGTTCAATTTATTTTAAAATAACGGTTACTTTTAAGATTTAAAAATGTGTGTCCCTGTCCTGTAAATTGTTTCCGGATGAATTCAAATCCAACGATTCAATCGATTCTTCATTTCGATTGTGACCAACGAGACGATTATCAATAATACAAGCTGTCAAATATATTTGCACCTCAAAGGTCAAATCAAGGTTGGTTCCATCTAAGATTTTTTCTGATTTTTTAATTCATAATTAGTTTAGAATATTAATTTTAGTAAGAACAGCAATTTCTAAATAAATCAAAATGGGCCGAAAATTCTGTGTTGGTGGTAACTGGAAAATGAATGGTGATAAAGCAAGCATCGCCGAAATATGTAATAATCTTAAAGCTGGACCATTAGATCCAAATACAGAAGTTATTGTTGGATGTCCAGCTATTTATATTTCATATGCTAGAGGTTTATTACCAGGAACAATTGGTGTAGCCGGTCAAAATTGTTATAAAGTAGCAAAAGGAGCATTCACTGGTGAAGTATCTCCAGCTATGCTTAAAGATGCTGGAGCAAATTGGGTAATTATTGGTCATTCAGAAAGACGTCAAATATTTGGTGAAACTGATGAATTGATTGGTGAAAAGTGTGCTCATGCTTTAGCTGAAGGGCTTAAAGTAATCGCTTGTATTGGTGAAACACTTACTGAACGAGAAGCTGGAAAAACAGAAGAGGTTGTTTTTAGGCAAATGAAAGTACTTTCTAATTTTATTAAAGACTGGACAAATGTTGTTGTTGCCTATGAACCAGTATGGGCTATTGGTACAGGAAAAACTGCTACACCTCAACAGGTAAATTAATAAGCTATTGAATATCTATAAATCAATTATATCTAAACATATATTGTAGGCACAAGAAGTTCATGCTGCTTTAAGAAAATGGATCACCGAAAATATTTCTGCTGATGTGTCAGCCACTTTAAGAATTCAATACGGTGGTTCCGTAACAGGAGCCAATTGCAAAGAATTAGCATCACAACCAGATGTTGACGGTTTCTTAGTTGGTGGTGCATCATTGAAACCAGAATTCATTCAAATTGTTAATGCAAAACAGTAAATAAGAATGAAATACTAATTCATCATTTACTCAGGAATTCGATTTTGAAATTTATGAATTCGAATGGATTATTATATCCATTACAATTTTTTAATTTACCATACATTACATTATTGAGATACATACATACCATACATCATGTAGAATTATTTGATTTATAAAAAGCCTTTTTATGAGGCCGTTAAACAAAATTATATTATTAAAAATCATTATTAAATTAAAACTTAGTTTTTTTTATATTTTACAGACATTACATAATCTATGTAATTTGAAGTCTTCGTGGTAAGAGTATTTGTTGTAATTTTCTTCACTTTTTTTTTTCATTTATTCTACAATCCTTTTTCTCTTATAAAATTGTTATGTTACCATAAAGGATTAAAACCATTTCTTCTTAGAAACAAGTGTTTATTTGATTCTTTTTTTTCTATGTATGAAAAAGGAATCGTTGATTCTGGATCTTCCAAGTCTCCACAAAAAATGTAGACAATTGTTTATGTTTTCTTGTGAAAATAACAAAATATATGTAATTCATGTCTTAAAGAAATGATGAAGCTTCAAACTCGGATGTTGTTGTAAATTTGGTACTTTCCTTTGATTTTCGTCCTATATTTCCTGAATGGTACGTTCTACATTTTTCAAGTCTTCAACAAAAATTAAAAGAACTTTTCAAATTTTCTTGTGAATACATCAAAAATTCTATAGCTTATACCCTTCAGAAGATGTGAGCCTTCAAATTATGTTCATATATGGTTCCTCAGAAAAATTCAATTTTTAGCCGAAATAAAAGAATAATTTCTACAAAAATTTATTTTTTATGATTAAAAAAATGTGCTTCAAACAAATTAAAAAAAATTTGTTAATTATTTTGAACTTTTTTTTCGTGTCGCGAATTCCCGACTTCAAAGTGGGGTGTATTTCATTACACCAAACAGCGTCTTCAAAGAGATTTGAATGCTAAAACCAGAAAAATCGTTTTTACGTGGAAATTTATTGAGAAATGATGAAAATTATATAAATAATTATTTAAAATTATTTTTTAAATTGAATTTAAAAGAAAATATCAGAAATAACTGAATTTTTCTAAAATTCTTTAATTTCCCTGTTATTATTTCCCATTTTAGAGTTCAAAATTTCCAAAAATGAAAAAATAAGTTATCTAGCAACACTGTCATTCTTTTAAAATCTTTAAAACCGCAGTAATTTTGGGGGAGAATTGAGCTATGCCAGTGTTAGTATGATTTTTTTATCTGCCTGCCTAGTGCCTGTTATAAAGCTAGTAGAACAAGTACATGTATCATTTAAAGTAAAAGTGGTAGCTGCATAGATAATTGTAAAATATTAATTTTTATCGGATAATATATAAGGTGAAATTAATTCAAATAAAACATTTAAAAAATAAAATGTGGATTTTAGGTGTTATTGCAGAGGCTTTGGGAGCATCTGAAGCTGCTTTTAAACTTCTTTTAACAATTTTAGCTGGTAAGTTTATTATAAAGTAAATTTTTACAAATTTTGTACTTTGTACACAATTTTCATCATAGGTTATTCAAATTGATTTAGAACATTGATTACATCTTCAATCTTCATACATAAGATTCTATTTTTAATTGAATTTTATTACATTGTGTGCAATGTATTATCTTTCTTTCCGCCTTCATTTATTGTGAATGACAACAAAAACAACAATAAAATTAATAAAAGAGAAAAACAAGTTATTGAACCTTGATTCAATAAAAAATGCAAATAAATGAATTAAAAAAATGTGATTATAAATTGAATACGATCGTATATCACACATGGTTACAAAAAAAAAAAGTAAAATTATGAATGAAAATTTGATATTCAGGCAATAAATACGATCTATCTGAAACGTAAAAGAAAAAAAAAATCGATTATTGTATCTAATTTACTTTTATTGGTTTTTTGTTTTTTTTTTGAAATGTTTGACCTAGAAAAATTCATGTATGTACACCATGTGGTAGAAAATTAATTTTTATAAGAATTTTGTAATATTTTTTATAAATGTAGAATTCTTTCAATTAAAAATATAGAGGAACTTTAAATTTTATTATTTATTCATTAGGCCATCCAACACGCATTAGAATTACGTTATATTTCTAGTTTTTCTTTGTTTTCTTATTTATTTTCTAATTTTTTCTCAATAGAAAAATAATACAAATGAAATATCTATAATTTAATATTTTACGCTTTGATAAGAAGAAAATTGTAATTTTAAATAATAGATGATTAAGTAAAAAAAGTGAGAGAATTAAAATTAAATAAATAAACAACAAAATAGGAAATGTTCAAATACATTTTTTTTTGTTTGGTATTTATTTTAAAATAAAGAAAAATAATGGAAATGTAGTTTAAAATTTTTAAAGTTGAATAATGTCATGAACAAAGGAAAACAAAATAATAAATTAAATGTACAGTTTATTTTAAATGGGGTCTTCAGAGAGGCAAGGACAGCAAAACAAAAAAAAATTAATATCAAGAGAAAGTGAAGGTTACTTTGAAAATTTTGTAAAGGAAGTAACAATTTAATGAAGATACAGAAGATGCAACAATTATTGAATTTAAAAAAAAAATAAAAGTATTATAATTCATAATTGAATCAATTTAAATTCAATGTAGGTGTTAAAAATATTTTGTATCACTGTTTTAATACAAAAATCTAAAACAATATCACATTAATGTATTAAAATTAACTTAAAATTTCAAATAATCTTTAAATTTAATATAATTTCTTTCTAATTTCAGGATATCCTTTAGCTGCAATTTATCATAAATACATTGTAAACAAAGAACATATAATTCATCATTTATATTTTGCTTTATCAGGAATAATATTATGTTATTTTAATTATGGCAATGATCTTTTTCATAGTTTAATATCAATTCTAATAACTTATGTATGGTCACATGTGGCATATAATTCACGCTTTTTAGTAGCTGGTAATTTTATTTTTCATATGGTATATTTATTAATTGGTTATTATTATACTGAAAGTGAAACATATGATATAAAATGGACAATGCCACAATGTGTATTAACATTACGTTTAATTGGATTTATATTTGATCTATCAGATGGTAAATTATCAGATGATAAATTATCAAAAGATCAAAAAGAAACAGCATTAAAAGAAATACCATCATTGATAGAATTATTAGGATTTTCATATTTTCCAGCTAGTTTTATTGTTGGTCCACAATATCCATTTAAACGTTATCGTAAATTTCTTAATAAAGAATTTTCAATATATAAAAATTCAACAAAATATGGTCTATCACGTTTATATATTGGTCTTATTTATTTAGCAATAAGACAAATTGGAACAAGATATTTACCAGAAGATTATTTATTAAGTGATGAATATAAAAATTTTATATTCATTAAAAAATTAATATTATTAGGAATATGGGCTAAATTAGTATTATATAAATATATTGCATGTTGGCTTCTTACCGAAGGTGCCTTAGTATGTTTTGGTAAGTTAAAGAACATAATACAAAAAAAAAACTATATTGTAGTTTTCAAAAATTTAAGATTGCTTGCGCCACCTTGCATGTATATAAAACTAGAAAGTATGCAAGCAAGATTACTTGCATTTATGAAGTCTTTTCACAATTTTTCAAAACATTGTTTATATTTTATTAATTTGATAATTTAATTGTATGTAAACTAAGTGCCCCGATAACCAAGATCTGATTAAAAGTAGTTCTCGATAAAAAAAAAAATGTATTTAAGAATTACTTGCTAAACTTCAGAAATTTTTCTTTCAAAAAACTCACGCAGTAACAAACTTTATCAAAGTTTACAGTGCAATTACTGCAAATAGTTCAAAATGATCGCAGATCTGGCGCATATTTCCTTACAAGCCTGATTTTATAAAGTCTTGAGGCTGGCTTGAATTTTTGAAAACAGCGTATATAATTAAATTTAAATAATTTTTTATAATTCCATTTTTTTTTAGGCCTAACATTTTTAAAAGTAACAGAAAACAATGAAGAAGATTGGTCTGGATGTACAAATGTTAATCTTTATATATTTGAAACAGCATCAAAACTTGGATGTTATGTTCATTCATTTAATGTAAATACAAATGCATGGTTAGCACAATATGTTTATAAACGTTTAAAATTTTTGGGTAATCGTATGATAAGTCAAGCAGTAGCATTATTATTTTTGGCAATATGGCATGGTCTTCATTCGGGATATTATATTAGTTTTTTATTTGAATTTTTATTTATAACATTTGAAAGACAATTACAAATTGTCTATGATAAATATACTGTTAATTATCAACAATTTTTACAAATAAATTATATAAATAAATTAATATTATTAATACGACAAATATATACTGTTATATTTTTAGGTTGGTGTTTAATACCTTTTGTATTTTTCAATTATAAAAATTATATTAATGCTTTTTCAACAATTAATTATGTTGGTGTTATTTTCTTAGGTTCATGGTTTTTATTTAATTTTCTTCATACAAAATATATACGAATGACAAAAATAAAATCAACAGAAAATATTAGTAATAATATTAATAATATTAATAACACCACAATAAATGACAGTAAAGAAAAAAATCAATAAATGTTAATTAGAAATTTAAATCTTTTTTTTTTTTTGCATATTAAAAAAAAAAGTAGTTTAGTACAATTATTAAAAGAAATTCAAAAAAATAAAAAATGAAAGACAAAGAAATATAAAATAAGAATACGAAAATAAGAGTTGTAGAAAAAATATGTAAATAATTTCTAAATTTTCTTGCATTGAATTTTAGGATTTAAAAAAAAAAAAACAAATAAGACCTATGTATGTCAATTTCATCTATATCCTTTTATTCTTCTTCTTTTCGATTTCTCTGTTTCTACTTTCTTTTTTTTTCTGTACAGTATTTAATTTAGAAAAATTTTTTTAAATAAATTTATTTAGTTACATATCTCGAAAGCTGCTTTAGATTTTAATTGATAATAAATTGTATTAAATGAATTGAAAAAAAAAAAATGAAAGAAAATGCTCAACAAAGAAACTTTATATGAAATTTATTAACAGGAATTTAAGTAAATTAAAAATTATATATTTTATACTCGCCATTTTTTTTTTATTATTTTTTTTTTCGAACATTTTTATTTTATTTTTGCAATTATAATGTATACTATATACTAGTCATTCAAATAGAATCAATTATATAAATTTACCTCTTAGTGAAAATATATTCAATGATAAAAATATATACATATGTATATATATAAAATATTTATATATTTATTTTCTTCTAATATGAGATAAAAGAAATTTAAAAACATTAAAGAATTAAAAATAATATAATAAATTTAAAATGATCAATTTTAATCTGATATTATGATGTAGATTATTTTTTCTTCTAAAGATTTTAAGTATAATAGTTTGAAAAAAAAATAAAAAATAAAAAATGTAGCAAAAATAATATTAAAATTAAGGTAAAAGCAATTTAAAATAATAAATTCCTGTTAGGGACGTTGTGAATATAATATAGATTTCGTTCATTTGTTTAAAATAAAAGCAACAAAAAACATGTATACAAATGTATTTATTAAACAAAAATACAATATTACAATAAATAGTTTACATTTTATTTTACCGCTACTTTGTGTTTTGCTGAAATAAAAGCCCTTATTCAGACAGTCACCTTACCTGTAAAATTACGTGACTGTAGGTCGTAGCCACGTCATGTCACTTTTTAATTGGTATTCTAATACTCACGTGAGATAAGAGAAAATATTGGTGTTTTCAAAAATGCAATGATGCAGCCTTGATACACAATTTAGCTTAAAGATTGATTCACACCTTTCTTAAAAAGTATGTACATAAAGATAAATTTCATGATTTCTCTAATTATAATACATGATTAAAAAATACACCAATTTAATTTGAATGAAATCAGTGAATATGTAGACAGTGAGAAAAAGGATGATAAAGGATAATTCGAATACTTTAGAACTGCCAAATACTGTGAGTTTTAATTTCTATAATTTTTAAAATGTGTTTTATAATTAAATTATTCAGATTTCATTCGTACTTCAAAAATTATTTTTATTACTCACTTGATTTACAAATGACTGTTAGAATAAATATTAAAGAAAAAAAAAACTCTTTAATTTTCAAAAGAAAAAAAAAGTAAGAAATAGAAAAGAAAACAGGAAATATTACACAGCAAGAGAATAAGTACCGTTTAAATAAAAAACAAACAATGATAATAAAATTTGGTGGTTTTATTTGGAAGAAATATTTTTCATACATTATATTTTAATTCTAAAAAGGACGTTTATAATTTCATAAAATATATTTTAAAAGTAGGTAAAATTTTTTACAATTGTTTTTTTTTTTTAAATTTGAATAATCTCACTAAAATTTAATAATTTCATATAATTATAAATACTGATTTTTAACAATAATTTAATTAAAAATCATAAAAATTTATCTAAAAAAAAACACAATATCTTTTTTTTTTTCACTTGTACACAAATATTTAATTAACAATAGTAACATTTTCTTGTTTTCAATTTATTTAAAAAATAATTTAATCCAAAAAAAAATTCTTTCTTTTCTCTCCTTAAATTACACTTTTAAAAAAATTTTTTAGCAAAAATTATGAATAAGCATCTAAAAAATATTTATTTTAAAAATTTTCTTTGTAAATTTTATGGCAAAACGTTTATTTATTTTTTTTTCTTCAAAATTACTTTTATTGTCTGACAATATTATATAAAAAATTTAAAAAAAAAATTAAATTAAATTATTACAAATAAAAATACTCGAAAATGAAAATATTTATTTATTTTTTTTAAAATTCTCTTAAACTTGAACTTTTTTTTGTCTAAAGAGAACAATAAATTTTTTTACATAAAATATGAGATATATTCATGTGGCATAACACCACGTCTTGGATAGAACGTATGTGATACAGAATATCTTAGTAAATTTGTTATATTACTTGTATAAATATCAGCAAAACGGAAGAGACGACGTGAAAAATATGTTGGATTATGGTATGTACGGAAGACACTACCAAATTGTTCATTAAAAACTCTTTTTGTTTCATTTCTGTTTTTTTTTTTTTTTTAAAAGAAAAATGAAATTAAAAAGATTGATTTTAACCAACATTCAGTTATTAGTTGCACATTATGAATTCTATCATAAAATCAGAATCAATTTTTGAATTGAAATGATTTATTAATTCTTTCATTTTTAAACTATGAGAAAAATCATTTTTATTCGAAATTTGTTTCTGATAGAACTCATAATCGAGCTATATTATTTTTAAATACCTTAAAAAATCTCTTTCTTTCATCCATTCTTTAAGTGCTTCTTGAGCTTCTGGACTTTCATCATCTTGATTATCTTCAATTAATTGTGTTAACATTTGTAACCAATTTGCATTCATTTTAAATGTTTCAGTATTTAATGTATTTATCTCATGCTAAAATTATATAATTTTTATATATTTTTCTTCAATTAATTATTTTACTTACAGTCAATTCACTGATTATTGCTCCTGTCCTCCATCCATGTTCTAAAGTAACATCAGCTAGATCACTGTACGGATGATCACCAAAATATAAAACAGAATGTCCTCTCCAGCCCGTTAAATCTTGTAGTTGTTTTACTGTTCCCTAAATAAATTTTTTAATTAATTTTAATTTAATTTTGAATTATTTCTTGTTCGTAATTACTTCATAATAAATTTTTCCTTTTTCTAATTTTGAGATTCTATCCCATAAATGTGATTTAGATTTTTCATCGTATAATCTTATTGGACGAGATTCATCAGTAAAAAATTTTGGTTTTCTTGCTTGTACTATAATTATATCAAAGAAATCTCTCCAGTTATTTCCAACAATCAAGTTCATTCCTTTATTGCTAAAAAAAATCATAAAATAAATTGAAAATGATTTTTTTTTCTTAAATTATAAAAAACAATTTTTGTTTTTTTTTACTTACACAAAATGAAATGGACTATTTGTAACAAGAAATAATTTTTTATTTGCATTTACTAATTTTTCAAGATATTTTGGTAAATCTGGATGTTTTTCAATATATTTTTCAACATCATTCTGTACAATTTGATGCATAATTGGATGACATTGTTGTACAGAACTTTTAACATCATGAAATAAAATTTCTGGATGATAATCAATATGATTTCTTTCAAAATATTCTGCAACTTGACAAAGTAGACACATTTCAGGTACAGAAAATAGATCAGCTAATTGAACCATTTTTGCTCTGACATCCTTTTTAAAAAGTATTTAGATGATTTTTTTTAGTAATTAATTTTTTATTTAATTGATTATTCTTTACCTGATAATTATTTTTAGATTGACCTTCAACATATGCAATCGGTATAATACGATTTTTATAAATTTTTAAAACTTCTTCATCTGGAATTTTTGTTAGGCCACGATATACAGAACCTAATTGAATCTGAAGGAACGAATCTAATTTCAATAATAAACCTTTTTCAATATCATAATGAAGACCACGAACAGCAAAACCAGGAATATATTCAAGTTTTGATATTTCCTTTGGATACTAAAAAAATAAATGTACATAGATAATATATATGTAGACATATTGTACATATTGAAAATAATTAGTTTGAAATTTTTAAATAATTAGGTAAGTAACAAAGTAACAAGCAAAGATATAGGTCATTGTTAGGCAATGGGAATATTTTTTTGTTTTCAAGGAAATTAATAAACTAGACCAATGATTATCATTTAAGGACAAAAATATATATTTAAAAAAAAAAGAATCAAGCAAAAACATAAATATTGTAGAAACACCAAATTTTTATCGTGCGTTATATAATATTAAAAGGATTTCACATAAAATCATAATGCAATTTTTTCCAAATGTTTTGTTTTTCATAATTAATTATGATTACCTCTAACCTTAAATTTTTCAATAAGCATATTACGTCCTAAATCATACAAAAGATAATTCAAATTTGGTTTATAATGAGCTAATGTATAATCATAATCAAATCCATATACGTCGACCTCCGACAAATCAAGCTCATTACATGCGAATACTCCACAAAGATTAACATCTTTTGGTAATTTTTTTGCTATAAAAAAGTATAATCATTGGAAAAAAAAATGTTATTAATTAAATTTTCTTTTAAATGGCTAAGTAATTAATTTTTTGTCTTTAAAAAAATATAGGTATATAAAAATCATTTTTGTAGAAGGACAAAATTTTATAAAAATAATAGAAATCAAATTAAAACGTTAACAAAAAAAAATTTATATAGAAAAAGAGACAAAAACATTTGTGTTTACACAGGTAAACAAGCAATCACGTAAAAATAATTTAAAGATTATGAGAATGGTGATATGTAGTTATATTTATCAAAATCATGCTGTTTTATTATACTTAAAAGATTGCCAATTGTGTGTAATAAAATAATTTATTTCTAACTGAAAGTATCATTTGATTCGTTGTACATACACGTATGCAAAATAAAAGTTTTTATTTTCAATAATTGTGATATAAAATGAAATTAATATAAGGTGTTTCACATACGAAATTCAAAATTTAAAATTGTTGGATTATTCAAGCAAAGTATTACCCTCTTCTGAATCTAAGCTTCTGTTTTTGTAACCTTGATATTGTTACTGAAAATATTTCAATACTACTAATAAATTTTATGTTGGAGAATGAAAGATTTTTAAAAAAATCTGTAAGTACCTCATGAAACACCCAGTATTTCAAATACGTTGTCTTATCTATGCAATACTAAAAAAAATCTTAATTTATTTATATTATATAGGTATTTTATTTTTAAAATATTGTTTACAATATCAAAGACATCCGCTGTATCTATCTATGTATATATAAAATTTAAAAGAAAAAAAAAACTCTGTCTCTAATGTTATAAATAAGTTAAAACAATAAATTTAGGAAACTTACATCGAAATTTATCCTTCGTTTGTTCATAAGCAGTTTTATATTTTATTTTATTCTGTGAATTTAAATTTAGTGAATAATTTCTTTTATTTATCACAGAAAAATTAATAATATTTTTATAAATTGAAGGTGAAAATAATTTAAAAGATATTTTTTTAAACATCTTTTTATTTGCAAAAAAAAAAAAAAAAAAAATTCGTCACTTTTATCGTTTACTTATCGTTTATTTTAAATTTATTTAAATTAAGTTTTTAATGTGTCTTATTCAATTATTTTCGATATTTTTATAAATGGAAAAAAAATGCAATTTATTTAGAAACTAGAAAAATTTGTTATCCAACACCAATTTAGCATAACACCTTGCGCCAGAACACAACAACAATATACTATGGTGTGCCGTGGTGGCCTGTGGGTGGAGAGTTATCAAAACAAAACGTCAAACGTTGTTAGCAGAAAAATAACCTCAATTCAATCAATTAGAATCAGTACACCACTTTAATCATTTTTATTTTATTTTAAATAAATTTGAATTAAATTAAATTTAATATTTAAATATTACATACATTCCACTTGTTACTATTTCGGCACATGTTGTATTAACAAGCCACTTTCATACAATTATATTTTTTTAAAAAAATCAATACTTGAAATTTTATTGATCTTCAATTGTAGACAATGTTTTCTCAATTGTATTTTTTGTACATGAATTTTCTTTAATTTTTTTATTTTCTAAATAAATTTGTAATTGTTCTTCAAAAAATTGTACATATTCTTGTTTTTGTTGTGCATTAGCTGGAAAAAAATGTCCACCAGGATGTAATAAAATTTTTGGATCATCAAATAATGAAGATAATTGTTCACTCATTTCTTTAGGAATTATATCATCATTTTCACCATAAATATGTAAAGATGGAATATCAAAATTTTCTTCATAGAAATTCTTGTGAACTAAACTACCAGATCGGAATCCAGATGATAAAATTACAAATTGTGGTTGAATAGATGTAACTATGAATAAAAAGAAAACATTTAATTAGATATTTCAATTTAAAATTATACATGTCAATTGTTTGAATTAGCCCGAAATAAACTTACAATGCTTAAAACGTATTCCACAAAGTAATCCTACAAAACAAGCACCTTGTGAAAATCCTAATAATCCTTGGAATGGTCCCTCATTTTCCCAGACTTCTTCAACAAGTTTAAGACTTTCTTCGAAACCAATTGCAGGACCATCTTGATTTGTACCTTTGAATGTTCCATCATCTTTATTAAACCACCAACTTTTTTGTGAACTATATTCTGGTTCACCTTCATTTAATGGTGGAGCTTGATGTGGTGCAGTTATGAATGTAAATTCAGCGTATTTATTTAAAGATTTTCTAAAAGAACCAAGTTTAGATCTAAAAGTATCACCACTTTGTCTATAACCGTGAAGACATAACACTTTCATTTTTTCAGGCGTTGAATTCTGCATTCTTAATACTTTTTTTTGTTTATTTTTCTTTTTCTTTTTTTAATAAACAAAAAGTTTAATTACTTCTTCCCTTTTCACATAAGCTTATTTTAAAATATTTTAAAATTTAAACTAATTAATAGAAGATTTCATTTAAAATTTAAAAAACTATATTTGTTTACCAAAAAATTGGTAGTCAATAAAAGTGAGGTTAAAAATATTAGAAAAGAAAGCCAGGGAAATGTTATGGGAAATGTCAATCGCAAAAAAGAAAAAAACATTGAGTGTTGCCGAGTGCCAAGTCTTAAAATTTTCCATATTTAAATATAGCCGTAATTTTTATTTTCGACGAATCAGAAAGATCATTTTTTTCGTGAAAAACAAAAACAAATTTTAAAATGAATTTAATAAATTTTGCAATTGGATGACTTGCTCATTTTAATTAAAATATTTAGAAAACTGCAACTTTTTAAAATATTAAAATACCCCTTAATGGGATTTAGACTTAAGAATATTCAAATTTCCTAAAGACAAAATGGGAATACTAACAGCACTTAGATTTCTTCCAGATTCCTTTTCAAATTTCTTGTTTCAAACTGTAACTCACTTCATACTAAATTATTTGTAAAGATTATAGATTATAATTATACCAAGATTTTCGAAAGATGTAAATTTTTGAATTTTTCTTAAAATATGTTTTTATACAGCGAGCATAAGAATTAATTTTTATAGTTGAAAGATTTTTCGAGAAAAAGAAATTCTAAAGGAATTTTATAAAAAACATAATTTCGTTATATTTTTTTGAACAATTTGTGAATAATTTTTTTCTGATTTCGAAGGTACTTATAGAGAGCATATGCTAGTGATCTATGTAAGTATTATAATCTGTGGTTTTGTCCGTTGAGTTTGGATTTACGTCCGTTAATATTTAATGTCAAAAGGTCAACTGGTGTAAATTGTAAATTATTTTATTAGAAAATTAAAATATATAAAACAAATTCAGTTAATTCAAAAAGTCGATTTTACAACTGATGAATAAAGAAAATAGGTGTTTCATCCGGAGTTCTTGAGGTATTCAATTAATACTTTATTTATTGGGCGCCAATTTGTGATTGTGACATAGGTTTTTTCTTAATATTAATAATATATAAAAAACTTATAAGTTTCAGAATAATTATGGAGGAAATAACTCCAATCCGAAGTAATCCTAGCATAGATAATGTGGATATACTTAAAAAAGTAAATTTAATTACGACTGCAACAGAAGGAAGTCCAAAGGTAAGACATCTCAAAGTCTCGTGTTTTATATAATTTTTAATTCTTATATATCTATTCTTTATTATTTCATTCACTTATGTTGACCTTTTTTAGGTACCAACAATTAAAGATTTTTCAATAATTAAACCAATAAGTCGTGGTGCATTCGGTAAAGTATTTCTTGGTTATAAAAATAATGATTCACAAAAATTATTTGCAATTAAGGTAAGTGTTAAAAAATTATATTTGCACCAAGTTTTTTTGATTTAAAACTAATTTTAACAATCAATAACAGGTTATGCGAAAAGCTGAAATGATTAATAAAAATATGGTATCACAGATAATAACTGAAAGAAATGCATTAGCATTATCAAAAAGTCCATATTGTGTTAATTTATTTTATTCATTACAATCAACATCATATGTTTATTTAGTATTAGAATATATGGTTGGTGGTGATTTAAAATCATTATTAAATGTTTATGGTTTTTTTGATGAAAATACTGCAAAATTTTATGCTGCTGAAGTAACATTAGCATTACAATATCTTCATAGTCATGGTATAATACATAGAGATATAAAACCAGATAATATGTTAATTTCATCAACTGGTCATGTTAAATTAACTGATTTTGGTTTAAGTAGAATTGAATTAAGTCGAGGTATAATCAAAATATTAACCGAAATATCCAAAAAATTTTAAATTAAATTTTTTTTTCTGTAGACCTTGAACTATCAGATTTAATAAATAATTCACCAAGTTTTATTAATTTACGAACACCAGGACAGTTATTATCATTAACATCACATTTAACATTCGGTTCATCTGAAAAACAATTAAATGGTGAACATGTTTCACATTTTATGACAATTATGAATAATTATCGTAAGTTTCTGTTAGAAAACTAAAACTATTGTTTAATAATTTTACTTTTCTAAATATATATAGGTTTATCAGATGTTGATATTGATGTGTCAGAAAAAGCAAACGAAAGCAGAATGTCTGGAGTATCTCCATTCTTTTCAGCTGAAGATATTAGTGTGTCTTTAATACAAGTTCATTCATCAAAATCTGAATGTACAAAATCATCTTCATCATCATCATCTACATCTGCATCATATCATACTTGCAATTCAACTCAGTCCTCGAATAAAAACTCAGATGTAACCGATTCATCAAATGGAGATTCTAAATTTGATTCTAACGAAGAAAATCATTCAAGTAATTCATATAATGTAAGTATAAGGACGTAATAAGGATTTTTTAATTCATATAGCAATATTTTTAAACAAAAATTTTCATTTCTTTTGATTTAAGGATACTCGATTTTCAAAAGCTATAGAAGATTCTGGTGTTTGTTGTCGGAAATTTGATTGTTTTAATAATACAAATTGTGAAATGTCAATATCATGTGGAGACAAATCTATGAAACATAAAAATAATTCAGTGGAAACTCTTAGTTGTTCAGATTATTCAAATAGGTAGGGTTTAAAAATTTAAAAAATTTCTTAAACTTAAATAAATTTATTGATTAATAAAATTGTAGTTCCGAAATGAGTAATTTAAGTGAATGCTGTGATATAAAAGATAAAAATAAAAAATTCTACGAGCTACGAAGGTTTGTTTTAATATTAATTTAATAAAATATTACAACAGATTCATCATAAATTATATAATTTTTTCTTTAGAGATGGTAAACGAAAACGTACTTTAGCAAGGCAATTAGAAAATAGTAATGACATGGATATAAATTCAAATCAAGAGAATATTGCACCATTACGAAGTGGATTAACTCAAGAGTTAATTATACTTGATCTTAAAGATAGTACACCGAAAAAACGTAAAGTTCGTACACCAATGAAAGAAATTTTAAAAGAAAGGTAAAAACAGTGTTTATTTAACAAAATAAATAAAAATATTGTTTTTCTAATTAAATTTCCATATATATTTCGTAGAACACCGACTGATAAAGAAATTACCACAATAAAAAACCCAGGTGGAAATTTAGCATATTCAACACCAGTTTCTTCACAAAAACCACCAAAACGTGAAACATTATTACTAAGTAAATTGAAAAATACACGTTTTATGCTTCCATCACCAGCTGCATTTGAAAAACAGGATGATACTCCAAATCACAATAATAATAATAAAATTTTACAACATATTAAAATTGGGGTAAATTGTTAAAAATTGAAAATTTTTTTTTTTTTTTTTTAAAAAAGTTCATTCTTAGGATGATTTAGCAGTATCTCCAATCAATGGTGATAATGTACATAAAACACCAAAAATGATGAATACTCCATATAGAACACCAAAATCAGTTCGAAGATGTGAAGCACAATCTGGAGAAAGAGTTTTAGGTACTCCAGATTATTTGGCACCAGAAATACTTTTATTGTAAGTAAAATGTAATATTTTATTATTATTATTTTTTAAATCTTGAAGTGAAAAAGTAAAATTTTTTGTTATCTTTTTAAAGACAAGGACATGGACCAGGAGTTGATTGGTGGGCACTTGGTGTTTGCCTTTATGAATTTTTAACTGGTGTACCACCATTTAATGATGAAACTCCACAAAAAGTTTTTGATAACATATTAAATAAAAGTAAGAATTTAAAAAACTAAAAATAATTATCTTTAAAATTTAAAATAATCTCCTTTTTTTTTTCTTTCAAGATATCGAATGGCCACAAGATGATGAAGCATTATCAGAAGAAGCTGTCGAAGCTGTTGAACTACTTTTAACAATGGATCCAAATAAACGTCCTAGTGCTAAAGAAGTTCAAAAAATGAGATTTTTTAATGATATTGATTGGTCAAATATGGAATCAATTGAACCACCATTTATCCCTACACCAGATGATCCAACAGATACTGGTTATTTTGAAGCACGCAATACAATGCAACATTTGAAATTATCAAATTTTACTATGGAAGACTAGAAAAAATAATTAAAAATTAAGAGAAAGTAGAAAGAAAAGACAAGAAAAAAAAAAGGAAAGGAAAGGAAGGAAAAGTGGATAAATGGGAAATTGTGACCAATTTTTTTTAAAATATTTTGATATTTTTTACATTATCGTTTATGATGGCTACTTGTTTTATTTTTAGAAAAATTTTTTTTTATAACAGTAAAGATAAATAAATAAGCATTTTATATACAAAAGTGAAAATAATTTTCGTATCAGATAAAATAATGGTAAGTGATTTTTTGGTTTATAGTACATTTTTATTACATATAAAAACGAGATTTTTAATGTATTTTTTTTAAAAAAATATCTTGAACTATTTATTAAATTTTTTATTAATTAAATATTAAAATTTTTATATTGAAAAAAAAAATTGCAACTAAAAACAAATTAAAATTGAACGTTGTGAATTTAAAAAAAAAAAAAACAAAGAAAAAACTGCTATAAATGACCCGCATTCAGTTGTGAGACAGGAAAATAACCTTAGCATTATGTATTTGCATATTTAAATTCTCCATAAAACGAGAAAATACCAAAATATAGAACATTTTTCATTTTTATTTTTTTTTTTATATTTTCAAACCATAAATGACTGGATTGATATCAATCTGAAAACAAATATAAATTTAAAAAGACAGAAAGAAAAAAAAAATGTTTTAAATGACGATTTCATTTAGAAATGACATAGACGCAGATGGAAATTTTTGATAAGAGAAAAATTCTAAAAAGAAATAGTAAATATGGCTTTTATGGTTTTGCTTATCAATATGACCCATATCTCTTGTTCATATTGACAAAATAAAAGCGAAAAACTTAGAGGAAAAAAGTATATAATATATTTGCAAATAAATAATAAAAACTGGCAAATAGAAAAAGCTTCAAGGATTAAAAAAAAAAATAAAGGTTTTTATCATTTTTTTTTCTAAAAATGTTTTGTTGCATACAAACACGACTGTTGAACAAATTGCAAAATATCTGAATATACTATTTTTTTTTTTATAGTTTTTATCGTATTTTATGGCTTCCTTAATTCTTAATTTCAAGTTATATGTAATTTATTCTCAATTATTATTGTTATGTTCTATTATTAAAATAAATTTTAGAAATATTTTTCAATTGATGGTACCCTAATTCATTCAGAACAGATACGTTTTATACATGTAATTTTCTATAAGAAAAATATATTATATTCTAAAATTTATCTGAAAAAAACAAAAAGGATTTATTTTTTTCTCATAAGTTTCAATTTTTCTTATGAACATGCCTATCCCAAACATTAAATTATTAGCCTGAGGGATTTTTTTTTGCATAAAAAACTTCAAAAACATTTTACTATATTCTTTGTTCTACATGGTTTTTTTTTTTGCTTATTTTTCATTTTCTTCTTCTAGAGAAGAACATTTTCAATAAAAAGAACTGAGAAAAAGTTTAAAAAATATATATATTTTTTTGCATCAACATCTCATGATGAAGATCTTTGTTACATGCTTTTGTTTTTTTTTTTAATTTTATTTTCTACATTTCTTGGTGTAGTACACAACTAATTCAACATTTTTGAATTTTAGTCATCACCATCATCATCATATCATTTTGTTGAGTGTATTCTTTAACCGTCGTCATCGTTTGTCTTTTAAAGTCCGTTCTTGTACGATCTCTAATTCAGAATATTTTCAAAAAAAATATTCACAAAACATGTAATTTAATTCAAACAAAAAAAAAATATGCAACATCCAAAAAAATAAAAATTAGACATCATTTAATATGAAATATTCACCAGATTATCTTTGAAGAAACAAAAAAAAAAAACAAAAAAAGATTATTTTTCTTAAGTAGAAAAATTTAACCTGAAGTTTTTTTTGTTTTTTTTTTCTTTTTTGAATTTGAAAAGTTGTTGCATTTTTTAGTTATATACATATATCAATTTTTGTGTGGTAATTATTGCTTTGTTTTAGATTATTTACAAGGGATAAATATATATGGAAATTACTTTTACTGTACATCTAAGTATTTATTTCATTTAAATTGTATAATAATTCATGTTTGTCGGTTGGATACAACACGAAAACTTTTTCAATTTGTACTGTGTAATAAAATATAAAACATTAAATACATATAAATATGAACATTCTTCTTCAATGAGGGATAAACGAAAAATAAAAAATAAATACTCCTATCAAATAACACAAGAAATCACACACAGTGCTCAGTGATATAATTTTCAGCACTTTAAACATAAATATACAGAAATGAATAAGTTAATATTATTATGTATGAATGTACAAATAAAAACAAATAAGATTACAATTTAAGTAAATAATTTGAATCGGAAATAAATGATGAGAAAAACAAATTATTATTTTTTTTCCATTAAAATGTAATTTGTATTTAAATTGCTTATATTCATAAAATTTATTTATTGAACTGAAAATAATATCTTGTTAACCTTTTATTTAAGTTACTGATACTTTTCCTTTTTTTTAAATTTTTATTTTTAAGTTTTTGGAAAAAGTACAAAAACAATCAGTACTCAGCAAACTAATGTAGTAACTGAAAAACATGAAAAACGACATTCGACTCGGCCAGGAATCGAACCACGGAATCATTACATTGCCGGGGTAATGCTCTTAAACCATTGAGCTGCCGAATGTTCTCAGTTACCACTTAATCATTGATGAAGAATACTCAAACCTCCTACACTAACATTTTAAGCTAAATACTAAAATTTTGTAAACAATTCCCTAGTTTTCGAGAATGAAATCATGTTTTTCAATTTTTCATTGAAAATTGGAATTAGAAATGTTCCCGAAGCATTATTAAAGCGAAAGAACTGATTTCTTTTTTTACCAACGCTTGACGTCAACAGTTCTCGGAAGTTTTCGAAGACCCAATTAGCACTGAGAATACCGTTTTCATACCACATCTTGCTTAACCATAGGAAACGTTTGACATACCAGTAGGAGTGTAGGAGATCTTTTTACCATCCTGTTTCATTCAGGAGATGTATCATAAGTATGTGATCGTGACTTTCGCTATTCCATTTAGGTATCAAAAAATTTATACAGGAATTTTAAAATTTCTAAGTTTCTGAGTTTATGACAAATCCATTCAAAGTTAGCCTAACTTTTGTTAACTATAAACTTTCTTTCTAATTTATGATTGAGAATGAACTTAAGTTATCGCGTTTGTAAAACATTTATTGCCTAATTTTTCAATTGGCCATTTTGACGGACTTTCACGTATTTTTTTTGTCATAAAATTTAAACATTTTGTATAAACAAATGATGCTTGGTGATTGATAAGAATAACAAATTTTTTTTTCATTCATATCAACATCTTGTTTTAAATTTAATGTTTTTTTTATACCTAAAAAAAAAAGCATATTAAATTGAATACGTGCACTTTTTATAATGTAGTTCTTAATACATAATAGCAATTTTATCTTTGTAGTACACTATAAAGCCGGTAAGGATTTTGTATCAAAAAATTTTTAAAAATTGAAAATCATGTCACATTTTTTTTTTGTTTTCCTTTTTTTTTTCTATTGCAGTATTTCACAAGAATTAAAAAAAAAAAGGAAAAAAGTTATTATCTGCCATTACATTACTTGACTGAATATGAAAAATATATATGTCGGGACAATTATTTATGTAATAGCTCAGTGGGATTTTAAGATTGAAGTTAAAAGACATACATATGTATATGAAAAGAAATTTTACATTTAAAGTATCAAAATAAGAAAAAAAAAAAAAACAAGAGCACAAGAACAATTTTTTATTTCTTGAAGAAAAAAAAAATCAAAGTACAGAAAATCAAGGAAGAAGAAGTACATAACTTGTAAAAATATTCAAAAAAGTTAAAAAAAAAAGAGCCATTACTGTATTTAGTAAGCAAGTAATCTAGTGTTTCATTCTATTGCTATGTTTTTGGTACTTTGAGAAAAAAAATTTAAAAAAAAAACAAAAAAAAACTATTTTATACCTTAGCATCATACCTTTAACACTAATCTTCAACATTTCTCTTTAGCTGGATGTTAAAGTTTATTATTATCATCATGTTATTGTATATAATATAACATGACTTATTTTTATACTCACAAAAAAAAAAAAAAAAAACAAAGTTTAAAAAAATATATACTTGTATCTAGATTTTATACAGTATGTATATACAAACATATGTACGAGTATATGCATTCAGAAATAAACAACGGCGACGAATATGTATCTTATGATGCATGTACAAAGCGCAAAAAAAAAGTTATATATACTCGTATGTATATTTATATATATTTTTAAAAGTATCTACAATACTGAGCGCCTTCTTGATAGCAACGATAGCACATTTACCTTTTTGTAAAGTTTTTAATTTTTTAAGGAAAAAAAAAAGCTACAAAACATGAGCCTTATACGTGTATAAATATTCAAAAAAGTTCTATTCCAATATCATAAAAATGCTTTTTAGTTAAACAACATAAAACTATAAAAGCTTGCAGCAGTACTAAAAATCATGCAATTGCATTATTGCATTGCAATTTCAAATGATCATACAGTTTCAAAGGTGTATAACATACGAGAAAAATATCTTAGCATATTGCTTTACTGTTACTGATGCTGATGCTGCTTCTGCTACTGCGATGCAATTGTTACTTTTACACATTTTTTTTTTTCTTCAACTCTACGTTAAGAGGAAGAAACATAAGGTATGATGAAAAATGTAATGTTTTCTTAGCTAGCATAGCACTATAGCAGCATTAAGCGTTAATACTAGCACTGCATAAATATGTGATATGTTATTTTAACTATGTGTAAATACATATATGTATGTATAAATAATAAGAATGGCTCAAAAAGGTATGCAAGTTATGCTGTTATACTGTTGTTGGTGGAGCATAAAGCAAAAAACATCAAATAAAGTACAAGTACTTTATCAACAACAACAGCATCAGGCAGGAACATAAAAGTGGAAATGGAAATGGAGTATATTTCATATAGATGATGATGATGATGATGATGATGATGATGATTTTGATTTTCTTTCTTTAGCATGTTGTTAATGGATTGCTTATACTTATAGTTATAAAGTTTGGGGTAGGAGTATTGTATTATAGAAAAATTTTTAAAAACTTTTTATGGTCTCGGTCTCGACTCCATCAGCTTGATTTGAATCATGTGGAGCTGTTGGTGTATTGTAGATACAATATTCGTCAAGTTACCTAGTATACTTGAATAGTAGAGAATAGAATATACGAATTGAATTGATGATGATGTTGTTGGACTGCGCTCTGTTCTGAATTTAAAGTCATGTCATTATCAGATAGAGAAAATTGTTACTGTTTGTTGTTTGTTGTTAATTTAGTTGCGTTAGCTTGAGTTTTGTTTGTTTGTTGGTGATTCTAGCAACATCAGCAACAACAGCAGAACAGCAACCTATAAGCATAATAGCAACATAACCATCATCATTGTGGTCGTCGTCGTAATCATCTCCATCCATTCATTCCGTTCGCATATATTCATTTTTAAATTTGAGCCTAGTGCTAGTCTTAGATTGAGCTGTATACTGTGTGAATATAAATATCTACCAGCTAGCTAAGGTTGTTTAACTATCAGCAGTTGGATACTAGTGTTTGACCATTAAAGTCATATAAAAATTTCGTTCTTTTTGTTTATTTTGATTTTTCCTTCGTTTTGGGGAGCATTGTTATTTATTTCCCCTTTTTTATTTTTATTGCTATTACTTTGTAGTTTTTTTTTTCTTTGCTATTGAAAAAAAAAAAACAAAAATGATGATGGTACAATTTTGGTTGTTATATCGTGTTCACTTTTGGTGGTTTTGTTATTGAGCCTTGATATTATTATAGGTACTCAATATAGTCAATTGTCGTGTCGAATAAATATAAAAAAGATAGATAACAACAAAGACGACGGCGACGACCGTGGTATATTCTTGTTATACATATCTATTTTGAAAAAAAAAAAAAAGACAGAAAAAAAAAAACGCGCGAGTATATTTTAAATTATGTATCTATTTCGGTAACCGTGTGCAGTATAGAAAAAGGTTTTTAATTTTTTTTTTTAATAAAATAGTTAAGTAAGTTCGTTATTGTTGAAACCTTTTTGTGTACTTTATATCTTATTTTGGATTAAACAAAAAAACAAAAAAAAATTAATACTTAAGCATAAAAGAGATTTCCTTTTCTTTTCGCTTAAATTTGTTTTTTTTTTGTTTTTTTGGTTTGTGATTTCTGTTCTTCTTGTTACATGAACACGTACCGTCTATAATAATGTAACTTACCTTATTAAGAGTGGTACATTGTTTTTATTTTATTATTATTATTATTTTATTTTATGTGTATTATAATTCAAGTTTTAGGATAATTCTTATAATACAATATAATGTAAATAAAACACAGCTTGAGAGTTTAATCTTTTTTAACATAGTGTACATATATAGTAACTTTGATACAGATGAAGTCGTGTGGTTTTTCTTCAAGATATTATAATATATGTAATATATACAATGTGAAAAATAAAAAATAAAAATAAAAATAATAGTGAAAAAAAAAAAATTAAAATAAAACCGCCAACTCATATAGCAATTGTTATGAACCGAAGGTCAAAAGTTGAAAATAATTTCAATTCAATATAAAAAATAAAAAAAGATTTAAAAAAGAAATCATTCAAGTTTTAAATATCTTTATTTTGAAAAAAAAAAAAAAAAAAAAAGATAAAAAGAAAATAAAATATTACTTGATTGTTTTGAATATAGTAACTGTTGAATAGAATTATTACTTAAAGTTTAATAATAATATTATCGTTGTCATAATATATTGAAATGTACAACATATGAGAGATGAAGAAAATATTATAATAACATATTTATTGCTTATTCTACATAATCTAGGTACATTTTGTCTAATGTATAAAATCCAACAGAACACTGATTGATGATGACATATTCTGCTGTTTTCCTTCATTAAATGATTTCTTACGGCATTCATAAGAAGAAATACAGGTAGGTTTGTTGTATCTATAATCTATATACATATTTTTTTAAAAAAATATATAATATATATATGTATATAATTATATATATATTAAAGATTCATCTATCTTGACTATAATATGGATAGATAGGTAAAAATTCTTATTCTTTTTATACTTTCATTAAAAAAGTCTATTTAGAGTTATTGTTGGCATGTTTCTGTTATGTATGTTCTTTAAAAAAATAAAATAAAAATTTCTGTACTTATAAAAAGGGGTGTTAGGAAAGTTAAATAAAAAATAATTTTGAAAATGTTTTCAATATTGTATTTAAATTTATAAAATTTAGATAATTATATACTTTTTCAAATTTATTAAGATTCTAATTTCGTTCACGATATTTCCCGCTATTTTTTTTAAAAATAAAATCTTGATATTTCGATGGACTGTTATAATAGCGAAATATCCTCGAAACATTCAAATTTTCGATTGACTTATTATGGAAAAAAATTAATAAAATTCTCGAAAAATAGTACTTGCTGGTTAATTTTTTTTTTTTTTTTTGTTAAATAAATTTTAAATCCTTCTGATTTTTTTAAAAATAGATTCCGATATATATTTATAATTTCTCTAATAATTGTCATGAATACATGTGGTGAAAGAGTTTTCAAATTTTCATCGGCTTTTAACATTTTTTTAAAACGAAATTAAACTATGAAAATATCTTTTTCTCGTGATATATTTTTTTTTTTTTTGTAAAAACAAACAAATAACAATAATAAAAGCTTAAAAAATTATAAATTTATAAAATCAGTTTATGACTTATTCATCACCTTGTACATTTTTTCCTACGATACTATGTATAAAGAGGCGTTATACTATATATAACTGATTCGACCAACTGATCCTATAGTTTACCAACTTTTTATATCTTTATAATATATGTACATAGTAGATATATATTTTATTTTCTTTGTAAAATATCTATATGTATCTATTTAATATTTACTAACTTAAACATATGTCTATACCTAAATAATATCTATATATGTATATATTTTTAAAAAAAAAGGTGTTCCTATTGCTATATAATATAGAATATATACGTATATAGTGAGTACATGATATGAAATGGACCACTTTGAAAATAATGTTGCGGATACTCTTCTACTAGTAGTGCATTGATTAGAATTTTAATGCAGAGTTCTAACGGTATTCAATACTTCTTTTTCAATTCATTTCTTAAGATTTTTTTCCTTCATTCTTTTTATACATTTCTTTTATTTTATTTTAGTATTTTTTTTTCTTCTCTTATTTAATTTTATTTTCTTTTAATCGATGTATTATACCGACAACGACAACGATGATGACGACGACCGCGCGATTTACTACTACAAAAACAACAATAACAACAACAAAAGTAAGAAAATTGACCGATACAAGATCATCGTTGTTAATAATATACATTTTATAGAATTCTAAAGTTCATTGTAAAAAAAGATATTATTTTTTTCTTAAAGAAAAGAACAAAAAAAAAAATATATATATATATAAAAGGTAGAAATAGAAAATAAAATATAGAAATAAAAAAAGAAACCAATTAATTCTTTTATGCTGTATAATGTGTAAATGAATTACTTTTCTACTACTGATTTCTTTCTATTTTCTTTCTATATCTACATTTTGTTTTTATTATTCAATCTTTTCTTTTTTTTTGTTTCCATTTTTTTTAATGATTTTTCATCCATTAGTTCATAGAGGAATATCTTATGAATAAATGAATTATTTTTATATTTTAAATTATTACTTAAATAGATTTTGATGGGATTATTTCAAGCTTTGAAAAATTCCCAAAGATAAGTAATAAAATTTAAAATAAAAATTAACACATTAAAAAAAAAAAGATATTTAAAATTCCCACAATGAAAATTAATTAACATTAGCTCGAGAATTAATACAAATTTTTTTAAAAATATTTTTTATTCTTTAAGATAAAAGGAGCCGAATTTGATGAATTTTATAAATTTTTTGTTAAAATATTAGATTTATTATAGACATAAACGGGCACTTTTTATTTGTGTATAAGCTGATTTCCTTTTAGAAGATTGTTCTTGTAAAAAATGTTAAGAATTCGGAATTTTTAAATTTCCATGTAATACAATATATTTATGGGAAAAAAAAAATCAAAAAGGGATTAGAAAGACAAAATAATAACTTAGCTCTGTATTTAAATTTCATTTAGAATGTTTGTTCTCTTCAATTAGAAAAAAAAAAAAAATACCAAATAGCTTCTTATTTCATGAGTGAAAATACCGTTAACAACATTATCCTTGATCTAATCATAACCTCATTGTTTAGTCATGCTCATACGCTTTCATATATGAATAAATCAACACCACATTTTATTAATGATTTAAAATCTCAACGAATTATTATTTATTCGAATTTAAAATTTTTAAATCTATCAATTTAAAATTGATATCTGATGATAAAATTATTCTTGACAACAGCTCTCTCTCTCAGATTCTACGATGTACAATATAATAAGAGGAAAGTATAAAACAAAAAAAAAAAGGTACTACATAGGTAATAGCCGTAATAGGTATAAGATCATTGAAAAAATAAAAATTAAATCATTATCCATGGTTCAACAAGACAGACTTAGACAGGCATTTCCTTGTGTCTGAAAAAAAAAAAAAAAAAAACCATACCAATATTAGGAATATCACAATAATAGGTATTTAGATATAAAATTTATATCTAAAAAGTATAGTATACCTGTGTACATCAATTATTATTATTTTTATGTAACCGTTGTTCAACTACAACGTCTTTCGTTATATTATTTAGATCTCATTTAAAAACCATTAAAATTATCGACAAAATACTTCCTACTTTTCTATATATAATATTAAAAGAGTAATTTTTATTGACAAGAAAAATACTATCAGCTTCTTTTTAACTCTTTTCTTATCTTTTTTTTTTTTCAACACAGGTATGTATTATTTTTTTTTATTATTTATATACCTAGTCTTACTTTTAACTCTATCATAAAAAATTTTTTTTTTTTATGCGGTTATTGTTTGTTAATTTTGTAATTATATGAAGAATGATTCGTAAAATTGCGTGGATAGTAAAATTTTTTTTTGTTTTAATGTAATTGAGGTTTCTTGTATTATTTATATACTTGCGATGTAATCGAATTTTTTATACTTTTTTTTTTTTTTGTTTCCATTTTATTAGAACAATGATGAAGCAATATCAAAACATTTTACACATATATACTGGTTAATTCATATAATAAATGTACACATGTATATTTTTACGTATACGTACTTTTTGTTTTTGGTAAATTGTAGCCGGTATTATTTATAAGAAACTGTGATTTAATAAATTCGAAGTTTTATTTTTTTGTTCAACGTTTTTCTTAAACGATTTTTATGACTTCTTCGACGACTTGGCAGCAGTAAAAAAAAAAATAAAAAATAAAAAAACAGTATTAGAAGCACCTATATTATTTATAACTGCCGTCAACAGATACAGATTATATCTTTTATGTATAAAAAAAGTTTACAAAAAAAAAAAAAAAAAAAAAAATTTTTAAAAATAACGTGATTTGTCCAAAAACAGAAAGGTGAAAAATTAGATAGTTCGTTGTGGTTAGTTGGTGACAGATTTATTAT
This sequence comes from Bombylius discolor, assembly GCA_939192795.1. Taxonomy (NCBI): domain Eukaryota; kingdom Metazoa; phylum Arthropoda; class Insecta; order Diptera; family Bombyliidae; genus Bombylius; species Bombylius discolor. The sequence continues at coordinate 9,807,321 of OW584241.1, read as the reverse complement.
GTTAAAGATTAGTATAGTTTTTTCTTTTCTTTTATAGACATGTATGTACATATATGTTACATATGTGTATCCATATGTATGTATCTTTTCATTTCATTGAAATTAAGTAAAAAGATAATTTTTTTTTTCAAATATAATTATTTCGAGTATATTGATGGTGTTATGTAAGACTGAAGTGTTTAAGGTGTCTTACTTTTTTTTTTTTCTTAAAAGAATTAAATATCACCAATTTTGGTTTAGAGCAAGCATTTATGCAAAGTTGCTGGTCTACATATGCATATTTGTGAGACAGTTGGGGGTCAATCAATTGAAAAAATTAAAAGATTAAAAAAAAAAAATACATAGGTAATTTCAATTTCATTTTAAAATTCACTTTTCATATGCGAAACTTGTTTTTAACTTTTTCTTACATTAATTGATGAATTTAAATTTATTCAAAAAATTTTATGAAAAATAAAAGGTGATTTTCTTTTTTATATGAAATTTTTTGAGTGTAAGATTATAATTAAGCTCAAGGGTAAAAATTAAACGTATTTAGAAATTTAAAAGAAAAAGCTAATTTTTTCTTCTTCTAATGACTTTAGAATTGAATAAAAACTATAATAGTACAGTGAGTTCGAACTACTACCAGTTCAAAAAGAAATTGTTTTATATTTTATAAGATTCAGAATCTTTCTCATCAGGAAATATAAGTTGTTTATTTCAACTTTGTAAGTTCTAGAAAATTTATTTTTAATTTATGTATTTTAGTAAAAGTTGCAAAACTTCATTCTTTTTTTTTTTTTGTTTTATGTATTTATTCTTGAATTAGTAACAAGTTTTGCAAACTATTTTTTTTTTCTTTTCTTTAAAAAAATGTTTAAGGTAATTAGAGTGTTTTTCACTCACATGGTAGAACAATTGAATTACCATTAAATTTAACGTTACATATATACTCATCATCATTAGATACATAGAAGCGCGTATTAAGTGTAATTTCTCTTTTCAAGATTTCTAATTCTCATCAAACAAAAGAATTAGAAAGAAAAAAAAAATGATATGAGCATAAATTATTACGATTTTATGTTAAAATTTACCCCCATTAGTCATTTTATTTCACACGATTCTTCATTATGAATTTTTATTTTCTTTACACATATTTTTTTAATTAAAAAAAAAAAATTTTGTGTACTTTTTCTCATATCTAATGGGAATTTAGATTTTATTTTTTTATTTTTTGTAAATTAAATCATATTAATCAGTTGTAAAAATTTTATTTAATATATAAAAAAAATTTTAAAAAAAAATACATGTGTGTAAATTATTAAAGAATATAAAAATTAAAGATGTGTATATTTCTAATATACATACCTATATTGTTATTATCATTATGAAAGCAATTGTATGATAATTACATATTTAGCATTGATATAGTAATTATTTCTGAAAAGAAAATATGCACATAATATGAAAAAATGCATATGATGTGAATTTAGAAAATAAATAATCCCTTTTTTTTCTCTTTGTTTCTTCATATCTACGAGTAATAACAATTACACGAATAAAAATAATAATCGGTGGTAAAGAAGAAAATAAATATGTAAATAAAAATGAGATAAAAGATTGAAATTGTATCTACACCATGAGTTAATTTTTTTTAAAAAAAAAGTAAAATAACGTTTTATTCATGCGTTGTGAAGATTTAAAAATTTATTTTTCTTTTCAGTGGTTAATTTGTTAAGTACTTTTTTTTTTTTTTTTAAAAAGTGTATTTAATTTTATGGTACACACGCAATAATTCTTTCTTTTTAGTTGAAAAAAATTATATATGTATTTATTTTTCAAAAGGAAATCGACACCATTACACTTTTGAATTAAAAATAACACATAAAATAAATTTTTAATATTAATGAACATAAACCAACCTTATTATTCTATTAATTGATAAATAAAACAAATTATCCATGCTCTGATTATAAATATGTATATATTTTTTTAATTACAAATTCAAACATATAATTCTAAAATTAAGTATCTGGAAAAATTTCAATCTTTTAAAAAAGAATTACTGAAATGAAAAAAAAAAAAAAAAATTTAATTATTAAATATGTATATGAAAATTATTTTGCATATACATATTTCAATTAAAATAGTTTTATTAACTGTAATTATTTTTAATTTGATTTTTTTTGCAAAGATTTGATACGTTTCAATGAGGAAACTTATTGAGAATTATTATAACTTTTTCAATATTATCAATTGAATTGATTTTTTTTTTTTCGTCGCTACATATTAGAAGAGTTTTGGTTTTTTTGCAGATTAAATTTTTTTTTTTTTGTAGAAGTCATTCCCACGCATTTTTGAATTCATATCAAATATATTGTATTGGAGAGCTTATGATATACATATTAGTATGTATAATCGCACATGTACAGTATATATATTTGAACAAAACAGTAACAAAAAAAGGCAATGAAATCATTGTGATTACGAAGAAACAATAAAAACATGAAATATGTATACATATAAGGAGAATTGCTAGTGGGTGTTTTCCAATGTAACCGTGCATCGAATATTTAAATGAACCTACTATATTACGTCATTGATTTTGAATTTATTTTTATTTATTTTGTTGTTGTTTTTGTTGTTTTTGTCTTTATTATTTTAAATTGAATATAAAAAATGGTATAGGTACAAGATTAATTTCCTGCTTGTTGTTACCAATATCTGACTAAATGTAAATTTAATCTAAAAAGTAATAAAAAAAATTTTTTTGTTTGTTTGGATTTAAAAACAAATATAGATACGTTGCACTAATTGATGGATATATTTAAAAAAATTCAGAATCAGAAAATAGATATACAGTAAGATTTCTGTTTGAATATAGGGAATATATGTATGTACAATTATATATACATTTTAGGAAAAAAGGAGGTGTAATTTTTATGTTTTAGGAAATTACAAATTTTTCATAGTTGTTCTATTTTTTTTTTTTGTAGCATAAATGTACTTTGTGAATTACAAAAATACTTTTTAGATTTCATATATGTATATTTATATATCATACATACATATATTCATATTTTATGGTACTATAACATTTATTATACGTTTGCTGTTATTTTTATGACAATATTTTCTTACGTGTTAACAAATTATTTTGAATTGATGAAAAATTATGCAATAACATACAATCTTCATCTAACCCTTTAGAATCAACAATTTAAGGGATTTTTAAATGAATAAAATGTAAGATTTTCCTGAAAGGGTTATCCTTTTGATAACCTTTAAAGATTCATTGATTATTGTTGCATTTTGGTACTCGATTTCTTTTTTTTATACATTTTCGTTAATTAGAAAAATCTCCATATAGAAAAACAATGTTTTTTTTCAGTTTTTTTTTTTAAATCTTCGGTTTATGTGTATATGACAGCCATGAAAATTTTAAATAGAAAATATTATACCAAAAAGTATCTACCATCAACATTTTTATGAATGTTTAAGTTAATGTGCGTATTATATTGATTATATCGTTTTTATTCATTGCGTATGTAATATACCAATGTTCTACAAATTTAATTTTTTTTTTATATACATATTTATATTTTATCTATACGTTTTCCTAAGTCATATGTATGTATATATGTATAACTCTTATAAAATCTATCTGATATCTTGTTACTTTTTTTTTCTTTTTACATTTTTTGTTGTTGTTATATTTTAAATGAAATGAGTTAAGTTCAAAGAACTGAATTGTGCTTGGCTCTGGTAAAAAAAAAATCAGAAATTATGGCGAGAAGGGAATTAAAATAAATTTCAATAGCAGGCACAAAGTATTATTACTGTATGTATGTAGCTGCTGTTGCTGTTGTTGTTATGATGATGATGATGGTGTCTTAAGAAAAAAAAAATGAAATAAGAATACATATTAAAAAAAAAACTGAAACTTTTTTATAACTATTCTATTCTTATTTATTTTTTCATTCATTTAAAATATCGTATATATCGTACGTCTGTTTCTGTAATATATTTAAAGTTTTTTTTTTTTTTTAAATTTTTTAGTGCTTTAAATATGTCATGTATTACTCTTTTGCTCCTACATACTACTTATACTTAAGTACGCTTTTCAATGTCATTTTATCTGAATTTATCTGACTTATACTTCATACTTAACTAATTGATCATGGCTGCTATAAATGTATATTTTATTATTGTATTTTTTTTTTAATGTTTTTTTTTTTGCAGATTTAATGTCAAATTTCTTGTTGTTATAAGTTTGTTTTATTTTCTATCTATATATATTTATTTTTTTAGTTTATTATTATAAAATCTAGAAAAGTTCTTTTTTCTTTTAGAAGAATTTTATTCTTTCTTTTTAATTTTATATTTATTATAAAAGCAATTGAGAAAAAAATATCTTTTTATATTGAAATTTTTTTCGATGAACGTGCATATGAACTGTGGTTTTTCCTAACAACAATAATAATAGCATTCGACCAAGACGTCGACGACGACAGCAACAACATTGAATATCAAATTGTTGATCTTTATCCTGACAGTATTTAATTGATTTATTTCGTTTTGATTTGAAATTAATCACGACTAATATGAAATAGGAAAAAAAAAATATTTAAAAAAGATGCATGTAGGTTTTAGGAAAAAAAAAATTACAATCGAGCAAACAGCAGGTATCTGTGGTATAATTGTTCAAATTGTAATATGTATTCCTGTACGAGTATAGGTCCTTAAAGTTTTGAAAAATAATTTATGAAGGAAAACATATTAAGATGATGGATGATTATTCACGTGTTTTTTTTTGTTTTTGAATGTAATTCATGATATTCTTGAAACTCAGAAGGTGTTTTTTGTTATCCTTTATGAAGGTACGTACGGAAAGAGAAAATTTGACATATTAGAAGCTGATGAGTTAAATTATTTAAATTTAAAATTTAAAAATTTTTTATCTTAAATTTGAGAATAATTAAGCGTATATGTATATTTTACATCAAATCCTTTCTATACATATCCCTTAAAAATTACAGGAAATTAACAATTTCCGATGAACTTTTATCCTGTACAAAATACTTGTTGAATGCTAAATTTTTTTTGTTTAAAAAACGTTAATCAAAAAAAAAAATTATAATAAGATGGTGTGAAATTGAAATGCGGAAGAATAATTTTCATATATATATTTTTATCTCATAATTATAACTGTTCAAAAATCCTACTCTGTGAAATGTACATATTTTACATATTGAAAAGAAGAAAAAAAAGAAAAAAGAAAAAGGTATTATCAGTATTCGTCTACATTCATGATAAAATTTATTAAGAAATGAAATGATAAAAAAAAAGAAATATTTTTTTTTTTTTATTCTTTTTAAAGTGAAATTATAAATTCTTATATAGGTATATTTTTTTAAGAATATTTTCTTTTTGTATACATGACTGACTATCTACGAAATGACATGTACGTACGTTCTTATGGATAAGTATAATATTTACGCATTGTATAAAGGAAACATGTTCCACCCAGGTAAATATAAAAATATTCACTTGTATATATTTATTTATTAATATTATTTTTTATATTTTTTTGATATCTTAAATATATGAAGAAAGATATAAACAGTAGTATAGTCTATAATAGGTATGTACTTTAGGTAGTTTTTATTATCATTTATATACAACACGATGAATGTGATGAAACACAGATTGAATAATTAAATAAGATTGACTATTTGCTTTTCTTTATAAATACATCATACAATATACATATGATAAACATACAAACTTATAAAGTTATTTTTTCCCTCTTATAAAATCTTGTATCTAGATAGTACATATCCCTGCTAACATTTTTTTTTATTCCATCATATATTTTCTGTTTTATTATTATTTATATGTGTATATGTATATTTTTTTAATGGTTTATAAAGTTTTTGAAGTATGTATTTTGTGTTAAAGTGACGATGACTCAAAAAACACTCAAGAAAAAAAATAAAATAAAACAAATGTAGAAGAAAAAGATAATATACATACATATATGAATGATATATTTGGAGTCTTTGGGGCTTCTTCTTTTAGGCCCAAGAAACATTGCCACGGTCAGGGGTACAAACAATAATCGTCATCATCATCATCATCACATAGGCATCAGCATACATCATCAGAGTCAAAGATTTGCTGACGTATGGTATACATATGTACATATATATGAATGTATATATTACATATGTAGCTATATTGTATGTAAAGAATATTAAATATGCATCTTTTATACAACTGTTAAGGTTGATACACCTTTAACATTTGAAAGAATTTTTATTTTTCCTGTTGTAGGATTGGGTGCTATTTGTCTGTATATTTTTTCTATTTCTTCATTTTTCTTCAAAAAAATTTTTTCAAGATTTTTTTTTTTAATATTTTGTTTTTATTTTATTTTTTTATAAACAGAAAAAAAAGACAGTTTATTATTGTCGTATCTGTATAGTATGAATTATCTGTTTCCTTAGGCGCAATTCAGTCTGTTCTAGACTTTGTTAGTTCATCAGTTAATAGTCATCATCATCATTTTCATCATCGTTGTCGTTGTTGTCGTCCTCAGTCATAGTTAAAAAAGTATAAAAAATAATAATTGAGCCACATCGACATCGTTAACATTTTAACCATTTTGTTTATTAGATGTAAAACTTTTACTTAGTACATATCACATATTTATTTATTTATTTTTTTCATATTGAAAAGAAAAAGGATTAAAAAAAAATAATAGACAATGTTAAGGTTGAGATGTGTAATTTTTCTTTTCTGTTAACTGCATCTTGTTGCACTTTAGTTTTTTTTTTTTTAATACCAGTTAGCGCAGTTACTAACTATTTACTAACTATGACATTAGAATTCATGTAACGTATTTTACAAAAAAAAAAAAAAAACAATAGCAAGAAAAGAAAAGTTTAATCAACTTTTCATCATTATCATCATCAGAACTTGGTACCCTGGCATGACATTGTACAGCGCTTTAATGCAATTTTTATTTGTTTGCTACTGTGTTGCTACTGCTATTTTACTGATTTTCTATTCGTGTAGGGTGTTTTTTTTTTCTACCAGTAAATAAATGAGTTTCATGGTATTCACATAAAAATAGCCAAAAAATTCACTGTTACTTGCACAAAAAAAAAAAAATATATATATATACATATATATATGTATGTATATAAAACATAAGAGAGCAAAGATTAATGGTTAGAAAAAATATAGTTTTAATGAACACTTTTTTTTTTACTGAACATTCATAAATTGTCACAGACAAGGATCACGTGGAGAGTAAAGGTAAGAGTATTGAAATTTTCAGGTTAGTGTGGGTGAAGGTGGGTTTGGTGATTACTCAGAAGTATAAATTTAGCGGTAAATATAATTTTGATTTAAAAAACGAGTAAATGAAGTCTTTAGATTTTATGATCAAAGTGAAAGCTGAAACTGTAATTTTTTTCCAGGTGTTAGAAGTTATTTTTCTTCTATTTTTATTACTTTTATCCTTTCTCTTTATGAAAAAAAAAAAAAAACACCCTATGTAATTTGAATATGTGATATTAAAGTAATCATAGAATGTTGAACCAATTTCATTGCTATTTTTTCTAACATACGTACATATACATATAACAAACAATGTATGTTACTTTTATAATATAGGTTTAGGTTGTTAAAAGTTAAAACAGATGTCATCGTTTCTCTTTTTACAAAATCTATGAATTGGATACCTTAAGAAGATATTTTCATTTTTTTTTTTTGTATCTTTACGATGTCACTATACATACATATGAACTTATTTTCCCAGCATTGCGAATATAGTCATTTTCTTGTTATATGATGTGCGATCCTTTATTATAGTTTGTTTCTTATTTATTTATTATTATTTTTCTTTTAATTTTTTTGCTTTTTATTTTTTTTTCTTTCGTTTTCTTTTACCTGTAAATGTGTATTTCTTTTCATTTTCGATGAGAAAAAATTTTTGAATATAAAAATGATATCTGTTTTTTTTTTTTTTCAAAGCTTTTTGTATCTATATGTATGTATATTTACAAATGTATGTATGTAGTTTTTTCTTTTCATATTTATGTAATTCGTCTTCTTATTCTTGTCATCTCATATTTTTTTTTGTTTTTTTTTTTTTTTTGTTTTTTACATTAGAATTTATACTTTTTTCTTTAATATTTGCATAGACTTCTTCTTTATGTCTTATGCTTCCTTTTTGCATTTAATATCAATTATAATTTCACTTCGTACCTTTCTGTTGCAAAGATATACATACATATGTATATCTAACTTATTTAAATTGAAAAATTCTAAGATTTTTAGTTTTTCATATAAAATGTACGTACTTATAGAAAAAAAAAAGAAAAAAAAAAAGAAAAGGAAAACAACATTTAAAAAATTATATTATGAATTTATTACATTTTAATTCAAAACATATCATTTACAAAAATTCATAAGAAAAAATCTCTTTTGTTTTATCATGTTTTTTTTTTCTTCTAGTTTTTAATTTTTAAAAAATTTCTACTAACTATCAAATAATTACAGGAATGATAGAAAAGGTTGAAATCAATTGAAATTTTATTGATGCATGCCATGTAATGGTATATTGTACACATATGGGGTGTCAATATTGATTGACATCATATAGAGGAAATGTATGACTACATAATGAATTATTTTTTATGTTAGATTAAAAGAAAAAAATATATTAATAAATTCTGTATACCTAGTTTTTATAGTCATTCTTAGTCTGATCTATTCTTTTTTAGTAAATATTTTTCAAAGAGTTGAATACAAATACCTGAAGGATATTATTTGACATGTTCATGTCATAAAGAATATTAAGGCTATTATACATTGATAATTTACATGATATACAAGCTTGAAATTTCAATGATAAAAAGTAATTAAATTTTTAAATTTTTTATTCGATTACATTTTTTTTTTTTCAAATCGAAGTATCTTTTGATATCTATAAAAATTACAATTAATTTGAAAAATTGTTATATGTCTGTTGGATGATTAAATGAGTTGGTTTTTTTTTTTTTTTTATAAAAGGAATATCTTTTCAATTGCACAACAGATTATCTAATTTGATAACTTTCCTAAAAGAGAAATTAACTATAACGAAATTTTATTTTGTCTATCGTCCCAAAATCACGATTTTGAAACAAAACATTTCTCAAACGATTTCTTTTTTTTTAAAAATATATTTTTTACAATTGGTTCACCAGTGCATTTTAATTTTGAGGCAAAAATGACCGTTTTCAATTAGGTGTAGGATTGTAAATAAATGTATGTATGTATAACAGATCATCTTGACATACCTTTTAAAAAAAATATAAAAGTCAACTTATCAAAGAAAAACTGTTGTTTTTTTTTGTGTGTGTTTCATTTTGTATTTCAAAGATTCCGCAATTATTATACACTCTGCAGTGTGAAAAGCTAACAAATAAATTTTCATAAGATATTAATTTTTTTTCTTTCTTAACGGAAAATTAAAAATTTAAATAAGATTGTATTATGTCTTTATAGAAAAGTAAACATTTTTGTGTATAAAGAAAATTCTATTTAATATTTAGTAAAGATTAAAATCTGTATATGTATACATACTAACTGTATTTAATTGGTTTTATGTTGAATATCTAACTTTTGAATCATATTTAATGAAAGGACTTCATTTTTTTTTTTTTTTGTGTTTCCTTCTTATTTACAATCTTTTTCTTGCAAGAATTTTTCTTCTTTTTTGTTGTTGTTGTTATTATTTTCTTTTCATTAATGAATGAATTATGCCACAGAGAATAAATATAATCTATATTTTTTTCAGTTTCTTTTTCTCTCCCTTTTTTTTTAAAAAAAAAAAAAAAAAAAAAAAATCCAATTGAATACTAAAGTGACGAATATGTGAAATGTTTTTCTGATGCACGTTTCATGTCACATGTTTAATTTTTTCATAATGAAATGAATTTATTTTTCTTTTAGATACATATGTACAAAATCACATTTTTCGAATTCTTATTGAAAGAAAAATAAAAAAAAAATACTTTCAAATCATAAATAAAGAAACAAGTTTTATTTTTTTCTCTTTCAAAGGTGTTTTCTCTATTTTTTATTTTTTTTTTCAAATATAAATAACTTAAATTTCCTAGTTTAATTTGAATTATTTTATTTTCTTTTCTATGCGTGCTAAAAATAAATAAAATGTCGATATTCATTGTGTTGAAAAAATTTGCTTTTTATTTAAATCTTATTTCTTTTTTTTTTTTTCTTCTTTTAATTGCATATATGGTCTGCCACCTTCATTTATATTATGACGGATATTCTACACTATAAACATACAAATACATGATTGGAAAATAAAAGGATAAGTGTAACAACAAGAAAAACAGTGGAACAAAAAATATATAAAAAATAAAAAAACTAAAAGATAAATTTGCATCCATCAAAAAGATTCTTCTGTCTTCTGGCATGGATTCATCATCATCATCAACAACATTTGAGTTTTAACATTTTTTTTTTTCTTCTGACTTTTATTTTATATACAATTTTTATTTCATAATGCATAATACATTACACTCACTTTGAGGTGTATCATATGTTTATTGTCAGTATACAAAAAAAAAAAAATAATAACAAAAACAAAAATATCAAGAGAGAAAAAAAGTAAGAATTTTATTTGAAAAAATTTTTTTTTTTTTAAAAAAAGTAAAAATTAAAACAGAAAAGATTTTTATCATCACATAATAACCCAAGTCATCATCATCATCATCATCATAATCCATATCAGTATCAGAAGAGGAGCTTTAGCACAATCACTAGACAACATCATGAGGAGTCTGATTGTTGTTGGTTTTATAAGATGATGTGCAATTTTTCTGATGATGCATTCACACGAATATCATTCATTTTTTCATGTTATTTTTGTTATTGTTTGTGGAGGAGATGATACTGATGTATGCAATAATTTTTTATATATTTTTTTGAAGTAAAAACAAAAATAATAAAAAATAATAAAACAGAAATCAGAGATTCATAATTTCTTGATAGTCCATTAAAATGTGTATCTTTAGACTTAATTTACATTTAGAATACTGAGAATACTATATGTGTTGATTTTATATGTGTATACATATAAAACGCATCATTGTCACCATTAACGATAACCAACCAGAAAAAAAAAAATAATAATACGAGAGGAGAAAAAAAAAAGAATTCATGCTACATCAACATCCTCCAGATACATGTATCTATAAATGTACATACTATATTTGACGACATCAGAAGACAACAAAGCAATTACAGACGTGTGAAATTATAAAGTTTAAATTCTTGAATAAATAAGATACAACAGATATAAATACATACATATAAAAAAAATATCTACTGTATTTATATACATATACTATTTCTCAGATTCAGTCGGTCTCATCATCAGCAGCAGCATCAGTTGAATTGACTTGACTGATTGTATGTAATGCAAGTAAAAATTACTGTGATGATAATCCTTTACAACAATACATAATAATTGTATGTAATGTTGTATAGATGTATGTAATCGTAGTTATTCAATGCACTATAAATATTACATTTTTCATATTAAATGAAAATTTAAATGATTTACGTTATTAATCGCACTCTATGTGTAATATTTAATGTGTATACATGGAATGTTTAATGGTACAATGTACAATTATCATAACACCATCATCATCATCATCAACATTATCAAGTATATTGTGTTATAATACAACAAATCAGGAACGAAAAACTGTAAAAAATTGAAAAAAAGAAAATAATAAAAATAAATAAACAAAGAAAAAGGAAAAATAAGTTTTGTATTTGAAGTACGAAATAATAAAATAAAATAAAATATTTAAAAAAAAAAAAAGTGAGAAGAAGAAACAAACGAAGAAGAAAAGGTGTAACTTAGCAAACATTTTATAAGGATGAATTGTATCTGTAGACCTCCAAGGACGATATCAGTCCGTATTGTATTATTAGATGATACTGATTTTACTTATGAGTTAAGGGTAAGTAATATTAAACAATAATATACAAAATTGTAAGAGTAATTTATATTTATTATTTTAGAAAAAATTTATTTTATTATTATGATTTTTTTTTTGTATTTTAAAAAATTTTTTTTTTTTTAAATTCAAATAATAAATATAAAAAATTGTATGTATGTCAAGTATGGAAAAGTTAAATCAAAAATATGAAAAGAAATTTAAAAAAAAAAATTATTAAACTTATTTTTGCAATCTCATTAAATTCTATGTTTGAGGACTTTTACTGGTGAAAAATTAATTGATAAATTTGGGTTTGTGAAGTTTACATGGTCAATTTAATAAACTTAATGAAAAGTTTACATTTTTTTTTTTTTACATTTTTGATATCGTTAAAAGTTTTATAGCACACTTTTTCAGATTTTATATTTTGCATATTCCTTTAATTAAGAGAGTTTTAAATTAATTTTAGTGAATAACGGTTTTTATTTTTTAAACTTCAAGTATGGATGTATGAATTATTAACTATGAAAAATTAATTAATTAAAGAAAAATAAATACAGGACATGGAACGATTTATTTTTTTTTTGTCAATTGATATATTGGGTTGATGATTTTCAAAACAAACATTTTTTTTTTTTTTGAAATTTATTTTTTTTATCTAGACGTATCCTGTTTATTTATTAAAATAAAAAAATTAAATATGAAGTGAGACTATAAACATTACGTGAAATTCAATTGAATTTAGAATATTTGTATGCTGAGAAATTCTGAATGAAGAAAAACAATAATATTTATTTTTTTTTTTTAATTTTTTTTTAAAAATAGAAAGCGTTCAATGACTTATTTCTTAAACATTTTTTTTTTAAATAGTATAATGTGAAATTCTTATTAATTTAAAATTCATCATTCACATACCTAAATTTATTTGGATCCTTTTTATTTTAATTTGTTACATTGAATTCATATGAAAAAAAAACAGTGACTCATATTACATTACGTGATTAAAATGTGCATTCACAGTTCACACAATTGAATTATTTATGTAAAAAAAAAAAAGAAAAGAAATTCGTTACAAATTCTGAAGAAAAAAAAATGTATGTTGCAATTACGAAAATATGAATTTATTTAATTCAAATTTTTTTTTTTCGTTTTTAAAAAACAAAAGACAAATGTCAACATGTTTTTTTTTCTTTTCTTTTAAATTAAACTTATTTTTTATTTTATTTTATTATATGTATATATATTTTTTTAAATACCCAATGCATGCATCATCAACGTCATTTTTATTATCTTTTTTTCTTTTATTTTTAAATTTTTTTAAATACAGAGTGACTTACCAGGCCAAGCACTTTTAGATGTAGTTTTTGCTCGTCTTGATCTAAATGAGACAGCATATTTTGGATTACGTTATATGGATGAAGATAATCAAACGGTTTGTACTTATTTTACTTCACAATTTCTACATCAGTCAGATATAAAATACTATAATAAAAAAAACAAATTTATATTGCTATATACATATATATGAACATCTATATATGTATGTTTACTTTTCAAAAGAATCTTTTATTAAACTTATAAAATAAATTAAGTAAATTACAAAAAAAGAAAGCAAAAAAAAAAGCTGCACATTTAATTAAAATTTCAAAAATTTTCAGCATTGGTTAGATCCGTTACATCGTCTTTCAAGGCAATTAACAAAAAAATGCGAACAAGAATTATATTTTGGTGTTAAATTTTATGCAACTGATCCATGCAAATTAGAAGAAGAAATAACAAGGTAATGTATTATCTTATTAATTACAAAAATTTATTAAATTATTTTTTTTTTTCGAATTCACATTATTTAGATATCAATTATTCCTTCAAGTTAAACAGGATGTTCTACAAAGACGTTTACCAGTTTCATTTGAATTAGCTTCGGAATTAGGTGCTTTAGTTGTACAATGTAAGTAATTTACTTTCTTCTTAAGAAAAATCACAGAGAAATTTTTTTTTTTTTGTTAAAATTTTTAACTTTGAGTCGTTTTAATGAAAATTTATATTATCATTGACACACATTTGGTGACACAAATAATTAAAAATTCTATTTATATGACACGTTAGAAAATAGCAAGAGATTAACAAGCAATGTTTTTCTTTTAAATTGCAACTATTTGTCATTAGTCTCTTCTAATGAAATATCATCTAAAAAGGAAAAATTAGAAAAATAAAATAAGTGTGCTAATAATGCTTATAAGAAAAAGAATCTTTCTAAACTTGAGAACACCCTTAAGAATTTTTATCTAAGCTAAATTGTGTCAAAATATTATTATAGACTTTGTTATTTGCATTAGACCGATGTTATTTTTTTCATAAGAAAAAAAAAAAAATAGTTCATATTAAAATTTTTCTTCAAACATTTTAAAGCAACAGTTAACAGAGTGAAACATTCATTTTTAAGTTATCCTACTTATATGTAAAGGTTATTGTCCTTCCTGTTAGTGTCATTAAAACTACATATAACTTCATAATTTTACAAATAACGTCAAAGAATTTTTCTACATTTTCCATATTAAAAATTGTTTTTCCTTTTTTTTTTATGAGTCAATGCGAATATAAAGCATAGACACAGGTACCTACCAACTACATATGTACGTGTGTATGTATACATACATACTATAACATCAAATTCCGTTCGCTATAAGCATTTAAGTGTCCTTGAATTTCATTCAACCTCTTTTTTTTAATATATAATTTTTTTCTCTCCCCATTTCCCTTAATTCATTCATCGTTCACAATTTCTTTTTTTTTAAATGTTACACAGCGGAGTTAGGTGATTATGATCCCCGTCGTCATACAAAAGGATACGTTTCAGAGTTTCGTCTTGTAGCCAATCAGACTGTTGAACTAGAGTCACGTGTCAGTGAATTGCATCAACAATTAAAAGGGATGTCTCCTGCTACAGCTGAATTTAATTATTTAGACAAAGTCAAGTGGCATGACATGTTTGGTGTAGATTTGCATCCAGTTTTAGTAAGTGAAGAAAATTCTTTTTCTTTTTTTGTTTATTAAAAGTCTTCATTTTTCTGTTAATTTGACTACTGATGGAATTAAAATGAATTTTCCGTTTTTGTCTTCTTCCGTTTTTATTTGGTTTTGATAGGGTGAAGATAGTGTTGAATACTTTTTAGGATTAACACCTAGCGGAATTTTAGTTTTAAGAAATAAAACAATTGTTGCACATTATTATTGGTCACGTATAGCAAAAGCGTATTTTAAAGGACGATATTTTATGGTAAAAGTACGTGATAAAAATGTAAGTTTGATATTTTTTTTTTGTTTGTTTTACATTTCAAGAATTTTTTATAAAAAATTTTAAAATTCTGTAGAAGGAAATTAATACATATGGATTTGAGACACCGAATAAATCAGCATGTAAGCATTTATGGCGATGTTGTGTTGAACATCAGACATTTTATCGAATGTTAAGAGCTGCACCTCTAATGGATTCATCTAGTATTGCTTCAACATTCCGTTCAAGGTTTGTTGATTTGAATTTTTAATATTATCTTTTTTTTTTTCAAATTTAACCAAGTGTTCATTTTTTTTTGTTAGAAATCATTCAATTGAAAGTGATTTGAGTAAAACTTCAACAGTTTTTAAGAGGATACCATCAAAAAAACAGGCAAGAAGAACAAGCTATGACAATTTAGATATGGACATTTCCCGTAAAACCAAAGGCAATCAAGAACTGAAAACAATTTCACTTTTATATCCAGGACGAACGTAATTTTATAATATTTTTGTTTATGAACTTAATAAATCTAATTTATCAAAACTTTTTTTTTCAGATTTGATGAACCATACCGTTCTTTAGCTAGCTTACCAACTGTTTTAGGAATTAATTCATATAACAACAATAACAATTCAAACATATCGACTCCAGATTCACCTCGCAGTACACGTAGTGCTCCATGGCCACGTTCAAAACAAAAAGGCTTATTTGGTAATCCATCTAGTCCACGTTCAGTTCGAAGTGCTTCAACAACAACAGCAACAAAGAAACATAACGTCCATCATCATCATCATCATCATCACAATCATCATCAGCATCATTCACAATCTCACACACCAAGTGGTGGTGGAAATCGATATCGGTCCAGTTCCGTAGAAAGTCATTCATCTACAGATTCTCGTTCAACTCGAAGGCATCGTAATCGTCATCGTCATCGTACTTCAGATAATGAAAGCGAATTGTCCCGTGGCTCCGGACTTTCATCACGTTCACAGAATTCACATCGGAGATATCGTAAATCACGTGTTAGAAAAGATTCTGGATCAGAAAATGATAGTGTTCGTGGACGTAGCTTATCTGGTTATCGATTATCTTCAGGTTCATTAGAATTAATCGATTCAACAAATCAATGGAAAGAAGTACAAAGACGTCGTGCAGATTGTTCAAGTCAAAATTCTGTACAAAAAGCTTCAGTTTCAAAAAGTAGTGCAATTACAAGAACACACGGTGATAATAATTCTGATAAAGTTTCATCAAACCACAAGGGTAAAAAACATAGAAAGGGAAAGTAAGTAAATTTATTGAGAGACTTTTAAAAAAGAGTTAGAAAAATTTCTTTATTTTTTTAAAAAGTAGAATTTGGTCCAGCGAACTAGCTAGACATCTACAATTCGACTTAGTTGATACTACAGGAATGACTGAAGATCAACTTAGGGAGATTCCTTACACCGTTGTTGAAACGACAGTGGCAAAGAAGTCCGGAGGTTCAAATCAGAAACTACACAAAAAAAATAGTATAGGAAGTCAAGGGAAAGATCGTGTAGATTATATTCGAGGGTGAGTATAAATTTAGAATGCAAAGAACAAAAATGGCTCTTAGAGCTCTTTTTTTTTCTTCAAAATTTCACAGTCTTTATTTTCAAAGAGCAAACGTCAGTAGTAGTGAAAATGCCATAAGTGGATCAACTAGGTCGGTTAGCACAATGTCATCACGTGAATGTTCCGATTTGTCAAGGTAGAAGAAAAATTGATTTAAAATTTGTCCTTAATTGCGACATAATTCTCATATTTATAGACACATGACAAGTGTTAGCATAGCAGACCTTGCTTCTCCGAGAGCAACTAGTCTCAGTCCTTTTGATTATCCTGGATTACGAGTATCACATGAGCATACAGATTCTGGATTAGGGGCTGAACAGGACTACGCTTACTCATCAGAACGGTAATAAATTAAAAATTTTTTCTATGATTTGTGAAACCATCCTAATTTTTTTCTATACTTTAGATCTAGTGATAGTACACGTTATGGTACAAATAAATCTTCCGGTGCTTCATCAGGTAGCCACTATAGATTGGGACACTATGGACGAAATCAGCAACAAACTCAGCTATCGTCACAGCAGCAACAACAGCAACAACAAAATCCTGTGAGTAGTAGGAAACCACCAATTTGTCCAAATCGTCATCAATATCAACAATGTTTTACTAAAAGTAGTTCATCATCATCGGTACCCATTAATAATTATGCTAATATTAATAATTGTAAACATATCATTCCTCCTGCCAATGGTATAAATTTTTCTAATAATCAAAATTCTTCAGTGCCATATTATGCCCCGTCCTCTTATACACCGGATACTTTTAATAATATTTTCCCATCAGAAGCAATTATTTCCTCACCTTATTCTTATATATCTCCGTACTCTGATAATGATCCAGTTAGAGTGGTCCGTCGAGCAAAATCTGATATTGGTGTTCCTATTCAAAGACATAATTCATCGAGGGCTATAATAAAAAATAATATATATCCAGATCATAAATCACAACTTTCATCAATAAAATCTGATTTAGTTTTATCGTACGTAAACACTTTTGATAATAATTTTCAATCGCAACCCCCAAGTACAATATCAAATTCATCAAATGATATTTATGGGGGTGATATGAATCGTTATTATCCGCAACAACAACAGCAACAGTACACTCCACCACGAGGTCTATCATCTTTAAATGATTTAAGGTCGATGATAGGTGGTGTCGGTGGTGGTTGTGGGAGTGTTGTCGGTAATGTTTGTAATGGCAACAATAAAAGTACAAAATTTAATAATTGCCTTCATTATATTGGAGAGAAGCCGACACAATCGAATCTTCAGACAATAATGGAAACCAAACCAAAAAATCCCTCATCAAATTGTGATTTTACTGTACCAGCAGCAGCATTATCAACAACAACAACAAAAGATTTCATACCTAACAGTAATCGAATAGCGTCATCAATGATGATGACGACAGGACCACTAGTTTATCTAGAAAAAATGAATAATTTATACAATACACCAGCATCAGATGTAAGTATATTTTATTCAAAGATTCAAAAAGAAAAACAAAAACATTTTAATGCATGCTCAATAAAAATGATACAAAAAAAAAGGAAAAGAAATTTGCATGCATTCGGAAAAAAAATGTGTTTGTTGTTGATTTTCTGCATCCTTCTTTTTTTAATTGTGTTTTAATTGCATTTTTTATATTTGTTTTTCAAAAAAAAAAAAAAATGAAGTGTATTTTCACTTTTATGAAAGAGTTTACATTTTTTGTTTTTTTTAACTGTTATGGAATGGTATAATTTCTATGTATGTATATGGAAAATAAACGGATGTCTACAAAACATTCGAGGAAAGTGATTGTTAGACAAAACAACATTTTTTTTTACAATAATAAAAAAAATCGACAAGTTCTTTTTTGTTTTGTGTATGTGTGTGTAAAGGAATCAAATTGCATGGCATGAATTCTACATAACAATTGTTTTCCTTATTTTCACTTTCAATTGAACAATTTTTTTCATCTACTTATATATTTATTTAAAACAAATTTTTTTTGTCCTTATTGCACGATGCCTGCAGTCTGATATTTATTCCTTAAAATTCTTGTGACTAACTTCATGAATTTTCATTGAAAAAAAAAAATGTAAAATTTCAAAATTAAATTTAAATAAAAAATATTTAGAGAATACCTCCTCCAATATCTTCTTCTCAACTTCATGGAAAACCTTCGAATAATGAGATATTAAAATATAATCATCAACATCATCAACAATCACATCAACAACACCAACAAAATATGATGATGCATCGTAATCCCGAAAATATGACAAAAAGATCATCTAGTTTAGAATTAATATTAACACCAATTTTACAAAGTAGTCAAGGGTAAGTTTTGAAATGGATCCTTTTTGAAACAAAAAATTGATGTGCATGAAAAATTTTGGAGAAAAAAAAAAAACAAAACCATTATTTGGGAAGAAAAATTACCAATAAAATTTCAATTGTATTTTATTTTTCGTTTCCGTTTTATCTTTTATGATTATTGTGCCCCCCAAACGTCTATGAAAAGTGCTACCATTTTTTTTAAGCAACACCTTTTATTATTTTAAATTTCTCAAAATAGGATAATAAAATTGTTTTGAAAATTTTTATTGTTATTATTTCTAACACTAATTGTATCCTTTTTTCTTCTCTTTCTTTACTTTTTTTTTTCATGCAGAACAAATACAAGGATGTTGGAGAAATGAGTACTGAACTTTAACAGTTGTTTCATAATTTTTTTTTTCATAAATTTTTAATTAGATAGAAACAAAAACAATAAATTAATTAATTAAAATTTATTTTAATGACAACATAGTAATTTATTATAATATTTGTAAAATAAAATGTAATTAAAAAAAAAAAAAGAAAATTAAAAATTAAAATTAAAATTAAAATTCTATTAGTGTTAAATATTTGATAAAATAAAAGTGGTTGAAGATTATGGAATTATTTTTGGTTTTTTTCTTTCATTTAATATAAAACATAAATAAACCATTATTTTTCCGAAGATTGTAATTTCTAATAATAGACATAAAGCTTTATGGGTCGAACGAGCTTTTTTCATACATGTTGAGCTGTCAGTTTTCCGAATACCCGGTTTAGTTTGATTGTGTCAGTTTTGTCTTCATAGTTTATACTGGTAAGTACAAATGTTTTTCTCAGTAAAGCTGGACTATGTTTAACAAAATTGACAAAAATATCTCCATCTTTTCCGTATTTCTTACGCGGGAACATTAAACACAGTTCCTGGAATTAAATCAGGTTTGTCAAAAAATAACCAAGTAATTGACAAAATTGAACGGCAGGATTCGATTTTCTGGAAGGTTTTTATTAAGTTTGGGAAAAGCTTTTTCGCTGAACGATTGTGGCTTTTCTTTTTTACTTTAAGATAATTGTTTTATAATTTCTCACCTAAGTCGAATTTTTTTCCAAAATTTAAGTGAAAATTTAAGTGAAAATTCTAAAACGAGTTTATCTATTTAGAAAATAATTTCATTACATGCTTTTGAAGCTTCTTACACTGAACAATCAATCTTTTCATTATGTACGTTTTTTGTGAAAATAAAATTAACAACAACAAAGTCGAGCTAAGACTAGAGGGAGATGGTGGTTGTGGGACTAAGTATTATAATAAAGTAAATATAATTCAAGTCTTTATTTAAAATTATTTTAAGTAAATAATCATTTGTTTTCTAATTATTCGAGCATGTTAACCAACAATAAATTTGAAAAAACAAAATCTATCTGCTTCACAATTTTCTTTAATTTTTTTCTAAATTACATGTAATTCATATAATTTTGAATCAAATATAAGAAAAAAAAAATTGTATATGATAATTGATTAATTATAATAAATAATTAATGTTAATTAAACTGTAAATGTGTACACAATTTTATCCTTCATCAGTAATCTAATTCTCTTTTTTTTATTTTTATTTTTATTTATTTTATTTATTCAAGATTAAAAAAAATCAAAGTACTTAAGTGCTTGTACATTTCATTTCTATTCATTTGTTCAATCGTTCAATACATCTTTGTACATTTTTAAAAATTCAATACAATACCCAAAAAAAAATAAAAAAAATAAAAAAAACGTGAAATAAAATATATATAAAAAAAAACTAAATAAAAATCATCAGTATAATGATTGGTGGCCATGGAAAAAATAAAAGTAAATCTAAAACTCTTTGGTGGATAACTAAAAATTCACAAAATAATCAAAGTAAAAATCGTAAAAAATATACATTTTGCTCTGGTTTAGTTGATCTATTAGAGAATATATCAATGCATGGTTATTCAAGGATTGTAGAACCAAATCGAATATTTATTGAAAAGTATGTATATAGATTTTCTAATTAATTTTTCATACACTTTTTTGTTTTTAAATTTTGTTTTTTCTTTTTGCCAAATATGAAACCAAAAGTTTTTTTCTAATACTTTTTTTTTTTCGTTTTTCAAATTGTAAATTTTATTTTTTACACTTTTATTTTTTATATTTTTCAATCTAGAATTATTTGGCTTGTATTTCATATTCTTGCTTGTGCTACACTTGCATTTGTATTAATTCATGCATGGAAAGAATTTACATTACGACCATTATCAACAGTTTTACAAAATCCTTTATATTCAATCGATAAAATATCATTTCCTGCTGTTTCAATTTGTTCAAATAATCGAATGTCAAAGGATGCTGTAACTGAATACGCGAGAAAATTGTGTGTCATCATCATCGTTATTGTTGAAGATTTTTAAAGGATTTTATTATATTTTGTTTGCATTACTTTGTTTGGAATTTTCTTTTGTTTCAAAAAACAAAAAATATGAATTTTTTATTATTTAAAAAAAAAAAAACGAATTTATTTGTTATACATTACAGAATCGAATTGGATCCTGACAAACGAAATATTTCATATTTTATGGAAAATATAAAACGTTTAAGTACACTTTACAGTTTTGATATATCTGAAATTGATAAAGCACAACAATTTCAAAGATTTTTAGATACATATGATTTAGGTGATACAGAAATATTTTATAATACAAGAATAAGAATGCGTGAGGTAAATGCAAAAAGAAAAAAGAAACAGGAAGTTTTTGTGAGTGTTATAAAAGGATTATTAAAATTCAAATTTTCTTTTTTGTTTTTCTCTTTTATTTTGAAACTTTGATATAGCTTACACCGAAATGTTCAAATTTACTATTGAAATGTTTATTAATGGGTGAACCAATTGAATGCATATCAAATAACACATTTGCAATGAAAATTACACAAATTGGTTATTGTTGCGTTTTTAATGTAAATCAAGGTGATAATTTACAATCGTAAGTATTAATTTTTTTTTCTATTTGTTTTTTTTTGTTGAAATGAAAAACAATAAATTTTGTACTTTATTTGACAATAGTAAATACAAAAATAAATTTATGGGACCAGAATTAGGATTAAGTATTGTCCTTAATACAACAACATCCGATGATTATTATACTCTTTTCAATTTGAATGGATTTTTGGTAAATAATCATTATCTATACTGTTGATTTTATTATTTTTTATGATAGTCGGGTTATTTTTTTTTAGGTTCACATTTATGATTCGGAAACATTTGATGATATCCTTTCGGGAGGTATTCAAGAAAGATTCGTTTTTAAAGGTCGAGAATCATTAATTTCCGTTGTTCCCAAAGTTGTCGATAGTGATGATGAAATTAAAAGATTTCATCCAAGAACGGTAAGGTTTTTATTTTTCAGAAAACAATTCGGGTATTCGAATTTTCATCTCTGTTGTAGATTGTTATCAAAAGTTTATTTCGCTTTTATCATTTCTTTAAAACGAATTTTGGAAGGATATTGTGAAATCTCTTCGAAAATTTGTTCGATCGGATTAATTTCGAAAAATATTTGACACATAAAATCGAATACGTATGATACGAACGAAGTCTACAATAGAGGTCTTTGTTTGAAAATGTTTCGAAAATAAAAAGTAGGTATTTCAAAGACGGTGTAATTTTCTTTTAGAGAGATTGTTTATTTAAAAATGAGCTTCCTGAAAAGTACGAAGGTAGATACAGTTTAACAAATTGTATTACAAAGTGTCGCATAAGAAGTATTCGAGTGTTGTGTAGATGTATTCCATTTTTTATGCCTAAAGCAAAGGATGATATAGAAGATGATGTTGTTCATTGTACTTTACAGCATGTTGATTGTTTGGATAGGTATCGATGTAAGCGAATATTTTCTTGAACTTTCACTTTTTATTTGTGATTATAATTTTTTGTTCAATTTATTTTTTTGTACAAGTTAAATGGAGTAATGTAGTAACAACACGAAAAGCAGTTGAAGGACTAGAAAGAGAAATGGAAGATGCTCTTTATTGTCCAGAATGTTTACCATCATGTTCCCAAACACATTATAGAGTTAAATTAATGACAATGCCACTGGATCGTTATCAAGTTAATACGACTTCAATCGTGTACGTTAAATTGTTCAACAGCTGTAAAACCATTTTTATCATATGAATAGACATCTAATGTCACAGTATAAATGCTTCGATGTCTATCCATAGCATCATATCTTTTTTTATGCTCTAAAATACTGTAGAACTTTTTCTTTATAGAAGCGAATTTCAGAATTTATCAGAAATAAGCATTCTTCGTGTTTATTTTGCAAATCCGACAGCAAAATATTATACTCAAATAATAAGAAGTCCTTGGTTTGAAGTATTTAGTATGTCCTTAATGAATTAACAAGTATATATAAAAAAAAATCTATAATTTAAAAATCATTTCAGGTACGATTGGAGGTGTTTGTGGTATCGTAACTGGATTTTCTTTAGGAGCAATTTGTGAAATTATTTATTTTATAGTTAATGAAGTTGGAACAACATTGAAAAATACATCAACCAGTGACAAAAAAAAGAAACGTAAAAACAAACTTTTAATATATCCATGAAAAATTTAATCCAATATATATATTTTTGTATGCACATTCAATCAATGAATATCTTACATTATCTTTGATTGATAAATTGAAAAAAAATGTCAAAATAATGAAAATTTATTAAAAGAATCACAACTAGAATACATAAAAGAAAAAAAAACGATTTGTTATTCTAATATGTAACTGCAATTAAAGTAAATCAAAGTAGCAAAATTTAATTAAAATAAGTTCAAAAGGTGAATATCATCATAATATTTTAAAATAAGTTTAGATAAATTTTTCAATGAATACGTTTTCTTTGTCACTGATACATTATACGTTCTAAATATCTCTTCTTTTAATTTGTTTAATTTTTTATTGATTGAATCAATTAAAATTGAGAAAAAGAAAGTTGAAAAGTAATCAAATGAATTTTTTTTTTTTTTTTGTACATTTTTTTTTAATAAAATATATATTATCAAGACTTACATAGTTTTTATACAAAAATATATTCACATATAAATAAAAAATAAAGAAATAAAAATATTCTATACAAATAAAATCTTTATAAATTAAAAATTTACACAAATATGTAGTAATTAAAAAAAAAACATTAGGTATATCCATGTATGTATTTGAAAATTAAAAAAAAAAAAAAAGAATAAAAACAACAAATTGTACGTATAACAAATACGTATTTTAAAATTTAAATAAAATTTAACTGTTTTTCAGAAAAAGATAGAAAAAAAAAATTTACCAAACACTACATTTATGTGAAGGATTCATTGGTGATCCAATAGGACAATTAAATTCTTTTGCAAAATCATCAGAATTTGTTAATGTACCAATAACACGAAATTTTCCAGGACTATGTACAGCTGTTTTTAATTTATTTCTAGTTGCTTCTGGTCTCATAGCACCACACCAAACTTGTGCAAAATTTAAAAAGAATAACTGTTTATTAGTCATATTTAAACCAGGTAATGTTTCATTTTCAATTAAATTATGATTTTGTTCATTACGACGTAACCAATTTTCATATGCATAAAATGCTTGACGTATACCACCATTATCAGCAATATTTTCACCTTGTGTACTTTCACCATCAACAGCAATTCCAACTTCTGAAACTGTATAATTTCCATATTGTGATATTAAACATTTTGCTCTTTCATGAAAACCATTTATTGCATAATCACTCCACCATTTATGAATATTACCATTTTTATCAAATAATCTTCCTTTATCATCAAAACCATGAGTTAATTCATGACCAATTACAACACCAATTCCACCATAATTTAATGATCTTGGAAAATATCGATGATAAAATGGTGGTTGAAGGATACCAGCTGGAAACATTATTTGATTTTTATTACGACTATAATATGCATTAACAATTGCTGGTGCAGTTTGCCATATTGTTTTATTAACTGGTTCACCAAGTTTTGATTGTTCAGTAATTGCAACATGTCTAAGAACATTTAATGTATTTTCAAAATATTTATGTGGATCAATATATAATCCAGAATATTTTTCATTTAATTGTCTAGGTGATAAAATAAAATCTGGATAACCAATTTTTAATGACATTGATGCTACTTTTAATTCAGCTAAATGTTTTGTACTTGCATCTAACCAATCAGTTTCATTTAAAATTTCCTTGAATGCTTCTTGTAATTCATGTGTCATTTTTAATGTATCTCTTTTACTATTCTCATCAAAATATCTTCTTACAAACATTGCACCAACAGCCATACCCATATTTGAATTAGCTTGTCCAATACAATTTTTCCAACGTGGTGGACTTTCTTCACGACCAAATAATACATTGAAAAATTTCTGTTTACTTTCTTGAAAACGATCATCTAAATTATTTATACGATGTCTAACAAAACGCCATATTAAATAATTTGATACAGTTTGTGAATTTGTATTCGATATTAATTCAACTAATTTTTGCATATATTCAATTGCATAAATAACAATCATTTCTGTATGATTAACATTACGTTGTTGTACAATTGATAAATATTTTATCCAATCAATATCCGGTACTTCATTACATAATTCATTAATTGTCATTTTTTTATATAATACACTTACATTTGCCCTTTCCTCTGATGATGATGTAATTTTTGCTAATTCTATTTCAAATTCAATTAAATTTTTTGATGTTTGTTTAGCAATATCTTCACTAACACCTAATAAATTCATAATACTTGTCATGAATGTTTTATATGCATCTAAATATTTCATATTTGATTCATGTAAAAAATAATCTCTTGTTGGCAAACCTAAACTAGTTTGATCTAATTGCATAATATTTATATCGGAATTTTTAATATCTGGTCCAACCCATTGAACAATGAATATATCATTATTGTAAAGTCGTAATTGTGCTGTAATATTAATCCAATCGAATTGTTCTCTATCCCAATTTGGATTTAATACTGGCCATCCACCAAGTGTTTCTAAAAGATCTAATAATGGTTTAACTCCACGTTTCTCCAAAATTCCTGCATCCATACACGACTGATATAAGTACTTTGCTTTCGTTTCAGCATCAGGTTCATTATCCATTAATTGTTTACTTCTTGTTTGTCTTCTAATTACTCGAGGACTCAATTTACGCCGTTGTCTAAGCATTGGTCTATTTCTTCTGTTGTAAGTGCGTACATAAACATGACGTTTATTTATTGATTTTTTTCGTGGTCTATTCACTTGTCGATTACTTTTTCGAAACCCTTTTTTATTCTTTCTTTTTGCAGGTGATTTTTTATTTTTATGTAAAACAGATCTTGTGGTTCTTTTAGCTCTTATTTCAGTTAAAAGATCTCTAAGGACAATATCTAGACTTTCTCTTAATATTTCAAATGTATCATATCCAGCTTTATCTTTTGGTATAGGATTCAATTTTTCCCAATTGCCACAAGCATACTGATAAAAATCTACGCAAGGATCTGCAGTTGTATCCATATAATTTTTCATAATTTCAGCTTGAGTTTGTCTAATTCTTGTTGGTGATTCTATGCCTTTCCAAAATAATTGAAAAGCAATTGAAATCGATTCTGTATCAATTTGTTGTAATTTATTACCTGAATCTGAATTATTTTCTTTTGATTTTCCACTTGCTTCTAGATGAATTTTTGTAATTTCTTGATTGGGTGGTGAAACGCCAATATTAAATTTATCTTGATTTATACTTCTGCTACTGCTTCTATTGTTATCATCATCAACTGGTAACAAAACTGATTTTTGATTATTAGTTGTATCTAATGACGATCGACGTGATCTGATCTGGATATCATGAACATCATCAAGATCATTTTCATCAACATCAACTTCAACTAATCTTTCTGTTGCTGTTGATTTCTCATCATCGTCATCATCATTATTATTTTCATTATTTCCTAT
This sequence comes from Bombylius discolor, assembly GCA_939192795.1. Lineage (NCBI taxonomy): Eukaryota > Metazoa > Arthropoda > Insecta > Diptera > Bombyliidae > Bombylius > Bombylius discolor. The sequence goes on along the minus strand of OW584241.1, from coordinate 9,780,115 downwards.
ACATTTTGGTGGAATTATAATGAATTTTGGTGGAATAAATGATGTTCGTACATCTTTTAGAATATTATGCCTTTCTTCAGTGTCTGCGGTTTCAGATATACCATATTTAACAGCAATACATTTTATTGTTGTTTCAGTTGCTAATGATGTTTCATCTTCTGGTTCAACTAAAAGATCTGATGGTCCATTATTAATAATCAATTGTGAATTTGTTCCAATTGTATCAACATTAACACCACCATTATAATAATTATCATCATCATGAGAAATCGTAGCAACAGTAGAAGAAACAACAACCCTATTATCATAATCAGATGTTATTAATTGTCCATTAAAATCAATACTTATATCTTCATCAGGAAAATGAAAAACATTTAAATTTCCATTTATTGCACCATTATTAATATGCTGTTGTATTTGATGTATTGCATCAAGTTTTGTTAATAAAAAAAATACAACAATTATTGGCATCATAATTATTGGTATTAATACAGCAATCTTGTAATAACCACATCCTGGACACCACTGTAAACGACCACTTTTATGATTAATACCTAATGCACATTTACATTGATTATTATCAATCGATTCAGTATCATGTTTCCATTCAATAGCTGTTCTCATTTGATGAGATTTTTTTTTTTTTTTTTTTTCAAATTATTATTATTGAATTTAAATTAAAAACGATCAAGTATAATATATTTATACCATGAAAATGAAAACAACAATTAAACAATTTTATTTAAGAAAAAAAAAGATACTTTTTGTATTCTACTAATTAAATTTTCTTTTTTCAATTAAAAAAAAAAAATAAATAAATAAATTACACAAATAAAATGCACGTTTTTTAAATTAAATAATTTTTGTTTTTCAAATTGAAAAACTTCAATTTAAATTTAAAAAAATATATAATTAAAAAAATTTTTTTTTTTTTTTTAAATTTTTTTTGTATTTTCTGTTTTTGCTAATAAAATACCGCCAGACTAAGAAAAATTTCGTATATTAACCACCACCATCGATAAATTTATAACAACAACAGTATGTTTTGTACTTAAAACTGATTTTCATTTTAAATTTAGAATATGTACTAAATGAAATGAAACTCTGATGAATAAAAAAGAAATAATAAAATAATGAACTAACTAAAAAAAAAAAAAAAAAAAAAAATTAAAAAAAAATAAATAAAAATATACGTATGTATCTATATATGTATACATATATTAATATATCATCAACAACGTACATACATATCTCATCTTACTTAAATTTGAACTTGTTAAACCAATTTAATTCAATTCTCTTGGTATATAGTGATGATGGTTGTCCAGAATGATGAATAACAAAACAAATGATAATAATAACAATGTAAAATGAAAAAATAAAAAATAAAAATAAATAAATTTTTAAATTAAAAAAAATAAATAAATAAATAAAAAAGAATCATTTTGTTTTCATTTTCATTATAAAATAGAATTTGCCACTGAAAAGATTGATAAAAATCTTTCAATGATGTTGATGATGATGATGATGCTTTTTATGTTCTTACAATGTTTTGATGTGTTCTAAAACGTGTGTAAAATACTCATGCCATTATATATAGCATCATCATTATCTATACACATAAGTACAATTCTAAATTCTCATACATATTATAGGGTGAGTTGAAAGTAATCAATCAATTTTTTTAAAATATTTCTTTTAGTCAAATAAATAGTATCAACAAAAAAAAAAAAATGAACTTAATTATAATAATCTTAAGGCCTCTTGAATTAGATTAAGGATTTATAAAGAATTTATTCAATTTTAACGTAACTCTATTGAAGATTCAGACCTTTCTCTAAACTATGTGAAGTGAAAATTTAGTAGTTCACATACTCCACTTAAAAACTATAGATGCATATATGGCAGCAGTATAAAAAAACCGTAAAGAAAATCTTGAATTAACTTGAGAAAGAAACTCAAAATTTGATCTGTATATGCCATGCCATTGACAAAGAAGATGTAATGAGTACCAATACTTTAGATTTTCAGAACCTTCCAACAAACAAGCTGTTTTACGAAAAATATTTTAGTCAGGTACAATTAATTAAAATTATTCAATAATAAACAATAACTTCTTCTTCTTATTTTAAAAGAAATAAATTAAATGATTACTCTTCGTGCACCCTGTATATATTTTATTTATAAACTTACAAACTTAGTTGGTGTCCATTGATGATTAAATTGAAATCTCGCAAAAATGTTTTTTTATCTTTATATTAATTTGGAAGCTTTTTCTGTTGTTATTTTTTTTTTTACCAGGAGTACTTTTTTTTCTCTTCTGTTTTTCTCAAAAATTCTTATTCAAATAATTAAGGAAGCTGCAAATTTGTGATAATGAATAATTGCAATTATTTTATTAAAAACAAAAAAAAAAAAAAAATAAATAAATAATAAAACACTACAAATATAATTTTATGTATCTTTTTCTATGTATAGTTACTCTGTTAGAACGTTTTTTTTTAATACTATTTATTGTTATTTTGCTAACAATTTGCAAATTACCATCACAGTGTACATCAAAAGCGTATTATAGCTATTTTGAAAAGAAAAAAAAACATAATTTTTTTTGTTCATGTCAAAAATTAGTGTCATGGCTTATTGCGTAAAAAATTCTGAGTATGAGAGTACTATATTGATTCTATTACTAAGTAAGTTGTTGTTTTTTTTTTACATGAATTTTTTTTTTTGAAAAAAATATTATATAAATTCTTTTGTATGAAACATAAAAGTTTAATGGCATAGCTATTATTGTTAAGAATAAAATTACAACAATACCCAACAACAATAAATATTATGTTGATTTTAAAGGTCTATTATTACTTGATTATAATTAATTAAAATATCAAGTTTATTAGGAACTTGAAATACGATGAGATGATGATGATGATGTTTTAGAGAATTTTCAATAGCAAAAAGATAAAAAGAGGAAAAATCTTTTGAATGATAGAATTTTCAAAATCTTAAATAATGGAAAGTATTAAAAGCGATGGTAACGTATAGAAAAAAAAATGAGTTGTTGTATATGATGATATTTTGATATTTTCTGATTTTTGATAATTTTAATGGAAATTTTTCTTATAATGTTTTCTCTAGATGGCATCATACGGAATTTAAAAAAAAAAAAAATCTAGACTATAGGTGATGTGGATATGCCAATTAGCGAAAAAGCCAATTATTTTATAGTACGAGTTTATATAGAAAACCAGTAAAAAATTGATTTAACAAGCCGTAAGGAGAGATGAAAAACAAATTAATGTGTTACCATTCTACAGTATTGTCACCAAATTCAAAAAATAAAATAAGAAAAACAGCTGCAAATAATCAAGAAGTTTGCATCCGAAGTTGGCGTAGAAATTATTCCATTAAATTTTACAAAAATCAGAAAATATCACAAAATGGACTTATGACGAATTGGCTTCTGAGCGACTCACATATTTTTATTCACTATTAAGATTCTACAGGATAATTTTAACATTCATTTTATTGAGAAAATTTTATCTGTTCGTTTCAATATTTTTTGTTATATGGTTTTATTAGAGAACTAGTTTTGTATGCATTTGCTTTTTACTAATATGACTTGAGTCTTTCATAACCAAAAATTTAGGTATGAGATAAATCTTTCGATACTATTTCTTAGGTATAAATTATTATCTACATATATTTAATTTTTTTTATTACACGTGTTCAACTTAAAATAAAAATACTTTTCTGTCTTTTAACGGTAAATTTGAACAAAAAAAAAAAAAATAGTCATTAAATTAATATTTTCAACTTTAATTAAAATATTTTATTATATTTCATTTTTTTTGTGTGAAAAAAAATTAATTTTAATTTATTTACAAGCAGAAATTCAACATTATTTATTTATTTTTATTTTTCAAATATTTGAAAAAGTGGTTAAGTTACTTTTTCATTATAATTTTTCGTTTAAGTTGTTGCTTGTTAATTACAAAAAAAGAACGTTTTCAAATATAAAAAAGACGTATTACTTTTAATGATTTTTAAATATTAATTTAATGATTAATAATTTAATTTATTATTTTTTCTGAATATACATACTCGTATATCTCCATTCATCAATTATTGCATTTTAATCACAAAAAAAAAAAAAAGCAATAACAATCCCAACAATATTTATATATGTAAATTAGCCTGTTGTATCGCTAATTTTTACACAATATGAAATAACTTTTAAAAAAACAAAAAGATAAATTATGATAATTTAGGTATACCTCATTGTATTATTTATTATAGGTACATATATAGGTAATAATTAATTAATATATCAAAAACCTATCATCATAATACAATACGTAAAATGGGATGGGTGTTATATTGTATTTACGATATGATGAGAGAAAACCGGTTAAAATAATTTTAATTGAGTAAAAAACAGAAATATGTAAATAAAAAAATAAACTTTAAAAAATAAAGTAAATAAAGAAAATAATAAACATTGATAAACTGAATGAATCAGATTATTCAAATTCAGGGCACATCACATTATACACATATTAAAAAATTCATTCATTAATGTTGATTTCAAATTTAAAAATTTCCTTTTTTTCAAAAGTTTTATTAAGTAAAAAAATTTATTTTTTCTGTAATTAAAAAAATAAAATTTTAAAAAAAATTTCTCATTCTTGTCGACTTTACCCTACCAATATTTAAAACAGAAAAAATACGAATTAGCTCATCAGTTAACAAAAAATCCCTGATGTGGTTTAAACAAGTGTTTCAAGATTTTTTTTAAAAAAAAATAATTTTTTTATTATAATAATTAAGTAATATTTTAATTATCAGTTTTTAATTTAAGTTTTCCAGAATTTAAAGTATTAAAACAGTAAGTAAGTGAAATTAATTGAATTCTTCCAGTATGTACTTTAAATAGTTACTTTTTTCAAACAATTTGTAATTACCGTTAGACGTTATTTGAATTTGATATTTTGTATTTGTGAGTTTAAAAAAGTTTCAAAATATTTTTATATAAAAAAAAAAATCAATTCTTTTTTTAGAATACTTATATAATATTTGAAACAACGTAAATCTAGGTTGTTGTGATATTAATTATTTTGAAAAAAATTTCATGAATTTTGAGTCTAGACAATTGTTTTTTTGGCGCAATATTGTGTGAAAAATTTTTATTTTTATTTTTAAAATGAATTTAAATTGATTATATGTATGTACATGTGTACAGTAATAATTTGTTTGTTGCATTATTGTGTGTATCTTAAATCTTTAACTGATGTCGTCACAAATGAAATGTATTTTTTAATTACATCTTCTTAGAAAAAAAAAGATTTATTGAGAAAAAGTAGAAAAACTTGTTTTTTTTTATGTTTTTATTTTGATTTTTTTACAGATTTTTTAAAATTTATTTTATTTTAAAAATTCTTTAAAAGTTCATCGATTTTGTTTTAATTAAAAATGACACGTTTCGGAAAAAAAAAATCTGTATTTTTTTATTTTAAGTAATTTTGACCTTTGATATTTAGCAGTGAATCCAAATTGTAAAAAGGATCTAAAGAAAAAATATTTAGTTGTCGAAGAGGAATTCTAAAATATTTTAAATTAATTCCTTTTCCGTGGGAAAATAACACAAATAAAACATTTTTTTTTTTAATTATTCCAAAAACAAATTATTGCTGAATTTTTTTTGTTTTTTCGAATTTCAGTGAACATCAACAATATGAGATTATTTCCAACAATTTTTCTTTTAATTTTAATACAATGTGCATTCACACAAAATATAACGGAAATGGATGAAATTTCAAAAGTACGATCATATTTTCAACAAATGAAAAATAACATAAATCAATCGATTGATCCTTGTGATGATTTTTATAATTATGCATGTGGAAATTGGCATTTGTATAATCCTTTACCAGATGATAAAACACAAATTGATTTATTTTCTATTCTACAAGATAGAGTTGATGAAATTGTTAAAGATTTAATTGAAGAGAAATTGATCAAAAAAGATGAAAAGAATAAAAGGGATGCTGTTTATAAAGCAGCAAAATTTTATGAATCATGTTTAAATGAAGAAAATATATTATTAAATGGTACACAAACGCTTCTTAAAATTATTGAAGAAAATGGTTGTTGGCCAGCATTATATCCTGATTGGCAAGAAGAACAATTTGATTGGTTAACAACGGTTGCTAAATCATCATCATTAGGTGTTAATGTTTTAATACGTGTTAGTGTAGGTGAAGATTATGATGATTCAAATTCAAATATACTTTATATTATTGAACCAGATGTTGGAATGTATTCTGGAAATTTTTTAGATAAAACTAAAAAACATATTTTAGATGCTTATAAAATGATGATATCAAAAATTTTACAATTATTAAATGTTGATAAAATAAATAGTGATAAATCAGCTGATGATATTGTTAAATTTGAAACAGAAATTGCTAAAATAATTGTTGATCCAAATGAAGCAATATCAATTAATGATTTATCACATGTTATGACTATAGATAAATTACAAATAAAATATCCATTAATTGATTGGATTAAATTTTTATATGTTGCAACTGGTAGAAAATTTGATAAAAATACTAAAATAAATTTATTAGAAAAAAATTATTTTACACGTTTTTTTAAATTAATTCAAAATACAAAATCAAAAATAATTATGAATTATATTATGTGGAGATTAACACAACAATTTATATATACATTAGATGAAAAATTTCAAAATATTATTGAAGAATTTAATGATATAATTGTTGGTAAACGTAAAAATGAAAATAAATGGAAAAAATGTATTAAAATAACAAGAGAAAAATTAGGTTTACCATTATCATTATTATATATTGAAAATAATTTTAATGATACAAGTATATTAGAAATATCAAAATTATTTGAACAATTAAAATTAATATTTGTTGATTTATTAAAAAAAAATGAATGGATGGATTGGAGAACAAAAAATTATGCAATAATAAAATTAAATGGAATGCAAATTGATATTGGTTATCCGAAAATATTAAAATCATCAATAGATATAAATAAAAGATATATAAATTTAAATATAAATGATAATTATTTAAAAAATATTATTAAAATAAATGAATTCGATTTTAATAGAGAAGTTAATTTATTAAATAGACCAGTTGATAAAAATGAATGGTATCAACATCCAATACAAATTAATGCTGCATATGATGTTAGTAAAAATGGTATAACTGTTAATGCTGCATTTATACAATTACCAATATATTCAATTTATTATCCAAAATCATTATTATATGGTGGTTTAGGTTCAACATTAGGACATGAAATAACTCATGGTTTCGATGAATTAGGTAGTTTATTTGATACAAATGGTAATAAAAGAAATTGGTGGAGTAATTCATCATCAGAAGCATTTCAAGAAAAAATAAAATGTATGATTGAACAATATAATAAATATAAATTAATGAATTTCAATATAAATGGAGCAATAACAAATTCAGAAAATATTGCTGATAATGGTGGTATTAAAGAATCATATTATGCATATATTAAATCATTAACAACAACATTTGATGAAGAAAATTCTACAGAAAATGATTTACAAAAAGAATTAGAAAATTTACTTCAATTAACAGATAAACAAATATTCTTTTTACAATATGCTCAAATATGGTGTCAAACATTTAAACCAGAAGCAATAGAGAATTTTTTAAATTCTGATATTCATGCACCAGGAAAAATTCGAGTTTTAGGTGTTCTATCGAATTTTAATGAATTTAGTAATGCATTTAAATGTCCTTTAGGATCAAAAATGAATCCAGAGCATAAATGTGAAGTATGGTGAACCATTTTGAATTTTAGTTTTTTTAATTTATAATTCTTTTTGTTTTTTGTTTTCTTTTTAAATATTTTATTCACTATTTTTTTTTTAATACTTTTTACAAAGTGTTTTGAAAAAAACTTGTATAAAAAAATAATCGTATGTATTTATAAATTAAGTTTTCTTCTACATAAAAAAAAGAACCAAAAAAAGAAATATGTATGCAATAAATTATCATATTTAAGAAAAATATTGTCACTTATTTAAAACAAAATGACAAAAATATATTTACAAAATAAAACAAAAAAAAATTAACTTCCACAATAAATTTACAGTTTCATTGAATAGAATATTGAATTCGAAAACCTTTTTCTACAATCAAATTACTGTATAGGTTATCACTATTAAAATATACAGCAAATGGTCCTGGTGGTGCATCTGTAAAAATAATCCTTCATTTATTCACAAAATCATTTATTAAAATATAAATTCAAAAAAAGTACTTACGGAATAAATCTCCAGTTTGTAAACTATTTCCACAGTATCTTGTACCATATAAAGGAGGTGATGAAGTTAAAACGGATTCTGGTATTAAAAGGTAATCATTTGATGTACCTTCTGTTTCAATAACACTATGACAATCTTGATCTAAATATTGATTTCCATCTTCGCGTGCTCCAATTTCGAAAGAATCAGAAGACAATCTATGAAATTTAATTGAAGTTAATTTAAAATGTGAAAGAAATGGAGAAAAATCTGAAACTTACTGAACTCCTGTATCAAAACCAGTCCTACGGAAACAAACTCCATATCTCATATTTCCTATATAAGGACCTTTTCCTCCGTTATAATTGAATGTTTCAAAAACACCTTCTGTTTGTGTGAAATACTGAAGACAACCAGGTGGTGCTAATTGTTGAATATCATGAAGAGGTGGACGAAAAAATGATTTCAATTCCTGAAGACTATATTGACGGAAAAATCCTAATCCATTTTCAGATCTTTTCAATACATTAGGACATTCCAATTGTGTTACAACCATATTCCATTTAGCAGCCAAAGAAGGATTGCTACTTCGATTGGCTAATGTGAATGATAAAGAAACATCGCTTGCTCCGCTTGCCACATCAAACGGAATGTAAACTATTCAAAAATTCAAAAAAGAAAACTTAAGTTCAAAGAAAGAAATTATTTTGGTTTAAAAAAATTTACTATGTTGATTTGTATTCGTTCCACACAATCTAAAATCACCAACTTGAAAAACATCTGTTATACATGTTACAGCTTTAAGATTATTTTTTGTTTGATCTGGAATTGTTGGTTGTGCTAACATTATATCAAATTCAACTTTTAATTGACAAACATATTGACTAAATGCCCGAAAATGATATGTACATTTTGTTGGTAATGGTGTAGGATTAATAATTGTTGTACGTTTTAATTTTGACACTGAATTACAAGCGAGATTTACTATTGAAAACGATATAATACAAAAAAAAATTATATATGTACATTCAAAATATAAAATTTGACAAGATTTTTGAAAATTTAAATTGATCTATACATTCACAACATACTCCAAAGGTACCACAATATCCTGATGCAGTTCCACCATTTTTCATACATTCCAAACGTCTCATACATGTTCCTCTTACATTATTAACACTTGTACAATCCTCAATAATTGGTTGTTGTGATGTTCCACTTTTTCCTTTACGATGATTTAAAGTTGAATTTAATTTTAAATAATCATTTGCTATGACAAAATTAAAAGTCACAACTATAATGAAAAATATCCTCAATATCATGTTGTAAAGTTCTTTGAATAACTGAAACTATTTGCTAAGTCGGGTTTCTATATATAGTTATACTTTTTTTCATGTGTTGGTAATTCTTACTGGAGCCGTTAGTTTTTATTTATTTAATTTTTTTCTTTCTGCTAAAGGAAACTGTTATTTTGTGTAAAGTAAATAATATTGATCCAGATATTATAATATTTTTTTTTTAAATTTATTTAAGAAGAGTAAATACAAGTCAAAAAAAATCAAATATCAGGTAAAATTATCTTCTTAAAAGTTACACTATATAAATATATCTCCAAGCCTTTGGTTAAAAAAATAAAAAAATTTATTCAAAAAAGATACATTTACATTCTTTCTACTCCGAATTTTCATAATTAGGTGTTAAAATCTTATCCAAATAAATTATGTGTATCAAATACAGACCAAATACATAAGGTAATAAAATTTGTACATACAAAAAGTATTTAGTGTTAATTTATAAATAATATAAAAGAATTTGGTCAAAATGCAAAAATTTTTAAATATTTGAACATGAAACTGTAAATCTTTTTTTATTTTTCAACAGAAAGCAGTTATCTTTCATGTTATGTTTAAACATCTTAAAAGTTTCTTGACCAGCAAACTGTGAAAATTGTTTGTTTTTTTTTTTCAATAAATCCAAATAAACTTACAAACACAGCCAAACGTTTTTTTTTAAAATAAATAAAAAACCATTATTAAATTAAAATAAGTTTTTTTATTGTTCTTGTAAATGAGACAATGAAATTTTAAATTGAAGCAAAATAACCAGATATATTGCAATCGTACTAACAGTCTACAAAGAAAAATAAAAAAGAAAAATGTTTTTAATTTTATTATAATATTTTTTTATTACCAAATTTTCAGGATTACCGATGCTAATAATTCTCTGTTAACATTTACATATCCTTTTAAACTAACAACAGCTGGATTCATATTAATTGCTGAAATGAATAAATCAATTTCATCTCTTGTATTTGAATCTATTTTTAACATATCAATAGATAATAAAGTATCTTTAACTTGTTGTCCAACTTTTGATGTTGCTTTATGTGAACAATCACAAAATATATATAGTAATGTTGAACAATAGATTGTATCAACAATTAATCCCATTTCTTTGAATGAAAAACGAAAACCATGATCAAGAATTTCAGATATTGCACCATAAATTCCAATTGTTATGTTAACGGACCTTTAGAAAAAGATAACAGTGAAGTTATATAGAAAAAAATAAAATTAAAAAAGATACTATACTAAAGAATCCTTACATAAAGATACAATATGTTGAATATGTTCTTGCATAAGCATTTCCTAATGCTTGTAGCAATTCACTTAAATTCAACCATAAAAATCGATATTGTGAAATAACCGTTGATGTACACTCGATTCGAACATCTCTACTAAAACATGATGCTAAACCTTTTGAAGCAGCTTTAATTGCTCTGGAATTTATATACCATAGTGCACAATTCATGTTAATCATTGTGATAATATGATAATAGGCTGAGGTATGCCAAAGAGGATAACCTATGAAAAAAAAATATTACATTAAAATTAAAAAAAAAAAAAACTAATAATATAAGAGTTACCTTCTAAAAGAGCACTCAATGAAAGTAAAAATAGAATAGCCAATAAAAGACAACCAACTGATAGAATTTTTATTAGAATTTTCAATTTAGGAAATTGTAATGAAGTTCCTGTTATACGATAATAACGAACTTGAAATGATCCCCACATTGTTTTATATTTAGCAACTTCACTAGCAACACCCCAACCAACAAATGGTATCCAAAAATGTGGTATTAAAAATACTAAAAATAATATTGCATAAATATAATCATCAAAATTATATGTTGTTTGTAAAATTTTAAAACGTTCTCTTCCAACAATTAAAACAATAATTGTCATTAAAATATAAAAAAATATTGCATAAATTGTTGCTCCAGATTTCCAACTAAATGTAATACGTCCTGGTGATGATCTTAATATTGGCATAACACCTAATGCACGAAATAATACAAGTAGTAATTTATGATCTCTGTAGAACTGAGAAAAAGGCATTAAAAAAATACAATACAAAATGTAATAATTATTTTTTAATTTCAATGTAAAAATTAATTAAATTTTAAATAAAAAACTTGCTTGATCATGAATTTCAGCTGTTTGTCCATCAGTCGATTTTAATTGAGATCTTAATTCACGTTCTTTTTGACGTTGTAATATAAAAGGATCCAAATAATTAATATGTTGATAATGTTCAAATATTATATTTGAATTTGTATTTTTACGTTTTGTAAGATTTTCCATTTCACGACGAAATAATGTAGAATTAATTGCTTTTTCAAATTCATCTTCTGAAATTTTATTCATTTTTTTTTTTTTTGTTGTTTTTTTGAATTTTTTTCAAATTGAATTTATTGAAATTTTTTTGACTTCGATTGAATAGAAAATATAATAAAATTTTGAAATAAGTTGCATGTTTCTCATTTAAATACAAAAAAAAATTACATGATACCGTAGGTCATTAGTGAATTTTATTGAATACATTTTTATTTCTTTTTCAAATTAATAAATTTTTAAATAAAATGTAATTTTTGTATTTTTTATGATGTGCATTAACAGTAAACAATATAGGTAGAATATTATTTTCGTTATTATTTTATTTTTGAAAATGAAAAAATCAATAAATTGACTTATAATACATTGTTTTATTATAACTTTTACCTTTTGTTAATTTTCTCCTATAAGTTTTTATTTCATAGTATATAGAAATAGAGTACTTTAGAACTACATATTGTCATTAGTATAGATATGAAAAAGTATATCACGTATATAAAACGCCATTTTTGTAACAGAAACATATAATTCAAGTTAAAAACAAAAAACATAAAGTTGGTAAGTACATACATATATTTCATTCAGAAGATAAATAGAAAATTATAGGTTTGTGTGTTTATAAGTTTATTAGTCAGGAATTAAATGAAATCAATCATCCTGAATAAAAATAAAAACAAAAACAAAAAAAAAGTTCATAACAAAAGAAGAGAAAAAAAAAGTACTTCGCGTAGGTAAAGAATATACATAACATATGTATGTATGTAGAAAACACATTAGAAGGTGTATACTGTTAGTGTATTGTAGAAAAAAAAATATATATTGCTCATATAAAATGCAATACACAATATGGGTAATTATAATGTGTATATGATGCACAAAATTATACATATATTACATATGTACTTCCACACTATATACATACATATATACTATCTACATTAAAACCTTTTACCTTATAAAAGTAATAAAATAAGTATATGGGACTTGATATTTGTAAATAGTTAATTACGAATTGAAATTACACTTCACTTTACATGCATTAAAAATTCATAATAATGATAAAATTAATCAAATTATTGTAAAATGAAAAGTAACAGAAAAACAATACATTTTAAAAAGTGACAATAAGGTTATTAGATTTTATGGAAATTAGAATCCTTTTTTGTCCTTATTTTTTTCTCATATTATAATTAGAAGTTTATAAGAGAGAAATCCAGTTTTTTTTTTTTAATTGTAGACAATATATTTTTTTTATGGTTTAATTTATAGTAAAACAAATTTTAAGTTTAGTGAAAAATATTTTTGGAAAAAAAATTAAAGATAAATTTTTTTAAAAATATGTTGAAAAATCTGTTAAATATTCAAAAAATTAGGGATTTGAGTTAATTTAAGTATGTAATTGCTTTTTTTAAAAAAAATAATATTCAACTTAATTTTTATTGTTTTCAATTACATTTATTTTGAATCTTGTATTAATTAAGAAATTAAATAAGATTCTGAAAATTAGGTTCTTCATTATTTAGTTACCTAATTTTTGTGAAAAATTTAAATTAACAAAATGTTTTTTTTTTTTTTAAATTAATTATTACAAAGATCCAATTTGAAAAAAGTATATTTTGAATAAATTTTCTTCTTTAATTAAATTTTACCTGTATGTAGCCTTTTAAAATTTATTCCACGTTTAAAAAATTAACTTTTTATATTTTTTTTTGAAAAGTTTAAAATTTTGTTTTTTTTTTTTTTTTCAAATATAAAAATCCGATAATTTTTACAAAGCTTAAATTTCTTCTATGGGACAGTATTTTTTTTTTTCAACTTTCAAGTTTTATTGAAATTCAATTTTTAAAATAAAAATCTTTTTATAATTTTTTTTTGTCAAGTTAAAGAATTCAACAACAACAATAATATTTCAAAAATGAAATGATAACATGTAAAAATAATTACACCGATAATCACAATGAATATATGAAAATTAGGATACATTTTCCAAAAATTTTCCAAATTACTTACGTATGTATGTAGATACCTACATATTATGGTATATTCATATTTTAATATTTATACAATAGATTTTCATTGAAGCTAGAAAAAATTACAAAAAAACAACAAAAAAAAAGTGGTTTACATATTTGTGAAAATAAGTGTGATAATAATTGTAATAATGTGTTGTATATGACCTGATATTATAGTTATTTTTTTATTTTTTATTTTTTTGAATTACTTCAAAAGACATTAACATGTACAATAGAGAAGTATGTACATACATACATCAATTATACATTCATATAGAACATTTTGAGTATAGATGTCCCGATGATGACTTTTAAAATTATTTATTATCACGAAATGTTCGGTTTTATTTTTTTTTTTTTTGTCTCTCTACAAATATTCTGTCTACATTTTCTGTACATACGAGTACATAAAATTTTTTATTTTATTATCTACTCCTTACGCGTTCTCAATGGATTTCATATACATATTATATTCTATTTTCCAATAAAATGCGGGGATTTGAATGAGGTAAAAAGACATAAAATAATTTACCTTATAACGTTACAAAAATTTTATGGTTTTTATGTGTTCTAAAATTCTGTATATACCGATTGTATCACATATAAATATATGTATCTACTGTAACATACATATATCAAATTGTTGTCTACTCAATTCATTCACCTACAAAAGTATATATCAGAATACAAAAAAAAAGGAGATTAAAATGTCCTTTTTTTTTTTTGTATAGTAACCATCAGTAAGTGACCACAACATATAACACATTAAAAGAATTTATACATTGTTTTTTTTTTTCTATTTTTTAATAAAAGTCATTTTAATGTGCAATTGATTAACTATATCTGTATTTTGTTGTTGTTGTTATTATTTCCTTTTAAATTTATTATGGAATAATATTTTTCCTTCATGTGTGAAATAAATTAAAATGTTTTTTTTTTTTAAACGATAAATGTGAAAAAATAATAATTGTTATTATATTTGTTTTTTTTTTGTTTTTTTTTCATTATAAATGAGAGAAAATAAAATAATAGTCGTATGTTAATCGTATTATCCTTATTGTGTTTTTATTTTTTTTTTCAAATTAAATGTACGCTATACGCGCAGTAAGTCACTGAATAACGACTGTTGAAATAAGTCGTTAAATTTTTTGTTTTTTGATTGACTGATTGGTAATTTCTTGACCTTTTATTTTATATTAGTTTTATTTCATTATTTGAAAAGTGCATTAAAGAAATAATTATTATTGACGCATATATGTATTAATTACTTGATTATGAAGTGTATGATATAAAAATGTAATAAAATAATAAAGACACGAGAAAGGATTAATTTATTTTTTTTTTAAAGAAAAAAAAACTAAATATTGTGAACTTCCATAAATTGTATTTTTTAATTAAAAATTAATTAATAAAGTCCTTTTAATTTTTACGGTAAATCGATTTTTGAATGTGGAAATAAAAGTTGAATTGAATGTATTGGAAAATTTGAAAAAATTAAAAAAATAAAAAAAAAAAAACAAATTGTGATCAAAAAATTAAATTAAAATTTTGAGTGAAAAACAACAAATTTATATAAAAAAAAAAAAATGAATTAAACAGAAAATTCTAAAAAAGTTTACTTCGAAAGTGAATCATCATTATTCATTACGGATTATAATTAATTCATCAAACATTTAAGTCACAATTCAGTTGAACTATTTTTTCTTCATAATTTAATTATTTTTATTGGTAAGTGTGGGTGAATATGTATCTAAGATAGACATAGTATGTACAACAAAAAAAATTATATTTTTTATTTATGTTATTTTTTATAATTATGCTTTTTTTTAAATAGGTACATACATATATTTCAAAAAAAAAAAAAAAAGATACAGTATCGTATACACGTGTATACACCGTTGAAAATAATATTTTTTGTTAAATTTAAAACGCGATTCATTTGAAAATATATGATAAATCAAAAATCGAAAAAAAAATCCACAAAAGAAAATAATAATAATAAGTATGTGTATTATTAAAACAATTTGTTGTCTTTGTAAAATTATGAACCTCATAAATAATGTATCTATTTTTTTTTTCTAATCAGAAGGTGTTCAATAACTTGAACTTGAAATTATTAGAAGTTGAATAATAACTTTTAAATATAATAGAAACTATTTTTTAAGAATTATTTTACATAATTGAAAATTAAATTACTTTGAAACTTTAGAAAAAAAAAATTTATAACTGTTTAAGGCTATTTTAAAAATCACACTAAGTTATCACTGTTTTGTGAAATTTGGCAAATCATTTCTGCCATACAAAGATCAAACTTGCATTTTTGGCGAATTTCTTTTTTTTTTTATATATATATTTTCTTAATGAACATTTTTTCTTCTTTCTTTTGATCTATATAGCATTTCAATCAGAGCAATAGATCCCAGAGATTTTATTTTGACCATTATTTCAAACTGCTTTCATTTCATACTTTTTACAACGGTCAAACTTCATAAGTTCTCAGATAAAGACTTCATAATGAAGCACTTATAAAGTTTGACCATTGTACGGCAAATTTGTTCACTATGTTATTTCTTTGAATCACTCTTCCCACAAGTACATTATCTTTAATTTGTCCTTAAATCCTTTTATCAAGAATATCACACTTACATTTTTTTTTTGTCACACACAATTCACGTCATTTTTAGGTTGTTTCTTTGACATTTCACAAAAATACATATATAAATGCAAAAATAATTCTAAATAGGTACCTATATCGTTTATTTATTATAAATTTTTTTTTTTTTTTTTGCAATTTTCTCACATGAAATTATTCGGAAATGAATCATTAATAAACATTTTTTCATATCATGTTACTAACTACAAAAAAAAAAAAAAAACAGAATTTCTTTCTATTACTTTATATCACCCTATGTACTCCTACATCCTGTAAATTATATAAATTGTAACTGTAACATATTATTATTTAAATTTGTTTTTATTTTATTTATGTATACATTCATTTTTCTTATCTATATATCGGTTTTTTCATGTGAATATAATTCAAACGTACACAGGATATTTGTACATATATGTACATATCCTAAAAAAAAAAAGAGAAAAAAAAGTTAACCAAATTTTTTATGTTCGTTTACACACAATTCTAATAATGTTCGTATATTACATATATGTATATATGTATATATATATGTTTTTTTTTTTTCTTTTTTTGAAGTATGTACATTAGTTTAGCTTTAGTTTCCAACAATTATATTTTGAATTGCGTGAGAATAGTAAGATAGTTGCGTCATATTTTCTCAAGGATATTACAAAAAAAAAAAAAAAAATATAATTGTAATTACATCTGCAATAGATAGGTGATACGAAGAAATAAAAACAAGTAAAAATAAATAAAAATACCTACATTAAAAAAAACTTATAAAACAAAATAAAAATAGGACTTTTGGAATTTTTTTTGTTGATAATATTCATGTTGGTATCACAACTTAGTCACGTACTAGGGATACTCTGATCATTTATGTATGTACAATTTTTGTTCTATAAGTCACCTGCCGATTCAAATTTTAAAGCTCTCGTTTAAACGGAAAAATGTTGAAATTTTACCGATCTAATAAATTAAACGAATATTACAATACCTAAAAATACATAGAAATAGAAATGTAAAATAAAACCGAAGAAGAAGAAGAAAATTCTCGTGCATAATAAAAAAGAAAGTGAAAGTTCATAAAATATTCTGCAGAAAATAATAGCAAAATATAAAGTGGCACGAGAAAATTATAGTTATAGTGAATGACCTTTACGAATAAGAAGGTAATAATAAAATTAGAAAAATTAGTCTATAAATAGAATAACTTTTGAATTTTCATTAAAATTTAATTGTGTTCTATAAATTTTTAAATACGTACTCCACAATTAACTTATATTTTAGATTTCTAATCAATTTTTTTTTAATTTAAAGAAGAAGAAGAAAAATTAAGTTAGAAAGTGTTTTATATACATAGTATACTTTAGAAATTCTTTAAAATTTTATGTAAAAGGTATTAAATTAGAATATTAGGATAACGAAATAATGAAAAACCGTATAAGAATATTCAATGATCAATGTAAGTTTTAAATTTTTTTTTCTAGAACTTTTAGTAGGCAAAAGCACAAAATTAAGAATCTATGAAAATTCTTTATTGATTGTAGAAGGCTCAAAGAATGAAATTTACTTTTTAGCATTTTTTAATCAGAAAATATTTTAAATCGAAATTATCTGTAAGTAATTGAGTTAATTATTTTATTACAAAAACTCATTTAAAATATGAAAAAAATGGGGTTATTAATCGCAATTTTTTAAAAGTTAAAGATATGACAAATTCAAATGAATAAATTTTACATTGAAAGAAATTTAAAAAAAAAAAGTGAAAAGCAACTATCTTTAAAAAGGTCATCGAAAATAATACAAATAAATAATACAAACTAATAAAATAATATTGATAAAATTTTCTATTTTACAATAAATACATTTTAATCTCTCCATTTATAACTTGATAATATTCAAAATCACCAAAAACAAAACAACAAAAAAAAAAAAAAAAAAGAATTTCTCAATCGATGATATCTTATCAGTTGAATTTAGCTTTTTATTATATTATTTTCTTGTTTAGTGTATGTGATAATAAAAGTATCCACAGGTGTTTAATTTATGAAACTTATAAAAATTTTGAAAAAAAAATAATAATCATTTTTTAAAATTTGTAATGTAATGTGATACTAGAAATAATTATTTAAGTATTTTAATTTGTAAAATTTGTAGTCAGAGTTCAGTAAATTTCGTTTTACCTAAAAATTGCAAGAAAAAAAAAAACAAAAAAAAAAAAAAATGATTTTAAAATTAATAAAAATTCAAATAATTTTAATTTATTTAAATTTTCATATAAAAGGTGATTATTATTTATCAAATTTGGAAAAAATTAAAAAATGCATAATTTAGAAAATTTCGTTTTCGTAAATAAAAAAAAAAATAAATATAAATTAATTATTTTTGAAAAATCACACACTAGTTTTTTACTTATTTATTTATTTTTTTATTTTTATTTTATTTTATTTTTTTTTAAATAAAAAATAGATACTGAAAGTATTATATGGCCATGCCAGGATATAAAAGATTGTAATTCAATTGTAATTAATTCAACTTGTATACTTGGTAATTGTGTATGTCCACCTGGACAAGTATTCTCAACTGATTTAACTAAATGCATTCAAGCAGTATTATATGGAGATACTTGCACTGAAAGTGTTCAATGTTCTTACATGCCATCTTCTGCAATCTGTAAAAACGATATTTGTCAATGTGAAGACGGTTACACATATATTCGAGGACGTTGTAAATTATTAAGTCCTTTAAACGGTACTTGTAGTGAGGTATGATTAATTTGTTTACTATTACTTTCATTTAATTCATTATTTAATTTAATTAATTAATTTTTTTTTGTTTTTTTTGTAAATTTAAAACAGACAATAGATTGCAAATTTGGTAACGATCGTGAATCTGTTACCTGTAGAAATGGGAAATGTTTGTGTGCCGATGGATATTATGAAAGATCATCAGATATTTGCCGTCGAAAATCGATGGGTATGTATAGATAGATTTTGAATATTTATCTCAATAAATTGTATTAAATTATTTACTCCAAGAATTTATAAAAAAAAAAAAATCAATCATTTTTAATTCAAATCACGTTTTTTTTATTCTTGTGTCGTTTATTATTTATCCGCATTCTTCTTTTTTTTTTTTTTTGTTTCAAGATTTTGGAGATAAATGCGTTGTTGATTCAGACTGTGATAGCATTGCTGAAGGTGCCAAATGCGAAAATCTTACATGTAAAAATAAAAATAATATAAATAAAAATATTAATAGTAATAATAATAATAATTTAAATAATGGTAAACAACAACAACAACAACAACAACAACAACAGCAAAAACATCGTAATTCAAATTATTCACTAAGAGAGATTGCAGTTCAAACAAGTTTCAGTTTTGCCGATTTAAATTATTATCCAGAACATAGAAGTCATTCAAATATATCATCATCATTATCAGCAGATAAAAATAAACATGATAATGAAGAGAATATTGAATTATCAACATTATCACCGGCATCTGAAATTGAAATAAAAAAATGTAAATCTAAAGATACCGTTTTTGTTTTTTGTCTTCTTTTTTTTTTTTTTTTTTTTTTTTAAATTTTTAATTTTTATTTATGTATTTATTTTATTTTATTTATTTCTATTTTGACTTTTATAGATGGAGATACATGCCATAATCCAGGACAACCATGTGAAAATTTACATCATTCAATTTGTGTTGAAAATTTTTGTCATTGTAAACTTGGTTACTATCATGATAATGGAATTTGTAAAGCGGGTATAAAAAAAAATAAATAAATAAATTAAAAGAAAAACAAGACTTCATATGAGAAATTATGTTTTTTATTTTATAACTTTTTTTTTTTAGAATTGGGAGAAAAAGCTGATGCAGCTGAATATTGTGAAATTGGAGATGACACTGGACCTCAATACAATACAAAAACATCATTATGTACATGTCCTCGTAATTTTTATTATGAACCAAATTTACGAAGTTGTAAAAAAGGTTAATTTTTTAGTAATTAGGTACTTTAAAAAAAAATACATATAACCAATTTTTTTTTTTTGTTTTTTTTTTTTTTTTTTTCAAAATGGATAGCTATACCGATTACTGGTACATGTACTTCAAATTCACAATGTAGTCCATTTGGTGCATCATTTTGTAATAAAACAGAATTTCCAAAAACATGTAAATGTGAAACATATGCTGAATTTGATAAACAAAAACAATTTTGTGAACCAAAAAAAGGTTTAGGATCGATATGTAAAAATAATAGCGTGAATAGTTGTCAAATAAAAAATTCTGTATGTTCAAAGGATAATGTTTGTGTATGTAAAACGAAATATATTGAAAAAGATGGCATATGTTTAGCGGGTAAAAATATTGTTTTATAGAAAAATGTTTAATTTATGCTAATATTAAAATGTTATTTATACATTTTAGATGTAAATACTGAATGTAATACAAATGATGATTGTGCAATAGAAAATTCAGTTTGTATTACTCCAAATACGATAAATACAAAAAGTGAAGGAAATAATACATCATCATCATGCCAATGTAAAAAAGGATATGTTCATTTTGATGATCAATGCTTAAAATCTGGTACGTAAGGACTTGAATTTTTTTTTTTTTTTTGTTAAAGATAAATAGGGAATGAATTAGTTTTTTTTTTATTTTTAAATTTAGCTACAGAATACGGAGATGATTGTATTGTAAATGAACAATGTAAGCCTTTATTAGGAGAATTAGGAAAATGTCAAGAAAATAAATGTGGATGTGATTCGAAAAATCATTATAATTATGGAAAATGTGAAGAGAAAAGAGGTATTAATGATATTTTTTTTTATTTTGTTGAAGAAAAAAATATAGTAAGAGAAAATAATTTCATATTTTTATATAATTAGCTATTGGTGATAAATGTATAAGAGCTAGCCAATGTTATACACCAGATGAGTCAAAAGGTATTGAATGCAGAAATCAATTATGTAAATGTCGTTTCGGTTATGAACATGATCCAAAAACACATATTTGCATAAAACCAAAAGCCAGTAAGTAAATAAAAAAAAATTACATAAAATTAAATTTAAATTATTTAAAAAAAAAAAAAACATTTTTAATAAAATTTTTTTGTATTTATCTTCTTTTTTTTCTCACTTGTTGTCTTTTTTAGAATCTTCCTCGAGTCGACCAAGTATATTAAAAATAATTACATTCATTTTAATTGGATCAGCATTTTTTATAACAAGTGCAGCAATAAAACAAGCTTATTATTAAGTTATAATTTACTTTATAGGTATAGTATATAGTATATATTATATACATATATATATATATACCATTTTATATACTAATACTATACGTATAGGGTTATATTTATGTAGATGATTTGCATACGATTGTTGTACTACAAGCAATAATTTTGTTATTAAACTACTACTACTAGTACATAAACGATATTTAAAATATAATACTTAAAAAAAAAAAAATACAATATTATTTTTACGATATCATACAAAATATGTTTGTTAATTCAAATATAATAATTTATTTTTTAAATACAAAATACGATCATAATTTATTTTTAAAATTTTTAACAAAAAAAAAATTTTGTTTTCAAAAAGCTGTTTTAAAATTATCACCATAATATTTCACGTAAATATTCTAGCTTTTTTTTTTTTTTATCCTTAATTATCAATTTGAAAAGTAAATAAAGTATGAAACAATTTTTTATATTCATTTATTAATAGATTTAGAAGATAATTATTGTAAATTTTTAAAATCTAAAATCATTAAATAACTTTATATGTATACTGTAAATTTAATCAAAAAATTTATCTAAAATCTATAATTGTATTTAATTAGAGAAAACAAATAACTTAACTTATGTATGTATTTGTAATTTATAATTAATTTTATTTAGAAGTTAATAAAATTCTTTTAAATTTATCTTGCCTTATTATAATTAATATATTGAACTAGCTGTTTTTAAAAATTCATCCTTTCCACAAGATTAAATTGTCAAAAGCTTTATAAAATCAAGCTTGCAAGGAAATCTTGAGCCAATCGTGCAAGCATTTTGAACTACTTGTACTGGAAATTTTGAAAAAGAAGAAAATGTGCGTAACCATGTTTTTGTTGTAAGTTAACAATTTTTGACATTTAGCAAGTAATTCATAAATTAATTTTTCTTATCCATCATTACTTTTAGTTTTGTCTATTAATCAGGCATGCATGCAAGGTTGTTCAAGCTTGATTTTTCGAAAACGGCTTAAATTTACTTTACTACATTTCTATTAGTTTATAAACTTTGAACCCTATTATGACCCACTTAAGGGTTGAATTTTAAAAAATCACTTCTTAGTGGGTGTCTACGTCACAAAACGCAACTACATTTTAAATTTCATAGTTTTAGCTTTAGCGGGTCCTGCTTGGCGATGATGAATCATTCGGGGCATGTTTATACTATGAGGTATTTTCAACAAACAACTTTGAATCCAAGCGTATTTTCAAAATCCAAAACATTACCCAGATGCTAAACAAAATCAAATTAGTTCAATAAAACACTTTGTTTTTACTTTTTTTGTATATATACAAGGGTATATATATTTTTTTATTTTGCATTTTATATCACACTTAACTTTTTTTTTTCGTATTTTTTTTTTTCGTTTTAAATTTTTTTTTTCTTACTTTTTATTTTTTTTAAATTTTTTTTTCTTATTTTTTTTTTTTTAAATTATTTTTACATCAAGATCTTAATTAGGAATTTGAATTACATAATGTATTGATATAATTATTTTCTACAATATATTTTCTGGATATTTGTTTTTTCTTTCTTTTTCTTCTTTAATTTAATTAATTTTTGAGTACGTTAAAATTCATTTTTCTAAATTTCTATTAAATTTTTTTAAAATACAAAAGATAATTTATGTGCTATTAAATTTTTTTCCTAAAAAAAATTAAAGCATTAAAATTGAAAGAAACAATCAGTATTTTGTATAATATCAGAAACTGTAATAGAAAAATATTTAAAAAAAAAACCATATAAAAATAAAAGAAAATAAAAATTCTTAATAACTTTATTTTAAAATAATGGCTAGTTTTGTCTTTTCGCCTATATTTATTAATTCGAATTATTTAATAGATTCAAGTTTTTTTTTTTTTATTTAGGAAGAAATTCAGAACAAACAAGATTAAAAATATAATACATTTTACGAGTATAATATATTGAATAATGTGCATTATTAGCGTAATTAAAAGGAATTTATATGATATTTACGATTGGAACATAGTTTCTAAAATGTAATCTTGATTATTAAATCTAAGCATTAAAAAACTGAAAATATGTATGTATATTGTACTGTTTATACTATTTTAAGTTTTTTTTTTTTAATAATTAATAATAATTGTATTGGAAGAAACAGATACAATTAAAATGTTAAAAAGCTTCTAAATTTGGCACGCCAAATAAAATTTAATTATGAAAAATGCAACTACATTAATTTTTTTTTTTACTCAACCATAAATTAAATAATAAAAAAAAAAAAAAAAAGACAATTTTTTATTTTAAAAATAATATTGAAGGAAATAATTCGATGTTTAAATGTTTTTCTACATTTATTGATCGTCATTAAATAAAATGTTTAATTTCTATTCTTGAGTACTTCTAATTTTTGAAAACATTGAGGATTACTGTACATTTTTTTTTTAATTTTTCGCTATTTTTAATTTCGATAAAAAGAAAAGCTATAGAATTATATTATTGTTTACTATTTAAGTTTAGTTTTTAATTTAAAAATAAATCAATAAAAAAAAAATTAATAAAAAATATGTGATGTGAAGCAAACGAAAACTATTTCTTAAAAGAGAAAAAAAAATTAAGTACATCTTAAAACTAACACTCTTTTTTTATATTTCTTTTTACTACAACTCTACTACAAGTCTATATTACAAGAGAAGCGAGAGTTTAACATTTTTATTTAAAAAAAAAAAAAAAAAAATAAAAATTAATAACTAGAAAACAAATAAAAAAATATATATCAATTTAATGAGATTTTAGAAATAATTTCGAGAATTTGAAATTCCCTTAAAAAAAAAATTAATAATAAGCAAAAAACTATAATATATCATTTTAAAAACTTTATGTAAATAACATTTTACTAGTCATTTTATATTTTATAAATTTCAGAAGAAAAAAAATATATAACAAGTATTAAAAAAAAAGGAAAATAATAACGATGAGAAGAGAAAATATTCGAGTATAGAAAAATCTTTCTAAATTAAGAAAATTAAATTATGCATTCATATAAAAAAAAAAAATAATTCATAATAAATGTGGATTTTTTTAAAATTTTTGTTTTTTTTTTTTTTTTGTGTTTTTGTTTTCTACTAATTAGATATAATGATTAAGTAGAGAATCAATAATATATAATTTGTGTATTATATTTCATTTCACCATTTTATCCATTTTTTTATTATTATTTTGTTTTTAATACATTGTTTAGGTTGTTGTTGGAGTAACTAATGAAACAGCAGGAACAAATTCAGCTGCAAGAGGATTTAATTTTGAATTTTCAACATTTGTAACGGTTACTGTTGCTCCTGATGGTTGTGTTGTTGTTATTGTTGTCGTAGTTGGTATTATATTTGACACAGATAATGAAGATAAAACATCACATAGTTCTTCTGTATTGCTATTTGTTTATTATTAAAAATGAAAAAAATTGAAAAGATTAAAAGAAAAACATAAACTATAGAGAATTTTAAAAATAAAACTCACCTAGCATTTTCTAGTCTAGCTAATTCAGCTTCAAGTTCATCTTCAAGCATTGCTTCAACACATTGTCTCATAAGTTCTTCTTCTTCTAAACGTTGCATTTCCTTAAAAGTTTATTTTTTTTTTTTTAGATTTAGTATGAAAAGAAAATAAACTTCTAATCAAAATCTTACCAATTTATCAAATTCTTCTTGATTTTCCATCCACAGATATTCAGAAAAATCATTATCATTTTCAATGTCCGAAGGCACCTCTATGTCATCATCAAATTCATATGCAGAGGGTTCGTAACAACCATTTCCTACTGGACTAGTGGGTATCTTCATCTTCATTATCCAATATAATTAAATTTGAAATTTTTCACAAATAAATGAATTCACTGAATAAAAAGAAAAATCATTGGTAAAATTTGGTACTTTAGAAATTGAACAGTCTAAAATTAAAATTTTGAAACGCATGCGTTTCAATAATATTCAAATTATACAACAATTTTAGGCTTATTCAAAAATATTAAAGAGAAAATAATAATGAATCATCTTACTAAAGGACCGGTACACATATGGAAAAAATTAATTCACACAGACTATTTTTATTTACCTACTTTATGAAATTTAAATTTCGAGAAAAAAAAAATGTCTGTCGAACTTTTTTTCCAATATTTTGAAAAACAAAAAAGAAAGCTAAAAATAAAGGCCAAAGACGAGGTGAAGGACTAAAATTAATCAACATAAAAAAATCAATACGATTTTCATCACGACATCAAATTTCAATTTTATTTTTTTTTTTTGGTTTGCTAGATTGAATTTAAATTTAAATAAAATACATTTTAAATCCATAACATTTCAATACGTTATTTAAAAAAAAATAAATTAATTCCAATTAAAACTTACATTTTTTTTCATTGACAATAGGAGAAAAAAAAAATTATAATAAATGGCTACCAATTTCGTTTCGTTGATGAAGTGAATTTGCGTCGCAAAATCTTTGAAAAAAAAATTTTTCAATGTCAAAATAGAAAATAAAAATCACAATTTAAAATATTCTTATTTAACTTCAAATTTATAAAATATCACATAAATTTTGTTTTCGAAAAATCAAAAAAAGAAATTAAATAATTTATTAAGAATTAACTTTTTTTTTAAAAAAAAAAATCTGATCTAATTTGATTTGTTTTGATGATGTTTCTTTTGTTTTCTTTTCACTTTTTTGTGTTTCTTATTTCTCGTTTCAATTCGTTTCAAACTTTCAAATTTTATAAGTGCTGCCAATCTCACAGTCATTAAAATTTTTTGACAGTTATTTAAATACCGGAAGTTAGATATGATTACAATTTATCTATAGAAAAAAAAGTAAAAATATTTTATTCTCCAATTTTATTAGTTCGAACAAAAAAAAAACAAAACACGATACTATTGTTCTATACTCGGTTCATAAATCGAAGTCAGTACAGGCAACATAGACATACTTTCTATATTCTTTTACATTGCGTTTGTATAAATCTGTCTCTTCTGTGGGGTGATCAGATCTCAATTTCAATTTATAATTTATCAAAAACATTCACATATATGTAAAGTTATCGTAAACTAATCGGGTACTGCCTCCATAAACACAATACTAACTTCGATTTATAAGCCGAGTAGAGTCGATAATTTTTAAGAATTTTTACGCGCCATAAAATTGGAACGTATTAGATTGTGCAACGTACTTCCGGTTCCTGTAACAGTTATTTAATTTAAATCTGAAGGTTGATTATTATTTAATTTAATCTTTCGAATAATTTAATTCCTTTTTAATTAAAACACAAAATAAAATTTAAAAAAAAAAAATAATTGTAATTTTGAAAATTTTCTATCTAAACATGACCTCCTTTTAAAATTTCTCTTCCAACGGTAATCAAAATGACGTAATCATAATTTATAAACTAAAATTTGCATATAAAATAAGGTTTATATGTTTCTATTTCTAGTTCTTGATAAAAATAAAAATAGCAAAAAAAAAACTGTTAAGATAAAAAATTAATGAGATTATTTTATCAGAATTAATTACATATATTAATATTTTCGCATTGCATTCACGTAGTACGTTATTTTTTAATCAACAAATAAGAAATCATTATTATAAAAATTTATATAATTTTCTTTCGTATGATTTTACTGCACCCTTTTACCTTTCATTAACAAAGTTTGTACACATATGTTTGCAATCTCAATTAATATTCAATCATATTCGCAAGTTTTTATGTATGCCATTTAATTTTAGTATTAAGAAATAATCAAAAAAACAAGCTTTTAAATCAAAATTATAAAAAAAAAAACAAAACATGGTAATCATATTTTATAGAGTCGTCAATTTTTTAAACAATTTTTATTGAACTTGTTCAGTTCAGTATATGTTGATAACCTGTTGAGAAAACACCGTAAGAACGATCTAGTATATTTAACATTTTTATTGTACTGTAAATATTACGGTTTGATATTTTAATAAAATCTTATTATTTAAAAGAAGAAAAAAAAACAATAAGACAATAAATTTTGTAATTCTAATGATTAGAAAGTGAAAGAAAAAAAAGTTATAATGACAATAATTTTAAAGTTTCTATTTTTAATTGTTTTCTGTATTTGCTCAGATGTTGTAAAATCTGAAAGATTGATAGAATTATTTAAATGGAAACAAATTGAATTTGATCATCCAAATGGTGGATCTCTTGGTAAGAAACATAAAAGAAAATTCAATATTTTATACAAGCAATTATCTTTAGATTTGTTTATTTTATTGTTTTATTCAATTTATTTTATAAATAGCAGGAAATATAAACACAATTTCTATATGTGTAAACATACATATATTAAATTATTTAAATAAATTTCTAATTATTCATATTTATTTTTACACAGAAGTGAAAACATTGTTTTTTTTTTTTGCATATTTGTGAATTAAAATTAAAAATTCCATGATACTTTTTTTTTTTTGCAGCAATCAAGAACTTGTAGTTACGAATATTATTAATAATTACACACAAGTATTTTAAGTAAATTATTAATTATTTTTTCAATAAAACATTGATCATTATTAAAATTTTGTTGATAATATTGTATATTTGAAAAATTAATTATGTAATTAATTGATATTTTGATTAATGAATGGTTTTTCTAAAAAAAAAAAAATATATATTGATAGGGAATTTCTGGTTCGAAATAATTTTATTTTTAATTTCCGGATTATATTGATTCTATAATTATGGAATTTCGAAACGATAACTTCAGGTTCAGAATCTATATAGATATATGTATGTATGTATGTATGTATTTTTTTTAACTTGGCAAAATTCAAAGATAACCTGCATGGAAAATAAAATAATTTCGTTCGTAAGATGAAATTAATTTGATTATTTGCATAACTTGTTTCTTCATATTATTTAGTTAAATTTTTTTTTAAATTAGGAGACAGTTCTTTTTCAAGTGATATTTTTAACTGAAAAAAAAATATTCCAGATCAAAAACAATCCTAAAAATATTATCAGCTGTCTAATTTTTTTAATCTATATTTTTAATGAAACTTAAATTTTAAAAGATTTTTATCAAATACAAAACGCACATATTTTTTTAATTGGTAATTATAATCTCGACAGTTGGTTATCATTTTCAATAACAAAAAAAAAATAATTACTATCATAAATAAAATTTAATAATTTTTATGACCGCTTTTTATTTTTATATTTTTAATTAAATCTTGTGATAATTAGTCTTATTTAATGACCGATAAATATTATGTACATATGTATATGTTAAAGTATAAGTAATTATAATTTTAAATATTAATTTTATAGATCCATCTGCTGTAATATTTCCTGATCAAATTCATAAACTTCAACCGGAAAGTTTTGATTATATTGCATATAATAATGTTCCAATGGGAGTAACACATTTTAAAGATAAATTATTCATAACATTACCACGACGTCGTCCTGGTATTCCTGCAACATTGAATTGGGTTTCAACAATGAATCCTTCAACACAGAGTCCAAAATTTAAAGCATATCCAAGTTTTGCAATGAATAAACTTCAAGTAATTAAATATTTCCTCTTATTTATTTTTTTTTTATTTCAATCTTTCGATAAAATTCCATTTTAAAATATTGTTTTTTATTCTTCGCAGTTTGATGCAAAACCAGGTGAAGAAACTTTTATTTCTGTTTATCGAACAAAAGTTGATTCTTGTAAACGATTATGGTTTGTTGATACTGGAATGCTTGAATATCCTGGAAACTTTACACAAGTTCAACCATCAAGTATTTGGATATTAGATTTAAAGACTGGTACAAAATTACATAGATTTGAAATACCTTTAAGTGTAAGTAATGATGGTCGTGGATTAGCAAGTATTGAAGTAGATATTGACAATGGAAATTGTGATGATGCTTATGGTTATATTCCAGATCTTAATAGGAGAGTTCTTCATGTTTACAGGTACAAATTTATGAATTTGAATTTAAAGAAATTTTATTAAATCTATTCTTTTATTATTTTTAAAGCCTACAACAAAATCATATATGGACTTTTAGTCATAATTATTTTAGTTTTGATCCGTTATGGGGAAATTTCAATGTTGCTGGTCAAAGATTCCAATGGAATGATGGAATTTTCTCAATAACTTTAGGAAAAAAAGATGCAAACGGTTGTAAACCAGCATATTTTCATCCAATGGTTGCAATTTCAGAATTTTCAGTATGTACAAGTGTACTTCGAAATGAATCAAACTCTCTAAGAACATATCATGAAGATGATTTCAAAGTATGAAAAAGTTCATATTTAAAATTTGTGATTCATTTCAATTTTAATATTGTGTAATTTTTTAGTTTTTAGGAATGCGTGGTCCATTAAAACAATCAACAAAACATGATTATGAACCTAAAAGTGGAATTATATTGTTTGCAGAAATGGCAAATTCTGGTGTTGGTTGTTGGAATACACATAAAAATTTATCAGAAAATACTTATGCAACACTTCAGAGAGATGAAAATATAATGATTTATCCAAGTGATTTAACGGTAAATTTATTAATATTTTTTTTTAAATGTTTTTACTTTTAAAAATATATTTTTTACTTTAATTGATTTTTTTTTCAAATACAAAATAGATCGATTCAGATGGTCATGTTTGGATTATGACAAATTCAATGCCACTTTTCATATATTCATCTTTGGATCCGAATGAATACAATTTTAGAGTTTGGACACAGTCTGTTGAAAAACTTACACATAACACACCATGTGATATGACTATTAATCATGCAAATGGAGGATATTCATAAGTGTAAAAAAAAATAATTATTAAGAAAATAAATTTAATACTTTTTTTTTAACAAACTGGAGTGTTTTTTGTTTTAAGTATTAGTCTACTACCTGCCTGTTTAATTTTGAAGCCTTACAAAAATTACAGGACAAAAAATACAGTGAATTCAGTTTTTATTTTTTTTTTTTACTTTTATTTTCTTTATATTTTTGGATTTTGAGAAAGAGAACTCATCTCGAAATAAACCTTTTTCTTAGATTTCATATTTTTATTTTCATTTCGATTTCTCTTAAAGTTTCAAAGCATTACTTTTTTCATAAAAACAGAGAAAAAAAACAATAATAGATTCTTGTAAAAAAATTTTTATTATTAAATATATGTAAATTTTCTTTATTTATCTTTTTTTTTTTTGCTTTTTCTTTGTAAAAATGCTATTACATAAAATTAATTAATATTATTACTTTAATATAATATGTATATGTATATATGTATAATAAAAAAATAAAATAAAAAGTAGTAATTATTTATTATAATTAAAGAAAGCACAATTATTATTGTTGTTGTTGATTTTGTTTTTTTTTTTTTAATTGATTATTCAAAAATTTCATTAAATCATTTGAAATGATAAATTATGATGGTGATGATGATGATTATAATCATTTTCAATTAGTACGTGTCGATTTTATTAAAAGGTGATATTACAAAAATAATAAGAAATAAAAATAAAGAATAAAAAATTCTATGTCATTGAATAATATAGTCTTTGAAACTACGTATAGATTTAAGTTGTTTACGTAATTTTGTTATTAAATCTAATGGTTGTACTAAAATAGATATATCTCGACCAACTGAATTTAAACGATCATGTATTTCATTATCTTTACAAAATAAATTTAATGGTCTTCCATTAATTTCAGTTAAAACCCAAAAAGTTAATGATAATCCATCACAGGTTTTTGCCTATAAAAACAAAAAACAGAAAGAAAAAAAGTAAAAGAAAAAAAAAATTAACACATATACGTATATGTATGTTTAACACCAAGAATGATATTGAGAATTTTACCTTTGGAGCAAGTCCATGACGAGCAGAAAGACTATTTGGTACAACATCAACAATTGTTGCACTATTACCATCACGAATTAAACCTAAACATTGACCTTCAATTTCTCTTCTTATTGCATAAACCCTTCCAAATGGTATTCTTCTAATAAGTATTTCTATCTGTAAATATGAAAAAAAAAAAAAAAAATTTAATTACAAAATTATTGACACAAAACAAAAAAACATACAAAAAGTGTATTAGAATTTCTTATAATTTTATTAGCTTCAGCTGCAGTTTTAATTGTATTTCCTGCAATTGAAATCAATTGATCACCGATATGTAAGGCATTATAAAGCATTGGATGCTCTTTTTGTTTCCATCCCGCAATCCTGAGTAAAGAAAAAAAGTAAAAATAATATTCTTTTCAAAAGTTTCTAAAAAAAAAAAAAAAGTGGATTTACCAAACAGTTCCAAATATATCAACCCACGCAATTGAACCTAAACAATCTTTTCTACGTAATTGAAGGCGTACACCTCCTGGATGCATTATTTCACGTCTTAATTGCATAACTTGTTGTTCACGTAATGTTAATTTTTTAGAAATATTTGTTAATTTATTTTCATGAGCAAATCGAAATGGTTGAAGACGTTGAATTTGTTGTTGTGATGGATGCGATGGTGTTTGATGATAATGATTTTGTTGTGATTGTTGTTGTTGTTGATTTAAATCAACATTATTTCTTCTATCTGGCTCGGATACAGATGAACTTCTTCGTCTTCTATCAAGAGATTCAGATCTTGTTCTTTCATTTGTCGTTTCATGTAAATTTGTTGTATTATTATTTATTATTACAGAAGATGATGAATCAATAACGGCTACATTTCGTTTAATTAAATCAATACGACTAGGACGTGCAGTTATCACAGCTTCAGTAGCACCTCTAGTCAATAAGGGACGACGTATAACTGGTGGCGGAGGTGGTACATTTTCTCTTCCTCTTTCAATTGGTTTTGGTTTTTTCCTTTCAACTAGAGGAGAATTTTGTTTTTTCACAGATAAAGATATGTTTGAATTTGAATTAGAAGGCCCCGCTGTTATCACTCTATGATGTAATGCAATATTTTTATTTTTAGGTATAAGAAGTGCTTCCTGATTTGTTTTAATTTTCTTTGATTTAATATTGGAAGATGATGATGGTACTACTGAAGTTGAGGATGATGGTGATAATGATGTATTTTTCAATAATGGACGTTGTAGCTGTTGAGGCTGAGGGAAATTTATTATTGCTGGAGGTGTATTCGGAGTTGAAGGAGAAGATGATGATGCGAGAAATACTTTATCATAATGTACTGATATGTTTGAAGTAGCGCCAACGGAAGTAGAAGTAGTTATTTCGTTTCCTACTGAAATATTTGTAACACCTGAAGTATTTGTTGATAAAATAATTTTTTCAGGAGCAGTTGACCATTTTGATATTTGATTTAATATACTCGAAGAATCATCAGAAATTTGTTGTTTAGTTGTGCTTAATAATGTTTGTGGATTACTATTATCGATTATATTATTGCTAACTTTAACAACAGTAGTTACTTGTTGTTGCTGTTGTTGCTGCTGCGGCTGGTTTAAATCTAAATTATTATTTTTATTACTGATCTTAAGTGGAGATGAGTATTGTGTTACGTCATCAAGACACGATGGAATGATATGTACATTACTTTTAAAATTTTCTAAAGAATCTGTTAAATTATCTGGAGGTGGAAATTTAAATATTTCACCACGATTTTGATTATTATTTACTGATAATGATGATAATGATGATGCTGATACTGATACTGGTTCAGGATTTGATACTTGAATTATCATAATATTTGTTGTTGAATCACTACAATTATTTAAATCACTATTATTGCTATTACTAGTACAAGGTTCATATTTATCAGTATTGTTTAATGTATCAATTGATGTTGATGTTACAACTTTATTGAATGCTGTTGAAGGAGTTACTTCAGGCCTATAAAATAAATAATTTAATAAAATCACATAACTTCGGGAAGTACAGAGATAAAAACAGACACCTCTCTATTATAGATTCCGATCGAATAAGAAAATTTTTGAACGAATACGTTCGATTAATTGATATTATAGATTCCGTTCATAGAAAACTATCCGACATACATATGTATGTATTTATGTAGCGGTAATTATTAATGTGTTTGGAAGGAGACTTGTTTTTCACACATTTGTGCTAAATTAAATAAAAAATTTTCTTAAATTTGAAAATGTAAGTATTATAAAATTTTTTTTTTTGAAATGATAAAATATTAAAGTACGAAAAATACAAACAAAACAAAAAAAACATCAACTTTCCACAAAAAAAAAAAAAAAGAAAATTTCAAAATATTTAAAAAATCCAAATCATACTTTTAATAATAGTTAACATTGATTTTATGTGTCAATTATTTTTCTAAATTCCAATCGAACACATATTTTCGAATGGATGGAACGATTCGAACGGAATCAACTTTCGATCGCGAAATCTAGAATAGAGGTGAGTGAGAGTGTAGACTGCTTTGATTTTTTTTTTTTTTTTTTCAAAAATTTATGTCAAATGTCCGTTTATTATTAATAATTCAAAGGATATATAGTCCTTATTTTTATATATGTATTTTTATAGAATTATACATTAATTTCTTGAAATACAAATAATACTGTCTCAATGGAAACAAAAAAATGTAATACTAATATAATTGATTCTTTATATTATGATTATTTAGAAGCATTTAAAATGGTTGTAATAAAACTTCAAGATACAGATGATATTGAATTATGTAAAAATTGGTTAAAAAATTTTAATAAATGTCCATCAGATCAAAAACTTGCACGAAATTGTTTAATGTCATTACTTTTTCAACAATTATTAAATGATGAACATTTATCAGAACCATTTACAGATCAATTAAATTTCAATAAAAATTTCATTAATATTCTAAAAGAATATGATGTTGGAGAATATTGTTCATTTAATTTAATTCCTATTGAATCATCATCAAAATTAATATTAAATAAAAATGAAGATAAAAAATCAAAAAATTATTATGGTATTAATGATGATCATGAAAGTGATGATGAATTATCAAGTGTTAATTTTGAAAAAAATTATGAAATGAATCAAATAATAATTTCTTTAACAAATAAATCAAATAAATTAGAAAAAGAACTAATAAAAGTTACTAAAGAAAAATTAATTTTACAAAATGATATTACACAAAGAAAGAAAAAATTTAAAGAATTTTTAAAATTACTTCAACAACACCAACAACAAAAATTACAAGATAATAATAATCGTTATAAAGGTGGAGAAAATATTGAAAATTTTAATAATGATCATAATGAAATTATATTACGTATAAAACTTGATGATATTCTTAAAACATTAAGTGATACTTTAATAGATTTAAAATTAAAATTAAACATGAAAAATTCATCATCATTTAATATAAATTTTAATCATTTAATGTTACCTTTTATTGAAATATTTGAAAAAGAATATAATAATCAAATTATACCACAATTACGTTCTTATATTGATAATATTAGAACTATTATAGAAAAATTAAATGATAAAAATGAAACAAATAATCAATTAAATATGAAATCATTTATTTCAAAAACATGTCAAACTGAAGAAAATATTTCATATTCTTCATTAAATATAAATTCATTATCATCATCTACGGAATTATTAAAAACAAATTCGAAATCACAGAAAGTGAAAAGATTGAAAAAATATTTATCAAAAATACAAAAATCACGACAAATGTTAATTCAAGAATATGAATGGAAATTAAAAGAACAAATATTACGTAATGAAATTCATCAAAAGATAGCTAAATTAAAAATAGCATCAATAAAAAGTTATTCAATTTTTAATAATAAAGTTAAAAACCATGAAGATTTTGTTCGTTTAATAAATAATCTGGAGGATAAATATAAATGTATTGTAATAGAAACAATAGAACAAATAAAAATTGACTTAGGTATTTCATGAAAAAAAATTTTCAAAAAACTTACCTTAAAATTGTCTTTGATTTTGATACAATGTAATGAAAAGAGTTTGAGCCTGAAAATTGAAGAAATGCAACGAATAAGATTAATTTAATTTCAGAAAGAAGAATAATCAATGAACTTACCTGTAGTTTCAGAATTAGTAGATGCTGTTATATCAACTCTTATACTATTTTCTGAACTAATAATTGAAGTATTAATAATTTTATTCACAGATTCTGTTTCTAAATTATTATCAATTAAAATATTCTCTTTTATATCATTTTCAATTTCAATAGTAGATAAAGATTCAATTGAATTATTATTTTCTATATTAACTAAATTTTGAGAAGAATTTGAATGTAATTCTGTTTGTCTACTGATATGTGATGAGATTTGTGGATAACGTTGCTGATTACTGGTAATTTCTTGATGAATAACAGCTGAAGTCTGGATATTTGTAGAAATTATATCTGAATTAGCTGATGATGATGATGATAATGTTGATGATGAACTATCAAATGAATTTCGAGATGGTGTAGGAGTAGTATTTGAATTTGTTGTTGTTAATGATGTTGCAGTACTTGTAGTAGTAGCAGTAGTTATTACACATTCAACACCTGGTACAATTGCTGCTGGAACTGGTGGAGTTGCTGGTAATGGTGATGTTGGATCTCGTGTTGGTAATAATGGTATACGTCCTTCTGGCATTTTTGTATATAAATTTTCACGTGGTGAAAGAATTTTCATTTCACGTAATTTCTGTCGTAATACTTCGACCCATTCTTGCATAATTTCCCTTAGAAAAAGAAAAATAATAATACATTCATTGCGTCAATCAAAATTTAATTTACCATGAAGCAGCATGGAATCTAACAACACCATTATCTAAAGTAATCACAAATTCAAATTCTTTTTCATTATGAACAAGTGAATGAGATATATGTTGGGTATTTTGTAATGATAATGTCCATTCTGGATTATGTGAAGGAGCTAATCTTGGTTCTGCGTATCCCTCTAATAAAGCATCAGTATCATCATGAACACAAAATACCACCCACGAACGATCCGATTTCTTTTGTACATAAAAAGAAATATTTAACATTCCATCGTCACAAAGAATGGCAAAAGTAAAAGTTTACAACACAACATCAAAATTGCATACCTTTGGACCGATTGTTATTCTCCTCCCCTCAGCTGTTAATCTTTTCAACCAACTATTTTTATGTATCTCACGAAAAAATGCTCCTCGAGGTTCCATTTTAAACACTGAAGAATTCTTTTTAATTATTTTTCAAAAATAATTGGAAAAATTTTAAAAAGAAAAATATTCATCTTTTCTGTTTTTTTTTTAGTAATGAAATCAGAATCAGAAATGACAGTAAATGTCAAAAACTACTGATTAAAGGATATTCCACATGAACATATATATATGGTAAGTGCGCTAGACTATGAGTGTATTGGATATGACGTGTATTTTACTTGAAGAAGATAAAAAAAAGAATAAATTATGCTTTTAAACTTATTTAAATTTTGGCTATAGCATTTAAGTTATGTAGCTGACAATAAAATTTAATTGATTATTGATTAATTAAAAACCGTTACTTACGCTTCAAACGCGAATAAATTGTTCCGTTTTCTGACGCTCACCTTCTTGATTTTAGTTGTTGATTGTATCTGGTTAACCAATCTTCATCTCATCGCTGCCAATTGCCATTTTGGAGTAATCTTTAATCTTTCGTTCGTACGTCTGCCATATTTATTAGATGGTGTCCGATTTGTTTTTATCCGGATAGTTTTTTCTTAATTAAAAATATTACAATTGTATAATTGAAATATATTTTGTAAAGTTTTAATAAAAATTATTTGTTTAAAACTTCTACAATTAATTTATAATTTAAAAATAATTGTGAAAAATAAGGATGGAAGGTACTACTTCTAATTCTAATAACGAGCGGTCAATTTCTAACAACAGAATTGAACTTCCAGTTAAAAAATATATACCAATGCATGAAATGTGCCGTAAGAATGCAGATTTAATAAAAGATTTAGTTAAAAAACAATTAAATCAGGTAAAAACGAAATACATGGAAAAAATTTTTTTTTCTTTACACAACATTCTAACAAAAGAGTTACCATTTTTTATGAAAATTCAACAATAAGAAAAAGTGATTTATTTAAAAAAAAAAAAATATTCTTATTTATAGGGTCTAAGGATCAGTGATAGCGCAAAACTTAAACATCCTGAA
Organism: Bombylius discolor; assembly: GCA_939192795.1. NCBI lineage: Eukaryota > Metazoa > Arthropoda > Insecta > Diptera > Bombyliidae > Bombylius > Bombylius discolor. Next base: position 9,742,077 of record OW584241.1, on the reverse strand, counting down.
GATGAATTTTGTATTGTTTGCATATGTAAAGAATGTCTTCATTATAGAGATCTAATACAACAAGTTATGGTTGATTCCATTAAAACTAGAGACATGTGGAAAGTTTTACAGGAAACTATGAGAAAATTTTATGAACCAATTATTAAGTATGTTCAGTGATAATTTACGTTGAATTTTCAAAAAAGAGCAAAAAAAAAAAAAAAAATGAAATATTTCTTATTAACTTTTAATGTAGGAAATCATCATCAAATGCAGCTAAAAGATTTTATGAAGATTTATCGAATGATGTTAAATTTAATTGGCTTTCAAAAGGTGTACTAGATAAAACAAAACTTCAACATATTGATTTTATGTCAGATCTTGCTTTAACTGATAACATGATATTCGTTTTGTTAAGTGCTTTGTAAGTAAATATATTTTATTGTAATTTTTAATTTTGATTCATATAAACGTTTTTACTTAATTTTAAATTTATGTAAAGATTGACCGTTGATGATGCTCATCAATTATTTGAACTCTTATGCTATCAAATTGAATGTTTTGCTAGATCTTATGCTGAAGGACTTACAGAAAAAATTATGACGTCCAAAGAAGAGCTTAGTGCAGAATACATTTTAACGTGTAAGATATAAAAAATTGTTTAGGTTTTGATAAATATATTGGTTCATTTTCAAAATTTCTTATAGATATCCTTAATGGTTATGAAGAATTGAATAAAATTGCTGAAACAACATCAAGTTTTTTATTTACTTTTGAAAGTAAATATTTAGAGCAATTCTCATTATCATGGTCATTACTTAATAAGAAAATGTATCAAAAATGGGTTCATTCTGAATTTGCTGCAACTATGCCTCAATGTATAATTAAAGTATGTTATTTTGTTATTTTTCTTTATTTTTTACGTTTAATTTTATTACTTTTTTTTTATATTATTGCTTTAGTTAAAAGACGAAGTTGATTCAGATCGTTATTCAACAATAGTTAAAGATTATATTAGTTTGGATGAGGAAATGATGACCGTTGATAAAGATTTTCAAATGGTTTGGTTTGCTTTAAATCGTTTTTATTCATTTCCAAAAGAAGAGGAAAGACAAAAACGTTTAAAAGATATTTACAATTTATTCAAAGGAATTAAAAATGATATTATAGCAACACAACGTAAAGCAGAAAAATTAATTCATATCAATGAATGGGATACACATAAAGATAGAAAATTGGTATGGGAAACAATGTTAATGTATATTAAAGAAAGATGGCCTTCAACAGATGAAATACGTTTTAATACAAAAAATATAAATCATTTCTGTAAGAATTGTGATCCATCAGGAATTCTAATATTGTAAGTATAAAATATTTTAAAACTAATTGCAATTTTATTGAATAAAATTTTTCAATTTATTTGCTTAGACCATGCAATTGTATTACATGTCTGGTAATGGGTGGACCACCAGATTTATCAAAAATGTCAGGAGATTCGGGAAGAATCAATGAATTATGTTTTAGATGTTCATTAGCTTCAGGAAAAGTTCAAATTTTTCCACCACCAAAATATATTTTGAAAAGACCACCTTGTAAAAAATTAAGTGAAATAAGACATCCAAGATCATTAGATGATGATGACGAAGATGATGAAGATGGTACAGATGAAGAAGAAGAAATATCTGATAATGTACCAGATTCATCTACAATTTCTGAAAAGTATCATTTGTCGTGGGCTGTTTTTAAACATCTGAAAGGTATTTTATATCATTCAAAAGTTACATTTAATGGTTTGTTTGATTTATATATATATTTGTTTTTAATTATTTTTTTTAGATCGTAAACCATATCCATATACAACAGTTAATGAAATTTATTTCTGTTCATCAGCTAATTGTAATCGTACATGCTGTTTATTAGCAAAAAAAATTCTAAATAATGAAATGGCATTCGGTTTATCACAATATTTAGTTAATCATTATCAACCATTCTCAATGACACATGATGAAATGGCTGAAATGTTACCAAATATTATGTTATATAATCGTAAAGTGATATCAATGAATTTACAATATGATCCACCAAGTGATGATATTGTTGTAAAAACATTTTGGACATTCATTATATCTGCATTTGCAAGTTATTTTGTTGATGCTGAAGCTGATTCTAAAAAACCAAATTTCAATAATTTGAAATTAAATAATAATGATATTGAATTGCCAATGGAATATATTGATTTAAATAATAAAGCAATAAAATTTTTAGATTTTATTGAAAAAATCAAAAGGTAAATAGTTTATTTAAAATTTTAAAATATAAATATTGATTGACTTTTTTCTTATTTCTATATTATTTTATCTTTTTTTAAAGTCTTTTACAAAATGATTCGCAATCTCAAGTGTAAGTATTAATTTTTCAATAAAATTTTGTTTGTTTGTTTGTTTGTTTATTTAATTATTTTCCCTACAGACGTTCAAGATCTGCTCAAAAAGATTCAAAGGCAGTTGAGAAGTAAGTATTTACGATTACGGTTAATTTTATTGATTTTCTATACTAATGAATCTTTTTTTTTTCCTAGTGGAAATGATTGCAATCATGATCCTAAAAAACAAGATAAGCCAAGGTAATAAATATATATATTTTTTTGTCGTAAATGTAACCGTCGTTACTTATCGATTTACCACATTTCCATTTTTTACAGTGCAACTCCTCCTGAAAAACCACCAACAAAAGCTCAACATAAAACAAACTCAAATGAACAAGCAACAAAAAGTTGGGAAAAAACATTTTCTAAAGCTCTTGGCAAACATCATCAATGTAAAATACTTTACAATTAAATTTTTTGGAAATATTTTAATTATTATGTATTTTCTTCATAGGTTGTTCTGATCATTTAGAAGAATTAGAAGGTTGTAAAGAAAATCATTTTAGTAAAATGTGTTTTCATGATAAGGTTTGTTCTTTTTTTATTTGTAATTTATATATTTTTTAAATAGTAAGATAAGTTTTTATATTTTATTTGTTGATTTATAGGAATGTAGTCATGCTCGAGCTAATGAAACTCGTGATAGACTAAGAAAAAAGCTGCATGCTACTAAAGCCGCTATTGAAACAATGTCATCTAATCCAAATATTTCTCGAAATTTAGTTAAAGTTAAAGCATACAATAAATCAGTCAATGAAACAACAACATTAACAGCTAAAGAAAATGTGATAACAGGACGAATTAATAAAAATGATAAAAAAGAAATCTCTGTAAATGCAATACAGAATAAAACAACATCAAATGGAGGAAACAGTGGAAATAATGAACGACGAGAACAATCTGCTGCTAGAAATGTTCAATGTTGTGGTGATAAAAATTGCTCATCAACTTTAAGATCATTAGGATCAAATATTAAAACGGATGTGAAAGCAATAACATCAACAACGGCAACAACATCAGCAGCAGTAGGTGTATCAACGGTGAATTCTGATAAATCGTTGGGTGATGCTGATTTAGAAGAATGGGTTAATGATACATTAAATTTTATTGAAGGAAATAATAGTAAGGATCCAAAGAAAGTTGATCGAGTAGTTAATAATAAGAAAGCAGCAAAAAAATTGAAACAAAAACAAAAGAAAGAAGAACAAAAACGTATTGAAGAATTACAAGAATTACGTTCACAATTTCATGAATTATATTTCAAAGAATATATTGGAAAAACTGAATTGAAAACTCAAAAATGTTCAAAAAAGAAGGATAAAAAACGTATTACAGAATTAGAATCAAGTATTAAGAAAGTTAATAAATCAAAATTAAAAATAGAAGCCAGTATTTTAGAATTAATATCATCAGTAAAGTCAATAAATCCTGAATTTAAATTTTCTTATTTACCAACCAAAGAACAACAACAAGAAATGCTTTCGAAAGCATATCCAGAAGAGACGACATCCTCCGTAACGCCTGCATTGATTGGTAAAGAACAACAGCAACAACCACAACAGCAGAAATCATGCTCACCTACTACTGCAATGTTACAGCAAACATTACAAGCACAACAACAACAATTTCAATATCCTCATGTACAAGGAAATTTAATGATACAGCAACCCTTTCAATCGTCACCAACTTATGCACCACCAGATGAATTTTCTGCAGATTCGACAAAACGTATTGTAACAATTCGACGAGTTACATTACCTCATGCTACTGAACCACAAGTGACTGTTACAGCTAAAGGAGACTCTCCAGATAAAGACAAATTATTGTATACATTTATTAATGGTCAATTAGTTCCAGCTGCATCATTAGATTCTCAAACATTAGATGCGTTAAATCCATCGTCATCGTCATCATCATCTCCATCGTCTAGATTATCAAGAAAAGCACAAAAGAATAAAAATAAAAATGCTGTAGATGATTTATCATCGCAGCAAGAGGATACTGTGACAAAAACAAAAACTCAATTAAAAAAAGAAAGAAAACGAGCTAAGAAACTACTTGAACAAGAACAAGAACAAGTTGTAAATACTGTGGTCGAAACTAATGATTCCTTGGATTCTAAAAATAGTCGAAACATTAACAAAAATATGAAATCCGTGAATGAACGAAGTAATTCTAATGAAAATTCAGCTACAAAAGATAAGAAAAATAAAAAAACTGATGCACAAATCTTTAAGGGAAGCAACAACAATCAAGGAAATGAAATTAAACAAATGAATTCAAAACAAACACAGCAGACTAAAAAAACACATTCATTGTCACCAAAAGTACGATCCGAAAAGAAAATAATTGAGACGTCAAATGAAGTAAACGGTAATAAATCAGGCAATAGAAATAGTTGCAAAGTGATTGATAATGGTCAATTTGATAATAATCAATTTAAAATGTTGCATTTAGATGAATTTGTGGAATCTGATGATTATGACAGTAAACCAACTACAATGGCAACAAATGGTGGTAGTACACAAAAGACGGCAACCAATAACACAAAGATGAACGTTCCAATTCCATCAAAAAATAAAACACAGCAGTTGAGTAATAATGCATCTAATACTAATAACAGTAACAACAATAACAACAACAAGAAAAAGAAGAATAATGAAAAACCAACACAGAGTCAAAATACGACAAAAACGTCAATTATTAGTGATGTAGGACCAGTAAAACGGAATTCTATTGATCAAAAAAATCCAGCAGCTTTTACAAACGTTAAAAATAATCAAAAAATTCCTGTAACTGGGAAAAATAATGCAAATGCAAAAACTTCTGTTACTGTAACATCAAAGAAACCCAACAATAATTCCTCATCTAATCCAGTCGATCAAAGAAACAGTAGAAAACCAACTAGAACAGTATCAAATATTGAGCCAATAAGGAATAATTCTAATGTTACTACAGACAGTGTAGCTAGAAATCTGCATCATTCACTGCAGAAACTTCATCTTAATGCTGATACAACTATTGAGCCAGCAATGAGATCTAACGATGAATCAAATAATTTACTAAATCCGAATATAAGTATTATGGAACAATTGAATCGTGGTGTGCAGGTTGAAGATTTAACATTACCACCAGGAATTACACTAACGAAGGTCGATCCCGGTAGAGCTGAAGCCCTTCGGGCAAAGACCGAATCAATAGGAAAGGTAACACATTCTTGTGTTTACTTTATTTTTTAATTTCTTAAATTAAATTAATTATCTTAATTTTCTAGCTATCTCAACCAATGAAAAATCAACCTCAACCAAATCATATTCCACCCCCAATGATAACGTCTTCAATGATGTCACCCCATCAATATGGTAATTATGCATCACCTGATCAAAGTGGTGTCATTATGGTTGATGCAATGAATTTAAAACATCGGACAAATCAAAATGATTTAATATTGTCATCTACTGATACCGTTGAAAATAAGAACAAATTGAAACGTATGAAACGTAAAAATAAGAAGAAGAAAAATGATGGAAATGAAATTCAAAATCAACCACAACAACAGCAACAACAACAGAAGAATGTTAATGCTTCATTCAAATCGAATGGTGGTGGTGGTGCTGGTAGTGGAAAAAAATCAAATGAACCGAAAATGATAACACTTCGTAATCCAATGTTTCATAATACTCCCACAGCAACTGCAGGATCAAATCTTCCTGTATTTCCAATACAACATAAAATTCCAATTGCTCCACTAGCAACAGTTGATCAACCTGCAGCCATTATCAAGAATGAGAATGGTATGTTTACAATACGTAATCCTGCTTTACATCAGGCATTCTTAAATGGTTTACAACAACAAACATCACCAGTAATTCGTCAAAATTATAATCCATCATTTATACCATCAACACAATCTGAAGATAATTTTATTGGTGAATATTCATATTTTTCGGGTAATTCAACAATGCAAAATGGCTATTATAGTAATACATCTGATAATGATGATCATAACAAGAGAAAATGTTTATCAGCAATTGGTAGTGAAATTAAAAATGCACAACAAAAGAAATTAAATAATCAATGGCAACCAACAGCAGCAGCATCAGTAAATAATAACGGTAATCATTATCATCATGCACCACCACAACATCAAACAAATGCATCAACATCTTGTTACAATACACAACGTACTGGTAATTATGGATTTACTTTTACATATTCACGATTTTGATTTTTTTTCCCCCTCTTATAGGCTGTAGCGGTTATTTGAATCAGTGTAATGATAATTATCATCATCCGTCATCAAATTACTTTAATGGTTATGATGTGTTCTCATCATCATCATCTTCGTCACATAATACAGTTGATAGTCTTGGTGGCGGTGGAAGTTTATTTAGCAATTCAACGCATCATAGTTGTGGTGATGATTCTCCTCCACCATCTGTTACTGGATTCAATCGTTATTTAGACGGATTTTCATCTGCAGAAAATGATAATAAATATGATGATGTATCATTTTTAAAAACTCTTATACCAGGACAACGTTTAAATAGCGAGGTTTGTAATTTTGTTTTTGTTTTTTTTTTTTAAGTGAAACTTCTTCAAGCACGATTATACGAGAAAAATATATAGAAATTCTGATGTAATGAAAATGTGAAACGCCTTATTAATCAACTCCTATTAAAGCTATAAACATGAAATTTTATCATTACATTTATTTTATGATGTTAAAGCTCACTAAAAAGTTATTTCTTCGAAATTCATCCCCTAAGGGGCTTAATAGGATGTTCAAAATTTGTATGGAGAAAAAATATGAAATTGTACCATAGACTTGAAAGTTCGTAGAAATGCTCTAAACTATAAATAACTAAATACGTATTATTTATTTATTTATTTATTTTTTTTTTTTTGTGAAATAATTCACAATTATAAATTTTCTATTAACTTTTTTTTTTTTCGTGGTTAAGGTTACAATTCATAATATAAATGAGTCAAAATTTAACCGTAATAACAATATTTCACCAATTTCCCACCGTGTTGAAATTACACCAATTTCTCGTCAATCATCAATACCAAATAATAACATTATGAGTGGCGAAGGATCAGAAACAATACCAGCAACTACAGATATTCGTGCTGGCTATGGAGGTTAGATAAACAACAATTATAGTATTTTTTTAATTTTCTATAATTTGAAAATATTCACTTTTTAGACAATTCCTTGTACAATAAACCATTACTTAATATGAATAATAATAAATTCATAGATAATGATACAACAAAAAATCCATATAATACACATTATAATTATGGATTTGATTCAGCATCATCATCTTCATCATTATCAAATGATTTTAAACAACAACAACAGCAACAACCACAACAATGCTCACCAAAAACAACAGCACAATATCAACATCAACATAACAATAATAATAATAACAGTCAACGTTCTTCACCATATTTAAATAATAATGAAACAACAATTGATAATTTTGTTCATTCAATGAATTCATTAAAATTATCATCAACATCGTCATCACCATCAGTATCAGATCAAAATTGTACTGGTGGAAGACAAGCAGCAACAATTGCTGGAGGATGCGGTGTTAATATCAGTAACGGTAGACACAGTTGGTGGTAAATAAAAATCTTAATGATATAAAAATTTAAATGACTAAAAAGATAAAAATATTAATTTTTAAAATTTAATTAAATATGTATGTGAAAATTGATGGTCATTAAAAAAAAAAAAAAAAAAATATAATTAATTAAAAATTTCCTTTTATTTCTCTATATATACATATATAATTTTTACTTCGGTAATAAATGTGCAAATAAATATATAAATGTAATATGCTTAATTATGTTAAAATAGTCAGAAAAGAAGATGAAAGAAAAAAAAAATAAACATCAGTAAAAAATCATTGATTAGAAAATAATAAAAAAAACACAATTTTAAGAAAAATTGTAAATTCAATTATAGAAAGAAGATATTTAAAAAAAAAGAAGGACAAAAATAATGATTGAAAAACAAAAATGAAAAAAAAACGTTTGTTTTGTATGAAACAAATGTATTATATAAGATTTAAAAAATAAAAGATAAAAGAGTAAAAAAAAAAAATTATATATATTATATAAAAAAAAATTGTAAGAATCAATAAAATGTGATTTTGAATTTTAATTAAAAATAAAAAAAAATAAATGTGTTTCTTTTCCATTAGGCTTTTTTTCTAAATCTGTTGTAGGATTCATAATCATCAATGTTTTGATAAATATAAAAAATGTTTTAATCTCGGATACGATAAATCAAAGTTGTAGTTTGCTAAATAAATATGACACAGGAGTAAGTACATTATAATTGTGTATTTTTTGTTTTTATTCGAATATAAATAAACCCTTCCTAGTTTTTTTTTTCATTGCATGAAATTAAAGATTATACATTGAGAGGCTTGGTGTTAAAAATTATATAAAAATTATAACAAATGATTGTCACTTGTTGAATTGTGGTGTTTAATGTTTTTTTTTTAAGGTAATATTGTTCAACACATAAGGTGTAAGAACATATGACAATAAAGGTGTGTCAATAATGTGTAAAATGTATAAATATTACACTATCACATATTATGTAATTTTTAGAACATATTTTTTGGAAAAAAGTAAACACGCAGAAAAAATAGATCTATGTATATACAAAAAATGTATGTATAATACTATATTCCAGCATAACTCCTAGAACGCCTGGAGCAATTTCAATCAAACTTTGTACACTTTTGACATACAATAGATGCTGGACAATGTAATTGAAACGACTATCTTAACAGGAAAGCTATAGAGTGAAACCATTTTTATCCCACTAATATCACTCATTCGGACGGATCTTCCTATTAACTTGAAAAGATTGCAATTTCTAGTGAGACTTGCGTTCTCGATCACGATCAACAAGTCAAAAAACAAAAAAAAATTATTAAGTTTTGAGTTAAATTTAAATTTGTGAAAGATTTTACTTTCCTTTACTTTTCCTGTCCGATAGAAGATTGGAATAAATAGATACCCGAGCAACGCCGAGTAATCTGCTAGTATGTAAAATTTTTATGTGTGTGAACAAAATTAAGTAAAAAGGATAAATTTTATTTGAATGAAAAAAATAAATTTTCATTTTATTTTAGAAAATTAAATACGTAGAAAATGATTTTTAAAACATTTATTTTTCTCTAAAAATTCAAAAAAATCGTGTTCCGATATAATTTTTTTTATTAGTTTAAAAATAAATCTTGAATAAGTCATTGTATATGATATTACTTTATTTACCGCATAATAAATCTTCCGAAATATCTTTAGAAAGGATCTTTATGCTAAATTATAAGACGCCCATTTTAAAGGTCAACAGTTATACATTAATATAATATATATTTTTTTTTAAATAAAAAAATAAGTTGTATATTTTATTTAAAATATTTAAATTTTATTATTTCATAATATTGCATTTTAAATGAAATGCAATCATTTATTTTTATTTTCCAGAATTCTTTTACACAGCTCAAGCTCAATAAAAAATATGAAAAATAATTATGAAAAATAAAATATATAGAAAAAACAAAAATAAAAATAAAATTATAAGTAATAATAATAATAACAGTTACTGCATGAAATAAAAACAAAATTACGTAATTCATTTTTTTTTATAAAAACAAGAAATGGGTAGGATAAAAGTAAAAAATAATATTAAAATTAAAACAACTTTATAAACTTTACAAATATTAAAATGTTAAAACTAGAATACAATGATGTATTTTTATTTTATTTTTTTAATTTTCTTTTTCTTTTTCTTCGGTGGCACTACAATTCTGGGTGGATTTTAGCCTCCTCCTTTTTTAAATTTTAATAAGTTAAATTTCCTATAGACATGACATATTTTGTTTTAGGTATATAAAATCAAGAAAAAGTCCTAAAAATCATAGTTTTAATTGCAATTATACAAATTTATTTTTATATGTATACATTCAGCTGGTTTTTTATACACTGTACGACACATGATTGACCATATTTCGCCGAAAAATTAAAGTTGTCAAAGAAGAAGGATATTTCAATTTAAAAAATTGGAAAAAGATAAAATAGAATTCCTAGAATGATCAATAATTTTTCAGAGATCAGAGAACTACCGCAAAAAAAATTAAAAAAGGAGTACAAAAATTGGAGTCACAGAGCGAGAACACAAAAAAACCTTAAGAGTTTTTTTTACTCCCAGGGAGCCAGATTAGGACAATAATTACAGTTCTGTTTTCCCTTACATTTAAGTATAGAGAAAAATTCTTCTTATCAATTTGTCCTCTGAAAACCCCTATATCCCCCATTTTATTACAACTGTTTTGGAGAAATATGAGAAATTATATAGGACAGGTTAATTATTTGTCGCGTAGTGTAGCTAAATTTTAATTTCTTTTTCATATTTTATTTTAAACGAATACATGAACATTGAATTAATATAATTTAGAAATGAAAAAAAAGCATGGAAAAAGAGAAAAATAAACGTATAAAAAAATAAAATGAAAATAACTGGACAGTTTTGTAATTATAATAAATTTATTCGTTATAAAATTTTTATATTATAGTATATAACGTTAAATATTTAACCTAATATATAAATTATAGTACACATATGTACATATATGTATATTGTGATATAGCTACTTTATATTAAGAGGTATAATAATAATTTTTGGTCATAATAATTAGAATTATTCACGCACTTCATTATTTTGTGTTCATATATGAAATATACTATATTATGTACAATATGTGCTTTTTAATAGCTCTTCGTGTTAAGAAAAAAAAAAAAAGAAAATACATAATAATAAAACATAACAAAATATATGTACTAATGATATTGTTTTTTGTTTTAGGTAGTTAAATTTCGTTTTATTTTTGAATACCAATGCACAATTATTATCAAAATAAAATTTTCTTATTTTATTTTATGATTTTTGTGTTTTCTAAATAATATAAGTAATTTCAATTCATGTAGGAAGGATAATTTTATTTATTTCGGAAAAGTAGAATTAATTTTTCTTTTTTATCGAAATTTAATATTTTTACTTCCTTTTTTCTTTTTATTTTATTTTTAGAATTGTCGAAATACAAGAAAGGAGTATCATTAGAATAATTTGGACAATTTAGTTGTTAAATAGAAATTATAGAAATTATTGTATGAATAATTTTTTGTTTTCCATAATTTCCTAAAAATTAGTAGAAAAAAAAGAGATTTAATTTAGAAAGAAAAAAAAAATTTGATTTCACAAAATACGAATATTAAAACATTTTGAACAACTTCATTTTCCAATTTGTTTTTTTTTTTTTTTTTATAAAACATTTTATTTAAAAAGTGTATGAGGATAAACTGAAATGATGATGGCTCTATAAAGTAATATTTCTTCTGACTTTTTTTAGAACAAATTATTTGGACGTCATCTTTAAAACCTAATCGCTTGTACTGATGACAAAATTTGAAAAAAATCTGTAGGTATGTTTGTCGATTTAATTAAAATTTATCAATTTTCGAACTAATATTTTTTTTCTACAAAAATCCTGTGTAGGCCGATAAAAATTCTGCAGAACGTATCTACTATACATGTATGTTTCAAAATTACTTTACAGCTTTGTTGCATTTTGTCTCAGGACTTTTCAAAATTTCACAGACAAAAAGTTTGTACAACGAAAAATTACATTTATTTATGTACTTTTTTCTTTTTCAAAGATTGGCCAACTACGGAAATCAAATTCATCTTTATTTTAAAAATCTCATGTGTAATTGTCCAAAAAATAAAAATGTTCAATCATTTAGTTGATCCTTATTTTATTTATTTAATTTCTATTTAATCATTTCGAATAACAAATCTAATTCAAACATATTCAAAATTATAAAAAAAAAATTTTTAACACGCTGCAAAATGTATTTTTGTTATATAATCAATTGAAATTGACCTTATGCTACTTTAAAAAAAAAAGTACTCCTATATTTTATTTATTTTGACAATGCAGTTGAAATTTAAAATTGATGGGCTATGCTAAATAATTTCAAAAAAAAAACATATTCTTAAAAAAATTGTATTTTCTTTAAACTTGATGTAACGGTATATAGCTATTAAATAATCCTTGTAATTTACATATTTTCATTGTGTATAGTTATTTTAGTTGATAGTATGTTTTTACAAAATTAAAACAAAATAATTTGTTGCTCGTCGTCGTTTATTTCTTTTATTTTAATGATGTTTTTTTTTTCTCTTAATATACATATACATAAGTATATATGTATATATATACATATGTATATATTTTTTAATTTAAAGGTCACCTTTTCATGTTGTTCATGATAAAATGCTTGACCTTATTACACACATTCAAAATAATACTTTAAATGTAAGGAATTGTGGTACTTTTTTTTTGGTTTTTGTTTTTCCTTTACTTTTTTTTTTTGGAAGGTTTTTAGCCTGTATTTTGTGTATTTAAAAAAATATATATACATACAAGTCAATAAATATTTCTTTCATTTTCACCCGCAACCTTCGTGTCTGATTGATATCAAACCATCATCATCAGTTTTTCCTTACACTTTCTATTTGGCAAAAAAAAAATATATCTAGGTATATTTTCACTAAAATTTTTTGTATAGTTTATACGTAATTTAATTCATCATCATTGTGAAAATGATGACGTTATAGTTTGCGTGTTTAAGAAACATTTGAAAATGAAAATAACGAATAATAAAAAAAAAAAAATTTATATAATACTATTTCGTATTACATATATAGATAAGTATTACAATCACATTATCTTACCTTATAATTAAAATTCATACATTTTTAGTTCAACGGTATTATATTTCTTTTTTATTGTAATCGCACATTGGATATACAATATTATACATATTATGCCGTATGTGAATATATACATATACAGGTATTTAGATTTTTTTTTTGTGGGACTGACTGAAAACTATACAATTTTATTTTTTTTTTTTTCGAAATTTTAAGATATGATTTCGTGCATAATGTACTTAATTATATTAAGAACATAACTATGAAGTCATTGGTATACAAATCATTTCCTTATCATGGACAAATTTTTCACATGAAATGTATAAAGTAAAATCGTAATTTAATTTTCAAATTAAAATGTAAAATTCTTAATAGTTTGAAATTTTATTAAATTTAATAACTAGAAAAAAGTTTTAAAAAAGAATTTAAATAAATAATTGAAAAATTTTACTAGAAATCATTTAAATTTTTATGCAAACAATGTTCAATTTTTTTGTAAACTGATTTAAGGACTTTTTAATATCATAACGAATTAATTTTTTTTTTTTTTTCATATTCCATTTGTATAGGGTAGATTGGTTGGAAAATTCAGTTTGAATCTAATTTTCGAATATTGTAATACTTTCATCTAGAGCAACGTTTGGAACGTTTTTAAATCTAATAAAAAGCAAATAATTTGGAAGCTTTCATTATCAAAAGCTACAAAAAAAATTTGTTAATTGTTTTTTTTTCTTCTTTTTTTCAAATTTATAAACTAATAAGTATAAAAAATTATCAAAATTGTATTCTTTAGAACATGTATCTATCTTGTTTTCGTTTTCTATAGAAATTTAACACAAACAACTTATTATATCATATTAACCTTGACTTTTTGATTAAAAAATTTTAATTAATCATAAATTACATGCGCAATTTGAAGTTTCTGTGGTTTTATTTTAATTTTATTTAACTTTACAAAATATTAAAGTGCCATTAAAAATTTTTAGATTTAAAAATAATAATTAATATGATGTCAAGAATTTTTATATAAAAAAAAAATAAAACAAATAAAACAAAAATCACAGATGAAACTTTACTTTAATTTAAATTAATTTTACTTTTTCAGTGGAAGTGAATTAATTTTAGAGTGTACAACATAACATGCAGCATTTCATTTAGTTGCCTTCAAGTTTTAAATTTTCTTTTTTCAATTTTATTTTTCTTTTTGGAAAATTTTATTTCGAAAAGAAAAAAAAAAACATTAAAGTGAAGAAAAAAAAATTAAGGATTTATTCAAATAATTTTTCAACAAAACAAATCATTCAATTAAAAACAAAATAGTAAAGTTTCGTGGTAAGTAACTATTAAACGTAAATGTCACCAGACGTAAATCCAGATAATAATAATATATATCGCATTGAATTTTAACGCAACATAATAGTAAAAAATAAAAGGAAAAGCAAAAAAAAAAATAAATAAGAAACATATGTAAATTTTTAAAGAATAAGAGAATGAAGAATAGTTCTAATTAATTCAAGAAAACAAAATTATTTGTTAATTTTTCTCTATAGAAATTTCTAAATACATACATACAAACATAGTACATATTTATAGTCCTTTTATTAACTAACATAAATTCGAAGAGGCATTTACATACTATACACATTAAATTATACGTATACAGTATACATACATACTATATTATATACATATTAAAAATTTGTATGTCCTTATGAATATATGTACATATATACATTAATTCGGCATAGTAAAATTATTATCCTTCAAAAAATAAAAAATAAATCATACAAATTCAATGTCAAAGGGTAAAACATTTAGCAAAATTAAAAAAATAATAATAATAATAAATGCATAAAAAAATGGATAATTTTAAACGCATTAATATAATTGGTATTTTTTTCATTTCCATTTAAAACTTTCATTTATTATTATTTTTCATTTTTACATGTTTATTTTTATAGTATGCAAGTTTTTAATTCCTTTTTTTTTTTGTTTTTCTTCTTACTTTGAATTATATTTTTATTTTTTTTAATTACATATTTTTTTCTTCATTTTATGAAGATATACATATGTATAGTATGTGCCAGTATATTAATAATTTTAATTTTTCTTATTATATGACAACTTTACCTTCAACACTTCTGACCATTTTTATTATGTTACATAAGTATATGCAAATTATAAAAAATATAAAAGAAAAAAAAAAATGAAAAATGAAAGTATAAATAAAAAAATTCGACATAAATTTGTTTTTGTGTTTTATTTTTTTTTTTTTTCATATATTTTTGAATATTTTTCTGTGTCACACTAGAAATTCAAAGAAAATTCAACAAAAATACATATAAGAAAAAAATATTAAAAAAAACTAAGTGTTAGTCACTAACCTTAAGGAATTTTTCTTAAGTCTCCTACATATAAAACATACATATGAGGAAATTATTATAATAACGGGCATAAATTATTTGCACGAATAAGCAACAGAGTCGAGTGGTAGCAAAAAAAAAAAAAACAAAAATAATAAAATAGTGTAATGTGTATAATAAATTGTAGTAGGTTCAATGTTTTAAAAAAAAAAAATAAAAATTTACCAGTTAAAAAAATTAATCCAGGAAAATTGTTAATTATTTTTTAATTAATTTCTTTTTTAAGGAAAAAATGTTGAATAGTGTAAAAGAAAAGGCATGTTGACATTCATTAAATTTGAATTTGGAACTATTACAACTTAAAACGTTAAAACGGTCCGAAATTTTATATCCTATTTAGAAATTGTTCTGAAATATAAAGGGCTTATATCCTTACAGGTAATTTAAATTATTTACATACATAATTCATTATTGAGTTCTAAAATTCTGAAAAATTTATTGTAGTTCATGAAAATCTTCAATTTTTTTGTATTAAGACGTACATACAAATATTATATTACCACAGGGCACAGGTGAAGGTATCATACTAGTGAAGAAAAATTAAAAAAAAAAAAATTATATAAATATTTAACCTAAGGAATTGTTTTTTTTTTTTTTTTTTTTGCAAAATTATAGCTTACTTTTTTATTTTCATTTTATAGCTTTTATTTTTCTTTTTTTAAAAGTAGAAACACCATTTACATATACATATTAGTAGAAAATTTTAGTAAATATTCATGTTGTTTAGCAATGGTTTATTTGTAAAAAGACATGCGCCTCAAGAATTTTTTCTTTGCTAGTTGTGATTTTTTCTTTTACAACAAAACGACCGAAAAAAAAAATGTAGCTACTTAAATTTGTAAGGTACCATATACTAAGACCATCATTAACTATACAATACTTATACAAAGAAAGAAAAAAAAGAAACGAATAAAATTTTATATTTTATATATTTGACTACTATTTTATAATAATTTTCATTCTTATTACATCCTGTTACTGTGCAGGTCGCATGTAATAATTTAGTACCCTTTTAAATTAGAAAATAATTTTTTGTTTGATTTTTCCACAAGAATAACGAAATATAAATTTAATTTTTTTTAATAATTATTGTAAAAAATATAAGAAATATTTAAAAAACAAAAAAGATAATAAAAATAAAGAAAACATCATTTTTTGTTATTGTGCCCTCAAGTTTTGTGCCTTATTTTATATTTATTTTAAATATCTAACAATTTTTTTAATTTTAAATTGTGAGAATTTTACAACTGAAAAAGACGTAAATCGAATAATATTTGTGATTCTTTTGTGACAAAAAAAAAAAAAAAAAATTAACATTTTCAAAAAAAAAAAAGCTTTAATTAAAAAGATTATATACTTGTTTTGTTAAAAATTAGAAAAAACTTAAAAAAAAAATATTAACAAGAAAAATGGAGCCTTTAAAGCGTTTTACACAATGTGGCAGTTTAACAATGCTTTTTGCTGTTTTCATTGTTTTATTCGGTGTCAGTTCAACAGCATTAACGACATTTGGTAAGACAAATACAAATAATAATCAACAGTCAACTCCACCACCAGGTATGTAAATTTAAAAATTTAAAAAAAAAACATTTTTTCAAAATATTTTTCCAAGTACAAGTTTTAAGTACCAAAATAATAAAAAAAAAATAGCTGTTCTAAAAATTATGAAAGTTTTTTTTTTTTTTTTTCAAAAATTAAGAACGAGTAAATTTTCGAAAATTAATTAAATTGTAATATATTATAAATGAATTTTTTTTGACGATGATAAATCGTTTTTGTATTTTTTTAGAAACAGTTTTTTATTAAAAAAATTAATTGTTTTTCTACTTTTAATCTAGAAAATCTTATTGCTTTGTAATTACATCAAATCACTTTGCACAAAAAAAATAATAATAATTGAATTTCATTTTCTCTTATAAGTAATTTTATCAACAGAAAAATTACGCAGAAACTTCTCAAACAAAATTAGTTGAAAGGGTCCTTAGAAGAAGTTTCATAATTCTTAAACCATTTAAAAAACAATTTGTCATATTTTTGTAATGAACAAAATTCTCCTATAATTAAACATTAAAAAATATACTTCGTGTGAGTTTAAAACTTACACTTTCATAAAATGAAAAATAAAAAAAAAATTCTTTTCCCGATGTTGTTATAGACTGAGAAATAAAAACAAAACGGAAACCATCATTCAAATGTTAATTTTGGTATTTCAGGATGCCCTTCTATTGTTACTTTTCTTCTAGTAGTGGACACATACATTTTCCTATATTATCTCCTTTTTTTTTTAACAATTCTGATGTCATTTCCGCTCTGAAAAAAATTTGTGTTTCTTATTTTTTTTTTGTAGACACCTCTTTTACTATTTTTTCAAATAATTTCGTCATCATTTTCGTAATTATTTAATATCTTACAAAAAATCACGTCATTAAACATAAATTCGTAATTTCCGATTGTTAATATTATTTTTATTTTAATGGTATTAAAAAAAAAAAAATAAATTAAACCTATTGTTGCCGAGGTATCAAGTATATACGTGTATAAAATTTCGTCTGTTTGAATTGTTTCCGTTACAAAAATAATTTCATTTCAAAAAATAAAAGTTCATAAAATATATGATGTCCTTAAGTTTTAATATATCTACATAACAATATAAAAGTCAGTTTATCTATTAATTTCAATACAAAGACAATAAAAAAATAGTTCATAAGTTTAGTCGTTAGAATAAAAGGTTTTAGATTATTGTTAATGTCAATTATGTTCTTAAACTTTTTTTTATTATGTGTGTGTGTCTGCTTACATGAAAGGTTTCCTTTGATTTTTCTTTGGATTTAGGTAATCAACAGTACAAGTTTGTACCTGTAAATAACAATAAAAAAAAAATACACAAAAGCACGATAACATGCTGTCCCACGAGTTTTTTTTTATTTGCTTTAACAAAACGTGAATAATTTGAATTAATTAAACAGAATTAATGTAAAAAATAAAAATCTATCAAGGACCTTAACAGTCAACGAGTCAATATGTTAATATGTTCCAAAAAAAAAAAAAAAAAACGTTCAATTTTATAAATAGCATAACGAAAAGAGGAATAAAAAAAGTGGAGCAGATAATAAGATTTTTTTTTATTATTTTAATTTGCAATTACATATGTAAGTACAACTGAGAAACAAGAAACTTATTAGACTGTTGTTTCTTCCTGTAGAGAGTTCGTTCCCGAAAACTCTTCTCCAGTTATCTATTTGTAACAGTTCTCTGACGTCATTCTTCATCTCTTCCTCCCACTTTGCTCTAGACCTTCTATGTGATTTGTTTTTCTCCCCAATGGAATCGCGTTTAATTATTGGAATTCAATTCAATTTAATTTCTTTGGATTTCTTTGACCTTTCTTAAGTTTAATTTTTTCTATTTTTATTTTATTTCTTTAAACGAACAGTAAATAATTTTTGTTTTTCATTATTAAAATGAATTTATGTTCAATAAATTTCACTTTGAATTAGAATTGGTACGTATGAAGATTTATCAATGAAGTGTAATTTATTTTGAATTCTTTATCACTTGTTGGATATTTTTTTTTTCTCTAGAATTGTGTTTTATCAATAAAACTACGTACGTACATCGTTAATGTATCAAATTGGCTATTTATTATAAATAAATCACCTACTATACTATCGATTAAATTGTCGTTTCGAATTTCTATAATTCTTTTACTGAAAAACTTTAATATCCGTGTGAGACTTTCACGAGTAAATTTTTCATCAATCCTTGTAATCAATCATAAATACACGTGGTTTATTCATGATTTTAATTAAGCGTGTCGAATTTTTATTGTTTAAAAAAGGATAGTTTTTTCCATAAGTATTTGTGTAAATAATAAATTACATCCTTGTAAATTGTATCGCGAACATTTAATTCAAAATTTAATGAGAATTAAGAATTATACTTCATTATTGTTTTCAATAAAAAGTTTCAAGTATTTATGCACGACACGTGATAAAATAAAGATTAATAGTTTCAATTATTTTAATTTTCATAACAATGGACACAATGATGGTATTGGAAAGGATTTTTCAAGACAAATATTGGTATCAATCTCAAGTAAAAATAATTCAATTAAAAGACAACGAGGCACAACAGCTTAGTGTAAGCCAGGACCTATAACTCAAGTTCATTTTAGTTTTCGAGACTACTTTTCTGTCATATGTGTTTTGTTCCGTATCAGTTTAGACTTGTAAAATGTATCCTTGACGCTAAAATTTTTGCTTAAACTTACTTTTGAACTTAAAAAAAAATTAAAGAGGATAACTTCAAAAATATTCAATGATTGTCCTCACCTCACATATTTGTATTAATTTTTTCTTTCGAAGATTTGTTCATTCTCAATTAATTTGGCGACCTTTATACACAACTAATATGAAAAAATTCTTAAATTGTTTTTTTTTTAATTAAAATAAAAATGTTCTCATTTATTCTTCAGAATTGTTTGAATCGAGTTAAACAATTTTTTCAACTGGCAAAAAAAAAAAGTAAATTATTTGAATGTGGAAGATCTAACGAATTTTATTGATTTACTAATTTATTACCAAAATATTTCCAATGAATAAAAATAGCAATAACAATAAAATAAAACGATATTTTCATTAAAACACTATCAAATTTATTATTTCTAAATAATTTTAAGAATTCAAAATCAATTTCATATAAAAATTTATTAGAATAAAGCAGTTTATACTGATTTCAAAAGAAATTTTCATAATAAATTTTTTTTTGTACAATTTTATTTTTGTAGTCAAGGCTTAATAAATTTTTCGATAAAACAAATTATCATAAAGCACGAGTAAAACATAAAATACATATATGAAACCTTTTTTACTATTATTTTTATTATATAGCAACTAAAAAAAAAAAAAAATTAAAGAAAAAAGAAATAATCATACAGTAATGCATTTTTTTTTCTTCTAGTGAATTGAAATGATTTCTTAATGTTGACGAAATTCATGAAAAATTTAATTAATTTAATCATTTTAAGCTATTTCATTAAATATTTATGTAAATAGTTTGTCCTCTAAAGTTTATTTTTTTAAAGGTTGCAATTGATTGATATTCAGAAGAAGAAAAAAAAAAAGAAAGAACAATTCCAAGTCACAGTTGCATTAAAATTAAATACATATTGCATTTGGAAAAAAATAAAGAAAAAAAATTCGTGAAAATATGAAAATAGTCATACAAAAAAGGACTTTTTTGTTTTCTAAGCAACACGAACAAGAAATACTAAAAACATGAAATAGATGTTTTATTTTTTTGCTTTCATCGATAACACGTGAATATGTTATGAAATGTTAAAAGTCATGGAACTCTTTTCAACAAAAATTATAAGAACCTGATTAATTCTGCTCATGGTTATTTCTTTTATAATTAATCTAAATAATTTTTCTTATAATTATGGTTTTTTTTAAATTAGACTTATTGTGAAAAAAAAAATTTTCATATTCTAAAAAATAAAGTGGCTATCGTGTGGTGGCAGAAAGGATAATTATTTAAATTATTCCCACATACATATTGTGTAGTTGTATTGAAAAACCAATTGCTTGAACGTGTAAAATCATCAACGTTTATATAGAATTTATTTCCAATTTATTGTTATTAGTTTTTTTTTTTTCAATTATTTGAAATGTATTTGTGTATTTTTTTATTGAATTCCACTATAATTTTGTAATAATTTTTTTTTCATGTTTACACTACTTGTATGATTATTACCTGGTGATATTTAACACATAACCAGTAAATCTTATGAAGTACAAAAAATAATCCTGATCGCATGAAGAAAAAATAAAAAAATCCAAGAATATAATATTTGCGCAAAGTAAAATCATTGCATGTTAAAAATTTTGACTTCATTTATAATTATTATTATAAATTTCTAATTTCCTTTATACCAACATTTTTTTATTTTCGATTTCAAGTTAAATAATAAAAAACGGTAGAAAGCATAGCTTTATTTTGTTATCCTGATTTCTAATCTGTAAATATATTTGTATGTATATAAAAAATACCACCGCAACATTTTTTTTCCTTTAAATTTTATTTTCAACATTTTTATTTATATTTGTACTTGTACTTGTCTTATTTTTTGTCATTTTTATTTATTATTATCCTTTTTTCGTTTAACCTTGAGCTTGAAAAAAATTCATATAAAATTAGCTTATGAAAAAATTTCAAAAATTCTTTCTTTCATATTACAAAAATTTTCAAATTCATTTTTTATTCTGCACGTGGTTAAAGTTTATATAATTTTTAGGTATGTATACATATATAAATTCTTTTGCATACTATTTATTTAGATGAAATATTATGTAGCTAAGCCACTTAAAAATAATTTTTACATACATGCTTATTGAAAATAAAAAAAAATAATTATTTGTTGATTTATTTATTTTTTTTTGTATGAAGATTTTATCGCATTTACATAAATTTTCAGTTGAAATTGGAATGAAAAAAAAAAAATAAACTTGAAATTGTATTAAGGAAAATAGAAATTATTGAAGTAAAATACAATTGAAAAAAATTAAATAATAGTTTAACGTTAAAAACAATTTATTATGTCAATTATCATGGAAAAAAAAAAACAAAGAAAATTATTATCGTTATACTTATGTAATAATTTACGTTTCTCTTTATTTTTCTCCTTCTAATTTTTTTTTTTTTATTCACTAAATTTCTAAATTTTATTCATTTGAAAATACAATGCAGCAATGAAGTCAATTAAAATAATTAAATAAAATTTATACCTAACTGATGATGATGATAAAGTGAATTGTATTTATCATTATATTTTATAAAGTATACTGCATAATTTCAATCTTTTTTTTTTTATTCAATTTTATTTCATTATTTATTTTGTCATTCTAATTGAATGTTTTGAGAATTGATTTTTTTTTTTTTTTTTTTGGTTGTTAGTCATTTTTAATGGAACGTAATTTTTCTTTTTTCAAACAAGAATTATTTTTCTGACATATGTATATTGTTAAAAGTGGAAATTTTATTTGAAGGAAAAATATAAAATATTTATAAATGCAGAAAAACGACTATCGTAAGGTACATATAGTAAGTAGATCTGAATTTTAAATTTTACTATTAACTGAAGCAAAATATTTAGGAAAAATTCAATTAATTCATAAATACATATAATGATTTATATTTTATCATTCAAAATTTTCAAGCTTCGTAACGCTCCATCTTAAATCAAGTTCTTGCCTCTTCTTTCTCCAGTTTTATAAACTCTTATTCGAAGCTTAAACAATAATCTTATAAAAAACTGAAATCTACAAAAAATTTCCGATTTTTTTAGCAATCAAATTGCAAAAATTATTCCGAATTTATAATTTGGAAATTATTTTTAAATTTTAATTTGAATTATTTTTTGTAAAAAAGTTCATTTTCAAAAAAAAAAACACTGCTCATAAATTACATATTTTATTTGTCTAACCAAAAAAAAAAAAAACTTACATTTTTATATTTTAATGACCCTCACAGAAAAATAAAATATATACATGTATATATTATATATATTTCCAACTTCTCTTTTTATTTCTAGAAAATATTTTAAAAAAATTATTAATATATTGAAAATTTTCCTTGTTCTTAATGTGTATTTTCTTTTTTTTTATTATTTTCATTTTATATTTACACAAAATTTAAAAAAAATTTTTTTTCTTCAATTTCTTTTGTTTTAAATTTTTTCATTTTTTTTCCCGTTTTCATATAAATTTATTTATACAAAAAAAAAAAGAAATAAATTATTTATATAGAAAAAACATATATTATATTTTTTAAGCATATTTCACATGTTTTCCATTATCAACAACAAAGAATTTTTTTTTATTCTCTCTCTTGATTTTTAATACACAAAAAATTAATAATAAACCGAGGACAAGAAATTGATGACGAAAAAACAAATTAAAAGAGAAACTGAAAAAAAAAAAAACAAAAAATAAATAAATGCTCATCATTAAACCAACCAACACATTTTTTTCTAAATATAAATGAAAATTATGAGAGAACATGATGTCAGAAAATGTAATTGACATTAGAAAAATTCTTAAAAAATGATACATGAAAAAAAAACAAAATTAAATTTAATTAACAAAAAAAAAAAAAAAAGATATTAGGAAAATTAATTTTTTTTTTCACTTGAAAATGTACTTTTTCAGGAAAATAAAATGACGCATATACATAACTCTGACGTATTTCTTTTCATTTTTTTTATTTTTTTTTTTATTTCGAAAAATAAGAAAAACATTAGTTTTTCTTTTGTATCCTTCATCTTAAATCACACATAATTTAAAAAATTTAAATCCAAATTATTATGAATGGAGATGACAAATTTTCAAAGATAAAGAACAAAATTATATACATACATTTTTTTTTTTGTATTTTACGCAAAACTTTTTATTTTTACTTTTTTTTTTTTTTTCTTCAAATTTTTTTAATTTTTCTTTAAATATACAAATATTGTATGACTAAAAACAAAAATAAAATTAAAAATATAACAAAAAAAACAGAATTAATGACGTGATTATAAAAAGCAACAATATGTAAAATTTAAAATAAAATTTGAAAACTGTTTTTCAATATACAAATATGTATATATATTGTATATATTTTTTTTTTTGCTTTTAGACAAGTAAAAATTACATTTTATATTAATGATATAACGGTACACAAAGAATTGCTTATTTAAAATTAAAAAAAAAAAAAAAACATTATTTACAAAATGTTTTCAATTATCTTTAATTTTTACAAATACATAATTAAAATGTCACAAATTTTGAATACATGAAAAATAAAAGAAAAATATATATTATGCAAAATATATATTTTTTTAAAAACTTTTAACTTGTTGTGCAAAAATAAAAACTAGAAAAAAAATAATAAAATCTATTATCCAATTTTGTCAAATTTGAAGCCAAATGTTTTTTTTTTAATTTTTTTTATTTTTCTGTTATAAATTATTTTTAAGAAATAATGAGAAAAAAAATAACAAAATTTTGTAGTATGTACTTAACTAATTTCACATAATTATAACAAAAATAATACAAATATATAAAATAATAAAATAACAAACATAATTTGCATTTATTTTTGATTTTTTTTTTTCCTTTCTTCGAAAATACATATATTCTTTTGAATTGTGTTTTTTTAACGCTTCATTATTTTGTTAATGAGAAATAATTAAAAAAAAAACGAAAATTAAATTAGAAAAGAACAAAAAAAAACAAAATTCTATACAGGTATTTTTAAATCTAAGAAAAAAAAATGGAATAATATAATGTTTTTTCTTTCAAGTGTCCTTTTTTTTTAACTAATATTAAAATTACATACGTTATTTTATTTATTAATTAACAATAATAATAATTTATATTTCTTTTTTATTTCATTCTTTTTTTTGTTTTTTTACAATTTTATTGTCCATTGTTTTTTAATGTTAAATTATTATTTTTTTTCATTCACGTTTTTATTTTTGTTTTATTTTTTCTAAATCTTTTCTTACTTTAAAACCACGAAAACTAGCTTGAATTTTTGTTGCAGCTTCTTGTTCACGTTTTTGATGTTTTCTAACTAAATAACCACGAATACCAGCTTGAATTTTAGCTGCACATTTTTCTTCAACTGATCCATTAATTGTATTATTATTATTTTTTGATGTAATTGATGTTGGTGATGATGATATTGTTGTTTTTGGTGCTGATGATGATGATAATGTATGAATACCATTTAATCGTGATGATGATGCAGAATTATTTGAATTTTTATTTGAATCCATAATTTTATCAATTTGATTACGTCCAATACTACGATTATTACGATTTTGATTTGATGGTGATATAGAATTTTGTTTTAATTGTTTTCTAACACGATATCCTCGAAAACCAGCTTGAATTTTTGTAGCAGCACTCTCTTCCGATTGGGAAGAGTTTGGTGAACCAGGATGAATATGCATTGCAGTACCCGTTTTTGCGGTAATTTTTTTTTTTTTTTAAATTTCAAATTTTATTTAGTTATTAAATGTTAATAACGAATAAAATGTATGTTTATTATGTTAGGCACCAAATATTTAAATTATATTGATAGTTACACAAAAATTAAAACGTTTGCCAAAGGAAAGGCTTAATTTTTTTTTTCAACTATAAAACACACAACAAGAAAAAAAAAAGAATTTATGATAAATATCTCTTTTTTTTTTTTTCTTTATGACCTAACACAGTTTTTTTTCTATTTTAACTTTAAATTTTTAAAAACGAATAAATTTTTTAAAGTAAATTTTCGTTTCGTTTAAACAAAATAGAAAAAAAAAATTTTTTTGTCAATGAATAGTAGCAACCAGTCTTTCACTTTTGTGTTGTGTATATAATGAAATCAACAAATAAACTACAAGATATTTAAAGAGAATTTTAAAAGATACATCAGATTTATAGTTGCATCAGCAACAGAAACATCATTTGTAATAATCACTATAAAACATTAAAATATGTATTTATATATTTGCTTCAGTATCTTTTGATAAATTACACAAAACTGACGACAACGACAACGACTACAACAAATTTAACCAACAACTAAACTAAAGTATAAATTGTGATCTCTATTATATTATTTTAAATTGAAAAAACAAAAAAAAAAAAAAAAAAATCACCAAAAGAGATCTTAAATGATTTAATATTAAATGACCGCACTTAACAATAACAAAAACACATAAACTCTGATTTATAAATTGAATTGCAACCTCATTCAATTTGAAAATTTATTTAAAAAAAAAAAGGTGCTCTTTTCCAATTACAATTCATGTATATTGAATCTTTTCACATGTATGCAATGAGAAAAAAAAAATTTTTTATTTTTCATTTAATTCTTTTATACAATTGTATATATATCTATAATGTATGTATATCTATTTTTTTAATTTTTTTTTTTAAAGTCAACCAACAAAATACAGACAATAATAATATTGTTGTTTTATCCGAACGAGAATAAAATTCTGATTGAGAAAAATTGAATGCTGTTATAATATTAAAAAGCACCAGAAACTATTATAATATTATTGTGTTACGTTACTTGTTGATGATGATGATGATGATGATGACCTGTTGTTTAGATTTTTTTTAAATGTATTTTTATCTTATACTATTATTATATATATTAAAAGATATTCAAATTCAACATTCGACCAATATGTACAATATAAGCATTGATCTCTTTAAAGAACATATTTTCATTAAAAAATATATACTATATGTACTATATACATATTTATTGAAAAATTCCTCTCTTCTCGATTTATTTTTAAAACTGGAGCTATATGAATGGTATATATGTTTTAATTTACGTATTTCAAGTATAGGAAAAAAAAATACTAAGAACATTGAAAAATATAAAAACCATACAATATACACAAATATGAATAACTCAATTTATTTGGTGTAATACATATAGAATCTATCTAGCTTGTTAAGATATAATAGTATCTACAAATCATACGAGCAACTTTTAGTTATATGTATAGATAGTTATTTAGTTATACAGATGAATACAAAATAATAATAATAATAATGATATTAAAGTCTGAGAAGACACTGGTTAACAAATTTTTTTTATTTTATTTCAAATTGTGAAACATTTCTAAGCAAATAAATTCCGAATAACAATTATCAACAAAATAACTAAACAAGATAAGATTTACTAACTTGCCGACAGATTGAAACAAGAAAATTTTCAAGTTTAATGCAAAATTGAATCATTGCAAAAGGACTAAACGATCTTAGTTTGAAAAAATTAAAAGCCATCTTCTGAAACACACTAATTTCATATATTTTTTTGATTTCGGGATCTTTCAAAATCTGTAAAAATTCAAAAAGTTCTTATCAACATACTTTTTCTTTTTTAATTTTCTTTCATCTTTTCAATCCTTTTTTTTATATTCCAATAATTTTCAGATTTTCTGAAAATCCTCCTTCAATCTTTAATATAAAAAGTTTTCGAAAAAGAATACACCTTTAAAATGTTGTAAATTTATGAAATGTTTTGTTTTTTTATAATTTGATTTATAAATTTTTTATCTACATATCTCCTTGGAACTACAGCCCCTTGATCCTAGGAAACCTCAAATTAACTTGTGCTTACAGTTTAAAGTGAAATGCGAACCAATAAATTTAATTCGTGTGACAAAATTAGCACTGATATTTGTCCAATTGATTTTATGTATACTTGGTCAGTAAGGATAAACAATATTAAAAGAACAAAATTTTGTTTATCAGTGTTACTTTCAATAAATTCTAATAAGGTAATATTGAACATATGAAAAAGCTGTGATTTCTCTTTTATATTACAAAGAAATATACTTTCTGTTTAATTTTCATATTTTATTGTTAATGTTATATTTTATTTGGCTTTTATTTTTATTTTTTTATTTGATACTGAATCATTTATAAATTGAACGTTATTAGAACAATTTGTTTTTATAAAGAACATGAAATAGAAATCTTATATTGTTAAGTAGAACAAAAAAAAAAAACTTCTTGCATAACAAATACAAATTTCTAATTTACAAATTTAACTAATAAAAAAAATTCATCGAAAATTATATAAATCCAAAAACGAAAAAATAAATTTCTATGTATTTGAAAAAATTGATAAATTAAACTGTTGATTGGATGAATAATGATGAACATTATTTATTTATCGGGTCTCTTTATAAATTAGGTATTACGAAAAAAAAAAATTAAACACAAAATTTTTAATTGGACAATTTTACTATATTGGAAGACTTATTAAAAAAAATTAATAATAATTAAAAAATGTGTTTTCTTTAAAATAATAAAAAGCCAAAAACAAAAAATAAAAAGAAGATATTTTAATATATGTATGTATATGTACATATACTCGTACATAAATTCTGTTTTAGGATGATAGACTGATTGGCATACACGAGAAAAAGATCAAATATATTTATCATGCGATGAAATTTTTATTAAAGATGAATAATTTGTTCACATTACTCTCGTATTTTGTCCAATTACATTTACGTCATTTTAGTATATAAAAAGAAATCTTAATTTTCTTTTAGAAAAAATATACATATATGTACGTAGGTACATATTCATATATTTTTGAAAAAAAAAAAAAAAATAGAGCCCATATTTTTGTTTTTTTTACTTTTCTTCTAAATATGATCTCTAAGAGAAAAAATAGGGGGTGGTGGATGATTTACTCGTATACACTTAACAATCTTACTAATCACCTCCTCACTATCAAAAAAAATGATGCAACAGAAAATTAAATGAGTTTTATTTTTTTGTTTTCAAAATTTTTTTTCGTTATGGATATTTGCAATACAAATTGATGAAGAAAAATTTGTATGTAAAAAACAAAACACACAAAACTAAAATAAAGCAATAAGTGAAAAGAAGAAAACAAATTTTTGTTTTTTTAAAAATAGATTTTATATTTTAAAAAAATTTATGTATTATGTATATATATTTTTTTTGCAATATTAACAAATTCATTACGAATGATACATTTATTCTCCAGCGCAAATAATCTTATTTTCAAATAATTAATACAGAAAATATTTTGTTTATTTAAAGATATTTACAGAAATTTCTAAAATTTCAATTTTAATTTTAAATCATACATGTTTTTTCAATACGTAATGTGATAAATATATATATTTTTTAATTCTATGCATAATTTTAGATTTTCCATATACGTGCACATTTATTCTTTTCAAATAATATAGATACTTTTCTCTTGTAAATTTATTCATTTCCTTTTGTTTGTTTTTTTTTTTTTTTTGTATTTCAGTTAAAGGACGAGAATGTAATAATCATCTAGATTGTTCAAGTTTGCAATATACAAGCTGTGTAAGAGATCCTGGTGATGGAAAAAAACGATGTTTATGTGGGGATAATAATGCACCAATAAATGGTCAATGTCAAACATATGTTAAAGGTAAAAATATTTAAAAGACCAAAACAATATAAAAAAAAAAAAATTAAATTATTTCTATATTTTGTTTACTTATACAGGATTACGACATTTATGTGTAAAGGATACTGATTGTGAAGAGGGTATGGTTTGTGCAGTAGATAATTCTACATTAACTACAGGACTTTCAAAACTTACAACAACTCAACCTTCAGCAAAAATATGCTTATGTGATACAGAAAATGGTTATGATGAAAGTTTTCGAGATTCTACATGTAATGGAGGTATGTCATAAAATGAATCCTTTATGATACATTTTAAAAACTAATCTATTTTTATTTTATTAATTTTTTTTTCTTCTCTCTTCTTTCTTTTCAAAGCAGCAGTACAAACACTTATTAATAGTTTTGTTCCATTGGGATGTATTTTAATTTCATATATTTTTTCACAATCTAGAAATCATTTAAATGTTAGTCAATAAATTATATTTATGTAAATTAAAAAAAAAAAAAAACAAAACTTTATTTAAAATGTATCACATTTTTCTTTCTTTATCAAATTATAATTACGTTAATTTTAAATTAAATAAATTTTTAAACAAATATTATTTAATTATTAAATAATTAATTAGAAAATCTATATTAAAAATAAATATGTAGTTTTATTATATACATATACATATACGTATATATATATATATACATATATATAATTACTAATTGTATCAAGTTTTCAAATATTTTTAAGAAAAAATGAAATATATATTCATTCATATATGCTTCAACATACATCATGTAGTTATAATATATTATTATATGCTGTGTGAATAATCAAAAATCGATATTCATAATACATTTCAATACTGTTATTATGTAGTTTGCAAGTTTTATTTTAAAAAAATTTTTTTTTTTCTAATTTCCCTAACTACCTATTTAGTGTTAATTGTAATTAAAATTAATGAAATTTTTTATTTAGCAATAATTTTAATATTTTTTGTTTTTGATTGAGTTTATCCCATAAAAGCTACTGCAGCACTAATAATTTCATATGTCTATGATGGATAAATGGAAAGAAAAGCTAATTCAATAATATTGTATGAATTTGAAAATTCATACAATTTAAAATATTTTTATTATTTATAAATTATACAAAATTTCACATGACTCTAATGTAAATATTTATATCAATAAATAAAACACATAAGAAAATCACTTTCTACTTATCGAATATATCTTTTTGTTTATTAGTTAACTTAAAAAAAAAAAAATTAATATTAAAGTAATTTTAAAGTATATAGATTATAGATTATATAATGTACTATTATATATATACGATTTAGTATTTCAATTAGATTATTAATTTTAATTAATCACAATATCTTGTATGTTATTTTCTTTTTTTATATTTTAAAATATTTTTCTCATATTAATTAATTGTATTATATTTTTTTTTTTAAATAACATTTAATGTATACATATATGTATAATCGAAATAATAAATATATATTTAACTATGTTTAAATTTCCTTCAACTTCAAATAATTAGATTTTTTTTTCCTCCTTGACAGTAAGGAAGAATTCAAACAAAAAAAAAAAAAAACCGATGGTTGCACGTATTTAAAGTTACCGTTACAAAAAATGAAAGTTCAAATAATCTCTAAAATCTTAAGAAAACAAGATAAAAAGAAAAATCATAGTTAAAGCCAAAAAAAAAAAAAAACAAATATAAAAATTACGCAATATAAATATGTAATTTAATAAATCGCGCCAACTTATTTTTCACAAAAACGTGAAAATTTTTTTCTTTAATTATTTCTTTTTGTTTCTGAAAGAATCCGAGAATAATTATTGAACATTATTACTTGAAAACACATCGACATGGAACCAAAGAAAGCAACAAGTTTTTGATAATTAAATTACATTTTTGAAACCTTTAAATCAAAAAAACATTTTTTTTTATAAAAATCATTTGTGGTATAATTTTCTTAAAATTTTTCAGTGTTTTTCTACTATGAACATATTAATTAAGAAATTATATTTTAGATCATTTCACAGGGTGAGTAAAAAAAATATAATGAATTTAAATAAACAGCTGTCTTGTTAATCTACAATATTTAAATTTTTAGTTATTACCCGATGAACTTATAAATCGGTATTCAAATATTAAATACAAATACAGCACTTATCATAAAAATTCAACTGAAAAAATGTTAAAAAGATTTGTAATACCAAAACTTCCTTTTAAAAAAGAAATTACTTTAAAAAATGAAAATTCAATTACAAATACAATGACGAAAGAAGAATTTGAAAAATCTTTCTGTAATTTATCCAAAAATACAATTTCAATGTCAAATTTCAAAATATTAGATTTTAGAAATCCAAATTGTAAAAGATATGATTGGCCACAAATGAATACACCATTTTTTTCCAATGATAATAGTTCTTCTTCTGACAAAAATAAAGATCCTGTAGTTATAAGAATATTTGTTGAATTTGAAGAGCCAAAAAATACTAAACTAAGTAACAATGATAATGGTGACAACGATGATAATAATAACAAAAATAATAAAAAATCGAAGAATGAAAATAAACCATTTCTTTGCGTATGTCCCTGTAATTGCAGGGATATAATTAATCATTTAAGACGTAGACCATCATTATTTCATCCAAAAACAATTGGTACTAATTATGAGGTAATGATATTGAATAGAAATAATTCTTTCAATTATGTATAAATCCTACATTTCTACAGGTGTTTCCATTATTTTTTCTTATTACCACTTTCTTTCTTTTAACATCCGTATTTCTCATATTCTTCTGGATACCAACAAGAGAACCTTTCAGGTGATTTTCATCATGATCTCTAATATTTCAATTTTAATTTTTTTTAATTATTTTAAAGAATATGGAAAACTATACCTGAAGATAACATGGATTTATTGAATCCTGAAAAACGTAAGGTAAATGATCTTGTTTGGTAATAGGTTAAATATAATAATTAAATTATTGGTATACATTTTTGTTGCAGTCATTGTAGTTGTGAATTTGATTAATATTAATTAAAACAGCTCAATTTATTCATACCTTTTCTAATGATAATCATTTTTCTAATTTTAGTTTATCGTCATCAATCAAAAATACAAGCCAATGGTTGAATTGCATGAAATTCTAGAGGATTTGAAGAGAAACGATAATGTAGAAAATTTGGAAGAAAATAATTAGGAATGATGTTTGAAATATTATAAATTATAGGGAAAAAATAAATTAACTTTATAATAAATTACTTATCCTAATAAATATTTATATTTATATATTGTAAGGTACAAACGTATCTCCTGCCTTTTTATCTGTTTTTTTAACTTGTGTTTGTGTCATTTTTTATAACTCTAAACTTTGTACCAAATTTTATATAATAATTTTAAAAACTGGAAAGTCACTAAAAAATTAAAAAATACTAAAAACCAGAGAAATAACACCAAACAAGAAACAATGACCAACGAATAACCATAAAACCACAAATTCTTTTTATGTTTTTTTTTACCGCGTAAAATACTGTTACTACTACCAGTGCTGTTGAGTTAAAAAAATTATTTTAGTATAATTTATTTTCTAGTTTGTCTCTTATAAAATATGATAGAAGAGATAAATATACCGTAAAAAATATATAAATATTTATTCAAAAAAAAACAAGATATAAAAATTAGAACTTTTTAAAATTTTAGCCATTTCAATTTAATATAATGAAATTTAAATCCAAATTACTACTTCTCATCCATTGTAACATCCACTGAAACGGAATTACCACATTGAAAAGTTAATTTACAAATTGTTTTATACAAATAATCCGTGAAAAAATTTGAGCAATATTACAAATTTATTTTTTGCATTAGAATTTTCTTAATTTATTTATATAATTAGTCAAATTAAATAATTAATGCGAATAATTTAAATTAATTAAAATACTTACAAAAACATATATTTGGCAGTACTCAAATAGATAATTGTCATTATTTCAATATTTGACAAATCTGTCAAACATAAAAAATTTATATAGTGATGGTGGTGAAAACGACTGACAATATTTTATAAAAAAATTTTTTTTGGTAAAAAAATGGAATTACGGAAAATTCAAGAGGATGGATATTTAAATATATTCTTTCCTGAGTCGAGAAATATAATTTATCATGCAAGTTTAAATGTGATACTTGTATTTAATCAAAAAAATGAAGTCAAAGTTATAGACGTTCATTCTGGAATTGTTTTACAGTCATACATTTTATCAGGTAATTAAAATTTCATAGAAATTAATTCGCAAAAAATGTAGTTTTTTCTTATTTAATATCAGAATTATTTTCATTTTACCTTTAAAAAACAAAGTTTTACTTGAAAATTAATATTTCTGAAAAACTTGAAAAAAAAAAAAAAATTCATGGAAAAATTTTTTGCTTCGTACATATGCGGAGTACGAAGTAAAAATTTTTTTTAAAATTTTATTGTATATAAAATTTGAGTGGAAATTAATTTTACAATTAAATAATAAGGAAATTTAAATCTTTCGATTTTATTTTTCTTAACTAGATTTTCCAAAACAGATTGATAAACCGGTGTAGAAATCCGTGTTTTTTTTTCAGTCTGCTTATAATGCTTCCAATTAAAAAAAAAAAATTTAAAGCATAAAATTTAAGAAAATTTTATTTTTGAAAACAGATCAAATAACCTCAAAATAAAAAAGAAATTTAGATGAAAATTTTTTAATCAATTGAAAAATGAGGGGAAAAGTTTTCTCAGTATTTAGAATTGTTGAATGATAAATCGAATACATAATTACATCTAATTAATTTTTTTAAATTTAAATTGATCATCTATTGAACAGGTGTTTTCGACATTCCTGATTTTCTTTCATTCTAATTGGAAAAATGTTGGAATTAAAATTTTGAATTGATATATTTTTTATTCTATATTTTATATTTATATAGGTACATAAAAAATTAAATATCTAAAACATTATATTATTATATACATACATAGTAATAGAATAGACGTGCGAAGTTTAGCAAGTGTCATGCATATAATTTCTCAGAAAACACATGTAATCTATACATATGACGTTAAATCAAACAATTCCCATTCAAACTCTTAGATTCTAATAAGCATTTAAATCACATTAAAATAAAAACTATAATAATTTTTAAAAATATGAACGATATAGTTTAAATTATAACTCATTTCACATACAGTAAAGAAAAATAATAATTATTATTAAAAACTCACAATTTACAGATTTTAAATCATAATCTATAATTAAAAATCGAAATTTTTCGTATAATTTACATAAAAACGCCTATTTAATTAAATAATAACTTGTTTCGTTTTTTCAAATTATAAAATAAATATTATTAGATGACGATAAAACAATTCATGGTAGATATTTACCACTCCAAGATAAAATTTTATTTTGGGATGGTAAAAATATTGGACTTCGTGGTGATTATACTGGAGTACTCCTGTTGGATACAATACTTCAAACACCTGTTGAACAAAATGAATATATTATAAAATTAGAAATGTTGTTAAATGAAGCAATTCTATTTCATCAAAGTCTTCAAAACTTAGAAGAGCATGGAGTTGAATGTCCAAGTGATGTTGTTAATGAGCTTATGGAGAAAATTAAAGAAGGACAAAGTAATATAAAGAAAGGAGTTAAAGCGCAAAGGGTAAATTTACTTTATATAATATATATAAATTGTAAAATTGAAAAAAACATTTTTTTGTTGTTTCAATTATAGTGGAATACGATTTGCTTAGAACTTCCACATTCTAGTTTAAAATTGGTAGCAAATAATGTTGTGTTCAATTTAAAACGTTTAGAACGTCACATTCCAGCTTTAGCTATCGCATCTGCAATTAATGAAAGACTTACTGATCTTTTATGTGGTTCAAGAATTGTTGATACATGTAATCCAGATAATTTTCAAAGATTTCTAATGTATTCAGAAGCTGCACGAAGACAAACATTTGAAAAATGGCCACATATGGATTATAAATGGGCATTGCCAGATCAAATGGCTCAAGCTGGATTCTATCATCAACCAAGTGTAAATGGCGAGGATCGTGCAATGTGTTTTACATGTAATGTTTGTTTAGTTTCATGGGAAAAAACTGATGAACCATGGAGTGAACATGAACGTCATTCACCAAGTTGTCCATTTGTTAAAGGTGAATATACACAGAATGTTCCTTTATCTGTAACATATGCAACAAATCCAGCAATTCAAACATCTGGTTTTGATATAATATCAAATAGTGAATACACTCATGTTTTATGCACAAGTAATATACAAACTGGTGAAATAACAATTTGGAGTATTGAACGTCAATTAAAAATAATGCATCAGTTTAAAATTTCAAATTATACAAATATGATGTTACCCGAAATAGCTGCAATAAATGATACAATAAATGATAAAACACATATTAATTCAATAAATGTTAATGCAATTTGTGCATTACCAAGATTTGTACAAGAGCAACAGCAAAATATGATGATGTCAGCATCATCAACAACATGGAAAAAATCATCACCTGCCATTAGTGTTAAAACAAACATTATTGGATCTCAATTTATAGTTGGTGTTTCAATTGAAACTCAGTTCGATTATGATGATAATGATGATAATGATGATGATTATAATGATAGAGAGAATAAGTCGAGTAGAAATGTAACAAATTTATATTTAATAACATTTGAGATTGTTGATGGTAGTGAAAATTGTAGTAGTAGTAGCGAAGAACAAAATAATAACAGTAACAGTAATAGTTCCAATAGTATTAGTAAAACTATAGAATCACCAAAAAAGATTCAAGATATTTCATCAGGTAATGATGGTGTAGGTGGTGGTGGGGTAGGAGGAATAGGAGTAGTAAGTGGTAGTGGTAAAGGTACAACAAATATGACGGCAATAACAACATCAGTTGATCAGCAAACAGCAGCTACCTTAGATGATTATGTTGAGATTGTTTCAGTTGTTCCTTCAATTGATGGTTCAACTGAAACAACTGTTTCAAAAATGTTAAGTGAAAGTTTAGGTATTGAAGGAGCTACAAATTATATGAAATTATCTGATATGATATGTGAAGTATATTCAACTGAAAGTAATAATCATGAAACACCATCATTATCAATGAATTATATTGAAGATGAATTAACTAAAATTGATAACATCACATGTAAATTAATACAAGATACTGAAAAATTATTTCAAGAAACACAAAAAATCAAAAATGAAAGCGGTATTACTGATTTAAAAATAACAACAACAACAACAACAACAGCAGCAGCAACTGATAATGATTTTACAACTGATATAAATGTTATACCAATAAATTGGCAACCAATTATATTTCCAATGAATGATAATAATGATGAAATTAGAGATATTAAAATAAAAGAAATTCTTGCTTTACCAAGAAATCAAATTTTAGTTCATGTTCAATTTAATGAAGAAAATCATAATGATTCTGAAGAAAATAAAACAATTGATAATGATGTTATGATGAAAGAAAATGATAATGATTCTTCTGAAAACATAAAATCATTGTTATTAATTTATTCGTATGATGAAAATGGTATTATAAATTCATATCCAATTACTTTTCGAACATTTTCAAGTAATAAAGAGCCAAAAGAAATGTGTATTTTACCTGTAAATGTGTCAAATAATAGTAACAATCTTTATAAAGCAAATAATCAGACTAATATTAACAATAATATTGGAACATTGTGTTTAATTTGTGCTGATGGTAGTTTAGAATTAATCAATATTAATGATTTACAAACTGTTATGATGGCCAAACGAGATAATGAAGATGAAAAATTTGTTTCGGCAACATTTTGTAAAAGTTTAGAACGTTTGTGTGCATGTACTAATAAAGGATGTTTGATATTCTATTCACTTCATGATGATGATCTTCCAGACGAAATAATGAATTCAACTGGTAATTTATCAACAATTGATAATAATGAAAATATCAATACTGATATGACTGGTGTTGAATTAGAAGATTTTTGTGAAATTGATGGTGGTGAACGTCCAAAAATTTCAACAACTAAAATAACAGATCAAAAATTATCGTGTAATCAAACAAAATCACAATTTATTTCAACGGCAACAGCAACTACAACTGCAGGAGGATCAGAAAAATGCTATAATAATTCAAATTGTTTATTAGCTAATAAAAATGAATTAACAATTAATGATTTAAGAGATTTATATTCTTTGACATTATTTGAAGATGATTTAACTCCATATACAGCTGAAGTACCAAATTGTTGGAATGAACTTATACAAGCACAAAAACAAAGAAGAAATCCACAATGTTCAAGATTGATCGATGATTCAAATTATGCTAAAACTTGGCGTCTCCATAATGATGCGTAAGTAAATTTTTCTATTCTTGAATAATTCACTTATATAATAATATTATTTGATTTTGCTCTAATTATTTTCTACAGCACTACTTGGGACGAACATTTAATTGAATTATCACTTCCAAAACCATCTTCATTAGGTCATATTGATTTTAGATTTTCATTATATCAACAATGTCCTAATCCACCAGCAATACAAGTGACATTATTGAAGCAGAACACCTATGGATTTAGTTATAGAATGAAACCACCAAATTCTTCATCTCTATTTGCATCGGAGGATGACAATGCCTCAGTTGATGATAACATTGAATTTCCATTATCAGCTAATGAAGGTAAAAATTAGAAGAAAAAATAAATAAATAAATCAACTTAAACTACTACATTTTCATATTTATGATAGGAACAAATGAAAATCCAGTTTTATGTGATGAATATTTACAAGCACATAAAGCTGAAATATTAGCTGGTCCAGTTGAACTTTCATCATGCATGGATTTATGTGATCAAGGTGGCTTAGTAACATTAACAAGTCCAAAACTCTTTAAAACACGTGCCAAAAATTTTCTATTGCACATTAAAACAATGACAGATCCATCGAAAGAAGGTCGAAGTAAAACAAGAGGTGAATCAATGTTTTTCAGAAT
The DNA here is from genome assembly GCA_939192795.1 of Bombylius discolor. Classification (NCBI taxonomy): domain Eukaryota; kingdom Metazoa; phylum Arthropoda; class Insecta; order Diptera; family Bombyliidae; genus Bombylius; species Bombylius discolor. The sequence continues at coordinate 9,703,388 of OW584241.1, read as the reverse complement.
GATATGTTTGATGATGATAACAATAATATATTTTTTTAAATAATTTTAGTTCCTGTTAAGAAAAGAGGTATAATGCGTTGTTTGTTCTCATCATTTACAAACAGTGAAAATTTATCTTGCCCAACATCCACAAAACAATCACGAAATGATTATTATATTGGTATTGTATCCTTCTTTTCTAAATAACTTTAATTTTAATACATAATATTTTTTTAAATTCAAATTATTTAATTATTCAGGTTGTGATTGGTTACATGAAATTTCAATTGCTGTTCGAAGTACTAAACATAATTCTAATATACCAAATGAAAGAGCACAACGTATAGCAATGCTTGAATCAAATAATTTTATTGATAATTTAATAAAAATTATGACAAATCCAAAATCAACAAATATTCAAATTAATTTATCATTAGATATATTAAATTGGATTTGTTCTATACGTTTAATGAGATTCAGATCACCAAAACTTTCAATGATTGATCGTTTAAAACAACAACAGTATAAAATTAATGAAGAAATGCAACAAGATAATTCATCATCACAAAAATCTTCAAATTTATCAAATAATTTTGATTTTCAAACTCAACAAAAAGAATGTATTTTATTAATTGAAAAAAATTTAGAATATATTTTAGAACAATGTGCATTACGAGGAAATCGAAATATTTCAAATAAAACCGTTAAACTAATTCTACTCATATCAGAGTAAGTTTATTCTATTTTTTTTTTACATTGCTTCTCATTTTTTTGATTTTCTTTTCTTAAATAATATTTTTTAATTAATTATTAACAGCGGTGTTAGAAATTTACCTCATGATTTACAATCAAAAATTACATTCAATGCATCATTAATGAAAGCAATAATTACTTGTATACCAAAATTACATCAAGCTAAATATGCAAGTGCAATACGTTGGTTTTCATTATTGGTGTGTGCAGTCGCATCATCTGAATCACATCAATCAATATCTGAAGCATGTATTAATTTATTAGTGGATATAACAAAAGAAATGCAAACAAGATGGAGTCCATATTGTTCAATATTGAATTCAAGGTAAAAAAAAAATTTTCTTAAAATTTGAAAATTGACTTCAGTAAAATTAATTAATTTGTTTTGTTTTTTTCCCTTACAGATTTGGTCTTTATGGAAGTCCATTTGAACCAATTTTATTCGATACAGAACTTCCACAATTTAAAAATCGTAATTCAAATACTCCAAGTACTCTTGTGAACATAATAAAATCAAATACTGGAATAGCACCGCAAAGTTCATCAATGGATTTAAAAAAATTAAGTTCTATTGGTAAATTGTGTTGAAAAATTGTTTTTTTTTTTTTTTTTAATTTGATATAATTTGTGAATATGCATTTTTTTTTTTTTCAGATGGAATTGAATTTCGATCATTTCCTCATTTAATTAGAGCAAAAAGTATTAATAATCAATTGCGTGGTTTACTTGAAGTTGAACCGTTACATTTTACTTGTTTTGCTGCATCCGAAGCAACACGTATTGAAACAATTGATTCATTATCATCAACAAGTACATCAGCATCAAATATTAATATTGAAGATTTAATTGTAACTCCACCACAAAATCAAAATCATATTCATGCTGTTAATAATAGCATAGAAATATTATATAAAAATAAAGATGTAAATATAATTTATATGTTTTTTTTTTATAAATTCATTTATTTTTAAAAATTTTTAAATTATTCTTAGGCTCAATATGACATTGTAAACAACATGAAAAATATTTTAGTTGATAAATTAGTTACATTTACAAAGAAAAAATATGCAACAGCAACTGCTGCTACATTACAAAAGAATGATGATGATGATGAAAAATCTAAACCAAATGGTTTTGGTAAGTGATTACAAAGAAAAAATTATTTTATTTTATTTTTTGTTTTTGTTTCAAAATATTTACTGATTTGTTTTTTTTTTTCAAAATTTTTAGTTGAACATTTAGAAAATACCCATAATGGTTCAGAAAAATTGAATAAATATAATTTACCAAAAATTAAAGCAATTTGTAAATACATTGAACAATATGATGAGAATTTTAGTTCTGAACAAGCATCATCACCAGATAAAAATTCTGAAGCTGCTGTTTCTAATGATTGGAAATATGCTTCAGATATATATACTGGAAATTATAAAGATGATGATAAAACAAAAACAACAACTAGTTCAGCAACACCAATTGAAGAAAATAATCATATACTACCATGGCATAAACTTCTTGTACCACCACCTAAACAAATGGTTGTTATTGAAAGAATTAATTCAGGAGCACGTCGATTTGTTGTTATTGATTTTGGTTCACCTATTGTTTTAACTGATTTAGTAAGAAATTCGATTACATATTTTAAGTGTTAAAAAATAAAATATTCTTAATTTGATATTTTTTTTTTTTAAAAAAAAAAGGTAATACCAGCTTGTGATGAACTATCTTCACTTTTTATTGATATTTGGTGCTTTGATGAAGAAAAAGATGGTATAAGACTTGTTGCTACACAAGATATTGGAGTTAAAACTTTGGTGCTTAGCGATATTCAACCGGCACCAATATGCCGTTTTATGAGAATTACAATTGTTGGTCGTTATGGTATGTCTGCAACTAGATGTAAATTTCCAATTGGAACATTTTATGGACATTTAATTGTTCTTGATAGTGATATATATGCTACAAATAATTGTAAGTTCAAATTAAATATATATTTTTTTTAATAAATAAATTCAATATTAAATATATATATTTTTATTTTTATTTTTTTTTCCATTTTATAGCATTAAATTGTATGAAAGCATCACCATCAAATATGAAGTATATAAATGCTCAAATAAAAACATTAAATTCATTATATGAAGATGTTAATTGTCGTCATAATTTATCATGCAATAAATTAATTGAATTATTAAAACCACTTTTAAAAGGTGATTTATCAAATTTGGCTCATATGCATGCATTCGTTAGTAAACAACAAAAAGATTATGAATTTACTGATTTATCAACAGCAATAGACAATAACAAAATTATGTCACTTTATGAGGTAAAAGAGAAGAATAAAAATAGGAAGGTAAAAATAAGTAAATTGTTTTTTTTTTTTTAAATTAACAGGAATGCACTACATTACAACATCAAATGAATTTAATTCGTAATGTTATACATCGTCTTGAAAATTCAGTAAATGAACAAAAAGACAATGATGAAAATGATAAACAACAGCAAAAGAATACACCTACAACATTAAAATTAGTATCAAAAGACAAATTACGTGTTTTAAGTGAATCTCTGATTGAGATTTTATTACATCTATCGATAGAATATGGTGTTAAGGTAAAAAATAAAAAAAAATATATATATTTTTTATTAATTTTGCCTTTTTAACATTTATAATTTTTTTTTCTATTTAAAGAATGTATTTTCATTGCATTCGTATTTTACAATGGATGTTGCTAATCGACTTTTTAATACACTTGTTGTTTGTGGAGACGGATATATTCAACTTTCAACATGTTCTCTACTTGTTCGTATGTGCTGTTTTCAAAATTGGTGGGGAGATTTTGTCGCAAATATTTTCTGTAATTTATTTTCATCACAGAATACAAAAGTATTTCCTCAAGATAGGTAAATAAAATTAATTTTTAATTAAATTTAAAAAAAATAAATAAATAAAATGTAATTCATTACAATTATTTTCAGAATATTTTTCCTTTTAACATACTTGGGAAGAAGAAGTATTGCAATGGGTTCATGTCGTTCAATTATTATTGATGCAATACTTAAAACAATTGCAAAACTTTTAGCACCAATTTCACCAAGATATGATCGTGCTACAACGTCAGCTGCATCTGCAGCTACAGCAGAAGGAGGAGATTCAGATTGTAGTGGTGCTGGTGGTATTAATAATAGTGGTATTGGTGGTGTGGAAATAGAAAATAATTTATGGTTAAAGACTGATTTACAATTGATAACTTGGTTAATATTGTTCTTGAGTATTTGCTTAGATGAAAATAATTCAGATAAACGAGACAAATGTAAGAATATTATTTGCTTTTTTCAACAAAGTTTTTTGTTTTTTTCATAAAATAAATATTTTGATATTTTATAGCTGCAAATCGTTGGGAATTTATGTCATGTGAAGCAGATTTTACAAAATCAAGAACACAATCAGCAAATAATAATGGAAAAAATTTTCAACGTTGTTTAAAGAAACGTAATATTCAACAAACCAAATATAATGGTCTTCAACCATATACTGATTGGGGAAAGAAAATTTATATGCTACAAAATGAGGTTTGTAATTTTTCATTTAAAATAAGTTTTTTTTTTCAGAAATTTTAATTTCATTTTTTGTTTTTGTACAGCTTCCAGAAATCTTTATGGAATTAACTGGTAAAACAAAAGCAACAAAACCAACAGCTGCTTCTTCAAGTTCATCAACTGGTGGAGGAACATCAACAATGAAATCAAATTCTTCATCATCAAGTTCATCATCAGGAAATCAAAGAATCTCAAGAGAATCTACACTTTCAGCAGAATCAAGCGATAATAATTCATTTAATAATGGTCTAAGATCAATTAAATTTACAAATATTATTGTCGTTATTAGAGGATTAATTGCTTTAATATTAGAAATGGATTTTACCGTTAATATGGATTTATTCTTGCTTACTTGTAAAGTAAGTTCAACAGAAAACAACAACAAAATTTTAGTCTGAAAAATGATACAAACTTGTATTCTATTTTTATTTAGGTTGTTGCTAGACTCGTATCAGCATGTCGTCCATCAATTCAATTATCAAAAGTCGTAACTACACAACAATTAGAGCAATTAATTCGTTTAGCAGTTTGGAATGATCAACAACAACCCTGGGCTGTTCATGCAATTACATGTTTATTACAGGTAATTTAAAAGAAAAAAACTATGTAATAAAAAACTATTTATTGTTTTTGTTTTTTTTTTTTTTTTTTTCAATTGTGAAATAACAGGATTTATTAGATGCAGATAAGAATTTCAAAGAAACATATGACACGATGATGACAGACGTTGGTGGATGTGGATGCTCAAGCGGAGGAAGATCAGGAGAAGATGTTAGTATTATTATACCAGTAGATGAAATAATAGAAACAGCTACAGCAACTGATAATGAATCTTCATCACAAATGCATCACAATTCTCATGTTGTCAAAGATATAAGTTATGCAGATAGTAAGTAATCATTTGTGGTAATTTTTTTAATTGTAAAATTGATTATTTTCTACGTTTTTTTTTTTTAACAGCTGTTAGATACGGTCAATTACCATCTTTAATTGAATGTGAGGATAATGAAATTGATGAACTATTAAATGAACTTGATAATCTTGATCGTACAGTTGGTAGTAATGGTAATGGTGCTATTAAAAATTTGAAGAAAGATGGTACCGGTGGTATAAGTTTACATAATAAAAACAGTTTAAATTTCTTTTGTAAAGGCATATCAAGTGCATTAGATTCACGTTTAAATTGTGGACTTGATACAAATATTCAAATTTTAATACGTCGTCTAACAATGATGTCATCATTAGATTTATATACATCATTACCTCAAGTTCCATCAACAGATATAATAAATACACCAGTTGAACAAATACCTGCATGGCCAGAATATATTATAAATGCATGGTCTGGACCAGAATATAATTGTGGAATACGTACTTATCAAATGTTTAGAAATGTTTTTGACAGTATTTTTACAGATCTTCATCTTCAAGTTTGTATTGAAATATCTTTTTTATGAAACATATTTTTAATTAAAAAAAAATCTTGTTTTTTTTTTCATAGGACACATGGGTTCATTTACAACAAGTTTTACAAATATGGTTAACATTAAATAGTGAATTATCTGATAAACCATATTCAAATTCATCAAATTTAAATCATAATTCAAATAATGTACCAAAGATACCATTCGGACCAAATGCTGTTGAAGGTTTATTAATGGCTTTAGCATGGCATAATGATATTAAATTACATACATGGTGTTTAGGATTTCAGTGTTTAATTTTAGCATGTAATATTCATTCGAATGTAGATAAAAGTAATAATTGAAAAAAATTTTCAGTGTTTGTCGATATGTTGATGATAATGTGTTAATTATATATTTTTAGATGATGAATATTCATATGATCAAAAAATAGGATATGTTATTATTATGGATGAGAATTTTGAAAAAATGCTTTTAAGATTTTTCTCTGGTCATGGAATGAATTCACCAACAGCAGCAAATCGTTGTGTAAGTATTTAAAGTGAAAGAAGAAAAAAAATTGAACATGGAGATTGATTTTATTCAATCTAATTGTTTTTGTTTTTAATTTTTCAGGTTGGACCAACAATATGTAAATATTTACATGAATTATTATTATGGCTTCAAATGAAAGCTGAATTTGCAAATCAAAATTCAAATATAAAACGTAAATTAAAAAATACATTATTAAATGTTGTTTTACAATTAACACAACCCGGTGGAGCAATTTATAATCAACAAGGTCCAATTGATGCACAAAGTCAATTAATTAGAGATCTAATATCAATTCAATATGATAAAGCTGATTTAACAATTGCAATGAATATAATTGAAAGTGTTTGTAAGTATATTTCAAATTGAAAATAATTATTATTTATAAAGAAAATTTTAATGTTTCTTTTTTTTTCTTTACAAAAAAAAAAAAATAATAATAGCATTTTTGGTATTCAATAACATCGCAAACTCTGAAAAAATTCAATGTCGTCGATTACCAGATATGAATAATTCAAATAATGCATTTGGAAGTTTATTTGCAACTGTATTAGGTTCAGATAATTCAAAACAAAATATGCAAGTATCAGATAATTCATTAATTATAAGTTTATTGAAACTTTGTTCATCATTGGTACAAACTGAATTACAATGTCGTGATGATGTAAGTAATTTTTTTATTTTATTTTATTTTTTTTTTATAGAGAATATTTGTTTCTTTATAATTTGTTTCTTAATTAAATTTCTATTACAGGAATTAAATATTAATTTAGAAATGGAAAATGAAAGTCAAACAGATGAAATTAAAGCTGAACAATTGAATAATGAACAAAAAAAGAAAGGTGGATCATTTGTAGTCGATCAGGGTAAAATTATTCTTTAAATACAATTAAATTGTTTGTTTGTTTTTTCATTAATATGTTTATTTTTTTTTAAATTTTTTAAATACATAGTTCTTTTACATTTCCAAACCATGAAACGTTTGTTAAGTTCCTTATCACATTGTTCAAGTTCGTCATTTACAATGTTAACTCCACCAACAACTGCAGTCTATTCATCAATGAAATCAACTTCAATTGATATAAATTCTTCAATTAATGAACCACAGACAACAGCTGATGCTGTATTTCATCTATTAATGCTTCTATGTGAAAAAGCATCACATCCAAAATTAATTGTTACTCCAATTTTTCATTATTTGGAAGCAAGTAAGAAACAATTTATTTTTCTATTTTTTTGTTTTTTCAAATTTTTGATTATTTATTTTTTGTTTTTTCAAGATTCTTCACAACGTAATGTTTTGCCAAGACTATTATTATCTGAGCCATTAATATGGTATATTTTAAAAGTATTGGATACACCGAGTACAGTATCAATTTTTAATGAATTAGGTGGTATACGGATAATATGCCAAAATTTAGTTCAATGTAAAAGATTTTTAGTGAATATGCAACCAGGATTGGTATGTTAAATACTCTTATATTATTTTTGATTATTGCTAATTTTTTCCTGTAATGCGTATTTGTTTCTTTGAATAATTTGATAGATTTCCTTAATTATGCAACATATGACAAAAAATTCAAATTTAAATGATTTTACTACAACATCATCAACTTCAAAGAAATCATCATCTCAATTAGGAATAAGTAAAACAGCCCAAGAGAGACTTGTTAATTTTGCACCATTTTGTTCGATTACATCAGAAAATACAACCGCTCAGCCAGCAAATGTATTATTACAAGCACCAATGAATGCTCATAGACGTGCTAGAACACCAGCCTGGACATATATGTTTTATCCAAATGAATCTCATGTTGATCTAACAATTCAATTACCAACAGCTATACTCTTATATGAAATTCAAATTCAACCTCATGTACCAACATTGGCAACATGTCCATCAGCAGTTGCTGTTGAAATATCAAGAGATAATGGTTTAGGACCAATACCATTTGGACAAGCATTAACAACAGCTGGAATGACATGTATTCGTTTGAAATTATCACGTCCAGAAATTGCAACTGGAATTGTTTTGCGATTATATCGGTAAGAATAAAATTTAAAAAAAAATTAATATAGAAAGAAACTAACTAATTTTTCCCACTTCCCTGTTGTTTTTTCCTCTTTCTCTTTTTTTTAAAATTTGTGGTGAAAAATATAGACCAAAAGATAATTCAAGTATAGCACTTAATCAAATTAGTGTTTTGGGAACAACAATTTTCCGCACTACCATCAACAATCGTATAGGAAGTGGAAATGAATTTTTAACTTCAAATATTGGAGAAGATTCTCTAGCAAAAACAAGTATCGGTTGGATTCGTATTTTAGCTCGATGCTTCAGTGTTGCCACATTTAATCCTGATAGTGATATATCAAAATCAGTTATATCATCTGCAATTCAATATCCTGGATTTTTAGAATCATGTTGCTCTCTGATGAATATAATGCCATCGTCATCATCTTCAGCATCATCTTCATCATTGAATCAACCAACAATTATTGCAATGCAAAATTTAGAAACAGTTCTTTTGAAATTAGCTGAGTATAGCAAAGATGTATTCTTGTCATTGATTAAAATTCTACTTTATGATACTGTACCTCAAAGTAAGTTTTCTTTTTTTTTTTTTGAATTAAAAAACAAAACTCATATTTTCAATAATTCAATTTTTTTTTTTCAAGCTTATCGACTTTGTAATGATGCCATTTGTGATCTTTTGTATGATCTCTGTACAAGAAAGGATAATTTCGTATTGGAAAAAATTAATGTACTTTTAAACTGGATAATTAAATTACGTCAAAATTATGGAAATGGTAGTAGTAGTAGTATCAGAAACAGATCTACAGCTACAGGATCAACAACACAACAACGTTGCACAAATCCACAATGTGGTTTTATAAAATGTGTTGCATCAATATTATGGACAATTTATACAGAAAATACTTTATCAACGATACCAAATTTACCTGATGTTATACAAATACATGAAGCATTTGAATCATGTCTTTATTGGATTGATATCCTAGAAGATAAGGAAGCATTAAAAGTTGCATTTGATTCATTATTATGCTCATTATGTTGCATAAAACCAGAATTATTTAATGTTCTGTTGAAACGTGTCGGTGTAGCAGTTGTTACAGGTAATCAAACCGCAACAACATTGAGTGTTGATCATCAGTCCATGATGATGGATTCTCATCATTATTTGCCATCAACATCATCTTCAGCATCAACATCACAAGCAGGAACAACAACCGAAGGTATAACCGATGATAATAAGACAGAAAGTGGAAGTGAATGGTTTAAAAATGTCGCAGCACAAAATCTATCACAGTTACTACAAAAGCCAATGTATTTAGATACTTTAGCTGCAGCATGTCAATCACCGATGGCTATTTATCAATTAGTTGATTCTGGTCTACCAAAAATGTTATCATATGCACTTTATGAATATTGTTGTTCATTTTCAACAACAACAAATATAAGAGAATCAAATACACTTCCAAATGAAGGTCCATCATCAGCATCATCATCATGCCTTACTGATTCAGATAAAGTTGAGAATAACGTTGAAATGATGACAGATGATAATTCTTCTACAACTGCCAATATTTCCAGTGAACCAAATTATTATCAACGTCATCATCAAAAATCATCATTGATTAGTATAAATCATGTACCTCAAATATTAGATTTCTTTACTGAATGTTGTTCTGAAGGTTATATGCGTGACTGGTTAGGTTCATATCAAGGTTCAATATTTTGGAAGCCACTTTTAGAATTACTTTCAAATTATCAACAAAAACAACAGCAATTATCATCAACAACTACTGGCATTGATGCTAATATTATTGATTCTGCTGATTTTGAACCTGAAGAATCTGTTCAACAAGCTTTCATTCAAATGGAAAGATCAGCAATAAATTTCTTTTCAAAAGTAACTGCATGTCATCCAAAGAATCAAGAAACATTAACATCAATTTTAATTTCGGTAATTAGTCAACCAAAACAAAAACAACATGGTATGACTGTTCCTCCAACCAGTAGCACCGAAACTAGCTTTATTAACAATAATAAAAACAATTATAGTAAATCAATAATATCTGGTTTTACTCGACGATTAGTTTTACAATTATTACTTGAAAGTGAACGTATATTAATTTCAGTTCAAAGTAAATTGTCTATGCAGAAAAAAGATACATATTATAGTCATAATACAACAACAACACTTATTAATAATCATCCATCAAAAAGAATCAATAATCATCATTTATTATTTTATTTAAGTACAAGTACAACATGTCAAGAGATTTTACAAAATTGCATGTCAGGTAAGTTATACTTTTTTTTTTCTCTGGTGAATTTTAAATAAAATTTATAATTAATAAAAAATATATTTTTTTTTCACATTAAAAAAAAAGTTTTCAACAACATTTTACCTTCAACAACAACAACCACAACAGTAAATGAGAACAATAATCAAACAAAACAACAAACAGAATGCGCAAATTCAACTACAACAGCAGCAGCAGCAACAACAACATCAGGAAATTATTCAGTTAGCGGTAACGGTATTAGTAGTAATGGTGGTGCTCAATCTTCTTCATCTTCATCAGAAAATGCTTCAGTTAAAGGAATTTTCGATCTTGAATTTGCTAATATGGAATTTTTAAGTGTTGCTGCTGGTGTTACAGCAAAAGATAAAAGATTAAAAGATGTTAAAAATCAACATGCAGCTGCAGCATCTGCATATAATTCTAAAAAGGAATTATTCCCTAAATTCATAAAATATTGTTCAATTCCAAAAGATGATACACCGATGATGAATTCATCATCTAATGGCTGTTGTAATAATCCAATGACAACAACTAATTTCGTTGAATTAATTTATCCAGATTGTCCAGATGTTGTGTTAACAAATGATACAACAATTTCACAAATATTAGCTATGCTTTATAATAGAGGTTTTTCATTGTCTACACCATGTTTAAATTTAACTTTGGTAATGATTTTTGTTCTTTAGAACACACTTTTATTTCTTTTTTTTTTCTTTTAAATTCTAACCTATGCTTCTTCACATTAACAGATTCCAAGTAAAGATTATAATGAGCTTACAATGACAACTACAGCATCAGCAACAACATCATCATCCTCATTAATTATTAATGACCCATCATCATCAACAACATCATCACGTATTAAATGCAGCATTATTGAACCTTTATCATCACCACTTCAAAGATTTTCAAGTCGTGGTGGTCTATTACTTTTAGCACATTATTTACCAACTGTTTATCCTGATTGTTCATCAAAATCATCATTATTAGGAAATTATATAATGATGAATAATAATCAGAATGATAAAGAAAAAAGTCCACCAATGAGTGATTGGGTTAAAGTTGAATCAAATGATGATGTTTATGAAGATCTTGAAGAAACATTAGCTGAAGCATCAGCAACATCATCAAAATGTCAAGCATCAATAACATCTGTACCACATCATTCATTAGCTGCATTCGGTCTATTTTTACGTTTACCAGCATATTCAGATGTTTTATTACGTGATAAAATTAAAGCACAATGTCTTTTACGACTAGTTTTAGGTGTTACTGGTGATGGGGAAGGAAGTATGTATCCAACGATAAAATTCAATTTTCACATTTCGTATTTTTTTCTTAAAATAATTTTTTTTTTTAATTTTGATTTTCAGATGATATTTATAGCTTATCACTTGCTTCAACATTACCAACTTTACCATTTGAAGTATTCCGTCAGTTATTAGATAGTTCACCATTAACAACCGATGATGGCTTATTATTAAGAAGAATGACCATTGAAGTTGGTGCTATGCATTTAATATTAAATTATCTTGGAATATTTACGCACCAATCACAAACTTATCAATTAAATGGACCTCATGTTGATGTAATTAAAAAATAATTATATGATAGAAAGTGTATTTTGTTTTTTTGTTTACTAAACATTTCTTTTTTTTATCTTTTACAGAATGGAAATGGTGTAAAATCAGTTACCAATAAAGATGATAATCAAATAATTTCTGATGATAAAAGTCATGTTTATTGGGCTAAAGGTACTGGTTTTGGTACAGGATCAACACAAAAATCATGGGATGTAGAGCAAGCATTATTACGTCAAAAAAGTGAAGAAGAACATGTAACGGTCCTTTTACAAGTAAGTTTTATAACAAAAGAGATAATTACAACATTTTACGATTAAAATTTAAAAAAATATTCTTTCTTTCTTACCTTTATTTATTTATTTTTTTTATTTTTAAAATAGGTTTTATCAAGTTATATAAATCCTGGAGATAAAATTCCTAGAACACTTAAGTGTGATGATGATGAAAATGTAGTAACAGATTTTCAAGATCAAGATATGATCAATGACGATGATAATTGTGTATGTGATGATGATGATGACGACGATGATAATAATGATGATAATGATGATGACGATGATGGAATTATTGATAGTGATGTACCAATTGGTGATCAATTATTACCACCAATATTTACAGATTTATTACAACAATCATGTTTAGTACCAGCATTATCATCATATTTACGGAATGATTCTGTTTTGGATATTACAAGACACATTCCATTATACAGATCAATATTACAATTACTTCGAGCCATATCAATTTCAAAACAATTACAAATCTTATTAAGGCCATCCAATGAAAGTGGTAGTAGTGATTTAATGTCAATAGCATCATTATTGGCAAATATGAAACGATGTGTTGATACATATGCCAAAAGATTGAAGTAAGAGTCTTTTTTTTTTCGTATATTGAATCGAAAAATAAACATTATTTCTTTTTTTTTCTTTTTAATTTGTAGAGTGAACAAAAAATCAAATATCAAAGGACAAACACAAAAAGTTACAGTTAATATCGATGACGGTGATGATGAGGGTTTAGCTCTTTTAATACCCGACATTCAAGAAACTACATATCTTGTACAAAAAGCAACTTATACATTATCATCGTCATCTACTTCAACAGCAGCAGATTCACATAGTCGTGATTCTGCAAGTGGTAGTAGCAATGATAACGGTAGTAAATCACATACAGCAGACGGTGGTAGTTGCTTCGATATTGAACGTCCTATTTCTAGTATCTCAATTGAACAAAAATATTTAGAAGTAATGAAAACACTTCAATTTGATTCGTATGATATGATTGTTGAAAGTGATAATGGTTTTCGTTTTGTTGTTTCACATCATTTTGAGAATAATGTAAGAATGGCTGGTGATCGAGGTTATCGTGGTAGAACAAAACGTTTAGCACAAGAGGCTGTTACAATTTCAACAAGTTTGCCATTATCCTACAGTAGTTCAGTATTTGTACGCTGTGATACCGATAGAATGGATATTATGAAAGTAATGATTGAAATTATTCAAAATTATTTTTAAATTTTAATTATTTTTTTTCTTTCTATTTTTTAATTTTAATAAGGTACTTATAACGGGACCAGCAGATACACCGTATGCTAATGGATGCTTTGAATTTGATGTATATTTTCCTCCAGATTATCCAACTTCACCAATGTTAATTAATTTAGAAACCACCGGTCGTCATTCAGTTAGATTTAATCCAAATTTATATAATGATGGTAAAGTATGTTTATCTGTATTAAATACATGGCATGGTCGACCAGAAGAAAAATGGAATGCACAAACATCAAGTTTTCTTCAAGTTTTGGTATCAATACAATCATTAATTCTTGTACCCGAACCATATTTTAATGAACCAGGTTTCGAAAGAAGTCGTGGTACATCAAGTGGTACATATTGTTCAAAAGAATATAACAGTAATATTTATCAAGCATGTGTTCGTTGGGCAATGCTTGAACAAATACGTAATCCTAGTCCTTGTTTTAAAGAGGTAATACATACACATTTTTGGTTGAAACGTCATGAAATTTGCGCACAAATTGAAAATTGGCTTGATGAATTAAATAAACCACAATATAATGAAAAAAGTGGTAGAACCATATCATTTAATGCAATGGTATTAAGACGTCAATATAGGCAATTAAGAGAAGAATTTGCAAAATTGCAACCACCAAAAGGATTAGAAAATTTTAATTTACCACCATTTAATGCAAATTTATCATCTTTTGATTCAATAACATCTTCAACAACAATAACAACAGCATCATCAACAACAACAACGACTACTGTATCATCATCTGCAGATGCTTCCTCTTCTACAACAACAACAATTATACCAACAACTTCAATTAATACAATTTCAACAACATCATCAACAATACCATCACAAAAATCATTAAATATGATGAATAACAGTAGTGAAAGTGAAAATTTGAGTACAATATCAAATTTAAATCCTGAAAATTCAGAAATTTTATCATTATCAAGCCATCATGATGATGATATTATTATGAAAGATGCTCCGACAACAATAACAACAATAACTACAACAACTTCAACAGTTTCAAATGTAATTGATAATTTAAATGAACAAATTCAATTACTACAACAACAGCAACAACAACAACAAGAAATAACTTCAGAAAATATTGAAAATTCTGATAATGGTAATGATGACATGTCATTATTAATTTCAAATTGGAAAACAAATAATGAGGACTGATTTTATTCCAAAAATAATAATCATATAAAAAATTGAAAAAAAAAAACAAACCCAAACACACACACACACAAAACCATGTATAGTTCGAAAAAAAAAAAAAATTCTAAAGAAGGAAGAAAAGAAAAACACTACTGTGAAGAAATAATGTCAGTCTTATTATTATAATTAATTTCTCATTAAATAAAATGTAAATGATGTCTTTAAGAAAAACACACACAAAAACAAAAATATATTTAAAAAAAAAAACAAATAAAAATTGTGAATGAACAGAATAAAAAACGCTCACACCACCTTTGTATACATACATATACTACAAATGTTACATTTAAAAGAAAAAATGAAAACAAAAAAACTAATGATTGAGTCATTATTTAAATAAATTATTGATTTCATATAAAATATATTTAAGGCTTTTTTTTATTTCCTTTTCTGTTTTTATATATACATATCGATTGGGGTTATGGCCAATAAAATCGGCGTACCATCGAATGACATCTACAGACTACAGAAGCTTTAGAGATGAGAAATAGAGTCAATAGTGCATTTACTCTTTGAATGTCCAGATCTGAAAGAACAAAGGCTCGCTTGTATGAGAGCAAGGTTCTTTGATGGTGTAAACGACAGCTAAGATAGCACTAAAGGACTTGTAAAGATTTATTCAAAAATAATCGGGATGATTTTCAGAATAGGCCATGTTTATTCCCACTAACATATTCTTGAAAACAAAATACTCGAAGTTCATGCAGAAAAAAAAATAAAACAGTTCACTTTGAATGTATTTTTGTTATCTTTATTTACTCAAATCAACTTAAAAATATTAATTAAATTTACAAAACATACATATAATTTTATAACAAACAATTTTTTTTCAATATTAATTTAATACATGAAATATATTTTTCTCGAGCTTTAGATGTTAATTTTATTCTTGAAAATTATATTTGGTTTGTATAGAGTTATGAAGATTTTATTTTTAACAAATATCAATTATCTAATTTTGTTTATTGGCTTTATAGGTCGGTAAAAATGGTACATAATAAGTCCATTTCCATCTGAAATATTTAAAAGTGTAATACAATACAACAACAACAAAAAAGTGAACTGTTTACATACTTTCGAAGTAAATCCATTCCATATGGAAAATCATAATCAGTAGTTTCAACGGTTTCTTGTGATTCACTCAATGGCATTTCTTTAGCCCAACCAACAAGACCACGTTCTTCATCAGTTCCTGAAATTAAATTCAAATTTTATAAAATTTACCATTTTATTTTATCTTAGAATTATTTACCTGGAATTAAATTATCTAAAAGACAACCAAGCACTCCACCAACAAGAATTGTTGTACCAAATAATACAGATAATGTTGCATCAACAGTTTCATTACCCGTTTTTATAACACCAGGATGATTTTGCATCCATTTACATAGAACCATTGGAAAAAATAATGAAAATCCGATTATATATAAATTTCTTGGTGATCTTAAATCAACATAATGTAATGTAGATAGACCAAATGCTGTAATCATACCAAACATAACACAAAATATACCACCAACAACTGGATCAGGAATTAAAATCATTATTGCACCAAGTTTTCCAAATACACCTTGGATAACCATTATGAATGCAGCCCATTGAATTACACGTCGACTACCAACCTAAATAACAGAATATACTTTGTTTTAATAAAGTTTCCTCTTAAAATGTGAACTTCATTTGAACTCGTAACAGACCTTTGTTACACCTATCGCACCAACATTTTCTCCAAAAGTATTTGTTCCGTTACCAGAACCCCATAAACCAGCCAAAACTGTTCCTAGTCCTTCTGTTCCAATACCTCGATTTATTGCATGCAATGGAGGAGAATCAGCCTCTGAATAAAAAGTGAAATTAATAAAAATTTTATCATTAACATTTTTTTTTCTGTAAAATAGTTACCGGACATTTGTGATACTGTTGGATAATAGCTAATCGATTCAACAGTACAAGCTAGAACACCAGCTAGCATTCCAAGGACACCTTTAAAACGTATTTATTTCAATTTTAGACAATAAAAATGAAAATAATTCGAAAATTGGTAAAAGTTTAGCAATACGTTACCTGCTAATGTAACTGTCGGAACACCAAATTGACCAGGATATGGCACATAAAACCATGAAGCATCATTTAAAACCCGTATTCTAACATCTGTTCTAGCAAGATGTCCTTCCTCAAAAACATCTGTAGCTGTTAAAATTCCACACAAGCTCCACATTATTACAACAGTTAAAAGAACCTATTAGAATTATTTTCAAAAATTTCTTTTTATAAGTATCGAGCCCTCAATAATATTTACCGGAAATAATTTGAATAATTGAAAATAACGAATTTGAAAACCAACTGATTTACGATACACTATAGTAGGTACATTAACATTAACCAATACTTGAGAGAAGAGAGTTAACATTGCAGAAGTTCTGTAAAAAAAATTTTTTCATTTAAGAAAAGGACTTACTCTTTTTCTAAACAAGTTACCCAATTGCAATCCCCCAATGTTTTGAAGCTGTTTCGGCTGCATGTTCAAAAAGTGTTAAACCAACCAATGATACAGTTGGTACAATTGTTAATGGTGTTATAATTTTTAAAATTCTTCCAACAAGACCAGTATATCCTATAAAAACTTGAAATAGAGCAGAAATTGCAATCGCACCAGAAAGTTCTCTCATTCGAATTTGCCATAATTCAGTTTTTTCATCTGGACTAAGTACTGAAATCTCTTCTTTTGATGGACATTTCCATGTGGGTAAATTTAATATTGCCAATGTTGGTACAAGAAATGATATTGTTCCACCTTGAACAATTGGTAATCGAACACCCCATGTTGCTTGAAAATATGTTACAATACCAGTAACAAAAATCATTGTTGAAATTATAACACCACGATTTGGATCTTCATCTTCCATACAAAGTGCAGGAGTTAAAATGAATGGAATTGATACAATTGCTCCTATCATTGTTAAATAATGTTGAATTGCTAAAAAAATACTGAGATACCATGGTGGAATATCATTAATTCCATAAAGTAATTTTGATTTCTTTTGATTAACATTTTCTGTTTGTTGATTTATTGTATTATTCGGATATGTTGTCTGTAAAATGTAAGATTATTAAATAATTTTTTAAAATTATATCATTTTTTTTAAAAAAAAACATAAATTTAAAATTAAAACAGGAAGAAAATTCATAATTCAATTATCTTTATTATAATTAATTCAATATTACAAAAAGTTATGCAATTTATATTTAATTTTATAATTATTATACTTAAAAAAAAAATGTTGTAAACAAGCACCTAAAGCAATCAAATTAAAGCAATTAAATTCATTGTTGCATGCGCTCCTTTTATAAATTCCCAACTTATACATATGAAAAAAAAATTATAATTTATTTTAATATTATTCAATTTTGTCTCATTTTTTATTCAATATTTACTTTTTAAACAAGTTATGATGAATTAATTTTTAACACATTTTATCAAAATACATACAGCTAAAAGTTTGAGCAAAACTCTACGGTTTTAGAGTAACCGACAAAAAATAAAATTAATCAATCGTGGAATTAATTTGAATATTTAAAAAAAAAATTATACACAAGATATATATTCACATAAGATTGATAATTATTGTGGTTATATAATTACTTGTTATAATAATTATTTATTATTGGAATTATAGATTTAATTTTAAGATAAACAATTTCAATGATTTTTTTTTTTGTCTTCACAGAATATTAATTAAAATATCTAGACGCAACAAAATATTGATATCAAAATCTAGGTACATATATCTTCTTTAATTTTAATAATTAGAAAAACTATTAATTCAGATCTTGTTAAAGTAGAGAAATTATTAGAAAATACAAGTAAAAACATAAAATTGAAATAACAAGATAGCAATTAATTTGAAGGCATGTTAATATACATACATATATACTCGTATATATATTTTTTTTAATTTTTATAAATTACTTTTTATTTTATTTTTTTTAATTGTTGAAGCTATTAACAAATTTTTTTTGTGATGATCCCGATATAAAGACTATATGAAAGAATATTTTAAAAATTGAAATAAATTGATTGAGCTTGAAAAAAAAAAAAAATTAAAAATAATTAAAAAATTATTTAGAACGAAATGAAATTTTTCGAAACCTATTTTTTTAAGTAGAAATATTGTCGAAAAAATGTTGGTTTTTGGTGTTCTTTTTTCGAAAAAATTTAATTTAAATATTTTGAAAATAAAAGAATTCAATTTTTCTAATCGAAGAATTGTTGCAATTTTTTATTAAAATTTTGATATGGATAATATGGACTGTGTTGCTAATATGTAGATGATAATTTTGGAAGTTTATTGAATTTCATCTTTGGAATAAAATTTAATGTTTCTAAGCTTCCGTTGAAATTAATTTTGATAGTAATTACAAAAAAAAGTATATAACGGATTTATTAATTATTTGAACTCTTTAATATTTCAAATAAAATTCTAAAAAATCACTTCAATTTTTTTTTTCTTTCTTATAATTTATTTAAAATTTTCCATATTAACAGAAAAATAAATATATAATACTTCTTACATAATAATACGTAAAAAAACAAAAAATTAAATGATAATTGTAATAAAGATAATTGAACTTTTATGATAATTATTTTGTTTTAAATTAAAAAAAAAAAATGGCACACTATTAAATAATCAAAAGATTGGCAAGTTTTGATAAGAAATCACATTTCGTAACCGAAAAAAAAAATAAATCCTTAATTATTCAAAATTAATTTCAAAATTAAAATTTCAAAACATTTTATTTTTTTGAAAACAATTCCTTTTACTTACTGAAGAAGTTGTAACCTCTGATAATTCCATTTTTCCTTAAGTAAATTTTTTATTTTCTTTTTCTTCAAATATTGATAAATTAAAACTACACAATAATTTTATTTAATATAAAAAAAATGTTCTAAGTACTTCTTGGACAAAATTAAATTTTTAACACCATTAAACTTTTAAAGATGAACTTTTTTTTTGGTACATAAAACGTTGTGCTTACAATTTTTCATAAATATATTTTTTTTTTCTTAATCTTATAAAATACTTATGATAAAATTGTATTCAATTGAAGAAAAAAGGAATGTTACTGACAAGTTCATGTTATATTGTTTAGCACCTCAATATAGACTGATTTTTATTCATCATTAGAGACAACAGAGAAATGTAATAAATGTGCTATTCTCTATATTAAATTGCATGAACATTAATTTCTTTTATCTAAATAATACCCACATAAAATATACAAACATAACGTACATAACTACATAATATATGTATGTATATATTTTTGTACTTATTTTTATTTACCAACATTATATATACCTAAATACGTAGATAGCAACTATAGAAATATTGTAAGTATGAATATACAGAAAAAAAATATATTTGAATTTAATAGGAATTTATTTCTCAATAAAGAACAATTAGTGAACAGTGTGAATTTATTGCAAACATAATTCGTTATTTTATTTATTTATTTATTATTTTTTAAAATAAAACAACACGTCATTTAATACATAAATGATTTATTTAGTCTCTTGTTTAATTAAAATCAAAATTTTCAATGTTAATTAATTATTTTTAGATACGATTGATTATTTAATTTGTATAATGAAAACAAAAAGAAATTGAACATTCTTTGTTTTTATCGTTAACAACGTGTATTTTAAATGAGGTTTTTTTTTTTTTTTTATTTTCTGAGCAAAAAGAATAAAAAATTCTTTCTTTGGCCTTCTTCAGTACATAAATCTTAAATAGATAATTCACAAGAAATCTAAAGATAATTTCAATTTTTTGATAAAAAATATAACAAAAACTAATAAAATAATTAAAGAATTTACTGACTGCATATTTAATCCTAGAATTGACTGATCGTTATGCAAATGTATACAATTGGACTTTGAGCTTTGATTTAAACATTATCCTCAATTTTAAAAGTCCTTGCTCAAAATCCGTAGAATAAAATATTCTGTTTTCCTGATAGTGCGTATGTAGGTAAGTATACCATATACATTTTGTATGGGAACCTAAAATTTTTTTTTTTTCGAAAATCTGTATCATAGCATCTTGTAGACCAAAAACCGTTATTCTTTGACCCAAATATTTTTTGAAGTTTCCTCTTCAAAACTATTTTATACGATTATCCTATAACTATCACACTTTTCAAGATAAAATATAAGATAAGATAAAGTAGAATTTTCATTCATTTACAAGTTCGAACATGAATTTGATTTAAATTTTATTTCAGCATCCTCTAAACCAAAAAAACTATTTTTGGACCAAAATATTTATTGAATTTGTTGTTTAAAAATTATCTTGTACAGTAATTCTGTAAGTATCATAATTTTAAACCAAAAGTACGAAATACACGAAAAATTATGAAGACTTTCAACATTTTTAGCCTTGATTTTCATTGTATATCGAAAACCAGAAAAAATATAAGATACAAGAAATACTTCAATTTCAATGAAGATTTAAAGAATATTGATTTCTGATTGACGGGATGCTGAGATATAGATGTTCAAAGACAAATTTAAGTCTAATTAATATTTTCGCTTGTAAATATATGAAAAGTTTACTTTTTTTATTTTTTTTCGCACTTTATCTCAAAAAGAAAGGCTGTATTCCTAAACGTCTATTTGCTTTGCATCGTGATTGCAATATGACAATACATTGCTGAGAAAATTTATGTTGCGTAGTAGCATCATAATTATTCCCAATGCGCTAGTTGCTTGACTTTGTCGTTGTTAAAAAATTATACTTGAGTTTTGAAACGGAATGCTTTGTATGGTTGATGTTTTGGAATTTTTGAGATTGTAAAAAAACGGTCCGTTTAGGAATTCAGCCAAACTCGTACAGCAAAATTTTGAAGAGGACAATTCAAAAATTTCAAAATTTTCATATAAAATGTAGAATATGATATACATTTTTATTACGTTTTCTAAAAAAACAAAAAACGGTTAGTCAATCGTAGGGTTTAATTGTAACAGAAAATGGGATATGGAATATAAATTAACACAATTAATTTTTTTTGTTTGTTTATAGAAATCAAAATATCATTTCATGTTTTCTGTTTTAATGTGACACATATTTTATTTAAAGCAAAAAATATACAAAAATAACAAAATTTATGTTTGTATTGGAAAAACAATTTTTTACTATTCATAAAAATATAAAAATTATCATCAACATAAAATTTTTGATAAATTTTTTCTTTATTTGACGGTGATAATAATGACGATATTATAATGATTTTAATTTTATATTTTAATTTCTTATTATAATTTGAAAATGAAATATAATATTCAACTAAATTCATGTGTAATGATAATAAAAACATTAAATAAAAAATTTTTATGTTTACAATTATCATTAATAGAAATTGAATAGAAATATTGATAATAATAATTTTTATTTTATTGATGATATTTATTATTATAATAATAAGAATAAGAATTTCATTTATAAATTTTAGAAATTTTTCAATAAATTGAAATCAAGACAGGATTGTATCGTCTAATTCTTCTTCTTTACCAACTGGTTGAACAGCAACTTTACGAAGTACTTTACTAACAACTTCACTTAATGAATCACGAGCACCAGGCTCTAAATATTGTAAACATTTTGAATATGTCTCTTCACCATTTCGTAAACGAAGTATGGCAATTAATGCTATCTCTGAATTTGATTTAACATATCCATTTTTTTCTTTTGTTCCATTGACTAGCATCGGTATTAACAATTTAAGAAGATCTGGATTAATTTTTTCTGGTGGTACAATTTTAGCTAAATAATTACATGTCTTTGCCACAAGCTGTTTAACTTCATTACTATTATGATTCATTGCACGAATAAATGGTGCTACAATTGTGCTAGGTACCGATTGATTTTCAGTTAAACAATACAGAAGTAAATAGCCAGATGCACGTACTGCATTACTAGCAATCGGTATTTTATCGGATGTTATACAAGAAACAATTACTTTACAAATTTTTGATTCATAATTTGGTACGTAAACTATACTTGGACCTTCTTTTAGAGCAACGAATAATGCCACTGTACGACCATGTCTTAATGTCCAATCGTCATTACAATCATCATTGAGAATATGATTTTTCATAACATCGTCCAATTGATCTGGTGTTAAATATTTGCATAATGCACCCAAACATCCACCCACAGCACTTCTTGTCACTTCTTCAGGATGCCCAAGCATTGATGTTAAAGTCGAGTAAATTTGTCTTCGTAATGGCTCGGTCATTTTATCGCCGGCTGGTGTTATAATACTGCGCAAAGCTTGTAACATTGTTTCTCTTACAGAAGAATCATCGGCACTCTTGATACCATTATGCATTTCTACAAATAAAGGATCAGCTCGAGTATGAATTATAACAAGTTCTGCTAATGCTTTGCCAGCCTTCATACGAACAGCTCGATTTGGATCATGTAAAGCTTTTAAGAACGTTGTTTGAAGTTGAGGTAAAAATTGTTTTAACATTGCACCAACTTTATGAAGTAGTATAGCTAAAGTTTCTAAAACAGCAGCTTTGACTCCTGCATTGAAACGATCACCAAGAATACGTATAAGAGGACCTGTGATATGAACAACTGATGGTTGAAGGGATTGAGGACTTGTTAATGATATTACTTCTCCCAGGCCTTGTGCCGCATTTTCTTTTTCTTCTGGTAATCCATTTAGAATTGCTTCTCGGAAAACGGGAAGTAAAGGAGATATTCCTTTAGGTAAACAGAATCCAGGCAATTCATTACATTTAAGATCGCTGGCAGCAAATCGTACAGCTTGTCTAACGTCAGACACATGAGCAATTTGTTGAGCAGAGTCTAGAGTTTTAATGACGGCATTCAATGCGTCCCAAGATCGCTGCAATATATCCTTATCAGAATCAGCAAATAGTCGCAATAAGCCACGCAATAATTGTGGGACATATTGGGAGTAATCGCCTGGAGAATGAGTGCAGAAAACAGAAAGGAGAGTTGCAGCTGCTTTTCTGGTAGCTAAATCATCAGATTTTGTTGATGTCATTAAAGTGTCCATAATAGTTCGAATTCCTGTCTCGTCACTAACTGATAAAATAACGGCTTGACAGTACTCGAGTTCTTGATTTTCATTTGGCGTACCCTGAGCATTAGCAAGTGCTTGCAGTAGTGCTGCCAAAATTTTCGGTAAATATTTGGTCAACGCCTCTCCAGCCACAGACACCAGAATGGAAAGAGCTTTAGTATTAACAGGTGATGCTGTTAATTGTGGTACAAGATATGGCAATACGACTCGAGACTTTATAGCCATTACCTGGCGTAAACCGTCTAACGTATTTTCTGCAACCTCTTTGTCAGGATCTGATAATCCTTCAAGCATTGAGGGTAATATATCATCTAATGCTCTTGATCCAACAGTTGAATGAAGTGAATCGAATGTTTTTGCAGCTGCATGCCGTACTTCTGGCAATGGGTCACTTAATGCTTTACGTACTGTCGGTACCAAACTATTCACAAATGTAAGTACCATGTCTTTCGATGTCGAAGCCATTATTTCTGATAATCCAATACAGACACCTTGTCTTTGATCAGCTTGGTCTGAATTCAGCCCACGCTCCAAAATTGGAATGATTTCAGGCAAAACCCTTTCTCCTAATTTCCTTACAAGATCACCTAACGTACGAGCTGCAACTTGACGTTTATCGTAACTGGTACTAGCTAAACAACCAAGCAAAAGACCAAAAAGTGTTGGTAGAATTTCTCGTAGAGTTCTTGGAGTATTCGTTACAACAACTTTCCAAACATGAAGTGCAGCTTGACGTACCATTAAAGAAACATCACTTCTTCCCATGTATAAACCAGCTAACACTCGATTACGTCGTTCAGCACCAAGAAATTTGATTATAGCTGAATGAGATTGTTCTGTTCCGAAATTATCATCTTCACTGGCTGTTTCTGTTGTCATTTTTCCAGATACACCTGAGATTCGATACAATAAATCACCAAGTAGTTGTACGGAACTGAATCTGATGCGCCAGTTATCGTCGAAGAGACCTTTCTCTAACTCTGGTAATAAAAGAGCAACGGCAGATTCTGCATACATGTTAACAATTCTTTGACCAGCTTTTAAAGCTGTATCTCGGACGTATTCATTTTCATCAGCAAGTGCTTTTAAAATTGGATTAATGATTTGACCAATGTACGGAGTGAAATCATTCGGAAATGCTCCTGGCATGTAAATAAACATCATGATATAGCCATCTTTAACATGTGGTGCTATATCTGTCCTTTCTGCAGTTGCAATTATTTCGGGCATCAATTTATGTAATTTTTCAACACCTAAGCCACCAACAACTTCTGAAAGACCTTGCGCGGCACCACTTCTATCCACGCTACTTGTCTCTGAAGTTAATGTCTGCATCAACCATGGTAAAAGATCATCGAATGATGATTCTCCCATTCCTCTTACCATAGCTCCTAATGCTCTGGCCGATACTGCTCGAACTTCAGGAACAGGATCCAGCAATGACGTCTTTAGTCCTGGTATTATACTTGGCAAATATGGTGTAAGGTCTTTCTGATCGGTAAGAGAATACATATTTCCAATAATTTGGGCAGCCATTTTTCTAGTTTCTGTGGATCGATCCATAAATGCTCTTTGAACAACAGGCATAATTAATGCCAGTGAAGGAGCATCAATGAAATGCACAAATTTTGTTTGTAATAAACTATGAAGACAAGCAGAAGTATTTTTAGAAGGATCTTCTAATGCTCGCAACAGTACTGGAACAATAGCTTGAATTTCTGGATTTTTAATTACTGACCCAATTACTTTAAGAGCTTCAGCTCCTGCTTCCTGTACTTTAGTATGGGAATCACCTAAAACTTCAATTAATTTTGGGACAATACTTGGTAGGCAAGATGATAATTGTTTTGGTGCACAATATGCCATTGCTCCTAAAAGTTCAACTGATGCAGTTTTTGTTCGCCATGAATCTTCATCTAGTGCATTCAAAAGTGATGGTAGAACCAATTTAACTCCATGGGCTGATAATTTTCCCATTACAACTTTTGCTGCATCATCAGCAGCCTGGCGTACATATTGTGAGGAATCACCGAAACACTGTAAAAGATGAGGTAAAACGTGAACAATATACGGCTCAAAAAGTCTACCAAGAGTTTGACAGAGCATTTCAAAGGCAAATAATGCACCCTCTCTGTATTTATAGTTTTTCTTCTCCTGAATGTATGTTGTTAATTTCGACATAATATCAAGTTGTTTCAATGATAAAATTCCTAATCCTTTAACAATACCTGCAATACCATATGCTGCGCCTCTTCGTTCACCGTATTTATCGCTCTTAACTAGTTGTTGCAATAATTTTTTAACAATCGCTGGGGCTTCTTCTTTAACCGATGGCATTAAATGTGGCAAGCAATTAGAAACTGCTTCTTGAACCTGTTGCGAAGGAGTAGACAATGCAGATAGAAGTCTCTTGACTATTGGATCAATTCGTTTATCATCTTTATCTAAATGTCTAGCTAAAGATCCCATTAAGATGACAACAGCTTGACGAATATTATCGTAATTCCTTGTATCAGGTGCTTTATCTAAAAATTCTTCAAACACTGGCAACAAATTTGCAATCGTTTCTTTCCCATGAAGATCAACAATTACTAAAGCAGCTGCTAGCATTTCTTTATGTACAATTTCCTCTCTGTCACCAAGACCATCAGGCACCATAAATTGAATTACACGATAAACATCATCTGTCGAAAAGAATGGTGCAATTTGTGATAACGCGATTGCAACTCCTCGTCTGGGGCCCCATTGATCAATAGCTGGTTCAATTTCACGATTAAACTGATCATATTTTGCTGGTATCATTGTTAATCTATCATGATAGATTTCTAAAAGCTGATCAAGTATTGGTTGAACTAGATTTGAATTGTCTTTTAGAATTGATGTAAAAGCAGATGCAGCTGCTTTTTGAATACATGGTTCTGGATGAATAACATCATTCATTAATTCTTCAAACATTGTAACTGGAACATCAAAACTAGCTTGTTCCCATAATTTATCAGCTAAAAATGCATTCTCTTCGACAACATCATGTTTTGCAATCCACAAACGTCTTATTAAACGCATTCCTAATTCGTAATTATCTTCAATTGTTGGTAAACAATTCACAATTATTGTAAGCGCTCTTAAAGCAACATCTCGTACAGCTTTTAAATTATGTTGTAATGCAGTTAATAAAATTTCAATTTCTTGTTTTGATGCTTTTGCACAATATTCATTTCCTGAACTGCTTGTAGCTACATCTAAAAGTGCTGCAACTGCTTGAGTTTGAACTCTACCACGATATGTTGCAACTAAATTAATTAACAAACGAAACATTTCAACGCGCGGCATATATTTTGGATGTCTATAATCAGTTAATTCACCATCAACAGTATCTCCTTTTATTTGTGCGTGTTTTTCAATTACTTTTATTGCCATTAAAAGTGAATCATCATTACTTACAATCATTTTTAAATTTAAAGCTTTTTTTAAAAATTCAAAAGCATAACAAAATGCTGGAGCTTCAAATAAATAATTTTCATTTTCTTCCCAGTCTTCTTCAGCATTATTATCTTTTAAATTTGCAACAGTGTCAATATAAAGTTTTTCCAAAGTTTGTTTGATACTTTCATCAAGATCATTTTTTGTCCAGCTCTCCTTTAAATCGCAATGAGGTTTGTACATTCGAAGTGTAGTTATACCTAAGAGATTACTTAAGTCTTCAAATTCACCATTTTCATCAAAACAAGTTTGTCGTAAATTGTAATAGACTTCTGTAAATGGTGATGCAGCTAAAGGAGATTGTAAAACTTGAAGAATTGAATTTAATAGTTTAGAAAAATGTAATGAAACTTGTTTTGGATTTCCAATGCAAATTGCTTGAATTATTGAGACAAGAACATCAATTTTCTCTTTCATTGACTTTAATTTTGCTTTTATAGCATTCTCTTTTTCACGTTGATTTTTAATTGCTTCTTGTTGTTTTGGAGTTAATTGTGGTGGTTTAGCTTTACCTTCTTTACGACGTTTCTCTTCAATTTCTCTACGTAATTGTAATTCTTCTAATTGTTCTTTATAACTGTAAACTTTATTTTCACGTTTTAAACCAGCAGTTTGATATATATCTTCATTATTTGGTATAACACTTTTATCATATAATTCACCATCTGGTGTTAAGAATGTAAAATATTCATCATCTGTGACATTCAACATTTCTGGATCATTTAAATCATCAATCACTTTTTTTATAATTACTGGTAATGCAATATCTGGACTTAAACGTGCAATACATGAAATCGCATTTTCATACATTTTACTTGCAATATAATTATCAATTAATAATTCTTTAATTTGTTTCATATTTAATGCAACAAATGATTTTGGATCACTATCAAATTTCGTTTTAACAATATTCTCCCATAAATCTGAATCATTTGAAGTAACAGCTGGATGATGACAGCATAAAAGACTATTCAATGCTAAAATTTGACCATCTGCACTCGATATATTTTCAAATGAGCATATTGCTTCTATAGATTCAACAAAAGCATAAGATGGAATACTATTTGTGTCATTACTATCTGTAGTTGCTTCCATTTCATAATGAATTTTCGCATCCTGAATATAAACTGTCAACTCTTTAAGTAATTTTTTTGCATATTCAACTCCATTTAATGGATGTGAAATTACAGATGGAATAAGATGAAGACAATAATTTCTCACTTTAGCAGAATGTGAATTTAAACTAAATATCATAGCTTTGAAAAGTGGTTCAGAACTACCTTTCAATTTTTCATAATGTTGAGTTAATAATCTTTCAGACATTAACATTACATAACATAAACTATCAGATGGTGCTGCTGATAAAAATCGATCTGAAACAAAAATTTGTTTATTCATATCCGATACGATATTCCAGAAAGAATGTAATTTTTGTGTTGTTTGTTCAGAATTTGTATTTGTTTCAGTTTTTAAAATTAAGCAAGCAGCACATACAGCTTCAGATAAAAGTGGAATTTGAGTTGTATTGTGACTGGCTTTTTCGATAGTCTTCAAAAGAAGCGGTGATAGATCAATATTACTACTTAAATGTGCATTTTCTAGACATGCCAACAACCATTGTAAATAACTTACACGAACTGCTTGAGTGGTTGCTTTTAATTCTAATCCTTTTTTGAATATATCAATTATGTGATTCGATAATTCACCTTGAAAATTAACTGACCATAAGCTAAACATTTCTAGTGCATGGCATAAAACTTTTTCTTGAATTTCAGTTTCTAGAGCTTTAGAAAAGAGTTCTGTAACAGTTGATAGTATTGAAGAAATATCATTTTTTGGAATATTATTGAAACTTAAATTTCCAGCAGCCTAAAAGAAAAATTTAATCCGATTATTTAAAAAAAAAAAATAGCTAAATACTTTGAAAAACTTCACCTGTAAAATGTTCATTCGATATTCTGCAACGGTAATTTTACCATCAGATCCATTTAAAATACCGAAAATTGTTTTTAATAAATCCTCAATAGCTTTTGAGTTTTTACATTTAACTACCAATTGTTTTAATGATTCAACTGATTCACTTCTTGCAGCATCATCTTTTGAATATAAATTCTGCATTAACGGTTTTCCTAATGTCATTGCATGATCACTAATATCCAATTCTAGTTCTTGTACAATTGCTCCGACTGCTTGTAAAATTACTTCTGGATTTCTTAACATGCCACGTTGTAATGCTGATAGTACATTTTTTTCAAATTCATCTTTTTCTAATGATTTTAATAAAATTCGGCAAGCTAATATCCAATTATAATTTGGTTTTACTTTAACTGTTACTAAACCTTTAATGAAATGTTCAAGTAATTTCGATTTATGCGTTTGTAATAATGAATTATCTTCTTGGAATTGATTTTTAAAACGGCAAATTAACATTAAAAATACAATAACATTACTGGATGGTTCCATATCAATAACATTTTTAAAATATTTTTCAATTAATTGATCATTATCTTGCCATGTTTCAAAAATTGTTTTATCAGCAGCTTCAACTATTTTAAATTTACCACTTAAAAGTGCCATTTGATAAAATAGTGACTGATATTCCATTAATTTCGGAAATTCATTTTTAATTGTTGTCTCTGTTGCAGATGATTTTTCATATGATTCTTCTTCGGGTGGATAAAAATGTTTTACGATTAATGTTGTCCATCCTAATGCTATAACAGCAGCTTTTGATGCTTTTAATGGTGATATATTTGAAAGTTCTTTTGATAATAATGTTTTAAAAACACCATTAAAATGTTC
Organism: Bombylius discolor; assembly: GCA_939192795.1. NCBI lineage: Eukaryota > Metazoa > Arthropoda > Insecta > Diptera > Bombyliidae > Bombylius > Bombylius discolor. Next base: position 9,673,021 of record OW584241.1, on the reverse strand, counting down.
AAATGTTTGTTCTTGATGTGCTTTCAATAGATCAACAATTAAATCACGAACCAATATTTGTGAACTAGAATCCTTATATTTCGTAAGTGTTGTTCCAATAACTTTACATATACCTCGTACTATAGTGGCATTAATACCTGTAAGTACGATAAAAAATAATTACGATTATGCGTATTAAAAAAACGGGACTGTCAAGATCTAAAAAAAATTTATCACATACTGGAGTTCTTTCTTTGTTCAGTAATTTATTTTAAAAATTTAATTATAACAATACGAAAATTTGACTTTTATCTAATTTGCAAAACCATTTTATAACCTAGCATATTTAATTTATTTTTAACATGCTTTTTTTCATTTTTTTATTCCATAAAAGCTTATTTTTTCGATACATAAATTAATATTTTTAAAAAATTCATGCAGAAAATAATATTTTTCCAGAGTTTTTCTCTATATTTCAATAATAAATTTGAATTTACACAATTTATTGAAATACCTGGATTGGACAGCACGGCAGAAACATTGTGAAAAAGTTCAGCCCTTTCCTCAATTGGTACATTCAAAACACGATTGGGTAGATCTCGTAGTGCTTTAGCTAACTGAAAAAAACAATTTTTAATTCATTAATTTTTATATATTTAACAAATAATTAAATTATTTAAATATTAAATTAAAATAATATAGAAACCTCGGTATCTGCCATTTTTACCAGTGCACGACAAGTTCAAAGTTGTATTGTAGTTAATTGTCAAGTGCCCAAATCGAAATCTCAGGGCATTTCTAAACGTATAAACAGAGTAAATTTATATAGAGTTTGGATTGAAAAAAATTAAAAAAGCCGGATGCATGGAGATGCCGTTATAACCAAGCAACCATCGATTTAATAATAAAATAATTTTGTTTATCTAGTAAATTATCGTTATGATTTATTTTTTTCTCATAAAAATTAAATTTCTTTCGTTTAATTAAAATAAATTAATTTCAAAAATGTGTGAAGAAGTTTGTCAAACTCAAGCGAAAAGTGCTCAAAAATTATTTCAAGAATATATGCGAAATAAACCGGAAATAAATACATCAGAAATTTATAAAACACTTAATTTACCGCAAAGGTTCGAAAAATCATGTAAGATTCGAAAGTTCATTAATTAAAAGTGATTACATATACGTATTTATATTACTTTTGCTTTTTTTTCTAGATTTATTTCAAGGTTATGGTATTCAGAATAAAAATTTCAATCCTTTCTATAAAACTATTAATTCAGAATATGGATATTATACTCCTAATCCTCATACAGTAACAACAAGATATTTTCCTCGTAGTCAGAAATTTTCAACAAATTTAGCAAAATTTGGAATGTACAGAAATTATTCATTGAATACAGTTTTAGAAAAGACATATTATTAAAATTGAATACATGCAAAATAAAATTTGTATAATATTATAAAAAATTTAAATATCTGATTTTGAATTCAATTTATGATTAGAAATATAAATTTTGTATTATATGAAATTGATTTCAAGATTTACCGCTAGTTTAATGTAAACACACTGACAATTGTCATTTGTCAAGGCTTCTAGTTCTTCCAATTTCCAAGAACTGTCAAAATCATGGCCTGGGGCCTTTTAAAAGGTGCTTGGAATAAATAGGTACTATTAAATTTTTTTTAAACTAATAAATGTGAAATAAATAATAAAGTGAGCTTTTAATTAAAATAAAAAGAAAAACTAAATGCTTATAGTAATTAATAACACCAAATAATTAAAAACGTAATTAAATTTATGAAAAAGCATTATAAAAAAAGGAGTTGTAAACACGCCTTCAAGAATGTAACATTAGAATATAATTTTTTTTTTTAAATTTATTTTAATTCCTTCTTATTTTATTTTTTTTTTTAGTTTCTTAAAAGTTTAAAAATGTTAATGTTACACCATAGTTTAATTATTTAAAGAAATTTTAAAATAATAAAAAGAAAAAAATTGCTGTGATTTTAAAGTTTTATTTCAGATTTAAAAAAAAAAGAAAAAGCAATAACCTTTCATATAGGAGTGGACGAGTAAGTTATCTTTTCTTATCTAATATAATTTATTTCCTTAAGAAATGAAAAATATCTAAATCATATTTAATATTATTTTATAAATTTATTTTTTCATTTCCCAAAATAGTTTTAATTTTTTTTTTTTTTTAATTTTACTAATCTTAGACTTAAATTGGATGAAAAAGTATCGAATAGAAAAGAGGGGTGGGATGTCTTTAAGCAAAATATTTTTTCTGCAAATTTTCATTTTCTTTATTTGAATGCTTCATTTTTTTTTCTTTTCTTTTTTTTCAAATTAGGTAATGAGCTTAAAGATTTATGTGAATTTTTATGATTTAAATATTGAATTGTAACATACCTACTACTTAAAATGCACTTACACCATATCTAAATTATACATAATGGTGATGATGATGATGATGATTTCTACTGTAACCTCTTATAAAATGAATAATAAATGATTTATTGAATTTAATTTTCTCTAGATATACATTTTTATGTGGGTTAATTTTCTTTTATAGTGTGAATGATACATACACGTTTGAGAAATTATAATATTGATAATACCTATAAATAATTATATATATAGTCGTATGTAAATTATATCCATTAGCAATTTTTTCTAATAAATATAAGATTTCTATTCATTTTTTATACCTAATTTTACAACTTCAATTTTATTATAAATTTTGTAAATGAATATTGGATGAATCACATGAAAAGACATTTAGAAAAAAAAAATTCTAAGAAAATTTAAAGAAACTGAAAATTTTTTAATAAATCTTCAATTACAGAAAAAAAGAAAAAAAAAATAGATAATTGAAAACAAATTTTCTATTGACACATATTTTATTTTTCGTGTACCATTTTATGCATATAAGTAAATTTTAAGAAAAAAAAAAAAAAGTTACAGAGATTTCACCATTGAATATGCATTACTCATTTTTATCAAATCAAATTGAAGAATCAATCAATTGAAAGAATTAGACCTTATTAAAAGAATAACTTTACCAAGATCAATTTAATTATTGGAAATAAAGATCGTTAAAAATTCAATCAAATTTCGGAAACTTTGTTGTCATTGTAAAAAGTATATGGTGGAAATTTGTATTATAATATTCAATTTTTCTTTCTAAGTAAATCCTAAATCAAAATTTTTCTTTTAAATTTTAATATTCTTTTTCAAATTTTTGAGTACTCAATGTAGAAGTTTTGAATTCGTACATACCTATATACATTTTTTTAAAAATTTTATCCCACTACAGTTCAAACAAAAAAGTAAACCCCACTATATTATGACTAAATGTACATTATTTTTTTTTACCATAATATCAACACATTTAAATAATCTTGTTACCAACAATAAAATTTTATATCTTGAAAAATATATGAAAAATAAGTATTTCAAAATGCTTAAATATTTATTATTATTTACATATTTTACTTTTATATTTCAAGCAAATGCAATTAGTATTTAAATGTTTGTGAGAATTTTCTCTGCAATTAATATACCAAAATGTAAAATATATAATAAACGTATGGATGTATGTACATCAATTGTGTCATAGTATTACGTTATATTACGCGCAGTCTAATCGTCTAAAAGAATATAATAAAATAATTGTATTGTTGATCCATTTTAAATAATTTTTGATTACGCATATATATAGTACATACATTGTATGTATATATAAAAATACGCACAGTTACTAATTTACATCATTTTATTTATTTATATATAAATACTTTGTTTTATATTTTTAAAATAAAAAAACTACATACATATACTACAATACATAAGTACGTATTTACAATGTAAAAAGGTAATTGAATGATAAAGAAATAACAAATAATACCTTGATTATATTTTTCTTTACGAACTTGACCTAGGAAAAATTTTCTTGGTACATAATTAAATTAAAATTGAAATAAATGAATTCTTTTAAATAATAAAATATGATACATATAATATAATTGAAAGATATTTTTTTTTTTTGCGCATATTTTGTCAAAAATTATATTTCATAATCATTTATTACATATTTATTATTTAAATAAATATTCTGAAGAACAGGAAAAAAAAATAATTTAGATACTTTTTAACTATAAATTTGAATGTAGTTATGTATGTGTATTTTAATCTGATGCGGCTATTTTTTGATTTGTCAAACTTTGTTCTCATAAGAATTTAAAAAGAAAAAATAATAATAAAATAAAAGAAAAAGATAAAAAAACTAAAAAAAAAGAGGAAAAAAAAGGAATATAAAATTGGAAGAAAAGAAAATTTGCCACAATACTTTTTAATTTTCTTAATAAAACACGCTATATTGGATTTTAAATATGTATAAAGTATATAATATCTATTTTTTTTCTCATATAGAAATGTAGGTACATAGTATATAAAAACTTTCATGCACAAAACATGAGATACAAAAACATTATAAATTTTGTATCTGTGAAGAATTTTTCTCATCTGATTTTATTTGCTAATTTTCTTTTCTGTTTTTTCTTTTATTTTTTTATTTTTTTTTTTTTTTTTTCATTATAGGGTGTTTTAAAAAGTTTTTCAAATGTGATAATATTCAGAGATTTAAATTTTTATAAAAGATTTTCAAAAATTGAAAAGATTTTTAAATAAAATTTTTTTTGTAAGAAATGAATAAATTGTAAAATTTTTCACCCTATATATTGTATTTTTTTTCAACAAAACGATCGTTTAATTTGTTCGTTAATATTTCGAATGGCAGCGGTATATACACCGATATTTGCATCCAAAAATAACACATTCCCTTTCTAGATCTATTTTCGGATTTTTCAGAATCAAATCAAAATTTCGTCTACGCACTTAAAAATGTAAAGTGTCAAAAAAATTTTTGTATTTAATATTTTGTCAGAATATTTAAAAAAAAAAAAAAAAAGAAAAAGAAATTATATACTTTTTTATATGAACGAAAAACTATATAGTATATTACTTCCGTTAACCAATTTGCTTTTTTTTTTTGAAAAAATAAAATTATTTATAATATATAAATTGTATTAGAAAATGCGTTGTTTTCGAATATAATTTTACATTTCAATTTAAGAAAAAAAAAAAATAATAATAAAGATGAAGAAAAAAAAAGTAATATAATATAATAAAATAGACTTCTTTTTATACAATAAAGTGAATATAAAAGACATTTTGTTAAACAAATCGAGAAGTTATAATAGAAAAAAAAAGTGATTTTTTTTTTCATTTCTTAGGAGAATAAACTCCTTAATATAAAAAATTTTAAAAAAAAGTTGAAAAAATAAAAAATGAAATAAAATAAAAGTTTTCTTGCTTCATTCGTAATTTGACTATATATTTTTTTTTTTTTTGCTAAATAGAAAAATGTTAAAGTGTAAAAGAAAATTTTTTTTTTATCAATGACCTCTCAGATATTTAAGAATAGTTTAGTTTCAATATTGTTCGTTATTTCTCCGAAATAGTGTGATGAATATCCACAAGAAGAAAAAAAATAAGATTTTGGAAATCATTTTAGTCATCAAGTGGATTTTTTTCGATAAAAAATAACAATTTTTTTGTATATTTTCAAAATTTTATAAAGGTATTTAAAAAAATAAATTTATTATAATAATTTGAAATTTTGTCAAAATGAAATAACTTTTTTTTTTTTGAATGATCACATTTATGTATAGAAAAAAATAGATCTTATATGTATATGAACTCTAAAAATGTGGATATTAAAAATATTTTCTTCGATTTTTCAGTTTAAAAAAAATTATTTTTTAAAATTATTCTGTTTCTAAGTTCTTAAGATTCCTATTTTTTTTATTTTTTAAGTTTAATATCTTATTTGAAAAAAAACCAGGAAGTATAGCCAATATGAATAAGAAATTTTATCCCTCTTTTAAAATTTTTGATATTTAATTCAAAAGAGAAGAAGAAAATTCCACTAATTATAGAAATTTGTCATAATGGAATGCTTTTCATTTTAATAAACCTATTTTAATAAAAAAAAAAAAAGAGTTTGGGGAAGATTTTTTTGGGACATGAATTGAGGTTATGTACAAAAAAAAAAAATCTGAAACAAAGAAGAAAAAAAATTAAAATTTTAAAAATTAAGTAGAATTTTTTTTTTGGGAATTAATTTTCAAATCAGAACAGATGATTCAATTAATATTCTTTGTTATTTCATTTTGTACCTATGAATATTTTTTTTATGATATTGACTAAATTAGAGAAATTCAAGACGTTAGTTTAATAAATTTTTTAATGGCCACATTATGGAACCTAATTAAAGGTCAAAGACATCGATTGATTATTAGAGAGTGTGTTTGTTTTCTTAATAGAATATTTTGTTCATTTTTAGAAGAAAAAAAAGAAAGAAGAATCGATTATTTTTAAAATAGATTTTCAATTACTACAATATTTTATGTAATTTACTTTTTAGATTTGTAAAAAATGGTTGTGGAAGAGGTAACTCCAGCTAGTGCACCACCGGTGAAATCACCGGGTGTACCACAAGATCAAATTGATAATATTATGGGTGGAATAAGTAATACAGGAAGTGTTCGAATGAATAATCATAGGAGAAGATTAAGACAGAGGTTAGATAAAATATAACAGTTTTTTATCATCGAATTCGATAGTCACAAAAAAAAAAAAAAATACATAATAATAATAAAAATACATAACAAATTCATTATTTACAGTTTTGATATAATCAAAAGATTAGGACAAGGTACATATGGTAAAGTACAGTTAGGTATTAATAAAGAAACTGGTCAAGAAGTTGCCATTAAAACAATAAAAAAATGTAAAATTGAAGCTGAAGCTGATTTAATACGTATTAGACGTGAAGTTCAAATAATGAGTTCAGTTCAACATCCAAATATAATTCATATTTATGAAGGTAACTAAATCTTAATAAAATATATTAAAATATATGGTTTATTAAAAAAATGACGCATTTATTGTATAGTATTTGAAAGTCGTGAAAAATTAATATTGGTAATGGAATTTGCGGCCGGTGGTGAATTATACGATTATCTATCAGAACGTAAAGTTCTTTCAGAAGGTGAAGCACGAAGAATTTTTAGACAAATCTCAACAGCTGTGTATTATTGCCATAAACATAAAATATGCCATAGAGATTTAAAATTAGAAAATATCCTTCTTGATGAGCATGGAAATGCAAAGGTAAATAAATAACAGTAACAACGATTATGATACACCGAGATGCGAAAAAAAAAATACAATTTTTACTTTTATTTTTCTTAGATTGCAGATTTTGGATTATCAAATGTTTTTGATGATCGAAGACTTTTATCAACATTTTGTGGTTCACCATTGTATGCTTCACCAGAAATTGTCAAAGGTACACCATATCAAGGACCAGAAGTTGACTGCTGGTCATTGGGTGTTCTTTTGTATACATTAGTTTACGGCTCAATGCCCTTTGATGGTTCTAATTTTAAAAGACTTGTAAAACAAATTAGCACGGGTGACTATTACGAACCAAAAGAACCTTCTCCAGCATCGCCATTAATTAGAGAAATGTTAACAGTCTGTCCAATTAAAAGAGCTTCAATAGAACAAATATGTAGCCATTGGTAAATATGAATATCTCAAAAGTGGAGACAGTATTTAAAACTATTTTTAATGCTTTTTTCAGGTGGGTAAACGAAGGTTATAAGGAATCTTGTTTAGATTTAGCTGAAGATTTGGCAAATCAAACACCAGTTAGATTAGATGTGCTTTTATCATTATCACCAGCAGCTATTACTGCTGACCAATTAGTTGTGCCTTCATCCGAAGCAAAAACAAACGAACGTGTTCCAAGGAGCCATTCAGTTGGATCTATTCGTGATATAGCACCACAACCTACAACTGAAGCTGAAAGGCGAATTTTGGATATGGTTGCAGCTGGAGGAGAAGCTGCATTAATGCCATCACCAACACGAACAATCACACCAACTCAAAGTCCAGTTCAACCTAAACGTAAACTTGAAACAACCGTTTCAACAGATAATGCCGCAGGTGCAATTAAAAAGAAAGAAAGACCTGCAGAGCAATCAAGATCAAATATGACGATGGAAATTGATCAAAGTGCTGAAGATAACGTAATGCCATCACAGGCACAAGAAGAAGAAATTGAACCTAATGAAAATGAAAATACCACTCAAGAGCAACAATTAGATTTAGTAGAAAATATGTGCGATGAACTTATGCAACAGGAAATTACTCCAGTTGAAACTAAGAACAAACAAGAAAAGCCTGTTTCACGACAAAGAACTGTAACAAAACTTGATGCGGTTAAAGAATCAACAGAAGAAGAAGTGAATCCAACGAAAGTGATTAAAAAGTTCGTGAATAAACATAAAACAGCTGATTTAGTAGCTGCAATTACATCATCTCCTTCTGAAAATACGACTGAACAACAACAACAACGAACAACAGAACCTTCACGTAAAAGTAGTCTAACTGATGAAAGTGGAGTAAAAGTGCCAACAGAAAGACGCCGTTCGAGAATTTTAGAGACAGCGGAGAAATTCCAAAATTTGACTAATGCTAACAACGATAAACAGAAAAAGATTGTTATTCCTGGTGTGAGTGTAGGTAATTTTAAGAAAGAATTTGAAAGAAGGGCATCATTGACGGGTGTACCATCTAAGCCATCTAAATTTTCTGATGAGCAATCTGAAATTACTGCAGAAACAACGAAAGATGGAGATAATTCTTCAGAAGCAATTACTGGTGCTACAACAAATACTATCGAAAATTGTGATTCTAAAAGCTCACTAGTTAATTTCTCATTGGAAGAAGCTAGACGGTCAATGGAAAACTCAATCGCTTTACTTAACCAAGCAAAAGATGAATCAACGAATGAGGTTGAACAGTTATGTGCCAAAACAGAAAGTGTTGCTGTATCAGATCCCACGACAAATGCTGATCGCAATAAGAAACTTCGGGCTCGTGAAATAATTGGTAATGCCATTCAACCTGGTGGCAGATTATGCATGGGTTAGCTTCGATTTTAGTTTAATAAATTTCATTGTCAGTTCCCTAAGAAAAACTAATTTGTTTATTTATTTTTTTAAAAGGTGCACGAAAACCACCCGTACCATATGGAATGAATGGTCGATCAGTATCTGGAAGTGTTGTACCTCCTCCATCTAATTACTCTGAAAAAGTAGTAAATCGTCAAGCATCTGTCGGATCGGAGAAGGAAGTACCGACGACAAAAGGTAAATTATACAACAACAACAACAACAACAAAATATTCATCAATTGTTTACTTTATTTTTCTTAATTTTATAGCGGAATCTCCTCATTCACAACAACAAGGAACTGTAAAAACTTCAAAAGCCGAGATTACATTAAAATCAGCAACTCTTCCTCGTCGAAAGACTGCAAAAGCTGAAATTCAACTTGATATTAAGCCAAAAATAGCCGAACAGCCAACAATGCGTTTTTCAACAGAAATGCATCATGAAATACCAGATTTACGTAGTGCTCCAATTCGTGAAGGTCCATCACCATATAGTCCACCAGTTTCAAATTTCCATCAAAGAGCTACAAGTTTGGAACCACAAACAAGAGAACATTTTATACCAATTCAAAAACCATCTGTTTTCACAAGAGCTAATTCGAATACTTTAAGGTAAAAATAATTAAAATATATTTAAAATTTACAATATTTTATTTTTCTAAATATATCAGATCTGGATCATCATCTCGGCAATCGACAATAGAATCTGAAGGTGAAACAACACCATCAACAGTCACTTCATCTCAATTTAGCTCAACATCACAACCAATTAAAAAGAGTCCAAGAGAATTCATTATACCGATTGCTGTAGAAGGCGGAGGTTATCTTACACCTCGTAGTGGTAGCTTAGAACCAAGTGAATCGAATCATACAACAGCAACAAATTCAACATTTAGTCATATTGGAAAGCCAAGACGTTTTGGGTACCATTTGAAATTTTTTAATATAATTTAAAGTTTTTTTTAAAATTTTTTTTTTTTGAAAATCGATTTCTAGTACTTTGTTGTCAGAAATGGATTCTGAAGAGGAATCACCATTCCAAAAATTACGAATAAATAGAGATGGACAAGATGATCCTCGATTTACTCTTCATCGTTTAAGGTTTTTAGATTAATAATTAATTTTCTTTTAAATTTTTTCCTTTATGTAATTAATTGATAATTATGTATTATTAACAGGAGCACACGTCCAGTTAAAAAATTAAGTCAAGATACCAATGATTCTCAGAGTTCTGGTGAGGACGATGATGAAGATGGTTTTGAAATTTTGACTGCAGAGAATCTCTTCTCAACACTTTTGCAACGGGTAAAATATATGAATTTATTTTATGTTTAAATAAATATGTTTTATTTATTTTATTTTTTTTACATTATTAATTTTAAAATTGTTTTCTAGGTACGCGCCTTAACTAATAGACTTAATGTAAACAACGATATTGGCTCAAGCTTTGGTAATTCAAGGCTGCTAGGAAACATGAGACAACCGCATAGTTCATTTTGGAATCATGATCCGTTTGGCAGGTATGATAAATTTATTCTTTAAAATTTTGGTGAATTTCATTTTAAAAAAACTAGAAAAATAAATTATTAAAATTTAGTTTGATATTTTATAATTCTTTTTTTTTTTTTTTTTTTGATTTTTAAAAATTTTTTTGTACCTTCTGATTGCTTCTCTTAACATACGTTTGCGTGTGTGTGTGTATGGTGGACATTTAAAAAAAATTCAATTACTAACAAAAATTCACACATTTTTTCACAAATAAATAAATTAATAAAATTAAAAAAATGAATAACAGATCACAATTCAGCTATTCTTACAAAAGTGAAACAATTGAAAGAAAACAAACATCGTAAGTATCATAAATCATATTTTACATAATTTTTTTCATTGGGCCTGATCATGAATGTCAATAATAATAACGCCCCAATCGATCTACAGAATTAAAACGAAGCGTAAAAGTAATTAAATGAATGATTATTAATAAATTGGCTTTAAATCTTAAATTTTTTAATTCATTAAAAAACATGAACAATGCTCTGTTAAATTTTTAGTTTAAAAAAAAACTAATATGGTAAGTAACCAAATCAATTATTGAAAAAATTTGATCACTGTGGTGGTATCATTTATCTTTATCGAAAAGTTAAATTATCGAATATGGTAGATTTACTTTTGGTTATTATGGAAATTGTCCAAAGTAGATCCTAAACATAAGTAAACACTAGCAATCGTTAAACAATTAACATAAAATTACAGTCCAGCGATATCTATCTGATCGTTAGAAAAACTCGATAAAATCGCCAAGAATTGACTTAAATCATCAATCATGATCATGTCGATTGGCGATATTATAGCCATTCATGATCAGACTCATTTTAATTATCATAAAAAATAAAAAATAAAATTTCACTGAATGCAATAAATTTGATTCAATAATCATTTAATAATGTTTGAAAAATATAAAATAAAAAAGAAAAAAATCATTTATAAAACTATCTAATTTTTATTTTTACTATTTTTTAACTATAATTATAGTCGTTTGAATAATAAAACTGGAAATAATAGTAGCACTACAACAACTGGCGGCCCAGCATCAGCATGGAGACAAAATTTTTCACGTGATTTAAATACTGATATGGATTCAATGTTCACTCGACCAAGTGCAACATTACCTAGAGGTGAATATCACAGATTAAAAAGTAAATTTTTGTAAACAAAGAAAAAAAAAACGTAATAAGAAACAAAACAAAACAAGAGAATATGAGCGAACAAATTTAAAAGAAAAATATATATTATATATTCAAATACATAGTATATTAAAAAACAATTACTTAAATAAAATAGCAAATGTTTGTTGCAAAGTCAATATATTAGTATATTTAAAATAACATCAATATTTTTTAAAATAGAACTTGGCAAGTTATTTTATTATTTTTTTTTCGTTAATTTTAAAGAATTTTCTTGTGAATTAATGTTTTTTTTTTTTTTTTTTTTTAATAATCTAATATTTAATATTTAGTTGTTTTTTTTTTTCACTTGGAAAAAAGTAATTTTTAATAAAATTTGTATTTTATTTTGAAATCTATTTGGATACATCAATCGTTCTAATTTTTTGTTCTAGAGAGTAAAATTTGTTTTTTGAATATTGTTTTTTAAATCTTTTTTTTTTTTTCAATTATTTAAAGTTTTTTTTTATCTATATATAAATGTGTAATTTTTCAAATATTTCTTTAATTCAAATTTTACTTTTTATATTAATTATGTTGAATAACGGATTTTTAGAAGAAAATATTTAGAATATTAGAAAAATTTTTTTTTAATAATTGAGTTGATTTAAAAAAAAACAAATTAATTCTTTTTCTAATTATTATAAATAATATTTGAAAAACAAAAAAAAAACGGAAATTTATTCATCATTTAAAAATATTGGTTTATTTTCACACAAAAAAAGGAATTTAAAAATCAAAAAAAAAGTAAAATTATTCACAATATTTATACTAAGAATGAATCAAATTTTATAATTCATTAATTTTACTTCCTTTTTTTTTTGCAATATGATTTTTTTTTTTTTAGAAAAGAACAAATAAAATATTTATTATAATTCATCAATTAATTAATTATATATTATGAGAATAGAAGAAAATTTCGTATTCAAAGTTTTTTTTTCTTTTAATTTTTTTTTTTTTTAATCATAAATTATTATTTTTTGTTTGTTTAGTTTTTAAGAAGATTTTATTAATATTATTATTGTGAGAAAAATCTAGTGTTAAGCATAGCTTCATTTGAAATTTTTAAAAGAACAAAACAAAAAAAAAAAAACAATGATTTTTAATATTTTAAATTAAATAAAATGAAAATTTCCGAAAAATATAAAAAAAATGAAGTTTATTGATATTTGTTTTATTATTTATTTATTTTTTTTTCTATTTTTTTTTTTAATTTCTTTCTCGAATTTCCTATTATTATTATTGTGTATAATTTCTTTGTATTTAATTTACAACTACTTTTTTTTTTTTTTTTTTTTTGAAATTAATAATTAATATTTTTTTAAATTATGTACAATTGTGTTATTTACCTTCTTTTAGAAATTCACATTAAAAAAAAATAAAATTCTATTAAAAAATTAATTATAAATAATACGCATGTGAATGCTTTGTGATATATATTTATAAAAAAATAAAAAAACGTTAAAAAAATTGTTCTTTAAGAAAAACAACACTAAAATTCTTCTCAAAATTAATATTTAACTTAAACACACAAAACTCACATACATATTTATTCATTGTAGATTGCTTGCTACTATAATTTCCTTATTCTTTTTCTATTGCTATTTTTTTTAAATATTTTTTTTTTTATTATAGCCATAAAAAATAATTAATAATCACATTTAATTAAAATTTTATTTATTATAAGACAAAAAATAAATTATATATATTTTCGTTTTCAATTGAACAAAATTTAACATTAAAAAAAAAGAAGAAAATTAAAAGAAAATACATATTATGTGAAAAAAAAAGGCAAAATTTAATGTGATAAAATAAATCAAAATTTAATATTTTCGTTTTTATTTGATTAATTGAAATTATTGATAATCCAATTTAATTAATTAATTATAATTGTTTATTTTTTATTTTTTAATATTATTTATTATAACTTTGAATACGAAAATTTATATTGAATTGATGTTTCTAATTAGAAAATTTACTTTTTTCTTTAATATTTACAATTAATTTTAATTTGTGTAATTTGTTTATTTTTATTTTTTTAATTTAATTTAATTTAATTTGAATTTTTTTTTTACATTATATACAATAATGTTTAGAATTTTTTTTTTCTTTGCTACAAAATAGTTTAATTTTTAATTTTATAACTACATACTACATTTTTTAAATGTATGATAATATTTTGTTTTATTAATTAATTAATTAATATTAACTACATGTTTTTTTCTCTTTCTTTTGTTTTTTAGTGTTATGAATAAATCTTATAATAATTTTTGTTTTCAAAACATTTTAGAGAAAAAAATCGAAAAAAAATAAATAAAATAATAATTGACAATATTTTTAATCAATTACTGACAATAAAGACTTAAAAAAAATTAATTGGAAAAAAGAAAAATTGAATTAAGCTTCTTAATAACGATTACCTGCTAATTTTTTTCCTTTTTTTTATATTTTTTTTTTGTATGTTAAGAATTTTCCCCAGAATGCAGTTTTCAACGGATCGGAACTTTGACTTGATTCTTTAATTTTTTTTTTTATATTTATATAAAATTCCAATGTTTTCTATTTTTGACATGTTATAAAAAAATTCAAATGTTACTTAAAAATTCATATAAATTTTCATTGAAGAAAATTTTGGCGTATCTATGCAAGATATTCAAAAGGACCTTTTTTTAGATAGATGAATAATTTTAAAAGTCTTATTTACGTTTAATTAGTAAAAATTAAAAACAAAAACATGTATTTTGGAAAAATTTTAATATCAAATTTTATTATTTTTATTTTTTTGTTTATTTATTAAGTTTATACATGACGAAATTCTACATTAATTAGCTGATTTTTTTTTTCTATTGAAATTGAATTAAAATAATTACGCATGTGTGTTTTTGTAATTAATTATAAAAATTCTAATAAAATTTTCTAAATTAATAAAATTGAAAAGAAAAAAACAAAAAATGAAAATAGTGTGTGCAAAAAATATATATATACATTTATTAAAAGCTATAGTTGTGATGTTTGTCTTCGTTTTTAAATGTTACTTATATAGACATAAATTTATATTATGTACTAATAAATTAAGAAAAAAAAAATAGTTGTATAATCATTTAATTGATAGTAATTAATTAAAACAAAGAAATTCACATCTACAAAAAAAAAAAAAAATTATGGAAAATTCATTTCTATTACACGTCTCTGAAAGATTGAAGATAAACGGAATGATGGGTAAGTAAAATTAAACATTTTTTTTTCTCTTCTTATATATAGATACACAAATATTTAAATTTTAAATTACATACAAATATACATAAATTTATAATATTACTTTGCTTAAAATATGGTACTGTCTAAATACACTAGAGATAATTAGACAAAATTAAATTTTAGTTGATTATTCCATAAACAGAGAATTCAATTAAAAAACTAAACATTCCATTACAAAAAAAAAAAACAAATCTCTTCCATTGGAGTTTAACTGAATAAGGCAAACTATAAGTTTATGGTAAGTTTACACGACATAAAACTTTGGTTTCCAGATACTAAAAAAAAAAAAAATGGTATTGGAAGTCCATGGAGACCTTTGGTCCCCCACATATTTCTACATACATCTCTTGAGAGTGTTTACACAATATCTTCCTAGTCGTGTAAACTTTTCAGAATTACACAATTTACATACATTTTATAATTTTAAACAACATAGTGTAAAAATAAAAGCTATAAGTGAATGTTAAAAACAATGGAAGGATTTAATGTGAAGGTAAGTCGTCTTATTCATATATGTATAATTGAAATGGCTTCAAATTCCATTTAAGAATGCTGTACAAAGTTGAATCTATTTTTAATTTAATTTTGTTTTTGAATTATTTTTACACTTATTTCAACAACAAAAAAAAAAAAAAACAAATAATTACTATCAAGATTTTAGAGATGGAAAATTTTTAAAAATAAAGATTTCAAGTTCTTTTTTTATTTTCTTATTAATTATACATTATTTGTTCATATTACCTGCATTGTCGTTTATCTTTTAAAATTTACTTATTCTTTTTTTCTCAATAGAATACTTTAAGTTGAATAAGAATATTCCTTTTTATATGTATTGTTTTTTAGGTGGTATATAATTCATTTAGAATTTCCAATTTCCATCTCGAAAATCAATGAAAATTCAATATGGGATCTCATTTTTTTTTTTTTTTGTATAATACTCGTGTAGAACAAATGAAAGTAATTTCAATTAAATTGTAAAAGACAGGTAATTTGTACAAATAAATAAATAAATAAATAAAAATGTATTTTTTCTTTATGAAAAGTTTTTTCAAAATTCTATAAAAAATAAAATACATTCACAATTATTTATTGATTATTATTTACAGGAAAAAGTAAATCAAAAAATAATCGTAAAACAATACCAAATAAAGAAAATAATATCACAGATATAGTTAAAGAAGATGATGAAACATTAGATTTAGCTGATTTAGATTTATCACGTTTACGTTTAACAAAAAAAGATTTAGAAACTTTATCAACAATAACACCTGGTTTACCAAAATGTTTTCAAGAGCAGCTATTAGCTAAATTACCACCAACACAAGCTCGTAAATTATCACGTACATTATCTATGCAAAATAATTCATTAACAGCACCATATGTCAATTTATATAAAAGAAGTCTAAGTGGTGGACGTGAACTTAATAATGAAAATAGAAATGAAAAAAGAAATGATACAACAACAGATTCATATTGGGATAATTCTAAACAATCACATCAAGATGATATTGTACAACAGCAGCAACAACAACAACATCAAAAACAAAAATCATCATCAAATTCACGTGAAAATTCTTTAGATGATCGTAACAACCAATCGTACAGACGTAGTACAAGTCGTAGTAGATGTGATGAAACTGATTCAAAATCGGGAAGTTATCGAAGTTCAAGTGAATGCAATAAATCATTTTGTATTCCATATTCAACAGATATTAGCGATAAATACAAATACTATTCACCATATTTAGGAAAAAATAATAATAGTAGCAATGAGACTGTTCGTCAAACATCACCATACAAAAGATATGATAGTAGTAGTATTTCACCGATAACTCCACCATGTTTAAGTCCAACAAAAGAAGTTTGTGGTAGACCACCAAGTGGTTGTTTATCTCCACCACCAATTAATTCAGATAATTTAAATCGACGTCGATCATCAAAAAGACGTTTTTCAAGATTTTTACGACAAGATATTTTTGATATGCCAGATACAGGAGCAATAGCAGATAATGCATATTTACGAGAAAAAAATTTACGAGAAAGAGAAACTCAAAGTGTTCTGCGTGAAATTCGTGAAAAAAGTCGTGAACGTGAACGAAATGAGGAGAGAAAACGTTGCAAAAGTGTAGAGAAAACATTAATGTATGAAAAACCGTTAGATTATAATAATTCATCTTATATTAAAAGTAGTTCTCAGATTGATAAAAAACTTCCTTTAGATTCTGATAGAAAAATTAATACACGTCATGTTCGTAACAAAAGTTTAGAACGTTTTTGTGATTTATCAGAAGCAGATAATGATCATGCTGAAAAAGCAAGACGACGTAGAAGTTTCTCTAGACCAAGAGAATTAGATGACAATAATTTAGATCATATAAATAAATGTGCCATTGCAAATCAAATTTTAGAAGAACTTCAGTTATTAGCTGCAGCAAAAAATAAACAATTAAAAGATAAATCAGAAATTGATTCATCTAACAATTATCAAACTCAAAAGCCAGAAGAAAAAGTTAAAATCAAAAAGAGTCACTCAAAAGAGAAATCAAGTAAAAAAAGTGCTGAACGACAATCTGAAGAAGGAAATCTGAAACCATCAAAAAATACGAAAAAAGAAAAGAAAATTGAAGGAACAATTGATAAAAATAATGAAGAATTGAAATTTGATATAGTTCCTTCAAGATCAAGCACAAAATCGAGTGAAAAATTAGAAAAAATTAAGGATAGTAAAAAAGGATCAAAATTATTAAGACCTAAATCATATCCAAGTAAAGAGCCAGCAAGTTCAATGTTACCATCGAATAATATAATAGAAACACACGAAGAGAAGAATTCTGATGCCATAAATTCGAATGAGAAAATCACAAAAGAAAGTAGTATTGTACGTCCAAAAAGTTATCCGAATTCAAAAATTACTCCTCCAAAAGAAATAAAAAAATTTACTCGTAGTGGTCCTGCAATTTCAGCAGTTATGGATAAATTAATGGAAAAATCTGAAAAAACATTGAGTAAATCATTATCAAGTAAGAATAGTCAATCACCACAAAAAGAAGTTCGTTTTAAAAGTAAAAAGAGTTCTGAAACAGAAAAGAAACAAAAATCTGAACAAGAATTGAAAACGAATAAATCATTTGAAACGTTCGTTGATCAAGAAATTTCAAAACAACAAGTAGAAACTCCATCAAATAAAAATCAAGAAAAAGAAAAAGAGAAATCACCAGAAAAGAAATCTAGTAAAGGATTGTTATATGCTTTGGGTCAGAAATTTGAGAAATTACGTGAAAATGCTAAAAATAAAGAAAAGAAATCATCAAGTTCTAAGAATATTGGAAGCAATTTAAAAGATCAGGAAAAAGTTGATGATCAGGCAACAGTTTTAGTTCAAAAAGCATCTCCAAACAGTAAGAAAAAGACGAAAATAAATACTGAAAATGCACAAAATATTTCACCAGAAAAATCTGAAGAGAAATCATCTAATAAAGTTGATAAAAAATCTAGAATTGATGCAATGATAAAATCATTAAGAGATAGATCTTTAACTCGAGCTCCAGTTATAACAGAATCTGGTTTAATAAAAAGAGCCATAAGTGTTGAAAATTTACCAGGTACAATGAATAAAAGTGGAGTTAATAAAGTACTCGGACTATTTAAGAAATTTGAAAAAGATGGTACTGAAAGAAAAGTTATGAACACTCGTTCAACAAGTAATATCGAAAGACAAGGTAAAGATTGTATTTCAAATTACAAAGAACGACCAAAATCTGGTGGTTTTGTTAGTCGTTTACGACATAATTCCTCATTATTATTGCAAAAGAAAGAAACATCACAAAATCAGGATACATTGAAAAATGAAAATCAGAACAATAAGAAAAAGAATGATGAATCTCATTTACAACCTCAGGAAGTTGTTTGTGCTGATTGTGTTCAAAAACAAGAACAAGAAACAATTAAGCATTGTTTAGCAACAACAGCAGTATCAGTTCCAGTGGACTTTTTACCACCACCACCAAAATATAATAATAATAAAACAGATTCAAAAAATTGTGCCAAAGAGAAAAGAAAAGGTTTGATGTTAGATTTTTCCAAACTTGACAATACTACTACCCAAATTAGACGAAATGATGATAAAAATTTAGTAGAAAATTATAATTATTGCGGAAATTACAATAACAATAATCCATATTCGGTTGGAACACATGAAATAAATCGTAATCATTTATTAGCACCATCATCTGATAATATTGCATACTATTCATCAGATTCAAGAAGTCCTTATGATGATTGCGCTTCCTCAAGTACATTCCTATCACCAAGTGAAGAGCCTGAATTAAGTTTTGATAATTGGTCAGTATGTTCTGAAGATAATTTTATGATTCCTCCACCATCTCCGAGTATATCACGTGTATCTCGAGGATCTCAACTTTCATCACCAATTAATTATGATACAAATCATCCAGAAAGTGTTATTGATCGTATTAAAAGAAGAAGCTTTTATTGCCGATTCAATGAGAAAAAACCAAAAAGACAAAGTAATATTGTTGGTCCAGGTGCCAGAGATTATTATAGAGAATCAGCAGCAAGATTACGTTCTCGTCCAACAGAACAAATAAATTCTCCAGATAACGATGATTTACAAACAACAAATGATTATTTAAAATCTTTTAAACCTGTTACAACAACATATTCAGATTTAAGACCACCTCCAGCACATACAAAATCATCAACAATAACTTCTGATTATTTAAAACCACGAAAAAGTCTTAATGATATATTTCCTACATCAACATTAATTACAAAACGTTATACAGATAATGATTATTTACGACCTCGTACACAAACTAAAGATAATGGTTCTTATAATTATAATAGTTACAATCCAAAAAGACGTTGTTCATTTACATCGAATGGTGTAGCACCAATAACAAGTAGTGCAATTGATGGTTATGCAACATTAGGAAGACGTACTCTTCGACCATATGAACATCGAAGTATTTCATTATTGGATTCATCACCTCAACCATCAAGTATTTCTTCAACAATTTCATCATTGAAACGTGAACAACGACAACCCACCGATTTAAGGAATCTATCAAAGTAAATTTAAACTGTTTTTTTAAATTTTAAATTCAATTTTTAAAATTTTCTCGTATATTTTTTCAGATCCAGTTCACATTATCGAAATTCTTCGGTATCACGTAGTCCAACAAATATATGATGTGAAACAACACAAAATACATGTGTATTTTGCTTATATTACGAACTTATTAACGAACTAAATATTAAAAATATCACTTTAAAAAAATTAAATAATAAAAATAAAACAAAAAATGTTAATAAAAAGTGATATTTTTAGAAGGACAAAAAAATTAATTATGAATTTAAAAAAAAAAAATTAATCAAAAAATAGAAAAAATACAATTCGTAATTATTTTTTATTTTTATTTTTATTACTTCTTTTTTTTTTTTTTGTAAATCATTTTTGATTACAATTCATGTTGAAATTTAGAAATTTGAAATTTTTAAAAAATCAATAATAAAATGTGGTCTTTTTTAAAAATATTTTTTAATAATAACGGTAATTTTTCCTTTAAAGAAAAAATGAAGTCGATAATGATAGTATCCATCATAATTATTTAGGCAGTATGAATTTGTAATCAATTAAATTTCATAAGTTTTTAGAGCCTTATTACGTAATGATTAATTAAGTAAATACCGTTTAGTATTATTAGTTTCATATACATACATAATATTTTTTCTTATGAAATTTTAATTGTAAAATTAATTTTTAAAATTTAAAAAAAAAGCATGTAGTTTAAATTCGAACTTTTAACGTTGATTACAACTTTTTTGTTTTAAAACTGTATCGTATCTTGTAATAAGGCTCTAAAATATAAATGAGTTTATTTTTCTTTTCATTGAGAAAAAATTGTGGAGTTTACGTACTTACATATTTTTTAAATTTCTGTTTTAAAAATAATTATATATAAAAAATTTAATAAATAATCAAAAAATAGAGGCCTAAATTTAAAAAAAAAACAAGCAACACAAATTAATATTCTATGGCATAAACAGGAACTATTGACTGGCCTAGAGTAACAGAATAGTTAACGATTCGTTTCAAATAGAAAAAAAAAAACAAC
Source organism: Bombylius discolor (assembly GCA_939192795.1). Taxonomy (NCBI): domain Eukaryota; kingdom Metazoa; phylum Arthropoda; class Insecta; order Diptera; family Bombyliidae; genus Bombylius; species Bombylius discolor. Next base: position 9,651,832 of record OW584241.1, on the reverse strand, counting down.
AACGGAATAGATAATAAGTTCTTGTATTAATTATTATTATTTTTTTTTTCATATGAGAACTTTAATTTTTACGTTTTAAATAAATATTTAAGATGAATTCATATTTCAACATGAAATGAATTTTGTTAGAAATAAACATAAATTTTACAATTCATTATTTTATTGAAATTTGAATTAAACATTCATTCTCGTATATTAAATGAATTTAAAAGAAGAAAAAAACAAGTATACACACAATAAACAATGTACTTAAATGTATTTAAAATTTAGAAGAAAAAAAAAAATTAATAGTGTAACGTAACGTGTTATATTAGAAAAAAAAAAAAGTAAATAAATAAATAATACAACAAGCAATTCTTCCTTTTAGTGTACTTTAAAAAGGAATAAAAGAAAAATAGAAATTTTATTTGAAGAAATTTTGTATTCTTAGGATGTTTTTAAATAAATTGAAAAAAAAAAAAAAAATAAATAAATAAACATAAAAGGGAAAAATCTGAACGAATAAAATACGGTAAAAGTAGTATGATTGATTTTTTTTAAAGAATAATTTTGAAAATAATATGAAGGAAGAAAAAACGAAAAAAAAAAAATTAAAGTGAATGAGTTGTTAAAAAAAAATTCAAAAAAATAAAAAAAAAATGGAAAAAGAATCATATATTGTGCAATTTAACTTTTAATTAGATAGTTAGTAAAAATACGTTTGTGAAATGTTTTCTTTTTTTAATATGAAAAAAAAATATATATAAAAATGAAATATTATAGAAAATTAAATTAAATTTTAATTTGTTATATTAGTTAATTAATTTTTGTGAAAAAATTCAAAGGAAATCAACTGAATGTATTCTCATAACCATTCATAAACTATATACATATCTCATCTGAATTTGTAGCATTAGATTCATTCGTTCGAGCATCTAAAGGAACTTGATAACAAAGCAGAGGAAAAGAGCAATTACAATAATACAGCATTATTATTTATTTTTTAAGGCTTTTATTTCAACAACGCTTTTTCACTTTTTTTTTTTTATAATTAAATTTTATTTTTCTAAAATTTAAAATAAATATTGGTAGCATGAAAAAAAAAAATGAAGAAACAAAGGACAGTAGTTAATTTGCTGCAAATCACTTCTAAATTTTAAGAAAATTTATTGAGTATTCATTTCTCTATCACATGTTTTAAAGGCCATTCCGATACCCATGCCAGTGCTTAGATAAATTGGCCAACTTTTTCTTTTGAAGATAATTAATGATAAAACAGCTCCTGTTATAAGTCCAGATGCTATAAATAAATAAAATTAAAGCGAAATTGTCTTAATTATTTTCTTTTAGCTACGATACACGAAATAATGTCTTTTGAAATGGAAATAACGTTTCAACTTGACAAGCATAGCCAAAAAAAAAAAAATGTTTTCTTAACTAACTGCTCCAGTGAAAGTTCCTTTGGAGAATAAAAACGACAAATTTTCATTCAAAATCCAATTTTCCATTGTAATATAAAAACAAAAGACGTTTTAATTTATTAAAAAGCATATTTTTCAATTAATATGTAATTTTAATTGATTTCTAAATAATATTTTACAAAATGACATAATTTAAACAAAATTTTTTACTACAAAATTAACATCAAATGCGAGAAAAAAAAGAAATCAAAATAAACTGTTTTTAGCTTAAATCATACATTACGAAATTTTCTATTTTTGAAAAATTATAACAAAACAGAAAAAACAAAAGGAATATATTTTTTAAGTATTTTAAAATATAAAATAAATTTTATTAAATAGATGAATTCAAATCATTTTCGCATGTTTTATATGATGCGCCAATACCAAAACCGATTCCAGTTAAAATTGGCCAACTTCTTCTCTTAAAAAGAAATAGAGAAAATACTGTCCCAAGAATAAGTCCACTTGCTGAAAATGAAAATGAAGAAGTATAATTTTCTTTTTCAAGATTTGTCTCAAATGGACAAATAAATATAAATATAGATGTATACATGTAAATATACATATATATTTATTGAATCTAATAATGGTATTAGTTATTTCCATTCCATTAAGATTATTCCAAAAGCTAATTGATTTGTATAAGGGATATTGCTTTTGTAACAATTTATTAAGCAAAAGGAATAAAAAGCTAAATTAAAATAAAGCATAAGTTAAGGAAGAATTATTCTAACAGTTCATTATAGCAATTGATTATATAATTCTCTTAAAGTGAAAGAAATTAACTTACTTCCTTTAACTATAAGGTCAGTTACGCATCTATCCATTCGTTTTCCAAATTCTTCTTCTGAGAATGGTTGTAATTTCGTTTTTGCCGACATTTCGAATATTTTATTAATTTAATTAATTTTATTTTGAAATTATTAACCTAAAATGAAAAGTATGAAATGGTTTTTTTTTTTTGAAGAAATAAAGAATTGGAAATGATGTTTTTCTCACTCACTTTTAAAACTTTCTCTTAATACTATTTTTAAATTTGTATTTTATTTTGTTTTTTTTTTTTTTTGGGAGATGAATTTTCTCAAGATGTTTTACAATACTATTACAATACAATATTGAAAATTATTGAACTCCGGAATCCTGAATTATAAAATTCTTCAAGATGTCAGTTGTCAAATACAATACACCAACCCAAACCACCCATCCATTTACTTTCGCATAGATTAGTATGTAGCGTCTAGATTCGTTTTATCACATCGTTTCACAATTTCCGCTTTTTTCCATATCATTTCATCTGTTGAAGGAAACGCTGTCGTTATCGTCAAATACATCATAAATACACAATATTTTCATGAGTAAATTTAATTATCTATGGTGACTGTGGTTTTTCTTGAATCTAGGCAACCATAATTGTTGAATCGATATTTCTCATCATCAAATAAAAATTCGCATCCATGACAACTTCGAAAATCGAAATTAAGTAGTGATTAAATTGAAGTTTAGTCTAGAAGTTTACTTTTCTTGTAGCAATAAGCAAGCAATAAGCATATCAGTTGCTTTTGTTTAGAAATCGTGTTTTTTTGTTGGTGATTAATTGAAATAATTTTAAAGAAATAATTAAAATAACAAAATGAAGATTGAAGAAGTTAAAAGTACTGTAAGGACACAAAGAATAGCTGCTCATAGTCATGTAAAAGGTCTTGGGTTAGATGAAAATGGTTTTCCACAACAAATCGGCGCGGGTTTAGTTGGTCAAATATCTGCCCGAGAGGTTAGGTTTTTCTAAAATTTTTAATAAAACAAATGCATTTTACAAGAATGTTAATTTTTTTAGGCTGCTGGTGTTGTTGTTGATTTAATTAGATCGAAAAAAATGGCTGGAAGAGCATTACTTTTAGCAGGACCTCCAGGTACTGGAAAAACAGCAATTGCACTTGCAATTGCACAAGAATTAGGAAATAAGGTACCATTTTGCCCGATGGTTGGATCAGAAGTTTTCAGTAGTGAAATCAAAAAGACAGAAGTTCTTATGGAGAATTTTCGACGATCTATAGGGTTAAGAATTCGTGAAACAAAAGAAGTTTATGAAGGTGAAGTAACCGAATTGACACCAGTTGAAACAGAAAGTCCAATGGCAGGATATGGGAAGGTTATTAGTAATGTTGTCATAGGATTGAAAACTGCGAAAGGAACAAAACAACTTAAATTGGATCCCAGTATTTATGAATCACTTCAAAAAGAGAAAGTCGATGTCGGAGATGTAATTTACATTGAAGCGAATAGTGGAGCTGTTAAACGTCAGGGTCGAAGTGATACATTTGCAACAGAATTTGATTTAGAAACAGAAGAATACGTTCCAATTCCGAAAGGTGAAGTACACAAGAAAAAAGACATTATTCAAGATATAACATTGCATGATTTGGATGCAGCAAACGCTAGACCACAAGGAGGACAAGATGTGCTTTCGATGATGGGACAATTGATGAAGCCTAAGAAAACCGAAATTACAGGTAACTATTTGTGCAATGGATAACTTTTTTAATCTAATTATTACTTTTCATTGCAGATAAATTACGAATGGAAATAAATAAAGTTGTTAACAAGTACATCGACCAAGGTGTAGCTGAATTAGTGCCAGGTGTTCTTTTCATTGATGAGGTTCATATGCTAGATTTGGAAACATTCACATACCTTCATAAGTCTCTTGAATCTCCTATAGCACCAATTGTTATTTTTGCAACTAATAGAGGTCGTTGTGTTATAAGGTATGTTCTATGTTTTAACTTGAAATTTAAACTGTTCTCTAAAAACAAATCCTTGTTTTTTGTACTTGCAAACAGAGGAACAGATGATGTAGTTTCACCACATGGTATACCTCTTGATCTTCTTGATCGTTTGCTTATAATTATGACGTCTCCATACAGTGTTCATGAAATTGAACAAATAATTAAATTAAGAGCAAGCACTGAAGGTTTACAAATTGATGATGCTGCTTTGAAAAAATTGAGTGAAATTGGAAAAGAGTCAACACTTCGGTATGCTGTTCAACTTTTAACACCAGCTTATCAAATGTGTAAAGCAAGTGGACGTTCACAAATAACAAAAGAAGATATTGATGATATACAAACTTTATTCTTAGATGCTAAACGTTCATCAAAATTCCTTTCCGAGAAAAATGCTAAATTTATGATATAAGTTCTGTTGGATTTCAAATAAATCAATCAAATTTGTAAAGAAATATATCTTTGCTGTTTGCTATTTTAGGAAGAAAAAAAATTATAGGTTGCACATTTTATTTCACATTTTTTTCAACAAAAATCTTTTTTTTTTTTATTATTGAATATTGAACAAGACTACGTTCGATATTTGATTGAAAATTGCAATTTTGTATCTATAAGCATGATGTTGCCTTTTTTAAAATCAACCATTGCTTTGACTTCATATTCTCCAGCAGGTACAACTGATGGAAAAATCGAAAAATCCATAGGATAATTTATTAGTGAAAAATTTCCCTGGAAAAATATATATGTATGAGTATTAATTTTATTCACAAGATCATTCAGAAATTATTTTTTACATGAATAGGGCACTTCGGGATGGTGGCGTATTGTCTTAACATTGGCAGTAGTCTTGTTAAAATTGGTGAATATCCTTCAGCGTTTATTATTGCACAAATGTCTTCGTTCACATTAACTACTGGTCTTTTGTATTCATTTCCAGTTTTCTTTGTAATAGTAAATTTCAACTAACAAATATTATTTTAATTAATTAATTAAATAAATTAAAAAAAACGATTTTTTGTTCAATTACCCAAATATCTTTAATTGGTTCTAAAAAACCTACAGAGAAATCCACTACAGATATCCTTCTGTGAATTTTCCTTGTAGAACATTCTATATTTGAACAGAATTTCTTATTTGCTTTACAAGAAAATTTTGTTATGTTGAACGGAACTGACGTCTGCAATAAATTTAAAAAATAAAAAAAGAAAACCAAATATTACACTGGAAATTCAATATGTTTATTAGATTTTTGTTTTCTTACACAAACTGCGAAAAATAATAAAATAATGTAAATTCGTAAGAAAATATTTTTCATTTTTTTTTTAAATTGAATTTAATATCGTGAAAGTAATTGTTGATTGTGTTGCAGAATTGCAAAAGTAATAAGTAATTTTCATTTTTAGTTTTTTTCTTTTTTAAATTTTATTGTTGAAATTAAAAAAAAAATTGAGCTTAATGACTGTGAAAAATATGATTTAAAGATAAATATCAGCAAACGAGTCATTTTAAGTATGAGATTAAAATTAGTTACAAAAAAAGGCTTGTAAATGAGGTGTGCTGGAAAAGTGTGAATTTTTTTTTTGAAGTGAGTTTTTTTTTTTTTTTTTTTTTTTAAATAATTTTTGTTAGAAATTTTGATGTATTAATCCTCTGTTTTTTGAGTATTATTTCTAAAAATACAACAACCTCGATAAATAATTTTATTGAAACTCAAATAAAATTTTCACATACTCGACATTCATACTTCCGCATTTCAAAATTCCCAGCCCAGTGCTAAAAAAAAAACTGATAACTGATTCGTGTTACTTAATTTGAAAAAGAAGAAAAAATGTTATTGTATATTTTGTACAAATGATATCTGTGATTTCAATTTTCGTAATCTTTAATTGAAAAATATAATTTTGCATCTAAAAGTGTAATATTATCCTTTTTGAAATCAATAAGAGTTCTAATTTCATAATCTCCTCTAGGTATCACGGATGGTAAGAATGAAAAATCTAAACGATAGTTAACTATCGAATAGTTTCCCTATGAAGAAAAAAAAAAGTAAATTAATTTTTTTTTCAAAAAAACAAAATTTATATGTATAAAAATTTACAGTAAATGGACATTTATCTGGTACACGTCCATATTTTTTAACATTTGGTAATAATCGCGATAAAGTTTGAGAATAACCAGTTGAACCTAGAATTGCACAAGGATCTTCACGTACATTTACAATTGATTTTCTATATGCATTACCAATTTTCATTGTAACAGAAAACTTCATCTAAAAATAAAAAAAAAAATAAAAAATATTTTAAAAAAATTATAAATTGCACATGGGATTTATAAGTATTATGATTTAATTTAATTTAAAGCTTCAATTTAAATTTAAATACACTATGAGCTCGTTTTGCGTCGCTTTTCCATTTAACAAAATTCGGAGGATTAATTTTTTATTCCTTATAATATCTTGAATGAATTGTTTTCTTTAATTGTGTTAATTTTTTTCTTCAATAAAATACGTATATGTATATCTAAAACTCGTTCAATTTAGAGATTTTGTTCACCAAATTTCCAAGCATGAACATATAATTTTCTTTTTCATATAATTTAATGGGAAAATATATTTCACTTTGCGTTGTTTTGTTTTGAGTTGCATTTTTTAGGAAAGTAACCTCCACACAAAGTGAGTTCTTTGTTTTTATCTTTCCTGACCATAATATGATTGTTTGTTAATTTCATAATTAAAATAAATTTTCGAAAATTCACATAGAAGCTTTATCAATTACATCGACAAATTAAAATACTTAAAATTATTTTTACCCAAATATTTTCGATTGGTTTTTCAAAATTTATAAGTACATTAATTAATTTAAGTCTTTTTCGTATTTGAAATAAATTACATGAAATATCTGAGCAAAATTTTCTATTTGATGTACAGAAAATATCTGTGATATTTAATAAATGTGAATTCTTAAAAAAAAAAGAAAAAAAAAATTATTAATAAAATGAAAATTATTAATAAAATTAAATTCTTACACAAAAATCATCACAAACTAATACAATAAAAAAAGCAAAAATATGATAATTTTTCATCCTTATTCCTTTAAAATAATTTTCATTGTGTACTTTTCTAATAGTAAATAAAATTTTGAATGTGTATTTTATTTTTTATTTTGTTGTTTTCAATTCAAATAAAATTAATGACGCATAAAATGAGATTAAAAAAGTAATTTGCTGATAAATAATAAATAACATTGTTAAATTAATATTATTATTTTTTGGGAAAAATAATATCTTTGGCGCGTAGTAAATACCCTTTTTTTATACTAGAATGGAAAATCTAAAGGATTAGTTTTTTTTATTTATTTTTTCCAGTATCCAGGACTCAGGAGAACAAGTTTAATTAAGATATTTTTAAATTTGTTTTGATAATTCAATCAATGGACGTTTAATCCTTTTGGAGCCATCAGGGTAAAAAATTCATATAAAATGAAATTCTGAGATACAAAATAAAACCACAGAGCAGATACATAGAATATAGTTATAGAATACATTGTCATTGATAAAACATTGTTAATTTTATTTTGTTTTCTTTATAGTTATAATTTTTTTTTTTTTTTATATTTTAAAAGAATTTAAAAAAAATTACGGTGAAAAAGTGAATGTTTATTTATGAGAATTGAAAAGAAATTTATGCAATATTAAGTGCAAAAGGATATTCAACAATTTTAACATGACTGTATTGTTATAAGATTAGCACAAAATGCGAATGTATCAAAAAAGAATCCTTAATTCCTCATACATATATAATTTTGTATTTAATATACCTATGTACAATAAAATTTTTAAAAAATTGTTACTTTTTAATCAGGATTACAATCAATTAAATATTGATAATCGTATATAGTCCTTAATCTCCCATTTTAAATTTTAGATTTCCCTTGAATAGTAAATGAATAAAATAAATTGTTTAGTTTAAAATTTGTTCTTATAGTGAATTTTTTTTTTTTTTTTTTTGAAGTAACTGAACTAAAACATTTTTTGTCACTGAAAATTATTTTTGTTTATGATGAAAACTTAATGAGGTAAAAAATTATGTGCGTAATGTGCTGAAATATAACTATGTACATATGTATGTAGTATGTACATATGCGGATATGTTATGATTGCGATTACGATTTGGAAATAAAAATGTTTTTACTATTAAACATTGTTAGTTCCTGAATTAAAAAAAAAAAGAAATTGACACTTAGAAATCGAAGGTGAAATTTTTTTTAAGCAGACCGTAAAGTGTTGTAAATTAATTATGAACAATCGTTAGTGTTTTACTTTTTCAAGTTTTTATTTATTTCTAAATGCAGAATTAATATTAAACTTAAATTCAAACAAATTTTTTTTTTTTTATAAAACTAAGAACCTTCTATGATTTCCAAGATGTAACGAAATTGAAGTCAAAATTACAATTATGTATATTATTAGTAAGGGCATTGACTCCAGCAAATGCGTCAAAAAATTAAAAATTTACAATTTAATAAAATTTGAATATGATTTTTAAAAAAAAGTTTATAATTTGAATCATTTTTTTTTTAAATCGAAACAACAAAATTAAAAAGCTTATATAGAAAAACGTAACTTAATTTCTAAAACCATAATATTTTTTTTTTTTTTTAAATCAATAAGAGTTCTAATTTCATAATCACCTTTAGGTATAACTGATGGAAAAAATGATAAGTCTAAAGGAAAACCTTTTAATGAATAATTTCTCTTTAAAAAAAAATTTTCTAATAGAGAATTGTTTTTTTTAAATAAAACTGCATAGAAACTTACTATAATTGGACATTTTTCTGGTATGTTAACATGTTTTTTAACAGTTGGTAATAAACGTGTTAAAATTAGTGAATAATCATCTGAATTCATAACTGCACAAATATCTTCACTTACATTTAGAATTGGCTTTCGATAAGTATTACCAATTTTCATAGAAACCATCAATTTTAACTAAAAACAAGATGAAAAAAAAAAAAAATTAATTATTTGAAAAAATATTTTTTAAATAAATTTTACCCAAATATTTTCAATTTGTTCATTAAAATTAACATGTAAATTAATTAATTTAAGTCGTTTACGTATTTCAAATCAATTACATGCTATTGAACAAAATTTCATATTCGATGTACAAAAAATATTCGTTAGATTCAGGAGACTTGAGTTCTGTTTAAAATTTAAAAAATTTTATTTTAATAAAATAAAATAAATGTTAATATACGATATGCAAAAATTCTTACACAAATACCAGCACAAAGTGACATAATTACGAATATTAAAACATAAGTTTTCATTTTATTAAAAAATTTACTATTTTTGAGGAAGTGTAATTTCGTACTATGGTAATATGGAAGTAATGTAATTATTAAATATTTTCGCATTTTTTTTTATGAATTTTTTTTTAGAATGAGGCTTGTAAAATTTTTTTACTCTTCAAATTAAACATTATGAGTTTATAATAAATATGATAAAAAAAAATGATTTAGTGATAAAATTTAAATAGCACGTTTATTTTAGAGATTTTTTGTTTTAGAATAAAACTCAAAGTCTCTAGGAACAAAAAAAAAAAAGATAGAATATTGCCTAATTGAATTTATATATTTGTTTTCATGAAAAAAAAAATTACTTCAGGTATTTAAATTAAACTGTTCAAAGGCATAATTCAAAAAGGTATATATATTTTTTTAATGGATTTGGACTGGAGAAACTTATAAGTGCACATTATTAAATGCCAGATTTACCTACTCATATACATACATATATTAAATTCACATAAAAGTAAGAAAGTGTTTATGTATGTAAGTAATTCGCTTACAATTTTATTTTACTCTCTCTATGAACATCTATTTTGTTAATTTTGTTGCTATTCGAAAATGTTGAATGATTGAAAGAACGTAAATTTTCTACATTTGAAATCATCTCAAGTCTCAACTGATAAGAATTGACCTTTATTAAGTTGAAATTTAATTACACTTCATAGACTACATGATCTGGTACTTATATACGATTAGTTGATTTTAAATTGTCATTTAAGCTAGTTGTTTAATTGTTTTAAAATTTAATTCATAAAAAAAAAAAAAACGTAAATTTATTGTGAATAATCTTTATTATATTTTTTTCTTGTGTTTATAAATATGCATAGATTAACAGTAACAAAAAATTTATCCCATATAATAAGGATAAATAATAAAAAACATATAATTCGTAATGGTGATATACGTTTATTGGCATCAATTAATGAAATTTTTCCAAATAAAACCGATTTTCCGACACGACATATTGGTCCAAGAAAAACCGATGTTGTTGCAATGCTTGATCTACTTGGATATAAGGTATAAGATATAAAATTAAATTGAACATATAAAATGAATTTAAAGTACCTAGTATATTATGTATATATTAAAAATTTCCTTCTATTTTTTTTTTATTTAGTCCTTAGATGAATTAGCTGATAGGGCTGTTCCTTCTCAAATTCAATTGAAAAGAGATTTAAAGCTAGATGAACCCTTGAGTAAGTAGAAATAAAAAAATAAAAAAATTTCAAGGTATTTTTTTTTCCCATGAAATATTTTTCATATAAAATTTTTCCGTTATGTACATATATTTTTTCAAAATTTCCATGTTTTTGTTTTTGATTTAATAAATTGTAGCAAAACACATACATAAATTCTTTCAAGTTTAAATGAATAAATAGGAAATTGAATTGTATTCTATAATGGTAAATAAAATTGTATTTGTGCGTCACATATAATTATGAAAGCAAATAAATATGTTATCGTGTCATGTAGTGAAAATATGAAAATGTTTTTAAGATAAGAAAAGGTCATTCATTAACGTTTACTATATACGTAGTGCTATCAATACGTTATCATTTATTATAATACCCCCAGCAAATTTTGCTCTCGGTTGTCCGTGATCTTTGATGATAACCTATTGTCTTTTTTTTTTGTCGTCTGTTTTTGACCACCAGCAAATTTAAAATTATTTAAATTATTTATTGTTTTTCTTATTTTTATTTGCTTTATTATTGATTAATTAATTATTTATTTATATTTTTTTTCCTTCTTCTTCCTTATCTTTATTATTCTTTTAGACGAACATGAGCTCATTGATAGAATTAGAGGTATCGCACATAAAAATGAAATTTGGAGATCATACATTGGCATGGGTTATCATAATTGTTATGTACCACATACGATTCTTAGGAATGTCTTCGAAAATCCAGGATGGTAAATAATTTGTTAAAAAAAAATTGTTTTTAGGGATAACAGTACATTTCATGTTTGAAATGATTACAGGACTACACAATATACACCATACCAACCAGAAATAGCTCAAGGACGTTTAGAATCACTTTTAAATTATCAAACATTGGTTTCTGAGATGACTGGCTTGGATGTTGCTAATGCTTCACTTTTAGATGAAGGAACAGCTGCTGCGGAAGCAATGTGTCTCTGTACAAGGTACGAGTTTTCTAAAAAAAAAATATATATATTCTTGAATTTCATCAAATAAGTATTATGTTTATTTTTTTTTCAGACACAATAAGAGGAAGAAATTATATTTATCAGATAGAATTCATCCACAAACATTGTCAGTCGTTGAAACCAGAGCTTCTGCTTTGAATCTTGAAGTAATGATTGGTCCAATTGAAAATGCTGATATTTTAAGCAGAGAAATCTCAGGAATCCTTATTCAATATCCAGATACATATGGCGATGTTAAAGATTTCACAAAAATCGCTCAATTAGCTCGTAAAAATGGAGTATGTTTGAAATTCTCATAGAACAAACAAATTTCAACTTTTGAATTTTAATTAAAATTGTTTATTTTAGACTTTGGTGGTTGTTGCAACTGATTTATTAGCATTGACATTGTTGAGACCTCCAGCAGAATTTGGAGCTGATATAGCTATAGGAACATCTCAAAGATTAGGTGTTCCATTAGGTTATGGTGGACCTCATGCTGGATTTTTCGCATGTAAACAAAATTTGGTACGTTTAATGCCAGGAAGAATGATTGGAGTCACAAGAGATATGGATGGACACGATGCATATAGACTTGCATTACAAACTCGAGAACAACATATTAGACGAGATAAAGCAACAAGTAACATATGTACAGCTCAAGCTTTACTTGCAAATATGTCAGCTATGTATGCAATTTATCATGGTCCAGAAGGACTCAAAGAAATAGCAAATAGAATTCATTACTCGACATTAACATTACAAACAGCTTTAGAAGAAGCCGGACATACAGTTAGAAATAAAAATTTCTTTGATACATTAACAGTTGATCCTAAAGAAATATCACAATCAGAAATTCGTTCAAGAGCTCAAGAAAAGAAAATCAATTTCCGATATTTCGATGATGGAGGAATTGGAATTGCACTTGACGAAACAGTAAAAACGCAAGACATTGAAGATTTATTATGGATTTTCAAATGTAAAAATGTAAAAACAATTTTATCAGATCACGATTTTGCGAAACATGCCATTGAGAATACACCATTCCGAAGAACATCTTCATATTTAACGCATCCTGTTTTTAGTAGTTATCAAAGTGAATCTCGAATGGTGCGATATATGAAGCAATTAGAGAATAAAGACATTTCACTAGTACATTCGATGATTCCACTTGGATCTTGTACAATGAAATTGAACTCTACAACGGAAATGATACCATGTTCTTTCCGTTATTTCACTGAAATTCATCCATTTGTTCCAACTAGTCAGGCTCAAGGATATCATCAGATGTTTGAAGAATTAGAAAAAGATTTATGTGAAATAACTGGATACGATAGAATATCATTTCAACCAAATAGTGGGGCACAAGGAGAATATGCTGGTTTGAGAGCAATTAGAAGTTATCACGAAGCTCGAAACGAAGCAAATAGAGATATTTGTTTAATTCCTGTAAGTGCACATGGTACAAATCCAGCTTCAGCACAAATGGCTGGAATGACGGTACTTCCGATTAAGATTCGTACAGATGGTAGTATAGATGTAGCACATTTGAGAGATATGGCTGCTCAACATGCAGACAATTTATCTTGTCTCATGATTACGTATCCTTCTACAATGGGAGTTTTCGAAGAGACAGTGGCCGATATATGTGATCTTATTCATCAATATGGTGGACAAGTTTATTTGGATGGAGCAAATATGAATGCTCAAGTAGGTCTTTGTCGTCCAGGAGATTACGGTAGCGATGTTTCACATTTGAATTTACACAAAACATTTTGTATTCCTCATGGTGGAGGTGGACCAGGAATGGGACCTATAGGTGTAAAAAAGCATCTTGCACCTTATTTACCGGGTCATCCTGTTATTAGTCCATTGGAAGATGATGCTCAAAGTTTTGGAGTAGTAAGTGCAGCACCATTTGGAAGTTCTGCAATTTTACCAATTTCTTGGTCATACATTAAGGTGAGTTTAACCATAAATTTCATAATACAATTTCAAATGTAAATTTATAAATTCTTATCAAATTTCAGCTTATGGGAGCTCGTGGTCTTAAACGAGCAACACAAGTTGCAATTTTAAATGCAAATTATATGTCAAAAAGATTAGAAAATCATTACAAAACATTATATAAAGATCGAAAAACCGATTTAGTTGCACATGAATTTATTTTAGATGTTAGAGATTTAAAAAAATCAGCAAATATTGAAGCTGTTGATATTGCAAAACGTTTAATGGATTATGGATTTCATGCACCAACAATGTCATGGCCAGTAATTGGTACATTAATGATCGAACCAACAGAATCAGAAGATAAACAAGAATTAGATCGTTTTTGTGAAGCGATGATATCAATTCGTTATGAAATAAAAGAAATTGAAGATGGTCGTATGGATAAAGTAATCAATCCATTAAAAATGTCACCACATACTCAATCACAAGTTATTAACAGTGAATGGAATCGTCCGTATTCTAGAGAAATTGCTGCTTTTCCTGCGGTAAGATTTTTTGTTTGTTTTTTTTTTTTTTTTTTTTTTTTTTTTAAATATTAAATGAAAATTTTTGAAATTGAAATTTTGTTTTCTTTTTGTAGCCTTTCGTTAAACCTGACTCAAAAATTTGGCCAACTGTTGGAAGAATTGATGATGCTTATGGTGATAAACATTTAGTTTGTACATGTCCACCAATTTTACCAGAATTTTAATTTATACAATTTTTTAGTTCAAGTACATTATAAATAGGTTTTTTAATTTTAGGTAATTTAAATTTATTTTTTTAATTTATGGGATTCGATTATGATTTCTTCTGAGTGAATGAGGTTTTTTTTTTGTTTTTTGAAGTCAAATAGTTGAAAAGTTAAAGAAAAAAATAGGAAACAATAATTTTATTAATAAATTTTATTACTTTTTTTTTTAAAAACAATGCAATGAACCAACCATTTTAATTTTTTTTTATTCTTTTTAATTATTATAATAATTTTTAATTTAATTAATAGTTTGTTATTTTATTACTTTTTTTTTTAGTTTAAAAATTTTGTTTTTTTGTAGTTTTCATTTTTTTTTTCTTCAAAGTTTTTTTGTTTTTTTTTTTTTAGTTAAGTTAAATGTTAACGAAAGTTTTTTTTTTTTGTTAATACATAATTATTTTAAGAACTAAATTTAAATTTAAAGTCAGTCATGAACAAGAAACATTATATTAAATGTTAATTAGTTAATTATAAATAATTTTAAAAAAAAAAATTAAATACGAAAAAGTATACCTACAATAAAAGATACAATATAATAATTAGAATTAAATTTGTTTAATAAATAGTTTAAATAAGTCTTTCATAATTTCTTCACTATTTTTTTTTTTTTCATTCTAATAAATTTAGAAATATGAAAAGAAAAAATATATATTAATTTTTTTTTTTTTTTTCAAGAATATGAACAAGAAAATTTTAATTTTTTTTTTCGCTTTGCCTAATTTTTTTTTTTTTTTTGATTTTAAATTTTTTCTCATAAATTGTTTTTGATTTTTTGTAATAGTTTTTTTTTCTTCTTCTGAAGTTTAAATAAAGCAATTAATTTAATGGCGAAATTCTAAAAAAAAAAAAAAATTAAAAAGGTACATAAGTACATATGTATGTAAATAAATTTTACTAATAAAGAATTTCAGCTTTTTGGCAAATCTTTATATGATAATTCATGTGATAAATCATATTCATGTGATTTTTTTGTTGTTGATAATGATGATGAAGATAATGAATGAATTTCATTATTTGGTGATGTTGGTTTCAATTTTGATAAAATATTATCATAACTATGACGATTTGTATCTGATAAAAATTTTGAAGAATTTGTTGTATCTGTTGAACTGAATGTTAATGAATTTAAATAATTACGTGATGGTGAATTTTCTGTTGATTTTGAATTTCTATCATTAATTGTTGTTATTGTAATTGGTTTTAATAATGTATCATAAGATGATTTTGTTGTTTGTTGTGTTGAAGATATTGCTTTAGCTGCACGAACATTTCGTTCCATTTTTTGTGATAAATATCGATCATATAAGGTACATGTGACTGTTGTATGACGTAATTCAAGTTTACCTGGTTTATAAATTAATGAACGATGTGAAGATTTTTCATCATCATTTTTAGATGCTGATGTTGAAGTGCAGTAATTGTCATCTAAAATATCAAAATCATAATCTTTAAAACGTTCACTATCACTTTTAAATATTTCAAATGTTTTATATTTGATTTCATTGTCAGTCATATTTTTATCATCATTATCAGTGGAATTTTTTTGTAAATTTTCAATATTATTTAAACTATTATGATCAATTGGTGAAGATGAATTTAAATATTTTGCAACTCTATCTCGGCCACATCTACTTTCATACTCCTCACGATCTTCATCTTTACGACGACGAGGTGATACTTCTCTATTGAAATCTCTTGAATATCTTGATTTCATGTATGATGATCCGAATGTATTATCATTTTCATATGTACTCTGTTCAAGTTCAATAATTGGTGTTACATTTTTAATTTTATATTGATCATTTGAATTTTCAAAAAGTGAATCAATATATTTTTGACATTTCTCTTTTCTAAATGAACTTCTATCCTCACATAAGGAATCAATTGATTTTATTGTATTTTTAATAGATTCTAATCGATCAGTTATGTTATCATCAGTAGTTCTCAATGGAATATTTTTTTTATCAGTTATTGTTGGCTTTGATTGAAATACAAAATCAAGTTTATCATTTAATTCTGTTTTTTTAGTTGAATCTTCATCTAGCTTTAAATATTTGTTATGTGTTGATAGTTTATCAATATTAACATCGGATTTATGTATAGAAGTTTCTTCAGTTGGTAATGAATTAGCACCGGTTCCAAAATAAGATTTCAATTCTGCACCCGGTGAATAATCTTTATAAATGTTATTATTAAAATTTTCTTTATTTTGATTTGGATTATTTTCTGATATAGTTTTTCTTAGAATTCTGTGTAATATCATGGAATTTTCTTCAATTATTTTGAGTACCCTATCAGTTGGTATCCGATTATTTTCATCATTATTTACTTTAGCTTCTGGACAAGATGTTGGTCGTATTTGAATTTTCTCATTTGAAATCGGTTTATTGAATGAAAATGATTTTTCAATAGTGAAATTTTTATTTGTAATTGATTCTGTTTCATTTTCAATTTCATCAATTAAAAAGCTTGTTGAAGTTGTCTGTGAAATATTTTCAATTTTAGTTTCGTTACTTATTTCATCAGTCAAATTTGAAATTTCTTCTTCAGATTTCAATTTTTCAGAAATTGAATCATTTTCAAGAGGATCCTGTACAGAGGTTATTTTCAATAATGAATCTATTGTTGACGAAGACATATCTGAAATTTTATTAGGACTTTTTTCTAATTCAGTTTCTTCTTTTTCAACTTTTTTATTTTCATTTAAAAATGAATATGATAAATCTAAATATTTTGGCCGTTCAACAATATTAACTCTTTCAAAATATTCGTTTGTTACACCTTCATCAGTTATACGAAATTTATATTCAGAATCTATTTCATTATTTTCTTTTTTGTATGACATTAAATTAGAATAGTCAAAATTTAATGATGGGGTTTTTAATGGACTTATACTAGAGATACTTAAATATTTACTAATATCAGCGATAGGAGATAGTTGACTTGTACTTGTAATTTCTAATGGGGATTGTGATACACTTAAATAGTCATTTTTTTGTTTTTGTTGTTGTTCCTGCTGCTTTTGCTCAGTAGAACTTGAAATAAAAGAATTATTAACAGAGGCACTAAAAGAATCACTCTTAGATGAAATATCTTCAACAGGATCAATTGAAAATACTTCTAAATGTTCTTTTGGTTTTGAAATTTCATTTGAAGTTTCATTTGAAATTGCAAATGTAGTTTTTGTGAAACGATCACATTCCATGGAACTATCTTCATCAATTACAACATCTAAATGATTTTTTTTAGAATCATTTAAATTATCCTCAAATGTAAAAGGAGTTGGAGATAAAGAAGTTGTAGGAATCTCATTATCAGATGTTGCAATATTTGAATCAATATAAAATTCATAATTTTCAATTGTTTTTGTTGCACTTTCATTTTCATCATTATCATTAGGCACTTTGTCTGTTTCCATTTCAGGTGTTTTTTGTTTTCTTAATGGACTAGATTCAACCGAAGATGAGAATACATCATGACTTTCGTTCTCTTCATCACAAAGACTTGTACTTGTACTTGAAGCATCACTATCCTCACTGTATGAAGATGACTCACTTCTTTTTCTAGGTTTTGAGGATGTAGTTACACTATGAGATCTTTCCGATCCACTACTTAATGAAGAATTTGCACTTTCTGATTGTTTTTGAGTTTCAATATCTTTACTTCGAGTTACATTTCTCTTGCGTTTCACTATTTCCGTTTCATTTCTTCGAACTGTTTCATTCTTTTTTATTTGCCTTGACATTGTCATTGGGGGTGATTTTCTTGCTGGTGGTATTGCACCTTGTGGGGGACCAATTCTACGACCTTTATTTGTTACAATTGCATTACGTCCCATTAATAATTGATTCATTTGAAGAGATGGTGAGGACGATGCATTAACGGCTTGTCTTGCAACTGCTGTCGTTAAAATTATATGAGCTTGTCGTTGTCTTTCACGTAATTTTTCATATTGCTTTTTAAGAATTGAAATATCTAAAGCTAAACGATCTTTATTGTCTGATGTAGATTTATTACTGGATGTAGGACCACTAGACCCTCGACGATTGCCACGTATTCCCCAAGCTGTTGTCACTGCAAGATGAGAATCATCATCCGAATCCGCTTCTTCATCAGAATAGTAAAGCCTATCAAAATAAGAGAAACAATTAAAAATAATTACCAATAATTTTTTTTATTAGAATTTTACTTCAATCCTTTTTTATCTCTCCAAGGAGCAATATTATAAAGGTGTTTATCCCTTATTTTTTGTAGATCAGGAATAGGCCCTAATTTAACAACACGCTCAATTAAACTATTTGAATCAATTAAATGCCCATTCAGTAACTCTCCAGATAAAGTACCCATCTTACAGTAAAAGTCATCAGCACTCTTTATACTCATTACTCTTCTGCAACATATAAAAAAAAATCATTTTTAAATGGAATAAAATTTATAAATCATATGAAATATATATACTCTTCCAAAATACTCCAAATAGAAAGTGCTGTTCTCAAAAGTACATCACTACCTTCAATTAATACTAAATCCCATACTCTCAAAACACAATTTATTGGTAAACATGTACAGAACATTGTTAGAAACCATTGCATTGTAAATACATTTGTTAATGGCGGTTCAAATGAACCTTCACCTAAAGGTCCCTGCAATTTTTGTAAATGTTTAGCTAGTTTTGGCAATCTAGTCGTCATTAATTCCCTAAAAACAGCCATATCAGCTTGTAAACCTCCAAGTGATCCACTAAAATATCCTTGTGGAAGAACACCTTCAACAAGATAAATCATTACTTTCATTGATTCAATCTCATTTTTATCCATCACTTGAAGAATAAGAGCACCTAACATATTAAAACCCTATACGAACGAATTTTAATATAATATTTAGTTGTTCCTTTTTATTATAAATTGAAAATTCATTTACCTGACAATAACCCACTTCAGGATTCCATCTTGCATATCCCAGAAGAATCTTTTTTAATTTAGCTTGATTAATAGAACCGGCCGGACCAGAGCAGAGACTTGAACCAGTTCGATGGAGATCCTAAAAGAAAAGAAAATCAAATATTCCTCTAATACTTCTGAAACAAAAAAACAAAAGAAATAATGGAAAATTTAATGATACATGCCTTAACAATTTGTATTCCTAATTCTTCATCATCCTCTCTGTATGTTTCACTAAAACATTTTTCTTCTTCTTTTTCCCAGCAAACATTTTTTGTTTGTAAATATTTTTCAGATAATGCTAACCATAACTGTAAATCAAGTATAATGAAATTATTTGCTTTTATATGATACATAATTCTATAAAATTTAAATTTACTTTTCTTCTAAATTCTGGTGGCATCCCACCATGCAGTCTTGCAACCATTTTCATGGCTTGAAGCCATTGTTCAAAATCGGATGTATCCATAATTTTAACTGATGCTTCAATTTGTTGTTTAATTAAAGGCGCAGAAAGGCTAAATTTCATTTCTGTTGATTCACCTACACAATATATATTTTTAACATAAAATAACATATTCGTATATGAGTTTTAAAATAGAAAATACAAAAAAAAAAAAATATACAATAACAAAAAGGATAATGTATAAAAATATATCTTCAGCTAAATTTAGAACATCAACAAATCACTTTTAGAAAATAAGTTAAAATTAAAATAGAAATAAAAAAAAAGGAAAAATATTTCTAAAAGGATGGAAAATAAGACAGTTATCAAAAATTGATTTTAAAATGCGCAAGTTGACATCAAAGTGTATATATATGTATAATACATATGACAACAGGATAATAAACTGTTGAGCTATAATGGCTAATACATACATATAATAAAAAGGAGTAAAACAAAAATATGACATGACTAACTATAGATAAATTCAATTTGGGTTAAAAACATTTTTTAATAGAAAGTACGTGATGACGAAAATATTAAAAGATTTTTTTATGAAAAAATATCCATTACATATCACATCACATAAAATCCCATACTTTAAAGTGCAATGACTGTTTTTTATTTGTGTGACAAAAAAGAAAAAAATAATTCTTTTACATACATACATTTGTATATGTACATACATACTTATGTAAAGGAGAATATGTGCATTATCTAAGATACAAGTATAATATGTATATAGAAAGGACCGGATAGCAAAAAAAAAAAAAAAAAAATAAGAAAAGATATTATTATGTAATATTAATATACTTTATCAACCTTATCATTCAGATATACGATTAATTCCTTTCCCAGATTGCAAATATTTAAAAAAAAGAATATGATGAGAAAAAAATTATTAAAAACATGACGCATGATATCTCTTTGACCTTAAACATAAATGTAATGTAGGTGGTAGGTTGTTTGTATATTATGATGTCTGCAAGAATAAACTTCTGAAAAATTTTTAAAATGAAGGTGTATCAGTTATCTGTCTAAATTCCAAATATATAAAATGTAGGTACATAGTATGTATGTAGATGAAAGACAAAAGTAGCGAAATGATAATGATATACATACAGTCAAATTCCTCTAAGTCGAATCGTCAGCTGCCATCAAAATAACTTCGAGTTAAAGGGATTTTAGAAGAAATTCGAGTAATAGAGATTGGAAAAAAAATTAATTTTTTTGCTAACTACATAATATAAGAAACACATACATATCTAAATATGTATAGAATTTGCTAATTTTATAGGTTGAAAAATTTTAAAATATTTTTTTCTTTTCTTTTTAAACTTATTATTAATAAACTCTACATACTCGTATTTAACCTTTCTTTCCACCGCTCTTGTGTCCGTTTTTCTTTAATGATACAATTATAGTTTGTCGATCCTAAATACATATACTAAATATCGTTTAAAAGGAAATAACTATAGTTTCTTTATCAATATATTTAATTATGTTTTGGACTGTTTATATTAAAAAAAACTCCGTTGTCGCCTTATTTAAAGGATTTGCATATAACAAAAGTAAAGATTTTGTTAGAAATAAAAGGATACGAATTCCATTATATTAGATGTAATTTATTATTTCAAAATCTTAAAAATATATTTAAATGATACATACTTGAAAATATTTATAAATTATGAAAGAGAACATTTTCTTATTTTTTTGTGTTTTGAAAAAAATATTAGAACAATAGGAAATGTGTACACAAAAATAAAATGAAATAGAAGCCCTTTTTATTTTTGTCTTACAATTTTTTGCTGTGCATAATTTCGAGTTAGAGAAATTACAGGTCTCTAGAACGTTGAAAAAAATGTTGACTTAGAGGAATTTTCGTCTTAGAGGAATTTCGACTTAGAGGATATTTTTTATATAGAAATTTGAAGGGAGCGCAAAAAAAGGCCTAAAAAATTCGAGTTAAAGGAAAATCCGAGTTACAGAGATTTCGAGTTAGAGGACTTTGACTGTATTACATTAGTAACTAACAGTAACAGTAGATATGTATATACCTATTCATAAATTTGATATCATAATTATGAATATATGATATAAAAGAACAAAAAAAAAAAAATAATAAAAAAAGGAAACAAGAGAAAATTAAAAATGCGTACGTGATGAAAATAATGAGATGGTTGCTTCTTTTATAAGCATATTTCTAAAGAATAATATGAATATATAATAATTACCTTTTTGACTTTTTAAACATTTCTCTTCAGACTCTAATTCCGTCATTTTTGTGTTTTTTTTTTTAAATTTTTTTTAAATTTTTTTATAATAAATTTATTATCCTTTTTTTTAAATATATGCAAACATTATGATATTGAAAATATATTTTAGATTTTAATATTATGATTGTAAAAAAAAAAAGATTTTTCTATCACACATTTATTACACAATCAATTTTTCTAATTAATTTTAAAATTTTATGTTTACTTAATAAAAAATGCATTTTCATGAATTTTTACAATTACATATGTATTTAAAAGAGAAAAACCCATTAAAAATTATAATTAAAACTATATATTAATTTCACTACACATTATCATTACACACATTCACTTTTTTTTTTCTTTTTAAATTTTATTTACTAAAATTTTAATTGCATAAACACGTAAAAAAAAAATTAATTCTTATTTAAGCCAAAATGAAAATTATCCTTTTCAAACTCAAGGATATTGCATACTTTTATTTCTAACTAAATAGAAAGAAAAAATTGCCTATAAAACAGTAGTTGACCTTTATTTCATACATACATATGTATATATGTATGTATATACATACCTATAAGTATATGTATATCTGTATATAGAAGGAAAAAAAAAAAGAAGAATCACTGTAGGAGGGCTTTTTTTGTTAAATGCCAGCATTAAGTACTACAGAATTACCAATAATAATAAAATTATCACTAAACATCATCATTAACATCATCACATGAAAACAATTGTCATAAGGATATTATCATATAATCCTTATTTGATGTACACATTTTTGAAATTGTAAATTTTAATATTTTTTTTTTTTGCTTTTTTGCATTACACCTTTATTTTTTCTCTAAATATCTACGGATGGAATTAAGTATTACATATGAAAATATATTTTTATTCACGTTTTACAATAAATAAGCTATTATATTTTATCAAATATGAAAATAACACCAACAATTAAAACAAAAAAAAAACCAAAAAAGAAGGAATTTATAATCGATTTGATTTGGTGTCAAGGATATTTGTGTTCTTTTTTTTTCTCATATATAATTTTGAGCTTTAATTGCACATCATATTTTTTACAAATAGAAAAAAAAAAAATTTTAATACTCAACAAAAAGAAAAGAAAAAGGTTAAAGAAATAAAAGAATATAAAAAATTTTTAGATTTTTTTTTTTCAAGTAGGTATAAGTTCAACCTTCAATTTCCATTGTGTATTATTCACTTAATATCTTCTATGACACTAAAATTCCGATACAAATTGTGATTATATTATGATAATTAAGTACATACATTTATCTTATGTATGTCCGATTTTATAAAGAAATTTGACATAAAGGAAGCATGCGTATTGTGTGTAAATGTGTGGAACAAGCAGGTATTATTCCGAATATTTTGTTTGGAAAAAATAAAATTCTGAAATTGTGGTAACAGAAATACAATTCTATTATAAAAGTTCAAATTTCGAAAAAAAAAAAAAACGGTTTTGTATGAAATTTGTCGAATAACCGTTTTACTTGAGCGGTACATGATTTAGAATATAGTTTTTTTTTTAGAATTTAAAATTGTTTACGTTACCTATTTCTTTTGCAATTTGAATAACACATCTTGTGACTATTTCACAAAGTAGTTTTTGTTGTCTTTGATATTTATCACGAAAAATCAAAACTCTTTTTAATACTGAACCCATAATTTGAATTTCCATTTGTAATGAAGATTGGATTTGTTTCAAAGAATAGTTACCTTTAAAAAAATATATATATTTTTTTTAAATCAATTTTAAAATTAAAATAATTTGATTGTTTTTTTTTTTCTTTAAACCTTGAGAATTTAAAACATTTTCAGAATATTTCCATGAATGTTGATTTTCTTCTTTGTAATTAGAAAGTTTATCACCATAGATATTGGTTAGTAAAGCATGTAAGAGCTGTTGAAGAGTACTGAAAATTAAGTTGATTTTAAATTTAATGTAAATGAATAAAAATTCACAAAAACGAATACATAATAGAATTTTACGTACCTCATATTGAAAATGAATAAATTTTCATTTTGTAGATTTATAAGATATTGAAATTCAAAGTATACAATTTTAGGTAATTTAGATGAATCATATTCAAAACAAACCATCTGAAATGCTTGATTTGTTATCCATAGCCAACTAAGATTAGGCTATAATCAAGAATGAGAATCATTTTGAAACTGTTCTTAATAAAAGGTAACAGTGATATAATATTTCGAGTAAGGCTTTCTATATCGTCATAAAAGATCTGTACAGGTCGAAGTGTGCTACAAAAGCCCTTAATTATTTTAGGAGCTTATATACGAGTAGTATACTCGTATGTACGTATTACCACTTTAAAATGTAAGGAATCTTTAAAAGTTTTTCTTTTATTTGTTTATTTTCTGAATTAATGTTTTCAAACAACAAAAATTTTTTATTTGTTTTCACATTCAAATATTAAACCGCCTTAGCTACCTGTTGAATTTTCTTTTTTTTTGTTTTTAAAGCAAAATTATTGACAATCAATTAAATTTTTTATTCAAAGTTTTAATATTTATTGCAATGTTTTTTTTTTCCATAGATTTATTAAATATTTTATTAAATAAAGCAAATTATTTGTTTTTGTGTAACGATTCATAAAATTCTAATATTTTTGATTCATTTACTTTCGTATGTCAACCACTTTATAAGCATTTAATTTGAGAAAAATGAAATTGTATCTCAACGAGGAAAAAAATAAGTGTAAGCAGTCAACCTTTTAGTACAAGTAATTTTATTGTTTTCCATATATAATTTTTTTTTTTTTGCATTATAAAAATACTTATTGTGTATTAACCATACTAACATCATGATTATCTTCAAATATTTTCTATTGTGATAATAAATATTTATTTAAATTCAACGAAGAAAATTTTTCTTAGTTCAGTTAAATTTTTTATTAAAAACGTGACACACATAAAAATTTTACTCTCAGTTGGAGTTTTGTAAAAAAACAAAAAACTTTTAAGAAGTGTAAGAATTTTACAAGAAAAAAAAAAAGAAAGTAAAAAAAATAAATAAATAAAAATGGAAAATTTAATAATTATGTTTTTGTTAATTTCTATATTTTGTCCTTTTATTCTGTGTGAAAATTATATTGATGAAGAAATTGAAAATTCAAAACCTTCAGAATGGTTAAAAAGTGCAAAAAATATTTTAGCTGGTCCAGCTGGTCAAATGGTTGTTCAAGTTGCTAAAGAATTGATTGATAGATCAACAGGAAGTAGTCAAGTAAATAAAGGATTTTTATTTTCATTATTGAAAATGTTTAGAAAAAAAAAAAAACTAAATAAAATTTAAATGACATTAATCTTTTTTTAGATTCTCAGTTTGAATCTTTCAAATTTTATCATAATTGTTTTATTGAAAGCATTAATTTTTACGGCTGGTCTTTTAGGAGCAGGACATTATGGACATTATGATAGAGCAAGAAATTATGATAGTAGTAAGTTTAATTGATTTAATTAAAAATGGTAAAAATGATTAAGAAAATAAAAAAAAAATAATTAATTCTAATTTAATTTTAGATTATTTTTTAAGTGAAAGTGAACCGTTATTATATATGGGATTTTTAGAAGCACAAGGATCAGGAAATACAAGTTGTTTGGAAAAAGCTGCATGTCAATCACCAGCAATGGCATTTGAATATATTCGTGCTGCTAAAGCTTTATTAAATGGATTAAAAAATTTTTCAGAGTATGTAGAATAATAATTAAAATGATTTACATTAAAATTAAATATGACTCTGTATCTAATCATCTCTAATTATTTCTAGGGTCACTGAAAATCATGAGAACTATGAACACTTGATAAATGCAATAGAAAGAGCAGCCTATGAAGGATATCGAGGAATTCCATGTGATTTGTTTAATAAATGTGGATTATGAAAAAAAATATATATATCAGATTCACAATAAAAAAAACACACATATTTTAGGCATTTTGTAAAGTTTTATTGAAACTGTTGTTTTTTATGTTACATAATTTTTGTTTTCATAGATATTTAAAATCTTTTTTTAGAAAAAAGAAAAAAAAAAAAATTAAAAAAGAATAATTATTGATTATAAAATTTTTAAAAATAGTTTTCATTTGTTAGAAATTTTACGTTTGTCCATTATCATTAATTTCTTTATTATTATTTACAGCTTTTATATATTCTGGATATTGTAAAAATCCATCATTATTTAAATCAGCAACATCAATAAATTCATCAATAACTTCTGTTTAAAAATAAAAACAAATAAAATACAATTTTATTTCAATAATAATTTTCATTTTCAATATTACACTCTATATAAAAGTGTACCCACTACACACAAGTACACATACACTTACTTATTATATGATTTAATTCATTCGCTGCATTTTCAAGATAATTATTACGTTGAAGTTTTTTAAGATTTTCATCTTGATGTAGAGCAGCATGTAACATTTCTAATCCATCAAGAGCATTATTATTGTCATTGTCATGAATCTAATGTTAATAAAATAAATTATGTTGAAAAAAAGTGAAAACGACATACAACATTTTTCAAAAATTATCGATTCAGAAAATTTTCATATGTACATACATAATTTTTAAAAGTACGTATGGGTTATGAACTTACTTTAAAATAGTAAAAGTGTTTTTCTTCTTCACTCATATCATCTGGATTTATATTAACACCCCACTTTTCTAAATCCTTCTCAATATGACTATGATGGTACAATAGAAGAAAGTTTCATGTACAGAAAAAAAAAATTAGAAAACATTTAGAAAGTTATGAGAAAGTTTATTTTCAAATCAACATATGTATGTAATAATTATAAAATAAAGATATAAATTTTTACTTACTGTTCTTCATGCGTTAAATGTTGATCAATTTTATTTTTTGATAATTCACTCTTAGGATGATGTGGACCACGTTTTGATAATGAATTACAAACAAGTAAATTACTTGTTATTATGAATGTAATAATTTTTATTAAATTCATATTTTATTTATTTATTTTTATTATTTTTGAGATTTTCAATTTGAACAATCAAGTTAACTACAAGTAAAAAGATATATAAAAAAAATTTCAAGGAATATATTTATTTTATCACATTTTTATTGATAATAATTATTGTTTTTTTTTTTTAATTCATTTTTAAATGAACATTTAAATTAATTAAATTTTCAACAAGTGAAAAAGAAAACATTTGACATAAAACAATCGATAATATGGGGAAAAAAGTTGAAAAATTAGCGCATGCGAATTTTTAATAGATTCAAATTTGCTGAAATTCGTTAAATTTTTCAAAAACTTCAAGTGCTTACCAAAAAAAAAATTATTATTAATGTTCTTTTATAATTGACTATTTCAAGAAACTAATATATTTATTTATGTATTTTGAATGTGAGTAAATACAGAAGCTCCATTTCTGTTTTTACTTTTTTTTAAATACGTATGCAAATGCTACTTAGATTTTTATACATCTTATAATAACTGTACTTAGATTGAAACTCGGTAAACAGGAGTAGTTGCTTCAAGTAATTGCAATTATCGAGTCAAAGGACAGCGATATATTTATGTATGTACATAACAAAATCTTTATTTATGAAAACATTCAACTTTTAATTTAATTAATTTTTTTTAAATAATTTGAAATTTTACTTTGTGTTTTATTAATATTATACTTTGTTTTAAAACATCTATGTATTTCTTTCAAATTTGATTGTTTAAGTTATTTTACGAGTAACACTTATAATTAAATCTGTATTGTCAACTCATAAATGCTTAAGTCGAATTTTTCAGCTTCTTATATTCATCATAGCGTAAGTCACATTAAATTTCGCTTAATTCAATAAAAATGTACAAGTGCAGTTTTTGATGAAAAATTTGTTAATAATAATACAAATTCATTTTTAAAAAATGGAATTCAACTTTCAAAACTCTTTACCGTAAAGATGAATTTTTAGACATGAACGTTTATGGCTTGACAACACAGAAATCAAATTTATTAAATAAACCTATTTCCATGTGGTTGGAGAATTTAAATGGAACTAAATAATTTTTGAACATAAGTTTTGTGCTCATGAAACACAAAAACAAAATAAAAATTGACAAAAACTGAAAAAATGAAATATGTAAATAAATAATTGAAGTAATATTTAAAGCAAAAACTCTATAAAATTTGCAATTATCGAGTCAAAATTTTTCTTCAATTGGTTAGAATTTGGCTGTTGCACCTATTAAAGAGTTATACGTATTGAACGTTGCGTTTGCGGAGATTTTACTGTATTACGTTCAATTAAATTAATTTAATTATTTCTACAAATTATGTAAAAAAAAAATAAATTTTAAAAAAGGACGTTTAAATTTTACTTTAGCCAGAGGAATTTAAAAATTATTTCAGTTACTTGGGGGGTGGTAGTGATATTATATTGATTACATTAAAACACTGAAGAAAAAAAAACATCATATTTTCAATTTTAGAAATTTTTATTTAACTCATTATGTACGTTACACAACATATACATTAACATATTCAATATATTTATAATAGTATAAGTAATAATAATATTATAGATTTATTTTTTGTATGGGAATAATTTTAAATTTTATTTCTCGATCATTTCAAGAATAATTATTTATGAAGGTATTCGAATAACAATTAAAGCATTCTGATTGTATGTTTATTAATATATAATTTATAATTTCAAGTCTGAGAAACAAATAAAGCATTAATTTTTCACTGTAATTTTTTTTTTTTTTTTTTTTTTTAAACAATTAAAATTATGACAAAAAAACATATGTAACTCCACATCAAATATTTTTTAATAATTTTTTAATTTTCAATTTATCAATAATATAATAATATATATTATAATAGATTAAAGTGTTTTTTTTTATATATTCGAATTTTTTTTTTTAAGCAATACAATTAGATATAGATATATAAGTAATATGCATTAAGTTAATATCTGTGCTAATTCGAACTATTAGCAATGTGAATTGTTGATTTTAAATATTTTTCTAAACATTTTTTTTTGTTTTTTATTTTTTTTTAAATTTGTTGTTTCGGTTTAATAACGTAGTAACAAGTTAATTATAATAATGATTATTTATTTTGTTTTCTAATTTCATGCATGTAGATATAATGTACGTATATATTTTTAATATAAATAATAATAATCCATATAAGTATAATAATATATCGTTTATTATCATAATATCATTTCTATCATTATATAATTTCAATTATTGTTCTTTGTATAATATTTATGAATGTAGAGTATGTATACAGAATTTTCTGCTTTAAATGTCCAATTCAAAAACCACAAATAAATCGAGACAAAACAAAAAAATTATATGGCAGAGTGGAATAAATCACAAAAAGTTCGAAAGATGTTAGACACTTTATTCATAAACTGTTCACAATACATCCTTAGTACTTCCTTATAAGCTCTTAAACACTCTTCTACCTATCTCCTATAATAGTAGCTATACGATTCGCTAAAACTCAAAATTTTGTCATTTTTAATCCCATTTTTCGTAAAAAAAAAAACAATTATTTTCCAAAAAGTGCTCAATAATAACAGTTTTTTTTTTATCTCGAAAATTAAAGCACATTTAATTTGCTTATAAACAATTTTTCGGGGAAACGTAAAGTTTTCGAGTTTTGCTTCAAAGAGAAGTCAAAAAATCAAGAATTGAACATTTTTACGAGAAAATGACATTACAAATTTTTGCCATAAATAGTCATTTTCACATAAAATGAACCTTTATTAATTTCTAAACTAGAAAAGATAAAGGCTCGACGACGTGAAATAAAAAAAAAACATGTTAATAATGTATTTTTCTGAAAAATTTTGATTTTTCTCAAAAAGTTGGGTAAAAATTCACAAAATTTTCACTTTGAAGTCATTATAGCTTCTGATTTTCTGATCTGAGATTTTAGAAACGCCAAATGGCTTTTTGTATTTACTTTGTACATGATGTGACTGTAAAATTCTTTACTTCATCCTAAAATTACGATGCTCTCTACCGACGAAACGGTTGAGATTTACTCACCTCTATCATATAATTTTTGTTTTTCTCGATGAGTGCTATCATGAGCTTTTCTGGTTGGACACCTTATGCAGAACACCCTTGTACATGTTTAATATATGTAAATTATAGCAATACACATACAGAAAGTTACAAGAAGCGTATGCAAAATTGAGCAGAGTGGTAAATCTCTATGAGAAATAAAAAAGATTGTATAGCAATTGTGTAGAAATTTTCGAGATATTTATAGTCAAATAAACATTTTTTCGAAAATTAACCACTTTGACTTTTTTCAACTTATTTCAGAACTTACGTAACGCATAGGGGCTAAATAAGGATAATAACTAATTTTTATTTAGCCCTCAACGTTGCGTAAACTCTGTAATGTGTTGGAAAAAGTGAAACGAAAAATTTTTTCTTTGATCTTGAATATCTCGAAAACCATTTAAAATGCATTTCCTCCTGCCATATAATTTTTTTTTCATTTTTCGTCGAGATTTACCACCCTAATTAGTTTGTCACACATTCCGTAAAACATCCTGTATAATGGTATTTTGT
Organism: Bombylius discolor; assembly: GCA_939192795.1. Classification (NCBI taxonomy): domain Eukaryota; kingdom Metazoa; phylum Arthropoda; class Insecta; order Diptera; family Bombyliidae; genus Bombylius; species Bombylius discolor. The sequence goes on along the minus strand of OW584241.1, from coordinate 9,621,117 downwards.
TTATTATCATTGTCTTCCTTTCATCATTTTATAATTTCATTAATTGATTTGTTCTTTTTGTATAATGTTTATGAATGTAGAGTAAATGTACGAGTATATGTAATAAACGATAGTATAAGTATTTAAATGATTTGCATATTTGTATAAGTGAATAAATATGATTATATTAGTTATAATTTTTAAAACAACTACTTCTATTTTCTAATTCTAATTTTTTTTTTTGCATTCTGAAATGCTTTGTTTTTTATTTTATTTTTTTTATGGTTAATTTAAGTAGTTTAAGTATGTAACTTGTTTATAATATATGCGAATAATATATATATGTATATCATGTATACATTTACTAACAATAATTCTAAATATATATTTTATTTTTAATTTAATAGTTTGTTTTTGTCAATCTGGTAAATTTTTAATAATTTCATTTAATAATTGGAATATACCCTCTTTATTTTTTTTTTGTCACACGAACCGCCGGTTTTTGCTGTTATTTTAAGTTTGTGTGACGTACATATCCAATTTATACATATATGTTGTTATTATACACTTTTATTATTTTATATTAATAAATATTTTTTCTTAAGATAATTAATTTTAATTTTATATACTTAATTATTTTTATTTATTTAACATTCCACTATGTGATGTATTTTTTGTTGTTGTCATAAATTTTGTTTTATTTTCATTCATTTTGTATGATGTTTTCGTTGTAACTAATAAATTTAATTAATTTAATTTAATTCTTATAATCTAAATTTTCTAAATGTATTATTGTTATAATTATTTTTTAATTAATTATATTAATCAAGAGAATAAGTAATTCTTATTTTATTAATTAATAATTTCTATACATATAGGGTGATATTATATAAATATTTTTTTTTTTTTAAATTTTTTATCTTTTTGAAAATTAATTCCACAAAAAATTTTTTGTTTCTCATTTTGTTGTTGTTTACTTCTTTTATTTGTCTTTTTTTTCTGGAAATTAATTCCAAAATGAATTTATTTTTAATTATTTTCTATAATTCACCCTTTAATTTAATATTAGTTCAATTAAGATATACATATTTATATTTTTAAAATTAAATATTTTTTAATATTTTGTAAATTATAATTTTAATGAATTACTAAAAGTTAAATGTATTTTAATTTTTTTTTTTAAATTTTAATTTATAATTAATGAGTGTTTGAGATCTTATTGTTCACTCTTTAATTCATCATTAATTCAATCAGTGATTTTTTTTATATTTAATTTCTATTTACAAAATTTAAATTTAAATTTATAATTAATGAGTGTTTAAGATCCTCTTGTTCACCCTTTAATTCATCATTAATTCAATCAGTATTTTTTTTTTATATTTACAATTTTTTTTAAATTTAAATTTATAATTAATGAGTGTTCAAGATCATCTCGTTCACTCTTTAATTCATCATTAATTCAATCAGTGATTTTTTATATTTAATTTATATTTACAAAATTTTTTATTATTTTTAAATTATAATTAAAAAGTGTACAAGATTTTCTTTTTCACCCTTTAATTTATCTTTAATTCAATCAGTGATTTTTTATATTTAATTTATATGTATTTACAAAATTTTTTATTATTTTTAAATTATAATTAAAAAGTGTACAAGATTTTCTTTTTCACCCTTTAATTCATCATTAATTCAATCAGTGTTTTGTTTTATTATATTTATATTTACAATTTTTTTAATTATTTTTAATTTATAATTAAAGAGTGTTCAAGAATTTATTGTTCAACCTTTAATTCATCATTAATTCAATCAGTGTTTTTTTTTATTTTATTCATATTTACAAATTTTTTTAAATTTATAATTATTGAGTGCTCATGATCTTATTTGTTCACCCTTTATTTCATTATTAATTCAATCAGTAATTTAAATTATAAGTTTAATTAATTTTTATAATTTAAATGTATTTTTATCATATATACGTACATATTTTCTTTATGTATTATTTAATAGTATCTATATAATTTATTTTTATTTTTTGTTTGTTTTTAGCTTTTTTTTTTTTTGTTTTTCTTTGTATTTATTAATTCAATCAGTAACATTTAAATTATATAAATATTTTCAAAATTAATTTTAAAATTATAATTTGTAACTATTATTGTGAAAACATTAATTAGGCTGTTATTAAAAATTTTTTAAATTAATAATAGTAAAAATTTTATTTTCAAAATAACATAAAATATATTATATTAATACTCGTATGTGATAATAATTAATTATTATTATTATTATTTTTTTTTTTTTTGTAACAATAAATATTTGTTCTTTTGATATTAGTACGTTACACATATGTATAATATATATGTATAATTTTTATTTAATTATTATTATTTTTTTATTCAAAATATTTCTTTAAATAAATCTTTATATGTATTATATTATATAGAATTTTATTAATATCATATTTGTAAATATTGTCATGAATGATATTTGGATTTATTCATCTTAAAAATGATTTTATATCCTTTATAAATCAAGAATTTATTTAAGATATTCTATAAAAATTTAAATTTGAAATTTTTTTTTTTTTAATCAAATAAATTCAACTTCAAGATAAACTTTCCTTTAAATATAATACTACGTTAAATAATTAAATTAAATATCATTTTTTTTTTTATTTTTGAAAATTAAAATGGTTGAAAATTGCAGATTATTTATGCTATGTGATTTGTTTTTTTGTTTGTCTTTTGAAATTTGGAAAATTTAAATAAAATAATTTTTATGCAAATTTTTTTTTTTTTTTTTTTTTGTGGATAATTTTGTTTGTCTTTCTAAAACACACCAATAATTTTAAATAGTAATAAAAATTTTTTTTTTTAAAATATTTTAGGTTAAATTGCAATTCTACCAAATACATATATAATAATTAATTTATATAATAGCAATTAAATCAGTGTTAATAAAATTAATGCTTTTAATCTCAGACAGAATGCTTCTATTCAATAATTTTCAAAATTTTATTGTATTTTTTTTTTTTGGTTTTTTTTTTTGTTAATAAGTTTTACTTTTTTGTTTGTTCTTGGTTTTTTTTTTTTTTTTTTAAATAATAATTGAATAACTTATTACCTATTCTAGGTGGGTGGTTAATAATAATGTTCTTTTTTTTTTTTTTTTTTTTTGAATATATTTTATTTTATTTTTAAATAATATTTGTTTGCTAATTAGTTGTTTTTTGTTTGCTAATTTGTTATTTTGTGAATAATAAGAATTTGATAATTTTTTTTTTTTTAAATTTCTATTGAGATGTGTATAAACGGTTATACAGATTATGAATTTTCAGAATTCGTTTATTTTTCGTAAGTATTTTCAAATGAAACTGTGTTGTATTTTTGTTTTGTTTTTGTAATTTGAAATTTTGTAACGGAATTATTTTAAACATAATAATATGTGTTATGAAATATTTCATAGATAAAACGTTTTCAAAATATCATTATTGAATACGATTTACTTATCATATGAAATAGGCCTTCAGATTTTTAATTTTATTTAAATTGAAATAGGCTTTTAAATTCAAATTATTCAATTTTTTTTTTTTTATTTTATTTTAATCAATAAATAAACATACATTTTTCATAAATAATAAAAATTTTCTAAACATCATTATTAATCTTTTTAAATTCATTACATGCGTTCTTTAACAAATGACTTCTGGATTAAATATGTAATTTTATATATATATTTTTTTTCTGCAATTATTATTTTTATTTAAATTTTTAAACTTCATTTAAATTGATTGACTTAAGTTTATCACGAACAAAATGTTTAGGTATATATGTTATGAATATCACAATTAAATTAAAGATATATATATATTTTTTTTCAATTATCATCAAAGTTTGGTATTATTGTTGTATTTGTTTATGATAATTAAAAAATTATATTTAAATTTGATGTGGAATAAATAAAGGAAAAATTTTTAAAGAAAAAAAAAAAAAGTAACGAAATTTTATTGAAATTTAATTTTCAGTTGAAAAGAACACATTGTTTAAGTACAATTCAAATATGAAAATGAACATATATTGTGTATTTTTAAATAATTTAACATCTATACGAATTTTTATATTTTGAAATTTTTTTTTTTTTTTTTTTGTTTTTGCTTGTTAATCACGTTATGCAAATTGCTATAATTTTCAACTACATTAATTTTTATTTTTTTCTACGTATTTGCTACTAAATAATATTTCATATGTATGATATTAATTTCGTGTAATGTTTTTTTTTTTTTTAAAAAAAATTTTAAAGTATGCTCACAGATTTATTGATATTTTTTTGCAAGTTATTTCATCTGAACTTTTTAAGTTTTTTTTTTTTTTTTTCAAATTTTTCCAAGAGCTAAATGTTACCAATTTATAAATATCCATTCTAATTGTGAAATATATATATATATATGTATATTTTTTATATCTAGAGCATAATATTGCTTAATATACTTAAGAATAAATTTTTCACTAGGTGCGAAAGCAGATGTATGTACCTAATTATGTAAATATGTTTCAATCTAAATTCATTTTTTTCAATGATAATTAATCAATAAAATACAACAATTAAAACAAACATAGAAATTTTTTTAAATTTTAGTAAATAAGATTAATCTTTTGCTGTTGGTACTTCTTTTTTTGTTGTTGGTTTTTTTTTAAATTTTCTTAATGGTTTTGAATTTCATTTTAATGAAACCAGGAATTATCCAAGGCTATTTAAAATTCTACTTTTTGTATATGTATATATATAGGTATATATATATATTTTTTTTGAATGTATATGTTGGTATGTTGTGTTTATATAATTATTATTAATAAAAATTTATTTTAAATCGAAATCATTATCTTCTGATTTCCAACGACTACCACTTGTTGGTGTTGTTGTGGATGATGAATGTTGTGATTTCGTTGGAGAATCAAAATCTTGAAATGCTGCATTCTGAATACCTTCATAAATTCTATACGATGGTTTTGTACGATCACTGTAATTGGTTTTATCAGATGATACGCTCATACTTTTCGATAGTACAGAAGTTTCACTTCTGTATTTTGAAGTATAACGATCTAATTTTTCTACATCACCAAATATTACATCAGCATCAGATAATGAACCACCAGTACGACTTAATCTTTCTGAACCACATACAAATGGTTTTTTATCACCAAAAATTATATCAGCATCAGAATTTTTCCTTTCAAGAGTTGGAACTGTTGCACTGCTACTCTCTGATCGATTATAAATTGGCTTTTCTAATACTGGTTCGATAGATCTTGTAGAATAATTCGAATCTATGGATGATTGACTACTACTAAATGCTGATGACCTCGTGGTAGATTTTAATGAATATATTCCTGATGTATTAGAAGCTGAAACATTTGAACTATCGAATGTTTTGGTGGTAGATTTTTTATCGATTTCTGAAGCGATTTTATGATCAATTGGTTTTTTATTATCAATTTTAGTTTCGATTGATCCTTTTTTTTCTAATTCCGGAATGGAAGTATTTGTCTTGTAAATCCCTGATGATGGGGATGATGAAATGCTACTGTGAGCAGATGTCGTTGATGATGAACTTGTTGCTTTGTTCTCCTTATCGAATGGATTAATTCGTTCTTGTGATTTAAAATTTGTAACAGGTTTATATTTATTTTCCTGTTCAAGGTTGCCTAAAACGTTGGAAGGACTACTAGACGTACTGCTACCATATCCATTACTAACTGATGGTTTTGAAGTTGATTCAAGTAATTTTTGTTGTTGTGTTGATTCGGTTTTTTGTGCAGTGTCTTCTGTTGTAGAAGTTTTTAAGAAACTATTTGCTAATTTACTTATTTCACTTGTGGTTGAAGAAGTTTTGGGTGGTTGTGTTACAACATCATTTTGGCTACCAGAAAAAGAAAATTGTTTACTGAAAAATGAAGTTCCTGTGTCGCTAGTAGTCCTTCCACGTTTTTTCATGGCTATTTCCTACATATCACCAAAAATCCCTGCAAATGTTTTTCTCAAATTTTTCATAGTATCTTCAGCATCTTCAACAACAGAAGTTTGAGATGTTGGAGGCCGTTGAGAGGCTTTAGATCCGGTTGAAACGTTTGAAGCTTGTGAAGCTAAAAATTGAAAATTTTATTTACATATGAATATATAATTATTTATTTTGTTTTTACCTTGAGAATCACGTCGCCCAGTTTGTCCGAGAACTGGTGCCTTTTCAGCTGGTGGTTCATCATTTATATCAGATACGCTGCTACGACTACTCAAACGACCTATTGAGCCGATAGCAGGTGAAGTACGTTCCGGAATTGGTGGTGGTCCACCCATTGGAGCTGGTCGTGGTCCTACTGGAGCTGGTGGAATCTCCTCAGTGGGACTTCCGCCTCTTGAAGATATTGATGTTCGTGAAGTTGCCTTCGACATCGATGGGCGGCATACATTCTAAAACAGGAAACATTTTTCAAATTTATTTATAATAAATAAAGAATCAAAAAGGAAATTTGTTATCTACCTGCATTCTTGATGTAACCAAATCAGCAATTTGACGACGATCATCCTCTTGTGAGTCTCCCATTAGAGGGAAAGTACTGTCACATGCGCTTATAACATGTTCACGTCCATCTTTGCCAACTACCACAGTTAGGCCACATACTTCCATTCCACCAAATAATTCTGAAATCTAATGAACATACATAATATATACATATAAATTATTATTGTTAATATTTTTTTCAAATAGTTGTGGCTTTTAGTTTTATTACGGAAATGACATGACAAAATATATTCTTTTTAACGAATATCGATTGTAATCTTTTTTAAATTATGAATATAATAAAGAAAAAGTGAGAACAATAACAAACAATTCATAACTTTTAAAATGTCCATTCAGACGCACGTCAAATTTGTGAATATTGTTTATTATGTATTTTATTTTTCGCAATAGACAATAAAATAACAAAATATATTTTATTATACGAGTATTTATTATTGTGTTGTGGTTAAATCAAATTTAATTACTTTTTATTTATGAGCACTTCATGAAATCTTAACAATAAATCCGATTATTTGTTTAAAATTACATTATAATCTTTTTTATTGTTACTTTTCTTATATGTATACCATTCGTAAATTCTTTAAATACACTTTATGTGATTTTTCAGTCATCAAATATTCTCTGAAATTGGAATATGTATGTACAATGTAATGAACGTATGTATGTATAATTGTGTATAATATTCAAATTAAAATGATTACGTTGGAATGTTATATTTAGAATTTCACTAAGATCGTTTTCGTTGAATGAAATTGAATATAAGGTATTTCTGTTCAAGTATTCGCATTAAGATTTTTTTTTAATATCATCACCATATGAGTACCATATAATTTGATCTAAATTCTTAACCGCAATATCCGTATTTATGTCGTCATCTCTCTTATAAATATTATGACGAACTAATATTAAAAAGAGGAAGACAAAAAAAAAAATAAAAAAACATAAGAATACACGTAATCAACTTGTTTTATACAATATTTGTTTTGTTGTTTTATTAAAAAAGTTCTTACGATGAAATCGAAATTTCCAATTAAGGATAAGAAATTGTAATTTCACATCATTCACTCTCATTCATGAGAACAGATTCTCTAGTGTGTTTACGTAACAGGTAAAAATTATATATATACATATACCTGTAAGATATTTATGTTAAGTAAGAAAAAGGTATATTTTTAATGTTCAATAGAAAAATAAATTGAGATTTTGTGTAAACAACTTGTATAAATTGCAGAGGCGTTTAAATTAGAATTTCATCGTTATCATCGTACATTTATTAAATACGCGAATATATGATTTTACTTTTTATTTTTATTTTTTTTAATTGAATTTTGTTGGCAAACAACCATGTGTTGAAAATATAATTTTGTTTAAATTAAATAAGAAAATATGACTCAAAAAGCTTACCTCATCCACCCAATGCTTGTATTTATCTGTCATTGTAATTTGTTCAAGCATTGCTGAACCTTGATTCGTCTTCCAATTACCTGAGATCGATTTTCGCCTGAAAAATTATAAGTAAAAAATATTTTCATATATTTTACATACATATATGTAAGTAAACATATTCGAACAGGTTAATTTGTTGATGTTGTTGATTATATGTGAAATATGTTTTTTTTAAAAACAAAAACCAGAAAAAAACAACAAAAACCATGAATGGTGTTTTAACACGCAACTTTATTGCATTTTAAAAAAAAATTAATATAAAAATAAAAAGTACGTAAGCATTACAGGTAATGCAAGTCAATTAAAATTCTCTACACGGTAATTCTAACAAAAATATGTATATTTTGTGTTATGTAAATTAAAATGAAAAAAAAAAAAAAAAGCTAAAATATTGTTGAGTTGATTTTTACAAAACATTTTAGTAAATCTAATTACAATAACTTACATAAAAGCTTTATAATTATTCCCAATTTTTTGAATATGAACATCAAATTTAGCATCAATGTATGGTTCGATAGTACAATAACATTGTGAATCATTAATAACGGATCCAGTAACAAGTCCGGCTGCATCTTGTAATGCGCTCGGATTATCCAATCTAGCTGTAGCAACACCTCCGTGACAATGACCCGCTTTTAAAACGCATGGGAATTTGGACCAACTGAACTGAAATTTTTTTTGGAAAAAAAAAAAAAAGAAGAAAAAAGAAGAAAAACAAAACAAAAAGTTCGAAATAATAAAATTTTATTAAATTAAAGAAACAAAAGAATAACAATAAAATAAAAAAATATATAGATCATCATTTAAAAACAAAAGCCAATCATACAATTTTTATGGTAGTTTTTATTTTCGTACGTGGGAAAAGTTATTTGTTTTAAGATTTTTTGTTGTTGTTGTTTTATTTTTTTAAAAATTAATTTTAATAAATTCAATATAAAAATGATGATGACATGTACAATTTCCTTTTTTTGTTTTTGTTTTTCGTTATCATATAATTCAATCGAAAACATACAAATAAAAAAAATAAAAAAAAAAGAAATGTATCTACGATTATATCGAGTATATATAACTTCTTTTAAAGGTCATCAATTTTTTAAAATAATACAAATGTATCTATTCAGAAAGAGAATCATTTTTTTTTAATTTCAAATAAATAAAGAATTCGTTGACCTATAATGCTGAGTCAGTGAACTTATGTTAAATTAAGATAAGTACGCCCAACGCATTTTATTGAATGGTACCATTCATTCTAAAAAAATCTGCCAATAAGTTCTTTTTTTTTTTTTTTTTTTTCATTATATAACCAAATCTTTCTTATACATTTTATTTTTGTGAAATTTTTCCAGAGACAAAAAAAAAATTTATTGGGGTTTTTTTATTTATTTTTTTTTTTTGAATTCTTTAAAAATGTCTCTTTGCAGATTATGGTATTGACAAGTAAATAAATAATTAATGAATTAATAATGTGAAATACATACATACATCATGGTAAAAGTCATACAGTCTTAAAATTTTATTTTGTGACTTTTTTTTTTTTTTTTTGATTTATTGATAAGTGGATTCACCTCCCTAACCAGCATATTGATAAATTTTTTATGTATAAACACCTTGACTCTTAAAGTAATAATTTAAATATGATTTTTTAATGTTCTAGCATCTATAGAAGATTTTGATATAAATTGTTTGTCATTCAAATTTTTATCAGGAATAGGGTAAGAAATTTTCATGAGTTTCCAGAAAGGATATTTTAATGTTTTAAATTTTTTGAAAAATAAAAGAACTTTAAATATTTTGTACAGAATAAATTAATTTTAACTATAGCAAAATTAGGTAGTTTATACATGTACATCCTTGGCGGTTCAAAGTTTGATTTTTTTTTCATGTATTCCTCACAATAAATCAGATTAGTAGTTTTCAATTAATTTTGTTTTACTTTTTTTTAAAAATACATAATAATAATTTTGAATAATTTTATTTGAACAAACATGAAATTTTGACTGAAATATTATTAGTTCATATAACCCTTTACTTTTGACCCGATTTAATGTGTGCATGCCTCCATTTACATAACATATACACAAAATCTACCCAAATAAGGTATAAATTTGTATTTATGCAAATTAATTTTCTTTTGTATTTTTTTTTTTTTTAAATATTTTGCATACAATTTCCATACAATTTATTGTAATTTACACCATAAACAAGTATTATAATATTATAAAAAAAAAAAAAAAAAAATTATTCACATATATAAATATCATCGCATGAAATTTTGCTGATCTGTTGATTGAATTGATCAGATTCCAGTGTCGTAGATATTATTATTTAGTTGTTCCACAACAAATATTTAGCACTTTTATGTTTTTCTAGTCTACTATGTATGTGGATATTTAAACATAGTGTCAGTTTTTTTCGGTGTACTATATGTTGTATTTTAACAAAATCAAAATCAAAAAAAAAAAAAAAAAGAAGATACTCTAGCAATATTTCTTCAAAGTATCTAGCAAGTTTTATAGTAGATATTATAAGTGAGTATATAAAAATATATACATACAATTTTTTTTTTTCTATAATTTTTGACTTCATATATATTTATAAAAATTTGTTGTAGGTACTATACTTTAGTATACGGTGCTTTGCTTGATGTTTGCTTGCTCTTGATGCTTTGCTATATATGTATAGTATAGTCTAAAAGACCTCGTGCAGTGTATTAATTCGTTTAGTACAGATTTTACAACGGCGGTAACCGGAACATAATAGTCTAGTAAAACGCGCAAAATATACATTTTATTTTCAATTATTCAAAAATTATCAAGACACGATTTTAATGTTTTAAATTAACAAAAATCTTATTTTGTTTTTCTCAGTTTATATTAAACAAATTCTTTTTATATAATTTACACTTTTCGTGAAAAATAGATACTTTAAAGTGAAAATAAAATTTTAAACATTTTATTTGTAATTGAGTAAAAAAAAAATAATTCAATAAACCAGTAAAAAAAAAATAATAATTACATACGTGATTTTAAGTATAAAAAGAGGGTGGTGTTATTAAAGTAAAAGGTGATGTTTACAATTTTCTTTGAAGGCTAATCAATCGGTCTTCACTAACATAAATTTTTTTAAATATTTTTTAATAATTTAAAATGACGTGTGAAAAATATTCGTGGTAATATTATAAAAAATATATTTTTAAAGATTATATCAGAGAGAACGTAACAAGAAAATATATTTAAAAAAAATAACATAAAAAACAAAAACAATATTGAAGTGAAAAAAACAGAGAAAAATATTACAAATAAAAAGTATAATAAATCACATCATCCGCAATTTTATAAAGTGAAAACAGTTGTACATCAGATACAGTAGAAATTCTTATTTAATTCATTTTTATTTTTCAAGTCAGGTAATTTGAATAATATTATACATTTTTCTTAAAAATTTAAATATACATCTATTTATATATACATATATCTATTTATCTATCTATCTATATCTATTTTTTTTTTATAATGAGATACATTCGAAAAATCGTATTTATATATTGTTTATATCCGCTAAAACAAGAACCATTTCAAAATGTGATATATGTGATATCACATACTTAGTATAAAATAAAGTCAAATATTTTTATTTGGCGACAAGAAAAAAAAACAAAAAAAAAAAAAAAATACAAACAAACAACCGAAATGTATGTTTTATCGAATGCAACATTTAACAGTGCACTGAAAACAGACACATTTTATATATTATGTATAACACACATAATAGATAGTATTTTTATTATAATGTATCTATATAGATACAATTTTAACACTTTTTGGTCATAGCGTAGGTGTTGAAAGATTATCATAGCAACTTACTTACTGCTCAGTTAATAAAACAAAAAATTCATGTTATATTTGAGTCATTTTGCCGCCGATATATAAACTTATATACATATGTTACATAGTATCACTTTTATTATATTATTTTTTTGTTTATTTATTCTAGAAAATCCATTAAAACAATTACATGAGATGAAAATATCACCTTTATGGAAACGATATTTTCTCACTATCTCTTCCATATATGTAAAATGCATAAATTATTAAGATACTTTTTTTTGTTTGTTTGTTTTTGTTTATGTTCTCTGATGTGTTTTTTTTTTTAAAGATATTTTCTGTAAAATATCACTTAATTAAGTGTATGTCCATACATATATACATACATATATTATACAATCTAGATCTGAACCTGAATTTTATTTGATACTCCCAACCTGTCAACAATTAAGAAATCAAAATTATCTTAAAGATACATATATGCAAAATGAACAACAAAAAAAAAAAAATGTATAATTATAGGTCTGTTTAGTACAATTTATTTATTCATAAAAGATTTCATAATTTTTTATTTATGTGGTGTATGTATGAAAATAATATTGAATAGTCAGCAAAAATTAAATTATATTTGTCTAGATACATACATACAATATATGCGTTTTATATATTTTATATACGACAGTAAAAGGTGGTCTATAAACATTTAATTTTTTGCATATATAATGAATATCAATTTTCTTTTTCTATAACGACAAAATAAACATTGTAATTTGATAATAATAATAATAATAATAATGATTACACTTAATAATGATTTTAGCGGTTTTAATACGACGTCTTTGAATTTTTTAAATGTCTACGTCTGCAATATGTTTGTTAGATAAATTTAGAACAAAATTACATGTATGTACATATGTTTGTTGTACAAAAAAAAAAAAAATAAAAATAAAAAAAAAATTGTTTGATTAAAATGAAATGGTGCGCATGAATATTAAATTCAAAAATTGAATTGCACGAGTATATTGAATTTAAAAATTTTTGATTGATATCTAATGTGGGGTTCAGTGATTAAATTATTACAATAGTTTTCAGGGTTAATATTATAAGATAAAAAATGAGTTTTAATGTTTTTTTTTTTTTTTTTTTATTATTTTTGAAAGTTTATATAGAAAATTAGGATTAAAATTAGCCTAAAGAAATTTAATAAAATGCAATTTCACGTTTGTTATTGATTGAAAATTCATATCATTTTGAAAATATCATGAAATTCATGTTTTACTAATATGCCTTTAGAGTATATTTGTTGGTAATGTACCATAATTTTACTTTTTTTCTTTTTTTTTTCAACTTATTTGTATTTTATTTTAAATAATTTATTTGTGTGTATAGGTACATTTATCAAATAAACTAGATACTTATTTATTCCACGATAAACATTTTTCAAATATTTTTGCTTATTTATGTTTTCAAATTTTCTTTATATTAAAGTGGATAATAGTACATACATTTTTTTTTTTGCTTTTTGAATTGTAATTTTACAAAGAGTTACAAATGTCTAAAGAAGGCTACTACTATCTTTACGTTTTTTTTTTTTCATGTAATTTAAAACTTTGGTGTTTATAAAATATGACTTTATTTTTCCTGAAGCTCTGAAAATGTTACTTTTTTAATTTGCTTTCGGCTACTTTTTTTTTATTTTCATTTTTTAACGTACATCAACTAATAGGTCACCTCTAGAGAATCTAATATATATATACACGTATTATTTACATATATCTGAATCAGAAAACTAACAACTACTATTTTAAAGTTTCAACTTGTGGAACAATATAATATATACCTTTTTAGACAATAGTCCATTTGTTATTTTTATTTTTCATTTCATATTATATTTTTTTCTCTCCACTTATTCATTTTTTTTTTTTTACTTTTTGCTAAAATATAATTTTAAATAGAGTTTATAGAATAACAGATGTAAATTACTTAAATGCTCACGGGAAATATCTTATTTTTTTTTTGTTACACATCAGCTCTGTTGTGCTGCTACTTACTTACGATCGATATAAAAGAGATGTGTTTTATATTGTGAGAAAAGTAAAAATAAAAAAAATAATGAAAAAGTGTTGTTTTTTGTTTTGGTTTTTAAATATGCAAAAATGTACATGTACTACATTGAAAACTGCTAATTAAGTAAACCATTACTATGCTATAATAAATGCTACTAGATATGGTCATATTTATAATAGATACATTATTTATTTTACCTTAGGGTAATTTCAATATAGATACATGTATGATAGGATTTGAAGAGTTTTCAGTGTTTAATGTGGTTTAAGTCTATTTGCAACAAATTAAGTCTTTTGGGTGGTCTTGGGAAAGTTTTCATTATATTTTTTTTTTTCATTTTTTTTTTCAGAGGTTATTGAAAATTTGTGGTCAACTGTTATTAATTTTTTTTTTATAGTTTAATAGATGATTGGACGATAAATAATCCTTTTTCCATTTAAAAATAAAAATTAATTTTTAGTTTTTAGTATAAAATATAATTTTTACAGTGAAACCTTTTATTCAAGAGGACATCACTTGAAATTTAAGAAGAAATTCATTTTAATTTATGAAAATTTAAAAAAAAAAATATCTTGAAAAGAAAGAAGCTTGAGTTGCTGGATCTAGAAGAGCACACGAGTAAAAGTTTGACCCTGACATGTAACTTGAAAAAGCCTACAGGGTGAAATTAAAAAAAAAAAATTGATTTTCTTGATTGTCTTGATAAAGTCAATCAGTGGAATCAAAGATTGTCAAGTAAAAAGATACGACTTGCATTCCATAGAGTCATTATAGTTTTTTTTTTTTTAATTTTTTTTTAAATTCAGAGAATTTATACACACAATTTTTTCTTTTTGCTTACTTATTTCCTACCTTCGTAAGAAAAATTTGTCTTGGAGAATTCCAAGAAAATTTTTTAGAATGACTTAAGCATAATATTTATAAATTATGTGTTCAGTCATCGTAATAGAGAAAAATTACAATTCAAATAAAGTGTATCAAATTAAATATGTAATTTGCATACAAAAAAAAAAAGAAAAAAAAAAGAAAAATAATTTTTAAAATTACCGGAAATGCATATTTAGACAACGTAGGTATATGTACATATGTACTTATAGTTTTGTGTTTAATAATCAATTTTATTTTGAAATTCAGCAGAAGTAAACTTTAATATCAAAGTAAATTTATACAATAAAATTATAGCAAATAGCTTATCTTTTCTTATTTCTTAAGTAGTTTGCAAAAATAGTCTTATGATAAATATTAAATTCAAATGAAATTGAAGTGATCAAATAAAATTATATTTTTCTATACGTATTATATACATATATTTATTTAATATGTAAATATAAAAAGTATATGTACATGTAATAAAAGTCAATTTATGTATCTAATACTATGTATTTTATATGTCTCTAATGATATTTAGAGTATATCTTATGTTTGGTTTAGTTTGCTGATATTTCCGTCCATCCGTTTATTCTTCTGTGAATCTCTATCACTTTGAAATTTAAATTTATGCTTTGAATGCAACCTTTGTAATTAATCATCGTTGCATTACGCAATTCACTTTATTAATAAGATGTATCAAGAATGAAAAAAAGAAGCAAAAAGTTAAAAAAAAAAAAAAGAAAAATAAAAATAAAAAAACAAATAAAATGTATAATTTACGGTAGATATGTGTACACTGAAAACAGTAGAATTTAAATGTTTGTAATATTTAAATAATTACTCGGAACTCTATATAGCTATCGTATAAAGAGAATATAATACAGATGATAAGATATATTTTTTTTTTCTTCTACTAAATGTTTGCTGCATAAATTGAATATGCTGACATAAATCAATTAACCCCAACAGCATCAATAACAGCATATGTAGTATATGTTTCTATTATTGATGATATTGTTGTTGTTGGATATGCAGTACATCGACAAAGTCAAAGAAACGATCAACATCATATAAAGAGAAAAAAGAAGATACATTCATAGATTTCTTAATTAGCAAAATCGTTCTAAAGAATGATAGAAAATATTTTAAAAACTTTAAAACACATCAAAATATTGCAATATACTCTTATGTGATTTTTTTTTTCATTCAATCTCTTATTATAGAATCTGTTATTGTAAGAAAAACATAGTCGCTATCATTATTTGCCAGCAACTGGTCATTTTGTGTTCAAAAACAATCTTCAATGGAAATGTTGATGATGATGAAGACCTTTTCGAATTGTTCAGAGTTTCATTGATTGCCATTTAAAAAAAAAATTAAAAAAAACTAGAAAAACGTTAAACATTTGTTCAAAATTCCTCTGATGTGTATTCATTTCAAAAATATGTGCCATAATTAATTAGAGATTTGTCATTTTTTTTTTTAAATTAAAAGATTGTATAATTGCACATACGCTACGGCGAGAAAAGAAGATTTTATATATATTTTTTTGAGGTTAATGAAAATATCAAGGAAAAACAGAAGTTCATTGAGAAATGAAAAAAAAAAAATTAAAATGTATAAGTGATTTTTTGGACACTAGTAACAAATCATTCTTAGATTTTGAAATTATTCATTTTAGTTTTTGATGAATGATTTGTTTCACGTGAAAATTACATGCAATGATTACCGTGCTGTGTTTGAACAAAAAATATATATGTACATACATCCATACATATGTATATGAAATAAATATTTTATCTTTATAATCCAAAAAATAAAAGATTAAATAAAATTTTTAAAAAAATATATAAGTATCAAAGTTCATGATTCAGAACTTTTTTTTTTTTTTTTCAAAAATCGCCAAAAGATATTTTATCAAAACATAAACAAAACAGTATACAGTAAACGCGGCTGTACAGTTTTTGTTTTTATTATGAATTTATAAAAAAAAAAAAAAAAAAAAATACACGAACATTTTCGTTGATATTACACATAATTAAGTGCTCTGAGTCAATTTTATTTTGAAAATTTTTCCCACGAATTTCATTTTTAACACATCATAATTTTCTTTGATTTTTATTTTTTTTATTTTATTTTTTTTTTTGTATTTTGATTTTCTAATTTCAAAGAAAACAAAAAAAAATTATTATAATTTCTTTGAAAAATTATTATACCATTAAGTGTAAGTAGTGTATTTAAAATGAATCTATTTTAAGAATCTAATAAAATAAAAAATTACCGTGAAAATAAATTACATGTACGCATGTACGAAAAATTACACAATTATACAGTAAGTAATTTTTTTTTTTTTTGTAATATTATTTTTCATTTAAATAAGAATTTTATACAATTTATTATTGTTTATTAAATTTTATATTTAAATTTCGTTTTGTTACTTTTTTGAAAAGTCAGTTTCATTGAAATTTAGGTCATTTTTTTTTTGTTTGTTTTTTCGTGAGAAATAAAATATGTATGTAACATATGTCATATACATACATATACAAAAAAAAAATATATATATATTTATATAAAATACAAACATTTTTAAAATAACAAAAAGCCTGAATGATATTTGATAAATAAAATTTGAGGAAAAAAAAAAATTTAATAAAGATAAAAATCAAGAAAAATAATAATCAGATTTTTAAAATAAATATATGAAAAATGTATTAGATAAATTTCAAGGTATGGCAAAATTTTAAATGATAAAGGTAGAATTTGGATTGTATAGAATTCTCTAAAGAATAAAGATACTTTATTAATATTTAATTAAATAAATATTTTATGAATTTAATATTAATTTATGAATTTGTACATAGTGTAGGAAATCAAATTAAGTATTCAAGATTAAAGAAATTTTTCCGACTTTTGATGTAGTCTTATACCATTTTACACAAAATGTGACGTAATTGAAAATTTATTTGTTTTGTTTTCATTTTATTTTAACTGAAAATTAATTAAAAATGAAAGAAAAAAAAAAAATGAAGAAAACAAAAAATCAATATAGAATTTAATTAAAAAATTCTTGTGTAACACGATAAATTTTATTTTATTAATTTATGGAAATTTAAAAAAAAAAAAAATAAGAAGGAGTTATAAATTTCGACGAAATAATTTTTCAAATAAATTGTACGTGGGTTTTTGCAAATATGAATGAAAAAGAAAAATCTTTACAAGTGTATTTTAAAGAAATTTTCACATTCTGTACTCAATATTCTCTAGAATATATATTTTTTTTTTACTTTTCTATAACATAAACTTTTCTGTTCTTTGCTTGTTTTTTTTTACTATGAAAATTACATGAAGCATTTAATTTTTAAAATGACAATATTTAATGTGAATTTTTGATGTCTTATAAATTTTTTTATTAACTGTATTAATCGTTAACCTTCAAATTAATTTCTAATTTTTTAATAATAAGATTTATTGCTTTGAACAAATTATCATAAAAAAAATCTAAACGATAAACTATTTGTATATACATGTATGTAATATATGTGAATACATAATTTTATTGCATTGACACTTATGATCAATTTAAGATATTAAAAATTGATTCAATACATGTATTTTTTTTTTTTTCAAACATGGTCAATAAAATTATTTAAAATTTAATGTCAATGTTAGTGAATAGTCTCAACGAGCAATATATAAATATTTAAATTATTTTGTGTGTTTTTTTTAAATATTTTTTTTTTTAATTTAATATCAGATAAAATTTTTTATTTATTCGTACACATGAAAATAAAACTGAATAACGGAATAAACATACGCATACGAATATGCAAGTAAATAAATTTGAAAAAAAAAAAATTAAATTGAATTTAATATAAAATTGTTTTTCACATGTAATAAATTTTATTTAGGATTTTATAATCATATTATAATTCATTAATGTGGATGGTTTTTTTTTTTTTTTAAAACACTTTCACACAATTTATACGTGCAAATATGTACATATGTATGTATGTGCAGAAAAAAAAAACAAGATTAAAGATATTGTACATATTTTCATGACAAGTTTCCTTATACGATTATTCATTGATATTCAACAACATTTAAACATGCACACAGGAAGTTGGAATGTAGGATAATAATTTTTGTACAAATTTTTCTAGATCTAAAGTATTTAAGTAAGTAAAATAGGATAGAAAAAAAAAATAAATGTGCACAATATTTGTGCAAAGGGTAACTTTAATATTTTCAAATGAGGGTTGTGTTACCCTCTTTGATTTTATTCGCTATTTTTCATTTAAAATGTATTAAATTTAATAACATTATTTTTTTTTAAAAAATATTTTTAGTGAGTACACATTCAACCATAAAAAAAACATATTTATCTCACGTCCTAATTTCGATTTAAAATTTTTTAATCTGATGGTGATATTCAGTTTAAGCTGCTGAAACGGGACTTTTCTCAAACGGTATTTTGAGATATCCTCTTCAACATGTCATATGTTCTTTTATTGACGCAAATTTCATTTTATAGCCGAAAAGTATACCTTTTAAAATTTTGTGAAAAAAATGATATGTTTTACAAAAAACCATTATTTTTGTTTCATATGGCATGTTGTAGAAGACATTCCGAAGTTTTCATATTTGAAAGTTTTATTTCGAAACCTCACGCTCACTAATTGAAAGTTTAGCCTGAATTTCAAATGCATTTTTTTTTTTTTGATTTACCGAAGAAAATTTAATTGCTCTCATCGCGTTTAATAAGTTCCTATTTTTTTCCGAATTTTCTTCAATTTTTACTTTTTTCAATCAATAAAATATTTTGAAATATTTAAAAAAAAAATGGAAAAGATGAAAATTACTTTTTGGTTGTCCTCGGCTCGCATACACATTTGATACCATTCTCCTGCGTCTTGTGTTGCTATCTTACAACTGATATCTTCAACATTATCTAACTAGCGTATTTTAGGTCTTCCTGGGTCTTCTGCCGCTTCAGGAACATGGAACTACGATGGTTTCTCATTCTCAGATGTTCTTAAAAAGTGCCTTTCCATTTCCGTTTACTCTAATACGATGGACTGTATTCATGTCATTCTAGAGGTCATGTACAATTCATTATTGTATCTTATCCTCTCCATACTCTCCATACTCCACTTTCTTGCACCTCTCCATAAATTCGTCTTAGAATTTTTCTCTCAAATATCTTTAGTGCAAGAAACACATATTACCTAAGGTTTTCTTCGTTTAATTTTTTCACTTACCTTATTCTGTTGTTCCCCGAAGCTTAAATAAATAATTTCGGAAACTACCTCAAAGTTGTATTAACCAATGGATATGTTCTGCTCTGTTATGATGTTGCGTTGAATCTTATTTCTTTAGCGATGATATCCAGACTTTCCAGAGCACCTGAGCGGTATAATGACCTAACCTTCCACGTAAATAAATAACCTTAAATCATTGTTCTTTTTCCCTTTTCCTATGTTGAGATATCAGCCCGTTTGATTCACTTGATGCTTTCTGAACAATCTCGGAGAAAGAAGTAGAGTAGGTTGTTGACCTTCTGTCTCCAAAGTCTAGTGGTAGGGTTGCTACCTTATGGCCTCTAGACTTGCTCTTGTACACTTCAGTTTCAGGGATAGAGTTCTCTTAACTCTCTATTAAGAGTCTATCTCCCTACTCCCTACTTACCTGAGACGCCGATTTTAATGGCCATTCAGGCTGCGTACTCCCTCCTCCTTTATCCGGGCTTGGGACCGGCAAGACCAAAATTTGGTCTAGGCGGAGTTTTATACAGCCATTACTTTCTTTTCTATATTTCTTCAAAATATTTGCTCAATAAAATTTTTGTTTCGAAAATTATTGCTAAATCAATATGCCCTAAATTTTTTCTTATAAATTTATAAAATATTTTTAAAATTCCAATAAAAAAAAAAAATACTTAATATTTTTTTGCTTACTTAATTGTTGTTCCAATTTTACTTAAAATCTACTTCAGATTATAATTAGAACAAGCAGCTTTTTTTTTTTTTGTATACGAGAATTTTTCGTTACAATTTTGAAATTTATTAAAGACATTAAAATCATCTGTTGTACTAAGCAATCCGTTTTATTTTTAGAAAAGTCATTAAAAAAAAAAATCATCTTACATTGAAAAATGTCAAGAATATATAAAGTGTAATACCAGAACATGAATTATAAAATCATTTATTTTGTAATTACGAAAGAAAATCACGTTTCTAAATTTGATCCTATTATTTATTATTATTATTAGCTATTACAGTCATAAGACAATCGATATTAATTGATTTTCATGTCATTTAATTAGAAGAATAACATCTGACTAATTATTTTGATCATTTTGTATACATATGAAAGTCATTAAAATAAATCAGAAAATCATTTTTTTTTGTTTTGTGTAAGATAAAATATCAAATTTCGAAAATTTATTAACAAATTTACATTTACGAGTGATCTTCCTTATTTTTTCTAAAGTACCAATTTGTTTTTTGTTGTTGTTGTTGTAGAATATTAAATATTTTTTTTATTTATTCACGTGTTAAAAACATTTTTTTTTACATAATAGATTACGAAGATAGAAAGTATCTGTTGCGTGTACACATCAAATTCAATTTTTTTAATGATATGGAATGAAAGAAAAAAAATTTTAAAGAAAAGAAAAATGAACAATTTACTTAAGGCAAAAAAAAAAATATATATATATGTATATATGTATAGTACGTAAAAAAAATTTAATTCATAATATAACATAAGATACAGAAGGATGTACAAGACAAAATATTTATTTTTCATTTACATAATGAATGAAGAATAAAAAAAAAAAAATAAAAATTCAATTTCTCATATAAAAGTAATAGATATACCACTGAGAAAAAGAAATGAAAAGTGGAAGGAAATAAGGAAGTCATAGACGTCAAGTTATTTTGTCGTATTTGAAAAAAAAAAAAAAAAAAAAATTTGATAAATATTATATTTCCTTTTAAAAGAAAAGTTAAAAATTGTTTGTGGAAATTTTTAAACATTTTAAAGTGTATAATTTAATGTGTTGAAGGATCTAAAAATAACAATAATATAGGAATATTTTCCTTTTTATTTTTTCACTTAAAATATAACCGTTGCATTTTCTAGATTATTATTTTAACATTGATCATATCATAACTATAAGACAAAACAATGTAGGAACAGAATTTTCAAAAGATATTGGACAAAAGTAAGTCACAAAATGATTTTTAAAAACATTAATTAATATTTCTGTGATTTTCGTAAATTCATTCAAAAAAAAAAAAAATTTACTTTGAAAAATTATTTATTCATCATTTACAAATAGAATATTCATCTCATTGTTCTTTTTTTTTTTTTTTGCTTTATCAATGTTCGCGTGTTTGTAATTATGTAAAGTGAAAATTTACTTCTTAATTACTCATAAATGTTTCTGGTAATAATTTTTTTTTTTTTTTGTATATTTCAAAAAACACTTGTAGATTTTTCACCTGTAAAAGGTGTTCATAATGAAAAATATTGTTTAACTCATAAAGTGAATAATTTTTCTATTTTTTTTTTTTTTTAAATAATTATTTTATTTTTATTTTTTATTTTTTTTTTGTTGTTTATTTAAAACTGACTAAGCTTCATGTATATTATCACCTTAGTTTTTCCTAATAATGTCGCAATTGTACCATATTTATTATTAATTCATATTGTACAATGTACATATATATTATTTTTCCTTATCTTAATTTATTACAAACATATATGAAGTAGTTGCACAAAAAACATGATGTTTTTTTTTTTAAATATCTGTGTAAAAACTAATTGACAGCTTATTTCTTGGAATTTCAATTGTTATGAAAATAAAAAAATAATATATATAAATAACAATCAATATAACAGTAGCTTTATTGTATACCTATTATATAAAAAAAAAAAAATTTTTTTATAACAGTTTTTCAAGCTACTAGATACTTTTAAAAGCTGTGAACATTTCGATGCCAATTAAATTTCAAACATTTTAAATATATAAATACCTTAACCAAGTTACAAAATCATATATATCTACGACATTTGTAAAATCACATAATAATTTAATGTCAATTAAATCTTATATATAAATTTATACTTCTATTTTATATTTTACGTGGGTGTAAATTTAAGGTAATAATAATAAATGTACAAGTTACCATAGGAACCGCATATTAAAAAATAAAAAAATAAAAAAAACAAAGAAAAAAACATCGATTTCTATATGTTATTGATTAAAAATGTTTTGGTGGTTGCATTGTGAAACCATAAGTATATAATGTGTCTTAAAAATCTTATCTTTTTCACATAAAAATATTCAGTTTTCTTTTTATTATCATTTATAGAGGTATATATTATTTACTATGAACATAAATTTTTAATAAACTCATAAAAAAAAGCCACATATACGAGTATGATATAAAATATAAGTACTTATTTTGTTTTATAACTAAAAAATTATTAAATTAAAAAATTTTTTTTGTTGATGTTTTTGATAAAATTTAATTTTTAGATCGTTGAAATCTAATTAAAAAAGTGTAAATTAAATATGCTATTTAATACTAAAAACATGGCTTATAACAAAATTTTTACTATAAACAACATGTTAGCTTTAAAAAATTCTATGTGAGATTAATTAAAAAAAAGTTATGAAAGTATTAAATATGCGCAATAGAAAAAAAAAAGTGGGTGTTTTTCATTAATTTATTAATGCCCTTTTATGTGTTTTAGCACTTTAACTCTGGCTCATTAATCTCTCAAAAAGCGATTTAATTATTCATTAATTTACCCGTACATCAATATATGTATGATGTACTATATACGTATATTGAATGATAGTAATAATGTTTTTCTGATTTTTTATCTGAATTAAAGAAGATATTTTATTTTATCCACTTTTCTGTATGTTTATTCAATAGAGATTTTCATAATTTTATCTTTATTTATTTAGATACTTAAATTATATCTTTTTTATCCATACTAAAATACATTCACATACATTTGTACGTATATAAGAATTACCTAGTTAGTACTTAAAGTATCTATTCCGAGATAGATTTTCTGTTAGTGTGTCTTTACTTTTATGTAGTATGTATCTGTGTTAGAAAAAATAACAATTATGAGTTTGCATTAATTTATTAGAATATTTTGCACGAAATGTATAGTATATGAAAATTATTTATTTAAAAAAATATCCTTAATATGATTTTCTTGAAAATGAAAAACATCATACTCTTGACAAATTTAAATAAATCTATTCAATTTTAATAAACCTCAGTGTATTATATAGTAAATATTTAAAGTACATATTTATAACTGTTCTCGATTTTGTGTCCTTTTTAACGTACGTGCTCTAATAAAATGTCACACTATAAACAAATTCTATGAAATTAACAAATACTCTCAATTAAAATTGATTCAAAAATTCTTGCATTTTTTGTTACAATTATTTTGAAAACATATATGTACATATACCAATCATTAACATTATGTTATGTATGTTTGTAGGTGAATGGTTTTAATATTGATTTTAAAATTACATACATATGCATGTCATAATTTACAATTTAAAATAGGTATAGGCAGGTTGTAGTATGTATATTAAAGGTTGTATTGTTCTCATTTAGGGGGTGGTTAATGAAAAAAAAAAAAAAATGTGTATATAGGGTTTTGCAAAATGTGGTTCGTAATTACAATTTTTTATTCAGTGGTAAAGCAAAATGCATGTTTTTAGAAAATATTTTAATTTGAAACTTTTTTCCATTTAAATAGTTTAAAAATTTTATTTTAAATTTTATAAAAATTCAATTTTATGAAAACTTTTACTATACTTAATTATAAATTTTTTCATGATTTTGCTAATTGAAATATTCTAGTAGAATTTTATTAACTTTTTAAGGAATACAGGTTTTTTTAATTAGCTATTTAAAATTAAAATAATACGCAAAACAGCAAAAAACAAAAACAAGTTGTTGTTGTTTTTTTTCCAATATTTGTATTTCATTTGAAATTGTTATTTATGTATTTTAAAAATGAACAAATATTGTTTTTTTCACTGTCACAGTGAAATCGACGTTTTTGTGTTTAAAGCGTATTTATTTTCTAATTACTTTCTTGTTTTTTTTTTATGTTTTATTTGAAAACAACTTTTTAGCATTCATCAATATAAGGAGAAATTAAGAGAAACACAATAATAGTGAAAACAAAAAAAAAAAAACAAAAAAAAAAACAAAAAAAAAATTTTCAACTTCGGTTAGATTCGATCTTTATTTTTATTTTTTTAAGAAAAAAATTATTACAGTTGAGAAATTTTTAGAAATACATATCACGTGAATCTTGGGTGAAAATAAATTATTTTAAAATTGTTTTTTATATGCTGTGAAGCATAAAAATCATATTTTCCAGATATAAAAAATAATTTCTTTTAATATATATGTATTTCATCTTGTGAATACATTTTCAGATTAGTTTTTTTTTACATTGTGACACTATTTTCACATTAACTTTTTTTTTTTCTACGAGACATTAAACAAAGTTATAAAATTCTACTTTTATTTTTATTATTATTTTTTTTTCATTTTTTTTTTCAGATACATTTAGTGTACAATAAACACACAACAATGGCTCTAAAATTACAAAGTAATATTAAATTACTTGTATTCTTTTTCATATTATTCGGAATCGTTTATGATTTAACAGAAAGTTGTTCATGTATGCCTTCACATCCACAAACACAATATTGCAATGCTGAATATGGTATGTTATGAAAATTGTATCTAAATGTTTTTGTTTTTTTTTTAAATGTTTTTATTACACAATCAAATAATAATTAAAAATGAAAATTGTAAAAATATATTTTCTAATATATGAATTTTTCTTGTTTTTTGATAATTAAATTTTTTTCAGTAATTATTGCACGTATTCTAAGGAAATCTGCTGTACGAAATGAAAATTTGAATCAATATAAAATTGAAATTAAAAAATCATACAAAGTAATTTATTTGAAAAAATTATTTAATTGAAAAAAAAAATAGTTTTGAATAGATTTTTAAAATGAAATTATTATTAAAATTTTTTTTTAGATGTCTGAAAAAGCACATAATTATTTAAAACATGGACGTATATTAACACCAAATTCTGATGCAGCATGTGGTATTACATTACAAGTTGGTAAATTATATGTAATAGCTGGACGTGGACCACGTTTAGGACTTTGTAATTATGTTAAAGAATATTTGGATATGAAAACATTTGAAAGACGTGGTTTTGCAGGATTATATAAGAAAGGATGTGTTTGTGAGGTATTGACATATATAGTATACATACACATATAGAATATACGATTTATGTGCTTGCATTCAACATAAATAATTGATGGAATTTTTATTTTTAGATAACTCCATGTTTCAGAGGAAATTGTCCATTAGAATATGGTACATGTAATTGGTCACCATTTGCTAAATGTGAAACAAATTTCAGTTCATGTGTACCATCACGTAATATTACAACACCAGAGGGTATCGTAACAAAATGCCATTGGAGAAGAACACCAGCATATAAGGCATGTTTATCTGAACCATAATAAATATTGGTCCTTATATCGTATACGTATATACATACATGCATATTTAAAATAGATTAAAATACATTTAACACAAAAATACAACATACAAACAATCACCACCACCACCATCATTATCATCATCATCAAAAATATCGTGATGACTGTATTATGTAATAATAATAATAAATAATTTGTAATAACTTATTATCATATATGATATAATCATAAGAGAAGATAAAAAATTAAATATAAAATATAATTTGTTATAATTCATGTTAATTTTCATATACATATGATTTATAATTTTTCTTCTTAATTTTTTTCTTTTCTTTTTTTTTTTTTGTCGTTGTGTAGTAATTGATGAGAATTTTAATATATTTGTAATTTATTTAATTACTATTTTTTTTTTTATTATTTTTGTGGCCATTTTTTTTAAGTACAAAATAAAATATCATTAAAAGAAATATATAGATATATAAAATACATGTCATACTCACACATTAAAAAAAAAAAAAACCATATTTGGAAAAAAAAATTTTTGTTTTAAATTTATTTAAAGAAAATCAAAACAAAAAATTTAAAAAAGAAAAAAAACAACAAACTTACCAAATCTCTTGGATTGGGAAAAAATGTTTGTTCAATCAATGGGAAAGCATCCCTTCCTAAACGTCGCTGTAATTGTAGAAGATGAGCAAAAACCCATGGTTTATCCTGTAAAATATTAAATAATTGAAGTTAATTACAATATATTACAATTGCATTTCAATTATATAGATAATTTACGTGTCAATCAAATTAAACAGAGATAATCAAATTAGACAGGGTGTTTTGTTTTTTTTAAGCAAGTATAATAAAAATTTGGAAGAAATGAAAAGGGATTGTTATAACTTTTATTCTAAAAATCGTTATGGCTTTTCTGTGGTTTTTTTTCGGAGGTTTCATTGTAATCTATTTTTCTTTCAGAAAATGTTGAAGGTTCTCTATTGTTTTTGGTCTTTCCTTTAATTAAATTTCATGAATATCTCATCACTGTGTAAGGTAAGAAAAGTCCTAAAGTCAATAACTCTTTTCAGCCTTATTTAATCAATAGTTCTGTTAGTAACTACTCTTCTTTTTACCAATCAAAAGGAATACCCTGTGTAGATATTAAGTGTAAAAAATTCTGTACTATATATATGTTTTAATTGGCAAAAATTCAGACAATCTATATAGAAAATAGTCAGTTGAACATAATTTATAGATGTAAAATGTAAAACGAGGAGAAAAATGCTGTCAATTAAAACATTTCAAGCGGATCGATAATAAATAATTTATCATTCGATCATTAAATTGCTATCAGCAGGTATCAGTAACATACTATATATGTATACATATATATAAATGTATCTATTTTGTTTTTTGTTTCACTATAGGAGTATATTTTGTTATGTTCACTGAACTAAAAACACACATACAGTGAAACAATAAAGGTTTCTCGTTGTCATTAAAACGTGACTACTAAACTTGAACTTTTATTGCCGTCATCGAAAGTAAAATTATATTACATACAAATTACATGCTGTTGAATGATTACAAATATAACGAAAAATTTAGATTATTATATATATATTAGCATGTATCACGTGTATTTTTTTATGATGAAAATCTATTTTCGATATCATCATATTAAATACTCACTGTAGATATTTTTAATTAAAAAAAAAAAATAAACAAAAACAAACAATAACAATAAAAGTATTTAAAAATGAAAATATAAATATTGACACCTAATATTAAAATTGGTTGATAATATTTGAGAAGTAATTACTCTAATATTGTGATAAAACTGTATCATTAAATAATTAAAAAAGAAAAAAAGTAAAACAAAAGCAACAGAAAAATAAAAAGAAAAGAAAAGTATATTCATTTTTTTTTTTTATTTATAAACAAAATATAATGACATCATGACAATAATATTAATTAAATTTCATTTTTTCACTTCGACACCTGTCGGTCGACCTGTCTGATGTGTTTTGCATAAATTTTTTTATTTTTTTTTAAATAATAAATAATATATAGGTAAATGCAATTCTGTTGTAATTGTTGTTCACCTTCTACACAACATTATAACAATACATCATGTTCATCGTGAATTGAATGAATAAAATATTGAAAGTAATTTTTTAAATAAAAAAAAATAATCAACAATTATTAATTACATACATATGTACCACTTATAAGTAATATTTATATTGATAGATTGCTATTGAAAATTTGTAATATCTTATATGAAGATATATACACTTTAACCAGTGTCATTGTATCTATTATACATATATCAAAGATTTTATTATTCTCAAACACTAATGACATTACAATTTGACACATTCAATAACATTAATTGTACTTAATTTTTAATTATATGTAAATTATATTTTAAATTTCATTATAAATACACTTCATGTAATTTTGTTTTTTTCTCTTTTCTCATTTCATTTCAAATTGTAATTGATTTGTTACTTGTGAACATTTTCAAGGAAGTGTTTAAAATAAAGAGGAAATTCTCAGAAAATATGGGTGAAGAGTTTCTCGAAGGGAAGTTATAAAAAAATAAAAGAAACAGTGGCGTATTACCGGGGGCACTAGTATAAATTTCATTTAAAATTTTAAAATAAAAAAAAATAAAAAACATTTCTTAAAAAAAAAAGTACATTTCATTTACCTTACCTGAAATTGATAAATCGAATTCAATGAATTTATACTTGGAACACCTCCATATTTTAGACAAAGTAAATTTGAACGATAATCTTGTGAACCATTTCTTGGTGCTTGCCGAATTAATACAAAATCTGGTCTAAATGATCGTGCTACCTATAAAATGGAAAAATAACACACAAACAAAAAAAAAAAATGAATTTTAAAAAGTTTTAAAAAACTTATTGAAATAATTATGAAAATCTAAAAAGAAAATAAAAAACTTCATTCAATAAAAAAAAAGTTGTAAAAATTCAATGAATAAAAAGAAAAAAATTTTAATTTTTATTTGAAATTCTTGTATCAAACTATTTATTCAACATTGATTCTATGAGGAAAATCTTACAAAAGTAAAGAAAAAAGTTCTGCACATTCAAACTAAATTCCATGGATGTATACTCTGTAGAGTTGCTCTACTAAAGTATATTTGATTAAGTTTAAAATTTAATTTTCTCACATAAAGGATGCAAAAAAAAAAAAGGAAAAATTAAAAGCATAGCAAAAGTACATGAATTTCAATTCTGCAAAAAAAAATAGTTCTTCATTTCTTTTTTTTTTTTTTTTTCAAATAAAAAGGAAGACACTGTGGAAATAGAAAAAAGTGAAAAAAAATAAAAAATGAACAAAATATGTATAGTATATTTCCTACCTTGGTTCCTCCACGTAATACTGCCATTGATACAACAACTCCACTTTCACCACTTGCAGTCAAAGATATTTCCTGTTGAAAGAAGATACACGAATATTATATAACTAAGATATATAGAGATTTCGTATTCATTTGCATTTAGCTTATATGTACATACATATATACGAGTATGTAAAGAAAACTTGTTGTTAATTGAAATTCAAAAAATTTGTTTAAAGTATGTACAAATGTACTACTTATGAATATTGAATATGTTATATATTTTTAAAAAAAAAGTTTGTACAATATATATTTACTCTGAATTCTGCTTGTTCTACACGAATATCGTAGTCACCATGTAAACGTTTTCCTCTGAAGTATTTCGACCAATCTGTGTTCTGATCATCAAGAACAAGTAATGTAAAACATTTATCCTTATTGAAAGCAGGACGTGTTGCACTTTGTACAGCAGCGCCTGAAACATTTAATTTAATCGATTTTCATTATACATCAGGCACACACTTTTGTAATTAATTTAATTTTTCGTACCCATCATCATATTATGATATGATAATGATAGTATAATTTTATCGGTCTTTTTTTTTTAATATTCTAAATTTAAATTTTAAACGATATTATGTACTTTATTTTATTATAATTACCAATAATTGATGCTCCTTGATCTCTTGCAGCACCTGTTAAACTTTGAACACGTTGTAAAAGACTTTCTCTAGATTTAGCTGGACTTGATGGAGCACTTGTACCTCTTGTTGTTGGTCCTTTACCAAAACTTAAAGATAATTCTGGTGCTGCAGTAGTTGGTTGTGGTGGGACATTATTGCCAGCTACACCGGTTGGTGGTTGTGGTGGAGGTACATTTGGTGGTCCACTTTGTGGTAATGGTTGCTGTTGAAGTGGCTGTTGTTGTGGTGGCCGTGCTGCTGGTGGCAACTCATTTGGATCGATCTCATCACACTCGGAAGATAAATCTCCCGAGCTAAATCTTTTTATAAAAAAAAATAAAATAAAATAAATGAAAAATATAAAACTTTTGAAAAATAAATTTTTTATTTTATAATTACCTTCTTTTCAGGTAATTGACATTTGAAGTAAAGCTAGTTCGAAACGATGAGAAATTCAGGGTGCCGGCTTTAACTTCCTATGTAAATTAACAAACATAAACATAAGTGTTTCATTTGAAATATAATTAAAGTTTACATTTTATGAAGCACTTAAAAAAAAGAAAATTATGTAGAAGCAAAAAATAAGTACAATGAAAAAAAAAATTCTTTTAAAAATTATGAAATTTTAATTGTCAGTTTTCTTTTGGAATAAATATGTAATTGAAGGATAATAATGGTGATTGATGTTAAAAATAATCATTTTCTAATCGTCTTCGATACTTTAATCTTTGTTGAAAGCATTTTAAAGGAATTTAAGGTATATAATTTAAGGAATTTATCGTAACACGTGTAAAATTTAATCAGTCAGTGACCTGTCATTCACAAGAAAGCCAATATTTTTTTTAAAAATTTTATTGTGTAATAAAATATCTAGAACAAGAATGGTAGTACATGAATTTATATGTATGTAGAAAAAAGCCTAAATTATATAACGTGGGTAGGATATTCTCTTTAAAAAAGTTTCTACAGAAATAAAAATAAATGTTGAACATGATCATTATAACTTTTGAACAATAAAACTTTTCTTTTTTATTCTTTTTATTTTTTCTACTTTAAAAATAATGAAAAATTAAGAAGTTTCCGCTACTTCTCTAGAAATTTTTTAAGGATTCTAAGGGAAAAAATTCAAGTTTTTTTTACAAGGAAATTCTAGAAGGATTAGTTTTTTTTTTCTTTTTTGAATTTAAAAGTAAACAAAAAGCCGAACCTAAATAATGAAAAATAATAAAATTTTTTCAGATTTCATAATTTTTTTTTCTTTCTTAAAAATTAATCTTCTTAATTATGAAATTTACAAATACACTAATAGAACCCTGGGGGGATTTATGTGATAAGAAGGAGAAAAAGGATAAAAAGATTTTTGAAATAAAAACAAAGTAATTGTTAAATTTTTCGAGATATTAAGAACGAGTTCTTTATATATATTATACTTGAAAAAATGTACGTAAATAAATTTGATTATTTATTCGAATTATAAACAATTTGAATTTTATTGTATGTGAAAAAAACAAAGTTTAATATTTAATGATATGAAAATATTATGACAATACACACACATGTAAAAAAAAAAACGAAAAATTTATTTTATTTGTTTATTGTTCAGATTTTCATTATTTAATGTACTCTCAAGGGCAAAATGACATACAACAAATATAATGAAAACGAAAAATGTCAAGAGACATGTAAAATATGTGTAAAGTTTGAATATAAAAAAAAAATTCCATTTTGTTTGTTCATTGGTTTTTCATTTTATATAATAATAATAATATGTAATATAAAAAAAAAAGGATAATAGATTCTGACATTTTTTTTTTTGCTTGTTTTTATTTTTATTGCCAAAGAATTAAAATTAATCCTTTTTATTGTTAAATTATTTATTTTGTTTTTCTTCTTCTTTTAATAAAAAGGATTGAAAATTTAAATTAGAGGGCAATGAAAATATTTAAAGTTTATTGACATTTGAAGAAGAATAAAAATACCAGATAATAAATGAAAATGTAAAGAAAGGATTAATTGATTTTAATGTTAATAGATATGTGTGTCCTGTTTCTTAAATATTTTATTAAGATTTTTCAAAAAGGTCGTTGGATATTACACACATATACATATACATATATGTATGTATATAAAAAAAAGTATAAAAATTTATATAAGAATGTTGAATTGATTAGTATGACTCAAGCCAAAAAATCATATAAATATATTATTATTATCCTATTGATTTTCTCTCATGCTAAAAATTCTTTATGGCTTATAAAATTTTTGGTTTATTATTCTTTTCACTTTTTTCTGCTTTAAATATAATTTTTTTTTTTTTTTTTTTTGGCTCCTTATTATATATTTTCTGTCTGAAACACTCTTCCTATTTTGAATAAATTTTCATCATCGTTCCAAAAGAATAAAAAAAATAAAAAAGAAGGAAATTTATTTTGTCTTATGTATAACGTGTGAAAATATATAATACCTATATATGTATTATAAATATCTATCTATCTAATATACTTGTACGTATAGGTATTCTTAAGGAACGTATTTTTTTTTATATCTAATAGCAGAAAAATAAATAGTATTAGAGGTGCCAAAACAGTAGGCGTATGTATGTATATTGAAAATGTAAAAATGAGCTTTTTTTTTCGGTATATTGGAATAATCAATATTATCGATAAATTTATTATAAAAATTAAATGAGTTTTTCTCTACCCTTGTGTTTGTTTATTATTTTTCGTGTTCGAATTTACAGGAAATTACAGACACTTCGTTTTTAATAAAATTACAGATGAAGAAAAAAAAAAGGAAGAAAAAGTTTGTTTAGAAAACATCAGAATTATTTTTATCTCCTTAAAATTTGCAATTAAGGACTAAAAAATAAAAATAAATAAAAGTGAAAATTATTTTTTTCCATTAACATTCCACTGAACACGTGGTAATTTTATTAAATAAAATATTTTTTTTTTGCCTTTTGTAAATAACAAAACACTAAGTAGATAAAAATTTACAAAAAAAGGAAAAAAAAATAAATTAGTAAATTATAGTAATTTTTTTCATTAATTTTTTTTTGTACTTACTTGTGGCGGGGCGCAAATTCGCCCACACCCAGCAGCAACTATTGCACTAATATTGACTATAAAAAGAAATTTACTGAACAGTTACTTCTGTTCAGTAATTAAGTTTTCTTCTTCTTTTTTTTTTTGTATTTATTACTTCTGCTATGTAATACTTTCTATCTTTTATATTTTATTTAAAAGGAAATTATTCAGGTGGTTTTCTAGCACTCTAAATGGAAACTTATTATTTTTTATGTAGATACTGTTGTTTTAAGTAGCTTACTTTAAATTTTTTATAAAACTTTTTAAAGTTAAGCTTTTAAATTGGTATACAAACTAGCACAAATTAAAATTAACCATAAATATATCCTTTGTTCCTTATAATAATATTTTTTGTTTCCTTTGTTTTTTTTTAAATATTATATTTCCTTAGAAGATTTAACAATGATTACCTGAGAAGAAAAAGAAGAAAGAAAAACAAAAAATTAAAGTTAAGTTTTTTTTTTATTTTTTTTTTTAATAAATTTTAAATTGTGAAGATAAATAAATAAAAAATAATAATAATAAATAAAGTGGATCAGAAAATTTCAAATTTCAAATTATTTCTTAGAAAAAATAAATAAAATTCATTTTTAAAAGAAATATCTAGAAAAATATGCTGATTTATTTTATCTTATTTAATTCTTTATTTTTTATTTTCAACCCCCCTCAGCATTTCAATATTTTTTTTCCTCCCACAAATAAAGAAAAAGCAACTTAAATATGAAAACTACCATAGATACTGAAAAATCAATGTATAAAATATATTTTCTGAAAAATATAAAAAGCGTCAGTATGTCTAGTCCTTGTACATTACTCACAGATACAGATTTTTTCATATTTGATATTAAATCTTCGTATTTTTGATAAAATTATACGATATTTCCTTTAACAAATTAGTTTCTTGCTATTTATTTATTTTTTATATTTTATTCAATATTTTTTTGTTAAGACATTTTAATATGTACATATAAATTTATATATATACATCCATATACACACATACATACATATATAAAATGTATTATTGTATATTTTCTGTCTGTATCTTCGTAACTTGAAAATAAAAAAAAAATGTAGCATTAAGTGAATTGGAATTTTTCTTTTGCTACACGTGGACTTATTTTCTATTAAAAATGCTCTCATCGTATCAACAAAAAAAAAAAAAAATGTTTATATGAATGAATTTTGAATTATTGAAAAAAAGCAAATTTTGTCGGAATTTTAACTTTTTTGACATCGTATATCAATTTTTGAAAGTATACAGACTTATATTATTATTATTTTTTTTTTTCATATTTCAAGATAACATAGAAAAAGATTCTTTAAAAAAATTAATTATTTCTATTGTTATATCTATTTCTGAAAAACAGATAATGTTTTTTTTGTTTGGGGTTGGTCAATAATGTAAATTCATTGTATGAATACAAAAGAATATTTACGCATCACATAATGAAGAAATGTTTATAATGAATTTTATGAATTAAAGAAAAAAAAATAATTAATACTAGATAACTTGAAAACAGAAAGAATGGAAATAAAAAAAAATAAGATTTTTAATTTAATTTTTATTGATTACAAGACATGATGAATGGACTTGACATTTTCAATTATTATTAAAAATTTTTATATGTATGTATTGACATACAAAGAACAAACAAACAAAATAAACATTAATTTAATTTGAAATATAATTTGTCGTTAGTATTCGACAAACAAACAAAAAAATTACATTTAACACAATTTTATTGTTATACATATATATGTACATATGTAATTAATTATTCATACATTGTGTAGTTCGTACGAATAAAATAGAGTGTTCATGATTTTCAGATTTAAGTACTGAGAATATAGCGAACTCTTAGAAAATTAAAAGTTTTACAACAGAATCCTTTTCAGATTCGGACTAAGAAGATCCTGAATTATCATTTTTTTCTTCGATTGATTTTTGAAAAAAATATAAAAGAATTTTTTAGGTTAAAAGTTTTTAAAATCTGAAAAACGCTCAGAAATGTGTGGAATACGGGATCTTCTTTAAGAATTCGATTTGGAAATCATAAACATTCTTTTTTAATCGTACGCAGTAAATTTCATTACGTTTTATATAAAAATAATACATTAATAGAAGGGACACACCATGGCTTTTAGTTTGAGATCAGTTTCATAAAAAACGGAAATGTGAAAACGAATAAAAATGTCCTTTTTAAATAAACATACATATATTATAACAGAATGAAGATCACTTTCTAATGAATAGTTGAACAAAACATTTTTATGATGAACAAAATGGATTACATGAATTAAAATTTAATTATTATAATTACAAAAATATTTTCTTTTTAATTACTATATAAACATACAAAGTTCAGATGAGTAAAAAGTTTTCGTAAGTATCTATAAAAAAAATTCGTACAAGAAGAAAAATAAAAAAAAAAATTATCCTGAAAATGGTGTTAGAGATAAATCCATTTATCAATTACATGTTTTTTTTTATTCTTTCATTCTTTTTATTTTTTCAGAATAGTTTCGAAAAGTATAGTGTATAATTTTAATGGAAACATAATTGAAATATTAAAATTTTAAGAAACTTTTTTGTACAAAAAATTTCGAATTTTAATTAGTAATTTTGAAATTTTTTTTGAAAATTTTCTCATGCTAGAAAAATTGTGAAAATATCTGAAATAAAATAAAAAAAAAGGAAAAATAATTGAAAATGAAGAATTTTTTTCAATGCTTAAACTTTTTTAATTCTTAAACATCTGTGAGTTTAAATTGAATGTAAAGAAATAATGGATTTGGAGATAACAATAAATTAGAATTTCTAAATTCAAAGGGTTAATGAAGTATTAAATTCAGAAAAAAAAAGGAAATTATCAACTTTTTGTAAAATTCAAATTTATAAGCAAAAAAAGAAAAAAAAAATGAGAATATTATTTTTAATAAATGATTTCAGTTTACACAACTTTTAACACTCCATTTCCTATTCAAATTTCAATAAATAGAAATTTCATGAAAATTCATTATTAATCGAGGCAAAAAAAAAACAAATTTACATTTGTGAGTTTAATAAACAGTTTGTTTTTCTCTTGTTTTTTTTTCTATATAGATTTTTATAAGAAAATATAAATATATTAAGAATTTTGATAACTTATTCATCATTATTTTATCGGAATTCTGAAGAATACATATAAGTATGTATGTATTTGTTTTTCGGTTCATAGGAACTTTTATCTATACCCCCAAAAGTTTTTATTTTTTTTTCCCGATTTTGCTGGGTTTTTTTTTTGTTTTTTATTTATTTTCAAAATTCAAGAAATCGATTTTTATATTCATTCTATGAGTGTATGATATATCATAGAAAAGAAAATTTTCGCTATAGATTTTTTGTAGCATCCTCCCTTAATGGAAAAACATTATAAGAATAGATTCTTAGAATAATACTAAAATATTGATACACAACATTAAAAATAAATAAGATGTATTAACTTATGTAGAAATTTTTGTTATTCCGTTTAAAAGTTCCTTTGAGACTTGTTGTGATGCGTATCTCATAAAACAAAAAGCAAAACGCAAACGAAAAAAAAAAAAAAAGATCTTTTGTGTCTAATAATAAATTGAGAAAAAATCGATTTTCTCTAAGATTGAATCACGTTGTTTCCTTATATTACAAATTTGTATACTAGAACACAAAATTAGATTCTATAAGAAATTATTTATCGGTATACAGATAATTTTTAATACATTATGTGTGTGTTTTAAATTAGATATATAGACGTGTATAGGATACCTTATAAATATCTTTCATATATTTATTATCTTTTAAAATTAATTTAATGAAATTTTGTGTAATTTTAAGTTACAAAATCCGATTAAAAGGAATTAATAAAATACATACATGTATGTTAGCTACCATAAAACTTTCATTGGAAATAATATCAATCATTTTTTTCTTTTCTTTATTCATTATATGTAATTCAAAAAGTTATTCATCTGCATTGTAATCAATCAGTTTTACGTAACTATAATGTACATATAAGAAAAAAAAAAATAAAATAAAAGCATAAAATGTATTTATTTCTTTACCATACTATTTTCAAAGAATGACTCAGAATTCGAACATAAAAAAAATTATATTTCCTTTTCACAGGTGTCAAAATATTTAATATATGTGAAAAAAAAGAGCAAAACTTAAGTAAAAAGTATCAAAAAGGAATCCTATTTTATGAGAAAATTATTTATGGGGATCGTATACGCATCCTTTTTTTTTCTACTATATATCATTTCTATTTTTATTTTATTGTGACCTTTTTTTTTTTTTCGTATAATCAGTATCCAAATAATGAATAAATCAGTTAGATTCTTTTTTTTTTTTTTATATTTTCTATCTTTTTACGTCAAGTATCTATTGTACTTAGAAATGATTTCTATTTAGGGTAACAAAAAATATTCTTTAAGTAAGATTTTAGATGTAAAAAAAATCTAGAATCTGAACTACTTTTAGATATCAGATTGACGCAATGTATTTGAGTATTTTGAATAAAATAAATTCAATAAGTAAAAAAGAGCTTAAAAAAGAATATCGATTAAACTTATAAGATTAAAATAAATATGTACTAAGAATAACAGAGAAAAAAAATTTATACAAAAAAAAAAAAACTATTC
The DNA here is from genome assembly GCA_939192795.1 of Bombylius discolor. Classification (NCBI taxonomy): domain Eukaryota; kingdom Metazoa; phylum Arthropoda; class Insecta; order Diptera; family Bombyliidae; genus Bombylius; species Bombylius discolor. Next base: position 9,582,969 of record OW584241.1, on the reverse strand, counting down.
AGTTTTATTTTTTTTTAAACAATCATATAGAAAAGATGGTGTTAAATAATATTTGGTAAAAAATAAAATAAAAAGATATTATAATCAGATATTGTAACGGTTTGATTTAATGGAAATTAGATCAATAAAAATAAGATTAATAGATCTTAAAAAATTTTCAATTCAATTAGTTCATTCTGAACCTTAAATTTATGTTGAGAATAATTTTAAAATTCTCGAAATTTTATACTAAAGGGCATAAAGGTTATGGTTAAGGATAAAATATAATTTTAATAACAATTTAAATATTTTCGTATAGGATAATTGGCTTTATGATCTAATTAAATTTACCTTTTTTTTTGTGTTTGAAGTTTTTTGATTAATTTCTAACAAATTGGTTTTATTTTTTAATTTGCAATTTTTTTTTTAATTAATTTATTTTTTTTTTTTAAATTTGCTTATTTATTTAAAGAAGAAATTCAAATGAGGTCAAGTTCTAACTAAATGATTCAGATTTTTTTTTTTACCTTTCCTACCCAGTATATAAAAATTTACAAATATGTATATGTATATGTACATAGATACAATTAAACAGACATAATAGTTCAAGTATAGATTTTTAAAAAGATACTTATGCGAACTTATTGTATAAAATATAGAATTTTTTTTTTTTCAGTTGAGTACTCATTGCTGTATTTATAGATAATCCTAATGCAGAAATTTTTCATTCCAGACAAGTGTCATATATAAAAAAAAAAAACTTTTGAAAAGAAAATCATAGAAAAATATGGAAATAGGAAAAAAAAAACAAATGAAACTGAATAAAGCAAATAATATTATTCTACTATTATTAGAGCTAAAAATAATGTGAAAAAAGTAAAGAAAAAAAATATAATAATAAAAAAAAATAAATTCCAATATATGTACATGACATATTTTTTGATGCAAAAAAAAAAAAAAAAATTAGAAAATAAAAATAGAATAAATAAGAAAACAGTAAATAGAGGTAAATTGAAATTTTCCTTTTTAAAATTGTTTAAATAAATACACTTGAAACGTGCTTAAACTTAGCTTATATAAATTTGATTTCAACAATTGACATTAGAAAATCATTGATTTTTCTAATGTATACTTTTTTATTCTCTATTTCTATTCTAAATTTAATTTCTATGATATCAATTTTTCAATAAGAACATTCAAGGAGTATTTATTTTCATGAAATCATATTAAAAAAATTTAAATAAATTTATTTACATGACAAATTACTTCTATTTTTAGAATAATTGAATAATCATTTCTCTGATATAAAATTTTTTACAATAATTTAAATATTTATTTCTTTTTTTTTTTTTTATATTACATAAGAAATCTATCAGAAAAAGGTCCTTCAGAAAAAAGTACTCCTAAATTTGTCAAATTGTCATTTAGCTTATTTAGCTTCAGTTAGATTCTTTTTTTTTTTTTCATTTTGAAAATAATATCACATCATAAATTATTATTTTTATATTTTTCAAATTTTTTTCAAAAATTAATATTTTCAAAAAATAATTGAAATTCAATTAAAATGAGATTATTTTTTTCTAGTAGGATTTATTGTAATGTTTTATTGATTTTTTATAATGTTGAAATTTATTGGAAAAAATAATTTTTCTCTAGAAATTATTTATTGGTCCAAAAACAGTCTTTTTGATTGATTATGAAAAATATTCTCCAGAAAGGAACCATAATTTTTATAAACCTTATGAATTATTAATTTTCTCCTTTTTTTTTTTTGTTCCAAATTAATAATTTTTCAAATATTATATTTTAATTATAATTAATTTTCCATTCCTATAAAGTGTATATTGTGTGACATAATTCTTACATGTTTGTTTGATAACCACTAAAAAAAAAAATCAATTAAAAACCCTCGATACATTTTTAATTTTATTATTTTTGTAGAATGAGGAAAGGAAAATTTGTAAGTACCCCTTTTTTAATAACACTAATTTATTTATTAAGTATTTAAATTTTATTGAAATATTCCGTTAAAATATATACATATATAGGATATTTTTTTTTTTCGTTCTGCTTATGTACACATTTTTAAATAATCATGAAAAATTATTATGTGACAGAATAAATCAATATTTAGTTGAAAATTTGGAAATTATTTCATGTCAAAGAGACCTTTTTTTTTAATTGAAATTTTTAATTTGATTTAGAACTTTTGAAATTTTAACTTTATCAATTGATAAAAAACCCAATTTTTATTTTTTTTTTTCATTAAAAGAAATATTTCAATCAAACTCAATTAAAAAAAAAATATATACGTTCATTGAATTCATAAAATAAAAATCTTAAAAAAAAAAAAGAAAACATCACCCTACAGAAAAGAATTTTTCCTTTTCAAAGAAAATATAAAACTAAAACTAAAAAATTAATTGAAAGTAAAATTATTTTTCAACTGTTCATCAATTATAATCATTTAATATTTCAATAATAAATTATATAGTCTATACATTTGATTTAATGATATTACACGTCCTTAAAACACATTTTTATTTTTCATATTGTATTCAATTTATGAATAAGCGTACATATTGCATGATTTACATAAAGGAAAAAACCGTGAATGAAAATCTCTATAATTTTGTTTTTATTGATTAACAAAATAAATGTTACTGAATAGGCTTTCAACACTAGTTGAATGCTCTATGTATACGGTTTTTTCTTTGTTTTTTTTTTCTATACATATAGGTACATATGTTAATTTTCTAGTGGAGGACGAGATACATTCATAATTTTATTTTTTTATATAGAAGGCAAATGTTTTTAATGTATGTAAAAAAATAAAAATGAAAACGAAAACCCTCGAGAAAATTTTTTTAAGTTGCTTCTTCATCACCACCTTTTTAAATATTATTTTCATCAAGAACGCGCATCATACACCTACATACAAAAAATAAGTCAAGCTAAGTCACAATCAAAACTCATCAAGTCAGCAATACGTTCAGTTAATTGGGACAATATACGATTACATAATAGATTCGCAGCATAAGCGAAAAAAGAAAAAAATATCAAAGAGAGGATTCTCTTTTAAAATTTGTAAAAAAAAAGGCTTGCTTATCCTATTTTTTTCATACGAAAATAGGAAATGAATGTAAAAAAAACGTAAGCTTTTTCAATTCATAAAGTACATTCGACACAAATTACAAAAAAAAAAAAAAAAACTTGCAGGAAAATTATTAACAATAAATTCAGGTCGTGGGAAGAAATGAAGTAAAAAAATAAAAATGAATTTTAAATGAAATTCTTTAAGAATAGAAATTTTCTTTAGGTGTTTTTAGTTTCAATGTAGTTATGTCACTGGAAAACAAAGTGTTTAAAGAAAGAATGTACTATATTGAAAAATCTAAATTGTATCGAAGAAGTTTAGATGTGTAAGTGTTGTTACTATATATATATATATGTATGTATATCGTCGGTACAGTTAATGCGTGATATCGATTTTTTTTTTTCTATTCTTTATTAATTCTTCTACTATGAGAAATTTCTAAGAAAAACAATTTTTATGATATACATAAATGCGATGACAAAATTGAGGTGTAAATAATTTTCACAACGAATAAAAGTTAAAATGAAAAAAAAAATAATATAGAAAAAAAAAATAAAATAAAAATAGAACAATGCAAGAAAATAAAATGCCAAAGTGTTAAATGTTTGTTCTTTAGTTCTGTTCAAAAATTTATATTCTGATTGCATTTAATTGGAGCCAGTAGCAGAAGAATTACTAAATTATCATTCGTTTTTTTCGTTATACGTTTGCATGATGACACACACTCATATAAACCCACACTCCTTCTCTCTACTTCGCAGTCGCATTAATCATTTTCTTGGCTCCGAATTTTTTTATTTCTATATTCTTTTATACGTTTACATAACAACGTAAAGTATAGGATACCCGGTGGCGGTGATATTAGGAAAAATGTCTTCGACCTTTTCCCATTCTGACCTAGTATCCGGCTAATTCACAAACTAATGATTTGTAAAACGAATAAGAACATAATTTTTTTTTTTTTTCAGTTTTTTTCGTGTGTAATCAAAGTATACATATAGATACTAGATAGATATATTAAATGTGGGAAACATAAATATACTAATCCTTTTAATAGTTTGGAAAAAAATTGTAAAACAAAAAAAAAAATAAAAATAAGTAAAAAAAGAACATGAAAATCCATTTACATAAAAAAAAAATTACACTCACCGTTTAACATTACGTCTAATTTATTTATTTAACTGAATCATCCTTTTTATTAATCCAAAACTGGAAAAAAAAAACTAATTATTTTTATTTTATCAAATTTTCACAAAAAGTTTTTGTTTTTTTTTTTTCAAAAAAATTTTCCTCCAAAAAAATGGTATTTTTTTGATAAGAAAATTTTCCACGTTACTTTTTTCCCTTTACTTTTTTATTAATTTTTCAAATTTTTCTACACAAATTTCTTACAATTTTGATAAATTTTAAAACCAAATTTTTATTAAATTTTCTTTATAACTGATTTAATTTTAAGAAAAAGAAATTTTTTTTTCTATTTCTATGAAAAAAATTATATTATTTCACTAACCGGATCACACACGATGTCCACCTAACTTGTATCAAAAATGAGAATGATTTTCATTCTAAATGAAAAACTACATTTTGTAAAAGAAAAAAGGTTCAATAAAAGGGAAAAAATCGTTGATTTTTTTGTTTTTTGAATTGTTAGTATAGTACGATAATAAGAGCGCATGACAATAATGAAAAATCAATTGAAAATATATATTACGGAAATTATTGTGAATGATTTTTACACAATGTAAATATGTGAAACTCTGTTAAAATTTATAGATTTTTTTTAAAGAGAATTTTAAGGATTACTTGAAAGGGAAAAAAGGTTTTGAAATTAGAAAAAAAAAATAAAGCTTTTTAGCCTTAAAGATATTCGAGAACAGTTTTATTTGTAATTACAATTTTATTTAAATTTATTTTCGGTTTTGGTAGATGTATTCGCTAAGTGCTTTTTTTACAATTTAAAAAAAAACTTGATAAATTACTGTAAAAAGCTGCGATTGATGTTTTCAATTTAATTCAAATCAAATATATCTCAATTCAATTTATTATTATTTTGTAGAGCTAAGGCTCTCTCTCTGTTCGGAGATACAGATAATAATATATGTAGATACATATCCTTTATCCTTTGATAAAGGAACTTTATTCTACTATCTTTGATATCTATAAATTAAAAGATAGATTACAAAATTTAATAATAACTAACGCATTTATTGAATTATAGCTATTGTCTTATAAATTTAAAAAAAATCAATTGAAAATTACAAAAAACAGTTTGTTTTAATAGAATATAAATCCTTGTTAAGATACAAATTAAAATTTCAATTAAATTCATATACAAAGTTATGAATAAATATTTTCAATTAAAATTATTCAACTGTTTTTTTTTTAAACTTATTTTTTGAGCTATAAAATATCAAATAAATTTTTAGCTAAAAGCTTAACTTAAGTGTAGAGCTTCTCTTACGATCTAGTAAATTCGATATTTTTCATTTTAAATATAGATAGTGTATCTTTTCTATATGAAATAAAGACGCAAATAAATAAATACACCACTGAAGATATTTCGAAGGTAAACCATATGAACAGAACAGGTAAACATAACACAAATACATTACCAACTGAACATACAATAAATATACTTTACATTAAAATGAATAAAATAATTCGAAATGAAAATGAAATAAACGATGATAACTCTTTTCTAGTTAAATGTTAAATAAAAAGATGTTAGAATGAATAAAATACATCATACTATATTTTTATATTTTTACAGTATTAAGAGTAAATACGAGTATATATATGTATGTAATTTAATTGTTAATTTTAACATGAACAGGTAAAATACAAATACTTTGTGAAAAATAGTTTGATCAGTTATAAAAAATTCGTTGAGTGCAAACGTTCATTCGGGAAAATATTAAATGGTTTTGCATTTTTTAACAAAAGATTAAAAAACAAAATTACATATCTTTTTTTATAAAAAAATATAATTAAAATACAATAAATATTACGACGATACGCAAAAATCATCCATAAAATTTTGAAAAATTTCAATTTATCCTGTCAAATTGTTTTTAAAAAATTGAAAAGTGTGAAAATTTAATAAAATTCAATTTCTACTTTTTTTTTATATATCTTTTCATTTTTTTTAAAAAAAATATTATTAGATAGAAAAGAAAAATTATGCAACAAAAAAAATTTCTTTAGTAGTGATCAGTATATACCAGTGATATTATATTGACGTGAGATGATGAAGTTTATCTATTGTTGTTGTTGTTATTTTGTTATGAGAAGATGATGCTTATTATTTTTTAAAATTTTACTACAATATTTTTTTTTTCTTCTTTTTGGCTTTTGCTTTTAAGCTTGAGTTACCATAAAATTGCAAAATCCGGAAAAGAAGTGTTATTATAATTATTGCTGTTGTTAGAAAAAAAATTATATATATATATTCTGTGATTATTAAATTGTAATTAAACAACAATAATAATAAAAGAAAAAAACACAAACGTAAAGGGCAGAAGAAAAATTAAAAAAAAAAAAAACCAAGAATTAATGTGAAAAAAAAAAAAGATTTTTCTTAACGGTAATTAACATTTAATTTTATATATACATATATATTTTTTACTTTTAAAAAGAAAATTAACTAAATTTCAACTAATTACTTTTTCATGTACTGAAAATGTCATGGATTTTTTTTATTTTTTTTTTTTTTTTTAAAAAAAGTTTTATAAAGTTTTTTTAAATTCAGTTTTTTTTTCAACCTACAAAAAAAGAAAAAATAAAACTGATTATTTTAATTTACATGTACAAAATCACATTTCTATGCGTATTTTTCCACCTCTACATTTTGGAATTTTTGCATTTGCATTGTATTTAAAAAAAAACAAACGAACAAAACCCTTGCAAAAAATAAAGAAAAAAAAACTGACGGTGATATACATACCGCTTTTAAAATATAAAATCAACTTCACGTTCTTGTTTATTGATAAAAATCGACTTTTTATTGTGTAACTTTTTTTTTTTCCATTATTTAAAAAAAAAAAACAAAAAAAATAAAAAAAAACAAAAAAAAATATGAACTATAAATTCAAGTCAAATAAAACAAAATAAAAATAAAAAAAAAAAACAAAAAATATGAAAAAATTTGCATTGCGAAAATTTTTTAAAAGGCGTAAAAGACCAGTTTTTTGGTCAAGTAGTCGCCGCCATTCGCTACAGATTTTGTACAACATATCACTTCTTAAATAGATACGAAGACGCGAAATGTTGTACAAGATATTTTTTCTTAAAACATGATTATTGTATTTTTTTTTTTTTAAATATTATTAACTAAAATAAAAAGTAAACTACAAGAAAACAAAGATTTAAATAAAAATAGTTCGAGAAAAAAAGGACAAGGCTTTATTTAAATATATATTATTTACTGGTGTGTCTGTTGAGGGGTTAATATATATATTTTATTGGACAGACATATTTAAAGTTAAATAAGATATTTTTAAAGATATTATTTTAGAAGTTTAACATAAATGCATTTCATAAATTTACTCCCACTACTTTGTTTTAACAGTTTTTTTTTTTTCAATTAATTTTCAATTGAATATTGTCATTTCATGTGTGATGTGACTCACTAAAATTCAATTTGAAAAATGAAAAAAATATAAAAATAAATAAAAAAAAATTTTAATTGAAAGTGGAAATGGAAAAGGTTGGTCTTATCACAAATATTATTCAAGGACGTTGCTTTTTAATTGTTCTAAAATCTTTTAATATATAGACTTCAAACAATACACAACGTAGATCATGGTTTTAAATTAATAATACTAATAAAATTACCGTTTGTTAATTTTCATTTTCCTGTTAATTTAAATTTTAGAAGTTCCAGTTTAAAATCAAAGATGATTCTATGAAAAGATACAAAAATAAAAGACAATTTTGCATTTAGTAAAATTTTAGCTTTTCTGATAGGAGTATAATTTAAAACAAATAAACAAAATATTTTATAGAGGTCGTAATCCTTTTGTTTTACTTTTTTGTTTTCTATTTTTTTAATTCATGACAACCTTGAAATTGTAATCATTAGAATAATATTAGAGAAAATAAAAAATAAAAATAAAGTTGATCCATTATTTTTTGGTGACGTAATTATTAAAAAAAAAAAATGATTCGCCATATTTTTATTTTAATTTTTATTTGAAGAATCATTTGTTTTTTTTCTTCTTTAAAATTCCATGCATAAATTAATTTCGATAATACAATAGTTTTTACAGAATTATTATTAAATAACACCTAATACTTTATTCATAGAAAATTGAGTCACTGAGCACACCATATGTTTATTAATTTTAAATCACAGCAAATATTTTTCTTTATACTTTTATACATATTTTTCGCACAAAACAATTGGAAAATAAATTCAACAAGAAATCATTAAAAAAAATATGTCTTTTCGACTAAAATGTCAAAGTAGAATAGATTTTTTCTCTTAAAATTATAATATTTTCTTTCGTCTACTGTTTAACAAATATCAATTTTTTAATTTATTCAAATATGTTAAATTGAAAGATAAAAATTAAAGAAAATATGTTAAATCTCATTTGGACATAGTAACAGACTTCTTAAATATGTTTTTCAATTATTCAATTACGTATACGAAAAATCAAACCAATAGCAATTTTTTAAATACTTAACATTATTATATTTGTTAGTTCTAAAGTCATTCATTGTTCTTCAGATTAAATTTAATATAAATATGGATTAGAATCGTTATTCGATTATCATTAACCTTAGAAGTTCCACATCCTGTAATCAGAGCTGAAGCATTTTTTCATATTCTTAAAAATGAAATAACAATTTTAAATGGACTCTTTCAACTACCATTTTATAGTAGGTACATTATTATCAAATTTCTATATACATACCAGTGGTATTGGTTTTGTAATTGCATATAAAATAATGCATGCATTTGATCATATAGGAGAAGATGGTTCAATGTTTTTGATGAATATAATAGAAATTTATTAAATAAAAAAAATAAAATATCTACATTTTTTGAACATGGATGTTTGTTTAAAAAACCAATTTTCTTCACATTCAATAGATGGACACAGATTAGATGGATATTTTACATAAGAAGATAACTTTTCCAGATACTTTTGGTATAAAATTAGCATATAATGCGTTTATTCTTAATCTAATCTATCAGTATGACGAAGCAATTGAAAGATTAAATTTATTTAGTACTTACATAGTTATATTACTTAACTTTTGCACAAAATTTTTGTGTTACATTAAGACGTAAAAGTATAGTTTTCGCAATTAGAAATGACTCTCATGCAACTGGAAAATATCGTATTATTGGCGCACTTTCTAATTCTGAAGAATTTGCAAATGAATTTCATTGTCCAATTAGTTAAAAAATGAACCCAATTAAAAAATGTTCATTACTTAATTAAGGATATGAATAATAATTGAAATAAAATTTTGTTGTATTCTAATCATTTCCTGTTTATGAAAATATTCTTATTTATGTGACACAGGTTTCAACACTTCGTTCTCGTTTGAATTTCAAATATGAGTATGTATGTACATACATCAATTTTAACGTAAAAAAATGTTACATTTTTTGATTCCTTAGAAAAGTATGTTCCTGTGGGACTACAAAGTTGAAATTTGGCATGATATTTTTTGAAGGATCTACTAAACTTTAGAAAAATAAAAAAATAAAAATACTATTTTGAAGCTAGGATCTTTGAAAAAAGAGTAATTGTCTAGAACCTTTTAATAAAAGAATTGAAATTTCAAGATCATAGCTTCATAGCTCAAAAAGATCCTGTTTAAAATTAGACTCAAACGTTTGAATATACAAGTAGTTCATTCTATAGCGTTTCGCAGTTGATTTTATTTTTTAATAATTGTATTTGTTTTTCTTTTTTATTATTTTACAGTGCGACAATAGTGGAAATAATATTTTTTGTTTATAAAAAAGTAATTTAAAAAAAAAAAAAATTTAAAAATGAAAATCAACAAACTGTATTCACATCATCTTTGGCTGTGGGTGGTAGCAATTCTGTTTGTGGGATTAATACGTAATGTAAGTATTTTTTATTTTAGATATTTTTGATTAGTTTTTTCTTTTTTATAATTAATTTTAATATTTTTGCGAGTAAAAAGAAGATTAATCATTCTAATAAATAGCATGAGAAATAAGAAAATTTTGTTTTAATTTTTTTTTGTATAATCCGATCTATTTTCTTCTTAAATCAGTTTCTAAAATAAATAAAGGTATTTTAAAGGATACCTATATATAACATGATCTCATTTAAATTGACAATAAATTTATGTAATTTTCCGTTCGTTTTTATGTAAAGAATTTGATTCGACTAAATCATGCATTTAACATAGAAAAAGGAAAAAAAAGTATACACATACATATTATGTACATGACAAATGAATGCATAAATGCATTTAAATAGCTTCTGTGCTTCATGCAGATGGTTAACAGTGGATAGGTTCTAAACGAACAAACACCCACTAAAATATTTACGAATAAATATGTATGCTGTTTTTTGTTTTTTTTTTTTAAACAAAAAAAGCAACAAAACGGATTAACAAAATTGAAAATTTAAATTTGTTTTTTTTTTTTTTTTTTTTTTACAAATTTACCGTATACGCGTTGTACTTACAATTGAAGCATTCATGACCATTTGTGTAACTAGAGCGTAGCATATAATGTATATAAGTAAAAATTAAATGCAACATAGTATCTGTAAAATCTTTAGATATTCTCTATATATAGACTTTAATATAATCAGAATCAGAGTACATTAATAATAATTTTATATTAATAAGAATAATTCTTTTTTTGCATGTTAAAACTGACCCTCATGGTTCAATGAGGGAACAATGAACTTCTATTAATTAAATTTAAAAAAAAACAAAATGAAATAAGATACATTTTTTATTGAATTTTAATCGAAACATTCTAATGGTCCATGAATTGTATTGCGTGAAAATATAAATTAAACATTTCAAGTTTTCAAAATTTAATGTTAAATTCATTTTTAAATATTTCTATTTTTGAATTTGGAACAAGAACATGAAAAACAAAAAAAAAAAAACTTATATTCTTGTGGAAAAACAAGTTGATTTTTTTGCTTTAATGGAATTTCATTCTAAGTGTAGTAAGTTTACACTTTGTATAGAAAATAAACTTTGAAATGACTCAAATTAGGTTTTTTTTTTCTCAAACCATTTGAAAACAATTTTTATACAATTTATTTTGATATAAATAAATGGAATATTTGAACACCTGTGTAAAAATATATACCTATAGTAATTGTGTAACAAAAAACAAACAATTGTAAAATAAATACAAATAAAACAAAAAAAAATGTATATGTAGATAGATACCTTTGTAATTGCGTATCAATAGGCAAAACTATGTGACAACAATTACTTTAATTGAATTCAAACATCAAAAAGTATAATAATGAGATTTCAAAATTTTCAAATAATTTCAAAATAGAATATCTAAAAGATTATCATTTAGATGATTATAATAATTGTTTTATTTTATTTGAAATGAAAATGATGGATTGAAAGATGTATGAAGAAATAAAAATTCCATGAAGGACGGAAGTTTACTTTGACAGGAAAAAAATTAAATAAATATTTAAAAAAAAAAAAACAAAAAAACTAAAATAAAACAAAAATAAGTTCGATATAAATTAATTTGAAAGATTATAACGTGACAAAATATCGAATATACATGAAAAACCAGTTACTTATATAAATAATGATATTTTATAGGGTGTAGAGAAAATTTCATAAATAATATATTTTCATAATTTGTACAGAAAAAAAAAATTAACCAAGAGTCCATGTTTTGTCATTTATCTCTAATTTTTTCAGTCAATCAACTTAGTCCTTAATTTATTTTTTTTTTCCTAAGAATATCTGTACTATGAAAATATGTAATTTACAGTTTTTGATATGGATACTCTGTGCACACATGTATGTCCACAAAATATATTCAGAGAAATTCTGTAAAACATGTATAGTCTCAACAATTTCCTATATGACTTCATATAACTTCCGTAAACAGTTTGGAAAACTCCATGGAATTCGTTTCCTCTATACCTCTAGAATTGAAAAGAGTCATCTTACAAGTATTTCTCCACACAATATTTAAAAGTTAATTTATTTTTTTAGAATTATTGACAGACAGTCTTTAGAATCGTCTTTTATTAAAGAATTTTCTTTTGATACCAAATTTCTTATATTATTCCACCCACGATTGTGTGTCATTGAATATTTGATATTTATACACCCTGTATGAATATGAGTCAGGTATAAGTTGAATCGTTAAAATAATATCGAGTTGTAACTATTTTATTATTTCAGACATGATAGAGTTGTTTACCATGAAGATACTTAATCAAGTAAAAATAAGTTAATTTTTTAGTACACCCCGATACCGCCTTGCTTAGTACAGTTTATATATATGTACGTAAATCACATGTGGTTTTAAATGTATTATGTACATTTAGATACATATACATATATGACTACGTTAGATACTATATACTAAAAGTAATTGCTATTTTAAAGTCAATGAACATTTATAAGGTCTTTTATTACAGAAATAGAAAAAACAAAATTCAAAATCAAATCGTTTAATACAAAATAATTCAAAAAATTTGATGCCCCGAGAGTTGTATTTAATATATCTATAAGATATAGGTAGTATGTGTTTTAGATGTGCCAATAAATAATAAAAATGTTCAATTACTATTATTATGTATTTTTTTTTTCTCGTTTGAAAGAGAAAACTAAAACAAAAAATAAGAAAAATGGCGTAACGACTTGTTTTTTTCTTTTTGTTTCAAATTTAATAACAAAAAAAAAAAAAATGTACTTGTTATTACATAATAATTCCTTGTGGATAAAAAAAAAAGAAAAAAAAAAAAACAAATACTTTCGATTTGTTCCAATCCCCCAAACTACATGCGTTTGTTACCTAAGCTACGTAATGTATGGCGAGTCAATGTTATACCTGGTAATTGTCGGTTATGGAGATTCTTTATTTTATAATCATTTAATAAATACATAATGTGCAATATTTCAGGTTTCACATTTTATTATAATGATGTTAGATTATACACATTTTCCGTATTTAATTTAAAAAAAAAAATAATAAAAAAAAATGCATAATACATAATAATAGTGAAATTGATGTGACGACGGAAATATTTTGCGTGACGCAAATTTTTTACATTTATGTACAACTAACTGGTTACTCATTCACATTACCTAATAACTATTAAAATGCAACTTTTTATTTTTGTTGTTGTTGCTGTTATTTTCAATTTTCTTCTCAATATTACATTTCCGATTTGTGAATATTTCGTGCCAATAAATCGTGTACTTTCATTCTACAGTCTCAATGACTAAAATTATTTAATTTTTTTTTTTCGAAAAAGCTGTATCTTTACTTTTCTTGTTAAATAAGTAATTCAAAAAAAAAAACCAAATGGAATTTTTTGAATTATTGTTGAATTAGTTTTTAAAAAAGAAATTTTCATGTCCTTTTTTCTGAATTATTACACATTTTACTGTTACATCATAACACGAATTTTTCAACCAGCCAACAAAAACAAAAATTAAACTTTACCGTAATTTTTTTTCAACAGATAATATTTAAATTTAAATTTCAATTAAAAAATTTTCCTTGTTTATCAATTGACTTTTTTGTTTTGTTTTGATTTATCAAAGCATGCCCTAAATTGATTTGAAAAAAAAAAAAAAAAAAAAAAAAAGGAAAAAAAATCAAAAGATAATGCATTTTATGCGCCAGTTACTGTACCTATATTTTTCGTACCTTTTGATATTCTTTGTGATGTAAATATGTACAATGTATGTACTATATGTATGTATGTATGGAGGCACTATCTAAAGTAAATTTGCTTTAAGCCAAATTTATTATAACTTTGTGTGTTTGTGTTTTTTTCTTTTCTTCAAAAGATACATTTAATGGTAAGATCCCAGCCTCAATCATTTCGTCGTCTTTCAGACCTTTACTTATTTTGATGATGAAAAGATGAACTTGATATTGTAATGACGTTGGATGATGGTGACGGGCGTATTGAATATCATGAATTATACTTTGGCATGCAATTATGAAAATTCTTTTTTATTTTATATAAAAATATTTGTTCTAAATGATGTATTTGAAAACTCTTAGTGCTTTTTCAATAAATGCTCAGAAACAAAAAAAGAGGAATGTAAATTTAGAAAAAAAAAAAAAAATTAATGAAGAATTAAATTGAAGATCAAATACCATGAACTTGTGATGATAATGTATCTATTCTTTAACTTTTTTTTTTGTTTTGTTTTGCATTTTACAACATCATCGCATCCGTACAGATTAGATGATTGGTATTTGTATTATAAAAATAGCTATTTTTCAATAATCTTCCGGTTACTTTTTTTTAAAAAAAATATCTTTTATCTATTCATAAAAAATTACTATACATATTATAAGAATATCTAAATGACATGGTAAATCAATCTTTCAATCATTTATTGACTTTAAAAAGTATCCGCAAAAAGGTTTTATTTTTTCTTTGTACTCTTTTAACTTTTTTTTTGTTGTTCTATAATGGATTAATAAATGTATAATTTGCATATTTTATCGATATTTTAACTGAAAATTAATGATGATAAATTTAAGAAGAAAAAGTTAAATAATAATAATATCTTGATTATCATAATAACTATATCGTTACTTTTTTGGATATTATAAATTTCACATACTTTCTTTTCTTTTTTTTTAATATGAAATGAAACTCTCAGTCTAACAATTGAATGCAATTGAAATCTTATACGGATGGTCTATCATCATAAATGATGATCTTTCAAAGATGAAATCAATTCAATTTTCTCATTATTCATTGTTTTTTTTTTGTTTTATTCTTATTGTTGCTTTATTATACTCTCAATTAAATAATTAAATAAACAATAAAATGATACTAAATACTTATTGTTATTTTATTTTATTTTCTTTTATTTATTTTTTTTTTTTGTTTTCTCCAGGTATCATCACAAGAAGCCACAAATGTTGAATTTGCTCCACATGTTACCGCAACATGTAAATCTGGTACAATGAATATTAAAGTTGTATTTAGCAGTCCATATACTGGAGCAGTACATGCTAGAGATTTTCGTAATTCAAATTGTATGGCTTACGGAAATGGATCTACATCAGTAGCATTAAGTTTAAATATCCTTGCTAGACAAGGGCAATCTGATTATTGTGGTATTCTGGTTAGCAACGTGAGTGGTGATGTAAGATATTATTTTGCTGTTTACTAAAACTACTAAAACAAATAATTAATTAATTATTTTATTATTTTTTTTTTTTATATTAGAAAAAAAATTTATTTTAAAAGGAATTTATTTTTAAATTTAGGTTCCAATTTATTATGAAAAATTATTCAGACTTTTAAAGTAAATTTGTTTTAGATTTTCATGATTAATTGTGCGAATTCTATAGATACTTCTTATTGTATGTTTTAAACTGCGATAAAAGAAATTATATTTGATCTGAAATTATGATCTGATGGTTTATTTTTCATGGGAAATAAATACCAAAAACTTTTTCATTCACAACACCTAAAGTAAATAAAAGATACAAAGTAACAACCTTCCTGCAGACTTTTTTTTTCTTCATATGGCAGATCCCTTTTTCTTTAATCTTTTTAAGAATTGTGTATAATTAAATTGTGTCAACTTCATTTATTTTATCTATCAATTATAATTGCACTACCATTTAATAGAAACTAGTTTTTTAAACCACTTCTAATCTAAAAAAGAATATTATGCATATAACCTCTTTCAAAAGATACATAGTTGCAGAAGCAAAAAAAAATATCAAAAACTGGAAAAACGATATTAAAAATCAGTGAAGTTGGTTCAATTTATTAATTTTCAATAGTAAAGTCAAAGTACTTTTATATTTGAAAAAAAAAAAAAAATGAATGTGTAGTATGGTGGTTTCACTATAAAGAATCTGGTTTAATTTTGTTATTCTTTTTTTTTTTCTCAATATAAAAGATTTAATCAAGAACCATTTGAATTCTAAATTAGATCAGCAGTTCAACAAGTAGTTAAGAAAATATACATAGGTACCCTACATAAAAGAACTTATAGGTGTATACAACACATTTTTTCTTTTTATAATTTGTCATTCATAAAATGTAATTTGGGACGGCAACCTAATTATACAGAAATTCAGAATCAATCGCATTTTATGAATACTAAATTATGCGTGCGCCTATTAAGTAAAATTTTTTTATATCTATGCAACAATCATCAAAAGTGGATACTTTTTGACTTAAAAAAAAAAATCTGTATCTGAATATTTTATTCTATATTCGGTGCATTTAATTAATAGATAGATACTTGTTGCTACTAGCGTGAAAAAAAAGGGAACCGGATATTATTGGATACTCCATTCATGTCGGATTTTTCGATAATACTCCAGAAATTAGTCAGTAGGTCAACAATAAATTTATTGTTAGGTTGGTTATCTTTGAGTATCTTTTATTACATGTAGGTATTTTGTTTTTGAATTCAATATAAAATCATGTTAATTTATATGCAAACAAACATGTGAATTTTGAAAAAGGAAAAAAAGAAATGACAAAATAATAAAATAGAAAATTCAAATAATTTACATATACTATTCCTAGATAACTATCTTTTACATAAACTTAAAGAGTACTTAAATCGTAAACAGTGCCGATATATTTCTATAGAAATCTATTCATTTAAATCTACTCTACGCACTACTATGTATAGGTAGATTATATATTGATGAAGAAGAAAAAAATAGGTATACCTTTGTTTTATTTTGAATTAGAAATTCTGATCACATGCATTTTGCATGTAAGTAACTCAGAAGATGAGAGTTTATTAAGAAAGAAAAAAGCGTCACTTTTTTTCATTTTCTAAGAATTTTAGTTAACTCATATTTTTTGTTGTTGTTACTTATTTAACCCTATTATTCTCAGTTTATTTTTATTCTAAAAGAAAAATGATATTTCTTGAAGAATGTAGATTTTTTTTTTTTTCTAAGGAAGAAGTAATTTTTGAACACATATAATAGATAGTTGACTTTGAATCACGTACAATGCGTATTATAAGAATTTTTATTTGGGTATTGACTCATCACCCATGTGTGTAAACAATTTGACTCAGAAATTTTTGTATTTTAGAAATTTACTTTCTCATTCTAAAATCTAAGTTGCACCTAAAACGAAAGTAGGTAGTATAGGTGTGTTTTAACTTTAATTCTTATGCAAAGAAAAAAGATATGAATTTTAGATTTTTTTATCTTTAATAAATACATAGCTCTAAAGTCAACATTATTTCGATAAAACAATTAATCTAAATAATATCTGTCCAGATATCCAATTAAAAAATAAAGTATTTGGAACATTAAACCATCACGATTTTGTACTAATACATTGACGGAATATTAAAATTAAAATAGGTATTTTTGGAACATATTCCAATGGGAGCAAACGAGTTACATTAATTTTTTTTTTTGTTTTTTCTGAAGACAACGATGATTTTGATAGATAACATTAAAGAGTAAACTAAAACAAATATTAATATCTTTTATATTATGTGTTTGCCTGATGATAATATAACTGTCAAAGAGTCACACCTAAAAAGGTATCTGTTAAGGTTGAAAAAAATATGTACATGAGTTATGTATTTGATGTGAATACTAAAAGAGAAGAAAAAAAATATTATGAAAACGATAAAAAAAAGAAAGAATAATCGCAATCAGTTGTTGGTGCCTACATTTTATACATTTTAAGAAGGCTGAATGTGGGTAGAATTTAAAAAAAAAAAAAAAAATACACAGATACTATGTAAAAAATTTTAAAATTGAATAATAATGTTATGTGTTATAAAATTTGTAACCCATCATAATTGGCAAGATGACAATGAATGCAGCATCGTATTTTCAAATTAAAATACATACATATGTAAAATTGTATTATGTAGATGTTGAAATAATTTTATTTATTTATTTTTTTTTTGAAAATACTAAAATGAAAAAGAAAAATATATAAAAATTTGCATTTAACAAAATTCTTTAATCCTTGAATAAAATAAAATATTAATTTTGCTAATTTTGACATACATAATTTCATTTTACAATTTTATGAATAATAAAAAAAAAAATGTGCACCTAAACCATAATAATAAAAAAAATTTTATGAATTTAGCTTGATTTTAATTTAAAATTTAAAATTACACCTAACAAAATTATTATTTATTAATTCAGATAGTAGTTAATTTTGCGTATATAGCACTTATTTTTAAAAGGCTTTTATTAAGACAAAAAAAATAAAATAAAATATGTATATGAAAAATGTACAAAAGAACGTACACGAAAATAACCAGTCTTATAGAATTTAATTTTATTGCAATACTAAATAAGTCTAATTTTTCAATAACCACTCACGCAAATGATTTCACCAATTAATTTTACGTTTTTTTTTTCTGTTTTTTTTTTTTCTTTTTTTGAACAAAAATAAAAATAAAAAAAAAAAGCGAACAGAAGAACGATCAATTCAACTTGCTGTACGTGTTCATAAAACTTTAGAATTAGCCGATGATAAATTTTATGTAATAACTTGTGGAAAAACTGGATTCGCTAGGTAAAGTATAGAAGAAGAAGAAGAAAATTTCGAATTTAATTCAAAAATAGAAAATCAAAAAAAAAAAAAAACTATCTGTCCTGAATAAATTTTATTCAAATTAAATTTCGAATGAAATTTATATGCTTTCACTGTCATTTATAGATTGTTTTTTAATAAGAGTGAATGTGATAGCATACAAGTTTCATTCGAAATTTTCAAAAGATAACGATTGATTTTTGAGTTTTTCATAAATATTTATATTTTTTGTATTCTCTTTTCAGAGATGATAATGCACATGTAACGTTGAAATTTTTAGAAAAAGGACGACGTGTTAGAGAAACAGTTTCTGGTAGAGAATATACAATAAAAGCTGAAATGACCCATCCAAATGGTAAGAAAACAATTCTAAAAAATAAAACAAAATTATTAAAATTTTTTTCTGAATTCTGACAGGATCTTATGGTATTAAAGTGAAAAATTGCTTTGCTTTTGATAAAAAGAATGTCAGTATACCACTTATTGATGATCGAGGGTAAGACATATTTTTTTTACAAAATTATGTATGAAAAATTACAACAATCAATGTTAATTTTCATTTAAGATGTCCTCTCGATCCACAAATAATTTCAAAATTCATTCCAAATTCAGAAGGTACGGCCGCAAGTGCTGTTATACATCAAATGTTCAAATTTCCAGATGGTTCAGAAGTTCATTTACAATGTGATATTGTTCAATGTTCTGGAAAATGTTCAGATAATGAAAATTGTAATGGACCACAACCATCAGCGGCATATACAAAAGGTAGACCAATAGGTGAACCAGAAGAAGGAATGTTATTGGCAGCAACGACAGTTTTTGTAGTAGATCCAAAAGATGCACCATGTAAATGATATATATTTTTTTATTATATTTTATTTCTGTAATTTTTATTGTAAATTTTCTATTTAAATCTTTCGTAGTGGTGTCAGCAATTTGTGAAGAAAATGGTGTTCGACCAGCATGGCTCCTATGGTTAGCCATCGCTTTGGGAGTCCTTTTCTTAATAATGCTTTTAATGAATATTTTCCTTTGTACAGCGATGAGTTGTAGTTGTGCAAGAACCGAGGTATATAAATTTATTTAAATTTTAAAAATTAAAATTTAAATGTTCGTTTCGTTTTTTTTTTCACATTCAGATAATTGAAAAAGAACCATCAATTATCGAAGAATACGATCCATACAGAAGTTGGCATGGCAGTCAATATGGTTCAAGATATTCGCTTCATGGTCGTGATGGCCATAATAAAGGATATACAAGTGGCGGTTCAACAATACATTCCAATAGGTCTGATAGATACTAAGATAATCTCTTTTTTGTAAAATGTAAAAAAAAAAATACTTTTGAAAAGTAGCTAGATCTTTAAAAAGACAAAAAAAATATTAAAATTAAAATTAAAATTAAAAAAAAACTTCTGTAACTTTCTTCTAACATTGTTAGTAAATTAATCTATTTTATTGTTATACTTAACGTGTTCTTGAAGGTCGTTACCAATTGATACCGATCATTATGCAATTGTTCATTCACGTCCAGGATCAGCATCAGTACATGGACATCGATCAAGAGGACCATCAAGTAATTATTGAATAATAAATTAATTCATTTTTAATACAAACAAAAAAAAAACAGTAAACGTACTTCATATACGTAATACAATATAAATATAAATATAAATAGACGTTAAACAGGAGAAGAGTCATTTGAAAAATTAATCTAGTTGAACAAGTGCACATATTTTACGAAAAAGAAAACAAGTAATTAAATAGATACAAATAAATAAAAATCGATTAATCATTAAAAAAAACTTTTTTAAATTATGGTAACGAAAAAAAAAAAGATACTTTCGAATAATACGTAATATTTTCGATTAACGATAAATAGATTTTATTTTAAAAAAATATTTTCTTGTTACAAAAAATATATCTAATGACCTTTAAGGAACAGTATTTTAAGTATATAAGCTTTACTGCCTTTCGATTCTAATGTAAAAATTTTCAATAAAAAAAAAAATTCGTTTTTTTTTTTTCATATCTCTAAAAAATTGTTTTTTGTTTTTTTGTTTTTCTTCCTTTTCGAAATAAATTCGTATATTTCGCGTTTTTTATTCAAAATTTGTTATTCTAATTAAGTCATTCAAATAATTTTTTTTGTAAGTCATTAGTAAGTTTTTTTTTTCAAAAAAAAAATTAAATCTTAAGAAAACAAAAATGTAAAAATTAGTAATTAAGAAGAAAAAATTAAAACAAGAAAATCACGAACTGTAAAAATTGTAATAAAATAAAAAAAAATTCTCTAACGATCAATCTGGTTGGTTTTTTGTTAAATAATTTTTTCTTCAGCACCATTTTTGTGCTGCTACCGGTAAGCTAATCAATACGGTAAGTAACCAAATCAACCATTGAAAAAATTTGATTACTGTGGTAACACAACCTTTAGCGAACTTTTGGTAACTGATAAATTGTTGAATAATCAATTTTCGAAATTGCCCTACTACAGCTCTTGGTGAGCCTCAACTCGTCTACAACGTCGTTCATACAGCGGGAGCTTAGGTCTGCCTTGTTTTCTTTTACCTTCTGCAACGAGTGTTATGATCTTCTTTATCACATTTTCATCTGGTCTCTTAGCACATGACCCAGCCATTGAATTCTCCTTATCTTTATTATTTCAACAATGTCAATATCCCCATACTTTTCATATATTTCGTCATTATACATTATTCTCCATGTACAAAATAATTTTTTTGGTTAAGGTAAATGTTACTATTCCGTTACTACTCAGGTTTCTGCTGAATTTTATGCATGTAAATCTGAATCGTTGAACGATTTGGATTGGTTCTAACTATATTTTCAATATGAGAAAAAATTATGACCGTTTTCAAACATTTAAGCTTGCTGCAAGATTGACTTGTCAAAGGCTTTATAAAATCAAGCTTGCAAGGAAATCTTGCGCCAGATCTGCAAGTATTTCGAATTACTTGCACTGTAAATTTTGAAAAAGAAGAAAATGTGTGTTACCATGTGGATGTATTATAAGTTTAAAATTTTTAACATTTAGCAAGTAATTCTTAAATATAATTTATTTTTCTTATCCATCACTACATTTAATTTTGACTATTAATAAAAAAAATAAAAAAAATTACCTTTTTGCACTAAAATATCCCACTACAATGCATTGAGTACGCAAAGAAAATTTAAATTGGTAATTTCTTCCACAGTTGAAATCAAAAGTTTAAAATTAACTTTTCTCTTTTATTTTCCTTTTTTTTTTTTCAAATAAAAATAATTGAATTTGATGTTAAACTTGTTATATTTTATTTTATTTTTTCTTTAACTTTCATTAATTCTTAATTTTGATTATGCAATGAACAAACCGCAAAAAAAAAAGAAAGTAATCAATTATTAGTTTTCATTATTAAAAACAAAAAAAACAAAAAAAATTTTACAAAATTCATTATTTTTTTGTTTGTTTTAGAATTGAAAAAAAAAAAGTATTCTAAATTTTATACGTTTGTAATAAACGTTGACAAACGATTGCTTTAAATTTAATACTTAATGTTTCAAATATGATATCAGTATTATCTAATTTAAATTCATTTTGATCATGATTTTGTTTTTGTTGTTGTTGCTGTTGTTGTGATTCTGATTGTAATTTTTGTTGTTGTTGTTGTTGTTTAAATACATTATTATCATTATCATCTAAATCATTCATAAAAATCATTTTAAATTTTTGATTTAATTTATGTTCTAAATCTGTATTATTATTATTAAAATACATAATATATGAAAGATCAAGAAGATAATAATCTAAATTACATAAAAAAAATTTTTCACAATCTAATATATCGAAATTTTTTGAAATAAAATGAATAAATAAATGATATATAAAATATTTAAGATCTTTACGTTTCATTGGTACAATACTTGGATCTTTAGTAAAAAATTCAAAAATTTTTAATGTTTGTTGTGCTGTATGACATTCTTTTAAACATTCTAAATATGCATTAATATATTTATAATTAAGCATTAACATACGTATACGATATTCTATATTATTATTTGATATTTTTATAATTTTATCTGGATCATATAAACCATGAAATATATATAAACAATAATGTATATAATTACGAAATTCAGTTAAATCATTTGTATCATTTGAATTTGTTAATGAATTATTTATATTATCGAAATTATGAAAACTTGTATAACGTTCATCATCATCTGGTGAAATATCATTTGAACTTAAATTACGTAAACCAGTTAATGCTGAACATAATGAATCTTCATCAAGGAAGCTTATATTTTCAATACTTGAAGCACCACCATCATCATCTGTTAGACCACCACTAATACCGCTTGGAGCTGATTTTGATGAATCAATACCAAATGTTATATTAGGTTTTATAACAAATGATTGACGAAATTTTGGTATACATTTTAAATAACGTGTCGGTTCAGAATCCATACGAATTTGTGGACGTGGTAAATTTACATCAATTGGACTTTCAACACAATTACCTTCAAAACGCATCAGTCTTTTTGTTGTTGGAAGACAAAATAATTTTGCAGATTTTTTATCTGATGGAGGACTTGTATCACGGCCACACTGAATTTAAAAAAAAAAAATTTTTTTTTTGTTTATTTTAATTTTGAAATATTTAAGGATTTTTTTTTTTTTAAATAAATTACCTGACCATTAGCATTTCCACCGAATGCCTTTACAACATAATCACGTGTTATAACAATTGTAAAATCTGCTCCACATTCAACATGAAGTGGATTTTCAATGCATTCTAACGGTGTTGGCTTATTAACTGCCTTACGATCCTTATCTTCTGTTCCAAGTTGATGTTCCAAATTTTTACCCCAAGTGAAAAGCATCGAGGTAGATGAGATCAAAGCAAAATGGAGTAGTCCACTTGACATCTGAAATGTAATTTTTCAAATTAAAATCAAATTAAATTTCATTTATTGAAGAAGAAAAATTACCTGTAAAATTTGTCCTGAAACCTCACTTGTATCAACCTTTTGTGGTATCATATATTCATAACTCTCAGTTTCAAGAGTATTTTGAATTTTTTTATCAGTTTCGTCAGCTTTTTGATTTTCTGAATCTTTTTCTTTTGATATCAAAACTTCTAATTTTTTTAAATTTTTCTCAATAGTTTTAGGCGTTAAAATCTTTTCAGACTCAATATTTTTCATAAAACTTTTCAATTTATTTGATTCTAATCCAGTTGAAATATTTGTACTACTTGAATCAGAACGTCTTCTTTGGAAACTTGCTAAACCTTCATTTCGTCCTTCTTCTAATTCTTTTTCTTTTTTTAATCCGTCAATTAATTTTCCTGAACTTAAACTTCTTTTTAGATTTTTTACATTTGAATTTGACTTTGAATGACCAGCAGATAGCCGAGGTGGTTCAGGAATAATAATATTCATAAAATTATTATTATTATTCTTATTATCTAAACCAGTTTCTGAACGTTTATACATTTCTTTTTTTAGTGTTTCTTCAATTTTTTGTTTTGCATTTGCACGACGTTTTACTTGATTTGTTAATCTTAAAGCTTGTGGAGATAGACCCCATGTGTATAAATAATTATTATCATCAACAGCAAACTGAAAATTTTGAAGAAAAACAAAATATAAAAAATTATTGAATATTTATAAAAAATTAAATTAAATTAAAATTACTTACACTACAAAAAAATTTGGTATGAATCAGTCTTATATTTGTTTTACTAACATCTATTTTAATTGGGACTAGACATTTAATAGGATATGGTGAAGATGATGTAGTAGATGATGATTTTTGTTGTTGTGTAACAACGCCTAATTGTCCAAAATGATTTGAACCAAATACATATAATTCTGTATTGCCATTTTGTTGTTTACATAAAACTAATGAATGTGAGTGTCCTAATGAAATTTGAGCAACTTTCTAAAAAACAAAAAAATGAAGAAAATTACTTGTAAAAAAGAAGTTAGAAAAATGACATTAATTAAGTCTTATTACTTTTCCTATAAAAAATCTAACTAATTTTGGTTCAGGAACATTTTCAACATCACCATGTCCTAATTGACCATATGCACCCCATCTAATTAAAAATTTTTAAAAATAAATAAATTACAACTTATATATTTTTTTTTTTTCAAACAATATTTTTGTTTACCCCCAAGTATACAATTTTCCATCAGCTACAACTGCATTATGATATTGTCCAGCTTCTAATATTGTAATATCCTTACAATCTAAACTTTCAACTAACATTGGTTGTAAAGCAGCTTGCATTTTTTTATTAATACCAAGCTGACCTAAATTATTTAGTCCAAAAGCGTATAACTATAATGAAAAAGAAAAAAATCGAAATTTCAATAAATTTTAAATCAATTAAAGGTAGAAAACAAAAAAGTCTACTTACGCCATTATTTGTTAGAATTAAAGAGTGTTGACGACCACATTTTACTGCATGCACTTCTAAATTTAATTGAGATAAAATTTCTAAGTATTTAACAACATGTGGTGGTTCTGGAGGATCTAAAAATTTAAATTTAAATTTAATTTTTTTTTTTAAAAAAAAACTTTGTTTCTTTGTATATACATATATTTTTTTTCTCAAAAGAATTTTTCAATGTAAACATACCAATTGGTTTACCAACACTATAAATTAAAGGTATACCACTTGAACCCCAAAAATATGCATAACCATCAATAACACAAGCACTATGAGAATAACCAACAGCAATTGGTGGAAAATTTGATGTTTTTATTGCAAACTAAAGGATAAAAATAAATTTTAATTATTATTTTCTTAAAATAAAAATTCGAAAAAAATATATTACCTGATTATCCTCATACGTTATTCTATGACTATTTAAAGCATTTAATATATTCGATGGTTTCATTTTTATAGCATCAATTTGCATTATAACTGATAAATATGTTTCAATTAATAATTTACTAAATTCTATCAATTCAGAATCATTTTCATCAATTGTTGTTGATATTATGTAACGGTGGGAAATAATTGGCCTAAATACTGGTAAAAATGGATTTAATTGAGCTTCTAGGCGCTAGAAAACAAAAAACATAATAAAAATTAAAAATTCTTTAAATTTGCTAAGAAAAAAAAAAGAAAAAAAAGGATACTCACTTGTAAAACAGTCTCATCAAATTTTTCCAATTTATTTTGTATAACATCAAAATAATCAGCTGATACATGACGAAGATATGTGATGCATTCACAGAATAACATTTCACTGAGGTTATAAAAGAGTACATTTATTTCGGAATACCATCCTGGAAAATTTAAGAAAAATTAAACAAACAAAAACAAAAGTAAAGAAGGATTCTAAAGAAGAATTTTAATTTACCAAATTCTTGATGACTAACACTAACAAATCCAACAAATATATCAATAGAACATCCACGAATCATTGCAAGTAATAAAGCTGCCATATAAAGACCACTTTGGCATAATACAATACTTGTCATGTTTGTATGAAATTTCGAATTGACTGTGATAAAATTCCTTTTTTTTTAAAAAAAAGAGAAAAAATTAATAATTTTTTCAAATACCTAAAAATTATTTCTAATTATGTACTTACCATACAGCAAGATTGTAAATTTTCTCCTTAACTGCATGTTCAGTTAATGTTATCAATAATAAATTTGATAAATGAAATTGTGATGATACTGACATTTGTAATGTACCAATTTGTTCATCTGGATCATATATATAATTACTACATAATTTACCAATATTTATAATTTCATCAGATTTTCTAGTATTTTTTGGTATTATTGATTCAATATCATTACAATATCGTCGATTACAATCAACAATTAAATATTTGATAAATGGATTATTAATAAAATGACTTTTTAATATATAAACTGATTTTAATGCTGTTGCACATAAATGCATTAAAGCATAATTTTCACCAAACATTGCTAATTTTAATGCTGTACGAACTGGTGGTATATGTCCAACATTATATACACAAAGTGCTTTTGCTACTTTCTTTTTACGTAATAAACAATCACCAGCAAATTCAATACATTGTGAATATGATAAATCAAAGGTTGTACAAAATTCTTCACATAGTTTCCATTTTTTATTAAAACAAGCATATAAAAAATATGTATGAGGTTCTTTGCTAAAAATATACAAAAAAAAAAAAATGTATTTTTTATTGTTAAAAAATTTGAAGAAAATAAATACTCTTACTTTAAATCGATAAAATACGTATTTTTATTTGTTACTACGATACAAGGATCATAATTAATTTTTGGAAATTCTTTTTTCATATTTTCAACATCAAACTTTGTAAATTCTTCTTCTGTTCTAAGATTTTTATGAAGACGTATATAACTAATCGGTGTTCTAATTTCATTCATTTTTATCATTATTTCATCTTTATTATCACCAATGTTATTTGTTGATGTTATTATTGTTGCCGTTTGCTGATTTATATTTTCTTTTTTATCATAAATTGCCATACGATGAATATTTATTATATTTTCATTTGGAAATGTAAATAATCCAAATAATGCACGTTCATTAAATTTTGATATATCACCGTTTTTAATTGATGCCATTGCACTACTTATAACACCAACAGCATTTATTAATTTATCATTTTCATCATTATTATCATCATCTATTTTATTGACTCTATTGGTTGTTGTTTCGATACTATCATTATCCATTTCGATATTTTTTAATGTATTTTGCTCTTTATTATCATTATTTTGTTTAACTAATTGTATTGAATATAATAAATTTGAACTAATCATAATTTCTAAACAATTTTTTGGTATTTTATAATGAAATAATGGTATTAATTTTAAATCCATACGATGTATTGATAATATATCAGAATATGAATGCAAGGCACTTAAAAGTAACGTATTACGTAAATTTTGTGCATGATAATATGGTCCAGATGATGTTGTCAAAATTTCTGGTACTGTTGTTGGTGAATCAATCATTGTAAATGAATTTAATGATTCTTCAGAAATATCTGAAAGAGAATTTTTTTTTTCTTAATTAGAATTTTAGAAAAGAAAAAAAAAATCTATCAACTTACATCCATCTAATTTGGATCTAGCATCTGATAATCTCATTTTAAATGCATTCAATTTTTTAGTACCTAAATTTTTAAGTAATGAAAGCCGTGCTCTTGCTGCTGGTAAAATACCTTTGCTTACAGAAATATTTTCATTATTTATTGTTTCTAAAATAATTTGATTTTGATTGATTGCAATTTCTGATGGCGATGATTTTGTAATTTCATCATTTTTTGATAAATCTGATGTTACTTTTTCAGTGACACCAACAACTGATGGTAGATGAGTATTAGAAGATAAATTATTGTTTGTATTTGTTGACGGTATTTGTTGAATTGGCATCACAAATGTCCAATCTTCAACACCACTACGACTATTATCACTATTCTGTGATGTTGTTGGTGATAAATCCGCAGGGAATATGTATTTTATTGATTTCTGTTCAAGCAGCAATTTCCATTGCTCTTTGCTTGTTGAATTTATCTTGAAAAATATTTTTATAAAAAAAAGTTGTAGTTTTTATAGTTACTAATACCAATATAAGTTTAATACTTACCAAAAGTGTCACATTTTCATCATTATTGTCGTGACAAATAATCAATTTAGAAATAGCACCATTTTCAATTGAAGTATTACCAATGAATGGACAATTTGGTGTTAAGCCAACAAAACAAATTGAACCATCTGAATAACCAATTATTGCTCGATTACGTTTATCAATTGTTTGCCACCATATAACACATAATGGATATGGACATGTGTATGATGATCGAAATGATTCGGTTGCACCACCGCCACCACTTTCATTACTACTTGATGCTGTTTGATTTTCAGAATCTTTTAATAATCTTTTCGAACTTTTACGGCTTGTTGATGTTGTATCTGTACTTGTAGAATTGGTGAATGTCTCTGATTCTAGTATAGAATATGGTATATGTTCAATAGTATCTAAACTATTTTCATTAATCAAAGGCACTGCAATCTGATTTAAACCACCAATTGTTTGTTGTTGCAGTTCCTTACTGTTGGATTCTCTTTGGTTTAGCGGATCAATATCAATTAAACGAAGCGGAGATGATGAAGTTGTATTACTTGCACCATTATTTGGACATGCTTTTGAATTTGGACATTCATGCGGTCCAACGAAGGGTATTACAAATGATGTAATTTCTGAAATACTAAAGGCGGTATTGTTTACCGATTGAGTAGGATCGAGTAGTTTTAAAGCAGGAACTATATGAAGAGTGTTATCGAAACCTGTAAAATTTATAATGAATTTGTGATTATTATTTTTTTTTTCATTTAAATTTCTAAGAACCTTAAAATAAACAAAGGAATATATATATATAAAGCATAAATATTGCTTTATCAGCGGTTTTTATAAGATGAATGAATGAGTCATAATAAATACTCAGAACATTAAAACCATAAAAAATAAACAAAGAAGTTTCTTATCGACATAACGACCCAAATAGAAAAAAATTAATGCATCGCAAACATGAATTCGTTTTTTTTCATGTAGATAAAAAAGAAAAGAAGAATTCTAATATTTTACTTACATAGAACAAGTAACCATGCTCCACTAGGATCGAAACACACGTCATGGATAACTCTTTCTTTCTGTTTGAACCATGATATTACCTTATAAAGATTAACATCTTGATTATTTGTATAACGTAAGAGAATTTCATTATCCTCTGATACTAAACATAATATTTGTTTATTTGGATCATATGAGGTGGTTGTTGATAATTTGCATCGAAAATTTGTAATTAAGGGTTTTATATGAAATAAAAATTGTTGATTTTCGTCCATTTCTAAAGACGTCATTTCAATAAATATTTCTTGACAATTTCCCGACACTATTATTATGCTTTAGCGTTTTGTTTTTCTGTACAAAAATAGAAATTATGGATCTAATTAAAAACAACAACAAAAACCAACTTTGTTTAAACGCAATTTCACGATATTCTTTTATTTCGAATTTTCCGCAAATAATTTATAATTGAATTATGCATTTACATTTTTAAATTTTTTTTTTAATTTAATCACAATAAAATATGAATTTTACAAAATTATTTTCAAGAAATTCTTGATGCCCGTAAAATAAATGAATAATTTCATCGACTCACTTTTGCCAAACGTCAAAATCAAAACAACAAAAAAAGTTAAAAGTTATGTGACATTTCAAAGGACTGAATTACCGTTTAACTTTAAATAATTATGAATTAAAATACGGGCCATTTGGTCCATAAATGTAATTTTCTTTCACAGAGCAACATTACAGTTTCATTATTTTTAAAAAATAATGGTTTTATTTTATAAAATATACCAATTTATCTGTTTTTCCAAAAATGGAACGGTAGTATCAAATTCTTGAGGGTAATTTTTAATAATAATAAATTGAAACAGTGAGACTGTAGTAGTAGTAGTAGTGGAATATGTATAAAACGGTAATATTATTGTTTTTGTGTGTGAAACTAAAGATGGCAGCCTAATATCTTTTAAATTTCAAATTTAAAAATTAACTGTTTTTTATTCTACCAATCGTATTCAAATAAAATTTACATGGTATATACATGAAAATGTAAACGACATAATTTTTCATTGAAATTTCAAATAATTTAAGTTTAAATACCCTTTCGATAGTTTATTTCATAAAATTATAATACCTATAAAATCCACGAAAGTTACAATTATAGAAAAATTTCCAGGAATTTTCTAAATAAAAAAATATTACTAACAAGACAACATAGTTGATTAAAGTTTAGAATGAAATGTTCTCTTTGGAATAATATTTAAATACTTCTTTTTCATTTGCTGGCTTAGAAGGTATAAATTTTTTTTTTCTTTGCAATATTTATGAGGCATTGCCTCCTGGTCCACCCTCATGATGTATCTTTTCCTTTTATATGATGTGATTGTTTTTTTTTTTTCATTTAAAATACATATAATAAAATATTAAAACTTTTGAATCATGAATCATGACACATTGCCTGTGGTTTATTATTTTTTTTTTTTTTTGTAATTTCAAGAGGTGTAAAGTTCATCTTTAGGTCTAACGCTTCTCGATTTTATATTTTTTCGCGACCTAAATTATTTTGAACAAGAAGTAAGATAGAAGTACAATAAAGCAGAAGGATTATGTAGGAGGGAATATACAAATGAATTAAAATTTTTTTTTTTTTAGCACCTTTATGAAAGAATTGCCGAAGGATAACTGGATAAAAAATATTTATTATCAGTATTTTTAATGTGTTATGTTTTTTAAAAATTTTAATATAATAATTGTTTTTAAACCTTTCAGATTTGAAGTTTTTTTTTATAGATACATATGTATTATTACTTCAAAATGTAGAGATATAGTCCTTGAGGAGATCATGAATAGTGATCATTAAGAATAATCTATTTCTCGTAAACTGCAATTCTAATAAATACATTTTTTTTTTTTGGCTTTTCTTTTATGTTGATACAAGAGTAATTTTATCAAACAAATTATAACTTTTAATAAAAATTAAAAAAATAAAAATAAAAATACATACTTTGTGTTAATCATTACGAATAATGTATTTCACATTTTTTTTTTTTAGCACATTGATTATCTAATTTCACGCCGTTGCAATTGTTCACGGTACTTAATCAATAAAATTAAAGAGATTTATAAAAAAGAATCATTAAAAATAAAAACCATGAAAATAAATCCTAACAAAGTAAAGATCCATAATACACTAAAACAAAAAATATAAAATAAAACGAAAAATTAAGATTGTGGGAGTTACCTCATCGATATCTTTCTGACCATATTTTTAATATATTCACATTTTATATAAATAATTGTTGCACATAAAACACATAACCGCGTGATGTTTTTTTTTGTACCGATCGAATCTTCATCATCATCATTATCATCAGAGGCCTTTGAGAGGTCGATTTTAATGTACCATACATACCACAAAGAAACGCAAACATAATATTGTTGTTTTATTGTACGAGTATCTATATAAAAAGGTACTTGGAATCATCGTTATCATCATCACAACACAACGAATGGTAAACCTTTTACCATCATCATCATCATCACCATAATCATCTGAGGAACAGAACACAATTATGTAAGATATTGAACCCTATCATCCTTTCTCATATCTACTAGTATAATGCAATGTGTTTACAATGATCCCTGAAATGATGTTCTGCAATATGTACATATATTCTGTGATGCTGTTCTGTTCTGATTTTCTCACAATCTTTTCCTTTAAGGTCGATGGAGAAATAAATTTAAATTTAAAGGACTATTATTAAATTTATAAAATCGACTAAATTTACCGTCGCGATATTGTTTAATTCACGAACAAATAATATTATGATCATTTTTTTTTTTTTTTTAGAATATACAGAATCAGTAAAGTTAAGAAAAAAAAATATAAGAGGAAACCCCCATAGCTACATGTGGTAGTTAAGGAACTTTTATAAAGTAAAAAAAAAAAAAAAATTATGAAATTAACAAAGTA
Source organism: Bombylius discolor (assembly GCA_939192795.1). NCBI lineage: Eukaryota > Metazoa > Arthropoda > Insecta > Diptera > Bombyliidae > Bombylius > Bombylius discolor. Next base: position 9,550,551 of record OW584241.1, on the reverse strand, counting down.
AATTATAAAGGATCTGAAAAACTAAATTTTTTTTTTTTCGTTTTGAAAAAAAAAGTAAATAATATAAAAATAATTTTTTTAAAAAGCAAAAAAACGTGCGATCTTTTGTAATATTATTCTGGATATTATGTTTACCATACGAAGAGATCAATGATCAAAATTGTTCGCATATTTGTATTTTGTGCAAAAGATATTCATTTGTATTCGCTCTGCGATGCATTAAAAAAAAAAAATAAATAAAAATAAAAATAAAGAATAAACTTTTTGACTTTATTATATGATTTTAGTAGCGGAATATGGGAAATAAAAAAAAAACAAAAAAAGATGATTTGATCAAAATGTTGTTTGTGTTTTGTGTGAATCCATTTTGATCCACTTGAAGGTAATATTTTATAAGCTAACGATCTGCTTGAAGCACATTAAAAAAGGCGGAACCGAAATATTGTTTTGCTATAAAGAAAGTCAGAACGATAAGATTTTTTGTTTTTTTATTTTTTTTTCGATATTTTTAAAAAGAAAAATCATAAGATTTTTAAAATGTACAAAAATTTATCTAAAATATGTGAAAAAAATTTTAAAAAAATAAAAGAAAAGAAATTTATTCTATCAATTTTTGAATTAAGAAAAAAAAAAAACTAAAGACATTAAAAAATTTGAGATTTCAAAAAATGAGAAAATAAACAAAATTTCAAATAAATCTTATGTGTATACATAAAAGCCTCATACTTCAGATAATCATTTTAAGGATTATGAATACAAAAAGATCTTAAGCATATAACGTTACGTCAAACACGTGGCATTATAAATAGTTTAATCTTCTGATTATATTTAACAGGATCAAAAAATTTGTCATTATTATAAATTCACAATCACAGATTTTTATATATTCGCGTAATATAGAATAAAAGGATCAATTTTTTCTCGTTGTTTTTTTTTTTCTTTCATTTTAAATGAGTTAAATTCCAGGGCTATTTTAAAATTGCCTTCACAATGAAATACATACATATATGGTACTTTTTTTTTCCGCAAAATATTAAATTACCTTCAGGTTATTAAAAAAGAAAAAAAAAAAAAACAATATTATAAATTTAAGTTTAACTGGTTTAACTAAACACACGATTAACTATTCAATATAGAGATTAGCACATTATTTATGATCCGTATATACATACAGTAAGGACTAAGGATATTTTTCTAAAATGGCATTGAATTGAGCAGTTCATAATGTATGTATATAGCAATCACCCCCGTTTTTTCTTTCGGGTGTGAAAAAAAAAAATAAATATAGTTAGAACACGCGTCAATGGTATTTAAGAATCCTGTGATCATTTTGATTATAGAATAGCAACTTACACTTTACATATGTCATAAATATCCTCGTGAGATTTTTAATCAACAATGTACGTACATATCAGAAAGAATAATACATAAGTATATGTAAGTGTATTTTATACACAAAATTACCAGTAGTTATTCTGTCGTATCATTTTATACATACATATGTACATACATATATTAGAAGGGGTGACTTTTATACGCCACCCTTATTTATTTCTATTATATATTTTTTTTCTTCTTTCTTATAACTAAAATGCATGTTACATGCACCATATACTTATGTACATACATAGAGAATAAGTCAGCAAGTCATTTAGTTAATCTTTAAATTTGAAATGGTGTAAATAATGAGATCATTGAACAAACGGATTAGGTATAGATTGCGTTTGGGATATTCGCGTGGGGGTATATAGTGTGTAGTGATATGAAAATAATAATAATATTTTTTTTGTATTTAAATTAGTGGGTGGACGAGTTATTATGTCATCGTTAAAAATTAAATTTAATAGGATTTCGGTTATTGTATTATTATTATTTTTTTTGTTTGATGTGAATTTGATTTTATCATAATGTATTTTTTTTTTAATAAATTTACATTTATTTAATCTACCATTAAAATCGAAATAATTTTATGAGAATTTTCGAAAAAGAAATTATATTGTTTTTTTTTTTCGATTTTGTAATTTTAAAAATTTGATAATTCTAAAAGACACATATCTTATCCAAAATTTATTTCATTGATTTTTTGATGAAAATTTGAAAATTTAATTTTCTCATATCATAATTTCAAATGCACATGTATTATCTAAATTTTTAATTTATTAAATACGTAAATACATACACACATATAATAAAACATTCTGTGCTCACCAGTGTAAATAAATGTCTTTAAAAATTTCATGATTATATGATTTTATCCTTATTTTCATCATATCCAGAAGAATTAATGAACTTATCGTATTTTAACTGCGTTTATATAACAAAAAAAGGATTTATTTTATATATTGTGCTGTTTAATATACTCGAATTGATGAAATTTATTATATGTATATGTACTTTTACAAATACACATGTATACAAAAAATTATAAAGAAGAGAATGAGTAAAAAAAAAACAGGCAATAAAGGAACCTTTATATTTTATCATCAATTCAACATAAAAATATACGTACATATTTTATAAACGCATATCAATATTATGGGGATGTGGGTGAAAAGTTTCTACGTATGTAAGTTACTAAAAATGTGTTTTATTTGTTTATCATGTAAGTGTATGTAATAGAATTATTTCCGAACCAATGATTGGCATACGTTTAAATTTTAATGTTCACTTGAATAGTTTTCAAAAGTTTAATATTTAATAAGCTTTCTTTTTCGAATATTATAGATTCAATATAATTAGATTTATTGTACCGCGAAATTTTTTTAATTTTCAACATAAGAGATAAAAGGTGTGAAAAGATATTCAACAAAAAAAAAAAAAAGAATTGTAGAAAAAAGATAATGGAATTTAAGATTATTTATTTTGTTTTGTTATTTTGTGATTTTGTATACGTTTTTTTTTTTTTTTGTTATTTTCTAGTATGACCTTGAAAAGTTTAAAAAAAAAATTCTTAGTTTACTGTCTCAGATACAATTTTTAAAAGGACATTTGAATACATTTATTGTCGATTTAAAAATTTATGTACAATTTAATTAAAGTAGAACATCTAAAATTTAATATCTTTTACTGTTTCAAAAAGGATTCAATTAAAATTGCAACTCTTTTGAAAAAACTTTTTATTGTGTTTTTTTTTTCTGTTTTTTTATTTTTTTATTTTGAAAAGTCAAACTACTATTGATTCAAATTATGTGAATAAATTCGAAAATATTTATTTTTAACGAGAAATAATAAATAAAAATCTGTGAAAAAAATAAAATACTTCAAGCAATATTGTTTTTTTTTTCTTTTCTTGTTTTTTTTTCATACAAAAAAAAAAAAAAAAAAGTAACGATTTTTATTGGATAAAATATTAATAATAATTCATAAATTACACACCATTCTTAAATTTATCTCATCAGATTTATCTTATTATAAACATTTTATGTATATTTGATAATTACAATCTATGATGGGCAAAAATTGTTGTTATTTTATAACATCTGTCGATGTAAACCGTACTCATTTTGTATTTAATATAAAAAAAAAAAATTGTTAAATATTATTTGAAAAAGATTTTTTTTTCTTTTTTGATTTTTAAACCTCGTTAATCTTATGGTTTTGCGAAAAAAAAAATTTTTTTTCCATATCATATTATAAACTTTGTTATAAGCACATATAAAAATTGTATATATATAAATCGATCGATAAAAATGTTGTTGTTTTTTTCATTCCAATTTAATATAGAAATAGATACATACGTACCTACATATATTTTATATTTTGAGTACTGGCTGTCTAAACCGATAAATCCCCTCAATCTAGATCGTGTTGCATCACAATATATAAAGAAGCCTTAAGGTTAGTACCTTAAATCCAATCTTATGAATCTCATTAAGGGCGGCTATAAAATTCTTGTAATAACAGCAAATTGGGTTTCGGCCCATTTTAATATCATCATGTAGTTTATAAGCAAGTAAAACGAGTAAGTTAAGTTAAATGTGTGTATACATTTTGGATTTTAAAATACATAGTATATATTCGATTCTTATATAAAAGTATGTATTCAACATATAAAACAGATAACGAGGTTACATAAAAAAAAAATGTATAAAAAGGAAAAAAACAAGATTCAAAATAAAATAAAAAAAAAAAAAGACATAAAGAGGATATTGGAATCCTAAAATCAAAATGTATATATACTTACTATATGGATGGATGGATTATGATGAAATGAACAAATTGACTTTGTGGTATAATCATTTAGTTAGTCGGTCACGTCATCATATAACTTACTATTATTATAGTACACATCTTTAAGTTTCATTGTCAGTTTTATATACATTTTGTTTTTGTTTTGCTTTTAATGAAAATCTAATGAAATCCCGTAAAAGGGATCCACCTTTTCTTCATGTACACATAATATCTTCTCAGATTTTTTTTTCCATTTTATGTTGTTTTTTATATTTTTTTATTCTTCCAACAATTTACTGTACTTGCTGTACTTACAAGTTAACAAGTTGAAGAGGCATCAGAAAAATAGAAATTCCATTTAATGCCCAAAGCAAAAAAAAAAAAAAAATCAACATTCTGTATCCACTTTGTGCTTTAAAAAAAAACAATGAATTAAAAAAAAAAAGCCTGTATTGCATTTAAAAACTCCAGGAATGCACATACATACATATATGAACGAATATACAATAAGGTAGGTGCATTAACGTCATAAATGATTAAATTTTTACTTTATTTGATGTACACAAATAAAATATAACACATACAACACTTTTTTTTTTTTTTCACAAATACATTTTCATACATTTCAAACATATTTTGTTCTTTTATACCACAAGTGGGGACTCTTTTTCATTTTCATCCACCTTTAATACCTGTTATTAAAATTTTGAACGTGCACTTTTACCTTACTGATACAATCTTTTGTTAAAATAAGTATATACATATATGTACATATGTACATGTGCATAGATAGACGCGAAAATTTGAAATATATTTGTGCATAAATATGTGTGAAACTCTTTTCGAAACACCCCCAAGATTTGATAAATAATTATAATAATAAAATGTGTACACTTGTGCAAGGTGCTATATAGAATGGTTAAAAACATATGCCAGACAAGACGAGAATTAAAATTAAAAAAAACAGCATTAAAAAGAATTATTACATAGTCACAATGTGTTAATATGCATTTTTGCTCTCATAATGTAATTTATATTTGACTTCCTGTGTAGAATTTTTACACTATACATACACGCATATTTATTTGATATATGTGTGTGCACACAATAAAATATGGAATTTTATTTTTTTATATAGAAATGCTCATTGAATGAAAATGAACATAAAGAATTTGTCCTTTGTTCTTTTTTCTTATAAGAAACTAATTAGGAATTCAATCGGAAAATAATTTCTTCTCAAAAAAAGCTCCGTTTTTTTTAAACTTAATTCACACCCTGTTTTGGTAGTTATAATATTAGAATTGCTTCCTCTAAAAATGAAAAAAAATAAATATCTCTAATAATTCCGGTATTGAATATTCATTATTGCTTTAATGAAATCAATACACAGTTATAGAGCTATTCTCAAAATATAAGAACAATATATACACATTCTGATTAAATTTAAAAAAAAAAATAAAAAAAACACTAGAAAAGATTTGTAACATTTTACAAGTACGATCCAGTACAAATTGTAAGAGTATAACCGTCGTAGAAAAAAATAAAAATCGTAAATAACGTCCATAAATTGTAATGTAGGACTTAAAAATTCAGTATTTATTGCCAAATGATAAAAATGAGATTTATTAACATGTATCTCGTCCGTATGTGAATTTTATGTAAGTCCTTTTCTGTGGTCCGTTTATAATTCTCACGCGGCATTTTTTTTTTTTATTATTTTTTTTTTTTTAAATAAAATTCATATTCCATATACCACGATTTAGTTACCTAGAATATCGTCATTTATATAAAATAAAAAAAAAATTACATTTTCAGATACATAAAATTTAAAATATTTTAGTAACAAAAGAAAAAAAAAAAGGATAAAAATAGAAGAAAATGTTTTTTTTTTTCATACTGAATCCATAGTAAGTTTAATGCCAGCATAAGAAAAAATTTATGATTTTAATTTAAAAATGAAAAAACTATAACATATGAAATATCCTTTTTGTTTTTTTTGTTTTTTTTTTTTTTAATGCAATAAACTCCCTCTATAACGGAACCACTGAAAATAGAATATAATTGTTTATGAATAACATAAAAATGATCTGTTTAATTTATCAATTCATTCAAACGGTTTACCTTTTTATGTTCTTTTGTATTTCTATTATATAATTCTTTGTTTTTTTTTTATATCCTTGATTGATTTAATACAGAATAACGAGATATGTATTAGATTTCGCTTTGAAAAAAAAAGATTTAGATTAAACATTTTTTTATTCATTTATTAACGCGTTAAATATCGTATTTCATAAAAAAATTTATACATATAAAAACAACACGCAGATAGTGTAAAGTCTTGTGTCACATCAATAAGGATTGTAATTGTGTTTCCTGGAGTATATGTTTTCATGTCACGTGCCATTTTATCCTTGATAACATATAGACCGCACGCAGTTTATAGATGAGTTACGAATAATATATGTATGTACATATATATTTTTTTTTTATCTTAAGAGCAAGAAATTAGCGGCTTTTTGTTGATGCGTCCTTACAAATTTGCATCATTGGTGGTCTGCTTACATGTATGTAAAGGGAAGAATATTCTTTTTTATTTATTTTATTTATTTTTTTATTTAGTGTCTATATCAATGTCAGTTTGAATATAAAAAAGGATTTACGAGGGCGCTCATGATTCAAAATATATAAAAAAAATACATTATAAATTAAATAAACGTGTATATAATATAAGACAGGATGATAGTTTACTTGAAAAGAAAAAGAGAAAAAAAAAGAAAAGAATTTATATGCCTTGTACAATTTAATAAGTCAGTTTGAAAAAAAAAAAATAAAAAAATAAAAGGATTTTATTAGAAAAAGAATTATTCGTACAAACACACACAGAATAGATCCTTGCTCATTCATATATACTACCAATATTTTTATATATGTATATATGTTTTCCTTTTATTATTTGAAAATATATAACTGTATCTGTAGGTATATACGAGTATACATATGTACCTATATATGAATTCTTTAATTCCAACAAATTTAACATTTAAACGAAAATATTTCACAAGTTTCTGTTGTAAATCAATTTGATAACAATCTAATGCCACAAAACAGAGAAAAATATTGGGAGTGAAGGTGGCTCCTAAAATAATACCTCGTGTATTCTTTCTATACATATAAGCAAATATCATACATATGTACATATTAAAAAAAATTTTATATACATTTATATAAATCTATTTTTACAGTGAAATACAATAAAGGATAAAAATTCTATGACCATAAAGCTTATAACGATGAGATTTATATTTTTTTTTTTGGACATACAAAACTAACACATATATATAACCACAAATTATAGAAAAAGGATACAGCAAAACTGATTCGCATCTGCTAAATGGCATAGAATAGCCGCGAAGGACTAAAATTCTACATTAACAGCCTCTTTCCTTAATTTACGAAAATCTTCAGAAAAATTATTATTTGGGTGGTGGATCCTATTACATGGAATGGTATATTTTACGTCCTCTTTCTATGCAAAAACTCATTATGAATAACCCTTCATTATTTATGTTGTTGTTTTTTTTTTTCATCCTTTTAAGGTAGGTAATTTAGATTTAAGAAAAAATAAAAATTATTATTCTTTGATTCTCTATAAAAGAAAAAGGACATTTTTTTTTCTCTGTGAATATATATGTATAGCATCCTTTACAATATTTTTTATATTAATTTATTTTTCTTTTGTTAAAAAAAAAAAAAAAAACGCAATTAATGAAGAAAATAAGAAATAAAAAAATTTATAAAGATTGTATAGAAATTCTCATTTAATTTTTGCCTTAATGTTCATTATCAAATCATAAAATTTTTATTACAGTGTCATATCCTTTAGGCAAAATCAAATAAAATTTTTGTTTTTTTTTTCCAATTTTTTTCTGGGCTTTTTTATTGTAAATTTTTTCACTTTCTCTCTCTCTCTCCTTCTATCTTTCTGCTGGTTTTTTTTTTTTTTGATTAACTCGTTATTGTATATCTTGTGTTCATCAATTTACTTTTTTTTTTTATATTTTATTTTAATGATTATAGTCCTTTTTTTTTAAAATGTTTTTTTGCGTTTTTATCTAACCATTATCGAACAACTAATTACTGTTCTGTGTTGTATGTATGCAAATTGTTGTCTCTTGTTTACCGCTGCTTTTGTTTTTTTTTTGTTGTTTTTTTAAATAAAATTTGTATTTCTTTTTAAATTTTAACAAAGGATACAAGTACAGGGATATAATTTTCCACTGAGGAATAATCAAAAATACAACAAACAAAAAAAGGAATAAAATAAAAACATGAATAAATATAAACAAATGTAAATGAAATAAACAAAAACAAAAAAAAATTTAAATTAAAAAAAAAAAAAAAAGAAGTATGTAATAAAAAACAATAAATTTCCGAGATTATGTCACCTAGACAGTAAATGTTAAGTGCATAATTATTACATCTACAATAAAAAATAAAAAAATAACATAAAATCCAATTCGAATGAAACAAACAACAACAACAACAAAAATAATAATTCTACAAAGCAGATATACAATAAAAGTAATCCTTTGTGTATAATTCATTTTTGATATTGTTTATATGAAAAAAAAAAAAAAATTATGTTATTTTTGTTTTTAAAAATAAAGGACGAATTTTTTTTTTTATTTAAAAAATATTAATTTTGTAGTTATATTTAAAAAATTTGAATTGTAGCCAAAAGGCATAAAATTCAAATCATAGACAGACATCATATACTAACTTCCTGTTTGTTATACACAAGGATTTTTTGTTTTTGTGTATTTTTTAAATAAAATTAATTGAAATTAATTATTATATAGAAAATGTTGCCAAAGGACATTTTTATTTTATTGAACACACGTTAACGCATTATTTGTTTTAATATTATTATTATTATTATTTTTTTTTTTCAATTTTGTTTTTTTTTTTTTGGTAATTTATAATTAAAAAAAGTAGTTTTGTTTACGAAAAATTGAAAATTCAAATGGGAATTTTATTTTTTTAATACAACAGAAGAGAAAAGAGATCAGGAAAAGTTTAAATCTGAACGTTTTTTTCCTGTGAAAGCCGAAAAAATAGATATAAATTTATATGAAAATAAAAAAATAATGAATAAAAATTAAAAAGAACAATTGCTTAACCTTTTACAAATCCGAATGTACCTTACACCAGACGAAGTGTGGCATCCACCATCATAAAAATTTTGGGATTTATCAAAACCTTATAGAACTATTTGATCAAAACTAGCATTAGGGTATGTATTATAAAAGATCCATCATGGGTAACACTATAATGAGGGAGCTAAACATCCTACATCCTTACTCTAAAACATGGTCCTCTAACATAATCTAACCTTTTACACATTCTTTTCTAATTTAGTATCTTTTTAATCGAGCTTTAAAAAGCATTAAAAAAATTTTTAATTTTAATTTTCTTTTATTGAAAATATGTTTTAACAATAAAATTTGACAGTTTTCATTTTGAAAAAAAAAAAAAAAAAAAAAAGATGAAATGTAAGCTAAAATTAATATGAAAAATATATAAAAATTTTGATAAAACAAAAAAAATCTTATCAAAACAAAAGAATATCATCTATGAAGATAAAATTACATTTAAAAAACAAAAAAAAAATAGTAGAGAAAAGAAAAAAACACATATCATGCATAAAATTTTGATCGTAAAATAAAGAATTTAAGTAAAAAGTAATCAAAAGATCGTTTTTATACTTTGTGATACATTACGTGTATAACAATAAAATGAAAAATATAATTTTATTTTTTATTTTTTTTTTTTTGTTTTTAGAAAAATCTTATAACTTATTCATATACATACATTATCATACATTATATATGTACATATGTATTATAGATTTTATTCTTAAAGAAAAACTTATATTGAAGAAAAATTATATTAAAAGAAAAAAAAAAACAAAAAGAAGATAGAAAAAAAAAAAAACTTCCAAAAATTCAGTCATAAAAATTGAATGAAACATAGACAATGCAAGTCAAGATAAGGAAGTAAAATAATATAAAAAAATAAAAGTTAACTTTATGTATATGTATGTAACTTGTATGTTACAATTTCAAAGAGTATAAAGGATACTTTTGCGTTTATCACAGAATCCTTTTTTTTTTATTCTCCTTGTGTTTTGGAAAATATATGTATGTATCTTCGTATATATAGTTTTACGATTCTTTTACTATATTTATGCGGTCAATTTTTATGTATTTTACTTTTTTTTTTCACATACAATATATCAGGATCTATCCTTTCGTTAAGATTTATAGCTTTTTCAACTGTTTGCTGTATTATAATACCGAAAGTAACAGGAATCAAAAATTCAAGAAGTTTACGTATAGTCAGTTACAATTTATGTACTTTATATTTAGTGTATGTATGATACATAACATATAAAGGATTTAGAAGGCTTGTTTTATGTTTTATATACATACATAAATACATACATTATATAAATTTATGCCATCTGAGAAAAAAAGGTACCACACATGTATTGCCAAAATTACATCTAAAAAATATGAAAATAAAATAGTAAAATATATGTATATAAAAAAAAAAACAATTTTTAGACAGTATCTTTGATTAGAATTATTTTTATTTTTTATTTTTTTTGTTTGTTTCTTAGTTGTTTTTCTTTTGTACTTTTTTGTTTTTATATTTTTATTCTTTACTTTTTTTTTGGTCAAATATAAGATGAGATAGTGTCCTTTTTAAGGATTTATATTCTTATATTATATATGTATATTCTTTATTCTATAAAAATATTTTTATATTATTTTTTTGAAAGATAAACAATAATGTTGAAGAGAGAAAAAAAAAGAAAATTTGTATGAAATTTTATGTTTTGTTTACAATAAAACTTAAATTAAAATTTATATTATTTTTTTTTTCTTTCTTTTACTGTTTTTATTGTTACTTTATTTTTTTTTTTTGAGGGAGGGAGGGGGTGGTGGGTGCTTTTTTTTATTATTGCGTGACTCCAATCGAAATAAACTATGTAGGAGAAAAGAAAAAAAAAAAGGATAAGAAAAAAAAAATATATAATTTGATTATACGCTGATTTTGCAAATGTTCTGTTATGTAAATCAAAAAAAAAAAAATCAAAAAAAAAAAAAAACAAATTATAACTAAACGAAAAAATGCTTGTTGAACAGCGATATTAATCTTGATTTAAAGGATATTTGATGGATTTCATTTAATTAAAAAAAAAATATACAAATAAAATAAAAGCAAAAACAAAATATTCTTTCTTACTGTTGTTTTTTTTTTTTGCACAATTTTTTTATCTTAACGTCATTTTCAATTTGAATATTTATTAATCTTATTATTTTTTTCTTGCATTTTCGTATTATTTTTGTTGTTTTTGTTCATAAATACAATATAAGTGAATTACAAGTAAATAAGAAAGGTACTTAAACTCATATCCGGTATAATATTCAATCGATCAATTTTTATATATTTGAAAAAAAAAAAAAAACGAAGAAGTAAAAAATCAAGTCAAAAGTCAAAAGTAAATGAGTATTTAATCGATTTCAATCAGATCAATCATTATGGATGAAAATGTAAACATAATTAACGTGAATATTAAATAATTATACATACATATATGTATATAGTAATCGATCGTTTTTATCATATTTGAATATCATGCGCACAATCTACGCATATATGAATACTAATTATTGTTATTAGATATAAATATTGAATGCGATTTTGAAAATACAATATATTCTAAGATTTATAACAAATATATTTATAATAAAACAGTTAGTGCACCCAGAAAATATTTATATGTATGTTTTAATATACTCTTTATAAAATAATATTATTCAATATTCCCCTTATATTTTGTTGTTGTTATTCCTGCTACTGCTGCTGCTACTGCTACCGAACATAGCTACTACTGGATTTTTGTTGTTTGTTTATTTCGTTATAGTCGATTTGCATATCAAATGATTAAATTTATACAAAAATGATAAGTGAGTCTTTATTGCAGAGGTGTGTATAAATTTTCTTAGAATTTAACTAATATAATAATAATATACACTGAATCATTAAATGTCCAAAATCCTTCCTATTTCATATATATGTATGTATATGTAATATATATAAGGATTAAAAGTTTTGATGGTGTTATTTATTAGTACATATAGTATATGTAATACAGTATGTTTTGTATATTGAATTCAATTTAGGATAATATACATTTAGGTTAAAACTGATAAAAGGATTTTAAATTTGATTTGATATTATCAAGAAATCTTGAAATGCACATTATACATACATTTATTTCGGAGTTTGAAGTTATGTGTATGAGTATGTTGGTATGTGTTGGTATAAGAAGAATTTCACATATGCATAATATGAATTATGATTTTGATAAATTTATATTTATAATTAATTTCATAAAATATCATTTATATTTAAGATAAACATAATTGTAATATTTCAATTAAATTCAAAAATTTTCATTTTGTTATTTTAATTATATTAAAATAAATTTATTATCAAATTGAAAATTATATGTGGTATATGCAGAAAATTATAAGATTTTAAGGATAGGAATGAAATTGTCAGAAATTTATACATGATGTGTGTAGAGATTTTGTTTTTCAGAAAGGATTTGAATATGGTTATGAAATTGTATTCTATAGTAATGATTTGTGAAAACTTTTGATACTTGAAGAAAATACAGCATTTAAATAGAAGTTACCATTTTTGATTTTAGGACTCCCGCTTTATTGCACTTTATTATATACCACACTCACTGGTTTATAAGACTGAAAAGTGGATTGGGCTAAGCTATGGAGAAGAAGACAAAAAATGTTGATAAAAGTACTGGGAACTAAGAAGATAAAATAATATTAAAAAAAAGATTTACCATATTTCTAGCAACCACCTCGTAATGATTCAGCACGTCTATCTCGTCATATTATTTCGCTGATCCTTTTCCATGGAACGGGTACAGGCGTTGATTGTGAAAATTTTTGTGGAACAACAAAAGAAAAGCAAAATCGATAATTTTACGTATAACAAGGTATTTTTTTGTCACTAATGAAATGTTTTCTTTTTCTTTTCAGTCCGAATGGGAGTAATATCTCCACGACGTTTAAATGACAATGATAACGCGCTTTTGTTCCTATCTGTCGATTTTTCTTCTGTATTTCAGATTTCACTGATGATTTGCGAGTATATGTAAAAGATAGAAAATTTCAAGGATTCTTCTTAGATTGCCTTGTTTGAAAAAGGACTTAAGGGTCACTTAATATTTAATCATCGTCTTTATACACAATTTTGTCTGTTGTTTAAGATCACATTTTGTATTCGAATAACCTTCTTTTTTTAAAATTCGTTTTCAAAAAATTTGAAGATTTGCCATACATTCTTCTATTTAACCATTAACAGTAATTTTCCTAATTTATATACATATAAATTTATATTATACATTTCGTTCCACATAAATATTTAAAATTATTGTTGAATTAAAATGCTGCCAAATTTTCATGTTGATTACTGTTTTTTCCACACGTACTATACAAATTCTATCACACTTTTTTCAGTTCATTAATATTTTTTTTCTTCTCATTATAAATAAATCAATTTAAAAATATAAAATTATCACTTTTGTTTATATTTTTATAAAAAAACACGAATTTAATGAAAATCTTCGTTATTTTTTTTTTTTTGCAAAAAATTTCTTTTTAATGAAAATTTACTTTGATAACGATTACTGTAATAAATATATTATTTTTTAAAAAAAACTTACAATTACGAAGTCAATTTTTTTTTCTCGAATAAAAAAATATTGGTCTTTTTTTATATTTATGTGATTGAAAATGTCAAAAACGTATTTGAACTTGATAAAAATAAAAAATATGTACATTATTTGGGTGATTCTTTGGGAAATGACAAACATTTTGAACATCATAATAAAAAATGTTTAAAAATAACTCAACATACTTTTTGATTGAAAAAAAAAATTGGATCAAAGAGAATTTTTTTTCACAGAATACCAAAGTTCAAGGTTTCTTTAAAAAATGGTACGAAATAACTATTACACCAACAGCTCAAATTGAAGGGCTTGTTGAGTAGAGTTGAAGTGCTAAACATATGTAAGTTTGTAGTCCACTTAGAAGGGAAGTTGTTTAGTTAAAAAACATGTTCCTGAATATAATGTCATATTGTAGGGATAGGCGAATAGATTTCCGAGGACTTTTTAAAATTTGACTGACAAAGATAGTAATGAAAAATTTTATTTGAAAATTGACTGGTCAAAATTTCTGATGTCAAAATATGTATACTAGAGTAGAAACACAGCTCACTGGCATTTTTATAAGTTTGACTTTCAGGCACAATTACTCCCACTTTAATATTTTCATACCGGATGCACCGATTTTTCTGAAATTCTTATGAGAAAAATGTATGCGTCGAAGTCGATTTTATAGAATCAAAGTTCTTATTTGTTGTTGGTTTTTTTTTACTTTCATTAAATGTAATGTTGTGCTACATTATATTACGACTTAAACTTTAGAAACAATACAAAAAATATTATTAATTTTTGTATAAAATTAAAATATGTTTAAAAACTGTCATTTCACTGTTCGATGAAATCTGCATTACTCAGAGAATCACCCATTTTAATAAATGAGATTATAGGTACTTATTTGACAGCATCACAATCATATTATACATATTGGAATATGTTATCAAAAATAAAATAAAATATAAAATTTCAAAAATATACATAATGTTATTAAAATTTCATAGAATAGACTAGACATCATTTCGTCGTTATAATTTACAAAAGAAAGTCACATATTCTATCGTGTCTTAATATAAAGTTATTTTTTTTTAAAATAATTATTACAACAATAAAAAAAAATGTTTTCAAAAATACAAAAAAAATTTTCATTAATTTTTATTATTTTACAAATTTTTCAATTAAATTTAATTAATGGTGATTATCTTTTACAACATTGTACATCAACTACATGTATTTTTAATTTAATATCAAATTTTTTCGATGAACCAATTTTATTTAAAACAAATTCAACAAGTGGTGTAATTAAAGATGTTTATTTTGAAAATACAAATGTACCATCATTTGAAAAAATTTTTTTATATTTTCCACAATTACAACATTTTATAATTGATAATTGTGAATTAAAATCAATAAATGGTTTAAGTTTTATAAATGCAACAAAATTAAAAGTTTTACGTATACGTTTTAATGAAATTGAAGAATTAAAAAATCGTAATTTTGAATTAGCAACATCATTACAAGAAATACGTTTAGATCGTAATAAAATTTCAATAATTAATTCAAATACATTTGGTGGTTGTGATAATGTTACAATTTTATCATTACAACATAATTTAATTAAAAATATAACAAATGAATTATTTGAAACAATGCCATTATTAAAATATTTAGATTTAAGTTATAATCAAATTGAAAATATTGATTCAAGTATTTTTGAAAAAAATTCCGAATTAAAAACAATAATTTTAAATAATAATAAAATTTTAACATTTGATAGTAAAACATTTTTACAATTTGAACATTTAGATTATTTAGATTTATCATTTAATATTATTATTGAAATATGGTTACAAAATATTAATAAACTTGTTATTAATAATGGTGTTCTAAAATCATGTCATATTAATGGATCTGTTGAAGAAATTATACTTAATAATAATTATTTAAAAGGTATTGATATTTATGATCATACAGATTTACGTAAATTAATTTTACATAATAATTCAATTGATAATATATCTAATTTTAGTAATGCATTTTTATTAGAATATTTTGATTTATCTGGTAATAATATAAAAATTTTAGATGCTGGTAAATTATTTAATTTTCCACGTTTAAATTATTTAAAATTATCAGCAACTGGATTACAAAATTTAACTGATGAAACATTTATGTTTCAAAATAATTTAAAAGAATTAGATTTATCACATAATTATTTAATATCAATAAAAAGTTCATTATTAGAACCATTAAATAATCTTGAAAAATTATTAATACATGAAAATAATATAACATTATTTGAATATCAAAATTTACATGAAACACATCAATATTTTCATGAAATTAATATACAAAATAATAAATGGGATTGTTCATATTTAGCTGATATGTTAGATTATTTTCATGATAATGGTATTTTATATGTAATTGATAATAAATATAAAATACAACAAAATAAAGCACAAATATCAGGAATTTTTTGTGAAGATGATATAACATATGATGATATTCAAAAATCAAAAATATCAACTGATACAAATGAAATTGATAATGATAATAATAATAAAGAAATTATAATTAAATCAGAAACAAATATATTACAAATATTTATATTTTTAATTGTTCTTATATTATTATTATTACAATTTGTTAAATTTATAAAAAATTATATTATCAATAAACCTGGATTTGGACGATTTAGACAAGCTGTAAATAGTAATCATTCAAGACTTATGGAAGAAACTGAACATTTATAAAATAAAAATTATAAAAACAAAAAAAAAATCACACATACAAATAAATATATATATTTTTTTAATGATAAGCAAATAAAAAATAAACATTTAAAAATAAAAAATAAAATAAAAAGTCTTTTGAACTTTCTTATCATGAAATGTCAAAATAATATACATATGTAGGTATTTTTTTTTTTTTTTCGTTTTCAAAATTTAAAAAAAAACTTATTTGTAAATCAAATAATTAAGTAATGTTAATGACAAGAGAGAACAAAAAATCATAAAAATTAAATTGTAATTACATTGTTGATGATAATTGTGATAAAATGTTAAGAATACGTATCTTATGTAAATAATAATTAATAAAAAAAAAAAAAATGTTAATAAAAATATTGTGAAATAGATTTTTATTTTTTTATTTTTGAATTTATTTTCAGTTTTGAATGTGTTCAAATTTCTGAATGAAAAAAAAAAATCAACTTATCACACAAAGTTTACTTTCAAGTTTAACATTATAGTGTTCATTTTTGTATACGTTTTCTTAGAAAAAATCGATTTTAAACTCAATTATTGAAATAGTTTAAATTTGTGTCCAGTATGGGCACTATTTTTGAAGCTATACTAATTCGAATTAATTGAAATAGTTGAAATTTGTGTCCAGCACACAAAAAAAAAATCCTGAATTTGTGAAGTCAGAATTATCTTCCATATAAAATTTTCAAGTAATTATTCATTTATTTCTCTTAAAAAAGTAATTAGGATTTTTCTGATTAATTTTTCGATCTTGAATTACCTTTCACTTATTTGGCTGTTGGTTAGCAGGAAAGCAAAAAAGTCGACTTTTTTAGTCCATTTGGACTTTTGTTCTCTAATTCAAACCCTTCAAGTAATTATCCTGGCTAAATTTCAACTTCCTTATGCTTTGGAACATACTTTTAAAAAAATATATACTTTGTTTTACAAATATAACAAACTTTAGTAGTGTTAAAATTAATAACCTTTTGAATTGATTTTTACGGAAACAACAAGATAAAGATATAGGATATAGGAATTTGCTGTTTTAATATTTCTAAATTTTTTTTCATTTAATATAAAATTCATAATTTCCATTTCACATACATTTTTATGATAATACTTATATAATTTATTAAAATCTTTTATCTTTCAATGTTAATTGAATATTCAATTTTACAAAAGAAAATATCAAAAAATTTTGAAAAAAAAAAAATAATAATAAAGCGGATAAGATAAACTATAAAATTGAAAAATTATACTGATTGTTTTCTTTCTGTCTTCATAATATGTTACTTACACAGAAAAGATATACATATATGTATACGTATGTATTTTTTCTCTCTTTATATTTTTCTTTTGGTTATATGATTTATTCAAGCTACTGCATGAATTACTTTTTAGTGTTGTTTCCACTTTCAAAGAAAAAAAATAATAAAAAATAAGAAAAATTTAAAAAAAAAAAATTGAAAATTCAAATAAATTCATCATTATGCTCATATGAATATGTTATATCTTAAAACTTAACATTATTTTAAACTGAATACATGTACATGAAGTACATTGTTATTATTGTATACATATAGGTATAACCATTGGTACTTATGATGTTCCAGCAGCACCATATCCCATTGTTTGAGTCCTTTAAATATTCAATCTTATCACATAATTCAAAGATTTGATCTTAATGATAACACACATCATGGTTTTCTATCCTTTATTATTTATGTTTCTAAAGAAAGAAAAAAAAATTACATGAATTTAATATATATATATTTTTTTAACCATGATGAACTTCCTATATACTAAAATATGATGAGGACTTTTTAATGCACATCTGTCGAATTGATTCTTCGTTGTTAATTTTTTTCTCTTTTTTTTTAAAAAAAAAATATTTTATCCTACGTATTACATGCGACAATATTCAACGAATATCATGAATCTTTCATTATTACTATTTTTTTTTTTCTGTTTTAAAAAAAAAACATATTTTATACAATGAACACAGTTCGAGTTCAAGAATTTTAGAATATTTTTCCTTATAAATACAGTTTATGATATGATGATGACGATGATGATGACTATTGTGACGGGGTGCGACTTCATCACATATGAAAAATACATGTTCATTGTTGCAACTGTTTTTATATTTTATTGTATGTAGGTATTTGTGTTTATTATAATAAAAATGGTTTGATTTTTTATTAAGTACTTATGCTGCTTTTTCTTTTTTTTTATTTACTTTGTTGTTGTTTGTTTTTCTTTCTTATTGGCAATAAAGGGATATGAATTAAGAGAATAAAGCATATGGTTTATGTTTGAAGGATATAATAATAATAAAAGCTTATTTTTTATTTGTTTCCTGTTAATTTTTGACATTAGTATTATTTTTCTTTTTTTGTTTTTTAATAAAAGAAAAGGAAATCTTATAATTACGAAGATCTCGTTTCATTTTTTGACTTAAGGCTTCGAACGATTTAAAAAAATTATTAAAATAAATTAAGGATATTTTATAAAGTAGAAATATATAAAATTTATTCTGAAAATTCAAATGTTTTTAGGACCAAATCATTTGTTTTGTGTTGGTTTCTTTAAAAATAGAAAATTCTTTTTCTTGGTCTTGGTTTTCAAACTTTCATTTTAATTTAAGTAGAATTTTTTTAAATTTTGTACTTATAACATTCAAAGGATTCTATGGTAAGTGTAGAAAATGTTTAAATTTTAGATTACAATCTTAAAAAGTTCCATTAACATTTTTTCTTCATATATTTTTTTGTGAATTTTTGTCAATGAAAATTAAAAGATTTATAAAATTTGAATATTCTCATAGGTCATTGTAAAAAATTTTTCATTATATTAATCCTTATTCAAATAAATTATCCTTTTTAGGATTAATCATAATGCAGCATATGTCAATTCATTATAGAAAATAGTTCACATTTAATGAATTTCTTACGAATTCAGTTTTGTGTATTTATTTTTTATTTTTTATTTTTTTTCAATTTCTAAATAAAAAAATGTTTTTTATCTTAAAACAAAATCTTAATTCTGTCGCATATAATCTTTGTATCTGCTGTTAAACAATACAAATATCATCTTGTCCATTCTAAATTATGTACACATATAATATCTATTTATTCGTATATATGAGCATATTTTGTTGACAAGGATTTTCTTCACTTTTTTAAAAAAAAAATAAATACTATATTTTGTATATATATTTTGAAATATATTTTTTTTTAAAGAAGCAAAAGCAAAGACATCGCATTATCTGTTATCATTAAAACATATCTTTTTCTTGTTATGTCTTTTTATTTTCGAAAAAAAAAAAAAACAAAACAGAATATGAAAATATTTTGTCCATCGAGGGATTATAAGGAATACGAGATTAGAAGAAAAAAAAAAACAAATCTAAAACCATTAGAACCATCAAAACATTGAAGAACAAAAAAACAAAAAAAAAAAAACAAATTCCACCTATCATGAATTATTAGTTTCAAAATGCAGACAAACTATCCAATTTCATGTATTTTTATCTTAACGTGTTTATATAGATTTTCTTAAAGTTTTCTTTTAAGATCGCCATTTTTAATTTTTTTTTTTTTTACTTATCCTGTCATCATATTCAATGTTTATTAAAAACGTGTGTTCAAAAAGGAAATAATTATAAATTGCATAAAGTGTGAACAAATTAAAAATTTTTTCTATGTTTTCATTTTTTTTATGTAAATTTAAAAAAAAAAATGGTAAAGAAAATACAGGATAATAATTTTTCTCACATTATCATTGTATCTTTCTTTTCTTTTTAATAGGTATTTCTCTTTTTTTTTTTTTTTTTTTGAATTTGCAACTGCACTGCATAAACAAGATATTCTACACTCATATAAGATATCATATTTTCAAACTGATAATAATAATTTTGACGCGTATTTTTACAGCGAAATTAGCTGCGAAAAGTTTGCAAAAACGACAACAACAACAACAACAACAAAAGTACGAATCTTTATATTTTACTGATAAAAAAAAAAAAAAAACTCTTTGAAGTGAGAAAAAGTGGTTTATTTTTCTCTAGTTTTTGTGTGTACACTTAATAATTATTTTGTGAATGTGTGTTTATTCTGGAAAATCTTCTATATATGTACTACATTTAAACATATACACTTTATGTATGTTCCTGTTTTTATCCTGATTTGGTGAAACACTTTGAAAACCAAAGCGGACACAAAGATAATCATTATGTATACAAGAAAAAAAAAAAAAAACATAAAATAGAAAACCATAATGTACATGAGATTCTGACGATGATGATGGTGATGGTTATGGTTTTTGTCCCTTGTTTCATATAAAACTTTTTTATTTTTTAATCTTTTTTTTTTTTTTTGTGAAATTCTTTGTGCATCATATAAAATGAAATGAATTGGTTCATAACAGCAACTACAGCAAAGTCCTCAGAAAAAAAAAAGACAAAAAAAAAAACATGATGTCCTTTGTGTTGCGCCCGAAAGTTCTATATTATGTACGTGTATATATATGTATATTGTTTGTACAACATCCTTTCAAACACTTGAAAGACAAAGTGCAGAAAACAGGAGATTGATTCGTTGATTAGATATGAACGACCATTTTTGAAATGAAAAGAAGTTTGGGTATTTTTTATTTTTTTTATTTTTAATACTTCTTTTTTTTTTTTCTCGGTTTTTGCTTGTTATTATCAGAACACGAGTTTTTTTCATGTTATGTAGTAGATATATACACTCATGATTTTATATAGAGAAATGAATGGATTTAGAAGGACTTTATATAACAGAATATTCTGATGGTATTCAATAAAAGAATATACACTCTTTTTGTATTATACACATTTATTGAAAATAAAATTTAAAAAAAAAAAAAAGCAAATCCGTAAAAGAAGAGACAACTTAACTTGTCACAAAAGCAAAAACCGCATTGATGTCAAACAAAATAAAAAAATAAACATAGATATTATGAGATGATGAAAGCACCCTGTCATATACAGAAATATTGTTTGTTATACTATGGCCCTTTTACCACATAGCTTAGCATACATATTATATTATGTATTATAATAGTAGATATCATCCTTTTAATTTTGTGTCTGTAACAGCCAAAGTCCTTTTATTTAGTATATTTTTTCTTTCAATACACAAAAAACGACAAATTATTTATATATACAAAAATACATTAGAAAATTTGTGTATTTTACTTTTAAATTAAAATTACACAGAAACACAAAATACCAAAGAATAGAGAGAGAAAAAAAAAACGAGATCCTTTTCATTTCAAGCTTCAAAAATTATATATCAAAAAAATCGGTGAAATCTCAAAATCTGAAAATATTATCATCATTCATTAGAATTCTATGAAATTTTTGTATAGTTTGTCCTCTGTATTTGACTTTTTGTATGTGTATTCTGTGGAGTTCTTGTTTTATTTTATTTTATTTTTTTTTTTTGTATTTAAATTTTTGTTTTCATCAGTCATATCTTTTATTTCATTTAAAATCTCATTAGATTATACGATGTGTTTATGTATATTTGGTTTTTGGCTTTTTAAATAATCAAAATGCTCTTAGATTAATCTAGATATAATCGAAGTAATTGATATAATTATGTCCCTTGATTTATTCGCTGACAATTTTAATTTTGTATATTATCTAATATTTGATGTTTGCTTAGTTTAACTTGTGTTTATGATGCATTTTCCATTTAAACTGTTTTTGTTTTGTATATTACATATGTATATACATTTTGTAAGGGATTTTTAATATGTTGCTATTGTATGTATTATTATATATTAATAACTCAATTTACAAAATTGTGATTAAAATCACAAGTACATATTTCCATATTATAGTACATATACATATAATCAGAGAATACGGTCCTTTTACAGCTTCATCGACAACGAAATCTTGATGAACAAATTTGTTTTAATTCATTTTTAGTTAATATGTTTGTTTTTTTTGTTTTTGGTTATCAGCCAGTGTTGTAAAAACATTAAACGTTCATATATGCATATTGTTTTTTTGTTTTTTATTAATGTTGCACATACGTTCATATGTTAATATCAAGAGACACCACAATATATGTAACAACACATATACATTTTATATAAATGGAGATTTAAGATAATTATATGTTCACACCAGTTTTTAATGTTTAATCGAATATTATTGACATTATATTGTTTTGTTAGATTTCTAGTGTCTGATAAATAATTAAAAATTGATATCTTGTACAACGTAATATCAGATTCGTATTGGAAAAAAAAAATATATATGTATATATGAAAGGACAAATTTGTTGTTGTTTGTAATTTATGATTTTAAAAATTTCATTATTTTTTTTTTTTTTCAAATTTATTCGACTATATAAAAATAATTGATTGAAAATTGACTATTCAATAAATATTATCAATTCAATTGAAAATTATGATTAAACATAAAAAATCGATTTTAGTAAAAAAAACTACAGTAGAATATACATAATAAAATATTTTATTAAGTAGCTTGATTAGGCGCAAAATTTAGTCATTATCCTAGAGATTATCATACAAAATTGATCATAATTATTAACAAAGTGACTCAGTAATCATAGGTTTTTTTAATTTTTTCTTTTTTTTTTATGAAAGTTTTAACTATTTTACAGCTTTTAAACCTTCTTACCTCCCACTTCTGTTGAGAAAATATATTTCAGATTATTTTGTCTATCCTATAGTCATAAATTTCAAAATTATTTCGTTTTTGTCAAAAATTTTTTTTTTCATTTCAACTCAATAATATGATAAATTTACAAAAAATATATATTCTTATCGATTTTATCAATAAAATGAATAACTTTTTTTTTTTTTCCAAAAATAAAATCAAGAAAAATATTTCGTCAATATATATATTTTTTTTAATTGTTTATTTAAAATTGAAAAAAAAAAAAAAAAAAAAGAATATTTGGAAGTGAAAATTTGAAGATAAGTGAATTAATAATATAATCGAATTTATAATCAAGTCCGTGCGATCAAAAAATAAAATCATAAATGATATCGAATTATTAGATCATAACTATTTAAAAAAGAAATAAATAAATAAATACTGTTTATTGCGTTCATAATTTTTTCAATCTAATCAATTTACGATAAGATTTTTATTTTCTTTTTATTTAAAAAAAAAAATACATACTAGAAGAAATTCCATGAAATATAATCAGATATCAAATTTTGACAATCGAACTGTGATATGTATGTGATTGTTATCATTTGACATTGTCCAAAAAAAAAAAAATTAAAAAAAAAATAAAAAACAAAATTTTTATTTATTATCATGATGATAACTTAAAAAAACACTTGTTCAAAAATTTGATAAATCGATGATTTTGTTATTTTTCGGTAATTATTGTAGATTCCGAAAATATAAAAAAAAAATTCAGATTTTTAATTAGTATTTGAAAAGCATAATAAGTAGACTTTTTTGCATGTTGATATGTGAAATTTTATCAAGTCATTGACATTAGTAAAAAAAAATCTTTTGTCATTGATTTGAGTAATCATGATTTACAAAACGTAAAAAAACAACAAATTTCATCAAACTAAAAAAAAATCAAAATTAAAACGTATTAAAAATGTTTTTTTCTATTTAATTCACATGAAAATAAAAAAAAAAATTCGAACATAAATTCTTTTGTAAGACACCTGATGCATTTGTTACCGTTATTATGAGGACATAACTTATAAAAAAAAATTTTAAAAACTAAAAAAAAAAAAAAAACAAAATATTAAAGTCTGGCGCCAGTATTAAATCTAAGAAAGAAAAAAAAAAAGAATATCTTTTAAAAATGTCATTTAAAAAAGACGGATGAACAAAATACCTGGTGATCAGTTCCTTTCTTTATAGGTTATACTATTTTTTTTTTTTTTTACCCTCTGATTTTATAAAAGGACAATGAAAATTTAAGGAGCATACACATAAAATTAAAATCCTTTTCAAGTAGAAATTACATTTGAAAAAAAAAAAAAAATAAAAAAATAAAAATAAGAAACAATTTTTGACTATTTTTCTGTCTATGAATTGATTGTTGTGACAGCATGATTTGTAATTTATTTCGCAATAAATTTTCAATTTTATGATTTTTGTGAAATAAAAAAAAGTGTATCTATTTTTTTTTCTTTTTAAAAAAAGTAGATTAGAAGACCAAAAAAAAAACGAATAAAATTGTGTATTTAAATGGAAAAGTTTAAACGATAGAACAGAGGTTTAGTGATTACCTGAAGAAAAATATTCATTAGAATATTTAGCAAAAAAAAAAAAAAAAAAAAGAAAATCTATAACAGGTATATTTGAAATATAATGTTATAATTTTACAATGATTTAGAAAAAAAAAGTAGGAAAAAAAAATATAACATTTTAGAAGCATAAAAGATAATCTGAATGGCAAGTACTTGAATTCATTGTTTTAAATACAATAAGTACAAAGGACATGTTTGCAATGCTTACCGGATTATGCTTTTGTTCATACAAATTGCTATTTTCATCTTTCAAGTATCTATTCAGAATTAAAGAATAGAATGCTTTATATCCGATGACCGATCCGATGTTACAGATTTTCAGATTATCATTTTGAATGTACATCTTAAAGGATTTGTGTCTGCAAATTACCTATTTCTCATAATTTTAAATATTTTTGTTTTCAATCCTGATACCTAGGTGTTGCTCTAGTTTTTTTTTTTTTTTTGCCTAATAATGCAATTTTTATAAAGATTTTTCTTTTTCACTATTTTTTTTTTTTTTTTTTTGAAAATCCTTGTATGAATTTCTGTTTTTGATTGAGAGTTTTCATGAAAAAAAATCTTACCTTAAAAAAATAAATGATATTTTAAAATTTCCAATTTTTGTCCTTGAAGACCAACAGTTTTCCAAGCTTTTTCCACACTTCTAATTTTCCATAACAGAAAGCTAAAAGTCATATGAACAAATCTTATTAAATGTGTTGAAAATTTATAAATAAAATTTAATAAAAATTGATTTTTTTCACCAATTGTTTCCTGTGTTTTATCAAATTAATCTTATCCTTATAAAGTATCTAATTTAAATTTTTTTTTTGTATTTATTTTATGTATTGTTGTTACCCTTATTCTAAATGAAATTTTTAAAAGATACAAAACACAATTTAAAATAGTAACATAAGATATACCAGTTAAATATAATGAACATTTGGCTTTATTGAGCAATTGTGGTTTAATTTAGGGTTTACAGATATTTAATTACTTGTACATAAGTAAAAACAAGAAAAAAGAAAAAAGAAAAACAATCCCTTATGAACTTAAATTCTCAATTTTTATTTATTTTTATTTTTTTTTTTGTTTTTTTTATTTTTGGGGTGACACTTGAATATAAATCTGATGAGATTGTTTAAGTTCAAAACTATTCTAAAAAATATATAAATCACAACTAAACAATTGAAAATATAAATCAAAGATTGTCGAGTAATTGATGTAATTATATTGTGTTAGATAATTGTTGTGTATTATAGATATTTGCAAAATGCTCTTGTAAAGATAAACCTACATATTTAAAAATATTGAGCAGGACTAAAATTGACTCTAGAGGATTGTTTATTTTTCTTTTTAAATGTTTTCAATTGTGACATTTGTAGAAAAGTGTCCTTTGATTTATATTGGGTGATATAGTTAGGATCAATTCGTATTTATTTTCATCGTTTATTTTTTTTTTTTGTTTTATTTTTTTTTTTTATTTCATTTATATCACAAACTAAATAAAATTCGTCCTTGTTTACATTTCAACATGTTTTTATTTTCAATAAAATTATATAGGTAAAAACTATCATATCAGGTGTATAAATTCACATGATAAACATGCATACATTTAATATAATGTAAGTACTGTTATTTTATATATTCATGTTGAACGTAATCGTATGTTAAAAACAACTCATATAGATGTGTACATATGTACATATATAAATAAAAACAAAAGACATGCCATCATCATACATTATTGTTGCCAGTTATTATTATAATTTTTTTTTTTTTTTATGGTCGACAACCGACAGGATAATCGATATTTTGACACCATTATTATAATAACAAAACATGAAAAAAAGAGAAAAAAAAAGAAAATATACTAAATAAAAGGAACAAGTTCAAAATTTTTAAGGACTATTTTTTGTCTATTTTCATTTTTGATGACTTGCATAATTTTTATTACCATTATGTTGTTGTTGGTGTTTTTTTTTTTTTTTGTTGAAGAATTTACTATCGATTCACATTTATGAAGTCAAAATAAAATGATAATAATGACGAAATCGAAATTAGCTTGATTTTGATGTGGGTATGACAATACCATGTTTTATTTTCTTTTTTTTCTGTTCAAAAAAATCAATTATACCATTTATAAAATTGTGATTGTGTGTCTAAGAATTCAAGAAGGATATACAAACAATTGAGGAATTTTTCTTTAATAATCGAACAAGACAATTTCATGTTATTTTTTTTCTTTATTAGGAATTATTAAATACATTAATTTATATTCCCTAATAATTTGTAGTAATTTTTATGTTTATTCTGTGGTTTTGAAGGCTATAATTTGTATTAAGGTGTTTTAAAAGGATCTGCTGGAATACTTAGAGCACATGGCATTCTTTAATTAACAAGTTACTTCTTTTAAAAGTAATTTTACCACAAATCAATTTTATTTATCACTTGGAAATTTTTTTTTGTAGAGAATCATAAATTATCTCACTTTTACTCTGCCTTCACTAATTAATAAATTTCAAAAATTTCATTAATTCCATTTTCCAAGAATCCGTTATCCTTGTTACAACTTTCCTATATGCAATCATAATCAATGCGATTTAATTTTACCATATGTTTTTTTTTCTTCCCAAAAGTATCTTTTCATCTGTTTGTATATTTGGTATGAACTCATTTCTTGCAATTTTTAATTATTCCAGATTAAAGATCATGTAAAATGATGATATGTAAATTTACAATGCACAAATCCATCGAAATAGTAGCAATATCCAGAATTTTACCAATGACCTGTTGTATGAATGTTGTTTAAATGCATATAAAGATTAAACCATACGATTTTTATATGTTGTACATTTTTTTTTTTTTTTACATAATTTCTCATAAGAATATTTCAGTAGAATTATTTCTTCCTTTTTTTTTCTATAATCTAGATAATGAGAGAGTTTTTCAGAATAAAAATATAAAAAAAAAATTTGCAAAATGCAACACTTTTTGTACATACATACATACATAAAAACTTGTATATATAATTTCAGATACTTAGTTTTTATGTTGTATCTTTTGTATCATATAAAGGTAAATTTTAGGGCGCGTTATATCGATACTTTCTTAATTTATTTCACATTACATTTTTTATTTTTTATTTTTCGTTTAAATTTTAAATTCGAAATATTATAAGTACCTACATATTCACAGCATTGATCTCTAGTTTTATCATTTATTTTTCTGACCACATGAATATAATATCGAAATAATGTGAACATAGCTCGATAGATACTATAACTAATGTAACAACAACATTGTATTATAAAATATAGTATGTTAAATCTTAAAATGTATTTATGCATTTACAAAAAAAAAAACAAAAAGAAAAATCAATCTATAAAATAAAATTTTTTTTTTTGTCTTCTTCAAGATATTCAAGAACAAGTTGCAAGACACCTCTGGATTCTCTCTAATTAAACAATTCGTAGAATTTCATGTTAATTGAAAGAGGGAGACATCCAATTCTGACTGTTTTTTTTTTTTTTTTGATTCTTGGCTCTCATCGATTTTTTAATGATTTTATTTTTAATTTCATTTTCATTTTAAAACTGATGATCGTTTGTTATACAAAAAACCAACAACAAAAAAATTAAAAAAAAAAAAAAATCTATAACGAGCATCAGTTGCATGCATAGAAGAAAAAAAAAGTTAAAAAAAAAAACATTTTTTTTTTCGAATACAAAATACATATAAAAAGTTTGAATGAAAAAAAAAAAAGATACTTAAACTAAAACAAAAAAACTAGAAAATATCTCTTGAATTACCTGGAAAAAAGAAGTAGTAGTAGCACGTGAGGAATGATCCAAAAGAACATGAGATACGAATTGTACACTTGTAGTATAGGAAC
Organism: Bombylius discolor; assembly: GCA_939192795.1. NCBI lineage: Eukaryota > Metazoa > Arthropoda > Insecta > Diptera > Bombyliidae > Bombylius > Bombylius discolor. Next base: position 9,521,642 of record OW584241.1, on the reverse strand, counting down.
TGGACATTGTGTTGCACTGATATACTGGTTCACCATTGGTAGTAGTATACTTTGGATAAAAGATTTTTACCTTTTTATAAAGATTGAAATCGTCAAGTACGTTTATTTTATTATTTTTTTTTTTATTTTTCAGATTTTTTTTCAAAGTTTTGTGTACATTTTGATTATTTAATACATATATATGTATGTAAAATGCATGCATCGTTTTCTGGAAAAAAAATATGTGTAAAATGTTTTAACAAAGATTCAGATTAAAATTAGTTTGGTTTTCTCTTTGGGTATAAATGTTTTTGGTATTTTCTTTTTAATATCTTTTTTTTTTTCAGGAAAAATAAACTTTAAATTGTTAATCTTGATATAATAAAAATCAAGGCCATCATCAATTTGATGTACTTTTTACATTTGCTACTTTATGAGCTCTAAAAAAGATAACAAAAATAAGTTAAAATTTCAATAGTAATTAATTTTTGCACACTTTTAAATATAATTTCTTTTAGAAAACAACATTTTCATTATATTGTTTCCTTTTTATCCTGAAAACTTTTTTTTTCGTACCCCAAAAAAAAAAAAATTATTTATTACATAACAATTACAAAATAGATATCTTTACAGAGATTGTCCATCAGATCTTCAAATCATACCTCTTCTGCTGTATCATAATTCTCAAGCTGTGCCAATTGTGATTGAGTATTTTGTCTTCATATGAGAACATGAATCCTTCGATCAGAATAAGGGTGGTATGAAAACAATTTAAAATTGGTCTATCGTTACTTTTGTTCTACCATATAAACATTATATAGTACCTTGTATTAACTGGCAGCAATACCAAAAAGGATCATGCTGTGCAATCAAAGAAGGATAAAAAAAAACCACCCCATATGATCATGAACAATGCAAATGATGTATGTATTGTGGTTATCCTCATACATTTTATACAAATGTACAGATTTTTTTTTCTTGTTTTTTTTTTTTTTTAAATAAGATGAGAAATGTAAAATATAATGTATCGTTTGAATATGAAAAATTGACATTTCATTTGCGGGTTTTTAAAATGTTTAACTATCACATCATGTAGGTTGACTTCATGTACATTTTGTTTTGACTTTTATTGATATCTTTGTTTATTATAATTGCAATACATATATGTATGTATATGAAAAAATGTACCTTGTATACACAATAACTTTGCGTAAGTATGCCCTTGAGAGATTGAAAATTATTGTTTAATTTTTTTTTTCATACTTTCAGTCATGATGGTGTGTTTTTATTTTTTTGTGTTTTTTTTTTTTTTTTTTTTGGGTAAACATTGATAATAAATGATGATGACAAAAATGTCCTTTTGTTATAAAATTTTTCCACAAAAAAATATATCCTAATAAAAACATTTTCATATACAAAAGGATAATATCATCATTATATGTGTAAGTTATTGATTATTATATTTTTTTTTGCACTTATTTAAAAACAAGAAGAAGAAAAACATAATGTAGAAAAATAATAAACTATCGAAAAATAAAAAAAAATAAAAAAAAAAAAATTCTTATTGGCCATTGTCCTGTTACGTTTGTAATTTTCCTTTTCCTTTTTTCTGATTGACATAACATCATAAACAATTGAACAATGTATGATTTTAACAATAAGTCGTGATTTGTGAATATTTTGTACAATTTGGGAGATTAGATTTTCTTGATTGTTTTTTAGAAAAAAAACAAAAAAACAAAATTTGAAACACAGAAATATTGGCTTTTTTTTGCTATTTTTATAAATTTAAATATCCTTGTAATTGGAAGAGAAATTATGCATTTGTATTTGGAACCATGGGTTTTTTCAATTAACCAAAATTTTTTATGAAAAAAAAAAGCTTTTAATTTTTTTTTTTTTAAAGTAGCAAAATATTGAAAATCATCGTGATCTCTACTAAGAATCAACCAGAGGTTTATTTCACCTTCAAATATTGAAAAAATTCAGTATGATTTTTTTTTTATTCTTTTAAAAAAAATACTTTCATATATAAAATACATTCCCGAACATAATGCATTTTAAGTACCATTTACTCAATCCTTTTTAAAAAAAAAAATTCAAATAAAAATCGCATCATGTGTGGTTTACCAATTAAGTGTTGCCACTTATAAAACTGTTAAGAGTCTTTGGCGCGTGTCTGCAGTACGGAAAATAATTTCTGTAATGGCATTGTTAACAATTTTTTTCATTTAAAAAATTGCAGAACAAGCAATAACATAATTTAAAAAAAAAAAAAAAAAAACAAATTCTTATCAATATGGTATTATACACCAAGTACTCAGTCTTTTTCTCTAATATAGTACATTTTTCAACTACTTATAAGTACAAAGCAAAGAGCTTATACACTTAACCAACAAGGATATGTTAATAATACGTGGTAAATACGCATAGGTATTTTAATATTGTAAATTTCTATGCATTTTTGTTTTATGTCTAAAAAGTGTCACAGATTGTTTGCAATTTTTTTTTTTGTTTTAAAACAAAAGGACCACCCCAATGCAAAAATATAGAAAAAAAAATATGATATGCAAATTTCATACTACAAAAATTCGACTAAATTTTAAGAAACGAAAATATAGAAAACGTGAACAATGATGTATATTTTTCAGGAAAACAAAATTTATTTTTCAAAGTTGTTGTACTCTTCATATTATTGATAAAAAAAAAAAAAGAATAAAATATTAATTTTGAAGAAGTAATACACCTTTTGATCGTTTCAAAATCTATTAATTAGTATGTCAAAGCACCCTTATTTCATCCGTCTAATAGCGTATCCGCCCAAAATTTATATTCGTTGAAAATTTATTGAAAACTTACTAAAGTGGTTTAGTTTTTTTATTATATTTCATTTTTAATTTATTGATGAACAATACAATGATGTGGTCTATAATAGAAATGACTTGCAAATATTTATAATGTTATCTACGTTATATAATGGTACCTTTACAATATAATTTTTGACGTATGATGCTACCGATGATGATGATGACGACGATGATGATGATGATGAGATGACTTATATGAATGCGGATGAATGATTGAATTGTGCTGGTGGCTGTGGCTATTTAAGTATGTACTTTGTCAGTCATCATTGAGTAAAATGATCCACACAAAAATCTATGATGATGTTTTATGAATTTTTATAGTTTTATAGATACTTTTCTGTATACACCTGTAATATTGTATGACTTGCGATCGACTGGACAATCAATATATATTTTAAACTTTTGGCTCCAATTTCTTATAAGATTCTGTTTCTAGTGCTAATTTACTATATACATAGTACATATATAGATATTACACATAGATATATGTTGAATTGATGTTATGCAGCCGCACACGAGCCACATGATTAAGGCGGCAAATTGCCCTACTCATTAACTTACATTAGGCAAATTGACCTTCTGAAATCATTTTAATTATATGTACCGTGCATCTATAAGAATATTTAATAAGTATTCATGGATGTTCGATTAATGTAATATTTACAAAATGAAAATTTACAAAAAAAAAAAAAAATGCTTTTAAAATTCTTAAGCGTGCTTTTTTATTAAAACTATATTTTTGAGATACTTTTGAAGTATTTTTAAACATGAAAATGCATTTTTATTATAAAGCAATTTATTGATGAATAACAAAATATTGTATTATTTATTATACAAAAAATTTTCAATATTTAATTTTCTTTAATTTTTGAATCGTATTGTATTGTATATTTTTTGTTTGTATCAAAAATTAATTACTTAATGAATACAAATCAGTTCAAAAAGAAAAAAATTTGCATTATTATCATTTTTTTGCTTTTAATTAAATTATAATAAATATTGAAAAGGATTTTTTATTTCTACTATTCAATTTTTTTTTTCTTTGAATTAAAAATTGAAAAAAACTTACAAAAAAGCCTACCTTTCCTTTATTTTCACAAAAATTGTGTATAATTTTGAATCTCAAATTACTTAAAGCACAAAAAAAAAGAGAGCAATCAATACTGAATTTTTTTTTTCTTTGCACAAAAATGTAATTTCATAAGGACTTTATATGAAAAAAAAAAATTTATTAACCTTTTGATTTATACACAAAATATTATATATTATCCTTTTATTCTTTTCACACAAAAGAAGAAAGAAAAATCCTTTTTTTTTTTGTTTTTTTGTTTTTTATTCATTGTACAAATGTATGAATGTAGTCTATTCTATTCATCAAAAATGATAACCTTTTATATACCTTTCTCTTGAAAAAAAATATTAAGATGAAAAAAAAAATGAATCTATATGAAAATATACTGTTAAATGACGAACGCCTTTTCTATAAATCTGTTATGAATTTTTCAACAACGATGTATTCATTATGAACAGCAAAAAAAAAAAAAAATATGAAAAACTGATTTTATTTATTTATTTATTTTTTTTTTTTTTTTGTAAAAGAAAAAGGATTCAATTGATTTAAAACATTTTTATTAAATATGAATAGATTTAAACAACCATGAAATGAGAGACAAAAAGGATAAAAAAAAATATCTCTCTTTATAGAAAAAAAAAAGGAAAAAGAAAAAGAAAATGATATAAATGTGAAATATATTTATCTGAAAAAGGATTTTATGAATTTTGAATCAGTAAAAGAGGCGGTCTCATTTCAAAGGATTCTTTACTATGTGAATTTTGACGAATGCATTGACAAAAAATATATTATTCAAAAAAAAAAAAAAAAAAAATGTACTTTATGATGATGATGATGATTATCATGGATGTCATCATCATATCTTTTTGTCAATTATTTTATTAAATACAATTTTTGTCCTTTTTGAACTATTTGAGAAATATATATCTCTGTGCTGTGTATAAGATTAGAATCTTTTGTAAGTTCAAGTTTTTTATATGAAAATATTCTTAAAAGATGTTTTTCTTTTTTTTTTTTTGGTTTTTTTTTTTTTTTTTTTTGGTTTCTGAAAGATTTTCATGAATTGAAAATTATTTTCTAAAGATTTCAACTATTTGATAGAGTTTTTTTTTTTTTTTTTTAATAAAAACAAAAACTTTTCAATAGATAAATAGCCCAAATTTTATAAGGTTGTTTTATTGCTAAATTATCGAAAAAATGTTGCTAAATTTAAAAAAAAATGTTTTAATGTTTTACAAAAGGAGAAACCTTGAATAAATTACAAAAAAAAAAAAAAAAAATATAAAAATAAATAATTCAAGTATTACACAAAGGCTTTTGTAGTTTTTGTCAATAAAATCTTTAAATTTTAATTTTTTTTCTAAAACTTGTTGTTTGTTTCGTTAATTCAATTGGTTTCATGATGTATCTAAAAAAAATACTTAAACAAACATAATCAAGTAAAAGATTTTTGATTGATACTGAGACTAAGAAAAATAAAATTAAAATTAAAATTAGAAGAAAAAAAAATTTCAATTATTCTTTTAAAGTAAATTTCAATTGTTTATTTTTTTTTTTTGTGCCACAAAGAAAAATCAATTCTAAAATAAAAATATCTCATTAGCATCCATTGTAAAGTAGCAACATTATTTCGAATTTAATATTATATTCAATTAAACATTATTTTTGCAGAATTATAAGTACACTATACCTCACTAACAAACATCATGTACCTACATACATTTTTTTTTTCTCATTGAAAGAATGACAGCCTCACCTCAAATTATCCTATTTTCAATCTAATGTATTTGTTTGTGGATTGGTATCTTATTTTCTAAGATATACATATATATGTATACTGTACCAAAAATAAACAAGGTAACAATGATATTCATTGGTGGATAAATGTGTATAATATGTATAAATCACATAATTCTTTACTAAATAGAAGAAAACAAAAAAATAGCTTAAAAATTAAAATAAAACAAACAAAAAACAAAAAAAATTTTGTCATTTGCACAAACGATATATCATATCCAGAAATCATTTTCCGTATACCGTATATATACAATTTTTATATGAAAAAAAATTATAAGTACAACATACCAAACAAACAAATGCAGGTGGTCCTTTCCTTGACATATAGTGATCAACCTTTTCTCGCGTTCAATGCTTATAAATATTGATATAATTATTCATTCTGCCACTATGGCATGTGCGTGCAGACAGAAATGAGCTACTGTTTATAAAATTGAATAACATTTTTTTTTTTTTTCAAATTTTTTAATTTTATTTATTTTTTTTTTTCTTAAGTATCTAGAAAAGATATCTTTACATTTATTTTATATCTATTAAAACAGAGCTCAGTATAGTAGCACCATCAATATACCAGCAGCAGTAGCAGTAGTACCAACACCAGCACCAACACAAGTACCAACAGTTCAAGAAGTTTTTTTTTAAAATGATCTTTTATTGTATATATATCATTTCGATCAAGTCTCTTAATATGATCCACCTCAAAACTAGTCAACTTGCATGACTAATAATCTATTTGCAACTTAAATTTAGATTTATAAAATCTTTTTATGATGTGACGTCCTCTTCCTCCTTCAAAATACATACATACATCTTATATAAATTTCATATAATATCCATAATAGAAAAAAAAAAAAACGAAAAAGATACAGTATCTATCATAAAACTTTTATTCATTATAATAAAATGATTACTTTTTTTTTTTGTAAGTTAAATTTGAATTGTTATATAGCAAACAAAATGTATCTAATATAAACATTCAAAAAGATACTCTATATATGTACATACGTATATGATATACCATTCAATTTTAATTTTATTTAATATGATGATTACCTTCTGAATCTATATAAAAATCATGTACAATTGATTTTAATATTCTTTTTATATATTTAGATAGAAAAGACAGTAAAAAAAAAAATTTGAAACCAAAAAAAAAAAAAAAAGATGAATTATCTATAAAGATGAAGAAATATCGTTTGATTCATTTCTATAGCTTGTATTGAACTTTTTAAACTTCATATACATATATTCAAAAAGAACCATCAACTTTTTTAAATTCAAAATTTTGAGCGATTTAATTAATCAGAATATGGTAATCCATTTTACAGATCTCTAAGATCAAATCAAACTATCACAGAGATAAATCTTTAGAATAAAATAAACATCGCTTCATCATATTCAAATGAAAAAAAAAAAAAAGAGAAAAAAAAAATTATTATAGCTCATGCCATATTATTAGAATTTATGATGTGATGGAAGGTGCGCAAACTACACGGATGATGCATCTAACAACATATAAATAAATAACGATGAGGATTCCCTTTTTTTTTTTTTTTTTTTTTTTTTGAATCTTGAATGAATAAAATGAATGAATTAATATTGGGCGGATCATGGATGCCATAAAGTGGCAACTATAAGTATCTATCATATACATATTATAATACACAAAAAAAAAAAAATACTGATGATGATAGTTGTTATGCACAAGTAGAGGAAAATGTTGATTTTTATTATTATATACTACTCGTATTTATTATAGATATATAATGTAGTGTAGCACTCTTATAAGACGATGACTTTGAAAAGAAAATGAATTAAATCACATGCATAAATTCATGTGAATTGATTTATCTGTATATCACACTAACTAAACAATATTATTCAATCTTATATGTATATTTAATGTACCAAATATATCTGAATGTATGTATCTAAGTGTTGAATTTAATATTTCAAATAAATATACACACATATGTATATATATATAAAATTTCTATATATGTATATCTAATATATGCAATCAAAAAGAAAGGGTGATATTCGATAAGAAGATAAAATTAATTTTAGACTACTGTTAAATCAGAAAATCCTACACATAAATACGATGTGTGGGTGTGATAATATTTCAAACTACTTATATATTATAAAAACTTCAAAATTATGTGACATCAAATCATAATCTAATAACAAACAATAAAATATGACTGATTTGTAATATTTTATATTAAATTTCAAAAAAAAAAAAAAAATAAGAAAAAAAAACATATGTCAAATATAGGGTGTTTATCAAAAATATTTTGACTAAAAATGAATAAATGATTTGTTAGTATTCTAAGAAATTTTCATTATACATATAGACATAGGACATCATTGTTCATAAAAACACCCTTTCTTACAATGAAATAAAATAAATCTTATATCATATACTCGTATACGTTATATGTAGCTATTTAATTCATAATATTTAATTCCCAGAAATTTAACCAATATTGTGGTGTGCCTTTTTTCCGTTTAACATTTTTTTTTTGTTTTTTTTTTTTTTTTTTTTGTTTTTTTGTTGTTTTTGAATTTAAATCTTTAACTTTTTTTTCTTAAGTCGATCAAAAGATCATCAAAATACATGTAGTTTTTAAGATTTATTGAATTCTTCAACCGTGTGACACGGACAATTATTATTTTATATATTTTATTTATAAGATGCATACAATACACAATTATATTTTGAATTCATCTGTTTTTTTTTTAATATGAACAATTGTTTTGTTTTGTTGTTTTTCTATTTTTTTTTATTTTTTCAAGAACAGGATTTGATTTTTTTTTGTCCTAATTTATTGCTATTGCTCAATACAATACAAAACATGAAGCAATTGTTAACAATTGATTGAATACATGCGTGTGGTGAGAACATATATCACAAAACAATACTTCAATATATTTTTCTGGATTTTTCTTGTATTTATATTAAATTGGGAAATGGCTTCATAGAAAAAAGATAATAAATATTTTGTACTCATTTATTTTAATTTGATTTAAAAAAAAAAAATAATAATAAACAATCTAAGGAAATGACAAATTTGTCACTCATATTGAATTGTAAGATTTTTGGTCTACACACTTTTCAGACTTACCTAAATTTTGAAATTGAAAAATTTTAGGACCATATAATTTTTCAAAGATTTTTTTTTTAAAGGATATGAAATTATAACATTATGATCTTAGTATCCTCATAATAAAACAGAAATTTTAAAAACACTACAATCGTCGTTTACAATCCATTCCTTTTTTCAAAGCTCTATAACTCGAAAAATATCCTGAATATAGTATCTATATACACATGTATGTACAAAAATATATATTATGTATATAGTTTTTGGAAAATATAAATATTTTCACTTTTTTTTTTTATAACTTTTTACGTTTGAGTTTCATTTCTATTTTAATTTTGTAATTAGGTAGAAAAAAAAACCATTTAATTTTCAATGTGAATAATAGAGACAACAATATCCTTGGATAAAAAAACACTAATGTAATTATAATTTTAATTTAAATACATATACGAAAATTTATTTTGCCTATAATCATAAATCTTTTGTTTTTATGCGTGATCTCATCCTTTATTTTTAATTTTATTTCTTAAATTTTTTTTTTCCATTCCTATAAAACAAAATTTAAACAATGGTAAAACTTATTTAAATGTTTATAGTACTTAAAATCTTTATGAATATAAATTCATTTCTGATGTATTAAAACTTTATATCCTTTTTTTTTGTTTTGTTTTTGTATCGTGTACTTCTCCTAAAATTATAGTATGATTTTTAAACCCACCAAAAAAGCTTGTGTAGCGAATGGAAATATAGAAAATATCCTTTTTTTGTTTTTGCTTCTTTTTTTTTTTTTTTTGAATATGGTTTTTATGTTTTGTAGAAATCATAAATGATTATCTGTGTTTTGTTTTACTATATATCTGTATATATACATGTATACGTATATGAAAATATACAGAGATAAATTTTAAAACAATCTGAGAAAAATATTACATAGTCATCTTATCGGATCCATTAAAAACCTGCAATAAAATACGTCGAAAATGTTTTAATTACTGGCTATTAAAAATTTTAACCCTTTTTTTATATTATTGTTAAATATACAACAACACCCTTAGGATATAACAAAAAATATCAAGAAATTACTATGATAATGTGCGGTACGGTGCGTATAATTGTAGTAAAAAAGATAGACAAAGAAAAAATTTAAAAAAAAAAAACATTTATGTAAATTTAAGAAAAGATTAGTTAAAAATATCCTTTTTTTTCCAGAAAATTAAAGTTTTTTATCAGAAAAAATTAGATCCTTTTTTTAGTGTTTTTTTTTTTATATATTGATTTAATTATGGATGATTTCTTTTCGAATTATTTACAATAATTTTCAACTTAGTACATATTTACATCAAAAAGTCCTTTAGAGATTTTTTTCTTCTTCGGTTAGAGATACTTATCTGTAAAACAGTAAAATTATTCATCATAAATGCACATACGTATTAGCAATTTATAATTACCGATAACAAATTAATTTTATTTTTATTACCGAAACCAAAAAATGTACATGATCCATATAGTATCCTTGTTGTATTGAATACATATAGTATGTGAAACGAAAAAAAAAAAAAAGGTTATGTACGGTGTATAATTGACGTTACCCTTCAAAACAAATCCCAATAATTTACAAAAATATTTTGATTTGTTGTGACATTTATGTTTCACAGATAAACAATCTTAATTGCGATACGGTCATCGGTATTTTGAAACATATTATAGATATTTTTTCATATATGAAGATACTAAATTTTTGATTTTGTTTATATGCAAAAAAAAAAGAAAATATATATCAGCGAAAAATTATATTCAATTGCATTTTTATATGTTTGAGCACAAGTTTTACTTAATTGACTTGTGACTAGTGTGACAAATATACTTTTGATTAGATATATACAAAATAAAAAATTGTATTTAAATAAATTTGCGTAACATAATGACAATTTTTGGGTATTTTGATTCGTGAGAAAATTTTATGGTGCTGTGAAAATATATATTTTGAATTTTTCACGAATAATTTTTGTTTTTTTTTTTCTCATTACTTCAATACTAAGAAAATTCCCATTCGGGATTTTTTAAGCAGAAAAAGAAATAATAGTTTTCCTTAAAAAATAAAAAGAAAGAAAATTTTATTTAATTTCAAAGAAAAACTAAAAATTAAATTTCAATACGGTGTCAAGAAATTCATGTTATCAAATAAATCCTTTCAAAAAGAAATAAATTAATAAATTATAATATCCTCTTGAAATACTGATACATACATAAATCAGATACACTCGAATACATTTTATATTAAATTCAAAATTATATGAATTTTTTTTTTTTGCTTTCAAAGTAACTTTAGAGTAGTTAAATCCTTTTTTTTTTTATTTTCTCTTTTGTTTTAGAAAAAAAATTCTATTTTTTTTTCTTTAACATCTTCTTACTATTTGAAATGAATAGCATTCCTTTTATATATGTATGTATATACAAAAATATTCATATACATATTCTTGTGTAAAATATAACAAAATAAAAGGAAAACTTTTATGTAAAACTTTAAACAAGATCGTGATTACGATAAATCGTATCTCATTTGACTCTGATTTTTGTTTCATACATATATCAGTTGTACCCTCTTTTTTTTTTAAACTATGTATATACTCGTATATAGAATTTGTATACAGTTACAGATATATGTACTTATATACATAATATATTCAATATATAATATATGAGATGTAAGTAAAATTCCTTCAAGAAATAGGGATTTTGTTGTATTCGTACATGGAATCGTATATGTATGTAGATACATATGTAGTGATAGTGTATATATGTTGCATCTAGACACAAATATTGATATGATGATACGATTTCATCTTATGCGATATAAGTTCTTATCTCAATTATGCAGTTTTGTCGTTTTGATTTTCCTCTTTTTCTTTTTTTTTTTTTTTCTTTTGAATAAATATAATTTAAGGATCTATATATAAAATGTGGTATACACAAAATAGACAATAAATGGTATATATAGTAGGGAAAAAAACACACACACACACCCGAAATAAAATCAAATTTATAATAAAATATTTGTGAGGGTGTATGTCATAATGTAAAATTGTACAATATTATATATATAAAAATAAATTCATTTATTTTACTTGTTTTTTTTCATGATTATTGTTTTTTTATTATATTTTTCTTTTATTATTTTGTAACAATGGCAATTGGCATCATTTTTATAAAAAGGAGGATGCAAATGAATCCCATAAGTCCCGTAAGTATATACAAATGAAAACATCCTTTTTGATTATAAAACAAAAACAGGATTTTTTTTTATTATTATTATTATTTCATAATTCAATATACATATATATATATGTATATATGTACATACTTGGTAAACAATGCTTCTCTGTTACAAGAAGGACTAAAAAGCTAAATTTTATGGACATTGTCTTTGACCATTGTCCTATTTAGAGAAATAAAAAATTATAGTATATATGCACAAAAAAAAAATAAAATTAAATAAAAAAGTAGAAAATATGTATACGTAGAATTTTCATATGTTATATGATTGTGGTGGGTGGTATATGTTTGTATATGTATATAAATAATAGGACAGGTGGTACTTATATTATATACTATATTTGTTGGAAAATAATAAAAAAAAAGAAAAACAAATAAAATATTTTTTAAAGGTTCAATTGTAATATGTAATAAAAAATTTGTATGTTTTTCTTTTCTATTTTTTTTTTTTTCTTTCAAATATTACAATTTTCGTCTGTTAATGTTATTTGTTGGATGGTTAGCTCCATAAAATATCATATAAATATATAAAGTACTTTGATTCTAAAGAACAATTTGTATATTTTATACATATATATACAAATATCTAGTACCTATAAGGACATAACATATCATCATGGATGATACTATTTTATATACATATTTGTAGCTTTTATTCTACATATATACATTTATATATGATATTTGTATTGTCCGTAGCGTTTCGCATAAAAGTTTTATCTGGAAGATTTACGAGCCGACTTTTCACATCCCCTGTTTTATGATAATATATATAGGAACTTCACCCCCTGACTTTATTTATATATAATATGTACATATTTACGAGTATATATATATAATATAGATAAATTATAAGAATTTATATACACATCTATATAAGTATCTATATAGATATAATATTTTCATTCTAACATTATTTTTGTGTAAAAGCGAGAAGGAAAAAAAATTAATATACACACATATATACATATGTACAGTTGAACATGAATCAGAGTTTTTGAGTATAGGTGACCGAATAAAATGTTCTATAACACTAGACAGATGGGGATTTCAAAAAAAAAAAAAAAAAAAAAAAAAAAGGAAAAGGAAAAGAAAAAATAATATGTATATAAATTTGGTACCTTATATCTTTTTCTTTTTATTTACTTTTTTTTTATTTTTTTTTTTTTTCGTCTTATTATTTTTATATTTGGGGAGGTTGTTCATTTTCATCTCCCTATGATATATTCTTGCACCAAAAATATATTTCGTTTATACTTTCTTCGTTTTGTGGATCTGAAATTGCTTTTATTTCATCATCATCATCATCATCATCATCAACAGTAAACAGAGAAGATACAACAATATTTTTATAAGTCTATAAAACACCCTTAAAAAATTATACGTTAAGGAAATGGTTTGGTGTCATTATCAGAAAAATATACATAATATATAAAACATTTACGGCAACATACATATGTATATGGTATATGTACCAAAAAGGAAGAAATCTTCAAAGATAAATCACATCCAGATTTATGTGTGTTAGTATCTTTGTTACAATCATCAGATTCCGTACACATGTCATCATAGATAGATATATGTATAGTAAAAAGAAGATACAATAATATCAAAGCAACTTTCTTCATAGATATAATGACGATATCTTTTAAGTTTATAGTATGTAGAAAATACAAAATATACATGCGGATTTATAGTCAAAAAAAAAAAGTCAAGTATATATAATATTTATGTATGTACATACATATATACATTTTTTTTCTTCTTGTATTAAAAGGCGTTTTATATATTTATGGCATTAATACAGATTTATGTAGTCTAAATCTTCTTTTTTTTTTGCAAAAAAAAAATGATAAGAAAAAGAATATTTTCTTAAAAAAAAAAAAAAAAATTTATATGAGAAAATTTTCTTTATTTTTATTATTTTTTTTTTTTCAAATAAAATTTATAAAAAATAACAACAACAAAATGGAAATTTTCTTTAATGATGAAGATGAATTGAAATAACATATTTTAATAGAAAAAAATCAATTACAGAGGTGATTTATGATATTATTTATTTTTTTCTTAAATTTTTGTATGAGTAAACAAAAATATTTGAAGTTAATGATATGTTTTGTATACGTATACAAATAAGTCATAAATCGAAATCTGCAAGGACATTTTTTCTTGATGACATGTTTCTTTGCTTACATCGATATCTTGCTTATGCTATTCATAAATAGAGTCCATGAAGTTTTGGAATAATTTGTCCTTCAAAAGAACTCTTCATAAAATAAACATTTTGCTTATATATATTATAAAATTCTCAAACAATGTTTATAAAATCAATTACTTTTAATGAATTTCTTTGAATTTAGAATAAAGTTTATTTGAAATCTTTGCAAAAAAAAAAAAGAATGCTAAACAAAGCTGTTCTATTGAATTGGAGGTCTATTCTCGAAACTGGCCAACAGACTATCGACGATTCTTGATAAACATTCGTTGATTTGTTTGTTTTCTGAACGCAGAAGTTTTTATCACATCAAATTAGCTTTTTCTAGATGAAAAAAGAAAAAAAAACAACAAAATTTAATACAAAAATAAATATTTTTATTTGTGTTTCTAACATCTCAAAATAAAGTGAAAATATCTTGAACAAGATATATTATGTTAAAGTAGGAAATTGTTGTAAATTTTAAAACCTCTTGTTAATATGTCTGGAATGTCTGGATGATGATTCTTTATTACATGCATGAATTTAATATAGAAGTTAAAGTATCTTTTGCGAACTCAAAAAAAAAAAATAAAATAAAATAAAATAAAATTTACAAATTATAAAAGCTATACTTGATCGTGTATATACATTAAAAAAAAAATCATAAAATATACATCGAATTGAATTGAATATATAAAATCATGTCTTATCTTAAATCGGATATATTCTTAACCGAAGAGATGAAACTCGTGAAAAAACACCGTTAAGACAAGAACATGTCATCATGAGGGGTCATCATATTTCTTTACTTTCAATTCTGCTTCATGTACCTATACGTGGATATATATATATATACAACATATATTATAATAATATCCCTTTAAATGTTTCCTTATTGTTGTCTCTTTTATGTGTATGATCTTTCTGTCATCAATGTAATCAGACGATGAATGGTGTAAAGGTAATATCACTAACACCTCTTGTTGTACATGAATAAAATGAAGTCCTTTAAATAAGAGGAAAAAATTATTAAATGTTCGCACATATTTTTTAAATAACATTTTATCACAATCAGATACAAAAATTTTAAAAGAATAATTTACACATTGTAAAATTTACAGATACATATGTAGCTTTTTAATGTACATACATATATGAACATATGTATGTACATATCTTTATATGCATATTTCCTATTTTTAAGTATATAATGAAAAAGCAAAAACCGCTAGTCTGCCTTCAATTAAAATAGAATTTATTTAATTCAAAAAAAAAAAAAATTCAATTAAATAATTCTAAAATTAATAAAATAATATCTTCAGCTACTGAATTGTATAACCTATCGGCTATCTGTATATTATTATTCAATTACACTTAATTGTAAATTGTTTCAAAATACAACTCAATTGAATATAACAAAAGACAAATAAATATTTTTTTTTTTTATAAACTTTACTTTTATACATTTTTTTGCATTCAATTGTAATTTTAATAATTCTTGCAATCAATCTGTAATTTATAAAATTTTTTTTTGTATTTGTTAATATTTGATTGAATTTATCATAAGATAAAAATACATACTGTATGTAGGTACATATAGCATATATGTATATACACATTTGATGTCATTCACTTTTGTAATAATTGTACTAACAAAAAAAAAAAAAGATACTTGTGCTGATGAATCTGGCATATAAAAATTGTACATAAAACAACATAAAAGCATCAAGGATATTATGTATTCGTATATATTTTATTGTTTTTGATATTTCTCTTTTTCTCTGTGTATACATATAGATACATAAAAATATAGATCTCTACATAATAATATATTTCCTCTGTTGTTGATGACCTCGATTCAAAATAATTTTTCCATTAAATCCTCTTTTGTTTTTCAAAAATAATTCTATCAATCAGTTGAGTGATAATCGCTTTCAAAATGCATCAATTTATTATCATTTCACTATACGAGAATGAATTCATGTTCATTTATTTAATTATATTTTCTCTTCAAAGGATAAGAAAGGATACAAAATAAATACGAAAAAAAAAAATGAGTCGAAAAAAACATTGTACCTACATAAAAAAAAAAATATAAAAGTACATATATTGGTAAACAGTTTTGTAAAATTTTCAAAATATTTTATTCAACAAAAAACTAAAAAAAAAAAAAAAATTAAAGGTACAAATGAAACATTTTTTTTTTTTTTTGACAAATATAAAGATAATTCCTCTTTTAACGCATAAAATAAAATAATTACAAAAAGTATATGTATCTATTCAATCACATCAGAATCATCGATTGAAATCTTATTACAGAAAATTTTTACAAAAGACCCTTTGAAAAGGTTATGCACGCCACTGCATGTTTCAAATATGGTTTAAGTTTTATTGCAATTTGTGGGATGGGTGGGTTTGAATTCCGTACAAAGTTTTATTTTCGTATATATATATATTTTTTTCTTTCATTTTATTCTTAATGAAAAAAGAAAAATAGGTAAAATGAATGAAAATGCATACATTTTCTTCGTGTGTTGGAAATAACAAAAAAAAAAAATTATTTTCTTTATCCCCTCTAAATTAAGTTAGAAAAAGAAAAAGAAAATGAGACAAAATATTCAATTTAAAATTGAAAGAGTCAACTATATATAATTTAATGTTCGCCATTTTCAAAATGGGCGGCTTCATATTAAAATTCTTATTGGTTCTTGACTTGCGCATTTTATACATCTGCCTGCTACTGTTTTTTGACCCCATATGAATTTTCATTTAACAGTATAAAGAGGAGCAGATATGTAACACGAAAAAGAATATTGCAATTTTCCCATACAATTGAAACTCTGAATAAAAAAAAAAATGAAACATTTTGTGTAAAGAGAGAGAGCCCTTCTTAATGCGCTTGTGTTGCTCTAACTATAAATAAGGAAAAATCGTGTTTCTATTTAAAATGTAATTGTGTACAGTTTCGTTTCATACAGGTGAAGTTTAAAGAATAGAAAAGCCTTTTCCACCACCATATTTTCTTTATTAATTTTCTCTTATTTTTTTTTTTCATTTTATTATTCAATAGATAATTCCTGTGCGACGATACATCAGCACTAAAGTTCACTGAACGCATTTTCTTGGAGTTGAATTCGATAATCTCACTTTGAATGTACACATGAACACATTCTTGCAATGAAGTTTTTAGGTACATACATATATATATTGTGTTACAATTGTACAGGACAATTCACATAAGGAAAAGGGAAATTCAAAATACGAGAAAGAAAAACAAACAAACAAAATTTCTTTTTATTGTGTGTATACGAGGGAGGACAAGGAATTTTCGTATGCGTTTAAAATTAATTTGTTTTGGTATATGTGTAATTTTCCATTTTTTAAATATCATACATATATGTATTTATGTATGTATATATTCAAAAAGGACATTGTCAATTTTCACAATAGGTATTCCCATTAAAATCCTTTTTATCCCTTACTCCTTTGTAGTACATACTTTTTAAACACATACAGCACAATACTTTACTCTCCAAAATACAATTATTGATACAACCCCCCAAAAAATGATGGTGGCTATATAAAAAAAAAAACCATCATCATTTTGTATATTTTCTGATGTTTGTCTTGCCGGTTGACCGTGAAATTTGAAAATAATTTTATGTTTACAGAAGAAAAAAAAAAAGGAACTGTCGAGTTGTCATTTGTTGTTCATCAATTACATTTTATGATAAGTAAGATAATAATGTTCGTATATACATACATATGTATACGAGTTGTTTTTAAATTTTTAGAGGTCATGATGAATTAAAAATAAATTTTATATTAGTGCAAGGAAAAAAATAAAAGAAATAAAAATGAAAATTATTTAAATTATGAATTACAACTTTGCATGTAAATTTAAAAGGATTTCATGTAAATGTAAATCGATTTTTAAAAATATAAATCAAAATTTTTAATGAGAACTATATGTGAGTAATTTTGAGTCATATGTATATGTATAGATACATATGTATGTATGTATATGTATAATATACCTAATTAAGCCCCCTTTAGAAGAATTCTTCATTAATGTTGCTCTTTTCGAACATATAAAGCATAGAAAGTCCTTGAAGATTTTAGGAAAAAATGTTAAATTCTGTATGAACTTTATTTTTTTAATTTTGACAATTTTAAAATATTTATTTATACTATTAATCATTCTCAAGAAATCAACAGATACATCTTCGAATTACACATTTATATACATTCATTCATGTTTCATAAAATATCTTAATTAAAAAGAAACAAAAAAAATTAAAGTAATGTATGTAAATTAAATTTGTATTTTGTTCAATCAACAAAAAATTGTATATATAATAACAATTCACGCAACACTGAATAGGGAATACAAAATTTAATTGAGACATAAAATTTACGTAATATTGTCATTTAATCAACATTTTGTATATACATATATGTGTATATGTATGTAAAAATTCTGAAGTGTTTAAAATTGTCTCGACGACGATAAATCCAAAAATCTATGACAAAAACGCACACGACAGGTGTAATATATGTAATACTATACTAATGTACATTGTATAATTTCTACCTCAAGGTACATACATATATAAATACTTACAATTACACATACATAGGTACATACGTACAATAAAATAAAGTTATGTATAGATATTACTAAGAAATGTATTTCTACATTTATAACGGTTTTTTTTGTATGCAAGAAAATCATAAAATTATATTTAATACACTCATTTACTGTTTTTTTTTTATTTTTCTAAATTAAAAAAAAAAAAAGTCTTAGACATTTTAGATTATAACTTTCTCTCTATTATCCTGTTGTACTAAATTTCTAAATTTTGAAAATATAAGTAAAAAGGTTATGTATTTAGTAAACGGAATAACTTTCACTAGCATTTAAATTCGTCGCTTCTTTGCATACATGCAAATTGTATATTTATATGTATATACATATTATGAAACACAAGTAACCATTTTAAAGGGTTTTCATTAAAATATTGGATTTTAAAAGGATAATAAATGAACGTATACATACATTCATATCGTATACGTGTAGATACACTTTTTTCATTTCAAGTGTGAAAACCTTCTTATGTAAATTTATATGACATACATACAAATGTATATACATATATAGAAAGGAATATTACGTAAATAAGTTCATAGCTATATACGTTACGTAACACACGACACATAGGTATACATATGTATATCTATAAAAGACTCGACATGTTTTTGTCTGTGAAATATATAAAAATTCACCTGGTATAATATTAATATAATGCAAACTATATGATTTTTGATTAAAACTTAAAAGGATATGCATGTTGAAAAACAATTCATTTTAGTCGATGATGTTATTCCTCGCGCCATTACCATAATTAAACCATTTAAAACTGCACGCCTAAGTTAAGGTTCATATTTGGGTAAGCTTTAAAAAAATTTGCATATTGCACATAACTACATATATGATCAATTTAATTAAATTATATATACATATTTAAAGCACATGTAGACGTATACAATAAAAAAGGACTATCATTATCATGTACAAAATACTTTTTTTTTTTTCAAATTTGAATTTTTGTGGTCAGGAAAAATCGATTTTCAGTTAAAATTTATGCAAAGAATTTATGAAAGTTCATATTCACCTTAATCCTTTAAGGATATTATTTATGAAAAAAACATGTTTAATAAAATTAAGGATTTGAATTTACAATGTATAAACGATTAAATTTAAAAATTTTAATTTTAAATATAAGTTGTTGTTGAAAACAGAATTTAAATTGACTCGATTTAATGTTCAAGGACTTTTAAGTTTGAAAATAATTCATTTAAAATTTAATAAAAATTTGCAATATTTAAAATTTCATTATTTTTTTATGGATTTGTGTGAATAACAATTTTTTCTGACAAATCATTACTCTAAAACAAAGCGAACAGAATCATTTAATGAATATTCAATTTCAGAAGTTATTTTACCAGGATATGTTAAATGAACGTCAAAAAATCAAAAGCAAAATCATTGTGCTTCTTCTTTATTTTGCTTGTCACGTCATTATAAAAGGTTAACTTAAATATGGCAAATGAAGCAAACACAATAAGGAAATAAAGGATTTAAACGTCTGCTAAAGTAGGAAGAGAGCATAAAAATACAAAATGGTACCCAAATTAACTCTCTTTATTGTATTTTATTGGAGACCTGTTGGAGAAAATGTGACTATACCTATGTTTAGAATGGACACAATGACGAAAAGTAGATAATATCAAAAATGAAACTATGAAATTAAATAATAAAAACAACATGTGATAACTTCATTTCATTGACCAAAACATTAAATGAATTCAACATAAGTAGCATTTTGAGTAAGGAACATCAATTTCAAAATCGAATTCGAAAAACGAAAACAATATTTAAACTTTTCGCTGTTACATGCGTTCATATTCGTAAATACATAATTCTTGTTGCTGTGTTAAGAAGACGACCAATTTCGTGCAACACAAAATACAATAAGTCACAATATTATATAGCAATCAGATAGAAATGCTCCAAAATAAAAGAATTCGAAAAAAACCAAAACAAATCCAGTCAAGCGTGTCTCGTCTTCATGTAGAACAATGTCGTTAAAAGGGGGGCTTGTATTGTATCCAATTCTCAATGCATTCGGTCGTTGCGTTGCATTCGATATGGGAAATCTTGTAACAGTAGTGGTAAATGTGCAATAAAATTTCGGAAAAACTTGTGGTAAATTTTCATTTGAATGAATGAGATAAATGTACTGTTAATCGAACGCCCTTTCTAATACCCGCCATTATATCGTTTACAACCTTATAAGTAGCATTGTAAAACAAGAGATACTTATAAAAATATCTCAGATACTTTTCCAACAAAAGTATCTGTAGTAACCGGTTGAAGAAGAAAAACAACTGTAATACCACGCCTACCTTGTCACCCATTCCAGGTGTGCAAAGCTTCTGATAAAAAAAAAGGAGCAAACAAATATTTTGTATATTTATTTGTGTTTGAAAACGATAAAAGTCGAATATCTACGAAAAATGCACATTCAAAATTGAGATAAATATACATGTGTAATGTTGTTATTTCATATCTGTATCTATAGTTGCTGCCATAAAACGGAAATGGGCAGATAATTCCGCCTGCCAAAGTATATTCCGCCTCAATATTAAGGTCTTCAGTTGGTCTGTGACCGTTGGCGTGATATGTATTGTGTAGAATTTTGTGTGTCAGTCGCGTCGTCATAAATATATCGTATCGAATTTTCATCCGATAAAAACGTATTTCAAAAAAAAAAAAAGATTCTTCGAAGATTGAAATATACATTTTATACTGTATGTGAATAAATATATCTCTATATCACATAAATAAATCTATTTTGTATTGTATATTGTATATTTCTTATCCATCATATTGTCGATCATTCTGTCGCACGTCGCGCGATAATTACACTTTTTTTTCTTATTATACAAAATATTAAAAAAAAAAAAAAAGATTTGAAATTTTTGTTGTAGGTATGTGCGCGACCTAGTCCATATTGTGATAAGACATCTTCATCTTGATATCAGTCAGCGCACAATTCGATACCTTTTCAGATTACATTGTGATTATTCACTATACAGTATCTTTGATAGTCACCATCATCATTAGCAAAAATTTGAAAATAAAAAATAATAATAATATAAAAGAATTTTATTATTATACAATATCAGATATAATAGGGTGTTAATAAAAAAAATTTCGCTATTTTTACCATGGATTTTTAATTTTTAAAATAAACAAAATTTCACTTGTTCATGTTCATTTTTTTTTTTTTTTAAATATTTTGGATCAAGATTGCTTATCAATAATTGATTTCAATTGACGTCTTAAACAAAATAATGATAACAAATACAAAAATTCAATAAACTTAAATGGTTTTTTTTTTTTTTAAAAAAAAAATAATTAAGTTGCTATGCGATTAAAATTACAAATTTCCTTATGTGAAAAAAAAAAATATTATTTCCTAAATTATTTAATTAATTTAATTTGTGTATGTGCGTATATGTGCATTTAAAAATAATATAGCTTTATTTTGGAAAAATTTATAATATTGAAGAAGAAGAAAAACCAATACGTGTTTTTAAAAAAAAAAAAAAAAAAAAAAAGGTGACAAAATATCACATTTGAATCTCGTGTACCTTATCAGTGTCAAAAAAAAAAAAAATTTCCAAAGTGATTTATCATATGACATAAAATTTATTTAAAAAAAAATGAAATTAAAAAACATATAACTAATATTTATGTATATACATACGTTACACACTTATATACATATTTAAAAGAAAAACAAAATTTTGACAAAATAAAAAAAAAAAATCTAAAGATAATAAAACATGATCAAATATGTGAGACCATTATCAAAAACTTATCGATTCAGATAAGAAAAAAAAAAATTTGTTATTTTTTTTTTGAAAAATAATTTAATAAAGTGAAATAAAAGGTTGCTAAATGATTATTTTTTACTTTTAAATTTTTTTTTGGTTTTTTTTTTTTGATTTTTCTGATCAGATAACTTTTTTTTTTTTTTTGTTTTGTTTTTTGTAACTTAACTTGAATTTTATTATATATATTTTTTTTACTGATGAAAATCAAACGATAATAAATATTTTTAGTGATGTCAAATTTGAAAGAGTACGGTACGCGGACATAAATCTTTTATTTAAATTTTTCTAATTTTTTTTTTTTTAAATTTTCACAACGAAAAAAAAAAAGTTTTTTTTTTTTAAATAAAATTTTAAAAAATTATGTGAAAAAAATGCGTGAATTTTGAAGTGTTGTGCCTTTTATTTTTACATTTTCCAGTTATATAAAATTCATTTGTTCTTATACAAAAAGGATTCAACATAAAATGCAAAAAATTTAATTTTAATTGAGCTTACCACGCATATATGGGAATTAATGAACATTAATCTCGAGGTAAAGGATGATATAATTAAGAATCAAATTTGTAAATAATATCTAACTTTAGTTTTGAATTTGTGAAATGTAAATATCGGATTAAATACTTAAGGTATATCTTATGATTAATTGAAAATTCTTTACACTATAAATTTTGACTTTCTCTTGTCAACTGAAACTTTAATAAATCAAATTTAGTGAAACCTACATAGAACTCAAATCTTTTTCTAATTAGAATATTTTCCAATTGTAATTTTAACAATGGATTCTAGTGAAACAGATTCTTTTTTGTTCTATATTTTATTGACCAATTTTTCGCTTGAATTATATCAGGCCCATAAAAAAAATGATCTGAAAATGGATAAGAGATAAGATAAACTAATAAATTTTATTTGAATCGAAATTTCCGTTTAAGCTGTAATTTCTTTTTAGGCTTTATTTTTGGTTTAGATTTTAGAAACCCGTAACTATTTAAAGTGGAATTCAAAAATCGTTTTGTATCTGCTTTTTACTTTCTACTGTACGATATCAGAGTCCTTACAATCTAATCAAATGATAGCAATTACTTGGTTACAATCGCAGCGATGAAACAAAGACCTTCATTTTCACATATTCGAACTTACATATTAGTTTTCTAAACATTAAGCTTTCATGACAATCACATTTATTTTTATCTAATTTGAAATTTCTATGTATAAGTGTTGAAAATAAATTTCATTTTCCTATTTTTGGCTTTAAAAAAGCAATTGAAGATCTCTCTTTAAAATTCAAATCACCAAAAATTTGTTTCAATTATTATCGAAAAAAAAGTTTATGTTTTTCTTTTTTAGTTAATGACATGTGAGATATATAATTGATTTAGTAAATGTATTCAAGACAAGATAAAAAATCAGAAAATTTTAATAGTTTTTAATGAATTCATTAAAACCTACTGCGCGTGTTACGTTTTTCGTTTTTTTTTTTTTTTTCTGCTTTTACAAAATTAACAAGAATGTTTTTTTTTTTCTCTTAAATAACAACAAAAACTGTTTTTTTTTTCTTTTATTTCTTAAAGAAAATAATAAAATAAAAGGTATGGCCATACATGCTAAATTAATAACAATTTTAGCAGCTTCTTTTCATTCATCATAAATCACCTGCCGCTAAAAAAATCAATCAATTATATCAAAAAGTTTTCAACAAACATATGTACATACTCATATATGAATACATACATCATTATATATGTAATTATACCTATATAAACACTTTGTATAATCAGCCTATAATTTTAAATTAAAATACAGGAAAAAAAAATTTTCTTTTTCTCTCTTGTAAAAAAATATTTGAAAAAAAAAAAAAAACAAATGTAAAAGCAAAAACAAAAAAATAAAAGAAAGATAGAAGGAAAAAAAAAAAAAAGAATCAATCATCACAGCTCATTAACAACCACCTAAGGAGCATCTGATTATATTCTTGAAAAGTTTCTAAACCATAAAACTATTTGTCTTTCTCAATTTCCACATTTTCACTTACATGAATTTATCTCTTTGAAAAATTGAAAAAAAAAAAAAAAATAATAATAATAATAATTTAAAAAATTAAAAAAAACTTGTAAAGGTACTTCATATACACAGTTATAATATCTGACTGCATAACGTTAATAATAATAATGTATAATTCATAATATTTCTCGATACTTAACATTTTAATGAAAAAGTAAAAAAAAAATTGTATATGCGGACGTCAGTCAGCATCAATACAAGAATATATCTTTGATGTACATTAAAAGAGAAAAAAAAAAAAAATAGATAAAAATTATATCACAGGTAAAATCATATAATGTGTTAACAATAAGATAAGAATAAATAGTTATACATATATAAAGAAATGAAATTAAATAATGCTTGCATTTAAACATACATCATTTTCATACAAAAATTTTATTTGATTTTGATGGTATATTGTGTGTATGGATGATCCTTTTCAAAAAATAAGAAAAAAAAAATGAAGAACCATTAAAAAAAAAACTATATGTAGAAAAGAAAAAAAATCCATCAAAAAGAATTTTAAATCTTTCAAATAAAAAATTGATTTATGATATTTAAGCGCCTAGAGTTGAGAGATTTGACACCTGGGGTGGTTATTATAGTTATCAATTTCTAAAGGTCGTTGATTATATCTGGAAAGTGCTTTAATATAATATGGTACGCGCTATTTTTTTCTATTTCTTTTTTTTCTACTTTCTATTCAAGAATATCTTTTTTTTTTTAGATGAGTAAATATAATAAATACCAGAGGCGTGATATGTTTAAACTAGCTACCACTAAAAATCCACCCTCATATCAATATACCAACGAATCAAATAATCAAATTTAATATATACCTACCGCTCATACTGTATTGATGAAATTTGATAATTAACCATAAAATCAGTTTACTATACCAGGAATTTATGACAGCTGCTTTTTAAAATATCCTTGCATTCTTCTTCCTTTAAAAATCTCTTTTCTTTTTCCTTTTTTTTTTTAGTATACGATCCTTATATTCAAAATCATTGTAGGATAATTAATATTGCAAAATTAATGATTTTTAATTTTATTAAACTTTCTTTTTCAGGTTTTTTCAAAAGGACTTGCAATGCATTCGTAAATACTAAAAAAAAGGATCCCTTCGGGGGTATTTACTTATTATATCATTAATTTAAACAACTAAAAAAATATTCAAAAAAAAAAATAATAATAATAATAAATGTTTTCAAATGTGCAAAGTGATTAATATTTATCTGGACACGTGTTGTTTATGTTTTATTTTTATGCTTTTTGTCTGTGATAAATAAAAGATTCGTGAAAATTATCCTTAAATAATAAAAATAAAAATTGACAAAATGGCGTCGTTGTATAAGACAAGTGTTTCGTGTTATTAAAAAAAAAATTAAATAAAAAAAACATAAACAAAAAAAAAATAATTAAAATAAAAAAATAAACTATAATTTCAAAACAAAAACTATTCTGTTTTTGCTCAATTTTTCTAATTTTAATTAGGAAAATTTTTGTTTTTTTTTTTCAAATATAAATTTAAATAATAATTAAAAAAAAATGGATATGTCTTCAACAGCGGAGGCAGCACGTAGTTGGTATGAAAGTCCTAGATTAGGAGGTTCTCCTAATAGTGCTGGATTGACTTCAGCCGGACATCAAAGTGTGTCCGGTGGGTCAGCAAGTGCATTAGACGCTAGTGATATGGGAGCATTTTATGCATTAGAAACTACAGGACATCATAGAAGATATTATTCAACTGGATATCATCCATCACATGGTAGGCATTTAACATACTTTTTATTATTATTCTTAAATTCTTGAAAGGATTTGAATTATTACTGTTAAATATTTTTTTTTTAAATGAATATCACAAAAAACAATTTTGAAAATGAGCCAATAAAATTCCCGTTTGTTTTTTCTAATCGATATTTAATGGAAAAAAAAAGGATGTGTAATTTTGTAATTTAAAAAATATATACATATACCTATAAACTTTAATTATCTTCATATATGTATGTATCTGCTATATAAAATTTATTGATATCTGAATTTTTTTTTTACAAGGATATATAAAATCATATGTTGTAATTCACTATATCACCTCCCTGTTTATCGCATTTAATCTAGTTTGTCGGAAGATACATACATACATATATGTACAACGGTATCTATATTCAATATATATACTTATTTATATTGATATTAATGTTATAAAGCACAAATAGATAGATAGAAGGTGTTATTATTTTGCCTTCGAATGGGCAATCGTCGTCATCATCCTGATTCGATTCAAGTCAATTTTCAAACCTAATGCGATTTTAATGGCATTTTGAGGCGCACCTCACACTTTTAACTCAAAACTTGTATGTTTGTTGTATTCTTTTTTTTTTTTTTTAATATCTATTTGTAAGTACATATAGGTACATATATAAATTGCTGCCATATATATAAAAAGAATGTCATTATATCTATCTATATATAATGTATATTTAATTTTAATATATACAGATATTAGAATGTTATACATATGTATATAGGATACATATTAGTGAAGTTATCGTATATACATATAATAAATGGGTCGGCCCCTTTTCTGCTAAAGGGGTTTCAACTATAAATTATTATTAAGATGATGTGAATGTACGTATGTTTGTACAATTTTAGGCTCGATTATAATTTTCTTCAGTTTTTTTTTTTTCTTCCCATATTTTTCCCTATAATTTTTCTTTCTTTTTTTATTTGTTTTCCACTTTGTTTTTTTCGTTTTTCCAAAAAAAAAAAATTCAAAAAATGACAATTAAGTTTGTATGTATAAACGAGACAGGAATTTTTTATATTATTATGCCTTAATGGGGTAATATGTATATAAATATGAATAGAAAACGTAATTTCAGTATATACATATTTGTATAATATTCCTTGATGGCTATTGAAAGATTTATGAGACAGCCTGTCCAAAATATATAACGTGTACTGATGATGCGGAATTCATAAAGAAAAGTGTTGGAATTATATATCCTTATAACAATTAATGGGTAGTCATGACATAATTTTTATATTTTCCTATAATTTTCATTTTAGGTATTTTTTTTTTTCAAATAAGAAATTTTGTATGCCTACACAAATATATGTATGTATGTATGTATGTATATATTTTTTTCATTAGTTTAGATTCGTAATTAATTCATGATAGACACACCTTTTATTTGTTTTGGTTTTACTCTATATTTAATTGCACAAAAACAAAAACACATTAATTGATTTTTGGTAAAATAAATTAATCAAAAAGTTTTTAAGGGTAAAATTGAAAATCAATAAATCCATTTTTTTAAAAAAAAATTATGATCATGTAAATTTTTTATTTAAAGAATTTTATATAAATACATATACAATTGAAATCGATTGTTTAGATTCTCATAGAATTTAAAAATTCTTACTGAATAATTATTGGAATTTTTATTTGTTTGTTTCTTTTTTTGTTGTTGTTGAATTTTTAAAATAAATAATTTCAAAAATTAAACCGATTATTTTATTATCTTTTAATAATAAATTTTTTAAACAATTTTAAACGTCAGATTTCTTAAAGAATTTTGTAAGTTTTTTTTTTTATCAAATTTAAAATTAATTAACATAAAAATACACATTCATTTATTTATATTATTAAATTAAATTACAAGCCCTTTTTCTAGTTCATAAATTCATCTTAGTTATTCAATTTGAATAATTTTTTCAAAATTCGATTAATTAATTAGATTTTTGTATTTTTAACATGTTAATTTTATTTTTAATTTTAAAGTTCAACTATAAATTTCCATCGAAAAACAAAAAATTTTTTGTTTATTTTTTCAACCAAAATTTATTCGTAAAAATTGTCAATCTGCCATTTATAGTGCCCATATACAAATATGTAATAAATAAATTCCCTTGTGAACATATTCATTTTAAAATTCGATTGACAAGTAAAACTAAATCAAAAGAAACAAATGATAACATTCACTTTTATGAATTCAAACAACCAATTAACAGAATAACGATTTTGTTAATTTTATTCCCATATCTTTTTTTTTTTTTCTCAATTTTATATTCAAATTTTTGTGATAACACAAAAAAACAAAAAAAAAATTAATGTTTTAAACTTTTTAGTTTTCTTAACTTTTTGATTATTATTAGGTGAGGTTCATTTTAGAAACAATTTATTATTTTCTAAATATATTTTTAAATATTAAACAATATATTCAAATTGAATAGATATATTCATAATATCTTTGTTTTTTTTTTAGTAATTGATGTTATATATAGTATATTTCCTTAAAATGAATATATGTACATATTTCTTTGTACATAAATTGTATATTAATTACGAAATTTTTTTGTTTTTTGTTTTTGTTTAACAAGATATAAAAATAATTTAGTTTCGCAGTAGCACTATTGGTTATTCGATAATATTATGATGGCAATGATAACATAAAAACATACTTACTAAATATATACGCAAAGATACACATTGAAATATTTATAAAAAAAAAAAAAAAATTAATACACATTTTTTGATGTCCCATAGGTATAAGATATACCTTCTACACTATTAATATATTCATTATCTCATAAATATTCAAAAATAAAAAACAAAAAAAAAAAACAAAAAAACAAAATCACCTTTTTTTATTTAATTTTTAATTTTAATTTTATTTATTTTTTTTTTAGTTAAAAATTTAAAAGAAAAAAAAATGAAAATCATGAAAAATACATAAGCGTTGTATAAAATTGTGCAAAATTTGTGTTTTACAAGTTTTAAATTGACAGGTTTTCAAATGAGATATTTTTATGATTGCCTGTGAATGTGCCGCATGGACATATGTTATATAGTTAAGAATATATTGAATTGCTTATGATGCTGTGGATTTCGAGAAAAAATATATACATATTATGTATGTATGTATGTATATAAGAAAAAAGAATCATGTAGGATTTCGTATAAATGTACATATGTACATATATGTTTTTTATTCTCACGTGAATTTGTTCTTTCTTTGGAAACAAATATGCTCAATTTAATTCTTCAAACTAAAAAAAAACAGTAACTCTATTAATTTATATCGAAATTTCAATCATGAAATGCATTTTTGTATTTAAAAATAACACAAAATTGCATTGCAAATATCTACATTATATTTTTGAATTTATTCAATTCGATTGCAGATTTCATTTCAATCTGATGTCGGTTAGATTATTTTTGTTTAAAGATTTAATCTTGAATTAAAAAATTTTTGAAGAAAACTGTGGTCAGCGTTAGTATTTGGAAAAAAATTTCTATAATTAGAGGTTTTATCGAATCAGATTTTCAAAAACAAGGTTATCATAAGTAACTATAAAAGCATTGACCGAAAATAGTCTCCTGACCATGAATTATCTTCTGTGCTTCTGAATTTAGACAATCTCTCTTCTAAGAGAACTATGAAAATACTTCACAGTTTTTCCCACAAATATCCTGCGATTGTTCATACAAATTCTGCAAACATGTGCCTTCCTTTTAAAAGGAATTTGTTGTCGAATTTGCCACAGAAAACGTAATATGTTCGGCGAATTGATTAATCATATAGATAGAGTAAAATTCCATAACCTTTTATTTGTTTGCCGTAAAATTGGTTGTTAGGGTTTAAAGCTTTCTTCAATTTTTAAAAATCCTGTTTTTTATAAACGAAAGATGGCGAACCTTATAACGAATTCGCTATAAAACTTCTGTATTTTCCAAATTAGAAAAAAAAAACACCTTTTGAATTTAAGGATATGACCGACTAAATTGTGAAGGACTCTTCTGTAACTGTAACTAACCTCAATTAAATTTTTCTCTCCATAATTTAGCTTAAAATTAGAACTTTAATTTTTTACATATACCTACAAACATATTTAAAAAATACAGAACTAAAAAATCAAGATAACAAAAATTTATTCTGATAGTCAATTTATTGCTCATTTGACCGGAATTTAAATTTTCTCTCATAAAACTAACAGTCATTTTGGTCATTAAAAAAATAATACCTACTTATTTTTTTATTGTGCATTTTATACAAACATACATATAATGATAATTGTTTGCATTGTTGAATACATATATTCATTTAAAACCATGTAATTTTTAATAATTACCAGAATTTTATAATTTAGACCATTTTTGTGTTTAAAATGTTTTTGTACAAATTACAAGTTTTTTTTCGGATGTTTTATTTATTTGTTTTTTTATTTTTTTTTTTTTGATACTATTAAGCCATTTTCCGGATAATAAATTTTCATCTCATGATACATTAAAATCATAACTAAATTATAACACACAAAATATAACGTTCTTTTTTTTTCAAGTTTATGTTATGAACAAATTTTATAAAAAAAAACAAAAAAGGTTTAACAAAAATTCAAAGTGACAAATTAAAAACATTTTGTCATGAACTTTGATTTTTCGAAATGAAAACAAATTTTAAAGTACCCAAAAAAATTATTTTTTTGAATCTTTTAATGTAATTTGTTTTCTTATGTAAATAAAAGGAAAAAAAAAAATGAATTCTTTTCATTTAAATAAAATATTCATATACTCGTATAAACTTCCCATCTAAATATGAAAAAAATAAAAAATAAAAAAAAATGAAAGAAAACATCTTCAATAGATAATAATAATGATAAAATTGAATTGAATTGAAAAAAAAATTTAAATGCAATCCAATCATCCTCTAATTATGTTCATTCCCACAATAGTCGTCAAAACATATGTCAAGAAATTTTAAAAATTGGAACCTCACAACGTTTCTACAAATGTCAACTTTATTTTTCATTGTTTCTTCTTCTTTCTATTTTTATCCTTCGTCACATTCAATATTATTTTTATTTTTTATTTTTTTTTTTTCATATTTTATATATTGAATGAATTTCAAAACAATTACCCTTTACCACATGGATTATACATTATTTTATTTTTGTTTTTGTTTTTTTTTTTTTTATTATTATGAAAATCAATGAAGAAAAAAATGAAAAATAAAGGAGTTGAATGCGTTGTCCTGTTGTTATGTTACTCTTGTGATTCTTGAGATTTACCATTGTATTAACCATAACTAAATAAGTATCGTAACGCCTTTTCTTATATCTACAACAACATTTAATAATTCTTTTTTTTTTATTCTTCCTGTTATTGCTCTCGTATTTCTTTATTTGAAACCTACTACTGTTTGAAAATTTTACAAAACCTTTTTTTCACATATGTATACGTGTATTGGAACTTAAAGTACCCACTTTTATATAAATTTATTTAAAATATAGAAAAAAAAAAGAAACGAGAAAAAAAAAATAATGTTCGTCAATCTTTGAAATTATATTATTGCTGTTGTTATACTGAACTGATGCCGAAGATGTTTACTGGTACTTTAGTTATTATATATGCTTCTTCTATACAAGAACTAAAGTTTCACTGTTATTTTATACTTTTATACTCCTGCTTAATATAAAATACATTAATTCTCTTCTTCCAAAACTGGGCTCCATTGTCGCATTGTGTACGTCATTTGACGGGCAGGTTGCCATTATTCAAATTTAATTCGACACTCAACCGAAAATGAGCAATGGAAATGGAAATGAATTTTTCTTTATTTTATATTATGTATGAATAAAATCTACAAAAAGGGTATATTTTATTCGCCTACTATATACATAGATATATGTATGTATGCATTATGTAGATATTGGTATACCCTTTAAGAGTTGGACGATACTTGCACATTTAAATTGATTTTTGTTTTCATCCTTTTTTTTTTTACTTGATTTTCAAATGAATTCTTTCTTTTTATATTTATTATTGTATACATTATAAGTTCTTTGCATCATCAGTGATCAATCAGAAATTTTTCAATTCAAATTATGTGTGGTATAACACACAGAATATCAAACTAAAACAACAATAAGAACATTGATATATATGTATGTAGGTATATGTACATATTAACATTAAGATACAATTTTTTTTTTTTTTTTTTTTTTGTTGAATATATTTTAACCATTCAATTGAGAATGATATAGAGTAAAAATTATGTCCAACATATTTCTTAAGAATAAAAAGAATATTATAAAGAATTTTTAAAAAAGAAAATCATCAAACAAAAAAAATCATAAGAACAAAAAAAAAAAGAAGTGTTTTTAATGGATTACTTCCTATTAGTTCAGTGGCTGTTTACTGAATGTATTTAAATTGAATTCATATTTTTTTTTTTTTAAATAAAATATAAAAAATCAATTATCTGTCAACTTATGATGTTAAGATTGAAATGATATACACAAATAAATTTTTTTTAAAAAAAATATTGTATCATCATCATCATGGTATGTACTGCTTGTATCTTTTTGTTTAACTTGAAAGATAACAAAAAAAAAACAAACTTTTTTTGAAGTTTTTTAAACCCCACTATTTCCTGAATAAGATTTTTTTATTATTTTCTTTTAACCAAAATCTAACATTCTAAGAAAATTGAACTAAATTTAAAAAAAGGATTCCAATATCCAAAGTATCCTTATAAGGTTCGCAATTTTTGTTTTTTTTTTTCAACTGTTCCAATTTTTTACCACTTAATTATCTATATACTTTTTTATTTGAAAAAAAAAAAAAAAATGTGTGAAACTTTAATTTAACAAACAAAAAAAAAAAAAACTTTTTTGACATGAGCTTAAATCACATTTTCGAAGGATATCACCAAATTAAAATATAAATTTAAAAAATGTTAATCTTTTACTGTTATCACAGATTAATATCTTATACAAACTTCGACATTTTATTTAGAAAATATACTTTTTTTTTTTTTAATTTATCATTGGGAGTATCTATAAATTGATTTGATACTACATTTCAAAAAAAAAAAGATACAACTTATATATTATATGTGCGTATGTATTCTGAAATCCTATAAATAAAATAGCTTATCATTTTTAAATCAAAAAAAAAAAAAAAAAAGATTTTATTTTTATTTTGAAATATACAAAGTTATCGTACATATAAACTTTTATGGTATATAACTATGCTATAACAAATTTCAGTTAAATTTCAAATTATAATGTCCATTTAAAAAGTCATCATTACAAATTTCACTAATAGTTAATAGCCAGAGTGTTATTTAATGACAATTACTAGATTTAATGATCTGCAACAAGTTTCTGAAGATACATATAGGCATATATATGTACACGTATAGTACATACATATTAAATATAATATACATTATATGAATGTTTATTTTAATATTTTATACATAACCTGGCACACTATTCAATTATGTATATGTATATATGTATGTATGTTGATGTTGTATTCAATTAATGACAAAAATTTCAAACATTCACTTTACATCAAAACAAATTTTTTATTTATTTTTATTTTTATTTTTTTATGAAGAAAATTATTTAAAGATTAACAAAAAAAAAATAAAAATAGAAATCTTGTATTTAATTAGAAAAATAAAAATTAATATATCTACAAAGTATGTAAGTAGATACTTTTATAAATATGTAGATCGTATGTAAAAAATACCTATGTACATATATACATTACTTTTTGATACATAATATATGCAACATGTATTGTAGATAATAAGTAGTTTAAGCTTAAATTCAAAATTAGAAAATAAATTTAAGATTATTTAACAAACAAAACTTTCAATGTTTCAAGGAAAACAAAAAAAAAACAAATTTTTTTAATGAAAAAAAAAAAAAAAATACGTTAAGATTTAGTCGTTAAAAAAATATATAGTATCTTTTTTTTTTTTTTTTTTTTTTGATTTTTCTTAAAAAAATTTCATGGAATTGGCGTTGCTGTTATCTGTTGTTCTTGTTATGTTGTTACTGTTGTTTCTGTTGCTGTGTATTTTCTGTTTTATATGTAGTTGTTGTGATCTTAAACAGCGTGCACGTTTTATTGAGATATTTCCAAGAAATAAGGAGTTACCTCTTTTACCTTAATTCATTTTTTTTATATATAGATATGTATAGATATATGTAGTTATATATGTATATTTTTCACATGTTCGTTAGGGTAATTAATGAGATCTGTTTGAGACATCAGATTCTTTTATTTTTTTTTTATTTATGTATTTTTTTTTTTGTTTTGTTCGTATCAAAGAAACATTACATTTCATATATGTATGTGTGTGTTAAATATAAAATGCACAATCATACATCTATTTTATAATATCGAACTATCACACACATGTTATAAACTACTCTGTTCTTTCATATATATTTTTTTTATCATTTTGCCACTAAAATGTGACTGAAAACAATCAATTTTAATTCTTATAGATACATACATATATCTATGTATCTATATAGGGAAAAAAATACAACTTCTTGGACTGTTCTCTCTTAATGTGCTCTATATCTATCAATAATACTAGGAATATGTTATGTTATAAAAATTTAAAAAAAAAAAAAATTCATTTCTTTCTATTTTATAATGAATTAATGGTCATTCATCAAAATGTAAGCGTTGAGTTGACGATATGCATTAATTACCTGTATGAATATATATTTTGTTTTTTTTTTTCTTCTAATTTTTTTTTTATATTACATTGTAAAATAAACAAAAACAAAAACAAGCCTGTGATTGTGATTTACAGAATTTTAAAATGATTTTTATAGATACATTATATTGCCTATTTAATTTGATTTTATGTATCAGTGGTAATAGATCTTTCTTTTTTCTTTTTTTTTTTTCCTATTAAAATTGCATAATTTGATTTAATTTACTTTGTTGTTGAAACAAAAAAAAAAAAATAACTACAGAATAATTTCGAATGTTTTTATTTATTACACAAATAAAATGTAACTAATAAATGTAAATTAAATTATAAAATAATAAAAATAAATATATACATGTATGTATCTAGATATTTTATTTTTCCTTTATACATGTGTAATAAAATTTTCTTCTTCTATAACTGCTTTTATAATTATAATGGAAAATCAAAGTATGCGAAAAAAGACACCTACAACATCTGTTAGAAAGGCACCTTGCATATTTACAAGAAAATTGATTGGTATGCATTTATTTGATTTTTGTTTTTTTTTTTGTTTGCTTGTTTGTGAAGTTTACGCATTTGATTAAAGTGTGATATAAAGAACGATAATATCTTTGATGCAAGAATGTAAAAATGATCATTTGTACATATGTATGTATGTATGTGTTTGTATATTAAAAAGTATTTAAAAAAAAAACAGAAATTAAGTGAACAGCACTTAAATTTTTATTTGAAAAGAAAAATAAATGAGAAAAAGAAATAATAATAATAATAATAATAGCTATGACGATATAATGATGGTGATGAATAATATTGTAATTGATTATCGCACGTATCATACATATAAAAATGATATGACTCTTGATTATGGGGTACTTTAATTCAATTTTCAAATTGAAAAGTTATAAAAAAAATAAAAAAAAATTAACAATATATTCTCTTTTTAATCGGTATTTTATTATTTAAAAAGATTTTATTAGGATGCGGTATAAATAAATTAATTCAGAAGTTGTTTCATCTTCTTTGACTATTTCAAATATGTATAAAAAATAAAAAAAACAGTAGGTATTTAAAAAAACCAAGTAATTTACTTATTTGAAAATAAAATTTTTTAAAACAGTGTTGAAAAATTATAAATTTTGTAATTATTCAGGTTTAATTAGAAGTTTTTTTAGTTTGTGTTGGTGTACAATTTTTTTTTTTTTTGTTTTTTGTTTATTGAATAGTTAAATTAAATAGGCTTTTTTTATTGATTTTTAAAAGTATCTTTTTTGAAAATTAAGGAAAAATTTTTAGTTTAAAGTAATGAAAAGAGATTTTAATTAGAAAAAAAATTTTTTAAATTTATTTTTATTATTCTTCATAATTTTTTTAATTACTAATTAGAAAACATTCATTTTTAATAGCTTTTTGCTTTAATTGTGTTCGACATCAATTTGAATTTTTTTCACAATTAACAGTTACTGAAATATACAGTAAAAACTATAAACTATAGATATTGTTCAAAAATTTTGAAAAACTATTCAGATATTCAAAGGATGTGCATTAGATACTTTATATGGAAACTCATGATCAAATCTATGATAACTTACATATATATTTTTTTAATAAATGTATATTGACATTTTTCTGATTTTTCCCTCCCACTTTAATTTTTCAGTTGTGTTCAATAAAAAGCTCTAAGTATGTTGAGAGTAATATGTGTATTCGATATTAATGTGTTCAATGTATTTAATTTCTTGAACTACTAGAAATTTTTTAAATTTTAATTCTCGTTTTTTATTAAACAAAAATATTATGCTAACATAATCACAATTTTTTTAATTGAAAAGAAATCTACATTATTGCTACTGTGGGCTAATAAAAATTTTAAAAAAAAAATCAGAAGATTTTCCTATAAAAGCCTATCATGTTGAAACCTCGCTTTTATATATTCTCTTCATCAAATTATCATCAGGAAAATAAAATATAAATAATAGTATCTACTATATTTAAAATAAATTATTTACAATTAAAAAAAAAAAAAATTAAAAATTTTATAAATAATGGTTGGTTCACGTTAATAAAGAAATAAAATTGTTAAAATTATTTAAATGTCTTTATTTTTGCATTTTTAATACTAAAAAAAAATAAAAAATACTATTGCAATACTCACACAAATAATGCATTTTTTTTTATAATAAATTTATTAAATAATTAAATAAAATACAAATAATTATGGATTTGCATGATCAGCATATATATTGTATCTATATTAATTTATATGAATGTATGTATACACAGCAATATATAGCAAGAATACACAATTTGAAATGAATTACCACGAATATTAAATATATACAGCGAAAATATTTTATGCATATTTAAATAATACAACTTGAGTAATAAATTAATCATAAAATCATAATTGAGATCCGCATAATTAAATTGATAATCATAACATAAAATTACTTAATCATGTTCCTATGCAAATTGACTATCGATTTTATATAATAATGTACAGATACATCTATTCATCTGTGGATTAATAATATTCGAGGTCTTACTATATACTCGTATATTGTATATAAATTATAGATATATGTAAGTATGTATACGATACACAATGTTATATTCAAATTCTATAATTTTTTTTTTTTCTGTACACATAACCACCAAGTGAGTGTAGGATTTTTAGTGACCAACAGAGAGATTTTCAAATAATTATACAAAAAAAAAAAAAAATACATATTTATTCATTTGTTTATGTTTTTTATTGAATTGATCGAATTGGTTATAGAATTTCAACGTTTTAATAGTTTAAATTTTGAAATTGGAAAATACTCTTATGAAAATTCTCATCGTATCTACATAGGTACATATATCGTTATTGATATATTGATATTGTTGTTGTTGTCGTCGTCGTCACAATTATTGTCACCAAAGTTATTATTTTCTGTCATCAACATCATCATATACTCTGTCTGCATTTTAGCTTTTATAATAAAAAAAAATATATATTTTCAAATATCAATATAAATAGTTATTTTCTATTTATACACACGGATGTTTGTTTTATTTATGTAGGTACGTAGGAGTTATTGATATCTTCTGTTTTTTTTCACATATACATACTTCTAATAATTGTGTGAACAAAATTTCTCAAATTATATCTATTAGTTATTAAAACTAAAAACTATCTATATATTGTACATATATGAACAAAAAATATACACATTAATATATACGCATAATAATACACAAAAATTTCCATTTTATAAATATCGATATGCATCAATAAAATGTTCTAATGCTAATTTGTATTACAAACGACGATTTGATGCTAATTCAAATGATGATAAGCATCTTTCGAATGGACAGTCATGGCTTCCGTTTTTTTTTTTTCTTCTCTGATATTGTTTAATATTTTTTTTCTATATTATTATTAAAGATTTAAACAAAACGTTTATCAATCTTTTTTTTGTTGTTGTTTTTTTTGTGATATTCTCTCGCGTAATTTGACATCTTTACCTTTAATTCATATTTCACTCAATTTTAATGATATTTTGATACCATATAAGGTAATATTGTGTTTAAACATTAGCCACATTATAGGATTATAGCCACAAAAAATACAGAAAATGAAAAAGAAACATTTTGAAAAAGATCGAAGCTACCTTGTTTAATCAAAAACAAAGATTTAAAAAGATGTTAGTTAAATCAATTTTATACTATGAAAGTAAATATCTTTTGAAAAACAAAAAAAAAAACAAATTCATATAATATCTGATGGTAAAAATGATTAAACTGTGATGAAAAGAAACCCATCAAATGTACATATATACTTTTTTTTTTTTTTTGAATGGACCTCCTAATGATCTCTTCATATATTTTAAATGTTTATAATTTTAGCTTCTGGCATAAAAAGCAATTAGATGAATTTAACTTGTTATTATCACAATTTATAAATCAATTTTCTTTTCGTCATCGTTGATTACTCTATAATATCTCTTTTAAGTTTTTATTTTTGATTTTTTTTCTGTTCAAATTAAATTGAAATTGTATAAACAAAAATACGTAAAATACAAAACATATGGATGATGATCATGATCATGATGATGATGATGATTTGTTGGGCGTGGTTTCTTGTAATCAATTTTAGTCCTTGTATTAATATATTATTTTATATACATTCATATATTTATAAATAAAATGTTTATGATATGACCATCACATATTTTCAATGGTTAACTTTAAAAATAAAAAAAAATAAAAAATCAAATCAAATTTGTATTCTTGGTAGAAAAAACAAAAGTAAAGGAAAAAAAAAAATAAAATGCAGAAGATTCCTTTTTTGCTGTTAAAATTATTGATGATGATAAAGTACTTCATTTCAGTCAAATATAAATAGATAATACATCAAAATAAACACCTATTTATTTATATTTTCTTTTTCTTGTTTGTTTTTTACTTTTTTTTTTTCTTGAAAGACATGAAAAGGTGCATCATTCGCATCACCATCAGGATTACATATACATATTATATGTATGTATATATTTTTAAAAAAATCGCATTTAACAAAATCAAATTAGAATTCACAAAATGTTACTTCTGAAGCTATTAAACTGACACCTCATTCGCTACCATATATATTTCTATCATGTGTCTGATATGTGATAGAGGACGATGGAATTCTTGATTTGTTGTATAGGTACCGGCACCTCTCTTCTTTGAATAGTTTACAGGACAGGTATAAGTGTATCTTATAAAACAGAGCATATTATACACCTAGATATGTAGTAATATTTTATATATATACCTATATGTATACATATATAGTATTTATCGAGAGAGAGAGGATACTAAAAATTCAAGGAACGTTTGCTGTCGTTTCAATGTCGTGCTGACTTGTTAGCATTTACTTTGGTGCATCATGAATCGTTGAAATATTTTTTATTTTTATTTTTTGCATTTACACTATATAAATACTTATATGTACATATATGTACACATATTTACACACATTTATTTTATTTCTATAAAATTTCATTCTAGTATTTTATTGATATTTTTATTTTCACCTTTTTTTATTATTTACAAAAATTACCGCTCCACAATATCATGAAAATTACATGGTTGTTTCTTCAAATCTAAAATGCGTATGAAAATTCATAGAGGATATAAAGTAACATATTCATATATTGATTCCAGTATATTTACTTCATCTCATCATTCGCATGAAACACATCATTGCAAACGAAAGACTTAATTGGGTATCTTACTTACTATGAACAAGTTCGTTTTCTTTTCTTTTCTTTTTTTTTTTCCAGTATGAGATATACTCAAAAACGATCTTTTTTTTTTTAAGTAACTAAAAACTTTGAAGTTTAAATCAACAAAAAAGATACAAAAAGTATTTGATTGCATCAAGACATTGAAAAATGCATCAACATACTACATATACAACATTCAGTCGTTTCATCTTACGAATGTAACAATTAGGTCATTTAATTATAAGTCATTTGTTCGGTAGTTATCATTAAAATGTTTATAACGAAGAATTATATTTTATGTATCAAATTGCAATTTTAAGTTTAAAATTTAAAATATAGAAGAAAAAAATCTCGTAAAAAAACGCACAAATTACCAACGAGGCATAATAAAAGAAATTTGTTGTTTTAATGTCATGTGTGAATATGAGGGTGGTAAATGAAAGAAAAAGGATCATTGTAACATTTGTGAAATGATTTCAATGTGATGATGTTTTAAACAAGAGCGCTTATTTCATATTTGATGAATGTGAAATGTTCGTGTTTTTTTTTTGCAATTACTTGTTTTTTTTTTCTTAGTTTTTTGCAAAGTAAAGATCTCAATGTAGCATCAATTTAAATCTCATAAAATGCGGTGGTCGATTAAGATTGCATACAAACTTTAATTAAAACAACAGATCACCGCATTTTTTGTATATACATATGTACATGTATGTATAATAAATATTTCGTGATATATGGTTAAAATTGATTCAATTCATTTTCTTCTAAATTTTTAAATGTTGAAGCTATAATGGTTTGCAACTATGCAATTATAAAAAGTCACGCGTTCTTTCATAAATTGACCACCAGACA
Organism: Bombylius discolor; assembly: GCA_939192795.1. Classification (NCBI taxonomy): domain Eukaryota; kingdom Metazoa; phylum Arthropoda; class Insecta; order Diptera; family Bombyliidae; genus Bombylius; species Bombylius discolor. Next base: position 9,480,205 of record OW584241.1, on the reverse strand, counting down.
TTAAATACACAATGTAAAAAAAAAATCTTGTTAGTGTTTTATGCTATGTGTAAAATATAAAACAAAAAAAGAAGAAAAAAAGAAAGAAAAAAACAAAAATCATAATTGAAATTATATTCTGTGTGTCGGTTTCATTTACTTATCAACATCATTCATTTATCCATCATTATCATTATATCAACATCATCATATGGTGGCGCTTCTTCATTTATCTTAAAATTCCAAGAATTTGGGTTACTATGCATTGTGTATAGAAAATATAGAGAGTATAGATACATTATAAATGCGGCCAATGAATTTAATAAACGCGTGATATAAAATGTAAAGTGCAAACATTGTTAGTCTAATTAATAATATTCTCGTTTTTCATCTTTTCTTTATTTTAGTAAATTTAAAACATATCTTGTAAGTAAAATAAAAATAAAAAAAAAATGAACCAATAATTTTTATGAAAGGTCAATTTCACCTGTCTGTATTTCCAAAAATTTGACATTAAATGATCACATAGCGTGATCAGTAAAGCGCATTCAAATTAACTTTGACAATTAGAATCCAAATCTTGTCATGAATGTCATTTCTTTTGTACATAAATTAAATCTGAAGGTATAGTTACATATGTATGTATATATAAAAGAATTTTATTTAAATTGAATTGAAATCTGGGAAATCAGATATTATTTACGCCCAGTATCATTTTGAAAAAAAAAAAAAGCATCAAATATACATTTTTTTGTTGTTGTTGAAAAGTTTACCACGCAAGTAAAATTATAACCTAGCTACTCTACACTACCATCAGATAGATACCAATATAATTCAGAAGGAGGTCTACAACAACTTACAACAAACAACATTTTACAAGAATACAAGTATCTGCGATCATTTATCGGATAATTTTCTACTATTTGACTAAAAAACTAGAGTTTTTAATGATTTTTATCCTTTCTTTTTAAAATTTTTTTTTCTCTGGTAAATTTAATGTGTTAACAGTTTCTAAAAAGTAAGAATAAGATTTTCAATAATCTGTAAAGGCCATGGAATACCCGGTAGAAGCCTTCTTTAACGAAAAAAAAAAATTTTTTTTTTTTAAGAAAAGCTACATAAAACAGTCATCGAACATTAATAAAAAATTTTTTATATTTTGTTTTATAAAAAAAAAGAAAGAAAAAAAAAAATGAAAAATTCAAACTGCATCTATATGTAATACTCGTTTAGAGGAAAGTATACAGGCATCATCATCATCATCATCATGTATTTAAACAACGAGTCACACATGTAATAAATTTACATCATCATGAGGTTTAATACTGAGTTCTATGGAAAACTTAGAGGAATAAGATGATTTTATTATGAAAAATAGTTGAAAAACATGAAAAGGTGTACATTTTATATACTTAGATTTAACATTGAGGTATGTAAGAAATGTGTGTAGTATGTTTTGTCTTTTTTTAGTTTTTTCATAGTACGCAGAAAAGAATTGTATTGAAAATGTGGTGGTCGTATAAAGAAAAAATGATGAAAAATCTATAAATATTATTCAATCGTTACTCAGTATGTGGTCAATTTTATTACTTCATGGATGATGATGAGCTGAACAGTTTATATACCAACAACAGAACAATTTTGTAACAAAAAAAAAAAAAGAAGTAACTATACGTAAATTGAGAGAAAAAAAAAGAGAAATATATTCAAGTTTAAATATGAAATTATTTTATAAAGAAAGGATATAGATAGAATTTTAGGCGCTACATATGATGTAGGTGCATTTTATAAAATGCTGATGGTGGTAAAAAAAAAAAAAGAAAAGAAAAACAAATAAGCAAAAATCATATGAAAAAGAATAGCACCTGGCCAATTTTTCAACATATGTATATGATTCTTTTGCTATATCATATATATGTTAATATCTACATACATAAATAACGATTAAATGTTTTATAAGTAAATCTATACTACATATCGCATTTGAATATAAAACTAAAATAAAAGATCTGATGTTTTAAAAAGAAATATTATGTATGGGTATGTGGATATCTTGAAGTTTAAGAAGAGACATGTCTGTCATTGGAAAAATTGTGTATTTATGATAAATGCAATTTAACTTATTTTTTCAGATTATTATAAGAAGAATTCTAAGAAAAAATCTATTTTATATTCTAGAATAAATGTTGTGTACATATATGCTTTTGAATAAAATATCATAAGGAAGAAAAATAATACAAAATACAATGAGAAAAATATATTATTTTTCATATGAATTTCAAGTGAACTATGTACGAGTATACAAAGTGATTTGAATTTCATTTTTTTTTTTTTTGAAATTGTATGCAAAGAAAATCCACAAGTGCAAGCTACTTATTGGTGATTAATGATCAAGAATATGATATGACCATTTGATCTCTTTGAAAAGGAATTTTATTATTTTTTTTTTCTATATAAACTGTTGAAGGTTTGATTTATGAAAAGATTTAACCTAAGTTAACTTTTCATTTTTTGGAAATGATTAGTTTTGAATTCTAGCTTTTTAAGATCAAGGTAAAAAGGAAAAAAAAAAAGGCAAATTAATTTGTTATTTTACCGTTTTTCTGAAATGTTGACCTTTTTTTGAAATTCGTATTTATTTTTTTTTCTTTTTTTTTTTTTCATAAAGTTCCGTTAACAAATCTAATTGAACATATAAAATGCTTACACAGATAAAAACACGGAAATATTATATATTTTCATTATCTCATCTATTATAAATTCTTGTCATCTATTTGAACAACTAATAAAAATTCTTGAATGAATTTTTTCTATAACTAATAAAGTACAACACTTATGTGTAAAACAACGTTATAAATTTAAAAAAAAAAAAAAGTTAGAAAAAGGAAAAGAAAAAAACGAAAAAAAAAAAATTACAAACAATTTACATATATGCATAAATAATTAAAACTTTACCATATTACATGTTCATATATAAAATTCCAATCTGAATTCCAAAATAGCATCATACTTTTAATTACGTCAATAATATAGTATGTACTATATAATATTTAAGTTATAGTTATAATCGTAGAAAAACCTCACCTTCACCTCCACTCAAATAGAAAAAAAAAAAAAACAAACTAACAATTAGAACAAGAGAAAAAAAAAAAAAGTTACATGTTTTTATTATAACTGACCTCAAGTATTCGTGATGATAATGTACTTATACTCTCGAATATTATTATTATAATAAAAGAGGTGAGGTAATATCTACAACATGTTATAAATAATATGTACATGAATATATATTATTTGCAAATATATACATATGCATAATATATGCGAGTTTATCGTAAGTTTGTTTGTTTTAATTATCACTTATCAGATCTTCATCATCCCCTTAATATTTTTAATCCGCGACCTGAACTAAAACAAACTTATACTACTTACTTACATATATACAATTTTATTCTTTATTTTTTTATTTTTTTATAAATTCTGTACATATTTGACGATCTATATTATATAAAAGTAAATTGTGTACATATTTAGCGCTTATAAATATTATAGACGCGACAACAAAATTTTACTTTAATAAAAGTAAAATGTTAATATCGCGTTCATTGTACGCTACTTGCTTACAAAAGATTGCATAATCTGATAGCATTCTTTGTTTTCTAGGGTATATTATATTGTATTTAGTAGAAAGATAGTTTTTTTTTTTTTTTTTTTTTTTTTTGTAATATATGTATGTTTACATATGATTATCATATATGTAAGTATGTATGAAATTCATATTTATAGTATTTATAGCGAAAAAAGACTATATAATCGTAAGTGTCGACAACTTATTAAATAATTTTCATATAACAACTTTTCAATGTAAGTCGTCTCTTTTTTCTTTTTTCATTTTCTTTTATTATGGTACAACTTTGTTTTTTTTTTTTTTTTAAACTCCATCGCACCATCATCTTCATCTTCACTATTTATTCATTTTATTTATTTTTTTTTTTTCATTATTATTTAAACATAAAAAAAAATGCAATAGTTTTTAGACACGCCAGCAATGAAATGAAAGTGAAAACTATTTTTTTTTATTCCAAATGAAAATATGTATAACATCTTCTTTATATCGGAATTTCGCTTTCTTATAATTATTCAAAAAAAAAAAAAAAAAAAAAAAAAAAAAAAACTTAACATATTTGCAATTACATGTACTTACTGATGTCATACATGCATACTGGAAAATCATGAAAATATGAAAAATAATTTATAACTTTGTGCTCCTTTTTTTTTCACAGTGTGATTTTACATTAAAAATACGCTTGCAACCCTTTTCAAGTTAGTATAGAAGACAATTGTTTTTACTATATTTTCTGTTCATTGTGAATAAACACAATCCTAAAAATGCAACAGAAGAAAATTTCCTTGTCGTATAGTGTCGTTCGTATCCTTGACGTATCACAACGTGGTATTAGCTTTATTATTTTTTTTTTTTAAATTGTTTCCAACAAATATTCGAATGAGTTGAAAAATTTTTGTAGAAGGATTAAAGTAGGATATAGAGTATTTAAATATGTTAGACTCATATATGAACAATTACCTTATTTAATACTGGAATTACTAAAATATTAAACTCAATAAAACGTAAATATTTTGTGCAATAATTTGAATATCATTTCTTTAACACAGTACAGTAGATACATTTCTTATAAGATATTTTATACATGTATTAACATTTGCGTGGAAACAATTACAAAAACCGTATATGTATATGTACTATGACTTTTTATTGAATCTCGCAGAGCAATTGGAGCGTTTAGAAGGCATTTACTCATACCATGCAAAATATGCAAATTTTTTATATAATATGAAAAGTGAAAAGAGTTAAAAATGTTATGTTAAATTCGATGACCATAATAACAGATATAAGATCAACTGAATAAAATTTTTATATATACATGTGTATATAAATGTATATAAGTATATTTATAGGTTTACTATTTTGTAGAGATGCAATATATACAATTACAATGAATAAATATTACAACATTTATTTCGACCCATTTTATATTCATGAGTATTCAATGATATTTGGCTAAACCGTGAAATAACTAAGTGTCTGACAAATGTCAATTTTAAAAATAAGTCAAAGTTAAATCTTCACACAAAAGACAGAAGTCAGTCATCATCAGAATCAAAGGATAGTCAATCAGTACGACATGTGTCCATTTTTATTCTTTCATTACCTGGATCTTTAAATCGTTCACATATCATTGAGATCAAAGCTCATATACATAAATTAGATACAAGATACAATATAAACAATATATTTATACATATATAGTTTAATACCTTATGTACGTTACTTATACATGATATTCAATTTTAGTTCAATGAGTATAGCTTAAAAATTACGGTAATATTATTATGGGTCCGGCCTTCTGCTACATTACATTTTTTGTATGCATAAAAAAATTTTTTTTTTTCTTTTGCAGAATTCTATTAAGTACAAGTACTTATTACAATCACAGTGCCATTTTGTTAGTTACAACAAAAATAATGTAAAACGATGTATGATGGAATTAAATGAAAATAAAATATATTTAAAAAAATAAATATAAAAATAATAAAAAAAGAATGCATTTATGTATGTAAAAAAAAAACCGGAAACCTAACGATTGTAATGCTTGCTTGCTTTGTGACCGTAACATAACCGCAATAACAACAATTATTTACTTTTTAATACAAAACATTTATACTAAACTTTTGCATTTTTACTTGAAATTCGCCATTTTATTATGCTGAACATACTTACAATAAGTAACAACAACAACAACAATAATAATAATAATAATTCTTCCATAGTTTGTTTAGTATTTTTTTTTATTTTTTGTACTTTTTTATCTTGCTTAAACATTTTATTCTATGTGAAAATAATGTAAAATTCACAGATTAAACAAATACTTTTATACGTCCTGTATATGCAATGTACTATGCAACGACCGTTGAACGCATATATGTATGTACTATGCCTTATATATCACTCTTCCTGTCCTTTATAACTCTTTTGTTTCTCCTTTGATAGATAACTCTGTTATATTTGATTTTCTTTTTTCATTGTACACATATTTTTTTTTATTTTTTTTTTTTAAACATTTTATATTATTCCTGCTTCTCATTCTTTTCAAGTTTTCTCAAGAATATTTTAAAACTGACACTATAACTTTACATAGAAATTTTTTAATTAATTAAAAGAATGGAGAAAATTAATTAACCTAGATTTTTATTTTTTTTTTTTTTTTGTTGAAATGAGTTTTTTTTATGCATTCGTCCTTTAACGAACTTTGACGAAGAATTTGTGGTATATGTGTGGACTGTGATATCAATTTTATACACATAGTAGAAAAAAATGATTGAAAAAGAAAGAAATATCTTTGATTTTTTACGTAAAACATAAATCACATTCAATACTGAATATCAAAAGAATGCAATCCAGTAATTTTTTATCTCAAATCCCAAAAAAATTAATTATTTCTTTTTTTCAAATAACGCTGTCGTCATGTTAAAAAAAACAACAAAAAAGCACCTACTTCATGAATTTTTTCTCAACCTTTTATTTTTTTATTTGAAAAAAAAAAAAAAAATGAAAATCGCATAAAAACTCTTCCGCACACCAAAAATTGTAAATACACAAGAAAAAAAAAATTAAAAAAGAAATTTCACGTACATCATTGTATTTAATTTTATCCCATCAAAAAGTGATAATGACAGATTGATTAGCATTATTTTGTTGTTTTTTTTTTTTTCTTTGTAAATTTTATAGCAACTTAAATAGTTTAACAACATATTGACTCAAAGGTGAGATTTGATATTCAATCATATTGTGTGCACTTTTTTGTTGTTGTTATAAATTTTTCAATATGTACAAGTATATATAAATTTTCATACATGATAAACATGATTCTTAACTGATATCAACTTGTATAATTGTATGTATTACTTACATTTTAACTTATTCAACAAACTTAACATTGTCTTTTATATTATTATTATTACTTATATACTTAACTTCTTCTTTACCACTCATCATCATCATCGTCATCATCATGATATTGATTCATATCAGTAGATACGATATAACTTTAAAGATCGTGATCATATTTCAAAAACTTAATCGATCGTCGCGATCATAATTTTTCATGGCGTTAAATATTGCGCGTCACAGCTTGTTAACTCATCATACTGCACACGGACATTACAACATAACACACGTTTTAAGTAAAGTAATATTAATATTATATACCTATAATAGTATCTATATATATTATCTATAAAAGAAAAAAATGATATTGTACAGGTATTTAACATCATCAGATAGGACACCATGGATGAACAGTGAAACAATAATATAACAATTCAACATAACATTACCGGCATACATAAAATGTACGAAAAATCGTTTTTTAACGCGTTCAAATTTAGTAAAATCACTGATAATTCCTACTAAGAAAAAAAAACTACATGACAAAGAAATAAAAGAATAACCGAAAAATGTATACAACAAAAACAAAAAAAAAAACATTTTTAGTAATTCAACACAGAATATTTTAGAATCAGAAGTTAAAGTTCTAAAAAGGAATCCTTTTGTAAGAAAAAAGTAATAAAAAATAAATTTTATTCGTATGTAAGTAGAAATATGTGTACAAAAATACAATTTCTCATTGTTTTAATATGGTATGAAGGACGCCAAAATACTTTCTAAATTTAACGCGACCGCACCAAACGAAGAACCCTTTGCGATCGATTGAAACTGAACTGATGATGATAATGATGATGATGATCATGATCATGATTGTATTAAATTTTTAAAAATAAGATTAAGCAGTACAACATAAGACAAAAACAAAATTATATATATAAAACAGTTTTTTTGTTGTTTTGTTTGCCTTTTCCAAATATCAACGTAATAAAAGATATTTTAATGTAGCGCCCTTTTAAAATTATTCCACATAACACGGACGCCACAGGAAAAAAAGGGTTTAAAATATCAAATCAAAATTCATTCGATATAACGATAAAAATAATGAAAAGAAGAAATATAATCAAATGAAAATAAGAAATAATAGAAATGCAAAAAAATAAAAATGATGATCAAAAATTGATACACAAAATATATCTATACATTGTATAGATACTTTTTTTTTTTCTTACTAAAATAGCATAGATAAAAGGGTCTTGAATAATATGTATGTACATATCTTTCTTACCTGTTGCATGATGATGATGATGGGCACAAACATGATGTATGTCTTTTTGTACACATTTTTAGCATCATCATGATCTCTTATGGACCACCGAAAGATATACTTGACGTTTATAGGGTCCGTTACAATAAAGAATTCTCGCATCTATCTGTTTGAAACATGAATAATTCCATAAATACATGAGTTTATATAATATCAAAGACGATGATCTGTAAAGGAATGATGATGATAATGATGATGATGACGATGATCACCCAAAAGGAGTTAAATCGATGAATTAAATGCAAAAGTTATACGCATTTTATTATTATTGTATTGTTGTATGTAATTTTGTTATTCCTAAAAGTATGTGTGATTTGAAATAAAAAAAAAACAAAATAAAATTTAAAAAAAACAAGAAATTTGAAAATATTTTATTTTATCGGCTTTCGCAAGAAGTAAACAACTCATATAAAGCAAAACAATAATAATAATCTGCCAAATTCCAGGAGGTCCTGAAAAATTTCCATCTGCGATTTTAGGCGGCTTTTGCGACACTATGACATATTATAATGCATTCAATGTATTTTATTATCATAACGAACGAGGCTCATTCTTTTTTCATCGATCTCATATATAATATATTTTACGTATGAACATACATATATGTATGTATGTGTGCATATACTCGCATATATAAAAATAATATATTGATATTATTGTTTTTTGTCATCATATTCACAAATCAAAAGACAATCGAAAAACATGAATTTTTATGATGCCTAGTACGAAGATCTACTTGTTGTATCTTTTGTAGATGATGAGGATCATGATGGACCCCAATGTTCAGATAGTAGTTCATGAAACAAATTAACAAAAAAAAAAAAAAGGTAAAAAAGGAAAAATGAATAACTGCTGAATGATTGCTGTAGAATGGACATATGATCGCACAAGAAATTTTTAAAATTATATTCGTAAATCGCGACATTATTATAACGATCAAGATTTTTTGGATGCAATAACACAAGAACAGGATAATATAATTCAAAGAAATATTATAAGAAAAAATATCATCGATTGGGGGAAGCTGTATATATTCACGAAAAATACACAATATTTTATAATTTTTCTTCTTTTTTTTTTTGTGTTTGTTTGTTTTTTTGATTGCTCAACATATTCTTTCACGGGATATATTACTTATAATTCGATAGTATCTAAAGTTAATTTATCATCGCCATCACAATATACATGAGTTTTGATAAATATTATATAGGGCACAAAAATGCACATCATCCACAATATGTTATATGTACATACATACATATTATAAAGTAGATATGAGTGAAAGGGATACATTTTGGTCAACACATCATATTGCAGGTTTTTTTTTTTTGTTGTTTTAATAAATAAAATTCAAAAAAGGATTCATGATTTGTTGGAGGTCTTTTCTTTTGTATGTACGTAAAGTTATAACATTCGCACATATATTTTCTCATGATGACGATGATGATTTAGCTATATGTCGCATTTAACGACCAATGTTTCACATAACATTCCCATTCTATTACAAACAACAGACAATAATAATTTATATACGAAATGAATGAATTGAAAGGTAGGAAAAAAAAAATAAATAAATAAAATAAAAAAGCTGTCGCAGTAACATGTCGTATTTGAATTTATAATGAGATCGGTGACGAATTATTGATGCGTCAATGTTATGTAGGGGATAAAACAACAAATAAACTATATATAAGAAGTTCTGCAATTCAATGCAACAGAAAAATATGAATATACCTGTGTATCTTTTTTTTTATAGAAGGTGTACTAACTATCTTTCATAATAATATATGAATTTCGATTTTCTCGACAAACAAACAAAAAAAATTCCTTTTTAATAAATTTTATTTTTACACATCAATGTCATGATAGACAGTTAGCAAAATGTTGTTTTACAGTGCAAAAATTTCACATGTTCTCAAAAAAAAAAAAAAATTTTTTTTTTTATATTTTTTATTGAAAATATTTTTTTTGTATAAATTTACTTTTAATTTGTTTTTGAAAATGAAATAACAAAATAAAAATATTGAAACTAATTAATAAATTAATTAAGCTTTTGGAATTGATATATATGTTAACACATCCAAGAAGTGTATGTACTCATTAAAAAAAAAAAATTACAAAAAAAAAAAAAAATCGTGCAGTTTTCGTAAAAAATAAAACTACAAAATTGATATATGTATGTATGTATGTAAATATCAAAAATTATCAATGTAAATGTCAATTACTTGAATTAATTAAAAAGTTAATTCTTTTTCTGTAATAATACAAATGTTCATTAATTGTATAAAACAGTACCTACTACTCGTTTTTATCCTGAAAACTGGTTTTCTACAATAGAAACACTCATCAGTTTAGTACATTTCGCATTAAAAAAAAAAATATATATAAGTCCACATACTCAAAAAATTTGATAACTCTTATCACCTGCCTTCATCAAAATTTTCATTATTTTTTCTCTTTTTTTATTTATTTCATCTTCTTCTTTTTTTTTATTTTAAAAAGAACTACACCAAGTACTTAATATCTAGCCATTACATTTTGATCCTTAATGTTGTATATGCAATTAAATTCCAATCGAAAAAACAAAAAATTAAACAGAAGAAACAGAGAATAAAAATAATAAAAGGATAAAAAAAAATAAAAGATACACCTTGAAGCAATCAATCATAATAAATACGTGCAGTAGATTATATTTCTTTTCTCGGGGTATTTTTTTTTTTTGTCTTCCTTTTTTTAGCTTATTAGCAAAAGTTATATAAGTTATTATAATAGAAGGAATATATCAATACAAAAACAATATCGTTATTCCTTCGCGATTATTATATGTGATGTATAAAATTTAAGATGATAATTTCTTTCTTATATATATTATGTAGGATATAAGTTTTTAGTTTATAATATACTTGTATTTTCACCTGCTCCTTATACGATCATTGAAAGGAACGTGTCCGCGACGTTACAACGTTCACTTTACGTTTTGTTTTCATTCATATACACTTAATTTTTTAATCTTTATAGACTTGTGTTCCTTAATAATATGCATTTTGCACCTGCTTGTATGTAATAGAGGGTTCCTTTTTATTTCTCATCATCTATATCACGGATAAAAAAAAAAACAAAAAACAAAATACAAAGCGACATTATAAAATTCACATTTATACTGTAAAATATAACGTTTATAATATATTTAACAAAAAGAACGTCAAGCAATTATTAATTAAGTCAGCTTAACAAACGGACCAAAACAAATTTTTGACCTTTTTCATTTTCTGTATTTTTCTTTTTTAATTTGACATGAATATAAAAAAAAAAATATGAAATTTGCATATTCAGGAAAGGGAAAAATATAATCCTAATTATTTTGAAAATAAAAGAAAAATAATCATTTTTGTTTTCCTTTTCTTTTTTTTTTTTAAATTCACTTTTATTTGAAAAATACTTTGTATGAAATATTCTTCTCAAAATAACCTCATATTATGTAGTTCGTAAATAATGTTGATAACTTATTTAAAAAAGGATTTTATCCTGAATTTAAAATATCTAAAAAATTTTGACTTATACTTTCACTGGCTGTGTGAAATAAAGTTCATTTTTTTTTATTAATTAAATGATGCAATATTGTGTGCTATAGGACCTATAGGACGTTCCTAATATTCCAATAATCCTGTTTCATAACACTGTTAAGGTACATATGTCCGCACCCAGAATTTATTTGAATCAAAATAAAAATCTTATCATATTGTTACTCACTTTTTTTTTTTTCTGACTTACGAGTAGTGTCGTACTGATTGAGTGTATTCAGTTCACAACTGAACACTAATTTCAAGCATGCAAACTGATAACAGAAAAATAAATAAATTTCATTTTATTGCAAAGCCTTTATTAATTCCTTTTTTTCTTCGTTATATGTATTTATGTAATTTATTATGTATGTAAAAGAAAAATTTTAATTTTTCTCCAGAGTTTGATAAAAATACAAAAGACTAGTGCGTGCAATAAATTTATAAAATATATAAACTACATTTTTTTTTTTTTTTTTTTGTTATTCTTGTTCCTTATACAATTTATTATTTCGTTGCTAAAATATATTTATTGTAGAAGGAGTGTTATATATATATGTCATTGTATTTTTCTTGATTAAAAAACTACATCTTTATACATATATGAAATTTTTTTCTTCATTGTTGAAAGTTTATCTTCTTTCATGCATTCATTACTAAAACGGTAATTAAGATAAGAAAAATGAAATAGATAATAAACATGTATAAAATAATAATAACACATATACATACATACAAAATTATGCGATATAATAAATATTAAACGCACATATTATTATTTTTTTTTTTTTGTATTTTTGTTCTTTTATTTAGGGAAATGGATATTTATTCTTTATTTTCTTTTCTTGTTCTTGTTTTTGTATATTCATTTAAATTGATATATAGAATTATTTTTATTATAATGAAAATTCTCTTCCTTTACCATATCATATCAATTTTTCACTTTTATTTAATTTAATTTATCTTAAATTTAAAAATTGATATTTTTTTTATTTTTATTTTTTTTTAATTTAAAATGGAAAAGCTACCTCATTTAATGGCACCACAGTAGGTAATAATAATATTGGCAAAACAGTATCAAATTTAACAACATCAATAAATTAAATTATGAAAAAATAAATGCAGAACCAAAAAACAAAAAAATAAATAACAAATTTTGTTTTTCTACAAAACATTAAATTAACTAAAAGAAAAAACAAAAAAAAAAAAAACTAACAATAAACGATAGAACGATTCTGTTGTGTATGTCACATAAGTTGCATGTATCGCATAAACGATTACAATAGTATGACAAATCGATGGTAATAATTTCTCTTTTTGTTTTTTTTTGTTTTCTGGTTTTCTCATTTTGATCATCTTTTTCAAGTTATATTCCAAGCTTCTGGTTATCTTTTTATTTTTTGCTTAAGGCAAAATTTTATCTACTCCTTAATTGTAAATGTATCTGGATTCTAAGATGACACATTGAGAAATTCCAAAAAAAAAAAAAAAAAAAAAAAAAAAAAAACTAAAAAAATAAAAATGAAAATAAGAATCTTTTGAAAATGGACAAATTTAGCAAATTATCCACTTAGACATTTAACATTAAATAACACCCAACATTATTTTCAATTTCGAAGAGAAAGAAAAATTCAAATATGTAATTTATATTTTAAATATGAGAGCATATTATGTTGAATTATAACCGTAATTTAAAATTGAGAAATTCTAGAGATTTTGAAGGCTATATTAATTAAAGACATAACGTTTTTAATTTTTTTGGACACTGAAGTTCTTGGAAGTTTAATAAAGGAAGAATGTTGTCTTTGAAGTTTTGAATGACACTAACTTGTTTTTTCTTTTTTTTTTTTTTTTTTGCCAAATGAATTGATACCAATAACATTTAGAATATTCCAAATATTTTCAGTTACAATTTTAATATCAAAACTGTAGTCCGGAAGGACAACAAAAGATTGATTCTTTAAATTGAATCTTCAAATTTAATTCCTATTACTCATTCACTCCTATATGTTAACAAAAAAAACAAACTTAATAAATTAATCTTTCAATACTTTTTATTGTTAAGACTTCATTTTTATTTTGAATCCTTTTTCATAAAAGAAATTAATGTTCTAATGGATTTTTTCTAACAAAAGATGATATATATGTATATATTTTTTTTCTTCGTGATTTATCTGATTTTAAAAAAGAGTTCACACCATATTACATTCAAAATAAAATCATATCTTTATATTCTGTTATAGTTTTTTCTATCTCAATTTTTTTTTTTTCAAGTGACAAAATTCTTTTATGTTTCAGAAAATATATATATTTAAAAAAAATAAAAATAAAAATAAAAAGTATCTTTTACGGTCGACTTTCAAGTCCACCTCAATATAATATCTTCTTTTATTTTTCTATTTCTTTTTTTTTTTTTTTTCCTTTTTTTTTTTTGCTTTTATTGTTGTTTTTGTATAAAAATGTTAATCAGGATTTTAGGATCAACAAAAGGGGTCATGTTTCGAAAGTCTCTTTAGATACAATATGATATGCGCCATCAGTATTATTATACGAGTAGTATTTAGTACAAGTATAGAAGTGTTAAAATGATGTTAACACTATACACAAGAATTTTTCTTTCTTTTTTAAGCTTTTATTTTTTTTTTGGTTTTTTGATTCTAAGAGAAAAAAGTTTGATGATAGATAAAAAATTGCATATAGCATCAATTGCTACCATCACATATAGAGCAGAATCAGCATCAGTATCAACTACATCATTGACACTTAATTTTTTTTTTTTTAAATATTGTCTTGGTATCTATTTTATGAAATGAATTTTTTTTACAATTATTTAGGTCTGTTGTATACATAAATATATACATTGTAATAGGGTTAAATATGTCCTGTTGTTTACCTATTCGTGAAGTATTTTTTAAGATTTTTTTTTTTAATTTGTAAGTTTTCAAAGGTAAGCTAATGTATGTATATTTCAGTATATTTGTTTCATTTGCAATTGTTTGATGAATAGGTCGTATGTTATAGGGTGTTGTTAGAGTACATTATAGTTTTAGAAGTACATACTATAAAAACTCTGCTACTGATGAAAGCATATGGTGTTCCTCTATATAGGTACTATAGAAAAAAAAAGTAGAGATTTTATCTTTCAGATACATTTTTTTATATTGATAATACAGAGAAGCAGCAGCAGCAGCAGTAACAGCGGTAAACAACGTTGCAATAGAATTTAAAATAATATATCTATAAAAAAAAAATAAATTTATAAAAAAGTAAAAATGAAATGTAAAATACAAAAAGTATGGCGGACACAGCTGTCACTCACATTCTATTGTGTGTATTGCGTTAATAACTTTGAATAAAAATTAAAATATGCTTTGCTGCTGTTGGTTTATTAAGAGAGGGAAGGCGACGATGACGATGAAAATATATATACATACATACATATATGTACATATACATATATAGTATATACAAAGGTACATAATAGGTAACATAAAGGTAATATGGAGTTGCATTGCATTGTATGAGGTGTGTTAGGAAATTCATCTCAGCAGCAAACAAGCAATGTATCTAGCAAACAAACCAAAAGCAAAAAAACAAAAAGTACATATAAGTATCTTTGGTACGTATACACAACATTTCTATTTTTGTAAAAAAAAAAAAGAAGTTATCAAATAAAATGGACTATGTTACTCCCATTTTCTCGTTGTATTTTTGTTCCACAGTTTTTTTTTTTTTTATGAATACAAAATACCAAAAGACCTCGAGGGGTCATATTGTCTGTATGGTAATTAAGATTATTTTATGAATAGAAAAATTGAAGTAGACATAACGATTGTTCTTAAATGCTATGCTCCTGGTTTATAATTATAATTACATTTTATTGTAAGCTTGTAAAAAAAAAATTTGGAGCAGACATGCATTGTACATAAAATTGTTTCGAGAAAAAAAAAATAAATACCCCCCCTATTAGACCATATGAAAGTTTATTCGAAGCACATTCCTGTAACATGTAAAACAATATACTTAATTGTTATTAAGCTGAATGCAAAAAGGATAATAATAATAATGATGATGTTGTTTTTTTTTTTTTTTTATCCACAATACCTACTACAAATATGTCGCAGAACATCACACCACCAGAAATCATACATTACAATGAAATGCACGTATTATTTTAATAATTCCTTTTTTCTTCTTTTTTCGTTTATTTTATTTTACCTTCCTTGGTCAGTTTCCATGTAAAAATGTTGTCCCATCAACATCATTATCATCATCTTCAACCCGCCCGATCTAATATCAAAAAAAGCATATATGTATGTATATAAAATTTTAAAAAAGCAACAAAAACAAAAAAATCATATAAACAAAAAGCAAATAAAACTTCAATGAAATAAGGCGGTACCTTTTGATGTTGTATCTGTTGGCAGTGCACAAGCATTAAACAATGAGCAATTAATGTGCAACCATAGCATGCAAATTATGTTTGTTTTTCTTAATGTTTTTTTTTTATCTTTTACTTTTTTTTTATTAAGCTTTTTTTTTTTTCAATTTCCTAACTTATTTGCAACAACTTACCACCACTATTTCTAAGGAAATTATCGGATGATTTTTTCGTTAAAAAAAGAAACATTAAAAGTCTTTTTGTCGGCGAATTATGTCATTGGGTTTTTAAATCGTAATGCATTTTCTCCTAAGTCAATGGACTAGGTAACTATTGCCAAAAAAAAACCGATAAGGTATAAAACGTAGGACCTCCAAGATTTAAAATAAAATTTTTGATATTTATTCAGAAAAACGGAAATCATAAAAATTTCACGAAAAAAAAAATACTGAGTACTGTGGAAAAACTTTATGAAAAAAAAAAAAAAATACTACATCCTGAGCCTACGATTTAAATCTTTTATTCATTAATAAATTTAGTTAATTTCATCATTTTTTTATACTTGATAAAATTTGTATATACCAAATGCATTTATCCTTTTTCGTTATAATCTTATTATCATTTACATTTTCAAATTTAAAAATTTTATTAACACAAAGACAAAACATTTAACTAGTGCGAACTTGAGGAAATCTAAAGTACGTTAAAAAAATACGAAGCGTTTTAATGCAGTATCAATCAGTCTAAGGGATTAATCCTCTTTTCTGTATTTAAAGATGAAAATAGATTTTTGATTAAACAATACCAGTAAAAGTAGGATAAAATCAAATCAAATATACTATATACATAACGAAGCACTCTATTTCTCAGGAAGAAAAAAGTTCCCCCTTTTTTTCTGTATTATTCAACCATACAGCTAACATTTCTATTGAATAAATGTCTATCATAGGACCAGTTTATCATTTTTGTTATCTTGATTTTTGATTTTCATCCGTATTTATGTACAAGTATATCGAAAAAAAAAAATATTATTATATTCATATCATACCAAAATTATAAACCAACCCCTCCGTTCATAGTCAAATACAATCACTTTTTCGTTATTCCTTTTATCCCACAATCGGATTAGCACAGATTCCCTTTCATTTTCTAAAAATATGATTTCAATCATTACAAAAACTTTACGTTACGTTATAATACGTACATAGAAAACGAAAAGACTATTAATATAAGTAGGAATAGAATTTTTGAAGAAGGATGTAACGTAGGATAAAATGCAGTTAAGCATAGAGTACAGTAAAAGTAACGGTGGCAGCAGTAAATACATTTATATTTGATTACATTTATGTAAACGTAAGGTCTATTTAGGGTGAATATTGGTTAAATTTAGGAAATTATATCCTTTAGAATGATTGCATTAATGTAACAATATCAAAAAAAGATATACATAGTAGACAATATGATATACCATATATCTCGACGTTTTATAATACATAAGGATGTATATTCCATGTACATGTATGTGTGAGAGATTGTCAATTTATAGAGGTGTGGAGTTAAATAGCGATTAGGGTTTGAAAACCATCAGTTTATCACACTAACATGAGATTCGAGATTGTGTTTTTCAAAATTTGAAGATAAGAAACGTTTATTGGTTTGAGATTAGACATTTTCATTTTTTTTTTTCCTCTCATTTTTTTACAAAAGTAAGGGATGGAAAAAAGGAAGCTATTGATTTTATGCATATTTTAAAGGACATTGTTCAGCAAGATAATTTTTGATTTGTATATTTAGCATCATATAGCTTTCATTTAATAATTTAATTACGAAATTGACGAAACGATAAACAATTTTTTTTTTTTTTCGTTAAGTTTCAAAGAAAATTAATTTATTGACCACATTGAGGATTCTTTCAAGTTCATATGTGTGAATTTACACTAATGATTTTTTATTGCTTCCATTTTATAGAATTTTATATTTTCACAATAATTTTTATTCATTTTTAATGAATTTTTATAGAGACAAATCTCGCTCGTTAAGTTCTTTCAATATCAAAGTCAATAAATTTTTTACATTTTTTTTTTATTTTGATTTTTCTTCTAAGTCTAGTATACTTGTAAGCTTTTTTTTTTTAACTGAACTTCCTATGAAAAATAAAAATTGATCATAAAACGATTGCATTGAGATTTTTTTTTTTTCACTGATGAAAAAAAAAAAAAGATATTTTCAAATCTTGTTATACCAACAATCTTCGTCAAATAATAATAATAATAAATATACGTGATATTATTGTTGCTTATTTAATAAGCATGGTATAGTTTCCATTAAAAATCCATCGAACAAATTATCAACATAACGCAAATGTAATCAATATAACGTTATATTCTTTTATAAAGAAATTATTATTAAGTATAGATATATACATATGTATAATGAATGAATCTAAGGATGATAATGACGATGATCTTGTAATACTTATATTCTCAATTTATATAATATTACCTATAAAATATGCGTCTATTTAATTTTACAATGAATTCTTTTTCTATACCTATTAAATCTGTATTTGTTGTATCTAATGATGATTATGAAATATCCAACAACAATTTTAAATGCAGAAATTTGCTGCAAATATAATAATAAAAATACTTTTAATATAAATAAATAGATACACGTACGTATCTATGGTTCTTTTGTGCGAATATTATACATATATATGTACATATATGTATACATACTAGTACATCAACAATACAAAACATGTAGGTACGTACTATACAACATACAAAATACTCTCATAGTCAATGCAATTGCAATTTTATAGCATAAATTCAGCAGGTACAGCACAAATATGTACAATGTTCGGAAGCACACGTCTTCTTTAGATTTTCCTTTTATTATTATTTTTTTTTTCGTTTGCTATTTTTCTATACATAACTTAAACACGTACTATATAGTACAACTCACAAAACCGACGATGATGCACTATGAAATTACCAATGATAGTGTGGTACAAGAAGCTCAGATTCTATTGCAGTAAAGATATAAAACAACTTATTTGTGAAAAACTTACTCAAAAAAAAAAAATAATAAAAAAAATGAAGTTGAAGATTTAAAATAAAAGAAAGAAAAAAAGTAGAACTCATTTTGTCTTCGAAAAGATGTTATAAAAGTAACTAACAACACATAGGAAGGGATTTTCTTATTCATACATATTATCAAGTTGTGTGGAAAAACTTTGTACATAAATATTAACCACATAATTTTAGTTAAAAATATTTGCAAAATCTGTATTCTGACAAGTTACATTCAATGTATATACATATATACATATATACTCACACAAATTACATGCTATTATTCTCTTTTAAAATCATGTTTATTTATTTTTTTTTTTAAACTATGAGTGTTCTATTTGAACAGACAGAATTATACAAAAATATATCGTAGACATTCAGGCAACATTTAATGATAGCACATTGAACTCTTTAATCATCATTATCATCATCAAATTCAAGTTCAAGAATAAAAACAAATAATTGTCCTAATCATCAAGATGTTCAGTATATATGTATAGTAATATGTGTGTATGCATGTATGTATGTAGATTGTTGAATTGCTGATGCATTCAATAATGTTTTACTTCTTTATATTATTTCTTCCTGGAATATGATTACTATCATTATATTTTTTCGCATTCACCTGCCTGCTTGTTTTGTGTGAATAGTGTGAAATTGCTCAAAATGTTTACTAGCTCATGACAATGTACTATACCATCATCATCAACATCGACATCAATGTACCACCAGGAAAATTTCATGTTAAGCAAAAGTTTTTCATACTACATATTATTTTGATGTTTTCATTTCATGTTATTCATCCTGTTCCTTAACTTATACATTTGTATATCTTTTTTTTTTTTTTTTAAGTTACAAAGAAAAATTTCAATTCAATAATTGAAGTTCACATCTAATATATACATATGTATGTATATATTGTACAAGTAACATTTTGACTTTAGGAACTATGATTTGATAAAAAATAAATAAAAATAAGAACAAAAATGTTAGTAATTTATATAATCAGATTCACGTATGTGTAATACAGGCAAAAAAACTATTATTAATGTAATCAAATTGAAATTATCGTCCTTCAAATCGATCGTAGCATCAATCAGGTCATCAAAATCATAATTACTCTTTCTCACTTACTTTTACACAAGGATTGATCATAATCCTTCTCTTGATACTGTTTTCTTTTAAAGTCGGCTCTTTTTGGATGTTGGAAATTTTTTTTTTTTTTTTTTTGAAATTGATTTCATATGACTGTGATTGTGTAATTCGTAAAAAAAAAAATGACTGTTTCAATTGTTTTTCCAATAAATCTCCTTGGAGCTGTAAATCCCGTCAAATAAATTGTGCGACTTTACACACTACCAAAATACTAAATTTACATAACGAATAAAAAAAAAAGAAGAAAAATTCACATCCTTACTTTGTTTTTTGTTTTTATAAATCATTATTTTTCTTTTGATTTGCTTTAGGGTAATATAACACAATTGTTTATGATTTAAATTAAATAATTTATAGTGTCCAGTGAGAAATCGATCAGTTATGCTTTGGGCTTTTATTACAAAAAAGAAAAGGATAAAAAAAAAAAAACTAAAAATACTGTGAAGTCAACACACTTATTATTATCATTACATATGGGTTAAGAAGCGGTATTATCCCGAATGATTCCGGTCGCGGCTGATGTTTTTTAGTAGTAATTTTACCGTTTATCTTCATATTTTAGTATATTTAATATATTACATGTTTACCATATGTCCATATGGATAAAATATTAATAGTACTACTTAAATGTTTAAAGAATAAGATTATACGTATATTTTCAAATTCAGATACATTTTTCTTTATATTGTATAGTAGAACAATATCATGTATGACGACCGATATGCAATATGAAATACAATATTCTTCCTGACTAAATATCTGAACGTTCAGTTCTATATGCTTGCTAATAATGCTTATGCATATCTTCCGGGAATGATGTGATGTATGGTCGTTTGATCTTGAAAGTATTCTTTTTTTTTTTTTTTAATTTCATAATTCCTGCTATTAAACAAAATGTTATTACAAAAAATTATATACCCTTAAGTATTTTTGACACAACCTATATTTTAATGTGAATTCGAAGTACGCTCAATTCATAATATACTACAACAAATATTTTAAAAGATGCGTCGTGGTTGTTTTATTACACATTGCATTGGCTCAGGTATATTATCAATTCAAAACAATGAACATACACACATAGGTAATCTGAATTTATACTGAATGTAAAAAATAAAACAAAACAAAGTAAAAAAAATTAACTTTATATCTACTTTTTATGCGTATTATAACTATCATTATAAATACCTTTTAAATAGCCTGTGGGGCTTCTGTTCGGTAACTTGCGATTTTTTATAAAATACACATACATACCTACATATATATGTATAGCATCCATACTTTAATTTTTATATTTAATGTTTATAATGTATATATTATGTATTTTGTTTTTTCTTCATTTTTATTTTAAATTTATATTAAAAAACATTTTTCTTTTTTCAAATTTTATTTTATATGATTTTGCAGCTTCCCGGATGCCATCGTCACACACATCACCTCAAGTCTGTCGACCGCATTTTCATGCACCGCTAGCACCTTGGCTTACAAGTGAACATAAGTCATTTCCACCTGGAAGTCCGTGGGGTAGCCCGTTTGCTTGCCCTCAAGACCCCCAGGATAAAGTAGGACAAGTACAAAGTCATCAGACAGGTCAGCATTCGTTTCCGTTCCCTCCAACACCGCCAAAGGATTCAACGCCAGATTCAGTACAAACAGGACCCACAGATTATCAAGTAAGTACTCAATAAACTATCACTTTTTTTGTGCTCTGAATTTAGGATATTTTATATTTTGAAGGATATACATATTTAAAATTCGATATGTTCTTATTTCGCTTGTTTTTTTGTTCTAGGCGGCGGTGAATGCGTTTATGCATCAAGCTCAAGCATCTACTACCTCAGTATCAGTGGCAGATACAAATTGTGCGTTGGACATAAAACCAACAATACCAAATGGTGGTAGCGCCGGTGGAGGTGGCGGTGGTAGTCAATCGGCTCCTAAACAACGGGAAGGTACTACAAGCTCCAATAACAATAATACAACTAGTAGTAATAATCATAATAGTCACGCAAATACGTCACTAAATGGCGGCGGCCTATTTGATAGTACTCAAAGTACGTATGGTAGTGGGTACGATAGTTACGCTTATCATCATCATCATCAAACAAGCGGAATGTTTCAATCAAGTGCTCGTCCAACAATGGGAAGTCCTAGTGTAAAACCCCAAAGGACGAAACCTCGTACAAGTGCTGGTAAGACAAATGACAATGGTGTGGGTTATTTAGGTTTAATTTATTTTTAATGGTCTTATCATTTTCTTTTCTTTTTTTTTTTCAAAGATCTCATTAAGTTAGTTTTTTGCTTATAATTTGCTTTTAATAAGTATTTTTTATTAATATTTTTTTTTTTATTTAAAATTTTTACGTTTTTTTTTTCTTTTGTTTTCTACCAAACACATCCAATTCTTTAAAAATCTTCGATATTTTTGCATTTTTAATTATTGTAAAAGTCTCTCACATCTGTATAATATGTGTTTTTAAGAATATATGTAATTTAAATCTACTGCACTTTAAATTAATATTTCCGCTTTAATGTTGTAATGATTATTAATCATAATTCATCATAATATTTATTATCAACAATATAATTATAAAAATACTTACTAATAATTCTGCCTGTGTGTATATAAATAATGTTTACGTACAAATTTGTTGTTGTTTTTTTTATATATGATGTACAATTAGTTTTATTTGAAAAGCACGAATAATTTTACATGTAATTAGGTGCACCAACACCACCACTATATCAATCACTAATACTATTTAAAAAATAAAAAATAAAAAAACACATTGTACATTAATTTCATATTCCTTAATATACAATAAATTCTATTCTGCACTCTAATTAATTTCAAACAATTTTTTTTTTTTCACTCTCTTTTTTCATTTTTATTTCTTCTTTTGTTTTTTGTTTTTTTGTTTTTTGCAAAATAAATCAAACTAAAATCTTAATTACATATTTACATATGATAAAGCTATAAATAAAATATGTACCCTTTATCATACCTTTCGATATAAGGTGTAATATTCGCATAAACTCTTTTTTTTATGAAGTTTTTGTCACAAAAAAAAATAAAAAACACAAACATGCATTAATTTTGTACATATTTTTCCATGAGTACTTTAACACGATTATTTTCTTTCATATACGTTTTAATCGTATATACGCACCATACTCGTACATAATTATATTTTTCGTGTTTTTTGCTGTAAACTTATACGTGCGGTAATGAGGCACAACATATTTTGCAAATATTTTGCAAGAATGCATTCTATTAAATTGTTACATTGACATTACATGTGAAGTATAAATTAAGTATGGAAATAATATGGAATTATGAAGAAAAAAAATATTGTTTTTTTTTTAAAGTACATATATGCTTATCTTAATAAAGGGAAAAAATCCTTGGTTTTTTGTATTTTTCATAATTATCCTTCAAGTAATTTCGGTTTCTAATGAATGAAAAAAAATTTTTTTTTTTGTTTTTCTTTCATTAGATTCAAACTACATTGCCACTTATTGTTCTAGAACGTGACTTTAAGAGTGTAATTTGAGTCATGGGAAATTAAAGATGTATAAGCTATTCATAATTTAATCAAAGTTTTCAAAAAAACAACAACAACAACAACAAAATCAAAAATGAATAATGTAGGTGTGCGATGAGGGAAATTATATAAACTTACATCTTAAACAAAAAACAAACAAACAAAAAAATATAATACAATAGAATATATTTAATTACATTTAATTTTTGTGTGTGGGAAATCAGTGTCAATATTTTTATTAATTAACTATATGCCATATTTATACATGTAATTTTTAAAATTGTTGGTTTATTCTGTAAGAGTTTTATTTAAACAAAAACTGTTTATATAAATTTCTCAGTGAATTTTATTTTACCTTAGTAAAAAATTTTCTTCAATTTTAATTACTTTCTAAAATGGTAAAAAAAAAAAACACTAAGCTTACCTTGTCCTACTAATCTGGAAAAATCTTTTATACAATCTTTTATTAAAGAATCGTTTTTTGTTTATCTTTAACCATTTTTAGAAATTTTCCAACCTGGCTAATTTAAAAAAAAAAAAAAAAATTTCCCAAAATCCAACAATTAAAAATTTTAAAAGCATTTCAATAAATTCTTCACAATTACATATTCTTAAGAAATTTCAAATGATTTCATATTAAATTTAAAATTCTCAACTCTATTTAAATCCCTTCAAACTACATGAAAAAAATAATTTATTAGAAATTCCTTCACGCTGCATTGAGTTATTTTTGTTGTTATTGTCTTTTTAAATATTATTCACATATGGCGCCGTTAAATAAATTTATGTCCAATTAACACATAACTAGATTCAACTACAACACCCATTTAATCCGGTAGAATGAAATAAAACAACAAAAAAAAACAAACCAAAATAAAATAATCTAAATAAACAAACAAAACGAATTTTTATCTCATCGTCATCAAACCCAATGAAAATTTAATTTTTTACGACATTTCAACCAAAAAATCTGATTTTTAATATACTTCCCATAGCATAATAATATACCCATAATATAAAATTTAACTTCATAAACATCTTGGTTGATTACCTGAAAACATTTTTCATTGGATTCTGTTCTTCTTTTTTTTTTTTGGCTCTCTAAACATCTAACTTACTTGAAAAAAAAAAAACAATTCTATAAAAAAAAATCAAAACTATAAAAATGAAACAAAATAATAATAATAACAAAAAAAGATACATTTTTTTTTAGACGAATCAAAGAAATTTTATACCAATCTAACGCTTATATATACAATTTCATTATTTGATCTATGATGATGATCCATTCCAATATAAAAGACATATAATAATTTCTCCTTTTCTTTTATATTTCTTCACTTGGTAAAATTCAATTCTTAAGTAATAATTCTAAAAAATTTGACATTTTTCTCTTGAATACCAAAAAAAAAATTAAACATTAAAAATAAACTAAAAAAACAAAAACATAAAAACAAGAGAAAGAAATAATAAAAAAAAAAAGGTTTAAAAAAAAATATATATTTTATAATTTCCAAAAAAAAAAATGAAAGGGAAAATTTAGTGGTTGGACCATAGGATATATTTTTCAAGTGACAGTTTTTGGAATCACTTTTTTTTTTTGGTAAAACATTTAAAATATCTACAAAACATAATATATACTATATATATATACATATGTACACAAGGTACAAATAAATGCTTGTCCCAGAGTGTCGTCCGGACACCGGGACACATATCCATCTATCTCTCTATAATACTAATAATAATAATAATAATAATAATAAGAATAATATATATATTATAATGTGTATCTTAACTAAAACATTCTCTCCAAAATAAAAATAAAAAATAAGATACTAAACTAAAGATGCTGATATGTATTATGGTTATGGGTTTGTTTTACAAAACATTTTTATACATCAGTAAGATGTTGTAGACATTTTAACTGTCTTCGAATTTGTTATAGTCTCGTTCATAGGATCGTTTTCAGGTAATTTTTCGTTATTATACGATATAACAAAAGTCATCGAAAACATTGCAACAATATGTCTGATGGTCTGGTGCCAGTCCAAAAACAAAAAAAAAAACAAAAAAAAACAACTTAAAAACACAAAAATACAGAAAATAAACATGAAAACAAAATGCCATCATCACTAAATAGTTAGTACAAACAAGCATACGACAAAATACATAAATTCCATGGCATTTTAATATAAAGATCATCGTAATGACTATGAAAGTTCATAATATTCAAGAGAAAGTATATTATGTCGCCTCCCCTCCCCCCTCTTCCCTCTTTTCCGTTCCAATCATTTTCTTTTTCACATTCAATAAAAAAAAAATACATATAAATAACAATAAAATCATAACAATAAGAGGCTCCAAGAAAATTTTCATCTACTATATGGATGTCAAAATATACACATAGGAGGAATCTCTTTCCAATTAAAAGTGCTTTTCATATACTATACACTTTCGTTGCAAACGAAAGCTTGTTCAGGCGCATACCATCAGGTATTTCTTCAATTAAATCCTATATATGCCCCTGTCTTATAATATGCTACATCGTTTGTATTTCCTAGTTTGGTATTAAAAATTTTTTTTTGTTTTTTAATATTTTGACTATTAATTTTATCTTTTGTTTTAATTTTTATTCAACTTTATTTTTTCTTCTTATCATTTTGTATATATTATCGTTAATTTATTTTGATGCATCTAAAATATAAAAAAAAAATAAAATAAAACTCACATCATGTGTCTTTGTCTTGATCACAAAATAACAATAATATAATAACAATAATTTTTGTGTACTATGCTTCAGCTCTATCTTAGAATATGTCTAAATTAATTTAAATCGTATACATTATTGTCATTTGCTATATCCTATGTTGTTGTTATGTTATCATGTTATTTTTTTTTCCTTTTTCTTTATTTTTTTTTTTTTTAATCGTTGTTATTGCTGTAGATACATAATAAGTAAATGATATACAACACATAACATATTTGATAGACACGCAACATTTATAACAATATGTATGTATGTGATCCTCGAGATCATCCGTCCACCAGAATTATTATCATTAAGAATATAAAACAACAACAATAGAATATCAGAGATCATCATCATCATCATCATGATCATCATCTAATACGCCAATGTACAAAATATAATCCTCTCATATCGTGTCACCAGTGGCTACTTTCCAAAAACGTTGATATCTCAAAAATGCATGCTTATTGTAGTTGTCACCCCTTATCGGATCCAAATCTTATCGTGTTTTCTGTTGAAATGATGATGTTCTGATGATCATCAACAAAAATATACGAAAAAAAAAAAAAACAATTTAAAAAGAAAAAATTACGAGGGAGCCTATCAACCAAAACTTTTATGTATAACTACTAAAAAAAAAAAAAAAAAAAATGTTTTAAGAAAAAAAAAAAACATTTAAAAAAGGAGAAAAAAATTAATAAAAACAAAAACAAACATCATATAAGATCAAGTTTAATTTTTTAACCATCCAGGTTTTTTTTTCTTCTGGTGTTTGGTTGTGTTTAAGACAGGTTAGACTAACTACCTTGTGGTGTCCACCATGGTAAATTCAATTTTTTTTTTTTTTTTGTGAAGATCCACGGTATAACAAGAAGCTGCAGTATCTCATAAATACATGGTTATTTTTTTTTTTTTTTAATTTTTAATTTTTAAAAAGAAAATACTATTCGATGACACACGTATAAAATGTGTACATATTTATGTACATAAAAGTATCTGTATCTGAGAAATCATTGGAAAAGACACTTTTCTTTTTATGTCACTTTTTTAAAAAAAAAAAAAAAAGTTAATAATACAGAAAAAGCAAAAGTAAAAGTTCATTTTATTTACCAGATACATATAGATGAATTATTCTATTAGACTCAGGAACCAGGATATATTTTTTTTTTCTTCGCTAACAAAATTTAATCCTTTATTATAAAATTTATTCAATTCTCATGTTTGCCATATAGTCACCAACATAGTAGGATTCTATAAAAGTTAATCGAATAAAAAATTGAAAAAAAAAAAAAAAAAAAATCTCATTTTTAGTATACGTTTGGCAGGTACATTCTCAATAAACAATCTTCCACAATATATATTAATGCTTCTTGAATGTATGAAATATATATATATATTTTTTTTTTTTTTTTTGAACAATAACTTTTTTTTTCTCTTCGAAATGTCCGTTTACGTGATATATATCACTTTCAACTGGGCATGATACCTACCTGAAATGACCGTAGATTCACAATACGGGAGACCATATAGAAAAATAAGTGTCCCATGGGCTATCATATGGATTTCCATGGTAATATTCATTCTTTTATTGAATTAACTATAAAACTATATACAAACGTCAGTACACAATATAAAAACAGTTTATAGACGACACAGTTACGTCCATACCATCGTCATCATCATCATCATCATCATCTTCAGCAATAACAAAAGCCAACAAAAGGTTCACACAATAATATTTAAGTTTGGTAGCATCATTAAGTAACTGATTTATTGGCGGTCGCACGAGATGGGATGATTCTTGTTAAAATCTCCTTTTTTTTTCTTTTTATCCGTTTTTTTTTTTTTCCTTAATTTCTTTCTTCAGTGATCATTTAGTATTTTTCATTTTTTCTTTCTCATTCTCATATTTATAATTCTTTGTATATTCTTCAAAAAAAAAAAAAAAAAAAAAAAAAAACCAAAACATAAAAATACAGAACTTTTTATTTTCAAAATATATTTTCCATGATATGTATCTATATCTACCATTTTTTTTCTTCTTCTTTTTTTATTTTCTTGTTTTAACAATTTTTGTCCTATAAATTAATAAAAATTTAATTTATTTAACTGCTACCGAACTAAAATCCATAAAACATAAAATTTCATAAATTATGGATTATTTCATTTTATATAATATTGTGAATGAAAATGTATTGAAATGATATTGGAATATAGTTTTCAACAAAAAAGATTTGTGCACAGTCGGAGGTTACGTACATATATATTTATTCGTAGATACTGATCATCAGGTGGTTAATTGGTCCAGTTTAGAAGGTGATTGTCTTTTCTTCTTTTCTTTTCTTTTTTTCTCGTATACCTTCTTCTACTTCTTTTCAAATATTGAATTATGATATTGAAGTAATAAAGAATTATTTTTTCTTCCTATTTTATTAATTTCTTTGAAAAAATTCTCTTAAATAATAATAAAAAAAAAAAAAAGAAACAACAATCTAAAGTCATAAAAATAGGAGGAGGAGAAAAATTAGAATTTAATCACAAGAAAGAAAAAAAAAATACATACAAAATAAAAACCATTAATAAAATGCATAAATTTAATTTTTAATAAAATTCTTTTGAATATAAAAATCTATACAATATGTGGTATGTGTTGTGTTGTATATGATAATATTGCAAAGATTAAATGAAAATGTATGCCAAAAGCGGTGGCTAATAACACAGCAAGACATCTTTTCTATAAAGTGTATTTTATATAAAGTTAAACAAACATTTCGGTTAATTAATTAATTTTTTCTTATAAGATTTCATTTTAAATATAAATAATTTTCTAGATACATACATACGAGTATATACTTTGTAGTATAATAAGATTTTTAAAAGAATCATTTAAGAGATAATCATTTAAAGAAAAGAAAAAAAAATTTGGCACTTAAACAAACTGAAATTTTGAAATGTCATGTCTTCGGCATTTTCTTTTTGAAAAGAATTTTTTTTTTTTTTTTTTTTTTGAAAATTTATTTGATTATTTTTGAATATTTTCATTAAAATTTTAATATTACCTATAGGAGAGAGATTGATATCTAAACCTTTTTTTTTTAAAATACTAATTTTATAATTAAAATAACTTCTGCAATCCAAAATTTGTTTCATAATTTTATTTATTTTTTTTTTTCGTTAAACCATTTTTTTAAATTTAAATTTTCTTTTTTTTAAAAAAATTGAAAAGAAATGAATATTGTTGAATTTCAAATAAAATTATTACTTTCATTTTCTTTTTGTTCTTATAAAGAAAAAGACAACAGTTTTTGTGCAAGAGTAAAAATATTTCTTTTATTTTCATAAAGATTTTGCCACTGTAATTTAATTATTAAGCTAAAAATCATGAGATTTAAGTGGATTTTCGTTTTGTTTCTTATTTTGGTGAAATTTTATGGCATTTTTACAAATAAACAAAAAATGAAGAAAAAAAAATACACATAAATTAATTTTTTGGAAAATAAATTCAAAATTAAATATCACTAATATTCAAGAAAGTATAAAAGTTTTTGCTTCTTCTACTTGACCATAAATATACTTCATATCTTAAGGTCATCAAAAAATATCTTTTTTTTTTTTTTTAAATTTTTTTATATCTATCGTGAAGACAGAAAGAAAAATAATTCTAAAACAAAAAACAAAAAAACAAAAAAAAAAAATCCATCATTTCCGCTTCTATGATTTCTTATATTTGAAATGCCTTCTTTAAGGGTTCATTCATTAATTTTATGTGGTCAAAATGAAGTCAGCAACTAGGTTAAAGAAAATCTTTTCTTTTCTTTTCATAATACTTTGTTTTTTTTTTTTTTTTTTGTATCATTTACCTTGTATTGAAATTCTGAAAAAGTTTATTTTATTTCACTTGATTGTGTGTGTGTGTGTGATGAATAAAAATAATTTCTACAGGTGGATTTTTGTTTATAAAAGTCTATTCGAAAGTAGTAAGTTTCAAAAAATAAAAAAATAAAAGGTTAAATTTAAGTAAAGATACATAACGTAAAAATATTAACTTATAATTAATTACAAAAGGAAAAAAGGGTTTAATTAATTTTTTTTAAAGAAAGCAAAAAAGGATTTTTAAAAAATCAATTGTATTCTTAGAAAACTTTGATATTTTTCAATTTAAACTTTGTTAATTAATTTTTTTAAATAAATTTTTGAAAATTAATTAATTCTTGTATATTTTATTTTTTATTTATTTATTTTTTTGTTTTTGTATTTTTGTTTTTTTTTTAATTTTTAGAAGGACGTGAATGTGTAAATTGTGGTGCTACATCAACGCCATTATGGCGAAGAGATGGAACTGGTCATTATTTGTGCAATGCATGTGGACTGTATTATAAAATGAACGGACAAAATAGGCCATTAATTAAACCAAAGCGAAGACTGGTAAGTAATCTAAAGAAGACTTAAATTACATATTTACCACCTGATTTTTTTTAATTGATTTTTTAATATATATGGTTAAGATTTTCGACACAAAAGAATGAAAAACAATCGACCTTGTTGTTAGTTTTATAACTTGTTTTTTTGTTTTTGAAAAATAAAATACAATTTAAAAAAATTTCTCTATCAAAAAATCAATATTTATTCTCTTACTTTTTTTAAATTTTTTTTTTTTTTTTGTATTTTAATCATTCGTGTGCAATTGCTTGCGGTAACAAATAAAATTGAAATTTTAAATTAAATGAAAAATAAAAAACAAAAACATAGAAAAAAAATTAATACAATACAACCAAGAAAAAAAAAAATGAGCATAAAATCTAAAAATGAAAATAAAGTAAAACTCAAAAAGTCATTAATATCTGTCACTAGACACACTTCCATGGCTGCCCTATAATATAATATATTCATAAGATAGTGTGTGCACGTGTATGTAAACATGAACTCAAAACATAAATAAAGTATTCAACAGCAGTATGATTTTATATTATAACTCTTAAAAATTGGTTTATGTAGAAATATAGATACAAAAATATACTCATGGAAAAAAAAAACACCTCATCGTATAATGTAAGGTTACAGGGATTCTACACCAAATAGCCTATTCAAAAGTCTCTACACTTTTGTTTTATTATTATTAAATACATTATAACAATGAAATGGATCTGTATGGGAGATATCCATATATGTATGTATATTCACCATAATTTCTTTAAAGTTGGGTGGGTGGAAGACGGATAACTTCCTCTATGTGTATTAGTGAATAAATTTAACTTTAAAATTACACAATTCAAAAGCCCCTGGGAAATTTCCCTAAGGCAAAAAAAACAAAACAAAAAATTCAATACCTATATTTTTGACTTTTCCGCACAAAACAAATAGTATATAAGTTTCACTATTTCATACATAATTTGCATGTATTGTAGCAATATATATATATGTATATATATATAGTACAATATATAAACAAAAACTGACATTTGAATATGTTTAGAAGATTATTTGTATTAGTAAAGTTCCATTAGGCACATAAAAACTATATAAAGTACATATACAAAAACGGATTCTAATATAAATATTATATGGACTAGGAAAATGTCATTGATGGGTTGTAAGGTTTTTTCTTTAAGAATTATTTGTGCACTAGAATGGTTTTTATGACCGACACATTCCTTTAACACCATAAATTTTCAGTTCTCTTATAGCTACTTTTTTTTTTTTAATTTATTCATTTTAATTTTCTTTTCATAGTAATAAAAAGGATAATTGTGAATACTAATATATTTTGTATATAAATTAAATATTCTACTACCAGTAAATAAAATTTAAATAAGGTAAAAAAAAAAAAACAATTCATTTTAATTTAATTTTAAACACGTTACAATTCATTCGAAATGCTATATAATTTAAAAAAAAAAAAAAAGGATATTCAAGGACATGATTAAATATATTTTATACCAGCGATTTTATTGAAACAAAATTCATATGCATGTTTTTTACATTCGTTCTTCTTCTCATTTTTATTTTATTTTATTTTTACTTTTATTTATTCTTTTTTAAATAAAAAATGAAAAATTATAAATAAAAAACGATTTAAATTTTATTTGATACTTTATATGGTGGTAGCAAAAACTGCTGACCATTTCAAAATCCATTCACAGTCAGTGTTAACAAAAATAACGCTGCGATGAAATAAAATAAGCCACCTGAAGAGTAAAACAGATGAATTGATTTATATTTTCATTGATATTTAAATAAGAAAAAAAAAATATATAAAATCGAAATGATTCCATTGTTTGAAAAAAAGAAATCATCATTTTTCTTATTTAATTCATAAAAACAAAGAATATTTTTATTGCCAATTTAATAAATTTTCAAAAATATTTTTTATTTATAAATTTTATTTATTTTTACTCAATTACATATATACTATTTGAAGTTCAACAAACAACAGATTACAAGATAGGATTCCAATAGAAAAAAAAATAAAACAATAAAAATCCTCGATTAATTGTAAAAGTTCAAAAGTTCATTCATAAACGTGATCCTTATTCACGTATAATATAGTTGGCGTGAATTAATAAATTCTTGTTAATGATCAAAATAAATTATTTATTTCAAGGGCTTATTAAAATAAAGATATTAAATTTTGCAATATTCGAATATTCCCACAGCTAATAAATGATCTGGTCATTCTGGTCCATTACACTCCTGTAAAATTTTTAAATTTGAAATTAGATATTATTAATTGAAAGCCTTAAGCAATCTTGTGAACTAAAAATACATATACATATAAATATTTTATTGTTTCTATGTGCTTTTTTTTTAAAAAAATTCTTTTACAAAATATATTTATTTTGGCCTAAACTTTAAACTTTTTCTATTTTATTACCGCATAAATTTATTAATAATGATAATTCATTCATTAGATTATTTTTTTTTTTTTCAAATTATAAATATAAAAAGAAAAATTCAAAATATCATGTCGTGGCTATATGGAAAATTCTGTGATTGTATATGAAATGCTTAAGGCGATATTTGTTAGTGTCGATTGTATATTTAATGTACTTAAGCTATGTATATGTAATTACATAAGTAAAGAGCGGGTGATAACAGGGGTTCTGTTGGGTGTTGGATAATAATAATTATATTCAACAATTATTATTATTAAATTTACGAGAAAAGTATTTAAAGCGCACAATCGATGTCTTTCACCTTGACTTATAGAGAAGTGAGTGGTGGGTCTCTGGTCTGTTCATTTATTCATAGTATCTTTATTTAATAATTTATTTAATAATAATGAAAAAAAAAAAAACAACAACAATATACAACAAAAAGAACCATGACAATTAGAAAAGCTTGTCTATCAATAGAATTTTTTTTCCTTGTATTGTTTTTAAAACTGGTATAAATCAATTGTATGTATGTATTTAATCTAACACACAGTATACAATTAACAAAAAAATAACTAATATATTAGACTTTTTAGTAAAATGTATAAAACAAAAACAACAACATATAGAAAACAAAAAAATAAAAGTATTTATAATTTGACATTTAATGAGTACTTTATACCATGACCTACTGTTGATTAACACGCAAATATTCGCTTAATT
The DNA here is from genome assembly GCA_939192795.1 of Bombylius discolor. NCBI lineage: Eukaryota > Metazoa > Arthropoda > Insecta > Diptera > Bombyliidae > Bombylius > Bombylius discolor. The sequence goes on along the minus strand of OW584241.1, from coordinate 9,445,870 downwards.
GAGTATTAAATCGCATAAAAATACTGTGTTTTTTTTTTTTCCTGCATGTACCTATAGAATATTTTTCATGTCATCTGAACATAAAATAATCGAAAAATAAAAATATTAAAAATACAAAATACCTATGCACAAACTATATTATGTACGTACACCTTGAGTATTTTGTTAAAGAAAACAAAAAACAAATTAAAAAATTAAATCTAAGTATTTAAAATTAGAAAAAAAAAAATTAAAACAAAAACAACAAAAGAAGCTAATCAGGATTAATGTTAAAAAATTGTTCCTGCTGCTTATGTCATTCATTAACAATACAAATACATATAACATACAAACAATATATACTTTTTCCATTCACCACATTATACGTCGATGTTTTTTTTTGTATGATATAATATAAAGTTTACAAGAGAATTTTTCTATATTGTATATTAAACTTTTTCTCTTGGTATTTTTTTCTTTTTTTATTATTCGTTTTTCTTTCGTTTTGGCTTAGGTAATCATGACAACGCATTTAATTTTTAGCGGGTGGTGAATTAGGATTTCATTTTACATATAGAATAGAAGAGAAAATATAAAAAATAATTTTATTTTTTTTTTGTATGAAAGAAAAAATGTTTATTAGAACAGAATGTATTAAAAATAAGAAAGGTAAATAAATAAATATACTGATACCTGTATTTAATATTGTTGATCATATAGCATACGCAGTACACAGTTAAAGAATTTTATCATCTAAAAGAAGCTTGAGTTTGTATATGATTCTAGACTCTGTTCCAACAAGAATTTAATCGATTCAATTGACGGGAAAACAAAAAAATACAAGATGAACCATGATCATGCAGAAAATATTTTTATTATAAATTTTTTTTTTCTTCTTCTTCAATGCTTGATCAATGTTTATATAGACAAATATCATTTTCCCACCCCCACAATTTTATCTCATTACACTTTGCCTGCTATGCATGTATGTATATATCTGACCTCTGTTTTATATCTAAACTCTTGACATTATGATGTGCTACAACTACTATATGTATCTAGATATATGAATTTTACAGCACCTGGCATTCATATGTACATATGTATATTAAGTATACATATTATACAGATTCCATTCTTTTCGGCTTTACTACATACATTCTATATTATTAGCTCACCTGGTTAATATCACATACCTATAGAGTAGGTGCATTAAATTATTACATCTTCGTTATTTTTCATACATACTGTGTATATAAAACATAATAACTTTAGGCATCAGAATTAAGTTAGAGTGGTTAGAGGTAAGTTACCTAGTGAATGCATGTTAGACTTTACTTATTCACAAAATAAAATTTGAAAAAAAAAAGAAAAAAACATAAATAAATAAATAAATAAATAAACAACATATCCAAACTAAAAACTCGTGACTTATATGTCCAGACAGGCACCATATAACGCAATTACTCTCAACTAGCTTACATGAAAATTCATTACTTTTATGAATTACAGCAACAACAAAAAATATTAAAATTTCAGAAAAAAAAATGTACAATGTTTTTTTTTTCTTTTTTTTTTTTTTTTCTTAAAAGCTATTATAAACGCGCGACTTATTCCGTTGTGATATGTTATATGAGTAAAAATGAATTTTTTTTTTCCATTACAACTGTTAAATAATAATTGAATAATAGTATAAGAGCTTGAATTAAAAGTCTAAGTAGCTATACCTGTTAAAGTGTTTTTATGATAATATAAAGATACGATATATAAACTATCTGGCATATATGATAGACAGCAGCAATATTTGCTTTTTCCGGACTACATTTTAATTTAAACGTTCATGCCACACTTCATATACATAGATATACCATGGATAAAATATACATATATATGCATATATGTACATATATTCCATGAAGTATTATCATGCTACTGAAATTCTTGATGGTACTTACTTAAATTGTTAACAAGTTCAAAGACTAATTAAAAAAAAAAAAAGAAAAAATGACAGATTAAAAAAAAATTAAATTTGGACAACACAATGTAGCAACAGCAACACAGTTCTTTCATAAAAACACAAAGAATGACCATTAACTTTAGTTTTTTTTTTTCTTTTCTTCTTAAAACCGTCGATGACTAAGTATATGAAATGATGTAGATACAATGAATAACTGTCAAGGCCACAGTAAAAAATTTCAAAAAAAAAAAATAAATAAATATGAAAATATGTTCAAGTCATTTGAAATGGCATCTAAAAAGTATCATATTTCATAAACATTATTTTTATACATACAAGACAAAAAATATCTATATGTACACTTAAATGTGTACCTTTTTTCTTTTAAAGCTATTAAAATTTAAATCAATATTTTGAACTTGAAAATTAATATTCGAATTTTTTTTATTCTTTTTGTTTTTTTTTCGACGTCCATACAAAATAAATGAATTACAAATATTTTTTAACGATTGCGTTGGGAGGTGAAAAAAAAAAACTTCAAATTCTTTATTTGTTTGTTGTTATGATTCCTCATTCTGAGGGTATTATGGTATTCCTGAGTAAAATTTGAATCACCCAAAGAATTTTCATGTACATAAAAAAAATATCCATTGAATACAATCACCAAATTTTCCAAGTATATTTTCCAGTAAATAAAAAAAAAAAAAGTACTGTACCTCATACCAAAATGTTATTTTTTATTTTTCCTGTAACAACAAAAAATAATATTGCAAAAAACTTTTGAGTATCTGTTTTTGAAACTTTGTATTTTTCATGTTTTTCTAGAATAATAATTTTTCACGATTTTTTTTCTTCTTCTTGTTTTGCTCTTTTTTGTAATTTTCTTTTCTGTTGAGTTATGTAAAAAATATATTTTATCATAAATTTATTTATTCATTTTTTTTTTTTTTTTTTGTATAGTATCTCATTTAGGACATTTACAACAATAAAAAATCATATTTGTTATTTTGTTTTTGATGATTTAAATTTTATGTTGGTTTTTTTTTACCTTAAAGCACATCATAATACATGTAAAAATTTTTTTTTTATTTCATGTCTTCGTTGTTTTGTTTTTGTTTTTTTTTTTTTTTTTTGTTCAAAAGAGGGTTGAAATGTCGACCAATCACATGACTATACGAAAGCACCCTACTGAATTTTTTTCTACAATAAAAATAATAATAAAATAAAATTGTAGACATCTTCTATGAATGCTTGGCAACAGAGCAAAAATTTTTATTTACCACGCCCTAGAGGATTTCTTTTGTTTGAAACTTCTTTTACTTTAAGAGCTTATATATATTCTACACAATTCTTATGAATTTTTCTTTTGATGTCATTTTTGTATAAATATACATACATATGTATGTGTGTATTTTGTTTCTTGTTTGCTTATACTTAAACTTTAATGATTTTATTCTCTATTATATCCTTTTTTTTTTTTTTGTATATGAAGCTATTTTACAGCATGCTTAACAGTAGCAAAGAAGGAAAAGAATTTTTCTTGTGTGTCACTTTCACATCCTTCTTTTAAATATACACAATATGTACATATATTTATGTACAAATGTATATGGTCGACATTTATTTATCCTTTTTAGTAAATACGACGGAACTAAGTATACATATATACATATGTACATATGTATGCACTTAAGTTATCTGATAAAAAAGGACATTGGCATCGACTGGCGTCTTTCTAACATATTAACTTTTAAATTTTTCATGTGTACCCTATACACAGAAAAAAAAAAACCAGTATGTATAAATCCTTTTTTGAATTTTGAAAACTGTCGGTTCATTGTACGAATGGTTGAATTACCGCACCATCAATACAATAGAAAACATGATAAAAAGCTTTCAATTTAAATGAAAAAAAAAAGGATAAATAAAAAAGAGAAGGTAAAAACAATTAAAAAAAAAAAGTAATTATAACCACATTGGTGAGGTGGAAAATGTTGTCAGTAGATTAGTGGGCCCGGTATGTTTACTTAGTTTGTTGATTTTGGCGGGAAATTCATGTATGCAATTAAAATGATGACCTTAAAAAAAATAAATTACATATCATTTATGAGGAATTTATTAGTGTAGTGTTTTTTTTTTCTACTTCTTTTAATTTACCTAACTTTCTAAATTAATAATTAAAGATCATTCATAACATGTTCACATATGTTTACATAGAATTTTTTATAGGACATTCACTGTATAGTTAGAACAATAATAAGGCGCCACTTATTTTTTGTGTTATAAATAATTATACAGAACGAAAATATTTCTTCTTTTTTTAAAAAAAAATATTTTTAATAAATTCTATAGCTTCTGGTTAAGTTAATTTAATTTACAAATTAACATTCTTTAATTTTTCCCAAGTTATACGTTTTTTTAAAAAAAAAAAAAAATATATTCTTTCAGAAAAATCTTAAATATAAAAAACAAATATATTTAAATTTTTGTTCTTTTGTTGTTGTCTTATTTCTTTCTTCAATTTTTTTATTTTTGTCTTTTTTTTTTTTTTGAAAATTTTTGTATACGTAAAAGGAAAACATATTAAAATTAAATACAATTTATTTCATTTTATCAAACGATTTATTTAATCACCTCAAAGACAATTTGAAAATCTAGTATGTTTAGTGGTTTTTTTTTTTTTTTTCGATTTTTGTTGTTGTTTAGATTCAAACACAGGTGTGTGTATAAGCATGTATAGATTTAAACTATCAGATATAATCCAAATAGAATGAAACTATAATATTATATGCTCTATAATCTTGAACGATCTTATTGTGACCACATACACCATAATTGGAAAATAACAAATTGATTTTTATATTAGTTTGTTTGTTTATTTTAGATTTTTATCATTAAAATATTTTCATATATAAAAATTTTTTCTCATAAGAATAATATTATATACATATTTTAGTATTATTTGCACAATGATCCATAAAATTTTCTTTTTCTTGGTTATTGTATTGATAGTTTTTGATAAGAATCATATAGTAATTTTGTTTTAGAATTCAACAGGATATTTTTTAAAAGAGATTTTCTGTTTCTGTTCCTTGATGATGATTACTTCAAATGAAATTTTTCTTATCAAAATTGAATTAGAAAAATATTTTTAATAAGCTCTTGATTAAAATGTTCATTTTTTTCAAAAAAACATTTTGCAAGAATCATAAGATAAAGGGACTTTATTATCTATTTTAATAAATATGCAATTTTATTAATTACGTGTCGAAAAAAGTCAAATTTTACACATTATTACATTTATTTATTTTATTTAAAATTTTATTGAAAAAATAAAGTATATCATCAATTTGCTAATTTCACATTATATTTTATTATTTGAATGTTAAATCGTATATATTTAATTAAGAATCGATTTTAATGATACCACAAAACATTTAATTTGTGTTTTAACACCCAAACTATTCTTATATGGTTCAAAATTTTAAAAACAAATATCATCGATCGATAGCTACAATTAAAATATATTATAGAGGCAATATATGTATATTCATACAAACAAACATATTATAACTTTGAATAAAATCGTTATACACAAAAGTAAAGAAGAAAAAAAAACTAACAATAAAAAAAATGTACCTGTAGTTTCTAAAGCAATCTAAAAGATATCAATTTATATTAAGAGCGTGGGCGTTTTTAATTGATTTCAGTTGACACCAGGTGAGACAGTTTGGTAGCGATTCAATTCATTTTGAATGTGTATAGTTTTTTTTTTTTAAATTTACATTTTTGTTTCTTATAAATAAATTATTTTGTTGCTTGGTGTGTGAGATGATATGTGAGTATGTTTAATGATACGCAAGTTAATAAAGAAAAAACCTATCAATATAAAATAAAATTATAAAGAAAAAAAAAAAAAGAAGAAATTACACGACTTAAACGAGTATTACAAGATCGCTCACACCACCATGAATATGTTCACCAAATAAGTAAAATTTCAGATAATAAAAAAAAATAAAAAAACAAAACAAAAAAAAAAGATATTATATTAAAAAATTAACAAACAAACGATTGGCATATACCCTTGAAATTGAGGTGATCAAACTGGACATTTACTGCAATCTGAAGTCTTATTTAATCGGTTGAACTGTTGACTGAATGAATCTTTTAAATACTTTTTTATCTCTTCTTTTTTTTTTTGTTAGTACTTTTTTTTTTGTATCTTAAAAAATTTCTTAATACTTTTTTTTTGTATTTTAATTTTTTGTTTTTGGTTTTTTTTTTTTTTTAAATTTTACTTATAAAAAAGACAGGTAAGACATTTAATGTGTCGTTTCAAAGAAAAAAACATCAATTAAAAGTGAGCATCGTGGATTTTAAATTTTATTTTTGTGTTTTTTTTTATATATACATTTTTTCTTTGTAATGACTTTGGAATCATCGTTGACTCTCAGCTTCATAATTTTTAACAAAAGCAAAAATATTTCTGAGTCATTGAGTTAAAGATTCTTTTCTCATTTTTATAAAGTATATTATCATCATCATTTATACGTTATATCAAGGTACAATATAAAGTTCAGATACATTATCCAAATAAAAAAAAAATAGTATTATATCCTCAATGTACACAGAAAAAAGCAAATCTTTTCTTTCATTTTTTTTTTAAATAAAAAGAAGCACCAGAAGCTGTCTCGGAGGTATTTCATTTTTGATTTGTGAAACATCATCTGACGTAGGTGAGGTGCATTGTGTATTTATTATTATTATTTTTTTTTTTTAATAAATAAATTTTATATCCGTTCTCAATATGTATACATATAGAAACTGAATCGCACATATTTAAAAAATAATAATAATGTATATAATGTCCTTTATTATTATTTTATTTTTTTTTTTACCTCATATTAAATTTAAGAGAATTTCTGGTACAGCATGGTCGTCGTCGTCATCATCATCATCAACGTATACTCAAACTTTCATGTATGTATTGTTGTACAGGTCATCATCCATCTTTGTCATATCGAATGACATACACAACTCGAAATTAATTGATTGAATTGAATGGACTTTTGATAAATTGAAATTGTCTGAGATGCGTCGATTTTACAACTCGCTTAACATTATCTTTAAGTGAATTGAATTGAATTGAGTACTCATAAAAAAAACAAAAAAATTTTTTTTTTTAAATTATCATATAAGGTATACAGAAAATTTTTTTAAAACATATATCTTGTGATACTCTAATGCGTGGGCTCTATACCAGAAAAAAAAAATAAAAACAAAAAAACCAACAAATTACAATATTATTTCATATTTAAAACTTTCATATATGAATATTTTTTCACATAATACAAATCAAAAAAAAAAAAGAGAAAAAAAACACACACACACAAAGAAAATAAAAATATAAATTTTTAAAAATTTCTTTCTTTTAAAATTGAAAAAAAAAAGCAACAACCATCACATGTCAATTTCAATTCATCTGTCCGCGCAAATAAAATAAATTTCGTATTAAACGCAATGCACAAACCCGTCAGGTACATTTCAATATTTCTCGTTGTTCTTTTTTTTTCTTAACTGTTCATAAATACAAATTTTGACTTTCAATAGTAAGGAAAGCAACAAAAAAAAATTCTCATGTGAAACTTTATAAGGAGCCATACAGAAGAACATATTCTATATGTAATAAATTCTTTTATTTATTGCACAAATTAAAAAGTTCCCATGTTTTTTGGCTTTTTCATGTAGAAAAAAAAATATCGGAAATTCTTTCAAAAAAACAAAGAACACAAAAAAAAAATAATTTTTATTTAAAATTATGCAAATTTGCGAATTTATCATCAAACTAATATTTCACTAATTTATTCTATTTGAATTTTAACGAATGATGAAAAAAGAAAAAAAGTGAATAAAAATAAAGAAAAAATATTCAAATTATCTTGTTTTTTGATGCTATCAAATATCAATTTTTCGTGTTTGATGAAAGTGAAATTTAATATCATGTCAAAGTATATTAAACTAGAAATTATTATTTGTAATTAATTAAAATAAAATAATAAAGTATATATTTGAATAGATTATTTCAGATTCATATTGAGTATAAATTTTCTTATTAAAATCATGTAGGTGCTTCAGATAATTTTTTAATATCATTTTTAAAGATTCACAAGAAATTAGATGAATTCGCACAAATTCAATAAAATGTACAACAATTCTATGTTCTCAAGCATCAAAACTAACATCCAATTTTAATTTCACCAAAATAGGGTGGTAGCAGGTGAAATAGACCAATAATAATAATAACACAGCATCAAAAACTTTAAGAACCTTCAATACACACATTTTAGTTTTGCCAAGAGCATCAGTTCATCTTGTTTTAATGTCTTTTTACATTTTTCACTTCATTGATGCCGATATTTAACTAAACATTTTCACATACATACGTTATGTTTTGAAAATAAAAAAAACTGGATTGTAAAAAATCTATTTAAATTATGATACTATAAAGTATATGTAGATAGTCAAATAAAAATTATAACGTGATATAAAAATATGTATTCATCGTGTAGGAATATAATCGCAATGTCTTCATATAAATTAATTGTCTATCTATGGAAATGCATAGTCACCTATCTACATGTTCTATACAAAACAGTGTTTAGGGACTTATTTTCACACAGTCTTTCCTTTTAGGGAAATAAAAACAACAACAACAACAACAATAAATTTAAAAAATTTGCAACAAATCTAGCATAAAGTCTCATCAATATAAAATACATATGTACATATGTGCAACTTCAACGTTTTTAACAGAAAATATCTTTGATGCATATATGTAGTTAAAACAAAAATAATAATAATAAGAAAATGAGTGTAAAAAGATTGTAAAATCAAAAGAGGGCGTGACAATAACGTAATGAACGAGCTGTTTTATTTTACTTGAATCATTTTATGTTTTTCATATATTATATATATTCATATACATAATATATGTACATAGTATATTTTTTGGGTTATGAAACTTTTTCAAACTATCAAATGTGCCTGCAGAAAGTATCGATTATAAATAAAGGTGGTATAAAGCTTATTTTATAAAACAAAATTGGAGAAAAAAGAAGAAAATTGAAAGAAAAAAAAAATCCCGATTGAGAAAGAAGACAACAACAACAAAAAAAAAAAAAAACATTAAATGAAATTAATGAAAATGACGAGAAAAAAAAAAGTAATAAGAACAACAACAAATTTACAGCATCCTTAGTTGATAAACTGTGAACACAAATCCCAACATAATTTTTTTAGCCTCAAGAGAATCAAAAAATATTTACAAGAAAATTTATTCAAGATAACAACATTGCGGAAGGATATTTTTTTTTGTTTTTGTTGTTTTTACATGAAGATTGTTATATTAATGTATGTATATCGCACTGTTAAATATCTTGCAAGTTGCAACTAAACATACAGCAAGTTCTTAAACATTTTTAAACGACCCCAAAGAGGCAAAGAGTTAAGATTAGCTGTAGTACCGCAAAAAATAAAAGAATAGTTGTTGTTTTACAGTTTTCTCTATACTAAATCAAATGATGTTGCTTAAAACATCTTATGGATGTTGGAAGTATTTCAGCTTCTTTTTAATTCATTCCTTTTTTTTTCTTCTTTTTTTTTTTTTTTTTGTATACTTTTGCCGACTTACAACGTGTCTTTGGAAAATATTTTAGAATCACAAAACAACAATAAACCTAGTGTGAAAACATTGTAATAAATTGGTCAATACTGTAGTTTACCTCCGCCTCCACTCATCTTTTTTTTTTTTTTGTACGTATTTATGTGAGAATGTACAGTATTTGTTTTAAAGATACATTCAATTTAAGTATAAAGTTTAAGAATTCAACCGCAATAACAAATTTTATAATATTATCACCAGGTTGTGTTTTTTTTTTTTAGTATTCAGTTACTGTTTGTTAAATTTTTTACATTTTTACTTTGAATGCTTTTACTTGAATGTAATAACAATGCAACTAAACATATAACGCAATTTTTTTTCAAATTACTAAAAAAAAAAAAATTTCATACCTCAATAACAATCTATTAACTGGTATTTCAGAAACAAACAAACTAAACCAAAAAAAAAAAAAAAACAAAATCATCATCATTCTTGCAAAAAATTGCACAACCAAAACCAGCTAACTTCTCATAATAATAATTAGGTTTTTGAGTAATTTAGCACACAACTCCCACACCCACCATTTGTATCTTTGAATGCATACATATGTGTATATGTTTACACATAAATAAGTGATAAGGAGGTGCGTTCACATTCATATACGTACATACATATGTATGTACATATATTGCAAATTGCGTGAAGAGAAGACTTCGCTGCAACATACTACAATTTCGAATCGTCCGTCCATCTGTTGTTTTTTTTTTATTGCATCAACATAATTTCTTTTTTACAAAACGAATGTTAAATTACACGCGGTATGCATTTTATAATTTTCATCCAACACCACTACTCCATAGCAATAATATACATACATACATACAAACATGTTGCATGGGATTTGATAAATGTGTTTCGATTTTATAATTGCAATGAAATGATAATTACAATTTAATCGAATAATTAAAAGTGATTGAATATAATTGAATGCACATTTCATTTGTTAAAGTATATAAACTATGCGTATACAAAACAAAATGCAAGATGTCATAAAATATAAGAGTATTTTTTCCAACTGTAATTCATACAAGTGTTCTACATACGTATATGATGTATGATATGTACACATATGTATGTCATACGTATGAATCTATCTACATCATGAAATTTTATTAGATAATAAATTAAGAAATTATACTTTTTTTTTCTTCTTCAATTTAATTTAACATTTTTAGAAACATTTGTTACAATTTCAACACTTTGAATTTATTCGTGTGTAGAAGATTGCATTTCCTTTTTGATTCACGGGTGAAATTTAAGAAGAAGAAAAAAAAACAGAAATTTAAAAAAAAAGTAAAAAGGTCGATAGGAATTTTTTTTTTGTTGAGGATTGATTTTAAGAAGAAGAAAAAAAGTATGCATGTATATTGAAAGATTCAGACACAGGTAAAAAATTTGTAAACGCCTTTTAATATCCGTAAAAAAAAAGTTCATTGCCTTTAATTCTTTCCGTTTATTGTCTATAACATATTTTTTTTTTTTTTTTTTTTTTTTGGCTAAAAAATTTCGCAAAAACAAATTATTATTATTAATAGACTATCATGGTTAATATGCGGTTTTAGACATTATAATGCAAAACCTTATCTGGTATTTATTTCCAATAAATTGAATTCAAATATTCCCACGGGCTTTTTTGATTTATTTTTTATTTTGGCTTTGTTTATCAAGAAATAAGTCTCATTCATCCCTCTTCATCAACAAAAAGATAGAAAAAAAAAACCATTACACGCATTAAACAAAAAAAAAATACCTCGTATGGTGTTTTGATAATAAATTGATGTCTGATTTGAAATGATTTTTAATTTAAATATTTAAAAACAGGTGTTATAATTTATTTATCTTTGATATGATTTAAAAATTTGTAAAATAAATAAACATTTTTTAAAAAAAAAAAAAGGATTTACTTAAACATCATATATTTTCATAAGCAATTTCAATATTTTTGACTTTGCAGTCACTCCAAAGCGCTGCCAAAAGAGCGGGGACATCATGTGCGAATTGTAAAACCTCAACAACAACCCTTTGGAGGCGGAATGCTAGCGGTGAACCAGTGTGTAATGCATGTGGTCTCTATTATAAACTTCATAATGTAAGTATAATTATATTTAATTAAAAAATAACAAAGAAAAATTTATTAACTATCTCGATAATGTAACTCTTTTAGAAAAAAAAAAAAAACATTATATCTAAGATTTAACGGGTTTTCATGCAATTTAACCCATTTTTTTTCCAAAAACATTAAATTCAAATCTTTTCATTTAATCAAAATCAAACGAGAATATGTATGGGGAGTGAGAATGAATAAAAGCAGGAGAAAAAAGCAAAATAAAAAAAAAATAGAATTAACATTTAAAAAATAATCGGAAATGTTTAGAATTCGAATGTGTAAAGGATATGAATTTCATCATTATCATCATTATTAATATTACCGTCGGAATAAATCTACTTTTTTTGCACCCTCTTCTTCTTTATTACTTTGCAATGCATATGAATGTTCGACGGAAATTTAAACTTATGCAATATCACACTTTCCCTTTCCTTAATAAACTCATACTATGTGTATGTTATACAGGATGCGAATAACTAATTCAGTTCATATATCTACTCTATGCAGTTAATAACTTGAATATGTCGCAATAATAATAAAACAACGGAACTATTAGCATGTTAATCCTTGAGAATATGTTTCGCTTATAAATTTTCACGTCCACCAAAAAACAATTCAACAACAAAAAAATATAGGAAATTACAATGAAAAATGAAAGAAGCAAAAAATAAATGAGAAAATTCAGAATAAATGTATAAGAATATCGAATTTTTTTTCTGTAAAACACCACATATAGTCTCAAAATGTATAGTTTTATATAAAAAGAAAATGCATTTAATAAAACAACAACACGATATCTTCCAAGGTCTTAACCCTCGTTAGTTTGTTAAACGCTTAAGCGATTTCACACACCATTTACCACGTGTGTACATTTTTGTATTTTATAAGCGATTATAAAGCCTTATATTATGATACGGAGAAAGTCAACGAAGATTAGAATTATATTGTGTATATATTTCTTTTTTTTTTTAATAATTCACATCAACGAATATCTTATGAAATGAGTTTCATTTCATATCATCATATCGGTCGGCTGCAGTCTGCCGATACAAGATAACTGATGATTAAATAAATAACAAGAAAAAAAACATACTAAAAGTACAGTAGAAATAGCAATATATCCCTTGCACATGGAATAAACATGTATGTACTAGTCTAGAGTAAAAAAAAAAGATACTCTTGTATTAACGTTAAATAAGATTCAGTGATGCGGAAGTTAAACTCAATTTTTCTTATGTCAGCATTAAAAAAAAAAAAAGTATATATGATATGTATCGTGTATAAAATGAGTATTATCCTTTCTTATAGATATGAACACATACTTGTATACTCTATATGAGGATAACAAAAAAAATACAATATATTACCGGCATAGCGATGTATCATTACTTTTTACATCACACTTCAAAATTTTTATTATTTCATTCAAATAAAAAAGATAAAAAATAATAATAATTTTGTACTTTATATACTTACTTGAACTACTTTATGTATAAAATCCTAAACATTATATCTGAAGTAATCTAATTAGATACTTAATTTTAAAATCTTCATACATTTATCTTTGACTAAATTGTTGTATATTAAAATCATAAAGATAAAAAATAATATTAACATTTTACAAAAATTTTCAAAAAGATCTTAACAATAATAAAAAATTTTTAGAACTTTTTAACATTTGTATTATGAATATATACTTATGTACATACGTACATACATATATATTTTTTAATATAATACATTTTTTTTAAATGGAGACGATTAATAAATAAATTATTCATTTTATTAACCATAAGATTTCATTCACTATACTCGTATACTATGTATATAACTATCATCAACCACCACCACCCACACCCACTTTAAGTTTTCCTTTACATACATATTTCATACATAACCGCCATCATTGACAAAAATAAATGTAAAACATTTGATAATTTATAAAAAAGAATAGAAGTGAAACCACGTATGTATCCTTAAGGATTCTTGTCATTGTTATTCCGACTATAGAAGAAAACCTCCTTAGATAGTTCATATTGTGCCTCTCTTATTTTCTTTTTTTTTTTTTTCATCATCCCATGAATTTAAATGGAAAAATAACGACAAAGAATTTGAATAATAGCTCACGATGGAAAGTATAAAAATTAACAAGACAAAAAAAAAAAATAAAAAAAAAAAAAGTAAAATTAAAAAGGGAGAAGAAGAAAAAAACGAACAAGTAATTCCTTTATGAAACCCCATTTTTAAAGATAATGCCTTCAGGGAATTTTCTTTTTAGTATTAAATATGCCTCCTTCAAAAGGAATTTTTCTTTTCCTACCACTTCCGCATTTTAAGAAACTATATGAATTGATAAAAAAAAAAATGGAAAAGAAAATCTTTTTTACATATTTTTTTTTTCTCGTCCTTTGTTTTTTAATAAATTTTCCTTTTTCTCTTTTTTTTTTTTTAATGAACTTTTTTTCATTACATAAACGATGACAGTTATATTTTGTTCATTCTTTTTCGCGAATCGTGGTAAAGTAAAAAAAAAAATCTTTTTCTATTTTTTGTTTTTACTTTCTTTTTTTAACATTATTTTTTATTTTTTAATTTTAATTCATGATAAAAGTTTGATAGTAGGTGTAATGAGAAAACTTTAGACATTCACAAGTCAGAGACTTTTTAAGATGCTTATATATTATATACAATAAAGTTATAGAAAATTTTAAAAAGACAAAAAAGAAAAATACATTAACAAAGGAAAAAGAAGAAAAAAAGAATTTATTGTACCTTCAAGATTGAAGAATAAAAGCGTAAAAGGAAATTATAACAAACTCTTCTTAAAGATTATAGATTAAGATTATACGTTGATTGTGATTTTTAGCTACTGGTGGCGTACTTTTATTGTGAAAATTTATTGCAAGTTTTTTTTTTTCTTAATTTATATGAAAAAAAAATGTGAATTCATATTTGAAGGCAATTTAAATTAATATTTAGAAACAAAAAAAAAATTCTTAAGAACGGTAAAGATTTTTACGATAAGATTTTAAATAGATTCTGGAGCAAAAATCTTGAGATCTGCCTATATTAGTGCTTACTATGGGAAAAAGTGATTTATTCTGTTTTTTGAAAAACTCTCCTTGGAAACGCTCTCCACAAATATTTATTTTTTTTTTAGCAAAAAAAAAGAAATGAAAGTACATTAACCAAATTTATTTTTTTTTTTCAATGCAACAAGATTTTTTTTTTATACTGCATAAATTGCAGTGGAAGTTGTTATTCTTGGGAAACTTTTTTTACTAATAAAGACCAAAGCTCTTCAAAAATATCTAACAAAGGAGATTCATAAAGAAACTCTTTCTTAAACATGAAGGCGTTTGAGAAAAGATATAATCGATGACCTTGTGTCAAGCGCATTGTTTTTGAAAAATTAAATTAAAGGTGGACATTTATTCATAAAAAAAAAAAATTTAATAAAAAAAAAATTCATAATTGAAAAATGAAAACTTGATTTAGAAATCAATTGAATAAACAAAAAAAATGTTCATGTTGCATTTTACAAAATCTAACCATTTACATATTCTAACGCCTCACATCATATTAGATACATTTTTGTATGCAATGAAGCAGAAGCATTCAATTTGTTTTTTTTTTTTTTTTTTTTTTTTTTTTTTTTTTTTTTTTTTTTTTTTTTTTTTTTTTGCTTCATTCAATTTAAACACAGTATACATATTAATAACAATTTTTCTTCATACAGTATATATACTTTTTTATACGTATACTTGGTTCATTGCAATTGAATAATAGATATTTAAAAATCTTTGATTCATTCAATACCTCATTTGATCTTACATTACGTAAGTGGCCTTTAGAGGAGATCTATGCGCTGATGATGATGATGATGGTTGCATACAACAGCATCAAAAGAAATAACAAAAAAAAAAAAAAAATAGCAAAATGGAAAAATAAAGAAACAAAATGAAATTTTATAAAATCTCTTAAAGTATCAATTACTCAACCATTGTAAATGATATATCGGATGTGAAATTACAAACATAGAGAAAACAATATCCATATCCATATCCCAGGTATATATACATATTAACTATAATATGCGTCATTTGAAGTATTTTAAAATCGGTACTTATTTATTACTTGTAGGGTTAGTCAAATGAATATAATACCAGTCAGTCGTTAGTTTTTCAATGTAAGTTTTTTTTTTTTTTTTTACTTTTAAATTACCAACAAACAAACAAAAATGTATGTTTTTTGTTTGTATTATTTTAATATTAAATCTAGTTTCTAGTGAATAAATAAAATAAATAAAATTGATGGGATGATGATGACGATGGTATAAGGACTATTTGTTGATGATGATGATGATGATGATGATGATGATGAGAATCCGGGATGTGATTGCAAGTTCAATTGTTCCGCCGGTATTAAATATTACACATCAAAGAAAATATACCGGAGAGGATTCGAAATGAAAATGCTTATGCTTTTTATTCTATTGTATAAAAGCAGTTGTATACAATTTGTAACAATTTCAATTGCTTATTTTTCTACTTATTTTTTTTTTCTGTTTTTTTATTTTTTTATTTTTTGCTGCTCTATTATTCACGCCCTTTTACCTGAATACAATCTCACGTCTTGTTAACAAGAAAATGGGAAATTTAATGCTGCTGCCGCTGTTAACATTTACCGCACATTCATGATATTATGTACTATGAAATATTAACTTTTTATTTATAAATATATGTATGTATGTATGAACAAAACAAAAAAAAATGTTTTATCATCATGTTACATTTCAACAGAAATGCACTCTTTTAAATGTTTTTTTTTTATATATACATATTTTCAACACGATGCAGTCAATTTGCACTCCATTTATGGAACATAAATGTCTTATACTATAATTTTTATTTATTTAGTATTTCGAAGAAAAATTCAAGGAAGAAAAACAAATCCTAAAAACTGATATTTATTCATTTTTTTAGATTTAAATGTTGATGAATCTCACAGATTTATAATCTTAATTGCAAGAAAAATCTATAAAACATATGAATTTTATGTTTTTCAGAATCATTTAGAAAGTTCATTATCTCGAAAAGATACGTATATACTCGTATATGTATGTATATTTATTTTTCGATGATGGTATTATTTTAGGCTAATATGATGATGATGATAAAAGAATCCCGCACACGCGACTTTTTCTCCTTTAACATGAAAACAGGACAACATTTATAAACAAAGTCACTGTGGTAAATAAATCGAGCGTAACCGTTGTGACGCGTGCCTCATTGAATTCCATTTCAACCGATTCAATCATCAATCCAATATATATACATAGTCTATCCTACATACATATATGTATACGAAAAACGACATTATTATAATTTACTGATTGTACTTAAAGAATATCTATACTTTATGTATATATCACTTTATATGGAAAAAATAAAGTAGAAAAAAAAAATTGTATCTGAAAAATTCCTCTGATTCTAGTTAGTAAAGTGACAAGCAAATTCATTCATTGTGGTCTTCTAAAATCATCCAACAGAAAGAGAAATTGAATGATGATGAAATAGCAATTTATTTTAGTAGGTCTTTTCCGTTAAATTATATGAAAACAATAGAAAAAATTGAATACTAAGTTGGTGTTCTTTCCCAACAAAAAAAAAAAAAAAAAAAGAAAAATTGAAAAAAAAAGTGAAAAAAAGGTGAATAACACAATTTGTGTATGTGTGTTTGTGTTGAACCCATTAAATATACATATGTATGTACATATGTATATGTATAAGCATTGCGAACAACATATGTACTTATTAAATTTAATTGATCAGAGAATCAATCCTCGAGGATAATTTTTCATTTTGACGCCAAAAAGCAAAAAAAAAAAACAAAACAAAAAAAACAAACATAATAACTTTTTAGGTAGTTCAAGAAATAGTAAAATAGTATGTACATATGTACCTACAAAAATTTTAAATATAAAATTTTTTAAGATTTAAGGAAAAACAAAGGAGAGACAAAAAAAAACATTGAGTTGTAAAATAATAATTGTCGCCAAGAATATGAGCAATAGATTATATTTTATGAGCAATATACATAGGTATACTATTGTGCACCTTTTGTAGTAAAATGTCATGCAGACCATTAATGGCGCTACAATATTTATATATGTGGGTCAGACAGTCTAAGTCCTTCTTAGAAAAAAAAAATTTTCAAAACCTACCTGTGGATTTTTTTTATTGTTTTAGATTTTTCTTTAACATTAAAATAGTAAAATAAAAAAAAAAACACAAAAATTATACCACAGTCCCACCCGCATTATTTTTTTTTTTTTTTTAAATAAAACAATTCATTCAATTTTATGATTTTAACATAAAATATTTAATAAATGTGCACTACACTGTTAAAAAAGAGAGAAAAAAAACAAGTGCTCTAAATTGAAAGAGTTTCATGAACTTTAAATGAAAATCCATAATTAATTTAATTTAAATTCGAAACATTTAATAAATGAATGAAAACTTTCATCCGATTTCAATTGTTACAGAAAATTTATATATGTATGTATGTACATGAATGTACGATTGCGCAGTGATTCATAAAAACATTATTATTCTAGGAAAAATAGAAAATGATAATTGTTTTTTTTTTTTTTGTCAAATTTCAAAATACATAAAATCACTAATTCAAATTTTCATCATCAGACATAGTTACAAAAAATTTATTATATATGTAAATCTAAAAATAACAATTGAATTACATACTAAATTTATCACCTGATTCAGTACATATTATAAATTAATCACACATATACAGTATATATTGATTAAATGTCACCTTTAATTAAGTTAATTATTTACCCCTACCAAACCACCAAGAACTGAAAAGTATATTAACTTTATATACCAAAAATTAATGAAAATTATTAACTCTTTTTTAACGTATACTAAATGAAATATCCAGAGAGCATCATCGATATTAATTCCTTATTGCACTTATATTCATGTACATCATGTAACTTATTATTAATTGTATATATGAATGTGTGTGGTATTTTGTAATTATGGAAGATATGTAATATAATAAAGCACATGATTCCATCATCGCACCATATAATTCCAACAATTAAAATCTTTAGTTTCAGTTTTCATTTAAATCGCGTATATACAATATATAAATTTGTTATATGTATACACATATGTATATGTATGTATATATTTTGTTTAAAATCAACTGCTGCTTTTCTGTTAATATTATTATACCATAGCTCTCTTGCTGACGATGTATAAGCTTCAATAAATGGCATTGCTTGCAAGTGATTTAATCTTATCTGATCGGATGTTGTCCAAGATTTTGACAGAAATAGAAATATAATTACGGACACAAATAGTGTAGAAGTATAGAGAATCCTCGCTACTCATGTTCATCCTCACATATGTATGTAAAATACATTTTATATTCACATATGTAAATATATTATTGTGCAGCATCATGCACACGGTCATCAATAGAATCCAGCAGCAACAATAATACAACAAATATGTACCTATATCCTAGAGATTGTTACAGAACAAATTTTACAGGAATTTACAGAGGCAACAATTTTTTTTTTCTCCTTTAAAATTTCATCCGTACCTTGGCATCCAGGAATATACCATCATCATCATCAGTACTTGAATTCAAGCGGCAAAAAACAGAAATAGTTTGATATATCTTTGTGTTTGTGTGGTACTTAAAGTAAAAAAAAAAAATTAAGTAAATTTATTTGCAGTTTGTTAAATATTGCATTATGTATATACCCAGACCCGGTAGAAATGCAAGTTGGCTGATTGCTTGATTGTGATAGTTCCTCTCCACCGAAAACTTCAATGAATATATTCAAATAAGATATATACACACAAAAAGACATCAGATTTTAGATATTATAATTGCGTCCATCAGGGAATTACAATATTTATCGCGAATTTTAAATGGCAACTTTTTAATTAGCTCGCGATTTAAGAATACCACGAGGTATGCCATCACGCTGCGGTGTGATTTTCTCTTAATTCTTTTCATCATCAGAGCCAGAGCCTATCGTTGTTGTCATCATTATTATTATCATCATCATCATCATCATCATCATCAGCATATAAAGTACACACTATGTATACGAAATATATATAGAGATACTCTGTACATACATATTTAAAATAATAATATACATACAACAATAACAACACCAAACATAGCGATTTCTTATCTAGCATTTGATTAGTTTAATTTATCATCAGTTTTATGTTTATTTTGTTTGAAAGATTTTTAAGATTTAAAAATCTGATGAAAGAAGGCGACCTCAAAAGAAATTAAAAAATATATATACATATATACATATGTATGTATAGTAAGAATTTACCGCCGGCATTCAGAAACACATATTTTAGGAATATATATATATTCGTACGTATAAAGCGAAAGATGCGGATTTGTTTGATTTTGTGAAAATTTCAGAAAAATTAAGGAAAAAAAAAACCAAAAAAATTAAAATAAAACACAGGTTTTCTTAAATGTTGACAAATTTTCGGGATTCTTATTTTATTTTTTTTTAAATTTATTTTTAAAAGATTCCCACACAATTAAATTATGACATTTTTCTGGTTATTTTTTTTTAGAAAATTTAATTTGAAAAGAAAAAAAAAAGAAATTAAATAAAATTTGGTAATTTATAAAACGAAGGAAACTTGTGCTTGAGCTTTATTCCTTCAAAATTAATAATTATTTTAAAAAAAAATGAATTTGAATCTTTCAAATACCGCATTTTATTTTTTAAGAATAATAAAAAGAGTTTTTCATTTCAAAAAGAAAATGAGCCACAAAATAATTTCCTTTTTCACTTTCAAATATCGAAAATATTTACAAAATTGATTGAAAACCCAAAGATAGCCAATTATTGAATTATTTTTATGATATTTTTTGTTATTACAAAAACTAATAAAAATTAATTTTTTATTTAACTTTAATTTTTTCAGGTAAATCGTCCATTAACAATGAAAAAAGAAGGCATCCAAACAAGAAATCGTAAACTTTCATCAAAATCAAAAAAGAAAAAAGGACTTGGTGGCGCATGTCTCCCCATTGGAAGCCATCTTGGTGTCGGTGTTGGTATGAGTGATTTAATGAAACCGCTTGATCATTCAAAAACATTTGGTGGAGGATTTTCAGCATCCATGGGTATGTTGTACATATAATACTCATATACATATATATACATATATTCTGTCTCAGCTTTAAATAAATACTCCAATTTATTTGTTTACTTTCTTCATTTTATGTGTCTTATATACTTTTCTACTTTCCTTTTTTTTCTTGTTATTTACATTTCCAATGGATCACTTTTAATTTTAAAAAAAAAACCCTTATGTACATAAACGACAAACATCTGACTCTTAATTTTACATTTCCATGTTTTGCATATATTTTTCATTATGTATGTATAACAAAAAAATTTCTTTTTTTTTTATATACCAACAGGACAACATGGACATCTTTCCAGTGGATTACATCCAGCTCATGCGCATATGCATGGCGGTTGGTATACAAGTGGTATGGGTGCTTTGGGTGCTTCAAGTGGGTTACAAGGTGGTTTCTCGACAGCGGGTTCATTGGGTGGTGGTGTTGTGCCTCATTCACAATCGTATCATTTAGGACTTAGTTCGATGGTAAGTTTTCCCTTTATTATTTTCAAATTTAGTTTGACCGTATTTTAAATGTTTAGAAATTATTCTGTTAGTGTTGCCAGATTGAAAATTAATATCCTAAAAAGAACTTAAATTATGAATTTTTTTTTTAAAATTTTATTTACAGGGTACATGGAGGCCTGACTATACGTGATGGAGCGGAAATAATTTAAATAATAATTTATTTAATTAGTTACATCTTGTATTTAAAAACAACAAAAAAATAGGAGAGAACCCCAGAATCAAAACATAAAACAAAATAAAATGGAAATGTTTAAAAAAATTTTAAATGAAACCAATTTATATAAATTAAATGGAAAAAATATACGTCTCAAGTACAAATCAAAATTTTATTTAAAATAAAATTTGAAAAATAAAACATCAAACAACAAGTAACAAAAAAAAAAAAAAATACAAAAACAAGAAGAAAAAACACATCGTTTAAATGACGGAAATTGAAAGAAATACCTTTTTTTTTCCAGAAGGATTACAAAGAAAGCGATTAAATTACAAACACATACATTTTATGCTATTTACATACATACATACACGTTTAGTGTTGAATGTTGAAAAAAAAGTGCAAAATTCTTGCTATTCGCACGATAAAACACTAGCATGGAAATTATGTTCTTAAAAACAGGAATTTTAGTATACTCATTAGTTCAGATTTGTTTTTTTTTTCTCTTCTATTTCTTCATCATCATCATCTTCTTCTTCTTCAATATTTTCTATTTGCTGCTGAAATTGCGGTACGATGAAATTACAATTGCTGCAATTATTTTATATAAACTGCGTTATGTGTGTACATGATGTATCTTCTGTATTTTTACTGTAATATGTTATATAGATTCACTATAAATGTTTCATAGTATGACAAAGAAATAAATCAATGTGTGTTGAGTTTCTTTAAAAAACAAAAAAAAAAGTTATAAAAAATAAAAAAATAAAAAGTAAAATAAAGAAGAGTTTGTTAAAAGTCGCGTACTACTAACAAAGTAAGAGAGGTGCGGTAGTCGTGTCGTGCCATTAAGTCATGTTACAAAGTCAAGGTGAGTAGTTTATTTCGCTTGAATAATAAAACAGAATAAAAGAATTTTTAAAAAAAAATAAATAAATAAAATATATAAATAAAAACCGTGTAAATTATGTTTACAAGAACAAAGATCGAAATGTATTAGATGACAAGTGGAAAAAAAACAAAAAAAACAAGAAAACAATTTTAAAAAGGATATAATTTATTTAAAAAAACAAAAAAACATCATTCGTCCTGAATTAAAAATTGTTAAATCAAAGCCTCAATTTTTAATAAATTTAAAAAACGATTTTTTTACTTAGAAAGAAAAAAAAGACCTATATTCAAGCGGAATACACTACAATATGGGCTCGCTATGTGTTAATTTATATTTTGTATAGTAATTTTTAAAAAATAATAAAAATTAAATAAAATAAAGTGTGCAATTCATGAATAAGTTTTAAATAATTTAACTAGTAAAAAAAAAAAAAGTATTTTTTTAAAAAAATATAATTTAGAAATAGTGATTTCTTTTATTATAACTTTTTTTTTTTTTAAAAAAAATTTCTGTTGACCCAAAGAGCCTTAAAACTATAACTATATAATACATCCCTGTGAATAAAATGTGAAATTCTCACAACTTCTATGTATAATTTTAAATGCAAATGTTTTTTTTTTTTGTTTTCTTTAATATATATTTTTTTCTTTTTGTAATTGAAAAAAAAAACAAGACATATTTTAATTTTTATTTCACAATGGGTCCTGTTTATAAAAACAAAATATATATAAAATTATTTAGATATTTTCTTTTTGAAAAAAAAATAATTATGTAAAAAACAAATTAACAAAAACAAACAACACACACAAAAAATGCCATAAATTAATACATAATGTATTTTAATAAAATTTAAAATAAAAAATATATATATATAAGAAAAAATAAAAAAAAAAAAGAATTTGTATAGAAAATAAATATAGAATTTTCAGTTAAAGAAAAACCATTAAATAAATAAAATAAATTTACAACAAACAAAAAATTAAAATGTGTAAGATATTTAAAATTAAAAAAAAAAAGAAAAAGAAATTTGAAAAAATATATATATTTTGTAAATAGCACAGAACTGTAAAAAAAAAAGAAAAATTTAATTGTAGTAGTATAAAAATTAATAATTAATTAATGTGAAGTTTTTTTTTTTTTTTTTGTACAAAAACACAAAAATATTAATTAAATAATATAGTATATTTTAAGAGTATAGATTAATGTAGGAAAAATAAAAAAATAAAATAAAATAAAAATTACTTTAAATAGAAAACAAAAATATGTAAGACCTTGCCGCATGTTACAAAAGCATAAAATGATAAAAAAAATTTTAGATAAAATCAAACAAACAAATATTGAAAAAAAAATAAATAATAATAAAAATAAATAAGAATAATTTTAGAAAAAAAAAAATAATAAAATGAAAGCTAAATATGTAATTAGTTTTATTTTTAAAAGGAAAAAAAAAAACAGTAAATAACATAAATTTAAAAAAAAAATAGAAAGCGTGTGCACTACATTTTTTTTTTCGATCAGAAAAAGATAAATAAACTGAACAGAAAAATTTATATATTATATATAAATCAATAATGCTGAATTTATGAACGGCACACATAAAAGAATAATTTGTACAGAACAAAACAAAACAACAAAAAATTTGTATTATTAGTGAAAAACTAATAATTATGAACTTTTTTTAAAACAAAAAATGCAAAAAACAAAAAAAAATTAAAAATCAAAAACAAAAAGATTGTAAAAAAAAAAATTCATGATTTATAGGATTAATTAAATTGTAATGAAAACAGAAAAAAAAAAATGAAAATAAAAAAAAAAAGATTAATAATAATGTCTTGATGTGTTGATATTAGTATTATTATTATATTATTAATTATTATTATATAAAAAATCATATGGAACGTCATCTTTTTTTTTTTTTGTCCAAAACTGTGACAAACACAAAAAAAGAAAAATGTAAAAAAAAAATAAAAATTTAAAAAGAAAAAAATCAAAAAATTATTAAATTATTGCATTTTTAATTTTTATTTCCTTGTTATGAATTTTTTTTTAGTTAGTTTGTATCCTGAATCTCAATTATTATAAATGTATGGTTTAACCTTAAATCAGTTGCTTAGGCTTCATAGAAAATTTCTTCTAGATTGAAGTCCTTTTAACAGTCTTATTTAGGTTTTGGACATTAGTACAAAATTGTACTAAAATTCATGCAATTAAATTTTTAACACTTGATCATTATGCTTCTTGTGTGGTCACATTCAACTAGAAACTCTGCCACCATTGATTACTATTTGGTGACATTCAAACGACAAGGGTTAAAGGGTATTTCAGGATTTTCAATACTGTATTTTTGAATTATAAATATTTTTTGTCATTTTTAATTTCACGAACAATCCCAAAATATTTATGAAAAATTTCCAATAAAATAACGGAAAGCAAAGGTACGTTTTCATTAAAGACAAAATTTTATCTTATTGTGAAATGAATAATTTTATTGGAATATTACAATACTAATTTTTCCTTTTGTCAATGAAAGTATACGTTAAAACTTTTTTTTTATAAAATAGATTATTTTTTTTAACATTTGTTCAAGAGAAATTGTGATATTAACCCAATATAATCTCATAAAAACCGAAAATCAATTCAATAAATTCTGATTAGGTTTACAATCTTAAGAAAATGCATTTATTTTTTGCCAGCTTTTTGAGTTTTGTTGTTTTTTTTTTCTTTTCACATATATACTCGTATAGGAAAATCTGTCAGGAGTCAAATACCATTGACATTATACATGAGTGAATTTTTTAAAAAAATATGATTTATTGATGAAAGTATCTGTATGTCATTCAAAATTTTTGATGATATCTTGTTACTGAATAAACAAACTTTTGAAAAAAAGTGAAACGGAAAAAAAAATACAACAAACAAATTTCTATACATAATCTCATAATCAGATTACTGGAACCAAAAAAAAAATAGACACAAACGGAAATTTTTAAATTTGAAAAACCGCACAATCAAATGACAACAATTGCAAATGCGGGAATTAAAAAATTATTTGCTTGAAAAAATTTCATTTTTAATTGATCGAGGGCAAAATTATAAAAATGTTTTTTTTTTTTTTTCGTCTGTCTGTTTCATAATACTAGAAAAGGTTACGTACACAGTGAAATCATACACAACAGACGTCATCTGGAAAATTGTTTGGTTTATAAAATGTCAGTTATAAAAAAAATAATAATTTTTTTTTTATTATGTATCTAATATCTTAAACATTGGTTGTAGGCATAAGTAAAATTCATATTAATTTTCGAAAAAAAAAAAAAATTAAAATACATCGATGCATTTGAAAATATCATAATTTCAGGCCATATATATATTTTTCAATGCACACACATTTATAATTGCAAATTTCATATACTTATATATGTACATATGTAAAAAAAAAATGAAATGTTCGTGTCAGGGTTCTCAATATATGCGAGCATTTCAATTCAATTTCAAATAATAATAAAATGCAACATGATTATACGACCTAAATAGTTTTTGTTTAAAGTAATCGCGCGTGTCATTTGCTTAGAGAAAATTATATATATGTATTTTTTTTTATATAGTGAGATATATGTTAAGATATTAATCAGAGAATTATTATTAGAATTATTAATAATATAATTGATAATTATAATATCAAATATGAATGGGACAACAACAACAAAAAAATTTTAATTAAAAAAACTAAATAAAAGTGAAGGAGAAAAAGATACATTTAAGTATACGCGCACTTTAAAACATTGAAAATTAAAAATTATTCATATCCGTTTCCGTTTTTATTATCAAAAAAAAAAAAAAAACAAAAAAAACGAAAATAATAATAACTTTTGTTTAATGAAATACGGACTTGTATGTGTATGTGTATGTATTTAGCAATAAAAAGTTTTGTATAAATGTCATTTTATTTTTTTATTATTTTTAAATGTATGTTGTTGTTTTTTTTTCCTTATTTTTTGTTTTTTTTTTTTTTTTAAATCTAATAATCAGGAAAAAAAAATCAGTGATTTTCTTAAAAATTATAATTAATTCATCAATTAGTCGCACGAAATACACCTGCTAGTGATGATGGCATACAAAAATATAAAATGTATGCGATGTTTTGTTTTGTTTGTAATTTTTTTTTTTTATTCATGATTACATCTTTTTTTTTTATTTTCCTTATTTTTAATTTAAGTTTATTTTGTATACATTTTTGTATTGTTTTTATATGTTTGTAAATTTATACATTCTAAAAGATTAATGAGCTGCACCTTTTCATTAAAAATTCTTATCTGGTATGGCTTTTAATGATAATTTGTGATAATGAATTTTCTGAGAATAAAAAGGTACATACATATATACAAAATTGTTGCATAAATATGAATTTTTATGTCATGTATTTGTATTGCATTATGTATTTTTTTGCAATAAAATGTTATCTAATTGTATTTTTTTTTTCCTGAAAAATAAAATTGAATTAAATTAGAAATTTGAAGACTTCTGCATTCTGACATGGTACAATTAACACATTGACGTAAATGACGGCTAAATGTCCAGCTCTAAAAGAATTAAGGCTCGCTTGTTTTGGGAGCGGGGTACTTTGATTGTCTGGACGACATAACTGAGATTACACTAAAGTACTTGAACAATTTCATTCAAAAATCAGGATACGCAAAGTTTAATCCCAATGACAAATCGAAGGGCATTCACAGTGAGCCTTTAAGTAAACAGACCGACATGCCAAATAACGGCTATAGCCGTTCAATTCTCGGTCGTTTATAGGCAAATAGCCGTCCATCACCCTTAGAAAAGTTGGTAATAATAAAAAATATACAATCTGATTCTATCACATATAAAATTTTGATCAAAGTCCTTAAAATTAACAAATTTGAAATAAAACAGATTGTGCTTTTATCGTCAATCACTGATTAAAAGGTATGATTTTCAAAGCTCAAATTAAAAAATTGGAAAAAAATCTTATGAACTTTTAAATTCTTCATTTTTCAGACTTCAATAACAACTTTAAAAATTCATTACAAACTTACAAATAGAATTTCTTGTATCAAATCATAGTGCAGAAGTTTATATGAAAACCAATTTAAAATGCTATTAAAAACTTGATTACTCTCTCCAAAAAAAAAAAAAAAATTGAAAAATTATCCTTGATCATTTCTATAAAGTAATAAAACTCTTTTCCTAAATAACTTAAGATTTACATTATTTCATCTTTAATTTTAAATTACTGATTCATATTTACACGCAAAACTTCTCATTCTTACACACAATTCGAATCCAACTAAATCTTTTAAATCGAATATCCTTCAAGAATTATAACATTGCACATATATAAATTAAAGATTGATAAAGAATAAAATAAATTTCTATACATGTATATCCTTTTGTCCAGATGTATTTTATTATCTAAAAAACATTCACATGAAAGGACATCATTACACATAACGTATATACGTTGTATACTCGTAGCATGTGTATATTGAAAAAGATGAACAACATTATTTTCTTTTTATATTTTACGATCATTCAAAAGCAATACAATTTCGCATTTAATCCGCAGAAATAAAATACTTCCACTTACTGAATTTCAGTTAATATTAAAATATAACTTGACTATAAATGTTACAGGACGATAGTAAAACAAAACAACAACAACAACAACAAAAACAAAAAAGAAAACTTTCAATTTGTATTTGATTTAAATGTTAGATTATATAATCTAATGGTCTTTGACTTTCATTCATCCTGGCCAACTAGCAACAAACAAACTCTCACCCTCACCACCCATCACAATTTACTGCGATTGTGCAATAAATATGGGGTGCGATAGTGTTGTAATTGTCAAATCTAGTGTGAAATAAGGTCCAGCTAAAAGAAAATCATTGTCCTTAAAATGAGAAGAATAAAAAAAATACAAGAAATTGATTGAATCTTAAATTAAATAAGAAAGATATTGTATCAATACATTTAACTTTATTTAGCTATATGTACATATGTACACTGAAAAAAATTTATCTATCCATATGATACTTACCATAAGGACAATGAATTTTCAATGAATTCAATATGATCAGGATTAAACTATAACTTCAATATTCGGTTCATTGATTGAGAAAAGTGTTGTCCTTTATATTAAATAAAATAAATTTCTTTTAAGATGATAAAAATTTATAGTAGATTGTTTTTTCTTTTTTTCATTCTCTCTCTTAATAAGAAAATTTATCAAATTTTAAAAAAAAAAACAACAATTTCTGAATTTTTATAACCCTTTTTTTTTTCTTCTAGTCGAAATGGAAAATTAATACGGATTACGAAGATTATTTGAAGTATAATTGAAAATTTATGAATCTTTTATGTAATCTTTTTTGTTATTGAACCTGTACCATTTGCTAAAACCTTTGAAATTTTCTTTGAATTGAATATGCTTATTTTGTTGTTGTTTTTTTTTTTTTTCTTACTAAAATGCTTATGCTAACCTCCCCATTTAGCGTTTACTTAAACAAAAAACATATAAAATATAACATTTTAACATCACATAATTTTAAATAACATTCATATTCCATGTAATCCTGCACAAATACCCCCTTCTTTCGATTTTGTGTAATACTGAAGTGTCGATTCAATAAAATCAGACGTCAACACCTCGACCTGCTAACCCGGTGTCCTGAGAGTATTATATGAATTATGATGGCCCACAGTTCAATAAATTTTACCTTTGAAGTAAAAAAAAAAATCAAAAAAATAAAAAATATTAATACAAAAAAAAGAATAAAGTAAAATACATAAAAAATTCTATGCTCGTTTCAAGTTTCACAGAAGAATTTTACAACATGTGCTTGGAACGCGAAATAAAAAAAAAGACCATTTTAATATTTTACATGCCATCGTGCAACCATAAACCTCATACCTCATATCACACTTGCATTCTAACGTTCGTATTAAGCATCTACATTATATATATTTATAAACCTACTACTAAGTCAAATAAAATATAAAAAAAAGAAATAATAAGTTAAAATCAAGCAACAATTCTTTCTAAATAAAATGATAGTGTAGAACTTTTGCACTCCAGACTGCTTGGGGTCCATCGTACAAAAATCCCAAGAAATCAAGCAAAAGAAAAATAAAATTGTAAAAAGAAAAAAAAAATCTTTACAACCATACAGATATATCTGATGGAAGAGGATTAGTTGGTATATAGTATATGTACGATTTTTTATTCTTATTTTTAAATTTAAAGATAAAAAGATTCAGGATCAGGATACAGAAAAGATATTTAAGGAGATGAAGGGGGGCGAGATACAGAACATAAGTACATATATTTTCACAAAACAAAACGATTTGAAAAAAAAAAAAATAAAAAAATAAAGAAAGAAAAATATTTTATTTATATAAATACCTTTTTTACCATCTATCTAAATAATGCTAACTCTAACTCTGACTCTGGGTATACCTATATATGTATGTACGTATATAATCAGATGCTGATACTGATGCTGATTTTCTGACTCTCTGACTAGAACAATTCATTTGAAATTCGCGATTAACATGGCTGATAATGTTCTACAGTCATTTGTTCTTTGTCGAGCATTATGTGGTCCTGGAATTTTTGCTATGAAAGTTTTATGACATCGCATTATACCTTCTTATACCATCATCATCATAATCTTGGTAACAAACACAAAATTTAAACTATATACCATACATACATATTGCAAAGAATGAAAAAAAACAGTGCATTTTAAAAAAAAAACACAACAGTTTATTTTACCAAAGAAACATATTTATATTTTCAAAAAAAAAAAAAAAAAAACGACTAAAAACAACAAGAAAATTGAAGAAATAAAAATTTGAAGAAAACAAAAATAAAAAACAATTGTAATTCTGTTCTATGTTGCTGATGATATGTTATTATAATACCTGCCGCGTTTTTACTGCTTGCTTTACCACCAAATATACAACAAGACATCATCAGGACATTATACTCTCGTTACTTATTATAATACTAAATAAAAACAACCATTGAAAATTCATATCTGTTTTTATTTTATTATTTTCTTTTTTTTTTTTGCCTCCTTATTTTATATTCCCAAAAGATCAAGAAGACTTTGTGGACCCATAATAATCGAGAATAATATAACTACCAGAAATGAGAATCATTAAAATTCTATTAGTTGAAATTGGTCCGTTTAGAGCATTTTGTACACGAATTATATCTACAATAATAACTGAATCTTCTGTAATATATATTTTTTTTCACATAGAGAATGAATAAATAGATACTTTTTACCTTTTGGTATCTACGTATTATGAATTGCATTCAAATCACAAAATCGTGACTTTCGCTCTTCTCAAATATATAAATAAATAGGTATATGTATGTATGTTAGGTATATAAAATTGTTTGCTGATGTAATATAACGAAATTCGCATTTCGCATTTATCTTTTTTTCACAGTGAATTTCTTGCAACAGTAACAGTAACAACAGCAGCAGCAGCAGCAGTAATAATAACAGCAGCCCAATAAACAGTGATACAACAATATGCCCTTCACGTACAGAAGGTCCAAAAGAACAAACCAAAAAATCAAAAGAACATTTAGTAAATTCGAAGAAAAAGCATCAGTATCTTTGAGAAAAGAAAAAATCAGAAGAAAAAAAAAATTATTTTAACAAAATTTTTATATTAAAAAATATAAAGAAAAACAAAAATACAAAAATATGAAAATATTGCGTGGTCGTATAAAATTTCGAATTTACTTATGCGCATTCTATGAGAATAAGACAACTTTAACAGTCCACAGTAATATTACATTCATTTCGAATATATAATTCTACAAACTTCATCTTTTATAGAAATAAGAAAATACTGAAAATAAAAAAAATAAAAAAACACGTAAAAATAAAATAAAATATTCAACATCATCTGAAAAAGAATATCATCAGATACATTTCATATATTAAAAAACAAAATAAACAGCAAAAAAAAAAATTAACCTGCTGAATCTGAACGAATCCTTGTTATATTCGATGTTTTTTTAAAAAAAAAAAACAAAAAATTACTGCATGACTTTTGCAACAAAATACACATTTTATATACTTACATACTCATCTTATAATATACAAAAGATCATGCTGCACAGATAAGGGCATAAAATCAAACATATGTTCACTGATTGCAATCAAGATAATCTGTCATCGTTGTCCCTTTAAATATAATTAGATTAGAGACCTTGAGCAATAAAATTCTTGATTGTGACCATATTATCGCTTCTTATTGTATTGTTTCACATAATTAGTTTTGTATTTAGTGTCAAAATGAAAAATTTTACTAATTTTTATGAAAAATTCTTTATTTATACAGAAAATTAACACGATCATTTTTTTTTTATGAAAATATTTAATTTTAATTGGCATTGAAAGATATTTAATTATAATCCTTTGATGATCAAGTACAGAAACTTCATTACGGGCCTTCTCACTTGGCACTGTCCACTTAATTAACTATCACATGAGTAAAATAGGCTAAGAGAGCATGACAAATGCAGATTCTGTAAAGAAGCCAAGGAAACACATTCTGTGTGAAATTTGGTGTGCACCTTCTAATAGAATCTTAGGATTTATTAGAAATCCAAGTACAGATACTTTTAAGTTATTTATTCGAGTCCTGTTTTTCTTGTAAAGGAAAATATATGCGAAACACCATATTTATTTTTCTTTTAATTTCAAAACTTTACTTCAGAAAAGATGTAGACAAAAATCTAAAAGCATTGACCAAGTACCTATAGACTTCATTATCATTAGAAAAAGGATATCAAACAAATTTCAAGGGAACGAATATCAATTCTTTCAATTCTACTAAATGTTGTATAAAATTTCACGATTATCCTTATACAAATTTCTGTGCCAAAAACTTCTTTCTAAATAAAAAAAGAAGTCTTTTTTACTGTAAAGTCTTTTTTTTTACCGTAGAAAGCCACTTGTTTCAACAGAATTTTTTTTTCAAATTTCTTTCAAGTTAACAAGTAGAAAAAAAAACCCCATAAATTCTCATAATACCTGAGGCTTAAGGAAGTATACATTTTATTACAGTTTAAAAAGAAAGTCCTTATATCAAAATAATACATTTCATGTGTATTTTTTGCTTTCAAAATATTAAAAAAAAGACTACTCCTATAAAGAATTCATTCAATTCAATATAATAATTCGTTCTGTCTGTGTCTGATGAAGTGTCCTATACTACTTATACACCTGGAAAAAGGAATTGAAACGGTGCAAACGAAGAAAAAAAGAATAAAATTTAACAAAAAAAAACATATACAACCAACAAAAATAATAATAATAATAAACTGTATTATACAATTTGAAAATTTATGATATTAATACCCGCCAGAAATAACCTTTTGCAGGTGATAATCTTTCACGATTGTTCTCCTTTATTTATTTTTTATTTTTTTTATAATTTAAGTTTTTTTTTTTATTAAAGAATTTTTATTGTGTTTAAATGTTCCTAAAGGCGCTCATATATGTACATATGTATGTTGGTATAAATGTAAGAGTATAAAAATCGATGAAGACGATCAATGAGGATATACTTGACTTTATATTTTTATATATTTTTTTTTTTTTTTTCTAAATAAGATACTTTTGAACCATATTAACTCGCATTGTTATAGTATATAAATTTTTTTTTTTCTTTTATTAACCTTTCTTTAATACACCATTTTTATTGAAAATCTTTTTGTATGCTTGGCACACGTCAAAACAACATAAACTAAACAAACAGACTATCTGATGTTATATTATACCAACATATATGTATGTATACTATTCGACCGTTATATTATCAAGAGTCAATATTTTAGATTTTTTTTTTTCTTTAAAACAATTTTTTTTTTTTTTTACATTAAATACAATTATTCAAGTGCAAGTGTTTTTATGGGTGTAAATAATGTAGTAGAAACAAAACAGGTGAACTTAAAACATTTATATGTATGTTTCGAAAAATTCCAAAATAAAAGAAAAAAAAGGAAATTTAAAAAAAAAAGTACATAATGTATTTTTATAGAACATACAACTTTAAATGACCTTTTATGGTATTTACAATCAAACATTGACTTAAAAGATGATACATAAATGATATCTCTTTATTTTTTTAGATATTGATTGGTTATAAATTTTAAACTTAAAAAGGATTGAAATTTTTATTGATTACAATTTACAAGATATTGGATATTGTTTGTATATTTTGTTTAAAAAAAGAAGAAAAAAAAATAGAAAAAAAATCACAAATACATGATACTGAATTTTTGTTATTTAATTGATGACAAGAAAAGAATATTACAAAAAAAAAAAAAAAAGAAAAAGAATAAATAAAGAAAAACAAATTCTAAGTAAAAAAGAAAAAATAAATTGTGAATTTATCTAATAAAATTCATCTATCAAATTAGATTCTTCAATGTACATCACAAGTATCTTTCTATGAAAATCATTTTTTTTTTTTCGTATAAATAAATTGAAATAAATCTTTTTCAAATTGGAATATCATCATCATATTTCATGTAATCCAGATTATTATTATCCTTAAACAGAAATTTTTCTTCGATATTTTAGGAAGGACATGTTTTTGAATGTTTTGTAAAAAAAAAAAACCTGAAAAGAGAAAAAACAACTTTTAGATAATATAATCTTTTTGATTTGATTACATACTGAAAGTAGATTCCAAGATTAAAATATATCTAAAGATTTTATTTCTGAACAAGCTGTTATCTTTCCTTTTTTTTTTCAAATATCTTAATTGAGTAATTAACAGAATTTCGAACGAGTTAAAAATTAAACATTATGTTTTTTTTTTTTTTTAATTTCATGTAAAATTAATGAGACGAAATTCTCTCCACTTTCAAAAAAATTTACTTTTGATATGTACGAGTATATTTTAAAATTTATAGAACATGACTTGCATTTTATATATTTTAAAATCTTCAAAATAAAGATACATAAAATGCATTCTATATATTATGTATATACACATAAAACCATAGATAATTTGTTTATTTGATTTTTAATATGACAGTAAATTTGAACAGTTTATATTTTATAAACTAATTTATTAAATATTAACTGACTGCTGGTTATTCACTTTTATTCTTAATTTCTTTTCTTATTTATTTATTTTTTTTTCAAGTTGAATTTATACAAAAGGAATAACAACGATATGACAAAAAGATTATGTGTACTTTTATTTTAGATCATAAAATAAAAATTCGATGGTCTCTTTAAAAAATCAGTTTTACCGCTTGTAAAATATTGTATTATTAATATTTTAATAACAATAAGAATAATAATAAAGTGTATTCAAAACGAAAGAAAAAAATATTTTTAAAAAAAAAAATAAATAAAACGGAAAAGTTCGATTTTCTTTTTTTTTTTTCTTTATCATTTTTTTTTCTTTCTTTTTTTGTTGATTAATTGACATAGAATGACATTGCAACTTTATATTTTAATACTTTTTTTGTTGATGTTGTTTCACTTTTATTTTTTTTTATTCGACTCAATAAAAATCCTCTGTGCTCAATTTATTTTGATGCCCATCATAATAATATAAAGACCTTATAAAAACCTTTAAAAAAAAATTAAAAAAAAAAAAAAAAATCAATGCCATTTGTAGTTGAGGAAAATATGCTTACTAAAACGTATACGCATACGCGTTCAATATAATAATGAACAAATAGTAGAACATGTTTTATACTTAACATCCTCAAAAATATTCTTTAGAAGCTTAAACTATTGGAACATTTCTTTAAAAAAAAAAAACATTTAATTCTATAAAAGTCTTGCCAGTTTCAAGATTTTTTTTTTAAGGTTTTTTTTTATAATATAACTAAAATGAGATAATTTAGAACTCAACAAATTTAATAACATATTTTATAAGTGAATTACAACTAAAATCTTAATTTTATTCTAACACTTTGCATTTGGCTTAATAAACAAAAGTTCACTAATCATATATGCTTTGTGCTCAGTGTTTCTGAATTTATGACCACCATTTGTTCAATCAATTAATGCAAAATGAACAAAATCTTGATCATTTCTTCAGAAATCTCTATACTGTAATTTATGTACATCCAGATTTTTTTTTCTGTGGCTACCATTTTGTTCAACAAATGCATAAAAAAATATCCTAGGACTTTCACCAATAATTCCATAGAAAAATAGTGTAGACTCAGGAAATCCCCATAACATTTTCTTTTCTTTTTCTGAGAACTGGTTATTTGGATGTTTTTTTGGAAAATATCCTGTTGAGACTTCTTGGAAGCGTATTTCCTCTATGTTTAAAAAAGGGTTATTTTAATCATTAGATGACCTCTTATTTTTTATGAAAATAAAAAAAAAAGTTCTACTGCAAAATTTTATGAAAAATAATTTTTCTTCTTTTCAATTTTTCCTTACCACAAAATAAATTTTCTACAATCTGACAACACTATTTTATAGAAAAAAAAAATATTTATATATTTGGTGTAATATCGATGATATAACAAAATTAAGCAGTTATACTTATTTTATGATTATTAATGTTATACGATTTCCATCATATAGAAAATTTATGTAAACTATGGCCATTATAATACTTTCAATATCATCATAAAGAAATTTAGCATTTCATTGTTCAATAATTATTTTTTTTATTCTTGATTTTTATTCGATTTCTTTTTCTTCTATTTTTCCATATATTTTTTTTTTTTTCATTTAAATTCCAAATCATGTTTTTAAAATGTTTGCAAGAATTTTTATATATACATATGTATC
This sequence comes from Bombylius discolor, assembly GCA_939192795.1. Classification (NCBI taxonomy): domain Eukaryota; kingdom Metazoa; phylum Arthropoda; class Insecta; order Diptera; family Bombyliidae; genus Bombylius; species Bombylius discolor. Next base: position 9,409,480 of record OW584241.1, on the reverse strand, counting down.
TTACCATTTAAGACTACCTGATGATTTTTGAATGATAGATAGATTATTTTGACAGATGTATATATAAAATAACTTATATATAGGAGAACCGATATTATTTGAATCAATACTCAAATATGTGTTTATTACGAACACAATAACACAGATAAAAGAAGTGAGGTCAAATATTTTTTTTTTTTTTTTTTTTTCAAAACAACACTGAGATCAAATAAAATCAAACGCATCACTTTATAATAGCTATAAGGTTACAATGTCAAAAATTTTACTATTTTGATATGATAGATACTTTATAGAAAAAGAAAAAAAAGTTTGTATATATAAAAATTGTATTTGTATTTTATAAGGCACGCATTGATCTTTATACACACAATCAATCGGTCAAATTGTATGTAATTTTATATATTTTGACCCCCTGGGCGGAAATTTTCAAGTACAAAAATTAAGTTGTTGTGATACTTACTGCGAACTATTATAATACCTCTCTAGGTACTTGAAGTTGAAAGTAACATGAGTATTACAAATTTTTTTTTTTTTTTATATTATTATTATGAATAAAATTGATGATCAGCAAAAAAAAAAATTTAAGAAAAAAAATAACAAGTTATTTTATGAATTTTTGAAAATCATTGAAATGAAATTAAATAAAAGAATTTTTTTTTTTTGTTCCTGTAAAACATTACACTTTAAAAAAAATTTTTTTTAACTCTTTACACACATATTTGAAATTTTTTTGAAATAAAATTTTAGAAGTTTTTAAATAAATGAACTTTGGATTAAAATTAAGGACTTTTTTTTCCTATATACTTGTTGATTTGTGGTACAACTTATTGACCAACTTGAATGGAACTTTTAACTTAGGTAAGTGGAAAGGATTTACAGATTTTTTTCATATAAATTTATTTAAAAAAAACGAAAGAATAACGAAGTATGAAAATCTTTTCCTAAAACTAATATCTGATTGCCGAGCGATTCAGTATTAACCCAATCATGCCTATAGGATTACGTAAAATAGCATAAAATTCTAGAATCTATAATGTTAAAGAATCAAAATCAATATATTTCTGGTTCAGTAAATATTTTTTTTTTCATCTACATATAAAAATATTTCCAAAAAACTGCATTAATTTCCTTTGTAATCAAATATTCAAAATTTTTATCAGAAGACTAAATAATATAAAAGATCCACAAACCCATTTTCTCGTATTTCTTTATCAATGAAAAAAAACATTTAATATTTATTTAAAAACGTATATTAAAAAGATATTAATCTATAAAATATTACATATTTGACGTAAATTGTTAATGCCAAAATAATTTAAATTTTTTTGTTTTATTTCGAGTCTTATTTTATGTAAGTAAGTATAGATACTTAATGTATATACATTAATGTAACATATTGCACAGATTGACGAACCATATAATCTGTTAAATGATGCTGTTTTATTGATATTTCATAAGATAAAAAGCGTTTTTTTTTTTTATTTTAAATTTAAATAATAAAAAACCATATATTTCATGCTTCCTTGATTTGTCGTTAACATTAACTCCAAATTGTTAAATAATTTTTTTTTTTGTTCCTCATTTTCTCCTTACAATTTTTATACAATTAGGTAACATAATTTAAAAAAAAAATGTATATAAAAATAAATAATAAAAGCAGTAAAAAATATAATATTTCATGAGTATGGCTCAATGTTTTTTTTTTTTTTTGTTTTAGCATTATAATATGCATTTTTATGTACACATCAAATTATCAATAATGCTTCCAGGGAAATACCTAAACCATATCATCATCAGTGTATACGCATATTGTGATCATTTATGATAAAACTTCTTAGCAACCCCACAACCACATATTTGTATGCCTTTGGATGTATATATACAATTAAAAGAGCAAAAAAAAAAATCTTTCTGCGGCACAATACCTATTTTCCAAACAATAACCAACCAAAAACTGATCAATCAATCTTAATTTCGATCAACAATTAAGAATTCGATTTGGAATCTTCTTGTAATCTTAATGTATTGCAATTGATGAGGGCATAATACGTACATACATACATATGTATGGCTTTTCCGTATCTTCATATTAAAAAAAAAAAATCATAATAGGGTACTTACTCAAATATAAAGCTTCTCCTTTCTTCCGCTATATTTTTTCTCGTACAAACACAATACATACATAAAAAAAGAAAAATTAAAATAAAAAGTTAAAAAAAAAAAAACAAAAAAAAATTTAAAGGAAATTACGCACAGGGCACATACTTATAACGTCGTTTTCTTCGTTTATACGATGATGATAAAAATTGGGTGTACTCCGTAAAGGAGCCTCAATAAAATTGGATGTATCTGATAAGATCTGACCAGATAAGACACATCAGACTTTGTGTACACGAACATGTGTATAGTAACGCAAAGTATATTCACTATATTTGAGGAGAAAAAAAAAATGTATATAATAAAAATAATAAAATAAATTTAAAAATGAATAAAACAAAAAAATTCATCAATGAGAAGAGAGAGTACTAACATACAACAATAACTTACCGACTGATGATGAAAATAAAAAAGCAATTGAAATTTAAAAAAAAAAAAAAAACTTTGCATATAAGTAAATTCTACATTGCACACGTATATCCTTTAAGTATCATTATACTATAATTTTATATGTATTCCATATATGAATATGAGGATCATTGAAAAATCCAAAAGAGGTTGAATTGTAACAAAACTTTTATAATATAACGGCATAACATTTTATAGTTGAATCATATATGTAGGTAATATGTATGGATATGAATATGTATATATAAAGAAATACAATAAAATTTGAACAATATTTCTTTTGTATTGTAATCGGTTTCTAATTAGGATGACTGTTTGCTTATTCAAATGAGAACGAATGGAAAATATATCAGACATTTAGAAATGACAAGCCGCCATCACTTAAAATGCATCATGTACCTACATATGTATGTATATAGAAATAGTCTGAGGTACAGACATAAAAATAAAAACTATGCGAATCTACAGAAGAAGAAAAAATCATGTATTGATGCAAATGTCATTTGGTGAAATATCCTTTAAAATTGTCTAGAAGGAAAACTTAAAAAGTAAAATAATTGAATTGTGCAATTTAATAGCAGAAGATTTTGGCAAACCATTATTATTGGAAACTTTTGCAATAATTTTAATGGATTATCTATTTGAAAGATTCTTCGACCATTTCTATTCCATGGAAAATTTGGCATACAAAAACCAAGTTTTCTTAAGAAAAAAACCCATAGAAGATTTCAACAGAAAGTGGACGGATTTTATAACAGAAAAATTTCTTTTATCATAATTATCAAAAATTCTTATATGTAGGTAAACAATTAACAATTATGCTTACAGATGTAATCTAAACACATTGCAAATACATGTATTTAAAACTTTAAATAATGTATTTAAGTCATTTTCACTTTGGTGTTGATTGCGTGAAATCAAATGAAACAGTTGCATGTCATTTAATGAAGGTTTTCTTAGTCATTTACCTTGTAATTATTTTTCTTTTTAGATAAATAGATATTTACTACCTATATCTATTGTAAAAGTTTATTTTTATTTTTTCTGCTTCTTGCAATTGATCAGCAATGAGGAAATTTTTTTTTTTTTTTTTGAATAGTTAAAGATTGACAATGATTTCTGAATCATGTTTTATTAAACATTTAGTACAACCATTACATACCTGTATATATGTATATGTTTAAATGTTACACGTATTTCGTATGAGATTTGATTATTTTTGCGTATGAAATAATCATCATTGTTTTTATATTCATATGTAGGTACATATAAAAATGCACATTATTCTATAATGTTACATAGGTATTTTATAGATAAAGAGATTTATTGAACTGTAAAACGACATTCATCTTCAATGTCAACTGTCAATTTTAATTGAATTTTGTGATGTGTTTATTCTTTAGGTGACCAATAAATATATCGCCTTATTTATATAATAGAAAAACCAAAGAATCTATGTTTATATACCAAAGTCCAAATATAATTGTATATAAAAATACATTATCATCATATAATATTCATATATAGGCGTCTATTTTTATTTATTTATTTTTTTTTTTTTTTTTGCATTTTATAGTACGAATTCCACCGAGTAATTGTGCACGATCTAAGCGATTTCTAGTGAAATGAAAAATTTTGCTTAAAGATCTTACATATACCTACATGATGTACTTAAAATGGTTTTATTATTTTTGTTATTGTTTTTGTTGTTCTCTATATATAGTATATATGTACATATATTATGAGTTTTATATAGTATGGAGAATCTATCGTATCCCTATGTGTCTCCAAAGTTTTTATATTATCACCTTTCTGAATCACATGATGGAATTCCATGTCTTTATTCAAGGGATATATGTATACAAGTACATATGTATTGTAAAGGTATGATATTCTTACACGACAACGAATCTGTTTCAACAACGATAATCAACAAAAAGCAAGTATAGTGCCTTCTGCGATATTTTGTTTTTCTCATATAAAATTTTTTAAAAAAAATATACTATAAATATACTTATTTTTACAAATGGAGAAACTCGTTCTTATGATGATCTCTGTGAATTACATAGGTAAGATGTCCATATATAGGTATAGCTACGGATGTATACATACAATATAAAGTTTGATTGGGAATTGCAGAATATGTACATAAAAAACTTTTAAGGCTATGGTTTTAAGTAAAATTTAATAAAACAGGAAAAAAACAAAACCATATCTTCGCACTAACATCAGACAGGTAAAAATATAATTTACGTTTCGCGTTTAAAAGATACTCTTTAAATTTTCCTCTTTTTCTTCTTCTTTTTTTTTATATATTTTCTTCTAGATTTAAGGCATATTTTGATCAGTACCATTTACAGTATCTGAAAAATTATAAAATAAATGTACAAAGATTATACAAAATACAAACATATAGGTATGTTTATACGGTTGTTTTTTTGTTTTTTTTTGTTTTGTAAATATTTATATAGAAATGTACATATACAGATGCTCCGCCCCAACCAATCAGATTATTGTTTACTCCTACATATATATTATAAAATTATGTTACACGTGTGTATTTTATTTATAAAATACTTATATGCAATATCAAAAAAAATAACCAAATGCAATATGCATAAAATATTCAATAATTATTTATAAATTTTTGTTTTTAATTTGAAAAAAAAAAAAAAAAATTTTTCTCAAAAAACATAAAACAAGAAAGTATCCTACCTACATAATATGTTTGTAAAAACAACTACACTACCTATATGTTAACAGAATATCTATTTTGAAAAAAAAAAAAAAATTATTTTAAAATTCAATTTATCTGATTATACGATTTATTTATGTGTGAAATTTATTCAGAGGTTTAACTTCTCAGAATGAAAATAATTAATTATATATTCGCAAAGGGTGAGAAAATCAAAAAATAAACAAGAGAAAACAATGTTCTATACGCAATATTCTAACGAAATTCGATTTGTTTTTACTTTTTTATATTTCAAGAATATTTTAGACTTGTATGCGTTTTTTAATTTAAATAAATGTGTTTTAAATTTTCATTTCTAAGGATTCTTGAAAAAAAGGATAAAAATTATATAAAATATTTTATTGAATAAAATTTGTGTATAAACATTTACAATTAATTTAAAAAAATAAAATAAAAAAAAAGATATTCTATTATCATCTGAAAACAACTAAAAATTAAATTAAATAGATACAAGATACAACTACTTTTTTTTTTCTTACATCAGAAATTAATTTCAGTTCATTCATTCATTCGACCCATTCTTAATGTTAACAAGATGTCAACGGCACAATTAAATAGATTCCAAACAAAAGCCAAAAATAAAAATTACTTCTTGTATTATGATTTTAAAATTTCTGTTCTATAACGGAAAAATGAAAATATGTATAATTATAGGTATACAGGTATAAGTACATCAATTTTGCGACAAAGTCTAAAATATCATTCAACTCTTCAACTTACACTTTTGTAAAAAAAAAAACAAACAACACAGAAAAAATAAATGAAATTTTAAAAATTGTATTTTGGTGAGAATGTCATTATATATACAAAATTCAGTTATATTATTAATTTGACGACATGTTTTATTCAAAAAATAAAACAACAAAAACAATGAAAAATGATCATTATTCGTGTTTATAAAATTTCAATTTACTCCCTGCCTATTTCATAAAAATTATTATAAAAAAAGACTAACATAATTTTTTTTGTTTTTCAATTTTACAATTTATTTTTTTTTTTTTCAGAATCTACAAAGAAAAGTAGTCCCTACAATAATGATAATATATGTATGTAATGAAAGCTAAAGAGAATAAAAAAAAAATTTTTGTATTTTAAAGCTACAGAATAAAATTAAATAACAACTGCATTTTATGCAATTATATATATTTGTACTGTTGATTTTGAATTTAAAGAACAAGAAATTATTACCCCAAGTTACACTGCGGGAATTTTGAAATTGAAACTGAAATTTTTTTTTTTTTTTTTGTCTTTTTTCGTAAAGTTTTTTATTTTTATTTTATTTTTAAATTTGTTTTTTTTAATTTCAAATTTACAATCCGTATAGGATATACAGTCATATATGTATATATGTACGTATGTACAATAGTCCATAGACCCACGGGGTAATTAAAACGGCAAAGTTACCCAACTGAAAAGATGTAGATAAAAACAAAACATTACGCTGTCTACTTGCGTTAATTTCTTTTGGATGAATACGTAAACGTATCTACATACTATATACATATTATACATATGTATATATCTATAGATATCTGTACGTAAACAATTTATTTGTAAGAAAAAGCAAAAAAAAAAAATAATAAAATATTCGTAAATATGTTTTTATATTGTAATATTTAAGGTTATGCAAAGTTCACTTCCAAAAATTGTGTCGTTTTAAATGCAAAAATTCTGAGTATGTAATAAAATTCAATTTAACACATACTGCATACAAATCCGTATTTGTATGTGAATGTAATTTTAAATTAGTTTTAAAATTAAAAAAACAATTGAATAGAAAAGTGCATTTGAAGTTTACATATATGTATATAATTTTTTTGCAAATAAATGCCATTGTATTCTTGGATTTTGTTGGATGGAATTCTAAAGAAAGGTTCTGTAATAAAATAGAATATGAGATCTTTCGTTAAGAATAATTATTTTGATTTGAAATTTAATAAAATGAAATATGTAATTAAAAAAAAAAAAAACTTTCAAAAGTCCTCTCTACTAATCCAAGAATTTAGTGGCTCTATAAAATATTTTAAATACCAAGGACATCGTTTTTTAGTTGAAATTGTAAATACAATCTCTAATTTTAATTTTAAAATAATAACAACATTAAAAATTTATAACGTATGATTTTGGAACATATCACCCACAATATATACTCACTCAAAAGATACACATATTGTCTACTTTTAAGTTTTGATACAAAATACTAAAAATACTATTAGACATAATGAAAATGAATGAATGAAAAAAATAATGTACATAAGTTTTTTTTTTTTTAAGCTGACATATTAACTCACTGATGTTTTACTTCCTCCTGTGCTAGTAATTAAATTCCCATTAGACTTGCTAATCAGATACAACATCTCTGCACATTTTATTTTCATAAGAACCACGATTACTTTTCTATATACATATATACATACATACATATATAGGTATATAAAAAGTCTTAACGCTTTCCATATTATTAAATACGGATGTACTACAATTTACATTATAGTTTTTTTTTTTGTTCACATATTCTACTAAAAAGTTTCATATGAATATGTATATTTAATTTTTCATCTATATAAAATTAATTTGTATATATACATATGTGAATATTCACACATCTTCAATTCAAATGAGGGGTGAGAGCAGGTGTGAAATTTAGATTGTTGATTGGGATATGAAATGTATATAAATTTAATCTACGCATACTATAACTGTACTGTAACATAAAAAAAAATATATAAAGTTCTTTGTCTGGAATTTTATTACATTTATTTTAAAGTATCTATTCAATTCATCTATAGAATATGGTCAGTTCTGAGGTTTATTTACATCAAAAAAAAAAAAAAAAAAAATTAAAACCAAATTAAAATATCTTTGTACTATAAAATTAAAAGAGTGAAGAAAAAAAAAATACATTAAATCGGTCTTTTTTATAAATATTTCATCACCAGGAAGCTTGTATAATTTTTGAACATAAGGAATTAATTAATTAATTATATTATTTCATTATTTAGTTATGCACAACAAATAAAACAGGTGAAAAGTATTATTTACAATTGAAGGATTTTTTTTTTTTTTTTTTTTTTTTTGCAAGGATATGCAAAATATATGAAACTTAATACACAAAAATGTGAAAGGTATGATTAATATTTTTTCGAAAAGGTGAAAATAAATTTAAAAAAAAAAAATAATAATAACACTCAAAAATGGAATCAGAAGTAACTAAGGACTAAGACTTAATATGTACGACAAATATCCTTTCAAATCTTAATATAAAAAAAAACATTAAAGAAAAATCAAAATAAACTTTAAGAGAACGTTGACCTAAAAATGTGACACGTTACTTTTTTCGTTTATTTTTCTTTCTATTCGAAACACTTTCGAAAAAAAAAATTTCTTTAAAGCACAATACATAAAGTATTAGGAAAAATCAAGAAAGCAGAAAACAAAAACAAAACAAAAATTGGTTTTTTCTTGAATAAGTCAAAAATTAGTTTTTAAACGATTTCTATATTACTATACTTGAAAATTTTTTAAGATAAAATCGTATCTAATAGTGTTAAGATACTTTCCTTTCTCTCTCTCTCTCTCTCTCTTAAATGAAAATTCATGAAAATACAGTATGGTATGGTAACCATCAAGTTCATTCAAAAAAAAAAAAAAATTTTTTAAAAACACAACATTTCAACGTGATGAATAACGAAAAATTTTCACATCTAGAATAAAAATGATATTAGGCACAACAGTGAAAAAGAAATTTTTTTTTCTATAATAATAATAATAAATAAATCCGTTGTTTCGACACACAATTGCCCATCATATCATTTTAATATCTTTTACTTTTTTTTTTTTTTTTGTGAAGTAAACACTTATAACCTGAAAGATACATATCTTTTGAAACATTTTGTCCGGTTCGTTAATAATAATTGCAAGCGCATCGTATATTTATATAACTGCTCTATATGTATAGTGTATTAGTAGATAATATTATAGTATCTATGATCATTTAAACTATCTTTCTAATTTTTTTTTTTTTGTTTTTTTGTTTTGTTGTTAAATAATATGTAAGAGAGTTAGCTAAATAATAATTCGAACAAAAAAAACAAAATTAAGTTTGTAATGCTTATAGGTTACGCACTAAAGATAATGTGAATTAATGTAAAATAACTTTGATTTGATGAATAGGAAAATTATAAAAGTATGTAGATAGATTGTGGGAGGAAAAAGTATACTCATATTTAATGAGACTTACTGGTGTAAACAGCAGGAAAATTATTTTAGCGCTAAATTCTATTTTAGATACGCTTTTATTTTATTTTTGAATAATTTTCTATGAAAAAGAAAAAATTAAAAAAAAATAAATAAATATGATACATAAAGCCAATTGGTTCTGCAAGGTATACTGGAAACTAATTTGTTTTTTTTAAATTATTCAAAGAAAAAGTTATTTTGTAAAAAAAAAAGAGAAAAAGAAAAAGCTTGAAAATGAAAAATTCAAATGATATTTTTCTATGTATACTTTTTTAATTGAGTAATTATTTTTCAAAGCATTCAAATATTTAATTATTTATTTTCTTATTAATTTTTAAATACACCTTCGAACATTTAGCAGAGCTATAATTTATTTTAAAATTGGATGCTAATTAAATTAAACTATGAATTAAATTTTTTAAATGAAATCAAATTAAGATAATTCCGTTAATAATAAACTACACTATATGGTGTATACCAATATATGGTCGGTTAGTTACACACACCCAAAAATTATTAAAATTAAAATATTCCATTAATTATATGAGTTCCTATTTTTTTTCCCCGTTTGACTTAAAATAACTATGAGAAAATGTAAATTTTTAATTTTAATAATTTTATTATACACAAAAACAACAACAAAATAATATATATTTTACATCTTCAACAAACAAAAAAAAACCCTCGAAAAATTTCAGATACAGAAAAAACAATAACATAAATTCTGTAATTAAGAAAAAACAAAAGAACCCAAAAAAACAAACCTTTTCTTTGATAATTTTTTTCTTTCTCCAAAGCTTAATTTTAATTTCCATCGAACAAAAAAAAACACATACTTGTTATGTTATATTATATGTTATACATATATGTTAAGTTTGAAACCAATTTTAGGTGAACTTATAAGTTAATAAATCTTCTAAAACAAAATATATAAACTTTACGAAATTCAAAAATATGTTCCAAAAATTATTTAAATATTTTTCCAAAACTTTTTTTTTTATGTGCTTTTTAGTTTTTAAACAAATTTTACATTTTTCTTTTTTTTTTAGGGAAAAAAAATATAACTACGTTATTTTTTCTGTTTTTTTTTTTTTTTTTTGGTTACATATAAGATGTGAACAATGCTGATTTGATTATTTTGTTTATACATAAAAATTTCAGATGTATTCTAAATGTAGTTTTTTTAAGGTATTTTTTTTTTGCTTGTATCTTTTTTTTTTATAACACAAAGATACATCTACTTTTTAAGACATATGTAAGATATTTTGTAAATTGAAAACTGCATCCGAACTGTCAATATCTTTCGATATTAAAAGACTTATTCAGTAATTTAGATCTCATAAGATTATGTACATATTATATTGTTACCTTTATATATGTATGTATATTTATATATACAGAGATACATATGTATATGAAAATACATTACTTCACTATCAGAAAACTCAAAATACCTCCGGAATTCTTTAGCAATGTCATCAATTAAGCCAAAAATAAAATTTTCACACCTGAGATCTTTATTAGTCTTTCATTCAAACTATATATATATATGTATATACTATATATGTATGTATATGTACATTCAGGAAGATAAACTTTTTAAAATATAAAAAATAAGAAAAAAATCAAATAAAATGAAAACAACATAAGGTAGGTATAATATATGTACATCGAAGATACTTCACACAGCATCTTAACTTTTCCTAAGTATATTGGTGGTTATAAGGTGAAGTTAAAGGTGCTCTAAAGAATTAAAACAAGATCGCTCACAAGTATTTCAGATACATTCACTATCCGTATATTATATGTACATATGTATATGTATATCCTTAATTTCATTCTGTATATCCGATCCAAATTGCATTCGTTATATACATATATACATAGTTCAATATGTATGTACATATATGTGTATAACCTGTGATGGTCTGATTCAGTGGAATCCATCGAATACTCGATCGACAGATAATTTAAATCTCGACGAGAAGGTAGTACGCGGATTCGATAAATCACTGCTGATGTGAATATTGTGTCCTCTATACAAATATCATACAATATTAGATTGTTTTGTTGTTGGTTGGATGCAATGTGAGGAACCTTATCCGTGTAGTATACTCTATATTATAACCGCTGCTTAAAAAAAATTCAAATTTTGTCTTATTTTCTTTTTTTTGTTTTTTTTCATCTTCCAGTTTCATATCAAAAGAAAACATTGAATTTCTTGCATTTATACGATTATCTTGGCAGGCTTTTGTATATTATCATATGTGAACGAATGTATACCATCATCATCGTCATCATCATCATCATCATCGGCATAGTGTAGAGTATTTTATTAAAAGTCCATTCGACGACCATCTTTTGCCCAATTAACTGAACACTATTTAAACATCTTTTACTTGGAACTAAGAGTTCATTTTTAATGTTTGTTTTACCCACGGTGTCCACCGTGGTTTATAAAATAAAATTTAAAAAAAAAAAAAGAAAAGATTCCCTTAACTTTAATGCAATATACTGTGACAATGATAATGAAGATGATGATGATGACGATGGTTCTGGTGGTTTAAGTTCTACACTATTTTTTTAGATATGTGCTTCTCGTGGTACATATCCATTATTCACTTGTATATTATAACAAAAATCAGAATCACGAGCAAGTTTTTTTTTTTTTTGTTTTTCATCGAAAATTGGACTGTTTTTTTTTTTTTGTTCTTTATTTTTCAAGTGAACCTATAACTGAATATACAAAAGTTCTAAATAAACATAAAATTTACCTTTTATTTTATTCTTTTTGGTTACATTTTTACGTTATACTTTACTATTAACGATGATTATTTTTTGAGAGAGTGGTTCTGCTACTTGGGTTAAATTAACGTTTTGTCAATGACAGGGTGGCAGGACATGTTTTACTCGTTGTGTTCTTTAAAAAACAAAAAACAAAAAAAAGAAAAGATACAATATATTGTAGCAAGATACATTGTATATTGTGTATAAAAGCGATTGACATATTTATTTATTGATGTTTCTAATATAATAATTGTATGTTTTGGAAATAAAACTAAATTGTTTCTTTTTGAATGGAAAAAAAATATATATGTACATATAAATTTTCAGAAATTAGAATTTCATAGGAGTAGAAAAAAAGTTTTGAAAGTAAAAACATTATAAAAATATGTCATTATGATTTTTAATCTTCGATTTTTCATTTGACGAAAAAGGATTTTTTGGTTTAACTGAATTTTTTTTATTAAAATTTGAATTTTTTACTTAAAAATTGAGGCTGTTTATAAAAAAATTTAATTTTATTTTCAAAAGCTTTGCAATAACATATCGTGGTAGACTTTGAATTTAAAAAAAAAAAAAAAACAATCCGTGTTTCATTATAATTTCGATTTGTGTAGCAATCTGATTTTAATTAAGCATTTCTAATTCCATTCCGTTTCTTCGAAAATAATATGCAAATCAATAAATAAAAAAACTTTTATAAGTAATTTTTTTTTTTTTAACAAAATTAAAAATCAATCAGAGAGAATTTGAATTAACATGAATTCCAAGAATTCAATAACTATAAACATTAAACAACAAGAATATATTTAAAATTCACGCATACAATATGTTATTATATTAAAGGATCTGATGGTACCTTATTCTTTTAAAACAAAACCTATTTCATTTTCCATTTTACTTTTATTTTTTCTTTAATCTTTTCGTTTTCTTAGGAAGAATCACAGAAGCATTATCAAATGTATACTATATAATATGCTGTTTGTTACAATTTTATCGCGACTGTTTCAAAAATAAAATAAATACATATCATATGAAAAAAATCGATATACATATATAAAAGATTCTTGAAAATTTTAAACAATTTGAAAAAAAAAAAAACAACAAAAAACACCGAAAAAACAGAAAACAAACAAACAGATAGTATGCAAATAACAATAATATAGAAGAGATAAAACGATTGCAAAAATCTTTTGTAGGTATATTACACAGGTATTCTACATACGTTACGTACATATGTATATAAACAAAAACAAAAAAAAAAAATGTTTGCATATAATATTTTCGATCGTTAACAAAAGACAAAACAACTTTGACAGCGATCAGGGCGACACTTCTTTTATGCCCTCACTATATATAATAACAGCAATATATTGAATCAGTGTGGTCCTTTCACGTTTTTTGGGTGACTTTTGTCGACATCCAAAAACTTATGTTTTGCTATTAAAAGGGCATTTGTTATTATTTTTTTCTTTTGCGAAACATTTTTGTATAGTTGCATTAATATAAAAGAGAAACTACATACATATACATACATACATATTTACATGCGGTCATTTATGTTAATCATGTAAAATTGTATGTTCCAAAAAAAAAAAAAAAACAGTACACACACATGAAAAAAAAAACATAATTGAACTTTTGTTTCAAATAAAACAATAACATTGTTTATCAGTAAAATTATATCTGAGAATAAATTAGTTACATAAATGTAATACAAATATTTTTTTAAAATTTTTTTTTTTATTTTTATTTATTTTTTGGAATAATATTTATGCAAAATATTCAGTACATAAAATTTTGTTCAATTTATGAATTGAAAAATCATATATAATAAAAATAATTTTTTTTTATTTTTATTTACAAACAAAGTGTCTCAAAACGTTTTCAAAGACTTGAAAAAAAAAAAAAAAAAAACAAATCGAAGAAAAAAAAAACAAGACAAAATCATAAAAAAATAAAAATAATATGCAATATACATTAGTGTTCATTTTTTGAATTATAAAATGAATGAAAACAGGAAATTTAATAAAAAATTTCACTTTCATTCTGAGAATATATAAGTATATAGTATGTATTTTTATCAACAAATAAAAAATTTGTATAATTTTAAAATTGTATGTGAATTGTATAAATTTTAGTATTCATATCATTAATTGACTTTTTTTTTCTCTCTAAAGTGCAACGCCGACACATACAAAATGTATTTGTATATTTTTTATTTTGTATCTTTTAACAAGATACTTAATATAATTTGGTTTTTTTTTTTTGCATATCCTAAAAATAAAATTAAAAAAAAAAAAAAAAAACATTTACCAAAATATACAATGCGAATTTTAGTTAATTTGTATGCACCCTAAACAGATGTTATAAACTTTATTAAGGTAAATGCTGTGCGTTAAAATAATATAGGTTTTTTTTTTTTTTTGCTTTTTTTTTAGTTTTAATTTGAAATAAAATTTTTAAAAAAAAACCGTTTGAATTTGTCATAAAGATTCAAAATAAAAAAAAAAAAAAATTTGTGGGAATCTTTATGGAAATAATGATAAAAATATCAATTTTTTTAATTATTTTGTCTTTTAGTTTTAAAGTTTAAAGTATAAAACTTTTGAATTAAAAAAAAAAATAAAAAAGATATTTTTTTAAAAGATAAATAACAAAAGATTGTAACCTAATAGATAAATATATTTGATTATCGTTTTTTTTTTTTTTTAAATTTATTAATCTCTTCAGTATGAGACACAAGTTTTCAATGGAATTAAGAAAAAAAATTAGAAATTTTTTGTATTTTTAATTTTAAGATTTTTCTTAGATATTTTTTCTTTTCATGTGAAGTAAGAACAGTTAGAAAAAATGCACCTAAAAAAATCTAGATAAGTAAAAAAAAAAAAATTTTTAAGTGTAAAATTTTACTTTGAATTAAACAATGAGATGAATTTTTTATAACAAATTAAATACGAAAAAAAAACAGTTTTTTTTTTTTTTGATGAGGTCATATGAGGCATCTAAATATTTTTAAATTTTTTTTGTTTTTCTAGAAACATAAAAAAAAAACGTCGCGCACATGCCAAAAAAAAAAGATACACTTTACCTTTATACATTTTAACTTTTTAAATGTTAAATATAAAAATTTACCTTTGCCAAGAAGAGCACATGATGAACATATTATAATATGTATATTCAAAAGTGCCGCATATTTACGAGTTTTGTCATAAATACAGACAACATATCATAATATATACATATATGTATGTATGTGTATATTAAATGGATAAAAACAGAAGAAAAAAAAATTAAATTATATTAGAGTTATATTTTATTTTAGAGAAAGAGAAAAAAAATTTAAAAAATAAAAATATATAAGGAAATTTAAAAAAAATCTCAAAACAAAGACATGAAAAAAAAAAAAAGAAACAATTTAAAAAACAGAAAAATTGTTCTACATTTTATGAAACGACGTGAAATGAATAGAAAAAAAAATGTATTTTTTTTTCCAAAGTATCTAACAATTACCAGATATGTGTAACTTAAAACATATATAGCATGTTTTATGAATTTTTTATATATGTACATATATAATGACGTACTTATATATACCTATACGTGTACATATCATATATTATATCTATTGTTTTAATTCAATGTTTAAAGATTTGTTTTTTTTTAAATGCACGAACTCTTAAATAGAAAAAAAAAACAACAAAAACATTAAAATAAAAATAAAATAAAAAATATATACATACATATGAATTATGCTTAATGTTACTTGATTTTAATCTTAATTAAAAATTACTTTGCTAAACATTTTAATCTTTTAAATAAAAATACATAATATATGTTTTATGTTACGTGTAAGTTCATATAAGATTTTGATTTAATTTAAAACATTTTTTTTCATTTTTGTTTTTGTTTTTACTTTGTTCACGAAAAATTAATTAAATTTATATTTAACAGGCATACTATAATTAATTAATGAATAATTTAAAAAAAGAAAATTTCATTGTTGTAAAAAAAGTTCGTTACAATCTAAAGAGATTTGTTACAATTACGAAAAAAAAAGCCAATAAAACTTAGTAAGCACCTTAACTTTATCTTTTGACAGGCGCGGATACTGACCACATCACTACCAAGGAAAAGTGAAAAAAATGTCATAGGTCAATTCTGTGCACATAAGAATTACACTTTTTTTTTTGAATAATCTAAAAATTCGTCCAATTTCAGCTCAAGGAACTATCAACTAGGAATTATATAATATCCTCATTAATATTATTACAATATAATTTCGGCACATTCTTTAGGACTATTTACCACACAGAACTCTTTAGACAACTTAACT
This sequence comes from Bombylius discolor, assembly GCA_939192795.1. NCBI lineage: Eukaryota > Metazoa > Arthropoda > Insecta > Diptera > Bombyliidae > Bombylius > Bombylius discolor. The sequence goes on along the minus strand of OW584241.1, from coordinate 9,392,801 downwards.
TACATTTAATTTATTTTTTGTTTTTTTTTTTTTGTTGTTGTTTTGTTTCTGTAAAAACCACCCAGAAATTATACACATTCTTTTACTTTTAATACCAAAAAATTTACAAACCTTAATGCATTTTACATATGTACATACATTTTGATTTTTATTTTAAAATCCAATAATCAAATCACGTATTCATTTTAAAAGCGTGTTAAAAAAAAAAACCTTCTAAGAATTATAGAAACGAAAACCAAACGACAAAAAAAATGTTTCTTTTTTGGTTGAAAAATTTTCGGAAATTCTTTAAATTATAATCTGAACACATATTTCAATCACATTTACTAATATAAAGTACATCACTAAGCAGTATACAAAGTCTATAGTGAACTCGTAAATTTTTTCATTCGTTAAAGACTTCCTTTATCCAAGGAAATTTATTTAGAATTTTAAGTAAATAGAAAATAGGAGTAATAATTTTAATACCGTCAAATTTGAAAATAATTTTACTACCATAGAAAATTTCATTTTTCATTAAAGATCTTTTACAAAATTGTTTGATTTTGCAATGGAAAAATTCACATGAAACAACAATTAATTGTTTTAATACTAGATGCTTTTTGTTTAATTTTTTTTAATTAATTAAAACGGATCCTTATTTTTTACTTTTAATTTTAAAACAAACAATAAAAGTACATCAAATACCTACCGCACCGCATTATAAAAAGATAACTTCAGGAATTTATCAATCTTTGTTGTTGTTTTTTTCTTTCTATTTTTCATCCTTCAACACAGTTTTTTTGTTTTTCTGTTTGTTTAAAAAAAAAAAAAAAGAAGAAAAAAAACTTCTTTATTACTTGTTGCATCTTATTATGAATGCAAGATGAATATAAGAGTATTGATTCCATTTAAAGAATACTAATTACATTCGAGTGTTAGATGTAGAATTTGGAATGTCATAATAGTTATGGTGTTTTAATTAATCTGTGAAATAGGAAAAAATAAAAAATAAAAATAACATGAATGAATAAGAATAAGCAATACAACAAAAACAAAAACAAAAAAAAAAAACATTAACTGACAACGGATTTGATTTATACGTAATTGAAAAACTTAATAAAAATGAGCTGTAAGGCTAGTTGACTGGTTTTTTTTTTATCCCTTCTTCATTGTTTTTTTGTTTTTCAAAGTATTGAATGTGATTTATCTGACACAAAAGTGCATTATAATGAAATTTTAAATGATTATTTGATTTAAAAAATTTAATTTTATTAATATAAATGCATCTCATGTTTTAGAATGAAATTGAATTTTATTAAGCTACTGGTATTTAAAATTCTAAAACATACATACATACTTGTCGTATGTATTTGAAAAGTTACAATGTAAACGTATAAAGAAGAAAAAACAAAAAAAAAAGAGAATCTATTTATCCTTACATTGTTATTCATTTTAAGATTCACTTTAAAAAATTAAAATAATCACAAACAAATTAAACAAACATTTTATCATTTTATTTAATATATTTTATTTTATTAAATTTCTGTTATATTTTTTTTTAATAATATTTAATTAATATAAAAAGCTTTACAGCTATTATTATTTATTCATCTTTTATTTTATCTTGTTTATTTTTTTCTCTTTGTTGTCATTATTTCACAAAAATTGCAATTTAAATTCAATATAATTCTCTTAAATGACTATGAAAATCATAACATATTTGTATTTATTTATTTTTTTTTTTTTTTTAATTTTTTTTTTTTTAATAAGTGAAAATTATATAAATTTGATAATTTTTTTTTTATTGTAAGTTTTCTCAGAAACTTTAAATTTAGAAACGTTTTTTTGTTTTCTAACAGTTTGACTTTGTGCCATTTTAAATACAATCATTGTTTGAAATTTATTGAAAATTAAAATTTCACAGGCAATTTATTCAAAATAACAAGGTTTTTTTTTTCAGCAATGAAAATTACATTCTGAACCCATAAAAGTTTGTATTCATTTTTTTGTGATGTGATTTTGATAACGGTGTATTTTCTTTTGAAAATTTTTTATTTTTTTATTTAAATGCAAATTATTAATTTTCGAAAACTGTTGTTTTCATTTGAATTATTATCTTCGAAAATATCAGATGATCGACAACTGATAAAATTCAGCAATTCAAAGTTTTAAGCTGAATTTCATCAATTGACGATAATTTGACATTTTCGAAGATGACACTATTTCACATTGTTGAAATTTTTTTTTTTTAATTTTAACTGTGAAGTTTAAGAAAAAACGATACAATTTTTTTGTTTTTTAAAGAAAAATTCTAATTTTTACTAATTTTGTTTTTCTAAAAAGTTTTTTAAAGCATTCATTTTTTTCATAAAATCTTGGTTGACATTGTTAAAATGTATTAATTCCATTCTACAACATTTTCTAGCACCAGAAAATATAAAAAATCTCAATATCATCATATTTTTTAATGGATTTTTCTTTTTATAAAAAGCCAAATATTACAACAACAACAAAAAAAAAAGATTATTTTTTATTATTCGAGGATATTTTGTTTTTGTAATATTTCTTAAATTTACTAAAATTCGTTTATGAATTCTTTACAAAGATTAAACTATTGTAAATTTAATTTTTATTTTTTGTTGTCATGTTTGCTACAAATTTCATTAAAACGGTTTTATGTTGCATTCATTTGTAAATTTCTATAATTTTTTCATTTTATTTATTTATCTATACTAAGTATTAAGTAATTTTGTGTGTGGTTGTGTGTTTGTATTTTTTAGATAATTTATAGAAATTTATTTACTATCGAAAGATATATATTTATTTTAAAGAAGTGTTCTATGAATAATTCTATTTAAAAATTTTGAATATAGGTCCCAATTAAAAAGATGTATATATATATTTTTAGATATTTATTTTCTAAATATTTTATTTACATTTTTTTTTTTTTTTTGAATAATTTTAGATTACAACATTTTTATAATTTATTTATTTTTTTAAAATATTAAATTTCAATTAAATTTTGATTAAAGAAAAATAAATAAAAATAAGTATATGTAGAATAAAAGAGTTGAGAATTTATAATTTTTTTTAAAAAAAAAAACCTTTTTTTCATCATTTATTGCGCAAAAAGTGCATAATTGATAATCTATCTATCTTCAATGCTATCGTAAATATTAATTACTTTTGGTTTTATTTTCAACAAATTTTAACAATATTCATTTTTCTTAATTATTTCTAAATTTGTCTTTTTTTTTTTTTTAATTTTGTTCTTTATAAGCTTTTCATTTTATTAAATAAAACATACTTCAAAAAATAAATGTTTAGTCACCGACATTAGCAAGACATTAATGAAATATGCATGAGATAAAACACAAAGTACTGAAAGTGAAGAGAATAATCATTAGAAATTTTTAATTGTTTAATAAATGGAAAAATTTTTTAATTAATTTCGAAGTTATTAAAAAAAATCAAAAAACTACTCAAAATATGAAAAAAAAAAAATTGATTTTATTTTATTGTAAAAATCTTTTTGGCATTTCGATAGACTTGATTTTTTTTGTTTTTTATATGAAAATTTAATTTCAACATAATTTCCATAATTTATCCCTTGAATGGAGGTAATTTTTAAAAAATCTGAAAAATTAAAATTTTAAATAATAAATTTTCTTAATTAATACAAAAAATCACATTGTATATTTTTTTTTTTTTTTTGCTATTTTTATTTAAAGATATATTTCACTTTTGTTTTTTTTTTTGTTTAACTTGCAACAAAAATTCAATTACAATAATTATAATAATAAAAATGTATAATTATTTAAAATTGAAATATCAATTTCTATTTTTTTTATAATAAACTTTTACTTGTATTTTATTTTACCATATTTATGCCTACAATTATATAATTTTCTTATTTAATGTTTACATATTTTGAGAGAAAGTGTTTTTTTTATATATATATTTTAATTTATTTTATTATCCTATTTATTAATGTCTTGCAACAAATTATATTTTTCTTATTCTTAAATTTTTTTTTCTTTATTTTCTTTTCTTTTCTTTTTTTCCACTTACTTTTTTGGTTTTATAAATTTGAAAACAAGAAAAAAATATATAATTAAATTATTAGAAATCCTTTTTTTTATATCTTTTTTTTTTCTTCTTCTTCTTCTTCTTCTTCTTCAATAATCAATATAATAATTAATAATAGTAATATTTTAATATATAGTACACAAATAAATTTCTTTTTTTAAATTTTGTTTTTTTAAAAACACATACATAATTTGTTTTTTTTTATTTAATAAGTTTTCAACGACTTTGACTTTTCGAATGAGCGATCAACCATTGTAGTGTTATATCAATATTATCTTTCTCTTTACATGAAATGCTGTAACAACATATTTCTCTGTCTTGTATACTAGATAAATTCCTAAAATAAAACATTAAAATTCGAAAAAAAAACAGCCTTCAATAAAAAATCAATCTTTTTTGTGAAAAAAAAAAGACGAAAAATCTTACATTCTTTCAATTAGACCAGTCTCATCTAAAGCACCAGGTAAATCTCTTTTATTTCCCAATACCAAAACTGGTATACCAACTAATTGTGGCTTATCTAAAAGTGAATGTAATTCATTTCTTGATGCTTCCATTTTATCCAAATCAGCAGCATCCACCATGTATCTAAAACAAAACAAACAAATAAATGTAATTAAAAAATTTATTATTATTTTGTAATATTTTTTAAAATTTTATTATAAAATTAAATAAAATACATACACAATTGCATTAACACCTCTACAATATCGTTCCCACATTGATCTAAATCTTGGTTGTCCACCAATATCCCATACTTTAATCGTAACATTACCTTTAGTTATTTTACGCATATTAAATCCAACTGTTGGTATCATGTCTTCACTGAATTGACCAGACTAAATAAATTATAATAAAGTTGTTTTTGTTTTTTTATTAAATTATTTCAGAAGGTAAGAAAATTAAATGATTACAAATTAGAAAAATGAATTTTATGAATCATTCAAAGAAAGCAATGAATTGTGAAGCATAGCATAAGTTAATGAAGGCACAATCGAAAATAAACACAACATTAAATTCTAATTTTGTAATTGTAAATTAGAAATCATGTATACAAATGAACATGAACAAAAAAAAAAAATACATAAATTTCAGGCTTAATCAAAAACAAAACAAGAAAATTATCAAAATTTTAATCAAGAAAATTTTTAGAGTATTAAAAAGTTCAATGTGACTTCTCGTTTTTTTAAAACTGATAACGTATGTAAGTATTGTATTTTTTAAAAGTTGACAAAAATAATAAAATTGTAATAAATATTTAAAGGCCTTCAACCTATCGATAAAAACTAGTTGCAGCACTCAATCTACTCAATGATTAGTTTCAACTTGATTCTTAATTCATGATTTTTTTTTTGCAATAGCATTGATTTTATACATATGTATGTACATAAGTGGCTATATATGGATATGTAGTCTTTTTTTTTTCTTTGTTATTTTTGTACGTAATCGCATGCACCTATTAAATTCTTAAATAATCATAATAAAAAAATAAGTCAATGAATCATACAACGAAAAGAGAAAATTGAATGTAATTACATTCTTTGTTTTTTGTAATTACTATCAAAAATAAATAAAATGATGATAATTTGTTTATTTTATGAAAAAAAAAAAAATTATCAAAAAACAAAATAATAATAGCTAACTTACAGCTATAACATTTACGAATGTTGTTTTTCCAGAATATTGAAGTCCAACAAGGGTCAATTCCATTTCTTCCTTCCAGAATAAACTTTTGAACCAATCCAATATTTTATTAATAACCGCTATCATGTTTTTATTTTTTTTTTTTTTTAAATAAAATTTACTTAAAAATTATTAATTATAAATTTATCACGCCCAACAAAAGAAAAATTATTTATTTCGTTCTTGATATATGCGGGCTATGGCTATTAACGATCTGACATTTGAATGACAGCTGGATGTCAAGGAATGAAATAAAGCGAAGCCAATTCAAAAGAGCAAATTAGTTTTGATCTCGGTTAAGCAAAGTATACAACCATTATCTGTATTTTCCGAAAGAAAAATAATTGAAAAAACATCGCATACTGTAAAGCAAAACAGCATATTTTGAGTTATGCCTGATCATAAATGTTTCACCAATTTTTCGCCATTTCCTGGTTTCCTGTTATTTTTTCTTAAATAAAGTAAATTAAATTAAAACAATTAATTTAAATTGTGTACTTTTATTTATTCGAATGATTTTATTATTTACTGATTTATAAAAACAAAATTCTAAATATTTCTAATTTTATAATTGTTACTTTTATTTTTCTTTTTATTTTACCACAGAGCATTTTCCAATCATCACTCACTAAAAAATATAATTTTAAAAATCTCTTTCCATTTAAAAATAAAGAAATTTCCAAAATAGATTTTTTTTCTTTTAAAAAAATTCTTTCCTTCATTTTTGTTCACACAATCTGACTTTTCATTTCTTTTTACAGTACATAGAAATAAGAAAAAAATAAAATAAAGTAGCAATTGCAATATTAATTATAATAAATGTTTTTTTTTTTTTAGAATTTTTATCATAAAAAAAAAAATAAAAGAAAATTAATATCAATTAGATTTAGTTTTCTTTAATTTCTTGTCCCCAAACTCTATCAGAACAATAACTTGTTGCCTGAAATATGAAAAAAAAATATTTTAGAAAACGATAAATTTATTACTTAAAAAAAAATGTTTAACATACGTTGCATTCTTTAGCTTTCTCTTTATTGTCACACCAATATGAAGGACCATATGAACATTTATTTGTTCCTAGAAGAACATCTGTTGAACGACGTTTTCTATTCGAAGTTTCTAAAGAAAAAAAATAAAAAAAATTCGATATTGAAGAAAAAAAATATAATATATAAAATTAAAATATTTATTTATTTACCACCACTACCTCCAATTGCAATATATGCCCAACCTGATCTTTCTTCTTCAAAACATTTTCCAATACGTTTACAAATATCTGATTGATCAACACCAAATTGGATCAGATTAATTATACTTTCCCCATAAAGTTGAATAAGTTGAGAACACTAAAACAACACAAAAAACAAAAAAAAAAGATTCATTAATTTTTCCCTAAAATTGAATAAAAAATATAAGAAAAAAAAAGTATTAAACAAACCTTTTTATAATATTGTGCTTCAAGATTTTCACAAGCAATTTCAATAATTTTTGGAATTTCAAAATCTCGATATTTATTATCAGAATTCTGTTGTTCTTTAACCAATGAAACAATAGCAACTGTTGCTCCATGACAAACACCACATTCAATAACTTCATCGGTTACTTTACTAAATGGAATTGATTCCATTGATTCTGATTCTGATTCTGATGAAGATAATTCAAGATTATTTGGGCATAATTCTATACGTTGACATATTTGTTTTGGTGGTATTGAATCAATTAAATTTATAACTAAATCTGCATAATTTTTCATGAAATCTTCACAACTTGTTTCAATTGTTTTTGGCATTTTTTTACAAATATTTTTTACAGCATTTTTTATTTCATCTTGTGTTGTTTTATTTTGTAATTCATGTTCTAATTTTGTCATAATAAATTCACAAAGAACACATGGTGTATTATCTTTTATTGGTTTTTTAATAATATCATCTAATCCTGTTATTCTTTCAATTGGTACTCTTACAATGTGTTTAGATGGTATTGCAACTACATCAATTTTTAATGCTTCATCAATATCAACTGTAAAAATATATTTCAAATTTAAAATAATAAATCTTTACACACATTTAAAAAAAAAAGGAAATGATTAAATTTAATTCTTACGATCTTCAGGTTCCTGGAAAATACAATAACCTAATTCGCGACATATCATTTTTGGAGTTAATTCTTTCATAATTAGGTTAACAATCAAATCACCATGTTGCTCAATATATTCATGGCATTTCTCAACCAAACTCTTTTTCTTTAATTCATCACAAGCATGTTCTAATGCATCCTTAACTTGTTCCTTCATGCAAAGAAAAAAATAATAATAAAATAAATAATTTCAAAAATAAAATCGTAAAAATTCAAATTTTACCTCCGATTTTGGATTAAGAATTCGTTTTTCAGCTTCTTTAATAACTTTTTCGCATAATAAACATTCTGGTGTTGAAGTAATTTCGACTGTTGTAATCGGTTTTCCATTGAATGTTTCGTCAGGTATTTCATTGGTCACTGTAACAAAATAAATTCAAAATTTTATCGAAAATTTTCAAATTTGTAACACAATTTTTACTTACATATGTCATCGCTATCAATTTTAATATTTAATGAATCAAAATCTGGCTTTTTATCTGGACATAATTTTAAATAAACACAAATTTGTTGTGGTGTAAAATCAGTTATTAACATTTGAACTAATTCTGATGAATATGTATCAACAAAATCAACACATTCAATTTGTAATTTCTTTGGTAAATGTGAGCAAAGATTATCAAGAGCATGCTTTATATTATCCTAAAATAAAAAAGGAAAAAAAACTACAAAATAGTTTCTTTTAACATAAATTTCTAATTCCTACAAACCTTTGATTTATCGTTCTTAATCATTTCTTGTGCTTGTTGAACTGCAAATAAGCACAATGGACATGTTGGTTTATCTGTGGTAGCAGAAGATTTTGAAACAATTTTAACATTAACTGGTTGAGGGGCAAATACTTCCATATCATCAACACTTTTTGGACATATGTTAAGCATTGGACAAATTTGTCCTGGATCAATTTCTTGAATTAATAAAGCAATTACAGCATCACCATATAAATCAACAAAATCATCACATTTTCCACGAATTGATTGTGGTAATTTTTTACATGCATTTGTAACTTCATCTTTTATTTTTTCCTGAAAAAATTTGTGAAAAATAACAAAATAAATTTGAAGATTTTTAACCATACAAAAAAAAGAAGCTTTAGTTACCTCATTTGCTGGTGTTGCAAGAGCTTCTTGAAGAAAATGAAGGAAATATTCACAAATTGTACATAATTCACCACTTGAAGCTAAATTTTGTGAATTTGGTGCACCAAGAATTCTATCGATTGGTAATTGCATTGATTGTATTTCTTCATTTGTATATTTTGGTTCATTTTGTCCTAATAATTTTCTTTTTTTTTGTGCTTCTGTTGTCGTTGTTGTAGATGGTTTCTCTTTAATTGTAACTTGAATTTTTTGTGGTGGAATAACTGGTAAAAGTGGGAAAATCGGTAATTTACTAAAATCAACATTTTTTCCTTTATCAGCACCATAATTTTTTGGACAGATTCCAATCATGAAACATGCTCCATTTGCATCTAGATTATCTACCAAAGCATTATAAATTACATCATAATACTGATCAACAATGCTTAAACATTCTTCTTGAAATCCTTTCGTTTGTTTACATAATCCTTCTAATACTTTTTTAAATTCTGATTCAGTTGTATTTGCAACTAATAAATCTCTTAAATGTCTAACAAGTTGTTCACATAATTCACATGGTATATCATCTTTAACTTGTACAACACCAACATCTGATAATGGACGTATTTCAACTAATTCTGGATGTTGATGATATTTTGATGAACAAACACCAGACATATGACAAATTGCATCTGAATTTATACTTTCTTTAAGTTCATCATAAATATCATTGAAATACATTATCATTATATTTGAACAAGAATCTGAAAATGATGATAAAGTTCCACAGTAATGTAATAATCCTTCTAAAATATCATCACGATTTGATGCATGAAATTTATTTGAAATTAATGAAGCAACTGTATTACAACCAGAACATGTTAATGGTTTATTTTCTTTTAAAGATACAACAGTTGTTGGAATATTTTGTTCTGTTACTGGTTTAGGTGTAGTTGTTAATAACATTTCAGATAACATTTGATCAATTGCAGCATTATTACATAGTCCAGCGACAGAGCAAACAACCTATACAAATTTTTAATTTAAAGAATAAGAAAAAAATTAGATTTTCAAAATTTTAAGTCTATCTTTCAAAATTAAAATTTTTTTTTTTTCAACATACTTGAGGATTCATTTGTGATGCAAGAGCTTCAACTAATTCTGGTACAAAATCATCAGCTAATTTTATACATTCTTTTTGTATTGGTTTCAATGGAATTAATTCACATGAACCTTCAAAAACAGATTTTAAATCTTCTTGTGTTTCATTACTTTCAAGCTGATCACGTGCTTGTTTTACCATATCAAGACATATTTTACAAATTGAATCGTTATCTTCAGGGACCGTTTGTTTTTCCCAAACAGTTTGAATGCAATGACGAACGGCACGACAACTTTTTGCATTTCTATATGTGAAAAAAAAAAAAAAAGATAATATCAAAGTTTTTTTGTTTATTTATTTATTTTAGAATAATATTTAACTTTTTTCCTACTCATTTTTTTTTTTTTTTATAAAGCAAACATAGTTGGACGTATCAAATTTAATTTCAATGTAGTAACTTAATCTGTTTTCTTTTGTGATAAGAATTTTCAAGAACTTTATCAGAGAAACAAAATAAAAATTGTACTTCTTTTTTTTTAAAAACAAACAATCAAAAATGCTGACCATACAATTTTAGAGATTATATCCTTCTTTGTTCTACAAACAATAAACATTAAATTTATCTTGTTATTAATATGAGTCATTGTAATAAATTTTATATTTAAACATCTGCATATAATTTAGTATTTATTGAATTTGAATTTTATTTGATATAAAAAATATAACAACGAAAGTTTTGATTTACTATTATGTACTTATTTTCAAATTAAATTACATCGAGACCATAGATTAATAAATAATGAATATGTTTGTAATTCAAAACCGATAAGTGAACAATAACATTTACAATTTAAATAATAAAAAAAAATTAAATTGATAAGAATATTTTTCTAGTTATTTCGAATTTTCTAATTTTATATTAGATATTTTAAAAAGTAAATGTTATTGCATTTTCTAATCTTTATTTGGAATGAAAATAAATTGTTCATAAACAAAAAAAAAAAAATTACGATGTACCTAATTTAATGCAAACGACGAGTGATTAATCATTTGACCATTTGTTAATAAAAAAAAAAAAAAAAAAACTAGGCTCAATGTGACTAATGTAACAAAATTTTATTATGTACCTAGTTAAGTGTAAATGTAATTTAATCTTACAATTATATACCTAATATATATTTTACTATGATTTATAGAGATGTTTAGTCATTCTTCATGATTAAATTTTTGTTTTGTTTTTTCTCTTTATCATACATAAACAAAAATCAATATAAAAAATACCGAAACTGCAAATTTCAAGAGAAAAAAATTATTATATTTTAAAAAAAAAAAGTAATTATCACATCAAATCTATAAAAGTCAGCACGTACGTTCTAGTTTACAAATGAAATTTAAACAAAAGTTCGAAGGTTATCAAAAAACAAGATAGAAATTTTATTTTCTTATTTTGTTTGCCTATTTTATTTTTTTCTTCATTATTATTGTTTTTTTTTTGAATACATATACCCGAACTCAATCCAATTGCGAATTAATTTATATAGCTTCTTTGGATAATGTTCACAAGAATAAAAACTGTTCATGCATGTCTGTTATCAATGTTCAACAAGAAACGAAGAAAAATATATTAAATATAATTATTACTTACACAATATATGCTTTTATATATCTAATATATGAATAATTGTTTTTATAGAAAAGAAATTGTTTTTGTCCTATGATTTTATTTTGATATTTAAAAATCAATATTAATAATACTTACGTGATATTTTGACACCAATAACTTGGACCCCAAGTGCATTCTTTAGCTCCTAGTAAACTTCTTGATTGTATTGGTTTACAAAAAATAAAAATCAAACCTTGATCACATAAAGGAAAAATAATAAACAAAGAAAATTTTATAAATATAGATAAAAAATGATAATATAAAAGTGATTTTAAAAATTTTAATAGTCATTTTTCTATCGAAAATAGAACTTACCAAAAATAACGGCGTAAATAGCCGTATAAAGAAGCTTCATTTTGATTACAACACTAATTCTATATTGAAAAAATCTTTTTTTTGAATTCTTTATTTTTTTATTTATTTAAACTTTGTTTAACTTGTTTGCTATGAAACAAACTGTTTTTTATAATAAAATATATTTAATAATTGCAAAAGACTAACACTTATGACGAGTGACGACGGATACTTCGAAATTGATGAATTTTCTCTTTATACTAATCAAATTTGACACCAACAACAACAGTGATGCATGCACTTCTCTTTCTTTTGCCGTGAACGAAATTTGCAACTGCCACAAAAAATTAGATTTGCAAGACTGCAGGTTGTGGCAAATTTAAATTCAATTAAAATTTATATGTAGAATTTCATAGAAATATAAGTGAGATTTAATTAATTTTAAGTTTGAGTTTATGTAGGCGATGCAGGTTGAAATATTTAAAAATAAAATTGTAACAGATTTAAAAATATATTACTGGCATCACTGGTTGAAAAAAATTCAGGTAGTCTTATGAGAATTGAAAGAAACTCTTTAATTAAGATGTAATTAAGCTCTAATATTGACGACATATTATTTAGTTAAATTTTACTGTTTTAAATTAATTATGTTAGATTTTTTTTTGTTTATTCAGATCGTCGTAAATCGTTGTTGTAATCGATAAGTGTTGTTGATTTCAATTCGAAATTTTATTAGCTTCATATTGAGCTATTTTCGAAAAATAATTTTGGAGCTAAAATAGCTCAATTAAGTTTCATTTTTTTTCCGGCAACACTGTTTGGCTGATAAAAAATAATAGGAAAAAAATTAATTTTGACAATTTCGCATCTCTTTGATCTGGAGACGTGGACCGGAAATTTTAAAGAATTTAAAAAAAGAAAATTTTAAAATGAAATTTACTTTATTTATATTTTTTACTTTAAATTTAAGCTATATTTATTGCAAAATAAATACCATAACAGATGATGAACTGATAGATCGTATAAGAGGTGATGATAGGCTTGTCGTTGTTTATAGTAAGTATCTTTTTATTTCATATTTATTTCAAGTGCATATTGATTAACTATTTTTCAAATACAAGGCTATTCTATTCTATCTACTGTTTCAAAAATATCAACCATACTGATATATAGGTCAATTATGCCTTATCGACTTCTTATTCTTTCTTTTATTCCTGTGTGCCTATATTTAATTATTCTTTGTGGACATTTAAATCTTAATTTTTTTTTCTTCCACACTTCATAGCCAGAAAAGATTGTGATGAATGTGATAAATATGAAAGTATGATTGAAAATCTATACAAGGATATCACAGAACATTTAAATGCAGCTGTTTATAAAGCGGTAAATAGTCCAATGGCAGCATTATTTAGTCCTTCTAGAGAACCAGCAATAGTATACTATCGAAGAGGGCTACCATTACTGTATCATGGACCATTAACTGAAGAGGCAATTATAGGAAATTTCTATGATAATCCAGAACCGATTGTAAGAGAACTCTCAGATGATAATTTTGAACATTTAACACAAGCTTCAACTGGTGCTACAACTGGAGATTGGCTTATGTTTTTGTAAGTAAATATTCAAATCTTATAATATAAATAAATTTAATTGGATATTTAATAGCTATTCAACGGATTGTACATCATGTCAACGTCTTCATGCATCATGGGAATCTGTTGGTGCTGCACTCAAACATCGTATGAATGTTGCTCGTATTAACATTCAACTTAAGGGTAGATTAACAGGAAAAAGATTCCAAATTGATTCAACACCAGAATTTATATTGTAATTAATCCTTTTTTTTTATTTTTAACTAATTGAATGATATTAATAAAATCTATTTTAATTTATTTAGATTCCGATTAGGCAAAATGTACAGATATAAATCTGAAGACTATTCACCATCATCATTTATAAATTTCGCTTCAGATGGATATAAAGATTTAAAGCCAGAAGATGTACCACCAGAATACAGGGAATCAATGTAATTCAATTTAAACTTAAAATATTTTATTTTGAATTATGAATTTAATTTATTATTTTTTAATAGGTTTTACAGGGTAGTAACACAAGTAACACAAATTTTTATCGAACGTTATCCACTTCCAATGATTGGAACATTAATGATTATATTGATTTGTGCATACACTTATTGGAAAATAAAATCAGGTAGAACAGTTGAAGCTAAAAAGACTACCAAGAAAACCAAGTAAAAAAAAAAATACTTTATCATGTAAAGAGATTTTAAACACATATTAGAAAATAATTTTAAAAAAGTTTTAACACACAAAAGAAACAAAAAAGGTAATTATGTGATTATTTCATTCCTTTGCAATTATATTTAAATAAGAATATTTTCTTTTCAAGGAAAGAAGAAAAAATTCGAATAAGTTTTAATGTTGTAATATTTTTTTTAAAAATTTTTTTTATTAATATTTTTTTTACGAAGAATTTATATACTTAAGAAAAAATAATTTAATTAATTACAAATAATTTTAAATTGCATACAGAAAAAATTATGAAATAAAATTTCAAACACACATAAGCTTTCCACGTTTTCACAGTACAGTAGAATTTTAGAAAGAAAAAAAACAAACAAACAAGTTTTTAATTAATAATTTATCAAGTCACAATTTAAAAAAATAAAAATAAAGTTTTAAAATAATCAATGTTATAGTGAAAAAAAAAAATAGAACAAAAATTTGAAAAAAAAATAAAAAATAAAAAATAGGTATAGAGAATTATAGTCATTGCACACATTTCACTTCAATTGATTTTTGAATAACAATAAATATAAGATTGTCATTTAATGTAATTAGAATTTCATGATTTTTTGTTCCAATATGAATAAATGTCAATTCTTCAAATAAATGATGATAATTACGTAAATTACGTTGAACATACCATATTAAATCATAATAATAATCAGAATAAAGTCTTGTTATTTCCTTATCTAATGTACTTTTAAGAATATTACCTGAAAATAAAAATATAAATATGTATTAGGTTTGATTATTTTGAAGTTAACTACGTTTTTTGTGATACGAATATAAAATCTGTGCTGCTATATAGCTGTAAGAGATGGCTAGTCTTGTCAACGATGATGAGAATGCTAAAATTATTGTTAAATAGGTGTCTAAGAAGAATCATCAAAATATGGTGGCCTGAAAGAATCTCAAATCAAGAACTATGGTTCAAGACTAATCAAAGAAGGGTGGAAGAAGAGATTAGAGAAATGAAATATGGATGGGGTAGGAACAATCTTCGCAAAGAATATGATAATGTGAGTAGGTATGTTTCGCATTGGAATCCTCAGGGACAGAGAAAAGAACCAGAACAACTTGGAAGAGAAGTGTATACAACGAATGACAGCTTTTGGGAAAATTATGGAGCGAAGTGAAGATTGCTGTGAACAGAGCCAAATGGATAGATTTTACTGAATACCTATGTTCCTTGTATGATGTGGGAATACATCACGAGTCATTGAATATCGTCACATTGGTGCTTAAGTATTCTATACGTCACTTCATTTTTTTATAAGTGACGATATTTACATACTAAATAAAATCACATAATAGTAAATACCATATTCATCCAAAACTATTGCTCCCATTACATTTTTTTGAGATGTAATTTGTTTGAGTTCTTTTTCAAATTCAACCGTATTGGCCTGCAAGAGAAATATCCTATTTTTATTTGTCAACATTTTTTTTTTTCTTAAACTAATTGTTTAAAATTACCATTTTTGTTTAATTATTTTTTTCTTGATTATCTTTACTATTTTTCAAATTGAAACATTTAAAAATTTGAATTTCAATCGTTAATTGAAGGATTTGAGTTAATTGTGTTCAATGAGTATCTTTGGCACTCTCAGGAACAAATTGGATTAATTTTTGTACTCAACTATCTAAAAGATTACAAGAAATGGTGGGTTCTTTTAATGTGGCTTTAATATTTTAACTGAAAAACAGTCTAAATTTGAAAATAATTTAAATAATTATTGATAATAATTTATAAAATTTTCAATTTGAGCCATGCGAAACCCAATCATTTTTAATTTTTGACGCCATCTAATATTCGTTTCTAAAACTATCATTCATTCTGTTCGGTGTGAAGTTAGTGTCGGTTCGATACGTCAGTTGTCATTATCATATTTGTCACTGTATACGTAGAAAGTTATATTTTTTTAATAAAAATTTTCTGTTAATAAAATTAAAGTATACTATATGATTTTTCTAGTATATTTGTGTTAAAAAAATATTATTTAAGATTCCATTTGGATGGATATGGATGATACATGTAAGTGAATATAAAAAATTTCTAAACAAATTTTATGTGAAGAATTTTTTTTTTCAAAAAAAAAAAATAATAATTCAGTGCTTTTTTTAATGCTGTGGTCGAATGCTTAAATCAATAACAAAAGTGTAATCTATGATTCATAAATTGTATGTGATTCCCAAAGATCTATTCTAAATTTCTAATATGAATTTTTTTTTAATGAAAAAGTTTTAATTTTGTGGTACCTATTTGATATAAAATTATAATTATATTGGTATGAATATCTTTTACAACTATGACTAATCTAGGTTTCTTCCATTTCAGTATCAGTATTTAATTTATAAAATAGGTAGACATGTCATTTTTAAGCTCGCGCCCCTCCCTTTCATCATCTATCCAGTTTTAAATTCTATTTTATACGATAATTCACCATTATCTTTTAATAAGATACAATATCTTTAAAATATCAAAATAAATGAAACTTTGTTTAAATTGGCATGTCTACACTACTAGTTGCTATGTAATTTTCACATCTAGGGATCCTATACTTTTAAGCAGGTTCTCCTTTGCTGCATCCTGCATGCCATTCCCAAAGTACGTGAATTTCGCTTTAATTTATGTTACTAACAACAGTTGTAAGTTTTACATTCAATTTCTTCAAAAATAAGTGATTAAAAAAAAAAAATGGACAAAAAAGATACTAACTCACAAATAATGCATGTTTTTCTTTCACTAAACAAAGAACTCAAAAAAAAAAAAAAAAAGAAAAAATTAACAACAAAATAATTCTAATTTATTTTTTATATTTTAAATAAATCTTGAAATATTTTTACTATATATTTTTCTTTTTTCAAAATTTTCTCACAAAAATTTTTGATTATATTTTAGGCGGACATTCTGGATAAAATTGGCTTGAAAAAAAATTTTAGAAAAAAAATAAGTTTGAGATAAAATTTCATCAGAGATTTTATATTTTGTATGTAATTTTATCAAATAAATTAATAAATACATTTTAGGTATTTTTGCAAATTAATATAACTTTTGCACGAATATATATAAATTTTTTTTGAACATTTCTACGTAAACACGTAAATTTTTTTTTTCTTTTAATGTACACTTATTAAAATTACTGAGATTTTGAACTAAATTACATTAAATTTCAATTTGAAATAAAATATAGAATTTTAGAACACAAACACTAATATATTTTTTTTATACAATTTGAATACTTTTTTTCCAGGAAATACTAAAAAAAAAAAAAAAAATAAATTAATAAAAACGATATTTAATATATTTTGTAATTAATTTTTTTTCTAGTATCTGCCGTAGTTGAATTTGATTATAAAGCCAAAGAACCGGATGAAATAGATTTAGTTAGAGGTGATATTATAATTAATATTGAAAAACAAGATATTGGATGGTGGAAAGGTACATTATTATCGAATGGTAAAACAGGCATGTTTCCCGATAATTTTGTTCGTGTTTTAAATGATGATGATGAGAAAGTTCAAGTAGTTTTAAGGTAATTCATTTTATAATAAACAAATATATTATTAACATTTTTAAAAATTTTAACTACTATTGAAAAATTAATAAAATAGAGATAAATCATCAACCATACATAGAAGATGTAAGGTCGTATACAGTTACACACAAAATAATGAAGATGAACTTTCTCTTCAAGTTGGAAATATCATTGATGTTTTAGGAGAAGTAATTAATAAATTTTATTTATTTTCTTAAATCCTTAATTAAGTAGTATGTGAATATTTTTATGAAATGTATTTTTTTTTTTACTTCATTTTTAATTCAAAAGGTTGAAGAAGGATGGTGGAGAGGAAAACTTGGAGAAAAAATTGGTGTATTTCCATCAAATTTTGTTGTACCAGTTGAAGCATCTCCAAAATTAACAAATAAACAAATTACATCATTTTCTTCAAATTCAATTAATTCTTCCAAAAAAGATTCAAAAACGTCGACAACATGTTCAAGTTTACATAGCTCTAGAGAAGATTTATTTGACAACTCACCATTATTAACAACAACGACAACAAATTTAGATAAGGATGCACCATTATTACCACCAAAACCAATAAGAGAATATTGTCGTGTCTTATTTACATATGAGCCACAAAATGAAGATGAATTAGAACTTCAAGTTGGTGAAATAATTACAATATTAAGTAAAGAATTACCAGATAAAGGATGGTGGAAAGGTGAAATACGTGGAAAAGTTGGTGTATTTCCAGATAATTTTGTTCAATTATTACCTCCAGAAAGTAAGTGGTTGATATTTATTACTTCTAAAATAATAATAATAATCGTAATCTTTTGATAGTATAAAAATTTTGCTTATTTGAGCAATAGAAATTTTTTTAACATTTAATTCAAAAGAAAGTAACATACAAAAAAAAAAAAACTCGCCTAATCTTTAACTTAATTTTATTTTTAATATTAGTATCACCATCAAAAGACTTATCATATCCTGATAGACCACCTTCTGGTTCATCAAAAGTTTTTGGTAAAAAATCTGGTAGTGCTTCATCTTCTCAAGGATCCAATAAGAAAGATAGTTTTGGATCAAGAGATTCACTTCATGATATACTAAATGAGACTGGTATTGTTTCAGGAAGTGTTGCTGCTCAAAGAAAATCATTAGAAAATAAAAAAGGCGAAATAACGAGTGATGGAAAATTTTTAAAACGTGGTGCAGAATCAAAAACATCAGAAATTCGAAAAAGTTTAGAAAATATGGATGAAAAGAAAACACCACCTCCTGTACTTACAAAAAAACCAATAGTTCCCGTTAAAAAACAAACATCTGTGACAAGTGTTGCTGGTAATTTATTGTCTGGATTAAAACAAAAAGTTAAAAGTGTCGAAAGTAAATTGTCATCTCATGATAGTATGGATGGAATTTGTAACAGTAAAATAAATTCACAAATTCCAGATACAATGGAAGAAGGTATTATAGGGGAAAAACATAGAAGAAGTGATTCAGAATTTGATAACGTTGAACGTGGATCAATGCTAGCTGATATGAGAGCTGGACGTGTTAAAGCACCAAAAAGACGACCTCCATCAGCAGCTGTTAATGTTATAGGAGAAGGTAACAATAATTCAATTTATTTGAACGGTGGTAGCGATACTACTACAGATCCAATTTTAAATGATGCTAAACCAAAATCTCGTGAATGGGAAAGAATAAAAGCACCTTGGATGGAAGAATTAAAAGCAAGTCAAGCAAAGAAAACTTCACCAATTGTAGAGCCTCGTACATCTAATGAAACCTTACAAAAATTAGAACATACTGAAAATGTAAATTCGAAAAATGTTTCAGAAAAAATCGAAACAACTAAATCAAATAGCAATAATTCCGTTGGTCATTCTTCATCGTCCAATCAACAACGCAAATCTGTCGAAACATTATCTTCTGGCGAAAATAAAATATCATTAAATAATAGTGAAACCAAAACAAAAAAAGATATCACTACAGACATATCAAAATCAATGTCTACAAGTGTAACTTCACCTAAATTGATTAATCCATCATCAAATTCGGATCATTTTAATTTAACAACATCAGAAGATGTTAAAACACGTCCAACAAGTCTTTCAATTAAAAATCGAAGTTTATCTCCTGTTACAAAAAATATTATAACAAAAACAACAAATATAGATCAACCTTCGTCATCTGTTAGACAAACAATATCAAATGCAAATCATCATCAACAATCACCTTTTATAGTAAATCAAGATAATGTATGTTCTCGTGTTGTTGAATTGGAACAACGTATTGCTAAACTTGAAACTGTTGTACAATCACAAAATCGAATTATTGAAGAATTAGTAAAAACCTTAAAAGAGGAAACTGATAAAGTTAAAGGATTAAAAACCGAACTTGATAAATACGCCCAATGCGTAACACAAGTTTGAATATTTAATTTTCTTTAGTTTTTTTTTAGTGTTTTTTATTTTTAATTATTTACACATTTATCATTCCATTTATACATTTTTTTTTATTTTATTATTATGCATATAAAAAAAAGAAAAATATTACAAAACGAAATTTTTATATGTATAAACGTTCTCTTAACTGTAAATAATAATAACATCATGAAAAACTATTATTAATGAAAATTTAATAATATATTTTTAATTATTTTCATTTATTATTTTTTTTTTTTATAATAGATTTAAGAAATATTATATATATATAATATATATTTTTTTTTTAAATAGATAATTTTTCGTCTTATGCAAAAATTTATTTGTTTATGAAAATTAAAAACATTTATATTGCTAAAAAAAAAAGAAAATTAAATTTTTACTGCTTTCCAGAAAAAAAAAAAAACAAAATTAAAAAATTAGAACTCGTATAAAAAAATTATAAATGATGATTTTCCTCGTTAGTTTTTCACAACGTTTTGAAATATTTGAAAAATGTAAATTATTAGAGGAAAACAAAAAAAGGATACATCGTACTTTTTTGATTTTTATTTTTTATACTAAAAGTGTTTTATTGAAGTCTTTCAAGACCGGCCAGGTCTGTTAAAATTCCAATAGCATCGAGCAGAAATAGTTTTTATGATACTGAGATAACACACCTTTATTTCTGCTCTTTTAGAATAAGACACCTCTATTTGTAGATTTCGATCGAATAAGAAAATATTCGACCGAAAATACGTTACTACATTGGCAATACCTTTCGAATAGTTGATGGCATTCGAAATTCTTTCGTTCGAATTAAAATTGTTAATCTATCCGATTTTATGTGTCAACTATATTTTATGGAAGTTATCCGATCGAATACATTTTTCCGAACGAATTTTTACAATACCTTTTCGAGTTTTTTTTCGACACGAATGATTCGAATGGTAACATTTTTCGATCGGAATCTACAATAGAGGTGAAAGTATCTATAAAGATGCTTCTATGTTAACTGCCTTGACCAGGAGGTCTATACTTATAGAAATTATTACATCTGAGGTGGACCTGCTATCAAAATAATGTACGATGAATTGCAAAATAAAAAAATAAAAAATAGTGATATTACACTACTACTGTAAATATCATCTTGAATCTATATTTTTGTAATTTATTATGATGCACATTGGCTTATTTATGTTAAAATGATGCTCTAAATGTGCCTTCTTCGATGGAAAATTTATATTTTTATGCTTTTAAACTTTGTTCCTTTCAATATCGTATGCATGATCAAATTTATAAAATTTTAATTGATCATTGTTTAATAACTTTCAGCTTTAATATAGAATAATTGCAAATAATAAAACAATTTTTGCACCAATAGATACATTTTTCTTTTTGTTTTTCAAATATTATGCAAATATGTATATATTAATGCATACTATTATAAAATATTAAAAATTACAATAAATTTCAAATTAATTTGATTAAATAACGTTTACCTTAAATTTATTCTATGTAACAATTGAGAACTGGTCATTCTCAAAAAAAAAAAAATAAAAGATAAAATATGGTTATATAGGAAAATATTTTGGTAAATTAAATAAATTTTGTTTGGTTATCTAATAATCGATTATTTTAATATTTTAAAAAATTTTTTTTTTGCATGTTATATGTTTTTTTTTTGTTTGTTGGCATAAATGTCTTCGGTTAGTTGACTACCTTGAGACATACATAGAAAAAAAAAACACGTATAAGAAAGATGTGTCATCAAAATGTGATGAAATCAAAAAATTTAACTTAAATAATATATTTTTTTTTCTATTTGAATTTTCAATGGTACTTTTTTTTTCTATTTGCATTAATATTTTTTTTTTCCGTTCAACGAAAAGGTGTGTCTTTTATGTTCAGATTTATGTTGCAAGTATAATTTACTTTTTTTTTTTTTTTAAATTAAATTCTAAACAGTTTATTTGAAAATTTTCAATATCAAATGATATCTATAATAATATTTTGTACAAAAAGAAAAAAAGGGCCTTGATATGTTTGAAAGTTTCAAAGTATACACTTTATAATTAATTTCTTTTCTATATCTTATCTTTAAAAGCATGATTTAAAATATCTTCATTTTTGATCAACCTCTTCAAATATTCAATTTACTTTCTTCTAAGAAATAAACAAATTAATTAATATTATCTGTACAAAAAAAAAAAAATATATAAATAAATAAATCAATAAATCAAATTTACCGTAATACAAAAAATAAATGTATTTAAAATTTTTATCGTATCTATCTAAAGAAATTACTAATATTTTTTTTTACAGTATTCCTAAAGTAAAAATATTTTATTTATAAATGTATAAGTATATAAATGTTTTTCAATATATATGCTAAGGAAACGGGATTTATTTCTTTCTTTTTTTTTTTGTCTATTTTCTAATTAAAATACTTTTTTTATATATACATATATATATAAAATTTCAAAAATAACATATTTTTTACATTAATAGGTATATAATTAAATTTATTTAACAAAAAAAAATCATGAATTATTATATATTTAATTTTATAATTTAAACAAATTTTTATACACACACACACATACATATGCATACATACATATATTTTTAATTACTTTATGTTTAAAAATTTTGAAATTATAAAAAATAAAAACAACTATCCAATTAAGACTGGCTGCGTTTCAAAATTCAATATTATTGAACATCACACTACACCGCATATGGTGAATACACATCGGTTGTATAAGGTTGTGTTTATTAGTGTTGTTTTGGTGTTTCAGTGATGAATAAAAAGACATTGCAAAACCAGTGGTGATAAATGTGAAACTTTCATTGGATTCACAATGAAGTGGTAAGATTATTGGAATATCGAAATGAGATTTTTAATGGAAATGTTGAATTTTGAAAATTAGCCATTATATATTTTTTGTATTTGTGTGAAAATTATTTTGTGAAATGGAAAATATATAATTTTCTCTTAGAAATAAATATTGTATGATATACATGAAAATTTTCAAAATTAAGTTTAATTTAAATTAATTTATTTAATTAATATTCTTAAGTAAATAATGTACTTAATTTTTTTTTTTTTTCAATTGTTGTATGTATATTATTGAGAAAAAAAATAAAGTATAAAAAAAAAAAAAACTAGCGAACAAATTGCTTTTGGCCTTTTAAGAAAATTTAGAAAAAAATAATTATACATACGTAAAAAAAATTTAAAAAAAAAAAATATCGTAAAATTAAGATTTAAAGAAAAATATATAAAAAAATAAATTAATACTTAAAATAATTAAATTTAAATGAAAAAAAAAAAAACAGAAATTGAACAAAAAAGAAAGTTAATAAAATTATACATAGTTGTTATTTAGCTATATGTATACAATCATGTTTTTTTTTTTTTTTAATTCTAAATAAAATGTAAGTTTACATTTAAAAAAAATATATATACATATATGAATTATTTAGGATAAATAAAATGCATAATATGAAATTTTGAAAATAAGTGTAAATATAAGACAATTTATTTTTTATTTTTTTATTTCTTTTTTTTTGTTTGTTTTCTTTTTTCATATAATTAGTAACAATTAAAAAATATAATTGAAAAAAAAAAAAAACAAAAAAAAACATATTTTATTAGTAAATATAAGTTTAAAAGTATTTTTATTAATATATTTAAAATATTTTGTGTTATATTCTTTTCTATGATTTAAAAAAAAAAGTCTTTAGTAAAAAAAAGAAAAAATTTTTATCTTCAAGTAAATTTTGTTTGTTTTTTTTTTGTTGTTTATTTTTTAATTTGCACTTTTTTTTTTTTTTTTGAAAAAATATTATTTACAAGTTAATTAACACACTTTGAACAAAGTCAGATTAAAAATTGATTTATACACATCTGATCCGATTCGGCTCTTCTTCGTCCGTTCGTTCAGCTTAAGGAATTTTCGATTTTTTGATTCGATTTTTTTTGGTATCTGGAAACTAAAGTCACCTGTCGTATAAATTCACCATTATAACATTCCACTGGAATGGAGCATTCAAAGACGTTTCTATGTTTTTTTTTATTCAGTACTTTTAAAATACTAGAGAAACTGCTATTTTTTTTTATCCAATTGGCAAGGATTATTTGACTGCTTTTATCAGAACCTTATACTTCAAAATATGTGATGAAAGGATAGGAAAGAAGTCCAAGGAGCTATTTATCACTTGTATGAGAAAAATATGAAAATATATTTTTAATAATACCATGTGATCGTCGATATCATAGTTTCAAGCTAAATTTTGATAATTTTTGAAAATAATGATAATGCAATTGGTCGCTTTCAATTATTCAAATTTTTTTAAAGGTTAACATTCCATAGACTTAAATTAATGCAGCTTAACTTTTCAGTGACTTCAATTAATCCACCTTACCACCTTAGGTAAGATTTGCAGACTCCTTGTGCTATACAACTTCTTGAATTTCTAAAAGAATGAATGTTCGCTTGTATGAGAGCAAGGATCTCTGATGGTCTGGACGACATAGCTGAGAAAGCACTAAAGAATCTGAACAGGCCTCCAAGAAGACTTGCTTATTATAAGCAAAAAGCCCAAGCTACCATACCGTACACTTTTTAATAATTTTTATATCATGGCTTTTTTTAAAACACTTTTATCTCTTTAAAATATTTTACTTTTTTGATGGTAACATAATTTTCACAAATTGATATTTATGTTCAATAACTACAGTTTTTTCTTAGCTTTGCAAAATAATAAATCGTGACAGAAAGTTTTTAAATCTTATGTGTTCTCCAAAATGACATCACTGCATTTTTGAAAACACCACTTATCTCAAGTTTATAAAATCAAACTTGAATAATTGAAAAACGTTCGTATTGTTGCAGAGATCCAAAGCTGTTTTAGAATAGGAAAAATAAACATTTAGAATAAAGTGTGAATAAAAATGAAATTTTTATTTGTAAATTAAATTTTTTTTTTTTAATAATATATAAAAAATCATATTCATACATAATACATATATATATATATATATAAAAAAAAAATATATTGCTGTTACATAGATGTGTATATAGATAAATAAAACTATTTAAAAAAAAAATAGAGAACAAACATATTAATTAATAAAAATATTTCTTCAAATTTTTTAAATTTTCTTTTAGAATATTAATTTTTTTTTTTTTTTTTCTAAATTATTTTTTAGTATCTCATATATTGCATGAAAATATTATTTATACGTGAATAAAAAAAAAAGAAAAAGATATATGTATATTTTTTTTTTGAACCACAAATGAATTTTCTTTTTGTTTTTTAATTCATAAGCAAATACTAAAGAGCTGAAAAATGAATCTTTAATAAACGTTTTTTTTCTTTTTTTAGTAAATTTTTAAATACGTGTAGTAAATATGTGATTTTAATTTTATTTTTAAGACTTAAAAATGTGACGTGTTGATTTTTCATGAAAAAAAAAAGAAACATCAAAAAAATTAGAATTAAACAGAAATTTAATTTCTGCACACACAAAAGAAAAAAAAAAAACAAATACAAAAAACTCGTTTAAGACAATAATAAATTTCTTTTTTTTAATGTTTAAAAGTATGACAGTATTGGTTTTTTTTTTTTTTTAATTTTTAGAAATTTTGAATTAACTCTAAAATCAAATTTCACACTTTTGTTTTTCTTAAATTTTTTAATGTAAAATTTGATAAGTTTTTTTTTTGTTTTTTTGTTTATTTTTTTCATATATCCTTAAATTTGTTTTTTCTCCCGTCGAATTTTTTTTTTATATTATTATTAATCATAATGAGAATATGTATAATAATAATTAATTTGTATTCCTAATTGAATTAAGTTTCTCAAAGTTTATATAATTTTATTTTACTTTTTTTTTTCCTATTTTTAATATTATTTTTTTTTTTTGATCACAGTAGTAGAAGATATTAATTAGTTTTCATAAAATTCAGAATATGTATATAATTTAATTTTATTATTTCTAAAAATTATTTTTTTTTTTTTAACAATAGTTTTTATTATTTCTCTATCTTTTTTTTTTTTTTGTTTTGCTTAGAAAAGTTATTTTATAATTTTTCTATAGAGTAATTATAAAATAAGAAAGATATTAGTAATACTTTTTTTATTTAAACATATTTATCTCAAGTATTAAATATACGCGCGTATGAATACATGAAAGCATTTATTAGAAAATTTCCTACTACATTATCACTGTGCGTTTTTGTTAACGAATTCGATTAATTTTTACTTTTTTTTTTTTTTAATGTTGTAATTATTTTTTTTATTTTATTTTTTTGAAAATTTTGATTTTGATTTTTTTTTCCCTTTTTTTTTTTTTTTTGTTAGTTTTCTTTCATATTGTTATTGATTTAGGTGCACTTTCTTAATTGAGTTTTTAATGAAACGAGAAAAAAAATGATGATGATATAGGTGGTTTCTTTGAAAGAAAATAATTCATCGGATCAAGTCAGAACTATCCTAAGTCAATTTTCTTCAAAACTGAGACTATTCAATTAAATAGCTTTATGAAGCTCTTCATTTTCTAAGTTTGAGAGTGGTTTTTGTACATTGAAGTTTGAAAGTGTTGTTTTGTGTGAACAATTCTATAATAAGAAAAAAGAATAAGAAATTTAAAACTTCAAACCTTCGTCAAAAGAGAAAAAAGTGGACTTAGGATACTTGTGCTTTGAACTAGTGAATTATTAAATTTAAGTATTTCAAAAAAAAAAAAATTTTTTTTTAAATATCAGAGGTCCCTTAAAAATGAACTTGTATCAAGATGGACACAGTATAAGTAATATTCAAGCTTTCAAGAAAATTGAAAGAATTAGTAACATTCTTTTATCTTTTAATTTTTCTTTTTTTTATTATAGGTTTCGTAGAACGATTAGAAAAGAAAATAAACATTTGAAAATTTGGAGTATCATTGATATGTAAAGTTTTTTGTTTTTTTTTGTTTTGATTAGCTTGAATCGTATTTTTTTCAAATACCACATCATAAATTAGAAATATTGTTTTTTCATAGTATGTACTTTGTAATTGATAAAATAATTTTATATCTTTTTTTTTTTTTGATACAAAATAATACTATATTTTCAAATTTATAAATCTTAAGGCAGAGTTTTAATACTATCTAATGAAGATCGTAATGCCAATGCTCCTTCTACCCAAAAATTTGGTCTGCTTAACATATTTTGCCATAAAGATAGCTCTTTTCCAGTTGCATCCATCCAATCAACATTTTTACCGTTATATTTACCTAATAATTACAATACAAATAAATTTATATTAATACAATGTCAAAATATTAAATTTTTAACGCTCCAACTATCATCACTGATAGTTAAATTTCATAGAAAAAAATTAATAATAATAATTTTATAACTAACCAGTGCCTAATGAGAATCGAACACCACCTAAAAATTCATTACTAGCTAATCGATCATGATCCCAAACAGTTAGTTCCAGAGCTCTTTCAGACAATTCTTGTAATGAAATATCTTCATAGACAATTGTATAATTCCATACTGGATTCGTAGTTCGTTTAACGACATGCGTTTTTTGTTTTGAATTTCGTGTTTTATCAGGCAAAAGATAACTAAAAAAAAATATATATAAAAAAAATATATATAAAAAAAATGACAAAAAAAGACAAAACAAAAAATTTTTTTATTATTTTTTACCTTTTGCAAAATGCATCACAACAACCGTTCGTTTTAACAGGACTCAAATTTTTAGCTTCCTTCACTAAAACATGTAATTGTCCTTTTGATAAATTATTTTTTGATGATGTTGTCGATTTTATACTTCCAAATTTTCGTAAATTTGAGCTACTACCTCTTGAAATAGTTTGTTTTAAACTTGATGAATTCTCTGGAGGTACAAATTTTAGGCCAACAATAATATCTCCACGATATACGGCCAAATCTTCATATGGTTCACTCTATATAAAAAAAAATTAGAAAAATTATAGTAAATTTTACAATAAAAATAGAAGAAAAAAAATAGAGAACTTACTCGTTCCTGAAGTAAATACCATTGTGATTGGGGATTATCAAAAACTTTCCCTTGTAAATTAATCGTAACTTCTCCAAGAAAATCATTACGTCCAAACATATCTGAATGCCATACAGTTAACCATAATGTACGAGTTTCTAAATTGCTAAGTGGCATATGAAATTTCAATACTTCATCAAATACTGGATTAAGTGTATGTTTTTTAACTTTTGTTTTACGTTTTCCACTTTTTGATTTATCTGGTAGAAGATAGACCTACAAGCACAAAAATAATTACACATGTAATAGTTTTTTTTTTCTTCCTTTTTTGGAGTCTCATTCACTCATTGATCGGTTAATAAACTTTTAAATAAAATCAAACTAACCTTTACATAAGGATCACTTCGATTTCTTTTAATATCAACAGCTGCTAAATCCTTACATCGTACTACATGAATTTCTAGAGCACTTTGTTTATAATTATATTGCATACCAAATTCAACTTGTCCTTTAACTGTTACAGTACCATATCGTCCTTCTCCAGCACCTGAATACACACTTGCCATAGAATCCGATCGAACCTGTCCACAAAAAAAAAAAATTGTTTGTTTACAAAATTTTTCGATATTTTATTTAAAAAAATTTAATTTTCATTTAAACTAATTTTTTTTCTTCAATATTTCTGATAATAATCGTTATGTCAAAATTACCCCTAGAGAGCTTAAACTGTTACGATTCTGATGAAGAGCAACTAAACGATCAATATCCTCCTCTGATTGTGATGGCCATGGATCACTTGATGCTGAACTATGTGATGCTATCGGACTTCCAGAGCCGCTTTTAGCTAATTTTTGACTACCAGTTAAAGGTGAATTGCATGAAGCTGTAGCTGCTGCATTTGCTTCTTCTAAAATAAAGTAAAATGCATAAAGGTGAGACAGAAATTTAATAAATTAGACGATTGTTTGTTTTTTAAAATTCTATTTGCAAACTGAGTTGCTTTAAAGAAATTAGGAGAAAAGTTTTTTCTTATGGTACAACGAACAACATGTGATAATGGAAGACATTTATTCTCAATCCCTACACAAAGTCCTCTCGTTTATTAGAAAAACGAGAAGATTCTACTAGAGACGGTGTACTTAGTTCAATGGACTCTCCTGTCCAACCAAAAACCAAACCAAACAATCTTAAAAAGTACTATTGTTCGTTTACAAATCATTCTATTGAAATGTAGCACCGAATTCGTACCTCATATAACCTAAAAGATTTCAAGCAAAGTGTTCTCAAACTTTTCTTTTCATACAACTCCTTTCCACCCTTCATCATATTTTTCTTAAACGTTTCTTTCCTTTGTTTTATTTTGAGATATTTCTGGTTTTTTATTCCAGTTTCCATTAACTTTTTATGTAACAGTTTAATTTCTGGTGAAAAGTTTTTTATCTGAAATTTATTTAAACTTATTTTATACCAGAAGTATTCTTATACTATTTAAAAAAAAAAAAAAAGACGGCTCACATGGCAGTACTGTGTGAGCAGTAAGGGGATGCCCCTATTACTTAGTCAGCCATGCATAAAAATTACAGATTGAAAGAACAGATAGATTATATTTTTGAATAAACCATGATTCATTATGATTCATATTCAAAAGCTGAGATAAGAACAAAAAAAATATTATAATTTTTTTATTATTAAGTATTTAAAACTTTCAAGTGTTCTTGACACTTAATAAAATAAATTTTCTACCGTTTAAAAGTAATTTTTCACAATTATAATTTTCCTGTAGCTAAAATAGAACTTTTTTTTTGTTCTTTGTGCTATTATACCGTTGCTTTGTGCTGTTATATATTAAATACTAGATAATTTAACCCTCTATGCTACACATAGGGTATATAAAATTACCCCAACCTTAAAAATTTACCTGATATTCAAAAGGGAGGCGTGATATGGGCTAGTTATATTTTTTTCTAAATTCAATTGCGTCTGTGTACTACCAGTGAGTACAAAATACAAGAACTTTATTTGGAAATAAAAGGTCAGTAGATAATGTTAAAACGATTTTGGGGTAGAAAAGTACCCTCAATGTATCTGAAATTTACATTTTTGTTCTGAAGTAATTTGTGTAGGCAAAATTCATAATCTTGGAATTTAACTTTTTTTGAACATTTTACATTCTAGATTCTATGATGCCAATTTAAAAAAAAAAATTTTAGCTTTTTAAAAAATCAATTTTCATTTTATTTCGAAAAATAAAAATATTTGGAGTGAAATAATTTTTCCCTTGTGTAGCTATTCGAGACAAAAATTAACGTGTACCTCTGTACGGTTAACATTAATATGATTCGTGAATTTATCAAATAAATTACTACCTTTAATATGTGATTTATTTTTCATTGTATGACCAATTTTTCGTACATCCAATAAAAATTTTTGATTATTTTCATTATCTAAACTCATATCATATTCTAAAGTTTCTAAAAATTTATCAGAATTTGATCTTAAACTATCATCCCAATTCCAATGTTTTTTACCCAATTGTTTTTTATGAACTTTAACAAATGTATCACCAATAAAACGATTTGGTACACAATAATTAGAATTTGTTGTTGGTTGCATACAAATTGTATTAGAAGGTGAATAAGGTACATCAATACTACTAATTCCACTATCTCCACTTATTGATAATGATAATGATTTTTTATCATTTATATTCATTTTATATTGAATTTTTGTAAATTCTTTATTAATATCATTGTCATTTTTATTATTATTATTTTTTAAACAACAACAACATAAACATAATTTAAAATAATTTGATAATGTATTTTTATTACAACAATAACATGAAAATGTTGTAATTAATCGTTGTAAAAAACATGAACATGTATTTTTAAAATTTTTCGGTTTTTTACGTCGAGATTTTAATAAATTTTTCATATGTCTCAATTGATTTAGTTCACTTGATAAATTCTCTTCACTATAACCAATGCTTGTACGTGCTGATATTGTACCATCATTTGCAAATGTACTATAACGATTTTCATCTCTTGTTTTATAACTAACTAAACGTGCCATTGTTTAAATGTTAAATTTTATTTTATTTAAATTTTTTTTTTCAAGAATTGATTTAAAAACACACCACAAAAAAAAACAAATACTCATGAGATTTTAATCTAAAAAACAAAAAAAAATATAAAACAATAACAAATTCACACAATTTTGTGAAAATTTTTCGATTGTAAACTTTTTTTTATAAATTTTTTAAAATGTGTTTTTTATTTTTGTTTTTGTTTTTAATTCCACAGAGATACAAAAATTTGTGCCAGAATTTTACAAAAAAAAATAAAAATTAAATACATTTAATCGTTTATTGTCTATAAAATACTTCTTTTTTTTTTTAAAGTTTACGCTTGATAGTTTTAATCGAGACTGATTTCAAAATTTTTTTTTTTTTGAACGAAAATAAAAAAATCAAAAAGAAGAAAAAAAAAAAGTTAATTGATACTAAAATTCTGCATAATATTTTTATTACAAGAATCTACAAACGTATGAATACTTTATTTTTTTTTTATTTTTTAAATTAAATTAATTCATAAACACATATCGAGTCAATTATTATTAGCAGTCATCTATATTGTATCTTCACCCCCATTAAAAATCATATTAAAAAATATTCGTCTCATTCTTATCAAAAGATAATTTTTTTTTATCTTTATACATATTTTATATGTACATATTAAATTTGGTAAAACGTGTATATTTCTGTTTTGATTGAATACTTTGATGATGAAAAAAGGTTAATTGTTTAAATTAATTTATATATGACCCTTCAGGTCATATAATAATTGACTTTGAACATTACACTTTCGTGTGCACATACATTGAATTCTTTTGTTGTTTATGATATGAAAAATTGAAGTGATGTATCTTCCAAACATATTTATAATAAATTTTGTTGATTGAATCTAAAATTTAAATTTTTGTGATACAAATTTTCTTCTTGTTTTATGAACAGTTTAAATTTTAATTAATACAAGGGATTCATATAAGAGGTCTGTTGGATGAAAGTTCTGTGCAAGCCCGGGATTTAAATACTGGACTCGAATTTTTACACTTTTGTGTTCGATGAAAGTCCTGGACTTGTCCCGTGTAAGTTCTGGACCTTCATTGAACAGACCTATATTCAAAAAATAAAAAAAATAAATTATCACTAACTAAAAACTCACCATTATTAAGTAAATTGAGTCTTCTTTTATTACTATCACGTTTTGCGTATAATAATTGTTGTAATCCAGATGTAGATGATGCTTTTTTAGGTATATTAGGACGATTATTATTATTAGAAAATCCAGGTGGTCTATATCTAGCACTTTTAACACTATTTGGTAAAAAGTGATAAACACTATGAAATTTTTGCATTTTTGTTGATAAATTTGTAGTTGATAAACGAGGTAAAGAATTCGTACTAGCAGATGAAGTTGTTTGTAGACTTCGTGGTAAAGTTGATCTTGCAGAAAAATTATGATCATCATCAGATGAATCATCTGATTCACAAATAGCATCAGGTACACTTGAACGACGACGATTTGTACCTTGATTTGTTGCAGAATCCCAAAGTTTTGATGATTCAAGATCATGTTCTGGACCATTACCACCAATACTACCACAACTTCTTACTCGATCTAATTGTTCACGACTAAGACTTTTTTGATTAAACAATAAATCACCTGCTGATCGACGTTTTGCAGCCAAAGCGGATGCAGATGACGAATTATCACGATCCAAAAGTGTTAATTTCGTTCTGGAATCACCATTAGCCAGTAATGCTGATTCAAAGCTTCCACGCCATGAAAAGCGTTCATAGTCACTAGTTTCTTTTTCTTCACAAGCTGTATCACTTACACCACTGCTCGATTGATGGTGTAATGGTCGAGATTCACTTAATAAAAGATCATGTGATTTACTACGAGGTAAATTATTCGTATTCACATTATTAGTTACAATTTCTTTTGATCTTTCTAAATTACTATCTGACATACTATCATCATCTTCAGTGGTAGTTATTGAAATTTTTTGATGTAATTTTCTATGATTACGTTGAGGTGGAACAGGTGAATTACTAGCATGAGAGTCACCACTACTAACTTCATGCATAAGTGCTACAAGTCGGGAACCTATATGATGCATAACTTTAGCAAGTAATTGTGGAGATTTATTTGGAGTTTCAACATTTTGTTCAACAACACCAGTTGCCATTTTTGAAAATGATGCAACTAATTTTTGATAAACTAAAGCTGTTTCAGGATTTAAAATATTATCTTCAATTAATCCTCCATCACCTTGATCACCTTCTTCATCATTTGCTGTACAATCAAATTTATTGATAATTTGTTGACAACTTGCTGATATTTGTTCTTTTAATTCAGCTTTACGAGTTTTATTAACAGCCCCTTCTAAATCAGAACTTGTATAATCTGAAGAATCATATGAATCAGACCATGTATCTTCACTACTAAGATATTCAACAATTTCTCTTACTTGATCATCATTAATACCAGGAACTGTTTTCATAAGTCGTGCTAATTCATTTTCAAAATAAATTAATTGAGCTGATTTTGCTTTATTTCTAGGGCGAGGAATTGGAGTATTTTGTTTTGGAGTATTAGAACCACTTACTATAGGAGTTGAAGTTTTTGAACTATGAGCAATTTGTGAATTAGCACTAGCTGCTACTAAAGTTTTAAAGAATTGACGCATTTTTGACATCATTAAATTTGTTTCTTCATCAGAACTCCAATTATTAAAACTATCTTTTCGTGTTAAATTTGGTGGCATTAACATCGATTTCGATAATGATAATTGATCATGATCTACATCTTTTGTTTCTAATGAATCTTCTTTAATTTCTTCTAATTCCAAACGTAATTCAGGAGTTTTAATATTTTCATCATTTTTCAAAAGATCATCACTACTTCCAATAAATCCACTATCACGGCTATATTGTTTTCTAGAATGTACTAAATTACTTAAATTCGATTGTAAATAATCTTGTTGATTTGATTTATGTTCATTTTTTTCATCTGATAAATCATGTAAAACTTCTGTTGATTTTCTTTCATCCGAATCAAGACGTTTTCTATTTTGTTTTTTACGTTTTATAGTATCACTCTGAAATTCACATTTATCAATATGAATTACTGTATCATCACAATTTTCTGATTCAGATGAATCTAAAATTTCATTTTGATTTTCATTTGAATCATTATCATTGTTTTCATCTTTTGCAAGTAAATTATCTAATGAAGAACTATGAGATCTTGGTGTACCACGTGCTCTAACTAAACGTTTTCGACGTTGACTTGGACTTGGATGACCTTCACTATCGCTACCAACACTTCCGCTTTCATCAGATTCATTACGTTCAGCTGAAAATCCCATAAAACCAGATAAAAAATATTTTTCCAATCTAGATGATGCTAAATCTGCTGCTGAATTAAGATTATTAATTGGTTCTTCTGGTATTTCAAATGAATCTAATCCTTCACTACAAACACTACTAACTTCTGATGCACTTTCTTCTTTTGTATCAATTGAACTCATTGGTTTTCCATCTCCTAAATCATAAAAGAAATATTTTTCAAGTTCTGATGCTGACATACGTTGTTTTCTTTTATCATTTTGTTCAATTTCACTTTCTTCACAACTTTCTTCAACAATTGTATGTAATGTAAAATCAATGGCAGTTCGATTATATCCTCTAAGTTCTTCTTCTCTATCAATTAATGCTGATAATGAAATATCTTCACCAGAATCAATATCTGATTCAGTTGCTGTTGTTGCAGCAAATTCTTCTTCATCATGACTTATCTCTTCTACCCACGAATCATCATCAGCTAAACCATCTTCAAGGCAAACAACTGCTGATAATGTATTAGATTCTGTAACTACATTCACATTATTATCATTATTTATTATTGCACTATTATTATTTGAATTATTATTTTCATAATTATAATTATTCTCATTTGGATTTTTTATGCCTTGGTAATTTATATCATTAACATAATTATCAATATTAATATCTGAAATTATATTATTATCATTACTTTCACTTATTAATTTTTGATCTTCATTATTTAAAAATAATTGTTTACGATATTTTTGAGATAAACTTGTACCACTATCTGATGTTTTATTATTCACTTTTTCTAATGATCCAATTTCAAAGTATACAGAATTATTTAGGTCACTATTACTTCCAATTTCATTTACCATTTTTATTTTGGATGACGTCGTCACACTACTAGTATTTATTTCATTTAAATTTTTATTATAAGATAATTTTGAATTATTATCTATAGATATTATATCTGAATCTATGATATTTTTATTTGATTGTAAACTATCCTGTTCTTGTGATGTAATCATTATTAAACTACGATATTTAGCTGATTGACCACCTGAATTTTCACATTCTACAACTTCCGGATCGTATGAAATTTTCCTCTCAACTGCTGAAATAACTTGATTTAAATTCTGTTGTTGTCTTGATAGATATGTGTCGATTAATGTTTTACCTGTTATTGTACCACTACTTTTTCTATAATTATTACTAATACTACTGTTACGAATACAATCATTATTATCATAATAATTTTTAACAGTATTAGAAGGTAAATTTTGCTGAATAGCAGCACAGGTAATATTTTCTACACCTGGTTGTTGTTGAACATTATCATCATTTATTTTCATATGATATTCGTTAGACCGTAACGAATATTGTCTTTCAGTTAATTTTGTATTTTTGTACTGCTCTTTAGTACAGTCAGTTATGAAAGTTTGTTGTAAATTGGTATTTTCTTTAACAGACCAATCTTCAATTGTTAAATCCTGATTATTTTTAATTTGTGATGTACCACCTTCAAGATTTATGTTTATATTGCTCTCATTCTCTAATGATAATAAATTGTTGTTGGATGGTAAGAAACTGGTTTCTTTAACAAGTCTTTTATTTTCATTATTAATAGATGATGTGATCACTTTCGCCATTCTAGTGGAATGTTGCTCTTGATGTAAATGATTTGCATGAATTCCCTTTATTAATAATGATTGTTTAAGTTGTTCATTTTCACATATTTTTGAATTATATGATATTATATTATCAATATGACTTTTACTATTACTTTTACCATCAACATCATTATCATTAATAATTCCTAATTTTTTTGGTAAAATTTCTTTATAATCTGGTTTTTCTGTTATATGTTTCTCTTTTTCAGATTTTGTAAAAATTTTATTATCCTTCAAATAAATATGATCATTATTATCAATGATTTTTATATCATTTGAATCATTTTTAATTGATTTTTTTAAATAATTTTCATTTATTGATTTAACATCTTCAATTAATTTTTCAACTAAATGATCTGTTTCTTGTTTTGGTATTTTTAAAATATTATTAACATCTTTTGATATTGTATCAAGTTCATTAACTTCAATTATTGTTGTTTGATTATTATTATCCATTTTATTAATAAATTGAATATTTTCTTCAACATTATAGTAAAAATCATTATTAAATTTAAAATTTTCATTAAATTGTAATTGAGACAATGAATTTATTTTATTGTCTGTAATATTTTGTTTTGAAAAATTTTGATTATGAACAGTAGATGCTTTATATTTACAATTGTTATCGTCATCATGAATAACATCAATTCTACCGTGAATTTCTTCTTTAACACACTTATTATCATCATTATCATCATCATCATCATCATCAATGTTTACTGTATTGTTACTATTTTCATTCGTATTTGTATCAGAAATTTTTTTATTTAAAAAGAATACCTTTTTGTCTTGATGGTCATCATTATTATTAGGTATTTTCTTTGTAGTAGCAATGAGGGCATTGTCCGATGATTTATTTATAGAACAATTTGTTACACTTCCATTTTTACTATTATCATCATCATCATCATCATCATTATCTTGTTGTTGTTGTTCTACAACAACCGATTTATTTTCTTCATCACAAATAAAATTTATTTTTTCATTTATATTCTTTTCTTTATCATTATTTTTATGTTTTATTTTTGTTTCATTTAAAATATCTTTATTCATAGAAATATTTAATTTTTCATTAAAATTTTCAACAATATTATTTTGCATTTTTTCAATTTTTTCATTTATACTTAACAAATTTATTTTTTCTGGAAATTTTATTGTTTTTAATATGTTCTCTTCATTTGTATGGCTTTTTAATTCTTCTACAATGTCCTTGACATCATTATTAATGATTCTTGAATTATCATTCGTTGTTTTTATTATTTCTTTATTTATTGATTCTAAATTATTTTCAACTAATACATATTTTTTATTTTCACAATGTTTATTCTCTTTACAAATAAATTTCTCATTTATATTTTTTATTTTTTCTATATCTTTTTTATTGGCAAAATTTTCAATGTCACTTCTATTTTCATCATCATTTCTATTATATATTTCATTCTTATTTACCACATTGCCATTTAAATATTCATCGTATTTTTCAATTGATTGGGCGTTACTTATTATTTTATCATGCACATTCTGTTTACATTTAATTTTATTATCATCATCGATATATTCATTATCAATTAACACTTGTTGTTGATTAGATACATTATCAGAATTTTTATTTTCACATATATCTAAATTATTTTGTAAATTAATTTTATTGTCAATAATTATACAACAATTTTTATTTGTTTCTTCATTAATTTTATCATTATTTTCACTATTATTAAATTGTATTTGTTGATAATTTTTATCACTTGATTCTTTATTATCACCATTATCATCATTATTGTTATCAAATGGTAAAAATTTAATTGAATTAAGCACTATACCACCATTATTATTTTCATTCACTTTTTTATTATTTAATTTTTGTGTTAAATCAATTTTATTTAATAATTCGGTTTCAGAATTTAATTCAATTTTATTACTATCATTTTCTGGTAATAATTTAATATAATTTAAAACAATTTCACAACAATCAGTTCTTTCTGTATCTGTATCATTATCTGATGAATCTTCTAAATTAGCATCAGAACTTTCTGAATCTGAATCAGATGATGATGATGATGATGATGATGAATTAATATGATTAACAACAAATACCTTTTTAAATATTTTTGATTTTGATTTACGTTTTGATATTGTATCTGTATCATTACTATCAACTGATTCTGAACTAGAAATTGATGATGCATTATCATCATCTGATATTGTTTGTATTGAAATATTATCAAAATCATTAATATCTTTGTTACAATTTGTTTCAATATCTATTTTTGTAACACTAGCCACATCATAGCACCTTTGAATTAATTTTTTTTGTTGTCCATCTTCACTACATGAAGATTCTGAATCAGATGAAGATGTAAACATATTTTCCGATACTAAATAACCACGATTATATAAAATATTCGGTTTTAATTTATCAACAAAAATAGTTTTTTCTGGCTTTACATTTACAATTTTTTTAATTTTATCGTTTTCTTCTAATTCTTCTTCTACATCGATTTTATTAAATTGTTCATTTGTTGTCGTCGTCATTGTTGTTATACTAGCTGCTGGTAATTTTTGTGTTTTCATTGAAGCTATTTTTGCAGACTCTTTAATTAAATTAATGTCGACGTTCGTTGTTGTTTCATTTTTTAAAGTAACCACAGAACTTGCACCACTAGTAGATGTAAAATCAACTTTTGTTATTTTATTTTTAATGTCAATGACCTTCTTCTGGTTGCAGTTATCAACAATAGTTATATTTTTATCTGAAATACGACATTTATCGTGCAATACAGGTTTTTCTTTATTAAAAACTGAATCTTTTAATTTTGTTTTCATTTCATATTTCTTACCAGTAATGATATTATTTTCTGTTTTTTTTATCAAAACTGATTTCAAATTATCAGAAACTGATAAATATTTACCGGTATCAATAATATCTGAATATGAATGTTTTTGTACTAATTCATTTTTATTTAAACTTGTACAACCGGTTAAATTAGTTCTATTTGTTAAATCAATTTCTAGATGATCATCACATCGAGGTGATAGAACCACTGACTCACCTGTATCTGATTTTATGCTTTGTGTTAACAGTTGATTTTGAGATGACGCACATTCTGTTAGTGTATTCGTTATAATATGGCTTTTATTGTTACCTATCGTATCTGGTTTTGTTGTATTGTTACTGACGTTGCAAAACACATCATCACAAATTGATGCTTGACTGGTTTTTGATTGCGTTTGTAAATGTATGGCAGCATTCATAGCATCAACATTATATCTAAATTGTTGTTCTTGCATTTGATGATGAAGTAAACTTGGAGCAGCACTATTCCATAGATTTAAAATTTCTACTGTAGTTTGTTTTTGTTTTTGATCAGTATTTAATAATCCTCCATTACCTGACGGTAATATAAAATCATTTGGATTCCAAGAATGAAAAGCAGATATTGGAACGGGTATTGGTACTGGAACTGGAATGGGTACATATTGTGGTTGCATTATTCTATTGTTGCCTCCACATGAACAATTTACTTCAGATTTTTGTTTTTGTTGTTGTTGTTGTTGTTGTTGATTTTTAATTGCACATGTTGTTGTTGCTGCTGCTGTTTCTTTTACATTTTTATTTGAATTGTGATGTCGATTTATTTTCGTTTTCATTCGATTTCTCGTACATATATTATAATTATTATTTAAAAAACCATCAGAACTAGTTGGTGAAGAGCTTTCAGCTCTCATCAGTGCTTCTTCATCTGTACCAGTATCACTTTCACGCATTTTATGTCGAAATATTGATGAATTTGATGATTCAGATAATGCACGACGATAAAAAATTGGTGAATCTAATGGTGAAAAATTTTCTCTTCTATATACAATTGGTGATTCATATGAAGAACGTAAAATATTTTTTGTTAAACCAGCTCCAGGTTCAAAATAATCCCAATCACAATCATCTAATGTAAGACTATTTCTATTATTTGTAGAAGATGTTGTTGAACTACTATCTTCAAATTCTTCTTCTTTACTTGATGAATCTGAACTTATAAAAACAAGTTTATATTCATCAGATTCAGGATATAAAACTTTTAATCCTGATAATGCTGTTTCATGATCAGATACTGTTTCATCCTGAACAGTTGTTGTATAAGTACGTGTTTGATTATGTAATAATAATGATGTTTCGCCTAAAGGCAATGAATACAAATTTTTTAATGGGTGTCTAAAAATTTTTTATATTTTATCTAAAATATTTATAAAACCCATTTACCTTTTTAGTTGTTAGTTGTTTTACTATTAGCTTAAATTCGTAACAAGCAGTTAGATAACATAAATGTTAAAGCATACTAGAAATACTTTGATTATATGATTTTTATATTATAGCTACATAAATGTATGTTATATTGGTAATTAGATTATAACAAATTCAATTTTAATTTATTAGCTATTTTAGCTATAAGAATAACCTTTTAACCCCTAAGATGTTTATTTGAAGAATTATGATGCGGAAGGTTCTATTTATCCTTCAATCCGAAAATCCTAAGTAATTAATTGTTATTTAATAATAATACACATACATATATTTAAATAGTATTCGAAAATTAGAAAATAAATATAAAAAAATTATTTGATTTTCTTCCACATACACCTTATTAAAACTACATTTTTTTTTTCCAAATAGACTTTACAGAAATTTTATCAATTAAAAATCTCTCTCTAAATTACAAAATTTCAATGTTTTTTTTTCACTTTTTTTTTCAAATAGTTTTAAACATAATCTAATTAAGTTTATGTTGTATTTTACATATAATTTCTACTCTAATTAATCTTATGTTCAACATAAACATGAATATACAAATACATATGTAAAATAAGATTTTTTATTATTATTTATTTTGCCGTTCTGTTTCGCATCAATTGCAAAAACAACAAATAACTGAATATTAAAAATTTATAAATGAGTTGTTAAAAATAAACAAACAATTAAACACATTTCACTTGATAATACAATAATTATGTTTTGTTTATTTATTTATTTTTTTTAAACTTTTTCTGATGTATCGAATTTGTAAAATACTCATATCTTTCATAATTTTATTAATAAAATTAAAAAAATACAGCCTGAATTCGACTAAAAATCCTAAAAATTTCATTATTTGTACGTTTACATACATACATATTTCAATAACGTCCTCATAATAAGTAAAATTTATTTTCAAAGCAGTTTAAGCCCACTCTATGTAATTTCTAGATATGGCTTTTTATTCTAATTCGTGTTCTATTCAATTTCTGTACAATGGCCTAATTTTGGAAAAAAAGTGTCAATCTTAAAACCCTTTTAAAATTAACGACTGATATACTATATAAATTCTTTTTAATTAAAACTAAGAATTAAAAAAAAGTTGTATTTGTTTTGTAAATTTTATTTACTAGTTTTACTGATATCGACAACCTACAAGCGCAAAAGATTATTGTGTTAATTACTTTACAGATATTAGAAAAATAAATAAGCAAATATTTATGTTTAGTTATGATTGTTAGTTTAAATCCAAAAAAAAAAAAAAAAAAAAAAATACAATTAATTAACTTATGATTTCATTTGTCAAATTTACTGCTCCATTGTATTAAAAATGCTTCTAGAATTGGAATGTCAAAATGGTGAATAAGTGAATCTTATGGTAAGTTTACTGAAGACTTTGGTTTCCAAATACCAAAAAATGGTGCTTGGACACCATGGAGATTTTCGGCTTCCTACATATTTTTATATCTCTTAAATTTTTACACAATATCTTATGTTCTCCAGACACGATTTTTTAGTATCTGGAAACCAAAGCCTCCAGTCGTGTAAACTTACCTAAGATTTATTTATTTGAGTTAAAAAATACAATTCATGGTGTAAATTTGACTTATGATGGATTGGTTAATGTGGTGGACAAATCTCAATCCTAATTTGAAAAAAAAAAAAATGAAACTAAAAAATTACAATCAATTTGCTTTACAAAATATAAAAAACCAGTGAAATACCATTTTTGCAAAAACTAAGTGGATATTTTCTAAAATTTAATATATTTTTTTACCACTCTACTAATCCATTTTCGCAATAGCAAACAAAGATATTGTATGATGATTTTATCATTCTTATATCTATTAGTAGTACGTCTGTATATGAATAATGAAACAAAATTGTAAACTATATATACACTGCAACCAACATAATCAAGAAAAATACATCGATGGTTACCAGAGAAAAAAATGGACTGTTTGTACTTTGAGTAATTAAAATTTTCATCGAATTTCTAAAATAGTGCAGTTTTCATTCAAATTTGAACACAAAATGTGAACAACAAGCTTTTTTTTTAATATCATTTTACAATTTTTCTGATAATCAACGACATGTTCTACAAAAGCTTATGCTTTCTTTCTTTTTCATAATCTCTGTTTTCTTTATTGTTGGCTATTTGAGACTAAGTTTTCAATAATTCCAACCAAAAAAATTTCTTCAAGAGTTCCTAAAACTGAGACTCTTTCTTAGGCACATTCACGATTTTAAAATGTACACTGTTTGAAATTTTGTAAAAAAAAAACGTAAAAGATCATTCTTTAAAAAAAAAACTTTTAATATCCTTTAACCACTAAACAGTTTAGATAATCTTCTTGTTTTTCAAATAAGCTCTTAGTTGGCTCATCGAAGCCTTTTTGAGTTGAAATTATTGAATATTTAGTCTTGAATAGTTTGTATAAGAATTAAAGTGACTTACCTTCTTCAGCAGCTTTCCTTTCTCTTCTCCTCTGTAAAACTACTTTTTTAAAAATCACTGCAGCTGCTTCAACTGCACTCTGAATTTCTGCTTCTCCCAAAGTACTTTTATGCTGTTATCAAAGATTAGAAAGAAAAAAAATTATTAAAATTCAAAAAATAATTTTATTTAAAAATTTATTAAGGAGTGAGTACTAGTTTAATTTTTATGAAGTAGATAGTATGTAATTAAATTACTCACCTCCTGTTGTTGTTGTTGTTTTTGTGTCTTAGAATCAATACTAGCAACATCATCACTATTATTATTTTCATTATTTTTATTATCAAATTTCTCATTAATTTCTTCATTATTTATTTCATCAGATTTATTTATATCATGAATTTCATCAATATCTAATTTATTATCTTCTTTATTTTCATCTTTATCTACTAATTTATCACCACTTTGATTCTGATTGTCTTCGATTTTTTCTTGTAATTGTTCTTCTGATTCTACATTTGTGGCAATTCCAGAATCACGTCTTGGAATGGGATGGGGTGGTAATGTTGTATTTGAACCTGTATATGAATTTTTTTTTTTTTTTTAATTTTATTTTAAATAATTTTTTTATAATAAATATTTTTACCTTCTGCTGAATTTGAATCTGAGTGATCTGGAACTTTGTTACCTCGATTAATAGGTCCTGGTAATTTACTTGGCTTTTTCGATTTATTTGAAATATCAATAAGCGGTTTAGGACTAGGTAGTTTTGTAATATCCGATTTTTTAGAGCTCTAAAAGAAAAAAAATAAATATTATTAAAGAGCCAATTTTTTTTTTTCAACAAATCAAAAACAGATATGAAAATTAATAAGATGTTTTTAAAACGCTTAATGTAACGAAAAGAAAAGTAAATTTACCTGTGAATCTTTTTCAGGATGTGATAATGAACGTCTTGTAACAGTTTTTACCGCTTGCTTGGCTCCATAATCTTCTGATACAGATCTCATTGCTTCTGGTTTTCTCTTATCACTGTCAACAGTTGTTCCAACTGTTATTGATTCTTTAAATTCAGTGTCTAAGATTTCTCTTGATTTTCTTCGTTTTTGACGATCTTTTCGTACATAACGGGAATTATTTCCTCCTGTTATAGGATAATCTGCAGAAGAATCATTTAGAAAATTATCTAC
The DNA here is from genome assembly GCA_939192795.1 of Bombylius discolor. Lineage (NCBI taxonomy): Eukaryota > Metazoa > Arthropoda > Insecta > Diptera > Bombyliidae > Bombylius > Bombylius discolor. Next base: position 9,348,525 of record OW584241.1, on the reverse strand, counting down.
GCTTCGAACTGCTGGACTTTTAAGTATTGGATCAATATTGTCTGTAGCATCGGTATAAATAATTTTTGGTTCGCTACTATAACTTGAATTATAATTATCGACTTGTATATCTTGTTCGTCAGATTCTAAAAAGCTGTTATTTGAATAATAATCAGAATATTCTTGTTGTGTATCATCATATTCAAGATTTTGCTTTGCTTCAGCAAATGTACGTCGACCTGCTGTACGATTTTGATCACATATTGAATTTGTACGATTCAATAAATCTTCCTTAACATTTTCTTGTCTTACAAGTCTATTGAAAGATCTAAAACAAAAAACATTTTAAGAGTAAAATAATTTATTAAAAATTAGTTCGGTTTTATATACGACTTACCTTGGTGACCGGTTTAAAGGAATTTCTGGCAAAAGACGACGTCCTTCAGATGGATAAGGTCTTGTAACAGTATATTCCTCATTACTATGGCTTCTTACTTTAATCATTTTTGTATGCTCACGACCATGAATATTTACACTTTGACTGCTGGAGTATTGCTCAAAATCTGCTGTGGGTACATTCTGTTGTGACAAAAACTGCCTTGGATTCTGGGATGTTGGGAAAAGGAAATTTTGTTTTTGTCGTGGCGAAATTGGGAGAAATTTTGTACTCTGTTGATGCACTGTAAGTGAATTGAAGGATTCAGGATTAGGCATTGTATTTTGTCTTAAGAATTCTGGAGAACGTTTAATGTATTGTGGAGAAGTTTGTCTTTTTGGGGGTGAAGTAGGCAATAGTTTTGTGTGTTGATCAGGATTTGGTAATGTTGCTTGTCTAACTATCCGGGGCTGATCAGATTCATCTGAAAACTGATTATGACGACTTGGTGAAGTCGGAAGTAATTTTGGTCTATGAGAATATGTTTCATTTGAATTTGATGGGAATGTAGATTGTCTAACAAATGGCGGGTATCTTTGTTCTGTATCTAATCGTTCAGGTGAACGGCTAAAATGTCGATTAGGTGATGTTGATAAATATGTTTGATTATATTGCTGATCTGCTGGTCGGCAGGGCAATGTTGATTGTCTTCGCATAGCAAATCTTTGTTGAGTTTGAGATGGTTGTGGTAAAGGAGAAGATTGAGATTGAATATCACATTCAGATGAATGTTTTACACTATGTTGTGGACTTAATTGTGCTAATTTTGGTGACGTTGGTGCTGTTAAATTCATATTGTTTTGATAATAATTGGCAGCATCAGGATTTTGTAATGTACTTGGTAAAGTAGATTGTCTTAAAAAACGTCTTTGAGTAAGTTGATCTTTTATGTTTTCATCATAATTCATATTTTGAGGTTGATAAGGAGTTAAATAACGTAATGAGGAGTAACTTCCAGTTGAATTATTACTTATTACGGTGGATTGATTGGAGTAATACTCGTTACCTTTTTTATTATTCGGAATACTATCGTCTTGAGGATCTAAAAAATTTAATTTTTAAGTAAAAAATTTTAATTTCTTATTTTTAAAATAAAATTTTTCTTTTACTTGATATTGTCCATGAACGTCGTATACTTTTTCTTAAAATATCAGACGTTGATATATGTTCTCTAGTAGCTGAATTTCTTCGTCGTGGTTGTTCTTTTGCAAATTCATTTAACCATTCGCCACTTGCTGTTTGTAATTCCCTACAAAATAAATTGAAAAATGTTTAATATTTTGGAATTACTCAAATTGAAATGAATTTTAAAAGAAACTTTCTTTTGATATTTTTTTAAATAATAGTGTATCAACCACAATTAACATCAGAACTTAAAATTAAATAGAAAATTTCTTGAATCACTATCCTGTTTTTACCTAGAAACCAAGATAAAATTTTTTCATGCACGAGAAATGTTTATCTATTAGTCTCATTTTTTTAAAATTTTCCCTATACAGCTTTTAGTTAAGGTGAATGTATATATTTATTTGAATTGCAGAATTTAAAAAAAAATGTTGAAAAAAATCTCCCTGGAATAAAGATTAAGGATGTCTAAAATTTAAAAAAAAAAATCAAACTCACATTTGCTTATGACAAATAATACAGATCCAATCTGTGGTGCGAGTAGTAAATTCTCGACATGATTTACATACTCGTAATCGACAAATACGACAAGGTGCTCCGCGATTTATGATCCTTCCAAGTTCAGTACTACACCTTGCACAATAACGATTTGATTCAATATAAGGTTGATCTAATGATGTACTGCCAGTTTTTATGGCACCTTTACGTCGCAAACTTTGAAGTTCAGCTCTTAATAGCCTGAATTTGAAGATATTATATAGAATTTTATAATCATTGTGTTCCATAGACCATAAGTCATATCAAATTTCATCATAAGATCGTATATATATTTTTTTTACGATGTATAGTATATAAATCGTAAAAATAAGGTAACGTAAGTGATAATTGAAGGTTATTATTGTTTTCAAAAAAAAAAAAAAAAAAATACGTTTACGTTTTATATTATGTTGATTTGTTAGCGATGAGAAAATTGCATGAAAATAAAAACATGTAAATAAATAAATAGAAAAGATTAAAAGATTTTTTTTTTTTTTTTGTATATTGATTAGCTATTTTTTATCATACTATTTTGTAAATAAGCAGAAAATTCAACAATAATAACATCAACAACAAAAATATGTACTTTCTTTTACAATTTTTAAAATTCATAGTACGATAAAAAATAACTATCGATAAGTGTGTATACAATATACAATATATAAATATAAATAAAATGAAACAAGTGTGTATATAGTCAATATTTGTATAGAGATTGTACATTTGTTTTGTGTATAAAGATAGTATATGGATTCAATATCGTAAATTTAATATGATGTACATGTTTTTTTTATTTTTTTATTAAACTTTCTTTAAAACTTGACCTGAACAAAAAAAAAATTGATATTTTATTTTCCCTTATACCGGATTTCTTACAAGATTTAAGTATAATTTTTATCTGAAATTCATTTTTCTCCTTTCCTTTCTATTTTCTCCCTCTCTCTCGCAGCCCTTTTAATCATTTTTAAGAAAAACTTTTAACTTAAATATAAAATGTAAACAAATACCTACCTAAAAAAAAAATTTCAAAATCATAAAATAAATTTGACTAAAAATTTTTTTTTTTTTAAATTAAAAAGTAACAAGTACGAAATAGTAAAACAAAAATAAAAAATAATGAAAAGTAAACAATATGCGTATTTTTGTTATTTCCATTAAAAGCGATTTCTAAACAACTTACTAAAAGTATTGAAAATTAGATGTCTAGCATAATTAATCGTTTGATAGAGGTAATCAAAGTTTGTGATAACTTCAATTTTATCTATACTAACTACATTTGAAAAAAGTTTAATACATTTTGGACTCGATAACTGCATAGTGATTTTATAGATTCATTATCTAGGTACAGAACGTGTTAAATGAAATTTCTACTCGACAACTATGAAAATATCATTGATATTTTTCATAGACTTGTTGATTGCATTATAAATGTGATTGCATTCGCAGGATGGTATTTAATATTTTACACATTTATGTACTTATAAAGGGTGTTCTGCATAAAGTATTCAACCGGAAAACCACACAGATAGCTCTCTTCGAGACAAACAAAAAATTATATGGTATAGAAGGGGTAAATCTCTAATGGTAAGTAAAAATGGTGTCTGGAGGTGAAGACCATAGAGATCTTCGGCCTCATATATACTTATTTTAAGTGTTTACACAAGAATTTCTGCTCTACAGACACCAGTCTCCTGTCGTTTAAACTTTCCATAAGGGTTCGGTGGTACAGAGGAAGGAGAAGAATTTCAGGAATTTTATTCATATGTTATCCTGTAACTCTTAAACTATTCACCCTGTAGCAATTCGGTCTTTGAAAGAAATATAGAGAACCCTTATGCAGAACACCCTATATATTTATCCATAAAAAAAACTATACATCTTCCGCCTTCAAGATATGCCATAAAAACAATATATTTCATTTAAACTTTTTAAAAAATTCTACTAGCACACTGTCATATTAATATATTGATATGTTTCATTAGGCATTTTACTCAGGTTAATAACCTTAAATATTAAATAAATGGTAGGAACCTATTACCTTTTTTTTCTATTTTTATTATTATTATTTTGGTTATTCTTACTGTATTATTATTGAAATTAGAAAGTGAGGAACATATAACACGACAACATTTATGTATATATATTTTGTAAAATATTCATTTCTTTCTTTCTCTGGTAGCTAATTGAAAATAAATACAAAAAAGAAAAAAAAAATATGTATATTTTGCGAAAATTAAGTAAGACACAACTGTTAATAAATTGATAGTTGATAGTATAGATATAGCTTTGAAAAAGTAACAGTAAGCAAAAGATAGTCAACATATATTGTATAGATACATTCATGTGTATACATGTAACATACATATATACATAACTTCCACAATATCATTGATTTTATAATATGTACCTTGTATGTTCTGTTTATAATTGATTTAAGTCATAGTTTATTTGTTTAATTATTTTTTTTATAACAATATTATTAATGTAGAAATAGAATTTATGCATTTTCTTTTTAACCTATACGGTGTGACTTTCTATAAATATCAAAAGATACAGACAAACTATAATTTAATTTTATAGTATGTTCACAATATTATTTAAATTATGTGAATTATAAATGATTTTAAAATAAATTCAATTATTTCTCTTTTTTTTTTCAAATGAAATAATTAATTAATTTTTCAGAAATTCTAATGAATATACAATTATTTTTCCATCTTCATTTATGTCATGCAAAAATTTTTAAAAAAATATATAAAAACTTATGATTTTCTAAAGAATACATTTTATACATTCATTTCATCCTTTCATAATAATTTTATTTTGATTTAGATATTTACCTTAATCAACTAAACAAAAAAAAACAAAAGGTATTTAAAAAAGTTTAAATTAAATTTTTGAAAATTTTCTTAATATAAAATGAACAAAAAACTTTTTTTTTTTTCTTCATTATTATTCATGATTAAATTAATAAACAAAATGACAATTACCTAAGAATAACAGAAAAATAATAAAATATAAAAAAAAATTCTATAGAAACAACAATTGGATTAAGAAGAACAAGAAAAAAAAATTCGTGGATAACACAATTTTAAGATTTAAAAAATCAAAAGTATTCAAGATTGTTTTTCTTCCTCTTTTTAATTTTGTGGGCAAGAACAAACATATTGTATAGTAACTATATATATATAGTAGATATGTATCTCCTACAGGAAAAGAAATAAGTAAAAAGTTTTTGAAGATTGTGTGTGTTTTTTTTATTGCATCTTGCAAAAAAAAAAAAAGAAAAGTGTAAACTTTAGTAAGCACATAAGGATCCATTCCACATCAACAATTTGAAATTTTTATCTTGGAAAAAAAAAAAATTTTTTTTATGAGCTAACAAAAAGTTTTCACAGTTTAAGAGTTTTAAGTTATGAGATTTTAGTTAAGCAATTTTCTTCTTTTTTGTTTTTTAATATCAAAATAAAAAATTGAACTAAGCATTTTTTGATTGCTTTTAAATTTTCTTCTATATTTTCTAGTTTCATTTTAATTTAATTTCAATTTAAGAACATTTCGGAGTATTTATATGTATTAAAAATTTGAAAAGTTATTGATAAAAATTTGTTTATGTTTATATTTTCTTTTTTAGGGAATAGATAATATGAAAATTAAAGCAGTAAAATCTTTTTTTTTTTAAAAAAGCTCCTACATCAACAGATGAATTGTAAGGAAAAAAAAAACAGGAATTTCAGTAAATAAACTTGTTTATGATACCAATTACCATTGGTTATTTATATTTAATTGAAATATGAGAGGGTATTGAATATTTTTATACATGCATGTAGATATATTAAATAATATATATATATGTACATATATGAATAGTATAGATACACGTATGCTTTTACATTTATGTATTATCCTACTATATATTTATAATACGTGTCCATGGTAATGCTTATCATCAAACAGCAAAGATAAAAAAAAAATAATAAAGTGATATCTGAAAAATCATCCAATTTTAAAACTAACTTTGATCTTGAGACTACTTTCTTATTATTTTCTTATAATATTATTTCTCTTTTTTTTTTTTTTTTTTTTTTATTTAAAAAAAATATATAAATGAATTTATAAATATGATGACGATTTTATTTACCTGCATTAAATATCTTTGACGATTCATAATGCCTTGTAATTATTGAAATTAAGTATGTATTACGTTTTTTTTTTTTTGCCTTTTCTGCCGCCTTAAATTTCTAAATTTAAAATTCTTACTTCTTTTTTTTCAATAATCTTCATTTTTAATTGAAAACAATTTATACGTTTTTTTTTTCTTCTTTCCGACCACTTTATTTTCTTTATAATAATATGGGAATCTTGGGCGTTATTGCTTTTTTTAATTTATCATATATAAGTATAAGAAATATTTATTTAAAAAAAAAAAAAAAAAAACAACAACATAGAGTCTAAAACTTCACTTTAACAAAGCATAACTTTAAGACATGAAATGACGTCTGAAAAATAAATAATTACACAGATAATATCTATTACACAGTATAAAAAATTACATATTTAAACTATTTAACTAAAAATTTTTTTTAGATAAAATCAAAAATATGCATTTTGATTAGAGAACAAAAACAAAATTATAGAAATATTGTTTAAATTAACACTTTTTTTTCGTACAAAAAAAAAAAAACACCTGTCTGAATTCTGAAGAAGTTACACGACACAAAACCTACTTTAAAATGGAAACTGACTAGAATAACACACCAAACGACCAAACTGCCTAACTGGTGTATAGAGAAGAGAAAAATTATATTGTCGTTTTGTTAGCTGAATAAAATTTAATTGAACTTATATATATTTTTAACAAGCTTTTTTGTTGTTAACCAGAGCTGTCGATTCACATTAGATACAAATTGAATTTTAATCGAATACAATTTATGGGAAATTAATAATGATAACATTTTTTTTTTCCAATATAACGGTAATTAAAATTTTTGAAAAATTTTTAGCGCGTATATTTTATTAAGGAGAAAAAGAAAAAACAAAGAAATTGTGAAAACATGAAATATTCATTAAAATTATTATTATATCTTGGTTTCAGGATACCACAGGATAATAGTATAGTTTTTATAGCTAAATTTTTATTACGCAAATATGTATATATATTTTTTTAATGGTATTCGTGCATGTTTAGATATTTAAAAAAAAATGTCACGAAACTTTTTATGATTTATTATAACTGATAAAAAATCTTATTTAATTATTTAGAGGTATATTATTTAACAATGTCACATGAACTAATTTGAAGATTTTTTTTTTATTTCTGTAATGTAAGGTTTGCCGAATCTTTAAACACAAAACAAATGCAAACTTTATTTTAATTGTTAAATTTCAATTATAATTTATCTGTTAGAACCAAAATGGATCTTTTGCTTTTAAATTTAAAATTAAAAAAAATAAATCATACATAAAAAACAAGAAGGTTTTTGGACTACAATTAAAAAAGTATTAAACAATATTCCTTTTAAATTATTAATTTCTTAATTTTATAAATTTATTCAAACATAATAATATATTTTTATCCGATTTTGATTCTAATAGATATTAATAATAATTACCATTTTCTAAAAAAAATAATAATATAGATTTAAAACTTACATAATTCTTGCAGCTTCACGTTTTCTGATGTCTTCATCACGACTTAATACTTCTAATATCATTTGCCTTTCCTTATCAGATAAACTATCAAGAACTTGTGTTGTTGCAACAGCTAATTCTGGTCCTAATGCTGTTATTGTTTCATTTGGAATATTATTACCAGAATAATTATTTGAATTATTAATAACATCTGATTGTTGAATATTTGATGTAGGTGTAGGTGGTAATCGAGCACTTCTTCCACTAGCCATTTGAAATATAATGTAAAATTTTATCTGGAAAAATAAAATTATGAATTTTTTAAATTTTCTGATATTTTTTCACTACAGTGATTTTCAGACTCTCGAAAGTGACTAACAATATGTACCTACTTTAGGTAAGTAAAATGCGTAAAAGTTGTTAAAAATAAATAAGAAATTACAAAAAATCATGAAAAAAAAAGTGAATAGCCTAATTGCGTGAAATATTAATAATTATAATAATACCATAAAAAATGTATTTGTAAAGTGTAAACCCTTTAATTTATGTGAATTATATGAGATCGTAACTCGCAATTCTAATGGAAATGTACAGATATACGATGTATATTTTATTATATGTATCACACAGCTAAAAATGTAATAATCACGTAACGTTCATTTGAAAAAAAAAAAAAAAAAAACACCTTACTACTAAAATTAATTTACAATGAATAATCTAAATGGGAAAAAAATTCCTATATAGTCTACGATAAAATCTCCATTATCCCATTAGGGGTCAAATGAATTCAACAACAAAAAAAAGTATTCAATAAAAAAAAAAGGATTTAACAACAACAAAAAAACGTATTGAATCATAGTTCTCTTTACATAGGTATAATGTCTAATAATTAACATGGGATATCATTTTATGAACTAATTAAACGTAAAATTTTACTTTTATATTAATTTTTATTTTTGTTTTTTTTTTTTTTTGAACTTTCAATATTAAAATATCACACGTTGTCCTTATTTTAATTAAAATGTGAAAATTTCTCTAATCAAAGTAAACACATACCTATATATGTATACATATATGAACATTTTACCATTTTACATTTATTAAAAACAGGGTATTAATTTCAAAAGGTAATGTACTCGTGTATGTAAATATTTTGTATGTAAATCATCTCTTTAAATTTTTTTTTTTTTTATAATATAAATTTATTCAAATTATAATAATTATAATTTTTGTATACAAAGAATTTTAGCGTAAAAAAATAAGTATCGCCAAATTTTTCCCTAATTTATTATTATTATATTTTTTTTTTTAAATATCAGCATAATATAAAAAAAAAAAAAGTTTGTTTCTTTGTATGATTTCAAAGAATATTTTCATTTGAATGAATTTCATACAGTACTATTGATTTTAATTTGGTCTAATATGTATATATAGTTAAAAATGTGTATAAAAATAGAATAATAATGATACTTTTTTATGAAAAGAATCTTCTAAATAAAATATAATTTATCTAATGTATATTTAAATTACTTCTAATGGACAAAAAAAAAAAAAAAAAAAAATTCGAATTTGCAAAAAAAAATATAGAATAATACATAGAAAAACATTTTATGAATTTATGATTGTAATTTCTATGTATGTGTAATATTTTGAATTTTATTTATATAATTCTCATAAATTAATTTTTGTAATTACTCAGTAATATACTTGAGATTTGCATGTTTTATTAAAGATATCATATGTAATACTTTTTTAATGATAAAATGATGAACATTCAAATTAGTTTTCTAATTGAATTTAAAGTTTTAATTGCATAATGTAATTAAAATATATTTTTTAAGCTTTTTTCTTTTAGATTTTATTTTATTATGTCTCATTTAATGAATATTCAAATTTATAATTTATTTATTTTGAAAAATTTTTAATATTTTAAAATAACAGTAATTATATTTGTACAAAAAAATATCAACTATAAAATTATTCTTTTCTATTTTTTGGTATATTAAAAACGTGATAAATTTTTTTTTTTTTTTGAAACAAAAAACATAAAATTTGTTCTTTTTAAAGATATTTTAAAATCTTAAAAAAAAAAAAATAATAATAATAAAACAACAAACTACCAATAAAAGAATAAAGGTTTCTTTTTAAAGTTAACCATTTTTCATATTTTTTATGGAATTTATAAAAATTTCAATGGATTCTAATTATTCTAATTCAACCGGGAATTTCATATTTTTTTCTCCCATAAAACATATACAAAAAAAAAACAATATTAAGATGAGAATATGAGTTTCTACCCTAGAATTTGATACATTTTTCTTTTTATTCATGTTGTATTATACGACTACATATTTTTTTTTTTCTAACTATGTACATACATTTATATTATAACAGTATCTACCTAATTAAATGTTAAAAAAAAATTATTATTTTGCACAAGCTTTAAAATCATTAAATTTTCACATTAAAGAAAAATATACTGAAAATAAAAATCACAAGTATTTTTTTTTTTTTGCTATTATTTTATTTTTTTTCTCTAACTCACAACTTTAATAATGTGTTGCTTTTTTAAATAAAATTTGAAACTTTGTTACACAACTTACACGTTATAGCCTAACAACTGTTGCTCTTTTACTGTGAAAATAATACATAGTAAAAGTACTTTTTTATTCTATGATATATATATATATACCTAAATATTTTATATACATATATCAACATATCAATATAACGGAAATGAGAGGTGGAATTGAAGGAAAAAGTGAAAAGATATCCTTATGAAATAAATATGAAAAATTCAACATACATTTGAATACATTAATACAAAAAAAGTAATACATATGTATATGTATGTATACTTACTTATATATTAATATGAAATCACAAATAAAAGCCAGCATCGATATGAGTTACACGCAGGACAGTTTTCATATAAAAATTTCAAAAGAGAAAATTACTACAATAAAATATGTACAAAATTTATATTTTTGATAATTTTTTTATTAAAGAATTGAATTTAAGATTATTTTTTTCACAATTAGAATTATTTTTTTTTTTTTCATACGATTTAAAAAAAACTACTTTCACATTTTTTAATACTTTCACTTTTAAATTAAAAAATTAAAAAAGTAAGACAGGATTCTAGATATGAGCCTTATCCAGGTAAAAAAAAACATTTTTATGAATTTTAGCGAAAAAATAGTATATATGTATATAAAATTTTCGCTACATTTAGCAAACTTTCAACAGGTTAACTCATGAACAAAATATAAAAGCTTTAAAGTTTATTTTTATTCCTTTTATCAGGACTACATATGTATATATGTAGATGTTTTCATTTTGTGCATCATTAAAATCATTAAAATATTAGAAGTATATGATACGCATAAAAATGATATCTGGAGCAAAATAAATGGTATATGAAAAGAAAATTGCCGTGTGCCCGTGTGTTATCATGTTGACAACGAAAAAAATGATTTTGAGAAATCTAAAATGAGAAAATTTTTTTTATTTCAAAAACAATAAACTTCAACAAAAACAATAAAAACAAGCTTTATCCTTTATCATATATTTTCCCGTATTTTACACATTTTGAGCTACATGTAGAAATAGGCGAAGGACAAATAAAAACGTTTAATTACTAATTTTTTTTTTTTTTAAATCATGAATCCTTTTATACCGGAATTTAAAAAAAAATTTCACAGAAAATCCTTGGAAATGTCTGGAATATAAATTGTTTTTTCAATGTTATTTACTATTTTAAAGTTTCTGAGGTAAAATACAAAGCAGGTTGAAAAATTTAAATTAAATTCTCATAATTTAAAATTTCAAAATTAATAACTTGTAATTTTTTATATTTTTTAAAATTATTTTACCTGTATAAACATTTTAAAAAATGGCTTTATTTTTAGTAAATAATAAATTTTTCTCGTTCAATGTGTAATTTAAAAAATAAAAATCTTTAAAAAGAATACAAATTAAAAATCTTATTTCATCAATTAAAAATGGTTAGAGAGTGATCTGAATTAGACTTCCAAAACCAAATCGTTAATCAGCCTCACATCAGTTTTCGTATATGTGTATAATTTTGCTGTCTGTGAGGATACATTTTAGTAACGGTTAATTAGTCATATTTTCGCATTGTAGGTAGGTATGTATGTAATTTTTTAAAAATGTTAGCGTGTTAACTTACTTACATGTTGAATTTTAATATCCTTTTGGTCTACCATTTTCATTTACAAAATACATACATACATATTTTATGCTTTTGCCCACATCAACTATTTTTTTTTTAGAATAAAAAAAAATTTTGAATATTATAGGAGTATGTTTTTCTAACAAAAAATAAAATAATAAAATAAAATAAAAGGAAAACAATAAAGGTAAAGGCATCTACATTTATGTACAGGTGTATGTACATATTTTATGTATGTACTATATACATAAGTTTTAATTAAAGAGAAAATAATACTAAAGCTAATAATAAAAGTGTCATTCTTTTGTTATAAAAAAGATGACGTTTTTAACTAATGAAATTTAAATCGATTCAATAGTTTATTTTATTTTTTTTTTAAAAACTTCTTTTATTTGAATTTTAATTGAAAATCTGTGATATGAAACATATAAATATTATTGTTTCTAAATGTTATTCAATTACAACAGAAAATCAATAAATAATTTTTTTTTTGCATTCATTTTTATTTAACTACTGGAGATCGTATATAGGTGTTTAATTTTAAATTGTAATACAAACAATCTAATATAGGCCAAGGAAAAAAATACATGGATAAAAAGTGTATGATTTTAATTGATGTAGTTGTTGTTAGGTAACTTGAACGGAATGTATAATTTTTTATGAGACTTTTTAACAAAATATCAAACAAGATTAATTTATCACAGAATCGTTCAAGACTTATTTCCTTATATAAATAGCTATAGAAGGCACCTAGGTTAAGTGTACCTACAATTTGCAAAAATGTTGGTTTTAAAAAACTTTTAACTTCTATGAACATGCAAATCATAATGTGTAATTTTATTTTCGAGAAATATTATAAAGTAAATACAAAAAACCTAGTCTTGATCATACTTTTTGTTTAAGTAAATATTATAATTAGAAATTTATCGAAAATATACTCTAAGGTAACTAAACGTACTATTTATACATACATACCTGCACTTAGGTGTATTATGACTTTTGCGTTTAAATCTAATGTAATAATGCATTGCTTGTGCATTATAAGTTTTATTCTGGCTTGCATATTAAGATTTGCACAATTTCTAATTTCCTATTTTATTCAAATTCTTTTTTAAAGTATTCAAAAAAATCTAAACACAAAGCGCACTTATAATTGATACTTGAGTGATAATGATGAAGCCGCCAAAAATCGAGATTGACAGTGACAGCTGATTATCAAGATCCAGAAATCATGATCTAGCTAGCCACCGCCACCAGAATAAATTTGTTTAAAACATAGATTTATAATCTCATCTAGATAATTGACAGCTTAAAATTTTTAAAGATCCCAGAAAAGGTACTCCCATAGTAGAAAGATTTAAGCCGTTCAAGCTTCAATTTTATTAAATCATTTTTTTCCAAACGATGCCTTATGAAATACCATTTTTAAGGAATAATATGCAATGGATTATGTGAATGTAAAATGTGGTATGTGTACTGTAACTTACTTACTTGACTATAATTTGTAGGAGGTTTGAGTATTCTTCATCAATGATTAAGTGATAACTGAGAACAGCAAACGACATGGCATTCGGTAGCTCAGTGGTTAGAGCATTTCTCCGGCAAAGAAAAGGTTCCGTGGTTCGATTCCCGGCCGAGTCGAATGTCGTTTTTCATGTTTTTCAGTTACTACAAATTAAAAATTATATTTAAAGAAATTTTGAAAATAATTATCAATTGGCATATTTTTACGTTTAAAACGAGATCTATTTCATACTTGTCTATTGCGTCTTGAAGATGACTTAAATGTAAGAAATCAAAAACAAGACTTCTTTGAATTTTGGTGTTCAAAACAGAAAAATGGTGTTGAAAAATATTCAAAATGATTTTTAATTAATTTTTTATTTATAAGTCGCGTTTATCTTGAAGAAAATAACATAAAAAAATCAATTTTTTCAAAAATTATCAAATTTCCTTTTTCAACATTTCCGAAAATTTCGAAATTTCCTCAAACGGATTAGTAGTTCAATCTTATAGCACTAGGGATTCTCCTGTTTTTAGGCGGTAAAATCAAAAATTTAAAAAATACTATAGTGTGGCCATCACATTTTACATAGTTTAAAACTGATTTTTTACTTATGTAGTTAACGAAGAATTATAATTATAATTACAATTATTAATTAATATTAATTTTATAATGAGCTTATATTGCTAAATATTTACATAAAATTGAAATTATCTTTATTATTATAACTCCCATAAAATAATTTTACAAGTTGAGGCATACGCCGCATAATAATAAAAATTAGGTACTGCCAGCATAATGCATCTTTGATTTCTCTAAAAACAATACGCTAGGCAATTCTCTAAAGCAGAAGAAGAAATGTTTTATCAATTATCATTTGTCAACACAAATTTTCATCAAAATTTTATTACTTATTAGCTAAGTGAATTTTTTCTATAAAAAAAATGTTTAAATTAAGAGAATTTTTGTAATTTATTAAATAATTATATCAACAAAATTCTTCTGATTTTCAACAAAATACAATACATAATTTTTAATAATTGAATGTAATTTTATCAAAACTCAATTAATTCGGGAAGGAAATTAAATATTTAATTAAATCTTTCAATACTTTATTATTCCATCAATTAAATTCTAAATTTAAGGTAAGTATTTTACAATTCAACTGAAAGTTGAAAGTTTTGATTCAGTATGAAAATAAATTTTTAAAATTAGGTCAAAAATGTATATCTATATATGTACATATATGACCTGTATCTTATAAATATGTACATACATATGAATATACTATATGTAAATGGTTTATTTTATTTTTATGTCTTGTACTTATTCCTGCAGAATAACAATAATGGCTACGTTGCCTCCAAGAAAAAATCCTACACCAACAAGGATTTCCAAACAACATCTAACTCCGTTGCAAACACTCTTGCAAATGGGTTTTCCTCGACACAGAGCGTAAGTTTTTGCTTAAATAATGATTAAATTCAATAATTAAATAATTTTCATTATATTAACAGTGAAAAAGCATTGGCTTCAACAGGTTATAGAAGTGTGCAATTAGCATCAGATTGGTTATTGGCACACGTTAATGATCCTTTTCTTGATGAATGTATACCAAGAGAATATATCTTATATGCTTGTCCAAATGGACCATTTTTACGACAACTTGAAGAATTTTGGTCAAAATCTAAAGATATGTGTGGATGGAATGGTGCACACAACTATATTCCACATATTACGTTAGTTTCATTTTTCAAGGTAATTATTTTAATTTTACTATAAAATAAGTATGTATTAGAATATTTTTTTTCTTTCTTTTAGGCACCAGATGAATGTGCACTTCATTTATCTAAAGCGATCAAGCAAGTGGTTGATGCTGCTAGTGCAGTACTTGATCGTCCATTAAAATTGGAATTATATACAAGTCAAAATTTTATGGGATTCTTTGTTGCTGAAGATGATGCGAATTTTTTAAAAAGACTAGCATTACAATATGTTAAAGAAGTCTCAAATTCAAGTAAATAGTTTTTAATTTACGAAGAAAATACATTTTTTTGATTTAATGATAATCTTTGCATGAATTAATTAATTAATTAAAAAAACTTTGGGTTGTTATTAGTTATAAGCGATACATATGAACAACTTGATGCTATAGTGGCTTGTTTTCCATGGTGTGGGGCGGTTTCATCTACTAATCGTTGCATTCCACGTAGCAGTCGATGTAAGAAAACTATTACGTGATAGTGTTATTTATTTAAAAAGCTCGTTTTATTTTTCTTTTTAGTTAGTTTATTTAATTTTTTATGAGTTTCAATTTAAAGTTTATTATTTCTAATTCATGATGCTTATAATTTTTTTTTTTTTTTTAAATAAAAAAACCCTTAAATACTTTGTGTATGAAAATGTTGAATAATTTCTAAAAACACATATGTAAATGAATTGTAAATAATCTATATATTACTTTAAACTAAATCTATTTCCAGCTATATCTTTAGAACCTCATGTTAAATCACTTCATTTAACACTTGCGTATCAATTTCCTCAGAGTCAATTTAATTCATTAAAAGAATTGGTCGAATGTTTAAATCCTTCACTTGCATCAAATTGGGAATTACGATTATATTCTCGTGATTCACGTTTAGCTACAAAACAAGTGAGTACATTTTTTTTTTAATGGATTCAAATGAATTCTAAACAAAAAACAAAACAAAAAAACTTCAGGTACATAAGGTTATTTATCCTCATACACCACGAGAACCAGATGAATTAGAACTTCGTATTGGTGATTTTATTTATATAAGTAATGAAGCTGTTGAAAATTCATCAGATGGTTGGGTAGAAGGTATTTCATGGCTAACAGGAATGACTGGATATCTACCTGAAAATTATACAAAACGAACAGCTGAATCAGATGCATGGACAGTA
Organism: Bombylius discolor; assembly: GCA_939192795.1. Classification (NCBI taxonomy): domain Eukaryota; kingdom Metazoa; phylum Arthropoda; class Insecta; order Diptera; family Bombyliidae; genus Bombylius; species Bombylius discolor. The sequence continues at coordinate 9,332,193 of OW584241.1, read as the reverse complement.
CATCGTACATTACAATTATGTAAAACTACAACACCATCAGCGATTTCAGAAGATATTGATGTAGTCGATGCAGGAAACGTTCTAAGAAATGATGATAAATTAAATTATCAGAAAGAAGGTATATTGTGAAAGTTTCACAGTATAAAGTTGAACAATTTTTATTTTTAGGAAAAATTACACTTTTAGAAAGTACATCAACTGAAGAATCGGAAAATAATTATGAAAAGTGTAAAAATAATACTTGTCTGGATATATCAATATCAACTAATGAGATATATTCACCTACTGGAAATGATGATAGTTCATCATTTTCTGAAAAAATTGATTCACGAATTTCAAATGATCCACAAAATAGAAAAATTTATATAATGAGACATGGAGAAAGAGTTGATTTTACTTTTGGAACTTGGATACCTTATTGTTTTGATGAATTTGGACATTATATACGAAAAGATTTGAATATGCCAAAGTTTTTACCAAAAAGGTAAAAGTAAAAATGAGAAAATGTTTTGTATGCATTTGAAATATGATTCTCAATTACTTTGTGTAGAAAAAATTCCCCAGAAGGATGGCAAAATGATTCTCCATTAACAAATATTGGTTTATATCAAGCTCAATTGACTGGTGAATCTATGAAGGATGCTGGAATAAGAATTGATTATGTATATTGTTCACCTTCTTATAGATGTATTCAAACTTGTACCAGCGCTTTAGAAGGTAATTTAAGCATATTATAAATTATAAATATAAATAAATTATTCATAAAGATTATGAACTTATTTTTAAGGTTTAAATATCAAAAATAAAATTCCAATTCGTGTTGAACCTGGTTTATTCGAATGGATGGCATGGTATCCAGATGGGGTACCGGACTGGTGTACAAATGAAGAACTTTGTCAAGCTAATTATAATATTGACAAATCTTATCAATCATTTTTTGATGAAACACAGCTGGAAAAATGTTTAAAAGAGACATCAGAAGAATTTTACAATCGTAATTATGAAATTTTATTAAGACTTATAGAAAGCACAAGTAAGTGAAAATACATATTTTGAAAATTATTATTAATAATTTTTTTTTAATTTAATAGAAGGTAATTTATTTATTGTTGCTCATGCTGCAACATTGGATACATGCACAAGACAACTTACTGGTGAATTACCACGATCAACAAATGAATTACGACAAGTTATTCATAAAATTCCGTATTGTAGTTTAATTACAGTTGAATACATTAATAATGAATGGAAATTAATTGAACCATTTCAAACGTACACATTAACACATTCCAAAAATCCAAGATTTGAATGGAATATTCTACAAACATAATTTTAAATTTTATGCAATTTTATAAAAGTTTTTATTTATTTTTTGTTTTTGTTTTTTGACATCTCATTCAATGAGTTTAAATTTTTGGAAAAGAGGCTTTTTTAATAACGTCATTTTTCAATGAATGTTAATTTATCAATGTCTGTTTCTATGTAATGTATATATATGTATATATAATCAAGTTATATATATACATATATTCTGTAATTAGAATAATTTTAACAAATATTTGTATACGTGATACATGCTAATCGTAAAATTATATACATACCTATTTATATACATATACTATTAAATAACAAGAAAAAGCAAACAACAAATACCAAACTTTAAGATAAATTTTAAATTACAAAATAAAAAAAATGACAATATTTTTTGTGTTGCTGAAATTATGCTTAATTTATAACTCATGAACAATCAGTATTATCTGAAAACATACATACGTATACAGTTTTATTGAAATAAATTAGGATTGATTAAAAGCTATATCCATAAAATTTTTGTTAATTTTTTAAAAGTAAAGTATAGAGGTCGATTCACACGCCCGATTCCGGCACCGGACCGGTATGTATTTGTATGTAATTTGTGACTGGAACCGGGCCGGATATGTGTGAATAAATACATTAAAATTACATACAAACATGTAAAATTGCCTGAAACTGATCGGATGGAGATATGTATAAATCGAACTTTAGGGTTGATTCTCACTCACGACACGACAGACACTACACGTAACTTAACCGATACGATAATAAATTTCTTTTATTCTCACTTAGGGGTACGAAACTGACAGACACTGGACTAATTAATTTTTATAAATCCATTTTGCACATAATTACACATATATGTACTTGTATATGGAGAATTCCACGCAAATCGACCACTTTTTTCCTTAAAATTAATATTAATAAAGCTGGTAGAGATAAGTATATATCAATTTTTGGTGTATCTAGTATTAAATTATTTACGATATCACGATGAGGAACAGTATTAAAAACAAAATGTTTGCTACTTATCAGTAGAAATTCGTTTCGCTGTCACACCCGTTACGCTACTAAAGTGACGATTCTGATTAAGAATATTTGAATTTTTCTGTTTTATCGTAGCCGTCGTTTGCTGTCACTAGAGGGCATATTAGGAACATTTAAGTTTAATCAGAGTGCAATTGCTCTACGAGTTTTCAATATTTAAGAGTCAGCATGTCACACCCGTTACAAAATGGAATTCCCCATATGAAATATGAAATGCACGCCGACAATACGTGAACGTAAGTTACATATTTTTTTTTTTTTTTGCTTATTCAATCCTCGTTATGTTTCAGTAGAATTGTAGCGAAGTAATACTGAATACAAGAACTAATAAATCCTCCGAAAAACATTTGAAAACGTATGTTGTTTGTTCCTATCATATTTTTTTCTTATTATAAAAATGTCTAAATTTTGCTTCACATTATAATGCCATATTTATAAATGTTGAATTACTTTTAATTTTTTATTGTTGTTTTTTTTTTAGAAAAGAATTTAAAATTTTTTAATTAGCTTAATTTATAAAATAATTTTTAATATTAATTGTTATTGCATTTATATAAATTACATAAATTAATTATTTGTATAAATAAATAGAGAGGGCTGTTGGGGCTAATTACAGTTATATTAATATGCTATTTATTTATATGTATTTAGAAAATTTGATTATCTGAAAAATATCGTGTTTAGTCATGTTTTCAAAAATGAAAATAGAAATATTTGTTCTGAACCAACTGAATCATTTTATATTCTTTTTTCATGGGAATTTGTATCTTATTTTGTTTTTAATTAATAGGAGTATAACAATTTTACTCAAATCGTAAATTGATTTTTAAATTAAAAATAAGACATACACGATTTTTAAAATTTTCAACTTTTGTAAAAAATAAATTTGAAATGTAACTATGAATAGCTCACATGGTTTTAACAATTATTGTATGTAAATAAATATAAATTAGAAGCAATTTTTAAAATTTTTTGATTTCATATGTACTTTTAATTATTCAATATTTTCCACAAGCTCCCAAATTCCAGTTAGAAGGGTTCCAAAAAATATGAACAGGATAGTCCTGCCGAAGAGACAGCCAAATAAGAATATTTTCTTCTTATTAAATTATTTTCAATTATAAACAAAAAGGAAATAAATTAGAAAATAACAGAAGCTTCCAATATGACAATTCTACCCAAAATAGACCTTTCATGGAATAGACTTCTGCTGAAAGCATAAAAAAGTCTTGTGTAAACGTTTTTAGTTTATATCATTATTATTATTATTATTTTTTGAATAGGAAAAACGATATATTTATTTTTATCCGTGACATCTTTTATTAAATATCCTTCATTTCTCTTTCTAAAAAATAGAAACATGATAACACTTTTATGTTATTTTTCTTAAAATATCCCTAAAAACTGCCTTTTTTAGTTGTCAAAAGTACAAAATAACGCTTGTGATCTAAATATGTGTCATAGATCTATGCCTCTAATCTATGGTTTATTGTATCATATATCTCGTTTTTCCAGATTTCACGATATTTTCCTATTCACTCTTTGCTAGTTGTAAAAAAAAGACTTATGAATCACCAATTTCACAAATTTTAAATTTGTGTAATTTGAAGTTATTTTTTTGAAGAAGTACCTACTAGCTAGTAATTAAATAATTTTAAAAATACAATACAGAAATTAATTGATTCGGCAAAATAAAATGTCTCTAAATACAGCTCATGCCCAAAATGGGGTATTATTACATGCAGGAGAAATGTAAGTACAATATTCTAGAAAATACTCAAAAATCAAATGAATACTTTTAATTACGTTTTAATTAAATTAATTTAATCTTTACTTAAATTATTTTTAGGATTTTACTGTTTAGTGATAAAGTAACTATAGAATTTTTTGGACAAGATGATAATGTATTTAGGGGAACAAAGCAAGGCCTAATTTACCTTACTACACACAGAATGATATTCAATAACAAGTCTCAGAATGAACCACTACAGTCCTTCAGTTTTCCTTTTATTTTATTAAATGATGTTGAAGTTGAACAACCAGTGTTTGGGGCAAATTATATTAAGGGAAAGATTCGTGCACAGCCAAATGGTAATTGGACAGGTGAAGCTAAATTCAAATTGATTTTCAAGGGTGGTGGAGCTATAGAATTTGGTCAGGCTATGTTACGTGCAGCTCGTATGGCTCAACGAAATATGCATTCAGATGCTCCACCACCATATACACCACCATCTGGATCTTGGTATGAAGCTCCTCCACCAGCTTATCAGCCACCACCTGGATATTATGGTTGGTTACCTCAAACTGATGCTTTTTCTACTGGTCCACCACCAAATACTGTTTTTATGAGCAACAATCCTCCACCTTATCCAGGAATATCAGGTATGACTTGATTTCATTTTTTCTTTAGTATTAATCTTCTCGGCGAGTTATCTATTGGCATGAAGATCACGTACTTTAACTTACTCTATGGCATAATTTAGTTCCTCAAAATGGTCCTGCACCACAAGCTGGATTTGCAGGAGGTTTTCAAAACCCACAAGGTGGTTATCCAGGCGCTCCTGCTCCAGGTTACCCAAGCGGTCCTGCTCAAGGTTACCCAAGCGGTCCTGCTCAAGGTTACCCAGGTGGTCCTGCACCAGGTTACCCAGGCGGTCATGCTCCAGGTTACCCAAGTGGTCCTGCACCAGGTTACCCAGGCGGTCATGCTCCAGGTTACCCAGGCGGTGCAGCTGCAGGCTACCCGGGTGGTCCTGCACCAGGTTACCCAGGCGGTCCTGCTCCAGGTTATCCTCAAAATGGATATCCAGGCGCAACATCTAGTAACATTGGATTTTCTGCTGGTCCTCCCCAGAGTAAGTTTTATTGTCTTTTTTTTTTTTTAAATTATTATATTGATTTTTACTTAGTAAGAAGATAAACAAAATTATTTTATAGGAAAATAACTATTTTTCTCCAATCAATTAAAGCAATTTCACAATGTAAAATTAAAAAAGCACAACATGCCGAGAAGATTTTTTCACTTATACCTATATATATGTATTGTATATAGAATTTTCTCATATAATTACAACTTTATCTACGTAACTATAATAGAAACAAATTTTTTTTCAGGATGTTGCTATCCTAACTCTTTCTTCTTTATTCCAATTCCAGTTATATTTTTTTGATAAAAATAAAATCACGTAAGATTTATAAATACGTACTTTATTATTTTATTTTTTGTTTTCGTATTCATACTTAACTAAGAGTAGAAGCTATGTGTAACATTTTTCATTTACATTATAGTTTTTTTGTGGGGAAAAAATACTTAATATTGAAAGCAAAAATCACTTATTTTCTTTTTAATTTTCTTTTTTTAAATTTTATTTAATGTATTTAATGGACTTCACAAAACTAATTAATTACATTTAGATATAATAATTTTATAATTTATAATTACTTTATCTACGTATCTATTAGCTGTGTAGAAATTAACCAAAAAACAAAGTAATGTTGAAGAAAACATATATTTTTTTAAAATTAAAAGTCACAAATGCTTCGTCATTTCTGTGTAAATTCTATGCTTTTATTAAAATAAAACAGATGAAGGATATGGAGAATTATTAAATAATTAAAATTGAAATAAATTATAAAAATACAAATGCTTTCTTTTATACTTGAAATTTGTTAAAAGTACTTCGTATTAAAATTTTACTAAATCACTAATATTTTTTTATGTTTTGCCACTTTTCCATGCATAATTATCAATTTTCATATTTTTATTACAGATTCTAAAGAGGCTGAAGCAGCTCAAAGTGCTTATTATGATCCTAATGCTCCACAAACAGCATATGTGCCTCCTCCTTCATACTATGTAAGTAGTATTAATTAAGAGAAATAATTTTTTAAAAAAAAAAAATAAAATAAAATAAACCGATTATTATTTTTTTTTATTATTTCCAAGGAACCTCCACCAAGTTACAACTCAATTCCGGATAAAAAGAATCAATAATCTAATATATGTTTTTTTGAATAAGGCATTCCACTTCGATTTTTTGGTAAAATTGGATAATATGTCACAATAAATTCATCAATCAAACTTCATATTCATCAACAATTTTCTTTATACTTTTCCGGTTTTTATATGTCAATGCTGTGGTTTTAACAATGTGCAATGAAAGAATATTACTATGTTGTGGCTAGAGAAACAAAAAATAGTTATATAAATCGATTTTAAATAACGGTTAAAATATGTACTATGAGCAATTTAGTAATTTAGTAACTGAAATAATGATTAGTTTAATTTCACTACGTACATGTTCAATATAAAACAAAAGTTCTTTTACTTGAAAAAATATCGTAAATTAACTGAGTAAAAATAGAATAAATTTCAATAACAAAGCTGGAATGGAAGCACGTAAGTTGTTCCAATCGATTCAGCAACGGACTGAATAATCAATTCAGCTATTAACAAGTCGATTGAAACAATTTGTTGTGTACTAAAATCTTATGTTGATGAATATTGATTTATATAAAATTATAAATATTTAAAGTACATAATATGCAAAATTTCTTTCACCTATGAAATTAAAAACTGTTAAAATATGATGAATACATTATTAGATAGACATGCTTTTGTTATAATTTTAGTTTTTTTTTTTTTGCTTTATATAAAAATGAATAAATATCTGGATAAACTTCTTATACTATATATATGTATTATGTTGTGTAATAAAAAAAAAATTAATTTGTTATAATTATGTATACTAAATATTGTTAATAAATTTTAAAATGATATATATTTTTAATTTTTAAAATTGTTATTTTTTCCTTATAAACAGAAAAATCCGGCTACGTTTCAATATTCAAAATGTTGCACCATTTTTTCACCAATACCTCATTTTGATGTTTCAGTAATCATCGGAACAAAATATTAATAAATCAAACTGTAACCATGATGAATTCAGTATTTGGTGTGGTGCACAACCAACTTTTTATTTAAAAAGTAATGGTGTTTTCTAAAATGCAGTGATGCATGCGAATTTTAGCTTAAAACTTTTATACGCTGAATTGTGTATCATGACAGCATCATTGCATTTTCAAAAAGTCAAGGTTCTCAGACATTAAGTTGTGAGTTGTAAATGAGTTCACCTCAGTTTATTTATTATTAAATATAGAAAGATAAGTGTCTACATTTATGAACACACAATGATGTGTGAAAATTTGCATAATTTTCATCTTATTGCAAGAATTTATTTCATATATGTATAAGGAAGAATTTTAAAGGATAATAAAACGTTCATTCTGTATAAATTTGAAGAAAATCGGGTTCAGAGAATCCAGAAATATTTGAATTTTTATATAAAATTGTATACATGATAATATTCAGATTTTTCTGAGAGTATATAAATATACATACATTTATAATGCAGTGTATTTGTGGTTTACTATATGAGAATCAGAGAAGGTCAATGATCAAACTGGTTTTTTTTTTCTTAATTTTTTTTTTTTTTTTGCGATAAAAGTGAATTGTGGAAGTTTAAACAACGAACGGTGTATTTAATTTGGTGAAAGTGATAAATATGGTAGTTTAATTACATTAGAAAATTATATACATATCTATCCATATGTACATTAAAAAGTCTGTAAAAAAAAGTAAAGAAAAACACTAATTAGTTTTTAAAAATATGATTTGATCATTTCAAGTGATTATTTTATTTTTGGAAGAGACAATGAAATTATAAACTGTATAAACTTCTCTCTCTCATACATAGATAGCGGTTAAATATATATACAGTATATATATATATATATATATATATATATTTATATTTGTAAATAAAATAATAGAAAGCTTTAAATTTAAATAAAAGTTGTAGCTATCAAAAGAAAATTTTTAAAGAAAATGCAGTGTGAAGATCAAGAAGTAATTGTAATTTTGTTAATAATATTATTTAAAAATTGTTTAGTATTTAATTAGAATAAAATTCGACTTTTATAAAAAAATTGTTATAATCATTATTACATACATTTATTTGTATGTATTTGAAAATCAACGGTATGTTGACATAATAAATACAAATAATTTCTAATTCTGTTTATATTAAGACTCTAAAAGAAATAATTAATTGTTAATCTTAAAACTGTTAATTCAATTATCTTTTAATATATATTCTTAAAAAATCAAGACCGTTAAAAATGTAATTATACGTTTATCAATTGAAATTTTTGAACCCCTTCGAATGTACATAATTAATTAAATTACATAATTAAATCATTAGTTGTAAATTCTTGTACCTACGTGAATTAAGTATGAATTTTAAACATTTCAAAGACATTAATTATTCAATATTAACTGATAACAGTAATTCACAGGTAAGCATTGAAAACAAACAAACAAAGAAATATATAATGAAAATAAATAAAACAGCATTTTTTTTTTTTTTAAATTTTAAAATAATGAGAATTTAATTTGACAAAAAAAAAATATGGTCAGTGAATGTTGTGTGTATTCAAAAATTAAATTAGATTTTTAACGCTTATTTTTATTTAATTTTATTTTAATTTGTTTTAATTTGAAATTGCGAATACAAAATAATTTAAATTTGGTTAAATTATGAAAATTCTCGGTTAAAAAAAGATGGTTTTCTGAATAATTAGTTTTGAGGATTTCCATACAAAATATCTATTTTTTATTTTTGTAAAAAGGTTATTTTATCGTTTGTAGATTATTTTGAAATAATTTAAATATTAAATAAATTAACAAACAAATACACATATATACAGATTGGTATTTGTTATAATAGCAACAAATTAAGAAAGGTTTTTCCCGTAAATGTTAAAGGTCTAGCCGCTTTTTTAATGACTTTACAGGTGAGTTTTATTTTAAAACTATCTAAATACTCGTATTTAAAATTCTTCTGAGAAAAATATACCAATGTACTCTTGTTGTACTCCCACTTTTCATACAATAATGTACAAAGCTTTTTTTTATAAGAAATAATTGAAGCAAAAAATGTGTTGAATTTATATTTGTGTCGTTAAATTTGCTTCGTACATCGTACGCCATCAATCAGGTAATATATGCAATAGTTATACCTATATATATATATATTTTTTTTTTAAAAACTTTAAAAAAGTTATTTTTATTTTTCTTAAAATTATTTATTCATAAAGAAAAAAAAAGCTCACCACGTTAAAAATATTATAGTAAGTATATCTTCCAGATCTAGACCATTTAAATTGAAATCAGTTTCAGATAAACGTTGCTATTCAATTTTACCTAGAAAAAAAAAAATTGTCGGTATATTGTTTGTTCAAGTTTTAAAGTTTTTTTTTTAAAGTGAAAATCATAGTTGATATTTAAACTTCGTGAAACACAGATGAAATAAAATCTTTAATCGTTGTGTTGAGAAGATTCAATAACATAAATAACACTAATAAAGTGTTTTGTATTATTTTACCTACCTATTTTATTTTTTTTTTTATTATTATTTTTTTTATTATTGACCTTATATCTATTGAAAAAAAATACAAACGAATAATACCGACTTGTTTTTCTACTTCAACATGATAATTTAAAAATTAAGAAAAAATAAATAAAGAAAATTTTATTTTGTGTTTTACATCACAGATTAATATCTGCGTAAAGTGATTATAATATAAGGTACATATTTAATTAGACTTAATTAAATGTAATTTAAACGTGTTGATAATTAGACTTTTATTGTTTTTATTAAATTAATTTTTTGTTTTTTTTGTTTTGGAAAAAGAATTAAAAATTGTAATAGTTCCTGTAAGAAGTTTATTAAAAATGTTCTTTTTATCACTATGGAAAAATATTTAACAAAAAAAAAAAACAATTTTTATGCATGAAAAAAAAAAATATATATGTGCAAACAAATACGTTATTTTTATTATTATTATTAATTTTTTTTTTTTTTTTTTGCTCGTTATACTATATGTATTACAGTTTATCTTTGATTGAGGGGTACATATTGAAAAAATAATAATAAAATATTTACAAGTGTTAAGTACAATTTTAATTTAACAAGAACTTATGTAAAAAAAAAAAAAAATTTGAAAAGGAATTTTCTTTTACATTACTTTTCAATTTTGATTAGTTTTAGACAAGTGTTTTTTATTTATTTTTTTTCTAAATTTTGTTTTAAAATTATTGTTTAATTTTTATTATTTTTTTTCTAGTTTACAATAAAAAATTAATTATGTTGAATGGATTTTGTTAGGTGCGTTTTATTTTTTATTTGTTTGTAAATAAAAAAAAAGCGGTTATCTTTACAAAAATATTTACTAGAAAATTTCATACATGTTTAAATACATGTTAATAGAAAGTGAAAAATTTATAAAAGCAATTTCTTAGGTATCTTTTTAATAATATGACTCAAAGAGTAGCTAGTTTTTCAAATCAATAGAAAAACTAACAAACATATGATTGTGTGTTCGATTAAAAATTGATCAAACTAGTGTTTTTAAACTATACTCCTCATAAAACGTTTTGAAAATTAAATTATCTATAGCTTTATACATTAATGATGTGACATATATGTATATAAGCATTAATCAGTAATTACAATATTATTGTATTATGTTATAATACAATATAAGTGAAGATTATTTAAAAAAAAAAAAGAAAAGAAACTATCGTGTTTTATTGTACATATTAATCCAAAATTTTCGTAATAAATTGATATCATATCTTTTAAAACTTTTGATATTTTTAAATTAAAAAAAAAAAAAGGTTTTTGTTGAAGACTATACAATAATTATTATAAAAAGATTAGGTTTGTGATAAAGATCAAGATTTCCTATTTCTAAATTTTTTTCCCCCTTTTTTGTTGATTTATACAATGTATCTAGAGATTCTTTTACTGAATCATACAAATGGTGTCTGTGTTTTTTTTTTAATATTCTTTTTTTGTTTTTTTTTTTTAAATATTTGAATATATGTACACTTTGTATTATGAATCTGACCTATTTATAACTGAAATTTGATTCTTTATTTAAAAAAAAATCGGCCTACAACACATGACCTTGACACAATGTTCATTATTTTTATTATATTTGACTTTATAAAAGATATTATTATTATAATATACTCTTTTTTTTTTTATTTGAACTTCTTTTATTTTCAATATCATATACAGATTTGTTTTTTGTTTTTTGTTTTTTTTTTTCGTTTATTATAGTTTTTTATTTATTTTTTTTATATTATCTTATATGTTTGATGCCGATGCACTTTTTAGTAGTTATATATATATATATGTATATATATTTTTTTTTGGTATATACAATTTCAATCATGTTTGTCCATATTTTTGCAATAAAAAAAATAATAAAACAAGGAAAATACACTTGAATGAATGTAAAGAGAAAACTAACTTTCAGGGCTTTATGCCAAAAATATTCAAAATAAATATATAATTTTTTTTTTTTATTATTGTAAAAAAAAAAATAAGAAAATAAAAAACAAATACTTTATGAACATTTTTATATCTTGTATCTATATATGTATGTATTTCTACATATATTAAAATCAAAAACAATTCTACTGATGAGAAGATTGAAAATACTTACATACTTTTACTTGATCAGTTTTAAATTTTTGTTGTTTTTTTTTTTTTGTTTTTAAAAAAATCTATAAGCCTTTAACCAATTTTCAAGTTCAGGATACTTAGAGAATTGCACCTTGAAAATTCATAATTGAAATTGAAATTATATACATTATCATTGTTTTTTTATTTTTTTAAAATAAAACAAAAAAAGAGAGAACTTATACAAACTCAAAAATATAAAATTCTGATAAAAAAAAGCGGAATTTTTTATTTAAAATTGTATAAAAAAATGTATCTTTTGAAATTGAAAAATAAAAAAAAAAACAGAAAGGAATACAATAAAAGATTTTAGTCATATTTTTAATATCGAAATTCTTCGATGTGTATAAAATTTCTATAGAAAATAATATTATTCCCATTGAATTTTTCAATAAATGTATAACATTTTCAATAATTGACTGCAGTAAAGAGCAATATATAAAACATTTATATTATATGTCCATATTGAACCTTGTCTTCCAGTATTATTTTCCTACATTGACTTCTATTTGTCTACACTGACTTTCTTTATATATTCTCATCCATTGAGTCAAACCACCTCATTTTTGGCCTTCCAGCTTCCTTCCGGGTTTTCCTAAAAGATTTTTTATAGAGAATGTTCTTTTTTCATTCTAACATGTCCTGCTCATTTCATTCTTTGTATTTTGATGAATGCACTTATTAATATATCATTGAGCTCTTGATTTTTTAAGTTAAAATTTATTTAAATTCACGCGATTGGTTGCTGATAGCTAATTAATTTTATATTGACAAAATTTAAGAACGAAAAAAAAAATGTCACTTGTTCAAACAAAAAACTTCTGTTTTCAAAAAATTTTATCTAAACACTGAAAATTTATTTTCAAATTTAAAATATTATTTATTTTTTCTTTAAATTTTTTTTTTTTAACATGTATCGCTGAAAAATATCGTAATAATCATCACTGTATGAATTAAAAAGAAAATAATAATAATAAAGAAAAAAGATGTTTTATCATTAATGTATATACTATAAACGCAAATAAAAAGCATCATCTTTGCATATAGCATTCATATTAAATCCTTTTCATACTTTTATTCTTTACTATAATAGTTTTTTTTTCTTCTTTTCTACAAATATAATACAGTGATTTTTTTTTTGTATCTTTAGAGCTATATTATAAAACTTCAAATCTATGTAGGTTTTGTGGCCTTTGGTGTCCTAGTCTAAAATCAAACAAAAATGTGCAGAAGATTTTGTATATATACATACATGTCTGATATTTATCTATATATACGTACATAAATTTATATGCAGGTGTACATATGTTATTTTTATGCACATACATACGTACTAAGATTTATAGGTACACAATGTAGTACATTTTTTCTTTTTTTTTAATCAAACAAAGATTTCTTGTGGAGGATTAGAAAACTATTTAAATTCATTAAAATTCATCTTTTCTATTCAAATAAAACAAAAATACAATTGTTTTGTTTTCCTTAAAAAAAACAAAAAAAAAAGAATAGTAAATTTAAATAATAAAGAATTTGAATGTGAAAAGCTCCATTAGTTTTTTAAGTAATTTTTTTCTTTTTTAAATTTTAACTTTGATAAAAGAGGATTGGAGAATTATTAAAAACTGTTATTTGTAATTTTAAGTATGAAAAAAAATAATTTGTATTTATAATTTTTATTTACATTAATTCAGTTATTTACATTATCATATAAGTTCCAAATGAAGAATATTTTTTTTTTAAAGAACATCTTGAGATTTTCTTTGAAAATCATTTTTCAAATTAAATTTAAAATATTCATATGTAGACATACATATATGAGTATGTACTTAATTTACATATTTTTTTCTTTAACTTTAATTTAATTGCTTGATTACTTCAAAGGTAATTATGTATGTACATACCACACACTATTTCTTATTCTCTTCCATATTTTATTAAGCATTGTTGTTATAATATATTGTCAAGATATATGTTACATATGTATATGTTTACATTATGTAAAAAAAAAATCATCTAGCATAAATTTATGTATAATAAAGGTATACCTATATCATAACCAATTTAAAAAATGATTAATTTAAAGTAAGTAGTGCAAACATAATACACTCTATAAAAAAAAAATTGTAGATAGAATTTTGAGAATAAATAAATTAGAAATACAGTAATTTTATTATAATATTGTAATCATATTTAGATTTTTATTGTTGGTTGTTGTTGTTGTCGTATGAATTTCAATTAAAATTGAAGATGAAAATAAAAATAATTTAAATAGTGCAAAATTTTGAAATTAAGTTTCAAAAAAATGAAAGTATAACTGTTGTTTTCTTAAAATCTGTTTTTTAAATTCATAATTTATGCAATTACCTAATTTAAAAAAAAATAATAAAATAATGACACTATACTAATATTAAAGAGCGACGAGATAAGTTTACAAAAAAAAATTTTAAAAGCCAAACTTTCACTCTGAAGTCTTGAAAATATTTTTTTTTTTTTTTTTTTTTTTTTTTGTAATTTATATACATAGATGTGTGGTATGAATGTTTAATATTGATAGGGTGATTCTTTTTATTATATTTAATTATCTTCCTCTTTTTTACAAAAAAAAGTAGATACTTGTCAGATAGTTGCTAATATTTATAAGTAATTTTGACTTTTATAAAACTTAATTTAGGGTCTCATTGTCTTGTCCTTATTGTGATTTCCGAAAAGTCGATGATGACGTTGATGAAGATTTTTCGTGGTATTTATTGTGTATCACCATCAACAATATGTGGTGTTTTCACTGTACATATCGATTGAATCGACTCATATCGACAGTCGACACTCATAATCGCACATTCGAGTATCGTTTCTCAGAGTCGACGACATTACGAGTTACGACAATCACAATAAGGCTCTTAATTATTTAAAATAAATATTTGCTTGTCAGGATGAAATTTTTTATTATTTAAATATCTTCAAAAATGTATTTTTATCATTATTCATATCAATTATTACTCTTTCAGGAATTAATGGAGTCCACAAGACACCCAAAAAAAATAAAAATTATAGTAACAGCAATTATTGTAGCTGCTCTTGTAGCTATAATAATAGCTGTAACTGTAATTATAATGAATAAAGATATACCAATACCACCAAAAAATTTAAATGGTTTAAACTTAGAAGATATATTATATGGTAAATTATTAACAAAAGGATTTAATGGTACATGGACAAGAAATAATAGTATAATTTATAAGGATACAGAGGATGTAAGTATCATAATATAAATTTTTATTAAGTGTTTATTGAAAAAATAATAATAATAATAATTAATTTTTCAATAATATTTTTTATAGGGTGCCTTTTATAATTATGACATATCAAAGAAAAAACGAAATCTCTTAGTTAATTCTGACAATGAGGTAAATATAGAAATTAAATAAGTTGAAGTTAAAAATTTAATTATCTCTTAAAAGCTATGATTCACAGTTATTCGAACGGTTTAGTGTTTATGCAATGAATAGATTCCACATTTTACTACAATATACTTATTTTAAATTATTTAAAAAAAAAATAATAAAGAAAAAATCAAAAATATTTTTTAAAATAAAATCGTTAGAATTCAAAAATTTCCAAAAACTTTTCTATACATTTTTTTAAATAAAAAAAAAAAACAAGTAATCATGTATAAAAAAATCCTACCACTACTGAAGAATCATATACTTCTAAGAGTAAGATTATCAATTTTCAGTTTTTTTTTAAAAATAGTTAACTTTACTTTTTTTTTTTCAGAGAATATTAAATGCATTTTACTATGAAATATCGGCAGATAGTAAATACTTGCTTATTGCAAGAAATTATAACATGGTACCAACAATGAATTTTTATTTTATATTTTTAAAATTTTATATCTAAATATTAAAGTAGTTATTTTAAATTAGATTTTTAGGCATAGTTTTACAGCAATATATGATATAGTTGATCTACAAAATGGTGAAATAATACCGCTTAAAGTTGAAGAAAGTGACGAACATGTAAGAAATTTAACTGTTAAATTTTTTTTTTTTTGAATTTTACAATTTTTTAAATAATATTTATTAGCATCCACTATTGTTTGCAAAATGGAGTCCAACTGGAAATGCCATTTTAATCAATTTTAATAGAAATCTTTATTATAAAAGCAGTGTAAAAGATCCTGTATATCAATTAACTACTGATAAAAATCCAGCAATTATAAACGGACATCCAGATTGGGTTTATGAAGGTATATTTTATTTAAATTTTTCCTTAAAATCTTAAGTATAACATACAAATTTTGTTTTTGTTTTTTCAAATTTTCAGAAGAAGTACTTGCTTCTAATATAGCTTTTGCATTTAGTCCTAATGGGACTAAACTAGCTTATATTCAATTTGATGATACTCCTGTTCATGTTATGCCAATTCCATTTTATGGTTCTCCTGGTAATCAGAATTATCAATATCCATTGACAAAATCAATTGCATATCCTAAAGCTGGAACACCAAATCCTTTTGTTAAATTATTTCAAATTGATTTACAACATTCCTCACAGGATAATATAATAGAAACTTCAATACCAGTTCCTAGTGCCTTAAATACTGAAGATCATATAATAACTGCCATTGAATGGTTGACAGAAGATAAACTGTTATCGGTGTGGATGAATAGAATACAAAATCATGTTTATTTTCAAGTATCAACTGGATCAAGCAGATATGAAGTAAGTTATTTAATTTAAATATAAAAAAAAAAAAAAAAAATATCGTTGAAAAAAAAAACAGAGCTTATATTTGCTTTTTCATCGTAGAACACAAGTGTGTTGAAAAATTAATCAATTTTCAAGCATTTTGTAATTTTGTTAATCACTAAATGTGACTATTATAATATTTTAAGGATATTAAAATTAAAATTTACATTTAAAAAAAAAAAATAGGTATTTAGTACACAATCGACGACAGGATGGATTGATACACCATCAACACCACTCAAAAATAAAGATGGTAGTCAAATTGCTTTAATACTTTCTCAAAAACAAGGTCGAGATGATGATTATCGTCATTTAACAATACTTTCAACAAAAAATAATCAAATAAATAAACCTATACCTTTAACTAGTGGAAATTATGTTGTTCAAAAGTCAGTATTTTGGAATTATGATGAAAATACAATATTTTATATAGCTAATCAACCAAATAAATCGAATGTTAATCATTTGTATGCCGTTAAAGCTGAAAAAAATTCAAAAACAAAATGTTTAACATGTAATTTATATTCTGAAGGTAAAAAATTTTATTTTTAATTTATTATCCTTAGAGTCGAATTTTAACATGAAAAAAAAAATTCTAAATTTCAGGCATTCCACAAACATATTTTTCAGCAGAATTTAGTACATCCGGAAAATATGTAATATTATCTTATTTAGGACCAAATATACCAAAAACGCAAATATATCAATTATCATTTAATAACGGTATATAGACAAAAAATATGAATAATTAAGACTTGTATTAATTTTTTTTATAAATTTTTTTTTTTTACAGATAATGTTGATTTGTATTTATTAACGGAATGGAATTCAAATGAAAATGTTCGAAAATATTTATCAAAAAAAAATCTACCAACAATTGAAAAACATTCATTTGATATTGAAAATGGTTTTACAGTTAAAATTTCACTACAATTACCTCCAAATTTAGATCGAAGTGGTTTTATAAAATATCCAATGTTAATTAATGTTTATGGTGGTCCAGATGATGTATCAGTTAATGATAGATGGGTAATGGACTGGGGAAGTTATCTTTCTTCTAATAAATCTGTTATATATGCAAAAATTGATGGTAGAGGATCTGGTGCACAAGGAGATAGAATGTTACATTCCATTTATAGAAAATTGGGTACATTTGAAGTGTATGATCAAATTAATGTTACAAGGTAAATATGCAAAAGTTTTTTTTTTTTTTTTTTTGAAAAAGTATCTTCTAATTAATATTTTTGTTGGTTATTTGCTTTGTAGGTTACTTAGGGATAATTTTCCATTTATTGATGGAAATAGAATTGGAATTTGGGGATGGAGTTATGGTGGATATGTATCTGCAATGGCTTTAGCAAATGATAATTTAAATGTTTTTAAATGTGGAGCATCAGTTGCACCAGTCACTGATTGGACTTATTACGGTAATTTATTTTTTTTTTTCATATAGAAGATTTATTTTACTTATTAAAAAAGTATTTATTGATCTAAAATTGTATTTTTGTATAGATTCAATTTATACAGAACGGTATATGAATCTACCTCAACAAAATCAAAATGGTTATATTAATTCTCGCCTTAGTACATTAGGACCACGTTTTAAAAATAAAACATATCTTCTTATACATGGTACATTAGATGATAATGTTCATTATCAGCAAGCAATGATGCTTGTAAAAAATTTAGAACGAAATGATGTATTATTTAAACAAATTGTAAGTACATATTTACATAAAAATTATTATATATTATAAAATAATAATAATAAAAATAATTACAATTTATTTACTCATTTTTTTTTCAGAGTTATCCAGACGAAGATCATGCTCTTAGAGGAGTATTACTTCATCTTTATCACTCTTTAGATAAATTTTTCGAAGAATGTTTTAAAGCCTAAAAAAAAAAGTAAAAAATAAAAAAAAAAACATAATAAGAATCAGTTACTTACATATGATACTGTCAGTAATAAATAAAATTAAAAAAAAAAAGTGAAAATAAAACAAAAAACAAACACCTCTATTGTAGATTCCGATCGAATTCGAAAATATTCGAACGAATACGGTATTATATTGTCAATTCCGTTGGAATAGGAATAAATGATTCGAACGGAATCAAATTTCGATCAAAATCTACAATAGAGTTGAAAAATCTTTTAGAAAAATATTTAAAAAAAAAAAAAATAGTAGGTAATGTACATACTTATGTAAATATGTATGAAAAATATCAATAATTGATTCTATATTAGATTTTATTTTTTTAAATTACATTGATAATTTAAAAAACAAGCAAAAATAAAAATAAAAAAGTACAAAAATGAAAATTTATGAAAGATACCAAGAAACTTAAATAATACATAGATTTATTTTAAAAATTTTGTTGTTAAAGTATGTTTTCATTTATATATTGTTTTTTTTTTTTTAATTTTCTTTTTTATTGAAATACAACTACGCAGACACAAATCTACACATACATATGTTTTATGAATTCATGGCAATATGTACATTTTTTTTTGTTTTTTAAATATTAATTTTAATAAATTTTTATTTCATTTATTAAAAATGTTTATTTTTATAATTGATATTTATTTGTTTCAAAAATAAAAGAAAAATTCTAAACGATGGAATTTTAGTAGTACAAAATTTCAGAATTAAATTTACATATAAAAAAATAAAATAAAATAAAAATTATTTTGCTCTATTTTTTGTATTAATGAAGATTATGAAAAGAATTACGAAAATTTTCATATTAATCACAATTTAGCAGGAATATTCAAAAAAATCTCTAACATAATTATTTTTGAATGAAATCCTCTTAGCACTTACTAAAAATTAAAATATCTATTTCTATTTTAAATTTTTATAAATGGAAACGTACTTGTTATATATATTTGAAATCTGTACTTACGTTGAAATCAATGTGTTAATGAGATTGATGAAAGTATTTATGAACTCATATTGAATTTTACACACTTTTATTAAATAAAAATAAAGAAATTCTAATAAAGAATAATTTCATTTAAAAATAATATTTTTTTTTTTTTTGACTATCCTGCTACACAAGTAAACTAAGTACCCTATTGTGGTTGTCGTGAATTCACCGATGCGTTGTCGATTATTTTGTCGATCAACATCATATCATTGTAGTACAATCTACTTATCTATTAATTTTTATTTTTGTTGTTTATTTATTATGATTAAATCGTTTTTTAATGATTAATTTTTGGATGAAATTTATTTTAAAAAAAAAAGTTTTTTAAAGAACTGATTAATTTTAAAATAACAAAACAAACGTTTATAACTTATAATTATACATAAAATTTCACAATCATTATATATCGATCAAATCGACTCAAATCGACACTTTCGAAGAATTTACGAAAACCACAATAAAGCCCTCAGGTGTTTTTTTTAAACTTCCTATTACTCTTACAAAAAGAACACTGTATTTGTTGGTGGATATGCTAGGTTGAAGACTATTTTATTTGATTAGGAATAAAAAAAAAATAAATAAATAAAAACTTTTGTCTCTATTTAATTCGGACATCGAAGGGATAATATTTAAAAATTTAAAGGAAATATTGATATGAGTAACATAGTTTAAAAAAGATTTTACGACTATAAAAAATACATAAGAGAACTTATACAAAAAATGGTGAATTAAAATAAGCAGTAGCTACTTAAGTTTTATAAGAAAACATGTGGGGTTTGTTCTTGATATTTTGGTTCGTATGTCTATAACTTTTAAATTTTAGATAAGATTCATTACTTAGACTTTTTTTTTAATAGATATCAATACTTAAATTGACATATGAGTCGTTTATTTTAAAAATGATATAAGTCCACTTTGTTTTATTTTGAGATATTTTAGATTTTTTATTCTCATTTCCAGCTGGTCCAATATAACAGCTCAAATTCTGGCGAAAAGTTTTAAGGCATAATTATCTATAATAATTTAAATATTGTGAACAATTGAAAGTAAATACCAATCTTTATCTGAAATTTATTTAAACTTATGTATTTCACATCAGAAGTGGACTTATACTACTTTCAAAATAAAATAAAAAAATAAAAAAAAAATAGTTCATATACATTGTATGCACATTATATAATATATATTATGTATATGTGCTTCTTCATCATACGTATCAATCATCAATTCATTTTAAAAAAAATACTAAAAATTTATCTTGAAATATGTCCATTTTTATTCAAGAAATTTTTAAAACATATTACTCTTAAAATCGACAACAAAATGATGTTTTTCTATGTTTAATATATATAATTTTCATGTTTCCGATATTTAAATTTTTTTTTGTTTGTTTTTTTTTTTTTGTTTTTAAAATATGTATAATAAAAATATCGGAATTTTTTTAATGCAATCAAAATGTCAAATATAAGAAAAAAGCTATAATAAATTATCATTTTTAAATCTTTTTTCTTCTACTTTTTTGTTGTTGTTGTTGTTGTTGTTTGTTTTGTTTTTAGTCAAAAATCTTATATGTATATCTAAAACATGTTAAAAGATAAATATTATTCTTAATTATTCTATTAGTAAATATTTACCCATTTATTTACTGAATTTTGTATTATATAAAGTAAATTACCAAATTTTTTTTTTGTTTCTTTTTTTGTTGTTTGTTTTTAATTTTTTTTTTTTTTTTTTTTTTGTTGTGCTAACATATTTTATCTATTACACGATTTTATATATATATATAATTTTTTTTAATATATTTTATGAATTTCTCATTTAAGTAAATAAAAATTAAACTACGAGCTTAATATAATATTGTTTTTTCTTCTTCTTCTAGGTCATTGAAAAAAAAAATACATATTTTTTGTGTATTTGACGCTTTTCTCCTTTTCTTAAAAATTTCAAATAATTAGATATACACAGAATTACACATTAAGTATATTATTAAATAATTACATGCGGGTTACCTTTATGAATTTCTTCTTAGAACTAATACATTTTTTATTTTTCGACTTATGTTTTCTTTATGAAATTTTTGTGTAAAGGATGTTTTCTTATTTTGTTTGTTTGTTTTTTCTTTTATTCTTAAGGATTAAAATTTATATTATTAATTTTTCAATTATCATCATGGAGAATAATGTATATACAGCACCCGCATAATTTTGTTTGTTTGTTTTTTTTTTTTTTTATATTATGTGGGAAAAGGGAGACTTAATGAAGTCAATTGGTCTTGAAGTAGCTATAACCTGTTCCCAGGGGAGTTCACCATTACGTATTATTGTTTCCTTTTAAAATAAAAACCTTCTTTACCAAAATGTTATGATTTTTTGGCTAAAATAGAGAACAATAAATATAAAAACAAAAAAATGAGTCAAGTGTGTGAAATTTTTTTATTTTTTTTAAATAACATATTTTTGAATTATTTTAAAAGTTCAAAATATTAAGAGGAAAATAATAATAATAATTTAAATAATAATGTTATTACTTTATATTTATTTAAGCTATGTAATTTGTTGGCACAACAACAAAATATTTATTTCATAAATAAAGTGATAGCACTAATATTTTTCACAAACCTTGGCTGCGTTTCAGAATTCAACATTGTTGAGCATCACACTATATGGTGAATTCATCTTGGTTGCATGATTGTGTTTATAGATATTTTGTTTCGATGATTATTGAAACATTGAAATGAGGTTTTGCTGGTAAGGTTTTGCAACATGTTGAATATTGAAACGCAGCCATACATATGTGTTTAAAAATTTTCCAAAGAACAAAAATATAAAAAAGTACATCGCATTTTTTCAAAATAAGAAAAGAAGAATTAGAAAATAAGGAGAGAAACAAAAACCATAAAAAATAGAAGAAAAATCACATATAAAATACTTGTGCTTTGCTTTTCAGTTTTTTAAATTTTAAAATAAAATTATTTTTAGAATTTTTTCCTTGCAATTGTTTTTTTTTTTTTTTTTTTTGTATATTTATTTTCAAACTATTACAGAAAAAAGTAAATTAAGTAAAAATACACAAGCAAAAGAGAAATAATAATTTAAAGGTAAAAAATGAAATATTGCCTGCATCTTTGACTTATGATTTTGCAATTCATAAATTAAAGAAGACAAATAAATCTACATTGATATTGTTAAGCACCAAAGTAACTACTCCAAAAAAATATCTACTTTATTTATTTATTTTTTTTTTTAATTATAGAAAATAAAGAAATGTTTAAAAACATGCACTACATTAAAATTAATACTTTCTACTATTTTACTAAATAACCAGGGATAAATTTTAAATAGATTTTCTCGTTTTAAATCAATTTTTTCAATTTTTTATTATTACTTTACTTTGTATTTATTTACAAACATAATTTATCTAAGAATTTAAAATGAGAAAAATAATTAACAAAGAAACATGAACATGTTTATCAGAGATTATTGAATTCATTCATATTTACCTGATTTATATTTCCCAGTGTTAATTGATGTCCTGGTAAAGTTTGCACATGAGCTATAGAGAGCGACGTTGTACCATCTGTATTTTCAGTTTGGGTTACAATTTGCGGTTGACCGGTACTTGTTATTGTTCCTGTTTGGTCTATAATTGTTGCATGTTGGGTTTGTTGTTGCTGATTCTGATGTTGATGATGTTGTGACTGTATTTGTTGTTGTTGCGTTTGACCTGGTGCTGCTACAGTAACAGTTACTGGTGTCATTGTTGATGTTGAATTTAACGAATCAGGATCCTTTTTAACTTGTACAGTTTGTAAAGTGTGTAAAGTTTGTACAGATTGCACTGTTGGTACTGTACTTGTAGAGACCGTTGTCGTATTAGTACTTGCCGTTAATGTTCCTGATGCTACATTTTTTTTCTGATTTCCAGCTGTAAAGTTTTAAATTCATTAAATAGCTAAAATATTTATTAAAATATGTTTAATGATTTATTACATTTTCTTTCTTTTTTAACTCCGGGTTTTGCAAAATGTCGTAATTCCAAATGACGTCTTAAATTTCTTGACTGCCTAATGACAGCGAAACATATTGGACAAGTAGCAGGTTGTTCAGATTGAGATCGTGACCGTGGTTCTACAGAGAAAAAATTATAAAAAGTAATGTTTACATTTACATAATTTTACTGTTATATATTTACTTTGCGGAGGTGCAGATGTTTTTATGGTTTGCGTTATAGTTGAAGCATTTGCAGTTGTTTGGGTTCCAGTTGTATCAGTAACAGTTATAACAGTTTCTGTACTCGGAACTTCTGTTTTGATATTTGGCGTTGTAATTGTCGTTGTAGTTTCTCCATTTTCCGTTGCTGTTATATTATTGGTTGCTGTTGTCATTATATTTTCCATTGTCTCAGTTCGAGGAATTTTATTACCATCTGTAATTAATAAAAATTTAGTAAAAGGAGTACAGTCAGATATATGTACATACTTCAAATAATTAATAGCAATACCTTTTGGTTTTCTCGGTGCACGAGGTTTTCGTTTTCTTGCTGGTAGAAACTGATTTATTACATCCTTTACATCTTGAACAGCTGTTATAGTGCCTGTATTTATATCTTCAACAACTTGTGCATGAACGGTGGTTGGTTGGGGAGCAGCAATAGTTGCAATCAATTGTTCCTGATCCTTTGTTGTTTTTAAATAAAAAATAAATTAAATCGAAATATGTATTTAAAAAAATTTTATAAGGATTTTTTTTTTAAATAGTTTACATCAATAACAGCTTTGACATGGTGTTGGGGCATCATTGGATGTAGCTGAATTTGTGTTGTATAATCATCTTTTGTAACAGTCTGAGGAGCCAATCCTTGAATATTTAAACAATGAGCAGCTTGAAGAAGAGAAGGTAATTGTGAGTGATCTACACTCACTTCTCCACGATAAACAAACTCTAAAAGAGCTTCTAAATCGTTTGCATTAACTCCAGCTAACATGACTACAGGATGTTTGCATGGTGTATTCTAAAAGTATAATAAGGACATTAGCAAGTGTTTTGTATATTTGTTATTGACATACTATGACATTATTTTTAACTTACCTTTAGTAACTCCAAAAGAAATGGACTTGCTGCACATAAAACAATTTTATGAGCAGGAAAACTTCTACCACCAGCCGCAAGAGTGCAGTCCACCAAGTCGCCATGACAGCGAAGAAGTTGAATGGCCGAAACAAGAGAAGTCCCATAATCACCCCAAGTTAATGAGTACAAAGAGTTTATTGGTAGAGCCATAATTGTATTATTATTTATTATTTATTATTATTAATTATTATTGTTTATAATACTCCAATCAAAAATAAACATATATCATACACTTTATTACACTATGTAATGTATATGTATGTCTATATCAATATTTCAACTCTTAAGGAGCCTGGTTGCTCCTTCGAGAAACTTTCAAAACATATAAATCAACTCTATTCTTACACTTTTATAATCACACTTATCACAAATGTATTCAATTATTCTTTATATTTTCAACTTTAATGTGAACTATAAAGCATAAAGTAAAAATGCAGAAATAACAAATTTTTTTTTTTTATTAATTTTTACAAATCGCGGAGAGAAAAGAACATGGCGGGCTCAGCGACGTTTTTCATGTGGAGTAGATTACAACAGAAAAATTTATTAGATTTACAGTAGATTTACTAAATGTAGTAAACTTACTTATATTTTTTTATAATAGATTTTTGGGACACCAGTAAATATGCATAGAATGGTGAAATTGTTAATTTTGGCTAATATTTAACAGAATTAAAATTTCAATAACTAATTGAAAAAAAATGCATTGAAATCAAAACGCTTGTGGTATTATTCACTACATAAAATCTAGTTATTGAGTAGTAAATTTATTAATGAGATGACTACACTACTAATTTACTTGTGTGAAATTTAGAATAATTTTCTAGCTGGTTCCTTAAATGTCAGATTTAGGCAGACAAGACATTAGTTGGCTACACTCAATTCATCAAAGACAGAAAAATTGTAAAAATTAATTTTATTTTGACTTGGAGGAATTTTGTTTGTCGAGTCATAAACAATTTTTGAAATTTGCAATTAATCTTGTAATATTATTTAAATTTTTAAAGATAACAAAATATTTAAAAGACCATCAAGAATTAGTTTTAAGTTCCTTTGTTGTTTTATTTCCTTTGTATAGCTGCAAGCTGCAAGGAACAAAGGTGTTTTTAGAGAATATAATTCTCGAAATAATTTTAGTTGAATTTTAAATTAAAACTAAAAAGCTTTAATTTTTTTGCGAAATACTAAATAATAATTAAAATTCAAAGAAAGAATTACACATATATTTAACAAAAAATTATTAAGTGTTATACATATGAATTCCCTAATAAACTTTACAAAGGGTACTGCATTGGGGGTTGCTGAATATTTAACACCGGTGTTAAAGGTATGGATTTTCCTTTAGTCAATAAAAGTAATTAATTTTAAGATTTTTTTTTCATTAGGAAAGCAAATTCCGTGAAACAGGAGTCTTAACACCAGAAGAATTTGTCGCCGCTGGCGAACATTTAGTTCATCATTGTCCAACGTGGCAATGGGCTACTGGAGATGAATCTAAAATTAAAACATACCTTCCAAAAGGTAATGAATTTTTATTTTTTTGTTCTTTCTACATATTTTAAAAATAATTTTTATTATAATTTCTTCTTATAGATAAACAATTCTTAATTACACGAAATGTTCCATGTTATCGTCGTTGTAAACAAATGGAGTATGTAGGAATGGAAAATGAATTTATGGTGGAAGATGATTGGGTAGAGACACACCATCATGATGATGATTCGACTAGTGAAATTGAAGAGAAAGTGTGTGAAATGACGCTTGATAATAACAAGGTTTGCCAATTTGAATTTTTTAAAGGTTTATTTATTAAATTTTTTTTTTTGTCTTGATAGTTAGATGATTATAGAAAGGAAGTTAGTACCAATGATGCTGAAGATGACGATGATGATGCAATTGACATGGAAGAATTTGAAGAAAGTGGAATGTTAGAACTAGTCGATCCTGTATGTATTATTTAATTCAAAGACGAGAAGAGTCTGTTACAGAATTTGTTTACAGGCAACAGCTACAACTACACGTAAAATAGAAAAAGAAAAGAAGATTGAAGCAGATGGTGATGGTGGTGATTCTGTAGTTCATACAAGAACATATGATCTTCATATCACATATGACAAATATTATCAAACGCCACGTTTATGGGTGGTCGGTTATGATGAAGTTAGTAGAAAAGAATTTTTTATTTGATATTTTTGTTTCGTTTAAATATAATTTTTTTTCTTTTACTTCGAAAAGAATCGAAAACCATTAACGGTAGAACAGATGTATGAAGATGTTAGCCAAGATCATGCTAAAAAAACTGTAACGATGGAATCCCATCCGCATTTACCAGGACCAAATATGGCATCAGTTCATCCTTGCAAGTAAGACAGAATATTTTAAAAGGCATTAATTATTTGTTTTATAATTATCGACTTAATACTGTTATTTTTTTTTTTTTGTTTTTTAGACATGCAGATATCATGAAAAAAATTATTCAAACTGTAGAAGAAGGTGGAGGAGAGCTGGGTGTACATATGTACTTGATAATATTTTTGAAATTTGTTCAGACTGTTATTCCAACAATTGAATATGATTTTACACAAAACTTTACAATGTAAAAAAAAACAAAAAAAAATTTATTCAAATTAAAATACTCGAAAAAATAAAATAATAGAGGATATCTTGCTTCAAACTTTTAATTATGACTTTTGGTCTATAAAAATTACACTATAGAAGAGAGGAATGGCGAGTGGCTATATTGCGACATACAGAGAACTTTACTTATTGTCGAGATAGTTAATTGATAAAAACAAATGGTCTTAAATTTAAAATAAAAACTAATCAAATTCGAATTTGAATCTTACTTCAATTCAGCTTCAGCAATTTTGAAGTTTACATCGGCGATTTCGACTGGCCCAAATGTTTTTGTTTGTGTGAACGCAGTACATACATTATTTTTCGCGTACCAGCTTGGCAATGCTACTGTGATTGTCAGTTAAGTGTCAGTCAACTGTCAATTATCAATGTAGTTTCTTTGTCGATATATCGAGTTCTTCGTCGTGGAAAGTTGGGTTTGCAAAATTTTGTTTTAGTTTTGTGTTGTTGAGATGCTTGTAATTTCTGAAAATTACTATAAATTTATTCGACTGCAATTAATCGATTATTAAAAATTAGTTTCAAGTGGCTCTGTTGTTTTGATTCGTTTGACGAAAGAAGAACCACAAAGGTATTGTACATATTTATATATTATACATATATGTACATGTATATGGAGGATAATTTTCACAATAATTATTGTAAAATTCTATAATAAACATTAAAAATCCTAATCTGCTTAAAAATTGTTAAAATTTAATTAAAAATATAAATAAATTGTATTTTATAACAAAATTATTGACAATTACTGAGTTTACTTATTTTTGCATTTTCAAATTCTGGCTCAATTTATTTATTTTTTATTATTACCAAATCAAATGCAATTTTTCAAATCTAATTTTCAGATTTATTGTAATTTGTAAAAGTTTAATTTTTTTTTTAAATAAAATATATTACTTTAGTTTAATCAAATGTGGTACCTATCCATTTTTCTTATTCCTCCCTTAAAAATTATAAGTCCTGTCATAGTTTGAATCATGTGATGAGTGAAAAATTTATTTTTTTTCTTCTAATTTTGCCTTACTTAATTATTAATATTTTTGTTTTTTTTTATTATTATTATTACTAAATCAGATAGACGCCGTGTGGGGCTGGGCTTCTGCCCCGCTGCGTTTGGCGGCAAATAAAATGGGCGATGCTTTATTAGGCGACAGACCTCCATCACCAGCACGTCTATCTCATACATCAGAGAAACATCCAAAAGTAACATTAGCTGAATTGAATGTATTACGAAGGCATCGAGAATTATGTGATGTTGTATTAAATGTTGGCGGTAGAAAAATATTTGCACATCGTGTTATATTATCAGCATGTAGCCCGTATTTTCGTGCAATGTTTACGGGTGAACTTGAAGAATCACGACAAACAGAAGTTACTATCAGAGATATTGATGAAAATGCAATGGAATTATTGATTGATTTTTGTTATACATCTCATATTGTTGTTGAAGAATCGAATGTCCAAACACTACTGCCAGCAGCATGTTTGTTGCAACTTGTTGAAATTCAAGATATATGTTGCGAATTTTTAAAAAGACAATTAGATCCAAGCAATTGCTTAGGCATACGAGCGTTTGCTGATACTCATTCATGTCGAGAATTGTTAAGGATTGCAGATAAATTTACACAGCATAACTTCCAAGAAGTAAATATTCTATCACAAATACATTTGAAAAAATAATCCATTTTAATTATAATTTTATTTTATAGGTGATGGAAAGTGAGGAATTTTTGCTTTTACCTGTTGGACAGCTTGTTGATATTATTTGCAGTGACGAATTAAATGTACGTTCAGAAGAGCAAGTTTTTAATGCTGTAATGTCTTGGCTTAAATATAATGTAGCTGATAGAAGGCAACATTTAGCTCAGGTTAGAAAAATATTTTTATATTCAAATATTTTCTTTTTCAAATTAAATTAATTTTATTAATTATTATTTTTTAGGTTTTACAACATGTTCGTTTGCCTTTATTAAGCCCAAAATTTTTAGTTGGTACCGTTGGATCGGATTTATTAGTTCGTTCAGATGAAGCTTGTCGTGATTTAGTTGATGAAGCCAAAAATTATCTATTGCTTCCACAAGAACGTCCATTAATGCAAGGTCCAAGAACACGACCACGTAAACCAACTCGACGAGGCGAAGTTTTATTTGCAGTTGGTGGTTGGTGTTCTGGTGATGCAATTGCTTCAGTAGAACGATTTGATCCTCAAACGAATGATTGGAAAATGGTAGCACCAATGAGTAAACGTCGTTGTGGTGTTGGTGTTGCTGTATTAAATGAATTACTTTATGCTGTTGGTGGCCATGATGGACAAAGTTATTTGAACAGTATAGAACGTTATGATCCACAAACAAATCAATGGTCTTGTGATGTGGCACCTACAACTTCCTGTAGAACAAGTGTAGGAGTCGCTGTTCTTGACGGTTTCTTATATGCAGTGGGCGGTCAAGATGGTGTTCAATGTTTAAATCACGTTGAGAGATATGATCCAAAGGATAATAAATGGTCAAGGGTACATTTAAAAATTAAAAAAAAATAAAAAGCAACATTTATAAAAAATCTTCAATATTTAGGTTTCCCCAATGACAACACGCCGTCTTGGAGTGGCCGTTGCAGTGCTAGGAGGTTATTTATATGCAATTGGAGGATCTGATGGACAGTGTCCTTTAAATACAGTCGAACGTTATGATCCTAGGTAATTTATATTTTACAGTTTTAATTTTGAAGATTTTAATTTGTCATTACTATAGAAATAATAAGTGGTCTCCTATGAACCCTATGTCAACTAGAAGAAAACATTTAGGCTGTGCTGTATTTAATAATTATATTTATGCAGTTGGTGGCCGAGATGATTGCATGGAGCTATCATCAGCAGAACGTTATAATCCGCATACAGATACATGGAGTCCAATTGTAGCAATGACATCTAGACGAAGCGGAGTAAGTTAATTAATTTTTTTTTATGAATAATTCAATTTAATTATCTAAACTATTATTAAAATTGTATAGGTTGGTTTAGCAGTTGTTAATGGACAATTATATGCAGTTGGAGGCTTTGATGGTTCAGCATATTTAAAAACAATTGAAGTATATGATCCTGAAACAAATCAATGGCGTCTTTGTGGTTGCATGAATTACAGACGACTGGGAGGTGGTGTTGGTGTTATGAGAGCTCCACAGACTGAAAATTACATGTGGTAAGAATATCGAATGTTATATTTTAATGAATAAATTTAAGCTATTTTCTTGTTTATTTGTTTATTACAGGATTCGTAAAGATTCTGTAGTATAGAAAAATCACGATATATATACTTTAAAAAAAAAACAAATAATTGGAGGAAATAGTAGTAAAAATTGTCATTGTTTGTCATCATTGAGTCAACATTATCAACTATTAAAAAAATTAAATATAGTTAAGTTGTAATAACATTCTCGATGTTCTCTTTATTGACATTTAATGTGAAAAAATTGAATGCTTAACAGTTGTTCATGATTAATTATTAATTATTTTCAATATAATTATTTTCAGTTTACAATTTTTTTTTGAAGTGATTAATTTTTTAAAATTATTATTATTGGTCATGTGTAATCAAAATACTTACTAATGTTTTACAAAAATTCAAACATCTTTCATATTTTGTTTTAGTATTTGTGTATTTAAAAATTTTTATTATTATTATTATTATTATTTTTTTTTTTACTTTTATGGGAATATTTTTTTGTCAAAATGTTTATTTCTGAGTAAAATAAGTAAATCATAATAGTTTTATAATTGGTAAGTCAATTTTAAATTATGAAAATAATATATTTGATTCAAAATCCTGAATTTAAATTTTTCATAGTTTGAAAGAGTGATGTAATTATTGTTGGGTGGGTATATAAGAGGTATTTGTCAATAATGCAATTATAGATCTTAGATCTTTTTTTCTTATTCCTTATGTTTGCAAAATTTTGTCTAGGCACAGTTTAATTCTTTATTTTACAGATCTGTGAATAACATAAAAAGTTATACGTGCAGTAATTTTCTACTTTTTTCAATTGTCCACATAAGATACATGTATCTTTCTCTCAACATATGTGTATTAACATTCCTTAAAATTATAGCCTTCTACGTAATCATTGATGAAGAATACTCAAATCTCCTACATAGCACAGAGTAATAATGTTATTTCAATAGAAAGTGTGTATGCTAAAGCCATTGAGTTATTGAATCAATATTGTGGTCAAAATATCAACACAAAGTAATTGTTTTTGGATGCATTTCAATGAGCATGAACACATTTAGTTGTTGTTACAACGTCGCAAACCGGTTATAAAACCTGTTTTTACAACTGCTCAAGCCACATCTAAAGGTGGCACGACCAGTTGTAACGAGAGTATGTGTATTACAACCGTGAAGCTGAAATTATTTTGGATGATTTCTTACTATACCAAGTTGGAAAAAATTATACCATTATGTTACTCCCAGCGCAACAATAACCGGTTTAACCACCAAGTGTGCAAAGGGTGAATAATTATCATGTTGCAAAGCCTTACCAACAAGACCTTATTTGGATGTTTCAATAAAATCATCGAAATAAAATACATATAAACATAACCATGCAACAAGGTGGATTACTGGATTCACCATATACATAGTGTGGTGCTCAACAATTTTGAATTCTAAAAAACGCAGCCGCCCTTTCTAGTGGATGTGAATTTTTTTAAATCGGAGTGGTGGTTTTGTGAATTTACGTAAAAAAGTTACTCCAAAAAATCTAACACTTTTTGGGGAAATACGAAAATTCAAATAGGTAAGCACCATTTTGGTGCTGCTACCATATGGTATGGTAAGTAACCAAATCAACCATTGAAAAAATTTGATCACTATAGTGACATAACAATTACCGAAAAGGTAAATATTCGAATACTGGTTACTTTTGGTAACGTGAATTTTATCGAATATTGTAGATTAACTTTTTGTTATTATGGTAATTACAATGATCAATTTTCGAATTTCCCCTTTTATTCCCGTGAGGCTGGAAATGAATCACACTCTAATACGGATTTTTTTTTTCTAAAATTGAAGGAATTAGTGTATCTTTGAAAACATCAAATGATAATTAATTGATGAAATTCATTTTGAAACTTTGAATTGCTGGATTTCATCACTGACTCTATGAAAAATTGACATTTTGAGTCAAGATATCCTGTGTAAAAAATTAAAGTGAATAGAAAAAAAGGTAAGATTCATATTCTACTAATAAAAAGAAAACATTTTATATTTTTTAAGATATTTTTTTTTTTATTGTTTTGTTTTCCATTGATATTTCAATGTACAATTATTTTTTGTTTTTTTTTTTTTCATATATATATTTTTTTTTGTTTTCTTGTTTTACATAGTAATATAAAAATGCTTATAAACTAAAATCACTTACTGTCTACAATTTAAAAATCACATGGTGGGATAACTCGTATTGTGATCTGAGTCATTTTTTTTTTTTAATATATATATATATATAATATGTATTTATTTTTTTATTTTTTAAAAGCTATTAGTAATAAAAACTTTTTTTGTAATTATTTTTTTTTTTTTTTTTGTTTTATTTCATTTCATTTTGTAATACCTATATAATGTGTAAATTTAAAAAACAAAAAAAAAAGAAATGAAAATGAATTATAATTTTTATGTTTTATGAGTAATATTTATATAATGCACGTTTTTAGTCTAAATATCTATATTTGTTTTTTTTTTTTTTTTGTAATTATAACAAAATCAAAGTAATTAATAATGATTATTTTAAAATATCATCGATTGGAAAAAAAAAAGTGATAACTTGCAACTTTTGAACTTTTTTTTTTTTTTTTGACGGAAAAAAAAAATAAACACATCATTTTATAATTTCCGACAGAGAACAGTGATAATTGTTAAATTCCGAAAGAATTATTTTTGTGAATCATTTTATTTTTTTTTTTTTTTGTGGAAAGGGAATATTGATTAAAATATAAAATTTGATGAATTTCTATAGAACTGATTAATCGGTTTTTTTTGTTGTTGTTGTTATATTATAAAATTCATATTTTGCTAGTTATCACTTATTAATCGATAATGAACATGTGTATAGTTTAATATATAAATAATTTTTACGATATTTTTTCGTTCAAAACTTTACTTAAAAATCTAGAATATAATTTTTCAAAGAAATAACAAATATTTCTTCTTTTTTTTTTTTTTTAAATTATTTTAAGATAATAATACTTCCAATAATTTTTTTCAAATAACACATATGAACGAAAAAAAAAAAGAATTTTAAAATGAAAATTTTTTTTTTTTTTTCAAAAAAAAAATTTTAAAAACGAATGAAATGGAAGAAAAAAATTTCAGGAAGTTTAAAAAAAAAAAAGGAATACATATATATATATATATTTCGATATTTATTAATAAATACACTACAATCTACATCACATTTTATGACTGATTTTTAATTATTTTGTTTTCAGTTTTTTATGTTAATTTTTTTTTGTGTTTTTTTTTTTTGTAATTTTTCTTATGTAAAAAAAAGACTAAGCTTTTCATTTATAAAATTTCTAAGTATTTTCTTGATAATTAAAATTTTTTTTTTTTTTTAATTTTTCAAATATATAATTTTTTTGTTTGTTTTTTCTTTTAAATGCTCTAAATTATACGATTTATTGTTCATAAAAATTCTCTTACTTTAAATTGTAGCTCAAATTTAATTTGAAATTTTGATCAGCAAAAAAAAAAAAATCACTGTAGTCATTGACATGTAAAAGTGTGTATAGATGTGAATAAGAAAGTTTTAATACGAAATGAATTTTTTTTTTTTTTTTTTTATTAAATTTAAAAACACGCTTTTTTTTTTAGTATGAATCATTTTTTTTTCAATTTACACGTGATTTAGTTTTGGTTAAATTTTTTGTTTTAGCAATAAATGAATAAAAAATTAATGAAATACATATTAAAATTTTCATAGAATTTCAAATTTAGTGTTTTACACGTTTTTAATTGAAAAAAAAAAAATATATACATATGTATATCAACGATAATTTAAATTGCCAGAATTTAAAGTAGGTATAAATTTTTAGAAACAAAAAAATTTTTTTTTCAACGTTTTGAGAATTTGTTGTTGTAGGAACATTAAATATTTATTATTTTTCGATTCTAAGAAAATTTTGATTTTAGTTTTTTTTTTTTTTCGTTCACATACAAAATATGTAATTTTGCAATTCTAAATAATTTTGAATTTGTATTTATATATTTTTTTTTAAATTTAAACGCGATGATATGCGTAATTGTTTAATTATTATTATATATATATTTTTTTTAATGTAAGAAAATGCATTTTCTTGTCTTGCAAAATGTATTTTAAAAATTATCCTGTAAGTCTATAACTTTTCAAGGATAATTAAGGATGATTAAAGTACATTTAAACATAAAACTAACATACACATGTTATTTTTTTATTTTTTTTTTTTATAATAAAATTATCATACGATTATTAGTTTGCAAAATTATTTTCATTTTTATATGATAAAATTGTTTCAAATGTTTTGTTTTTCTTTTTAATATGATTTACTTTTACATATTCTTAATTTTAAAAAAAAATACGAAGAATAAATGAAAACCTATGTTGTGTAGAACAAATTACATTATTTTAACGGTCGATTAATCTAATGTTGTAACTTCTACTTTTTTTTTTTTTTTTAAATGTATGTACAAATGATTGAACAACATTTTATTACAGCACACATACTCGTAATAATTGAAAAAACAAAAAATAATAATAATAATTCTGTTGTATTGTGTTTTTAATAACAACAAAAATTTATTATATATTGATCAATCATTTGCCATCATGAAAGGCTTATTTTTACATAACAATTACAAAATTTCAGTATTATTATTATTTTTAGCAAATTAAAATTTAAAAAAATACAAATATATTTTTGTGTAAAAGAATATCATATGTGTTTTTAATATAAATTTGTTTTTTTTTTTTATAATTTTCTCTCAATTTATTATAATATTAAAAATAATAATTATTTAAAAAAAAAAAAAAAAAAAATGTTATTAATTAAAAGATATCTTATTTAAAAATATAACACAGATGAATTTTGTAAATTTCTTAACTCGTAAATTTATTATTTTCTTCTTTTTTTTTTTTTATTTTTATTTTATTTTTTAGCCCAATATTAATAATTAATATATAATCAAGTAGCACGTACAAATCACTCAAGAAAACAAAAATTATATTAATAATTTTTTATGATTTTGTTAAAAGAAAAAAAAAAGAAATTTAAGTTTTATTTTATTATTATTTTTTGTATTTTTTTGTATTTTTTGGTCTCTGATTATTATTATTATTATTTTTTTGTTTGTTTATTTTTCAGTGAAAGAAATTTGCATCATTCAAAAAAAACAATTTTTTTTATCATATTTTCAATGAAATTTCAAATTTTCTAAAATGTATTAGTTTTTTGCAAAAAAATTGAAAAGAAAAAGATACATATTTAAATTAAAATATTCTTTTTGTTTTACATATTGTGTGGTGGATATGACGCAAAATGAAGTTTTAAAAAAAAAAAATGAAATTCGGAATTGGAACTTTTTAAACGTTTCCTATAATAACTGTTATTCGTATTTTATATTCACAAAATATAAAATTTATTTTTTTTTTAAAAAATGTGATAATAATGAACAATAATGTGAGAATTTATTCAGTGAAAGTATGATATAATTTGTTTTTTGTTAAAGTGAATTCATGATCGATCATAATTGTACTGCTTCTAGCCAAATTTCTGTAAAAAAAAAAAAAAAATTTTTTTTATTAGTAAAAAATCATTTAAAAATTTTATGTTATTCACAAATTAACAAAAATCTGATGCAATAAAACCACCAAATTAAAATTTAGAAAAAAATTTTATACTCACTTTAAAAATTGTGGCAAAATAGATGTCCATCCACTTCTATCATGTTTTAATGTTAAATATAATTCAAATGTTGAAATTGTATTAGGATCTATTTTTAATGATGCAATTGTTCTGTAAAAAAAAAAAACATTATCATAAAAATAAAATTAAATAAATTGGTTACACGAAAACAATCTTATTTTCAATAACAAAAACAAAAACAAAAAAACAAAAAAATTGTATCTTATAAGCACAGTATGAAATTTTAATATAATGATAATAAATTCATAATTTATATTTACCTTGTATTACAAGATTCATCTTCAAATTCAATAAAGATACTGCAACCTCTAATACCACAAGGTTCTTTTTCAGAAACTTTAATTATTTCTGCGGCTACTCTATGCAATAAATTAGCTGGTAATAATACTTCAGTACATGCTAAATGACGACTTTTAGCTGCACGTAATTCATTTTGTAAACGATCTGATAGAGCACTAACAGTTTCATCGTCTGTTTGTAATGTGAATGATGATAAACTTATATCTGAATTTATTACATCATTAGAATGAGATGATGATGATGATGATGGTGGTGGTGTTAATGGGCTTGTCCAGTCTAAAAAAAAAATTATAAAAATTTTTTTTAAATTAAATTATTGCTTTTTATTGTAAACAATTTAAATACTCTTATGTATTATTTTGTTATAGATAATTGAAATTATTGTAAACAATACCGAAAATTAATATTTCTATATTTCAAAAGATCATTTTCACAAGATACAGGGCCTTTATTTTTCGAAAAAGTATCTTGAGTTGAAAAAAAAATTTAGATCTCAGAAGGTGGTAGCTCGGACTTGTTTTCAAGTTTTTTTTTTTTTTTTTTTTTTTTTTTTTTTTTATTTGTTTGTTTGTTGTTTATTTTGAGGTCGTGATTTGGATAGGGTAGATACATTAGTGTTCGACCATTTGATATATTTATAAATATAACTGTTTGACTGTATTTATGTTTTGAGTAAATATACAAATAAACTTTTGTAGTTTTTTTTGTTTGTTTGTTAAGAAGTATATCTTTTTGTTGATGTGAATTCTGGTTTACTAATATATACATACATATATTACGCTTAATATGAAATCTGATTTCTTTTTTTTATAATTCAAATAAGCAAAGTAGAAAATAAATGGATACCCAAGTACCTACCTACCTTCTGTAGTTTTAAAAACGTATTTGAATAAAAGTAGGTACTTTTACTAGAGTGGAAAGAGTATTTGGCTGTGAACTTAAGTAGTAGTGAAAATTATATAGGTGCTCCTACAAACAGTAGATAGAACTACTTATACAGATAGGATATACATAACTACATATGTACATACAATAGAAGAAAATTTACATAAAATTTGGCTTTGTAATTCAAAATTAATTAAATTTAGGGAAAAAAATTAAAGCATATCTGAATGTATGTATGTATGTACACTGCATTGCAATCTATACAACTTCTAATTAATTATTACTTTGGAATAGTAAGGGAGCATAGTACCTATACACAAAGTGAATCATTGAATTCAACAAAAAAAAATTAACAAGGGTAACCTATTGTATGTATGTACGTATGTATGTAGTAGGTGATATCGGAAGATAATTTGTTAGCTCTTTGTTTTCTTTTTCTTTTTTATTGGAAAGAAGCCTATTTACGTATGTATATGTAGGTACTAGGTACCTATATATACATACATATGTATGTCGAGGTGATACTTAAAAATCAGAAAATTAATAAAACCAATAAGCCTCCATTTTGATTTCACTGGAAAAATAATGAAAAAAGAGATGAAAGCCAAAAAAAAAACAGTATGGAGGTAACTTAATCAAATATTAAGACGACATTTCTAGAAGAATTTTCCACTTAGCAACAATGTAAAAAGTAAGGGATCATATGAACCAGTTGAGCTAATAACCAGGGACAGGAAGTTGTACATACTGAAAATATCATATGTATTACACACACAATTACAAAAGACTGTATACGTATATATGATTACTCATACCTTACGGTTTTTAAAACGCATACTATAACAGAATTTTCACCAACACAATATTTATAATTTCATTTTTTTTTTAACTTTCCTTTTATTGTTGCAATACATATGCAATGAAAACATTTATTTATGGGTGTGTTAGAAAGCAGATGTTAAAATGGATATATATCTTTTCTTTTTCAATCTTATATGAATATGCTGAGATAAAATATAATTCAAATAAAAAAGATATAAAAAGTTTAGAACGCATTATATGTTTTTTATATAAAAAACTAAGGGAAATAAAAATAATCAGCCAAGCAGGGGGCATTTTATATATAAATCTATAGAAATTATATATAATAGTTTTATATATAGCATTAATGAAAATGTTTATATTATGTATACATATATATATACACCACTACTTGAAATTTTTTGAATGTAGTTAAAAAACAGTAAAAGAAAATCAGCTGCTGATTAATTTTTCAGCTGAGCTACACTGCTGATTTTATAACAAAGGATTTTTTTTTTTCTGTATTACAAAAACAATTCTTTGTGTTTTATTTTTATTTTAGTGTTGTTTCAATGACGTAATTTGTATAATTTTTGTTCTAAAGTATTCTATCTATAAAACAAAATTTAGTAATTTTGAGCTATGATATATTTTCATTTTCATTTTTTTTTTTTTTTAAATTATAGCTTACCTTTTGTTTTTGAAGAACCTAATACACCGAATTGCCCTTGGAATTGATTCCTTACTGATAATACCTCCATTTCCATGCGAATATCTTCAAGTAATTTTTCAATTTTAAAAGTATTGATTTTTTTCCTTATTTCGAAAAAAAAAATCCTTTATTTATTCTACTTTCACTTAATTTATGAGTTTTCTCTTGTTTCTTTTGATGCGAAAACTTTTTTCTTATTAATTTTTTAATTAACAAAAAACAGAGTATCTAAAACTGATTTATTCTTTCTTCAAATAAAATTTTACTTATGCAAAATAATTGCAAATTTGTTATAAATTTTTTCTTTTCATTTGTTTTATGTGGCCTTCTTTTTTCACAGCACTCTTTTCTTTTTTTTTTAAGTAGATTTATCACTTCAAAAAATTTTTCTCTTGTCTTCTTCTAGAAAAGTATATTAATTTTTTTTTCTTTCAACTTTTCAAATTTTTAAAACAAATTTTGTCACTTTGAAGAAAAAAAAAATATAAAAATTTAACTGTAATTAGGAAAAAAAAAAATTGACGTCATTAGAAAATTGTATGATAAATGGCTTAAATTTGTGTTTCAAAAAAATTTTTTTTAAATTTTTCAAATTTATTAAACTAGAATGTTTTTA
Organism: Bombylius discolor; assembly: GCA_939192795.1. NCBI lineage: Eukaryota > Metazoa > Arthropoda > Insecta > Diptera > Bombyliidae > Bombylius > Bombylius discolor. The sequence goes on along the minus strand of OW584241.1, from coordinate 9,292,528 downwards.
AGAAATATTTTTTATATAAAATTAATTAGCAATTTTAAAAATTGTTTATTAAACTACACATTAAAAATTTATAAAACATTTACCACTTACTTTTAAATTATAAAAAAAAAAAATAAAGAAAATCTATTACAAAATATCAAAAACACGCTATATTTTAAACGACACGAATATCAGCAGTTTTAGAGAGTTACTGTTCCGGCCGGTTATAAGAGTCTCTATTTATAGAATTTTGGGTTGATGGATTTTGAAAATGGTTGAGGGAAAAAGAAAACTTTGTTTCGAATGTATTTGTGATAAAGTATATAATATACATTTTCAAATTTATAGTATACATAAGTGGTATATATGGAAAACAATATTTTCTTTTGTTTTTTTTTTTTTTTGTACAACACTTTTTTTATTCACAATACAATGAAGTGTATGTACTTATAAAATATAAATACACCTATATGTAAGTGGTTTTATAAAAAGGGGCCTTATGGGTCAAAAAATAGTGGAAATTTGATTTTTGTATTATGTATATATATATTTTTGTTTTCCAAATAAATCACTGAATAATATCTTATAATTTTTTTGTTTGTTCATGTTCCTAATGTATCTGAACACGATGGAAAAATTAAAATTTTAAAGAACATCTTTTTGTTTTAAACCTACCAATGTTTTTTATTTTTCTAATAGAACAATTTTGTAAAGTTAGTCACATATGTAGCTACGTGTATAAAATATCGTATGTTGTCAAATTTGTGATGATAATTTTACTTAGGGCAAAAGTAATTTTATATGCATAAAGTACATATACATACGATATATACAAGTGTATAAAAACATACAAATAGTACATATATCTATGAAAAGTTAAAAAAAAAAAAAGAAAGATATCTATTTATTTTATTTTTTATTCCAAAATAAAATTTCAAGAATATCAAGCATAAATAAAACCTATATATTCCCTATGTGTACCTATATATAGCACATAATGTATGTATCTTGTATCTAATAAAATAAAAACATCGATATCGAGAAATAATATAAAAAAAATAAAGATATATAGATATATATATTTATTAAAACATCTGATGATGAACAACTACATAAAAACTTAAAAACCTGTTTAAAATTGTGTAGGAGATGGAGAAGTGTAATGGACTACGTGACTCAATATGTGTACTGAATATATAAAAAAAAAAAACTAAACTAAGAATAGTATACCTACCTATAATAATGATGTGAATGTTTTTTAATATTATTTTTAATTATTATAAAATGAAAAAAAAAAATTATTTTTAAATTTAAGTACCTATTTGTATTTATTCATTTCATTATCTGAACTTTCTTAGTTCTAAATAAAGTTCTTAGCAATGAATATGGAAAAAACTAAGGTACCCATATAGCTACTTGTTTTTTTTCCACATATGTTCCTACATATGTTTTGTATTTATAATTTTTTTTTCCTTTTATTTTTCAAATTATGCCTCATACACTTATATCTTAATACTTTTTTTTTTTTTGTTTCTTTTATATACTATATAATATTAAAAATAATTATTTCCCTTTTAACTAGTTTTCATTTTTATTAAAACTTTTATTTCAGACCTGTTTTATGAAAATATACATACAAATAGGTATATTTTTTATGTGATGCAATACAACAAAGATTGTATATTGGACATGTGCTGTAAAAAAAAAATACATTAATTTTATAAATACAGTTGAAGCAAAAATTAGTGATATATGTATATCTTTTTATCTAAATTTTTTTTTTTTGTTTTTTGCACGGTTTGGGAACATGGTCTCAACAAAGTGGAAGTTCAGGACAATCACGAACCACGACCACGTCATATCCGCAAAAATACTGGCTCAATTGATTTAGTAACCAAGCCATATGAAAAAGAACTAATCAAGTATAACTGATTGAGGAAATAAGAAGTTGCTGGACGATGGAAACTCATCAATTTCAATAAACAGAACAACCTTGGAGAATTTCCAGGAAAAAAGACCTTAATACCTGCCTATACGAAGAATAATTGCAGAAGTAGGAGCAACTGACAAAACAAAGTAAAGTGGAAGTTGGTGTGTTCCCCAGAGTAAAAAGGGTATTGATAAAAAAAAAATTAATAAACATCTAAAAGTTTAAGCTTAAGCTTCCATTTAAAAGCTGGTATAGTCTAAAAAAACACATTTACATTAAGCCATTTTACCTTTCGACTGTGACAATTTTTTTTATCTTACATAATTAAAATCGAAAATTTTATAAACATTTTTTTCTTATTTCTCAAAAATTGTTGAAAATCGAGTTGACTCCTTCTTAAAACAAGGACTTCAATTCGGTCTAAGTCTCCTTCCTATTAGCCACTTTATAAAGCTCGATATCGAAATCTGGAACTAAAAAATGAGGAATAATTTTAGAGAATAAATTTAACAAATTTTACTTGTAATTTTTATAAATCAACGATAATTCAAAATAATTCACACTTTTTTTTATCTTTCCAGGCATATTTTCTGGAATAAACTGTAAATCGGAATACGTTTTCTGTCGAACGTATACCTACATTTTTCTTTTATGAAAATGTAGGTATATTTTCTTTGTAAATATATATTTTCCTATGTATGGTGTATATTATATACATTGTCGAATATAATCATCACTGTATGTATATTTTGATTTAAATGTTTAGTATACAATTGTTATTTATGTTTACTTCTTTTTCTTTGTCTTTTTTTATTTTATTTTTTTTTTCATTTTTTTTTTATATTCTTTTTTCTCTTTTCAAAGTTGTTTTCTTTTTTCTCAGTTGAAAATTTCTTTGTTTTTAATGATACATACATATATGTATGTATGTATCTATGGATTAATGTATATATTTGTATATTTTTTTATATAAAATGTATATATAACATACATGCGTGTATAATCTAAAAAAAAAAAAAAAAAAACAAAGTAAAAAAAAAAACTACAAAAATAAAAAAAAGATATAAAAAACGAATACAATAATAATTAATTATAAATTTTATTTAGATAACTTGGCAAAAATATTGAAATTTCTAATCTAGAAAAATAAAGACATGTGTGATCACACAAAATGACAAATTTATGGGGAACTATTGCATCAGAACAATTTGACATCTTAATCACAATATAAATTCAATTATATATGTAGGTATATCTATAAGTACCTACTAAAATCTAGATATTTTTCTATATAAAAATTTTTCTATATTTAATTGTTTTACTACGGTCATTTTAAAAATTATCTAAAATAATGTATGATGGTACAAAACAGGTAATTAAAAATTCATTAATATACTGAGGATTCAGGTAGGTTTATACATACCCATATACCTATACCTATAGAAAGTTTTGGATGCTTATGAATGAAGGATAAAATTTCTATTATTGAAATTTTCATTTTTTAAAAAACCTTTTTGTTATTCCTTTTTTTTTTTTTTGACATATGAAAGATTTTTCGAGAAAAATTGCAGCGTAATGCAATTTTCTAATTTTGTTACAGGTAAAATTATACTATAATTGAAACCCAGTAGATCTATTTCATTTTTTATTCAGGAAAGTCTTATTATCATAAAGTATTAATTTTAAATTTCATTTCTGCATTACAAAAAATTCCAGAATATGTAATCTCGTGTATAAAATGTAAATCTTAGGGATTACCCTAATAACTCAAAATTAATTTGCCTATTGAAAAATGTTTCATCATCTTTCAAATTTTTCATTAATTTGAATAAACATTTTTTTAACTTTGAAATTTTCATCAAAATTTCATAAATTCTCTTTGTGTTTTTGCCACAAGCTTCTAAATGTTTTGTTTATTTATTTATTCTGATGACTATTTTTTTTTGGCTTTTGAATTTTAAATTCTGTTTTATTAGAGACTTTTAAATTTTATTATTCAAAGAAAAAAGAAAAAAAAATTTTAAAAAAAAAATATATATATATATAAAAAACCTTTGGACAAAAAAGTTATAAATTAAAACATTGAGTACAACTCAGTTGATAAAATTATTTCCTGATACAAAACCTTTCGAGTAATTTCTAAAAATTGAATCAAATTAAAAGAAAAAAAAAAAACAAAAAAACAAAAAAAAAAAAAAACAGCTGAATGTATCTATAGGAATTAAATATTGAACATATGATTCATATGTTAAATTCACGAAATTCAAGTGAGAATAAATTTTATTTTAAAATATCTATGTACTGTCTGAATTTATATTCGGATTTCGTTACTATGCGCGTGATTAATAATATTGTTTAGGTAATAGCAAATAACACAATGAATTGGAAAAAAATTCACGTTTAATATTAAGTGTGTGAAATTAGAACGAATATATTTAGGGCCTGAGGCCTAATCTTGAATAATTACCATTTTTTTTTTTTTTTTGGTAACAAGCGATCAGAAGATTTTATTAATTACATACATACTATATATTGTTTTAATTTGACTATGTTATTGAATGTATCTTTTTTCTTAAATGAAAAAAAAAAAATTCGAACTAATAAAGTATTCTTAATTAATCACTTAATTAAGATTTTGATATCAATTTGTTTTTAACATTTGTAAATCCATTATAGATACACATATCTGTAGTGTAAGAGTAAATTCGCAGAATAAATAAAATGATTTTGTGGTACTATATGTATTCATATGTTCATTCCATTTAAACTATATAGATGCATGAGTTGTAAGTTGTAATGGCCAAATTAACTTTAAAATTTAAAATAGAGAAATTCGAATGCATCGATCATAGTGTCTTTATCAAAATCTTATTCAAACTTCAATACCATGTTACTTAAAAAAACAAATAATAAACCAAATGAAGATTCAGATTTAGTGGTTCAAAATTAAAGCATTAATTTAAAAAAAAAAAAGTAATAAAAGAGTAGGTGAAAACATGATAAGAAGTCGAAAAAAAAAATTAAAACAAGTTCTTGAATCGCTAAAAAACAAAACAAGTATCTACCTATATGTTATTCGAATCTTATTTTATTCTATATCAACACGTTATCATACACTTTTCCCCTCTAACAAACTTGAAACTCTTCATCGTATAGAATTAATAATTTAAGATTCAATAAAAAAATAAATAAATAAAAGAAAACAATAATTTCTTATAAATCTTCAAGAAAAATAAATTATATGTATGAACGTATGTAACTCGTTTAAAAAAAACAATTTAATCTTATCATTTCTTTTTTTTTTTTTTCAGTATTTTTTTAAAGAAAGTAGTTATATAGCTTCAAGATATCGCCTCATAAACAGTTTTGATAAGATTATAAATTTATGGAGATTGTTCCATTTTATTCTATGATTTATTTATTTGTGAATAATATCGCACATTTAGTATAAAAACATTACATCTTGAAATTTAAAATATGAAACATTGAATACATTAAGACTACATTTCTAATTCAAAAAACAGTTCGTTAAAAAACATCGAATATTTTAAAAATATTGTAAATTTCGAATTTTCGAAAATCTATTTTTTTTTGTTTTTTTGCATTCATCCAATTTGCAAAAATTTAATGATTTCAACATGAGTAAAACAGTCGTGGCCACATGAGAATAATTTGGATATGAATACATCTGTTTTTAATTTAAATTCTCAAATTTAAAGAAAATAAAAATATAAAAAACACACATGAACAAAATAATAAATTGATTACAATTTTTATTTTATCACTAGAATAAATGTCTTGTTTATTAGATTTTATATTATAAATAGGTAGTTAATATTGTTGAATTCAATTCAACAAGGTCTAGAGCTGCTAAGTCATTTTCAGTTTCGTTATAAAGCTTCCTCGTTATCAATTTTTTATTTTTTTTTAAATGCTTTTATTTTTTTTATTATAATAGCCAACTCAGAGACAACAAGTAGACTAGTTTGAGAAGTTGAATTGTGGAAACTTTAAAATCGGCTTTTAATAAAAGCAGACTTTAGTTGAATTCAGTTGCTCATAATTATAGCTAGTTATTTATTTTAAACGTTTTTTTTTCTTTTTTTTTTAAATTTTAGTTTTCAATTTTAATTTTTATTTGATAATAAATAAAACATAAAATTTGTAATTTAATTTGCAAAATTTAATATACAAAATGAATCATTTAAAAAGACTTCCATTACGAACAGTTAGTTCATTTTTAATTTAAATTTAAATAAATTCTTTCAATTGTTGTTTAATTTACGAATTAATTATTTTATTATTTTTTTTTCACAGATTTTTACAAATTTTTGCAAAAGAAATCAACATCAATTAGCAAATACATTAGAAGAAGGACAAGTTTCGAAAATTTTACCACTTACATTTTTAACTGAAGATGAAAAAATGATGAAAGAAACAGGTAAGTTTTTTTTTTGTTTTTTTTTTTGTTGTTTTTTTAGAATAAAATGTAAATTTTTAAGTATTTAAGTATGTGCTAGAAAAAAATATGAAAAAAGAAATTTAGAAAAAAATAATGTTAGGCATATTATACAGAAAAGTAATGCTAAATTACCAGATGAATAAATAAATTGTAATTAAAAATGATAAACATGCTACCTATTTGAAAAATGAGAATTTATGCAAGTTTTTAAAACTTGATTTGAATAATAATTATCAAGTTTATGTAAAAAAAACACACATAAAATGTATGTGTAGGTATATAGGAAAAAAAAGTATATACATACATATGTACTTTTTATATAATAATTTTTCAATATCAATATCGCGTGTAATTTTTATTTATTTATTTTTTTTTTTTTAAATTGAGAATTTATTTAATTTAAATAAAAATAAATTGATTGATTGGCATAATATTTCATTATCTTATCGTATATGACGTAGCATTGATTTTAATTTGATGTATTGCATTGAATTATCTTTAATAGAATATTAATATAAAAACAATTTTATTTTTCATTTGATGTTGACAAGCGAGATGTTCTGAATATTTTTAATCAATTTTATAAATATCAACAACATATGTTTGTATGTAGGTACATACTTTTTTTTTTTTTTTCGAAATTGCACAAAAAAATATCTTTAATTAATTTAAATTTAATTTTAATTTATCGAAAATTTTTGAATTTATGAATCTTAAAAATTTTAAATTTTTCGAATTCGAAAATATCGATGAAAAACAATACATACATACATAATTCATATTTTTCATAGACAGCAAATGCTTTTAATGAATATTAAAATTTTTAGCTACACATTAGCTTGATTATTTTATTTATTTATAAAAAATTTTAAATTGTTATTTAATTGGTTTTTTATATAAAGAAAACTATTTACCATACAATATTGCACGATAAACATTTTAATGGACCATAAAATTTTAATACAATAACAAAAAAAAAAAAAAGATTTATACAGCTACGGTCAATTAAATAGAATCACCCTGGTAACTAGAACTCTAGAGTATTCCGATATTCTTGAAATTTGTATGAAAAATTATTGTATTGTTCGTGAAATTGGTAAGAATTCACGATTAAATGAATCCAGTTCCTGAAGACATATGTACCATAAATATCTTCAGAAAATCCAAAAAGTACGGAAAAAGACGAGTTTAAAAAAGAATAAATCATCTGGAACCTTGATAATAAAAAAATGAGAACTAGATACAAGAGAAGGTCCTATAATTTTTACAGAAAGCCTTTTTCTAAAGTGAATTTAGTTTAGATACGTTCTACAAAAAAATTGTCAGTAAATGCCAGATAATAGAGAAAAAAAACTCTGTAAAAAAGGGATCTTAAAATATAATATGTGTGTTCAGGCAAACTAATAACAGAAAAATAAAATTTGTAAGTCTGTTTTTGAAAACGTAACTTAAATACTTGGAGTCTCATATTTTTTTTAAAAACTAAAATAAACTAGTATCTTATCTGGTCCTTTAAAATTTATGTATAATTTTAGTATACGCCATGACCTATGGGTATTTTCATAAACTGCACTATTACTTTTTTTTTATCGGCCGATTCTAAAAAAATTTCCATGAAACCTCATTGTTTTTGTTTAGGCTAAAAAAAACCAAGATATCTACAAGGGTGTTTTTATTTAGTTGGCCTAGCCGTTGCTGAACTATATACATATGTACATATATACATTTTGTTAATAATATGAATATTACAATATGTGTAACATATAAATGACATAATATTTAAATTGCAATAAAACTTGTTGTTGATATCATGTGTTGTTTTATTAATATCAGTAATGAGGAAAATAAAAAAATAAAAAATATTCAATGTAATAAATATACTTAATTTTCAACCTAGGTTTCTAGTACTTAAAAAAAAAAAAAAACCTGTAATATCTGGTATTGCATTCTGAAGTATATAAAGATAACAATTTTATAATACGAGCCACGGATATAACTATTTTATAATGCATTGATAAAACTGATTTCAAAGACATCTAAAAATATATGTATTTCAATTCTTACAAAAACAATATAACGTACAAACAAATTAATTTAAAAGAAAAAAATTAATCTTGTTTTTAAAAATGATAAAATTAATAATAACTTTGTTTGCTTTCGTAAATAATAATACAATTTTTATTTTTTCATGGAGACATATATGTACTGTACACATATGTATATGTATGTGTATTCACCGTGTAGGGGTCATGCAAAAATAGAAAGTAAATAAAAAACATTAACAAAATGTAGAGCAATACTTTTGAAAAGATTTTTTCAAAAATTATACTTTTCATTGTGAACAACAATAGAACAATTTTTTTTTTTTTTTTTTTTCTCTTTAAATAAATTGTGCACATCAAATGTAAACGAACATACATTAAACTAATTGATATCTTTGAAATTGTTTTTTTTTTCTCCAACAATTTTATTTCAATTTAATAGAATTAATTCTGAAGTTAAAATATGTATATTTTATTCTCGAATGAAAAATATATATAGATATATTTACACAGACAAATTTGTAAATTGTTTTTGCATAAAATATGTAAATAACGTCTGAATGTTGATTTTATTTTGAATTTAATTTTATATTTAAAATAAATGTGAATGTCCATTTTGTTTTTGAGGTCAAAGAAATCTATAAGATAATCTGTAAGATTGAATTTGTTTTTTTTTCTTCTCAATTTTGTTGACACATTTTTAATACATATATATGTAATCGATATATAGAAAAATTAAAATATTAAATTTTATCAAGTAGATATTAGCATGGTGTATTTTTTTTTTTTTAAATTTTAAGATCACTTTAGCAAAAGAACAATTTAAACGAAAGATTCTTTTAAAAAAAAAAAAATTATAATTTTACTTAAAAGTAATATTTTTATAATTTTAGTTGCAAAATTTGCACAAGAACAAATATCACCACTTGTTCAAAAAATGGATGAAGAAAATAATTTCGATCAAGGAGTATTAGATTCATTATTTCAAAATGGTCTTATGGGTATTGAAATACCAACAGATTTAGGAGGAAGTGGTTGTAATTTTATGACAACTATGTTAGTTGTTGAAGAATTATCTAAAATTGATGCAGCTGTTGGTGCATATGTTGATATTCATAATACTTTAGTAAATTCATTATTGATGAAAGTAGGAAATAAAGAACAAAAAGAAAAATATTTACCAAAATTAGCACAAGAATATGTAAGTAAACTATTGAAAAGATATGCAAGTAAGGATTTTAATTATTAAGTATTTTTTAATTTAAGGCTGGAAGTTTTGCTTTGACGGAACCAACATCTGGTTCTGATGCATTTTCATTAAAAACAACAGCTAAAAAAGATGGAAATCATTATATACTTAATGGAACAAAAATGTGGATTTCAAATTCTGATGTAGCTGGATTGTTTCTAGTAATGGCTAATGCTAAACCTGAAGCTGTAATTTAACCATCATGATATTTATTTTAGGCCTTTTTTTAACTAGATAATTTTTTACAGGGATATAAGGGAATTACAACATTTATTGTTGAAAGAGATACACCTGGTTTAAGTGTTGCTAAAAAAGAAAATAAACTTGGAATTCGGGCATCTGGTACATGTATGGTTCATTTTGAAAATGTTCGCATACCAGAGGAAAATCTTTTAGGTAAGACCATTTAAAATTAAATTAAAAACTGATTTTTCATAATTTTTTAATATTTTTACATTATTAGGTGAATTTGGAAAAGGTTATCAATATGCTGCTGGATTTTTAAATGAAGGACGTATAGGTATTGGTGCACAAATGATTGGCCTTGCTCAAGGATGTTTTGATGCAACAATACCATATTTACTTGAACGTAAACAATTTGGCCAAGATATTTTTTCATTTCAATCAATGCAACATCAAATTGCAGCAATTGCAACACAAATTGAATGTGCACGTTTATTAACATATAATGCTGCACGTTTACAAGAAAATGGTGTACCATTTGCAAAACAAGCAGCAATGGCAAAATATTATGCATCAGAAGTTGCACAACAAACTACTATTAAATGTATTGATTGGATGGGTGGTGTTGGATTTACAAAAGATTTTCCACAAGAAAAATATTATCGTGATTGTAAGATAGGTGCAATTTATGAAGGTACAACGAACATGCAATTAAGTACAATTGCAAAAAATATCAAAAAAGAATATACTTCTTAAAAGTGATATTATAACATTTTAAAATTTTTTACATCAGCTTTTTTTTTTTATGGTACTGATAACAAAATCAGATAGATCATGATGTGATTGAATTTGTATTTCTTAGTAATTCTTTTTAAAAATTTTTTACCAATAATGCATTTATTAAATTTTAAGTCAGTTTTTTGCAATTCTGGAGTAAAAAAAAAAAATATTTACAGATTGCAAAACTTTTTCAAAATTACGATGTTTATTTTCAGAATTTTTATGAAAAGATTTATGACAAAATTATATCTTTTTTTTTTTTTTTTTTTTTTGTAATTAAATACTTTGTTAATATTTTCACAGAATTTATGTTAAAGAACACATTTTATTCAATCGAATTTTTTTTTTTTTAAATTAATCTCTTTTAAGTATTTTTATAAATAATATAAGAAAAACTTACATATTTTGTATACTGCACACATTGTATTTTATACTTTTGAGAAAAAAATAATAATAATTAGCTATACATTTTTAGGACTATTAGTCTTTTTTTAAAAATAAATTTATAGTACACTTTTATTAGATTTTTGTTTTGTTTTTTTTCTGTCCGAATTCTATTTTTAATTCGTTAAGTTCAAAAATTAGTCGTTTTTCTTTAACTAAAGGCGGTATTAACCAAAGTGATTTATTTTAAACTTGTCGTAATTTTATTTATCAACAAAGTTTAGCTTCGATTTTTAAATCAAGTTTTAAGTTACTACAAGTTAACAGATGTTTTAAGTTGAATCGACTTTTTCAGTTTTAGCCGTTTACAACGTGACACATGTTAATTAAACGTCAAAATTAAATTTAAAAAAAAAAATATTATCACTGTCAATCGCAGTTTAAACCATGATGGTGAATACGATCCTAAAAGCTTCAAGTACAAAATATTGAAAAACTATTTTTTCTTAAAAAAATTCTATGTCGAAAGAAAATTTACTATTTATTAATCCAATTCGTTCTGTTTACGTATTTCTAAGTAACGGAAAAACCAAGGTACATATTATAGACAAAGACAAAAATTTTAAATTAAATTTATTACGAAGCAACGTTATCTACTTAAAACCACAGAACTTGATAAAAACGGTTATTATTTAAAACGTGCTGAAATAAGAGGCCTTTATAATGAAATACTTTCAGTAATAATTTAGAACTCTTATAGGAACCAGAAGTAATTAAAAACATTTAAATTTAATTATAAATTTCAAATATGGAAGAACCAGAAGAAAATTCAATTGAATCGATCTCAAATTTAAAAAATATTACAAATGACGAAGATACAGTAGATTATCCTGGAATTCAAGATACTGATTCATTATCTGAAAAGGATGTAAGAATTGATATAAGACAAGATTTGGAAATTGATGAATCAAATTATAAACAAAGTTATGCTGTAAGGAAAAACGTAGCAGAAGGTAAACTACATTTAGAATTTAATTAAAGATAATCTTTACATTGATGTTGTTTTTTTAATTGTTGCATAGGAATGATGGATATTGCACTTCTTACAGCAAATGCTAATCAATTACGATTTTTGATAACGTATAATTCAGATTCAAATACGTATTATATTAGCTTGGTTCTCATAATAATATCGTTGATATTACAAATAACTGTGGGAATTGGATTGATATTTCGGGTAATGATAACAAGATACAAAATAGTTTTTGTGATTTTTGTTAATGTGTCTAAATAATTTTTTTCTTAATTTATTTTAATTAACTTTGTTTTTGTAGAGAAAAATGAAAAATCATGGAAAGAATAGAATAAATCGAACAAATGATCTTTTGGTTGGTGGAATTTTCATGATAACTGTGGTTAATGTTTTCATTGCTTCATTTACAACAACAAATACTTGATTATAAAAGAACAAAAAAAAAAAAAAAAACTCATATAAAAATAAATTTAAAAATTTTTAATTAATATTTAAAATTGAAAGCTTTTAATTGTTATAAAGTGACACAATAAAAAGCGCGAAGTTAAAAATCAATAATGAATGTGTATATTATACAGTTAAAATATTATTAGTGCGCATGAATTGTCATTCCTTCCAAAACAAAATTTTCAATTGATCCACGTACATGCAGAAATCCCTCTTGATTATGGAAATAATTTTTTGAACTGGAATATCAAACCTATATAATACCAATTACTTAGATTTTGTATTTCTTTCCGATTTTCAATTGATTTCACAAATTTTACAATTCTTGAACTCTTTTAATATATATTTTTTTTAGCTGGAATTTCCTTTTTTCTCTAAGAATTTCTGTGAATTTATTTTTTTCTCAGATGTTGTTTATGTTGTCACCGGTTTCCATTTTTTAGTTCTCATATGAAAATCATATATTATTCCAGGAACATTTTCCATTGGAATATATACTATACTTTACTTTTACACACTATACCTGCACGTGAATTAAAATAAAATAATCTTCAGATTGCGAGAGTGAATAGAAAAACATACATTTGGATGTTTCATATTGAAACAGAGTAAATATTTTTGTTAAGAAGAAAAAATAAAAATAAAAAGGGCTTATTGTGTGCTATAAATTTATTTATATTGTTTGCTTTTTGTCACTTTTACTTTTTATTTCTTTTTAAAAATAAAAAGGAATTTAAAGAAATTAAAATTTTAAAATTAATATTTTTTTTCTTTTGTGTGAAAAAAAAGAAGTGAATATTATGGATAATTTTCATAAAAATTTTTAAAAAAATGAAAAAATTTTACAAATAAAAACGAAAATATTCCTGTGGAAAATTCTTTAATTCAAAATGAATTAAATTAGATAAATATTTAATTTTGTTTGTGTTTCAAATAATTAAAGTACAAATTGATAAAGAGAAAGTAAATTTTATATTTTTTTTTTTTTTGAAAATAATAATATTTTTTAAAATAATTAATTTTCATGTAAAAAAAAAAAGAATCACTTTAAAAAAACTAATTTTTACATGTTCCAATTATTTTTCCCTTAAACAAGACACATTGGCGTGTACCTTTATTTATTAATACTGCTTTGCAGATAAAGAAAATCGATTTTTGGAAAGCAGAATTATACATGTAGACAGTATGTACATATGTATGTCTATAATAACAACATAGAATTCTTTTAAGTTTGTGATGTATTGCAAGAAAATGCATTTAAATTATAACTTAAAATTAAAAGTCACTTTGTTTTGTTCATTAAGAATTTTCATTATTTTGGATTTTTATGAATTTCAAGGATATCTGATTCATTTTTGAATCTTTAACACGTTGGCGTTCACTTTTTAATAAGTGATTGATGAAAAGAGCATAACTTTAAAAATTTATTAAATTTTTGAGATTTTAATCAAAATTTCATATTTAAAGACTCAGATTATTTTATTTTTTAACGAATTTTCGTAATAATATGGTGGACGATTGTAGCCGTCATTTATATGTCAATATCAACGTGTTAAGCAGGTACACGTCATGTACTAATAAATTCTTTAAAAGGTTCAAAAAAGAATTTATAGAAAATAGTAAATATGTAATTGGTAAACTATTGAATTATTGAAAAAAAAAAATTTAAAATTGCTTGAAAATAAAACATTCAGAATTCAAATAGAGCACAGTATATCCATGCCGTAAAAATTTAAAAATATATAGAATACCCCTCTTATGTACGTCCTTGCTTTCAAATATGAAAACATAAAATTTTGAATTTTGAAAAATGTATGTTACCAACACTCCAATATCATTTTAAATTCATGATTAATTGTTAATGGAGACATTTTTAATTACATAATTAAATATTTAATACAACTTATCAATTGTGTTTTACGTTTATGTTTGATGAAATATAATAATTATTGATTGTTATCGATGTTTTAAAATTTAAATATGTATATGCAGGAGTATCTATAGGTATGTTTTTCATACCACTTTTTCAAGTTTAATACCATACATTAATAATTTAAAAATATAATTAAAACTTAGACTTTCCAATAAAGACAGAATTTTTAAACAAAAAAAAAAAATAATAATAAAAATTGTGTGTAAGCCTATTGACATTTAAAACAAATTTAATTGTATGTCACTGAATATTTTTTAATTTTAATTATAAAAATATTTACTACTAAAACAAAGTACTAAAGCTTTTGTTTTTAAAAAAAAAAAAATTATAATTGATTTATAATAGCCCTTATTTATTTTGAAATTTTCTTTTCATTATACATGTAAGTATTTGTTCATGATAAATAATAAATGTAAAAGATTTTTGGTGGTCAATTATAAACTTATAAAAGCTTAAAAATTTATTTAAAATAATTTTTATCAGAAAAAAAAAAAAAATATGAACTTATAGCTGAACTAATTGTAATTTGATTATTATCAAAAAACTATATTTAAAAAAAAAAAAAAATGTTTACTGTTTTTCCAATGAGATAATTTAATTTCAATATAATTACAGGCATTAATAAAAATTTTTGATTAAAATTTAAAACTTTTACGTATTATTTATTGTTGCTATAAATACAAAAATGTATAAGTAAAAATGTTTCATATATTAACTAGAAAAGCAATAATAAAAAAGTAATCAATCAGCAAAGACTTATTTTGATATTAATTATATTGTGAGATAGAAATAAGTAATATTGTGAATATAATTACAAAGAAAAAATTTGAATATCAACATTTGAATAATTTCGGAAATTTGGACTAGACAATACATATTACAAAAATAAGTAAGTATACAACAGTTTTTATTGTATAAAAAAAAGATTTTATAAATTTATATTAAAGAAAAAAATTAATTAAAAATTTCAAATAGTGGAAGATATTGATGAATACCTACAATACGTCGGTGGAACGTTCGGTATTTTAGCATTAACAGGAGTTGCTGCTACAACAGCATATTATTATGCTTCAAGACCTGTGCCAGTGAAACCATTAGTGCCTCTTGATAACCAATCACCAATATTAGAAGTAAGTTCTTAATATCGATAGTGTTTAAAAATTATGATTTACACCTTTTTTTTTCGAATACGAAAAATTCAGAAAAGTAGGTATTGTGAATGAATTTAGGCCATAATTGGATAGAGGTGTGCAATATATGGCACTGATTCCCAATAGTCTCACTTAGCCTCTCCTATCCAATGGGAATCAGGTTCAGAGACAAACAAGAAAGGGAGAAACTGGTCCTCTAGGTTGGGATTTGGACTTAGGGTAAACAGCTCTATCTCGTGAAAAGCAAAAAATTAAGAAACCAAAATTTTGATGAGGGCAAAATTGTGATTGTGAATGAATTTTTTTTTCTAATTAAGATTGTAGATTAGAATTAAAAAGCTAGTGTATTATTTATTATTTTTCACACTTTACTAAATTTGATCATTTACACATTTGTTTGGTTATTTCTTTCTCTATTTATACTTTGACGTTTTTTTAAATTTTTATTTCGGAAAAGATTCGTGAAACCCATTAAACATATTTATTATCTTTTTACGACAGTTTTAAAAAAAAAAAAAACAAATTGCTAAGCTCTTTAAAGTTGAAAAGAAATCTATAATTTTAACATTAAAAAAATGCCAACTTTCAAATGTTTTTTATTTCAAGTTTTCAAAAAATAAGATACATAGTATTTTTGTGCCATTTTTATGTTTTTATGATTGTCATTTATTTGTATTCTGAATGAATGAGTTTATATTCTATAATTCAAAGAATATTTATTTTTTTTTTATTATTATTCTAAAAAATAATTTATTTTGTTTTAAGAATTATTTTAATGTGAAAAGGAGAAATATCCAGGTATTCATTTATTTAAATTTAAAAAATATAAAAAAAAGAAAATAATAATAAAAAACCAATTAACTCATCAATTACAATATGTCGTTAAACCGACACTTGTTGACAATATTACTGAATAAAATAAAATTATACTATATGTGGGACATACTGTAAATTTATATACGTACGAGTATATATATGTTGTATATGTATGTAGATATATCTGTAGATATATGTACATATAAATAAATTTTTATCTAAATAACATTTAAAAGTTTTATTTTCGAAATTCCTTAAAGCAAAATATTAGCGGTTTAATTTCCCTAAAATCATTATACTCAATAAATATACGAGTATATATTCTCTAGAAGAGAATTTCGCTGTGCGAAAAAAAAATTTTTTTTTATTTCATCATATAAGAAAGAAGCAATTACTTTTTCAAAATAATTACAACAGTATTCAATAGACATCTGAACGAAATATCTCATTTATTTTTAAAAAAATTTTTTTAAACGGATTCAGTACTATTACGGATTTAAAATAAATTTTAATCAAAAAAAAAAAAAAAAAAAAAAAAGAATGATCTATATAAAATGTTTCATATTGAAAATAAAAGATATTTTTGGAAAATAAAAAGAAATTTTTAATTTTAAAAGTGGAAAAAAGTGAAGTGTTTTTTTATATTTAAATTTTAGGTGATGCTTTAATGTTTTGCTTCTTTTCTTTTTCTTTGTGTTATGTAAAATGAAATAAATAGAATAAAAAAGTTCTTTTTTAAAAAAAAAAATAAATAAATAAATAAATAAATAATTCTCAAATAAAATATATATTAAATTTTTTAAATGATATTGTAATGAGGTGTAAAAATAGAAATCCAAGAGAATTATGTTTAACGTTACAATTATTACGAAATGTTAAATAGTCAATTTAATATGTTACATATTTTGATTTTAAAATAAATTACAAAAAAAAATTTGTTTTTTTTTTTAATACTATTATTATTATTTAAATTATTAGTGCTACATGGCTTTTTACAAAAAAAAGAAAAACAAAAAAAAAAATATTGCATTAAATAAAATTCATTTAAATATATTGTCTAGTTTTTATTGGCAAAAAAACAAAATTCTATAAAAATATGTATATGTATGTATAGAATAATATCAGTATTTTTATCAAAATTAACTAGATTTTCAAGGACGATTTTACTTAAATTTAAATATAATGACGTTGAATAATATATTATTATGACGAAATATATGAAAATATTTAGCCAAAATTGTTTATCGAGATAAAAAAAATATTCAAAATTTAAAAAGACAAAAAAAAAAAAACGATTTAAAGAAAAAAAAATTAAAACAACTAAAAAAAGAAATAAAATTCAATATATATATATTTTTTATAGATATTAATGCATTCAGTAAATTTTTAATTATTCAAAAAAGTCAAATTTATTTGAAAATTTTCTCTTTGAGTTTTACTTTCACTATATACATATTGAAGAAAATTCTATTTTAATGAAGCGTGGTGTTAAAATTGTTTACATATATTTTTAAATTTTCGAAAATATAGTTTTTTTTTTTTTTCTAAAATTATTTTCAGTCGTTTTTTTTTTTTTTTTTTTGAAATTATAATAATTTGTATTTTTTAATTATTTATTTTTTGTTTTTCTTTGTGACTTATAGTGTGAAAGTTTTTCAAATTATCCGGAAAATTTATTAATTAGCTAATAAATTAATGAATTTTATTAAAATACATACATACATATACATATGTGTATATAATACATAAAAAATTTGATTTAAAGTTTATTGTCTTCAAAAAAAAAATATTTTTTTCAAATCAGGTTTTTTATCAATTATTTTTTTTCTTCTGTTCTTTAGTTTGAAAATTGTGAAAAAAAAAATTTATACAAATATAAAGTAAAGTGAAAAATTTGACAAAAATTTGTGTATTATGATATTAGAACGATAATAAAAGTTTCAGGATTCTTTTTTTATATTTTTTATTATACGATTAAAAAAATCTATGAATAAGTGTAATGGCTTGCTGTGGAACAACATTAACAATACGATCTCCAATTGAACTACCAAATCAAAGTGATGTGTTAAGGGTAAATAGGATATAGATAATTCGAAGATTTTGGCGTTTTTTTTTTTTAACTTGAAGATTTCAATGTTTTCTGAAAATAATAAAATTTACTATCAGAATGCTGAATTTTAGTTTAAATTAACTAAAGTAACTTATAATCATGAATTTCTAATTTAAACTAAGTAAATTTTGTGAATTATAAATTCAAAAATTGTTTTGCCATAACGTGTTAACCTTTTACTAATTTTTTATTTTTTGATTTGTGTGTCTTTCAGTACCAAAAATAAAGTAATAAAATACATGTTAATAAGTAAAATACTATTCTTTTTCACTCACTGTATGAAAAATGAAGAATTATGCATGATATGATGCTCGTGACATTACAAACGCGACTTGATATTAAAAACCTTATCCTTTTTATTTGAAAAGTAAAAGTGGAAACAAGAAGAGGTTTCCATTAAAATTAATTTTTGTTGCTTATGTAAGGATACAGATAGTGGTCATTTATTTTGCTGAGTTAGAATTACATAGTTTGAAAAGAAACCTATTTGAATTTAGTAAAAATTCAAAATTTTAAGAATAAAACGTTCTTGTAATGAATTCAATAAGAATTACCAAAAATACAAAAGGTCTATGTAGAAAATTTATAATCATCAGTTTTTCGTATACCACCCACAATATACATAATATGTATGTAGTATACACATACCATTTATTTCCATTAAATTCAATCGCGTTTCAAGAGAGGATTTTGTTTTTAAATTAATTAAAAATGTTATTTTTAAATGAATATTACGTTAGGAAAACGTTAATTTTATAGCAATAAATTTTATTTCTTATGACAATATTTCAACAAAAACAAAAATATTTTTCATATTTAATTTATTAGCTATTTATCGAAATATTTTCAATATTTCTTTTAATCCTTTCACACAATATTAATTAAAATTTTTGAATAATTCTATTTGAAATTTAAAAGAAAAAAATTCAAATTTATAAATATTCCTCTTATTCAATAATCAAAATTGGTATAAATTTAGAAAATTTGTAAAATTCTTTCAGAATACAGTTCTAAATTATTCATATAAAAATTTTGTTTTTTTTTTTTTTAATTTCATGAATGATTTGTTTGATTAATGTACCATGGTATGGATCTTACGTAATATTTTGTGCGAAAAATAAAATAAAAAAAAAAAAATGAAAACACATTTTTCTACCGCCATATTATAGGAGTATATGTTTAAATGATATTTTTTCAAAATGTACACGTCGTATTGAAAAAAAAAAAATATATAATTTCAATACAAACAAAATATACAAAAATAGAATATAAACACTATTGACTCATTTCAATTTTTAAATTTACAGTTTATAATTTATATACATTGTGTATCTTACTAAAATTTATTACATACTTAAAATGTTTTTTTTTTGATAGAGATTCATTATTATTATTTTTTTTATATACTAGTTGATGCTATTATTGAGGTAATAGTGATGATGTACTTATTGTTAATGATATAAGAATTTTTATTTATTTATTTATTTATTTTGTCTTAAATAAATAATGTCTAGTCTATGAGTATATAAACTATAAAATGCATATCATGATTTTACACTAAAAATAAATAAAAGAATCTCTTAAAATATTTTACAGAAAAATGCAGGTGTTTTTTTTTTTTTTCTTGTCTTATTTCGATTTGTGGATGCTTGTCAATCAACGTATTTACTTTAGATTTACATTATTTACTACTTGACTAATTTAATGAAGGAAATACAGCATCTTTTTTTTTTTTTTTTTTTAATAAAATTTATGTATTCGATTAAATAATTATAATTGTACCTACTTATAAAATTTTCGAGAAATAAATTTTTCTAACATTTTAAAAAATTCGCAAATAGGACATCACTTTTAGTATCATATAACATTAACGGTTCATTAACTATTAATTGTTTTTCGAAAAATCCTTATAAATTTCTTAAATTGTAAGAAAACAGTTTATTTAACCATAAAAATTTTTAATTAAAAAAATTAATTTACTTAATTTAATTTAAGGGACCAGAACAAATTCATGTGTCGAAATTTTATAAAGAATCAAAAAATGGAAAATTTGTCAATTACATTACTGAAAATGCTCAAACATTATATGAAACTTTTCGTGTTGGAGCATATGATTCCAATAATGGTCCATGTTTAGGTTGGAGAGAAAATGTTAATTTACCATACCAGGTATTAAAAAAAAAAAAATAAAAACAATAAATTTTTTATGTAAAAAAAAAAATTCAATTGTATATATTTAACAGTGGATTAATTTTGATGAAACTTTATTGAGAGCAAAAAATTTCGGTTCTGGAATAATATCACTTGGTGTTAAACCACGACAATTAATTGGAATTTATTCACAAAATCGTCCTGAATGGATATTATTTGAACAAGGATGTTATTGTTATTCACTTGTCGTAGTTCCTTTATATGATACACTTGGACCAGATGCATGTGCTTTTATTATAAGACAAACAGAAATGGCTGTAGTTGTTGTAGAAGATGATAATAAAGCAAATTTACTATTGGATAAATCACCAAGAACATTATTAAAATTAATAACAATAAAATCAGTTAAACCAGAAACAGTACAACGTGCAAAAAATCGTGGTGTAGAAATAATAACATTTGATTATGTTGAAAATTTAGGAGCAAAAAAAAATCATTCCGAAGTGCCTCCTAAACCAGAAGATTTATGTACAATCTGTTATACATCTGGTACAACTGGTAATCCAAAAGGTGTTATGTTAACACATTCGAATGTTGTTGCAGGAGTTTGTGCTGTAATTCTACAACTAGGTATGTATATATAATTTTATATTTATATATTTATAACTTTTTATCTTTATCTGTTCTTTTTTCTTTTTAAATTTTTAGGAGAATACAGACCGAGAGTTGGCGATGTTATGATATCATTTTTACCATTAGCTCATATGTTTGAAAGATGCTGTGAAAATGGTTTATATTATTCTGGAGGATGTGTAGGATTCTATTCTGGTGACATTAAGCAATTAACAAACGATTTAAAAGCTTTAAAACCGACTATAATGCCAGCTGTACCAAGACTACTCAATAGAGTTTATGATAAAATTCAAAATGACATATCGACTTCAACAATTAAAAAAATCCTATTCAGAATGGCATTGAGTTCCAAAGAAGGTGAATTACGTCGAGGTATACTTAGAAGAAATGGATTTTGGGATAAATTAGTTTTTAAAAAGGTTCATGACGGTAAGAATAAAATTATAAAATTGAGAATAAGTTTAATTAAAATTAATAATTTTTAAAGCGTTTGGAGGAAATTTACGTTTGATGATAGTTGGTTCGGCTCCTCTGGCTGGTAATGTTTTAACATTCATGAGATGTGCTCTTGGATGTCTTGTAGTTGAAGGATATGGGCAAACAGAATGTACGGGAGCTATATCACTGACAGTTCAAGGAGATAATACTCCTGACCATGTTGGACCACCAGTAGCTAGCAATGCAGTAAAGGTATTTCGTGATTAGGCTGATTTATTATTTATTTGAAGATATTAAAATACATATAATTTCTTTATATTTCAAGCTTGTTGATGTTCTAGAAATGGAATATTACGCTAGTCAGAATACAGGCGAAGTATGTGTTCGAGGATCAAATGTATTCCATGGGTAAAAAGTTTTAGAGTTTCTAATGAAGTGTATAATTATTAAGTGTTTTTTTTTTTTTTTTCAAATAACTTTTTTAGTTATTATAAAGATCCAGAGAAAACTGCCGAAGCAATTGATGCTGATGGTTGGCATCATACTGGAGATGTCGGACAATGGTTACCAAATGGTACATTAAGAATTGTTGACAGAAGAAAACATATATTCAAATTGAGCCAAGGCGAATATATTGTGCCTGAAAAAATTGAAAACGTTTATGTGAATAGTCAATATGTTGAACAAGTATTTGTCTATGGTGAAAGTTTAAAGGTAAATTCACTTGAAAAAAAAAAATCTACTTAAAAAGGAACAATTATTTCGAATGTTTTCTTAATTTAATTTAGAGTTGTGTTGTAGCTGTTGTTGTTCCTGATGTTGATGTGCTTAAATGTTGGGCCACAGAACATGGAATTCCAGGAACTTTAAGTGTTCTTTGCAATAATGGAAAAATTAAAGAACTTATTCTTAATGACATGCTAAATTGGGGAAAACAATCTGGTTTAAAATCCTTTGAACAGGTAAGGTGTAATCTACATAGTAAATTTAGTTTGTATTCTATTACATTACCTTATATAATTTTTTTTAGGTTAAGGATATTTATCTTCATCCTGATCCATTCTCAGTTCAAAATGGACTTTTAACACCAACATTTAAATCTAAACGTCCTCAACTTAAAAGTTACTTTAAACCACAATTAGAAGACATGTATAGACATCTAAATTAAATTTAAACAAAAAAAAAAAGTAATTTGACCAAAATAGAACTTTTGTTCATTATACATTTTTAATTACTTAATACTTCAATGAAACGTGTAAATTTAATCACGCAATTTAAAAAATGTTTATTTAACGTGTTTCAATTTCAATGGCATGTTTTTTTTTTTAGTTTTAAAATAATTTAAAAAAATAAAAAAATTAGTAAAAATTCACTTACTGCGTTTAGCTGATTTAGGAAAAAATTATCAATTAAGTGCATAAACTCTTCTAAAAGATTTATTATTATCTGGATACAAGAACAAAAGTAGATTTTTGTCAATTAATTACTATTTTATAAAATTATAATTATAAAATAAAATTTTTAATAAAATAAAAATAAAAAAATAATTAACACGAACAAATTGTTAATGGAAAAACTAGCTGACTGTCAAAATTCCCGCCATTTTATTCTCTATACATTCAACTTTATTAACACATTGTGTACCAGAACCAGACATTTTATTTTTAACTGTACTTAGTGATCCGTCAAATATTTTCAAATTATTCCTGTTTTGTGAGATGTTTAAAAATCATGTTTAGGTAAATATTTTTAATAAAAATAATTTTAAGTAATTTTTCTTACAAATTTAAGCACATTGCATTGTAACCACTTTTGTTTAATATATAGGAGATGCGATATCTTGTCAACGGCCTTTAACTGGACTGTGGATCGAATGATATCTTGTGATCCGTCATAAATTTAAATACATTCATATACAGTCACAACAACAAAATAACGTTCACATTCATTGATTGCGGAAATGTAGACATCCTTGGAGATATATGTATTGCCTGTCTAAGCCTAATTAAAGGTTCCTGAGAAATGTTTGTACTCTATATTCAGTTCAAAATATTTGTCATTCCTCTTTTTATCAGCGAGAACAACAACAAAAACAATACATTACATATTTTACATACAATCAGAAATGTTGGAACATTCGTACCTACCTATAGGTTCTTTTTTTCTAAGTAAAAGATCGATACGTGAAAGGAAGTATGAAACAATATTCCAGGTAATAAGGAACTATCAGCTGAGATTTACCGAGGTCAATGAACTTTCGATTTCGAATTTTTAATTCTTTTGATATTGAACAAATTTTTTTTTTTTGAATTTTTCAATTAATTTTATTTAAAACACTTTTCATTTTCTTTTGACACAGAAGAATCTACATTTATATTCTTAATAGGTGATATACCAATTTTCTTATCATAATAATATTATTATTTTTCTTTCAATTATTATAATTTTATTTTCTTTTTCAATTGAAAACTAAAGTATATTGACATTGAGTTTCATATTTATTATTCATTAAAATGAAAATACATGAGTTTTTTTTTCTTCTTTTTTTTTTTCAAAGAAAAATTAAAAGTGTATATAAAAAATAAAAAATAAAAACAAATAAAAAAAAAATTTATAATAAAATGCTCGAAAATAAAATAAAACTAATATCACATAAAAAGAAATAATAAAAATAAACAAAGACTAATTAACAAATAAAATATTTTCTTTTCTTTTTTCTTTTTCTTTCACTTTTTATATGTTTTCAGAGATTGTTCATTTTTTTTTAAATTTAGAGAGTTGTTTCTTTCTTTCTTCTAATTCTATCTAATCGCTTAAATTCTACATTATTTATATGTATATTGTTTTTTATTTCAATAATTCGAATTTATTATTTAAAAACTGAATAAACCAAAAAAATAATAAATTTTTTGAATAAGAGAAAAAAAAAGATGCATTTTTCATTTAAATATTAAATATTTTGAGCTTTTGTTTTTGTTTTCTTCATGAAAATTTCAAGATTACGTTTAATAAGCTTAATCTACATATAATACACAATTTTTTTAAAAAAAAACCAATTTTCTTTTGTTTTTTTTCCCCTTTTTTAAATTAAGAAATATACAGGAACTAGAATATGTGTGTGAAGAATAATGATTATATTGGTGATATTAAAAATGCAAACACAAAAAAAAAAAAAAACAAACAAAAAGAAAATAAAAAAAAAAAACCTAAATACTTTTTTAAACAAAAGTAAATTTGTGCTTTTCTTTTTACTTAAAAAAATAGTTAATGTTATGCAGTTTTAACATTTAAAAAAAAAAATGCTCTTAAATAAATTAAATTAAAAATGATGGGAAAAGATGCAGAAAAAAATGTAATTAACTTTTTATTTTCCGTCTGATTTGTAACGGTATTATGGTAAATTACAAACTTTAAAAGTTTGTTTGAAAACGACATTAAACCAACAATTATTATTATTATTATTTTTTTTTTTTTTTTTTTTTTGATTTTTATTAATATTTAGCCAGCTAATATAATAAAGAAAGTTTTTTTTCTGAAAGTATCCGATACCGTTTCCATTTTAAAATATAATAAAAAAAATTTTTTGAACAAATCCTTTAATTTTCTGGACATTTTCGATTTTTTCTTATTTAGCTTTATGACATAAGATTTCTATTTATTTCTAAAAATTCGAAATTTTCTTTTGTAACCATGTACCGTGTTTTTATCTTCAAACGTGAAAAGTTTTTAAAAAAAAATAAGTTTAAATTTTTAGATAGTAAAATGTTGATGAAGAAATACGAATGGGAACAAAATCGTTACTAATTTATGAAAATATACGAGAACACATGAACGTTAAAAATTCGTAAACAATTGAATTCAAATATGATTTTCAGTTAAATTGTGAATTTTTGCATTTTTTCAAAAAGAAACCAACAAAAAACGATTTACCTTGTAGTTCCGTTAATACGATCCAATTCAATTTCAAAAAAAAACAATATGAAATTCCCGACGAAATCATATTTTATTACGTTTCGAATATCGTAGCAATATGAAGCAAAATATTTATAAAGTTTTAGAATCGTTTTTTTTAAACACTTCAACAACGTTGCACACTAATAACTAAAACTTATTTAGATACGAATAAGGAATTATCGTCCTAAAAAAATGTAAAATAATCACATTACGATATAAAACATTAAAAGCACTTTCGCTCCAAACAAAACAAAAAATAAAAATAAAATAAAAGTGCACAATTACAATTATCTAAAAAGTACTTAATAATCGTCGTTATCTACAAAATATCAATATTGTATTTAGTGAGAATTGAGATTAATTGTAATTTTTTTAGTGATTATTATTTTCATTATTTATGACATCAATTATTATTATTATTCTTTTCTTCTTTAAAATGTTATTTATATTCGTTTTAACTAATAAAGTACATAATTTGTTCTTTTTTTATTTTTTATTATGTTTTGTTTTTTGTTTTCCCGTTAATTATAATAGAGAAAATTTAAATAATGATAATATTTGGTAAATATTATTTGAAAATTTCATTGGTAAATTTTTATACAGATAAGAAAAACTTAAAAATGATAATAATAATAATATTAGATTAATAATAATTATAAAATGAATATAAATTAAAATTAATATTATATGATAAATCACATAATAATACGTACATAAAGTGACATCAATATTTAATAAATATTTATTCAGATTATTATTTAATATTTTATTAAATAATTTTATGAAATTAATTATGATTATTTTTTTAATAATTTCTCTTAGGTATGGTGAATTAAAAATTAATGATATTTTATTATTTAATAACATGAAATTATATTGATGATGGCAATAAAATTTTTTATCATTATTATTATTATGATCAAAAAGATATTCATATGATATTTTACTAGTTTTATTGTATTTTAATTGATAACTATTATCAAAGAAGAAATAATTATTTGATGTCACTAAATTAATCATAATACTAATGAATAAATTTAAATTTATATTTAATTTTAATAATTTATTATAATAATAATAATTATCAAGATTATTATTATTATTATTATTATTATTTGTAATTATCTTAAATTTTTTAAAATGCATTTTTGTCATTATCATCGTCATTATTATAATTATCATATCAATTATTAAATAAAGTCTTAGTTACGGACAAATATTTTTTTTTGATTTTTTTAATTCACCATCATCATCTCTATGAACTTCAGTAAAACGTTCACCTTTTAATGATACAATTTTATTATCACGATATCTTACCAATTTTTTTGGTTCAACTTTTGGTATAACTGGTTTATATTCACGTTGTCCAGCATTTTTATCAACATACGAATATCTAATTTTTGAAAAAAAATGATTATTTATAAAATTTAAATAATAAATTGAATGATTTTAATTTTTCTACCTAGCAATAATACGATTTTTCAATTCAACATCATCAATTTTTGTTGTATTCTTTGATGATTGTAAACATGAAGCATTTGATGATAAACTTTGTCCAGTTTCTTGTCTATGAAGTAAAATTTGTGTTGCTGTATCTATATCGCCTTTAGCAATTGTAATGCAATGTTTAACCTTTTTACCAGAAAGAAAAAAAAATTATTATTTTAAAAATGGTGAAATATAAAATAAAATTTTTTTCACCTCTAAAAATGAACTTTCCGGAAACATTTCATGTAGTACATCACATTCATCTAAATAAAATTCACATCCTGAACTATCTGTTGAACCACCATCACTAGCTTCAGATAAATGTTGTACTCTTTTAATATGATTTTGAGTTGTTGTTGTTGTTGTTTCATTATTTTCAGATATTGATGTTTGTCTTGCTCTTAATTTTGATTCAGGAATTATATCAGAAAGACTTAAGGAACTAAAAAAATATAAATTTTTAAAAAGGAATCAGAATCTTCATACCAACATGATCGTTTTTTTTTTTTTTTTTTTGCTAAAGCTATTTCCTTTTTTTTTTTTTTGGCCACCAGTAAACCATAATGAGGGTAGAAGCATATAAAATCTTTATTTAACATTTTAAATTTTATTTAAATTTAATTCAAATTTAGTAGAAAATTGAATCTAATAAATCAATGTAAACTAACTGTATACTTTCCACCCCCACATAATTCAATTTCACCGGTGTTAAAACGTTGAAAACTTATTAAAGATATTAAAGCCATTATTAACAAATATATAAATTATTTAATTTTTATATTATACATACTTCATTGAAAAATCACTAGAATTATCAGCTTCATTTTTTTCAAGTTCAGATAATTCGGTTTCTAATCTGAATACCCATGTACATATTATTGATGGATCAATACTAGCAAATTCATTAAAATATGCAGACATCATTTCAATGAATGCATTTATATCAAAACATGGATCATCTGTTGATGCATCTTCTAAAACTGATATTATATAGGATAAGACAATTTCATCTACAACACTAAAATCAGCACCCGGAATATGAGCACTAATAAATTGTTGTAAACTTTTTTTAACCAATTCATGCTGCTGTTCAATATTTGTCATCTGAAAAAAATAATAATAATAAAATTTAATTAAAATAATTATAATAAATATTTTTTTCTAGTTATAAATATATTTCAAAAGGATACACATAGGAAACACACGAAAAAAAAGGATAGATATTCTTCGATTTTTTTTTGTCCTTAAGAAAAAAAAATCTAATACAGAACTTACCTTTATTATTTTAAAATTATTTGAAAATACACTTTAAAACTGAACTATGTATTTTTTTTTTCTAATTCACTTTAAAGGAAATATTAACAAAAGTTAAGTAATAAGTTAAATAAAAATGTAAAATTCTTATTGAGAAAAAAGGATTTCTTTCAATCAATATTAAATTAGAGAGTGTTCTGAAGAATATATATAAACTATTTTTAAAGAACAAGAAGAAGAAAAAAAAGAAATGGTAAAAGGGTGAGTTCATAAATTAACTGAAGTAGAATTTCAACATGGTATACTTAAAATTCAGTTGAAAAATGTTTTATTTGAAAAATTGAATTTATCATTTCTCAAAAAATCATGTGCATATGTTTCAGTTTATTTGCTCTTTTTGAAAATTCTATGAATTTTTTATAAGTAAAAAGTTACAATCGGTGGAAAACCCGTAATTCAAAAATAATTTAAAACTTACCAGCTGGTGAAAAAAACTTCTTCAATATGGTAATACCACTACCAGATGTATTTTGTTTTGTTTTTAGAATTGCGGTCTTTTTCTTTCTTTTGTCTTCTTATTTAGCATTAGCAATCACACATGTAAAAAGGCATTTTTGTGGTTTTTTCAAGATTTTGTAAGACAATTTTTATAGTGTGTACTGTGTGATTTTACTGATATTTTCTACTTTTTATTATTGCATTTAATATTTTAACTTTAAAAGTCAATCATCAATAAGTGAAGTTTATTTTTTAGTAAACTAAAATAAATTCGTAAGTAATTTTTATGTAAAATCAATTTTTATCATTCATTCATTCTTCGTTCTTTCAATATTCAATATGTTAGATGTTAAAAAATCGATTATAATTTAAATTTAAAATTTAATTTAATTTGTTTTAGAGAAAAAAACAGTTGTTAATACAATTTTTAATATGTTTTTAAGAAAAAGTACATATTAGAAAATTAGAATTATGAGGTGACATATTGTAACTACGTTTTAGAGGTCATACTAAATTCATTACAAATTAAAAATAAAATTATTAAACTGTATAATATTTGTATATACTTAAAGTCTAAAATAAAAATTGGTTTAGAAAAGTATTAGTACAATAACTGCGAAATTAAAATTAATATTTGATAAGAATTCCAAACAGGTAGTTATGTATGAATAATTGTTTAACCCTTACTCACATTTCAAATGTAGATATGTACATATGTATATTTTTTTTCCTAAAACAATGTATTTTCCAGTGGAAGCAAAAAATGGAAATTGCTAAGCTTACCAAATCATATAAGTTCCCATACAAAATAAGAAATTCTCTAAAATCAAACCTATTGAAAAGGGTTAACATACAACTATAAATATTGATGGTCTTTTATCTTGAAAACAATAGTTAAATAATTTTATCGAAATTGCATACATTTTCCTACGATTTTATTTCACAATTGTTTTAAATTAAACTGTGCAATTTTCTAATCAAACGAAAACTAAGAGAGTGATTGAATAACATAAATACCCGTATGAGTAATTAGTATATAAGAAAAAAAATAATTGAAAACTTTCTATGGAATGAATTTTTTGTTTTGTTTTATTGTTATAAACTTAAATAGTTTTTATTTATATTACGTGCTGGCATGAGATAAGGTTTTAAAAATGTTGGTTTTATATACGGAAGTTGTAGGGGTGGAAGTCCACAATTTTAAGATATTGAGAAAAAAAAACACGTTCACAAATCTTAGAGAAAAAAAAAATATTTCGAGGAATTTACATACATATTAAATTAACACAAAATTCGTAGAAAACTCTGAATTTTTTATTTATCTTCAAAGTTTTTTCTTCATTAGTCAATACTACTAACGCTTGCTTATTAATTGAAAAAAAAAGAAGTAGAATTAAAAAATTGTATGTAATTTGAGATTAATAATTTAAAACAAAATTGATTATATGTATAAAAAAAAATATTTCAAAATCTTCAGCAGATACTTTTATGTATTGTACATAGGTAATTTTAAATTGGTGACACACAAACAAACAAAAAAATAAAAACTTAAATCAATCATCCTGCTATATTTCATGATTTCATTTCATTTCTGAATGATTTTTATTGATTTCATGAAATCAAATTCAAATGAATAACATAAGTAAGTTTTCAATGATTTTAATTGAATTTATACATTCTTAAAAAAAACAATCCTTTTTTAAAATTCTTTTTCTTTAAGGGAAAATAATGTCATCTGTTCAAAAAATTCTACCAAAATATGGAGAAAGTGTACAACCTTTAACGGTTTTTGTTGAAGGTAATATTGGTAGTGGAAAGACAACATTTTTGAATCATTTTCAAAAAAATCA
This sequence comes from Bombylius discolor, assembly GCA_939192795.1. Taxonomy (NCBI): domain Eukaryota; kingdom Metazoa; phylum Arthropoda; class Insecta; order Diptera; family Bombyliidae; genus Bombylius; species Bombylius discolor. The sequence goes on along the minus strand of OW584241.1, from coordinate 9,261,763 downwards.
AGATTTTTGCATTTTAGCTGAACCTGTTGAAAGATGGAGAAATTGTTCTGGAGTTAATCTTTTAGTATGTTCTTTCTAGAAAACTGCAAAATTATTTTTGAAAATAAAAAAAAGACTAAATTTTTTTTTTCATCAAAACAGGAATTAATGTATAAAGAATCAACAAAATGGGCAATGCCATTTCAAACTTATGTTACATTAACGATGCTTGAAGCTCATACTTATCAAACAGATAAAAGTGTTAAATTAATGGAAAGATCACTTTTAAGTTCTAGGTAATGTAAAATTTTATTAATACAAAAAAAAAATTCTTTATTTAATAATAAAAACAAAAAAACAATTTATGTTATAGACATTGTTTTGTTGAAATAATGCGTAAAAATAAATCAATTGAAGAAGGAATGTATAATGTACTTCAAGAATGGTATTCATTTATTGATAAATCAATTCATATTCAAGCTGATTTAATAAGTTAGTATTCAAATTATTCTAATATAATTCTTCAGTTTTATAATTATTTTTCTATTTTGGTATTAGTTTATTTACGTTCCAGTCCAGAAATTGTTTATGAAAGAATTAAAAAACGTGCAAGAGAAGAAGAAAGTTGTGTTCCATTAGATTATTTAAAACAATTACATGAACAACATGAAGATTGGTTAATTCATAAAAAATATGGAAAAGACATTCCTTTAATTATTTTGGATGCTAATTTAGATTTAAATAATATTGGTGTTGAGTATGTTAAATCTGAAGATCATATTTTAAAAGCAATGGCATCAACATCATCAACAAGTATACCGACTAAAGTAATTAATTAAAGAGAATTTATACTTAAAAAAAAAATATATAAAAATGACGTATACACCACAGTTTTATTCTTTAAACAAATATTTGGGAAAAAAAAAAAATTTATGTATGAAATAAGAAAATGTTTACTTAACTTACATTTTTTGTATTATTCTTTCTATATAAAGTACACATTTATCAATTTTTAAATATTGCTTTAATTTTTTGTTGGTTTTTGTTTTAAATAATAAATATGTGTATATATGTATGTAGTTAAAAGAGAACTGGAGTTTTTTTTATACCTTTTTTTAACCGGGATAAGAAAAAAAGTAAACCTGTAGTGTGAAAAGCTGAATTCGTAAACGTCTTAAGACCGTCTTTTTACAATGTCAAAAGCTCGAAAACGTCATCCATGCAAAGCACCCCATCATGGCTGTCATATTACAATCACGATGCAAAGCAAATAGGCGTTTAGGAATTCAGCGAAATTAATAATACGAAATTTTCTTCAGACTATGTTTTCTTATATTTTTCAATTAAAAATCCAGCATAAATGAAGCTTTCAACATCGACAATTGTTTGTATACCAAATAATGATGTTCTCACGATAAAATACAAAAATTTAAAATTTTCAAGATTGACTTATCAAAGGCAGTTAAAATTCAAGCTTGCAAGGAATTCCTGCGCCAGCTTTGTAAACATTTTGAACTATTCGCACTGTAAATTTAGAAAAGAAAAAAGAAAAAAGAAAAAAAGTGTATTTTCATGTTTTTGTTGTGAGTAAATTCTTAAATTAAATTTATTTTTCTTACCCATTATTTTTTTAAATTTTGAATTTTAATCAGATCCTACCACATCCTAATTATCAAATTAATAAAATATAAATAATGATTTCTTGTCAAAATTTCGAAAAGACTTTATAAACGCAAGTAATCTTGTTTGAAAAATTTGGCTTGCATGCTTTCTAATTTTATATGCATGCATGCAAGGTGGTGCAATCAAATTTGAATTTTTGAAAACAACCAAAATTTAAATATTTGCCGCCTTTTCAAGTTAAATATGTTAAAGTGCACTGTAAAAATTAAATTGAATAATTTTATTTAGCAAATTATGAATTTAAACAAACTATGTACTTGAAATAAATCACTTTGAATTATTAGTGTTTAACCCTTCTAATTCAAAGCATACCTCTACATATGTTTATTGTTACTATTTTTATTTTTATTTAGAATCATATTGAGGCCGAAAGTAATAATGAATCACTTTCAATTCTCATACAATTCATAATCTCACTCCCGCTTACATACATGTTTGATCCACTTATGCACAATAATTTCTAAATTTCAATTTTGTTATTCTTTTTATTTATTTTTTTTTTCTGTTCTACTCTTTTATATATGTATACATAGATTAATTAATACTAATTGTATGACAAACTATATATGTAGCATATATTCAAAATTTACATTTTATCATATCATATATGTAAATTCGACCAATTGATCTTTAATCACTTTTAATTACATTGTGTCAAGTACATACATACATATATAAAATAAAAATAAAAACTAAATGAAAAAAATAAATAAATAAATAATTGTGAAGTACTTTCAAATGTTATCTTTTGAAGTGAACTATATTCAATACCTTATTTAAACACAGTGAAAGAATTTGAATTTTAAAAATTATATTTGTTGAGTTTTTTTCCCTTATTTTTATTATTTTTTTTTTTAATTTACACATTTATTTAGGTGGTTTAATTTTTTAAGCAACTATTTTAATAATTTTTCTTTCTACTAACACAAATACATGAAGTGACATACATAATACGTACTTAGAAAAAAAAATTATACATATGGTAAATATAAAAATGGAAAAAAAAAAATGAAAAAAAAAAGAAGTTTTTTTTTTAAAAAAGCATGTTTTTTAATTAAAGAAAACATATGTGTATAACATAAAATATAGCTAGTGTATCTGCAGTTGAACAAATTTAGATCGTTAAACATAATATTACATCAACAATCATCGAATATCAATGGTGGTATACCAAATGGATTGGTTAAGCAAACTGGTTGATCTGCTAAAAGACTAGAACATTAAAATGAAATTCATTTATGTCCAAATAATGTAAACAAGTATCTACAGCATATTAAAAGTAAGTAAATTTTCATCTTGTTGTTCGTATGGTATTTGTTAAATTTATATTTATATACATACATACATATATATATATATGTATATACAGTATTTAATAACGATAATTATTTATGATAGTGTTGTGAACTGCATTTTAGTAAAAATGTTTTTTGAAATTTTATGGTGTTTTTTATATGAGAAATTTTGATTTTTTAGTCTTGGTTTAGAATTATTTTTCAAATAATTAGATTTATGTAGGAATTAAATTTAAAAATAAAAAGTGAAACATATCCGAGTCGAAATTTTCTTGCTACTTTGAAGATCCTATTTCATACCATTCAATGGAATGTACCTGCTACTTTACTGTTCAAAAATGGTTCAAATTTCCATTTTTCTCCAAATGTAAAATATCATAAAGTATCGCTAAAAAAGCTTAAAATAGAAGATACAGCATTAAATAGTATCAAAAATCGTCAAATTTTGATTCGGGTATAGTTTTGTAGATTTTAAAAAAGAAAATTTAGGTGTTGTCTAAGTTGAATCAAAGTGTGATGTTCAAGGATGTTATTGTCTCCATTACTTATTCTTCGAACAGAGAGACACAGTAATAGAATTCTTGTAGAAAATCGATCAATCCAACTAATTTATTAAGAAATCATTTCAAATTCAAAGAATTTTCCATAAACTCCTGTTGATATCCTTTTGATTGAAGTTTGTTTTCTATTATTGTGATACAATATACAATAACATAAAATTCTGGTTGGTGTCATTACGTTTCCAATTCAATATGAATTGACACAAATGAGTTAACATTCTCATGAAAAATTAATGAAGAAAAAAAAATTATGTATTTTCCAGTCAATTGGAAATCATCCCTAATTGTGCCAAATACTAATGGATAAAAATAACATAAATTCAAAAAAAAAAAAAATAAAAAAAATAAATAAATAAACAACCCCTCATTCATAACATAAAATATTTTTATTTTATCCCCTTTTTAAGAATTCTTTTTAGAAAAGTGTGTGAGAAACAAAAAAATCGAAAAATGAACATTTAACAAAATATAACATTCAAGTACATATTGTACTATAATACGAGTAATATCGTAAAATAAATTCACGTGACTCATGTACATTAATTAATTTTACGTGTCTACCTTGTCAATGTCTAAACACACAATACACATATAATATAGTAAATATAAATAATTACGGTTACATTACATTAATTTGAAAAAAAAAAGTAGGAAAAAAAAAATGTACTATGAAATATCTATAATTTATTTATAGTTAGAAAGAAGAAGAATAATACAAGTATTACGATTGAAAACCTTACCTTCGATACAATATACCGATTTTTTATGAATTATAATTTCATTTTTAATATTTTACTTAAATTAGTATACAAAAATATTTGTATCTTATTTACCATATATACAATTTTAATGGTACATAATAAAATTTTATTTAACATCACTGTGCTTTTTACTAAACAATTATAGCGACAACAACAATAAAATACAACTTTTTTGTAAGTAAATTATATTCATCTTTTAGAGGTGAACGACACCAATAAGGAGTTCTTTTTAAGGAAATTCACTTGGATTATTAAGAAAGAAATTCCTGTGAGCTTTCAGGATATCTTTTCTTGTATCATAAAATTGTATAGATAAGATTTTAAATAGAAGTTAGATGTAAGTTACCATGAAATTAAAAAAAAAAAATCAAAAATAACCAACAGAAATTGGGTGGTCCTGTACTGACCTCCCAAGCTTTAAGATTTATAAGCATAGATTATCAAAACTTTCATTATGAAATTAATGTGTTCTGATAAATCTAGTGAAATCTAGCCTCTGTTTTAGGAACATGGAACCATGGATTAATTATTTTAACTCATACGAAGCTAAACTCATTATCCTTTGAAAAAGTTAAAAAACATACTCAGACATACAAAATCTTTCTGAAAATTGATAAAAAATATTTCTTTATGAACACTAAAGAGAAAATTTCTGGTACTTCCCAAATAAAAATTTTAATTTTTCATTTAATTTTAAACTTTTCATTTTAGTTTATAATTTTTCAAAAAAAAAAAAAAAATTTCTGATTCTTAAGAATATTTGTGTCAAAAAGGAGTAAGAAAAAATATCGATCGTTAAAAATAAAAATAAATAATTAATAAATTCTAATTTCAGGACGAATATTAATCAAACGTTTATATCACTGGGGGCCATTACCCTACAACAAAATATTTAGAAATAAAAATGTATATATTTTAAAAAGTTGAATTTTTTTTTTTTATATAGTACGTATTATCAAGTAATCATTCGTCTCTATATTGAAATTGAAATTAAACATAAAACTTGTTTGCATTTTTCTTGGCAGTTATTTGTATATTTTTCACTAAATATGTTGCCTGATCTAGTGTGTGCTCAATAATATAATTTAAAAAAAATATATTTAATAATAATAATAAGTAAATAAATATATAAATGACTTATTGATAAGTCGAAATTACTTTTATAATAATTTAATAAATAATTTTAAAAATAAAAAAAATAACAATATTTGTATGAAGGTTTTTTTATAACAACAAATTTTTTAAATTTCTTTTTTTTTTTGTTGTTTTTTTTTTTTTTTTTTTTTGAATTTTAGTATATTTTATATTTGTCGATGGTCGTTACAAAATTTATAAAATTATTATTATTATTATTATTTTAATTAAAATACCTGTGTGTTTCAACGAAATAAAAATTTCATATATACAAGGTGTGTAAATTCTTTTTTTTTTTCTTCTTTCTACTTTTATTTTCTATAAATAAATTTCAAAAAAAAAAAATGATACGAAAAATATAGAGAAAAATTGAATTTTTATATATATTCAGTTCATATTCTATCTTGTGTGACTTGTTAACTAAATAGTTTATTTATTATTGTTTAAAAAAAAGAAGAAGAAATAAATAAATAAATATATATTTTTGATTTAATATACATATATAAATATATGTATATATGAAAAGTTATAATGTTTTATAAAAAAATTCTCACTCAGATAAAAAAGTATATTTTTGTCATGTGATAACACACAATAGCAATTTTTTTCTTTCTTTTCTCGTCTTCTGTATATATATATGTATGTTTAGAGCATGTATAGATATGTTGAATAAATTATATTAAATGTGGATAGATGTTCAGATAGATAGATAGATTTTTTTTATTTTATTTTTTTTTTTGTATAATTATATTATTATTGTATAATATGGTCATGTGTATATTTTTCTAATACCTATATAGATATTCTTTATTATATATATACATACATTGTGTATGAAAAGTATTTTACCACGATTATATATAAATATATGATATTATGTATATAACAATCTGATAATAAATAAATAAAAATACAATTTCATTCTACATAATATTAAGAAAGCTATTTTAGATTAATTATTTATTTAATTTTATTTTTTTCTCCTAATTTTTTTTTTTAATTTTACTATAATAGTTTTAGATAATATTATATATGTACATATACCTACTTCTTATATTTACTCACGTATATGTATTGATTTTTATTTAAAGTTAATTTTCTTATGAATTTTTTAAAATAAATCGTTAAATAAGAACATTGAAAATATATATGTACATATATAAAAAAAAAGTAAAAAGTCAAAAAAAAAAAACAAAAAAATTCTATGTTGTATAGTAAAATTGTATAATTTGAAACAAAAAAAAAAAATTAAATTAAGAGAAAAAAAAAAACGATTTTTAAAACAACTACAACACCAACAACAACAATAAAAATACAATTTTATATTTTCTCATTTTGAGAAAAGTAAAAAAAAAAAAATAAAATTTTTTTTGTATTTTTCTTTTTTTCGTGTCTCTCTAGAGTTAATAAAAATTTGTTTTTTATTTAGGTGATCGTCGTCATCGTTGTCGGTCATAAGAAAGATAATAAAATTCTTTTAGTTTGTTTGCTTAAATAAAAAAAAAAAAAATAAATTTTTTTTGTTTTTTTTTTTTTTGTGATAAAAAATATTTAATTTCTAAACATATAAGGTATATATTTTGAAAAAATTTTTAATATTAAATACAAAATAAGTGAAATAAAAAATTAAAAAAAAAAAAAGAAGTAAAATTTGTAACGACTAAAATACTTATTTTTTTTTTATTTTTTATTTTTTTTAAATTTAAATAATGAATTTTTTTAAAATTAGATATATCATATCTACCTATACATTTTTAATGTATCTACATCTTTATTTAAAAGTGTTATACATATAATAAAGTACTATTATAAAATCATATATATGAAAAAAGATATATTGATCACATGATCCTTTCATTTTGGTATTTTCTAGGTTGATTTAATTAATTGTTACTTAATATCATTGATCTTATCAAATAAATTTTAATTTTTTACATTGTTTCTAATTGAAAAAAGAAGAAGAAAAAGGAATAGGTAAATGTTAATTCTTATAATTAAAAGTTTTTTAATTATAAAGTATGTAGAATAATTAAAAAAAAAAAAATACCAATAATATAACAGTATATCAACAACAACAACTACATAATTAAAGTGTGTGCTCTTTTAATTATTAATTATTATTTTTCTTTATTTATATTATTTTTTTTTCTCCCTATTTTATTTTAAAATAAAATACAAATATACGAACAGCCAGACAAATAGTATATCTATATGTCTCGTCTGTATTCGTTGTCATTTTCGTTTCTTTTTGAATATAGTATTTCTCTAAATATAAAAATTATAGTCAGTTTTTTTTTATTTTCTAATTAAAAAAAAAAAATAGGTAAAAATAATACTTAATTTTTTGTTTTTTTTTCATAACGAAAATTTAAGAAAATTTTATTTCTTTTATTTTTTGCTTTGTTTTTCTAAATTAAAAGGGAATTTGAAAAAAATTTATTATTTTTGTTATTTAGAATTTTTCGTTTTTCAATCACGAGGTATAAGTATTTGTCACGTGGTATGAATTTTAATAATTTTTTTTTTTTTAAGTAAAATTTGTAAATTTTTTTTAAAAGATTTATTTTAAAAGATTTATTTTTTAAGTAAAATTGTTATAAAAGTGAATAAAAAAATTTTTTATTTTAATTTTTTTGTTAGGAATTTTTTCAATTTTTAAAATCAAAAAAAAAAAAAAGTTTTTTCAAGTTTTAAGTAAATTTTAAAATTATTCAAAATGAGAATATTATTGTAAAAAATTTTACAAAAATAATTTAATTAAAATGTCGTTTAGTTATGTGTTTATTATTGTATTATGAATAGTAAGTTTCAAGATATTAAATCACGTGATGAATAGCAGGCAGTTTAAGAGACTTGCCTTGAAATACTGTATTTTAAGTGTTGTATAGAGAATTCGTTTTTTTTTTTTTTTTTTGTTGTTAAATTTAATTTAATGTGAAAGTAGTTTGTTTAAATGTATTAAAATTTTTAATTTAAAAACTCAATTACATATAAATATACACATATACGTTTTTTTTTAGATTAAGGATTCCGAGATGGGCTCCTTGTTTCGAAGCGAGGAAATGGCCTTGTGCCAAATGTTTATTCAGCCGGAAGCTGCTTATACTTCAGTTTCTGAATTAGGTGAAACTGGTGCTGTACAATTTCGTGATGTAAGTAAAAAAACGAAAATATTCAAAATTAAACAATTTGATAAATTTATTTTCTTAAAGAATTCAATTATCACATCAAATGGACAAATTTTTTTATTATAAAGCTTTTTCATTTGATTTTGTTTTTAAAATAAATTCAAATTAAATTGTTGGGAAAAAACGGTAATTTAATTACCCAAATTCATTTTGAATTTAGTTCTAGTTTGAAAGAATATATATTAATCGTATTTCTATCTTTTTTTTTTTTTTTTTAGTTAAATGCTGGTGTTAATGCATTTCAACGTAAATTTGTACAAGAAGTTAGACGTTGTGATGAAATGGAACGTAAATTACGTTATATTGAAACTGAAGTTAAAAAAGATGGAATAAATTTAATTGATGTTACAAATAATATACCAAGAGCACCAAATCCAAGAGAAATAATCGATTTAGAAGCACATTTAGAAAAAACAGAAAATGAAATATTAGAATTAGCACAAAATGAAGTTAATTTAAAATCAAATTATTTAGAATTAACTGAATTACGTCATGTTCTAGAGAATACACATAGTTTCTTTTCTGATCAAGAAGTTTTAAATTTAGATGCAAATCGTGGTAGTTTAATACAAGATGAAGGTGTACAAGCACATCAAAGTCGTGGAAGACTTGGTTTTGTTGCTGGTGTTATACAAAGAGAAAGAGTATTTGCATTTGAACGTATGTTATGGAGAATATCAAGAGGAAATATATTTTTACGTCGTGCTGAATTAAATCAACCATTAGAAGATCCACAAACTGGACATCCAATATATAAAACAGTTTTTGTTGCATTTTTTCAAGGTGAACAATTAAAAAATCGTATTAAAAAAGTATGTAGCGGTTTTCATGCATCATTATATCCATGTCCAAGTGCATATAATGAACGTCAAGAAATGGTTAAAGGTGTACGTACACGTCTTGAAGATTTAAAAATGGTATTAAATCAAACTGAAGATCATCGTCGTCGTGTACTTGTTAGTGTATCAAAAGAATTGCCAAATTGGACAATTATGGTTAAAAAAATGAAAGCTATTTATCATACATTGAATTTATTTAATATGGATGTTACAAAAAAATGTTTAATTGGTGAATGTTGGGTACCAGTTAATGATTTACATATTGTTCAAAAATCATTATCAGATGGTTCAGCAGCTGTTGGCAGTACAATACCATCATTTTTAAATGTAATTGATTCAAATGAATCACCACCAACATTTAATCGAACAAATCGTTTTACAAAAGGTTTTCAAGCTTTAATTGATGCATATGGTATTGCATCATATCGTGAAGTAAATCCTGCCTTATATACAATAATAACATTCCCATTTTTATTTGGAATTATGTTTGGTGATTTTGGTCATGGTATTATAATGACATTATTTGGTGCATGGATGGTTTGTTTTGAAAGAAAATTAGGAACAAAAAAATCAAATAATGAAATATGGAATATATTTTTTGGTGGACGTTATATTATATTATTAATGGGAATATTTTCAATGTATACTGGTTTTGTTTATAATGATATATTTTCAAAATCAATGAATATATTCGGTTCAAAATGGAAAATAAATTATAATATATCAACAGTACAATCAAATAAAGATTTACAATTAGATCCAAAATATGATCTTGATGATGATATATATCCAATTGGTTTAGATCCAGTATGGCAATTAGGAACAAATAAAATAATATTTTTAAATTCATATAAAATGAAATTATCAATAATATTTGGTGTTGTTCATATGATATTCGGTGTATGTATGAGTGTTATTAATCATAGACATTTTATGAGAAGTGTTAATATATTATTAGAATTTTTACCACAAATAATATTTTTAATATTATTATTTGCATATATGGTATTTATGATGTTCATGAAATGGATAATATATAGTGCTAAAAATGATGAATTATATTTACAACCTGGTTGTGCACCATCTGTATTAATTATGTTTATAAATATGGTATTATTTAAAAATACACCACCATTAAAAGGTTGTAATGAATTAATGTTTGAAGGACAAAAAAGTTTACAAATGGCATTTGTTGCATTAGCATTATTATGTATACCATGGATGTTATTAGGAAAACCAATTTATTTAATTATGAAAAGACGTAATGGAAAAAATCATGTAATGTATTTTTAAATTAATTAAAAACGTAATTTGTTAGATTTTTTTAACGATTACAGATTAAATATAATGGTGATATTAATCAGGGAATGGAAATGACATCAGAACATCCAGATGATGAATTACCAAATGGAAATTCATATGAAACAAGTGGTGGTGGTGGTGCTGGTGGTGGTGGTGGTGGTGGTTCACATGATCATTCTGATGAACCAATTAGTGAAATATTTATACATCAAGCAATTCATACAATTGAATATGTTTTAAGTACAGTATCACATACAGCATCATATTTAAGATTGTGGGCTTTATCATTGGCACATGCACGTAAGTTTTATAAATCTTTTTGAAAAAAAATCAAAGAATTTTAAATCTTTCTTCTTTTTTAATCTTTAGAACTTTCGGAAGTATTATGGAATATGGTTTTAGGAATGGGTCTAAAAATGCCTGGATATGCTGGAGCTGGTATGATTTTTGTTGTATTCTTATTTTGGGCACTTTTCACCTTAGCCATATTAGTAATGATGGAAGGTTTATCAGCATTTTTACATACATTGCGATTGCATTGGTAAGTTGGTTTGTTTTTTTTTCTCTCTCTCTCTCTCCTTCAATTTAAAAACAAGAAAAATTTTTTTTAAATCTAAATTTTTAAATTTTTCCTGACAGGGTTGAATTTATGAGTAAATTCTATGAAGGTTTAGGATACGCTTTCCAACCTTTTAGTTTTAAAGCCATACTTGAAGGAAATGATGAAACCGTTGAATAATGTAAAAAAAAAAAATAAATAAATAAAGCAATAAAAATACATACTTTAATATATAATTTTTTAAAATGATAATAATGATAAAAAAAAAGATATATACCTTAGAAGTCTTCCACGTAATTCAATCAATCAAAAAGAAGGAAAAATAAAGATACATAAAATGTTTATTAAAATACGAAAAAAAAATAAATAAATAAAATAAAAAAAATCTGTATTTTTAGAAAACGTTTAAAAAAAAAAGACAGTATTTTGTTCAAAAGATTTGTTACTATGTTGTTTATATATATATATGTTGTTTATTGCTATTAATTTTTAAATATTTCTTTATTATTTTTTTGTTCTTTATGAAAAGTTTTATTTACAAACATATAAATTTAAAAAAAAAACTATTATTGTTGGGTAAATGCTTGATGCGCAACAACATTTTAAGGGCATTTTCGTTGAAAAAAAAAACAAACAAACACACTGTAGCTATGCTCAATTTTATTTTATCATTATTTTATTATATGTTTATTGTATTGTATGTCATTATTATTATTATTATTGTTCAATTATTCAATTAAAGAAAGACAATAAAAGCATTTTAAGAAAATAAAGTTATTGTTTTTTGTTGTGTATCGTGTTTCTCTATAGATGGTGTATTGAAATCAAAGAAGCAGAGGAATTCATCTATCTTAGACGTATAATAGATAAAGAAGGTAATACAGTGTCGTCAGAAATCGTAGATATTCAAAGTGCTAAAAAATCCTTTGGTATGCTAGAAACATTTTCTGGTGTAGTGCAGCATCGTTAAACCTGAAGAAACTTAGAATCTTTAAAATCAATTTTTTAACGGTTCTTTTATATGGTTGTGAAACATGAAAAGCAATATTGAACCATTGGATATTTTAATAAAGCGTCAAAAGTGGAATTGGATGGGTCATACCCTAAAAAAATTCGATAATATTGCTAGAACAGCAAAAAATCAAAACGCATTAGATGTCCAAGAGACAAACTATTCTACAAAAATAAAAGCCAAGCAATTATTGTATTTTTTCAAATAATCATTTTTTTTTTATTAAAAAATATTTTTCATCATTACGTATAAATGCATTTAAATATAAAAAAAGTATATTTTTATATTTTTAACCACTTAATTCTTTTTTCTTTAACCAATTTTCAACTTTTTCCTTATTTGTTTCAATCCATTTTATATTAATTTTAACTTTTTGTAATGCTTGTTTTCTAGCAGCTGTTCCAGCTCCAGCATTTGGATATTCATTAAAGAATGATTCCATTTCTTTAAGACGTGTTTTTGATGAAAAACGTGATGTTATTGATGGTATCATACGACCAAGATATCTTTCATTTAAACCAAAACGATCAACAAGTTTTTGCCAATTATCTCTAACATAATTCCAAACAAGATTTTCACCAATTGGATTTTGAGCAATATATGCCATACATGTAAAATAATCTTGACCTCGTACATTATTTTGATCCCAAGCTAAATCAATAAATCTTCAAGAAAAAGAAAAAATGAAATGATTTTACCTTAAAATCAAAAACACAATGTAAGGTACCTGCTTAAAATCCATGGAATTTGAATTCCTGATAATGATCTCATTAATTTTAATTTTTCATTAGCATCTTGCTCTTTCAGGAAAAGTTCCCAAATTTGATTCCAAATTTCTTCATTTCCTACAGCAATCATTCCATAATAATATACTATACTTCTTAAATCTGGTGTTGGTCTTTTATTTGTATTTTTAAGAAATTCTTGAAATTTAGCAGCTGCTTCTTTCATACATTCGGGATGTTCAAGAGAACATGCAAGTTCCAAAATAACAGTTCGAAGACGGCTAAAATTATTTTTTTAAATTACAAAAAAAAAATTACAAATTAATAAGAAAACTTTAAATTTACTTTTTCATATGATCCTCATCAACAACCCATCCAACATTTTTATATGGTTTATTCACTAGATTTCTGCTATAGTTTATAAATTCCTTATAAATATTCGTATAACGAAGTATTGATTCTAAATAAAGGAATTTCGATGATGTAACTGACCACGGAACATATTCAGTTTCATTTTTTAAATATGTTGTAAGATTAAGAGCAATATCATAATCTAATTGAGATGCATCAGCTAAAGCGAATGCATCATTTAAAAGATGTGCTCGATCTGAAGTTGATAAGATCTGTAATAAACAATGGATAATGTAAATTAATAAATTTTTAAAATTACTGATGATAAAAATCAATTTTTTTTTTTTACCTGTGATTCGGTTTTTAAAACTTCTAATAATTTTTCCCATATTTCTTTTGGATAATTTACTCGATAGTATCCAATTTGATCTTTATTTAATTTAATCCAATTAGCTGGATTATCTAAATTAATAACAACTTCAGTATCTTGATTATTGAACCAAGTTCGTTTAACTTCTTCATTGTTACCTTCTCTAATATATGTGATTGGAATAAACCATTTATAACTGTAAAAAAAAAAAGAAGTATTGATCGTCATTATTTTATTCTTGTTTATCACTTTCAAGAAATTTTTTTTACTTGAATGGTGAATCATTTGTTTCTTTTCCTTCATCTTCTGGATTTGAAAAAAATCTCTTTTGTGTTAATTTATAACTTGTATCATTTATTTTTTCTACATTAACAACAGGTAAACCCATTTGTTCAGTCCATGTTTGCATTATGTATCTTGGACACACAAAAAAAAATTAAATTAAATAAATTAAAGTAAATTCGAATTAATTTTATAAAATAAAATAATTACTTCACGTCAATTGTTGTTTCTAATTCACCAATTTTTGTTAATAAATCATCTGTTATTGCATTACTATATTTAAATTTTTCTAAATAATTTTTAACAGCATTTTGAAATATATTCGGACCAACAAAATCTTCTAACATTCGTATTATTGATGCACCTTTTTGATATGTTATTGTATCAAATAATTCAGTTATTTGATCGGGATTTTCAACTTTTTGTACAATTGGATGTGATGCTGTTGTTGCATCTAAATTCATAACACCATGAACTTCTTCGATAATAAATTGATCCATCTAAAAAGGAGAGAAAGAGAGAAAAAAATTGTTTTTTTTTTCTTCTTGTAGTTTTATAATTTTGCAATAGTGAAGGAAGTAAATTTACCAATTTCCATGAAGGATAAACATAATCTAATCCTTTGAAAGAAAGATAAGTTGCGAAACCTTCATTTAACCATAAATCATCCCACCATTTCATTGTAACTAAAATATTAGGATTGATTGAAAAAAAAAAATAATGTATTGGATTTTTTAAATATAAAATTTTACCTAAATTTCCAAACCACATATGTGCTAATTCATGTGCAACAGTTACTCCAGCACGTTGTTTATTCACTGTTGAACTAATTAACTCATTATATAAAAATGCTGATTCTCTAAAAGTTACAAGGCCCCAATGTTCCATTGCACCAGAAACAAAATCAGGTATTGCTATCATGTCTGAAAATTCAAAATTTATATATAATTCGGCACAAGGACATTGCACGATAATTGAAAAAAAAATTATTTATAAGATCACACTTACCTAATTTTGGCAGTGGATATGGAATTTTAAAATATTGAATATAATATTCTGTTACTTTAACACCGGTATCTAAAGCGAATTTAACTTTATCAATTTGTTCTGGTGTTGCATAGACTCTCATATCGAAAGGTTCACCAATTCCAGAAGTATTAATTTTTTGTGATTCATGCTCAAAATCACAAACAATGAAACATGCTAAATATGTGCTCATTTCGACACTTTCTTGAAATTGAACATGAGTAACATTTCCAACTTCTTTTTCTTCCTGTTGATTCATATTTGATAAAGCGATGTAATCTTTAGTTGGACGAACAATGGTTACTTTAAATTTAGCCTTCATAGCTGGTTCATCGAAACATGGAAATGCTTGTCGGGCATATGTTGGTTCAAATTTTGATGATGCAATGAATCTGTAATATATAACAAGAGTTTTATAGATTTTAAATGAATTGATATAATGTAAAAATATGATTAAAATAAGTCCAAAAACTAGTGGAGAGAACCAATAAATATTGTATACCTCTTTTTCCCTGTTTTTGTATCAAGATAAGAACTTTGATAGAATCCAACAATACGATTTATTAAACTTCCATTAAATGATAAATTCAATGAGTATTCACCAATATCTAGATCCTTATCAAATTCTGTTACCCAATATTCATGAGGTTCATATTCAAACGTTTGAAGTATATTAACTGGTGTAGTTTTACCATCATCAAGTATTTTATAAAAACTTGTTTCAGTTACATTCAATTTTTTCGAATGAATTGGAATATATGAAATTGGTTCTAAAATTTTTAAACGTATTGAAACATTTCCATTAAAAGTACTTTCATTTAAATTCGGTTGTAATAATAAATCATAATAAATTGGTCGTATTTGTCGTGGTAGACGAAATGATAAATGTTTAATTATTTTTGATGTTATCGATGATAATGTCATATTGGTATCTTTCAATGAATTTTCTTGATGTTGATTAATTGAATTTGGTTGATTTAAACGGAAAATAACTTTTGGATTATTTTTTTGTATGTCACTTTTTGTTGAATTTAATAAAAATATTTTATTATTGGATGTCGTATTTTGATTTTCACAGAAATTATCAATTTTTATTGCATCTTTTTTTTGATTAGACAAACTTTTTCCAATTAAAACTAAAGCACTAAGTAAACAAAAACATATGATTATCAAAAATATGACAACCGAAATAATTACACTTGATGGTTTTTTATTTTCTGGTTTATGTCTAGGATCATCTGACAAAATATTAGAACGTGGACGAACTAATACTTTTGGTTGAATCTGTTGATTGTACATTGTTGATAGAAATTTTTGAAAACTTTTAACATTTTTTAATTTTATTTTGTAATTTTTTTTAAATAATTACACTTTTTTTTTTTTTTTAATTGTTTATTAAATTAGTTTTTTTTTTTTTGATTCTAAGAACAAAAATAAATGTAAATGTAACTTCTTGAATTTAAGATTTTTTAAAAATATTTGTTTTTGTTGTTTCTTATTTAAATTTATTTTTCAAAAAAATATTTTAAAATATTAAAGGAAAAGTTTTGGTTTTGACTATACTTAAAGTACATTCAGGAATTATAACTTCAAGGGAATTCCCCATTTGTAACTGAAATATAGTTGAAATATAAAAAAAAATTTGGTATACTATTTTGTTATAATTTTTTATTACTTTTTTTCACCAGCTCTATGCTCTAGAGCTGTGGTTTTAAAGGGTAGCTAGCCCTACGTGTTGAAACAAGAAAGTAGAGAAGAAAAAAACTCGTGAAAGATAGACCGGATGGCAGCACTGGAAATTCTAGAATTCGCGCCATTTTCAATGACATCTTCAAGTTGACAATTAATAAAGTGGGTGGAAAGAAGTTTTACTAGTTTTAGCTTTATTTGTGAAAAAAATGAATTTAAATGTAGAAAATTATATTGTGAAAAGGAAATTTAGTGAAATTCTTATTTAAAACAAAAATTCAATTTGTTAGTTACTTAAAAAATTAGAAAAATGAGTTCGTTAGCAAGCAACACCACGGTAAGTTAATTTTCTACATCCAAAAGTATCTATAAGTATCTACCAAACTTTCTTTTTTATTCTAGGATCAGGATAAATTTAAATAGAAGTAAGGTAAGCGGAAAATAAATCCAACAAATGTTAATTAATTTTAATTCACTGTATTCATTCCATTGGTATGTACATATAGTGAGTTAAAGTATATGTATGTATATGTACATACTTTTTCTTTTCATTATGTGGAAGAATCTGTTACAATCTTTATCTAAGTTATTTCAGGAAAAAAAAGTGTTATTTTGTGCAACTGATTACAGAATTACTCTTTACACTACAAATCTAAGAAATTTCCTAACTGGTATCCGTATTCAAGTGGCATTATTTAGTTAACTGCTTAGATCAGAAATTATGTACATTTAGAAAAACACATCTGAAATATATACAACCTGTCACATCTAATTTTAAGATTTTAAGAGAGATATTTTTGTGGAACATAACTATACAAAATTTCACGAGAATTAAATCAGTTTCGCTTTGGGCATACTGAGAAAAATCATTTAAAAACTTTTAAAATTATCTGACCTCAAATATTTGGGATATCATATTTCCCTTGTTTATGCATAAATTTATAACATATCCTTAAAATACTTTAAATTTGCTTTTATTTCCCCGTGAGGATAGTGTATTTCTCTTAATAATTATTTAGTAGTATGCTATGCCTATAGTTTAAAATTGGAAAAAATGTTACTATTGGTTAAAAACTTGAAATTTATATCTACGATTATAGTTTTCAACAACAAAACAGAAAAAATAAATTGTACTTTTAATTCGATTCAATTCACTTAAATATTAAATACCGCATAACTAATTTAATTACAAAAATTTTTTTACTCTGTTAAATTGATAGAATATAATTAAAGCTGATAATTATTTATTGATTTCACTTTATTAACTCTGAATGTACATATAATAAACCAAGGTCGTTAATCAAGTTTTTTTTTTTTTTTTTTTTTTTAAATTATTTAAAAATTTTTTTCACAATTTTTTCTCTTTTTTTTAAACCAAAAAAAAAAAAATAAAATCCATTCACTAAATTTATTTTCCTTATTTTATAAAAAAAAAAACTATCAAAAAATTGCATTTAAAATTAAAACTCTAAAAAAATGCATCAAACGTATAACATTTTCTCTATTCAACTGCAAAACTATTTCAATTTCAAATTAGAAAAAACAACAAAATTAAAAAAAAAAAAAACAAAATGAATAAAAAACAACATTTAACAAACAAACAATAAAAAAAACTGAATAAATTAATGATCAATTCAACATTTTAAATAAAATTCACTTTCTTCACTTCAATATTTCACATAATTTACAGGCAATGACCATGTTAAAAATTTATAATCATAAACTATGAAAAAAAAAAAACAACAAACATTTAAGCTTTAGATATAAGTAGTAACTGAAATTGTAGACTGTAAAGTTTGAAAAACTGGTCTTTTTACCTTTCTGTATCATCGGTCAAAAATGTGTAAGTAACTGATCGTGACCCGAAATCGCAATTAATTATTATTATTTTTTATTTAATTTATTTTTTTTTTTTTATCAAAATGAGAAAAACGTATCGTAAAAATAAAGTCAATTTCTTTGTGTGACAGGTTGAAAATTTCTTTATAATAAATTATATTGTAATATGTACATATATATACCTACATTGAATAAATGTATGTAACTACAATTGTACATATATATATATATATATATATGAATGATTATAATAAAAAATATGTGTATTGAATATTAACGACAGTTTTGCAAAACCGTTACTTTTGATAAATAATATAAAAATATACAGTGGGAATATTACAGCTATAATATAAACGACATTTATAATATTTCTACTTATTTTTTTTCTTTCTTCTCCTTTAAAATTATCTTTATTTTATTTTTCTAAGATTTGTAATAAAATAAAACAATATAAATAATGTAGGTCTTGTCTATGAAAACATTAATATTTCTTTACAGTGTAATAGGCATAAATTATATTGTTGAATATTTCTAGTGAGATTGTATACCTAAGTCACATGAAAAAAAAAAAAAATTGTTTAGTTATATAGTTTATAGTTTTAGTAAATAAATATTATCACGCGTTTTCACTTTTTTCATCGTAATCTTTAATAAATCCTAAACTATAATATATTTATCTTTTCTTCACTAAAATTCCGTATAATATATGACCATTCCGATAACCGACTGAACCATAACTGCAAACTTGTAAAACTTATAAAATAAACTTAAAATGCTGTGCTGTGACTGCGATTTGAAAAAAAAAAAAAATACAAAAAAAAAAAAAACAACAAACTTAAACTACATACAACTAACTATACAAAATGTTGTCTTTTCTTTTCTTAAACTGCTTCTTAGCCAAGTTTTTTATCTCAATAAAATCAGATTTTCTTATAAGTTTACAGGGTACTAGAGAATCGTGATTAAATTTTCAAAAGATAAAATATGACTATCGTTCATATTTGACTTGATAGTGGGTGGTAAAAGTATCACTTCAGACATAAATTAGAGGCCTATACATCTATTTTGTTAAAGTTCAATGTACTCCACTGTAATTGTTGTGATTAGTTCATCTTGTTGTTTGTACAATAATTTTTCTTAATTACTAAAACCATTCATTATTTAGGTCCCTAACACCCTGTATACATGTATCTTTTTTCAAGACATTGGGACATTGGTTTTGATTTGGTTGGTAAGGTTAAGAAGAGATTAGACCTCAAGTTTTAAGATATATGTACGTGTTTCATTCATGATGTATTTTCAATCTATAAATATAGAATACCTATAGATTGTTTTTTTGATATTTATGTATAAAAAAAGTCAAGAAAATCAATAGAAAGGGAGAAAGATTTTTAATAAAAGAAATAAATAAAATAGTATGCAGAAAATTAAGTGTGTTACTTTTTTAGTCATTACATTCAATAAAATTGGTCAAAAATTGTTTAGAAGCAAAAACAAAAAAAAAAGATTTTGCCTACTTTTGCTTCAAGATGATACGAAATATTTGCGTACATTGACTTCTACTGAGAGTTTAGAAACTTTTTTTTTTAGTTATGAGTTTGGAGGAATTTTACAAAAGAAATGAAAAATTGTGGCTATACATATACTTCTAAATTGTTCAACATAAATAAGATAAAAAAAAATTTATGTGTACCTATTTCAAATTCAAGTTTGTGACTTCGCATGTGAGGTTCAAGTTAAAAACTATGATTCATCTCATATTCTGACATCAATAAGTTTTTAAGATGTACATTTAGAGATATGTATTATAAATGTATGTCATTTTAATAGCTATAGATACATTTGAATCTGTAATTATTTTAAAATTATATAGATAGAAATTATTATTTTTTAAAAGTATTCTTTATTTGCGTTTTTATGAATAATTAAAGGTGTCTCTTATTTTGATATGTATATGAATTCAATACAAAAATTTAAAGAGATATTTGTTGCGGTTTTTTTTTAGGATTTTGTAATCTATTTTTACCGTAGGTATAAATATAAGGTATACATTAGGTAATCGACAACAACAAATTTTCTTTAAAAAAAATGTTCAAGTTGTTATGAAATATTTTTATTTTTATTTATAAATTATGTAATCGATTCTCGATAGATAAATTTGAGACAGGAAAAAACGTAAGCGTTCATTTGAAAATTCACAGCATTTTTTCCAAAGTCAGTAATAAAATTTAAAAGATATTTAAAAAGTGCATTTAAGACTGTGAAATTTTACATTAGAAACTTTTGTGTTATTTGAGTATCCCTCTGATATGTATCTATCATCTGGTTTTTTAAAGATCCAATAAAATGTGGTTTAGATTGACTTTTTTTATTGACCACAAAAATTATGCTTATTATGGAAGTTTCACAGAAATGCTATAAGTTTTTTATTTCTGTATTCGATTTTAATATCTATTACTGAAGTTCAAATGTACGAGAGAAAATTAAAATAAAAAAAGGAAAAGAATATTTTTTCCAAAATAAATTTCACAGTTCCGTCAAGAAGGAGTTATAATTATTTTTTTTTTTTTTAATTTTTATGCCTTAAACCCACTCCCTTCTTATATTTTGAAGTTATGTACTTAAAGAATTTTCAAATTTTTATCTAGACCTTGAGAAGACATTTTCTTGAATGATAGACTATCCTTGTAGCGTGTTGTATTTCATAAAAATATATTTAAAAAAAATTAATTGTATACTCACTGTGTTTTTCCATTTTTCTTTTCATATGAACTTCTATAAAATCCTACAATCCTGTCTTTTAATGATCCTTCATATTTAATTTCCAATAAACATTTATTTGTTTCTTTTACAATTACATCATTTAAATAAATTTTTAAAATTTCTCTAATCGTATCTTCCTCATATTTTGCAATTTTTACATCTTTATCTTCAACTTTTACAGATATATTATTAATTTTTAATCCTTTTGAATGTAATTCCAATAAATTTGTATCATTATATATTTTAATATTTATTTTCACAATTCCAATAAATGTTCCTTCATTTAAATTTGGATTTAAAAATAATTCATACAATGTAGGTTTCACGTTATCTTTTAATCGATAATTAATCTAAAATAAAATATTAAATACTTTATCAGCAATTTGTTTTTTTTTTTCTTTGTTTAGATTAATTTAAAAAAAAGTGTTTTTTTTTTCTTTTTTATACTTTATTTGGTGGAGCTCCTACAGTTGTTGTTGCTGGTTCTGACGTAGTTGCTGTATCGTTCATTGATGATTCTAATTTTCTTTCACATTCATCTAAATCGTTTTGTAAATTAACTTTTTGTATTGCAACAACAATTGTAGATATAAGAAAAGCTGTTAGTGCAACACATAAAAATGATAATAATAATGTACCTTGAAAAAAAAAAAAAGAAAAATAAATTACACATGTGTTTAACTAAAATCACCTTACTTTCACATATAATAATTATTTACCAGATTTCATATTATTTTTTTTTTTTAAATACAAAATATTATTAATAAAAATTCAAGAAAAATATATTTTCTTTTTCTGAATTTCGTTTTTTTTTTTTTTTTTTTTTCAAATTATAAACAATTTTAAACGTTTTCTCTACAAAGTCGAACAACTAAATTGTAAATGAATACAATAAATTTGATATTACATTCTATAATACTTCATATCAGTCTTTCGTTTTTAATTTATTTTGTATTATAAATTATTTATCCCTCTATCAAAATATGTTATCATAAATAATAAAACTTTTATTTGCCTTTTATTACCCTTTTATAATGTAAATAACATAAGATAATAGTAAACCAACAAAAAAAAAACAAAAAAAAAACTACACTATTAATTTATTTTATATGATTTTCTGAATATTTTTTAATCACATAAAAAAAATTAAATTAAAATTATTGAAAATTATTATTTCTAAATAATTTTTTTTTTTTTTTAATTTCGGAAAAGCTTACTCTCTTATAAGCACATTTTGTTTATAGTATGTTATCTTATTTTAATTATAACAAAAACATACGTATATGTAGATATCTTTGTATATAATAAATATTTACTTTTAAAAATCCCAATGTATCGTAAATACTTACAATAAGTGAATTTCTAATTTATTTTAAATTAAATACTTCCTACTTTAAAATTTATTTAATTAAAACAAAGAATAACAAATTAACAAATGACAACTTTTGTTATTACATTCATTTATTTTTTGTTAGGAAAAACAACAATAAATATTTATTCAAAAAATACAATTAAAACTAAATACTGCAAAATTATAATATATTGTTTTTTTATATTTTCAAAATAATTTAAGTAATGCATGAAAGTATGCAAATATAAAATATAATTATAAATGAACCACAAGATAAAAACACTACGAGGAAACGTGATTATATAGAATAAAAATTTATTTGTATTTAATAATTACACTGCATGACTTCCAAAAAGCGGGAAAAAAATATTACAGAGTTGAAATGAAAAAACGCGATAAAAGAGAATAAGATTTGTTTTTCATGAATCAGGTGATGTTGCATCTTTTGCTATTCTAAAAAAAATTTTAAAATTTTAATGGTATTTTTAATATGAAATATATAAAAATTTTCATATATACCTAAATATCGGTTGATTTTTAAAAATTTATATCAGTTGAAAAAAATTTCGAAATTTCTGTAAAACAATTTTTTTTAACCTAATAGGAAAAAAATTGTGATATAAAAAAAAATTTCGGAAATTAAAAAAATAAATTTCGATTTTTCGAAAATTAATTTCGAATTATTAGCCAAAGATTCTACCGAAGTTTATTCGAAGTTTGCGTAAAATTCTACCCAAATAAATTGAAAGTAAACCAAAATCCGTATTAAAAGTAGATTACGTATAAATTCTTTAATCTATATATATTTTAACCCTTTAGTGAGCATTGATTCATATTTGAATCAAACCAATTTTCTCGTTTTGAAGTATTTAAAAAATAAGTATTTATACTCTGCAGCTCTATGATTCGACTCTGCATCATTTCAATTAAAAAAAAAATTTCCGGAACAAATGTTGTTTGTCACAGTTTAATGCATGTTTCTTCAATATATAGTATTTTTTCTTGTGCACTAGAGGATTAAAATTCTTCTGTTTTCAAAAATAAATTACGCAATCATTTTGTATGTATGTATATCATTTTAATGCCATTTTAATGTCATTTAACAATAACAAAGGATTGTATATTGTAAGTGGAAGTATATTTCTTGAAAAATTTGAATAAAATAAAAATAAGTTTAAGTGTTTTCACCTGTACAACAAGCGGTCGAGGTGGATGAGACCCCAAAATCTCCTACTCCTCAACCTACTTGTTCGAGGGTGGAATATCAAAAGTAAGTGAAGGTTTTTAATGCAAAAAACCACTTTTAGTAACAAATTCTTAACTATATTAAATAATTGAATCATTTATGAAAGAAGTTTGTTCGAACCTGAAATTTTTATATCTGTTATTAGTTATTAAAATATTTACTTTTGCTATTAGAAATTACATGGTATGGTAAGCACCATTTTGGTGGTGCTACCATATGGTAAGGTAACCAATATGCTAAGTCACCAAATCAACCATTGAAAAAATGTAATCACTGTGGTAGCATAACCTTCATACTTTTGGTTATTATCGTAAGTACCATGATCAATATTCGAAATTGACCATATAAATATTCTGCCAGAAATCTGGGTGTTTCATAATAACTATTTTGCCATCGGGTTTCCTTGACTATATATTTCATCAAATTATTAAAAGAAGAAAAAATTTATATTTTTTAAATAAGTTTTAATCATATAGTTTTTATTTTTAATGTTGTACACCTAATCGTGATATTTACAAGAAATCTTTAAGTAGATTTTAACAAAAATAAATAATTACGAGATACATTATATCTAATTAAAATAAATCTTTTATTTTAAAATTAATATTTAATAACAAAAATATTGTTTTTCAATATTTGTACACACATCACATTTAACTTCACAACACCATTCAAATCTACAATTACATCTATGTTGTCCAAAAACAGTTTCAGATCTAATTCTTAAACCACATGTTCTACATAAATTTTTACATGATCTTCGTTGTTGTATTGTTTTTGATTTATTCTTTTCTCTTGAACATTGTCTACCAATCATTCCTTTCCATCCTGCTATTGCATTTATTTGACAATAATTTGGTGATTCATGAACATATACTAAAATATTATTTGGTATATTTTCTGTATTTATAATACCTTTATTATCTGTTTTTATTAAAATTGCTTTATCATACATTTGTCGTAATTCAATTGCAATTTCATTAAATGGTTTCATTGTTGTCCAACATATTTCTTTTTTACAATTATTTAAAAAATCATAACAACGGCATATTTTTCGTAATGAATTTCTTACAATTATTTTACCAATATGATTATTATGAATTATTGCATATCCTTGAGCATCTGTTGTTGATTCCATTTTTGTTTTAAACATTTCTTCAATTAATTCTTCAGCATAATCTGTATTATCTGGACATTTTTGAATATCATTATACATTTCATTTGAATTATTATCATTATCATTACAACCACATCCAGATATTTTACCATTAGAACAATTTTTTGTTATTGTATATATTAATGCTGCTGTTGTTAATGTTTTAACAAATGCTGATTCACGATCTAAATGTTTTGAATTACGTTTTGATAAAAAATCATTACTTGGACAATTCCAACGATCCCATTTAAATAATTCTTGACAATTTATCAATGCTATTTCTAAGCTTGGACCAATTATTTCATTTGATGGAAATGTTAATTGAATCTGAAAAAATAAAATAAAAAGAAATCATTTTGTTAATTTTAATTTAATTTTTTTCTAATTTAAGATTTTGCTAATTTAATATTTTTTAAAGAAATATCCTTCAAAACTTACTAAACTGTTAATCATTGAATTTTTCGCTGCAATTAATTTAACATCACGACTTAAAGACATTATACCAGAAACTAAAAAACTTTGAATAATTATAACTAATTTAAAATTCATTTTGATTTTTGTATTTTTTTCTTCTCAACTAAAACAAAATATTTTTAATCACACAAGATACGTAAAAAAAGGACTATCTAACTTCAAGTAGTTGTTATTTATGATTGATGTCCTTTTTAAAATGTTCTTCATTTAAATATAAAAATTTTACATTCATGTATGTGTAACAATCCAACTCATTACATACCTATGTACATATATCGTTATTAATGAGACCTTTATTCATTACATAAGGACAACAAAAAGGATATTATACACATAACCTGTGTCAAAGAAGTCTGGCAATTTTTTTAAAAATAGTTTTCATCATAAAAACTGAAAATAAACATGACAAAACGTGAATATTGGAAATATTTCTTTCCTTTTTTTTCATATTTTACAAGTCTTTTTTTTACCGAAAATATTTATCTTTATTTTAAAATATTTATAAATATATACATACATTTATTGAACAGATTCCTTTTATTAATGAATGAATAGAGAGATCCTTTAAACATATGGGTGTTTTCTTTGTTTCATGAGAAAAATATATACTTACCTGTTATTAATTAATAATTTCCAAATGTTTAAAAAACAGGTAACTAAAAGCAAAAAATTTAAAATTCAAATTATTTGGAAAAACCAATGTAACGTACGTTTTGTTTGTGTTTTTATTTTCTAGAGAATTCTTTTTATTTTCTTTTCTTTATTCACATTATTTTAAAACACCTTTTTTTTATAATTTGATTGAAATTTAAGTGTTTTATTATTTTATTTTGAACGGAAAAAAAAATTATGAATTAACAAAAACACAAAAAGGATAGTTATAAAAGGATTTAAAAATATTAATGCAATTTTTAGCAATGTTTTATGTGTTTTTTAAACATTTTATCTATTTCGAATTTTTTTTTCTGTAACCTTGCACACATTTGCAAATTATAATTACATTTTCTTGGTATTTCATTTTTTTTTTTCTTCAAATAGAATTTCATATTTTTATTTCCTTTAAGTAAATAGTAATTTTATTTTGTGTATGTGTTTAATTTATTTTTTTTTTATTTGTACATAACAGGAATTCTTATACCTAAAAATTAAGAATTAATTTTATAATATGAAATTAAAAGAAATCAAGTAATTTTAGCTTATTTAAATAAAAAAATAAATTAATAAACAAATAAATAATTAATTTTTTTTGAAATTTATTGAATCCAATCTGCTGGTCTTCCATCAACACGATAACCACCAGTACCAAAAATTTCAGAACGTCTCATTGGATCTGTTGCCCAATATGATTGTGGTTCATATGTATTTACTTTTTGATTATTTTTAATAGCTGTTATTATTATTAAAAATATTGCTAATTTTCCAACAATTATTGATTTAACTAATAATAATTGTATTGTTGTTACTATAAATGGTATAACCGCTGATTGTATTAGAAATGGTATTATAAAAAGTGGTAAAATTTTTGACATCATATCATATTTTTTACCTCGTCCTGAAAAATACATATTTATTGATATTTTTTTTTTTCATGAATAAAAAATTGAAAAATAAATTAAAAATTTTTACTTACCTTCATCTGAATCATCATCCCAATTACCAAGTAAAATATCTTTTAAACAATTCTCATCCAAATTAACATTAACAATATTACGTTCCATATCGAGTGATACATTTACACCTGGACCAATATTATATCTATATTCTCCATCATAACTATAAATTAATGAATCTGTTCTTTTTGATGGTCTTTTATTTTTCTTATTGATTTTTTCTTTTTTAACATTCTCTGTTGTTGCTGTTGTTGTTGTTGTTTCTGTTTCTAAACTATTAGAATTTTCAGTTGTCAATTTTAAAATAGTTTTTGTTGATGAATTTTTTAAAATTGATGTTAATTTATGATTTATTAATTTTCTATATTCTGATGATGTTTTATTACCTAAATATGTACTTTTATAATTTTTATACATTCCCAAAAATATATTTTTTATTGGTGTCACTTTATTTATATCATTTTCATTAATTTTTTTATCACTATCTTTTGTTAATTCACTAAAATTTCTTTCATTTAAAATTTTTGAAATTGAATTTTGAAATGTTGAAGATAATGTTAAATTTTGAAAATCATTTTTTAAATCATAATTATGATTTAATAATTGTGATGATGTTGTATCACTTGATTTAACAATTTTTAAATAAATTAAAAATATTAAAAATAATTTTTTCAATAAAATTAAAACCATTTTTTTATTTTTATTTTTTTCAAATTTTTTTTTTTTAATTTGAAATTTATTGAACTTTCATATCGAACGAAAAAAAAAACAAGAAAAATTAAAAAAAAAAAAAGGAAAAATTTATTGATGAATTTTTAGATGATGCGTCCAATCATCTAGAAAAACAGTAACGAAATGCAAAAAATTATTAAACTGCAGACAATTTTATTATGTAAACATTTCAATATATTGAATATTTTCAATTGAATTGAATCTCATATTAATCCGGATAATTGATGAAATGATGTTTATAGATATTTAGATATATTGGTGGTAAAAAATTTATCTCATATTTACATACCGGTTGTTGTAAATGTAGAGGATACTTTTCATATAAAAGTGGGCAATATTAGAAAAGCTCATGCTGGAATCTATAAAATTCTGCAACAGTATGAATAAATAACTGTTTTATTTAACATGATAGAGAATGGATTTTGCTTGTTTGTTGCATTTTATAGTTATTGGACCTGTTTCTTTACAGCTTCATATAGAATTTGCAATCTTTTTGATAACATTGTGGCAACGTAATGTTGTAGAGAATAAAATAATGATTATTGTTAGTTTTTACTTACTGCAACAAGAATCATCTGTGTTGTATTAGTTAGCTCTTTAATAAATAATATCTGACACACAATTAAGTCTCATATAGGTAAATTTGATTCTAATAGTTGCAAAAAACTTGTTCTATTGACCTAATATATAAAAAAATATTTTTTTTAAAAATATACTTCATTTTGCACTACTTTTTCCTTACAGGTATGTATGTGTTTTTTAAATGAAAAGAAAAAAACATATTCATATGGTATTGACATTGATTGAAAAACAACAACAACAACAATAAGAAAAAATAAGATGGTTCAGTTTATTTCGTACTGATTAATGATTATCTTTTATTAAAATTCAATTAAATTTTTAAGAATGCTGTTTTTAGAAATTTTATTATGAGCTTTCTATTTCAAAATTTCAACTTCAACTTTATCACCTTGAAGTATCTTGAAAAATCTTTTAACAAGAAAAACATATTTTTGATTGATTTGTGTAGGTTTAATTAGGACACTTTTAAGTTACAGGAAAATTATTAAGTGTGATTGAATGTTTTACCTTTAAAACTTTTTTTTTTTCAAATTAAAAAAAAAACGGTTAAAATTTTTTTTGGAAAAGTTATCTTTTAATTTTATTTCACCCCTAAAAGGACTATCATCATCATCATCATTAGCGCAACAGTTCTATGTGAACCAGAGCCTACCAAAATTAATTTTAGTTAATTCTTCATTTTCTTTTAAGATAAGAATTCCGTATATTAAGGATAAAATGTCTAGTTGACTTTCTTTTACCTATATCTTACACTTGAACGCTATTCAATTTTTAATTAGCTTTTTCTCCAGCTAAATTTTTCAAATTTGTACATGCTTTTTACAAATATTAAAAAAAAAATCATTAGTTTTTATTATTTATTCATTATTTTCAATATGCAAATATGTATGCATTATTTTTCTTTCCGTTGAATTAATGGAAATTATTCTTCTAAATGATCAATCGAAATTTTTTTTTTCTTTTGTAAAAAAAAAACATATTCAATTTATTTAAATGAAAAACTTAACTTTGCAATTAAAATATTTAAAATCAAATTCATGATTTCAATCATCAATGACCGATATACGTTTTGAATTCATAATTAGTTCCGAAATTTTTAATACAAAAATGTACAAGTAATTTCACTTTATGTGAGCTTTCTTCATAAAAATAAAAATAAACATATTTTCTTCGTGAGAAATACTTTTTTTGTGTGTTTTTTTTTTTATTATTTTGCGTTTTCTTTTTCTACAAAATATATTCGATACGTTACATGTATGTACAGTTAACTTAAATAAATAATTTATAATAAATAAAAAAATTCTTATTTGTAAAATTTTGTTATTTTTTTCTTTCTCCTGTCTTAATTTGTGACTTGTGGTTTTGTTAAAGTCTAATTAATTCTTAATCTAATTAGAAATTATTTTTGGTAAAATGTAAGTAATTGATAAAAATCTACCAATCTTCTTTTAACCAAACTGGATTCGATGCATGTTGATGTGTATAAACAAGTGGTACTGGTGCACTATATGCCGCAGGAGCAGCATGTGTATGAGCTAATCCTCTTGATAAGATTTGTCCAATAGCAAGGATAAGAAGAATTACCTATAAAAAAATTATTAAAGAAATTTCACATAAATTTAATTCTAAAAAACATAGGAATAATCTTAAGATTTTTTTTGTTATTGAACGATGAAATAAATTCCTGCGTTCTATTATAAAACTTATTCTAATATTGCGAGTCTATAGCTATACATATACTTACTCCAACACCAAGTCCTTTTATCGAAACCACAGTTAATGCGGCAAGAAGTGTAGTAATAACACCAACAACGAATGCAGCAGGGATAATAGCGAAACTAATCCTTTTAAGAAAGTGATGTCCAAATGTACGTCCTTCTACAAAATATTCACAATTTTCAAATTATTATTATTTTTATTTTTTTTTTTCAAATATACAATCTTTTTTTTTTTAATTTAAAAATATTTTTTGTAAACGCACCAGCGACATTTGTATCACTATCCACTTCACAATTACCAACAGCAAAAACACTGCAAATAATAACAGTAACAAGGATAATATTTTGAATGGATGCCATTTTTTTTTCTCTAATTAATTTTTTATTTTCACTTTTTATTTTTAAATTTTATTAATTGAGTTAATAATCACTCAACAACTTTATAATTCGGAATGAATGAAAATTTTTGATGTTGGACGTTTTTTATTGTCGAATTCACTTTACGGACCTTTTTATTGTTTAGTACAAAATTTATGCATAGAAAAAAAGTAAAAAGACAAATAATGTTTTTTTTAATCATATACATTGACCACTCTTTGAATATATCACGATTATACCTACTTATTAAAAAATTGTGACACGATTCACATATTTGGTGGTTATTTACTTTTGAATATACATATGTACGAGTATCTACATATATACTTTAATTTTTGGTATTGAAAAATTTTTTCTAATGCATGTGATCATAGTTAATATTATAGCGACAAATTCAATAAAAAAAATAATTATTTTATATAAAAGACGCGCACATACGTTACGCATATATACAAAAAATTTATTAAGAAAAAAAAAAGAAAGATATTTATAACTGACTAAATTATGGTATTCAATGAGTAGCCATAAATGTTTTATGTGATTTGTAAAGAAATGAAAATTAGTTCAAATAAAATGAAATTAGAATTAATAATTTCACGTAAGAAATTGACATTCGTGAAAAAGTAATATTATAACTAGAAAATACTAATTATAATTAAATGAAAATAAGAAAAATATATTGGTTTCTATTAATGGAATTCATATATATTCGCTTTCATTTAACTTCCGGGCCGTATACATATAGAGATAGTCTGTTCACGAGAACTTAAAATATTAGAAAAAAAACAACAAGATTTTACATTTTGAGAGTTGAATTTGTGTATTTGAAGGAGTATTGGGGATCATATTGAAAGTTCTTTTAAGGACTATTAGCTAATATCTATTAGAAGAGGCATAGAAAATATGTGATAGAATTTGATTTTACTTTAACGCATGTCGTATGATATAAAGTACCTTGAGCATAACAAAATTTTTTTAATTACAATGTGTTACCTAGCACTCAAAGTTTTTATTTAATTTCTTAGATATTTGAAGTTGTTAGAGGAATTTCTTTGTAGCTGCAAGACATCCGGATGTTTTTATAGGATCAGTTCCTATGAATATCCTGAATAATATCTTTCGGTCTCTAGTTTTTTTTAAATTAATAAAAACTCATACCATGTGACTTTTGTGTATTTCCTGTTTTTTTTTCTGGTAATTAATTTCATCAAATAAAATATCGAGAAAATCGATAAAGTTACAAGCACAAGAATAAAAACATCACATCATTGAAGGTTTTTCAACGAATTTATCAAGGAAATTTAAAATTCCATTGGTTGTATTTTCGCAATACAACATGGTATTATAATATTTACAGATGTCTCTCAAGCTGTACAGTACCCAATCTTTTATTCTGTATTGTACGGAATCTGAGTCTCGACTTACACGGTTTCGATCAACACGGAACCAATAATTCGTGCAACTCGAGCTAGACCTGATGTACTTTTTAATTTGTAAACGGCTCATATTAGAATAAATTCTAAATTTCTTTTAATTAATAATAGTATTGAAACAAACAAGTTTTAAACTCTCATTACTTATCAAATAAAAACCTTTGTAGGAGATATGAATTGAACATAGATTTTCATTGTAATTACAAATCAAATAGAAAAAATAATTACTATTAATCATTTTTAAAATCGAACAATATGAACTAAAAAAAAATAATACATATTTGTTAAATTATTTTATTTTTTTATGTACGAAAAGTATGTAAGTAGTTCAATAAAAAAAAAACATCTTCTTTCAATCAGTTTCATAATTGTTTAGATCTAGTTTTTTTTTTTAAAAAATAATACAAGCATAATCATAAAATATAATTGAAATATTATCACTTGTTTTGAATAGGTATAGAAAAAAAAGAAGATTCATATATGTATGTCTTGTTTAGTGACTTATCAATGATTGATCAAGCAACTCTTGAGGGATGATAATAAATAATTACACCTGTTTTACAATGAAAAAAAAAAAAGATACCATTTTACAACATCTTTATTGCTTCAATATAATCCTGAATTCTGAATAGATTGTGGTATAACTATGTCTTAAGCATTTTTAAAATGTTGGTCAATTAATAATTTATTGAACTCATTAAAAGAAGCGTTTACCTTGTTGTATATCCTTATTATAGAAAAAATAAAAAAAATTGTAATATTTACTTTTTTTTTTTTACCTAATTAATTGATTAGTAAATGATTAAAGTTAATAGTATTGTAATACTCTACAGTATCTTTAATCTCAAATCCGTAAGAATAAAAAAAAAACTACATCATACAAAACTACATATAATATTATGTCTATTTAGTACAATTTTAACCTACATACTTAAAAAATAAAACTTGTATTGATCTTTAAAACCTAGATTTTCTGTATTATGGACGATTTAAATTACTGTTATTGTACAATTTTGTGTATTGGTTTAGATCACGTTCTAATAGAAAAATTAGGTCAAGAAAATTTAATTGTATACTTATTTATGTGTAAAAGAACCGTAATTCAAAAGAAAATATTTTTCAATCAATATCTTGTCTGTTTACATTCTCTATCTATTAGATATAATTTTCTTGTATAGACTAGTAGTAAGATACATCTTGTTTTATTTTTTTTTTTTTTTCGTATTTCTGTTCCTATCATGGTCCATTTATAATCAACAAGTTTACATGCAGTCGATCGAGAACCTTATAAGAAGTAACAACTTGAATGTGAATTTTAACAACAATAAAATTTTTTTTTTTTTTTTTTTTAATAAACATCAGAAATTAAATAATTTTTATTTTTAAAAAATGAAACAAAAAACCAGTGTAAAATTAATAATTTATTTTATAATTTTAATTTTTATTAAATCAACATTACAAATACATTTAAATAATTCAAATAATAATATAACGGAAATAAATAATGTAAATGATAAAAATAATAATAATATAATTTCGATTGCGCCTAAAAGTAATAATAATGATAATAATATTTTTACATATATACGAACAGTTATACCTAATAATGTATTTAAATGTTTAGAAAAATTAACAATATTACGTTGTATGAAAATATATTTAATACATAAATTAGAAAATAATAATTCATATTTACAAAAAAATTCTGGTAATTTAACTAAAGATTTTTTACATTATATATTAAATAATAATAATTCAAATGATATTAATTGGTTTGATAAAAAATTAATGAAAATTAATGATAATGATTTAACAAAACGTTTAATACGTAATTTTCAGAAAATTTTTAATAATCGTGA
This sequence comes from Bombylius discolor, assembly GCA_939192795.1. Classification (NCBI taxonomy): domain Eukaryota; kingdom Metazoa; phylum Arthropoda; class Insecta; order Diptera; family Bombyliidae; genus Bombylius; species Bombylius discolor. Next base: position 9,227,867 of record OW584241.1, on the reverse strand, counting down.
AATTAAATTACATTTTATACCTGGTATATTAGTTAAAGTGATACCAAGTAAAGAGAATAAATTGAAATTTTCATTAAAAAAACGAAAACAATATAAAGATATTATAACGGCTGAAGGTAAGTTCATAAAAAGATACAATTTTGAATTGAAAAGAAAAAAATAAATATATATTAATATTTAAATTCTTGTATGTATATATACAGATGAATCTGAAGGACGACGACACAAGAAAAAGGATAAAAATAAACATAAATCAAATTATCATCATATGATGTTACAAGTTGCAGTACCCGTTATGATGATGCCAGCTATATTACTTGGTAGTGTATTACCATTTATGTTACCAGCTTTAAAGATGGCAACAATTATGAGTTTATTCATGAATAATGGAGCTTTATTAACTGCACTTATGTATGCTGCAAAAACAGCAGCATTAAGTAATGATAATGAAATTGTACATTATGCTCCAGCACCAGGATATCATTAAATTCTAAGGTCATATAAATAATGAATATGAAAATTTCATTTCATATTTTACTCATTAAAGTTCTTGTAAAAGTTTTGAATTTTTAAAATTAAATCTATAGGACCTTTTCAACAATAAAAATTGCACATTTATGTTGTAATTTTTTCGACTTTTTCTGAGGACATTTTTTTGACTCAAATTTAAAAAAAATATATATATTGTTGTCCTTTTTAATGAGTTATACTTTATATATACTTTATTTCACATATGAATTTTCACAAAGTTTATTTTCTGCTTGTTATAAAAAAGTATTTTCTTGTGAAAGAAGAATTTTGAAATATTTATGATAATAGTATTAAAAAGTTTTTCTACAAAACAAGCTTTAGTTTGTAAGCATCCATTTTCTATAGAGATTGGTTTTCGATTTAACTACATTTTGGAGTCCTATTACAGTAACATGGAAAAATAGTCGTGATTTTACGGCAAATCTTATTATTCAATTGAGTTAAAAATTAGTGCAATAGAATACATTACTTTAAAATTTATTATTGAAACTTGATAGATTTTAGTATCTTGAATTCCGTTAATAGGCTTTATTTTTTTTTTAAAAGACTCATTAAAAAGATGTCTCATGTCCTATTTCATAGAAGACCTGATTAATTTGTATTTTTGTTGGAAGAAGCTAAAATTCAACATTATTTAAATTTTCATAAAAAAAAAAAAAAAAAAAAATTTAAAAATTATTCACATTGTCAATACATTTAAGAATTTTAAAAAAATACGTGATTAATCGTGTGCACAAATCCTTTTATAGTAAAGATGAAAAAAAAAAAAAATAAATAGGAAAATAAAAAAAAAACAAATTAATTTGATATTTTATAAATATTATATATTATTCTTTTATTTAATTTTATTATAAATTTCTATTAAAATTATAATTATACATCCACAATTTTAAATTTACCATTTTATAAATTTTATTTATTTTTTTTTGTTCCCAAAATTTAATTATTTACTATTTTGAAATAATAAAAAAAAAAGGATATTATATTTTGAAAAAAAAAAAATTTGATGTAAAATCCTGTTACCAAAAAATAAAATTACTTCTATTTTTTTTATTTTATTTCAATTAAAAATAATGTATTTTACAAATTAAATTTATTTTGGTTTTACTTCTTTTTTTCTTTTTTTTCTATAGAGTTCATAAACTATTACATTATACACAAAAAAAAAAAAAAAAAAAAAAAAACAATATAATACTAATTAATTATGATTTTATTTATTTATTTATTTATTTTTTTTTTCATTTTCTTTTCTTTGTGAATTTAAAATATTTAAAATAGCTAAATAAAATAACAAACATTACACACAATAATTAAATTGTTGTTTGTTGTTTATTTATTATTTACAACTAATAAATTATGTTTTATAGAATTTTAATGTGTTTTTCTTTTTTCTTTATTTTTAATAAAAAAAAAATAAATGAATTTCTCTTTGTTTTTTTTTTTTTAAATTTTATTTTTCAAACTAAAAATATTCTTAAAAACAATAAAAAATATATTATATATTCTTAGAAAAAAAAAAAAATAAATGTATGTATATATAAAATATTATTTAAATGAATGCGTTATACATGTCTCTTTTCTTTCATCATCTTTCATATCTTTATCATCCCAACCCCATAAATGTTGTTTTTCATCATCATGATTACATTTATCATTTAATTCTTGAAGTAATTCTTCCTTAGATAATTTACTATATTGATGTGAACCATCACCAGTTCTTAAAACTCTTTTACGTATCATATCATCCGAAACGGTTTTAAGATCATATGCCCAACCTTAAAAAAAAAAAAAAAACAAAAGAAGATAAATTTAAAAAAGAATTAATTTTTTTTTTTTTTTAAATTATTATTATAAAAGAGAGAAAAAAAGAGAAAGTTGTAATAATTTACCAATTTTAGCAAACATATCAATAACAGCAGTTGTATAATTTGTTGCATATTCTCCTAATTCAGATGTTTTATAATCCCATGGGAATACATGATGATAATTATGCCAACCTTCTCCATTTGCCAATATTGCAACAGTTTTATTATTTGTTGGATTTATATTTTTATCAAATGGTTTCATACCCCAAATATGTGCTGCACTATTTACTAACCATGTAAAATGTAATGAAATAACATAACGTAATATTGAACATGCAAAAAAGCATGTTTCCATTGAAGCATTCAAATAAAAATATGGAATTAATGCTGGCAATATAAAACAGCATAAAGGCATTAATGTCATGTAATATCTAAAAAAAAAGACGAAGAAGAAAAAAAAATAGTAATATAAAAAATAATTTAATACATAAAATTACAAAAATTTTTAGATTTAGTTTAACATTTAACTAACTTCTTTTGGAACATTACAATTGGATCAGCTTCTAAATCACTCATATCAATACATTTTCCTTTTTCTTTAACATCTGGATGTTTTTTACATAATAACCAACCCATATGTGAAAAAAAGAAACCACGTCTTGAATTATGTGGATCAGCATCTGTATCAGTGAATTTATGATGTACTCGATGATCTCTTACCCATTCATAAATACAATTTTGAAATGCAACTGTTTGAAAAATCATTAAAATTACACGTAATGGCCATTTTGCTTTATATGATCTATGTGCCCATAATCTATGTGCACCAGCTGTTATACCTAAACCACCACAAAACCCAATAAAATGTCCTGAAAATTTAAAAAAAAAAAAAAATAACAAAAAAATTTAAAATATAATTAATAAATTATTTCTTAATTTTTAAATTTTTAGATAGTTTTTCTTTTTATCTTAGAAAATTAAAGATTAAGGATTAGGCAGAAAAATAATAAGGAAAAATGGCTAGTTTTTTTTTTTAGAAATTTAAAAAATTATTATTCGATCATTCAGAACACCAATAAGTGTCAAAAACTAAAATCAATGGTTTATTTATTTTTTTTTTTTCTATTTAAAAATCTAAAGTTTATTTTTTTTAATTTTAATTCAATTCTATTAAATTTTTCAACACAAGTTTGATGTACATATTTCTAAATATCTGTCTAGACTAAAAACAACATTCAAAAGACGTTTATTTTACGTAAAAAAAAAAACAAAAAATAAATAAACAAAATAAAATTCTAAAAACAAAAAACAAAAAAAAATTTACATGATATAAATAAATAATTTTAGAAAATTAAGGAAAAATGTAATAAAAATAATCCGTTACTAAATTTACGTTACAATTAATTATGTATGTAAACATCAATTATACAACTAGGTAGTAATTAAATATACTACACGTGCATTAAAAACATTTTTTTTTTTTTATTTTTAAATTTAATTAAATCGTATGATCAAAATTAATTTTATGTTAATTAATTTTTTTTTTTTTTGTTCAATTTTAATTTAATTTATTTTTTTTTATGAATGAAAATAAAAGTAAAATAATACACTAATTCTTTTGCATTATTCATAAAACAAAAAACAAAAGAGAAGATAATGAAAAAAAAAAAAATAATGTAAATCTTTTTTTTTTTGTTTTGTTATTGTATCTTAAAATTTTTTTTTTTTTTTATCTTCTACCATTTTAGCAAACTGTGTTTATAGAAAAGAATTTTTATTAATCATAAAAAAAATATATAATGTGTACATAAAATAAATAAAATAAATGATTTGTGTTGAATATTAAATTGATAAATTTATTGAATGAATTTAAAAAAAAAAAAAAAAAAAAATTAAATTATTATTTTGATTTTAATATATAGGAATAAATAAATCACTTTTCAAGGTGATTTTATTTTTAATAGTTGAATGAGACAAATTTTTATGATTTAAAACAAAAATGATGTCATCATTTTTTTTCTCATTTGAATCTATGATTTTAAAGTACACGATATCTATAGATATTTTAGGAATAAAATTCAAATACTTAAAATACATATTTTATGAATTAAAAGTAATATCTTACCCCATGCATATTCTATAATAAGACCTTTTGCTATTACTATATATATACCATATAATGCCCATATATGTAATAATGTAAATGCAATTACATTTCTCCATACAATTTCTAGTTTATATTCACTGGTTTTATTTGATGTTTTTGTTTCTGTATCAATTTCTAATGATTTTTTTGTTAATTTTGTTGATGTTGTTGTTGTTGCTGATTGCTGTTCTGATGAATTTTTTCTTGATACTAAATTTTGACATTGTAATGATGTATTATTATTATTTTTTTCTTTATCATTTTGTATTGTTGCTTCAGCTACTAAAAATGTATTTCCAATTATATTTGGAGCCATTTTTAATAAAATATCTAGACAAAAAAAAAAAATACAAAAAATTTTAAAAAATTAAAAAACAAATGTTTTAAATTCAATTTAACAATTTAATATATTAGAAATTTAAATTGGGAAATTTTTTTTTTTAATAGAGTGTAAAGTTTAAAACTTTAAAAAAAAAAAAAGAACGGAAAAATAAATTGATGAAAAATTATTCAGGAAAAAGTATATATTTAAATTTTTTAATTTAATTTATTTATTTAAAAACAACCGAAAAAAAAAAATATTATAAATTATTGAACTTTTCTAATACAAAAACCAGAAACAATAGAAAAATAATCAAATTTTAAATTGAAAAATTTACATTTTAATTAGAAATTTCTTTAGATACCTTTAACTTTTATGACCTTTTTATTTTTTTAAACTGTCATACATATAACTGTACGAGCATTTGAAGTTATAAATAAAATGTAAATCTTATAAAACTCCAAACTCCAAAGTTTGTTCATAATATCAGGAACAAACTAAATTGTATTTGACTTATTTTTTTTTTTTAACTTTTTCATATAATTTATAATAATGTATCCTCTCTAATTGACCATAATTTTGAAATTACATATGCATATGTGTACTGGACAAAAATTATATTTATCATTGAATCTGTATGTATACAAATAATTGTGTGTAATTTAACAAAATTAACATTTGAAAAACATCATTTGTTAAATATTTTTAAAAAATAATTTTAATTATTGTTATTTAAATGAAGTCTTTAAAATTTAATGTGACATTAACTTGACAGATAAATATTGCAATTTGAAAATATTTTATTATTTAAAAATAAATAATAAAAATTGATAATTTGAATTATTTTGAATGCAATACACGTTTATTTAGCACCTGTCTTATTATATATGAATAATAAATACCTGCGTATGTAAAGTACATATACAATATTGTATACAAAGCATCATCATCATATTTTAATTTAAAAAGAAAAAAAAAAATAATTTTTTTTTGTATATAATTTGGTACAAGTTGCACGTAATTTACTTAACTTTTTTTTTTTTTTTAAAAAAAATCTTTTTTGTTGAATTCTCTAATTAGGTTTGAAGTTTTTGAAAAAGTTTTCAAGGTTTTTTTTTATTTTAACCGCAGATCAATAATTTCATATCAGTAGCAAAAATTGAAAAAAAGTTTTGTTGATATTACGTGATGACTTCCGAAGTAAATATCTAATTTTATTTATTTTTTTTTTCTCCATTTTTTTCTATTTTGACGTGATCAACTATGAATCAATATTGTATTTGATTTATTAGGATTTTTTTTTTTGTGATTGAAAATAAGGTCTAAATTTAAAAAATTAAATTTTTTCAGATCAAGGTAATAAATTTAGGTATTTCATTTAAAAACAAATTAATACAAACAAAAGAGACTTTTTTTTTAAATTGCATGTATGGCATATGTCAAAAATATCAAAGTATATTGTCCATTTTGTAATTGATTTTTTGAAATATCTTGCCCATCGTCCTTGTTAAATGTAAGAAATTAAAACGATTAAAACTAAATAAAGACCCATAATTGAAATTATTATTAAGAAATTGTTTTTTTTTTTACGACAACAAATAAATACAATATCTAGCAAGTATGTAATTTTTATTTGAAATATGACCAAAAAAAAAGTCACTAGTGCATCATTTTATGTTCACCTTCAGAATTTACTAGGTCAAAATGATTTTATATTAAAACAATGTACCAGGTAAACATTTTAGCAGAAAAAAAAAACAATTAAATAATATTTTTATTGAAAGAAATTTTGTCGTTTTTTCATTTCAATCAAAAACTTTTGGTTTTTTTTTACCAAAATAATTTAAATTTTAACGGAAATTAAATTGAAAAAAAAATTTTTCGAAACAAAAATACAAAAGTATCCAATTTTTTGTTTTTGCAGAATTTAAAATTCAATGATGAAATATTTGTGGAACGATTTTTTTTTTTTTTTTAAATTTAAAAACGCAATATATTACATGAATAACAAAATTTTTGTAAGAGGAAAAACAAGCAAATATCATTTTTTTTTATTTTATTTAAAATATATATGAAATGTTCACGAAATAATTAAGATGATTTCGGTGTTCTTTACAAAAAACAAAAAAAAAACGTGACTAGTTTGTTCAATCGAATTTTCAAACAAAGCATAATTCGTTTTTATTTTGTCTTTTTATGCCATAGTCCTATAGAGTCAATTATATTTTTATTAGAATTCATTCACCCTTCATTTTTTTTTTAAAGGCAAAACATTAGAAACTATTATTGAATTTTAATTAATTTTATGAAATATTCAAAATAAGATATTTCTGTTACTAACCATAATAAATTTTAAGAAAAAGAATTATAAGTATTTTTTTTTTTTTATATTGAAATTTTACCATATTGAAATTGAATTCTTTTAGAAAATCTGTGTTTTATTTTTTTTTGGGTTAAATTTTCAAGAATTTTCAATAACTATACTACTAAGACTTTTTATTCTTTTTTTGTACACCTGTTTTCTCTAAAAAAGAAAAACCAATAATTGAAGAAAAATAAATTAAAAATGTCAAATCTTCTTTTACTATGTCATGGACAACCTCGTACAACACAATAACCTCCTAATGTTTAGCAGATTATCATGCTGCTGGTCATAATAAAAATCATTCAAGAACAAGGTAGATTCATCCAATATAATGAAAATTCCGTTGTAAACAAGTTTCAAAGAACTAAACACAACTAACAAGTATAAAATTTTCGATTTAATAGCAGTTTTTCAAGCATCTGTAAAATCTATATATTTACTGTTCAATGTCCATAAAATCTATACTATAATAACTATACTATAAAATATTTGCCTCAGGGAATTTTATTTTTCTTTTAATCATTATATTATAGTATAGGTACGTATATATGTATATTTTTTTAAATTCAATTTTAGCTATTTAAATGGCAGAACTCTATCTCTACGATACAATACTACTCTCTATGCTATATGAATATATTGTCTTGAGGTCGTCTAGTTTTCAATGAGACCATTTACTTTATGCGACCTAATTATTTACTTTTTAAATTTTATTTATTTATATACATATACGAGTATATAGGTATAAAAAAAAAAGATTGTCTTTATAAGAATATTATACCTGTAATATTATAGAAAGGTGCAAAATAATGTTATATACCATACAGGCCCGGCCCTACCATAGGAGCAGCTGGAGCACTCGCTCCGGGCGCTAAAACTTAGGGGCGCTGAAAATAACTGCTCACTTATTTAAATTTTGTTTAATAAAAAATAACATAAAAGAGAACAATTTTCAAAGTTCACTAATTTAAATATATATGATCATACATATACATATGTATGTATTATGTAATATGTATATTCATATTAGATTCTTATATGCATAACATTTCTAAAAAGTACCTTTTATTCGACGCACTAATAATTGCTGTTCATTTATTTAAAAATATTACTACATATGTATGTATGTATGTACATACTTGCACTTATTGTTACTATTTTGTGTGTTAAGAGGAAATAACGTCAAAACAGAATGCGACTGTATATAGGCATCAGCTTCAATTTCAACTCATGGAGCAGAAAAGCTTTTTGCTCCAACGCTATCAAAATTTTATATGGTAAAATTTATATCGTTCCTTATCGCACAAACATTTTCTTTAAATTTTAATATGAAACTTGCGTTGAAATGGTGCAAATAAAAAATTTGCACCATCGCATCTCTAGTTCTTGATTATGAAAAAATTATAACGAATTTCATCGCATACTCATTTTTATTCTCTTTTACAATGAAACTTGCGTTGAAATGGTGCAAGTAAAAAATTTGCACCATCGCATCTCTAATTCTTGATTATGAAGAATTTAAAGCTCGCCGTGTAAATTTGAAAAATAAATGAAGGATAACTACAAATTTATTCATTAAATAATGTTTTTTGCTAAGGAAGCTACTTTCAATACTTTTTTTAAATTTCTTCTATTTATTTAACGTTTTATTATTATTATTTTTTTTTTGTTTTGCTAAGAAGACTGTTTTGAATAATTTTTGTTTAATTTTTATAACTACTATTGGTTATGTTATTGTTTTGAATTGTTATTATTATTATTTTATTTTATATTTTTTATTTCTTTTTAAGATACAATCACATATTTTTTCAAATGGAACAAAGTAAATAAATTTTTTAGATTTTAAATAATTAAAAAATCAAAATCAAACGATAATTTTAAAATAATCGATTAATATTATGAAAATATGTATTTCAAGTAGCTTTGAAATATGTTTTCATTTGAAAAAATATGTTGAATGAGGATTAGGCCTATAGGGGATACTTCTTTAAAAAAAAAGGGGGCTTTTATGTTCTACCTACAGGGTGGCGCTGAAAATGAACATGTATAAATGACATGTACGTACATATTTAAAAAAATTTCATAACGAAGGGCGGCAAAAATTATAAGTGCACCGGGCGCCAAAATCATTAGATCCGGCCCTGATACCATAATTAGAGTGTATGAATACATCATTTGTTGTTGTTGTTGTTTTGTTTTGATCTTTGCAAATGAATGGAAAAGATACACGTATATTTTAAAGGTGTGCTATTGAATTGTGAATCTAAAGAATGAATCTTGTTCTACAAGTATCAATATAGTAATAAGTCATTGATCTTAAAAGTATTTAATTGAATATCAATTTTTTTTTTTTTGTCGGTATGATGTCAGTTGATAATTAACTAAAACTTTGAGAATTTATTTTTTTTTTCAAATTAATTTTATTTAATTATCTACTTTTTTTTCTTCTTCTTTTTAACATTTTATTGTATTTAAGGTGTAGTGTCCATATTATGGAATAATTTCTTATGTAGCTATTATCTAAAAGAAGTCAAATTTTTAAAATTGAGGTCATGGTTTATGAGCTTCATTAAATTTATATACTTGTTGATAATGATACGGGTACATACATACATATGTATGTATATAATCTACATGCATGAGTATGTGCAATAATGCATTATTGAAGATGTAAAAAAAATTAAAATGAAAAATAAAATAAATAATTTTGTTTTGTTCATATTATATAAAAAAGCTGGGGTTATAAATTATTGTTCAGATGTAAGTTTAAAATTTATTATTATTCGAAAATACTACATATAAAGATACTTTGTTGTAAACTGTGTTTATTTATTTTTTTATTTTATTTTATTTTTATTTTTTTTTTTTTCAAATTGAAAAAATAGTTATTGTTTATTATCAACCACAATTAATAATATTTTTTTTTCATACTTTTTCTTTTTAAATTTTCCTCGAACAAAAACAATCAATCATCATATCACCTTATAGTTAAATAATTGTTTCATTTTTGTATTGATGACTGTAACTTTTAAAATATTCTTATTTAAAAATCTAATTGTGTATTCTTTTTACATAGCCTGGTTATTAAAATGCTCTTCCATAATGGATAATGATTTCCAGACAAAAAAAAAAAATAAATAAAAATAAAAAAAAAAAAACAAAAGTTAAAATTTAATGTCACAAAACAATGAATCAGGTGAATTTAATTTGCGTCAATACGCAACTTAAATTAAATTTAGTTAATATAAAATTAAATATGTATAGATATACATACATACTAAACATTAATTATAATTAATTAGCGTTATTTAATTTTACGCAAAAACAAATTATTCCTATTCAAATTTTCATTATTATGTAATATTTTTTATTGGTTAAACAACGAAGTTTTAAAAGCGTCATTTGGCGGGTTATATTCCTAACCTTTACTTATTTGCAATGAAGATATTTTTAAAATTTTACATTATAAAAAAAAAACCAAACAAGGACAATTTAGTAGATTACAAAATGGTTGTTGTTTTTTAATTAAACAAAATTATAAGTATATTTTTTTTTTATCAAAATTTATACTAACTGAAAATGTGCAAAAGATCAATGCCTTTCTTTGAGTGTATTACGACGCTTCTTATACATTTAAAAAAATTTTTTTATTGGATTTGCAAAAATTATGATATGATTTAAAGACTAATATCCATTGAAATGTTATGTTTTTCAGGTTTTTGAGTCAGGTCAGTGCCAAATTAAAGAAAAAAAAAAAAGAAAATACTTTCTATATATCTAACTTTTTTTTTTTTGCTAGATATTCGCATTGACATTGAAGACAGTCATTTGACAAATCTGTTTTTCTTCATAATATTTTTATTATCAAAAAACTCTCAAAAATTATTTAATATCGTTATTCATAAATCATATAATATTAAAAATGAAACAATAAGGCGGAAAATTGTTTTTTCATAGATATTAATTTATTAAAATCAGTCAAAAAAAAAAAAATCTATATGATTTATTATTTATTGGTTCTATCCATTGAATGTGAACTTTTAAACGAAAAAATATAAACAAAACGTTATAACATTTTAGTAATTTTTATGCGAAAGATAATTTAATGTAATTTTAATGATCTTTCATTTTAATTAACTAAAATTTCTCTAATAATTTATTTAAAAAAAAAAAAAAAAAAATTCGTGGTTTTTTTTTTTGCTTGTACAATGTCATTAATGTGGGGATGCACTTAATTAATGAACACAGGCATTAACATTGAAAGATAATTTAAATTTTATGTATTTTTTGTGGTTAACTTATTACATTTATGTATATTTATTTATTTATTTATTTTATTTTGTTTCATTTTGTTGAACAAATTTATTAATTTGAATAAATGTCTAAATATTTAATAAATTATCTTATACATAATAATTACTTTTCACCTTAGAATAAGTAATAAAATAATTTTCCTAGAATAAAATAATGTACAAGTAAACTTGGATGGTCTCAGTTTTTTTTTTGTTTTTTTTTTAAATTCATTATTCTTGAACTCTCGTGGTTACCTAACTTTTATAACCTTTCAATAATACTAATACATCAAATAAAATAATAAAAGTTGACATAGTTGTATATGCCAAGGATAAAAATATATTCTTTAGAAAAAATCAACTTCATATAATTTTCTTTTTAATAATAAAAAATTCTTTACTGAAATTATTCTGAAAAAAGATAATTTTTGAGATGTAGAAAATGTTATTATCAAGGGCCATTATTCTATACCAAGCATTATGAACATATACTAATATTTTCAGTTTTCCTTCAAAATATTGTCCTTGATCGTAATTTAATAAGAATAAATTCGCAATCGATACAATAAACTGTACAAAAACTAATTTAGGTATATCTTTTTTTCGATATTAAATAAATTGAAAAAATTTATTTTTGCAAAATATAGATATTAGTTCATTGAGATTCAAATTACTTCTATCTATTTTTAAATTTTTCATTTAAAAAAAAAAAACATGTCATGAGTTTGCAAATTTCTTGATTTGTCTTTTTCAATGAAATTTAAATATAACAATCGATCTTTCATTCATCTTAGTGTTAATTCAGGTACATAATATTTTTTTATTTATATACTAATTTTTAAAAGGAAATAAATATTTGATACATTGATTACATCATACATACATATATAAGATCGGTCAAGTTCAAGTTTGATAATAATCATTTATATGTTATTTCAGTTAAAAAAAAAAAAAACAATTTTTCTATTATGAATGCAGAGTACATACTACATAATTTGGTTTTTTGTGCGAATATTTTAAAAATGCAAATAAGCAAATTTTTATTATTGTTTAACAACATTTTGATTAAATTGTTTCGTTATAATTGCATTTTATTTTATATATACAAATGTATAAATTTTTATATATGTGCAAATTGGAAAAAAAAAAAAAGAAAAAAAAACACTTGTACTAATTTGTATTGCAATTTGACCAATTTACAATTTTGCACACGTAGGCATGCAATACTTTTATTTAATAATAAACAATAAAATTAAATAAATAATTGAATAATAATTTTAATAGAATTTAATAAAATCAGCTTGAAATACACGTGAATTTTTCGATTATTACAACGATTGTAACAAATATTAAATTTTTCATATAAAAATTATATAATACAAACATATTAGGTAAGATTTAAATTCTAGAAGAACATACTCGATTACTCGATTTTTAAGTGCCTTTTGTCACAGTATTAATGAATAGTTTACATGTCATATTAAGTGGATAAGTAATTTCAAAAAATACATCGTTGCAACAAAATTCTGTACAAATTTTAAATTTTTAAACACTTTTGTCTCAAAAATAGTAAATCTGATCTAAGATTTTCCACATTACGGATACCGAAATTATTACATAAAAGGACAATTTCAATTCAATCACATGGCTTGAAATTGAGGTAATATTTATATATCTTTTCTTCTTCCTGTTGCGTAACACCTCGATGTGAACCATGGCTCAGGGCCTACTCAAGTAAACTTGAATTTTCGAGACTATTTTCTGTCATACGTGGACTTACAGTTTTAAGTGGAATGTGAACCACTAAATTCGTTTTTACAGAACGAATTTATCCGTATGACAGGGCTGAGGTACTGATATTACGTGCAATTGGTTTTAAGTAAATATTTCTATCCCTAATTACATTTAATTGAAAACTTGAAAAGGCCATACATATACATATTTTTTCAAGAAAAATTTTACAATTATTAAGAAATTTTCCGTTGAACACGTTGTGTATGTGTATAAGGAAGGTCATAAAAATTTGTAATAAAAGTTAATTGTTAAAAACAATACAAAGAAAGAGAAATCATTGATATTTACCGGTTTTAAATGATTCACAAAAATATGACACAAATATTTTGAGAATGCAGAAAAATAAAAAATAAAAAAAAAGTGAAATTATTATTTCATAATTAAGAAGAATATTTCAATGATTTTTAAAAATTTCTCGAATTATTTTTGCAATGAAAATAAAAACAAAACGATTATTTGAAATCTTTACTCATGAAGTTTCTAGTAAAATCTTCTCGAAAAATTACAATTAAATAAATCCCAATAAAAAATGACATTGTTTGTGTAAATGTCATGAAATTTTCCCTTGTATTCAAGATTAAAACAAAAATTATTATTACATATTTTTTTAAAACAAAAAACAAATTTAATTTTAATTTTTCTTCTCTATTTTTAGTTATTATGTACACATTTCCGGACAACACAACGGTAAATATTCAGGTAAAAAACAAAATTTTTCTCAATAAAATTTTATTTATACATGTACCATGCGCGCCATTTAAAAAAAACAAATGATAATTTATGTAATACAAGTAAGAAATAAATGAAATTATTTATTTATTTATTTTTTTTTTAAAAAGACAAAAAACAAAAACAAGTAACGGAAAATGAAATTGAAAAAAAAAAAATGACTTAACAATGTAAAAAGTAAAAATACAATATTATAATTTTAATTTAAATTATAATAACTAAATCTAGTCTGGTTAAGAAAATGATGTTTCCTAAAGTGACAATATTCATGAAGCACGTGCAATTTCGTCAGTTTTTATTTCTGTCTGTTATTTTTTAAAAAATATTATTGTATTTAAAACATTTAAGTAATCAACATATTACTAGTTTTTAACTATTTTAACTGCATAAAAATAATAATAATAAAAAAAAATGTTTTATGTTGCTGAAATATTGTCAAAAAAAAAAAGTGTATACCAGGTAGTCTTAATGACAGAAGTCGTTTGTCTTTTTCAATTATGAAAAAGAAACAAAAAAAAAAAAAAAAGTAACAAACGGAAAGATAACACAACAATAAAAATGTGTGTTGTGTGTGTGAAAAGATAACAATATATCTTTTTATGTTGATTTTTTTTTCTTCTTTAGTTTAAATGTGATTTATTTAAATATTTCATCAATTATGTTAATATTACTAAATTTTGAAAAATGAAAGAAACAAAAAAATTTGCTCCACTTTTGTCTCTTCTAGACGGACAGTTCAAGTTTTATTAAAAGTAAAAACAATTACTTTTTTAATTAAATAATCGAAAAAAAAAAATAATAATAATAAATATCTAAATATTGTAATTAATGTTTAATTGAAAATATTAAAAGGTTATTACCACCTACTCTCCCTATCCTTTTCTTATTTCTTAGCTTTTTTTTTATGATCAAAAAAAAAAATAAAAAAAAATGCATTTATAATTTTATTTTCAATAAAATTAAAGCTATTTAGTTTTTATCTTTATTTTCTGTTTGAGATTGTTCTTGGAAAAAAAAGTGTTACAAGGGCATCAGCTACTGGTAAAAAATGCAAAAAAATTGAAATTAATAAAAGTATTTATTAATTTTCGATATATGTTAAAATTCGATTTGTAAAAGAAAATGAAAAAAAAAAATGTTGTGATAAATACATAAATACATAACATAAAAGTTTTGTAAAGTTCAATGTTGGCCAAGATTTTAGAAAAGAAATAATTTTGAGTTCTTTTGAAATAATTTGAATTAAGTAAAAGTTGTTAATTTGACAATCTCATGGATTTATCAACTTCTTAAATGACATTTTTGGACATTCAAGCAATTCAAGTATGTATGTTGAATGTGAAGGATTATAAAGAAGCTACTTGAAAAGCTGATCACGTTGGAATTTTTCCATGTTTTTAATTATAATCTGATCCAAAAATATAATCGCTAAAAACAACATAAATTTTTGTTAATGGCTTGTATGTCTCATACAGGATAATGATGAGTTTTATTTATAGTTTGTGGTAACCGATAGTTTTGTCAATAAGTTATATATTTTGATTGTTCTATCTGTGATCACTTGCAATTTATTAAACTCAGCTAATTAGTCAATCAAATTTTTAAAAAAATTAATTTTTGTACAGAATATGAGAAAAATAAAATGAGACGTGACTTCTGTCACATAACGCCACTTTTTGGCTGGAAAAACACTGGGAGAAGTCAATTAAATATGAAAGGTTAAAAAAAAGTGGTTTCAGCATAAACGTGTCAAAAATCTTATTTAGTTAGACAAACAGTTCATGAAATTACTATTTTAAATTAATTTCAAAAATTCTTTCAAAGGTCTTCTAAAGAACTCTAAAGATTCTCTTTCAAAATCATTTTATTTCTCATTTTAAGTAGTTCATCAATTTTTTTCTATTTTTATTTCAAAATCGATCTTTTTTAATTAGATCTATGTGTGATGATTAAAATTGAAATAGATGCATTTTAATTGTGTATCCTATGCAATTTTCATAGAATAAAATACACAAATAAAAAGTGTTTATTTAGCAAACACATTTTTTTGCTTTTTTTTAACACTTTTTAAAAATATATGATACGAAATTTTTAGGTTAATTACTTGTCAATGATAATTTGTATATTTAAATAGATATTTCAACATATTCTTGAAAATAAGAGCTATTTCAAAAGATATAATAGATGATACTTTATTCAAAAAGATAATGCACTTTTTCTTTTTTTTTTACATTTTTGCAATAAATGCAAATGTGTCAAATGTTGTATGCGTATGACAAATAAAATATCACGCATATTAACCATTGGAAAAAAAATGTTTATAAACTGAAACATGTAAATGCATAATATTGTTTTTTTTTTTAATTTGCATCTAAAATGCACTCTTCAAATAATTGTTTGTTTGAAAAGAAAAAGAAAAGTTGTTTTTTTTTTTTGTTAACAAAGCTTAAAATATTAGAAAAAATATTTATTTTAATAAATAATAATCTATTTTGTATAATTGGCACGTACTCCATGAGTAATTTTAACTTTCGCAATAAGAACTTAAATATAAAAACAAGTTTAAATTTCAAAAGAAAAGCGAAGAAGACAAATAAATACAATAAATTCTTATGTGTTTTGAAACTCAATTAAAAAAAAAATTTTGGAAAATAATTTTAAAATTAAAAGTAATTCAACAATATTGACGAGACGCATGTGTAAGTGCCAGTTATTAAAATTCAATTTTTACAAAATTCAGACAAATTAATTTTTGCAAATTAGTTAATAAACCTAAAATTTAGTCTAAACAATATTTAAATTTAAATTAAATGATTTATTAATTGAACTGCAATTACAATTTATTTTTTGTTTTATTTTATAAAAACTACATATTGCTAATTTTTTACCCAATATTAAAAATCAATTTTTTAAATACCTACAGTCGTAGTAAATTGTATTTTATAATTAGCAATACTTGTCTGATCAGAATTACTTTTAAATGGCGTAAATAGAAAGTGTATTTAGGTTACATAAGTCATAATTATTCTACTTTGATTCTTCTATGTAAGAATTATAAAATTCTTGTCAAGTATTTTCAATTAAATTTTTTGTATTTTTTTTTTTTTTATCAAAAATTTTTGAGTTTAAAAAATTCATTTAAAAAAAGCTTGAGAAGACTGAGTTGTGTTATTTTATTTAATATTTTATTTTTTTAGAAAACAAAAATGACAGTTGATATTAATATTGATTTATACAAAATTTAATTGTTTTCTTTGCAAAATTCTATTATTATCTACTTTTTTTTTGTTGTGTTATTTAAGACATAAAAAAAAAATTAAAAATAGAAAAATACATGTAAAACGATTTTTTTTTAAATTTTTAAAATAATTAAAAAAATTAGTATCGTATTGGGACTAAAACTAATTAGAAATCTTCAACATAAAAGCAAAAAAAAATAGAGAAAACCAAATAAAAATTTTAAAAAAACAACAACAACAAAAAATTAGAAAAAAATCGAATAAAAAATTTAATTTTTATAAAAAACGTGTCTTTCAGGCTCCAAGTTGACAAAAATAATAATTATAACAGTTTTCTAATTAGTCATTTTGTTTTTCTTTTTTCAAATATACATATTTTTAATATATTTTTTTAAAATTATAATTAGGTTCATCTATTGTTTAAGGCTATAAACTGTTATTAGAGAGAATAGTACAAAAAGAAGAAGAAGAAGAAAAAAAAAATGACGAAAAAACCAGTTAGAATAGAACTTAAGCTAGAAATTTTTGGCAATTTAATAAAAATAATTTCTTTTTGAAAAATAGGAAAAGTAAAATTATTTCTTAAATTTTAAACATGTCAAAAAAAAAAAAAAAATATTGATTAATTAAAAAAAAAAAAAATTTCCTAGCAGAACCCAAAAATGTCAAAAACTAATGTTACGCTAAAAAATTAACTTTCCATTTTAAAAATTATATTAAATTTTTATTGAACGTTTATTAATTTTTTTCAAATTCAATTTCACAAATCACTTACAAATTGGACAAAAAAAAAACTTATTTCTACAACTTACATTATTTTTTTGAAAAAATCCTAAAGAGTTCAAAATTTTCTTTCGTTCTTCCTTTCTTTTTTTTTTTTTTGAGTTCGAAATAAAAATTACACTTTCTATTTGAAAAATTAAAAAAAATCACAATTATTTAAAAAAATAATTTACACAAAATCACAAATTTGTTTTTTTTTTCTTATTTATCTTTTTTTTTTTTTTTTTGAAAAAAAAATTTTCTTCGTTAAAATTTTGCTCAAATTAAATGTCTTTATCGTATATCCAAATCATTACTGAAACAATTTTTGTAAACCAAAAAATTAATTGAGAAATAATTTTTAACAAAAAAATTTTTTTTATTTCGTTAAATTCGCAAAACAAAAAAAAAAAATGAATTTTTTTAAAAATATATGTGTGTTACCTGAACAAAGTCAGTTAACAAAATAATTCAGTACTTAAAAGTTGTACCTTGTTTTATAACATTTTTCGGAGGGGTTCATTATAAATTTTAAGATTTTCATATACGAAAACTGTTTTTGTATTCATGTTATAAAACAAAATAAAAATAACAATTGAAAATATATGTACGTACATAATATGTATGTATATATTTTATACGTAAGCATATATAATATTTTGTACCTATATGTATGTAATGTAGATAAAATGCGAAAAAAACAACAACAGTTTTTACATTAAAGTCTCTGTATAATAATGATGAACGGAAAAAGTGATATGTCACCGGAAAATACAATTAAATAGACACATTTATATATAAATATATTATATGTATGTACATCTACGAAAATTTAAAAGTTTATTAGATATAATTAGATTCTAATAAGTTTTTTGATGATGCATATAATATAGTAGCTTTTATTTTATTCTAATATTCATTAATGCTGATGTGATTTAAATGTTATTTTCTCTGAACTTTAACTTTAAAACTCACCATCATCATCATCATCGTCATCAACACCGCAATGGTCTGTCAGTGTTTTAATTAAACGAAAAAGTAATACAATATACCTTATATGTTTTTCAAGAAAATGAGGAGTATGTAGGTACATATCATATACATAAAAGATTATAAATTGTATGTAGCATACAGCAAGTAATATCTATAATAAGATAGCTATGTACAGGTGTAATGTATAGATTTTACTTGTTGAAGATTTTTTTAAATGGTAAAAGTTTAACTGCATTTATTACTTTGCTGATGTAATGTGATGATATGACCCTCAAAAATGATATTTATCTGGTTTTTGTTTTTTTCTTATCGTTTTTTTTTTCTTTATTATTTTTTTTTTTTATAAACATAAAATATAATTTAATATTATTAAATTGTCAAATGATTATTGCAACAAATCGTGATTATAGCTTAATAAACTGGCTAACTGAAAAATAAGAAGAAGAAGAAGAAGAGAAAAGATTTCAAGGCTCTTAAAACATAAAAAAAGATTAATGAAAATTTCATACAAAAAAATATAAGTACTGTTTTTTTTTTTTTGTATTTTATAATCATTCGATACATGTAATTTACTTATGTGTAAAAAGTAAATTCTAATATCTAAAACAAAATTACATGAAAAACAATATGTAATTGCATCTTTTTTTTTTCATTGAATTTGTGTAATTTTTTCAGATAATTGATAATAATTTGTTGACAATTATCTGTCTTGTAAATTTTATTAATATTTGTATATTTGTATTTTGCATTTGTTAAGTTTTCTTAAATAAAATTAACAAAATAATGCTAATCAATTAGTTACATCTTAAATGTCAACAAAAGAATTGTTTAATTATGAATGATTTTTGTTTTTAGGTAAAATATATGAAAACAAAAAATATCTTTTGATTGTTTAGATTCAAAAAAAGTAAAAGTATATATTTAAAATTTTACACAATTATTGTAAAATGAATAATTAACCTGAAAGGAATTTTTCAGACTTTTATTATGTATAAGATGTCTTTAAGTATTTTTTTAAAATTATTTTTGTACGTGAACAACCAGTTGCGAAACAGACAATGTTAAGGAAATTTCAATACTGGACCCTAGACGAAAAACTAGTAATTTTTTATTTTCTTTAAATGAAAATTTGTCTGAGGATTTTCACAATTATACCGCGTGAAAAATCATATACATACATATATTTAAGAAGGCAGTAATTAAGAATTTTATTAAGTAAGCAAAATTCGGTTAAATATGACGAGTACGTCAAGGGTCATGTTCAAGGTATAAAGTTCCAAAAGAAAATATATTCAAGGAGTATCAAGGGTGTTTTCAAAGAAATAGACTGATAACGTCAATAATGATTAATGACGCATATCCGTTGCTAAATTGCAAGAATTGGAAATTGGTCACTTTGATTGAAAACAGGTGAATAAAAATAGAAAATGAGAAAACTTGTTTTTTGAAAGTTTTTGATTTGTGAAAGTTTTTTTTTTGTTGTTGTTGTTAAAAACCCATCGGTTTTATTTAATGAGCATCTAATGGACCGGGATGTAATCAGTCGTACATCTCTTTTAGAAAGCCTTTTGGTTAAACCGATAGCTTCACGTCTGTAATACACTCACACTCTTGTTACAACCGGTCGTGCCACCTTCAGATATAATTTGAGCAGTTGTAAAAATATGTAAGTTTTAAAACTGGTTTGCGGAAGTTTTTATAATCACCTAATGTGTTCTGCTCTATGATAGCAATCTAGTCTACTTCTGAATGACCCACTAGAAATGTACGTCTAATTTTTCATTTAAAAATTATTCTATTTCACACATGGCATCAACCTTACGGTTCATTATATTCGCAAAAAAAAAAAAAAGAAATTCTGATAATTATTTTTAAATTTGTTAATACATTTCCTTTTTAGTCATATGAATTTATTTCGTGAAACTTTTTTAGTTTGGTTATTTTTTAAATTTACCAGCAAAAAAATATATAAAAAAAATTGTTAATTTTTAAGAATTTTTTTTCTTTTTACAAAAATTTGAATGATTTGTATTGAATTTACATAAACTTTACATTAATAAAATGGCTGTTGTATATAGCCTGATGTTTTAATTAAAATCTTTAAATTGTAGTAATTACAATTAATGAATATTTGAATAAATTAAAAATATTTTCATGTAAAAATAAAACATGTGGGTAATGTTGTTAAAATAGGTATTTCAAAATTTTCAAATAATCTTTCTTATTTTTGTAAAATGGTGTGGTCTACTAATTGAATTTTTTCAGGTAAAAATAAAACTAATGTATAACTAAATATAATACAATCATAATGTACTTCTTTTCTGATGTAAGACTTTTTTATTTGTTTACTTGTAAATTGTTTACTAATTTTTAAAGATAAATTTAATCGATTTAGGTCTTTTGTGACATACACATGTTTAGATACATGCGTAAATATTTTTTGAATTATTTTACTAAAAATAAAAACAGCAAAATAAAATATATTTTTACGTTTGATTCATGCTAAATTTAAACGTAATAAATGTTTTACACTAAACTGGAGGCCAAAGTTCGAATTGGACTGAAAGTACTATTAGAAAAAGAAGAAGAAATTTTATACAAAAACAAAAGAAAAATCAAGTACCTTCCAAATATTTGTTTCCCAGGAATACGAACCATGAATTCTATTTAAAGTCACCCTTCGTGCGTTTATTAGCAAAACTCAAATTGTGGAATACTCTCCCAATGCAATACAAACTTTGAAGCTTATCAATCAAAAATTAACTTTAATTAATTTGATTGCAGTTTTTTTATGGCTTTGTGCTATTTTGTCAAATTCAAAAAAATTAGTCATTAGAATTTGAATGCATCTTTTAGCGGAATTTAAACATGAAGTCTTTTACATCAAAAGCCAATAAAATTTACAAATAAAGAAATAAAGAATCTGACCTTAGCTTTATAATACAAAAGATTTACTCATAAGATACATTAAATTATTACACCACCCACATCAGACTCATAAATAATTACATGATAAGCATCATCTTTGAATAATTTTTGCATATTTTGTTGTTAAAAAAAAAAGAATTCTAATGAAATTCGTTAGTTTTTGTATGGGATTTTCTTTTACCTTCTTTGTTAAAAAAATAATTTATACATTTTTTCAATGCATAATTTTTATTGCATGTTATTCATCTTTATATACCTAATTCTTAATTACACACATATCAAAAAAAAATTATATGAATTTTAGAAATTATAGTTCTTTTAAAAATTTATAATTAAACTTCTTAAAAAGCAACTATTATCACTTTTTTTTTCTAACAAACCATTCATTTATTGTTATTTTTAAAATAGAACTTAATTGATTTTTAATTGTTTAATTAAATTATTTTATGTTTGTGGAAACATTTTCATAACTTTTCTTGTATAATTTATGTTTCTTAATTACTAATTCTTAGTTACAAATAATTCTTCCTTAATTATTACTTTTGGGAGAAAATTTGAAATCGAATAAGGTGTAAATAAATTAAGTGTCAGATAAAAAAATATTCTAATTTTTTCGTCAAAATACAGTTAAGAAAAGGAGCTTAAAAGTAGCGTTTAACTTCTGAAGTTTGGAAAAATACTTTCTCCTCTCCCGTAACGTAAAACACAGCTCCTAAATTTAATTCAGGTTTGTCAAAAAATAACGACGGAATTCACAAAAATCAATGGTGAGGATACGATATTCAGAAATAAAAAATATACTCTATAAATTAGCAAAAACTCTAATAAAAGTGTAGACAAAGCTTTTTCGCTGAACGGCTGTGGCTTTGTCCAGAAAAACTATGTTCCAAATTGCTCCTATGTTGCGAATAGACGATTTCTATAAAGTTGAGGTTGAAGTTAAATTTTTATTAATTTTAAATAAGAATTTTCTCGTGGGGTGGTGTAGGTGAGGTGAGATTTTTTCCTTATAAATTGGAAAGCATTAAGGAGCTGTACGATTGAGTAGTTTTCTAGTGTATACTTCTGTATAAAGCTATTGTGGAGAAACTTCAGAGGAAGCTTTCGCCAATAATTTGGAAATTGATTTTTCGATAATTCGGAATCGATTTTCCTAAAATTCAAAATTAATTTCTTCGAAAATCAGAAATTAATTTCGAAAAAGTTTCGTATGAAAAAAATTTCGTATTTGTTTTTTTAAATCTCAAAAAATACTTCTTTTCTATATTCGAATTTTCTTTCAGTGAAATTACTAAGGAAAGTCTAGAAGTTCCTTACACTGAATAAACAAGCTTTTATTTTATTTTTTTTCTTAAACTTTTTATTTCGAATGACGACTGTTTAATTTAAAATAAAATTTAAATATAAACTTTCAGCCTTGGAGCCATACTCCAAGGACCTTCTCTGTTTTTTAGAAAAGATGGATGAAAAAATTTGTAGTGGTGTGTATGGAAGGAAAAGTATGGTTTTGTAATGGCGTATTTTCTTTAAATCTCTTTTTTGTTTTTTAGCAAAAAATATTTTTTTATAAACCTACTAAGTGTTAAAAAAACTATTTTCATACAAAAATATAAAACCAGTTTTGATATGTGTTATATGTAGATTATTTCTTCGTATTAAGTATTTATTTTATATTGGGTAATTTATGAATTCAATGAAAATTACAACAGTTTTTTTTTTAAATTTCTAATAAAATTTATTCTAGTTGATTTGCTTCCACTAAAACTAAAGGAATTAATTTTAAATACTAAAAATCGTAACGGTCGTATTTTAAAAAACAAAATCACAAATTTTTTTTAATCTTTAATGAGGGCGCTTTCAACACTTAAAATGAATATAAGAACCATACATAACCTCCATGGCTAAATTTTTGAAGTAATTTAATGTAAAAATAAGAATAAGAAAAGTACTTTCACTTCATAAAGTGTCATTTTTTTTTGTCCTTCAATCCTCAATTATTTAGAATTTATTTGTACCTTTATTAGATATTTGTTTGTTATTTTAGAATAAAAAAATCAGTTAAAAAAATGATAGTAAAAAATATTTTTAAAATTCATTCATACTTAAATTTGTAGTATATCTTTAATTTCGTGTATTTCACGAGCAAAACCATAATACAAAGGATATTTATTTGCTGAATACAATTTAAGATTTTTTTAAAAAATATTTTTGTTTTATTGTTCGTACTAAATTAAATTAAAAATTATGTATTGTGTATTTCATATGTCTTTTCTATAATTAATTAAATTAATTATTTTGTGTATTTTTTGTTTAAAAAAAAAAACGAAAAACAAACAAAAATGCCTTCTTCAATAATTGGTAGTGAAGATTATGCAGGTAAGATATTTTTATATAACACACACCTGTGAAAATTAAATTTAATTCGATAATTACTTTTTTTTGTTTTGTTTGTTTTTTAGATGGAAATTTTCGACAAACAGATAGTATGTCGAATTTAAGTGATGTATCTG
This sequence comes from Bombylius discolor, assembly GCA_939192795.1. NCBI lineage: Eukaryota > Metazoa > Arthropoda > Insecta > Diptera > Bombyliidae > Bombylius > Bombylius discolor. The sequence continues at coordinate 9,203,451 of OW584241.1, read as the reverse complement.
GTAATACAGCAATACAAACTGGTAGACCAAGAATGGATGTTGCTATTGTTATTGACGTACATCAGCCAGAAAATCTTCAACATCGTAAATATGCTTTAGATGATTTAAAACAAGCATGTGCTCAAATAAATGCAAATTTACAACATGTACAATTTGAAAAATTAGATTTTGGTGAAATAAATGTTTTAGAAACATTTTATAATGCTGATGTAGCTATATGTGATTTATCTGTACAATTTCAACAAAGTGCCTTACTTTATCATTTAGGTGTTAGAGAAAGTTTTGGAATGAAAGAGAATATTTTAATGTATAATGATATACAAACTGAACAAACACTACGTTTAAAAGTAAATTTTTATTTTTTATTTTTGTGTATACAAGAAAAGTAAAACTAATGTATTTTTTTAAATTTTTTTTAAATTTTATAGTTATCATGTGGAAGTTATACATTTTTACCGTATAAATTTCAAGAATGTGGATCATGTGTAATTACAAATGTTGGTAAAGATGGAAATGATATGAAACCAATTACTCTTACTTCGAAACTTAAAAAATTATTACAAGATGTTGAAATTCAATCAAAGTAATTAAATTTTACTCCTAAAATTTTGTTTTTATTAATTTCAAATTACATTTTTTTTTTCTTATTCGATAAAATTTTACTTTCAGAGCTCATATGCGTGAAAAATTTCTATCAGATTTACGTGCAGCACGTGAACAATTTGCTGGAAATTCAGAAGAATTAGGAAAATTATTATATAAAATGCGTAAACGTCTTGATGATCCACATGTATTATCTGGTGAAGTTGTACATAGTTATATGTGTTCATTAAGAGATGTACAAAATTATGATGCAATGGTACATTTAGTTGATGAATTAAAAACAATACCGAATAAACGTAAATATATTGAGACTGGTAATATGTGTTTTTTATATGCATTTGCATTAAATCGTCGTAATAAAGAAGGTGATAGAGAAAAAGCATTAAAAACATGTGTTAAAGCATTAGAAAAAAAAGAAAATCGTTTTCCAGATATGTTATGTCTTTGTGGAAGAATTTATAAAGATATATTTGTTGAATCATATTATTCAGATACAGAAAGTTTAAAAAATGCAATTCAATGGTAAGTTAATTATTTTTTACTCCTATTATTTTTTTTATTAATTTTAATTTTAATAATTTTAAGGTACAGACAAAGTTTTGAAGTGCAACCAAACGAATATGCAGGAATTAATTTAGCAACACTTCTTGTAATTGATGGTTGTGATTTTTCAAATACTGAAGAATTACAGCATATAGGTAAAATATTTTAAATTAATATTTATTGTAATTTAAAATTTTGATTAAAAACAAAAATAAATTCATTATAGGAATGGTATTGAATAATTTAATTGGTAAAAAAGGAAGTCTATCATCATTATCAGAATATTGGGATGTTGCAACATTTTTTGAAATATCAGTTTTAGCTGAAGATTATGGTAAAGCAATACAAGCAGCTGAATGTATGTTTAAATTAAAACCACCAAATTGGTATTTAAAATCAACAATTGGTAATATAACATTAATTGATCGTTTTCGTAAAAAAAGTGAAGAAACATCAAGTAGTCCAGAAATGCAAATATTTCAATTTTGGATGGAATTTTTTTTAGAAGCAACAAAATCAGATAAAAGTGATAATATACGATTTCCAATACTTGTAAGTTTCTTTTTATTTATGAAATTTTTTTGTAATTGTTTTAAAGAAATTTATTATTATTTTTTTGTTTTTGTTTTTTGTTTTGCAAAAAAAAAAAAAAATAGATTTTAGAACCACAAAAAATTTATATGCCAAGTTATGTTAATGTTAATATGGGTGCTGAAGAGAAATCAATACAAATTATAAATATATGTTTATCACATTCAAAAGGGCAATGTAAAAAAGTTCATGATTTTATATTTACAGCAAATCAAATAAAATCAGTTAGTTTATATAAACGTGATGAACGTTGTGCATATTTATATGTACATCATAATTCAGATGATTTTCAAATGTATTTTCCATCAGTTAATTGTCGTCAACGTTTTTATGATTTAGTATTAGAAATGACTGTTGATCAAGAAGTTTTTGTTGATTTATCAATTGATGAAACACAAATACAATATGAATATGATTATGATGATCAAAATCGTAAAGTTGTATTAGGTAAAGGTACATACGGTATTGTATATGCAGCAAGAGATTTAAATACACATGTTAGAATTGCAATTAAAGAAGTACCAGAAAAAATAACACATGATGTACAACCATTACATGAAGAAATTAAATTACATTCACAATTACGACATAGAAATATTGTTCAGGTAAGTTAAATATATATATTTTTTTCTTTGTGGAGAATTTTTCATCAATTTTTTTTACTTTGTGGAAGATCAACCTTTCTATATTGTTTTTATTCTGAATTATTTTCAGTATTTGGGATCAATATCAGAAGATGGTTTTTTTAAAATTTTTATGGAACAAGTTCCTGGTGGTTCATTATCAGCATTATTACGTGAAAAATGGGGACCATTAAAAGATAATGAGGCTACAATTGCATTTTATGCAAAACAAATTTTAGAAGGTTTAAAATATCTTCATGATCAAAAAATTGTACATCGTGATATTAAAGGTGATAATGTATTAGTTAATACATATAGTGGTGTTGTAAAAATATCTGATTTTGGTACATCAAAAAGATTAGCTGGTATAAATCCAATAACAGAAACATTTACTGGTACATTACAATATATGGCACCAGAAGTTATTGACCAGGGTGTTAGAGGCTATGGACCAGCGGTAATAGGAATTAAGAGAAACAAAACCACAATTTCCTTTTAAAAATACTTTGTTTTTTTTTTTTCTTCTTTCGTTGTAGGCTGATGTATGGTCGTTTGGTTGTACAAATGTTGAAATGGCAACAGGTAATCCACCATTTATTGAACTTGGTTCGGCTCAAGCTGCTATGTTTAAAGTTGGCTATTATAAAAAACATCCAGAAATTCCTGATGAGTTATCACCAATGGCAAAAAATTTTGTATTACGTTGTTTTGAAGTTGATGTTAATAAAAGAGCAACTGCAGCTCAACTTTTAGAGGATCTTTTTTTATCAGAGTAATTTTGTTAAAATTTTTTTCTCTTTCAAATAATGTTGAAATTCTTATATTTTTTTTTAAAATTTGTTAAGAAAACATCGAAAATCTCGACAACAATCAATAATTGCTGAATTTAATAGAAGTATATCTGTACCTGCAGATCGTCATATTAATAAGACCGCTACAAGTGGACCAACATCACAAAATAGTACAACATGTAATTCACCAACAACACCAGAATTAGAGTAAGTATTTGATTTACATTTGTATTCTGTGTTTTAATATTCCAAACAATATTCTCATATCAATTTAAAAATGCTTTTCTTCAACCATCATTTATGCTTTAGTTGAATTGTTTCCTTTTTTTTTTTTAAAGAGAAAAAATGATAAATACATTTTTTTATTTTGTCTTTTGTGATTGTTGTCTTTTTTTTTGTATACGAAAAAAAATTTTGGATTTTGTAGAATTTGTATCACGAAATCATCACCAATGAAGGCAAAAAGTCAACATGCTAGTTTGACACCAATTCAAATTCCAATACCAAGTACAAGTCTTTTGAGGTAAGTTTATAATATTATTGGTGGTTCACACACACACACACACACACACACATTCATATATAAATTAAGTTTTTCCCTAATTTTTTCTCTTGAACAATGCACTTTTTTGTTTTTTAAATTATGTTTTTCATTTGTGATCATTTTAGATATAATTTTTTATATTTATTGTTGTTGTTCTTGTTGAAAATAAAATTTTCACCTTTGATTAATTTGCATGAAGCATGATATCTAATATCTTTTTTTTTTTGTTTTTTCACCTTATTTTTCTTCCTTCACATGGCAAAAAAAAAAAAAAATCAATGTAAATCAAAAACACAAACAGTTTAGCAAATTCACCATGCATCGATAGTGAAACTGATCAAAATGATTTTAATTTAAATCGAAGAAATTCATCTGGTGCTCTATTATCACCAGAAGTTGAAGTTGTAACATCATCAAATGGTTCAAAAACATCATTAAATGAAAATGAAAGTGATGGGTTTTATTTATTAAAAAAAGATTCACAAAGACGTACAACATTATCAAAAGTTTTAACACATGATGAACGTAAAATATGTGATGTTTGGATGGATAAAATTGAAAATAATCATAATGTTCAAGTTGTTATCGGAAAGGTATGAAAAATTTAACAAAAAATAATAAGAGATAAAAATTAATTGTATTTTTTTTTTTGCATTTCAGCATCATTTAGAGACAATGATAAGAGCCTTAAAGGATTATATAATTGAACAAAATAAAACAGCACTTGAAACAACAATGAGTGATCTGAAAAAAAGTCTTGATTTTGATTCAACAGCAATTGATCATTTACATTTGGCGTTATATTCATTTCAGGTGAGTTTCAAACCAGAAATACATATTGATCTTATGAAAACTTAGATGCTTTAGTCTTGGGTTAGTTTTTTTTAATTTTATCTTTTTTTGTTTTTTGTTTTCTAGGATGCTGTAGTAACAGTCTTACGTTCACATAGTATTAAACCACACTGGATGTTTGCTCTTGATAATTTAGTTAAAAGTGCTGTACAAGCTGGTATTACAGTTTTATCACCAGAATTAGGTGCAAATTTAGCTGGACAAGAAAATCCTGAAACAGCTGAAGAAGATGATACTGAAAATGTATCAACATCAGGTGTTAGTACAGTAAATTCAGCTAAAATTCAACATAAACAAAATGAAAAATATATATCTGAAGAATTGAATGTATTACGTTTAGAAAATGTAAGACTTCAACAAGAATTATTAGAATCACAAAGAACTTATCAATTAATATTAAAAAATTCAATTGAAGAGCAAACATTAAATTTAGAAATGTTAAAAAATTTCACTAATCAATTATCTAGTGTTATGAGCTTTTACGAAAGAAGCATTTCACAAGGGTATACAATTTTATTTTTTTCTTTCTTTCTAAAATGAAATTATTTTTTTATCATAAAATTCTAATTAAATTTTTAATTTAAATTAATTTATAGTTATGGTAGCGAAAATAGTGAGCCAACTATGACTGCAGCACAATCAAAATTACGTTTATCTGAAGATACATCACCAACTTCACCACCAACAACAACAACAATAACAATAGCAACATCTGATGTTGATGGTCAAATGACAAATACAACTGGTAATGCTACCGGATCAAATCAAATTCAACAAAAATTATCAAAATTACGTCTTCCAATACGTAATGATTGTTTAAGAGGTATTGCTTGTGGAAATCTTCGTAATCGAGTTTTTACTATTGATGATCGATCAAATAATGTAACGGGTAATAACATGACATCACCACAAATTGATTCAAGACTGAATGAATGGCTTCAACGACATAATATTGATTCAACATCACGAAATATTATACTTTATGAAGAATTCAATTATGAAGATTTTATGTACAACACAGATAAGACTGATCTTCAAAGATTAGGATTAAAGTGAGCGTTTTTTTTTTTTTTTGCTTAGTTTTTGTTTTGTGTAATTAAATTTAATTTACTTCCTTATTTTGCTTTTTTAAACATAGATGTGGCGTTGAAGTTCACATTTGGAACCTAATAAGACTTCATCGAAGACAATTTAGTAATTTCGCTGAAGAATTATCTGATAAAAATTTAACAGAAAATTCATCAGATATAAGTCGTGCATCTATTTTTAGTACAGGTGTTGGTTTTTCTGGTAGTGGTTGTATTGCTGGTAATTATAATGAAAGACGACGTTTTAGTAATTGTAACAGTTTTGATTCATCAAATGATGATGATGTAATCGGCAGTGATTATGAATCTTGTAATGGATTAGATGATAAACCAGTGATTGATTAAAGAAAAGAAAAACAAAAAACCTTACAAAAACAAAAACAAAAAAACAAAAACTAAAAATTAGAAAATTGAGTGCCTTCTCGTTTAACGAGAAAATTTTAATAATTTTGTTTGTAAATAACATTTTTTTTTTTTGTTTCATAATTAATTCGATTAATTTATAGTTTTAAGATTTAAAAAGAAAAAAAAAACTAATGCTTCCTTAATTTCATGTTCAAAAAAAAAAAAATACCATCGATTGGAACGCAAAAATTTATTAAAAAAAGAGGATCAAAGATTTCAAAAAAAAAAAAAAAAAGTACGAATTACAAAATAAATTTTTTTTTATTTATTTTTATTCTTGCTTGTAAAAATCAAAATATTTATCGTTCATGTTGATTCGATTTCTTTTTATAAAAAAAAAAAAAAATCAAAATATTAAAAAATATTTGTGTTCCTTATATTTAATTAAATTGTAACAAAAAAAAAAAACAGCAAAAACAAAAAATTACTAACAAAAACATCATTTATTTTTTATCATCACTTTTGTTTAAAATATTAATATTATATATTAGTCGTCTAACCAATTTATTTATTATGTGAGTTTTATTATGTTTAAGTGGAAAAAAAAATAAAAAGTTGTAAATTTACATTATTGAGTAAAATGTTATACATGCTATTAAAAAATCGAAAAAAAATTAGATTTATTTAAAAATCATAATAAAATTTGTTTTAATTTTCAGAAAAGTAAATATTCTGTATTTAAAAGGATTCAAATGAAAGTGTAGACATACAAGATGTCTCACGGAGTGTGCATGTGTGGCAAACTGAGCACGATGGTTGATTTCGCTCTGCAAAGAATAATAAAAAATGTGTCAGAGGGGAGGGGGTGCATTGAGAAATAATTTCCGAAATATTCAAGTTTGAAGGAATTTTTTTGTCGAAAAGTTTCACTTTTTACAACATACTCCAGAACTGACTTGAAAGCCAAATGAAGAAGGGTTTAAAAAAGAACCCTCAGACCTTTTTAAAAATGTCTTTTTATTCAAATTTTTTTATCACTTTTTTTCTTTTCTCTCCGTAACTGCCCCAACAAAACTTTCTTTAATCTTCATGCGCCAGCGCAGTGCTGCCCTAAATGCGGTAAATCGATATTCCAAAGCCGTGGCTCATCAAAAAATAAAAAGAAAAAGGAAAACCTCAAAATTCGTGAAAAAATAAAAACAGATTTCTTCAATTGCTTTTTATAAATTACTTTTTATTTATTTTATTTTTATTAAAACGTGCACATAAATTATTAAAAATTTCAAATTAATATATTTATGTATAATATAAAATAATATATAAAAAAAAATTAAAATATTTTTATAATAAAAAGAAAAAAAATTTTTTTCCAAATCGATTTCATATCGTTTTTTATTTTTTTTTTTAAATTATTTAATTTTTTTTTTTTAATATTTAAACTAAGAAAAAATTATATATGTATATCTATATTCCCAAAGATGTAATTTATTAATTATGAAAAATTACATATTACATACAATAAGAAATCCATTTAAAAAATAAAACTATTAATTGCTTGATAATAATTTAAAACTTTTAAAACTAAAAATAAAAAACAAAAACTTGCGGAAACTTTAGAAATAAGAAAACTTGTACAATTTGAAAAATAAAAAAAACAAAATTTATTTTAATTGCTGGCATTCATCAAATGCATGCATAGAAAAATAAAATTTTAAATTCATGAGGCTTCTATTGAATTTAACACAAATTTACTAAAATTTAATTTAAAAAAAAAAAAAAATGTCAAGAATTCTAAAATCAAAAACGACAAATATTTGTCTCATATAAATTTTGTCACATTTTTCTTGTACTTTTTGAATTTCATTAGCCTTTTTCAATGTACAATTTAATTACGAGATTATTTTATACATTAGAAATGCAATTAAAGCTTATATGAATTTTAATTTTTACCATTGACCTTTTTTTTTGTCTAAGTTTTAAATTACTTTTTAAAAATTGCACTAAAATTGTTTTTCATTTTGTGTTCAAATTGATTTTTTTTTTGTACAAATTCTTCTTTCAATTTCCTACAAGAATTTATTATTTTTCTTTTAAAAATAAAACAAAGCAAAAAAAATAAGTATAAATTGAAAAACAAAAAATTAAAATTTTAAAAGTGTTTGACATTCATATTTTTCATTTCTATTTTTTTTTTTTTCAAAATTTATCTTTTTTTTATTTCTTAAATTTTTACTTTTTTTTTGTTTTTTTTTTTTTTTGTATTTAAAATTTACATACAATATAAGAAATATTTATTTATTAAAAATTAGTTTTTCTGTCATTACATATTTATTTTATTATTCTCATTTAAAACTGCGTTTTATTGTATTAAAAAAGTTCTTTATTATTTTTATTTTTTTTGTTTTCAAGCAAAAAATGTTCCATTCAATATTAAAATTTTTTTCTCTTTATGTATAAAAAATTCATTTTTTTTCCTTATAATGTTTTTTTTTTCTTAAATTTTTTTTAAGTATTTTTTATTTTATTTTATTTTAAATCTATGTTCTACAGTTTAAAAAAAAAGAAAATATTCTGTTCCGCAATGTTTAACTTCTCCTTTCCGTCTTCCAATTTTTATCTCAGATTTTTGTTTTTCTTAATACATCAAAAATTTGAGGTTTATTCGATCACAACTTTCGTAAATAAAACACTTCGTTTACTCAACCATAGGCTAAATAGAGTAAGAAAAAAAAAATTATTATACAATAATACTTTTTAGGTGCTACGAAAACATTTACAAGGAAAATGATCGACAATTTTGAGAAAATATAATAAAAATTTAGATTTACATTATGAAATTATTGAACACGAAAAAGACTAGACGTAATGAAATACAGGTAACCATTCTATAACACGGTAAATAGGTTCCTACAAAATGCCGTGTTGTGTGAAACCGCATAATACGAAAGTTTCCACAATTTATTTTATCGTATTCGAGCGAAACCGAGTTGTAGGATACGTGTTATAGGAGCATTACCTGTAATAAACTTCAATTATACTTTATTTACCCTAATCCTGTCCCAATGAGTAATGAAAGAACATTTGTTAGAAGCAAAGAATAAAGAACTTCTCTTGAGAAAAGTGAATTCTTTCCAACTCTTGCTAAACGTATCGAATATCCAGTTGTTCTTCGTTTTGGATGTTCAAATTTCCAGTCTCTGTGTAAAAAACATAATTTTTTAAAATTTATTTTTAAATAAAATTAATTTTAAAATTACTTTGGTGGCCTTTGATCTGGCCGGCTACTCCATTCCCAAATCCAATCTGTATCCTTTTGTAAATCGCCTTCCTGTAAAAATAAAATCAATTCAAAAACAAAAATTAATACAAAAAATTAACAATTTAAAAAAGAAATAATTTTGAAAACTAGTTATGAACTTTGTTCGATGACGAAAAAAAGTATTTTACACGAAAAACACTGCCGTAAAATTTATCAGAAGGAAAATTCAATTTTTATGATCAATATTAAATCAATAAAAAACCCTTCCAAGATTATCGTGCCCAAGTTTCAACCTAGTCCCACGGGAACATAATTTTCTAAGAAAACAAAATAATGTCTAAATTTTCAGCGTAAAAGTATATGAGTGTGACATTTTTGTTTGGTTTCACCCGTACCATATTGTAAGGATTTTTTTGGTGTCAAACAGAGTTTTGTAGAGAATAACGAGATGAATACCGTTCAGAAATTTCAAATCAATCGAACTAAAGGCTCCAGAGATTTTTAAATTTAAAAACGGACTTTTTAATGAAAAATGTATCAAAATAGAATGAAGTGTTAATCTAGTTAATACATATTATCATTGTGTGAACACCCCATTAAATTTCCAACAACAACAACAACATATGTGATTCATTTTTGTTTTTAATTCTTGCTTTCTTGTTTCACATTTTTAATCATTTGTTTACAAAATATGTTTTTTTTTCCTTAATTCTGTTTTTTTAAATTTTTTTCTCTCTTATATTTCATGTGTGTTTTCAACGTTTTTTTTTTTTTCGTTGTTGTTTATTTTCATGATTTATTATTTCAAAGGCAAAAATCCACGTCATATTGATCGGAAGATTTTAATAACACATGTGATAAAATGCATGTACACATACTTTGAATGAATCCATATGTAATATATACAACAACAACAACAACAAAAAAACAATGTAAAATATGATAAATAATTTTCAATATCGCATTAAAAATTTAATTCAAAATAATTTCAATTGCAAAATTACGTTTTGATTTTAATGTCATATGTGTGTACATGTACATACATATGTCGTTTTTCTTTATAATCTTGATAATTATTTCAATCAACAAAATTTAAATTGATACTTTATTATTGTTGTTGTTGTTGTTTTTATTGTTATCTATCATTCAATATTTAGACGCATTTCTCTTATCACATATATTTATGTACTAACAAATACTAAATTTCATTGAATTATGGTGGTTTTGTCCCCTTAACCTTATTTTATCACTAAAATTTTTCAATAAAATTTAAAAAAAAATGTATATATACATATATGAAAAGTAAATTGAATTTGTTTACAAAAAAATTGTTTTGATTGTTTTTTCAAAATCAGAAAGAAAAAAAAAAATAGTAAAATAAAATGGTAAAAACCATTCGAATATATATTTTTTTCAGTGGTTTTTAACGGTTATTTCTTCATAATATTCTATTTTCAAATTCAAAATACATTTTTAATTTATCAGGAATCACCCTATTTATTATTTATTCGAATATTTGCGTGACATAAGTAAAGCAAAATAAAGCAAGTAGTTTAGAAGTTGAATACATACATGAGATTCTAAATAGTGATAAGAGACATGTGATATGAATTTTTTTTTAAATGATTTTGCAATTATTTTCAAGAGATTGTAGAAAAAGTATAAAAAAATAAATTAACGTAAATCCTTTGTTTATTGAAACTTTATAATTTTATCAGCAGATTTTATCTTCAATTAGTTATGTATTCAATTTATTTTATAGACAGATTTAGTAAATATATTTTTTTGGAATTTGCAAGGATTTTCATAAAAACAACTTGAAAATAGCTTTAGATTTTGAATTATTTATTTATTTAAGCTAACAAAATAAAAAGAAAAATAATGCAAATTTTCGAAATGTTCGACCTTGAACATAAAACTGTGAAATTTTTGTGAAAAAGAGTCATTTTGAAAAGCTCTAAAGATTCTATTTCAAACTCATCCCCATATGATCCTACATATATGTTGTGTAATCTGCGGAATATGTTGTAAAACTGGAAAAATTCTCTCATCACCTTGATTATCTCTGAAACCATTGACAACGCCCCTTTCCTCCCTATCCAACAATTTTGTATTTTTCATTTATTTTTTTCCTGTATGTACATATGCATTATACAAATCAATAAAATATCAATTTATTAAATACCCTGTATAAAATAATATTTTTACAGTAATAAAACACCTCAAATAAAATAAAATAAATTTGTCGACCTTACAGGCGACATACATACGTTTAATAAATATAATGTCCACACAAAACATATCACATTTTTCTATATTTTTCTTTCTTGTTTTATTTATATACTATACATATGAAACGTTTCTTGAGGTATATGAACTGATACGCAAATATTATTTGTTTTCAATGCCTTTATTTACTTTTTTTTCCCTCTACTTACATTTTATTTGCCACCCCCACCGTTTGTTTTTTTTATTTTTTTTATTAATAAAATAATGACGGAAAAAATGTTTTCAATTTATACGCAAAAACGTACGATGAATGTCATTTATTCGTTAAAGCTATGCTACATTTTTTTACTAAAATCAATAATAAATTTTTTTAAATATCTTTTGTATCGCGTTCATATATCATTTTTATTTTATTACTATGAAATCTATTTATATTCGCTCTTTATGAACTAACTATAACGAATAACATACATGTACAAAGCTTTTTTAATACATATATGAGTGATTTGTATGTAAAATTGTGTGTACACACAATTATTATTTTATTATTTATTCAAAAGACCGATTGACATTAAAAGACCACAATTCCAATAGCCACATTATGAATATTTCCTCAGTATTTTTCAAAAGAACAACATAAAATTTATCCTTATTTTAATTATTCGATCACAATTAATAATATTTACTCTATTAAATTGTGATACGTACTATCTAATAAAAATAAAATTCAAGGAAATTAAAGAAGAAAAACATTTCATGACGTCAAAAGATACACAAAAGCGCATAACTGAAACGATTTTTCATTTTATAAGCACGTGTAAGTAATACAAAGGAAACAATAACGTCGTGAATCAATTCAAAGAAAAATAAACAAAATATTAAAGTGCCTAATAATTTTGAATTATCACGTAAAAAAAAAAATTTTTTTTTTAAATTCATTTTTTAGGAAAATTAATATTTTTCATAAAAATTAGATAGATTAGGCGTTAATAATAAAATTTTAATAATGAAATTCAAGTGAGAGAAAAATTATTTTTGAAATTTCATCACAAAACAAAAAGAGAAGAAGTGTTTTGTTAGAAGTAAAAAAAAAAACATATTTCTCATACACCTGCGTTTTGTATGGGAAAATCTATTTTTTTTTTTTTTTGGCATAAGTGGCATCATTTAAAAATTTGATAAAATTGCGAAAAAAAAACGTATTTTTCGAAATGAAACAATACATTTAAATTATGTCAGACACAATAAAAATATCATTTTTGGCTTGAAACTTAAAATTCTTTTATCACACATTTCTATTTTTGAAAAAAATTTCATTTAATCGGTTTTTTTTTTTTTGATATATTGTTTTAATTTCACCGAAAGAGACACAGAAAGTTCAATTAAACTTGTAATGTGACTGCTGGCTCCCCTTTGTCATTTAATGAATATCATTCACATAGAACATGATACAAATTATTTGAAAAATTGAAAAAAAAAAAAAGATAATTTTTCTATTTTCATTTTTATTACTCAAAGTTCATGAGAATAAAAATTATTTCATTTTTTCACGTTATTTAATTTTACAGAAAATTTCAAATTTAACAAATTTATCACAAAAATATTTTTGTAAATTAATTAAATATTTTTTATTTTAAAAAATTCAAGATAAAAACAGAAAAAGTTAATTAAAAAAAGTCTTAAATTTTTGAAGGCAAAAAACCATTTTTTTTTTTTTATCAGAGAAAGTTTGAAAAATTGTAACGATTTAATTAGAGAACTTAAATCATAAAATTTTTAAAGAAATGATTTTATTTGCATTCAGATGAAAACAAACAAGATACTTCTTCTTCTCATCCTTTTGAACTGAATGAGAGATTTGAAAATTTTTGTGTATTAATTGCAAAAAATATGTATGTTATGCTCTGTACCCTAATAGTATATTTACACGACAAGAGACTGATTTCCAGATACAAAAAAATTGTGTATGGATGCCAGGAGATCTTGCTAAACACTCAAGACAGATAAAAATATTTAGGAGACCGAAAGTCTCGTTTCATTTAAGATAATTAAAAAACTCACCTTATTCCAGTAATTAATATAAACATTTTTTAGCTCATCATCTGCACAAAGTTCTGTATTTGGACTATTTGGTGGTGATTTTGGGCTATTGAAAAAAATTTAAAAAAAATGAATAATTAACATCAAAATTATTTATACATAGTTATTTTTTTAAAATCTTACCTATCACGTGGTGTATCACGTCTGGAACTGGCTAAAGAAACGACTCTACTTGATTGATTTGATTCCCTTTGAGCTTCTCTTAACAGTCTTAAATATTCTTCACCAGATGAGAATGGTAATGGAGTTATTCTATCAGGACTTCTAAAACCAGAAATTGCACTGCCTGGTGTTAATTCAATCCATGATTCTGTAGAGAGAAAAAAAAAACAACATGAAATCATCAAATAATTCTAAAGTAATTGTTTTTTTTTCTTAATTAATTAAAATATAATTCGATTATTATTTACACGTTGGAACAAAAAATTTGTTGATGGATTTTCTTCTTTTTTTTTTTGTTCATGTGGGCACCATAAAATTTTTCTCAAATTAGAAATGTTTATGCTTTTAAGATTATTTAAACTTTATATAATAAACGTGTGCTTAGTTACAAATTTATTAACTAAATTCAATTAATTAAATATTCGAATGACTAAAATCTAATAAAAAACCATGAAATTTCCATTGACATAAAATTAATAACCAAACAAACAAACAATTTTAAAAGAAAAAGTGCTATCGCAAAAAAATAATCATGATTTCATGGAGTAATAAATTAAAATTTTTCATAGATATTGGATAACTATTTACTTTACTTAAAATCATTAGAATTTCAAAAAATAAATAAGGCATTTTATGTGATAACTAAAACTGATAGTGAACAGGTAAAATTACTATTTTTGTCTTAACCCGTATTTTATTTAAAAATAGTTAATGTTATACTTTTTAGATGTATGATATTTTATACAAGAAAAAAAAAAAAATAATAAAGCCTCTAATGATATTAGCAAGTAAATTAGTTACTTTATTTACCTGTATGCTATCGACATAGATTGTAAAAACATGATTCTGACTAATAAAACTACATACGTATAGAAATTATAGTCATATTTTCTGTGTTATCTTATATTACAGTACATTAAAACAAAAACAATTTAAATTCATAATAATAATTATGTATAGTAGGTTCATTTGCAGTAATTCGATTACATGTTTGAGGTTACTAACACCACAAAACCATAACAATATTAAAAATACAAGATACACATCACGTAATCAAATAACATTAGTTATAGGTAGAGATAGATACTTTAAAAAAAAAATAAAATAAACAATGGTTCTTCATGGAAAGATAAATTTTTTTTCTTTTTAAATAAAAAAAAGACTAGGTAAAATTCAATTTGATTATGACGTGATTTTAGATGACTGTTCCATGACGATTTAATCTTTTTCATCTATTTTATATAATTTTTGTCCACAAGCATTTAATTTTTTTTTTTATTATATGAATTAATTTAGCTGTTAGATCAGCAGGAATACTCGTGAATCCGTGATCATAGTCATGTAATCTGGTTGAGATTTTAACCTGCATAGTTAGGTTCTGATGATTTTTTTAAATATAAAGTGAAAGTGGTATATCAAGGACACATTATAATAGTTATTACATTTTTTATTTGGTAATATATAGGTACTATCTTTCTCTTGTTTAATGAGGATTTTAGATTGTCAGTCATCTGAATACGTCACATCATAATACAATTAAAAGTAGAATAGTAAAATTATCAGTATTGCTGTCGTAGATATTTCTTTCCCACTATCTTCATTTATTCTCATTCTATTATTCTACATGAGAATAAGTTAAATGTAATCAATGACAAAAAATTAAACAATAGATACATTGTGAACTGTAATTTTATGTCAAGAACTACATCTTAATTTTTTAATTTCAGATAACTTTAAAATATGTACTTGAAAAAAAAACAGATATGTAAGTCGGCTGTTTATCATTCAAAAAATTAAAAAATTCATTATTAAGAACACACGACGAGAAAGACAGGGAGCTCAATTAAATTAAATTACATTTAAGTATTTTAAATCATACAAATTGAGAAGTTTTAAAAGGTTTTAAACTTCTTAAATAGCATTTTCGTAATCTATTATACATTTTGATCATTTACTTTCAAAATTTAAATCCAATACAATAATGTTCTTTGAAAATTGAATTTCTTTTATCTTAAATAACGAAATAAGTCTTAACTAATTGCTTTTGATTTAAGAAGGAAATTTAAATTAAAAATTTAATGTTTCTCATAAAAAAAAAAAACTTGTTATTCATTTCAATTAGATTTAATATGATTGAAATTTGCATAGAAATGATTTTTATAAAAAAAAAAGTAAGTATAAAAAAAATCAGGAAAGTTTAAAAAATGAGATACATTTCAATTTTTTTTTTTTTACAAAAAGCTACAAACAGGATACGAGTATTATTAGAAGAATTTAATTCATGAATGTTTGAAAATATTTTTTTAGAATGCGTAAACATTCTATGTAAAACACAAGTATGTATGTTATTTTTTTTATGATTAAAGATACATTTTTATATAGTTTCTCTTGTGAAATATCTCGTGTATAAATAATAGAAGTATTTAAACAAAAATGTTCACGTTTTTTGGCAAGCGGAAAATTAATTTTATATTTGCCAAAAAAAAAAAAAAAATTCTTCATTTAATATATTTTTATTTGTAGTTTAGATACACTTTATACTTTTTATAACTCAATAAATTAGAAATGTAATTCAATAAATCTATAATAACTTTACATCACTTGTAGAAATTCAAAAATGAATAATAAGCACATATTTTTTAAGAGAAAAGTAAGGACAACCTACATGTTCCGGTGTTGTTGTATATTTAGCCAGTTTTATCAAGTCTCAAGTCCAGAAATATATATTCTGGAATAACTTACTTAAATTTATAAATCAGAAACATTCTTTCACCTATTTATAATTTGAATAACGGTTTCCGTTCTACATATTTTATCTTATTCCTACTTTTGTAAATACAAGTTTTTTTTGAATGTTTTTGGAAAAAATTAAATTGTCCATGGTATTCATAGGTACATGAAATATTTGAACTTAGAAAAAAGTCTATTTATTAGATATGTAGTACATGAAACGGAAATAATGTTGAAATCAAACAAAAATTTCTTTATGATATTTAATTAAATTAAGTACATACATTCATAAGAAAAGAAAAGCACAATATTTATTATGCTATTTATAGTATCAATTTGACATTAAAATATTTATGTATTTTGATTATTGTACAAATATAATAAAATATGAGGTCACAAATCTTTTAAAAATAGATGAAAATTCATATAAACTACGTATATCATGCGATCATGATACTTTGTAATGATTATTGACTTTTTAAAATGATTTTCATGCTCAAGATATTACAATATGGTCAAAATTGCGACAATTTATTATATATTTTAAGCAGCTAAAGCTACAACATTCGGAAGTAACAGAATTCAAACAAAGAAAATTAAGATGCAAGATGTATTATCAAAGTCAAAATAATAATCTACAAGGCCATCTGTTTCACAAATCTGATTTTTCATTTAAATATGATGATTTTATTTTAGTAAATAAAAAGATACTACATATTAATTATGAATTTTGAAATCAAACTCAAAAATTAGTTTGATTGAAAAAAAAAACGCTATTAATGAAAAATGAAGAATTTATTCAAAAGAATCGTTAAAAATAAAAAAAAATATATTAAGAAACAAGTTACACTTCTTTTATTTTTAGAATTTTATTTTTCTGTTTTTATCAATAAAATGATCATATACATAATTATTGTATTACACATCTACACACAAGTATACGTAAGTATATATTTACGTAAAAATATTATAAGTACATAAATATGTAGTTGAATACTGAAACCATTTTAATGTTTCGAGAGTTTGAAATTTATATTTTTCTCTACCAAGCTACTTAAAAAAAAAAAAAACTATAAAACATGAATACAGAAACTGACTTATGAAATCTGAAACTGAGTAAATAAAATATAAACCTTGCTAGCAAAATATGTTAATTGCTTTTGCTTGTTTATGAAATGAATATTTTATTAACGTGCATTTGAGAATATTTTTTTTTTCCAATTTTTTTATTTTATTTTTTAAGAAGTGGCCAAGCAAATGAATTTTTGTCTGGTAACTCCATTTGTTTGTTTACATTATTTTTGTTTTTAAAAATTCGAAAGGAAACGTAAATGGTGCGTGGAAGAACCAGAAATTTTTAACCGAACACCACCCCCTGGTTATTTAGCATGGAAACGAATTATAAATAATGTAGCCATATGATGCATAATGTATGGTATTTGTACATATAAAAAAGAACAAAGGAATTCACAAAAGCATAGCCTTAAAATTTTTTTGTTTGTTTTTTTCTTTTCCAAAGCTTGTTGCTCGTTGATTTTATAAAAATAAAAAAATAAACTTACCACCTAGCAAATCTTCTCCAGTCTTTGGTGGTGTGGAAGTCATCTTAATTTTTGTTGCTTTTTTTTCCCTTTAAATGAACAAAAATATGCTAAAAAATTTCAAAATGCTGTTACGTGTATCTTTTTAATATATTCAAAAATTGTGTATAATTTTAGACGCAATTTTGAAATAATTAATTAATTACAGTATGTAACCGCAATATAGGTATGTATGTACTTTTTTCTTTAACAATTTTGTAAACAATGATAAAAAAACCCTCACTGCGCTACGTACACTGTGATGACGCAAATTACGATAGAATTACTTTTTAATTTTCTAATTTTTCTTCTTTTTATAATTTAATGAAGCTTTTTTTTAAATAGTTTTTCTTCTAAATATTAGAAATTTAGAAACTTAATATCCACTACTAAATTAGTCAGTAAGTTTTGAAATAAATAATTAAAACACAAAAAAAATGTGCAAAATTTCACAACCCGATCTACGAAAAATTTTTTGCGCACTTTGTGACACCTTAGAAATTATAAATGGCGTTTATTGTTGATTAAAAAAAAATTATATATATTATGCATGTATCATTTACATATGTACGTGTAACGTGTTGAATAGATAAAATGCGAATTTTTTTTAAAAATTCCAATTTAAAAATGTTTCACTAAAAAACAGGGAAAAAAAAACTCACAAAGCTTAATTATTCGATGATTGTCTTTCTGTTTTAAACGAATTACTTTTTTCTTAGATAAAATGAAAAATAAATGCAAAATTGCAAATTTAAATTGAACGATTAATTAATTAAAATGTAAAAAATTAAACTTTTATTTTTATATTCCCAATAAAAGAAAATTTTTTTTCTTTTCTGGAAGATTTCTTTGTTAAAGAACAAGTTTGATTGAATTGTGAAAACAAAATAGTAGTCACGTAGTCCTGAGTGAAGAAGAACACTGGGTAAAAAATAAAATGAAGAAAACAGAAAACAAATGAATAAAAAAGAAACGTCAAAAAATTTCTCAAAATCATAATCAGTGATGTTAGGTAAAATTTTATCTTACTTTGAGATATTTTAAAATTTATGAGGAAATTTGGCATGGAAAGTATACGATTTCAAAAATTTTGATTATTGATGTTTTTTCTAGAATAAAAATAATTTAAGATGAAAATTTAATTTAAAATAATTTTCAGCATAATTTCTAAGTGTTTTTCAAGAAATTCCCATGATAAATCGGTTTCAGATATTTGGATTCAAATATCCTTTAAAACACTTTTAAAATGTGAAAACCACAATGAATACCACTTCGAAGTTCCAATCCAAGCTATGTATACCTGTAGTAGCATTCTCTTGCAACAACAATTCTTCCTGAATTTGAATTTGAGGTTATGTAGTTTTATATTTTGAAGCGGGATAATAGCACAACATTCGCTCCACTTAGTTTCGGTCTTAATTTTTTATTTAAATTAAATTTAAATTTAGCCAATAGCCCTTAAGCCATCTGATATTCACTTAAACTTCGATTATGTTGATCGCATCACTTACAAAAACAAGCTATACCAGCAGTTCCAATTACAATTCTTCATATAATAAAAGTTGGTGACCAATGGTGTAATTTAAGTAAGTACATAGTAATATTTTATTTTTCTAATTAATTTATTTAAATCTTTGGTACCATAGCACAAAAACCGTAAAAAAACAAACAAACAAATTATTCTTATCATAGTTTAGCTTTGGGTAAATATTTTTCTGACTTATTGCATTCATTATTATTCTTTGGTAATAAATTTCCAAGCGAAAATATATCATTTGGATCTAGTTCAGCTTTAATAGCTTTATAAATACCAACTCCTGTTTCAGAAACAGTTTTTGGATACCATTTTGAACGAATTTTTCCAACTCCATGATGATGTGATAATGAACCACCTGATGCAAGTATTTCATTACGTGCAGCATTTTCAATTAATTCATAAATATGAACAGGATTTGAGCATACACCAGTATATTTAAATGCAAAATAAAAGTAAACACATGCTCCAGCATCATAAGTTTGTGTTACACGGCAAGATATTAAAAATTTTTTTATATTATATCGATTACATTCCTGTGAAATAAGAACAAAATATTTATACATAGAATTAGAAAATTTAAATAATTTCGATTTTGTTGTACTCACTTCTCTAACTCTTTGTTTTACGTTTCTACAAAGAGAGCTACATTTATCCCATGGAACGGATGTTTCAAATGATTCAGCAACGATTTCATTGAACAAAGCAAAATCCTTAAAAAGAAATATTTGAGGAATTTGTTTTTACTAAATTCAAAACTGAAATTTTGTTCTTATTTTTTCATTACCCTTATGTAAGCTATAACAAAGGTCAAAATGTATCCTCGTTCACCATTCTGTCCACCAGCTGGAAATCCATTATATTGTTTTGCAATTTCATTAATGACATTTTCTTGTCTTTTTACATCGTCATCTTCGCCTTCAAATAATAAAGTCACTGCACAAATTTTATTTAAGTCTAATTTCTTAATTTTCGTTACATAGAATTGTTTAATGGCATCAAAGAATTCACCAATTAAAGAATTTTCTGGTTTTAAACTTTGCCCAAAACGAAATTGTTCATTATCTATCAGTCGTATACTTGCTGGTTGACATCTTCGTTTTGCAACTTCTCTCATAAATTTAATACCATCTTCAAAATTTGCAAACACTAGGGAACCATAACGTTTAGTGCTTGGTAACGGTCTAACTTTCAATACAACTTCAGTAATTACACCCAATGTTCCTTCTGATCCCAAAATAACATGATTCCAATCAGGTCCACAAGAAACTCTTGGTGCTGAACATTCTCTTTCAAGTACTCCTTTTGATGTGACCATTTTCACTTTGACTAGAAGATCTTCAATATTACCATAAACATTTTTTTTCATACCAGATGCTCTTGTAGCTACCCATCCACCTAATGTTGAAAATTCATAACTATCTGGTTCATGTCCAACAGTTAGACCAAGTTTACGTAATTGTCTTTCTAAATCTTGTCCAACAATTCCAGCTTCAAAGCATACTGTTAAATTTTCTTTATCTAACCAAATCATTTTATTCATTTGTGATGTATCTAAGGCAATAATCATTCTTTTTTCATCTTCTGGACATGTTATTGATCCTGAAACTGATGTTCCACCACCAAATGGTATTATAACCACATTATATTTATTAGCAAATTCAACTATAGTTACAACTTCATTATGACATTTTGGCCATATAACAATATCTGGTATTCTTTTGTACTCATTCTTCCATAATAAATAAATATCATTTAATGTTTGACCATGACATCTAATTAAACGATCTTCACCATTTAATGAAAATGTAATTTCCGTTTCTTTTAAATTTTCCATAAATGATTTATTTAATATTGATTCTGGAAATTCTTTTGGAATTTCAGGATATTTTAAATCATTATAAACTCGGTGATCAAAAGTATTATAAACAAATTCAGTAAAACTAGGTAGAAAACAATTTCCTAAAGGATATCTAGAAAAAAAAACAATTTTTTCTAAATGAATAAAATTTATAAATTTGTTAGAAAATTTAAAAAGAAAAAAAAAAATCAAATTTACTTACTTTTCACCTTCAAAACATATTATATTATTTTTAACAGTAAATTTTGAATCCTTATAACCCCAACCGTACCATTTCAGAACATCCTGTCTATAAAATTAAAATAAATATTCGATTTGTATAATTTCCAATCAGAAATTGTAACGTATGCCGCGTATTTTAACATGTGTATTTATAAATTTATAAATATTAAATGAAAAATTATACACTTACCTATTTTTTGGTATGACACTTTCAACTTTTGTACTCATTCTATCATCAAGAATATTTTTTGTTTTCGATAGCATTTTAGTTTTTCTTAATGAAATTTTTTTATAAAAATTTTATAGTAATAAAAATTATTTTTAAATTATTTTAGATAATTTGTTGTTGTTGTTGTTATTGTTTAGTACGCTTTAACGATTAACTATAAATACTGACTTATTTTTAATGGTTAATTTCATTTATAAATTCCTCATGTTTTTCTCATTCATTCAAACCACCGGGAACTAGTCTAGGTACTTCTGGTATACATATATGAAAAAAAAAATATCTATATTATAATTATGCACTTCCTTTTTTAATAAAAAACAACAAAAAAATTTCGTATATTTTAATATATGAAAGTTTAATTGTTTTTAATTTAAATTATTTAAAAAATATTTACCTTTCTGATGTGCACATATGCACATGGTTGTCGGTTTATAAGAATACTATTTTGCCTAGAAAGAAATCAATACTTTTTTTTTGATTTTATTTTAAATGGCATCATTTTTAAGTTTTTGTTTTTCGCATGCGTATTTTAAATTTTTGATATGATGTCATCAAAAGCGGTTATAATTTCATTTGAATGACTAATATTTGAACATTTAAAATTCTTTGAAATAAGTACGTCGATTCTAATCATGTTCATGATAATATAAATGCCAAAAGAAACAATTAACTAATTGTGTAGGAGTTACTTAGCTTGAAATGTATTTTTTTTTCCTCGTTAAAGCTACAGATTACAGAAATTACTTTATTAAATTTGATAATGAAATATTTTGATAACAAAACAACCGCGGTTTTGACAACTGTAAGAGAGAACTTTTATGGATAATTTATGGATAAATATATTAGGGCTGCCATAGCAGAAATATATTTTTATGACACCCAGAAAAAATTTTATTAGAAATTGTAAACAAAATTTAATAAACAATTTAATAAGAAGTTTAAAAAATTAAAATGCAAGTGGTTGTTGAAAAGTCTATTTAAAAGATTTTGTAATTCGGCTAAAAAATCGTAAAAAATAACTCATTTTTTATTTGAAAGAAAAATCGACTGAAATTTCCCTTTTTTTTTAAAAAAAAATTTATACATGGGAATACTTTTTATTACTATCTTAGCCGCCGCTTTTAATTTTTAATAATTTCTTTCTGTATGGTCATGGTGGTAGCACTTTCTGACTAACAAGTAACAGCTGTTGGTGTTGAGGTTTTTGTTTCTTGAATTGAAAGTTGTGCTTGATTAAGAAATTTGAAGTATTTTGGTTTTAAAAAGTAAATAGCTGATTTAAATAAAAATTTACGATGCCTAAAGTTCGTAGAAGTAGAAAACCACCACCTGATGGATGGGAATTGATAGAACCAACATTGGAGGAATTAGAACAAAAAATGCGTGAAGGTAAAAACAATCAATTATATCACCACATACCACCTTCAAAACTAACAAAATTCACTTTCTTGATACTTCCACTTAACATATGTGTTTTTAGTGGCTTTGTATCTTTCTAATTTTATTTTATTTTATTTATTAAATTGGTGTTAAAAATAACAAAGAACTCTTGCTCATTCTAAAATTTCCAATGTGTTATGTACGTTATGTATCTACTCTGTACAAATTTTGACTCTACCTCTACGTCTACTGTGCTAAATTTATTGTCTTTATTTTTCCTTAAATTTCGATTGTTTTTGCAAGAAAAGTAGATTTTATCAATCATTTCTTTACATACTTTAAATAAAACAAGACTATTTCTTTTCACGAAAACTATCTATTGTTTCTGTATACATATGTACATATGTATGTACTGACAAAATTTCCTAGAACATCATTGTGACTATCATTTTCATTTGTGGTTTTCATTTTCATTGAATACAATTTCATTTATCATTAAAAAGTATGAAAAAAGAAATAATGATTTAAATTACAAAAATTTTCTTTTTGTTTTCATTTTTATCAATTTAGCTGAAACTGAACCACATGAAGGGAAACGAATTAATGAATCGCTATGGCCAATATTCAAAATTCATCATCAAAAATCACGTTATATTTATGATTTATTTTATAGACGAAAGGCAATTAGTCGTGAATTATATGAATATTGTGTTAAAGAGAAAATAGCTGATTCAAATTTAATTGCAAAATGGAAAAAATCTGGATATGAAAATCTTTGTTGTTTACGTTGTATTCAAACAAGAGATACAAATTTTGGTACAAATTGTATATGTCGTGTACCAAAATCAAAATTAGAAGAAGGACGTGTTGTTGAATGTGTACATTGTGGTTGTCGTGGCTGTTCAGGATAATTTTGTTTAAACAAAAAAAAAAATCTTATTTTTTCTTTTTTTCCTTTTTTGAAATTTCATTTTAATATCTTGTATTCATACAAATTTCGAAATTTTCTTTTTTTCAATTTTCTTTTTTATTTTAAGGAATATTCTGTAAAAGTTTGATCAATAAAAACGAACTTTAAAAAATTAAATTAAAAGTGGTTTTCACATATATTGCTTTTTCTATGAAATTAGATCAATCAGAATAGGGGAAATTTTTGTCTACTGTATTTAACTGTTTTTAATAATTTTTCAAAAATGTGCAATTTAAACAAGGAGATTGGCAAAAACGAATGTGGCTGCGTTTAAGAATTCAACATTGTTGAGCACCACAATATATGGTGAAGCCACCTTGATTGCAGGTTGTGTTGGTGTTTTGTGCCGGTGATTATTGAAACATTGAAATAGGATTTTGGTGGAAAGGTTGTAGATACAACTTGCTGAATATTGAAACGTAGCCTGTTTCTTGAAATTGTTTATAATTCTCAAAATTAAGCTTAATTGATGAATTTTCTGAATAAAAACTTCACCACTTAGAATATAAGACAAATTTTGTAAATCTATTACGCTTTTAAATTGAGATTTATTTTTACTTCACTTTTTTTCTCACACTGCAGAATTTAATAATACAGAATAATGTAAAATATTCAGTTTTTTAGAATTTAAATTCTAAAGAAAAAAAAAATTCAATATTCAGTTAATTTAAAACCATCGTTCCATGTAGAAATTTTCTACTAATCCCCGAATATTATTTGGTTCCGAAACACAAAGACAGAAGATCGTTACAATCATAACGAAACGGTTACGATTTTAATTTCTGATTTATTATTTTATTTTTGTTTCGATATCATCGATATAAGATTATTATTTAAATCCTAAATAAAACTGAAAAAAACACAACAATAATGAATAAAACACATTGGAATAAATATCCTGTAAATTCATCATATTACATTTTACGTGCTTCTAACTATAAAAAAAAAATAATCCTATTGCATTTATTGCACATAAAAAATTGTAGGCATACAGCAATTTTGTAACATATTGTCCTTATTCCTATTTTACTTTAAAAAAAAACAAAACAATTTATTATCCAATATAATTTGAAATGTTCTAAAATATCTGTACTGCTATGAATTCATTTAAAAACCTATTATTCCTCAACCTATTTATTGTATTTTGTATTAATTTCATTACGAGAAAATATATTTCACATTTCTAATTTTTTTTTTCGTTTGGTTTTTTTTTTTTTTTAAATTATAAAATACATATATTTATGTATACACATTAAAATGTTTCAAATGTTAATATGTGTGTATAGATAGATATATGAAATTATTTTGTAATTATTGTATACCATATCGAATTAATTACAAATTAACTTAAAATGAAAAATGAAAAAAAGCAAAAGAGATTTATACATAGTCGTATGTATCATGATATGTGAATTTTAATATTATTTATTTAAATGCATTTTAAATGCATTATTATGTGTAAGTATTAATTATTTCTGTTGCTTTCTATTGTTGTTAATAATTTGTAATTTCCTTTTAAACACAACAATATATTATAAATATACTCATATGTATAGTGTGTATACATATATTATTTTTATGTGTTATATATTTGTAAATTTATATAAAATTGCTGCATTCTAATTTTAAGTAGAATATCATGTTAAAAGTTTCAAGTATCTATTATATATACACAATATATGTGTATTGTGTGTATTGTACATACATATGTGAATAACGTACATATGTTTTTTTTTTTTTGCTTAAATATTTGAATTTTCAAAATATTTTAGATTTTAAATAAATGAAAATAGGAAGTATATTATCTCTTATAGTTCTTCCTATTTTAGATTAAAAACGGAAGGTTAACAGTAAAAAAAAAATGATACATTTGAAATTTTAGAAATGTATATACAAATACAATAAATATAATATTATAAATATTGTATTATCCTTTTATGGTTTGTACTGTAACAATATGTAATATATATATTTTTTGCCAGTATATTATTATTTATTGTATAATATTGAAATTATAATGCATTTGGTTTGCAAAGAGAAGAAAATAACTAAGAAATTTCTAGAATTGTAATTAAAAGGATAATAAATTAAAATTTTGAGGAAATATTAAAAAATTTAAAACGAAAATATAATTTTTAGTATTTTTAAATTCAATTTTCCGAAATTATTCTTTTTTTTTGATTGTTTTCAGTCGAATTATAATGAAATTTTGTTTTTTTAAACAATTTTTCAACGTAGTTTTGATTCATACTAAAAAAAAATTAGAGTTAATTTGTGGTTCTGTTTTTCTATTGTCGGTTTTTTTTTGTTTTTAATTCAGTATTTTGTAATTACCAAAACAATCATAAGACGTACATATAAAGTATGATGTAGAGATACTTATTAAAATAACAAGATTGAGATTTTAGGACAAATTATGCAGAAGTTTTGCGTAAACTTAAAGTATGGAATTGCATTTTCTCCCATCCGTCTCAATAAAATAACACATTAGGCACACACTGACAGCATCACGTGTATTTTTAGAGAAAAATTTCCAAAGTGAAAAAAGGAAAAACATTTTCATAAACAAAGAAATTTGTTTTCTATTTATTTCAAAAAAAAAAAAAAACAAAAAAAAAAAAGAAACACATGAAATCCTTTTAGGTGTAGACTCCAATTAAAAATGAACACAAATTTTCTTATGTGTGATTTTTTTTCAATATTCTTTTCTTATCTTTTTTTTTTTTTTTTTTTTTTTTTTTTTTTTTTTTTTTTTTTTTTTTTTTTTAAATTTATGCTTAAAATATTAAGTTTTTGTTTTCTTTTATTCTTTTAAATTTTCATCTGTTTAAATGTACATTTTCTCTTTATTAATTGTTCATAATAAAAAAAAATAAATAAAAGTTTGTTTTGTTTTTAAATTCTAAAAATGAAATGATGCAAAATATATGGATGTTTGTATGATAAAATCCATATATACATATGTATGTGTTCATTAATTACACAATTTTATAATTGTTAACTTTATTTAAAGCTTCAAGCTGTCTGGAAAAACCTCTTATCATGTATAGTATAGTGATTTTCATTTTTAAATTCAGTATAATATTGTACATAAACAACTTAGATAATATTGTGTGATGTATCATAATCAACATCATCTGTTTTTTCTCCTTTATTTTCTTTTTTTAAATGCATTTTAAAAAAAAAAATCTTTTTCTCTTGAAATATTCACAAATTATAACTTATATATGAATATTTTCTCTTTTATCTGCATTTGAATTAAAAAATATATCTAAATATATCATACATACATAAGTAGATATACCTAGTCTCATAATAGCTTCTTGTTTTTCGCTCTACAATTTTTCTTTAAAAAAAAAATACATTTTTTACTTTTTTTTTCTTTTTTTTTTGTTTAAAAAACAGACAAATACGTGCACAGATAAAATATATCTTACCTGAATTGAGTGTACAGAAAAGCAAAAAAAAAAAAAAAAAAAAAGTACAAAATTATCATTTAAAAAATATTCACATATAGTGAATTGAAAAATGAAAAAAAAAAATCTACATGAGAATTGTATAATATCACAGAACAGAATGAACGTGTCTCAAATTTACCATGGGAAAACAATTTAAGATTTGTACTACGATGATGCACCAGTATAAAAAAAGAAAAACAGTAGTATCTATAGTTGAATGTACTTGTATGATACTCGTATCTTTTTGTCAACTTTTTACGTATATCCATATATGTACATATGTTTGTAAAAATAAAATCTGTAGGTATATGAAGTGTTAGAAAAATGTAGAAAAACAAAATGTTAAAATAAAATAAAAACCAAAGTAAAATTTAAAAAAAAAAAAAAAAACTTTTAAACGCGTAAATACACTTAGATATAGCCTGAGCCTATTTAAAATTTTTTTTGGTATATTATAATTTTTTTTCTTTTTTTTTTTTTTAAATTCAGAAAGTACATTAAATACTTTTAATTTCCTGTAAGCGAACAGGGTGTATTCAAGCTGAATTATTCATGAACTTTAATGCATTTATTTTATGCACATATGTATGTATAAGAAAAAAAAATATATATGTACATATTATGTACAAACAAAATTATTCTTATTTTTTCTCCCTACTTCTTTTTTTTTTATATAATTTTTTAAATAGTAAAAATTATACATATGAAAATTTTATCCTGTAAATATAAAAGGTTTATATATGCGTGTTATAAAGAACTAAGGAAGAAAAAATTATTTTTTTTTTAACA
This sequence comes from Bombylius discolor, assembly GCA_939192795.1. Classification (NCBI taxonomy): domain Eukaryota; kingdom Metazoa; phylum Arthropoda; class Insecta; order Diptera; family Bombyliidae; genus Bombylius; species Bombylius discolor. The sequence goes on along the minus strand of OW584241.1, from coordinate 9,174,968 downwards.
ATGTAAAAATATTCTCTATGAAATTTCAAGAAGAGGAACGTAAAAAAAAAAAAATAACTTGAAAAATATTTAAAACAAAAATGCAACAAGAAAGGAAGTAAAAGAGCTTGAAATTTACAATTACAATTCTCGAAAGAATAGATTTCAAAAAAAAAAAAACAAAATATTATGTAAAAAAAATTCTGCACATGAGAAATGAAAATTACAATATATGTAAAGTCAAAAATAAATACATACTACATATATGTACCTATATGTATATTTTTTTTTTATATTTAATAAATATAATTAGGTTGATTTTATTTTTCAAGCAAATTATAATTTTTAAATAATTAAATTAATAAAACTTAAATTTAAGTAATTTAAAAATACCTCTACTTTCTCTATCTCTCTCACAAGAATTTTTTTGCGAAAAATTTTATTAAAATGAAATTTAAGAAAAAAAACACTAATAATTTCTTGTGCTTGGGCACATAAACAAGTTAATAAGCATAAAACTATTTAAATTAAAAAAAATTAAATATCATTCAGAATTTAATAAAATAAAAATAAAAACAAATAATCCAAAGTTTAAACATTTAAAGGATTTAATGAAAATTATTTAAATATGTTTTCTCAATCTGTTCCCGTATGAAATTCTGTTAGTGACCCACAGATGTTACAGTGACAGATTGAAATATCTAGTTAGGTTTCAAGAATTATCATAAATTGGCCATTGCCTTTTCCATGTCTGATGGCTCCTGATTTCTTCATATGGAGATATGAAACAAATGTCAACAAGATTTTAGACACCTCAAACAGCTGAAGAAAATTCAGGCCAAAAATTGAAAGACTATAGGACGTGAAATACTGTTACATTTTACAAGAATTATTTCCTTTGATGGCTTTTCGGTCCACCATCTGTACAATAATTCTGTAATATCTTGGAATTCAGGAAAAAATGAATTTTTTAAAGTAAAAGTTTGCAAAGGGTTAAATAAAAATATAATGTTAAGGACAAAAATATTTCTCTTCATTAGAATTTAAAAAAAAAAAAAAAATCGTATTTATACAATTTTTAATTTTTCTATATTGAAAATAAATTTTCATAATAATCCTTATTTAACAAATACTTATTTATTTTTCATAAAATATATAATTTACATTTTATATTTTAATACATATTTATTTGTTGTTGTTTTTTTTTTTTTTTTAATAATCTGAAATTTATTTGATATTTTTTAAACTTTTTAATTTATACTTAAACTTTAGTAGTATTTTTCATTCTTAAAAAAAAAACTTAAATAATCAAATTTTTCATTCTTATAATCATAAAATATGTTTTTTTTTTATCTTTTCCTTTTTGAATAAAATTCATAAACTTAAAGTGTAATATTGTGATGCATCATCATAAATGTAAGAATTATATATAGAACCAAAATTTGTATATACATATGTATGTATATGATAAATTATTATTATTTTGCACATATGATTGTATATACATATACATATGTATATATTGAAATTTATAACAATATCATTCAAATACAATATATTAAAAATCAGCCACAAATGGGCATTTAGCCAGCAATGACCTACTTTTAAAAAATAACTATATCTTCGAAATTCGAAAATATTATTTTATATGTATATATATATTTATATGCGTTTACAATTTTTTATATACACAATATATGTATATTTGTCTCGTACATATATACATATATATAAAATATTTTTTGAAATGATTAATTTGAATTGTGACACAAACATCTTTTAAACTATTACAATATAATATGGGTCCTTTATGATAGTAAACAAAAATTAGATATGGTTCTTCTACAATATGTATATTTTCTAATGTATCAATATTTATGTATATACATATATAAAAAAGAGTATGTAATGTAATATATATTATATTATACTCATATATAAGTGTAAATATACATACATACATAAATATTTTATAACATACATTATATTATATTTTATAATAAACATGTTTCTTATAATGCACAGTTGTTATATTGCCAGAAATTGGCTTATCCTGTGGTTTTATATATGTACATATATGTATGTATGTATATGTATATAAATGGGATATAAAAATAAGGACAAACTTTTACAAGGACTAAAAACAAATAATCACTAGCATGTATATGTATAGTATACATATTTAAGTATATGGGGTAAATTTTATTACATATTTACAAAATATCGAATTAATATATTGTACATATACATACATAAATTGAATATTACACCGTAATTTATACTTTTTTAATGTAATTACAAAATATTAGATAATAATAATTATACCTAGATCCATACATACTTATACCTATATGTATTTATTGTACACATGTATAAATTTAATTAGATATTCATTTAAATATAAAAAAATGTATTTTTAAAAAAATTATAGTATGTTTCACATTTTCAAAATTTGAAGTAAAAAAATTTGTTATACTCGTATTCCGATTTTCCTTTATTTATCGAAGAAAAAAAAAAAAACATGATTGGGAATAGGTAGGTACTTTGATTCTCAAATAACTGTATTTTTGAAATTTACATACATAAATTGGAGAAGAAAAACTCATTTCAAATAAATAAAAAAATTCAAATTTAAATATGTATTTTAATTTTTTTTTTTGCTTATGCATTAACGCCATCTGCCTATACATATTATATTTTCTTTCTGGCTTTTTGGATTGCGCAATGGGTGTAGGTGGTGAATGGTAATGTGATATGTTGTATCATTACTTGTCAATTGAATGATTGATGACTGACATTAGTTTGGCGGTAATATTTGCTTCGTGGCTTGGCGCGCAAATTAAGATGATTAATGTTAGAAAAAAAAAAAAATTTAGTACTCGGCAAATTTTTCCTGTTTTGTATTTTGTGAATTTTTCCCAGTTTCTTGTTTAATTTTATTAGATATTTTTGGAAAAAATTATTAAATAAACTTAAAACTAATGAAAAATAGTGAAGTTTATAAAGTTATTGTGAAATTATTTGTGTAAAAGTGAATTTTCCGTAATTAAGAAAAACCGAATTGTGAAAATGGTGGTGTGATTTTCAGAAAGAATTTTGTGTGATACTTTTTCAGACTTCGTTGGTAAAAGAAATAGAAAATCTTAACAACTTGTAGCCTTGTGGGTAAGTGATTTTTTGTTCTTAAGCTTGTTTAATTTAATGAGATCTAAGCTATAATAAAATTAATATTGTCGAAATTTTGTACTCCACAAGAACATTATTTCTATTTCACTTTAAGATTAAATAAGTGTGTGTGTGTGGGTAAACACGTGAACACTGAATAGAAGTTTCCATCATTTTATAACTCGATTCTTAATACATACAAGGATTTAAATATTTGGTAAAAAATTGTTTCACAACTTTTGAAATATTTTTTTCGTTCTATTTATATGTGACTTTGTAGAGTTGTTTCGTTAGTATAAATATTATTTTAGCACATAGTCGTAGCGTGTATTGGCAGGAAGAAAATTGTTTGACTATGACTATGAACTTCAATCAATCTATAATTGATCCATAAATCACTTAGAGTGGCTTTTATAAATTATTTTTTCCCCTGATAATTAAAAATCCAATTCTTATGCTTTGTTCTCTGTGTTTCGGGAGTTAAATTCAACATTAATTGTTCAGTCAGTCTTAAAGTATCTTTATTCTGAGAATATTTGCAAAGTGACTAATGACTACATACAAATTTTCCTATGAAATTTTCTGTGGTGTATTTTCATTTGAAATTTTTCAGAAAAATTTCTCTGTCTGTCTGGATAGAGAATCATTTCACAAATTTTTATTTTATTTTTTATTTTTTTAAATTGGTTACTATGGCTTACCTTTTGCTCTTTTTTTTACTTGTAACAAACGATTCTAAGAAATTTAAAACCATAAGTATCTAAATTTAACAAAATATATATAAGTCAATGATTTTATGTAAATTTAAAGATCAAATATTTTGTTCATAATTTAATTACTTACTCACTAGCTGTGTTTGTTCAAATAATATTTTGTTCCCATGTAATTTAATATCTATTTCTTTGTAATTAATATCAAATTTTTTTTTTTTTTGTTGTTGTTGTTGATTTTATTGATAAAGAAAAAAAATGCTTTGTCAGTCAATATTTAGCGGTATAATTAATTTTATTAAAATATTTGTTGAAAATTTTTATTACGTAAAAATAAAAAAACCATTATACCGTTATTTAAATATAAATACATATATAATAAATATGGTATAGACATTTAAATGCGTATCATTATGTATATGTATATGTAATGTTATTATATATTGTATGGATATTATACAATGACTGTGTGATTAATGATATGTTTTTTTTTTTTTTATAAAAAAGAAATTAAAAATAAAAAATCTTTTCAATAAGAAAATTTTCCAAGAAAAAAAAAAAGAACGAAAAAAATAACGTCTTTTAAAATGAAAATACTTAAAATAAAAATGTAAAAGTAACTATATACACCTACCTATAATGTATACCTATACATAAAAATAAAGAAGTTAGGTGATTATATTAAATTACAATGACTTGTATGATCTTTAGATGATTTTTTCGTCGCATGTTATACCTTTATAAATAAATATAACTCATAATATACACCTTCTTGAGAAGGCCCTAAAAATCCACCCAGGATTGTAGTGCCACAGAAAAAGAAGAATATACACCTACTTATTATATTTTATATATCTGCACGTTTTCGTACAAAAAAAAAAAATCTAAACAAAAAAAAAAAAATGAAAAGAAAAATGTTTTTACTTATTCAAAAAACTTTTTTTTTTTTTAATAGAAAAGCAATACAATAGTAAATTGATTTTTGTAGAATAAAATCTTATGGTTTTACTTTTATATTCTTTTAATATCATAGGTATAGGTAAAATATACATATGTATGTGTGTATAAGAGAAGGAAGATAGATAGTATGTACATATCTTAATATTTAAGATATAGCCTATGGGTAATTTACCTAATCAATATATAATATTTTAAAAGTATTTTCAAAAAATAAAAAAGATTATTGAAAAAACGTTGATATAAAGAAATTGAATTCAATTTACAAAAAGAAATTATAATGTTTTTAAGAAGTCATTCCAAATAACGGGAAAAAATAAATTAAATTAAATGAAATATTTAAAACTGTCTTTTAAAACTGTTTAATCTGCACAGGGTTTCTTGGATTAACAAATCAAGTGATCGGGGATGGAAAAAAATATGAAAGCATTTTTTTATACAAAAATTTACATTTTCAATACTGTACATCCTGCAATAACAAAATTTGATATGAAGAAATGAAAATGATTCTTAATCTGTCCATTTAACAATCACATTTAACATCATACATATGTACATATGTATGTATATGTACATGTATGAGATTCTTTTATTAAAGATTGATTTAAAATGATTCAGTAGTAAATTTTTTTCTTTTTTTTACTCTTATTATAATTAAGAAGGTAGCGTAAAATTTTTTTACACATGTGAAAAGAAATCTTTAATTTAATTTAAATATAAAAATAAGAAAATAAAATACAAAATAAACAAGCCAAAATTATATTAATTTTCCTGATCACTTAATAACAAAAATTCAATATTTTTCCTATCAACAAAAAAAAAAAAAACAAATTGAATTTATTAAAACTTTTTGAATATTTTGGTAAAGTGAAAACTATCACAAATTATCTCTCAATATGTTTATCATAAAATTTAGTGATATGAAAAAATGGTTTTTTTTATTTTGAAATTTCTATTTATTTTATCTAAATAAATACACATACATATTGTATACGTATCTATGTAAATTAGGGGTAAAAAAAAGAAATGAAAAAGTTTAACGTACTTGTGTACTACACATGTTAACTTTTTTTTCTTTCTTTTGAAAGTTTAATTTTAGATTTCTTTTGATATTCGTTTATTCAATAAAACTTCTTATTGAAAATATGAAAATTTTTTTTTTTTTTACTTTATAAAAATTCTTTGGTATATAAATGACTGTAAATATATTTATGATAACATATCATTGAGAATTTTATCTATATATAAAGAAAAAATTAAATAAAGCAAAAAATACAAAATAAATAAAAGTTAGAGTAGAAAATTATTAAAGTTTTTATTTATTTTGAAATATTTTTCATGACATATTAAAATCTGCATTTGATATCTATATATGTATATGTAAATTTTTTTTCGATGAATTCACATAAAATGAAGATATGTATACATTCAAAAATATATCAAAAAGGAAAAAAATAACGTAGATGTATTTAACGTCAAAGTTTCATTTTTATTAATATTATTTTCAAAAAAGTCGTTGATTGACATACAATTTTTAATCATGATTTTTAAATTAGGTTCTTTTGAATTTTTTTTTCTTCTGAAATTATTAAAAAATTTAAAAATAAAATTATTTTTTTAAATGAAAAAAGGATAATTGAAAATATTTTAATACAAAAAATGAAAGTTTTTCATTAGATTTAAATTTTGAAAATTTCGGTTGAATAGCACATTGTATTTGAATTTTCAATAAAATTTAAAAACTAAGCTTAAAAGAAATCATGTGAAATTCATGTAGTCGGAAGCTATTTTTGATTGTAAAATCCCGCTTGTTGAAAAATTATTTTGTGAACATGGAAAACTATAAATTTCTGAGAGACCTGAAATGGTTTCAGCTATGCGGTCATCTAAGTATTTGGAAAAGGCAAATAAGTTTTTGAGATGGTGGGTGGGTGCTTTTTTTTTCAAATTAATTAAATATGGATTTTATAATTTCAATTCTTGACTAAAATACTAAAATGTATAACAAATCAGATCACATTAATTATAAAATTTTAGCTACTTCAAATCTAATTTTCTAATTCAATCAATTTGAAATATTTATCAAGAATTTTAATTGGTCAATAAAAAAAAAACATTTTTTTTTCTTCCTTTTTTTTTAAATATTTCATTAAAAACTAAATTTATAATTAATTTTCATTTTAGTAATTGTTTTTGAGTTAATTTTAAAATATACTTCTCATCATAATCGTTTAATCTAAATTAACGTTTTTTCGTTAAATAATTCTGTGGCAGTTAATATTAAATTTAATTTTCGTGTTTTTTTTTTTTTTTTTCTTTTTCGTTGCCATTTTTTTTTCCATTCAAAATGAAAATGTAATAATTTATTAGATATGGCGGTATTGTGTATTTTTGTTCTTTTTGGTTTTTTTTTTTCGTCCTTTTTTTTTTGTGCTACTTAATTTTCTTTAATATGGCAAAATATTCTTTGATGTATAATTTATAACCAAAAATACAATACAATTCATAAAGCTTATACACATTATATAAAAACAATAAGAAAAAAAAAATACAAAAACAAAAAAGCTGTATGTGAATAAATGCCATAAATTTGATGTTATATATTCTTTTTGTTAGTCGTCTATATATGTACGTATATATGTATCCTTGTGTAAGGATATTATTCATATAAAAACTGTAAATTCATATTATATTCCTTATTCATAATTCATACCAGGATAAATCAATTTCTGATGTTAACAGAAAACCACCTCTTATAAGTCTCCTTTTCAGGATAAATATCTATTTATTTATTATATACATATGTATATATTATATACATGTATATGTAGATATATATTGTTTGAAGGTAGTGGGTCAAAAAGGCAAACTTTGTATGAATTTAAGTATAATAGCTAAGTAATACAGAATTTATATGTATGTATGTCTATTATGTATATTTTCATTCTATATGAGTTATGTATGAAAAGAACAAAAATTGTTTTATTAATGATTGATTGACATTTGTTTGTTCGTAATGGTGATGAGTGATTAAAGATCAAGTATAGCACTCTATTGTCCATATTATATCATTGAAATGCTATTGTTTTATTTTATAATTTGTTCATTTTTTGTTTTTTGTTTTTTTTTTTTTTTTTTTTTTTGTGATTTTTAGAAATAGAGTGTTTTATGGGATAATAATTAATACAAAAAAAAAAAAAAAAAACAATGGCTATATGGTGTCAAAATAAATAACCATCACTTTAATATAAAATTTATACGTATATTCGCTTGAATTTGTTTCTTAATTGTGTGAAAATTAAAACAATAATGATATAGAATGAAAAAATAAGAACAGAAGTGTAGACAAAAAACAAAAAAAAAAAAAAAAAAAGCTAACAAAAAAGAAAAATATTTTCAATTGAGATTTATTTGCTTTCAAACATTTCATAAAATTTTGAATGATGAGATTAATTTATTTTCTATGATTTATTTATAAATATATTATTTTTTGTTGTTGTTGTTGTTGTTGTTTTGGTTTATTGCTTTTATAAATATGTATGTATTTTTTCTCAGCGAAAATATAGCTTTTTAGTTTTATGATTTGTTAGAGAAAACAAATTTGATATTTAAACAAATAAATATTCATAAATATTGTTATTCAAAATTTCTGCATGTGTCATATAAAAGCAACAACAAAAAAAAAAAATAAAAATAAAAATAAAAAATAAAACGAATAAAAAATTTATTTATATTTTCATTATTTTTTTGTTATTTATTAGGAAAAACTCAAAAAAAAAAAAAATCAAAAAAAAAAAATCATTGAAATTGAAAAAGATAACCTTTTACATCATATTCCATGTTGTTCTTTTTATGATACAGAAGAATCCTTTTTTTTCTTCCCCAAACGTTTGTGAATTTTCTAAAGTATATAATACAATTTTCTATTTCATAGTTTTTTAATTTGTTTGTATGCATATGTACATACATATGTACCTATATATGTATGAACAAATATATAAGAATTGAACATACATATAAAGCTATATACATACATAACATTGCAAGTATATGAGCAACGATACATAAATTACATTTCCTATTTTGTATATGTGTAAAAGCTAGACATATACCTATAAGTGTTAAATGTACATTTGTGCACATATGTAATTTTTATCTTATATATTTTCATACATATATATAAATGAAAATGGTTGCCAGAATATTTGTCGATTTATTGTTTAATATGAACGTGAAATTTTCCTTCATTTTTAGAATGCATTCAGTTGAAAAAACAATTTTTGGCGATAACAAGCCCATTGCGGCTACTATGCAATGTTTTTTATTTCTTTCTCATAAATACATATGTATATATGTACTCGGTACAGAAATCTACAAAAATATACAAAATTTTTGTAGGAGTATAGATAGTATGAACATGATAACAAAAACATTACAATATACGAGTATAAGGACAAGCTAAATGTTACAATAGAAAAAAAAAATAATAATAAAAAAAAATTAAATAGTTTGATAGTAAGTTGTACGAGTAGTTTTGAAACGTTACAGATGTGTTCATATGGTTTCAATGTTATAGATACTCACTGAGATTGGTATAGTAATCAAAAGAGTTGAAAGGAAATTGATTTTGTTTTTCATCGTATGATTATCTTTGATTTTTTTCTATTTTTTGTTATTTTTTTTTTTTTTTTTTTTGAAATTTATAAATATAATTTTCTGACTATTACGATCCATAGGGTATTTTCAATAGTCAACATTTTTAATTGATAATTCAAGCTTAAGTCTTTTTATGTAGTAGGAAAAGGAAAATGTTAGAGAATCAAAGGATAATGAAGATTTTAGTATAAGGTCAATGTTAAAAATTTTAAATTATGGGTACCTATTAAAGAAAAAAGTTTTTTTTTTTTTAGAATTAGAAAAATAATTTAAAGAGATTTTTTTTTTGCAAAAGAAAAGTAAGAAATTGTTGAGTTCATATGTATGTAAAACTAGAAAATTGTTGGTTAATTTTCCAAAATTTCGATTTTGGAGTGCTATGTCTTCGAAAGAGTTATAAAATAAAAAAAATTACTTTAGAAAAAGTAAAATTTTTTTGACGACTTTTTAGAAGAATGTGAAACAGAATGACCAACTAGAAAAAAAGTTATAGAATGATTTATGACAAAAAACATGAATAAATAAAAACATCATTTGGCAAGAAATTCTGATTGATAGAGAATTTCCCTCCTACAAAAAAAAATTTGTTCTTGCAAGGAAAAGCCTTGTAATTTAAGTAATGGTGAATTACTCAATTCTTTCCCCTTTTTTTCATCTTTTCAACAATGAACACCCTGTGTATGTATGTACTGTATTATATAATATATACTTAATATGAAATACATACGATAAAAAGGAAAAACAAGACTTTTTCAAATTCAATTTAATTAATTATGTCAATACACATAAAATTAGATAGTACAATGATTATTAACAAAGTAAGTATATTTTTTGTAAGTTTTAAAAGTGCCCCTTGAGGTTGATAATTTCTGTGTTATGAACCAAAAGTATGATTAAAAAAAAAGTGTACTAATGATGATATGTACATATGTATGTTTGTAGGGTAAACATTTTTTTTTTCTCTCAATATTGAAAATTTTTTTTTCGTGTTTCTTATATTATGCAATTTTATACTGCGTTTTTTAAATTCACTTTTAATTATAATAATTATGAGTATTGTACACAATAATCAATACTAATTTGCATATTTTCAGAGAATATTTCAATAATCGAAAAAAAAAATTATTATATGTATTTAAAAAAAAAAAAAATGAAAATATTTTTGGTTAATTAAACGTGTATTTTATATTTTATAAAATAATGTTCTCTATTGTATATTTTTTTATAAATACATATTTTCATGTTAATTATAATGCAAATTAGTACTTAAATATTATTTTTTTTTATTTTTATAATAATGATTTTAATAAGTACACACACAGCATAATAATAAGTTTTTGTGATGATAACGTCCTTATTTAAAGGATTACAAAATTAATACTTGTATGTCATTTTATATAAATATAAGAGTACCTATACGTACATATGTACATATAATAAAGAGAATTTTCATACTTATTAATCAATGTACTATCATACATACAAATAATTGTCTTGCACTGTTTTTGTTGTTGCAGTCAAGGAGTTATACTATTGATTTACATATGTAGATGCATAATTTACATCTGTGAAGTTAAATTTTGATTCAAATATTTCATTGTTCCTTATTCTTAGAAAAGGAAAAATATGTTATAATATGGTAATGATGGTGGGAAGAATAAATGGATGAAATTGTAGATTAAATGAATTGAACAAAATTAAATACTCCTAACAATCAAGGATATACATATTATGTACACTAACTATGAACATAGAGAACAAATTTTAAATCTTATATGAATTTTGTATATCATTGATTTAACTGTCAAACCTTCATAATATGTAAAATTTTTTGTTGTTGAAAATTATCATTTTCGTTTAATCGAAAGCTAATTTTTTTTTTTTATAATGCAGGACATGCTCGATTCACTTGTAATCCTGTCAAGTAATTTCCAGTAAATAATCCTATTTATCAAGAAAAAAAATTAAGTAGTAATGGCAAAACAAAGAATTATTTTACTGTAAAATTCCCTAAATAATACTTATGAGGTTTGTTAGTTAAACTAGTGACATACTTACGCTTACGTATGATATTATCGAAGAATATATTGTATGTAGAATGATCAGTATATGCAAATTCAATACAAACAATTTAGAATTGAATATTTATCTACAAAATACATTTGCAATAAAACTTAAGAAAATGTCATCAAATTTACAAAATTTGAATTCAAGTTTAAATTTTAAATTTGAAATACAGAGTGTTTTTGTAATGTGGTATAATTCTTTTTAGGCCTCATTTAAATAAATAGACTAATGAAGAAAGCCCAAGAAATTTTAAGGATATTTGTAAAATAAGTAAAAACGAAATATTGGAAATTTTCTCAGACACATACATTTATCTACTCGTATATATGTATGTGTATTGGAGAATGCTTCTTTTTATTTGTAAATTTTTAATGAAATTCCTATCAACTTTTTGTCTAGTATGTTTTGCTTTGTGAAATTTTATTTCCCACATGGTTTTAAACTAAGAAAATTCAACTTTATAAGTAATTTTCGAAAACAAAATTCATAAAATAAAAAAAACACTAAATAAAAATTTTCTAAAAAAAAACACTATGTTTTTTTTATTTTTATTTCAATAAAGGATTAATTTTATAAAAACTTTTTTTTCTTCGACTCTTCAGCTCATTTAGAACTTTGTCGTACTTAAGTCAATTTAGTAGAGAATTATAAATTACCCTGTATAATGTATGTATATAATATGGTAAATTGATCTGAAGATTTCCTGAAAAGATATACACACAAATTTAATATTTGATTTTTAGTAATTATGTATAGATATAAAATATCATTAGTATAAAATATCATTAGATAAAATTGAAATAATTTTAGTCAAAATTATTGTGAAAATTCAAATTATAGAAAATTTTGATATTATTGAAAATTAAAATTATGTATGTTTATTTTATGTATGCTTATACAATGTGTTTAATAGGATATTTACATTAGTATCTCTATCTATGTATCTATTAACTGTAATTGCAAAATAATTTCAAAAGTTTCATAAAATATAAAATAAAAAATTTAGAAATTCAATGAATCACGAAATATGTTTTTACTTTAAGCTATTTTATTTTTTACCAAGAAATATATTTTATCAACGATAAGATACATTTTTTTTTTTATAATCATTATTTAATATATTTTTCTATAATCACTATTTAACATTTTCCTTTCAATTTGAATAAAATTATCATTTTTTTTCTTTCTTCCTTCTTTATCTTTTATTTTTTCTGATGTTCACTAATTTTATAAAGTATATATGTATGTACATATAATAAAAGAACAAAGTATATACATATTTGCAATGATAAGAAATTTTAAATGAAAATTCATGGAAAAAAAAAATTTTGTAAAAGCTAATACAGATAACAAAAATGAATTGCTCATCTTTATAGTTGTCGCATTTTTAACTAAAATGTATTTTACATCTATATTTTTTTTTCTCGTGTATTAATTTCTTTTTTTCAATAGGAAAAATTTGTCCTTTAAAATATAAAAGACATAACACAGTATAAAATTTAAATAATTTTTTTTTTTGTATTTCATTTTATTTTTTATATGTACTCGTATATGTATATTTCTTTTTTTTTTTAAATTGAATTCTAGTACAAAACTGATGATAGACTGATTTATAATATTCAAAGCACGTTGTCAGTAATAAATCAATAATAATAAAAAAAAAAAAGATGAAAGTTGAATAGTTTGAAGTTTGAATATTTTACATATTCATAGCACATATAATTTTTCTTTTTATCTCTCTATACGAATAAAAGCTTTGTGAAGATATTGTGTAAAATTTTATTTTATTTTACATTATTTTTTAAAAATTGTTTTTTTTTTTTTTTGCTTTATTTCAAAGTTATCTTAATATGTATGCTATACCACAATATAGACAAAAAAAATAAAAATAAAATAAAAAAAAATTTTTTAAATTATTTTCTAAGATTATTTGATAAAATATATTGTAACACATATTTGAAACTATTTTAAAAATAAATTTTTTTAAATATTTTATATGAAAATTACGAATAAGATATATTTTTGATACATTTTAAATAATTTCGTCCTGATAATAATAGAAGCACCAATTGAAATTTTAAAAGGAAATCCTACATGAAATATTTTTAGAAAGGAAAGAAAATATAAATTTCATGAAGATATATATTTTTTTAATGTGAGCAAAAATGCATATATTATGTTTTTAAGCTTTAATTCAAGTTCATATTTTCCGGTTGTTTTTTTTACTATGAAATTTTTAATTTTTTTTGAAAAATTTATTACGATATTTTCTTCCTTGGAAAATTAAAAAAAAAAAAAAAACAAAAATTATTTTTCGGTTTTTATGAAATGGAAAGAAAAGTATGTATAACATATATATTTTTTTAATATATTTAAAATTCAAGGCTATAAGGAATGTATATACTATATGTAAATGTATATAACACAAAATTAAAAGAAAAAATATTTATAGAAAAAAATATGTAATTTAAAAAAAAAAACAATATATTACGCCAAAAATTCATCATTTTGCATTCTCCTTTTGTTTTTTATTTTTCTCTGATTCTTTATTGTTATAATTATTTTTTGTTATTTATATATATTTTTTTCATACGTATGTTTTTATAGACGTATTTTTATTTATTATTTGTTTTTTTTTTAAATTTTTTTTTTTTTTTTTTGATTCGTAATATTTTATCTTTCTCCTTATATTTTCATAATTAATCTGAAAAATGACCTAGATTTATTGTATTTTATATACATTATATGTTAATATAAAAATAAATGTACATGTATAACAAAGCAAACATTTATATATGTATGTAGATTGTATACATGTACATTGTACATACATATGTTTATAAGTACATATAGAATAAAAATAAGTTCATTTTTTTTTCTCTCATTCAGTGATAATGGTAGAAATAAAATAGCCTTAGGTATATTAATTTTTTGTTTTTGTTTTTTCAATTTTATGAATACATATTATAATTATCATTGAAAAAATATTAAAAAAAAAAATGATGTTATTTTAAAAACAAAACAAACAAAAATTTGTAATGGAGTTCTTAAAATTTCTTTCAAATTTCCTTTCTATTTCTTAAAGAAAATATGTGTGTAAATTTATATGTATATATAATGTATTAGGTATATACTTAGAAAAAATTAAATTTTAATTATTTTTAAATTAAAAAAAAAAAAAAAACCAAGTCATCAGTGAAATTTTTTCTTATTGTTTTTTTGCTATAAAAGAAATTCTTCTTAATTAGTTTTTAACGTTTCTTTCTTTTCCTTTGTTCCTTTTTTTTAAAAAACAAAATTTTCTTTCTTTTATATAGAAGCATCGCTTACTTCCTTTTTGCCTAAAATTTCATCACAAATAAAAAATTATTATTTCCAAATAAAAATAAAAGTAACAATAAAATAATATCCTTACGTAGTGGCACATAAATTTTTTTTGTTTGATAAAATACCCTTTTTTTTTCATTTTTTTTTTAATTAAATAAAAAATTAAATTTTCAGAGCATTTAAATTTATAAATTTTCAAGATAATTTGCCTATATGGTATTGTTGAAGCATCTCGTTGCATTTTCTAGGTCGTTACAAAAAATTTAGAGTATTTTTTTCAAAGGGCATTTCTACTGATAATTATTAAGAAAAAGTCGTAATAAATTTTGATTTTTTATTTTGAAAAGTACATTTTCGACAAATACATTTTTAATCTCTCAAATTTCACAAAAAAAAAAAAAAAACCTCAATATTTATTAAATTCCAATATTCAACAAATCTACAAAAACTCATTGATACGTCAATTAAGTACTAATTTTTCTTGTCCTTTTTTCAAAATTCTTTCTAAATTAATTTCAAATTAATTTCTCATTTTGAAAATTGAAAGAAAGAAAAATGAAAATTTAATTTTTTCGAAAAAAAAAATAGGATATTATTGAACAATTTGTAGATGTCTGTTAAAAAAAAAAAAGACACAAGTAAAAAAAATCTTCATCAATAACAAATGTTCACAATGTAATTTTTTTTCATATCTTTTTTTCGTTTAAATTTTTATATAAAAACTAAAAATCAAATTAAGAAGATGTGATAATATATGTATGAACATACATTACATACTCTTCTATATTGTATAAAATGTTGAATGGTGAATGTGTCTCATTAGTGTACCACACAATCATATATAACAAAAACTTGTATGCTTGTTTTATACTTGACAGTTTGTCTTTATTTTACCATTAATTTGATGACATTTTTTCTTTCTAATATCATGTATGTAGATTTTGTTAAATTATTCCTAACAAAAAACAGAAAAAAAAAAAAAAAAAAAACATTGAATGCATTCTAGAGAAATTTTGTACAGTAATTTACATCGTTATATACATATTATGATTTCAATGTAGACGGAATTTGAAGATCTATTACATGCATCGAGAATTTTAATCCTTGTTAAAAAGTAATGAAAAATTATTGCAAAAAAAAAATTTTACAAAAAAAAAAAAAAAAAATTAGTAACAAAAAAAATCTGAAAAAATATTTTTGCACATGTGTAGCTTAGCTGCTTTAAAAATAATACGTTTTTGATTGTGATGTAATTATTTGTACTTGAAAAAAAAAAGTAGAAAATCTTTAAAGAATTATTTAAAAAAAAGGTGCATTAAAATTTAAGAATAAAAAATTAAAAATAAATAAAAAAAAATTAAAAATAAATAAAACTTTGAAATATCCATATATAGTAGGTATGTACATGAATGCATATCTATGTGTAGACGAATATTAAATGTAAGTCTTAAATTGTTTTCCTTTCAAGTGAAAATTTATACTCATTTTTCATTTTTTTTGTTTGTTTTTTGGTTCACTTTTTTTTTTTTTCATTATTTTATTTTATTTTCATTTTTCATTTTTACATTTTTGTTTTACTAAAGTATATATTTTTCCGACCGTCATTGAAAATGTAATTCATTTATTTTATACGTTTTAGAACAACATTTTTTTTAGGGTAAGGGTATATATCATGTTATTATTATGTACATGCATTTCTCATCATAGAAATACATTTTCATCTGTCATATACCTTTTATATGTTATATCTTTTGTACACTATATACTTTCATTCATTTTTTTTTTCAATTCATTTCTATTTTTTTTTTTTAAACATCTTTTTTTATATGTATGCTATTGCTCAAGGAAAAGCATTCAACTTATTGTATTTTAGTTAAGTGCATTTTGAAAAGCTTGTTTTACAGAGAATTCCTTAAAATAATGCCACCTGCAGCTATAACAGTAATATAAAAATTATTTAGAAAAAAAGGATATACATAAATAAATAAAAAAAGTAATATTCATTCATACGAATAATATAATGGAATAGATATTTTTGTTTGTATGCTACGTGCAAGTATATATATACAACTTATTATAATTGTGTGTGTGTGTGCTTTTTTAACTTTTTTTAAAGAAAAAAAAACAACACAATAATAATAAAAGAACACATATAAAAATGACAAGGTTTGTTTTTTTTTTTTTGAATAATTTAAGTAAGCATGGTACGGTGTATATTGTTTTTGATTTGTGTTTCATTTTTAATTGCCTTAATTACAAATGAAAGTATTTATCTTTGTTTTGTTTTGTGTATAGCTAGTGTGTTTTGAGTAAAATAAAAATAACAAAAGACAATTAATAATAGGTGAAAAATTTAATAAAACAATGTTTGTAGAGAAAACAAAACAACAACAACAACACCAAAAAAAAAAAAACAGGATTTTTATGATTTAGGTAAATTTTCTAATTAAAAGAAATTACTTTTTATTTTTGAATTTCAAATTTATAACGGAAAATGCTATAATTTATTAAATAAATTGTCTACGAAAAATCTGATCTGAAAGAACATCAAAACAATTCTATAAAATTCTAATTTACATTCAGTTATTTGGAAGTCAATTCTACATAGAACCATTACTTTTTTTATTTTTATTATTTTTTTTTTTTTCAATTTAAAATGATTTATGAAAATCTTTACTAAAAAGTCAAAACAATCAAATACTCGTAGATTTTGACACGATTTATTTAACATCATTTTTTAAGTAGGTATATTATATAAAATTTCTTCAATAAATCTTTTAAAGGACTTCATATATTTTTTTCTTTCTCTTGAACTTTTCCCAAAAAAAAAAAAAAAAAAAAAAAAAAAAAAACAAGAAAAAAAAAAAAAGTATTATGACTACATTAAAATTCCTTACAAATTTTTAAATGGTTACACATAATGTGGCTTTTAATAATTGCTCTATAATTGACCTATTATAAATTTTAAATTTCTAGTCCATTAACAATTTAACTTGTATTGTTTCATTTTGTTTTTTTTTTTTTTGTTTGTAACTTAAAAGTTTCAACAAAATAATTTGATACTATTAAAGTTTGTTTATATTATTATTATTATTATTTTTTGTTTGTTTTGTTTTATAAGGATATAACGAGAAGAAGTTATCACATTATAAAACTATCTATCTATCATACATCCTCTTCCTTTTATAATAGAGCTTCTTAGTCAAGATATAGTATATGTACTATATATCTTATAAAATATACATGTTTATCTAAGTATACATACATATATCTACATACGTATAGTTACTATATTACTACATTTTTATGTATTTGGTATTCATATCGAATAAAGAAGTTTTCAACCCTTTATTAGATTATTACAAAAATGAATTTATCACGTTCCTTTATCTTATTTACACTCTATGGTCATTGTACACATTATATTATATTCCAAGGAAAAATCTTTTTTTTTTTTTTTTTGTGGGAAAAGTTCATATAGAAAAAAATGTAGTAAAAAAAAAAAGTCGTCAATAAACTATGAAAATAGAAATTATGAAGATACTATGAAGATGAAACTTGTGAGTAACACAAAAAAAAAAAAAAAAAAAAAATTGTATTTAAAATGTAATTTTCTTCAGAGGGGAGGAAGGTGGAAAGAAAAATATAACAAATTTATAGTTTACTTAGCTTATAAATTTATGAATTTATAAACTTACGTGCTGCGTTTATTATGTTGGTACAGATAAAAAAAAAAAATTCACAAGTTGAAAAAAATAAATATTAAAACGTAAATGACTTTGAAAGTTAAAAAGGATTTGTGTTTAAATGAAAAATTATCAAGGAAAAAAAATTAAATGAAAAAAAGAAAATATTTATTATGAAAATTAGGGAGAAAGAAAATTTTAAAAATTTAAAAAAAAACATTAAAAAAAAATGTACAATCTTTGTAATGTTTATTGTTTTTTGCACAAGAACCTCACTATAATGAATTAGTTTTCCATTAGCTTTCATGCAAAATTAAAACTAATTATTTATAAAATTTATAATATTCAATTTGAAATTCATGTAAAAAAGTAATTCTGAATTTTAATGATAAAAAAAGTAATTTATATAGCTCAGGACATGCTTTATAACTTATTATTATTATTTTTCGAATATAACATCCTTTTTAACGGTATTTTTTCTTGTATCGTCGAAATTTTCCATATGACGGTTTATTATTTGTTTTTTTTTTTTTTTTTTTTTTTTTTATAATAAATACGAATATACCTAAAGTATGTTTGTAATATGTTGCAGATAAAGTATATTTCCAGGTCAAATGATATTTTATTTTATACATTTTAACGATAATAAAATCATATTTACTAGGTGTATTTAATATTTTGTATACGTGTATAAAATTAATATAAATGTGTACTCTCAGTAATGTAATTCCGGTTGCGTATTTACAATATATATAATAAGTAAAACAATATGTATTTACAGTATATGGATTATTACCAAGGAAAAAAGTAACCCAATTTTTCTTTCCTATCTATACACAGTGATTTCGAAAATTTTTTTTTGCAAATACACCTCTGCTAAAATTTTCCGATTTTCAATAAAAAAAACCAAAACAAGTAGAAAATTATAAGTTCCAACAAATGAGTAATTGGTAAGGAAATTTATTTAGAATTTGGTTTACTAATGTCGCGAAGAGAGTTTTTCGATCGTAAAATTTACTGTTACTTTTGTATGAATTACATATGTAGTATATAAATATGTATAACCTTTAACCTTTAGGTTTTATATATTCGATTTTATAATAATAGTGTTTAATAAAAATTTAAAAAAAAAAAAATGGAATATTTTAAATTTAACCATTTTCATTTTTAGGTATATGAATCCTTGTATGTATAGATTCGGATAATTTTTGAAACCACTGTATACATACATACATATGTACGTACATATGACAAATACAAATGTATGTTTAAAAATTTGTTATTTATTGTGAAAACTTTTATATACAATTCATATATCGAATTTTGCCTTTTGTTTTCATTTTTTAGATAAAATTGTAATTATTTGCATAACCGAACAATAATTTTTTTTACACCTATGTATAGGTGTACGAATTAATATAAAATAAAATAAAAAAAAATGAACAATAATAACAAAAATGTGTGTGTACACATTAAAATAAGTTTTGAATGAATGAATTTTTCATTTTAAACAACAACAACAACAACAAAAAGGTATCATTTCCTGTACTGAATTTTAAATAAAATAATGTAATTAAAAAGTTTAAAAATATATAACAATAACAACAATGTAATGTTAGTGGATATACATATGTATGTATCATACATATATAATATAATATCGAAATATTGCAAATACTTTAATATGTATGATCTGTATGCAAAAATGCATCTATGTTATATTACATATACGTACATACAATGATAATCGAAATGTTTCAATTTTCAAATAAATGTATAAATTTTTCTTTTTTAAAAAATTATACTCTAATTAATATGGCGAATTTATTGAATTTTTATTTTTCAAAAAAAAAAAAAAAAAAAAAAAAACACAATTTAATATGACAGTGACACTGAAAAATATATGATAAGCTACAAAAAAAAAAAAAAACAACAAAAAAGAATAAATAATTAAAAAAACATAATTTTAATTATTTGTTTGACAAATAATTTGCATAAATTAAATGTATTTGTATAAATTCTGTATAAATTCTGTTGAATTATTAAAATTTAATTGTGCGTGTTGTTTTTTTTTTTTTCAAAAATATTTACAAATAATTATTTCATAATTAAAAAAAATAAATATGGATTTTGAATCAATATCAATTTCACATTATTTTCTAAATAACTTAATAGATTTAATTTATAATTAATTGAAAAAATTTTTAATTAGGCGAATATTGTCACAAACAAAAAATGATAATTCAATATAAAAATTTAAAAATTATCAGAATAAAAAAAAAAATTGTACAGGCAATTTAAGCTAAGAAAGTTTTGGTAAGAGAATTCATCTTAACTTATTTTATTAAATTCAATTAACCATAAATTCAAGGTCGCCCAGGAAAATCAGCTAACTACATACTATGTATTTATTTGTAAAAGCCTTATTTATGACAGACAACTAGAAGACAGATAATATTTTATATTTGGAAAAAATTGTACAGAACTACTTTTTTCTGTTGCATTAACACTATGCCAAAAATTGCCAAAACGGATATAGGGGAAAATGCTACATTTCCATATATTTCAGTATGGAATTTTAAAGGATATTTTTTATTACAAATTTTTTTTTTTTTTAAGAAAATGTATTTCTTGTTTTTGGAATGTAAACACTACAAATCGTGTTCACTTACCATAATTCACAACTATATCTTCTATTGCAGCAGATGTAAAAAAAAGAGGAAATCACTTAGAAGAAGAGAACTTAAAAATGCAAATTGTGTAATAAGATTTTATTTTCAAATTGAAGATCCTATAATTGCACTTTATTTATAGATCCACACAGGTTGTCATCATAAAATAGTAAATTAATTTTTGTGAAAATAAGTCATTTATTTGAATTTCCATAGCAATAATGTTGTTTTTATATGTAAGTTTTATAAATTGAAAGTATGTGAAATAAACATGCTAAATAAAATAAAATTTGTATCTTTTTATGGAAATTTCGTAGAATTTATTAGATACATATTATTTTTATAATAAACCAAATCATTAAATTTTGTCATCATTGTTTTTTTTTACAACATTCTATAAAAATACATGTTTTTTTTTTGTACATATGAGACAAAACATATGTTAGTAGGCGAATATTTTATATGGATATCTACTCATTAAAATATCATTCAAAATTATTGTACTATAATTTGACGAATATAAAATTATTACTCATAAATAAAATAATTGAAAAAGAGAGAAAAAAAAAACAACATGAAAAAAGGAAAAATAAAATCTTATTAACTGCAAACTTTGCATATTTCCGTGTTATTGTTACTTTTTTTTTTTTTGTTTTTTTTTGTTATATACATATCTCTGTATATTTTTAGTCCGTATAATTCTATGGATAATAAAAGAAAATAATATCAATCCATTCCAGATGCTAAAATCATGAAATTTTCAAAGTTTAGTATATGTATAATATATTAGACTATCATATATTTAATATTTTTTTTTTTTTTGTTCTTTTATTTTTTGTAAGAAAAGTTTGTATTTTTAATACATTTTACATATGTACATCATGTATAAAAAAAATCAATGTATGTATGTATATTTTTCAAAAGTAATGTAATTATAAGGAATGAAATAAGGAAGTTTAATTCGCTACAAGAAATACGAAAAATAAAAAAAAATAAATAACTGGGGGAGAAAAAAGGAAACTAAGAAGAATAAGAAATGTTCTATATACATACATTGCCATATTGCAGAAATGGCTATAAAATGAATATTCTTAGCTTTATGAATACATATATGTTCGTCATAAAATGAAAACAAATATACATATATAAAAAAAATGTAGGTACAAACTTTCATCAACAAAAACAATTTAAAGAGACTTATTCTTATTTTTTTTTTCTATTTATTTATTTTTTTTGTATCCTTATTCCTATACATATGAACTATACATTTCATGTTCGATCTTTAATGTCCTAGTTCTCTACTTTTATGTTGTTATTATTATTATTATTGTTCTTGTTGTTGTTGTAATTTTTTTATTATGCATTTACAAAAAAAAAAAAAAAACTACAGCAAAAAGTTGTATAAAATGAGTATACTAAGATGAAAAATGAAAAAACTAAAAATTAAAAAATAAAAAAAAATAGAAAAAAAAAGGATTTTATACAAAGAAAGAAACTTGGCACTGATATCTTCAATTTGAAATCATTGAAAAAAAAAAAAAAAAGAAGCAATATCAATCTGTAGACATACATATAATAAATCGCTAGATGTAGGTATTCAATTGGAAGTTTCTTAGATTTTCACAATATAACATTTTTTTTTTTTTTGCTGTATATAAGTAGTACGTAACTTTTTTTTTCCCTCTTCTTTGTTTTCTTTGTTGCATCATTTTTTAAATATAAGAAAAATCTTAAAATGATGAACGGTTTTTTTTTTTTTTTAAATATGTACATATACAATATTAAAGTTTGTTTAGCATAAATTAAATAAATATTTAATGCTAAAGTTTATTTTTAGTCATTATTGTCATTTTCTATTTATTTATTTATTTTTTTTTTTGATTTTATTTATTCAATAAATTTTATTATAAACCTGAAGAAAAAACGAAAATTGGAAAAAATAAAAGAAAAATAATGTCTATGAATACATAAACTTTTATCCTTTATTGCAAAAATATTTAATAATTAATTTTTATTGATTTTTAAAATACAATGATGAACATTCTTATTTGTGTTTTTTTTTTTCAAATTAAACAAAAAATATTTTTCTTCAGATTTAAATTTTCATTGGAATTTATTATTAAATTGTTTTTGGTTTTTTTTTTTTCCATATTCACGTTATTAAATCTCTGGCTTGTAATAATTATGCAAGAATGCATTTTTGTTTTTTTTTTTCATTGAAATATTAAAGCTATTTTTTTTTTCCTTGTAATTTCATTTAAATGAAATATTTTTCTTCAGAATAATTTATAAAAATGTGCAAGTTAAATTCATAAATTTTTTTTTTTATCATAATAAAGATTTTTCAAATAAAGCGGAATGTATTAAATTTGAAAAAAAAAAAAAAATAAAAAAAAATTGAATAATATTTTTATTTAATTAAATTAAACAGTAATTCAATGTTAATTCTTGTAGAAATTTTTAAAATTTACAAGTAGTAAAATACATATAAACTTGAAAAAAAAAGTAGGAAACCAATAGAAAATTTCTTTTAAAAATTTTACGTAAAATAATATTATTTTTTTTTTTATTTTTTAAATTATGAATTTATGTAGCTATTTTTTTTACTACAGTTATGCAGGAAGTTAAGTTAAAAAGTAATGTAAATGTGTATTCTAGTTAAGAGATTTAGTTTTTAATTTTTTGTTTTTTTCATTATATGAATTGAAAGGATTTTTTTAAATATTTTCTCTTGTTGCTGAGTAACAACTTTATCGTTGAACCAGAACTCTAAATCTAAATTTTCTGTTATGAATTTGCTTGGAAGGATTGACAATTTAATTTAACAAGGAATGTTTCTTGAAATTTCGTCAGAATTATTTTTTTAAATTATTGCATTAAAAATATTAAATTCAATTGAATCGATTATAAAATATACTAAGATTTGTCTAGAGAGCTTACTTGAATCTTTCCAGGAGCTCGAAGGACTCAGACGTTTTTATGGGTATGTAAAAAAATAGAATTTCCTTCGAAATTGTCATATGTAGCTTAAAAAGTATAGAGTATCACCCGATTCAATTATACCAAAATAATTTAGTTAATCTCTCAGAATACTAAAATCTGGTGTTATGTATATAATTGTAATAGATTGTCTCGAAAAGCTGAATAGCTGATCGGTTGGCTGAAGTTTTCAAAATTTTTCAAGTTAACAGTTTAAAAGGATTTTAACGTTTTTATCAGAATTGATACCTTATTACCTTTAATTTTATTTACAATGTTTTACAATGAATTATTTTTTATTTTACGTTCAACATCATCATCATCATCATTATAAAAGGTAATAAACTACTGCTGTATAAATTTGATAAGGAATACATACAATACAACTATATATACGTAGGTACTTAACTATTACTTATATATACATACGTAATGTGTGTTTTATAATTATAATCTTACTATAGAGACTTTTTAAGTATATTCACTTATGTTTTAGGTATATATACTTTATTTTTCTTTTAATATACACTTTATGTATATACACATAATATTTTCTTTTTTATTTTTATTCTTCCTTAACACTTAAATTTTTATTTTATCCCGTCATACTGTATAATAATAATCCATCAAAAAATTTTCTGTCATCATCTAACATACACACATGTAATTTTTAAGTAAAATTTTCTTTAGATATATTATAAGTCTGTATTTTATATTAAAACAAACACACAAAAAAAAAAAAATCGAAGGATCCTTTATTAGTTAATGTACTAAATTATACATGTTAAATGTCTTCATTTTATTTATAACTTTAATCTAAAAAGGATACCACAAGATAATTAGAGCTCAAATTTTTTATAGCGTTTTAATTTCTTCCCTTTATTTTTCCTTCATTTTCTTTTTATGAAGGAACACAAAAAAAAAAAAAACATTTTAAACATTTTTCATAAATTTTACATTACTCGTACTGTTTTTTTTTTTTGTGTACGAACACACACACACACACACACATACAATAATTTGCTTTTATAAATAAGCTGTATTTTTTTATTTTCGAAAATAATTATTTCGCGAAGTTTAATTGTGGGTAAGTATAAATGCAATAAATTATGAATGTGAGTATGTGTTGTATCTGGTGCAATTGATGTACTATATATACATATATGATATATTATTATATGTATGAACACATATTATTTTTTCATACAAAATATATATGCTTTTCATTTTATATAAATGTCGTAAATTGTGGTTTAAATATTTCAGAATTTGTTTTTGGTTTTTTTTTTTTTTGAGATATTTTTGTATGTAATATGAAAATAAATGAAATTTTAACGTATAGTATCGTATCAAAAATACACATACATATATATTTTCTAAAAGAAGATAAAAATATTATTGTTGGAAAAATTATTGAAAAAGTTTTTCAATAAAAGAATAATGATTTTATGACCGTTGTTATACGGTTATTATTATTATTTTAAAGAAATGTGTGGTATCATTGAGGCTTTGAATTCTATATACATTAATTTTACTCATATACATACATAAACGATTTCTAGTACGTTATACAATTGAAAAATTTTTAATGAAAAGAAAATATAAAAATTATTGAGAGTAATAAATTTTTTTTAAAAATGAAATACGTTGAAAATCGTATTAACATTAGTAATTTGCTTGGTTTTTTGTTGTTTTTTTTTTTGTATCTTGTGCAATTTTTCATTTCATTAAAAAAAAAGTTTGCTGTAAATACAATTTAACTTTTCTCTTTTTTTTTTTTTGGCAAAAATTATTAATTAACGAGAAAAATTAAAATAAATGTTTATTTTGAAAAAAAACTGTTGAAATTTTTCATCCATTGAATTTAATTAAAAAAAAAAATTATGTTGTGAGAAAATCATAATAAGTGCGATATAATTGGATGAATGAAAAGTAATTAATAAGACTACATAGTCTTATACAATAGACAAGTAGATATTCAAATGTATATAACAGTTCAAAATTTAACACTTTTATTTAAAATTATTAACATGTAAAGTAAATACCAAAACTTATACTTGTTAATAATTAAAATTAAAAATTTATTGATTCACCTAATTAAAAGTTTTCAATAAAATCTAAATTAACTAAACTTTTACGTAGTTTTAAGGACTTTAGATTTACTGTTCAATTCAAAATTAGAACAGAAAGTTAGAAATATCATTCGTTTTCATGTCTGTTTCGATTATAAGTCTACACGCAATAAAAAAAAAAAATTTGAAAATCATCAAATATTCGAAAGGATTATTTATCACGTAACAGTTGTGGATAATTGATTACATGTATATAATAATATAATTGTTTAAAATTACATATATAAATTACAGAACGATTACATTTACAAGAATAAATTCTGATATCATCATTGTTTAATTACGACCAGAATTAAGATTAATAGCATCACCAAAAGTATCTTTGAAGAAGTAAAATGCAATAACATCTTTTGATCACCAAGCCAATATGCAACGGTATTGTTGTTTATTGATATGTTCATGAAATATGAAATAAGATTCATCGTCGAACATACATAATTTTGGATTAGTTTTCCAATGTCAGGAAGTTTTCTATTCATACAATGTTTTATAAAAGAAAAAATTTTGATGCTTGTACTTTATGTTTTCAAGGACTATTTTCTGTATGTGTATTCGATTTTTTAAAAACAAGTATCATTCTTGCTGAAATTTAGTTGTCAAAAGAGCATTTTGTTAAATAATGTTACACTTATTTTATTATAAATTTAATCTAATTGTCTTTTCAATTTCATATTAAATAATTCCATTTTAAACTTTATAGTCACTTATTTTTTTTCTTAAAGTTTCATCCACAAAGAAATTTTTCAGATGTAAATTTAACTTTCACTTTTATTCAAAAAAAAAAAAAAAAAAAAAAAAAAAAAACATTAAAAAAAATAAATTAAAACAATCCATCATAATTCATTTCATTATTTCATTTTATTCGTTTATTTTTTTTATTTTTTTTAAATTAAAATGCAAAATATTACGTTTAAAATTTTAAATTTAAATATTTTCTTTATTGAAGGAAAAAAAAAAACCAACTGACTACATAAAACTTTTAAACACAATATTAACTAGACGGATTATGAATAATCCTTTTTTTTTTTTTGGTTCCTTTTTTATTTTCTTCTAATAAAACAATCCATTTTATTTTCATAATAGGAGTGGCTTTTTTATGTGTGTTAAAAAAAAACAAAAAAAAAAAAGAAGAAGTAGAACAAAACAATGGATACTTTAGAATAGAAAAACTAAAAGTATATTTAACGCCTTAAAAATTATTAAATTTCATATAAAATTTATATAAACTTGTGCATTTGGCAGATTTTTTTTTTTTCATGTGCAACATGTTTATAATATTTTGAAGTTTTATACAAAAGAATTTTTAATTAGTGCTCATTAGAATGAATTAAATTGTAATTAGTTAACCGTATTATGTTTATATATATATTTTGGACAGAGTAGAAGAATTTTTTGTGTTTTTTTGTTTTTTGAGAAATATTTTGTTGAATATTAAATAATAAAATTAATATGTATGAAAATTCCATAATTAATTGGAAATTTTATATTTTATAGATATAAATTTTTTTTTTTAAAAAAAAGGAAAAAATATTTTAAAAATATAATAAAAAAATTTTTTGGTAGCTGGTCTTCATTTTTCCAAATAAGTCATTGTTTGTACATTTTTTAGAGAACAAAACTATAATTAAAATTTTTTAAAAATACTTTTCTTTTAATTTTTCTGTTTTTATCAAGTGAAATTGTAAAATTGTGTATTATTGTGATTCTAATATTTTGGAAAATTGTATTTTAAATATTTTATTTTTGAATTAAAATTTCATCAGTTTTGAAATGTGTACTGTATTTGTTCATGTTGTTGGTTTTAACACTACGATCAATTTTTTTTCTACATTTCTACGAATTTTTTTTTTTTATATGAACCAATGGTTCGTGCAACAAGATATATGTTACAGAGCAAAAAAGAAGCACTAATGTATTACAAAAAATGAAATATCAATTTATTAGTCAGATGAAAATATAATTTTCTAAAAAAAAAGGATCTGTTCTTTACAACCTATAATTTTGTTCTTAGTGGGTAGACTTTTATTAATCAAGCTTATCTTTTAAAAACTTTTCAAAGAATTTTTTTGTTAAAAAAGTAAGTTCTAAATCTCTCCGATAATATGATTTTTTTGCAAGAAGGAAAAATATAATTACAGGTATGTAAACATATTTGATTGTTCATGTACTTTTTTTAAAACTGAGGCAGAGTATTAAAACAAAATGGAGAAAAAAAAATGAAATACACAAAAAATAAATTAAGTCAGTCAACAAAAACAAAAACAAAAAAGTATGAAAAACGGAAAAGTCAAAATTAAAAATGAAAATGTGTCCAAATCAAACTAGCTACCTATATAATATATATGTATGTATGTATGTGTTTCGATTAAAAATATTGTTGTGCATACATATAGAAAACAATAATAACAACAATTTTAAATATATTTTCAATGCGCTAGTTATCGCCAAATATTTTTTTTTTGTTTGTGGTTGAATTTATACCGGAAATAAACGAATATCTGTTAATATATTAATATGTACGAGTATGTATGTATCGTATGAATATATTATAGGTAGGTTAGGTTTAAAATATATTTTTTTATAAAAAAGAAAAACTGTTATAAATTTTATATAGATTCATGATTATATATTGTGTTATGGATACAATTTCAGATATTAAGTCATAAATTTAAAAACTTTTCGTAACTGCAACTTATCAGAAGTTTTATATAGTTTTGTAAACACAAAATTAAGGTATATACAATATACGTAAAGGTACCTTTATAAATATGTATAACAATGAAAATAAATACAATACATATGAATGTATGGTAAATGTACAAAATACATTTATTACTACAGAGTTTTTTAATATAGTTTTTGTAAAAGGTATTAAAAAACATTATCCTGAAAATACGATGAAGAGTCAAAAACTTTCTCTATTTGTAAATTTATTATATTCAAGTATTGTGTTTATAGTTATTTTTAATATTTTTGTTTTTTTATTTTTTTTTATTCAACGTTTAACTTTATTACATTTTATTTTATTATTATTTTTGTTTATTTGTTTTTTTTTTCTGTACTCTGATTTTCTAAAAATTTATCAAATTTTATTTTTTTCTTAGAAAAAAAAAAGTAGTTTTTTTGCGAATTTTGCATTTTTCAAAATTTTCAATTATAAACTTATTGTGTTGTACAATTTTTGATTTACCTTTTTTTTTGACAATGTGAAGAGCTTAGTAAAAAAATTATTTACATACTTCGGTTTTTTTTTTCAAACCTTCAAAATATGTTAAACAATCTGAAATTGGGTATGGCAAAAAAAATATTTTTACTTTTCAGAAAACTTAACACTAGGATTCCATTTGACATATTGGTACCGTTTTCTGACTTACTAAAATTTTGACAGCTGTAATGCCGTCATGATGAAAAGAATATTCTTCTAGTAATTTATTTTCAAAAAAAATTTTCGAGAAAAAGGGATTGCATTTCAGCACTTTTTTTTTAAATTATTTTTTATAATTTTTTTTTCTTTCAAATTTTTCTTATAATTTTATTTTTTTCATTTTATCTCCAACGAAAAGTCAAACTTCTATAGTTACGCTACAGTTCTGTCTTTTGAATAGGACAACAGTGAGTCTCTTTACAAGACAACTAATAGAAATGACGATCTACAAGACAATGAATGTCCAGGGTAAAATAAAATTAGAAATCAAATAAAATTCTTCATCAATGCAACGTATCTAATTTCGTTTCATGTCATGATGGTTGTAAATTTTTTGTTAATCACTTAGAATTTACCCTACTTTTTTGAAGACATTAATTGCATCAATTACAACGGTAAAATTATCCTTTTAATATGACATTCAAAAACTAGAACAACAAATTTAAAAATTGTAGAAATTGTTATAATTTTTGAGGTAAAAAAAAAATTCGAAATTAAAATTTAATTAACGTACAATGCATATAAATTTAGAAAAACAAAAATAATGCAAATTTAAGCAAAAAAAACTTAAATTAAACCTAATGTAATAGACGTGTTCTTGAGAAAAAAAAAAAAGGAGAAAAAATAAAAATGAATGTCCTTTAACATGTACTTACACCATAATAAACCAAAACCTAAAGTAATTTGTGTTTGTAATTTTGTAAAAGTTTTTAAATCACGTTTATTTTTTTTTTCTGTGTTTTTTTTTTCTTCCTTTCTTTCTTTAATTTTTGCACACATAAGTGAAAAATATCCTAATTTCTATACACATATATTATATAAGAAAATTACTAGTCTCTTATATACAATGTTCGTGATTAATTTCAAGAAATTAATTGCACAAATACCGTCCAATCTGGTATATGGTATATACTTGTAGTTAAAGTAGGACTATTAAACTTTATGTGTAAAATATAATGTGTTGCAAAAAAAAAAAAAGGAAAGTGAAAAAAAAAAAAAAAACAAACAAAATAAAATACTTATAGTAAAGAAAATGCACTCATTTTACTTACTTTCTTTTTTCTTCCTTTTTAATTTTTTAATGAAAACTTTTCAAGTTTTCTATGTATTGTATTTATTTTATCTTAAGTATAAGGATTTTATATTACCAGTTAAATGCAAAAAAATCTACTTGTAAGGTAATATAACGGAACCATATTTATTTAAAATGTTCGTGACTTTCTTGCAAAAATCTAAATTTGCTGTTTTCAGCATTATAATGAAAATTAAATGAAAAATGTATATAATATGATAGTTATACAGTACATTCATACATACATACATACATATGTAATATATAAAATAAAATGCATCATATATAAAACAAAAACAAAAAAAAAATAAAGGATGAATAAAGGACATAAAATAATACAAAAATCTCATACAATATTAAATTAAATTATATTGACTAACTAAAAATTAGTGTAAATAAATGTGTGTAGAAAGATAGCCCCAATATAACATGTATGTATATTATAAATTTTAATATGTATGTGGTATCTAATAATTGTACTCATCGTATACATAAAAAACTACATATGAATGTATGTGAGGAATTTAAAATTAAAATTAAATGAAACGTAACAAAATTCTAGAATCTTTGTAAATCACTTTTCTAACTTTTTCTACAAAAATGCATAATTTAATTATGCATTTTGTTTTTTTTTTTCTTTAAAATTTCAAAGATATTAGGAGTATAAAACAAAAAAACAAACAAAAAAAGAATTA
The DNA here is from genome assembly GCA_939192795.1 of Bombylius discolor. NCBI lineage: Eukaryota > Metazoa > Arthropoda > Insecta > Diptera > Bombyliidae > Bombylius > Bombylius discolor. Next base: position 9,143,447 of record OW584241.1, on the reverse strand, counting down.
AAAAAAAAATTTCATGGTTCATCATCTACAAAAAGTATTTTAAAATGAATCCCAGTGGACAAAGTTTCATGAAAATGTTGGAAAAATGTTATGATGATGAAATAGAATTATTTTTTCAAAGGAAACGATGTATGCACATGCAGTGAAAGTTGGTTTCTGGAAAATACCATTCAATTTGAAGTTATAATTGAAATAAAAAAGCTTCTTTTTCTAACTTTTTCTCTCAGTTTAGCTTCTGTATAATGAATACATAGTGTGAAAAAATTTTTAAAAAGATCCTGTTTTTTTTTTGTCTACTTTTGTAAAACTTTCACATCCAAAGCTACTAGGACTAGGGTTGACTGATAGCTCAGCACGTAGTCCTTCAACTAAGTGCGGATGATTAATGTACCGAGTGAACTAAATTTGACAAATCTGGTGTCAATTAAAGAGAATTAAAATCAAGAAAATATGTGCCTCAGCGTTTTTTACATAATTTGAAAATTTACTAATCGAAATTTCTAATGTCAAAATACAGTGTAATGAAAACATAGCTTGTCATATTTCGAAATCTATTTACTAAAAGCAGGAAAAATGAAATTGACCCCATTTCTTTTTCGCCTTAATAAATGCATCGATTTTTATGAAATTGGTGTCAATTAGAAACACCCGATATAAAGTAGAAGATGGTTTTGATAATGGACAAGCATCCCATTTGTTTCATTTAATCAAAAGATAGTACCAATAAAGCTTAACATTTTTGTTCAAATTGAACAAGTACTGAGCGTGTGGGTTTTATTAAATATTGATTACGGGGATCTGCATTTATATTATACATATTTTGTTTTTGAATATGTGTGTTCATAAAGTTTTACAGGTAGATACAATGTTTACGTTAATTTAAAAAAGATAAAATTTTTTTTTTTTTTTTTTTGCTGATTCAATTAACACTGTTATTTAAAGTTACGGTAATTTCTTTAATGCAATTATGACATCGTATGTGATTATTATTTTATTACACACAGCTATGTAATATACATATATTTTCATGTACATATCTACAGTTTTTGTAAAATATATACATGTACATATGTATGTATATTATAAATGAATATGCAATCAGTACCTTTGGGAATTTTATTTTTCATTATATATACTCGTACTGTAAGTAAAAGATAACAAAATTTTGTGGAAATATTAATTGATGTTTTTGAATAAAAAAAAAAAAATTAAAAAGAAAAAATAAAATGAAATAACGAGTACAATTTAATAATTTTCATATTAAAAGTTGATGATAATTATTGTATCGCTTGTCTGATAAAATTATATAATATTATTAATTATAGGAAAATAAAGAGACTTTTTTAAAAAAAAAAAAAATTATTTTGATTCAATTACAAGGATGTCATTAGAGAATTTATTGATTAAAATGAAATTATTGGGAATTTGGTAATGTGATGTGATTGTAGAATTGCTTGCTATTATAATTATTGGGTTTTTCATGGGAATTCTTTGTATGTACCAATAAATTTATATTGTATTTAGACAGATAGTTGACAGGTTTAATGTTGCACATCTTTTATAAAAAAAAAAGAGAGTTGATAATGATACCCAGAATTTTTTTTAATTTCTCATTTTTTATCACTCCATTGAAAAGTTGTGAACTTATATTTTAAATAATGATTGATTCTTTTCAATATAAGTTCTAAAGTTCACCATAGTTTTTCCTTGAAAAGTTTCAATTTTTTAGTAATGTTCTAGCTTAATTCGAAATATAAGACTTTTTTCTTTTTTAAATTCTATTTTTATTTTTATTTCTAAAAATTGTAGATTTGAATAAAGAAAGCGTTATACTGGAAATATATGCTTTTTACTTCTTTTCTCTAAATATTAGAAGATAAGTGAATAAAACATAATTAGAAAATCTGAAAAAAAAAAATAAAAATAAAAAAATTGTTGAACATAGAATTTAAGGAATAAATTTTATATAGTACATTAAATTGAGTAGTTGAGTAGAATTTATAATACAATTATCTACCTTGCCTTGTAGAAATATCGATTGTAAACATGAAATTTTCCAAAGTAAATAATCTATATCTATATGATAAAAATATATATAATGGAAAAAAAATATAAAAAAGTAAATAAACATACCTATAGTATCATTCGGGCTTCATTTTATTCAATGAAAATTGAGTACTTCCTTTATGAGTAAGAGCACGTGCCCAGAATGTTTTCAAAAATTTTGCTGTTGTTTATTTTATTTTTATTTTTTTTTGATTTTCTTTTAGCTCATTTTACGAGTAGTATATTTTGTAAATGTGGGTTTTTCAAAAAAAAAAAAAACAAAAATTGCTTTTTTTTTTAAATTTTCGTTAAAAAGCTTTTTCTATAAATATTCTCGTGATGATGTTTTTTTTTATTTAATTATTTTTAGATGATAGGAAAAAATTATATGTCATGCGCACAAATTTTATTTGTAAAGATACAAAATTTCAGAGAAAAGGAAAATTAAAAGAAAAACTTTTTAATTTACTTTCCCCTTCGTTATTGAGTTGTATAGAAAAAAAAAAAAAAAGAAAAATTCAAAATTTATTTATTAAATTTTTTTTTTTTTTTTTTGTGTTTATAATAAAATTAATCGTAAAAGTACATAACAGATTTATTATTTATAATTTATTTTACTATTTAATAAAAAAACTTTTTCTTTTGTGGAAAGTAATTTGTTTTATTTTCTTATATTCTAAAAATTTTTAAAAATAAACATAATTTAAAAAAAAAAAAATTCAATTTAAACTTTTAATTTTTATCATTTTCTTTGTGTTTTTTTTTTTTTGTTGTTGTTGACTTTTGTTCTACTAATATCTTATTGTTTACAATCTGATATTTTTATGACTTTTTCAAACAAATCTATAACTATATATCCTTAAAGTTCACTTACATTGTATACATGTATGTATACATATACTCGTATATTTCATGAAATATATATTTTATGCAATAATTACTTCCACAGAGATTTAGGATATTACATATATATAATGACAATAATGACTTCCGTGTATTATAAGTATTTAAAGTATAAATTTTATAGTATAAATATATACTTATAGGTATGTATATGTAGAATTTTACCTTTTATTGAAAATTCTTTATAAAGAATGAGCTATGTTATGTCCTTAAAATTTTTGGATTTTCAATTTAAGTTACACAAGTATAACAAATTGCGGTTATCATAAATCTTTTGTATAAAACTCATTATAAGAACATAAGATACAAACATTATTTTATCGAAAAACATACTACAGACCATATTCTATTACTTTTTTTTTTTTTTTTTTTGTAATTTCAAAGAACAATATCACAAGATAACAAAAGGTAAAAAAAAAAATAAAACAATAATTTATCAAGAAAAAAGGAAATAATAATTTTTATTTTATTTTACTTAGTACTTGTTTCGGTTTTTTGTTTGTTTTTTAATTTTTAATTTCAACATAATTCCAATAAATTTCTCTTCCATATTACGTCTTAATCCGTTTACAAACCAATTAAAAAAAGTTTAAAAAATAAATTTAATAAAAATGTTAAAGCCCATTTAATTTCATTTTTATAATTAAAAAAGAGAACAAAACAGAAAAAACCATAAAAAAAAATGGAAAAATAGGCCAAAAAACCATTCTGTACAGTTTTAACGTAATTAAAAAAAATATATATACATATAATAAAATAAAAATCATGAAAAAGAACATTTGTTTTTTTTTTTGCGTACCCTTTAAAATCTATTGAGTGACCTAAAGTATTTTATCTGACATGATACTTGAATTTTTTTTTTGACACAAATGAAAAAAAAAATTTTTTTTTTGTTCTTTTATTTAAAGGATCATTCAGGATGCTTTTTAAATATATCAATTGCTCAATTTATATTATTTTTTTTTTTAAGTTGCTTTTTCATTTTGTTTGGTATTTTTTTTATTTATTTATTTTTTTATTTTTTTGAGAGAAAATATTTTATCCATTATAATTTTTTAAAAAGCGAAAATAAAATAGCAACCGTCTGTTAAGGCTATTAAATAGATGAACATATTTTTTTATTAAAAAATAAAAAAAAAAGATATATACAAAACAATTTTATTAGATTTTCACGAGAAAAAGTGAAAGTAAAAGAAAGGTTTCTTTTTTATTTCTTGAAAAATTTTTTTTTTTATTATTTTTTGAAATACGTGTGCTAGCCTTTTTTCTTAAATGATTGAATTATTACGTGTTAGGTGAAACAAAAATGAAAAAAAAAAAAATAAAATAAAAATTTGTAGGTTTTAAAATTTAATTTTTATAATTAATTCGAGTAGAAAAATTCTATTGTTAATTTTTTTTTTCACTTTAATAAATTAATAATTTATGCTTGCCAAAAAAACAAAAAAAAATGTGAAAAAAAAAATATTTTAAAAAAGTAATTTTAACTAAAAATATTCTGTATTTGTTTGACAGTAAATACATTTTTTTTTGTATATTTATTTCACTTACAATAAATGAGGTAACGAAAATCTTGGAATATTTTTTTTTTTCGTCTCTTAAAAATTCTACAGATGAAATAGAAGTAAAAGGAGAAAAGAAAAAAAAAATGTAATGAAAGAGAAATAGAAAAAACCTTAAAATGAATTTTGGACAGAAACCAAATGTAAAATCGATCCTATTATTATCTTTATCTTGAAAATGTTGAAAAGTAGGTTCCTGTCGTTATATCTTACAGCCAGTAAATTTTATAGGAAAAAAAAAAAATGGAAAAAAAAAATAATAATAAAAATAAATCTATATTTCTTCTTATTTTTGTATATAAAAACGGTACACATAAATTTCAAAATTTACACTATAGCATCTATACAAACCTATAAAATTTTAAAATAATGATTTTTGTTGTTGAAACAGCAATTAAGTAGATATACTTTTTTATTTAATACTACATATATGCACTATATTTGGATGACCTAAAAGAAACTTTTAGATGTCATTAGATCTGTAGGTCTCAAAAATCAATCGATTAAAAAAATGAATTTTGCTTTAATTAGGCCTTTTTCAGTTTTTTTTTTGAATTTTCTAAAATTATGTGACACCATTCAAGAGTTTTTAAATATGAAAGTAATTAATTTTCAAATAACGATAATGAGTATTTTTAAACAATAAGTTTTTTTTGGGTTACCGACCGTTTACCAAGAATATCTGTTACATTAATTTTTAAACAAAAATAAAGTTATTCTGGAAATTTTTTGAAAAAAAAAAAAATAAAAAAAAAACATTTGCTTAATCTTTCCAATTGTTACTATGCGCTGATTTTAAGAGTTCATAAATTACAAATTTAAATTTTTCTGTTTAGGTATAATAATTTTATTGGACTTTTTTTTAAAAATATTTTTCACGTATGTGGGTGTAAAGGTTTTTTTTTATGCATGATTATCATTAATTTATACAATTTAAAGCATCCATTGGTACATTAAACATTTACACAATATAACAATAAAAGTAATTTGAAGAATTTTTTTTGAGAATGTAGGTATATGATTATTTTAAATATAACATAAATTACATATCATAGAGATTATCCCTGAACATCCATTAAAATATCAAATAGAAAGAAAAAAAAAAAATTATAATAAAAAACAAATTATTATCATTACTAAAAATGTTTTTTTTTTTGTTCTCATCATTTTTTTGACTAAACAATTCAACAATCATTTTTAACAACAAAAAAAAAAAAATACATAAAATACATTCGAGTGAAATTTATATATGTAAAATACCAGAAGACAGGTTATAATACACCAGGTGAATACAAGGTAACAAAAAAAAAAATAAAAATAAGAAAAAAAAAATGTATGTATAGAGATCAAATTTTCATAGATACATATGTATGTATATACGCGTTTATGTGATATATAATAATGTGCCTATATATATTTATTAAATTTTTTATAATACAGACATTTTACACATTTTATTTATTATTAAGAAATAAACCGAAATTTAATGGTTTTGCACATTAAATATATTTTTTTTTTTTAAAGTTGACATTATTTTTTTTTTTTTTTTGTTACAGCTTTTATATTCAATATGTGTGAGAAAAAAAAAATTGTTATACAAAAGGTAACATACATACTGTCATATATTTATTGTAAATTTTGTGTACTCACCTGTATATTATATGTAACATACATACATATTACATATGTCTATTCATTGAAAGAAAATCTTTTCAAGAAATATTAAAAGGTAAATTTGATGCTATTATAATACCTGTTACTTTGGTATGTTTTCCACCTATAGACATTATATGTATATAATAAAAATAACCGAAAATGAAAATAGGGAGCAGAAAAAAAAAAATTTTATGTATTATGTGAAAGTAGGGATATTTATGAAAATTTTCTTTTTTTTTTATATGTAAAAAGCATAAAAAAAAATTATTAAAAGTACACTACACTTACATATATATGCTAAAGGTACACAAATAAAAATAAATTCTAAACTTGGATTTTAATACATGATTTTCAAAATTTGTTTATAATTTTTTACATTAAAAATTTATTTGAAATTTAGTCTACGACAAAATTTATACTATAAATTTATGTTAAAATGTTATAAAATGGAAATCGTAGTGAGATTTAAATATGTACTAAAGAAGTGTTATTCTCAGAGGTTTAGAATTTGTTCTTCAAAGAATTAAGTTCTGATTTCCGAAATATCAAAGTTTAATCTTCGATTATACATATATGTATATCTAATTAGGAGTAATAGAATATTTGTGGATTAAATTGAAAGTATCTAATTACACAGTTGGTTATCTGGTTGGTTGGTTAACGTGGTGGCTATCGGATGCCTCCGAAGTCATTATATACGGTAATTAATAAAACTTTTTCTCCCGTCACCCAATTTTAAATATAAACAATCAACGACTACAAATCGTTTCTTTTAAAAAGTCTCAACTTGGATAACTACATATACGGATTTTAAAATGTTTTTTTTTTTTTTTTTTTTTTTTGAAATTCTTAAAATTTACTATTATATAGTTTTTAAAGAATTTAATTTTAAGTTTGCTTTAACTTGAGAAAATTCAACAGAAAACTAAGAGAAATTCTAAAAAATCCTTTTCACGGTAATTTTGAAAGGAATAACCAACTGTTGACTCTGTGATCCTTAAAACAAATATTTAATTGTTGTCATTTAATTGTTGTTTTTTAATTCTTAGAGTTAAAAGTTAAAAAAATAGTTTCCTTGGACTTTATAAAACTTTACATTAACTTTCATCATGAACTATTTGTTAAGAAAGAGCATTTACTTGTATTTTATTTTATGATGATATTCAAGATACAATTAATCCATGTAAGATACAACATATGTACTTGTATGTCATTTTTGAAGGATAAATAATCAATCTTAGTGACTTGAAATTCTTTGTTATTTGAGGATTTTTTCCAACTAAATTTTAAGGAATAAAACCTTGTAATTTAACTATTTTGTCCATTTTAAATAAAGAAAGAAATAAATCTTTTTAATGGGACTTATTTACTTTACATACATATCTAATAGCTTTCATATATTATTTTGACTTACAGGGATTTATTAGGTCGATAATAAACAATAACGTAAATTTACTTTAATTTTTTTGGATTTTATTTTTAATGTTGTAGAAATAGAAGCTTCTATTTTATAGAAAATTCAGAGGTTTATTCTATTTATCAGATCATTTTTTTTTTATGAGTTATATACAGGATACGAATATTACGTTCAATATTTAATGAAAAATTTATTTAAAGATAAAGCAAAAAAAATATAAAATTCCGTTAGAATTTCCTATGTATTAACTTAACTTTATAAAGTATAAAATATATTTGCTACGCACAAAATACTAACTAAAATATTTATATAGCATAAGTATCTAAGAAAAATGTTTTCAAAAAAAAATTTTTTTTTTTTTTTAAATTTTATCTTTGATATACATTATATGAATATTTAAAATTATCCTATTTTGTTCAATTTAATCATGAAAATTAAAGAAGATAAAGTTTTAATAATACATATTTGAGAGCATCTGTTTTTCTTACAATAAAAAAAAAAATAAAACTTACTTAGATTCCTTTCTTCTTCTTCTTCTTTATTTTATATTAATTTTATTTTTTTTTTCTGCATCTAAAAGAAAATATATTTATTATATTGTAGAGTAATTTTTTATAAAAATATTTAATGGGTATGTATATTTTAAATTTAAAATTTATTTAAGATTTAATGTTAAATACACGTGTCAACAGAGAATAATTCATGCATAAAATGTCATTATTATGATATAAATAAATTGGATAAATTTAATATTTAAAAAAAAAGTATCTTGTATATATTTATTCAAATTATGTATTGTCTATTGTATATTGTATATACTATATTTATACATACATACTTTATACATGTTTGAATGAACTTTTCAATTATTTTTTTTTTGTTTTTTGTTTTACTATGGTATCGACAATATTGAATTGAGTATAAAAATAGAAAATTTATCATTTGATTTGGAATTTTTTGTTTTTGAACAGACGTGGATATTTAAAATTCAAATATTTTTCAAGGTATTTTAGATTATTTTTTAAGAAAGTGTATTTTGTGGCTAAATTAAATTTTCGATAATTATATTTAAATAATAGAATTGTAGTTAATATTTACAACATTGTATAGAATTATTTTGAGGTTCTTAGTCTTAATTATAAAAACTTTAAATTTGAAAATCTCATTTTAGAATTTTCATCGAAGTCAAAACTATTAAAAGATCAATTTGTTCAAAAAAAGAGATCCTTTTTTAATCCACTAAAAACGGATGAAAAACATTCATCCTGTTTTTTTTTTTAGTATAGTTTCTCGATATATCTGATGTAATTAAAAACTATTGACAACCTAAAAGAATCATTAGAAGTATTTTACTTTTTCTTTAATAAAGTAAAATACAGGTAAAAGTAAAAAATAAAAAAAAAAAACGAATACAAAAACCTTTCTTTCTGTTATACCACATTTTAAAAAAAAGTTAAAACCATAAAAAAAAGAAGAGATTTGTAAAAAAGGAGTTAATCTGATTAGAATGTTTATATTTCTTTATGTACTTTACGTGTTTTCAAACACACACACAAATACACACAATCAAAAAATTTCAACGAAAATGTTTATTTTTCTGTTTTGTTTAGCTATAGGTAAGTACCTATATAATGTTATTTAGACTTTTCTATATAAATTCACATCATTTCATAGATTAAATGGCATAGGTATACCAACAAACAAAAAAACAAAAAAAACAAAAAAAACAAAAAAAGCTATCGTATGAATTTTATATGAAATTTTGTCTGTAAATTCGATTTTTAGTTGAATAAGAATTTTCTTTGTTAAAATGTAAAGGGTATATATGAATAAAATATAATACAATATTATATAAAATGAAAATTTAATTTTTGTTTTACCACAAAAGTTTTGACAAGAATGACTTTAGCAGTATAAATTTTATATTTTATTGTCGCAAGTCGAAATATGAAATAATTTAAGAGAAAAGCAAAAAAAAAAAAATAATAATAAACAAATGGAATAAACATTATTTAAAGTTATAATATATAAAAAAAAAATGTTTGAAAGTTTGAGAATAATTTTGAAATAAGACATCTGAAGATGTAGGAATTGCACATAGAATACCGAAATATGTGATTTTAATATTCAAAATTTGTTAATGAATCTTCGGAAATCTTGAATTTCATTTTTTTTTTCTTTCTTTTATTTTGAATTCGAATTTTTGAGGAAAAAAAAAGATATATTTTTAAGGTTAAATTATTTTATTAAAAAAAAAATCTGGAAATGTAGTCGTTAACAATGTGCTCAAATCTTTTATGTAAAATAAAAAAATCTTTCTATTAATCATATACCTACTCAGTAGAATTTCAAAGTAGATATAAATCCGAACATTTTATGTACATTGAATGATCATGAATTATTTTTTTCTTTTTCTTCTTTTTTTGTTTTTTTTTTTGTTTTGCTTAAGTACTCGTACTTTTAACGAATAAAATATATATTATATGTTTACACTTATACTACTTATTTTTCACATACAAATTTAAACATATATACTATTTTACATTTGTATATTTTATATTATTTTACAAAATATATTAGATATAGGTAGGTACTATATAATATCTAACGCTAACCCATTCGTTAAAGTTGAACCCAGATAAATTGCATGCAAATAAGAATGCTAATAATTTATCATTCTGTCAGAAGCATTCAACGGTCTATATCTTAAACAGACTTACATGGCTTGTAACTGTCTTTAAATGAAAAATAAAAAAAAAATTGTGTTTGAAAAAGTAGGACATTGAAGGAACATCCATAACATACGAAGAAATTCATTTTATTTTTCCTTTTTATTTTTGTTGTTTTTTTTTTACACTTTTACTGCTTCAATTCTATGCAGACAGAAAAGTAATAGAAGTGTAAAAGCACTTATTTTTATTATTGTTTAACACCTGAAATTTTTATTTTTATTATTATTTAAATAAATTCAAGGATTTATTTTGATTTTTTTTTCCTTTAGAATGAGAAAAAAAAAAGAAAATATTTTATTCTTGCGTCTTTTAGAAACGTGTACCTGTAAACAGAAAAAAAAAATGCGAAGTTATTTTAAAATGTGTGTGTAATAAATTAAAATAATTCAAATATTCATTATGCATGAATATTACTTCTTGAATTTTTTTTTTTTTTATATTTACATTTTTTTTTTAATTTTTTATGTTTTTATAGAAAAATCATGTAAGAACTTTCTTCTTTCTTCTCTGTTGGGATTTTTTTTTTTTTAATATTGAAGAAAATTTATGAAATAATATTTCCGGTTCAAGGGTAAATACTTGAAAAAAATTATTTATTCAAATTATTTTTACCTTTTTCTTCTTCTTTTATTTATTTATTTTTTTTTTTTTTTTTCAAATTAAAACTTATTATTCTATCCTTTGATAAAGTTGTTTTATTTAATTTTCATAATTTTTCAATATATAGAAAAGGATTTTAAACTTTCATAAGAATAATGTGTAAAGAAAACTAAAAAATCAAATTTAATAAAAAGGAAAGTAAAAGAAAAAAGACTAACTGATTTGTACGTCACGTAATTTTTTAATATCATAAAATAAAATCTATAATCACATACAAATAAAGTACATTTATCTATAAAAATAAATTATAAAATATCCTTAGGGTTTAAGGACAATTGAAAAATTCATAATCGAATTAAATTTGTTTTTTTCTTGTGTATTTTCCATTCAATTTTCTTGTTTGTTACCTTTATTACGTTCATAAAAATTGCAATTGGAACTTATTTTATAGCTATGCACATATTTATGTTACTCATATTAAGTGTTTATTTATGTATGTACATATATGTATGTGTATTTTAATGTTGTTTTTTAGAGAAAGTACATTAAAGGACAACCTAGGTCCTAGAGTGGTTGAACGAAGGACTTACTTTCCCGTCGAACAGAAATTTTTCGTCAAACATGTACCCGAAAATTCGATACTACTCAGTAGAGAAAAACCTAAAATTTTCGGTAAATGTTTAAAAATATTTTGCCTTGTCCTCGTGTAGGCTGCATTAAAAGTTTCAGCATAAAAATATTCTTATATTGTTGTTCTTTACTTTTCTTCTTTGATCTTATTTTGTACTCGATTGCATATTGAATAAAAGTGGGAAATCTCTATGGGCGGTAGCCATTTTTAAAATTGTATCATAATTTCTCATTATTTAGGCTTTTCACGAAATCGAATTAAAATTTAATACAATAACTGAAATGTTATTAATTTTTTAAATTAATTAGTTTACTTTTTGAACGTCACATTTTGAAAAATTTAATTTTTACTTTTTTTGTTTTGCAGCATTATCGGGTGGACTTGAAAAAGTTCGGTAAGTTTTTTCTTATATTTTTTGTGACTTGTTAATAAAATTGTATTAAATCGATAAAGTACTTTTAATTCATAATTTTAAAAAAATAACTAATAATTACATTAGAAACTATTGAAATTTAAAAATTGTGGTGCAATTACACTGTGATGTTGTACAAATTTACAACATTTTGGTGAAAATGAATATTATTGTTTATTAGACTGGTAATACTTTTACTTGTGAATATTTTTTCACCATTTAGTTAAAGCGCCACCAAACAGTCTTTTTAAGAACTTTTTCGACATTTATAATGGCCGATGATGGGTCATATTATTCGTAAATCAAATTTTTATAATTTAATCCTGTGATAGAAATTTTTTATTTTCCGTGCGGTCGTTTTATTAAAATGAATTAAAAATCTAATAGACAAGATATTCGTTTAATTCAGCAAATATTTATAAACTGTGGAAATATAAATGTATAAAGGTAAAATAAAAATAAAATGAATTAGAAATTTCGTGCAAGAGATTATAATGTGTGTGTTGTTCTAATTTAAGGTAGAAGAGAAATGAAAAAAAAAAAATGTGTGTCTGGGAAATTATTAAAATAATTTTCTTAATAATGATATAATATTATATCCGTAATCGATATAATTCAATTAAATAAATTGATAAAATTATATTCTAATTTAAGATATTTGTAGTTTGGTTACGTTTTATTCGTGAATAAGATCAAAATTTCATCTTATTTTGATTGCCAAATTTTGAGGTATTTGGATTATATTATAAAAAAAAAAAAGTGATACCAATAAGAAAAAAAATATATATGAAAAGAAAATATCTACTTGAATGGCTACGAAAAAAAAAAAACAGATTTCTATGTATAGGTTAAGCCGAAGAAAATTTGACATTCTTTAATGAATCTATTGCTGTTCTATATATTGAATGTACATATATATATATATTTAATACTAGACAGATATGTATTTATGTAGTATCATAACAAAATATAGTAATCAATATTTAATTGTTTTTAGGTATTTTACTATGCGAATAGTAAAATAAAAAGCGATAGACAAAAAAAAGAAAAAAAAAAGAAAAATAAGTTTATTCCTAAGTAAAAAGAATGTACCAATATTTTGTATTTTGCTAATGAAAATTCCATAAAAATGAAATTCCTATATACGTGTACAGTACACGGAGTTAGGAGTACACCTATATTCCGTTTGGTCGATTGTCTTCTTCATCATCATCACCAACTCAACATCATTATTGTGAAAACTTGGCAGCTGTGATGAAAACGATGCGACAAAATCGAAACAGTAAAAAGAGGGACAATAACGACAATAACGATGTCTATAATGGGATGAGGTGGTAAAATCTATACATGTTCTCTGGATGTCGTCTTGGCTCATGTTTAAAAAAGATGACATGGCTATGCATTATTGTACATTTAAAAAGAATATTTGTATATATACGTACTAGAAAAAAAAATGATATCGTAGAGTGGGTTAGAGTTCATTGAGGATAATATTTTTTCTTCTTTTTTTTAAAATATTTTTGTTGCTTTTGCTGTTATATTTTCATTTTATTTTGCTTACCATATTTTTTTTTTATCCTGTCGCATGCTCACTATATCCAATTCAAATTCCAGACATTCATAAGTATGTTTGGCGGCAGGCTAGGTCAATTTCTACTTGAAGAAAAGATTTATATTTTATATAGATATATCTATATAAATAAATACCTATATACATACATATATACATACATATAATGTAGGTATATAGTTAAGGTGTATTATAAAGATGCATTAAAGTATGTATGTACATATTGAATATGTGACTAAGGAAAGTAAGCAAAGTGTGATTTCCGTTTTCTTATTAAAAATTTAAGACCTGAATAAAGGAAGAAAAAAGAAGATTTTTTTTTGCAACAGTAGATTGATTATTATAGATATACGTATTATGTGTACTTACTGTCTGGCATTGGCTTATTTTAGTTTGCTTGTACGGTGATGATGATGATAGGACAGCAATAGAGATATATATTGCATAATTTAGTAAGATAGAAGATTTCTTGGACAACAAATAAAAGTAAGAAATTCATAAATTTTTATGTCCTCACTAAATATAATTAGATAGATAGGATATTAATGATATTTAAATTATTAAATTATGTGTTACTAATTTATATACAGATTATATAAATGGTGCAGTAGAAAATAAAATCATTATTTAATAATATCTGAATGCAATTGATTTTTTTTTTAAAAGAATACAAAATGAACAATTTTCAAACACCTACATGCATTTATAGCTTTTAACATTTAAAAAATTTGTTTTTTTTTTTTTATAAAAAACAAAGAGGTCAATTGCGGTGAACCATGATGAATTTATTTTATACTGTTTTATTATTTGTTCTTTTTCTTGAATACCAATTTTATATGGTTTTTTAAATAAGTACCATTTAATAGTTAATTTAGTATAGAATAAAAAAGAATTTATATACTTATTTATTTAAAAGTTTAAATATAACCCACAAAACATTCTAAATGAACTTTAACCTTAAATTGTAAATCGTTAGGTAGGTGAAATAGAAAAATCAGGATTTCTGCCTACACACAACAATTCAATTTTAAATTATGTTAATGATAGCAATAATGCAGAGGAGTTATGTGCTATTATCAGACATGTGACCGTAAGTAGCATAGAACAGACGGATTGCATTCAATGAATTACTTCCCACACACAATATTATTGTCTATTGTTTTTTAAAGTATTCTTTTTTTTTTTTTTTTTTTTTTTGTCACTTTGTATTTAATCTTAAAATTTATTTAATAATATCGTAGGTAATACCTATAATAATGATAAATTTTTACTTTGCAATGTGATAATTGAATATTGCTATTTTGTTTTTAGTTTCATTAATATTATGATGACAATGTTTTTTTTAAGGATTATAGAATTTCGTTCAAATATAAAATGGTACAAAAGAATATTAAAAATATTATTTGTCTCCGCTAGCAATTGAAATATTGGTAGGCGTGACAATTACTATTAAATGTATTTTATTCAATGATAAAATAATTTCTATATATTTTATTTTTTAAATTGTAAAACTCTTTTTCAAGGTCTATGAATAAACAAAATAGACTATATGTATGATGTTCATAATGAAAATAATATATTTATATTATGCAATATATCTATATTGATAAGTATTTAAGTATGTGTATGTACACATAATATGTGTGTATGTATATATTTATGTATACATGAATGTTGGGAGGCTTTAATACACAGTACATTTTATTTTGCAATTCCCACGTGAGTTTCCTGTTTAATTGAACTTGTAGCCATATGATGTTGTTTTTGTTATATTTTTCCCTCCATTTTTCGTTAAAAAAAAGTTTCACAAAAAAAAAAAAACAAGAAAAAAAAAATTAAGAAGGGGTAACATTGCGCAGTTTTCTAAGGAGCATAACACATATTTTGCAAAATTGAAGCTTTTCTATTATTTAGATACTATTTTTTTTTTTTACTGTTTGAAGCTTTTCGTATAGATATTCTTGATCTATCCTTTCTTTAATTTGGTGAGCAAATCCAAGGCATACGTCGAAGGTGGTCGTCGTTGTCGGGCCGTTTTGTGCGTAAAATTATCATTATTAAAATTTAATTAAAAAAGTAGAAAATTAAAATAAGAAAGAAAAATAAAATTGAAAGAAAATAAATTATCATAAGTATATTTCGATAGAAAAAAGAAATAAATAAATTAAAAAAAAAAAAGGATTTGCTGAGAATTTATTTTATCAATAAAATAAAGTAAAATACAAATAATATCTGTGAATAAAAGAAAAATCTAGGAAAATTCTATTGTACATTTTTGTTGATAATCAAAATAATAAGAAAAAATTCAATATCTTATTAAATAACTGTTATAAATTTATATATTGTTATAGAAAATTTCTCTCTTTTATTTTTTTGTCTTCACTTTTTTTTTTATTATCATAATAATAACTTGTTTGTTTTTTTTGTTTTTTCTTTTGGCCCATTATATTGTGATTTATAAAATTAATTTAAACGTACAAACGTCTTTGAAAATATCGACAATACTTGATACATATTTAGATAATATAATTATATTACGGTGAATAAAATTAACCCATATATCAATTATATACAAATATTTGAAAAAAAAAAAATATAAAAAAAAAAAACAGAAGGAAAAAAAATTAAATAAATAAATAAAAACGAAAAATATATAATAGAAGAGAGCATAAAAACAAACATATGTAAAAATATATATAAACATACACACTTACTATATATGTATAGTATAAATTTTTATTTTTTATTCTTTTGCATATTGTATAATAAATTTTTATGAAAGCTGCTCTTTCAATAAATTTTTGTTTTTGGGTAAATCATTGATATTTCTTAAAAGAAAATTTGGCAAACAAAAGAAATTTAATCAAAAAACGTAATCAAACATTAATAACAATTTATTGAATGATTATAAAATCGGTTAAATGGCGGTAAAAATGTTAGTAATAAAATAATTCTTAGAAAATTATTACTAAAAAAAAAAATAAATCAAGATAATATACCTATACAAAGTTAAAATAATAAAGTGAAAGTGTTGTAAAAAAAAAGAAGAATAAGTAAATAAATAATATAATTGTAATTGTAATTATAATTGAATAAATTTTATTATTAGTAGTTATCTAAGTATACATCATATATAAATATATATGTATAATGTATATATATTTATGAGTTTTTAATTAATTAGTGAAATTAAATAAAATAGTAAATATTACTCAATTCACTTAAAATTGTATATTTTATTTATGTTTATATATATATTTATTCAGAAATTATATATAAATGAATGTTTTTAAATAATAATAATAATAATCTTAGTAAATGGTCGTAAGTGATAACAAAAATAATAATAATAATAATAATAATAATAAAAAAAAAAATAATGTTTGTGGATAATTATTGTCCATCGATTTAATATCAACGATAAATTAAATTAAAATAGAGGAAAAAAAATAAGTAAGTTTGAAAACAAAAAGAAAGAATAATAATTTTTAGAAATAAAAATCAATTTAGAAAATTATATAGGAGTAGAATATAGAAAGAAAGAAGATAATTAAATCAAAGAAGAAAAATAAACAGCCGAATAATTAATTTGGCTGTTATTCATAACATGCCAACATCATCGACTACAAATTCAAAAATAGTATCCACAGGAATCTCGTTAACATCAAATTTATTATCATCATTATCTGGTGAAACTGATTTAATTACAAGTATAAGTGTTGGTACTTCTTCTGCTGCTGCTGTTGCTACAAATATAGGACAACAACATCAACAACAAACAATTGGTATTTCATTATCAAATTTAGATATCAATAACAGTATGTTGGCCGCTACAGTTCCACCACAAACAACAGGAGCTACATCCACTGTAGATGATGTAATCAGTGTGAATAATATTTCATCATCAAGTACATCTCAACAATCGTCATTACTTGCAAGCAGTAATTGTTCAGTATCAAATACATCAACAATAGCTCCAGTTACTGTAACATCACAAGTTCAACCATTACCATCACAATCTATTGCAAACATCACATCTTCGAATGTTCCAGCAACATCAATTGATACAATCGATTCAAATCCATGCAATAATATCATAACAACTCCGACAATATGTATTGGTGTTGGTCAAACAGCAACTACTGATGATATTATAACTTCGATTGCTGCAACATCAATTCTTAATGGTACCGTTGGTGGCAATAATAATGTCAGTTTGTTAGATTCAACTGAAATAAAGCCACATTTACAACATTCTCCAATTGATCAATCTCCAAAAATTAATGATTTGAATCTGTCAACATCAC
Organism: Bombylius discolor; assembly: GCA_939192795.1. Taxonomy (NCBI): domain Eukaryota; kingdom Metazoa; phylum Arthropoda; class Insecta; order Diptera; family Bombyliidae; genus Bombylius; species Bombylius discolor. The sequence continues at coordinate 9,125,611 of OW584241.1, read as the reverse complement.
CAAATGGTGGTTTGGGAAATATTCTACTTTCTCCAGTTTCAAGCGGTGGTGGATATATATCTTCACATTCCGATCATGGTTTGAATGTTGGTGGTAATAATTCATCAAATAATCCAGCATCTGCTCTTTGGTCAACAGCTGACGATAATAATCATATGCCAATGAATGGCTATAATAATTTTCAAAATTTTTCGACACCACCTCTTTTTAATGGGGCTGCTGCTGTGGCTGCTAGTTTAGCACATCAGCAACGTCGTGCAATCACATCTTCTCAAAATCAAAATTTCCACCATGGTCTATCACCGAATCGATCTGCACAGTTGCTTCAGAATCAGCATGGTGGAGCAAACCAGCAAAATCAACAGCAATCACAACAACAAAACTTATTTAAAAATCCATATCCAGCTTGGTCTAATTCAGCAGCGGCTGCAGCTGCAGCTGCTGCACAATCTGTAGCTTGGCCACCATCTCAGCAACAGCAGCAAAATCAATCTCAAAATAATTTAGCACAATGGAATCGCGGGCGATCTGTGCCAAATTTGAATCCTTTGACATCAGCTGGTGGAGGTATGGGTGGTATTCCGCAACGAAAACCGACTTCACCAAATCCACCAGGACCTTCACCATCTGGATACTCTTCACAGTCTGGTATACCCGGAATATCACCACTTAAATATCGTAGAAGTACATCATTTCCTGGCAAGGGTGCTTCCCCAGCTTCTGTCGGAAATTATTCATTGGATGTACCAACCATTGATGACAGTAGAGATCCATTCCTGGCCTATCAGGTAATATTTATACTCAAAATAATATGAATTCAATGTTTTTTTATTTTCTTTTTTGTTTTTTTTTTTTTAAATTTTATTTTTGTTTTCTAATCAATCGTTTTCTTTCTTTTTCTTCTGTTTATAACCCAACTATTTTTGTGTGTGATCATCCGAGCCAAGTGAATATACATACATATATGTCAAGCAGAATCTTATCTAGTATAGCATAGATCGCCAATATTTCATTAAAAAAAATAAAAAATAAAACTCAATAAAAATCAAAAAACAACAAAAACTATTATTTTTTGCACACAACCACACGCAACACCAACACATCTTCATATGTTCATATAAATAGAAAATCGCCTGCAAGTAAATCTACACACTATTTAGAGACAATATATATAAATATATCACCATAATTCACCAGTGTGTTGCTAATTTTTATTATTATTATTTTATTGCAAGCAATTGTTGGTATATCGCTGCTTATGTTTGTTTAATTATATTTTAATTTTATATATAATTTAATTTATTTTTCTGTTTTTGTTGTATATTTTGTTTTTTTTTTTTCATATGTAACTTATTTTTGTGTGTTTTTATTTATTAATTTAAAAAAAAAAAAAAACAAATAAAGATTTTTTTGCTAATAATTTGCTTTTTGTGTTTTTCTTATTCATTTGTTTTAATAGTTTTTTTTACATATTTTTTTTGTTAAACTTAAGGCTTATATTTTATTTCCCATTCATTGATCATAAATACTCATTTGTTGTTTAGTGACACAAAATGAAAAAAAAAAATATATATATTATGTGTCAAGTATTACGGAAATCCTTGCTTTAATTTGAAGTAATAATTCGTTAAAATGTACTATATATAACTGTTTGGTGGTGTACCTATATTTAAAAATCTAAAAATTTTAAAGCGTTCTCTCACATAATTGAAGTTCTATTTCGCCAATAATCTGAATAATTTTGTCTTTTTAAAGTTAGTTAAGTGAAAGTTGTTGCAATAGGTTGTCAAAGATTTATCGACCTCGAATTGGTAAGTGAATTAAAACCAATTAAAAAGATCAAAATTGAAATAGACAGCAAGTCATTTTCCACCAAAAATTCGTTCCGATAAAATTAATAATTTCGCTTACCTGAAAATAAGTTTTCTTTTCTGATACATAAATTAAGTAGGTACTATATTCCACTTTTATTGTTAAACATTTGTATAAAATAAAATGTTTAAAGAAAATTCTAAAAAGCAAATAAAATCGCTTTTACATTTTTCTTTTTAAAGAGAAAAACACAATTTTGTGTTGTAGGTAACTTGTAATTTTGCTAATAATTTAGTTCTCAAGAAACTTACTAGAAACTGAAAAAGGATGTTTATTTTAAATTAAAAAAAAAAAAAAAAAATTGAAGGTTTTCAAAACTTTTAGAACAGTTGTTGAGTTAACATGCAAAAAATTAATATGTCTAATAATTGTTTCAATAATCTGACACTCAAATTTTTATTTGAAATTGCATATAAAGTTTGTTTTATGTATTTTCCGTTAATAGCAGACATGCAAATCATATATGAAGTCACATATATGGAGCTCCGAAAAGTTGTAGTTCTGTGAAAATATATTTTGTACAGAATTGTGGAAAAACTTTAGAAAAAAAGTAAGTGATTGTTCTTTTTGTTCTCTTAAAACAAGTGTTTTAAAATAAACTTATGTTTGTTATTGATGAGAAATCATTTTAACTTGTTCCTTTTCAGTTTCACATCTCGAATTTTAACAGTAATTTTAATTCAAAGAAATAGTAGAAAATTTGAAATAATTCAAGGAATTTAAGTGCACATTTCCTTTCAGTAAGAAAAGAAATTGTGATGTCTTTCAATGTATTTTGAGAAACCTAATTTGTCGACTTTATAACTACTTACAACAATTTTCTTTGGAACTTTATTTTGTGTAATCATTTCAAACTTCATATGGGAACACACATATTTCTAAGCGTTCAAGAACTATGCACATTTTGGTTGTACAATAAATAACAAAAGAATGGTCATCGAAACAAGTATTAAATAAATACTTATGTTAAAAAAGAAAGTTTTAAAGATATTTTTCTTTTATATGGTGTGAAAATTTTTTTTTTTATTTTGCATTAAATTTTAAATCTTTGAAGTTTTATTCCTGGTTTTTTTTTTTATTTTTCTTAAGAGAAAATAAAGTGAAAGAAAACAAAGTTTTGTTCAATTAAGTACTTTTGCATTAACTTTGTATTTTTATACTTCGTTAAATCTTTTAAGATACCTTTTTTTTTTTTATCTGTGTGTATTTTTTTTAAATATAACAACAACATCAATTTGTAAGTATTCATTAAAATACATTGTAATATTTTTTTCTATCTTTTTTTTTTTAAATATGTTTTAATTTCTAATTAAAATTCTTACTGATTTTTCAACGTTTAAGTATTTTCTCTTCAAAAAAAAAAAAAAACATTTTTAAAATTTTTATTAAGTATTCTTTGCTATAGGATACATACTTATTTCCTGATATTTAAATCATTAAAAATAAATAAATATTAAAATGTGCGATATATCTATATGATTTTTTTTTTGTATTTTTATTTTATTTTACTGTATAGACGACATTATAACAAAATAAATAAAAATAATAGTTAAAAAAAAAAAAACAAACAGAACAAATTTAATTAGGTCAAATTTCATACCTTGGATATTAATTACCTCAATGTTCGTAAATGTGTGGAAAAAGTATAGAAAGAAAAAAGGGGAAAAAATTGCTATTTTTTTACTACTGCTACAAAATTACAAATTGGTTTTGATTTATGATAAAAGCGTAAATTAGCTATATACAGAGTGGCGCAAAAATTTCTCCCTACTGCCTGTAAATGAGGAATATTACAGAGAAAATATTGTACCTGTATTTGTAGAGTGCCTAATAAATGCAAATCAATTTTCAAACAGAGAAAACGCAATATTAATGCAAGATGGTGCAAGAGGTCACACTGCCCTGAGGACCATAGAATCGATTTATGAGCACTTTTTCAAATGTATGGAAAGACTGGCCAGGAAACTCGCCAGATCTAAACCCTATAGAAAACGTGTGGTCTTTACTAAAAGACAGTGTCTTAAAACACTCTGTGCCTGAAAATAGAGAGCAGTTAATTCGGCGTGTGGAAGAAGAATGGGATGCAATTACGGAGGACCAGTTGAAGAATTTGTGTCAAAGTTTCGGAAAAAGAATATTGCAGTGTGCAGAAAATAAAGGACTACATACCAAATATTAAATATTTTATTTTATTTATGTTTTAGTATACTTTAAGGGAATAAACTTATATTTAAAAAAAAACAACTGTTTCTTATATTTAATTCGAAAAATTTAGTGGGGAGAAACTTTTGCGCCACCCTGTGTATAATACAACATTTTGTATGAATGTTGTATACGTATGTATTTTATCTATATGGACTTGTTCATAAAAAAAAGATACAAATTTATTTGAAATTACCTTTCTAGATTTTTATGATCTTTTATTTACTTGTTATATTGTGTGAGATATTCAGGTTGAAGAAAATTAACAAATTTGTAACAAAAGAATTAAAATAAGTTATAACTTGGAATTAGGTTCCATTTTAATTGTTCAACATTGGAAATTAGTAAATGATAATTCTTATAAATGTTAATTAATTCTGTTCAAAAGATTCAAAATTTTTTTCCTAAATTTTGTAATTAATTAAAATGGAGCTTACAATGGAATATGGTCCATATTTTATTAATCAAACTTTTAGATTATGTTATACATTGCCGTTCCATGTGTTTATAAGTTTCAGTGTTGTGATCCTTCACAATGTTCCAAAAAGAAATATTTTCATCTATATCGTTTTTTTTTTTTAGAATACGTTCCTTAAACATTTTAAACTTCATCTCAATTGATTTTCAGATATGGTTCATGTTTCTGTTCCGTAACATATTATTCATAATTTTGATTGCATTCGTTTATTTAAAAGGAAAACTTCGATTGGACCAGAAAATTTGGTTCTGTTTTTCCTATTGAAACCTACCTTCAAGGTTCATTTGGAATTTTTCTTCATTGTTATTATTTTGGAAGAAATTTTCATGGAACAGCCCATAAAATTAATTAAAAAAATAAAATATTAATTGACATAATTTTTTTTTTTCTAGATTCTTATTTATTTTCGTTTCAAAAAAATAAAAATGATATTTTAAAAACAAAAAAAGAAGCTAAATAACACAATGACAAATTTTAAATTTAATTTTTATAATTTATTTTGTTCAAAACCAAACATTTTAAAATAAATTAATGCTCATTATTTAAAAAAAAAAAAAAACTAAATAAAAATAAAATAAAAACAAAGTGGTGTAAATTAAAAATATTTTTTTTTCATTTTTTCTTTTAAAGTAAAATCCATTAGAAAATTTTCACTATTATTTTGTTCTTGAGTAATTTGTAAGAGAGTTTATTAAATGATTAAATTTTTCAACAGTTTTCGACATTTCATTATAATTTTTTTTATTTTTTTTTTTAATAATTTTATTTATCATTTTACCTGAACAAAAAATTAAAAAGAAAACATTCAACTAAAAAATATAAATGTAAAAAATTTCTCAATTTTCTTTGAAAATGTCTTTCCTTTTCTTTTATCTTTTTAAAATTTTCATTATCTTCTTAATTTTAAGAAAAAGGAATAACAAAAATTAAAATACCTAACAATAATAAGGTCATGAAGTAAATTAAATTGCTTTCATGCAGTTATTATTATTATTATATGAAAAAAGACAACAAGAAAAAATAAAATAAAAAATAAAAAAACAAACAACATACAAATATCTCTGAATCTTATTATAATTATTATCATCATATTCTATTTTATTCATCCCATTATTATTATATTTTCATATATATATTTTTTTTAGTTTTGTCTTTTCTGTTTTTGTTTCTTAGAAATATTTTTTAAGTAATTGTTTGTACTTGACTTTTCCTCTTATATGTTACGTACATACATATAGTATATAATATACTCTTATATAGATTCATTAAAAGTTATATGTACGTATGTAGGTACGTATGATGTGTAGGTGGATAAGAGTAGCTATATAATATTGTTTGAATACTTTATTATTATTATTTTTTTTCTTTGGCTTTTTCTTTTATTTAATATTTTCATATCTTTTAATAAAATCATCTTATTTAAAATGTTTGTTACTGACAGTATTATAATTCCATTCGAATGTAAATAAAGAAAATGAATATTTTATGTCATTTTAATTTTTTTTTTTTTATAGTTAGCTTTAGAAATATATATGTATGTATATTTTTTTCTTTTCCATGGAAAGCAAAAAAAAAAAAAAAAGAAAAAGAAAAGAAAAGAAAATCATTAAAAGAAGGAAAAAAAAACAAATATTTATGTGAAATACGTGAAAAATCTACAAACAAATTTTGTGTAATTCCTTTTCACAGATTTACGAAATTTTTAATGAATTGTATTTTAAGGATTCAGAAGGCAAAAAAAAAAAAAAAGTCAATAAAAATTAAATACGTTCATTCAAGTGAAAATAATGATTAAAAATTTAAAAGATAGAATTTATTTTTTTTTTTTATAGAAAAAAAAAAACAAACAAACGTTTTTGTGTTTTTATTTTTGCTTTTATGATTTTTCCTTTTATTTTTTTATTTTTTTATTTTTTATTGATGAACATTATTATTACTTGTTACTTTTCATGTGGGAGGTGTAGCTATACATGATCATTATCCTTTTTGAATTTTAATGTTGTTTTTTTTTTTGTTCAAACATTGTTTTTATCACGTTTTTACTTCCTATCGAATTTTCAATTTTAATGACTATAAAATTTTTTTAACACAAAATGTCCAACATTAATTTCAAATTGTTTTAAACACTTTGTTTTTTTTTTTTCTTTTTCAAATATTTTGTATGTATGTATGTATTTGCATTTTATTATTTGCAAAATGTGTGATTAGATAACGAAAGAATTCTTATTGTACATTTAAAAGTATAAAATGAGATTTTCCTTTTGTCCAGAAATATCAAAGTTTATACGGTTTGTTTGTTCATGAAGTTGATATAACAGAGGTATATAATATACTTAAGAATAAAAAGTTTTCAATAGAGATACAGTGTCATTTATGTTTAGATTTTTATAGTTATTACATATTCTCTAGTATGTTATACAAATATGAACACATATATGTAATGTTATTGCTTTTTTTTTTCTCTTTTTTTTTTATATACTAACGGATATGACCTTGTTGGTTCTTTTTTTTTCCTTTCAACTTTTCTTCCTGTGGTCAGTTAACTGTTGTTTGGTAAATTCCGTTCCAGATTGAAAGAAAAAACTATGTGTTAAAATATGAATATATCCTTATCATAGAAAAAAAAAATAGAGAAAAAAAAATTGCATGTGAAATAATATAAAATTTTGTTGTTAAAGAATGTAGGAAATAGAACATAAAATTTTACGATTTAATGTACATATACATAGTTTTCATGCAGGTACGTCGGTCTTGTGTACATACATACCTATATCCATTTTTATATCTATGTTATGTCTGTTGAAATGATGTTGCATTCTTTTACCTATTTATTTATATTTTTTTTTTTTGCGAAAATTTGTACCATATCTAAGTTATTTTGAAATTGGATATTTTCTTTCTAATTTCTAATTTTTTTTTCCTTTAAAATATATTTTTCTAAACAATCTATTCTTTTTATAAAATATTTAATAATGCTATTAAGTGTATATTATGAATATTTTTATCATGTTTTCATAATAAGTAAAATTTCATAGAAAGGATAAGATTACATTAATAAAATATCAATTTACACAACTAGTGGGTAATATATATAAGTAAATAACTACAGATTGTTTCTATGTGGATTGTATAGGCTTCACGTAAATTTTAAAATTCCTGTTGTATTAAAGGTTTCATTGTAAAATGTAAAGTATCTTTTTTAACGTGGAAAATATTAATTTTATTATTATTATTATTATTTTTTTTTCAATAAAAATTATGAAAAATAAACAAGTAAATACAAAGAGAAAACTTGAATATTTATCTATATACATACATAAGTATATATTTTTTATATCATTTATATTTTTCACTGAAAATTTTCATATACATATGTATACTAATACGAGTATGTACATATATGTATATTTTAAAAGTAATAACAGCACAAAAACAGTTTTACATACAAATCCATGATCCTGAGTTTTAAAGAAAGATTATACATACGAGTATATGGAAATTTTTCAGATACCTTTATTGATGTGTACAATATTTTTTCCACTTTTTATTTTTTTTAATTACAATTATGAGTTTACAAAATTAACTTTATTTGACATAAAAAATTAACTAACTACACGTCCTACACATTATACATTCATGTCGTGTGTATTTTAAATGTCACATGTGGATTTATAATGGCATATATAATAAAAACAAAATCATGTGTACGAATATATGTATATGTGTATAAAAATGCAAACAGGACAAAAATTTTATTTCAGTAAACAGAAAATAATAATTGAATTCATAATTTAATAATTTTCTTTCGATATGAAAAATTAATAAAGAATGTTACAATTAAATTGATATTTTTTTTTTTTTTTTTTTTTTGCAAAAGTCATCAATGATATTATTCTTTTACAAGGAAATAATGTCCTTTAAATAACAATTATATTGAATTATTTTCTTATTTGAAAGTCAGTTAAAAAAAAAAAATTCAATTATTAAATAAATTTACTCGTAAAAGTTCTGAAATTTTTCATTGATTAGTTACATTCAATTATTTGGGAAAAAAAATGACGTTGAAAAAGAATGTAATACAGAAAAGAAAATTATGTAGGGTAAAAAAAAAAAATAATAAAAAAAGGGTAATTATGTGATGTAATTATGATCATACATAGCCATATTACCCAACGGCAAACAGTTTTTCATTTCACAAAGCATAGTGTTTACACATACATACATATGTATTTTATAAAAGTCCACATAAGTATTTGAAGAAACTTGCATATATGGATCAAATAGAAACGATACTTTTGAGTAATGATAAATTCTGATACCAAAACTTAGTGCTAACATTTTTTAGAAGTTATTAATTTTTATTTTTAAATTTTTCCATAGAACAACTTTGCAATTAATTTTCATTTTTGAAAATATCCTATATTTTATAAAAACAAATACATATATGAAAAATTATTAATGTTAACATTTCTTACTTTTTTCTTAATTAACAAAAATTCTTGAGGATCCTTCAATTTGTTTACATTTTAAGATCAAAATTCTTTTAATGTGTTTTTATTTTTTGTCTAAATTGTTTTGATTCATTATAATGTAAATTTTCTTGACGAAATACAAATAAAATTCATCACGGAAATTTTCTTAATTTTTTTCCCGTGAAAATTAAATTATTTACTTAAAAAAAAATAATAATAAAATTTAAATCGAAAACAAAGAAAAAAAAAAAACAAAATTTGGAAGAAAAAAAAAAAGTAAAATTAAATGAATAAATAGAATGAATTTTTTTTTGTTATTTACATGTGAAGGAAAATTTAGCACATAAATTTGTGTATTATGTCACAAAATTTTGTGTGATAATTATTCGAACACACAACAAAGAAAATGTATAACATACTCGCGTTAAAAATAACCGCGCCACAACAAAAGATTTGAAAAACACATTTTGTTTGTTTTTTTGTTGTTGTTGTTGTTTTGAAGTAGTTTTCCACAGTTTTTTTTTTTTCATGAAAATTTATAATATAATTGTATGTGTTTTAGAATACATAAACAATTTTTATTACAGTATAATTTTCTTTTTAATGTGTAGTTTTTTTTTTTTACAATCGAATAACATTTTAAAATTTTGTTGTGACTGTCTTAGATATCAATCTTCACCTGGTTGTTTTTTTTTCTAATTTTATTATGTATTATTGTTTTTTTTTTGTCTATCTACTGAAAAGAGAAAAATAATCTAGATATTTATTATTGTGGCAAATTTTTTTCTAGTCTGAAATTTTTTTTTTTTTTTTTAATTTACATTATGATTATTTTATTATCATGAATAAAACATAAATTTAATTGTATTCATGTTTATATAAAAGCAAATATACACAATTTATAATAAAAGAAAAGCTATAAATATAATTAAAATAAAGTTAAAGTAGGCGCTAGCCATATAGTCTAGTTATTATATGTACGAATAGGTATCCATATACATAATATGTACCTACATACATAAAATATCAAACAGGTGGTTAACAAACACATTAGATTATATTATAAACATAAAAGTGTAATTTATTTCAATGTTTGAATTTTGATTTCATTTTAATTGATTAAGATTTTTTTGTTTTTATTTTTGTTTATTTTTTATTTATTTTATTTTTTTTTTTGTATGAAAAATGTGCGATGGAAAAATATGAAAAGAAAAAAAAAACACATACTCGTTTTTGTGTACAGTAATACTCCTACTATATTTATCGTTTTCCTATTTTTAAATACTTCAAAACAAAAAAGCATTCATGATGAATCAGATGCAGTAATATTTTGATCTCAAAAAAAAAAAACAAAAAAAAAAAATTATTTTATAGGCGAAAATTTTTTGTGATGTTTGCCAAAATGTCAAAAATTAGCTGAAAATTTGTATTTGAAGAAGTATACTAAATAGTATGTAAAAGTAATATCATCCAAATGTATAGCTAAATATAATATACTCGTATATTGAATACGAATGTGACATTTTCGTGATTTTAGTAAACACCATAGGGTATTTCAATAGAATTGAATATTGTTATAATTGTAATTGAATTTTGATTTTAGTTCAAGTTCAGACTCATAAAAAATATAAATTTTTTGGGCTCATTTTTAGTTCGAATTTAAGAAACACTTAAATAATTTTGTTCAGGTTTGATTTAGTTTTTAATAAAATGAATTCGGGCTTTTTTTGTTTGAGTTGGTAAAAAGTGTTGTTTGTGAAAGGATCTTAAATTCCGATTCAGTCTGGTTTAGGTCTTTAATTATAATTAATAAAATGATCATGAATTTCACTGTTTTAAGTATTTTCTGTTGAAATTTTTTGTAATTTTCTATATCTGAATTTTTCGCTAAAAATCCGAATCATCCTATGAATGAAAAATGAGTGAAAATTATTTTTAGAATGAAAAATTAAAGTAAACATCGTTACTCATAGTATTTTATATTCATTTTTTTCTTTTTCAACTTAATATTTGCTAGTATTTATTTTTCAATTGTAAAAGGATCTACTACATTTTAATTGATTATAGAAAAATTTTTTTTTAATATATATGTACATAAAATTTTCACAATTCACAAAATTAATTTTAATGATAAAATATGAAATTTTTCAGACAGAAAACATGAATACACGTTCAACAACGAAAAAAAAAAAAGAGATAAAATTTAATAAAATGTAAACCATTAAAACATATTTCATAAAAGAAAATAACAGAACAAATTTCGAATGTCCTTTTTTTTTTTTTTGTTTTTTTTTTGATATTTTAATACTTTATGTAATAAAATGACAGGAAACAAAAATCATGACAAAAGCAAAATTATACAAGAGAAGAAAAAAAATAAAAGTTTAAACTTTATAAAGAAGTCAAAAAGGATATATATATATTTTTTTTTTTTTGGAAAATATTTTAATATTCATATTTTTCTTTCAATTTGTTGTAAATATTATTTTTTAAAAATTTTTTTTGTCTTTCATGATGTATATATGTATGTATGTACGTTTTGTATGGATGTGTATGTATATGTGTGTAATATCAATGTAGGTGTATAATTTTTTGGTTCATTCTTTCCAAATTTTATATTCGTTATTGTTAAATACTTCTTTTATTTCTTTTTTTCTTTTTTTTTTTTTTCGTTCACAAAATCAAAAAGCAAACAATTCACTTGAATTTGTATTTTGGTAATTTTTGACTTGAAAAAAGTAAAAATTCATAATGTTATTTTTTTGTTCCTTTCATTTTTAATACTACGTGAAAGGAAATACTATGTTGTTGTTTTTTAATATTTTTATTTTTTTTTTTTTTTATCCTTTCCATGTATCGCTTACCACAATCTGCTTTGGTAGGCTTCTCTTCAGTATTTTATTTATTTATTTTCGTTTTTTTTTGTTTTTTTTTAATTTTTTTTATTTTTCCCTTTACCTACATACATTGATGTTAAATTTTATTTGTATTAAATTTTACGCAACCATCATACCATAATCCGATTAGTAAAAACTGAATGTCAGGAATAACGAAAAAAAAAATACATAAAAAAAATAACAGAAAATATACTATATGTTATTGTATGTGTGTACATAGGATTTTATTTCATATTGTGTGTTTATAAATGAATATTTTTGCATATGCGAAAGAATTTAAAAAAAAAAAAAAAAAGAAAAAAACAATTGTTAAGATGAAACAAATTAAAAAAAAAAGTGAAATTTGTTTTTTTTTGCCTACAGCAATCCCGTCATACGTCATATATAGTTTTTCCTTTTGTTATAAAATTTTCCTGAGGAAAAAAAAATTTTTTTTTAGTTTTATTTTATTTGTTTGGATGTGTGTATTTAAAATAATGCATAAGATTTAATACAATTAATTTAGGTCGAAAATTATATGATAAACATTTATAAAAAAAAAAAATATACATATGTATGTACATGTAGTACATACATATGCATAAGCGAATAAATTTGTTTCTTTTTTTTTTTTTTTAAATAAAAGAAAAATCGTTTTATAGTTTTTTATCATAAAGAGACAAAAACTTAACAAACAAAAAATACTTTGATTCATGTCACGCATGATTTTTATTTTTGAGATATTGTATTATAGATATTTTTTAATTATTTCATGTATGAAAAAAAAAAAAAGGATAAAAATATATAAAATTAAATTTGAATTATCCTTCATGATGTTATGATCACAAAAATGTTTTTTATTGTTTTATTTTTATTATTAAGTTTTTTTTTTTAAATTGTTTTTTTTTTTTTTTTGTGTGTATGCAATCTTTCTTTGTCAAAAAAATTCTTAATTTGATTAAAAAAAAATATTAAATCAAATTTTGATATACTCGTACATATTTGATTGTTATGCTTCCAATATTAATTTATTTTTAAATAAATATGGTTTCACATTTTACAATAAATATCTATTAAAAACTATTAAAAACATTTCAATATAGTACGCCTATACATATATGTATGTATGTTTGAACATATGAAATTTTCTATTTACCTATGTATATTTTAATTTTAAATATAATTAACTATATATCATTGATACATACATACATACATATATGTATGTATATTTTTTTTTTCAATCAATATTTAATAAAAATTCAATATTAGATATTTTAATATTACCTGTATAATATTATATACTGTACATGTGTATATAATAATTTATCTATTGTTTTAATTTTAAATAAATATTATATTCTATTATAAATTTCATCTAATTGTCCACAAAATAATGATAATATTATATATACACATATGAAAACCTATAAAAGTTGTTATTTAAACCATAAAATTGATTTGATTAAATTAAATTCTAGAATTGGTTAAATATAAAATTATAATAAATATTTGAATGTACATATATATTTTATTATCCTATTTTAATAAATATAAACAATGACATATGTGTGTATTATACAAATTTAAGGGTTATTCCATATTTAAAATATTAAACATCTAATAATAGATTTTATTCTAAAATTTCAAATGTATTCATATTTAATTAATAAAATTTGGGAATAGGTATATGTACATAAATATTTCTGAATATTAAATCCAAACAATACAATAATAATTTATTTTTTATTGATTCCCTTTTCAAAATTATTGAGAATTTTGTTTTTTTTAAATAGTTTTTCTTCAAACTATTAAAATATACAACATCCTTCAATTTCATGTACTGTCTCCTGTTTCTAATAAAGTATTAATCAAATACTATCTTTTTTTTGTTGTCCCTGAATGGCCTTCTTGAACCCTAAAAATCAATTCTTTTCTAAATGCATGTTACGGAAATTTTCACACAAAAATATAAGATCCTTGGGAAAATATCTGGGGATCTATAATTTTTATCTTTAGGAAGATGTCATTTCTGATTTTGTTATTGCGTTAAAACATAGAGTTATCCCTTGACTGTACATTATTTAAACGCACAGTGTAGGAGCTTGTTGAGGGAAAAATGTATTGGAAAAAGTATGTAGATAATGAAATTGACAGATCATGAGAGAGGAGGGAATATATGATAAGGAGAGAGTGTTTCCACAATTTGAGACATTGATTCATAAAAGACTTACCAATATGGTTATATATATTTCATTGTACGTTCGGAAGATGACTTCAGACAGAATTTGTGGGATTTAAGAAATTTTCTTGTTTGAAGAGGGAATAAATGGGTGTAGTGGGTATTTAAAAAATTAATTGAATTTTTAGAACAAAATTTATTATAAAAGCATACTTTTAAATATTTAAATTAAACTTTTTTTTTAGTTTTTGTTGAACAAATAAAAAAAAATCAAAATTTTTATGATAAAATATCATGGAGATGCCTTTGAGTAATAAAATGTTATAAATTCAACAACTGTACATATATTTACATATTGGTGGTATAACAAAGTGTGAAAATAATGTTTATTAACTGTATATACACGTATTATGTATGTATATAATAGTTTTTGAAAATATCCTTTTTTTGATATTTTTGTTTACATTTTAAAAACGGATATATTTGTTTTTAAATAAATACATAAAATTTTGTATATAAAATGTATATTATAAATAAATATGTAGGTGCATACTTATATGAGTAAATATTTACAAAAATAAAAAAAAGTAAAAACCGACATGGATTTAAATACCGTTATGTATTAGTGTGAAAAAGGTTTTAATATATTATCCAAAATTTGTTATAAATACATTTTATTCAAAATTTGTTTATTTAATAAAAAACATTTTATTTTCAATGGTACTGTATTGTTTTAAATCTATAATACATATATTTTAGCATACGTACAACATGTTAAAAAAAATGAGGTTTTTTTTTTTTTTTACATTGAATTCATGGTATATTTTGATCTGATGAATAATTTAAAATTGTAAACAATGAATAGTCGAATAGATTTTATGATAGGTCAATGATGAAAAACATATATAACCTGATATCAGAATATATTCAGGTGTATCTATTAACTTTAATACTAAAAGTTATATTTTTTTCCCGATATTTACATATATGTATGTATGTATGTATGTATATTTATATTGAATACCATAAATATTTCACGAGATTGATATGGTTGATGTTGTAATACCTATGTGTTGTTCAATTAAAAATGAATTTTTTTTTATTTGTTTTCTTTTAAGAGTAATTGAAAAAGTGAAAAATTAAAAGGCATATTGAAGTAAAAAACAAAAACAAACAAAATGTAATTGGTTGTACAGTTAGCATCATTTAGTATTATGGGTTTTTCGACTGGACAATGATTTGTGTTTTTGTTTTTTTTTTTTTTTTTTTTTTTAAATTAAAATTACGTTCACATATTGTACACAATAGATGCCGAAGTTTTAAATTATTGATGATATGAAATTTACATATACCATAAAACTTTCTATATCTACCTTAAAACAGTTTGATAATAAAAACAAAAACAAAAAAAAAAAAAGACTAATTTTTAAAAAGTTACGATTTTTTTTTCTGTATAAACAAAAAATGGCACTTTTTATTTTTTTAAATAAATTGTTTTTATTTAACAATTTTTATCATAGTATAAATAACCCTTTCATTTGTTCATAACATCAAGTTATTTTTTATTTTATCAAATTTATCAATTGTTTTTTTTAATGGTAATCTTTTTTTAAGGATCTAATTTTGAATAAATCTAATAATAGTGCTTGAATAATAAAAGGTTTAACAATATATAGAGAAGGATGTATTTTAGTAATGAATTTTATTGAAGACTAATAAAAAATGTAAAAAATTATTGGAGATATTGGAGCTCCTAGAATAAATTACATGTAGAGTTTAATTTTTATCGAAATTGTGATATAAAAAGTTATAATTATACTAAAAAATTTAAAAAAGGTTGAAAAACTGAAGTTAATCGATTTGACTTGTGAACGACTCATTTTTTAATTTTAAAGTGATAACATATAAAACTATATACATATATGTATTTCTATTTTTGTATCCGTTTTTAAACAAGACAAAAGCAAATCCCAAAAATTTTTGCAACAGAAAACATTAACCTAATATTAAAAACAATACAACAACAGTAAATTAATAAAATAAGGGAATATTTTATTTACTGACATATGAGTATTAAAAAAGATTTAGATTGCAAATAGTAAATACAAAAACTTTTAGATACAAAAAAAAAATGTTTTTTTCACCTGAAACCTTATTACAATCGATTTTGACCGTCAATTAACACGTTTGTATATAAACATAGAAAAAAGGTCAATAATATTATAGAGTTGAATTACCCACTAGAGATTATACGAATGATCAACGGATATCGATTCCATATTTAATTTATATCAAGTATATACTACATTCAAGTATAATATAAAATGTATATATATGGACTCGTATGTATCTGTGTATTACTTATAAATAAGAGATAGGTCACAGAAATTTAATGTTCCGGTAAGTTTTATTTGACGTAACTTGAGGACATGGGACATAAACTACAAGAGTCACTATTCAACTATAACATTGCTTTCTATGATATTTATGTATGTAGATCTACATATGCATACATATGTGTTATATATGTGATATGTATATTTTATATCCTAAACTAATCATGTATTTTTGGTAAAATTTAGACAATAGCACTTATATAGAAAGAAAGGATTATTTGTTTGGGTTTATTTTCATATTAGATTATTTATTGGATATCCTTATTATTCTAATATACTTAGAATATTATCAACATCCTTATTATACACATAAAATGAGATTATTTGTATAAAATTTTTAGTTACAAAAATTTTGTGGTCGAATATACCTATTAAATTTTATGAATGAATGCAATTTGAATATTTAAAAATGATAAACATACATACATAGGTACTTAAAAAGTTAAAATTCAGATTTAAGTATATAATATGTATACATACATACATATATGTATTATTCGTACGTATTGTCCTTATTGGTACTTTTACTTAATATTTTCAGGTCATACTTCATGTAACCATAAAACCACATTGTCTTTGTTCAGTTACATTATCTCTTCATTAATTATTCAATATGTCATTAAATTTTAGATTTTTAGTATTTAATATTATGGAGTAGCATATTTAAAATTGTTTTTTTTTTTGTTTTTGTATAGGATTAATTGTACAATTTACGTGTATAATATCATACAAGGTGTTTTTTTTTTATTTTTTAGTTATTTTTTTTTTTTTTCAAATTAATTTATTTTGACTTTTTAGGAATGTAATAACGCATTAAAGAAAATCATCTCATAAGTATTTAAGCCTATAAAAGTTAAATTTTACAAATAATATTCAAATTATCCAGATACGTAACAGATAATATTCATATTTATTTCTATTTACCTTTTGTATCAAAAAATCTTTCAAGTTGTCTGGCCATTAAAATGGTTTAAACGCAATTGTGAATAATTTTAAAATGGAAATACATAAAGTGGGTATTATTAATATGATCCATTAAATTGAGCATTCTTGATACGGTATAATAGTGAATAAGTCTATGAAAATGATATTATATATTTGTGCAGTAGATTTTGATGTTAATTGATACAACAATTTCAGTAAAACACTGTAAATTAGAATTTAATCATGAAGAAGATGTATTAATTGATTTTTATTGAAAATCAATTATAAAAATATCTAGATATGTGAATATTGTTAAGAAATAGTAAAGAATTGTTTAAATCCTAATGTAAATTGAAAATTGCTATTGGAACTTTGATAATTATAATTATTCTTTAAAAATTGTTTAAAGAATTTTATAAATCTAATATCTTGTGTGCAATAAAAGGGCTAAAAATGGAATTATTTTTAATTGAAATCTTTTGATATTTAATCAAGGTAAAATGTGGAGTTTTTATTGTATTCAAAGAGAATAAATATTCTAAAAATTGAAGAACTCTGTGTAGTTCTATTTTTAGCTACATTTAATAGGTTATTGATTTGAAAATAATTGTGTTAGAATAGTAAAAAAGTACAAATGGTTGAAAGATATAGAAAAACAGGTATAAAAGATTTACTGGCATGTTTAGATGAAAATGTGATGAAGAAAATGCTGTTGAACGAAAAGATAGAAAGTGTTGATGAGTCACTGTTTATACTTTTTAAGAAGAAAAATATTTTTCACGAAGTCTATATAACTGTATTTGAATTTTCGAAAATACAAATTGATGAAAACAAATTTATCTTTAACATTTTCGATTTTTTGTAAAAATTTCTTTATGGTAACATTGAAATATCTTAAACTGAAGATGAATTTACTCTATAATACGTTATGTTTGTTAAGAAAAATTTTCCTGAAAATGTCAAAAAAGTTTTCTACCAAAAATACTGTAAAAATGTGATATTTTTCGTATACAATATTGTATAAAATTATAAATGTCTGAGATCTTAAATATAAATATAAAATCATGATTAAATAACATATTTTTATATCCCGTATTATATATTTGTTATAATTAACACCTACTTATATCCACAAGAGAGTTTTATAGATTTAAGTAATAGGTTTTAAATTACAAATAGAATTATATAATTTATTAATCGAAACAATTTAATTATAATATCTTTTGATAAAATTAATTGTAAATGAAATATGAAACCATTTTAAAATAGCTTTTATGTACAATAATAAGTTTAAATCACTTAAACTAATTAAAATTTATTAAAATAACAATAAATATATCTATTCGAATGAAATTATTTGAAAAAAAAAAAAAAACATTATTTAAACCACAAAAAAATTGAATATTTTATGCACTTTCTTCATAATTTTGAAATTTCAATTTAAAAATGTATCTAGATATAATTTATTTTTTTTTTTAAATTTTATATATTAAAATATATCTAAAATTTTCATAAATAATATCATAATTTAACTAAAAATATATGAAATTCTTTAACTGTCTATACATTCATATATGTATGTATGTACATATTTATATATGCATGTATGTATTTAAAATTATAATTCTGTCAGCAATATTTTAATCTTGTTGTAATAAATTTTACTACTAATAAATAATACTTACAGTAAAAGTAAGTATGTATTTATAAAATATATAAGTTAAAAATTTAATAACCATAACTTTACATGATGATACTGACGAATTATAATGCAAATATACAATATATACATATTTTTAAAATATATACATACATACATACGTATACGCATTATAAAATATATATTTAATATAAATTATACATATACACGCACGAGTATTTTATAATAACAGTATAAATTATAAAAGGATATGAGAATATTATAGAAGAATATTGAAATCTATATATACATATATATGTAGTTATTTATTTATATAGAATCGGGAAATTAAATGAGGAGAAAACTAAGTACATACAATATACATATGTACTATATATATCGAATATAAAAGATATATGTACATACATGTATATATTTAACAGAAAGATGTAGTATATATATTTTTCAAGATTTCCGTATTACAAAATACTAAAATTATATTTTACATTTCTATAGATACACATTAAAAAAAAAAAAAATAAAAAAATACTTATAATAATAATTTATACTTACTAACATACAAAAGTTTATTATAGAACACAGAAGGAAGAATAATGAATAGACAAACGATAATAGTGAATATTAAAATATGATATATAAAGTGGTAGACCATTAAAACTATGAAGTACATCATTAGATTTAGTATTTTATGTATTCGTATATATGTATGTATGTAGTAGAGGTTGTATTCATCCTTTTATAAGGAATTATAGTCACCCTTGAAGTTCATTTTTGATACAGGCAAATGCAGTGTATGAAAGTATCTATTTATTTTCTATTTTTTTTGTCTTATTTATTTTAACTTTAGATAATGATGTTGATGAAAATGTCTTATAGTAGTTTTAAATAGAAATGATACATAATATTTCTAAATAATATGCACTCCAGGAGCATGATGCATATACGAGTATGTATAATGTACATATGTATGTAACTATACTCGTTGTATTTCAAATTTTGTAAGATTAAATACATACTCGTATATGTACTAGAATAGAGTATAGTCTAACATAAAACTGTTATTAATTTATATTTTGATGATGATATAATTGAAAAAAAATTACAAGAATTTTCTTGAAAAGGGTAAAAAAAAAAAAATTAAAATTCAACAAAATGAAGGTTAAATAACTTTTATTCTAATAAAATATGTTATAATATACTTGCATTTGTAAATGAAAGATACTTCTAATGCAAATGTTCGTACATTTTCATTAAATATTCATTTTTAGTGATTTACTTTAATTTGTTGTCAAAGTAGTATAATGTTAAATTTTACTAAAAAAGTTTTCATCTATAAATTTATTTCCTTGGGTAATGGATTTAACACAAAGTACATATATGTACATATTTACATAATATATAAATAGACAGTTAAAGAATTTCATAAATTTTTAGTTAAATTATGATATTATTTATGAAAATTTTAGATATATTTTAATATATAAAAATTTTAAAAAAATAAATTATATCTAGATACATTTTTAAATTAAAATGTAATTTTATTAAATTGTATTTATGTTTTCAATATCAAGTCAGTTATTGGATTTCAGCAACGATCATTACTTTTTTTTTTCAAAATTTTTGTAGTATCTAGTCATATTTATCTCTACCGAGGTGTTAGTCTTGAGCTTCTGAGCTTCCAATATCGATAAATAATAATGTATTCCTTAAAATTCGTTATTCTTTTTGGTTATTTTTTGTAGAGAGCAGAGATATCAACTTCCTTAATTACTATCACGTCATAAATATCCTGAACAGAAAATATAATAAGCAAATTTAAAGTTTCTAAGCTTAAATAGAGCTTTCATCAAAAATTTTAAAAGAAGTTTTTGCCAAGTATTTCAAATTTCGAAAATTCGAAATTATTTTCGAAAGTTTGGAAATAATTTCGAAAATTCAAAAAAAAAACTGAATTTTTTCGAACTTTTAAATTTTTGAATTATGTAATCATTTTTTCTTTCAAAAGTAACAACTTTTTTTCATTTCAAAAACTTCTTTTTTCAATTTTTGTTTTTGAAACATTTTTCAATTTTATTTTTTTTTTAGAAATTTAAGATTTTTATCAGTTTTTTTATGAAAAGAAAAAAAAACAAAATCAAATGCTTTTTTTTCAAATTTGAACAAAATGTGGAACAAAAAAAATGAATTTCTTATCATTTAAACGAGAATTATTTCTACTCTAGATTAAAATAAAAATTTCTATCTATCTGTCTAATTTAAATTTTTTTTCCTTTGTTTATTTTTAGACTTTCGAATAGAAACCAAAAATGAAAAATTTAAATTCGTAAATTATTAATTTAAAAATCAATTTCAATTACATATTAGAAAAATTATTATAGTCACATTATTAATAATTTAGTTATTTAAAAGTTGAAATGAGAAAAAAAAAATAACATACTATACATAAGTACATATATGTACATATGTTATGTATACGAGCACATACTTTAAAAAAAAAGTTTTCAAAACTTCATTGAATTTTAAATTAGAATTACATAATTTTTTATGTCAGTTTTTTACAATAAAATTTTAATAAAATATTAGGTATTCAGTATATTACACTGTAGAAAATATACGTACTTTTTTATCTATTTCATAAACTAACAGTGTATGTATGTATATTTATTATTTTTTTTTTCAAAGGTAAAAATAACATTTTTGTATTTTGTTCAAGAAAAAAAAAAAATCAATAATCTACCGCATAATCTACATTATTTAGAATGGAACTATACTAACGAAATTGCAAATTAAGTAAATATTTTAAATTATTTGTAAATTAAGGTTATCTGTATAAAAAATCAAGATTAATTTTTTTTTGTTATTTATTCAAACTGAAATAAATTAGTAGATTTTGTATACCTAGAATTTAACTATTCTTTTATGTTTAAACAGCAAGTAAGTAGATTCCTCATAATTTATGTATGTACATATTTGTATATTCGATTTCATTTGTTTTTTTTTTTTTTTTTGGTTATGGGGTGTTTCAATTTATTTTGTAAGGAGTTTAATATGAATGTGAAAGCTACAAAATAGAAATTTATATTTCATGTGTTTTCAATTGAGAGTTTTTTTTTTAGAAATTTGAATGTAGTACATATATATGTATTCGACATACATTCAAGTATCTTTTGATTTTACAATTCGATTTTTCAAAATTCTTTTTGTAATTTTTTTACCAACTGCCTTGAAATTTTACTGTCTATTTGATCTCAGTGAGTATTTTTTTCTTGTTGTAGAAAATCCCTGAAAAAAAATTTTGTTTAAATTATTCTCATACTATAAGATATTTTTTTTTTATAACAAAAATAAAAACATCCTGTACACTTTTATCTTATAAATATTTTGTACGCATCTTAACATTGAATAACATTTGAAACAACAACAAAAAAAAAAATGTTTTTCTTAAAAAATCTTTAAATTTCTAAGAAAGAAAAAATAAAACCGAGCATATAAGAAATATCTAAAATACGTTATAAAAAATTCAAAAGCAACATTAATATATTTAACACTTTCAGTTTACATGTTATTTTTCTCTTCTGCCTTATTTTCGCACGTTGGTGCTAAACAGATTTTTTTTTTTTTTTGTGAAGTGTTTGAAAAAAAAAAAAAAAATCCCCAAGAACAAAAATTAACTTTTAAAATGTATGTAAAAAGAATTAGAAATAAAAAAAAAAAATGTATCTACTTGAAATTCATGAACATATTTGGCTTCGCTGTAAATTAATTAGCATTTCTCATAATTCTGAATAATTTTTATTCAATGACAGTTTTTATAGTCATTTTTAGTTGTATGTTGTGTACGTATAATTTGTACCTATTATAAAATTTGACATACATACATTGTGTGTGACAAAAAAAAAAAAAATAAATAAAAAAATAAAAAATAAATTTGAAACAGAGTATATTTTTGCCTCTTGTAGTATCTATAATACCATAGGTACTTATTTATTTTGATTTTGCGCATTGACAAGAATATTACGCTACTTTATTTCTTTGACTCCTTTATAAATAAATATTCTTATATGTATATGTATGTACTATGAGTACGTTATTATCATAAAAATCTACAATTTTTTGAATGACTTTTGGTTGGATTGTAATGGGTTGTAAGAGGGATGAACACTGTTTTTTTTTTTTCGTATTTCATTTTTTTTGTAATGGTTAAAATTGTCTCTTTTTACAAGAATACATTTTTTTTTTTCGCTTACTTTTGCCATTTTCATATAAAAAGTATACGAGTATATGTATAATATGTTGTACATTCTTATGTTATTATCTATAAATTTTATTAGAAGAGGTTTTAGTGAATACATATTATAATACATATTACATACATATGTGTATACAAATAGTACATATATGATAGTATATGAAACAATATAAGAATAACGAAATTAAGTTAATCGTATTATGTTGTTTTTTAGTAGCAATGACCTAAATTTTCGATTGAAATAAATTATGGAAACGTTTCAATGTGATATATTAAATTTATAAGATAAAAATTAAGCATAAACAATTGATTTTATTATTTCCGCAAAAAGTATTCATTATTATTATCATTTTTTTTCTTCTTGATAAAATATAAATTTTATTTATTTATTCATTCATTTATTGAAGAATTATAAATATTTATATATGTATGTACAATAATGTATGTATATATGTATAAATTTTTTAAAGAGTTGAAGAACAATATAATTGAGTATATTTCGAAATAAATTATGTATGTACATATGTATGTATGTAGTATTTTTTGTATATGTTAGATCTAATTTAGATAACAAATTCAAATATAAAAAATAAATAGCCAGATTGTATTTATGTAAATAATGAATTTGTATCTAACAATTTTATGATGATAATCTTAGATAGACTTTTTTTGTTTTTGCCTATATGATTAATTTAGATAGAAGTTTTAGAAAATTTTATTGTTGAGTTCTTCAGTATGCAAGAAGATGTGTCGACTTTATAAGCCCATAAAAACTCTGAATTTTATCTATGCCAATGTCCCCAACTGAAATTTACCCAAAAATCGTCTTATCCTAACATTGTCTTTGTAGTCCTAAATGAAAAATTTCTCTTACTTGTGCAGCTTTTTTACCTTTAACACTTTGAATTTCAAGTTTTTCATTATGACAAAAAAAACAAAAAAACTTATATGACAAGGACTATGGAGCGTCAAAATTGATTATCACTTATTTTACGTAACACCCTATAATTTCATTAAAAAAAAAAAAAATTCCATACAAAAATATGACAAATTGCGTAAAAATAAGGGGATAAGAACACTTGAAATTAAAAATATTAAATTGAGTTAAATTTATTTAACTTTTTTTTTTTCCTGTAAATGTATGTATGTACGTTTAAAAACCGTAAATAAAATTATGTGCTAATTATGTATACAATGTAAATACAAAAAATAAATAAAATTGAAGTGTGAAAATTGCCAGCAGTTCATTACTTATGTAAACAAAATAAGGATTATATTAAAATGCTTTCAAATGTATAAATATGACTATTGTGTATGAGAATTTCCTTTTTAATTATTTTAAACATGAAAAATATTGAAGTGTATAATAATATTTAATAAGTATAAGTATACATACATACATACATGTAAATTTTACATTATTACATCAAACCAAGAAGTAACAATAATAAAAGGATTTTCAAATAAAATTCTACAAAATTATTTACATACATATAATTTTGAAGTGTGCGATAAGGCACGTCCAAAATAATATTATAATTCGTGAAAAAAAAAAAAAAAAACTTTGTAATTATGTTACATCCAAACATTGTTGTTTTTTTTGTATAAATAAAAGTCATTTAAAGAAATCTCTTTTTT
The DNA here is from genome assembly GCA_939192795.1 of Bombylius discolor. Taxonomy (NCBI): domain Eukaryota; kingdom Metazoa; phylum Arthropoda; class Insecta; order Diptera; family Bombyliidae; genus Bombylius; species Bombylius discolor. The sequence goes on along the minus strand of OW584241.1, from coordinate 9,100,662 downwards.
TTTTTTAATGACAAAAAATAATTTTATGAGTCAAAAAATAAAATTATTATTTTATTTGAAAAAAATTAAAAAAAAACTCACATCATGAATTACATCACTCACACTTTTATTTAAACTTTTTCCTCGTCTTTTTTTTTGTTTTTGTTTTTGTTCCAATGTCGTTAAAGAAAAATAAAATTTTAATTAAAAACTTAGCATAAAAAAAAATAAAAAAAACAACATTAAGAGACAAAAGTCTAAAGTATTCACTTAAAAAAAAAAAATATGAAAATGAAAATTTTTGAAATAAAATGAGGCTTATACAAGAACAACATTTATCATCAAATGCCATAGAAAAGTGCATATCCTTTTATTTTTTCTATATTATCCTAATTTTGTTTTCAATTTGATATTTCGTTGCATTTTAATTTTTTTTCTTCCCATTTTTCTTATTTTGTTTGTATAAAAACCATAGAATTGTTCATAAATTATATAACAACAAATGCAGAAGAGAAAAAAAAAAGGCATTGAAAATTAAAAGTTAAAAAAGAAAAAAGAAGGATAAAAACTTTGAGACACCTTTATTATGTACATAAAAAAAAAATATCATCATGTTTTTTTTTTCTTTAATATTTTTAAATTTTGCCAACAAATTTTATTTATTTCCTGTGGAAAAAGTGTTTTTTTTTTTTTTGTATTTGAATTTTACTGATGAACAAGCAAAATATAAAAAAAAGCAATCTTTTCAAATTTTTTTTGGTTTTTTTTTTTTTTTTTTGAACTAGTAAAATTTATTTTCATTTGGTTTTTTATTTTTGTATTTTTGTTACTATATTTTCCCTCTTAAAATGAGTAAAATTGCTTCAACTTAAGAAACATTAAATTTTATTTTTCACAGATTTTATAAGTATGTTCAGCTGTTAATTGTGATTTAGTACAAAACTTTGACGTGTACTATAAAAATACAATTTTATTTTTGTTTTTTTTTTTTGTTTTTTATATCATTTTGGAAATTAAGCATGGGAGGAACGTAATAATATTATGAAAATAAAAAAAAAAAAGGGAAATAGAAAAAGAAAAATTATATACGTAGAAACTTTTGCTTTTCTGATATTATTTTGTATTTGTATATAATAATAATTAAAGATGGTGTGAAAAACTTTATGAAGTTTGTTTTTTTTTTTAAAGGAAATATTTAAGTATCCTATGTTTGTACACATGTGTATACCATATTACGTACCATACCATTACTATATAGATACATTTTTGAATACAAATTTATTACATAAGAAATGTAGGACAATTTTTTAATATACGAGAGTCAATGATATAAATTTTTCAAGTACATTAAGATATAAAATTTAAAAAAAAAAAAATAAATAAATAAATAATCGCGTAAAATAATTATTGTTATTACACACACAGAACAATTTTCTCTATATGTATGTAGATATATATATTTTAGCGATATGGTATAAAATAAAAAAATCTAATATGTATAAAGTTTGGATTGTATACACTTGTGCAAAATTACGATTTTATAGAATATAATTTACTATATACATATTTTAAACAATATATGTAAATATATCTACACATACATATAAATATATGTATGTATAGAAAATGTGCGATAGTAGATACAGATATAAGAATTTTAATATCATTACTTTATTTTATTTTCGAAATTCAGTATGCAATTTAATGAGTACCAGAAACCTAAAGTTTATTACATAAAATAATTTCTTGGTTTTTTTTTTCCCCACTATAAAATAATATGAAAAGTATTTTATTGGATTTTTTTTTTTTTAAAACTTTAATTATAAGTAGTTGAAAAATGAATATTATTATAATTAATAATTTATTATTTTTTTTAAAAAGAAAAAAAAAGTTTTTAAAATCATCAGTAAAAAAAAAACACCGAATGAATTATGTCATTGAAAAGTTACTTATATCCTTAATCCAATTTTTAATGCTGCTATTGTTATTATTGTTACAAAATTTCTTTTTTTTTACATTGAATCCTTATGGTATTATTTCCTTGTTCGATATTTATCACTTTAAAAAAAAAATCAATTTTTCACTTCATTTTATATACATATGTATATTGTTTTTTATAAAAAACATTATTCGTTTGGTTGTGTTATCGTTGTTTTTTGGTTTTTTTTTTTTTTAAGTGTAAAAATGGACACAAATTTATTATGTGAATTATGTTTCAGATTAATAGTAGTATTTTTTATAAAGCTGTTACTGTTGTTGTATGTATATGTAATGAACTCAATTAAACTTCCTGTTGTAACATTATGTGTATGCGTACACTTATGTATAGTATGTATTTAAAAAAAAAAATTTATTATTATTATTAATAATTAAAATTATAGTATTATATACATATATAAAATAAGGATAAAAGTATATATAGAAAATAAAATGTAGTAATTCACTCCAGTTTGACATCCATGAATATTTAATGAGTTTGATGGTTTTATCGAAGAAAAAAAAAAGCTCATTGAAATAAAATCACAAAAAAGTATATAATATTTAAAATAAAATAAAAATGAGGTTGATACATATAGCGATGAAAAATTATATTATTAATTGAATTTTTCGGAATATATGAGTTTATACATATCTGATAAGGTTAATGACGTTAAATTGTACAGCAAAAAAAAAAAAAAAATTATTAATTTATGAATTTTTTATAAATTTGAAAGAAATAAAAATAATAAATAAAAAAAAAAAATTAGGTAAATTATTCTATTGAAAAAAATAAACAAGGTAATCGTATTTAAAACATGATTAAATGATTTTTTTTTTAAACACTGACATTTCCAGTGAAAATTAAATTAAATTTTATTGCAAAATAAAATAACATTGAAAAAAAAAACTAGATTTATGCTTGAAAAATATTATTTTTATTTATTTATTCATTTTTTTTTTCTATTATATTTAGGATCGTGCTGGACTTGGTAATGGTTTGGATATGCGATCACTTGAGCACTGCCTCAGCGATATAATGCGTAATGTTGGAGATTCAAGTCAACAGGATCATTTGAAAGGTTAGTTTTTTTTTTTACTTTTGTTTTTCTGCTAATCCTTTTATACAAAGCATGAAAAAAATCAAAAGTAAAGGACATATGTACATAGAAACTAGGATATATTTAGATTTGAATTGTTAAAATTTCATAAGTTTTATCAAGGATGTTTCTTCTATTCTTAGTTTTTGAATGAGAATCATACTTGAAATTAACAAAAATACTGTACTGAAACTTTTCATTTTTGTTTTTATGTTAGAAAATCGTAAAGAAAGGGTTGAACGAAAAAAAAAAAAAAATGTTATAAAAAACATACTAAGGAGGGTGTAATATTCATCTATGCAGTTATATGAAGTGTTCTTATGTATTATATTCGTGCTTGCACTTATAAATGTTCAACTTACACCTATCTTCTTAAATTAATTGTAATATATGTATATGAATGTATGACGTATGTGTATATGTTTAATGACACGTTCAGTTGTTGCTTTATACATACATATATACCTATACATATGTATAATCAATCCTTCTTATGCCATATATAATATTCAATTTTAGCATACATATAGAGTTAGTACAAAAGACAAGAAAAAAGGGTTTTAAGTGTATCAAACCAAGTGAGTGTAATTTTCAAGTATTCTCATTTCTATATTTTTTCATGAAAAAAGGATTACCCAAGAGTCCACTTAAAAGAATCTCAAAAAAATAAAAACTAGAAGAAGTTGAATATACAAAAAGAAAAAAAAAAAACATACACAAAAAATTCTTAAGAGCTTTGTGGTTATTTTTCTTTGTAATATAGCGTAGATGAATTAGAAACTATAATTGAGAATGATGAAAAATGCATTGGGCTTTATTTATAAATGTGCATATACAAGAAAGAACATGAAAGAAATGAAATTGAAAAGAGAAAAGAAATGTTTTGTGTGTGAAAAAAAAACAAAAAACAAAAACAAAAATACTATAGTGGTACACCAGGGGAAAATTATGTATGTATATAAAGTGGTAAAACTATGGGTTTCATTACACTTATGTGAATCAATTTATAAGGATTTTTTAAAGTAATTTCGATTTTTTTCATAATGAAATATTCAATATCTGATAAACCATAAGTAAATCATTTCATTTCGTTTGAAATTGTTATTGTCAGTAAGTAAAAAAATCAAATTTTATAGTCACAAAGAGAAAAAGATGTAATAACCCAGATTATTTCTACGATGTGGCAACGATGTTCCAAAAAAGTCATATTTTTCTTGGAAATTATAAAGCTTTCAGGGCTTATTTTCAAATTTCTTCCAAATCTGCGACAAAATCTCAATTTATGTAAAAAATATTACTACATAACTCTCGTTATCCTTTTTTATCAATTAGTTTCTTTACAGGAATTTTATTTTTTAATTTATTTAAAATGTGAACATTTTTTTTTCATAATACACCTTCATATTGTGATTAAATGTGAGGTGAGAATGATTCATCAATACGTATGTATATAATTTAAAATGCTTTTTTAATATGTAGTAAATGATAACTACACATGAAAAACATCTTCTTTTAAAATATTATCTACATCATTTATGTACTAAAGCTATACTAAAATAAAAAAAAAATAGAGGAAAAAGAAATCACCTGATATTGTGGTTTTAATAAATTGTAAAATACACACATACATCCAATAGTATACTAACTACTAAAATATACTTTGGAAAAAAAGAAAACTTAAAAAAAAATATATACTTTAAACCCTTTTATGTGTTTAAATAAAAAAGTTCATATATGCTATAATGTATAACCTTTAAACTAATTTTTTTTAATATTTTTGTTTGGTTTTTTTACTTTTATTCGTTCGACATTTATGTTTTTATGTGGTGAAAACTCTTCTGGTGCAATGAAATGTGAAAATAAAAAAGGCAAAGGTTTTTTTTTTTTATTCATTTCATAGTGTTCATTTTAATATAAACATCCAATTAATGGTATTCACATAATGTTATTTTATGTTTGTAAATGAAATCTATAAAAAGATACATACCTATACACCTACACATATATGTATATGATATTATATAAAAACCGTATATTTTATTATAAGCACACAGTATGTGTTTATGTTCATTTTTTCTGGCTTGAATATTTTCTATAAAGTTAAATACATAAGTTATTTATTTATTTTTTTAATTTTCTTATAAATACCATGTAATACGTATTATAGTTGAAAAATGACCATTTGATTGGAAATAATAATTAGAATTTCAATTATCTATAAACAAACTTATCCTTTTATGAAAGGAAAAAAAAAATTATATTAGATACCTGAAGATATAAACATGAAAAAGGATTTTTATTCAATATGTATACATTTTGTTTATCTTGTACAATATTTTCTATTTACTGTTTTTGAAAAGAAAAAGAAGAAGAAGAAGAAAAAAAAAAAATAAATAAAGTAGAAATTATGTAGCTTTTTTCATTCATCATTGTTTTATATAATTTTCCTTTTATTCAAACATATAATGTAATCGTATGTGTGTATGTATATATATAAGAATTAATAGTTCAAGTATAAAATAATGTTACAGTCAAGATAAAATAAGTATAAAAGAATAAAAATAAATCTTTAAAAAGATGATTTTCATTTTATCATCTTTTTTATTTAATACATATATACATACTCGTAGATTATAATAAATAAAATGTTGTTTTTGTGTGAAAACCTTTTTATGATCCGATAACCTTTAATATTATTCCAAAAAAAAAAAAAAATATATATAGTAGTAGTATAATACTAAAGAATTTAGATATCTTTTTAATGTATTATTTTTATTTATATATATACAGTCATTTCTACATTAATACAAAGTTATACACACCTACAATGTATTTGATCTTAAAGTATTTTTGAAAAAAAAAAAAAAGAAAATTTGTTTACAGATCGATAAAAAGGTTCTTTTTTCTACTAAACTTTGTTGTTGTTGTTGTTGTTGTTGTTGTAAGTATTATTAGATTATTTTCCATGTGAATATACGATTTTGAGGTATGATTGTTAAAATTTGTTGATAAATGTATGTATATAAAAGAAAATTCAACTTGAAAGAAAATGAAAAAGAAAATAAATAAATTATAGCAAAAAACAAAAGAAGATTTATTTTTTATTCTGACATATAAACAAATTGAAAAATGAACTAAATAAATAAAAATCAAATAAAAACAGAAAATACAATAAATGTATGTTTGGTATGTGTGTGTATATATGTATATAGCTATAGCTACAAAATAAAATAAAAAATAAAAAGAAAATTATTTACACCAATTCATGACATATTGTAATAAAATAACACAATTATTGCAATTTATTATAAATTGTCACGCACATTCAATTGAAATTTGTAGAAAAAAAAAAAAAAAAATTTGAAAATAAATATAATCAAAGTAAATAAAATAATGAAAGAACATTGAAGAGTACTTATTTTATCATAAGTAAGTATATAGTATTATTTAAAATTATTATTTGAGCATTTTAAAAACAAAATATTGCATTTATTTTTTTTGTAATAATTGTTCATTTACAGTAATTAATGGATTTTATAAATCGATAATTGAAATGTTTGTAATAATATGCGTGCTTTTGTAAATGAATTTAGAGAGCTTTTTGTTTATTTTAAATTGTTTGTTTGTTTTTTTTATGAAAATATTTGCTGTTTGAAAACAAAAAAAAAACGCTAGTATTCAAAATATTTTTGAAATAATTTCCTAGGTACTTCTCGTTGAATATATACTCGTATTTTGTAGTCTTAACGTTTTGGATTTTATAAGAATACCCCCACCATATGGCAGTATTGGTTAATAGATTCGAAAAGGCTTACTATTGTTTTTTTTTAAACTTAAAAAAGTAAAGTATTAGCAAACAATTTGAAATTTCGGATTAATATGGAAATAAATTTACATTGCAAATATTTGAGAAGAAAAAAAAAAAATTAATTGTTGTGCGTTTAGATTTTAAAATAAAAAAAATTAAAAAAAAAAAATATTGCTTGTTAGTGATTTTCTAATATAATGGCGTCATATTTCTACCATAAATTAATTGTCCAATCAAATTTTATTTACAAAAGAAATAGAACTACAAAAAAACACAACAACAAAATAATTTACATCAATAATGAGATCAAAAAAAAATTTACAAATGATAAAAATCTTTAAATAAAAATTCACATTAAATCTATATTAGTCTAATTTATGAGAAATTTTACAACAAATAAAATATTCAATTATGATTTAATTAAATTAATCCCATGTTATTTGTGTAGTTACATGAAAATATTTATTACATCGATTATAATATACATGATACTTAATTAAACTTAAATTAAATTACTTAATTTCATTAAGAAACTTATTCAAAATATCTACAGAATAATTTTTTTTTGTTTTTTTTTTAAAGGAAAAATTATATTTATGTCCTTTTTTCTATTACAAATTAATGTAACAATATTATTGAAATCAATTCATAAATAATCAGTTGTCTTTTATAATTATGTTAATAATACACAAAGAAAAAAAAACCCAATAAATAAATAATAAAATATAAAATAAATTTTCATACAAATATTTTAAGTACAAAAAAAAAAAGTATCTTTAATTTATTGTAATTTATGAGATAAAACATAATGGTTGTAATTTATTATACTAATTATGTACAATTTCTGTTAATTATAATATTTTATTGGCATTCCTTTTTGATCACATTACAAACATACTATGTATGTATATATACCTGTACATGTGCATGTGTGTAATACCAATATTTCCAATTAATTTGATTTACAAAATTATATTATAATTTTATTACTTTATACATAATTTCAATAAATAAAAGTATATTATAATATTTATGTATATTTTAGTTAATACATTCATAATTTTCCAATTATTTATATATAATAACATTAATTATATATTGTAATAGAATTTGTTATAAAATACATACAATCAGACATAATTAAATAATATATGTAAATATTTAAGCACATATGATTGAAAAATGTTCAACACTTTGTTTTGATTAAAATTTATGTATGCGGAAACTATGCCAGTAATGTTTCCTATTTTTTTATGATCTATTTAAAAAAAAAATCTTGTATACATATGTGTGAGTGATTTTTTTTTTTTTAAATATTCAAAATATATTTAAAAAAATTTATTAAATTGGTTTCTATGCGATACCATTATTTTAAAGGCGTAATTATTTCTAAAAAGTAGTGGACTCAATGTAAAAATGTCAGATTGCTATATTATAGGGTATATTTTCGGAAAATCTATGGTTTTTCTTCAAAAGAAGGCTATTTAGACTTTGGTTCGGTCACACGGAAAGAGCATTTCAGAAAGTACAAAAAATGTTAAACAACTTTTCGGAATAGTGCGAGCTAGGAATGTTTATCAGGTAAAAATTACAATGTAGATTAATTTGGCATAATAGGGATTCCGATACCAGTTTTAAAATTAGTAAATGAAAATTCTTCACATCTACTAATCACCCAAGTTTTGAATGAGAAACTTTAGAAAACGAACGTTTCTTGTATTTTTGAAAAAAGACAATAAGTTCATTTATTTCACAAAAAAAAAAAAAAATCATTTGTGGAAAAAAAAAACAATTCAGAAAGTAATTCACATTATTCAAGTGAATAAGTTACACAATTTTTCATTTTTTCATAGATTTTAATTCATATTTTATATTTTAAAGATCAAATTCAGACAATGTAATTTATTAATGATTTCCTGGCCTTTTAATGTTATCATTATCCTAATTTCTGCATTCTGAATATTATTTCAAAAAACTTTTCATTTCAAAAAAAAATATATTATTTGGTCAGGTTTATACAATTTTCGCATATTATATTTTAATTAATTCAAAAATAATTTTCTACAAATTAATTATCAAATTTCCTTTCTAATTATTATTCAGCTTTTTTTTTTTTTTTTTTGGAATTATTTTCTTCAATGTATATTTAATTAATATACTGTATTGTTTAAATTTTTGAATACCTTTCTATATATGTATATGTAGGTATAATAATAAAGTGTTTCAATAATGACATATTGAAACATTTCATTTTATTCAGATTATTTCCTGTTTTATTAATTGATTTTGATCATTTTCATTCATTATAATTCGGTAAAATAGATAAATATTACACATTATACAAAATATCTTTATACCATATCTATATATGAAAATATTTATATACATACGTATGATTGTATTATAATTTTGATGCAGTAAACGTGTATCAAATTGAAAATAATCAAATTTTAATACTATAACCAACACCATAAAATGTTTTCTTGATTTAATTGTATCTCTTTTATATTCATCATTATGTATGTATATGCATATATGTAGATACATCCTATATGTACATATTATTCATTTTATACTATAGTAGGTATATGTGATAATGTGGTTATATTTTGTATCCACAATTATTGTTATTTTAACCACAATGCAGTTCTATTAGGTTTATTATGATATTGAAATAATTTTCTAAAATGTGTGCTAAAATAATATAAATAAAATTTTGATAAATACAATTACATACAAAAAAAATAATAATAATAATAAGAGTAATATACATATAGTGTGATTATAAAATGTTCTTACATAAGGTAAAAAAATACATATGACGGTTTTATTTTATTTTTTTTTTTAAATTTTCGATTAACTAAAAACAATTATACTGTTAAATTTTATCATTATAATGATGTGGGTGTAACACCTAGTTTGAACTAGGACCATCTATAATGAGTTTTCATGATTTGTTTTCTATGCTAGCATACGTGCATCGCATCTACATTTTTTAAGTGTGATGCGAACCACTGTCTATATTTGATAGAGAAAGAATTTTTATTTATAGGTAAAATAATAAAAGTTGAGGTTTTTTCACGCATGGTTTACATGGCGAAGTGATCTTATTTGTGTACATATACGAAATAAGAAACGTTTTACAACAAAAAGGACATGTGTGTAAGTATCTTTTTTTCTGCGCATGTTTTTCTAGTATAATGCGATGCCTCAACTTTTATTATTTTACCTATAGTGTGAATGTTTATGGTCAGTATCAAGAACTTATATTAAATTTACTTATACTTTCAAAGATCAGTACTCTATCAGTTTGACTGTTTTCCATTTCCATTCACTTACGTTCAAATTTCTTAAAGTTTTTGTTAGAGATTAATCAGATATTTCGAAAAATTCTGACAAGTCAAATCAACTGATTAATTATCATATTAATCATAAAAATTCTGATTGTTTTTTGAAACAGTATAATTATAATATTTTTGATATCAATTAAAAAATCCTTGAAATATTTTAAATTTTTCAATTGAATGAGTTCAATTTTTTCATTTACATATCACACTGTACATGAAATAATAGAAATACATACATACATTATTTGTATTTATTCATGTTCATATGCAGAAAATAATCAAAATCATGGTCTAATCGATAATTTAGTTGCATTCTCTATATAATCATATTATTTCTCGAAAGAATAAATACGATCCTTTAAATCATAAAATATGAAATTGGAATTTTAATTATATTCATGTCAAATATAATAATAATTTTTTTTCTTCTTATTCGTACGTACGTACCTGTATACATCATAAATACACATATATACATATACAGTAAATAAAATATGACTCTTGTAATGCACTTATTTTTTGTTTTAAGCTATATACGTTATCGTATCCTCATCATCATCGTCTGCTAATACAAAACATTTAAAAAATTTTATAATAATGTAAATATTCGATGTATGTAGATATGTAATATGTATCTACAGAATATCGAAATGTAATATTTCATATAAGTTATATACTCTTATACGATATAGTTACAATTTTAATATAATGTTGTGTCAGAAAATTTTATTATACATATTTGTATTTTTTTTTTGTTTTTTTTTTTCCATACTTTTACCCATACACAAAGTTTATAGTGATACATTTATCAATATTGTATGATGTGTAAATTTATGTGCCCTTAAAATTTTCAACATGTATTGTATAAAGAATGAAATTTAATTTTTGAGGAAAATTTTTGTGAGAGAAATTTCGCTTGAAATGATTGCAATTTATGTATGACAACATTTAACACCTTTAGGTGCATTACATCATTTCTATATGTATGTATGTACATGACGTGTAAAAGCAGAATATGTAACATATATGTATGTACATTAAGTATCTTAGTATGCATGAATATTTTCTCTTGATGATGATTATAAAAAACAATGAAAAAATTCAATTTTTCAAGTTAGTTGACTTTTTTTAAAAAATAAAAAAAAATGAGAAAAAAAAAATGTTTTGTGAATTAAAAGTTGCAAAAATATTTACATTGTTGGAAAAAATTTTTATTTTTTTTTTTTTCATTTTTATGTTAATTTTTTTTTATTAACCATGTAATATTTGTTTTATTTATTTATTTTTTAATTTTAAAAATTATTTTTTCAATTAGTGAATTGTAGGAGATTTGAGTATTTTTCATCAATGATTATGATGTACATACATACTCGTATATAGTAATAAAGAACAGTGAGCGACGACATGGTATCGGATTAATTGGTAGAACAGTGCCCCGGCAAGGCAAAGGTCTTGGGTTTGAATCCTAGTCGAATCGAATGTCGTTTTCTTGTTTTTAGTCTACTAGTCTTGTTGTTCAAAAATTGCATTGGGTGTCATATGACAATGTTTCCTTTGAAATTTTAATGTCCTTAAATTAAAGAAAAGCAAATAAAATAGACAGATATAATATTTTCACTATAGAAGTACAAAGTACTTATTATAGAATTAGATTTTCATTGGTAGGAGTGAGTACATATAGATAGAATATCTATAAGGTCTATCCTTGAAAGCTTATTCGCGCCTGCACAAATTATAATTATTGTGGGTTGTAAAAAAATATTTTGTGTGAATAAGTTGACATGGCTTTTAAGCTTGAAATAAAAAAGATCTATAATATTTTTGAAATTGTTTCTCAAATATCAGTTGAAATTAGATAATTCGTTTTTTCTTGCGAAAAAATGTATCAAAAGTAAATTCAACCCAAAGCTACTTAAAGCTATAAAAAAAACCTTTTATGCAATGAATTGGGGTGATTCTTGTATTATGGCAAGGTAAGCAATATGAAAAAAAAAGTAAATTTAATTTAATCTGAATTTACTGTAATTGTGAAAAAAAAATTAATTTTTAGTAATGGTTAAATTGTCTAGAAAAATAAGATAAAGGAGAAGTTAACTGAATATTCTTAAACATTAGTGCCATTTTGTTTGCTAGTAATACATTTATACACGATTAATTTGAAATGTTATAATTTTTATTGGATTATTCTAGAAAAATTAAAAAAAAAAAAAAGGAGCTTTGCTTGACATTTTATTCTTAATGCATTTGCTTTTTATCATGTACCTTTTGTAATATACACACATTATCAGTGAGTGTGTGTAAAAAAAAAATGTAACATTAAATAGATAAGACTAATAAAGTCCTGTTACATACATATATGTAGATATTATGTACATATGTACACGTAATCTTATCTAATTATGAAGTCAATTAAAATAAGTATACCATGAATATTATAATAATTTTTTACATCTGTTGTTGTACGTTTTTTTTTTATGTCCTTTTGGGTGTTTTTATTTTACTTGTATTACAATCTCATAAATGAGATGTATCTTTTTTTTTTTATTTTTAATTTTATTTTTTATGGAAAAAAAAGAAGAAATTTGTTTTTGTTTGTTTTATTTTTTTGGTTATTTGAGAAAATTCTGCTCTAATTATCTATTTTTTTATTTTTTTATTATTATTTTTATTTATCTCTCCCTTTGCTAAAATAAATAATGTTAAAGAAATATTAAAGTTAAAAGGTATTATTATACATTAAAGTAACATACATACTATAAACCAAATAACATCATTCTTTTAGTTATTTATGTGGTTAAATAATGTATACAATTAGTTGGTGACTAAAATATGTTTCTTTTCATGTGCACAAAAACACACAGAAATAAAATAGAAAAACAAAAAACATTAAGTACAGAAATACTTTTAAGTCATTCAAATAGAAACCAGAGAATCTGACAACAAAATAAACGAATAAAATTACTTATATACAACATGTGTAGTATCTGTAGTGTATATGTATGTATTAATATCTAATTTCTAATAGTAGCTAAAGTATCAAAGGACAAATGACATTATAATATAACATATTTTGTTTTATACGCAAGAAAAAAAAAAAAAAAAAAAAGAAAACAAACAAATTTCTCTGCAGGATAAGACACCATTAGGACATTTTATTTTCTATTAATGGACATGAGAGCATTTCTCTATGTTTTTTTATTTTATTTTATTTTTTTTTCTTATTTTCTTCTTTATCGATATTCGACCACAAAAGATTCACACAGAGCATAAGTCAAAAAACAAGTAGAAAAAAGAAAAATGTGAATTAAATAAAAAGGAAAATGTAAGAGTATAAAAGAACCGTAAATATAAAACAAATGAAAATATAAGAAAAAGATAAAAGCACAAAAATTAAAATATAAAAGAACAAAAAACAAAAAAAAATAATATACAATTATCTTCTGCAATGCAGCTCAGCTAATTAAATCTAATGTTATTTTCTTGTATAAACGAGTATGTACTCATTCCATACACGTACATATATTCAACATTGGTATTTCATTTTGCAATTTTATTATGTACACATACATATACAAATATAAGGATATATTCTCATGAACAAATAGACAATCGTATAAATTCTAAATGTTTTTCTGAGGAAAATTTATAATATTAAAAGAGTCGTCTGAAAGAAAAAGAAAAAACAAAAAAAAAAAGAAATAAACGATACACACAATCTTAAATTATTTACCAAATACAAAAATATAGAACGAATCTGAAAAAATAGCTACATAATGTATATGTATATATAAAATGAATTTTTCCCAAAGGAACAGAAAAAAATTATATGTATGTAAAGATGAAGATGAGGATTTAGGGAATGTTCATGCGTATTTTATTGTGCATTCATATCTGTACTATATTCGATGTGTTATATGTATGTACACGTATACGTTTATATAATGTTATGTATAGAAAGATTTGTGTTATTAAAGATCTCATGGAATTAAAAGGGAGAATATAAAATGAGGTCAGTGTAATATCGTAACATAGTCTGTATTGAAAATATAGGATTAGCTTAGAAAATAATCGATTTAAAAATATTATGTTTTCATGAAAATATGTGATTTCAAATAAATCGTATTTTATTTTGAAAATGAGAATTGATTTGTTGATTGTAGTATTCTTACAAATTGATTTTGAAAATCCATTTAAATGCATGAAAAATTGCTGAATATATATAGTAAATAAATCTCTTTAAATAATATTATCACTTTATGAATTTTTTTTAGTGTATTTGTATTGTCTCAATGTCTAAAGGATATATCATTTTATGGACTATACTGTACTTTAAAGGTATTATGTCAATTGATTTGATATGACAAATCAAAATTCAAAATACAATTTCACTGAAAATGGAAATGGAAATCAGTATTTTCCAAATAAGTAATTATACTTGAAGACATAAATTTTTACCACTTAAAAGAGATTTGTGAGCAAGCATACATATGACAAGAAATTGAAAAAAAAAAATATATATACGAATATGTATATGATTCTTGTAGCTTAATAAATAGATAATTTGCATTTAATTTGACATTTTTAAAATTCAATTAATCTAAATGAATTTCTAGATTAAATTCCGTTATACGAGTACCTATATCTACTTCTTTTTTTTCAAATTTCATATTAAACCAAAAAAAAAACATTAAAAAGTTTAATTTCAAACATAAATTTTAGATACCGAAATTATTTTTTATTAAAAAATTTCTATCACGTATTTTCTAAACAATTTATTTAATAAAAATATTAAAAAAAATATGAGGATTATTCAGGATATAGCTTTTATGTGATCCTTATTCAAAATTTGTACATTATTTTAATATGAAAATTTTTATCCTAATTTTTAAAACTCCATTTTCTATAAATAATGTTAAGTAACATTGTTTTTTATTATTATTATTTTTTTTTTCTGTATGATAAATAAAAGATATGTGAAATTTTGATACAAGTACATATATACCGATCGATTATTACATACCATGAATTAGAATTTAGTTTTGGCAATAAAATATGTATACATTTCTCGAATAATATTTTCACATGAAATCGAAAAAAAAAAAATACAGTCTCTATTTCACATATTATAACACATGTAAGCAATATATGTATGTATGTACTTGTATGTGTGTATATGAGATTTTATGTATTGTATATATGTACATTGTTGTTTTTTATATTTAGAAGAAAAAAAATGCAGTTAATGTAAAATTTTTGTCATAAATATTTTTAAATAATTCACAGTGTATTTTAAAAAAGTAATAAAAATATGAAAAAAAATAACAACGAAGATAAGTTGAAGAAAAAAGTGAAAATTTTTTATTATTAATTTTTTTTTTTCCATAAATTTTTTATTTTCTCTTTCTTTTTTTTTTTTTGGAAATTTCCAATTAAAAATGTAATAATTTCAATCGATTAACTTGAAAATATTCTATTAAATTTACAACAATAAAAAACAAAACACCAAAAAAACAAAAAAACAAAAAAATTCCAATTATATTTTATTTCAATGGATATTGATTTATGTATTTTTCATTTTTCTTACAAGTCTTAGAAATAAACAGAATTTTTGCATATAAAAAAAAATTTTATAAAAATCGATTATATGTATAAAAATTTTTTCTTTTCTATATATATGTATGTATTTCACATAATATACACAATATATGATAAAGCATCCATTTTTCATTTATTATTCCAATTTACATCATCAACTTTTTATTTATCGTTTTAAATATGCACATCAGATTTTTCTCTCTTTATTATTTTTTTTTATTTTTTTTTATTCGGTTTCTATTTTTTTATTTTGGTGTAGTTGAAAAAAAAAAACAAAATCGAATAGATTAAACGATTTACTAAATTTTCAGTATTTTCCATATAAGTCTACTTGTATACTGTATAGTATAAAAAATATTTAGTCAGCAATTTTTATCATCGAATTATTTTATTTTGAATTGAAATAAAAATAAAACAAAAAAAAAAAAGTTCATACAGTCACAAATCAAAAAACACGAAAAAACAAAATAAGAAACACTCGAAAAAAATTTTCTTACAAATGTCCAAAAAAAAAAAGCAACACAAAAAAAAAACAAACAGAAAACAAATTTATAAACGTTGAAAAAAAAAAAAAAATCTGTTTCAGAACCGAGAATATCCCAAAGGAATATTTTTCCTTTTTTCTATATTAAATGTTCAGTTCATTTCATGTAAAATGTATATTTGTATATATTTATCGTATTCGTTTTGGTTTTTTGGTGTGTTTTTTTTTTCCTTTTTGTTTTTTGTTTTTGTGTTACATTATTATAACCTAGTGAACTATATTACAAAACGCGCATCATTCGTAATTTTACAGCACATAAACCACAGCCGACGTCGTGTAAACTCATTGAAACTCAATCCATTGAGAATCTGTACGTATTATAGTAGAATTGGATTTTATATAAAAAAAAAAAAAATAAAATAAAAAAAAAATAAAAATACAAAAAAAAAAAAGATACAACAAAAATAAAAAAATTATTGAGATTTTAGATTTTCAAGTTTTATTTTTGGGGGAGTGGGAAAAGGTAGAAATGAGTTTTGGAACTTTAACACATCAGGATTTATATTATTATGTGTATTATTTATTATTAGTAGGGGTGGATTGATGATTATGATTATGGTATAAGTGGTGTTATAGAATTGAATGAGGGTGTTGCGTTTTCGTTTAGGGTCAGTAACAATTTCTTTTAACAATAAAAAATACGAAAAAAAAAAAAACAAAACAAAAATAAAATATACAATAAAACTTTCCCTAAAGCAAAATTCTAGAAATTTTTTTTTTGATAGGTTGGTAATAGCTGTTATTATTCTGATACTATATGGTAGCCATATTTGTGGAAAATATAATCAAGTAATTTTTCTGTTTGTGAAAAATTTTCTTTATTTTTTCTTTTGTTTTGTTTTGCATTTTTTTTTTATTTTTTTGTTTTTCTATAAAAAAATAATTGAAATATGACCAATAATGTCTGTTGTTGAAAATATTAGATTAAACTTGTTTACAAAAAAAAAAAAAAAAAAAACAAATACAAAAAATTATATATATGTTATAACGAATGAAAATGAAAAAAAAAAGGAGTAAAAAAAATATATATAGTATATGTATAACAAAGTCATGGAATGAAAATTTGTATTATTATTTTGTTATAGTAAAACAAATATTAACTGAATTCATAAATCGCGTGTACTGATTTATAGTAGGAAGAAAAAAAAAAAAAAACTATAACAAAATTAAAGAAAAAAACAAAAAAAAATTACACAACAAAACAAAAAGAAAAAAACAAAAAACATTAAAATATAAATTGGTTTGAAGTTGAATTAAAAAACTTTTACTATTATTTATATTTTGTTCACTGAATTGTTTATTTTATTTTATTGTTATTATGATTGTTTTTTTTTTTCAAAACTAAATTATTTTATTTTCAAAGTTTATTCATTTTTTTCATAATTATACTACATAAAATACAAAATATCCTTAATTTCTTTATTTCACTTTTTTCCGGTTTTTTTTTTTTATTTCTTTAATTTTTTTTTTCTTTCCTTTTTTTTCTGTTATTTCCTGTTTGCCATTAAAGATTAATTTTAAATTAGAAAAAAATAAAAGTAATTTTTAATATCAGGAAAAATATTTTACATATTTCATATTTGAAAAAAAAAAAAAAAAATTATTTTCCACCGAATTATAAAATAAAAATTTCTCTACTTTTTTTTATTTTTTTATTTTTTTTTGCATTTTTGTAATTTTCAAAAAATTCAAAATATTTTATAGCGTAAAATTAAAAATCATATAGGTAAATCAAATAATAGATGTATTGTTTTATAAAAAAATTCAAAAATAGATACATACGATATTACGATGATAAGAAATACTTATCGTACATTTTTTGAATATCTTATTAGAATATAATGTGCTTGTATTGTATGGTATAAATTTTATTTGGATTTGTATTCTGTACAAAATACGATATGCATATCATTGTCGTATTACATATAAATTGGCATATTAAATTTTTTTATATTTTTTTTTTCTCTTCATGGTATCAAAACTTTAAAAAATAAAAGAAAACGATTAAGAAAAGCAAAAAAAGAAAAATAAATAAATAAAAAATAGGATAAATGTGTGTATTCGTGAAAATATTTTAGATATGAAGAGAATGCCAGGTGTAGATTTATTTTTTATGTACTTTTTTTTTGTTGCTGTTGTTCCTTTTCTACATCTAGATGTACTATGTGAATTGCAATCATGCATGTTAAAATAAAAAAAAAATAAAATTTGTAAAGATTTTTTTTTTTTTTTTTTTTGGATTCTTGATATTATTCGGTATATGTAGATATACATACATATATGATATGCATATACATATATTATGTATATGAAAATTTATTCGTAGCCAAAAGTGTTTTATTATGTAAGATATTTTGTATATTTTCTATCTTAGATACATATTAAATACATATTATATATTGTGTACATTTTGAATGCATATAATACAAAACGAAATAATGTTCTTTTTTTTTTTTACTTTTACATGCATTTTAAATTTTCTTCTTGAATGAAAAAATATAAAATAAAAGAAAAAAACATAAAACGGAAATTGTAAAAAAAAAAGAAAAAAAAAAGAAAGATGAAAGATCATAGGTTTATCATCACTAAAATATTATCAGTTTTAAATTTTCAAGTTTATAAAATAATGCAGATACATGCCATTAAATCCTTAATTTCTTTAACGTTATGTTTTTTTTTTTTCATTGCAATAAAAATCTTTGAAAATATACAGATGCGAAAATAAGTAAAAAAAAAAAAAATTAAATTAAATAAAATAGGTTTATTGAAATTTGTAAGACCAAAAAAAAAAAAAAAACAATCATTTGAGATCTAGAAAATAAGAGAATTTTGTGTTTTTGAAATCATGTGAAAATTATTTTATTCTGTTTCATTTTTTTTTTTTTTTTTGTGTTTTTTTTTCTTTGGTTATTTTTTTTTCTTTTTGTTTTTCCGTTTTACTTCACAGATTTCTGAATATTGTAGAGTACTTATTTCACCTGTTAATGTTCTTTTGTTCAAAATAATAAAAAATACATGAAAAGGAAGTAATGGAAAATCTTAGACGTGACTTGAGTTTGCAGTCAAGTGATTAATGGATAAAAAATTCACCTTCATTTCAAATATCTTTTTACTATTAGATTATCTCAATTTTTTTTTTTTTTTTTTTTTTTATTATTTTTATTATTTGAACATTATGTGTATTTCAGGTGGAATATAATATAAAAATGTATAATATACGTGCCATTATTATTGGAAGATATTCACATTTTTATTTTTTTACTTTTTTACATTTTTTATTTTTTTTTTTACTTTTCATGATGTAGTTTCCCATATACACATACTTATAATTTATTATATTATAGTAATGGATTATCTTTAGATGGACGATGTATATATAGACAACAAATGTACGTTTGCAACTTATCTTATATTAGAAAATTTTAAATTCAATTTGTTTGAAAGAAAATAAAACCGACAAAAAAAAAAACAATGTATAAAAAATAAAATAAAAGTGAGAGAAGAAGAAAAAAAAAATGAAAAATTGTTAAAAAAAAAAAAATCATATTGGTTGTGTTTCTGATGCGAAAAGATATTCTTTGGAATTGCAATAACAGAATACTTATATAGGTACATAGTTATACATAATATCTATATCTATATCTATGTATATACTCGTATAAATTCAAGGATTATATGTATGAAAAAATTGAAATACGTACTGTAAACGAAAAAAAAATGCAATAAAAGTTTGTGTGTTAAACAAAAAAAAAACAATCATATTCATTCTAGAATAACAGTTTTACATTTTTATGGTGATGAATATTATTTTTATATACATACATACATACATATGTACATAAGCATTCCTATTCTGTAATATGCTGTATCGAAAATTGAATAAAATTTCATTTTATTTTATAGAAATTCAAATTTATTTTGATGAAAAAAAAAAAAAAAAGTAATCAAATAAACTAACAATATATGTACATGTAATTGTGTGGTTATATAATCGAAATTTGTTTCTTTTTTTTTTGTTTATTTTCATAACATTTGAATTCCTTCAAGGGATAATACGTATAAATTAAATTTGTTCTCACATAGAATTAAAATTAATTTTCCTTTTCGTCAATTCATTTGTAATTATTTCTATTATTTTTCTTTTTCTTTTTTTTTTCAAAATTAATTTGTTAAACTTTATTTTGAATTAATGAAATTTTTTCTTATTTGTATTTTAAAAATTTATTACAATAAAATATATAGAAGAAAAAAAAAAACCTTAAATTGAAAATTTAATCAAAGAATGCCATAAAATCAATTCAACGGATTTATCTGATCCTTTTTGTTATAAACAAAATTAAGTTTTTCATGTTCAATTAATTAAATCTTTTTATAAAATAATTAACACATTAAAAATACCGTTTTACGTATTCTTTATTTTGTTTTCTAAATTAATTAATTTGAATTTTTTCTCTAAGTAGGTATTTCTTTTAATCTTTCAAAACTGTCATCATTTAATTTTCAATGCACATTACGTATAAAATATTTTTTTTAAAAAAAAAAAACATAATTAATACTATTCTTTTGTTTTGTCTTTAAAAATTACTATCATGCAAACTTGGTCATATGACCGTATCGAATATACTTCATTAAATCACAACAAGGGGAAAAAAAAATTGAATTAATGAAGAAAATAGAAAAAAAAAATGTGAAAGAAGAAAATAATATAGTGAAAAAATTCCACACAATACCTGGAAAATTATTATATTATAAAAGTTAACTAAAAGGAAAAAAAAAATTAACAATGTGGTGTACGTATGTACATACTATATGTATAGATACATTTAAGCGTATATAAATGCAATAAATTCCAACACATAGTTTGAACTTATGATAACGGTAATAATGATGAAAATAAAGAATATCAATTACATATTATTACAGTTAATAAATATATGTTCGTGTTCTTCATTTTTATTTTTCATATTTTTTTTTGTCTTCTACATTTATTTGTCTTTTGTCCTTTCTGTTCTTTGTTCTCTTTTTTTTTTTTTTTTTTTTTTTTTTTTTTTTTTTTTTTTTTAGTAATTGTCCATCATGGAAAAAAAAACAAGTACGAAAAAGTAAATAAAAAAGAAAATATTCATTGTACACACATAATATATTCATATTCTTTTTGAAAAGAAAATTGCTCCTTGACATTTTCCTCTTCATTAACAGAGAAAGTAGTATATAGCACTCTATTACATATTTCATTGTGTATAGGTAATACATATGTACACAATGATGTGAAAATGTATATACATATACTCGTATGTATGTATATAAAAAAAAAAGTAGAAAATAAGGTAAAAGTATATTACTCCTATTTTATATGAAAAACTTTTCTCTCTCCATTTTAATATTACCCAGATTCATACATGAAGGAGGTTGACGTTGAAACCATATAATATTGAATGGAAAGTCAGTTTTCCTTTGAATTTAATATTCTTTATCATCCAGTAAATTGTAAAATAGAAAAAAAAAAAAAGAAAAGTAAAAGTAGTAAGAACAAAAAAAAAAAAAAAAAAAAAGGATATTTGAAAGTATTTTTGTATGATAATAAATGCAAGCAAGCGTATGCAAATTAAATGGTATATAAATTAGAAACAAATATCCACCTACAACATACCACATAAAATTATACACATTACACACACACACAAATAAACAATATAAACAAAACAGGTGTGTATTTTAAATATGTGTGCATTTATATTATTTTTTATTATATACCACACACACACACACACATTTACATATTTTGTTGTAACCTAAATTCATTTGAATATACATGCATTAAAATTATTCATCTTTTTTCTTTTATGAATTTTTTTTTTAGGTGACTAAATAATAGTAATACGGTACATGAAGATTTTCTAAAATAGTTGATATTTTACTACATACATACTACTCCTATTTTTTTTTTTTTTTTCTCTTTCTGTTATATATTTTTATTTTAGCATTTTCCTTATTTTTGCTATTTATAAAAAAAAAAAAAAGAATTTTACATATTTTTATTTCTATCTTAAAAAAATTAAAAAAAAAAATTGAATGAGTTTCATTTGTTGTTGTGTTTAGTTTTTACTTAAGGCTAGTATTAAAATTTTTGTTACAGAAACATTATGAATTATTCATGAGTCCTTTTTCTTGTTTTTTTTTTTGCAAAGATATGTATCAAAATTGAAATGTTGTATTTTTAATATATGTATATATTTTATTTTTTGTATAATAGAAAGTGAATGTGTTTTAGAAGTTTAATAAAATATTCAAAAAAAAAACAAAGAAAAAATGGAAAAGAATTAATATAGAAAATTCACGCTTAAATTAAGACAATTAAAAAGTTTTTAGAGTTCATGTGAGGTGTGCAATATAAAAATATTAATTTTTTTTTTTATAATTAAAAATTTTTTATTTTATTTTTCAAGTTCTTTTTTTTTTTGTTTGTTTGTTTAATTTTTGTAAAAATAATTAGTTTTTTAATTTAAAAGTGAAAATTTTTTTTTATGAAAAATATTGAAGAGATTGCACACACAAACTAAATATAAAATATGGATGGATGGGTGGTAATTTTTTTTTTATTATGTTTTTGTAGATCATGAATTTTACTTGAAGTCATATTAACGAAAATAGATTCATTCATTCATTCACGAATATTTTTTTAAATAATTTTTCATCAACAAATTGTTTTTTTTTTTTTTTTTTAAAAATAAACTTTAGATCGATTTTTTGTGGGAAGTGATTATGGAGAGAGAACATTTTGCAAAAAAAAAGTTCTTATTTCTATTCAAACAATTTAAAAGGTTAAAAGTGACTCTCATCAGATAAATGTAAGCTCAGAAGTACATATTTGAATTTATATACATATATATTTTTTAACGTCGTGTACACTTATTTGATTTTTAATCACATTCTGGAATAGTGTAGAAGATTTAAGTTTAGTACCACCCAATAGTTCTCAAATGAATCACTTTAAAAATACTTGTAGCAGAAAAAAAAAAAAAAAGGAATCATTTTCAATGAAATTGCATTTATTTTGATTTACTTCCTGAGTTCAAGAATATGAATACAGATACACTACATAGGTTATACGCTACAAGTTGTAATAGAACATGATACGTAAGCTAAAAACAAACTTTTTTTGCTTTCTATAGAATTTTTAAATTACCTGTTAGAAAATAAATTGAGATCCTTTCAATGTATTTTTTTTTTTTTTTTAAATTTTGATTAAAAATTATGAAAAGAAATTTTAATCGCAACTTTCTATGCGTTACAGTGAAACTTCGTTTTTTCTAATGTTACACATAACATTTTCGTTATTTTATTGAAATTGTTTATTATATTACTTTTTCCGCACATAGAAAAAATAAATTAATCTTCTCAATACATTTGTTTTTGGATAAGTAATACATTCGAGAAAAATCTTCTTTTTTTTTCATTCTAAAATGATATTAAAATAAATTTCAAAGCAGTTTCAAAACACATACATATGTAATTTATTTCTAAAACTTTTGAGAAATTTTCAATCAAATTACAATAATGATTCTAAAAAATTTAACTAAATAAAATGGAAAATTATAAACTTTTCTATAAGCACATACGGATAAAATTTTAAAGGGATCTTATTTATTGAAAGTATATAAATATAAATGTAATCATATTATTATATATGTTTTAAAATGATTATACGCATACATATGTGTGTGTACATACATATATGTAAATTTGAAAAGATCTTAAGTAATCCTGAAAATTTCATTCCTTTGAGCTTTTCAATATATAAAAGCTTAATAAAATTTAAATAAGAGGAAAACTTATTGAATTGAATTGTGCCAAATGATATTAAATTACTTGTTTGTTTTTTTATTTTATTTTTGTTGTCATAGTGAATCTACAATTCAAGAAAAAACAAAACAATTGTATTTGAGATGGAATAAATTTGATTTTAACTTAAAAAGGATAAATACAATGAAATTTTTTTTTCTTCTTGCATACACATAAGGCGATACATTTGTTAAATCTTTACTTATTACACCTTAAAAAGTGATGGAAATTTTAGATTTTTTAGTATATAAATGACATGGAAGGGTTTATTGTAATGGTAACGATTATTAAAATTGACAAAAAGAAAGGAACAGATATCTTGTTTTTTTTTTTTCATTCTTTGGAAAAGAAAAGAAGTTATTGATTTGAAAATCTCTTAAAATGTATTTGTGTACAATAATATAAATTACCAATTTTATATTGTAGTATCGTTTTCCGTTTTCCGTTTTTAATATTTTAAGTGAAAGAAAATACAATTTAGAAGAATCATCTTAATAATGATATTTTCTGCTAAATATTATGTCAAGCTTCAAATTACGTCTGTTTGCTTTTTTTCCTTTATTTTTTTTTTAATACTCCAAAGTACAAAAAAAAAATATACATTAGTTATTCTCTTTTCCCTTTAGAAATTTATATAATCTGCCCAAGTGAAATTATAATAAGGATTGTTTGTTATTTTAAAAATTGTTAAGTTCCACAAGGCCCTATAAATAATTTTGCTAATTTAAAGTTGTTACCAAGTTTATCTTATTTTCCCTTCGTTTTGTTTATTTCTTGGTTTTTTTTCTTTTCTTTTCTTTACTGTTAATATTTTTATTTAAAGAAAAAGGTAGCAAAAATGAAGAACATGATACAAAAAATGTGTATTTTTATTTATTTTTTTTAAATTTGAAGAAAAACAAAAATTTTTTTTTGTTCTCGTTTCTGTTTAATTTGAATGGATGATAAATAATAAAATGTTTAGATGGAAAACGAAGAAGAAGAAGTAAAGAAAACATTATCAAGCAAAATAAGAGAGAAAATAAAATTTCCTTCATAATAAAATACTCTCTGTGGTGTTTCGAATTTTATAGTACATCATAGAATAGGAAAAATGAATGAATTTCAGTTAACTAAAGAATATAGATACATATACTATATATAATGGAAAATATTTTACCTGAGATATACTATATACATAGGTGTATTATATGTATATGTACATAATAATATTAAATGTGAAAATGTGGTGTATAAAATGAATTTATATATTAAAAAAAAAAAAAAAAAAACATTTACAACTGTTGAAAGTTTAACGATTATATATACATACGTATATACTACAAGGATAATGGGTTTATTGTTGAGAATTGAATGAAAATTCATTTGACTTTAGACGCGATGAATACATATAAAAGTATATATAAATATATAATATATATATACATATGTATACACAATAATTGTGAGTATACAAATCTAAATAAATTTATTTTTAGGTATAAAACGCGATAACGAAAGTTTTGTATTTTGATGAGGATGAGAATATGATAATGATGGTTTAAGGCTCATTGCGTTTTAAAATATACACCTGAGATGTAAAATGATTTAAAAATGTGTCAACTTAATAGCCATTATAATTTTTGTGTATACTGAAATATATTATGTATATGTATATGTATATGTATAAATATAATAGTATAGCAAACAGGATACAGGATGAATGAGAAAAACATAAATTTGCTTTTTAAATGTTACTACATGTCATTATTATTATCATGAACTGGTTATGATAGGTATTTATTACTTATAAATTACATAAAAAATATCTATATCTACTTGTATAAATAATAAAAAGTACATATTTTTTTTATCTTTTATCTGTATCTGTATCTATATACAAATAAAACGTTAAAAAAATATTTCTAATAATTTCACACACACAATATATAATATAATTTATATATATATTTTTTTTTTCATTATTAATTTTATGAAAAAAAAAAAATTGTTATTATATTTTTCATGATAATTTTCAACTGTCATTACTTTAATAACGACTTCTTAAGTTCAGTTTATAGAAATATACATATATTATTATGAATATATATACTACAATAGATACATATCTTTTCAGAGAATCATTCGTATATAGAATTAGCCCCAGAAGAGTCATTTAAATTAATGTCGACTACTACTGAACTTTTTTTTTTTGTGTTTAGGTTTTGGTGTATTCACCAAGATTCATTATTAGAAATTCTATAAAATATACATAAATTTATATATGTATGTATATATGTATGTATGTATAATATATTATATAGAATTGTATAAATGATAGAATGTACACTTTCATTACGCGTTTCACTGTGTCAACCTATATGAATAACTTCTCTATTTAATTTTTTTTTTTTTTTTCATAAATACACAATATATAGTAAATGTATGTTTATAGATACGCCTGAAGAAATTCACTATGCCAATCTTGAAAATTTCTTTAGAATGCTTTCTCTAGATTAAAAATTAGAACACTTTTTTTTTTCTCTCCTTTTTTTTCTAACTTTTCTTGTTGATATAATTTAAGAGATATGACTTTTTTTTTTTCTCTGTACCATATAAGTATTGTTAGTAAAAAATATTACATTCTATTATGTACATATATATACACACGTTAAGGACATAAATTTATATATAATATAGAATAGAAAAATTACAAATACAAATACATAAATGAAAAATATGCTATTTGTAACTGTTTAGGTTAATTTTAGTAAATGTTGGTAATGATTGCAATTTGTAAAAGTGGTAAGACGTGAAAAAATTTACATAAAATATATGATATATGTATGTAACTGTACTTATAAATATATACGACCTCAATCGGGAAAATTATGATGAAAATGGACTTTTTCTTAAGTACATACTTTAAGTCTTAAAGTTAATAGAATATGTACATATATACATATATATTAAAATATGCATATATGTACGAGTATACCTATTTTTTTTTTCAAATACATATACATATATATATTTTTTTTAATTCCTGAAAGCTCTAGAATTGAATAAAAGGCAAGCTAATTATTTATATAATCGTAGAGGTTATATTAGTTTAATAATTCACGCATTGAAAAAAAAATATATATGATCGTAAGATGTAAGTGGAAACTTAAGATTTTAAAAAATTTTATATTGTAATTAAAAGACACTCAATAACACATTATAAACTTGAACAAACAAAGAAAAAAGGATGTCGTAGAAAAGTTGAAAAAAAAACTGACATTTCTATTACATTGAAATATAAAATTTAAAAAAAAAAAAAAAACATTCAACATCATGATGATGCTATTTTTCTAAAAATCAATTATTAAACAAATTTTAATTAATTTCAAATAGTTTTTTTTTTTCTAAACTTCATTTGGAAAACTAGATACATTTGCTTTTAATCCATTGAAAAAAAAATCTGGTATTTTGTGCTTTTGTTTTTATTGTTTTTGTTCTGACAAAAAAAAAAATAAATAAAAAATAGAAATAAACTGAAATCATTCAAAATTAGGTTATGAAGCTTTTGTGATATATATTTTTAAGATTTTTAAAATAGCATTTTCATGAATTAAACACGATAACTGAAATGTGAATTTGTATATCTTGTACAGAAAATCTAAAGGATCAATCTTTTCGATTTTTTAAGCTTTTAAAAAAAAAATTTCTGAAAATACTATTATCAATGACAATATAAGTTCTATAACTGCTCTGTGGTATTATCCTACAAAAATCAATATTTTCATTTACAAGAAAACAAAAAAAAACGGAATTATATAAATAAATTCAAAAATTTAAAATAAATTTTTTTCCACTTAAAAAAAAAATCTTTTTAAAAGTTTAAAAAAATTCAAAATTCATTTATTTAACAAAACAAAAAAAAAACAACATTTATGTTTAAATTTTTAATGTTAAATTTATTTAAATTAATAAAATCTGAATATTCAAAAATATGAAATTTAAAAAAAAAAAAAATTATAAGAAAAAGAGTAAAATGCAAAATAATAGAGGATTAATATTTTATTTCTCATGACTTTTGTAACGATTTTAATTACATGTCATTTAATTTTTTTTTTTCTTTAAGTGTGATTTTATTATAAATTATGTCACTAGTATGAATTTAAAGAAATTATTAAGTTTATGAAATTACACAATAAAAAAAAAAAAAAAAATAATGAACGAAAGACTAAAATTGATTATTTTTTATTTAAATTTTTTGACCTAATTTAAAATTTTTTTTTTTTAGTTATTTTTTTTTTTTGTTAATCAGATTTCTTTCTTAAAGAATACAATTTTTTTTTGCTGTTGATAAAATTTAATTTCTATACATTAACTTTATTATTGAATTTTTTTTCTTTCTATTAATGAAAAAAAAAGAGAAAAGTTTTGACTGTAAATGAACCTAAATTCTAATTTAACATTTAACCTTTTTTTTTTTTATATATTAAAGAAGCATTTTAAAAAAGGAAAAGAAAAGAAACTTTTATATGAAAGTTCAATTTCATTTGATTACCCATTCCTTAAAATAAAATGTATCACTATTATATACATACATAAAAAAATCTATACATTTATGCAAGAAATTGTATACATATATAATAAGTTCTAATCGAGGAAGTATTCAATCTTTTTAGACAAACTTTATTGTGCAATAGCCAAGTTAATTTGTTTTTTCCTCTTTCAACTTTATCTGTTATTATAGATACTTTTTTTTAGTTCTTTCTTCCATTAAACTGTATTTCCAATTTTTTTTTTTTAGCTTTAAATAAACTAAATTTTTCATGGTTTTATGTATGTTGTAATACAATAAGGATTTCTTATAGCTTTTTATTATTATTATTATATATACATATATATATATTTTTTTTTGTTAGACTTTTGCTACATTATATGAGAAAATCGTCGGATTTATCGATTAAAATGTTTTAAAAGATAATGTACAATTTCGTTGGCACATTGAATATTATTTTTGTTGTTTTTGTTGTTGTTGTTTAAAGTTTTCATGTAGAAAAATTTATTCTTAACTAACATACATACATATATCCTTATAAGCAACTAAAGTATTGTTATAGTAATTGATGTACATGTATAATACATATGTATAAAAGATAAAAATGAATGCAATATTGTAGTATTAATATCCACAAATTACAAATTGTCAATACTTTTCCTATATTGTGTCAACATGGATATACCTACAAAATTGTAAAAAAAAAAAAAAAAGTTAAACTGAACTGTAGATTTTTTAAAGTAATCTAACATTGATTTAAAATATAAAAAAATTTTTTGTTTTTATTTTATCTTTCTAAAGCAATATACATTAAAAATGTTGAACATATATGTACATAGTATAAGACAACAACATTGAATTGTAAAAATGAACATATAAAAAAAAAAAAAAAAAAAAACTTGGAGACAACTAAATTTTCAGAAATTACATTAAGAAAAGTGGACATGTAATCATTGTATCATTGTAAGAATATAGAGACATTTTTTTTTTCTAAGTATTTTATTTTTTATATTTATTTAAAAGATTTATTACTGACATTCACAGAATCAATGAGTGCTTAAAGTAAATGAATGAATTTGATCAATTTTTATTATTATTTTTTTTTTATTGTTTAATTTAGAATGGCATTTTATTTTTTTAAATTTCTAATTTACTAAGGATAGTAAGGTCATTTGGGTACGAATTTTTTTATTACATAGCAATGAAATCATTGATTTCGAGAAAATTACAAAATCAAAAAAAAAAAATTGCTTAAGACATATGACGTCAGCACTTTAATTTAGAGTTCACCGGATAGCGGAAATTTTCTGGATGTAAGATCTCTTTTGAAATTAAATTTGTTTACTTCCAAAATTGAATGATCAATGACCAGATGGTAGCTTCTGAATCTGGAGCTGGAAGTCTCGAGTTTAAATTCGACCAAGTTCACTCAGCTTTAAATGAGTGCCAATTCAGTTGTATTGAATATTAGTGCTCGGTATTGGTGGTCTCTGTTTACTGACCACAAAAAAGTACACAAAACTAATTACAAAAATATAACAAGTGCCAGTCAGTAGTTCTCATTGCACTTAAAACTGTAGGTGCATGGGTGACAAAAAATTAGTTTAGGAAGACTCAAGTTAATTCGAGTAGGCAAAGGTTCCATGAATAAATTATAGCGCTGTGGATGATAATGATTTATGACACTTGCTATATTAAATTTAAATTTTCCACAGCCTATAACTTTTAATATTTAATTTTTAAGACACTGAATTTTAATTTTAAAAATGGTGCAAACCTCAATTTGATTTATTTTTAGTTTTGTTTTATAATTTTTTTTAACTTTCAATACTAATCGATTTTGCATAAACTTTGTGTAGTCTGAAATTTTTTTTATACTTTGTTCTCACAATATTCTTCAAAATATTGAATTTACATATTTTCATCGATAATTAATAAAGTTTTATTACACGTTTTTGTAATTAAAATGAAGTTTCTGAAGCGAAAAATATTTTTTCATAAGTTTAAAAAAAAAAAAATTAAATTAAAAATAAATTAAAATAAAAAACAAACATCATTTTTTTTTTTTTTTAAATTCGTAATTCAGTACAATTAAATATCTACAAATATCTTGTATGTTGGTAATTAATAATGTGTATTTAAAAAAAAAAATAAAATAAAATAAAATTCGTAATATCGTATTTACCAATAAATATTGGCATAAAATATCATTTTAACACAGCATTAATTTAATAATACATGTTATAATAATATACGATCCCCAAATTTCATCGAAACATTTAGTTTTTTTTTTTTTTTTCGTTTTTCCATTTTTTCAACATAGCTACATTTTTTTTTTTTGAAAATGTTTTTCAATTAAGAAAGTTTTCAAATTAATTTTTTTTTTCTCCTGAAACAAAAGAATGTCTTTTTGCTTTAAAAAAAAAAAAATTCAATAAAGTTCATGGTGGAAAATATATATTTTTTTTTAATTTCTTCTTTACACATTCTTTATCATTATGTTTTCTTCTCTTGATACAGTTGTTTGTTGTGCTGTGTATGTACATATGTACATATATATACTTTATTGGAAATACTAATAATTCTTTTTTGTTTATATACAGTATACACATTTCCTCACTTTAAATTTATAAACGCAAAATACGTATGTACATACATATATATATGATTGTATAATATGTGTGTTACACAATAGATGATACAGTTAATGATATGTACTTGTATCCTTGGCATACATATACTTACATACATGTATAATGTATTTATACCTTTATCCTGTACATCATGTGCGAATGGCATAGTTTCATTTTTATTCTTTCTTTATAAGGAATCATTATTTAACTTCAACAAGATTCAACTGTCTTCTTATAAGAATGATGAAAACAATAAAAAAAAAATATAAGGAAGAGAAAAAAAAACAAGGAAAATCAGGAGAGAAAAAAAAAATATATGAAAGAATGAAAACAAGAATAATATATTTTCACGTCTTCAATCAATATGTCATATAGTTTTATATGGATAGGATACATGAAATTTAATGGGAAGAAATATGTCATGTGATTTTGACACGTGTCACATATTTCCTATATACTTATATACTATTTGTTATTAGAAGATTTTTGAACATATAAAGTATTAAAGAGAATAAGATACTTGTTATATTATATTATGTATGAGAAAATTTTCCTATAAAAGGAAAAAAAAAAAAACCATATTAAAAACGTAAAAAAAGGAAGAAAAAAAAACCTTTTTTTTTGGTAGTAACAGTTTTTCTTTTAGTTTCTTCTATCATATATCATGATATCTACATATATACATCACATATGTATGTGAAATGATGATAACCTTAAATTTTGCTGAGAATGCATGCATATAATAAAAAATTTTAGGCGAAAAAAAAAAATAATCCTTTTTTTTTTGATTTTGTTTTTCATCTTTCATTTTTCCTTGAAAATATTAAAGAAGTTCAAATCAAACAGCATGAAATGGAAAATATTCAAGAGAAACATTTTTTTTTTTTTTTGTTTTTCTTTAAAATGTTTTTACTTTACTTGTTATTTTCTTCCTGAATTTCATTTGACCTATTTTTTTAGAATAATATATTATTTTAATTTTTTTTTTTTTTTTGTTCACTTTAGTTTTCAATATTTCCTTTATATATTTCCGTTTTAACCATTATTCTTGTTTGCACACATTTTTTTTTTATTTTTGTTTTATTTTTATGTATGTTATAAGAACAAGGATATGTTTTTTTTTTTTTTTTTTGTAGTACGTAAAATTGATATATGTTAAATTTTTTTTAAGAAAACAAAAATGAAAATTTAAGAATAATATTATTGAATAAAATATATAGAGATTGCTGAAAAAAAAAACAGTTTGAATAAAAAATTTCAAATTTAAATCTAAAACGACGAAAAAAAAAAAAAATAAAAAAAATCAATATTCAATGATTGTAAAAAAATTTTTTTTGTCAATTTTTACATATTTTATATATTTAAAATCATCAAAAAACCTACAATTTCTTATGTTAATTACAATGATTCGATAAAGAAAAACAAATATATATGAAACATGAGAAAGCAATAATTTTTTATCTTCAATAAATTGAAAGATTTTATATAACCCTTTCTTTCTTATTTTATTTTTTGTTTTTTTTTTTTTTTTTTTGAAAGAAAAAGAATGATGACATCAACATCTTTTACAATTTATCAATTCAATACGGATGATAGTGTATTCTTTTGAGATTAGAATGATATTATATGAAAAAGTAATATCCGGTCTTCTAGTAATGAAAACATTTCATGATATTAATAAATCTTAAACATAGAAATTTGTAATATAGAATTGCAATTCATTCTATAGATACTTTACTGATTTTATGTACTAGACATATGTATACATATATGTATCTGTATATAGGTATAAATATATTTATTTCAATAATTTATATTTTCTAATCCTCATTCAAGAAAAATTACTATTAAGATTTCAGAATGAGAATTTCTATATTCATTTGCAAATCTTAAGATAAAAAGTTTAATGCATTTTGAAAGTGAGAAATGTTTGTGTAATAACATAAATACATAAAAATAAAACAACAGAAACTGAGAAATATTATATAATTAATCACGGATGTTATATATATCTGATAAATGTATGTTAGATACATTGCAAAGATATTGTAATACATATACTATGTACATAGATATTATTGATATGTATAATGTGTATCCTGTAAATTATTATTTATTTGTATGTATTTCAGTAAATACTATGACCACGATATTATCGTGATACAAATAATACATAATATCCTTCTTGAATTCAATGTCATTTTTGTAATTCAATAAAAAAGAATTAATTTTTAGTATTGTTTGTTAACAAACAGATAAGTGTTGGAGACATTAAACATTTTTAAAAAATTTTCTAAATTCTTGAAAATTAATTTTCTGTTCTTTGTATTAAATCTTTTGGTCAAGAATTTTTTTTTTTTTTTTTTTTTTTTTTTTTTTTTTTTTTTTTTTTTTTGAGGAAATAAAACTTGAAAAACACTCTTAAACACACTTTAAATCTTAACTAGACCCAAGTACTATCGTCCTTTTATTTAAATAATTGAATAAGAATGATTTTGAAGTATTAACATTTCAAGTGAAAGGAATAAATTTTATAACCATTAAAAGGATATACTTCCTTAAAAATTGTATGTTTTGCAAATCAAAAAACATCAAAGAATTTTGTTGTTGTTGTTGTTGTTTTCGGTTTTTTTCATTTTTAATCGTGAATGCCTGAGTATTTAATGATTTCATGACATGTGAAAATAATCTGAATTTCGAAGTAAAAATTTTCGAGATGTTTAAAATTAAAATTATAGAATGAAAAAATTTAAGAAAAAATAAGAAAATAAAAACAAGTATGGGAAATTATACAAAAGAAACAATGTGGTTTCAAAAAAAAAAAAAAAAAAAAACATATGGGTATGCTATACATAATAATAATAATGAACTGTAGAGAACTTCAAAAATTGGAAATAAAAAGAAATATGAAAAAAAAAAAAAAAGTGAAAAATAATAATTGAACGTCAACTTGAGCTTTTCGCAGACATAAAGGTGTATTTTTTAATAAAGGTACAAAAAAAATTCATTAGAGGTAGGCATTCACTTTTTTTTTTTCATATTTTATTGTCCTTGATGTTGTGTATTGTTTTTTTTTTTTTTCATGAGATGAAAATAGAGAAAAAGGAAAAAAAAATATTTAAGATGATGTTTTTTGTTAAAAAAAAAAAAGAAAAGAAAAGAAAAACTTATGCTTGTTTCTAAGAGCACTCATGGTGAACTGAGTATGTATGTACATAACATAAAGTCTACAAAATAACTATTTTTTATCATGTGTCTTAAAAAAAAAAAAATTAAATTCTTTGATGATTTGTATTTTCTAAGGATTTTTTTATTCTAAGTATGTACTATATACATCATGTATGCTTTTCAATAACGCATATTTGCTATAGGAGTATTTTATTTTCATATGAAATCTACCATAGATAAATTTTTAACAAATATTAAATAAAATAGAAAAATTGCATCAACTTTTAAAATAAAAAAAAAAAAAAAAAATATGTATCTTTAAAAGAATTTATTTATATACATATCTTATTCGCACACAAGATTCATACATATATGTCTGTACATATATGTACATATAGTGTATATACAATGCTCATACGATAGAATTTAAATATTATATCTATTATAGTCGTATATACATATGTAATATATATTTTTTAATGATATTTTATCCATTATAACAGACAGTTTTGTCTGTACATATGTGTTAAAAATGATGGATGAGGACATTTGGGAGATGATATTTCATAAATAAAAAAAATAAAAAAGACAAAGATGAATATGTATCCTCTCTTGAGTATTAATTGTGAAAAATATTGTATTTTAAGGTGGGAGAGATATTGCACACTTCAGTGC
This sequence comes from Bombylius discolor, assembly GCA_939192795.1. Lineage (NCBI taxonomy): Eukaryota > Metazoa > Arthropoda > Insecta > Diptera > Bombyliidae > Bombylius > Bombylius discolor. The sequence goes on along the minus strand of OW584241.1, from coordinate 9,065,463 downwards.
AAAAATTGAAAAAAAAAAAAAGGAAAATATTTATTATATATACTTTTGCCTTGATTTTTTTTTTGTTAGTGCCCAAAGTACTTAAACACACGCACAAAATATATATGTATGTACATATATTTGCATTTTAAAGTGTATCTTTCTTTAATAAAATATAAAATTTTTCAAGGACTTCCTGTTTCTGTTAAAATATTTTTTTTTTATAAATATACATAAGATGTCGGTTCAATTTACAGCAGCACTATTCATTTATACTTCCTCTTTTACTTTTTTCTTATGAAAAATTTTATTATTCTTTAAGAATGATTAAAAGTTAGACTTAGGTTAATTTATACTTTCTTTTTGTCTATATTTAGTATTCTTAATGTATTTGTAGTATAATTCTACAGTATAATTTTATCTTGGCGAATACTGTGTATACATTTTTTTTTCAAATATTTTTATATGGTTGTACACTTCATATCATCAACATCATCATCGTCATCATCATCATCGTCATCATCTTTATGAAAGACAACAATTGTTTGTGTCAAGAGGGCTACTATTATAATACAAATATGTAGTATAAGAAAAATTGAAAAATACTCTTTTCTACTATATACTAAGATGTCATATTATATTTATGTACATATGTCCTTTTTTTTAAAATTTTTTTCTTCTTATAAATAGACAACAAGACAACATCGTGACTACTTTGTCACATAATTTAAAATAAACTTATTTTTTACTGCACCTGAACGTGACTTCTGACAATTGTACAAAGAAAAAAAAAAAAATAAAATTAAAATGAAATAAAAAAGAATTATATATATTTCATAATGAAAACAATAAAAAAAAAAAAAAAAAAAAACCTAAATTCAGATTTAATTATAGCCTCAGAGATTTACTATACACTGGAATAACTGCAGTCCTTTCATTATAAAATCTCATATAATAATTGTCAAGGATATAAGGACATCCGGTTTTTGATTATCATTATCTATATATCTATATGTACATACATATATCGCTTAATGTTACGTATTTCATTTTAAAAATAAAAAATATACATATGAAAAATAATATTATTTCATTTTATTTTTTCTTATTTCTGTTTTAAGTACACATTTTCCATTTACTTCTTATTTTTTTTTTTTTTTTACATAGTAAAATACAGTCAACACTTTCTTTTCTTAAAAATTGCTTAAAGGGAAAATTTTTAGATTTTACTAATATGAATCTGAATCCCTATTTTTTTCTTTTCTTCTTTTATTTTTTTTTCGTTTTTTTTTTTTCTTTGGTTTTATGAATTCTATATCAATATTAAAACTTGCATAAACGAGTATAAAGCAGAACGGAAAAATGAATTAGATATATTTACATATATTTATTTCGTATGTGTGTGTGTACGAATCTGTGTAATAAATTCTATATTATATAATATTGAAATCCAAAGATACAAATTTTAGTTTTTAGTACTATTTAAAACAGAAATGGGTAAAAAAAAAGGCTAAAGGCAACAAATAATTCCTTTTACATTCTATTGGGAGTATATATTTATCAAGATAGATAAAAAAAAAAGGATATAAAAGAAATATATTATATATACTATATACTATGTATGTATCTATTTCGAATACAGGATATTATGCAAGTCCCTATAGAAAAATGAAAAAATATACTATATACATATATTGTATTTACATATGTATATGTACCTACATATATGTATAAATATATATATAATATATATAATTCTTAGGTTAATGGTTGAATGCTTGAATAGTTTTTAAACCATATATACATGTATATGTATATGTGTTTCATAATACATATTTCATATTATTATTATCATTATAATTATGTTCTTCCCACGCTAATGTTTATGCTCTAGATAAATATAAGCCTGACCTACTTATGGTTATGAATTTCATATAATTTTATTCTTTCTTTCAAATGTCTGTCTGGAATAATGATTATTATTATTGTTATTTCATTTATAAGAGTATTATGAATATTTTATATACAAATGTATAATTTTATTATATATGTACATACATATATGTGTGTATCATTTTAAAAGATTTGAAAAAAAAAACTAAAAAAAAAAGAAGATAAAAATAATTAACAAATGATACTGTTATAAAAAATGCAATGATAATGATGGTGATGATGAAAATATTAAAAACAAAACATATACACATAAAATTAGAAGATATATGTATCTAAATGAACGTAATATATTTGAAAACAAGAGTACAAGGATAAATACATCAAAATAAAATCTTAAATTAATTATTTATATGTTAGAATTGTTATAAAAAAAATTTTTTTATAGTACATTTTTTTAAATATTCGAATTTATGAAATCAATATATGTAGGTTGCTAGATATGGTTTATATATGAGTCTATATATCTATGGTTTATACTAATGTAGCAAGTTAAAATTCGAAGAAAAGTTTATCTATAAAATGTTCAGAAATTAGTATAACTGATAACAAAAATTACGAAAAAACTAGTGGCTTTGTTTACTGATCATAAACAAGTACAAAAAAAAACCAACTACAAAAATATAACAAGTGTCAGTTCTGTCATACGAATAAAATTCTTTCTCTACAAACGACACTAGTGGTTCGCATTCCTCTTGAAACTGTAGGTGCATGTAAAAAATTCAACGATCAGTGATCGAAATTGCAGAGTATTGGCTTCTAAATTTGGAAGTTTCGTTCGAATTGGATACAAGTGCTCAGTACTGGAGTAGCTGAAGTCACTCCTTACTAACAAAAAAAAAATCGTAAACTCTAAAAAAAAAACCGATTTAATGATTCGCATTCCATTTAAAGTTTAAAGTTGCATGACAGTCATAAAAATGTCGAAGAAATTTCATGCTAATTTGTGAGGAGATAAAGAAATGAAAATATGAAGGTTATAACATTTTGACAAACTACATTTTAAAACGCTATAAACATTTCTCTACTTAAAAATGTTAAAAAATGGCATATAAACCAAAATAGTATTCAACCAAATGATTTATGTTTTAAATGTTCAAAAACGTGACTATCGGATAATTGGGTCAAAGAAAAATTTCAGAATAAAGCTGTTGTATATGTATGTGAGTGTGTGTGTATTAAAGTTACAAATGAATTTATTTTCTTCTTTCCACTATGCATTCATTCTATTTAATCATTATAAATTAAAAACAAGAGGATTTTCATTTATGTGGAAAATAAATTAAATTTTTTCGTTGTTTTTTTTTTATTAAAATTGAAAAAAAAAAAAAAACGAAATCTAAAACATCTCAACGCTGTCAATTTTGCTGAATAATTAAAATATTGAATAAAAGAATAAAATGTATTCTGTATTATTGTTTTGTTTCACATTTTTTTAGAAGATATGTATGTGTATAAAAATCAATTTTGCTACGTTTTATTCTCATCAATTAAATTCATTTTCAACTATTTTAATTATATATATATACATATAGATATACATACACATATATTTATAACATGTATACTAAAAAGCTATCGTTTATATGTGTTTACTATCTGTATTTCGATATTGTAAATTTGTAATTTTTGAAAATTTTTTCCATTTCTATTGTTTTTATTTACGAAATCTTTTGATTAATCATACATTTTGTATATACGAATCGTTACATACATACATATACTTATTATGTATATATTTGTGTCTTTGTGTACATTTATATTGTATAATTTGTATACGTACCAGGTTATTCATTTACTTTTATTGAAATCTCATCAATTTATTTTCTTTTAGAATACTTGAAAATTAATTTTTTTTTTGTTATTTGTTTTTTTTTTTCTTTTTTACAATTTCAATTTGAAAAAAAAAAAATTTTCGCTAAGAAAAACAAAAACAAATAAATGAGGATTAAAAAGGAAACAATTACTGATAAACTATAGTTTTTATTTTGATTATTTTCTATTTTCAAATTCTAATTTTACATGTAAATTGTTTTTTTTTTTTTTTTAAATTTATTCATTGTTTTTTTTTTCTTTTTTTTTTGAAAAAGTTTATAATGAAATTATTTATTAAACTTTTCAGTTTTGTCTTTATGAATTAAAAAAAAAAAAAAGAATTCTGATAAATAATTACCTAACTCCTTTAACTAGTTTTAAAATTTAAAATTTTTCATATTAATTAATAAATTTGCTATAGTGAAGAGTTTTCTGACTATTTTTGGAGTATTCCTTTCAGAGTAAGCTTTTGCCTATTCGAAACGAAGGAACATAGCTCTGTACGATGTTGCTTTTAATCAGATTTGGACAGACGTTGCCATTCTTTTATAAAAGCTAAGATTTCGAGAGAATATTGTAATTCCCAGAAAAGGTTGTTGTGGTTTTGTGTATGCTTGTTTATTTTTAAAAAAATAATAAAAGTTTCACTGTTTTTTTTTTCTGAAAAAATCCGACTTAAAAGATTTGATAGTTAGCCTTTAATAATTTATATCACTTGAATATGGTAATTTTTCACATAAAATATATGCACTGCATATAATTTGTTGTTCAGTGGTCATGTATGTTTATGTAAAAAAGAAAATTTATAATGTTAGACTCTATTCTACTTAGTACTTACATACATATATATGAGTACTGACTGTATAATAAACTTATTTTTATACATGTAACGTGTGTACATATATACAGAAAATCTGAAAAATAAAAGAAATATTTTACATACTTAAGTATGTATAAACGCCCACAAATCGGGCTGTCGTCCAATGGCTTTTATATAATGTTTATACGAATTAATTATTTATACTGTTTGTGGCAGTAAAATATAAAATATATACAGGATAAAAAAATATATGTATATATAGGTACCATATACAATAATGAATACGTATATAGTTTATATCTCTCTTATGGTATTTAATACGATATTAAAAAAAGATATTTTACATGATACATGATTTTTACTTTACCACATATATTTAATACTTGTATTCTCATATCCGTAAATTGAAGGTGTAGATTTTAACTTTCGAAATAAATTATAATGAAAATAAATATTTTTATTTTATTTTAGAAATGCCAAGAAATATAATGATATGATTTATCAATATTAAAATTAGATTTATATTTTCTATAATGAAACATTAAAATACACAATAATATCTCACGTGGCTATAAATAAGTAAAGTCCATTTGAGACTTACATACTCGTACGTGTTAAATTATGGTTTTTTTCACATATATGTTTGCTAGCAAGTTTTTCAAAATTTATATCCTAAATTTAAATTAAAAACTCACAAAATAAAACAAAAATGAACAAGTACTGTGTTATATCGTTTGGAAATATAATTTTAAAACTTTATATTTATTGTGAAATTTGTTATTTGTAAGGTAAGACACCCAGTGTTCAGCATCCTCAAAATGTACATACATATGTACTATATGTATGTATATGATTTCAAAATGTTTCCAATTAATAACATTTGAAAAGAAATCTGACATTAACTGTATGTCAAGATTTTATTTTATGAAACTAAATGAAAAAAAGTGCTGAAAGGATTGGTAAAGTTGACATTTTTAATATTTGGAGAACGTTCCACGTAAGCGAGTGACCTAACGACGAGTTATAGAGCTATAATTTCTCTTCACATAAAAAAAAAAAACATATTCAACGACACACGGAGCTTATAATTATAAGAGGTTCCGATTATTGCATTCGGATGCTACACAACTGTGTATTTTACCTTATTCAAATAATATATTAATTTAATATTATTTCTTGAAAGAACTTTAAAATTAAATATTTTTCTTATGGTCTTTTCAACAATAAAAAATAATAATTAAAATTTAATGGACTTATTACTTTTTAGAAATTTCAACAAACATCATTCAACTAACTAAATTTTAACTTATAAATAAATTCTATTTAAATTCCAAAAAATTAAAATAAGGCTTATGTGCTAAATAAAAAAAAATAAAAAAAAAACGAAAAACATATTATTACACTTATTAAATTTTATTTGTTACAATTTTTCAATGATACTTATGATTTTATTAAGCTTAAGAGGTAAAATTATAAAATCAAGGGAGCATTTCATTTTTAAACAAAGGCAATTTAACTTTTTTATAAAATTTGTTCATTAAAAATTACATTTAGAGGAATAAAAAAAAAAAAAAAACAAAAATTATATACCCTCCACAATCAAGTAAAATACTATACGTAAAGTATAACATATACATATGTATACGTAATTTCTTTCACATTTAAAATTATGTATACTAATTCCTGAACTTAATTAAAAATTATAATATGAATTTTTTTTTTCTGAAAAATACTTGTGTTTTTTTTTCTTTCAATTTGTTTCTTTCTTTCTTTTTTTTTTTTTTTTTGTATTTATATATAATGAGCCACTCATTGTCAGAATTTATTTTTCCTTAAGGAAAATTAAAATATTTTCTTTTAAATTTTTACATTTCGTACACACATAAGGAGAAAAGAAAAAAAAAAAGCCCAATTTTCATTTTGATGAATTTTAAAAAGAAATTTAAGGCAACCTAAAATGTTTGAAATTTTAAGATTAAGTACTCACATACATATGAGTACTCAGTATGATAAAAAATAATATGAACTAATGACTTCCGAAATAAGTTAAGGTTAAATATAAAGAAAAAAAAAATAATAAAACAGAAATTTATAAAGAAAGAAAGAGAAAATTAGTGCAAGAAAAAAAATTAGAAAATTAGAAAATTATTATTATTTTTTTATTATTATATCATCCTTCCTTTCTTTTATTTTTGCTATGTGACTATTTTTTTTGTTGTTTTTTTTGTTTTTGTTTTATTCTACTCTATCTTAGTTTAATGAGAAAAATAAAATAAAAGTGTAAAATTCTGTTCATTTTTTTTTTTTTTTGTGTTCTTATTTGAAAAAATATACTATGAGCAAGGATACATGTTTAACATTCACCTACTTTATTTTTCTCTAATTTTCTAAGTACGTATTTCAACATAAATTCTAATTCATTTAAAAAAATAAAAAAAAAAGTAAGTAGGTATTTGAATTTTCCATATCCTCGTAATTAAAACTTAATTAAAACTTTTATTCGTAATTGTTCTTAATGATGTTTTTCTACTTTCTTTTTTCTATTTTCTTCTTTTTTTAAAAAAATTTTTTTCTACTGTTTTTTCCGTTTTTTTTATTTTCTTTCATAGTAAAAAATATTTTATTCGTCTTCCTTTTTTTGAAATTTTATTTTGTACCATGATATGCGTGAAATAATGAATATATTTATTTGCAAAATGTTTGTCAGGGACTACAAATATATTTTTACATACATTTATAGAAAATATACATATGTATATTATGGAAAATAGAAAAATGGCAAAAAAACAAAAAACAAAAAGAAAAAAAAAAAAATTTGAAATTTATATACTTTAAAAGTTAGAAAGAAAATCATCAAAATAACAAAACAGATAACACTTTTTTTTTTAAATAAAAAAGGACTAAAAACAACTGGTAAAATTTTTCCATTTATGTGTTTGTATGTGTGTTAAAAGCACAAAAAGACAAGCATAAAAAATAATAAAACAAAACAAAAAAAAAAAAAACATACTAAAAGCAATGATGATATTATTTTAATGTGCTTGTGGCAGTTAAATAAATTTAATGCGCTTCATAAATTACCAAAAAATGTGCGAATCCTAGTTCCGGAAATTTTACTATTCAAGTATGTGTGTAGATAAATGTGAATGTATTGGAGTACATAATATATATATACATTTTTTTTATTTTATTTTTATTTTACTTTGCTTTTTAATTTTTATTTTATAAGTTTTTTTTTTTTTTAAATACATATGCGAATTTTTTGTTTATGTTTTGTTTAAAAGGATTTTATAGGACGATTTATATACACATACATATACATATATGTATAAAAGTGTTATATATAAAGCAAAATATTGAGATAATATGTCATGATAAAAATAATTAAAATACAGGACAAATTTTTTTATGTTTTTTATTTCGTATAAGGATTAAAAGCAATTTCAAATAATTGTTTAAGTAAGCATTAACAATAAATTAGTATTTGAATATAGTTTGATATAAAACACATTATTTAAATGTATTTGTTTATATAAATAAAAATTTATCTAATTCAAAAGATTTATGATGTTCATTAAAAATCATTAGTTTGTATAGAATCGAAAAATCAATTTTTTTTAAGGATTAAGGATAAGAAATTGAACATATGTATAAAAAAACGATTATCTTTTATAATAGGGAAAACGAAAAAATGATAAACATTTGAGAAAATGAAAAATGACAAAAAATTTGCAAATTCATATGATATTGGACTAAAGGATACAAAAAATATTCACAATAAAAATTTAAAAAACTATAACTATGTGATAAAATTTCTATAAGCCACTAGAGGGGAAAAAAATAGGGACCCAATAAGAGAAAATGACTTTTAAACATTTTGTAGAATTTTCAATTGAATAATCTGATTATCTTATTTCTCATTAAAAAGAAACGTAAGTTAAAGAAATACGAATTCATTTTAAAAAAATTTAAAAAAAACTCAAAGTTTATTTTTCCTAGAAAATATACTTTTTCCTTTATTTCTCAAATTTTTGAAAAATTCAATTTTCCAGTTAATAGAAAAATTTGTCTAAATGGAACTATAAAGAAATCAAAAGAAAATTGCATAATAAAACCTGAGAAGGTAATTTTTTTTTTATTTTTTTTTTTTTCAAAAATTCATCATTTTTAGTATACCTTAACTTTTAAACTGTGATTTTTCTTCTTCTTCTTAAAACTTAATTTCGAGATTATGTTTTCGATTTCCTAGAGATGAAAAAAATTTATTTCCTAAAGAAAAACATATATATGAAAAACTATACTGTGAATATGTATGTATGTGTGTATCATTAGTTTATTATAATCCGTCTCGAGGACACAATTTAGTCATCATTCGTTTCACCGTATTTAATATTGCTTTTACTATGACAAAGATGAACACAAACAAAAAAAGATACGTAAATTCTCCAGCGAAAACGAGAATAAAATAAAAATAGAAAAAAAGTAAGAAATAGCAACAAAAAAAAAAGGACACTAAAAAAATGAAGCAACCATTTGAATGAGGAAAAGCTTTTTCTCGTTTTTTTTTTCTTTTCATCATGGTGTTTAAAAAAAATAAAAAAAAAGTTAAAAAGAAAATTTTATTCAAATATATTTTCCTGTTTATATGAATGTCATTTCCCTGTACACCTATCATAAAGATATTTCCTTAATAAAGTGAGGGTACGTACGTACACAATTGATCAATATTAAAATGAGGCTATTTTAGGAAAAAATAACTTTTGACAATGATACACATTTACTTTTTTTTTTTTTCTTACATTTTCTTTAAAAATGAAAAAAAAAAATATATATGTACGTTCTATTTTTATATTTTGTATTACATACTTACGTTATACGTTAACTCGAGGGATTTTTTAAATACGAATAGAAAAATGCAAATTTTTTTCATACATATACATTTACATGATGTGGGTGTTTTTGTATATATAGAAGATTCCTTTTGTTACTTGTTTTTTATTATTATTTTTACATTTTTTCTATATAAACGAAAATGGCCATATAAAAAGTCATTTTGAAGCAATCACTTGGTTCTATTACTTTATGTACATAATTCCTTACTAAAAAAAAAAAAAAAAATTGAAAAAAAATTTATATACTATACTTTGACATGAATTTTCTGTTAGGTATGTGGTGGAAATGTATTTGTTGAATTTTCCTTTCTTATACACAAATTTTCTTAAATAAAAAAGGAAAAAAAAAAAAACTTGATCTTCATAATATGTACAAATCATGAACATTATTATTATTTTTTTTTTTTCATCTTCTATTTTTCTTTTACATAACTTGTGTATAACATATAATATGCATTTACAGGATTTAGGATCATGTACGATTATTTATTGTGTATTATATCATAGACATTCAATTCAGTTCACGTAAAATGATTTTTTCGTTGTATTCAGTAAAGCGTAAGGTTATGAATAAATTCTTTGGACTTATCAACGGAACGATTGAATTATTTTTTTTTTTTTTTCTATACTTACATTCTTTTTATATGCCATCTTCTTACTTATATTCTTATATACATACATACACACATATATATATTTTCGACATTTCCGGGATTTATTTCTTGTACTTTGTTTTGAATTCTAATTGTGAACAGATAAGAAGAGATTGTGCGGAACGAAAATATATCCGTACATGTATACGCATAAAAAGTTACAATAACGAAAATCATTTTTATTTGATTTTACTTTTTTTTTATTTTTTATTTTTTTAAGAACACAAAGACTTGATAAATATTTGAATGTGTACTATTAGTATTTGCAGGGTGATAGATTTTTTAAAAATAAAATAGAAGTTTTATGAGAAAGGAGAACGAATGTGAAAGTCTTATTTTTGTTAAAAGAAAGCATTAACAAGTCTTTAAAAAAATTTTAAAAAGTTAAGATATGTTTTTTGTTATCAGGATACGTTGAAAAATTATACTGAAATTTATTGAAGAATTTCTCCTAAAGTCCTTCATACTTGTTTTAAATACTTTTCAATAGAATTTGAATTATGGAACTTTTTTAAGGAGCTCATACTCGTTTTGCTTCCGATATCCTAGAAAGCTTTGATTTTTTTTTTTAATTAGTTACACTGAATACACCCTGTCTACGAGGATACAAACATTTTATATTATTTTCGAAATTGAAAACAGAAGAAAAGATAAACAAAAAAAGAAGAAGAAGAAGAAAAAAAAATTGTATTAGAAAAGAGATAAAAATTGGGTTTTAGAAATTTTACTTAATTTTTTTTTTTTCTTCTTTATATTTTTTCTGTAGCTTTTTGAAATGTGTTACATTGTTATTATAACGATAATCAAGAAAATATGCGTCAACATTGTGAAAAAAAAAACCATATTTGTTTTCTTATTAGATTAGAAACGGTATGTGTAAACGAAATATACGGGCAAATAAACTTTTTCCCTTATATTGTGTATAAAATTTCGATATAATATATCAAATAGCAATTGAGTACTTATCGATATTCTAAAAAAAGGATATGTACAGCCCTTATGGTATATGTGTATATGTACATATGTATATATACAATATATTAAAGATGATACAATATGTAATATTCTTCCTTTTTTTTTTTTTGCTTAACTATATCAAAACAAGGAAATAACTTTTTCGCCTATTTTGAGGTTGTAAATTTGAAATAACATCCACAAGCAAAAAAAAAAAAAAATGATTTCTTTCCCTTCTCACATTTTTTTTTTTCAAATTTATGGAAGATGTATATGTAGGTATATCTTTTTTTTCTAATGTAATGTAATACTAACTTTGAAGTGTATACATAATATATTTTATTTTTTTATTTACTTATTCAATAAATTACAAGCTTTTTTATTAGTTGTTTTTTTTTTTTAGCGTATACCAGAAAAATTTCGTTTAGAAAATTTCTTTTTACAACATATTTCTTATTTTTTATTTCAGGTAAATTGAATATTGAAAATAAATTCAAGATGTTGGATTATTATTATAATAAGAGTAAGTCATATCTTTTATATATTTATATGTATATAACAAAAAATTTTTATAGTAAAAAAAATATAAGCTTATACTTTTTTTTTTTCACATTTACATATGAGTGGTTTTGTAAAAAGAAACCATAAGATTTTGGTTCATTTTAAGATATATGAAAAAAAAAAAAAAAATACTACTTTTCAAGAATTTTTCAAACACATATTTTTGTTAAATAAGATTTTTAGTGGTAACATTGTCTAATGTAATGTATGAAAAAATTCAAACGTGAACTTTAAAGTACATTTTATTCTTGAATGCCTTTTATTGCAAAACTACTAGTATTAAATTTGGAAAAAAAAAAAATATATATGTATGTATGTATATTTTCTTTAACGTCACCGTAAAACTTGGAATATTTTCTTCATTTAAAAAATGTTTAAAACTTCTAAGTATTTCTTTTTAAAATTCTGATGGAATTATTTAAATAAAAAAATAATAATAAAATGGAATAAATCTCATTCCTTTTGTGGTTTTCATTTTTTTTTCTTATAAGACAAAACTTAAAGTATTCTAATACGGAAATACTTTATCTATAATATTACTTCAGTGAACACACATACATACATATATGTACCTACATGAATCCCTAACTTCTACATGAGAGCAATTCAATTATAACTTTAAAATATACTATATATAAAAAGTTTTCATTCGATTTTTTAGAAACCATGAACATGAAGCATGATAGAAAATTCTTAAAATTTCATGTAAAATAATAATAATTTATTTATTTATTTTTTAAAATTTTATTCAAATTTGTAATCTGCATAATTTAAAATAAGAAATACAATCTAATACTGAATATTAATTAATAAAAAAATAATTTTTGAAATTCTCAAAATCGAAATTTAATTTTCAAAAAAATTCACGTATCTCGTAACCTTTAAAAAAAAAAAAACCTTTCTATGAAATTTTAATTAGTGATTAACTTAATTAATTTTACCTTATTTTCAATAATAAACTTTTGCTTATGAAAACATTTATTTCATTAAAATAGTACAACGAATTTATTAGGATTCGGACACAAATTCTTATGCTAAAAAAAAAAAAAAAACGAAAAAGAAAACATAAAAAAGCATTATAATAAAATTCTCGAGTTGTGTGTATCTATGTGTATATTTTTTTTTTTGCTCTTCAAATTCTTGTTTTATCGCAATTTTTTCGATAATAAAAAAAAAAATTGTTTAACACATTATGACGTATAAATTTGCATATTTAATTTTTAACAACAATAAAAATATTATGAGTGTCCCTTATATAAATACTTCACATAAACTTATTTCAAAATTTAAATACTTAATTCACTATAAAATTTTCTAAAAAATAAAAATCTTTTACATTCCACGATAAAACAAAAAAAAAAAAAAAAAAGAAGAATGCATCTATAAAATTTATTTAAGAGTTTTTTTTTTCTTATCAAACATAACTTTTTCTTATTATCTTTTCACACTCAAGGTGCAAAAATTGCACCTGTTTATTTTTCTTCTTCTTACTTTTAAATATTATACAAATATTTTGCCCTAATTTTATATTGCATATCTTACTGGAATTTCTCATTCATTTCTTTCATAAATTTATGTATTTTTTTAAACTGTTTTTTTTTTTTGTTTTTGCTTTTCTTTCTATTTTTAATTTTTCATAAAAATTTATGATTTTCTAACCATGATAAAATCATTTTTCATCATAATTTTAAAGTTGAAATTTTGCAAAAAAACATAAAGTTTACCTTTTTATATTCGTTGTTTTTTTTATTTATTTTTTATTTTTTTTTATTTATTTATTTTTTTTTTTTTGTTAAATATAAAATTTTGAAAATTTTCTTAAATTGTTGTTTTTGGTTACTTGGTTTGCTTAGAATATTGTACACATTTTATCTTATACACATACACACATATTTTTACAAGTTTGTTTTCATGTTCTTCTTTTTATTTATTTTTTTACCACCTGAGTTTTGTGTTAAACTTTAACTTCATTCATTTTGTTCTCTAGGTAACATATTGTTATTTCATAAGGGAAAAAAATATAAAAAAAAAAAAAGCAAAAGAAAAGACAACACAAAAAAAAAAAAAATGAAAAAATTAAGCAGTAAAAAATGTGAATAACAAATATCCTAAAATCATCCACCCATCACCCATTATAACTCCTACTATAAGTATACAAACATATGTTAAGTACATATTTCTATGTATGGTTTCATATAACCAATTCAAAAACTTTTTTATATTGCTTGAAAATTTTCATATACTCTCTGTGGGATATACAAAATAAGTTGAGAATGTACATACATACACAAGTGTATTCATTCAAACATTCAAAAATTCCAGGTATTGAAAAAAGTTTTTCAAAAGCTTGATGGTCCATGAGCTAGTTTTTTTTTTTTGTGTTGTTGTTGTTGCTGTTGTTTGTTTCAACGTTTTATTTTTATAATAATAATAATATTTTTTTTAAAGCATTTTCATTGCTCATCTTATTCATATATACCTGTAAAATTTTAACGTTATGTTATTATAACAATAATCATTAAAGTATGAGAGGGAATGCAATAAAAATTCAAGATGTTAACGACAAGAAACTTAAGTTTGGTAATGGTTACAATTACATATAAGTCCAAAGGATCTTCTATATAAATATATAGAAAATTAAATTTAAAATAAGGATAGGTTCAATGCCAAGAAATCATCATTATTTATATATACAGGTCCTGAATGAGAAAATGCTGATATCACCTTACCGTAGTTATTTTTCTATGTACATACTCAACAGGAATTTCTTATACTATACGAGTATAATATATTTTGTTGTATAGGTAAGGGATACGTATAAGGAATTTTCTTTTATGTTTATATAAGAAAAAATTTTATTACAAGAATTTATAGAAAATAAAATGGGGTATCTATATATGTTTGTATATAGTATTTAAAGGTATGGTATCTTTGCATGGAACACATAATAATTAAATGTCATTGTTGTCCTTGTCGTTCGTTGTCTTCATGAAGTCATCGTTCATTATTTTCATCGCCACATCGTCATTTATTTATTTATTTTTTGTTTTTAGTGTAAGAAAAATAATACTAATATGTATCTTATGGAATAGAAAAACATAAGATGACCTGTTAAATTGTTAATAGATAAATGAAAAAGTAATTATGGTTGCTTAAATGGTTAAAATAAATGACACAAAGAAAGGAAGTAAAATAAGTAATAAGGTGGGTCCTTCATTGTTCTAAAGGAATATTTTAAATGAAATATGTGTTCTTTTTTTTTTGTGTCTGTGTGTATACATACTGTATAAATTGAGATAAATTTTTCTTCTTAATTAATTTTTTGTTGTATATCATGCATCTCTCATGTAATTTTAAATATTTATAAGAAGTTGAAAATGTATATATGAACATAAATTTAACTTAAAATAGAAAAATAATATAAAAATAAAGGAAAATTAATAAAATATCTTATCAGGTGTTAGTAAAGAAAAAAATTGAAAGAAAAAAAAATTTTAAAAATTAAATACAATAAAAAATCAGTTTAAAATTAATTTGATTAAATATTTTTTTATTTGCTAACAGAATGAAGAAATCTTGTATGTATTTAATGATATTGATAATGATTAATTAATAATTTTATTAATTAAAAAATAATAACAATTTAGTAAATAGTATTTGAAAATATATTTTAATCGAAGCACAAAGAATTGAAACAAAAAATTAAAAACGTTTAGAGAAAAAAAAAAAATATATAAAAGTGCCTGTTTCGTGATTGAAAAAAATATTATTTTTAGAATTAATTGTTTTTTTTTAAATTTTTTTTACACCAATATAATAAAATGCAATAAAATAATCATTTATTATTTTTATAAATGCAACTTCCTTTTAAGCATTTTGAAAACAAATAATAATAATAATAATAATAGTGCAAATTACTGTATTTATATATTTATAAACGATGTATACTTAAATCATAACCATATATGATGTATGCCATATATCATTAGCGATATATTCATCATATGATTATTATGCTCACCTTTTTGTATTAAAATATGTATAAATTTTATTAAGTACTTGTATATAGTGACGTTGCAAAAATAATTGCAGCACGTACTTAATTTTATTTTTTAAATATTTTTAGTTTAAAATATTTATACTCTTGTCAACATCATAATACATTTACTGACTGTGTCTAATTTAAAAAAAAAAATTTATTTTCATATACTAAAAGATACCCACATTTGTATCTTTTTATATATGTATTCGTACATACATATAGAAATTAAATCTCATGACGTGTTTTCATATATGTATGTGGTCTTGTTGAATCTGCTTGCTATAGAGTAATCATACACTACATAACAATTTGTAAATTGTATATGTTTTTTTTTTTTTTAAATGCTTACTTTTTTTTTGAAAAAAAAAAAAAAAAAATAAAGAAAGAAAAAAAAATTTGTTTTCCTAATATACCCACTTTATTTCTCTCCTACATTTTATACTATTAATATAAATTTTTATAACTACTCTACTCTAATAGCATAAAATAATAATAAAGTATCTAACATACAAGAAGAATGTATCTAATATTATAACTACGATATAGTAAAATGGCAATGAATAATATTATTTATAAAGTTTTGATGACACTTATATGTACAACATTATTTTATAAATGTTTGAATGATTGTCACAGTTTCATTCCATTTCATATCATAGTCGAGGAAATCTAGTTACTACTTGTATTGCTGATACACCATTTAGAAGAAAAAAAAAACAAATTGTATATAACTAAATAATATGTTAGCATAAAAAAAAGAGATATGAAAAAAAAAAAAAATACAACAGTTTTTATCAGGCATTCACATTGTCTACATGTGTGCTTTTTTGATATAATTAAGTTTTTTTTTTTTTTAAATTTATTTATCGTGTGTGTGGTTTTTTTTTTTTTTTTTTTTTTGAAATTTAAATTGCATATAGTTTTATTCAGTCGTGTTTATTAATTTCAAGTATAAAATGCTCATCTTCAATTATTATTAACTAGTAAGTTTAATTTAAAACATCAAAGTAAAGAGATACAATTTTGTTTTTTTGTTTTTTTAAAATAAAAATCTTTATAGATTAATTTATGTTTAAAGTGAATATTAACAATAATAATTAATTGAAAAGTATTGTGTTTATTTTATATGTAATTAAATTGTTTTTAATTAAAATCATTAATAAAAATAATTTTCTAGCCAATGTGAGTGAAATCTATTTATCTTGTAATATAATCGATGTTGATGACAAAAATCAATCATCTTCATTATTATTATTAATTTTTTTTTTTTTTTTAAACAAGACAAAAGAAACATAAAATTGTAAACCGCTTATGAAAAAAAAAAATATCATTCAAGCCATATAATGTGATTATTATATGATATGACCCACTTTTGCCCCCCAGTGTGATTACACAAAACAGATATTAAAAAAAAAAAAAAAGTAAAAAAAAAAACAAACAAAAAGATTGTCTATAAATTCAAAAGGTGTTGTCGCGTGAACTCATCATGTGGTGTATTTTTCAATGATATTTTTTTTTCTAATAAATTTATTTGTTTATCGTTCTTTATTAGATTTTACAAGTTTATGCATATATTTTTTTTTTTTTCATATACTCGTATATACAGAAAAGTATCTATTGCCAATAAAATAAAACTATTTGAAAAAAAAAAAAAAACTATTACCTATAGAGTATAATTACACTAGAGTGATCATGTGTTTTGTGTATTCTTTATTTTATTTATTTATTAATTTTTTTTCCTCTTTATTATTTGGTTACAAAATGAATTGTGTCATATGATCCATGTGATATTTGTAGAATAAAATAGAAAAAAAAAAATACGTAATATCTAGAATATCTAGATATTATTTAGACATATAATATTTCTAATATTTAAATTCAATATTACAATACTAATTCAACTATAACTGTGAAAGAAAAATAATATTTAATCTGATTACAATAAAATTATTGTGTAAGCATACATGTTTTACCTGTGTCTTGATTTTTTGCTACAGATACATATATTTGTACCAATAGTTATTATACCTCTTTTTTTTTTTTTTAATTTTTGAAATAGATAAAAAAATTTCCAGAAATTGTATGTAAAAAAGTTTTTTACACAATTTCATTTTTGTTTTTCACACTGACAAATAAAATTGAAAATTAAAAATTTTTCAAAATATTTATCACATGATATGAGTATCTATAGCGTATACAATATTCGTATATTGGAAATATTTTCAAAGTTAGATGATCATGTGAATTCAATTTATAATTTCCATTATTGAAATGTTTTATATTTAAAATTCATTTCTCTTTCAAATAAAAGTTTTTGTTTTTAAATTTTTCAATTTCATTTGAATCTAAACTGTTTAGATTTTTAGAATTTCAATTGTGTATATATTTTTTAGAAGGTATCCTAACACATTTAATTCAAATTGTGATTTAAAATTCTGAAAATTGTAATATGTAATTTTATAAGTTAAATAAAAAAAAAAAATTGAATATTTTTACCAAAAATATCTTTTAGAGTTTTCAATAAATTTATGTTGCATACAACACTTTAATGTACATACTTGTATTAAAAAAATCTTTTTTAAGTACTTCTTATATAAGTATTTCTTTAATCATTCTTGTGTATAAAATTAATTCAATATCATTTGGTAAAATTTAAATTCAATTTAATATCATTTTTCAGACAATTCTTTAAAGGAATTTTATATTACATTGTAAAATAGTTTATACATACAATTTTATCAGAATCTAGTATCTACAATTAAATTTTTCTCAAAATTTTATCTACAGAAATGAATGAAAAGATATACATATGTACATATGTATATGAAATTTGTTAACAAAATATTCAGTACAATATGTTGTACAAAGAGAAAATAATATTCATAAAATCAAAAAAAAAAGAAAAAAAAACAAAAACAAAGAATTAACAATGAAAAAATTAAAAAAAACAGAAAATTGAAATTTCATAGAATTAATCTTTTTGTGCTATTTTAAAAAATTTTAAAAATTGATGTGAATCTGTTGCTGAAATATACTTTTTATTCGTATTTTTATACTAAAATGATTGCTTATATGCTTGTTATCCTTAATAATTAAACATGAAAGTCTTTTTAAAGATTAAATTTAAAATAAAATTCAGTTAAAGGTCATAATAATATGACATTCATGTATGTACATATATATGAAGAAATATTATAAAATTCATATGTTTTACATATGTGTGTGTGTGTACATATACATGTTAAACTTTTATAGTGTGTTTATATAACATAGCCTCACTTATTCTGTAAGTGGTTCTTTAAAATAAAACTTTTTAAATAAATTTTTTTTTTTGACTTTTTTTGTTGTTTGTTTTCTTAAATAATAAGACATACACAATGTACATACATACATCATATAAATATAATTAAATTCTTTGAATTGACTAATTTAATACAAATTTGTAAATTAATTAAAAATTTATATAAAAGAGAGAAAAAAGAAAAAAAAACAAAGTAAAAAGTAGAAATTAGTACATCAAATAACCTTTATTTGATTAACAAGTATACATATTTACATTTCTTTTTTTTTTTTTCTTTGGATTGTTTTTTATTTTATTTTATTTTCTCTATATCTACCTTGTTGCATAAATTTTCAATTAAAATTTAAAAAATAAAAAATAACAAAAAAAAAATTGTTAAAGAAATAATTACAAAATTTACAAAACATTTTTTATTTATCAAGAAAGAAATAAAAATGTAAATGATTAAACATTCATTTAATGTTTATTGTTTACCTTTGCCCTTTTTGTTCTTACAAAAAAAAAAAAAAGAAAAAAAAAAATATTAAAAACAAAATAAACAATAATCTTCTGTTAACGTTCATTTCTCTTTTTTTTTTCTTTTAATTTTTACTTGTTTTTGTCAGTTTTTTTTTTCTTCTTCAATTTCTTCCCGTTACTAAAACAATTTTCAACTTTTAGATACCCTTGTCACGTGTGTATATTTCAACCTTACCTCCCACGTATTTAAACATTTTTTTGTTGTTGCTGTAAAATAACGTTTTTTTTTTTGCTTTTTTTTCATTTATTATGCATTATTTCTATTCTAAGTAGAATATGTATATTGAAATGAATATATCTATGTAGTTTTTGCATATATGTATGTATGTACATATAGTAATAATATTTCATTTCTAAAGGTATACAAAAAGGTATACATACATGGTAAGCTTTAATTGAGCTTAGTTGTTGTTCAAACGATATCCATATATACAATGTAATAGAATTTTAATAGATTGCAATTAAATTTTTTATTTTTTATTTGAAAAAAAAAAAAAAATAAAACCTTGAGCAAAAAATATAAAATAAAATTTAACCCTTTCATATGTAAAAACTTTTCGAGAAAAACTAAATAAAAATGAATTCAAAATAACAATCACAATGAATTTCATTTAATATATATGTTTTTAGTAGTATTTTCCAACGTTGGTTTAAAAGTACCAGAATTTTCTGCTTTTTCAAAAAAAAAAAAAAACAAAAGTAGTGCAATATATTTTCTATTTGAAAAAAATAAAACAATCAAAAGAAAGAAAAACCAATTAAAAAAAAGAGTTTTCAATACTTTTTCCGCATATTAAAAAACAAAACAAAAACAAACTCTTATCAGTAAAATGTTTGCATTTTTGCATAGTTATCGAATTCTACTTAAAAGTGAAAACAAAACGAAAAAAAAAAAATTGTTCTGTATAAACTTCTATTAAAAATTTATAAAGAAACCATTAAAAAAAAAAAACAGTAAATTGATTTACATATTGGTTTTAAATTTTATTTTAATTTTTAAAAAAACCTGAAATACTGATAAGATATTTTTTTCTTCATTATATATGCTTGAATTGTTAAAGTAAAACAATTTCGAAAGTTTTTGTTTTCAAATTAAATGAAAAACAAAAAAGAAGTTTATTATCTGTTAAAAAAATATTTTCACATTTAAAGAATTATTCATATGTGGGTTATGTGATTTGGGTTTTATTTTTTTTTTTTTTTGTTACATACAACCAAAAACTACGAAAGTGTTAACAGCCAATAAAAAATAAATTCTTATAGAATTTCCATTTTCATATACCTACATACATATTATGTATATTGAGAAAAAAAGATGTTCAATAAATACAGAAAAACATTAAAAATTTATTTGAAAATAATAATTAATAAATTTAAAAATAAAATAAAAATTAAAATTGTAAATAATAATAAAAAAAAAAACAAAAAAAAAAAAAAACAATATCATACAATCAGTTAATTACAATTATTATTGATTCGCTTGAGAAAATTTTTATCACGTTTTCCAGTCTAGTGACTGATAAAATTTATTAGCATGTTGAATTGTTTATTAGTTTTTTTTTTTTTCGCTTGTTTTTTTTTTTTAAATTTTTTTTTTATTGGAAAATTGTGAGAAAAAAAAAAGTGAATAGAAGAACAAAAGATAAAACATAAACCCTTGACAATAATCGTAGTTTTAACCTTTACATTAATATACCTAGAATTTATGTTCATATGTATACAGTATTTAAATGTAAGCTTTTTGTTTAAAAAGTCCTTAAACGTACATATATTTACACATACGCAAAAATACATTTTTTTTTTCCACATCAATTATTTTAAATGTTTCTATATTTCCGTATATATATTTGCATTGATAAAATCGATAAAAAAAAATAATTTTTCATCTGGAAAATTTGTCTTTGTTATTTTAGAAATAATTTTTTTTTAAATGAAAACTAATATCTATATGAATTCTTAATAACATACAAGTGTATGTCCGTTAGCAATAAAATTAATTACATAATTTCTGTCTTTTATTTTCGAAAATAATCCTTTGTTCATTGCTATGAATAAAACGTATCAGAAAATATATAGGAAATACGAAAATTTTAATTTAAATGAAAATTAAAATTTTCTAGTTGAAGCACGGTCGGCAATAGAAATATTTCTATATGTACATATTAATTATTTTTGCAATAATTACCTCTTAACGTAAAATTGATAAAAAAAAAAAATGCTATAAAATATAATAAATTTTTTTTTTTAAACTGATATCCAAAAAACCATAAAATTTTAATTGCATTTTTCATATCACATGAAACGAATACATTAAAATTGTAAATTATTCATTTTACACTATTAAATTTAAATGATAAATTCATAACACAGATATAATTTTTCTTTTTTCCTTTTTTTTTTTTTTTTTTTTAAATTCTGATATGTGATAAAACAATTTGTGCTTTTGAAAAGATTGATTGTATTTGAGAAAAAAAAAAAATTTTAATTATATTTTAGAAAGTTTATATGTTTCAGAATATCGTATATGAGTTTTAGTTTTATTAACAATCCTTTTGTCATAAAAGGCATAATTTTTCAAGCTAATTTATTTCACAAATCTTGAAAGGGCTCGTTTCAATATTCAACATGAACGTCACTTCCAATAAAATCTTATTTCAATGTGTCATATTTATCACCACTGTCCGAAGCGATTATCTCAACCTTATAACGCGATAATATCGTTCTTTTTTTTTTTTGCGAAAACACTAAATTACTGTACCAATAAAAACCACCTGTCAACTAATGTGAATTTACCTTAGTGTTCAGCGTGTTTATTCAAATTAATCAACAAATATTTAATGAAGGTGTTAGAAAATAATTGAATATCCTAATTTTCTCGAATATATGAACGTAATTCTTAATACCTAGTTGCTAAAATACATTTTTGGTGTGCATTTTTTACTTTTTTTTTTTTAATTCGATTCTATAGTATCGAGCATAGTTTGCTTTTCTGTTCACTTAATTTGGTTTTCGCTTTATATTTTAATTACCCATTTTTTTTAATCTTCTGATTACTCAAATCAAAATCTAAAAATTTTAAAAATCACAATTGAAACTCATTGCATAATGCCGGAATACAATTAATTTAACACAAATAACAAATTATAATTTTAAAACCTAATTAAGAAAATTTTTTGTTGTTTTTATATTTTTTTTCTGTTAGTTTTAATTTTAAAACTATTTAAATTTATACGATGGAAAATTTTCAAAATTTTTCATTTATCCAATAAATGTTATATGTAATTTATTAAATCGATAATAGAATATCTAAATATTCATGTTAAAATTAATTAAATGAAAAGTTCGATGTGTAAGATGAGTGTACATGAAGATTTTTTTTTACATATTTTTAATATAAAAGTGTCATCGTGAAATAAATCTCATATATGAAATATCTAAAATAATGTTATTCTATCACACATGATAAAATGAAAAAATAAAATTATATGATTTCAATTATTTTAAGGTTTTATTTTACGGTATTGAGAATAGAAATTGAAATATATTTATACTACTTATATATAAAGTTTTATCCACAATCTAATTTTGAAATTTCGGTAAAATTTAATATGTTTAAATAAATTTTTTGTTGTTGTTGTTGGTGTTATTGTTTTGTTTTCAAACTATTTTATGTTATTAGAAAAATTAAGATAATATTACAGTTGCTTCATACTTACTATATATACATGTGATAATAGTGCTTGAATATAAACTATTTTGTGAATTTTATTGATTAAAAGTTTTAAATATATTTACGTACTCGTAAAATTAAATTTATAATAAGTTTGAGTTTGTTGTTTTTTTTTTTTTTTTTTTTTTTTAAATTTTATCTTTATTTTAGAAAGAAATATTCGAAAAGTTAAGTTTACAAATTTATTCTGGTGATGAAATTATTGATACTTGTGGTGTAATTGTTTGATAACTTTTTAAACTTGTTAATATCGTTTTATTGATTGTCCTGTTTAGTAGATCAATTTTATTTGAAGAATATGACTATTTTTTTTTTTTTTTGAAAGATATTGAAGTATGAGTTCAAATGAATATGCCAAAAAAATAATAAATAATTACAAAACATTAAAAAAATATGAAAAAAATAATTTATTGTTGTGCTTTTTAAAGTTATTGAATTCTATTCGATCGAGTTAATTAGATTTAAAACGAATAAAATTGTATGTTCTAGGACTATTATTGCTTATACATTAAGATTTTTCTAAAGAATCGATTTCAAAGGTTTTTCAAATGAAAAAAGAAAAGCTATTGAAATCGTAGAAATTATGAAAATTTAATTGACCAGATTACTGTCTATTGAAGCCGTAGAGTAAAATATATACATTTTTTTTTTTTAAAAAAAAAAGCGTCTGTCCTTGAAGATTTCTCAATTGATACTTGAAATCTGAATATAAACTGAAAATCTATAACAGATAATGATTTATTTTAAAAAATAAATTTTCTTAGATAAAAAAGATAAGTGAAATAAATTTGGCACTTGAAATATTGATTTTAATATTTAATTTTTCTCAAATTGCTTTTGATAAGAAATTTTATTTATTAAGATACTCAAAAAATTTATCTATAAGGAAAAATTCAAATTGTCATTTAAGAGTTTTTTTCTTTGAGTTTGAGTCCTGTTTTAATTAATTTTTATCAATATGTTTGTTCTCTTATTTTTCCTTGTAATCGTACACGTGTATTTGTTTTTTATTTTTATTTTAAAGAACAATGTCAATGTACTTTTAATCACATAGTCTAAAAAAGAGAATAAACTTTATATTATGAATTAATTTTTTTTTTATCAATAACAATCGATCTTATATAAATTTTATAAAACCTTATCATTCGTCACAGTTTAATCTGTTCTTGTCAATAAACTAATATTGACATAAGATTAAAAAAAAACAAAAACAAAAAACAAATTTCTTTGAAAATGAAACTTTTGTTAAAGAATTTTCTAAATCGGTTGTAATTTGTCACTATCACTCCATAACCATAATTTCAATTTTGTTACTTATTTTTTTTTTTTTTTTTTTTTTCATTATACATAATACTTTTTGTATCTTCATCCCTTACTCGATATTTTTGTTTTATTTTTTTTCTTCTTTTTTTTTTCCGATTATAACAGGACAGAAGCGGTTTCATTTTCAATCAATCAATCTTTATGCCATTATGGTTGATTTTTTTTTCTTCTATTACATATTTTCTTTTCTTTTTTTTTCGGTTTGTTTGTACTTGCGTTTGTATTTTTTTTTATTTTTATTATTTCAATGTGCTCTTGAGAAATTTTTTTTTTATATATTTTTTATTGACGTAACATAATGTAACACTTTTTAAAGAAGAAGAGAAGAAAAAAGAAACCTTGATATAAATTTAATAATAAATAAAAGTGAAAACAAAAAAAAATACAAAACAAAAATAAACAGTAACATTTTGTTGTTATATTAAAAAATTATCACTTCAAATTATGATGACAAGAGAAAACCAGAAAAAAAAGAAGAGCTTTTTTTTTTAGTTTTTTTTTTTTTTAAAGAAATGCTTGTTGATTTAGATTTTAGAGCAAAACAAAAAAAAAAAAAAGTTAATGTATTCAAATTTGCAATTTTAATTTTTTCGGTTTTGTTGACTAACTTTTTCTAAAGTGTTGTATTAATGCAAATATATGTATCTGCATGCACATACTCGTATATACATATTTATGTATATTTGTTATGTATATGTATATGTATGTTGAAATTGTAGATTTTTATATATTTTTTTAAAATTTATTTTCCAATGAAATTTTAATTACACAATAGTATCGTGTTACCTGATAAAAATAACATAATTTAGAAATGAAATTTTTTAAAATTTAATCAAAAAAGATATTTCTTATTAAGTTGTTAAAAATTTTGGTAAATTTTGTGAAAAAAAAAATTACTTACCTTTGTTTAAAGTAAAAATAATATCCAAATGTAAATACCAAAATTATTGTATAAGTATTTATTGTATAGAATATAGGTACATATGAATAATAGTTAGTGAAAGTTCATCAAATTTTGAGATTTATTTACATAAATTTTTTAAATCACTCAAGATATTATTGCCTGGAATACTAGGATATTATAGGAGGAATTAAATAGTTCTTATACCTATATATTTATGTAATAAAATACAAACAAATAGATTGTACCTATACTATATTATCAACTGAACATTTATGTTGATGTTCTATTCAAAATTAAGTTCCAAAAATGGTTTCAAATAGTAAAATCTATCTATTCACGTAAGCATAAACAATTTATGTTAGAGATCACTGTATCATTGTTAAAAAAGTAACAATTTTATGCATTTCAGAAAAAGTATCTTAATACGTGTATAAATGACTAAAATAATTTAAAAAAAGAGATCTTACGAAGCTTAGGATTTTATATATTTTCTTTGGATATACGATACATATGTATATTCAATACTTTTTGAAACATCCTATTTAATAATCTAAATTCTAAATAATAAAAATAGAAATCTAAAAATATATTTTGTATATTGGTACGCCTATTCGTAAAATATTTTCATAGTGTTGATGTACGTAATAAAATAAAAAAAAAATAAAAAAAATAAGAGAAACATGATGATACAGAATATTATCGTTGAACGTATTTTCTGAATCCGCCCAATTTTTATACTTAAATTTATATTTTACTATATATGTATGTATTTATGATATTATCAAAAAATTATTACTATATTTATATATTTAAATATATACATATAATCATTAAACGATCATCATGTTATCCTTAAATCCTTCTTTGTTTTTTTTATTTTTTTTTTTATTTTCATTTTTATACTTTTCTTTGAAACAATTTTAATGCTTTCACTTTAATGTACATAATAGCACATACCATCATCATTATCATCACCATCATTATTATTATCCCTTGACTGTAATATACACAATATACATACAGATACATACGCATATACATATATATGTATATATTCACTATGGACGATTACAAAATCAACTGTATAACAACACTAAACCGGAACCATTTACAAGAAATGTTTTAGTAATTTTTTTTTTTCTTTACGCTTTTCTTTCTCCCAAAGTTCATGTCATAAATCAGATCACAGATTTCCATATAGGAAAATAGATTGAAAAAATCGTTATACGTTATAGGTATATATTGGAAGTTATGTACATAATATTGTATATATTATACATATACCTATATGTATATATTTCGTTAATATATCGTGATAAAGAATAAAAAATAACGGAAAAGAGAAATTTTGAAACATGATTAGATATCCAAATTTGATATGATATGTTTCAATGTTTTAAAAAATTTCGTTATTTATTTTTTTCCGTTTACGTATTTATAAATTCAGGATTAAGGATTAAGGCAATATTTGATCTATATAAGGCCATCTTCAGGGATATAATTCTAATTTACTTTTTCAAGAACCAAAAAAAAAAAACAAAAACAAACAAAATACCATTCATCATGATTGTGTATTTGGCACACCCTCATATACAGGAATTCGAGCAACAAAAAAAAAAAATATATAAATAAATGCTTATGTATAAAAAGAATAATTTTTTATTATCAGAAAAGGCTTCAGAATTGATTATAGCACAAAGATTTTTTATGCTTTTTTATAATTTAGAAAGAAAAAATAAAAATAGGAAAAATTTATAACCATTCTTTTTTTTTTTTTTCTTCTTTCTACATATTCACGTGTTTCAATCTTGATTATGTGATAAATTTGAAATGAAATTGCCTTTAAAATTTTATTACGTATTGTTGTTAACTGCAAACAATATATTAACAAAAAAAAAAACAAAACAAAAACGAGTTGCGGGAATGTAATATTTTACGATTATCTAATCTATTGTACAAAATTAGAATTAAGGATAATTTTTATATGTTCATACAATATATTTGTGGTCCTATCGAGAGTATCTATTCTATTGGGATCAGCTCGACTTGATAAAGAAATCAAACAATTTTTATTGTACTTTCAGAAAAAAGTTTGGAAAATATCGTTCGTTGGAGTTAATTGTACCTATAATTTTAACACAACCTGAACTTATTTTTTAATTGATTTAGAAAGTTTTAGAACTTTAAAACTTTGCAAGTATCAGAATATTTTTATAATTTACCTGGAAATTAATTTCTTTTGGAAGGGAATTCATGTCCGAATTTTGCTTTAAAGAAAATTTGTAATTCATTTACTAATAATTAAATCAAACAAAAAAAAAAAAACCTTATAACCGGAACATGTTTTGTTTTTTTTGTTAGTAAAAACAAATCAAGATAACCATAATAAATTTACGTGACTTCAATTTATTTATTAAAAAAAAAAAAAAAAAAAAATACAACATGACAATTCAAAATTAAATTATTTTTAT
Source organism: Bombylius discolor (assembly GCA_939192795.1). Taxonomy (NCBI): domain Eukaryota; kingdom Metazoa; phylum Arthropoda; class Insecta; order Diptera; family Bombyliidae; genus Bombylius; species Bombylius discolor. The sequence continues at coordinate 9,037,549 of OW584241.1, read as the reverse complement.
TAAAAACATTAAAGAAAAATCTATAAAACAAATATTTTGTTTGACAAAATACAAAAGATATCGTATAATCATTCTATCATAAGAAAAAAAAATTCAAAAAGAAAAAAAATATATAAAAAAAAAAATAAAATTAATTACTAAACCCTTTCATTTTTCTTATTCTAATATAAATATGAACAAAGAATATTAAAATAATACCCTTAAGATATAAATAATTATAATCACAAATAAAAATATTGATGATCTATACACTAAACAAGAATATTTTATCCTTTCGATGTCATGATATATTTTTTGTATATTACAAAAAGTTTTACATAATATACATTATACGCATATACATACATATACATATAACTTATTCTATTCTATAACTAACACAATATCGATTTTGGAATGATTAAAAATTCGATTAATAATATTGTAACGACAGCACGTACCTATAAATTTTGAATTTATTATTTTATTTATTAGAAAAAAAAAAAAAAAGGAAAAACAAACGTAAAAACGTAACAACCTGTGTTACACAAATTTTTTGTTCATACTATACAATTATAAATTTCCAACACGTGATTTAAGATGAAAAATTTTTTTATTTTTATTTCATAAAATTTAATTTTTAAAAAGATATTACATAATAAAATGTAAGTTCTTCAATTTTATAATAATCACGAAAATCTAAAAATTTCTACTTAAATTTCTTGCAATAATAATAACAATAACAGTAGTAATAACTTTATAACCTAAAGGAATCATAATAATGTACACGTGAAGCGTGATGTTTTTATTAATAAATTTTATAGAGTAGGTATACATATATATACAGTTTCTCAGTTTGATTATGTTTGTAAAATTTTAAACAAAAAAAAAAATCTTCAATACAATTTTTGTAGAAAACTTATACCAAATAATTCATATAAATTCTTTCCCAAATTTTGTAATTTTAAAATATATCTGAAACTTATTGTTTCATTAATATGTATGTAAAATTTTAAGATAAATTCCAAAGATAGATCTTCTTTTTAAAAAAAATTTGTATTGTACCAAGAAAACTAAACCTTTCTAAAATTTAGTTAGCCATGTCCAACTTTATCTAGATCTCCTTTGGATAATAATATTTTTTTCTCAGGTCCAAAAAAAGCTCATGATTAATAAAAGTGAAATTTGCGTAAAACCATTTTCTCAACTGCAGTGTCTTGTGGGTGTCTCTACGGGATAACGGCTAAACAGGACCATCTATACAAGACGAAGGTTTTCGATGATCGGATTGAAAATACATAATAATTTTGAAATCATAATCGCAGTGCCACTAATGGACTTTTATTTATTTTTGTAATGTTGCTTGAACTGTTTGAGGTCTTTTTTTTTTTCTTTTAAACAAAACATTAATATACGAGTACATAATTACATTAAAAAAAATTGTTTGAAATTACTTTAGATTTAGATGATTCATTTCTTTTTTTGTTTTTGTTTTTTTTGATTCATTTGGTTTTACCTTCACTTTTTCGATTGTGAAGATTGTGGTTCACTCTTCACTCGTTTACCCATATTTGCCTTGAGCAGGTAAAGATATTCTGAAAAGTTATAATGACTGGATCGATGACAAATAGATAAGTGTTTTTGTTTACTATACAATTTTAAATTATAGCTTGTAAATTTTTTTCTAACTATATCAGATAAAATTTTGCTAAAAACAAAACAAAAACAATCAAAAAAAACAAAATAAATTCATGTAATATTAAATTGAATTGTACAACAAAACAAATTGAAATTTAAGTGATAACATATTGAGAGTGATTGATTTATATTGAAAATAAAAACAAATAAAAGACTAAAAAGTGAAAAAAGTTTGTATCGAAAATATTATTAAATTGTAATTAAAATCATGTTTCGTGCTTATGGATCAATACCAAATACAAGAAGTGTTAATGGAGATAACATCAGCAGTAGTAGTAGTAGCAGCAGCAGTAGCAGTAGTAGTAGTATTAGTACTACAAGTACTAATAGCCTTATAAGTGATAATATCATCAAAGCAGATACAAAAAATACATTTCTATCTAATTCATTAGATGAATTTGCTGATTGGATGATTTCACCAGAAGAATTTGATACTTCAATTTTTCAAAATTCTGATTTAGCAAAAATTTCAGATTCAATAATTAGTACAATTGATAATAATATTAATAATTGTTATTATGATAATACTAATGAATATAAAATAATGATGACAAAAACAAAAATATCTAATAATATGAATTCTGATAGTGATATACTACAAATACAAGATAAAGTAATTAAAGGTAAGAAATTTCATCTATAACATTTTTTTTTTCTTTTTCTTGTAATTTTTTTAGAAATAATTTTCTTTTGAATTCTCAAGATGACCAATCAATTAAACAATTTTCAATGGAAAATAGAAGAAAAAAAAAACAATTCCTTGTATAATTGATTATCCGTATTATTACACACCGTACTTGTAACTTAAATTAAAATTATAAATCTTTATTTTACTTCGATATGGTTTTATTTTATTTCTATATATTTTTGTGTTCGAGTATTTTTGTACATTTTCTTATTTCCTGTTCTTTTTCTATTCTAGCAAAAAAAAAAAAAAAAAAAAAATTATATCTTCATACACACATAAATACATACATATAGCTTAAATTGAATTTAACAATGAAAAGAAAATAATAGAATTGAAAAATAATGACTAACATTTCAACTGTCATTACTCAATTATTTACTCAATCTGATATTTACAGGTCACTTAGCATTTTATTCATTATACTATATATATATATTTGTTTTTTGTATTTTGGTTTTTGTTTTTTTTTTATATTCTTTGAAAATTGAAAGAACAAAACATGGATTTTGTGGAGTTCAAATTGAAATCTTTGGTTTTTGTTTACTTCTGTAGATTTATTATGTTCAAAATTAAGAATTTTGTAAAGTAAGAAGGTATTAAATGACAAAAAAAAAAAAAAATCCTTTTATTTCTTTTTAAATAGCATAGGGTAGTGATACCAGGATGGAGCTAAAATATTAATCGCAAACGTCCTATAGCTTACTGCAAATGACGTATGTATTGCATCAAAATTTGTTATTCTTTTTCGTATTTTTGAGTACGGACATACATACATATAAGCACTTTTGTGGCTCATTGACGCGCCTATGTATTATTGTAATATTATAAATTCTTGTTGAATTTAAATTAAGAATTTAAAGTAAAGTAATAAAAAAAACTATGAGATTTTGTCGCTGATAGGACAGACGGGAGTTAAACATTGTCCACTGACTTTTTTTAATTTATCATTTTTGTGTTTTGCAATAAGATGTTTTTAATTTTAAGTTCCAGTTATTATGTAATTTACCATCTTTTGAGCTTTTGGATCTTCGAATATTTTCTTTTTACTCTAATCATGATGAGGTAACAAAATAAAATTTTTTACAGATGCTCGATACTGGTATCGTTACCCTATTTTGCTTGTGTCGCTTACATAATTGATTTCATGGAATAATTTAAAAAATCGTTGATATCTTTTAATAAAGTGTTTTATTTTCCAAAGAATAATATAATATTTTTTTAAAAAAATTTGTATTTTGTAATTTTTATACTCTTACTTTGACAATTTAACATATTTGTTGTGTTTTCAAATTTTCAAAATAATAAAAAAAAATATTAATATTTCTTGTTGGTTAAACTTTTGAATTTTTTTCTCCAAAAATTAAAAAAAAAAAAAAAAGTTTCTCAATTTAAGCATAAAACTAATAAAAAATATTAGATATTAGATACACATACATACATACATCTTCTTTATAAAAATACATGCATATTTCTTATATTCTTTTTCAAAGAATTTTTAAGTCTTAAAAAATTGTAAAGAAATAAATCCTTCTAGAACGACTTCCTACTAACTTTATTTTTAAAATGTATCTATTTTTTTTTTTTTTCATACTGTTTATTTTTTTTTTTTCGTGTTTTTTAGTTTCTTTTTGAATTTTTTAAAAACTTTTGGGATGAAAAAGTTTTCTATTAAAATTATATTGTAAAAGATATAAAGTTTTATTATTTTTTCTTATTTTGGTTTTTTACTTTTTAAAGTGCAAGCAATTTTTTTTTATATGCTTATTATTAAGTATGTATTTTAAATAAAAATTATAAATATATTCAAATGATAAAATGAAATTTTGAACAACTAGAAAAAACACCAACGTCATTGTATATTATTTAAAAAGTATATGAAAATTTATAACAGAAATAAAATAATCATTCTACAACCAAAAAATTAAAATTTGATTTAAAGTATAGAAAAAAAAAGTATTAAATTTCAACTTTTATGTCATACAACAAATTTGACTAAAACCAAAAGTAAATCATTTTATCATTTAATGATATAAATTTAAAACTATCCTTTTTTATCCTTTTTTTTTTAAAAAAAAAATCTAAATGTAAAAGTTTTTGAATATTTTTAAAAAATAATTCAAATTTCAAAACTTTTTTAACTAATTCATTTTTCTTTCATATTTTTCATAAAAAAAAAAAAAATAATAAATATATACATAAACCAGGTAAAATTTTCTTCTTGTTTAAAAAATTATTTATATCCTTTTTTTTCTTTTTTGTTTTCAAAATCTCGCACAACAATATAATTTTTCACAATGAATATAATTTTTAAAAAAAAAAATAATACGGAAAACAAAATAAAAGATGAATAAAAGTAAAAAGATAATGCTTAAATATCAAATTTCTTAATTAAAACTTTATTCTTTTTATATTTCTTACTACTTTCTCTGTTATTTTATATTCTACTTTGTTATTTTTTGTTGTATAATTAATTTATTTTTTTTTTAAATAAAAAATTTTATTTTTTTATGCTTTAAAACTAAAAAGTTGTTTTTTTTTATTTTAATTTAATGAATAAGAAAGGAAAGAAAAAAAAAAAGGAATAGAGAAATTAAATTAAAAAGACACATTTTATTTTATAAAATAAAATAAGGAATTTTATTCATTAGACAGTAAAAATGTAGCAAATGCAAAAAAAAAAAAAAAAAATTTGTATCCTTTGCTGCAACAAGCATAAAAAAATAAACTTAAAAAGTAGGTACTTCGTGTATGGTAACAATTTAAAAAAAAAAAAAAAATTTTTAATTTAAATGACAACATTAAATGAGTACATTACAAAAAAATAAAACTATGATTGCAGTTTAAAAACAAGAAGAAAAAATAAAAAACACATAATTTGAGAAAAGAGAGAAAAAACAAATGTAATTATAAATAGAGATTTGAAAAAGCGCATTACGATATATATTTTCGTTTAGTCTTATAAAAAAAAAAAAAAAAAAATCTGCATAAGATAAAACTAAAGTAAAAGAAGATTTCCCGTTTAACTGTATTGAAATGAAGAAATTTCTTTGAAATTTTGCATTTTTTCAAATACGTTCATAATTTTTTCACATTTTTTTACTTTTTTTTTTTTTTTTACCTTATGATAGAACTTATTCTAAAGTAAAAATTAACTTTCAAAAAAAAAAAACCTATTTTGTACTTCTTCAATTTATGATAACTTTTTTGCAGAACTAAAATTTATGCATAATTAATTAAATCATTTAATTTCAAAGTGCGTTTTTTTTTAGTACTAATTTATCCATGACGTTGAAAAAATTGAAGAAAAAAAAAAAAAATTAAAATTAAAAAAGCTTCATCTATGTATGTACCTTGAAACGTGTGAGTTGGGCTTTAATAAAGCTCATTTTATAATGATATTTTTCCAACAATATAAAAAGTACTTCTTAAGAGTACCTACAATAAAACAAACAAACAAAAAAATCCAATAAATGTGAAATAACATCTTAATCTTTCAGTTTACAGTGTGAAAACATTCTAATGCGAAATTTATATTTTTGATTATTATTTATTTTATTTTTATTTTTTTTTTTGTTCAACAATATGACTTCGTTTTGGTGTCGTTTAAATCAGTAAAACAATCGTAGTTGTTTTTTTTCTCTTTCAAATAAGCCTTTGAGAAATATTTAGTCCCTCATCAAAAAATTGTTAATGGCTTATACATAGTGAATATATTTATTTTTATATTACATAAAAATTATAAAATCTATAGTGTTTACCTACTATTTTTCTATTATAATATGTATATTTTATTTTATGATATTTTATAAAAATATTTAAGTCTACAAGGCAAATAATCCTAAATTTGACATCTCATTTAAAAGAGGGTATACAAAGGGTTGACATTTTCTAAATGACTTAGAAATCCTTTTAGTTTTCATCTTAAACTACTAAGTAGTTTTTTTTTTTTTTTTGTTTTTTTGTTTCTATTCTCATTGTACCTATGTGTTTAGATTATTTAGTGTTTTTTTTTTTTTTTTAGTTTTTATAAAATTTATAGAGCCAGATGTGATCCGTATTATTTTAATGAATTTATTATGTGTAATGCAACAATTTGTTCACAAAAAAAAAAAAAAAAAAAAATTTGACAGCACAAAAAAGGTATATTTAAAAAGTACAATTAAAATTATGAACGAAAATCTCACTTTTATAAAACTTGTAAATCACAAAACAGACAAAAAAAAAAGATTAATTTATTAAAGGATAAAAATTTTGTAATTTAGTTAGTTTTTGTGGTTAGCTGCGAAAGTAAGTAAGTAGTTTTTTAGCAGGAGCTTTGTATGGAAGTCTAAAGAAAGCTCTTGTGGAAAACTGCGAATAAATTTTTTTTGTTAATAATACGTTAATTTTGAATAAAACATTTTCTAAGAAATTCACATAAAAAATTTTTCCAAAAGTCGCTTAAAAAATGTTTGTAATTATTTTTTTTTTTTTAAATTTCGAATATCTTTTTTCTAGTTATTTTCTTTTCAAAATATTTTTTTAATTGTTTTTTCAAAAATTTCAAATTCGAATATCTTCTGTTTTTACTAAAATTTGAAAAAAATTTCTAGAACTCAAAACTTAAAATGCAAAAATGGAAAAAAAAGATGTAGCGTCACCTGAATCGTGATGAACAATATATCTTATATTTGTTAATTTAAGGTTTTAGTGTCTTAAAAGTTAATTTTTTTTCTTTTACTCCCTAAGGGTCAATTTTTGAATTTTTTGTTTAAAATATGTTTTTTTTGTTTTACCTCTGGCTTTCTTCATTATCAAATTTCAAACTTTTCAACTTCTAATTTTAAGAAATTTTTTTTCATTAAATTCATCACTTTCTTTAAGAAAACTTCCTGATTAGCTCTATTTTTTTTTTCTCATGAAAGCACAACAGATAAAATATCCAACAAAGATACAAGTAATTTTTCAAATAAATGTGAACTCAAAAATTTTGACAATTTTTCAATCAAAATATCAAACATCGAAAAAAAACCAAAAATATTTTAGATTCAATTTATTATTTTTGTTTGTGAATTTAGAAACAATAAAAAAAAAAAAAACAATTTTTGACAACAAAATATTATGATATTAAATTGTATTCAATAAATATGATGTAATTAATTAATTAATATGGTAAAAAAAAAAAAAACGTAGAAAAAAAATTATTGTTATTATTATTGTTGTTGTATATTAAAAAATATAATTAATGTACAACATTTTTATATTCATGTCCATGTGTTCATTCATTCGAATAGAACGTGACATAGAATTTTTTTTTTTTTATTTTTTTCATTTATTCTTTATTATTTTTTTTTTCTTCTGCTTATTTTATTACCGTTTAAAAAAAAAAAAAAAATTATGCTGACTGTCATCCAATTAACAATGTAAAAAATTAATAATAATATTTAATAACATATATCATGATTATGAATGAAAATATTCAAGGAAAACAAGAAATATAGAAGGGAAAAGAGAGTTATTAAAATCGTTTATCGCGTTACATTGCATGGGAATTTATTTATTTTTTATATATTTTTTTTTTTTTTTTATATATGTTACATAATTAATTAAATTTGATTTTCTCTTTTCTCATTGAACAATAAAAATAAACATGTGAACTTTTTTAAATAACATAAATATTAAATAAAAAGTAAAATAAAATATTTATAAAAAAAAAAAAAAAATTAACATTAAAAATACCCATTGAAATATTATAAAATTATGATTTATTTGATTGCGGTAATATTTAACGCATATAGACATTTTGGCCATCAAATTAATCAGAAGTGACACAAATGAAAAATATATATTATGTACTTATGTACATATGTACGAGTATATATCTGCTACTGTTGTTATAATTTTAATTATTTTGTTTTTTTTTTTTTCTCAATTTTTTTTTCTTCAATTTTTTAATTTAACAGTATCGAAAATATTCGTCTTATATTACATATATAGTACATATGTAAGTACATATATATGTATGTACATACATATGTACTAGTTACATATGATATCAAAATTTATGTAGAATTTAATTTATTTGTAAAAATAATTTCATTTATTTATGAACAATATATACAGTTTTATTTTTTATTTATTTTTTTTTTTGTCCTGCTAAAACATTCGTAATTGTGATATTAATTGGAAAAAATACTTACAATTATTGTTGTTGTTTTTTTTTTTTTTTCCATTTGTAATTTCAGCTATTAATTACAGTTCTTAACGAGTTGTAATAATTTTGTTTTCAAGTACATAAAAAATTTGATATAAAATTGTTTTATTTCAACACAAAAATTGTTTTTATCTAAAAAAAAAAAAAAAAATTAATGTAATATACTGAATAGGGTATTCCAAATTTACAAGCTTGATGTAAATCAGGTCCTACCCAAATTACCTCTAGTCCCCTAAACAATTTCTCGATCATGTTTAAAATGGAATGATAACAAGGACATTTACATACAAAATCCCAAACAAGATTGAAACACTTCAAAGATTGGGAAAATGATCAAGATACAATTTTTCTACCAGGGCGTTTCTATTTAGTTGACCGTAGCTGTATGTTCTATTTAGTTGCATTTTTTTTATTTAGGTTTTCCAACCCATAGAACACTTGTATCTTTTTGGAAATTGTGGTATAAAAGATTATTATGTTTTGTGTTTTCAAGTATCATTTTCAACAAATTAGAAAAAAAAAAAAAAAGAATACATAACAAAACACTTTGTAACACCCTTTTTTGATATTTTCATTTTATCTATATAAATTAATTAAATGATATTTTGGATAATGAAATTTTTCTGCTTATATTCGGTTCGGTTTTTGTTGTTGTTGTTTGTTTTGTTCTTTTGAAATTATCTCATGCAAAATGAAGGCGGAAAAACGAGTGATATATGTACATGTAATGTATGTATGTTTTTTTTTCAATTCTTTTTGTTTTATTCTGTAGAATATGACTAGAATATATGGAATACTATAATACAACATCAGAATAACAGTATAGCATCATAACATTTATGTACGAGTATACAAAAAAAAAAAATACAAAAACAACAAACAGTTGAACTTCATTTTTCATTATGTATTCATTTAAAATTGTATAATTGTAATGTTCGCTATCATATAAATTACCACACAATTTAATAAAAACCATCAGTTCAAATGAAATACAACATTACAACATTTTATATATGCTAATATATTTATATTTATGTATGTTAAATGTATACAGCATTAATTACCACAAAAATAGTATTCGTATATATATGTAAATATATGTACATGTACATATTGTTATAGTTTTGCTTGTAAAATAATAAGGACAAGGTCGTCAGTTATGTCGTTTACAACAAATTAATGATGGTTACATATGATAACATAAATATATCATTCATTTTTCATATGAAATACATATTGCATATTCTGTAATATGTAATCTTGAATTTGTTAAATACGAAATTGTTTTTTTTTTTTTTCGTATTAAGTTGACAATCTGTGAAATATAAAATTAAAAAAAAAAAAAAAAAAAAATTAAAAACAATAGATGTTAAAATAGAATCCTTTAACCTAAATTTTTCTTGATTCATTGTTATATTGATGAACAGTTCCCAATCAATTATAAATTTCAGCAAAAAAAAAAAAAAAAATAAAAAAATTAGAGAAAAACAAAACAATAAATTTTAAAAAAAAAAAGTAATTCTGATAAAATGCGTATAAAATTTGTCAGTACAATAAATTTGATGCATGAAATTCACATCACCATATTACATCATGATAAACGAAATGTCATGATGATTGTATTTTGTGATTGAAATGAAAATTGTAGAAATTTTCTAAAATACAAATTGTAGAAATTTGAATAAAGATTTAAGATTAAATTTTGCTCTTTTGAAATGAAAAAAAAAAAGGAGGATATTAATCTTTTTCTCATTTGTTGAAGTTTGAATTTCAATTTACTTCATGTATTTTCAATTATTTTATCTCGCTACTCATATATGTATCTGTCTTTTAATATACACGCGATAACAGTTTAAATGTATTCTTGGCCAAAATTCTAACTTAAATGAAAATAACAGATTTTTTTGTTTTGTATTGTATATAACTTTACATTTGGGAGCTTTGATTTATTAGATTTTTGTAAGCTTTCGTAAAAAAAGAAAGAAAAATTAAAGCTAAAAAAATTCAAAATGAAATACGTATTTAGGCCCTAAGGGAACTTGCTTTATATAATGTGTAATGTCTGAATTGTTGAAAATTTTGTAATAAAATCAATCGTCTAAAAGGCAAATTTTCTACCGAAATTTCAAAATTTTAGTGTTAGTTTGCTACGATTGTGAAAAAGAGATTTTTAAAAGTTTTTTTTTGCCAAAATTGTTACCAAAAGCTGACAAAAAAGTTAAATATGTATTGCTAGCTATTTTTTCTGTATATAGTAACAAAAAAGCATATTTGAAATTTTTTACAAAATTTATTTTGTTCTATTTAAAAAAAAAAAAGAAAAAGAAAATGTCAATCACGTCCTCATACAACATTAAACCAAGCAATAGCTTGCAGTGCCATTTATTGGCAACAGTATAGGAAGCAATTACAATTAGTAACAGTAACCTCGTAGCATAATCTTTTGTCTCTTCAATCATATATACTATCTAACCGTATCTAAATGCAATGATTATTTTTGTTAGATGTAAAAAACTAACAAATAAATGAATGAATGAAAAATGAATGGTTAGATGAATGAATAAAAATGATTTAAAATGTTAGATACATATATGTATGTATCTTTTTTATCGTATCATATTTATACATATCTACATACATATATGTATATGTAGATTTACATGTTAAAATATACAAATTTTACAATAAAAAAAAAAAACAACTTCAGCAGTCATCTAGAAGTTTTTTCTTCCCCCTAAACAATTTTTCTTATTTCCGTCCGTCTGTCGATTATAAATGACGTAATGAACCCAGATTAATTGACATTGGAAATGACACAAGAAAATATATCATTTGCTTATCTAAAGTTCTTTATCTTTTTATATCGTATCTGTATCTATCTATCTACTTTGGAAATATTCAAATTATAACCATATTATAATCTATGAATAATAAAACCTTATTTTTATTTACTTTCGATATAAAAAAATATGTATGTATCTTTGTACTCTGATGAGATCTAAAAATACAAATAGAAAAGTATTATTTTACATTTACAGTAATTTATCTATATTTTTATTTTACAAAGATTGTGTGACAATTAAAATTAACTTAATTAAATTATAATAAATTTTATATTTTGTTTTTGTTTTTTTTTTCCTTTTTGATAAAGTCAAATAAGGTAATTAAGAATGAAAAAAGGAAATTTGCTACTACAAATAAATAAAGTTTTCTTTTAGAAAATAATTAATGAGTTTTCAATTAATTTTTATTATTCAATAGAGTAATTTTTTTCTATTTTTTTTTTTTCTCAAATGAAAATTGAATAATACTAAACTTTCATAATAAATCATATTTCATTAACTAAAATTATTTTAATTGCGTTTTCAATTAAATTACTTATTTTAGATTTACATAGTTTGAGATTTAAAGAAATTTAAGAAGTAGAATAGTATAGAGTATAGTAATTCAATATTAATGACACTATAAAATTATAAAACGGTATACACAAGAATCGCAATCGTCAGAAATGTATTTTAATACAATTCTGTTACATTTTCTATTTTGCAGGGTGTTAATATTTTTGTAAAATTTTCAAGTAGCTTTTTGTGTAAACTTTTCCAGCCCTTATTATAAAATCCTTAAAATGCCTTAAGATTTTGTATAACTTTATGAAGTATCTTAATTAATTTTTGTACACTTTCAAAACTTTTCATCAATCTTAAAGATGCACGTTTTTGAGCATATAAAACTTACAAATCTTAACAATAAAAAAAAAAATTAACTTGTTTTGTACGAAAAAGAGTTTTCCTATTTTCTTATTTTATAAATTTCACCTAGTACACCACCTAAACATTCAAGCGTAATATTTTTGAAATTTAATATTGAACTTTAAATGAAACCTAGTAAATGTAAAAAAAAAATATATATTCTCTTTTTATTAACAGTTTAAAGTTTATTAAATATTTAAAACAGTCTGCAAATGAAAATTTACAACATTATAAAAGATATACATATATGTATATATTTTTTCCAGTATATGTATCTTGTACAATGTAGACAAATATTATACAATTAGGCATATTTTAGAAACCATTTAAGTGAAAAATTTGTAAATAAAATGCATAAAACCTGAATGTGTGTAAAATATAATTTAATGTAAACATTCGATTTTTTTTTCTTTCTTTCTTTCTTTTTATATACATACATCTATGCGATTATGTAAAAATTTTTTTTATATGTGTTAATTTTCTTTTTTTTACTTGTCGTTATTTTTTTTTTCCTCTTCTTAATTTTAAACTGTATCTTTATTCATTCAATTTACCAAATTAAAGCCCACATGTGAAAATATCAAAATAGTTTTCAAAACTTTATTAATTAGAAAAGTACAAACATGTTTTCATACATATGTACCTATATGTATGTACATATAGTATATCTAGAAAATTTCCATTGAGAATAAAATCATGTAAAAGTAAATTTTTTTACTTTGATGTTTTTAATACAGAACATAAAATTTTAAAGTACAACGACGCATACATATGTGTATAAATGTATCGAAGGTACATATTAAAGATATATACATACAGTGTACAATAATTTTAGTATAGGTATATTATATATTTAATTTATAATAGATAAAATATATGTACATAAAAAAATATATAAGAAAATAGTATATAAAATGATATATTTTAGTTTTTATCATATATAGTATCTATCACACATATAAGTATGTATGTAAGTACATATATAAAGTAGTTCTCCTTGTTGGTGTATCTGTCTATTCTATAAAAGATTTACATTATATATGATGTAGAAAAGATAGATGCAATCATAGTAAGAATTTTCTTTTATTTCATATAAGGTGTAAAGTTTATACACTTGAGGTTTTTCATGAGATATATCTATACGTACATATGTATATGTATATATCATGACATATGTATATACAGGTGAAATTTTTCTTTATAGATATTATATACTACATATACGTTTACTTTTTTATTATATTTTGAATCTTTAAGAAATAGGAGTATATGATTTTATTATCTTAAAGTTCAACAAAATAAAGTTCAAAATCACAAAAATAAAGTTTAAATGATTTTATTGCACTTAAAAAATTATATATTTTTAATTTACCGTAAACTTTATAAGTATATATCTACAAAAAAAAAAAAATAGACATTTTTATTTTTATTATTTAAGAAAATTGATTTACTAAAGTGCTACATTAAAAAAAAATAAACAATTTTTTTTTCTCACTGCATCTGTTCCAAGGATTATTACTTAACATTTTATATTAAGTATGATTTAATAATTATGACAGAAAAATAAATATAAATTTAATTGCAAAAACAACTTAGAATTTATTGTGATTTGTTTTTACAATTTCAATAAAATTTATTTAAAAAAAAAAAAAAAGAATTAAAGTGTGTTTAAAAGTGGTGTTTTTTTTTTTCATTTTTATTCTTTAACCATATTTAAAGATTTTATATTATATTTATATTTATTTTATAGAATATCGTGCTATCTTAATTGTCATTGAATGAATCCGATATAAAAGTAAATGACGTCCTTTCTAAAGATATACTTTAAAATGTATGATTTTATCATTTATTATTTATTATGAAATTCAATTGATTAAAACTGACATTATTACATTTTATAATAATTTATGTTGAAAATATTTATTCAAATTTTTAATCAAAACAAAATACACAATTATTCACACGAAATAATTGATTTCTTCCTTCCCGTTATTAATAAAAAAAAATAAAATACTCGTAAATAAAAATAATCTTAAGGAAAAAAAAATTATTTTTTTGAGCACATATGTTTCTATCTAATGTTCACTCTAATGTAATTACTTTTAATGTACATGAAATTGAATTTTAATTTTCTTTGATTACATTATTTAGAAACTTGAAAGAAAAGAAAATATATGTATATAATTTTTGTTTTTTTTTTTTTTTAAACAATCAATCAATCATGTGTAGTATATGAACTTTCTTTAAGGTTTTAGAGTTCACATCGTGGGGTAATAAAATATTATATATGTATATATTTTTTTCTTTCAATTTGATTACATTACCGCTATATATGTACATATTTATATCCAATATCAGGTGGTATAAGAAATAAACCAATAAATTATACTTTGATCAATCAAATTAATACCTTCTCTTTTATCTAATTTCTTTTTAGTTTTTTTTTCTTTTATTTGAAAAAAAAAAAAAAAAATTCGTTATTATAATAATATCTTCAGATATTTTCTTTTTCCGAAATTTTGAAAGTATACTTTTTTTTTACAAATCATTATGTTTTTTTTTTTTTTCTTTTTTCATTAATATTCGTATAAGGTTTACGTGAAAAAAAAACTTGATTGTAAAGAATTATCAGAAGAATTCTTTTGTTTTGTTTCAAAAGAAAAAAAAATGCTTTGTAAATTTTAATGTCATCCTTGATCAATTATTAAATTGAAAGGATTTGTTTTTAACTTTATGTTGGGTTTTTAATTTTCAAGGATTCTTTTGAGTAAATTTCGTTTTTTTTTTTCATATTTTATTTTTTAGAACAACAAAACATTAATTATTATAAGAAATTCTGTGGACCACCTGGCGTCACTTATTTTTTTTTTTCTATGTTCAATT
The DNA here is from genome assembly GCA_939192795.1 of Bombylius discolor. Classification (NCBI taxonomy): domain Eukaryota; kingdom Metazoa; phylum Arthropoda; class Insecta; order Diptera; family Bombyliidae; genus Bombylius; species Bombylius discolor. The sequence continues at coordinate 9,022,359 of OW584241.1, read as the reverse complement.
TTTGTCATTTTATTCTTACACTACTGAAATGGTACAATTTAAGTATTTAGGAATTTAATTTAAAAATTGCGTGAAAATCATTTTTTTTTTTGTCGTAAATATTTCCTTAATATAAATGCAAAATTTCAATGAATCTTATAATTCAATATTTCATTTTATTTATTTTACTTGAAAATTTGCACGATTTATTTAGCTTAATCACTTACTCACTTCATTTATTTGTTTTTTTTTTCTTTTCATTTTTCTTTTTTGTTTTTATTGTTTTTTTTTTTTTTTCTAATTTTTGTGCGTTTTGCAAATTAAACATTTTTACATATTTAATAAAATTCCATATTTAAATTCAAATCATAAGAATTACAAAATTGACTATTATAATATTTTAGAAAGGTGTTAGCTGTACATATTATTATTATTTAATGTTATCGCATATATTTTTTTGTTTTTTTTTTTTTTTTTTTTTTGTACTTAGTATTTTTATTTATTTTTATATTTGTATGACTGATTATATTTAGCACGCAATATTAAAATAGCGATAATTTTCATTTAATATGCATAATTAGATTGCTAATAATTTTTGTACATTTTATTTTTTATTTTTTATTTTTTTTATTTTGAATGATAGGTAAATTTTCTAAATATGTATGTATGTATTTTATTTTTTTTATATTCATTAATTCATTTATAATTATTCTGTGTGAATATTTGATAAACTATGACAAATGACAAAAGCAAAAAAAGAAAAATAATAAATTTTTACTAAGTATTTTTGGAAATTTTGATAAAAATAAAAAAAAAAATAAATGGGTTAAATGAGTTACATAATTTTGGAATAAATTAGAAATGAAGGGTTTCGTACACATTCAATTTCTTTTCTATATATGTAGGTACATTATACTTATATACATAAATTATTATTATACATGAACGGACATAGAGAGAGATTGTGTTCTTTATTTTTGATATGAATATATTCGTTAATAAAAGAAACTTCCAATTGAATACTGGATTTTAATTAGACCAGCGCGTACTCAAGCCAGAAGTCACCTTCTAACCCTACCTATTTTATTATCATATATTTTATACAAGTACTACAAAATGGTTCAATAAAAGTGATATATTTTATCATACATACAAAGTCAAATTGACTGTGAATAAATTGATATCCTGCAGGATGTACACATGTATTCTGCACAATGCACATATGTACATATGTACGTTTATATATGAACCTTAAAATATTTAAATCTTTTCAAATTTTAAAAACAAAAGCTGAAAAAAAGACAAATTACACATATTCAAATTTACTTTACTACCATTTTATTTTGTTCCGGTACAATAAGATAAAGCTTTATTTTTATCTCTACAAAAATAAGCTTAATCTTTTATTTGAAATGGACTGGTGTTATAAATACAGTTTTTCTATAACTTAATTTTATTTTGAAAACTTTTTATTCTTTTTCTTTTCCTTTATCATTTTTTAAAGTTTTTTTTTATTTTATTTTGTGTAAATTACAAAGAACATAATAATAATTTTCATACTTTACAACAATTTACATTTTTTTTAAATCAATTGATCATCATCATCATCATCGTTATCGACATTGTCATCATCATGACTATATTCTCTTCTAAACTTTTGTAATTATGTATTCCAATCTTCTTTTGACTTAATAGAATTTCAATTTCCGACAACATAATCTTCTCAATTTTCAGTGCACACAAAAAAAAAAAGGATATTTACAAAAACATAAGTTTAAAAATAAAAAGTGATCATAACGGGGGAAAAAAAAAAGTATAAAAAAAAGTATGAAAAGTTTTTTTCTGTTTTGAATAAAATAAAAAGAATTATTAGGAAAAAAAAGAATTAAAACAAAAAAGATATTTTCAACAAGCATATAGAATGACACAGCTGTTAAACACTGACCCAGATAGAAAATTCATATGTATGCGTATGTTAAAATAGAACAAAAAAAAAAGCGAATTATACTGTTCGTAACATAATCTAGTATCTCTAATGCCCTTTTTCTGCGTTTTTATAATATTTTTCTATATCTTTTTAGAACTTCTTTTTTTTTTTTTTACTTTAACTTTATGTATTTATTCAATATATATTTTTTTTTTTTAATATATAATGTGTTTTTTTTTCTCATCTCATCCTTCTACATATATGTATATTTTTATAATATTTTTATCTCATTGAATCGTTATTTTTTTAGTCGTTGTCATCGTCGTCATTGAAGTCTTTGTGTGTTCATGGTCTATTACTCTGCCACAAAATCTTTCTTGTTAAAAAAGTTTTCCAATAACTGACACCCACAAGAGCTAACACAAGAAGACTTTGCTTGATGACAATGATGACGATGATGATGATGATGATGATGATTTTATCAAAAGAGAACTTCGTATACAAAGATTGAAAAAAATATATGATAAAAATGCTGGAAAAAAAAAAATAGAGAAGAGTTAAAGTAATATGGAAAAAAAGTAAAAGTAGTAGCACAACGATATGAAGTAATATGACAAAATTCTAAAAAAAAAAAAAAAATGATAAAAATAACTAAAAGTATAGAAAATATTGTTTCTTAGATTTTCTAAAGGATGTAGTTAAAGTATGACATAGAAAGAAAAAAAAAAAGTGAAACACAAGACTTTATTATGTGTGCTCTAATATAAAATGAAGAGAAACAAAAAAAAAATAAAATAAAAAATAAAATAAGAAAATTTTGTCTAAAGATGTTACATTAGGATAGGTGGCAATTTGTGAAATGTATGTACGTCAGTTTGTCATCAAGTTTGTATATATATATATTTATTTTTTTTTGTTATTTCATTTTTATGAAAAGTTTTAGTTGTCTTTTTTTTTTGTTTTTGTGTAACTTTCTTTTTTTTTTCTGCTTGAAATTGATCATGTTTTAAATTTTGATATCATTTTTCTTTCTTCTTTTAATGATACATTTTTTTTTTCTATTAATATTTCTTTTCCAATTACACGTTATACATGTCCATGGTTTATTTTATATTCTTATTAAAAAAAAAAAAAAAAAAAAAAAGTATGATATTGAGAAAACAACTTGACAAATTAATGATTATTTGATGAAATATTGAAGTTTTTTTTTTTTTAGTTGTTGTCCTTCTTAAAAAATATTAGTGTGTGGTAAATTTGTAACCAGGTGGTCTTTGAAAAATAATATTTATTGCATTATTATTATTTTTTTTTTTTTTAATAAAATTTTTCCAATAAACAAGTTTTTATTTTGTTGTGTTGTAATGATGACAAAAAGAAAAAAATATATATCGAACATCTTCTATAACTAATGATTAAACGAAAAGTTTTCAAATACTTTTAATTGCTTTTGTTTTTCACATATCGAGTATCTATAAGGGAAAATATATTTTTAAAAAAAAAAATGTATTTTGAAGTGGAAGAATAAATAACACGCATATATACATACATATACGTATATATTTTTTTTAAATTTTTCTTAAATATATTTTATAGAAATTTCATAAATTTAATTTTATTTGTGCAATTACCTAAAAATAACAATATGTTACATATGATTGACTTTAATCAATTCATTAAATTAACAATTTACTTTATTTTATGATTTTTCTTAAAGAATGATTTTGAACAATATCAAGATTTAGAAAATTGGTTACATCTTAAAATAGATTTTTTTTTTTTCGTATATGAGAAATTTTTAAAAATGTTCAATGTTATTAAATAAGAAAACAAAAACCTAACTTTTTTGCACATGGATAATCAATTTTCAAAACTGTTTAAACGATGTTATTTATATTTAAAAAGAAAAAAAAAAACCTTAAACACAGATACTGCTTAAAAACTAATAATAAATGTAAAAACACAGAAAAAGCTGAAAATTAATAAATTATTTTCAGTTTTAGAATATCCACAATATCTTCTGTAATTTTTGGTATACCTCAAAATACAGTAAAAAAAAAAAAATAGTAAAACATAAATTTTAAAAACCTTAAAATAAAACACAAAATAAAATATTATTATGTGTACAAAAACATGGATTAAATTTAGTTGTTCGTGTAATCCTTTTTTTTTTTTTATGTTGATAAATATTTACTGTATGTTTTTTAATCTTATATAAATACTTATATACTGTGAAAGCTTACACATATATAATGTATTTAATTATCTTTAAAATGAGAAAATTTCTTTTGAAAAAAACACACATGTTAAATATTGCATAAAGGATATACAAGAAATGGACAATTAAAAAACATGTTTTGTAATTATTTTATGAAAGTTTACATACTTATTCAAATATTTATAAAACAAAGAAAATTTTATTAAATTCAAGTGCTTGTAATAATATAAATTTATAATGTATATATAAGATGTGCATTAGTTACACATTAACAAATATATATGTAATAGATGTAGATACATATACATATATACATATGTGCACTACACAGTTGCATACATATGTAAGTATCTACATACATATATTTGATTTTCTTTCATGATACTTAATTGAATTACGAATATTTGTAAAATTACATATATAAATAAACGTGAGGAAAATACCAAAGAAGAATTTTAATAATTTTTTAAATTTCAATAAAAATTTAGTTTTTAAACAAAATTCAATTTACATAATACTTTTTTTTTTCAAAGATACTTGGCGTAAATTGAAAAAAGATATTAAAGGGATTAACTGAAATTTTGTAAAAGTAATAGAATAATAGAACTTAAAAAATTGGTTGATTGGAAACCAAACGGAATAAAAATGGAAAAATGAGAAGGATAAAAAAATATATGTGGATTAGGTTTTGAAGTTTCAGTAGAAATTTAGATAGATGTTGTAGTTTCACTTGTGTTCAAAACTTGTCTTAACCTACGCTTGTTTTTTATAATGATTTTTTTTTCATGCTATTTTTAATTTTTCTTTTTACTTGTGTAGTAACTGAAAAACATGAAAAAACGACATTCGACTCGGCCGGGAATCAAACCACGGAACCTTTACTTTGCCGGACTAATGCTCTTAAACCATTGAGCTACCGAATGCCATGTCGCTTGCTGTTCTCAGTTACCACTTAATCATTGATGAAGAATACTCAAATCTCCTACACTTGTTTCCTTAGAAACTCCAAATGACATACAGGTTGTTATAACTGATTATATTGGTCTCCCTAGTTTCAATATGGTGTACTTTATTTGTTTTGTTTTGTCCATTTATTACCAATTTTCTCTGACATTTAATTCCATTGTTAATTTTCATTGTAATCGAATTTTCTTTTACATGAAAACAACAAAATATTTATTATTTCTATTTTTAAAATGATAATTATCCTTAGATATACGAAAAAATTATTATTAGTCTTATTTACGAGACAAAAATGTGAAATGAATATTTTAAGAATATACACGAGCTTCTTTTTTAGGTATTGACAAATACGACCTTTTCAAAATCAATACTCTTGTTAAATGAAAAAATTGATCTATGTATATATCTACATATATGTACTTCTGATACAAGACCTACACTAACAGGATACACCCTCGTTGAAGGATAAAATTGAACAAATTTTCAGTATAAATTTAAGTATAAATATGTATATACATAATTATATCAAAATACTTATATATATATAGTATATATATTTCAAATAAAATTCTAGATACAATTTCTCGTCGAAAAATAAATTTTTTTGTCCCATGCAGACGTTATTTAATATTTCAAAAAATAAGGAGCAAATCATTATCGATAAATTAAAAAAGAAATACAAACAAACAATAAGAAAAAGTTCGTGAAGAAAAAAAATACAATAAAGTATAAGTTAGGAAAACTAAAAATAAGTATAAAAATTGATTTTAGAATATTCTCAAATTTTCATATTCAAAATTCTACCTTCGAAATAATATGATCAGTTTTCAACATGATGTTATTATGTGTTATATCTTTTTGATATTTTTATTTAGATACCATCTTAATTGATTTTAAATATTTTTTTACATCAAAAAGAAAATAATTCAAATTGAATTCTTTCAAGTTTGTTTTTGTGTAGTTTAAACAAAATAAAAAAAAAATATGTTTTTATTAAAAGTATATTTTCAATTTTCATCCATATTAATCTTATAAATTTATATTACATAAAAATTTGATTTTCTTATTAATTCTATACACCTACATTAATATTATGTGTACTCCTGTAGGTTTAATTGTTCGTCTACATTTATATACCTTCTTCTAAACTACAAAAGATACCTTCATACTTTCACATTTTTTTTAAAAAAGAAAATTTTCTATTATACGGTTTATTAACTAAAAAATTAGCAAAATCTGTACAATAACACAAAAAATTACAACATATCATCTGCAAATATAATTTATATAATTAATTTTATATCCGTGATATAAAATGTAGATATAGTCAATTAAATATACATATACTTATATAGTTACAAATAAATTTCGTATAAAATATTGAAATTTTAAAGAAGATTAAACTTGAATAACAATCATACATATTGTATGTTATGTACAATACATATGTATAATCTTAGCGTACATCCTAACAGGTAAACTAAGCATATGGGAGATGTATACGTATCTGATAAAATTGATAAAGTGACAAAGAACACTTTAACTTACTCATATTCCTTTTTAAAAAAAGAAATTATATACATATGTATATTTGAATTTGAATAAGAAACACTTAACATACTTACACTACTTACTCCCATCAAACATTATGAACCGATATCGAGTTACTAAAAAAAAATTTAAAAAAAAAATAAAATAAAAATTTATAATTATTAAAATGAATTTTTATAATTCACAAAGTATATAAAATGTTTCGAAAAAACTGTTCTTCTTCTTTTTTTTTCTTTAAAAAATTAAAAAAATTATTAAATTTATTGTTGAACAATTTTTGAACGGTTTAATAATTTTCTATATCATTTTCGAGAAATTGTTGTTTGGGGATTTATACAATAAAAGTATACATTTACACATAACCCTATGGCACAATATAAATATACGTGTATTTAAATATATTCTAGAATATATCATATACACAAGTATTTAAGTATTATTATTTGTGTGTATATTATACACAAAGAAGATGTTTAAAAGTGCTTGAGGTAAAATTTTCAACAAATTTTATATCAAAATACCTATAAGGATTCGTTTATAATAACAAATTCTGTTGTATTTATATTGATATATGTATATTTTATTATACATGTAGGTACATATGTACATATGTATGTAATGTATGAAACCATTATAATGATGGCTTTTTTTTTTTTCTAAGCTCCATTATATATTTTATTTAAATCATTTTATATTAAATTTAATATATGTATGTACACATATTTTATTATATTTTTATTTTTTTCTTCATACGAATATATAACACATATGACGTACCTATATGTACATACGTGAGTTGACTCGCGTCAATTTTAATGTAAATTTCAAAAAGCATTTCTATGTTTTTCAAATAGCTATTTACCTATATACTTATTTTCTACAAAAATAAAAACAAAAGAAATAACGGAAAAAAGGAAATATAAACAATAACATAACAAAATAAAAAAAACAACAAAAAAATACAATAAAAAACAGTAAAATTAAATTTTGTATTGTTTGACTTAGTAAATGTGCCTAGAAGGAAGAAATTAGAAAAAAAGAAACTTTGTATTGAAAGCAAAAAAAAAAAACCAGCTTAAAAAAATATGTAAAATTGTTTCTATTATTACAGAACATTTACTTTGAATCCATCTTACATTAATATCTATTGCTTAAAAAATAAACAAAAATTTATTTTGTTTATTATTATCCCTTTGCTTGAATTTAGCCTAATTTTATGATGTGACCTTCTAGAAACTCTATCTTAAAGATACTTTCTCAAATTGAATTCACATCTAAACTTATCTATATTTATAAAAGTTCGACTTTTTTCTTAGTTTTACGAGAACATTTTACAAAATTGCAAATGGAGAATTCCACGCAAATCGACCACTTTTTTCCTTAAAATTAATATTAATAAAGCTGGTAGAGATAGGTATATATCAATTTTTGGTGTATCTAGTATTAAATTATTTACGATATCACGATGAAGAACAGTATTAAAAACAAAATGTTTGCTACTTATCAGTAGAAATTCGTTTCGCTGTCACACCCGTTACAAAATATGTCACACCCGTTACATTTCTTTTTTTTTAATTATGAAAAAAGTATTGCATTGTTCCTCATCAAATTTTTCCAAAAGATTCTTTCAAGTTTCTACAGTATAATTAAAAATAATTTTTAGAATTGTTTATATGTAAATTTTATGATATTCAGTGAAATAGACGAAAATCCGTGAAATTCAAAATCTTCAGCGTCACACCCGTTACGCTACTAAAATGACGATTCTGATTAAGAATATTTGAATTTTTCTGTTTTATCGTAGCCGTCGTTTGCTGTCACTAGAGGGCATATTAGGAACATTCAAGTTTAATCAGAGTGCAATTGCTCTACGAGTTTTCAATATTTAAGAGTCAGCATGTCACACCCGTTACAAAATGGAATTCCCCAAATGCATTTTTTTCACAGTAATTTTTTATATTTCTAAAAACTGTAATATGACGCATGAGATTATTATTATTTTTTCAAAATAAAAAAATTTGACATGGTTTTTTAAGTTTCACTATTTATTTAAAACTTCAGTATTCTTGGTGTATTTGTTTGTTTTTATTTCCCTTGATTAAAAAAATTGTATTTATCAATTATAAATTTTTTTAATCAAATTAGACAAAATGATAAAGAACTGTCGAATGAATTTTTATATCATATTAAAAAAAAAATAAAAAAAAGAGACACTAATTATGGAAAAAAAATGAATAATTTAAAAAAAAAAAATTGAAAAAATTTTTCACCACACCCACTTGTGGTAATTATGTAGGTGGGTGGCTTTTACTTTATACCTACACTACACTACACTTTTATTTATTATTTTTATTTTTTTTGTTTTTGTTTCGAAAAGTTTAAAAGTAAACTTTCTTTAATCTAAAATAAAAAAAAAAATAAAAAATCATAAAACATTTTAACATATCTGTTGTAATGAGAAATTATACGGTTGAATTAAATAAACAACTAATTTTAATATGAAATGTATACATGATAAGAAACATAAATAATAAAAAAAATATATGTATATCTGGGCTAGACACGTGTGTACTTATCATGAAAGACAATCTTTTTCTCTTGTTTATTTTCCTTTTTTTTTTTTTGCCTTTATTTTTTTTTCTTATGTTTTTTTTTTTATTGCAGAAATGTTTCTGACACATCTATACAAATGATGTTATAAAATCCCATATTATTTTGTTGTATTCAGATTGTTTAATTTTTATGAAATGAACAAGTAAGATTGTTGTGAAAAAATCTATTATAATGAGAAGAAGAAGAAAAAAAAAACTATACTTAAGAATCATATAATAGTTTCCTTTAATTATGCATCCGTTTTGTACATTCTTTGCTTACTTCAAAGCACCTAGATAAACGAATATTCTTCGTTAACATTAGTATTAATCTACACAGGAATTCATATCTACAACACTTATATTACATACATACATATAGATACATAATATCCTTACACAATGTCTTATATATGTATATAATTAAAGATATAAAATCATGTTTTCCCTTTTACATTCTCATTTCAATCCTTTCGTACATATTGTATTTAATTTTTTTTTATATTTTTCTTATTTTACTTTTATAATGTATTTTCTTGTTTGTTAATTTTATTTTTCTTTTCTCATTTATATTAAATATTCATTTTCTTATTCCATTTCAGGATTTCTTAACTGCAATTCCAGTACTCTACAATCACTGGCACAATTACATGGTAAGTTTACTTTTTAATTTTCAATTTAATATTTTGATAAGCAATTATAAAATGGTTTCTGACATTTTCATATTTACGTCACGATCAAACAATTATATAGTTTTTGCAGAAATGATTGTATAGATATATTTTTCTGTATCTACTTCATATACACAAACCTATGTATATTTAATGCAATTTATAAAATTGTACATATAAAATGCAAATTATTATTATTATTATTAAAGTATACTTGAAAATGTCTTGTACTATCATAATTGTACAATTTTGTGCGCTTTTTAAATCAACAAATGATTCAATTAAAGTGGTAATTTATATTTTATAATTTATTCTTTATATAATAGCTAATAATTATAATAAAAGATAGATTTTTTTTTTTTTTTTTTTTTTTTTGTAAAATAAGTTTCTTTGTAATGCGAGAAGTAAACAAATTGTAAAAATTGCAAACAAAGTATACAAATGTTCCGATTGAATTATAATTATCCTTGTGTTCCTTTTCTGACATACATAAATGTCTTTTTGAGTTGTTTCTCAACTTCTAATTACTAATTTATTTAATTTTTGGATGATTTTACTTTGTTATGTTAATTAATTTTATTTTGTTACCGTTTCAAGTTTTTCTCAATGATTTTAGATATACTTATATATTTGATTATATTTTGGTATAATTAAAAAATTTCTCGTTTGCTCCCCATTTTTTTTATATTAATTGAATATTTTTTCCAAAATCACAAATCGTTCTTACTTCCTAGTTTAGTTTCCAAAAAAATACCTTGAATAAAATACATATATCCCGATAAAATTAAAAATGTCCCTTTAAATTGTCCTTATCTCAAATTTTTCATCTGTTACACTAGAATATATCAATGTTCTAGATAGATTGAATTTTTTTTTTAGATAAAATATTCATCTAATTTGATTATTTACAAATTAAAAAAGAAGGAAAAAAACAATTCTTTAAAAGTATTTGGCACCTTTATTCCGGCAATTTGTTTTTCCCTAAAATTCTTTAAAATCTGTCTGGCTACTATAACGAACAAAACATAGTCATATCAATCTTAATTCCATAATGTAAGTTTTACCATTTTTTCACTGCAACATAGAATCAGATAAAATACAATCTGATTTCAGTAAAATTTAATTTCAAAAGTTATAACTTTAATTTATTTTCAAAAACAAACAATTTTAATTTAAAAATTTAAATTACTTTATTATCCTTAATATTTCTTATTTCACATATAGCAAAAATAAACACGTTTATTAAATAAAATTCCAAAGTAACTATGAAATCCATAAAATGAAAATTCATTTGAAAAAAATTATTATGATATTTTTAAAAATTTAAAATATATATAAAAATAATAAACTTTAATTTTAAGAATTGTGAAAATTAAATTAAACATGAAAGTTTTCCTCTACATATGTATATGTACATATACATATATGTATCTACTACTAAATGTGAGATAATTCCCTAAACACATTAGTTGTAAAATAAAATTTCTCTTTTTTTTTTTCTTGTTTTGAAAAAAGGAATAGATACTAAAATTTCTCATAAACTTTAGCTGCTTCTAACATACATAAATATATATACATATACATATATACTTTTTTTTTTTCAAAAAAATGTCACGAATATGTTTGAAACGAATAAATTTTGATAAAATTTTGTTTTCAAAAAACAACTCAAAAAACTTTATTTATTCTATGAAAACAGAAACATAAAACAAAAAACAAAAAACAAAAAAAAAAATCATGATTTGTGTCCTTCTTTTTTCATTATTTTTTCATCCCATATTTTCAAATTAAAATGATTATTACCTTTCTAAAAAAAAAAAAAAAAAAATAGTTTAGTTTGACATTTTTTTTTTCTCACTTTAAATTCTAAACTGTACAACAAAATTAAACCCTCTGTATAATTTCAATTTATTCACTTTTCTCTTTCTATCCGTTTTTTTTTTTTTTTTTGTTATGTTTGTTTTTCTCATATGCTACATGAAATATTTTTCACCTGTTTTTATTAATTTTTTTTTTCTTATGTTTTTAAATTTAATATTAAAAGTTTATTATTAAAAAAAAAAAAAATAAATAAAAGTTTAAAAAAATGTACATGCGAGTATAGACAAAACAAAAAAAATGAAATAGGAAAAAAAAAAGAATTATGAAATAACTTGGATAATCCTTAATTTTATTTTAGTATACCTTTGCAGATTTTATAATTTATTAGAATACTATTGTACATGTAGTATATACATACATACATCATACATATGTACATTTTTAAATCAACTGTGCAAAATATTAAATTATATAAAATATATAGCTTTGTATGATGTATGTATAACATTCAGAATATGTTCATAACTATTCTGTTATGATACATTTTCGATGACTTTTTTTATTTATTTTTTTTTATTATTATTATTATTTTTTTTAAGTGCAAATATGTACATATAAATTGAATGTTCAACTTTTTATAAAGTTTAATTTATGGTAAAATTCGTGTGTTATGTTATTCAAGTGAATTTTCATAAATTTTATACTGTTTTTATTTTTTCTTCTTCTTTTTTTGTTTGTTTGCTTATTTAAATTTTTTATATTAATTTTTCAATATTTCAAATTGATTTTATTTTTTATTAGCTTTAAAAATATTATTTTCAAATACTGAATAGAAAATAAATAACAAAATACAAAATACAAAATACAAAAAAAAAAAATTTAAATTAATTTTAAAAAACTATTTATTTTTTTTTATCTTTAAATTGAAATTTTATTAAAAAAAATAATTTCATTTTTAGTGAATGTGCATATTATATACGTCATATATATATAATTGGATTGCATTATTTTACATTAGATTATTTTACTATCTACTTCTACATTTATATAAGTATGTATTTATATTTCACCTATGTTATTTGCAATTCACATCTTTTCATTTATCTTTTAAAGAAATTTTTCTATATACAGATTGTTGCTTTCTTACAAATTTATTTTAAACATTTTATATTATCTTTAAAATTTAACTTTTTGTTCTTCATCATTACTTTTTTTTTTTTCTGTTGTTGTTGTTGTTTTGTTTGTAACATTCTTTCATTATTCATTTCTTTATATTCATCAAAAACTTATATGTCTTTTATAGAATAAGTATCTACAATGACAACAAAAACAAATTTCAATATACAATATTATACAACACTTTAAATTCTAACAAAACAAAATATAAAAATAAAACTATAACAGCAACAGTACACCCACGTACATAAAATATGTATATGTATGCAGTATGTACATAATATATTTACAAATCCTCAAGGCAAAAGATATCATATAGAGATGTTAAAGATACACAAACAAATTAAAGGAGATTCACCTTATTATATCTTCAAAGAAAAAGTTTTCATTTTAATTAGTACTGATAGGGTCACCTTTACTCAGAATATTCTTTTTTTTTTTTTTTCTTTTTGTTTTTTTGTCGTTGTTTTTTACTGTCACGTTTTTTATTTTATAATACTAAATTTTGAGTTGGTTTTGAACATTTTCAAAATTTACACGATAAAATAGTCAAATAGATATAAAAAATGATAAAAGTAAATTTTAATATTTGGTTTTAGTTTTTTTTTCTTCTTCTTCTTCTTCTTCTTCTTCTTCTTCTTCTATTTTTCCATTTTATTTTATTATGTATAAGTGTGAAGGATTTTCAATCTATGAGATGAGATGATGACAACGACGAAAAACTTTTCATTTAACATGTAACCAAAAATAGGGAACTGTTGAATAAAATCAATTATAAAATAAAAGATAAAATAGAAAGGTGAAAAAAAAATAACAAAAAAAAAAAAATAAGTAAAATAAAATAAAACACAAAATAAAGTTTACGTTGTGGTAATAATCTTCTTGTTTGTGTTTATTTAAACTAAAAAAAAAACACTTTTACTAATTGGTATATACATATACATATGTACTTAGGTATATGTACATCAAATGATTTTATGGTAATATAAACAAATTTAAAATTGTTTTTTTTTTTCCTTCTTTGGTTATTTTTTAGTTAAATTTATTTGAAAATTTCGTTTAAAATTATTTTGTTTGTTTTATAATTCGCTTGTTTTTTTTTCTGTTTTTGTTTTCAATTTAGATCCAGTAGCACGTGTTTTATATGAAATAAATATTACTAAACAAAACGGAAATTTTCAATCTTTGATTCAATTTGAAAAAAAAACGGAACACACAAAGATTTATTGCTTCAGAATTGAAGCTATTACCGCGGTTCGTTCAAGTTAATTTCAAAAAATTTCAGAATTAAGTATCCCTTTAGAAACATCCAAAATAAATTGTTCAAAAAAAAAAAAACAGTTACAATAGTAAATTGTTTGTGAAATTTTTTGGTAGACATAGAATCTTTTTTTATCATAGTTCATTTATCTTTTTAATGTATGAATTCACCCTTTCAAAAAAAAAAAAAAAAAATTATAATAGGTAATAATAAATTTTCAAATCACAAAAAGAAAAATTTAATTTTTTCTTCTTCTTTTTTTTCTATAACGATAAAATCTAAAATGAAATTCAAAAATATTATCACATCATAATATTTGATTTGATTCATTTATTTTATTCACTAGAGAGAAACATAAGTTTATTTATCTTACTTTATTACACATACATATGTACGTACATATGTACATGTAATCTTAACTTTACAATATGATAACATAAAAAAAAAACTATTTTTCTTTTGTCGCTTAAAAATCATGAAAAACAAGAAAAATTCTGCATAAATAAAATTTGAAATATATAAATTTTTTTGTTTTTTGTTTGTTTTTTTTTTTATTACTAACAATTTTTCTTTTCTTCTATTGTTTCACATACAACCAAATAACAATTGTTATAGAAAAAAAAAGAAAAAATAAAAAAGTGACAATAATATGTTAGAAAATAACATAAAAAGGAAAAGAAAAAAAGTAGGTACTTGTCATGTAATTTTTCCTTTTTTACATATGGACATAATAAAATTTAAGACAATTTTCACCCTTCATAAAGTTGAATCACATACAAAGGTCACAATCACCCCATTAACAATTTTCTTAACTTTTTCATGTTATTTTCTTGTTGTTGTTACTTTTTTTCTTTTTCTTTAAATACATCTTTATGTATTATAATACTCCTAACATATATGTATAGTAGAAAAAAAAAAAAAACAAAGAAAGCACGAAAAAACAAATAAAAAGCATAACATCATGCTTGTACAATTTCGCATATCAAAATTGTTACAATTGTTATTGTATGTAGGTATGTTATGATTGTATGCCATCAAAATCTATTCTAAAACAAAAAAGAAAAATAAAAACAAATACATATATGTATATGTTAAAAAAAAAATGAAAACCTTTTTGTTTATCTTCCTTTTTCTTTATATAAATTTTATACTGTATACATAAAAAAGGTACATATATGATATACATATAACTCCCTATATAACATAAACAAGAATAAGAAGAAAAATACAAAAAACAAAAAAAAAAACGTTAAAGATTCTTAACTCATTTGTTCTTGTTCTTGTATTTCTCATCTTATTTTCTTTCAACAGGAAGTGAAAAACAATTCAGACAAAAGTTACAATAAGATGCTACTAGAACAAGTAAAAATGCCTTTTCTTTTCCCTTATTTATTTTTCTTTCTCTTTTTCTTTTTTTCTCATTTTTTTTTTTTTCATGTAATTTTCAAGATTTTTTCTTTTATTATTTTTCATTTTATTGTTATATTTTCTATATTTGTGATATACTCGTATTTATTGTATGTATGTAATTTCAAATAGATATATACTTGTATCTGTTTGTACATATACATTTATTAAACACTTTATGTATGTGAAAAAAGATACAGTGTGAATCCAAAATTCCAATAAAGTTATATCTTATGATTGCGAAAAAAATGTCGTTTCCCATATCCTTTTACATTGTTTTCTAAAATAAAAAAAAAAATAAATAAAAAAAGAAATTACCAAAATCAAAAAAAAAAAAATCAAAAAAAAGAAGTAAAAAGTGGGATAAAAATAATGAAAAAAAGGAAAACTTTTCTTTCTTTCTTTTATTTTTGATGGCCTGATTTTTAAGCTTTTTTTTTTTTTCATTTTAAAATAAAAGAAAAAAAATACTGTAAGTAGCATCAGTAGCATTTTTAGTCTTTAGAATTTCATTTTTAAAGATATTCACAAAAATATCAAAATTTCTTATTTCATTGTCCAATGACTTAAAAGACTTTTTTTTTTTATCCTTTATGATAAAATTTGATATTTTGTATTTCAATTCGCTTTCTTGAACTTAAGATTTTCGTTTAATTTTCTTTTTTCTTCTTATTATTGTTTTTATTCTACGTTGCAATTTCTTCTTTTTCATTTCAATTTTTGTTTTCCAAACTTACAAGTTTGGATAAGTTTTTAAAAATTCTAAAAAAAAAAAAAGATGAAAACAAGAAAAAGATAGAACTGTATTATGCTATGTATGCAATGTTCAAGAATACATTGTCATTGGTTCAAGTAAGTACATATGTATGTATATACATATCTAAGATACTTTTATTTTTTTTTTTTTTTCAGAACAGATTAAAAAGAAAATTCTTCTTTTGATTTTTTTTTTTTCATAAATTTTTCGCTTATGTGGTGAAGGTTAAGAAGGAAAACAACAATAAAAAAAAGATGTGACATCGAAAAAATATTTTTTTTTTTTTTTTTTTTGTTAGACAACATATTTGCATATTGTGAACTATTTTGATATTTATTTTATCCTAAAAATACAGAAAAACAAAATTTTAGAGGATATGTGTGATATACACAAAAAAAGCAAAAAATAAAAATGCTTTTATTTAGAGAAAAAAAAAGTGCTACGTAATGGGAAAAAATACGGTATTATGAAAAAAGTGATATATTCTTTTATGCTGTTGTTATTCTAAAAAAAAAAAAAATTAATAAGAAAAACGTTCAAAGGATAAAAGTATCATGGACACAAAAGATATAAATAAAAGAGCATTTTATTTTGATTTAATTCTTCTGACTTATGTTTTTTTTTTTTTTTCGTATTTATGATACCTATTTTTAATTGAAATTTAAATTTTGAGTATTCTTTAAAAGATGCTTCAACATGTTTTTAGTGTACTTTAGAAAATAATTTTTATTCTTTTTTAATTACTATATACATGTATACATAGATTATTCTTATATATACCTAGTTATGTATGTATTTTTCTTAGTAGAAATATTTTTTTGAGAATTGCTTTTTAAATTAAAAAAAAAAAAAAAACAAGCGAATTGACATGAAATGAACATTCAAAATAATTCATTTTATTTTATTATGTTCATGCATGTACGTAAATAATAATGTAAGAAAAAAATACGAAATTAAAAATAACAAATATTTTCAGTGAAAAAAAAAAAAAAAAAAAATTAACCAGATATTTATATTTTCTTTCAAGATGAATATGTTAGATATTTACTTACATGAGTACAAAAACCTTTTGTTGTCATTTCATTTCATTTATTGAATTGTTACAGAAATATATATGTATATAAAAAAAATACATATATAAATATACGAGTACATATGTACATATTTCTTATTATCATACATAGATGCTTCATATGCACAACAATATACATATTCCGTTAGTTGTGTTTTTTTTTTTCTCAAAATGAATATGATTTTCATGTACAATTTACGTTAAATTTAAGTAAAGTCTGAACAAATTGACTAAAGCACACATAACTTTGAATTTAAGTGCATGAAATTTTATGTTCTCTTACACTAAGTAAATTTTTTTGTTATAAATTTTTGAATGTATGTATTCGTTCTATTTCAAAATCATATAGTATAAATATTATATGTGTATGTATGTGCAATTTATAAAAAAACCATTATAATAATAATACAATGAACAAATTTTCATTTTGAAATAAAATTTTATGGATTAAAAGTAATTTTTTTTTTTTTTGTTTAGTACAAAGCATTAGTGATGGGATTCATGATAGTACTTTTTTTTTTCTTCATACGATAATATATTCTTATTTTTATCGATTATATACAGTCAATTTGAAATTTCATCTTTTTGAAATAATACAAAAGTCATTGAACAAGAATATTACATGCACTTTATGTTTATTGTAGTAGTAATTATGAAAATTTAAAGAGAAAAAAAAAGAACACTTCCTGACCTTCTAAAAGGTTATTTTTCACAGAGTTTTTTTTTTTTTTTTAGCATTTGTATCTTTTAGTATTTAATTTCATTTCGTAAAGCTTTAAGAGTTACTTTGATTAGATTAATGACTCTCGTGCGATTGAATTAGCTATTCCATCAAAAGTAATAAGACTCATAATTAATCACCTAATTCCTGTGCAATGTTTCACAGAAGGTCACATGATATAAGGGTCACTATCTATACATTTATGTATATTTCCAATACTCGAATTTTGAATATATATGATACTTAAAAATTTAGTGTAAAATAAAATACAATTATAACTGTTAAAAGTATTTTAATAAATTTTTCTAATCAGATTTTTTTTTTTTAAACTCATAGTCATGATTTCTCTTGAAATATATATACATAAATATAGTAAATTCATTTAAGATATAAGTTTCCATAAGATATATTTTCATTTAAAATAAACTTCTAAAATTTATAGTTTAAATAAGTTTTCAATTAAATTTTTTATACTGAAACAAAAAAACAAAAAAACAAAAAAAAAAACAATCTTTTTGGTCTTGTATTTAAAGTGCAAATAATAATAATAAATTCTCATTTGAGAATAAAACAACTAAACTTTTGGCATTTAATTAATTATTATTTTAATATTATACAGCTAGACACAAAACTATAATCTAACTTGAAACTTTTTGAATCATTTATTTAACACATTTAACACATACACACACATGCTAACAAAATTAATTTTTTTTTTTTTTTTTTAGTATGATAAAATATATGTACATATGCATATGTCTATAGTGTGTATACATACATATACATATGATTTACACTCTTATATACTTTGATGCATATCATCATTGATTTTACTTTTTCAATATAATTATAGAATTTACCAATAAATAATTAATCAATTTTATACGCCATCCAAATTAAGTAAAATATCCGTAATTTATATATGTGCTTAATAATTTATTAATATTTGATTTTTCCTTTTTCATCAAATTATATAATTAATTTTTTTTTTCTGTTTTTATTGAAATTATACTCATATCCCTTTTTTTTTTTTTCTTTCATTTTATGTTGTTAATGTTATTATTATTATTATTCGTTGGTTGACTTTTCATACGTCATTTACAATTTTTATTTTCATTTTGTTTTTTTTGAACGATATCCTAATAACCCAAAGATGAATTAGGGACTAGTAATTCATTCTTTTGAAAAAGAAAGAAAAAAAAAATTCTCGATGAAAATAAAAGAAAATGTTGAAAAGTCCGGAAGAGGGGGAATGGATATGGGTGTACTATAGCACAATAAAAAAAAAAAAAAGGAAAAAAGTAAAGTAAAGTAAAACATAAACTGAAATTGATTGTTCAACCATTAATCAAAGCTTTTGAAAGAAACTTTGACTGTTCCTGTTAAATTTAAGTCACGCAGTGTAATTTTTTGTTTTTGTTTTTGTTTTTTTTTTTTTTTTTTTTCTTCTGTAACATTATGTATAAAGTAAATTATATTTGTACACCCCATTTACCTATATATAAATTATATTTAACAATAGTAACTGTCGTTTTATATATATTTATAACATAATCATATTTAACTCAACATAATAATAATGACTTTTAGTTTTTTGTACGTTGTGTTGGGTTTTTTTTTTTTTTTTTGTTAGTTGTAGAATATATTATTTTTAAATTGTTTTATGTTCACCTTTTTACTTTATTATTCTTCTGTAATGAGAAATTACTTAATAATAAAAGTATAACGCACAAAAATAAAAAAAAGTAAAATAAAATAATAAATAAATGAAAAACAAAAAGGAAAAAGTGATGATGTTTATTTTTCAACTTGCCAAAAGAACAAAACAAAAAAAAAAAAAAAAAGTAAAAGTTACACGCTATAATTTTAATGTAATCGAATAAACAAGAACAAAATATTAAAAAAAAAAAAAAAAAGTTTATGTTAGCATGACAACAATTTTGTAAATATGTTGTTTTTTTTTTTTTTTTTAATTGAAATGGAATATATTTGTTTTTTTTTTACCTTTTTTACTGCATCAATTTTATTCAGTTTTAGGTATCTTTTTATACAAACAAATTTTATTTAAACTTTTTTTTTTAAAATTATTTTTATGTATGAATAAATTTTATTTATGTTCATGTTCTTCTGTATTTTAATTTATAAACATTGAATCTGTTTGTTCAGGTTGAAAAATCATAATTAAAATTATTTAATTTTCCAGTGAAATTTTATTTAGCTAACTAAAATATTAAAATCATACAAATCTACCAACTAAAAGTTCTAGAATAATAAATTAAAATTTTCCTTTAATCCTTAAAATAAAAAAATTAAAAAAAAAAAAAAAAAAAAAAAATTTTAAACTCTCAATAAATATTTTGAAAAAAAAAAAAAACTTTATTTCTCTTCTACTAATAATTATTAGAATTTTTAATACTTTAAGTGCCATTAATTTTTAAATTAGACAACAAAAAAAACTCTCATTACATATCCTTAAATTAATGAATTAACATAGTATAAACAAAGAAAAACATAAACGAGAATTTCAAGAAATTTTTTTCCATTGACTTTTTCATTGCAATAAAATAATTTAATCCTTACAGCTTGTGCAAAGATTTATAAGAATTATCAACCATGAAAAAAAAAAATTGAAAGATATAACCAGATTTTTCAAGATTAAAGATAAATATTTACCTTTATTATATGAGTCTATGTACTTTATTTATGAAAATTTAACACTTCTAGATGGTTTTATTCTTCATTTTTGTTTTCTTTTTAATAAATAAGGATTAAATAAATCATTGTGTAAAAAAATGGAAAAAGTAGCAACTATACTATAAATACAAAGACATTCAATTTTTAGTTATTTGTAACCTTCAAGAAAAAAAAGAAAAATCAATAATAAATTCATTTTAAAATTATTTTTGTATTTTTAATTTTTCTAAGTTTTCTCAAAATTAAACAACATTGTATTACAAAATTTTTATTTATTTATTTTTTTGAACTTCATAATAAATATTTTAAAAAGTAAAATAAACTCATTGTGTATTTTTTTCTATTTTTAATCTAATTTTGCATTGAATACATAGAACTTTAAAAAAAAAAAAAAAATCCACATACATACATATGTAGTTGCAACATTGTCTGGATTTTTTTTTTTCACATCATTGAGCAATATTAACAAATGCACAATGCAATTTTATTTTCTCTAATAAAAAAAAAAAAGTATTAAGTCGCGAATATTCCATAAACATTTTTCTTGATTTTTGTACACATACAACTATATATATACTATACAGACTTGTTATAATATTGTACATACATACATAATATGTACTTTATATGAATGAACATTAAAATCTTTATAATAATCCATATAACTGTTAAATACTGGACACATGTACATATACATACATGATAATTGACTATATAGATAGTAATAAACATTGACGACAACTTTTATCTTCCTTTTATCTATATTATATTTCTTTCCACCCACATTATCAAATTTTATTTTTTACAAACTTTCTTTTAAAACATTTTTCAATACTTATATAATTGTATATTGTGTATATATATGTATTAAAAAAAAGATACAGGAAGGTGTCATATAAAATATCAGATTCAAAGAAGGTTTGGTTTAGTTGGGGTTTAATTTTCTTATATAATATTATTTAATATACTTGTATCTATAGATACAATAAAGTGTATAAGATATTTTATATATATTTCAGTTCAAAGACCAAACAATTTAAGTTCAAACCTCCTGTAAAAGTTCTCTGTCTTCTCTAATTTTATTTTTTCTATTTATTCTTTATTATATATGCACATTTATTATTTGTACAAGTATACATACATAATATACACATACATATATACACAATGTAAATTTTTAACTCAAATCTAAATGTATAAAAGTATTTACATTTCAAAGTTCAACCGCTATACTGTCAAACTATGCATGCATTACTATTTATGAAACTTGATAACTATATGTACTTTTGTTTCATTCATATTCTTCAATGTAATTTGGAGGACGATAACTTTGATTTATATCCTGTAAAGGATTGAAGTAATTTTAAGTTTTCATTTTGTATAGTTTTTTTTTAAGTTGAAAATATACAATATATACAGGAATGTGTAATATACGAATATTTAGTATATGTATATGTATTATTAACAACAATGTTTATGTGTATGTATTTTTTTGTTTTCCTTTTTCTTTTTTAATTTTATAGTACAATTGACATGAAAATTACAATAATACATATGAATAAAAAAAGATATGCTTCAATAAAAGAGAATTAGAATATATTCAAAGATTGTTGTGTTGTTTTGTATTTTTTTAACGAATAATATATACTCTTACCTTACCTCTTATACACAAAATATTTGAAAATTTTCACATTAATTTTTAAGTCAAAGAAATAATGAACATTCAAGATAATGAAATATTTAACAGAAAGTAAAGATAATAAAATTAATGAAATCTAAAAAAAAAAAAATTTTATTTTATATTTTATCTTTTATGTTATAGATATATATGTACATGTATACAAAAAATATTTAGGATGGTTACTCTTCAAATGAAACGAAAAAAAAAATGTTTTTATGTAATACTTTTTACATGATATATGTATGATATATGGTACATACTTATATTCTAAAACTTTTTGTAGAAAAATATTTATTACAGTGTGATTGTGTATGAATGTACATATGTATGTACATCCTTAAATTTAAAGTTCATAAATGTTTTAAATTTCTTCGAGAATTACTCAATCAATACTTAAAATATTTTCCAATGGGAAAAGTACACAGGAAAAAGTTTTATATTTTTCAAGTCTCTTGGTTTTTATTATAGATGGTTTTTTTTTTGTTGCTTTCCCTTTTTTTTCATTTTTTTTTTTAAATGTTTAAACTCCATTTCATTAGAAACTTGTTAAACTCTGTGGAATATATTGTGTAAAAAACAAAAAAAAAAACAAAAAAAAAACAAGAATAAAAATTGCAAACGTAGAAAACATTCAAAGAATCTAACAACAATTTTTATACTCGATATGCCAAATAAGAATTTTAAAAGTTTAGAAAATAAAAATAGCAAAAAAAAAAAAACAAACGCAAAGAATAATTTTTCACTTGAGTAAAAAAAAAAAAAATTGAAAATTTATTTTAAAAAAAAAAAAAAAAAAGGAAAATAAAAAATAAAAATGAAAATAAATAAATACAGAAAAAAATTTTAACGAATAAAGTTAAATTTGATTTCATTTTTTTTTTGCAAATATTTCACTTGTATATTTTTTTTTTTTTGTTTTTCTGTGGTATAAATTGTGTGCTTGGTGAAATGTACTTTCTGTAAAATAAGTTGCAAATTTAAAAAAAAAAAAAAAAAAAAAAAAATGTTGAAAACATGTTAGAGAAAATTGAATTTATTTTGCTTTACTATTTTTTTGAAAATTAATACAAAAATGTATATATGCATTTTACATAGATTTTAATTGATTTAAACTTAGATTAGAATTAAGTGAGTGGACTTGAACTAAAGTATTTCAACTACAGTATCTTCTTCAGAACGGTGAAAGTTTTTTTTTTTTAAATCTTTATCTGTAATTTTATCTGAAAATTATATATAGTGAAATAAAATTTCATTAGATTTTAAAAAAATTACAATTTTGCGGGTGGTATTTTATATTCTAAGAATATTTTAATCATTTAAAAAGTTTTTTGTTTTTTATCTACAATAGAATCTTGTATTTTATATGTAAATCTTAATTTCAAGTAAGATCTTTGACGTTTTGTGTAGAAGTGAAAAAGTCGATATACTTTGATGTTTTTCTTTTTAGATTTCATGCAGATTTACAGATTTGTTTTTCTTTTTAAATTTTACGTTTATTTTTTCAATTCTTTAAAATACATGCTAATTAAAATTTTATACAAAGAAAAATTAATTAAATAAGAAAAATAATTAAAATATAAAAGAAATTCAAAAAGAGCAATTCACCTTTTCATAAAATATGACATTTTATAAAAAATAACAAAACTTTATGACTTTTTCATAAACAAAAAATTTTAAAATATCTAAAAATTTAATTTGTTTTTTTTTTTTTTTTTTTTTAACATTTTATAAAATGTAACCTGATGTAATATCTACTTTAAAAAAAAAAAAAATATATGTACGATTAAGAAAATATTATTTTAAATGAGTATCTACACATAAAATGAATGTATTTTATTCATTATATAAATATTACTACAAGTACATCATATTTAAATGAATAAAAATTATACAAAACATTTTAAAATGTTTATAAAATGTTCATTTAACTTAAGAAAAATCATTTAAAAGTAATTTTCTTTAATTCACAACATCATCATCATCATTATAATCATAATCATTATCATAATCAACAACATACATGTGTATGTATGTAAAAATTTTACATTAACGTATATTTTTTTCAACGATTGAACTTAATCGTATCATTCACTTACTCCATCAAATTAAAATCTTCTTTTTTTTTTCTTTCACTTTTTTTACTTATTTTTTTTATTTTTTTATTTTTTTAATTTTTCTTAATTTTCTATTAAACTTACTTTTTTCGTTTTCTTTTTATCGTATCTTCATAAATGTACTATCAAGCAAGAAATGTAATTAGGCGAATAAAAAGGTGAAGATAAACTTTTCTCCTAATTAAATAAATGTATATAATATCATATACAGAAAATATATGCGTATGTATGTATACTTTTTTTTTTTACAAAATAAAATATCATTTAAACAAGAAAACATAAAGAAGAAAAACGATAAAATGTTAAACAAAAATTAAGACATTTTTTTTCTTACAATTTTGAAGAAAAAAAAACAAAAAAAAAGACATCGACAAAAAAAAAAAACAAAATAAAATGAAAAAAAAAAAAAAAGACAACTTTTGTAGATTTAAACCAACATATTGTCACAATATTAAACATAGGACGAGCACAAATTATAAATAAAAAATTAAATACTATTATTTTGTGTATTTAAGTATTTCACTCTAATTGATTACAAAACTTTTAAGTCTTTACTTCCTAATTTATGAGAAAGTAAAACGAAACAAATATTATATACATCTTCAGAAACAAAAAAAAATCTCTTAATAGACAAAAGAAAAAGTTTTTTTTAAAAAAAAAAAAAGTCAAAAAAAAAAAAAAGAAAAAGAAAAATTAAAGAAAAGATTTTTTTTTTATTTTTAAGCTTAAAAGAAAAAGTGATATCGAGCGTAATAAATTAAATTTATTTTTGGAAAATGAAAAAAAACAAAAAAAAAAAAAAAAAACAAAGAAAAAAGAAAAGCGTTGATATAAACATCAGTAGGTGGTGGTGTTTAATAATGGTATAATCTTCGTATATAATAAGTTAAAAAAAAAAAAACACACACAAAAAAAAAAAGATAAAAATAAAATGTTTTTGGTAATTTTTTTCTTTTCTAGATTTTGCTCATTATTACTTAAACAATTGATGCAGAAAATCAAAACATGATTATAAAAATCAAAAATTCAAGAAACATTATTTTTAGAAAGTATAACCATAGAGTCAAAAAGGAAAAAAAAAAAGGGTGCTGATTTTTTTTTGTCTTTAAAATTTTTTTTTTTTAAAGAGAAAAAAATTAACATTTTTATGATGTCTGAAAAAAAATATTGAAACATTTTAATCTTTTTTTTTTTTTTCGATGATTCAGAAGAATTAGAAAATTATTTTGAAAATTATAATCTCAAAGAAATGATTTCAAAAATCTGTGTAATTATTTAAAGCTACTTCAAGTATTTTTATTTTTTTGTTTTTAAAAATTTTCAATTTTAATATTTATATTGTACATTTGTACTAAGTATTTCATTATTTTTTTTTAATTTTACAATACAATCATTTCAATTATCAAAAAGACAAACGATCTATTGAAATTTAGTCAATGATATGTATAGAAAATTTTTAAGAAATTTCATTAAAACTCATATAATCTGACTTCAATGGACTAATAAAGGAACTATAAATTTTAATACATAATTGCTTGACAAATTCATTTATCTAAATATATGTAATTTCTATTTATATGTACATTATTTGATTTTATTAATTACTTAGAAACCTCTTATGTTTTATTTGTATTATATCCTTTTATAATATTCTCAAATAATCATATAATCAAATATGTACAGATACATTATATCTATCACAATAATAACGTCAATATATCAAAATTGTCATCTTTTGTTAAGTATTACTATTATATGTATCTAATTGTATTACAAAAGGTACAACAATCATTTATAATTGCTTTAGATGACCTTTTTTTTTTTTTTTTTGAAATATTCATACGTATATGTATGTATGTATAAATAAATGAAAACCATTCTATAATATCAAGTCAAGTAAATATCCTTTTTCAGCCATTATAAAACGTCAAGTTATTTTAATAGTTCAAATCAAACTTTGACCGGATCAAACTGTTAGGCAATTTATTATGTATGTACATATACATATACATACATATTTATGTTTGTGTTATATGTACATTCAAGTATGTATATCTTTTTCTTTCTGCTTCCTTTTTTTTTTTATTGTGTATAGTATATTTTATATTAATCCTATTTATATGAATTTATACAAATAATATTATATTTTTCATAAATCCACAAAAAAAGGATCTTTTACATCAACTTTTTCATCATTTTCAAGTGAAAATGGTTTTATATAAAAATATTAAGAAAATAAAGTTTTTTTTTTATAATGTTTAATGTCGTTCCTTACTAATAAAAGAATCTATTTTTTCTTCTTTAGATTTAGTAAGGATATACTCTGTATTGTATATAAAAACATTAAATTTAGAATGTAATTTTAACATTATTCAAAAAAGAAAATAATCTGTTTATTATTTTTTTTTTCTTCAATAATAATATATTTTTTTGTAAAGGATGCGAAGAATCCAGAGACAAAAAATAGGAAGAAATGAAAAATAGAAAATACTCTATGTTTAGCCTTGATACACACATTATACATATTAAAAAAAGTTACAAAAAATGGTAAAAATAAAGAAGTAGTCTTCAATCTTATATGATGTTTAGATTTGCTATCAAATTTTTCACATTACCGAGAAAGTTTTTACATGAAAAAAAAAAAAATCATAAATTTATGAAACTATTTTCTTTTATATGAAAAACGTTGTGTTTTTTTTATAGTACGAAAGTATACAGATGTAAACATTACCTTAAGCAGAAAAAAAATAAAGAAATTACAAAATAAAAAATAGGACTATATCTTTTAAAATTTTTTTCTTTTTGTCACACACCATAATGTGTACACATATATCATAACTTTGAATCATATTAGATGATTTTTTTCTATTATAAATGTGGCTTTTCTTTTTATATTGTCGATACTAATGGGAAATTTAATAACATACTACTCTATATTTTATATGTACATCTAATATAAACCAAAATAGAATGCTGATGACAAAGATGATGATGATGATGATGATGATGAAATGAATATAAGTACAAATTTTATAAGGAAGCTTTTGATCACATCCATAAGGTCTGTACTTATTGATGTTGTAAGCCACTAGGCTATTGACAGAGTGATGAATTGATAAAATATTCAGAAGGAAAAATATCTATTTTGGAATATCCTTTTTTTTTTTCTATAGATATTCATATATTACTTGTGTGCTTGTTAAATAGAAAAGAAAAAAACCAACTGCCCAGAATTATAATAATGATAAAGTATGAAAGTACATACAAAAAAAAAAAAAAGAAAAAAGAAAAAAATTAAATCCATAAGATGACAAATAAAAAAAAAAAATATTCAAAGATCAACAAATGCAAACATTGTGGGTTAGAGAAATGAAACTGTTACTAAAAGTCACCATAGATACACAATCATGTGCGTCATTACTTTGAAGAGTTTCATTTTATTTTTCTTTTTATTTTTTTTATTTTTATTTTTTTTTTGTTTGTATTATGTACCAAGTTTTATGTATTAAATAAAATAAGATGAGACATCTATTACTTGTGTATAATATGAAAAAACTGATGGCGCCTTTTGTACTTAAATAAAAAGAAAAATTGAAAGAAATCAAGACAACAAAAAAAAAAAAAAAAATGAAAGAAGAGAAAATAAACATGAGTATAAAAAACTCTGGAAAATTGTAATGGAACAACAAAAAAAAAAAAAAAAAATACACAGTAACGTACACATAAAGTATTTTATTTGTATAATAAGCGTATGATTTAAGCGCATAATGAAGGTCGTTTATGAATTAAGGATAATATCATTTCATTGCCTCAAAAGAAAATCATTTCATTTATAATAGCTTCAATAATAGTCTTTAAGTACATCAATTTTCAATAATAATAAAAAATAAAAATAAAAGAATATGGAGAAAATGAAAAAAAAAAGAAAAACTTTTCATATTTAACAGAACATCATTCGAATTTATTCCATCGATGATGATTTAATTTATGTAAAAATGAAATATTGATTAATTTTTCCTTTTTTTTTTTTTTTTTTTTTTGGCTCCACAATGGCTGTAGAAATTTTTGAAAAAAATAAATAAATAAAATAAAATAAAAAACCGTGACTCGGGATAGTTTTAATACAACATCATATTTTATTTGTGCTCTCATATGTCGGCCAATTAAAGTCAAACCAAAATGAAATTCTGTCTATTGAAAAGCATATATGTAATATCAATTTATTTTAATGTCAGTTTATCTTACACTCTTTGTTGGTGTACATTAAAATTACATATCTCAATTTTTTTTTTTTTTCTTTCAAATTAGCAAAACCTTCAAATGAACAACAAATTGATTTGATAGAATATCATTTTTATAAAATATTAAAAATTTAATTATGAAAATATCAATTTTGAAAAAAAAAAAAAAAAAAAAACATATTCAATGTACGATACATATGTATGTATGTACATAGATACTTGATACAAATAATTGAAATTGTATATATAGTAATAGGCCATTTGTTGGTTGAATATTATAAATCTAATTAACTTGATTGAACATAATTTCAATTAAAACAAAAAAATTAAATAAATATTTTGTAATAAATACAATTATTTTATTTTTTTATGCAAATAAATTTTTTTTTTTAAAAATTCTTTCTTGTTTTTTTCTTTTTTCTACAAATTTAATTACTTTTCATAATTAAATATATATATATAAATAATTTATCATACGATACAAATAATATGCATTATTAATTTTTCAGTGATTATTGGAATTTTATAAAAATCATATTTTATAAATTACATTTTTTTTTTTAAATGTGATTTTTTGTTGTTGTTGTTTTGATAATATTTTCTTTTGAAATGTAAATATATATAAAAACGCTTTAAATAATGAATTTGAAATGATATGCAGTAATCAGTGAGGTATAAATAAAGTATTAAAAGATTAAAGTATTGTGTAATTCAATACTCAGTGTATGTATACATATTTTTTTTTTAAAATGGAATAACATTAATTATGGATTTTCATAAAATAAGCTTTTTTCATGTTTCAAATAATCTGATTCGAAATTAGTTGAAAATCATCAAAAGTCTACTTTTTGTAATATGTTTCACTTGAAATTCACTTTTTGATATTATTCAAAAATGATTCTACTATATTTTATAAAAAAAAAAAAAAAAGTAACTATAGATATAACATACCTAAGTATGTATGTACATATGTATATTATATTATAAATTCTCTAATTAAAACAAAAATACAAAAATCAAACGTAAAAATCAAATCGATATTATTTATTTAAATTCTCAAAATTTAATTTAATTTTTTTTTCTGTCAATTCAAATGAAAAAAAAAAAATGAATTTTCACAAGTAGGTACTAAAATTTCTACAAAATACATATTTTCTTTAAAAAATAATTTAAAAAAAAAAAAAAATATTTTCTAATTGAAAATTTTAAGTTCATTTAAATTTATTGGGAAAATTTTTTATGTAAATTCTTCAAAAATTTCTCAGAAAAATTCTAAAAATTTCAAAAATAAATTAAATTTCATTTTAAAATAACGTAAAAGGTAGAAAATGTTTTAAATGAAATTGAAGTTGAAATGTTTTGAAATTAAATACTATAAATTTGAAAAATATTAGACTAAAATTTAAAATAAATAAAAAACAAGTACTTTCTTAGAAATTCCTAGAATTAAATTTATATTTTTAACAAATATTTCATTGAAAGATAAAAAAAAAAACCCCAAAAATAACATTAAATATTGAAAATGTCATGATTCATTTATTTATACATATTTTTTTTTTTATTATTTAATTTTTTTTATTTATCTTATCTAATAAATTGATTATATAGTATATGATAAACAATCATAAGATAAGATAACATTATCACAAAAAATAATGTTATACTGAAAAATAATTTATTAGAAAACTTTTTAATACAGAAATTTTTTATTTAGTTTTTTCGGAATATTTGATTCAATTGTATTTGATTTTTTTTTTTTTTTGTGTTCAAATAAAAATATGAAAATAAAAAAAAACTCTTCTATAAAATTTTAAAACAAAAACAAAACAAATAAATTAAAAAAAAAAACAAAACACAAAATATCATAACATGAGTGAAAATAATATTACTTTTACTGGAACAAAAAGGATATACAACAGATAAAAGTTCATTTTGTTTATAAATACAATTGGATATATAGTATAGTTCGTCTCTATATATATGTTGTTGTCATCATATCAGTAGACCAAAAGCTCTATATGGTATTCTACTACAAGCAGATACATGATTGTCATCATGTATACTGTTTAATTTTATTTGTGTTTTTCTATATTTTCTAATTTTTTTTTTCTTTTATTTATTTTTTTTATTTTAAAAACAATACAGTCATCTTAAATAAAATAAAATATATTGTAACTGCAACAGCAAACATACACACATAATATATATAGGATATATAGTTTATAAGTATAGTATAATCAACATGACAGATGTACTTGATGGTGTTCCTCGACACGTGCTAGGATATCCAGTTAAGACACGTATCCAAATCATTTTACATTTTTTAATTCCAGCATGTTTAGAACTTCAAGCATATATAATTCAAACAGTTACAGATATAGCTGTAACAATTCAACACTTCCGAGACAAACGTCCTCTCTATGGGGGTTTGACACTATTATTCCTTTGCTTACCAGCATTTGTTTGTTTTATTTCAATTATATCATCATCATTACATTGGCCAGAAGTACATCAAGAACATTGTTATAAAAGTTTGAAAAATTTCAAATTTTTCCTAAAGCAACTATTCAATTTTTTATTATTTCCCATTGGTGCTATATACAGGTAAATAATAATAATAATAAATAAAAAAAAAAAATAAAAGAAAAGAAACAAATTGAAGAAAAGAAAATCATTGTTTTTTTTTTCTTTTCTTCTGTTTGTATTTCCGTTATTTTACAATACTTTTTTGTTCTTTTTCAATAAAAAAAAAAATAATAATAATGAACTAAAAATTATTTTTTTTTGATAAACAAGTGACGTGATGTTTCCTTTTTTTTTTTGGAAAATTAAAGAAAATTTAATTTAAGTGTTTTCCAAAAAAAAATTATCTGAAAGAAGAGAAAAGATTCTTTATTTTTAAAACACAAATTGATTGGTTATCAGTGAAAAAATCTACAATAGAAAATTAACAATATTAGTTTGAAAATCTTTCAATCTCTATAAAAGGAGTGTTTCAAATAAAATGATTGTGTCCTTTAGATTTAGAGAATTAAAAATTGTATTATTATTCTAGAATATTAGTGCTCAAATTGATAATTCAATTTACATATGTGAAATTTGCATTTTCTAATTCAATTAATGATGATTCAAAATTTATATTCAAAATACAAAATACTTTTAAAAATAAAAACTAACATAAGAGAATCCAAACTGGTCATCCTTTATTTTAAAATCATAATTTTCATATCGACAAACAAATATGTATATGAATACACACAATATACATTTATTATTTTGTACATACATATCCTGCAAGCAAATATACATTATACATATATTTCCAGATTTAGTCGTCGAATATTTTGGTCTATAGAATCATTATTTTATGAAAAGAATACATATGAAAGACAAAGTAGCGTGTTAAAAGCAGCTGAAACTTCACCATTTGAATTGTACCATTTCGTACAAGCTTATATACAATCAGCTCCTCAATCAATCCTTCAATTGTTTATACTTCTAAGGGAAAATATATACAGAAATTATGAAACAAGTGAGTTAATATAATGCAATATATCATATATACACTACACATACATATGTACATACTATACATATGTATGTATATAACAATATATAAATATGACAGGAAAATTATATGTGCAAGAACATGTATGGTTTCAATGCGGTTTTTTCTTTACTATATACATTAGGGTGTCCCTTATTTTTGAAGTGTTTGTTTGTCAACAGCTTACCCCCTAATTTTTTTCGTTTTTCAATTTGAAGTAGATATACCCAAAAAACAGGTAAATTTAACAACATTTACCCGTGCCGATTTCACTGTGATTAATTATTCAGCAGCCCATATGGTTGAAGTTTATAATCTTTTTATTTGCAAATTATCATCTTATTGTAATGACAATAAATTCTATTCCTAGAAAATGATCGTATAATGTATATCATGTCCTTTAATTAGTCATTTCTAAATTGTTGAGTACCTGATCGTTAGAACATATGTTTTAATAGGATAATACATAATAGGTTGCAGGTTATATGAATCCACTTTTTGAATTTTATTTAATACCTGTATTATAAAAAGGATAATCTAGTTTTTCTCTGCCTAGAAATTAAGTTGAGAATATAAATTAACATTAACATTCATTAGTTTGACTAAATTTGTTAAAAGTAACACTTAATAATTACTTATTTCCAATTTTTTGTGATTGATATTATTTGTATTAATTTAATCATGTCTGTGAAACTCCGTAGTGAAGAAAGTGTTTTTTTAATAGGAATACCGAACTCTCAAATTCTTGGTGCAAAACTTCCTTCTAATAAACAAGTACTATCAGTGTTTTTCTACAATATACGAACTGTGAAGTTAGATATACATAAAAGTGCAAACTTAACTGTCCGTGAATTGGTCATATTTTGGGAAAAAGCTAAAATTCCTACACGAGCTGCTCAAAATTGTAGTGCAAAAGTAATTAAATTATATGAAAAGTGGCGAGATTTACAAAAAGATTCGCGAAAACAAGGTGAAATTTATCGAGGACGAGAGCAAGAGTTTGTGTCAGATCTCAACAATTTATTCGATGTTGCTCACGCGGATGCATTAAATCTTATAAAAAATGAGACAGATAAGCAATTCCTTCTTAATCAGAGAAAGCCTGGACGACCAGGATGTTTAGCTGGAGTTGCAAGAAAATTGATGCAAAAAGAAGAACGATTGGAAAAACGGAAATCGGATGACTTGGAAAGAAAAGCTCGACATCAAGAACAGCTAGCCATACCATCGAAGTCATCTGCAATTCCAGTGATGGAATATGAAGCTGGTTTTCACTCTTCTGAAACTTCTTCCAGTTCGGAGGCGGAAAATGAGGAAAGTGAAGAAATTACAGAACCTGAATGTAAGAAAAAAAGAGGACGCCACGAGTTAATCACACCTAAATTAGTTGGAGCGCTAGACAGGTGTAAATTGAGCATCAGAGATTCTGTATACGTGATACATGCCGTTGCGGAAGCCTTAGGATATAACGTAGATGAATTAGTCATAAATCGGTCTTCAATTCATCGAGCTCGCGACTTATTAAGACAAGAGAAGGCTAAAATGATAAAAAACCGATTTAAAGAAAATGCACCTACTTATACTGTAGTGCATTGGGACGGAAAACTTTTACCATCGCTGAACGTGAGAGAGTCATCAACTGAATATTTGCCAGTTATCGTAACAAGCGAAAGTGTTGAACAACTTATTGCTGTTACAAAATTAGAAAGTTCAACAGGTGAAGCGCAAGCAACAGCAATCAACAATGCCTTGGATCAGTGGGAACTACTAAATAATGTACAAGCTCTTTGCTGCGACACAACTGCGTCAAATATGGGCCGATTGAATGGTGCATGTGTATTAACTGAACAGAAATTAGACAGGGATCTTCTCTACCTTCCCTGTAGACACCATATTTATGAACTTGTATTAAAAAGTGTTTTTGAAAACAGAATTTCTTCCATAACATCTAGTCCTGATATTCCGTTGCTTAAAAAATTTCAAAAGTACTGGAATAATATTAATTCGGATGATTATTTACCAGGATTGAATGATTCTTACTGTCATTCTGTTTTAAGCGGAATAAAAGATGAAATTTTGAGTTTTGCACAAAAACTTTTAAAAGACAAAATATTTAGACATGATTACAGTGAATTACTCCAATTAGTAATTATTTTTATGAACGGTGATACTCAAAATATGAAAATTCACCCTCCAGGTGCAATGCATCAAGCTCGGTGGATGAATCGAGCAATTTATAGTTTAAAAATTTATATGTTTCGAAATCAATACAAAATGACTGTCAAAGAAGAACATGCCATTCGAGACATTTTTATAATTCAAGTCTATTTAAAAGCATGGTTCAAATGTCCACTTGCAGCAGCTGCACCAAATCATGACTTAGACTTTATAAAGTGTCTGATTTCATACAAAGAAATCAACGCCGAAATTTCTAGAGCAGCCTTAAAAAAATTTAGCGGTCATCTATGGTACCTGTCACAAGAAGCAGCAGCTTTGTCATTCTTTGATGAAAACATTCCATATGGGACTAAAAGACGAATGGTTGAATCTCTTGAAAATAGCAGTTTTTCATTTTCTAAGCGATTTATCGTTCAAATAAATGACATGGAACATAGTTTTAAAGGTATGTATCACTTTGAAAAATATTTTTTTCAAAAACAGATTTTAAATTGATTTATTTTTTACAGATAGAACGATTGATACTTTTCTTTCTCAGAATAGTATGAAAGTTTTCGACCGGTTTGGAATTAATAAAGAGTTTTTGAACTTTGATCCAACAATCTGGGAAAGCCGTGATGATTTTAAAAAAGGAAAAGCAATAATCACCTCACTACGAGTAGTCAATGATATAGCTGAAAGAGCAGTTCAACTTATGCAGGACTATCATGGTCTTTTAGTGAAAGATGACGAGCAAAAACAACTTGTACTAAGATGCGTACAAGAACATAGACGAATCTTTCCTGACGCGAAAAAATGCACTCTAAAAGCAGATTTTTAGAATTATGAATTTAAAAACTTGTGCAGTAGAATATAAGAAATAATTTAGCAAAATTTATATATTTTCTTTCGAAAAAATGAAAAAAAAATTTTTAGAAAACTTTAAATTATAAGACTTTTCAATAACACTTTTTCCACACAAAGTAGGAGCTTCTGTCGGCACGGGTAAATAACTTCCAAAAGTTATGAAATTTTAGGATTTTAATTGTTTTGTAATAAGCAAAAAAATTGAGGGGTAGGAGGCGAGTTTCCAAAAAAAAAATTTTTTGTAGAACAAATAAGGGACACTCTAATATACATATATATTTTCACTTAATTGTATGTATGCTATCATTTTGTAAACACACATGCATACATATAACATTTGAAAATTTATGTTTTCACTTGTGAATCTATACAATCTTTCTATAATATCATAGATATTATATTCTTCCGTTTTATTACATTTATTTTGAGTAATTTTTTTTATTTTTATTTATTTTTTTGCTTTATTTTATTTTTTTTTAAATATTTTTTTTGTGTTTTTTGTTTATTGTCTTCGTCTTCTTCTATTTAATTCATTTTTCATTTTATTCTCGAAACATACATACTTATATGAATAATTTTTAATATACATAATACAAAAGAGATACAATTATACGAGTATGTATGTATGTGATAATATTCGTTTTCTTTTATTCTATACACATATTTTCATTAAACATGCATTTTCTTTTGTGGTTGCTCCTAAAAGTGAAAAGTATTTATCGTAAATTGTTGTACATAATAATAATAAGCTGGGTAGTCAGTTAAATTACTCGTGAAATAATGCATAATATGTACCTATACAAAAAAAAATATATATATATATTATATGATGAAAAATATATAATTGTATATAGATATATATTTCATGAAAATTTTATCTTTCAGTCAAAAAAAAAATTATGAAAATTATCGTAGAAAAAAAATATTTTCCAAAAAAAGAGAAAAAATGTTGATGACTTTTCATTTGCGACATTTATTTATTTTTTTATTTCATCTTTCTTGTTTACCATAAACATAGAATTTATTTTAAAAAAAAAATAAAATATATATTCATTATATTCATACACATTAATTTAAATATGTATTTTTAAAAAAATCTTTATAAGGACAATTAAACACAAGAAAAATGAAAATTACTCGCAATTATGCTTTACACCTTTCTTTTTTTTTTTTTTTTTTTGCATTTGTTTTTGTCTTTTTCGAACATTTATTTTTCGTTTTAAAAATGAAATTTTCTTCACATATGTATTTTTTTATGATTTAATATTATTACAAATTTTTTTTTCCTCTATAAACAGCAACTGTTCAAGTTATAAGTATTATATTCTCTTTAATTAATATATCAGTTATAACAATGTCATATCAAAGATTTGAAAGTCAAAAAATTGTTGGACGTAATTATCCTTGGGCTAGTTCAAAACAAATACAAAAACATCATAAAAAATTTCGTCGATTACGAAGTTATACTGATGAAATTAAAAAAAATCGTCAAAATAGAGAAAATAATATAAAAAAATTTCCAGAAAATGAAAGAATTTTAAAAAAATTTCATTCTCAAATCATAGATCCAGATAATTTGATTGCTTCTGACACTGTTATTCACCCATCAACATCATCATCATCATCATTTTCATCAACAAACACCATTGCAACAAAAGAAAATCATTTGAAAAATTCTTATAAAGAAAAAGGACAAACAGAAAAAAGAAACGGTAATATTGATGGTGGGGATAGTAATATTTTTCATAATAATAAAAACAGAAATTTGGCCAAAAATTCTGATGTTGATAATAATGATGACCTGGTTTCTTTGAATGTAACTGACGACGAAAAATTGAACACTTGCCAACAACAATCTCCTGATGAATTAGATGTAAAAATAACATTACGAAAGGATAACAAAAGATCTAAAAAGTATAAAGAAAATAAAGTAGAAGATTTGGATGCGATTGAAATCATTGAAGAAATTAGTCTTGATTCAACGTCATTAACAGAAACAAAAAATTTCAAATTTAAAAATATTGAAAATATGAATTTTGACTATGTTCCAGATATTCCTGCACCACCACCACCAACACCATCAACATCAAATATAAAATCTTTTTCGGCAACAAAATCAACAATATTTGATTTTAATGCACATATGCATAAACATACAAATGATAATACTTTAAAATTTGAATATTTGAATTCTGCTTCTGTTGCTTCAGCTGTTGATAATGGTGGTGATGGTGCAATCAATGAAAAACAAAGACATTCTTTAAATGATACACTTCATAGATTATCTAAATTCAAGGATATGCTTATATTAAATGCTGAATTTAGTATTAGAGAAAATATACCAAGACCACCATATGCTCTTATAAAACATGCTATAAATGCAGAAGAATGGAAATCTGATTTGAAAACAAATATAAAAAATGA
This sequence comes from Bombylius discolor, assembly GCA_939192795.1. Classification (NCBI taxonomy): domain Eukaryota; kingdom Metazoa; phylum Arthropoda; class Insecta; order Diptera; family Bombyliidae; genus Bombylius; species Bombylius discolor. The sequence continues at coordinate 8,984,522 of OW584241.1, read as the reverse complement.
TAATCAACATTCTAAAAGCATAAAAGATATTTACAATTATACAAAAATATCATCATCATCATCATCGGCATTAGAAAAAACAAAAAGAGATTATGAAAATGAAAATGACGATAATAAAATAAATTTAAATGTTGTTAATGATAATGGAAAACAACAGCAGCATAACTTATCATCACCATCATCATTTAAATTATCATCTAGACGTCATGATGAAATAGATTTTTTATTTCCAACTAAAAAACAAATGTATAAAGGGATTGAACAAGATGATTTTATATCAAAATCTGTATCATTTTTTGGTTGGATACTTTTTATATTTATGAGAATTATATCATTATCAGTTTTTTCAGTATTTTATCCTTTTGAATTTTTATATTTAATTATATTTCATTATATTATAATGTTAATATGTTTAATATTTGAAAAAAAATTTCATGATAAAATTCATAAATATATATTTTATATATTTTTATCATATATTTATATATTTGTTATTATTGAATTTCGTATAAAATTTAAATATTTACGTTTATGGATAATTGGTTATTTTATATTTGTTTTATTACAAAATTTCATAATAACATTTATTTGGTATTTTAATGGAAATTTTGAATCATGGTGGTATGATTATTTATTTCAAGCAATTATTATTAGCGGATTATTTAATATTGCATGTATGTTTGTTTATTATTTTATAGTAAGGCCAAAGGATATCATTCTTGTTGAAGTAAAATGAATGATAAAACAACATACATACGTATATATGTATTTTGTTTTTAATGTTCATTTTTTATCCTTTTTTATCCGATTCGATTGAGTAGTTTATTAAAATTAATTATGAATAGCTTTTAGATACTTTTTGTAAAATAAATTAATGTAAGTTTTAAACAATATGACAATATGACATTTTAAATAAAAGAAAAAGTATTAAAATTAATTATTTGTATATGCTTTTATATTTTGTATGATAGGGTTTAAGAGCATAATTTCACAATTTTCTATCAAAATTTAAAATAAATCAACCCTTTATGAAAGTGAAATTTTTAATGTTTTTTTTTTTACTTTGAAAAATATATTTTCAAATTAACCTTGATCATAATATTTTAGCACTTTTTTTATTTTTGAAACGTTTATCAAAAGGATTTTGTAGATAAATTTTGAATAAAATTAAGAAGTATGTATGTATGTATCTTAAAATTGAGACATAAAGATTTTTTTTTATAAAAAATATTTAAAATGAATTAAAAGGTTATTAACTCTTTGTTTTCTTGCACTTCAATTAAAATTTCTCACAAATGGTAATGAAATTCGATGAAAAGATTAGAAAGTGTCAGAAAATACAATTCCAAGAAGAAAACAAATGGGTAAAATCAAGGATTGTAAATTTCATTTCAAAATTATTATTTTCTATTTGTGTTTGCTTGGAAAAATTTGTTATTCTGAAAAAATGTAAAAATGCCTATATGAAACAATTATTCAAAATATTTCAGAATTATAAACTATTAAAAATATTTAAAGGTATTTACAAATTATTTAGTATTTTCTAATGATCCTTTTTCAAATCTGAACTATGTATACACTAAGTAATTTTTCTTCTTAATTGTCAAAAAACGACACAACAAAGAAAATGTAAATTCATTTTTACATACGAAAAATCTGATTATGACATATTTTCCTATGAAATTTTAACTATTTAATAATTCATTAATTATTTCTGAAAATCTATTTTTTTTAAAAAAAAAAAAAAAGGATGTTAAGAAATTTGTAAAACACTTATGTATGTATGTATGTATGTATATGTTTTAAAAATTCATGTTATTCTTGATTGTGTTTTCTCGTTTTTTTATTAACAATTAAATTTCTATCTAAATTTTTAACGATTTAGATCTATTTTTGTTTATTTTATTTTCGAACATATTTGAGTCAAAAATTTATTTCACTTTTTTTTTTCCAACTTGTAACAAAATGAACAATGTAATGTTTGTTATTTTATGTAAACAAAAATTTTTTTGTAATAACATAACTCTATAAATTTAATCATTTCACGTATTTTTTATTTTATTTTTATTTATTAATAACTTTTATTTTTTATTTTGCATAAAAAAAAAAAACAATATTGTATCCTATAAATTTGGCATATATTCAATATAATATAGTAGATACTTTATATGTATTTATAAAAGGTTAACAAACACATTGATCTTTTAATTTTGTAGATAAACTTTTGTTTTTTTTTTTGTATGACATAATAGATACATATATGTACATATGTATGTATAAGTATTACATATACGTATATTACATTCAAAATTGATTTTTTAGAAAATTTTTTATATTATAAGTAGAAAATATCGATGCACATGTGCCATATTAGTTAGTTTTTTTTTTTTTTTTATTAAAATAATTTTTATACAATATTTTTTGTTTTCTTGTATACAGGGTATTAAAAACAAAAAAACCAAAGTTTTCAATATAAAAATGTTTCAATGACAAGAAATGATAAAAACAAAAAAAAAAAAGTAATGAATTATTTGACCTTAATCATGTATGACATATGAGATGATTTTATTATTTGAGAACAAATCTTGCTTTTTTTTTTATGATAAAAGTTTTCAAACTTATTTCATTAAAATAAATTTCGTTTCTAATTTCTATACTGGACACCCTGTTAACAATGTGACATGAGTATGCTTAAAACAATAATGATAAAAAAAAAAAATAATATAATCCAAGCACATGTTCACAATTTGTTAAAATTTCATTATAGATTAAATCTATTTATTATTATAAAATCGAAATTATTTGATTATAAATATACATAGAATAAAAAGTGTATGGTTTCAAATTTATCTTTAGAATAAATATTAAATTTTAAAATTTATTTAAATATTCTTAAAATATATTTTTCTTATATATAAAATTTTTCAAAAATATTAATTATTATGGTGGTGTCGATAAATTTTTTATTTAATTATTTATAATTTACATGATTAAGATTTTATAATTAAGATACTTGTACCTTTCATGTTTTTATGTGTGGGTGTGTTTGTAGTAATATTTATGAAGTATACCTACAGTATAAATGAAAGGCTTCTAAAATACTTATCTTTTTTTTTTTTAAATATATTATACATATTATATTTTCTCCTACTACAAAAAAAAAAATCAATTAATACCATACTCCTTCACATAATTCATATATTTAAGAAATAAAAATTTATATCAATTATGTTGTGTGTAGAAAATGTATTATGTATAAGATACACTTATTACAACCCTTGGCTACCCTTAAAGTAGCTCGTTCTATATACCATATATTTTTTTTTAATGTATATTTTTCACATACATGTATTAGTATATATTTTTTTTATATAAAATATGTAATATTTAATTTAACTTCATAAGCTTCTCCTTAACCTATTTATATATATATATTTAATTCAAATTTACATAAAGACTTATCGCTGTCCTGAAATCTTAATTCATCATATGTACATACCATACATACATACATACATATATGTATTAGACACGTACAATCTATATACATAGAAAAACATGAATTGTTTTGTAATTTTATAATAATATCGTGAGTATATTAAATATGTATGTTGATACATATGTACATATGTATATTTATATATATGTATATATAACCATGAAATTGATATTTAATGATGTTTTAACCTTATTCCTAATATGAGGTGCTAAGTGTAAAAATTTTTGAAATTTAAAATTTGATTTTCGATCATCATGAGAATGATAATTTCCAGTGACTAATAAAGTGATTATATTATGTGAACTTTTACCATTAGAGTGTTAATTTGGAAAATATTTAGAAGAAAAAAATTACAGTTTATTTATTTTTTTGCTGTCGAAAATTTTTCATCTGAATCTTTTTTTATAATAGAAGATTCATATTCTCTATCGTTTTCTTGTTTTTTGTAATAGAAGTCTCATATTAACTTTCTTTTTCTTGTTTTTTTTTTATATTTTTTAACATTATGTAAGAAAATAAAAAGTGAATAAAAAGACAAAAAGATAAAAAATTATTGAAGAATTTCTTAAAGAATACCAAAACAGTAACGATTGAAGGTAATCAAAATTATTGTATTTTATATACATTTTGCGTTTAGTATGATGATGACGATGATGATGATGATGATGATGACATAGTATGTATAAACACCTGCTATCCTTTCTATTAAAATGAACAAAATGTGTACAATACATATTTTTTTCATCATTATATTGTCAACATCATGTACCACCCATATTTTCTCAATTTAAATCTATCATACCACTATACCGCCCATTCAATTGTGTGTTACTGTTTAAAGGATTCATATTATAAAATTTCAGTATCTTAAAGGGTATATAAAAAATACCTATAATATATACATGAATGTACATTAGTGTTATAATATATATGTACATACATAGATAGTATATGTATATTTTGTATTTTAAAATATACCATGTGTATACCAAACCAAAACAAACATAAATATAAATCCATAATCCTGCAATATATATAAAATATAAGTACATATAAACATACATATATGTATTATAATATAACTCGTTTACTTATATTTACAATAAAGGATTTTGATTTCGCGCGCCACTCTTATATATGCCATCAGTAGCATTATAGACATTTATTTATTATATTATTATTATTGTTTGTTATTATACATATTTTGTAACGGAAAAAAAATTTTTTTAAACCATACCACACGTTATGTTTTACAATCAAATTGTATATATTAAATATACACATACATTTTTCTCACTTACTTATCCTTTTAAGCTTTCTTTTTTTTTTTTTTTTTTGTTGTTCATTTCTTTGAAAAATTTATCCTTAAGATAAGAAAATCTTTATGTTTTGTATTTAAAGATTGTTATTCATATTTAAAAATCTTATTTTATGTATCTTTTAAATAAAGAATAAAATGTTTCTATCATACATTTTTTTTTTTTTGTTTATTTCTTTTAATTTTTTGTTATGGTATTCTTGAATAAAATAAATATAAATATAAGTAACAAAACGGAAACAAACAAAAAATAAAAACAAGATAATATGTGAAATATGTCATATATATGTATGTATATATAGATTTTAACCAAACATACATGATATTTTATTAAATATTTTGTGTATATTGAATTTATATTTGTTTTATATTATATATTTTAGATACATTTTCAAATTGAGAGATTTTTTCTTTTGATTTTGTGATAAAATTTCAAAAAATAATATTTATATCATTTTAAGGATTTTATATGGATTGAATGTAGTTTTATAATTGAGAATATTATTTATGGAATTTATATCTTTATTTAATTTTATTTATTTTTATTTTACTTTTTTTTTTTTTTTAGATTTTTTATGTATTTGTAGGGATAAAAATTACAATGTAAATTTTTTGTATAATGTATATGAGTATTAAAACAATTGTTTTTATGTGTATTTATTTATTTATGGTTTAATAACAAAAAAAAAAAGAATCAAATTAAAAGAATTTTCTGCAATAAGCATTCACCTTCACCTGAAAATATAATGCATACATACCAATTAAATTATTCCTTTGAAAATTTAAATTTTAAATATCTTTCATTTTTTGTTGTTGTTGTTTTCAAATGAAATTTAAATAAATTCTTCTAATTAAAAAGATTTTTTTTTTTATTTAAATCTTATTTTTACATTCATATTTATTGCATTAGATACAGAAAAACTAAGAGTTAAAAAGTATTTTTTACAAAAAAAAAAAAAAACTGAAAATAAGATGAATAATATGAAATAATCAAACAATGAAAATGAAGATATAGAAATTACTATAGGTATGTGTATGTAAAAATACGTAAATGAATATTTATATGTAAATCATAAGAATATAACGACAAATAAATCCCAAAATATGGTTCTCTTACTTTAAAAAAAAAAAAAAAAATTTATATTTAAAATCCCTAAAGATATTCTTTTACTACATTATATTCATATAACCGTAAAAATATTATTCTAAAAATTCCCCAATAACAATGTAGAACATAACAGAACAGCAAAAACAACAACAATCACTAGAATCTGTATACTTATATAAAATACTTACACCTCATTTATTATTTACCCAATGATTATTCAACTTCTTTTTTCATTAAAATCATACCTAGCTTCATTTTTTTTTTTTCCTTTTTGTTTATGAATATTAAAACAATTATAAATAATGAAAATTTAACCCATTATATTTTGTTTTATTAAAAAACAAAGAAAATATGAAAAAAAAAAAAAAAAAATGGTAATAGATTTCATTTTAAAGGTAACTGTTGAAAAACAATGTAAGGATATAGTGAACAAAAAATAAAGTAAAAATATGACGAAATATTTTCAGCAAAAAAAAACAAAAAATAATTATTATTAAAAAAATTGAAAAAGTTAAAAAAAAAAAATGTAAATTTATATTTTTAACAAATAAAGGAAATTTCATGAAATAACGAGAATACGTTAATTAAAAAAAAAAAAAAAAGAAGAAGAAAGAAAGAAAACGATAATAATATTTTAACTATGTATGTTTATTGTTTTATTAATTTTCATTTACAAAAGATTATTTTAAAATAACATTACACATATGTATGTACATATGAAAATATACATATAAAAGGGAAATGCTGATTTAACAACAACAAAAACAACAAAAAAGAAAGAAAAAAAAAAGTTAATTTTAATTATTCCTTTATTTTATTTACAAAGAAATTTAAAAAAAAAAATAAATAAATAAATACTCGAAATTTATATTGAAACGGAACAAACAACAAAAGTATGTTATTCATTTAATTAATTTTTATATATAAAATACATACATATATGTATTTAATTAATTTGATATGATCACAGACCTTTCGAAAAACTATATAATGAGCCTCGTTAACAAGGTGTTTCATTTTTTTAAATAAACTCAATGTTTTTTTTTTTTTATTGATAGCAAAATAAAAATGTTTAATAATTAACAGAATTTGACCATGAAAGTGTTAGGGTGTTACGTTTGTTTAACCACCACATACAGAACTTTTCCTTTTCTAAAAATCTCATTATACTAGGCGTTACAATGTACAACACATCATTTGATTAGAATCAATCAAAATACATGACTTTGAAAAAGTTATTTTGAGAAACAATCGAAATACTATATACTTGGAGAAAAATGTTTTCATGAACATTCATCCAAAAATGATTCGAAAAATAAACTCTAACCGATAATTTAAACAATAAAAAAATTCATTCTATCAAAATGTCTGTTTAAATAATTTTCAAATTCAAATTTTATCCTAAAATACAGAAATTAAAAAAAAAAAAAATTTTTTTTTTTTTTGAATGTTGAAACACCCTTTATTCATAATTAAAAAAATTTCAACACAATTAGATTTAGAAAAATGACTTAAATATTAATTACAACAAATAATTTAGTCAAAATATAAATTACATATAATATGTTAACCACATAAGAAAAAAATATACAAATAATATATGTATTTACATACATATGCCTACTATATTATATAATATATACATATATAAGTACCTATACATATATGGAGTTTTCTAATGTGTACAAATTATAATTAACAAAAGGTAAAATCTAATAAATAATGAAAAGTGTGAAATATAAATATATACAAACAATAATAATGATTATGAACATTCCTACATAAATTATAGATACCTATAATACATATATTACATGTACATATGAATATACATATGTACATATATTTCTATTCACTATTCATGGATATTTATTATGTTTACAAAAAGGATATTTATGCGTGTATATAATTTATACAGTATATATATGTACGTTAGTGATTTGTATAATTTTTGTCGTTGTAATTCGTGTTAATATATATTATACAATATATAATATCATTTATTTTCTACATGCATATGTACATTCACCCACTATAGATATACTAAATATATACACATATTTAAAAGCTCTAAAAGGTATATATGCTTATATGATAAATTTCCTTTCTGTATAAAATAAAATATTTTCTAAATATGTTCATACAGAAATCTTAAAAACGTTAACACATCATACGATAATTATAAATGCGGATCTATACGAGCATGTATAGAAAAAGATAAAAAAAACTACATACATAGTATACATAATATATAGGATTCAGATTATTCAGTAGAAAAATCTTATCTAGATTTTAGTAGCTAAACTATTCATTTTAAATATGTATTTTACGTATGTGTATACATGTATATGAAAAAAAAAAATATGAATTTTCGTGAATAATTTACTAGAAAATAAGTAGATTGAAAAAGAGTTTACAATTAATCATATACTTTATGTATATGAAACTATAAATATATTCAATATGAATGCAATTTACATTCAATAGATAGTGCTAAATAATTTGAATATGAAAAGGATTCAATTTGAATGCAGCTGCGGTTATTTTTAGTATTAATGTGTATAAAGTGGTCGTATGTATGATATATTTCTTGTTATTAATTTTATTATAATGAATATTACATATACATACATATATACACAAATGCATATATGCAATGAAAGATTAATTACATACGACTATGGAAAATGATACTTGAAAAATGCATTAAAAATTTGTGTATATGTACTTATATACAATTAATTAATATTTTGCACTAATATGTTATCTTTGAATTTTTAATGATAGTACATACATATTTCAAAAGTACATACCGTGTATGTATTTTATATTTGATTTGATTGATTAAAATTTAACGGTAAATTGATATTGTATATATTGTAATTATGTAATTATTTTTTTCTAAGAAATATTTTTAGTTTTTTTTTTTTTTTTGTCTTAGTAACTATTTTTTGTTTAGAAAAGGAAATGACAAAGAATTCATAGAGTATTTTTTGTTGTTGTGAAATTAAATGAAAAAGTTCTCATCCAAGTCCTTGGACATTGTTGGGATATATTTTTACAGAATTTATGTAAATATATCTGTAAATATACTGAAAATATTCGTGGGAAAAATTATGAAACATATTACAGGAGAAATATAAGATTCATTTCATTTCAATTCTAAAAACGTAGAGGGAGAAGCAAAAAAAGCGGAACAACTATCAATATGACTAATAATGATTTCAATTTTTCAATCATATGTATTGAAATACATGAATAAATCAGGAATTAAAACATACATAAATATTAATCGGAATATTATAAAATCTTCTTGTTATATCAAATTTCAAATAGAATTTATTAAAGATTAAAAATATATTCATTTTACTTTAATATCTTACACAAATGTCCAACTGAGAAGGATTATTAAAATATTATTGGCTATCCACTTATGTCGACAGAAGAATTAAAATAATTCATAATAGAATTTTAGAAATTTTAGATATTTCATTAGAATATGCTTTGAATTTTGAATAGATTAATATAAACAATAATCTTATTTAATTATATTTGGCAAATATGTTTTATTTTTATATATTTAAAAAGGATTATCAAAAATGAATATAGAAACAAAGGAATTTACATTACTTGTACATATATTTCAAATTTCTTAATTCTAATAAATTATAATTTTTTACAAAATAAATCAAACATTAAGAAACAAAAAAAAAACACAAATAATTTTATCTTGTAATAATAATCAAGAATTTCAAAAATATAATATTTCATATTTTAGTGTTTTATTGTTTTATTCATTCAATCAAAATTTAATATTATTCTTTTTTTTTTTTTTTTAACACGCTAAAACTCGATTTTTCTCAAACAAAATGAAAAATTGTGTTTTCTTTTATTATTATTATTTTTCTTCATTTGTTTTTTGTTTTTTTTTTTTTTTTTGATTGTCATCTAAATAATAAATAATGAAAAAAAGAAAATGAGAATGGGTCAAAAATTATTCAATATTATACCTTTTTTTTTCTCTTTTATTTTCTTTTTTTTTTTTTGTTGCCTGTTGTAATATGTACATATGTATGTATGTACTATGTATAGGTTATAATTTTATTCAACTAAATCGATTTTGAATAAGGAAATTAAAAAAATAAATAAAATGATGATAAAGGAAAAAATCATGAGGAAAAATATGTAACAGTTAAATAAAGGTAGAACGTAAAAAAAAAGCCACCACCTAAATTATATAAGGTATACAGACATACATACATACATACCTTGACAGGAAACCTTTAATATTCTGCCAATGACGTAAAAAAAAATCCCATCAACATCATTATACCTTTTACGAAGACCAGAAGTATATATGTATAGTATATAAAAAATGCTTTTTTATGCTGTTTTTTATTTTTTTATTTCTTAAGTTCTTTCAAAAATATATTTACGAATAAAAAAAGAAAACAATTTTCATAGTTATTATATTTAACATAATTTTTCAAAAGAGAAGCAAAAAAAAAAAGGAAATTTTTAAAGGCATCATGAATCAGAAACCCAACAGTTTTATTTAAAGATATTTTTTTTTTTATCTTTTTTGGTTTATGACCCAAAAGTGCACATTATAATAATAATCAGCACGCTTAGAGACCAACAAAAAGACATTTTCATACTCCCAACAGAAAAATTATTATTATAATGATATTCATAACAAAAAAAAATAAATAAATATGTATATATACAAAATATGTATACAAATACACACAAACATGTTATTATATGTTAGTTTAGAACGTACAATTATGACCAACTAACATTAAATAAAAAGTTCCTTTATGGTACAATATATTGTATCAAGACGAATTTATAGTTAATTACATAACATTCAGGGTATATACATATATCCTTTCTTCACACATACTTATTATATACACAAATATTTAGTATGAAATATTCCTCAATGAGTATTCTCATCTTGGCATTTACCAGTTAGTTGATAATTAAAATTCGATTAAGGATAAGGACACCCAAAAGAGAAGTTAAAATTGAATATTTTACCTAATTCTTATACATATGTACATAACATGTATTATACAAACCACCTCTCACATATTATGTATTAGAATATGTTTAGATACTTAACAGTTACTTCATTTACAACAATCAACAATTAATTAAGGTGTGCCATACAATATTTTTCAATAAATAGAGAGAAAAAAAAAGGTTAAAAGTAAATTATGTATTATCCAAAAAAAAAAAGGATATTTGAGTAGAAAGGAAAAAAAAAATTAACGATATTTTGACTCGGTTTTATTTTATTTCTTAGATAGTAGTATCTTGATTTTTAATTACATTGACTAAATTAAAGGTAAAAAAAAAAAATTACGAATAAATTTTGAACTTAATTATTCTGAAGGGATTGCTTTTGTAATCTGAAAAAAAAAAGAAAAATGAAACTTAATATATGGAAAAGATTGAAAATAATTTGCACATAATTAGAGAGTAAAAAAAAAAAAAAATGAAAATATGAGATTTTCCTGTTTATAGGAAACATTTTATTAATTTTTTTCATAAGAATACAAACTTATTTAGGAGCTTAAGCATTTTAATTCCCATTACTCCCTGTACGGCACTCAAACTTAAGAAATTAAATTAAATTAAAAAAAAAATTTATTAACATTTAAAAACGAAAATTCTTTTTAAAAAAAAATAGCAGAAAAAAAAATTAATAACATTAAATATGATATTAATATTTTTTGAATAGAAATTTCATAAAGAAAAGCAAAAAAAAAAAAAATAAAAATACTTATCGTTTAATTTTTTTTCCTAATTTATGGAGAAAAAACAAAATTAAATACAGTTTTAAAAGAATAAAAGTTTATCTATGGATAAGGATAAATTGTGCAATAATAACCGTATACGCATTGAAAAGAATTTTCTTCTTCTTTCATTATTTTTCTCAAATATACTCTCATACTTATCCAACAACATTATAACGTTTCGAAATTTCATTCATAATATAAAACGTTAATAAACAATATTAAAAAAAGAAAGCAAAAAAAAAAAACAAGAAAGAAAAAACCAACAAAAAAAATACATAAAAAATATGTTTTTTTTTTTCTTCATATTCTTGGTCTTTCATCAATGGCTCATGTTATTCACAAGGATTTTTTCTTAAAAGCCGAAAAATATTACTTTCTACTTCTATTGAAAGTTTACTCAAGTAAAGAAGAGAAAAAAAACTCTAATATTACACAATTTAAAAAATAAAAAAATAAAAAAAATTGTAAAAAGAGGTGGAAAGCTCTTTTCAATGTATTGTCCTGTTTATCCTTCAGATTTCTACCATTATATTTCTTTACTTTACAATTTTCACTCATATTTTTCTTCTTTTCTATGTTTTTTTTTTTTTCTACAATTTTTTTTTCTTCTTCTTCTTCTTTGTTCTTTTACGTACATTCACTTAATACACATTTTCAAATTACACGAAAGATGAATGAAGGAAAAAAGAAAAAAAAATAAAAAAAAAATAAAATAATAATGTTGAATGATTCAAGAAAAAAAAAAAAACTAAGAGAAAAAAAATATTCTTAAAAGGATATCTAATATTAAAAGAATTAGATATATGTATGTATTATGTTTATAAAAAAAATAAATAAATAGCTTATTACTTACTCCTTTTTTTAATATATACTTCAATTTAACAATACTTTAAGTGGGAAAAAAATAAGAAAAAAGGTGATTTTTCCTTAAAGATTTAAGTGTTAAAATGAAGAAAATATTTGTATATGAATTTTTTTCTTTATTTTATTTACTCACTGTGTTTTTTTTGTTTTTTTTTTTTTGTCATTTCACATGATCAACTTAATCCTGTCAAATATAGTTAATCAATTTTTTCGTTTGAACGACAAATATGAATAGGAAATCGTAAAAATAAAAAAAAAAGGATTATTGATGGATTTTATATTATTGATATAAAAAAAATGAACTTTTATTTTTTCGTTTAACTTTCCTAGAAAAAAAAAAACAATTTTCAATTTTTTCTTATATCTTAGAAATTTTTAGTATTATTTTTTATGTGTGTCATACATGTGAAATATAATAAAATAAAAATTTTTAAAAGTTATAAAAATTTTTGATAGTCATAAATTAAACAAAACTACTTCTATCATATTAACGTACATACATATAAACATATACATATATACATATACTTACGAACGTATATAAATATAGTTTAAGTATTGTATTTTGTTATTCTATAAAAAAAATGAGTTCGTTCATAAAAAGTGTCCTAAATTCACGGATTGTAAAGGTGAAACAAGGTGAAACACTTAATTTTTTTTTTTATCTCAAGTAAATGAAAAATTTTAGTTATTTTAGTGAAATAAAAATATTGAAAAAAATTTGAGAATAAAAGCCTCTAAGTCAGAATAACGTGTTAAAGATACAATTCTTGGAATTTTTAGTTACACAGATAACAAAATAATAATAATAATAATAATAATAGTAAAATGTTGAAGAAAAAATTATAAGAATTTTGAAACAATTATCAAGAAAAAGAAAATAAAAAGAAAGAAAGAGAACATGAAATCGTGACAAGTCAAACTATAAGAGAATACTTACGTTATAACCTTTACAAGGTTAGGACACGAACTCTATTAACAAAAGGACAATGGTCCACTTAAAATAGAAAAACATACATATTTACTACAATGAGTATCAGAATTAAACATTACACAGATGCAATCACTAACAAACAACAATTCTCACAAAAACTTCTTAAGGATACAAAAACTTTACATTTAAAATTAATTTGACACATACATAATTCGTAATTTATCAATAATTTTCGAATGCAAAATAAGTATAATCAAAATTACTTTTTTTTATTGTATTTACATTTTTACAAATACACCTATAGACATGTATAATAATAATTTTGATCCTGTCATTTTGTATCAATTAAATCAACTAAAAAAATAAAATTGAAATTAAAATGTACAAGAATTCATGTTTCAGTATTTATTTATCTTCTTTTTACACTTCATTTAATTCATTTTTTAATAAATAATAACAAAAAATAATATTTATAATTAATTTTCAATTAATATGAATTTTTTTATTGAATATACTACTGGTTGGTTGGTTGGTTGGTTGGTTGACGTGGTGGCTTCGAAAAATCTTTCGAAGACCCAATTAGCACTGAGAGTGCCGTTTTGATACCACACCTCACGTAACCTTAAGTGATAACGTTTGACAGATTCATTATAGCCATCCTGTTTCGTTCAGGAATCGTATAATGTCTTTAACTGTGATTTTTTCTATTTCATTAAGGTCCCTGAAGAAGAAGCTTCCCATTGTCTGAAACCTTGCTCTTGCAAGTGCCGGACAGTTGCAGAGATAGTGAATGAGAGTTTCTCTCTCATTTGCTTCCTTGCAACTGTGACAGTTGTTATTGAAAGGGATACCCAGTTTCTCTACATGATCTCCTGCATGATATTTTTTTTTTTTGTATTATGTAATGTAATTTGTTCCTTTTTCTTGTCACATTTATCTGTTTATTGTCTATGTGTTGATAACTCAAAATAGTCTGCAAAAAAAAAAATCTAAATCAAAAATCTCAAAATAAGAATTTAATAATTAGATACTAATTAAAGTTAATTAAATAGAAGAAAAGACAATTTTTTTTAATTTACTTAGCCTTTTGTCCTTGAAATTAAATAAGAAAATTTCAATGTAAATATGAATAAATAAGAACGTAAATAAGAAATTTATTATGTGTTTGAATTTCTATCAATATCTAGTCAGAAACATATTTTTCTATATTTTCCTTTAAATTAAAGAAAGAAAAAGAAACAGGAATTTAAATTTTTTTTTTTTTTTTTTTTTAATTTAATTTCTTAGGTAAACCATATTTTCAAGGTCTTGATGATCATATTACAGAAGAAACTGGAAATTTTGTAGATGGAACAAATTTACCATTAAATTCACCTGCACGATCATCACCGCATTCACAAGGTTCAGAAGTGACAGAACGTTATTCAAGAAAAGTTTTTGTTGGAGGTTTACCACCAGATATTGATGAAGGTATGAAATTTTAGAAGAAGTAGAAAAAAAAAATGTTACTATACTCTAAAATTGTCTTCATTTTAAAAAATTTTTATTTATTTACTTTTTTTAAATTTATTTTCCAAGATGAAATAACTACATCCTTCCGTCGTTTTGGGCCACTCGTTGTAGATTGGCCACATAAAGCTGAATCAAAATCATATTTTCCACCAAAAGGATACGCATTTCTTCTGTTCCAGGTAAACTTATATTGTACTTGATTGTTTTTAATTATTTAATAAAAAAAAAAAAAATTTTTATCTGCATCATTTTATACGTCATTCATCCGGAAATACATTTTTTTCTTTTTGTTCTTTAAAAACAATATTTTGCACTTTTTCAGTTGGAAAAAAAATTTTTTTTTTTTTTAAATATATCGTGAAACTGGGTTGAGAATCTTTACGACAAAAGTACATCATTAAAAATGCATTTCATACTTTTCGATAGTTATTTTCCTTAATTTTTTTTTTTTTTTTTTTGTTTTTGTTTCCTTTTTTGTTTTTGCTTTGTATTTTTTCATAAAGTTTGTTTTTTATTTCTGTTTTTTTTTTTTTTTTTTTTTTTTGAAATTTTCATTTCAATTTTCCTTGAAAAACTTTCAAAGCTTTCAATTACAATAGTGAAACAATATTTTTCCTTTAATGCACCATTTATATGACTATATGCATGTTTTTGAAATTTAAAAAAAAAAAAATAATTTTCCATTTTAGAAAAAAAAAAAAATAAATAAATAAAATAAAACCAAATTGTTTTTGTATACTTGTACATACTCGTATGTACATACATATTTTTATTTTCTTGTGTTTTGAATAAGTGTACTTAAAACATAAACCATTAAAATTTTGTCATTTTAAAAATGCAGTAAGTAAAATGTCATGAACTTGTGAAATTTATTTTTTTTTTTCAAATAAAATTTTAAATAAGTAAGAGAAAAAAAAAAAAGGCTAAAGAAGAGATGAAGCAGAAGCAGAGAAAAAAAAATTATTTCAAATGAATAAAATGTAGATGAGTGTAGTTAAAGTTTTTCAAATTGTTGTATGTGTGTTTTGAATTTTAAATGAAAAAAATACTGTATTCAAAATTATTTTATATATTTTTTTCTTTTTCTATTTAATATAGGATGAAAGTAGCGTTCAGCAATTGATTGAGGCATGTATCACAGATGAAGAGAAATTATATTTATGTGTATCTTCACCAACCATAAAAGACAAACCTGTACAAATAAGACCATGGCGTTTAGCTGATGCTGATTTTGTTTTAGATGCTTCCATGCCACTTGATCCTCGTAAGACTGTATTTGTTGGTGGTGTACCAAGACCACTAAAAGCTGGTATGTTAATTAAATTAATTAATTTTTTTTTTTTTTTTTTCAATTTTCGTTTTTTTTTTTTCCAAATGATATGCTTACCAATTTATCAATGATATTTTTCACAGTTGAACTTGCGATGATCATGGATCGTTTATATGGTGGTGTATGCTATGCTGGTATTGACACAGATCCAGAACTTAAATATCCAAAAGTAAAAGTTTTTTTTTTAAGAAAAATTACAAACTAATTATAAAATATTTTTTGTTTTTTGTCATCAGGGTGCAGGTCGTGTTGCATTCGCTAATCAACAAAGCTATATAGCAGCGATATCGGCTCGTTTTGTTCAATTACAGCATGGTGACATTGATAAACGTGTTGAAGTTAAACCATATGTTCTCGATGATCAAATGTGTGATGAATGCCAAGGACAACGATGTGGAGGTAAATTTGCACCGTTCTTTTGTGCAAATGTAACATGCTTACAGGTAAATTTTAATATACATATTTCAAATTATTAAATTATTTTATAAAAATTTCAAATTTTTCTTTTTCTAATTTTTTTTTTTTTTTTTTTTTGAACAGTATTATTGCGAACATTGTTGGGCAACAATTCATTCTCGTCCTGGACGTGAATATCATAAGCCTCTAGTCAAAGAGGGAGCTGATAGACCAAGAGCGGTGCCATTTCGTTGGTGTTAACCCGCAATGTCTAAAAAAACAGCAAATTATCCTCTCACCAAAATTTTCTAGATAAATTGTTTTTTTTTTTTTTTTTTTTTTAAATTTTTTTACATATATTAAATAATCATAATTTTTTTTATGTGTATGTAGTTCGTTTTTTCTATACATATATATATTAAAAAAAAAAAAAAAACAAAAACAAAATACGAAAAAAAAATAAAGTAAAAAAAAAAATTATAGTAGTTAATTTCACTCCCTTCAAAAGGAAATTTTAATACTATTTTTTTTTTTCCTTTTTGTTTTTTTAAAATTTTTTTTTTTTATATTGTTTAATCGTCGATTTTTTGTATCTTAGATATTAAATTTGACTTTTTTTTATTTTTGCAAAAAAAAAAAAAATTATATTAGAATTAAAAAAAAAAAACAAAAATAAATAATTTATGAAGAAAAAACAAAACTTTAAAACGATAAGAAAAAAAAAAAAAAAAAAAAAAAAATTATATTCTAGTAGTCAAACGGTTTTTTTTTTTTTTACTTTGATAATATTTGATTTTATTTGAATTTTTTATTTTTTTTATATTATGTATATTTTTGTAGTCCATTAATTAGAGTACCTTTTTCATAATGATTGTTGATTTGTTTTTTGTTAAGTATTTTATTTTTAATCATTATTATTATTTTTTTTTAAAATGTGTTTCCTAATAATGAATTCCTATTTGTTTAATTGATTTTTATTTTTTTTTTTTAATTGATAATGATTTTTTTTTTTTTTTTTATAATAATAACTGATACATAATTAACTATTTTTTATATTCATATATATTTTTTTTAATAAAATTTTTAAAATGTATGAAAAAAAAAAACAAAAAACAAAAAACTTAAATTATTTTAAAGAAGATGAAATAATAATTAATTAATTTTCAATTGAAAAAATTATCTCGTTATAATATAATTTTTTATTTTTTTTTTTATTTTATTTTTTAAAAAATGAAATAAATAATTTAAACGAGTTCAACATTATTATATGTATACCGAAGAGAAGGAGGATTCATAAGAAGAAAAAAAAAAACATGAAAAACCAAATAAAAGGAAACCCTTTTTTTTTTGTAATTAAATTAATCAACGTTTTCTAGTTTGTAAAAAAAAAAAAAAATTTTCTGTAATTTTTTTATAGTTGAATTGTTATTCTTAACAAACAAACAAAATATTAAAATAATACAGATATGTACGTTTTTTTTTAAATATTGTAATAATAAAACAAAAAAAAAAAAAATAATAATAATTAAAATTTACTAATTTTGTGATAAACACCGAAAGGACAGAATACATAATTTATTTTTAAAATTCCAAAGAAGAAAAAAAAAAAGATTATTTTTTTTTTTTTTTTGTACATTTTTCTTTACTATTGAAATTTTCTTTTTTATATTTAAAAATCACAAAAAAAAACAAAAAAAAAAATTAGTAAATTTTTTTTTTTTCGTCGTTATTTGACATGCGCTTCTGGTTTTCAAAAACCAAAAAATATTTCTTATTATAGTAAATTTTATTTTTTCCAAAAAAAAAAAAAAAATATTTATAACATTTTTCAAAAATATTAAAAAAATATATACATATATATATTTAATTTTAATCAAACGTTTTTTATTCAATTTTTGTTATTTTATCGTATTTTTGTCATACTTTTCAAAAACACAAAATTTGAAGGAAATAAAAAAAAAAAAGAGGTGAAAAAATGATCACCATAAATTAAAAAGTGGGTAAAAAATAATAAATAAATTGATAAAAACTTAAAAAACTATTTCTGTTCTTTCTTTCTAGAAAGAAATTTATTATATCGATTTTCAAAATTTTTTTTTATTAAATAATTCTTAAAATTCTTGTGCAATATATTGTATATAGATTTTTTTTTTTGTTTCATAATTTTTTGTTTGTTTTATTTTCATTTTTTCTAAATAAATTTTAAAATAATTATTATAAAATTTATATACAATGCTATATTATGTACCTTCATTCAAATTTTTAGAAACAATTTAAAAACAAAATATTTTAATTAAAAAAAAAAAATTAAAAAAAAAAAAAACAAACAGAAAACAAAATGTAAGAACAACAAATTTATTAAGAAAAACACACACTTTAAAAAAAGTGATGTGAAAATAATCTATGCTGCTTTTAGTATTTATTTGAATATTAAAAACAAATAAAAAGAAAATGAGTTGATAATATAAAATTAATTAAATTTGAAGAAAAAAAAAAATTTATGTAACGAAAAATTCTTAGCAAAATTTTTATGTCGAATATATAAAAAAAAATTATATTATAAAAAAAAAAAAACAAATATAATAAAAAATTTTTATATGATTGTAAAAAAAAAAAAACATTAAAAAAAATATTGAAAAACAAATATTTTCTTTATATCTGTTTTTTTAGTGCTGTATTTTTAATTTTTTTTGTTTTTTTTACGTGAATTAATAAAAAAGTACATTTTTCCATAATAAAACAAAAAGTTCGAAAAAACGATAACATGGAAAAATATCAGAAAAAAAAAAATGTTCAACGTTTGTAATATTTGAAAAAAAAATAAATAAATAATAATAATAAAAAAAATTAAAAACAAATACAAATTAACAAATTTGAAAATTCGAATTAATGTATTTTATTGAATATTATTAAAATGAAAATTTTAAGGAAAAAAAAAAAAAAAACAAAACTAAAATTATTAAGCAAAAAAATGTATTTGACAAAAATAATAATTAAATAATTTTTGATTGATAAAAATTCCAGAAGAAAAAAAAATAAAACAAGAGAAAAATAAAATGTTACTAAAAAAAGAACATTTTATTAAAAAGAAAATAAAAGAAAATGAGTAATAAAAAAAAATAAAATTCTCCTCTTCCTCTTCGCTTTATATAAAAAAAAAAAAAAAAAATTTTTTTTTGAAAAAAAAAAAAACCAAAATATTTATTAAAAAAACGATCTAAATGTCCTTTAATGAAGTATTTTATTGAATAGAAAGAAAAACATAAAATAAATAAATACATATATTTTCTTCCCAATGTTTTTAAATGTGTTTTATGTAATTTAAAAAAAAAAAACAAACAAACAAACAATATATAACAGTAATTAACAAAAACAATATATTAAAACAAAACAAAAAAAAAACAAAAAAAATTAATAAACTTCAATATCGAAAAATAAAATCAAATTTAAGAAAAAAAAAAACAAACAAAAAAACAAATTTATTTTCGATTTGTAAAAAAAAACAAAAAAATTACAATAACAAGAAAACACAGAAAAAAAAATAAAACAAAATAAACAAATTAATAAATTATATAAAAAAAAAATATCTAACTAGTCGTAGGCCCGCGTTTTTTTACATATACATATTATAAAAATTTAAATTGTAAAACAACAACAAAAAAACAACAAAAAAATTAAAAACTTAAAATTGGGAGAAAAAAAAAAACAACCAACAAATTTATACTAAATAAAAAAATTTATTATTATTATTATTGTAAAACAAAAAACAAAAAATAAAACAAAATTTTTGTAGTTTAATCGTTGCGGGTTACGTTGTAGTTTTCTATATTTTTTCATAAATATAATATATTGAGTTTTTTATTTTTATACATATTAGATAATAGGTATTTTTTTAATCTCTTATAAAATATGTTTTATAAATACTATTAATTATTTTTTTTTTTAAATTTTTTTTTTTTTTTTTTTTTGAGTTTTTAAAATTTATTTTTATTATTTTGTTAAAAAAAGAAAATATAAAAAAAAAAAGAAAACAACAACAAAAAAAAAATTTTTTTTTTTTTTTCATATTTTTATTATAAAATTTATTTATAAAAACCAAAATGTTTTTTTTTTTTTTTTAAATAAAATATAAAATGTTTTATTTTAATTATTGTTTTATTTATATATTGTATATTTTTTTATTTTTCTAGTTTCTTTTTTCTTTTTTGTATCCTTTTTTTTTTATTTTTAGCTAATGTGGTGAATTTATTTATTTTTTTCTTTTTTTAATTTTCATATTGTGGAAATTTGTAAAATAATTCAAATCATCGATAATCTCGTTTAATTGATATTTTAAAAGAAAGAAAAATAAAATAAACAAACAAACAACAAAAAAAAAAAAAAAAGGTGTGTAGAAAAGCAAAGTCATATAGAAATTATAAATTTTGTGATCAAAGGATCTTCTTGAAATATTTCACTGCCTTATCAAAATTATATAATATTAAATAATTCGAAAAATATAGCATTATTAAAATAAGTTTTGGAAGTTTGTAATTAAGAAAAAAAATTAATATAAATTAATTTTTTTTTTTTTATTTTCGAATATATGAAAAAAAAGAAAAAAACGATCAAATTTACTTAAAACTGTGTTCAAATTTTTTATAATTAAACAAATTGAATATTTAAATAAAATATTTTATTAATAACGTATAATTGGAAATAAATATGTAGCTTTGTATTAATTATATTAACATTTATGTCGACATGTCGCGTTTTAAAAATAAAATTTATAAATTTTTGTGACTAGGAAAAAAAACTATAGAATATAAAGTAGATTTCTTTTTTTTTTTTTCTTCTTTTTTCCTATTGATGATAAAATTATAGAATGAAGTTATAAAGTATTTTTTAAGAATATTCAATTTTATAATTAAATTAAAATTTATTTTGCAAATTTCCCAATGAATGTAATTTTTTTTTTTTATTTTTTTTTTTGTTCTATACTTTCAGATATTCAAAATTTATTTTATGTAAAATTTTTGAAATTATGAAAAGATAATTGAAAAATGTTCTTTTCGAATATTTTAGTATAATAATCAATATAGTATCATTATTATCTAGTTTTAATTAAAATAATTAAATTAAATTAAATTTAAAAAAAAAAACAAAGAAAGGAAAATTTATTTTTATTTTTGAATTTATTTTTTATTTTTATTTTTATTTTTTTTTTTCTTTGAATTAAATAAAAGCTGAAACGATATAATTAAATAATTTAAAAAAAAATAAATAAATAAATAATAGAGTAGTTGATACAAATTAGTGTTTTTATATGCATACAAATTATAAAAAAATAAAAAAATAAATATATATATCAAATTTATTTTCCTATAATCTTACACAAGTGATACAATTCTGTAGTCGTTTTTTTAATGAAAATAAAATAATAAAAAAAAAAAAAAATGAAGAAAAAACATTTAAAAAAAATAAATAAATAAATAATAAAATCATAACTATTCTTTTTTTTTTTTCTTTTAATTAAATATTCTTAAATGTAAGTAAATTAATTTGAAAAAAAAAAATCACAAAAACAAAACAAAAAAAAAAAAAAACAATTAAAAAAGAAAATGACATAAAAACAAAAAAAAATATTTTTTCGAAAATGCAAGTTTATAAGAGAAATCATTGTTCAGGTTTTTTCAGCTTTTGAAATTGAAAAAAAAAATAAATAAATAAATAAATAAATAAATGATAATTTAATAAGTAATTTAAATAAAACTTTCAAAAAAAATTATTTCAATAAATGTGGCGCTTATCATAAATACCTGAAATATTTAAAAAACAAAAAAAAAAGGAAGATAAATTATAAAAAGAACCTACATTTTCGAAGAACATAAATAAATTTTTAAAAAATACATATGACATCTATTTTTATTTCTTTTTTGTATTAAAAAAAAATATATATAAAAACATTAAATTAAAAAAAATAATAATAATTTAAATACTTTCGTGCATATATCGATTTAAAATCACAAAATTTTTTTTATTTTAATTTTCAAAAATGATTAAAAATTAAATAAATTAATTTAAAATTAAGAAATATGTATAATAAAAATAAAATTAAAATAAATTAATAACAACAACAAAAAACAAGAAAGATATTCAACGACACATTCAGAGAAATAGAAAAAAAGAATAATTAAATAATAATTAAAAATGAAAATATAAAAAAAAAAAATGAACATGAAAATGAAAAAGAAAAATATTTTTCATTATAAAAATTATTATCATTTAATTTTCATATCTTAGATTTTTCTCATATTTTTATTATTTACCAAATTTCAATTTCTAGAATTTTACATTTTATCACTTTTTTCTTAGTGAAATATAATTTATTTTCTACTTCAAAAAAAAAAAAAAAAAAGATTTTGATATATTTTGATAAAATTATAAATACAGAAAAAATCACAACAACAAAAAAAAAAAACACAAACATAAAATGTAATTAATAATGGATTAATGCTAAAAAAAAAAATATATACTCGTATATATATATATGTATAACGGGAAAAATAAAAATATAATTATAATAAACATTAATAGCTGAATTAATAATATAATATTAAAAAAATAAAATATATAATTAATAATTCTAGAAAATGAAATTCAATAATAAAACACAATACACGAATAAATAATAAATACATAAATATACACAAAAAAAAAAAAAAAATTATCATGTAATTAAAAGTAAATTCATAATGATTATTCAAAAAATCGTCCTATATTTTTATAATTTATTATTTATTTTAAAAGAAAAAAAACTAAATAAATAAATGAATTTATGTATGTTGAATAACAAAAAAAAAAAAAAAAATACAAAAAGTACATAAGCAAAAATATTTTAAATACTGTCTTAGTAAAAAATAAATAAAAAATAAAATAAAAAAATAAATAATAAATAATAATATTAAATTAAATAAAATAAAAACATTCTCGTCGCCTTTTTAGCAAAATTCTCTATTACATGATAAACAAAAAAAAAACAAAAAAACAAAACAAAACAAACAAAAAAAAATGACTAAAATATTTTTTTAGAAAATACAACAACAACAACAACAACAACAACAAAAACATATTAATAATAAAAAATACAATAAAGGAAAAATATAATTACATACTTTTCATAAAAGTCATTATACTCATATTGTACATACATATAAAAAATTTAGCTAATATACGAAACAAATTTATGCAGTCGAAAGTGATTTTGTCTAAAACAAAGATCAAAAATATTGAGACAAAAAAAACAAATACAAAAAAATATAAGTAAATACGAAACTGTATATTTTTATCTCAAAAAAAAAAAATAAATAAATAAAGCTAATTTATATAAAGAGTTTCATATTTATACATATGACATTTTGTTATTGTTTTTATTTTTTTTATTTTAACTTGTTCTCATCTATTTTTTTCATAGTTTTATTCTTTTACATTTAAATGAAAAAAAAAAAAAATAATATAAATAAATATATATTCTACAAAATTGAATATATAGTATACATATTTAAAAAAAAAAAAAAAATTTAATGCAATTGATTTGCATTTTACAAAAACAAAAAAAAACAAAAAAAAAACCCAATAAATTAATTAGCTAATGCAAAAAAAAAAAACAAACAAAATATAGATTAATATAAATAAAAAAAAAAAAAAAAAACAAAAATCATAATATAATAAAATTCATATAAATAAAAAATACACTCATAGTAAAATTTATTAGTCAAATTGAAAAAAAAAAACCAAAAAAAAAAAGAATTTTTTTTTGTTTTTTAATAGTAAAATAATTTTTTTAAAAATCTTTAAAAAAAAAAAAATTTCTATCGTTATAAAAAAAAAACAAAAACAAAAAAATTATATATACTTGAGAATAGATGATATTTTTTTGAAATAAGACAACAAAAAAAAATACAAATAATATGTAATAAATTAAATAAATTATGAAAAAAGAAAAAAAAAAATAATATTCAAACAAAACAAAAAATTATAATAATTACTATATTCAATGAAAATAATTATTATCATATATTACATTTTAATGATAAAAAAAGAGTTATAATAATACAGAAAAGAAAAAAATTAATTAAAAATCCATTTCGCTTCAATTTATTGTCCAGTTCAACAGCTCAACAAATTATAACAAAAGAAATAAAAAAAAATATTATCTTTCATAATCCGAAATATTAAAAATCATTAAAAAAAATCTAAACACAACATAAGTGTTTTGAAAAAAAAAATCACATAAACTAATAATCGAATAAAATAGTCAAACAAAAAAAAATGTAACTTACCAAAAAAAAAACAATTCCACATTAGATCCATCATTCACACTTTATAAAACCCACTTATTAAGTACTTAGATGCTTTATTTTGATTTTTTTTTTTTTTTTTTGTTTTTGCTATTCACAAAAACTTAATCAATTTTAATTACATTTTTTAGTAAAACAACAAAAACTCTACTTTGATTTTTATTTTAGTTAATTGACAATTTTCATTATAATTAGTGTCCTGCAACTCCTGCAAGGAAATCTTTATAACATTAAAAATTTTCCGAATTTTAAAATTTTTATATTTAAATTTTTTTTTTCGTTTCTTCAGAAATTTTCTATCTCTCTTTTTCTTTAATAACATAAAATACACATACACACTTAATAAACACACATCCATCATCACTGAATAATTTTTTTTTTAATTTTCTTATAATAAAATCTAATTAATATAATTAAATATATCCAAATACAAAATAATTAATTATTTTTTAAATAAATATATATATAAAATAAAATTACAAGAAAAAAAAAAACCAAAAAAACAAAAAAAAAAAAAAATGTTTAAAAAAATATATTTTAGCTGTATTACTCTCGTTACCTAACCAAATAAATAAAAATTAAATAAATAAATAAGTAAAATAAATAAAATTATAATAAAACATTAGAAAAAAACAAATATAATAAATTAATAAAATTAATAAAATTTAAAAAAAATAAAAAAATACATATATAGGTACATATAAGCCCTAGGATACAATGATTAGTAAAAAAATAATTTTCTGAATTTTTAATTTTTAATAAAATGAACAAAAAAACAAAAAAACAAAAACAAAACCTTTTGTGACTAGGAAAATAAAACACATATTAAAAAAGAAAAATAATTTAAAAAAAAAAAATTAAGAAAAAATTAAGTAAATGAGTAAGTAATCATGTTTATTTTTTTGAATTAATTATAATTATAGAATAAAAAATGAATAATTTTATTTTCATGTAAAATCGAGCAGTAAAATGTGCAATAAAAAAAAATAATATATTTAATTATAAAATAATTTAAAAAAAAAAAAAAAGAAAAGAAAAAAATAACTTAGTAATAATTTTCTTCTATGAATTTTTTTTAAGAATATTGTAAAAAAAAAAAATTATTGTGTATAAATATTAAAAAGGAATTTTTTTTTTTTTTTTTGTTTTTCTAATGAAATTTTTATAGTTAGTGTATTTAATATATATATTTATTGAAACATTATTTTATTTTTAATATTGTATTTAATTTTCATTTTTCATTCAATTAAATTTGATAAATTTTTGGTAAAATACATATTTCATTTTTTTTATTTATTACATTTTAAAATGTTTAATCTTTAAAAACAAAAAACAAAAAAAAGTAAAGAAGTCACTAGTAAAAATTTGATGTTCGTTAGAGAAAAACAAAAACAAAAAAAAAAACGGAAAATTTTTTTTTTTGCTAATTTAAAAAGTATACCAAAAAGAAAAAAAATAATAAATTGACTTTTTTTACTTATAAGAATAAAGTACCTACTTTACGTAATTTAGTTTTAACAAAGATCATACATGTATCTAAAAAAAATAAAAAATAAAATAAAAATTGTCATTGGAATTTTACATAATTAATTAAATTAAAAATTATAACGTTTAAATAAAAATTACACACACACACACATACATACACGTCACACATACTCAATAAAGTGGAGATAAATTAAGTAAACTGCTCGAAATACAAAAATACAAAATAAAAATGACAAAATTTTCTTTTTTTTAATTTGAATTTCAATTTTTTTTTTTTTGTTTAATTCTTTTTTTAAGATTTCATATTCTCATTTTTTTTTTGTTATCTAATTCCATTTTTTTTCTTGAATCACATAATTTAAAAAAAAAAATAAACAAATAAAAATTACATTTTAAATGCAATTAAAAAAAATCACATTATAAGAAAACAAAAAAACAAAAAAAGATCCAAAACAAAATTAAGAACATTTTTAAATGAAAATTCAAAAAAAAAAAACAAAACAAATTTTTTTCCATATCCTTGTTGTTATAAAAGTTTTCTCATTAAAATACGACATAAAAACGAGAATATTAAAAAAAAAATAATAATAAACAAAGTTTATATTTACCTTAAATATTTTTCAAATTTTTACCTCTGTATGTATTTTAAATTTCTTTGTGTGGTGTATTTTAAACGTATGTATTTTTAAGACAAAAAAAGAAAAAAATAAATAAATTTAAATTTAAACTAAATTGATAGACAAAAAACTTAAATTTAAAAAAAAACCAAAACAACCCAAAATAAATTGAATATTAATTAAATTTCACCTTAGACATTTTATATAAAACAAAAAAAAACAAAAAATCATAAAAATTTACATATATATAAATGTTTTTACAAAAAACAAATTAAATATTTCAAATTACAGGTGTGACAGTTTTAATTATATATTTCAAAATATCAGCAATTCACATAAATTAAAAAAAAAAATTGTTATGTTTTTTTTTTACAAAAAACTTTTGTTTATTTTAAATTGTTTAAAAGGAGAAAAAAAAAACTAGCAAATTTACAGTTATATAAATTATTTACAATTTGATATAATTATTGTTAGAATTGTATTTTATAAGAAAAACAAATCATCAAATAGAATAAAAATTTTTTTTTTTTTTTAAATTAAAATTATTAATTAAAAGTGAAAAATTGTATAGGTGAATTAATATCGGTTTGAGAAAAATACTTGATTGTGTATTTCTAAATTTGAAAAAGCAAACAAAAAACACAATACAAATCAAATTTATATAAAATAATTAATGTATGCAAAAAAAAAAAAAAACAAAAACATGAATAAAAAAATAATTCTTTTTCTTTTTTTACATATTTAAGAATATTTATAATATATGTCATTTATTCAATTCGTATTGACTTGTATTTGTTTTTTTTTTAAAATATTTTTTATACGAAGAATATAAATGTTAACGTGAAAAAAAAATAACTACAATAAATTTCGAGAACACGATTTAAAATATAAATTTAAAAACAAAATAAATAAATAAATAAATTAGATTTCACAAATTTGTATATTTTTGTTTATTTACTTTTTTATACCCAAAATTATTTTATAAATACTATTTAATTATCTTTTTTTTTTCTAAAGATACTTTTTATTTCTATTATTATTTTTTTAATTTCATCATCACTGAAAACAAAATACTCCTAATAAATAATATTATTCTCTTGATCTGCTCTCTTTCTATCTAACTTTCCAAATGCCTTTTAATTTGTTAATAAATTCGTTAAAAAAAGAAAATAAAGAAAAAAACAAAAACAACAACAAAATTAAAAATATATTAAAAAATCTTAATGTAATTAAATATAATTTGAATTAAAAAAAAAAAACAAAAAAACAAAATAATGCAAAACAAAAAAATTAAATAAAATAAAAGAAAATTTGGATTTTTCTACATTTAAAAAAAAATAAAATAAAATGAAAAATACATAATACGAATATATTTATAAATTAATAATTATAAATTATGTATTTCTAAATGTTCAAAGAAAAACAAAAAATATAAAATATATTTCGAAAAAAAAAAAAAAAAATTTGTAAACAAATTAAAAAATAAAAATTCACATAACATAAAACTAAAACAATAGTTACACTCCAGGCAAAATACATTAATTTGAAGAAGAAAAAAAAAAAACAAAATAGAAAAAACATAATTTTCATATAATTTTCAATAAAATGCAAAATTAATATTTAAAAAAAAACAACAAAAAAAGCATAAACAAACATAAATTGAAAAATAAAACAAAAAAAGTAAATTTTCAAAAATATTAATAAAAACATAAACGCAAAAAAAAAAAAAAGAAGATAAATTAATTAAAACAAAATGTATTGCAGTAGAGAAGACTCCTCTCATTTTTTTATATATACATTATAAATAAATACTAAAAACAAAACAAAAATAAAATAAAATACATAATTTAAAAAAAAATAAATAAGAAAAATGAGACAAAAATAAATCTAAAAAATAAAAGAAAAAAAACACAAAAAAAAAAAAATAATAATAAGAAAAGAAAAAAGTGAAAAAAAAAAAATCTTTTGTAGACATTTTTATGGCATATTTTTGTGTGTTTTTTATTATAGTAGATTGGAATTGTTTTTTATTTTCCATACTCGCATTATCATATGGAGTATATTTTTTTTAAACAAAAAAAAAAGAAAAAAAGAAAAAAAATGAAAAATAAAATTGTTTCTTACAACTCACTTTTTTATTGGAACATTTTTAATAAAGATATATTTTGTTTAAAACAAAAAATAAAATTATACGTTGTTTTCATAACTTTCGAACTGATTAAAAAATCCAAATAAAATTTATCTCTTTTACTAATGTATTGAAATCCGTTTGAAAAGGATAAGGGATAAGAAGGATCTATGTTTTAAACTAAAACTAATTGAATCATAGTATCGTGAAAAAATTTTTTGTTTTATATTTTCCCATCAAACATTGATTATATTGAAAGTAAAGAACAAAATCTTTGCTTTCTATATCCATGTCCTGTTTATAAAAAAAGGATAATGAAATTTAATACGATTAAAAAGAAAATATTCATGATTTTCAAAATAAGCACTAAAAGATTGTTGAAAACTTTAAAAAGCCATATATTATAAATTAAAAATTATGCAACAGAATCTTTTTCAAAATCGAACTCAGAATTTGTTTGTTTTCGGTCGATTTTTAAGAAAAATTCCTTATATTTTTTGGGTTAAACATTTAAAAAATTTAAAAACATTCCGGAATGTTTGGAATGCATGATTTTCGTTTAGATTTCGATTCAAATAATGCAGAATCCTTGTTTTTGGTATCTCAAATATTTCAATTTTTCACTTTGGCTGTTAATTTTATAATGTCCTGACTAAATTGTATCAAAAAAGTCATTTTTATAAATTAAAGTACACGATCTCTCCTTTCTATCCATGTTCTATTAAAAGGATAATGAAATTTCAATTAAATCACGAGTAATGAACAATTTTCTACCTCAGTTTTTAATTTTCTTTAAACTCTGACATTTTAATAATATTTATTCAAAAAGGCCTCAATTTTAACCATAATATATTTTAAAAAAAGGATAAACAATTCTTTGCCAATATTGAAATCTAGGCATTCTTAAATATGTATATAATACCATCAAACATCATATTTGTTAACTGTTCTCAACTTAGTAAACTTTTTCCGTTATTTATTTGATTTGAATATTTTAAATTTTATTACCGTTTCGGTTTCCAATAGTTCGAAATAATTCATCCGGCTTGAATTTTATATTCGGCTAACGGCTACGGCTAGCTAACATTTCTTGTTCTTCTTCTTTCAAAAGTGACATTTTGTAATTTGTTGACAATTTGTTTTGAGGTTATTTGTTTACGATAAATTTGTTTAATTTATTAATTGACTGAGAATTCTATAAATTTTACTAAATGTGTGAAATAAATCATAAAACTGTTTTTGTTCTCGATCATACACAATATTTTGGTATATCAAGTGAAAATTTTATTGATTTAGATTTTGTTAAAAGTAAAAATCCAAATGGTCCACCAATTAGTCCAATTAGTAAAAGTCTTTGGACATGTTCTGTTGAAGCATCTGTTGAATATTGTAGAATTGTTTGGGATTTATTTCCTACAGGAAAATTGGTAAGATATTTTTTCATAATTGTTCACATTCATATTGAATCTCATACCTTTTTAGATTCGTTTTATAGTTAGTGATACTGCTGCTCATATTGTAAATACTTGGAGTATGTCAACACAAAATTTAACACATGTCAATAATGCAATGTCAATGGTTGGAATTCCACCAAGATCTGCACCACAATCAACTGATTATTCTGTAATACATGGTTTAAGAGCAGCAATCGAAGCTATTACTGAACCAACAGATATACAAAAAGAACTTCTTAATCAAGGAAATAGTGATAAAATATATAATAAAGGTCGTGTTATATGTATAACATCAGCAAGAGATAATGCAAGCATGAAAAGTTTAGAAGATATTTTTCATACAGTTATATTACAACAAAATAACGTTGCCATGAATCATAAAGAATTCATTCCAATTGATTATTGTCATTTAGTTATTATTAACATGATACCAGTCAATTTGGAATCATTAGTTACTGATCGAGTATTCCAAGATGTAATTTAAAAAATTTAGTGAGTTCCCTTAGAATTTCATATTAACTATTTTTCTTTAAATAGATTTCACCAGTACTTTCATCAGAAATTCATTCAGTTTTCGCTTCAGACATCCCAAATAAATTAACTCATTTAATTCTTCCACATTATGATTTAGCCAGTACAACTGTAACAGGTATTCCAATGAAAGAAGAACAAAATGCTAGCTCAAGTGCAAATTATGATGTTGAAATATTTCATGCTAAACATGCTCATACAGTAATTTTTGGTTCAGAATTAATTCTTCCAACAAGTATAAAAGATGGATCACATTATGAAACTGTTACATTAAAATGGTGTACACCGAGAGGTTGTGGAGCATCCGATTTACAACCATGTTTAGCACAACATCGTGTTACTCCAGTCGATGTTACATCAAGACCAAGTTCTTGTTTAATAAATTTTCTACTAAATGGACGATCAGTACTTTTAGAAATGCCTAGGTAAAAAAATAATACAATTGAAATTACTTTTTTAAAAATTTACACATAACCATCTCTTCTTTTCTTTCTAGAAAAACCGGAGGAAAATTAACAAGTCATTTACTTTCAGCACATGGAGGTGAAATATTTATTCATACTTTACATATTTCAAGATCATGCCTTGAAGATCCTCCATCAATATCTGAAGGTTGTGGAGGACGAGTTACTGATTATCGTATTGCAGATTTTGGAAATTTAATTCAAGCTCATAGATTAGTTCCATTAAAACCTGTACTCGATCATCCATTTGATGAAAATTTACAAAAACTTAGAGCAAAACTTTATCGTCATTCAAAATATTTTCCATTAACTTTAGGAATGACTTTAGTTTATAATTTACATCAATATTTAGATCCTTTATTGAAAGTAATTGGAAAAGAAGAATTAACTGAAAATGATATAATTCAATGTCGTCAAGTAATTTTTAATTTAGTTAGTTTATCATCAAAACATGAAATATTACCGTTACCAAATATGGGACACAGGTGAAATTATTTAAATTTAAAATTCAATATTGAAACTTAAGAGTACTTTTTTATGTTTTTGATTAGATTAAAAGGAAACAAAAAAGAAGAACAATATCGTTTATTATGGGCTGAACTGGAAGTTCTAATACAATGTAGTGGAAGTACAGCTGGACATAAAGCAGTTTTACAGTGTTTAAAAGATTGCAAAGCAAGAGGGCCAGAAATTGAAGTTGATCAAGCAGTTAAAGAAATTGAACCTAAAAGTAATGAAAAATTTCAATATGGAAAATATTTTTCATTTCAATTTTTTCCGTTTCAGATGAATCATCCCATAGAGCAAGTGTAATTCGTGCAACAACAGATTCACCTATGTCTCCACCTCATATTCTAGACACAGGCATTATCAACAAACATACCAGAAAACCTTTTAATAACACTTCCAATAGGTAAAACAAATTCTTAAAAATTCAATTTTAGTGGAACGACTATTTGTTTTTTTCTATAATTTTCTTGTAGATCCTTACTTGATATTGTAATGGCAACTGAACGAAATCAATCACAGAAAAGAATTGATTTTCCTGGAAGATTATGTACACCACCTGGTCAAATTGCAAAACTTTATCCAAATCTTGGAGTTAAAGAACAAGCAGCAACAGGAGAAATAAAACAATAGTTGAAAATTATTAAATTATTTTTATTATTTAATAGTTGTAAATTAAGAATGATGTGAAAATTAACAAGAAATATTTTTAATGTAAGGTAAATGTTTCAGAATTTTTCTCAATTGATAAAACACCTCCAATTCCTTTTGCTCTAACGTCTTTTAAAGAATTCAATTTAGCTTCTACAAGTTCTTTAACATTTGACCACATTTCCATTTGTTTTGCACGATTATCTTGATTTTTAAATAAATTATCCTTCTCCTAAAAAAAAAAAGTAAAACAAAGAAAAATACAAATAACTTCCAAAACAAGATTTCAAAGAAAAACGCTCACATCTTGTAAATCTTTATATAATTTCTCTTGTTCATGAATTTGATTTTGTAATGATTCCCTCAATGATGAATTATTATTTTTTCCATCATTATTTATTTCATTTCGAACACGATCTAATAAATTTTCAGCTCGATCATATTCAATTTTTAAATCTTGCCATTCATTTTCGAATTTTTTAATTATCATTTCGAATTCATTTATTTCATTTTGTAATTGACCAGCTTCAGAGCTTAAAGTTGCTGCAACGCTATCATATGATTGTTTTTTTGAATCACGTTCATCTTTCATTTCAATAATTCTTTCTCTTAAAGGGCGTAATTTTTGTGATAATGGTGTAACTCTATCACGTGCTTGTTTTACAGCACGTACTAAACCATCAACAATACGTGATAATTCAGTTAAACCACGTGTCTCTAATGGAGATTCTGGACGAGAATTCAATGATGGAAAATTCATTGATTCATCTTCATTAATTTGTTGTAAAGTTGATGATAATGTTGGATCTTGTGATTTTAAATTTTCCAAAGTTAAAGTTAAATCATTTACTTCAGCCTTAAAAACAAAAGAAAAAAAAAGTATTAAATAATGGAAAATTAAATGAAATTTAATTATTATGAAAAATAATACCTTTACTGTTGCTAGTTCAGATCTTTGTTGTTTGTAAACAGAACTTTTTGCTCGTAAAGTATTAACATATTGCTTTAATTCGTCACCTTTGAGAATTACTTCACCTACTGTATCTTGAAGCTAGAAAAAATTTCAGGTGAATACATTTAAAAAACCGAAAAATGAATTTTTTATTTACAATTTTTTGTTTTTGTTGTAATTGAATATCAATTTCTCGAAGTTCTTTTGTTGCTTGATTCAATTGTTCTGCGGCCATTTCTTTATTTCTAGCAACAGAAGCTGCTTGTTGTCGAAATGGTAGAAGTGCATCATTTTGTGAACCTCTCTCCGAAAGACGTTTTTCAACTAATTTTTGAATATCATTTGAAATTTCATCAATTTTCATTTGTAAATTACTTAAATATTCTTTTGATATATTTTGTTCATCAGTTATATTTTCTAATAATTTTATTTCCTGTTGTAAATTTTTAATTTCATTTGGTAATTTTTGTTTAACCATAAATTCCATAACTTGTGTTTCTTCTTCAATTGTTTCCATTAATTGTTGTGGTGATGTACTTTGTGTAGCAATACGTGCATTTGATAATTCCTTTTGTAAACGTTCTTGAACAATTTTTGATCGATTCAATTCATGTTTTTGATCTTCTAATTGTGAATTGATTTCTTTTTGACGATCTTTTTCAATACGTAAAACATGAGCAGCCTCAAGTAATAATTCTTGTTGTGGAATTTTATCTAAACGTGCTTGAGTTCTTTCAATTCGTTTTTTAACTAAAAATTAAATATAAAATGTTTAAAATAAAATAAATGTTTAATCGATTTTTTTTTCGGACCATTATCCTTTTCCAACTCAATTGCATTAATATCATTTCGTAATTCTTTTAAATGTGCCGTTTCTTTTGATGCTTCCATATACGCTTTATGAGTTTCTTTGAATCTATCCATTAAAACCAAATAATCTTCCCAAAGATTGGCTATCTCTGGATTAGATAAAGCTTCTGGTGGTAGCGACACTGGTAACAGGTACCTAATTTTAATCGAAAAAAAAATATAAACCACAGTATTGAAAATACTTACCTTGATTTTAAAGGAAATTTAAAGGAAACTTACTGTGCCAAATAAGTGAGTTGATGAATTTTTTCCTTATTTTCAAAAACATATTTTAAAATTGGATATAATGTTTTTTTGTCACCTTGTGAAATATTTCGGAAAAATGCTGATGGATCTGATAACTCAACGTTCGGACGATATTGAATTTTTTTCAATGACTCAAGGATTCTTTTAACACAATCATCACGATCCGTAAACTTTACATCAAACTAAATTAACAAATCAAATAAGAAAAATTATTAAAATTTTCAAATTAAATAAATAAAAATTTTATTTACTTTTGTTGTTGCTTTATAATACACAAGAACATCAACAAGAGTTTGTAAGAGGCTCTCTGGAGACATTGAATCAAATGATATTAAATTGTATTCAGTTCCAAGAATTTCATTTGTTTGATTTAATAAAAACTTTAGATCATGACTCATTTTGAAATTAAATAATTATGATTTAAAAAATATTTTTTTCAAATATGTATATTTAAAGTAGGTATTTGAAAATATCAAGTGCAACAAAACCAATTCAAAAATGAAAATTCACTGGCGTAAACAAAGTGTTTCCTAGCAACCTGTTAACAATCGTCTTGTAGAATTTCTTTCTATTCTATTTTCCCAGGAAGTTTTCAAAATTTATTAATTTTCCGGAAAAATGATAATATTCTTATTTTTTCATTTGTCAATTCTATTTGTGGTTTTAAAGCTTTAAATTTTTTGAAAACGAAATATGACAGCTTAGTTGAAAGTTAATTACAGTATCCTGAAAAACAAAGAAATGAATAGGTATTTGATTTTCAATACAATTTGTAATGTTCCTTCCAGGACATATTTTGTCATGCAATGTGCATTCAATTTTTCTTATTTTGTTATTCATATAACAAACATTTACACGAATGAGAAAGGAGCATTAAAACAATGACGAAACAATGGAAATTTTACTTTCTTTTTTTTATTTTGAAATAGAAACAAGATGGAAAAATCTCTTCCTTCGCTTTTAGTATTCTAAAAAAAAAAATTTTTTTCTCAAGTAAATAAAAAGTTAAACGCTCAGCATGAGTTCAAAAATGTAAAGCGATAATCCTCTTGTTTATTTTTTACAAATCATTCAATCCTTATTAAGGAAAATAAAATAACAAAAACAAAAGAGTGTAAATTAGATTAAATGTATGGACAGTTAGAAAAATAATTTGACACATTTCAATTAAGATTGATAGATTTGAATTTGTTAAATTTAAAATGGGTGGACATTATAATACAGTTTGATTTTAAATTAAAAGAAAAAAATATAATGTATATATATATTCAATATCCACTCATTATCCTTATTTTTCATGTTATTTTTTTATTCTATTTTTGTATTTTTAATTTCTTTGTACAGTTTACATTTTTATATAAAAGACAGTATCATAATCTGTTGCTATCACATTTCGTTTTCGATACAATACGAAAAAGGATTCACTTATCCTTATAACAAGAAAATATTATTCCAGTAAAACAATGAATAAAATTTATAGTTTGTTTTTGTCAATTTTATTTTTGGCTATTTCATTTGAAAAATCATTACAAAGTGTGAGTTTCAAATTTAAAAATTTAATTTGAAAAAAAAAAAAAAAAATTTGTGAATTTATTTTTGTGCAATTAAAATTTTAAAATAATTTATTTTTATTTTACTTGTTTTTTTTTAAATTTGTTCTTAAAAAATAATTTAGGATGCTGATGAAAAGCATTTACCTAATCCAGTACGAAAAATACGAGATACTAATGATCATTTGAATTCATTTGATCAACAACTTTTAAACTATCAGTTGAGGTGAATAAGAAAAATAATTGTTTTGATTTTTTGAATTTAAAAAAAAAAAATCTATAATTTCATATAAATTCTTAAATTTCTTTTTATTTTCAAGACATAAACGTTCATATGAAAAATTTGGAAATGATATTATGGATAATACATTGGATGAATTTGAAGAATCACAAAATTTACCAACAGCTATACAAACTATTGAAACTGAATCTGTTCCTCCATCATGGGTTATGTTTTTATTGGCACAAAAAATTAAACAACAACGTTAGTTAAATCTATTTAATAATTTTTTTTGTTTTTTTTTTTTTTTAATATTTTTTACCGTGAATTATTGAAGGTGAACGTGAAGATCAACGAAGAGTGAAAACACCACGTCTTGGTCGTGATATTGATGATGAAATTGAATGTCAACGTTCAAGACCACCATTCTCACCTAGATTAGGTAAAAAATCTGTTCCATTTAAACCACGTTTAGGACGATCATATGGAGATGATACAAAATATTGAAGAAAAAAAAAACAAAAAAACAAATATATAGGACATTCACAAAAAGGGGAAAAATTTATGGATTATAATTATTGTTTATTTATTTATTTTTTCATAATTTATTATATTTATGAATAAAAGTGATTAATAAAATAAGAAAATGTTTAATCTAAAAAAAAAAATTATTATGTATAAATGAAAAAAAAAAAATAGTTTATTATAATATTAAAAATATTGTGTATGACTGATATCAAAGAATAATCTTAAATTGTATAATTTTGTTTTAATAATTTCGTTTTTGCAGAATCAAACAACAAAAAAAAATTATGAAAAAAAAAAATTAATCTAGTAAAACGTATAAAAATAAATTATACTCTTTAAAAACCAAAAGCATTTTCCTTTTAAATAATTTAAAAAAAAAATCAAAAATTAAATGAATTTATTTGAATACAAAATTAATCATGAAACATACATAATATATCATAAATTATCTTTTCACGTGTGACCTATATCTTTTTAGTTCAACATAATGAGAAATGACGGAACTAAAAAAATTAATGTCACAAATAAAAGTGTAACAATTAACTTTACAAAGACAAAATTCAAATATCATAATCATATTTGT
This sequence comes from Bombylius discolor, assembly GCA_939192795.1. Taxonomy (NCBI): domain Eukaryota; kingdom Metazoa; phylum Arthropoda; class Insecta; order Diptera; family Bombyliidae; genus Bombylius; species Bombylius discolor. The sequence continues at coordinate 8,946,626 of OW584241.1, read as the reverse complement.
AATTTGTTAGTTATAAGAACGATATAAAACGGATTGGATGTAAAAATAATATTCCTACATAAAAAAAAAAACTGCGAACTGTTGGTGGGAGGTAAAGTTCAAGTTTTTTGTTTCTTGTTTAATAAATTGTATTTAAGTTTAGAAAATTGTTTAACCATTAAAATTTCAAAAGATTTACAGATTCCGTAGTAAATACTGCTATTTTAATATAAATTTAAAATTTATTACTCCTACTATTTTTAATTGACTGAATAATAGCTAAATGATTTTCTTTAACTTTCATTTTTTTTAGTTAAGAAAAGCTCAAAGAATGAATAAACAAAAATTTGTATTCGATATTAAAAAGTGTATTCAACAGAATCTTTGGAACTACTACAACTGATTTTTTATAAATAATTTTTTGATTTTATCTTAATTAAAAAAAAAAAACCAAATTTTTCCAATCCAATTTTCTAAAACATAATTAACAAGAAGTGTCTACCCTTATCAATTATTTAACTTTTTCTAAAATTTGGTCTTCAGATTTTTGTGTCACACTGTATTTTAGTTTTTTTTTTTCTTATAAAATAAATTATCAGAGAATTAATGTTCTGCAGCATAACGAAAAAGCTCTATATGACTGTATGTAAAATAGAAAATTCAGAACTAACTTAGCGAAAAATTCAAGTTGTAAATTTTTAGTATTTTCACATTGAAAGAATATTTTTAAATGTTTTTTCTTCTCTTCTTTTTTGTTTTAATTGTTTTCACATTTTTACAATTGAAATTTGATATGAGCATTATTAAACAAATAGCATATTCTTAACACTTTGGCCCTTACTTACTAATATGTTAAGTTATAATATTATTTCTTCATTTCGTAAAGAATTTCAAAGCATACTGTGATTTTCAAGTCGAAACTATTTTAGTTTTAAAACTAAAAAATATTTAGATATAAGTAAGGCCCTTTAATTTTATAAGTCTAACAAATAATAATAATTTTCTTAAAACATCATCTTTTAATCAACATCAATTTAATAATATAAATATCTATTTTTCTCATAGTGTTTCTGGTAACACTTACTGAGAAAAAGCTTTTACTATTTCGTTAAATCCATTAAAAAATTGAATTAATAGTGAAGCTTGGAGCATAAACTCCCATTCGTATATTTCTCACTCATTTATATTGATTGCGTACAAAGTTTTCGAATTTGATATCAAATGGTAAAGTAAAGTATAATATTAAATTTTCGAATTATGCTAAAAATTATGATAATCTCCAATCTTTAACTGACAAAACGATTATCAGAATCAAAAGAGTATTGCCGCTTATTAGATTTGGTCGTGTCTTTTTGTTGCGCATTAATTTTTGCACTAATATAATTTTAAATTTTAATTTTTTTCATGAAAAAAAAAAAAATTAAATTTCAAAAACAACAGAAAATTTTTGGGAGTGAATTTTAAATAATAATAATACAAAAAAAAAAAAAATTGTAAAAAGAAAATACGTTTTTGTGTAAAAGTAAATTTGAAAAAAAAAAAAAAAATACTCAATGAAAAGAAAAAAAATTAAAAAAAAATAAAGAAATTAAAATTTGAATTTAAAAATTCGAAAAAAAAAAAATTAAAAGAAAGAAAGTGTAGGTACGTAAGTAATTTAGAAAATTTTTTATTCAAATTACATAAATATTGAAAAATGCAACAACAAAAAATGCATGCATCAGTTAATTAAATTGTTCTGCAATAGGATGTGTTAATGTATAAATGAATTCATTCATATATATATGAATGTAAGAAAGAAAAAAAATTTTTTTTCTTAATCACGCGACACGCGCCAAAGTGAATTAAAATTTGACTTCGACCTTGAAAACCAGTGCATATTGTAAAAGAGTAGTAGCGGTTCAAATAAAACATTCATTTGTTTTTTTTTTTTTTCAAAATTTGTTATTCAAATTTTTTGAAAATAAATACTATAGATAAAAAAAAAATAAATTCATAGAAAAAAATATATAAAAAAGTTTACACTTTAATATTTATCATCATAAATATTGAAATAATTTTTTATTTTTTTATTTCGTAAAAATATAAGAAAAACAAAAATTATTCTTCATATTTTCTAAGAAATCATTTATTGTGCTGAATAAGCGATATTTATAAAAGCAAAATAAAATTAACAAAAAAAAAAAAAAAGAATTAATCCAAATTCAAATATCCTCAAATAAATTTTAAATTAAAAAAAAATTGAAAATAATAAAATTAAGTAAACAAAAATAATCGCAAAAAAAAAAAAAAAAAGAAAAAAATTATTATTTTTGTGTGAAATCAAGTGTATATTATTGTATGTGCCAAAATAATAAAAAAAAAAAAAATTATAGGTATTCTCGTTTATTTTTCTTTAATCAGCTTAAGGGAAAATTTTAGAACATAATATCAAACTAAAACAAAAGAAAAAGATTTTTGTTTTTTTTTTTCATTAACAATTTCGAAAATTTAACGGTTTTGAAAAGAAAGATAAGAAAATAAGAAAATAAAAAAATAAAAAAACATGAGTTTGAAAAAAGCAAGCCGTACAAAAAGCTTATCATTAAGTGATGATTTTCCAATAAGAACATCAAAACCTAAAAATCTTTTAACAACATCAGGATCAGCATCATCATCTAAAAAAATTGAAGATACTGGAAAATTTTTAAAATATATCGATGATAATATAATTGGAAAAGGTGTTGCATTTTTAGGACCATTTGGCCGTAGAAAAGGTAAATTTCATATAAAAAGTAGGTCAATTGGAAAATTTGAAAATTAAATAAATAAAAATCACTCATGAAAAGTGCGTAAAGGATATGGGAAAAAAATATATAATTAACACGTGCGAACCAAAGAAAAATAAAATAGTATGAAGTATGTATGTATGTATGTACATATATTCCATATGTTGTTTTTAATTTTTACGCATTGTGCGTGAATTTTTATGCGTAGATATTCTTTTTCAATATGTACTATCATAATGGTGTTAAATACGTAATATACATACATATATACTATTTATTTTTTCCTTAGAAAGTTTATTTACTTTTTCTTCTTCTTTCTAAATTATAAGGTACCTACATATGTATGTACATATACTTCTCATACGGCTTATTCATTTATTATTATGATTTCCAAAAAATATAAGAAATTTGTAGTATAATACCACACTGATGGTGTTTTGAAAGCAATAATATATTTAATTGATGATGAAAATTTTTTATGGAAAAGAATAATGATGACATAATAATCATTTTTCAATAAGAATTGCGTGTTATGAAATTTTGAACGTGTAATTAATTAAGTAATTATAATTATTATCTGGTAAAAAAGAATCTTTTTTTTTTTTTCTTCCTCTGAGAAGTAAAAAAAAAAAAAATTCTAAAAAGCCAAAAGAGTGTAATTTTTAGATTTAAAAAAAAATTTACTTCCGATTAAGTTACTATGTATGTTATCATAGATGGTAACTACATATGTTACATAAATAGCATTCTCATTAGTTTTGCAATAAAAAAAAAAAATACCTATTTACGATAAAGTGACAAAGAAAAACTATTATAAAATTATAATCGTGTATATACTTATACAAAAAAAGGGGTGTGTATTATATTCACACAAAATGTAAAAAATTCCTGCAAGTATATATTTTATATATGCACGTGTGATCAAAAACATCTTTGTTATCAAATTTTTATGGTTTTTTTTATTTTTTTTTTTTATTTTATTTAATATATATTTTATTTAAAATATAGAATTTAATCTTTTAAACTTCTTAGGATTTCCTTTTATCCTTTCTATAGTTGGTTTATATAACACAAACAATACAAATAAATATTATTTAAATATTCATCAAAACATTATCTTAAGGGAAAAGTGATTTTTTCTGTATGTACATATCTATTTATTCAATGTTTTACACGTGTCACATTTTATGTAAGCAGATTTTTGACTTAATATGCAATATATTTTTTTTTCTCGTTTTGTTTTTCTTTCTGTTGAAATATACATATATAAATTCTATGAAAACCTTTTTTTAATTCTAATTTTTTAATAATAGGAATATGACATTGTTGTTTAGTTAAATGCTGATCTTCCTTACAAAAACATTAACCAAATATAGAAGATTTCTCAATTAAAATTTCTTACATAATTATTCAAATTAATCAAACATTATATCATACTTTTATAGCAACATTAAGATACTTTAAATACTTACATACAAACCGTATTTTTTCATAAAAATAAATCCTACCCAACAAAATGCTGGTACATATGTACATCCTAAACATCCTTTCTATCATATACATACATACATATATTATTTATTTCGTATCATATTTAGAGGAATGACAAAAAAAAAAACATTGTTACACATGCGCAAAACTATAGAAATGTAAGACTATTATGTTGATATTATGATCCCCATGGTCTCCTTTTATTCTTTTAATAAATGCATTGATAGATTCAAGGATAAACAGTTTCTTTTTTCTATAACAAATTTGGAATATAAAATTTTCTTTATATAAAATCCATTTTTTGTATATGATAACATTTAATATTTTAATAAAATCAATTTGAATGCATTTTTTATCTGATATAATATTTATAACTAATGTGTGTTATATGGGAATAATGCCAAAAATATTGTGCTATAGGGAAAATAAAACTCTCAACATTTTTGATGACTATATATATATATGTATGTATGTATTGTATTTAGAATAAATATTTAATACATTCTTTGTCAGTAACTTAATACAAACTGTTTGATAAAAAGATTAAATTCCATGACTATAGGTATCTAAACAAAATATCTAAAGTAGGGCAAAAGTATAATACAAAATAAAATGTGAATGAAAAAGGGCTTTTTAAAATTATAATATTAAGTATAAAAAAGAAAGATATATATAAAGCTTTCTCTTTTCTTTACGGAAATGGAAAATTCCTATCGAAAATTTTTGTGTTGAAAATTGAAGTTTTTTCTATAAAAGAAAAAAAAAACAACAACAACATTTTATTGAGATTGGGGTTTAAAATTTTAATAATTCAGCAATGTTTTGTTGAACAAAGAAAATAATTCTTTATTTTTCATTTGATACACATGAAAAGTCAATAAATAATGGTATAACAACAGAGCTAATAAATTGCTGAAAATCGAAAAATTTTATTAAACGTAAATATTTTTTATTTTTATTTTTTATTTTTTTTTTGTTTTTTTGTTTTTTGTTTTCTTTTCAAAAAATATGTATATACTTTCGAAAGAATTTAAAGAAAAATAGAAAAAACGCATTACATAATCTTAAATCTACATCAAATTTTTATATTATTCAATTCTTAATTCATTTTATTTATTTTTTTAATTTTATTTTAAAAACAATCCTTTGTTGATGAACATTCTTCATAAACGTGAAACGTAAAAAAAAATTATTTGTTTATTAAAATGTATTATGCATTAATGAAAAAAAAAAACACACATACATATTTTTTTTTGTATTATTTGTTGAACTATGAATATATTCAGATCACATCATATTTGATTAATTAACTCATCTTTTTCTCGTTACAACATTGGATGCAAAATTAAAATAAAAAATAGAAGAAAATAAAGAGAGAAAAAAAAATCATATCGATAATATAATAAATATGCAATGTCATATCTGTTTTGCAATGACAACAAATTGTCTTCAATAAATATTAAAATATTTGCTATGACTTACGTATGCCTTAATATTGTTAGATATTATAATATTATTGCATTTTGTAGATAGAGTTGCCATCAAGTATGTATTCATCACTTGGATCGAGAATTTTTATTTATCTGTTGATTGTCTGTTTTTGTTTAATATAAATGTTATCCTTATTTCCTACATTGAAGTAAATTTTAAAGAAAAATATCCTCTAAAACTATTTACGTATGCTTCCTGTATTTTTTTTCCATAAACAAAAGGACCTTTCCTAATTTGCCAAGTAAAGAGAAATAAATGAGACGACATTGTTAATTCTGAGTCATTTTGAATACATTCATAAATATACAGTCATATAAAATAATTCCTTGATTTTGTTAAAATAAAAAAATACAACAAAAAAAAAATGAAACATTTTTAACAAGGTGACCAAAATTTAAAATTGTAAAATTTAATTTTTTAAATAAAAATGTTTCCTTTGACGTACGTATATAGAAACATTTATATTTTGTCCTGATAATCATTCAAAAATCTAAAATTTGTCCTCTATATTCAAAAAAAATCGATCTGGCATCTCTAAATGTATTCATTTCAATATAATCAAGTAAATTGTAGTTTGTAAGACATATGCAAGTATTCCATGAAACATAAGTATATTTGCTGATATGATTTGATTAAATGCAATTAAGTATTTACATTCAATGTTTACTCGTATTTGTCATTTTATCATGATACCTTCAATTGAATCGATTTTTTTTTCTTTTCATTTTCTTGCACGTTTTCAACTTTTTATTATTTTCAATAAGACAAAGAGAAAGATTTATAGGAAATGAATAGCACTTTGAGAGTTTAAACAATAATATATTTGATATAAAATAAATACTATATAATTTCAACAATCTTTATATGATTCAATCATATATGTAATATGATTTTATTTTACTATGAGGTTGGTCTTGTTTTATTTTTATTTGTATTCTATTGTAAATATACTCGTTACCATCATCATCTTCATCATCATCATCATGCTCATATCATTATCGTCAATATATTTTATTCACATGCTTTGTATTTAGGTTATTTTTAGTATCTACATATTAAATTGACATAGACCTCCATCTATCATTAACACTTTTTTGTATATATACTTGTATGCTTGTATTATTGTAAAGTAAATTTTATAATGTTATTTTGTTTGTTCATTTAATTGGCACAAATATAAATCTTTTATATCAAGAACTTTCAATAAGTATTATGAAATATTTGTAGAAAATGACTAAATCAGATTTATTTATATATTTATATATAGAAGAAAATTTTTTTAAATTAAATTTTGTGAAATTAATGTTACAAATTATAAGTAATAAATTTTTAGAGAAATTCACAAATTAGTGTGTATATATCATTATTTCTTTTGAAAAAGTCATTCAACCGCATAAAATATATACTTAAACAAATTAGTTAATTACCTTTAAAAAATACACATTTTTTTTCCGTATCAAAGTTGTTGCTGTCATTAAATATTATTCTTTTTTAAAAAACACTTTTTAATTTCTTTTTCTAATCATCCATGAATCCGTATAAGTAATATAATCTATAACATTAAAATTTAACTTTGGGTGCATTAACTTTTATATTGACGTCAAATTACTTGCAGAAAAAAAAAAAATGAAAAACATAAAAGATTATAATTTCTAAATAATTTTTGATCGAGACCATTTAAAAAAGGAAAAACAAAAAATTGATTTTTTTTTTACCTATCTATGCTCTGTTTAAAATTATTTCTGCAAAAATTTTATTCACGTGCCAAATTAAGAAGATGATTTCATCTTGAGTTCAATCAAATTTAGTTTTATTCTTTTTCATTTAAGATTTTTTAGCTTTTATAAATAATAATTTTCGAGTTCATAAAGAAGACAAAAAAAAACGAAAAAAAAAAACAGCGGAAAAAAAAAACGTTTTTGCACAAGATAATTTGAAATGAAACTCGTGTATAATTTTTTTTTTTTTTAAACTTAAGAATGATTTATTTCATTTTAGTAGGGAGTGTCTTGCATGTACATAATCTTGTTTACAATATGTATACTGATACTTTAGCGATATAATATATGTAGATATAGTAAAAATACTGTAAAACACTAAGCTAACATCAGCTTTAAATATATAAAAAAAAATAGTTAAACACTATACAGAGGTTTCAGGAAGGTTAAATAAACTTTTTATTAAAACAATATCACATGAATTATTTGTGTGTATTTTAATTTATGTATGAATAAATGATAAATTGATATCAAAGAACAAAATGAATTAGAAAAAAAAAATTAAAAATTAGAAGTATGTTGTTTAAAAATTAGATGGGTTTGAAAAAAATAAATAAATAAACAATAACGCTATAGTTAACAATTCTGCAAAAACAAAACGTTTCTGAACTTATTGCTTTTTCGAAAAATAAAAACTATAAGCATTTTCATGAAAAAATTCGAATCTAGAAAAATTGATCTTTAAATATTGAATTAATTCTGCAAAATTTCCCTCAAAAAGAAAAGTTAAGAAAAAGGAAGAAAATTATTCTAATTCTGCACAATTTGAATTGCCTATTTAAAAAATTAATCGGTTCAATTTCAAATCATGCATAAGAAAATAGCTTTGCTCAAACTTTTCTTGAGGAAATACTTCCTTCTATTAAAATAATAAGGACTAAAACTATCAAAGCTATGTACTAAAAAATTATTTTCATTTTTCTTTCAATTTTACTAAATTTTCTCTAACATATTTTTATGATTAAAAAAATACGAATCTCTTCTAGTCATCATTATTTTAATTTAATGTTCATTTTATGTGACCTTGTCAAAGCAATTATTGGTATAGTAAGGTGTTTTATTATTATACATATTTTGTTTTCTTAAATTAAACATTTACACCTTTTCAGAAATAAATTGCGACAAATTTTATTACATGCTAAACAATAAACATCAATAAATTAAATATTGATTAAAATTGATTCAAAAGCAATTTTCCGGCATGTAATTACAATATAAAATCAACTTTTAATAAAATCTAATTCGTCACATAAATTAATTAGTAAAAGTAATTAAAAATTTATGTATTCTTTATTTACATAGTAAAGAAAATTTGTAGCTTTTACCAATTCTAAATATGTACTACGCAATTTCATTTATTATAAATTGACTTACGTTTTTTATTTTCCTTGCTTGGCTAGCATACGTTTTTCTTCTAAATTGTTATTTTTCCTTATTTTATTTTAACAAATTGTAATTATGTTATTTTCATTCAATTGAAATTGCATAACATAGTTATTTTGTTAAATTACATCATCATTTTCATTATTATCGAATTTTTTTTTTTTATTTATTTATTTCACTGAATTTCGTTCATTACTCTCAAATTAAATTACAACTGAAAAAAAAAATACTCTATCAAATTACTCCAGACGTCTTAAATAATTTTTTTATTATTTTTTTTATAACATTTTTTTTTTTTTTTTAAAGTAAATTGCGTATGTCGGCCGGCATCTTATCTAAATTCTAAACCATACAATTATTATTATTATTTTACATAGCATATTAATTTAAAATATAATAAAATGAAAATAAATCTACAGAAATGAAAAATTTAAAAAAAAATAAAAATTACTTCGCAGCTATTATAGTACTTTTTTGAATTGAAGAAAGCAACAGATACTATATAAAAACAAAATACACATTACAATAAAAATAAAATAACTACCAGAGTCTGTTATACAAAAAACAAAACAATTTTTTTTTTATCGCAATACATACAAAAATGAAAAATAAACAACAAAAACTTAAAATTATTATGACTCAAAAATTTAAAAACAAAATTATAATTAGAAAAAAAAAATTTACAATATTTAACATGCTACACATTTTCACATAATATAATTCAAAGCTATATAAAGCTAATGTATGTACATCAAACTCGCCGTATGTATAAAATATGTACCTACATACTAATGTAGCTCAGAAAAAAATAGATACATACATAGGTATATAGTATTAGAAAAAAATGTAAATTTTATTCACATAAGTGTATGATAGACTATATAAATATTATTCTTTTTTTTTTTTAGTATACGTATAAAAAAATCTTCTATTATAAAAGCTTCTTTTTGTTTTTCGTTAAATTTTTTTTTTATATGATAGTTTCCATGCTGAAAGCCTATTTTATCAGTGAAAAATATTTTGTGAAAAATAAAATATGGTCGTGTACATAGTACATACATTTTTTTTTTTGTATGTAGATTTATTATTCTTTAAAATTTCATTAGAGTAACGACAAAAGTATGAATTAATAGCAAAAAAAAAAATATGTTTGTTTACAGAATATGAAATTGGATATCTTAAAAACATAGACAAAAAGAAAAAAATTTAAATAGAATTTGGAGATAGAAAAAAAATGTTTTCATTTATCCATATAAGCAAAGCACATATGGTACATTAGAAATTTTTTTTAAAGAGTAGTCTACCTTCTACGAAAGTATAAGTTTTGATAAAAATTTGTTCATTAGAAACCAAGTTACAGGATAAAATCAGTATGATTATGGTTCTAAAAATAAGAAAAAAATGACGAGAAAACGCACTTGACACATCTCAAAAAAAATTATCGACTTAGTAAAAAAAAATGAATTTCATAAAAATTAACATCTTTTAAGAATTTCAAATTTTACTCCAAAAGAACAAGGATTTTTCCATCAAATGTGTATTTGTATGTATTATCAGTATTTTACACTTATGCTTATTTAATGGTTTCCATTTTTTGAAAAGTTTTTACATTTAGATTTTTAATCTATTTAAAATCAACATTTTCAAAATTTATGTTCTTTACGTGTTGAATAACAATCAATGTATGTATATATTGTTGTAAATTTTCTTTTATTTTAAAATCGTGTTTATTTTGCAAAAAATTTCTACATTTTAAAAAATTGAAAAATAAAATTTGGCATTCATTATTATCATTTTGAAATGGAAACAACAATAATAATAATAATCGTTTAAAAGTCGCCAATAAGTCTGACTGAGTAACTGACTGATATGAATCGCATTTGACTTAATTTATGCTCTGTTGCCGATCCCATACTTTATACAATATACAATAACACACATGACACCTATGTATTATAAAATAAAAACATATTATTATATATTATAAAACATTATAAAATATACCTGTCTTAAAATTGAATACAACAGCTATGTAATAAGATATGTATCTATATTGGAAAAATGAGTTGAAAAAACAAAAAAAGTCTTGACAGGTAAATTGAGCTTAAAACATTTTATTTGAAGAAAAAAATAATAATAAAAATAAACACAAACATACATTGGTATATACATATTACTAATTTTTCTTTTTTAATTTATAAATTAAGTAAAATACCACACTCATGCCAGTTTTAATACAAATTGAAAAACAAGTTTTTTTCAGCGAACATTTATTAGCTTACTAGATGTTTTGATTAAATTTTAAGTTACAAAAAAAAAATATATTTTTTTTTTTACATTTATCGTGTTAAAACCTTTTCAATTAATCAATTCTAGATGGTTATGTTACATTGAAGAACCCCCAAAGCAATGTACAAACATCAGACTGATCAGTTATATTGAAAATTTTCGCAATAAATGTTAATGTTTTATGAATAACAAATTTTTTAAATTGCAATAGTCTGTTTTATGTTTTTTTTTTCGTCTTTTTTTGGCAAAAAAAAAAAACGATCTAAACTTTTAATTAATACTTTCATTTTTCTTTAATGTGTTTTTAATATCAATTTTGTAGTTGTTGTTTTTTTTTATACTGTAAGAATTTAAATTACGGTGAATTCAATGTAGTAAATTGAAAAAAAAGTCTTTTAAAACCATTTTTTAATTTTTTACTTTTTCTAAAAAATCGCGATTAAATTTTGAAATTTTTTTTTTTTTCATAATTAAAAATATTTCAGAAAAAATGTTCGCAGGCTTAACAATTTAAAAAGGAATTAATGGGAAAATATTATTTTAAAAATTAATCTGGATTTTTTGGTTTGTTCATTTTTATTAAATTATTTTTTCTTTTCAAATAAATTCAAATTTTTTTTTTATATATAAAATAAAAAATAACATTAATCATTAAATATAAAAGAAATTCTAACTTTTACCATAAAAGCTCAGGCGTAATTTTATTTATTTATTTTATTTTATTTTTTATTTTATTATTCAAACAAAAATATTTTTTTTCTTTCTTGTGAAACGATATTACTCAATATTGGAAGTAGAAAAAAAAAAAATAAATAATGGTGTTTTTCTTCTAAAATATACAACTTATCGAATGACAGCTGTTGTTGTTTTTTCTTCTTAGTGTATATTAAACGTCGAAAATGATTGATTCGAAATGAAAAGACGTAAAATATTCGATATATGAAATGTTATGTGTTAGAATAAAAAGAAATTTGAATTTACAAATTTTTATAAACCATAAAATCTAACTATGTAGAAATAAAAAATTTGTGATAATTATATTTTTTGACATTTTCATGGAATATACTACGCACTTACGCAGTTAAAAGAGAAACTACGCATTAACTAAAGCATCTGGAAATTTGAAACGAATAAAATGTCCTCCTTACAATCCTGTGGTTTTATATAGAAAAATAAATTTTCTATAGATATTTCAATGTGAAAAATTATCTGAAATGAAGAAGGATAACATTAAGGATTTAAGAAAGAAAAATTATCTACTTGACAAGTGATTAATGATACAGATTATTTTAATATATGTATATATATATTTTTAAATCGAACAAAATGTATACAAAAATTTAATCATTTAATTAATTAATTTTCTATAGAAAAGAGTTTAAAAAAATTCAAGTATATTGATTCTTACAAACACATATACTATCGTATATAACTAATTATCTGTACAACCAGTTCTTGAAAATCTTTTTTGATACTTATTTTATGACTGAAATTAATTAATTTTTAAAGAAATTTATAAAAAAAAAATAAACAATTGAATACAAAAAATTTATTTAGCAAGCAAAAAAAATTTACATTGCCCTTTGCGTGAGGGTTACTACGTATGCATCGGCCGGGAATCGAACCCGGGCCGCCCGCGTGGCAGGCGAGCATTCTACCACTGAACCACCGATGCTTGATAATTAATCTTTGTTTGATGAACAGATTTATTAACAGTTTATTCAAAAGATCTTCTTTATTGTTTATTTAGATTCCAGAAGCAAGAGTTGAGATCACTACTAAATTGACTTAACAATACAAAATGTTTTCGAATATTAAAACAGAATTTAATCTAGCAAAACATTAGGAAAATTCCAATTTTTTTTTTAAAGAAAAAAAATCATCTAAACTCTCTCTAAAGTATCTTTCAACGATCCAACACAAGCTTATGACCATATAAATTATAATTTAGATGATATTCTCTTGTTACAAAAACTATCTTTCTTCTTTTTACAAAAAATTAAAGCTTAATTGATTGATCATAAACATTTTTTTTTTTTTTGTTAACAGATAAACATGCTTAGCTTCGATATTATTCAAGCTTTCATAATAAAAAAAAACACATATTTTTCAAATTAATAAAAATTATAGAGAAAATAATATATCAATTTTCTAAAATTTATCAATTTTATACAAGGACATAAAATTTCCATAATAAAAACCATTATTTTCAGATTATAAATGCACAAAATCACGAAATTTTATAAAACTTGTATTTAATGAGCTTATCACCACACTCATTTAAAATAATCAGTTCAAAAATACATACATACATATAAGATACATACATACATACCTATAATACAATTGATACTTAAATAAATAATTAGGTAATATTAAATTATTTCGATGAAAAGATAAAACCCTTCAATTGTTTTCGTGTATTATACAGACAATTATTGTTCTAATTTATCTATGTTTTATAGCTTTGTTATTGATTTCAAATGACACTGTAATCTATATTCCGGGTCGAAAAACAAAAATAATATTTGAAAATCAATAACGAAATTCTAATGATAATAAAACAAATAAAAATTATATAATTTTTCTTATCATATATTTTGTTAATTAGTTTTTTTTTTTCTCTTCAAAATATAAATGAAATTTTTACATGTGCATACCGTATGTTTGTAGAATATTTGTAATTCAATTCACACATTGTATTGGTTAGTATATGTATATATGAATATGAATTAGAAGACACTCCTATGTTATTTCTAACCACTTATTATTGTTGATTATTATTATTATTTATTTATTTTTTTTTCTAATACAAAAAACAAATATTGTGATAATTGAATGTATTATCGAAGTGTATTCAGTAATATACAAACAATGTGTAACACACACACATATATATTTTTTTTTTTTTTTCATTTTAATTACAAGCACGAACTTGTGTAATTTTCCATTTCCTCTATAATCTTAATATTATTATTACAACATACCTATACAATTTTCATGGATTGCATTTAAATTAATGTTATGAAAATAAAAATGTTAGTTTTAGGCCATTTTCCAGCACATTAGTAATAAAAAATTAATTACTTAATAAAACAAAACAAAAAATTGAATTTATGAGTTAATACAATTTTTTAATTTTATTATCAAAAATTACACGTCATATTTCCTTTTTAAATGCAATTGTTACTAATTTTTGTTTTGATTTTCATTACACATATTTAAATAGTAATTTTTTTTTATATCGCACTCATGAAAAATGTGATCACGATAATATTTCAAGGGCAATAAATATAATTATTAACAGTTTGTAATTAAAATACGTGAAAAACGGAAATACATTTTTTTTTTAAATGTTCAGTGAAATGTTAATTAAAAATTCTTGATTACAAAAAATGCACATTTTTATGTATGTTTGTAAAGTATTGTATGACAGAAAAATATTCTAAAAAACTCAAGTTAACTTGGGTAGGCCCTGCCTCACATCGAACTGTAGCACCTACAGATACATATGTAGATGTAATGTATGTATGTATGTAGTAAATGTACACTGGCACTGCACCTTTGAAAAAAAAAAAAAGTTGTTTAAACAATTTCCTATCACTTTACAAATAATATAAAATTCAAAATATTTTTACACTTTAGTATTTTTGTTATATTACGAAATGTAAAATTAAACGAAATAATTATATACAAGATAGGATTAATTAGATACTTTCGGTATGTGAAAGTAAATATTTGTTAAGTTATGCATTTTTGTTTTTTCTATTTTATTTATTTATTTTTTTTTTCTTCGTAATGTAATCCCAACTAAATAATTTTCATAGCACATGAATCGTTTTATTTACAGGATGATTATTAAATATTTATATAAATTGATATAGAGTGTCATTGAACAGAACATGAGAAAAATAAATGTGCTAGTATGTTCATCGATATATTGTTTTGTTGATTCTAACACGAATTACTATTATTTCTTAGCTAAAAATTTTAAATTAGAAATTCTGCTGAATAAAAGAATCATCTGAAAGTTTTGTTATTTTTAAAATTTCTAAAGTCGGCTTTTTGATACAATTTAAAATTCATTCTAAAAAAAAAAAATTCTAAATATCTTTTATGTCAGCCTGTACTATAAACTCGACGAGTATGTAATATATATACATGTATTTTTATGACTGATGAATTGAATTGCTGTAAATTTAATGTAAATAAATGTGTACGTATGTATATTTGCAAAATATATCAGATAAAAATTCACTATGTAACAAAAAAGTGCTAACAGTTGCTTGTTAATAAATATACAATAAGAAAAAGATACATATATATTTTAATCAAGGCAAAATGAATAACATATTTTTTTAAAAAAAAAAATTTACAATTTTTAATCATTCGAATTCAATCTAATGATTCTTTCATTTCTATATTAAATTGAAACAACAAAAAAAAATGTTCAAATAAAATATTTATCTTTTAATAAGAATAATCAATTAAAACACATTCATATATACATTATGAACATTTTTAAAACACTTGTACAAAGAGAAAAACCAATTTATTATAAAAATAAAAATTCATTTCATAATAGATCTTTGAACAGCAAAAAAAAAAATTAAAGAGAATTTAAATCGAAGGAATTTTTAATTTACATTTATGGAAAAAATTTATATGAAACGAATAGTTTCTGTTTTTATATTTTTTTTTTAAATTTTTAATATGACACTTATTGATTCACTTTACAGATTTTTTTTCTTCCATCTTTGTGCTTGAAAGTGTGAAAACTGAAATTATACTTTTAATAATAAATACAATCAATATATTTGATAACTTTAATAAAAACACAGGTGTTATTGAAGGTTAATAAAATATCTTTTTTTATATATTTTTTTATGAAAAAAAAAAAAAAAAACACTTTTTGACTTTTCATGGTAATCAACAACAATCTTTATTATGCCGCTTAACATATATGCATGAATAGATGCTTAAGAAAATTTAAAAAAAAAAAAAAAACTTTATACTGCAGTTTACAGTCACATGTGAAAAAAACAGACATGTTACCACTTCTGTAGTTTTTTTTTTTTTTAAACACTGCTATGTCATAATAATGACGTTTAACCTTCATAATTATAAATGATAAAAAAACACCAAATCATGAAAATATTGCATTTATTATATTTTAATATAAACATTTTTTTTAATGACTGATATCTGTGAAAATAATACCAATCACTATTTGCTGTTTTTTTTTTTTCTCTTAATTTACCTATAATATTAAATTAATGAATTATCAAAATAAAAAAAGGAAACAAAAATTAATTATTATTACAATTTGTTTATTTATTCATATATATAAAGAGGATGGAAAATTCTTACATGTGTGTATCGTATGATCAGACATTATGTGCATATATTACTCTCACTTATAATTGTCGACGTCATTTAATAAATTATTATTTTTGCATTTTATTACATAATAATATTTTACCATTTATGTATATAATTTATATTTTTTATATAGATTGAACGTTTTTCAATAAATTGAACAGTAAACGAAACATTATAGTTAAGTAAGGTAACATATTTAAAGAAACTAGATACGTATATGGTAGAAAACAAATGTAAGTATCTGGCTTTGTAATATATAGTACATATAGTACTTAGTCATGTATGTATACGTAAAACGTGTACATAAATATTTCTTAGAAATAAGTTATAAATTATGAATTTTAATATTGCAAATTGATATTAGACATGAAAAAAAAAAGCTTCATATTGGGTTACATTGATTATAAAGTGCATACAATGATTGACTTGATGATTATGATGGAAAAATATCGGAAATATTCCATTTTAAAATATGTATGATAAAATTAATTAAAATAATTATTTATGAATCACAAAAAATAATGTGAAGATAATGCATTTAGTCTAACGCATATTGTAATTAAACTATGACGTAAAAAACTATTTTTTTTTTAAATTTAATTTTAATCAAGTTCATAAAAAAAAAGAAATTAAATATACCGAAATACTTAAAAATAATGTTGTCATGATTACATGATTAAGTGCAATAAAAAAATAAAAAATAAAAATAAGTGCAAAAACACAAACATTTGCACGAAATTCTATATCACGAAATATTCATATTCTCAAATTCTTGAAATATCTTCTTGTTTACTAAATTTGAAAAAAAATATACATATACATTTTAAATACAAAACAAAAAAATAAATCATTTCTTGTGTAATTTTCTTTATTTTTTTCTTTTTTGTTTTATATTACATTTCCTCGTAAAAACATTTTATTTTTCTGTAAATAATAAAAATAAAATTTTATAAATTTTTATATGCAGATGCATTTTGATCACAATAAAAATATGGGTTTATTGCATCTTTTTTCCCCATTGTATATTATAAATAACATTGTCATTATCTGTACAAAATGTAGGTCACATAAATATTAAATAATAAATTAAAATCTAAAAAAACAAAGAAAATTTAATGAGAAATTGTAGAAAGTTTTTTTATAAAAAAAAAAAAAAACTTTCTTTATATATAAAATTTAAAAAATAAAAAATAAAAAATCTTATTGAAAATATTTTATTATTTTGTTTTTATTTTTATATTTCCATTTCGGTGGCCATCATCATTAACATTATGTCCCCAAACGTGACACTATCTATTTATATTATTAATCAGGAAGAACATTACATCCAGTACTCAATTTCTAAACATTTATAGATACATATTTGTTTTTGCATGATTTTTCCATACAAACATGTTTTGTTTCAGATTTTTTCACAAAAATAACACCCTTGTTTACATATTTTTATTATTATTGAATTATATCATTAAGGAGAATGGTTCATTTATCATGCCTGAAAAATTAAATTATTTTTACATACGTACTATGTACTCCTATACGTATGTATTTCAAATTAATTTATTATAAGTGACGTATAACATGAACAATTTCACCAAAAAAAAAAAATTTAACAACAAACATGTAAAACATTCAGATTATATTCTTTCCAAATTCACATTTTATATCCTATATTTAGATTGAATCAAATAACTTATAAATTACACGTGCTTTTTTGGTGAATGTTATTTAAATTTATTTTGACATTATTAACACACGCAAAAAGTTTTCATTCAACATGTAATTTTACTTTTCAGTCAATGTTTTTTTTTTTATATATAATTAAATTGAAATTAAAAATATTTTGCAAAAAAAAGTATATTATACATATGTTTTTGAATATTTCAAAATTTAGATGTTTACATCATACTAATAATTTTTTTTATTGTTTTTTTTTTTCTAAATAAAAATCTTCTGAAATACAATATAAATTTTCACTTTGACTGTATTTAAGTATATTTTTTCTCATAAATTAGAAAATTTATAACCAAATTTAGATTTTTTTTAAAAAAAGAAAAAATTCTTGTATTTGAAATTTAAAATTTTTATTAATCTCTGTGTTCTTTTATGAAAAATACGTTTCAAGGTCACCATTTCACGCAAAAATTTTTAATAAAAAAAATTATAATAAAAATAAATTAAATTTATAATATCTCTGGAATTTCAATTGAACAAATTTTAATAAAAATGAGGTTTTTATTTATGAGTTATATAGCTGAAGCTATATAAATTATTAAAAAGATACTACAAAAATTACCACTGTTTAATTAATTATGTAAAGTGTTTTACCACCTACTTACATTTATACATAATACATTAAAAGTGGTTTAAAAGGTAGAAAATATCAGGAAAAAAAAAGTACTCTGTTTTTGCTTCAGCGTTCTGAAAATATAAAAACGGAAGAAGGAAACGTAATATATAATATCGGAAAATAAAAATTATAAAATTTAACTTTTAATTAAAATTATGGATCCCACAAAAAATCTTTTATACAAAGTATACTTAAAAACAGATGTATGTACATATTTGAAAACAGTTAAAAAAATTTTAAAGATTGATTTTCAATGAAAACATTTGTTATTTGATTGTAAACATAAATTTTATATGAATGCTATATGATTAAACTTTGCCCTTCAAAATTATAAACTAAAAATTTTCCATTGATGACTGTGTGCCAAAACTAAAATATTTTATTTTGTTTCTTTTAAAAAAAATAAACAAATAAATTTATTTAAGAGAAAACATTAAGAAGTTTTACGTTGTCATTTAAAAGTCTATGAGGTTTTTTTTTTTTTTTTGAGGGTAGTATCTCAATTACAAATATGTAAGAAAATTTTAAAACATATTTTATTTTTCAATTTACGACATATCATTCAATTTTTTTACTTTGGTAAAAATAATTAAATATTTTTTTATGACAAAAAACAAAATTGCAAACTTCCTAATAATTTGCCATTGAAAATAAACTATAGTTATAGATCATAGTAAAATCATATATAAGAAAAATATATGTTAGAACATTTAGATTTTTAAGGTTACATATTGTAGAGAATTTTGCCAAAAAAAAAAGAGAAAAAAAAAACTAAAAATATTTTTAACACTTCAACTTTATACATATCCTTCTTATTTCAAATGAAAAATATAATTTAAATGAACGACAATAATTTTATTTTATCCTTCTAAACATAATTAATTTTATAAATTAAAATTTTCTAATGATGCATTATGCTCTATTATAATTATTAATTATTATAAAATGAATGAATAACAAGAATAATTTCTTATTTAAATATTTCCTATGTGCAAATAATTTGCATTAATTATTATTAATATAAAAATACCGGAACTAAAAATTCTATATTGAAATTTCCGTAAAAATAAAAATATTATAAAGATGAAAAGAAAAAAACATACCAAAACCTTGACGTCGACACGTCATAAAATTATTATATAGCAACTAAACTGTAAACAGTTTAAAATAAAAATAAAAAAAAAAAAAACAGAAGGTATATAACTACTTTCATTATAAAATTATTTTAATACTCACTTAAAAAATTTTTAAGTACATTTTAACTATTTTTAATTGTATATAAAATTACACATGCCTAAAATTATACATTTAAAAAATAAAGATAAGATACTTATTATTGCATCATAAATAAAGATACATTATCATTATAATGATTATGCTTGTTTTATTGTGTACTATTTTTTATTTTTAATTTTTTTTTTTTTCGTTAAATCTCATCTAGAATTGTTTTCGAGTGCTTTTTTCTTTAGATGAATTGGTATATGTAGACGTGTATGTTTCTCTATAAATTTTGTTTGCCTTGGATAAAAAAAAACGATTTTTCTGAAAAGTAAAAAATCCATGAATTTAATCAAGGATAATAGCACGTGTGGGTAAAATAATGTGAATAATGACAATATAATGACACAAAAAGAACATAATTGACATTAAATTCAAAAATTAATACTAAATACATATAATAAATATAAAATAAAACAAAAAATACATAAATTTATTGTTAAACATTTAAAGTGATTTATAAAAACAACAAAATCCTTGAGGTATTTCACAATAAAATTGATCAATTTGATACAATACTCATTTAATTTTAAAGTTAAATTGAAAAATGTTGTAGTTCTTATTTTTCTGTAAAAAAAAAAACATGAAAAACAATTTTTTTTAGAATAATTTAGAAAAACCTTCTACACAGATAAAAAATCTGAAACAAAATTTCAAATTTTCTAGAAAGAGTAAAAATCTTTGAATAAGAATTTAAGATCTGATAGAAATAAAATTTCAAATCGAAGGACGCACTTAAATTATAAGATTCAAGCTTAATTCTCGATTACATTAAAATTTATTGTAATTTCTAGAATATTAAAATTAGTTTTCTAGAATAAAACCATTTTTTCACTGGTGGAATAAAAATAAGTTTCAATTTAGATAAAATCTAGAATTTCTGTTTCGAATTAAAAAGTATGTGGTCTCAAGGAAAAGCGAAAAGTTTTATACATCAACATTCAATCTATTTTTATGAGCTTTGATCACCATTTTAAAACAAAAAACTACGAAAACAAAATTTTAATTGGTTTTTTAATTATTAAATTTCAATCCAAGAAATAATAGAAATAAACATTTGTCTGTAATTTGAAAATTACTTTGAAATTTTTATCTGTGTACATTCTAATATTTGATTAATTTTTCTTTTGATACTTAGACAAAAAAATTGAAGCAATTAGTTAGTTGAAAAAATCCAATCTAGTTTGACATAAAATTTTTCAAATAATATTAATTCGAATTTATTCATATACCTAAATAATGAATGTCTAATTTGTACATTGTAGCAAAAAAAAAAAAAAAACAAGAACAAACAAAAAAAAATATGAAAAAAATAAATAAATAAAAATTAATTATATCAAATTAACATAAAATTTTATTACTAACTGTACATATGTACATTAAAACAAATAAATAAAAAACAATAAATTTTAATAAGAATCGTTGCCAAGTCATGAATTTAAATAATTTTTTTTTTATTTTCAGTTTTTCTTTAAATAGAGAAAAAACAAAAAAAAAACCTGAGAAAAGTATTAACTTTCATTAGCGTTTAGAAATGAAAAAAGAAAAAAGAAAAAAAAAAAAACAACATAACAAATCGTTTTGTTTAAAATTATGCTTCCTCTTGACATCAAAAATTTTATTATTACATCGATAATTCGATATGAATAATTTTTTTTTTCTTAACACGATCATCCACACAACCCACACAATTGTTTCATTTTATATATTTAATATATTATTTTTTTTTCATCACGAACATTAACACTTTTTAAGAGAGAAAAAAAAATGATATATCGCATTTATAATCTATAACAATATAATGTATCTAAATATTTAGTTGTTTTTCTCTATGAATAAGTGCAATAAGTTTGCAATTTTTCCATTTAATTGTATATTTTTTGTTTTGTTTTGCAATGTATTATTAAACATTATCTATTATTTGATTTGCATTTTGTATACAGAAGTTTATTTAGATAGTGTTAAATGCAAAATATATACGATTACGAGTATAGATACTTTACAAACTTTAAATAATGTTCTCATTATTAGCATCTATTATGCATTTATCTGTTATATTATATATATTTTTCTGTAACATGCCAAAACTAATATAAATGTAATAATTTTTATTGTTGTTATTTTACTTTTGCAATCTAAGCAAATTCTATTATAACACCACCATATTATGCTCATATGCAAGTAGCAAACATTTTTATAGACGAAATACTTGTAATTTTACTTACATACATACATATTAGCTATGCCTTTCAACTTGCACTTGATTGTAATTTTTTGATATTTTTTATTACAAAATGTATCTAATATATACATATTAATATGAATACACATAGACGTGCATGAAAAGATAAAGATGACGGTAAAGATAAACGTCATATATACGACGTATGAAAACATGCAATGTAAAACAATGCTTATAATTTTTTAAGATTAAATTTAGATACGGTATATAAAATTCTTTTTTTCTTTTTTCTATTTTACAACGAAATATACGTTTACAACATTTCATTAACCCTTTCAATATTAACAGGACATATACATATGTACCATTCATTTTTTATTTCGACTTTTCAACTTTCAGAACATTCAAGTATTTTTGGAATTGTTCCTTTAAATTGCTAATTTAGGAAATCTTAACTTGAAAAATGCATGTAATTTCAATTATTTTTGGCAAGTTTTTCCAGAAGAATTACACAACAGATTTTTTAAAGTTTAAAAATATTTTCTTATTCAGCTAGACAAAATAAAAACTTTTCCTCAATGGCTTTCTTGGAAACCAAGTTTTTTTTTTACTTTTTTAAAAGAAAATGGGTTAAACAATGAAAATACCAAAAAAATTTCAAATAAGATATTTTTGTATTAAATGCATTGATCCATGAACAATAGGTAAATAAACGGCAATATTGTCTATAGTGTATATTTTTGATTGATTTTTATTTTTCAGCACATACATATCTTCTTCTTTTTTTTCTTCATTATATTCGAAAAGAGTATTCAATTGATTTTTATTGCCCGGAAAATATATATAATGTGTTATATCCAATTTAATGAACATGAAAAGATATTAAAATACATATATGAAAAATAAGAAAAGTATAAAAGTATGGTGAAATAAAATTTATAAGCATGTTCATTCATCGGATAATATTGTCTATAAATAATGTATCTAATATAAGAAAACGGAAGTTGTAAAACGATTTTCAATAGCAAATGTGTTTATATAGTACAAACATACTTGTATATGTATATAAGCTAAAATATGTATTTGTTTGGCAATAAAAATTTTAATATCCCTTTTGCCCACTTTAAAAAAAAAAAAAAAAACATTAAGTTTGTATACAAGTATGTATATGTGTGTACCTACATATATGTAATTTTTATAACATTTTGTTAACACTTTATGGTAGATACACATATCATTTGTTTTATCTATTTTCTTAAACTTTTTAATACTTTTTCTTTTCGTATTTAATCTATTCGAGTCTTATTTAGTTCTGACCTCATTTATTTTTACATCATTTTCCTTTGTACACATACATACATAGTACGTGTACAATTATAGTTTTGTATTTCTTGTGCAGTATACAATGTACGAGTACTACATACGAGTATACTATCATGAATTCTAGGTGTGCACTTCAAAATAAAAATATAGGTCAATGCTGTTGCAGTTGGCACAATGTTATTGTTGCAAAAATATATACTAAAATTGTATCTTATATGCAACATAAAAATCTAGAAGATTTAAGATTTAAATATTTAATATGTATTTGTTACCAAAACTAAATATACATTAAATTGTATATCCGTACTATGATACCTACAACAATAATTTCATTTGATGATTTCATGTTGAAAAACATGTTCAAAAGAAAAGTTACAAAAATATAGGATGTTTCGAAAAACAACAGTAAATACAAAGAAATTAAATTTCATTAAATTCAAAATAAATGTATAAATGTAAGTATATGTATTTCTTTTTACTAAAACAGTTCATTTTACAGTTAGAATAAAAAGAATAGATATAAACTTATGATTTTGACATGTAATAGGATAAAATGTGAATAAGGTAAAACAAACAAAAAAAAATCAATTATCCTTAGGACAGAAAACGTAGAAAATTATGTAATCCAAATTTTCTATTGACAATAAAGTTAATTAAAATTCAAAAAATTCATGATATTAAAACAAACTATTGTCATTTAACCGATATTTTATTAATTTTCTCTGAAAATTCATGTCATAATTTATTATAGATAATTAAAAAAAGAAAAAACTAAATTAGAAAAGTTTCTTCAGAATTTTTGAAAACTCTTTTATTTAATATACAAGATAATTTTTAATTTAAAATGTTTTTCAAAAAAAAAAAAAAAACTTTTTAACAAATCAAAAAGTTTCAAATACAATACAAACATTTTGAATTATGTATTCGAATTTGAAAATCATATTTTTTATATTAATTTCCTATTTATAAAACTTTTACAACATTTTTTTTTTCGTCCTTTTCAGTAAGTCAAAAAAAAAAACAAAAATGGATAAAGAAATCGATTTTAAAAAATATTTCGTAATATTTTCTCATTCACACATTTAAATATTCAACACGTAAAAGAATTCATTGATTTTTTTTCTTGAAAAGAAAATAATTTGGCGGTATATAAAAATTTCTTTGATCAAAAAAAAAAAATGATGTTTAATGCTTTTTAAAATTAACTTCTCTTGTTTGGGAATGTGAATATGTTCTTAAGAATTATCATATTTATCAAAAGTTGAATTTCTATGAAAATAAAAAAAATGATATGCTAAAAAATTACAGAATATTTCTAGCATATGTACAAGTATTGTATGATTTTTTTATTTGTATGATGTCCTTATAGATAGATGGTGAATTATTCATTATATAAATCATAATTTTGGAACTTATTTAATATACATATACGTTAATGTATGAAACTCATAGATGTGGAAAACATAACATAAAAGAAATATTTCAGATTATTTCATTTATAAAAATATTTGAACTACTCTTATGTAGAATAATTTGTATATCAGAATCAAAATCATAATAATAATAATCTAATTCATCTTTAATTACTTTTTCTAAGAATTATCTTTTTCATAAGCCTATAATTCAAAAATTTGCAGAAATGAAATTTTATCAGAACCTTTAATCCATGATTACAAATTAAAATTGGTTACCGTTATTGATTTGTAAATAAATTGTTAAATTAAAAACATTCGAAATGAAATAAATCAGATTTCTGTGTACATTCAATTTATTTTCGATTGCTTCAGATAATGTAATTTAAATATAAAAAATTTATAAGTAATTATCAGCAGAATTACGAAGATTCGTATAGTATCTTTATGTGATAGTGACTTATTTACCTCAAAAAAAACTAATCACTGGATTCCATTTAAATTACCTTAAACAATTTTTGAATGAAATAACATAAATACCGATTTTAATTTAAAATTGTATCAAAATAATATCAGACTACAAACATATTATTTTAAATAAGATTTACATATACTATAATCTATGCAATTTTATTTATTTACACACCCTGTTCTTGTAGAAAAAAAAACCTTAGACTGTTTGACGACAATAAACAATAATAAAAGATAATCTGACATTGATTTTATGTTGTTCTTGTGTTTTATTTTTCTATTATTTTTATTATTTCATGTGAATTTACATGTTTACAATCTTGTTTTTTTTCTTGCAATTACACATTTACAATAAATGAAAAATAAATGAATGGTGCAATGTTTAAAAATTATTACATTTTTCAATTTTTATCGAATGCATTTTAAATCTCATTTGAAAGAAAATTAAAGAATAAAAAAATTATCATGTAAGAATAAGAAGAAAATTTATTTCTTTTTTTTTCTAAGGTTTCATATTATTATTAAGCAAGGATTTGATTATAAAAAAAAAATAAATTATTTATAATATCGGACTTTGATCATATACAATATATGAACAAGTTCTATTCTATTTTATATTTAAATAAATGTCAATTTGTGACATTAAATCGTTATTATAGATGTTTTTTGTTGTATGTAATTTGAATATTTCCGTCATTTCTCAATAGTATGAGATACAAATAAGAACCAAAGTACAAAATAATAACAATGTGTATATATTATTTTCAATATTATAATAAAATGCATATTTTTTTAATTTTAATTAAAAGTATATAATCGTATACTTATAACGGTTATGAAGGTTACATACTATATGTAAATAAAAACCAGATTAAACTAAAAAGTAATTGTATTAATTAATTTTGTATTTACTCTGAAAATAATATTTTATAATTTATTTTTCGATAGAAAAAAACAAAAAACACATATGAAACTTTAAAAACACACATGTTCAATTGATTTTACGTGAAATCAAAAATTAAGAATAATAACTTCTCCAACATAATATATCCTGAATTTTTCTCTTATATTCAGGTCAATGAATCTTGTATCATTTTCATAGAAAAAACCAAAATCTAATGTATGATAATATGTACATCTATGTACATGTATAATAAGTATATTTAATTTATTTAAACACATTAACATTTTGTTGTAAAACTAATTTTGTTTATATTTGAAATAACATACCAAAAATTTAATTAAATTTTCAAAAGTAAACATTGCTTAAAAACATTGCCATTTCTGTATGTATTTTATTTCGAAATAGAATTTAATTACATTATGTCAGAGTTTAATGATACAAAAGTGAAATATCGTTATATCTCTAAATATCGTGTGTCTAAAATAATATTATTATATGTAAAATTAGAAATTATAATATCTATAAAATAATATTATGAGAAAGTTAACATAAAACATCTTTGATATTTCACATATCCGTAATATAAATTCACATTTTTTCTTTTTCTTTTCTACATATAAATTTTCCAATAAAAAATTGAAATTTAATATGATAATTTTTTTTTTCATTAAAATTTTAAATTAAATTATGAGCAATCTTCAATTTTAAATATTTTATCCATTAAGGAATAAAAATTATACTTCAAGGATTTTTATTGATCCTTTATTTTATTTATTTTGTAATTATCTTTCTTCTGGAATATGAATAAGAAATTTCTATCTCAGAAAATAATTAATTTATGTATCTTTTCTCTAAAAAATAATTTTAAAAAAATTTCAATTTTGCGCACCATAATTTTCATCTAGTTGTCTTTTCATTTTAAAAAAAATAATTATTTTAGGCTTCCTGCTTTCACAAGCTTTTGAAAAATTATCATAATCTTTTGTTTAGGGTAAAATGTCTTACAGCAACATAATGTAATTAAATTTATGCGTCTTATATGTACTTTATTTTCCTAAGATTTAAAACATACTAAATTTTAAAATATTTACAAAATCCCTAAAGGACAAAAAATAATGAATAAATAAGATTAATAAAACTATGGTAAACAGTTTATTGAAATATGTTGTCACATAATTTTATGTTAGATTTTCAATTAATTTTAATATCCTTATAAATATTTCTTGTAAAATTTATATCCTTTTTTTTTGATAAAATATATTTTAATAAATTTGTAAAATCAATTTAATAAAATTATTATTTATGTAAATTCAATTTAAATTGATGACGTTGAAATATAACTGTTGTTTCAAGATTCAATTGTTTGTAAATATAGTATGTATTTCTTCATTAAAAATTTAAATGTTCTTAAACTCTCACATCATTAATTATATTTTCAATAAACAATTTTTTTTTTTTTGCAACCTCTATTAATTTCACTAATACATTAAAACATTACATGACAAGCCATATTTTACACATATACATCTCATATATATGTGTGTGTATGTGAAATATCTAATATATATGTTTCTAAATTATTTTCTTGTACGTTGTAAAACGTATTCACATATCATGCACATCATTCTCTTTATTCTCATGTGTTCTTGAATTAAATTTTTTTTTTATAAACTTCACCTGTCCATCACAACCAGCTACAACACCTACACTACTTACCTGTTGTATTTTTTTGTTGTCTGATTTTTTTTGCCATTATATTTATTTGTGCATATCTTATCATTTGTTAAATAAATAATAGTATAATGGACCAGTTTGTTTAAGGTGCGTTTCTTATAATTGTATTTCATTTTTTGTTTTTTTATTTTCTTTTGTTTGTTTGTAGAAAATGTTTGAAAATACAATTAGAGATAATATACGAGTATTATTAAATTGTACACAATTGTTAAAGACATGTTAATTTATTTTAAAAACAAGAAAAACAAAAAAGAAAAGAACTTTTTACACCGAATGACTAAGCTTTTTAATAAAATTAAAAAAAGAAAAATAATTATATGATAAATTTATTAATAAAAAAAATACTCGTATATACGTAAGAATTGTATCTTTTTAAATTAAAATCAATTTGGTAACACGTTTTTTAATTATAATCCCAAATTGTTTTTTTATTTAAATAGTTTTTTGACATTTATAAATGATAATTTTCTTATAAAATACTTGAAATTGATTTTTTTAATTGAAAACAATTTTTTAATAAGATTTTTATTTTAGATAAATCTCGCACATGTGAAAAATAAAATATAAAATCAATTTCAAGATCGTCTAGAGAAATTTCATTCAAGTACTTTTCTGTTGATATTGTTTTTTTTTTTTTTGTACACTCATAAAATAATACAATACAAAAGAAATATGTAAAGTTTAAGATTTATTCTCATGATGACATCATACCTTTTTTTTATCCTTTTTGCTCATGTTTGCAATTTGCACATTTAATTCAGAAAAGAAAATACATTTTGTTTACGTCATCGTAAATTTTTTTTTCATACAAGAATGTCTGGGATAACAAAAGACGTCATCACTATATAAATAAAGGATACTTTTGTATAATAAGTGCAAAATTATAGCATCATCAGTATTCAGATTTTTTTTAATTTACTGTAATTACGTGATGAGAACCAATTAAATCATTTTTAAATGGCTTTGTAAAAATATATGCCTTACATACATACATGTAAGTTTTTTTTCTTCCAAAACCTTGACATGAAAGCATATTTTCTTAATACATTTCCTAGAAAACAACAACTTCAACATTGTACACTACGTTTTACATAATTCTTAATTTACCTTTGTTTTTTACATTACCATTGAAATAACAACTTCTTTTTACGTTTGAATAATTCCAACTTACGTTTACTCTATGTATCACTTACATTTTAACATTTTCCTTGAGATTTAACCGATAAATATCTAATGACGCATGTAATATGTAATTCATATCTCTTACACATGAACCATTAAATTCTGTCGGTCCTTTTGTGGTTGTAATACATACACATATGTATGTACATACATATATGTAATTTCTTCGTATATGTTTGCTATAATTTATGTAATACTTATATATTTTAGTGACACGAAATAAATACGTCATTTCTTTTACTTGATTAGATTTTTCAGATCACATTGACAACCAAAATGAAATAATTTTTTAATTTTTTGATTTTTTCCAAAATGAAAAAAAAAAAAATGAAAAATTACCACATTCATTTTTAAGTCCTAACACTAGCAACAATTTATAATTATTCTTAATTTATTTATATTTTTTTCTCTAAAATTCCACAATTAAAAAAAAGTTTTCTATTAATGAATTTTTCAGTAATTATAAAACTAATTTTCATTTAATTTGTACAACAACAAATATGGAAACTAACAGTCCAAAAATAAAAAAAAACTTCCGCAATAATTTTTTATAGTATTAGAGGGGCTATTATTTTAAATAAATTATGCATAAATTATTCCTCTAATTTAATTATTGATGAAAGAATATATTTTTAATTTTTTTTTTTTGTGAAACAAGAATTATAAGCTCATTTAAAAAAATAATGACAAAAAAATGTTCTTTAAGTGAAAGCTCATTGGAAAATAAAAACATTTGGTTTTTTTTCAAGTCATCGATCTTTGTCTTTAAAAAAAATATTCTTTAATTACTATAAAAATTATTTTTGCAAAAACAAACCAATTAAATATAAATTATTTGTTAATGAATGATGGAACCATCTTTTTATATTCTCTATACATGTGTAATTAACCTGTGATAGGAGTAATGACTTTTAGTTTTCAATTATGAATTATATTTGTTTTTTTTTTTTTTTTCTTTTCTTTCATTGTCCTGCATTTCCACATTTTAACTTCCAATTCAACACATTGTAAGCATGTTTTTTTTTTTAAAAATATTTTAAAAACAAGGATTATAAAAATGTAATGACAATTTATAAAATGTGACTATTAAGAAAAAAAATCTCTAATAGTATATGTATTCCATTTAACGACAATGACCGTATCATTCAGAATCAGAATCACAACACGTTTGTCATATACTAGACAGGATGTCAATCATCAAATGTGATAAGTTAAGAAGATTAAAAGAATTTCAGACATTTCGACGTCATTTGTGTAGAATTTTTTCTTAACACAAAAAACCGACACATTAAGTTTATATATTCGAACTTAGAAATAAATAAATTTAAAAAAAAAAACAACAACAACCTATAAAATAAATAATAATTTAACATTTAAGTTTAGCTTGCCTTACAATTTATACAACATCTATCATCATTATATTAGAAAATAAATAAAAAATATTTAAAAAAAAAAAAAGATAAGAATCAAGCTACAATATTCATGTACAAGTTTACACAGATATGTATTATAAGCATGAGAAATATAAATTACTCAGGCCGATGACGTTGTAGAAAATGATTATTATATTGTCACAATAATAACCTCCTTATTTTTCTTTGTAAATGTATAATAAATACAAAACTTTAAAAAAAAAAGAAGTAAATAAATAAGAAGAAAAAAGAATAATTGTGCATAAAAAATTGAATTTTCTAAGAATTATTAACAAGGAATTTAACAAACTTTTGTATTCTGGCTACCAGTTTAACAAGATTGTTTTTTTGTTTTTTTTTTTTCTTTAAAATTATTTGTTTTTTCAATTTTCATTTCGAAAATTGATGAAGAATTATACGAACAATAATAACTTGAATAGAACAACAAAAAACTGATTTCTGATACTTACAAACTTTCTAAAATAAATTAATTAAACTTTGCTAAATTTAGAAGGAAAAAAAAAAGTTTAAAAAAAGAAAAATTTGTTTTTTTAATAATTAATTTACACAGAACTTTTTAATTCAAATTTCAAATTAATTTAAAATTTTGAAAAGTATTATTTTTTTATACGAACATTATTGAAATTATATTTTTAAGAGAAATTGAAACTTATAAAATATCTTCAATGTCGTCGAACTCCCACCTTAATACAGGAAATTATTTGAAAAAAAAAAAATAGTTATAAAATTAAAAGATTTAGATTACAAAAAGGACTATAAATACATAATTGCTTGACCTAACTGAATGCCTGTAAATATTTTTCCAAAAATCATTCTTGATTCTTGAAAAGCCGTCATAGTATCGGAACATCGGAACAGACGTTAAAGTTTGAAAAACAAATTGACTTAGCCCTTGAAAAAAAAAAGTATTTAAAGAAGAAATTCTATTTATTTTTTTTTTTAAATTTCATCACAATAAATACATAAATTTTATTTTATAATGAAATAATTTTCTGCTACACTATAACTTTTTTTTTTTTTTGAAACCACAAAATTCCCTAAAAATTGTGTAATTTAACATGAACTAAATATTAATTTCTATTTATAATCGTACATTAATAAAATATTACATTTTTTTAAAAACACACTTTCTAAAGAAATTACATATTTTCTTGTTAATATATTTTTTGTTGTTGTTTTTCTTTTAATTTTTATCCTATTAAAAGTTAAGTGGCAATATTTTTTTTTTTTTTTTTTTGTAAAGATTGATGTATATCACAAGTGTCAAAAACACGAAAAAATAAACAACGAATGTGTTACATATTCATGTTAAAAAATAAAATGTCAAAGAAAAAAAAAAAACTGTATTTTTTTGGCAAAGAATTTAATATAAAAAATTTAATACGTTTTTTTATTATATACCTGAGATATAAATGATGACGTCAAATTTTTGATTTTTGAACTATTTTAATTTAAACAGGACATCAAACTATATCCTCCTACATACAGACACACACACAAAAAAAAAACCCAATTACTTTAGTAATTTAAATGAAATTTCATTTTTAATTAATTGAAATTATAAAAAAATAAAAAAAATAAAAAATAAAAATAAACTATTAAAATTAAGAAAACAAAATAAATATGCAAATTTATTAATTTCGCTAATATTTTAACAAAAATCATAAAATTTTAATACTTTGAAATTTTTATTATTATTACACTTTCTTTTTTTTTTTTCTAAAAAATAATTTCTTTGTTTATATCACACAGGCAATTTTGTACAATAAAATGACATATTGTTCGAAATATGTTTTAATTTCTTGAAATATAATTTTTATTTTTCTCAATTTTTAAAAAGAATTTTATTTAGTTGTAGATGACTGTAAAATGTAGTTTACATATAAAATGTGTATTTTATATTAAAAATTCTATGTAAACAATGACAATACATTATATTTAATTGAATACATGGTAAAATTCCAAAGGAATGCACTTAGTGAGGTGGAAAAATACATTTGGCAACAAGACAAACAATTTAGTTTTTTTTTTTTAAATTTATTTATTTATTTATATAAAAATGGATGAATGCATTTAATGCCAACAATATGTCGGATATAATATGATTGGACTTTCTAATTCGAAAGTACAAAATCATTTTATTGTGAGACTCGAATGTGAAAATAATGTTTTTTTTATTTTTTTAAATCAAATAAATATGATAAACAAAAATTGTATCGAAAAGATTAGAAAATTTTCATTTAAGTTAAAGAAAAAAAGATACAATAAAAGCCCTCCTTGTAATTTGCGCTATTATAGAAAATCTACATTTTCAAACAATTTTGATTAAAATGATTTGAGTGCACTTATGCAAATGATATGCACTTATGAACAATAAATTAAATTAAATTTAACACAATCATATTCTATTAAGAAACTAATCTATTTATGTAAAAAAAAAAAAAATATATGTATAATATGCCGCCGACAAGGAAATGAAATAGTCTTATTGCTTACTTGACCAATATCTTTGTAACCAAGTTGTATCTAAAGTCAGAAGTTCACATTCACAATATCAGATCATATAGACATTTTTTTTTTTTTCTTTTTATTTTTTTTATTTTTAGAAAATTCGTAATGTAAACTATTTAATTACTTGGCAATATATTTAACTATTTCAGAAGAACGAAAAAAACAAAAAACATATTGACGCCGTCTAATATATTTTCTAACGTTTAAAAAAATATTTTTAAAATTTAAATGAAAAAACAAAAATCATAAAGTAAATTGATTGAACAATTTCATTTAATTTGGTCAATAAACACATGCTCGTAATTTTTGTTTGTTTATTTTTATCATTTAGCATAGAAAGTGTAGAAATTTTTATAATTATTACATGAGTGAGAATTTACATATTAGAGTTTTATAACAGTAATTTATTTATTTAAATTATAAATGAAAAGAGAAATATTTAAATATTTCGTTGTTTTTTTTTACAGTCGTATATGCAGATTATTCATCATCAGGACGTTCATTACAATTTCTTGAAGATTATATTAATAAAGAAGTATTACCAGCATTTGGTGATACAACATGTACATCGGCCGTTACAGGATTACAATCACAATTATACAGGTAAAATTTTTATTATATAATAATCTTTTAGAAATTAGAAATTAAATATATATCTTCACTTTTTTTTTTTTATTAATAATTTAAAATACAGTAATGAATCTAGAGATATAGTACGTGCAGCAGTTAATGCAACCGAAGATGATCATGTATTTTTTTGTGAAGGAGCATCAACATGCCCATCAGAACGTCTCTGTTATTTATT
Source organism: Bombylius discolor (assembly GCA_939192795.1). NCBI lineage: Eukaryota > Metazoa > Arthropoda > Insecta > Diptera > Bombyliidae > Bombylius > Bombylius discolor. The sequence goes on along the minus strand of OW584241.1, from coordinate 8,912,483 downwards.
ATGTTATGAAAATGATAATAATTTAACGACAACACAAAATGGAAATGCAAAACAACGACCAAGTCCAGTACTTTTTGTTAGCTCAAATGAATCAGCTAAAAATTTATCACCATGGCTTGGAGCTGGAGTTGAAGTATGTGATTGTGAATCAAATGACGATTTTATACATTGATTTTTTTAATTAATTTTTAATTTTTTAATTTTTTTTTTAATGTTTGCTTTTCTAGCTGGTTAAAATTTCAAAGACTCGTGAAGGTTTCCTAGATTTAGTAGATTTAGAAAAAAAATTATCAGCTTATGCAGACTCTAATAGATTACTAATAGGTTTATTTGCCGGAGCTTCCCGCTTAACAGGAATTTTAGCAGATGATGTTGCAACAACAATTTTATTACATCAGGTGATATTGAGCTTCCTTTTTTTTAAATTTTAATTTTTAATTTTTTTAAATATTTTTAATTTTAATTTTTTAAGTACGGAGCAATATCAGTTTGGGATTATAGTCCAGCTGCTCCTTATGCTCCAATCGATATGAATCCTTTATTACCTGGAGCTGCAAAAGATGTAATATTCTTTAGTACAACAAAATATGTTGGAGGAGTACAAGGTCCTGGTGTTGTTGTTATTAAAAATCGTTTAATACAATCACAAAAAGCACGAAATTCTCTTGAAATTCATAATAGTGTAGGTATTATAGATTGTATTCGAGCTGGTCTCGTTGTTCAATTAAAAGAATCATTAGGAACACAAAATATATCACATCGTTTAGAAAAATTATGCAAGTAAGGAATTTCTAAAATTTTAAAATTTAAAATTAGCTACTAATAAAAAACTTTTCACTTTTTATTAATTTTTTTTTTTTTTAGACAAGTTTTATCACACGTAAGGACTATTCCAGAAATTATTTTACTTGGACCGACGCAAACCACTGCCAAAAGGATTCCCACAATATGTTTCCTAGTAAGACACCCAAGAGGAGCATTTCTACATCATAGGTGAGCTTTATTTACAGAGAAAGTAGAAAAAATATATATATATTTTTTACTCTTTGTTTTTTTTTGGCTTCATTCTATTTAGATTTGTTGTGGCTGTTTTGAACGATGTTTTCGGTATTCAAGCTACTTCATGTAATCAAATCGGAGATTCCCTGGGAATATCAAAAAAATTATCTGTTGATTATGAACGTTTATTAGATGATGAATTATCAAATTGTGAATTTTTAAGGCCTGGTTATACAAAAATTTTAATTCCATTTTTTATGTCTGAATCTGAAGTAGCATTTATTATGGAAGCATTAAAAATGGTCGCTACTGAAGCATGGAAACTTTTACCACAATATGAAATTGATGAAAAAACTGGAGAATGGAAACATCATTCAAATTCATTAATAAAAGAACGTAAATGGCTTGGTTCAATTCGTTATACAGATGGTAGAATGATGTTTTCAGATCGTAGAATATCTGGACCAGGAACATTTCCACAAAATCATTCAGATTGTCTTCAAACTGCTAGAAATTTATTTAATCGTGCTAGAAAAATGGCACAAAAATCTAATACACCATATTTAGAATTGAAATTACGTAATTCTACAGCTGAAATTCTCCGATGGTATATGTTACCAGGTGAAGCTCATCAACTTCTTATTGGTCAATCACAAAATGTTAAAAATTATGTACCTTTCGATCCTAATAGAAGCAGAGGTAAGAAAATTTTAAAAGTTTTTCATTTTATGAAAATTGAACTGAATTTTTGTTTTTTTGTTTTTTTAATATAATTTTCAGCCAAAGAACCTCCTTCATTACTCCACATGTTCAGACATAATAGCTTATCTGCTTTGGATGTTAAACATTTTAAAAGTCGAAGCCTTCCAACTTCACCTGTTCAAATACCAATGAAACGTCAACAATCATCTCCATCAACAGCAGCTGCTGCTAAAGCAAAAAGTTTAATAGATTGTACATCGCCTCCTATTGTTCGATTCTCATTAGGTGGTGAAGTGACAACAGTAGCTAGTTTCACTTCACCAAAAATCACAAATTTAGTGCAAAATGAAGAAGGAGTCTCAAGTAGAAATAGGTAAGTGTGTCGATATAAGTATGTATGTACCTATATATACATAAATATATATTTTTTTGTTTAATTCAAATATTTTTGAAAATATTTTTTTTTTTAAATTTTTTGAAAAAAATTTTTACATTTTTATGTTTCATATTTTTAAATGTATAATTTTTTCAAGGATATTATATAAATTTTTTAAGCTTCCAGCTAACTAAAGCTTAAAGGCCTTAAAATGCTGAAAGCTAAAATATTTTTTAATTTTTTTAATGCAAAATATTATGATAATTTTTGTTTTTGTAATAAGTAGTTTTTTTGTAATTTTTTTTTTTTTTTTTGTATTAAAAAATCGTATTTTTTCATAATTTCATTTATTAAACAATTGGAAATTAATTCAAAATTTGTTCATTACTTCTTTCTATTTCTTCCTTTTTTCTAATATTTTAAAATATAAAAAAAAAAAAAAACAACAAAAAATAACAACACTAGGTGTCATAGTTGGTCATCAAGTGGCGGAGGTTCTACTATTACTACTACTATTGTTACTAGGCCAACATTTTTTGCTCCACAAACACGTATAAGCTTAGGATTATCAATGCCAAAATATTGTACAACACCAACTACTACTACAACTACTAGCAATAGTCCACCACCACCATCATTATTAATAAATAAGGCAAAAAGCAAACAAAGACTTTGTTCATGTAGTAGTCAAACAGATTTATATAGTCCAACAAATTCTGTAGATAATTCATCACCAACTCCTAGCCTACAGAACTCATTTCAGGCTGGGAGGTGAGATTTCATTTTAAAAAAAACAAAAAAAAATCAATTATACTATAAAATATTTTCCTCTTTGTTTTTCTTTGTTATTTTCTTAAAATTTTTCTTTTCTTATGCAGTAAAAAGAAGAAAAAAATATCTTTTTCTTTTAAAAATTGTTTTTTTTTTTCCTTCGGTTTCTATGATTTTAATTAATTGCTTTTTACTTTACTTCATTTTATATTTCTGTTAATTTGACTTTAAATTTATTTTTTCCTGCTTATTTGCTTTTATAATTAATTTCTATTTTTATGGTTTTGATAATGAATTTTAATTTTATTTTATTTTTGCTTAATTATTATATAATGCAATTGTTTGCTATTAGCTTTTCTATTATAATTTCATGCTTATTACAAGGACCATATACACAATTTAATTAATTAATTAAAAGTGAATTTTTATAATATATTATTCACTAGAGTGTAATAAAACTACGATTGTAAGATTTATATGATTCATTTTAACTCGTTGAAAATTCTTATTTTAAAAATAGTTGATGATTTAAAGGTGTTTTTATTTTTTTAAATTATACCTTAGACATTTCTCATTTAGTCATTTATGATATCACTTATTGCATCATTAGAAAGAGTGTAATAAAAAAAATACGTTATTCAAAACGAATTTTCATCATTATTTACAGATTTCCATAGTCCACAAAAAAAATTAAAGCAAAATAACAATTTCATATAAATTTAATATTTCATTTTATACTTTTTGGTATTTTAAAAGAAAATAAACTCTTAGAAATTTCATAAAATTACATTTTTTGCACATTTTTGAAATATTCTGATGCTTTGAAAATATTTTCACAAAACTTCAGTAAAAACAAAACTCATATCACTGACAAAAATACTTAAAAAGCTTTTGAATTTTTTAAAATTAAACAGAATTCAAACTGAAGAAAATATTTTTGAAAATTTAAAAAAAAATCAAATTCTTTTGATTTTGTTTCAAGTGTGTTTTGTATTCTGTTAACTGTCCTGTGAGATTTTCAAAGAAATTTTTCAAAATTTACTTAGAAAATTAAATACAAAAAAAAAACTTCAGGAAAAAAACCAAATATAATAATTTTTAAATTCCTCTCAATTTTCTTTTCCGAATCCTTTTTTTTTCCTATCTTTTAAGTATGCATTCGCATTCTTTTTTTTACACGTTTTTTACTTTTTGCACATCTGTGATGTATGAATATATGTATTTCTCACCATGTTTGTGATTGATGCACTTAATAAATAATCATTATACAAATTAAAGATATTCTTCTTAACTAAGACAATATTTTAATATATTTTTTAGTACATGTAGTGATTGTACAGAAGAAATTCAAGCATATGTAGCAGAAGTAACAAAAGAATTAGCAACTGAAATTAAATCTGAAATTCGTGAAGTTATATCAAAAGTAGAAGATGTTCTAGAGAATACAGATCCAATGGATATGAGCTCATTAAATATGTCATCTATAACAAATATGAATACGTGAGTATATCTATTCATTTAATTGAAACACGTTTTATATTTTAATTGTGATAATTTAATATAAAATGTGTTTGTTTGTTGTTTTTCTTTTTTTTCTAGAACTGAAGATTCTCGTTCAGATTCAGTATCTGCAACAGATGTTGCAGAATATTTAAAAGAATTTTCAAAAGAAATGGCACATGAAGTTAAATCTGAAATAAGAGAAGCAATGACTGATATAATGCCTTTAAATGATTCATTTATTTTAAATTCATCACAACGTAGAACAAGAACAGATTCATCGAATTATGGAAAATCTGATGAAAATACAAATTCATCAAATTACCACCAATTAAAGTAAGTTTATTTTTAAATATTTTAAAAAGTATTAATTACATTTTTTATGCTAAATAATCATATTATTTTCTTAGATTAGTAAAACAACGTTTTAGTGATACAGCAGCTGTAAATAATAAAAATAAAAATAAATTCTCAGAGGATGATGACAAACGTAGATCAGAATCGTTTCCAAGGCCTCATTCAACACCTGGATGGCATCTACCAATTACAACAGCACCAAGTCCAGAAAGTTCAACACCAAATTGCCCATATACAGGAGCAATTTCAAAATTAATGGATCCTGTTGGTACAGCATCACAAGATTCTGGTATTAATATGTGTTTTCATGAACAAGATGAAACTAGATATCGAACTGTATCAGAAAGCTTGAGAGAAAAGTAAATAAATAACAATTTTTTTTTCTAATTTTTCTTTTATTTCTCAATCTTTGTTGTTTTTTAGTAATCGACCTCGAATTATTTCAAAAAGATCACAAAGTGATAGCGTTCAAAGTGTACCAACTAGAAATTTTATAAATACAGAAAATTTATTATTAGAAGAAGATATTTGTGATCGTAGTAATTGTGATTGTCGACGTACTGATGAAAAATTACAACATCGTAATTCATTAAAATCAATAAATACAATACCTTCATCATTATCATCATCATCATCAACAACAACAACATCATCAATGGCAATAACTCCAACAACATCAACATCATCATCAGAATCATCAATTAGACGTCAAGCATCTGAATCTGATCAAGAATCGCACAAATGGCATCATTTACCAAAAGATGTTTGGAAAGCAACAGCAGAGGTTAAAAAAAAATAGTATTATTTTTTTAATTGAAAATAATTATTAATGTAAGACTGAGGTGTTAATTCATATTTTTAAAAATAACACAAAATAATTTTGGGTTGTTATTAGCACACATATTTATTGTATGAAAACATCTCTTTCTTGTAATTTACAAAACAACAACAAATTTCATATAAAATTAACACTATTGTTATCCTCTGTTTTGTTCGTATCTAAAAAGGGATAAATTATCATTTAAAACAATTAACCAAAAATATGAAAATTCAATAAAATCTAAGTAATTACGGTTTTTTTTCGGAAAATCTATGAATATGAAAAAGAAAACATTCCCTTGTCAATTTCATTTCAAATTTGAATGTCTTACTATCACTCACCTGATGTATCTGTGATCCAAGTATCACGTTTAATTTTCAATTATTTTTAATAAAATTTGAAGAAATGACTTTAACATCGATTCTGATTAATCAGAATTTTCTGTAATTTTTTTAATAATCACAAAGTGAACTAACAAAAAAAAAATATATAAAAAATATCAATAATCTTAGTTTAACTTGATGATTAAAATAAAAACCAATGAGTAGTAGAATGGTTAAAAAATTTGAAGAAAAAAAAATAAAAGAATATATATTTTATTGTAAAGAGAAAAATAATAATTATACGTATGTATGTACATATATTTATTGTAGATGTTTTGAGGTTTCCTAGTAATTAATACTCCCACCGCCATCATTTGAAAAATAAATATTTTGCTTTAAAAAAATTTTCATAAAACAAAATAAAGTAAAAATTTAAAAAAAAAAAAAAACATCAAAAAATTATCATAATATTGTAATTAATATTTAAAATATGTGTCAAATAAGATATTTCATTTAAAAAATGAAGTCAAAGTTTAAATAAAATTATTCTTCAATTAGAATGATTTAGTTTTTATAAACATTCAAATTGGAATCAAAAAATCTTTAAAAAATCATTCAAATAATAAATGTCTCATTTGACACACTAATTTTTATTATTTTTTTTTCTTCTAATTTTAAAAGCACAACAAATATTAAAAAGCATAATAATTAATGGAATAATTTAAATTTAAGTTGTAACTAATTTTAGTTTTATTTACTAACTGAAAAAAAAAATAATAATATTTTTCAACCAGCTCCCACGTGAAAAAAAAAGCCATAATTCAATTTAATTTTTAATAAGATACATTAAATAGATACTAAATTTATTAAGAATATTTTTAGAAACAAACAAAAAAAAAACAATTAAAAATTATGATGAGAAAATTTTCTAATATATTCTTTTTTAAATTTAATAATCCGAATGAAAATGTATAATTTGTCTTTTTTTTTTTTCATTTACGCTACATTTTTAAATTACTATATAAGAAAAAAGATGGTATATATTAATTTCCTTCGAAAGTGTTATTATAACAAATTTTAAAATCAATGTTAAAAAATTAAATAATTTAAAAAATTCTAACCAAACAAAAAAAATTTATTAATTAAAATGTATTTAGAAATTTTATAAGCTTGTATAGACTTTTTAATTTGCGAATGTTTTTTAACTTAAACTTCGGTTGAAAAGTAGGGTAATTATATTGAATTACTAATTATTAAAAAAAAAAATTATCATTGTAATATATTATTAATGTAGTGTAGTGTTAAAAAGCCAGTTTATTTCAATTTTTTCTGTTTAAAAGACAACACAATTTTTTTTGAAAATCACTTAAAATTTACATAAATCTTCATGTCTTGATGTCAATTTATCTTCCGATTATTGTAACTATCATTTTTTATCTTTATTAATTAGGGAGGAAAAAAAAGGATTTAAAAAGAAAATTAAAAATTCGGAATTATATATGAAATTTTATAGCTCCTTCCTGCCTAAATTCTAGACACAACTTATATCGGAAAATGTACAATAATTTAAATATTTAAAATATTTTCAAAAATAAAGAGAAGAAAGAGAAAAATAATTAGATATTAATTAATTAATAAAATTAAAATTGCCTTATTGCTTTATTTTTTGCTGCCAAAAACATAAAATTTTTTTTTTTTTATATATTTTAATAAACTAATTAAAAATTATGAATCCCATCATATTTATCATATTAATTGCTGAATTATTTATAAAAAAAAAAATATATAAATTACTGTGTAGTGAACAATAAAAGAAAAAAAATCTTAGAAAATTCATTTAAAGGTAACATTATTACTTGTATTAGCATTTAAAATTACAAAAATGAATTATATCACGGAAAAACAGGAAAGTAATCCCTTAAATTTTTATGGTTTTAAAACGCAAGGATTTCAATAATATATGTAGTTGAATAAAAAAATTTGAGAAAAAAAAATTAATAAAATTAAATTAAATTGTCGATTATTTAAGAATTTTTCAATTCAAATATTTTTATAAAATTTAAAAAAAAACAAATTAAAATTAAAAATAAAAGTAATAATAATACTAATCCATGTGCCAAATTAGTATTTATTTTTTCTCCAAAAAAAAAAAAAAAAAGCTATTGTGATGAAAATGGACAAGATCGCATCAGTTACTGCAACTGCCAATAAAAATCTGACATGTGAATAAATACGTATAGTCTTAATTTGGCACATGGAATAAAAAATTTCTAGTATAGTTAAATTTGGCATATGGAATAACAAATTATTTTCGAAATTAATTAGAATGTAATTTAAGGTGTTGTCTTATTTGAAATTTAAGAAGCTTTTGGAAAAAATTTGAGTGTAATATTCAACTTAAAAAAAATGAATTTATTATTATTATTATTAACAAACCAAAAAGTACTTATGTTCTAGATGTTTGTGCGCAAATACCATTAAAAAAAAAATTGATAATAAATTGAATAAAAATTTATCCAGGGAAATGAAACATAAAGTACATAATTGAAAAGAAAAAAGTAATTGTTAATAAAAACATACATAATTATTATTATTATTATGGTAATGATACATAAAGGATAATGAAAAAAAGGAAATTATTTATTTTTTGCGTCATAATTAAAATTTGAATAAAATAAATAACAATTTAATGAAAAATGCGTTTCAATTTTAACAAAAACCGTATATCCAAAAAAAATTATTTATTTTTAATTTTGTATTGTCTATTTTGATTATTTTTTTTAAATTTAATATTATTAATTATAAAATTCATTCGTTCAAGAATTTCATTTATTTTAATTAACTTTTTTTTAAATTTATGTCTAATTTTTCTAGATTTTCAATTTAATTGGCGGTTTTTGTTTTTTTAATTTTTTTTTTCTGAAATAATTTAAAAGCATTTTTTTTTACTAATTTTATATTTTAATTTTTAAAAGAAATGAAGAGAATCATTTTATTAAAAATAACAATAAATTAGGTATTTTTAAATTTCATTTTAAGCACTTTTTATGGAGCTGGATTACTAACAAAATTTCACAACAAATTAATTACTAATTTTGTTAATAAGTATAATTTATTCATTAAAAATTTAACTTTAAAAAAAAAAAGCAAAAAAAAACCAGACATCTATTAACAAATTTTCATTTTCTATTTAAAAAAAAAAAAAATTGAAAAAAAAAATAGGCTATTGATGAATTCGATATGCTTAAAGATGGTGATCGTATATTAGTTTGTGTATCTGGAAGTAGTCCATCATTATTACTTTTAAATGCATTAAGGCAATTTTCAAGAGCTCGAGGTATACATATTGAAATGGCTGCAATAACAGTAGGAAATTGTGGAATTGATCCAAGAGCATTAATGTTATATATGAGAGATTTAAATATAGATTTATTTATTGAACAAATAGGTAATTTTCTAATTATTATAATTTTTTTTATATTTTTTAATTTTAAAATTCAAAATTCACTTCTTTTTTTTTTTTTTTTTTGTTTGTAGAACTATCAGAAAATTATCGTGGTAAAATATTTTCAATGGCAAGACGAAAAAATTACAATGTATTAGCAATGGGAAATACTTTAGATAAAATTGCAGATAGTTTTATTTTATCAGTTTTTCAAAAAGGAAGATTATATACACCACAAGCACATTGTATAAATAGGTAAAATATTTTATTAAATTTGTTAATTCAAATTAAAAGTAACATTATTTTTTTTGTCTTCTAATTTTTAGAGAAACAGATTTAAGAATTATAAGACCATTCATATATGTTAGAGAGAGATTACTTGAAGACTTTGCTGTACAAAAAAATTTACCAGCACGACCATCTAGTATATTTACAAAACCATTAGATGCATCAAATAGTATACTTAGAGTTCAAGAATGTATAAATCCATGCGTTTATGAAAATATTAAGAGTGCCATAAGACCACTACTATCAATAAGGCATGAATATAAAATTTAAATTAATTATAATTAAAATTCATTAATTTTCATTTACATATACACAATAATATTATGATTCATATCTACACGAGTACATACATTATATTCATGTTAATAAACTAATAACTTTTTATATTTTTTATTTTTTTATTTTTTAATTTTTCTTCTCTAACAGGCTAGAATCATCTAAGACATCATATGAATATCTGAAGTTATCACTCATTTCTAGAAATTAGGCTTTTTTAAAAAGAGAAAATTAATAAAACAAAAAAAAATTACATAACGTAAATTAAAATTGAAAAAGAAAAACTACATACATATGAATTTTATAATTATTAAAAAATTTTAAAGAGCAAGAAAATTTTCATATAATATTAATATTAATAAAATTAAATAAGTGAATATAGGTTTTTTTTAAGGAATTTTTAATGTAAAATGTGATTTTTTGTCTGCTAATAAAAATTGTTTACTAAAAAAATAAAATTTTGTGTTTTTTTTTTTTTTAAATTTATAATGGGATAGAAAATTAAGATATGTACAAACATTTTTCGTCGAAGGAAAATAAAAAGTTTTGTGTTATTCACGAAAACTGTATTTAAGAACAAAAAAAGAATTCTTATAGTTCTTTAATGGCCAAATACCAATTATTGGATTGCTAGAAAGAGTAAATATTGTTCTCTAAATCTATGCCAAATATAGCTTGACTCTGGAGTGTAATACGAGAAAGATTAAAAATCTATAAAGAAGATTCTAAGAATCTGTGAAACACTCTGGCCCATAAAAAGATTGAAGTTTACTCTCTTCTATCAGGCCAAATTTTATTACGAATTAAATATTAAATTTAATACAACATACTTTTTGAAAAATTCTTCTATAAAAACTTAAGAACAATTTTAGTTTTAAAACAATTTCCACTTTGTTATTTTTTCCTCTTGTCTATACAGCCTCTAATGTCGAAGAAAAAATATGCAAAGCAATTCTTGAAGAGATTCTTGAACTTACATATTTACATATTTGACCTAAATCATACCAACAGTACTCGATATATAAATATATTCAAAAAAAAAAAAAACAGTTACTTTTCAAAGAAAAACAATGATATGATAACAGAATTTTTAAACTCTTCAGTGATAAGTAGGCCACACTAAAAAAGAAAAAAAAAACTAATAAAGTAACGAACATTTTTTTTTTTTTAAATCGACAGTTTTTTTTTCTTCCATTGTTTTATTTTCATAAACTAGCTACAAAGTGATGAATATTACATAAAAACAAATTTTATATGTATCTTATTAATGAGAAAAATAATAAAAATATAAAAAATTATTCACATTGTTTCAGCATTCGTTTATATATATTTTTTTTTTTGTTTTTAAGCATCACCAAAAATTATAATTGCAAAATTTTCGCTCTAATTCGCATTTTTGATAATATTAAATCTGTAAAATAGAAAAAAAAAAAAACAAAATTTATATAAATAGATATTTTAATTTTTCTTGTCAATTTAAATTTTAATTAAATTAATTAATAAAATAATTTCAAATTTAATTAACTAATTAATGTTTTAAATTTAAAAATTTTTATGAAATTTTTACACTTTCTCTATTTCTTGTTTATTTATAGAATTTTTAATAAATTTCCTGTTTCCTTTTCATTTTCTTTTGAACATATTAAATGAAAGTTTTCTTTTTCATTAAAAAAAAAAAAAAATCAATGATTTAAAAAAATATATACATATTTTAATTAATTTCAATTTATTGTTAAATTACTTTTTTTAATAAGAAGAAGAAAAAAAATTATTAAGAAGATATGCTTTGTTTTTTTTCTATCTTAAAATCCGGTTTAATATAAATTTCTTATTTTCTTTTGTTTTTTTTTCTTTTATTGATCTGCGTAATATTTTTAATTTATAAAATTAATGTTATACATATTTTGTATTCTGATTATTATTATTATATTTTATGATATTTCTCATCATCATCAACAACAACAACAATATTATCGTCAACATGAAATCGTAATAATTAATTGCTCTTGACATTAAATTACATTTTATTATGAATATAAGAAAAAAATTTGTAACACACATGAATGATTATTAAATAATATACTATATTTGTCATAATTTAAATTCATCAAAGTAAAAAAAAAAAAACAGATTTTTTCTTGTATGTTTGAAATTTTAAAATGAAAAGTCATCATTTTTTTCAATGAAAAAAATTTTTTTCTTTCTTTGAAGTTCTGTCCGTTATTTTGAATTTAAGCTTTGAATAAAGAGGAGTGGGCGAATTAAAAAAAAAAAAATTGTCTATGAAGTCAAACTTATGATATATAGTATAATCTAAAATTTCAATGTACATATTAAAAGTTAATATCATGATCACCCTGTGGTATTCAATAGTGTTACTACAAACAATTTAATTGATGAAAAATACACATAGATTAAGAATTATCATGTTTGATGCTGTAACAATTATTAACCATTCCGCCAGTATCTTTTTTTTTTTTTAAATCATCAAGTCATCTTCACACATTATTATCACTATAGATAGAATAACAAAAGTAAAAAAAAAAAATCTTTTGAATCTTGCTATCAATCATATTATGAGGTATGTAGTTCAATTCTTCTTTAAATTCACGAGTATTCCCCCCTTTTTTCTTCAATGTTTACAAGTATCTTTTTATTTATTTTTATTTAATTTTTTATATGAACGCTTGCTATTTTAAACTTTTTAAGCGATATGAATGTTTTCAAGTCTTGTAAGTAGTTTTATTTTTCTTAGTAGTACTATAAGTTTATAAATTGTTTATATTATCAACAACGACGATTTTATGTATATAATATCTTTGAAAAGAAGATCGTCGTCAGACGTGTTTACCCTTTTTCTTTAGTTTAATAACAGCATTAGCACAGAAACGATACGGACGTAAATAATAAATAATATAAATATAAAAACGGTTTTTTATTTTTTTTATTTTATTTTTTTTCTTGTATTACGCGAAAAGACTTTCTACTGTGAGAAATTTTTAAGAAAAAGTAAAAAGATCAATAATAAAAGTAAGTTTTTGTGAATTCTAAAATAAACAAAAAAAAAAAAAAAATCATTATTTCCTTTCTTCAATTATATTGAGAATTTCTTGCAAAAATTTAAGATAAATAAAAGTGAAGATACATATGAATGTTTAATATATAATATACAAAATAATCGAAACGATGTATGTATGTACAACCTAAATTTTTTAAATTTAGTACTCATATAAAGTGCAAGTGATTTTTGTGTTCCAATTTTATTGAATTTATAAAAATTACATGTTTAAAATTTACAAGATTTCATATACATATATGTGTATGTACAAAATAAACTTGACCTTCGATATAATGAAATTTTGCAAGCTTCTAAAATATAAAAATAATTAAATTTATTTTTTCTGTTATTTTATTAAAATGAGTATGTACAACATGTTAACGCTAAAATACGATAAACAAGCGATAAAATTATAAATAATATACATACATATGTGTTAAATATGATATTTTCTTTCTAATATTTTTTTTTTTTCAATTTTTTTTTTTCTATTCATTTTAAAAAGAAGAAAAAAAAAGCTCATTATAATTTTTTTTTCTTTTCTATTGTAATTTAATGAAATTATGACAATTCATATTTCTCTTAGATTTATTTGATTTCACTGGAATAATATAATGAAAGATAATATAGTAAAAAAAAAAAAAAAAAAATTCGTTAGTTTTTTGTTCTTCTAATAAATTTCTTGTAACGGTTAATCAGATATTTTCCATGCAAATTATCCAATTTTTTTTTTAAAAAAAAAAAAAAAAAGATATTCTTTTATCTTTTTTATTTTTCTTTCTTGTTTTTTTTTTTTTTTTTTTTGTGTAATGTATGAAATAAAAGAAAATAATAATAATAATAATGATGAATAATTCGAGGATAGACCTAAATTTAAACCATTAAACGCCTACTTTATTTTTAAAAAAATAATAAAAAATAAAAATATCTTCATAATGTTATATAGATAAGCATTTTTATTTTATATGACTATGAATTACACTTTAATTTTATAAGTGATAAAGTTCAATTTATAGAAAGAAGAAAAAAAAAACAAATAATGCAAACAAGCACTCTTACTCTTTATTCATAAATTTTCTATAATTTATATGTATATGGTAAATTAATATCAAAATTCATATGAATATTCTTTTATATTTTCTTTATTGTACACTATCAAACTTCCTTTGTTTGGATTTTTCTTATTTTTCTTATTTTCTTTTTGAAAAATAAAAAAAAAAATACATACGTATGTTAAAAAAAAAATAAAAAAAAGAGCCGGTTGAACTACTTAAACTTGTGGTGACTTTGAGACCACATAGATAGTAATGACAACTTTTTTTTTTATATATATATCTTTTTCATATAATATTTCTAAAATAGCACTATATACAATTCAAGCTGATTCATAGATATACGAATTTGTATATAAGTATCTACATAACATACTACTATTTTTTTTTTTTTATTAATCAACGGGAATATGCAAAGTTCAACGAAGCGGCTGATTAATACATTTCAATTTTTGTTTTTTTTTTTTAAATTTTATTTACTCACATTCACTTTTTTCAATTAAGATATTAAATAAAAATTGAAATGTGTAAGATAGTTGAACGTATTTAATGGTTTAATTATTGTAATTAACGTGAATTGATTAATTTTATAAAATTTTGTGTGTTGTATTAATTTCTATTTTCTTTCTATTTCTTGTTTTTACTTGAAAATTAATTTCGTTCTGAGCAGATTTTCAATTTGAAAATTATAAAAATCATCATAAAATGCTGCCAAGAGGAAGACACAATATCATCCCTTTAAACATATTAATTTTATGTACAATAATCAAATCAACGACCAGTGATGGTGTCATTGATAGTTTAATAACACAAATTTTGGCTAGAACAACAGAAATTCCAGAAATGCCTCAAACTCCACAATGGAATCCATTATCATGGATTGCAACAAATTTTTTGGAACCAACTTATGAACCTGATACCGATTTAACAACTGTAAATTTCATCAACATTCTCGTTTTTTTGATTTTTTTTTTTTTCCTTTTAATTTTATTGAAATTTCTTTTTAGCCTGAAATAGCCATTCGTCATGGATATCCAGCTGAAGCTCACACCGTTAAAACAGATGATGGATATTTATTAACTATGCATCGAATTCCGTGCAGTAGATTCGGATGTCAAAGTAAAGGAGGACGAGGAAGAGGTCAACCAGTTCTCTTGCAACATGGTTTACTTTCAAGTTCAGCTGATTGGGTTATTAGTGGACCAGGAAAAGCCCTTGGTAAATAAAACAAATTTTTCAGTTGATAATCAAGTTTTTTAAGAACATTATGTTATTTTTATTTCAAGCGTACATCTTGGCTGACGCCGGGTATGATGTTTGGCTAGGAAATGCTAGAGGAAACACATATTCACGACGACATGTCTCTATGAGCAATGAAAATTCTAAATTTTGGGATTTTAGGTAAAATATCATAACTCACATCGAGAAATATATTATATTTGAGAAAATATGAATAATTATTATTTTTCAGTTGGCACGAAATGGCTTTGTTTGATATCCCAGCAAAAATTGATTATATTTATGAAGTAAAAGGTGAATGAAAAAAAAAAAATACAAAAATCTTTTAAATTTCTAATTTCTTGGTTTTGCTTTTCTAAATAGCTGAAGAAAGTTATATGAATTTTCTTGATGAAAGAAATTCACCAAATGATTTACTTTATATTGGACATTCAATGGGAACAACAATGGTATTTGCTTTACTTTCATCAAGACCAGAATATAATGAAAAAATTTTAGCAGCATTTGCTTTAGCACCAGTTGCATATATGAGTCATGTTAAAAGTCCAATACGTTTACTTGCACCATTTTCAAAAGATGCTGAAGTGAGTAGAAAATCTATATAAAAATTATTTATTTTTTTTTTACATCTAATTTTTATTTTTATATATTTAAAAAAAAAAACAAAAAAAAATCAAAAATTCTTTTTTTTATCAAATCATAAATTTCTCTGACAGGCAGGTTCAAATTTTAATATTGAAATTCCACTTAAATATCTTACAAGTTTACGTATACCAAATTGGGTAGATATTATTGCAAATAGAATTCTAAATCACATGTCTTTAAGAATATTGGTGAGTTTTAATGTAAAATATTTTTTCAACGGAAAAAGGATATTTTTTTTAAATTGAAATATTGTAAATAAATAAACTCATCATCATTATTTGGTTCAGGTACAAAAAAAGAGAAAAAAAAAATAGGTAGCTATTTTTCTTTGTAAATATTTCTTTATTCGAATCGAATATTTAAAAAGCACATATGTACATATATTATATACACCTACTAAGTCTAAACTTCAGCTTTTTTTTGTTTTTTGAAAACAATTTGTTAATTGGAATATTTTGGTTGGGATTAAAAATGTATTTTTCTTTCAAATAATTATAATTTATTTTTATCTTTCTTTAGATGATTTTAAAATATCTTGGAGGAAATGAATTTCTACCACAAAATAAAATAATAAAATTTTTAGCTAAATTTGGATGTGAATTAACACAAGTTGAAAGATATATTTGTGAAAATACGGTATATGTACTTTGTGGATTTGATAAAGCACAATTTAATTCGGTAAATTATTTTTGTTTTTGCTTTTTTAAATTCTCAATAAGTAAAAAAAAAAAATAAACTTACAGACTTTAATGCCAGTAATTTTTGCTCATACACCAGCTGGAACTTCAACAAAAACTGTTGTTCATTATGCACAAGAAATTCATGAAGGTAATTACTATCATTAAAAATATCAAAATTTTTAAATTGTTTTGCTTTTTTTTTTTTTTTGTAGAAGGAAACTTTCAACGTTTTGACTATGGTAAACAGGAAAATATTAAAAAATATGGTCAAGAAAAACCACCATCATATAATGTAACAAATATCCTTACACCATTTGCATTATTCTATGCTCAAAATGATTGGTTAGCTGGACCAAAAGTAAAATAATTTTAAATTTAAAAATATTCCACTTTTCAGATTTAAACATTATTTATCTTTTTTTTTTAATTTTTTGTTTTTAATTAGGATGTTGAAAAAATTTACACTAAATTACAAAGTTCATCAATAGGAATGTTTAAAGTACCATTTGATAGATTTAATCATGTTGATTTTCTTTGGGGAAACGATGCACCTAAATTAGTTTACCGAAAGCTTCTAAATTTAATGAGAAGATATCGCTGATGTACAAAATATTTACTTTTTTTAAAGAAAATAATTATACCGCAATTGTGATTAAAAGCCATAAAGTAATAAATTAATATTAAGAAAAATTAAATCAATAAAATTTAATTTGTTTTCCTAAAACAATAATCAACTTAATCGTACCTTGATTTGTTTTTTTTTTTTTTTAATTTTTAATTCCTTATTATTCACCATCGACATTATTAACAATCACAGTTTCAGAAGGTTCTTCTCCATTTACTGTTGTTGTTGTTGAGGTTGGTGATGTTGTTATTGTCATTGAAGCTACCATCTCCTTTAAATCTTCTAAACGTTCCTTTAAACGACCATATTTTGCTTGTAATTCTTTCTCTCGGTCCATTTGTCTTTTAACATCTTCAGTTAAGGACTAAAATTAATGAATAAAAGAAAAACAAATTACTAAAAACACTTAAGAACATTTGACAAATTTTAAACTTACCTCTAATCTTTTTGGAACTGCAACATTTTCTTGTTCAGCTAAAAATTTAAATGTTGATAAAGCCAAATTATTCTGTTCAATTTGTTCATATGTATCTTGTAATTGTTTAATTAAAGCTTGAGCTCTAGCTTGATAACCTCCAGTTAAAATTTTTAATTTCTTTTCAATTTTTCCACATAATTTTGCTTCTCTTGCCATATGTTTACGATTTTGTTCTAAACGTTTTTCAGCTGATTCTAAACGATCTTTTTTACTTGCAAGATTTGCTCGTGTATATCTATTTTGACTTGGTAAATATAGAACTTGACTTAAACATTCTTGCCAAACTTGTGAATAACTTTCAAGTGAAAGTTCACCGTGTCCCATACCCTGTTTAACAACTTGCATTTCCTCTTCAAGCAATTTTTTAGCAGAATCTAATTCTTCTTCTGGTACTTCTTCATATGGATTTTGCTTGAAATAATTTTGTAGTTGTTCAGTTTTGTTCTGTGGTTGACCTGGAACTGGATCCTTAATAGAATCATACAGAAGCATTGTAACCATTTCATGTTTGATAAGTTCTTCTGCTTTTTGCAATTCCGTTAGACCTTGCTTTTCAGTAGGTGGACGAAGAATCTTTGTATTAACTTCTGTTGGTCGAGGAAGACTACGCTGAATCGCTTGTGATCGTTTTGCTAATTCTCGTTCAATTTCTGCTTTTTGTTCAGCAATATTTCTTGCATCAATATCTGCTTGATCCTCCACCATAGCTTCATTTGATAATTTATCTGCATTTTCTTCTTCCTGATCAGGAACAACAATTTCATAATCATTTCTTGGAGTAGGTAAAGATGCAAGACCTTCTTTCAAAGTTTGTTTTAACTGTTTTTGGTAATTTTTAAAAGCAGCTGGAGTTTCTGTCACACTCATACTTTCTTCAGGATTAATGCTCAATTTATCACGAACTAACGAGGGTGTATTAGATCCAGAAATACCTGTACCTGGAGTTTTACCTGCTGGTATAAGGGCTGTGGATATTGGAGTTGCAAAATTTCCAGGAGTAGTGGTTCCATCACGAGTAGACCGGAAAGGTGTAGCCAACACAGTATTAGGTGTTGCGATTGCCGCATTCTTTGGCAATGCTCCAGAAAAATCAGAATTATGAAGAGGTGTATTAATTCCTCCTTTTAACGGTGTGTCAACATGTGTCAATGCCATCATATTTTGTGCTTCTTGCATGATTCTGTCTGTGAAAGGAGCCGGTGTACGAGGGGTAGCTGCTGCTTGTGGTGTGATTGAATAATCAGCCAATAAAGCATCTGTTGTCTCTATACCACTTTCTGATGCTACTTCTTTAGCAATTTCACTTGCACGTCCCAACTTTACAACTTGTTGCAATTCCTGATCAGAAATTTGTGGCTCTGGAAGAACAAGTTTTGACCTTTTACGCGCCGGCTCTTGATTTTGTAACATTGCTAACGGTATGTCGCTATCCTTTCTTTGTTTTAATTTCTGCTTATCCTTTTTTCTTTCCCTTTCTTCTTTTTCAGCACGTAATTCTCCATCTAAATCTTGTTGCCGCATCTTATTAAAATCTGGTTCCATTTTTTCAACATTTTCTTCTGATGTATCATAGAATCCAAGAGCTGGACGCTTCTCAAATGGAACTTCAGAATTATAATCAATCCCTTTGGGACGTCTTCTATTACCACAACCAATACCAGCTGCTCGTAATTCTCTTCTTTTCTGTAACGCAGCTAATCGTCGAGCTTCTTCCAATTGCTTTTCTCTGGCTTTACGTTTGGCTTTCTTTCCTTGAGTGTTTGCTAAACGTGCTCTGGCTTCCGATAACATTTCAAGTTCTGAAAAAAGAGCATAATTTTTTAGCTATCGTATTTGCATTCAGTGTCAAATACTTACCATCTTCATCCATATCCTTTGGATCTGGACGTGCTGGTTTAGTTTCTGGATTTGGATCAATTTCACCAGGTTTCAATTTTCGTGGATCGTCAACTGCATCATCTCCATCTTCTTTTCTTTGAGCTTGGTCCCTATAAAAGCAAATATTAATTTCATAGCAATAACAAGACTACCAAAAAAGTTGTATCAAGATTACTTACAGCAAATATTCATATCTTTCCAAACATTGAGCAGCTGTTCTACCAATAATTGGAGCTATTGTTCTCCATTGTGTTGGCATCAACTTCGCTAAATGTAAAAGTTTTTCATCTTCTTCTCGAGACCATTCAGTCTTCTTAATACTAGGATCTAACCATTCATACCATCTTGCTTTACATTGTTTAGCAGATTTACGATGGAGTAAAGAAGCAATACGAGACCATTGATTTTTTCCATATTTCATAACAGCAGCTTTAAGAATTTCATCCTATAAGAAAAGTAAAATTTATAAAGAAATAGCGACATTTGCAAATCATCTCGTAATAAAGTAGCATTGTAATTTTTTTAATGTTTACCTCTGTATTCCGCCAAACACCACCTTTTATCATAATACGCGGCATTTTGAATTATTTTATATTTCCTATTCGATATGAATTTTCAATGAAATTAAAGAAAATAATAAATTAAAACACAAATTTTACACAACCTCCCAAACGATTTGCTTTTGCAAAAACCCAAAAACACTTTCTCTGGTATCAATCAAAAGTTCTTCTTCTTTCCACTTTGTTCGACATCTGTGTTAAATTACTTCGCTCCGCTCATTGACTTTTACTAGTGCAGCAACGCTACTTGCTAATTTTGCTTTAGAGAAATCCCTAGTGCTATCAGATGCAATAGTCTAGCACAACAAATTTTGAATTTCTTCAGGGAAATGTTCAAAAGGGAAATTTTATAATTTTTAATATTATTTTATTTTCTTGATAAGTACAGAGCAACATATTAAACAAAATTAGTATTTAAGCTATTTTTTGGACATACTTCTATTGAGGTATAGTGAAAATTCATTTATTTACTAAAAATCAAATTATAAATATATCGATTCATAATGTAACAATATATCGATATATCAAACTACTAAAAAAACATCGATAGTGAAGAATTCCATGTTGCAAACAAAATCCAAAGGAAACCATCTCCAACTACGAATTTCCCTTCCACAAAACAAAAATTGCAAAAGTAATTTTCAAAATCGTTTTAAATGTTTTTGGGAATAAAATTTTTTATTTAAAAATCTCTTTTGGCTTTTTTACACTTAAAATTAATTAAAATCACAATTTTTTTATGGACTTTATAACATTTGACACGAAATTATTGATTTTTTTTACATTATGACTTTAAAATCTTTTCTCCAAAAGTGTCAAGGCAATATTCAACAACAGCATAAACAACAAGCAAACGTCTTTCAATACCTTGTTTATGCTTTTTATTAATTAAAGGATATAATGGATCTTCCTTGGATAATCGATCAATAAGATCAGTTAAAGTACCTCCAGAAAATACAAGTAATCGATCCCAGGTTGTTTTTCTTATACTAAAATTTTTGAAAATAAAATACAAATAGTAAATTAATTAAAATAAAAATTTACATAGATTTATGTTATAACTTACATACAACATTGATATAGAGGAGCTAAAATATCAAAAAAATCTTTATGTGCATTACCAAAAGCTTTTCCATTATCAATTAATACAACACGTCCTTCTCTCGTTTCATAATGATGTCGATCACCATTCTGAATTAAATAGTCAAATATTGCTGTATCAATCAGATCAAGTAAACGTGTTGTTTCTAATTTATTTTTAAGAGGTCTAAAATTGTAATTAAAAAAATTATTGAATTATTTGAAAAAATAAATGATATCATGGAAAAAGCATGCTTACTTGCAATAATTCATATCATTTTCCCATGGAGCAGCAACACCATCCTTATAGGTTCTTTGCCATGGTGAACGATGTTTTGATATTGTTCCAGGTATTAAGTATAAGATAGCACCTTCAATTATATTATCTTCATCACCACATACTGGTTCTTCTTCATTGCAATAATGACATTTTCCATAAATGCAATAGTTCGTACCATTCTCAGTCTCTTTATAAAGAATTTTTATACACAAAAGAACATCATTAAAAATTAAAAATTAAAAAAAAAAAACAGGTAAAACTAGAAAAAAAAAATCATAAATTAAAAACAGATATGATAAATTGTACGTGAACATATTTTTGCATGAAGCATAAATATTCTTATAATTAAGAAACATTTTAAAATACAATGCCAAATTGTTCTATGATATGTACAAATGAGACATATTTCAAATTTTACTAAGAAAAGTAGATAATTTTAAGAAAATAACAGATTTAACAGGGTATTCATGTTATTAAGTAAATTAATTAGAATTTTGGCCTTAAGCTTCTATAGAAAGTTAAATGTTTTAATTTAAAATAATCCGATTTTCTGGAACCATACTCCCAGCATAAACTATTTAGCGTTATTCAGAATGTTTATCACATGCTTCACGAATATGCACAGCTATCAGCTTTCTTTGGCAATGGGATGTATGATTATATGAAAAAAAACTAAATATGTATGTACATAAATGATTTAAAAACATAATTTGGAAAAGAAAAAACATAATAATGCGTCTAAATAAACACCCTATCCTATGTATTCATTTTTTAAACATCACAATGCCAAAGATATGTCATAACTCACGAATGCCAACGTATTTGCAATGATGATGATGATGTTGATGTCACTTACACAATAAATGAGAGCAAAATTAAAAGTACATACGAAAAAGAAAAAAATTTTCTTGAAAACAATAAAAATCAATTTTCAACCTGCTACTGTTGCACTCATGTTGACACTCACTTTTATGCAATCAAAATCAACAACTGTCTCGTGTTGTTTTGCTTAATTGGCGGGTAACATGTGTATAATCTATGAAAAATTTTTGATTGTACTGTATTTATGATGTTTGTTATGTATTTATATGTATATCTGTGTTTTGTATTATTTCTACAATATTTTATATTATTTTAATTGAAATAAAATATATTTTTCAATCTAAACTTACCGGTGAGAATCATTGTCTTTTTCATATCAGCATCAGCTTTTTGATAAATTTCTCCTAAATTGATTTTACGTCCAACAACAATTGGTGTCCAACGAAAATTTAATACAGCACCTAAATAAAATGCATAAATTTCAGCATTATGACGATCTTTTCCACTATAAACAGGACCATCAATTACTTCATCACGATTATACCATTGTGGCTTAAAAATAACTTTTTGTTGATTTGCCAATTTAAGTACTAATTTTAATTGTGTACCCCTTGGTGAATTTTGTGCCCTAGTTATAGGTTCTGTACGTAATGTATTTAATAGTTGTCCCATTGAAGAATCATACATTGGATATATTTCATTTTCGTTTGGCCACTACAAAAAAAAGAAGAAAAAAAAAATCAAAAATATTTTAGAATTTTTATTTTTTTCAAAAATAAATTTTATATGTATATTAAAATGAACTTTACCCAATTAACAATATCCCAAATAACTGTTGGATCATCATATGTTGAAGATTTATAATTTCTTAATAATTTATTACGATACATAAAAAATCTTGGATTACGATTTAGATATGCTGGTTTTGTATGACGTACCCGACTACGGACAACATTTTCTAATGCTCTAACACTGCTCACTTTATTCACATCTTCATCATTCAATTTTCCCAATATATAAAAATTTATTAAAAATACTGATACCGATAAACCTATTAATATACCAACTATACAAAATATTCTCTTGTTTGTCATCTGGTCTTCATCTAAACAAATTTACAACTAATTTTTATTTAAATTTATTTTTAGTTTTATAATTCTACTATTATGTACTTGAGTATCATTCAAGAATAATTATGCTTTATTTTTAAACAAAACTTAAGAGAAAAAGAAAAAAACAGAACTCCTTCCTCCTTCCTTCAAAATTTACAACAGCACAAGCACACATTGCAACGCACATGTAAATTAGAGGGCAATCAATCAGCTGTTTCCTAATAAACAAAATAAATGTCATAACAACGCATGCGCCCTTCATAATTTGATAACGTACCGACCCTGGATTAGGTGTCGTACAAAAGTCATCGTAAAAAATTATTAGAAATATCAAATAATTGATTGAATCGATTTATTGTTTAAAATTTTAATTAAATTAACGGTAAATGTGAAAGTTTTGTCAAAAATACTATTAAGTTATACAAAAAACTAGTCATAAATTAAATTTTCAGATTTTACAATATTTTTTACTGAAAAAACAAAAATATTAAGAACAACTTTCTTGATAATACGCTAATTTAAATCCACGTCCAACAGTTTCGTTATCAGTTCGAAATTGAAGAATTATTGGTCCAGCACCGTAGTCAGTAATAGGGGAATTGACACTATAATCCTCTGTAATAGCGCCATCATTTAATTTTGATCCGCATAGACGAAGTGCATCGATTACTATAAAATCACAAGGACAGCTAAAAATATCTGCTCCAGCTTGTCTTCCTGAGCTTAATTCTGCTGTATTTTCTGTTAAAAACTAAAAAAATTAGATTTGAAAAAAAAAAATAATTACAAAACTTACCCGCTTCAGGATTAACAAGTTCGAAGGGAAATTCTTCACCACTTAATTCATTTGAATATGTGATTGTGCACATTCCTGGTGCACGCTTAATGCAAATCGCATAATTTAAATTATTCTAAAATTAAAATTAAATTTTCAAAATTTTAATTTTTATATAAATTATCGATTAAAATCAAATTTTGAAATTATCGATAATAAATCCAAAGTATCGGGAATGCCCTTCTTTCTTCCTCTTTTAGCAAACAGCTGATTTTGACAGTTGTTATAAATTGCCTTTTTGTGGTGTTTTTAATTTTGTGGAGTTTTTGTGTTTAGAAAATTACTTTTGGTGCTCTTAATTGTAAAATTTTTAAAATATTTATTGAAATTTAATATTTGAATGTCCTGAAAATTACATTCTACGTGTAAAACCTGTTTGTGCTCTTAGTAATTAATTATTTTTAATAAAATCTTGGTAATTTCTGTATTATCGGTTCAATATTTTAAAAACAAAAAAGAAAAACGAACGAAAAAATTGCTTTTGTTATAAATTAAAATAAATCCTTAATGCTTCGTACTCACTATGGATACAAAATCAATATAATAGTACACCACAATTTGTGCATTTAAATAAACACTTTAATTATCAATATCAATCGATTTATAAGAGTCTTGTAAACACAGGATTTTTTTAAGGAATACATAATGTAAGTTGTTTTTTATATAATATTTTTTACCTTTAAATTTATATGCCGTTTATAGGAATATTCGTTTACTGCTTTTTAAATTTAAAACAAATTTACCAAGTGGAAAGAAGCGGTAGAAAGCGGGGGGTCTATTAAATTTACATTTCGAAGGTATTTTCAAATGAATGTTGTGTAGTATATGAAATTACATAAGATACTTGTATCTAATTTATGTCTAATTACAAAATAAATTCATTTCCTTATTTAGTAAAAAAAAAAAAAATTGATTTAACTTACAAAATAACTTGCTCTTCTTGATTGAACAATATTTCCAATGAGATCATAATTGAATGATTTAAGAAATCCATTATTTTCTGTATAATACTGTAAACAGCCATCAGGTGCATAATTATTCTTCAACTGAAAAATTGAATAATAAAAAGAAAACAAACTAAGAATATTTTTATTTCTTCAATAGAATCATCAGAATCAGAAGTACCTGAGTTAAACGCATACTGAATGCTCTCTTCTCTCCATTCTTTCCAAATATTGATAAAAATAATTTCCTTTGTACAGAATTTTCAACATCAATATAAACTTTAATCAATGTGATATTAAATATTAGTTATTACTTACATTTAAAATTACATTACAATTGACTTACTGTGTTGTCCTGTATTAACTCCACAAAGGATTGGAACAAAAAAATTGATATTTTGTCCTGTTACAATGAATTGATCATCAACACAATCTCCTTTTGTTGGTCTATTCAACTAAATTTATGTAAATTTTTATATTGAAAAAAAAAATAATAAAAATAAAAAGAAATATGGATGTTTTTACCTCAAAGAATAAAAAGTCAATACGTATTTGTCTAACATTTGGAAGTAAATCTAAGGTCATAATACAAGTTAAAGGTTCTGCAACCGTTGTTGGAAAATTTGGACTTTCAAAATAACTGATTGCTTGATTTGTAGTTCGTCCACAACTGTATTTGACTTGTTTGAAAAGAATAAAAAAAAAAAGATGAGAAAAAAACGATTTTTTTATTTCCTACATATTTAAAAAATCATTAAAATTTTAACATACAAACACAACAAACACCATAACCTCCTGCACAGACTCCATGAGAAAAACCTCCAAAAATATCACATTCATAACGATGATAACATGTACCATTCAATATTCGTACACCATTTGAAGATACAATACATGGTGTATTTTCAAATTTAATAACATCAAAAAGATTTAGAAAACCTTTACGATGTGGTGGTGATGGTATTAATGTTGCAGCAGTACCAAAAAGAAGACTTTTTAAACGATTTCCAATCATATTCAAAGTTGTACGATTATTTTCTGGTTTCATAATATTTGTTAAAGATATTGTTGATATGTTTGATGTTGTTGAATTTTTAAATTTAGTAGAATTTTTATTTAAAGTAAAAGATGGTATTTTAGTTAAATTTAAACATGAATTAATTTCTGTTTCATTTGATATTTCATTAATAGAATTATTATCATAATCTGAAATTAAATTTTCAGAATTATTATCAGAACGTACTGGAAAACTTCGATGTATTGATTCTGGATCAAAACGAAGATTATATCGATTTCTATAATCAATTTTATAATGTGAATTAAGTGGAATTCCTGAGAATAAAAAATAATTATCCCGTTTTAAAGTTTCATTATAAAAATTATCAAAAATACCAAAGGTCGAAAAATTAATAAAAATTAAAATATATAATAAATAAAATAGAATCATCTTTGCTTTGTTTCCTGTACACTTTTTTCCTTTTTTCTTTAAAAGAAATAAAATTCTGCGACTACGAAACACTTTATTTGATTGATAAAAATCAACTAAATAATATGAAAAAGAGAATTATCAAAAGAAAGTCGCGTACTAAAATATAAGTATGTTTGTATTTGCATTACAAAAAAGAAAAATAAGTAAATTGTCAACAATGATAATTTGATGTAAGTAAGTAAGTAACTAGTATTTTATTATGTTAATCAGTGGAGTGAAAATTGTAGGGCAATAACTAACATGATTATAGGTGGTAAATGTATGTATATATTTATTATACATATACGGAAGAAATTTACGCGACAATAACCTTGAACACATGCAACGTATTATTATGATATTATTATAATACCATAATTATTTTTACAATTTTTCACATTACATTTTCACATTACCTATGTATTTATTATTATGAGTGGTTAACAAAAAGGCAAATAAAAAAAATCTTTAATAATTTTCAAAATAGAAAATCACTATTTTTTTCAAGGTACTTCTAATACTTTAAATTGAAAAAAAAAATATTTCACAGTACCTTAAAAAAAAAAAATGGGATCAGAACAATCACATCAACAAGGACCAGTTACAGTTCGAGAACATGGTCGAACAGGTGTATCTGCACGTTTACAAAGGGGTAATACAATAGCTGTATCAGAAATTAATAAACGTTCACAAGATGATAATACAAGTTATTCAGGATCACGTCCTGCATCTCCTCCGGTTAGTGTATGTTCAGATTCAGATTTGCCTTATATTTCATATACAGATCGACCAATAGGAGGTAACTATACTATTTAAAAAATGCTTTTGGAATGTACGTATACATTTCAAAGTTATTTATTTTAATGTTTTTTTTCCCTTATTATTCCTAAAAATATGTTTATTAGATTCTCCAAAGATTCGTAATAAAGGACCAATTGGATCACGTTCAATACGATCAAATTCTATTTCATCTTCTAATCGTAGTCGACAAATAGCTATTAAAACAAAACAAAGGCCAACATCTGCAACACATAATATTGTTGTTGTTAAAGCTGGTATTAAAGATCAAGGTCTTGATAAAGATCCTGATATTCAAAGATTACAGGTAAGTTAATTAATTATATTTTATTTTTAAACTCAGAAAAAAATAAAATTAAATTAAATTACATTTTTTTTTCACATATTATTTATTTTTTTTTTTTTTTTTTTTGAATAAAATTACGAAAATTATTATCATAAAAATCGTTAAAATATTTCTTAATATATTAGTATTATTTCTGTGCTTCACAAAACTTAATTTTTTTTTTAAATAGATAAACTAACAAATAAGGATATCCTTTCAAATAACAAAATTTGTTATTTCCTTTTTTTTTGTGTTTTTATCATTGTTCTTTTTTTTTTTCTCTTCACTTTTTATCATTTTTAATCAGGTAAACCTACACTAACTCTTGATACAGCTGAATTACGAGCATTTTTATTTGCTCTATTTGTCGTTGTTTCATTGTCATTGTCATAACCACCAAAAAAGATGCTGCTAATATTACTAACCAAATGACGATGTGCTCGACTAACTTGTTGTTGTTGTTGTTGTTGATGCTGTTGCTGCTGTATCTTTTCAGATGGAGGTGGTATTGTTGCTGATGATATATCATCATTATTATTTACCATTGAATTTTGAATTTTGAATTGATTATTTCGTTCTATTGTGGGTGTTGGACGTGATGACATTTCATTCGATTCAGATTCAATTGTATCAGATCTTAAAACTTCTCTACGTGATTTTGATCTGGCATTCTGTCTAGTATCATAATAAAAATCATCATCATCGTTATCATAATTTCGTGAACCATTTCTTGTACTCGTATTTCTTGATGAATATTCTTCATAATTTTCATCAAAATCCGGTTTATATTCTTGTAAATTACGTGGACGAGTTTTTTGTCCCCTATCTGGACTTTCTTCATTGTTTCGAATTGGTAAAGTAATATCTTTATGTGATTGACCCCATTTCGATTTGGTTCTTGTAATCATTTTTTGATGTTGTGATTCAATATCATTCTCATCATTATCTTTATCATCATCATCATTTCTTTTATGTATACTCAAATTTTTAACATCATTATCAATAATTTTTATATTATTTTCATTTGCAAAATCACCTACACTTTTTGATCGTGGTAAATTTTCAACTGATTTACTTATATTCCTTTTTGTAATTAATTTTTGATTCGGTTTCTCTTGACTCATACTTTTAGCCTTTATAATAGCTTCATTATTTTTTAATATACTTTTTCGTGACGATGATAATGACGATGATTCAATTTCTCTTTGTTCACTTTCAATAAATTTAATTCTTTTATCTTTTAATTTTGGTGAATTTTTTGAATTTTTTTCTAATTCTTTTTTAGAATTTTTATCAGTTTTTGATATTACACTATTTTGATGACTGTTATTATCAACATAATCATAAAAATCAATTTTTGATGTGAAAGTATTTTTAAATTTATTTCTATTTAAATCATTCCTTGGTTTTGATGGTGATGATGTATTGGAATTATCTGTTTTCGTATCTATCACATCATAAAATTCAATTTTTGATGTTAATTGTTTTTTAAATAAATCTTTTGGTTCAAAATCTTGTGTACATGGTGATTCTGAAAACTGATTAATATTCGATTTTTCATTTATTCGTTTTTTATTTCGTTTTGTTTGTATATCAGATACAGATTCTGAATCTGTTTCATCAGGCCAAAAAAAATTTGTTCTTT
Organism: Bombylius discolor; assembly: GCA_939192795.1. Lineage (NCBI taxonomy): Eukaryota > Metazoa > Arthropoda > Insecta > Diptera > Bombyliidae > Bombylius > Bombylius discolor. The sequence goes on along the minus strand of OW584241.1, from coordinate 8,883,102 downwards.
GTCGATTAGGTCCATTCGTTGATTTTTCCATCATTTTCTCTGGTAATCCAGTAAAAAATTTACCATTTATCATTTTTAATGAAATTTTTTTTCCAATAATAATCTTTTTTTTTTTTTAATTCACTTTTTATAATTTTTAATTAATTAAAATTTTTTACTTTAAAAACGTTAGAAAATCGCGTGACATTAAAATTTATGATGCATAAAAATAAAACATTAAATTAAAAAACGAAAAATTAATATTACTTTAATAGTTTTTAAGAATTTCACAATAATTAATTAAATTAACAAAACGGATTGAATTTATAAAACAAACAAATATATTACACGTTTATTAGACGACTTTCCAACATCAACTGATCTGTAGGAGATTCTTGTTCACCTAACAATAAAAATCAGGAATCTTAAGTAACTTCTGAATTTGGTAATGTCTGGTTAAGTTTGAAAAAAAAAAAAAAATAATAATACTAATAACTTATATTCTGAGAAAAATATAAAAATCAACAACAAAAAAAACGAACAGTGAGAAAAGATTATAATAAATTTACAACGGCAAAAAAAAAAACATAAATGTAAAAAAAAAAATTATTTCATATACATATGAATTTAGCTGGAGTGTGAATGAAACAGAAATTTATCATTGAACTACTACTATTCCTCCTACATTTTCCAATCCAACCATATATGTTGACAATAATTTGCTATTAAAATCTTAGCTTTTTTTTTTTTTTTTTTGCTTTTTAAAGTTTTAAGTTAAAAACAGAAAAGATATAACTTGCTTGAATCAAAATGTAAATGTACCATATAAACAGTATATGTATGTTACTATTTCGTAATCATAAGACTAATTTCTATTTTAATTTTTTTGTTTTTTTTTTTCTTCTTTTTTATGATTTAAATTAATTTTTTCAGTGAATATATAAAATCAGTGGTTTGTTTTTGTATATAAATTAATAAATTGAATCGAAATAATATAAATAGCCTTGGTTGCACTTCCCACATTATATGAGTAATTACAGACAATACATGATCTGATCGTCATAAAAATTAAATAAATAAAAATTTAAGTAGAGATGAAAATTTCTAATTTTCTTTCTTTTTACAAAAAAAGAAAAAAAAAAATTAAATAGCAGTTGTTTTAGTATTTTTACTATAATTTGATAAGAATTTATAATTTGAGTTGATTATATCATTTTCATTATTTATTTTTCTTACTGTTTGTCGCATATTATGTCAAGGAAAACATATATTTTTTTTTATGTGAATTGAATATGTATTTAATAACAGAAGTTAACCTCTTATAGGCATTGAAATCTTTTGTTTTGCTCATTTATCAGATTATTTTATACAACACGTGTTGAGAATTTTAATATTTTTGTAGCATTTTTAATGAAATTCAAATAGATTTTTAAAATTCTATTGAATTGGAATGTATTAAATTTAATATCATTGAGGTGATTCAGAGGTATAGGATTACAATGTAGGTACATCAAGTTCGAAAATTTAGATTTGAAAAAAAAGTGTTTTCCTTTCAAATAAAAGAGAAATTGGAATTTACTAGGGACGTTACAATACCTGTCAATACTGAGTAAATAATTTCTCCTTTGTAAAGTTTTTTTAAAACTGATGTCCTTCAAAGTAATTTTTTTTTTTCACCACTGAAGTTTTAATATCGAGACGAATATTCAAAAACAAAAGTGAAGAACGGAAAAGACAACGTTAATTTGAGTGAATTTTTTTTTTTTATTGTTTTTGATTTTAGTCCTGATACATAAATGTGTCAAGGAAAGGATATTTTTTTAAACCTAAAATCAAACGTTTTTAAATAATAATTATATTCATTGTAATAAAATTTTTAAGTATTTAATGAAAATTTGTTCTTTTTAGAACATTCCAATGTTTTTACCTGTTATGCGTGGAACACTATCATTACCTTCAAGTAGAGATCCAGAAATTTTAGAACGTTTACCATCGATGCACTTACAAAATATTTGTAGTAGAATGCAAACACATTTTAATGTTTGTGCAAATCAAGTAGCAGCAGATCAAGTACGAATAATGACAAAAATAAAAGAGGTTCGTTTTAAATATTATATACATAAAATAAATTTACATTCTTGTTAATTGTGTTGATTTTATTTTTTTTCTCCTTTTTAAGGTTGATCATTATATTAGTAAATTATCTGCTGCATATGTTGAAAAACAAAAAGCATATGCAAATTATGCAGAACAATTTATTAAAATACGTAGTATATCACAACAATTAATACGATGTAATTCATTATTAATTCAAAATATTGAAAGTTTAGAAACATTAAATAATATGCTTGATATAGATGATCGTTTAGAGCCATTCGTTTGGAAGACTAAATAATAATGAACAGAAAACAACAAGAACAATAACAACAACAACAACAAAAAATTATATACTACATATGAATTGTTTGCCATTATTTGGCTTAAAAAACAAAAAAAACAAACAAATTGTGATCTGACTTTTTATGTTTAAGAGTTTGAATTTACATACAATTTTTTTTTCTTGTTCTCATATAAAATTATCGCTAAATTAAGGCTTTTCAATGACTTTTTTTTTTTCTAACTAAGTTCCATAAAATAGACATATTAAACACATTATAAAAATACATTTACGATAAAAAATAAAAAAAATTAAAGTTGTAAATTTGAATTTTTGTTAAAAAATAAAATTTATTTGAAAATGTTTAAAGACAAAAATTGTGTTTTTATTTATTAAAAAAATTTTCAAATATCTAATAATGATGAACTGCAATTAAATAATATATATATATATATTTATATATATATATAAATTATTTATGAATATATGTATATATTTTAAATTTATGTATATATACGTATTCATTTTATTATACAAGAAAATTATTAATTATATAATTTCGCTTTATATTCCATTATTATTTTGTTTTTAAATAAAATATAGCTAATAATAAATTTATATTTATCGTCACTATTTTGAATAATTAAAAATCAACTTAAAAGTGACGTATGCAATTGATACAAATAATAGTCCTCGTAGAAATATTTTTATGCCATATAAACTACAATGAAAGGAAGTTTTTTTTTTTCTGTAATAAGAATATTTTTATTCGATTATTTTTAATTTTTATACCTTGATAGTTTTTTTCTTGCATTTTCCATGCTTTCATTGCCATCTTTAAGAATAAATTTTCTAATACCGAGCATATAATTTCTAAAAAACTCATCATAATCCAAATTTTCAATATTACAATTGAATTCATTTCCATCAGAAGTTAATTGAATCATTTTTGATAAATTTTTTTGATTATTAACATCAAAATTCCATTCATTTAAAGCAAAAAATTTTCCTAAAAAAACAAAAAAAAAAAAAAATTAATCCATTTTTATGAAATTTAAATTTATTATTGTCTTACCTATTTGACATGTGTCTCGAATTTTTCTGGCTATTTTAAGCATTAAAGGTTTACGACCTTGAAATTTTAATAATAAATCAATTAGAAATGCTGGCAAAATCTGATATATAATCACATAAATATTATGAATGAATTCATTTCTTCTGTAACTGCAATTTGGATATAATGTTATATATTTTGATGGATTTATACGAGCCCATCTCATTGTATAATAACTCAATTGTTGCCATGTAATTGGGCGAAGTTGTCCAGAAGTACAATTAAAGACTTGTAATTGGTTAGAACTGAAAAAAATATATATATATTAAATATAAAATGTATTTATTTTTTTATTTTGTATAAATAAATATATATTTCGTAAATGCTTGTAATTCTTATCATACGTATGCGTTCCTTTCAACCAAGCAGCACCAATCATTGTATTAACAACTATATCAACCGGAATAATGTCACAAATTAGATCACCATCACCCAAAATACTTGTTATTGTTCCACGTCCAGCTTCCATCATTATTCCTGTGATACCTTGTATATTATCAACCCAACCAGGAAATGGTTCTTTAATAGCACCAGTTACAATTGATGGTCTTATAATTGAAATTGGTAATTTATGATTGTATTCATAAACAATATTTTCTGCAATTGATTTTGTCAATGTGTAAGTGTTTGGATGTGAACCCTATTCACATAAAAAAAGCAAGATTAGAAGATTAATTTTTTTTTTTTTTTTTTTAAAAGTTAAGAAGCTTATACCATAATTTGTTTGGTAACAGAATCCAAAATTTCACCTGGTAAAATTGTAACACATTTCATGAATGAATCTTTATCCATTGGTGGTGTAGGAGGATAAACCATTTCACCAATATCTTTACGTCCCGGATTAGAAAATGCTGTTGATACATGAATTATACTCTGAAACAAGAAATATTTGACAAATTTCTTTTAGATATTTTGCAAAGTTACTTTCAAATTAGGCATTTTTAAGCACAAATCTAACAAACGTTGAGTTCCACAAGCATTAAAATTAGCTGCTTCTTTGAGACCTTCATTGAATTTAACCGTTGCAGCACTATGAAAAACTATCGTTATATTATCCAACAAAAAATTAAGATCATTTTCATTTAATCCAAGATAAGGTTGTGTAATATCTCCTGATACGTATAATAATTTATCCAAAGCAGAGGATTTTTCTTCACGAAGACGATCAAATACTTGATTTCTTAAAAAATTCTTATATCTTTCTTCACTGCTAATACCACGTTTTGGTCTTATTAATATATAAATTTTTTTCAAATCATTACAGCTACGTAGCAATTTTTCAATTAAAGCTTTTCCCAAAAATCCTGTTGCACCTAGAAAAAAAAATTTAGATCCAAAAAAAAAATATATATATTAATAACATTTAATTCAGAATTAAGTATACACTTTTTTAAAAAAAAAAAAATAAAATTGATGTGATAACCTGTGATAAAAATAACAGCATTTTTATAAAATTCCTTAATACTGTTATCCTTCTCGTATAAAATATTTTTATTATTGTTTATTTCTTTACTAGATGAATCCTTCAAGTTGTTAAAAGTAATATTTTTTGAATTTTCCATTCCAGATATTATAATTGTTTCTACAGGAATAAATTAATTATAAAATTAATTTTAAAGATATTGTCATATTTATATCAAAAAAAAAAAAAAAAAATCATAAAAAATCATAATAAAATTTGTCAACTTCAATGTCAAAATGATTTTAAAGTCTGTGCACATTTTTATGAATATAATTTTAAAATTACCTAAATAAATTTGAATGATTTCAATATTTACATTTTTTTAATTGAAAATAAAATTAAATAAAAAATCTAATAGAATTTTTATTAATTGTTTCGATATTTTTGAGACAATTTTTCAGAAAAGATAAATAACACATTGATTTTTAACTATGCAACGATTGAATTGACTTCACATGTATTGGAAGTGACCAGAATTATACATAAGTATACTCGTAGATGAAGTCTATTATGAATTTTGATCCTAGCTTGATTCCAATCGAATGGATATTCACATGTTTTTGTCTTAATCAATGCTATGTGAATTTCATTCAAAATATCTAGTGATCTATGATTTTAACAGTTTCATTCTATCAGAAAAAATACTCCTACATCGAAATAGTTGTTAAATAAAAGTTTAAAATCATACATCTCTAGATATTTTAAATGAAATTCACGTAGCATTTATTTGATAAAGACAAAATATTATGAATATTCATTCGATTGCAATCGAATCAAAATAAATTATTAGAATTTCAAAAAAACCATAGCTTTCCTTATCTATATCCATAACCTGATTTTAGTATAGCTAATGCAAAACTTGAATAACTTTTTATAATAAAAAAAAACCACTTTCATGTACATAAATCTTATTATATTCGAAGAAGTTCATAAAGAACACAATTTTATTTTTAATAATTATTACACAATCCTAATAAAAAAGGTATTCTTTGAATTTTCAGTGTATGCATTATTTCTACAATTCTGTAAAATATCTTTAAAGGTGTATTAATTAAAATGATCGTAAACCAAAATATTAATAAATGAAGAATCTTAAAAAAAAAAATTAATTTTAAATTAATAAACCCTGATACGATCTTTACTTATATCATATTCATTATATTAATTTTAGAGCTCTTGGGAGTTGGAAATAAATATAAATACGCACATGTTTAGATACTAGGTACAAATTGTAAATAAACCTAAATATAACTATGTATGTATACAGGAGAAAGTAATCAAACTGGCTTTTTAGTATTAGTCTCAGATGTGATCATAAAATAAAATGCAATATTTTCTGCAATATTGTTTCTTTCGAATATTAAAAAAAAAAAAAAAAAAAGAACTCGTTTTATGTCGCTACGATACCTGTAAAGCTCGCAATATTACGGTCAAAACACTCAATGAATCAGTTGTGTCTAGTCATGATGCTAATCATAATATCAAAAAAAAAAAAAAAAATGTCCACGTGAGACATGAATTAAATAAAAACTAATATGCAAAATTAAAATATTTTCTTACATACAAATGTAATTACCAATGTATATATTTAGCTTTAAATATCAGTATAACTTATAAACTACATTAACTTTTAATTTAAAGTAAAACTGGCAGATATATTTTATATCATTTTCTAATTTTTTGTTTTTTTATTTTTTTTGATTGCATTTGCAAATGTAACCAAATTTAATCTGATATTTAATAAGTTTTTTTTTTCTCTTATATGATCCATGAATTGTCTAATATATTACGTATGTATGTGCATATGTGAAAATTTCCAGATTTATATAATAAAATAAAATTAATAAAAATTATTACATATTTTTAAATGTTTTTTTTTTCTTATTTCTAAGAAATTAAAAAAAAAATATATGTATGTGTACTTTTTATTCAATGATGAGCAACTAAAATTTGTTAATTTTTTTATTTTAATTTTTAACTATATAATTTTGGCTACAGATGGTAAACGTTGCAATTTTGCAATTTATACATAAATGCATATTAATTAACACAAATTCGAACATTAGACGGAGTTATAGCCTGATTCAAATATTGTTGTTTTTTTTTTTGAGCATCAAATAATATAAATGAGCGATTCCATGGAAATGTCAACCATGTACATCGATTTATAATCTTCTTATTTTAATTTCATATTTTGTCCTTATTTTGATTTTTATTTCTATAATTTTTATTGTATTGACCTTATCACAAATCTATTTTATCCAAAAGTATCAACAACAAAATTTCAATAAGTCTGGTAGGAGTTGAACAAACAAATTTTCCTAGATCCTTTATTTGAATTGCTCAAATACGAAGAAAATTTGTGTTTTATTTTACACAAATTTAATAAGTTGACATTGAATATTTGTTCAACTATTAAAAAAAAATTTAAAAAAAAAACATATTCAATTGTTGTTAATATATAATTTAATTGTACATACATTGTATTATCGCTACCACAAAATATGTATTTAAATTTTTAAACCTAAAATTTTATCTTAGACAACAATTTTCAGGAATTACGGAAAGTAAAAATTTAATTAATTTTTTTATTTATTTTATATTACACTTTATAATTATTAAAATTGACACAAAAAAGTACGTGATATTTGATTATACCACATTAAAATAAAGTGTTAAATTTATTTTCTTTTTTTAAAAGTTTAATACAAAGTTTATTTTTAGATATAAAATTATTCAATTTATTTATTATTCAAAAAAAAATGTTGTTGTTCTTGAATCTTAACAAGAAAAATTATTAGCAAATGAATTATATCAAAAAATTATTTAAATTTTTCTTACCTAAAAATTAATAAATTCTTTGAAACAAATTACAGGACTTTCACAACTAATTTTTTTTTTTTTTTTTTTAATAAAATTAAACAAAATCACAGAACCTATAGGTTTGAAATATAATTTTGCAATAAAATTATTCACTTAGTTAAAATTCCTATTTAGCACAGATGTTTGGTGTGAGATAACTTATCAACAAAATCTAAAGAAAATAAAAGCATAAAAATTTGAAACGGATGAAATGAATGTGGAGTTTATAAGTCCACCTAAGAATTCTTATCAACATATGTTTCAACTTTTAAATAATAAAAACTATTAAAAACTATTTACAATAATTGATTAGAAAAATTTCATGATTTGTTTATACCTTTTTATTATTTTAAATTTTATCAGTTTAAAAACAATTTGTTTGAATTATTTTAACTGGAAAAAAATATATATAATATGTAGTATATATACAGATGTATATTTAAATCTTAAAATAATTAAATGACCTAATTTTCAATATTGCAAAAAAAAAATTGTTAAAGAAAAATATTATATTGTGCATATTATTTTTTTTTTATTTTCTCTCAGTTTATCGTATCTTAAAAAACCAATATTGTTGTAAATTTTCTAATTAAAACAAATACAAAATTATTTCTTACGCAATCCATAAATGGTCATACAATTTCACTTACCACTATATAATTTCAAAACATGTATTAAATCCACTTTAATATATTAATCAAGATATATTATGTAACGTACTTATAATATATTTGAAAAATTAAAAATTTTGTTACACTCACAATCTGATAAAATTTATTACTTTTTTTTTTTTATTAAATAAATACAAAAAAAAAAAAAATATATATTAGAATTTACACAAAATCAATTTTATTTCAAACAAAAATTATTAAAATTTCAACACAATTTCATTAGAAAAATAACATAAAATGGCAAACCCGGAAATTAAATAATAAAACTCACTTTTTATATTTTTTCAAATTTTATTAGCTCTTTTTTTAAAAAAAATAAATATATACCTATATATTTTTTCAACTTGTTTTAAAATAAACGAAATTTTTTATTTTATTTATTTAGTTTTTAAAAACTTTTTTTTTTTTGTTTTATCAATTAAAACAAATTTTTTTTTTTTTTAAAAAACCAAAGAAAAAATTTTTAATATTTCTTCACTTAAATTTCCGTTACAAAATTTTTATTATCCTCGTCAATTAACAGTTGCCGTGTAACTCTTAAATGATTGAAAATAAATTTCGAAGCCTTTATTTGAGTTTGGAAAATCGAAATAATCCACAATATTCCAGTCTCCACACCATTTTAAAAAAATATATATATATAGGTATATATATTATATATCTATTTTATTATATCTATAATTTTGCAAAATATAAAAATAGTATATGTACATGCATAATATTATGTTTTGCAAATGAATAAACAAACGTAAATCATATATTTTATCTATGTAGAGAGATGAATAGTCGTGTGCATAAGAAAAATAGTCTGTAAAAAAGAAAGTGATTGCAAATCTTATGAGATAATAAATTTTTTTTTGTTGTTGTTGTTTTTTTTTCTTTTTCATTTTTCAATGAAAAAAAAAAAAGAACATTATAGAAAAATTATCAATGAATTTTGTTGAAGTACAGGTATAGATTTAATAGACAAGTACATAATGTATGTACATATGTACTTTTGTTTTTATATATTGAAGAAAACAACAAAAAACAAAAAAAAAGGTGTAAAACACCTTTCAATGCACAATTGAAAATAAATTTGTCGTGTATAAAAAACACTGATTATTTGATTGATAATAATAATTACTATTAAATTGGTATTTGGTGAACATGCAATATCAGTTCCAATTGTTTTATTTTTACTTTTTTATTTTTCATTTATAATACATAATGTTATCATGGTTCATATAAGGTGTATTAATTTCAATCAGATATATGAGGTAATTGTTACAATTGAAAAAAAAAAAAAATTATATATATAAACTAATGTGGTATTTGATGAACATGCGATATCAATTCCAATTATTGTATAAAGAAAGGGTCCTTTTTACGTAAATCCAAAGAAACTAGAAGTAACTAGATTAAAATCAGAAAGGTGGAATAATCAAAATTGGGAAAATATTTTTTAAATTATTTACAATAGAGGTTTAATGTATATATATATATTTTTTTTATTAATAACTGTATTTTTATTTATAATCATATTAAATATCTATAAATTAAAATCTTAATTTGTAACACATGCTTAATTCATTAAAAGAAGAACAAAGAAAAATTATCACATAACAGTTTTTTTTTTTTTTTGTTCTTATAAATGTTCATTCGCATATTTAAATAAAAATCTATATATCCTAATATGTATTTAATTTTTATCTACTATCACTTACTTCATGTTCTTTTTTATAATCAAAATCAATTGTTGTTATATTATGATTAAGATTTTTATTATTTTGTGTAATAATATTTTTTAAATCGAAATTTTTATTACAAATAATAATATTTGTATATTTTATTGTATCAATATATTTTTGTAATTTTAATTCAATATTTTGTAAAATTAATTTAACATTAAATTTTTGTAATTCTTTTGATAAATTATAAATACCTTCAACTGATGTATAATCTAAACCAGATATACGATTACAATCCAATATAATTGGTAATTGATATTCAGATGCAGAAGATGCTGTTGTTATTTTTTCACGTAAATAATCGATACCAGGAAAAAATATTCCAGCATTTGGTGATATATAAATGTATTGTATATTATCGATCTATAAATTTTAATAAAATATAAAAAAAATATTTTATTATAATAATAAAAAAAAAAAAAGTATTTTGTACCTCTTTCAATTTAACAATTATTTGTGGTCTTGCCCAACGGAATAATAAATGCATAACATTAAGAAGAATTCCACAAAGAAGACCAATTTCAACACCAAGAATTAAACATGCAACAAAACAACCAATCCAACCGATTAAATCACGACGACATTCTTGCCAAAGTTTTTTAACAATTTTAAAATCCACCTTAAAACAAAAAAAAAAAATGGACAATTAGAAAAAAAATATTCAAATTAAAAAACAAATTTATGTAATGAAAAAATTTCTAATTTACCATGAACATTACAGCACAAATAAGAACTGCAGCTAATGTTGATTTAGGAATATATTTGAAATATGGCGTAAGAAGACTAAGAGCAAGGATAACCATTGTTCCTTTAATGAATAAAAAAAAAAAAATTCAATAAATTAAATTTTTATTTACCAACCACAAAAAAAACAATTCATTCACATACCTGAATAAATTCCAGCCATAGGTGTTTTAACACCGCTTGCTTGACTTACAGCTGAACGTGTAAAAGCTCCACATGTTGGCATTGATCTAAAACATGAACCAATTAAATTGCATAAACCTAATGTAAGCATTTCTTGTGATGCATCAAGTGTTCCTCCTGTTGTAAATGCTTTTGCAATAGCAACATTTGCAAGTACTGCAACTAATGGTACAACAATAATTCCAGATCCTAATTCACGGCATATATCAATAATATTGTATGTGATATTTTCATATGTAATTGTAAATGGTGGTAATTCAAATGATGGTACACCAGATTCTACTTCCCCAGATAAACGAAATGGAACTGAACCATTTGAATATTTTGATAAAACAAAAGCTAATATTGATGTACTAATTACGGCTAAAGCATTACGTGAAATACTAATGTACCATATAAATTTTTTCAAAATTCTTCCTGATTTTGTATCTGTATTGATTTTTATTTGATTTATTTGCTAAAAATTTAAATTATAATAAATTATTATTTTTTTTACTCAATTTTCGTAGTACTTACTCTCAAACATAAAAGAAATATAATTGAAAAAAGACCAAGTAAGCCATCACCAAGTGTAGTTTCTGTAATTTTACTAAATAAATTAATCATTGAATCAGCAAAACCTTTTGATGAGTATTTAATTCCTAAAAGATTTTTAATTTGTGATCCAATAATTATTAATGATGTAGCAGATGTGAATGCACTTGTTACTGGACCAGAAATAAAATCCACAATGAATCCTTTCATGGAAAAAAAAGAACAAAAACAATAATTCATTTTTAAATTCAATAAATACATAAAATAAGTTATTAAGTACCAAGTTTCAAAATTCCCATTAAAAGTTCAACAACTCCTGCTAAAAATGCCAAAATAATCGCAAATTCAACAGGTTTTCCATAAGTGTATTGTAACGTTAATAATGCCATTAAACTTGTGGGTCCAATTGAAACTTCTTTTATGGTTCCAAAGAAAACATAAACTAATGATCCTGGATAAAAAATAGAAGTTTTTTAATTTCTTTAATTACATGTCCCTAATAAATTGTAGAAGTATTTTTTTACGTACCCATAAATGCTGCATAAAGTCCATATTGCGATGGTAAACCAGCTAAAGCAGCATATGCAATACTTTGTGGTATCATTGTTAAACCTAATGTGACACCGGCTATTACATCTGATATTGCAAAATTTTTATTATATTCTCTTATCCATGTCAAAATATATAATCTCCGTAGAAGCCAATGTTTTTGTTTTGATTTTTCTAAATTAATACTTTTACGTGAAACATCAAGTGTTATTGAACTTTTATCACTCAATGACTTTAGCTCTTCTTGAGTATCTGGCACTGTGAAAAACAAAAAGATAAACAATATTTATAATCAATTTTTTTCAAACTTTCATAATTTATGATTGACAAAAAAAGTGTGACAAGAAGTGGAGTTTAAAAGATGACACAATGACAGGAAGAAAAAAACACGTTAAACAACTTTTTAATATTTTAAACACAATCAATGCTATGATGTATCTTAACTTCATCATCATCATTGCACTACAATCCTATGTGGACCTTGGCCGCCTCACAAATTAATTTGAGGTTTCGATAATAAAGTCTAGTCATTAGAAGTTCAAAACAAAGGACCTAATTGAAATACATAGATCTGCCGGTATTGTTATAACTGTCACCTTTTCAAAAAATCAGTTTTTGAAAGAAAAATATTTTTGAAATTTTTTATTATTTTTTATTTCGCTGTATAATTTTTTTAATTTATTGTTATCGCACACATTTTTCATTCTTATTCAAGCATTCGTAATTGGAAAAACTTCGTAGTAAAGTCCTTTGATAGATGTTAAACTTTAGTACTCATTTTACAATTAGTTTAACTTGAAATAATTTAATTAAATTTAATAAATTTCACTCAAATTTATCTTTTTAAGATATAATTTCTCACAACTTTAAAAAAAAAAATAAATCAATAAAACTCCTTTAACTGCCGTTTTTTCCCTTTTATTGAAAAATGTGTATTTTGTCGTGACACTGTTTATTTCAAAATCACATGTATAAAATATATAAATCTAAAGTATTATTTATTTTTTTTTTATTTATGAAAAATATGGGATTATTACCTTTAATTTTTTTTGAGATTTTTAATGGAATTATTAACAAAAATAAAAATAATTTAAGTATTAATCTTTGAAAGAATTTTGACATTATTACGATTTTTGATATTATTTCGATTAAACTACTTTAAAGTAACCATTAAATTAAGCATAACACCATATTCATAATAATAATAATTCAAATTATTTAATTAAAACAAAAAAAAAAAAATTAATTATCATTAAAATATAATCTTAATTGATATCAGCAATCAACGATGAGTATAGTTAAATATTTTCAAAAGCATAATTTCAAGGTAGTAATTGATAACACGTGAGTGTCATTATTATGTGAATATTATTAATTTATATTTTTTTTTATTACAGAAAAGGTAAGCAAACAATGGTATACAACATTGATACTTTATGACGGACGGTCATTATATGTATTTTTTTTTTTTTCAATTTATTTATTTAAATTGTTTTCTATGTTATAGAATTCGTAATACGTTCGTAATTTGCGTGTAATTGAACTAATATTTTTTTTTTCATTAAATAATAAGCATTTTTAAATATAAAAAAAAAAAAATTTGTGACTTTCTATGAGGTCATAATCAAAAATTTGCAGCTATTTCAATTATTTGTAAGAGATAGATAGATTTATTCAATGAAATCGTTCATATATGTGCCTTAAAATAAGGTTTTTCTTTTCGGAATTTATTGTTTAAATTTTACATATTAGTAAAATTTTTTCTCTGTTGACGAACATGTGGTTTGTATTATACAGGATGTTTGAATTAATGTAAAAATTAATTTATATAAAAAAATTAAAACTGGAATGAACTTTGCATATTTTTATGATATACATATATAAGAAAACTATAAAGATATAGTTAAATGAAATTAGATTAAAATTTAAAAAAAATCTTTTTTTATATTCAGTAACAAAGGTACATTTTAAAATAGAATCCTAAAATATGAATTAAAAAAATAATGATGCCTTGTATTTTTTTTTTAAACTAAAGACACTGAAAATTTAAACAAACAAAAGTATTTCAATACTCTGAAATCTTGAAGTTCTGCATATTAAACATTATTTTTTAAATAATCCTTTTTTTTTTTGTCCAATATAACAGTTTCCAGGCATGAGTAATTGATTAATTTATTTTTTCCCTATTTTTTGTTTTTTTTTTTATTTTCTAATAAATTTTTTTTATCGAAATAAAATTCTCGAACACTTTTTCATAAATTTTATTAGAAAAAAAAATCCATTACTGCTTTATAATTTCTAATGTGTTTTCCCATTTTCACACATAAATTATAAAGCTTCACTTTATTTTTTCTTACATAAATTTTTTTTCAAGATCTGTAATTCAAAAGAATTGTTTATAACTTTCTTTGTTTATATTACTTTAATGATAAATATAATCACTTTTTTTTTTTTTTTGATTGGCAACAAAGATAAAAAAAAATATATATATCTTATGAACAAATATATATCACTTTACAAATTACGTAGAAGCAAATAAAGATTATTTTTCCTAGAACACATATTTTTTTTTTAAATACATACCTATAATAAAAATCTATCTTTATAAAAAGATAAATTGTTGATTTGTGTTTTAAACAGAAGTAAAGAAAAAAAACATACCAAAACCCTTATTTATCGTTGAATAATTATTAATATTCATCAAATTTTCTTGTATATCCTTATTTAAATTTTCAACATTATTTTCATTTGTTAGTATAAAACTATCTTGATTTTGTGAATTTTTATTCGTTGACATTATTTAAATTTTCTTTTGAATTTAAAATAGTAATAACTATATGTAATTTTTCAATTATGAACTCTATGATCAACAAAATGATTAAATTTATTACTGACTAACTGATGAACTACTTGATCGTTGTAAAATGTTGCGGGATTGATCGAAAAAATAAAAAATAAATAAAAATTTTAAAAAGGTATTCTGTATCCAACGTTTGAATTATTAATAAATATTACTATAATTTATGATAACTGTTCTCACAATTCTTTGAATGTAAGCTTTTTTAACAATTGTATTAATTTTCTGACGTAAAATTCGTGCTAATTAAATTAATAAATATATGTATATGTATAATAAATTATTTAAAATAAGCTTAGAATGTTAACTAAGTAAAAGTTACTGTTTTTAAAGTTATCGGAATTTCCCAATTTCATAATATCTACATACTTTTTTAAACCTGTGCTTCTCAACAATAAAAACATTTTTTTTTTTTTTTTGTGTATCATTTCACCTAAAATCCATCACTTACTGTTTTAAATTATTAATTAAAATTCCAATGAAAATGATTTTTGCTATTTATTCTTTCAATTAATTCACAATTCAGTTTATGCTTTAATATGTATTTGTTAATTATTTGTCTTTTTTCAATAAAAAATCTTTTTAAAAAATTAATTTCCTATACAAGTAAATAAAAGTATGTTTTAGAATTATTATTACTTTTTTTTTCTTCAAACACTAATTTTACTTCGTTATTTCCAATTTCCTTTCTTCGTTTTATTTTTTTTTATTTTTTTTAATTAAATTTATATTTTTTACTTAAGAACAATGATATTTCCCAAATATATGAGTACCATTCGTTCATGAATGAATATTAATAAATGTGGGCGGTGAACTGTTACTGATTTATACAATGATATAATGATAATATTTCTGCTACTGCTACTTAATAAAGATTAAAAAAATAACAACAATAAATTCATTTATTAAAATCTTTTCTAAAGTTTGATAAGCGAAAATTTTATTATCTTTTTATATTATTCTTAAACTGTATCTACTTAGATACATTTTATATAAATGCAGAAAATGAAAATTTTTGTAAAAAGATCGCATACACAATAAATTTTTGTTGTTGTTGTGATCTGATAAAAGATAAAAATTAAATTGAATAATAGGAGTCTCATGTATGTATATATTCATATAATAAATATATAAAAGTAACATTTATGATACGTTTTTTTTTTTCTAAGATAATGTACATACAATAATTTGTATATAAAATGATTGCAACATACTTTTACATATTATACTTAACATCTTTTTCATCTTATCAAATTTTTAAAAATTTATCTTTTGTGTGATTTTATCGTTTTTTATTTTCTATTTTTCATTTCTTTTATTTCTTATTAAATAAAAATAAATTGTAATTTACTTTAGAAAAAAAAAAGGCTTTCATATACGATATAATATGATTTTAAGTGAATCTAATGTGTGCTAATGGGGCAAAAATAGATATATGTACATATGTATGTATTTATGTACATATTTGAAAATACAATTATAATAGATAAATATTAAGGTGTTACTTGGGAAAGATGATCTTTCCGTATTTTAAGATATAATAGGAGTTGTATATATATGAAAAAAATATATACCTATGTATAAATATTTTTTTGATAATGATAGCTTCCGTTATCCTTGAAAACTATATTGCCCTCGAATAAATTATATCATTTTTTTCTATATTAAGAATTATTATTTTGTTTTTTAGAAAAATTTGATTTATTAAGTTATATATTATTTTTGTCTCCTTATTAATATACATTTAATCTCGTGTTGTCGTATAAACACATGTTTTTTTTTTTTAAAATAATAGTGATAAATTTTGAGAAAACAATTCCAGAAATATTTAAAGATAAAAAAGTAACTGAGCGTTTTCTTTTTTTTTTTAAATTAATGTTGATTTTTTAAGCGAATTTTATTTAGAACCTACTTATCACAAAAAAAAAATTTATTTTAATTAAGTGTGAATTAAAATATAACGGCTGCTATTTATTTTCCAGTCTTAAAAGTTTTAAAAGCTTATCAAAGTTTTGGAAAATTTTGTTGTATTATAATTCTTCAGTTGTAAAGAATTTTGAAAAAAGTTGCTCAAAATTGAAGTAAAACATTTGGAAAATTTTCACAACTACATATTTAAAACTGTGAATGAAAAAAAAAACCAAATACATAATTCTATTTTATTGAATATTTTCTAAATTTTTGAATATCTATTATGTTTTTTTTTCTGAAAACTTTTCTTTTTAGTTTTCTAGCTATTTCTCACTAAATTTTTTGATATGTATTTAAAATATTTATGTAATGGAAATAAAATAGAACAAAAAATATTTAAAAGTCAACTCTTCTCTTTGTTTATTGAATTAAACGATCCTGTCTAAAAAGTCATAACATTTTTGAAAACTAATCTTCAAATTAACTAGTTTTTCGCATTAAAATTCAATGAGAAAGGATCTACAAAAAAAAAAAAAAACGCTAAAAATTCCAAAAAACAAAATATTTTCAAGGGAAATTAAGATGCTTATCAAAAAATCATTTCTAATCTTTGACATACAAAAATTACAAACAAAGTTTGATCTTGAATGACGTGATTTTGTTTATAAATTTTCTGAAGCACTTTAATAATAAAAAAGAAAGAAAACAATGTTTAAGCTGTGATTCTTTAATGAACGTATTTTTCAATATAATGATATGCATGTCAACAAATATGTTTTTTATTCATCTGACGAGTTTTTGTTTTTATCTAGAAAATTAAAGTATATAATATGGAATTAAATACTTTTAATTCCTAGTTAATGCTGTGATAATTCTAGGTGGAAGAAAAAGACGACGTGGAATTAAATACTTTTACAACAAAATTCGACAAGAAATTTGCTTTACTTTTTTTATTTTTATTATTTTTTTTTTTTTCCATAAAAATAAAATTAAAACTAACTAATTAAAAAAAAAATCAAAAATAAAAACTCCAAGATATTATAAAGTTTAGATTCATTTCAAGGATCAATTTTATATCCAAGATCAATTGATGCTCTAACATGATCTTTTAAACTAATAATACCACTACGTAATGCCTCTTGTGTAAGAATTTCTTGAAGTTTTTCATCACTTTCACAAAATAATAAATTATCACAAGTATGAATTAATTTTTGAAAATTATGATTTAAATTATATAAAATTAATGATTGTGGTTTACAACCATCATCTAAATCTTTTGATAATTTTGATAAACCTCGTGCTGCTGTATAATCTAAACCAGTAATTTTTTTACAATCTATAACAACTGGAATTTTAAAATCAGCTTCAATACATGCTTTTAATATTTTCTCTCTTAAATAATCAATACCAGGAAAATACATTCCGTTATTTGGTGTAACTCTTATGTATTGTGATTCATCCATCTAAAAATTGAATTTCATAAATAAGAAAAAAAAACGTTTTAAAAAAAAAAATTTAACTAAGAAAATCTTCTATTACTTACTTGTTCAATTTTAACAGTAACATTCGGTCGAGCCCAAAGATACAATAAATGAGATGCTGTCAAAGCAATTCCAAAGAATAGACCAACTTCTACACCAAAAATTATACATACAGAAAAACATGAAATCCATGTGAAAAAATCTCTTTTACATTCACGCCATAAATGAACCGGAAGTTTAAAATCCATTAAAGTTACAATAGCACACATGAGAATTGCAGCTAAAACACTTTCAGGAATGTAATGAAAGTACGGAGTTAATAAGCCTAAAGCGCAAATTACGATGATACCTAAAAAATCAAAAACATAATAAAAATGGTTTTAAATTAAAATACAATAAATTTAAATGAATTTTTTTTTTCAAATATTTGCCAGCACCTGAGTACAATCCAGCCATTGAAGTTTTAATACCACTCGCTGCACTAATTGCTGAACGAGTAAAAGCTCCACATGTTGGCATCGATTTCACACCAGAACCAATTATATTACAAAGTCCTAATGTGAATAATTCTTGATTAGCATTCACTAGACCCTTAGGAGCTAAAATAAATATTAAAAAATTAATAATTTTTCCATAATTTTAGTAATTTTCATTAGATTTAATTAGAAAAACGCTTACTTAAAGCTTTCGCAATAGAAATATTCGTTAATACTGATACTAATGGTATTACAAAAATTCCAATACCAAGTTCTGAACATATTCCAATAAAATTATATGTTTGATTATTTGCAACAATATAAAATGATGGAAATGAAAATTCTGGAAGACCTGGAACAATATCTTCACTTAAATGAAATGGTGGTGGTTCATTTGGTGGTAATTTTGATACCCAAAAGAATGCAAAAATTGCAGATATTAAAACAATTAAAGCATTTCGAGAGAGACTTATATAATTTATAATATTTTTCATTAATCTTGTTTTAGAATTTGTTTCATTAATAGAAATTTTTGGTAATAACTGTAAAAAAATTTCAAAAAATTTAATTATTTAAAAAAAAAATTAAATATTTAAAAAGAAAAATAAATACCTGAAGGCAAATTAAAAATAAAATTGAACAAATTCCAATTGCAGCATCACCAATTTGACTTTCATCAATTTTATAAAAAAGTGTTTGTATTGAATTTACAAATCCTGGCACAAGATATTTAATTCCAAGAATGACTTTTATTTGTGATTCGACAACAAGAACTGCTGTAGCTGATGTAAATGCTTTAATAACAGGCATCGATATAAAATCAAAAATAAATCCTGAAAGATGAAATGAATTTTTTTAAAAGGTTTCTTCCTATTTAACTGTAAAAATACATTCATATAAATAACAATTTTGAACTTAAATGTAACTGTGATTTTTTCAAGATAGTTTTGACTTTCGAGAACTGTACTTGTTTAAAAATTAAATTTAACACAATACTTGTAAACAAATTTCTTCAAACCTTCATATAATCTCAATGTCAGCATAACCTATGATCTTTAACCTTTATGCTTTATTTTGATGTGTTTTTACCGTTTATTGTATACGGAAACTCTGAAATTCAACACAATTACATAATAAAGATTGAAATTATTGAAAGTCATTTCAAAATAATTTTCGATGATTTGAAATACTCGTATTTCAATAATTTTGGCATGGGCGTTTTCAAAATTCTTGCTGTATTTTTGTTCATGATCCAAATACAATGTAAATTATGAGCATAGGGTCTGAGTAGTCGCAGCTCTGTCAGCGAATTGCCATTTTCCTTCCGTTTATCTATACATCTTAAGGTTAATAACTTTATTTGTTTATTGACATTTTTATTTATTAAAATCCACTTTTTTTTTTATTTTAGTTTGATACAAGGTCGTGAGCTTTAACCTGCCGTCATCATTTTTATCTAGATTAATCATACTTCATATCTTTATTTTTGTTGCAAAAATATACAAATATGAACAATTTTATTTCATTTCCTTAAACAATCATAAAATGTACATATAGTGTACCAGTCACAGAATTACATTTTTATTTAGAAAAAAAAAATAAATAAATAAATAAAACGTTGATAAGATAAGCTTAAAATTAATTCTATTCAAATATCTAATTAGATAATCAACAAATTATTATTGTAAACTTTCAGTTTCAGAAAGACAAAAAAAAAAAAAAACTAAATAATAAAAAACAATAAATAAACAAGTAAGTAAATAGTACATATAATTTTTCACTTAAATTGTATCGGTCACAGCCCGTATAATCCAGATATTTAAGTACATATATAAAAAACTAAACGTTATATGTATCAATAAACATACATATACACACATATGTAGGTACCAAAACAGTATAATTTCTATAATCTTTTAAATTTACACATATTTGATCTTATGATGCACTTGAATGATAAATGTTATTTAATAAATAGGTAAATATAACCATATAGGTACATATGTATGTATGTAAAAAACTTATAATAAACTTGAGTTCAAAATTGAAAAAAAAAAACTAAAATAAATAAATAATGTCAACAAGTTAGGTCGGTACTTAAATGTTATTAAAATTTACAATTTACAATATATCTATAGATATGATTCTAGATAATAAAAAAATTTATATATATGTACCTATATGTATATTGTGTTTAATGAATTTTTACCTAATCGAAATATTCCCATTAAAAGTTCAACAATACCAGCCAAAAGTGTTAGTAGAAATGCAAATTCAATCGGTTTACCCATTGTAAATTGAACTGTAACTAATGCAACAAGACTAGTTGGTCCAATAAGGACTTTATCTACAGTACCAAAAATTAAATATATGAAAGGACCTATTGGAAATATAAAAAAAAATTTTTTAAAAAAAAGCATTTAATTAGAAAATTATTGTTGTTTTGTTTTAATTTAAAAAAAAAAAAAGAAAAATAAAAAAATAAGAATTACGAACCAATAAAGGATGAACATAAACCATAATGTGATGGTAATCCAGCTAATAATGCACATGCAATACTTTCTGGTATCATTGTTAAACCCAATGTTATACCAGCAATGAGATCATTTATTGCATATGATAAATTATAATTACCAATCCATGTGAATATATAAAATTTTTGTTTTAACCATGATTTTATTTTATGTTTATGTTGTTTATATGGTGGACTTTTAACATTAATAACATTATTTTTTGTAAATTGTTTTTGTTGTTGTAATTTTGTTGTTTCCGTAATTGTATCATTTTTTGAATCCATAAATTAATTTTTCTATTTTGTTTTTTTTTTTTAGTTTTTAAATTTTGTTGTTGTTGTTGTTGCAATTATTAATTTTTATTTTCACTTTAAATAAAATAAAAAAAAAAAAAAAACAATTTTAAAACAGTTTATTTAATATTTTTCATTTATTTATTTTAATTTTTTTCTTTTATTTTCAATTGTTCCGATCTGTTCAAGATTTCAGGATAAACTGAAATATTATTATTTTAGTAGTTCGTGTAAGTAGATATAGATATATGCGAATACTGATAATAATCAATATTGATGTTGAAGCAAACATCATAGAAATTTTAAATTTTTTTTGCAGTATAAATACATAAATATGTACATATGTATATAACAATCAAGATCACAAAGTAGAAAAAAAAACAGCCTAGATTAAATAGTAACGATTCGTTAAAAGATAATGATAATAATGATTATAGTACATATTATGGTACTTATATGATGATAAAAAGATACATACATATGAACGTAAGTCATAATCACGTTGTCGAATGATGATGAATATGGTAGTGAATTTTACCATAAATGTTTATGATGGTTTTTTTTTTTTTTCGTGAGATAATTAAATTAAATTTTTTTTTGCTTACACTTTGTATTATGTATGTGTATTGTTTATTAATAACATTAAAAAAAAAAAAATTTGAAAATAACGACAAATAAATAAACAATAAGAAAAGTCTAATCAAAGTGCGATGAAAAATAATAAATTTAGATAAAATAGATAGGTACAAGAAAAAAATTTTATGAAACATACACATAATAAAAGGTAATTCATCACTCACCTTTCAATAATGGTCTAATAATAATATGTTGATATTATTTTTGTTTTTTTTTTTTTTTGCTTTATCATTGTATCTTGTGTGAAGTAACTTTTTTCTTTTTGATGGGAAATAATATTCTTTAAATAAATACAAAAAAATAAATTGATGTATTATGATTCATATACACGCCCACATAACTTACTATAGTATCCATATTTCAATTATTTCCCATTTTTTTTTTCCTTTCTTCCTAAGTCGTGAAAAGGAAGTACATTGCAAATTTTCTCTCTGGATTTTCTGTGGAAATCATATTTTACAAACGAATTCTAGGTGTTTTTTTGGGATATCTTCAGACAGGATTCACTTTTAATAGAGCCCCATATCTTTGGAAAATTCCCTAAAGAATTTTAATGTAAAGTATTTTCATAGTAACGACTGCTTTTTTTTTTTTAATTTCCTATGCTTTTTCAAAATAAATTTATTCTGTTTAAGGAAAAAAGGACATTTTGTTTAACACCGATCTTGCTTAAATTTTACATACGTTTACATGCGTTCCTTTAAAATATTATGTTTCCAGAGAATTTAAAATTTGGCCAGGATATTTCTTGAAGGGTTCTCTATTAAATGCACATTAAATGGTAAAAATTAATTTAATGGGAGCAAAAGTTATAGTGTGAAATGCACATAAACGTCATTTTTCGAAAAATCAACGTTTTCTCCGCTCTAGTGCGACTCCCTATATTTTTGCACTTATCCTGCACTAGTGCTTCTTGTTTGAGTTAAATCAGTGCAACACAGCTCTAGATATAAAAGTCCAAAGTTGACTTCTATATAAAAATTTTAGAAAAAAGTGATATGTGAATTTTTGTAAAACGAATGACATATGACAATGACATGTACGAAAAATATTATTTTTTATTTTTCATATAATTTTTTTTCGAAATTATTGAATAAGATATACCTTTGGCCATGCATATGTACATTACAAGAGAAAACCAAGTACGTATCTTTATAAAGTAAAAAAAAAATATATATACAAAGTTTATCTTACCTGAATTAAACGTTATACATAACAATAATCTGTGAGATATAGTAATAATTGATTAGACAAATAATAAAATTCATATTTATCATGATAACATGTTAGAGCAAATTAGTCTTTTTTTTATTTTTATTTATTTATTAAAGAGAATTGTGTAAACATAGGAAATTCTTTTGATAAAAATTGAAAGCAAAAAAAAAAATAAATAAAAAGATTTGATGAAGACATAATAAGATAATCACATAATAAAATCATGAAATACAAGTCACATGGATGATAATTATAAATTAAATGAATTTAATGAAATTATCATTTATAAAAATAGAAAAATTTTACGCATCGAACGAAGGGTAATAAAAATTTCAAATTAATGTCAGACGTTTATTTATGATTTGTGTATTTTAATTGAAAATAAATCATCTAATGACGTCATAGATGATCAATTTTTGCCAGTTAATTTTTATTTTTGTTCTAAAAAACTTAAACCAAATTAAAAAAAAAAAAAAATAAACTTTTAATTAGTAAATTTCACATATGGTTTGATCATATGAATAATAACATCGTTCTATTTACCATATAATCACACCTTTAAAACCTTGTTGTCCATACATGGAATAAAATCTTTTTTGTTGATTTTTTTTCAATTAAATGAAAATACTGCACAACTCTTTATTTTATCTGGGGTTACTCTTATCTGGACGAATATTTTTTTTTATATTAATTTTTTGATAAATATTTGATAAGTAATGCAAAATTTGCAAATTTCAAATGAATCTTAATTTTTTTCACCTACGAAATCTTCTAGTTTCAAACTTGCACTTTAAATCAATTCAATCCCATTGCTTTTGTCTTGGACGGAACTCAATCATTTCTTACTCGAATTTAGAGCCTTGTTGGTAACATTATCAACTAAGATAAGACAGGAAGAATAGGGATCACAGGTCAAAGATATCAATTGTTTTTGGAAAATTAAAAGAAAATTTTAAAAAAAATTGAAAAAATTATTAATATTTTGTGAAATTACTACAAATTTTATTTCAATGTTTAGTTTTTTTCTTCCTTTTTTTTAAAAAAAATGCGTACATAACTAGTTTTTTTTTTATTAACAATAAAATTTTTTAAAAAAGAAAAACTAAAATAAAGAAAAAATAGCTTTTGAAAGGTTTGTACAAATTTACTTTTATATCCTTCATGTCTAAAAGAAAAAAAAAACAATTTTTGTTTTGTAATAACTAAATTAAAAAAAAGTGTTTATAACTTCCCAAGATTGTTAAAAATAATCGTTATCATGTGATACGTAGAATTTCAATGTATGTATCTTGTATCACGAAATTATAATAATAATTAAACATTCTTGAAAATTATATGAAAAGCTTTTATTTTTAATTAAACTTTTTAAACTATGGAACTTTTTTAGAAATTTCTTCAATAATTTCATCTACACGTTGACTTGTTCCTTTAAATGTTTTCGGATGTGGTCCAATCATTTGAACGAACTGTGGTATATCTGGTGAAACCTTTAAATAAAAATTGAAGGAAAAAAAAATGCAAAGTAAGAAAAAAATATAGAAAATGAAAGTAAAACAGTGTGCCAAATTGATCTTTCCAACTAAATTTGGCATATGGGATAAATTGTAAAAAAAAAATATTCTTACAGTTAAAAATCGTGATAAAGCTTTAACAGCACGGAATAAATGCTCTTCTGATGGTTTCGTGTTAAAATATTGAAGTATAGCCATCGCTAATTCAACTGCCACATCATCAAAAACCTGTAAATTGGAAGAAAGAAACCAACAAAAATTAATAAAAAAAATGAATATGATTTTATTTTAAGCATAAGCAGCAAAAAATATTAATTTTTTTTTTTAGATAATAAATGTTACAGACTACACTAAAGCTCACATTTAAGAAATCAACGATCGAGCGTATTATATTGAATTAAGACAAATTTTAGTTGCATTAGCTCTAAATAATATTTTTTTAGTCGTAAAATACGAACGAAAAAAAAAACTCAATAAAAAGATTCAATTAAATTGTTTTTCAGATAGATACCCTCGATTTAGAGCCTTTCGGTAACATATGTCGGAGACTTTTTGCATGATGAAATTTCTGGAAACGAAAATTTCTCTACAGAATATCTGAACAATTTTTTTTCTTATCAATTAAAAGACATGTTAAATTACACATAACAGCGCAAAATTAAAAAAAAAAAATAAAAAGATTTTTATTTATTATTTTTGAAAATTCTGAGACAAGAAATAGGAAAAGATTTTTCAGACAAAATTACTAAATTCCTTTCTAAAATTGATTTTTTTTTTTTTAATTTTAAAAATTTCAGGAATTTACTGAGAAATTTATTTTATTTTTCTCGATTTGATAAGAATTCGAAAGATAAGTAGTTGAGTGTAATGAACGTTTGTATATTTTTTGTGTCGTTTTTCGGTCAACTCTTTTTAAAAATGTGTACTCTGTACAATTTAAAATACGGTGTGAAAAATTTCATTGAATTAGGAAATAAGTCAAATGGTATGACTTTAATCTATGTATCTCGATTATAAAATTAATCAAACACAATTGGTGAATGTTCTTATTAGTGAAATAAAAAAAAAAAAACAAAAAATTAATTTAAAAAAAATAAATAAAATAAGAAAAAATAAAAATAATTAGAAAAAAAAGCGATACAGACCACAGTTTTTACCTCCTTGATACCCAAATTATAAATGAGTGCAGTACCAATATCTTGAAGTGTTGGACATGTAGCTAATAAACAATGTACTGTTACTTTTGTTGTACCACGAATATTTGAAATTTGTTGATTTTTATAATTCCATTCGGAAATATATAAAAGCCATTCAGATGAACTGACATTTTCAAAAAGATTGCACATCTGAAAATACGACGACAAAAAAATAAATTCGAATTTTTAAAGTTGTGAATTTTTTTGATTAATCTTACAAATAATGCCCATGCTTGTTGTTCTTCTGGTGTATGTCTATCAATATCCTGTGCAAAATTCATTAGAATATGATCTTTTCTATCTTGATGTAATAATAAAATAATATCATCTTTTAATGCACCTGCTGCCAAAGCACGAATTAAATGCACACGAGTTTCTGGTGAAAATTCTGTTTCACGAAGAATCCTTCCTAAAAAATGAAAAATAAAAAATAAAAAACGAATGAGAATATTTATTTTTAAAATTCCTTTAAAAAAAGACTTACCAACAAAAACAAGAAAATTATCTCCCAATGCCCATGAACCTTCACCTTCAATCAAATACTGATGAAGTTCCTCAATTGATGTTTGCTCTTCTCTTGATAATTTGCCATCCAAAAGTTGAACAAGTTGTTCTAATTCAACTTTAGGCTAAAAATAAAATCAAGAAAATGTTGAACTACTTTTCCTTCTTGAAATTTAAAGGACAAAAAGATTTTCTTTTGCCTAAATAAAAAATCTTACATCTATATTATGAAAAACAATTGGTGGTTCACGATTTCGTCTTCTTTCCTCCTCTTCTGCACGTTCTTCAGCATCCTCTTGAAGGATTCTTTCTGATGGTAACATTTCTGGTGGGATACCATCTGGTGTTAATGGTGAAACAGCACCATTTAATTGTTCTTGTTCAACTTCAGACATTCCGCTACCACTATTTGATTGATAATAATCAACACTTGTACTACCGTTTAATAACTTTTTACGTTTTTTATCTTTTTTCTTTTCTTTTTTAGCTAATTTTTCTTGAATTTTTTGACGACGTTCCTCTAATTGTTGTGATTCAATACGTGCTTCTTCAATTTCGTTATTAATCTCTTCAAAACCAGGACTTATTTCACGACTTGTTATTTGTGGTTCAAATGAAAATGTATTTGCACCGTTTGTATTTGAACCAATTGATGCTGTAAATTCAAAAAAAAAAAAAATTACCATTAAAATAATGGAGAAAATTTTTCTAAAAAAATGAATTTTTAAATTAAAATAACTTACCAATAAGTGGACCAAGAGTTTGACCTAATGGTGTTGATAGAAATTCTTGTGGAAGATCTAAAATATATTTTGGGATACTAACACCACATAAAAATTGACATAAATCCTCTGAGAAAGAATTGCAATTGTGTTTCAATAAATTATATTTTGAGCCTCTAAATTTATACAAAAATGAAAAAATATAAAAAAACAATAAGATTTACATTTTTATTGTTTTAATTTAAAAAAAAAATTAATCGGTTCAAGATTAGATAAGAAACGAATGAAAAGAGTTGTTGTTGTTGTTGTTAATTTTAAAAATGAGATCAATTATTCAACATTGCACTATAAAATACAAATACCTAACAAAAATAGTTGTATTAAATAAAATTACGTCCAAGACTAACAAATAAACGAACAAAAAACAAAAAAATATAAGAAAAAACGAAAGAAAAAATTGATTTAGGGTTAGTGACCGACTTTTGGATTTTAGCCAAATTTTAGAGCAAACATTAAAAATTTTAATTAAAAATAATATTTAAACATTACATCAATTAAAAGTTAGCTTTTATTTGTTTTATTTTATTTTTGTAATTAAATTTAAAATATTTTAATATTTTTTGTAACAAAAATAAATTGTTAATTTTTTTTTTAAATTTCTATGTAAATCGCTTGTACAACTTTTTTGTCATTTCCTTTTTTTATTTTTCCTCAAGAAAAACACTGTGTCACACAATTTTCAAACTAATAACCGTGTAACACGTTAAATGTGTTACAATCTGTATTATAAAATACATGCAAAAGTAAAATATCCGGCCATTGGGACACACGGATAAATTTGACCTATAAACCTAGGTCATGGACCGTTGTTGACATTTTAATAATTTTTGACACATTCGTAGTTTTGGTTTATAACAGACTTTATATCAAGGCGTCCTGTGAGTACAAAATTTAATATTGTGGCCCTGTGACACATTTACATAATTATGTCGCATATATTCAAAATATTAACTAAAATTAACAAAAAATATTTCAATTATTTAATACTAAATTTCGATTAAACACTTTTTTTATTGCCGGGAAAAAATTTGAAGGAAAAAAGAAAGAAAAGAATTACATTACTTGATCAATTGTTGTTATCATTTAAAAATATTCAAAAAACAAAAAGATACACATTGCGATTAGCAACAGAATGTAACGATCAAGTAAAAATGTCTAAAAGTATCTAAAACTAAAAATAGCATTTTTAATTTCAGATATGAATTTAAATGAAATCTGATATTTATTTATAAAATTGTGATTTATCGTTTTGTAATTTTCAAAACATTCTGTTTGTTTTTATTATTTCTCAACAAAATTTTTCTTATTTATTTATTTATTTTTTTACATTATTAATGTACTTTCTTTTTTAAAATAAAAAAAAAACAAAATGCGACAAATATTTATAAATATTTTTAATCATCACCTGAATAGACTAAGCCAAAATGACTGCATTCTACATACATATAGTCTAAGAATAGAACATATGTATATAATTTTTTTTCATACACACACACACACACACACACACACACACATTTATACAAAATAAGAAAATAATACGAAAATATTCTCATATTTATGAATGTTTTTTTTTTCTTTTTCTTCTTTAAAATTCCAAAAAAATACACAAAGAAATATACTTTATTTTTATGATGTTTTCCAATTAAGTAAGATTCTAATTATAGGTAAATTTTCACAATTATTTTGTTGTTGTTTGATTTACTCACCTAAATGTACTTTCAGCTAATCCTCTTATATAGTCCTTAAATACTTGATATGGTATAAATGTTTCACCAATTTTTTCAATTTTTCCCGGTGAACCTAATATAGTGCCACACTATAAATTTAAAAAAAAAAAAATAAAATAAACTTTTACACAAAAATATTTTTCAATACTAAAATTAAAATTGAAAATTTCGCAATTTCCTTTCAAGAGAAAAATGTTCTTTTTTTACGTATGAAAATCGAATAACACTCGATAATTTTTTTTTTTTTTTTTTTTTTGAAAACTTTATTCAAATTAATATTTTAAGAAAAAAAATAAATAAATAAATTAAAAACCTTCTTTGAAAAGTTCTATTTTTTGGAAACGCTAAAAAAATTTAACAGACAGGTAATAAACCGTTAATTATTAAAATATTTCTATTTTTTTTTTTTTGTTGTTGTTCTCTTTAAAACTTTTTATTTCACGACAACAGTTCAAACTAAAAGAAAATGAAAAACTGTTTAATGTCGTATAAATTTTATTCTAAAAAGATACAAATTTTTGTGTGCACATTAGGAATATCTTATAAAAAATTTTGTAGTAGATATTTTAAATATATAAAAAAAAAAAATACATACATATTATAATGAAGAGAAAATAAATATGTGTACATACATTTTTGTGTGTTTAAATTTAGTTATATCGTCTTTACGGTTAATGAGTCATTTAAAACATAAAAATAAGAAAGAAAAAAAAAATTAATGAAAAACAAAAACAAAAAAATAATTTCATATATTTTTTTTTTAAGAAAAGAGGGGAGATTTAAAAATGTACTAAAAAAAAATAAGAAAAACAACAAAGACAAACAAAATAAATATTGAGAAAATTTTCTTAATTTTTTTTGTTTTTTTTTTTTGTGTAAAATCTATTTTTTCGTTAAATTTTCTTGTTCATTAAAATCTTAAATTTTTATGAGTGGAATTTTTTTTTCTTTTCTTTTCGTTCTTTTTTTTTTTCTCCTCTCATTAAATTTTTTTTTATTTGCATTTCAAAAGTGTGGGAGCAATTAAATTAACGAAATTAGCCTAATTAAAAGAAAACATGTTAAATCAGAAGAAAAAAATTTTGTGACAACTTCGAAAATTTTCTTTTAAAGGATTTAAAATTAAAAAATAATACATAATTAAAATTCCAAGAAAGTGACAAATAATTAAAAATATTAATAATGTTCAGGCTTAACATTCATATCTTATTTTTTAAATAAAATACAGTAAGTATATGAAATTTAACATTGTGAATAAAGTTATAACGTTATACAGGATGTATTTTTAGGATTAAAATAATTGAGGTGGAAAAAAAGTCAAAAGTTGAAATCATTTCAAAAATGAAAATAAATGAACAAATTTTTTTTTATTAAAAAATTAAAATCATTTCTTTTGGCATGAAATTCCACGTAGTGATTATTATGACTAAATAATAACGATTTCCACGTTTTATGATATTTATGTACTATATTTTCATGAAATGAGGAAATGTGAAATTGGATTATGGCTATTAAATTATAATGAAATTATGAGTTTTATATTTTTTTTTAAAGAAATAATTTAAATCCTGAGATTTATTTTACACACGTGAAAATAATTTTAAGTGAAATGTGAATTTTGTTTTATAAAATAATTATTTGTTTAAAAAAAGAAAAAGAATTTGGAATATTACAAGAAAATTGAAAATTTCAAGAATTCAACCTATTTTTCATTTGAAATTGGACTTACATTACTTCTAAAATGAATATCTTAAATATTTCACGAAAATTAATAATTTTTACTTGTAGAAGAAAATGAACTTTCACATGCTTTTACAAAGCTTTTAAATTTTATTTTACGTGTATTTTTAGATTTGAGAAAGAAAAAGACCAACTCTTTTGGCAAAATCAAGTATGTAAAAATTTTAAATGTTTTTTTTTATTTTGTTCAAATTAATCAAATTATTTACATCAGCATCGCAAAATAAATTGAACCAAGAATCGAAAATACGCGCAAAAACCGTATTATTCAAACAAAAAAAACTTTTAAATTTAACATTAGTTATCTGAAGAGAGAACGGCTAAAAAAATATGAAGCCTTTTTAAAATTTTTAAAAATTTTTTTTTAAATTTTTGATAATTAATGTTTTTTGGGGAATATTTAAATTTTAAAAATTTTTTTAAAAAACTCATACTGCAAAAATAAATATAAGAAAAAGCTTACCGGTGGACAGCATGAAATACCCT
This sequence comes from Bombylius discolor, assembly GCA_939192795.1. Classification (NCBI taxonomy): domain Eukaryota; kingdom Metazoa; phylum Arthropoda; class Insecta; order Diptera; family Bombyliidae; genus Bombylius; species Bombylius discolor. Next base: position 8,851,566 of record OW584241.1, on the reverse strand, counting down.
GTGATCCATAAAAATATTCTTTTCCAAAAACTACAACAGCTGTATGCCATATTCCTTCAATTTTACGACCTGTAAAATTCATAATTTTTAATTATATTTCTTTTCAATTTTTTATTTTTTCACATGTGCAATTACATACCTAACAACATTTCTGACATCATGGATGCCATTCCTTGCGTGAGATCATAAATGTAAAGTTGAACGATTTGTGTTCCTCCGTCATCATCCATTTTTTATTTCTTTTGTTTTATTTTTTTTTTTTATATATATTTTTTAATTTTAAAAATTTTCTATAATTGAAAGAAAAACAATAGTTAAATAAATAAATCAATATGTAATTCATTTTCTTGTTTTTTTTTTTTTTTTTTTTTTTAAACAAAATATAAACAAAATCTAAGTTCAGACAATAAATTTATGTTATATTTTCTTTTTTAATTAAAATGTCGTCAAAATGTGACGAGATTATTTGAAATAATTTTTAAATTTAAATTAAAAAACAAGAAATTTAAGCGTCATTATCTTATAACAAATTTTAATGTATACATATGTACATATGTACATACATTCGCTTATATATAAATTATTTTAACTTTTATCATGTTTTTGCCAACAGTATTTTTATGGTAAATTTTTCATTTTAGAAAAGAAAATCATTAAATAATTTTAAAAATGTGTACTTTGCAGCACAGAAGTTTTTATGAATATTTTTAGAAATTTTCAATAGAATACAAACTATGTATTTTTATAATTTTTACTTATTTTTTCCTTTTTTTTTTTCAATATAAAATCATGTTAATAAAAATTTTCAATATTTACACTGCTATGTATTTATTTTAACCCTTAAACACATACTTGTTTCATATGTACTATTTAAATAAAATTGTTAATATTTCATAAGAATTTTTCAATATTCGTCTTTACAACCGGAAAGACTTTTTTATTAGCAGAAGATACAAGGGAATTTTTGTCCCTGAAGTAATAAAAAGTAATTTTTTTATGACGCATTTTTATTATTTGGTTTTTGTTTCGAAAGTCTATGTAAAGGTAATGGTGTATTTACGAGCAAATCGCAAAATCGTCCTTGTAAAGCTATGTTGTTCCCTAAAGGGTTAAATAAAAATGTTGCTCTATTAAAAATGACATAATATATTATTTTTATAATTTTTTGTCATAATCATAATTTCATCTTCATTGATTTCAATAAATTTTTTATTTTATTTTTAACCGTTATTGCACATTTGTTTGAAAATATGTACAATTGAATTTTTTTTTTAAAACCGTTAAAAGAGTTTTTTAATAGTCTATTTTGAAAATTTGTGTAATTCATTTTTAAAATAGAAAAAAAAATGTGTTGAAAGTTAAAAAATTGAAATTAAAAATACATAAAAAATAATAATCATCGAAAAACATAAAATTTTTCACATCTCAAATTTCTTTTTTTTTTTTTTAAACAAATCAAATTCAAGGATTTAAATATGAAAATTTTTTAAAAATATAATTTTTTAAAGCCTTGAACAGCATGCTTTTTTGTTTTTTTTTTTTTTTTTTTTTCAAATAGTTTCTTCTTTCTATTTTCATATATCGCTCATGTATGTATTACCTGTTTGAAAAAACATAAAATTTAAAATGTTAATTCTGTATGATAAATATTTCGATACATTTTAAAATGTTATTTATATTTTATATTGTGAATACAATTAATTTAAAAAAATACAATTAGTATGAAACATTTAATGCGTGTATACTACAATTTTTTACAAACTTTTACCTTCGAACAAATGATATTTTGTCGAAGATTATTTGCCTTGGGCCAACAAATTGATGCTAATTTTATATTAAATTATTTATAAGTACCAGGAAGTATGTTTTTATTTTTTTTGAATTTAAATAGAAATGAAAAGAAAAAGTAATAAACATGTTATAAAATAGACAAGTTTTTGTTTTTTTTTTTAAATTTCTAATTGAACTTTAACTTTTTGAAAATTTTATTTGAATAAATTACAGTTATTATCATATTTAATGAATCATTGTTTTTTTTTTTTTTCATTTACTTTATTTTTGAATTGATTGTTGAGATTTTTCTATGAAGTTTTATGTTTTTCCTCCCACATATACGATTTTTAGTTTTCTTAATTAATTTAAGGACAAATATAAAATCTTTATATTTACCTTGAAGAAAAAAAAAATTTATCTAATATAATTAAAAAAGAAAAAAAGGTAATTAATTTTCTTTTACACAGCGTAAAAATTACAAAAATACAACACTATACAATTTTAAATTGAAATATTCATTTAACCACCCGCTTATTTTAATATTCAATTCTACACTGATATAGATTCACCTGTCTTTCACCTTTTTTTTAATTGTGAGAATTAAAGAAAATTTTTAAAAAACTTTTCTCAAATTATATATTATACACAATATGTATCGTATATATGTATATTCTCATGAAAATTTTATATATATGTTTATTTTTAGGATTACTTTTCTCTCGTGCCAATTCGTTTAAAAATTTATAAATATTTTGCACACAATTTCATATACATAAGTACGCATAGCTATTACATATTATATACAATAATGAAAAGTTAAGTACCTAAAAACCGCACATAAAAATATAGGTACTTCATATTATGAACAAGAAATGATTATTTCTATTTGAAACATTTCAGAATTTTTTTTTTATAATTTCTACATTAAAAACACCCAGTTACACATAAATACTACGTTCTAAAATATTTTTCATTAAAATTATGTGTATTTAGTTTTTAAACGATCCATAAAACTTTTTTATTTATTTATTTTTATTTTTTAGATATTAATAAACACAAAATTAAACCAAAAAAAAAAAATGATTTACTCAAACCTTTAGGAATGCAGTAAATTTAAAAGAATATATTTTAATTTCATTTGCACTTACATATGATTTTTCAAAGCAAAAGTTAATTACGTAAAAGTAAGACTTCCTTGATTGAAATTTTATGAAAATATTGTACAGTAAATTTAGAAATTAAAAATGAAAAAAAAAAAATAATTTAATATTATTAAAGACCATATGATCACTTGTTCAGTTTAAAATTAACTGAAAATACTTAAAACATGAAAATATGTATAATTTGAAAAATATTAGAAATATGTTAACAGAGATTATTATTATAGTGGAAAAGCGACTCCCAATAATAGAAAATTTTTTAACATCGTCAAAAATGTGAAATGAAAAATAATATGTTTTTTTACGACAGAAAAAAAAAGCACATACATATTTTAAATTTCCTCTTGCTTGACAAAAACGACGGTTTTTTATTATTATTATTATTTTTCTTGGAAGATGAAAATTGACATCGTAAATAATTTTCTTTTCTGTTTCTCTATTTTTTTTTCTTTTTCTTATTTGCAAAATATTCATGAAGAAAACAAAAGCCAAAATATTAATACAAAAATATAAAAGTAAAATATTTTTTATATTCTTTTATTTTTTTGTATAGCCCACGTGATTTTAATTTGTCCTCAACGATTTTCGAGGCAACCAAAAAAAATGTAGGTGTTAAAATTTTTATTATTATTTTTTTTAATAAAAATCTTTTTCTCTTTTGGCTTTCACTTAATAAATGAATCTTTTGAGTGATATTTTTGGAAAATTGAAAAAAAATGATAACCTCATGCTTGCACGGATAATGAAATGCAAAAAAAAATTGATAAATAATTGCACATTTTTATTTTTATTACTTTAAAGTCAGTATGTTTAACAGAAAAAATCTAAAATTATGTAGGAGGCTGAACGTCTACATGGTCTCCAGATACCACTTTTTAGTATCTGGAAACCAAAGATACCTGTCGTGTAAACTTACAATCGGAGCTAAAACTACTGTTGAATTTCTAAGAACTTTTTTGAAGATATCCACAAGAACCTATGAATTACTGATATCATCAAATAATTGTAAAATTAGCAGTGGGTTATAAATTTGAATTTTCAAATTTTCACACAGAATGAAAAAGCTTAAGGAAAACATGCAAATCATGTTTTTACTCACTTACACTCGAATTATATATGGACATACTTTGAAAAATCTTGCGTCATGACATTTCTTTATTATATGATAATAATTTTTTTTTGTATTTACAAATTTTTTTCCTAACGGATTTGTTTTTTAATTTTTTTTCTTTCAGAAAACCAATTTCTTTTTTAAATTTAATTTAGTAACGGTCTATTAAAAAAAATTGACCATTAAATTTTGAAAAAATAAAAAATTTAGAGAAAAGTTGAAAAGGTTATTAGGTCATTAATTACTAATATATATAACAAATAACTTTAAAGTAGGTTAAATATTTCAGTGAAGGGTGTTAGATTATGTTTATATGTTTCATTTGCATGATTTGTAGATAATAAATTGTCTTGCATAAATAACTATTTTTTGTTAATTTTGAAAATGAAAGTGAAAGGTAAAATTGAATGTTTTGCTAAAAAAATCACACTGTAACTTATGTGTAGCAATAGCAACTCTATGATTTATTTCTTGAGGATCAGTTGTTGGCGATTCGACACTGATTGAAAGTTTTAAAACTGATGGTATTACAAGAAAATATGTAAAATATTTCACATAAAAATCAATAAAATGACAAAATTACAGGAATAAATTTTTTTTAATGATGTCACCTGTTTTATTTTGTCATCTTCAAATTTTGTTGAATCACCGTCGTATTAGCTAATTATTATTTAAAAAAGTAATAACACATATTTATGAAATTTAAAACTTACAAAAAAAAAATGTTTGTCACTATTCAAAAATATTGTACAACTTACCTCTCTGTAGATTTTGTTAATAGAAAACTGATTATTTTTACTGTTAATTTTTAATTCTGAACTTCCACTGAAAATCCATTAATTTTTTCTTCAAAGAATTCGGTAACTATTGATTTGAAAATTAATTTTTATAACTTGTAATGCGGAAAACAATAAACCTGAAGATGATTATTCAACATACCAAATACGAAGGCCATTTTTTGACAAATATGAAACAGCTGACTACTATTATGGGACTTTTTACTGTGTGACCGCGTTATTTGAATTTAAAGAAGATAATTTCAAAATCGATAAGGGAAATTATATAGAGATTAAATTTAAAAATATTTTAGCAATTTTCAATTTTTTATGATATTTTCTTTGAAATAATTTTCAATTATACTTGAAAAGTTAATTAAAAATAGTTTTAAATATTTTTCAATACTATTTTCATGTTTTGTTCATCAAATTTTCATGAAAATTGATTTTTCTAATTTGTGTATCAAAATCACCCTTAAGACACAATACCAAAATATTAAATCCACCCCCCTTTAAAGTCGTAAATTTGCACATCAGAAAAAAATTTCAAAAAACTTACAAATCACTATAAATTGTGTATGAAACCATGTTTTCATGAATTTAAAACCTAGTAATGTTTGAACGACTCCAGTTACAAAATTTTACCTACATTTATTTGAAAAACAACAAAATTATCTAAATTTTTTCTGTAGACTTCAAAGATCTATATTGTACCACTCAGTGACAAAAAATTAATAAAAAATATTTTTGCGTATTTTAAAAATATTGTTGGAAATATTTAAAATATGCTGATCTGCTGGCTACTCTGAAAAAAAGTTTAAAATCTTTCTACCAGGTGTCATTCAAGTCAGTTAAAGTAATGTTTTCGGTGAGACTGCTTCATTTGTCGTTTGTTCGTTTGCCGCGTTGTCTGTCTGTGTCTGCTTCTACTATCCGATTTGGTGTTTCATGTTTAAATTCTTATAAATTATTAAATTTACAACATAATTTAAGTGTAAATTTATCAAATTTTGTATCAAAAATGTCATCGAAATATACAACAGTTGAAAAAGGGGCTGTAAATTCTACAAATTATGCAATTTATTTTAGTAAGTATTTTTGAGGTTATGCAATTTATTAAATAAATAAGTAGTATGTACATATTTTTCTTATCAAGTTAAATCATTTAAAGCTTTAATTTAATTGAAATTATTATTTGTATTTGTAATTAAATGACCTTTGTTTTTCCGGAAAATCATTTTTGTATCTATATTTCGAATTAAAGCTTAAAATTGTGAGGTAATGTGAATAGGTATTCATATAATTTTCAGATAACCGGGAGGGAGTTACTAATTTTTCCTTTCTAATTATTTGACTTTTTTAATTGCGTGTCTTTAATTCCTAACTAAAAATAGATTTAAGTACTGTATTTACTCATGATATTAATTATTTAATAAATTATGAATAGGAAATGAGGCTGGAACACCAATTTCACCCTTTCATGACATTCCACTATTTAGCAATGAAGAGAAAGGAATTTATAATATGGTAGTAGAAATTCCACGATGGACAAACGCAAAAATGGAGGTAAACAAATTTATCATGACAAAAATAAATTTTCAATCAATAAATATTTAATTTTCATAAAAAATAAATGAAACTTATTGTTCATTTTTTAGATATCAAAAGAAGGAACATTAAATCCAATTAAACAAGATGTTAAAAAAGGTAAATTACGTTTTGTAGCAAATTGTTTTCCACATCATGGTTACATTTGGAATTATGGAGCATTTCCACAAACATGGGAGAATCCTGATCATATTGAACCAAGTACAAGTTGTAAAGGTGATAACGATCCAATAGATGTCCTAGAAATTGGATATCGTGTTGCTAAACGTGGTGAAGTTGTACAAGTTAAAATTCTTGGTTGTATTGCACTTATTGATGAAGGTGAAACTGATTGGAAAATAATTGCAATTGATGTAAATGATCCAATTGCTGATCAAGTTAATGATGTCAGTGATATTGAGAAACATTTTCCTGGTCTTATAAGAGCATCTATAGAATGGTTTAAGGTTTTTACATGAAAATTTTTATAAATTTTTCATAAAATTTTAATTACCTACTTTTTTTTATAGATTTACAAAATTCCAGATGGTAAACCAGAAAATCAATTTGCATTTAATGGAGAGGCTAAAAATTCATCTTTTGCAACAAATATTGTTTCCGATACTCATAAATTTTGGAAAGAACTTATTAAAAAAGAACTTGAAGAAAGTTCAATATCATGGTAAAAAAAAAAAATAAAAAAAAATTGTTTTGTAATAAATTGAAATTTTAAAAATTAATTAATTTTTCAGTGCTAATACATGTGTAAAAGACTCACCATTTTTAATTACTCAAGAAGATGCTGAACAGGCAATTTGTCAACATCCCGAAGGTGGAGAAGTACAGGAATTGAGTGATACAAGTAAGTTATTATTTTATTTTTGTTTTTTAATTAACTATAGCTATTATGCTCTCTCATTTAAAAATTATGTTTCATTCAAATCTTGATGTCTTTTATTTGAATCCAAATTCTAAAAAGAGAGTTCATATTGGCACCATAATTTAATTTTTGATCATTTTTAACAATGAAAATTCATTTATTTCTAGTTGATAAATGGCACTTCATCCATTTAAAATGAAGAAAGGATCAATTTAAATTGGAAAATTAATATTGAATTAAGATTATAAAAAGGAAACAAAAGTTATATGTCATTCTTCGTAATTATATAAAAAATAGAAGGAAAAAGAACAGATTGTGTCATGATATTATTGTAATGATTTTAAAAATATATTTATAGTGCTTGCTTAAAAAAATTACATTTTTTATCATTATTTTTTTATAAAATTAAATGGAATTTGTTTAGTGTATTTTTTCTGGTAATTAATTACTTATATTTTAATTTGTCACCAAATACCACAAAGTAAAAATTAAGTGCTATATGTTGACAAAATAGTCTCTTGATAATCGGTGTCAATTTTATGGAATTATAATTCTAATAAATTTAAGTACATGGTTCTTTTTTTGTGAAAACTTTAGCAAAATTAACGAGACAAAACATGATTACAGCACCAACTGAAGATCCTAATTGTGAACTAGCTCCAGACCATACTAATGATCTTCCACCTTGTGATCTCATTATTGTTGAAATGTTGACATTAACAAATTTAAAAATTGCAAAAAATACTGTCCATGCAATTATCTATTAAAGAAAAAGAAAAAAAATTAAAATAATTGATCATTTTTTTAATTAGGTATTTTGAAAATTTACAATTGATGCAGTTCCAAGTTTTGTGCCTATCAATGGAGGATTAGGACTCATTATAGCTGTTGATAGAATATAAAATCCTAAAATCACATTTATAATGACAATAATTGAAATTTGACGAATTCGAAGTTTTGGTAAAAATATTGCTGATAATGATGAAATAGGATTTACAATTAATGTAAATGCAACTGTTAAATGATAGGCAATATATCCATATGGTAAACTTGAATATGATTGAATACTAGCTAAAACTCCATTTTCAAAATATGATATTGTAAATAATAAAAATAAAAGGTATCCATATGTTTTTATAGGTAACAAAAATGAATGTTCTTCATCAATTTCTCCTATTGGCGAAGAGTCATCATCTTTTCGGTGGGCATAAGCATAATTATTTCCATAATGAACTTTAACTTTTGAATATTCTTTTTTACAACGTTTCATATTATTTAATAGAATAAATGAAATCAAACTAATTACCATCATACATACAACAAAAATAAAAAATTCTTTTGATCCAAAACGTGGTGGAGGACTATATGGTACATATGGTGGTCCATCAGTTGAATTATTTGGTATACATTCGTCATTACCTCCAATACCTTGTATTAAACCAATACAACTGGAAATAAATCCACTTAAACCTTCTCCAATGAAATACATTATTAAATAGATTTCTTTAAATCGACCCATATATGGCATAAATAATACAGAACTAGTACATCCAATTATTGCTAAACAATAAAAAAGAATAAATAATGGTAAACTATGTTTTTCTCCATTAAATTCAATAGAACTTCCATAAAAGAATATCATTAAAAATGTTGCAGTTACTCCCAATGATAGATTAAAATAAATTAAATAATCATCACGAATTTTTTTTGTTGAATACTTTTGAATTAATGTATAAGTTAATGGTCCAATATTACCACATTGATTAATTACTTCCATATATGATGGTAATCTCCATTCTTCAGGTGCAACTTTTATAATTAATGGAATTTGAATAAATGTTGAATTAACACCCAACCATGATCCAATACCAAATGCTATTGATAGGATAGCAACAATCGGATCAATATTTCGAAATTTTTCTCTAATACTTGAATTATTATTTGTAGCCATATTATATTTATTTAATACTTTGATTCTGATACACTTTTCACGATTAAAATGTGTTTTAATATAAAAAAAAAAAAATAGGGAAATATTTAGTTTAAAAAATACTAAATTTTCTTTATAATTAACACTCTGGGAACAACTGGTTATTTGAAAATCTTTTTTACTTAATTTACGTGCGTTTATTTGATAATTTATAGCTCACTATTACAAAAAAAAATTGCTTAATACACTTTTTTTGAATACATGAATACTGACCACAAAATATCTATTAAAAAATTATTTTCTAGCATGAATGATATTTCAAATACAAATGCTTTGTGTTTTTTTTCCATGATAACGATTATTAAAGGGGTGCTTAAGTGTAATTGTACCTATTTATTTAAACATTTGGTAGTTCCCCCATTTATTTGAATTTTTAGCACATTTTTTTCTCATTATATTATTTATTTTTTATTTTAAAAAAATATTCTAATCGTTTTTTTTTCTCTTTTTCTTGTTGCCGCATGCATGTGTTGGTTTTTGTGTATTTGTGTATAGAACCGGCATTATATATTTACACACAGCGTAGGCAGTGTAGATATATTCAGTGAGTCGTCTTCTGCAATCTACATAACTGTGAATGAAAAAGGACTCACCAAAAAGAAGAGTCCAAATGTATATAAAAAGTAATAAATAAAAAATAAAAATAAAAATTCTAATATGTTGAAGAGAGACATTCTTTTATCAATTACTTCTAATGAAAATTTCACAAAAGAGTAATACTTGTTACTTTTTTATTGTCTCTCGCTTTAACTCATGCGTTAATGTTCACATGCTTTCGTTCTTACACACAAGGTAATAGCTTATCACTTTGAAAAGCACATGGAAAAAACGTGCGTTTTTGTGTTATTATTAATTTAAAAGGCAAAGAGGACTAGTGAGATTTGATAAAATTCATAACTCCTTCTTTTACAGGTGTTGTGTATTTAATAAGATTATTTATAAGAGTTAGGTCGTTAGGATCGTCTTTAAAAACAATGCAATGTAAAGTCAGAAGCCGATTTTTAGGTTAACATTAAAGCCCAATTTCAAATTGGAGACTCAGAAACAAGACGCAAAACCTCAAGTGTCAAAATTATTCTAGCATATGAAAATATGGAAAATTGAACTAAACCAAATGCTTACCTCGTACCTCAACACCCAAATAAGTCTGAGTCCGAAGTTTTAAATGTTTTGAATTTTGAGTCTGAGGTATGCCAGTATGCGCAATACCAACTTTATAGTGGAAAATATGTTGTTTGACACTTCTCATATTTTCCGTTTTTTTTTATTTTTTCAAATTTGTGAAGTTGAAGTTGTTATTTGGATATGATAGACTCGTGCATCTTAAGTCCTAAATCCCCATTTTGGAATTAAGCTAACCTCGTGGTAAGTATAATAAAAAGGTATGATAAATAAGACTGCATAACCTAAAATACAAAATTGACATTTAAAATTATGTCACCTTCGAACAATTTTACGGTTATCAATTTTGAACTTTGAAATTTAAAAATTAGCTATATAATTATGTTAAAAATTACCAAAAAAAAAAATTATAATCAGAGTCAGCTTTTTGAAGGGGATTTCTTAAAACATGCAGCTGAGCTGTAATAATATACGATGACAACAGAATGCCCTCCGTATCGTATGTAGCTGTCACATTGTTGTTCTGACAAGTTGAACTCAAAAAACAAGTGCGCTACGTCGCATCAAATCCTACAATACAATTCATATGCGCCATTTTTAAAAATTGTATCATTTATTTTTCTTCCTTTTCTTTTTTGCTTTGCGGCTTGTATTTCAAATTAAGGTAACGTGAATTTTATTGTGCTAAGAATAATTTTTATTATTTTAATTCTTTAAATTGAAATTAAAAAATCATGGTTTTGTATCAGATGGATGGCTCTGGCTACCACTATGATTACCCAGGAGCAATTCCTGGGATTTCGAGTAACCAAAACCAACCTGTAGGAGCAAATAACCAACTTATGAGAGTAATTCTTAGGATTATAAACAACCAAATTTTAAGACTTCTTCGGGTTATTAGCAACCGACGTGTGGGTGGCTCTGGCTACCGCTACCAACCTGGAATTGTGAGCAACCAAAACCAACCTGTAGGAGCAAACAACCAACTTATGAGAGTAATTCTTAGGATTATAAACAACCAAATTTTAAGAATTCTTCGGGTTATTAGCAACCAACGTGTGGGTGGCTCTGGCTACCGCTACCAACCTGGGATTGTGAGCAACCAACCTGTACAAGAATTTTGTGGAATTGTGGTTGTGATAAAATCATTAGTTATAATGTAGGAATAAAGAAAAAATTACACTAAAAAAGTTTGGGTTTTTTTTCCACTTTAAAAATAGCTCTATGAAAATTAGTAGCTTTATGGATTTTAACAGCACTGCTTCAAATAAAAAATGAGTATAATTTTTCAAATGTGTTTTATAATTCATAGCTTAATTTATGATGAAAATTTCTGAAATAATTTCACATACCTTATACCTAGTTTGTGGTAGAACTTCTTCTGTTGTAAAAAGCACATCTTGGATTCTAAAGAGTTTAATATTCACAAATAAAAAAATTTAACAAGTGTATTTCTATTTTAGCAGTTTTATTTAAATTATACAAAAAATCATGTTCTACTTGGATTCTATTTTTTTGTACAAATTATTTTTTTAATCCTTTGTGGATAAGTGAAAATAAGCAAACCTGGTATTACATATTGAAATATTACAATTTAAAAGAATATAAAAATTAAGTTATAATTGTTATCACTTTTTAGATATTGTTTCTTATTCTACAAAAAAAAAAGTACCTACACTTTTAAAATTCTTATCCGCAAAGAATTAATTAATTACAAAAACATCATAAAATATACTACTATGTATTTCTAACATGGTTCATATTGAATAAATAAATTTGTATAATTAACTAATAAAAATATAAGTACAGAACCAATTGCTGAACCAGCCTGTGATATAGCACCAATCCATACTAATGATTTACCTCCTTGAGATCTCATTACAGTTGTTATACATAATTTTACATAACTTACTAAGCCTACAAGTATTGTCCAACTCATTATCTGAAAAATGAATTATTTTATTTAGATTTTTCGAAAAAAAAAATAATAAAAAGAATTTATAAAATTATTTTCAAATAAAATACACAAAAAAAAAAAAAGTATCTTACAACAATAAATTGTCCTGCAATTGTTCCTAATAACGGTGGGTTTGGACTTAAAATAGCTGTAGTTAATGCATATGCAGCTATTATTGCACTACATCCACTTAATATTGATATTGAACGTATCGATGTATGAGGTAAAAATACAGCTAAAAAACATGCTACAGGATTTGCCATTGAACTTAATGTAACAGCTAAATGATAAACTATATTACCATATGGTAAACATGAATATGATTGTACACTTGGTATAACACCATTACCAAACATACATACAATTGCCATTAATATCATTAATAAAATATAATTAAATTTTGTTAATTTTATAAAATTTTCATTTGAATTATGATTATTATTACTATTTGTTTGATCATTTTTTTCATATATATAATTATTACCATTACTAATTATAACCGCTGCAAATTCTTTTTTACATAATTTTAAATTATCTAAAAATATAAAAGCAATTGTACTTAAAATCATCATTATAAATATAAATAAAAAAAATTCCATTGTATCAAAACGTGCTGGTGGTGTATATTTTTCATATTCTAATATTTCAGTATCATTATTTAATATACATTGTGCATTACCACCAACACCTTGTATTAATGTTATAATACTTGGTATAAAACCACTTAAACCTTCTCCAATAAAATATGTTATTAAATAGATTTCACGAAAACGTCCCATATATGGCATAAATAATACAGAACTAGTACAACCATTTAATGCTAAACAAAATACTAATATATATAATGATAAACTATATTCTTTATTATCAATTATTGTTGTATATTGATATAAGAATGATGTTAATAATGATGATATTGTACCAATTATTAATACAAAATATATCATTGATGAATCATTAATTGTTTTTGGTGATAATTTTTGCCATATTGTATAAATTATTGGACCAATATTACCAATTTGTACCATAACAACTAGATATGATGGTAAACTCCAACCTTCTGGTGATTTATCAACTAATAATGGTAATTGTAAAAATATACTATTTATACCGATCCATGCTCCAATACCAAAAAATATCGAAAATATATCAACAAGTATATTACGATTTTTTAATGCTAATTTATATTTTGTAAATTTTCCACACATATTGCTGGAATGATTTAATAATGTGCTATTCTCGTTAATTATTTCTAATTGATTTAAGCCTCTGAAAAAAAAAATACAAATACAAATAAAAATAAATTAAAACAATTCAATTGATTTTTTTTTTTGCTTTAAAAATATTTTAATTTTTTATTTTTTGCAATGATAATGGATGGTTTTTTTTTTCTTTTCAATCTTTTAAAATTGAATCTGTTGCAAAAAAATCTAAAATAATACTTTCATGAAAGTTTTTTTTTTTTTGTTTTAAATTAAAAACGATAAAAAAAATATTTTCTTTAAAGATTATAAAACAGAAAGTATGTATCTACATATTAAAAACATATTGTATGGAGTAAATAAAATAAGATAAAATTTATAAATGAAATAAAAGTTGTTTATTTAACGCGTTTATCAAATTGTAAAAATTAAATAAAATAGAATAAACAAATGCAACAAAATCTAGATTAACAGAATTAACTAACAGAAATTTATTTGAAAAGCAAATGGTGAAAAAAAAAACTGTTTAAAAATTAAACATTTTTGTTACCTTTTTTTTTTTTTTTGCTTTTTGTGTTTTTTTTTTTATTGAAAATAATTACGAAAAGAAATTTATCGAATTTTTATTGAAGATTTTTCTGAAAATTTATAAAAAAAAAATTTAGGATGGATTCATTAAAAATAAAATTAATTTGGAAATTTCAAGGATTTAAATAAATTTTTTTATATTGAATCTATTCTTTTTTATATTTTTGATATTAATTTTCTTGAAATCAATAAAAAAATGCTCTTTGACAGATTTTCTGAAATTTTTTAATTTTAGGAAAAAGAAATTTTGATTATTTGAACCTTAGAAATCTTATGAAAATTTAAAACTAGATATAAAGTTTTGTAATTAAAATTTGTCGCGATTTCGTTATCCCTCAACAGGTGAAAGTGGATTAATTTATATTTTTAATTCGAGTGCCAAAGCATCTGATAAGTACTTAACTTTATTGATTTTACTAAATAACAAGTTATTTTTGTTTTTGAATCGTTTCAGAAGAAAAATGTGTTAATGCTTACAATTATATCAATTTTTTTTTAATTTTTTATTATTTTTTTGATAAACTAATCACTTTTGCAAATATATGACTTATTTTATTAATAGTATTCTGTGTGATTGATTCTTATCTAACAATTTAAAATTACTTAAATACCAACAAAATTTCGGTTTTGATTCTTCTTTAGCTTTTATTTTTTACCGGTAATAAAAAAAATGTAATTGGACACTTTAGTGTTTTATAATGAAGACTTTGTAACTGTAATATTCAATAAAAATGCACCAATAAATTTGATAAATTATTTCAAAATGTATTTTTCTGGTTATTAATTTGTTATCGATTATTATTATTATTATTATTATTTTTTTGTTATAACGACAACAAATTTATAAATTTAGTAAATTAACCTTTTTGTTTTCTTTCTGAAATTAGATTCATATCACACAAAATATCTAAATAATTTTGTTTAAAAAAATTTACAATTTTATCTTAACTCATAAAATTTCTAATTTCTAATTACCTAGTAATTACATATTTATTTCTGCAAATATTATTTAATTATTATACTAATTATAAAAATATATTAAGTATATAAGGAAAGGTATAATAATATTTACCTTATTTTTTGATCCGCATCAATTTCAATTGACGGACGAGTTGATACTGTAGGAACATTAGATTGTGAATTATGATGAATTTCTTTATTCATTATCGTTATTTATTTTATTTACTTAATATTATTATACTTATTTTTTTTTTCTTTTTTAAATCTATTTATTCAAGAGATTACTGATGAAACATGTAAAAGAGAACAAAAAAAAATAATGTATTCAAGTATGTACATATGTATATAGTAATTTTCCTTATATAATTATGGTTTTAAATTTTACGTATTTATCGAAAGAGAAAATTTTTTAATTGTGTTGTTTCGTTTATCTGTAATAAAAAACAAAATTAAATTTAGAAAATATATAAATGAAATTTTATACTGTTAAATTGTTTTATAACAAGCTTTATTTTAAATTTGCTTATCTGCATATGTTAGTGATTTTTTAATTAAATTTCTATTGATAGTAACGATGTAATTAAAAACATGTAGGTACCTACTTAACAAAATTATTCATGTCTAGTTGGCAACATTAAAAAATTTAAAAGAAAAAATGATAATTTTTAATGTTTTACCTGTATGACAAAAGATTTGAAGATAAGGTAAAAAATAAATTATGTAGGTACTCCTACTACAGATCTTAGATACTGATGAAATACACACTTAATTTTCGCTTATTCGTAATATGAAAAAAAACATATTAGATACGAGCACTTGCTAGGTATAGTACTTATTTCAAATTAGATTACTTTGAAATTGAAAAATGCTCTAAATTCTAATGGGTTCATGTTAAAAGTAAAGAAAAAGCTAAAGATTAAAATTGAATCTTACATTTTAATTTATGTGTAGTATGTGTTAGTAGTGAAATCACCGGTAAATAAATGCGTTTTTATTTTTTCCACTCAAACGTGCTACAAAAGTTTTAAATTTAAGTTGATTGAAAATATCTTTGAAGTTTGAAGACCGTCGGTAATCTCAGAGTATTTTGACCTTTTCAGAAAAGACTTTCTTTAAAATTGAATGTCTAAAAACTGAATATGTATGTATCTACTGAAGCATAAAAAAAAATGAATTCATCATTATTTTAAATAAAAAAAATTTCTGTCGATTCATGATGTATAATAATTTAGTTATATGTACATATATATTTTCAAGTTTTCTTATTTTTTTTTTACTGACTATTTGCATCAAATTTTAATTGATGGTAATTTTTTTTAAATTGATTTAAAATGAAAAAATGAAACTGAAGAAATATTAAAAGAATGTCATATTAATTGACTCAATTTAAATTTAAGTACCTAAATGTAATTTTTTTTTTACATTATTCTGTGCCACATATATTCAATTCAATTTGATATCAATTTACATACCTGCTTAAATATATTCCAATTATTTTTATCACGCAACATGCATTACATTTTATAAATCAATATTTTATCAGCTATTCCACTCTTTTTAATTATTAAGAAAGTAAATTAATAATGAATTTTATGTTGTTTTTTTTATCAATAAGAAATATTATTACATCACACTATGACGACTGACGATCCATATGAGCTTTTGGACTTCAAACTTTACGTCTCGGTGACTGCTGTATCCCATCAGTTATAATGAATTTTAAAGTATGTAAAATTATCTACGATTTCGAGTTATTCATCAATTATTAACGAAAAATATTTAACTATTTACTATTATTTTTAAACTATGCAGTAATTATGTAGCTATTAAGTATCCAACAAATTACAATTATGTATTATGAAATCTGTGTACAATAATTTACAACACAACAACAAATTCAAACTTTGATAAAATATTACCACGAAAATTTGATAAAATTATTAATCGTTATCAGTGGTGTATTATTTTTGTTGGTTTTTTTTTTTAAAACTGATGATCAACAAACTAGATACTAAATTATTACTACTTTCAATTTATAAATTGACTAACGGTACGAAGTTGAAAAGTTCCTTTTTGACGGACCGTCTTGAATATGTGGATCTCTAACCTAACAGAAAACCTAACCTGTCCCGCTTGATTTAAATAACTAAACAGCTGAGAATTCAGCTGTTACATTACATTTTCATCATTTGGTTTTGATAGTTCTTCCGAAAATCTGTTCTGATATTATGGATATGTGATTTAAATAACGGTAAGTATTTTTTATGTCAAATCCAGACTGATAGTACACACTACACAGAGACTAAAAAGAAATGTACGAATCGACTTTAAAATTAGATCAATATCGTGGCGTGAAAATACCCAATGCAACAGTTTAAAAGCCGAAACGAAAAAAAAAATTATTACAATATTTAACAAATTTTGGAAGAATACAGTCTATCGTCTGTCACTCACTGTGGCAAAATAGCTGAATACAAAAACTGAAATTTATTAAACAACGGTAACACTTTACGGTGAGTTGATGAATGTAAACAGCTGATTAGTTGCACTTCTGTCTGCAATCTGCATTCCTGTTCTTTTCTTGCATTTTGAAGAAAGCTGACGTCAATTTGATGTTTTGTTGCAATTATATACAATTACAATCACTTTTTAGTTTGTATTTAATTTTTCAATATTATTCTCAGTTTAATTTTTTAAAAAAAGGAAATTTTAAAATTAAATTAAAAAAATATAATGTATAAGATGCTAACTTCAAGTTTTAAAAGGTTAACCGGTGAGAGTGTTAGAATTTTATTTTTGACCAAATTTAATTTTTACACTTTTAATTTGCAACTTAGGAACCTCATCATCGATATATTTATCAAAATTTAATTTTTCTACTTCAATTCAACGAAATGCTTCACCACGTACTGCAATTTTAATGTTAAACATGGGTGGACCACAAACAACAGATCAAGTACATGATTATTTACTTCGTATTATGACTGACAGAGATATGATACAATTACCAATTCAAAGTAAATTAGGACCATGGATAGCACAGAGACGAACACCAGAAGTACAAAAGAAATATAAAGAAATTGGTGGTGGTTCACCAATATTAAAATGGACAAATATTCAAGGTGAATTAATGTGTAAAGAATTAGATAAAATATCACCAGAAACAGCACCACATAAACATTATGTTGGTTTTCGTTATGTGAATCCATTAACAGAGGATACTTTAAAGGAAATTGAAAAGTAATATTGATGAGATAAATTTGGTTCTTGTATAATTTTCATTTACAAATTTTATTGCCTTTTGTTTTTGCAGAGATAATCCAGAACGCATAGTTCTTTTTTCACAGTATCCACAATACAGTTGTGCAACTTCCGGCTCAAGTTTCAATTCAATTTATACGCATTATAAGAAGAAGTAAAAAAAACACTTTTTTATAGATAAAATTGTAAACTGAGTTAATCTGGTTTTACCCTTTCTTTTCTTTTAGTATTGTGCCTAAAAGTATTAAATGGAGTGTTATCGATAGATGGTCAACTCATCCATTACTTATAAAATCATTTGCTGAACGTATTAAAGATGAATTAAATGAATTTCCAGAAAATATAAGAAATGATGTTGTTATTTTATTTTCTGCACATTCTTTGCCATTAAAAGCTGTAAGACGTGGTGATCCATATCCTTCAGAAGTTGGTGCAACTGTTCAATTAGTTATGAATGAATTGAATTTTTGTAATCCATACAGTTTGGCATGGCAATCAAAAGTTGGACCATTACCATGGTTAGAACCTTTCACAGATGATGCTATTAAGGTAAAAATCAATTTTAATTTAATTTTAAACAATTTAATAATAATAGTTTTATGTGTTTTGTTGTAGGGTTACGTAAAACAAGGAAGAAAAAATTTCATTCTAGTACCGATTGCTTTTGTAAATGAACACATTGAAACATTACATGAATTAGATATTGAATATTGTGATGAATTAGCAAAAGAGATTGGTGCAGAACAAATACGAAGAGCTGTTGCTCCAAATGATCATCCTATTTTCATAAAAGCATTAGGTGATATTGTTTCTAAACATATGAAAAATGACTTGAAAATTAATCCGAAATTCTTAATAAGATGTCCGATGTGTTCGAATTCAAGATGTAAAGAAAGTAAAAGTTGGTATAATGAATTGTGTTCAACAGTTTAGTTGATAAAAAAAAGTGGAAGGAATTGCTTTAGCAATATCATGACCGACTTTTGTCCTTTCAAGATTCTCAGAAAAGATGTGCTTTATTTAATGATCAAAACTTATCAAGAGAAAAATTTTATTTCATTTATAATTTATGAGTTGGTTATAAGGTGACTGAATTTAAGGGTATTATGGTTTTCAAAATGCATTAAACTTAAAAATTTAATAAATAGTTAATTTATAAGAAAAAAAAAACATTTTTCTTGTTAATTTGGATAACTGGTGAATTTTAACCATCAAAAGATCCACCGAAATATGTACATTTCAACATTTTGAAAAAGTGTAAAATATCTGATTCCTTTATTTTAAATTATTTATTTAATAAATTAACATTGAAGGTAAGTTTCTTACAATTACATATTTGCTTTTAAAAATTTATTAAAAACAAGAAATTTTATATAACATTTTAAAGCTTATTTTTAATACTTTAATATCTAAAAAAAACGATTAATAAAATTACACAATATGATTTAATGCACTCAGACAAATTTTTAAAATATTTTTTGATGTATCGATTCTGAATTTGACTTTATTCTCCGAAGTTAAAATCTAGGATCTTTATGTAATTTTTCAAAAGAAAAAAATTTACAAACACTACATACATATTTTTTTTTTCATCAATTTTCATCAATATTCAGAATCAATATTTACAAAATAGATTAAAAAAATTTATCTGAATGAAATGTTGTTATTTTTGAACGTGATCATATCTTCGATTATTTAATATTGATTTCACATAGGAGAAATTAATGTATTAAAAATTTTAACTGATGAGATAGATGTTCTTATGTCCTTATTCTAAGATGTAACGAAATTCAATTTTTATTCTAATGTGTTATACAGTCTTTTGTAATCTGCAGCTGTATCATCTTTATTGCCAGTTAAGGGCATTTGATCATTTTTGCCACCCTAAACAGAGAAAAAATAATTTTTTTTTTGTAAATAAAATAGGTACTGTTTGATTTCTTAATTTCAATTACTTTTTTTCTTACCATTATTTTTTTTCTATAATAAGTCAAAAGTATTGGTGCATAAATTAAATTTAATAAGCCAACTGATCTCATTAACCATGGAAAACCAATACTTACTGCAATTTCACCTCCAATTAGTGGTGCTTAAAAAATAAAATGAAAAAAAAATAAAAAATATGTTTAAGTAAAATTATAACAGTTGCAATAATAAAAATTTTATTTGATTACCTAAAAAATACGCAAGACTAACAGATGTTTGTTGAATTGCATAAACCGTTCCATAACTTGACATTGAATCACTTGAACTTGATTCATCATCATTTAAATTTGCATCAACAAATGTTGCTAGTAAAGGTACTAAAGCAGCATCAATAATTCCAATTCCTAATCCTAATGCAAAATGTGGCAAAAGAAGTCTGTAAACAGTTGTTGCACTAGGAATCTAAAAAAAAAAGTAATATTAAAAGAAAATACCTATATATATATTAAAAAAAATTAACAAAAAAAAAAATTATAAATTTATTTTTGATATTAAATAAAAATTCAATTACAATTATACACGCGATACCAACAAGAAATAATGATAAACATGATACTTTCACTTGTCCATAATTATATGCAATTGTACCAAAAAAATTTGTTCCAATAAAATAACCGATTGAATCTGGTATAAAAACAGTTCCCAATTGCCATTTTTTTGGATGTAAATTTTCAATAAGCCATATTGGTAGACATGGTTCTAATATTGCCATTGTTGATGTTGATAACAATATTGCAATAACAATTATTATAACCATTTTATTTTGTATAATTGGTTTCCATTTTGGTTTATCTGATTCAATTATTATCTAAAAAAAACATATGAATCACATATTTATGTATTTTTTAATATTTATGAAATGAAAATGTGAAAATAAACATTGTATAATGATGTTAAAAATAAAAATTGGGTTACCTCTGGCCTGTTAGATAAATCCATAAATATGAGTTGGAAAGCTTAAAATAATAAAAATATTTTTTTTTTGTATTTAATAAATATCTAATTTTGTTGTTTATTAATGTTTTCAAAACAAATTAAAATGTAGATAAGAAGGGGTTTTTAAAAGGGGAAATATATTAATTTAGGTAAGAGACTTTTAAAACATTGCATACAATTTAAAATACATGTTTTTAATTTTTAAAAATTATAATTAAAATATGTATTAAAAAAATTTATAAAAATGACCACAAAAGGGTTAACTTATGTGTAGTAATTGCATAAATATCATTCACATTCTTCATAATAAATTTCCATCATCAGTTCAAAAATACATATTTCAATTTGAGAGAAGAAAAAAAACATTAAACGTACATATTCTCAAACTCACCCAATAATCCAAATATGATGAATGATAAAATTAAAAATGGTGCAGATTTTCCAACAAAATCATATAAAATTCCACCAAATGGATATCCAACGAGTACACCCAATGCAATACTTCCCAAAATGATACCCATCACCTTAGATCGTTTGCTGTCTTCAGGATATAGCTTTAATATTGCAAAAAAAAAAAGTCCACGTGATTTATTTATACAAAAAAATGGAAGGAAAAAACAAAATGTATATACATAAGTATGTTTATATGTACAATCATGTATATTTCATAAAAAAACAACACATTATCTCAGCAGAATATCCTCCAATATCCATTATTAGCGCTCTGTTGCTTTATTTTTTTCAATGTGTATTATATGAAATTATAGTGATTTCATTCAATATTATGTATACTTACTTGTGCTACCAAACTCATTCCACAGACTCCAATACATGCTGAACCAATACCCTGTAGTGCTCTGGCAATCAATAATGTAACATATGTTTCACCAGCACAAAAAACTGAAAAAACAATTTTTTTTGTTGGTTTATTTTCCGAATTTTCGTTTTTTTTTTTTTTTTTTGAAATTGAATCACATTCAAAAAAAATTTAATTAATTCAAATTCAGATTTGTTCTTTGAAAAAAAAAGGGGTAAGATAATAATCAAAAATTTTCATACCGATTGATGATAATAATAAACAGAATGTACCAAATGTAACTGGTATTTGATAACCAAATTTTGTTGATAAACTTCCTACGATAGGATTAAAGATCAATTGGATAAGAGCTTTCATACCAAGTAAAAGCCCAATTGAACCATTTTCATTTTCCAATGTATTTAATTTTTTAATTGCTGTATTTGTTGTTGTTGCTGTTGTTGTTGTTGTTGTTGTTTGTAATATCCTTTCTGAATCATTGATGATATTATTATTATTATTATTATGTTGATGGTGTTGCTGAGATGATATAGTAAAATTAACTAATGATTTACCAGGTATTGGATGTTTTGATAAAATCGTTGGTACATAATGTAAATCAAAATTTTTATATGCAATACTTTGTGGTACTGAATATTCTGTTGTATTATCGATTCGTGCCAAATAATCTGGAAGAATTGGAACTAAAAAAATAAACAAAAATTAAAATCACGTATGCATTTAAAATTTTTAGAAAATAAATACATTTACACGTACCAATTACGGTTAAAAGGATATTGTCAATTAAAAGTGTAAGATAAACAACTGTTGCAGTCGTAAAACGGCTTTGTTTTAATTGTGCACCATTTATTTTAAACATTTTTATTTTTTTATTTTTTTAATTTAAAAAAAAAAAGTATGTTCTTCCTTTTAATCCTTTTATTAACTTTTTTAAATTTAAACTTTTATATAAACTTTTTTTTGTTTCACTTTTTTTTTTTTTTTTTTTGTAATTCAACAAGTGTCTATACTGAGATTGAAAAGGAATCTGTGAAAGAGTTCGATAAGTTTACAAGTATTTATAACCTTTTTTGTCTGTTATTTTTTTTTTCTCCTAATTTTTTTTTTGTTATTATTATTTTTTTTTTGTACAAAATGGTCGGTAAATATGTTTCGTTTCGAAGCGAAGTTTTAAACAACTGGCATATCAGGATAAAAGGATACACATGTGAATGTATGTATGTATGTATATAAAATATATCTTTTGATATACACTTCATTTAGTATTTTATTTCTAACAACAATTCAGTTTATTATACAGTTGTGGCAACAGTAGCAACAACAACAACAATAATAATAATAATAATAATAGCAACAATAACAGCATCCTGAATAAGGACCAAGAAAGTCATTGACTACAAGCCTTTTATAATGTTTGTAGGTACATTATGATGACGAAAAACATGTATACACAAAGCTTTTACTAAGCTATAGTAAAAAAAAAAAGTTTTCCAAAGAGTAGAAAAAAAATATATGTACATACAATTATATATATGTATATACATATATATGGTAGCTATATAATATGAAAAACAAATGATATTTCTTATCCTGTAAAATGATATACATACGTACCTATATCTAAAGAATGTCATTGTGTGTAATTGTTTTATTCCACTTAGCGATTTTGAATGAAAGCGTCGTGCCATTTTGATTATTTATATAGAAGAAAAGAGGGAGAAGGGAGAAAATTAGAGGTAATACAATTGTGTATGGTTGATATATGTACATACATACGTAGGTACATAATATGTACATAATATTTTATAAAGAATAGATAGAGGGTGGATATAGGCTAAGTGGTGGAAAAATTAAGGCTTTAAATTTTATGTTTGTTTATTTTATTTTGTTGTTGTTTATATTGCATTTTATGTTGGTGTGTGTATGTTTTTTTTATAGTTTTTCTACTAATTTTCTTGTTTTTCAGAAGAAATTGATTTGTTGTTACGTTTATTTTTATACATTGTTTTCTAGTAGGTACAAAAAAGATAGTGTGTATTTTAATCATGTTGATTTTTTTTTTTTTTGAGTATACATACATATAGGTTTTGTATTAAATAACAAGTACTTGTTTTGAAACGTTTTCAGTTAAGATATTGGGGCCAAAAATAGACTATCCCATACAGGAAAAAGAGGATATTAAAGAATCTGGGTATATCGTTTGTCTTTAAGAAATTTTTATTTTATTTTTCATTTTCTTAGTGTTTGTTGTTTAAAAGGTCAAAAGGATACGATATTTTAAAATATTTGAGGTAACATGTAAGAAGCACTAGGATATCCTAAAGTGATCATAAACAACAGAAAAATATATTTCTTTCCTTTTTAATTAAAATTAAATACATTTCTCTTTTAGATAAAGCCAGCTAGAGATTTGATATACTCTTGAAATTAAGGTGTTCATCTACAAAAATTTTTAATTAATCGAATTTTTTAAGGAAAATTTATAAAAAAAAAAAAAAATTGACAAAACAATAAGGTTTGACTTAATTTTTTAAAGAATTTCAGTTATTCCAGCCAGAATTTTTTATACATACACAAAATTCGCATTTCACTTTTCTGACATTTATTTCATTCACTTTCAACACAATTCAACACATACTTATTAATTTATATTTAAATATTAAAAAAAAAGGAACAACAAATAATGAATTTTTTAAATTGAGATAAATTAAAATAAATTAATTATCACATGGAAGAATTAAAGGTGGTGCATTTGGTGAATGTTTAATACCAAAAGAAAATGCTGGTGAATTATATCCTGGCTTCCAATTAGATGTATTATATGAATTTGCACCAGGAGTCTGTGAAGAAATTTTTAATGTTATATGTGGTCCACCTAATGAAAATGCTGGACTTCTTCGTAAAATAACATCCAAATTTGGTATACCATATGCTGGACCAGGTGATTGACTTAAAGTTTTATAATTAATACGTCCAGTTCTGAATAGAAAAAAATATTTAAAAAATCAAAACCAAAATTTATTAAAGTGAAATGAAAAACAATTAAATTATTTACATGCTGAATGCTGGTGATGAAGGTTTAAATGCGTTCAAGCTAATCATATATTTTGGTCCAGGTGAATTATCTGGACGCATTGAAAGATCAATATGTCGAACACCAAAACTAAAAGCCGGAGGATTTCTAAATGGTAAATTTGAAAAATTACCATATGCTGCTGGTCCAGGACCAAAAGTTGTCACTATGAATTTTTTTAAAAAATTTGTTTATTTGTTAAAATTAACGATGTGAATAATAAAAAAATTACTTTTCATTTGATTTCTTTTTGTAAGAGAAAATGCTGGAGAATATTCTGTTCCAAATCTTGTCACATTATCATATTTATATTTTCCTGGTCCTGGTCCAACTGTTTGACCACGTATTGTTGTTCGCATACCAAATGAATACATTGGTCGACGTGTTTTTCTCAAATCATGATATCCAGTTCCACCGATTGTTGTTGGTAACATATACGCACCAGGTCCAGGTCCTTGAGAAAATGACATTTATTTGTTTCACTTTTTAATTATTGTATTTATTAAAATTACCTGCTGGTGCCATTTTTATTTTAAAAAAATAATTTACACAAGAATTTAAAAAAAAAAAACTAAAAATTTTGAGATAAAAAAACTTTTTAACCGAATGATAATATGTTTATTACTTTGACTTTTTAAACATGTTTTGTTTTTTTATTTGTGTCAAAAGGATTTGAGGATTGCTAAAACAAGATTACTTTGTTTGAACTTTTTTTTTTTTGTAAAATAATAATTTAATTTTATTGAAAATTATTAAAATACATATTTTCCAATTTGGTTTAAATTGAATGATTTTTTATAAACCTTATGTATTTGTTCTAAAAGCTCATGTTCCCGAAAGAATATCTGTTCTAATTTCTTTAATAATTTCCAGCATATGTACATACACATAGATATACTTACATAGATGTACACTAATTCTAACTCATAAATGGGTTTGTACTACTGCATTTTAAAAAAATGATAAAATGAATAAATAAAATAAAAAATTAGATTTTCTGAACTTGTGACTACATAGCAAATTTATATTTATTTTAAACTTTTTAAAAAAGCAAAAAATAAACATTCTGATAAATTGTGATTAAATTTAATTTAATTTGTGATCGAAAAAATCAAATAATTCATTTTAGGATTACCAGTACATCATTAAATTTCAAAATATTTAAGTAGCTGACACAAAAAGTTTTCGGTGATTTAGTGAGACATTAATCGATAGGTTCTGGTAGGAGTAAATTTTGCCATCCTTAATTTCTTGTGTTAAAATCAGCTTTTTGAACGTAGTAAAATGTATTGTAATTCTCAATAGCTTTAAGAGTTTTTATTTTTTTAAATATTTTTTAAGCGCAAATATTTCCATTGTTCATTGTGTATCTAATTTTGTTGTTAAATCCAACAACTAATCAGTCTTTTTTTTTTTTGTGAATCTGAAAAAACAATTTGTTGTCTTTTGGGTTTATCAACCTGCTTATTATCGCATCTGGCAATCTTATTTTGAAAAAAATTTTTTTGTTGTATATATAAATAAATTCATAATAAAAGTCGAGTTTATAGGTATTATTCTGTATTCCGTGTGAGAGATTGTTATTGCATATTTGATATAAAAATATTGTATCTTCAAGTGTTGTTTTTAGATAAAAAAAAAAAAAAATTTGACTAATTAGAACTTAAAAAATTAAAATTATAAATTTTCGTGAAAGTAAAAGATATTGATTTCGATATTAATTCTATGAAATTTGTGTTTATATCGGAATACTCAACGAAATACGAAAAATTAAAAAGTACTAAAAATTAACCAATATGAAAGCTTTATATTTTATTGGATTTTTCTGTTATTTGATTAATGCAGTTTTAAGTTGTAAGTTTTATATTTTATTTTATCATTTTTTTCCTCTCAATCTTTTTAGAGAGATAGAAATTCATTATTAAAATCATAAATTTTTTTTTTAAATACATGCTATGAGACTACACGTCTTAAGTTTGAGTATAATACATAATGTATAACATAAAGACGTTCACATATTTATTATACCTCACATGTAGTTGCTCGCTTTCACTATTCCAAAATACAAATAAAAAAATAAAAATAAAAAATAAAAAAAGCAAAATTTAAATTAAATATTTATACATACGATATTTAACTGTATAAAAACATGACAGATAATTGATTGTAAATTTTACTATATTATAAAAGATATGATAGCGTGTACAAATGTATGAGATAAAAAATGTATTTAAACACATACTACTATATATTTTTATCTAAGTAAAATTGTATGCATATAGTTGAATTTTTAATTTGAAAACTCATAAGAAAAGTTATGATAGTATTTAAGAAGGGTTAAAAATGTATTATAATAATTACTAAAGTGCATTTTACATATACATATGTATTTATTATTATAATTATCATTATTATTAAGATACATTTTTATTAAGTGATTTGGAGCTGAATAATGTTTTCCTGTGTTTTCTCGTTATAATAATTTTTTTTTTTTTTTTTAAATTTTTTGTTTTTAATAAAAATAATTTGTTTTTTGTTGTTTTTTTTCTTTTCTTTTTCTCTTCAATATATTCTTTTTAAATTAAGCTCTTCCATGTATATTACGAGATTATTCTTATGGTTCGGTATGCGTATGCAATGCAACATACTGTGACACTTTGGATGAATTAGATCTCAAGGGACCAAATGAATTTATTTTAGTGTCATCAAGTAAAGTATGTATTTATTTTATATTATTATATTGTATATTTATATGTATGTATATTTGTAATTTTAAAATGTTAACTAAATTTTCATATTTTATCATTCACATATAGGGTGTTTAAATATTTAGAATGAATGATACAAATAAAATAATTTACAAAGTAAATACAAAAGGAGTATAATATATTTTTTTTTATTTTTCAACTAACCGTATCCTTTTTACATTGTAAAAAATATTAGCTCGCATTTTTGAACAAAGATTTCTATTGGAGAATATCAAACTATAGATGATTGTCTATATACAAGAAATGGACTAACACCGTCAGACATTTTTCATTGAAGAAACTTTTTTTTTTAAATCAACCCTTATTTTTATTTTCTCCATATAATTTTAAAATTAAACAATAAACAAGAAAATGGATTTCTGAAGTTTTGTGTAAATTGTAATAGAGTTTAGAAAAATTTTGGATAGCCCATTGTTTTAGAATGTGTTCTAGAACTCTTTAACTTTCAAATAAAGTTTTAATATTTTTAGAAACTATACTTATTGGATCTTCTCAAAACTTTAATAGTAATTTGCTCAGTTTTTTCTTTACTACACTTCAAAAAAATTTGTTTTGACAAAATTGCACTTATTGAATAAATTTTTATGTGATCAAATTCAGCAAAAACACCCTATTTGAAATTTACATTAAATGTTTATGTTTTGCTCTAATTGCATGTTGCAAACAATTTAACATGAAATGCATTAAATATTGTCAATGTGCATGCCGAGGATGAGGATTATTTGTAATGAAAAATATGTGTTTTTTGAAAATATATTTAATATGAAAAAAATATTACGTATCTGCAATGTAAATAAATCCTTATTTATTGTTTTTGTTTTTTTTTTTCCTTAAATAATTCATTATTTACTAATCCAACTTTACTTTTTAATCGAAATTCCACTTAAAGGGTGGTCTTAGATTTTCAATTACAAATGGGACATTTAATAGTCAAAAAACATATCAAGTGAATGATTTTAAAAATGAAAAATATAATGAAGAAATTTATCGATTAGAAAAATTTATTTACTGGAATTTCAATGATGAAAATTGTAAGTATGTATATATGAAACTCAGGTTTGATTATTTTGTTCGATTTTGAGATTTAATTGAGTTCCTATAAAAATTCGTGAATAATTAATTTTTTTTTTTAAATTTTTTTTCTAATAATTTTTAGCAGCAAAAATTCAAATAAAAATAAATCGTAATGTAACATACCAAAAAATGATGGGATTTGGTGGTGCTTTTACTGGTGCAGTTGCATATAATTTAAATTTGCTTCCAGATACTTTGCGTTATCAAATTTATAAGTAAATTCTTTATTTTCTGTAAAATAATTCGTTTATACAGGTAACGTTGGATTTCTTGGTAAAATTTTAAAAGTGGTCATCTTTTAGAACGTTACCTGTATGTATTTTTCCTATTTAAGTTTATTAATTGGATTTTTTTACAGATCATATTTTTCAAATGATTCAGGCATATCATACAATTTTTTACGAATACCAATTGGTGGATGTGATTTTGATACAGAACCATGGGCATACAATGAATATCCAATTAATGATGTAAATCTTACTAATTTTACAAAATTAGATTATCGTGATGAATTAAAGGTAATAGGAATTCTACTTTAATTTAATTTTTTTGTTTTTTGTTTTTTTGAATGAAACGACAATTTATTTTTTCATTTAAAATATTCAGATTACTTTAATAAATGAATTGAAACAAGTAACAAATAATCATGATATTAGATTTTTTGGGGCTGCATGGAGTCCACCCAAATGGATGAAAACAAATAATGCATGGAGTGGTCATAGTTCTTTAAAAAAGGAATATTATCAAACATGGGCAAATTATTTTATTAGGTTTGTGATTATTATTATTACTCAACTTCAAAAATAATATCTATTCTTATTTATTCAAGATTGATGATGCATTTTTCTCCATTTTTATTTTTAATTTTTTTTTCTATCTTAATTCTTTTGAAGATAAATGTCTTTTAGATTTAAAATTTATGACTTTCATTATAAAATAAATTTTTTATTCTTTCTTTTTATAAATGAAAATTACTTTTTTTTTTAAAATAAAAAATTTCAGATATTTTGAATTAATGGCAACTAAAAATATTTCATTTTGGGGATTATCAACTGGTAATGAACCAACGGATGGTAGTTTTATTGGTGGTTTATTTGTTAATTTCATGAGTCTTGGTTGGACACCAGAAAAACAAGTAAGATATCATTTTTTTTAAAATATTTTATAAAATAAATCCGATAAATTTGATTATTTAATAGTATTTTCTAAAATTGATTGCGTTATCTGATGAACAATTTTTTTTTGGTTAATTGTAGGGAATATGGGTTAAAGAAAATTTAGGTCCAACATTTAAAGGATCTGAATTTTTCAAAAATGTTAAAATAATATCAAATGAAGATCAAAGATATTCATTTCCGGTTTGGTTTAAAGGTGTAAGTATACAAAAAATAAAATGTTGTTTATTGACTTTTATTTTTCAAAATTTTAATTTAATCAGATGGATAGAGGTGCTAAAAATTCAACAGATTATTTAGATGGTTTCGGAATTCATTGGTATTGGGATTTTGTATTTCCATCATCATTTTTAGATCTAACACATAAAATGTATCCAGATAAATTTATTTTAAGTACAGAATCATGTGTTGGTTCAGGTTTTTTAGATTATCATGGACCACAATTAGGTAATTGGAAAAGAGCTGAAAAATATATTAAATCATATATTGATGACTTTAAACATTGGATTAATGGATGGATTGATTGGAATTTATTATTAAATGAACAAGGTGGTCCAAATTATGTTGAAAATTTTGTTGATGCTCCAATTATTATAAATACAACAAGTATGTAATTCAAAGTTTTTTTTCTTCCTACATAATCAGTTTGTTTTAATTTTTTTAAAATTTTTTTTTTTTTTTAAATTGGTTTATAGGTAAAAATGAATTTTACAAACAGCCAATATTTTATGGAATTGGACATTTTTCAAAATTTATTCATGAAAATTCAATTCGTATTGAATCTGAAACAAATGATAATGATATTAAAATTGTATCTTTTCGAAGACCAGAT
Source organism: Bombylius discolor (assembly GCA_939192795.1). Lineage (NCBI taxonomy): Eukaryota > Metazoa > Arthropoda > Insecta > Diptera > Bombyliidae > Bombylius > Bombylius discolor. The sequence goes on along the minus strand of OW584241.1, from coordinate 8,820,538 downwards.
GAAAAAATTGTTACTATTTTATACAATAGGTATGTATTTTTATATATATGTATATGTGTATTTGTATGTTGTATAATAAGTATTTTTTTTTTTAAAACAAAAACTTATTTAAAGAGAAATATAAAATGTTGCAAATGTATTTTTATGATAAAAACAATTAAAAAATTTTCAATAATAAAAATTTATACAAATTCAAAAAACAAAAAAAAAATATATTCATTTTTATTATCTTTTCATGAAATTTTTATTTAAAATATAAAAAAAAAATATGAGTATATAAAATAAATGTGATTTTTATATGCAAAAAAAAAAAAAAAAAATATTAAATTGTATAACAATTTAACATTTTATTTGCAACAAAAAAACAATTTTTTTTTATATAGATATGTATGTACGTATGTATTTTTAATAATATGTGTAATTAAATGTTAAATTCTTTTCTAAAAAATCTTAAAATTTTAAATGTGATCTAATAAAAATTTTTATAGTTATATAATAGTAAATGTCATGAAATTAAAATAATAAATTTGTAGATTTTATTATATATGTTATACATATTATGTAAATCTCATTTTATTTGTGATTTTATTTTAAATTTTTTTTTTTTTTTTGTTGATTTTATTTCTTTTTTTTTTTATTTTTTTCATTTTTATTTTACAGTAAACAAACTCCGGTTAAAATTGAAATTTTTGATAATAATCATTCGGATGAGATTAATATTGAAATACCAGGAAAATCTGTACATACAATAATCTATAAATAATTTATAGATAATTTAATGTATAAGTAGATTAAATTTTGGTTTACGACAAAAAAAAAAGTACATTTTGTAGAAAATTTAAAATATGTATGTATATTTTTTGTTAAATGAATTTTTTTTATTTTTTTTTTAAATAAAGAAATTATGTATTTTTAATTGCTTACTCAATCTTTTATAAATGCGATAATTATTGAACATGTATCCACATAATATAATAATATAATCTGTGTTGTGTAGTAGTCCAAAGGTATGTGTAATGTGTATCTTTTTTTTTTTCAGTATCTTTATGTTGTTGTTGTTTTTTGTGTGTGCATTAACTTTGATGCATTTATTTATCCTGAAAATGTAATGTCATCTGTTATTTGTGTAAATATGTACCTATGTATATACACTTACATATTATATTACTGTAAAAAAAAAAAAAATCAAACTCATGTTTATAATAATATGGATCATAAAATTTTAAAACTTAGCACGTTTTAGAGATTAAAGTGAACGCAAGTCAAAGATTTAAATTCAAAATAATAAAGGAACAAAATGAAGAAAAAAATGAAAAAATAAAAATAAAATAAAATCAAAACTAAAAATAAGAGAAAAAGAAAAAAAAAAAAATAAAATGAAACAAATTGTCACGGTTAATTAAATTACTGAACAAATTGACAAAATTTTAACGATCGTTTCATTTATTGCGACTTTGAAATAATAATTATCTTATTTTATATTCTTTCATTTTAAGGAAAATTTGTATTATTAAGTACTTTGCTATGTAGCTGGTTTGTTGGTTTGTATATACATATGTAATTAAATAAACAGTAATCAACGAATGAGTAGGTATACTTATTATTTTTTTTTTCTTTTTTAAAAGAAGGATATTCATTATTTTGTGTCTACAGATTTGTAATGTACGAGTATATATGTAATGTATTTGTATTTTTAAAATGCGTGACATTTTGTGAGATGTCTAAACTAATTTCCAGAAAATATAAGTATTAAAATAAAATTGATATTTTTAAGGAAAATATATGATGACGCCTACATGAATTTCCGTTTTACGATCGATCAACAGCCCTACCAGGTTGAATCTTACGGGTGGGTAGGATATATAAATACATAAAATATGTAAGAAAAATTAAAACAAAAAATATAAGGATGATTTTATATTTATTATAAAAATATATATAGTATTCATATACGACGTATGCATTTGATATTTTAATAAAGACAATTTTAAGCCTTTGAGATTAGTTTTGTTATATTTGAAAACAAATCATTATATTTTTATGCATCAATAAAAAAGATAAAATACGGATTATATGTATAAAGAAGAAAAATAAAGTAAAGATAGAGGGAAGAGAGATACAAAGAAAACAAAAATTAATTTATTGAATTTTCACCTTGAATTTTGTATCTAATTTTAAAAATCTTAAGTCTAATTATGTACGATTTTTCTTTTCGAATTTTAAAAAGAAAGAATAATGAGTAAAATTTTTTTATTTAGAATTAGTTACAAATCTTTAAACTTGAACAAAAATATTGTATGCAAATTGTTGTTAAAATTCTTATGTTAATTCAAAGTATATTCAATGTCAACGCATGACGTTATCATGCTTACGTACTTTCTGTTTTTGAAAGATTCAATTTTTAAAGACTTGGAAAGATTTGGAATTCTACTTCTTCACATTGCTGATAAATAAACTTTCTTCCTTTACACCACATACTTAAGTAGTAATTTTCAGGATACGAAGAATACTGTGATTGTGAACTGTAATACAATAAAATTCCAAATTTAACAATTTGGGCAATTCACATACAATTCAATCAAGAAACAAGAAACTGTATCGGCCACAAATATTAAATGATTGCCGTTCAATTTTTTTACATTCAATTTCGTCATATTGTCTTTTTAATTAGCAATAGACAGAATCTACACTTATTCTGTAGTTGATGCTTTAAGTAATATCCAATATCAGTGTCCTATTCTTCTGAAAACGAACTTTTCTACAAAAAAAAACTGAACTACATTCTTTTAATAGCCTTGATGTAGATTGAATATATATTTTTTTAATTATTAAAATAGTTCTGAAAAAATACTACTGAGAAATCAAATATTAATTCTAAAAATTGCTAAAACAATGAAAGCTTATTCACTTTAGTTTTAATCTAGAAAAAAATGATTAAAAGTTAAAAACATAAAAAAAAACATACAAACATTTTTAAAGAGCACTTAAAGATGACATGAAAAAACGTTAACACGCCTTTTTCCCTTACATATTTTGACAACATCCTAATTTTCCTTAAAAGGCAGTGATTTACACGTTTTGTTCTTAGACAACCGTAAAAATGACAATTCAGCCATGAAATATGGATCAGATTTCAAAGTAAGGGAAAATATGAGCCGCAGCCGGATGTTATCTCTTATAAAAAGATATATTACAAAAACATACTATACACAAACGCATGTATCTACATACATATGTATACGTTCTTTTTTATGTTAATTTAGATGTAATGAATTTAAATCTCATTACTATGGTAAATGTACCTTTTTTCAAGTTAAATGGATTTAAATTATATAATTCTCTTTTCATATCCGATTTGTTTTTTTTTTATTTATATCCCATGAGAGTTAATTTAGAAAATTGAAACTACAAGTTAAGTAAATTATACAATTTCTTGTTTTTTTTTTTTTTCTTAACAAAAATACATTTTTATTTATTAGCACTTAAAATTTTTTTTTTGTTATATTATTATTTTTACAATTTTACACCTTAATATTTCTACTTACATTTGTATGTATACAATAAAAAAAAATACATTTTATGTGTTAAAATGAAACATATCTTAAAATGTGTTGTCCATATAAATACTAAATATGGTCATACATGTATTATGTGCGATGATAAGTATAACATTGTATCCCAAAAAAAAAAAAAAAGTTTATATTTGAAAACTATGTTGAGTTAAAAGAGTACTTAAAAACTACATATTGTAACAAATATTCCTTTTAAATAACTCATTTTCATCCTTAATAGCCTATTTACTAGATTTTTATTTTATTTTTAAAGGATATAATTGCACTTACATTTTTTTTTGTTCTTGGTTGATTGTTGATTTTTAAATTTTATTTTTTTTTCCTTTGGTATCAGTTTTTTTTTTTTGTGTTTTTGTAATTTATTGTACTTATGTTCAACACTTTTGTTGTATTGATGATATTTGAAAATTTTGATCTGTTGAATTATTACTATTATTATTATTACTAATACTTTGAACGATTAAATTAAGACATTCCAAACTTGATCCACTGATAGGTGATGAATTATTGTAGTCTGAAAATAGAAAGGATTATAAGTTTGTATATTGATGAAAAGTTCAAAATTTTTATGAATATGTATGTATTTGATAATTTTTATAATTGGAAAAAATAAAAAATTAAAAACCATAATGAAGAAATTTCTGGTTTGAAGTTTCATCCTTTTTATTTTAACGAAATCAAAAAGGCAAAGAGGAAAAAAAATTAATAAAATCGTGAACATCATCAATTTTTGTGCTAAATATTTTTTTTTAAAATAATAATCTATAATATCCTTCAAAAGAAAAAGGAAATTAGAATTTTAGCAAAAGTACACATGAACTTAATAAATTTTAATTTTCCTTTTATTGGTATCCCTTTTAAAGTATCAACAGAGGAGGAACAAAAATAATGAACTTGTTTAAATTATTAAAAAAAAAATTTAATAAAAATTCCTGAATGATCCTTAAACAAGTTAAATTAAAGTTTAGCATAAAATGATTCTATATATCTTTTCTTATTTTTTAAATTTAGTTTTTTTTTTGTTGAATAAGTACCTGATAATGGTGTGTATCTATCTGCCTCTTTTGAAAATTGTTGCAATTTTTCTCGTAAGAAACTGCCGGTGTACGTGCTCTAAAATAAAATATGAAAAAAAACACATAAGATTTAATATTGAGATAAAAACAAAGTATAAAATTATTATTATTATTTAACATTTTAGTACATTTGATTTTTTTTAAAAAGAATAAATCTAAACTGCAACAATATTGCTTAATTAAAAATAATTCTGATATCTTAAGATTTCCCAACAATTACAATTTTAAATTGACGAAATATGCAATAATTATTTATAAAAATTAACATTGTTTGCATACATTATCTTTGCAATCTTCTTTTTTTTTCTTCCTTCAAATCTTTTAAATCCAATTAACACATTTTACTCTAATTATTTTAAAATCTAATTTTAGATGTGTATTCTTTTTAAGTTGAGTAATCGCTTCTATTGCAAAAGTTTTTCATACATGTACCCTAAATATGTATGTGTACAAGATCATGTCAATTATTATAACAATGAATTGTGAATTTATATCTAAAAAAATTTGTTTTTTAAAATTTATAGTATCTTTTCTGTTGCCCTTTAATTATGTTCATATCAATGTCAAAATATTTTTCATATCACATTTTCGTTGTTTTTTTAATTTTTCTCAAATGAGTACAAATATACATCAAAAAATTATTTCATTGTAAATTTATAGCAATTATTTTTCAATTTGATTGTCATAGATATTTATTCCCAGTAAGAAATTCACAAAATGCTGACACTGAAAATAGTATTATATAAAAGCACTTTTGCATATGTAAAAAGTTTGAATGGAAATTCGCGAAGATACTTGTCTCTAAAACTGACAATTTTCCAATGTACGAAGTTTGATGTTTTTAGTTTGAAATAATTAAAGATTTAGGGAGGAGAAGCACAAGAGGAAACCGTAGATAACACAAACTACTCTATCAACTTGGAATATGGGAGTTTGAGTCCTTCTTATCCTAATAAGACTTTTTGTTTGAGTAAATGGAGTTTTCTTGTCTTTAAACAACATTCCAATAAATTTTAAGACCATTTCAGGGTAGTGGGAAAAGAAAAACAAATTATTGTAATTCCAAAATGAACGTTCTTAAGAAAAAATAAGCCGTTTCCTATACTTTGTCATGATCATTTTCAAATGTTTTTTAAAATCGTTTTGTTTTTCTTATTGGGTTATTTACTCACTATATTATTTCATAAAAATATGTATTTTTCATTTTAATAAATTAGATTTGTAAATTAATTATATAGTTTTGAAGACAATGAAATATGCTTTGGTCAATGTTATAATTAATACAAGAGAATATTTAAGATTTGTTAAATTCTCAGACGACGTATGACTCGACTTGTGATGGATAAACAAAAAAGAAATAATTATTATATGATATACTAATGTGAAACTATAGTGAGAAAACATAATACAAAAAAATATATAATACAAAAAAATATCTATAATACACATATTATATTCATGTATAAACTGTAATAAGAAACCATTCATCATTTTGATGGCATTTATCATCTTGCAAAGTTCTCAACAGTTGTCTAAAAGGATTTATTCGAAGTAATCTATATGAAAAGTATATATTTGAGATTGGTTAAAGAAACAGTTTCTATTAACACGGTGTAATATTATAAGAATATAATATACAGATGTTAATAATCATAATTATCACTATAACTCGATGAAGAAAAGAAAAATCTTTTTATGTTAAAAATAAAAGTTTTCAAATTCATAAATCATCTCCACAAAAAGACAAGCTTAAAAAAAAATATGAGATTGTGTACATATATGATATTTCGGCGTACTTGAAGTTTTACTATTTTTTTCTTTTTAATAAAATAATGATTCTTGATTTCGTTTTTTTTTTCTCTTGTAAATAGAGTGTAGGAATTAATAAATAATGTTTTATGATATTATATGGATTATTAAGGTTTAAAAGAAAAATGGAAAAGGATAGTGTAAAATATGTTCTATTTCATTGTTGTCTGCGAGTATTGTAATACTTTCGGTATATTATTGCCTCCTTAACTCTGTTGGAGTTATAGATATAAATGTCATCCCTTTGAAATGTGACTACTCCAGAAATACAAGATATCGACACTTTTTCTTAAGCTTGAGATCTTCTTGAACTAGTCGATGGCTCGATTTGAACCATAGTACCATTAAAAGAAAAGGAAAGAAAAAAAATTTTAAACGCTTGAAACGTGTTACCAATTTCGAAATTTGAAAATATCAGCTAAAATTCAGGATATCCTTTTACTGCATTTTTATTGGATAAAACACTGGCTTATATACATTTATGTTTATGAAAAATTGGAAATGAAAATTTATGAGTTCAATAATGGGTGAATAAAATCCAGAAATTTAACTAGAATAAGTTTAAAAGTGGAACTAATAATAATTATTAAAACTTAATTTTTTCTGAATTATGACAAAGTAATTAAAATTCTTAAAACAAATAAATTTCATTCTATTTTTATTTGTTTATAATTCACATAAAATAATGAGTACTTAAACAAATCAAAAAAATGTACACACTTAAAAAAAATAAAAGCAGAATTAGTTGCTTAAAATTTTTTCTCGAAATTCCGGTTATTGTAATGAAAATCAAATTAATTGAATTTGATTTGTGAAGAAAAATATCTTCTTTATTTTTTGTGCCTGTTCTTTGTATTTCTTTAAAAAAAAAAAAAAAAATATTAAAAAATTTTCAATTATGATTTTAAAAGAACCATTAAGTAAATCATCAGAATATAACACAATATAAAATATTACATAATAAAATTTATTATGAAAATGTAAAATGATAAATTTTCATAATAATATTTGTGGTTGAAAAATTTACAAATTTTTAATGTTGTTTTTAATAATTTATATGCATGTTTTCATTAAAATTTGCTTTTAAAATGAAATTTATCATTTTACTTTCTCTTATATGATACTTTCATTTTTATATACATATATACGTATATATGTACCTAATATGTATAATAGGTATCATTTTAAATTTCTTTATTAAAAACTAAACATACATATGAATATAATGTACATTTTTTATATTAATAAGAATGAATAGAACATTTAATACATACATATTTTTCTTTGTTTTTGTTTTGTTCTTGTATCTTTTTTTGGATATTTATTTATTTTTTTTTTTAATTTTCATATAAAACACACCTTCAACTATAAAACAAAATAAGATTAAGTAGAAATACATTATCATTGAATGGTATATATCACTTCCAGTAAACCATCATACTCATTTTGTCGTTCTTAAGAATAAAGAAAAAATAAAGAAGAATAATATATATATGTATATTTAAATATCGTCTCATATAAAATAAATTCATTCAAAAATAACTTTTTACTTGTGTCATGGACCACTTAGATAGACATTTAGTTGTTTAGTATTTAATGTGATGTCTAGATTTCTAAAAAGTTTTATATTTTAAGTCCCTAAATATCACCTACATGAATTTATTTTATTTTAAAATATAATATATACATTAAGGATATGTGTATCTATACAGAATAAGTGTGGCACAATATACTATACATGATATCATCTTATGATGTGATTTTCATTCTAAAATTTTCTTTTTTTTTACGAAAGAAAATTATAATGAAAATATTTTCTTCTTAAATTATATTTTATTCATTTAAATAAAAGATTCTGTATTTTTTTTTTTTCGAAATGCTTAAAATTAATCTTTTGATTGAGATATGACCACAATTATAAAAGATATATTGTTTAAAAACGTGTTCATTTATAAAATTGATTGCATTTGATCGAGATGATTCCTTTTAAATTATTTTTTTTAATTAATTGTAAAAAAAAAAAATTGAAAATTTTTTGATACCACAAAATTTTAACTGTACAATATTTTATAAAAAAAAAAAAAATATAGAATTTTGAACTTATTTTTAATTCGTACACCTTTTTAATTAATTTTTTCACAAAAAAAGAAAAAAAATGATTTCGAAAAAAATTTATTATATGATGAAATATTTCAAATTCATTAGAATGCGTGATGTAATTTAAATTCTTTGACTTTTTGGATCATAATTTAGAGTAAAATAAAAAAAAAAAAAAAAAAAAGAATTCTCTTTCCTGAGTAATTTATATTAATCATAAAAAAAAATTGTAGCATACTTTAAAATTAATGTTTTCAAATATATCCTCACATCAATATTTTTCTTTTTGATTAGATTATTACGTACATATACAAAATGAAACTAACTTTAAATATAGAAATATGTTAATGGTTTTAAATTTGTTTTAGAATTTGTTTTTGTTTTTTTTTGTTTTTGATACTACATATATTTTCTCTCTTTACTACATACTTACTATCTCTCTAGAAACAAAAAAAAAAAAAAAAAATTTACGTACAGGGAAATCATTTATGACATCAAGAACAATCTTCTTTTTTCGGAAAATTCTTGTGTGTGGCCGACGATACATAAATATACTTACATACATACATACATATACATATATATTTTTTTCTTCAAATAAAATCATAAATTTTATTTTGATAGCTACTTAAAGTTACATGTTATTAAAAATGTATCTTAATAGATAGATAGATAAAAATGTATCTTTTGTATGTATATAAAAAATTTTATAAATACAATACTACATATCATGTATGTATTTCAATTTATAGAAATGATCTTGCCAATCTGTCAAGTTTCATACTGACAAATAATTCGTGAGCAACATGACACCATATGTAACGTTTTTTTTTTTGTTTTTCGTAATAGAATTTTGTATCTTTTAGTTCATACAGTATGTAAAAAAGAAGAAAAAAAAGTAATATGAGTTATTATAAGTGTATAAATAGGCATCATTTTCAAAAAATTACCTCAGTATCATATTTTTGTGCATACGTGTATATATTGTACATACAGTACGCACGTATATGCATTCTAATCTTATTTATAATTTTTTTTTTTGTTGGTTTTCTTTAAGAAAGATGTTTTTTTCACATGAATATTAGGTTGACATAAGCTGACAGTGTAACATATTAGCAGTGCCATAATTAATGTTCAATTTGATGATTGGTAGGCGATAAATGAGTTTAAATAACATAATATTATTATAAACTATAAAGTTGAACGCCTTTAGTTTAAAACAAACAAAAAAGTATATAACACAAAATAAATGAAAATTTACAGAAAAATGAAAACAAAAAATAATAAAAAACAAAATATCAAAAAAAAAAAAAGAAAAGTAGATAAGTATGCGAAAATTTTTAATAATTTTTCATCTAGTTTTTATACTTTTTCAAATTTTTTTTTTTTTCAATTCTATCCAAGTCGTTTCGTTTATAATGAGAAAAAACGGAAATGAATGATATGAATTTTATTTTGTTATTTTTCATCATTATTTCTTTTTTAATAGTTTTTCTTTTATTAATGTAGAGATTATAAGATTATGATTTGTTCTATATTATTAGAATTTCATTCTTATTTTTTTTCTTTTTTTTTTTTGAATATGTTTTATTACGTAGAATTTATGTGTGACATTAGAACTATACTTTTTGGGTGTTCCTAACATATGATTTTTCATAAATTTATTATTTTAAAAAAAACTGTTATAATAAAAGAAAAATTTCATTTTTTTATGATGTCATGAAAACCACACAAAATTCTTTTTCTAATAACTTTGGTTTATATAACAAAAAAAAACCATAAAAAAACTTTATAATTATTGTTCAAATTATCATATATCTAATAATAATCATAATTTTGTGTCGTAAAGAAAGTTTAGAAAATATTCATTATAAATTTGTACGTGCAACTATCTTATGATAGATTATTATTTTTAAGAAATGTATTTATGAGAGGATTATTTGTGTTTTTTTTTTTGTATTAGTTGAGCTTAAAATATTCTCCAATAAATTCTACAGAAAATAACTTAGTGATAAATAAAAATAAAAGTGTCATAATTTTTAGCTAAAGTATCTATGTACCTTCTTTTTCTTTTAATGAATGAAATTTAATCATCCCCTTTTCAGAATAACTAAGGTTTTACAGGCCTTTCAGTTCTATGATTTTATAGTTTTACGTGAATTGCGGACCACGTAGACATAAGTTATCAGTAAATAAAAGCTTGTTTATATAAAAAACGTATGCTTGGTCAGAGTACATTTTTTTTTTTAATTTAAAAATCTTTGATTTCCATAGGATTTCTAAGTGAGTTACAGACCTAACACCACAACACCTCCAACACCAGTACTTGAAGCATGATGTAAATAGTTCGAGAAATAGATTCATCACTTAATTATATCTTGTGAGTAAAATTTTCTTTGCTTGTCATCATCGATAATTCTGATTTCTAATTACATTCCAATTTTTCTCTTTACAGATATTCTTTCGAGGATATACATACATAAAAGTCGGATAACTTCAAAAATTAATTAAGAAAAAAAAAAACGATTTTATTCCCTTTTAAAAATTATTTCTTAAAACTAATTAAAATTATTTAAATTTTGAAAAAATTAAAAAAATAGCAAACACTTTTTAAAAACAAACAGAATAAAAAAATTTGTTGAAAAAACAACATGAAATTTCATTCACAAAATTTACAAAGTTAAACCGATTATCATTTATATTTGAATACAATATACACCTACACATTTTTATATACGAGTACATACATATGTATGTATGTACATATATTTAAATTAAATGCTAAAATTTAATATTTTAACAATTTAACAAAATTTACATTTTAGAAAGTATTTAATATAAAATTTACAATAATGAATTAAAACATCTGTTTAGCATGTGCTGTATAAGAATCTGTGTAATTACAATTAGATTTTTAGATGCACATTAAAAGTGCATAAGTACTTTTCAGTTGATCCGTAGAACATCAAAATAATTGCAGTGTAATATAAAATTATATATACGAATATTATGTACATACATATACATACATATGTATATGTATAAAAAAATCATCATCATCATCATCGTAGTAAGTATAAAATTTTGTTATTTTTTTTCATTTATTTTTTCTTCGTTTGTTTTATGATTTCATATTAAATTTCAAGGTTGTGACAATTTAAGGCATTCAAATCATAACATAAGTTAAAATATAGTATAGATACATATTCTGAATATTAAAATAAATGAAAATTCAAAAAGAACAAAAAAAAAATTTAATATAGAAAATTTGATTTATGATACAAACTTTTTTAAATATTATTATGTAGGATATTTTGTATTTGCAATGCAAGTTCATATATGTATATCTGTATTTATTTTATATGCAATTAAAAACCGCATACATAATACAAACATTAAAATTTTACTTAAAATTATGGGAAGATTTCGTTTCATTTTATTTCAAAAGAAAAAAAATATGAGAAAAAAATTAAAAAAAAAAAAAAACAAACAAAAAGAAAATAAAGATTCTTAGCTGATTTTTATGGATAAATTTTGTATGAGTAATTCATAACGATTTGTTCAACAAAGTAAATTAAACATTTTATTATCTTTTATGACAAATAATTTTAATTTTTATAAATATGTATTATTTTTATTTAATCCTAAGGAATTGCATTTTAAATAACTGTACAGACCACAGGGTGTTATACACAAACTGGCAAAGTGATAAAAAAAATTTTGTTTTTTATATTGAGGAAATTTGTTGGGGAATTTTTAATTTGAAAATAATAAGAGGAAATGAAAATATTTATATACGACTGTTTTTTTTTTGTTATGTTAAAAATTATTGCAAATACTAAAATGTAAAATAAATTTAAAAAAAAAAATCAATTTATCATACATAAATTTAATATTTTGTATATTTGATTAAAAATTGGCTTGATGCCATTATGTACACGAATGTAAGTAGTCCTTAAACGTACGTACAGTTCAATTAAAAAAAAAAAAGCGTGTTGAAAAGTTATATTTATTTTTGCATTCAGATATATTTAATTATATGGAAATGAATAGATATAAGTACATACATACCTATAAATATGTTATGAGTGTTAATTATATAAATAGATGTCACTGTGAATTCATTTTGATTTTAGTTTTAAATTTACCGATTTAATATATGAGATTAATTAATAAATGACCTTAGAATTTATACTTGAAGAAAACACCTAAACCAGAATCTTCATTAAATATTGTTTGAGTTTTCTTAGTAGCAATGTTTTGGTCTAGAATCGATTTTTTTTTTATAAAAGTTGAAAAACTTGTATGGAAAAAATAAAGTAGTAGATTAGAAAATATTTTTCAGAATGATTAAAAAAAGTAATTGATTCTGAGTGAAGAAAATACAGAGATTATATAAAATTCAAAAATCAGTAAATTCTAATATGCATTTAAATTTACATATTACATATATTCTTTTGTTTTTATTATCAGGATATCTCTTTACTGTGCTTTTATTATGCACAGCACTGATGCATGAAGATGGATAAATAGATAGGGAAGGTTAAAGAGGAAAAAAAGATTTTTATTTTTTAAAATTTTCAAAAATAAAAGAAAGAAAAAATAAATTAATTCAAATTGAATTTCTATATAAAAATTTCTAAAATAAATTATTTATTTTAATTTTATAAATAAATTTAATTTTATTTCAAAATAATTTGACAAAACAAAAAACACACTCACATTAATATTTTACTCTATTTTTAATTTTTTATAAAGCAATTAATTTTCATATTTTAAGATTAAATTAATTCCACTGTCAGAAGAGAAATTTTAAAATGAAAGGGAAAAAAATTACTATATCTCTTCGTATTTTTGGTTTGAAAAGTGAGTCCAATATGAAAAGATGATAGAAAAAAAAAATCCAAACTATACTTGAAAAAGAAAATTTCATTTCGTAAATGATAGATAAAATTCCAATGAAAAATATTTAAAAGATATAAAAATCATAACCACATTGAAAATATTTCATGACATTTTTAAATAATCCAAGATCACACAAAATATTTTAAAATATGAATTTCAACTTAAAATATTTATTAAAAATTACTGTTACTTTTTTTTGTTGAAACATACAAGTATTTATGATATGAAAATTGCGCGATTACAAAAAAAATAATTCTTACGTCTTTGAATTGTGTAGAAATTAGAAACCAAAAAAGCAAAAAAGTAAAAAAAAAAGGTTTTAATAAATAAAATAAAATTAAAATAAAAGCTTGATTTATATTTTGAGGTGTCATTTCATATTTTTAATGATGAAGATAACAGAAAAATTTTACTTATGTAAAAACCGAAATAAATTCATTTTAAAGAAATGTGTAATATGTAAGACATAAAAAAATTTTCATTAAAATTTTTCATTATTATTATTCTTATTTTTTCTTATATTAATGTCTAAGATTTAATAAAAATCAAATAATTCAACTTAGAAAAAAAAAAAAAGAAACATTATTAAAGAAATATTTTGAAAAACATAATTCTCATATTTAACGGCCCTTTGTACTTTGACATTTAAAATATGATCATCATTGAAATTGTGATGATACGAACATTTCATTTTGTGTCATTTTGCAGACATTTTCATAAAATTACGTTTCTCTGTAAATTGTGTGTAATTTGTTTTAATTTATTTTTAAAAATTGAATAGAAAAAGTTGTAAAATATCAACAACAACAAAAAAAAAAAAATTTATGTAAGTACATGAATATTTTGACTTTTGTAAAAAGAAAAGTCAGGAAATCATAAAAGTGAATTAATTTTTTTTAATTTTTCCTGTTTTTTTTTTTTCGAAACTGCATAAAAGTTATTCTTTTTTTCTTTTCAAATAATTTTCTTTTTTTTTTAAAGATACATAAAAGATTTTATTTTTTAGATTAATTTGTGTTCATTTTTATACATTTTGTTGAAAAAATATGTCTTCATAATTAAATAAATGGCAAATTTCCAAAAATAATTTAAAAACGAAAAAAAAGAAAAAAGTTTATTGAAATACTGAAAAGAAAAAATTATTCCATAAAAAAAAAACGTAGATTTAAAATACAATAAAGGCATTTTGAATTTAAAGAATTTTCGAAAAAGAATTATGTATTTTAAATATAAAAAAAAATCCTAAGGCAATAATTTTTTTTAAGGATTCAAGATTATCAAGATATATGAGTTTCACAGGTACAAAAAAAGATATGTAAATATGTATGTATGTATATGAGCTTACATAAAATTTAAAAAAAAAAAAAACGATCACAATATTCGGATGATGAAATTATGTAATAAGTATTTTCTTTTGTTGTTGTTAAATTGTGACTTTTCAACAACAACAAAATTAATAAATTTTCATTTTTCATGAATTATGTAAATTTATAAGAAGAAAATTAAATCGTGAACGAGTATGTAATATTTATTTATCTGAATGTGTTTTTATTTATATAAAAATAGATTATCCCCTCTACTTTTTCTCATTGTTATAAGGTGTTTATGTATTTTTTTTTTTTCAATATAGGTAATATAATACAATATTCAAAATTTATTTTATACTTAAGGTGTATATTTTAATTAACATAAAAACACGACATTTACAACAAATGAATGTGAAATTTTTATGATGCTTAAAATTAAGTTCTAATTTATTGGTTTTCTTGTGAGAAATTATGAAGAAAACAAAAAAGAAAACTGCTTAAATTAATTTAATGAAGTGATTGATGATAAAAAAAGCACTAAAATACTTTTTCTTGTTTTAATTTGAAAAAAAAAAAATATATATATATATTTCAAATTAAAATTTTTATTTGTAAATAATTGGTATAAGAAAAGAATATTTAAATTTACGTTTTTCTATTTTTTAATTTGTAAAGGACATTTACCTTTTAAAGATCTTTGAAAAATTATCTAAATTAATTTTTGTATCGGTTTAAAAAAAAACCTAAAGGATATAATTTTTCAATTTTTTGATAAATCGATTGTGTGTAATCGAGAAGCTTCTATGTACAACTCTTTAACAGTACATTCTAAAATCAGTATTTCACAATATGAATTGCAGTTTTCCATTTTTTCTTCTTTTAATTGCAAAATGGTTAAGAAAAATTCAAATTGTTGGTTCATATAATTCTAAACAAAAATTTAGGACCAATTAAGGCTACATAGATTTGTAATATTTAGAAAAAATACATTTTAGGACTTACCAAATAATCCTGAGGTGATGTTCTTGTTGCAATATTACTATTCAGACTATCTGATGAACTTCTAGGAGTTGATTCCTGTAAAACAACAAATTTTATTTATGAATAATTTAAAAATACTATAAAAGGGAAACTACTTATTGAAAAAATTATTTTTGAATTTTTATACCTGTAATAAATCTTCTAAATTTTCAATGTATTCAATAGCATTTCTTAAAATTTCCACTTTTGGTAATCTTTGATTAGGATTTGCACTTGTACGTCTTTTTAAAAGTTCAAATGCTTCATTTACCTGTAAAATATTATTGAATTAGAATTTTGTAAATTTTGTGAATGAATATAGTAATGTGAAGTGTGAATTATTTAGCTTGATGATCCTTGAATTGTTCTAATGTGATTCAAAAAAGTTCATGTATAGGTTAAAATTGAAACAAAAATCTGGTTAAAACTAGAAATTAAACAATTAAAACATTTCATAGCTTCTAAATCCGCTAATTAAAATTTGAAATAAAGTAATTCTTTAAGAACCCAACACAATAGAGAAAAATTCATATAAATTTTTGATTTCAAATATATTTTCCCATCATAAGTATGAATTTCAACTAAAACATTTTAGTGCGCTTTTTGAATTAAACTAGTGAGAGTCCTTAAAAGTATAGAATAATAGGAAATTGGGCTTCAATTTTTCTAATCTTCTCTTTATTGAAAAAATTATTACTGAATTGATTTTCATTATTTTTGAAAAATTTATTAAAAATTTTGCCTAAAAATTAAAATCCTAGAAAAAAGGTTTTCTGAATTGGAGAAAAACATTTTTGTAAAAAATCATTGGTCTTGTTCTTTTTCCTATTTTTAATTTGAGAAAAATTTTGGAGTATCTTTATGGATTTTTGAAATTTGAGAAAAGTGATAAAAGTTAAAAATTAAATTTTTTAGAGCTAAACATAAATTTTTCAGTTTATCACAATATTTTTGTTTGCTATGTATAAAATATCGAAATTATATAATATATCTTTTTTTTTTCTTACCTTTCGTAGTCTTCTTCTTTCTCTTAATGTTGCTGCTTTACGTCTATCAACAGCAACACTTTTCTTTTTACATGCTTTACAAGCCCATGTTAAACAAGGTCTTGATTGACCAGCTGAACAACCTAAAGGAGCTAAAACATGCTCCTCAGAACTAACACTATTATCATCATAATCTGATGTTAATGGTGGTGATGGTGTCATATTATCCTTTCCATCAGATCCTGAATTATTATTATCATAGATACGATCATAACGTGTAACTGGATAATAATTATTATTTATATTTTGTTGTTGTAAATCGCAATTTAATTTATATGTTCTATGAAATGTATTATAATGATTATTATATTTTGTCATTTTGTTAATTTAAAAAAAAAAATAAACAAACAAACAAATGAAAACAAAAACTAGTAAAACCACACTTTTAATTTTAATTGAAAGAAAAACAAATTGATAATTTTTTTTTCTGTTATTAAAAAATAAAATTACACAAAATTCTCATACACAAAACTTTAAAAAAAAAATCTTTGGTTTCCTTTTTTCACTTGAAATTTTTATATTTTTTAATATTAATTTATTTTTTTCACACTTCCACGAACATTGTACAATTTGAAATCCTTCGAGAGCGATTCAATATGATTGCACGATTCTACAAAAACTAAAATTTAAAATTTCTCTCAATTTCGGATGAACAAATATTACGGTTAATTTTAAGATATCTTTTTAAACACATATGGTTGACATATAATATATAATACAATAAAAAATATTTCGGTAAAATCCGTGAGACATATTTGTCTTCTAAGGAGCCGTATAAAAATCTATCTTATAAAAGTCTTATAATAAAGTATTTAATGGGATGTTCCTTTAAGATATTCTTTTTGAAGATATTTTTATTTTTAAAGTTATTTTTAGATTTTGTTATTAAAAAAAAAAAATTAGATACACTCGATTCTACGATACGATATATTTATTTTAAAATTTCGAAAAAGTAGGCAGTATTTTTTAAATTCATTAAATTCAATTTATTTATATGAGTTAACGCCTACAAAATGGGATGAACAATAAAATTTTTCATTATTTTATAAAAATTTAAAAACAAATTTATAATTTAGAAAAAACAAAAAGTAATTAAAAAGAAAATTTGTTTTTCTTTTTTTTTTTTTAACAGAAAAATTTCTTTTCATAATGAATGATTTTTTTTAAATGATTTGACATAAGACTTTGTTTTACATTTTGATATGATTAAAACAATCATTTGAATATCATTAATAAAATTTATTGTAGTCATTTTAAATTTAAAAATTGTTTTTTTTTCTTTCTTTATTTTGAAAAATCTTAAGATATTTTTTTTTAATATCAATATTTTTGTTTTTACTTTTAATTTTTTTATTTAAGACTTAAAATTTTGAAATCAATGAAGATTGAAGTACTTCACATTGTTGCATTTAGTTTGAAATTATTTATTTTGACAACCATACTCAAATTTATGTTCCAATTAAAAAACGTATCAAAAAATAAAGTTTTCCAAATTTGCAAAAAAAAAAAAAAAAAAAAAATATTTTAAATTAGCTCATGCAATAAAAAAAAAAATTAATTACAATTTATTAAATATTAAAATTGATTATTATTTATTTTCACTTTTAAACAATTTAATTTTCTATATTGTTAAGACTGGGATTCACTTGAAAAGGTAATTTTAAAATTGAATTTATCGCCTCAGATTATGCAAACAAAAAAATAAGAAAGAAAAAACTGCCTTAAATAAATTCCAATTGAATGCATAATTTACAAACGTTATAATTTAAAAATATATAAAAGGTGTTTCAAGTCATCAATTATCGCTAAATACAATATTAAAGATATCTTTGCATGTGGTCGAGATTGTACATTAAAAATTATAAACTTTCAGAAATATGTATATGTGTATATGGAATTTTAAAAAAAAGTATAAGTACATATCTTATAGCATTTTTGAATGTTTAAAATAAAGATAATACACATCATTGACAAATTATCAAATGACTCTTGAAAATAATAAAAATAATAAAAAATTTATCTTTCTAAAATAATAAATATTTCATTAGCAAATAAAAAAAAAACCCATAACAACAAAAATTTATGTATGTTTCACATTAAAAATAAAATGTCGTTAATTACAGGTTAGTGATTAACAAATTTGAAAATTTTCAATTAAAAAAAAAATGAAATAATAATTTATGAAAAAAAAAAAAATAATAACTGTTTAACACGTCCAACGATAAATTTTCATTCATTCGATAAACCTTAAAATCTATAGATTATACTGGTTAATATTGGCTAATTTTTTAATTGCTTCAATTTCAAAACATATAACATACAATTTTTCAATTTGAAAATGTGAAAGTAGTAATTATAATCGTACATACATATATTATCTTCCTGCAATTAATCATTAGAAAATAATTTAATCTAAAAAAAGTAGATATAAACATACATAATATTCAAAATGAGCGATTAAATATTCACAAACATATTCAATTTTGATTGACCCTTCTTATCAGCAATCGTAAATTTAGTAAGATTTTAGTTTTTGTTTTTATTCTTAAAATTATTTCTTATTTACTGAAAACATAACATACCAACATTAATTGTTGATTAATTTTAATGATTACAAAATCAGGAATAGTAAATTATTAAAGATAATTTTACTTTTTTAAAAGAAATGGAAAAAAATCAAATAAAATAAAGAAAAAAAAAATCCCCTACTTTATCACGTTTTTCCAATATGTCATTCTGCTTTGATAACATTATTAAATGAATAAAATTTATAAAATTTTAAAAAGATGTTTATTTGTATTACAGTTAGTGGAATTAGATATATCATACATATATATAGTACATAGGATAAATATAACAGTTAGAAGCTTGTTTTTTCTGCTTATATGGATCTTTCTAAAATCCTGTTTAAGTTTTTTTATGAAGAGTATCCTTCAAATTTAAATTGATGTTTCTGTTTATTCTGAATTCAATGTTTTTCAAGTATTAAAGTATTTGTAAAAGACAAATTCATATTTTTCATTCAGATTCATATTTGTAACATCAAAGTTAAATGACACCCGATACTGGTACATTCACCCTAAATATATTTCTTATATACTATGTTATCAATAAAAATAATAAAAACAGCTTCCAATATATAATATTACAAACTGAATTTAAAACTCTAGACTCAAAAAAAAAAAAAAAAACAAATAAAAAAAAAGTACAAAAAGGAAAAAACAAAACTTCACACATATGTATGTACCTATGTATGTATGTATGTAAAATTCATATTAATTTGATAATTTCTCATAAATATGAGAAAAAAAAAACAATATTTGTTGGTTTTTTTTTCTGATAATTAAGCAAAAAAAAAAATAAATATTATTTATCTCTGAGTAGCAAAAATCCATAAAATACATATACTCGTATGTATCTATAGTTTATGGTATGTATCTATACAAATCAGTAATATGATAATATACGAGTATGTGAAAACATACGGTTAGGCATATGATAGATACTATAGATACATACGATAGCAGTATTGAAAATCTTAGTCAGAGTCAGAGTCAGAGCTCAGAGCACATGTTAAGTTGATATTCTTCATTATAATTTTAACTGGTAAAGCAATAGTTACTTACTTTGTGAGTTTTAAAAGAAAAAGAAAATAAAAACAAAATTCAAGATTTCATTCAATTATCAGTATAATGAAAATTTTCAGTGTAACATCATTAAACTAGAAGATTAGTTGAATTCAAAAGAAGAAATTTTTTTTTGTAATTTATATTAGTGAGGTAAAAATTTTATATTATTTTTTCGTTAAAAATAAAAATTAATAATAAAATGGATGCGATAAGAAATGGTTGGTTCAGTGAAATTCAAGATGAATTATGGCCAGGGCAATGTTTTTCATTGAAAATAAAAAAAATTTTACATGAAGAAAAATCAAAATATCAAGATATTAAAGTAGTTGAAACGTACGTATCTATAATAATTTTTATGTTTTCGCAATAATTTACATTGAATTAATTAAATTGTTTTTTTGAAAAAAGATTATTTATTAATTTTTTGTTTGTTTTTAATATTAAAAATATAGCACAAATTATGGAAATTGTCTAATATTAGATGGTATCATACAATGTACAACAAAAGATGAATTTTGTTATCAAGAGACAATATCTTTTATACCATTATGCTGTCATCCGAATCCAAAGAAAGTTTTAATTGTTGGTGGTGGTGATGGTGGTGTTGCTAGAGAAGTTGTTAAACATCCATTAGTTGAAGAAGTACATCAAGTTGAAATTGATGGTCGTGTTGTTGAAATATCAAAAGAATATTTACCACAAATGTCATGTGGTTTTAATAATTCAAAATTAAAATTAACAATTGGTGATGGTTTTGAATATATGAAAAATCATAAAAATGAATATGATGTTATTATAACAGATAGTTCTGATCCAGTTGGTCCAGCTGAAACATTATTTCAAGAAAGTTATTTTGAATTAATGAAAAATGCATTAAAACCAGGTGGTATTGTTTGTTCACAAGGTGGTACATATTGGACTGATTTAGAACATGTTAAAAGTACATTAGATGGTTGTAAAAAACAATTTCCAATTGCTGCTTATGCAATAACAAGTGTTCCATCATATCCATGTGGACAAATTGGTTTCATAATTGGAAGTTTAGATTCATCTCGAACATTAAAAGAACCAGCAAAAATTTTTACAAATGATGAAATTGATAAAATGAATTTAAAATATTATTCAAGTGATGTACATCGAGCAGCATTTGTATTACCAAGATTTGCTGAAAAACGATTGTATGAAGAATGAATAAATAAATTGTTTGTTGTATTATTTGAATTTTTAATTGTTTTTTTTTTTGTCAATTTAAAATTTCTTAAAATTAGTGGAAATATTTGACTTTACACAACATATCAGAATTTTATATATTCATGTCACACAGAATTCTAAATTATCTGTTGATTTTGTTGGGCTTACTTTTTGTCAAACTTTATTATTCTAAAGTACTGTAGAAAAAGGGTGTGTTTTTGGATTTTTAAAAGATAGTTTTTGCTGAACTAAACATACTACTTATTTATTTATTTACTTTTTTTTTTTTTAGATTTTTGTTCCATTTTGTGGAATTGCTTTTTAAAATAATTATTTATTTAAAATATTATAGAATAAAAGGATAATATATGTATATATGAATGCATTCATCAGTTAATTCCTGTTGTAGTTGAAATAAATCGTTTAACAATATTAGATTCAGTACTCTGTTCAATTTGTGGAAGTACATAATTTAAATTTGGGAATCCATCAAGTATATTTTTTACTTCATTTGGTCTGCAACAAAAAATATATCCATAAGCTGACATTTTTCGAGTTCTACTAAGAGGTTCTAACCATTCGATTGTATCACACATATCTTTGCATATCATTGTTACATTATCAATGCCTCCCTGTTTTGGATTTGAAAATATCTTATTAATGATAAAAAAAAGAAATATGATTTAATTTTTAAAATCTTTTCAATTATTACTTCAAAGAATGGTGAATTAACTCCAAGAATGACAACTTCTTCATCAGATGTATCAGTTTCTCTTGGCCTTATATAATTCCAAATTAGCAATGGAACTGTTTTCTTAGTACCGTGAAACTATGAAAATAAAAATAAAATTAACAATACAATATTTCTTTCATGAATAAAAAATCATAATTATTTTACTTCAAGAAATAGTTCACTTGTCATTCCACATTTATCATCATAGGGATATGTAACAATACCAGATTTTCCAACAAATACATCATAATCATTTTCTAATGATTCTTTTTCTAATAAACGTTCAT
The DNA here is from genome assembly GCA_939192795.1 of Bombylius discolor. NCBI lineage: Eukaryota > Metazoa > Arthropoda > Insecta > Diptera > Bombyliidae > Bombylius > Bombylius discolor. The sequence goes on along the minus strand of OW584241.1, from coordinate 8,797,866 downwards.
ATACTTTCCAATTACCATTTTTTAATGGACTCCACCAAATAATAGAATTTACTTCACTTATATCACTTAGAAATTTTTCAAAATATTTTGAATATTTTTCAAAATTTACAAGCTCATCAAATTCAAATAATGTTGAACCAGCAAATGTCGTGAAATTAATTTGATTTATTTTTGAATTTCTGAAGAAAAAAAAATGTAAATAAAATTTATAAAAAAAAAGAAAAAAAAAACAGTTTTATTTTTCATATTTTTGAATAAAATTTTTCGAACCTGTTTTGTTGCAGTTTATTTGGAAAAATGAATTTTTGCATTTGATAAAGTTGAAGTGGTATATTGCTTGGATTATATAGCTCCTGAAAATATACAATAAAATATTTGTTAAGCATTTACTAGCATCTACTATCTACTATTTTTTTTTTGTTTCAAATTTTCAAATCAAGAGAGTTAAAAATTAAAAAAAGAAAAAAATATAAGGAAACAACAAAAACACACGAAACTCACTTGTTTGTCAAGAAATTGTGATCTTTTACTTGGTGTATATCGAAAAAACATAAAATCAGAAATATAAAAATCAAAACATAATTCTAATAGAACAATTGATTTATCCATAATTGGTAATCCATAAACAAAACCTTCATAAGGACAATATTCAATAATGCTTTTATAAAAATTTGCATTTGTTCCACCACATCGTATTTTTGTATTAGCTCTAACTTTTGTACGATCAGCTACTTTATAATCAAGTTTATGCTTATTACAATGTATTGTTAGATTTTTAACTTTTTCACCATCTTCAGATAAATGTGATCCCCATTCATCATTTTCTTGATTTCTGTATCATTTAAAAACAAAATTATAATATTTCACAGAAATTTAAAAATAAAAATTAAAGTATAAATAAATTATTATAGAAAAATTACTCAATGCCAGAGAAACAATAAACTTGAACATATCCTTCTTCAGGAATACGAAATGAACCCGTTGGATTAAAAATGATTGTATCATTTCCGAATGGTCTTAGGAATATTCCTGGTTGTTTATTCTCAAATTTATCGAAAAAGCAGTCTAAAAAATTATTATGATTGATTTTTTATAAAAAAAAATAAAAAAAAAAAAAAATAAAATTAATTTATGATAGTAATTTTATCTGACAAAAATGTCAGTATTTACCAGCAAATGTTCCACTAATTTGAAAAAATAAGAAAACTGTTATCACTTCACGTAACATGATCGATTGATTAATTCTTAAAGATCCCCAAACTAAAACTGAAGTTCAATAACTGAAATTATCATTCTTTTATACTAATCATGATTCGTTGCATATGTAGCTCATATGCATATGTATATTATACAGATTTTTTTTTCAGATAAATTAAATGTATCTACCTGTTGTAAATGTATGAACTTTTGATCAGAAACATTATGTGATTTATAAGAAATATTTATGAAAATTTTTCACAAAACACTTGTGCATTCCATATATTTTTTTTTATTGCACCATTTTTTATTTGAAGATATTATTTTTATTCCATAAAATTTAAATTGCAATATTTTCTCTTATTAATTTTATTTTATTTTAAGAACTGATAAAAGCCGATAATTTTCTTATTTTTTTTTCTAGAAAATTTATGTAATATTTCGTGGAATTTTTATGAAGGACACATATGCATGAGTTTCAAAATAAACTATAATTTTATTTAAATACTAATAATTAAAATTAAGTCTGTTTTAAACAAAAACGAAGTTTTAGATAAGTTGAGTATAGTTTATCGAATAAATAGAAAATTCACGAAAATAAATTCATGTAATAGTTAGCATTTAAAAATTGAAATTAAATATATTTATTTATAAATTTATCATAAAAAATAAAAATAAGCTTTAAAAAAAATATCGATGTAATGGAACAAAGATTTATGAAGTTTCTAAAGAAATTATTCAAAGTGAATTTGACGAAATCTGAAATAATTCTCAAATCATGTTTCATTAATTAAGATTTTTTTTAAGCAAAATAACTACCTACTTAAAAATAATTTTGTCAAATTTTAAATTATCGATAACTCGGTATTAAAAAAAGTCTTGAAAAATTTCTTTACTTTTACTCAAAAACAAAAAAACAAAAATCTAAGTCTTAGGCTCGTTCTCGTGAAAAACGACACAAGATTTTTCTTTCAATTTTTTTTTTTCATTTTTGAAATTTGAGATACAAATTCTTGCAACGAATATTCTTTAAAAAAAATAATATTTTCAACTAAAATGTTTAATTAATTTTTTCCTATTTAATTTTTTGTCATTTTTTGTACTGTATTTCAATAAAACGCGTTAAAGCGTTAGATCGTAAGAGGTGGAGAGGCGTTTTATAGGCGACCTATGCTCAAAAGGCTGAATTACCAAAGAGATAAATAGATATTGTATTTCAAAGCAAAAGAAAGTTTATCATTTTTAGGAATCAAGTAATCACTTGCTATTTCTAATAATTATTATTATTTTTAAAAAATTCATTATCTAATTGCCACTTCAAAGGGTTAAATATGTTAATCTTTTTTATTTTTGTAATTAAAATTATATTCTTACCTGTTCATCAAGATATGGTGATCTTTTAGAAGCTACATAACGTAGAAAAAGTAAATTTAAATTTCTTAAATCATAACAAATTTCAGCAAAAATGATTGGTCTATTTCTCATTGTGGTGCCATATAAAAATCCATTTTCATTACAATATGATATTTTGAATAGATATAATGATGACGTCATTTCATCACACATTAAATATTCATGTTTAATAATTTCAACACCACCACTATCAAAAGCTCCAAAATACACATGACCTTTATCACAAAATGCAGAAATATTTTGTAAAATAAAAGATTTGTCATCCGTAAGACGAAAACCACGTTCACAAAGTACATCAATAAATGCATTTTCTGGTATATAAAAATTACCATTTTCATTTGATTGCATTATTAAGAATTTATTTTCTACTCGTTGTATTAATATATCAGGATTTATTGATTTTATTTGACCATAGAATTTATAAATACAAATTGATGCTGTAAAATTTTAAAAATATACTCATATTAATAACTGAACGAAAAAAAAAAAGATACTAACTAATATTTGAAACGTACCACACAATGATAAAGTGAAAAAATTTATAAATATACATAAAAATTTTAAAAGTTTCATTTTTTCTTTTGAAATATTTTTTATAAAATTTTAATGAAAAACAATTTGAAACTGAAAAACCAAAAATCAATTTTCATAAATATACCTACTATTGAAAATTTTCAGGTGGTATAAATTTATCTGATAAAGTTATTCTCTTATTTGTAAATTACTGAGATTTTTATGACATTTTTATCTCGTTTTTCATATTGCAAAAAAAAAAAAAAAAATTATTGCATATTTTGATAAGTGAAACTCAATGATTTCATTTGATATAAAATTGAAAGGGGTGATTGGAGATTTTTCCTTTGTTTTATTTAAATATTGAAAATACAAAAAAAAAAAAATTAATTGATAATTAAAAATTAGTTCAATAAGAGTGATATAATATTTTGAAGTTGTGTTCATTCAATTTTTTTTTAAAATATGTAAAAAGCTTTCATAAATCTGGAAAAAAAAAGTAATAATAATAATGATAATAAATAAAATATATACACCCTGTTTTGTTAAATATTACAGTTATATATGTATACATATACATATATCATATATTTCTTTCCTTTTAAATTTAAATATAATACATAAATTTTATTAAGGTGATTTTACGCATGATATATGTTTAACGAGCACAATTGTTTTTCAATCAAATTTATCAAATTTAGTATTCACATTTAATAAAAGTACTTTGTAGTTGAAATGTTATTTTTCTATTTTTTTGAAATTAATTTTTCAGTTTCTTTTTAAAAAAAAAAACTTATTTATTAAATTTTATGCAAAAAAAAATTTATGAATTTTTTTAGTTTATTCTTCAATTCTTATTGTTTCAAGATTATTTTCAGTATTCTTATCAATTTTATCAGCTTCCTTGATTATATTTGGAAATCCTTCTAAAACATGTTTCACTTCATTTGGTTTACAACAGAAAATATATCCGAGTCCAGGTAATTTTCGAGTTTTACTTAAAGGTTCCATCCATGAAATTTCATCACAAACATCTTTGCATATATTTTTTATATTATTATTACCGCACTGTTGAATTACAAAAATAGTTAATTTTTTTTTGTTTTTAAATATAAAATTATCAATTTTATTAAAATTACTCACTTCGAAAAATGGTGAATTAACTCCGATAACGACAAAATCTTTATCAGTCAATTCAGTATTACTGTATTTAATATAGAACCACATTAAAAGTGGAACTTTTTTTCTTCCACCAATTGTCTGTGAAAATAAATTTTCAACATGAATTATATTAAATATTTACAATATTTTTATAATTTTTTAAATTTTTAAATTACCGTAATCAAGAATTCATTTGATGCACCTATTTTATATCCCTCAGGATATGTGACAATATCAGATTTTCCAGCATAAATATCAAAATTATTTTCAATTGATTGGTTTTCTAATAATTCTTCAAATAATTTCCAATTACCATTTTTTAAGGATCTCCACCAAATTACGGTATTTATTTCACTTTTATCATTTAATACATATTTGAATATGTTTGAATACTTTTGAAATTTTACAAGCTCGCCAAATATAAATTCGGAACTCTCTAGTGGTACATTAGAAGGTAAACTTGAATAGAAAAAAAAAATATATAGATTACATTACAAATTATTAGTTCGAATAATATAATTGATACACCTATTATTTATTAACTAACCCTAAAATATGATTTTTATTGAAAAACGTAAATTTCTGCATTACACTGAAATCAATTTCAACATTATTTGAATTAAATTGTTTTTGATTTTCTAATATTGGTGATCTCTGACCAGCGAAATAATGTGCAAAAATTAAATTTGACTTTCTGATGTCGTAGCAAAATTCAGCAAAAATTATTGGTGTATCTTTTACAGTGACACCATATAAAAATCCATTTCCATCACAATGTGGTATTTTAAAAGGATAAAAGGAACCAAAACCATTTTTACAATCTAAATTTTCAAAATGTTTTATAATTGATCCGTCGACTTCATATTCGACATTTCCATTGATGCAGCGTATTTTTAAATTTTTTGATTTTGCAGTACCATAATAATGCTTAATTCTATAAAACAAATTTTTGTTAATTCAAAAAAATATTTTTAAAAATTATTCAATTAATTCACCTAAATCCATAATCACAGTACGTGTCAATATATTCATCGTCTGCAATATTAATTTCTTCGATTTCTGATGATTCAATTAGATATGATGTATTTTCTATTTTTTGAATTATTAAATATGGATGATTTAGTTGAGGAGAAAATTTACAATCTAAGAAAAAAAAATTAAATAAAATATAGAGATATAAAGCAGAAAAATTTAATTTATTTTATAGAAAATTATAAATACAAACCACAGAAAACTAATTCAAGAAAATTAGTTAATAATAAATAAAAAAATGTAATTAATGAAAATTTCATTTTTTTTTTCCCTCAAAATTCTAGAAAACTGAACGTGGTGAAATTTTGTTTAAAACTAAAATTTTTCTAGTTACAATCCGAATTTAAAAATAAAAATTTTAAGTTGCTCTTTTGTCCTTTATGTAATGCTTTGCAAATATTTTTGTACTGATAAGGTTAGAAAAAAAAAAATGTTATACATGATTTATTGAAAAGATTTTGAAAAATGAAAGAAAAATTGCTGACATGATAATAAGATACTTGTTTTTTCCAACATTTTCTATTAAAAAAAATACTATATTATTTTATGAAAAAAAAATGTTTTTTTTAAATACATTTCAGATGATTAGTTCTCACTATATATGTACAATACAGATACATATACATACTCGTATACATAGAATTAATATAATTTGGTCAATCTCATCAGTTCTTATCTATGAGTATGCATTTTGTTTTGTAAAAAAAAATTTGTTTAATAAATCCAAAATACACAAATACTAAATAAAGAAAATGTGATTCGATTAAAATGTTTAATGTTCATCTTTACAATATTCTATGGTTTATTGTATTGATAAAATACTTGAAAAAAAGCATTAAAACAACATTTTAAATATTTATTCAGTAATAAATTTTTTATTATCAAAATATAAAAAAATATATATACAATGAGAATTCTAAATAAAATATTTTATTTCAAAAATCATTCAGTTTAAAAATTCAAATTGGAGTTGAATTTTCAATCAATTTTTCAATAATATTTTTTTCCGTACTATATTGTAATTGAGATGTTTCATTAATAACATTAGGAAATCCATCCAGAATATATTTAACATCATTTGGCTTACAACAGAAAATGTATCCAAAAACAGCCATCTTTCGAGTTTTTCTTAATGATTCCAACCATGGAATTTCATCGCAAATATCTTTGCATATAATTGTTGTATTATCATTACTGCCCTGTTATAAAAAATGAATTTGTTTTTTTTTTCTTATTACATATTTATTTTTTAAAAATGAGATTAAAGTCTTACTTGAAAGAATGGTGAATTAACACCAACAATAACGACATCTTTGTCACTTAAATCAGTTTTGCTGTTTTTAACATAATGCCACATTAAAAGTGGAACATGATTCTCGGTGCCGTTTATCTGAAATTGAATATTAAAAATATACATTTTTAGAAAATTTATTATTAACATGAAAAAGAAATGTGAAAAATACTCATCAGATACCTCTAGTAATAAGTCATTTGAAATACTGAATTTATCCACATAAGGATATGAAATTATACTCGATGTTCCAGCAAATATATCAAGATTATTTTTGGATGCATATTTTTCTAATAAATCTTCATATAATTTCCAATTACCATTTTTCAATGGTGACCACCAAATTACAGTATTAATGTCAATTTTATCAGTTAAAATATTTTCAAATATTTTTGTATATTTTGTAAATTGTATCAGTTCTCCAAATTCGAATTCTGTTGGCCCAATTAAAGTGTTTAATTGAATTGTTTCATTATATGAGCTATGTTCATGAAAAGAAAAGTACAAGTGAGTTCATTTTTATCTAATTTAAATTGAAGCTTTGACAAACCTGCTCATACCTATACTTTTACCTAAGAAAGTGAGCTTTTTCAATAAATTAACATTAATTTTCATGTTACTTGGATTAAACGCAGTCTGGAAATATTATGCAGTTTTATAAAATGTATTTTATGAATTTACAAATAAATTATTTATCTTACTTGATTTTCTAATATTGGTGATCTCTGTCCTGCAAAATAATGTGCAAAAATTAAATTTGACATTCTAATGTCGTAGCAAAATTCAGCAAAAATTATTGGTGTATCTTTTACAGTGACACCATATAAAAATCCATTTCCATCACAATGTGGTATTTTGTAAGGATAAAGTGAACTGAATCCTTGGTTGCATTTCATATATCTGAAATGTTTTGTAATTGTATCATTCAATTTAAATTCAAGTTTTCCATTTTTACAATGAACTTGGATATCTTTCAAGATATGTGTATTAATTTCATCATAACGATTATATTCATCAAGATTGATTCTGTAAATAAAAAATGTTTTGAATTGAAAAATTTAATGTATATAATTTAAATATAAAAATTTAATATAAATAATTTACTCAAATTCATGATGGCAGTATAATTCGATTTTTTCATTATCTGGAATATATATTTCTCTTATATCGGATGTTTCAACCATATATGAAAAATTTTCCATTTGTTGTATTATTAAATCAAAATTATTATAATTCTTAACAGAAAATAAACATTCTACAAAAAAATTAAAACTAAGATAATACGAATTCCATAAAATCAATTAATATAATTAAAGATTTACCACAAAAAACTAATCCAATAAAATTGCTTATTAATAAGCAGAACGTTATTATTGAAAATTTCATCTTTGTAATACTTTGTAAACTCTTAAAGAAAAACTAAACACAATAAAGTCTTGTTCTAAACTGAGTTCTTGAATTTAAAATGAAATTCGAAAATAAAATTAGCAAAAGTTATCTCCTAAACTTTGATCCCATTTATTTTGTTATTTTTGCAGTTTACATATAGGAAAGTATTTAAAAAAATTATTCGGACATGAAAATTATTTGAAAAAGTATTTAATTATTTTATTTCATAACTTGAATTCTAGTGATGTATGTATTTTTATCAACACAGAATTTCTTTGTTGAATATTCTTTAAAGAATATCTTGTCAAAATTTTAATTTTGTAAAACACAACAATACGTCTAGTAATATATACGTATACATATGTACATACATAATTGGTTTCAAATGTGTTTTTAATTTTTAAAAAATGGTCCGTCTACTTTTTCAAAACACTGTAAGTACATTATTTAGACTGTTTTTAAAATGCAGTGCATTGAATTATTGATAAAAAATTGTTGTTGTAGAATTCAAAAAGGTTGCAAGTTTATAAAATTGCTGACTTATCAGAATATCAGAAAATTTTGTGAAGCCCCGTTTAAAAAACAATTTAAATTGTATTTATCAATAAAAGTTCATATGTACGAGTAGGTACATACATATATCTAATTTAAAAATTTTTTTTGAATACTTTAGCTAAACCATGAGGCTGTAATTACATGATGAATTTTTAAAGAGAATATGAGGCAATTAGACTGAGAGTATGAAATACTATGTTATCAGTTCGATGGTTTATTTAAGAAGAATGCAATGATTTAGGACCAAACGGAGAATATTCACATGCTAGTAATAAAGAGTATAATATATATTTATATATATATATACCTTTTTTTTTTTTTAAATATTTTATGAGAAAGATAAATAAAAGAAAAGTGAAAACAAAACAGCAAGTTATTACATATGTACATACATACGTATGTGTATAATGATTTTTATTAAAGTAGAAATTTCGTGGAATAAAGAATGGAAATTGTATTACGATAGATCATTGTTACAACGTTCTTTATGTTTTTAGATTTTGTATAAAAATGTTCAAAAAACCTCTCAAACAATTTTATAATTTTTATCTAAAGGTTTTAATACTCGTATCATATTAAAATTACTTTCGTCACAGTCGTTCTCTTGTACTGACACATAATAGTAGAATTCAATCAACAGACCATTGTTATTTGTTAAGAGTAAATAATTTTACAATTTCTCTAAACAATGTTATCCTCTCGAACCCGATTAACAAATAACTTGACAAATTTACATTTCAATTTTATTTTATAATTTTAATACTTGGTTTCATTTAAAAAAAAACTTCATATGGGTTCTTGAATTTGTTGATAAAGTTTCCAGGATATTTTGTATTCTTTAGAAGCTGGTATCTAGTAATATACTAATAGTACATAATGTATATACCACCAAAAATTAATTTACACAAATTAAATAAATTAAAAATTATTAATATTTTTTCCTATTTTTAGATATTTTAAAAATTATTTATTCTGATGATAAGACATCGGAAGTATAATTTTATATATAGTATATGAACGTACATATTATTTATAATAGAATGGTCATATAAGTAGATCATTCAAAAAAATTTATATGTACTTATCAGTTTTTTTTATGTCCTTATGTACTTAATACATATTTTATATAAAGAGATAAATCTTACAAATTTACACAATTTCATTTTTTTCTTATTTTGTAAAAAAAAAAAAAATGAAAAGAAGTCAAATGATGCGGTAAATGGATAAAAATTTTACCATCTACAGTGTAAAGGTAAAAACAATAAGAACATTCTATTCTTTTATATTTTTATACTTTTGTATTATTAATTATTGAAAGTTCATCTATAAACTATAAGACGTCTAAATCTACAGCAAAAGTATGTATATTCCATTCAAAGTTCTGTAATTTATTTACTGAACTTTGGAATAACATCAATTAGTCTAATTAAAAAAAAAAAACGATGAAATTTTATTTTACATTTTTAAAATTTTTAAAATATATATTTTTTTAAAGGATTTGTAAGAAGCGAAAATTTAAAATAATAAAGAACTTCCCAGTTTTATAGATAAAATCATATTCATATATCGCATGAATATTTCATTTCAATATTAATTTCATAAAAAAAAAAAAAAAAAAAAAAAAAATATGTACATTGTTTGAAAAACATAATTCTACAAATTTATGCTGACAACAACATCATATTTCCTTTACTTTACCTTGAACTTAGTATAACTTGACTACATTGCACTTTTTATATATTTTTGATTATCTTGCATTCTTTAATTAATTAGCATAAGGTAAAATTTATGTGAAGATTCTAGATTAATAATATTATTAATTGTTTAATATACTTACCTTTAACTGTTTATTATATTATTGCTGATTTTACAATTTACCTTTAAATCTATATATTTTAGAATGTATAAAAGAAAATCATTATTGTAAAAATAAATCAGTTCCAATAAAGCATATTTGCAATTACAATGGCACTATCTTTTTAATAAACATATAGTACATATTGAAAAAGGCATTATTTTTCATTGAACATAAGTTATATAAGTTTACTTTGGTTTTTTTAATTATTGTTAATATTACAAAATTTGGGGCTATTATTAAAAACAAATATCTGATGAAACAATTATAAAATAGAATAATCTAGTAAATTAGAAAAAAAAAACAATATATAATTTTAAAAATTAAAAATGTGTAATAATTTTTACACGGATGAGGCTCTCAAGGTTGAATTCAGAATATATTCCAAGTTAATGATTCTTTCCGGGAAAACCTTCCAAAACACTTTTCACTTCATCTGGTTTACAACAGAAAATATATCCGAATCCAATCATTTTTCGTGTTTTACTCAACGGTTGTAACCAACTAATATCATCACACATATCTTTGCAAATGATTGTCGAATTCGCGGTATCACCTTTACCTTGATTTTCATTTGAAAATAACTAAAATAAAAATATTAAAAAAGTCAACTCGAAACTTCTTCAAAAAAAAAAAAAAAAAGATTTTTAATATTTGTACTTCAAAAAATGGTGAATTAACTCCAATTACAACAACTTCCTCATGGGTTCTTTTATTATTGTTTCTGGGCTTCAAGTAATGCCAAATGTGTAACGGAACAGGCTTCTTCATACGTTGTACCTTAAAAATTAAAAAAATTTAAAAAAAAAAAAATACTTTACTTTTTTAAATTTGAATCAATATGTATGTAAGTACATTTTCAAATGTATCTCACCTCAAGTATTAAATCATCTGTCGCTTCACATTTGTTATTTATTCGATATGTTACAACACCAGATTTTCCAGCAAATACTTCGTATTCATTTTCTTCTGTTTGTTCTTCAAGCAATTTTGCAAATACTTCCCAATTACCATTTTTTAGTACACTCCACCAAATTACAGAGTTCGGTTCAGGTCTATCGTTTAAAAATTGTTCAAAAATCATTGAATAATAGTTAAAACGTATAAGATTATCAACTTGAAACTCTGTCATTCCAGCAATTGATGAAAATCGGATATTTTCAATATTTGATAAACTGAAAAGAAAACATTTTCATTTATATAAATATAAATAGTTTGATTTTGTTAATTAAAGGTATCTTCGAAACAACCCATACTAATGTGATTGAGATTTTCTCATGAATGTGAATTTTGGCATTGTACTAAGATCAATTTCCGTATCACTTGGATTAAATTTTTTCTTAAAAAAAAAAAATAAAAAAAAAAATGAGATAATATATTATTAATTTAATATGATTTAATACAATGCTTAATACTTTAAGTTATTTATACTTATTTTATTTTTATCTTACTTGCTCCTCAAGGAATGGTATTCTTTTACTGGCCAAAAAATGCGCAAAAACAATTTTTGACATTTTGACATCATAACAAAATTCAGCAAAAATTATTGATTGATTTTTAATATGAATACCATACATAAATCCAGTTTTGTTACAATGCGATACTTTAGATGGATACAATGATGCAAAACCTTTTTCACACTTTAATTCATTATAATTTCGGATAACTTGTTCTTCCCTTTTAATTTTAACAACTCCTTTATTACAATAGACTTGTAAAATTTTCGTGGGTAACACGTTGTATTTATTTTCATCATCATCATTGTAATCATCTCTAATACCGTAATTTATACGATCATAACTGTTGAAAAAAAAAATAAGAAGGATATTTTTGTTTTCAAAAATTTTACTGTAAAAGAGTTTACCTAAATTCGAGATCAGAATAAATTTCTATACTTTCATTATCTTGAATTTCAATGTTTTCCAAGTTATTCGGTGATTCAATAAAAGATGAATTATCTCCTATTTTTTGTAATACCAAATCGGGCTTACAACGATGTCCATTTAGAGAGAATGAACACTCTTAAAATATTTAAAAAATATTAAAAAACAACAATTTTAAAACATTTAATAAGAAAATTAAGGACTTACCACAGAAAACTAATCCAATAAAACTGCTTAATAATAAGCAAAATGTTGTGATTGAAAATTTCATATTTGTTAAATTTTTGTAAACTAATCAAAATGAAATCTTATTTCGAACTAAAATTTAATTTTTCAAAATTCGTTTAATGTAAAATTAAAATTTTTATCAATGGAAAAAATACATACATATACATATATATTTATATTTTAACCCTTAACCTTCTTCATGATAGTTTTTACTTTTTAATTTATTGTTTTTTTCTTGTGTTGAAATTCAAAGTCAATTATCATAAAAATTTGTTGCTAAGTTTGAGATTTCAATTATTATATTTTAAGTACAAGAACCTCAAAGTTTGATAAGAAAAAAAAATTTTTTTATTTACAAATTTCTAAAAATAATAAATTTGTTTTATTTCTCGAAACTTTGAAAATTGTTATAAAAGAAACTCATTTTGAAAGTCAATATTATTTGTTTTTTTTTTTTTTTAAATTTTTTATTTAAATTATTTGTTTTAAGATTGGTAAAAGATTAATTTAATTGAAAATTTGAATAGATTTTATACAGAAAATTCAATCTACTTTGTTTTGTTGGTATCACTTTCTTGTATTTTCCGGTGTTTTTACAATGATAATTCCAAAACCATTATCTTTTTGTTTTTATAAATTAGATAGAAATATTTTTCAACTTTTTTGTTTGTTTCATTTTTTGCTAAACATATGTAATTCCTTTGGAATTTCAGAGAGATCTAATAAAAAGATATGATTTTTTAACTACCTCTATAGGTTAAGGAACAGATACTCCAAATTTCAGATTCTCTGTCTTAATAATCAAAACACAAGAATAAAAAAAGATTTTTGAAGTTTTCACTAATATACTTTTGAAATGATAAATCTTTACAAGAACAGTGATGAAACGAAATTTAATTTTCTTTTAAGATTTTTCTGTTGTATTAAAAAATGGATTGGATTTTGTGAAAAGCAATTTTTTTCTTAGTCATTTTTAGTGCATATTTATTTTTTTAAATCAATTTAAAATTAGTTTATTTCAATGTTGTTGAACCAGAACCAGATTAAAGTTTTTTGTATAATATACGAGTATAAGGGGGCGATTCTTGTTGTGTCTCTCTGGGGAAATTCGAAAATTTGACCACGGTAATTATCACAATAACGTAAAGTAAATCTACCATATTCGATAATTCACCAGTTACCAAAAATAACCAGGTACCATATTCGGATATTCACCTTTTCAGTAAAGGCAACACAGTTATCAAATTTTTTCAATGGTTTATTTGATGCTTACATACGGTGAATTTTCGAAGTTCCCCTCTGTAATGTTTTATGTAAAAAAGAAAAAGATGTAATTTAAATTGTCTGGAAAAACCTGTAATTTGTAATCTTTGTTTTATGTTTAAGATAAGCACGCAGTGATAAAATATGTTCAGATTAAATTTCTAAAACTTACATTATAAAATAATCATTTATTTATAAAAAAATTGTAGTAGCAAACAATTATTTTAATGACAGTAATATTCGGCAAAATATTTTTTTAATTTTTTCTATAGGTATAAATTCTGCAAATAGTTTAATTCTTCTTGTAAATGATTCTTAGTTTCTTCTTTAGGTAATATTATTGGAGGTGTTGATGTAATTTCAGTCCTTTTAATAAATAATTCTTCTTGTATTTGATTGAAGTTTGGGAAACCTTCCAAAACATTTTTCACTTCATCTGGCTTACAACAGAAAATATAACCAAGACCAGCCATTTTTCGTGTTTTTCTTAGTGGTTTCAGCCAACTAATGTCATCACACATGTCTTTGCATATCATTGTCGAATTGATATTATCTTGTTTTTCACTTGAAAATATCTGAAAGAAGATACAGTATAATTTGATATTTTATTAAAGTTAATTGGAAACTATTATTTGATTATTCGTACCTCAAAAAATGGTGAATTAACTCCAATTACAACAACTTCTTCATCATTACTTTTATTATTGTTTCTGGGTTTCAAATAATGCCAGATATATAATGGAACAGATTTTTCATTTTCATTTACCTAGAAAACGAGAAACATATATTGTGCAATAGTTTAAAAAAATAATATTTGTGTTATGAAGATGCATGCATATAAACCTATGAATTTGTTTACCTGAAGTACTAATTCGTTTGTAACGTCACATAATTCACTTGCTGGATATGTAACAATCCCTGATTTTCCAGCAAAAACGTCGTATTCATTTTTAAGAGTTTGTTTTCCAAATAATTTTTCAAATGCTTTCCAGTTACCATTTTTTAGTACACTCCACCAAATTACAGAGTTTGGTTCAACTGTGCTACTTAGAAATCGTTTAAAAATTTTTGAATGACTCTCTAAATTTAATCGTATTAAATCACCAGTTTGAAACTCTATGATTCCACCAATTGATTCAAATTGAATTTTATCATTACCACGGAAACTTAAAAAACAAAAAAAAAAAATCATTATGAATTTTAAATTTCGTAAAAATTTGTAATTAACTAACCCATTATTTGTGTTCAAGAATGTAATTTTTTCCATTTTATTAAGGTTAATATCGATATAGTTTGGATTAAACTGTTTCTATAATTAAAATAAATATTTAAAAAAAAATATATATATATACATGCATATATATATATATTTATATATATGTACATATATGTATTAAAATAATGTAATGTATATAAATTAAAAATATTTTAAATCTTCTCAAGATTGAAGTCTATCTTCTTCGATATCAAAAACTACTATAAATTTGTAACACAACTCAAAACAAAATACTGAAATTACTAGTTTTTGTTTTACCTGATCCTCTAGGATTGGAGATCTTATTCCAGCTACGTAATGCGCAAAAATTACGTCTGACATTCTAAAATCATAACAAAATTCGGCAAAAACTATTGATTGGTTTTTTATGTTTAGACCATATAAAAAACCACTTTTATCACAAAATGATATTTCGAATGGATACAGTGCTGCAGAACTTTTTTCACATGTTATTCTATCTTGACGTATAGTTTTTCCATCATTTTTGTATACAATATTTTTATTTTTACAATGTAATTCTATAGTGGTTACATTATTGAATGTTTCGCTGTTGTAATAATCTCGATACATATAATTTCCGCTGTAGAGAAAGTTTTTATAGAATTAATGTGGTGTACTACAGTATTAAAAACTTACCTGAACCCTTGATCACAATAAATTTCAATATATTGTTCATTTGGAATGATGTATTTCTCCACGTTATAAAGCATTTCAACAAAATATGAAATATTTTTAACTTTTTGTAAAATTGCATCAAGTTCGTGTGAGACAGAAGGAAAGAAACATCCTAAAAATATTTATTTTCAAAAAATTAATTTACAAATTAAAATTAAACACAAATTTACCACAAAAAACTAATCCAATAAAATTGCTTATTAATAAGCAGAACGTTATTATTGAAAATTTCATCTTTGTAATACTTTGTAAACTCTTAAAGAAAAACTAAGCACAATAAAGTCTTGTTCTAAACTGAGTTCTTGAATTTAAAATTAAAATCGAAACTGAAGTTAGCAAAACTTATCTTTTGAACTTTGATCAAATTTCAATTTGTTATTTTTTCAGTTTGCATAGGAAAGTATTTTAAAAAAGTATTCGGACATGAATATTATTTGAAAATGTATCTTACTATTGTTTTTCTAAAAAATTGAGTTTAAATGAATGCATTTTAATGTTGATTAAAATAAACACTTTTTACTGAATATCCATTAAAAAATACTATATCTTGTCAAAATTTTAATTCAAAATAATTTCAGGAAATACTTTTGTCCGTTTACTTTTTCGAATTACTGTATAGTAAACATATTATCTCGACTGATGGAAAGTTATAGTTGTAGAATCTAAAAAGCTTGCAAAATTATAAAATTGCTGACTTATCAGAATACCAGAGAATTTTGTGAAGCCCCGTTTAAAAAACAATTAATTGAATTTTAATTTTGTTTTTTTTTTTTCAAAACTTTTAAACTAGCGTTAGATAGAATTAAGCTTAGAAAAGAATACTGGTGTAATCATTTAAACCAAAGATAATATATTATTCTAATAATTAAGAATGGTCCGTATGGTTATTTAATACATAAGATTTAGCGACAAATAAACAACAAACAACGTGAGAAGAATTCAAAACGTAAGTGATAAAAAATAATTAAACAATAAAAAATGTTTATTCCAAAGAGCTGATACCGTTCAATTTCGTTTTTTCATTGTTTTTTTTTTTTTTTTAATGAAAGCTTACCTTGATACCTTGATACAAAAAAATAATAATTATGTATACATATATGCATACGTTAAGAATTTTGCAGAAATGTGAAAACCGAATTAAAATTATCTTATTTTTTAAATTAATAATAAAATGAATTTCCTTAATAAAAACTCATTAATGATGAAACAATAACAGCCTGTTCAGGAACAACAAGAATATTAGTTTTTGATTGTATTGAAGGAGTGTTATCAGGAAATTCAATCCGTAGTACTAGAGACTCTTTTAAGATTTAATTTTACTCAATAATAATTTCTATGCACAGTAAAATTCTAAATTAAAAGAATTTATTCGTTTCTTTGATAATTGAAAATGAAATATTTATCAAAAATAAGTTTTTTTTTCTTCGATGATAATTTTTTATGCTTTTTTATTTCAATCTTCATATATTTTTTTTTTTGATTAATATGTCGTCAGTCATTCGATATCATTTGGATTATTTGTAAATATGTACATATGCATATTTGCTTAAGCATTTTGCAATTTTATCAAAAAAGGAAAGTAAATATTTGTTATTCAAACGTTTTTAAAATAAATTTTATAAAGCTTACATCTAAGTAAATTATAAAAACATTTCTTTAATTGCTATCATATGCTATAACCCTTTATTAATTATTATTTTTGGTTTTTTAACTACAAAATGTATAAAATAATTTTAAAGTGTAAATTTTAAACTTGACTTTCAATGCCGTCATTATTATATATTCTATCTTCCTCTGAAAAAAGGGTTTTAGTGCTTATAGGAACAAGTTTATTTTTGTTAATGGTTATTTCTTCCTCTGGAGTTACATGATTTAAATATGGAAAACCATCTAAAACATTTCGTACTTCATCTGGTTTACAACAGAAAATATATCCAAAAGCAGCCATTTTTCGTGTTTTTCTTAGTGGTTTCAGCCAATTAATGTCATCACACATGTCTTTGCATATCATTGTCGAATTGATATTATCTTGTTTTTCACTTGAAAATATCTGAAAGAAGATATAGTATAATTTGATATTTTATTAAAGTTAATTGGAAACTATTATTTGATTATTCGTACCTCAAAAAATGGTGAATTAACTCCAATTACAACAACTTCTTCATCATTACTTTTATTATTGTTTCTGGGTTTCAAATAATGCCAGATATACAATGGAACAGATTTTTTATTCCCATTTACCTAGAAAACGAGAAACATATATTGTGCAATAGTTAAAAAAAATAATATTTGTGATATGAATATGCATGCATGTAAACCTATGAATTTGTTTACCTGAAGTACTAATTCGTTTGTAACGTCACATAATTCACTTCCTGGATATGTAACAACTCCTGATTTTCCAGCAAACACTTCGTATTCATTTTCAGCTGTTTGTTTTTCAAATAATATTTCAAACGATTTCCAATTACCATTTTTTAGTACACTCCACCAAATTACAGAGTTCGGTTCAATTTTATCTTTTAAGAATTTTTCAAAAATCTTTGAATAACTCTTTAAAATTATAAGATTATCAACTTGAAACTCTGTCATTCCAGCAATTGATAAAAATGGAATATTGTTATAATAAGGTAATCTTTAAAAAAGAAAAAAGTTATAAACATAAAGTTTTTAATAATTTCATGAGAATGTTGATTGACTAACCTATTCCTATTATTCTCATTAGTTTTTCTTTTACGTAAAAATGTGAATTTATTCAGTGAATTGAAGTTAATTCCAATATTGCTTAGATTAAACTGTTTCTAAAAGTAAAATGTTTCAAGAATAAAAGAATTCATAATAAGATAGAAAAAAAATATATTTAAATTAAGAATATCACTTTAAATTTTGAAAACAAATAAAAATAAAATATTGAAACTACTAGTTTTTGTTTTACCTGATCTTCAAGGATTGGAGATGTTATTCCAGCTACGTAATGCGCAAAAATTACGTCTGACATCCTAATATCGTAACAAAACTCAGCAAAAACTATTGGTTGATTTCTTATATTCATGCCATATAAAAATCCATTTTTTTTACAGTGTGGAATCGTGGATGGATACAGTGATGCAAAACTATTTTTACATATGATGTTTTCAACATGAGTAAGAGTCTTTCCGTCAAACACATATTCAAAATTTTCATTTTTGCAATGTAATTCTATAATTTTTACATTATTGAATGTTTCTCTGTTATCATATTCATTTGAATAATCTGGATGAAAATTTATATAACTTCCGCTGTAGAGAAAGTTTTTATAGAATTATTGTGGTGTGTACAGTGTAAAAAATTACCTGAATTCATTATCACAATAAATTTCGATATACTCTCCATCTGGAATGGTAATTAGTTCGAAATTATCAAGCGATTCAACAATATGTTTGTTACGTCCATATTTTTGTAATATTACATCAGCTTGAGGTATATCGCTAGAAAGCGTACATTCTAAAAATATTAATTTAAAAATAATTTATTCCAATACTAAAAATCATAGAAGATACTTGAAAAAATTTACCACAAAAAACAAATCCAATAAAATTGCTTAGTAATAAGCAAAACGTTAATATTGAAAATTTCATATTTTTAGAATTTCTGTAAACTGATCAGAATGAAGTCCTACTTGTAACTAAAATTTCAATTTTAGAATTTATTAAATTTTTGAATTATTATCACTGAAAATCGCAACTTTTTCAAATTCTAATCTGTATGCTTTTTTTTCTCACCTTTGTATACTCATAAAAATTGATATAATGCCTCAGAATATATACTCCTAGTAGGTGCTTATAGGCTTATATATACATACATATGTACCTAACTATTATGCATTGCATATATGTTATGTACGTATGTAAAAATTTGCTTGAATGCAAAAATTTCAAAGATTACTTAAATTCCTGTTTAATCACAATTATTTTTCAACAAAAAAAGAAGAATCTTTAATGAATTTATGCTGTAAACATACATACAATGTGTATTGTGTGTACATATGTACATACATTATATTGAACGTTGCATACCGAATTTTGCACTATAATTATTTGGTGGTATCGTTGAATAAAAAAATAAGTGTAAAACAAAATCTGTTCAAAAAAGATTTGTTCTACATTAAAAAAAAATTTTCTATCAAATCCTAATATTTCTCTGTCTCTTTTTTTTCTAGTTTTCTAAATCTTTCAAATCACAATATCTCACAACAAAAAAATTAAAACAATTATAAATATTTCAGTTACTAATTTATTTATTTTTCTTTAACATAATAAATAATTTATTAAGACTACTATGAACAATTTATGTTGTATTCAAACTATTTTCGTGAAGATTTTTCAAATTCTTGTGAGTCCTCAATTATACCATAATCTTCGGCGTATTCGTCTTTTTGTTCTGAACTACTCTCTTCTGAATAGTTATCAGATCGTTTTTTAAAAATATGATTCTAAAATTTAAAAAGAAAATAATTAAAAATTAAATTTAAAAAAAAAACGAGAATATATTTTATACAGAATCATTTTGATATTCATCATCTGGAACAAATATCCTTAAAGGAGATGATCCAAGTTGTTGTTGTAACAATTTTTGATGTTCTTCGTGTGTATTTATAGATTCAGTTTGTGTTTGAATTTGAGCTTGATCATCATAAGCATATTGTTGTGCATTATGTACAATTAATTGATTATGAAGATCTAAATGAGCTTGAGCTAATGTTTTATCATTTTCATTTTGTTTATGTGTTAAATCATAATATTGTTGATTTTTTGCATTATCAAAATAATTCGATACGATAAATCCTCCTTGAGAATTAACATGTTCATTTGGATTTTCTGTAATATGATTATCAGATTGTGTAGCAATTAAAGCTGAAAATGTTGGATTATTTTGTAATGAATTATCTTGATTTCCTTGATATTGTGGATGAATTTGATTTGCTGGATCTCGTGCTGCTTCTAGAATTTGTCCAGTACTAGCAACTTCATGAATTGGATCAGAAATTGCAAGATTTGAATTTAATGAATTAAGATAATTTGGATTTGGTTTGAAAAGTTGTTGTTGATGTTGATTGTAAAGATTATTTGATTGAGTTACAAGATATGTTGGATTATAAACAGATAATGGTATTTTGTTTGAAGCTGCTGCTGATTGTAAAGAATAGAATGGTTGAACATGTGGTTGATATTGATCGATTATGGGATTAGAATATTGTATTAATGGCTGTTGAATTGGACCGATATTAGATGGTGAACTTAAATAATTGTGTTGTACATCAAAAGGAAGAGGTTTTCCATTACTTGGTATACTGAATGGATCTAATGAAGGATTTATTTTAGCTGCTGGAAGTGATGGATCTGGATCGGGAGCAAATAATGTATGGTGTCCAGAGAATGGATTTTGAATGGTTTGATCATTTGTAGGATCTTCAGTTACATGATATGTATGTGGATTTTGATGATTAATACTATTGTCTTGAGCATCATATGTAGGAGCTGTATAAATTCCAAGATTTGGAGCTGGAATTGTATGAATTGGTCCGAAATGTGTATGAGTTAAACGAATGGTATTTTCAGCCTAAAAATAAGTATGAAATAAATTGATTATTTTGAATATTTTTCGAGCTTGTTTAAAATAAATATTTAACCTTACCGATGGCTTATGTATATCAGCTGAAGAAGTAAAAGGTTTTTCATAAATATAATCCTCTGGAGGTTTAACACTGCTTAGACCTATAACACTACTTAATTTAGTTTTCGTTGTTGGTTTCGGTTTTGGTTTCGATTTTCTTGCCAATTTAGAGATCAATGGTGCTGATTTAATAACAAAATGAGGTGCTATTGCCATTTTTAATGGTCTTATATTACGTGTCAAAGATTGTAAATGATTATGATGATGATGCTGCTGATTATGATGATTATAATTATAATAAGGTGTTCTCTGTTTCAAAACTAATGATGGCATAGCTGAATCGCTCCTTATTTGAATAACTAATGTACCTGGTACATTTCTTACTAGAGCATTTTGTTGTTTATTTATAAGATTAGCTTTTGATGGCCATGTTGGAAAAACAAGTGGTTTCAAATGAGATGGTGGTTCACACGTTGAATAACTTGTAATCATTAAAACACATAAAATTTTAAACATCTAAAAGAGAAAAAAATTTAAAAATTTTCATAATGAACAAAAAAAAAAACTAATTAAAGTTAGAAAAAACAAACAAAATTAGAATGCGATACGCATTTACTTTTATTTTTTTAAGATACAGAAACGTGAGTTAGCATTTATAACAAAAAAGATAAAAACAAAAAACAAAATGTACAGAAAGAAAGTAAAATTTTAGGTGCTTTGGGTTAATAACCTAAGGTCATTTTGCATTGAAAAAAGTTTAAAAAAAAACTTGAAGGGCATAATGAAAATTTAAAAAAATTTAAAAAGTCGTTACACATGTTTTAAATACTTGCGTGCACCTGAAACTATGTATAAAAAAAAGTATTAATTTAATAATAATAAAAAATACATTATGTATGGACGCACTACTTTTTTGGCTTTCTTTGAATAATTATTAGAAAAAAAAATTTTTTTTTTCCTTCTTCTTTTTTTTTTGTTGTTTCAATTGTATTGTATGATATATAGTGCGTTCAAATAATAAAAAAAATTTCACCTGTTGACAAGAATGTTATAAAAGTAATAAAATTAAAATTCAATAAAAAGTTTTTACGTACAAAAATGAAAAAAAAAATGTAATAATTTTGTGTATAAGTGGTGTCGATTTCTAAATGATTATGATTTTAATAAATAAATTTTTTTGTTTGTTTCTAATTTAAAGAAAATTACATATGCGCACACAAATAAAAAATTAATGATTTAATTAGTAAGCATGTAACCAATAATTCAAATTATTTTATCGAATAATGAAATAGGAAATACATATATATGTACTTGTAATGGTGTCATTTTAATTATTTTTCTATAGAAAGTTTTTATCAAATGATTCAATCTTTTTATTTTCAATAAATAATTCGGAAATATGCATTATGAATTTATAATTAAATTTTAATTGAAGGCAAGTGAAAAGTAAAATAATAATATGAAAATCAATTTTATAAATTTAAAAAAGAAATAATATTATTTTCGAATAATAAAAGTTTATTAATTAGAAGAATGGTAGGTAAATGCTTATTTTAAAATAAAAATAAAAATTAATAGAAGAAATTAAAAAAATATTTCGACTTTTCAAAATTTGAAAATAACCGGAATTATCTATATAGTGTTCTTAATAGGTTTACGTCTTTATAGAATTAGGTGGATGTCTAAGATGTATTCTGGTACAAGCAATGGTACAATCTCAAATAAAATGCACATCAGTATTGCCGTATATAAATTTTTGATTTACTCTCATAATTATTTTTATTAAATTTTTTTTTTTTAAATATTTACATTTAAAAATAATATTACATATGTATGTATTTAGTCACGAACCCATCACTCCAATCATATGACCCTACATAATTAATTTTCGTTTTTTTTTTTTGCAAATTATATTGAGTTTTAAAAATTTCTAAAGATTTATTTGTTTTTAAATGCAAATGTTAATGTTCATGAATATTGTTTTATCATCCTGGCATTGCTATGTTGCCGGTGTAGTACATTTGTTTGTCACATTACCAACACGTTCTTATTTATCACTCAGTGTCAGTGATAAGTAGAAATTAAAAAAAAAAAACGATACATATTATTTTTATTGTTTCAATTTATCATTTAATTCACATCATAATCATAAAATTTATTTGGTTTTTAATTTATTGTGGCTTTATTTATTATCAGTGATTAAAAATTTTAAATAGTAATTTTTTTTTTAATATTTTGGTCTGTGGTAGTGTCGTCATCGACGAAGTGCACATAACAACAACAGCCCAGTTATTTAATAAAAATTCAAGGTGCGTAAGTAGAAATTCATTAGTTATTATTAATTTCTTTGTTTAAGAATATAAATAGTTTAAAAAAAAAAAATTAATTTAGTCATATTTAAAGTGTGTTTTTGTTTTCTTACACATTCTTTTTTTTTTCTGTATTTCTTATATTATTTACAGTTCGAAGTTCGTGCACCTCATATTAATCATCTTTTGCGATCTACTTATCTACATACATCACTTTATTTTTACAAAAATCACATTCTAATCGAATTTTTTTGTTTTATTTTATTTTTATTTTTTAAACCACCTAGTTATTATATTATTAATTGTATCACATTTTATTTAGTATCGATTTAAAATTCAACTAGTTAACATACCTACATATATTTTAAAAAATGTCTGAATTACCGGAAGTTTTAATCAATTTATTTAAATTTATTGAAAATAAAAAATCATCATATATTGATAATTTAAAAACAGTTGTTGCAATTAAATCAGTTTCTGCATGGCCAAGTCATCGTCAAGAAATTCAACGTATGATTGAATGGACTGCTGAACAATTAAAAAATTTAGGAACAGAAATTGAATTAGTTGATATTGGTAAACAAATACTACATGATGGTTCTGAATTAAAATTACCAAATGTTATACTTGGTACATTGGGAAATGATCCAAACAAAAAGACAATATGTATTTATGGTCATTTAGATGTTCAACCAGCAGCTAAAGAGGATGGATGGGATACAGAACCATTTGAATTAACTGAAAAAGATGGTAAATTATATGGACGTGGATCAACGGATGATAAAGGTCCTGTATTATGTTGGATACATGCAATTCAAGCATATCAAACACTTGGTATTGATGTTCCAGTTAATTTGAAATTCGTATTTGAAGGAATGGAAGAAAGTGGAAGTGAAGGTTTAGATGATTTATTATTTTCTCGGAAGGATTTTTTCAAAAATGTCGATTATGTATGCATTTCTGATAATTATTGGCTTGGTAAAAATAAACCATGTATTACATATGGTTTACGTGGTATTTGTTATTTTTTTGTTGAAGTTGAATGTTCAACAAAAGATTTACATAGTGGAGTATTTGGAGGTACTGTTCATGAAGCAATGTCAGATTTAATTTATTTATTAAATACACTAGTTGATAAAGATGGTAAAATATTAATCAAAAATATTGATGAAGATGTTGCACCATTATTAGAAGATGAAAATAAAATTTATGAAAATATCGATTTTGAAATATCTGAATATCGAAAAGATGTTGGTGTTAAAAAATTAATGCATAATGAGAATAAAGTGAAAATTTTAATGCATCGTTGGCGTTATCCATCACTTTCATTACATGGAATTGAAGGTGCATTTTCAGAACCAGGACAAAAAACTGTTATTCCACGTAAAGTAATTGGAAAATTTTCAATACGTATTGTACCAAATCAATTACCAGATAAAATTGAAAAATATGTTGTTGATCATTTAAATGAAAAATGGTTAGAAAGAGGTTCACCAAATAATATGAAAGCATATATGGCACATGGCGGTAAACCATGGACTGAAAATCCAGATCATCCACATTATAATGCTACAAAAGAAGCAATTAAACATGTATTCAAAGTATATCCAGATATGACAAGAGAAGGTGGTTCAATACCAGTTACATTAACATTACAAGAAGTATCTGGAAAGAATGTAATTCTATTACCGATTGGTGCTAGTGATGATGGTGCTCATTCACAAAATGAAAAATTAAATATATTCAATTATATTGAAGGTACTAAATTATTAGCTGCATATCTTTATGAAGTATCAAAACTTCAATAAAATTTATTATTTAAAGAAAAAAAAATTGAAAATTGAATACAGGAAATAAAAATATGCATTTTTTTATATTATTATTATATTTCATTTATATATTTTTCTATTGTATTATTATTTTAAAAAATATGAATATTTGAATTAAAAAACAAAACTAAAGTAAAAATATTTATCACAATTAATGCAAATTTAATAAATAAAAAAATTATTATATCAAGCAAAAATTTTGTTTTATTTCATGCCATTTTTGGTTTAGGTGTCACGTTAGAATAATGTTTTTTTTTTGTGTTTTTATTTTGTGATAAAGTTTAAGAATTTTGTCTTAATTACAAGATTCATCAATAATTTGTACATTTTTAACCCAATAATTCTTTAAAGTAAAAATTAACTACTTAAAAATTAATTACTTGGTTTGTTCAATGTTCAGTTACAAATAAAGAAACTCAAAAATGTATCAAAAATAATTTAAAAATTAATATACAAGCACATATGAAAAAGATTCTAATAATTAGCGATACGATTACCAATTGTTGTTTTATCAAAAAATCTTTAAAAATTTGCCTTTTCTACAAATTTTTTTATTCATAAAATTTTACAGATTATTTTAATTTTTTTTTTTTTTTTTTGAATTGTAATTCGTTTTTTTCTTGTGCAATTTTTGAATTTTAAACAATTCAAATATCTTTATTTTCTTTAACAATGATTTAAGATATGAAAAAAAAGAAATATTGTAAAATACTTTGACTCAAAAATTTCATATACATATACCTACATATTTTTAAATTTACTGGCTTTTTACTTTATTTTTTTTATTTATTTTTTTTTTTAATTTAAAAAAAATCGAATTAGGAAAATGTGTTAATAAATTAATATTCTTCGCAGAATTTTACATTTTAATAATGAAATTTTAAAATTCTTTTATTAAATTTCTTTGTTTTTAAAATATTATTTTGTGTCATAAGGTCATATTATGTTATATGTATTTATTTCATGAACACACATACATACATACATTTTAGTATTTTGAATGAAATTGAATCATAATTTTTTTTATTTTTAGAAAACATACAGTTTACATGAAAAATATTTACTTGATTAAATTTCAAGTTAATTAATATGATTTTCATGAATAGTTTTATGTTCAAATAAATATATAAAGTGTAGTAATAGTATATTCATACAAGCACATATAGACTGAATGGACTATATTATATTGGTGATAGATGATATATAGTAGCAGTAGCAGTAGTGGTAGTGGTTATAGCTCTTCAAATTTTAAGGATTATATATCTTAGAATCCATTGTATGAAAGGTATAAGGTTTAATGTCAATAACAAATACTTGAATATATGTATATCATTTAAAATGAACCCAAAATGACCATACTGTTGATTGATTCACTAAGTAAGTATGTAAGTAAATAAAGTGTTGAATTAAGGAAGAAGAATCAAAATAATGATGTTCATATAATAGAAATTGATAGAATAAAAGGTATCTAAGTTGTTAAAACATATATGTAATACATATATAGTATACAATATAGATATATGTATATAGTGTAGTATAGTAGATACAAATTGTATTATAAGAGATAAATTCTGTTGATTCAATAATTTACAAAGTGAAAATGTTAGCTACATATGATAACATGATTGTTTGATCAATTATTATTTTCTTCTTTTTTATTTTTTACTTTGTATATACAACTTTATTTTCTTTAATTAATTTGAATGGAAATCAAACGAGAAATCTGTTTTAACTAGGTATCTTGTTTATGAAATGCATACATACATACTATATGTATACAGACAGTAAAATTAAATAGATATTATGCTATCTTGAAATTCAATTGAATTTCGTTTGTATTAATTAAATTAATAAACTTATTAGCTAAATGAAAATACCTACTTAAACAATGCAAATGTTGAAAATAATAATTAATTGAAAATAATCAAAATTATTATACATACATACATATGTATACAGTTAATTGCTACACCCCCGTTTTCTATTTATTTTCTTATTTAAATCATGAATTTGATTTATTTTAATTATTTAATTTTATTAATTAGATATTAAAATTCATTCAATTATGTAAATTATATTTAATGCTTATAAAAGGATTCATCATTTTTGTATTTTAATATATATATTTTTTTTTTATTTGAAGTATTAAGTTTGGAAATCAGAAATTTAAAAAAAAAATAAAATACTAAAAAAAATTTTTCACAGAATATTAATTTTTTTGTTATAAAATTTTAATAAAGCATTTAACTACAAACTACAATCAATGAATACTTTAAAAAAGAAAAAAAGATAATTTTTTTCAGCTTTATTGAGTAAAATAAAATAAATAAAGGTCGTTTATAATTTTTGCAAAGGTATTATTATTATTATAGAGTTTATAGATACATATTTTGCATGTACTTAAAAGATAGTAGATATTATATACTTTTATTTTTATTTATTTTTTTATATTTTTAACACAACAATCAACCATCAGTGTAGTTATAGTTGTAGAAAACTTTGGTTAAACAGAAAAAAAAAAAAAAAGTCATGATAATAATTATTATCATTAAAAAGTTGTTGTTAACAATTTTTGTTATTATTGTTGTTTTCTTTTCATTTTGTGGAATGCATCATCATTGCTATGAAGTATTTATAAAATAAACAAAATGAACAAGTTTAAAAATTATTAAGAAAATTGTCATCCGCAGTTTTACATAATTTTGTAGAAAGATTTTTTACTTTTAGAAGATGATTATTTTTTATGGTAGGTTTTTTTTTTTATTTTTATTTTTTTTTTTTAAAGCTTAATATTGTGTGTTTTGTTGTTAGTTACTTATGTATATATTACATTGCGTTTATTTGTTATATTCCCTTCAAGAAAATACTGTGTATATTTTTTTTTCATCATCAGTTTTGTAGTGTGATATAAAGACAAGAAAGTAAAAAAGAAAAATAAAAAAATTCAAGATGAAATGTAAAAAAGAAAAAGAATGTAAAATAGCAAAGTTTTTTTTTTTAAACAGAGAAAGTTGTTTTGTTACTTTAAATACTTGTTGTTTTTATCATAATGTTCTCAAATTATAAACATATAATGAATATATCTATGTACATATAGTATATCTAAATGTAGTGTACGTACTAATTTATATATTATTTGTCATTAAAATCATGTATAATAAAATAAAAACTATGCCTATTTTATATGACATCAAGAGTAAATGTAGACGTTTATAAATTGGTATATCTGTAACTACACAAAAGTGAAAATAAATAAAAATAAAATAAGATAAAGGTATATTTAAATAGGGTGTTCTTGAGAAGATTATATCTATGTACATTCCTACATAGTTTAAAATTTGATGAAATTTAATAAATTTGAAATAAAATAGGATTTTTCGTAACATTTTAGAAAAACCTGTAGGTCTATTTTCCTTCCAGAGAAATTTATATTATCTGAAGGGCTTTGAGAGGTCTTCCATTTTTGAAAAAATAAAAATCAGTCAAATTCATTGTAATTTAAAAAAGTAAAAAAATAATCGATACAATTCTATTGAAATTATCATGCTTTTATTTTTTTTTTTTTTTTGTGAAAAAGTTGTATATTGTTGTGGACTATGGTTGATTTTCTGAGATTTCTAAAACACACAATTTAAAAACCAAATTTCTTTCTTAAAGTTTTTATTTTCGAGTAAATTAATATTTGAATCACCTTATATATATTTATTCTGTTATAGAAGAAAAATGTTTTAATAAAATGTTTGTTTATGTACATAGGTACATCTTAAATTAACTTTTCAAATACTTTTATTACCTAATTATAAGTTTTTATTGGTATAAAAATGAAATTACTTTGAATTAAGATCTGATAATTTAGGAGAGAAAAGAAAAACGAAATATCATATTTAAATTTATAATGATAGTCTTAGATATTGTTTTAAGAATTTTATTTGTTTGTTTTTAATGATTTACTATAAAAAATATTTCTTTATTTTATTTGTTTTTTTTCAAAGTATATGTATGTGTTTTGGCCGTTTTTTGATTAAAATAGAAAATGTGGTAATTTTAATATGAAATAAAGAGTTTAAACATTAAAGATTTCATTTTGTTTTTTTTTTTTAAATTTTATATAAGTTCCAATTCCAATTTGATTAGAGAGTGGACTTGATTAGGTCAATAATTAAAATTAAAATAAACACAAGTGCATAATAAAATTATTTTATATTCATGAATAATTTAAAATTTTTTTTTATACATGCTTATTCAAGGTATACATTCAGATTCATGAATTTAGAAAAATTTTTTACATCTTTTTAATTCTGAATCTTCAACTTTTAAGTCGAATGCTGCAACCAAGATTATTGAATATTAGTTTCTTATTTAAAGTATAATTAAATCATGTTAGCTGAATGATTTCCAGAATCAAAATACTTTATAAGAAAATATAAATTTCAAACGATATATGATATTTTTTGGTTACATGATTGATTTTTCTTTAGGTTTAGATTCAGTTTAATGTGGCAATAGCCTGAAAAGTTTTAGTTTTTACAACCAAATATTCGTTTTTTCTTCTCATTTTTTGTAACTTACAATGAATTCAATTCAAAATAATTATTTACACTTTCAATTAAATGTACTCGATGTAAGTTAAGAGAATGTTATTAGAGGTAGGTTTTCGTTTTCAATAATTGTTAATTTTTCTTTTAAAGATTTTTTTTATGAACATTAAAAAAAAGCTCAATACACACGAGAATAACAATTCGTTATTTTATTTATTTATTTTTTTTTCAGATTAAATTAAAAATTTTTTCTCAACAAAAATTTTCCATGAAAATTTTTCGATTTAATGAAAATTTAGACGTAAAAATGTGATTTAATTATCAACCAGTACAATGAAATAATTGAAATTTTATTGTTATGATTATTATTTCAAATTGAAATCGAAAATATTTATTCAATTAGTTTTTAAAAAGTAGAAAAAAAAAAAAACAATAAAATAATTTTAATTGAAAACACAAATAATGAAAAATGTTTTTGTTAATTTCCTTTTTATTTTTTGTTTCATTTAGTTTAAAATTATTATTATGTAGATACTATAATAAAATTGATTTTTTTTTGTATAAATTTTGTTCACTAAAGTATTCGTCTAAAATTTAAAAAAAAATTAATTTATTAATAAAACACAATTCGTACACCTACACACATATGGATAAATGTGTGTTCAAACTTCATAATTATTTTTGATCTAATTTTTTTTTGTATATTTAATTAATGTATTTTTTAATGTATATTTTACTTGCAAAAAAAAAAAAATTTTTTTTTTTATGTAAAAGAAATATCTTTTTACCTTTATGTTGTATTCCATATTTTTAATCAATAAAAATTTTTCAATTCACTTATATAAAAATTGTAAAACAGTCAGTAAAACTAATAACAGTTTTGAAATTTTTCTTTAACAATTTGTTTTTTTTTTCTTAAATTTTTCAAATAGCACCTTTTAAGAAAATTAAACACAAAATAAAAATACAAAAAAATTAAAAACACATGTAACAACAAGTGATCTAAATTCAATTATATCCGTTATAAGCACTTAATTCATTTTGTCTACCACAAATCACACAATATATTATCACAACATTTCTTTGAATCCTCCAATATATGCTGTAGCTATTTTACTTCTTATCTCTATGTTAACCATTAGTAAAATGCAATTGATGATGATGACGATGGTCGATGAAGTTGAAGACTGTTTCAGATTGAATTGAATTTATGTTAAGAAATTGAAAGATATTCAATTTAACTAGCTATATCATTGAAAATGTTTTTTTTTTTTCACATATATAAAAAGTTATATACATATGTATATACTATACTAATAGTTTATTTCTACATTCAATGAACATATCAAACTTCCAATAAACTTTAAACAAAATAATTCCGTTTGCTCAAAGTAATATGTTGTCGCACTTCGTTGAAGAATGTCTTATACATCTTACTATCTAAAAACAAAAAAGATACCACAACAGAAAAACCTCATCATGGTTTTTACCTGGTTCTTCTATTTGTAATAACATAGGTAACTAAGTGAAGTGAATAGATATGATTGTACGTACTTTGAAGAAAGTCGTAGATGATGATAGTTGGGTAGATATTGTGGTCATGATTTGTTTAAAGAAAATAATGCAGTTAATAAGTACTTGTATTTAATGGTAAACTATATTCACGATGGACCTACAATAACATTTATCTAGTTTTTTTTTTTCTATTTATTTTTATTTTATTTTAATCAACAGACATGTTGAATGGTCAATTATTGTCATAGAAGTTTTCTTTTTTTTCAATCAAGAAAAGATTTACCTACCTTCATATTGTATCTAATATGTTTTTTTTTTCTTCTCCCATTCACATCTATTTAACCTTAACAGTATAGGAAAAAGAAAAAGTCAAAAGAGTAAAAAGTAAAAAAAAAAAAAATAGAAAAGAAAATATATTCCAGATCATTACCGGTTGATTGGTAGCAATTCTGTAATAAGGAAACAAAATACAAAAAGTAAAAAATAAAAATAAATAAATAAATAAATACAGTGTGAGCAGAAACATATCTTTACAAAATGGAATTGTTGCTGACCAAACTATCATCATCATCATCATCGTCATTGAAGAAAGTGCTGATTACTTACCTATTTTAGATTAATTGATATCAAGAGTGGAATAATTTATTAGTTAGCAATCAAAATATAAAGGTATTTTACACAAAGTTTATTGAATTGGTTATAATAGATATAATAGGTAACCTAACATTGCTATTGTATTGTAGATATATTGACAATTAAATAAAATGAAATAGTCCATAAAAATCATGATAATGATGATGATCATCATAAAGAAATCAAAAAATAATTACAACTACCTACATACATATATATACATATACATGAATGATGGAAAATTGTAATTTTTCGCTTATTACAATTTTATCATACATATGGTATACTCATATGTAGTAGGTATATATGAGTAGTATGTATGAAAAAAAATAATAATAATAAAAGTGCACACAAAATATTTATAATTAAAATTTTATTTTTAAAAATTTTTATTGTCTGCATATTAATGAGAAAAAATTTAAAAATAAATGAGTCTTTTTATTAAAAAAAAGAAGAAATATTATATTTAAACTCTTCAGATATTTTTTACATACATATGTACCTATATATTTGAACGTGTTCATATTTGAATATATCTATGTAGGTATATTCTACATACAAATTGTATATTTTATTTATAATTTCAAGTCCAAGTTCAGTAAACTTAAATAGTTTTTTTTGCATTCCTATATGTACATAAATACAATATATTATTTGTAGATACTCTATATCTTGTCTATAACCAGTTAATCGTGAGTCTTATAATTCGAATAATATTGAGGTTTAGAAAAAATAAAGAAAAATAAAATGCGTGCATATATGAAAGTAGGTTAACATGATTTAAAAAAAAAAATCTATATTGTGCTATTTATACATATTATGCCAATTTATTGCAAAAGATTATTATACATATTCTATGAAAAAAAAAAAAACTTTATAATAACCAGATTAAAGATGATATTACGTGTAATATTAAATTGTAATCATTTACGATGTTTAAAAGAAATGAAAGAAATTGCAAAAATAAAAAAAAAATCTAATATTTACATGAACAAAAAATTACATACTATTAGGCATTTTTTCTTTTACTTCCTTTTTTATTCAAATTCAATTGTTGTGTAAATTTACAGTGTTTTCTTAAAAAAATATACCAATTAAGATTTTAGTTTGAATTTATATAAAATAAATTTGTTTTGTTGTTTCGACATTTTTAAGTCTTTCTTTTTTTTTAATTCGAGGTACATTTCTTTCTTCGACTTGCACGTTACTAAAGTTATATGATTTTCGAATTACACGGATGATACTAAATTTGAGTTTTGACTTATGTACAATACATTACATACATGGTTTCTTCTTCCACGGAACCAATTAATTAGTAATCTATACATATGTATGTGTGCAATAGTGGAGAAACAATTAGGACAAATATCATAATTCTTCGCTCATCCTTCTTACAACCCACATTTAATTTCGAAAAACTGTTTTTGTTTTTTTGTTGTAAAAAGTATTGGTGTTGATTGTACCCAGTAAACAAAATGATTCATAAGTAATTCGTAAAAGAATCATTTTAGCGAGCATATTGTTCGCTAACGATAGTTGCAAAAGACTCGTAAGTAATTTATGGAGCATACCATTTTGCACTTTTTTTACGAATTACTTTTTTAATTCGCAATAGAATCATTAATGATTCGTAAAATACGAATGTTTCGATTAAAATAAATTAAAAGTAATTAATTTACGAACGTTTTTACGAATCATTTGTAAGCCTATGGTTACGAGTAACTTTGTATTCGTATTTCACTTACATTTTACGAACGTTCGTAAAATGTGTGCTGGAATATTTTTTTACGAATTACTTACGAGTTATTTTTGCGAGTGTGTTTTTTTTATTTCTTTCTTTTAATTCTACATTCGTATTTCACTTACATTTTACGAACGTTCGTAAAATGGTATGCAGGGTAGTTGAGATCAGAATAAAATCAAACATAAAAGTCTTCCTTTTTTTTCTCTTTAAATCTTAATTCTTTATTTGAATTATTACCTTTGAACATAATTCTCAAAAATTAAAAGTTAATCACACTTTCCAGAAAATGGTGTACTCACACCTGTTTGATAAAAAAGTGAAAATAATCCTCTTAATTTCATGTGATATTATCGAAAAATGAAATAAAAGAAGATTATATATTTTTTTTATTGATCTTAGATATTATATTTTAATGTGATAATCTTAAAATTATTACACACCCATGTATAAATGTATACATAGAAAAAATCAAACGAGAAAATTGGATTATCAAAGATAATTAATTTATACAAATTATGAAATTTTCAGAATAAAAAATAAAAAATAAGAAAATATTTTATTTCACTTTATGCCTTTTTTTTTTTCGTTTTTTCTTTCATATTTGAAATTTGAATTAAAATTTGAATTTTATGTTCATGAATAGCATTTAATATAACGTACACATACACAGTATGTAAGTATGTATATGGATGTATTAAAATTATTAGATTTAATATACTTTTGAACAGGAAACCACAAATTCAAATAACTGTTTTCATTATTGGTTTATGAAGAAAAAGATGAAAAAATAAAAAATAAAAAAATAAAGCTAAATAAAATAAAAGAAAACGTAAGAAAAGTAAAGGAAATATTACCATATCCTGTCTCATCGTTTTCATTTGTATTATATTATTAGAGTATATACAGTTAGGTACATTAGTATGTATATAAAGGAAAAATATTAAATGTCTATACATACATATTTACATAAACATACATACATGTGTACATAAATATAATATATATGTATATAAAAGTCAGATACACATTGTATATATACAATCTATACATACAAACTCAATAAGAGAAGTTCAATTTTCAAATTCATATCCATTTTATAATCAGGAAGTCATTTTCTGTACTAAACCAAGTAAAAAGAGATTTTGGTCGTTGGTTGTTTCTTTTTTTCTTGTACTTTTTTTTAAATATAATTCCGAATGTGTATATACATGTGTATATGTACCATTTTAAAACATGTATTCTATATAAATACACATGTCCTTGTTGAACTTTTGAACATAAGTTTTTCACGATTTTCATCTATAAAATATACATTTATATATATACATAGTATATACACACATAATATGTGCATATAATACACATTAAAGCTATAAGATAAATACATACATACATTTATATAAAGAATCGAATTTCTTGGATATATTATAACAGCATAACTTCGATATTTTAGAATCAATATTGAAAAGAAAAAGGAAGAAATGAAAAAAAAAACATACTATATACCTAAAACGATTTGCATATCCTTTTTTGTTTTTTGTTTTTTGTTTTTTTTTAAGTACTTATATATGTATTTATGTATTTAAATATATGTATTTGATATTCAGAACATGTTAGGATACACCACTGAAACATTGCCTTTTATGTAACACGCAATAACAAAACGTGTTTTAGATTTGTTCTTCGGTTGATTGAATTGGACCAAAGTTGAAAGGAAATAAAAAAATATAAAAAAAAACAACAACAACAAAAGAATTGGAAAAAATAAAAATATACATACTATAAAAAATACTTTTAGGAAAAAAAAAATCATATATAAATCTTCATATATATAAACTAAATATTATAGAAAAGTACTGTTACATTATTAAATTTATATAAAAAATAGCTATATACATACTTATATTGTGTATATGTAAATGTATGTATATGTATAATTTTAGTTACTGTAAAAAAAAAAACAAAAAAATAATAGAAAAATAAAGTTAAATTCTCATATAGATAATATACGTTATATTTAAACGGATATTGAAGCACGTAATTCGTCTGATTTAGAATCTAAAAAGGATATCGATTTGTCTTTTAAATTTGATTCTTTTTAGAGTACTGATTGAGTCGTTGAAATTTTTCCATTCGTGTTGAAACAGTACATTTTCTTAAAAAAAAATATATATAATTCTGTTTTTTTTTTATTTTATTTTATCTTTAGGGGTAAAAAAAAAGGAAAAATTTTTAAAAAAAAACAACAACTTTTTCTTTATTTTTCATTTTAGAATATCCTTTTGTTTTTTTTTTTTTTAAAAAAATATTTTTTTTCTTATTTGTTTATAAAATGTTTCAATATTATACTGATTAGTATTCATTACGAGTAAAGTCAATAATGTAAAAACTTTGAGATTAATAAGATTGTAGACAAATTTTGAAAAAAGAAAATAAAAGAATAAAAAAAAATAAAACATAGAACAGAAATTTCAAATGAAAACGAGAAGGAATACAAAATGTTAAAAGATATAGAAAACAGTTCATTTTTAAAATCATTATTTAAAAATTAAGTTCAACAGGGAAAAAAGTTTAGATAAAAAATTTAAATATGTATTGAAATGATGAAAGCTTCAAATTGATTTTTAATAAATGATGAAAAAAAAAGGGGGAAGGTAAAGGAAAATCAGTAGAAAAGAAAGTGAACGTTTATATAGTTCCCGTTTTTTTTTTCAATGGTTAATAATTTCAACTTATTGAAATATTTTCTTATAAAATTTTATTATGAAACAGTTTCTGTTTAAAATTTTTCGTAACATGAATTACGTGTTTCATCTGAGAAATAAGATTTTATTTTATTTTTAAAGAAATTAAAAGAAATTAGCCTTTTTTAAAAATTTACTGTTATTAATTTAAATGTACTTTTGTTGTTGTTTTATTCTTTAAAAATCTTAAAAAATGTGACAAGTAAACTAAAAAAAAGTAGACTTGAAAAAAAAAAAAATCAAAATCTTTTGAATTCTTATGTTCTTGAAGGAAATTGTTAAAAAGTTTAAGATGATCATTCATTTCATTTGAATTTTATTCAACTCACTTTTATAAGAAAAATTTCATTTATTTGAAGATTTTATTGAATTTAAAAAAAAAAAAATAAAAAAAAAAATTTGTTGATTTTTAAGTTATTTTTAAGTACTTTTAATATTTAAAGAGAATTTATATGAACAATATTTTTATTGTATTTGAAAACTGTTTCCAAGATATTTGTTATACATAATTATTTTTGTTTAAAAGTTGAATAAGATAATTTTTGTATCTAACAAAAGCTTTCTTTTTCATAATTTTCATATGAGTCGTTTTATTTTATTTCATTATTTTACAATATTTTTTAAAATGTCTGAAAATATTTTTAGATGAATGTATATTTATTTTATTTATAGAATGTAATCATTATTAAAATATAATATTAAAAAAATTTGAAAAAAAGAAATACAAATGAATAATTTTTTTTTAGCTTGAAAATAAAATATATAGAAAAAACTTTTCTCATTTATTTCAAATAATATATTTTAAAAAGCACGATTTTATATGAAAAAAAAAAAATGTATTTTTTTTATTTGTATCTTATACTTTCTAGAAATATATATTTACGTTTATTCATGTTTTAATTTTTTTTTCTGTGTGTGTGTGTGTGTTTCAATATTTACATCCGCAGTCTATGAATATTGTATTCTTTGTACCAATTTTCGTATATTTGGTATTGAATTTTAATTTTTTTTTTTTATTTTTACTTTCATTTATATGTATATATTATTTTATGTATTAGCAAAAAAAAGAAAGAAGAAGAACGAATTCGTATTTCTTTTAGCAGATTTCTATATAGACATGTTCATATATTTAAAAAAAAAAAATTAAAAAAAAAAGGAAAAGATTTTCATAAGTTAAAGTTTTTGCTTGCCATGGAAAATTTATGATTTTCGAAATTTTTACTTCGTTTAAATAAGTAGCTACCTATACCTACCTATGTACATATATAGATGATAATAAAAAGTATTGCTGACAATGTAAGTAACTTTTTTTGAACAATTTATGCTAGAGGTTATCTTTACTGGTACAAAAAATGTTGCTTCTGCTAATACTTGTATATCTATATCTATACATATTTATATGTTTTTTTTTTCTTCTTCGTTTAATAAAATTCTTTTTCTTATTATATTTAAACATACATTATATGGATTATTAATACAATCAAAAATAACTAGCACATATGATATATTATATTTTTTATGTTAAATATATTACGTGTACCTATCTATGTGTGTGTATAGTAATATATTTATATCGTTTTTTTTTTTCCCGATGCAGGAATAATAATAATAATAAAAAAGAAGTAAAAGATGTTATTTTTTGAGCCTTCTTTAATTACTTTGAAGACATATTATTATTATGTTGTATATAATACTTAAGAAAGTTTTTAAGAACGTTATTTAAAAGATACTTCTTAAAAGATGGATAATTTCCGGAATGTGAGTTTTTTAAATATTAATATACTACATGTACATATGTACATATTACGAGTAAATGATAAGAAAATAAATTCTTTTTTTTTTTAAATTTTCTTTTTTTTTTTCTGGATGAGTACATCTAATTTTTAAAGAATGGCATCACAGATTAAACATGTAATATAATGTATATGTATATGTATGTACATATGTATAAAAAGTATTAAATTAAAAAATGAATGAAATATTATTGAAAGTTTTGAAATTTTTTTTTTATATCGTAAAGTACGAGTATTTGAAGAATATGTAAGAAAGTTTAAAATTTATTATTGCAGTAAAGAAAACTAATTGAACGTAAATGTGAAATATTTTGATACTGAAATAAAAAAGAAAAAAACATACATTAAAAATTGTCAGTCAAATATTATTATGTAACTTAAAAAAATGAACAAAAAAAATTCTAAAAGAAACACGTTATTAAAAAAATATATATTATACCCACTGGATTTTTTATTTTACTTTATTATTTTTTTTTTTTTCCAAAAATGCATACTTTAAAAAAAATGTGACATTATGATATTTAAAAATTACAAAACGTGATTTCTGATACAAGGAATTTTATATTTTAAAATCTTATAAAGCTTCAGGATTATTTTATTTATTTTTATTTTTTTTTTAAATAAATGAAAATGAAGAGAAAAACCTATTGAAAAATGAAAATTTTCACCATAAATCCTATTCTTTTGTTATTATCTCAAAAAAGGATTATTTTCAGAATTTCTCTTTTATAATTTCACATGAATACGTGTAATTATGAAAATATTGATAAAATTAAATAATATAAAAAGTTTTTTATTTTTTTTAAAATTACGAAATAAAATTTTACACAGAAAAAAAGAGTATATGAAAAATAAATGAAACGAAAATCATTATATTGGTGGTTATTTTTTTTGTTTTTTTGACTTTTTTTGTTGTTGTTGTTAAATTAAATCATCAGAGAAAAAATTGCAATTATCTTAAATTTATGTAGTATTTTATCTATATTATATGAGGTTTGTTTTTTTTTTTTTTGTAGTTGTTAATATGTGCTTTTTATTTATTCATTTATTTTATTTTATTTTTCATTACGATAAAATATGAAATTTGTATTTTTGTGTTGAAGTAAAAATTATCGATTTCATAATAAAAAAAAAAAAAAAAATATTGTGACGTAAAATAAAAGTTTTTTTTTTTTTAAATGAGAAAAACATAATTGTTGATAGTATGTATTGTATTACTGTAAATAAAATCAATAACTTTAATACTTAAAAAAAAAAATGAAAAAAAATGTTGTAAATTATACTGAGAGTTTTATTGATTTCCCATGTGACGAAAGAACTATGTAATTTTAGTGAAATATAATATCAGTTCATTAAATGAAATTGTATAATTTTTATCTCGTTGTTTTATTTTATTTTTTAGAAACCATACTTTTTTGTTAACATATCTATCTATTAAACCCTTTGTTACCTAAAAATAAGTTTTTATGTCAATAAAAATAAACTAAAACATCTGACAGTACATATAGAAATAAAATTTTCTACTTTTTAAAATTTCATAATTATACTTTTTATTTAAAAAAAGAAAAAAAAAAAAAAAAAGCCAAAATTTACAAGCTTATATAACAGAAATTAATTTTGAAAAATAACGTTATAAAGTTTACACAGAAAATTATTGTAAAGTTAATAGAATCCTTTTTTCATTTTATGATAATTTTATTTTTGATTGAAAAATTACAACACTGGTTTTTAAGTTGTTACTCTTGCACTTCCTGTGTTCCAAGTGTGAGTTTTTTAAAATTATTAAAATTATTTACAGTAGTTACATTATTTTTTAATTCATTTTTAAAAATAATTTTTTTTTCCTCAGAATTGATATGTTATTGTTTTTTTTTATCATATAATAATTTTTTCAAAGAATATTAGAACCTCTAATGATCTTCATTTCACATTTATCTCTGATAAATTCTTAAAAAACAAAAAAAACATTAAAAATTATTACAATATTCTGTGATATAAGGGTTAAAATACGTTAATTTATTTGAAGAAAGCAAAAAAAAAAAAATATAAATTAAAAATAAAAACATATAATATATCTTCATGCATGATAAAAAAAATAATTAAATTAGTTTAATTTTATAATTATTATTGTTTTCGAAAATTATTATTAATTTATCTATATCATCTAGTGTATTATTATCAGTCAATAAATTTTAAATTATATATATATAGTAGATACATTGTATCTATGTATATATAATAAATATAAATTACTGTTTTATAATTTTATAATAATTATAATATTGTATACAAACATACTTTACATATGTACATACATGCAAATCATTAATGATTAACGTTTATTTAATATTTATTTTATAGATTTTACTATTTCATATAATATAGTATATTACATATATGTATATGTACATACTCGTACATATGTTCATCCATGTAGAATTTAATATTATTATAAAATTATTTGTGTGATTTATGAAAATAAATTTAAGTCTCAAAAGCAATTAATTTAATGGTTATTGTATTTATATATAATAAAATGTGATGATGACAAAAATTATATTATTTAAAAGGTATAATAAAATGTGTGTACTTATGTATGTATTAATTAGAAAAAAATAAAATAAAATAAATGAAATTGTAATAAAAAAAAAAAAAAAGGAAAAGCAATCAAAATACAACATAGTATACATACTTTTTTTTATGATTTTATAAATTTTGATTTTAATTCATATTTTAACCAATATAAAAGAAAATAAAATATTTGTTATTATTATTTTTAAGTGTTTATTTAATCATTGCAAAAAAAAAAAAAAGAAAAAAAAATTCAAATAAATTTATTCCGTAAACATTTATAATTATCACGAATAATATGAACCATTCCATTTTATTTCAACATTAGTTTTGGAATTTTTAAAAGGATAATGTAAGTATAATTATTTTTAATTTTGAATTTGTAATGTAATGTAAAGTAATTGGAAATTATTATTAGATTTTTTTTAAGATTTATAAAATATTTGTGAAAATACGAGTATAAAAATTAAAAATGATTTCAAATGATGTCATGTCATTTTGAATCGTTTTTCATGTGAAAAACTTAGATAAAATTCATTTTAATACAAGTACAATTATATAATTTCGTTTTTCTAAATAAAATATAAAATTATCATTCGCAAAAAAAAGGCTCAGATGTAATTTTCAAAAAAAAAAAAAAAAAAAAAAAAAAAAAAAAAAAAAATGAAATTATGAACATTTTTTATCTATATGCACTTTATTAAAACTGAATCTGTTTTGTTTAATTCGTTTTAATAATTTGAAAATTAAGACAGAAGAAAAATAGTTGAAAATATCAAAATGTCCTTTTTTTATTTTTTTCAATAACTAAATAAAAATTTTAAATGGTGTGATATCATTTATCTATAAACAAAAATGCGTTGAAATACAATGGAATAACAACACTTTCTATGCATTTTATGTGATCCTTTCTGAAGTTTTTTTTTTTTTTTTTTTTTCTAATAGAAAAGTTTATAAAATATAAAAAATCTTTCAGTATATGAATACGTATGCTTATATATAACGTAATTTAAGTATAGTATTTTATAATATGTATTTGTATTTATAAAATTTCATTTGAAATATAAAGTACCAACATAATATTTTATGTGTATATGTAAAAGTATTTCTTCTTAAATTTTCTAATGCAATTTACATATTTATAATAATTATATGCACATATAATATACATATATACATGTATATTTCATATAATAATTTAAAAATTGTAAATTTTCAAGAAGTATAGCTACTTAACATTTTGCATCAAGTGCATATAAGGAAGTCTATTTAAAAAAATTAAAAAAAAAAAATAAATAATAAAAAATAGAAATACAAAATCATATATAACATTCTTATATGTATGTATAAGTATATGTTCCACCAGACTGTATAATGTGTAGAAAATATTATGAAAATTTTTATTTCCACTCCAATTAATATACTTTTTTGTATACATACATACATATACCTAAGTTTGTGTGTGTGAGTTATGTGCACAATTGTGTATTAAGTAGGTATATACATATACGAGTATACACTACATATGTATATTCGTACATATAAGAAAAATTATAAAATGGATAAATAAAATATCTTATATTTGATGTTTATAATTATTACAATTGTGTATGCACATACTTATTGTATTCTATATTTATATATGTACATATAATGTACTTGTACATATCTATATTGAATATGAAGAATGAAGAAGATAAATTACTTTAATATACGAAGTACTTAATTTACTCATCTATTATATATTATATGAGTATTTTTTATAAAGAATGACATATTTTATTTTAGAATTAAAATTTTTGAAATTTAAATACGCGTTTATTTAACCCTTATATGTATTTTTAAAATTAAGGAAAATCTAGAAAAAGTTATAATGATTACATACTTTTTTATGTTTGTATATTTGTATTGTTATAAAGATCTTCTAATAAATTTGTAATTTATTCAGAAGGTGAAAGATAAAAAAAAAAAATACACATTTCTATATATGTATATGTGTATTTGTATTTCGAGCAAATTGTATACTGTTTATCATGTATGAGATATATTTGCTAATTTATTTTATTTTTTTTTTTTAGATTTTTATCAAAGTATGATAACTGTATTATATTAGATTATCATATAGTTTATTTGATTTTATTTTACAAGGTGTATTTATATATACATATGTATATTTTTATTTCACGATTTACATAATTTTTTCACGGTTAAGATACAGCTTTAAATTTTAATCATAATCACATTTTTGCTCAAGAAATAATTGAATAATTAAAAAAATAAAAGTGATAAATAAAAATATATTTTTTGTTCTATTAAAATCCATCTTTTGAGAAATTTAAAACTAAAATCAATTTGGCTCTATCATATATGTGGCGTAAGTGCTAAAAAAATACACAAAATTTCATTGAAGGTGTAAATCGATTTGATTTTTTAGTAGTTTGTTAATTTCATCCTTTCACTTCATAAAAATATTTATAAAAAAATTTACACCTCTTGATTTTTATTTACAAAAAGAGAATAAATTTTATTAGTTTATTTTTGAAGGATAATGTTCATTTCATTTAAATTTAATGTGTAACAAATTGAACACACTTTATACTGTGTACTAAAAAAAAAAAAGTTTTTAGACACCCTTTAAATGGAAAAAAATTTCCAAAGGATTTATTTGATTTACGCATGCTGTTTTATATATCATATAATATACTCGTATAATACGTATCTTAGACAACGAATTTTATTCAAATTGTATAACTTTTCTTTATTTTATTTTACTTTTTTTATTTTTTACTTATTTTTCTTATCACTTATAAAATTACAACATGATGTAATGAGCAGAAAATGAAAAGTTTTCTAGATACAAAGCACATACATACATATACGAGTATTTTGAAATAAGAAAAAAAAAAAATAAAAAATAAACCAAAAACAAAAAAGAAGTAAAATGTATATGAAAAAGTTTTATGTTAATTATGAACATTCTTACACCCCATTTTATATGTTGTGAGTATGTACATACATACATGTATATAAAAATATGTGGTTTTATATATGTAATATGTTTCTTATTACTTCTTCATTTTCATTATATAGATTAAAGAAATATACTAGACAGGAGAATTTCACTGCATGTTGGTATATGTAATTCTTTTAAAAAAAAAAAAAAAAAAAAAAAAAAAAAATTTAATACGAAAAAGACGAATGTGAAAATTATAAAAATGAAAGAAAAATTTTTTAACCCCATCAAAATCTCAAATATTTCTTCTTTTTTTTTTTGTTTTTGTATCTTTTATATGTTTTGTAAGTACGTATTTATATTCGTATGTGCATACATATGTATGTATGTACGTATTATATCTATTAAGTGTAAAAGAAAATTCATTTTGTTTAATAGATACATATACACTATATATGTATATATATGAAATCCTTATACATATAATCCTTGGAGAAATATCGTGACAAAGTTTTTAATAACTTTTATGTGAAACGATGAAAACTTCCTGA
Source organism: Bombylius discolor (assembly GCA_939192795.1). NCBI lineage: Eukaryota > Metazoa > Arthropoda > Insecta > Diptera > Bombyliidae > Bombylius > Bombylius discolor. The sequence continues at coordinate 8,753,303 of OW584241.1, read as the reverse complement.
TGTTGTAGAAATTTTAATGTAAAAATGCGTTATAACAATGATGAACGTGCAGTGTATATGAGAAAATATGTGTGTATGAGGTGTAAATGCGAAAATATTTCTTTTTGAAAAAAAAAAAAAAAAAGAAGTAAATATATAAGAATAATTTAATAGAAGATAAACTCTTTTTAATTTAAGTAAAAAAAAAAAACAATTAAATTTATTTCCTATGTGTGAGTTTTTTTTTGTATGTAGAAAATTATGTGACGTTTATTGTTCCAATGCAATTTGTAAATGCGGAATTCGTACATAAGAAATATATGTATTTTTTATTTTATATTTCGAAAATACATCGATACATAAATTCTCATTAACTGAAACATTTTTCACGGACGTGATTTTCATTAAATTTTAAAATTTCTTTTTAATAAAAAAAAAGCTCAATTTATTGTTTTATATTTTTTTCTTTGAATATTTTCGAACAATATGTTTAAAAGTTTTTCTTTTGCATTATTTGAATATTTAATATTTTTTTGAGTTCATCATATTTCATGTTAAAAATTTCAATATAACGATTTTTATTTCATAAGTGCAAAGTAAAATTTGTAATTTGTTTTTTTTTTTTATTTACAAATATTTCGACAAAGAAAAAAAAATGAAATGAAGTGAGAAGAAAGAATGAAAAAAAAAAATGAGAAAATGTAGTAAATTATTTCATGGAAAACCATATAAGTCCTCTGGGAAACATTTCATTCAAGAAAAATTTGTAGCATTTTTATTTTATTTTCTTTTGATTTTTTTTTCTTTTTCACATGTAAAATAAAAATAATGTTGTAATATATATGAATATGTTAGGTATTCAAAGGAAAACTAAATATAAATTTGTTATTGCATATATGTATGTGTATATGAACATGTAATACACAATTCATTGAAAGCTATTAATCAAATGAAATTGAATATCTAAGAGATGTAACATATTTTAGATTGCCTACAAACATATGCTCCCTATACGGTCTTAAATCAATCGAATGCCCTATTATAACCCCTCACTTTCAATTCGTTTAAATGTATCTATGTATGTGTATTTTATAAATTGGATATAAAACGCGTATTTGAATATACATATGTACATACTTGCTATATTTATATGTGAAAATTCAAACCTAACAGATAAATATGTTTATTGATCTCATGTGATATGCCATCAAACAGAAACACTACCATCATCTAGTAATACTAAAAGCCATATAGTAACGCAACCTTCATTTTAAGGTGTAATTTTGATTTAAAAGCTGGTCAAAGAAACAGACAAATCGCACCGTAATCAAATAAAATGTTGGTATGTATATGTATGTATGTGTATATAATGGCATATGTCATACGATAATACCTTGTTTTGTTGCATAAAAGGTTTATGCTTTCAGATTTATTTTTCAAAAAATAAAAATCAAAGTAAAAAAATTTTTTAATTGATGTTTTTTATTCTTTGAAAGCGCGATATGGGTAAAAAACTTTTGTTTTTGCTTTTTTTTTTTTTCAATCATTTTAATTCATATGTACGTGTTAAATATTGGTATACCAAAAGATTTTATATATGTTTTGTTTGTGATATCGTGATTTAAAAAAAAAATTAAAAATACTATCTTTTAATATTTAAAGTGTGTTTTTAATTAAATTATTATTTCATGTATTTATTTGATGACATCATTAATTCATGTTGATATAAATCTTTATGGTGTAGATATAAAAGATCTCACATACCATAAATTTTAATTCAATAACAATGCTGTAAAGGATCAGTAATTTTCATTTTCAAAAAAAAAAAAAAAAAAAAAAAAAATTTGCTGGAAAAACTAAAAACTGTTCTTTGCAAATCTATAAAACTAACACTTGATAAACAATTGTTAGGGATAATTGAATGTGGGAGGAGATTGTAGAATAAAGTCCATTATTTCAATTACATATTAATTTTTATTTTTGTCAAGTTTATGTGTGTTTTTTTTTTCGTTTTTCATTCTTTTTTTAGAGCAATTAAATCTTAAAAAAGTTATAAAATATTCATCGTTTTTTAAAATTAATTATAATTTTTAAAGTATTGAATTGAATTAATAATTATTTTTTTAAAGAAATAAAAATTTTTCTATTCTGCTAACAAAGTACCATAAACTTTTGTAAGCTATTCTTGAAAAAAAAAAAAATTTTGTTTTTTTAGAACCGATTCATTTGTTATACAAAAATAAAAGCATAACAAAAAAAGATAAAAATAATGATGTATCAAAAAGAAAATATTTGTTATACAAAATAAAATTTGAAGGAGTAAATCCCAAGATAGGTATCCTGTATAAAATATCTGATCTTCAACAATAATATGAATATTTCATCTTGTTACCCTTTAACCTTGAACAATTCACAAAGGGACATTATTGTATGTCTTATTGTGTATATTATGTATGATTGTTGTTGGAAAGGACTAATGTTAATTTTTAACTTTTGATAAATTGTTATTTTTGAATTTTACAAGAAAAAAAAAAACAAGAAAGTCTAACAAGATGTTGAAAAATGTAAAATAGAATTTGAGAAATCAGTAAAAGGATTTTTATTTTTTATTTTATGAAAATTTGATATTATATTTTAGATATGTATATATACTTATGAGTTGAACAAAGTTTAGACAATTTACTACTATTACATAAGGATTTCACACTAACAATGAACAAACTATTGAGAACTGTAAAGTGTAACAAGGTTTTAAAAATAAAAATAAAAAACGATATTTACAATTTTATCCTTTTAATTAAAATATTATTTTTAGGAATCAAAATTGTTGTCTTAGAATTGTTGTCTTATTTAAAAAAAATATCACTGATTTCTGTGTAGGCTTCACATAATTAGTCTATACAAATTATTATAACGAATCCTGTTAGAATTAAGTACTAAAATATTTATGAAATTTAATTTTTAAGACGGAAGTTTTTACATCAATCCTTTTATAAATATTTTTGTTATAGGGGTTTCTTTTTATTTTATCAATTTTTTCTTACAGGTATATAAAAAGTTAAAGTCCTTTTAATCTAGGAACAATAATTAAAAAAAATAATAATAATAAGATAAAAGTTCTATATATTGGAATTTTCTCAAATTTAATTTAAAATTTTAAGTTTTTAAAAGTATCTATTACTTAAGTTATCATCATTTGTATACAGTTACCCAAAAATAATCCACTTATACCCTTAATAAACATCATAGTTCTTATAAATTTTTTGTTAAAAAAAAAAAAAAAAAACAAAACAAAAAAGAAAAAATAAAAAAAAAATAAAAGGAAAAAAAAAGTAATGTTTTTACCTATTTGAAAATGCAATCAAACTTATACATTATGAGTATTTATCTAGAATGTTAATTGGTTATATAATGTAAATAATACCTTTGAGATCCGATCATAATTATTATGAAGGAAATGCCTCTTCTGGGTAAGATTATATTGCTTTAATTTCATTTATTTTAGAAAATTTTGTATATTAGATAGCTAAAGTATGATGGAAACACGTTTTTGGTTTCATTTTATAAAATTTATATTTTATGTTTATATTTATGTGTACTAAGAGTGAATGTATGTATGTAAATATAAAATATACACCATTATTATTAAATTGGTTAAACTGACCACCCACTTTGAAATAAAGATATTTTAGATAGTATATATATGTATATGTGTAAAAGGTAATTTATTATTTACCACATTTCTTCCTGATATGTTTCTTAAAAGTGATTAGTAACTGAAGAGTTTGTAAAATAAGCCTAACGAAGCGATAAATGAAATACCCGCACTACCACATTATCATTGTAATACCCGAAAATATTATTATCCTTATGATGAGAATTTAGGTCCAGATCTGGTCTGGTTACAATTTAGTTCAATGTATAGTATATCAGTATAAAATTATAAGTAAATTGTATTTATATGTATATGTATGTATGTATATATAAATATTAAATATATAAAAGCCTATTGTACTTCTATATAATTTTTGGTTAACTCAAGTAACAATAATAAAAGCTTGTGTATTAGTCCACATCGTTTAAAGATTAATTAAGGTATGACATAATGCGGATCAGAAAAGGCTTTATATTGAAAGGAATTGTGTATCACATTATATATGTATATATCTACACAAATATACATATACACATACTATATATGTATGTATTATAATATGAAAAGGACCTTTGTGTCGTATAAAGTATTATAAAGGATTTACGTTTACGATTTGATGTATATTGCGGTAAATGATTTTAATACGATTTTTAAGCTTTATACAATTAATTATACAATTTATTTAATGCAAGTAATTATAATTAAGTAGGATAGGTGAAAAAAAAACTGTAACTTTTACAGTTTCTAGATATTTTTTTTCACTTTATGTAATGTTAATTTTATTTTTTTCCGAAAAGCATAGAACAAATTTCTATTTAAAAAACAATATAAATTTTCTTTAAATTTTTGGTAACTATGTGTTGATATTTAAAAATTTTGTTTTTAAATTTGAAATTCATGCAAATCAATTACAAACTCAAATGAGATTCAGTAGAACATACATATATAAAACCGAATACAGTTTAAATTATTTATTTATCTAAAGGGTATTTTTATAGATATGTAAAAAAGGGAAAATATGAGACTAAATTTAGGCGAAACGACTTTTGAAAAGGTAAAACAAAATTGTTATTATTCGCATAATGATTTAAATAGAAACTGACCTAGTTAAATTAATTTTTCTTTAAATTTCATTTTAAAATTAAAACAAATTTCGATAGAATTAAAAAAGAAAAAAAAAAAAAGTAAATAAGAAATTAAATTAAAAAATATCGTAAATGGAAAACTGAGAAAAATATTTATTTTAATTTTTATTTTGTATAAAGTGATAGTCCTATGTACATTAGAATGAGCACATTGAAAAACAATACTGCAATTTTTGAAAATAATTTTTTTCGAATCTAATAGAAAATCGAAAATTAGGTAAGTTGTTCATTCGTAATATCTCCGTTTAATATTGAGAGAACTGGGTAAAATGTAGTTTGAATGTAGGTTCTCAGGACAAAGGCACAACCCTTTAGCAATAAAGCTTTTAAAAATCTGTTGCTAATATATAGATTTCTAGTTTAAAAAATCGAATCCCATCATTAAATTTTTTTGACAAGCTAAACCTGAATCAAAATTAGAAACAATGTTTCAAAAATGTTTGTTAGAAATACATACGAGAGAGGGGGAAGTATTAGATATTTTATTTTATTGTTAGTCTACATTTTTAAAATTATGTTAAACCTCATAAGAAGAGATAAATTTTGATTTTTCCAAAAATATTTTTTCAAAACTTGGAATTAAATTCTTTTCTAAAAATTAATTTTGTAGTTAAAGTCTTTTCTACTCATAATATGTATGTATAAAACACCCTTTATAACATACATATGTATAACTTAAATATCTTGATACAATATAAAAATAAGCGTAGATTTTTTTGTTTTTTATTTATTTTATTTGTAATTTGAATGAAGAGTATGAATGTTGTAGGTTTGTTTGGAGATTAATTTTGTATTTTATTTGTGCTTATACAAAAAGAAAAATACATATACATATACATACATGTATATATGTATACATATATTCGTAATTCATATTACATAAGTTATTTGTTCCTTTTAACATTTTATATAATTTAGTTCCTTTTTTGTGGTATATGTCTTATACGAGTATGTACATACATACATATGTATATATTATTGTACTCGTATACTGCTCATCTGGGAAATTACTTTTATGTCTACACTTTACTAACACCTACAATACTACATACAACAATACTATTTGTATTTAATGTATTATTTCATTCATTCATCCATGCACATTTTGATGATATACATAAAATTTTGCTTTATAATCTTATACACATCCTATTTTATATAAAAACATTTTTTTTTTTATCTTATATTATATTGAAATTACAATGTATCCTTATTTCTTGTCCATTCACACATAACTAGGAGTTTAACACTTTGTTCTTAATTAAAGGATATTATACAATATAGAGTAGATAAATATGTTTATATACACATAGATTTATTTACATAAATATTCTTCTGAATTTTATATCGGAATTTATTAATGAGTTCTTCTGAGTAAATGTTAAGAATTTTTATTATCATGACATACATATACATGTATGTATTTTATGTGTATCACATAAGTATGTGTATAGGCATGTATATACGTATGTATATACATAATATAATCAAATTGTGTAGTTTAGTACTTTACTCAATTATTATTGTTCACAATCTTATACAAAATGAAGTACATACAATTTTCTTTGATATAATATAAAGATCATCTACAATATAAACATGAGCTATTATAAAAAATTAGTTACAAAAAATGCAGGATGTTCATTATTCTATAACTATTTAAAGATATTAAATTTTTTTCAGATTTTTAAATTAAATTTTATGAGAGCAGGATGAAAGGTTTTAGGCCTTACACAGATATGGACAATATTGTTCAATATTTTGCAACTGTTATTAGTTCTACAGCTCATCCAAAGTAAAACGTAGCAATTTCAATTTCAAATATTGTCTAAAAAAATTCAAACATCAATAAAGCGGATATAAAAATTAGAGAAAGACTTGTCTCCATCAAATATATTTCTAAGCATAACAGCGTTTTGATAGATTTTGAAAATATTATTAAGAATGAAACAATACAACACCATCAAAATATTGAGCATAATGTTACCATACTTAAGTTAGTCTCATAAATTTAATCCAGCCTTCATATGAATCTTTTATAATTTCATTAAATCACTTGAATCTAAATCAAGATGTTCAATTATTTATTGAAAATAACGAGATAACACTAAAAGTATAATTCATTTCAATGGTTTATAATTTTTTTGAGCTATTTTTATAAAAACTCTATAAACCTCGTAAATTTATTAAGATTGTTCCATTAAATTTAATTATATTAAAAATTTTTTCTATATAAAATTTGTAATGATATATTTTTTTTTTATTTAGAAGTCTTCAAGAGGATACAAGGATTGCAAATCACTGAAATAAATTTATATATTTTTTTTTTAAACAAATAACTAAAAATTAGTATTCTATAAAAAAAAAAACACATAAAAAAAAACATCAGGAAAAAGGTAAAATACTTGTAACATTTTAAACAGGTAAATCACTTACTTATCTTCTTTTATAATTTTTTTTTTTTTTTTAAAATAAATTCTTTACATACGGAACATATCAAATATTTATTTTTAATGAGCTGTTAATTATTTTTACTTAAAATCCATAATTAAATACATGAATACATATGTACATGAAAAATTAATTTAAATATACAATTAAAAAAAAAATAAAAAAAAAAAACACGAAATAGCAACTATATTTATTTTGTAATAAGAATTTTATATTTCTTTTAAAAAATAATTCATAAAAACAAAAAAAAAAAAAGATTGGGGAAGCAAACAATTAATTTTGTCAAGAAGTTGATGAAAAGGAAATGCATCAGAGTTTATTAAGTATGTTTCGTTATATTCACATATGTGTGTACGTGTATATTTATTTAAAAAAAAAAAATAAAAATATATTTATACATATAGTATATAAATATAAGTATATAAGAACATAACTATTTCAATTAAATTATATCCAACTTATTTATAACCAAGTAAATAGTTAAATATAAAATGCAAAATGACAAGTTTGTTATATTGCATACATCAACAATGTATGCACTTAATCTTACATTTATAAATGATTGAATGGTGGTAACTATATTATATGGTATATACATATTTATATATTATATATGATGTATATATTTTTTTTTACATAACGTACAGTATCTATAAAGTAAAAACATTTACAATTAGAAATTAAATAAAGTTTTCCGTTCTAAGCAATAAGTAAAATATATATATTCTTTCACATACATGTCATACATTAAATATATGTATGTAGTATCTAATAGTTGTATGTTATATACATATTATATTAATTTAATTCATGTTAGAAATGTTTATAGTTACTTTCTTATATTATATGGTAGGTAGAGTACTACATACATATGTGCATATAGTACATAAAATTTGTGTACTAGTTTAAAGTAAAAGTAAAGATTTTCTATGATTGCAACTACTTTATGACAAATCTTCTTTTATAATTTTAAATATACATATATACATATATATATATATATAATTCCTGTATGTAAACATATTTATTTTATTATATACATTAAATTTTCTACTATGTATACATATAATATACATATATATATTTCCCTCTATACAATTATTATTATTATTATACTGTACTGTAATATAATAATATTCTGATATAGTTAATTGAATTAAGACCCGTATGTTGAACACATTAAAATTGATGTATGTACATGTAATGTTTAAGATTTAACTAGACGTTATTTTATATTTTATATACTATTTTTTTTGCCTTTTTCTTTTTGAATATATATATATATTTTTTTTTTTTTCAAATAACAAGTAGCATTTCACATTTATTAGATATGTTATTATATTAAATAAATCGCCATTCTTAACATCTTGACACTCAAAAAGTTAAATTATTATGAATTAATCGTATTTTAAATATAAATTAAATTAAAAATGATAAAAAAAAAAAAAAAATTAAATGTATATGTATATATATCTACATACATATGTAGATTTATTTTATAAGAATTAAAAAAGATTTAAGTTAAGTATTTAAACATTTGAACATACATACAAGAAAAAAAGACTAGATTAAAAGAATGTATTAAAAGGTAGTTCTTATACAAATATTTCGTACTTGAGAAAAAAAAAACAATATTTTTTGAACATATGTATGTACATACATATGCACAAAAACACACATTTTTAAGAAGATTATTTTAATAACTAAGAAAAATAATTTAAAAAGGAGGATTTAAAATGTTACTTTTGATAAAATATAATTTTTTTGTTGTTCGTAATTCAAAAATGTTTTTATTTTTTTTTTGTTTTTTTGTTTTTAATTTTTTTTTTTTTTACATTTTCATTTTGTATATGTACAGGGGATTTATAGATTATATTTTTTCAATAACGATAAGGTTTTATCAGTAAAAAGAATTATTCATTTAAAAAGTACATACTTCGTATATATTATGATAGATCGAAATAAAAATAAAAATAAAAGAAACTCATATCTTCAATGTGTCAAATACAATTATAATGTTTGTAGGTAAATACGTGCAAAATAACAATAATAACAATTTAAATTAAATAATTTTTGTTCATATATATACATACATATATATATATTTTCCAGATTGAAAATTTGCATTATTTAGTAGGGTGATCTTTTAAAATTGTTTATATATTGAAAAATTTACTATTTAAAAATTAATTTAAATCTCATATTAGATAATATAAGTCTTTTATGGATTAAATTAACTCATAATTCAATTTGATTTCTTAAATTAATACATATTAATATACATATATGTGTGTAGGTTTTTTTTTTTTTTTTCAAAATTGAATATAAGAGGGTGAACAATTTCAAAAAGACTGGTGAAATATTTTTATTTGAGAAAATATCGCAAGAATTATTATTTTTCAAATAATTAACACAAGATCATGAAAATTTGAGCTTTTTTTTGAATTACTTTTTTTTTGATATACAATTACTCACCTAAGTAGCTTTAGTTATATAAAGTCTATGTACTACATTTATTGACTTAGAACAAATTTTAACAAAAAGCCACGTCAAAGTATATTCCTTTTATAATCACTTCTATTTCTCAATTCTAGAAAACCAATTTTGAATAAAAGAATTTGAAAAAAAAAAAAAAGAAAAACTATTAAAATAAATATGAAAAAACAAAATATTATATAATTTCTAAAAGAATTTGAATATAAAAAAATTTTATGTAAAATAATTTTCGGAGAAATTTTTAATGCAATTTTTAGTTTTTAAATTAAATATTCATTAGGTAAAAAGAATTTTATTATTTCATTTTTAATGAAAAATTTAATTGTAAAAATAAATGAATAAATTCAAGAATTCAAGTATTTTTGAAGAGAAAATAATTTTATAAAATTTATTTTTGAAATTTTAGCTTTTAAGTAAATTTAATTATTGTTAGAAATTTGTAAATTAATAACAATCTACATATCATACGAGTATATGATATTCATGATTGTTAAGTTTTACTTGTAATTATTTGTTTTGTAGTGACTATAAAGTTACAATTGGATTTATTAAGTTGTAAAATAATTTAAGGAAACAAAAACATGGAATAAAATTAAAATATGTTTTTTGTTTTAGTGCATTACAATGATGCATTGCTTATTTATTAAATATATTCAGTTTTTTTTTTTTTGGAGAAAAAATATATCAACTGCAACTTAGATTTCTTTGGAAAAATTTTTTTTTTTAATTTAAAAGCTCAAATAAAAATTAGTATAAATATCACGATATATGATTAGTTCAACATTATTGAGATAAGCTCTAGTTAAAACAGTCGAATTGAAGAATATTGATTTTAATTATATTGTACAACAGGAATAAACGAAAATAAAAACCTTAACATATTACGTTATGGTTAAGAAAGGATAGTAGATACATATAGAGAATGAGGATCATACAAATTGGTTTTGAAAAACAAAAAATTAGAATGAAAAGTCGAGAAATAGGGAACTTTTGCATCTGATTCAAAGAGTAGTTCCCTTAAAAACTGCAGAAATATTTTCAATAACAAAATAAGCAGGTAAATTTTCTGAAATCTAAATTTAATTGATTTTTGTAATGAAAAAATTTTTCATTTTATTTTTTTAAATTATTAATCTCAATCTAAAATGGGTTTTTTTTTTTACGCTACAGTTTGTAGAAGACAATGAACCCTAAAAGAATACCCTGTGAAATGAAATGACAAATTTATAAATGTATAAATGCATCGATATGTTGATTTTACTTATGTACGTATAATACTTTTGCATTTCTAAACACATACGAGTATGTGACAATTTTAAGAAAATTTCTTCGGTTTTTTTTTTTTCATATATTCTTTTTACTTTCAATTGAAATCTATTCAGAAATATAGATGAGGGCATATTTCAACATTTAAATTACTCATATGGGGTCGAGAATGAGATGATGATGATGAATATAATAGATTGTACATATATACATATATACATAAATTGAAATATAACAGAACAAAAAAATAAAAAATATATATTCGTTTTTATATTTGTAATACACATATGAAATATTTATTCCTGCATATATGCCAATTTAGTTGAATTAATGCAATACAATAAACGATATACACCATAAAATGAAGTAATAATAAAACTCTAATATGAAAAAAAAGTCACTTAAATAAAATTCGTAACAAAAATGATGAACAATAATAATTTCTATACTAGAAATGATGTATCTTTTGTATATTAAATATGTGTTATGTATATTTTTCTTTCATATATAGAATATATAAAAACTTAAAAAAAAATATATATATATATATAATTATACGTGCATATGTGTGTAATAACACATCTTATTGAACATACAAATATAATTCAATTGAGGATGAGATCTTTAACGGTCAGTTACAAAAAGTGTTTTGATCAGTGATGATGAACAGTGGACAGAATTGTACATCATTTTTAATATAATTTTTTTTTTTTTATTTTTTTTAAACTATATAAACTTTTTTTTACATATATTTAAAAAATATATCACCAGTTTAATCAGTATTATAGTTGATGCCGACGCCAGATGATTTACAATATTCAAGATGATGAGATGATGGTAATAAGAAACAACGATGAGTGAGTATTTATAAAAAAAAAAAAAAAAAAAACAGAAAAAAAAAAAGAAAAATTAAATAAAAATAGTATCTATCACAAATTCTGATCAGAAATTTATAAAATTAAAATATTAAAAAAGGTCAAAAGGTTTCATCTGTTAGAGATAGTGTTATCAATTTATAAAAATAATATATAGACTCAAGTGAAACAATATAAATAACATTTATTTCTTTTTCTTTTCTTTTTTTTTTTTTTTTTTTTTTAAATTCTTTCAAAGAAAAGAAACATGTTTAAATTGTATCACATCAGATCAGTTTTGTTTTAATTTTAATTTGAATTTTCTTGATGAATTTTTGTTTTTGTTAAAGTTTTTGAAATTATTAAATTTTTTTTTTTTTAACCAAAAAATATTAATTAAAGTTGAGAAAAAAATATATGTACATATATAGTAAATATTTCCTTAAAAAGGATAAATAAAAAAAAAAAAATTGAACAAAGATGGAAAAAAAAAATCTTTTGGATATTTTCAAGTAGAAAGAAAAAAGAAAGGATCAACAAAATTTCATTGTGGTGAGTACACGTCAGCTAAAATTTTAATCTTCTCTTTTTTTTTTTTTTACTTTTTTAATAATTTTTTTTTTTCTTAAAGACAGACATTTTAATTTTATCTTGTTTACTCATTAAAAATATTTCTTCTAAATGGGTTTTATTGCAATAAGAAAAGTAAAAACAAAAATAAAATAAATGAATTTTGATAAGAACGTGATTTTAACAAATTTTAAAGAATTATTTTAATTTTAAATGAAAAATTTGAATATAGTAGGTATGTACAATACTTGTGAAATTGTGTTGCATAATTTTGAAATAAATAGAATGTATATAAAACGGTACCGAAGATAATACTGAGAAATTTTCGTTTTTAAAAAAGAAATATAAAAAAAACAGAAACTCCAAAACTTTTCACAGAATCATGTGTTTTATAAAAAAAAAAATATTAATATTCTTGCACGGTGAATGATGACACTGTGTTGATTTTAAAATCTAAAAAATAATTTTTCAGTATCTTTTTCTTTTATGAAATTTATATCAAAAAAAAAAAAAAAAAAAAAAAATACTATCTAAAACAATTATTGTTCCTTCATTATCCTGTGTTCTTTTGGAATCCGAATTTTCAAAGTACATTTGATTTTGTATAGAAAGTCTTTGAAGGTCATCAGAATTTAAAATACCGTTATGTATAATTTAATTTAAAAAAAACTGTTATATTTTACCTGAGGTTTTGTCAGAACATTCAAAAACAAGTCGAAAACGTGTATTGTTTGTTTCTAAAAGAAAAAAAGTTTTCAAATGAAAACAAAAAGTATTTGAAAAGAGATTAAATTTACTTAATAATTTATATTTTGCAGAATAAAAAATTAATTAAAAAAATTATATCATTGTAAAATTCAATCTTAAATTACTTACAGTCAAAATAATCATTACTCGTATGTACATACATATACATAGCTATGTATTTTCTGATACACCCAATTCAGTAGATTTAAACTGTTGATTAAAGTTCTTATTCATGTGCTTGCTGTAAAATTATTTTTTGTTCTTTAATTTGAACGAATAATTAATAATTCTGACTCATTTATGAATCGTCTAGAAAAAAAAAATCATAATTTTTTTTGTTATATTTTATTGTTCCTCATGTTAAAGGAAAAATGAAAATATAAAAAATTTAAGATTATTATTTAATTTTGTTCAAATTTTTTATCATTTGAAAAATTCTGCACAATTGTATTTTAAAATTCAGTCAGTTTTCTATTTTACACATATTAGGAAAATTTATCAAATCTTAAAAAATTTGTCTTTTGTTAATTTCTCGCTTCAAAAATAATTTTAAATTATTAACTACGAAAATGAAAAATTAGAACAAAGTAAAACACTTAAGATTCTTAAATTCACCATTTTCTTTCACGATTGTTTCTTTGAGAAGTTTTTTTCTATCATATTTCTGTATAATGAACCAAAAAAAAAAATGACTTAAAATTAAAAATTTCACAATAAATTATAAAAGTTTTAGTGGATAAATACTATTTTTAAGTATTTCAAAGAAAAAATGGAAAAAGAAAACCACATACTCGTATTAACTTCGAAATTTTTAGTGTTGAACAATAAAAAGTTTAGATTTATAATGTTTTTGGCAGTTTAAAATATATGTATGTACTTTCTTTTGACTTTCATTCTTTACTTTTAATTCTTCAGTTTAATTGTTAGAGAAAAAAAGATATATGAAAATAATTTGTTTTAAAATAAAATATTTTGTTCTTTTTTTTTTTGTAAAAATTTAAGAAAATTTCTTAAAATTAAATTTTAAAAATTCAAAAGATTTCACAATTATTCGGTTTTTTTTATTGCAAGTCATCTATTTGTAAAAAAAAAGATAAGAATGTTTTTTGTCAAATATTAGTTCTCTTTCCCAAAAAGTCTATTTACAAAAATAATGAATTCATTTAAAAGTGCAATAAAAAAATATTTTTCTTCCTTTTTTTTTTTGGCTTTGGCAAATATTATAGAATATGAAAGTCATAAATGCATTAAGAATAGCAAATTTCATGTTACATACATTTTTAAAATGTCTATGTAAGGTATCTTAAATAACTAAAATAGTAATAAAAAAAAATATCATCTAAAAAGTTCAAATAACGTGACCTATTAGTAAATATCCAAAAGATATAATTTGATCTAATAAACGAATATTAGGTCATAACCTTCAATTTCATAGCAGTATAAAAATAATATAAGTATAAAATCTACACCTCAATTCAAATAGAAATTTATTTAGTTATAGATACAAGAGAGAGAAAAAAAAAGCCTATTCAGCTTTTGATGATTTTTTATCCCAATAATAATATCCAAGTCTATATTTTAGTGTTTACTGAATAGATAAAGAGAATGAATGAAATTCTAAATGTCATATGTGATCTGTATGTTACGATGATGATGATACATCAGTATATACCTATGTATATTATAATCATCTTTCTCTTTATAAGATGATATGTCATATACATACATATATAAAAATTCTATTTGATCTATAAAGTAAATATCAAATTGATATGACCCTAATGCTTTCTGAAATTATGACCCCATATGTGTGGTATGATGTGGTAGTTATAAAGATACATTTTTTTATTTTTTGTATAATTTTATAGAATAAAAATTCTAACAGAAAAAAAGACTGATTGATGATTCAGGGCTTATATAGTATTGACTTTCTGATTATAAACATATACATTTATACATACATACATACAGACATACAAGTACATACAGATATATATGTACATACATATATGTAGAGAAAAATATTTGTTTCTGAATTGAAAATTTTTTCGAAATTATAGAAGAAAAATATAAATAAAATATATGAACATATTTATAGTTACAATTTTTCAGACCTTTAACCATTATTTTCTTATTACGCTACCTATAAAATAAAATTAGAAAAAAAAAAAGAAAAAGAAAAAAAAAAGAGAGCGATAATGATGAATCGATCGATATGGTGGTAGTAGACAGGCGGTATTTAATATAATTATTATTTTGATATGAGCTCTGTCGTGTATTAAATACAAGTTACATAAAATATATATATATATGTACATACATACATAAAAATTTATATCATAAAATGTAATGATAAACTAAGGGTAAATTTGTCACAGAGAATTATTAAATAGAAATTCCATGGTATTACATAGATTACGTGAATTACATGTAAATGGCATTCATAGAAAAAGTAATTAAGGAACATATTCGTTCTGCAAACTGAACAGGAAGTAAAAATTTTCTCGTGTTTTATTTTTTTCTGTTTGTTTGTTTTTTTTTTTTTTTTTTAGTTTTTGTTTTTATTCGTCCTGTATTATTTTATTTTACTTTTTTTTTCTATTTTCTATACAATTCATGGTTCATGTTGTTCATCAAGAAATTACCATATCTTTAGATCTTGTGGAAGTTTGTTTTTTCTGTGTTTTTTCTTCTTCTTCTTTTTTTTTTCATACATATTAAGGATAGCTTTGTGGGATATAGCAAACCGATATGGTAGCTCCTTGTACAACAATTATTTCTACAATTTTTTTATTTTTTTTATTTTCAGAGTGAATGTATGAAAATTTTATAACAGTGACTATCTGTATTTATGTATATATACATGTTAAAATATCTTTATATAGTAGATAGTTTTTGTTTTTTATATTATATTTTTGTATAGTTGTATTTTTGCGCCTTTAACTTGTCCAGTTTGTCGGATTTTGACATTTTAATATCGCAAAAGAGCTTGAATTAGTCAAGACAGAATGAGGTAGTGTTTGTTAACTTGAAAGGAATGAATGCACACAGAAAGCTGGCAGACAATATAATGCAAAAGACAGAGTATTAAAAATATTATAAAAAAAAGTACAAATAAAATAACAAAAAAACAAAAAAAAAAAAAGAAAGAACAAAAAAAAAGCAAAAAAAAAAAGAAAAAAAAAAAACATAAAACATGAAAGCATTTCTATGTAATATTGTCCTATTATGGAATAGGCAAAACATAGCCTGTCACCAATGTATTTTCTGCTGACTAAAAAGCTAAAAAGGAAGCTGAGTAACAAACATTTTCCGTTGTCATTTATTCTTCTCTTGACACATGTAAAAATTGCTTGTAAATAGCAGAATTCTGTTCTTGTTTTAGCTTTAAGCTATATACGGCTTAACTAAATACTTTATATGAGTATTTATGGTATTTTATTTATTATTATTATTATTTTTTTTTTTTTTGTTCTTCTGTATTATTCTATTTTATATAATATTAAAAACACAAAATAAATAAAGTTAAATTCAAGTATATCTGTATAAAATTGCTTGACATTTTATTGTCTAATGTCGTAAATGAGGGTTAGAAAATAATAATGCATACAAAAATTTTATTCAATTTTTGGCTATAAAAAAAAAAAAATCATTCTATAGAATAACTCTGCCTACACCTACACAAGAAATGCACTAAGCTTTGTAAAAAAAAAAAATTGAATTTAAAAAGAAAACAGAATATCTTATGTGATTTATATACATAAAATAAATAATAATTTAAAAATAAAAAACGATGAAAAAAATCATCCATTTTTATATTAGTAGATTGAGTATTTTTTTTTATAATATGAAGCAAGTGTAAGCCACAAATAAGTTAATTGCACATGTAAATTAGTTAATAGATGTCTAATTTATTAAATTTAAATTGGCCTAATTGACCCCTATTGTACAGTAAATATAATATATTCAATGGGTAGCATTTTGTCAATCATTCATATAAAAGTACTTGTAATAATTGAACGCTACGTCAACTAACATGCGAGTTGTATAATGAAAAAAAAAAAAAAAAAGAATATATGTATGTGTATATTAGAGTACATAATATATTTTTTTATATATTACCTATATACATATATACATACATATTATGTATATTTAGTTTATATTTTTGTACATAGATACAAATAATATACGTCATGTGTATATTGTAGAATTTACATATATTTTTCAATCTTATAGAATAATGGCATTTATGATGACGATGATGATTGACTCTCTGTGTAACTAAAATTTATTATCTACATATACATTTGATATATGTATATAAATATGTATATCCTTTTTTAAATATAATAACTATGGGGTATTTTAACACTTATATGACCCACAACAATTTTATATATTTTGTGTTATATTGTATATTTATGTATAGATAACAATTGTGCACTATACGTATTAAAAATTTTGTATATATTTATATAAAAATGTAGTATATGAAAAATTTGATTTAACTTATAAATTGTTATAAGTAACAATGAAAAACTGTGATTTTATATATATATGTAAATAAATGTAGAGAGGATGTTTTTGAATTATGATTATTATTATTAGTGTTGAATATCTAATCGAGAAATCTAGATTTATAATCATCCTGACAATTTATATTATATTCATGTTTTTTTTCTTCTCTTTATGTAATAATTTATCATGTTTTTTTTTTTAATGATTGTTAGAGCAGTTTTTATAAATAAATAACAATTTAGAATTTTTCTGTGTGTGTTTGAAAAAATTATTTATTATTATAATTTCGTTTTAATTTTTTATTCTTTATGGCTTTGTTAAAAAAAAGAAAAAGATATCAATTTAAATATTGATAAAATTATAAGACAAACATATTTGAGAGGAATTATTGTGTTTAAGAAAAAAAAAAAAAAAGAAAATTGTCATATATATATGCATACGTATGTATTTTTTCTTTGGAAAACTATCTATGGTGTTAAATCTAAACGTTTCATTGAAAATAATTTATTGTAAAATAATTTATCAATTTTTTTTTTTTGTTCACATATATTTTATTATTATCCTGTTTAAAAAATTTTTTTTGTATTTATTTTTTAAAATTTAATAATAAAATTTTTAAGATCCTTTTTGTCATTCAAAAATATCTAAAATTTAATTAAATTCATATACCTACATAAAAATTAAAATAAAATATTAATTTATAATTTTTAATTTCAGATACATTCAAGCAGAAATAAAGATGAAAAATGAATTTCAAATTAAAAATAAAAACAACAAAGAAATATAATTTAAAAAAAAAAAATTATAATTAAAAAAAATTTCCATTTTCATAGAATTTTATTTCAATTCGTTTTTTCCTCAAACAGGATGTAATAAAAGTTGAAAAAAAAAAAAAAAAAAAATTAATATGTACATACAGTCACACAATAAAAATTACTGTGATAAAAAAAAATTTTTTTCTAGCTATATAAAAAATAATAATAAAAAATATATAAAAAAAAAAATCTATATTAAAAAACAGAAATTTTAATATATACATACACAAGTATATATTAAATATAAACGGACTAATAAATGGTTTTCTTAAGACTTTCAAGTGGTCATTAATGTTTCAATTATGAAGTGTTGAAGAGTTTATTCAATATCCTCATTATATATATATAGTAACTGGATGTGAAAAATGAAGAAGAAATAAAAAAAAAAAGAGTGAAAAAAAGAAAAGTAATTTGAAATAGAAAAAAAAAAAAAATGAATGAAAGGTGTAAAATGGAAAAAGGAAAAAATTGAATTTTTTTTTCTTCAGAAAAAAAAAATCACAACCACTCATTTTTTCATTCTTTTTATTTTTTTTTTTTGCCATTATGAGTTTTAAATTTCAAAAAACAATAAATTAAGTCAGTAATTTGCATAACATTAATCTATAAAATTATAAAAGGATGGAAGAAAAAAATAGAAAAATAAAAGTAGAAAGGAATAACAATGAGAAAAAAAAAAGAATTAAAAAAGACAAAGGAGAAAAAAAAAATGATAAAAGAAAAATTTTACGAATAAAATAAAGTAAAAATGGAAAAAATTCTTTCCTAAGTACTAGTGCCGCAGGAGATATTAGAACCCCTGCTGCCCAAGTGCTTATCAAAGAGTTTTATGATGACATCAAATGTATGAGATTTAGTTGGTGAAAAGTGTTGAAATAATAATAAAAAAATAAAAATAAAAAAATAAACCGGTATTTAAAAAAAAGGTGATAAAAGTGATTTAAATTATAAATTTCTAAGTACGTTTTTTTTTTTTGTATTTAAAAAATATCATTTTTAGAATATTGAACTCAGAAATAATGATGAGAAAGTCTTAAATGTGAACTTTTTAAGGTCAGGTAAATTTTCCTTCAATTTTTCTTGAGAAAGATCTCTTTGATGTTGAAAATGATGGCTTTCTAAAATTTTTCTTTGATGGTTTTTCTTTTCATTTAACAAAGAAATTTCATTAAATCATTTAGAAAATTTATATATCATTTAATCTAATATAATTAACATTTGTTTTTTTAAAAGATATACATTTTTTATTGATGGGATTTTAACAATACTATATAAGTACAATGTATCTACATATGTGCGTACATAGTATAAATATACATATCTACATTTTAAAATAAATTTAAATTATCAATTCTGATTATACTTTATTTATTTTTAAAAGGATTTTTTTCTGTTACTGATTTTTTGCTGTACTTTTATTTTTATGCATGCAATTCATGGTTTTGTTTTTAATTTTTAAATATACATTGTTGTTGTTTTCCTCACATACAATTTGTCATTATGTAAATATGTATTCTTTTTGAACATTACTGTAAATAATAATATCGATGTTTTCATTTTCCCTTTTTTGTTTTTACTTTAATCTGAACAGTAAATATTTTTCGAATATACGAGTACATATGTATGTATGTATGTACCTACATATAATTTTTAGTTATTGTTATTATTATCATGATTTTTTGTCATTTTGAAAACAAACGAAAAATACATTGAATATTATAAAGTAATAATATTTCACAGAATAATTTATTTTTAAAAAATTTATTATAAAATTCAAAATAAAAATGTGTCAGTGTATATAAAGTGAAAATTTGAAAGGAAAAAATGAAAAAAAAAAAAAAACAATCTGTAATAATTTAAAGAAAAAAATTGATAATAAAAACACAAGATTAATTATTGAGAAAATCTTGTAATTATTCGTTAATTGAAATTTTCCAATTTTATGAAAATTAATAAATAATGAATTTTTTAAATATTGTTTCAATTATCTTTTTCTTTTTTTTTTGTTTTAAAATGAATAAAGTATTTTTTTTGTATATTTTGCAACTTTTTAAAAAAGATTTTTAAAATTATTTCGTTGAAATTTGAAATATTCAAGAAATAATTCAAATTATTTTCTTTTAATTTGAGAAAAATAAAACGACGAAGTTAGCTAAAAAAGCTGTTAAACAGAAAAGCTCATAGAGACCAATAGGACCGACCTATTGTGTTATTATGCTGACATATTGAAATGTCAATATCCTCAAGAAAACGACTGAAATTTCATATTAGAAGTAACAAAAAAAGTGTGAAATTTTCGAAAAGACTCTTACATATTATAATCTACACACTACTTTTGCAATGCAAAAAAAAAAAATCGAAGATTTTATAAAATTAAAATCACAAAAATTAAATTTTAAAATTGAGTTTCTACAACTTTAAAAATTAAATTTCGTTCGAGACTAAAATTACATGATTTTTTCTAATTCAAAATGTGATCATTTACAAAAGGTTATAAATTTCAGTTTGAATCGTTTATTGTCAACGTTAATTTACTAACTTAGTTCTACAAATTTTATTTACTATTATGAACAGGAAGAAACGTTTTCAAAAATTTACGACAACTAATAATAACACACAGAAGTATGTAAGTATTAAACCTGTTGAAGAGAATTTTGCTAAAAGGCATTTGATATAATTTGATTTTGAAATTTCAATATCAAAAGAAAATTGAAATTTTATTGTACTAAAAAATTCAATAAAATGGCATTCAGTGTGTATGAGATTGTTTAAAAAAGAAGTAGGTACCTACTTTTGAAAAAAAAAAATGTTTATGTAATTTTGTTTATGGATTTATTTATTGATTTTAACTTTATGTATTTTTTTTACAATGAAAAACAAAAAAAAGTGTAGTAACTGAAAAACATGAAAAACGACATTCGACTCGGCCGGGAATCGAACCACGGAACCTTTACCTTGCCGGGGTAATGCTCTTAAACCATTAAGCTACCGAATGCCATGTCGCTTGCTGTTCTCAGTTACCACCTAATCATTGATGAAGAATACTCAAACCTCCTACAAAAGCAATTTGCAAGAAATAAAAAAAAAACACATGATATTTTCGAAGAAATTAACAAATTCCAATGCAAAAGAAAATTTAAATTAAAAAAAAAACCCAATAAAAATTTACTAATTCCTTGGATAGGAATAAATTTAATTAATAAATACAAATTTTTGAATTCTATAGTTTCGAGAATTATTCAAATATGTGAAATATTTTTATTTTATTATTCCAAATAATTTTGCAATTAAATTGAAAATAATTAAAAAAAAAATAAAATAAATAAAAACAATATAACGAAAGGAAAAACACGGAAAGAAAAATATTTTTCATTAGAATGTCATTGTATGAACTTTATTGGAATATTTAGAATATATGTATAACATTAAAAAAAAGTATAAAAACTCAGAAAAAAAGAAATCTTATCTTACAAAATACATAAATAACAAATAGAGTATGTGTTTTGGATTTCAATTATATTTGTTATTATGGTATTATTATATGTATATAGATAGGTATACATGAATTCCTTAATTACTATACTGATAATAATCTTATATAATAAAACAATATAAAAAGATTGAAGAAAAAAATATAACAGATTCTTCTTAAGGCAAAGTAAATGTAAAAAAGTATATTTACCATAGATCTTATGTATATACAAAAAGCATAAACAAAATATACATTTATATATGTATGTAAATGTATATGTATAAGAAATTAAAGTAAAATAAAACAATAGCTTATTCAAGCAGGAAAATTTTTTGAGATAGAACATTATCTTACATAATTTATTTCCAGTTTAAAGGTAAAAAGCGTTTTCATTTTATGTATATATGTATATTTTTTCTATATTTCTAAATATATGTATATATTCATACATTTCAATGTGTATTTTTTATCATTATAGTATAATACCTTGTTTTGGTATATTTTATGTATTTGTTAAATTTTTCTTCTTCCTTCTTATTCTACATCATATTCTTGTTGTTGTTTATCCTTAATGTAAATGAATAAATTCAGTTTGTATGTAATTTAATAAATAAGAAAAACATAATAATATTTTAAAAAAGACAAAAACCTTATGTTTTTCTATCTTATTTAACTGGATCATTTGATATAGCTAACATTAAATTAGCTTAAATTAAGTGCTAAAATGAAAAAGCTTAAAAAATATATAAAATAAGAAAAGAGAAAGAAAAAAATTTTTTCAAATAATAAAGTAAAATACAATATAGAAAAAAAAGACAAACAACAAAATTAAATTTATGTACTGACCCTTTAAATTAAAGAAATTATTAGAAAATAACAGCAGAAATAAAAACCTTTTTTTTTTTTCAAAGGGTGCTAATATTTTAATGGAATATCCGGTCTTTAAGACTTTTTTTTTTTTTCTTGTATGTATATGTTCTATTTTTATTTTAAAAAAAAAATTTTTTATTACAGAAAAAGTAAAAAATTCGTTAAGGATAAAAAAACTTATCTTTCGGAAATAATAGAAAATAACAGAAAACTCGAAGGAAAAAAAAAATGGGTTAAATTTTGGTAAAATAATCTTAATCGTTATGGTCCAACAAAAGGCTATTTTGAAAAAAAAAAAAAAAAAAAGTAAAAAGTTTATTTTAGTTTTAATTCTTTTTTTTTTCATATAGATTGATGTAGATGTTTTTTTTTTCTAAAATAAAAAAGAGAATTTAAACAGCAATTATGTGTATTTTATGAGACTATTATTTTTTTTTTCTGGAGGATTATTGCTTTTTGTTTATTTTTTTTTTTCATTATTTTTTTATGTTAAAACATTTTTCGAGGGATGATAATAATTTTTGAAAAGTTATTCCAGAGTTTAAAAAATAAAAAAATACATACATATGTATGTATGGATATACCTATATGTATGCTTTTTTATTTTAATTGAGATTTGATAATTTATCTTACTTAATACTATAAATTTTTTTTTCTCTATTACTGTATAGTGTTTTGTTATTAAATAGAGTTTTTTTTTTTGTTCGAACGAAAAAAAAAATATTCTATGAAGGAATAAAGGATTTAAGGAACCATAAGTGCAAGTATGGAATTCAAGTGAAAAAAAAAAATAAGTGTTGTAAGCTTCTTAAAGTAATTTTCTTTGATGCATTTAAATTTTATTTATTCACAAACAATTTTTTTTTTAGTGCATATTTTTTTTCTTTTTTTTTTTCATTTTATTAAATTTATGTAAAACGGAAGAAAACAAAGATGGAAAAAATGAAAACAAAAAAAAAAAAAAAGAAAAAAAGATTTTGAAATGAGAAAATTCTTGTCTGTGAATAAACAACAAATTTTCGTGAAACAAAGTTTTTGTTCATAAAAAGGATAAAGATCAAAGAAGAGGAAATGATAAAAAAAAAAATTTTTTTTTTTTTTTTATAAAAAAATATATAAAATCTATATGCTTAAGTTATTTGTACATAAGTATATTTAATATATAGAAGATGATAGTTTAAGTAATAGCAATCCAATAAAACTTTTGTGCAAGTGAGCAAAAGGACCAACGAAAAAAAATAAAGAATAAATAAATAAAATAAATAAAAATGAAAAAAAAAAAAAAAATAGAACACTAACAACAACAAAACTTTTACATAAAAAAAAAAAAGAATATTTATATATAATAATAGTTATGTGTACTATTTTTATATTTTGTTTTATATATATATATTTTTTGTTTGTTTGTTTGTGATTGTATACTTAAGTATCAGAATAAAAATTGAATGGGTCAGTTGTGGAATACGTGTACAGAAAACTTAAATACAAATTTTAGTTTTCTAACTTAATTTGATATTTTGACCCAGACGAACCGAGAAAATGAAATGAAATTGAGAGAGAAACTGTACAGGAAGTTAACTACAATACAATTGTGTGTATATGATATTGCATTTAAAAGGAGTAAAGAAGATATTTACGAAAAGATAAACACAAAATAAATGGACAGTTTGAAATAAAAATAGATTAAAATTATAAAAGAAGAAGAAAAGTAGGAAAAAAAAAATAATAATATAAAAAGGAAATAATAAGGAAACAAAAAAAAAGAAAGAAAGAATAGAAAAGTTAAAGTACGTGTATAATGTTTGTCTATAATATAAAACTTTTCATGAAAATAATCAAATATGTACAAAAATACATAGACAAAAAATATATTTACGAAAATTAGATAAAGAGGTAAATGACAGAAAGAGATAGAGATTACAAGAAAAATAAAAAAAAAATAAAAAATAAAATAAAGT
The DNA here is from genome assembly GCA_939192795.1 of Bombylius discolor. NCBI lineage: Eukaryota > Metazoa > Arthropoda > Insecta > Diptera > Bombyliidae > Bombylius > Bombylius discolor. Next base: position 8,728,504 of record OW584241.1, on the reverse strand, counting down.
AGAAAATGAACTGAAAGCATTGAACAATTCAATTGTTAAATTTTTTGGATTGTTAGTTAAGCTAATAAAAATTGCTTTGTTTTTCATGTTAAAAACATGAAAAGTTTGAAAAAAAAAAAATAAAATAAAATTAAATTAAATGTAATTTGAAATTATACTTACACATATACACGTAGAATGTTTGTGAAAACAATCAAATAAAGCGTTTAGTCAACAAGATAGACATAAATAAGAAAAAATTAAGATTTGAAAAAAAAAAAAAAAATTATTGTGTAATTCAATACGGGCAAGAAAAATTTTTATATTTACTTAAATTTAACTTCATTCTTATTGTGAAATACAATTAAAAAATTCTTGTTAAAGTACTAACGAAGTCATGTATGTATAGCATATAAAAATTAGTTTCATTTTTCTAAATATAAATTTATTAAATACTAAAACTTTCAACCGCAGATAAAGGGTCAATTTTTTTTGTGATGAACCCATTATTGAATTAGTAGAATTAAAAATATCTAATCAGCTTTAAATAAGACGAAAATAAAGTTTTCTTCCTTTTTTTTCCAAATTTTTATTAATAACCTTAATTTTGAATATTAAATGGTTATCATATAAAATCTGTTTTATTCTACTTAATTCTAATTTTTTTCACTTAATACGGATTTCTATTTAAAATAAAAATGTTTGAATCTCATAAATCTATACTAAACTTCATAATACAACGATGAAAAATCTGTTTATAAATATAAGCACAAATTTCATCTGTTTAAAATTTTTTATTTTATTTTAATTTTGTTTTCATTTTTGTCCTTTACAATGGTAGAGACTTAATTCATTAAAAAAAAACAAAAAAAAAAAACAGAAAATTAAAAGTGAAAAAAAATAATTTATTAAAATAAAACAATAAAAAAATTAAAAAAATAAAAATAAAATAAAAGTAAGAGTACACGACAACTAAGAGTTGTTATTAAATAAGATTTCAGGATGTGAGAAAGAAACAGAGCGGAAACATCACTTCATATGCAACATAAAGCTTTTAACACACTATAATAAGGAGTATGTATCACAAAGGGACAAACTACTTATTTTTTTTCTTTTTTTTTTAAATACCATTTTATATTTGAATAATTCCATAATTTTGTCATCAAAGTTGGAATATTTCAATGATTTTTTCTTCTTTAAAAATTTTTTTTTTTTTTTTTTTGAGATGTGTAATTTTAGAACCAAAATTTACTTTCGTTTTTGATAAATTTAGTATTTTCGTATTTTTAAAGTTAAACATACCCTACTTCCTAAAGTATGAAATTTATTATAAGATTTTAAATATTTGTACACAAAAAAATAAATCAGTCAAAAATTTTTTTTTTTAAATTTTAAAAACTCATCAACTTCAGAAAATGTATATTTCAATTTACATTTCAAATTTAAAAAATAATTAAAATATTCGAGCTGTTTATTTTGAAAGTGGTGGGAGAAAGAACGAAATTTTTTATGTTTCGTCTTTGTTATGTATACCATCGAATTTTTTAGATAGTCTGAAACATAATACTGGAAGGCCAAGTAGAAGATTATACATTTTGTTAGTCTTTTGGATTTTCTAAATAACTTATTCAGAAAATTGTATAATATTACCCCTTTTTCAAAATTTCAAATTTTTTTCGGTTTAATTATAATATAACAAATATTTATGTTGAAAAGATCCTTTGAAAATAAATTTTCAAATATCAGTCGGTAATACGATGGAATTACCTGTATGATGTATACGAATATCTACATAATGTAGATATGATATATACTTATTTATATTAAAACATTTCATTAAATAAAATATGTATGTACATATAAACATATACTCTAACGTATAAAAGTATATTAACGTACACATTATAATATGTTTATGAGTATGTAACAAAGGAAAAAAAAATAATATTATATCTAATATAACAGATTTTGTTTAAAAATAATTTTTTTTTTTATATACTAAAAGAATTAATGGATTATATTTTTATTTAAAGGTTCACACATGACCTGAAAATCTGTAGAGATTAGTTTATTAAAATTTTAAACAATGTTTTGAGAATATAAAAAAAAAATATGTGTTTACAGATTGAAAAACAAAAATGAAAATGAACAAAAAAAAAAAAAACAAAGTAAAATGTACCAAAAACCAAAATAAAAGGAAAAAGGTTTTTCTGAGAGAGTATGTGATATAAGAAGAAACTTATTCAGTACATAAATAAGTAAATCATAATTTATAATTTTTTTTTTTCATTATTATTTTAGAGTGAAAATTATTTTAAAATTGTTTTTTAAAAAAGGGTTTTTAAATGCAATTAAAAAAAAATTTGTTTTGATACCATGCATTTGTGTGTGTGTTTTTTTTTTTTTAATTTTCAGTCGATTTGGAAAAAAAAATCAGTATTTAAGAAAGAAATAAGAAAACACAAATCCTTATTGTAGGAGGTTTGAGTATTCTTCATCAATGATTAGGTGGTAACTGAGAACAGCAAGCGACATGGCATTCGGTAGCTCAATGGTTTAAGAGCATTACCCCGGCAAGGTAAAGGTTTCGTGGTTCGTTTCCCGGCCCAGTCGAATGTCGTTTTTCATGTTTCTCAGTTACTACATTATGTTTTAGTTTTCTATTTATTTTCTTTCAATTACACCGTAATATGTGTTCAATTATGAATTATAAATTTAAATTTGAATAGTATCTACATTTATAAACCATAGAATATTCAATATACCTTGTTTTTTCCTTCTTCTTTTTGTTGTTGTTATTGTTGTTGCTTATTATGTAATAAAATTGTATAATTTTATTGAAAATATTTCATTAATTTACTTTGTTCAAGAATTAATTAAGTTACAAAATTCAAATATTTTTCAAGAAAATATTTTATAAATCATTTTTGCTGAAATATTTATATAATGTCATATTAATTGAAATTAAACTTAAAAACAAAAACAAAAAACAAATACTATTCTATTTAAATATTGTAAACGTGATGTAAAGGTTTTCATTAATATGAAAGGTATTTAAATAATTATTCATTTTATATAATTTTATGTACATATATATATGTATATGTAAGTATGTATAATGTATGTATCTTTAGTTTATCAAATATACAATTACGTAAATTTTCTAATTATAAATATTGTTTATTTACAGTAAAGTTTTAAGAATCAACATCATTATAATAATTGTGAAATCATTATATATATTTAAGCAATTAGAATTCCAACAAATATTATTTATATTACATAATGTAATATTTTAGTGTAATATACAGGATGTTTGAATTTTGAATTATTGTAATTTAAAAATAAAAAAAAAATATGAATCATAAGGCTATGGCCTTATCCAATTTTTCACTCTCTGTGTGGATGAAATCTGGATCCTGGAGATATTGATAACTAATTATTGTAGATCGTTGGATGTGATCTAAGGATTTGGCATACGAAAAAGAAGCAGAGGTAAGACATTATTTAGTTAACGGTATGTGAATTTAAAAAAAAAGAAAAAATAATAAAAATTGTAGAAAAATTTAAAATAATAATGGAATTTAAGTAATTAAAAGGTGAAACCTATTCTGGTACAATGACAATAAAAAATCGTACAAGAAAATATAAATATTTTGTAGGAACCTTTTAATTTAACTAAATTTGAAAATCTGAAATTTTTATTTATAGTTTTTTTCTCGTATTCAAAAAATTCACCTAAATAAAATAAAATCACCCTATATACTTATAAAAAACAAATATTTTATTTATACAAAATTTTGAATTATTCTCATAACTTGGTAAAAGTTTTACTACATAAAATCTTGTGAAAATATGCATTCAAAATTTTCAAAAACTTCAGCATTTTCTTGTTAAATCAAAATTGAACTATCTTGAATTATAATAATTAAGATACTTTTAATTTTATCCAAAATATAATATCTACAAAATATATACATACTTATACATATATGTATATACAGTAATAAATCTAGTAAATTATCAATGGAATTTTTAAGTATGCAAATGTAAATATATTTATACTCTCAAAAAGAATATATTGTTTTTAAATTCTGTTCATTAATTTAAATATTTTGAACGTTTAACATAATGATACTTCATATATTTCGACATAAAAAGGTAAAACATAAGAATTTATATGTTGATCTTTTCGTTTGTTGTATAAATTGTTGCAAAAAAAAAAAAACAACCATAATAAGAATCATTTTCTAAATAAATAATACAGAATGAAAATTTTATGTATAAGAAAATTATAAGTATGCGGATAGTAGAAAATTATATAATAGTAAAATCACTTTTGTGCTGATGGTTAAAATTAAACATTTCTAAAGTACATACTTTGTAAAAAAGTATAAAAAGTTTTATCTTGTATTAAAAATTTTTCCGTATGTGTTGGTATATGAAATAAAAGGAGATTTTATAATATTTAATTGAAGTATGTATTACATAAGATATTGAAGTTTGGTTTCTTTTTTTGAATATTCTTTTGTAAATATTTCATAATTTTATGTAATTTTTATAAGTATCTACTCATGGAATGTGCTTTTATAATTCTTTTTTTTTTTTTTTTGCAATTAATAAAATCATTAAGCTCAATATTGTAGGTGGCACGGAGCATAAGATAAACAGAATCAAGGTAAGAACATTTTTTTTTCAGTTTCTGCTATAATTTACGATAAATAAATTCAATTTTTTTATTATAATTTTAAAATAAATTTTTAAATACAAAAACAAATATAATCTCTTGATTCTTTTAAAACATATTATTATTAATTATTTCTAATCATATGATAAATAATTTACTATATGTGAATAGAAACATCTAAAATTATACAAATATGTTTAGAATTTAATCCAAAAAATCAGTTGATATTTTTGTTTCATTCATATTACTATCTATACAAATCCAATTTATAAAGGTAAGTACATAGTTACAGATAAATACTGTCTATCTGACTAGACTGTACTTGTATAGATACTCATATGTGTTTGTATATTTTTTATTTTTTAGATATTTCACATTAAAATTTAAAGTTTTGGTAATCATATAGTATTTATAATTACATGTTGTAATCAAATGTTAAAATTATGTAAAATATAAATAGATAGGAGTATTTAACATTCGATCATATCAATATGTACTAAATTATAAATAACTAGTATTTAATACTTAAGTATAGGAATAAAGGATAATTTTAATAGATGTGTCAATAATATTTAAAAATTGTTAAGCTTTATCATAATATTGTACATACATAATTATATCATATGTTAACTTTTATTACCTGTGTTTGTATGTATATCAGTGGAAAAAAAAAAGTGATTAGAATTACATATGCATATGCGTATGCCCAGGTAAATAAATAGTAGGTATATTGTATGTATATTCTGTTGCGGTAAAATATTTACAAAATGAATTTAAATTTTTAAGCGCGTTTTAGTAACATTTATATGTATAGTGAATGTGTATATATAATATAATTAATAATATGTATCTCTAGATATATATAATATATGAATGGTATACATACATAATAATAAAAGCACATATTATAAATAATTCGAATAGATAATTTCATTATGTGAATATATTATGTTGATTTTGGTAAAGTTACTCTCTGCAAATATATATTTTGTATGTGTATTATATGTATATCCTGCGTAGATGTTTTATATGCAAATAATGTCTCATTCATTCACGATTAAACATCGAGTTAAACAGAGTTGAAACATTTTTGTGATGAATATGAATATATGTACTATAACAACATAATATGAACGAGTATATGAATTAAAATATACCTTTAGATATGAGTACTTTTATATATATGTATACTTATTTATCTATGTACATATAAAAGTTAAATTTTGTAAAAGTTTTTAAGTCCTTGGATAAATTCATTGTGTGATAATAAATTTAATAATGTTTGGCTTATGTTAATGTTTTCGCACATAATTGCTTCAACATTTTCATAAATATAAATATATAGACGTATGTGCTTATAAATATTATGTACATATATGTATGTATATATATGAACATAATGTACACAATATTTATGTATATGAAAGTATTATATGTTATAACATATGCTTTATATACACATAGTGTTCCGGAAATATACTGAAAAATGAAAAATTGTTGAAAATTCAAAAGAAAATTTCTCGTGTTTATCATTTTAAGATTTTTCTGTAAGAAAAAACAACAAGAGCTAACTTTTTTTTGAATAACTTATGTTTGCCCGAATATTAATTTTAAAGTCTTGGAGGGTTCTAGATTTCTTATACTATAGATTTTTTTCAGTCACTTCGTAGCATTAAAAAATGTTAATGTTTCCAATTAATTTATCATGAATTTCTAAAGAATATTTAATATTCTAAAATTCTATACAGAAAAGAAAAAGAATATTTTGATATAAACCTGTCACCCTGTATTATACAAATTTTTTTTTATGTATGTATGTATGTACTTATTAAAAAAAAATTAAATATAAAGACTCTATGTAATAAGTGTGGTGAAAAGCTTTTAAAATGAAATTAAAAAAAAAAAAAAACAAAAACAAATATAGACTATATAATTATTATATAATCAATATTATAAGGATATATTACTAAAAGTATCTATATAAATGTATGTATTAGAATAAAATAAATTACAATATAAAATTTCAAGGTCCATTATATATGGTCGCGATAATATTGTATTTATATGTAAATTTACATATAATTATATGTACAATATATCATAAAATATATGAATAAAGGATATGTGTATATACATATATTTTGAATTAATGAAGTTTATGAGTTAACCTATCACCAACATCATTAACAACAATTTTATGTATATGTACTTATACATATATGTATGTACATATAATGTTAATTCATTCATTATAAATCTATCTACGTACATATATATATACATATATATTAAACAATAAATTAATGAAGTTGTATAAATTCAATTTGAAATAATGCGGTTGAAATAAATATAATACAGATAAATGGAAATATAATTATGTAATAATGAAAAAATAAAATAAAGATTGAAATTATTTTATATACATTAAAACCAATAATAAATACTAAGGATTATTGCATTTGTATTATAATGAAACATATAAAAGAATTAATACCTACAATTTATGAAAAAAAAAAATGTGTATTGGATTTTCTATAAATAAAATACAATAATTTTAATTTGATTTAATATGAAAATTCGAAAAAAAAAAGAGTTTCAGTTAAATACGAATAACAATAATTAAATGAAAAATTATTCAAGTAATTAAAGATGGAATTTTTTAAATAAATTTAAGTATATTCTACTTTTATAACATAAATTTTTGTTAATTTTCATTTTATTTAGCAGATTAAAATGTTATTGGATTTGTAAGAAAAAAAAAAAAAAAATAGTATTTGAAAAATTTTTAATTACTATAAGAATGTCGGAAATGTCAAAATAAAAAAAAATAAAAATAAAAATGAATAACACAAAAAACTGAAATGTACTGTAAATCTTAGTCAATATAAGCATTACATTCATTTTAAAATCAAATCCTTTTTCAAGGATTATAATCTTTTTTTTTTTTTACTTAGTTGAAAGACAAAATTAAATACTATCCAAAGTAGATTATTTTTGTTTTATTTTCAGTAGAAATGTTGTTAAAAAAAAAAAAAATGGAAATGCTAGCTGTGTTGTACATGACGTTTCGTGCGAAAACATAGTGGTTTTACTCTACTTTTCAAAAATGATGATTCAAAAACTGTATAAGGATGAACTGACAAATAAATTTTTAATATATAACATTTAGCTTATTTTGGATAGATTTTAACTTTTTCATTAATGTTCGACTGCTTAAAATGGAAATTTTAAAAATTAATAATAGCTGAAACTGTTTTCAAATGGACATGATTGGTCATCCAGAAAAGTAAATCATACCACTTTGTATTATTTTAACTTTTCGAAATAATTTCTAAATTTTTTTATTCCATTAAAAAGCTCCAACTTCACAATAAAGATTTTAATAGAAACTTTTAACTAATGTGTTATCTGAAATATTTTAAGATAAAAAACAAAAGGATATTCATTTTTTTTTTAGTTTGTAATAAAAAATATTGTAAATCTGTCAATATAATTTTTTTTTTTGAATTTCTTTAAAAGGAACTCTTTAAATATCATTGCTTTTAAGTTTATATTCCCATGAAAATATTTATACATATTTTAGTGGTTAAATTCTTTGATAAACATGTATATATGTATGTATGTATCCTGTTTGCAGAAATTTTCAAAAATTGCTAGATATTTTAAATTGTTATATATTCGGTTCACGTGTTCATAGTTTTCATTATTTATTTAAAGGAAGTTTAGTTCTTTTTTTTTTTTTTCAAAATGAATTATTTTAAAGAAAATATCTCGAACATGAGCTATATCTTAATACAGATAAGTTAATTTTTAAAATTTATATAAAATATTTATAAAATAAATAATTTTGTTTTTTTTTTATTGATTTATTTATTAATAAATTGATACAAACTACGAAAGATATTTACTTTTTTTCTTTTCATATTTGTAATTATTTAGTGAGCAAACGATAGATATTTTCTTATATGGAAAATAACAAGACAATGTTATTCATTTATATGTATGTATATATTTTTTTTTCATTATTATATATGGTATAGTTGATAGTTTCTGTTTACAAGACATGAATTTACAATGTAACATAATAATAATAATGTGTTTTGTTTTTTTTTTTATTCCTTCAAGTAAAAATATACCAACTATCATATAAAAGAACTTACAATCCAATTTATTCTTAACAATATATCTAGTAGATAGTTTTTATTTTTTTGTTGTTGTTGTTGTTTTCATTTTTGTTTTTTTTTTTTTAGTGATTCTCAATAGGTAGTCAATTCTATCAATAGAATACAGATGAGCTGTGAAATTGCAAAAATTTATTTTTGTTTTTCAGTTGAGAGATTTTAATACATATGAAATGGAATATGTGATCTTATATACATATATGTATGTATGTGTATCATTGTATTTTGTTCACATATGAATATTATAGTTTTACTGTTTTTTAGTATAGTAAATGTTTTATACATTTTGACGATGCAAACAATATCTTTCCATTTTTTAAAGTTCAAACTATAATTTGACTGGTTGGTTGGTGTATTGTTATGTTATGTGTTTTTTTTTTTTTTTTTTTTCATTTTTTAGAATAAATAAATAAAATTGAAGAAAAGAATCGACAAAGAATTGAAATTGGTTTAGTACACTTATATATTGAATGCATGTTGCGAATTCTAACAAACAAAAAAAAGTACCTACATATAGGAAATAACAATAATAATGTATTAGAGAAATGAAAAAAAAAAAAAAGATACAAGAAAGTATTTATTATACAATATTTTATAGTAGCAGCTATTTGCAATCGATTGTGTTAGAAGAGGATTTCAAATAGAAATAAGTGAACTACTATACTAATTTATTACAATAGTAAATTTTTAAATGTTACCACATAAAACTTTATACTATACTACTACTAGCTACTAGTATATGGTATGATATTTTGAAACAAAATATTTTAGGTACAGAAAAATAACTATTAAAGATAAAATATTTTGTATTATATTTTTCCGTTTATATACATATATATGTATTTGAAAAAAAAATTATATTTACCATAATAATAATAATAATCAATAAAAATTTAGTGATGCTTAAAACTACAATTTCATTATTTCCGTTTACTAATAAATATTTTATTTATTTATTGTTTTTTCTTTTTTAATAAAATTAAAAATTATATAAATCGGATGAAACAATGTTTCATAAATTTTGTATACTTTATTATGTAATGCATACTGATTTATTTATATTGTATTGGAAAATATTATTAAATTACTTAATTTTAATATATATATATTTTTTTTTTTTTCGAAATAAAATTTAATGTATTCAAAATTTCATAACTAAGATTCCTTTTGAAGATTATTTTCTAACATAACAGAACATAATTGATTGATAAGAAATATTTAATAGGAATTATCTAAAATTAAATATTGTTATAAAATATATCAGAAAATATACTATAGACAGAGTGTAACATTAATGTGTATGGTATTGTAATATGAACATTGTTATAATATTCCAATATCCTTGCAATACATGATTTCTTTATTGCTGTTGTATTTACATGGTTAGTTTCTTTTACTTCATTTTTTTTTTTTTTTTTATTATGGAATTTACTTATATGTATTTATCTCTGGAAATATTTATTAGAAAATATCTAAATCAATATAATCAGTCAAATTATTGAATTTTATAAGCATTTTGTTGCATACTTTCAAGCATTGGAAAATCTACCTAACATGTTTATATTTTTGAATTTAGATTTTGTTTAATTTTTGTTTTTTGTTTGAATCGTTGATTTTATGAAAACAAATATTCATATTCTATAAAATTCATATTTAATGTTTTAAAATATATTATTTAATATTTTTTTTTTATATTTAAAAAATAAATTCTAATAAGAAAATTTCTTTATGTTTTTTTTTTTTCTTCAAATAAAATCCATTATACATATTTTCTGTTTTAAAAGTACCTACAAATTGAAGATAAAATTTAATTGCTTTCATGTAATATTACAAATAAATATGTAAGAGTGTATAATTCAAGAATATAAATTTTCTATTTCATATATTCCTTAAGTTAACGCAATCATGTGTTGGTGTTTTTTTTTTTTTTTTTCCTAATATGTACTTATTTTCTTATTTTATATATTCTTCAACTTTATTAGAAATTTTAAATGAAATACAAAATTTTCTAAAGGAAAATCATACGTTGTGGCATATTAATATATGAATATGTAAGTAAGTATATGTTATATTCATAAATAGTGTTTTTTAGCGAAAAATTTAATTTTCTTTTATATTTGTTTTTAAAATAGGTCGTTTTCACTTCAACAGTGTTTTCATTAATTCTAAATTACAATTCAAGTTGATGATCTTTACAAAAGAAAATGAATGTATACGTACGAATATATACATACATACCAGCATTCATAAAGATTTTATATACATACATATATGTATGTAATATGTGAATATTTATATGTATTAGATTGTAGATTATGTAACACATATGTGTAAATATGTTATTTTTGTTTGATGATAAAATTTAAAGTTTATGGAAAATAATACACTTAACTGTAAATGATATTATAGTCTTAAGTTATATGTTTGTTAAGTTTTATGTATATAAAATCTGTTCGCGAAGATCAAAAATTATGTGCCATCACACATCACATATATTTTAATCATTTGTTTTTTTATTTTTTATTTTTTTTGTTGTTGCTATATTTATGAGAAAATTTTATGTTAAAATTAAATTGAAGAAAGAAAATGAATGAAGAAACAGAAAAAAAAAAAAGGGATTCTAAAATGAAGTAGATAACGTTTTCTTTTATCTTTTATTTTTTTTTTACTTTATGAAGACGAAAGGTAAGTGGTTTTAGTTAAAATAAATAAAATAAAGAAATTACACATAATATGTCAAAGAATATTAAAAATCAACTGTTTTATTATCTGGAAAATGATTATTTGAAAATTTTCTCAGACATGTTTTTTTAGATAATTTCCGGTAAAAGCTATATCTTAAAATGAAGCTTTTGATGCAAAGTTTGGGTTTGAAAAGATTCATGTGTTTTTTTTTTTTTTTTTTTTTTTTGTGCGAGAGAAATACGTACGTATCTATTAAAATTGTGAGTTGAAAAAAGGTCATATACAATCGTAGGGATTCTGTGAAATAATAGGAAGTGTTAAGAAATTTTGAGTAAGAAGAAGGGCTTAGAGGCATCAAAATCCGATTAGTTATACTCTAGATGGTAAAAAAAAATTTCATATTAGAATATCAAGACTAAGCTCTGTTTTAAAACAAAAAATGTAGTCCTCACGTAAGTAGAAGAAGAAGAAAAAAAAATTTCGGTGCACTAAGAAGAAATTTTGAGCTTTTTTTTTTTTCAAATTTAAATAAAATTTCCAAGGAAAGAAAAATTTATTCTGTTTGTACAAAAATTAAACATCGAAAATATGATTAATTTATTGGTTTTTTCTTTGAATTGTTTACTTTAGCTTTATCAGTTAAATATTTAAAAACAACAAAATGATTACACATACATTAATCATATAATCTCTTTTTTTTTCTTATTTATTTTTTTCATTTTATTTATTTATTTTTCTTTATATTTTTTATTTTTTTCATATTAACATATGAAAAACAAAATTTACAAAATTTGTTTTCAACGCATAAAATTCCCATTAATATTCAAAAACTTAGTTTCAATTTACACTTATGAGAACAGGATGTTCTGAAACATTTGAAATTTTTTTTTTTTCTAAAATTTGTTTTCATTAACAATTCATGTAAGCAAGATTACAACATTATATGGCAACAAAAATTATTTCAGTAATATAAAAATTAATTGAAATTTCATTTATGAAAAATAATTTCCTGTATTGAACTTTTTTTTTTTTTTTCAAAATTATAATTAAAATATCCTCAAATATCATAATTATAATTAAAATATCCTCAAATATCCTGTGAATTAAAAATTTAATATAATATAATGGTCGGTTCAATATTTAAGTTTAAGAAAAAAAAAAAAAGGAAAAAAATAAATAAAACAAAAAAGAAAGAAAGAAAATTTGTAACATCCTGTTTGCGTACAAGAATTGTTATGTTTATAAAGATATTTTGTGTTGAAATATTTTCAATTTCGCAAAGTCAATATAACATATTAAATCATATTGAAAATGAATAAGAATACACAAATATGTAATTTTGTACAATAATGTATACAAACATAATATGTTAAATATAATGGTGGTAAAAAGTATATACATGTATGTATGTATATACTATATATGTTTTTAGTGGTGATGATGAATAAATTCGTTTTTGTAAAGTTATATTGTACATAGTAACCAAAAACGAGAAGAAAAAAAAAATAACCTTGTATGTTAGACGACTTTGCTTGACATGAAAGAGTATTATGTACATATATACATTATTATTATGTGACTATATATGGTTGTTTGTAATAATAAGTACCGCGAATTATATACATATATAGATACATATTTATAATATAGTCAGTGAAAAGCATAGAGTACAATCCATGATATTCCTTCTAGATTTATTGAAAGTCATCCCTTAAGATTTTGATGATATTTTGAAATTCATTCGAGATTTTGCTTAAGCATAATCATAAACTTTAAAAATTTTGTCATCCTGTTTATGTTATTACTTTGAGATTGTATTAAAAAAAAATTGAAGGTTGTTGAAATTATTTTTTTTTTTAAATTAAATTTAGAGAAAAATTGATAAGGATAATGGTTTTTTTTTTTTTTAAAGCTGTTTAATTTAGAAAAACCTTGTAAATAGTACCTACATGCTTGAATAAAATTTTGGAAAGTATGTTTTGAAATTTTGTATTTCCGAATATTTTAGGAACTTTCACAAATGCTCAATGTTAGTTTATTTCACAGCAAATTTTTTTACTTTTCAAGAAATTCATTTTATTGATTATTTTAAGGACCAAAAATTTCATGTAAAATAAAATTTTTTATGATTAAATAAAAATTTTTTTAGGATTCAAAGAACAATGAAAAATTAAACAGGCTTCAAAAGCATAATTCAGAAAGCAGGATTCGTGATAAGAAGAAAAGGAAATTTATTAAAAAAAATTCTTTTAATTTAGATTTCAGCAATAAGATTTTATTTGTTTGAAGATCTCAGTTGAAATTTTTACAATTTTCAGTCTAAATCAAAATACATATATGAAAAAAAAAATCTTTTAAACATAAATCGAGCACAAATCTCATGGATTATTCTTTATATACATACATATGTATATGTACGTACGTATATGTATGTATATGAATTAAATTAAAATATTTTAAAGAAATATATAGTACTTATTACATATTCTGTTATAACTTATACAACACATACATGAAAGTACTTGTGTTCACTTTTTTTTTTTGTTTTGTTGTTTTTTGTTGTTCCCTTTAAAAATATTTTATTCTTTGTATTGCGGTATATGTACATACATATATATATATACATACATATTTTATATACATTATAAATCATGAAGAAATTTATTAAATCCATAAATCGTTATAACTTTTTGTGAATATTTTAAAACCTTTATTAAAATTTGCCAACGAATTTCATTTTAAATCTTTCTTTCTTTTATAAAAAAAATATTACAAATACAATTTTGTACTTTAATACACAACATTATAAGTATATATTGTTGTGTATTACTTAGATATAAAGCTAAAATTTTCCATGTACATATGTACATTTATAAATTCATGTAAAATTAAGATGAAGAAAAATAAAAGAAAAAAAAAAAAAAAAACAATATTTTTTCTTCTAAACAACTATACAAAATTTTTCTTTTCTTTTCCTTTTTTTTTTCTTTCAATTTTTCTTTTTTAAAATAAACAACTAAAAAAAATTATGTATATAATATTATAATTTTTTTTAGAGAAAAGATAATATATTCACTTATCATAACTTAACTATAAATAATCATCATAATAATGAAGATTATTTTAATATGTTGTAATCTTGTTAAGTAAAATATGAATAGCTCAGAAAAATGAACAAAAATAAAAAAAAAAAAATAAATAAAGGAACAATGCAAATTTCAAGTGTACATTTTTTTTTTTTCAAATATTTTTTCATAGAATTTCTAACGAATTAAATTACAAAGAAAACTGTTTTACTGTTAAAAATTTAAAATTGTTGAAATTTTTTAAAAAAACCAAAGAGTTTTTTTTTTCTTCTGACTTTAACAGAAAAAAAAAATTGATTATCTGGAAAATTCAAACAGAAAATGCTTATACAAGCAAAATTATGCAAAAAAAAAAAAAAAAAAGAAAAAAAGATACGAGTTTTTTTTTTTGAAGAGGAATACGCAAAAATAATAATATAAAGTACATACACGTGGAACAGGTATCATTTGAATTTTTTTTTTCTCTTCAAATATTATTGCTGAGTATTAAAATTTGATTTATGGCTCTTTTGTTTTTACAAAATAAATTTATTCGAAATGTCGTTAAGTGAAATTTGAAAGAAAAAAAAAAAAATAAAATAAAAAATACAAAAGAGATTTTAAAAAGATTATTACAAAAATTGGTAGGGTAATTACATGCTTTATGTCTTTTTTTTTTTTTTAATATTTCGTAGAACATTCTTATATTCATGACAACAATTTAGAAAATTATGATATTTTTTAACTGTAAGTTAAAATTCTGCAATTGAAATAAATTTTTTTCATTTTAGCACATATTGTTAAAGGCTTACTGGTTAATTTTTTTTTTTCGTAGATCAATTCATAATTGTTAAAAGTTATAATATAATAAATAACGAAAATAATAAAAACAAATAAAGATAATGTTTGAGTTTTTTTATTTTCAAATTTTGTGAAAATATTAAACACATTAAAATCTTATAAATGTCATACATACAGAATTGAGAATACATTATTTTCCGGTTAGACTTAAAAAGACAACAAGACAATCGATTTTTTTTATTTGCTTATGAGAAAGAAGATAATTGAAGGTCACAGAAATAATTCTAATAATTAATTTAATTCCTTTAAAATGTTAGAATAAAAAATTTTCCAAAACAATATAATTAACAAGTTTCAAACATCTTCTCGTCCATAGTTGATGTTATCCTTTTTTTTTTTTTGTTTTTTTGTTTTTCAAGTTCTAATAAAATATCTATGTATATATTTTGCATAGTGATAGAAGCTTTTATATTTTAAATATATTTTCGATAATGCATATAAAATTATAACGAGAACAAAAACAAAATATATATATCACATTAAGAAAAAAAAAAAAAAAAAAAAACAGACATTATTTAATCTAGTGAAGTGCGATAAAAGAAAATTGAGTGTTGTTGTAAAATAATAATTGAACAAAAGTTTATAAAAAAGTATATTGTACCAAAAATATTTATATAAATATATATATATATATAAAGTAGAATATTTTTGTGTTGCTAAGCACTTAAAAACGAACTTGAATGTAATAAGGTGAATATGTTAAGTACGGTCTGATCCGTTTTGAAATTAAATAAAAAAAAAAAAAAAAAAAAAAAAAAACACAAAATAAAAAATTAAAAAAACAAAAGTAAAACATAGAAAATATGAAAGTTGTTGTACACTATCTGTATTTTTTTTTTTTTTTTAAAGACAAATATCTCTAAAGAGATTTGTTTTCTAGTTTTTTGTTTTTTTTTTTGTTTTTTTTTTTTCACTATAAATTTTTAAGACAATTTGATTTTTATGAGTTTCAAAATGTTTAAGCTATTTTATAACGACATGTAAATTTTTTATTATTTTAATATTATAGACGATATTATCAAATTTTATAAAATTTCAAAATCGGAAATTGAAAAAAAAAATATATAGAAATCCTTGTGTAAAATTTTAGGTAAAACGAAAAATGTTTATTTAAATTGAGTAAAGTTCGAGTGTTTATTAGATTACCAAGTAATTTAAAAAAAAAAAATAGATTTACTTTTCGTCATTTGGCAGAATGCACAAAAATCTTCAATTTCATTTCATTATTGTTATTATTTTTATTTTTGGTGAAAAAAAGCTCTTTATTATTATAAATCGCTATTTTTTCTCTTATCATTTTGAATTTTGTTCTGAAGAATTACATAGGATTGTTAAAACAAAAATATATGTATACGCGCTATAAGAAGAAGGATAAAAGTAAAGTAAAAATATCATAAATTAGAATATAATGAGGAAATGACATAATAAATGTATTTACATTTTTTTTTTTCACTCTTATCCTTTTTTTTTTTTGTGAATGTGTCTTATTTTTTTTTTTCATATAAATTTATTTGTTTTTATAGATACATATAAGAGAGATACAACTTGATTTTCATTTTTACACACATTCATTCCTCTTAATGTATGCAATATGTCTGATGAAAAGTAATATATGAAAATATAAAATATAATGCGTATCATTTTGTATATTATCCTTTTTTATTTTTCTTTCTTTCTTTTTTCTCTCATCTTTATCTACATAAATAAATTTACGTCGAGGTCAAGTAATTTTAACCATAAAATTTATGAACAAAAATAATGGTGAATGATGACAAGTTTTCTTTATACATTCATTCATTTATTTTTTAGATATTTCATTTGTTATTATTATTATTAATTTGTTTCCTTTTTTCATTTTTGTTATATATGTACATATAAATGTATTTAATATAACAAAAGTAACATTTTTAATACTTTATCATATTTATAATAATAATAATAATAATAATAATAACGAGAACATAAATGTACTCAAATTTATTTTCTGTTTACAAATCATATTAATACAATGGAAAATATATTACTACCTATGTATGTATGTATGTATGTTTGGCATAATAGTAGAAGAAAAAAAAGAATAAATTGGTTATAATCACTTTTGTCCTTTTCATTTCGGTGTAATAACGAAGGATTTTTAATGATGAATAAATAATAATAGAAAATAAAGAAAATAATTAAATGAAAAAGTTTATTATGTCATATTTATTTGATGAAAGAAATGGAACAGATATGTCATTTTCGAGGTCTTTCAAAGAGGTAATTTAAACTTTATTGTTAAAATTACGAATAATAAATATGAAAAAGACCTTTCAATTATAATTGATTTTATTTATATCGAATTTTATTTCATGGAAACGCTAACGCATGTTTTTAAAGTGTGATTATTCTCAACTTTTTAATTTAGAAGATACTCCTTCATTTAAGTAGTGGGGACATGCCGGTTCTAGACCAAGTAGGGTTTTGTGCACAGCTTTTTGATGACGTCATGAGCTTTAGAGCTTTTTGGGTTGAGATATACGGTGAGAGCTTGAAAGCTTTGAGCTTTTGGGTTGTGGTATGTGGTGTAGGTTGTGGTATGTGGTGTAGCTTTTGTGGTATGTGGATTATGTTTGTGGTATGTGGTATAGCTTTGATGGTGTTAAGCTTTTTGGTTGTGGTGTGTCACCTTAAAGTATGCAAATTTTTTGTTACAAAATGGCGTCATAACCTAAAAGTATGCGAAGTTTGTTTTGAAAGTATACTGAAAAGAATTCAAAATGTCGGCTCTGGCCCGGTTGAATGACATTATCATCAGACCTTGAAGCATAGAAAAAACCCGCGTGATTAACATGTGCTTTATCAGTGCTAATCATGTTGAGACATGTTTGTGTAAATACCACCACGCGCAATTTATTTAATTACCGACACATGCGATGTATATTTTTGCAAAGCTTGCAAATTCCATCCTAAAATAAACAAATGCGAATTCCGTTTCAAATAAACAACTAAGATTTAGGGATATATGAATTTTGAGACATGTTTGAGTTTATCGTTGTTTTTGTTATTTTTAATTAAGAATGAAAAAAAAAATACTTACCATATTGTCAGAATCCGGATTTGAACCGGGGACCTTTAGAGTTTCAGTCTAACGCTCTCCCAACTGAGCTATTCTGACGATTTTTTTATGTGTATTATATGATGTTTTAATGTTTTTATTTTATGATAAGGATTTCATCAAATTGTGAAATTCTAGTTGGATGTGTGTGTGTGTGTGTGTGTGTATTTTGGCAGCATTTGTAAGCGGTGGAAAAAGGGTGGGGATAAGACTATAAATGAAGACGATTTCTACAAACGACATCAGTTCGTCGTTTAATTTTCAAGTGATTTGATTAATCTTTCGTGATTAATCTTTCGTGTAAGTGAATCAACAGCAATATCAGTTTTATGAATCAGTAGTTTTAAATAAGTTAAATTTATATTAAAAAATGAAGTTTACATGTGAATTATGTAATAAAGATTTTTCAACAAAATCAGTTTTAAAAAGACATGTTAATAGCATTCATGGTGAACGTGTAATTTGCGATATTTGTGAGAAACATTTAAGTAGGAAAGACAAATTATTAGAACATAAAAAGAAGATCCATTCTGATTCTGTCATCGACAAACTTTCTTGTGTAGTATGTAAAAAGGAATTCTCAAGGAGCGATAATTTATTATCTCATTTAAGAAAGAATCATACGGTTGAAGTAAAAAAACCAGTTGAGTCAATAGCGATAACAAAATTTTGTGATGCATGTCAATAAGATATTCCAACAAAGAATTGGTCATATCATTTAAGAACAAACATACACAAAAAAAATTCAGCTGAGCCTCTAAATGAAAATTTAAAGGTAATCAAAAGCGCTTTTGAAGAAAGAGTTGAAACATATATACTTGAAAACAAAGATGAAGGTGTATTAGATGTCTTGAAATTCTTTAATACATCAAAAGATCATATTTTAAATGCTTTAAGAAATCTACTTGATAAACATTCATCATTCAAGTTTAATATGGAATTATTTTGTGAATATATAAAAATTACAAAAGGAAATGATGGTGAAGATGATATCACACTTTCAGTTAAATCTTTTCAATCTTGTATGTCAATTATACAGAAAATTGAAGATTTATGCTCAGTTTATGAAGAGATGGTTGGAAAAATTCATAAAAAAATGCAAGAATTTCAAGAAAGAGATAGTGGTTGGGCTCTAGTAAGAATTGTTCATGTTGAAATTAATATTAATCAATGGAGACCTTTAAGAGGATCTCAGTATATATCACTTCCAAAATCTATACAAAATAAAAAAGCTTGCATCAATGTAAAGAATGAGGACGAGTATTGTTTTAAATGGGCTGTAATATCTGCAATGAATCCAATCGAAATACATTCTGACAGGCCATCATCGTATCAGATTGAGAATATAATATCTGAAAAAATAATTTTGAAAAATGACGCTGAACTTGATTTTACTGGACTAGAGTTCCCACTAAAAGTATCTGATATTTATAAATTTGAAATGCTGAATCCAAAAATCAGTATAAATGTATTTGGATTGGATGATAATAAAATTATTGGACCGTATTATTCAACGTCTAAAGAAAAAGAAATTCATATAAATTTATTATTCATACAAGAAGAAGAAAAATCTCATTACGTATGGGTAAAAAACATATCTAGGTATGTAATTGTGTAAGTGTAAATTATGAAATTTTATTAATTAACAAAAAATTTCTAAATTTCAGATTAATAAGTGTGCAGTTAACACATCATCACCATCAAATCTATATGTGTAACTCATGTTTATTATATTTTTCTTCTGAAAATGACTTGAATGCTCACAAGAATGAATGTAATAAAATAGTAACAAAAATGCCAACAAAAGAAAAAAGTATTTTAAAATTTGAACATTATGAACGTCAACTAGATGTTCCTTTTGTAATATATGCTGATTTTGAATGTATTTTAAAGGATATTAGTACATGCATGCCAGATCCATCATTACCATCCACAACAAATGTACAAGAACATGAGCCTTGTGCTTTTGCATACTATATTAAGTGTAGCTTTGACGACAGTTTAAATCAATTCAGAACTTACAAAGGAAAAGATTGTGCAAAAATATTTGTATCTTCAATTATTAAAGATATAAAACATTTATATCACAATTATATTGAAAATTCGAAATCAATGAATCATTTAACATTAAATGAAATCAAAATCCAAAATGAAAGTACAGAGTGTCATATTTGTAAGCAGTTTTTAGATAAGAATAGAGTTCGAGATCACTGTCATCTAACTGGCAAATATAGAGGACCAGCTCATGAAAAATGTAATTTATTATACCGTGTGCCTAAATTTTTTCCAATATTTTTCCATAATTTTTCTGGATACGATTGTCATTTATTTATAAAGGAGTTATCTAATTTTGATGGAGATATAAATGTTATTCCTCTGAATAAGGAACTATATGTATCACTATCGAAGAGAATTTTCGTTGATGAAAAGAATACAATAGAATTGAGATTTCTAGATTCAAATAGATTTATGCAGTCTAGTTTAGATTCTTTAGCGAAAACTTTAACAAATGATATGTTAAGAACAGTTCGATCAGAGTTCAAGGATGATGAGAAATTTATATTGATGACAAGAAAAGGAGTGTTTCCATATGAATATATCAGTTCATGGGAGCGATTAGATAAAGCAAGTTTACCATCACAAGAAGATTTCAGTAGTAAATTGACAAATAGTGTATGTAATAACGAAGATTATAATCATGCGCGAAAGGTTTGGTGTAAATTTGAATGCAAAAATCTTTGGGACTATTTATTATTATATTTGAAGACGGATGTATTACTTTTAACTGATGTATTTGAAAATTTTAGAAAAGTTTGTAAAAAAATTTACTCACTCGATCCTTGTCAATATTATACTGCTCCAGGTTTATCATGGAATGCAATGTTGAAAGAAACAAAAATTGAACTTGAGTTATTAACAGATATTAATATGCATAGTTTTATTAAAAAAAGCATTAGAGGCGGAATTTCTCAATGTTGTCATAGACATTCTGTAGCAAATAATAAATATATGGATGATTATGATGAGCAAAAACCATCGCAATATTTAATGTACGTAGATGCAAACAATTTGTATGGTTGGGCAATGTCACAAGCTCTTCCTTATGGTGATTTTAAATGGATTGAAAATAAAAATATCGATATTGAAAATATTCTTGAAGATTCAGAGACTGGTTATATTTTAGAAGTGGATTTAGAATATCCTGAAGTATTACATGATGTACATAATGACTTACCATTTTGCTCAGAAAATAAAATTACTTCAAATTCAAAACATGTTAAATTAATTACAGATTTAACAAACAAGAAGCGATATGTTATTCATTATAGAAATCTACAACATTGTATTAAACATGGTCTTAAAGTTATACATATTCATAGAGTATTACAGTTTAAGCAATCAACATGGATGAAACGTTTCATTTACTTGAATAATCATCATCGTACACTTGCAAAAAATGCATTTGATAAAAATTTTTTCAAGTTAATGAATAATGCTTCATTTGGAAAAACTATGGAAAATGTTGATAAAAGAAAAGATGTTAAAATAATAACGGAATGGGATAACTGTTATAATAAATTAGGAGCTAGAGCTTTAATAGCAAAACCTAATTTTCATAGTGCTACACAATTTACTGATAATATGATTGCTATACAAATGAAACGTATGCATACTTATTACGATAAACCAATTTATTTAGGATTTTGTGTTTTAGAATTATCAAAATTAAATATGTATAAATTTCATTATGATTATATAAAACCGAAATATGGTGAAAATATTTTAATAAATTATATGGATACTGACTCTTTTATATATACTATTCAAACAGAAGATTTTTATAATGATATCAAAAATGATATTGATAAATACTTTGATACTTCTGAATATGCATTCAATAATCCTTATGGTATTTCATTGAAAAATAAAAAAGTTTTGGGTATGATGAAAGATGAGAATAATGGAAGTATAATGACTGAATTTATTGGTTTAAGATCGAAAATGTACTCATTAAGTGTGAAAGATTCAAAAGATATTAAAAAAGCAAAAGGTGTAAAAAAGACAATTGTTAATAATTTAAGTATAGAAAATTATAGAGATTGCTTGTATAAAAAGAAATTGTTTTATAGTAATAATAATATGTATGTATTTAGATCTAAAATTCATAATATTTATACACAAATAATTAATAAAGTAGCTTTAAGTTTTTCCGATGATAAGCGATTTGTAAGAGAAAATGGGATAAATACATATGCTTGGGGACATTTTAGAATTAATATAGATATAAATTAAATTAAATTTAAGTTTTTTTTTTTTAATTATAATGCATAAATTTATTATTAAAAAAATAAAAATAAAAAAAGAATTATTAAAAAAATATTATTCAAAACAATTTCTTACATTTTTTTATTTCAATAATCATAATTTCATTTAAATCTATAAATTGAATCAATGTGTAATATCGTCAAGCAACTGATATACACACATTCTGTTAACTCAGCAATTTGTAGGCAATGTTTAAATTTATAATTTTATCTAAAAACTAATCACTGAAAGTATGCGTGACAACATTATTCACTATTGGTATACACATATTTTGTCAACTCAAAAATTTTATAACATAGAATAGAATTTGAATTTAAGAATGTTAATTTTGCAGATCAGCATTTTTTATAAGTGGTAACTAATAAGATTCTTAAACTTAAGAATCTGATTGGTTAAACATAATTTCTCTTAAATCTATGCATAAAATGCTTTTTTTATAATCAAAATTTAGTATATAAATCCGTGAAATTTTATAACTAAAATCACTTCATAGTAAGAATTATAAAGAAAACGGTAAAATGAGTAGCAACAGAAGAGGACTAGGATCTGAGGATCAGGCAGACGAGGACACACCATCCGATATCCAATCGGTAATAAATTCAAATCTACAGATGCTCGCGGAAAGAGCATTTTTAAAATTTACATATATGCATGTGCATATTTTCAATTATTTTAATAATAGAAATATACCATGCAACATGGAAAGGTAAGTTTTAACATATAATTTTTTTTTTTTTTTTTTTTTTTTTTTTTTTTTTTTTAATTTTATTTTAAATATTATTATAATTTTAATTTCTTTACAGAATATATATTCAACAATGGGGTCGAGAAATGATTCCTAATAGGTACACAACGGTCGAATATCGAAATGAATGGCTAAGGAATTTACTGCAAGATGGTGTGTTCTTTATCCATATAGAAGCTGTTTACAATAGAGAAGCTATTGGAAACGACAAATTGTATTTTTGTTCAAAAAATGAAAAAAATAGGTGTTTCATACCTACAGATCCAAATATGCTTGTGACTGAGACGCAAGTTTTGGAATTTGTAGAGTATGAAGATTTATATAATTTTATTATAAATAATAAGTTTTACTGTAGTTTATGTTTTAAGAATTGCTACTCGATGCATGTGGTAGTTAATAGATTTTAAATTTTATTTAAATATTTAATTTTAAGTTTAAATGTAGTATTTTATATAAAATAAATTCTCTTTTGGCATTTTAGGATTAATATAGTTATAAATTAAATTGAATTTAAGTTTTTTTAAAATTATAATGAATAAATTTATTATTAAAAAAAAATACATGTTTTTTTTTTTTTTTTTTTATAATTCAAGTACAAGATTTTCTTTTGCAAGCTCTTCATTAACAAAATTTCTTAAAACTAATACATTCTGTAGAGCACAAAGTCCATTATGTGTTGGGCATCTTAACGTTTGTGGATATTTGTTACGAATTGTTTGTAAATTTGCTGCTTCTAAATCATCCAGATCATAGATTGTATAGTTTTCACCCAATATATTACACAACCAGGATTTTTTTTCACTACCTTTAACGTATATTGAGGTATCTTCTAAATTTTTGCGTAAAAATAGCTTAACACTTTCAAAATCAATTGATCCTTCGTTCCATGTTAAACCATGGTGATTATTAAACAGCCATTTTGCTTGATTTTGTTGTTTTTTAGGTAAATTTTCAAATGGATATGGTGGTTTTATTATAAAAAGTTGAAACTCTTGAAAATTATATGATACTGCCAATTCTTTCACTACAAAATTATTTTTAATACCACGAAATCCTTGAACGTCAATAACCACACTTTTATTATTAAACATTTTTATGATATATGTGTATTCTCTCACAAGTTCTTTGAAATACTAAATAAATTTCTGATTTATAATCTCATTTATATCAGTTTTCTAACCTCTCCATTCAGTGGATTGTATTCAATTATTCGATCATGTAGTAGTAAACAAAATCCTGCAGTGTTGTAAGGAATATTGACGTTGCTAGCTAACTCAAACTCTATTCTAATATCAACAGGTCCTGTTTTTATTGTTTCATTTTGATGAGCACAATCAATAACAACAATTGGTGCTATATCCTTGAAACTATCCCATTTTAACAACGGTTGACAGTTCCTTCCATAATAAGTTTCTTGAAATTTTGTATACATATCATATAACAACGCATATCGATTACGTTCAAAAAGTATATTTAAATTATCATATGGATACGTTTCAGAGTTCAAATGAGCTTTAATGTTAGCTAGTTTACAATGATCAAATTTAGTAACATCGGTCTCTTTTTGGTTTTGTCGATTGGTTTGTAATGCAAATATCAAAAAACGAGGTTTTTCTAGTTGCGTAGATGTTTTAACAGTCCATATGATATGATTTGTTTTTGGAATGTTGGGATATTCATATAAATCCCAGCTGCGGAAGCTAATACGAATTGGTTTCGCATTTTGAGTAATTTTGAGAAGTTTTAGTCTTTCTTTATCGTCTACATTTATATGTGGTACTTTCCATAAGACTTTTGCGAGTGTAATTTTATAGTCTGCAGCTGTAGCTGGTAGTTGAACCGCATTTGCATCACTTCTTGCTCTAATTAAAACTAGATCGTGTCTTACATTCACAACTATTTTTTTGTAGTCTTCAGCAAATCCTAATAGCATTTTTAGAGGTATACAAAAATTAAAATATCCAGATGTAGGTAATATAGTACTATTTCCTGTCCATCCAGCATTATACAGCATTGTACTTTCACTTTCACTCAATGAAATGTAATTTTTTAAAGCACTGCTGATTCCTACATTCCGACAACGATCAATTTCGACACCATTCAATTCATATCGTATTTCATCAAATAAGAAGGCTCCAAAATTATTATTTAGTTTGTAATCAGGTGAATCAGTTCCATCGCCTTTAGTTAGAGTTCCTTCAATATATATAAAACTTTCACTTGGTAGTAAATATAAATCTTGGTTTTGAATAGAAATTCGTATTTCATCGCTATTGTTGTATGATTCTACAAATGGTGAATACGTATGATATTCTTTTTTAGTAATACTTTCATCAAAGTGAGGTTCTTCTAAAATATCCAGTATATCATGCATGTTGTTTGCTTTTTAAAACAAATCCTAATGACTCTAAAAATTTTCTGTTTTCAATTGTTAGTGATGATGGTTTCTTAGAAATGAGGTCTCTTTGTGTTGTTGTTGTCTGTTCAATAGGTAATGGTGTACTAATGATATTATCACTTTTGAATGAGTTTTTATTATTATTATGTTTGTTGTATATCAGCATATCTAGTTCTTATCTATTTGACACTTACATAAGAAATAATAGCTTTAGTAATCAGACTACTTATTTTATACTTTAAGTCTTATTTTATAATTGTGGTTTCAAATGTAATCTAATTGTAATTATTTCACCTCTGAAATTAATCAAATCTCCATCTTGATCTACAATTTTTACTTCAACAGAACTAATTCGTTTGACATTTACAGGTAAATATATAACATTCTTAGGAACTTCTGTTATCTTATACCCTGGTCCTACATCAGGCGAGAATTCATGAAGAGTGTGAACAGGAATATTATTAATATATGATCCTACTATTAGATTACATTCAATTCGTATAGCGTTAACTTTAGTTATATTCACAGGTAAATCAGACACATGTGTTGTATTTGACTCCAATTCTTTTTTACTGAAACCTAACAGTTGACCAATAGATCTGTCTCTGTTAAAGTAGACGTTGTGTGTACTTTTAATTTCTGTTTTGAGTGTGTTGTTGTTTGCTTGTATTTTGATAGTAGGCTTAGTTTTCGTTTTTTCGAGCTCTTTTTGAATGAAATTCGCGATGTCATCAACTTCATAAGATCCCACAGGTATTTTAATAGTTTCATAACCTATATGAAATAAGTTATTGCTACTATCCACATTAGGTATTGAATTATAGGTATGAAAATCAACAAGACCACAAAGATAGTCAGATGATAGATCTATAGGGGGGAAGTATTCAGTTGTTAATATAGATGTATTCCCACTTAAAGTTAATGTTACTGACATGTTGAAGGTTTTAAGTGAAATGAATAATAGTTTTATCTTTACACATTTATTTATACTAATTTACATCAATAAAATTATACAGAAACTTTAAACATAAGTGTCCACATTTAAATGAATTGAAATTTTGATATCTATTATAATTGTATTCTATATTATTTCCTAAATATCTAACAATTTCTAGAGGTGGTTGCAAATTACCATAACTGTCAAAGTATTCAACACGATTTCCTTTTTTTTGATATGCTACCCAATGTGTACCAGGACCACTTGAATCATCTAGATTTACTATACCACACTCATTTTTATAAGGTTTTGGTGGTAGTTTATCTTTCATGAATACAGCTCTAAAGTGCGGTATACTTTTACCATATCTCATTAAATCAATTTCACTTAGTGGTTTATTGGGTAGCTTACTTAAAAGTTTTTTGGATTTGGATTTAAAAAAAGACCAAGACCTTTCCTATATGGTTTAAGTTGTAATCCTTTTCCCATTGCTACTGCTTCCATAGTTTTATTATGTCGTTGATTTTCAGCTAGTTGTTCTCTAGCTTGTTTTGCATCTTTGATTACCTTTGCTATTTTTGCTGCACCACCAGATAATGCTCCTACTGCTGAGAGTCCAGCAAAAAGTGGAACTAAGAATGGTAAAATACCGCCTGTTTTTGGAATAGGTATGATGCGAGGTAGTTCAATTGATGATTTTTTTCCTTTTATAGTGTTCTTGGCTGCATTTAATGCTATTCTAATAGCACTGTTCATTTCTTCTGGTTTTTGTGCTTTTAATATCTTACGAGCATTTTGAATAGCTTTTCGGAACACTTTACGCGTTTTCACTTTATTCTTCTTCTTCTTATTTGTTGATTTCTTTTTAAGTCCCATGCCAAATTTCACTTTAGCTTTCATTGCGTTTGTAACAAACCAAGAGTTTATACGTTCACCAATACTTGAATCTTTTGCCTTTACCCTTTCCCAAGCTTTTTCTGCTAATATTTTGTCAGCTGTATGACGTTGATTTTTGTCCTTATGTTGAGAGTAAAATATATCGTGTTGTTTGCAAGCTTGATCTAACTGATTGATTCCTTGATCACCTCTAGCAAGACGTTGTTGTAGTTTTGTACCAGGTCCACAATATTGATAACCAGGAAGATGAAGCTCTACTGGTAACTTATTGATTAATGTATTCACTAATCCTTTACCTTTGCGAGTTTGAGATCGACTAAATGTTTTTCGATTATATTTGATCATTTTATATGTTTCCTCACACAGACAGATAAATAGAATGATGTTGAAAACCTATAAATTATGTATTTATAGTTGTTTTTTCTTTAGTTCTTATCAGTATGCGGTTCATAAAACAACGTGATACATTAAATGTAAAAAATGCAGATTTTGTAACAAATACTTCAAATAAAATTAAACATAGTAAGCTATTACCTAACAATGTACGTGCCATTATTGTGGGTCCGTCGAATTGCGGAAAAACAAATGTAATGATGAGTTTACTTGAACACCCGAATGGTCTTAAATTTGAAAATATTTACATATACTCAAAATCTTTATATCAACCAAAATATGAGTATCTTAAAAAACTGATTTTGCCAATTAAAGGGTTAGGATACAACACATTTTCTGAGAATACTGAAATAATGTCACCAGAACAGGCAAAACGAAACTCGATTTTTATATTTGATGATGTTGCAGGCGAAAAACAAAATAATATACGTTCATATTTTTGTATGGGACGTCATAAAGATATCGATAGTTTTTACTTGTGTCAAACTTATACACATATTCCAAAACACTTGATACGTGATAACTCAAACTTTATTGTAATTTTTAAACAAGATGAGATGAATTTGAAGCATATTTATAATGATCATGTCAACACAGACATGTCATATGAAAAATTTCGAGATATGTGTTCAAAATGTTGGAAAGATAATTACGGATTTTTAGTAATAAACAAAGATAGTTCATTAGAATGTGGACGATACAGAAAAGGATTTGATACTTTTATATTATTATAAATAGATACGTGTGTAAGAGTTGTATATCATTATTATTTCATCTACTGAGCTGTTCAAAGACCTGTTTAAGCTGTTTTAGAGCTGTTTTTGGACCTGTTTAAGCTGTTTTAGAGCTGTTTTTGGACCTGTTTAAGCTGTTTCAGAGCTGTTTAAAGACCTGTTTAAGCTGTTTTAGAGCTGTTTTTGGACCTGTTTAAGCTGTTTCAGAGCTGTTTAAAGACCTGTTTAAGCTGTTTTAGAGCTGTTTTTGGACCTGTTTAAGCTGTTTTAGAGCTGTTTTTGGACCTGTTTAAGCTGTTTTAGAGCTGTTTTTGGACCTGTTTAAGCTGTTTTAGAGCTGTTTGCAGACCTGTTTAAGCTGTTTTAGAGCTGTTTGCAGACCTGTTTAAGCTGTTTTAGAGCTGTTTGCAGACCTGTTTAAGCTGTTTTAGAGCTGTTCAAAGACCTGTTTAAGCTGTTTTAGAGCTGTTTAAAGATCTGTATAAGCTGTATTCTTTTGAAACGTTATTATGGAAAGCGAGTTAATTAAGAATATTATAAAAACAAGAAATGTTATTCGTAAGAAATATCAAGCTCTAAAAACTGGTAAAGCAGAAGAAGAAATACAATTGGAAAGTGTTTTTAAACCAATTACGCAACCTTTGAAAAAAATAGTAGATAAAACTCATTATCCGACAATTAAAACTGAAGTAAAAGAAGAATGTGAGACTCCATTTAAGTCTAAACGACTAAAAACTGAGTTTTCAAGTACACCACATGAATATTCAAAAAAGTTAGAGGAGAACTTTGAAACACCTCAAACAATTAAACAACCTAATTTTTCTCATAAATCATTCGATGAAAGTTTTGATGATGATGAATCACAACAACAACAACCAACATTTTCAAATTCACCGAATCGATTTTTGAAAGAAATGAAATTAAACGAAGATGACATTGATTACAAATACGGACCACATTTAGATCATGATAAAAATATTTGGAAAATAGGAAACTCTCCGTTTTCTATTGACGAGAAAACTATTGTTATCAATGGAAAGTTTTATTCTCTAACACCTGGTTTGATACAATTATTGTTTTTGAAAAATCCTAATAAAAGGAAATGTACTAACGAGGACTTCAAAAATTATAAAAAAATTATAATACAAACAAATGCAAATAAACGTGATTACGATGAAAGTGGACAAATATCTGGAAACAGAAGTAACAAGTATAAACTTATTAAGGAATTATTAAAAGATCATACTGGCTCTGGATTAATGCATTTACTTAAAGAAAAACCTAATTATGTATACTGGGATGATCCAAACGAATTAGTGAATAGATTGAAATTACTACTAGCATCTGCACATGCAGGACATAATAATCATAACAATGAGATAGTTTCAATAATTGAAGAACTCAGAGAAGCAGATATTATCGTATAAATTTATATTCTACATCATGAAATTTATTATTTACATTATGAGCGTTGACAAGTTTGGACGTTTCTCTATTCGGAGACATCATCATGCTACAATTTCTTCTGAACGTGGGCCTCCTGGTCCATCAGGAATAGGATTTGAATTAACAAATGAAGGAAACTTTAATATAAATTCAAAACGTATAGAAAATCTTGAAAATCCTTTAAATGATAATGATGCAGTAACAAAAGAGTATGTTGATAATGAAATTAATGCTTTACATACCAAACTTATAAAAAATCAAGAAGTATTTATTGAAAATTATGATAAGATGTTGAATAATTTGAAAAATTCGTCACCACCCGTTCAAGATTCTCTTACAAAAGAGTATTTAGACAAAGAATTAGAACCATTTCGTCAACAACTTGCAAAGAATAATGAGATGTTGTTAGATTACCGTGAAAAAATATATGGTTTAAATTATAACATTGAAAATATTCAAAAGTTTTTATTCGATGAAATAAAGAGAAAACATAAACCTGAGCAATCGATTTTCCCATTAGAAAGTGTACCAAAATAAATCATGCAAAAACAACAACTTGTAGAAGAACTTCATAAACCTGCTAGGAGAAATTTTAAACGGCGACATGTTATAGTAAAAGGAATTAATGATTTGTGGCAAGCTGATTTAGTTGAAATGGGAAATTATTCTTCATTTAACAAAAATTATAAATATTTATTAACCGTAATTGATACTTTCTCAAAATATGCCTGGGTACACCCTGTTAAAACAAAAAATGCTGTAGATGTTACTAAGGCAATGAATAACATATTTAACACAACACAATCATCACCTAAGAATTTACAAACAGATTTAGGAAAAGAATTTTATAATACACAATTTAATCAACTTATGAAAAAATACAATGTTAATCACTATTCAACATATAGCGTATTGAAAGCATCGATTGTTGAACGTTTTAATAGAACATTAAAAGAGATGATGTGGAAAGAATTTAGTATGAATGGATCATATAAATGGATTGATAATGTAAAAGCGTTAGTTGCCAAATACAATAACACTATTCATCGAACAATAAAAATGCGCCCAAAAGATGTTAATAAGAACAATGAAAAACTTTTATTAAAAACAGTTTACAATAACTTAAAAATTTTTCACAAACCAAAATACAAAGTTGGAGATAAAGTACGAATAAGCAAATATAAACATATTTTTGAGAAGGGATATACACCCAACTGGACCACCGAGATTTTCACGATTACAAAAGTTCAAAACACAAACCCCATAACGTATCTTTTAGAGGATTATGAGGGACAACCAATTGAAGGAGGATTCTACGAAAAAGAAATAATTAAAACCAAATATCCAGATCTTTATTTAGTAGAAAAAATTTTAAGAAAAAAAAGAAACAAAGTTTTTGTGAAATGGTTAGGATTTAATAATCAACATAATTCGTGGATAGAAGAGAAGGAATTATTAAAAAAATAAATAAAATGTATGAAAAATTATTTTTAATAAATGTTTTTTATTTGCGAAATCTTATTATTTATTGATATTGGGATTTATTTACATATTTGGTGTTTACCAACCAACAATTTTTATTTGATATCAATAAAATAAAGAGAAACTAATAAAAATCAACTCATGCTTAAAATTATTAACAGTCAACCAGCATTATTCAGAGTGTAAAGATGAATTTTGAAAGCGAGTTTTACACAGATTTTTTATCACACGAAGATAGGAGAACTCTTGTCTACTATCGAAAATATATACAAAAATATGAAAACATGGAAATAATAACATCAGTTCATGGATCTCATTACGTTGATTGTTGTTGGGCTAAAGATGATACAACTACCGGACCAGATACATGTGTTTGTAGTTATAGACAAAATAAAGTTATCAAATTTAAAAATGAATTTGAAAAATTATTGAAATTTTACAAGAAATTGATTGAGTACTTAGAAGAAGGAAATCTGGATATAATAGATAATATTTCATTTTTTTTAAATGAATTCGATACATTTTTTGGTTCAGAATCATATGGACAAGTTATTTTTAACGAAATAGAAATTGAAAATATTCGAGAATATTTAAACAACAGCAAAAGTGAAGAATATACATCAAACGGCCATTATCTTGCATGTTCTAATCCTGGAGACAATGAAAATATTTGTGAATGTGATTTAATAGAAGAAAAACAAAGAGAAAAAACTGATAGAGCTAAATAAGCTATTAGACTTATAGAGGAATTTCTTGGAACAATATATTATAATTATTTTGCTGATTATTAGTTAATAAATAAAAACACTTGATATTCATTAAAAAATTGTTTTTTATTGATTTTATATTACATTATAAAAACCAGGTAAACTTATATCAAATTGTTGTGAATATTCATCATAATTCACATTATCTTCTGTTTCTGTTGAATATTGCTGATCTGTTTCTGATTGTATAGGTTGTTGTTGTTCATTCTCCGTTACTTGAGGTAGTTGTTGTTGTTCTTGAAGTTCACTAAAGTCTATACTGTAAGATTTTCCTACTTGACCATAGTTGATTAAGTGATATTTTCCCTTGTTCAACCCTGCTATCACATTATCTGATAATTTATTATACTTTTCAGGTAAATTGAGACGTTGATTTCCTTCTAACTCAAGCAAAATTCGATCACCAAATTTTGTATTAACTTTTTCTGCACTGATGATCTTATATGGATGGTTTTTTACCATATTTCCCAAGTTTAAGTATATAATGTTTCGAAATGATTTTAACTCTTCCAGCTCAGAAGCAAATACTTTGTTAGGTAGTTTATCTCTAACAAGTTTATCTTCCTGTTTGCGTTTAACTGCTTTTGATGTCTTCAGTGTTTGTTTTGAACTTACTTTTTCAGGTTTCTGTACTTCACTCATTTTACAAACTTTAAACGAAAGATTAATCAAATCACTTGAAAATTAAACGACGAACTGATGTCGTTTGTAGAAATCGTCTTCATTTATAGTCTTATCCCCACCCTTTTTCCACCGCTTACAAATGCTGCCAAAATACACACACACACACACACACACATCCAACTAGAATTTCACAATTTGATGAAATCCTTATCATAAAATAAAAACATTAAAACATCATATAATACACATAAAAAAATCGTCAGAATAGCTCAGTTGGGAGAGCGTTAGACTGAAACTCTAAAGGTCCCCGGTTCAAATCCGGATTCTGACAATATGGTAAGTATTTTTTTTTCATTCTTAATTAAAAATAACAAAAACAACGATAAACTCAAACATGTCTCAAAATTCATATATCCCTAAATCTTAGTTGTTTATTTGAAACGGAATTCGCATTTGTTTATTTTAGGATGGAATTTGCAAGCTTTGCAAAAATATACATCGCATGTGTCGGTAATTAAATAAATTGCGCGTGGTGGTATTTACACAAACATGTCTCAACATGATTAGCACTGATAAAGCACATGTTAATCACGCGGGTTTTTTCTATGCTTCAAGGTCTGATGATAATGTCATTCAACCGGGCCAGAGCCGACATTTTTGAATTCTTTTCAGTATACTTTCAAAACAAACTTCGCATACTTTTAGGTTATGACGCCATTTTGTAACAAAAAATTTGCATACTTTAAGGTGACACACCACAACCAAAAAGCTTAACACCATCAAAGCTATACCACATACCACAAACATAATCCACATACCACAAAAGCTACACCACATACCACAACCTACACCACATACCACAACCCAAAAGCTCAAAGCTTTCAAGCTCTCACCGTATATCTCAACCCAAAAAGCTCTAAAGCTCATGACGTCATCAAAAAGCTGTGCACAAAACCCTACTTGGTCTAGAACCGGCATGTCCCCACTACTCATTTATAAGAATTTTTATGTGTATATTTCAAAACTATTTTTATTTTTATGTTTTTAGGTGTAAGGAAGTTTTTTTTTAAAACAAATTAGCTGTCACAGCAGGATATTCATTTAAAGAATTTTTGATAACACAACTGCGCTGGCGCAAATATCTAAAAAAAAATGGATAAGGAAAGGTCATGGGAAAAAAGAGAGAAAATATTGGTGTGCGCACTGTTTGAACTTACACACAGATTATTTGGAGGAACGAGAAAGCATACAATATGGAAGATCCACAATTTTTAGAAGATTTACCATATTTTAAAGTACCCTCTGAAGATGGCTTCAGACAGAATTTATGGGTTTCGTTAGAAGATTTAGCAAAAGTTATCTAAATTTGTATGCATACATTGTACTTGAATGTACTGCTATTGAAGAAAGGAAAAATTTGACAAGGATGTGGTTCAAAAATCATTTGTCGTTTACAAAAAATTTTAAACAGTTTTTATAGATATTTATGTATGAAACTCAAATAATAACAAATTGGAACTTGAAAATGTCATTTCTTTCTAAATTATACTGCGATTTATTAAAATCCTTATGAACAGGATATGAAAAAACATATTTTACCTGTTGTTTTTTTTTTCTTCTTCTATAGAAAGTCTTTAACTTTAAGTGTAAATATAGTTAAGTTTTGCATTGTTATTATTATTATTATTATTATTATACAATAATTGTGCTGAACTCATTTATTTTCGTAAAAGTTTTCTTCATTATAATATTGTTAAACATTATCTATATCTGTTTATGTATTAGATTTTGTTGTTGTTGTTTTTTTTTTCCTTTAGATATTTATAAATAAGATTCTATAAGAATAATATAGGAGTATATAATATATACTACACCACATAGCTATATGTATGTGTATCTGTATTTGTTTTATGCACTGTAAAATAAAGTTTACAAAAGAATCTTTATAATAATAGGACAAAACTAGCTCACAATTCTTTTTTTTATTTTTTTATTTTTTATAAACACTATTTTATATAATATAGCACCAAGTACCTGCTAGTATTCTTATTCAGGAAGTTTTAAAAAGCATTATTTTATCCTTATATACATTTATATGAATGTGTTTAGATATTATAATAGTACATGACATAATATCTAAGAAAGTTTACAGCTTAAAATTGTTATATACAATATATATACTTATATTTTATATCATATATAAAATCTGTTGTATAACAATAGAATTTTCTTAAGGTGGTAAACCAACAATTATATTTTGTTTTTACAGGATACATATGGAGGATGTTTTCAATAGTACATATATTTTCTTATAAATAAATATAAAGGTATAATATTATTGTTTTTTTTTTGTTTTTTTTTTTTTTTGTTATATTATAGTATGTATTATTGTTGTATGTATATATAATACGACTAAATTGTAAAAAGGAAGTACAGACAAACATAACGGTGACAAGAGCATTGTTGATTATCCGGTTGATTTATGTTTAACTTTCTTGAAATGTCTTAAACTTTTGGTTTTATCTGAAAAATAAAATTTATTGTATGCTTTCACAAAATTCACACTATTATTCGAAATTTTTTTCATTGTTTTTCTCTTTATTTTATTTTTTTGTTTGTATTATTCTTTTTTTTTTTTTTTTTTTCTTTGATATTTTACAATTCTATTTAAGTAAAATATTTATGTATAATTGTATATTATATATGATTTGATTTAAAGATTACATTTCAAATAAAATACGGTATATTACAAAAAAAAAAAACGACAAGAAAAGAAAAAAAATAAAATAAACAATTCATGAAAATTTATTTTTGATAAATCACATTTCACAAGAATAAAATTTAAAAAAAAAAAAAATCTAAACAACCAGTAAAGTGAAAAAAAAACAAACTTTTTAAAAAAAAAAAGAAAGAAAAATAAATAAAAGAAAAAGTTAAAGAATTTTAATTCATTTTTGCTTGAAAAACAATTTTATATAAAAAGTTTCCTTGTTTAGAAAAGGTGAAGAAAGTGAATATAAATTAAGTGAAAAAAAAAACAAAAAACAAAATACAGAAAATGTAGAGAAAGAAAAGAAAAAAGAAGGATATGAATAACAAAAAATAATGATACAACGAGAAAAATTTTGAAAATTTTTATGATAAAAAAAAAAAATTTTTCGCGCGTGTTTCAAAAGAAAATTTCTTTAAAAAACAAAAAATTTTTTTCTCTTTTTTTCCTTTCTTCAAAAATTTAATTTTTTTTTTGTTTATAAGAA
The DNA here is from genome assembly GCA_939192795.1 of Bombylius discolor. Taxonomy (NCBI): domain Eukaryota; kingdom Metazoa; phylum Arthropoda; class Insecta; order Diptera; family Bombyliidae; genus Bombylius; species Bombylius discolor. Next base: position 8,691,946 of record OW584241.1, on the reverse strand, counting down.
TATTTAATTGTGTTTGTTAATTTTTGTCTTATCAGTATACAGGGTGTACTTCATTATAATGACTCTTATGAATTTGAAGATAGATTCTTATAAAATTACAAATAATAATGTGTGGAAGCGTATAAAGCATTTTAATTTTTGTTTTTAGTAATAAGTAAAGCACTACTTGATGAGAAACTTTTTTGGGGTCTGATGTACAACTAAAAGTTTATATTTTGTGAATTATAAAGGATTTTACAACAATATTCTCATTGGAAATTTTCATAAAATCATCGAAAATCTGACTTATGTAATTAAATTGTCAAAAACTTTAATATTATGCAAAAAAGCTTTATCATACGAAAGATTTACGAAAAAACATTTAACAAATGACTAAATGAATAATGTGCTTTTGGAAAGTTTGTTGAAAATACCATACTATTTTTTGATAATTTGGCCACATTTGAGTAAGACTTAGTCTCATTGATCATTGATTGTATCTAATGTAAAAGAACACCCTTTATAATTTAGGTTATTATTCATTATTTACATAATTTCTTTTCTTAATTAAAAGTTTTCTTGAATAAATATACCATTATTATTTTTTTATATATGTATGTATTATACATATTTATTTTGGTACTTGGATACAAAAATAAATTATAACTAAGTGATAATTAGATGCATATAATAAACATCTATATTTCATTAATTAATCATTTATTGAGATATGTGTATTATTTTTATAAATGATAAAACAGGATTAAAATCATGAAGAAAAAAAAATATATCATCAGACATCAATTTAAAAATAAAAATAATACTAAAAGGTTTTCCTTTTTTCCATTTTAATTTTTAATTTCAAAGAAAATAAAATAAAGTTTTTTTAATCTTTTACACTTGTGTTGAAAACATCCACAAATTAATTAAGATATTTTTTTTTTCATTTTTATTTTTCCTTTTTCCTTTTTTTTTTTGTATAGGGACATCAAAAGTTCTAAATATCTTTTCTTTTCTAGAGGATTTTTTGTTTAAAGATCAAAAAAAAAAAATTTAGTTGAAGTGAAAAAAAAAAAATTTTTTTTTTTTTATTATGATGGTTGAAAATAATTTGATTCAATAAAAAATAATGATAATTATGTGGTTATTATCCTAGGGAAAAAAAAAAAATTATGATTAGAAAATATCTTTCTTTTGTTTTAAAATAAAAGGAAAATAATCAATTAGGTTGGTTTAATTTTTTTGTTTTATTTTTTTTTAATTTTTTTTAAACATTTATTAATAATTTTTTGGTTGACCGTAATTAGAAAAAAAAAAAAAAAAGAAATTATTTAAAAATAAGAAAAAAAAAATCTAATTTTTTTTTTTTCAAGAGAAATAAAAACAAATCTTTTTTTTTTAGTTTAAATTAATTTTTTTATTTTTGAAAGGAAATTATTAATTATTATTAAGTTACAATAAACTTTATAAAAATCATTCTTTTATGATGATGACATGCAATTTATCTTAGTGATGACCTAAACGACTATTTTTTTGTTTTTTTTTGTTTTTTTTTTTTTGTTTTTTGTCACATTATTTTCTCTTCATTAGCGACGATACTATTAAGAAAAAAAAAAAATGTATTTCTTTTTTCAAGTATTTTAAAAGATTCTTCAAAATTATTATGTTGGTTTATCGTATAGCTTTCATTTTTCATTTATGTTATTTTCTTGTTTTTTTTTTTTTTTATTCTTCCTTTATATTTTAATATAATACAAAGATTTAATCGTTATACTGACTATTCAAGATGATAAAGATTAACACTAAAATGAATGATAGAGAAAATCATTCTTCATAACTTTTAAAAGTCTTATTTTATTTTTGTTTTTTTTGCTTTCTTGTACCAATTTCTTATTATTTTTTTTTTTTTTAAATTTTATCTCTTTAGATTTGCGGTTATATATTTTATGGTAAACGAGCAAATCAATTATACATATATAGATAAGTATTATACATATATTAGTTGTTTATGTGTTTTTAAAAATAATAATAAAAATAAATTAAAAATTCACATTTATCATAATGAAGTCGTTTTTTTTTTTTTTTTATTTTTAAATAATTAATTACATTTAATATAATTTTATATTCATAAATATTGGGTATTCTAAGTATACATATATGTATCTATATAGATGTGTGTGTATATATAAATATCTTATTTGATATAGAAGTTATAAAAGTTTTCTTAAAATTTATGAGTTATGTAGTAATATGTATTATAATAATAATGTATTAAATATACATATATTCAAAATACATGAGTGTAAAGCTTAATACTTAATAACAGGATCAAGGATAAGTATACAAATTGAAATCTTTATATACAAAGAATGGTAAAATACAAATTAATTAATGCTGTCTTTATGTGTATATATTTGTATATATGTACCTATGTATGTATAAATTTTATATGTGGGTACATAACAACAATGTGACAACATATTTTTGTACTATATGTTACATGTAAATTACTGATGTGAATATTAAACTTAGTATTATGGTTTTTGTTGGCATAGATAAAAAGGACAAAAGTCAACTAAAAATTTATCATGTTTCTTCAAAACTTGCATATAAGTGTTAAAAGTGTGTGCATAATATTCCATAATACATACATACACATATATACGTATAATATATACTCATACATACATACATATGTAAATAGGAGTGTGTTTTATTGTATAGTTAAGTAAAAAATATATGCAAGAGTTGAATGAAATAATAATAAAATGAGAATATATATTTGAAATAATGTTACAAGTTAATATGAAAGTTTTTTAAACTGAGAATTATTAAACATTATGAGACATATGAAAGATGTTTAGAAATGAATTATAAACAATAACTTTTAAGTAAAAATGAAAACACTTATTAAAATGAAGATTAATTAAGAAAAAAAAAAAAAAAGGATTTTATTACTTTATTTTCCAGGATATTTTAGACTGCATATTTGATAATAAAATACATTTTTTCATCAATTTTCTTTTGAAAACAAAAAAAAATAATAACAAAATTTTCTTGTTGAAAGCTTAAATTTTAAATATTTTTCTATTTGTTCTTCACATGAACATGTTCCATTAACAATTGATTTTATCTCAAGTCTTATGTGACACAACATAGATTAACAAATGAAAGATGGAATTTAAAATAAATATTTGGAATCTTTTAAGAGATATATTTTGTTTTTAAAAATATTAGGATTTCAATTTTTGCATTGTTTTTAATTCCATTTTGAAAAGATATTTATGCAATAATGACATTGGTTGAATTGAATTTCAAGGAAAAAAAAATGTAATAACATTTTCTTTGAAGATTTTAAAATGTTATGTCAACTTTCTTTGTATTTGAGAAACTCTAAATGGAGTACAAAAATATCAATTACATTTAAAAGCAAAAAAACTTCTAGTGGAAAAAATCAGACTTCTTAAAATGAGAATTTTCAGATATTGTAAATTTCGAATTTTTAAAAATTCATAAATTTAATTTTCTATACACAGTTAGTTTTTAATAACAATTTAAATAGGAACAAAAAGTGTTTTCCAGATTTTTTATTTGTTTTTTTATTGTTTTGCTTTTTTTTCCCCCTTTCTAATAAAACAGTTATATTTTTGTGATAGGATTCAATCTTTATTGATTCTTTTTTATATCATGTTTTTCTCATGAGATACTTTTCTCAAGAAAAATTATTTTTCTCTTTATAGATTTTTTTTTTTTTTTATTATTTATTGCATGGGTGTATTCGTTTTTTTTTTTCAAAGTAAAAATTGCAAACAATGAAGTAAATTAAAAATATTTACAAAACTTTGTATATAAGTATATATATATTGCTTCTAGCATCAAAAATAATTATTATTTGAAAGAAAAAGAAACACAGAATTTTCAAAAAAAAAAAAAACAAAAAAAAAGTTTAATTAAACTTTTTTAATTTATTTTTCAAAAAACAAAATAATTTTTTTTTTTTTTTCAACAAAAAGTTATATTATTGAATGATTTGTTTTGAAATTGCAATATCAATACAAATTAAACTTTTCTAATTTTTCAAAATGAAATTTTTTAATTTGTTTTTTATTTCTTTCAACTTTGTTTTTTTATTTTTTGTTAAATTTATTTTGCATTTCAAAAGTTTATTAAATAATCATAAAAATCAAAATTTATTTCATATTATATCAATCTTACAGTTTAAATACATACGAGTATCAGGAAATAATAACAATATTTTGTTGGCGTGAAATTTTAACAAAAACGAGAATTTCAAAAAACAAAAAAAAAACAAAAATGTTCGTCTTACTATTTCTTATAAATTTTTTTTTTTTTTTAACTTTTTTGTTGTTTTTTTCTTTTTCTTGTAATATGCAACTCATATTAATAACTCTATTAAAGGTGACTATAATGTGTTTTATTGTATCGCGTGATTAAACAAAAAGTTTTATCCGTTCTGTAAATTATGGTTATAAGTTTCAAATAATTTTGTTGTTTTTTCTTTGTTATTTGATGTTTTTTTTTTTCAAGCTGTTGTTCACTTTTTGTTTTTTTTGTTTTCATTTTCCTTTTGCACCATTTAAATAAATTCATGACTAATCGTTTCTAAAACAAAATAATGCATTCATTAAAAGCATATAATGTATGTATATACACCGGTGTGTGTGTGAATTTAATTTAATGTTTAAATATACAAATAAAAAAAAAAATAATAATAATAATAGGATAAATCAAGATATTTCATTATAAGCAGTATCTAATTTAATACGGGATACAGGTAATGAAAATATTTTTGAATATTGTATGAATTCTATAAAAATTATATATGTATATAACTATGTATATTTGTATGTACATATTTTTGTTTTTAATAGTCATTTATTCCATGACATGATTGTTTTGAAATACTGTGAATTTGAAATGAAATCAACATTAAACGCGAATGACAGTCTTTTATTATATAAAGATAGAAATTTCTTGCTATATTCAAGAATTTCCATTTTATATATTTTTTTTTATTATTATTATTATTTTTTTTTTGTTCTTTGATTTGTTGTTAGTTCAAATGTCAAAATTAAAAAATAGGTAAACTATATACATACATACATATGAAAATAATAATAATAATAATAATAATAATAATAATAATAATAATAATAATAATGATGAATAAGGTGGTGCTAAAGTACTTGTATATAATATACGAGTATATAGTACATATACTCAGATTGAAAAGTGAAAAAGGTGGCATATGACATGCAAATATTTCAAACACTTTTATGAAGTGTTTGCATGCCAAGCTTTTAATTGAAGGAGACATTTGTGACAGGTTCATTATTGTTATAGTGGTTCATATTCGTGTATATATTTTCATATATTTTTATAATATATCAATACATATGTATCTATATTGGTTTTTATATAAAATTAATATTACATTATATGATATAGAGTATAACATACATGCACTTAATTATGATTGAATATTTTATGCAATGTTTGTAGTGATTTAAAACTAATTTATATTAAAAGTGCCAAGTTATTAAGGATTAATTTTGTTTTGATGTCAAATATTTAATTATATAACTTAAAAATTTACTATAAAATAATACAAAAAAAAAAAAAAAATCTATAATTAATTAATATGAGGTATTAATAATGGCATTGTTTGATATTTTTTCCAATATGAAATTAATTATTAAAAAATTAAATTACAATAAAGTGTAGCTTTGTAAATTTTCATTTATACATTATTTTCTATTGTTTTACAAGAATTATTAAATTTAAACATGGAAAAAATTTACATTTAAAAAAGTTCGATGTAAATTTGTAAATTTATTGAAATATTGATTTTTTTTAATAGTTCATTTTTTTAATAAATAATTTCAAAATTTTTGAAGCTTTAAAAAATTAAGTATCTTTATTTTCTTTAATTTGAAGAAAATTGGAGAAATAATTCTTATTGATTACATGTTTTTTGAAACACCCTTATAATAGAATATGTGTTTTAAAAAATCCATAATATTTTTGTCTAAAGTAGTTTTATTTGTAGAAACAAATGCTTTGTTGTTTTCGATATATGTTTTTGAAATTAACAAAAATTCTGCATAAGTACTTCATCTCAGCACTTTCCTAAGACTTTTTTTTGTATATTTCCCTAATGATGGACCTCCATGGACTAGTTCCAGAAAAATTGATTACGAATTTCTCGAGTTTTTCAATACTTTTGAAAAGTTATTGAAACGTTCTTATTTTAACCTGTTTAAAGTATAATCATTTTTCTCTTTCTATCAAAAAGCTGAATTTTCAGTTGAAAAAAGCTTATTGTTGGATATTTTTACATGTGAAAGTTCCATGTTATTACAAATAAAATTTTAAAATTTATCATAAAATGTAAATAAAAAACCTATTTTTATCATACTAACTTATTTCATGTTTTTTCCAATGGAAAATCTTTTAATTGCGATTTTGTTTTCTTTTTTTAAATTGTTGGATATTGAATTTTTATTTTTAATAGAAGAAAAAAAGTTAAAATGTTGTCATCGTTTTATTTTCAATGATACACGAAATTAAAAAAAAAAAAAATAGACAGATAAACAAATAATTTAATTCAATAAATATTCCATTTTATTTGTATTTGATTTTAAAATAATTGTGTTTTTTAGTTTTATTTATTTTTTTTATTGTATTTTTGTTTTTATTTTTAATTCTAATGCTTTCATATACATATCTAAAACATATAAGTAATTGTTTGCTGGAAAAAAAGGAAATGTATGTAGTACATGTACAATATTTTACATGAAAAATAATACAAAATAAAATAATACTTTTCAAACATAATAAAAGCTATAAATCATTAAAAAAAAGAATTTCTAAAAAAAAATATAGAAGAACAAAAAAATATTAAATTTTTTTTTTTTTTTGATAAATAAACTTTTTCATTATTATTAAACAAATATTTTCAAATTATTATGTTACAGATACATAGATGAAAAATTTTAATACGGAAATGCAATTATTCTATTATACTCGTATATCTATATGTATACATATATATATATATAAATTTTACAGATAAAATAAAAATATACATACATATCTATATACACATAATACATGCATATACGAAACGAAAAAGTTTTTATAAATTATTATAAACTTTTGTTTGAATTTATCAGTACAATGAATGCATTTTGTAGTAATTGCACCACTAATTAACTTTTTTTTTTTCTTATTCGGTTTTTTTTTTTTTTTTTAGAGTTGAAATAACAAACTGTTTTTGATCCTTTAGTTCAATAAAAACTTTTTTACATGGTGTTCGGAGTTAAAATTTATAAGGTTAAATTGCAGATAGATAAATTTTAATAAGACAATCACAAAAATAATTATGTATAGGGGAACGGGATAAACTGATTTTTTTTAGCTTTTATAAAAAAAATTCAAGTTTAGTTTTAGAAACCATATAATCCTAGAATCTTTTAAATATTCGGATATCTTTTTTGAATATTTATACATTAGGTTTACGTTCAAATTTTTAACTTTTCACATATTAGACATTTTAACACAAAATTTGTTCATAAATCAATTTAAATTTTCTTTTAATACCACTATTATCAATTCTTTATAAAATTATCTATGAATTTTTTTTTTCACTTAAATCATTTAATTGACACCTTGTAAAAATATTTATTTGGAAAAACAAAAGAAGTAGAAGTAATGTTCTAAAAAAAAAAAAATGTATAGATAGAAAATTTACGACAAAATCAAATATTGCATGTTAAATAAATTGCTATAAAGATACACACATACATACACATATTATATTACTTAATAATAAAAAAAATAAAAAAAGAAGAAATAATTATTTGTATGCTTATATAGAAATATAATATGTAAAAATATGTGTAAAAAAGTTATAATGAAATTTATGAATTTTATGTACATTGTCTGCTGTCAGTTTCAAAAACCGAATAACAATTTTTGATATTATATACTATGAAAATTTAAATAGGAACAAGAAATCAGAAATATAAAATTTATGTACAAGAATATTTTGTATATACATATGTATACAAGTACATATTTATGTTTGTAATTGTATATATAGAAATACATATATTAGAGTTTTAGATTTAGAAACTATATATGCAAAATTAATAATCCATGCCAATTATTTGGTTATTTGCCAACACAAATGTTCCAACAAATTATGGCATTTATCACAAAACAACAATAATTTAGATTAAGGATAATGAATTGTTATGTTTAACTTAACCATTACCACTACCACATGAAAACTATCATTCTCATTAATGTTCCAATTGGGTATTTAGGTTATTTTATGATTTATACGAATTGATGAAATTTCCCTTATTTATTATTCAAATATTTTTAGAAAAAAAAAAAAAACCCATTCAAATATTTATTTTGTGATAGTTTTCGTTAAATTATTATTTTTTTTCCTAAATAAATTCATTTTTTTTTTTCCTGAATTAATTTTGACATATCGATGTTAAATTTTCTATCTTACCATATTATTTTAGGATCTGTTTATGATGCTTAATATTGCCAAAAGGCATGCTTCCACTTACTATCGGTAACACTGACAAAATTAATCATGCAAGTATGTATGTATATTATTTAAATTAGAGTGTTAATCTAACTTTAAGCACATAAATATTTTATTGATCAATTTACATTATTATTAAATATTAATTATAGATATTATGGGGAAAAGCAGATAATATGTTGAAGTTGAAGAATTTTTTACGCTTAGATAATTGATTTTCGTTATTCATTTGTTTGGAAAGTTTTCCAATATATTTGATTTGATTATGTATAGTCAAGGTAGAATAAAATCGAAAATCCATGGAATCCAAAATTGAGTTTATTCTACTGGATTCAAAATTGAATTTAATTGAAAAAGAAAAAAAAAAAAAGGATCATTTTAAAGCTTTGAGAAAACTTTAAGTTCATATAGGTCTACTTATATTTGTGAGCTTAATTATAAAGGGATGTTTATAAATAGTTGAAAATTCAAGGTGATAAATGACCCTTTAAACTTCAAGATACATGAGTTCTCTATAGAAAACAAGATCGTATTTAAAAAGGATTCTAAATGATATACAATGATTTTTCTTATAAGTTTTTCACTTTTTTTTCCATCTTTTGAATACCAAAAATAACTTAAATTATTTATAAATAAATAAAAAAAATTATAAATAAAACAATTCACTAAATTTTCATTATTTCATAAATTCCATTTTTTTGTTTTTTTTTTTTTTGCTTTATTTTCAAATGAATTATGCTGTGTATTCTAAATAAAATATTTACTTGAATTTAATATTTTTTAATTGTGCAAATATTCAATTTTAACGTATATCTACATATTTTTGCAATTAAAAATTTCCTCTTTTTTGTTTCGTCATACATTAAATGAAGTTGATGAATATAATAATAATTTTTTTTTTGTATGTTGGCTGTTTTATTGTTGAATAAATTTTTAAAAAATATACAATTTATTTTTAAATTGTGAATTTTTCATTTAATAAAAAAAAAAATATATATCAAATCTATCTAAATGATGTTTGAAATATAAAAATTAAATATAAAAAGAGAAGAAAAAAAAAAAAAAAAGGAAAAAAAAAAACATATAAAAATAGCTTTTGATCATGACTGTATAATAATGTATCCTGTTTGTATCTTTGTTACCAGAACAATAGAGTATAGAATAGATATGTCAAGTTTAAAATCCATTTGTGTTTTTTTTTTCTTTCATCTATTTATTTTATACTTTTTTGTTGTTGTTTTTGTTGTTTAATTTTAACAATCAAACATGATTTTATAGTTTAAATTGTTCTCTATATACACTGGTATGTGTATTATGTACATTTTATAAATACATATGTACATATATACATATATAGGATATATACTCTCATTCTATATGATATAGACAAAAAGTAAATATGCAACTATAACCATATATTTGATAGATTACTATTGAATGTTTTTATCTATTCGTATATGTTTAGATATTACATATCAGACTGCACAGATATGTATATGCATAGTCAGTAGATATATGATATATACCTATGTACGTAAATATAGTTAGATTTCATACATGTATGCATTTTATATTTATGGACATTTGATATGTATTTTATTATATTATATTTGATTCGGAATATCCGGAGTATTTTGATGATTTGCAAATTCCGTTCTCTGATAGATTTAAGTATATATTTCATTGTTATGTCTAAATGATTATATCTAAATACGATTATATGCATTTATATATAATATTTACATATACGAGTATATTTTAAAGGACAATTTTAAGTTAAATATAACAATAATAACAATGAGAAATCTATACATACATATACGGGTATGTATGTAAGTATAATACATATATTTATATCTTGAATATGTGTCTATTAAAAAATTATTTAGAATAAGCAAATATCAATTCTAATTTTTGGTCCTTTATTATTAAATACATCACAATTTAAAGCACTTGACAGGAATATAAACCTACATACATATATGGTAAAATTATTGTTTTTAGAAGATTTAAAATAATTGAAAAATTTTAGTTATTAAAATAGTAAAATTTTCTTAATAAAGCTTCTAGATTAATTATTTTAAAAATTTTCACATTTTCATTTTCATTTTTTTTTTTTATGACTTATTGGGCTTTAATATGTTTAACATGTTCCATTGTAATTATTTGTTAGTGATGATAAATATTTTTAGCTTTTTAATTTATGTTATGATTCCAGTGAAATTTAAGGTTCGACTGATTTAATACCAATTTTTGTTTTTGTGATGCATTTTATATATATTGATCCACAATCTGATAATAGAATATTTGAGTGATATGTGTAGTTTAATATGATTTTAGTTTATTTTTCAGTGCATATTGTAAGTAAAAATGAAATATAATAGAAGAGTACGGTTATTAAAAAATAAATCTCAAACGAATTGAATATCTATGAAAAAAAAAGTAAATATGTACCACATATTATATGTACATACATATGTGCTATTTAAATAACTTTTTGTTTTTTTCAATATTGAAGCATTTTTATAATTCTTTAAAATTGTAACTGTCAGGTTAGTAAAAAAGTATTTTTTTTTGTATCCATTTGGAATTTTAAATACAAAAGTATTAGTGTTGTATTTTCGAATGTGCCATCAAAGCCTATATACATATATATATGAATTGTAAAAAGCATTTAATTTTGACATTTTGTTTATATGTATGAGTACGAATATATTTAGAATTTTTTTTTCGGTCATTTTTTGTAAATTTCATATAAAAAATTGTAAAATATATATCCTAAAATTTTTGAAAATTTAATCCAATGTATACATACATACATGCTATCTCTAACATGAAAAAAAAAAATCATACTCATACACATATGTAATTTAAAGTTTTAGATATACATATATTTTTTTTTTGTCCACATATGAAAATCATATCTCAAATGTCAAATAAAACGAATGTTTTTAACAGCAATAAATTTCTCTAATCACTTTGAGTTGAGGGTTTTGTGACCCATCAATAAATCAACCCTTATATGATTGCTTTAAAACATAAAGAATAAAAATCAAGACATAATGCAAAAAAATAGTGAAAAAAAAAAAAAAAAAAAAGTCGGAATAAAAAAATAACTAACATTACTTTTAGGTCAAGTGAACTTTAACATTTTGAATGATATACAACTATAATATATAATAATATGTATCTCATATACATATGAATACATGTACAGTGTTGTATAAAGTAGCATTGATTGATGTCATCCTTTTTTTCTGCAATTCAATGATAAATTGACACTTTAATGGTCAAGTCCATGATGATGATGATGATGATGATGATGATGTTGTTGATAATAAAATGAATTCTTGAAAACATTGAATCTCTATAAGAGATTGAAAATGATTTCTATATTTTTTGTTTTTTGTTTTTTAAATCGTGTGGTATTTATTTTTTGTTTGCTTGTTCATTTGCAATCATTAAATCAAACATGTTTCTTATGTTTTTTTATGAGATATATACAGAAAGAAATTGAAAATGCAAAAAAAAAAAAATTGAAATAAAAATCAAAAACACACACACAAAAAATATATGTTTTTTTTTTAAAAACTTGAATGAAATAGCTAGTGAATTTGTACATTATTTGAAAATTCATTTTTTTTTTCTTACTTTTGAATTTTTTTTATTTTTTTGTATGTGTGTGTGTACACTTAATCTTCTTTTTAAAATGTATGAAATCGAAAATTTTCATCTTTTAAATTTCCTTTCAGAAAATGAAATATATCATTATTTTATTATTATTATTTTTTTTTTTGTTATTTTTTAAATCTTGTTCTTTATGAGAAAAGTTATGTCCTTTTTGAATGAAAGAACCGATGAGAAAAAACAAAAAAAATCATATTTTTTATTTCAAAAAAATATTATAGAATTCGATTATGAAAAGTTTATGTTGAAATTTCAAATATCTATTTTTTGTTTTTTTGTGTTTGAATAATATGAAATATTTTTGTTTTTTTTTTTTAAGGCTATAAAAATGTCTGAAATGTAATAAATGAAGTTTCACACCAATTTTAAGATGAAAAAAAAAAAATTTCATTGTCGAGATTAGTTACACAGAAAAAAAAAACAATCAAAAAAAAAAAAAAAAAGACGATGAAAATGATGATTTTCATCATCTAATCCTTTCTTAAGTACCCAATTAATCTTCAAAAACTGCTATAACGTGCTTTTATTATATTAAATAGCTGTACTTATTACATACATACATATATGACAAAGACATACACATACTTATTTATATACATAGATACATATGTGTACAACAAGTTGAAATGTTTTTTAAAGGACAATAATTGTAATATAGCCTTAAATTGTTATTGTAAATACATTGTATCTCTAAATCCTGTTGTTATGAAATCAAATAGAAATCTGCAAACACATGCTCTCTTGTTTAACAGCTTGTTATTGTAAAGTTGAATGATTATTTTGTTCCTTTTTTTTTTTTTTTTTGATAATCCCATATGATTTTTTAACCTAATGAAGCCGATTTATATACATTTATTATTTTTTTTTTCAATTTTATTTTATTTTTCATTTTTTTTTTTTTGTGTATGAAGAAAAATTTTTCATATAATTTTTCTTGTGGAAAATAATAAAAAGTACTTTTTTTTTCTTTTTTTTTTTTTTTCTTTTTTTAATATATTAATTCCAAATCATTAAAATTTAACATAATTATTGAAATAAATCCTTGAAAATTGATTTTTAAATAAGAAATCGGGAGAAAAAAAGATTGTTTTTTTGAATAAAAATAAAATGAAAAAAATTTGCATAAATAATGAAGATAAAAAAAAAAAAAATAAAAAAATATTTGATTAATTTTAGGCGATAAAAAATTCATTTATATGACGAAAAAAAAAAAAAAAAAGTAATAATATAATTGTTTTTATGCTTGAGAGATTTTTGAAAAACAAAATAAAGATGAGAGGAGAATGAGGAAAGAAAAATCTAATTTAGAAACTTTTGATGGAACTTGATTTAGTTAAAAATTCATGAAAATAATTTGCATGATATAAAATATAAAATTTATGTAATATGTATATTATATACATTTATAATATAAAGGTCTATGATTTTTTAGATTGTAATTTATGAAGTTGAATAATAAACTTTTATATGTACAGATTGTTTTTGTATGATTATTATAATATTAAAAAAAAAAAAAAAAAAAAAAAAAGACGTTTTCGGCCATTATATAATTTGCACATTTATTGAATATTGGTTGAACATAAAAGATATATTTTAATGAGATATTCAAATGGAGTGGAAATTATGTAAAATTTTCTAATTAGATTAATAATATATTGTATGGATACACATATAAATTTGTATCTATAAATATTGAAGTGTTTTATGTAAAAAAAAAAAATATCATCTTTTAGTCCTATCTTTTAAATTTGAAAAAAAAAAAAGATACATATTAAAATTCTTTTTATGTTTTTAATTAAATTATAGTAAAAAGAAAATTATAAATTGGTGTGTAAATAATTTTTTTTTGTAGATAAAAATAAGGATAAGATCCTGTGTCTAGACTTAAACAGCTCAAACTGTTATGTCTTTGAGGACAAAATAAGGTCAACTATGATTTAATTAATTAATTATGAAATTAGTTAAAAATAGATACATCGATTCATGTATTTTTTTTTTCCTTAATATTTTGAATACGAAAAATTACTTCTTATTTAAAGGTGTCGATTATAAACCCTGTGCGAATCACGATTACAATGGAAGTTTCAATAATTTCATATTTATTAATTTCATGATCATTTTTTTTTTCTTGTAAAACAATTGATACAAATCTTTCAACATATTTTCATTACTTACAAGAGTTTTAGAAGATGTTTATGATTTATGTGTAACATACTTTAGAATTGTGAAATAAAAATATCTGTGCAAAAATTTCTTTTTTACATTTCAATCAATAAGGTTTTTTTTTTTTAATGAAATGTTATTTTCTGCACATGTTTGCGTTAATTTAAAAAAATTGTATATATGTATATGTACATATGATACATACATACATGCTATTATAAATTTTATTATATACAAAATTTGTGAATGAAAAGTTTTTATATAAAGTAGCATATTTTTGTATCTGTACTTGAAAGGTTTAAAAATTTATTTAGAATTTAATTTATTTGAAAATTCCTGATAAACATTTTTATAATTTTATGAAAATGAAAAAAAAAAAAAAAAAATAGGTAATTAAATGAAAAAGTTAATTTTTAAAACTTTTTATTTTAATTAATCTTCTAACGGGTGTTTTTTTTATTTTCATTGCTAGATTTGAAAAAGAAAATTTTATTTGATATAAAATATTAATTAAATATGTACTATGTACTAGATATATTTGTATTTAAAATATTTAATTATCACATGTTCATAAATATTGAAAATATTTAAGAACAAGTATAATTTTGTACTATGTATATATTTATATTTAAAATTAACCAAAAATGTAATTAAAATTTTAAAATAAAAAATTTAAGCAACAGGCAATTTTGTATATATGTACATATTTAAAAACTTTGATAGATATAATTTATATGCATCATAGACGGTTTTGTTTAAATAAATTTTGAATAGTTATTAAAAAAAGATATAAATGTATCGTATATACTATATAAACATAAAATTTTAATTGAAAAATTTTAAAATCATTTAATTATTGATATATAAAAGTGTATTTAAACATATTAAATAGATATATGTACATACACATTCGTACACATATAAAACGACATATTGTATGTATAAATTGTTTTAAATAATATTAACGAAAAACTTATCAAAGAATTCTTTTGAAATTAATTCAAGAACTAATTTACTTTAACGACACATAAATATAGAATATTTTGATATAATCATATGAAAATAATATATACCTACATATGTATATACATATGTATGTATAAATTTTTGTCTTTTGAAACTTATTTTTCATATAGAGTTCACACAAAATTTAAACATAGACAAATGAAACATATTATATATACCCCGACCCACATGATATTATGTAATAGTCAAAATGTCGAAAATGTAATGTGTTTTTTTTTTTCCTTAAAAAAAAAAACTTTTATTTTCTAAAATTTTCACGAAGTGGAAAATTAAATGTTCATTTAAAAACGGTATAATATACTAAATATTCATATGTAGTAAATGTACATATATTTAGATACCACATATATGTACATATGTATGTAAATTTTATGTATCGTAAGTATTTATTTTCACACACAAAATATATAGGTAAATGTGTAATATTGTAGATTTCGGGTACACCATATTATAATAAATAGATATGTTGGTATGTATGTATGTATAATATATACAACAGGTATCTTTTGTATAATAGTTAAAATTTTTAGATGGGTACCTATATATTCACATGTGATTAAAATTTTATTGAAAAACACAAAATTACTAAATTTAAAATACATTTACTTTTTACTTAGTTTTCAATTATAGAACGCCTGCGGTTTTTTTAATTATGGTATGTATCTACACATATACAAATATATATCGTTTTTTAAAATTTTTAATATTTTTTTCATTTTCATTTTTTCAAATAATTTTTTATATAAGAATTCTATGAATTAATCATAGAACACAAAGCCAAAGTTATATTTTCATTAAGTTTCAATGTATTGTAAATATAGGGTAAAAATTAATCTATAAAATTTTAAAACTGTTCAAACCATCTAAATTATTTCGTATACCGGAAAAAAAAAGTTTTCTGAATTTGTAAGATTCAAATCTAAAACAAAAACCTCCAACATCAACTTCTATAAGCAGAAATATTTTCGACCTGAAAAATCGATAAGGCTATCCTACTCCTTTGCATTTTTTCAAAAAATCAATCAAACATTTTTTTTTTTTGATTAAGCTTGAATTAGTGAGGAGATGTGATCATTCGGCATTTTCTGACTAAAAATCAGAGAAGAATTCTGATTTACGACTCTTAAAAAAAAACACAAAAAATGCCTTTTTGGGTCTAACATTTTTTGGTTGAAATTGAGATAAATGAGTATTTTTATTCAGGAATTCGGAAATCGTATCCTTTTTTCAATATTACGATTACTTGACAAGATTTGAACAATTTTTCATGAAACTGTGACAATTTAAAAAAAAAATTATTCAAAAAGGACATTTTTTGATCTCATAAAAATGATTTCAAAATAAAGTACAGGATTTCTATCCATGTACTACATGTTTACAAAAACTGTAAATCTTTCGATCTCTGCTTTCGAAAATCTTGCAAAATTGATATTACATGTCCTTTTCTCAAAAATCAAAAATAAGTAAGAAGGAGAGTGCCTTTCCTTTATTCTAATATAAGTGTCTGTTTGAAAGAAAAAAAAATATATAAGAATTTTTTTTTATTACTATTGCACATCAATAAAATCATCAAATAAAATGTTTTTATGACACATTAAAGAATACAAAATGCAACATATAACCAAATATAACGCAATACAGTAATTTAAAAATAATAAATTTTATTAAATTGTTATTTTATTTATTTTTTTTTTCATTTTCACGAAATTTGAAATTTTCTAATGTATCTAGATATGTATGTATGTATTATTACTTAAAATGATAAAACTGAATATATAACCCAAAAAAAAAAAAAAAATGCCACAAAATAAAAAAATAAAATAAAAATAATAATAAAATTTCATCAAAAATAAATTTCATTTACACTAACATAAATTTGAAGATGCGTGTAACTTTAATATACATGATATTATATCCTTTTTATAACTTATTTTATTTTTATATATATATATTTTTGTTTCATTTTTCCTTTTTTTTTTCAAAAAAAATTTTTTTTTTTTTGTACTCTTCTCTTTTGATATAAAAAAAAATAAAAATAACGACATACATAAATTATGTACCTACGCACTTAAAAGTGCTGTATATCATGAGAAAATTACATTTTTCTGGTTACCATATTACAACATACATATCTCTGTTTAATATAAAATATATTCCACAATCTATTCTATGAAAATGTAAGGTAGATACATATATTATATGCAAAAAAAAAAAATAAAATAAAAAATAAAAAATAAAATAAAAATTGTGAGGTGGAAGAAAGAAAAAAAAACACAAAAAACAAAATAAAGAAGAAGAAGATGAGGCGAAAAAAAAAAAAAAGAAATAATAAAGATCCTTATATATGCGGAAGAATATAACTCAATCAGGACGATTAACATATAAAGTGGTTTCCGTTATATCTTGGATGGCTTTTATTATTTTTTACATGTAAATTTGATTCGACACTTTTCGCGAAAAGAAAATGAAAAAAAAAAAAACAAAAAAACAAAAAAAAAAATGTATCAGAAATAAAAAGAAAAGCATCAGCTATCAAACTGTGATAATGTTCATTTTTTTTTCTTTCATTTTTTTGAATTGTATATGAAATTTTTTATATACGTATTTGTTATTATATTCGAGGGTGTATAACATACACTTTTTTTTGTTGTTTTCTTTTTTTGAATTTAATCTTCTCATTCATATCCGATATCAAAAAGTGCTATAGAACACTTTACATTCTGTTATCTGAATTTTAAATAATTGAGAGAATTTATATATGTATCTTTTTTTTTTTTTGTGCAAATTTTTTTGTTTTTTCCTTTTTTTTATCTGGAATTTTAAAGAATTTAGATACACAGGACTTTAAGATAAAAAAAAAATATGTAAATGAATTGCTTATTGAGTATTTCATTTTAATGTTGAAAAGTTATTTGAAACAACAACAAAACAAAAAAATAATAAGCAAATTTTACACAGAATATAGTCAATCGAGAGTTTTGCACGTTTTTACAGTTATAAATGCTTGTTGACAACCTTTGATAAAAAATCAATTAATCTAATGTAATGATAAAAAATTCTTTTAAATTGTAAATTCTAAGTAGATGTTTTACGTGGTTTTATATCTTATTTTTATGTTATATATTTGAAACAATGTATCAAAGACTATTTTTCTTCTTAACGGTATCTTTTATTTATTTTTTTTGTTTTCTATAAAATTTTTATCAATAATTTTAGATTTACATTCCTCATAATTTATGTGTTCAGGAAAATTAATTTTTGCTTCTATTTTTTCTGTTACTTACCAAAAAAAAAAAAAACTGAATTTTTTTTTTCCCTTACCTTATGGAACCTGTAAAAGACTGAATTTTAAAGTGTTGTTATGGTCATGAGAAATCTATTCATATTTTTTTTTTTTCGAAAAATTTGTCACACTAAATTAAAATCCAAGGATCAAAAATATTTTCCCTTATTTTTTTCTGATTCCTTTCATTTTTTTTCTTTAGTAAAACACATTTCTTGAATTTATAAAACAGAAAATTTTATTTATTCATTTGTTTTTTTTTTCTTTCTTAATTTTTCTTTTTTTTTTTTTCATTTATTTTTTGTTAACAAACATATTTATTTATTTGTTCACATAAATACAATCACGTTTTATAACCTGAAATTAATAATTCGTTTTTCATCATAAATGTTTAAAATTTTTTATATTTTTTTTTTTTTTTTGTAAATTTTTAATTTTTTCAACTGAAAGAAAATTGTTATTTTCGTATTCAAAATAATGAATACTTGGTTGACTTTATTTCATTTATATTTTTTTTTTTCAAGGATATGTAAATGAATATGTTTCATGAAATTGTGAATTTTTTTTTTTTTTTTTTAAATAATATTTATTATCTTTTTGTCTTTAATTTTTTTTTAAATTTGATTCATAAATTATTTTTTTTTTTCTTTAAATCGATATTTGTTTTTAAAATTGCATTCTTTCTTTGTGCTTTTCATACTTATATAGTTTTCGATCTTTGTTTATTTTTTTTTTTTTTTTTTTTTTTAATTATTTTTTGTGACTTTTCTTTTTATCTTTTATAAAAATTCGGTTTAATTATTCCTTCTTTTTTTTCTATTTATTAATTTATTAAGTCTTTTATTTTTATTATTTTTCAAAAATTTTTTCTGATCGAATCATTTAATTTTTTCTGTTTTAATTTTTTTTTTTTTTAAATTTTTTTTCCTCTTTTTTATTTGTTATTGATTTTTTTTTTTAAATCTTTTTTTTTTTTCATTTAAATTATCTTATAATTGAGAGTATCTATATAATGTTTATATAGAAATAAATATATATATATACCTATACATATCTTTTTTTTCTTTTTCTTTCTAATAATAATGTAATTTACATAGAAAAGAAAAATAAAACACGTATAAAAATTTATACATATACATATTTACATTTATATTTTGTATTATTTATTATGAAATGAGAAATTATAATAAAAAAAAAAAACAAAAATAAAACTAAAAATTTTAAATATTATTTATTATAAATACAATAAAAAAAAAATAAACATAATATTCTATGGAATTTTCAATAAAATGTTCCTAAATTTATTTATTTTTGTTTTACTCGCCATTTTCTTCACATTTTTTTGTTTGTTTGTTTGTTTGTTTTATTTTACTTCTGTTATTATTTATTTTTTTAACTATATCGCAAATATTACATACTCGTATGTAGATATCAAATGCAATCTATTCAAATAATAACAGTTAGTCAAAGTCAATAAATAAAATAATTAAATATGTATGTATATTTTAAATAAGATATGTACAACAAAATATGTATTAATTTTCATGTGATAAATTTTTTTTTTTGTTTTTTTTTGTTTTTTTTTTGTTTTTGTTTTTGTTTTTTTTTTTTTTTTTTTAAAAAAGAATAAATAAAAAATACTAAAATACAAAATAAAATTCATTATTTTCCATTTTTTTTTTTATTATACTTATTTTTTCATCTCAAATTTTTCTATACTAAGCATTTTTTTTATATTTTATTTACTATAATTATTCTAATACCTTTTTTTTTTTTTACTTTTAAAATCTAAAATTATAATTTTTTGTTTTACTTAATTTTATTAAATTTTTTTTTTTATCATTATTATTATTTTTTTTTCAAATCTTAATTTACAACAATTATTAAAATTTTTAATCTTACACTAACTAAATTTTCATTTTTATTATTATTATTTTTTTTTAAATTTTATTTGTTGTTTTTTTTTTTAATATTCTAATTATTTATTATTATTTAAATTAAAAAATATTATATACAACTTTCCTGTATTCGATTCGACGTTGTTACGACCTCTGGTCGAAATCGATATTCACTAAGTGATGAAGTAACTATTGATGACTGTTGACTATTTGGACTAAGTAAACTAACTTCCATTGATTGTGGTAATGGCTGATGTACAATTGAACCAGCTGGACTACATGTTGTTACACCTTTATTACCTTTACATAATGTTGCATAACTCTGAATATTAAATAAAAGATAAAAAAAAAATAAATAAAAACGTACTAATAAAATAATAAAACAAAATCTAAATTACAAAAATAAGAATTTTTCTAATATATCAAGAAATTTCTAAATAAATTTAAATTATTTCTGTTTTTTTTTTTTAATTTAAAAAAAAAAAAAACAAAGTCTTTTACTTTGTTTTTCATTTCAGAAAACTATTTATATTTAAATACCTATATTTATTATCTGTATGTAATATTTAGATAAAAATTCATTTTAGAATACATAGGTACTTGCATTTTTTTATCATATATATATTTTATTTGTATTTTTTTTTTTTATTTTATTTTAGAGATGTATGCACTTGTACCTTGAGCTTGATATTATTTCAAATAATTCAAATATTTTGCTTACTTTTCTAGTTTACTATTTTTTATTTTATTTTTTGTAATAAAATGAAACTTGAAAAAAAAAACAAAAAACAAAAAAAAACAAAAACAAAAGAAATTTTCTCAGTGTTGAATTTTTTTTTTTTTATCAAAGAAACAAAAAAAAAATGAAAGGAAAAATTTACTATATTTTATTGTTATTACTTTTTTTTTTTTTTTGTTTTTTTTTTTTCAAAAATTTTTCTTTCGACTATACTGTTATTCATTCATATATAATATGTATGTAATATATTTTTTTATTTTGTATTTATTTATTTTTTTTTTCTTCTCCATCTTTTAATGTGCATTGTTTTTTTTTTTTAAGCACAATTTTTCCACAAGATAATTCTACAATTGAACTAAAAAAAGCGAACAGTCAAAAAACCAAAAAATAAAAAATTGTGGGTATATTCATTTTTTCTCGTAGCTTTTTTTTTTTTTTTTTTTTTGCAGTATTATTACATACATAAAAAGGAAAAAGAATAACGAAAAAAAAAATATTAACAAAAAAAAAAAATGCTATCTCAACTTTGCAGTACTTTTTTTTTTTTTTTTTTAGATTTATGCATACGAGTATAAGTTTGTGAAAGAAGTACCTATAGTGGTGAAATTTGCATGAGCGAATGTAGTGAAGTGGAATGAAAGATATTGCAGAAAAGAACAAAAAAAAAAAAAAAAAAATAGAATATGTCCTTCTTTTTGGTTTCTTTCATGAAAATTTTTTAAGTATTTTTTTTTTACCTTTTATTTTTTACTTTAATTTTTTTTTATATTTTTTTATTTATAATAAAACGTGTTTAAATATCTGTAAATGTATATAAATTGTATGTTATTTTATGATTGTAATATACCGTTACTTTGGTAACATTTTATTTCATTTTTATTTTTTTTATTTTTTTTATTTTTTTTTATTTTTCAAAGCGGCTGGTTATCCATGTGTGAAAGAACAATATTATACATGTATGTTATTACCTTCTATGTATTTGTAATATATCATTTGCCTTTTTGTTTAATCCTTTTTAAGGATATTTTATTTTTATTTTTCATTATTACAGGAAGTAATATTTGTAAAATATTCCTTCTATAGCAATAATATTCTTTTTATTTATTTTATTATTTATTTTATTTTATTTTAATTTTTTTTTGTTTTTTTTTTTAGATTTTATGATTTTTGCAATTTGTGTTTCTTGTTGTTGTTGTTTATTTTTCATTTTACAGATTTGTTTTGAATATGAAAATTGAAATAAAACAAAGAAAAAATTTAAAAAAAATAAATAAACTTTTATTATAAGATACATAAATAGATACATACCGGGGGAAAAAAAAATATATTATTTCAATTTTTAATTTGAATGTATATAAAATCCGCTTAAAAAACAAAAATAAGGAATCAAAAAATAAAGAGAAAAAAAAATATTGTGTTTGCTTGTTGTTGCGGTTGGATATATTGTTTGTTTGTTTGAATTAAAATAATACAAACCACAATTTTTCAAAGCAATAATTTTTTTTTTTTTTTTTTTTTTTAAATGTTTATTCACAATAAAACTTTCCTTTTAAAATGAAGCTTTACAGGATTTTCAATATTTTTCTACATCTACGAATTCTTTAAGGAATTTAAGGTATATGGAAAATTTGAAAATTTTTTTGTCACATAAACTTGAATAACTTTATTGAGTATTTCACATGCTGAATTCAAATTTATTTTAGAAAGGTATAGAGTTTCGAATTAAAAAATAAAACACTACGCGATACGTTTTTAGGACGAAATCTTTTTTTAGAGTCGTTTTTATATACGATTTTATTGACATTATAATATCAGATTAGAGATTAGAATTAATCTATAGTAGATGCGTTTCGTTTTGTAGCTTATGAGTTACTATATTGTTGATATCTAAACTGGTGTTTTTTATAAGTGATTGGCACGCTGATTCATGTGAACTCCATTGTACCTACATTTTTATTTTTTTTTTTCTTACAACTTTAAATTTTTATACAAGAGAATTTAATTTGTGAATGTTATTACGTTTTGTTTGTTACCATTTTAAAATTTTTAATTGAGCTATAAATTTACAATCAAATGAAATATGTGTATGTGTATACATCCTTAAATATAATTTTGTGCCTTTATTCCATTTCTCTTAAAATGTTTTTTTTTTTGTTTTTTGTTTTTTTTTTTTTTTTTTTTGTTAATTACTTTCAAGTGTTTGCAAAAGTTTTTCTTTAAATTTTTAAATAAACTTTTTTTCCATATACAATTCAAAACAAAAATTATACAAAAAGAAAAACAAAAAAAAAAAAAACATTCTTCTAGTCTTATTTTTCAAATTTGATTTTACACTAGAGAACGGAAAAAAAAAACTAATTAATGAAATTCAAGAAAACTGCAGTAATTATATCAAGGTGTCAAATTAAGTATACTTGATATTTGAATATAAAACAATAAAATAAATATAAGTAACATATTTTCTTTTTTTTTTTTTGTTATTTAATGAAAATTTAAAGTTATTTTAATGACTTTTATTGTGTAAATTTGCAATTTTTCTTCATTTTTAAATATTTTTTTAGCAAAAGAGAAAATATATAAAGTGCATGCTTTTTGTGTAATTTATTCAAATAAATTGTTATCTTTTTTTTTTTTTTTTTTTTTTTTTTTTTTTAAAGAAATTCTTTGGAATTTTGAAAAGAAAATCAAGAACGATTTCAATTTGTCCATGATAATACAATTTAAAGGTTAGTCAACTTCTTATTACATAACACTGAAACACAATCTACCGGTACCGATAAAAAAAAAGAAGTAAGTAGTAAGTAAGTCTATTGTGTAACGAATTGATCCTAGATTGAATTTCAACATATTATGTATATGGAAAGAAATTGAATTAGTCATGTTTGGGAACATTTGTTTATGTAATAATATCCTTTTTCAGAAGAAGAAAAAAAAAATTATGTACATATATACTTTTTTCCTTTACAAAACGTTTCTATTTAATAATCATTCTCATTATATTTGAATAGTTTGAATTATTATTATTTTTATTATTGTTATATAATATACTTACAATTTGTTTACTAGGCCTAAATGTATAATGTAGCACCTCATTCCCATTACTACCTGTATGAAGTGTATGATGAGATCCTAAATTTGATGTACCATCACATCCCCTATCCAATATTTCTGTACACAAATCACGTTGTATTAATCGTGCTGAAGGACTCCGGAAAAGTGGTGTTGGCGCTTGTGTTTTGATTGGACGTTTTTCTAAAGGAAAAATAGAATATTATATAAAAAAAAAAAAAGGAATAGGAAGAAAACACAGAAAAAAAAAATGAAAAAAAAAAAATAGCAATGAAAAAGAAGTGTAAAAAATAAGTCTTAATACAATATATTATTATCATACAAAAGGCGCATTATTAAACAAAAGTTTGTTTTGAAGAGAGAAAAAAATATATACATATATAAGGAAAGAACGGAAACATTGAGTATATAGAAACTTTGTATTGTATTAAAAAAAAAGTATATAATATATTTACGTTTATTTCTGGATGTGAGAGTCATTCTATTTTATTTCA
This sequence comes from Bombylius discolor, assembly GCA_939192795.1. Taxonomy (NCBI): domain Eukaryota; kingdom Metazoa; phylum Arthropoda; class Insecta; order Diptera; family Bombyliidae; genus Bombylius; species Bombylius discolor. Next base: position 8,667,021 of record OW584241.1, on the reverse strand, counting down.
AGCAAAACAAAAAAACAAGAAACAAAAAAAAAGGCGGAAAGGAAAAATACAACTTTTTTTCGTTAATTTTTGTTTTATATTTTGGTTATTTATTTTTTTTTTTCGTATATCCTTGCTCTCTAGAATTTCTCAATTCTTTTATTTTAAATATATAAAAAATACTACTTATATACAAATGTTATTGTTTTTCAGCTTGTATTTGTATTTGTATGTGTGTAATATACAAATACCTTTTTAGATAACGAAATTGCTAAGTTTGTAATCTCTTAAAAGAAATTTCTTACTTCATTTATTTTTTTTCTTTCCTAATGTTGTTTTTTTTTTTTCATTCTTTTTTTTTTCTTTTTTTTTTTTTTTCTTTTTTCAACATACTTGAACATCAATTTTGTAGAGCAAAAGTTTTTGTTTTTCCTTTATTAAGGACTTACATATATATATATATATATATATAATACACAATACATACAAAAAATAAATAGGTCGTTATATATATATATATATATCTAAAATGAAAAATACATACATACATACATATACATACACATTTAGCATAAATACATTACAGTATAAGGAAGTTTAAAAAAAATTCAATGTAAAGTTTTTCCTTTTTAACATGTTTCCCAGGATTTTACTTAATTCTTTTCTTTCTTAATTTTTTTTTTTGTTTTTCTATTTTTTTTTTTCTCTCTCTCTTATATAAAACACGGTGTTTTTTGTTTTTTTTTTTCATTTTATTTTATTTTTGGTGTCCTTTATTTTAACGAATAAGTTTTTAGAAAGCTTTTATGCAAATCATATGTAAAGTAAAATGCAGTTTTTTTTTTTTTCATTTGTATTTTAATTTTTTTTTTTGTTATTTTAATTTCTTTTCATGAAAAATACAAAAGTGAAAAGTAAAAAGAAGAAGAATGTAAAATAATGTAAAAGAATTTGCTAATTTCTTTATTTCAATTACGGCATTTTATTTTGGCTTAAAGAAGAATATTATAATGTAGTATGTAAGTTTTATGTAATTGAAATAATTCCCTTGTAATTTAATTAGTAAATGTATTTTAAATTAAAATTAAAGGTGAAATTTAAAACATTCACAATGGATATGTACAAATTGATGTTTTTTTTTTTTATTTTTCATCTTACTTTTATTTTCTTCATTTTTTGTTTTGTTAATACAATACATGATTAAGAAAATAATGTAAGTATGTGTACATGTATGAAAATAATTTTTTAAGAAAATAAGGATCATTGAAAAAAGTAGCGGTTTTTGTTTAATTAAAAAAAAAAAAAGTAATTATTTTGTTGTGTTAACAATTGTTTTACAAAATTATAGATAGCTAATTTTAAAATTCAAAAGTCACAGGATTTTTAAAGGTTTTTCTGTTTTTGTTTTAAATAAGCTAACAAAGGATAAAGCGGCTATTTGTTAATTTTGTTTTTTTTTTCTTTTTTCAAATAAAATTGCAGAAGATGTCATTTTAAAAATAATCAAACTCATATTGAACTATAGTAAATATGTACTTCTGAATTATGTAGAGCAGATTTCAATTTCGAATATCGAGCACTATGAAGGATCGAAGCCTTGGGATCATCAAATCAACATCATTATCACTTCAATATACACATTTTGTTTTTTTTTTTCATATCAAAATAATTAAGTTAGTTTCTCTATATTAGACGTTATTTTTTGGAAATAAAATATAAAATGTGCATACTTATTCTGTAGCTAGTTTTTTAAATAACGATTCATTTAAAAAAAAAAAACTATCTAATTTCTATGTATTTCTTTAAAATACAGTTAACTGTGTAAAGTAAATTTTTCATAAAGTTTATTACATTGTAAAGAAGACCACATATTAAATATATTTTCGTTTGAATCATTCACATCAAACAAAATTAAGATATAATTTGCCTTTTGTGAAAGTATTTATCAATGAAAGAGAATATAAAGAGAAATTGGTTTGTGGAATTCTAATTAATGATGAAGCTTTACTAGAATGATGTTAACATTGATTTAACACTATTGTTATTGTTGTTGTTGCTGTTTGTCTTTTTTTTTTTTTCACATACATACATAATATTAGGTATTGTATTGTATTCTTATCATGATCTAAAAGTACTGTAACGTACATCTAATTTAGTTTGAGAATAAACATATATAACCACGATTTAATCAAGTGAATTTTTAGATACAAAATTGGTATACTAAATAAAAATACAGAATAAGAATATTTCTAATTGTGTTTGATTTTATGGTAAATTATATATGTATGTACATATATAGAAAATTATATAACAATGATGTGGAATTTTATGTATATTGTACATACACATATGATATGTATGTATGTACATATTTTATTTTTATATTTTGTATAATAGATGTACATAGTCATTGTGAACACAAATTGTGACTTAAATGTAGGTTATTGCATTCAACTGGGGTGTAAATTAATTATATTGTTGAATTATAACATAGACAGAGAGCGAATAGAAGATTTTTTTCGATTTTAATAAAACAGGATTCGTAAATGCTCTATCATATATTATACATTAGATAATATATAAAAATATATAAAAAATGAAAATAGAAAATGCGACAAATTTCGAATTTCAATTCTATTTGACTCAGCATAATATAGTGTGTGTGTTTTTTTTTTTCTTTGAATATATGTATATACTACATTATAATTCATTTACTTAATACACAAATTTATATAAAATATATGTATATATGTATATTACCCATTTACTAGTATAATATGAGTATTTGATTAAGTCACTACAAATAAAATTGTAAATGGTTGACCGGCATTGCTGATGCTGTACTATATTTTCTGGACAAATAATAAGAACATTGCTTTACATGCGTTTGCAATTTTGCAATTAACTCCTTTATATTGGTAAAATGAGAAAAGGCTTTTAGAATATATAGTAAATGAATGTGTATATTATGTACATGTATATGTATGTATGTATATAAGTACTTGATATGTCATTCTATAGGTATCGGTTTATATTATGAGAATTTTTTATATAATCTTGATGTTCTATATTAAATGTGATTGTTATGTAGAAATGTAAAACTCGGCACAATAATATCTATATCTATATCTATAACCATACATCACACATACTACAAATAATTGTAAAAAAAAATATCCTTATACGGGTGGATTTGATTCAGGTTATGGTTGGTTATTCATTCATTTTATATATATTCATACATATATGTAGATGTAGGTATGTAGAAAAAAAAAATGTGTAGGTACATATTGTATAAAATTCCTACCACAAGAAGTATGTTAATGTCGTTCACATTGCTGTTTTTCATATATGATAGAAACGTTGTGTTTTATATTATAGACGATATCACAATACGAGAACAAGATAACGTCTGTTTGTCATTATATTATAATATATGTATATATATATTATAAAAAAAAAAGAAATGTTATATAACATTTGCTTACTAAAGAAGATGTGGAGACACACATGAAAATAGCTTTGCCAGCATTATTATTTAAGTTTAATTAAAAGTGCATGAGTCACACGTTTTTGCTGCAATAATTAAAGGTTTGTTGCATTTAAAAGAAAAGACAAAAAGGCAACAAAAAATATATATATATATATAATAATGATAAAGGAAGAAAGAAAGGACATCTGTAGGTATATACATATAAAAAAAGTAAAATGTCATACTAAAAGATAAAAGAAAAGGAACTTTGTATACTATATATACTTTTTTCTTTAACAATATATTCAGGCATTATATTCATTTTTTTTTGTTTTTTCATTTTAATTATTTGAAATGAATTTTTTTGTGGATAAAGATGCTTTGAATTGTATTTAGAATGGAAATGATAAGTCACCGGAAGAAAAAAAAAAAAGAAATGAAATAGTCATGTGAAAAAAAAAAAAACCTTTTTACAATATTATTTAAATGTAAAGATACTTGCACATATTCCATTCATATACTATGTGTTAATAATTAAAACAAGAATATTGAAAAAAATTATGATTCAATTAGAAAAAATTAAGTAACAATATTTTCAAAAAAAAATTAAAAAAAAAAAAAATTATAAATTACGAACAAAAACAAATTTAATACATTTTGAGTTCTTTTAAAGATAAAAAATATTGAAAAACTATCTCAGGGGAAAAGCAAAACATACATGTAACATCATTTAATTTTATTTTGTTGTTGTTTTTTTTTTTTTTTTTTTTTTTCTAATAACCACAATTAAACGAACTTGGTATTTTTAGTTCAATTTTTATTAGTGTCCTTTGGTATATACTCATACCATCCTTACACATTATCATTATATACATTTTTTATACATAGTACGATATATACATATATTGAAATATAGATAGCACAAAGTGTTAAAAAGCCTATCTAATATCTATTTGCTGTTATATTATATAATATAATAATGTACTGAACTTACCATATTGATTGGGAATAACATCTGGATCTGTGTCATCACCTTCGGGTGGATCACCAGTAATTTGTGGACTTTCTCGATGGGTATCTGTTCCGCCTAATGGCATTGTTGATGTCCCACTTGAATTTCTATTATGTAACTGTTGTTGTGATGGCTGTAGTGAATCTAATTGGCAATCGGATGGCATTATTGGCAGCTGTGTATGTTTTGCTGATTTTAAATTGGCTTCAGAATTTCTATTATTGAAATGAAATAAAGTCAAATTGATTAAAAACCACAATATCTAAGTATAAAAGTGTAATACATATTTTTAAATTGTATATACATGTCTATAGCTGTATATATCTGTATATAAGTGTATATAAATATGTTGTGTAGATTTTAGAAATAAAAACTACACAAAATTTATATAAAGGATGTAGGTGTAGCATGTACATACATATATATGAACAACAGATGTTTTAAATTATATTTTTGTTATACATGAAATGAAAATTTATTTATTTTTTTTTCACTTACTTGTTTGAATATCTTCTATATAAAGCAGCAAGTATTATACATGCTATAGCAAATAATATGGCAGCAAATAATGTTAAACCAGCTAAAAATGGTGAAAGTGGAACTGTTAGACCCGTTGATGGACCTAAAATTATATAAATATAATAAAACATTTTTTTTTTTTTTAAATATATAAAATCAATAATAAAAGTAATTTTCGTAATACAAGATTTTATGTACTCGTATTTGTGAAATACATACATATACATTTTTTTTGTTACTGTTTTTTTTTTTTTTAGGTTTTTATTTATTTATTAAATTATTTTCCTTTTAGGCACATAAACTATATACAACAACAAAAAGAGATTCAGATTGCGTGAAATTTTTATTAAATTGCAAAAAAAACAAAAAAAAAAACAAGACAACATTTCCATCAATTATAAAATAACATTTTAGTTTAATAACTCACACATTATAATAATTATTGTAATTAATTTTAAATATGCATAAAAGTGCGTTTAAACAAAAACAACAACAAAAAATTCTTACTATCATATGTATACACATTATTTTGGTGTTAAAATTAATTTTAATGCATTTTTGTGTTGGTTTTTTTTTTTTTTTTTTTGCTGAAATTTATGTGTGGTATGTATGTTGTCACAGTGTGTAAGTAACTTTCAATCTTTTTTTTTTTTTTTATTAATAAAAAATAAAACTGAAATAATTTCACACAAATTTAACACGTTCTTTTTAGGAATACATACACCTAAAAAAAAAAAAAAACGAAATAAATGAATAAACACAAAACAAAATTTAATTTAATTTTAATAAAGAATGGTCTTTTTTTTTCTTTTTTTTTTTTGCAAATTGTATTCGTAATGTTTTTTTGTTCTGTTTTGTAAAAATTTTATTGTGTGAAAATAAAATCAATTTGGGATATTACACGAAAGTTATAATTAAATTTCATTTTGTTGTTGATTTTTATTATTTTTATTTTTTTTTTATAGATATATGGATATACTTAATGTGTAAGTATATCGATGCTGTTTTTTTTTTATTTTTTTAATACCACAATTGCGTGTACCTAAACTAAATTTATATTTCACTTTTAAATTGAATTTTATTCAAAATACAAGTTTTATTATTTCATTTACATGGTTTTTATGGTTATATATAAAATTTTGATTTAAAAAAAAAAAACACTTTAAATTTGATGAAATTACCGTTATTATACATACATAATATATGTATATTGTAATAATATCTAAAATAAAATATAATTCATTTTGAAAAAAAAAAAAAAAAAATTTTAATTATGTGGTAAAATAAAAAATAATAACTATTTTTTTTGTTGTTCTTGTTTTTTTTTAATGTCCTTTTTTGTTTTTTCTTTTTAGTTCTGAAAAATGATTAATTGATTTCATTTAAAATTTTGGTGAAAGTATTTTTGAAATCAGATTAGCAAAAAAAAAAAAACAAAATTTTTTTTCAAATTGAATAAATTGTAGGTACCGCTTAAAAATACAATTTTTCTGGTTTGTTTTGGCGTCATAATAAAATGTTTTTTAAACGTAAACTAAAGAGATAAATTTTTAAAATTTTTATTTATTCATTTTTGTTTAAAGATGTTCATTTTGAATTTTTTTAAAAAAATATATTTATTTACATTTTAACTTATATTTTTCGTGATGAAATGTTGACAATATTATTTTTTTTTTTTGGTTAAAATAATGAAATCAAAAAATAGAAGAAAAAAAAAACTAAACAACAATTTCAAAATTCAAATTATGAATAAATTTAAATTTAAGACAAGTAAAATTCATAATATTTTTTTTTATTTAGTTAAAAAATTTGTGAAACTTTTTCTTACAAAGTATAACAAGGAATTATATTTTATTTTCTTGTTTTTAATCTTTTTAGTTTCTTGAAGAGTAAAAGCGTAAAAGTATGAAAATGTAAAGAATAAATAAATTGCACAAAGTACCTATAACAACTTCTAATAAAGAATGTATGTATATGTAAGTACTACGTATAAAAAATTGAAGAATGATTGTAAGAGTAAAAAGTACAGGAACGAGGTAAAGAATGTAACCTCTATAAATTTTGATATACATTTATGTAGTATGTATAAGTATATAAATAATATAAGAATGAAAAATAATATACTTGAAGGAGAAAAGAAAAGAATAAGTTAGTGATTGTATATGAATTAAACATGAGTTGTACTTTCCAATGAAGCCTTTCACAAACTATAGAAAGAAAAATGTCTGATGTATTCATTTTTAAAGTCTGTTTTTATTATTATTATGATTTTTTTTTATTTTTTTTATTCTGATGTTTGCATACATGTTCGTATTACTTATACATAAATACTCGTATATCTATATAAACTTAAGAATATGAGAAGTAATTGTGGAAATTTTTCCTTACTGTCTAGTCTAAAATCCTTTGCAAAATGATAAGCAGAAAAAAAGAAATATTAAAAGAAAATGTGAAAAATGAAAACAGCAGATAAGGGAATATGCTAATGGAGAACAAAAAGGGCCGATAAAGGCAGCAATTGGCACATAAAATCCTTCGATAAACAACATGATGTTGTGAATAATTTTTTAGGTTACCTTTCAAGAGGAAATGTTCTTTTTTTTTTTTTTTTTCTCATTCTTGAGTAAATTTTAGATATAGATAAGGATTCTGTTTACAGAAGTAAAGAATATTGAAAAAGAATTACTGGATACAATAATATGGGGAGTAATTCATGAGTTTGAAATGATGAAATTAAGATGAAAAATATAAAAACACAGAGGTAAAATGTGTATTTTCTTTTCTTTGTTTAAAATAAATTTGAAATTGTGAAATATAAAAATTTTTGAATATTCTAATTTGTTGTTGTTTTTTTTTCAAGTATAAGAAATTTTCATTTAAAAGTTATACAAATGTGAAAGAAAAAATAGGAATATATAAAAATTTGTATGATAATGGTTTTTATTATTGTTTTTCTTTTTTGTTATTGTTGCTAAGAAAATTCTAATAAATTGCATTAATAAAAATGTAATTTACCTGTAAATTTTGCTACACCTTTGAATGTTATATCATCGATTATTGTCGCTTCAGAACGTCCTTTTGCATTAACAGCATAAAGAATCATTCTATAGGAAGTACCTGGTTCTAAATTATCTATAAAAAAATTCACTGGAGGTCTCTGAAAAAAAAAAAAAAAAAAAGATAAATATGAAAGCAAAAAAAAAAATTTAATCAAAAATAGATAAAAGATATAAATCTAAAAAAGGGTTATTTTTTTAGAAATGAAAAAAAAGAATTATTAAATTGAACCTACCAATAAACTTAAATTTTTTGCCAATCTAAGAAAGGGTAATTCAACTAACTCTAATATGAATCCCTGTGGTAAACCTCCATCGAATCCTTCAATACATTCAACTTGAATTGAATCTGTTGATTGATTTGATACTGTACAATTTTGTAATGGAAATGGTCGACCTGTGTAATATTTAGAAATTATTATTATTTTTTTTTTTTAAATATACATACTTAAGGAAATAGAAAAATATATTAATAATAAAATTTTATTTTTATCAAATTCAACAGAAATTACAAAAAAAAAAAAAAAAAAACTTAAAGAATTTTATATAATATATAACCAATTTTTGAATCAAAATAAATTTTTTTTTTTTGCCCTATTTTTTAAAAAAGAAAAATTATATTCTATATAAGAGCGATGTTATACAATTTTTTTTTTATTAACAGTTCAAAACCTTTTTTTTTTTTTGCTTTTATAAAAAATGAATTTTATTAAAAATGATTCTTATTATATCCCAGATATCATTTTCATTTTAAAGAAAAATAATACTAATAAAAAAAAAAAGAACTTTTTCTTTAATAATTTTTTATTGAATAAAATTTACCTGCAGCAACGATCTGAAATATACAAGGTGACTTTTGAACTCCAATAGAATTTCTAGCCCAACATGATATCGTTCCATAGTCAAGATCAGATGTTGGTGTATAATTTAAACGTGACAAACCCGTCTATATAATGATATTTAAAAAAAAAAAAAAATTATATATGTACATATAATATATAAAATATATAGATAATATATTCATTTTGAATAAAATGTAACACACTTTCATTTGTGTTTAAAGGGGAAAAAAAAACAAAATTAAATTTAAAAAAAAAAAAAATAATAACAAGAAAAAGTAGAAGAAGACGATGATGATGATGATGATGGAAAAAAAAAAGCTCAAGGGTAATGTATTTCATGTCCCGTTGAATGAATCGAAATGAGAAGAGTGATAAAATGAGAGTACACAGTTGAATTAAATATTATATCCTTTAACAAGGAATACAAAATATATACGAGTATATACATATATACCATAGGAAAATATAAGAAGTTTCCATGAAAGTATTACAAAAAACAAAAATTATGGAAAAAATAGATGATGATGACGATGATGAAACATTCATAATGATACAATGCATATAAATGCACTTTTTAAATTTATTTTATAAGTTAGATGTATCATCTATGTATGTGTGTATAGTTAAACTTTTATGTATATTACGCTACTAGCAAATTTTTCACTTCTATTCTTTTTTTTTTTTTTACTTTTTTTTTTGTTGTTTTTTTTTTGTTTTTTAAACCGCACTAACTATAATAACTTCAAAGTTTAATTTAAGACTTACTTCACTTGAATGTAACCTCGCGGGTAATTCTGTTTGTTCTCCGGACGAATTAAAAGTCCAATGAAATGATTCAGCTGGCGGAGATGCATCTACTTCACATTTAAGTGTCAATGTTTCATGCTTTAAGGCTCCAAGTAATTCTTCGTGATCTGCTGAACAAATTGGTGCATCTGTGTAATATAAAGTAACAAAAAAAAAAAGAAAAGAAAAAAGTATATATGTATAATAAAATTATATATGTTTGTATGTATAATATTTTTAAGATAAATGTAATTTTTTGTAACTTTCAATTGAATTTGACTAAAAAAAAAAAAAAAGGGTAAAAAAAAAAAAAGGATAAGGATTATATTTTTTGCACTTGTAGAATAAATGTAACATTCATAATCCTCATTCATATCCTTAGATACAAGATGTTTTTTATTTTTTATTTTCTACATTTTTTATAAATGATAATTTTAATATTTGAATTATTTTTATTGTAAATTTCATTTGAAAATAGAATTTTTACACTTGAATTACTTATAATGTCTTTTAAAAATGAAATTTAATTTATAAAATGGATTTTAAATACATTTTACATTTTAGAATATTGAATTTATACCTATTATGATTCTATAAGTTCTAGAAAATTTACTTAGTATATTAAATATGATTTCAGGATTTCTGTTATGTTTTCTTTTCATTGATTTTTTTTTATCGAATCAGAATTGACCTTTTCATATTTTATTGTTTCAACAAAAAAAATTACATGAAAATATAGAATATCTACTTTTCAAATTACATAATTTGAAAAAAAAAAAAAAAAAAAAAAATGTATATCTAGCAACAAGAACTTACATCGTACTCTTAATGTAACTGGATTACTAGTACCCTTTCCTTCAGTATTTGCTGCTAAACACGTGTAATCACCTGCTGATGCTCGTGTCACACTTTGTAAAACTAACGATTGATCGGAAAGAATTATTCCTGCAGAAATATTATGATGTAATTCGTTTCCCTAAAAGTAAAAAACAAAAAAAAAAAAAAATAAAAAAAAAAATATAATAAAGTTGCATTTCTTTTCACTTGACATGTGAAAGACGTACAAAAAAATGAAAAAACAAAAAAAAAAAAAAAAAATTTATAAATGTCAAAGAAAGCTTTTCATCTTTTGTAACAACATAGCATGTGGAAAATATATATTCATCTGATAAAACTCACTTTTTTTATTTTAACATTTTTTTTTTTTTTTAAATGTAAGAAAACATTTTTTTTTTTTATATATATTTGTTTAATAAAATGAAGGAAAAGAGCAATGAAAAAGAATGAAACTTTTTTTTTTATACTTTCATTTTAGTTTTACAGATGAGAAAATATATGAAAAAAAAAAAAAAAAAATGTCGATTTATATCATTATCTCGAATTTCCGCCTCAAAGAATATAATTTTTTATTACGTAAAATTAAGGAAGAAATGTAAATATTTATATCACGTTTTCTTATAAAAGCATAATTTTTTCTTTTCTTTTTAAAAGTAAGAATAGTAGAGTATTTGTAATTGCATTTTGAAAAAAAAAAAAAAATATAAATAAAAATCTAATAAAATTGTCACAAGGGATATTGAACTCATTATGTTGTCATTGAGATCACAGGTAAAATGAATTAAATTGTATTTTTTTTAAAAAAATGGAAAAGTTTCTATGACTTAGTTTTTTTTTTTTTTAAATTTATCTTTAGATGCAAATATTTTTAAAGTAATTTTTTAGTGAAAAAAAAAAAAATCAGTGAAAAATTATTTTCACTATAAATTTTTTAAACATGATTTTTATTAATTAATTAATATTTTTTTTCACTTACTTTATGATACCATGCCATTTTATATGGTCTTGGATTAGAATGAATATCACATTCAAAATAAACATCATCACCTTCTTTAATACTGTCTGGATTTAGAGATGATCCCATACTTAAAATAGCTATTGGTTGATCTATAAAGAAAAACAATCATGAATATTTCAAATAAATTATAAAAAAAAAATATTTGAATATTATATTTTTATTTTATATTATATTTTTTTTTTATGCTTTAAAAATATAAAACAGATGAAAAAAGAAAAGGCTGTCTGATAATAAATAGTATAATGTAAAGTAGAAAAATCTTATTTTCTTATTAAATTGAAATAATTGGCATAATCTTTTGAAAATTGAAGTATTTGAGAGCAAAATATTTCAAGTACTTTTCAGTTTAATTGGAAAGAAAATATCTGAAATAATAAATAAAGAAAATTTTTTTCATACAAATACAAGTTTGTTTGTTTTTTTTTTTTATTTTTTTTATTTTTTTTCATATTGATGAGGCTTAAATGCAAAAAATGTTGGAATTCAATTAGATGGTAACTCAAGTGAAATTTAATTTAAAGGAAAACATGAAAATTCTCTTTAAAAATATCTGAAAAATTAAGTGAAAACACGTGTCGTGAAAAAAAAAAAACAACGTTTTGATGAGATGAATTTTGAACATTCTTGACATCCATGAATATATTTTCATGATTTTTGAAATTGGCAGTTAATTAACTGACTGTAAAAAAAAAAACACTTGTAATATTGTTAGCTAATTTTTTTTGTTTTGTTTATTAACTTAAATTTCTATCATATTGATTGAAAAAAAAGAAAGATAAAAAAAAAACAGAAAATAATTTTAAATTAGAAAATTGCGATAGAATCTAAAAAAAAAATTTAAACACACAACTTATTCCAGTATTCACCTTTTTAAATAGCATTATTCTGTTTGAGTGTTTTCTGGTTGCATTCAATTTTCTTTTATTTTTAGTCTCAAAAGTTTTTTTTTTTTTTTTTGTATATTTATGATAAAAGTTACTATGATATTTTTTATTCTTATTCTCGTTATCGTTGAATTGAGATCATTGAACAATAAAATTTAGTTTCATTAAATGATTAAAAATTAAAAAAAAAAAAAAAAAAAGGAAAAAGAAAGTTTTAAAAGGATTCTATTGAATTTAACATGTTTTGTAGTAATTCATTTAAACTTTCACAACTAAAATATACAATGTATTACAAAAATATTTGAAATGTATATACTATCTATATATTATGTATATGTATACATACATATAGTTATATCAAGTAATAGTATAAAATTTTTGAAAAAAAGGACATTTTACATTTCAATGAAAATCTATTCTTATACACCATGAAAAGAACTTTATAAAATTGTATGTTTGTAGAAAAGTGCATACTATTTAAGGTTTTCACTTTCTTATTGTTGTTGTAAAGCACAGGAAGTTTTGTTACTATTTATATCTATGTAATACGGCAATGAACTTTTAAAATGTATACATATGAATTAATACTATTTATAGTTTAAATTTATACTAGGATATATTTTATATATATATGTACATATGTATACCTACATAATAATATAAATGTATATTCAAATATTTGAATGTGTAAAAATTGGCTAAATGCCATTTCAAGTAATCTATTTCAAATTCATCCAAGAGTGTACAAAAGATAAAGAATAATAAATATTTGAGACTATTTGAATTTACAAAATTACAAAAAAAAAAAGAAGAAGAAGTTAAAAAAAAAAGGATTTCTAAATATAAAATATTTAAGTGAATAATTTTATAATATTTAGCTAAATATTAAAATAATCTTTATACATAATAAATATTTTTAATTTTTCTACATAATACTTAATTTATTGATTTTAAAGGAAGACAATAAAAATTCAAAAGAAACACAAAGTAATTGAAAATAAAGGTATAATACGTTAATTAGTTGATGTTTATAAGATCCATAAATTGTTCTTGTTGTTTTTTTTTTTTTTTTACAAAATAATTAAATGAATTTTTTGTTGTTGTTGTTTATGATGTATAATAAAAGGATCTAAGAAAATACGGTTTTTCATAGAAAAATTTTCAAAGAGAACAATTAAATAACGATAAATCAATAATTAGGGTAGTTAATTTGAAAGGAAAATTAATATAAAAGGAATTAGCGTAAAATATTTGAATTTAATATTGGCAAAGTTTAATTATTATTATAATAGAAAGAGCATATTTTTTTTTAATTTTGTAAAAATATATATGTATGTATATCTTTGAAAGTATACTATAATTTTTGTATACATACATACTATATATTATGTGCATATCGGTAAATAAGAATCTTATTATGTTCAAGATATTTTTTTTTTTTAAATTTCACAAATTATGAGTCGAAAGACTGAATATTTTTTTAAGATAAAATTGTAGAATAAAGTTTGCATTGAAATTAAAACAAAAAACTTTTTCATTTATAATTATATGCTTTGGCCTTTTTTCCTTGTTAATCCCTTAGAGATTAAAATTCAAACAATTTTATCTAATTACATTATTTTAGACTTTAAAATTTGATTGGTCTGGTTCAAGCAAAGTGGGAGATTTGATTTATTTGTATATTTTTATTTTTTTTCACTACAAGGATTTTTTTAAGATTTCTTAAAAGTTAGTTATCAAGGGAATATAATTTATTTACGTATGTATATCTTTTACATCACAAAAATCAACCCTTAAAAATGGTTTTTTAAATTTAAAAAAAAAAAAAAAAAAAAAAAAAAACCAAATCAAAAAAAAAAATGAAAAATATCTGTCATTTATGTAATATACATAATTATTTACATTAAATCCCTGCGATTATGTGATTTGAAAAAAAAAGGAACCCTTTCATGAATCAATATTAAAGTAAAGCAATCAAAAATAGAATGACTTTTTTTTTACAATAAAATATTTGTTTTTTTTTTTTTATTGGGGTTAAAAATAAATGTCAATAAACCGACAATAGCTATATTATAAAAATTTAATGTCATAATAATCATAATTTTATAAAAAAAAAATAAAAAAATGAAAATATAAGTGGCTTTTAACAAAATATTTTAGTATTTTTGTTAAGTGAATGATTTCATCAAAATAAATAAAAATTGGATTTACTCTTTAAAAATATTGAATATTTATTTTTTATTATTTCAAATATTAATTTAACTAGCTATATACTTCAAATTTAATTCAAGTCTTTACTTTCAATGTAATAAAATAAAAATAATTTTTATTTTGTAAGGACATTAAAAAAAAAAAAATAATATACAGCTATATTAAATACACAATTTTTGATGGGTGCGTATAAAAATAAAAACTAGGAATTTTTCTTTTTTTCCTGAAATTATTATTTGTTTGTTTTTTTTTTACGTTTTTATTGTAACAAAACAATAAAATTTGTAATTGTTTCTTTTAAAATAGAGGTAATTTTCAATTTATAGTTGATCGTAAGAAATATTTGCATATAAAAATTTCATTGATAAAAGGACTTTGTATAGTATTTGAGTTGTAATTAAAATTATAATATTATTACTCAGTCGTTAAATTTCAATTTTTATTTGTATTTTATAATTAATAAACTAAAATTTATATTATGTAATTTTGAAAATATAGCTTTATATTTATATAATAGAAAAAATAGAAAGGTAATAATAATAAACAAAATATACATACAATGAACGGCTAGACGCCATTTGTCTTCAATTGCACTATCAGGAATAAATTGATTTTCAGCTTTACATGTTAAATATTTTCCATCATCTTCTTTGGTGGGTGTAAATGTTAATATACTCAATGATTGATTGTCTGGCTCAGAGAACTATTAAATTAAATTAAATATAAAATACAATAATTATTAATAATTAAATAATTTTTATTTATCTCAAGTTAACAAGGATACGTATAAATTTTACGTACATATGTATATGTTTTTTTATTTTGTTTCAATTAATAAATTGCTTTATTTTTTTTTTTGTTTTTGGTTTTTATTTTATTCAAAATTTACTCACGTTCTTTGCTAATTTCTTAATTTGTTTATTTCCTTTCCACCATGTTATTATTGCTGCTGGTTTTGATCCAGAACTTTTGCATTCAACATCATATGTTCTTTCTGCTGAAACAAACTTTTCCTTAGTCAAAATGTGAACAGCAACTGGCTTTACTGTTATGATGAGAACAAAAAAAAAAAAATAATAATAAAGGAAAATAAATAGATAAATAAAAATGAAAAGAAAATATGTGGACAATATATTATGTGATTATAGCTACATACATATATGTATATATAGGTATGCATGTGTGTATTTCGAATTTTTGCTTTTAGGTTATAAACGTGAGAAGCATTTAAAATTTTATAAAAACATGTATGAATCGTATTTTATTGTATATATGGATGTAAAAGACTACATAATACTATAATATGTGCATACATAATAAATATTCAAAAGAGAAAAGCTTTAACAAAAAAAATAAAAAAAATAAAATAAAAAATAAAAATACATATAATGATAATAGAACTTACAATTTACATCAAGGATAACCACTTTGTTATTGGGCGGTGTCAAATTCGTATTACTAGCTACACAAACCATTCGTGCATTTAAATGTTGCCTACCAATGTTTGGATATGACAAGTGGTTAACTGTTGTGCCATCAGGTCTTTGCTCAAAGGATTCATCAATCACAGTATTGTCCAAGTACCATGTAACATTGGGTCGTGGACGTCCTGTTTGAAATATAAAATAAATGTTCATTACTTACATATATATGTATATACATATAATATACAATACATTATATTGTAAAATATGATAAATTTGAATGAGTTTCATAAACTACTTATATTACATACAGAAAATAATGAATAGAAGAGAAAATTCTATTGAATGAGGAAAATTTCAAAAGCATCATCATCATCATTATTGTTTTGGTTAAAATCATTGAATAAAAATGATGATGTCATTATTATGTAGTTTATTTCTGAAGGATAATAATTTTAACTAAACAAATCATTAAATATGTATTGTAAAGTGTATTTAAATTTATTCTGTATACATAAATTCTAAATATACATAAATTTGATATATTGTGTAGTATAAAAGAGTTTAACATTCAATAAAGAATATAATAGTGTTTCATCTAAAATTTGAAAAAAAAAAAAATAATAATAATAACTTTATTGAATTTAATTTCTAATTGTTTTATGAATGGTGAATTTTCAAGCTTTGAAATATTATTAAAACAAAAAAAAAAAAAAAAAACAAAAACTTAATTTTTAAAATAATATTCGTTTTGATACAAATCGCCATTTACCAAACCACTTATTGTTATCTAAATACATATACATCTAAAGATTTCAACGTAAAAATAAGGGTTCAAAAGGTTATAATCGAACACATATGATAAAAAAAAAAAGGGAAACATTTTAAAATATTATTTGATCTAAAAAAATCATATTCAAACTTTTTTTTTTCTTTTTTTTTTTTTTTATCAAACATATCTTTTTATATTTTTATATACATATATGTATTTTGTTGTTGTTATTTTGTATCCTTATTAAATTCAGCATAAAAATACTTAAGTGATTTCAATCATGGAGAAGAAATAATAAATCAGTTGTATCTTTAAAGTCAAGCATGTGAAAAATTGCGTGTTTATTTTATACAAAATTATTATATGCTTCGTATAATATAATGTACATGTATGTATGTACTTATACATATATATGAAATAATATTTTATAAAATATTTAAGAACATAAAATCAATTCACAATGAATAAAAATAAAAAAAAGGATTTTTTTTTTTTTTTTGTAATTTTATCTCATCAGTTAGTCAGACATTTAGTAAGTAAATCTAGATATTAAATTGTTACAGACTTTTTAATAAATGCAACCTAACATATTTGTGAATATTTATACTATACAAAAAAGAGAAAGAATAAAAAAAGAAAAACAATTTAAAAATTTATATTTTTGTGTTTGTATTATAAATTTTTTTTACATCATATATCAGAAGAAAAAATAGAAAGAAAATGAGATATGATGTTGGATGATTTTAAGTACATAAAAAACAGAAGAATAAAAAAAAAAGGATCCTTCTCATTTCCATATTATTGTCTCATATTCTCTAATATAATATTATATTGCTTATAAATTTGAAGAAAAAATATACTTTATTACAGAATTCTTTTCATCCTTCTCTCTTTTTTTTTTTTTTTTTTGTAAATTGTTTCTATATGAGCATTATTTTATATAAGTAATATATAAAAAAAATTTCCAAGTATGTATCTACAGCAATGACAATGTATGATCAATATACAATGAGTACATGTTGTAACAACAAGGATTGTATATATGAGTATTTTAACAAGCAGACAACGACAAAAGCATAAAATAAATATCCGTTATGGTTTTCCTTTTTTTTTTTTTTTATCTATCTTCTTGTTATAATAAAGAATCACAAAATAAAGATACCAAGTCAAATGGAAAATTAATTCAGTATGGAAACGTTAAAAATGAAAAATATAAAATGAAAATAATAATAAAAAAAAAGAGAGAGAGAGAAAAAAAAAAAATAGAAATGCATAATTTCTTTTCAACAATGTACTAGAAGTAAGTATTCGTGTATTATGTATAAATTTTTTTTTTTTTTTTATTAAAAAAAAAAATTTCTGAGGTTTTTATTTTTCATTTATTAAATTTGTGTTTTCGAAAAAAGAAAATAAAAAAAAAATATATAAAGAAATAATGATAATAATGCTGAAAGGATACCATATAATTGGAATACCTTTTTTTTTTTTTTTCGATGGTCAATTTTATGCAAATGAAATTTTTCTTATATGCAAAAAAAAAAAAATAATAATAATTGAACATATAATTTGAAGCATAAAATTTTCTAATATTGAGAGAGAAAAAAAAAAAGACTTTAGAAATGTAAATTTTAATAAATTTTTAAGTTAAAATATGGGTCTTCTTTGACACTAAAATATATAAATTTCACATTTTTGTTGATTTTCTTAAAAAAAAAAAAAATGAAAACAAATTAATTTACAAACTATATCGACGGTCAATTGAAATTTTCATTATTTTTTAAGAACAGAAAAGTTAAGTTTTACTTGATTCTATGTTTTTGTGAAATCCTTAATTTTCATTGCTTGCACAGGTTTATTTCGCAACACAATTTTTAACTCTTAATGTAATAAGTCTAATAAGTAAAAAATAAAAACTAAATTAAACATAAACGTGTTAAAAAGGACATATAAATGTGTAAAAAAAAAAAAAAATAGATTTCTAAAGTTAATAACAATTTGTGACTATTTTATGTGACACCTTACACATAAGACACCCTGTGTGTAATATCTACTTTATTTAGAAATTTATGTAATATAATAACTGAAAAATAACTACTACCGTACGTAAGTATGAAAATAACACACGTTTTCTAACATTATTTTTATATTGTACAGTAGTATATTATTTCCGGGTCAGGCATTCAATTTTCCAGACAAAATTACTAAAGTGAAAGTCGTTTTTTTTTTTTTTTTCATATTTTATTGTTAGTAGGTATATATTTTGTTATATTTTCTTCTTTTTTTTTTCACCATGTACATACTATCTAAACGTTAAAGCTTAAATACAGACCATATGGGTGGCTAGATAGATACATAGTATATGTTAACTTACCTCCTTTTACTTCACATATCAGGATAACATCACTACCTTCATTGTATGTTTCAACTGTATTTGCTCTTTCATGTCGTTTTGCTTCGTATATTATAGGCCGTTCCGGTGGTACTATAAAAAAAAACAAAAAAAAAAAAAAAACAATAATAAAATAACAAATGTATGCTTTTATCAAAATTTATTGTTTTTTACGTAAAATGAAAAAAACGAAAAAAAAAAAAACATCTTATGAAAAAAAAATATATATATAAATATATGTAATTGAAAATATTACCTAATTCAATGTGTATTTTATTTTAATATGTTTGTTATTAGATACATAAAATTTGTATGACTTTTTTTTTTTTTTTGTTTTTGTAATTTTTTTTCTAAATATATTTTATAGGCAGTAACAATACCAATTTATATTAAAGTGGATGTATTTAAATGAAAAAGACAAGTTCAAGTGAAATTTATCTGAGAATTATGAGAAGATGAATATAAAAATTTGAAAAATTACAAATGCTTGTATATTTTATCTTTTGATTTGTCTTTCTCGTTTTTAATTCGAAAAAATTAATTTTAAGAATTTAAATGATGAATTCAATTTCATTCATTATTTCAAAATATCATATTTATTTTTTATTTTTTTTTCGCTTTTGAATATTTTTTACTAATTCCAATTAGATTGTTTTCTCGTATCTTAAACAAAAAAAAAAAAAACAAAAAACCTTTTTTCTCTTCAATCTTTTTAAATTTACTTTTTTTTTTATTTTCTACTTTTTGTTTATTTACGTTAAAAATAACAAAATTTTATAAAATGTATACAACATAATTTTTTTTTTTCGACCCCAACAATATTGTACTATGTACTATGTACCTTAATTGGTCAATTTATTTGACTAAGCCATCAATTTTAAAGCAATTATATTACATGCCATAGTACACAAACATTTCAATTTTATATACATAACATGTCTTTCAGTAAATGGTGTGATGTTGTGAGATTTCATGTTGAAAAATTTTAGATAATTAGTTAGTGTCTTCAAGCATAAAAACAAAAAAAAATAAATAAATGGAAAATAATATCAACTAAAAACAAAAACAAAAAAATAAAAAAAAAAAACGTAAATAAATGGAAGAAAATCTAAATTTACGTTGAATTACTTTAAATTAATTTTTTTTTTTCTTCTTCTCATTTTCCTGTATTTTGCAAAACAATTACTATGTATACACAGCACCTTCTCATATACATATGTGTATGTAGAACATAAGGTATATGATAGTATAGTAGTTGGATATATAGTATATAATTTAATATAATTATTTATTTTGCATGTCAGATATATATTTTGAATTACTTTATTCTACCGTGCGTTTTATGTCTCTAATATAAATGAGCAAATTTCTACATTAACATTTTAATTTTCAAAGATATTTTATAAAGATAAGATAATGATGTCAATTTTTGTAGCCTTACTGTAATTACCTTTGAGATGAAAAATTTTTTAAAATAATATATACATGTAAATTTTATATTGAATTTTAAAGTACTTTTCGTGTTATAATTAAAAAAAATAAATTGGACTCATGAGTAAAATAAAAAAGTAATTTTTCTTTATTATAAAAAAAAATATATCTTATATGTTTTAAAATTTGTTTTTTTTTTTTATATTTTTTATCAGAAATATTTTAAACTGTTTTATATGATATGTAAGTATTTTTTAAATACATATTTTATTTATTGTTTTTCTACTTACCAATAACAGTTAAATTTATTTTAAGATTACGTGTTGGTGAATTTCTAAAATCTACACGACATCTATATGTTCCTTCATCTGTTAATTTTACATTATCAATTTTAAGTTGTGCAGGATGTGATGCTGTACTAAAAAATGCACGTGCACCAAATGCAGTTGGTGAAGACCATAATTTTGCTTGACCAAATTGACGACCTCTCACGTCGAAACTATAAAAAAAAAAAATAAATAAATATAAAAAATAAAAAATATATTTCTAAATAATGAAATATATATTTAATGTTGATTGCCTTAAACAATACATCACGTTCAATTAAAGTGAAATGTATATGTAATGTAAGAAAAAAATAAAAAGATATAACATATGTATGTAATTTTTTTTTTCTGAATTTTAGAATTTTAATGGGTTATAAAAATATAAACGGGGTGATAAAACAAAAAAAGTGAACATTACTTTAAAAATAAATTTTTATGTAAAAATTTAAAAAAAATTACAAAAACAATTCAATGATTTTTATTTTTTTTTTTCACTTTTTCTCATTAATCTTTTGACAAAATGATGTATGATATAAATGACAAGATGTATTACATAACACAAATCACTATATAGCTATCTTTTATATTTATTAGTAATTGCTGTACAGAAAACATTTCAAAAAAATAATATTTTCTAGATTTATTTCCTTTTTCTCTTTGAAGAAAACAAAAATCAATCAATCAAGATGAATTTTTGAATGATATTTGAATATTGCTGACTTCTATATACATACTTGAATTACCAATAAATTCTGAAGTATATATATTTTTAAAAAAAATAGATATGTACCCTTTTATGCTAACATGTATTTCTAAACATCATTTGTGAGTCCTTGAATCAAGGAATGAGATAAATTATATCTTAAATGTGAAAATTTTATGTATGTGTTAAAATTATTTTAGTTTGGTAAGGTTCAAATTTGTTTTTTAATAATAAATATAGTAGAAAAACAAAACAATTTAAATAAATTTTTAATTTTAAAGGACGAAAAAACTAATTCGTATGAAATTAGGAAAACAAAACAAAAAAAAAAAACAAATTTTCAAAAGATAAAGAATAAAAGTCCTTTCTCACTTTTCTTATAACTTTGTTTTTAATGGAAATTCTTTCTTTTTCTTTGTCGTTTTTTGTTTTTTTTATTATCTTTATTTTTGTTAGATATGTTGAGAGTTAATTTTAAAGCTATCTGATGATGCTTAATAAAGTTTATAAGATACTATATCTTATCTTCTTCATCAGATCTATTTTATACAGATGTATATATGTATACATATAATATGTATTATTAAATATATTTTCAAAGCTTTAAAACACCTATGACAACAAATGTATAGATATTTTTTCTTTTCATCTATTTAATGTTTACTTTCTTTGTGTATTGTGCTTTAAGGATGATGAAGTATATATACATAGATGGTGTGAAACTATATATGTAATGATAAACACATAGGTAGAGAATGAAGAGAATGCTATTTTGCTATAACATTATATAAATAGATGGTTGGTAAACATGCACGTGCCTTCAAAAATTCCATTAATATTTAAGAAACTTTAGATAGAAACTTTAGATGAAATCTTGTGTATGTCATGTTATATATAAATTTGAAAAAAAAAAAAAAAAAAAAAAAAAATTTATGTAGGTATGTACATATATAAATGACAACTTGTGTACACACATAATAATAAGAAAATGTATGGAGGTGGTAATCATGATGAAAAGAATTGATGCCGTGCTAAAATTTTTGAATAGTATGGAAGTGTCAACTTAAACAGAAGAACAGAAAAGAATTTTTTTTTAAAATTAATGTTTTATTTTTATTTTTTTGACTTTTTACCTATATAAAGGTTCACCATCACCTTCCCGAAACCATAATACCATATAAACAGCATCATCTCTTTCCATGGGTGTTATATCACAAGGTAACATTGCTTGACGAGCAAGTACTCCTTCAACTGATGTTATTGGAACTGAAATCAAAAGAAAAAAAATATATTTAGACAGATATCTGATGAAAATTAGAAAATATAAACAAAAAAGTATATGTATTTTATATTAAAGATTAAAAAAACAACTGTAGATACATCTTTCAGGTAGTGGTCATCAAAAAGTTTTCTTCATATTTTTTAAAAATATTTTTTATATTTAGAAAAAGAAAAAACTATCTATATTTTGATTTTATTCAGATTCACTTAATTTACGAGGCTCTAAAAAACTATATTTTAAAACGCTTTTGTATGCTTCAGTATTACTTGAATTGGATTTCTGTTGTTTATTGTAATAGATTTTTATAAGTTTAGATTTTCTGAAAATATGTTCGAATTATTTGCATATTTTTTTTTTTATATATGTATATAAAAAATTAGATATTTTTATAATTGCAGTAGGTATATGTAATAAAAAGTATCTAACGTTGCATATTCATTTGGAAAAAAAGAAAAATATTTCTACTTTAAGTGCTTTTTATATATTTTATTTTCTGAATATTAATTTGACTGTTGAATAAAGCTATGATAGAAGTAGCTCATATGCCTGTTCCATTAACACAAATATGTATTACTCTAGTGACATAATAAAATTTAGTTATTATTGTTTTGGATTTTTTTTTTTTTTTTATTATTATAAAAACAGCTAACCTATTCAATTTATCATTGCTTGAATGACTAAACATGTATTTTACGTGCCTTTATTCTGAAAAAATATATATGTATATATACATATTATAGAATGTGTGTAAAAAAAGTTAAAAAAAAAAAAAAACATGGAAACGGAAAAATTGTGTAAATTTATTTTTGATAGTCGGTTGTTTTTTTTTCTTCTCATTTTTATATTTTTTTTTATTTTTTATTAGTAGCTCTTATCAAAGAATGGCATGGATGAAATTCATTCAAGTACGGAACAAACATCATAAATCAATTATGCAAAGGGCCATCCACAAGTTGCTTTTCGCATGAATTCTTTTTAACAACAACGGACATAGTTTAGATTTGTAGCTATATGTATTCCCATCTGTATTATAATGAAGTTAGGACATAAAGCTTTACAGTATCCTGCAACACCAGTTATCTGTTATTCGAAATCACTCAAGCATTTTAAAAATACAAAAATACAAAAATACAAAAAAAATTAGACAAAAAAAAAACAAGGACAAGAAAAATGAATAAAAAAAAAAACCAATTTTTTTTTTGCTCTCTTTCAGTTTGTTGTTTTTCATTTTATGCAAATTGAATTTCTATACTTATAACTGTGTGTAGTTTTTTTTTTTTTGTTTTATTCAAACCTCAAACTTTCAAATCCTTTTATTTTTATTTGAATTCACACAAATTTTATGAACAAAAAAGTAGTAGTCAGAAAAGAAAAAATAATAAATAATTTAGAACTTTTATGTTAACTCCTACAAAATTTTTTGACTATCATGTGAATCAAATTTTTTTTTTCTTTTCTTTTCTAAATTTATAACACGAGTTTGATAAAAAAAAAAAAAAAAAAATAAAATAAATTAAATGTAAACAAAAATTGAAAATGTTGTGCAATAATCGTTAAAAATGATTGTGGGTGGAATTTTTTATAAGTCATAAGAAAAGGCTATGTATAATCAATGTCTTGCTTTTTATTATACTTACATACATACATACATAATTCACATGTTATTTTTTATTTATCGTATTTTAATCGATTCTAATTTTATAATTTGACGTACGAATGTTAAAAAGGTTTTTTTTTTTCTCTAGTAGAAAATATATTTTTAGAATATATAACAAGGATTTTTTTTACGTCATTACAAAATCTTTATAAAATATTTGTATGAATTATTACGTACATATATAATGAAAAAAAAAAAAAAAATATACTTATATGCTTTACCAACACTCTTTTTATGTATTTTCTTTTTCTTTTTCAATAGTGAACACATATTAAGTTCACATATGTATGTATGTACGTCAGAAAAGTTGAAAAACGTATCAGCTTCATATTGGTTGAAATTAAAATCATAAATTTGAAGTATGAGATTCATGTGCATATGGCATGAATTAATGCGCTTTTTATTTTTACTTTATTTGGTAAGCTTTTTAGTAATCATATAAGAAAAAAAAAATGAATAACAGAAATCGGAAAATTGCGAAAATAAACAAAAAATCATACATATATACATAATTTGATTTTTTTTTTTTTTTTTTTTTTTAAAAAAGGGGGAAACAACAATAAATATCCAGTAAACAGGTGAATAAAATAAATAAATTTAAAACCATAATTTTTTTTATGAAAAATTACATGCAAATGAATTATATAAACAAACAACAAATTGAAAAAAAAAAAAAACTGAAATAGGTATTTTACTTTTTATATGATAAATTTAAAATAAATTAAAGGACGCTTGTAAAGACGTGTATAAATTATTCAATGTGAAGGAGTGCAATTTATGACATTTTTTTTTTTTTTTTGAAAAGTCATTATCTACGCATTGTTTTCGTATATAGGTAAATTTTTTTTTTTTTTTTTTTTTGTTTAAAATTAATTACATCACTTAATTTTTGTTTTATTTTCATAAAAACACAGAAATGAAATATAATACATTACTTTTTTTATATTTAGAATGGAATTTCTCTGCCTTTTCCATTATAATAAAAATTTAAATTGTAAATTAATCTTTTCAATCTGGTGTTGGAATACATTTGTAAAGTTTTTGATTATTTTTAAAGTAAGAGAGGATAAGAGGTAAGTAATAAAGCTTTCGATGTATACTTTTGAGTTTTATTTTTATTTTATGACAAAATTTTTCTAATTTCTAATTTCAGATTAATTTAGACTTTATTATTATTTATATTATTATTTATTCATAGCTTTATACCGTACAAACCACATCATTTGTGGTGTCATTTTCAATATATAAAAATTCACAAAAAATTCAAAATTCACTACATTTTCACATAGCAATGAAAAATTCTAAAAAAATATAATCAAAAATTATTCATGTGAAATTATTTCAATAAAAAAAAAAAATTAAATAGAAATATCGAAAATAATTCTTCGAAAAATAATCATGTTTCCAAAGAATAATCAAATAATCTCAATTTTTTTTTTTTTTTTTTTTTTTCTAAAAAAACAAATTAAATATATCACAATAACGAATTTAATTTGATTTTGATAAAATATAATTTTTGTATCAAATATTATTTATTTGATTATTGTATTATATAAGAATTAGAAGTAAAAACGTGTCACAGATCATATTCAGTTGACAATTATATATAATAAATTTTTTATAATAAAAACGTGATTAAATATTAGTAAAGACATATATTTACATGTTATTGTTTTTTTTTTTTTTTTTTTGTTGTTATTTTTGAAATATAATAATCTATATCTCTAAGGAAATTTATTATTTCAAAATTATATTACTATGTCAGGATATAATGTAACAATATAAGTCATAATAACATTTTTTTTTCTCCTTTACATTTTTCATGAAACAATGAACACAAAATATAAATAATAATAAAAAAAAAATATATTTTCATGTTAAAATATTTGCCAGGAAATAAAGAAGAAGAAAAAAAAGGAAATTGTGCCATTAAATTTAAAAAATTTTCAAATTTTTAAAGACTTCTTCAAAAGACAATGACATACAAAAAATTTAATAAATTTAATAAAAGAAAGTTTTGCAAAAAAAAAAAAAAAAACACAACCCACATTTATGTATGTACTTAAAAATTTCACAAATTCATTGTTTTTCTGTAAAAAATTACAAATTATAATAAAATCATTATCGATTGTTTGTTTTTTTTTCATGTTTTAAGTGAATTTCATCCATGTTCTATTTTTTTAATTCTGTTTTTTTTTTCCATTTAAAATTTCAAATTGAAAACCAAAAGCAACAACAACAACAAATTTAAAAGAGAAAACAAATGAAATAACTTAATTAAGTTTATCTCAACGATAAAATGGTATAACAAAGAAATAAAAGATAAAAGTAAAAGCTAAGAAGTTATCCTTTAAATAATGAGATTACCTTTATATTTGTTTTTCTGTTATGATTTTACTTATTTTTGACCTTAAAAAAAAAAAAAGTGAGCATTATAGCAATAAGTATTTTGTGTGTGTGTGTGTTTTTTTTTTTGTTTAAATATTTTTTTAGATTATTTTCTTTTATGATATACATTTTAAATGAATTGTATAACGAGAAAAGTTTAAGTTGAAAAGATTGCTTTTTATGTGTTTATGTGTGTTTTGTAGATCAATATAATTAAGGCTTAAGAATATGAAAATTTTCATTTTTCTTTTAAGTTTTTAATTTTACGCAATAAAATTTATTTTATAATTCAAATTACCTGTCTTTAAATGTTTATCTAAAATTTTATGTTATCTTCATATGTATGTATATGAATAATTATTATTTTTTATTGGATGCTATACTGTAAATATTTGACGATGCATTTCTATTATTTAAATTGTTTTCTAAGTTTTACACAAATATACGTTTTATATTTCTGAACT
The DNA here is from genome assembly GCA_939192795.1 of Bombylius discolor. Taxonomy (NCBI): domain Eukaryota; kingdom Metazoa; phylum Arthropoda; class Insecta; order Diptera; family Bombyliidae; genus Bombylius; species Bombylius discolor. The sequence goes on along the minus strand of OW584241.1, from coordinate 8,639,569 downwards.
TCCTTTTTTAAATTTTTCGTTAAATTATTTTTTCTGGATTAGAATTTGAAATTGTACGAGAAGGTTTTAGCTGTTTTTTCTTTATTTTTTTTTTTTATTTAATACTTTTACCTTTTACTTATTTTTTCAACGTGTTTATTTTTATTTTTATTTTTCTCTTGAAAAGTTTATTTTATGAATAATCAATATAATTTAATTAAAATTTCTACTAATCATTTGTTTACGGTTCATTTTTTTTTTTAGTATTTTCATCAAAAATTAAGTAAAGCAGCTTTTTATTACTTTTCTTTAAAAAAAAATAAATAAAAAATAAAAGTAACGCACACGTGCAATAAACACTTTAGTGTTTCCAAGCTACATAATTAAAAAAAAATATTGACTATAAACTTTTTAAGTTTTTTTTCTGTTCTTTTGTTTCTTCTATAGTCACGTAAAGCTAAGAGAATATTGAAGACTTGAATTAAAAATTAATATCAACTGGAGGCCAAAATTCATTCAGGATTGTTGTGCCACAAAAGAAGAAAAAGAAGAAGAATATATCATAAATCAATACAATTACATACAATTTTACAAGTTCTATTTTTACTTGAATTTTTTTCGAAATCATTTATATTTTTGTTTTTCTAAATAAAAACTTCGAATAAATTATATTTTTAGAAAAAAATTAAATTTTTTAGGATCTATTAAATACTTTTTCGAAAAGATAATTTCAAAAAATAAATATGTCTTTCAAAGAGGGGAACAAAGTTTTTAGTAGTGGTTATTTGATGATGTTAAACAATTTATAAAAGATACTTTATAAGAATTCACAATTTTATTTTTATCGTTCCTTTTATGTATTGAATGTTAATCCAAGATCTAACATTGTTACATGTTAACATTTTTTTTTTTTATTTTTATAATCTAATATTTCCGTATTGTGTAATACATTATTTTTATCATAGATTGTCCTTAATCTAAATTTTTTTTCTTTTTTTTTTTTTGTAAATTACAATTATCATAGAAATTAAACATGACATGATGATTAAATTATTATTGTCCGGCTTATCGATTATTATTACGGAATAATTTACATTGATATTAAGATTAAAATAATAAACTTAGCAAACAAAAGAGTTAAGAATTTAAAAAAAAAAAAACACACACACACACACAATAATGATAACAATAATAACAATAATATTATGAAAATAGAATGTAAAATGAAATCTAAAGGAAATGCTATACATAGTGTTATTTTATTTTACAGGAAAACACTATTTAATCAGCAAAAATAGCATAAAACCTAGTAAATTATACACCTTTTGAAATAATTTTGTGTATGGATAATGGCAAAAAATTCTAAAGAAAAAAAATAAATGTATTCTATGTGATTCTAATTCAATACATTTTTTTTTTTTATTTTGTTTCATTATGGACATTCTTTTGTTATGTTGACAAGCTTTTGCTGGAAATAATCCTAAAATACGATAAAATTAATCCAGTCTGACTTAAATATTAGTTTGACACGCATAAAAATTAATTCCTAAGTAAATATGTAATATATAAAATGTGAGTGGGAGTATAAAAATAAGTAGGTAGGTAAGTAGCACATATAATATATAATTTTTTTTTTGTGTTTATAAAGATATTTTTCTTTTTTTTTGTACATAAAATAACAGGTTTCATAAGGAAAATGGATCTAATCCGACCCTCTAGAATATTAAAGTATAAAAAGAAAAAAATATCGAAATGTTTGTAAATAGAAAAATAGAGAAAAAAAAAAAAGAAGGAAATCAATGTCTAAAGTATATTTTCATATTCTTAATTAATTTTATATAATAGACAAACTTTTAGTGTTTGAATGAAATGAGTGAGAAAAATTCCATTTATTGGTCATAGACATACAATCTAAGGAAACTGATTTTGATATATTGGAAAAACACAAAAAAATTGAAAACAAAAGAAAATGTAAACAATGGATTACCTACATTGATAAGGATCGGTAGATTCACATGTACATGTGTGTATGTATGGATGAATTGTATTTTTTTTTTTAAATATAAAAAATCTTCAACGATGAGAATAAAACATGCGATATTTATTTTAAAAGATATTATACCCTTCATTATCTGTTGAGGTGAATGTTCAACATTATTTAGTTTTTTTTTTCTATTTAATTATTTTTTTAACTATAAAAATCATGTTAGTTTGATTAAGAAATAGAAATTTATAATGATGAGAACTCGATAAAATATCTAAATATCCTTGAACTAATGATTTAAGAGTAAAACTCACACAATGACCTAAATTTTTAAGAAAATAATAATAAAAGAAGCAACAAATACACTAATAAAAAGCAATAAAATATACTTTAAAATATTTTATGAAATTAAATCAATTACATGCGTAATTTTTTTTTTTTAAATAAATCAGTATTCAAGGGGTTAAATAATGGGAATTTTGAATAATTGTGCGGAAAAAGAAATAAATTTCCATGTATATCTGAAACAATACTTTTGTTGATTAATAATTTTTTTTCAAATTAGATTAATCTTTGTTATTGCCTTAGTATGAAATTTTATACATAAAATTAAATATATCTATTATATTATTATAAATTTAATTAAATAAAATATGAAATAAAAGTTGTATTGATTTATCTACAGTAATGTTTATATGTATTGTAAAATATATTTATAGTAAACTTTAATTTATTTTTAAAATATCAAACAATCAAAATAAAATGTCAATTACTGTCTCATATCCATCAGATATATGTATATACAAATTTATACATGATTATGATAAATAAATTGAAAAAAGATATTTAAATAATGATAATAATAGTAAAAAAAAATATATAAGACAATATCATTAAAATTTTTTATCTTTTTTTTATGAAATTGAAAATTCATGTACATACAAAATATTAAATTCATTTTAAATTCATATTATTACGTCACGATTATTTTCTCTGTTCAATTATATCAACTAAAAAAAAAAATTTTTTTTTTTTATAAAACTTACAAAAAAGTTCTTCTGGAAAAAGAATATCATTCAATTGATTTCAATTTTTCTCTTGTTTCCTTAAGTATGATTATATATCATTCGTATTGTGTGAATATTATAAAGAGTTTTTTTTTTTTTTTTTTTTTGATAAAAAATTATATTCAAAATGCACATTAATATATTTTTATATCATATAATACTTTCATTGCAGACAAAACATTTTTATTGATTTTATATATTAAAAGAAAAGGTAAAAATTACAAAAAAAAAAAAACAAAAAAAAAAAAATATAGTATGTGCTATATGTATAGGTATTAAAAAAGGATAATGTATTATTAAGAAGAAAAAAATCATGAAGCAAAAAATAAAGGAAAAAACTAGGTTAACATCTGATATAAAGATAATTTATCTTATAGACGTTGCATGCAGTTAATAATGGACGTTTATCTTACGTAAGATAAAAAAATAAAAAAAATGGTTAATTTAAGTAAACATTCAAATAAAATTAAGAATAATGCGATTAATGAAAATAAATTAGATAAAATCCAATTAAAATTTTAAGAATTGATGATTTCAGATTTTAATGTGTTTTTTCTAACAATCTTTTATTTTTTTTTTTATTTTTTTTTTTTTTAATAACTTGCTGAATAATCTTAAAATTTTCATTTTGTTTTAGCTACACAGGAAACGATGTAATTTTCATTTAGTTTTTCTTTTTATATTTCATAAGAAAAATGTGGTGTTCAATGAATGTAATTTTATTATAGTCGGTAAATGTGTATGTTATATGTGTATGTACTTTTAATGTATCTTTTTTTTTTTTTTGTGCAATAATACTTTTTTCTCTTTAATAAAGTTTTTCTTTTTTATTGTTTTAATGTAAAAGCTTTTAAAGTGGATTGTTTTATTATTATTTTTTTTTTTTTTGGTATAAAAACTTTTATTTCAATTGTGTTCGAAGAAGAAAAAACAAAAACATCTTAAATAAATTTTAAGTAATTCTTACAAGGTTGATTGATTAACATTAAAATTAGAATATATATTGTTAAAATGATGATTGTGATAAAATGAAAAAAAAAAGAAAAAAAAAAAAATCTCAAAACTCAAGTATAAAAGTTCTTAACCTTATACACTTGACTTATTCTTGAAAAAAATGTAGGTTTCATATTCCATGATGAACTCAATTTGACATATAAAACAAAAAAAAATTATATTATTACGTACCAGCATCGATAAATTTTTTCAATCTAAAAAATTGTATCTAAGTATGTATCGTAAAAAAAACCCCACATTTTTTTTAGAAAAAAAAAAAACAAAAAAAATGAAAATGATTTTTTTATATTTCTTTCTTGAATCTTATAGGTATACTTATTTTATACTTTTGTATTTCAAAAAAATAAAATAAAAAATTGTGACATAAAAATATCACAAGACAAAAAACTGCAGAATGGCATTTTATTTATGAAATTGTAATGAATTATACGTTTTCGAGAAAAAAAAAAAAAGTTTAACAAACGGACTATAATAATTTCATTCTTAGAAATTTTATGTAATATTTTCAGGTGTACCATATACATATGTATGTATGTATGTATTCATTCAAATATTTATAAAAGTTTTTTCATAATTTAACTCAGACATATTCGATTCTTGTTTGACCTTAATCTTAGCAAAAAAATTTATAAACTTTAAATGGACTTGGAGAAGTATAGATACTCGTGTGTATAAACAAAGAAAAAATAAATAAATAAATAAATAACCCTCGAACAAGAATTAAATTGTAATCACAAAATTTTTCTTTGAAGCAAATTTTCAATGTTAAAATGTATCTTTTATTTTATTTTTTTTTTTTTTTTGCTGAAACGTAATTATTACAATTTCAAGTCACGTAATCTCATATGCATGGTGGTCAAGAATCAGTTACGTACATACATAATATGTATACGTATAAGAAAAGTTATACTGTTTCCTAGCGTTAAAGTTAAATTATTAAAAGTTTCCGTTTTTACCTTACAAAACAAAAAAAAAAAAAAAAAAAAAAACAAAAAACTTACAAAGTTTATGTACATAAAATTAGTCTGCCGCATTATGTAAATATAATAAATATTAAATTTATTTTGTTTTTATTTTTGTACATTGATTCAAAATAATATTTCAATGTTTAGAAGGACATTATTTATTATTTCTATATAACATTGATATTTATTGAGCATATAAGGATCATTATAATTCATTAGTTTAATTAATTACAATTAAATATACATGCGAAAAAAGTAATATGAATTATTGATATATTTCTTTTATTACGAAATTTGATATTACAGGATACATTTAAATTATTTTTCAATTATTAAAAGTTGTATTTTATTTGAAAAATCATGAAAAGTAACTTTTAACACTTAAAAAGCGTACATATCTTAAAAGTATATAATTAGTAGAAGTTTCTCTTATTCAGGATAATATTTGATAAATTATTTTTGCATTTAAACACAAAATATTTTCTTTTGTTTTTAAAATGATAATTTCTTGCGAATATTTGTATAATTTTCTTTTATTTATTTATTTATTTATTTTTTTTTTGAATTATATATATTAAACGAATTTTTGGTTTTTGTATTATCGTTAAAAAGAGAATGAATAAAATGAATTCTAAAAATATGAAAAAAAAAATTTTATAATAATAAAATGAATAATCGAATACTTTTTAAGGTTTTTGTTATTTTTTTTTTCTTCTTCTTCTTCTTTAAAGTAGAAAAAGTTGTAAGGATTTGTGTTTGATCTTTTTAAAATTTGGGCAATATGCCAGAATTCCATTTACCGTAATTATACATATATTCGAAAAATACATATAGATATGCATATATGTATGTATTACATGAAATGAAAAGATTAAAAAAGAAAAAACAATACTTAAAAAAATTTTTTTTTTTTTTTTGTATTCACCAAATACTTTGGCTTTCATTTTTCTGTTCTTTTATATTCCATTTCAAAATTATTTGTTACTTGCGGCTATTCTGAAAGAATGTTTAAAGGCACATTTTATTTTTCTTTTAAAATTTTATTTTCGTTTTTGTTGTAGTTGTTGTATCTTTTTTTTAGTGTCATAAAGATTGGTTTTGTTTTTTGTTTTTGTTCAGTGTACAATTTGACAAAGAATTTGTGAATAAAATACATAAAGCCAAAAAAAGGTAAAAATTTAACATTTAATTGCAATTTTATAAAATTCTTATCTTTTCGTTTTTATTGTACTTGTACTTATTTTCTTCTTATTATTATTGTTTTTTCTTATTTTATAAAAGTTCAAAAAATAAATATTCTTTATTATGAAAATGTTGTTGAATTCTCATGAACCTTTAAAAAACATCTAAAAAATATTAATTTTTAAATATCAAAGCACAAAATTGTGTATGTCAATCGCAGATTCTATAAAAAGGTAACTCGAAAAGTTTCAGATTTTATATAAAAATTATTTATGAAAAACCAATCAATGCATTCATAAAATATATATATATATTTTTTTTTAATTTTAAGGTATAATCTGAAAGCACAGATATTATAAAAATACAGACTAAGTTGTCAGATGGTTGAAGTTTCATAATTATATAAACTGACAAAATGAGTATTTTAAAGAACATTTATCTGTCAAAAATTTTTCTCTAGAGCAGCTAATATATTTTCAAATAAAAAATCTTATTATATCTTACACAGGTTCTAATCTTTTTTTTTTTTTTATTTAAAAAAAAAGTTTTTGAAATAATCAAGGATGTAGCATTTAAAATTTTTCAAAAAATTGCAAATTTTCTGATATAAATCTTATTTTTCATGTTCTCTTGTAATTTATTTATTTAAAAAGAAATAATAATATTGTGCATTTGTGCAAAATCCAATAAAATGATGAAATTTAATGAAGATATGGAATAATAATAAACTTTTAAATGAAACAACAAAAACTAAAAAAAAATAATAAAAAATAATAAAAAACACAGAAAACATACATATAATAAATATGTAATTGCAGATAAACTTTTCAAATGTTCCTATTGCATGACTATTCATTTTCGATTAAGTGATAAGAATATGAAATGAAAAGTTTAAATAAGAAAATAAAAATAAATATGAAAATAATGATTTTGCTATGATTTATGTTTTTAATGCTGCAGTTTATATGAAAACAGTTGTTTTTGATAGATATTTTAAAGAGTAGTATATACATACATCGTTGTTTCTATTTTATACCTACATATGTATCTACTATCTATTGTTATAAAATAAAAATAAAAGTATCGAAATAATGAAAAACAATAAATAAACTCATAACTCTGATGAAAATAATAATCAGTTTCGCTATTATACATTAATAAAGATTAATTAACCAAAATAATTTTCAATCATATGTCAGATAAAAACAATTTTACCATAGAAAAATCAATTTACCATTTAAAAGACGAACTCATTTTAATAATAGATATATTTCAAACAAATAAAATTCTTTTTTTTTTTTTTTTCTCACGAAAAGGCAAATCTATTAAAATGAAAATTTTATGTTAAACTGTAATTATTCATTGATCCAGAATGCCGGCACTTTAATGGCTACTTGTGCAAATAAAGAGAAAAAAAAAACAGAAAAAATAGAAAAAATAAGAAAAGAAAAAATAATGTTAACTCGTTTAATCTTTGACCCATTAAATGGCCATTATCATAATAAAAATTACATGCATATATACACATATGTATACATATGTACAATATATACATTATGTATAAATTTTTACCAGAAAACAAACTAACCATGGATACTTACATGAAACATGAAAAGGATATTATTATAATAAGTTATATTATATACGAGTATATACTAAAGTCCAGATTAGCTTTTCACAGTCTTTGTTTTTCTAATATGAAAAGCAAAAAAAAAAAAAAAAAGGAAAAAAAGTAATCTGCACAAACTATAACGTTTATATTAAATGTACATACATACATATATATCTGAGTAATAACCACAACAATTTTCTGACTCATTAAAAAATATAACTTGTGCATGACCTTTACCCCATTAAATACATATATGTATGTATGTAAATTCTTAATAGTTATGACTGAGATAGATTCCATGTAAGATCATCAGTCAGATAAAAAAATTTTGTTTTTGAATGACCCTTGCAAATTTTAATTAACGAATTAACTTAGAAAAAACACATACATAATTGGGCTTTACTTTTCAAAGTAGCTTTATGTATGGACTTTAACTTTTTCTATCGAAAAAAAAAAGGAGGAAAATTTCATGTACAAAAAACAAGACGAAATTTCAGTTTAAAAGTTCATCTACAATTAGAAAACATAAAATCATATCGATATTATCCTTTTGCAAAAAAAAAAAAATTAACGAACTTTCTAAAACCAAAAAAAAAAAAAAATCGTATTCAAAAACCTTTGTAGATTTCATATGGATTTTCCCATAAAAATGTTCTACGTAGGAATATCGAATGTTATTTTAAACGTAGGAGGATGTACATACATACATATGTTATATGCATAAAGTTAACGTAAATAAACTGAGTTTTAAATCGCCTCATTGAACAAGTTCTTTTATGAAATTGTTTTTATTCTTTTGGTCATTAAAAATAATTTTAATGTTCAGTAAGGATTCCGTTGAAACATTTTTACGGAAATTTAAATTTCATTTAACATGTGATTTCATTTTAAAGAAGAAAAATTTCATTGTATAGATATTGTAGAACGTTTTGAATTTCAAATAGAAATTACAAAAAAAAAAAAAAAATGTGCACTGTAGAAGAGCAACAAATTTTTTAAGGATTTATAATTCATTTAAAAAAATTTATTTTCAGTATAAAATTATACTAAAAATTATATTTAGATTTCTACCAGGATATGGTATAAAAGTACACATTTTGAGTGGGTATAATGTATTAGTGTACAATATATATATAGCTATACCTACTTAAATTTTGTCTATGTGTTCATACATTATACACCAAAAAGTAATTAACCTGAAGCATATCCACAAATAATATCAAAATGAATGAATATGCGGTTGAGGGTAGTTATTTTTTTTTTTTCATGTTTAATTTACAACCCACAGTACATATATGTATTATGTATGCAGAAAATTATTGAAAAAAAAAAAAAAAAAAACATTTTTTTTTTTGTCGGTCAAAAGTATTAGGTACAATTTCTTTTTTATTTGTTCAAAATTATTAGTTTAACAACACGCGAACTGTAAATTTGCTTCTTTTAAGATAATATTAGTAATTTTTTTTTTTTTTTTTAGTTTTTAAGTATTAAAAAAGTTGGTAGAAAAGTTTATAAAATGATAAAATGTAATTATATAAATTCTTATAAATATGTACGTAGGAGTATATGAGGTTTTTCACAGAAAAAATTTTAATAATGCGTGAGAATATTTCCGTATTAATTAAATTAATTGCAATTTAAGTGTACAGCTACTTCATTAATATTATGAATTTTATGTTTTAAATTAATATGTACTCTTAATGAGAAAAACAATTTTTTTTCTTTCTTACTAATATACAAGTACAGGGTATTTTGTTAATTTTGATTATGTAACTATTGGATTATAATCGTACAAACAAAAAGATTTTTTTTCTATCTGTAACATATGTATTGATTATATTTAGTCACTAGAAATTTGGGAAAGTCTATAGAAATATTTCATGCATTTTTAAAAACATCTTTCTTTTGTTCAAAAAAACTTAAGAAAACTTTTATTATTTTCTATAATGTTTTTAGAAAAAATGTACAGTTTTCATGTTATGGTCAAAAACATTATATTATATAAAATTCACATATCTATCATACCTATTTTGTAAAAAAATAAGATAACATTTTTTTTTTTTGAAAGTCTGATTTGGAAACATTATAAAATCATCCATAAGTTTGGAAAAAAAAAAGGACATCTTGGACGTCCTTGTCATCAAATAAAATATGGAGTAGATGTTGCCTGAGTTCAAATTTTATAATCATCCTAATAGGTAATGGTTAATGTTACCTACAAACATTAATATTTTATATACATATGTATGTATGTATGTAGGTACATATGTATAAACAATATAACAATATCATTAAAATATTTTTAAGCTACAAACTTCTTAAAAATTTGAAGATTTTTTTCTTTAAATCGTTTTTTAAAAACTTTTTTTAATATTTATATTTTTGTTTATTAATTTATTGTTATCATTATTTGTTCATTTTGAATAAAAATTACTGAAGACGATTTTCACATAATTTAAATATCGATTGTATAAATACGTGACATGAGAGTACAAATTTATAAGGTTTTAAGGGGTCGAATACTTCCTACCTATATATATATTTTTTAAAAATTAATCTTATTCAATAAAAAAAAAATTGAAAAGAGTGGGAAAAAAACGGTAATAATAAAAAATCAATAAATTCAACAACAAAAAAATAATAATAATAATTTTTCTTGTTCTAAATTTTTTTTTTGAAATTTTTTTTTTTTTTTTTTTTTTTTTTTTTTTAAAAAAAGATTTTCTTTTTTAATGATTTTTATGGTGATTATTTTCTTTTTCATATTTTTAAACTTTTGGAAGTTAGTCTTTTTTTTTGTAACATAATTATACTTTTTTTATTTTTTTATTTTTTTGATTATTGTGCTTTATATTTAGTATTCATTAAAAGTTTTATTTTTCTCTTATTTATGAAATTTTATGCGAACGTGATTTTAAAGAAAGGCAAACGGATATTTTTTTGTCCAAGTTTTGTCAAAGTGATTTTTCTTTTTTTCTTTGATAGACTCTTTGTTGTTGTTATTTTATATTTCAATGTGAATGAAATGAATGAATTTTATATTTTATTAAGAATTTTTAAACAGAAAAATATAGAATTTGAGAGAAAAATAATAAATTGTATAAAAAATTATACATACATTTATATTAAATTTTCTTGTGTCCTACAGATTTTCCGTTCAACATTTTTTTTTTTTTTAATTTAATTGCAGAAAATAAAAATAAAACGTTCATATTTCTTGTACTAATCACCCTATATTTTGTATTTTCACCAAAATAGGAATATTTAGTTAGATTACAAATCTAAAAAATTTCGGTTTAATTTAATTTAATTTTATTTTTTTTAAATTATTTTATAAATTTCCCACGGTTTGTAAATCTTCATTTTTCTCTACATGAATTTTTTTTTTTATCAAATACATATATTATGTCTAATATCTTCTCACCACATATTATGTTGTCAAGATTCTTTGTTTTTTTTTTTCATGGTAATGTTTCTCATTTTAATTTAAACAATATTAGAAAAGAAAAAAAAAAGGAAAGCATTTATTTTTCACACATTTAACATATTTTTGTAAAAAAAAATGGTATCACGAAATGACACTCATTTAAAGTAAAATGTAAACAATTTAATTCTTGGTGTAAACAAAAATGTCATGATGATGACATACATATACATGTTGTAAAACACATTTTGTATACTAATATTTAACTGACCCGGATGAGCTGTCACTGAAATAATTAAAAGAAGAAAGGTGAAATGTAAAATAAAGAAGAAATTATGATGACGATGATGATGATGATATGATTACCTTAAAAAAGGGGAGTAAGAAGGATTACACATGAATTTACATGTTAAAATTCATTATATAAATACCTAATTTACATTTGAAATTTTTGCATAGATATACAATATATGTACATATGTATAAATGGAATGTAACTGCAGTATGTATGATGAAAATAAACATTTGAAATGTACATATACAGTAAAAATGTGAAGAAATAAAAAAAATTCAACATACACAAAAAGTCACCAGAAAATGAACTATTAAAATGTAATTTAAACAGAAATTGTTGTTGTTGAACTATAATTTCATTTAAAAATTATATTTTCAGAGAAAAAATTGTTTTTCTTTTATTTATTTTTTTTTTTTTAGAATTCATTTTTTATGATAAAGTAAACAAAATTTTGTAAAAACAAAATCAGTATATTACTAAAAGACATGAGAATATATTACACATTCGTTCACAGATTTTACATTGAAAGTATGAATATTTATATTTCGATGTTATTTTTAAATTGATTTTCAATTTCTTCTTTTTTTTTTTTATTTTTCATATAAAAAATTACCATACTGAAGTGATGAATTAGTAAAAGAAAAATATATATTTGAATTTGTTTTTTTTTTTTTTTTCATATGAAGTTTATGTGATAGAAAATATTTTTATGAGCAATATGGAATCATATGGTAATTAAAATTTAAGTAAATATTAACTTTTGAAAATAAATTATTGTAATTATAAATAAATAAGAAGAATTAAACAGAAAAAAAAAGCTTCAAGTAATTTTATTTTTTCATATTTTCATTTATGCTGAAAATTAAATTTTCATTAATTTTCAATAAATGAGTACTTTCAATAATTAGAACATAGTGGGTATAAATCAATGATGAAATAAAATTTTATTTTTAAGTAAAAAAAAAAAAATTGATTTTCAATTAAACTAAAGGATATTATCCGATCATCAATTTAAATATTTATAGGTAAAAAAAAAAAAACTTTGAAAAACGGTTCAGAAGAACTGCATTTTCGGGGAGCCAACTATAGATAGGCTTTACCACGATGAAGCAAATACTACATATATAAAGAAGAAATCAAATCTATTATCTGCACTTGAAAATACTTTTTGATTTTCTCATGTGTAAAAAAGTAACTCGAAAAAAAAAATATATAAATTGAAATATGATATCTGTTCTGAAATTTAAACTCCTGAAGGATCCTTATAATGTTGTTATGGTTAACAAATCGGCAGTACTATATATATTTTTTTAATTTTTTTTTGCTTGTCAAAAATAAAATGCGTCAAAGACAAACAAAAAACTTTACATACCAAATAAAACATCTCAATCTACATACAAGTATATTACAGGTGCTCAAAACTCATAAAGTTACTTTGTATATTTAGTTTATTATTATTATTATTTTTTTTTAATATCTACCTTATATTTTATGTATTTGAAACCGAAATAAAATATAGTGGATTTTTTATATGTATTCTGAGTGTTTCAAGGATATATGTATGTAATATTTTTGTTTTTGATATTGATATCATTTGCATTATGAAAAATTCAAAATTTTTTTAATACGCTTATATAGATTATATATTTTTTTTTTTATATGTACGTTCTCTCAGAATGTAATATGTACAAATGTTTTATTGTATTTCAAAATTGTATAAGTATAAACATTTTGTTTTTTCATATTGAAATCATAAAAAATATACTCGTATTTTTTTGAGAAAAAAAAAAAATCGTTATTTTTATGTACTAAAAAGCCCATTTTTTATTTTTTTCTATATTTTCCTTTTTTTTTTTTGTTTTTCATTAATTTTATGATTTTATTTTTTATGCTTATTTGAATATCAGGATACAAGATATAAAATAAAAATAAAAATATATCTATACAAAAACAAAATTGTAAAAATAAAAAAAAATATATTGACACAATTTTATTTATGTGATCATGTAATTTTATTTCAATTTTTTTTTTTTTTTTTGTCGTTTTTTAATACGGAAATGTTATAATAAAGTAATTGAGGTCATTTTTTGTTTTTTTTTTCAAAAAAATTAATTTGGGTGTGTATTGAAAAATTGAAAATGAAATTTTCTCTTTTACAGATCGTATTATTTTTTAACAAAAAATATAAAATGTAATTTTCATATTAAGTTTGAAATTAATAATAATAAAAAAATATATATTTTCTTTTGGCATTTTGAAGAAAAAACATTTAACTGTTAAACCATGTTTTAATCCTTTTTGACAAGAAAAGAAAATAATGTTAAGTACTTACTTGATATAAAATCACCTTAAAAATGATTTTTACACGATTAAATTAATCGACTTAATATCAAACTCAAAAACATATTAATAAAATATTCTTTTATTCAAGTTATTTCATCATAAATTCCTTACGTATTTATATTGTAATCGTCTTGTATAAAACGCATCAAATAAATTGATTATTCTTAAAGAAAAAAATATATATATATATAATCATATAGAGTATTAACTTGTCCTCCCATATACAGATACTGCAATATGATCTTGAGAAAAATTAAAAGAAAACCTGATCTGTTGTTTCTTTTAAAATCTGATCATGATTAATTATGATATTCTCAATAGGCCTTCATTTAAAATGTCATATGAAATCAGATTTGAAAAGATCAGTAAATAGGTATAATTGGTATTATACTCGTACATGTTGTTGTTTTTTTTTTTCATATTCTGTATGATTATTATTATTAATTTAACACCGCGACACTATGTAATATAATGATTTGACAACGAGACGTATGGACGTTATCTAAAAATGACATCTTAAGAAATTATATACAAGATATTATCTGCCCACCTATAAAGGTATGTATATACATAAATGTTCCCTGCTGATGGGTAATCTTAACTTCTTTTGCTCTAAAAAAAATTTATTTAGTTGGAATTTTATGAATTTTTTGATACCTACTTATAAAATCCGTGAATGGTCGATATAAAATATTAACATTATTTATACAATTATTACAAATATTATTGAGTATCTAGTATCTATAACAAAAAAAAAAAAAATGTATCTCATTTATATATGAAGATGTAGACTTATAGAAATTGACAAAATGATCACATTACAAATGTTTTCTTGTGTTGTAATAAAAACCTGATTTATTACATGATATTTTTTTTTTTTTCAGTTTTGTTTGTTTTTATTGTTTTCGATGAAAGAATTAAGATTGTGTTACTTATGATATGTAATGGATCTGTATCAGCAATTCAAAATAAATTTTGGAGAACAAAAAAAAGAAAACAAAAAAACGTTTAATATATTTTTATCGATGGTGAGATAAAATAAAGTCTAATTTTTTTTTTTTTTTTTTTTTTTTGAAGTAAGTTTTTTAAGATTTCAATATACATTAATGTTATTTACGACTTTGACATGAACTTTTAATGCATTAAATTAAAAATTTCAAAATAAATCAATCAACAATAGATATTATATACAATATTTATATCACATATTACATTTACAAAATACATACATATATAGAATGTATTTATAGATTATTTGGGGAGAAAAAAAACTCATGTAATTTACTTGCTATAATTTTTCATAAATTAAGATACATTTTTAATTTAATATAAAATTTATCTTCAGTATAAAAATTCATTTTAAGTTTTTTTTTTTTTAAATAATAACAAATTCTCAGAATTTTTTAAATTAATAAATGTTTATTTTTTTTTTTTCCATGAATTTATATTGATATGAAATATTGTGTATATATATTTTCTTTAGTTTCATTTCGTACACAACATAATAATAATTTTATTCATATATTAAGTAAAATACATGTTAAGCTCATTTAATTGAAGTGTTACAAAAACTATGATTACAACAAAATTCACTTACAAAATGTATGTTAAGCACACACCTGATATGTATAGGTAGGTTATGAGAATAATAATTAAAAAAAAAAAACAAATAGCTAACAAAAAAAGAAAACATTACCTAAATAGTTTTACTGTAATTAAAAAATCTTCTTGTTAATCTCATACTCATATACAATCATTAATTTTTTTCTTTTTTTTCGTTTAATTTAAAAAAGAATGATTTTATTATTAATTAATATAATTATAAAAAAAAATGTATGTCAATTTTTTTTTTTTAAATACATACTTTTTTTTCGAGTATGAAAATATATTGACACAGAAAATTTTAAATAAAAAATTATAATTAATTTTGAAAAAGTCCTACATAAAAACTAAAACGATTAAATAAATTATATGAATTTGAAACTTAAAAACAAAATATCACACAGATACAGATACCTGGTAGTCCAAATTTTTTTTTTGTTATTTATTTTGTTACCTTTTCTATTTTAAAAATAAATTAATATATGAGTCTCAATTAAGAATAGAGAAAAAATAAAAACAATTTTGGTTTACTATAATTGAACAGTGATTGTCTTAGACCATAAACTTAATTGAGCATTTAAGAAAATTCCGCCTACATAACTTATTTAATTTAATGATTTTCATTTCAACATATTAAAGTAAAACCATTTCATAATTTATGTATAGAAACCAAAAACATGAGGTTAAATTTTAAATACAAGTTATGTCGGTAGCAGAACTATATTTATATTTTATATGTACATACATATATAATGAGTAAGTATGTATGTATGTATGTATGTATATAATATAGAATAGAATGTGAACCAATAATTTCCGCATATCTAAAAACTAATTTACTAAACCTAATATGAATACAACATTAATATGTATGTACATATATCTGTATATCTATAGTAAATAATACATACAATACATGCATAATAAAAATATTTGTACCTTTATCTGTTTTAAAGCTATCCTTTATTACATATTCGATGAAATAAATTAAAAATTCATGAATGAAAAATATACAAACATTATAATGTACATATCCAGTTTCATATAGAAAATAAAGAATGTTTTTTCTACAATTGTAGTGAAAAGAAAAAAAGAAGAAAAAACAACTCATGGATTAAAGTAAAAATAATCAGGATATAAATCGTCAAAGTATATAAGTATGTATATTGTCCAATGAAATAGTGCTTGGTATGTTGACAATATAATGAAAAAGTTCTTTTTTTTTTTCATTCTGGATCTGGATAATATTTAAATTACTTCTTATTTGATATACGAATACTGAAGCTTTAATAAAAAGTCCAGTGTACTGTTGATAATATTATGTACATGAGGATTTTGAGCAAAGGTAAATTTTCAATACTCACCTATATGTATATGCTTTACTATACATACATACATTATATTAATTTATTGCGATTAATGGTTTCTGTTAATTTACTTCCACAGTAACTTTTTAATATGTAAGAACTTTATGTTAAGATTTTAATTGGTGCTTTTTCAGTGACATAATGAAATCCTTATGAGGGGCTTTTAAAATTAATAGGATATTGTATATATAAAAAATTATTAAAAAAACGCTAAATTAAAACGTGAACATGACAGAATAGCCAATAATTTGACAGTTAATACAAATATGATGGCAAAGTTGAAAAATAATAAATGTTCAAAAATATTTTTAAAACGAATTAGGATCTCGATGTACAACACTATTACAATTGTCAAAAAATTTTATAAAATTTATTAAGGGGAAAAAGTTGTTTGATTTCTGTATCCATGAAGTTGCTATCTTATGAAGATGTAGCGCTATGGAACATATAGTACATACTCGTATATACTCAAAAAATATGTTTAGAGTTATACTAAATAAAATAAGCTTTCAAAAACATGTATACACAATATTTCATTCATATTAAAATCTTTTTAATTTTTTTCCTTTAAAAATTGTAAAATTTTAAAAAACCTATTTTTCATTTTATATACATAAATTAATTTTTAATCATATTTAGTATCATCATATCATGTACTTTCAAAAAAAAAAACAAAAAAAATATATGAGCAAATTGAAATTTTAATTAAAAACAAAATAAATTTTAAATTTACGAAATATAGCTGTTTGTATACTTGTCAATATATATTTACATACATATCTTATGACAAAAAAAAAAAAAAAAACCATTATAACAAAACGCATGTGCGTAATTCCACCTGAGACAAGTTAAATCACATCAACATTATTTGATTAAAATTAATTTAAATAAGATCCTTTAGGATTCTATAAAATAAATAATTTTGTTTGATTTAGAATTATATTATTTAATTTTATTTTTGTTGTTTTTTTTAATTTGTATTTTTTTTTTTGTTTTGTCATAAGATTGTAATTTAATTTATGCACACATTAAATAAAATTAATTTGTATCTGATATACTTATTATATGAATTAAAATTTCACAATTTTTAAGAAATTATTTTTTAAACCCTATTTTAGGGGTGTTTTTTTTTTTATTATTGCTTTTAAATTAATAAACCAAAAAAAAAAAAAAAAAAAACAACACAAAATTGAACAAAAAATCTACAAAAAAAAAAAAAAAACATTTTAAAATCATATCCTTCAGATAAATTGTACATTCATATATGTATACTTATATATTTTTTACTTTTTTTTATTATCCTTATCAAACTTTAGAATATCTTGTACTATAGTATTGATTTATGTATTGTACTAAATTTTCACATATTTTTTCAATAATTTTTTTACTTTACAAAAAAAATAAAATCTAAAGAAAGATATGGTATTTTTTTTTTTTTTTTTTAAAGAACTGTTTATTCTCATGTCGAAAATTTTATCTGTGATGATATTATTGAGTGCACATTTTATTTTATAAATGCATTAAAAATGAGTCTCTTTTTTCTAGTTTCTTGGAAAAATAAAGACAAAAAAAAAAAAAAAACTTTTTAAGAGTGATGAATCGTCTGCACCCACTTTGTAGTATGTGATAAGAATTATGATTGTATAGAATATCAAAAACTCTAAAAGATATAATTTTATTTGATGACAAATATATAAATGATGAAAGTGCCAAATCATAAAATTTTTTATTTCAAGCTAAAAAAAAAAAAAAAAAAACACAAAAACGAATTTCACAAGACAGCATTATACTGTGTTCAAGTCATGTTTTATAGTTATTTAATGTAATCATTGCTGAAAATTGAATTATCCTTTTTTTTTGTTTTTTCTTCTCGTCTGTTAAATTGGTAATTTAACATCAGTTTTCATAGTTGATGTCATTTGATATGTGTATGTTTTATTTTTTTGTGTTCTTCTCAGTTTTATTTGTTATTGAGGGTTTTTATGTATGTTAGTTTGATGTATGAATGATTTTAAAATATGAACTGAAAAAATTAAGGATAATTTTTGTTTTGTAAAGAATTTAGATTAAAAAATTGATAAGAACGTTGATAAAATTCATAATGACATAAATCGCTTAATGAATTTCAACAGAAAATAAATTTTTTTTTTTTTATTTTTTTTTCAAATTGCTGGGAATTTCTTTTTTGTTGTTGTTGTTCAAAGTTCATTAAATTTTAATTTACTACCAGCTATTCGTTATCCTTTTTACTGTATATTTCATAATTAAAAATCTTTTGAACAAAAAAAAAAAAGGTTTGTAATTTTCTTGGTACTTTTTACATATTTTTCAATTAACACAAAATGAAGAAATATACTTTTTAAAAAGGAATTTGAATGTGTCACACAAGATTTGTTTAGTTTTTTAATTTCTTTTAATTTATTATTTTTTCCCTTAAAACGCGTACACAATTTTTTTTTTCTTTTACTTTATATTTTTCTTGTTTATTTTTTTCCTCTTATTTTGCAATTTATTTTTTTTTTTCTAATGAATTTTTAATTAATGTTACCCAAAGAAAATAAAGTTTACCATTCAAAATTACAAATAACAAAAAAATAAAAAAAAAACATAGAATAAGAAAAACTTCAACGATTTAGAACTAAGAACAAGTACTTCTGTATATAAATCATATTTAATTTCTAAAATAATTACGATTTTATAAGAATAAACCTTGTGGTATGTATAAGATACTTAAAAAAAATTAAAAGAATTTTTTTTAAAGGCGAAAAAAATAATTCTACCTACGTGCAATATCAAATTTAGGATATAATAAATAAATTTTAATTAAATGTTAAAAAAATAAGAAGACAAATTTTACTGAAATAATAAAAAAAGAAAAAAAAATTCTTTAAATGAAGTAAGAAATTATTAATTCAGTTCTTATGCTTATCATTGAATAGAGATACCTTATTGCCTGTTATTACCATGGAAATATGATTTTTTTTTTTTTTTGTTAAATTACTTGAAAGGTCTTTCATTTTCTCAAAAAATAAAAAAAATAAAAAACATTAAAAGTATTTTTATCAATGAGGATAAAAACCAATTTAAATAAAGTTTTAATTTATTTTTCCATATCCAAAGCATACAGTTGTTAAAAAATCATATCTTTTTATTTGTTTTTTTTTTGTTTTTTTTTTAGTTTTGAATGCATGAAAAATTTTTACAAAAAGTCACATATTTAATGCATATTACATTTTACTCGTTTTGAAAACAGAGTAAAAGTATACAAAAAAAAAAAATGTATTCGAATTTATATACAACAGCATTCATATAAAAAAAAAAAAAAACAAAAAAAAAAAAAACAAAATGAAAACAAAAAATTTGTTTTATTTTGAAACGACGACTATATGAGATTTATTTAAACAGGATACGATTTTAATTAATGATAAAAATTTCACGAAATGAAGCAATCCATTTTCTGTGAATCAGATAAGAATCTTATGTACTTTACTTTTTGTATAAAATGTCATTTTTTACTTATTTTTTTTTTTTATATATATTTTTATTACTTTTTTTCAAGTAATTCTTTCCTTTTAAAACTTTTACAATTTAACTGAACATTTATTATTTTTTTTTTCTTTTAATAAATTTATGTTTTTTTTTTCTGCAAAAAAAAAATATCTTATTTTCAGTTTATTTTACAGTATAGCTTTTTTTTTTTTTGCTTTACAATTAGAAATGTATTTGAAAAAGTTTCTATAGCAATTTTAAATTTTTTATTGGCTTTTTAGTTTTTAAATGTGAGAGCAAATATGAAAGATTCAAGTATGATTTTGCTTAATTATTTGAAATGTAATGCAAAAAAAAGAAAAAGGTAATTTTCATTCTACAAAGAAAGTAATAATAATTAGTTTTTTTTGCAAAAAATTTTTTCAATAAAATGTTAATAATATGTATTTCAAAGTTGTATTTTCGAAATTCGAAAAATTAATAATAAATTATGATTATATTTCGATTTACACATTTTATATGGCATAAAATTGCAATTAATACTTAATGTAGTATTAAATTTACATTTATATTCTAAAATTTGTTCTACAACATTATCTAAGTGCTTTTATATTATTAATAAAAGTTACAGGGTGATTAACAGTTTGAGAAGTTTTCTAAAAATTATTTAGAGTTTAGTACTCAAAGAAAGGATAATACCAATAGGAATCAATTGATAGCTTCAAGCAGGATAATAACATCCTGTGTCATAGTTCTAATAATAAATTAATACTTATTGTATAATATATAAGAAACAATGTACATATTTGCATTTTTAATTATTTTAAAATTTCTGTCTGCAATAATATGTCACAAATTCTTGTTTTGAATATGTTAACATGAAAATTCTTAGTATCACAGATGAACGTATTTGTACATACGAATATTGTATATTTTGAATTTTCAATAAACTTGTACAAAAAAAAAAAAAAAAAAATACAGTATTCGACATAACAATAATGTTTTGTATTAATAAAGTTTAATAGATTGAACCCTAACCTCAAAATATAAATAATTTCGATGAAATAATCTAAATGATCTGAGTTCTTCTTAATTAAAACTTTTAAATAAATTTCTATTTTATAATTTAATTTTCTTTAAAAAAAAAAAAAAAAAAACTTTTAAAAATATCACTTTTTTTTTTCCAATCAAGATTTTGAAACTTTTCATTATTTTCTTATTTTATACACAAAAACAAAAATTTCACCTTTATTGAATATTTCATTTTGTTAAAAATTTAAATACACAAAAATATATATTTTGTAAATTTAATGTAGATGTATCGTGTACAAAAATTTTACAAAATCTTATTTCGTATACCGTTTTATTATTTTCTTAAAATCAACAAATTTTCATGATTTTAAAAGATTAAAAGTTATGTACTTCAAGAACAAAAAAAAAAAGCAAATATTAAATATTCTTTTAGTTATGATAAATCAAAACTTTATGAAAAAGTTTACAGAGTTCAAAGTTTTTTTTTTTTCTGAAGAAGTCAGAGTTTTTTTTTAAAAAAAAAGTTCTAGACTCAAGAAAATTTAATACATTTTATTTCTTATTTTTTATGCATATAATTTACACATACATATATGTATATGTATGTACATTAAAATTTAATAATTTGTGCATATATTCTATATTTTTACACTTACGTATAATATTTGTTATTTTTCTTTATTATTTTTTTTTTTTAAGTTCAATCTTTTAAGAAAAAAAAAATCAAATTTTCATATTATAAAATTTCAAAAACAGAATTTTATTTAAGATATTAAAGGATTAAGTTTTTCTTTTAATTCATTACAATAAAAAATATGAAAAAAAAAAAAACAAAACAGAAAGAAATACAAAATGTAAATTTGGTTTATTGATGTTATATTCAAATGTAAACACATGTATAAAAGATTAGTTTTTTAGTCATGTGGAGCTGGCACCCCTACTGTGTTTTTTTCGGGTTGTTTTTGTTTTTCTTTTTCGTTAGAGATGAAAATTTATCACAAGTTAGTGTGGAACAAAAAAAAAAATAAATAAATAAATAAATAAAAACCACAAAACAAAATTACAGATTTTAATTTAATTTTAACTTTTATATGTACACACATACATACATGAATATAACATAAATAGGGTGATATAAAATATGTGTTTTGTTTTTTAACTTCTCGGAATTTTATAAGAAAACTTGGGAAAAGTAACATGACAGAAAAAGATACCGAAATAATCATCGATAAATGTGTAGTTTCAAAAACACAGAGCCCGAAAACAAACAAAAATTTTTTTTGGACTACTCAAAAAAGCAAGTGTATTAAACTTAAACAGTCTACATTTATCTTGAAGAGGAACTTTTGACATATTGAAAGTAAAAAAAAAAAAAAAAAACAAATATAAAAATATTTACAAAAATTTTGTTATTTTTTATCACCCTGTAAATGTGCGTATATATAAATTTGATTTCTTATCTTCCATACACTTAAATCTGTCTAAAAAAAAAGTCTTATAATTTGAAAAGGGTTAAACAGAAGTGCTTTATGTTCACACAAGCTTTGTTACCCCTATTTAGTTAAAATCTCTACACAAACAGTATAAATATACCCACAAAAAAAGATACATTAAATAAAATAACAACATATTATAAGTTTTTCTCCCCTAGATTATGTACATATGTGTAATTAATGAAAAAAAAAATTCTTGTTATTTTTTTTTAATTCTATAGAAATAGATTATACATAATTTATTTTAATTCAAAAATAACAACAAAAAAAAAATTTGGTGTTTTTTTTTTCGACCTTGATGAAATGATAATTATCATGGTGGTTTAGAGAGTGCTATGTTTATTTTTCACTTTATTTTTTTTTTTTAAATGTGAAATTCTAAGAAAAAGAATTTGCTGAATTATTCAGATTTAAATTAATGAATTGCGTTATATTGTTTTTTTTTTTTTTTGTATTATTTTTTTTTAAATTTCAAATTTACCTCACTTCAATCAATGAAAAAAACCAAGTGGAAAAATTTAATAAGGTTTCCTTTTTCATCATATAAAATTATCAAAGATGATTAATGAACTACATTATTCCAATTCAATATCGCAGTGTTTTTTTTTTTTGTTTCTTTTCTTTCTTTAATTTTATTTTTCTTTTTAAAGTACAAAATAAAGAAAATAAAATTGAACTTGGTCTGTATAATATGTATTTCTTACAGTTGTAAATCAATATATATGTACAATAATTATATGTATTATATATACCGATATTATATCCTTAAGGGCATATCCTCATTATTGTGTATCTCCCTTATATTATTTATATGAATAAAATATTTCAGATTTCAGTTTTCTTTTGTTACAAATATCGTAATAATATTTATATACTATATTATGTGTTTCATATTGTGAAATAATATATATAAATCTAAAAATATTTTCAGCATAATATATACATATACTTTTTTTTTTTTTTTTTGTTCTTGGTAAGAGTTTATAACAAATCTAATGGATTATAACAGAAATTGACTTTAGCTAAAAATATATATATGTATGTATATATATATTTTTCTTTCATTTGATTCCCATTACTCACTTTCTTATACATATATGTACATACTATTATAGGTATATTGATGAGTATTTTTACTTAAAAAGCATAATTTCATATAACAATTGATTATTTTTTGTGTGTGTATATGGATTTGTGTGGGTGTGTATGTTATACATACATAATGGATTGGCTGATCCTTAAATTTATAAAGTCATTCTACTCAATTAGATTTAAAAGTAGATATGTTTTTATTTTTTGTATTTGTTTGTATGAAATTATCAAAATAGGTCTAGATCTAAATAAAAATTCAGAATGAACCTTTTAATACATTAATTTAGTTTTAGAATGTAGCAAAAAAGAGAAAAATAAAAATTAAATGATAACCAGATATTTGATAAGAACGTGTATACAATATGTTAAATTTATATTTTAGTTAATATTTGTTATTTATAGAATGTAAAATATGATTTTAAATTAATTGTATATATGTTTATATTTATTTTACTTACTTGGTAACTTTTAACATTTTAACATTTGAATTTTACAATCGACTAATCACATAGAGAAAATATTTATATTTTCTTAGTAACAAAAAAAAAATATACTTCTATTTATAAATTGATACATTTATGATGAGTGAATTTTATATTACATATCGATTACAAGTTTTTTTGTAAAATTTTATGGAAATGTCAATATTGAAAACAAAAAGTTAATAGAAAGGATGTGTTTGTTGAAAGACAAAAAAAAAAAAAAAAAAAGAATGTTTGTTATCAAGAGGTTGTAGTTTAATTAATTTTAGAAAATTAATTAATAAATTAAAAATTTATATTAAAACAAATTAAACAAAAGAACAAAAAAAAAAAAAAAAACGATTTCATATCATAATCAAATTATATGTTTTCAATGACTTGATGTCATTTACAAAAATGTGTAGAAAATGCAATTTGAATAATATAAATAGAAATGAACAACATAAAATAAAATGTAAAAAAAAAAAAAAAATTAATATGAAAAGAAAAAAATGTAAATAAATAAAAAACGTTAGACTTTGAATTTTTAAACAGAAAATGTAATAAAAGAATTTGAATTGAAAAGTAAGAACTTTTTATTTTATCATGTTTTTATATTGAAATTCAAGTTTTCAAGAAAGCAAAAAAAAAAAAAAAAAAAAACAGAGCAATCAGAATAATACAAATCTAAAGAAACAGGGATAAGGTAAAGTACAATTAGGAATATTAATTTATATTATTCGCAATATATACAAGGGTATTAAGCATTATGTATTTTTCCAAAGCAAAAAACAAAGCTATAGAAAGTAATTTTTTGCTATTATTTATATGTGTATTTGTTTTTTGTAATTTTACCTCTCAGACTTTTAATTATATATGTACATATAAAAAAGAAATTAAAAATAAAACATAGAATAAAATAAAATGTAAAAGAACAAAAAAAAAAATAACTTGCGAGAAATGAATATGTAAAGTTTGAAAATCTGGTGTTGTATTTTACAACTCCTTTTTGTGAAAATTTTTTTTCAGTAGTTTGAAGAGAAAAAAAAAGGCATATATGTAAATGAATAAAAGTATACATATACATATATTTGCAGACATTTACACATTTTTTTTTTTTTTTTTTTTTGATAATAGTGCTTGTTATGGAAATTTTAAAATGTGTAATGAAAAACATTTTTAACGTGAAAAAGCTTTCAAGTGAAAATAAAAAAGTTTCACAGTCTAAAGAGCAACATCTTTTATTTTATTGTTTATGCCTACATTATACATATTATATTAATATACACCTATGTAGACTTGTTGCATTTAAATTTAAAGAAAAATAAAATACATACTCGTATATCCTATACCCATTTATGAATATTCATTTTTATATCCTGCATATATTTTATATAAAAATAATTCAGAAAGGGACTATACTATTTCTGTATGACAACTGATATTTTAAAATAATATTAGAGAGAATGTACTTGAAATTGATGTTTATAAAATTGTATACAGAAGTTATCTTTGTAAAATTATAAAACTGGAATGTAGAAAAAAAAAAAACAAAAACAAAAAACACAAAAACATTATATGTTGTATTTATGACTATTAAAGATACTACATATATGTACGATGATATGCCTTTCGGAAGTACATGTATATAAACTTTTGAATTGTTTTTTTTTTTTTACATACTTGACAGGATTATGAAAAAGAAATTTTTCCTATAAATGTGAAAAGTGATGACATAAGCTAACAGTAGGTTTTCCCTAATCAAGATGTTTTCTGCCAAAGTACATGAAGATAGAAAAGTTGTGTTTTTTCTTTTTCTTTTCTACCCTTGTTTTTTTTTTTTTTTTTTTTTTTTTTTTTTTTTTTTTTTTTTTTTTTGATTTTTTTAATGCATGAAGGGTTACTGATTTGCTATAACATTTACACGGTTTGTTAAGATTATAAAATAGATGCTCGTTCATATGGATGTGATGTTATTTATCATACAATTTGTTTTTGTTTTTATCTTACTAAATTGTTATGTTTTTTTCTGTCTATATACTCGTATATGAATATACAATGAATATACATACATACATATTATGTATATGTATTTTTTTAATGTCACTTTTTTTTTCTTGATGTCAATATAACAATATGTCTTATATGTTACGATATTTTTCTTCGAATGTTAAATCATCACTGAATTGCTTTAAGAAAGAGAAAAAAAAAAGGATGTTGAAGAAAAAAAAAAAAGTAAGAAAAGGATTACAAAGTTTTCCTTTGGGAATTCAAGAATATATAAGGAAAAGGAATAAATTTTCAAACAACTAAACAATAAATGACCTTATATCCTTTCAAATTATCTATATAAGAAAAATTAATATATATGTATGTAAGTATGTATACATATGTATATATATGTATGTTTTATAACATTTATGTTTTACATATAATATAAATAAATAAAATAAAAAAAAAATATAAAAAAAAATGAAACCCAAGAGTGAACTTTTGTAAGTAGTTTGAATGGAGCAAAGTTTATACCATTTTATTTATATGTATGTATTACATATATATGAAAACGAAAAGAAAAAATTTTCATATGAAAATATTTGAAATTTTTTTTATGAAAATCGAATTGTATCGTTTGAAATACATTTTTGAAGTGAAATGATATTAAAGTATAAGTTTAAAAGTGAGTTTATATAAAAAATAAATGATGTGTTGAGAAGGGCAAAACTTTGAATATTTTTTTTTAAAAAAATTACAGTTCAGGCTTCTACATTATTCTTTCTGAAAAGTTGCTTCTTGGAAATATGGTAATTGGTTCTTTAATTTGAAATATATAGAAGACTCCATTCAAATTAATTACAATTTTATTTGATACGATTTCAAACTAGTACACGATTAGTTAAAGTCCTAGTCTTCTTTATAGATAAAGACTCTTGAAACTTTACCAATATCTTTAATACCTCACAACATGAGACTGAATCATTTTTTATCGCCGCAATATTGTATAAATTTCAAAATAAAATGGTTTTAATTAAAATAATAATTTTTTTCTTCGTCAAATACCTACTTTACTTACATGAAAACATTAATTTATTAATTAATTGTATTGTCATTTTTAACGGGTTCATGTGAAGATTCATTTTATTTCATTTTATTTTATTTTTTCACATTTTATTGATTTATAATGTTAACAACTACTCTTATAGCACAGGTTGCGGAGAACAGGTGAATAATGATAAATTATTGCCACACCTACACTCTTTTTGTATGTAATATTGTATATCTATATATGTATGTGTGTGCTTGTTAAATTAACGAACCTAATTTATATTATTCTATTCAGCACATATTCAAGAACTACTAAGATTAATGATATTAAATACATACAGAGAAGGCATTTTACTCCTTTATACATGACATATTATTTATGAAGAAAATACCTGGATTAAAAAAAAAAAAAACCAATAAACGATAAAGAAAAAAAAAATAACACATTCAAAGATATATACATTTGTACTCGTATGTGTGTTTAAGTAAATTTTATGTAATTTAAAATAACTTTAAGATCCTTAAAACTATGGGAATTTCCAACAAAAAGATTTCTTTTTTTTTTCAAACGATTAATTTAAATGAGATTGTTTTTTGTTTTTTTTTTTTTTTTTTGTGAACGTTCTTTAGACTGGAACTTATATTAATAAGATTTTTGTTAAATTTATTAATATAATGTTTATTTAATTTATTTATTATTTTTTTTTTGTAAGCAATATCATTTAATATAACTTTTGCAGATATATTTTATAAATAAAAAACAAAAAATGGAAAAAAGATAGAAGAAAATCAAAATAAAATCTTAAATAAGGATGAAAACTACAAAAAGAAAATGTTCAAAATTTATTTCTATGTTTAAGTTTTGTTTTAAAGTTCAACAAAAAACTTAAAAATAAGATTTTTCTTATTTTTTTTTTAATAATAAGTTTTTTATCATTTATTTGTAGATAAAGGATAATTAAGAAACTTTCACAAAAGTCGTCGTTTTTTTTTTCTTTTTTTAAATTTTTTTCGTTTTGCTTAACTGAACAAATATATGAAGTTAATGTTTTAATTTCGTTTCTGTATTGAATTTGTATTTGTTTTTTTATTTTTAATTTTATTATTTGTTTATTTTTATTAAATACATATTTATATTTGTGGCACTATTTGCTTTATTATTGTTATTATTGTTTTAAAATTAAATAAAATAACTTATTTTTTTTTCTATGCTAAATTATTATAGAAAATAAATAACCAAAAACTACGTACGTACATACATTCATGATATTGATTAAAATTTTATGTTTGATATTAAGAGAAAAATATAAAAATATGAAAAAAAAATTGGATCAATAAAATGATCTAAATAAATTTTTTGGTATGTTTTTGTTATTTGTAAGGATATTATGATAAATTTCATAAAACATAACAGCTTTTATATATATGATTGAAAAAAAAAAAAATAAATAAATAAAAGAACCTACTTTTTATAATAACAAGACTCTCAGTAACAGAATTAGAGAATTCTTGTTATTACAAGGATAAAATCATAATAAATATTTTCTATTTACTGTTATATAATTTTCTTCAATGTGATTGTAATAGATGATGTTAATGTGTTTGTGTAATGAATTTCAATAACCGAAAAATCCGATTTTTTTTTTTTTGGCATCACGCATTTATAAAATGATTTCTACGTGATTTTTTTGTAATTTGAATTTATGTGTTGTTTGCTTATCAAGAATGTTAATTTCATAGAAAATCAAAAAAAAAATTATAAAAGAGAAAAAAGTGAATACGTAAATATGTATGTATGGGATAAGAAACTTCAGAATCAGATATTTTTAAGCATTATGTTGCTGTGTTAAAAAAATGATTTTTTTTTTCCTATACTTTATTTTTAAATTAAAATTCGACGTAAAAATCGTATATATAATTTATCATATAGAAAAAATTTCTACTTTAATGAAAAACATGCTAAATACGTATGTTTCTACTTTCACATCTAATATTTACAAGATTTATGTTCAATACACAAATTTATGATGAAGATTTCAAAAATCTGTCAATAATGATCATTTTTCAAATATTATTGAAGATTTATAGAAACCATATTTCAGAGAAGAAAAAAAAAAAAAAAGGACAAAAATTGGAAAAATATAAAAAATAAAAATAATAATGTAAACAAATACAATTTATAAATCTTATACAATAAAAAAAAAAAGCAACAACAAACAAGCACATATTACAGGATCGTATAAGGTAAAAACACGTATTTTATATCTATGAAGATTTGACAGGATACGAACATATGTCATAAAAAATAACGAACAAACTAACAATTTGAACTTTTTAGATGACGAATAACAAGTAATTGTATTTTCAACCTGTTTGTTTCTTCTTTTTTTTTTTTTATTATTATAGCAAATTGATTGATTACGTATTTATGGGTCCTTTTTTTCTGGTTCACTTCACAATTTGTCGTTACGTAATATTCGTTATACATACCATTCACATACACATGCATAAAAAAAAAACAAATGAAAAAAGAAGCTTGAAAAATTGTACATAATTTTCACATCTTTTTTTTCTAATTCAGTTTGATGGCTTAAAATGGAATACAAAAAAAAAAAAAATAAAATAAAAAGATGATAAGAGATTGACCTCTGACTGAAATCATTAATTTATTTTACACTCAAATTTGTATGTGTTATATTTGTTCATTTCTAAATAATACATTTAACCTCATTAGATCGAAATAAATAAAATGAAAAGTTGTATAGATTATTTTCATTTTTCCTTGAGATTCAAAACATTCGATTTTCATATATATATAGGAATTATGTTTGTCAGAATCAATCAAGAAACTTAATCAGAAATTCCCTAAAAGAAAATGTTCTTTCCAAATAAAATAAATACGAAATGGCAGATAAACATTAGACACGTACTATCAAATGATTCACTTTTTTTTTTTTTTTGCTTTCTTTGTGGTAATTTGAACGAAAAAAAAAATAACAATAACAATAAAAAAAATAAAAAAACAAAATATACACCAAAAGTCTGATAAATTATTCGAATGTTTTATTTTTGTATTTTGTGAAAGTTATTTAATATAAATTAAATAAAAATAAAAAGAAAATTACACATGCGAAATACACAAAAAAAAAAAAAAAAAATACACGAAAACTTTGTGAGTATACAGTTTTGTTATTTTGTTCCTCATAAAACAAAAAAATATATATATATAAAAAAAAAGGTTAAATTAAAGTTTTTCTTGTCTGTACAAACTAAAAGAAAAAGTTTTTTAGAGCACAAGTATTGTTTTTTGTTTTTATTGGTTTTGTTTTTATTTTTTTTTTTCTTATTAAAAATTTATCTAATAATGAAAATTAAATTTCTGATAACATATGACATTCTTATCTTCATTTTGAAAAAAAAAAACTCTATGTTGGATTTTTATAGTTATATATATATTTTTTTTTTGTAAGTGAATACTGACCGTTTGTTTACCTTTTTTTTTTTGTTACTCTTGTAACTTTTTTTTTTTAAGTTATGAAAAGCTTTAAAATGTGCTGAGAATAAAATTTTTGTGCAATATTAAAAATGGTGTTCAATGAAATCTATACAGAACTGCTACAAAATACGAAAAATCTTTTTTTTTATTTCCAATTCTTAAAGTAAGCAAAACTTATCCACTGGCAACCATTTTTTTTTAATATACATATGTATAAAAATCTATATCAACTTATTTTTTAATAAAAAATTAAATTCAATAAATTTTTGTATAATTATGACAATTAAATATTATATGTCCTTTTTTTTTATCTATTAATAATTTTAATTTAATTAGGATAATTATATTTTTGCCATAGGAAATAAAAAAATAGAGATATGAAAAAATATAAATAAATCAAAAATATAATTTGTCTGGAAAATTTAATTCATTTCATTTTTGAAATTTTATATTTAACAATTTTTTTTTTTTTGAGATTATTTTTCTTTAAACAAAAATTAAAAAGAAAAAAAAAAGCAGTGCATAAAATTTTTTTTTTATATTCTATCTACGGTCGTCATTTTTTATTTAAAAGAATTTCAGAATAATAATGAAAAAAAAAAATGATAAAAAGATTCACAAAAAAAAGAATAAAATATAAAAGTTTTTTTCTTATTTAATCCATTCCATAAAATTTAACGAAGCTTGCATTAATGTTAAATACTGTGAAAGATGAGAAGAACTATTTGAAAACGAAAGAAAAGAAAAAAAAAATATAACAAAAAAGCACTTTTTAAGTTTGAATAAGCAAAAACAAAAAGAAAAATGTAGTCTAATAAAAAAAAATTGACTTCGCTTATAAATATAATATATGCATACTCTACTATTTTATTTAACTAATCAAACACAATAACAATAAAGTTGAAATTAAAACAGAGAGAGAGAAAAAAAAAAAAGGATTTATATAAAGTAGAACACTAAAGCAAAACAACATAATATTGTGAAATATTGTACAGGTGATGTTGTACTCATTTTCTTTCATTTAAAACAATTTTGACTTTTTATAATTCATAAAAAAAATTTAGTAAACTGGTTAAAATAAAACTCTTCAAAAAAAAAAAAAAATAATAATAAAATATAAAAAACAAAATATGTCAATGTATCTTGAAATTCAGTGGTATTATACATTTTCTTATGGTACATAAACATAAATTGGAATACTAAAAAAAGCGTAATACATACTAAAAAAAAAAATATTCTACAATATTTATAGTTAGCTATATAACATTCATTTTTATACATTTTATATAAAAACTGTGAAAATAATTTTGTTCCTTTTAAGTTTCTCAACACTTCCTTTTTTGTTCGTTTTCATTTCTCGTTTCTTTTTTTGTTTCTGTTTTTCTCATCCTTTTGTCATTTTTCCTTTTAGAATATATATTGTAGGAAAATGACAAAATATTATTATTTTTTTTTGTTTTGTCTCTTTCTCTCATTTTAAATTATACAAATACAAATAAAAAATTTAAAAGTCTAAGTTCTTAAGTTCATATCATCATCAAAAAGAATGATGATGTTTAAGGGTGAAATCTTCAGACTATGATGAGAAATATAATATAAAATATAACAACTATAGAATAACTTTGCTATTTAAGTCACACAAAGTTTTCATTTTTCCAAACGATTTGCATATTCAACCTACTTCCTCTAAATTTATCCATATGTATGTATGTACATATTTCTTTATCGTACTTTTATATTTGTCGTTTTTGTTGTTTTTTTTTTTTCAACAAGCAAAAAAAAAAAATTCCAAAAAAATCTTAAAACAAGTACAAAATAAAATATAGAATAAAATAAACTTAAATATAGAATATAGACGAACAGAAAAGAGGACATTATCCAAATGACCTTTAATGTTAGCAATAAATGTATAAGAAAACTCAAAAGAAATGATATTTTTAATAATAAAAAGGAAATATTATCAATTTTATATATGTATATTGTATACGTATATGGAGAATTCCACGCAAATCGACCACTTTTTTCCTTAAAATTAATATTAATAAAGCTGGTAGAGATAAGTATATATCAATTTTTGGTGTATCTAGTTTTAAATTATTTACGATATCACGATGAGGAACAGTATTAAAAACAAAATGTTTGCTACTTATCAGTAGAAATTCGTTTCGCTGTCACACCCGTTACAAAATATGTCACACCCGTTACATTTCTTTTTTTTAATTATGAAAAAAGTATTGCATTGTTCCTCGTCAAATTTTTCCAAAAGATTCTTTCAAGTTTCTACAATATAATTAAAAATAATTTTTGGAATTGTTTATATGAAAATTTTATGATATTCAGTGAAATAGACGAAAATCCGTGAAATTCAAAATCTTCAGCGTCACACCCGTTACGCTACTAAAGTGACGATTCTGATTAAGAATATTTGAATTTTTCTGTTTTATCGTAGCCGTCGTTTGCTTTCACTAGAGGGCATATTAGGAACATTTAAGTTTAATCAGAGTGCAATTGCTCTACGAGTTTTCAATATTTAAGAGTCAGCATGTCACACCCGTTACAAAATGGAATTCCCCATATACATTTAAGGATGATACTACATAAAATGAAAAGAACAATACAAAAATCTTAAAAATGAATATAATATTCATAATATCTCGTTTTGTATTTTAGACAACTATAGGATAAATTATTCAAACATGGGATTGTCTGTGATTATGTTTTAAAATAACAGCAAACAAAAAAACAACAACAAAAATGAAGAATGAAATAAAATAAAAGGACTTCTACAACAACATTTTAAGAAACTTTTTTAATGAACATATCGGGATTAATGAAATTTAATAGATTGAAAAAAAAAAAAATCTTATACATTTAGAAATATGTTATTTAATTTATAGTAAAAAATTTGTATCCTTATTCTTTATTCGAAAGAATATAGCGAGGAATTTTTGCTTGCCATTTTCTATTAAATACCACACATGTATAATAAATTTCATATTTATATTTAAATGATAAAATAATATAAAAAAAAATTTGTGCTAAAGACAAACAAAAAAGATTTTTTTTTTTTAAAATTTTTAAAATAAATAATTTTAATTTTTTTTACCGCAAAAAAAAAACACATACGTAATCTTATTTAAATTGTTTCTATTTATTTATGAATTTCGTAGTTAAATACACATTGTAAAAAAGTTACATTTTTCATGTAAAAAAATTTTAAGCATAAAAGAGATGTTTTTATTTTTCCTTGTTTTTTTTATACAATTATCTGAAGTTAAAGGATTTTATTTTATTTATGTTAATTATAAATTAAAATATAGAAATAAAATTTATGTTATTCTGTTAAAATAAGATTTTTTTTCAAATTAATTTAAACTGGATTAAATCCACCATATGTATGTATATATTTTTTTGTTACACATACGAGTACATCATTAAACGAGAATTTTTTATACATCAAATTAAGATTTTTGTGTATAATTAACATGTTAAAAATGTTTAAAAAAAAAAAGGGTAAATATTTTTTCTGTGCTTTTTGTTTATTATGTATAATTTACTTTTATTGGTAAACATTTACAAAAAAAAAAAATATTTCAAAATAAATAGAAAAAAAAAATAATGAAAAAGAAAAATATAAAGATTTACAGTCAGACAGATATGAACCTCTTATAGAATCCTTTAATTACATTTTTTTTTTTTTTTTTTTTTTCAAAAAAAAAAAACTTTAGAAAAGTTAACAACGCGTGTATATAAAAATAATAAATAAAATAAGCTCATTATATATTTTATCGTGCGTAAATATGTATGTTTGTTTTGTAATAACATTTTTTTTATGTACTGTTAAAATTTTGTATTTTTAAAATAATATCAAAAATTTTCTGATAATTTTAATTTCTGTTGAATATATATTTTTTTAAATATTATTTTTTAATTAACAAATGACTGGTTTTTTTAAAATGTCCTTTTGATATCCTTCGATTGAATCACTAAAATTTTATCTGTTTTATTTATTTTGATACATTTATATTTTTATGATAATTTAAAAAAAAAAAAATCCAAAAAGAAATCCTTTTTATTTTACCTTTTTTTTTTATCAGTTTTGTGGTTTAATCCTTTTATGATTGTTTTATTTCGTAATCCATAAATAAAATAAAAATTGCATAAAAAAATTCTTTATATTTTTATTTTTCATAATTTTCTATACAAATGAATATATTTATGCCGCATACAAGTATTCTATATAGTGTAGGTTGTGTTGTAAAAGGATTTCGAACAATGTAAACGACAGGATAAACAAATAATCTTAAGGATTTAAAACAATGACATTTTTATGTTCTTATAATACGAAAAAAAAAAAAGGGGTTAAAATTTGAAAGCATCGTTAAAAAAAAGTGTGAATTGTATAAAACGTATGCATCAATTTAAAATTGCCTTAAGGAATAATGTCTGCATCCTGATATAACGTTTTATTTTTCGTTTTCTTTGTGTTTTTTTTTTTTTTATATGTGTAAAGGATAATATTTCATTATTGTGTATGTACATATACACTTAGAAGAAAAAGTAAAATTGAATCTAAAGGGTACAGGAAATCATCATGAACGTGACTTCTTTTTCAGGTTGAAGAGTCATTTTAATTGAGTTTAAGTCACGATTTTTTAGTAAAAGTTAAATAAAAAATAATAATAAAAAGTAAAAAAAAACCAAAACAATGATTTATATTATTATTTTCATCAAAAACGAAAAAAAAAACAAAGGTTTTTTTTTTTTGATCTTGGTGAAAATCACTGTTCATTCTCTTTTATGTGTATTTTTTTTCTTTCCTTTTTTACAATTTGCTTAAAGGTAAAACTTAAAAAATTGTAAACCTTGAACATTTTAAAACAAAGACTAACACAAATTATTATTTTGTTTTTTTTTTTTATATTTTTGTTCTATATTGGAAATGATGAACTACAGAGAAATAATTATTATTTGTATTCAATAAAAAAAAAAAAAGTTGAAAAAGTTCATTTTATTTTAATTATGTAACTAAAAATGAAATCAAAGCACGAAAAAAAATCATTAATTTTAATTTACTTTTTGCTTATTAAATTTTATATACCTAAGTTTTTTTAAAAAAAAAACTTTTAATTTTTTAATGTGAAAAAAATTCACATAGGTACATTGATACGTTTTTAATTACTTCAAACTTTTATGATGTTCAACTAATAACACATTTTATGGAAAAAAAATGAAAAGAAAACAAAATTCACAAATTGAATAATTTTGTAAAAAAAAAAAAAAAAAAAAAATAAAATATAAAATTGAATTGCAATACTACACAGATTTTACTTTGAAAAATTCTTCATAAATTTTTTAATTGGAATTGAATTCAATTTGAAAATTCATAAAGATAACTATTACAAAAAAAAAAAAGCTTAAAAATTAATTAAGTTTTTGTCACCTGGTTTTAAAGCTTGTCATCATTATTTCAAGATATCATAACGTATACTCATTACATCAGTACATATTCTTACAAAATAAATTCAATATTGTTTTTTTTTTTTTTAAAAACAACAACAAAAAAATTTTAAAGATATTTTATTTATAATAATATATCTACATATACAAAACCAATAAAATTGTTCATAATTCATTTTAAACGTAAAATATTATATTACCGTTCATTGAAAAAGTAATTAGCACTGAATATTAATGTTTAAACCAAAAAAAAAAAACAAAAAAAAAAATAGTAACATTCTGTTCTTCAGTCTCAGATACATTTATACAGAAGGTTAATGTTACGCCTACCAATTTACAATTATACACATACATACCTACACATACCATATAAAAGACATTCATAATAATATTCAATCTGTTTAAATATTCATGAAAGCATTTATCTTGAAAAGTGGTTTAACAAAAAAAAAAAAATAAAAAAAAAAATACAAAAATGAAAACTTATTATTCACACCTTTCGATTCATTATTATTTATTCACCGATAATTTTCGATTACATTTTTAACGTGAATATAACTTCATATAGTGTTTTGTTTTATTTTTATTGTTTTTTTTTTTATGGTTTTATTTTTTCATGGTACTCTTGGGGGCTGGCCAAACACCAATTCAACGTAAAAAAAAAAAACATGAGAAGAATCAGATCATATGTATAATATCTCCCACAGACTTTGAATTTTATATTGTGCAGCAGTGGTTTAAATTACATTTAAATTGGTTTTGTTTTATTTTTTGTTCATATAGAATAAAATTGGGATTATATTCACAAGTGATTATACCTTAAGGGGTTAAATATTTTGATAAACATATTATTTTTTTTTTTTTTTAAATCACATAACAAAATGGTTTTTATTTAAAGTGAATAAAAAAATCAAAAAAAAATTTTTTTTTGTATTAAAAAATTATATTAAAAAATTCGGTGGAATGATTTATATTTTTAAATTTTCAAATAAAAGAAAAAACAAATTTAATCTAAACCTATTGAAATAGAAATATGAGTTGTAAAAAAAATTTATTAATTGCCTTTTACAGGCTAGATTTAAACTTCAATTTGAATACAACATTTTTTTTTTTCCTCTTCA
Source organism: Bombylius discolor (assembly GCA_939192795.1). Classification (NCBI taxonomy): domain Eukaryota; kingdom Metazoa; phylum Arthropoda; class Insecta; order Diptera; family Bombyliidae; genus Bombylius; species Bombylius discolor. The sequence goes on along the minus strand of OW584241.1, from coordinate 8,602,049 downwards.
AAGAAAAAAATTACATTTACTTTGTAAATAAAATTTTCGTTTTAAGAAGAAAAAAAAAAAGTTATGGAACAATAATTAATTGCTTTAAATTAGCGTTAAAAACATCATTACTATCGCATCGAAAAAAATAAAGTACATATTTGAAATAGATTCCAATAAAATATACTAATTTGCTAATTTTTCATTTTAAATTTCCCAATCAAATTTTTTAAATCATGCATAAAATTAAGGTTTGTTTTTTTTTTGTTTTTCATCCAACAAAAATTTTTCAAAATAGAAAAAAAATTCTGATCGATTTTGCATGATTTGTGTACAATTAATATCATTTTATATACTCATACCTTTTCTTTTTTTTTATATTTATTTATTTATTTTTGTTTTTCAAGCAAATATTTGAAATAAAAAAGCGAATTGAGTAATTGTATAAATTTGAAAAAATAAAATCATGTATTTTTTTTATTTTTTCTTTCGAATAAAAAGTTAAATATCTGTTGAAATTTTATATATATACATATTGATACAAACATATATAATAAATTCGTATATTTCTAACGTGGTGGAACTAATAGAGTTTGTAAAATTCAAGGATCATTTACTAAAATCTTGCTTCCTTTTTTTTTTTTTGTAAATTCTATATTCTCGGAAAAAAAAAAAGAATTTTTACAATTTCTTCTCTTTTAATAAGATCCTTGTAATAATACCAATATATTTAAAAAAAAAAAAAAAACCTTTTTTTTTATATATATATTTTTTCCTAAATAAAAATAAAAAACAAAAAAAGAAATAACAAACAGCAAGAAAAAGTTATTTTACCTTGTGGTCTACAATTCTTTGCCATTTTCCTACACAAACTTTTTTTTTTTCTTCCTCTTTTACTTTTCATTTTTAAACAGAAATTCATTATGTAAAATAAATGAAGGGTAAATAAAAGTAAGGTTCAAGAAGTAAGAAATTTTATTATATATATTTTTTTTTTTTAGCTTTTCCTTTTTTTTTTATTTTTTCTTTTAAATTTTTTGGTGACAGCAGTTTGTCTTGTGCAGTCTTTTTTTTTTTGTTTTTCTTCCTCCTATTTTATTGTTTTTTTAAAACAAAACATTGTTTTTTTTTTTATATTTCATTCACTTAGAAAAAAATTAGAAAAACGAAGAAAAAATATCAAGTGAACTGTGGTGATGTTATTTAATTAGAAAAACTTCATAAAAGTAGGTCAAGTTTCTGACACTTCCAATTATAAAGAGTAAGAAATTTTTTATTCTTGGATTTTTTATTTCTTTTTGTATTTATGTGTGTTATATATGTATTTTATATAATATAAAAGTATGTTTTATTAGTACAAGGAGTATAATTTCAAATCTAGTTTTAAAATTAAAAAAACAAAACAAAAAAAGAAATTGAGTTTATGAATATAAGACAATTATATACTTGAAAAGTAAAAGTTTTTATAGTTTCGTCAAAAAATAAAATAAAACGAAAATAAAAAACAACAGAGAGAGAGAGAGAGAGAGACAGAGAGAGAGAGTGTATAATGGAAATAAACTATTAGAATTTAATAGAAATTTTCTCTTGGAAATTTCAAATAAAATTTAAAAATCTGATATGTTTTAATAGTAAATTTCGAGAAAATATAATACTTATGTAAAATAAAAAAAAAAAAACAATATAATCTTAATTGCTATTCTAGAATAACGGAAGATATTTTGTTTCATTTGTGAAATTTTATCCGTAACCTTATTTTAATTTTTTTTTTCTTTCTCTTCTATAATTTCAAGGATTACATTTTCTTATTTGAAGAGTATAATTTTCTTATTTGTTCTTATTCTAGTTTTATTTTTCATACTTCAAGCCAATTGTGTAGAAGAATTTATACTTCCTGGTTGTAGATTTTATTTTTTTTTTATTTTTGCAATTTTTCTTATTATGTAATTTTATTAAAAATTATTTTTCTTTACTTTTCATTTTTTTAGAAGTGAAAAAACGATTTTACTACGATTTTATGGAAGAACCAGAATAATTTTTCTAAAAGTCACGTAATAAATTTTAAAAAATAAAAAGAAAATTTCAAATTTATTGAACATGTATTTCATAAAGCAAAGTATTATAATTTTGATAATATAAATAATTCTTTGCGGTTTTAAATTTTGTTTTTTTTTTTAAACAAACAAAAAATCAGTTTGTAATTACAATTACCGGACAAGTACAGAATTCATTTTAACTCAAAGTCGATATTTTTTTCTTTTTCAAATAGCTATTTCGAAGTTTTTTTTTCTTTAAGAGAATTATACATATTGTTTTTTTTTTTTTTTTTTTTTTGTAATTTACCATAATTTTATTGATTTGTTTTTATGCTTGACCCATTGAGATTATACCTTTACAACCTAAATGCAATGTAAATATTTCCGTAGCCTGTCGTGAATATTTATTCAAATAAAATGGACTAATTTCATTCTTATAGAAATAATTTTTTTATTACTGTTTTTTTTTTTTTTTGCCATGCCACTGGTTACGTTTTTGTGGGTTCTTTTATAATACAAACAAAATATAATAAAAGAAATTTAATCGTAAAATAACTTTTATTTCTCATATTTTAGCATAAATTTGCATTTTTTGTTTTGTTTTTGAGTGTACAATACATTTACTAGAATTAGAAGCCTTTTATTTTCTTTTTTACTGGAATCGGTTACCCTTTTAGTAAGATCTATCAGAAAAAAGTTAATAGAATACAACAGCAACAGTACATATACATATCTGTTGTATCCTAGAGGTCATGTTGGTATTAAGGGTAATATAAGCTTGCTGACAATTATGCGAAACTTGTATCTCATGAGCTCTCATTAAAACCGCTTATCTCTCCAGTGCCACCACTAATCTCAAATCCGATCTTTGATAGTTCATACCCAAACTCTTATTATTCACACGCGGATTCTGTATTAACCATAATTATCTTGCTTATTAGTGTATTATTTATACTTTTTGTAGACAGTCGCTGTCAGTCATACATTTCCTGATTATGACTGTCCAAAAAGTATGTAGGTTCTTCAATATAAACAAAAAACACTCCCTTATTCAGCTGGCTCAAAGTTTTCGGTTATCATCACAACAGAATTTATGTAGAACCCTTATACTACATATCTCATCATTACGTCGAAACTTCCGCTGTTACTCGTGAGTTCAATAACAAACTGTTTCTGTAATTAGTCAATCTTACAAACATTTAATCGCCTCTTGATCCTTGCTACTATGTGTCTTCAGGGTTTCGATCCTATTTGTCATGTACTTACTATTATTATTATGATTGTTTTTATTATTTGAAAAACAATACAGATTTCAAAAGCTTAAGCTATTGAATATGTAGCTTACTTTGTTCTTTGCATCTTTTATGGTTAAACAGAATTGAAATACTAGAATATCACAACTGTATATATGTACCTATATACACACACATGTTATCGAAATAATGTGTTAGATGTTTCAAAATATTTAAAATCTTTTAAATAGTCTATCTGATTGATGCAAAGTATTGTATAGTAGACCATACATACATATATGTATGTACATATACCCTTTGTCTATTCAACAGTATTATTTAATTTCTATAATCGAGTACAAAATTGCAAAATTTGTACGGTGAGTGTATTAGATTTGAATAAAATATGTTAAATTGAAAACACGGTATTGAAGCTAAAACAAATAATATGATATTTCAGTATAGTTTATACATATAATATTCTTAGAATATACTATTCAATTTAATTATTTTATAGAGTGAATGGAATACATTACCATATAGAAGGTATAAGATATTCACAAAGTACGTATAGATGTAGTCCATTTTATTAATGATAGGCATACCTATATAGGCTCATAAAGAAAACAACATTGTTTTCTTACTGTGTAAAAATGTATATTTTAATTTTGCTTGTATTTGTTTGATAATTCATTTTTGCAAAAAAAAAAAAAATCTCTTTTTTTAAACATGTTCTTTTTGTTGTTGTAATTAAAAATTAAATCCTTAAATTTTTAACAAAATAGTTAATTAAAAGACTATCACTTTTCAAAAAAAATAATATTACATCATAAATTTCAGATAAAGATTCAAAATTAATTTTGCTTACCTGGTCTATCCAATTCATTAATAAGATCATCAGCATCTGAATAGGCAGCATTTACTTTATTAATGTTACCGTTTAATAATAGACATAAACATGTACCATAAAACCACCATAAATAAAATGTTGTTATAATTTGTATTGAAACGAATATCATTCGATTTAATATACATTTGGCCATTTTTATATTGACCAATCAAACTGTTAATTGCATTTAATAACACAAATTAAAATAACTTTAATTAAAATTATGAATAATCATTAAAACACAAAATGCTTAAGTACAATTGAAAATAAAAGCCAAAAGAAAAAATCTTGTAAAAAGAATTTTGTTGTTGTTGGTTTTAGCCTTATTCTTTTTCAATAACACACTTTTTATTATTATTATTATTTTTTTTTTTTCACAAATATCTTCGTAATCCACTGTATCTAGTCAATTCAATCTCTAAGGATGATGTTATCTTTGTTCTTATTTGTTTTATCGTCCTTAAATGGTTACTTTCTGTTATATGTATGTTTTTATTTTATTTTAGTTTTTATTCCCTGTTATTTTATCTCCTTTTTTTTTTTATTTCAATAAATCCAGTAGTTGATCGAAATTCTACACTACACAAAATATATAAATATGTATATATTTTATTTAATCGTATATGTATGTATTTACTGTACCTACATATAATACTGTGTACAATTGTTTAACAATTTCATATAATATAGTACATATACATATATTTATATTTATATTTTTATCTCTATGTAATTTCATATTGTCATCATATAATTGTAGTTTGTTTTTTTCTCTATATCCTTTCGACTATATGTATTTTCATTTTTTTTTTTTCTTCTTTTTTTAGTTTTTGCTCTCCTGTAATACTTAGTATTCCACAAGGACATATGTTAAGAACAAAACAAAAAGTATTAGAAACCTTGAAAAATACTCGTAAAATACTACACATACATATACATATATATATATTTTTTTGTTCTCTTTATTGTTCTTATTTTCCGCAAATTATATGTATACTTAATTTTATTTTTTTTTGTTGTGTTATGAACTATTTTATATCCTTGCAAAGTTGTTTTGTAAAATTTACACTGTTACATGTTATAAAATATAAAAATAAGTGAAGTAATAATACTTTAAATGTTTTTAAGATTATTTCAAGAAATTTCATTTTTATATATTTTCTGTGTAAAATGTATGAGAATAAAATAAAAACAGATATATAATTGTTGTTGTAAATTTGAGTAATTTTCACATTTCATTATTAAAAATGTCTGTCGTCATACACAGAGAAATGTATATTATAGTTTTTTTTTCTTTCATGTTTTTTATTCACTTGATGATTTTCACCACAAAAAAAAAAAAAAAAAAAGGATAATTTTGTTTAAAATTTCAGCAAAGCTTTAAATACGTTCACAAATGCACATAACATATACATTTATGTCATTTATGTGTTTGAAAAAAAATTATTTTTTTTTATAATAAAAATTGTGTAATTATACTTTACTGACACCTACACAAACATTAAAATACATATATACATTTTTTTTTTCTTGTATTATAATAACACATGATTTATAATTTTTCTGTGATGTTTTTTTATTAAATTTTTCTTACACTATAGACAAACTTGTTTCTAAAAGTCATTGAAAAAAGCTTTTATCGTATTATTCTTTTTTATAATATATGTATGTCATTTTTAGGATATATACATATATTTTGCTTTTTTTTTTATTTTTTTTTAATATGTTTTCTCAATAGTCCTTATCCTTAAAATATATTTTTAAAATATCCATTATCCTTGAAGTTATAAAAGTTGATTCATATTTATATTGAAAATTTCTATCCCCAAAAGAGTTTATTCATAGTTTTTCTGAAATGAGAAAAAAAAAATGAAAAAAATATGAAAATCATTAAAGAAATTTTTAAATTATTGTAAATAAATAAAAAAAGAGTAAAAATATAAATTTAAAAAAAAAAAAAAAGTTTGCTTAATTATTAAAGATTTTTGCTAAAATTTTCAGAATTATTTAATTAACAATTTTTGTTTTCCATTGAAACATTCCACATAATAATTCAATCGTGCTCTTGGGTAAAAAGAAAAAAGGGAAGATCAACATAATGTAGTGTAATTTAAATTCATATAAGTAAAAAATCATGTTTTCAACATGAAAATAAACTTTTATCTTTTTATATGTACAAGCACAAGGTGTTTTCTTAGAAAGTAATGCAAATTGAGTTTAAAAATAAAAAGGAACAAATTATTCTGTAACCCTTCCGGAGAGGATAAATTGGCTGCTTTCATGTAAAATAGCTTAAGGGAAGGATTAGAAAGTCACGGCCAGTAATAAAACCATTTTAACACCTAAGTTATTATTGACTTCATATCTCAAGGCACCCTGTACGTTTAATGAAAACATAATGGCAAAGGTTATCACAAATTGCATGTCACAGGCGCTATACTCATAAATGTGCATATACGTATATACATATATATGATGCGAATAAGGTGACATGTTATTTTTATAAATTTTGTTTTTGGACATGCAATTTAAAATTTATTTACGAAATATTCAGTAATAACTTATTTTTGAGATTTTCGAAAATAAAATGAAGCGGAAATTTATTGATTAATGAAATAAGTATTTGATTTTTTTATTTCATCTAAAGTCGAATATATAAAAAAAACATAAGGAATAAATCATTAAGAAAAAAAATATATAATATGTATTTTGCTAAGAACATAATACAAAACCATTTCGAAAAACCAAAAACATTCAGCAAAATAAAGTTTTTTTCCTTGTACGGGTTTTAATGTAATCACATTTTAAAATGTTCTACATATACGAAAAACTATTATATATTATGTATATACATATTTATAATTTTATAAAATCAATATTTATTTTTATTATTTTTAGATGTTAAAAACATTTAATTTTATTCCATACATGTTTTGAACATTTAAAAATTGTTTACTTTTCCTACAAAGTAGGTTTTTTTTTTGTTTTTTTTATAAGAAAAGTTAACGAAAGAAAATCAACAATATGGACCAACCATGTATTAAAATTCCAATGTTAAAAAACAAAATACAATAAAAATGTTGTGGAAAAGCCATTTTCACTTAAACAACAAAAAATAAATGTGTTTTATATGTTGAATTTCAAATATGAAATTTTTTTCTTAGCACAAAAAGAAAAAAAAAAAGGTTAAAAATAAGGGTTGAAAAACATAAATTGTTGACATTGATGATGGTTTTGGTAAATAAAATAAAAAGACAAAGAATAAGATCCTTTTTTTTTCTGTTTTGTTCAAAAGGATATTTGTTATTGAAATGTTGCGTATTTAATGAAGCAGGCTTTTAAATCTAATATATTAAATATTTGAGCATGCATTGAATTTTAGTAAGAGAAAAAAAAGGGTTCGAAAGGATTCAGCAATCAAAAGCAAATAATTTTAAATCACAGATAAGAGAAAAAAAAATTATGTATAAACAAAAATCTAAATTAATATTCGAAGGAAAAAAAATGTGAATTCTAATTTAAAATTGATTAAAACGAAATTACATTAAACAAAACAAAAAAAAAAGATGTAAAAATGTTGTAAAAATGTTAAAAAAGAAATAATTTCGAATTATATTTTTCATTTGGGTACACTGTGGTAAAGATAATAAAGTAAATTATTTTTCATAAACCATAAGGCATGAACCATAAAGTAACAAACTTAAAACTACTCTATGTACTAATTTAAGTACAGTTATACTTTATATATGTACGTAAATTTTCATATCTTTCTAAATCTCAAAACATAGAACATAAAATGTTAACAATTTGTCGTATTTTTTTTTTTAAACTTTCATAAAAAGGCTGTGAAAGTTCTAAATAACTTCCTATACGGAAGTTAATATGTATCTATTTATATATAAGATATTCATATAAAAATACATGTAATTTTCAGGAAATCTCTTTTACAAAAAATGAAATATACATTTATATTTCTGTTTTGTATGGATATATTATTCTTTCTCCTGGGGTCTCGGAAATGTCTGCGTAAGAAAAAAAAAACTACAATAAAAATATTAAATGAAAAGATTTTCACATGAAAAATATTGTAAAGTTGATATAATGCTTTTATATCATGTGAATATAAAAAAACATTTTACACACACACAAACACATATACTTGTTAGATATAAATATAATATTCTTTTTCTCCTATAGAATATGTGATGTTACAATGTTACAATATGGAATACATGAAACGAATATTATTTACGATTTCCGGATATATGCAAAAGTCGTCTAAAAATGGGGTAACAACGATACCATAATTTGAGGAATTTTCAATAATATAATGGCAAAAGAAAAAAACGAGATATTTTTTAAATGAAAAACAGCCTATTTATTAATACTCTCCTTGAAAATTACATAATTTGTAGGGTGTGACTAAAATTTGAAAAAAAAACTAAAATCTGAATGCTTTCCATTTTTTTTTTTTTTTTTTTGAAAGAAGTTAAAATATAAATCATATTCATGAATGTTAGCAGGTGTTTAATTTTACCTCTTTTCAGATTTTTTTTTTTCTAAAAAAGTGAAAATAAATAAAATGTTGTATAATACAATTCTCATTTTATTTATTGAAAAAAAAAAACTTTTTTAGAATAGAATTTTATAAAAAACATATGTGTATGTTTTTTTTCTGCAAATAAAAGTATTTTTTTTTTTCATTTTAATTTATTGGGTTTTTTAAATTCTGTATAAAAAAAGAAATACATATGTAGATAATTCAAAACCTCAGTTTTCTAGACTATTTTATGCTTTTTAAAATAGAATGTTCATCTTTGTGTTGCCTAATTGTATCTATATTACCTGTTTTGATTTGTTTTTCTTCTGTTATTTATATAAATTGATAATTAATCATACTCAATATTATTGTTTTACATATCAAGAATTAACATCGAAGTACATAATACATGAATTTGCATCCAATTAAACTTGAAATTTCTTTATTGTGCTATTAGAATTAGAATTAAAAAACACAACTGTAGATGCGTGAAAAGGCAAATCAAATGTTCTTTTAAAGTTTGAAAATTTAAACTTTAAAATTTCGCTTATTATTGGAAAAATTAGGAAAAAGTTTTAGTTCAGCTTAAACTGTAAAAATTACATAGACATATTATGCAATTTTCAATCTAATAAAACGAATTATGTATGTGTACATATTTCTTTGTAAACAATAATATCTGATTAATATTGTTCGAACAATAACAACAATATTTTATTGATATTTCGATTTATAAAATCTACATATGTCCAAATATTTTATGTTTTCAAAAATCTCCCAAACAATATGATGATGCTTTTGAAAGATTTCCCACATTTGTTTTTTTAGCAAATGATTGGTTATCTAATACTACATATATCACATATATATATATGCATATGCATATATTTTAGTACATATCATGTAGGATGGTTAAAATATGAATATTATCGTTTAATCAAAGTATGTATATTCTTATTGCTTTATGAATTTGAATATTGTTTATTAAGACATAAAATTATTTAATACCATGGAACAAGTATCATCAAACAAAATGTTTTACTATATGTTTTATGCATTGTATCTTATACGATGAATATCTTTATTCATATACATAGCTACGTGTCTTATCTTTTCTTTTATTATCTGCAAAATAATGACATTTTGAATATTAAAAAGTCTTTCAGATTAAACTCTTATACATGATATGATGTACTTTATTGGTTTAAATTTTAATATTCAGTTAGTCAAACATAAATCAGTAAAATAAATCGTGCCTACGTAGCCATATACATAAATTTGAAAAAGATGAGAAAAAAAAATAGGTATATTGAGAAGATATTAAAATATTTCGATGAAATATGGTGATTGATTGTTTTTAAATTTATTTATTATTAGCTGTATAAGATACCGGAATTTTATTATTATTATTCGAACATTATTGAATTATGTGTGTGCTTTGTGCTTTTGATGATAAAAAAAGCACTTAAAACATAAAAAATTTAAAACAAAAATAAGTGATAAAATAACAATTTAAAAAACTAATTGAAATAGCCGATTGTTTTTATTGCGACATAACTGTTAAATACAATTTTAAAAGTGGAATAACTGCGTAATCAAGGAAATGAAATATGAGGATAATTATTATTAGTTAACTTTTGTATATGTCGCGGCGGCTCATATTTTGATAATTTAATTACTGAATTAAATTGAATAAAAGTTGGGACGTGAATGAAAAACAAACAATGGGTATAATTAAATGACTTATTACACTTCAGCGAGAACAATTCTGATTGACTATCAAAAGTAAATTGAGGAAGTTAATCCAATTATTTCAACGGTAACGAAAAACTGTTCTTTCTCATTCATAAGAAATTTGACTAATAATCTTTTTTTTGAGGTGTAATCATTATGGACTTTCAATCAAAAGAAATGAGCCAGAAACACCTTTTCCAATTAATACCTAACTTATATCATGTATTATCAATATTCAAATCCAAAATTGTACACCTTCCTGTTGTTTTATTAAAAAGAAGAAGAAAAACCTATACATTTATTGATTTTGGAATAAAACTGAAGAAAAATTCAGTGATGCAATAAATTTTCTATCATTGATTTTACATTGCATTGCAAAAGAATAAATTTTGTTTAGTAATTTACATACCGATAAATTTTCATAAGATTTCTAATTTCACGATAGAATTCATTTCAATATTTAAATTTTAGTTTGCTTTTGTATATTTATGTGTAGATACATCCACAGAGACACACACACACAACAATTTTATGGTTGCCTACATCTAAATATTCTTGTATATGTATAGGAAGATGTATGTAATTGTTCGTAAAGTCCTTCTAGAAATGTTTTAAATGCCAGATTTTGCTGTGTATCGATATTCAAAAGAAAATTTTTAAATAATTTTTTTTCTATGATAAGCAAAACAAGACTTGTGGAAAATATTTCAAGTGTAACATTTTATAGAATTGCATTTATAAAGTGAATTGTGTGAAATACTTACCTAAATTTTTCACATAATATAGATGAATAAAATGAGACTGTTCGAAGGAGGAATTTAAGTTAATCATCTTATAGGTTTTCAATGTAATGAAATATTAGGATTTGAAGTTTTCTTTAATGACAAAATAAATGAAGTAAAATAAATGTTTTTTTGTTGTTGTGTTTTGTGTTTGTTTGGATAATATTGTAGTATTAATTTAATTGAAATTTTTCATACATTTTTAAAAATAGGTAAAGTAGGTATTATAAATTTTCTGCTCTTAAAATATTAAGACAAGAAACTTATACATTTAAGCTTGAAAATTAAGGAAAATGCATTTAAATATTTATGTTCAATTTATGTATTTTCATTACATGTTAGATAAGAACTTATCTTAAAAGATATACATATGTACGAGTATATCATTTGATTAATTTCATAAAATTTCAATTTTTCATATTTAATTTTTATCATTTTGTTTTCTTACTAACCACATAAAATTAAATCCTAAATAAAAAAAAGATATTTATCAAATTTTTTTTTTTTTAAATAAATATTTTTTCTCACATTTCTTTTTTCAATATTAAAAATATCGCATTATCCAATTTCTCTGATTAATTTACATAAAAATTTTGATATGAAAATTTCCAAATAACATTTTGGATTATCAATAAAATTTCATGTACAAATTTTAAAATCTTTAAAAAAATCTAAATCTATCTAAAACATGAAACTAAAAAGAAAGTTATTAAATACTTTTTTTAAATAAATATTTTCCTAGGTAAGAATCCAAGTAAATGAAAAAATAAAAATAAAAAAAATAAACTTAAATGCTTAATTCACCTATAAGCTATTGTCTTTCATGTTAGACAATTATATTTACTTTACAGGTAAGTATTATGAAAAAAAAAAAAAAAAAAGGTTGTGGGTACGTAATGTAATAATAACCTCTAAGACAAATGATAATCTAAGTATTTATATAACTAAATACTGAATTATTTATGTTTTTGTTATACCATTTGTTTTTTTAATGTATCTATAGTGTGTATATGTATTATGTACATTATGTATGTATGTAAAATATGTAATGGTAGATTATTTTTTTAAACTACAAGAAGATTTATGATTTTAAACACCATGTACTTTTTCTTATTCTTGTATTTAATTTTATTTTATAAAAACAGCAAGAAATAACTTATAAAACAATAAAAAAAAAAATAATAATAAAGTTAAAAATAAAAAAAACAATATTGTATCGCGTGACTTTTATAATTATGTATTGAGTTATGTTTTTAAATACACATCAAAATATCATGCTTACATATTAAATAGAATATATACATAAAATTAACAATAGATTTTGTCATACCGATTACACATGTAAATGAAAACAACAAACTGATTTTAAAAAATATAAAAAAAAAAAATGAAGCATACGTTTTTCTTCTATTTTATATAACCGAAACGATGATTATTTGATAAGAATAGTTGCTAATTCTCATATGTATTTTTTTTTGTTTTTTTGTTTTTATTTTTTAATGCACTGTATATATAATATCGTATAAAATAGCATACATACATGAAATTGTCACACATATGACATGTCTTGACACAATTTTCATTTTTTGTTACGAATAATAAACAAATGTATTTTGTAATTGATTCAGAAGTTTCTTGTTTAACAGAATCTTTATTTTTTGCTTATTTTTTGTTTTTTTGTTTTTTTGTTCTTTGTAATTCTAATTAATATTTTTTTAAATTTTTTTTTTCGTTTTAATTTAAATAAAAATTAATTAAAATTTAAAATTATCGACATTGTATATACAATTTAATTGAATTTTTTTCTTTATTTTTCATTTAATAAGGATTTTTTTTTTTCTTGTCAACATTTTCCTTAGAATCATTATTTCATGAAAATTAAAAGAGAAGAATGAGAAGAAGAAGAACAAAAAAAAAAACGACGAATAATTAAAAGAAAATTTTTCTTCTAGTCTTAACTTGATTAATATGATGACATTCTTGACATAGCTAATGGATGTCACACTAAAGGACCTGAGTTATACTATATAAATGCAAATTTTTTTTTTTTTTTTTTTCACTTTTCATCTTGTACCTTTTTTTTTTTTTTTATCTATTTTACTTTATATTTTAAAAAGTAAACGTAAAGATTGATTAGCATAATTAGCATGAGATGAGATGATCATGAAGAATATGCACGAAGGGATTTTATGGTAAAAGTAAAATTATTTTCCTCAATTTTTTGTTGTTGTTGTTGTTTTTTTGTTGTTAATTCTATAAACGTTCTTATGAATACACTGAAAGAAGAATTTATCATTAAGTTATGTTGAAAATGTAAACAGTTGGAGGATTTATTTATTTTACAATATCGGTATAAAGAGAAATGTAAATATATGAGAAACAAAGATAAGACTAAAAAAATAATGCTTATATGAATTTTTAAAAAATGTCATTTTTATTTCGAATTTTTCATTAATTTTTTTTGTTTAGAATATAGCAAAAAAAAAAAAAAAAAATATGAATAATTGTGCTAATGGATATTCATTTATTGCTATACAAAAAGTCAAGGATCGGAATAAAGTACATAATATTTATTTAATAACTTATTGAAGAACTTAAGTATTTGTGGAATTTGAATATGTATGTACATATGTGTAACTTTAAAATTTCCTTATTAAAAATCGTCAAAAATTGTAACCTAAAGTATTGTTTTAATAATTGTATGAGATTTGAGTATTCTTCATCAATGATTAGGTATAGTAACTAAGAACAGCAAGCGACATTGCATGCGATTGTTTAATTCATAGAACAGTGCCCCGGCAAGGCAAAGGTCTTGGGTTCGAATTCCAGTCGAATCGAATATCGTTTTTTTGTTTTTAGTCTACTACCTACAAATTGTTTTTAATTGTTCTTAGTTTTATATATGTAAGTCCTTCGAATGTCCTTCAAAAGTTCATTTGATAAGCACCTTTCGCACTTAATATTGGTACATATTTATTTTTATTTTTCTTATTTTAATTAAAATTAAAAAATTTAAAAAAAAATAAAAAAAATAAACTTTTTAATAGTTCAACTTTTTATGAGAATAATTCGTGATTGTAATTCGATAGCTACGTGTTAATGACATTTAATACTGAATCACATTATCCATAAATTTTATTTTAAAGTTACCACACTGAGTTTATTTTTATTTATGTAAATAAATTTACATATATGAATGTACAAGCCACTGTTTAACAATGATATATGAATGTGTAGAATAGAGACACCTTCTTTTTGTTTTTTTTTTTTTTTTCTCATTTATTTTATTTGTTGTATATGTATATGTGAATATGTAAATTATTTTGGTTTGCAAATTAAAATAATGCAATGAAAGTAGAATAAAGCCAATAAAACAATATTTAATTATATTTTTTTAAATTTTTTGTTTTTTTTGTTTTTTGTTTTAATAAAACATGTAAATAATATTTATTTTTAATCAACTTTATCAGTTTTTTTGATAAATTTAATAACTATTTTTTTTTGTTGTTGTATGGTTTTTGTTTTATATTTAATTCAGAATATTTGTAATTTCATCAACACTATATTTTCGTTACCTTAATTGTATTTTGTGGAAACAATAAAATAATAAACAAATAAAAAAGAACAGTAAATTTTAAACAAATTTTTATTTATTTATTTATTTTATTTTTTATTTTTAATTTTTTCTATTTTTTTAATGTGTTAATGTTGTTGTGGTTGTAAGGAAAATTTACAAGTATTACAAAATGAAAAAAAATGAAAAAAAAAAAAAGAAGTAATGTTTTTGATTTGTCACCTGTGTACAGAGTCCTTACATTTTTCAAACACATTCTGATTTTTCTATAATAATTTAATATTACATGAGAATTTAATTACATTTATTATTAAGTAATTCAATTCAAAAAATTATATTCTAACTCGATTTGATATCTAAAATTTATTTAATCATCGAAATCTAAAAAAAAAAAAAAAAACATTTGAAAAAAAGCCACTGCTAAAAAATAAATAATTCATTTTTGTTTGAAAAAGCTTTAAAAAAAACACACACACACACACCACTAGCTAGGTACATTGATATATGATTTTTCGCATATGTTCTTTAAAATTCTGTTTTATATTTTAACACACATACATATATTTATATAATATATCTACACCTATATTGGTTTAACCTATTTTTATTCTACTGAAATGTAGAATTATCAATAGAATAACAAAAAAAAAAAACACATAACCAGTTGTGAACAAGATATAAGTGAAAAAACATAAAATTTAGGTCATTTGAAGAAAATTTGCATTTTGGACATTTATTTTCACACTTTATTTTATTGACTTTTTGTGTTTGCTTGCTTATACATAATTGTTTTTTTTTTTTTATATTTTTTTTTTAAATGTTTTTTTCCATATAAAATAGAAAAAATAAAACTAGTCAATTAAAAAAATTTTATATTGAAAAATGCAGACAAATGCTAAATCGATTTTGAAATATTTTCATTAATAAAAATTTTTTAAAAAAAAAGGTAGCTATTTTAAATGATAAATAAAATTTTTTAGATGAAATAAAAAAAGTTTTTAAAAGAAAATTATTCAAAATTTAATTTTAGAATTTTACGTAAAACAAAAAAAAAAATTTTAAATTCACTCTTTTGTTTTATTTTTATTTAATCCAACGAGAAAAAAAAACTAAAAGTAAACATGATATACTTTTTTATACGAAAATACACAGTACATTATATAATATAATATATGTATATGTACTCGTATGTAAAAATGGTTATTGTGCATGAATTTAATTCTTCTTCTTCAAAGATTTGAATTTAAAATATGAAGCTTTTTTTTATCTCTGTGTTTGTTTACATACATTTTTTTATTTATTATTATTTTTTTTTTTTTCATTTTAAATTTTATAGTAAAATTTTAAATTAGCTTCTTCTTTTTTTTCATAAATTTTGAAACATACATTTTACAGAAAAATAAAAATGTACATAAATCTATCCTTTATGTTAAATCTTTTCTATCATCAATTTTGGTTGATGAGTTCAAGTGTATAACGACACAACTCAAACCATAAATAATACACATACATATATACATTTGTATGTTTATCTAGATAAATTTTTCTCATCCTAAAAAAAAAAAATTGAACAAATAAATTCAATTGCATACATTTTTTTTTTCTATTTAAAAGCACACATTCTTTTAAGGACATTAATTTTATTTATTTTATATTTTATTTATGAAGTAAGTTTTTTTTTCGTAAAATAGAAGCTTGTGACATTTCGAATAAAAAAGGAATGTTGTCAAATTTCTTGGTAGGTTTTTAAATTAAATTCCTTTTCCTCAAAATGATAAACTGGCTTCTTTTTTTTTTTTTTTTTGCTGATTCCTAACTGTCAAGAGAAAAAAAAAAAAAAGAACCAAATTAAATTAGTCTTGTGTTTTATTATTTTAATTTTTCGAATCGATTTACAAGTATACATAGAACACTATATATACATATAAACATTTCCCACTAAATTTTTGTTTTTTTTTTTTTTTTTGTTTTCTTTTTCATTCATTCTGAAAATGTAGTATTTCAATTGCATGATGAATAATAAAAGTATCTAAACTTTTCATATTATTTATCTTTAAATTAGTTTCTTAATATTCTGTCTACAGTTAGCTATATATATTCTAGTTACAATACTTAAAGATAAACATTGTACAATATGAAAAGAAGGACAACCGCAATTTGGTTTTATAGGTTTATTAAGATTTACAAGAGAAAATTTATGAAATTTTAAGCATATCCATAGTTATGTAATTATGGATTATATTTTGTTTATTGACAGTTAACTTATAAGTTAATTAATAAAATTATCCCATGAAAACCATAAATTACAGATTTTGAAAAGGATATGACGTTGATGTTTTACTTGATTGTTAAGAAAATTCAAAAATAAAATATTTTTTTCATAAATTTTTCTATTTTTTTTTGGTTTTCTTTTATATTAAAATCAAGGTTATTAACTTATGTTAACATGAGAAGGGGATATGTATGTTATTTTGAAAACACATTATGTATATGATTCATGAAATTTAGAATGATTTATATTTCTATTATATTTGATATTTTGGTTTGATATTGCTTTTTAAAATTTTATATTTTGTTTTTTTTTTTTTTGCAAGAAAACATTTTTAATCAATTCAAATTATTGTTACTTTTTTGTTGTTGCAAAAAACAAAAAATTGAATTATTTCTTTCTTAAGAAGTCATTGAAATGAAAAAAAAAAAAACAGTTACACATGTCTTATAACATACCAATGTGAAGGAATGAAAAATTGAAAGGAAAATATGTACTTACTCGTAGAAAACACAGTAATGAAAAGTACTGTGCATAAATAATAATTTTATATTTTTATATTCATATGAAGAGAATAATATGTAGAATGTAAATTTAATTTTGTACATGTTTTGAATGTCTTCTTATTTATTTATTTATTTATTTATTATTATTCTATTCATTTTTGTTGTTGTTGTGAAAATATAAAAATAAGTAGGCAAAAATAATACAAATTAAAGAATGGAAATAATAACATAATATTTGGTAAATTACATATATTTGTTTATATGAAAATTAATAATTGATTCAAATTGATTCTATTTTTTTAGTTTCTGTTTTTCTTGAAATCATATTTATGAATTATAAATGAAACCATTTAATAAAAAATTATGATTAAAAAGAAACCATATTTTTATAAACTTTAAAAGTTTCAATTAAATTTTTTTTTTTTTTGTTTGTTTGTTTTGTAAATGATTAATGGAATTTTTCTTTTGACAATTTAATCAGTTTATTTTATTGGAGAGAAAGAAAAAAAAAAAACATTTTGTGTTTGACTTATAAATTTTAATTCCAATAATTTTTCAAGCTTATTTCTTTTGTTAATTTTTATAATAATGTCATATACATATTTTTAAGTTTAAAAAATTACTTTCAGATTTTTTTTTTTTTTTTTTTTGTTAGAAAAATATTTTTTTAATAAAAATTTTTTTATTGAAAAATTTAAAAATGTGATTCAAATACACTTTGTTTTATTAATTTATTTTTTTTTTTAATTTTATTTAGAAAATGTTTAAGTATTTTCTAAAAAGTTTTAGTACTAAAAAGAAAAAACTAATGAAACTGGATATTTATTTCTGTCTTTTTTTTTTATAAAACATATTTTTACTAATACATAAAAACATAAAATAAAAGGGAAAAAGGAAAAGAGAAATTTCACTTTGAACCTTAATTTTTTGTTTCCAGGTGATACATTATCTAAAATTCATCAATTCCAAAAACACATACATATACGAACATTCAGTACAGGGTGTTATCTACGATTTATGTTTAAGATAATAAAGCATAGCTAGGAGTGAATTTTTTATATCCTTATACACAATATCAACGTTTTTGATAAATATATTAGATTCTTGAAAAATTTTTATGTATAGAATAACCAATTTTCGATATTTAGTTTATCTTAAATTTCACATCCTGTATACCATAACCTAAATTTATAAGCATGCTAGAATAATAAATGTTTGTGTGTACATACATACAGCATATATACATATGTATGTGTGAGAATATTATCTGTTTTATTAAAAGAAATTTTCAATTTTTTCCTTATTTCCTTCTTTATGTATTATATTTTCTTTCATGTGATATGTTCGTTTCGAATTTTCTAAGTTTCATATACAAACAGAATTCTTTTCTTATTCTATTTTCTTTTTTATATTTTTAACATTATTCCTTTTCATACAACTCTAACACCTTTTTTTTTCATTTTTTTAGAGGAAAAAAAATTACTTTCAACTTTTTTTTTTTTTTTTTATCCATTAAAGTATAATACATTTCATCCTTTATGTACCAGATTCAAAAGGTAAAAAAAAAAATGTGAATTAAGAGTCTATCTAGTAGATAAATTTTCTGTTGTATCAGTTTGATGCTTTTCAAAATAGCTCAGTTTCTTGATAATAAGCCATAAAGAAATAAATCTCCCAAACAGACTGCCGAATAGTTATTAGGTATTGTCAAAAGTTCAAAAGGATACGTTATATCTATGAAAAAGGAAGAATTTATTTTTAAAATAGACGAAAAAAAAAAATTACCTTGATACTATATAGAGATATAATATTAAGTTTTAAATCCTTTTTCATAATGTACTTTTCAAGTTATTGACTTATCTTTTTTGATTTTTATTTTTAATATTATTGAAAATTTATTAAATTTATTTTTTTTTTTTTTGAATTTGAATTCATCTTTTATTCATAAATAAATATTTTTTTTCTTGTAACATGTTTGTTCTACAGACAAATCAAATAATGATTTATAAAAAAGTTTATCAAAATAAAAAAAAAAAATTGTTTTTCTTTTGTATAAAAAACACAACAACAACAAAAAAAAAATCATATATAAAACTTTTATAACATCAAAAAGTAATTAAACGAATATTATAATAATTTTATTTGAATGTCACATCTTGTTCCTTTTAAATTCCATTTTAAAAATAAAAAATAAAATTCTTTACTTCTACTTTTTTTTTTGAAAAAACAACTTTCATTCAATACAGTATCGGAATGTTACGTTTTTAAAAGATTTTTTCTTGGTTTTTTTTTAAATAGAAAATTAGAAAAAAAAAAAACAAATTTAAAAAAGTTAAAAAGTTTTCTTATTTTTTTTTTTTTGCAACATATTTTACATTTTATTTGAAATATTCAAGATGGTAAACCACATTTTTGGACTGACTAAATTAAAAAAAATAAAATAAAATAAGAAAACAAGTAAAGTTAGTTAGGGTTGAAAATTTATATAGAAAAAAAAAAATTATACTCGTACATTTGTGTATAGACAACCAAATAATATACAATGTGTTAATGTATGCATAAATTTTTTGTGTTTTTTTTTTACATTTAGTTTAATTTTTGAAATTCCCTTCTTGTAAAAGTTCCAGTCATTAATTTTCAAAAAAAAAAAAAAACAAAAAAAAAAAAAATAGATGTATGTATGTGGGAAAAAAAAATATGTAAAAGTTTTATTTTATCCTATATTTTTACCATTTCTAATTTTCCACACAGGAATTTTCATGATGATGAAATTTCATCTACTCATATTATGTTAAAATGAATTTTAATATAATAAATTGAAAAATATTTTTTATTAAATTTTCTTGCATACAAAAATACACATAATGTTCATTTTTTTTTTGTTGTTTTTACTTTTGCTTCGAAAATTTATTAAAATAATGAATTTTTTTTTTTCTTTAAGATGTTTTGGTTAATAATAAAATTCATTACATAGATTAAAGTTTTTTTTTTTTTGTTTGTTTTGTTTTTGTTATTGTTATTAGCTAATAATATTATTATTAACAAATTTAGAATTTTCAGGCTAAGTAACAGACTCATTTCATAGCTCATATAATGTAATTTTACGAACAAGAAGGTAAATGAACTTAATTTACATATAAGTATATTGATTTTTGTTTTTTGTATTTAATTTGTCTATATCAACCAATAAATTACCTATTCTAATTTATTATTAATAATGATTATCTACATACATACGTACTTGGAATTTTATTTTTCAATGTTAGAAAAATTTTATTTTTTCTCTTCAATCAACTTTTTCTTTTTAAAATTACGATTTAATTTTGAACAAAAACGACATAAAATCCTAAAATAGAAATAATCATATTAATATTTTTTTTTTTTTTTCAAATAAAAGAAATGCAAATAGATTCAAGAAAATTAAAATAACCTACCAAGACTCATATTTAATATTATTACATACTTTTTTTTTATATTCAATTTGAAAGAAATTTTTTTAATTTATTTATTTATGTCATTTCAATTTATAAATCGTATAGACAGACCTTCAAGGATTCGTTACTATTTGTAGCCTGAATATATGTACATATATAGACACTTAAATTCTACACTTTATTCTTTATTTGTGTTGCATACATAATTTATGTCCATACAAAATATATATGTACATACATGTATTGAAAATATGTACTAATTTCTCACAGAAATTCTTTTGATTAATTTAATGTTATTTTTTTTTCTAATTAAAGGCACAGTTCAATATTAAATTAATGTGTATCGATTTTTTTTTTTATTTGTGTTTTTTCTAAAACTTTTAATTTGAAAATAAGATATTTATTAAAAATATCATGTGATTATTTAGAAAAAAAAAATAAATTATTGAACTTCTGAATTACTACTATTGAAGTATAATTAACTTTTAGGAATCCTTAAACACTCTTTAATAATGCTGAACAAAATTGAAATTATTAATTAATTTAAATGTAAGAAAAAAAAAGTTAAATGTCAAACTAATAAAGTAAATATTGGAATATGTCACAAAATTTATCAAAAATAAAAATTATTTTATTTTACGTAAAAAAAAAGAAAAAAATGAAATTTGCATTAAAATTTAAAACAATCTTTCACAAATAAAATTTATGAAATAAACGATGTATCACCATGAATCCAAAAAATCCATCTACCTTTATTTGTACATGCTGAATAATAATTTATATTCGAAGGATAAGCTATAAATTTCTTTTGTTTTTTTTTTTTACATTGATTTGTACATTAATAATATTTTTTTTTATTTAATTTTTTGTACATCATATAACCTCAGGTGAAATTTTTTATTAATTATATACGCAAAAGATCTTAACATCTCCGAAGAATTTATGATATTTTAATAACATAAATAAATTCGAATCATTAATTACATCATACACGCAAATAATACCTCAGATACACTTAATTAAATATGTTTCTTTTTTTTCTTTTGTTGCAAAACAACAACAAAATTATATACCTATATTATATATTTTTTGAATTGTATAAAGTTACACTTACTCATTTCTTAAAAACGAAATAATATCATTTGAAAAAGGGAAAATGAATAAAATCATAACTGGTAATTTTGATATGTAAAAATACTTGAAAAAAAATATATACATATATATAAATTAATCCTGTAGTATAGTCTATATTTTTGACAACAATTCTCTATATTATAAATAACCACCTATTTTGTTACAAACAAACAAAAGATAAAAACAACAAATGTCATAACATTTTAACACTGTCATTTATTTTATTGCTTATGTTTAGATTGTGCTATTTAAAAGCTACGTGTTTCTATTTAATAAAAAAAAAAAATGAAAATAAAAAAGAGAAAAAGAATATAAAATATCACAAGAAAATATGTATGTATGTATATAAAAGTAACAGTCATGAATAACAAGACATTTAACCGCATGTACATGATGCTGACATCATAAAAGAGATGACATGTCAAAATTGACTTCCGTTTTGATGTATTATAAATAATAAATAAATAAAAAAAAATAAAGAAACCAAACATCTTAGTGAAATATTAAGAAAAACTGAACATTCATTTTGAAATTTTTCAAAAAAAAATTTACATAACATACACGACACACGTATTTTATCATTATTTGATTAATTCAAAAATAATTTAACTTTTAATTAAAATTGTGGTTTATTGTTTAATTTTAAAGTGACATTTAAAAAATCTATTTTAAAAAAGGATCTAAAAATAAAACAAAAATAATATGTATTTAAATGATGTAAGATTCTACTAATATCTTTGGTTTCTTTCTTTTTTTTAAAAAAAAAAAAATAATAATAATAATATAGAGAAAATTATTTGTGTCTACTTTAAGATACAATAAAATATAATAACTACAATATAATATGAGTAATTAGCTAAAATTTATTAATGATTCTCATTTATGATGATTTGATGATGCGAAAATAATTTATATTCTTACTCATTTATTAAAAAAAAAAAATATAAAAAAAAAAAACATAATCATGGTAAGGATATTAAAATGAATATTAATTAAGTAAATTATTAACGAAATATATATATATATATATATGGATGTATGAATATGTACATATATACTGTATATACATGATAAATAACAAAGAATCATGTTAAGTGTAAAAATTCTAATTTCCATTACAATAAATTTAGAAGCTTTTTAGTAATAAAAAACAATGAATTTAATATTATAATCATGACAGAAAAACAATTTTATTAATTTACATAAAAACAAAAGAGATCTGTGTTACACATTTATGTTTTATTATAAAAATTGTTATGGTAGAAAATTTTACATAACATTTTTTTTTAAATTTTGTAATTTATTCTCTAAAACTTTTTTGAAATAAAATATTAGTAAAATTAAAAAATATCTTTTAAAATGTATGTACGAATATTTTTAAAAATTTATTTTAATATTTTGATGAAAATGACATTTAAAGATTTCATTTTGAAAATGATAAAAATTCCATCAAAACTTAGTATCTGTTTTTTGTTGTCTTAAATTTATTTCAAAAGAAATTAATTTAAAAAATTCAATAGCAACTCAGCGTATGTGTGAAGATAAAATTTTAAATTTAATAAAATATTATATACAGATCTTTAATTTTAAATTGAAGATTAAAATCATTAATAGTAGAATTTATAAACAAATAAATGTTTAAATTCCTATCAAAACATAATATGTATTGGAATCAAATGGAATAATATCAAATCAATGTATCATTTACGAAAATTTATGTGAAACATGTGTTAAAAAATATTCAATATATTATTAATGAAAAATAAATTTTACATATTCACATATACATGTATATATTATACATATGTATTATGTATGTATCTAAACGTATCTAAATTTAATGATAATTAGAAAATTTTTAATTGAGTTCAATTTAATTTTAAATATATTGAATACGGTTAAACACAAAATTATATTTATTTGATATCATTTACATACATATACATACATATATAACATACATTATTATTTTACCTATATGTATTTTCATTTTATAAAATGCAATAGAATTTAGAAAAGCTGGTAATTAATAAATAATTAAAACTAGTAATTTTAATAATAAGTAGTATGTAAATGAAAATCGTTTTAAATTATTATTGTATACATTTTATAAATCGTCGTCATTTACCGGATATTGAATTTTATTTCATTAAAAAAAAAAAAAAAATCTAAATAAAACCACGACTAGCTAAAACTAGCAAAATAAAATACTATAAAATATCGAATAATCATTTAGATTTTTATTTCTCATTGGAAAATAAATAGATACTTTTAATTTAGACAAATTGTATTTATAATAAACATGATAAAAAAAAATAATAATAATAATAAAATTATTCGAATGAATGATAATACAAATGAGTTTTTAATACAATATTACAATTTTAATATTATTATTTTAACACTAATTTCAAAAAATTTAATCATAATCATTTTACAAACTCAAATAAGTTCGATTAAGACAAAAAAAAAACATAAATTCACTTAAGAAAATCTCTATGTCCGTAAAATTGAACATGAGTAAAAACAAAACAACAACAAAAAAAAAAAATGATTATGATGAATTATTATGAATAATAATTACGTGTTCAAAATTAAAACAAAAAAAACAAAAAAAAACACTATTCAATTTATTATTCACGGTCAAACCAAAATAATAATAAAATTATCCTCACAAGGATAACAAATGAAAAAAATAAAAGAGTAAGAAAAACATAGGACATTAATTCAATATCATGACTAAGTAATACATATCTACCTAATTACAATTCTCTTGGTTTTTTTTTTTTTAATTTAACAACTTTCTTTTCTTTCCCATTCCAAAAAAAAAAAAAAATCCACTTTTCTTATATAAAATATTATTTGTAATATATTCAATATTTATTGTGCTTTAACAAAAACACAAAAAAAAAAAAAATCAATTATTTAAATGTTCCATTCGTTTTTACTAAATTACCTTGTGTAATTAATCATTTTTGATTTCGAAAATATTTAAATTGCATATCGTTTACTTTTATAAGTTATGATAATGATAATGATGGTACAATACAGATTAATCTTATACTATGTATATAAAATAGGTAAACATTTATATAATCCCATGTAGATATATATGTATATACATACATACATATATTAATAAAATTGAAAATAATATAATTCGGAATTTTAATATTTATGGTTCATTAACATTATACAACCTCAAGAAATAATATAGAAAAAGGACGAATTTAAACTTTAAGAAAATTTAATATACATATAAATTAAATTGAATTTGTTGATTGTTATTTATTTATTTATTTTCTTTTATTTTTCATATAATATAATTATATTATAAATAATATTATTAATAAAATTGAATCCTTTAGAATTTCATTAACAATAAATTTATAGGTTGAATTTGATAAACAATTTAATAATAAGTAAACAAATTTCATATAATATAACAAATAAATATAGGTGTAGGTTAGATTTTTCGAAATAAGTATGGTAATAAGGATTGAAATGTAAAATATCAAAGTATATATGTATGTATCTAAATATATAATATTTACATAATATGTTATAAATATGTATTTTACTTACATTTCTAAAATAAAATCTCAGATGTTCTTATGAAAATTAATTAATATATTAAATAATATAATTTGTATGTACATACATACATATATTGTTATTTATACATATTTTAAATACATTTCTGATAATACATATAATAATCCAATGTATCTTGTAATCCTTAATCAAATATTGTAAATCTCTGATACAATATTTTCATATTAAGAAGAAGACAAAATTATATTTTATTTACATTGAAATATTATTATTGTATAACAATTTACATTTAGGTATGTACCATATGTATATTTTCCTTTTAATCTTATTAAGTCTTAAATTGTATTATAAACATTCAAACTACGGTTGTAACCATACATATGTTATTATACACATATCATAAAAAAATATCTCTCTATACATTTAATCTTTCACTATTTTTATTTATTTATTTTTTATCAGAAATTAAAAAAAAAAAAAAAAATCAATTTTTTTAAAATTTTATTATACGTAAAAATTATTTCATCTGATAAAATTAATGATCATTTTCAATTTAAACATTTTGGCATTTTATACCAATTATATATCAAAACACATTATAGAAAAGAAAGAAAAAAAAACACACACACACACACACATCACATCAGACAAAAAAGATGAAAAAAAAAAAAACCAAAATAATTTGTATACCAGGTAATATAAACTTTTGAGGTGATACAATCATACAACATTCCATTAAGTTAAATTTTGATGTCCATTTTGATTATTTTTATAATTTTTTATTTTGTTTTTTTTTTTTTTTGTTTTTAATCTTCGATTTAGACAGAAGCTGTTGAAATCTTTTTTTTTTTGTTTGTTGTTGTTGTTGTTATCTTGAAACACTCTCAATCGAAAACATCTACAACTTAAGGAAAAACAAAAAACACATAAATTCAATCAGAATGAATTAATCAAGATTAAAGATTCTCATCACAATGTGTAATAGCACACGATATATAAAACACACTCAAGAAAAGATATTTAATGTTTTGAATATACAATATAAATATACAAAAAAAAAAAAAAAAAAATGAAACACTCACAAAAATAAGTTACAGATGAACAACAGGAGAACGTTTATATTATTATCCAATCATCATAAAATAAAATACGTGCTTAGAAAGAATTTTTATCACTTGTTCTTTCTCCTTATTTTTATTATGTATTAAGTATTGATAATATTTATTGTTGAAATTTATTAAAAAAAAAAAAAAAACAGAAAAAAAAATTTATTGATTCATTTTTAATTACTAATGATATGAACAATTAATGACAGATATAATATAAGACAATAAACACCTATTGTACATTTATAATTATAATTTTACACACAATCAAAAAAAAAAAAAAAAAATAGAAGAAAAAAAAAACGTAAACCCTTATTTATAAAAAAATATCCTTTCTAGAACTCATTAAAAGGACATGACTAATTTTTTTTTCTTCTTATATTATTCGCATATAATATTTATCACCATCAACATATTATTTTCTATTATATTCAAAGGAACGTTTCCTAATGAATTATTCATTTTCTCTTGATATTCAAAAAAAAAAACAGCAAAACGACCGAATTTTTATAGGAGTATGTAATTCCTTTTTTTTTTTGTTTTTTTTATGAAGAATTTAAAGAACAATTAATTAATTACCCAATTTTATTGGACAAATGTTATATTTATTTCGTATATCACCTTTTTTTTTCACTTCTTTTACAATTTTTTTTTTTTTCTAAAGTAACAAGCAAAAAAAATAATTTATTTTTATTCCTTGTAAATCTCCAACACTTTTAAATTGTCACGATATAAAAATTCAGGATTAAAATATATTTTTAATACTTTTATCGTTTTCATTAAAATATGAACACGTAAAAATAAATGTAAATATAAAATTTCTAAAACAAAAAAAAACAAAAACATTAAAGATAAAAGTATGACACAAGAAAGAATGAAAAAAAAAAATAAATAAACACCGGAAAACAATGAACATTAAATGTAAATTTTCAATATAAATGTTTTTATCCTTGTAACAAATTCGTTTTATAAAATATTAATATACATATGAACGGTGTTCAATGCTTTATTTAAACTCTATACAGCTTGAAGATCGCGAGCATACTAAAATTATTTAAGTGGAGTCTGTCTCCCAAATTGATTCGAATAGTATCTTTCTTTTACAAATGAAAGAAGCAATATATACATATATATAAAAAAAAAAAAACAATAATATACTAAAAATAAGCAGCAAAATGAAAAACCGAAGACTAAAAATCCGTTGTACTAGGTTTTTCATTGAACACCAAATACTCTAGAAAAGCAAAAACAAAAATTTTAAAAAAATCACCAAAGTACCAAAATATGTACATATGTATATTCGAAAAGTGTTATTCAGTGGCGTCGAATATTTATTTAACAGTTACAGTATGTGTTCTGTTATTTTACCATTTTACCTTTATTTTCACCTCAGTAATTTACTTCTTAATATCTTATGTTATTTGTAAAAGATTTATAAAGTAAAAGAATAAAAACAAAAAAAACAAAATACCATCAGACCCTCATCAAGTTCACCAAGATTCATCTCATTTATTCTCACTCATGAATATGTGTGCAACTTTTGCTTTGAAATTTGAATATTTCAACGAAAAATATATTCTCATTAGAGCGCAAACGTTGATACACTACGATATTTGAACATTCAATATGATTCAATGTGGGGATTTATAATATTTCTCAATTTTATTAAAAATTGAACGAAACAAGTAAGTTTTGAATGAGTAAATATTTTTAGAGTATATTTAATAATTTTTCACAATGTAGGTTATCATAATTACGGATAATTTTCTTTCTGATCAGTTAAAAAGGACTTATTTTTTCAAGCTTTTATTATATTTCTATTTTTCATTCGTAATGAAAATTATGGTTAGCTGAACAGAAAGTAGAATGACAAAGCAAATTAAAAAAAAAAAAAATTTAAGGATAATCCGAATTTAACGAATTCACAACGTGTTTTCTTAATGCAGTTGTGACGCGTTGTTATAATTTTGAAAACAAATTCTAAAACCAATTTTTTACACACACATAAAAGGAATTGTAAAAATTGGAGAAACAAAAGAAAATTTCTATCGAAAATAATTCCTAAAAATTAGTATTATTCGAAATTAAAAGGAGTATGGGACATTTTTCTGCTCATGCTCTTTGAATTAATTTCCTCTTTGAAAATAATCCTTAAAGTAAATTTTCGAAAAATGAAAATTATATTGAAGAAAATATGTGAAATATGAAAATTTTGAAAATTCAAATTGAAACACAAGTAAGGATGTTCTCCGTTTTTTGTGGGTGTAAAAACTAAAAAAACCATTCAAGGATATTTGATTTTTTTGAAAGAGCCTGCATAGTTGTAAGCAAAATTTGAAGAAATTAAAAAAAAAAATTATATTTTTCTTTTAATTCGTAACTAGTATTACGCCAAACTATAATTTATGAAAAATTTTTTATGTTTTATTCATTAACACTTTACCTTTACAAATTGAACACTTCTATTTTATAATAATTTTACCTAAATAAAATTACGAATATTTTTAAATAAAAAACAAATACTTATTTTGTTTTTATTGTTGTTGTTGTTGTTTTTTTTTGTCTTTTTCCTTTTCATTTTGTTTTTTATTTCAAAAATGTCACCGAAACAAATCTGAAGGTAAACATGTGATCATATATTATAAAAAATATTTTTATTATTTTAAAAATTTTCATTAAAAATATTTGAATGTGTAATATATTTACTGTTGACAACAACAAAATATATATATATGTAAAAAAATTTACAAAAAATAATAAAAATATCCATAAACAAATCAAATCAACATGTAAATAACATCAATTTTACACCTTTTGATTCATAATTTAAATTTTATTTTATAGATTTTATTTTGTATTTTATTAAATTCTTGTATTTTTTTTTTTTCATTTCATACGAGTTTTTTTTTTTTTTTTTGTATCTATCTACATTCGATTAATAATATAATTTAATATTCCACCTGTATCTTTAAATTAAAAATAATTTTCAAGATGAAAATATAACTTTTAACCTAAATTAGGTTATCTATGATGCGGTTTCCATTTTATTTCTTTTTCGTTTAAATGAAAATTATGCAACTATTGAAACCATAGATAATTTATTCAGATACATCGAGTTTATTTTTATTATTAGTGTTTTTTTTTAATTTTCTTTGTAATAGATTTTGGGATCTTGACATGAAAATGTTAAAAACCAAAAATCAATAACCGCAAATTTAAATTATGTTTTAAGGTAATTAAAATAAAATATTTGAAACCAAAAAAAAAAAAACAAAACAAAAAAAAAAAACAAAACCAAAAATCTAATTAACATTCAAAAGATACATGTGTATAAATATATTGAACTGCCGGAACTGTAATATAAGTAATTAATTAATTTCTTAAGACAGATTAAAGTTATTTTATGATAATTGATTACGTAAATATGTTAATGAATTTATATTGTAGTATAATAAAAATAACAACAACAATTAATAAATAATTATTACAAATTTCTATGGCATGTCATTTTATATTTCAAAATCAACATTATAATGCATTTATTCTATAGAAATGATTATATTTTAAATCTCATTAATAAAATTAACAATCTCAAATATTGATGGGAATATCTTTGTTATTATTTCTTTTTTTAAATCTTTTTGTTAGAAGATATTTAAAAAAATCACCTATAGAGAAATTTATTTTACTTTGAATTTATGAAAAAAATTAATTTCTAGTCGAGTTTTTTGTTAATTTTTAAACTTTTTTATCGAAAATATTAAATGTAGATACTACTTGAAAAATATTTATTTTAGCTCATAATTAAACTTTCTTATTTTCATAATAATAAACACATACAAAAAAACAAAAAAAAGAACACATTAATATTATTGAAGTTTATTTCAAATTATGTTTAATTTAATACTTTTAATGATTTATTACTTTTTCATGCAATTTTCATATAATTTTTAGTATCTGTCTATTTTAAATCTCCTTTCGAAAAATTTTACAGATTCACAGATTATAAAATTCTTCAATAGTATTATTTATATACTTTTTTTTTTACTATCGTATACTATAGAAGTGTAATAAATAAATAAATACAAAAAAAAAAACGTAATAATAAAAATAAAATGTTACAAAAAACCCTTTAGGCTACAAATATCTTTTGCATATTACTTACTAACTACACAAAATATACACCTTTTTTTATATATGTGGTATCTATTCTAAGAAAATAACTATCCATTTATGGGAACATTACTTAAACTGGATCCATTAATGTTTAAATTCACGATAGATTTTCAAAACATTAAAAAAAAACGCAAAATCGTTGAATAAATTTAAAAAAAAAATGAATTTCAAAATTTTTATAAGATTTATTTATTTATTAATAGCATATTCAATGAGTATTCATCATTATAATAACTTAGCTCTTGGGAAAGTGTAAACCATACAATAAATATACGTGTAATGAAATAAAATTTAGAGAATAAAAAAAAAAAAGTATATAAAAAAAATAAACAAGAATCGATATAGCCCTTTTCTTAACCAAATTGATTAACACCTCTGGCAATAGTAATTAAGATCAAAGATTTGTTTGAATGTAAGAACATGCAAACACCATTATCTTATCGAAATGTTTTATAAATACAAAGCATCTTCTCTTATGTATATTTATGACAAAAAAAAAAAAAAAAAGGCTAAAAAAAATCGGAAAACGAAAAAAATTAAATAAAAAATATTTTGTATAGTCATAACCTGTCATACAAAATGAAAATTTGTGTTCATCATTGTAAATTACTTTTTTTTAATTTTTTTTTATTGTACGTAAAGGTGTATACGCAATGTGTTATACATATAGTACATAATATGTATGCAACATTAACGTAATTTTAACAGCAAGGACAGTAACGGCGGCATTTTATATATTATTAAACCAACCTTAATTTTAAGATTCTTGTTAACACTTTAGCAAAATCATTAAAGATCCCACTTAATTGGGAAAACATCAGATACATCAGGTTCACGTACAAAGAAAGAAAAAAAAAATCAGAAAAATTTTTTTTTTTTAAAAAAAAAGTTAATAATAAATAAATTGCCTATAACCACAGACTTAATAACATATAACTGACAACAAAATATTGTGTGAATGCTGATTATATGACAAACTACTGATCATCAGAAATATATAAGATGCTGGCGTATGCTTTGATGAAAACCTGTTGACATCAAAATTACAAATTCTTTGTAGTATCATGATGATGATGATGATTTAAAAAAATTTTTTTTTTTATGAATAAACATTAAACAGGTTTACTTAATGATGCATCGAAAATTTTATTGATAAAATGAAATTTACCTTTTAAAACGAAGTTATCATTCTATTTAAAATTCTTTTCTATGCTAATTTTTATAACCACACTGATTTAGATTAAATAATGGTTATTTTGCTAAAAAAAAAAAAAAATTTTAAAAAAGCAGTAGAAGAAGAAGATGAAGAAAGGAAAAAAATAAACACAAACCATAATGTTGCATAAATAATAGATAATCTTATGGAACTTTAAAGTTCAATTACTACAGATTACTTTAATTTAAAAGAAGAAACAAAAATACGAGTATATACATTGAAAAAAAAAGATGAAGAAAAAAAAACAAAATACTTTTCATGCAAAATCAGCATCTTTTCTACATACTATATACATATATAGGTACATATACTGATGTATAAGTAGTAAGTACCACGTTTAAGATATTTTTCATTTCGATCGGGAATCGGGTATTTCGAATTTGCAAATGTTTAAAATTTTAACAACTTTTTACAAAAAAAAAAAAAAAATACTTCGTTTTTTTCGTTACATGGTATTTTTTTTATGTACATATATATGTATGAATACTATGTATACGTTTAGTATAAAAGTAATAGTTGATTTTACTTATTCTATATTATATACTTTTGCCATTGAAAATGACTTTTAACACAAAAAAAAAAAACAAAAATGAAGAAAAAAAAAGTAAAACCAAACTCTGAATAATTTTTTTTTTTTTTGTAAATTTAAAAATTTATAAATGAAATGAAATTTACTTTAAAAATATATATATAAAATTGTATATACATATACAATAGATACTCTTACAGATAAAGGTAAAAATATATGTACAAAATATTTGTACTTGAAATGTAATATAAAGGACATTGAAACGTTAAAAGTCTGATATATAAAGAAAAGAAAAAAACTAAATACCTACATATATAGTTCACTGTATATAGTAAATATGGAACAGGTGTTTTAAGTGTACATCAGTTTTATTCGTTTTAATTTAAAAAAAAAAAACAAAAAAAAAAGTTTATCTTTTCTTGTTTTTATATTAGATATCTTTTAGAATTTGTATTCTGGTTTGTTGAACACTATATAGAAAATTTCGATATGCAAATTATCTAAATTTCATGTGGGTGGATAAAGAATACAATTTTTATTTGTTGGTTTAAAGTTTTGTTCATTTCATTGTATAAATATTTTTTTATTTTTCTTCATGAGAAAAAGATCAGACTTTCATCATTTAAGTTTTAAAATAAAATGAATAAGAAAACAACGAATACAATTTGAAAAAGTAAAATTTTGTTTTCTTTAAAACGAAAAAAAAAAAAAAACATTATTTATTTAACATTGTGCTCTACTTTTATCACAATATTTTTCTTAAATCAATATTATCCAAATAATACCTCGAAATTTTACACATTTACCGAAATATTTTTTGTTTTATTTTAGTATAAGGTAAAAATAAAAAAAATATATATATGTATATCTAAGAAGTCAGAATCCATGTAATATCTACATTTCTAAATAATATTTTGACTTTATCGGTATAATCACGTCTTTTAACTTTTAATGTCACTTTTTACTTTACATATATACTCATTCAAGATCTGTGTGTTATGTATCTTTCAATCTGTCTGTTATTTCTCCCTTTTTCTTTTTTTCTTTGTTACATTTAAAAAGAGAATATATTACATGAAGTGTAACCCTATAAATTTTTCTTCATTAATTTGTTAATGTACTTTTCGATAAAATTTTGCCATGTTTTTTCTGTTTTTTTTTTTTTTTTAAATTTTTAAATAAAACAGATATTCTTTTTTTTTTTTTTTTTTTTCAAAAATATCTTTAGAAAGATGAATTCACATATAACATCTTAAAAAATCTTTTTATAGTCTTTCTGATGTATTGACGTATGTATGTACCTATCTAACATTCTTCCAATTTTTTATGCATATGAATATTTGTTGAAAAAAAATTTACAAAAAAAAAAAAAAAGAAACAAAAAAAAAACAAAATCCTTTTATTCTAACTATGGAAATTCTTTTCCTTCATATTTTATGTCTATTAAAATGTTTAGTATTATCACGAGATAAAAACATGAGAATTCAAAAGAATGCATTACATATATTTTTTTTTTCTTCTTCTTTTAATGAAAAATAAAAATGTTATATGTACATGTAAAATATTAAATATATATATATTATAACTCTATTTGAAAAATACCATTAAAAAAAATGAAGTTTTTAAAGAAGGAATTACGAAAAAGTTTTTTTTTTTTTTTTTAAATAATAAATTACGTAAATGTTTTACATTTTCAGATAGATTCTCGTTCACAAGATTTTTGATACATGGTTTACAAAAAATAAAATAAAATATAAAAAATAAAAAAGTTATTATGTAGTTTGTAAAAATTTGAAAATTTAATAAAAGAGATTCTATTTGTAACTTTAAAACTTCAGTTTTTGTCTAGCGAATGTATACTAGCTTATTGTTTACTTATTTTTTAAGCGAGTGAATACCAGCTTATAACTTTTTTTGTTGTTTTCACTTTTTTTTAAAGTATTCGGAGTAAATTTTGAATTCGATATAAAAAAAAGTGTACTTAATAAAATCTTCAAAATTATAACGAGTGTTTTTTTTTTCAATGAATAGTTTTCATGTTTTTCATTAACAAAAATTATACACTCGCGGCATTGCCATTTTTTGATTGAAAAAAAAAATCTGTATCAAAATGTTTTATATTGTTAAAAAGTGAAATATGTACATACATATATGATGCATGTACTGTGAACTTTTTACCTATGCAATTTTTGTATATTTCCTTTTTTTTTGTTAAAATATAACATCTCAAAAATTCCGTATCTTGTAAAGTTTCTATACTTTTTTAATATTATACAAAAAAAAAAAATTATACTTTTTTCTTAAAATGAAAAGAAAAAAACAAAATAAAACATATATGATGAGATATGAGATTTTTTTTATATGAAAATTTAACAGTTTTTAAAATAATTTTTATTGAATATTAAAAATCAATATTATCAAATTTCTCACTAAATTATTACACGTTTTGTATAATCAGTAAAAAATTTCTTTCAAAATAAAATGTTTTCATAAAATCTTTTTTTTTTTTTTTTTGCTTCCATTGATTATAGTATAATTAGAAAAATTAACATACGAATGAATTTATTGAATTTTAATTTGTACGACAAAAAATATATTATTACTAAAAAATTAAAAAAAAAAAAAAAGATCCGACAAAGTTAAATTATTGAAAATTTAAAAGAGAAGAAAAAAAATGTTTTTCTTAAGAAAATTTTTTCCCTTTTTTTAAGTAAAGTGATAAGGAATAATAATGAGATACAAAGCGTGGTGTGCTTGCATTCAAAGAGATATCTTTTATTGCTCAATTAATTCTGTTTATTTTTTTTGTTTTTCTTAATTTTTTTCATTTTAATTTTAAAAGTCGACTAAAATTTAAAAAAAAAATAAAAAGGTATCACATGACTGAGGATAAAATTTATTTATGTGAATAATGAATTCAAAAATAATTGGATTGATAAGTTTCGAAGATAAATTTTAGAAAAAAAAGTATAAAAAGAAAAAAAAAATAATCCAATTAAAATTTGATATCATAAAATTACAATCAATTTCAAATAAAAAATATATTTTTTTTATGCAAACAAAAAAAAATATTAGGTGCATACCAAAGTGAGAAATGTGCCTTCAATTTTAAATGGAATACACCACGTGATCTTGAATTTATTGATGCACGATTTCCTAAAGCCGCGGCCTTGTGATCATAAAACAATTAAAATATTAAAATCTGCTAATAGTAAGTGATCAATAATATTATTCATTCATCTTATCAATGGATTAAATTAATCACATATGACTTTTTTGTTTAATTTTGTCAAGGTTTAGTGCGTTTAAATGTACCATCAAATTTTACTTGACTTTTTATATAGTCGATCTTAAAAATATGTACATACATATATGTGTACATATGTCAGGCAAGGAAACTTTTACACCATTTTTCTTATAAATTCATTTCTGACCGAACATGTCAACAAACCAACGAAAAACAAAAAAAAACAACAAATTAGCTAATGAATCTCTTACATATTGTTAATGTTTACAATTCAATGAAACATTCTGATTCTCGGTTTTTTTTTTTTATATAAATATTATAAAAAGATTATTTTTAGTTTAAATAATTCAAAATATAAATTTGAATTCAAAACTAAATGTAAATAAACCAAATCAAAATTAAAAATAAACAAATTACATTTGAAAAACTAACACGAAGCCCAAATTAAAAACAACACTCATTCGAACGTTTTTTTTTTTTTTATTAAAAAAACAAAAATAACAAAAAATTAATAAAATCTGTTATTTAAATTTTTTTATACAAAGTTTTTGTTTATAAACAAATTTAAATAAAATAAAAAAAAAATAAAAAATTATTCTACAACACCAGACTTTTACATATTGTAGAAGAATGTAATATGATTCTCACACACAGTTTTGTGACTACTTTGTGTTCAGATTGAATCTTTAAAAAATAAGAAATAATCCATTACATTGAAAATTTACTTTGAGTTCAAATAATTGAAGATACTTAAGCTATAAATATTCAATTCAAATGGATCTTATGGTGTCTGGAGTCTTGTATAAAAGAATATAGTTGCTAATATATAATACATATATGTATGTACATACATATGTAAGTATGTATGTATGTATTTATGTTTGTGAAACCGCATTGAATATGATTTTTTATAATGTTTTCTTCTAAACATGAATATGACCATACATGCCTTAATATTATTATTTTTATATTTTATTATCGGCACTTTTCTCCTTAATTGGTTAACAGAAAAAATATATATACATATATACATTATAAGAATAAGGTGTTATTCATAACAGTGTATCGAATTATTTCTAGTTATAAAAAAAAAAAATATTATGAATTTTTTTTTTCCTTCTTTATTTGGATGAAAAATACTTTATAAACTGTATGTTGTTATCATAAACACTGATTATAAATTATAGATTTCTTGTTTGAATTCGACAAGATTAAACTAAATTGAGTAGATACATGTATACTATAGTTATAGATATTACATTTTTATATACATATTATGATCAATTTAAAATAGCAAATTGTAAGTATATATTAAAGAAAAAAACTTGATTTTCTTGTAATTTGTATCGTGATAATAATAAACTAAATAAGGTATTTAATCGGCTTTATTACAAACGTTAAATGCAATTAGAAAATCATCAAAAAATATCTTTTGGCTTTCTAATCTAATTTTATATATGTATGTATGTATGTACTTGTATTTATGTACTTATATATATTTTGTTTTGCTTATCTTATGATAGAATGGAAATATAGAAACATTTTTGTTTCACTAACATATTAATTATTTAATAAGTGTATATATTCGATGAAATTCTAACGATTGAATTGTTTGTAGAATCTTGATTTTAATTTTGAAAAATAAATTAAAGAATAAAATAGTAAAAATGATACGTTTTATTACTCATTTTCTCTGGATATTTTTTTCTTCAAGGGTTTTAAAGCTACAAATTATCCAGCATCCAGATGATACATTTTTTTAGGATAACTTAAGATTTCACGATTTTTTCTGTTATAATTTTAGATGAATTGCAAACCATTAATTCGTTGGTAGAAAAACCAATACATGTTCCTATTTCTACACTCCTTTAATTTTTTTAAAATTATGAACGGTCCTATTTTTACGACGTATTCTTTACTATGTATAATACTAAGTAAGAATAGATTATTACGAACATAGTGTGCAATCCGTTCCGAATGGGATTACAAGGTTCAAAATGTTTGACAAAAATTTTTGTTGAAACCCTGTTCCTGTACAGTGTGATCAGAAAAAAAAATCATATGAAAAAAAATGTGGTAGTCAGAAAAAGAACACAAGGTTTTTAGCGCCAGAAGCCAATTTTTCATCATCCTTTGAAATTTGTTTAGCTATCTTCCGAAAAAAGTCTTCAATAAAATTCTGACTTTTTCTTTATTTTTTTTTATTTTATTTAATTTTTAGTCATCCCACGATATACCTAATTTTTGATTTGAATTTTTTTTTAAATCATTTTAAGAATGAGAAAATAAATAAAAAAACACAGAATTATAAGAATTTTGTTTATTAATCAAATAATGCTATCATGTAGGTATTTTTTGTTTTTTCTTTCTTTCTTTAAAATCATTATATTTTCTTAACCTTTCTAAGAAATTAAACCATGTGTACATGTTTATAAACTGATGCTCGAAAGATCAAAAGAGTTACCTAATAAAGTATTTTTTTTTTTTAAGTTAATTATGAACATTGAATGAATAGATACATGTATAAATGGTATGTACATAGATATGATGATCAAAAAATGAAAAAAAAAAAAAAAATTAAATGACACTTAAATGATGTGCGCATTAAGATAGATACCGACAATATTATATAAGATTATTTTTCATCTTTATACCGGAAGCAACACATATACATACATTGTTGTATTTTAAATTATTTTTCTAAATATAAAACATAAATACCGCATTTGGTTTTCTTTATTCCTACATATTCAATTCTTTATAATTTTGTGTTAATGCATTGACGCCTTTCTTCAAATTAAAAAAATTACAGATACAAGATGAAATCTGTTTTTTTTTAAATAAAAAAAAAATTTGTTTAACGAATAAATAAACAAAAATAGTACCAATAGAGTAATTGAAAAATTTTAACCAGAAATTTATTCTTTCAAAAATGATGAAATGCTAAAAATGTAAATATGTATGTATGTACTTTTATTAAACAAATGAAATAATATCTATCAGATCAGATTAAGAAAAACAAAAAAGATATTCTTTTTTATTTAATTTTTTTTTTTTTTTTTTTTTTTGTAATACAAAAATAGAATTTTTATGTAAATTTGAAATTTGAAAAAAAAAAAAGGCCATTGACACATCATTTACAATTGTTAAAGGTTAGGATATAAAATGCATATGTGTTTTTTTATATATTTATTTATTTATTATAATATATTTTATTTTCAGGTTATATATTTTTTTTCTTTTCACCTCATTATTGATTTTACATCACATGTGGTCTGCAATTGTTAACCAATAACATCTGTTATGCTACCAAAATATGTACACATACATACATACATATCAGAAGTTACTGAAAAAGAGTTTATATTTATTTGTAAACCACTCATGTTTGAATATGTAATTGGACAGCTATAAAATATTATGT
This sequence comes from Bombylius discolor, assembly GCA_939192795.1. Taxonomy (NCBI): domain Eukaryota; kingdom Metazoa; phylum Arthropoda; class Insecta; order Diptera; family Bombyliidae; genus Bombylius; species Bombylius discolor. The sequence continues at coordinate 8,562,687 of OW584241.1, read as the reverse complement.
GTATATATATTTTCATATAATATGCTGTCAATAAGTGAATAAATCATAACAAGAAAGAAAAAAAAAATATGTTTTGTTGTTTTCTTTTTTATTTGTGATATTTTTCAAATTTATTTTTCTATTATTATAATTCTACATATTATTATTATGTATTATTTATTTTTTTTTTTCAATTATATTTTGAAAAATTGGATAATAATGATGTATACATATACACATATTCATGATTTTAACAATTTATATAATATAGCTTCTAGCATTTCAATATTATTTTGAATATAAGTGCACTTTTCTGTTAACTTATGTATATAAGAAATTTCTAAGAATTCTTTAGAATTAAAGTGTTTAAAATAAAAATTCTTAAGTATTTTCGTATATAGAAAAGAATTTTATTTCAATTTATCATTGACAAGTTTCTTTAATAAATTAATTAATTTGAATAATGTTGATTGTTCTGTTGTTGTTGTTTTTTAATTCATGTGATTTATTTATATCAATTTTTGTTTTTTTTTTTTGTTTTTTTTTTTTGTTTTTTTAGTTTATAAAGAAATTTCATTTGTCATTAATTTTATCTGCACGAGAATTTTTGAAAAACAAAAAAAATATATACATATATACATATACATATATTGCTTCCATCATTTTATGTATTAAATTTTTTTTTTTTGTTTTTGGTTTTTTCTTGTACTATTACGTAAACACGATTTCATTTAATATTAATGATGTACGATTTTAATGTTATGTTTCGTATAGTAAGAATTTCTACGTTTCTTTGAAATATTTTGAATTTTTATTATTTTTTTTATTTTTTTTTTTTTTGCATTCATTTTTCTCATAAAAAAATTATATGAATTCAAGGTAAAATAAATTTTTGATAGTTAAAATGACTTTCATTTTTTATTAAGAATAACAAAGATGAAATTAAAAGATAAGAAATTTCTTAGAACATTACTAAAGAAGTCAATATTTGACAGGATATGTATTTCTAATTATTTACTTGTAAGAAAATATTTTATTTTTAAATTTATAACAAAGATTTGGAATCCGATTATTAAGATACAGTGTCAAAAACATATTGACCTAGAGTATTTATTACAGAATATTAGAATAGTTGGTCGATGATATTGGTATCTTTTAAAATCCCATGAAATTTATATTCAAGCAAATTATACACCAATATGGAATTTCTTTCATCTTACTGACTGATTTTACCCATATAAACATTTGACCTATATTCTTTTATTCCCTTTTAAATGAACTTTAGATTATTTTTTGTTGTAGATATACCACATTCAATACAATTCAGCTAATTTTAGTAAAACATAAAATTTTTTGTTGCACACACTTCTATACTTGTTCTTTTTTTTTTTTGTCCTTGAGAATGTAAGTCGAAATACAAATAAAAGGGAAAATAAATTACAAGGTAAATACGGCAAAAAAAAAAAAAAGCTTTAAATTAGATTTACCTTTTAAAAGTTCATAACTTTTTCTTAAAGTAAAATAGATGTTAAATTTCACTCAATTTCAAGTATTTCAAAATATATTTATTTCATCAACGTCAAAATTCTATAGATTCATTTTAGTTCACTCAGTTGAACAATTTATTAAAGAAAAATGTTGAAGAAAGAAAAAAAAAAATAAAAAAACGACATATACATAATATATCACAGAATTTTATCATAGATTTAATAAAATAAGAAAAAAAAAGTAAATATTACAATTTTAGCTTTTCTATTATAGTATACTCTGTATGATATTCACAATTTGAATATTTCATGTTCATAATATGAAAACATTCTCATATGTCATTCTCTATGTTATAACTTAAACACGTGTGATTTTCATATACAGAAAGATTTGAAATATTTTACTCTATATATTTATGTATATACTTACATATATTTAAGGTACACATAAAGTAAATGAATCTGAATGAAAACTTTTCACAAAATGTAAATTTTCTTTTCAAAAATTTGAAAAGAAAACAACAACAACAAAAAAGTGTTTTGTTTTTCTATGTGGTTGACAAACATAAGTTACATTTCCAGAAAATTAGAATTTTCAAATTTATTCAAATTTCATTTTCATGAAAATTATTCATGTTCTTTTTTTTTTTATTTTTAACTATAATGTTAAAACAATGTGAAATTTAAATGTAGAAACTTTAAAAAACAAAACAAAAAAGCTTTTACGTTAATATATTAAACAAAGAATAATTTTAATTTGATATTTGAAAGATTGAAAAACTGAAAAATAAATAAGAAAAAATAAATGAGTAAAAAGAGAATTATTTTAGTCATAGTTCAAAAATATTCTTTTATACTCTAACTCTTTTTAAAACAAATTTCTTTTACGTTTTCATAAAGAATCCTTGTAATAGGACACAAATTACATAAGATGATATAAGAAAATATCTTAAGTTTTTTTTTCTTTTCAAATAATTGGATATTTGATTAACAACAAACTAAATCGACACACACATTACCATATAGAAGTATAGATATGATGATATATACTTTCAATAAAATATATATGTATAACAATTTAAAGGGTCTATTGAAAAATAGTTCTTATTTAAGCTAAAATCGAAAACTTTTAGCTATTTGATATTGTAAAATCAAAGATATTTATTACGGTAAAATAACGATGTATGCTATACAAGATGAATGTGTTGTATTTGGTAAAGATATCATACATAAAGATATATGTAGATGTACAAGTATATTATGAATTTATGGTTCTATATTACTACATATTTGAACAAAATTTAAAGTAATAATTTATTTGACAAGAAAATATCTTACCAGATAAAAAATATATATATGTATGTGAAAAAAAAAATAAAAAATAAATAAAAAAAAATATATATAAGATTTTTATATTTTATAACGCACCCACAAAATGGAACTTTGATGTTTATCTTAATATTAAATATCATTTTTATCTTTAATTTATCTTTGTTAAATAAAAATATCATAAGTATATATTGTATATATGTAACTAATTTTTTTTTTTTTCTATCCAAAATTTTTTTTTTATTTTCACGATACTATCATCTTTATCATTTCCAACTTTACAATTCCATTAGTGATTGTCGCTGAAATATGATTCAATTTATCGTTATCACAAAAAAAAAAAAAAAATTAAAAAAAAAATAATAAATAAATAAATAAAGAGTTATACTTTAATATTATAACCAATCTATAAATTTCTAATGCATAATATAACAGAAGAAGAAAAAAAAAAAGATATTAAATTTAGATATCGTGTTTTGAAATTGATATACTTAATATTTTATTTTATATTATCAATATGGACCAACATAAACATTATATATTATGCGATATACAGATATAAGAATGATCTAAAATCTCTTCCTGAAAATAAAAATGCAACAGAATATTTCAGGTAAATAAGTAAAAAAAAAAAAATGAAATGAACAACAAAAAAAAAAAACAGGTAAAATCGGAATGAGATTTTCTATTTTCTTGTTTTTTTTTTTTTTTATTCGTTTTTATTGATTCGATTTTTATTTGGTGTACATTTTTCTTATTATTGCATTTCATTTTTTTTATTTTTTTATTTTTTTACTTTCTATTCTTTCACGTGCGATGCTATCTGTATGTTCCCGTAATAATATCTTATCGGAAACATCATTTATTTCGTTTTATGACATTAAGAAAGAAAAAAAAATAAATGGAAGTAAAAAAAAAAAGAGATCAACATTTTTATATCTCACTATTTTCTTTTGGTTCTTTTAAATTCTATGATAGGGTATTATCATTAGAATTTTATATCTTTTTCTGTTTTTTTTTTTTTTTTTTTTTTCATTTTTATTAAGTAGATATTCTACAATAGTTCTTGACAAATTTTTAGTTTGTTATATTTGAAAAAACAAAATAAATGGAAATTTTAAATAAAGCGACTTTATTTTAGGAAGTTAGAAAAAAAAAAACCATTAAGAACTTGATATGTTCTACTTGAAAAGTATTTTGAGCTAATTTGACTATCAAATTTTTATTTAAATTGTTTTTTTTTTTTTTTTTTTTTTATGATTAATATATAATGAGAAAATTTTTAAAGTTTAATTTATTTTATAATGTTGTTGTTGTTTTTTTTTTTATTAGAATTATCCGTTTAAAAACTTCTGTCAATTTAATGTATATTTTTTTTTTTTAGTATGATAGTAAATGAGGTATGAAAGTAAATGTATGCATTTTATCACAGAATTTTAGATAAGAGATGCACAAGATTATATTATTATTTTGGTTTTTATGTATTTTAGTATTATGTAAATTGTGAAAATTTATTTGTAACATAAAAAAAAAAAAATTTTAGACATTATTTTGAAAATATCTTTATTTTACTTTGTTTTTAAGTATATTTTCCTCACTGTAAATAAATTTTATTACACGTTTTTTTTTTACGAGATTTTAGAACACACACGTTTTCATGGAATATGATATGCTATGGTACTTAAAATGACATTTCATGAGTATAAGAACATTTTGAGTATATTTTGCACATTTAAAGGATAAAAATATCATTGAAAATTTCATGTTTTTACAATTTGTGGTATTATATACCTGAATATCAATAAATTGAATTCTATTATCAAATTGTTTGAGTATAGTAATTTATGATTTCAGAATGTAACCTTCTTCTTTTTAAAAAAACAAAAAACAAAAATAATAATAATAAGCTTTTCATAAATAGTGGTTTTATTTCGTGAACACTCAATTATGTTTTGAGTGTTTGATTAATTCATCAAAACTTTCATATTTTAAACAAACAAATTGTACATTATATTGATTTTGAATTTTTTTTTTTTTCTCTCTTAGATTTTGTGCAGACATGAAAAAAATTTAATTTTAAAATATTTCAATATTTATTTTACGTTAACTGAAAATTGATGCATTTATAAAATATGAAATAATTGACAAGAAAAAAGTATATTGATAAAATTTAATCAATAAATGAACAGATATATAAAAAAGACCAAGATGAGAAAAAAAAAATTATAAAGAGAAAAATAACATAAAATATTTTCTTTTCTTTTTTCTAACTACATTTTTTTTCTTCATTTTATAAATTCATGTCACGAAAACTGAGGTAAAACAAAGCAAAAATTTTCAAACTGTTTTTGACTTTAACTTATTTCATCTTTTTGTTTTTTTCTTCTTCTTC